>OX457014.1:5000-10005000 GCA_949752705.1 Callimorpha dominula
AACCTAACCTAACCTAACCTAACCTAACCTAACCTAACCTAACCTAACCTAACCTAACCTAACCTAACCTAACCTAACCTAACCTAACCTAACCTAACCTAACCTAACCTAACCTAACCTAACCTAACCTAACCTAACCTAACCTAACCTAACCTAACCTAACCTAACCTAACCTAACCTAACCTAACCTAACCTAACCTAACCTAACCTAACCTAACCTAACCTAACCTAACCTAACCTAACCTAACCTAACCTAACCTAACCTAACCCAGTCCCGTGCCTTCCGCCATTGCGAAAGCTGTGTTTTTGAGTCGCTCCGCGTGTAAAAAATCGAACGGTCGGGATAATTTGTGATAAAAGTATAGTGCGATACCTCAAAAGTTGCGCAATTACAAGCGCTACGTGATCGCGAAAACCGCGTGGAAATCGCATGAAAATTGTGGATTTTCTCCGAACAAAAACTGTTTCTTAGTGCTAAAACAAGTGGAAAACTAGTGGTATCTCGGAATCCAGATCGACAACATATAGTTTTTCGATTGTGAAAAGGTGCGTCTCGAAGGTACCTATCTTCTGAGACCCCTCTAGAAAGTGTGCAGTGAGAACTCGTGGAACTAGGGCCAAAAAACAAAAAAGCACGTGGCAGAAAATTTCGGTTTTTCAGCAATTTTGCTGAAACAGAAAGTGGCCCTAAAAGGAGGCAAAACCAACGACCCCGTGAGTTTTTGAAAATTGCAAATTGGACGAAAACTGTACGCGTATCGTGTATCCAAAGTTTAGTGAACTTCGTAATAAGCTTCGAGCTTTTTTCATCAGGATACCAGTGAAAAACAGGATCGATAACATATACTTTTTAAAGTGTCAATTAATAGAGACAGAAACAGCCTAACGGAAAACACCAAGTTCGGATTTTTAGGATAAGTGGTTCCCGAGCGCTAGACTTTATACGGTGACCAGTGTAGAAGTAAATAGGCACACGCCAAGCTGGCCAGTGACAAGGGAAAGTGAACCCCTACTGACACGACCCCGACCACCTGGGAGTTGCTCCTGGGACCCACCACAACCAAACTTGGTTCTGGCAGAATTAACTCCGAGTGATACTGCGGGCTCCAGGAGCCATTTGCAGAAATTTGTCAGCACCCCTCAACTTCGGCAGCTTCCTGAGGGTGAACAGAGTGAAAAGTGGTGCTGGTGCTGGTGCAGGTGGAAAGACACACTAATAGACAATAAGCAACAATTTTAATCAGTAAGTTAGCTTTAATATTCTAATTTATAAGTAATTTAATGTAAGAATAGGGAAATTTCGCCATTACCATCTAAGTTTGCCAACCCCCTAGGGGTTAAACGGCTCGTGATATCGCGAAAATAACACCAGTTTGGTTCTCTTACGAGAAACGATCATAAGGACAACCTATCGGTAGGCATTCCCGAAAACCACCCCCGGGAAGATTTTTTCAAAAATCGTAAAAATTTTCCGGTTTCCCGTTTTCCGGGAAACTCGTTTGGGCCACTGACGGTAAATTCAGCACGTCCTATACACCCCCAGATCAAAAACGGGCGCGATATCTCGTTCCTAAGGGCGAAACCAACAAGTCAAACCTGGCAAAGGGCACCCTACATTGTTCCCGGAACCCTACTCCGGCGACGCGCGGGACAAAAATTTGTCAAAAGTGGGAAACACTGAGCTGATCACCGACCTATAATATTTATTTTACCCTGAGTTTTTAGGACACTTAATTTAGAAATTGTGAAACTTTATATGAAAATATTCAAAAAATTCTAACCGTAAAAATTAAGATTGTTTAGATAAGAAATGTCCAAAAATTTGAAAGTAGCTAAGAAACGGTAAGTCCTAGCTCAAAAATAACCCTTTTTCGGCCCCCCCCTCCCTAACCCACCGCCCCCATCCTACGTCAAAAAACCCAACCCTTCCCTACCCATCCCTAAAATTTCAACCCTCTACCCTTAAATATTGTTGGTTGACCAGCACAGTGAGACCCCTGGATCTGAGAATTCTAAGTGTTTTAAAAGCTGGTAAAACTTTTAAAAATCTGTAGCTTAGGAACCTGAGCCCCGATTCTCAAGCGGTTTTCAGCTAAGGGTCCAAAATTTCAAGGGCTTTCAGGTTACGTCAACCTAGAGTCTCCAGGTAGAGACCGAAAAAATTTTTTCCAGCGAATAGACAAATTGTATAGATAGCATTAAGATTTAGTAGTAGATAGTTGATAAGGATTGCTGACACCGCTCCTGCTCTATATAGAGCAAATACTGACACCAAATTTTTTTTTTTTTTGTAAATTTAAGTTTTAGGACAGGGACTATACATCCCCACTGCGTTGACAACTCCACTGCGTGGAGTTCAACGACTCTATATAGAGAAATTTTTATGTACTTTTAGCTAAATTTTAAAGCATTTTATTTCTACCGTGTATTTCTCTCTTAAGGGAGGTCCGTACAGTGGTGAGACCGACTCTACATAGAGTCGAAAAATTTTGCTTTGACGAAAATTCTATTTTAACTGTATCTCGTATATCCGTACTAACTACGTTAGCGAGAGGACGGACTCTATGTAGAGCGGATCACGCGACTTACTAAATAAAACTTTCTCTGTCAATTGACTCTGCGGTGACCTTATTATACTTATAGCTTTAGGACTTTATGCGGTTTTGTATTCGAAGCTGCATTTTACTTTTAACTTTTATTTTGTTTAATTGTTTTATTTTGTTTGTTTTTACATCGTCCCTATTGACGCTCTTAATTTTACAATTAAATTGACGCATACCCTCCAATATGTTCGGCTACAGAACGCCAAAGAAGGCGACTGACGACGTCAAGTCTCCGTCAGGATCTGGGGCAGCCGCCCCCTTAAACGTAAGACGTAGCATAGGGGAATGGGAAGCTACCAACACCAGCCCCACCCCCTGTGTAACTGAAAAGACGTCGCAGGCAGGCCCTGCGAAAGCCAAACCGAAGACCACTTTGACGCAGGAGAGCAAGGTGGTGACCGCGACCACAACAAAAAAGCCCGCCGAAATATCATCACCCCCAAAGGTGAAATACGCGGACCGAACAGCGGAGGCCAAAGCCTGTCTAACGAAGACGAAACTCCATCTGAGCAGCTCAAAAAACACCAAGAGAGAGATCACAGCCGGTATTGCCGAAGCCACAGAACGACTCTACCAATTGGTCAAGGAGGTCGAATCTGAATTAAAAGTGGCGAAACAACGGAGTACCAAGCATGGACCGGTACCTACAGATCTGAAGGACATAGCCGCAGATTCAACTCCTCCTAAAGAAATGGACACGACAGCGATTTTAACAAAAATGGAAGAGCACTCAAAACTCCTTATTGAAAATAATAAGAAAATTGAGGAGCTAAAGGAGAAGATTGACCACCAAAATGAATCCCTGGACAGAGGAACTTACGCGAACGTGGCCGCAACCCAGTCCGTAAATATGCGGCCAAAACGCAGTACCCTGCACTCCGTTGTGATCTCGTCCAGGAATGAGACCGAAACCGGCGACGAAGTCCTTAGTAGAGTAAGGGAAGCAGTGAACGCCAAAGAGGGCTGGATCAAGGTTGAAAAGGTAAGGAAAGCAAAAGATAGGAAAATTATAATAGGCCTGGAAACCGAGGAAGAAAGAAGCAAGATAAAGACCAGACTTCAACAAGAAGGAGTTGACCTCACTGTGGAGGAGGTCAAAAACAAAGACCCACTTTTGATACTGAAGAACGTGCTATCAGTGAACACCGATGAAGACATTATCAAAGCGCTTAGAAATCAAAATAAGAGTGTTTTTGATGGCCTCGATAGTGAGGAAAACAGGGTGGAAATACGATATAGAAGAAGGACACGTAACCCTCATATTGGCCACGTCATCATCAGCGTCTCGCCCACCATCTGGCGACGGGCATTGGGGATTGGAACTGTACATATTGACCTCCAACGAGTACGAATTGAGGACCAATCTCCATTGGTGCAGTGCACCCGATGCCTAGGATTCGGGCACGGTAAGCGACTCTGCAAAGAGCCTGCGGACCTATGCAGCCACTGCGGCGGTCCCCACATAAGGACAGAATGCCCGGACTGGATGTCGGGCTCACCACCCGCATGCAGAAACTGTACAAGGTCAAAAATAGAATACGGTACACCACATAACGCTTTCAGTCATGACTGCCCCGTACGCAAAAAATGGGATGACGTGGCCAGATCAACGGTCGCGTATTGCTAAAGGCACCCCAATGCAAAATACCCCGTATGGAGTATTGCAGGCGAACCTCCAACGGAAAAAGCTTGCTACCAATGAGCTCCTAATTGAGGCTACAAAGCGCGGAACAGCGGTGGCGCTTCTACAGGAACCGTATGTGGCAGGAGAAAAAGCAATGAGGAGTCACAGGGGCGTTAGGGTCTTCCAGAACACAGGCACAGGAGATGGGACTGTCAAAGCAGCAATAGCTGTCTTTAGCAGCGAACTTATAGTCAAGCAGTACCCGAAACTCACCACAAATAACATCTCAGTGGTGGGGATCCAGACCAGTGCCTGGGAGATCACGCTTGTCTCCTTTTATTTCGAGCCAGACCAGCCCATCGAACCTTATCTGGAACATCTTAAGCAGATAGTGCTCGCAGTCGGTTCCAGGAAAATCATCATTGGAGGGGACGCAAATGCAAAGAGCATATGGTGGGGTAGCCCGAAAATCGACCAAAGGGGCGAAGAGATGGCAGGAACTCTCGGGGAGCTTGGCCTAAATATTCTGAACCGAGGGGAAACACCGACCTTCGACACAATCCGAGGAGGGAAACGGTACAGTAGCCACGTGGACGTCACCGCCTGTTCCAACGACATGTTGGACTTGATAGACGACTGGAGAATCGACGAGGGTCTCACGAGCTCGGACCACAATGGCATAACGTTCAAAGTTCTCTTGCAGAAGTCCAAGGGTATCAAAATTCAGAGAACCACACGGAAATTTAACACCAGGAAAGCCAATTGGTCCAAGTTTCATGTGAAACTTGGCCAATTGAAAATTGATAATAAATTCACACTAGCCGAAATAGAAAAAATTAATGACATAGAGCAAATTGACATCACAGTAAATAACTTCACAAAAGCCATAGACCAAACATGTAAATTAACGATACCCACTAAGAAACATCAAGAAGAACTTACCTTGCCGTGGTGGTCCGAGAGACTCGCGGGGATGAAGAAGACCGTCGCCACCAAAAAACGCAGGATCCGTTGTGCCGCCCAAGTCCGGAAGTCGAAGGTCATCGAGGAGTACCTGAAAGAGAAGGAAGAATATGAGTTGGAAGCGACCAGGGCTCAGACCGAGAGTTGGAAGGAATTTTGTGGGAGACAGGATAGGGAGGGGGTATGGGAGGGGATATATAGGGTGATAGGCAGGACGCAGCGAAGGGAGGAAGACTTGCCATTGGAAAGAAATGGAGAGGTGCTGGATGCGAGGGGCTCCGTAAAGTTGTTGGCGGAAACGTTTTATCCGGAGGATCACCCTGAACGCGACAACTATCATCACCGCTCCATTCGATTGAAAGCTGAAAACGTTAACACCTGCGAGCAAGATGAGTCCAACGACCCACCGTTTACGATGGCAGAACTTAGAAATTCTATGGAGTCCTTTAACCCCAAAAAGGCACCGGGCTCCGATGGTTTTACCGCCGACATTTGTTGCCATGCCGTGGGTAATGACCCAGAACTGTTTTTAAAGTTTTTAAATAAGTGCCTAGAATATCGTTACTTCCCCGCGTCCTGGAAGCAGGCAACAGTGGTGATTCTGAAGAAGCCAGGGAAAGAAAATTACTCCACACCTAAGTCATATAGGCCGATTGGACTGCTGCCTATATTAGGGAAGATTTACGAGAAGATGCTGGTGGCCCGCCTGAAGTTCCATCTCTTACCAAGGATGAACACCCGTCAGTACGGATTCATGCCGCAAAGAAGCACTGAGGACTCCCTCTATGCCCTCATGCAACATGTACACAAAAAACTAGAACAAAAACGACTAGTAACGCTTGTATCGCTGGACATAGAGGGAGCTTTCGACAGTGCCTGGTGGCCTGTAATAAGAGTCCGCCTAGCAGAAGAGAAGTGTCCACTCAACCTTAGGCGGGTCATGGACAGCTACCTCAAAGACCGAAAAGTGGAGGTTCGGTACGGTGGGGAGGCATACAGCAAGTACACCAACAAAGGCTGTGTCCAGGGCTCAATCGGGGGCCCAATTTTTTGGAATCTCATCCTAGACCCCCTCCTAAAAGCGTTGGAGCGCAGGGGAAACTATATCCAGGCGTTTGCGGACGACGTTGTCCTGGCGTTCGACGGAGAGACCGCACTGGAAGTGGAGCGATGTGCCAATGCCGCTCTCGATCATGTGCTGGCGTGGGGTGTTGAAAATAAGTTAAAATTTGCACCTCATAAGACTACCGCAATGGTGATCACTAAAAAATTGAAATATGACACGCCACGCCTGCGCATGGGGGGGATCGACATCGACATGTCAAACGACATGAAGCTTCTGGGTGTAACCATCGACCACAAATTGACATTTAACACCCATGTCTCAAACGTCTGCAGAAAAGCGATAGGGATTTACAAGCAGCTTTGTAGAGCAGCAAAGGTTAGTTGGGGGCTTCACCCAGATGTCATCCGGGTAATATATGTAGCGACAGTAGAGCCCATAATACTTTACGCTGCTAGCGTCTGGGCACCGGCTGCTAAAAAGTTGGGCATTATAAAACAGCTTGGGACCGTCCAGAGGGGAATCGCACAGAAAATGTGCAAGGCATACCGTACGGTCTCTTTGCACTCAGCGTTGGTGCTTTCCGGTATGATCCCCCTTGATCTGCGAGTTCGCGAGGCAGCATCACTGTATGAGGCAAAGAAAGGGGTGCCACAATTAGCATTGAGGGGCAGAGAGGTCGAGCAAATGGCTGCATCGGTGGAGGATCCTCATCCTGCGACAAGGGATATACTGCAATTCGACAGTTTGGCGAACCAGGAGCATCTGGATAACGTGCGTAATTTTGACGTCCGTATTTTTACGGACGGTAGTAAGATTGGAGGAGGGGTTGGTGCCTCACTTTCCATATGGAATGGTGAAGCTGAGACCAGAGCCCTCAAACTTGCGCTACCGGATTATTGCACGGTGTATCAGGCCGAGCTTCTGGCGCTAACCAGGGCTACCAGGGAGGTAGTTAAGATCAAATCGTCCTCTTTTGGAGTTTTCAGCGACTCGATGGCGGCTCTTCAGACGGTCACAAATCCCGGTTCGCGCCACCCTCTCGCTGTCGAAGCTAGGGATAATATAAAATCAGCATCCCACCAGAACAAGGTAGTAAACTTGTTCTGGATTAAGGCCCACGCTGGACTGCTGGGAAATGAAAGAGCTGATCAGCTAGCGAAAGAGGCCGCTGGGAACTCCAAAAGAAAGCCCGACTACGATCGATGTCCGATCTCATTCATCAAGCGCAGCATACGAACGGCGACGCTTGATGAGTGGAATCGAAGATACGAAACAACCAACACCGCATCAGTGACGAAGCTATTTTTCCCGGATGTGCGACTAGCTTATAGTGTAATACGCAGGATGGGCACAAGCGCCATAAACACGCAAATAATGACGGGACACGGCGGATTCTCCGAGTACTTGAACCGATTCAAGTGCAAGGAGAGTCCATCGTGTATTTGCGACCCAGAGGAAAGCGAATCTGTCATGCACATACTCTTCGATTGCCCTCAGTTTGCAAAGCGCCGATTTGAGGCTGAAAATATTTTGGACATAAACATAACGCCGAATAGCGTAAAGATAATAATGCCCAGTAAAAATGCCGATAAATTTTTAGACTATTGCCAATATGTAGTAAAAATAGTGATAGCTCGAAACAAAACCGCATAAGTAAATATGCTGTCATAATATAGTGTATATATTAGTGACTAGCATAGTAGTAATAAGTTTGTTAGAAAAAATTTTTAGAAATAGGAAATATTGTGCGACATGTAACAATAGAAATACGATTAGAATAAATAAAAATAAAGCAAGAGCAACAATATTTGCCCCCTGCTCTGTGTAATTAGAAAGGAATAAGAAGCTGTAAGTAAAGTAAAATTAAGTTAGCATTAAGGTACTAAAATTGTGAGTAGAGTTAAGAAAAACATAGAATAAGTCTACATGTATAGGAGCTCATATTATTAAAATCTTGTCTCCCTGTTATTTATTATACCTGAAAGTAAAATTAAAATAAGATAGCTAGTATTACGATGATAGTTGGGAATCCCACCCATAAAGGACATGAATGAGGATGAATGTGAGAAAGAACTAGTATGAGGAATGTAAGTGCGAGAAGCACAAATGCGAGAAATGGAACGAAAGAGAAACGGACAGGCATAGGCTCCGATTATGTTGGAGGTAGTAGTAGAAAAAAAAAAAAAAAAAAAAAAAAAAAAAACCTAACCTAACCTAACCTAACCTAACCTAACCTAACCTAACCTAACCTAACCTAACCTAACCTAACCTAACCTAACCTAACCTAACCTAACCTAACCTAACCTAACCTAACCTAACCTAACCTAACCTAACCTAACCTAACCTAACCTAACCTAACCTAACCTAACCTAACCTAACCTAACCTAACCTAACCTAACCTAATCTATAGTGCACTCTATAGTGATCGCCTCCAAAGACGAGAAGGAGACTGGAGACGAAGTACTCGATAGAGTACGCAAAACCGTTAACGCCAAAGATGGCTGGATAACGGTGGAGCGAGTTCGCAAGGTCAAGGACAGGAAGATAATAGTGGGTTGCAGAACCGAAGAAGCTCGAGACAAGATCAAAGAGCGATTGAAAGGCGCAGCTAGCCACCTCCACGTCGAAGAAGTCAAAAATCAAGACCCTATGGTGGTCCTGAGAGACGTCTTATCGTACAACAGCGATGAAGACATACTCACAGGACTACGAAATCAGAATACAGAACTTTTTCAAAATCTAGAAAAGAAAGATAATAGGTTAGAAATAAGGTACAGAAGGAAGGCAAGAAACCAGTACAGCAACCATGTTGTTCTAAAAGTGTCGCCAATATTATACTGCAGACTTATAGACAGGGGTTACCTACATATTGACATGCAGAGAGTCAAGGTGGCGGATCAGTCTCCACTGGTGCAATGCTCTGGGTGCTTGGGGTATGGGCATGGACGCAGGTTCTGTAAGGAATCAGTGCCGAAATGCAGCCATTGCGGAGGACCCCATATGCGGCATGAATGCGCGGATTGGATGGCTGGAGCGCCACCCTCATGCTGTAACTGTACCGCAGCCAAGATGTTAGACGTGGAACACAATGCCTTTAGCTCGGAATGCACAGTGCGCAGGAAGTGGGAGGCATTGGCGAGAGCTAAAGTAGCATACTGCTAAGGTGGTTATCAATCGCTCACGGGCAGGCAGCCCCGCCAGAGGATACGCAGTCGCCCAGGCTAACCTCCAAAGAAAGGAGTTAGCAACGGCAGAACTAATGATTGAGGCCAAAGAGCGAAAGATCGCAATAGCACTGATCCAGGAGCCATATGTGGGCGGGGTCAAGAGGATGAAGGACTACCGTGGGGCGAGAGTCTACCAGAGTGCAGCAGTAGGAGATGGGACGGTGAAAGCGGCAATAGTTGTCTTTGACAGCGATCTTGACGTCATCCCGTGCCCGAAACTCACCAACAACAACATTGTTGTAGTGAGGATCCGAACCAGCGCCTGGGAAATCGCGGCGGTGTCCTTCTACTTTGAACCGGATCAACCCATAGGGCCATACTTGGATCAGCTTAAGAACATCGGCGAAGAACTGGGCTCAAGAAGGCTGCTGCTGGGAGGTGACAGCAATGCTAAGAGTACCTGGTGGGGTAGCACCATAGAGGACCACAGGGGCGTTGACATGTCCGGGACCCTGGAGGAGTCAGGATGGCAGGTATTGAACACCGGTGATACGCCCACTTTTGACACCATGAGAGGTAACAGGGCGTACACAAGCTACGTGGATATAACAGCATGTACCGACGACTTACTGGGACTAATAGATGATTGGAGGGTAGACCAATCAATGACGAGCTCAGATCACAACACCATAATGTTCCAAATTAAGCTCCAAAAGAGCAAGGGTTTCGGAGTTCAGAGAACCACCCGGCTCTATAACACCAAGAAAGCTAATTGGGAACATTTCAACACTAAATTAAGTGAATTAAAGACACAACATAACGTAAACAAAATAGCTATCGAAAACATCAATAATAAAGCCGATTTAGAAGATATTGTTGTTAAATACACAGAAATAATCACCTCAGCATGCAAGGAGAGCATGCCAATAAAGAAAAACAAAGATACGATAACAGTCCCTTGGTGGAGTGAGGAGCTCGCAGAGAAAAAGAAAACTATGGTGACCTTCAGGAGAAGGATAAAAAACGCTGCGCCGCACCGTAGAGATAAAGTCGTCGAAGAATACCTGCAAAAGAAAGAAGACTATGAGTGCTACGCCAAGAAAGCCCGTACCGACAGCTGGAAAGAGTTCTGCGGGAAACAGGACAGAGAAGGAATGTGGGAAGGGATCTATAGGATCATCGGAAGAACCGCCAGGAGAGAAGAGGATATGACCCTCAAAACCAAAGAAGGTAAACACCTAAACCCCAAAGAATCGGCAGACTTACTAGCTGAGACATTCTACCCCGAAGACCTTGAGATCTCGGACAACTCCGACCATCGCCGCACCAGAGAAGCGGCAGAGCGGGTAAACGAATGGAACCATGATGAGGAACATGACCCACCGTTTACTCCGCTGGAGCTAAAGATCGCGGCGGGGAGTTTTAACCCAAAGAAGGCCCCGGGAGCGGATGGCTTCACGGCAGACATCTGCAGCAGAGCAATCTCCCAGGATCCAGACGCTCTCCTTGCCCTATTCAACAAGTGTTTGCAGAAAGCGCACTTCCCGGACATCTGGAAGGAGGCCACAGTCGTGGTACTTAGAAAACCGGGCAAGGATGATTACACGAACCCCAAGGCGTATAGACCAATCGGTCTACTGCCAGTCTTGGGGAAGATCCTGGAGAAGATGATAGTAGCAAGGATGAAGTGGCAGTTAGTACCGCGGATTAGTACTCACCAGTATGGATTCATGCCCCAGAAGAGCACCGAGGACGCCCTCTATAGCCTAATACACCGCATCAAGGGTAAGGTTGAGCTGAAGAAGCTGGTCACTCTAGTGTCATTGGATATAGAGGGGGCCTTCGATAGCGCCTGGTGGCCGATAATCAGAGTTCGACTGGCAGAGGAAAAGTGTCCGGTAAATGTGAGGAGGCTACTCGATAGCTATCTCAGCTGCAGAAAGGTCAAAGTAAGATTTGCCGGGGAAGAAAGCACGAGAAACACCACGAAAGGTTGCGTGCAAGGGTCTATCGGCGGTCCAATTCTCTGGAACCTGCTTCTCGACCCACTATTGCGAGGACTCAGTGATAGGGGACACTACTGCCAGGCTTTCGCCGACGACATTGTGTTGGTATTTGATGGTGACACAGCGCTGGAAATACAGGGACGTGCAAATGCCGCTCTCGACTATGTGCAGCAGTGGGGTGTAAGAAACCGGCTAAAGTTTGCGCCACATAAGACCTGCGCTATGGTTCTCACTAGGAAATTGAGGTACGATACCCCTTTGCTGTCCATGGGAGGGATCGACATTAGCATGTCAGAGGAAATTAAAATTTTGGGGCTCATCATTGACCACCGCCTTACTTTTAACACTCACGTAGCGGCTCAGTGTAGAAAGGCGATAGCCGTGTATAAGCAGCTAGCAAAAGCTGCCAGAGTTAGCTGGGGTCTCAATCCCGACATCATCAGGAGTATATATGTCGCGGTGATTGAGCCAATAGTGATGTATGCGGCGGCGGTATGGGCGCCTGCAGTTCAAAAGCTAGGGATACAAAAGCAGCTCAACATGGTGCAACGAGGATTCGCACAAAAACTCTGCAAGTCGTATCGCACAGTCTCTCTGCACTCGGCACTGGTGCTGGCCGGGATACTGCCTCTCGACATCCGAGTGCAAGAAGCAGCCGCTCTGTACGAGGCCAAGAGAGGGTTGTCTCGGACAGTGCTAGGAGATAGAGAGACCGATAGTGTGGTTAACTTTGCGGAGGCACCTCATCCAGCTGTGTGCATGGCCCTGGACTTCGTATGTCTGGTAGACGAAAACCTTGTTGACAGGTACAATGTGCAGACGGTGCGTATATTCACCGACGGCAGCAAGCTGGAGGGGAAGGTCGGAGCCGCACTTTCCGTATGGAACAGCGAGGCCGAGACTCGGACCCGAAAGTTCTGTCTGTCCGCGTACTGCACAGTCTATCAGGCGGAACTCCTGGCCATACGCGAGGCAACAAACGAAATCCTCAAAGGGGGGGCGAGAAGTTATGGGGTATACAGCGATTCGAGGGCAGCGCTCGAAACAATAGTGGACCATGGCGCCTTGCACCCCCTTGCCGTGGAAGCACGGGAGAACCTCCGGAAAGCCTTCTCCCAGGGCAAAGATGTCTCTTTGTTTTGGGTCAAGGCACATGCAGGCCTTCAGGGAAATGAAAGAGCAGACGAACTAGCAAAGGAGGCAGCACTTTTTTCTAAGAGAAAACCCGATTACGACCGGTGTCCGCTATCATACATTAGGAGGCAGATACGTAAGTTATCCGTATCCAAATGGGATGTGAGATATAAAATGGGAGACACCGCGTCAACAACTAAAATGTTTTTCCCAAGTGCATCCGACGCTTACAACGTCGTCAGAAAAATCCAGCCTGAGGGTCTGTTCACACAGATTCTCACAGGACATGGCGGATTCGCCCAATACCTGAATCGTTTCAGGTGCCGGGATAGTCCGTCATGCATCTGTGATCCGATGAAGGAAGAGACCGTTCCTCACTTGCTAGTAGAGTGTCCAATGTTTAGCAGAAAACGCTACGAACTCCAGCAGAAAACGGGAATAGACATAACAATAGGCAATTTAAACGTATATATTAGTGAAAAAGAAAATTATAAATTGTTCCTAAGCTATTGCCATGAAATATGCAAAGTAGTAAATAAGAGAAATAAGGATGTATAAACCTCTGCTTAGTATATAATTATATAATATTATATTATTTAAGCTGAAACAATAATAGATATAAAATATTAGGAAGTAAGCATAAGTTTAGGATAAGTGTGTCAAAGTAAATAGTTATGTAATTCAAACCAGCACATTGTTGTCAAATAGTAATATAGAAATAGTAGTAGATATGTATATTGTACAATTTACATATAGTCACTTAGCTGTTAAACATAGATTTAAGATGGTAAATAAAATAAAAGAGTAACAAAGAGCCCTGAAAAATAATATCAGGGGAGAGCCAGAACACCCTGTGATGACGGGTGCCTTTACAAAAAAAAAAAAAAAAAACCTAACCTAACCTAACCTAACCTAACCTAACCTAACCTAACCTAACCTAACCTAACCTAACCTAACCTGCTTTCCTTGCCCTGGCCAATAAGTGCCTCACCCTGGGCCACTTCCCTAACAAGTGGAAGGAGGCCACGGTAGTGGTGCTGAGGAAGCCGGGCAAGGACAGTTATCAGAGCGCCAAATCGTACAGGCCCATAGGCCTTTTACCTGTACTGGGAAAAGTCCTGGAGAAAATGGTAGTAGCAAGGCTCCAATGGCACCTTGTACCGAGGCTCAGTACTCGCCAGTACGGCTTTATGCCCCAGAGAAGCACCGAGGACGCCCTCTATACCCTAGTGAACCAAATTAAAGCGGAGGTTAAATTGAAAAAACTGGTAACGCTCGTCTCACTGGATATAGAGGGTGCCTTCGATAGCGCATGGTGGCCGGCCATCAAGGTCAGACTGGCTGAGGAAAAGTGCCCGGTCAATATCAGGCGGCTGCTGGACAGCTACCTCGACGGCAGATGTATAAACCTCAGGTACGCCGGTGCGGAACATCGCAGGGCGACACAAAAAGGCTGCGTCCAAGGGTCCATTAGCGGACCCATCCTGTGGAATATCCTCCTAAACCCTCTCCTTAAGGGTCTGCACGAACGGGGCGTCACCTGCCAAGCGTTTGCGGATGACGTGGTTCTGCTGTTCGCCGAGTGTACAGCGCTAGAGGTGCAGCGACGTGCCAATGCCGCCCTCGACTTTGTTCGGGGGTGGGGTGTTAAAAACAAATTAAAATTTGCGCCACACAAGACCTGCGCCATGCTTATAACGAACAAGTTGAAGCATGACACCCCGCTCCTGAGCATGGGCGGGGTCGACATTGGCATGTCCCGAGAGCTGAGGATTTTGGGGCTTACTATAGACGACAAGCTGACTTTTAACACCCACGTCGGCAACGTCTGTAGGAAGGCCCTAAATATCTACAAACAGCTCTCGAGAGCAGCGAAGATAAGCTGGGGGCTGCACCCTGAAATAGTACGCACTATATACACGGCGACGGTAGAGCCGGTCATCACATACGCGGCAGCAGCATACGCGCCCGCCACCGAGAAGCTGGGTGTCCGCAAGCTCCTCAACGCTGTGCAGAGAGGATTCGCGCAGAAAATCTGCAAGTCCTACCGCACTGTCTCCCTTAACTCGGCCCTGTTACTGGCCGGGTTACTGCCTTTGGACCTCCGTATCCAAGAAGCGGCTCGTCTATACGAAGCTCGCAAAGGGTCAACCCGGCTAGTGCTGGGAGACCGTGAGATAGAACGTGTGGTGGGATTTGCAGAATTACCGCATCCGGCTCTGCGTATGGACATGAGTTTCCAGAGTCTGGACGACCAAAGCCTGGTAGACCAGCATAACGTGCAGGCGCTCCGCATCTTTACAGACGGCAGCAAGTTACAGGGCAGGGTCGGTGCCGCGCTGTCCATGTGGGACAGCCGGACCGAAACCAGAAGCCGGAAACTGTGCTTGCCAGCGTACTGCACAGTCTACCAGGCCGAGCTCTTGGCCCTATGCAGAGCTACGAGCGAAATCCTCAAGTGCAGCGTGGAGAGCTTCGGCATCTACAGCGATTCGAGGGCGGCGCTGCAAACAGTTACGAACCCCGGGACTCTGCATCCCCTCGCGATCCAGGCACGCCGCAACCTCAGCCAAGCCTTGATCCAGCACAAAGATGTATCCTTGTTCTGGATTAAGGCCCACGCCAACATCGATGGAAACGAGCGTGCCGACTTTCTGGCAAAGGAGGCGGCGCTGTCGAGTCGGAGGAAGCCTGACTACGACCTGTGTCCGCTTTCATTCGTCAAGCAGGAAATTCGCAGCGGTTCCCTTGACGAATGGAACCGGAGATACCAGTCGGGGCAGACGGCCTCCGTCACGAGAGCGTTCTTCCCAAACGCGAGGGATGCGTATCAATTGGTGCGGAAAATCCAACCGCAAGGCGTGGTAACACAGATATTAACGGGACACGGGGGGTTCTCCCAATACTTGCATCGCTTCAAGTGTCGGGAGAGCCCGTCGTGTATCTGCGACCCAGAGGTAGAGGAAGATGTAATGCACGTCATCTTTCAGTGTCCAGTATTCGGCTCCCGTAGACACGAGGCTGAACAACGCCTAGGAGCGCGAATAGCCAAAGATGACGTGCATACACTAATTGCCGATAAGGAAAAAAGAGTGCAATTCCTAAAATTCGCAGAGGACATTTGCAAAACTGTAATAGAGAGAAACAAACAAGAGTAACTTGTTTCTCTCTAACATAAATAAAATAAATTAATAATAAAGGAAAGAAAAATAAACTATTAGAAGAATAAAAATAAAATCATCAGCATCAAAAAAAAAAATTAAAAAAAAAAAAAAAACCTAACCTAACCTAACCTAACCTAACCTTTTTTTTTTTTTTTTTTTTTTTTTTTTTTTGTGCGTGTGGAAACCCCCTCGGGCCGTCACCCCACCGGGGTTTTCGGTGGGGCGGTGTGTCGGAATCGAACCGACTAAAACCACACGGTGTGCCGTACTGCGCCTAAATTAGGAGGGATCCGGGAACAGCTTTTATTAAGACATCCGGACCCCCCCTAGCGCCTGCCCGCAAAAGCGCGGGCACCATCTTCGGGTAACAACCTCTCAATTAGGTGACGTCCAGGCACACGCGGACGCCGCCTCCTCGCGGGGGGCCACTATAGCGGGTGGAAGGGAAAACCCGTCCCGACCACCCGCGGCCACACTCAGGGCGGCATGAGGCGCTGGAAAGCGCGCCTCCGCCGCCCGGTTCGCCGGCGGCGAATTAAGTCCGAGTGGAGATCGTCCTCCCGGACCCGTTCCGCCGCCTCCTTCTGCGAGATGACGTCCTCACAGAAGGTAGCGACCGCGGTAAAATTCCTGTCGCTACCGGCCATGGAGCGTATGACGGCCGGTAGCGAGAGATCCGCTCCGATGACTGCAGTGAGGGCCCGACGCTGCGTCGCCCAGGCGGAGCAAACCGCCAACGTGTGCTGAGCCGAGTCCTCACTGCAGTCGCAGTGGTGACAGGCGGGACTCAGTTCCCTCCTAGCGACCGAGTGCAGGTACTTCCCGAAGCACCCGTGCCCGGAAAGAACCTGCGTCAGTCGGAAGGAAAGGGTCCCGTGCTGCCGCCCTGCCCACTCGACGATGACCGGCTGGAGCGCCTCCACGGCGGCAAAGCCAGCACGTGGAGCCTCCAGCCGGGACGACCAACGAGCCATGGTGGCTCGGCGAGCGGCCTCACGCCATTCGCGTACCTCTTCGGGCGGGGGCCGACTGCCACTTTCCGCCCGGAACTCAGCCGTTCGCCGATATACTTCGGCGAGCACTTCCGCCTCCAAATCCCACGGGGGAGTCCCGGCCAACGCGCACGCCGCCTCCGTTGACACGGTGCGGTATCCGCGTATGGCTCTAACCGCCATAACCCTCTGAGGGCGCCAGAGGCGCGCCCTATTCTGGGCGGTCAGAGCCCCCGCCCACACCGGTGCACCGTACAGTGCCATTGACCGGACAACCCCCGTGTACAGCCGTCTCGTAGCGACGCTGGGTCCACCCAAATTGGGCAAGAGTCGCCCAAGGGCGGACGCAGCGCCGACCAGCCTTGGAGCAAGCTGCAGGAAGTGCTCGTCGAAGCGCCACCTACCGTCGAGGATCAGGCCCAGATATTTTATGTGGGCCTGAACCGGTACGAGGACCGAGTTGACCTCGATAGAGGCGCCAGGGGGTGGACCACGACGGGGCCCATGAAATAAAAGGGCCTCCGTCTTATCCAAGGCCACCCGCAAACCCAGCGCCTCAATGCGCCCGACCACCAGAGAGACTCCCCTGGTGGCCAGGCACGCCGCCTCCTGAAAGTTCACTCCCCGGGCTGTGACCAAGGTGTCATCGGCGTAACAGATTACGCCAAGCCCGGGGGGGAAGTCGCCTCGAAGGGCCCAGTCGTACCCCATGTTCCACAGGAGTGGTCCAAGAACAGACCCCTGCGGAACACCGCACGACATGGGCCGACGACTCAAAACTCCATCTCGGTCCTCGTACATGACGGTACGCTCCTCTAAATAGTCTGCCACTAGCCGCCTCAGGTACCCTGGCACTCCGTGATAGTGGAGTGCTTCCCTGATGCAGCTGAATGGCAGACTGTTGAACGCGTTGGCGATGTCCAGCGACACCGCCAACAGCACGCCGCCACAGCTCACTACCTCTTCAGTCACGGCCCTCAGGCGCAACATAGCACCGACCGTCGAACGCCCCGCTCGAAAACCGAATTGGGCGTCCGACAAATCGGGGCCGACCTCGCACAGGTGCCGGACGATGCGGGCAGAGATGACCCTCTCAAACAATTTACCCGCCTCGTCCAGCAGCACGATGGGCCTGTAGGCCGCGACCGTGTCGGTAGGCCGTCCCGGCTTCTTTAAAAGGACCAGCTTCCCGCTCTTCCAGCAGTCAGGGAAGCGCCCGGACGCCAAGCAAGCGTCGAACACTTCCCTGAGGCGGTCGGACATGTGGTCGAGGGCGAGGGCCAAAACTCGGGCAGGGATCCCGTCTGGCCCGGGGGCGGTGTTCTTGGAACGGATCCGTAGAACAACCGCCCCTACCTCCGCCTCCGTGACGGGCGGAACACCATCCTCCTCGTTCTCCCCGTCGTCTCCGGCCAAGGGGGCCATCGACGGGGGTACGTGCTCCACCCGTTGCGGGAAAAGGCCCTCAACCACTTCCTGCAGGAAGCTGGGCTGGAGAGTCTCCGTAAGGGGGGGGCCCGACGCGCGGAGCTTTTAACCTAACCTAACCTAACCTAACCTTTTTTTTTTTTTTTTTGTGCGTGTGGAAACCCCCTCGGGCCGTCACCCCACCGGGGTTTTCGGTGGGGCGGTGTGTCGGAATCGAACCGACTAAAACCACACGGTGTGCCGTACTGCGCCTAAATTAGGAGGGATCCGGGAACAGCTTTTATTAAGACATCCGGACCCCCCCTAGCGCCTGCCCGCAAAAGCGCGGGCACCACCTTCGGATAATAACCTCTCAATTAGGCAACGTCCAGGCACACACGGACGCCGCCTCCTCGCGGGGGGCCACTATAGCGGGTGGAAGGGAAAACCCGTCCCGACCACCCGCGGCCACACTCAGGGCGGCATGAGGCGCTGGAAAGCGCGCCTCCGCCGCCCGGTTCGCCGGCGGCGAACCAAGTCCGAGTGGAGATCGTCCTCCCGGACCCGCTCCGCCGCCTCCTTCTGCGAGATGACGTCCTCACAGAAGGTCGCGACCGCGGTAAAATTCCTGTCGCTACCGGCCATGGAGCGTATGACGGCCGGTAGCGACAGATCCACTCCGATGACTGCAGTGAGGGCCCGACGCTGCGCCGCCCAACTGGGGCAAACCGCCAGCGTGTGCTGAGCCGAGTCCTCACTGCAGTCGCAGTGGTGACAGGCGGGACTCAATTCCCTCCTAGCGACCGAGTGCAGGTACTTCCCGAAGCAGCCATGCCCGGAAAGAACCTGCGTCAGTCGGAAGGAAAGGGTCCCGTGCTGCCGCCCTGCCCACTCGACGATGACCGGCTGGAGCGCCTCCACGGCGGCAAAGCCAGCACGTGGAGCCTCCAGCCGGGACGACCAACGAGCCATCGTGGCTCGGCGAGCGGCCTCACGCCACTCGCGTACCTCTTCGGGCGGGGGCCGACTGCCGCTTCCCGCCCGGAACTCAGTCGTCCGCCGATAAACTTCGGCGAGCACTTCCGCCTCCAAATCCCACGGGGGAGTTCCGGCCAACGCGCACGCCGCCTCCGTCGACACGGTGCGGTAGCCGCGTATGGCTCTAACCGCCATAACCCTCTGAGGGCGCCAGAGGCGCGCCCTATTCTGGGCGGTCAGAGCCTCCGCCCACACCGGTGCACCGTAAAGTGCCATTGACCGGACAACCCCCGTGTACAGCCGTCTCGTAGCGACGCTGGGTCCACCCAAATTGGGCAAGAGTCGCCCAAGGGCGGACGCAGCGCCGACCAGCTTTGGAGCAAGCTGCAGGAAGTGCTCGTCGAAGCGCCACCTTCCGTCAAGGATCAGGCCCAGATACTTGATGTGGGCCTGAATCGGTACGAGGACCGAGTTGACCTCAATAGAGGCGCCAGGGGGTGGACCACGACGGGGCCCATGAAATAATAGGGCCTCCGTCTTATCCAGGGCCACCCGCAAACCCAGCGCCTCTATGCGCCCGACCACCAGAGAGACTCCCCTGGTGGCCAGGCGCGCCGCCTCCTGAAAGTTCGCCCCCCGGGCTGTGACCAACGTGTCATCGGCGTAACAAATTACGCCGAGCCCGGGGGGGAAGTCGCCTCGGAGGGCCCAGTCGTACCCCATGTTCCACAGGAGTGGTCCAAGGACAGACCCCTGCGGAACACCGCACGACATGGGCCGACGACTCAAAACTCCATCTCGGTCCTCGTACATGACGGTACGCTCCTCGAGATAGTCTGCCACTAGCCGCCTCAGGTGCCCTGGCACTCCGTGATAGTGGAGTGCTTCCCTGATGCAGCTGAATGGCAGACTATTGAATGCGTTGGCGATGTCCAACGACACCGCCAACAACACGCCGCCACAGCTCACTACCTCTTCGGTCACGGCCCTCAGGCGCAACACAGCGCCGACCGTCGAACGCCCCGCTCGAAAACCGAATTGGGCGTCCGACAAATCGGGGCCGACCTCGCCAAGGTGCCGGACGATGCGAGCAGAGAGGACCCTCTCAAACAATTTACCCGCCTCGTCCAGCAACACGATGGGCCTGTAGGCCGCGACCGAGTCGGTAGGCCGTCCCGGCTTCCTTAAAAGGACCAGCTTCCCGCTCTTCCAGCAGTCAGGGAAGCGCCCGGACGCCAAGCAAGCGTCGAACACCTCCCTGAGGCGGTCGGACATGTGGTCGAGGGCGAGGGCCAACACTCGGGCAGGGATCCCGTCTGGCCCGGGGGCGGTGTTCTTGGAACGGATCCGTAGAACAACCGCCCCTACCTCCGCCTCCGTGACGGGCGGAACACCATCCTCCTCGTTCTCCCCGTCGTCTCCGGCCAAGGGGGCCATCGACGGGGGTACGTGCTCCACCCGTTGCGGGAAAAGGCCCTCAACCACTTCCCGCAGGAAGCTGGGCTGGAGAGTCTCCGTAAGGGGGGGGCCCGACGCGCGGAGCTTTTGTTGCGCCGCGCGATATGGGCGTCCCCAGGGGTCACCATTGAGACCCTCCAGCATCTCCTTTCTTTTATCCTCTTTGGCGCGGCTAATGGCCAGCTTCAGAGTTTTCCGCGCCTCTCGGTACTCCTCATGAAGCTGGTCCTCCTCCCCCTCTTCGCGGCGACGCCGCCGGCTGCGAGTGTAGGACCTCCGGGCACGAGTACAGGCCGCACGGAGGTCCGCCAACTCCTGGGACCACCAGTAGACCTCCTTCCTTGGAGGCCGACGACCTCGGATGCGGGGCATGGCCGCATCGCAAATCTGCGTAATCGCATCGCGAAAGCGGCCCGCCCCCATGTCTGCCTCCTCAGTCTGAGGCCGCGGAGACAGCCAAGCGTAAATAATGGCTGCCTCCTCCAGTAGGTCCCTATCCACTTTTGTAACAGCCCACCGCGGGTAGCGGGAAGAACGCCGCGCCGTGTGACCCCTTCTGGGGTCCTGGATCCGGGAGAGCTCGAATCGGATATAGAGGTGATCCGAGAGCGTCTCAACCTCTTCCAGGACACGCCAGTTCCTTACTCGTGCGGCGAGAGCAGGGGTAGCGAACGAAAGGTCCACTATCGACCCCCCCTGCTGTCGCACGCACGTGTTGGTGGAGCCTCTGTTTAGGAGACAGAGGCCCACCGATGCCGCCCACTCCTCCACGGCATCGCCCCGTGCGTCCGTCCTGGGGGAACCCCACGCAACGGACTTTGCGTTGAAGTCCCCCAGCACTAGGACGTGCCCAGACGCTAGTCGCCGCATCGAGGTCTCCAAATTATTAAGGAAAACCTCGAAATCGCTCAGACTCCGGTTGGGGGAGAAGTAGACACCGTATATGGTGATCCCCCCCCACTCGGCAGCAACATATCCAGTACCCTTGTCTCTCAGCGACAAGGGTGGGGAATGAGCCGCCGTGGAGCCGATGACTGCCACGGAGCCGTCCCGGTCACCCATCCAATTAGGACGGGGAGGAACGTAATAGGGCTCCGCGGCTACGGCCACACCTATCGACCACTCCGCCATGGTTTGCAGGAAAAGGTCCTGCGCACCGGCAGAGTGGTTCAGGTTCGTCTGGACAAGGAGGTTGGAGACTTGGTCCATTAATGAACCGTCTCTACAACCCCCTCCATGGGCGACGATAACGACGCAGGAATGACGTCGGAGGCAGCCTGGGTCGACTGGCTAGCCTCCGATGTTGTCTGAGAAGCGCGGGGAGGCTTGCAGCTCCCATGCCCCATCTGGTGATTAGCGGGCAAATTACCCGCCGCACACGCTGGGCAGTGAGGGGCGGCGGAGCATTCCGCCGCCTTATGCCCCGGTCGACCGCAGCGGAAACAAAGTTCGCTGCAGTCAAAACAACTTACGCACTTGATGCGGGTGTGTCCTGACGCCAAACATTTGAAGCACCTCATCGGTCTTGCCACCAGAATAGTAACTCTGGCGTTCACAAAACCGACGAGGATCCTCCCGGCATCGCCTAACATCTTAGCGGCTGCCACAGGACAGCTGACCCACACCGTGCCAAGTCCTCCTTGTCCGGGGCGGATGGTGCCGATCCTAATGTTTTCCGAAGTGCAACCCGTCTTCTGCTGGATTGCCCCCCGGACGTCGTCGACCGTTACGGAATCGTCCAGGCCCGATATGCGCAGCTCGGCGCACTTTGTGGGCCTGGCGATCCGTATCCCATCCGTCGCTGCAAAGATTCCTCGCAGCTTCTCTGCGAAGATGTCTGCCGTCTTCGCACCCTCAGCCCCGGGGAACTCGAGAACTCGAGCCCCCGTCTGGGCGAGGCGTAGTCGAGCACCTACGCTCCCGAATTCGGAGGAAAGGTGGTCTCGAGCCTTCTTGAAGACGGCAGCGTAGGAATGACCGCTTTTTTCCGCCTCCGGCAGCACTGTTACAACTACGGCTGCCGTTTTCGGTGGCCGGAGCCGCCGAGTCTTATCCGCCTTCTTTGTTTGCGTCGCTCCTGTCGGCGCCTGTGACGAGGTGGCTTTTTTGTTCGCCGTTTTCCTCTTCCTGCGGCTTTTGCCTCCTTCAACTGTCTGCCAACCCTCGTTTGAGGGGGCAGACGTGGAGGGTCCAGGTGCAGGCTCAGCACCAGAAGGACTATGAGACGCATTTGCTCCTTTAGGTGCTGGAGCGGGGAGTGGAGGGAATCCCGTCGCCGCCTTTGTCGCGGCCTTAGCTGGTCGCCCAGTCCCCGGTGCGGCCGCCTTCGTCGCAGCGTTAGCCGTTCGCCCAGCCTTTGGAGCGGCTGCAGGTGCCGGTGTCGACGCCGCCACTGCATATGAGACAGTGACGCGTCCACCAGCAACGGGAAGTGGCGTCGGAACTGACGCGGCCTTCTTCTTATCTGCTGCGAGTGGCGGCCGAACGATGGGGGCTGGAGGCAGCCTTGCCTCGAGGCCCGCAAGGCGCCCGTCCATCATGCGCCACACTGCGTCTATAATGTGACGCAAGTGGGCATCCGGAACGGGGGTGGGACGGAGGTCAGGTTGCTGGGCATCTGGAACGGGATAAAGGCAGGGGGCAGGTTGCTGGGTAACAGGGCTCGGCTGCTCAGGGCAATTCGCCTGCGCCTGAAATTCGGCGAATTGAGCGCCAAGCTCGGCAACCCGCGCCGTGAGCTGATCATTCGCGGCCTGGAGGCGCGCCACGTCCCCAATCAGGGTCTCAACGGCCCCAGAGATGGTGGAGGAGGAGTCCTTAAGGGCCCTAACAAAGGAACCCTTAAGGTTTGTGGACTTGGTAGCCACTTTTTGAATGATAGCCACCGCCGCACTCGTCCTCTCCCTCAACGTCACCGGTGTTTGAGGGACTGAACCCCCTTCCACCGGTGCACGGATCTTGACAAGGAGATCCGCGATCTCCTCCTCCGCAACAATTTCGCCCTCCACGCGAGCTCGCGCATATGATGCCGACCTTGTAAATACAGAACCAGCTGGAGCAGGGATCGGCGTACGCGACCTCGACCGCCCTCTTTGGTTACTTGCTACTTTGGGAGGGAGCATGTCTCTGGACGGTTCATAGTCCTCGTCCGATGAGTGACCTCGTTTTCGGCTCTCGAGGTCTCGGAGCTCAACCTCCATATCCACAGCCTCAGAACTTCGGTTATCTTCTCCTGTGGATAGTCCGGCCTTGGAACGTAGACGTTCCGAAACTCTTCTGCTCCCAAAAGTCAAATTGACTTCTGGGAGCTCCTCCGAGATAGGCGTCTCGATTTGAAACTCCTCATCGTTCGAAGTGTCGTCCGTCTTCTTACTCTCCGCCTTCTTACTTTTCTCCATCAATACACTTTTCTCCTTCTTTTTTTCTTCGTTACTTTTATTTATAAATGTTTTACAATTTTCCATATTAATCCCACGAGAGGGGGAGAAATGAAGGTCGACCCGGGCAGAGATCCCCCAATACCCGGGCAAGCGAAGGTTTTTGCCCAACCGAGGGGTCCGCAGGTGCCCCGGCTGGGAGTGCGCTTACGACTGAACTACCCATCAGCCATGCATCCCCTGGTCACGCACCAGAACACGGGATTCGGGGTGATTTTTTAGAGAGGTTTTCTTCCTCGCAGTCCGGGCGGCTAAGCCAAGACCCTCGTCTCCGATTGGAGTCGCGAGACATGACCACGACTCCTTTCGGGATTACGATATGCCGACGGTGGCAAGGAAACTAAATCTTCCCATGCCTGCTCGGTGGCAGTGTGAGTGCACGCCGAGCCCGTCCTCCTTCTCCACTGAGAACAGCGGAGAAACTCCGACCCAAGGAAGGGTCCCTCCTTCGTGATTTTTTACCGAGGTTTTCATCCTCATAGCTCCGAAGAGCGAAGAGCCAACAGAGGTATCGGCAGAAACGCCCGCTCTGTTGGACCAAGCCTCGACCGAGTGGCCGAAGAAAATGGCCTCCTCTCCTTACTAGAATATTAGCCGTTGGCGATGACGCCCTCCTCAAAAACGGAGGAGGAAAACGAAGCGTCATCGCCAACGTTTCCAGGGTGCACCACGTGGAGGTTTTCTAGACAGCACCCCAACCTAACCTAACCTAACCTAACCTAACCTAACCTAACCTAACCTAACCTAACCTAACCTAACCTAACCTAACCTAACCTAACCTAACCAGTTCCGTGCGTTTTGCGTCCGCGAGAACACTGTTTTTCGCCAGTTCCGCATTCGAAAAATCAGTTCAGTAGTAAAACTTGTGAAAGTCGTACCTTGCTATACATTAAAAGTTGCGCCGTCGCAAGTGCTACATGACAGTGAAAAGCGTTTTAAAATCGGTGCAGTTTTCGAGATTTTCCTAGAACATTGAGTGTTTTTGAAGGTTAAAATTTTGTTAAAACAAGTGAAAAGGCAATACAACTCTGGATCTAGATCGAGGACCTATACTTTTTCTACTGTGGGAGGGTGTGTCTCGGGAGTATCTAGCTTTTGAGACCCCTTCCAGATTTTTCTGCCCAGTGTCTGGAAAGTTATAACATCTTTTCCGAAAACCACGTGGCCACGAGGTGCCAGATACAGGATAGCTGGGAGGAAGCAGAGTGGGGAGCAGCGTGCAGGACGACAAGCTGTAGCGGAAACCGCTTAAAGCATCAAAATAAGTTAAGTGGTTAAAAAGATATAAACGCGTAAAGTGTTACTTCGTTTTGGCAACCCTAGCTCCAAGGGTAGATTGATAACCCCTATTTATTATCAGTATAAACAATAGACTATTAAGTGTAGACCAATTTGCAATTTTTTCAATTGAATTTTAAACTACTAGTTTAATAATAGAAGCCCATAAACTTTTTGAAAATTTAATTTACTATTCAGTGTCCAAGGGGGTGTAAATTTCACCCCTATACCAATAGTGACTATTTTATGTGAAAGGCGACGTGGAGCATCACAGTTAGAAACTTTTTTGAAGGAAATCGGACAACAGTTACTGAAGATATAAGCACTTTTAATTTTTAGGTCTTAGTTAGTGTTTAGATATAACCTATATTTGTACCTGTCTTTAAAGACACAAAAACAGACTTTTAAAATTCTTTTCTCCAGGCCCTTAAGGCTGGTACCCTTGGCTATAGGATCCGCTACTCAACTGATTTTTAGTACTTAAGAATACATGTTAGATTTAAGATTTCATGAAACCTAGGCAAAACCTACGCGGAGTTTCGGACTTCGGTTTTCAAAAACTTTGAGGAGACATAACTTTGGAACCAAGAGGCCGAGCGTAGTTCTGACGCCGCAGAAATTAATTTTTGGTGCGTACGAACCCGGCAAGTTCAAAAAATCGACTCTACCTAGACTTTTGGGGGGGGTCGATTCTGGTTTCTACTTACGAAACGGAAATTTTTATATAAACTTCAACCTCGAATAACTCAGGCACTGCTGATCCGATCGGGACAAACGAGGTATCGAAAAACTAGCCTACGCGGAGACCTATCCGGCGCCATCATCGGACCGACTCTATGTAGAGCCGCTCCAGAGTTGGGTTCTAGAAGTGGCAGTTTTTTTTTTTGAGAACTGAAGTGCCGAAACCATTGCTTGGGGTCAAACAAAGTGTCAGCTATTTATATAGAGACCCAAGAAATTTTGAAATAAAATAATTTGTTTTGTTTATAAATATATAGTATAGTGACGGGGACTATACATCCCCAAAATACTGACAACTCTGCTGAGCAGAGTCGAACGGCTCTACATAGAGTAAAACTATATTTTCTTTTGTTTTAGTCTGTATGTATGTCTTATTTCTTGTAAGTTCATCTCTGACTTGTCATTACATTGACCGGGTTGACAGTTGCATCCCTGCAGCACAGGAGTACCTATACCTGCCGTATTGATAGCGCGTAAAGCTGTATTATTATTTTATAGATTATTAAAATTTGACTCATTTCTTTGCATATTTTGTATCTAGTACGCTTTGTACCGTAAGTTATCTTAATCTTTTATTGCTTTCTTCGATTTGTCGTATAAGTTGACTAGTCTACCGATAACGTTGTAATATTTTTGTGTTTAAATATCGTTTATTTGACTGATTAGGACTTACGCTGTGCACCGTGTCTCTTGACCGGTACACTTAGTATTAGTATATAGTAAAACATATATCGGGTACTTACCTGCGCGCATCCCACTGCTCGCCGCACGACGTACATAGAAACTCCGCCACCCGGTTACGCCTGGAAGAAATAAGACTTAGGTTAGTTATATACAACTTATACAAATTTACTTAGGATAGGACAAATAAATTTTTCTTTTGCTTAATTTTATTATTTTATTAAATTTTAGGGTGTTTATCTTTAACTTTCCTTGTGTTTATAACGTCGTGTGTCATTCTACAACACACTAAACACCTGACTTGATTTGAAACAAATCCTGTGACTCGTAGGCAATGTTTGGGTTCAGAACACCTGCCAAGAGAGCTATGGACACTTCTCCGAGAATCGAGAGCCAATTAGACGATAGGGCAGGATCCTCGAACTCACCAACACAGACATCAAAAGTGAGACGCAGCATAGGTGAATGGGAGGTAGGAAAAGTGGCAGGAAAAACGTCGCCTGTAAAGTCGCCGAGCAAAATTGTTCCCGGCGCTCCTACCAAACCAAAGGGCAAAACCGCCCCAACTGAGACAAAGGCACCAACGCGCCGTACATCAACAGAGGCGCCGACTCCATCGCCGACAGTACTCAAACCTAAGTACGCAACACGAACTGCGGAAGCTAGAGCTAACCTTGTCAAGGCCAAGACGCTTCTTGGTCAGTCAAGAAATCTAAAGGCAGATATCAAGGCGGATGTAACAACGGCGATTGAGAGACTGTATGAGTTGGTCAAAGAAGGGGAGGGGAGTAAGAAGCTGCAGGAAACAACCAATACCATAATGGAATCACAAGTACAGACAGTGTGTAACAGAGGTAGCGAAAACGAAGGCCAATTGACGAGGATGATGGAAGAACATATTAAAGCAATACAAGAAAACACGGAAAACTTGAGAAACCTGGAAAAGGCACTGGAAGATCAAAGACAGGAAACCAGCAGGACCACCTACGCCAGTATAGCAGCTAGAGAGCCCAGAAGGCAACCCCAGGAGCAAAGAACCTTACACTCCATGGTGATCGCATCAAAAGACACGACAGAGACGGGGGAAGAGGTCCTGGGGCAGATAAGGGAGGCAGTTAATGCGAAGGAAGGCTGGGTCACAATCGACCGTGTCAGGAAGGCCAAGGATCGCAAAGTGATAGTGGGATGTAGGACAGAAGAGGAGAGAGCAAAAATTAAGGAACGGTTGACCAGTTCAGGGGGAAATCTGATCGTGGAGGAAATGAAAAACAAAGATCCGTTGATCATGTTAAAAGATGTACTAAGGTACAACACAGATGAGGACATAGAAAAGGCGATCAGAACACAGAATGTTGACTTATTCCACAACCTCAGCAAAGAAGAAGACAGATTACAAATAAAATATAAAAAGAAATGTAGAAACCCCCATACACACCACGTCATAGTGGGTGTCTCTCCGCAGCTCTGGAACCGAATCTTACAGAAAACCGTATTACATATTGATATTCAACGCATAAGAGTAGAAGACCAGTCCCCCCTAGTACAGTGTACATGTTGTTTGGGGTATGGTCACTCAAAGCGATTCTGTAAAGAGACTGTGGATAGATGTAGTCACTGTGGCGGCCCTCACATAAGGGCTCAATGCGCCGACTTGCTCGCTGGGGTAGCCCCATCATGCGTAAATTGTGTACACGCAAAAACAAATAACGCAGAGCACAATGCGTTTAGTAATGAATGCCCTGTGCGCAGGAGATGGGAGGCACTTGCTAGAGCGAGAGTAGCGTATTGCTAAAGTTGATCTGGTCAACAACAGGGCAGGCAACCCCACCAGCAGTTATGCAGTAGTTCAAGCCAACCTCCAAAGAAAGGAGCTTGCAACCAACGAGCTCATGATAGAAGCTGCCGAGCGGAAGTTAGCTTTCGCCTTGGTCCAGGAGCCATATGTGGGTGGGATTCGGAGAATGAAGAGCTACCGAGGAGTGCGTATTTACCAATGCGAGGATGATGGAAGCGGGACTGTCAAGGCGGCGGTGGTTGTATTCAACTCCAACCTTGATGTCATACAGTGCCCAGAACTTACCACGAACAACATCGTAGTGGTGAGGATCCGGTCCAAAGCATGGGAGATCGCAGTAGTCTCTTTGTACTTTGAACCCGACCAGGACATAGAGCCTTACCTGGATCAACTAAAAAGAGCGGTAGCGAAGGCGGGCCCAAAAAGACTGCTCATTGGAGGCGATGCCAATGCTAAGAACACCTGGTGGGGAAGCACCATAAACGACCACAGGGGTACAGAACTGTCCGGGACCCTGGAAGAGTCAAACCTGCAGGTATTAAACCGGGGCGAAACACCAACCTTCGACACAATACGGGGAAACAGGAGGTATACCAGCCATGTGGACATTACAGCTTGCTCCACGAATATGATCCAACTGGTAACAGACTGGCAACTCGACGAAGGAGTGACAAGCTCAGACCACAACACCATCCTCTTCAAAATACACCTGCGTAAAGAGAAAGGGATATGCATTCAACGCACGACCCGCCTATATAATACTACGAAGGCGAATTGGGAGAGGTTTGATGAAAAACTGAAACAATTCATAACCGATAACAACATCACTCCGGTAGCTATAGGCGAAGTCGAAGAAACAACCCAGCTGGATGCACTAACTAACACCCTAACAAACTGTATAACAGCAGCGTGTAAGGAGAACATACCTAAAAAGGCTGCAACAACCAGGCTCTCAATGCCGTGGTGGTCTGATGAGCTTGCACAATTGAAAAAAGATATGGTCACCAAGAAACGCCGTATTAAACGAGCAGCGCTTGATCGTAAAGAGAGAGTTGTCGGTCAATACCTGCAGGCCAAAGAAAACTATGAGTGCCAAGCCAAGAAAGCCCAGATACAAAGCTGGAAAACATTTTGCGAGAGACAAGACAGAGAGGGAGTGTGGGAGGGAATCTACAGAGTAATGAGTAAGACCGCAAAGCGACAGGAAGACCTGCCGCTAAAAAAGGACGGTGTGTACCTAAACCCAATGGAATCAGCTGCCTTACTAGCTGCAACATTTTTCCCCGAAGATACCGCAGAGACGGATAGTGAACACCATCGCCACATAAGACTACTAGCACGAGAGATAAACGCCCCGGGTCATGATAACCTCAGAGATCCGCCGTTTACCATAGACGAGCTAAGGACCGCGATGGTGAGCTTTAATCCCAAGAAAGCACCAGGAGCGGACGGCTTCACCGCGGATATCTGTTGTCGAGCAATCTCTCAGGATTTGGACGTGTACCTTGCCCTGTACAACAAGTGCCTAGAGATAGGTTACTTCCCGGACATTTGGAAGGAGGCCACAGTGGTGGTACTGAGAAAACCGGGCAAGGACGATTATCAGAACCCCAAGGCCTATAGGCCCATCGGTCTGCTACCAGTCTTGGGGAAGATCCTAGAGAAGATGATAGTAGCAAGGATCAGGTGGCACCTAGTACCGAGGATTAGTACTCGTCAGTACGGCTTTATGCCCCAGAGGAGCACCGAGGACGCCCTCTATAATCTAGTGAACCATGTTAAGGGCAACATAGAGCTAAAGAAGCTCGTAACCCTAGTCTCACTGGACATAGAGGGGGCCTTCGATAGCGCATGGTGGCCGGCTATAAAAGTCAGACTGGCTGAGGAAAAGTGTCCGGTCAATATAAGGAGGCTACTGAATAGCTATCTCGACAATAGGAGAGTCGGCCTAAGGTATGCTGGGGAGGTACACATAAAGAACACCCAGAAAGGTTGCGTCCAGGGATCTATCAGCGGCCCGATACTCTGGAACCTGCTCCTCAACCCACTATTGCAGCAACTAGAACAACGGAAAATATATTGTCAGGCGTATGCAGATGATGTCGTCCTTGTATTCACGGGGGATACGGCACTTGAAATATCAAGGCAGGCCAACGCAGCCCTCGCGTATGTTCAGGATTGGGGAGACAAGAACAAATTGAAGTTCGCAGCGCACAAAACGTGCTCTATGTTACTAACGCGAAAACTGAAGTACGACACTCCACTCTTGACCATGGGAGGGGTCTGCATTGAAATGTCAAAAGAAATCAAAATCCTGGGTCTCACAATTGACAACAAACTGACATTCAACTCACACGTCGCTAATATATGTAGGAAGGCTACAGACATCTACAAACAGCTCTCCCGCGCGGCGAAAGTCAGTTGGGGTCTACACCCCGAGATCATTAGGACAATATACACAGCAGCCATCGAACCCGTGATCACTTACGCGGCGAGCGTGTGGGCGCCTGCAGCTCTAAAGATAGGCGTACAGAAAGCACTGAACGCAGTGCAGCGAGGTTTCGCTCAGAAGCTGTGCAGATCCTACCGCACGGCATCTCTGAACTCGGCATTAGTGCTAGCCGGGATACTGCCTCTCGACCTCAGAATACAGGAAGCAGCCGCACTGTATGAAGCGAGGAGAGGGTCGTCCCGGTTTGTGCTCGGAGATAGAGAGGTAGAGCGTGTGGCGGCGTTTGCGGAGGTTCCTCACCCGGCGACACATATGGCACTGAGTTTCGTGAGCTTGATGACTCAAGCTGAGGTTGAACAGTACAACGTGCAAGCGGTGCGTATTTACACCGACGGCAGCAAGATTGACGGCAAGGTCGGAGCGGCACTTTCCATATGGAATAGCGAGGCCGAGATCAAAGCTGTCAAGCTCAGTCTGTCCGCGTACTGCACGGTGTACCAGGCGGAACTCCTTGCCATATGTAGAGCAACAAGTGAGGTACTGAAGCGTAACGGACGTACTTTCGGTATATACAGCGACTCTAGATCTGCCTTGGAGACCGTCACAAACCACGGAGCACTGCATCCACTTGCTATGAAGGCGCGCGATAACCTGAAAAAAGCTTTTAGTGTAGATAAACATATAGTTTTATTTCATATCAAAGCTCACGCGGGACATGCAGGTAATGAACGCGCGGACTTTCTGGCGAAAGAGGCCGCACTTTCGAGCCGGAGGAAGCCTGATTATGATCGTTGCCCGATCTCATTCGTCAAAAGGTCTATCCGCGAGGATACCCTGGATGAATGGAACAGAAGGTACCAGTTAGGCGAAACCGCCTCCGTCACGAAAGTGTTCCTTCCAAATGCGGTGGACGCCTATCGTACAGTAAGGAGAATTAAGTTAACTTCAAAAGTAACGCAGGTGCTCACAGGACATGGGGGATTCTCCCAATACCTATACAGGTTTAAATGTAAGGATAACCCCTCGTGCATCTGCGAGCCAGATAGGGAGGAGAGCGTTTTGCACTTACTGTTAGAATGCCCAGTGCATGAAAAACTCAGACACGATCTTGCACAACAAATAGACATGAAAATATGCAAAGAAAATCTAAGTACGATCATAGGAAATAAGAAAATAAATAGTTACTTAATAAAATACTGCGAAAAAATTGTAGAAATAGTAAATAATAGAAATAGAGTAGACTAAGCATTTGTTATGTTATATATATATGTTAATATATAATAAATAGCAAAGATAAGGCACCATAGCAAATAAGAAAAATTATAACTAGGGTAAGTAGCTAATTAAAGTGTAATATGTAATAGAATAAGAAAAGAAAGGCACAACATTAGATAGTAACATTATTGTAATAGAATATAAAGAGCCGTTGTTTTAAATAATAGTATTGTTATGAGTTTAAATCAATAACTATAGAATAGGCCCTTGCAAGGGTCGTCATTTAAAAATCTTGTATGAGTAGACCAAGTAGTAATAAAAACAATCTGTGACGCTTACATGAGTCACAGGACAATGTAATCAACACCCTGTGATGACGGGTGCGTCTTATTAAAAAAAAAAAAAAAAAAAAAAAAAAAACCTAACCTAACCTAACCTAACCTAACCTGTCGAGCGGATGGTACCGGTTACAAAATCCTTACACCCGTCCCAGTACAAAAGCCTAATGTTCCAAAACTTGGTAGACCAGGAACAACTAGAAGCTAACAGCGATTATGCCATTCGTATATTCACCGACGGCAGTAAGATTGGGGGCAAGGTTGGAGCGTCACTGTCCATTTGGAAACAAGAGACTGAAGCCAAGGCCGTGAAACTTAGTCTGTCGTCATATTGCACGGTCTACCAAGCGGAACTGTTGGCTATAAGTGAAGCAAGTGAAGTAGCCCTCAAGCGGAACGAAGAGTCCTTCGCTATATACAGTGACTCAAGAGCAGCCCTCGAAACTATAACTGGTCTAACCTGCTGTCATCCTCTAGCAGTAAAAGCCAGAGAAAACTTCCTGCAGCTATCTCAGCAGAATAAAACATTAGCTTTATTCTGGATAAAAGCGCACGCAGGCCTTGCGGGGAATGAGCGGGCAGACCAGTTGGCCAAAGAGGCGGCCTTAAATTTGAAAAAGAAGCCCAACTACGATCTGTGCCCCATTTCATTCGTCAAGCGAAACATCCGAATGCGTTCGCTCGACGAATGGAATGAAAGGTATAAGAACAGTGATACGGGAGGCGTCACAAAAATCTTCTTTCCGGACGCCATTGGCGCGTATAAGACGGTGAAAAAGGTGAAGCCGAGTGGGATTATGACGCAGATCATGACTGGTCACGGGGGATTCTCCGAGTATCTGAACCGGTTCCGATGCAAGGAGAATCCATCGTGCATATGCGAACCGGAAAAGCTGGAGACGGTACCACATGTACTCCTGGAATGCCCAGTACACGCGTCAGACAGATTTGACATTGAGCAAATGATAGGTTCCAAGATGGCGGTTGAAAATATTAGTAAAATAATGATAAGTAAAGATAGGGATAAATTCTTGGACTATTGCATAAAAATAGCAAAAAGTGTAATAAAAAGAAATAAGACAGACTAAGAAAAGTATGTTTCTAAAATATAGTAACTTATATTTTTAAGCAACATATGGATATAAGTGTTAAAGTGAACAATATAAAGCATTAGCATAGTCAATAGTAATTAAGTAATATTGTAATCAAAATGTTATGTTATAAATATCGTTATGTTATGTTAAGTATACAAATATAATAGCAATAATTTAGGCAATAGTACTAGAATGTAAGTAGAACCTAAGAAATGTTGTAAATCATAACCAATGTATTTTAAGAAGAGGGATATAGAAATAAAGAAAAATCTCCTAACCCTTAATCCTAGAGTAATAAGAAATTGAATAGGATAGATTAAGTAGATGGGCATTCCCACCTACAATAGAATGAAAGAGGTATGAATGTAAGAAGGATTTATTGTACAGCACGGCAGTGCGAGAAATGAAGTGTGAATCGATATGAAATAAAAATAGCTAGATAAGGTCTGCGGCATTAACGCCGGAGGTAACACAACCAGCAACGCCCTGTGATGACGGGTGCGTTTATAAAAAAAAAAAAAAAAAAAACCTAACCTAACCTAACCTAACCTAACCTAACCTAACCTAACCTAACCTTTTTTTTTTTTTTTTTTTTTTTTTGTGCGTGTGGAAACCCCCTCGGGCCGTCACCCCACCGGGGTTTTCGGTGGGGCGGTGTGTCGGAATCGAACCGACTAAAACCACACGGTGTGCCGTACTGCGCCTTAAGTAGGAGGGATCCGGGAACAGCTTTTATTAAGACATCCGGACCCCCCCTAGCGCCTGCCGGCAAAAGCGCGGGCACCACCTTCGGGTAAAAACCTCTCAATTAGGCGACGTCCAGGCACACGCGGACGCCGCCTCCTCGCGGGGGGCCACTATAGCGGGTGAAGGGGAAAAACCCGTCCCGTCCACCCGCGGCCACACTCAGGGCGGCATGAGGCGCTGGTAAGCGCGCCTCCGCCGCCCGGTTCGCCGGCGGCGAATTAGGTCCGAGTGGAGATCGTCCTCCCGGACCCTTTCCGCCGCCTCCTTCTGCAAGATGACGTCCTCACAGAAGGTCGCGACCGCGGTAAAATTCCTGTCGCTACCGGCCATGGAGCGTATGACGGCCGGTAGCGAGAGATCCCCTCCGATGACTGCAGTGAGGGCCCGACGCTGCGTCGCCCAGGCGGAGCAAACCGCCAGCGTGTGCTGGGCCGAGTCCTCACTACAGTCGCAGTGGTGACAGGCGGGACTCAGTTCCCTCCTAGCGACCGAGTGCAGGTACTTCCCGAAGCAGCCGTGCCCGGAAAGAACCTGCGTCAGTCGGAAGGAAAGGGTCCCGTGCTGCCGCCCTGCCCACTCGACGATGACCGGCTGGAGCGCCTCCACGGCGGCAAAGCCAGCACGTGGAGCCTCCAGCCGGGACGACCAACGAGCCATGGTGGCTTGGCGAGCGGCCTCACGCCATTCGCGTACCTCTTCGGGCGGGGGCCGACTGCCGCTTCCCGCCCGGAACTCAGCCGTTCGCCGATATACTTCGGCGAGCACTTCCGCCTCCAAATCCCACGGGGGAGTCCCGGCCAACGCGCACGCCACCTCCGTCGACACGGTGCGGTATCCGCGTATGGCTCTAACCGCCATAACCCTCTGAGGGCGCCAGAGGCGCGCCCTATTCTGGGCGGTCAGAGCTCCCGCCCACACCGGTGCACCGTACAGTGCCATTGACCGGACAACCCCCGTGTACAACCGTCTTGTAGCGACGCTGGGTCCGCCCAAATTGGGCAAGAGTCGCCCAAGGGCGGACGCAGCGCCGACCAGCTTCGGAGCAAGCTGTCGGAAGTGCTCGTCGAAGAGCCACCTACCGTCGAGGATCAGGCCCAGATACCTTATGTGGGCCCGAACCGGTACGAGAACCGAGTTGACTACGATGGAGGCGCCAGGGGGTGGACCACGACGAGGCCCATGAAATAAAAGGGCCTCCGTCTTATCCAGGGCCACCCGCAGACCCAGCGCCTCGATGCGAGCGACCACCAGAGAGACACCTCTGGTGGCCAAACGCGCCGCCTCTTGGAAGTTCGCCCCCCGGGCTGTGACCAGTGTGTCGTCGGCGTAACAGATTATGCCCAGCCCGGGGGGGAAGTCGCCTCGAAGGGCCCAGTCGTACCCCATGTTCCACAGGAGTGGTCCAAGGACAGACCCCTGCGGAACACCGCACGACATGGGCCGACTACTCAAAACTCCATCTCGGTCCTCGTACATGACGGTACGCTCCTCTAAATAGTCTGCCACTAGCCGCCTCAGGTACTGTGGCACCCCATAATAGAGGAGTGCTTCCCTGATGCAGCTGAATGGCAGACTATTGAATGCGTTGGCGATGTCCAACGACACCGCCAACAGCACGCCGCCACAGCTCACTACGTCTTCGGTCACAGCCCTCAGGCGCAGCACAGCACCGACCGTCGAACGCCCCGCTCGAAAACCGAATTGGGCGTCCGACAAATCGGGGCCGACCCCGCCAAGGTGCCGAACGATGCGGGCAGAGAGGACCCTCTCAAACAATTTACCCGCCTCGTCCAGCAACACGATGGGCCTGTAGGCCGCGACCGAGTCGGTAGGCCGTCCCGGCTTCGTTAATAGCACCAGCTTCCCGCTCTTCCAGCAGTCAGGGAAGCATCCGGACGCCAGGCTAGCGTCGAACACTTCCCTGAGGCAGTCCGACATGTGGTCGAGGGCGAGGGCCAAAGCTCGGGCAGGAATCCCGTCTGGCCCGGGGGCGGTGTTCTTGGAACGGATCCGTAGAACAGCCGCCCCTACCTCCGCCTCTGTGACGGGCGGAACTTACTCATTTTCGACCTCCGCGTCGTGTCCGGCCAATACGGCCATCGACGGGGGTATGTGTTCCGCCCGTTGCGGGAAAAGGCCCTCAACCACTCCCTGCAGGAAGCTGGGCTGGAGAGTCTCCGTAAGGGGGGGGCCCGACGCGCGGAGCTTTTGTTGCGCCGCGCGATATGGGCGACCCCAGGGGTCACGATCGAGGCCCTCCAGCATCTCCTTTCTCTTCTCCTCTTTGGCGCGGCTAATGGCCAGCTTCAGAGTTTTCCGCGCCTCTCGGTACTCCTCATGAAGCTGGTCCTCTTCACCCTCCTCGCGGTGACGACGCCGGCTGCGGGTGTAGGACCACCGGGCACGAGTACAGGCCCCACGAAGGTCCGCCAACTCCTGGGACCACCAGTACACCTCCTTCCTTGGAGGCCGACGACCTCGGACGCGGGGCATGGCCGCATCGCAAATCTGCGTAATCGCATCGCGAAAGCGGCCTGCCCCCATGTCTACCTCCTCAGTCAGAGGCTGCGGAGACAGCCATGAGTAAATGATGGCTGCCTCCTCTAGTAGGTCCCTGTCCATCTTCGTAACAGCCCACCGCGGGAAGCGGGAAGAACGCCGCGCCGTGTGACCCCTTCTGGGGTCCTGGGTCCGGGAGCTCAAATCGGATATAGAGGTGATCCGAGAGCGTCTCAACCTCTTCCAGGACACGCCAGTTCCTTACTCGTGCAGCGAGAGCAGGGGTAGCGAACGAAAGGTCCACTATCGACCCCCCCTGCTGTCGCACACACGTATTGGTGGAGCCTCTGTTTAGGAGACAGAGGCCCACCGATGCCGCCCACTCCTCTACGGCATCGCCCCTTGCGTCCGTCCTGGGGGAACCCCACGCAACGGACTTGGCGTTGAAGTCCCCCAGCACTAGGACGTGCCCAGACGCTAGTCGCCGCATCGAGGTCTCTAGGTTGTTGAGAAAAACCTCGAAGTCGCTCAGACTCCGATTGGGGGAGAAGTAGACACCATATATGGTGATCCCCCCCCATTCGGCAGCAACATATCCAGTACCCTTGTCTCTTAGCGACAAGGGCGGGGAATGAGCCGCCGTGGAGCTGACGACTGCCACGGAGCCGTCCCAGTCACCCAGCCAATTTGGACGGGGAGGAACGTAATAGGGCTCCGCGGCTACGGCGACACCTATCGACCACTCCACCATGGTTTGCAGGAAAAGATCCTGCGCACCGGCAGAGTGGTTCAGGTTCGTCTGGACAAGGAGGTTGGAGACTTGGTCCATTACTGGACTGTCTCTACAACCTCCTCCATGGGCGACGACGACGACGCAGGATTGACAACGGAGGCAGCCTGGGTCGATTGGCTAGCCCCCGAAGTTTGTCGAGAAGTGCGGGGCGGCTTGCAGCCACCCTGCCCCATCTGATGGTTGGCGGGAAGATTTCCCGCCGCGCACACAGGGCAGTGAGGGGCGGCGGAGCATTCCGCCGCCTTGTGCCCCGGTCGACCGCAGCGGAAACATAGCCCACTGCAGTCAAAGCAGCTGGCGCACTTGACGCGGGTGTGTCCCGTGAAGAGGCATTTAAAGCACCTCATCGGTCTCGCCGCCAGGAGCGTGACTCTGGCGTTCACGAAACCGATGAGGATTCTTCCGGCGTCGCTCAAAATCTTGGCCGACGCCACGGGACAACTGGCCCACACCGCGCCAAGGCCCCCTGGACCGGGGCGGATGGTGCCGACCCTAATGTTGTCCGCGTTGCATCCCGCCTTCTCTCGAATTGCAACGCGGACATCCTCGACTGTCACTGAATCGTCCAGGCCCGAAATGCGCAGCTCCGCGCACTTGGTGGGCCTGGCGAGCGTGGCCGCGAATACCTCCCGCATCTTCTCGGCAAAGGTGTCCGCCGTCTTGGCGCCTTCAGCTCCAGGGAACTCAAGGACTCGAGCTCCCGTCTGGGCGAGGCGCATCCTGACACCTACTCCACTGAATTCACCGGCGAGACTGTCCCGGGCCTTCTTAAATACGGCTGCGTAGGATAGCCCGCCTTCAGTTGCCGCCGGTGATACGGAAACCACCACAGCCGCCGTTTTAGGTGTCGTCAGTTTCCGCGGCTTGTTCTTGGCGGTCACCGTCGGTGCCTGCGTCGGAGAAGGTGTATCACCCTCCTTGTTCCTTTTCCGGGACCGCTTCTTCCCTCCTCCGACTTTCTGCCACCCGTCACTGGAAGTGGCAGACGTGGAGGGGGCAGATGTGGATGGTCCAGGCTCGTGCTCAGCACCAGAGGGTACAGTAGGCACATTTGTCCCTCTTGATGCCGGAGTGGGAAGTGACGGGAATTCCACCACCGGTTTTACCACGGCCTTAGGTGGTTGTCCGGCCCTTGATGCGGCCGCCTTTGCCGCGGCCTTGACCTGTCGACCAGCCTTCGGTGCGGCTGTAGGCGCCGGTGCCGACGTCGCCGCGGCATACGTCACAGTCACGCGGCCACCCGAGACGGGAAGGGGTGTCGGGACTGTTGCAGCGTTAACCTTGGCCGCGGCGAGTGGCGGCCGAACAATAGGTGCCGGAGGAAGCCTTGCCTCCAGGCCCGCGAGGCGCCCGTCCATCATGCGCCACACTGCGTCAATAACTTGACGCAAGTGGGCATCCGGAACGGGGGATGGGGGCAGATGTCCGGGCAACCGGGTTTGGCTGTTCAGGGCAATTCGCCTGTGCCCGAAATTGGGCGAACTGAGCGCTGAGCTCAGTGACCTGCCCCGTCAACGAATCGTTTGCGGCCTGGAGGCGCGCCACGTCCCCAATGAGGGTCTCGACGACCCCAGAGATTGCGGAAGAGGAGTCCTTAAGGGCCCTAACAAAGGAACCCTTAAGGTTCGTGGACTTGGTGGCCACTTTGTGGATAACGGCCACCGCCGCGTTCGCTCTCTCCCGCATGGTCAATGGTGTTACAGGGACAGAACCCCCCACCACCGGCGCTTGAATTTTTAGCAGGAGATCTGCGATCTCCTCCTCCGCCACGTTCTCGCCCTCCGCTCTAACTCGGACATAGGCCTCCCTCCCAGAGAAGGCGGAGCCCGACGGAGTTGAGACCGGCGTGCGCGACCTCCCTCTATGGCTACTAGCCACTTTGGGAGGAAGCATCTCCTGGGACGTGTCGCTGTCCTGATCTAAGGAGCGTCCGCGTTTTCGACAGTCGGTGTTGGAAACCTCCACTTCCATCGACTCTAGGCTGTCTGCCATCGCAGCGGCGTTTCCGTCAGGTGACAGGACAGACCTGGAACGCAGACGTTCCGATTGTCTTCTGCTCCCAGGAATCGAGCTGACTCCTGGGAGCTCCTTCAAGATAGGCGTTTCCAGTGAAACCTCCTTTTCCTTAGACGAAGTATTCGCCTTCTCCTTCTTACTTTCTACCTTCTCCGTCTTTTTTTTCTTCATTTATTTGTTTGTTTGTTTTAAATTTATTTAAGTACTCCATAATTAAACCCACGAGACGGGGAGAAATAAAGGTCGACCCGGGCAGAGATCCCCAATACCCGGGCAAGCGAAGGTTTATGCCCAACCGAGGAGTCCGCAGGTGCCCCGGCTGGGAGTGCGCTTGCGACTGAACTACCCATCAGCCATGCATCCCCTGGTCACGCACCAGAACACGGGATTCGGGGTGATTTTTTAGAGAGGTTTTCTTCCTCGCAGTCCGGGCGGCTAAGCCAAGACCCTCGTCCCCGATCGGAGTCGCGAAACATGACCACGACTCCATTCGGGATTACGATATGCCGACGGTGGCCAGGAAACTAAATTCCCCATGCCTGCTCGGTGGCAGTGTGAGTGCACGCCGAGCCCGTCTTCCTTCTCCACTGAGAACAGCGGAGAAACTCCGACCCATGGAAGGGTCCCTCCTTCGTGATTTTTTACCCACCCCAACCTAACCCAACCTAACCTTTTTTTTTTTTTTTTTTTTTTTTTTGTGCGTGTGGAAACCCCCTCGGGCCGTCACCCCACCGGGGTTTTCGGTGGGGCGGTGTGTCGGAATCGAACCGACTAAAACCACACGGTGTGCCGTACTGCGCCCTAAGTAGGAGGGATCCGGGAACAGCTTTTATTAAGACATCCGGACCCCCCCTAGCGCCTGCCCGCAAAAGCGCGGGCACCACCTTCGGGTAAAAACCTCTCAATTAGGCGACGTCCAGGCACACGCGGACGCCGCCTCCTCGCGGGGGGCCACTATAGCGGGTGAAGGGGAAAAACCCATCCCGTCCACCCGCGGCCACGGTGGAGCCTCCAGCCGGGACGACCAACGAGCCATGGTGGCTCGGCGAGCGGCCTCACGCCATTCGCGTACCTCTTCGGGCGGGGGCCGACTGCCGCTTCCCGCCCGGAACTCAGCCGTTCGCCGATATACTTCGGCGAGCACTTCCGCCTCCAAATCCCACGGGGGAGTCCCGGCCAACGCGCACGCCGCCTCCGTCGACACGGTGCGGTATCCGCGTATGGCTCTAACCGCCATAACCCTCTGAGGGCGCCAGAGGCGTGCCCTATTCTGGGCGGTCAGAGCCCCCGCCCACACCGGTGCACCGTACAGTGCCATTGACCGGACAACCCCCGTGTACAGCCGTCTCGTAGCGACGCTGGGTCCACCCAAATTGGGCAAGAGTCGCCCAAGGGCGGACGCAGCGCCGACCAGCTTTGGAGCAAGTTGTCGGAAGTGCTCGTCGAAGAGCCACCTGCCGTCGAGGATCAGGCCCAGATATCTTATGTGGGCCTGAACCGGTACGAGGACCGAGTTAACCACGATAGAGGCGCCAGGGGGTGGATCACGACGAGGCCCATGAAATAAAAGGGCCTCCGTCTTATCCAGGGCCACCCGCAAACCCAGCGCCTCGATGCGACCGACCACCAGAGAGACACCTCTGGTGGCCAAACACGCCGCCTCTTGGAAGTTTGCCCCCCGGGCTGTGACCAGTGTGTCGTCGGCGTAACAGATTACGCCATACAACATATCCAGTACCCTTGTCTCTTAGCGACAAGGGCGGGGAATGAGCCGCCGTGGAGCTGACGACTGCCACGGAGCCGTCCCAGTCACCCAGCCAATTTGGACGGGGAGGAACGTAATAGGGCTCCGCGGCTACAGCGACACCTATCGACCGCTCCGCCATGGTTTGCAGGAAAAGATCCTGCGCACCGGCAGAGTGGTTTAGGTTCGTCTGGACAAGGAGGTTGGAGACTTGGTCCATTTATTGGACCGTCTCTACAACCTCCTCCATGGGCGACGACGACGACGCAGGATTGACAACGGAGGCAGCCTGGGTCGATTGGCTAACCACCGAAGTTTGTCGAGAAGTGCGGGGCGGCTTGCAGCCACCCTGCCCCATCTGATGGTTGGCGGGAAGATTTCCCGCCGCACACACTGGGCAGTGAGGGGCGGCAGAGCATTCCGCCGCCTTGTGCCCCGGTTGACCGCAGCGGAAACATAGTCCGCTGCAGTCAAAGCAGCTGGCGCACTTGACGCGGGTGTGTCCCGTGAAGAGGCATTTAAAGCACCTCATCGGTCTCGCCGCCAGGAGTGTGACTCTGGCGTTCACGAAACCGATGAGGATTCTTCCGGCGTCGCTTAAGGTCTTGGCCGACGCTACGGGACAACTGGCCCACACCGCGCCAAGGCCCCCTGGACCGGGGCGGATGGTGCCGACCCTGATGTTGTCCGCGTTGCATTCCGTCTTCTCTCGAATTGCAACGCGGACATCCTCGACCGTCACTGAATCGTCCAGGCCCGAAATGCGCAACTCCGCGCACTTTGTGGGCCTGGCGATCTTGACACCATCCGTGGCTGCGAATACCTCCCGCATCTTCTCGGCAAAGGTGTCCGCCGTCTTTGCGCCTTCAGCCCCAGGGAACTCGAGGACTCGAGCTCCCGTCTGGGCCAGGCGCATCCTGACACCTACTCCACCAAATTCCCTGGCGAGACTATCCCGGGCCTTCTTAAATACGGCTGCGTAGGATAGCCCACTGTCTGTTGCCGCCGGTGATACGGTAACCACCACAGCCGCCGTTTTGGGCGTAGCCAGTTTCCGCGACTTGTTCTTGGCGGTCACCGTCGGTGCCTGCGTCGGAAAAGGTGTACTTTTTTCACTCTTCTTGTTCCTCTTCCGGGACCGCTTCTTGCCTCCCCCGACTTTCTGCCACCCGTCACTGGAAGCGGCAGACGTGGAGGGGGCAGATGCGGACGGACCAGGCACGGGCTCAGCACCGGTGACAACAGCAGCCACATTCATCCTCCTCGGTGCTGGAGTGGGAAGTGGAGGGAAATCTGCTCCCACTGTTCCCACGGCCTTCGGCGGCTGCCCAGCCTTTGCAGCAGCCGCTTTGTCCACGGCTTTAGCCGATCGGCCAGCTTTTGAAGCCGCCGCAGGCGCCGGTGCTGACGTCGCCGCGGCATATGACAGAGTCACCCGGCCGCCCGAGACGGGAAGCGGCGTCGTGACTGCTGTGGCCGCAGCCTTGGCCGCAGCGAGTGGCGGCCGAATGATGGTCGCCGGAGGCAGCCTTGCCTCCAGGCCAGCGAGGCGCCCGTCCATCATGCGCAAAGACTACAATAGTATATAGGACATAGACAGGCAGCTCTGCTTCTTTTTATTGACAACACAAAACTCTGCCTGGTGGTCAGATACCGAAAACTAATATAATATACATATCTATATATATATACAATTGAACAATATATAGGTACCTACTTGTTGAATTCTGGGGTCTTGATATAGGCTTGTAGACATTAAAACGCAGACACTTCCAATATTCAGTTGTATTTATATATAACAGTAATTTGTATAGAATAATAGACTAATAAAAGGGTGTATCGACGCACGCATGTGCGGTAGCAGATAGATCGAGAGAAAAAATCATATGTATAAGCCGCGGGTGGGGAGACCTGTTGGCCGGTGGAAACCGGTTCTGCGCCCGTCCGCCCACCTCGCTAAGATACGGCGTGAACATCCTGGGGGCCCTTGAAGACTTCGGTCTTCAACGGTTCTGTAGGCCCATCGAATAAGGGGCAGAGGTACTTGACACCTCTCCTGTAGGTCCCGGTGGCTGTGACAACATCAGCGACGCGCGAAATCCCGTCTGGTTCTGGGTACAGGCTTGAAATACGGCCAAGGCGCCAATGTAGAGGGGGTGCGTTGGCCTCCTTAATAAGAACTAGCTCACCCAACTGAATAGGACGATCAGGTACACGCCACTTGGTCCGTTGTTGGAGCTCAGCGATGTATTCCAGCTGCCAGCGCTTCCAGAAATGTTGTCTTATGGCTTCTAGTCTCTGGAACCGATCTAGTCTATTGTGGTTAAGGGCCTCTAAATTGGGCGATGGCAGAGACGTCAAGGTGCGGCCGATGAGGAAGTGACCTGGAGTCAAGGACGTCAAGACGACCACCTACACGCAAAATATTTTCATTGTCTAAAAAGGGATTTAAAGAAATGAGTAAATTTTTAGAATTTAATGTTTGTTTGTTACGAAAACATTTAATTCGTTGGGGAAACTATCAGATTGTGACATTTTAACTAGTTGTTTAAAAGAAGATTCGAGTTCCTCAGGCTGCAAAACCCCTATGATTTTATTATTAATATTACCGCAGTTATACAAAAACCTAAGTACATAAGCGAAAGAACGTTGAATAAATTTGAGTTTAGAGTATTTATCAAAATTAATTAATGGTTTATTTCTATGATTCTCATTTGTTAACATTACACTTATTTTGATTTCAGGAATATCCTTAATACTTAATGTAGTGTGCGTGCCTAATTGGGGCCAATTACTTTCCGGTTCATATAAAAAAGAGGGCCCGTTCCACCACATATCCAGGTCATTTAATTTATGTGCCTCCACACCCCGAGATGCATAGTCCGCAGGATTGAACGCGGTGGGCACGTGACGCCACACAGAACCTTCAGTTAGCTCTAAAATGGTAGCCACTCTGTTTGATACAAACGTTTTTAATTTATTATGGCTAGTTCGTAACCACGCTAATACGATTGATGAGTCAGTCCAATAGCATATACGAGTTATCTGACAACGCAGCGTGCGGACGACCGCTGTAGCTAGCTGAGCGCCGAGCACTGCGGCGCAGAGCTCCAGTCGAGGAATAGTAGTAGGCGCGACCGGACTCACGCGAGCCTTAGCGCAGAGGAGCCGGACAGCGATGTTACCGCGATGATTCGTAGATTTTAAATAAATACAAGCTGCGTACGCGCTTTTGCTACTGTCGCAAAAACAATGCATTTCTATATAATTAGGGCAATCACATAGCACGTGCCGAGGTATTTGGAGCGACTTTAATAAAATCAATTCATTTACAAATTGTTTCCAAGATGTCTCAATGAAGTCAGGCACGGGCTCGTCCCAATCAATTTTTGCCAGCCATAATTTTTGTATAAGAATTTTAGGCCCTACAGTTAGTAAACATAAAATACCTAAAGGATCAAATATTTTGCACAAATCAGACAAAATGGACCTTTTAGTGGGGCAATTATTTTTTGTGCTGTATTGAGTAGGGAAATGTATGATGTCAGCAACAGAGTCCCAGCCTACTCCTAGAGTATGTGAAAATGAGCTGAGTATAAGACTGCCTTGGGGATTAGTACCTTGACAAGCATTTAAAATTAATTTCGAGTTTGATCGAAATTTGCGCAGATTGAAACAACCGGCTGCCAAAGTTCTTTCTACGGAATTTTTTATTTGTAATAATTTTTCTTCCGAGTCCGCCCCTGTCAATAAATCATCTACTAGAAAATCGTTTTGAACTATATTTTTAATACAAATATCGTCAGCTTCCTCTCCTAGTTGCCACAAACAACGTGTACTTAGAAAGCTGGCACTAGAATATCCGTACGTGACTGTGTTAAGTAGTAATGTTTTTAATTGCTCATTCTCATTATTGCGCCATAGAATTAATTGTAAGTTACGGTCACAGTCTTGAACTAGAGCCTGGCGATACATCTTCTCTATGTCGCCCGTTAACACATATTTGTATGTTCGGAATCTAAGAAGGATATTAAAAAGTGAGTCTTGTATACAGGGTCCCACCATCTGAAGGTCATTGATTGAGTAACCAGATGTAGTGGGGGCACTGCCGTTGAAAACAACGCGGGTTTTAGTTGACTCGCTAGTTGGATTAAGCACCGGGTGATGTGGAACAAAATATGAAATATTATGTGACCTATTTTTGGACTCGGTAAGATGGCCTAGGTCGGCATATTCTGAAATGAATTGTTGATATGAGGTCTTCAGGTCTGGATTCTTTTTGAATCGCCTTTCCAAGCCGATGAAACGTTTTTTCGCTAGCCGATACGAATCACCTAAACAATCGGGCTCGGAAATTAATGGGAGTCGCACGCAAAACCGACCTTCCGCGTTGCGGTATGTGTGAGTACTAAAATGTTGTTCACATTCGGCTTCCATATCCGTATGTTGAGTGATAGGCTGGGGAATCTGCTCGAGCTGCCAAAACTTCGTTAATTGCTTATTTAAGTTATCATTGGTAGAAATAGAATTGCAATAAATAAATGAATCAAACAATAACTGCTTTGACAAAGTTTGCTCACACATAGGCCCTGCTAATATCCATCCTAACTTAGATTTCCTCATAATAGGTAAGCCCTTACCTAATGCAAAGTGCTCAGAACCAATCAAGTGCCAAAAGAGATCGGCACCGATTAAAACATCAATAGGTGCTGGTTTATTAAAATGGGGGTCTGCGAGTTTGATATTAGGTGGAAGTTTAAATTGAGAAATATTAAAATATTTTTGAGGCATGTTCGCGGAAATAGTTGGTAGAACTAAACAGGACGTATAAAAATTGAGTTTTTTGTCATATTTAGATTTAATTTGTATAGCACAACGCTCAGGCATAATCGATAAAGGAATGTTGCCCACACCTACTACGCTTGTTTTATTAAGCTGAGGAGTCAACTGTAACTGTTGTTTCAAACTAGAAGTAATTAAAGAAGTTTGACTCCCGCTATCTAAAAGACATCTAACGGTTAGACAAGCGTTGTTTACCGGGTTATGAACGTCAATGAGTGCCGTAGATAATAAAACCTGTTTATTATGATGCGTCGCCACGCCAGTTGTCACCTGAGTGTCGGGTTGCGACGGCGAGTTCACGGGAGCACTATCAGCCTGAGAAACTTCTTTGTGCAATAAAGTATTATGGCGCTTTCTGCATTTTGAGCAGGGGCCCAACCTACAACGGTGAGAAGAATGACCCTTGCGTAAACAATTTAAGCAAAGTTTGAATTTTACCGCCTCAGAAATCCTATCCTCGATGGACCTGGACAGAAACGATGAGCAGTCATAGATGCGATGCTCACCGCTGCAGTAGACACACGAAGCAGGAGCAGGAACTGCAGGTGAAACGCCAGAGGAGGCTGAAATTTGTAATGATTTCATCGGTGACTTGTGGGAAGTAAACGAATCGCGTTTTAGCTGAGGGATGACTCGCTCGGATTTGGTTCGTTGAACCGACTCTAAAACATCGGCGCGACCCTTTAAAAACTTATGGAAGTCAGTAAGTGCGGGTATTTCATCGAGTGAATTCCTATACTCTTCCCACTTTAAATTAGTGTTGCTGTCGAGCTTTGCTGAGACCATGTATATTATTAAAGTGTCCCACTTGTCAGTGGGCTGGCCCAGTGTATTTAAAGCCCGTAAATTTTTAGAAACATGATCAACCAAGTATCTTAATCCTTTAGTTGATTCGCGACCTAATGGCTGAATGCTGAATAAAGAATTAAGATGGTTATTAATTAATTGTTTTTTGTTATTATACCTCTCGCAGAGGAGGTGCCAGGCCTCCGTATAGTTAGACTCGGAAACCTCTAAATTGCTAATAGCTAACGATGCTTCTCCCTCTAAATAAGAATTTAAATAGTGAAATTTATGAATAGGTTTAATACGATCATTATCGTGTATCAGGGAGTTAAAAGTGTCTCTAAATTCGAGCCACTTAGAGTAGGCACCATTGAAGTTGGCTATCTTAATTAAAGGCAATCTAAAATTTAAGTGACTGCAATGCGACTGCCCATCCTCGGATTTGACACTGGTGAATTCGGGTTTATCACTGGATGCATCCACTAGTTTCTGAGCAACCGCGATTAATGAATAGAAATCCTTTTCTATCTCCTCACGCGCATCAATCTCCGATTGCATTGAGGTTGGAGACGAAATCTCAATTCGTGTTTGCAGTTCGTCGAACTGGTTAAAAAGGTTGCGGAATCTTTCCAACCTCAGCGTGAGCTCAATAATTTGTTCGGATGAAATATCATCAAAATTAATTAATTTATCAATATAATTTTTGAATTTAGTAATTCTCCCTTTAATAGAACTCCTAGTAACTACAAGAGAAGACAACGGTTGGACTTGGGTTGTTGACTCAGTCATTTTTTAAATCGCAAACCGAGTATAATTAAATAAATAAACCGAACGAATAAAAGGCAAACAAGCGAATATTATTATTGTAAAGCGATGGCTTACGGTGCAGCAAGTACAGAGATAACAGCCACAGGTAGGTACCTACTACCGGTCAGCCGAATCAACAATAAATAACGTATAACTAGAAAATAACTATACTATACTATACCTACGAATTTCTAATAATTATAACTAATCAAGTATAAATAGATACCTTGTGGCACTTAGGGAGGCGTATTATTACTTATTAATTTGCAAAGCTTATACACCTACCTACCTATGCAGTATGAAATACCTAAAGCGTAAGCAAAACGCCAAGATTAATTAATTTAACTAATTGCAAATGTAGATATCAAGCCTTAAACTTAATAGTCATAGCCTCGTAGGTAAGCAAATAAATAGGCAGTTTTTGAAAATAAAGTTTGCTAAGAATAGAAATTGGCAACTGCAATCAAATAAAATTGGACTAGGCACGGAGATAAGAGATAAAGGAACGGTACACTTCCCTGGCTAAACCTTGGCTGCGGTGCTGCAGGCTGACCGGCTGGCTTCAAGCGAGGGTTGGCTGGAAACTTGGTACGGGTTCAAAGGTCACTTCTTGATTCAAAGTGTACGAAGTATCGCGTTGTCCGTCTTCAAAATATGCAGAATTCTTCTCAAACCTGGATTTTGGTTCGAAGCGGCGAACGGAATCCGTGACCCTTTGTCCTTCAACAGCTTGCAGTGCGTGGTAAAATGTGTGCTTCTAGTTGATCACGTCGGGGTCACCATAAAATGTTGAATACTGGGGTCTTGATATAGGCTTGTAGACATTAAAACGCAGACACTTCCAATATTCAGTTGTATTTATATATTATAATTTGTATAGAATAATAGACTAATAAAAGGGTGTATCGACGCACGCATGTGCGGTAGCAGATAGATCGAGAGAAAAAATCATATGTATAAGCCGCGGGTGGGGAGACCTGTTGGCCGGTGGAAACCGGTTCTGCGCCCGTCCGCCCACCTCGCTAAGATACGGCGTGAACATTCTTATACGGTGTATGAATGTGTTTTGTTGTTACCTGTTTCTTGTTTTAACTTTTGGTTTGGTTCTAACATGAGAATTTTATACTTTAGCTAATTAATGTATGTTTATGACTAACCTCCGATTTTTATATTCAAACCAAAACTTTTATTGCAAAAAGAAAAGCACAAGAAACCGGCAATCGGTACTCATACGCAGCCATTTGCAATATAAGTGAAGTGTTGCCAACCTAATATTAATAAGTTCCAAATATAAAAAAAAATTGTTGATTTTTTCGATTGTATTTTTAATTAATACTATTGTGTGTTGGTAAACAAATTGTTGTTTGTAAAGAATTTAAAGTGGTTTTAGATATTTAATACACAATATTTTGGTATTTACAAATGCGAATTTTAAATCGTAATACATTTGAGGGTAATAAATTTCCCCTCATACAAATTATAAATTTAAATATTGTAACACAGTAATTTTAGTTCCGGTATCTATCCTTGGGATGGCACTGGACTCAATAAAAAAAGGGCAATTCTTTTATGTTCCAAGTTGCCATAGCATGATCATGCGCCACACTGCGTCAATAACTTGACGCAAGTGGGCATCCGGAACGGGGGATGGGGAGGGGGCAGGTTGCCGGACAACCGGGTCTGGCTGCTCAGGGCAATTCGCCTGTGCCCGAAATTGGGCGAACTGAGCGCTGAGCTCAGTGACCTGCCCCGTCAACACATCATTTGCGGCCTGGAGGCGCGCCACGTCCCCAATGAGGGTCTCGACGACCCCAGAGATGGCGGAAGAGGAGTCCTTAAGGGCCCTAACAAAGGAACCCTTTGTGGATAACGGCCACCGCCGCGTTCGCTCTCTCCTGCATGGTCAGTGGTGTTACGGGGACTGAACCCCCTACCACCGGCGCTTGAATTTTTAGCAGGAGATCTGAAATCTCCTCCTCCGCCACGTTCTCGCCCTCCGCTCGAACTCGGACATAGGCCTCCCTCCCAGAAAAGGCGGAGCCCGACGGAGTTGAGACCGGCGTGCGCGACCTCCCTCTATAGCTACTAGCTACTTTGGGAGGAAGCATCTCCTGGGACATGTCGCTGTCCTGATCCAAGGAACGTCCGCGTTTACGACAGTCAGTGTTGGAAACCTCCACTGCCATCGACTCTTGGCTGTCTGCCATCGCACGGGAGTTTCCCTCAGATGACAAGACAGACCTGGAACGCAGACGTTCCGAATGTCTTCTGCTCCCAGGAGTCGAGTTGACTCCTGGAAGCTCCTTCGAGATAGGCGTCTCCAGTAAAGCCTCCTCTTCTTTAGACGAGGTGTTCGCCTTCTTCTCCTTCTGCTTCTTATTTTCTAATTTCTCCGTCTTTTTTTCGTCATTTGTTTGATTTTTTAATTTATTTAGGTACTCCATAACTAAACCCACGAGACGGGGAGAACTAAAGGTCGACCCAGGCAGAGATCCCCAATACCTGGGCAAGCGAAAGTTTATACCCAACCGAGGGGTCCGCAGGTCCCACGGCTGGGAGTGCGCTTGCGACTGAACTACCCATCAGCCATGCATCCCCTGGTCACGCACCAGAACACGGGATTCGGGGTGATTTTTTAGAGAGGTTTTCTTCCTCGCGGTCCGGGCGGCTAAGCCAAGACCCTCGTCCCCGATCGGAGTCGCGAAACATGACCACGACTCCTTTCGGGATTACGATATGCCGACGGTGGCAAGGAAACTAAATCTTCCATGCCTGCTCGGTGGCAGTGTGAGTGCATACCGAGCCCGTCCTCTTTCTCCACTGTGGACAGCAGAGAAGAAACGCCGACCCGTGGAAGGGTCCCTCCTTCGTGATTTTTTACCGAGGTTTTCATCTTCATAGCTCCGAAGAGCGAAGAGCCAACAGAGAGATTTGCTCTGTTGGGCCAAGCCTCAACCAAGTGGCCGAAGAAAGATGGCCTCCTCTTCATACTAGAATATTAGCCGTTGGCGATGACGACGTCCTCAAAACTGAGGAACAAACGGCAGCGTCATCGCCAACGTTTCCAGGGTGCACCACGTGGAGGTTTTCTAGACGGCACCCCTCACTAACCTTTTTTTTTTTTTTTTTTGTGCGTGTGGAAACCCCCTCGGGCCGTCACCCCACCGGGGTTTTCGGTGGGGCGGTGTGTCGGAATCGAACCGACTAAAACCACACGGTGTGCCGTACTGCGCCTTAAGTAGGAGGGATCCGGGAACAGCTTTAATTAAGACATCCGGAACCCTCCTAGCGCCTGCCCGCAAAAGCGCGGGCACCACCTTCGGGTAGAAACCTCTCAAATAGGCGACGTCCAGGCACACGCGGACGCCGCCTCCTCGCGGGGGCCACTATAGCAGGTGGAGGGGAAAAAACCCGTCCCGTCCACCCGCGGCCACACTCAGGGCGGCATGAGGCGCTGGTAAGCGCGCCTCCGCCACCCGGTTCGCCGGCGGCGAATTAAGTCCGAGTGGAGGTCTTCCTCCCGGACCCTTTCCGCCGCCTCCTTCTGCGAGATGACTTCCTCACAGAAGGTTGCGACCGCGGTAAAATTCCTGTCGCTACCGGCCATGGAGCGTATGACAGCCGGCAGCGACAGATCCACTCCGATGACTGCAGTGAGGGCCCGACGCTGCGCCGCCCAACTGGGGCAAACCGCCAGCGTGTGCTGAGCCGAGTCCTCACTGCAGTCGCAGTGGTGACAGGCGGGACTCAATTCCCTCCTAGCGACCGAGTGCAGGTACTTCCCGAAGCAGCCGTGCCCGGAAAGAACCTGCGTCAGTCGGAAGGAAAGGGTCCCGTGCTGCCGCCCTACCCACTCGACGATGACCGGCTGGAGCGCCTCCACGGCAGCAAAGTCAGCACGTGGAGCCTCCAGCCGGGACGACCAACGAGCCATCGTGGCTCGGCGAGCGGCCTCACGCCACTCGCGTACCTCTTCGGGTGGGGGCCGACTGCCGCTTCCCGCCCGGAACTCAGTCGTCCGCCTATAGACTTCGGCGAGCACTTCCGCCTCCAAATCCCACGGGGGAGTTCCGGCCAACGCGCACGCCGCCTCCGTCGACACGGTGCGGTAGCCGCGTATGGCTCTAACCGCCATAACCCTCTGAGGGCGCCAGAGGCGCGCCCTATTCTGGGCGGTCAGAGCCTCCGCCCACACCGGTGCACCGTAAAGTGCCATTGACCGGACAACCCCCGTGTACAGCCGTCTCGTAGCGACGCTGGGTCCACCCAAATTGGGCAAGAGTCGCCCAAGGGCGGACGCAGCGCCGACCAGGTGGCCAGGCGCGCCGCCTCCTGAAAGTTCGCCCCCCGGGCTGTGACCAACGTGTCATCGGCGTAACAAATTACGCCGAGCCCGGGGGGGAAGTCGCCTCGGAGGGCCCAGTCGACCCCTCACTAACCTAACCTAACCTAATTTGTTTCTCGTCGCGGTATGTGCCACACGATTTTAACCGCGGTACAAATTTTGAATAAATGTCTTAAAGAAATTATTGACAAATTTTATAAACACAAATCTGCCATCCATATTAGATGGCTTAACCAATCGTCAAATCACTTGGAAATTTAACCTTCCCGGTGCACCTCATTTCGGTGGTATATTTGAGAGCGGAATTAAATCCACCAAATACCACCTCAAGCGCGTTGTAGGTACTCAAGTCCTCACTCTCGAAGAGTTCTATACAATTTTAGCTAAAACGGAAGCTGTGTTAAATTCACGACCGCTTTGTAACTTGTCTTTAGACCCTCGAGATTCTGATGTTTTAACGCCGGGACACTTTTTAACTGGAGGTCCTTTGGTATCTTTACCCGAAGAACTCTTAAACGAAACCACTTGTCCTCGTAACCGTTGGCAAATGGTTAAGAAAATGACTCAGTGCTTTTGGCGAGCTTGGCAACGTGATTATCTTCACACACTGCAACAAAAAAGTAAATGGTTCCAAACCACACCGAATTTAAAAGTTAACGACTTAGTTATCGTTAACGAACCAAATCTTCCACCTCTACTCTGGAGATTGGCTCGCATAAAGCAAGTGCACCCTGGTGCAGATAATGTAGTTAGAGTCGTTACTCTTCAAACTGCCAATGGCAAGATTTTTCGACGACCTGTCGTTAAGGTCTGTCCTTTGCCAGTTAATTAATTAAGTTCGTTAACATAACGTGAGTAATATGATCCACGGTGACATCGTATTGCTCAACCTTTAGTGAGTAAGATTTAATTTAGTTACGAGCACAGCTGTTGTTTGCGAGCCTTTTTTCTGTGAAACCCTTGTGGATTTCAAGTGGGGGGAAATGGACGAACAAATGGAAAGCGGAAGGAATGGTTAACCATTCCTTCCACTTTCCTTTTTATCCCGAAACCCATGTCCCTATTTTAAACTTCCTGCCACTATGGGTTTGTCCTGTCACATTATCTGTGGCATAAATGACACGCGCGAGTAAAAACATAACTACCGCCACTGTCGTACATAATTATACGCGCGCGCTCTGGGACACACGTTTTCAAATATTATACAAAATAACTCGTCAGAAGATAGCTGACCGTTAGTGCTACTACTGCCTGACTGGGTGAATCAAGAACCCACCAACACCTGAAAAACTGAAGGTGCTGATAGTGTGTTGTTGGCTGATAGTGTGGTGGGTCAACTCGACGGGAACGGGGCCGGCCGCCCCGTTCCCGTCGAGTTGACCCACCTATATCTCCAGTCCCAGTCTTTCCAGGTGAGTGTTTGTTCTTTTCAACCCATAAGAGAGTCATAGGGTTTCCAAGGGGTACTGCAACGGAGAATGCAGCAACTTCTCCCTCGAGTATCATACATTCCTTCTTTATTGACCCTCATTCGAAGACCGTGTCTTTGTGCTACCATAAACCTTTTATAGCAGTGTGGTGACTGTGGACTTATTAAAGTGCCGTGCACGCCTGGATTACGCCTCCTGACCTGCGTCATCAGTCTTTCGAGGTAGGTGGTGTTCTATTACCCTCCGGAAGATAGCAGAGACAAGTGTATTCCACCCACAACCACTTCACAAACATTCGGGCTCACAAAATCCGCTAGCTTAAATCATACAGTTTAATGATTTTTATGCCCTTTCTTTAATATACAAATACCTACTTAATTTGAATGGTAAACCATTCGAATTATACAATTTATTCAATTACTCAAGTGTTTATTTCGAATACAAATAGTTAATTCTGTAATAAAAGTAATTAATAATGGTTTACCATTCTTATTAAATATTTATAATAGTAAAGTAAAATACGTAATTTTGAAATGGTTTTAAGATTCTATTTATGGAAAAAAATATACTTAGGTAAGTACTAAATACCTTATCTTTATTAGTTTTAAGTAAATTATACTTTATTAGTTTATATTTATATGCCACTAGCAAACCCGGCGAACTCCGTTTCGCCACCAGATGGCTTCGTTTTAAGTAACATTTCGTTTAGTGATTAAAAGAAGAAATTTTTTTTTTTTTATATTTGAAAAGGAAAAATTTTATTTCATTTCACAACAGTAATGAATTAATTTCGATTACAAAAATGAAGTGTTATTTAGTTCAACTTCTCTAAGTAAATGAAAGTGAATCCAAAGTAAATACTGAATCGAAGCGTTATACGTGTCCGCAAATTATCCGTTTCATTGAAGTGCTCTTTGGTAAACCAAATTTTTTGTTTTTTGGTCTGACGTTAACATAAACAAAGCAGATGGTTTCCCAACTCGTGAACACGCAACGTGTTGTACGTGCCCATGTGAAAAACAATGATTTTCTAAATTTATCCCACAAACACTAAGCGATTGGCCTTGCGACTTGTTAATTGTCATTGCGAACGCAAGGCGAACTGGAAATTGCAATCGTTTGAAGTCAAACGGAAGATCAGTCGGAATCATTGGTATTCGAGGAATACATACATTTTCACCTGCGTACTTTCCGTTAATAATGGTTGCCTCAATCAAATTCGGCATAAGTCTTTTTAAAGTCGCGGTGGATTCAAATTACGCAATATCATAATAACTGTACCAACTTTAAGTTGCAAGTTATGTGGTGGAAATCCTGGTAACTCCAGAGAGATCAAAAACTCCGTTGGATAATTTACTACATCATCGGGATTTGTTATGGAATCAACGGATTTGTATGTCACCAAATCGCCAGCAATTTTTGATTGAATGGTGAAATTCAGTGCGTGTACATCATTATTCTTTGCAGCAACAATTGCTCGTTGACTTAACCAAGCATAATTTTGATAATTCTCACTAAGGTTTGGGAAAACATTTTCAATAAGAGCCAATTGAGAGTCTACAAATCAGCAAAAGTCGTTGGTAAGAGTAATTAATCCAGATGTCGCATCAACTGGGACTTTTCCATTTCCAACAGCTAACAATTGCTTGGAAAATTGTGCAGCACTTTGATCATTTTGAAGTTGAACTCTCATATTAGTGGTTAGCAGTAATGTTTTTACGTTATTTCATAAAGGTGATGCCTTTAGGCAAGCATTCAATTCATCTGCAGGCGTTCCACGGGGAATTACTGGCAACGTCTGCCTGAAATCGCCTGCCAACAATATCATCTACAAACGATGTGTCTCGTTTACACGATGCATGATATTGCTTCTTCGCTGAACGACAATGTCTCGCGATTTAGTTGGATCGCCAACAATAATTGCAGCAACATCATTAACGGTGGGTGCATTGAATCTTCGCACATGTTCACCTGTTGGGGTACAATCCGCTCTTATGACAAATTTGTGCGTATCCGATGGCATTCGTTCCAATGCTGTTTTGAACATATTAACCACAGCATTATTAGCGTGAAAAAATGCTTGCAACTGTTCAATAATTCGTCTCTTTAACTGTTGTGTTCCCTGTATATTGCACCGCACATTCAGCTGATCCACCATCGACGAAATGAAATATATTTGCAGAAATTGATGCGGTTCATCTGGTGTTGGCACCATTGAACCATGCAAATGATATATTTGTCCTTGTATCTGTAATTGCAAACAATCATTTGTTGAAGAATACGGTGTAACTTCTGATCGTGTGATGGTGCAGTGTGTGGTGTATATGTAGTTGTTATGTGTTGCAATTCATTGTGTTGGTGTGAATGATTGGTTATGTGTGTTGTATCTTTTACCTTGCAAGTCGGCATGAAGCCGCCTTCTCGAATGATATTAGCTCCAAAGGAAGTCATGCGAAAGCATTTATTGTATTCAAGGATGTGTTGAAGAAAATGGCTGGAATCGGGATCACTTCCATCGAACAATGGTTTCAGTGGCTGTGGTGGTGTAAGTAATGGATCCAGTTTGACTTTTCCACTTGCGCAGCACAATTTCTCTTTTGAACTTTAACGCATTGCAATATCGGCATATAGTCGTCATTGGTCCAATATCTAAATTTTCATCATCACTGTAGTTCGCAGTGGGATCATATTGGAATGCCAAGCGATTGTATGATGCCAATGATCTTTGTCGGCGCAACGCCGAGATCATCAACCCGCAGATGACCCAGGAGGTGGAGTGCGGGGCGGTGTGGTGCGGTGCGGAGCAACAGCCGCGCGCGCACCGCCTGTCTCACCGACCTATCACTCGGCTCTTCGACGCACCGCGCGATAGACACGGACACCCTTTATTTGTAATTCCACGGCGAAGATTGTTAACGGCATTAAAGCCTATGATATACAGTCCAAAGTTTAATTTATATTAACCCGCTAAGGCCTATACAGTGGTCCTTCATCGCCATCAGTGGTTATACAAACAGTCACGAAAAAGAAACCAGTTTAGCCGTTTATCTTCGTCAAAAGTTAACGGTCGTCTTTGGAGTTTTGCCCCGACCAAGAAGATTGCAAATAAGAAGTCGTTTCCGCTGCAGCCTGCATCGCTGTCGAAGAAGTTGATGTCATCTAGGGAGTATAAATACAGGATTGAGTGAGTTCGTTCCAATTAGCTTTCCTGTGCCTTTTTTATACGCCGAAATTTCTATCAAATTTCTTTTATTTCAAAAGCGAATTAATTAATCATATTGCCTCATAAAGTGCTTAATAGCGCATTATAACTTAATAGTGCAACTATATACGTTATCTGCATTAATAGTTGTTCTTCTTCGCAAACACGGTACACATATTGACCGTTATACATTCAAACAGCTGTTCAAGTCGTTGACCTTGACACGCTTCTAACGATTTCTTTTGCTTGCGCTCGGCCTATTTGTAGCTTTATTTTATAGCAGTGATTCTAATTCACATTTTTATCTACTTTCTTGAAATTTAAATACTAAAATGGCAGAAGACTTGAAAACTTTAATTAAAAAGCGTGCTTCAATAAAATCTAAACTTACAATTTATAATAATTATTTTACATTAGTTAAAAGCAGTGCCCATCTATCGCAGCTTCAGCTATTGGACTTGGAGGAGCGTTTTAACAAATTCGAATCCTTATATACCGATTTCGACGATTTACAGACGCAAGTCGAAGTGCTTACTGATGACGCCGTGGCCGCGCTCACTGAGCGTGAGGAGTTCGACCGCCAGTACTTCAATCTAGTGGCCCTTACGCGCAGCCTGCTCGCCACATCGCGCAACGGCACAGGAGCCGGAGCGAGCTCCGAAGACGCAAACTCAGGTGCACACAATTTTAATAATTATGGTTTTGTTCGTTTGCCCAAAATCGATCTACCTCATTTTGATGGGAATTATCAATGCTGGCTCGAGTTTAGGGAAACATTTACGTCATTGATTCACGACAACGCCACTATTAATAACATCAACAAGTTCCACTACCTGCGAGCTTCACTGCAGGGAAGCGCAGCCTCAGTTATTAAGAATATAGATTTTAAAGGTGACCAGTATAATATTGCTTGGGATTTGTTATGTGAGCGGTACAACAATAACCGCCTACTTGTTAACAACCATATACAGGCCTTATTTGATGTCGAATCGACATCTAAGGAATCTAGCAGTTCTATTAGGAACTTAGTAGATACAATTAATAAAAATGTAAGGGCTTTAACGACTTTAAATCAGCCAACTCAACATTGGGACGTCTTAATACTTTTCATCATGACCAAAAAACTAGATTTAACAACTAGCCGTGACTGGGAAGAGTACCGAAACACTGCGTTAATGGAAGAACCAACGGTAACACAATTCTGTTCTTTTTCAAGCAGAAAAGCGGACTGGTTGGAGTCTGTTGAGTCGAACATCAGCGTCTCTCAAACAAGCACAATTGTCGCTTTAAAAGGCGAGCATTCCAATACCAAAATAAAACAAAAACAAATAAATCATAACATAAAGAAAATTAATAAATGTTTACATTGTTCTCAGTCTCACTCGCTATATAAATGTGAATCTTTTAGAAATTTAACTGTCGAAAGTCGCATACAGAAGGCCAAAGAATACAATGTCTGTTTTAATTGCTTACGCGCAGGTCATTCGGCGCAGCAATGCAAATTATCACATTGCAAATATTGCAAAATCAAGCACAATACACTTTTACATTTAGAGAGTGAGCCCAAACCTCTTACTAATTATATGCCCTCCGCTTTGCCTTCTGCATCCAATGTAGTACTATCAGCCAACTCCATGCAGCTAGCTACTTCTGCGCATGTTTTACTGTCCACAGCTATGGTGAACGTATACAGCGGGACGGGCAAGAAGTACACTGCGCGCTTGCTGCTGGACAACGGCAGTACAGCGAACTTTATCACGCAGAGCTTAATGGAGAAACTGGGTTTGTCACGACACGGTACGAGCGTAAAGGTAACGGGTATAAATAATCACACATCTATAAGTACACAGTCTTGTCACCTAACAGTGGAGTCTTTATGCTGTGCCTATACATTAGATATAGAGTGTCACGTTTTGCCCGAAATCACAAAGGTTCTGCCGTCTTCATTCGTGCACATCAAAAACTTACGGATCCCATCAGGACTTCAATTAGCAGACCCGAACTTCAACGTTCCGTCGGTCGTAGACATTCTGGTGGGAGCCGAGGTGTTTTGGAGTGTGTTAAGTAAAAATATAATTGATTTAGGGAAAAACCTACCTAAGTTGTGCGAAACAAAGCTGGGATGGCTCGTGTCCGGTGGTCTCACACAAAATCCAAATGCAGATTCCTATTCCCGATTTTGTAACCATTCCGACGTCACTCCCAATCTCACTCAATTCTGGGAGCTTGACACAGTATCAAAAACACATTCACATTCTTTTGAAGAAAACATGTGTGAACAACATTTTCTTCAAACCACCGTCCGAAAAGATGACGGCAGGTTTGTCGTCAAAATGCCACTAAAGGGAGATCCAAACACTTTAGGAGACTCATACAACAATGCGAAAAGGCGTTTTTTGGCTTTAGAGCGTCGCTTCAATCGCGACCCTTTATTCAAAAAGCAATATATAGAGTTCATGCGCGAGTATGAACTACTTGGTCACATGACATTAGACTGTACAACTACCAACACTGAATCACACGTAAGCTCCACGAAAGAATACTACATACCCCATCACGGGGTCATTCGTAACTCTAGCACCACTACTAAACTACGCGTCGTATTTGACGCGTCGGCCTCCACGAGCTCAGGAGTGTCTCTTAACGACATTCAAATGGTCGGTCCTGTAGTGCAAGACGATCTGTTCAGTATACTGACACGTTTTCGTCAACATAGGTATGTGGTGTCAGGTGATGTAGAGAAGATGTACAGAGCTATTGAACTATGCAATAGTCAACGACCTCTACAAAAAATTGTTTTCCGGTATGACTCCTCAGAGCCTCTTAAGTCATATACATTAAACACAGTCACATACGGAGTCGCTTCAGCTTCCTACCTAGCCACAAAATGTTTAGTGAGTCTGGCTGATGACCTGGAAGACTGCAGAGTCCAGTCAGCCATACAGCGCGGCTTCTACATAGATGATTATTTAAATGGCGGAAATAACCTCTCGGAGACCATTGAAACATCAAAAAAGGTACAGTCTATTTTATTATCTGCCGGTCTTAATTTACGTAAGTGGCGGTCTAATCACCCAGAAATTATTGGACAGATTACCGGTAGTAATGAATCAAGCGACAACGTCCTAGAGTTTTTTGAACAAGGCTTAAATCTCTCTGATTCTAAAACTCTGGGTCTCAGGTGGTTATGTGACTCTGATTCGCTTGGTTACGCCATTAACATCACTTCTCCAACAAAAATCACTAAGCGCCGCATCCTTTCAGTCATCAGCCAAATCTTTGACCCACTAGGTCTCATAGGTCCGTGCATAGTGGAAGCCAAAATAGTAATGCAGCGTCTCTGGGTAGAAAAACACGATTGGGACGACGAAATATCGCCTGAAATTGAGAACCTTTGGCTCGCGTTTGAAAGCAAAATTAATAGTTTAAATTATTTAAAGATTCCTCGTTGGGTTTTGCGTGAAAACTCTACCGTACACGAATTACACACATTTACCGACGCCTCTGAGAAGGCCTACGGAGCCTGCGTATATATCCGTTCGTGTAACAGTATTGGTGACACTAGCGTGCAACTTCTAGTCTCTAGAAATCGTGTAGCGCCTATAAGACCTACGACCATACCGAAGCTCGAACTTTGTGGGGCTTTGCTGGGTGCAAGGCTGTGTACCAAGGTTCAGGAATCGCTCACTATACCCATCCATAAATGTAGATTCTGGTGTGACTCGACCATAGTCCTAGGTTGGATCTCTACTTCTTCTAGCCATTTAAAACCTTTTGTTAGAAATAGAGTCAACGAAATACAGGAGAGCACCTATGGTCATACCTGGAGCTACGTGCCGTCGAAGGACCCGGCGGATCTTGTTTCCCGTGGTCTAAGTGCTGATATTATCGGAGATACACCACAATGGTGGTCGGGCCCCTCCTTTTTATTGCTTGATGAAAAGGAATGGCCTAAAACGCCAGATTCTGGGAGACACGATCTACCGGAAGTAGTAACACATATAATTAGTAATAGCAATAGTACCTGTGATCATTCATGCAGTAGTTTTAATACAAACGTAACCATTCATTCATCACTCATTCGTAGTTTATTAGAAAAGTATTCTAGTTTAACGAAGGTACATCGAGTACTGACATATGTACTGAGATTCAACTTACCACCTTAAAGACAAATGCCTGCTGTTGAAATTGAATAAAAATTTGCACAATACACGTCAATTGGAAACCATCAGATCAGATGGTTACCAATTGAAATGTTAGGAAACGAATAATCACGGGGCCCGAGACCTTTCCAACGAATGCAAAACCGTGGAAATCGGTTCGTGCGTTCTGGAGTTATAGCGTCAGGAAGGAAAACCCGACTTATTTTTATATAGTAGAAATAACTACAAGAAAGAAAATCTTTAGTACCTAGGTACCTTATTTTTTTATCTAAAACCAAAACGCCACCGCGCTAGCGGTGTGTCCAGCCGACCAAAACTTTTCGTTTTTAGATTTTGTCGGAACTATTGTCGTCAAGGACAACGACGCATCTACTCGTGTAGTGAATTCCACGCCTTTGATTGGGAAAAGATTTGCATGTAGGTACTCAACTTTAAATTAAGGAGCATCAACAATATACATATGCAACATTGTTCTTTAGATTTATCACTACATCACATCTATACTAATATTATAAAACTGAAGAGTTCGTTTGTTTGGTTGAAGCGATAATCTCAGGAACTGCTGGTTCGTATTGAAAAATTCTTAAAATTTTGTGTTAGATGGACTGTACATTTGTAGAGGAAGGCTATAGGGTATATTACATCACGCTACGACAAATTCTTTAAGTTTCTTTTCTCGAATAATTTATTGATGTTTCTCGTTAAAGGTTTGGTTAAGCAAGGTCGCGTGGCTTCGGCGATAAGTTTTTCGGAGAACCGATTTGTTGTTAAATTTTTCGTATTAGTAAACTAACGGGGACGTGGTATTAAGTGTTACACTTTTCTAAGTCAGGTAACACACCCGATTTTTTGTGTAATAAAACTTTACTTAATTAACATAGCCTTTTTTTATAAAAATATAGATCTTTAATATTACATAAAAAGAGGTAACCCTAAACTCACTTACGGCAACGCAACTATGCGCGATTGCGAGGCGATAATAATCGTGTTTTAAGAACATTAAAGATCATTTTCGCATGCAGGGGTCGGCGTTCGGAAAGAGTAGGTAATTAAAACGAAGGTATGGACGTTTTTGTAGGGAGTGATTTATCTGTTACGTAGTAACTACTTAGTAATATGTGGTGATAGTAACAACCTATTATTTTTACTTTTGGAAATATTTTTGTAATAGCATTAATTGCGGCTATTTCGTAATCACAATGAACTGTCAGAGGACTCCATGACAGTTCTTTTTTTAACAGACTGAATAATACACAATAACTAGCTTGCGTTTTGTTACTCATAAGTTAAATATTAAGGGCATCACATTAGTCGTTTCCGCGGAACTACCAACCTCACCATGCACTGTGAATAATTGATAAAACGGTTTAGGACAACAACGTTGCATCAAAAAAAATCTCTCTTATATTGCGAATTAATCCTCTTGTTTCTTGAGAGCAAAACATAATAATTCTGTTTGATTCATAGCAATAATCCGCTAAAATAAAATCTGAAATATAAATTTTTTTTCGAGCGTATATACAATTATGCTGAACGTTCCGAAACTCTGGTACATCTGTTACCAAATGCAATCCGATGTCGATTAATTTTCAAACGGCCTCCTTGTACAGATTTGGTATAGCTCCGTCCATTTTTACATTTTCTTTTAAAGTAACCATAGCTATATATATATATATATATAACATTTTTGTCTTGTTTACATGGGCATTCATGAGATGTGACTTTAATAACTTTTTTATTCTGAAATAGCTTTTCATAATTAATTTAAAAGTTATCGTTAATTTAATACCTATTGATCACATTATAAGTGTAAATTTGACTACAGCGACCTTAATCTTAAAAATAAAATACTATTATTTCCTTTAGGTCAGATTTTACAAATGGTTAATAAAATTAAATAATGGTTAAATAATATTACAAATGGTTAAATAATATTCTTATCTGTTTCTTATTTGTATTGTTAAATATCCTTTGCATTTAAGTTTTTTAAACGATGCACATCGTCATAGTAGACACTATGGCGATGTGCATCGTTTATGCGTCTCATTTTTATAGGTGGTATTTTTATAATATTGGTGACCACATTATACATGAGCACAGTCCCACCCTTACAAACCATACCACGGGCAAAAAGGGGCGAAAACCAATGAAACCATTGCTTCATTGCCGGTTTTCTGTGAGGCCGTGGTATCACTCCGGTCGCGCCGGCCCATACGTGCCGAAAGCATGGCTCTCCCACGAAAGAACATCCTTTCTCTTTTGTATAATATTCTCTTTAACAAATATACTTCATTAAATATACTTTTCACAAATATACCAATTAGTACAACCAGTACCTTGAATTCTTGTGCGTCAAGGTCTGAATTGTTGTTAAGGGCCAATGTAAACGAATGTAAGAATTTATTTGAATTTGAATTCATAAACCCCACAGACATTATAAAAACGTTAAAGTCTCTTAATTCTAAGAATTCAGGGGATTTATGGGGAATTTCTGTTAAATTAATAGAAACTATTATAATTGATATAGCACCATTTCTAGCTATAACATTCAATCGATGTGTTGATTCTGGTGTTTTTCCTAACCTGATGAAGTATAGTAAAGTAATACCTTTATTCAAGAAGGGTTGTACAACTGAACCAAGTAGCTTTAGGCCAATCTCAATGTTGCCGGCTATTAGTATAGGCACATGCTGTATCTGGTAGCACACTAACTTATCATTGTCTTTCCTCACTATTTCTGTCTAAGCAAACCCTGTCCACCTAATTCATTTATATAATATATACACGGTATGCGTTTATTATATTATATGTATTACTTGTATCTATCACAATATTATCATCCAATCTCTTTCTACTTCAATACACACCAGAAACTGCCCCATAACTTTTTCTAATAGCGTTTTCTCTCTATCCTACTAATATAAATACTTACATATTGTCCATGGAAACACCCCGAGCAATGCAAATAGACTGATTCGTGCACACAACTAATATTTGAATACTACTTCACTACCGCCACGCCACAGGTCGACGAAGCATTCAGATCGGTTCGTTGTTGAGGAGAGTGAGCGGCCATCGGGAGTCAAAATAAAAAGTGAGTTATAATGTACATATTTATGTAATATTTACACCTGGCACAACTCGCGCGGAATGTCGCGCCATTCAACCAAATTCCAATACAATCGTCACAGTTGATTATACGGTGACGTCACTACTCGTCGCGCATCGCTCCCGTGTGCGACTAGAGGCGACCGGCGGCGACCAATGGCGACCAGCGGCGACCAGCGGCGACCAGAGGTGACCGGCGCCGACCAGCGGTGACTCGCGACTAGTCGCAGGAGCGAGGCATTACGAGGGCTTAAGCTAAACGCTTTGTACTTTATATACAAAAAATAAGTCATATCTAGGCGAGATTCTTGGGAACGCCGTCGGTCGACCGACGGCGAGGTATGGCGGACCGCCGCGCGCAATAGCGCGCGACGAATACAAAAATATAGTCGAGTAAAAAATTAAATAAAGTAAAAAAAATATATCGAGTGCCGTCACGCTCGGAGCGGCCCCTAGCTGGCGCACTTGGTCTTGCCGTCGAGCAGCTTGCGCCACAGGTCGAACTGCTCGTGGAAGCGCACCATGTGGATGGCCAGGCCGCGCTGCACCGCACACGGGTGCGCCGCCACCTTCTTGTTGTAGAACTCGGGCGCGTGCGCGCGCCGGATGTGCAGCTGCGCGGCCAGCACGCCCGTCACGAACACGTCCTCCAGCCGCAGGAACGGCGCCAGCCGCGCCGCCGCCAGCAGCGGCCGCACGCAGTCCGCCGTCAGCAAGTACGCCGGGCCCGTCGCGAAGTCCGGGAACACCTTGCCCGGGAACTGCTGCGGCGACACGTAGTACTTGGACTTGGTCGTGCGCTTGGGCAGCGAGCGCCGCACCACCTTGCCCCACACCGTGCGCGTGGCGTTGGCGCGACCCGGCGCCGCCGCGAACTCCAGCAACCGCCCCACGTTGATGAACATGTCGTCGTCCGTCTTCAGCAGGCGCGGCGCGCGCGGGCAGTACGTGTCCGCCCACTCCAGCATCGACAGCGTCTTGAGAGTCAGGTTCGAATAGGAGTCGACGAAGCGGCCCACGATGAGGTCGCCGTACAGCTCGTCCTCGGCCCGCAGCGCGGCGCGCAGCGCGGCCGGCGGCGCGCCGAGCACGAAGGCGATGGACACGTCGGCGCGCGCCGCGTAGTGGCCCCACGTCAGCCGCACCGCGTCCCGCGCCGCCGCGTGCGACGGCGCCGACGTCACCAGGATCAGCAGCCGCAGGCGCGCGCCCAGCGACGGGCACAGCTCAGGGTGCGGCCGCTCGTGGCCACTCACATACACGTCGCTCACGTACACCAGACGAGGATCGCGACCCTTCAAAGTGGCGGAGGACGCCACCGGGCCGGCCGGGGCGGCCGGGGCGAGCGCCGGAGCGGCGGGCGCCGGCGGGGCGGCGGGAGAGTCCGCAGGGCCGGCGCGCGGCTCCGACTGCGGGGCGGCGGCCGCCTCGGAGACTGCACGAGCCGCCGCAGTTTCGGAAGACTTCGCTTCGCCGGCCGCGAGTGCGCGCTCGCTAGACGCCCGGGAGGACGTGGTGTCGAGCGAGGTGGGCGGCGGAGGCGGGGAGCGCGTGCGGTTGGCGCGCGGCGCGTAGACAGGGACGAGGGCGGGGGCGGGAGCGGGGACGGGGACGGGCGGCGGGAGGCGCGCCAGCAGCAGCAGCAGCAGCGCGCCGAGCGCCGCGAGCGCGGCCGCGTGCGAGCGCCGCACGCCGCCCACGCCCATGCCGAGAGCCTTATCGAACTTGCCGCAACTGAAACGAAACAGAAAAGGATTTTAGGGTTTTTTAGGGGCTAGGACCAAGAACATACATGGAAGGACCACGGTCATTAGCAATCACGCGCTTCTACTCGTTACTCGTTATTTTATAGGTGCCTTTGGTACCTCTAAAATAACAAATACTACTATTAAAAAAATATAACTACAGTGGATTTCATGTGATTTACACGCTGACATTTCGGTATGCTTTTTAGGGTTCCGTATCCGAAGGGTAACCAACGGGATCCTATTACTAGGCGTCCGCTGTCCGTCCTTCCGTCGCGTCGTCTGTCTGTCTGTCTGCGGGCTGTATCTCATGTTCCGTAATAGGTAGACAGTTGAAATTTTCACAGAATGTGTATTTCTATTGCCGCTATAAGAACAAAAAATAAATAAAAAATTAAAGGGATCCCTTACTAGAAACGTGTTTCATTTTGCTCGATCTTAATAATGACAACAAGTAGACGCTTGAAATGCTCACAGTCAAATATTGTACGATGGTGCGGAACCCTTCATACGCGAGTCCGACTCGCACTTGGCCGGTTTTTTTCTGTAACGTCAAGGACAACGGCGTGTTTGATTCTGTATTGATTTATGAAAATAAAAGTTATGATAAATAACAAAACCTACTTCCTTCTATTGAAAATCTTTTTAACAAAAAATTAAATCGACGAAAAGAACTAAAAAGCATAAAATAAGTAAACCTTTTAAGTTTTAAGTATTGACCCTATTTACAAAAACTATCAAACTTTATCTAAACTTATTTTGAGTCGACGCGTAGAGCCATGTCCAATTTCTACGTACATATAAAATTTTGATAATTAATCAGTTTATTGTTTGGCGCCGACTCAAAATTAGTTTATATAAAATTTCATAATTGTTTCATAATTCTCATAATTCAAAATGTAAATAAGCACAATACTCAAGTCTTAAAAGATTTATTAATTTTTTGCATTTTAGTTCTTTCCGTCGGTTTAATTTTTTGTTAAGTTTTTTTATTCGGGTTCCGTTTTCGCTGCTAGTAAACTATAATTCGACCCCACTCACGTAATAGCGGGCAAGCCTATATTGCCGTCAACCGAGCACTTTGGGAATTAAATATAGGGCTTCACGATCAGAACTGTATTTGATCTGAGATGACTGCACGGATGGCGCAATGCTTTAAGTGGTCACCTCGTCACTACGCCGCGACAACTATTAGTGTGATCCACAAATAGTTGTCCCGAGTCTGGGTGTTCTTTGTGTCCGTTGTTTAAATGTTTGGCTAGTTTATTTTAGCTACTTTCACAGCGTCATGTCCTATGGTATACTACTTTGGGGCAAGGCGGCTGATGTTGAAACGATTATTATTCTCCAAAAACGAGCCATCCGCTCCATATACAATTTAGGTGCTAGAGTCTCTCTTCGAGAGTTGTTTAAGGATATAGGTATTTTAACTGTTGCATCACAGTATATATTTGCAAATATTATGTTAGTTAGGCACAACATTAATAATTATAAGAAAAACAGCGATATACACAATATTAATACAAGAAACAAGTCTAAACTCGTTGGGACCTATCATCGCTTACATAAAGTACACAACTCGTTCGAAGGTCTTGGTATACGTTTTTATAATAAAATTCCTATACATGTAATCGACCTTCCTGTAGATAAATTCAAGCGAACGGTAAAAATTCACCTTATTAGGAAATCCTACTATACGATCAACGATTATCTAAACGACAAACAGTCTTGGGCTTAAAGTGTCATTAGATATATACACACAAACTTCTTTGTCTTATAATTAAGCTAAATTATTAACAAACCATTGTCAGTTGAAAGTAATGCGTGACGATTATTATGGTAATTTGACTATTAGTGATTTTTATCAGTATCTCGACTATGGTTCGTCATGCTCACTAAAATGTCATTGCTTGCGGCGTCGTCATGGGGCGGGTCATTTCTTTCCCTCTGATATAGCGAAGGAGATGATGGCTGGTCCATGCATCATACTCGTGAACGGGTGCTGCTTGGGGTGACTGGTCGGCCTAGTCAGCGATGCTTTAGCCTATTCTATTATTTTGGTTCGATCAACTGCAACTCTAGCCTCTTAATCCAGTCACGAATTATTTTTAACAGTAGATTTTGCAACTGAATGGAGGTAGATGTGCACCTTGAATGATTTCTATGTTTAATAGGTTCAAACCTTCAACGGTATCACTGAGTGATTTTTATTTTTTAGTACGTTAGCCTTTGGAGCATTTCAATAAAATGAAATTCAGGTGGCATCAGCATGCATCCTGTTTACCTCTCGTGTAACACTAACACTATTGTACCTGAAGATCTGACTTTTAAAAAGAGTGGCCACGAGTTTCTTTGCCAGTATTCTTCTCATAAGGCCCTACGCATTTTTGTAACTGGAAGTTATAGATCGACACAAACAGGCAGTAGATTTTGATATTTTTCACCTAATTTACCTCGACAATCCAGTACATGCTGTGGCGTCTGTTTGTGCCGATCTATGATTTTAACTCTAGCTTCAATTTAACGTTCATAAATGTCACTTAGTGTCTTAATTGAATAAATGATTTTGAATTTTGAATTTTGTGAAGCCCCCCGCGACACAGGAATATTCCTAATGCGGGAGTTGTCTTTTTTAAAAAAAAAAAAGAAGGTCTAGGTAGGGAAACGTGCAAAAGCGCGAATTGCCTAGTGAGCAGTAAGCCTAATTAGTAAAATGTCCATATAGCAAAATGTCCAACTCTCAGATGGTCTGTGTAGCAGAACGTCTATTTAGCAAATCCGGGCGCCAGAGCCAAAAAAACGCGAAAAGTGGTCTTTTATAACAATACGATGCTTGGCTTATAATTTGAAGAAAAACACGTAGAATAACATCTTAAAGTGTCTACTTCGTCGGAGATACGCGTCATTGTTGATTGTTGCAAACTAACTTAAAATCGGCTTTTTTTCGGTTTTCATTAAATATCTCGAAAAGTATTGCTTTTAGAGCAAATGTTAATTGCAAAAGCTGTTTATCCGACGATTTTACGAAAGGATTAGGCGTAAAAAAATTGAATAAAAGAATGTTTCCGGATCCCTCCTACTTAAGGCGCAGTACGGCACACCGTGTGGTTTTAGACGGTTCGATTCTGACACACCGCCCCACCGAAAACCCCGGTGGGGTGACGGCCCGAGGGGGTTTCCACACGTACAGAAAAAAAAAAGGCGGCTCAACACGAATATAAAATTAAAGCCAACCCTGTTGCTATTTCTCAAAGCTCTTAGAAAAGAAGCCCTTTACCAAAACCGCAAATTCAAGAATATGTTATTTGAAGGAAATAAGAGAAGAAAGATCGATATAATGTTTAATGTCAAATATAAAAGAGAGCTTCAAAAGCTTGAGAGTGAAAAAGTTAATCCCTTTAAATTTTTGGTGAACCATAGTGAAAGGTGCATAAATTCAGGGGAATTTGTGCGCCTAATATCCTAATAATAGTAAAAAAGCTAGTTATTAACACAATTTTTTATATCAAATAAATTTCCTTTATAAATGAGTTTCACTTTCTGTCATGAGTGTACACATTTTAAAAATGACGATTTGCTAAATAGACGTTCTGCTATACAGACAATCTGAGAGTTGGACGTTTTGCTACATGGACATTTTGCTAATTAGGCTTACTGCTTATTAGACGTTTCGCGCGATTGGACGTTTTGCTACATAGACCTTCTGATCGTGAGGGGAAAATTGGGAGTATATTGAATAGAAGAAAAGAAATATTGCTATTTGCTTATACGGATGGATTGAGTGGGGAGTGTAAACAAGCTGGAGCGGGTCAGGGTCCAAACCTGTCACTTGCACTGGCTGTGGACATGAACTCCGAGCTCTCCTCTAACATACCAGTGTGTAAACATACGTACAATGTATATCATTTTTTGATAATTAGGTACTTCATTATTTCGCATTCGAGAACATGCGGACAACACGTGAAAGGTACTAATCAGTATTGAAATAAAAACCGTCAGGCATTAATTATTTATCCTTATCAAAACTATAAATGTATGTACGTTTGAGCTTTGCACAGATAACGTCGTCCGAATTGCACCAAAATGACAATATGTAAACTACCATCACACCCGGCCACAACTGATCGTCTATAGACACACCACATATTCACATTTGAAAGTAATGGAAAAGTAATTCTCGATAATCAATGATTAATAATAACTTGTGACACCTCACACACAGCCGGCTGATCCCAAACTAGGCAGAGCCTGTTCTATGGTTACCAGACACCTGATGAACAAACTAATATATATATATATTACTAAATATATACATATTATAGATAAATTACACCCAGACGCAGAACAAATGGTCGTGCTCATCACACAATTACTTGTCCTGCGTGGGAATCGAACCCACGACCCCTTGCTCGGCAGTGAGGGTCACTACTCACCAGACCAGGGCTACATCACTCGCTCGAGGTCGCGATTTATATACCTACCAATTTAGCTTACCGTCCATGGTAAAAGTGTCAGTAGGGGCGACAACGCGTAGCTGAGAGCACGCACGCACGGCAGAACGGTATTCTCCGTAAATAAAAATTTATTATGAAGTGGAGATGTTGTGTTTTTGCTAAATGTATTTATTATGTTAAATTGCGTTTTTGTTAGACGTTAGTGATCTGTAAATACCTTTAAAAATAAGTTGCAAAAATATTTTAGCTAATACTTGTCAATATAATATAAAAACATCTCCACTTCAGATGTTTATTCTTTACTCGCCATTGCCGCGTGGCTGTACTAATAATAAATAATAGTTATCTTCTCAACAAAAACTTATATAAATTCTATACAAAGTTGATAAATGATGATGTTGTAATAAATGTAGTCTATTAAACCGTCAATAATAAACCCATATTTTCTAAGAAAGGTGACGAACTTAGTAGGTGTGGACTGCCAGCGTATTCATTTGTTGTAACTTGTAGGCAAGGCGAACTGACGGCTGCTTCTCTCACACAATATGTAATATAGTTAGAAATATAGTGAAAATAATAATAAGAGCTACTGAAATGTAAAACATATTGAGATCGGCACGGATTAAGGTTTTTAATTGAGTAGGTAGTTATTTGTTATTTAATACTTTTGTGTAACATAATATGTTATGCAAAGTTTAAATTATCAGAGTATCTTTCTCTAGTCTAAGCAACAGCTATTACTAGCAACCCGCTTCAGCTTCTCACGGGTAGCAGAGACATCTTCAACAATCGTGATCAAAATATATTTCAACCAATTTACACAAATCCTTAACAAATTACATGCCTAAACCTTCCTCATAAATCGCTCTATCTATTGATGAAAACTGCATGAAAATCCGTTAAGTAGTTTTTGAGTTTATCGTGAACAGATAGACAGACAGACAAACGCGGCGGGGGACTTAGTTTTATAATATGTAGTGATAGTGATGTATATGTCTACAGCATCAACATTTTATGTTACTATCGAAGGTTTAAGGGATACTTTAATTACCTATAAAAATTAAAGATATAAATTTCATAGGGGAAATAATTTTATTTATCATTATATGGGTGTTGGTATTATTATGGGTGTTGAGTTTTATCAACACCCATAAATTTGATTATCAAGTGTATGTTCCGATATGCACTGCGAGCACTATAAGGAGTGACGTCAATTTAATATACTGCGAAGCTGTTCCTTTATAATTAGCTATACTAGTTACTGTTTAATACGGAACGCAGTCCGGTATACTGAACCGGTTTTGACGTGAAAATAATTATCATAATATATATGTACAAGTTACCTGTTCAACAAGAAAAAATATTGTTTGAATGTTGTTATATTTAAAAATTTAATATTCAAGTCAATTGAATTACTCGCATAATAATAGTAACTTTACTTTTTATTAAAAAAAAATATTGTTTTTCAAATAACCAAATTCATAATAACTTTATAACCGAATTATTTAAATGGGGCTATGTACGGTAAAAGTGATGAACATATTTCGACAAATAATTGTGTATTATTTAACTGGAAAAAAATTGTAGTTGATTACGTGATCAAAGCACTGAGAGCACCTTTCCTCGAAAATGCCAGTGCTCACAGTACAAAATTTATGACGTCATATATTTCCCTAGGATACTGCGGCAGTATACTGTCAGTCCATAACGGAACGAATTTATTTCATTATTTGTGTACTTTGTACAACCCTAGAGTGTCCGGCAGTTCGGCTACACACACAGACGAAGGTCGCGCGGTGGGCAAGGCGTTCTCAACTTTCGATAAGCGTAAATAAGATATATTTCTGGTCGCAGGTAATGCCAGGTATTATTATTTAAATTTTGTAGGCTATTATAACGTAGGTATTTTCAGTTTTGTATGAGAGTGATGTATCTGTTACGAAGTAACTATTATCTTATCTGTGACCAGACCAACAAGCCAGTCAATAATAGTTTGTAATCATAGTCTTTCTGATTGATTTATTGAGATACTAGTGAAAACCACTTTTGACAGTAAAACAAGGTGTAATATTGGAACGAAGTTCCGTTCGTTATTGATGTATTTATTTATTTGACGGATTGAATAAATTACATCTAAATATTGTAGAAACACGAAATTAAATTTGCGCCATCAGTGAAAGTTGCCCTAATTAATACAGAGATAATTAGTGTACAAGATATTACACTAGTATCGCTCAGAATCCACAGATGGCGTAAAAATAAAATAAATAAACTCACGGTCAGCATTTTCCGTTGCGCTAACACTATTTTCGTGTGCGTTCGCGCAGCGGAATGTTGTCAAATGTAGTCAAACGTGAAAATGTAGACCCCAAAGTGCATACTTTACGAACTAAGACCTAATAAGCGTATTTTACGTTTATATTTTTATCTTATAAACCCTACGATTTTTTCTAAATCTGTTTTTTAAACAAATATAAACAAATTCAAAACAACGTATGTAAAAATCTACAGCTCTCTATATAAGCGCTTTATATGAAAACTAGCTAATGGCCAAACGTTCGCGTAGCGGAAACCTGAATTTCTCTGAAGTTTATTCATGCACTAATTTTATTCATACATACACAATTACACACAAATACACACTAATTTTTGGACACATTTTTTTTCTTCTAAGTCCATGGATTAAAAAAAGTTCCGCCAGGACAACGTTCGCCCAGCGGAATCAGTTTTTAGCGAATTTCTCCACAATGGCTGCATGCACAATTTTTTTTTTACCATACACAATTACACGACGTCATATACTAAATATCTGCATAATTAAAATCTTTAAATTCAACAACATTCCGCTGCGCGAACGCACACCTATTTTCCAGCTAGCCCGCCGGCCGCCGAGCATCTGAAGTGTAACGTGCGATTAGGAACTTCGTTCTAAAAAAACCGCCCGAGTGCGAGTCGGACTCGCGCACCGAGGGTTCCGTAAAATATTTTTATCATAGGATGTAACTAAATTTTCGCAATTTTTCCTATATCTGTGCTATAAGACGTTGCTTCGTACCAAATTTCAAGATTCTGAGTTCACGGGATGTACCCTGTGGGTTTTGATTCCCTTGCGAGTGTCGAAAATTTGCGGCATAAACGGCTGTATCTTTTGATTGCGTTGGCTTACAACTTTGATTTTTTCACAGCTCCAAGGGACAGTAGACCTGAGTATTTGATATAAATTTTAGCTTGATACCTCTACGCGCTCCTGAGATAAAGGGTCTTGACAGAAAGACGGACGGACGGACGGACAACAAAGTGATCCTCTAAGGGTTCCGTTTTTTCTTTCCAGGTACGGAACCCTAAAAATACTAATGAAACTTATATAGGTATCTACATATATATATGTATATATTTACATATACATGTTTTTTTTTATAAATACAATTAAGGACACGGCCCCTCTGATCATGTAGTTAGGTACTGTTGTAGATGTAGTTTCCATAACAATTTATAATAATAAAAATACACTATGTACCTACCTATTTCTTAATTTTTCACTAAAACGCCTGAAAATGGTCCCAAATAGGAACTTGCTGAACGGTGCAATGATTCGTACAACGACTGATTTAAACGACGGACAAGGGTTTTCACCGCACTCCGCCCTGCGCCGACTGTTCAGCGGTGAGGACTGAGAACGTGTCGGGCCTGTCACACTGCCTCTTTGGACATTTATCGTGAGACGAGTAAAATTACGACGGATAGTATAACAACATTTGTAGTTTATCGGCGAGCCGAGCTGACCTCCAGCTGATACGTTAGATAACTAAGTGTTAATTAATATACCTAAAATGTCTCGTCGATCGTCCGTATACATCGCATCATGTATTTAGGGCTCCCTGCCTCCCTTACTCAAAAGGAAAAAACCGGCAAGTGCGAGTCTGACTCGCGCACCGAGGGTTACCAAGGGTTAAGTCCATCCATCTCGGGAATCAATTCTCGAAGACTTTTGTAGTCTTTTTCGAAAGACAAACTTAACTTTGCGGTTGCGATGTAAGACGTCAACAATTAAACCGCAGAATTCAGTTTATAATCATAAAAACTATTTTTTTTGTTGATGTAACCACAAATGAATTAAAGAGGGGAGGGGCCATTTAACACATTGAGACCCCTCCGTGCCTCGGAGAGCACGTTATTCGTTACGGGGTAGTTGGAGCCCTAAAGTTTTTTTTTGTGTTTATTTAATCTGCAATCAGTTGACAGATTTAGGTTGTTAATGAGCAGCCAGGCCAGTGCCTCACTATCCTCTCAAAGTATAGATAGATAGATAGATTACACTTTATTTGTACACCAGGGTTTTACAAAGAATATGTAACAGAAGATGTATCTTATAAATAGTGTACAAAAGGCGGCCTTATCGCTTAAAGCAATCTCTTCCAGGCAACCTTGGGATGGAATGGAGTTATTTTATTAAACAGGTGGTAATCGTTGACGTTAAATTAAAATGTGGTTAATGCTTATGATCTATAACATACATACAATACTCAATAATTATACCTACTTATACTTACTCAAGTACTCTTATATACATAAATAAAAATACATATATACCCACAAATAGACATACACAAATACACAATAAATAATGTATACATCATATTTTAAATATAGTTTTATAGTGACAGATAATACTCTTGTAACATTGTTTTGAACTTCGCTAACGATTGTGCTCTTCTGATAGCAACAGGCAGTCCATTCCATAAACGCACGGCTTCTACAGTAAATGATTTGTCATAAAAATTGCTGGAATGTCCTGGCATTTCCAGTCTCAAGTTTTCAGTTGACCTCAGGCATTTTAAATGTGTGTCATGGAGGAACTTAAAGCGTTCTTTGAGGTAACAGGGAGTCAATGGATTAAATAATATATTATATAGAAACGTAAGGATATGAGTATTACGGCGAAAGCGAATTGGAAGCCATTTGAGCCTTTGACGGAACTGGGAAACGTGATCAAAATTGCGTAGACCAAATATAAATCTGATGCAAAAATTTTCAAGTCGCTCAAGTTTATCTTAATCTCACCGAAGCACAACTTGTGTGCTTCGGTGAGATTGAGATAGCTGATATCGGCATAATCAATAATCGGAAGAAGGAGCGTTTGCGCAAGTGTAATCTTAGTAGCAGTCGGAAGAAAGTTCCGTAGCAAAGTATGTAGTTTCTTTTTAACCTCTTGACCACATTGGCATTATCAAGCAAACCCGAGACGAGTGGATTGGGGTGATGGATGAGACGTTCAGTATATTGTCCGACTGGCCTGTTGGCCTAGTGGTTAGTGACCCTGACTGTTGAGCCAGAGGTCGTGGGTTCGATTCCCACCCAGGACAAATAATTGTGTGATGAGCATGATCATTTGTTCTGTGTCTGGGTGTAATTTATCTATAATATGTATATATTTAGAAATATATAAGTATGTTTACCAGCAGTCTGGTTACCATAGTACAGGCTCTGCCTAGTTTGGGATCAGACGGCCGTGTGTGAGATGTGTGAAGTTATTATTAATGGTACACGCGCTGTACCTGTTCGATAGTTGAGTGTGCTTTACGGAATCCGAACTGGTGCTCTGGTACGATGTCGTGCTCGGCTGTAACCTCACTGAGTCTTCTGAGGAAAATTCATTCCCATAGCTTTGAGAGGACTGGGGTGAGGCTCATTGGTCTGTGTGAGGCATATTCGTGTGGTGGTTTGCCGTCTTTATGGATCATAACGATTTCTAAGACTTTCCAGAGTTCTGGGAAATAAGAGAGTCTGAAGATGGCATTGAATAGGCAGGCCAGGAAAGTAATACCTTTTTTCCGAAGTTCTTTAAGGACACATGGGGTAATGAGGTCGAAGCCAGGCGCCTTTTTTGGATTGAGTAATTTTATTTCTCTCGCGATCTCCCTGGGCGATGATGGCTTAATGGGTAGACACAAATGGTTATCTTGCTTAAGTATATCATCCAGGTTTGTTTCATCCTCGTTGCTTTCGTTTGGCTTACATACTTGAGTCAAATGCGTGGCAAATGCCTCGGATTTATCCTTATCTGTTCGCGCCCAGGATTATTGTCATCTTAAAGGATGGGATGATTGCTGAGGTCTATTAAAGTGTTTGGCTGAAGTCTACAGGGAATGCTCCCCAGGTGCAGATGGTGTCATCGATTCGAGTCGATCGAGTGTTTTCTTGAGGTTGTCGATTTTATATTCCTTAAGTGTTGATTTTAGATCCTTTATTGCTTTATTAAGTAGACTTTTATCTGAGTGGCGACGCGATTTCTGCCATGTCCTTCTTAAACGCAGTTTCTCAGCTATTTTCTTTCTTATCTCTGCAGGTTGGGTTATTATGGGGTCCGAGGTTTTGTTTGATGTGGAAGTATTTTTCCATGCTGCTACTTGAATAAGATTAGTGAAGTATTTACAAGCTTCATCAACATCTACACTTGTTTTCAGTGGAATTCTCATATGATCATCAAGGTATGATCGGAAGTCTTCCCAGTCGGTTTTTCCAGTATGCAGCAATACCCGTCCTTCGCTTCTCATTATGTTTGAGGTCACGGTAAGAATCACTAGAGTATGGTCCGATGATCCATCCAGGCTTGATTCGATGTCCGTATTTTTGCCATTGGTAACGAAAAAGTCCAACAGGTCCGGCAATTTCTTTGGGTCGCAAGCCCAGTATGTGGGCTTCCCAGTTGATAGTGTGTGGTATGGGTGTCGATCAATGCAATTTTTCAGCTGTCTCCCCCTTGTAACAGACAATCTGCGCCTGTGGCACAGGTTTACCCTAGTACAGGCACCCATATATTTTTAAGCCAATTAATGTTATATAAGATCTGTAATAATGTGTACCAACAATAAATGAATAAATTTATTATTATTCTCTTTATTCATTTAAATATACATATAAATTACATTTTTAAATACATTCAGATAATATCAAAAATACATTTAAAAATATAAAAAATAGTGCCCCACCGGTATCGGGTACAGGGACTAAGCTACCGGTGGTTAGGGTTCCAGAGACAGAAACCTCCTCACAATACGTGCCGTATCAAGAAGGACCGCCTTCTGCATCAGGCCCTTAGTCCAGCTGCCTAACGAGAGCCTCTGAAGGTGTTGGTCGAGGATCTTTGCAATCAACCCATGGGCTGATATGACTATCGGTACAATGATTGCTGAATTCACATCCCACATGTCGACCACCTCGTGGGCCAAATCCAAATATTTCATTTGTTTTTCTCTTTCAGCCCTTAAGAGGTTGTCGTCATGGGGAATGGTAATATCAATAATCATTGCTCGGCGCTCTAATCGGTCTATTACCACTATATCAGGCTTATTGGCAATAATAGTCCTGTCAGTGATAATAGACCGATCCCAGTACAATGTTGCACGACCATTTTCAAGAACTGGGTCGGGCACATACCTGTAGTACGGTAATTCCGCAGTCACAAGGTTATATTTAAGAGCAAGTTGCTGATGGACTATCCTGGCCACTTGGTTATGTCTATGCAAGTACTCGCCGTTGGCAAGACGAGAACAACCGGAAATTATATGCCTGAGGCTTTCTCCGGGACGATGACATGCCCGACAAATGTCAACTGTGCCGTCCTTCAGGATATGTCTCCGATAGTTGTTCGTCATAACAACTTCATCAGTAATTGCACAGATAAAACCTTCAGTTTCTCCAAAGAGATCACCGAAACGTAGCCAGGACACAGATGATAATAGATCTACTTCGGGCCCATTTAAGGCCCGATAAAAACGTCCATGCAGCTCCTTGCTCTTCCATATCTCCCTGCGATCTGTAATATTGAGTACTGCAGGTTTGCGCCAGTTCTCTCTACCTAGAGCAAGCGGAGTGAGTCCGTTGTCCACTACCACAACATCCTGATGCATCTCCACGTCAACAGAGAGAAAGTAATCTCTAAGATTGCATACCTCGCGGTTATGTAGTGTCCTGGCATTTAAAAAACCACGACCCCCACATTTCCGCGGGATATACAATCTCATAACCGATGAACGTGGATGGTGCATTCGGTACGCGGTTAGCAATGTACGGACTCTTCTATCCAGGGCATCAAGTTCAGTCTGAGTCCATCTAAGTATGCCAAAGGAGTAGGTTAGGACTGGTATGACCCAATCGTTATAGGCCCGCACCTTATTACCACCTGACAAAAGACTTTTCAATACTTTTTTCAGGCGGCCAAAGAAGCGTTCCTGTAACGATTGCTTCATAGTCAATTCATTTAAACCTAACGCCTGTGACATTCCTAGATACTTGTAAGTTTCGTTCGCGGAAAGGCATCTAAGGTGTGTAAAATCTGAGAGTTCCATACCTTCAGATTCCACAATCTTACCTCTTTTTACATGCATGACTGCACATTTATTCATACCAAATTTCATCCTGATACATTTACTAAAAGTTTCAGTTACCTCTAGTAATTTTATCAGTTGGAAATTGTTGCAGGCAAAAAGTTTCAAATCATCCATGAAAAGGAGGTGGGATATAACCTGACCTCCTCTCCGCAAACGATAGCCTAATCCTGAACCCTCAAACATAGTGCTGAGAGGATTCAAAGCTAGGCAGAACCACAAGGGACTCAAACTGTCACCCTGAAATATACCCCGCCTGATCTTTATATACTCGCCGTCACCCTGAGATTGTCGACATCCTGGATAGCAAAGAATCGTTTTCCATTGCTGCATCCATGCCTCCAAGAAAGTGCATAGAGTTGTATCAATCTTATACAACTCCATCACCCTCAGGAGCCACGTATGCGGCACAGAATCATAAGCTTTCTTATAATCTATCCAACATGTCGCCAGATCTTTTCGGTTACGGCGAACTTGTTGGTTAATGGTCGTGTCAATAATAAGGAGCTCTTTAGTGCCACGTGCCCCACTTCTACATCCATTCTGAGAGTAAGACATAACAGAGTTGTTGGTAACACGAGATGCTATCTTTACTCTCAGAATGGACGTCAGTAATTTATATACTGTTGGTAGATAGGTGATGGGTCTGTAGTTCTTGGGATCCGTGGCACAACCAGATTTATAGAGCAGGTGAGTCACGCCTGTGGTCATAAAAGTTGGAAGCGAACCCGATTCTAAGCATGATTGAAATTGAGATGCCAAACATACATGTGAGCTACGGAGCCACTTTAACCAAAAGTTATGCAGTCCGTCCGGTCCCGCTGATTTCCAATTCGGCAACGAACGAACTGCATAAGCTATATCGAAGTTTGATATTAATACTGGCTCCATTCTATTAATTGACTCACATGAACGTTCGACATCTCGCATCCATTCACCCTCAGTGTGAGCGGCAGGCATTGACCAGATGTTACGCCAAAATGAATTCGTGATTTCAGCATCTGGTAAATGAATGTCGCTCACTAAATCAGGCTGCTCCCATCTTCTATAAACCCACCTCTCATCCCTTTGGAATGTGCGATTCTGAGTATATCGGTCCACCCTTTTTTTGTACCTTCATATGCGATTTGCCCATGCATAAACCTTCTGTTTCAGAAAGTCAATGCGCTCTATGACTCGTGCTGTATAATCACAGGAACTGATACCAGTTCCCGAGAAAGCCCGATTCACAAAACGCATTACTCTCGGGCGTGTGTTACCCGATCTGAAACAGTTAAGCTTGCCAATGAGTACCCTCGACTCAGCGATACGACGCTCAATCCTGCATTGCCACGCCGGAACAACAAGCTTTGACCGAGTAGCGGTGTCATTGCCTGGGAATTTAACACCAGCTACTCGACATGCTGTAACAGCAGCACAATACAAAATTGAGTGTGTATCGCTGAGATCTATGCTTTCTTCAAAATAAATAGGTAACATCGAATCAAGGGTACACACTAGCGCTTTGTTTCGTTTATGCATTGGCAAACGCCGTAAACGTGGTCTACTTTCAAAACTCATGGACCGATATTCCAGAATAGCGCCTTCCAAAGTATTCCTTATTATATCAGAGTACTGAGTACTTACAGATGAAGCATCATTTTCCTCCCCTCCTTCAGCGGGATAAGATTGTAACAACAAAGAGTCTGCATTTGTCACAATTTGTGAAGGAGGAGAAGTAGTAAGGCTAACCTGCAAGTCCGAGCGTAGCCTATCAAGTACGGAGTTATCCAGCAAATTACATCGCTGGATGGCCCGCACTTGATCCGATAATCTTTGCACCGAAACGTTAACAGCTGGCTCAAGTTCCTGAAACAGAGGCATCATACGATTACGATACGCAGTGAGGTTAGCTCCTCCCTCTGTAGCCACAAAATATGCTCGCATGACGTTCTCATTCATCGAATTCGTCCATTTCATGCGATGCACATTACCACCGGTAGCGGGGGCCCTATTCGAAGCCGATGGGCCTCGGGGTCCCAAGCAGGACGGTGGCCGGCCTCTCCCCGGCCGACGTACAGGTGTTGGCGACGTCGGCGGAGAGAAAAACTCGTCGCTCGAAGTCGAGCTCGACGCCTCTGCAATGGCCGGACCTGTTGCTGTGGGTTCCGGGGGCTGCAAGGCGGAGCTGAGCGATGAGTCCGGGGATGGTAAAAGTGCTTTTTTTCTGGCTCTTGTTAGCATCGTCTTCGGTTAATAAATTAATTTATACATTATTTTGGTATGACATGACATTAAATGTCATGTCTTAGTATATATACCTTTTTTATGGTTAATTATGTGATTTCTGCCGTATTTTCATTTTAAATTTGTTCCGAGTAATCATTGTTGTGTATAAATTTATAAAATGTGCTATTTTATTCTTAAATTATGATAAAAAATATAAATATTAGATATACTGTTGGTAAAACACGACTGCTACTTAGTGTTGCCAGTTTAATATTTATTATTATTATATTATTTTATTATTATTATAATCTGGAGCCCCAAAATGTGTGTTTCGCATTCCAGTCACCGCCGGATATGAATCTGTTACCCAAGCTTAAAAAGTAATCTGAGAACATACCGTCTGTTATATTTTATATTTAGGCGGGCAGTAGATCGCCTAAAAATCTTTTTAACAAAAAATTAAACCGACGAAAAGAACTAAAAAGCAAAAATAAATAAGTCTTAAGTCTTAAGTATTGAGCTTATTTACATAAACTATCAAATTTTATATAAACTTATTTTGAGTCGGCGCCAAACAACAAACTGATTAATTATCAAAATTTTATATGTAACTATGTAAGTAATTAATCATTTTATTATTTGGCGCTGACTCAAAATAGGTTTATATAAAATTTGATAGTTTATGTAAATAAGCTCAATACTTAAGACTTAAGGTTTATTTATTTTTTGCTTTTTAGTTCTTTTCGTCGGTTTAATTTTTTGTTAAAAACATTTTATTTTATGGTTTTTTTCATCATCAGCTCAGCTACATGATGTGATGATTTCTAAACGCAATACCTGATAAAGTAATGAAAAGTAAACAGAAACACTATTCGTTCCTACAATTTTCGAGGGTTTCTCTCAATTTATTCAGGATATCATCATCAGATCCTGACTTCCTTGACATGGGACCACCCTTGAGGTATACCCTATCTAACAAAAAAATAATAATTAAAATCGGTTCATAAATAACGGAGTGAGGGCTGAACAGACTTAAAAAAAAAATACAAAAAAAAAAATATTATACGGTCGAATTGAGAACCTCCTTTTTTTTCGTCGGTTAAAAAGTCTGACAATCATTTTTTTTCTCGGGCTGTCATCCCACCGGGGTTTTCGGTGGGGCGGTGTGTCGGAATCGGACCGACTAAAACCACATGTTTTGCGTACTGCGCCTTAAATAGGAGGGATCCGGGAACAGCTTTTATTAAGACATCCGGACCCCCCCTGGCGCCTGCCCGCATAAGCGCGGGCTAAAAATCTCCGGGTAAAAATCTCTCAATTAGGCGACGTCTAGGCACACGTGAATGCCACCTCCTCGCGGGGGGCCACTATAGCGGGTGGAGGGGAAAACCCGTCCCGTCCACCTGCGGCCACACTCAGGGTGGCATGGCGCTGGAAAGCGCGCCTCCGCCGCCCGGTTCGCCGGCGGCGAATTAGGTCCGAGTGGAGATCGTCCTCCCGGACCCTTTCCGCCGCCTCCTTCTGCGAGATGACGTCCTCACAGAAGGTCGCGACCGCGGTAAAATTCCTCTCACTACCGGCCATGGAGCGTATGACGGCCGGTAGCGAGAGGTCCCATCCGATGACTTCCGTTGAGAGCCCGACGAAATTTTTATGATTCTAAGTCAATGAAAAGTATCCTATAGTTTTTGATTTACTTGCGAAATGTTCAAATTTGTTAAAATCTAAGGCTTAAAGGCCGTAGAAATTTGATTTTTTTACAGCTTCAAGGGACCGTTGACATAAAAGTATTTGATGTTAATTTCCACTTGAACTTGCCTTTCGGGTCTTGACAGAGACAGAGAGACAGACAGATATAATAAAAATTAAAGACTTTCGGATTTTTACCTTTACTTGTGCTGTGAGACCTTGCTTTTTACCAAATTTCATGATTCTAGGTCAATGGGAAGTACCCTATAGGTTTTGATTCACCTGTGCAAATGTTGAAATGTGGTCAAATATAAGGCTTAAGTGGTAAAAATTACTTTTTGTGATTACAATCATATATTTTGTGGTTGGAAAACTTACTTTGTCGTAAATCGTAAATCGATGTATGGAAGATTATTTCGGAAAAAGACGGGCAACAATGTTCGTGAATTAATTCCCAGACGGACGTACTATCTACATACCAAGTTTGTTTGCTTACAGAACATTCGGTGCGCGAACCAGACTCGCACTTGTCCGGGTGTCGTAAATCGATGTGCCTGTGGGGACGGGAGAGAACTGCAAAGTTTGTCTTTCGGAAAAAACGGACACTTCGAGAATCGAGTCATACAAGTTTACAAGGACTCGCACTTGTCCAGGTTTTTCAACAACCATAACTGCATTTTCAACAATGCTATCTCGAAGAGGAACGGTTCTCGAGAAACGCTAGTTGATAAAAAAGGCTGTAATGCTATATTCGTGACTTCCTTAAATGATGGCCATTATGCATCTTTTGGTAGTTTCCTTATAATGTTCGTAGCACACCACACAGTCAAGTCTAACCAACCGATGGATAGTGACGTAAGGTGCGTGCGCGTGCTCCGCTCTCACGAACTCGTTAAGTAAACATCAAGTGAAGGCCTTCAGTGAACAGGCGCGTCAGTATCTAACTGAGTACCTGAGTAGGTAACGCTAATACGTACGTTGGAAAGGTCGCATTGCATCAGCACGTGTCAGTTGGCATTCGTTTACATAACACGGTGTAAGGTGTACATTAATCTATATACAAAAGTACGTCGCATTTTTAAATATATTCGATGCATTCCATTTTGTTCTTTCATCATCTTTTGTGTGAACGGAACTTGTTTAGTCGATTTCAACTTAAACTATTACCGGGGAAAGATGAGTAGAGCAGTTTGAAGAGGTTTTATCGCATATTATAGAATAAACTACCATCTAAAAGCGTTTGTGTCTGTGTAGGGTGCATGGTACGGACTATCGAGTGGAGTAATGATAATAATACGAGTATATATACAAAATACACAAAATTGTATATAAATATACAAAAACATTTTGCATACAAACATTACGACCTTATTTCTACACGGACCTTGTGCCTTCAACATACACCGCAATACTATTTGCATACTGTTGTTTCCGGAGCTGCTACAAACTGCTCGATCTGTGAGTGGTCTGGTAGATCATAAGGACTAATTCTGGTGTTGCGGGGGTTAATAGGAACCGGTAACAACACACTGGCTTACCACCTTAGTACTTGTTTTACAAACTACTAATATTTATTGTATGGACTTTACTTAAAAGTGAATAGCTAGGGTTGCGTGTTGAACTAAAATACAGCGGACTCACTGTAGCCGTGTGGCGCACTGTCGGCAATAGGTGTTACACGCGGCTTGATCGTTCAACAGCAACGTTCGGGAGAGCGATTTCTTAGGCAGCGACACGCCACTGCGACGATTTCTTGCCTCCAAGTGTGCCTATTTCCTGGAGTTCAAAGTAAATATAATAAACGCGAATAATATCAGCTTCCGCTTATGTTGATTCTCAAAATAAATCTATTGAATCAAAGCGCCAAATACGAACATGTATAGGATGGCATGGCGTGAGACTGAATAATAAGTAATAATAGCTCATCTCGACAACACAGTACACAGTTACACACCACTCACGATAAACGACGTGTCAAGGCTTTATATTTTATAATTATTATTTCGTAGGACTCATCTGACCATGATGAAGTACGAGGAAATAGAGACAATGATTTTGATAAAATAAAGGTCTCTTGGAGGAGCGGTGGAGCGATGACTGTTGTTGACGTCAAGGCGTCAGCAGTCGGCACAAGACGGCCGTGAGTGTTGCGCGTCTGCCGCACGCGTTCGTGTCAATTTACACTTTCAGAACATTTGAGATGACAGGGAGGCATAGCTATAATAACCACTTGGACGGTAAGGATCCATAGATCGAAAGGAACTACCCAAAGTAATCATTAGAATATGTATTTAATAGTTCTAATTTTTCTTTTTAACAAATTGTATTTAGAAGAGAGACAGAAGCCTACAAATTTTCCCTGTACTCGATTACTTATACACTATATTATGAAGAGCCTGTTGGTCTACTGGTTAGTGATCCTGACTGCTGAGACAGATGTCGTGGGATCGACTTCCACCCAGGACAATTATTGTGTGATGAGCAAGATCATTTGTTCTAAGTCTGGGTGTAATTTATCTATAATATGTAGGTATTTAGTAATATATAAGTGTTTATCAGCCGTCAGGTTACCATTGTACAGGCGAGATGTGTCAATTCATTATTTTTATTATATATATTCATGTAAATTTTAACAGGGAATAATAATGGAAAACGTAAAAGTAAAAAATAGCTCTGTATCAAGCATAGATTTGACACAGCGCGGCGCGGACGGCTGTGCGAAACTATCATTAGTCCGTCGCAGTTCATTGTGCCCCATACAACAGCTTCACGATCGTTCACGCTTCCACCCCAAGTGCTTCTAGTAATCTTACAATTCGATGCTCGATTTAATTACCACTTTACTCAACGCCGATCGCCGAATGTGTCTTCAGGAAGACTGAACGGAATATTATTCTATAACCAAAATGCTAACTAATCATATGACAGCTTATCTTTATTAAACCTGGTCGCCCAAAGTTTTATCAACAATAGAGGAGCTAACAATTAATACTAGAACCCAATAAACTTTTGTCAAGGTAACAAGTAAAAAACCTTTTTAACCGCCAAAAAATAAGGAAGTTCTCAATTCGACCGTATCTATATATTTTTTTTTTATGTATATTCAGCCTCTCTCCGTTGTTTATGAACCGATTTTGATTATTCTTTTTTTGTTAGATAGGGTATACCTCTGAAGTATGTGTACTTATGTAATATGTTAAGTACATAGGCTGCACTAAAAGTATCGGGAATGGAATATTTCCACTGTTTCTGTCATATTAAAATCTTTTTAATTGAAAACACCTTGGTTTTAAAAATCGAATACCATTTATTTATTTAAAAAAAGATTCTCGGTCTTATCACAAGGTTTTGTCAAACTTGTTCAGTCGTTGAGAAAATGGAATTGACTCGAGAAAATTCAAGAGCGATGATTTATTATGACTTTCGAAGTGGTTTAACGCAAAAACAGTGTGTTGACCGGATGATTTCTGCATTTAGTGATGAAGCCCCATCAAAAACCACAATTTATCGCTGGTTTGCTGAATTTCAACGTGGACGTGTCAAGCTCAGTGATGATCCCCGTCAAGGTCGTCCAAAAACTGCAGTCACCCAAGAAAACGTTGATGCTGTACGTAAGCTGATTGAGGAAGATCGACATGTGACATACCGCGAAATTCAGGCAACTTTAGACATTGGCATGAGTCAAATACAAATAATCTTGCATGAACAATTAGGTGTAAAAAAGTTGTTTTCCCCATGGATACCGCATTCGCTCTGTGAAGAGCAAAAAGCGGCTCGCGTTACTTAGTGCGTCAGAACTCTCGAAAGATTCCACGCAGGATCCTCAAATGCTGTATACAACAATCAGGTGACGAATCCTGGATATACGCGTACGAACCCGAAACAAAAAACCAGTCACGAGTTTGGGTGTTCGAAAATGAGTTCAAGCCAACAAAAATTGTTCGTTCACGGAGTGTTGCAAAAAAAATGGTGGCCACGTTTGTCTCCAAAACCGGCCATGTTGCGACTATTTCTCTTGAGGGACAAAGAACGGTTAATGCAGAATGGTATGCTAGCATTTATTTGCCACAGGTCGTTTCTGAACTCCGTAAAGAGAACTGCAACCTGCTAAACTGCATCATCCTCCATCACGACGAAAAGAGTTTTTAAAGCAAGAAAACATAGAATTATTAGACCATCCGCCGTACAGCCCCGACCTAAGCCCTAATGATTTCTATACTTTCCCTAAAATAAAGAATAAATTGCGTGGTCAGAGATTTTCATCACCTGAAGAAGTTGCACGCCTACAAACCGGCCATTTGGGAGACCCAACTTCCGAATGGAATGGTTGCTTCAATGATTGATTCCATCGTATGGAAAAATGTGTCAAATTTCGCGGAGAATACTTCGAAAAGCAATAAATACATTTTTAAATAGTAGTGTTGTGTCAATTCCTTGATTCCCGAAATTTTCAGTGCCGCCCTCGTACTTATGTGTAGCATTATAAAGCATAACGTTATATTAGCACTTTAGTATGGTGCATTATTGTACGTCTCTTTTTAAAAAGTATTAAACGGAGCTCTCATGTGTAAAGACGTGTTTCAATAATACTTCGGCAGCGGCCATGCGGCCGGTAGTTGTTTAGCGCACGTAAGAACATCGAGTGGCACAGGCTTGGTATTAGCTCGTATGACCGCCCGAAATTCAAAGCTCAGCGGATTCCTGTGTTCCAGTATGTTTAAGGATTATTATAATCGTGAACGACATAGACTGTTACGTGCTGTTACTGCGTTACAAATTGAGCTGCCAAAAATGAAAAAAAATGGGAAAATGTTATTCTAAAGTGGAAGGTAAAAATGTGGTCATCGCACAGAACGCTTCGGGAGGAAGTAACTCAGCCTCCAGTTTAGAACAAGAAAGTAACATCAAGATGAACAACATTTTGATTAGCTGTTTCCTGGTGCTCTGGAGTATCATCGTGTTGGTGTTTATATACATGAAATTAAACCAAAAGTATAAGAAGTGGATCGGCGACAGAATTAATACAGAATTTGTGAGAAGGATGCGGTATCGTCTGTCCGGCAGGAATGAACAAGGACTTAAAGAAGAAGTATGAGAGAGGGTGTGCCACCTGTTTACGTGTACCTAGAAGAATAAGTGAAATTATAATACAAAAACGAATATTTGATTACGGTCTACGTCTTCGCGTAACCGCGCTACAAATAAAATATATAATAAACCATGTATAAAAAAGCGCGTTACCATGCTATAAGTAAAAAAAGTGACAATAAAATTATGCCTAGAGACTTTTAAGTTATAACAATTTAGTTTCGTAGAATACCGGCTCTGATTGCAACTCAGCATCTTTTTTTCAAACAAGGCTCACTTGTTTATATAACAGTGCTTCAAGTTAAAAAATTATAAAATAGGAATTGAATTAAATATGATACAGCACTATCTATGATTGTTATTTTTATGGAGTTAAGAGTGACAAAGATTTCTAAGAATAATAAGATAGATATAGTTCATAAAGATAGAACAAAAAAGGTCTATAGTTAGAATAAGTTCTAAACATTTCTTTTTCTCCTTTTTTTTTCTTTCACCCCCCGCAGGTTGTGACGCGTCATCCTGCGTCCTCCCACCGAAACCCACGCCTCTGGGGCCTATATATGCCGCGGCGCACAAGGATTCGCTCTCTTACGACCTACGAAGACCTCCGAGTGAAGTACTCCACATCTATCAGCGCCGGAACTACGATCAAAGCCTCTGGAGACCTCCACACTGAGCCTAGTATATCTAATGTCTAAATTACTCTAAATATTTGTATTTCAAGTGCAATTATAATCTGTAAAAGCGTTTCTCGTATATAATTCCTCTCCTAACTTCAATTTAACTACGGGGGTCCACGTGCAGACCACGAGGCCACCCTCCACGTTACAAGATGAAGTAGTAGATGAAGTACACAACTTATGTAGTATGTTAGGTACTTCGTTATATTAGCACTTTAGTATGGTGCATTATTGTATGTCTCTTTTTAATAAGTATTAAACGGAGCTCTCAAGTGTAAAGACGTGTTTCAATAATTCCTCCTCAAAAATTGTAGGAACGAATAGTGTTTCTGCTTACTTTTCATTACTTTATCAGGTATTTGCGTTTAGAAATCATCACATCATGTATTTATTTAATTATTGCTTTTTAGTTCTTTTCGTCGCTTTCATTTTTTGTTAAAAAGATACTTACCTTGACAAAAGTGTAGCTAGTCACCTAAATAATAAAAGTTTGGTATAAATTAAGGAAAATCATTGACGATCAATACCTTGAAGGAGACATTCTCATCGGTTTTCTGCCTCTGTTATGTATTTTACGTTATAGCTATATAAACCCTTATCACTTATCACCTTATCCTTACCATATTTTGTTGTGTGGACGTTTGTATATATGTATGTAGACATTTGAGAAAGTAGATAGATAGATAGATTACACTTTATTTGTACACCAGGGTGTTACAAAGAATATGTAACAGAAAATGTATCTTAAAAATAGTGTACAAAGGGCGGCCTTATCGCTTAAAGCAATCTCTTCCAGGCAACCTTGGGATGGACTGGAGTTATTTTATTAAACAGGTAGTAATCGTTGACGTTAAGTTAAAATGTGGTTAATGCTTATCATCTATTATATACATACAATACTCAATAATTAAACTTACTTATACCTACTCAAGGACTCTTATATACATAAATGAAAATACATATATACCCACAACTAGACATACACATATACACAATAAATAATGTATACATCGTATTTTAAATACAGTTTTATAGTGACAGATAATACTCTTGTAACATTGTTTTGAACTTAGCTAACGATTGTGCTCGTCTGATAGCAACAGGCAGTCCATTCCATAAACGCACGGCTTCCACAGTAAATGATTTGTCATAAAAATTGCTGGAATGTCCTGGCATTTCCAGCCTCAAGTTTTCAGTTGACCTCAGTCATTTTAAATGTGTGTCATGAAGGAACTTAAAGCATTCTTTGAGGTAACAGGGAGTCAATGGATTAAATAATATATTATATAGAAACGTAAGGATATGAGTATTACGGCGAAAGCGGATTGGAAGCCATTTGAGCCTTTGACGGAACTGGGAAACGTGATCATATTTGCGTAGGCCAAATATAAATCTGATGCAAAAATTTTGAAGTCGGAATAAGGAGCGTTTGCGCAAGTGTAATCTTAGTAGCAGTCGGAAGAAAGTTACGTAGTCTTCGCAGAGATCTTGCTGTGGCATACACTTTACGGCTAACCTCTTGAACCTGAGGACCCCACGATAAGGTGTTATAAATAAAAATTTCCAAGTTCTTGACTTTGCTGCTGATTGGAATAATAGTGTTATTAAATTGAACTGGAGGTAAATGGAACCAATAAATTTTTTTCAAACATTATGGGACTACCAATGACGCAAACCTGAGTTTTTGCAGGATTAATCTTGAGTCCATAGTCCCTACTCCATGCAGCTATAAGTTCTAAACCCGAGTTAATAACATTCAGCGCGGTCGATAACAGATTAACAGGTGATTGAGTGTATATCTGCAGATCATCGGCATAAAAGTGGTAAAATGAAAGTAAACGATTAGAGATAGAATTAATAAAAATTGCGAAGAGTAATGGAGAACGCCACCCTGAGGGACACCAACAGCAGCATTGCACCATGAAGAAATGGAGTCTTGCGAGCGAATGCGATGCTGACGCCCAAACAGGAATAATAGTGTTATTAAATTGAACTGGAGGTAAATGGAACCAATAAATTTTATCAAACATTATGGGACTACCAATGACGCAAACCTGAGTTTTTGCAGGATTAATCTTGAGTCCATAGTCCCTACTCCATGCAGCTATAAGTTCTAAACCCGAGTTAATAACATTCAGCGCGGTCGATAACAGATTAACAGGTGATTGAGTGTATATCTGCAGATCATCGGCATAAAAGTGGTAAAATGAAAGTAAACGATTAGAGATAGAATTAATAAAAATTGCGAAGAGTAATGGAGAACGCCACCCTGAGGGACACCAACAGCAGCATTGCACCATGAAGAAATGGAGTCTTGCGGGCGAATGCGATGCTGACGCCCAAACAGGTAATTATAAAACCAATCAACTGCTCTTGGAGATATGTTAAGAGAGCGCAGAATACCAAGCAGAATGTGGAAATCAACGGTATTAAATGCATTGCTGAAGTCAAGTACTATCCTTGTACCGTTACATTTCCATTATCCATGGATTTAGGAGATTGTTCTTTAAGAGAAAGCTGGTGAGTTAATTATAGACAAGAAGGCTAAGATTTTTCAAGAAAGTTAAGATAAGTTCAAGAACTTTGGAAAGAAAAGGTAAGATAGAAATGGGTCGAAAGACAGAGAAGGTAGAAGGTTTAGGTTTTTTAGGTAAAGGGATAATTTCAGCTGCTTTCCACACTGATGGAAAGACGCCATAGGATATGGAATGATTGAAGATGTTACATAGGATAGGGAGTATGTCATCAAGAATAGGGAGAATCATTTTTTTACTGAGACAGTCACTTCCTACTGCATTAGATGAGATCGAAAGTATGCTCTTCCTAACATTACAAGCGGACAGCTGATTAAAATCAAATGGGGAGTAGTTAGGAGTTGGAACAGATGAAGGATATTTTAAGGTTTTTGCTTTAGTTGTCTCATCAAGATCAGACGCAGAAGAGAAATGTTTATTAAGCGAATCGATGTTTAGATCTTTAGGGATAGAGTCAGTCAGTATATGATGTTCGTAAAATATTAAGAGATAAAGATGTAGTATAAAAAATGTATATTTTATATTTTTGTTGTTGGACACAAACATAGTTACAAACATTTCCTTGACTCCTTTACTAGTAGGAACTGTGTAGGAAGTGACTTGAAACTGCATTTCACAAACAATATCAGTCACCTATAGCTACGTGACCAATAAAAGCGTTAAGAAAAAAAAACTGTTTTCCTGATCAGTAGCTAAGCAGTACCCAATGCTGTATTACGCACAATTGGCCTGGGGAGCAGAAAAGGAGAAAAGCAGTAAGATCGATACGGAACCATCACGATGTGAGTATCCCCGACTTGGCTGCAATAAATTTGCTCAAAATACTTATCGCCTCTCCCTCGCTGTTGGCACAAACGGCAAGGCGACCAAACACATTTAAAACAACAGACACATTTTACAATGCAACTCAGTGGAGCAATGACACTGTACTAAATAGTATTCAATAATGTATGTATAGTTTAATAATAATAAAAATGTAAAGTTCGTTTGTAAGCGCATTACTTGACGGATTGTTCTTACTTTTAAATGTTAGTAATAGTCGGATAAGGTTTTTAGGGAAATAAATTTCTTTTTAAGTTACCCGGTCAATGAGTAATCCGGGGAAAACTAAAAAGTCAATTTGTGGTAAAAAAGTTTACAATATTACTCTTCATAAAATAATAGCTAGCGATCTAGAAAAGCGGCAGCATGTCAAGCCAAGTTCAAAAAAAAGGAACTGGCGACGTAGCAGCCGTGTGTTTTTGTTTGTATTTTATTTATTTATTTATTCATAACAAGTTTTACATTGTGTTGAATATTAAAAACAATTTTGTAACTTAAAAAATTAATGCTACTTAATTAAAATGTCACACGTGTAAAATATTTCCAATTTAAATAGTAATCAACACGTACTCCAAAAAACTTTACTTCCTCTACCGTACTGACACGTGTATGTTTGGCGCCGACTCAAAATTATTTAAGTTACTACTAGCAACCTGCCCCGGTTTCGCACGAGTAGCAAAACATATATTGATTTCTTCTGACATCTTTAACAATCATCGTCATATTTCATATTTACACAAAACTTTATTGAATTATACACTTAAACATTCCTCATGAATCACCGTTTATTGATGAAAACAGTATGAAAATCGGTACCTATCGTTCCGACGGTTATTGATCGTGAACAGACAGACAGACAGACGGACAGACGCGGCGGTGGACTTTGTTTTATAATATGTAGTGATTTAAATTAATGTAGGAGTTTAGTTAGGCTAACAAGTTTATTATTCACTTTTCAGTTCCTTTCTTCTTTCGTCGGGTTAATTTTTTGTTAAAAAGTTTTTATTTTTTAGTTTTTGTGGCTCTAATACTCAACTACAGGTCTCCGTCATGTTGTAGTATCATTAGAACTACCTGTGTGTGCTCTCAACAAAATCGGTTCACAGGTGAAAAATGTTAATGTGTGAAAAATCATTCACCCCCTATTTTTCCACCCTTAGGGTTGAAATATTTGTTTTTGTTTGAGTATTTAAGTGGGACCAACTTCGAAGTAAGCTCTATCCAATAAAAAAAAATAATTATCGAAGTTGGACTACCCTGTAGAAAGTTATGCGTGGTCATACATTAAAAATTAAATATACGGGTCGACTTGAGAACCTCCTCCGTTTTTTTGTCGGTTAACAAATATACGGGTCGACTTGAGAACCTCCTCTGTTTTTTTGTCGGTTAACAAATATACGGGTCGACTTGAGAACCTCCTCCGTTTTTTTGTCGGTTAACAAATATACGGGTCGACTTGAGAACCTAATCCGTTTTTTTTTCGGTTAACAAATATACGGGTCGACTTGAGAACCTCCTCCGTTTTTTTGTCGGTTAACAAATATACGGGTCGACTTGAGAACCTCCTCCGTTTTTTTGTCGGTTAACAAATATACGGGTCGACTTGAGAACCTCCTCCGTTTTCTCTTCGGTTAAAAAGGACTAAATTTTTTTGTTAAATAGCTGGTTTAATTTTTTTAGATTAAGTTTAAAGACGTTACGTTTGCCACAATTTTTTTATTTCTTGTCATAATTTTCAATAAACCCTATTTTTATATATATACGCATAATGCTTTTTCCCTTAAACAACGTAATGCTATAAGAAATATCAACCATGAGTACCGACAATGGAAATATAAAGGTTTGCGTCAGAAAGGGCGTGAACACTTGTAGAGAGAAGCCAGGACCTGCAGAGGTTTGGTGGTTTCCCAAGAAAATATAAATAAAATATAAAATGCATGTAACTATATAATAATTATATATATATAATATAAGAAAAATATAAAATTCGCCCTCCTAAGGCCAAGCCTAAAACGCTTATTCTTACGCAATTTTGGTGGCATAAACGTTGACGATCTGCGAAGAGACGCAAAGTATATTGATTGGTCGCCACTTTATACCTCTCACTCAATTGATGACCAAGTGCATTTTCTTACAGTCAAACTCATCGAGCTATATGATAAGCATGCACCTAAGCGATCAGCTCCATCTCCGTGGCTTACAGAATACATCCAGAAATTACTAACTAAGAAAGCTACAGCGAAATTTAAATTGAAAAGGAATCAGAACTCTGAGAACCGTGAAAAGTATATGACTATACGTAATCATTGCAATAAGGTATGTAGGGACGCGCAACGCCAATACATCTATAACTCAATTGAACCAGTAAAAGTCTGGAAATTTCTTAGATCACTAGGGGTTGGCAAATCCAAACATGATGTGATTTCCAAAGATTTAATTAAACATTGATTTACTCGCATGGTGCTATATGTGCTTAGGCAGGCCTTTCTACCGGCACACTCAAACAAGATTGGGATTGTAATTATTAAACTTTAAGTTAATCAAGTGCTCAAATCCTTCTAATAATAAGTATAGCCAGAATTAGAAGAAATACAATATTAGCAAAGTATTTATTTTTGTAATGGTAGGCTTTAGCCTGCCTATTATGTGTTAAGAAGTTTGAGATATGTTGTATGCCTAGACCAACTTAAAACCGTTTAGTTTGCATTTTTAGAATCAAAACTGAGGTATAGCATTCTTTTCTGGGGAGGCAGCTATGACTATAATATTCAGAAAGCCTTTGTTGCCCAGAAAAGAGATTTAAGATCAATGGTTGGCATAGAGCAGCAACAATCTTGCAAACAATATTTTAAGGATTTAAAAATCTTAACGGTACCGAGTCTTTATGTAATGGTTTTGCTCACTAACTTTTCCAAGAACATATATAAATATGAAAATAATGAAGAGAGATTAATACGGGAAAGCACAAGAAGACTTGACTTGCCATCCATGATAGCACCTAAGCTGAATGTTGCCAAACATAGCTCGTATTACAACTCAGTAAGATTATATAATAGACTTCCTTTAGAAATTAAAAGCACGCTTTATACATCGGCATTTAAGTCAAAACTCAAGGCAGTTCTTGTAGACGGGTGTTTCTACTCACTTGATGAGTTTTGTAAATGACATTTAAATTTTTTGTAATAATTTTGAATACTTTCAATATTTATTTATGGCTTAAAAAAAAAATTTAGGTATTTTAAGATGACTTTATTTAATTTATTTGTAATGAATGTTTAATGGTTTTTATTATTTTTTTGTTATTGAGTAATGTTCTGTGATAGGTATTATTTTTTGTACATTACAACACAATTATATATTGTTAAGAAATAAATGAATTTAATTGAATTGCCTCACTCAGTACTCAGTGTGCGATGTACGTAACTTACATAATTTCAAATGATAGGTTCATGCATGTTTGTGGTGACGGGAACGCGGAGTGCGCGCGGCTGTTCACCGCGCGGCTGTCCCCCGCGCGGCTGTTCACCCCGCGGCGCGAGCGCACGCCCGACAAGGTCGCAGACGAGAGACGAGCGCGACGGACACCCTAGCCGCGGCAGTAACTACCGGCCTCGTCATGAATCGATAACAGCGCACACGCGGTACAAATAGACAAAGACGCATTACCTTATCGAGCCCTTAAAGAGCGTGTACCAAAGGTGCGTTAGTGTCTAGTATATGTATTGTGTAGAATTAGATTGTAATACTTTATTCGTTCACGTGCAGGGTCGGTGGACTCTACAAATACCGTAACAATACTACTTCTACTAAGACGGTAGAGGTTCTTTTAACTGCGATGTTCTATAAAGTAGAGGTACCTGCAGTAGGGACTGTCCCAACTTCTAGGTGAGTGCATATGTTTCATTGAGCATTATACCTCTGGAACCACATACATTCAAGTTACCCATCACGGCCCGCCCTTGCGCAGACCAGACCAACTCCGCACTTTAGGTATGAACCTACAAGTACGCGGCGGGATCGACTAGACGTGCCAACTATTCAGTTGGCTGCAACGCGCCGCGTCGCGTCGTTCGTTCATCGCTTAAGATAAAATAATAGTAAATATTACAAGACTTAACTAAAATGAAAGCAAACGCATACTGCATGGTAGGCAAAAGACATCGAAAGATAAAGAAATATACTTATTAGACATTTACTTACTAACCTACTAAACATTGACTTTTGGCATTAACTATATTAAACAAAGACATCTTAAAGTAATACAATCAAATCCCTCCATTTGTGCACATCAGTTTGTGTACGTGTGACGGGTCACACGTACACAAACTGATGCTCAGGAACGAGATAGTCGCATAGCGCGTGTTTATGTATAATCAGGTTTCGCGAGAAGCGTAATCCATAGGTTATTTAGGTAAATCACAAAAGCCGAAAAAACATGGCAAAAGCCGAAACTTCGAGACCCCGCAGAAGAAGAGACACCAGAGAACCAACGTAATAACCTCAATCAAGGATGATATTTAGCAATTTAGTTTCTACAAAATTAAACATTTGAGAAATCATATTTGTTATAGAAAGAGTTTGTCAAATTATTTGATCACCATTAAAACATAAATCAACATTGACATTTTTAGTAATTGATTTGATCAAAAGAAGTTGTTTTGATTTAGGATTTAGAGCACATACACAGTTAACAACTCAAAAAGTCACACAACGGCAACAGTGTATCTTTATCTCTCTTCGGTTACAGTGTCACTTATTTCTCAGCGGTATTCTCATCACTACTTTGCATCATACCTAGATCATAGAGGACCTATGTTGAAATGGTGGATATTGGCAAACATCGCGACCTACAGCGGCCAAGGAGGTGAACAACCTTAGGACGCGTGAGTCTCCCTGCCACGCCGCCAATGTCCCACGGCACGGCGCACTGTCTTTACAACTACATTATTCGCATCGTAAAGCATACCGAGTACCTAAGTGTACCTTACGCATTGTTGTTATGGATACCAGGCTCTACAGCTATACATAAATTGTCAACCTAGGCACATGTAGCACTGTATGCACTCCTCGAAGTGCTTTTGTGGTAGTGTAGAATTGCCAATTGTTTGTCAGTTTAAAGTGGTAAAGAACAAACATTTCGACTTCCACTTAGGTCAGTTAAGTTATAGCAACGTACACACAACAAAATACAAAACGAAAATAAAATTGTCCAAAAATTAACATTTAGAGGGAGGTAGGACATACCAGGTTTGAGTCGCCGCCGACTGGTCAAGCCCCAACTAAGCTCTGTATATGCTAAGAGTGACGTGACGTGGAGTATCTGAAATCTCCGGACATTTCAGTTGAATCATCATATTAGTTGGGTTTTTTATGACGAGTTCATAGCACAAAAAATATCTGTATTTATGAATATTGAATCGAATGCTGATAGGCTATCTTGTATGATAGCAACAAAACAATGGCTGTCAATAAGATTTATTACACATGGCAGTACAATAGGCAGGACACGGCAGTGTTTTGTACACAAAAATGGCATTTCCCAGGCAACGCTAACATTTTGAAACTTGCAACGACTTTACTCAGAAGCAAATTGGAGGAGTTAGGAAGGTGAGGCTCTGCTGTTGCTTTTAAGCTACGCTATAAATTGTAATTACAAAGTTAGAGAGAGTCTTTAAGTCACCAGTTAGTTATGTTTAAACTTAGTCTTTCAACGCAGTAAAGTCTGAAATCGACTAATATATATTATAGAATGTGACGATGTATATGGCTGCTTCTCAGTGGCATCCCAACAACAGTATTTTTATGTAATATTGTGATATTACACAAAGACTGACATCACCTTGGAATGACGTCAGCCTTCACTCAAATGCACACTTTAACTTACAGACGTACACAACATTGTTACCTTTTACCCAATGTGAACCGTAGTTCCATCTTCGGATTATCTATACTATTTATACACAGTGAACAATATGGAATTTGTATCTTACTGTTCAATTACTGAGAGATAAGTATTCAATTTGTAATTTACAAGGTAGAGAAAGTATAATTAATTAATATATAATTAAAAATTAGAAAATATAATTGTGCGTAGTGTAAATCATACATAACTAACATTTGTGTACCTACAACAGAACTGAGAATATGTAGTTAGAAGTGCCACCAACTGCACGCTTAGACACTTGTCTATGGCTTTTTATTTTCTATAACGACAGTAGAATAGGAAAAGTGTATAGGATTGACATAATCTAAAGAAATATCTCGTGACTAAGCGTAAACAACTTTGAAACGGTAGACAAGTAACACTTTTGATCACAGAACTGAGAATAAGTAGTTAGAAAGGCATTCAATCAGCTGTATTTTGTTCGAAATTGCGTGTCGCTAGATGCACACACTTCAACGATAATCATATTTTACACACATACGCGCCAATTCGTCACAGAGGATTTATTAAATATAAATTCTAAACTCCACGTATGATTATACTAAATACACCCATAAGGTGTTCTCTATAAGTTAGCGTTTCGTATACAAGTCATTACGTCAAAGAACGCGGTACATCAATAGGGAGCTGTCAGATTTGGGGAATATATGTATAATTTGCACGAAATGTGTGTAAAATTTAAAAAATATAATATTTGACTCAAACTTGCTTAGCATTTTATGGTCCTCCTACCACAGACACCAGTCTCTCACAATGGAAACAATTGTTGAAAATATTTATTGTTGTGTAATATAATTGAATTGCAGTTATCTTTGTGGACGTAAAATAAAATACCTTTCATTTTATTTATATAAAATTTTGTATTTTTCTTAATTACTTGACTGTACTGATCATCAGTTGGAGCACGGGTCCGGCCCCCATAATACTAAGAATATTATAAGATTACGCATAATTATATTGCACGCAGCACGTATACAGCATGCGGTTACCAAAAGAAATTTTGAAAAAAAAAACCTATTCGTTTAAAAGTTACGACCGTTTGAATTCCCAGGTATTATTACCTCGGTTTCTCATAAAAGCAGGTGGAATGTGTAACGGTAGGACCCATCATGGAGGATTGTCTGGAGAGGCGACATGGCAGCCTCTCTTACCGGTTGACGCAGGTACTCGCGATGGCTATTTGTGTGGGAAGCTAGAGACCATGGTTTTGTCCATGGCACAAAGTGAGAGTGCGTGGGATTCTGCCCGTCTCGTTTTACGAGGAGGTGATGTTGGCGAAGGAGGAAACGGGAGAGGACAAGCACTCTTCCATCCCGCAGAAGACTCACCAGGCGCCGGAGAGCGCAGAATGATTTTCAACTTCTATGAGCGCTGGCCTGGGGGTAGCGAGTCGGGCTGACCGTTGCCCTTGCAGAAGCAGGCCCGAAACGGTGGCGCGACGTGTTCCGCCCGCGTCTCTCTGATCTGGAGGGGGGTAAGGCCCCCGTACTCCATTGTGTGGTCACCTGCTGCAGCCAAGGCCTGCAGGGGTTCTCGGAGGCTTCAGGCCTCTTAGGGTATATCCGGGTCCCCTGCAATTGACGCACTTGTGACGGAACACCGTGTGGTTTTAGTCGGTTCGATTCCGACATACCACTTCACCGTTAGCTCCGGTAAGGTGATGACCCGTGGGGGCTTCAACACGAAAAAAAAAATGGGTGGAATGTGTAAAGTTGAAGATTTCAAATCGTACACATTTTTTATTTATGAATATACACATAAACTTACCTACATAATAGTAAGTAAATGCATTTATTGAATAAAGATACATTTATTTAAAGCTCACATAGTAATCAACTATGCATTGCTAACGACGAAGTCTGACTCGCTGTTGTGCAGTAGCTTGTTGCACTCCTGGCCCCAGGACGAGGATGTGTATGTAGTGTCTCGAGTGGTATTATTTTTCCAGCTAGGTAATAATGACAACAAGAGCCGGTATCCGCTCAGCCGACTCGTTACTGCTGTAAGCGCGGTGTGCGCTTGGCGCTTGTGACTCACACTATTTTTTTTCCTCCGCGGAGGTCAGGTGCGCAGACCTTCGCTCGCTTCTTCGGTTACAAGCTCACCGGCGAATCATCTGTGTTTTCATGAGTCTTACTAACCTACTCAGTGAGTTTGTTGGACTATTATAATTATAACCGGATATCCAACTATGGTGGCATGGACCCTTCAATCTTCCAACAGGATACTTAATCGAACGATGCTCTTCTGGGACCATACTTCTAATCTACTACTTTTCGCATAGTGCAAAAACAGGCACAAGACTGATGGTTAGTAATAGGTATTAGGGTGAATAAATCCGTTCAGTTCACATCCTAACATCGTCCGGCAACGGACAAAAGCAGAGTTTTATAGAAAAAATAAAGCTTAGTGATTGGGCAAACCAGACTGGTTTTGGACCCGATGAGGGACCGTCATGGAGCGAAGTCAATTGACTAACTCACATTAATACTTTACTATACTAACTATACTAACCTTTGCCAATTACCACCAACATTAATAAGGTTATTGAGAAGAATTTTAGTGGCACATTGCCAGTATACTACAGATATAACCAAAATACCAATTGCAAGCAAGTGAAAACGTGATTCATGTAACGTCTCAATATTATGAGCTACAATCAATTTAAAACTCAAAGCAATACAATACTCAGTGTCAAGAAATAATGCCATAATTTCTTGTTAAAATGTAAGGGAGTGAACATCTTACTTGAAACATTTTCTGAAATAAATGGCCAATACATTAGATTGTACACGAGAACTTTAACTAAACCATTATGTACTGTTGCGGACATTGAAATAGATAATGCAGACTCAGTAGTGTTTTGTGTAGTGATTACGAGTATGACGTCGTAGACAATACAAGCATGCTATCAAAGTGGGCACCGATAGTTCCAGCGTTACGATACAGATTACTCAATAGTTGATCTACGGCTATGTGTACAACGAGTGACTACTGTCAAGGATACTATAATCAAGTCAAGGTACAGATATACTTTAGTAGGCGATTAACAATGGACCGAATGTTCTTTCTCAAAAAGATACAAATATTGTCTTCTTTATCAATAAATTCGATCGGAATTATTATTACGCACCTAAATAATTCCGTATAGAATTGCGTCGATCACTGCAAGTAACCTGACAAGTTGAATTTTGAAAGTGAATATAAAACAGTTTAAAACATTGTACTATTAAACTAATAATAAATACAAAAAAAGTAGAAGAGTAAGTGTTAAACACGTTGGTTGCGCCTGTTACAGGAATCAAACTCAATTAGTCAGCAATCAGCATCATTCAGTCATAACATGTTTGTTTATGAATCAACGTGGTGATAAATGGAGTTAAAACGTTTATTCTTCATACGCAGTCAAAAGTGCAACATGTACACGGTAAACTATAGTAGTTCAGTAAATTCCATCAAAACTATGACATATAAAAAACCCAAGTCTCGTAAGTCGGAACGCAGTTTTTCTACCGCAAAAAGTTGTCAGACCTACTTGTTACTTAATTTGTTAACTAATAACATTTCATAGTGAATGTGTGTTAGACGTCTTTATTTCTTTAATAAATAGAATAACTTGGCCATCTTGATATCAAAACATTCTACCTATGCATAGTTCATTATAGCACATTAAATGTTGCACTCAATGTTTTATTTACATTGTGTACCTAACCGTGAACAATAGTTATGTTTCTCACGAGTTTGTAGATTGTATATGGATGTATACGGATCCTTTAGGAGAATTATTCATGATCGTAAAGGATCTCAATAGCAGGTATATGTTAATCAAATCAAATCGCTTAAAATAAATAATAACAATTAAAATTTCCCAAATAAGCCATTAGTCAAGTAATTTAAGCACAATCAAGTATAAAAATAAAAATACCCCATATTTTTTTATTATTAACTCCTCCTCCTCCGCGCCTTTTCCCAACTAAGTTGGGGTCGGCTTTCAGTCTAACTACGATGCGGCCGAACTTTGATATTTTACGTGAAGCGACTGCCATCAGACCTCCACAACCCAAGTACTAGGCGATATCGAAGTTCTGTAGTTAGACCAAGTTGTTGGACTTTTTAGGGCTCCAACTACCCGTAACGAATGCCACAGATGTTTGTATGGCACCCGGGACCGACGGTTTAACGTGCTCTCCGATGCTCTCTCTTTTTTATTATTAACTAATTTATTAAATTCATATTTTAAATAATTAAATTTATATTTTAAATTAATACAAATATAGTGGAAAATTAGATGAGAAAGTGTTTAAAACAGTTGCGTGTTGGGATTGGGAATTTCATAGAATTTATACCCTTTTTTTTTTGTTTGTGCGTGTGGAAACCCCCTCGGGCCGTCACCCCACCGGGGTTTTCGGTGGGGCGGTGTGTCGGAATCGAACCGACTAAAACCACACGGTGTGCCGTACTGCGCCTAAATTAGGAGGGATCCGGGAACAGCTTTTATTAAGAGATCCGGACCCCCCCCTGCCCGCAAAAGCGCTGGCACCACCTTCGGATAATAACCTCTCAATTAGGCGACGTCCAGGCACACGCGGACGCCGCCTCCTCGCGGGGGGCCACTATAGCGGGTGGAAGGGAAAACCCGTCCCGACCACCCGCGGCCACACTCAGGGCGGCATGAGGCGCTGGAATGGCGCGTCCTCACAGAAGGTCGCGACCGCGGTAAAATTCCTGTCGCTACCGGCCATGGAGCGTATGACGGCCGGTAGCGAGAGATCCACTCCGATAACTGCAATGAGTCGACACGGTGCGGTATCCGCGTATGGCTCTAACCGCCATAACCCTCTGAGGCCGCCAGAGGCGCGCCCTATTCTGGGCGGTCAGAGCCTCCGCCCACACCGGTGCTCCATACAGTGCTATTGACCGGACAACCCCCGTGTACAGCCGTCGCGTAGCGACGCTGGGTCCGCCCAAATTGGGCAAGAGTCGCCCAAGGGCTGACGCAGCGCCGACCAGCCTTGGAGCAAGTTGCAGGAAGTGCTCGTCGAAGCGCCACCTACCGTCGAGGATCAGGCCCAGATATTTTATGCAGGCCTGAACCGGTACGAGGACCGAGTTGACCTCGATAGAGGCGCCAGGGGGTGGACCACGACGGGGCCCATGAAATAAAAGGGCCTCCGTCTTATCCAGGGCCACCCGCAAACCTAGCGCCTCGATGCGCCCGACCAGAGAGACTCCCCCGGTGGCCAGGCACGCTGCCTCCTGAAAGTTTGCCCCCCGGGCCGTGACCAAAGTGTCATCGGCGTAACAGATTATGCCGAGCCCGGGGGGGAAGTCGCCTCGAAGGGCCCATTCGTACCCCATGTTCCACAGGAGTGGTCCAAGAACAGACCCCTGCGGAACACCGCACAACATGGGCCGACGACTCAAAACTCCATCTCGGTCCTCGTACATGACGGTACGCTCCTCTAAATAGTCTGCCACTAGCCGCCTCAGGTGCTGGCACTCCGTGATAGTGGAGTGCTTCCCTGATGCAGCTGAATGGCAGACTATTGAACGCGTTGGCGATGTCCAGCGACACCGCCAACAGCACGCCGCCACAGCTCACTACCTCTTCGGTCACGGCCCTCAGGCGCAAAATAGCACCGACCGTCGAACGCCCCGCTCGAAAACCGAATTGGGCGTCCGACAATCGGGGCCAACCTCGCACAGGTGCCGGACGATGCGGGCAGAGAGGACCCTCTCAAACAATTTACCCGCCTCGTCCAGCAGCACGATGGGCCTGTAGGCCGCGACCGAGTCGGTAGGCCGTCCCGGCTTTCTTAAAAGGACCAGCTTCCCGCTCTTCCAGCAGTCAGGGAAGCGCCCGGACGCCAAGCAAGCGTCGAACACTTCCCTGAGGCGGTCGGACATGTGGTCGAGGGCGAGGGCCAACACTCGGGCAGGGATCCCGTCTGGCCCGGGGGCGGTGTTCTTGGAACGGATCCGTAGAACAGCCGCACCTACCTCCGCCTCCGTGACGGGCGGAACACCATCCTCCTCGTTCTCCCCGTCGTCTCCGGCCAAGGGGGCCATCGACGGCGGTACGTGCTCCGCCCGTTGCGGGAAAAGGCCCTCAACCACTTCTTGCAGGAAGCTGGGCTGGAGAGTCTCCGTAAGGGGGGGGCCCGATGCGCGGAGCTTTTGTTGCGCCGCGCGATATGGGCGATCCAATCGAGACCCTCCAGCATCTCCTTTCTTTTTTCCTCTTTGGCGCGGCTAATGGCCAGCTTCAGAGTTTTCCGCGCATCTCGGTACTCCTCATGAAGCCGGTTTTCCTCCCCATCCTCGCGGTGACGCCGCCGGCTGCGGGTGTAGGACCTCCGGGCACGAGTACAGGCTACGCGGAGGTCCGCCAACTCCTGGGACCACCAGTAGACCTCCTTCCTTGGAGGCCGACGACTACGAACGCGGGGCATGGCTGCATCGCAAATTTGCGTAATCGCATCGCGAAAGCGGCCAGCCCCCATGTCTGCCTGCCTCCTCGGTCAGAGGCTGCGGAGACAGCCAAGAGTAAATAATGGGTGCCTCCTCCAGTAGGTCCCTATCCAACTTTGTAACAGCCCACCGCGGGAAGCGGGAAGAACGCCGCGCCGTGTGACCCCGTTCTGGGGTCCTGGGTCCGGGAGAGCTCGAATCGGATATAGAGGTGATCCGAGAGCGTCTCAACCTCTTCCAGGACACGCCAGTTCCTTACTCCGAACCCCATGCAACGGACTTTGCGTTAAAGTCCCCCAGCACTAGGACGTGCCCAGACGCTAGTCGCCGCATCGAGGTCTCCAAGTTGTTGAGGAAAACCTCGAAGTCGCTCAGACTCAGGTTGGGGGAGAAGTAGACACCATATATGGTGATACCCCCCCACTCGGCAGCAACATATCCGGTACCCTTGTCTCTTAGCGACAAGGGTGGGGAAGGAGCCGCCGTGGAGCTGATGACTGCCACGGAGCCGTCCCGGTCACCCATCCAGTTCGGACGGGGAGGAACGTAATAGGGCTCCGAGGCTACGGCTACACCGATCGACCACTCCGCCATGGTTTGCAGGAAAAGATCCTGCGCACCGGCAGAGTAGTTTAGGTTCGCCTAGACAAGGAGGCTAGAGACTTGATCCATTTATTGGACCGCCTCTACAACCTCCTCCATGGGCGACGACGACGACGCCGGAATGACAACGGTGGCAGCCTGGGTCGATTGGCTAGCCCCCGATGATTGATGATGATGATTTGAGCAATGCGAGGAGGCTTGCAGTCTCCCTGCCCCATTTGATGGTTGGCGGGCAGATTGCCCGCCGCACACGCTGGGCAGTGAGGGGCGGCGGAACATTCCGCCGCCTTGTGCCCCGGTCGGCCGCAGCGGAAACAAAGACCGCTGCAGTTAAAGCAAATTGCGCATTTGACGCGGGTGTGTCCCGTGGACAGGCACTTAAAACACCTCATCGGTCTCGCCTCCAGGACTGTGACCCTGGCGTTGACGAAACCGATGAGGACCTTGCCAGCGTCGCCCAGGATTTTGGCCGACGCCACGGGACAACTCACCCACACCGCGCTAAGCCCTCCTGGGCCGGGGCGGATGGTGCCAACCCGGATGCTGTCCCGGGTGCATCCCGTTTTTTCTAAAACTGCAACCCGGACATCTTCAGTCGTCACGAAGTCAACCAGGCCCGAAATACGCAACTCCGCGCACTTGGTGGGCCTGGCGATCTTGACAATATCCGCTACAATTTCACCTTCCGCTCTAGCCCGGGCGTAAATGCCTGCCCTAGAAAAGGCGGACCCTGCTGGAGCGGGGACCGGCGTCCGTGACCTCGACCTGCCTCTGAGGCTGGTCGCCACTTTCGGTGGCAACATATGTTGCGACGCGTCACCATCTTCGTCCCCGGAGCGTCCGCGCTTACGACTCTCAATGTCGCGGACCTCCAGCTCCATATCTTCGGCGGAGTCGGTCGTTGGACTTGCGGCCCTGGAACGCACCGACTTTCTTCTGCTCCCAGGATTGACTTCTGGGAGCTCCACCGAACGAGTAGTCTCGCATAAGACTTCCTCGTCCGCCGACGCAGCTTCTCCCGCTAGCCGTCTACTCCTTCTTCTATACTCCTTCTTTTGTTCTTCGTTAGATTTTTTATTTAAAGTTTCAATTTCCATTTTTGTACCCACGATTGGGGGAGAAATAAAGGTCAACCCGGGCAGAGATCCCCCAATACCCGGGCAAGCGAAAATTTATGACCAACCGAGGGGTCCGCAGGTGCCCCGGCTGGGAGTGCGCTTGCGACTGAACAACCCATCAGCCATGCATCCCCTGGTCACTCACCAGAACACGGGATTCGGGGTAAATTTTAGAGAGGTTTTCTTCCTCGCAGTCCGGGCGGCTAAGCCAAAACCCTCGCCCCCAATTGGAGTCGCGAGACATGACCACGACTCCTTTCGGGATTACGATATGCCGACGGTGGCAAGGAAACTAAATTTTCCATGCCTACTCGGTGGCAGTGTGAGTGCACGCCGAGCCCGTCCTCCTTCTCCACTGGGGACAGCGGAGAATCTCCGACCCATGGAGGGTCCCTCCCTCATGATTTTTTACCGAGGTTTTCATCCTCATAGCTCCGAAGAGCGAAGAGCCAACAAAAGAATCGGCAGTAACGCCCGCTCTGTTGGACCAAGCCTTGACCGAGTGGCCGAAGAAAATGGCCTCCTCTCCTTACTAGAATATTAGCCGTTGGCGATGACGCCGTCCTCAAAACTGAGGAACAAAAGGCATCGTCATCGCCAACGTTTCCAGGGTGCACCACGTGAAGGTTTTCTAGACGGCACCCCCATAGAATTTAAACCCAACACAACTGTTTGAAACACTGTAACGCATCTAATTTTCCCCTCGTCTTTTATTATGATGGATGGTTTCCTTTACTTCTCACTTTCTCGTTTTCTTTTTTAAAATAATATTTCTCTTCTTTTTAAAAATATATATGTAATGTATATGTCGCATCTTCGGTCATTAGTACGGATGCTTAGAGCGCCATCTATAATAAATTCATCAGAAAGGAACACAAACGCCATCTAACGGCGTTTGCGGAATGACAAGTCCACTTTACGTTTGGTCACCGATCCAACACTAGCCTAGGAACTGTACAGTGTTTCTTTGCGTGTTTACAATACGTCAGTGATTAAATATCAAAAGGGAGTTTTCTCATCGCCCGTACTCACTTCGTGCCCACATTATGCCTAATCCTGTGCCTGAGAATTCAAAATATATTTTTTTAACATACAATATTTTTATGTACATCATAAAAATATTAATTTTATTGTGTCTTTCTTGTACTTTTACCAGCAATATACGATGCCAACCCTCGACTGAGTTGGTGGTACGATGTCAGTTGCACATAGAGGATTCGATCCCGGTCATAATTTAGTCCCGAAAATTTCGGGATCAAATTTAATGAATCCCGGGATTTTCGGGATTGATACATTTTTTAAATAAGTCAATAAAAGTGTGCGTGAAACGAAACGCACTTTCTGTGATTTGACATTTTGACAGCTTGAAGCTTTGAGCTTTGACATCTTGTTTACACAGCTGATTTCATTTGTTTTTGCTAACGAGCCGGTACCGGCGTATCCGTAGAAGTGTGTAAAAATTCCCGCTTCACGTCGTGTAAGTATTGATTATTTTTTTTCATGTAATCAACGTCAAGCAATCAATGTAATTATTAAAAAGCAACAATGCATTAATGTGTCTGAGTGAATATAAATGAAAAACAACAAGATGTTATTTTCTAGTTTAAAGAAGTTGATTTTTTGTAGTTTATTGTTAGTTTGAGAAGAGAAGAAAGTATAATTTTGTTTAACCGCTTTTTTGATGATTTAACTTTTTAATACTCTATGTCCTCACAAAACTAAAAGATAAATAAAAAAATATTTTGATAGGTTTTACTGTCTTTTACGGTTTAAAATAACTTAATTTCTCAAGATCACAAATCACAGGAGAAATAAAATATAAATTACAAAAACAAATTTTAAATGCGTTGACAGGTAGATTATCTCAAAAAATTCTTTTTGCAATGTAGGTACTTCTAAAATTAGTTGTCGATTCTAATGCTGGTTTGTATTTGAGCAAACATAAGGGACGGTTTACATGCAGTAATTTACTCTATGAATCAAAAATATTTTTTTTTTCTTTCTACAAACGGCTGTTTTACAACTGCTGTCAAAAAAGAAAAAATATAATAATAATAGTACATTTGTAGAGCATGTTGTGTAGTTATAGGTTTCAAAATACATTTTAGGTGCAGCCTTTGAAGCTGTGTTCTTTTAATAGTTTTTTGAATGAAATCAGCGACTTTGCGTCTTTTATATTTTTGGGTAGTGAGTTGTAGATCCGTGCTCCTTGATACATAATATTATTTTTTCCGTAATTGGTCCTGGGTTTAGGAAGTTTTATGAAGTTTGCGCGTCTTGAACTACACGTGTACAATTTTCGTGAATTTTAATTGTGTGTGAATTTCTTTGTTTAAAATTTTCCTTATTAAAATAGATGTATTGTAATGATAAATTTGGGAAATATTATATAATTTTGTCTCATTATATTTTTGTTACCACTTTCCATTACCAATACAATCCCGGGACTATCCCGGGATCCCGAGATTAAATGTAGATAATCCTGAAATCCCGGGATTAGAAAAATCGACCGGGATCGAATCCCGATCCGAAGTCCTGAGAAATCCTTTTTTGCCATTGGTCAGAAAAATATTTTTGAAAATTTTCCGCTCTACTATCATCTTCTGGCATCATCTCTGGTTAGCAAAACCATCATTCAGGAATATATTGATAGGGCAGTAATGCTTGGTTTGTGGTTAGCCTAAAATTTTTTTGTAACTGTTGTCAGTCATCATTCCGAGTGGTTTAGCTTTAGCTAATACTACCAATACACGATGGCTATAGGCTATATCAAAGAATTAACTATCATGACATGTCAGTAAAGTAATAAATTATAAAATAACCAGCCTGAACAACAAAAATATGGAATCACAGAAGAAAACATTTGGAAAGTTGCAGCATCAGTTTCCTGTTTCGATCACTTCCAAATATGTATGTGACTCCGACTAATTATAATTATTCATTACATTTTGTTAGCTTTTTGTATTTTTTGTTTTATTATACAACTAAGATGCAAAGAAGCCGATGTTCGATGCGATGGTAAACCAAGCCGTTGTCAGTACCTGTTAACTGTAAGCAGTCGCAACGACAGTGATGTCACATGTGAGTAGACAACCCAATGCCCCCGTGGAGGTGCACTTCTAACCGTACTCCTCAGCAGAAAACTGCAGCTCGGGCAGAAATAATCATTAGATACTCCAGAGCAATGGTGGTACGTATATTGGAATGGAATGAAAATGCGCGCCAAAAGCACTACCAGTAACCTAGCGGTACCAGCGCTGAGCGATATTCTCTTCTCGCTTGGTCATAAGCGACAGAGTGGTGCAGCTGGTTTAGGCAAGCGACAGGTTTCACCGCGACACTACTTTTACCGTTAATCCATCTGATAATAAATGTTATGAGATGTCAGAACGCTTGTAGTTAGGAGTGTTGTCAGAAGCGCACAAGATTCACCTTGACATGTCGTTATCATAATCATAAAAAACTTATTGAGTCGGTTCGTCTTGTTTACTGAAGCGAGATCACTGAAGACACACTGAAGCAAATAAGACGTGACTAAATACATTGTGCAACCGTCGCGTGGGGAAGGACGCCGCGCCTTCTCTATCAAGACATATCATATTATTTTTTAATTATTTAAACTTTACACACAAATGATGTTAACGAGACTGGCTTTAATGCCGCCGATGGATTATTGAGAAGAACTTTACTTTAGAACTTACATTATTTTCTTTAAGTTTTAAGTGTATAGCAGTCCTCTCTGTTCTAGTTCACTACTAACGCTAGTGGTTAGTTAACGAGGGGCATTTTGACAGGCCTGTTGGTCTAGTGGTTATTGATTCTGACTTCTGGGGCAAGAGGTCGTGGATTTGATTTCCACCCAGGACCGATACTGTGTGAGAGTATTTAATCATATATAAGTATGTTTATCAGCAGTCTGTTTACCATACTACCGACTCTGCTTAGTTGGGGATCAGATGTAAGGCAGCAGTGTGTTAGGTGTCTCAAGTTATTATTATTATTCTGTAGGGTTAAGTTACTAGAAACCCTGGTAAAGAAGAAATGTGCTGTGGTCAACCTGCTTTCAAACATATTTTTAACCGACTTCAATAAAAGGAGGAGGTTCTCAATTCGTTCGGAATCTTTTTTTTATGTATGTTTCCCGATTACTCAACCGATTGGACTGATTTGGAAAATTCTTTTGTTTGAAAGGATTTACTTCCCAGGTGGTCCCATGGTCATCAGGTCAGGATCAGGAGCAATGATGATGGGATCCTGGAGAAATTGAGGGAACTCTTAAGTTTATATGCACACTTGAAGCGATTTGGGTGTATTTTTATAGTGACTCGTGCATTTGTTAATTGAATAAATTTTACTGAAGGTTGGTCTTATTTATATTTAAAGAAAGTATAACACTTCTAAGGATGGGAAATGAAGTGGTGAGAAATACAGCTTATTACAATTTATTTAGATTGATTTAGATGCATTGAATTCGGTGACAGTTTTTAAAAGATAATTATCAACATTGTGTAGAGAGAAAGAATAAACCTTAGTATCATCTCACACCAATACCAGGCAGAGCTACAAGGTTTTACACTACATCCATAACCAAGCTGTTGTTTTACACTATATCCATAACCAAGCTGTTGTTTTAGAGAGCACAGCGATAGCTGAAGATCAGCTTCGGCGTTCAGTAGTTCTCTGTCAACACTGCTTGAGTTTCTCCCATTGTTTAAATTAAGTAAGTTCTTTATGGTGTGAGATTTTTGTTAATTGCAATGTGTATTCTATTTGGACAATGAACACACTTTATTATATATTTATTTTGTTTATATAATGTGAATGACTTTTTACTTTTTCCCTATGTATAATACTTTCATGTCTGACAGTTAATTGCAAAAGTTGTGATTCGTATTTGGCGATGGTTTATTATCGAGAAATATCATTAATTAATGAAAAGTTATTAGAGTGCATCTCTCGTGGAGTGTCGGTACTTGAATGTTGAGTAGACACACAAGGTTCCGACTCGGTACCTTGTGTGTCTGCACAACATTGTAGTGTAGTGCAGTGTGTACTGTTGTGAATAGGTACACTAAAAAGCGGCGACTAAGCGGTGTCATATTAAGGTACCATATTCTCTATAGAGTCCTGAGAATAATCCTTTCCACTTACTACACAGTAACTACTAATGTATGTAAGATTTATTATAAGTATAGATTACGTGTTAGTGCGTCATGAACCGAACTCTTTCCTGAGTACTGTGTACCACTCATAAGTTGATCTTATTGAGTGAACTTTCATGATAATATTATCATATCTTGAATTGCAAACGGGAAACCGGAACTGTTACGTGCTCAAGGAAGCAGCCGCGCTAAAGGCCAACCTCGCACGCGACAGCCAGAGCACTAAAATGTTTTGAGATTTAAACACACTTATTACAATAACGCCGACATGAAATACAATTGGCTGCGTCTTGTCCATTTGGTTGGTTACCTCACCTCTAACAAACTGGACCATGCTACCATAGTGCTCATCTAAAACAATTGTTAGTAACCATTCGTCTGATTGATATGTTACAATTTAATGAATAGTGCTGCAAGGCTTTTAAACGTCTATTGGACTAGTCGTGAGCCGATAGCGGACGGCACGGTCAAGAATGCGGCCGTATGAGGTATTCTGCGTAAACACACAGAGAGAGGAAGTCGTACTTAACGTGAAGTCTTTGTTCAAAATAGAGCTTTTAAAATCAGGGCTCAGGGGTTCGATTACCGCTCTACATATGTGTCTATTTACATTGGCGTGGCTGTTTCCAAGTTCATAAAAAATGTAATAAAAAAATGTATGTGTACATTGTTTCATAGTTTGGATCTTAATGGTGCTGCATAGTGTTCAATACATAATATTTTAATCGATAAGTAAATAAATACTCAAATGTTAGACATGAAAAATAAGAATAGATCTTATTATATTGAGTGGAACTTCCCCACTAAAAATGATCCCTTTGCAGGGTGGATTAACAAAATAACAACAGTTAAACACATACAAAGGAAAAATGAAAAATAAATGGCAGACTTTAGACATTTGATAATGTTTCAATCTAGTTTCAAATTTGATGACTGCGTCGCATTCCTAACTACTATTATAATTGCGAAAATGAGTTTATGTTCGTTTGTTTATTACGCTTTCACGCCTTAACTACTCGACCGATCATCGTGCGATTTTGAATTCACATTATCAGAGGTACAAAAAAGGACATAGGGTACATTTCATCTCGAAAAAAAAGTTATGTCCCCAGAGGGGGACCTGACTTGACAAAATGTACATCGACGAGAGAGAAGTCGTACATAGTATGTAAACGTATCTCAGCAAGTAAGTGCGTCTTCATACTGTGTGACTAATGCAAATGTCTCGTGCAATAAAAATTAAATATGCACACGCGAGCGAAGCCGCGCGGGAACCGCTAGTATATAAATATGTACATGCGAGCGAATCCGCTCGGAAACTGCTAGTTATAATCTATATTTAATACTTGCAACCCGGCCACGTGCTGCTATAGCTAGGTATTTTGCAATAAAAAAGACTATCCTATCTCGGAAGTTGGACCAAACTACACAAATTGTTAAAAATTTATTAAAATCGGTTCGTTAATCTAGGAGTTCATAGCCAACAAACAATTTTTTTTATAATATAGATTATAACTGTCTGTTACGTTTTCAACTACTCAACCGATCGTAAAAAAAAGTTGCATACACATTGTCAGGGGCACAGGGAAGGACACAGGGTAACTGCAACGCGAGTGACGCCGCTATATGCTATGCGCTATATGAATAAAGGCTTGAAGCTAGTAAATGAGCTCAGCTCATCTCATAATTACATTTCATAGTTCTTGAAATATCAAGTGATATTTAATGTTAATAGTGTCTATAGTTCTTGTCAATTCCTTGTGTTTCCTAATCGTCTTTTCCCCATTATGCTTCTCAGCATAGCGTTTTGACAGGTCTCGAGTTTCATATAGTGCGATTTGTTAAGAGCCCGAGATTTGTTCAAGTGCAAACTGTTTAGGTTTTGCTCAATTTCTGGTTCTCTTCCCTGTACAAAATGGGCCCAATACCATCTCCTCTCCTTTTCTTCTAGATCCTAATATGGCGTTTAAATATATATTAGTAACGGACACCTATGACCAAAGGCCTGTTCAGTAAACTATTTATTGGCAAACTTATATTTTTCACATTATGTTAAGGAGGTAAGTCTTAGGGATGATGTGGTCATTTTACAAAAAAATTTAACAAAATGGGCCAGACCGTAATTGGGTAGTGTATGACTATGGTGGTTACAGTGGTATAACAAATTACATTCTCTCAATTACAGTTCTAAATAGTCAACAACACACATTCTTAACATTTTGTACTTTAAACTTAATAAATATTTAAGTTTCTATAGCTGCCTTGAGCACTGTTAGGATTAGAAGAGTTAGCAGGATTGATGCTCTGCAATAGTTATTGTTTATTTATATCTCTTGGGTGTACAACAGCAATTCGAGGAAAATGTATTAATACGGACAAGTTATATTTGTACACACAAACACAATTGGCGGTGTTATCACTCATGGTCAAAGTCATGCTTTAAAACTGATGCTGTTTTGAACCATCTCCTGCTACAATCATGAAGGGTCAGCAGTAACATGCAAGTAATGCTATTTAAATGTTTAAATGAAATAGCCACGCGAGTACTTGTTACTTATTAATAACTTGGGGTTTGAGACAACTTTATTCCTCTGATAAAGAGATTATTATTATTAATTATAATTGATTAAAAGGAAGATGTGAGTTCTTAAAACCAGATTCCTTTTTCACAAATTTTAATAATAAGGCTTTAGGAATTCATTTGTAAATGTAAAGTACTCAACCTTGGTGCTAATAAGTATATCTGTGAGACATACATTTAGTAGAGTTTTAAGAGTATCTAAATCAAGTTTGAAATCTGCAGGTTATTTGTTTTTTTTAAACTTTTAAATTTATTTGAGAAAATAACAGTATATATTTAAATTTGTTGGCGATATTTCGTGAATGTGATTATTACACTATTAAGAACAGTAATTAATCAATCTCTACATATGGCTTTAATTATTTCTGATGCTATTGCCACTGAATGTCAATTTACACTCACCCATACTAGGACATTTTAGTTAGCAAAATATCAATTGTATGTAATTGGTAATCTTACATTATTACAATAAATATTTTTCACACATTGATCGCATCTCAATAACGAATTTAAACACACACACACACACACACACACACACATACACACACACACACACACACAACACACTTACATTATTGCATTAAATATTTTTCACACATTGATCGCATCTCAATAACGAATTTAAACACACACACACACACACACACAACACACTTACACACACACACACAAAAACTAAAATACTAATAATAATAAAATGTTTATTACGATGACAGGGACATACTGTACAAACTGTAGATTCGCTTATTACACGACTAAACACTGTTTACAGATTAGATTCAGCACCTACTATATAATTAGTAAATGTTTGTACTCATCTATAAGAAAATGTATGAAACTTGTGTCCTATAAATGATTTATTATTAAATTATATCTTTATTCTCATACTGTAATGAGTAATGTATGTTGTAAGCACTATCAGGTTGGTGGCCATCTGTTCACTGCAGAGAGGAGCAGTGGGTTGAGTGTATATCATATTACAATACGAGTGCACATTTGATAACCAATGTAGATGTGGGGCGAGCCGGGCAAGACAATAGAATCAACAAGGTGCAACCATCATCAACAGTGCCATTGTCTGCGAATGTGCACTGTCTCAGTTCACTGTTTTTCAATGTCTCTATGCACGTCACACTATCTGTGTAAGTATTACCTGCCTAAAATGTATATGTTCTATTACAGAGTAGCACACAGAGAAGTTTATTCTAGAGTCACCCAACAGTTGTCAAGTCAACACCTGAGAACTTTGGTTTGAACACAGTACTCTGTCTATACTACAATATTAACTTATGAATTTTTATTATGTAAAAAAGAATACTGAAATTATGTGCAATTCAAAAATAATATTGTATAAGATTTTCTTCTTAAGTAAGATAATCTAATGTAATATATTATTTTTCTCAGTAAAAGAAATCATCACATAGATCATGTACAAGTTGTGTCTGTACACAGTAATCACTCTCACTTGTTGTGTACATTCAGGCCAGCTGTGTCTTAATTACTGAATTACCATTTATAGACAATTACTAATATTGATGATATTGTGTAAAGCACACTCACAGTTACAACACTGTTTACCCAACGTCTACGTCATGTGCGCCGCACGCACTTCTCTCGATCACAACAATTAACACTAAATCAAATATTTCACCTAATTATTACACATAACAAATATTATAATTTGTTATAGTTACCACTTGAGTAAACTTTGCCACTGATTATTTTGTTACGGTATTGTATATAATTAAACTTAGAGTAGAGTGCTGGTGGGTGTTGGTAGAGACGTGTCAGTTAGAATACCTAAATAGGACCAGGCATTTACTCACCATAATGAAAATAATATTGTTGTGGTGCGCGGGGTCACTGGTCAACGGCCAGTAGTCGGCGGTCACCGGTGTGCTGTGAGTGTCAGGTAGCGCCGTGTCGAGGGTGTCGAGTCGGACACCGGCGTTCGGTCGGCGGGCGGACTGCGAGTGGCGGCTACATGCCCCACCGGCGGCACCGGGCGCTCTTTAGCGCTCGACTCCACGCAGTCTCCCTCTCTTCACTATCGCACCATGAATCAAATCAATCGCATCGATTCACCACACAATACCACATAGGATGACATGACTAAACAAGTGTAAAAAACTAATTGTGTTATAGTGTTGCGACTGTAATTCTTATATCGATTACTTATATTCATTTCCCAACTTATATTAATAATCGATTGTATATCTACAATTAGGGAACATTAGTAGACTTTTCAATGAAATCCACTTTTTTTACTAGCTATAATAAATAATAACTCACAGAATAAAAATATATATCCTTTATACAACATAGAAAGTTGTAACCGTTTGACTTAAGTTATTCTATGAGAGCACAATCAATCAATAAACTAATGACATTTAAAAAAAAACATCCGTAAGTTATTGCATTTCGATAAATTATTTTATGGGGCTTTTGCTACTGATCACATACAATACATATATTAGACCTCTCATTTTGTGAATTATATTTATAAAGCAATGAAAAGTTATTATATTAAGAAAAGTGTAATATTCTCTATAACAATAAATATAACATAAATAAAAAAAAAATAGCCAATGAGGATCAGTCATGTTTTTTGTTAAGTATGCAGATTTTTAGCTATAAAAAAACAATAAATACTATGTTTAAATTTTTTTAATCGGATCAATAATGATTAAGATACGGAGACTTTAGTGACCGTATAGGCTGTGACGTCATTCATCGCGTATCGGCAAAAGTGGCGGGTTGCCGTCGCGTCGCCAGCTTGGTAAGCTCCTAGTCCAGCGCAGTTAGGGCAACGACCTGACGATTGCTGATTTTTTGGATTAGTTTTAAAAGTTATAATGCCGTCAAATAAGTATTGCATTGTGCCAAAATAATAAGCTTAGCACCTAATAAGCTTTTTTGGACTAAAAAAAAATGGTGTACCTAGAGGGAGAGATGACAAAACTCCTTTATACTTTGTACTGTTGCGAAGATCATTTTGACGTAAGTAGTTGCAGTATCCTAGCTAGAGTATCTACCTGATATCAGGAGGTACAATATGGTCAACGGATCTAGTGCTAATCATTCGTAAAGTTAGCAGTTTCGATGCGCAGTAGACAATTTAGTAAAATTCACGAATAGATCCACTGACCGTATAGATTTTATTATAATATACCTACCTATTGTGCATCGCTTCTATCATTTCTTAATAACATTTGAATTTCCGGGGATAGCTTTGATGTTTGTTCACACACCTGATGTTCGTTGGTTCATGCCTAATGCCTACCTACTCAAGTAAACAATGGAACACAAGGATATTCGAGCCAGGGCTGTACCCAGACCACGGGAGAGAAATGCTTCGGCACGTATGGGCGGGCTTGACCTTAGTGATACCACGGCCTCACAGAAAACCGGCAGTGAAGCAATGCTTGTATTGCTTTTCGCCGCGTGAGTGAGGCTACCGGAGGCCCTAACCCTTCAATCTCCCCTATTCGATATTCACGTCCTTCCCCTGTTCCAGTCCCCCCACTTCCTACTCGTCCCTCCTCTCCCCCTACTCCCACCTTAAAGTGCGGCAACGCACTTATGACTCTTGAGTTACAGGTGTCCTTGGGTAGGCGGTAGTCATTTACCATCAGGTGACCTGTCTGCTCGTTTGCCCCCTATACAATAAAAACAAAGAGGTCCCCTGAGCGGGTGGGTGATTTTGTCATGTGATAAACGCAATCTGTGATTATGTGTGAAAGCGCGCCTGCCGCCGGGCGCCCGATACTTACTGTTGAGTATTGTTTTATTTGTATCCTATGATATACAATCAGGCGAATGTTTTTTGTGCCTAATTTTTTAATATATATTTTTCCAAAAAGCAGTGCATTCGGATAAAATGGTCAAACAATAGTATTCGTCATAGTCAACTTCGTGTATAGCTAAAGATTTATCTTGTTCAAACAAACTGAGGGCTCTGTTGGGATTGTGCTTTGCACTTGTTAGAGAAAATATTTGAATGATTTAAATAAAACAGAAAAATCTCATCCTCAGAACACGCAGTTAAAGTGGGTAAGTAGGTAGTTAGGTACTCAGTAGGAGTAGGTATGTATAGACTTAGTTACCTTTTCATTTTATCCCTACAAAACGGACCTCCATAATAGGTAACCACCTACTCGTACTATTTAGATATCAATAGATACTCAATGTCAATATAAATACTGTTATACTAATAATATAACATCAAATTAAAGTAAAAACTAAATAATTTATTTGCCACGACATGAGCGAAACGGTGAATAATCTGAACCAAACTGACCAAAGTAGCGATTTTGCACGGGTGGCGGGCGCGGTTAGCGACGTGTGACGTCATCATACCAAGCGCGGCTCCGAGCAAGCGTTTCGAAATAACCGAAAAGAAAACTTTAATAACTTTGTCATTTCTTGTTGGATTTGAATAATTTAAAAAACTAAATGATCAGAATGTTATAGCGCATACGCCCCCATATTTAGAAATCTAATATTTTGTTATGTGACTGATCCTCATTATAACATTATTTATTTATATTAAGTAGCAAGGTATCAAAACAGTAGAAATCACATCATCAAAAAATCTTTTATTTTAGACAACAATACATATTTCTTGTTAGTATTAAGCACCTTAAAACTATGTTAGTATAACATTGACAGAAAACATGTACTAACTTATTTATAATTTGGCATATTCAACAAGCTAGATGTAGCTTGATGAATCTACCAAAGGTCCATTTAGCTTCTCCGCAAACACTTTCAAAATGCCGTTGGTGCTACCCCTAACCCTGCATAGTAAGAACTCAACGTTCTTGCGCATCACAGCATAAAAATGGTCCGTGTGTGCATCAGCGAACATCCCTGACGCACTGCAGTAAGGTATAAGCCTCAACAGCAGCCTGAAAGTATTATTACGAGTATACTGTATTATTTGACTGTGTTTGCTGCTTTTTGCAACCGGTATAGTTGAACCAAAGGCTGCTGGTGTAAAATGTTTGACAATAAACCTTGAAAATTGTAATTTCAACTGGTACAGTGCAACCAGCAAACGCTAGAGCCGCCATATTGCCCCTCACAGATATCGCCCTGCGTTGCGTTTCCAATTCCAAATCACCTTTAGATCGTAAGTAACAATATAGTATTTAAATTTAGAAACCCTTTTTAAAAGTGATCATTTGAGTGTAACAGGAGGGACATGAAATGGACTTTTATTAATTCCTCTAAACACTAACATCTCACTTTTTACAGGGTTATACTTTAATCCATGTGGTTCGACATAATTCTCACAAATATTTAACAATTTTATTATTCCATTTATTGATGGGTTCAGCAGCACCATTTCATCTGCAAAAATTAAGTTATTGACACATACCCCACACACACATGATGACGCCATCGACATCCAACATGTGTGCTACTGAGCTTAAAAGTAATTCATTCATAAAAATATTAATAAGCCTCCCTGCCTTACACCACATTCGAGCACAAAAGGGTCTAATAAAGCATTAGACCATTTCACGTAATTTCTCTGTCTATCATACCACACAGATGATAGATATGAAAGAATCAGGAACTTCCATTGCTTTAAGCTTATCCCATAATACTTTATAAGACACTAAGTCAAAAGCTTTTGTAAGGTCCAGGAAAGTGAAGTGCAAACTGAACCAACATATGTTCAACCTAAAATTGGGCGAGAACACAATATGCAGATTCTGTCAAGAGACAGAAGAGACTGCAATGCATATTTTATGCTCTTGTGGCCCACACATCAAGCACACTGTCAAACACTTGCAGTCACTGTAGCCAGCGAAATAGGTCTGTAGTTACCCTTGTGTGCTATCTCCTTCACAATAGGTGGTTGTATCACTGTGTCTAGCAACTCCTGTGGTAAGTGAGAATGAAAAAAGTGAGAAATATGAAAAATGGTAAAGCAGTTGGGCCCGACCGTATACCAGTTGAAGTTTGGAAGTTATGGGAGGAGGCCGGATATCAGTGGCTGACTTTATTCTTCAATAAGTTGTTGCATGAAGAAGTAATCCCTAAAGAATGGTGTCTCAGTTCACTCGTGCCCATTTTTAAAAATAAAGGAGATAGATAGATAGATAGATAGAGATAGATAGAGAATAGAGATGTACAGGAATGCAACTACTATCGAGGAATAAAGCTCATGTCTCATAGTATGAAAGTTTGGGAGAAAGTAATTGAAAGAAGTGTAAGAAATGAAAGTGCGATAACACAAAACCAATTTGGGTTTATACCAGGGCGCGGGCCACCAGATGCCATATTTACAATACGCCAACTATGCGAGAGGGATAGACACGTGCACAAAAACTTGCATATGGTGTTTGATGACATAGAGAAGGCGTATAATATGGTTCCAAGAGAGGTTTTGTGGTGGGCTTTGAAAGAAGAAGGAGTGCCTGCTAAGTATTTTGAATTGATTCGTGCTATATACAGAGAGTCTAGCACGCATGTGAGATCGATAGCTGGAAACACCAAACAGTTTAGTGTATCTGTAGGCTTGCACCAATGATCAGCTCTAAATCCATACCTCTTCCTGTTGGTAATAGATGCACCTTGGTGCATGCTATTTACAGACGACATTGTGTGGGTCGGAGAAGACGGGTGCGAGGTAAAGAGCAGACTGGAGAAATGGCAACATAGACTGGAGAATGTTGGCTTGAAAATCAGCAGAACCAAAACCGAATACATGTTCTGCGATTTTGGCGGTCTCTCCAGTCCTGAAACCATTTCGCTGGATAGAACAGCGATCCCAGTCTGCTCCAACTTCAAATACCTCGGTTCTCTTCTTCAAAGCGATGGCGAAATAGACCGCACAGTACAGCATCGAATCAATACAGGGTGGATGAAGTGGCGGCAGGTATAAGGAACCATTTGTGATCCCAAGTTTCCTGTTAAGTTGAAAGGACAGGTGTATAAAACTATGATCAGACCTGCCGTCTTGTACGGTTCTGAAAGTTGGCCCACAAAGAGAACGGATGAGAGACGCCTGCAAGTAGCCGAAATGCGAATGTTGAGATGGATATGTAATGTGACTAGGATAGACCAGGTGAGAAATGAATATATTAGACGGAGCCTGAAAGTAGCACCAGTGGATGAAAAGCTGAGGAGCAATAGGTTATCGTGGTATTGACATGTGATGCGGAGAGACGAGCAAAATGTGGTGAAAAGAGTTTTATGTTTGGATGTTGACGGGTACAAGAGAAGAGGACGACCAAAGAAAAGATGGATGGACTGTGTGAGAGAAGATATGGCTAGAAATGGAGTAAGCAGTGAAATGACGAACGATAGAGTGGAATGGAAGAATAAAACATATTGCACCGGCCCCAAATAAAATTGGGACAAGGGTAGGCAGATGATGATGATGATGATGAGTCCTGGTAAATGCACACTAGCATTTTGAAGATGTTCGATGCTGAGTCCATAATTTCCTGGTGATTTGCCCCTTTTCAGACCTTTGATTACAGATATTATCTCTTTACCTAATGGGAGCTCCTAAGTGTCTGAACTCATCATCGTTCATAATAGTAACATCGATTTGAATGATATGAAGTCTCATATAGCATACGTACATCCCTAAATCTTTGTCAATGTTGAACGCATTTGACACATATGTTTCGTTTTGTTAATGCAAAATTTTGAAATGCTCGGAACTTATGAAAGTTTGTAGATTTTATCTACATAATAAATAAATTATAAAAACTCTTTTATAAATGAAGAAGATTTTGTTTATATTATCTACGTATTAACGGGAATTAACGCGATCACGAAAAGGTATTACATACCTCTGAATTTCTTGACGTTTCGACCAGCTTGCACTGGCCGTGGTCACAGGCTGACTGGCTCAGCGGTGCACGCCCTCCGTCGTGGGCGTGCACCGCTTTACTATATAAATATGAATTCTATTCCATCCTGTTTAGTTCAGTGTATTTAGGTCAAACATTTTCATACCATGCATTGATACCATGCAAATAAATGACATCTTTTATAAAAAAATGAAACAGTTAAATCACAATTAACTGAATCTTTAGATAGGTATATTAGAATTGCGTTTTTAGTTACATGACATTTAAAAAGAATTTGTCTAAATCTAACAGTTTCTAAATTATTATTGACTCCTAAATTGTTACGGCACCAAAATTGATATCTTGACACCAAAATTAGATATATCAACACCAAAATTTATTTCTGTTACCAAAATTATAAACAAAATGTAAAAGCATTATTATAGGTACTGAATGTTTTATTAAAATATTTTATACATCAACATAATAAGATCAATTAAAAATGAGCTGTAACCATAAAAAAATAAAATTTATTCTTCTTTCTTTATGTATAACGCAGTTTCATTATTTTTTAGTCTTATGATTATATAACATAAATCAAAAAAATTGTAGTCATTGCTATCATTTTTTATGGGATAGCGAGCAAACGAGCAGACGTGTCATGTGATGGTAAGTGACTACCGCCACCTGCACACACCTGTACACCTGCAACTCTAGAGTGACTAGCGCGTTGCCGGCCCTTAAGGTGGGAGTACGCTCTTTTCTTAAAGGTTGTATTTGTCCAAAAATACAGGTGATAATTTGTTCCACAGATTAATTGTGCGAGGCAAAACGTTTCTTGAGAAGCGCACAGTGGTGGAGTGCTAATTGTCCAAGTGATGGGGATGGAAGTTTTGCCGCGTTGAACGATGATTGAAATCTGCGGCTGGTATAAATCCGAACAATTCTTCGGAGCACTCCCCATAATACAAGCGATAGATAATCCAGAGTGAAGCTTCATCCCTACGCAACGCCAAGAGGTTAAACCGATCCGAAATATCCTGGCAACCCACGATTCGAGTCGCTCTTCGTTGTATGCGGTCGAGAGAGAGAAGCTGGTACTGGGGTGCCCCTGCATAGAGATGAGGACAGTATTCCATATGCGGCCCAACCTGCACCGAGTGAAATACTGTCTAGATCTGTTGGTCTCGATCGCCTACTCGCCCACCCGTGGATCAGGTAAACGAGAAGATCACTAGCTGAGCAAACTCCAAGGAAACCGTATTGTTAGTCATTGAGTAGTTAGTGGTCTTCTAAGTCTGGTTTGGAACTGGCAGTAGATAATGGATTGCATCACTGACCTCTATTATATTGTATAATAGAGGTCAGTGGATTGCATTGTCTTGGAAAACAAGGAGGTTATGACTTTGTAGGTTTATAGTTGGACGGATCGGATCGGTCTTCTTTTTAGGAATAGAGTACACTAAAGCTGTCTTCCATGAGATCGGGGCGATTGCGACGCCTAGAGAGTAGGAGAGCCTTATTGGCTCTAATACTCTCTAGACGCGTTAAAACCGGTGCCAACTCTAGGGCACACGTCTTCAGCACGGTAGGAGAGGGCTACTCGACTTATGATTATTGAAGAGAAGTGCTTTACGCAGTGAGCTTGGTAAGAGCCGGTCTTCCGGCATACGGCCTTCGCACCGCGGTATGGTCGGCGGTATGTTTCCCACGCCATTCAAAGTCGAGTCCGATGCAAAGAGTTTCCCCAGAAGATCGGCTTTCTCCTTAGCGTCATGGGCCAACGAATTCTCGCCCATGTACAGGGATGGAAGAAATGGTCTACAGAAATTCCCCTGGACAGCTTTGACAAGAGATCAAATTGCATGAGTTTCGGAAGGGAGACTCACCAGTCTCTCACCAATTCTGCCGATGTTCTCCAACTTCGCGAGGGTAATGTCTCTTTTGAAGGCAAAGTTGAACTGGTTTTTTATTATCCTGTTTTTTACATCCCGTACCGTCGCTGCATTTGCCCATGGTAACATTTCTGATATCGGTTTTTATAATTTTCTTCGTAATTCATCTAGTTTTACAGGATCATTCCTATTTTTTCTTTTCTCTTGTTCTCTGCAATCCTTTTCTTCTCTAAATACTCTTCTTGAGTCTTTGACTTTTTCTTTGGCATGCTGAAACACAAGGAATAATTATTTTGTGTAGAATTATGGCATTTTAAATATTCACATCAAACTGATTCCAACTGATTCTATGTTGAGGTATTATAGAAATATTATACTTTTCTATAATTTTGATGAACACCCTGATGACCGTACTTTCTGGTTAAATATGTGTTTAATTTTCATGGACTCACAATATTGCCTGACTGAGAAAGCTTATGACTGTGTAAACCAATTTTTGTGAAACTAAGCAATTTTGGTGATAAGTAAAATACCACCAAAACCACCAAAATTGCACCACCAAAATTAGAATCATGTAAAATATGTTAATTAAAAGAAATACTAAAAAGAATATAATAATTCTATTGGTATCATTTCAAAATGGAAACCCAACCTTTTTGTCATAAACAAAGATTAAAACCTATAATTTGGCTTAAAACATTTTAAAATTTCTCCACCAAAATTGCAGGATATTTGTCAGATTTCCAGAAACAGTGTTACTACTTTTCTGGCGGCGCATGGTAACATCATAAGACACGATCGGCACTGTAGTGCGTAAGCACCATACTTAATGGATCGGGCGATGGTAGTATCGTTCTTTTATGTTCAATAATTACCAGTCTCCTCATGTTTTTTTTCTTCTCACCAAAATTTAGAATTACACGCGGACAGTTCTTTTCGATTTTTTGTAGGATAAACTATGATATTAAATATACGAATTAAAATCTCAATAGACAGAAAAAGTATTGCTGAATTCAAATAAAATTTGTCCTTTCCAGTAAATTAACGCAGTTTCGTTTAAACGGAGCTAATGCTCAGCAAAACTGATAACGGACAAGCCACTAAACTTAGATCGATATAAAGATTTTTTTTTATAATCACTAAAATACTTTCTACTAATGTAAACCATGGCTTCATTTAGACACATAATGACTTTCTTCTTAAAAAAAAACCATTATACTGTATCTTTACTTTAAGATGTGATTTTCAGCCCCGCCGCGTAAATATTAGGCTTGAGAAAATCAGTGCTTTATCCCCATATCAAAAGTGCACAAACTTGCCTAAAGAAGTTTTCACTTCAAAAGTAAATGAAATTGAGAAATATGTTTTCAGGTCAATTAATTTTGTAGGCACACAGTAGCGCTAAGTAAGCACTTTGTAATATGTATCATACATATGTTCTCTTAGACCACCAAACCACAGACCAAACAGTGACCATCTCCTTTGAGGGGTAAGTTTTCTATTAGAGCATTGCTCTTGCCGAGCTCTTGCGATTGTCAAACAGAATCCATTTTTCTTCGCAGGTAACAATGCGGTTAAAAATTCCTTCGTTTGTGTGCCTGTTAGCAGTGCAAGCCACGTCTCGACGCGTACTTCGCGCTGGCGATCATTGACTTCGTGGGGCACCCATTTGTCAAGCTTTTTTACCTTGACAATTTGGCGCAAATGGACCAATAATGTTTTGACGCTAACGTCGAAAGCTGCTGCTTTGTTAGATTTTTATCCAAATTATTCTAAATTGCCAAGGCAATCTTAACTCTGGCTTTTTGTACTGGCAAGCGTCCAACCGGCCAACAGGGTCTTTAGTGATGATGGCAAACAATCAAATTGAGTACAGAATTTTTTAACATACATTTTAGAATCCTTTGCAAATTAAGGGCTCTTCGATAGAATTACCCACGGCGATTAAGACAAAAAAAGTCCCAAATGTATATTGTTTATTATCTTACACTCGTATTATGTTCGTTCCTTTTTTTTTAGTAAAAGGGTAGGGTCGTTCAAAATACCTTTGTATCACAACGTTTAAAAAGTTGTACGGCGGTTTATCCGTTTATCGTACGTGTCCGTGTCTATGTAATCTGATCTTCCTTATGTTGAATCTGTTGTTTAGTTGTTTATGTGTCGTCACATAAAGTCATTTAACTGACAGTTATTACCTTATTACACTTTGATTTACTCCGATCATTTCTTGTTTAGAGGAGGGTCATAAAACAATTGTTTTCTTTTTATAATTTACACATTTTAATAGAGAAACTGCTGCAGTCCGTGTTTGGGTCGACAGCGAGCAGTAGCCGGCACGTCTACCCGAGTTGTTTGTACTATGCGGGCTTGAGCTGAGTGAGTGGCGCAAGCGGAGTCGCCTCCGCGGGCATCCCATCGCTGGTCTCATCATCACTGTCCAGCGCACCGTCTGAGCTGCCGCCCCACTGTACACATAACAAACATTTCAATGGCAATGTAATAAAAACTACAAATAATCACAGTTTAAGACAAAAAGCAATATGTTGATAACCACGCATCTGGGAGGTAGACGAACAGGCTTCCGCCCACCTCCCGGATGATAAGCGGACGATAATGTCACACTCAAATAAAATAGTATCCTGCAGTCACAAAATGCACCCAAATTCCGAATAGTTTCTTGTCAATCACACTAAAAGCCTCAGCGGGGCGTATCGTTGTGAACTAAGTGAAGCAAAGGCGAGATGAGAATGGGAGTCGGCGGACAAGCCAAAGAGAACGACGCCCGCTTTGGCAATGCTTCTATACCTAGTTTTATGGTTCACCACACGAACCTGTTCGGAGATCGGGTATATGCGCAGTCGCGTGTAGAGATAGGCTGCGTAGAGCAGATTGAGCGCGGCAGCGGTCCGCAGCGCGGCCTCGAAGCCAGCCCCGGCGGCCAGCAGTCCCCCCACTACCGGGCCCAGCGCGTAGGCCGCCGCACTCGCTGCTTGCAGCAGCGCCGCCATCGCAGGCGCGCGCCCTCCGCCCCGCGCCAGGAGCGCCGGCACCAGTGCCGCGTCCACCGCTCCCAGCCCCAGCCCCAGCACCAAGTGTGGCAGCGCCAACCCTTCCACCGACCGCGCCAGTGGCACGCTCAGCGCCGCCGCGCCCACCGCCACCTGCACACATCGCGCCAAGAGGGACTTGTTGTAATAAAGGTAACTACTTTGAGGATGGCTATGATGATGAGATATGGTAAGGTGCAATATAACGGTTTCTCTCTAACTTGTGCCCCGCGAACTGTTTGTAGTTGCCCCTCCAAGAACAGTCACATGGATGTTTGCGACTGGATTTTACACCGTGTGGAGAGAGAAAGAGGGTGCTAGGCTGGAACCACTTTAATTAAAAAAAAATCTTTTTAACAAAAAGTTAAACCGACGAAATGAACTAAAAAGTGTACAAATCTCAGCTTTACTGACACTTGCGGTGGAACAACACTACTTGATCTGGGTGTGATGATGGTTGAAATAAAATACAACTCTTCACCTGAACTAGTGTAATAATATTGCTCAAAAAATAAAAAGTTCATTGACCTTTACATATTGTCCATGGGAACGAAACCATAGTGACATCTAATTTGACGCTAACGCCATCTATCGACTTTCGAATCAACTAATACATAATTGTGTATTGAAAATGCCGCCCACCAAGGACATTTAGTGCAGAAATGACCTTCATGAGCGGGATTACAATGAAACTTATAGTAAAATGCCAAAAAACAACCGCCATAAAACTTAAACTTACATAAATTTGTGTGGCATTTGAACGTTTATATATAAAAAAAATTCTGATTGTCACAATCGATAGCTCACAATGAACTAACTCTTTAAGCCTAACAGTGTAAATACAATGATGAACTAACAAGTGCAAATAATTTGATCTTTAAATAAATAAATTAAAATGAACTTATGAAACTAACAAGTGTATCAGTTGGTCTTTGAATAAATTAATTAAAAGGTACATAAGTATAAAATTCATTATTTTGTGACTGGCAAAACACAAAGTTTAGAAGTAGGTCTTTTCAAAATTGAAGTTTTGGTACGTATTGTGACCACACGGGTGATATCATCATTACCGGGATGTTTTTGCTCTACGCGACCCATCAACCAGCAACTTGGCGGCAAGTCGTCTTCTTTTATTAAAACGATATCTCCAATTTTCGGCTCAGAAACTCGTTTAGACCATTTATACCGATTCATTAGGTTAGACAAATTTACGTTAGACCCTTCGTATGTGTAGTCAGATACATTTATAATTGGTTCTCCAATTAAAAAGTGTCCAGGCGTTAAAGGTATAGGTTCACTAGGCTCTGTACTATTTATTACGCTAATTGGTCGCGAGTTCAAGCATGCTTCAACTTGATTTTTAAATGTGGTCAACTCTTCATACGTCAGTGTCGATTCACCAACCACACGTTGGAGGTGAAATTTGGTGGACAATGAGCTTAGTCAAAGGAGCGGCGCTTGGCAGAACTATCGGATGTTTAGTCTGCTCATCCAACTTGGACTGTTCAAGCCTGCCTCTAACTCTCATTATCCCTTTTGAATCGAGATATTCGCATAATGAGTTGAGCTTGCTTGTCCTTGTTTGTAATTCGCTCTTGTCTTGCAGTTGTGCATACTCGACTGAAAATAGTTCCCTTTGCGTTTTCTTAATGCATACCTTTAGAGCATCATCTAAGTCTTTTTTAAGTAAATACGGCTTAATATTTTTTCCTTTACTTAGAAACCGTCGACAATAAGCTGTTACTCTCAGCAGTCGACGTAAGGTTGAAAATTTGTCTAAGACCGAACTGTCGGGAACTATGTGTGTTAGGTGTGTTTTTACAGCTTCTTCTAATTGAAGTGGTAAGTCCTTTGGCCTTTTATAATTAATATCTTTCTTCTTTAGAAAAGACGGTCCTGCAAACCACAATTCGTTGTCTACAAACGAGCTTGGCAGTAACCCACGTGATGCACAGTCTGCTGGGTTGTCCTTAGTGGAAACATGAAACCATTGAGCTGATGTCATTATGGTGAGTATTTCAGAGGTTCTATTGGCGATAAACGTCTTCCACCTGCTTGGGTGACTGTTGAGCCAAGCTAATACGACTGTGGGATCAGTCCAAGCAGTTACCCGGTCTTTTGCCACATTTAAGACCTCCGCAGTTTATTTCAACAACCTTGCCAATAGTTCTGCTCCACACAGCTCCAAACGAGGGTTGCTTATTTGTTTGATTGGAGCAACCTTCGTCTTGGCAACCAGTAGAGAAACATGTATCTGGCCAGTAAAGTCAATACTCCGCAGATAAATTACGGCCGAATAGGCTACTTTGGAGGCGTCACTAAACCCATGCAGCTCAACATTGTCTACTGATTTGATTCCCAGCCAACGCGATATCCGTACCTGGGTGATTATTGGCAGCTCTTTCCGGTAAGTAACCCATTCCTTTAATAATTCGGCAGGAGCTTCTTCATCCCACTGTATCCCTGCGAGCCACAATTTCTGAATGAAGATTTTTGCTACTATTACGCATGGAGATAGCCATCCTAATGGATCAAACAACCTTGCTATTTCAGAAGTTACGGCTCTCTTGGTAACAGGAACTGCCAATTCGGGAGGAAGATTTACTCCATATTGAAACGCATCTTCGCGACGATTCCATGTAAGTCCTAAGATTTTTTATCTATTGTCTGTTTTTGTTTCTATTTTCTTTTCTTCTTTAAACTCTTCTCTCTTATCCTGTACTCTTTTGATATCTTTGTTCTGTTGCCTTTCCTCTTTGCTTTGCTGATCTAATTGTTCTTTACTTATTTCAATTGAATTTATTGCTTCTAACATTATAATATTATCTACGTATTAACGGGAATTAACGCGATCAAGAAAAGGTATTACATACCTCTGAATTGCCTGACGTTTCGACCAGGTTGCACTGGGCGTGGTCACAGGCTGACTGGCTCAGCGGTGCACGCCCTCCGTCGTCGACATCGTGAGGTAGAAGGTTCTTCATCCACCTCCACTTTTTTGATAATTTTGAAATTTTCGTTTCGCCATGTACCGTCACATACTATACTAACAGTGTCCCTATTCTGTAAGCAAACCGATGTGGCCCTATTCTGGTGTTCACCCGACTGCGCATAAAAGCGAGGTGGCATGTTTTTTATCACTGGATTCCACGCTGTAGATAATTTGAAACCATCTTCCCGATTAAAAGTTTTGTGTTTTTTAATTTCAATCGCTTCACGTACAACTCTTGAGTAAACGTGACGTTCCGTGGAAAGGACTTGCGCACGGTGAAATTCAATCCAGTGATTGGTGCCCGCTTCGAGTGCATGTTCTGCAATCGCTGATTTGCTAATCTGTCGGTTCTTCACAGCAGCGATGTGTTCTTTGACCCTTTCAGCAATAGTCCGCTTTGTTTGGCCTATGTAGGACTACCACAGCTGCAGTTTATTTTGTAGACACCTGGAGTTTGTAACGGCAAGACGTCCTTCGGTGTACCCATGATGTTTTGATCCTTTATGCCTGGTGTGTATACTGTCGGAATGGAGTATTTCTTTAATACGGAGCCGATCTTATCCGTTACTCCTTTCACATATGGCATGTAGGCTGGTTGTCTGTTCACCTCCGGATGCTTGCGTCTCATTGTCGGTTGCTTCCGTGTTCCATTCACCTGATATCCGTTACTTTTAAGTACCTCCTGAACATGATCCAGCTCTCGCTCCAAATGTTCAGGGTCACAAAGATCGTATGCTCTGTTCTTGAGTGCAGTCAGAACAGACTGCAGGTGTCGGGGATGATGATGAGACGTGGCGTGTAGGTACTTATCCGTATGAGTAGGCTTGCGGTACACACAGTGCGACAAGGACCCATCTGACCTCGCGGTTACTTTGACATCTAAAAATGACAATGACCTATCCGCCTCCACCTCATATGTGAACCTTATCTTGGGGTGAATGGAGTTGAGGTGTTGTAAATATTGATCTACTTCCTGTTTATTTCCTTTGACGATACTAAAGATGTCATCCACGAATCGCTTCCAAAGCCTAACGGTCTTCGGGCCGAGACTCAACGCCTTCTCTTCAAAATGCTCCATCCAGATGTTGGCTAGTACAGGGGCTACAGGACTGCGACACCATCAATCTGAAGGTAATGTTGACCTTGGAAAAGGAAATAGTTGCCCTCTAGACAATGTTCAAGTAGATCAAGAATCAAAATTGAACGGCAACACGTGGTCTCTCAGCAGGTCTTTTACGACGTCCAAACATTCTTTTATTGGAACCTTGGTGTAAAGTGATTCCACGTCAAAGCTCACCATGACGTCATCAGGTTCCAACTTGAGATCTTTTATAATTTGTATGAAGTGCCGCGAGTCTTTCACAAAAGACGGTGTTTTGCCTACAAGTGGTTGCAATACTGACGCAACATGCTTCGCGAGATCGTAAGTAGGAGAGGCAATTTGACTTACAATAGGCCGCAGCGGCACGTTGGGCTTGTGTATTTTGGGCAGACCATATAATTTCGGTGGCTGATGTGAATTTGGTGCATAAAGTCTGTTGTACTCGTCTTCTGAAAATAGGTCCTCGTTATCCTGGATAAGAGATCGTATTCTACGCGTTACTCTGGCCGTGGGGTTATATGATACCGGTTTATAAACATTATCGTCATCCAAAAGTTCAAGTATTTTACGTTGGTAATCAGTTGTACTCATCACTACAGTGGCGTTTCCCTTGTCGGCCTTAAGCACTAAAATATTCCGGTTATCCCTAATGTTTATCAATGCTTGACGCTCTCCCATAGTGATATTACTAGCCGGAAGCTTTGATTTTCGTAATATTACCGCGACGTCCTGTCTAAGGATATCGGCATCGCCGGGCGGTACCTTGTTACGTGCAATAGATTCCTCAACGCTACTGATTACTTTCTCGAACGGTATTTGTTTAGGTGTTGGAGCGAAATTCATACCTTTAGCCAAGATGTTTATGGTAGTATAATCTAAACTCACGTGTGATAAGTTAATGACGGTGTCCTTCGATCGATCGGGTACCACGGGTGACTTCTTATTTTTTGCATACCGTCGAGTATATTCCTTCGAGAACTTACGCTCAAAGTTCTCACTACACAATTCGAAGGTACGACTCGCTTGTAGAAACGTAACCCGATCACACAAATCATAGTCCGTTTGAGATAGATTAACACTACACTTCAAATGTAACGCATATAATTCTCTCTGTATACACTCCAAATCACTGTATTTGTTGCGAATTAATTGTCTCAGGATTTTCAATTGCTTCTAACATGTCCCGATTATTGCTATTCCATTTTTGCAATGCGAAACCACCTTCATCTAGTAATTTTGTTATTTGCGTGTAAATTTCAGTGCCCTCTTCAAGGCTATCGCAACCTGTCATCATGTCATCGACATAGAATGAATTTAGAACTATGCTTGAAGCCATCGGATAGTTTTTTCCTTCATCATATGCAATTTGATGTAAGGTCCTAACAGCTTGGTAGGGTGCCGATGCGGTGCCAAACGTAACAGTCAGCAACTCGTAATCCTGTATCGGCATTTCTGGGCTGTCTCGCCATAGTATGCGCTGATACATCGTGTCTTCTTCTGCTATTCTCACCTGTCTATACATTTTGATGACGTCTGCCACAAGGCCGATAGCATGACGACACCACTTGAGGAGCGTGTGCCGAAGGTCAGCCTGCAGCGTCGGTCCGACCAGCAACGTTTCATTCAGCGATACATCTATACTGTTCTTTTCAGAAGCGTTGAAGACTACTCTAACCTTGGTAGTCGTCTTGTCATCTCGAATCACAGCGTGATGTGGAAGATAGACTGCTTCATCTCTTTTATGATAATTTTTCCTTACAGGTCTCATATGTCCTAGCTGTAAGTATTCTTTTATTACTTTAGTATATTCTTCTTTCAATTGTGTATTATTCGTTAATCTTTTTTCTAATGACCTGAATCTTGTTTCAGCTATGCCTCGCGAGTTGCCATATTTACAAGCAGGATCATCTTCTCGGAACGGTAACCTGACCACATACCTACCGTGCTCGTCCCTTCTGGTAGTCTGCCTATAAAGTTCTTCGCATTTCTCTTCTTCGGTGGTAAGTAATTTCTTTTCATTTATTTGTTCTTCTATTTCCCAAAACCTTTTGAGAATGTCATCTTCTTTTATCTGTGCATGCATGACATTAATATTTCTTGTTTTTAATTTATCATTGTTTACAGAACTAATCACCCCTGACAGAATCCAACCTAAGGTGGTGCTCTGAGCGATGAGAGTACCTGAAGGGCTCTTAATAATGCCTCCCTGTATAATGCTACTGTAAACGTCAGCGCCCAACAGAATGTCTATCTTGTTGGGCGTGTTGAAATCTGGGTCAGCCAGATATAGATCCTTGGTATCTAGCCAATCAAAATTATTAAAATTTATATTGCAATCGGGTAAGTAGGACGTTATCTTACCCAACACATATGCATTTATTTAAATCGTCCAATTTGGATCCATACGTGATTGGATCGACAAATTAACCATATACCGTGCAATGGTTGACCTATTGTTACCTAAACCAGTGACGACACCTTGAATAGGAATTCTTTTGAGATTAAGTAGTTGCACTGTAGCCTCCGTGATAAAACAAGCCTGCGAGCCCTGATCGAGTAAGGCTCGGATTGTTAGATGCTGGCCAAAGTTAGACTTAGCTTGTATTAATGCTGTTGCCAGCAACACCTTTCGTGGTTTAGGAACTGTGCCTATAGATAGACATGAGAATATGAGTGTGTCACTGCTTGAGCTGCTTAGTTGATCAGTGGAAGGTTTTGGAGGATTGTCGTTATCCCTGACGTTTTTATTTTCACCGTAGTGCAACAAAGAGTGATGACGTTTGTGGCATATTCGACATGACGTTGGTTTTTTGCAATCGGACACAGAGTGATTGCTGCCTAGGCAATTAAAACAAACATTACTTTTAGCCACAAATTCCCGTCTCTTGTTATAATGGGTTGCTTAACAAATTGCTTGCAGAAACAGAGTTTGTGCCATTCACGGCAGTATTCACAGCTCATAGATGATGAGTTTGTGACCAATATAGCCTTTGGATTATGAATATGCGATACGTTGTTCTGGCGAGCTGACGACTTATGTGGCTCAATGAACTCTAATGTGCGATAACGATTTTCAATAAATAACCTAAACTGTTCAAAGGTAGGCAACTTGTTATCTCCGGTAGGGTTAATACTAAGTTCCCACTGTTTACGAGTCTCAAAATCTAACTTGAATGCTACTATTTCGATAATGATGATATCTCATGTGCTCACATAAACGTCCAAATTTTTTAGAGCATTTAAACAGTCATTTGTAGTATCAAATAGCTCTTTAAGACCTGAACCTGACTCAACATGTAAACGTTTTTGGCCAAACAAACGTTTCAAAATACATTGAGCGAGATACTTTTTGTTATTGTAACGCCTTTCCAATAAAGCCCAACACTGAGCATAATTCGCGTCGCTTGTTGGAATATGCCGTATTAATTGTTCAGCTTCTCCTGTAAGGTGATTTTTTAAATAGTGCAATTTTTGGCAATCGTCAAGAGACTCGTTTTTATGAACTAAAGACTTAAATAAATCCATTCGCTATATTTTCCTGAAAAGGTCGGGATGGTTATTTTAGGTAATTTTACAAATGTTGACCTATTTGAAGACTCACTATCAGCTGACTTAGCCGATACCAATGATTCGGTAGATGACAATTTATTGTATGTTGATTTCAAAAGCGTTTTAAAATTAATATAAACATCTTCGGTAGAATCATAAATGTCCAGCACGTTTTGATCTACCGCCCCTACAATCTGCTCACAAAGCCTGGAATAATTCGTTTCGAACTTAGTACAATTGTTTTCAAGGAGTTCTTGTCTAGTTTGTATATATTCTAAGGTAATTCTCTCCTTTGGACTGTTTTTGAAATTTACATATCCCTTTTGTATGGTATTTTGAAAATGAGTTACAAGATTCTTCAATCCCTCCATATTGATAAATGTGTAAACAATAATAAACAAACCCTGTGAATGTAAATGACTAAAAACTCCAGCAACAAAGCTTCTAAATTGGCATATCTTCTAAAACTAGGTTGAATTGAATAAAATTGCAACTACAAAGTGTACCAACAAAACAACTAAGGCATCTAAAATAGTACTAAAATAAACAGTAAGTCCCGTGATAACCGAGTTCGCTAAGTACTAAACAATACAACACTACACTTAAACAAATCAAAAAGCGTACTAAAATAAACAACAAATCCAGCCTTAAGCGACAATTCTAAGTGCCTAAGCAAGACGATTCTCAAAAAATACAAGTGTTTTAAAATGTACTTACTGTCGGCGGTAAACGGACATAGACTTCTCGTTCCCCCGTTTTCTATAAATTATTCTAAGTGTCTAAACTAACATGCATTAAAACTAATTTTTACAAGTTACTACAAACCACTCATAACTTATCTAAGTCTAAACTGCATTGAAATCTTCTACATGAATATCTTGAACGTTTAATGCAAAGTTTAAATTGCTTGAAATTAAAAGAAACTTCGTAAACTGCTTCAAATGAAAAGATCTTTTTGCCTTGTAAACATAAACAAATAAATGTACTCACAGCTTTGCACTTCACACTCACTATTCCAAATTGTCACGTAGGTGGCGCCTTCTGTGGTGATTTCTGGAACTATTTGCTGCCACTCGTGGTCTTGGAACTACTTCCAAACACGCGCCACTGCCTTGCGCGTGCGCATTTACTCGTACCGTTGCACAGCGATCCACTACTAGTACGAGGGGTGAACTCAAGAAGCCTAGGAGTATCCGATGTACAAATCTCAGCTTTACTGAAACTTGCGGTGGAACAACACTACTTGATCTGGGTGTGATGATGGTTGAAATAAAATACAACTCTTCACCTGAACTAGTGTAATAATATTGCTCAAGAAATAAAAAGTTCATTGACCTTTACATATTGTCCATGGGGACGAAACCATAGTGACATCTAATTTGACGCTAACGCCATCTATCGACTTTCGAATCAACTGATACATAATTGTGTATTGAACAAAAAGCAAAAAATAAATAAACCTTAAGTCTTAAGTATTGAGCTTATTTACATAAACTATACAATTTTATATAAACTTATTTTGAGTCGGCGCCAAAGAATAAAATGATTAATAACCTACGTAGAGCCTACGTAGGTACATATAAAATTTTGATAATTAATCAGTTTGTTGTTTAATTTTTTGTTAAAAAGATTTTTATTTTATGGTTTTTTTTTCATCATCAGCTCAGCTGCATGATGTGATTTATAAACGCAAATACCTGATAACGTAATGAAAAGTAAACAGAAACACTATTCGTTCCTACAATTTACGAGGATTTCTCTCAATTTTATCAGGATCCCATCATCAGATCCTGACTTTCTTGACATGGGACCACCCTTGAGGTATACCCTTCCAACAAAAAAGAATAATCAAAATCGGTTCAGAAATAACGGAGTGAGGGCTAAACATACATAAAAATATATATATTTATATATACGGTCGAATTGAGAACGCCTTTTTTTTCGTCTGTTAAAAAGACGGCAATACAACAACTGCGGGAACGCTATGACGTATGTTTTTTTGTTTCGTGTTTCTTACTTTGAAAATCACGGTCTTCCATACAACCGTTCAACCCTTATTTTAGACACTGAAGAAGCAATGACCTGTCCAATTGTTTATTAGTATCAGGAGCGTTGCGTTGTGGGTCTGGTATGTGGTACCACTCATTTACCATATAAGTACCTGTCCAGTGAGAGCAACGCGTTCAGCGCCAAGTCTCCTGGCGAGTCCCCCTCCACTTGCGGCGAGTAGATACCCGACGCTATCTGGCACGAAAACGACGCCAGTCTGCCAACGCGCAGGATGAAACTTTCTCTCGAGCCACAGCGGCAGGCAAGGCTCGAGCGCTGCCATCACGCACGTGGTGAGAAGGACGCAGCCCGCGCAAGCGCCCGTCGAGCCGCGTTGAGCCACCTCTAGCATACCCACTGGGGATACTGTGCCGTCTACATAGCCATCCGAAAGTGGCTGTGGATGCGAAGGACAGATGAGAGCCAAGTGTTTTTCCACAACTTATAACTTATCATGGCTCAGCATCCTATAGTAACAACGTCTGTCTACCTTGTACGTATGATTTTGTGATATTTCTATTATTTTCTATCTATCTAATAAATTTGAACCCAAATGCCTTATTACTATTAGTTTACTACATATTAATTTCCTATCTTTACTTATAATAAAACTGTATGAACATGGAACATATTTTGAAATATTTTTTTGGAGGCACTCATACTGAAGCCATCTACGAGTATCACTTTCTTCATTTTTGTCTGTCAGTCTGTATCTTGGCCTCGGATCGAACCGATTCAAATGAAAATTGGCATAATTTGAGTTCTTACTACGAGGAAAGACATTGGATACTTTTTTTCACAAAATTCAGGACGGTTCCCTTGAGAGCCCCCCTCATGAAAGTCAAAATGTGTACTTAGTTGGAATTCAATAACACGTAGTCCAATAGGGAATATGCATGTTGTTTAAGTTTACTTGATTAATTTTCCCTTGAATCTTTATGGTCCAGATATTATGCCTAAACAGTTATTTTCTTATTTAGTTCGTGTTTAATTGCAAAAAATATTAATTAAAATATGCAAAATAAGGGCGCGAAATTCAACTTTGCATAACGCTTCACCATTGTTCGAAACAAAACATGACGTGACATTCCACGTTCTGTCATTTATCGGCGCCTATATTCGTAGTGTTACGGAGAAAGATAGGTGTTCCTGTGGTTTTTGCTCTTAGCTAGTGCAATTTAAGCATTCTAGTGATATTAGAAATCATCTAGGACAATGACTGAATGTAGTTTTGTCAAAGCACAATCGGACAATCTACCGAAAATAGGTGCATTCATGATGACTATATATTTTGCATCAAATCCAGATTTTATTTCCGCTGAGGTTAAAGAAGTGAAAGCCGCAAGGTAATTATTATAATACTTGTTATATTATAATCTAAAGGATAGGTAAGATATGTATAGCTAGTTATATTCATGAAGTTATATTGGACTTTTGTTACCTAGTTTAAGTAGACAAGCAAGTTGCCTTCTGCTTGATATTTAAAACAAACATAAATTACTGCTGCCTAATTCACACTAAACTAGCAATTAAATATGGCTTACATTAAAGTGATCTTCACAACAGTATAAACACGATATTGAAGATACTTCATCTCTTCTCATTAATGTACACCATTGTTTTCGTATTTTACATTATTATTTTGTACAGGAAAAAATACTGTATTGGGTGTACTTCTTATAGTGTTTTTACACTTAGGGACAAGGCAATACCATATACTCCGCAATGCCACGCTTTATATAGCGAAACGGTACTTCCAGAAAAGTCGCGACACCTCTGGTAAATTCTACAAAACAATAGAATCCGCTAAAACATCGTAAAATATTCCATTAATGGGCTACTAAGTATCTCACATTATACAGAAAAGTAATTAAAACATCTAAAAAACTAACAACCCAGTCAAAGATAGCAAAATCAAAAAATATATCAAAAGATGTCTGGAAACTTATAAACGAACACCGAAATAAGAGACACGAAAACAAAACTAAATTAATCCTCAAAAATGAAAATAAATTCATAACAGAACCGTCTGAAATTGTCAATATTTTTTTGAAGCAGTTTGAGTTATGCTCTAAGGCTAGTTCAACAAATACAAAAGCTGCTATGGATATCTTACGTAATAATCTAGAAAAGGTAAAGAATGATCTTATCTTAGTCAATTCAACTCCACAAGAGATATACAAAATAGTTAACAAAATGGAGGGTAAAAAATCGACTGGTTATGATGACATACCTATAACAATAATAAAAGAAAACATAGACATATTAGCAGAACCACTTAGTAGGTTATTTAATAAATGTTTTGATGAAGGTATATTTCCAGAACAATTTAAAGTAGCTAAAATATTGCCCATACATAAAAAGGGATCAAGAGTTGATCAGAATATGTATAGACCCATCTCACTGTTAACTACTACTTCAAAAATTCTTGAAAAACTAATTAAGGACAGGTTATTATCGCATCTCAATCGAAAAAAAGTGCTTAGTAGTAGATAATTTGGATACCAGAAATTTGTTGGGACACAAGATGCAATTCACACACTTAAAATGGAGGTTGTGCGTAGAATGAACAACAAGAAAAGAGTTGCAGGACTTTTTCTGGACTTAAGTTCAGCATTTGACACAGTCAGTCATGACTTACTATTAGAAAAGCAAGACTACTACAGGGTACGGGGTAAGTCTCTGGAACTTCTTTCATCATACTTAAGAAATAGAAAAATGTTTGTTGAAATCAAATCTTGTACTAAAGCACCACATTCTTCACATGTGTGTAATACACTTAGTGAAGAAACTTACAAGTCTAAAGTGTCTACAATTAATGCTGGTGTCCCCTAAGGTTCCATATTAGGTCCAATTTTCTTCATAACTTTCATTAACGACCTAATACAACATGTAATTAAAACCGTGGGGGATTCTATTCAGTTGGTAATTTTTGCTGATGACACAAACGCAGTAGTATCCGCTAATGATATAAACACTCTAAATGTAAGAGTGAATAAGACATTAGACACCTTTTACAACTGGTTTACCGTAAATAGCCTTAAAGTAAATACGAGCAAGACCAACGCAATACTATTTCGTTCAACAGCCAAGAATTATGAAAGATTATGTAGTAAAATTAACGGAGAAAGCATCACCCAAACCTCGGTAGTTAAGTTCTTGGGAGTATACATAGACGATAGATTAAATTGGAAGTCAGAGCTAACTCATTTAGAAAATACAATTAGTTCGGCCTGTTATGTACTCAGAAGTCTTAGAAACGAAGTAAGTCGAGAGCATTTAATAATGGTATACCATGCAGACCATATTTTAAAGAACTTAGAATATTGACAGTTCCATGTTTGTACATCCTAGTATAACTGACGCATTTATCAAAATATGTCAATGAGTATGAAACGCAAGAAGAAAGACAAATAAGGGAGAGCACAAGAAGGAAAGATTTACAAACCAATCATGTACCAAGTCTTGAGTGTTACTGACGTGCTCTCGTGGACTGCACTTCGGTACGAGAGGAAGAACGGCTGGATGTGTTTATCCCAGTCTCTTTGTCTGCCTTCCACAACTTTTGCCAAGTACCTCTCTAATGTCTGATTAAACCGTTCCACCATTCCATCAGACTGAGGGTGGTAAGAGGTGGTTCGGGTTTTAAAAGCACCCATCACGCAGCACGTTTCCTGGAACAACTGCGACTCAAAATTCCTCCCCTGATCACTGTGAATCTCCAAAGGTACCCCAAATCGACAGAAGACTTCATTGACCAGCTTATCAGCTACCGTGGTCGCCTCTTGGTTCGGTATCACAAATACTTCCGGCCACTTCGTAAAATAATCCATGACAACCATAAAATACTTGTTGCCATCTTCACTCTCCGGAAATGGACCTGCTACATCGGCGGCAATACGCTCCCACGGAGCTCCCACATTATACAGTTGCAATGCACCCCTGCTGCATGTGTGAGGTCCCTTTACTGCTGCACAACTGATGCATTTTCGACACCAGTCTTCCAACAAAACCGCTCTCGAATCTTCAATAAAGTCCTTTTCACACCCAAATGGCCTCCTGAACATCCATCGTGGTAAAGCTGTAAAATCTTCAGTAACTTGGCCTTTCGAACAACCATTTGGAGGTGATAGGTGTCCCCTCGAGCATTCTCCCATTTACGGCACAAGCACAGCAGTACAGCAGTTCTATCCACCTCGCTACTTGTCCTTCCGGGTTTTTGAATTGTAACAACCACTTCAATGCAGCATGGTCAGTACGCAGGTGGAACCTTCGACCTAGTAAATACTTATTGAAGTGCTTCAATGTTTTAACCACGGCAAGCAGCTCCCTTCTCGTGACACAGTAATTCCTTTCCGGTCTAGATAGAGACTTGCTGAAGTACGCTATCACAATTTCTTGATCGCCTTTCCGTTGCGACAACACACCGCCAATACCCGTGTTACTCTGTGTCGACTATAAATTCATTTTTCGTGTCAGGATAACCCAATAAAGGCGTACAACACAGACGCGTCTTTAGCTCCGGAATGCAATGTCACTGCTCTCATCCCAACAGAAAGTTCGTTTTTCTTCAGTGAGTCGGTGTAACGGTTTTGCAATGTCCGCAAAGCTTTTGACAAACCGCCAGTAGTATGAGCATAAACCCAGGAATGCTCTAACTTGCGTCTTGTCCCTTGGAACAGGCCAGTCCTTGACAGCAGCTACCTTCTCCGGGTCCGTTCGTACACCTTCTTCTGACACAACATGTCCTAAAAAGTGTACTTGCCGTCTAAAGAGCACTTCTTAGGACTCAGCTTGAGGTTAGCCCCCCGGATTTTTGAAAGCACACGCTCGAGGTTCTGCAGGTGTTCCTTAAGGGTACATCCTACTATAATGATGTCATCTAAATATACCAGGCAGGCATCCCCAATTAGGCACTAACTCCATCAATCTTTCAAAAGTTGCTGGGGCATTGCACAGACCAAACGGCATAACTGTAAATTGCCACAGACCCTTTCCTGTAGAGAAAGCGGTTTCTCCTTATCTCTTGAATCAATTTCTACTTGCCAGTAACCACTTTTCAGGTCTAACGTCATGAACCACTTCATTCCCGTTAGCGTGTCCAGTGTATCGTCGATACGTGGCAGAGGATAGCTGTTCTTCTTCGTGATGTCATTTAACCGACGGTAGTCAACACAAAACCGCATACTACCATCCTTCTTCTTCACAAGGACCACAGGAGAACACCACGGACTGGATGAAGGCTCTATAACTCCATCCTTTACCATTCCTTCAATCATGGCGTCTACCTGACGGATCGGAAGTTCGTTGCCCGTGTTAATCTTATGCTGAACTAGTCCGGTCTTTCCTATGTCCGTATCACTTGAAGAGAAAACATCGCCGTATCGAAGCAGCACCTTCTTAGCCATGTCGAACTCTTCCTTCGTGAGTTCACTACGACATTCCTCTAATAGCGTTGAGACATCAAAGCTCGTTACGCTAGTAGAACCGTCTTGGCATCTACGCAACCAAGTAACTTCCTCACAGGTGCCTAACAGAGTGCCCTTCCCGATCTCCTGCTCCTTGTCAGAAGAATTCATCACACGAACTACTGGATCACCAGTCGTCCTTACCAGAGTCCTCGCCACCCTCCACGGAAAGTCATACTTCGTGCTTTCTATTTGTACACACCGATTCTTTCTGGGTGACGACCGCGGAAGAGCAACCGGTACGACTGCTTCTGATCTAGGAGGAAGCACAGTGTTCTCCAGGCAGTATACTTTTCCAGGTGACGCTCCTTTCACGGAGAGCTCATCCAAACCACACCTCAATAATCCCTTATTCACATCTATCTCACAACGATGTTTACGCAAAAAGTCCTAGCCCAGAATGCAATCATCAAGAATATCTGCCACGATGATGTTGTGCTTGTAAAGTTCGTTACCCAGCTTCTACTCCACCGTTTTCTATCCTCGGACGGCTATCCGCTGACCGGTAGCTGTTACCAGCTGTAATTGCTCGCAGTCACTGATGTTGTCCCCAAGAAACCGATTCGCGAGCTGGGAACTAACTACCGTCCGAGAGGCTCCCGTATCTAGAGTCATACTGCACGGCATCCCGTTGACCTCGCTTCTGATGATCAGGCTATTCCCGTCATGAGCTTGCAAAATCGAAATTCTTGGGGCTCTTTGACCACCAGCCAGCACCCACCCCGCAGTCCTGGCTCCTATTCGTTTCCCTGCTGTTGGACGGCAGCATCAACCACCCTTCTATTCTCCTATCCTCTCTCCACAGGTGTAGCATCGGGGGCTGTATTGGGGACGGTCAGTTAGTTACTTCCCTAACACGGTGGGCTCGGTGGTCTTGCGTCACCGCTTCCACCTGTAATGCGTGAGCAAGGGCAGCCTTATGCGTCCTTATGCTCCAGGTCACGGATGCCGTCGACGAAGGCTTGCACCAGATTGCCCTCGATCAATGTAGGCGCTGACTGATATGCCTTCCGGACGAGCTCCTCAATTTCCAAAGCCCACTGCTGTTAATTCTCACCTCCACGCTGCACGCGCTCCTTTAACTGGGCTAGGAATACGTGCTCCAGGTGCGCGTCACCGTACCTCGACTCCAACGCCTCAACGAGCTGGTTGTAGGTGAGGTTCTTGCCGAGAGCCTCCAACACAGTCAATGCTTGGGCGCGGAGACCCAGGGTGAGGGCTGTCATGGCCTGCGCCTCAGTCCACCCGTTCGCCTTCATAACGGCTTCGAACTGGATCTTATAAGCAGACCATGAGGACGTTCCATCGAATGGAGGCACCTTAAACCCGCGCGCCACAGGAGCATTCCCCACAGGAGCAGTTCCAAGCTTCAGGTCTCCTAGGGCCTTCTGCATATCCACAATCTTATGCTCAGTGTGTGTGTCTCCTTCATCACCTTGAGGTCCTTACTTAGTGCAACCTGGAGATCTTTCATAAGGAACATCTGCTCCTCCTTGTCCCGCCGCGACTGGTCCTGCAGCTGACGAGCCTGCTCCTCCTGGCGACGGGTCTGCTCTTCCTTGTCCCGCCGCAACTGGTCCTGCAGCTGACGAGCTTGCTCCTCCTGGCGACGGCTACGCTCCTCCTGGTGACGGCTCTGCTCCTGCAGCATCATCATTAATGCGGCGAGGTCCGGAGCCGCCGAGGTCGAGGGAGCCGCTAATGAACCGTCAGCAGGTTCTGCCGTCAGCTGCCGACCGTCCGCTGGTTGTTGCGGAGCATCCCCAAACCGTTTCTGGTCCATCTCCTGCTGTCGCTGTCCCCTAGTACGAACGCCTTCCGTGTCCTCCTTCGGTAAAACCGGCATCATCTAATCCCACTTCTGACACCAATTTGTTGCCTAGTGTACCGAGCTGAGGTTCGGGATTAGAGAATTATACCAGATTGTTACCGAAATAGACACAATTTATTTTAATAGATCACAAAATACACAAGAAAACTAGCAACAACACAATTACAATAATTTATTATCACTATTACACTAAACTTCTTAATTCACTTACACTTTACTCGCTGTTAATTTACTTGACACTCACTTGAAACTAACTCACTTGACACTCACTTGATAACTAACTCACTTGACACTCACTTGATAACTAACTCACTTGACACTCACTTGATAACTAACTAACTACTCCGAATGCCACGCTTTATATAGCGAAACAGTACTTCCAGAAAAATCGCGACACCTCTGGTAAATTCTACAAAACAATAGAATCCGCTAATACATCGTAGAATATTCCATTAATGGGCTACTACTTAGTTCCGTGTTGTCTCAACAGATGGCGTGTATCTTTATTTTGTAGCTCTTTACGAATTCCGACAGTCGCCAATAGATGGCGGAATATTCGTAACAACACAATAGAATGTCTAATGAATCTTCTACATTTGGCCTATCCGACTCACAGCAAACAGCTGATGCATTCGCGTCGTATTTTAAATGTGTATTCCTATCGAGTACACCTGTACTGGACCCGCGCGCCGCGCTGTCAGCCGCACGCTCCGCACCGCCCCCGCGCTCCGCGCCGCCCCCGCGCTCCGCGCTAGCGCCCGACGTGTGCGTGAATATTAGCTTTATACAGGAGCGCGAAAAAAACTTAGACCAAAATTTACCCAAGGCCCAGATGGCGTACCCCAAGTAATAGGGAATATGCATGTTGTTTAAATTTACTTGATTAATTTTCCCTTGAATCTTTATGGTTCAGATATTATGCCTTAACAATTATTTTCTTATTTAGATCGTGTTTAATTGCAAAAAATATTAATTAAAATATGCAAAATAAGGGCGCGAATTCAACTTTGCAAAACGCTTTACCATTGGTCGAAACAAAACATGACGTGACATTCCACGTTTTGTCATTTATCGGCGCCTATATTTGTAGTGTTACGGAGAAAGATAGGTGTTCCTGTGGTTTTTGCTCTTAGCTAGTGCAATTTAAGCATTCTAGTGATATTAGAAATCATCTAGGACAATGACTGAATGTAGTTTTGTCACAGTACAATCGGACAATCTACCGAAAATAGGTGCATTCATGATGACTATATATTTTGCATCAAATGTAGATTTTACGTCCGCTGAGGTTAAAGGAGTGAAAGCCGCAATGTAATTATTATAATACTTGTTATATTATAATCTAAAGGATAGGTAAGATATGTATAGTTAGTTATATTCATGAAGTTTTATTGGACTTTTGTTACCTAGTTTAAGTAGACAAGCAAGTTGCCTTCTGATTGATGTTAAGATTATGGTGCATTTACTTTTAACCAGAAGTAAGTATATTCATTTTCGTGTTTCAGCACGAGCGGTTTAGGCTTTGCGTTGGTGAATCAGTCAGTTAGAACAAGTGAATATATACCTATACCGATGACATGTTGGTGATGGCCCATAGTTTCTAGGAAGCGGTACTCACTGACTGACTACAGTGAGAGTCTACCAGTTGGTCCGACGAATCGAGGCGTAAGGTCGTCATCGCGATCTTTTGCGGGAGAACATCCTAAGAGATGCCGCAGATGGATGGGACGGGTTTTATGTTCTTCACCCGCAACAGTGTCCCGTGAAGGGTGTGTCTGGACATCGTCTAGTTAGTAGACGGAGCCCGGCGAGGGGATGTAAGGCACACCGTGTGGCTTTAGTCGGTTTAAGTTTGATTTACGGCCTCACCAATGGCCCAGTGAGGTGAGCACAGCAATCAAACTAATCTTTTCTGAACGCTCCAGGTTGTTTCGCCACCAATACAGTATAAAAAACCCTGCCTGGAGGATTCTCTCCTTCCAGGAAGAGGTGCAACGCCTATTTTTTTTTTTCTTTAAAAAGACAACACCCGCATGGGTGGCGATAGGAATGACTCCTGTGTCGCGGGGGACTTACTTTACAAACATACAAACAACGTACACAAAGAACACCCAGACTCGGGTATTATAAGCGACATTTTGTTTTTTTCCAACATAGAGGCGAACAAAGCTAGTTATAACTGTAACAATACTGGCTAGTGCCCGCGACCTCGTCTGCCTAGAATCTCTCCCGTACAAACTTTGAATAAATATGTTATTTATCATGTGAAACTGACATAGTACTGTAGGGTTTGTTTGGTACGCTTTCACGGCTTAACTATTCAAGCGGCTATAATGAAATTTGCATACACTTTGTCAGGGGTGCAAAAACGACATAGGGTAATACCACAACAAGACATACATATCATCCAGATAAAAACATAGTGTTGCCGAGGAATAAAAAAATACTTTACCGCAAGCGAAGCCGCGGGCAAAAACTACTACATAATATATTTAATAATTTTTAAGTGGTTTGACTTCGTCACTACCTCTGATAATACACTAACAAATATTGTCTTAAGCATAACAGATGCTGTAACGTTTACGAAATGTAAAACGTGCAAGCAAATGATAGGTTCAATCTCAGAAGATTCATTGGCCAGATCCATAATGGATAGATCTAGTGACAATTTTTTTCTCATTAAGTCTATTTATGAAAAAAAATGGATCTAACGAGAATTGATGTGAAAAAGAATTAAATACAAAAGCTACAAAAACAAATCAATATCACTAAAACAAGTGAATATCACTAATCTTACCCGATTGTATTCCTCTCTATCCAGGAACATGTACTGCAGCGCTAAAAGCACAAGCAAACTCTAACTAGAGAATGCAGTCTCGAGCCGAGATCGCAAGTTCGAGATCTGGCGGCACTAGAAAAGGTCTCGCGATATCTCGAGTACTTTTAAAAACAAACGTGGTTCACACTGAAAGTTTTTAGAATAGGTCAGTAAGAAAAGCAGCCGATGAAATTGTTTTTTTTTTAATTTCATGTTAGGTTATATAACTAGGTAATGTTTCCATTCGAAGATTTGCTGACAAAAGTAAAGAAGGGCAGTAGTCGTGGGAAAGAGATGATTGTCTCATTGTTTGGACGGACGGGTCGTCTCGTAGCAATCATTCTAGAAGATAAAATGACTGTTACTACAGATTGATATGTCAGTCATTGTCTACAAGTTGTCTTGGAAAATGTTAGACAGTAGTGCCCAAGAAACAGTATCTACCTCCACCACGACATCGCTCCAGGTCACTCCGCCAGACGGACTATCGAATATTTGTCTATCGAAGATGTGGAGCTAGTGAGTCATCCTCCTTCAAGTCCCGACCTTTACTTTTATTTATTTCGAAAAATTAAAGATAAATTTTAGGAATTCGTTTTATGTACCCTGAAGATGCCACGGCTGCGTTTGAAAAGGCGTGGAAGAGATCCCTAAAGAAGAGTGGTCTCACTGCTTCAGTCAATGGTTTTATAGCATGCGACGGTGCTTGGAAAGGAACGAAGACTACTCGAAAAGCAATAAAAATATTAACAGGCATCTTAGTTTCTAAAAACTTTCAGTGTGATCCCCATATGGACCGACACATGTTTTTTTTTTCTACAAATTAATAAAAATGAAACAATGCTCGACAAGGCTATTTATTTTAAAAAATCACTACACAATTTACTAGCTTCCCCGAGAGTCTGATTTACGATACAGCCTACCTGCTGACAATTTTAATCAATATCGTTCAATCGGGGTGACTCGATGATAATCATTATTACAAACTTTCTTCTTCTAAAATCTTTTTCTTAGGATTTATATTATATGATATAACATACCGAGATTAGTGAGTAGAGCCGCGGCGAGGAAGAGGAATGGTGCCCCACGACTCCACAGCGCATACGTAGCACCACCGAATGGGTACCCCACAAGCACACCTGCAACACACGTGTAGTGTAATTCTCAGATCTCATTATAGGTAGGACGTAGTTGGACGCTACTAAGTTTTGTCATATGCAAATTTACGATTTGAAGTTATATCCATATCGACACAAATTACATAAATACACATAAACAAATTTAGAGGAGAAAAGGAATCGTTTGTTGGATTATTGTATAATTTTCTTAAATAAATAATATTGTTAGCTGACGGTAGTAGAAAAAAAATAAGTGATGTCACACATCATCCGATATCGAGTCTATAAATAGTAGTACTGAGTTGTTTCACTACTGTTTTCCAATAATATAATATACAGAAAATAGCGGGCTTCTTACGTTCTGACATTAGTATAATTATTTTGTATATTTTAAGCTTGCCTAAGATTAGGATGATACACGGTCTGGCAGGATAACAACGTTGAGACGAAAACTGTATATTAATTGTTGGAGAAAGACTGACTGAGTGTGATATATCGACAGATCGAGGAAACCCTCTAGTTAAATGCACCAATTGTTCATCGGATTCTTCAAAACCGTTTGAAAGTGCGGAAACTTTGTTCACTCTAGATACCGCTCTTGATGACAGATGTGCTGAAGAAGCAGCGTGTGACTTGGTCTCCTGATATGTTTAAAAAATTTAAAGACGGCCTATTCACCTTCTTGAACTAGATTGTTACATGTAATGAAGCCTGGCTTTATTATTTCTACTAAATCAAAGAGTAAAGTGTGGGTCTTTGAAGATGAACCACCGCCGACGTCTGTTAAAATGTCCCGATCCGTAGAGAAAACAATGGTTGCTGTATTTTTTACTAAGAGAGGAATATTGGCTATGGTTGTGCTTAAAAAATGGAAGACTGTTATTGGTGTATGGTATACAGAGGAATTAAGAGGAATGTTTACAAGTAATAGAAGCCTTTAAAAATGAACGACCAAACTCAAGACTCAATACTTGGCCTTTGTATCAAGATAACGGCCCTGCACATCGAGCCGGCAAAACTACGGACTATTTGCATCAAGCTGGCATCGAATAGCAAGGACACCCTAGGTGTTCCAGATGGATACTGGAGCAATCGTCGATAGGTAAACGAGCCTACTTCGAGAGACGATACACGACACAGTCACGGCGAGTAGTTACCTAAGGCGACGGCTCCGAGCAGTATGCCGATGCCGCGGTGGCGGCTGTGCTCGGGCAGCGCGCGCGCGGCGAGCGCGAGGCCGGCGACGCCGCCGAGCGCGGCGCCCGCGCCGTGCGCCGCGCGCGCCGCGCACACGCACAGCGCCGCCGCCGCGCCGCTGCACCCGCTGCACACTGTGAACCCTGCACGACACAATTTTTTACTTAAATTTAGGCAATAATAATTGTACGTGTCTGCTCGTACATGCTGCATACGTACATAAAGAATTGATCAATTTTAGATTTAATTACGTAAATATTAGCAGAGCGTTACGCTGTACCATGGTTTGTACGTACGTTCCTATGTACTTTGTAACCGACCGGGGCGCACCGGTATCTTTTAATTAGTTTGGGTTCATAGAAGTCAATATTGTGATCACCGAAATGAAATCCATAATATCTTATCTATATTTCTTCTGTGCGTGTGTATGTTCCTGAAGTCCTCCTAAACGGCTAGACCGATTTTAATGAATTTTTTTGTGTGTCTTCAGGTGGATTCGAGAATGGTTTAGATTTACAATTGGACCCCGTAGATGGCGCTGCGATACGGTTCCAGGAATAATGACCGATTTTAATTCAACAGAGAAGATGGGTACTGCTTGTCAACATCTTGGAATCCTGTCATCAGCAAATGCAATCGTCAGCGAATACACGCTACTCGACAACATTTAACGGACGTCGACGACTTACGACGCGTCTTATCTTAAGTGTGGTGTGTCGAAGTACCTGGGCCGTGCGACCGTAAATCAAAATAATGAAGACCAAGTGCGGGTAGTTGCTGAAAATCGAAACTCACGAGGCGTCGCTAAACTCTCACCAGTCTACCCGTGCAATTCGATCGAAACGTCGTTTAACCAAAAAATATATTGTAGCTTCTAATCTAGACACGCGGCAGTGTGTCAAGCCAAGTTCAAGTAAAATGAACTGGCGACGCAGCAGCTGTGTGTTATATAAAGTTATATTACACGAACAATTTGCAGCCACTTTTCACGGCTTAATAACTCATAATCTATTGAATATAAATACTTGAATAATTTGTTTATTTATTAAAAACCCCAGATTAACTAGAACCCCAAATTTCATAAATATAGCTTAAACAGTCATTGAGATATTGTCGTTTAAAAATCAGCATTTTTGTCATGACTGACTGACATATAGATCATAAACCTAACCAACTTCCCGATGACCTAGAAAGTTGAAATTTGGCGTTCAGCTGGGTAGTTGTGTGTATGCAAATTAGAAAATTAGAAAACAGTGAATTTTTACTTATTTTAACTTTTAACAGACACTTTAAAAATGTACAGAATCACTACCAAAAATGTGGGTTATGTAAGAAACAGTCTCACAACCACTGATATAAACTATGAAAATCACTAACTAACAGTAACTGCCAAATTGTTCGTACCTCTGTTCGCACTCAAGTGAACTCCACTAATTCCTACCCTTTTATAATCCCACTATTCATTAATATTTATCAATCGAACAATAGTATTGCGTTACCGGTATAACCAGTCAAAATAATGTCTATTAACTTATTTTTATTAAATAGTGAACTCCGTTATCATCTATTATAGTTTGTCCCCATTTATTAAATAAAATAAATAAGAGTTTTGAACGTGGCGATAACAATTACGTAAGGAAGGATTTATCAATGAATAGGCAATGCGCTCTAATATATCTAATATTCAAGAAAATGTACAAACTAGCACAAAAAAGAAAACTGTACAACATAAACGTAGAAAGAAGGTAGGTATTACATTCCTATAAACATAAATACTAAGAAATAAACCAAAAAATAAAAATAATTAAAAATAATCTACTTCCTAACATAAACATCCCACCAAAAACATTTTCATGTAAAATGTTGCTAAGACGAGACCACATGGCTCGCACTGCAAACAAGTTATCAGATCTCACGTAGAGCCAAGTTGTAGAGTTCTACACGCCTAACTCTACAAGCTAACTTCACAAACTCACATGGGCGTAAGGTGAAAAATGTATTCACTGTTCATTACTTTTCTGTTATACAATAGTACTTGTAGTACGTCAGGCAATTCAGAGGTATGTAATACCTATTTCGGACAAGCAATTAATTCTAATTATATTTTAGTCATAAAAAAAATATATATATAAACTTTTTAACAAAAAACTAAACCGACGTAAGAAGAACTGATAAGCGAAGTGTAAACTTGATAGCCTAACTAAACTCCTACACTAATGTAAATACCTAAATAGTTTTGAGGCGTCGCGGCACCCGCGCCGGCGCCAAACATAGAAACAAACAAATTAATTAATACGTATAACGAAGTGATGGCGCGTCCATAGAGCTCGAGGGAAGATACATAGATGATTTTAACCATCATCTTAACTGGTATTATTAAAGTGACGTTCGCTGGAGAGGTACTTGCGTACGTCTATAATCGCATGCTATGATTTGCTGGTCCGTCGGTTTTTACAGCAGCGATATGTTCTTCGACCCATTCAGCAATAGTCCTTCTTTGTTTGGTAGTTTATTTTATAGACACCGGAAGTTTGCAACGGCAAGATATTCATGTCATTGGTTGTACCCACGATGTTTTGAACCACCTAGTCTAAACGTCAGGCATTTCAAAGGTGTGTTATACCTACAGATCGCATCAATTTCCGTAAAATAATTTTATATCATGGATTGCGAAAGTTTAAAAGTTAGTAGATTCTTCTAGAACCGTACCGTGTGCGATTATTCAGGTTGCTGTAAACCGAGTCAAAAGCCTATGCTGGCAAAGGCTGTTGAAATATAAGTATTTTGGTCCATCCATCCATGAGATTACAGCACTGGTGACTTGTATAATAAAAGTCTTTGCCCGAGATGAAATACCACTTCGCTCTATTAAGCAACTCAAGGTTTTTAGATGCCAGCTTGGCTTTGCCTCCAGTTTCGTAGTCACTCTAAGGGAACTCTCTCACGTCACTGGAAAGTCGATATCAAGAATACCAATACTCTCTGCGGTGGTAAGGGCTAGGAATGTCTGGGAACTTCGGGGCCACAGTGAATGGGCTTTTTGGGCGGTGAACGCGCGTATCTGATTCATGCTAATAAACACAGATTATTTAATATGTATATTCGTTTTATGTATAAGTATGATGTTCCTGACAGTGCCTTATCTATATTAATAATGTGAAGAGATCAGGTTATAAGTATTTAAGATATTTACGAGTACCTCGGCAATCAAACCTAGTTATTCGGCCGATAACGAGTATCTAAGTACTAAACAAGTGGCTAAGTGGTACTCGGCGCATGTCGCGTGCTATGCATTTGTGAATAGTACAAGATGTATGTAAGTATTCACCCAGGGCCGCTAGCGCGAGAGCAGCGGTGGCCGCCCTCAACACGGGCCCGGAGCCGCGGCGGGAGACGGCCGCGCCGGCCAATGGGGCGGTGACCAGCTGCGCCGCTGCCTTCGCTCCCAGAACCAGGCCCACCACAGCCTGGGAGCCACCAGACCCGCCACCTACACACAACAACTTATTTTTATAATTAGTTAGACGACGTAGATGAAGATGTTAAATATTTGAACTCGTACCTCTCAAAACTCTGAGTTACAATTAATGTTGACAGACGTCCCGTATTTCACGGGAGGGCCCGTACTTCAGACATCAGTTTAAATGTTCCGCCGCGCCAGGATTGACACTACCCCATATTTCAAACATGCTCGATTTGAAGACATTGAATCATATAGGTACTCGATCGAGCAATAGACCACTATTTTGAAAGTCAAGAGAGAGACATAATGCGTGGATTAAGTATTGACGACAAGGAATCAATGTTATATATAAGGCTGTTATTGTTCCGTTGAGAAGTGGAAGAAAGTCATGAAACGATTTTCCAATTATGAAATTACTAGGTAACATCATATCTTTCACTTTTAGTATTCCAAGTTCGGACAATCTGCTTCGTAGAAGGTTTTTTTTCACAAATGGTGTTGAAATGGATGTAAGAAATAAATTGTTATTTTATGTAAATTTGTACCTATAATTGTTTTTTATATATGATTTTTTTTAATCGGAACAAAAATATTGACGCTGAAAAAAATAAGTAAAATGAAAAATATTAGAATATTGACGCTGTTAATACTACAAAGTGTTTAGGTTTAACAATAGTGTTAGCTTTAACAATTGACCGTAACTTAAATTACTCTAACTTAAGACTCATATTGAAATTATTTTTAAGAGAATTAGTAGCAGTGCATTTGCTTTATACACGCTGTGGTGGACACTTAATGTAGACAGATGCTTTGCTAACAGCGTATTACGGCTTAACTGAATCCATGTTAAGATACGAGGAGATCGGGGGATAGTTCAAGCAACAAGGAAATCGCTTTTAAAGCGATGTTTAAGATCAATGTTTAGATAGGACATCAGAGATTTTTGTAAGCCATATTTTCATACGCTATAATATTCTGACACAACCGTCCCTCCGTCCTCTACATATTAGAATTGGCTTTATTTGTAAAAAGCAATCCAAATCTATTTCCGCGTATGGCAGATATTATTCCCCGAAATAATAAAAATAAACTTTGTCTGCATACGTTTAGGACTGCACTTTGCATGACAGTGCGAGTATGAGATAATTTCGGTGAAAAGGCTGAAATGTTTCGATGAGTCTAACAAATGGATTGATTTCCTTTTGGCTCCAAAACTTTTTCCAAGTCGTTGTTATTCTTCTATCTGCCTCTCATTGTTTCCTTTTTGGAAGGAAATATGTTTCCCTAGATAGATATAGCTCTCTACGTACTCAACCGGTGTGTTGTCTAGTATATAGAGTTTTGTGCGGCATTTGTCATGAGTTTTGTTTTACACAGGTTCATTTCTAGTCCTGCCTCTTTGCTTGCTTGTTGTAATGTTACTAACATTGACTCCAGCTCGGTACTATTTTCTGATAGTAGGACAACATCTTCGGCAAACTTCAGGTTCAATCCCTAATATTGTATTCCTATTTGCGGAGGTGCTCGAAAAACACGTTTCCTTGAAGATGAAAGAGCACAACGAACACACAAAGGACTTTCCCCACTCATGACCTTTACCAAATTAGTCATTTATTATCAGTTCGAAAATTGTATATAATGAATATAATTTTAAAAATAAATTAAAACCCTTCCATTCGAGTCCAAAATATCACGTAGAAAAAATAATCACAAAGCTGCTCCCACCCCTATCGTTAAATAATCACAACGCTGCTCCCACCCCTATCGTTAAATAATCACAACGCTGCTCCCACCCCTATCGTTACAACAGTATTTGCGAATATTCAAAATGATAAACGTTCATCTTATTTATATAACAAAATAAATAAGCGAATTGATATATAAACTAATCCGTATCAAGAATGCAAATTCTTGCTGGTTAAATGGATAAACAAGTTATCCTACGATGAAGTAGATAATCTTATATCAAATAGGTATAAATAAGGTTAAAGTAATACACTTGAAACTTTCTTAAAGCTAGTGGATCTGTCTATACAAACAAGCAGATCCGATCCCAAGACTTCGTCGCAGGGCCAGCAGGTGGAGCCAGTAAATATTCGCTTCACATCACAGAGACTCCCACAGCATCAGGCACACACTTTTAAACATCATTTACATCACTAACACACACATTACAAACAGACTAAAAATGTATAGGTGGTTAATTAAAAAACTGTTTTGTTTTATTTATGTAAAAATACATGTTATATGTAATACATGTTATATGTAATACATGTTATATGTAATACATGTTATATGTAATACATGTTATATGTAATACATGTTATATGTAATACATGTTATATGTAACATACACTTTCAAGCTGTATAAAAGAGCGGCATCTCCTGACACAGGCATCTATATGCTTAAAAAGATATGTCAACAACTATTTTTTGTAAACCAATGTGTATGACGAAATAAAAACTTTTTGATTTGATCGCGCAGTTAAATAATACAGCAGATTTACCCACGAGTAAGGAATTTAATAACCCAAGTATGAACTTTCGTCCCCAACCTTTCTGGAACACATCGCTCTCTAAATTAGTAGCTCAACGAACACTAGCTTCTACGCGAGTTTCAAAAAAACCCTACACCATCTCATTAAGTAATTTAGAAAAAAAAAATTGTGAAACTAAAATTGCTATTCAGCGGGCTAGAAGACAAAATTGGCAAAATTACTGTGACAATATTAAGTTAGGATGGTGAAAAAATCATAGATCACCAGAAATATATATTTCTGAGGACAAAAAGAAACAGCTATTAAATAATATTGCTCCTGATTTCGTGAACTCGCTTCTACCAAATATACAATCAGTTATGAGTTACAACAGTTTTACCATGCAAGAATTGCGGAATCGTGTTAAAAAAGGGTACACGTCTCCGAGTGATGATGGGATAACATACTCAATGCTTTACCACTTACCTGACTGCGCCAAAATACATTTATTATATATTTATAATTTATTTTTTATAACTGGAGACATTCCTCACCAATGGCGCGATATTCGAATTGTTGCAATACTAAAAAGATAAACTTTGTCAAATAACAATTATAAATTACGCCCAATTTCTTTAATTTAATGGGTCTATAAAATAGTGCATCCTATGGTAACAAAACGCCTGGAATGTTAAGTGGAGAGGAATGAATTGTTATCTCCATACACGACGGGTTTCAGGAAGAGTCAATCGTGTTATGAAAACCTTGTTCGGATAGTCACACAAATATACAAATCGGATTTTTAAACAGTTTACCAACACTTGCGTGCTTTTTAGATATTGAGAACGCGTATAATAATATTTTAATAGATAAATTAATAATAAATCGAGATTAAATTGGAGTGGGCAAAAGGCTATGTTTATACTTATGGAATTTTTTGGCAGAACGACACTTAAAATTAAGGATGACTTTATGATAAAAACAAAGCGCCCCAATGCCCCCTATACTCTTTAACATAGCTACTATCAAAATCTGTCAACAAGTAACTAATGTCTTTATATGCCAACAATACGCAGACGATTTCGTATTGTACACTAGCGCTAATAACCTAGTAAATAGTTCAAACAATGTTCAAGATGCTTTGAATACAGTAGTTATTATATTGAGCCAATTAGGTTTGTCTTTATCAACAAATAAAACCAAGCTGTGTTTGTTCAGCAGAGGGCGGAAAAATAACCAGCTACTTATTAAAATCGATGATAATCCTATGGAGTTACTTTAATCTTATGAATATTTAGGTATTTTTAAATAAAAGTATCCACATAAAGTAAAATATATTTATCATTTCTTTTCATTTCAACGTTCCATTTCAGTGTAAAACCACAGTGTACGTATGTAAAACCCTTTGATTGTATGTATATTGTATTTAGTTGTTCCATACAACTCGATTGACACCCACGTAGGTTGATATGTTTATGCCTTGTTTTATTATGAATTACCATCTTAATTTAGATAGTTTGGTTTGTGCTAAAAGATATCACGACCATAGTGTACTAAAGTATAACACTATAATGGAGTTAACAGAACCTCATAGTGAAACAACTACTAAAACTACTACTTTAAAACTAACTACGAACTCTCAGTGATGTCGATGGAACTCATAGCAATTTTGGAAGATTATATGCCCGGACCATTCAAAATTATAAAATTGTCATTTACATCGACAGTAAGAGCGCCTTATATCAAATAGCTCGATGCGCCTCTGGTGGCAGAGGTGTATCGATGTATCTAAGATCTCTCTAAGATCGATGTATCGCTTATGATATCCTCTCTCAAATACATGAGAGCTATATAAAGGGCACTGAACTAAAAATGCAATGAGTTCCATCACACATCGATCTTAGAGGTAACGAGGAGGCTGACAAGTTGGCAAGAATAGCATCTGTGAATTGAAAACAAGTTTCCATCATTACAAGTGCTACTGCCTCAATAATTGGAAAGAGTATTTCAACGAACGCTCGTTAGAAAAAGGCATCTGGTATAAAACCATACAATGTGAGCCTCCTCGTGTACCTTGGTTTAGCGAAATAAGGTTGGGTAGAAAACTGGTAGTAACAGCATTACGTTTAAGGTCTGGACATATGCCATTAAAGAAGTTCGCCTTTATGATGAGGAAATCAGACTCCGCGATGTATGCGTCGTAGTACAGAACGTGCACCACCTTCTAATGGACTGTGCCCGCTACGAAAGAGCCCGAGAGTCTCTGATTGGGACCTACAACCTGAACAGATTAAATATAGGTATGCTTCACGATCTACTGGCAACACCTCGATGTGAAGCAGCGATAAGCCTCTTTGGGTTGTCTGGGACATTAGTTACTAAGTACCTATCTTATATTGTAACAATAATATAATATGTAAGCAGGTTTGGTAGGCTACGATGGAAGTGGCATATTCTTAATGAATTAGAATTCCTTAAATAAATAGAAAAATAAAATTTTTGACTTTTTATATGAAAAATTTGATTTGACATAATTAAGTACCTAATTAGATACATTTGACGTAATATTCAGATTTAATATAAGTATTACTTTGACATGGTATACATTAATTATAGACTGATAATAAAATTATAACTTCATTAATATAAACACATTTATATAATGTCAACTGTTGATATCAAGTCAAGTGATAGAAATAGATGGCTGATGAGAATTTTTCCGTAGTTATTAATTAATTAAATTAAAATTCGCACGTCATTGTATCTATACCTACTTATGGCAAACATGTCTTGTATGTACACACTGTATCTATACCTACCTATGGCAAACATGTCTTGTATGTACACACTGTATCTATACCTACCTATGGCAAACAGGTCTTGAACCTTCTCCAGCTGTATCTTGCATGCGATTGTTTATTATATGTACACATGTGTTTGAGCTAATAAATCAATGTTGTTATCTTATCTTAAAACTTATACGTTCACCAATAAAATAGTCTAATTTTTTTTTGAAAATCTCGGTAAATAATTATGTTTTTCATTTGTCCCAAAAAATCTGAAAACCTGTATTTATTTTTTCCGTTTATGCATTTGTCTTTTGGGTGAATCTTGAAATTTGGCGTATTCAATTGATTCCTTTGGCCACAGATAAGATAATAGTTACTTCGTAACAGATACATCACTCCCATACAAAACTCAAAATACCTACGTTATAATAGCCTACAAAATTTAAATAATAATAACTGGCGTTAGCTGCGACCAGAAATATATCTTATTTACGCTTTTCGAAAATTCAGAACGCCTTGCCCACCGCGCAACTTTCGTCTGTGCACGTAGCCGAACTGCCGGACACTCTAGGGTTGTTGTACAAAGTACACAAATAAAAAAATTAATTATTTATTTGGGGTATGTCCCGATATACACTACGAGCACTGTTCAGTGCTCTTACTGGGGATAATTTCGTTCCGTTATGGTCTGACTACTGTCAGTCTGCAGTATACTTACTGCCGCAGTATCCTAGGGAAGTATATGACGTCATAAATCGTCGCTATTTTTGTACTGTGAGCACTGGCGTTTTCGAGGAAAGGTGCTAAGTTCTTCACCTTTCGTAGAAATTATGGGTTTATTAACGTTGTATAGAAAATATATATATATAACGTTGTACTAAATCAGGTTTTGAGTGATTAGCCAGAGTGAAGTTGTAATAAATGTAGTCTATTAAACCGTTAATAATAAACCCATAATTTCTACGAAAGGTGAAGAACTTAGTAGGTGTGGACTGCCAGCGTATTCATTTGTACTGACGGCTGCTTCTATCACACAATATGTAATATAGTTAGAAATATAGTGAAAATAATAATAAGAGCTACTGAAATGTAAAACATATTGAGAGCGCCACGGATTGAGGTTTTTATTTGAGTTGGTAGTTATTTGTTATTTAATACTTTTGTGTAATATAATATGTAATGCAAATGTCTTAAATTATAAGAGTATATTTCTCTAGTCTACGCAACAGCCATTACTAGCAACCCGCCCAAGCTTCGCACGGGTAGCAGAGACATCTTCAACAATCATAATCATATTTCAACCAATTTACACAAAACCTTAACAAATTACATACCTCAACCTTCATAAATAGCTCTATCTATTGATGAAAATGCGTTGAGTAGTTTTTGAGTTTATCGTGAACAGATAGATAGACAAACGCGGCGGTGTAAAATGTAGTGATGTAGTGATAGTGATGTATATGTCTACAGCATCAACATTTTATGTTACTATCGAAGGTTTAAGGATATTTTAATTACCTATAAAAATTAAAGATATAAATTTCATAGGGGAAATAGTTTTATTTATCATTATATAAAACTCAACACCCATAAATTTTATTTTCATGTGTGTGTTCCGATATGCACTGCGAGCACTATAAGAACTGACGTCAATTTAGTATACTGCGAAGCCGTTCCTTTATAATTAGCTTTACTGATTACTGTTTAATACGGAACACAGTCCAGTATACTGGCATCTATGTTTTTGGCGCTGTTTTGACGTGAAAATAATTATCATATATATGTACAAGTTATATGTTCAACAAGAAAAAAAATTGTTTGAATGTAGTTATATTTGAAAAATTTATATTCGAGTCAATTGTCAATTGACAATTACTCGCATAATAAAAGTAAGTTTACTTTTTATTAAAAGAAAATATCGTTTTTTAAGTAACCGAATGCATAATAACTTTAGAACCGAATTATTTAAATATGCACGGTAAAATTGATGAACATATTTCGACAAATAATTGTTTATTATTTAACTAAAAAAAATTGTAGTTGATCAAAGCACTGAGAGCACCTTTCCTCGAAAACGCCAGTGCTCACAGTACAAAAATAGCGACGATTTATGACGTCATATACTTCCCTAGGATACTGCGGCAGTAAGTATACTGCAGACTGACAGTAGTCAGACCATAACGGAACGAAATTATCCCCAGTAAGAGCACTGAACAGTGCTCGCAGTGTATATCGGGACATACCCCAAATAAATAATTATTTTTTTTATTTGTGTACTTTGTACAACAACCCTAGAGTGTCCGGCAGTTCGGCTACGTGCACAGACGAAAGTTGCGCGGTGGGCAAGGCGTTCTCAATTTTCGAAAAGTGTAAATAAGATATATTTCTGGTCGCAGCTAACGCCAGTTATTATTATTTAAATTTTGTAGGCTATTATAACGTAGGTATTTTGAGTTTTGTATGGGAGTGATGTATCTGTTACGAAGTAACTATTATCTTATCCGTGGCCAAGGGAATCAATTGAATACGCCAAATTTCAAGATTCACCCAAAAGACAAATGCATAAACGGAAAAAATAAATACAGGTTTTCAGATTTTTTGGGACAAATGAAAAACATAATTATTTACCGAGATTTTCAAAAAAAAATTAGACTATTTTATTGGTGAACGTATAAGTTTTAAGATAAGATAACAACATTGATTTATTAGCTCAAACACATGTGTACATATAATAAACAATCGCATGCAAGATACAGCTGGAGAAGGTTCAAGACCTGTTTGCCATAGGTAGGTATAGATACAGTGTGTACATACAAGACATGTTTGCCATAGGTAGGTATAGATACAGTGTGTACATACAAGACATGTTTGCCATAAGTAGGTATAGATACAATGACGTGCGAATTTTAATTTAATTAATTAATAACTACGGAAAAATTCTCATCAGCCATCTATTTCTATCACTTGACTTGATATCAACAGTTGACATTATATAAATGTGTTTATATTAATGAAGTTATAATTTTATTATCAGTCTATAATTAATGTATACCATGTCAAAGTAATACTTATATTAAATCTGAATATTACGTCAAATGTATCTAATTAGGTACTTAATTATGTCAAATCAAATTTTTCATATAAAAAGTCAAAAATTTTATTTTTCTATTTATTTAAGGAATTTTAATTCATTAAGAATATGCCACTTCCATCGTAGCCTACCAAACCTGCTTACATATTATATTATTGTTACAATATAAGATAGGTACTTAGTAACTAATGTCCCAGACAACCCAAAGAGGCTTATCGCTGCTTCACATCGAGGTGTTGCCAGTAGATCGTGAAGCATACCTATATTTATTCTGTTCAGGTTGTAGGTCCCAATCAGAGACTCTCGGGCTCTTTCGTAGCGGGCACAGTCCATTAGAAGGTGGTGCACGTTCTGTACTACGACGCATACATCGCGGAGTCTGATTTCCTCATCATAAAGGCGAACTTCTTTAATGGCATGTGTCCAGACCTTAAACGTAATGCTGTTACTACCAGTTTTCTACCCAACCTTATTTCGCTAAACCAAGGTACACGAGGAGGCTCACATTGTATGGTTTTATACCAGATGCCTTTTTCTAACGAGCGTTCGTTGAAATACTCTTTCCAATTATTGAGGCAGTAGCACTTGTAATGATGGAAACTTGTTTTCAATTCACAGATGCTATTCTTGCCAACTTGTCAGCCTCCTCGTTACCTCTAAGATCGATGTGTGATGGAACTCATTGCATTTTTAGTTCAGTGCCCTTTATATAGCTCTCATGTATTTGAGAGAGGATATCATAAGCGATACATCGATCTTAGAGAGATCTTAGATACATCGATACACCTCTGCCACCAGAGGCGCATCGAGCTATTTGATATAAGGCGCTCTTACTGTCGATGTAAATGACAATTTTATAATTTTGAATGGTCCGGGCATATAATCTTCCAAAATTGCTATGAGTTCCATCGACATCACTGAGAGTTCGTAGTTAGTTTTAAAGTAGTAGTTTTAGTAGTTGTTTCACTATGAGGTTCTGTTAACTCCATTATAGTGTTATACTTTAGTACACTATGGTCGTGATATCTTTTAGCACAAACCAAACTATCTAAATTAAGATGGTAATTCATAATAAAACAAGGCATAAACATATCAACCTACGTGGGTGTCAATCGAGTTGTATGGAACAACTAAATACAATATACATACAATCAAAGGGTTTTAACGATAAACTCAAAAACTACTCAACGGATTTTCATCAATAGATAGAGCTATTTATGAGGAAGGTTTAGGTATGTAATTTGTTAAGGTTTTGTGTAAATTGGTTGAAATATGATTATGATTGTTGAAGATGTCTCTGCTACCCGTGCGAAGCTTGGGCGGGTTGCTAGTAATGGCTGTTGCGTAGACTAGAGAAAGATACTCTTATAATTTAATACTTTTGCATTACATATTATATTACACACAAATTTTAAATAACAAATAACTACCTAGTCAAATAAAAACCTCAATCCGTGGCGCTCTCAATATGTTTTACATTTCATTAGCTCTTATTATTATTTTCACTATATTTCTAACTATATTACATATTGTGTGATAGAAGCAGCCGTCAGTACAAATGAATACGCTGGCAGTCCACACCTACTAAGTTCGTCACCTTTCGTAGAAATTATGGGTTTATTATTGTCGGTTTAATAGACTACATTTATTACAACTTCACTCTGGCTAATCACTCAAAACCTGATTTAGTTGTATAGAATATATATATATATATATATATATATATATATATATATATATATATATATATATATATATATATATATATATATATATATAAGAAGAGAAGATAACTATTATTTATTATTAGTACAGCCACGCGGCAATGGCCAGTAAAGAATAAACACATAAAGTGTTTTTATATTATATTGACAAAAAAGTAATGGCTAAAATCATTTTTGCAACTAATTTTTAAAGGATTTTACAGATCACTAACATCTAGCAATAACGCAATTTAACATAATAAATACATTTAGCAATAACTAAACATCTCCACTTCATAATAAGTTCGATTTGACATTTTGTTTTTATTTACGGAGAATACCGTTCTGCCGTGCGTGCGTGCTCTCAGCTACGCGTTGTCGCCCCTACTGACACTTTTACCGTGGACGGTAAGCTAAATTGGTAGGTATATAAAACGCGACCTCGAGCGAGTGATGTAACCCTGCCTTGGCGATTTTTTTTTGTTGGATTGCCTTCAAATAATTATATAATAAAAGTTTTACCTTCATTATAAACACACTTATCGAATAGGCATCATTTTTGTTCGACTCATTCCATAGATTTATCAATTCAAATTTTTGTGGGCCAGGGGAATCAACATATGGTGGCAAGGGAAGCAAAATTAAAACATTGTTGATTGTAAATATTGTTTATTTAAAAACTCCAATTTGGTATAATAGTCTTGAATCTTATTTATATAAAATAAATTGAATCAATATTTTGGTGGTGTTTGTCCGGATCGTCTTCGATCGTGTGATCCGAATTAATAACCTGTTCTTTAAATTCTTCAATATTTTTAAGTTTCTTTTTTTGATTGTGATGATTTGAGATTATGATATTTTTTGTTACCGTGGACTCATTTCACTTATTGGTACAATCTCTTCTATCTTGTTCTTCAAATATTTTTGCCTTTCTTTTTCTTTCAGTTGGGCCTGAAGGTCAGGATCTCTCTATTCTCTCTTGTCTGGTTTTTGAGGCATTGTTAGAATCTAAAAAACCGCATATAGCAAGTATCTTAAATTAAGGTAAAATAAAAATCGTAGAACTAATTACCTCTACACATAATTTTCTCATATTCCAGATGTTTTGATTGCTAAATATGATAGGATATTAATGTATTATGCAAAAAGTATTTTATCGTTAGGAAAAAGTTCAATTTAACACAAAAAAGTAACTGTCTTGGACGGTAATTATAGGAAACATTGATTACCCTGGCGCAAATACCAAGAGAATCAACACGAAGGGAATAAAAATAATAATAATAATAATAATGTTTATTTTTTCACAAATGTATACAAGATTACAAACTATGGGTAGGCTGTAATTTTTAAGTACAAATGAGTTTAGCATCTGTAACCGAACTAGGCAGAGCCTGTATTTCGGCTATCAGCGCCAATCCTCTCGGATATAATAATCTCTAGCTATCATAGCCATTAACATTAGCTTAATAAGATTTGTATATAAAACTAAGTATTATTAATTTAACAAAGTAAAAAAGAAGTATGCATGCAAGTGTCCTCTCTTTGATAGTGTACGTGTATGAGCGTGAGAGGGTGTTTATAGTAGCGTATACGTGTGTGTGTGCGTGTGCTTGTGCGTGTGCCTGTGTGTGGTGAGAGGATGTATGTTTGGTTGTGTAGGCGTAATTTATTTATGAAGATGTAAGGCATTGTTGTCTACTTTTATTTACTGAGCTATATGTAGTAGTAGTTCAGTCTCTTCATAGTTTAGCTTTTGTAAGTAATCACATACCTGTTTCTTTAATTGCACTTTTGTCGAAGGATATATATTTATAGCTCTATTGATTTTGTTGTAAATAAAAGAGGCAATGAAATTAATAGAACGTTGGGCAAATTTCGTTTTACAAGTAGTTAACCTGGGACAAACAATATCCTTCCTTCGTTTCTCTAAAAGGTGTGGGTCAAAGATCTGCTTTTTATGTTGTAAGAGACAAGCACTCAGTATAAATAGTTGTCGAACAGTTAGAACTCCGGCAATCTGGTATATCATCGCAGTAGGGAAGAAAATAGGCTTAAAGGCACACACTTTTAATATTCCACGCTGTGCTATCTCGATCGGTTTCATCATTGTTTTTAAGGCGCCACCCCAGGTAGAGATGCAGTACGTCAAGAGCGATTGACAGAGTGAATAGTATATCTGTTTCAGCAACTCGGGGTCAGCAATATACCTGAGGTTTTTAAAGATATATATTAGCTTTCTTACTCTACCACACAATAGTTTTATATGCTCTTTAAAGTTAAGACTGCTGTCAATGGTAATTCCTAAATATTTTATTGCTTGTACACGTTCCAGTGAGGGGCATGAGCAGTTACATGCGAATTGACATTCATGTGATATGATTTTATGGTAATCAATATTTTCTTTGACACCCTTTATGCTGAAACAGATATATTTCGTCTTATCTACGTTAAGGGTAAGGATGTTTCTATCTAGCCAGTTCCTAACAGCACCGAAACCCGTCCGTGCAGCAACAAAGACTTCATCCCAAGTGTTGGCGGAAAAGAAGAGTGCAGTATCATCTGCGAAAGATATGACTTCGCCTTTGGAGAGTCTTAAGTTTGTAAGTTCGTTTATGTATACGAGGAATAACGTAGGGCCAAGTATGCTGCCTTGTGGAACCCCGTGCGATACATCAAGGGTAGTACTTCCATGATTCCCTACTCGAACACATTGCACTCTGCCAGTTAGGTAACTTTTAAACAATTTTAGTTGCATTCCCCTAACACCTAGTCTCTCAAGTTTGTCCAATAATATGGAAACAGAAATCGTGTCAAAGTCCTTGGCTAAATCTAAGAAAATAGTGAGGCATTTTTTCCCATTATCTAAGTTTGAAGTTATATGATCTGTAAGTTTATTTACAGCCAGCTCTGTTGATTTATTTATTCGAAATCCATACTGGTTAACTGATAGTAAACTATTATTCTCTAAATAATTAACAAGCCTCACATTTATAATACGTTCTAGTATTTTTGATATAGATGGCAAGATGGAAATTGGCCGGTAGTTTTCGACACGATGTCTGTCGCCCCCTTTAAAGATTGGACACACTACTTCTTTCTTTAGAGAGTCGGGGAAAACGCCTGATTGAAGGCAGTCATTAAATATTTTTGTAAGTGGAGATACAAAAATATTCTTGTGTAATTTAAGAATTTTGTTACTAATATGGTCCCAGCCGCTCGCACAATCCGTTTTTAGGGCAAGTATTAAGCGTTCTACTTCTGATTCAGATGTATCAAATAGAACAAAAGAATTACAAACATTGTTGTTTGAATGATAGTTTTGGATATTTGTATTAGATGTGTACAATTGTTTCTGATAGATATTATTTGCTAGTGATCTTCCTACATTGATAAAATAACTATTGACTTTATTTAGCGATTCTTCAGGCGAAGTCGATAACATTAGCAGTTCTTTAGAGTGTGAATGTTTTTGTGATGTGTTCGTGATGTCTTTTATTGCTCTCCATAATTTCTTATTATCATGTTTAGCATTTTGTAGTAGATTTTTTTCATACGTTCGTTTAACCTTTTTTAGTATCGCGTTGCAGAAATTTCTGTAGCGAGTGTATGTTCGTTTTAAAATGTCATTGCCCGGTAAAAGATTAGCCTTTTTATGTAGTTTATCTCTATTTCTGATACATCGCAGCAAGCCTGGTGTCATCCATGGTTTAATAATTTTGTGGCGTTTGGAAAAAGATACCTCTTTGGTGTTGTTTATAATTGCAGTTTGAAGACATTTTATAAAATAATCCAAGGATAGGTTTGGGTTAGATAGGCTATATATGGGATTGAAATCAATTTTGGCAAGATCTTGACTCAAACCATAAACATTAAGTTTTGTTACAGATGTTGTTGCAAATTGGCGCGCTTTTTTAAGGATTATATTAAGTAAGACCGGATAGTGATCTGTCAGGGTTGTTTGTAGTACGACCGTGGTGATAGGGTGTTTTGTTTTTACTAGTGTATGATCTAGGCAGGAGTCGCTGGCGCATCGGGTAACTAAGGTGTGGGTAGGTAAGAGACCATGAGTAGCAGTTAAAAAAAAGTAGGTTTTATATCGAATAAGTTAAAAGTAATAAGTTCTTAATAGAAATAATCAAAATAATAAAGAGGTTTAATTAAGGTATTTCAGTTTATAATAGATAACAAATCCTAGAAAATTTAATTATATTTTTTTATAAGATCAGGGTAATCAATGACCTAGTGAAACAAAACCAGGGGAATCAAATACATACCTTCGTAAATTCGTCCACGAGTAACGTGAGGCACAGCCTGCCACTACGTTGGTTAAAGAGCGACCAGCACTCGCACGATGAAGTTGACCCATATGTTTCAAACAGACCACTAAGGATCTACGCGTAATTTAGTGACGCGCCAGTGGAATCATTGTAAAGCTCCGGACAAAACTTAAATTCTAATTCTACGGACAATTAGGGTATAAAATACATACTGTTATTTTTTTGTTTAAACATGAACTAATGTCCAGGCTGATAAAGTACATCAATTATTCATTTGAAAGTTACAAGTTGGTTATTAGGACGCACCAGGGGTATCAACTTTTACGAGTAATTTTTACTATTTATACCTAAATTAGAAATAATTACTATCGTACCCCTACTAGATCTCATACTGAAATAATATAAACAAATATTTTGGCCCATAATATTAATAATACAGGCACTTTATGCCTCCGGACATCGTTAATTGAACTATTCAAGGCCGAAACTGGCCGAAAAAAAATCTGAAACCCCACATATTTGCCGTACTGTGTGACTTTTAGATCTTTCTGTTACAACTTAAATGAGTATGAGATATAGTACAAGAGGTTTTCATATAGTTAGTAAATGAAATACCGTCTCGGTGTTCGTGCGTGATGCGGTGCACGGTGTGGTTGAGTAGGCCGGCGAGCGGCGCGTCTTGCGCCGCCCATAGCGCCAGCGACTCGCCGCGGATCCAGTCCGGGATTATAGGCACTGACAAAATACAAACACCATCATTCTCATGAGAGGCTGCACACTGTAGAATACTTTCTGAAATGGGAGCTGCAAGCAAGTATGTTCTACTTATTAAAGAGCCCCGTCAAAACAAGCCCTTGTTGTGTTATTGCAGTGAGTCCCTAGAGTATTTTTCCAGACAGATATAGTCCTGGAATATTCAGAAGACGAAGAGTAGTGTGAATAGGTTTCTTTTGGATAGGAGTGTACTATTTTCGTCTTCGTCGACTCTTTGTTGAGTTGTTAATGAAATATAGTATCATTACGGGTTATGTTTCAGTGATTGGTAAAAACTAATTGGAGTAATAATTACAAATTACAGTAACATTGTAATTAGTTATTAAAATAATTTGAACTTTAAATACATTGTAATTCATTTCATGGCACATCCAAAGTATTTCTAATTACTATGTAATTGAATACTGATGATTTTATTTATTTATGCCCCGCGGTTTCACCCGCGTAATTCCCGATCCCGTTTTAATATCCGGATATAAAGTAGCCTGTATGTTAATCCAGGTTATCTACATACCAATTTCATCACAATCGGTTCAGTAGTTTTGGCGTGAAAAATTAACAAACATCCATCCATCCATTCATCCATCCAAACTTTCACATTTATTTTCACAGACTTTCTTCATGAATCCCACTAATATTTAGTGGGATTCATGAAGAAAGTCTGTATTGCAATTTCGATTGTAATTATAGTAAAAACGCAAAAATAGTAAGCGTTGGGTGAAAGATCGGGTATTATAAAGGGAAGGGGTCACTGTAGCCATATTTTAGATGACATAATTTTTTCAGCTCTCTCCGGTAATTTGATCGAATGGTATTTATTTTCAACATCCTCTAATGAAGTATTTAATTGGTAGTCTTCTTTAAATTGGTAACAATTTTGCTATACTTTAATTCCTGAAATCAAATAAATAACATGAAAAGAACATATAGTGTCTTCTAAAGTAGCGCAATATCTACTTATTATGACTTTTAATTAAAAACAAACACTATTACGGTCACGTCACGTCAAATTAATGTAAACATTGTTAGTGAGTTTATAATGAATATTTAAATTTTAACTAATATTATAAATATACTCGTAAAAGTGAGTTTGTTTGTTACGCTTTCACGCCCTAACTACTCCACCGATCCCATAAAATATTGTATAATATACGTCATTAGGGGTACTAAAAAGACATAGGGTTTCTTTCTCTCTCTTCATCCCAAAAAAAAAATCTATCCCCGAGGGATAGAAAAAAAACTTTAACGTGAGCGGATGTGTCATAAGTAGAGATCGGATATTCGGATGCATATTTACCTAAAGTTGAGATGTTGGCTATTATGGAAAGCACTTTTTTATCGAAAGAATCCGGCGCCCATGTATAACTTTTCTATCTTTCATTTCTCTTCTATGTAGTTTCTGTGTGTACAACATAAAAATATTATGTGATGTAATGAATAAATAAGTTTATATTAATTTATGTTTTCTTATTTACCACACCACCATTTCTCTTACACCTTACATGCATACATACTCGAATGGGAAACACCTTAACTTAAAAAGAATTAACTTAAAGTAAATATACATCCGATTAGTTATGCGATCCCAGAATCCCGGGATTTTATTTTAAAAATAAAATATACTTAGAAGCCGCTTCCATAATTTGTTGTCCAAAAAATAACTTTAGGTAAATATGCATCCGATTATCCGATCTCTAGTCATAAGTCATAACCAGTCATAAGCTAGTAAATAATGATCAAATACCTTTTGTATTTATTCGTATATTGAGGATTCCTAGTATCCCACAACTCAGAGTCTCTAATGTTAATATAAATTCTTTCTCCGACTTTAAAACATTAGACGGGAGTGGCGGTGGTAGGCTGCGCGCGTGCTTTAATCACTTATTCCTACCCTTTTATAACCCCACTATTCAATAATATTTATCAACCGACCGATAGCATTGCGTTACCGGTATAGCCAGTCAAAATAATGTCTATTAACTTATTTCTATTAAATAGTGACCTGTGTTATCATCTATTATAGTTTGTCCCTATTTTTAATAAAATAAATGAGAGTTTTTGATGTGGCGACAACAATCATGCAACCGTCAATTACAGTATTAGACGAGGTTATTCGTCAATCATGATCTTGATTGTGGCAAAACTGATAGCAAAACCTACCGTGTAATGGACGCCTAAGATTCGTAAAACCTAGTCTCCTGTAGGCCTTTCAGATGTTAACAATGCGAATTCTGTTCTGAACGTCATATTAGTATTCAAAAGAACCACCAAGTCTTATTATTATTTTGTGCAACATAGGTTTTACAAAGATCTTAAAAAGCATTGTTTTTACCTACCTAGTTATCTCTTTCCATCGAGTTAGCTACCTACTCCGTGTAGGTAAGTACACTTTACTTCTGATGGCACTTATATTATTCAAATTACACATTTTACCTCGTAGCCTGTGATAAAGAATAAAGCAAGGCTTCATACCGAGCACAGTGAGCAGCACGTTGTCGAGGAAGAACGTGAGATAGATGAGAGCGAAGGCGATGGCGCCACCGGCGGGCGCTGTCTCCTGCATGCTGATGCCGCGGTCGCACTCCACGCCGTACTCACTGTGCCACCCTCACTGGAGCACTGCAGTGACGACGGCCACTGTCTCCGAGTGTTCCGCGCGATAACGCGTCGTTCAATCAACGCGCAGCGGCGCGTGTGCTTTATTTCATTTTCTGGTTCGCGTCTTTTGTGGCCGACGCGACGCTCAAGTGAAAAGCATTACGATGATAAATGAGTTTGCTCGCACTGACACCGAAGCGTAGCCGTCTCGCGACAAACCTGAGGGGACTTCACAAATACATACTTTCCCCCGTATATAATATGCATAGTTTCTAATAAATTGCTAAAGAAATCTGAAAATTACAATTATTCTTTTGATATTCATGCATTTGAAACACAATTATAACTAGTTTCTTTAAAACAATACCCTTACTCGTATATATTCCTGGATGTATCCATATAGCGGCATTATAAGCGTTATGCATAAAGATTTTTTTTCTTTATGAATAACGCTTATGATGCCGGCCAAGTGCGAGTCGGACACGCGCATGAAGGGTTCCGCACCATCGTACAAGATTTAATACTATAAGCCAAAAAGAAAAACGTTCCTAGTAGGGGAGCCCCCTTTAATTTATTTTTATTATTTGTTGTTATAGCGGCAACAGATATACACATTCTGTGAAAATTTCAAGTGTCTACCTATTACGGACCATGAGATACAGCCCGCTGACAGACAGACGGACAGACAGCGGAGGCTTAGTAATAAGAGATAGGTTACATACGGTTCTACTCAAGTGTGTACTTAGGGGATGCCAGACTAGCTTCGTGCCCAACGGGGGACCTTTATCTGGGGGCTTATTATAGATTATTATAGTACGATGGTAGGTACTAGTATAATGTGCGCGTTTTCCACTAGAGATGATACTTCAGTAAGCTAAGTGACTTTTGTAGCGAGTTTGCACATAATAATCTACTACATAAAATCTATACTAATATATAAAGCTGAAGGGTTTGTTTGTTTCGTTGAACGCGCTAATCTCAAGAACTACTGATTCGAACATTATAATTGTCACCAATGATTTCGAAGTTCATTATATAAGTAATTCAATTCGATTTCCAAGTTACTGTGATTGTTATGCGATAAAACACACGCAGACTGAGTTACCTAAGACCCATTGGATATAATAAAGAAGAAAGAAAAGAAAGAAAGAAAACATATTTTATTTCTGAACAATTACAAGAAAACCATCGTGTTTAAAATACTTGTTTGCTATCTTCAGGAGCTGTGCTGTCAGCTGGCCAATTGAACCATTGAAAAAACGTCGAAGTTGGCAGAATATACTGTTGAAGGTAAATGTGTAACTGTGAATGGCCCGGTGTCACCCAGAGACTTCGGTAGAAGTGCGTTAGTTCAGTTCGTTACACTTCCATCAGCGCGCAGCTGAGCCATGGATCCTGCATGTAATATACAGACATATTATACAGAATATACTGTTGAAGGTAAATGTGTAACTGTGAATGGCACGGTGTCATCCAGAGACTTCGGTAGAAGTGCGTTAGTTCAGTTCGTTACACTTCCATCAGCGCGCAGCTGAGCCATGGATCCTGCATGTAATATACAGACATATTATACAGAATATACTGTTGAAGGTAAATGTGTAACTGTGAATGGCACGGTGTCATCCAGAGACTTCGGTAGAAGTGCGTTAGTTCAGTTCGTTACACTTCCATCAGCGCGCAGCTGAGCCATGGATCCTGCATGTAATATACAGACATATTATACAGAATATACTGTTGAAGGTAAATGTGTAACTGTGAATGGCACGGTGTCATCCAGAGACTTCGGTAGAAGTGCGTTAGTTCAGTTCGTTACACTTCCATCAGCGCGCAGCTGAGCCATGGATCCTGCATGTACTATACAGACATATTATACAGAATATACTGTTGAAGGTAAATGTGTAACTGTGAATGGCACAGTGTCATCCAGAGACAGTTGCTGCAGAAATTCTTATACATACACCGAAGTATGCGCTGTTCTACTTCGGTAGAAGTGCGTTAGTTCAGTTCGTTACACTTCCATCAGCGCGCAGCTGAGCCATGGATCCTGCATGTACTATACAGACATATTGTATATATTTATTATAAACTAGCTGTGCCCGCGACTTCGTTCGCGTTTTTTTCGGAAAACAGCAATTTGTCGCTTATTGCATAGTACCTCTTTCTCCAGGCTGGATTTTTTATACTGTATTGGCGGTGAAACAACCTGGAGCGTACAAAAAATGTTGTTTTGGTTGCTTACACGTGAAGTAACGACATAATTTGGCCGTGGTAACATTACTCATTTGTTTTTCGTGTGGAAGCTCACCTCACCGGGCTATTGGTGAGGCCGTATATGTAGGCTTAAACCAACTAATACCACACGATGTGCCTCACAGCACCGTTAATGAGTTGACCGTCAGTACGGCGACGTTTTGCCTCCAATGATCCACCCAGCGCTGGCTAGCGGTCTTCACGGGAGACTCTGCTTCGGGTGAAGAACATAAAACTCGTCTCATACACCCACGGCCACTCTTAGCGTACGCATGAGAGCGTGAGTGAAAAGGTTCCACACCGTCACCTCCTCCGTGCGCGAGATGTTCTCCTCGCAGAAAATCGTCATAAAACAACTGTGACGACCTAATATCTCGATTCGTCCGACCAATAGGGAGACTCTTGCTGTAGTCAGTCCGTCAGTGCCGCTTCCTAGCAACTGTGGGCCCCCTCGGTATACCTAACAGATAAATGTTTGCTTCTGAGTTTTGTTTAGTAACTTAAGATTTCACATAACTGTAACCGAACGGAAAATAAATAGTCTGAAAGTGTAAAAAAAACTTCACCGGTTACATGTCAATATTTCAGCTTAGATGTAATTTTTTGGCGATAGTGTCTGCCATGCATTTAATATAGTAAAATACTGTAACACTAAGAAAGTTTTAAGTTAAACTAACAACTAAGTCATAGATGCTTTAAATAAAAATTCTATTCTATTCTAATATAATATAATCATGTTGACGGGAATCAACGCGATCACGTATTTAAAAGGTATGACATACCTTTGCTTTGCCGTGGTCGTGGCCGTGATCACAGGCCTGTAGGTACTGTAATACTTTTTAAATACGTGATCGCGTGAATTCCCGTCAACATAATTATATTATCATGGAACGCAAAAGTTTAAAAGTTTGGATCTTCTTTTTCTATAACTCTATTTATAAATATATGTATATTTACTGGACTGGCCTGATGGTCTAGTGGTTAGTGACCCTGACTCCTGAGCCAGAGGTCGTGGGTTTGATTTCCACCCAGGACGAATTATTCTCTGTCTGGGTGTAATTTATTTATAATATGTATGTATTAAGAAATATATAAGTATGTTTATCAGCAGTCTGGCTACCATAGTACAGGCTCTGCCCAGCTTAGGATCAGACGGCCGTGTATGAGGTGTGTGAAGTTGTTATTATTATTAATGCCCTGAAATATATTTATGAATTTAATGGCTGGGAGAGGTCAAATAGTTTGTTGGCACAGTCAAGATCCAGCTATCGATTACTCTGGGATCACCAAACAAAGAAAAAAACTCCTCCTGCTTCAGCAATCACCACAGAAAAGATATTCCCTATGATATCCTACGATTGAAAATATACATTTACTCGAAATCCTTCAAACAGACATGACTATTTGCAGGTGAAATCTAATGTAACTAATAATATTTCTTTACATCACAGGTAAAAATCGATTTTTGTACTCTTAATATTTATTAGTTAATTAAATTGAGTGGTTTTATAAAAAATATAAAAAAAATTAAACCGACGAAAAGAACTAAAACGCAAAAAAATAAATGAACTTTTTAAGTCTTAAATATTAAGCTTATTTAAAAGGTTTATTTAGTTTTTGCTTTTTAGTTTTTTTCTTCGGTTTCCTTTTTGTTAAAAAGGTTATTATTTATGATTTTTTTTTCATCATCAGCTCGGCTACATGATGTGATGATTTCTAAACGCAAATACCTGATAATAGTAATGAACAGTAAACAGAAAGTTGTTTGTATGTTTGTAAAGTCCCCCGCGACACAGGAGTCATTCCTAAAGCGGGAGTTGTCTTTAAAAAAAAAAACACTATTCGTTTCTACAATTTTCGAGGGTTTATCTCAATTTTATCAGAATTCCATCATCAGATCCTGACTTCCTTGACATGGGACCACCCTTGACCACATTATCGAACAAAAAAGAATAATCAAAATCAGTTCATAAATAACGGAGAGGGCTGAACATACATAAAAAATAAAAAAGAATATGTATAAAAACGGTCGAATCGAGAACCTCCTTTTTTTCGCCGGTTAAAAACGATACCTAATTTAAAAAAAGTAAATTAGTTTATATATTAAAAAAAAGTGCAAAAAAGAAAAGAGTGTCAAAGGGGGATTCGATCCGGCACCCAACCTAGTAGAAATCGTACTCTACACCAGATAAGCTAAACGCTCGCTGTAATAAGTTTTGAATTATGTATATACATTCTACTAACGTTATAATGACATTACAGCTTTCATTGATTTTCCTGTGGGAACCAAAGTTTAACCCGGGATAAAAAGTACCCTATAACTCAAACTATTATCATATTAAGTTTCAAGCATATCCTTTCAGTAACTTCTGAGTTTATCGTGAACATACAAACAGACAGACAGAAAGACAGACAGACAGACAGAAAGACAGATAGACAAAAATTGTTTGAATCGCATATTCGGCATCAGTATCGATATCTTAATACCCCTCAGTCGATTTTTTTAAAATATATTCAATGTACAGAATTCATCCCGCTACAGATTTATTATAAGTATAGATATTGTATATAGTGATCAACGTATACGACTATGAAGGTATTTTTTAAGAAGCCGGTAGAGGGTGGAGAACAGTCAGAGGTAAGATCTTTATTGACTGGGTATTTGGTAAAAAAAATTAAAATGTCTGGTTACTTATTGCAATTATTAATTCCTTACTACCCCAGACCTACACATACTTCAGTACATGTGAATCCATGATAAAGCTTTGATCTGACATTTCCAAGGACCTCCCCTGGACAAGTTTGTACCCTGGCGTTTTTATGAGATAGGGGAGGAACTTTTTCATTAACCATGAAAGTATGTATTATAAGGAAATAACAGAGAAACATGTTACGTGTGTGTACGCAGACTTTAGAATAAACAGACATCTATAAAACGTATTATGATAAACTAGCAACCCGCCCCGGCTTCGCACGGGCACAGATAAGATAATAGTTACTTGCACGGGTAGCAGAGACATCTACAACAATCATCATCATATTTCGACCAATTTACACAAAACCTTAACAAATAATATTTCTAAACCTTCCTCATGAATCGCCCTATCTATTGGCGAAAATCGCATGCAAATCCATTCAGTAGTTTTTGAGTTTATCGCTAACAGACAGACGCGGCGGGGGACTTTGTTTTATAATATGTAGTGATGATAATAATATGTAGGGCTAAGTGTAGCTGCATTTAAATTCAACCTCAACGACAAGTACATAAACATCATAATTTTTTGTCCTTTCTTTTACTTTTTTTTTTTATTTTATAGGGGGCAAACGAGCAGACGGGTCAGCTGATTTTAAATGACTACCGTCGCCCATGGACACCTGCAACTCAAGAGTCACAAATGCGTTGCCGGCCTTTGAGAAAGGAGTACGCTCTTTTCTTGAAGGTTTGAAGATCGTATCGGTCCGGAAATACCGCAGGCGACAATTTGTTCCAAAGATTGGTTGTGCGAGGCAAAAAAAATCTGGAAAACCGCACAGTGGTGGATTTCCAATTATCCAGGTGATGGGGATGAAAGTTTTGTCGCGTTGATCAAGTTTCAGATCATATGAAGATCGATGATTCAAGTCGCTCTCTGTTGAATGCTGTCAAGAGAGAGAAGCTGGTACTAGGGTGCTCCTGCATAGTTATGAGAACAGTATTCCATATGCGGCCGAACCTGCGCCTTATAAAGTTGTAGGCGGTGGGCCGGGGTGAAATACTGTCTCGACCTGTTGAGCACACCAAGCTTCTTCGAGGCTAATTTGGCCTTACCCTCCAAGTGACCGCGGAACTGGACTTCGCTCAATATATCGGCGCCAAGGATTCCGATGCTGGCTGTGGCAGTCAGGGGAGTGCTCTCAAAGCGACAGGACAAACGGTATCTTTTTAGCGGTGAACACGCAAACCTGTGTCTTCGTATGTTAAATTGGACTAGATTAAGTCGACCCCAATCGGAAACGCCTTGTAAGGAGGCTTCGATTTCAGACACAAGTTTGGATCGACTCTAAGTGATGTTTTCCCGAGAAATGTTAGCGTGGCCGGTATACAAGGCATCACTCGTGCTATCATCGGCATAGCAATGAATGCTGCTGATTTGCAGCATATCATTGATATGCAGAAGAAACAGCGTGGGTGATAGCACACAGCCGTGTTTGACACCAGCATTCACAGACTTGAAGTCGGAGCATGCACCGTCGACAACGACCTTGATGCTTCTGTCTGCGAGAAAACTGGTGATCCAGTTGCATAATTTCTCGGTAAGCCCATAGGAAGCAACCTTCGAGAGAAGCGCTTTGTGCCAGACCCGATCGAAGGCCTTCGCTATGTCCAAACTGACTGACATCGCCTCCCCCTTGCTCTCGATCGCCTGTGCCCAACGGTGAGTCAGGTATACGAAAAGATCACCAGCTGAACAACCCCAACGGAAACCATATTGGCGGTCATTGAGTAGCTGGTGGTCTTCTAAGTACCGAAGGAGCTGGCGGTTGACAATGGATTCCATTATCTTGGAGAATAAGGTGGTTATGGCTATAGGTCTATAGTTGGACGGATCCGAGGTGTCACCTTTTTTAGGGATCGGGTGCACTAAAGCTGTCTTCCATGAGTTTGGGACGACGCCGAGGGAGTAGGAGAGAAGATAAAGGCGCGTTAAAACCGGTGCCAACTCTTGAGTACACGTCTTCAGCACGATGGGAGAGATTCCGTCGGGCCCACTCGACGTATGAATATCGAGGGAAAGAAGTGCTTTACGTACTGAGCTTTGGAAGAAGCGGACTCCCGGCATACAGCTGTCGCACCGCGGTATGGTCGGCGGTACTTTTCCCCCGTCATTCAAAGTTGAGTTGGACGCAAAGAGGTTGCCCAAAAGGTCGGCTTTCTCCTTAGCGTCGTGGGCCAACAAATTATCTCTCATTTGGGTGGAAGGGATGGTCTATAGAAATTCCCCTGGACAGCTTTGGCAAGAGACCAAAATGCTCGAGTTTCAGAAGGGAGACCCACCAGTCTCTCACCAAAGGACCTGGAGGCAAAGTTGAGCTGCTTTTTTAATGCGCTGGTCTTTACATCCCGTACTGCCGCTGCATTTGCCCAAGCTTGGTAACATTCCTGCTTTCGGCGGGAAGCCGTTTTGCAAGATCGACCAAACCAAGGCTGGGATTTGCCACCAATGGGAATCACAGAGAATGGAACAAAAAGCTCCATTCCCTGAAGCACCATATCAGCGATAGAATCGGCAACGACGTTGGGATCATCCGGCTTGAAGCAGACCTGCCTCCAAGGGTAGGATGCAAAGAAGGTTCGCAGCCCATCCCAGTCTGCTGACCTATAGTGCTACACACGGCGGCAGCCTACAACTCGCGGCTGCGGTGAGTACGTGAGTGTCACCGTACTTCGGATCAGGCAATGCTCCGAGGAGCCAATTGGGGCCTCAACGGAGACTTGGTAGCCATCCGGATGAGAGGTCAGTAGAAGGTCCAACAGTGAAGGCTCGTGGCTTTCTACATCTGGGATTCGCGTAGGCATTGCTACCAGTTGTGTCAAGCCATATGTCAGGGCGAAGCCGTGAACAGATCTCCCCGCATGATCGGTTTTGCGAGAGCCAAGTCAATCAGCGTGGTGGGTGTTAAAGTCGCCAAGTATCACGATCTCTGCAGATGGGATCTGCTGCAGCCCAGAGTCTGTAGCCATTTGGACGTGGTCGATGAGTCGGTCAGTTTCGGCATCACCGCTATGGGACCTATAGAGGCATGCATAGACGCGGGGGTGATCGTCGCTGTCTACACGGAGCCACAAGATGGAAAGGTCCCTGCCTTCAAGATTTCCGAGGCGGCGAGAACTGATATCGTCTCTAACGTACACGCACACACTGGTGTATGCGTGTACGTGTGTATAATAATGTTCCTAGGGCTGGCCCTAGGAACATTATTATATATTATATAGATTATATAATCGATAATCTGTCTATTTACGAAGTTTATTCAGTAATTGTTTTATCAGACATATGGCTTGCGTGTTATGCGTCCTGGGACACATCCAAAATGTATCAATAGCAACTTGCTAGTTTTATAAAGCCTTGTGGCATGTTGTGCTTAAGTCTGCGCAATTGTATCTACACTCCATGAAGAAGTTTCCGATGTTGTTACGGATGTTAGGGGAAAAATTTATTTTATTTATTTATTTGGGATAACAAACAGTAGCACAATATTAAATTATTCACATTATAATTCAGTACAAATGTGCTAATTATACTACTAACAGCATTATCCACTTATTACTATACACAATGTTATAGGAAAATGGTACATGCTACGCGATGTAAAGAAATAAAGAGAATTAAATAATTCATAATAAACACGCTAATTAATTACGTATATTTGTACAATAAGAAATGGACAAATGCGATATATGTCTTAGTTATTTATGAATGAAGAATAGTATGTATTATGGAAATTATATTATTCAAAGATTCCAGTAAACAGTTTCTATATTTGATTGCAGAATGCATGAAGATATCTGTACTATTAAAATAGGTATTGTAATTATCTACAAGCTGTCGTAGAGGTGTTCTTAAGCTTGCGGTTGTTTTAGGAACATGATTAGTAGTAATCGCTAAGAGACGATGAGGCCGAGCCTGCCTTCGCATGACTGTGCTGGGGACGATGTAACATAATCTATTTGATAATTCCAGACATTCATACTTGTTATGAATAAGGCCATGTAAGAACATAATTCCAAGAAGGAGCCTCGTGACTTCCAATGACGACTAATTGTATTTCAGGAGAAGATAATCATATGCCTGATAGCCGTGGCAACATCTATAATGAAGTGTTCGCAAGAATTTTTTTTCGACATTTTCCAATGCCTCGATGTATTTATCATAATATGGATTCCAGATCATGGTAGCAAACTCGAGACAAGATCTAACTAGCGTTACATAAAGGTATCTAGACGTATTTGGGTTTTTAAATTCTTTAGTGTTCCGTATAACAAATCCGTACATTCTAAATGCTGCTTTGATGATGTTGTCTACATGTATGTCAAAATGTAACTTAGAGTCTACAACGACACCAAGGTCTCTAAGTGAAGATAATTTAATCAAAAGTTGGTCATTTAAGAAAGAAGTGTAGTTGTATACCTTTTTGTGTTTTGTGAAAGATATTGTATTACATTTAGGTAAACTCAGGAAAATCTCATTTTCGCTACAATATTTTGTCAATCGGTTTAAATCACTTTGGAAGAGTAGGCAGTCATTAAGATTATTAATAGTTTTATAGACTTTTAGATCATCTGCGTATAACAAAAAATTAGTATGTAAGAAACATGTGTCAATATCGTTAATAAATAGAACAAATAATAAAGGGCCTAAAATAGAGCCTTGAGGAACTCCAGATGTTATAAAAATTTGGTCTGATTGAAATCCGTTAATAACTACTTTTTGCGTACGGTTAGTTATATAGGAAATGAACCATCTTAAGAGATCTCCACGAATGCCATTAAAGGCTGTTTTGTTTAATAGCAACTCATGGTCCACCTTATCGAATGCTTTTTGGAAGTCTGTATAGACTGCGTCAGTTTGACAACGGTTGTCCATATTTTAAAAAAGGTGGCTGACAAAATTAATTAGATTGGTAGCTGTTGATCTATTTTTAACAAAGCCATGTTGTTGCTTGATAATGATCTTATGTAAGAGTGGATAAATTTCGTTATGAATCACTCTTTCAAAAAGCTTCGAAAAAGCAGACAAAATAGAGATAGGACGATAATTCTCTACGATATTCTTGCAAACTTTCTTGAAAACCGGTGTCAAGTTCGCCTCTTTCTAGATTGCTGGTTATTGGCCTTCATTAAGACACTTGCGGAATAATAAATGAATAGGTAAATAAATATGATCAGCAACATTTTTTAGAAACGATGCTGGTAGTTTATCAGGACCTTTTGTCGGATCTAATGACTTCAGCTCCCTATGAACCTTAGAGGCATCAATATCTATATCAGAGATTATATCACAATTAACATTACAGTGCAGTGGTGGTATTTAAATTCAGTGTAGATGATTCATAGACTGATTTAAAATAGTGACAGAAAAGCTGACATGTTTCGCGAGGGTCACTACTAGATATATTATAATAATAAATGTTATGAGGAATTCCTGAATTGTTTTGCTTATTAGCAACATAACTCCAAAAGTATTTAGGGTTCTCATAGATACTTTGTTCGACATTATTAAGATAGTTAGCATAGCATTGAGCGCATTCTTTACGGAAGCGTCGTCGATATAGGGAAAATTGCTCATAGTCAGATAGATTCTGGTACTTTTTCCATTTGATCCATGTTTTAGATTTGCTTTTGAATAATTTAATAAGGGGTTGACTGAACCAAACAGGGAAAGTAGAATTTTTGCACTTAATTCAGGAACATGTTGCTTGATAATACCAAAAAGACGATCGTAGAAAGTATTCACAGGTTCTTGGGCAGTTAGATTACTGAGGATGTCATTCCAGTTTATTAAAGATAATTCATTTCTGATCGAATCGTAATCAGCTTTTTTATAATTACTTTTAATAACTGGGCAGCGTTGCATGTGAGAGAATTTTAAGTAAGGAAAAATCATAGCAGTGAAAGGAGGAATCTATAGGGACTAAGAAGTCAACTGCTTGAGCTAAGCTACAGTTATCATTCGATATTAGTAAGTCGAGTGTTCTGTTGCTAATATTAGGTATTTTATTATATTGTTCTACGTTCAATTCAGATTTAAAATTGAATAAAGACCGAGTAATTAATGAACCCTCTATACAACTCGAGTCAATAGTGTCACTAAATGACCAATTAATATGAGGTAAATTAAAGTCACCCATTGTAAAAAAAAAATTGTGTGGAAGGACTATTTAGCACAATAGACAGCACATCAAAGTATGAATTGTATATTTCTACAGGTGTTCTAGGGGGTATGTATACCCTTATAATATGTCGTTTAGTACGGTCGCTGCTTGGTATTTGTATGAGCAAGTGTTCAATGTAGGCGTTTAGTTCAGTACATGTAAGGTTTATTAGCGTCGGGTGAAGTGTTCGCAGAACAGCAACGAGAATACCACCACCCTCCTGTTTGCCGGTAGCCAAACGATCTCTATCGATCTCTCGATATTTCTTTATGAAGATTCAGAAGAACATCAAGAAGTGAAGTGTATTTAAAGCGAACAGCAGCAAGGCTAGAAACTCTACACTCCCAGCGAGTTTTATAAAGCTTTTTTCAGCGTTAATCCAATAAGACTTTGTTAATCCAGAGAAACAAACAAACAGTATTTAAAGAAATCCAAATAAAGAGATTGATATCAAAGAAGTTTTGGCTGCATCGGCTATCAAGAAATTCATACTGTGACAACCACCGACTTCAATGCAATTATTATAAATTTTCATAAAATTTCCCGAAAGAAAGAAAGAAAATAAGTTTATTAAACACACTACCACATTATATACATTATACATCATTTATAGTGTGTCAAAATGTGTGTGGCAAAAATATTTCATACCGGAAAGAAATTAACTTCGGCAAAAATGTATATTTACATGATTTTAATAAGTCTTTTTGATTAGAATTAAGTATATAAAGGGTCTTTCAACAAGGACGGGTCGATGTTAAAATTTAATAAAACAAGATGTGTGTGAGATATTAACGAAATTTATTTTTTATTTGAAAGGCCCATTTATGCCATAATGGATGGAATATGACATCGTTCAAATGTCCGCCGCGGCTTCGTATGGTGGCACGAATCCGAGAGGTCCAATTTTTCATGACTCTGCTGCATAGATCCGGCTGTATCTGAGCGATGGCCTGCGTTATGTTGGCTTTCAGGGCAACGATCGATTGTGGCTTATTGGCATAGACCTGCGAAAACCCCACAAGAAAAAGTCTAGCGTAGTCAAATCACACGATCTTGGTGGCCAATTCACGTCACCTCTGCGTGAGATAACCCTACCCTCAAACCGTTCATGCAGAATGTCCATTGTGTCTTTCACTGTGTGGCAAGTAGCGCCATCTTGCTGGAACCACATGTCGTTCACGTCCATATTGTTCAATTCAAGCCAAAAGAAATTGTTTATCATTGATCTGTAGCGCTCGTCGTTGACGGTGATGGCCTCGCCAACGTCGTTTTCGAAGAAGTACGGACCAATGACGCCGCCAGACCAAAATCCGCATCAAACAGTAACTTTTTGTGGATGCATTGTCACCTGGTGAACCTCATGTGGGTTGTGGTCATCCCATATACGGCAATTTTGCTTATTAACAAAACCATTCATCCAAAAATGTGTTTCTAAAGATTATTTTTCGGCCAAAATCGGGGTCCTCTTCCAAGCGTTCCGAAGCCCATTCAGCGAACACACGGCGTTGTCTATGGTCATTAACTTTGAGCTCTTGGGTCAGTTGGATCTTGTACGGATGCAGGCCCAAGTCCCGACGCAAAATTCTCCAAGCTGCAATCTGCGAAAGGCCGAGTTCTTGTGCACGGCGAGAAATCGACTGCCTCGGAGTCTCCTGAACACTCTCACGTACAGCGGCGATGTTCTCGGCCGATCTGGCGTTCCTTTGACGTAAAGGTGTTGGTTGGTTGTTTACCGAACCGGTCGTCTCAAATTTGGTCACCAATCGTTGGAGAGTAGACTTTGAAGGGCCACCGCGTCTGCCGTAAAATGGGCGCAATGTGCGCAACGTTTGCACTAACGAACACTCATTTTGATAATAAAGTTTTACCATTTGCACATGCTGCTCAACCGTGTAACTTTTTTTTTTTTTTTTTTTTTTCTCTTTATTTTATTTTGGGGTTTTGATCCAGTTAGGATATGTCAACCCCATCGTACCTTAATCCAAAGTTAACACAAAAGACTTAAATTTAATTACATCATTGGTGAACCACTGTAATCAGATGACATAATTTTTTGGCCACTGCTGACTTTGGGCAACTCATCACAGTTTGAATTAAACCCACATCCAAAAAATTTAATTTAAGTTCTTTTAGCAAAGCCTCACGTTCAATTTTGTTCCTGTCACAATCCATCAGCAAATGTTGCACATCTTCAATTTTATTACATACGGGACAGTTGGGAGAGTCATTTTTTTTCATTAAATATGCAAATTTTGCTGATGGATAGTGACCAGATCTAACTTTTAGAGCTAATTTTATGTAACTTCTACTAAGTTGAGTGTCGTCAAACCATGCTATTTGGGGCGGCATTGCTTGTATGGTCCTATACCATATACCCTTGTCCTTAGATTTATGGTTAAAATATGTTACCCACTCATCATAACAGGCTTTTTTAAATTTAGGCACTAATTCCCAATGATCCGAAGAGTGGTTCATTGCGTTTCCGGTTACGGCTGCTAACTTAGCTATTCGGTCCGCCTGCTCGTTTCCCCGTAAGCCAATATGAGCTGGAACCCATTGCAACCTTATATCTTTACCACTTCTATTTAATGAAATAAGAGTTTTTAAGATTTTATAGGCTATCGATGCACCTCTGGAGCCAGAAGCGCATCGAGCCATATGTTGCAGCGCACTCTTACTGTCCGAGAAAATAACAATTTTGTTTAAGTTTAGATTCATTGCGTAAGATAAGCCATGATATATTGCAATCAGCTCCAGCGACATTATGCATGCCTCGCAGTTAACTTTAAAACCAGCCTCATATTGTAAAGTTTGATCATAAAAACCCGCTCCTAGACCACCTTCGCTTTTAGACCCATCCGTAAATATTTTATGCCATTCATTATAGGTACTGTTTAATTCCGACACTACGTTATGTAACAATAGATTAGGTTCATAACAATTTTTTGAGGATTGAATACATTCTAGGTTTAACATAATATATTTTTTAATTTCTATATCTGTCACCCAAATATCTAAAGAAAACATGCCAAGAATTTGAAAAGACTTAATATTACATTGACTTACATCACTAAAAGTTCTAATAAGTAGGGGTTTTCTTTTGTTTTCCCAATATCTATTATTAGAGAGGTCGCTTAAATTTAAGATTAGGTTAACAGTTTGATTACTATTCCAGGATGCCATTTTCAAACTATATTTATAAGCTAAATATTGCCGTCTCAAAAATAATGGTGTCAAATTTATCTCACTTTCCATAACGTGGATTGGTGAACTTTTAATAAAGCCTCCTACTACTCGCAAGGCCTGGTTTTGCAGCCTATCAAGTTTTAGTAAATGTGTTTTCGCACAACAGTCATAGAGGAATGATCCGTAATCCATTCGACTTCTTATTATACTAATGTACAACCTACGCATATGTTTTATGTGTACTCCCCATGAACTGCCTGCAAGAACTTTTAAAATATTTAAAAATTTTGAACATTTTGCAATAACCTCATTTATGTGCTTGCCCCATCGTAAACTTCGGTCCAACCACATACCTAGATATTTAACAGAGTCTGATAAAATCAATTTTTTTCCATTTAATTTCAATATGGGGACTATTCTTCTACGTCCCCTGCTATAGACAATGTAATTGGATTTAGTAGGTGATAATTCCAGGCCAAGTTCCCCTAAAAACGACACTATGAGATTTAAGTCACTTTGCATATACATTTCACATTTTTTAATATTCCTGTCGTAAATATATAAAACGTAATCGTCTGCATACTGTGACCACATTACGTTTAAAGGCAATGTGTTTATCCCATGTGTTATTAAATTAAAAATTAAAGGAGACAGAGGATCTCCCTGTGCTAAGCCTTTATTAGTCCATCTGGTAATTATAGATTCACTACTATTATTTAGTTTAATATTTAGTTGTCTTTCACTTAGAAACGACCAAATGTAGGTACATATTTTAGATCCTATATTAAGTTTGTCCAAGATATTAGTCGCGGCTTCTATTGACACATTGTTATACGCATCTTGAATATCCAAGAAGCATGCCAAAGTAGGAAAATTTTTTGTGAAACCTATTTGTATATACGTAACTAACCGAGTGATTGCATCTACACAGGAATGTGATTTCCTAAAACCAACCGTATTAGGTGAAAATATACGGTTCTTTTCTGCATACCACTCCAGTCGCTTGTATAACATTAAATGGAATGTTTTACACAAACAAGAAATTAGGGATATAGGTCTAAGTTTAAGTTCAGGGGAATTATTATTGTGTTTTGGTATGGGAATTACTTGAACCTTTCTCCATTGATGAGGGACATTACCAGAGTTTAAAATGCTATTGTATATATTAAGTAAGAATAATTTAGCTTCGTTGGGAAGATTATATATCATGGAGTATGAAATTCCATCCTCGCCTGGTGCGGAGTCTTTTTTCTTAATGCAATTTTGAAGTTCTTGTAAACTAAAATTCCGTTCCAACATGGCGTTTCGCGAAACAAATTTAGGCATTAAATTCTGTACGTAATCTGGAGTGAGAGAATGCAATAATTGTTTTTGTTTATCAACAGGTGGGTAGCTTTTGGTCCTCCCAAAACCTTTAATCCATCTCATGCGGCGCCACATCTCAGGAACCGAAGTTTCTTGATCGAGAGAATTGCAAAACGATTGCCAATTTAAACACTTTGCTTTATTTATTAATTTCTGAGCTTCTCGCGTTTTTTTCTCTAGAATGCTTAAGTGTTCTGGGGTGGGGTTTCGACGAAACTTGGACAGCGCTAATCTACGTTGGGCTACTATGTTTGATAATTCTGGGCTCCAGTAGGATTTTGGCTTAAATTTAGTAGTGGGTTTATTGCAACATTTTATATAAGGGATGAATTTATCGGCCGCGACACAAATTTCGTTTAAAAGGACTCTATACATTTCTTGAGAGTCATTATTATAGTTACCTATAAATTTATTTACTAATGACTTCCGGTATTCAACCCAATTAGCTCTTTTATAATTTATTTTTTTTGTTGTATTGAAGTTATCTATAACCAAGGTCGACATTTTAATTACCATATGATCACTGCCGAGGTTTTCGTTAAATACTTGCCAATCGAAGTAGATCGCAATATCGGATGAAACAAACGTGATATCCGGTGAAGTCTGTTGAAGATTACCATTAACCAACTTGATTCGAGTTGCTATTCCGCTGTTAAGGCATGTATATGAATTTTCTAGAGCTGCATCCATTATTTGAGCGCCCCTTGTGTCGCTTTTGACAGACCAATTAGTGTGGTGCCCATTGAAATCCCCAGCAATAATAGTAGATTTAGAAAAAGTTGAAAAAATATCTTCCCAATCAGACTGTTGAGTGCGAACAGATGAGGGGCAATAGATACCTATCACCTGGTCTAAATTTATGCAATTTGTCAATTTAACACCAATTATTTCTATTCCGGCATTATTATAGGTAACGGGCAATAAATACGACTGTATGGACTTATGTACTGCTATTAAAACCCCTCCATATGAATCATTTCTATCACGCCTATAAACATTATATCCTCTAATAGTAATGTGAGATTCACAGTTTAACCATGTCTCACTTATAATAGCTATATGTATATTTTCCTGATTCAATAGCTCAGCAAATGATATTAATTTAGGTCTTATACTCTGAGCGTTCCACTGCAAAACATTAATCTTTATATTAGCCATTTACAAAACTAAAAAGTTTATCCATATACTCTCTTCTAGAAAACATATTTACTAAAAAATTACTAAACTCGACCCATATTATTTTAAAAACCGATATAATCTTATCTTGAATTTTATCTTGTGACATAAAAATATATTTCAATTTTAAAAACAATTTCTTAAACTCGAAACTATACCTTAACTGCTCATCTCTTAAATTACCATTTCCTTTGTTTACATTTTGAGGTTTATTAGAGTTTTCATCCTCTACCTCCTCCGAGAAGGCTTGAGTATTTTCACTTCTCTTTTTCTTCTTGGCACTAGTTCTATCTTTTGATGTATGTATTGGACTTGGTTCCTTGTTGTTTTCAAGTTCTATCGTGTCTGATTGCAGTGACATTGGTTCTGAACTTCCCGCCGCTGTCCCAGCAACTATGCCACTATAAGTATAATTATTTCTTACTGGCTTCGTTGACGATGGCAGATCTTGAATAATTATATTTTCATAGTTTGCCGCTCTTCGCTGCTCGATAAAAATTTGGAGGGCTCTGCGATACGGTACTTGTTTTTCACTCATAATTACTCTTATCTGTCTTTCTTTTAAAAACAGAGGGCATTTCTTATCTAATACCAGATGTGCTCCCTTACAGTTTAGACATCTCATATTCTTTTCTTCGCAATTTTCGTGATTACCTCCACATTTAGGGCATACTTTCTTTTTAGTGGAGCAAAACTTAAAAATATGTCCAAACTGCCAACAGCCTGAGCACTGGGTCACGGGGAAAGTATAAGCCTCAACTCTAAAACGACAGTCATATGCATATACATGTAGTGGTAATGTATTGCTTTTAAAACAAATCCGAATAGATTCGCTATCTATCCATTTGCCCTCCGCGCTTAAGCGTTTTAGCCGTTTAATTGAAATAATTTCTATATCACATTTTATTATTTCCTGTAAGTCCTTATCGCACAAATCAATGTCTATACCTTTTACAATGCCATATGAGAATGACATTTCATTTATTTTTTGGCACCGAAAACCCATATCTTTGAGTTTTTGGCATTCTAATAGTTTATTAGCTTCTTCTTGACCTTTAAATTGTATCAACACTTTATTAAAACTTTTATATTTTATTCGAGTGATACCAGTAATATTCTCCGATCTGAGTAATTTTGCCAGAGCTATTTGTTTTGGCAAACTTTCCATGGATGTGACGCATATCTCATACATTGTAATCTCTTCTGATTGTTTATCATTTTTATTTTCTTCTACCCTCTCATTATTTATCATTTCCGAGGATTTACTTCGAATAAACCGCTTTGGTCTCCTTCTAACAACAGTAATAAAGTCATCTTCTCCGCTAAAATCATCTTCCCTTTCCTTCCTTTTTTCTGCACTTCCTGATTCACATATTTTTTCCATTACCGCATTATTTATTTCTGATCGCTCAAGGTCATGTTGGCACTTACTTAGAAAATCAGCGTCACTTGAATCTTCTCCTTCACTACTAATTTCGCTCATTATACACAATGAAAAACTTATGCCCGACAAAATAAATAACAATCAATAATTCGAAGTTACTCTGTACAAGCAATAAACGCGCGCGTTCCGTGCGCGCTTTACCGGGCGAGTGAACCGTGTAACTTGCCATGGTGATTTGGCATCAGTGACTGAATAAGAAAAAACAGATTTGACAGATGCCGCCAAAACAAAATGGCCGCCACAGATTATTAACATCGACCCGCTCTATTTGAAAGACTCTATAAATACACCAACGCATCCAGGCGTTTGAGTTTACAGGTTTAAATAAAAAATAATAATAGTAATAATGCTAAAAACGAAATATTATAAATAAATGACATGTTCATTGTCGTATTATAATATTGCCAAACAACTGGACGAGATTTACAATTGGTTTTTATAATAATTAACATTATTATTAAAGATGTTTTACGACGACATAATGTAATACAGGATATCTTTATTTTAATTGAAATTTGAAAATGAGATGGCAACCCCCGACGGTTATTAAAAGTTATTTTTGTTATATTCGGTTCATATTAAATATTAATTATTATAAAAACCAATTGTAAATCTCGTACAGTTGATTGGCAATATTATAATACGACAATGAACATGTAATTGATTTATAATATTTCCTTTTTAGTATTATTTGTTTTATTAAAACCTGTAAACTCAAATGCCTGGATGCGTTGGTGTATGTATGTACTTAATTCTAATCAAAAACACTTATTAAAATCATGTAAATATACATTTTTGTAGAACTTAATTTCTTTCCGGTATGAAATATTTTTGCCCGGGAGTAAATGGGAAGAAATGGAAGTTTATTGCCATATCGGTAATTTACCGGTATGGCGCCCAACTCTAGTCGTGATGCGCGCCACAATACACATGTTTACAGCGATCGCGGGGAGACGCAGAGAACTGCGCGACGATCGCCTTACAACAGTCATATTTTTTATTATCTATGCAGTCAACACAGCATCGACTGACTCGGGCCGGACCGACTCAACAACGCTAGCATAGCACGTCATCCGCCATGCCAGCGCTACACCAAATACGCAAACTAAAGTTATTCAGTTATCGAAACTACGTACGAATTTGAATTTGGAATCAGTACAAACAAACCTCTACCGGACGGCGTAGCTAGGTAATGCAGTAAACCCATGCGTCGCCGAACAGAATCAACGTTGTTACCTACAGGTTTATTGGCCATAACCCCTAGGTAAGAAATATTTATGTACAAATCAATTATATTATATAAAAAAGGTAGATATCGCACTAGCGCGCGCCAATTGTTGCAGACAAATTCACAAATGTAGACAAATTGTCGTGATTTGATTAAATTATATTGCAATACATATCCCAGGCTGACATTAAAATTCTTTTTGTTTTCAGGCCACATAATTAAACAACTAGGGCAAGGCGCGTCATCCACGTCGGTGTGGAGAGTGCGTAAAAGGGTTACAGTTCAGCTAATGTTACAGTACAGATATACTGTCTGTGCCGCTGGTTTTCAAGTACAGCCAGAGAAACTTGCTTTTCTCCAGGATCCCACCATCGGATTCTGACCTGATGGCAATGGGACCAACTAGGAAGACGGACGGAAGAAACAACCAAAAAAATTGTTTTTTAAAATCGGTCCAGCCGTCTTTGAGTAACGTACTTATATAAAAAAAAAGATCCGATGAAACTCCTCCTTTTTTTGAAGCCGGTTAAAAATTCTTGAGGATATTATTGGTTCAGAATTTTGTCTTTGCAACATTTATTTATTTCTACCCTGTTCGCTCTATTATCGTACCCTTGACCTCTACAATGGCCCATGTCCAAGTTAAATTCTTGAACAATTGCATCAAACAAGAGGTCAGAGTCCTGCCTTTGAAGTGCCTCTTACAGGTTTGTAAGCAACAAAACACACGTACTTCGACTTCTTCTTCATTAGTGTTACGTCAGTAGTACAGTCCAGTACATAACTATATTTATATTAAGTTTATGGTCCAGTATGATAGAGAAGTTTTTAGACGACTACGTAAGTACTCGTATTTACCATAGACATCAGCCTGACAGCAGATTGTTAGGCTGCCCCGTAGACAGAGGTATTCTCTGTTTCGGCGCCCCCCGAAGGACGGCGCACTCACACCGCCCCTGAATTTAGGTACCTAATGAAATTGATTGATTGATAGATGTTATAAATTATGAAATATTATCGTTATAGGTCAACATTTTTGGAAAATAGTATCGTTTTTAATAGTACAAGTACAGTCTGTTGCAAATAGTCCTGTAATGTAAACATTTTGTTTGTTTGTTTGTTTTGTGTTAAAAATAAAACTTCCACATTAGGAATGATTCTGTGTCGCGGGCACTCGCGGGGGCTTTAAAAACATTGAAACAACGGACACAAAGAATCGGGACCACTATTTGCGGATCACACGAATTTTGGTCCCGTGTGGTAATCGTACCCACAACACTCGGCGCGGCATAGTGGCGAGGCGATCATTTTAACCATTGCGCCACGTGTGCATTGTAATTATATCCACTGTAAATGCCGTTAGCTTCTGACGAACCTACTACTACCTAATTACTTATATTATATCCAAATAATTACGTATATTATATAAACCTTTAGGTTTACTGCCAAGTTATATGAGTGAGTTTGGCTTGAGGCTTGTTCGAACCTAACTCGCGGTATCTCCTTGCGGCGCCGCCACAGACACGACGCGTTCCGACATTTGAAATCAGTTCATTTGTTTACAAAAGTAGCAAAGTCAAACCTGTCGGCCGTGGCCAATAATTGATCCATGTCAAAATTACCGTAGTGCAAGTAAAAATAGCAATCAATGAGAAAATTTTAGTTATTCATTTACAAATACAAACTAATCACCAGTCACAATGTCCAAGAAACCTTTGGGTGAGTAGCTAATTCTGGAGCTCCTCGAATGTAAACCGACGTCAGGTCTCGTTCATGGCTCTAGCATATTTTGTTCAAGCTGAAGGTCCATAGTCCAGGGAGAACCATAAGGGTATTTCTATTCTGGCAAGTGTTTCAAGGTTGATTGTTTGTTCAAATGTAGTTGAGACCGAGGAACCGGTGCGGTCTTCCCAAACTTTAGAATGATAAGGTAAGAAGAACAATAAAATTACTTTATGAAAATGTTGTGCACAGAATTACATTACGCTACGTATATCTATTATCTCTATTTACAAATATCTAAATATCAGCAACAATTCAAATTATTTTAGATTTTTTTTAACTACTTTGAAATATTTCAAATTGTGTTTGTACCACACAACACTATATTTTAACTCTTCATATTAAATACTAAAAATATTATCTAAAAAAAATGTTTCTATGGTGTAGAAAAAAAATGTTTATTTGTTCTGGGCAGAAAATTATGTTTTGGTGACTACCTGTGTAGTCACCAAAACATAATTTTCTGCCCAGATTTATTATTATAAATATGGCTGTTTAAAAATACAAGGCTGTGTAGTCAAGTTTTAATTATGATAATAAAAGGATTCTATTCCTTGTAAGGGCTCTCACCATTCAATAGCTATTGTTACTTAACTATAGTTACACGACATTTAAACAAACAAACATTTAAATAAATGTAAAACTTTTTAATGGATAATATTTTATTACAAATCACATGCGGACAGTCTCGTAATTAAACGTTATCAAAGAACGCTAACTTCAACATAGGATAGTAACCAAAAACACACCTACACTGAAAAATTTTCATCAGGTTTGCAATTGAATTCTGATAATATATATTCTAGTTATTCTATCGGTGGACTATCTAATGATTAAATAATTACCCACGCTCACATACCTGCATAACTATGACATTATATTCGAATAAAAACCATCCTTAATGAACTTAAAAATGTATAAACTATAAAGTACAGGTGACAACCCTACGGAAAACGGAAAGTTGTCAAGAATTCTTTATAAATACTTACCTAACTGACTTTGCCTACCAACGTATTTTACGATTTCAATCACCAACAGTGGTAACAGAATACTGTCGCGCTGAAACCAGAAATAAAACTTTTCGTTTAACCTACCCATTTTGCACTTGTTTTTGCCCGCGAGAAAACCAACAACTTTTAACAGGCAATGCAACTGATTCCTGAAGTAACATAATCTTTGTTTTGCCAGAAACAAGATCAATGTACATGATCAATACAATACACAAAAAAAAAACATCTAACTGAACTCTAGACAAATTTGCTACGTATCGAGTTTAAAAAATGCACAGCTGGGCAAAATCACACCACAATAGGGCAACGTAGTCATGTTTTACGGTGTTTTGCCTAGTGTTCCCTCTGAAAACTTTGCTGCAAAACCTTTGGATCGGGTTTTTAAAATTCTAGAAATGGGTTTTAGAAGTTAATTTATCGAATAGTGGATTGGTTGCGCAGTTGCGCTAAATAGATCGCATTTCACGTAAATAGAACTCATCATACTGTGCATGTCTTACTTGCGAGCTGCTGTGCCGCCGTCCTTGTTTGGTTTTGTTGTCTTTTTATTATTAGTTTCATAAGCGGACTACCACTTTGGACTGACTTAAGTATGATATACCTACAGGCATTGAGAAATAATTTATCAATTTATTATTATTGTTTAAAGAGTGGAAAGAGAGGGAAAGAGAGGGAAATAAGGAAGACCTACTCATTAGGTAGGTATCCTGTGAAGTTCATTATGAGCTCTAAAAGTTTGAGTTCGCAATAGGATTCTACCAATTCGACGTTGTGGAGGAACCGGTGTTATGTCCCTCCAACACAAAGGGAGGATCCTCAGAACAGGCGAGGTGATCATGCCTGGCGGGCCGCGGCCCAACGGTTGATGTTGGGAAGTTGTATATATACTAATCGGCGCGAGAACTCTCATAGCGTGATGCAGTATTAGTAATTACTTCTTAGTTCAGCTCGTCTTCGCTAGATGATGTTGGAGTATGTTTTTACTGTATATGGAAGTCGCTACAGACGTATTCACATAGGTAGGTACTAGGTATATATCATTTATTTGTTGATAAGTCACGAACGTTGTCGTATCAGTCTCGTGTGGACCGATCGTCGTATCGTCGTAAAACTGTTTCGTGTTCGTAGGTCCCGGTCCGGGCGCCTACCAGCTGCCGACGACGTGCGGCTACCCGGGGCACGACCCGTCGCGCTACCGCAACCCCATGTACTCGTTCGGCGTGAACGCAGGGTTCCGCGTGAAGGGACTGGGGCCGGGCCCGTCGTACCGCATCGACCGCGTGACGCGCGACGGCACGATGTCGGCGCCGCAGTGGTCGTTCGGCTCGCGCTTCGCCCAGCGTTCGACGCTGCGCACGCCGGGCCCGGGCGCGCACGCGCCGGAGCGCTGCCCGCCCATGCGCGAGCCGCGCGCGCCCGTCTACTCCATGGGCGCGCGCCTCGGCTTCGCGCTCAAGCGGCCCGGGCCCGCGCCCAACGCCTACGCTCTGCGCCTGGGCTCCGGCACGCCCGCCTACACCATGGGCGCGCGCGTCGGCTTCGTGCCCAAGGCCAAGTCGCCTGGACCGGCCGTCTACTTCATGCAGGACACCAACGTCTACAAGAACAAGTGAGCGTCCTATGTGTTATCGTTCCTATTTATTACTTACCTAGTAGAAAGAGATAATTAAAGCTTTGTACGTTTGGATGGTTGTCCACGAGCATCAAATTTGACAGCTGCATAAATCAAGTAACAGTTAGGTTTCTAGCTGATCGATCCAATCTATGGGCGCGACCGAATTGGTCAATCCCTATAGTTCAAATTTTCAAACAGAAATTCCTACTGCACCTTATTTCCCTATCAAATCATACTTGAGGGAAAAACAATATTATTACATTTCTGCTTAGCCTTTCTAGGTAAAAAAGAACTAGTTCGAATGACGGATCCCTATAAATAATAAACCATAAACATACCAGAAGTGAAGCTAAGTGAACCGGTGTCCGTGTCCACAGACAGCCGGTGTACTCCCTGGGCGCGCAGCTGACCGGCGCCGGCAAGCCGACCAAAACGCCGGGACCCGCCGTTTATCCACCAAACCTTTACAACACTAAGAAGGTGCGTACACGTCTATTCCTGACTGGGACTAGAGAAAAACCGTAGCTGGCTCAATTCAGGTTTTTTTTTTCGCATAGCAACGTCTGCCATACGCAAAAATAATTACGATTTTTTTGCATTCCTCCAAAGAAAAACGTGCGGCTATTCCTCATTTGTCCTGGGTGGGAATCCAACCCACACCTCTGGCTCAGGAGGAACCACTAGACCCACAAGCTTATCTACTCTGTCATCCATAAAATCACACAATATAGGGCTGAACGTCTACCCCACGAATCTGCCTTACACCCACTGTCTACCCATAATTTCATGCTTTCTTCGCAAGTAATGTTAAAAAAATTGTACTTTGTAGTAAAATTATTCACTGTGGTTAAGCCAGACACAAGCAGATATTTCCTTTTAATAAAAAAAATCAGAGAATAACTTCCAAATTCACTGCACCCTGAAAATCACACAAATAATTATTATAAATCACATGAATAATATGTAGGGAACAAACCCCCATCAATCGGTGGTTGGCTGTTAGCGAGGTGAACACTCGGAGCTAATAGAACGGAATGTTTCAGAACTCATACAAGTATTCGTTCGGAACGAGGCACGGCGACTACGCGCCGCCCATGATCATCAAGGAGGACACCATGGATTGTCTATAGCTTTTAATACTTACTTTACCCAAATATTTATTCGGATTAAGGCCGGCTATTTACTGGGCAAGTTTATTGTTCAACTTTCTCAATGGAACCCCACAAAGTTGAGCGAGCGATAAACAGTAGTCGCCCAACGCGTAGCCGGCCTCTGCTAAATCGTCCTGTTTTTGTCCAAAAAAATCGTACAGTGAACGTTTGTTGTGACTGTAAGAGCACAATTAAAACAGAACCTCTTAGAGTTAAGAGTAATTACTTATTTGAGATAATTGTTTGTGATCAGTTTATTTGTCAAATAAATCAATTATATTATTTACAACGTTTATTTACTAACATAACAACACTTAGTCTACGTTGGCCTAATTGGTGTTGCACTCTTAGTAAGTCTTCAGAAATCCCATTTAAAATATTAACCATTTTCGGTTGACTCTGCACCAACTCACATGTACATATAAAATACCACAGATAGCACACTGACATGTATAAGCTAGAACCTGCGCATGGAGCGCAGTTTGTTGTTTCGCCGGATGCCGGCAGTGCGGACCCTCAGCCAGTACTCCTTGGTGCTGGGGTCGAGCTCCTCCAGGGGAGTGGCGCGGCCTGTGTTGAGCGACCAAAGCCACTCGGGGTACTCGCTGTCGTCTTTTATCTGAAATGAAAGGACATTTTAAACTTTCCATGACATAATATTATATATATATATATATATATATATATATATATATATATATATATATATATATATATACTGTATAAAAAAAAAGAGATTTATAATAAAACTGAAGAGTATATATATAACGGAGACGGACACGGCTGAACCAACAGAAAAAAGAGAGGTATATGAACATATAAAGCAACTAAAGAACGACAAAAGCCCAGGGCCCGATGGTTTAACAAACGAAGCTCTAAAAGCTGGAACCCCTATTCTGCTTCAACACCTGACACAGCTCTTTAATATGATAATAACTACACAGACAGTTCCCAAACATTGGTGCACATGAGATATCATACTCCTCTACAAGAAGGGAAACCCACAAGATGTAGAAAACTATAGACCTTAGCCCGCTGGCAAGTATCTACAAAATTTTCACATCTATATACAATTAAAAAGACTAAGTACCGAGATTGATTGAAGCCAACCGATTGAACAAGCAGGTTTCCGCTCAGGTTTCAATACACTAGACCGTCTACATACTATAGAACAAATAGAGAAATACAAAGAATTCAATAGACCACTTTATATAGGTTTCATCAACTACAGAAAAGCTTTTAATAGCATAAATCATACTTCAATCTGGAATGCACTAGAAACTTTTAAAGTACAGAAAACCTACATAAATATAATCCAAAATATATATTCAAATAGTAAAAGTAAGGTGAAACTTGAAACTAAGGGAGACCAGATCAATATAGGAAGAGTACGGCAGGGCCACCCAAGTCCCCGAAACTATTTATTGCAGTTTTAGAAAAAATATTCTGCAATCTTCATTGGGATAATAAATGTATTAACATTAAAGGGTGTCAATTAAACCACCTCAGATTTGCAGGTGACATAGCCATACCCATACTGTCAGACTCATTCAAAGATCTAGAGAGCATGCTCATTTTTTTAGACCATGTCAGCTCCAAAGTAGGCTTGCAAATGAACTTCAGTAAAACCAAGATAATGACCAATAACCACAAACCTCCCATTTCAGTAAAGCAGAGTACAATAGAATATGTAAATAACTACATATATTTAGGCAAACAAGTTCCTTCGCAACAACCAGCAATAAAGAAGAAATTGAAAAGAGAATAAATATAGCCTGGAGAAAATTTGGATCATCAAAGGAAATACTTAAAGGTGACTACAGCATACAGTTGAAGAAGACTGTCCTTGACACTAGTATACTACCGAGCCTGCTCTATGGTTGCAAAACTTGGGTTTACACTACAAAGGTAAAACAAATGATTACCACTTGCCAAAGAGCGGAATGCAGTGTACTAAATGTAAGGAGAATAGAGAAAATAAGAAGTATAGACACAAGAAAAAAAACGGGTGTAGTAGATGCATTAAAACAAGCCCTGAGCTTGAAATGGCGCTGAGCAGGACATCTCTCGCCCTACACTAACAATCGGTGGACACTGCGAGCAACCTAATTGCGGGGGCCAGGAGGGCCGACGACATCACACAAGTTGCCGGAAAACAATGGTGGAACTGTGCTCAAGATAGAAGCGCATGGGCAAATTTGGAGGAGGCCTATACCCAGTAAGGGATCCACACTAATATTAAGTTTAAGGTAGGAAAAAAATACTTCTTTGAAATGTAAAAAATAAGTGTTGTAGAAATAAAAAGGCTTTATTATTATTATATATGCGGGAATTAACGCAATCAAGACATAGGTATTACATAAATCTGACCACGTCTATGTAAAACTTAATTTTAATGGGCGTTTCTCTGTAAACTGGGCAACTCATTGTCCCAGGCTAATTTTGTTTAAAAAATAAAAGATCGTAAATATTTCGTAGATAATTTCAAAACTTAATGCCTTAATCTACCGCTGCTCAACATTAAAATCCATTAAAATAAACTGTGTTATATTAAAAACGTTTTTATAGTCCTTAAAAACCAGTCCCCTGGCATGTCACCAAAGCAGTACAGTTACTTCAGACTAAATTAATCGAGACAGTGGCCCCAATTCTGTTACTTCACTCGCTAAATTAAAATTCACTAAATTTTCTTCATATAAAAAGTAAACCTTGTACACTTAGACACAAGATCTTATTTCAAATTGAAACAAGTAGGTAACATATGTCGCTATCGAAATAAGCAATTTATTTGTCGACTTAAGTCTGATACGCTTAAATAAACTTTAATACCACGTAGCGAGAGCCGCTATCTGTTGAATGCCATCTCTTTTGCTCTGTGTTTTTAGTAAGCGTCTTCGTAGGTGTATATTAAAAACACGTCTTCCTTGTTCGTTTTGAACAAGTTTTTATACGGCAATTATACAGCGTATAAATAAATGAAGACTCTCGCTGCGTGAAAATAAAGTTGAGTATACGTTGACAGGTTGTAGTGAAATTTAGCGGCGCTGAGAAATAGATGCTAGTAACAAATAGACCTTATTACGAAGAACACTAGGTTGATTTCATATGCAGAAGTTAAGTCAGGTTTTAGTTTAGTCGAGTGTACAATAGAATCGGCACCATTGGCCCCAATTCTGTTACTTCACTCGCTAAATTAAAATCCACTAAATTTTCTTCATATAAGAAGTAAACCTTGCACACTTAGAAACAAGGTCTTATTTCAAATTGAAACAAGTAGGTAGGTAACATATGTCGCTATCGAAATAAGCAATTTATTTGTCGACTAAAGTCTGATACGCTTAAATAAACTTTAATACCACGTAGCGAGAGCCGCTAGCCGTTGAATGCCATCTCTTTTGCCCTGTGTTTTTAGTAAGCGTCTTCGTAGGTGTAGATTAAAAACACGTCATCCTTGTTCGTTTTGAACAAGTTTTTATACGGCAATTATACAGCGTTTGAATAAATGAAGACTCTCGCTGCGTGGAAATAAAATTTCAATAAAACCTGTCAATGTATACTCAATACATTGACAGGTTTTATTGAAATTTAGCGGCGCTGAGAAATAGATGCTAGTAACAAATAGACCTTATAACGAAGAACACTAGGTTGATTTCATATGAAGAAATTAAGTCAGGTTTTACCAGTATCTATTGGAATTAATCGAAATTTTATATTATTAAACCAATATTGTTTGATTGTTAATGAGACCTATTAATTTTAAATAAATTTTGTTTTATAATTTAAAAAAAAGGCAATAAAATTTTGTCTTAGCATTTAGTGAACAGTCCCCCTGTCTATATTTTAAATTACGTGTCACGTTGCCAAATGGTAGAACAACGTCTTTTATGCATATAACAAAAAGCAACAAGTCTGAAGTTTGCGCGGTTGCCGTCATGACGGCCCGGACGCCATCTTTGTTAGTAGTGTGCAAGCGTCCATCCGTGGAAGCCGCGTTGTAACCTGACAGCCAACAGTCCTCTGGTAAGAATTATTTTACCTTTATTTATGTATTTTAATGATTCCTTGAAATGTTTAAATTGTTACAATAGATACATATTTCCTATGTGCAGCAAAATAGCATAGATCAATTACATTTTGTACAACTCATCAATGACATCAAATTAAACAGTCCCCCTGTCTCTTTACAAGCCAGGGGACTGTTTCCGCATCCATGGGACTGTCTTAATTATATTTGTTATTGTTCTAGATTTGTTTTGAGAATGGCGCCAAAGAAAAAAAAAGCCACTAAAGAAGAGATTCTCCAAAAAAAAAAGGGAAGCAGAGAGAAAGAGATATGAGAAGATTAAAAACGACCCTCAGAAAAGGAAAGAACTTAGAGAAAAAGAACGCCTTAAGTACCTTAAGAAAAAAGAAAAGGGAACTAGAAAGCTTGTTGAGAATATGACTCCACGAGAACACCGGAATGCAAAGAAGAAGTGGAAAGAGCATTGCACCGAATATCGCAATAAGAAAAAAGTAGTAGCAAATATTGCTAACTCATTTATTAAAGAAAATACTCCAGATTCTGATGTATCTACTTCATGTCAAATGCCATCACCTGAAGTTGCTGAAATAATTAAAAAAAATAAAAATAAAGAAAAGATGCTTAGATATAAAATAAAGAAGAAAAAAGAAGAAAAAATAAAGAACTGCAGAAAAAAGTATTGAAGTACAAAAAACGTATATCGCGTCTGAAAAAGAGTATAAATCCAAAGCCGAAAGAAACACCAAAAACGAAGTTACAAAAATGGCAGATACTCCAGAATTAAGAAAAGATCTAGTCGAAACAGCACTTTTCGGTGAAGTACTAAAACAACAAATACAAAATAATTTTTCAAAGATGAAAACCGTAAAAGAAAAAAGACTTTTAACAAAAATTGTTAGTGGAAAGATAGTTGATAAATATAAGTTATGGCGAATGAAAAACGCCGGTGTGATAAGCTACAAAAGAATCAAAACAGCAAAAACGGGTTATCGACTGGAAAGAAGAAACAAAATTTCAGATGAATGTGTAAGAGAAGTTGTAAATTTCTATGAAGATGATTCTAATAGTAGACTAGGAGCGGGAAAGAAAGAATTTATAACGAGAAACTCAGAACGAAAACAAAAGCGATACATGCTTGACTCATTACGAGGGTTGTACGAAAAATTCAAACAAGAGAAGGGAAATTTCACATTAAGTTATCAAACTTTTTGCAGACTGCGACCTTTTTGGATTGTCATGCCCAAAGTTGATAAACGTGATACTTGTTTGTGCATGAACCACGCAAACATAGACTTAAAAGTATCTGCTTTATTCAATGCAAAAATTATAACAGCTATCAGAGATTGCTCCAGGAGCTGTGTTGTGACCGCTATAATGAGAATTGTTTGTCTAGAGACTGTCAAAAGTGTGTTAATAAGATTCCTTCTTATAAAGAATTTGATAACGGAAGACATATCAGTTATAAGAAATGGATATCTGAAAAAGTTGATTTCATAGACCCAAAATCCAAAAAGACTCGTCGAGTAACCAAATACATTAAGAAATCTTTTGATGTGAAACCGCGCGACCTCATTATAGAATTGCAAGAAGAGCTAAAGACATTTTTTTGTCACGAAAGAAATATTGTACACCAGTTCAGTGCAATGAAGAAACTTTAAAGTACGCTGACAGGAGAAGATGCTCTTATTCACATGGACTTTTCTGAGAACTATTTAACTAAATATTCTCAAGAAATTGAAGCTTTTCATTTTGGCGGTTCACGCACACAAATAAGTCTGCACACGGTTGTAGTATATTTGAAAGACACAACAAAATCTTACTGCACAATTTCTACGAATGTTTCTTATTCTCCAGCTGCCATTTGGGCTCATCTTAATCCAATTTTTAATGCTTTGCCACCTCAAATTAAACACCTGCATTTTTTGAGTGATGGACCAGTTACGCAGTACAGAAACAAAACCATGTTTTACATTATGGCGGCGAAAATACCAAAAAGATTTCCACATGTGCAAAATTTTACTTTTAACTATACGAAAAGTGGCCATGGTAAAGGAGCACCAGACAGCGTTGGAGCTACCTGTAAGAGGACTGCAGATACCCTGGTCGCTACTGGAGGCGATATCGAAAGTCTAGACAAATTTGTAGAAGCCATTGAAAAGAGATGTCCTACAATTAGTTTAAGCATTATACCAAATGAAGCGATTAAAGAAATGAGCGCTGAAATTGATCGAGAAGTAACCAAAACAAAAAAAAATTTGTTGGCACTCTCAAAGTCCATCAAGTCACTGGAAAATTCTTTAAACCAACGGGATTAAAATCAAATTCTATTGAGATAATGATGAAAAATTTAAGCTGTTTTTGCAACAGTTATTGTTGTACGCACTTTAATATCGGAAAAATAATTTATGAAGACAAGCAAAAACTTAATGTAGAAGATGTGTACACTAATTCAGAATCTGAGAATCAGGCTGGACCTAGTGCAGCTATAGTACAAGCATTCAAAACTGGAGATTATATTGTTGTAAAATTGCTTGTCAAAACAAATATGGAATATAGATATGTGAGCGTAATTGACAAGATTGATGAAGAAGATGGCGAAATCCGGGTTACATTCTTAAAGCTCTGTGATAATAAAGGCCAATTATTTAGATACGATCATGATGACGTGGCAGAAGTTACAGTGGACCAAGTCGTACAGAAGCTGTCTAATCCAAATGTAGTTTTAAAAGGCAATAGAATGTTTTACAAGTTTGATTCACCTGTAGATGTTTTCGAAAAAAATAATACCTACTTTTGCTATATTTTAGAAATAACTATTTTTCGAGACTGATTCTATAGTGTAAGTTTAAAGTACTGAAAGTCCTTTCAATATATGTGATTTTAATTAATAATAAGTAAATATTAAGATTACAGTGCTAAGTACAATATTATATAAAGATAGTTGATTTTGTAATTTTTTATTGTTCAGTTACTTAATAGTTAAGCTCCAAAGTTTATAATAATAAAAAAACATTTAATTTTGGTTCAAAAATTGTATTTTTGATTTAAGTTTACAGTCCCCTGACTTTGGCAACAGTCCCCTGTATAAAATTTTCAGAAAATGCTTAATATTTTCTAAAATAATAGAAATATTTGTGGTTCATTTGCCGTACATTAATAAATAGACGGATACTTGTTCCCTAAATAAAATTTATTAAATTATGAACAAAAAAGTTGCCTAGACGTTTTCTTACAAAAAGTTGCCCAGTTTACAGAGAAACGCCCAAATAGCTATTTCGCGATCGCGTTATGTCGTCGGCCGATCGTTTCGCAATACGACTCAGCAGATCATGATATATACCATATCCATATCGTGATATATGATATATCCATATCCAAATAATCGGCCATATCGTGATATGGCCGATTATTTATTATGCCCACTCTAAAGTTGGGCAGATCAATGAGAGCTACCTATTTGTCGATTTGCAAATTGTCAAATTTTAAGGTTTTACCAATGTTTCAAATGTGTATGAAGTTGTATACATAACTAGCAGCACCCCGCAGGTTTACCCGCATAAGTCCCGATCCCGTGGGAATATCGGGATAAAAAGTAGCCTATATGTAAATCCAGATCTCCAGCTATCTACATACCAAGTCTCATCGCAATCGGTTCAGTAGTTTTGGCGTGAAAAAGTAACAAACATCCATCCATCAAAACTTTCACATTTATAATATTAGTGGTATTTTTATATAATAGGACATGTATTGTGTTAGGAATATAATTGGCCGTACCAAGATCTTTCACAACATGGCCACGATGGCTGGGGACCATATTGCATGAAATTCACTTTACTTTGCCATGGACATTAGTTTAACATGAGCCTAGTATATTGAGGGTTCTGCACATTTACCTGTTGTTGTTTGGGCAATTTTCAAGTTTTATGTTTTAAGTATCATGCTCATTTTACTTACATGCAAATAGGCAAGCATCCTTAGTAATATTATAAATTAGCTGATGCCTGCACGAAGCGAACTTTTTTGGGATAGCCTATGTGCTCTTTCAGACTATAATCTATCTATGTGCTAAATTTCATCCACACCTGTTCAGCCGTTCTGGGGTGATATCCAAACTTTCACATTTATAATAGTAAATAGGAAAAAGTGTATGCGAGTTTGTTTTTTATGATTTCGCATCTCAACTACTCAACCGATCATTATGTAACTTTGCATTCTAGCTGTCAGGTGTAATACAAAAAAAAAAATGGTACTGTTTCCGAGGGATCATAAAACAATGTTTGGCTTAAAAAATCTACATTAATGGGAGTGAAGTCATGGTGAAAAGCTAGTAATAAATAAAGGATAACTGCAGCTGTTGGACCTTCACATCCTCCCCAGTGTTGTATATGTTGGAACCGCACACAAAATGGACAAGCTTCTCAGGATCTGTTTCCACAGGCATCTCCTTCTTCTCCATGGCGGTCAGCTTGCCCCCCTTCTTCTTACCCTTGCCCAAACCCATCACACCTGCAAAAAACCATTTACCACTATTACCATTAACAATAAAAGCCATAACTGAATAAGTACTAAACATAATTCTGCTTGTGGTGTTTAATATACCCCTACAGACTAACCTGAGCTACACTATATAAAACGTTATATAAACGTGAAAATGTATCAGAAAGCTCCTTATCCAATTACATACACGGCATTTAAATAAGTAAACAGTAACCTCCTGCAGCAGAAGTGGTTTTCTTCACTGCAGCATGATTTGTACCACTACGGTGCAAATGTGCCGACTGCATTATTAGCAATTGTCGGAGAGGCAGCACTGCACGGCATAACGACGCAGAAAACATTGTTTATTTACGTATGTAATAAAATGAGATGTGTTGAGTTTTTTTAGGTTAGATTCTATTTGAGTTTTGACGACTAATGAATTTGCGTTTGACATTCGACAATTCATTCCTAATCACTTTAATATAGAAACGGAGGTACATACTTTACGTATAACAATACAATATAACATTGTATTGTATCGAACATTGATAATAAAGGGTTGAACTAAAAGAAAACAATTTTGAATCTATAATCTTTATAAATAATAATAATATAATTTATAATTAAAAACAACACGCCAAGGAGTAACGAAACGTAAAAGTCACATAATAAATATCGGTTAAAGTGATGTATTGTAACTGTTGTAAAGTTAAAATCGATAACAATATTCATAGCGTTACAATTCAATTCAATTAAAAAAAAACTTTATTTCATAAAATTGACCATCAATTATTCGAAATCGTCGATTTAATAAATAATTATTATAATTAAATATTATAGATCAACACACTCAGAGTCACCGGCGGTGACTCTGAGTGTGTGTGTCTGAGTCACTCACCGCAACAATAGTTTGCTTGTACAACTTGTAACTTAATAACTCCATTAAACGCTTTGTTTTATTACTCATTGTAGAATATACAATTATTGTGAAAATTAGTATGATTAGCTTTAAGTCTTAATCCCTTCCTTAACTTTTTGTATATACATCTGTAAAAACAAAATTCTGCCTTGCTACCTGAATGCCATGTTTGTTTAGTGTTATTACTTAATATGATTAAATAAAAAAAAATGAAAATATCCATCTAAGGCTAGATAATTATTATTGAATATGGAACGCATTTACATAATATATCAATAGAGAAGTAAATATTAGGAAAGAGGTAGAGTTGTGACCTAATAGAGGTTTTAACAATCGTCTCCACAACTCTTATCTTGAATCTCTTAATGTGAAATGTTAGACAAAAGTCTGTGGATATACTAACCAAAGGGAGAATATATCAACATTTATTCTATTCTTTCTATTCTTTTTAAAAGACAACTCCCCGCATTAGGAATTACTCCTGTGTCGCGGGGGACTTTACAAACATACAAACAACGGACACAAAGAACACCCAGACTCAGGTGGGAATCGAACCCACGACCTCTGGCTCAGCAGTCAGGGTCACTAACCACTAGACCAACAGGCCAGTCTATCATCATCAACATCAGTATACTCTCAGACGGTATGGCCGTCCGTTTGGGATCAGACGGCCGTGTGTGAGATGTGTCCAGATATTATTAATATAATTTCTTTCATGGGTACGGCAACGGACTTCTGAAGCTCACATTCGGTCGCTGGACCGACAGACCTGGCTGCTGACTTGCAGACTGCTCAGTCCTAACCACCTCGACATCAGGATAGGACAGGTGTAGGAACCATTCCGAAGTATATCGGCGAACGGCTGAGTTCCGGGTGGGAAACGGTAGTCGGCCCCCGCCCGAAGAGGAACGCGAATGGCAGGGCGCTCACCAAGCCACCATGGCTCGTTGGTCGTCCCGGCTGGAGGCTCCACGTGCTGGCTTTGCCACCGTGGAGGCTCTCCAGCTGGTCATCGTCGAGTGGGCAGGGCGGCAGCACGGGACCCTTTCCTTCCGACTGACGCAGGTTCTTTCCGGGCACGGCTGCTTCGGGAAGTACCTGCACTCGGTCGCTAGGAGGGAATTGAGTCCCGCCTGTCACCACTGCGACTGTAGTGAGGACTCGGCTCAGCACACGCTGGCGGTTTGCCCCAGTTCGGCGGCGCAGCGTCGGGCCCTCACTGCAGTCATCAGAGTGGATCTGTCGCTACCGGCTGTCATACGCTCCATGGCCGGTAGTGACAGGAATTCTACTGCGGTCGCAACCTTCTGTGAGGACGTCATCTCACAGAAGGAGGCGGCGGAAAGGGTCCGGGAGGACGACCTCCACTCGGACTTAATTTGCGAACCGGGCGACGGAGGCGCGCTTACCAGCGCCTCATGCCGCCCTGAGAGTGGCCGCGGGTGGACGGGACGGGTTTTCCCTTCCACCCGCTATAGTGGCCCCCCGCGAGGAGGTAACGTCCGCGTGTGCGTGGACGTCGCCTAATTGAGAGGTTTTTACCCGAAAAAAAAGGTATAGGAAACATTACGGGACATTTGGCTCTGAATTGGCATCTATTCACCATTACTGGGACAGACAGCCTCTATGCAGAGGTTGTATCAACGCAAAGGAAACGGTCGGCCACTTTACCTTGGAGTGCGAGATAGTGGCTACACAACGGAGAAAAGTTGCTCCTAGAAGCCTATGACGCTCCAGGAGGCTTCTGTGCCTCTGGAAAGATGTAGGCTGGCTCAAGTAGCCAGCCATATTTGAACACACAAAGGACCGTTTTTGAGTCTAAATGCGCAAAGACCCCCTAATTTTGGTCATCTCTAGATATATAATCTCTCTTCCTAATAACCCAAGAACCATTTTTATTATGTGCTTTTATCTCCTATACCTCGCCATGCCTCGTCATAAACGCTTGTATTTTTAGATGCACATAGTAAGGTAAGTTGGTTTTCATCAAGTATGTATCGTGATCGTGATCTCCATAGTACTACAAAAACTTCTCTGCTAAATGGTAACGCTCTTTTCAGGAATGTAAATGCGATATCCTTACTTATCAATCTTATCATTAATGGTTAGATTAAAATGATAACATAATATGTGGCACTCTGAATCTTAACACATTCATCAAGTCCGACAGTACTGTTGTCATTTCATGTACATATGGATTTGATTATTTAATAAATCGCATTCTGAATCTTAGCACGTTCATCAAGCCCAAGCCCAACACTACAGTTGTCATTTTAATGTACGCAAGGGTAGGATGTGCTATGTTTTATAGTAAAACAAGTATTTCCTACGCCGCGCCCGTATCAGCATATTGCAAATAGGTACGTCACTATAATGTTTTTCATGAGATAATTACATTGTAATTGAATACGAGTGTGTGTGTGTCTTATTTTGTAATGCTGGTTTTCTAAACGCCTGTTTATATGTCAGTTCGCGTCAGGCGTTAGCGCATGACAGTCGTACTATACGGAATTTATAACAGGCATATAGCAAATACCCGCGAATATATTTTTGTAAATCTTTGAAAATTATTTCTTAGTAATATTTTAGTTATCGTTCTATTTCTGTAAAATGGCAAAGTGTGCTAAGTGCAGCAAAGTAATTACAAAAAAATCAGCCGGACTGCAGTGCGGAAGGTGCAATAAATGGTGGCATGCAAGCTGTGCATCGTTAACTACCGAACAATTGGGTACCCTAACTGCTGTGGAGTCAGTGGACTGGAAGTGCAAGCCTTGCTCTAATCAAACAAACCAAAGACGCATCTCAGCCATCCTCCCAGATGAAGAGGATGAAAATACTGACTCTGAGATAGCAGGGCTGGCAAACCAGGGCAGCATGATGCAGGAAATACGGCGCCAAATCAGAGAAACCATACAGGAAGAAATGAAAAGAAGTCTTCAGTTTTTCTCTGACAAATTCGATGAATTTCAAGAGATAGTAAATGGATATGAAGAAAAAATCAAAATCATGGATAGACAATATAAAGATTTAAATAACAAATATACCCACATTAAAAATAAATCAGAACTGATGGAACAAAAAATAAACGCAATAGAACAAAAAAACATGAATAATCAGCTGGAAATATGCGGGATTGGTATCCAGGAAAATGAGAACCTTACGGAAATAACACAAAAAATTTGTGACAAGTTACAAATGGAAGCAGAAAGCGTTGTCAAAGTGTACAGAAAACAAAGTAAATCTACCGACGGTCAAAAGAGAAATGCAGGAACCCTTGTAATAACCCTGAAAGAGGATAAACGGGATGCATGGTTGGAAGCAGCAAAAACGAAGATCATTACGGAACGAGATATCGGAAGAGAGGGTAACTCCAAATTATTCCTAAGGGAGTCACTTTCTCCTACTACTGCTCATCTCCTATGGCGTGCAAAGACGGAACTGAAGCTTACAAATTTGGTAAAGTTTGTGTGGTGTAAACGCGGCAACATTCTTATACGGAAAACCGAAGCAGACAAAATATATGTTATTCGATCAGAGGAGGACATTAGGAAATGGGCACTAGAGATAAGTACCAACAAAGCGTGAGTCTGTTCCGTTTATCTCATATATCATGTGTTGCAAATTGTCATTAATGTAATATCTTACACCTACTTACCTACGTCTAACCCTTTATGGATAGTACAACTAATAATGTACTCGAAAGGAATTTTGACACCTGGAATGATTACATGAAATCATTACCTAAACAGAAACAGCTAATAACAACCTTACATGTAAATATAAGGTCAATTATATTGAACTTTGCACAGATTGAACTTATTTTAGCATCAAGTACCCGTCTAGTCGATATTGTTGTGCTGACTGAAGTAAACATTAGGGACACCTGCTCACCTTTGTTTGAAATACCTAACTATAATATGTACACTAACTTAAGAACAAATAAAAAAGGTGGAGGTGTAATGCTTTATGTACACAAAAGATTAAAATTTACAAGGTCACTCAAATGTTCTTACTTTAGCGAAATTATTATGGGGCGAGTAGAAATAAACAATGAAAAAATTACTATAATTTGTCTTTATAGGCCCCCTGATCTCTCAGTCGCGAGATTCACTAAAGAAATTAGGTACTTAATTCAAAACAAGGCCGAAAAATGTGAGATTTTACTAGTTGGTGATATGAACCTAGACATTATGAAAAACTGTAACATAAAATATGATTATATCAACACATTGTGCGAGTTGGGATTAACGAGCTGCATTAACCAATATACACGAGTTGAAAAGAAAGGTAACTTAATCACTAAGTCATGTATAGACCACATATTCGTGCGGGGCAGCACAGCGACAACAGCTACGATCTATCCCGCGGTAATAAATGAGTCACCAGCTGATCACTATATAACTGCATGCACACTACTCACTGAACGGCCGCATATGGACGACGTAAACAAACGCGTTTTTTATACCTACGATAGTGAACGGCTGATGGCTGAGCTGCGCCGAGCGGATTGGAATGCGTGTCTTTGTTGTAAATCAACTAATGACATTTCTCACAAAATATGCAGCATATTTTCGGACTCGTATGAGCTATGTAAACAACGTAAAACTAGATTAAATAAGTACAAATCAAACGCATGTAACTGGGTTAATAAGAGAGTAATATATATGTGTAAACAGCGTAATGAGTTATTAAAAATATACAAAAGGGTACCAACAATAGAAAACAAAATAATATACAATAAATATAGAAATAAAACGAATAAATATATTAACTACACAAAAAACAAGTTTTTTAAGAATGAAATTGTCAAAAACTTTAATAATTCTAAAAAATTATGGCAATTTATAAATGTGTTGTGTGGCAAAGTCGTTAACTCGGTTGATGAAACAATTCAAAAATATTTTTCTTTATCTGATAATGATGCAGCGAATATGTTTGCAATGGAGTTTAAAAAAAACACAAATGTAAATACAAATTCGTGTGGTAAAAGAATATTAACTGAGCTAACAGACTGTGCTGAAACAGGATTGGATGTGACGATGCGAATGCAAAAAATAGATAATGAGGAAACATATAAAATTATCAACAAACTGAACATTAATAAAAGCCCTGGCCTAGATGGAATTAGAGCAATTGATTTAAAACATATTAACAAAGAAATAACTCCCGTTATCACTCATTTGATTAATAGATGCATCGTTTCATCCAGTTACCCAGACAACCTAAAGCTAGGCGTGGTGCGCCCCATATACAAAAAAGGTAATCATGAAGATTGTAATAACTACCGTCCCATCACTATTCTATCCTGTATTGACAAGATAATTGAGAGGTATATAGGAGATAAACTGAACCATTTCTTACATTCGAATAATATAATTCATTGTAAACAATTCGGCTTTCAAAAAGGCCGGAGTACATCTCAATTACTATGTCAATTTACCAACGAGATTAACGAGCACCTGAATGAAAAACGTCACGTGCTCGTTATTTTCGCTGACTTTAGCAAAGCTTTCGATATGCTACAATATAATGTATTGTATGAGAGATTGGAGCAGACTGGTATACGAGGACCACTATTGCAACTCTTCAAAAATTACCATCAAAACAGGTGCACGAAAGTAAAAGTAGGAAATACATACAGTACCAGCATAAATACAGATAAAGGCACCGCACAAGGTTCAATAATCGGCCCAAATGAATACATTATTTATGTAAACCAAATGTGTAATTTGTTTGCACATGGTTCCGTATACCAGTTTGCTGATGACACCTGCCTAGTGGTAGCTGAAAAAAGCTTAAAAACTGCTGAGCTCAAAATTCAGACAAACTTTAATAGAATGTGTCAATGGGCGCACGACGTCGGCCTGGTGATAAATGCTCAAAAAACTAAATTTATGTGTATAGAATCATCACATAATAGGAGTAGCTACACTCCTAGTATAATAGCGCACGATCACGAATGTCTTCATGACAACCTCATGTGCAAGCCTAGTAGCACGTGTACTAAGTTAGATCAAGTAAATAAACATATGTACTTAGGCCTCATAATAGACAACCGTTTTAACTGGGGTGCCCATATAGAACATGTTTGTAAAAAATTAAGAGCCATACTTAGTAAACTGTATATTTTAAAGTACAAAATGCCGTTCAAAACTTTACGTTTATTGTATATGGCACTAGCTGACTCTGTTATTAGCTACGGTTTATGTAGTTACGGCCGCACCTACAAAACATACATAGATAAAATATATAAAATGCAAGTAAGATTATTAAAAGCTATTGTGCCGCTTAATGTCAAATCAGAACATGGTGACAATTACAATGAATTGTTTAGATACTGCCAGGTATTACCAGTACAATCTAAAATAAAAATTTCCATCATGAAAGAGGAAATTGTAAACATAGACCAGCTTTGTGAACAAACACGTAAAAGTAATTTAAGACAGCTGTCATATTTGAAGAAATATTCTTTGCCAAATTTTAACAATTTATATGGAACTAGAACATGTCGTTACCTACTACCTGATATTGTAAATGGTTTACCAGAACAAATAATTCATAAATATATCACTAATAAACCTTATTTAAAAACTTTAAAAAAACATTTTATGGAAAATATGTTATAATTGTTGATGATTATCACGCGAATTTACGCTCGCATAAAAACCTACGTGGTTTAAGCGAGTGGCTTAGTCTTTAATAATAATATATTGTAAACGTTTTGGTCAATAAAAGAAAAAAAAAAAAAAAAATGTCAATATTATTTAATGTTATTAATGCTAAATATGATGTGCCGAGGAAGAACTGGGTACATCGTCAGTTAGTCTTCCATAATATGATTTGTTTTCCCCATTGAATATTTGTTATAAAGTAGGAAAGTCCGTGCTCTTAGCGTAACCTTTCCGGTGAGTCATGTTGAAAGTGTTTATTTCTTTAGAACCGGTCGGCTGATAGAGGCGAGTTACGAGCGAGATCGTTCAGGCGACAGTCGTATTTAGTGTTGCCCGGCTGTGCGTGTATGTAGATAAACTGTGTAGAGCGCGGATTGTTGCACTTTGTAGCCTTGATTCTTGCTGACGTTAGTTCTCCGTGAGTGGTTCGTGGTAATGTTCGGTTCGGATGACTGGGACGACGACGTGTTAAAGGTACACTAGCCAACGACAACAACGTTTTGGTCGCCGACGCATAGACGCACTCTGTGCATCTGGTATTGCATGTATATCTATCCTTTGTGCTTAGCTGTGTGTTTTAAACAGCTGATAGCTTATTCACTACATTTAAACAAAGACATGGTTGCTTAAATTGTGTTCTCTTTATATGAAATAAAGTAGCCTATGTGTTAATCCAGGTCTCCAGCAATCTACATACCAAGTTTCATCACAATTGGTTCTGTAGTTTTTGTGTGAAAGGGTAACAAACATTCATACATCCATATATCCTCACAAACTTTCACGTTTATAATATTAGTAGGATGTACATAGGCAAATAAGGTACAGAGCCCAGGTGATTTCTGTATAGCTTTTCTAGTATCCCTTTTAACCTTTTGTTCAGGTTAAAATTTTTAGCTTATTTATTTATTAACTGACTTGAAAAATGGAGGAGGTTCTCAATTTGTCAGAATATTTTTTTTTTATGTATGTTCACCAATTACTCGAAGACGCCTGAACCAATTTTGAAAATTCTTTTTTTGTTTCAAATTGTATATCTACTTTACAGGTGGTCCCGTTTAAATTTTATTGAAATCAGTTGAGCAGATTTTGAAAAACAACAAATATCAAAAAAATTTAGACATCAATGATGTTTTTGTTTGCTCTGAAACATCGCTGTCTCATTGGAGCAGTGCATAATATTATATTAGCATATTATATTTCAACAAAATACATCTACTTTTCACTAAAGAGCACATTGAAGTCGGTGATACCCTTTTTTTAAAAGATAATTATTTAATTAAGGTTTACCAACAGTTGTTACAGGTATTATACAAATAAACCGTATGATGTTTTGTTTTTGTTGATTTGTTGTTTTATAACATTGTTGATATCTCCCAATACCAATAGTAATTGTTTTCGTTAAAATATACAATGAATAGGTATCTGTTATGCTTATGTGTTAGTTAATGTTTAAGAAATTCTCTTTAAATCAACTATTAATCCAATAATTATTTAGATTAGTTATTGGGGTTAACAATATTATTGAATTGACACTTATTGCATTAACGTCTAGCTACCATCTTATTTTTCAAATATATTCCCATTTTTATTGATAGTGGCTTATGATAAAATACATACACCTTGGGCTACTGTAACATCTTAGTGGTCTTTATACAAAGTTACCTATCTTTTGTGGTAATGACAATATTCTGAAGGATCTTATGTAAAATGACTATGTTTTCGGTTACTCTATGATTACATGTTATAAAACAGATTCTCTATATTAACTATAAAACAAACATGAAAATTCCAATTACTTTTGGATCAAAAAAAAAGTGCTTGAGAATATTTCATTCAGTAATTAATATGTTAGATGAAATTATAAACCAATGTAGAAGAAATTGAAGAGAGTAGTCCATCTTATGCAATAACCTCCCTACAATGATTTTAAAGACTTCATGGTGAGGTTCTTCAAAAAGGACCAAAAGTTTTCGTCAGAATAGCAAGTGAATAAGCTACAGTAACACAGTGCTACATAATGCCAGCATTTGCTTTGACCGTTGAGGAGTACCTATACAAATAAGAAGTGTCATTGTAATATGTTGTTTTTCAATAACTTTTATTTTTTGCACTGCCAGTGTGATCAAGGCAACTCCTATTTTCTTGGTAGACACATGGTTGTAAAATGTCGCTGTATTCTAGGGTACCACTTAGCTTACTAGCAATATTAGAACTTAAGACCATTTTATTGTACTTGTACTAATATGTATTAAATTACTTTAGGCTGATTGATGATTCATAGATTTGATGATTAAGACTAGTTAGATTAAATGATTACAGATCAAAAATATTTTAAATTCAATTTATATTTGTAAGTACTATGTGTATGGAAACTATCATCAAATTAGTCTAATAACCTTACTTCTCTATTAGAAGTACAGTATATGCAGGAATATAGGGCTGCCATCCGTCCGGGTTTCCCTGGATTTGTCCTAGTTTAAAGGGCGTCCGGGGAGCGTCCCCGAGGGGTTTTCAAAAAGTGTCCAAGTGTCACTTTGTGCCAAAGGACAATTATAATTGTTAACAAGCTAAAAATTTAAATGGAATCGGTTTTTTTTAAGGTGTCCGGTAAAGAATCTCGATTACACCCATGTGTGAGGATTTTTTTTGGTTTTTGTCCGGCGTCGGAAATGTAAGTGATGGCAGGCCTAACTGTGCTGTCGTATTGTTTAAAATGATCATAAGCAGCACTGCAACTGCTGAAAACTGCACCTCCACACTTTAAAATCCAAATGATTCTATATCACCTGTAGAAAACTCCATACTAAATTCTCTTAAATGTGTATAACAGATTTAAACAAAGCCTACTTGCGTAGCCTGCATGGATGTGCTGCAAATGTAAAACTGCTACTTTTATCACAAAACTATACACATAGACTAAAAACGTAAAACACATGTGTTGTATAGTCATTAACATAATTAGTTTGTACTTTGCGCTTATGGAATTCGTTATCGTGAATACTATCATAGAAGCAGTCCCTTAATAATATAGTAATAGTGTATATCCGTAATAATAGTGTTATACTAGTTTGTATCTTGTGTATTCATAACTCTTGAACCTACTTTTAATCAGTTGGCTTCACACACATATAGTAAATTTTTTATCCCACAGTGTGTGAACAGTACTTTTTTGAGGATGAAAGGTACCATTATATCGGTTGAGTAGTTAAAGAGTGAAAGGGTCACAAACAGACAAACTCACAATTATATATTCGTTGGGATTTAGCTCTCTCGCTTACCCAACTCCCAAAGTAATTATGACATGATTAAGAAACGACAATTTAGTTTGTGTTGTTTTTTTACAGCCTGATTTTAATCACTGGGAGCCTTGGCGATTTCCAGTGATGGAGCTGACGGTAGGGCTGGTGATAGCTGTCGGCGCTATCATCATCATCGCCGTGCTGTGCCGCTGTTGCTGCCGGAAGTCAAGTGGAAGAGTCCTCGCACGTATGTATTAGATATTTTACGACTTGGTCTCATACATTTGTATACATGCAGTGACTTTACTGCCAATTTTTCGCAGCTTCCTTCGTGGATTTCTTACATTCAGCGCAGTAGGTGCGGTCCGCCACCATTGGTAGCACATATAGTTAACTAGCTTTTGACTTCGCTTGCGTTAAAGTAGATTTTGTCAAGGCTTTGCGTATAAAAGGGTTTTTTTTTCTCTCCTTCGGTAAAAGTACTTTTTTGTGGATGCAAGGTGCCCTATTAGGTATGCCCTTTTCTGTACCCCAGATAATGTATGTGATGATCAGTTTCAGATCAGTTTGTAGTGCTCTGCTCAGTAACAAATAATATAGAGGAGCATTCTGGAATTGAATCCGACTGTGGAGTTCAATCTGACTAGACGTTTAAGAGTCTCTAGTTATTTATGTAATCTACGAAAGAATCTACCTTCTTTCGTAAATTACAATAATTTGAATATGCCACTTTAAAGAGTTACAGTTTAACAGTCTACACTTTTGGTTGGTCTTGCTATATAATTGAGACACAACACGGATTGATAAACACTTCCTGCTTTTTGTTTATTTGAGATTTATACCTTTGAATAATGACGTACTATAAAAGGAACTTAATTAAATCTTAAAGACCACTGAACGGATTCGAATGTTTTTAACCCCCGACGCAAAAAGAGGAGTGTTATAAGTTTGACGTATCTGTGTGTCCATGTATCTGTGTCTGTCTGTGGCATCGTAGCTCACAAACGAGTTGACCGATTTAAGTGCGTTTTTATTTGTTTAAAAAGTGACTTGATCGAGAGTGTTCTTAGATATGATTCAAGAAAATCTGTTCAGCCGTTCGATGATCATCAGCTCTTTTCTAATCGTTGAAGGGATTTTCGAGTGTGTTTTAAATTTTTATTTATTGATGTTATGATGACGGTAAAATTTAAGATAGAAAACTCCTAAAAAAGAGTTGTGCAAACATATTTGTAGCAAATTTTATAAATGGGCTTACGCTAACGTTAACACTATGTTACACACAAATACATAATATACCGAACAATCGTAAGGTATCTCACAAAGTAAAGAAGACACAATCATGTGCAATGTTTTGCGTGTGGACGTGGAGGCGCTGACTCATCACTCATCACACAGCTACAGTTACTTATTCCACGAACGTTGACCGCTGGGTTTTATTCGTCATTAATATATACACATGTGTATGATAGCTGATTAGCAAAACGTGATTGTTATTGAAATCTGTAGAATATCTTCGGTCCTTTCACATATCATATGATATTCCTGAAGTATGTATTCAATGTATAGTAATCAAAATTCAGGACGGGTTCCTGCCTTATAAGGCGCTGGCAATCTAGCGACTGCACAGATGGCACAGTGGTTTAAGTGGTCGCCTCGCCCCTATGCCGCGCCGAGTGTTGTGAGTTCGAATCCCACATGGGACAACAAATTGCGTAATCCAGAGATAGTCCAGAATCTGGATAATCTTTGTGGCCGTTGATTCTAAAATCCCTTGTGCCCCAGAAAGTTCTCGTAGTGCGAGAGTTGTCTTTTAAAGAAAAAGATAAATCCTACTTATCAACAGAACTACAACTGACAGTGCTGGTAAGCGCCGGCCTCCATTCTCAATACACAGTTCCCCCGAATCGTACCAATTTAAGCATGACATTTGTGCTTGTCTTTAATAAATCTAATAAGCAACACAGTGAGTTATGTAATAGATGAACTACACGCTACTCTCTGCCTGCGCATGTGCAAAGGTTGTTAAAATAAGTTCCGTTGAAGACCTTCTAAGGAGATAATTTATTTGATAGATAGATAGATATGTACCTACTCTTTATTGCACACCATAAATAGGATACAATCATGAATATACATTTAAAAACTAAACAATGGGCGGCCTTATCGCAGTCTGCAATCTCTTACAGGACTCTACTGTATAGGAACAGGTAATTTGTGGTGAACATTTGTCTTATTAGCACGACCAAACGACGAAACCATACGACCCAAGAAGAAAAGAAAAATTAGAAGAATAATGACAATATACATTTGAATATTATCTACATGGCATAAATCTATTTAGGTACTATAGCAATATATTTATATTATTAAACAAATAGTATAATTTTTGTTCAGCGCCCCCCGAACCGGCGTACCCGCAGCAACAGTACACCACCACCACCACCACTTACCCAGGTGAGGCTTTGTATACAGATTGATATTAAGCGGTTAATCTTTGAAGCCCATGCCAGCCCCGTGACAAAGACAAAACCATTTAGTAAAACATGATTATATATTCTAATTAGGAAATGTACCTACCTGACGATAGCACTAGAATTTATAGCATTGTTAGGTTCCCAATCAGTTAGATTAGATTAGCTGATTACTGACACTGCAAAGACAATTTTGTTTTAATCATCAGTACTTATAGATATTTGTTATGAATTAAAAAGTATCACACCTTTGTTAAAATGAGTATTAATTAAACACCAATACTGAGTTTCAAAATTTGTTTTGTTTGTCGACAACGAACGAATGTATAGAAAACTATGAATGGAGAGGAAAAGATAAGAAAAAGTCTTTGGAAAAGGTAAAGCAACAACCGGGTATTAGCGAGTTAGTTAGTTTCAATATCTACTCGCACTAAGACCAAGGTTTCAGTACTATTCACTGGCTGTCTCATTTTGCATACATTATCTATACTAATATAATAAATGCGAAAGTAATCTAGTAGTATCTTGAAAGTAAATTAATTTTGAGCAGGATCTGGCTAATTTATATCATGAGATTAGAACTTAAAGAAATGTAGGTTGCAAGTTTGTAAGCGAGAGATTTTACCCAGTAGAGGTCACGGGCTAGTATACTGTAAGGATTTGACAGAGTTATGTTCCACAGCGACGACAGTGACAGTATACCCGCTGGCGACCGCGGCCCCGTACCCTGCGCCCGCGCCCTACCCCACGGGCTCGCACTTCCCCACGCCGGCGCCCTACCCCACGGGCGCGCCCTACCCCAGCGCGACGCACTCGCCCTACCCCACCGGGGCGCCCTACCCCACCGGGGCGCCCTACCCCACCGGGGCGCCCTACCCTACCGCCGCGCCCTATGGACAGGCTCCAACCGCGCCAGATGCCAACGGTATGTACTAATAATATCAAATATTACTTTATAGATAGATAACTCCTTATTTGTACACCAGTCTTACAGTAAAAGTATCATACATACATTTGTCACACAAATAATGTACAAAGGGCGGCCTTATTATCCTTTATGTTTCTATGATAACGAATGATAAGTTAAAATAGATGTCATGTTGCTTAAATATCCATTAGAAGTTAGCGATTGCATATCACATTTTTTTTTTAAATAACAAACTCATTTAAAACAAAACTGAGAATATAAATAGTAGACTTGCAACGAATAGTGTATTCCGAATATTCTGCAGGCTTCCTAGCCGAATAGCCGATTATTCATTAATTCGATTTGATTATATATAAAAATTAGTCACCAATTAGGAAACCTAGGTATCAAGTCAAGTATTATTTTAGGCTTTTCAGTTTCCAGTTTACTTTTAGTGTAGTCACTGTCATGTATAGGGCCGGAGCCGCCGCGCTTGCAAAGCTAGTTTATGAATTACAATAGTTAATGAGGCGGTTGCTACGGACAGCATTTGTTTCCAAATGAAAGCTAAGCAATATAATTTGCGGTCATTGGCTGATTCATTGCTAAGTTTAGGGGAAACATATTATTATATTCTCACAAGCCATTCAACAGTGTTCACAATAAATAGATAGTTAGAATTAGATTTTACAATCAAAGAATGTCTTACAGGCTTAGTATGTTGGAATCGAACCCATTAAAACTACACAGTGTGTTATGTTTTGGCGTTAAATAACTGAATGTATGGAGCAGTCATATGTGTATAAATAACAAAGTTATTTTCGATACTTGTTTATTTGTTGAAATTTCCTGCATATACATTGCAGGATGATTCATTGTTATCGATATTTCTCTGTTCTTTTTAACCGGCGAAAAAAAAGGAGGTTCTCAATTCGACCGTATTATATTATATTTTTTTTTATGTCTGTTCAGCCTTCACTACGTTATTTATAAACCGATTTTGATTATTCTTTTATGTTAGATAGAGTATACCTCAAGGGTGGCCAAAGTCAGAAGTCAGGATCTGATGATGGGATCCTGATAATTGAGAGAAACCCTCGAAAATTGTAGGAACGAATAGTGTTTCTGTTTTCTTTTCATTACTTTATCAGGTATTTGCATTTAGAAATCATCACATCATGTAGCTGAGCTGATGATGAAAAGAAAACATAAAATAAAAAAAAAATTAACAAAAAATTAATTCGACGAAAAGCACTAAAAAGCAAAAAATAAATAAACCTTAAGTCTTAAGTATTGAACTTATTTACATAAACTATCAAATTTTATATACTTAAACTTATTTTGAGTTGCTTTTTAGTTTTTTTCGTTGGTTTAATTTTTTGTTAAAAAGATTTTTATACCCATATTATGATCTGACTTATTGAATGGAACGTTGATAGGTCATACCTTACCGAAAAATAGAATCGTGGAATGGTCTTCGTCTAGAGAGGCCTTTGATTACTGACACTTCAGTCATTTACAATAATATCGGTACCTGCAAACTTGTGAACAAAGAAATAAGGTAATAAATTCAGGGTCACTGTTTTTCAATAGTCATTAGTTTTAAACGCTGCGATGTTTGCAACGCTCGAATTAAAAGTAAATAAAAAATATTATTATTAAGCGGCCACTGCAATCGGGGGACTATGATTGCAAAGGCATTGTGCCAGTTTTTGAAAGGCAACAGGCGAACTTTCGGGCAATTCACCCCTAAGCTTCACCTGTTTAGAAGCATGATGTAAATCACTGGTGGTCCCTTGACATCACTACTCTCTTGTAATCACACACAGTTACAATTAGATACGGTTGACAAGCGTTATCAACGGATGCAGGCACTCACTCATGTGTGGGTGAGCACGTAGTTACTCTAAAAAATTCAGCAGTAGTAGAAATAGTTTAATATGATGTGTGTTCGTTTGTGCTCCAGGAAGTAAAGCCACCTAAAAAAAAAGTAACTGTTGGTCTTTTTCCTTCGGTGCCTCGGCTACTTGTCGTCTTTTACCAAGTTACAATCATCATTTAACTACAAAATGGTGTATTCAGCATCGTACCCGCCGTCAAAGTTGACATCCCAAACATGGTTTATCTTTTGTCGTCAGCTGCATAGAGGAGTCTATTTATTTCAATCAAACTATTCCATTTATCGAGGAAGGCTGCATGTTGCGTATTGTATGTTTTAAATATGATGATTTCTGCTGAGACCAATTCTGTAACTGAAAACCTTCCCTTTTTAACCCACTTCAATTTTTATTTGCGTTTCTTACGCGATATCTTCGCCATTCGTGAACCGTTATTAATAATTATTGTTTTATTTTAATTCGTTCTACTTACTGAAGGTTGGTTGGAATATTTTAAGAAAATATTTCACCTCTAAGGCTGGAAAATTAAGGGATGAAGAATACAACTTATTACAATTCATCATGATTTAGGCATAATGACGTCTTTTATTCTATTGAGAACTATTCTACCCTAAGATACAGTAGGTAGTTCCCAGTCGACAAACAACTAGTATAAAAGATGCAGCGCAATGGCGTATCAGCTTAATGGATTACGTGTATGATGTTATCAACCTGATAACACTGTCGTGTATGTATTTAATAACGGGTGACATCATTCTAACCGTTATGAGTTGATATCATTTAGTTGTTTTGCCAATGGGTGCCCTACCGGCTACCGCAAAATTGTAATATTAATAAGGCAGTTCGAGGGAGCGTTTTTCGTTCACCCTATACTAGCTCACTCGCTAGTACTACTCGCAAAATTTACATACTCCGACTGGCCGCTACTGCAGGGTCATGCAGTAGGTGTCTGCGCGAATGTCCGGTGTGACGTGCACTACTCGTACACTCTACACTGGAAGCGGATTAATGACGATCGATACTAATCACTGTAAACAGCGCTTTCGAATGATAAAACACCTATTAGGGTTGCGACTGCGTTCTCAAGTGTGTCTTTCTTTTGTTAATTTGCAAAATTGAAATGTGACGAGAGTTAATGTTTATTCCATGAGTAATTGTATTTATTAACCCTACCCCACCCTAAACAGAAATTCCGAAACTCGTGGCGTTGCGTAGCCAAGTCAACGCCAACAATGTTTATAGCCTGGTGGTCGCTCCCACAGGCATTTACTTCCTAAAGCATAGTCCTCGAAATATTAATAATTTGGGCATGCGAGACGCCACGTGACGCGATAACACTCTATTATCAGTACAGTAATAGATACAGGGTTCTGCGTTACGTTTCTAGTGTGTCTAATACTTAGGCTGTAGGATCAGCTAAGTAGCATAATTATTGAAATCTCCTCCATTATTATTTCAAAATGTTTTTTCCCTACTTCCTCAATTATTATTTTACCATGTATTGCAACAATGTTCGATTTGTTATCTGATTCACCAACTCAAGTTCACTATTGCTGCATATCATGCGTTCACTAGTGTGGGTGGGCCTGGGACCAGGCTTCGAGCTCCCGAGTGGCTAGATTAGCATGTACAGCGTTGCGAAGGTTTCATCTTCTTGGCTCTAAGCCTATTTACTCCTGTTATTGAAACTCCCATCGCAAAGAAAACTATAGATAGATATATCCTTATGTCAAGGTATAAAAGGTGATAGGTAACGGTAAACATAATATATTTTAAATCAAATTTAGTTTATACGTATTACACTCTAAACATCTTATTATTTTATAATTTTAGGTTTATTATTATTAAACCTAACCTAACTCATGTGTTAATTGGTGTCAGATTTGTGATGATCATAATAATAATATAGTAATCTTTTCTGTTTATATGTGACAATGTTGTGATGATTAAACATTTATAACATTTTTTTTCATTATTATTTCCACACACTTTTGCTGCTGATTGTACCTTTTGATAGTAACGTGGGACGAGTTGCGGAATGGAAATATTATTTATTTTTATTTTCTTCAAGTCGTCCTAAATGGGCCGTAGGCATGTAGGACGAGTTGATGAATTACTCACAACATAGTGACGTTACGATATTGCGTGTCAATAAGTGCGTGTTAAGCCATTTAATTGTCATCCTTTACCATTACTTGAGCAGGCTGAGAGTTTCTGTTGAGATCGTCGGCTACGCTGTATGACGATGATAAGGCAAACCTTGTTTAGGAAGTAGTCTTCAAATTGATCATACGAAAATACCTCGTTGTTTCGCTTAATAAAACCTGAACCGTTTCGTCATTCATATAGTTGACGCTAGTGGTTTTTTACTGTCATTTGTATTATTCAAAAGCGTTACAAGAAACATCATTTCTATATCCGACGCTCTTTCTCGTATAAATAATGTGATGAAATTGTAATCTACGTCTGGGGGATTCCCCGAAAGCTGATGATTATGTTACAGATGATGAGTCATGATAATGTTGGTTCTCGTTTCAAATTGGCGAGTGCGAGTTGAGTGTAAACTGATAGTTTCTATTGGTATTCTTACATAACTTTTAAAGATTTAAATATGTGTTGTTTTATCTTTTAGCAATAAAATCCCCGAGTTCTACACATATGTATCTATTGGTACGTGACAAAGCGAACAATTGTGATGCAAAATATGACCGAATATGTACAATTATTTGCATTTTCTCCGAGTAAAGCCCCTTTGGTTTCCTTACCCCTTTATTTAAAGAACCGATAATTTATGAGCTTTTGATTATTATTTTTACTTTATCTAGTATCTGAGCGAAACAGTTAAGGGGCCTCATATCTATATATATATATAAAGGTCCTTTCGTTGATTACTTACTGTACCTACGAACAATAACAGTTAAGGGGCCTCATATCTATATATATATAAAGGTCCTTTCGTTGATTACTTACTGTACCTACGAACAATAACAGTTAAGGGGCCTCATATCTATATATATATAAAGGTCCTTTCGTTGATTACTTACTGTACCTACGAACAATAACAGTTAAGGGGCCTCATATCTATAAAGGTCCTTTCGTTGATTACTTACTGTACCTACGAACAATAACAGTTAAGGGGCCTCATATCTATAAAGGTCCTTTCGTTGATTACTTACTGTACCTACGAACAATAACAGTTAAGGGGCCTCATATCTATAAAGGTCCTTTCGTTGATTACTTACTGTACCTACGAACAATAACAGTTAAGGGGCCTCATATCTATAAAGGTCCTTTCGTTGATTACTTACTGTACCTACGAACAATAACAGTTAAGGGGCCTCATATCTATAAAGGTCCTTTCGTTGATTACTTACTGTACCTACGAACAATAACAGTTAAGGGGCCTCATATCTATAAAGGTCCTTTCGTTGATTACTTACTGTACCTACGAACAATAACAGTTAAGGGGCCTCATATCTATAAAGGTCCTTTCGTTGATTACTTACTGTACCTACGAACAATAACAGTTAAGGGGCCTCATATCTATAAAGGTCCTTTCGTTGATTACTTACTGTACCTACGAACAATAACAGTTAAGGGGCCTCATATCTATAAAGGTCCTTTCGTTGATTACTTACTGTACCTACGAACAATAACAGTTAAGGGGCCTCATATCTATAAAGGTCCTTTCGTTGATTACTTACTGTACCTACGAACAATAACAGTTAAGGGGCCTCATATCTATAAAGGTCCTTTCGTTGATTACTTACTGTACCTACGAACAATAACAGTTAAGGGGCCTCATATCTATAAAGGTCCTTTCGTTGATTACTTACTGTACCTACGAACAATAACAGTTAAGGGGCCTCATATCTATAAAGGTCCTTTCGTTGATTACTTACTGTACCTACGAACAATAACAGGATATTGTATGAAGTTAATTTCATTATTTTATAGTTATTGAACTTCAATGAAATGCTTTTAAAACGACGAAAAAAAAGGAGGTTCTCAATTCGACCGTATAATATTTTTTTGTTTTTTTTTTATGTCTGTTCAGCCCTCACTCCGTTATTTATGAACCGATTTTGATTATTCTTTTTTTGTTAGATAGGGTATATCTCAAGGGTGGTCCCATGTCAAGGAAGTCAGGATCTGATGATGGGATCCTGAAAAAATTGAGAGAAACCCTCGAAAATTGTAGGAACGAATAGTGTTTCTGTTTACTTTTCATTACTTTATCAGGTATTGTAGAAATCATCATCATTTTTCATCATCATCATCATGATGATGAAAAAAACCATAAAATAAAATCTTTTTAACAAAAAATTAAACCGACGAAAAGAAATAATAAGCAAAAAATAAATAAACCTTAAGTCTTAAGTATTGAGCTTATTTACATAAATTATCTAATTTTATATAAACTTATTTTGAGTCGGCGCCAAATAAAATTTTGATAATTAATCAGTTTGTTGTTTGGCGCCGGGAGGTTTACAACATAACTTGTTACCGGGGCTTGCAGCGCCAGAGGTTTCATTCGCTCCAACCCAAATCTTCAGCATTCTCTGGTGACTTTAGTCTACAACAATCTAACTACAATTTGTCTGTTTCGCTGCCTTGTCTGTGTAGGTTGAAGACATTGGCTCCAATTCTGTTACTTCAGTCGCTAAATTAAAATTCACTAAATTTTCTTCGTTTAAGATGTAAACCTTGTACACTTCAAAACAAGGTCTTATTTCAAATTGAAACAAGTAGGTAACATATGTCGCTATCGAAATAAGCAATTTATTTGTCGACTAAAGTCTGATACGCTTAAATAAACTTTAATACCACGTAGCGAGAGCCGCTATCCGTTGAATGCCATCTCTTTTGCTCTGTGTTTTTAGTAAGCGCCTTCGTAGGTGTAGCTTAAAAACACGTCATCCTTGTTCGTTTTGAACAAGTTTTTAACCGACGAAAAAAAAGGAGGTTCTCAGTTCGACCGTATAATATATTTTTTTTTATGTCTGTTCAGCCCTCACTCCGTTATTTATGAACCGATTTTGATTATTTTTTGTTAGATAGGGTATACCTCAAGGGTGGTCCCATGTCAAGGAAGTCAGGATCTGATGATGGGATCCTGATAAAATTGAGAGGAACCCTCGAAAATTATAGGAACGAATAGTGTTTTTGTTTACTTTTCATTACTTTATCAGGTATTTGAGTTTAGAAATCCGCACATCATGTAGCTGAGCTAATGAAGAAAAAGAATCATAAAATATAAATCTTTTTAACAAAAATTTAAACCGACGAAAAGAACTAAAAAGCAAAAAATAAATAAACCTTAAGTCTTAAGTATTGAGCTTATTTACATAAACTATCAAATTTTATATAAACTTATTTTGAGTCGGCGCCAAATAATAAAATGATTAATTACCTACGTAGAGCCATGTCCATTTCTACGTAGATACATATAAAGTTCTGATAATTAATCAGTTTGTTGTTTGGCGCCGACTCAAAATAAGTTTATATAAAATTTTATAGTTTATGTAAATAAGCTTAATACTTAAGACTTAAGGTTTATTAATTTTTTGCTTTTTAGTTCTTTTCGTCGGTTTAATTTTTTGATAAAAAGATTTTTATTATACGGCAATTATACAGCGTTTGATTAAATGAAATAAAGTTGAGTATACGTTGACAGGTTTTAGTGAAATTTAGCCGCGCTGAGAAATAGATGCTAGTAACAAATAGACCTTGTTACGAAGAACACTAGGTTGATTTCATATGAAGAAATTAAGTCAGGGTTTAGTTTAGTCGAGTGTACAATAGAATCGGCACCATTGTCGTGTAATTTGGCGAATTTGGTGAACTTTTGTTTACTTGCTTTTATGTCACAATGTCGTTTGTAAAACGAACTTGAGTGTGTGCAACGGTCTATTTACCTTTTGAAAGTAGAAGTAGCAATAGTATGTGGTACAGTGACGTCACACACTTAGCCCTGTTGATAAGTTGTTTAACTAGTATTAACAATATTTGTAGTGGTTGTGGCACTCGGCGATATCAATGAACGGTACAGATCTGATATGTCGTATAAATATTGCGTAATGTGCCCTATCTGGAGAACGACAGTCTTTTTGCTGAAGGTCGTACCTATCTACCTGAGCACTAAATGGTTGTGCCGCAAATATGTCTGCGTCGCGAGGGTTGGTGCGCGGTGTACATAAAATAGACAGAGTAACTCATAGTAACATCATTCAGCCAATATTAGATAACGCATAGTGTTATCTGAATATATACATATAACTTTTCTGAATTTCTCATTGTTCCATTGATACCATAAATTGGAAGTCAGAGGCAAAGTTTAGGAGGAGGTATATCAGAGTAGGTTACGAATGTTCAACAGTTACGTCAAGTAATGGTAAGGACTCAACTATATCGAAAAGTTAGGTACTATATCGCTGTTGGTAGCACGAAAATGTATATCAAATGTAAAGAACTTGTCATGTCAAAAGTAGGGAATTTAAATTATTAATCGATATGAAATTACATTTTGAAAATTTTTACATTAACACAAAATTGATTGATTGTCAAAAGTAAAATGCGTCTAGAAATCAAAAAGCTTCGAGAATATTTGTGTTCATAATTTTTTATAGTACCTAGTTATATTATGTACAAAACAGCTATCGTTATGTATGGAGTTCTTTGTAGATATCAAGAATCACCTACAAACGTGTTCTTAATAATATGACTGTATAACATTAACAACGACGTCATAAATTTGAAGAGAACTTCATCAGATTACGTGTTTACGGGGCCACACAAGTGAGACCAAAAAACGAGTGGCAATGCTTTGCTTGTTCAATGTACCTGTAATCCGATTGTGATGTTAAGAAGACTATACTAGCAATTTCATCTAATGCAATAGGAAGTGACTGTATCAGTCGAAATATGATTGTCCCTTATCCTAGACGAAATCCTACCTATCCTATGCAATATCCCAAATCACTCCTTGACCAGTGGTGTCTTTCCATCTGCATGGAAAGGTGCACAAATTATTCCACTACCTAAAAAAGGTAAACCCTCTTCATTTTCCGACTATCGTCCAATATCTATTTTGCCTTTCCTATCCGAAGTCCTTGAACGCCTCATCCATTCTCAACTTAACAACTTTCTCTCTAAGAATCATTTACTCAACCCATTTCACTAGCTTTCGTCCTGGACACAGCACGATCTCTGCACTCGTTCATATTACGGACGATATCAGGCTAAGGATGGATAGTGGAAATATTACAGTACTTACCTTACTTGATTTTAGCAACGCATTCAATACTGTAGATTTTCACATTCTGCTTAGTATACTGCAGTCTCTTAACAATCTCCAAGGACAATTGGTTGGTTTCACAGTTACCCGTCTGGTCGCCGACAGCGTGTACGCGTTGAAGACTCGATGTCTTCTTAGTGCAATATTACTGCTGGTGTACCGCAGGGTGGCGTTTTATCTCCCTTACTCTTCGCTGTTTTTATAAACTCCATCTCGAATCAATTACGTTCATCCTACCATCTTTATGCAGATGATTTACAAATATATACACAAGCTCCGCTTAACATGTTATCGGAAGCTATTAATACAACCTATGTAAACCTATCGCGCATTTGCGATTGGAGTAATAATTATGGACTTAAGGTTAACCCCTTAAAACGCAGGTATGTATTATTGGCAGTCCTGGGTTAGTTTCCAGAATGGAATGGTCTCAACTGCCCCAAATTCAATTTGGCGCTACTTAATTGATTATCAGCACAAGTATAAAAACCTTAGAATTAGTAAGGACAGTACCCTGTCTTGGGGTCCACAGTTGCAGGAAGTCAGTCGTAAAGTTTCGTGTCAGCGGGATGCTTGCGACGATTACGTAACTTTCTTCCAACTGCCACTAAGTCTGCGCTTGCACAAGCACTTCTTCTTCCAATTCTCGACTATGCCGATGTCAGCTATCTGAATCTCACTGAAGCACAACTTGATAAGCTTGAGCGACTTCAACGTTTTTGTATAAGATTCATATATGGGCTACGAAAATATTATCACATTTCGGAATTCCGTCAAAGCTCAAGTGGCTTTCGATTCGCTCTCGCCGGAGTACTCACATCCTCTTTTTGCTTTACAACATCTTATTCAACCTTAAAGCCCCTTGTTTTCTCAAAGAACGGTTTAAGTTCCTTCATGACACACATGAAAAATGTCTTAGGTCATCTGAGGATTTGAGACTGAAGATGCCACAGCCTTCCACAAAAATTTTTGACCAATCTTTCACTGTTCAAGCTGTACGCTTGTGGAATGCGTTACCAATAAACATTAGGCAAGCGCAATCAATTACTACTTAAAAAATCGTTCATGAACACTACCTTTTGGGTTCGTGTTAGGTTTCATTAATATATGTGTATGTAGTTACTACTGATCTATAAAGTATACTGTATTAAGGTATATTGTTGTTGTATTGTATATAATTATGTATGTATTGGATGTATTACAGTTAGATTTATGTATGTTTATTGATAAGCATATATCGGTATCTATAGTAGGTTTAAGTAGGTTAATGTAGAATATCTGTATATATTTGTTTTCATATTTATTAGAAATCACAAATCATTATAATTTTAAATATGACACCAACTGCCACTGTCTCTCCGAATCATTTTGATCCATCCTAAGGTTGCCTGGAAGAGATTGCATCTAGCAGTAAGGCCGCCCTTTGTACATTATCTGTTTAATGAAATTTGTAAATGTATCTTCCACTGTAATGCTAATGTACAAATAAAGTGTTATCTATCTATCTACCTCACGAATTTATTAATTAGGTCCAATGAAACTCAACCATTTTTATAGAAATTACGATAAACGGCCTCATTTATCCAGTGGGGCCCTCGTCGGTTGCTCGTCCCAAGGTACATCTCGATTCATACATTAACTCCAAGAAATCCTTAATAGAACAAGAGAAATTATTAGTCTTTCCAGTAGAGCCCTTTGTAATTTATGAGAAAAATCACACCATTGTTACGTATTACCACTATACCTATGAATGTACAAGTCCTCATTGTAAAAGTATTTCATAATAACTAGCTGCCCACACGCGCGCACCGGCTAAACTGCAAATGGGGAAAATCAGAGCAGTTAGCTCTGATTTTCCCCATTTGCAGTTTATTAATACCAAACCAGAATATTTATTTACATTTATGACTATTATGTACTTTAATTCACGCAATAACAATAGTTCATTACAGTTAACCTCATTGCGGGAAATTATTTATTTTATTGATCTTCCTATCAAGTGCCTACTATAATCATATAATATATACTATAAAATGAAATTCAGGTGGCATCAGCTTGCATCCTGTTTACCTCTCGTGTAACACTAACACTATTGTACCTGAAGATCTGACTTTTAAAAAGAGTGGCCATGAGTTTCTTTGCCAGTATTCTTCTCATAAGGCTCTACGCATTTTGGAAACTGGAAGTTATAGATCGACACAAGCAGGCAGTAGATTTTGGTGTTTTTACCTAATTTACCTCGACAATCCAGTACATGCTGTGGCGTCTGTTTGCGCCGATCTATGACTTTAATTCTAGCTTCAATTTAACGTTCATAAATGTCACTTAGTGTCTTAATTGAATAAATGATTTTGAATTTCAATTTGAATTTGAATTATACAACGTGTAGAAAAGTGATCAAAATATCCGAATTGTACCTAGGTACCGAATTTCTTACTTTCATCAGGTTTTCTTTTATAAAAATGTGTTTTTTTATAATTAATTAATTCTTAATTATTTATTTAAAAATAAATGATTAAAATATCTGAATTGTAACCAAGGTACCAAATTTCTTACTTTCATCAAGTTAAAGGCCGGTGGTATTGTACAAATTTCGTTTTTTTTTTGAGGAATACTTGTAACGTGGGTCACACATCACTTGTTTCATTGTTAACCCCTTCAGCTAAGCTATGCTTATGTTAGGAGTGGGTTCACGTCGGTAGTGCACTGGGTGGGGTTCGAACCAGCAACTACTTGACCGTCCGACAAGGCCGACGCCTTAGCCATTACGCTACGCTACGCATTATGAAAATACGAATATTTCAGTCATATCCATATCAATTAGTGTTCCAAATTTGATTCGATTGTTGCATCACTGTACAGGTACCGAAATGCTGTCGTTCTTCTGTCTTAATTAACGAAAATAAACTGAACATCAGCTTCTGAATGAACATGTGCACATGACCATGTATACAGCGTGTAAGTTTAAGCTAACAAAAATGATAAACGTCTTTCTGTGGATACTTATTAGAATACAAAAGTCAGTTCACATAAAAATGCGAGGTTAAGGATTTAGGGCCCTATTTCATTAGGACCACGGTGGGCGCGAGAGCTACCAAGTGAAAAACACCAAAACAAACACTAGGATTGTCAGTTTCAAAATTGACGTCGAAGCATTAACAGTTCTTTTGCTATACGTACGACGAGTGGGAGGGAGGGGCATCCCTGGTAGCTCAACTGGCAGAGTGAGTGAGGTGGCAAATAGCTTGATACATATCAATGGTTGCGCCACCAGCGGGTGATTCGGTTGCCGGCAACCAGGTGATACCCTCCGTACAACTACATATATATACATTTTGTTGGTGGCGCGACTTATAGTCATTTGATTCGTAAACGTTTCAAACGTAGGTAGGTATACTTTTTGTGCGGTACGGACCTTATGAATAACCGGTATGCGGAATTTATTGATTTTTTTTGTAAAATTTTCTGTTTACTCATTGTGATATATCTTTTAACCAGAAAATGTAAAATCATAAAAAAAAAAAAAATTATCCAATGATTTTTGACTCAGAATGATGATCTGAATACACTATTTCAAGATTCGGCACCCCGTTCTTACACCCGTTATATATTTGACTTTTTAATCAACTATAATAATATATGAATAGTGATATAATTGTAGTAGATGATAACATTATATCTAATGGTGTGGTTTGATTTTTAAGCATTCTTTGGGATCGCGACGCCAGGCTGGGTGCCGCAAGGTGGGTAAAGTAGAACGCATGACAAATAGTCACCTAACTCCTCGCACACTTACTCTCTTCCGTACTTCTCTCTAGTGTCTCTACCCTTATAGTGTACAGTGGAACCCACTCAAATATATTTGAGCGTCCATGGCAACCATGAGGTGGTTAGTTTAACTTAGGTCTTCATATAATGATGTGCATGTTTTGGCCACACCTGGGAATGCAATCGACTGACTGTTCTCTTGACTGTTCTGACTGAATGCTAGTCCTTTTATACTTTCTTAGGATTTATAAAGTTTGCAATGAGTTTAACTCTCTGGAACAAATTGGCACCTGCGGTATTTCCGGACCGATACAACCTTCAAACCTTCAAGAAAAGAGCGTACTCCTTAAAGGCCGGCAACGCACTTGTGACTCTTGAACAGCAGGTGTGCGTGCATGGGCGAGGGTAGTCACTTACCATCAGGAGACCCGTCTGCTCGTTTGTCCCCTATAATATAAAAACAAAACCTCAGTTGTAGTCACGATATAAAGCTAAGGTGTCTGATGTAAAATATAATATTTCGCAGTAGACTTAAACGCGATCACGTATTTCATAGGCTCTAACCTCGGCCAGTGCAACCTGGTCGAAACGTCAGGCAAATCAAAGCTATGTCACGTCTTTTAAATACGTTGTTAGATTAATTCCCGTCAACATAATTACGTTATCAGCAGGGAACGCGTAAGTTTAAAAGTTAGTATACACAGTAGACTTTTAAGCATTTTTTTAAGAGCAAATTAGTTGTTAATGTAACTGTACATTAGTGAGGAGACAATAGAGATAGGCACGATTGTATCCAGTTCTGTCCTCATCTAGATGTTCCCTCTAGCCTTCGTTAGGTAAACAATATTGGTGTTTGTAGAAATAACTAACTAATAGTTGGTAAATCGGTGTTGATTCTGTTCCGAGGACAACTAGTGTCACTAGTTACACCTGATAAAGCCAGGAAGTGCAGCTGCCCCCCTGGCTTTTGGATAGATCCCCTGGGTTGATAAAAAAAATGTTGTCCCCCCTGGGCTAAAAGGTAACGTTAACGCAAGTGAACAAGTACGTTATAAAACACGTACTAGGCCTTTAGAGTACTGTACTAATTGCAAGTTCACTATTGACGCAAAGGTAGTTTTCCAGAACTTGCATTTACACAAAACGCTTCCTTGAAATTGTGTTAATTAAGTATATTTTTTCTATAAACCGATCAACGTAAACTACATCGTTTGTGGGAATAATGAAGGGTCTCGTTATCGCTTCAGTTTTGTTTTTGTTACAAAAATACTTATAATATTTTGATTTCGTTGTTTGGGACCGCACAACTAGATGTCACTCTGTCGTTTCTCTACTAGTATCATCTATTGCGTCGCTTTGTACATGAGAGAATTAAGACTAATAATAAAGATAATGTTTGTAGAGATAGATGGCTTCTGCATGTCATTATTTTAATATTATATTCAAAGGGACAGCAACTTGCATGTATTTCACAATACAGTGTAAGACTTGCAATCAATTTCCTCTCATTTTACTAAAAAATAACACATTTTACTAAAGGTACATTAAAAGACCACCAGTAGTGCGTACCTAAAGGACGACTAACACAGTAATAGTGCATCATTTAAAGAACATTATATCACGAGAGCAACCACTGACAGTACTTCACCTAAAGGACAGAATGGTCTTCTTGAGAGGCCAATGGCGGTACTTCAGCTAAAGCACCAATGACACTGACATCTGAAGACTTACTTTTTAGATTTACTGCCATTCCATCGCCGCTAGTACTAAGGGAACATTATATTCATGATAATCTTAAAAAGTGACGAATTACCTCCTTAATTTTATTTTTTGTTTATTCCAGCGTGTCCACCATCGTACGAGCAAGTAATGCAACACACCGAAAAGCAACCCCCCTACAACCCGCACGTGCCGCACTAAGTAGACTACGAGAACTCGACTAATACTACAAGTACAGACTCCAGACTACGTACGCGACGTACCTGTTGGCTACGAGCGTACTTGCTGTGCTGTCGTGCGCATTGTCGACTAGTCAGTGATAGAACTGTGGCTGATCGATGTGATACTATGATTGTTATGTTGTAATAAATGAATGAATGTTGTATTTGGACCATGTAGGGTAAGATAAAGTGTAATACGTCATTCAGGGTTGCCAGACAAACGGGATGCTCTATTGTTCGTAGATTTATTGTCACAATTATGCGTAGCTCAATTTTACGTAAAGTGTCTTGGTAAAAGTGCTCATATTTTAACACTTTTTGATCGTGAACCGACTTTTACAATTATAATCTGACAACCCTAGGTACCTATATTTAATTCATATTTTTGTATTAAGTATATGTAATTTAATTTGAGATTTATACTTATGAGATTTGTGAAGCATCTTTATTCCGAATTAATAACAGGGTTCACATTTATTTTGTATCTGAATCCATGTTTCCGTAGAAGTGTTTATTGTCTTGTTTTAATACCTTAATATATTAAGGTGTTGTAGATCTCAGATAGTAAGTAATAAATGTGCTATTGCGTAAGTGTACTCTTTGACTAAGTGACATACTTGTGTACTCTCACTCTCTCGCAGACGGCCCTGACTGTACTGGCCTATGTCTGTACGCGTTCACTCTACCAACTCTTCTCGGCCCATTACTCGCGGTCCATCAACGATTGGACCATCCAATCTTTGGCTGCCGTGGCTGGCTGAAAATTTAGTTAGTTATGTTCTATCTGGTTTTGAACATATTTGGTGATAAAACTAATTAGTTGATTCTAAACATAATGGAGGTAAAAATATTGCAAAGCTATTCAAAGATGAGCGCGATGTACTGTTCCAGAACACATTATTTTACTGAAAAGTCTATAACCCGGTGTGGGTATAAGTTTGAAGGAAGAACTACATTAGGTTCGCGTCTGGTTACCTAACATACATACTTATGTGTACCGAATATACTTCTAACTTAAACCCACCCTCAATCAAATGTAGGTAAATATTTAATCTATACATTTTAGTTATAATTAATTATAATATTGTAATGTATACTTACTTAGATAGGACATACAAGTATCATTGTAAGTGTTGAATGAATGTGTAGATGCGTCGAAGACTGGCATCCACCACCAGAAAGGAAAAAACTAATACAAGAAATAAAAAAAAAATGTGTGATCTTTTTGACATTTAGATAAATACCAAGCGTTAGAAATGGACATACCTAAACACGGTGAGTGGCAGGTTCCGCCTCGTAAGACTACGTCTAAAGATAATAGATACATCGAAGACCATCAGCTTCGGATGAAAGGACACGACCGCTCATCGTCGAAGTCTTTAATTGTTGCTATCTTTAATAAATCGACGTCACATCGTTGAGATGATGACAATGTTAAACTAAGTCGAGAGTCGGCGAAATGTACTTCAATAACAGAAATAGTAGGCGCCATATACTAATGTCGAGGCACGAATGGGGAGTTGGCGCTCGGTATCGTTCGGGAATTTTTTAGATATCTACAATAACGTTTACTTACCGTGTAAACTTAGTTGCTCGGGTGATACGTACAATATCATTTGTTCTATTAATTGTTGTCTGCACACGAAAGTCAGTTGTATTGTAGTGTGCTGAATGTGAACGCAGTCATCTCTTCCATTGCACTCAAACGTGCATGCGGTCGTGTGCCGAAAATGACGTCATCAGCTGTGTATTAATCATAAACTTATAACGTTAGTATATTAAGTTTATGGTTTAATACAAATGTACAATCGCATACATAAATGATTTATATACTAGTCTATAGAAGTCGAGTCGCCTGATGTCACACATGTTACCGCTGCTATTTATATTGCTCATATCTATAGAAGACCGTTGAAAAAAAAAACAATTTGTGTGTGATTGTACACTCTTATTTAAGTTTAAATATACAATGTGATAAATGTTACAATGTATTCTGATAGTTTCAAATATGAAATGATAACCGGTACTTATCTGTGTAAGAGTAAAGGACTGTATCATCTCCAAAAATGATTTTAAGCTTTATTTATGTAACGTTAAGATGCATTTTGTTACGATACACTGTCAAGTTAGTCTAATTTTCATACAAAATATATTAAATTGCGTAACGCCATACAATAGTTTCATTTCGTTACTCGCTACGCCCGCAACTACGTCTGTAAAATTCCGATGCATTTGAAAAAGCCTTCAGTATTTATATTATCTAATGTGTTACCTATTAAAATAGAGACGACGTGAGTTCTTTGATTTTACTTCAATAAAGTCCCGACTCATTTTTGATGAGAAGGCTGTCATAGTCTTCCACGCGCCAAGTCCCTTACGCGCTATGACATTGATTTGATGCAAAAGAAGGTGCCGCCATTTACAGTTTTTTTAATAGGTTTAATTAATTTTCTTTTGATCGTTTAAAGTTTGGACATTTTAGTAAACGTTCCAAGTAGTTTTCACTCGCAGAAATCGATAATAATTATATTTATAGGTACATACAGTAGGAATAAACGGTAATATTTACTTGTTAAACAGGTATAACATTGTTGTGTTAGGTATGTCAGTCTTTCGTATTGTGCTAACCACGAAGTTTTATTTATAATATATGGTTGTATGTTCCTGTAGTTATTATAGAACAAATGTTTTAGAAGTTCTTGATCTCATGTACAGATGGCACCACTCATCAATTTACGGAGGGGAGAAATCTCGCAAGAGCGATCTATTCCTGTTTATCTTTGAATGTATTATAATAGTAAATAGTTTAGTATTTTGTCTTATTTTGTTTCCGGTGACGTTAATGTTCTGTAAGTGAATGCTGACTAGTCACGTTTGGCTCGGACGACTGTGACGACGACGGTTACAGTTAGTACCTACACCTTACACCATGCTTACATTTCTTTGGTAAATGCTTATATACTTAGTTAACTGCACTTTTCATGTCACACATTTAAAATACATATAACACAAAAGTCCCTAAAGATTGAAGCGTTATCCGAAAATTTTAAGTCTTTTTATTGCTTCCAAGGAAAATTTAAATAGGAACACTGAAAATAATATACGCTTGTACAATGTTACATCTGTTGGACGGATGGGACACGAATAACAGGCAGTAACTGTTACAAATATCGATTACAAAAAATCATTCTTAAAGATCATTGTTAAGTTATTGTTACGAACGGGGGCCCTTTTGGTTGGGGGCTCTTTGGCTAGTGGTTGGGGTCTCTTTAGCTGGTATAACTCTTTATAGAAAAATAAGGTAAAAAAAAAATTATTCTGATTTGAATTACGCATTCTATCGTTCCATCGACTGGCCATATAAGCCGAACGTCGGGAACACTCGGGGTCAGTAGTGTGGCGTAAAGTCGAGAGGAAAGAAGAGGTTAAAGGAAGAAGTTAAGAGGAAGCAAGACTACCTGCCCGTAACATTATTATTGTTGAATTAAAGTTTTTGTTTTGAACTTTTGTTAAACATGCCTAAAAGGGTGAAAAAAACTACTCAACAGTGAAACGCGTGAGTTTGTGATTCGCTTACGCGATTATTTTGAGCGTGAGTCACAAAATGGAGGACCATTATTGCCATTGTCTCAAGTGCGGCAACGTGTAGTTGACGCTTTGGGGATTGGATTAGCTACTGTGCTACGAATCTCTACGGAAATATATGGTAAAGAAGGTGATGAGGAGAATAAACTGTCGTCTCCTAATAAAAAACGTAGGCGTATCCAACCTACCGTCAATATTGACGACTTTCAATGTGCGGCCATACGGAACCACATCTATGGTTATTATTCAAGAAAAGAATAGCCCACACTTGACAAGTTGCTGGCGACACTAAGAGAAGCTGATTTATATGACGGCGGTCAAACCTCGCTGTCAAAACTATTGCGTAGAATTGGATTTCATTACCAAAAATCCAACAACCGCAAGATTCTTATGGAAAGGAATGACATTGCCCTCAAACGAGTTGATTTCTTAAGAAAAGCCAAAAATGTTACCGATTGGGAAAAAGTTGTATTTTTAGATGAAACTTGGTTGAATGCCAATCACACTGTTAAAAAAACATGGAACGATGATACTGCCCAATCGTCTGCAGAAATACCAGAAGGAAAAGGGGAGAGACTGATAATTTGCCACGCAGGTACTGTCCAAGGTTTTGTGCCAAACTGTTTACTGGCATTTAAATCCAAAAAACCGAATGAGTATCACGAAGAGACGAACCTCGAAACTTTTTCGGAATGGTTTTGTAAAATGGTGAACAACCTGGATGGTCCTCATATAATAATAATGGATAATGCATCCTATCATTCCACGCAACTTGACAAGGCTCCGACGACGGCAAACAAAAAAGCCGATATAATAGTGGCTCATAAACAAGGCCGTAAATGCCGACATGACAATGCTCAAGTGCGAACTGCTTGGCCTGGTGGCCACACACAAACCGTGGGAGCCAGTATATTTACTGGACGAAGCAGCAAAGCAACGCGACCACACAGTGATCAGATTGCCACCCTATCATTGTCAATATAATGCCATAGAGCTGATATTTGCACAAATCAAAGGTCAGTAAAAAAAATCTTTTTTCTTGATAAATTCTTTAACATCTATTTCATTAATAGTATTATTTTAACAATCACTTATTTCATTCACAGGAAACGCAGCACGTACCAATACACGACTGACCTGTTGGTCTAGTGGTTAGTGACCCTGACTGTTAAACCAAAGGTTGTGGGTTCGATTCCCACCCAGCACAAATAATTATGTGATGAGCACGATCATTTGTTCTGTGTCTGGGTGTAATTTATCTATAATATGTATGTATTTAGCAATATATAAGTATGTTTATCGGCAGTCTGGTTGCCATAGTACATACAGGCTCTGCCTAGTTTGGGATCAGACGGCCGTGTGTGCGATGTGTGGAGTTATTATAATTATTATTATAACATCTCCTCCCTTCACCGCAAACAAAATGCTCCGTTTATTGGAAGAAGCTTGTGGTCAAGTGACCGCTGAAAACTGGGCGAATGTAGTACGACACGTCAAAGAAGCAATATTATCTGAATGGATGCGCGACGTCCACTTCGACAATTTTATTGAACACGAAATAATAATTGAAGTTCGAGATGATGACACAAGCTTCGACGACTCTGGTGATGATGATCTTGGCTGTGCTCCTCTTCCTTAACAAAAACTGTTTTAAAGATAAAACTATTTTATTTTTCATCCTTAATTTTTATATACAGGGCTATTTTTGGATCTCCCGTCAAATTTAAATAGGTTTTTTAGACCATGAAACTAAACAACTTTTCTAAAGAAACATGGGTCAAAAAAAATTCGACCCTCCCATAGAAAACTGCTCGATCACGTGGTCGATTTCGTATGGAAGATCTGAATTTTTTTTTTCACTTTTCGACCCGTGTTACTTTGGGAAAGTTGTTTACTTTCATGGTCTGAACCACCTATTTAAATTTGGCGGGAGGTCCAAAAATAACCCTGTAATATTAAATAGGTACTTATTATGAATATTGACCCACCGTCGCTTATCTACCCAATGTTTTATATGTCTAGTGCAATAAAGAATTTCATACATAATACACCCACACCATCTCGTCACAGTCACAAGTATTTTAAAACGTTATTTTTTGGACTACTAGATATTTCCTGTCTCCACTCACTAGCCCGTCTGTCAAAAAGATCAAGCAAACTTGTACAGGGTATAGCAGGTGAAGTAGGGCTGAAGAGTAATGACGCGACGGTCAAGCTCAGTAAGGAGGTTACGTCCTTCGTCATAACCTGTTTATGATGGAACCAGACATTGAATACTAAAGAACTACGTTGACGTACTGAAAACAGAAAGAAAGAAAGAAGAAAGAAAAATCATTTATTTTGTCACATACAGAGACATCGACAAAGGGCATGCAACAATTGGTATGACACTAAAAAAATAAAAGAACATATTAGAATATAAAATAATAAAAACTAAATTGCATAGAATAATACTTTACACAATAAAATACAAAAAGAACAAAAAAAAAAGAATACAAAGTAAAAGGTGTCTCATGGCATGATCAAAATAGGACCTAGTTCAGCATATGTCAGGCAATGATACCTGACGCTGGTTTTTAACTAGTCCCTTTAGTGACTCACGCATGACAAATCAGTCAAACAAGAAAATCTCAAAACAATAAAAAATACCAAAATCGGATGAACTTTCATTACTATATAATTACTATGAATACGAACACAAAAAACAATACAGTCACAGAGTTCGTGTGGTACACACACACGCAAATAGGCACAGACGCACTTTTACCTTTATATATTATTTACTATATATGAATTATATGTGAATTATATATGAGTTATATATGAATTATATACATATTTAGATGAGCGACATGTTTACATTTATCATGGCAAGCTTCCGCTGTCCATCAATTAGATACCTACGTAGATATTTTTTAAAAGTGCTAGTGGTATTAAGAGACCGGATAGGCGGTGGTATATTGTTCCAAATTTTAGATGCGGCATAGCGGAAACTGCCTTTAAAAGCAGATGATTTATGGGGCATTATCGATAACTGCAGGGAGCACTGCCGGCTAACACACTCGCGACGACTAGCAACCCATTCGAGTTTACTGTACAGGTACGGCGGCTCCTGATACTTGATCACACCAAACATCAGACACGCCAGATGTAGCTTGCGTCCATTTTTAATTTTTAAAATGTATCGTTCATTCAAAAAAGGTGTTACGTGACTTCTACGTGGAATCGCAAAGCAAAACCGGGCACAGGCGTTTTGGAGAATCGCGGACCGTAAACAGTATCAGCGTAGTGTAATTTTGAGAGGATTAATGATTCGACCAATCGCATATGCAGGTCTTCAGATAAGTATGGGCGCATTTTGTATAATATACTCAATCTGTAAAAACAATTTCTAACTATATCAGCTATGTGTTTTTCATATCGTAGACTTGAGTCTCCATATAATCCAAGGTTTCGGGCCTCTTCTACTCTTTCTATTGATGTACCCATGAGTTTTATGGTAAAATTCTGTAACGACCTTAAGTGGTGTTTAGTGCCAAATATCAGAAATTTTGTTTTAGTAGGGTTAAGAACTAAAGCCATTAACTGCCCAATTAACTATTCGTTGCAGGTCTGCGTTAAGCATTGTTATAGCGTTTTCCTGATCGCAACTTTTAAATGATATATACAACTGTATGTCATCAGCGTATATGTGATAGCTAGAGTTCAATAAACATTTGGTTATGTCGGCACAATACAATATGAATAAAATGGGACCCAAACTTGAACCCTGAGGAACACCCCTAGTTAGGAAAGACCGAAAAAACGGATTCTCCATCCCCTTGGCGCAGTTCCACACGCTGACAGCGATTAGTTAAATAACTATTAAACCATTTTGACTGCACGTGCATTGACTGCACGGATGGCGCAATGGTTTAAGTGGTCACCTCGCCACTACGCTGCGCCGAGTGTTGTGGGTTCGAATCCTACACGGGACAAAAATTTGTGTAATCCACAAATAGTTGTCCCGAGTCTGGGTGTTCTTTGTGTCCGTTGTTTGAATGTTTGTGAAGCCCCCCGCGACACAGGATTATTCCTAATGCGGGAGTTGTATTTTTTCAAACAAACAAAAATTTTACTGCATTACTGTCGAAGCCATAGTAAGATAATTTGGACAATAGTAAAGAAATATTTATGGAATCGAAAGCGCGGGAAAAATCTAACAATACAAGCGCCGTATACATTCCCCGGTCCTGTGCGTGAAGTATATTATCGGTCACGTCCAATAAAGCGGTCGCGTATACCACGTCGTTTACGAAAACCTGACTGTCGGGCCGGTAGGATACCGTTTGCCTCCACATAATCGGTCATCTGTGTGCACACTACTCTTTCTATAACTTTAGATAAAAACGGCAAAATACTTATCGGACGAAGGTCTTTTACATCTACAGGATTTAAGTTTTTTGGTAGCGGTTTAACGATAGCCATTTTCCAGATGTCTGGGAAAGTTGCAGACTGAATTGAGACATTTATCATATTTGTTATAGCTGTGAGCGTGTACGGCAAGGATAGCATAATCATCTCCAAGTTAACCCCGTCACATCCCGTTGCATTCGATCTCAGACCTAATATGTGCTTTAAAATCATATCCTCACTGACGGGTGAAATAGCAAATATGGCATCACTGTGACGTTGAAATTCGTAAAACGTCAACGTTGAAATGCTAACCACCGGATCGCCAGGGACTTTCAATTGTATTATGGTCAGAGAAGTGAGGTGGAAGATCATTAGATCTTTTGTTAGGCAATAAGGTCGTTTTTAGATTCTTCCACAAAACCCTGGGATTATCAATTTTATTATTAATATTAAACCTATAATAGGCCACTTTTTCATGGTGCAGAGATGAGGAAACTAGCGATTTGTATTGCTTAATAGTCTTTGCTGCTATCAGATCTAAGATTGCGATATGTAGTTAATGCATCATCCCGCAGTCTCATCATTAGTTTTACGTTATCCGTTACCCACGGGTATGACGGTTCTCTGATAAGAAAGGATTTTAGTGGCGCGTGGGCATCGAACACCGCAATAACGTGGACGTGCAGAGCCCACTCAGTGTCCTTATATTTATGTTCTATCATTAACCTTAAGTTTCAGTTTATCCATTGGGGTTGACCATTAAACAAGCCAAGTTTTCCTGAACGTCATTTTAAAATATTCTAGTTTGTCAAGATCATGTCAAGACAGAATTTGAATTATGGTTCCTTTCACGTTTCTAGTCAGCTGCCACCTGTACTTATTTATGATAGAGCACTGTAGATGTTCCGTGGATGTGCTGAAATATTTGAAGTCGGGCAGTAAAAGGCCGCCCACGTCGGACATCTCGGGTCCTCGCTGTCACTGTCCTACCGAGTCCTGATTTCTCCATAAGCAACTGTGTCTGGCAAGCATCTCAGTCCTCTGAAAGGTAATGGTTCGTGCTACAGGCTCCCCATTTTAGTGTTGGTGAATGGTGAATTTTCATGGTAGTGGTTAGGTCGTGAAGATTCGTTGAGCTGTCATGGATGACTTTTCGCAACCTACGGCACCCAGTCGGTCTATCTCGTTCCTGCTGAGGAGATCGACTGGTATTCATTGAGTAATGAGGTCGGCGAATATTATTGATTAGAAGACCAGATGGTTCGGCAAACTCGCGGAGCCTAGCCTAGTTCTGGCACAGAATACATAATAGTACTAGTGGTTCTGGCCAAGTAGTCCTATTTTAAGTCGACTTTGTCCTACCAATTAATTTGGGCAAATTACACTACTATTAATTCTTACGTGTGTACTAACACTGCTATAGCAAATGAAACAAAAATTTTATTGTGGTTTTATTGGTAGTTTTTACATATATTGAGATATCAATAGTATTGTAAACTGGTGTGATGAAAATGATATGTCTTTGAATATAAAGAAATGCCAGGCTATTTCCTTCACTAAAAATAAGAGTTGAATAAACATTCAATATAATATTAAAGGAAATAACCTTGAAAGAGTAAAGGTACCTAATTACCTCCGAACTTTCTTGTCTTGGGCGTGATGTTTGCCTCTGCCATGTCATTTAGGCCACACTATGACCAAATCTGCAGTAAGGCTCACCGCATGCTGTCTTTCGTACTTCGTAACTCAAAACCTTTTAAACAAGCAGACTCACTTATCACACTATATAACTGCTTAGTGCGAAGTATTGTTGAATATACTGCTTATCTGTGTGGGCTCCAATATACGATACTCACATAGATCGAATTGAGTCGATACAGAGACTCTTCGTTAGGGCGTTATGTACAAGATTCGGTCTAAGGCGTAAACTACCTCAATATGAAGATCGACTTCAAAAGTTTGATATGACCAGTCTCGAGAAAAGGAGATGAGTGGGCCACCAGTGTACTATACATAAAATTGCAAATGGCACTTTGGATATTGACCTTATAATTATGTCAGATACACTTAAAAAATACCAACACGATCTGTGCGTACACCATAATTGTTTATTATTCTTCTTCTAACAACAATGTATCCCAGAACAATCCATTGGTAAGAATGTGTAAGCAATATAAAAGTATATGCTCTCGAGTAGATGTTTTCCATGAAAATTATCCTAATTTTAATAAAGCCTTATATAAAGACATTTTACAGCCGAAATAATGTGTTATGGTACAAGTCAAATTACTATTTCATACTTTGTTAAATTTTTTTATTTTATTTTTGCTTATACTTGTAACCATTTCTAATTAGTTTTTTTCTCCAGGAAGTTAATCAACCAGTAAATGTCGTGTACAGCTGTAATTGGACTCGTATACATTACGAATTGTATAAGGTGACTTTTAGTTTAAAAGTCATTAATCTGTTGTCTGTATCTGTACTTTAGAAATAACCTACATATTATAAAACATAGTCCCCCGCCGCGTCTGTGTGTCTGTCTGTTCGTGATAAACAGAAAAACTACTGAACAGATTTTCATGCGGTTTTCACTAATAGACAGAGTGATTCATGAGGAAGGTTTAGGTGTATAATTTGTACCCGTGCGAAGCCGGAGCGGGTTGCTAGTAAAATTATAAAACAAAGTCCCCCGCCGCGGCTGTCTGTCTGTCTGTTCGCGATAAACTGAAAAAGTAGGAAACGGATTTTCATGCAGTTTTCACTAATAGACAGAGTGATTCATGAGTTTGAGTGATGATTGTTGAAGATGTCTTTGCTACCCGTGCGAAGCCGGGCGGGTTGCTAGTTACAAATAAAAAATAAAAAATGTGTGTGTCAGCTCCGACACACGACTGGAGTTTACAATTTACTGGAGTCTCTCTCTCTCCCTCTCTCCCCTCTCCCTCCCTCCCTCTCCCCTTCCCCTCCCTGCCCCCTCTCTCCCTCCCTCCCTCTCTCCCTCCCTATCCGTCCCTCATCTACCCCCTCCCTCGCCCCCCGACTTCCTCCCTCCCCCCCCCTCCCTCCGTATATATTCTGTATATATATACACCTATATATAACATAAAGGTATACACATATATACTTACGTGCGTCGAGAATAAGGAGTAAACTCCAATAAAGCATAAAAAGCACAAAAAGCACAATAAAGCGTTACGCTGCCCTCCGATTACAAGATTTTACTCTTCATATTTTTTTCATACCGGGCGCCTTATATGCAAATCGATTCTTAAGGAGTAAATTCCAATAAAAATTGACGATGATATGATGATAATTGCAGAATTCCTGGAGGATCTTGGCACTATGTTCAAAAATCTTCGTGGGTGTATAACGGAACTATGTCTCAATTAGATGGCGCTCTTTCCATATCATACAAATTGAAATTAACGTTAACGCTAAATATGAAAATTTGCAGGCATTCTGTGACGAAGTTTCGTTTGTTTTTAATAAGTATACATTATCCAGGTGGACCACACATGTTGCGTTCTGCATTGCACCTACCGGAGTATGCCACAGGATCGTGCTAGAGAAGACCGCGCTTAATTAGCATTACATTATTAAATTATTGTGCTGTGTGTACTTTTTTTGATGATACCTATGATCCGTGGTGGCTGAGTGCCAGGAGAGTGTACCTACCACTAGGCTTGCTAAGAAACAGTCCCTTGGATATCACTATCACTAATCAATCAATGAAATTAATCTCGATACTTTTGTGCGTAGCATGATTTTGATCACTGGAAGTCTCGACATAATTATGTTTATCATGGAAGTGATAGTGGCCGTGGTGGTAGCTGCAGGGGTTGTGGCTGTCGCTGTTGTGCCGCCGGTGCTCACGTAGTATATGCTACAGAAACCTCAAACGTAAGTAACGTAACGTTATTAAGGAACTGTAAAGTTACTATTTATATTTGTATATATTTTTTTATTTGTTAAAATAAATTTGTGGCGACGCGAAACTGCGTCAAGTTCCTAATAACAGGCAGATGAAAGTTTTTTCTTGTACAAATAGCATTTTCATTGATCGAGGTATCATTAATTCCTAATTGTTATGGTACACGTTGTGAATTATCCATTGTGTTGTTTTCCAACGAGATTTGTATTGCTCTCCGCGGTTTTTACAATGTAGTGCAGTTGATGTAGTGCAGCCGTTGAGGCGGTGGCGCTGGTCGAGCAGCAACAATACAAAATGACATCATACACTTGTAAGTATTAAGAGATCTATGTAAAGTTATGTACCTAAGGTAAGAATAATAATGTAAGTTCTTGTGTAGGAACGTAATATAAAAACAAATTTACACTACCCACAAATAAAGACGTTTAACCCAGACAAAATGATGTAATGTACTTTCACAAAATCTGGCGGGGTCCCGCCATCTTGACGTTCACGCAAAAGCGACCTCCCGTCATCCGACACGTGCGGCTTGAATCCGCCACCAACTTCAGCTGTTCTAGCGTAGCTGCTGCTGTGTATGAATACGCACTCTCTATCACGAAACCTCGGATATTAATATTAGGTATCCGCTAGATCTCTAAACTAACATGGTTTTGACTGCAGAGTGTGCCAAAGATGTGTAGAGCTTGGGGCTTTATGGTAACCGGGTTCGGTAGGTTCTATCTAGAGGAGGAAAATTATAAGAGCAGGCAAACGCACTATGCGATATAATCAGGATCAGATTATTCGTTTAACAATTATAACTTCAAACAAATTAATTATAAATAATACTTCTTGAATTATTCTGTGCACATTGCACGTCAGTCGTCCAGACAGTCTTCTGTTCGCTGGGCGACTCACTTTTCTTCAATTCTTATTCTTCATAAAGTATTTCGAACATGTTCTAAATTCGAGTTTGGCGCCACCAGTCCAGGCCTCTCGCATTTCAAAGAGTTATTATTTCAATCGAAGGAGTATGCAAGCTGTGCGAGTGGTCTCATCACTACAATATATATCTTAATATATATAAATCTCGTGTCACAATGTTTGTCCTCAATGGACTCCTAAACCACTTAACCGATTATAATAAAATTCGCACACCATGTGCAGTTCGATCCAACTTGAGAGATAGGATAGTTTAAATCTCAAATTATAGTCGCAATTTTAATTTATTGCTAATTATTTGTCTGTTATTATTTGACAGTCACAATTATCTGTTAACTCCAAATGATTCTAACAGATGTCGATACCTTTCGACTGGGTTGAGTAAGTAATCAATAGATGGCGCTGCTATGGTAAATCTACGAACGTGTCATATAAGCTACATTTTAACAGCATAATTACCACGTGTTGTTGACGCTATAAAATTAATTAAATTTATTTTGTAGTGAACGAAATACCGTATAATTCAGCTAAATATTTGTCTGTTATTTGCGATTTAACATCTGATGGACGAGTCATTTTGTACAACAATATGAATTTTTCAATTGAGTACTTTAGTTTTATTTTCAATTTAGCTAATTAGATTTTATCGGAAGGGTTTTATTTCCTTAGTTGCGATTAGAGAAATAAAATATGGCGGTACGAAGTTCGCCGGGTCAGCTAGTATATATATATATATATATTTTATTTTTGTCAACTAAAGCATAACTATTATCTCATCTGCGACTAAAGCAACACCCATGACAAAAAATGAGCCAAAGCTGCTTGTGTAACATGTGGAGGCAAATGTCATCATAAATAACGAAGCAACGAAGTCAACGAACGTAATAATAAAATCAAAAGACAAGAGTTTGCCAAACGTTTACAGGTTACTTTAATTCTTCGATAAAACCTGATTTACAGATAACGAGGCCTTAAAATGTAGTTTCGTAAGAAAAGTAGGTAATAAAAAAAAAATCGGAGTTCGGATTTTCTCTCAAATCTTTAATTTACAGTAGATCGGGCTTTAACACATTTAAACAACGGACACAAAGAACACCCAGACTCGGGACAACTATTTGTGGATCACACAATTACGCTACTGTACGGTTACGGTGCAAATCATATATGGATTTTTTTTTAAACTTGGTGTCATCTTTTAAAACTTGTATACTTTAGATACCGTGATATTAGTGAGCTCGTGCCGCTCGAGGTCACGACATTAGATACGTAACGTAAGCATTCGATGTAGTCGAGTAACCCGACACACCCGAACCATCTGACGAAGTACATACTGCCATGCGGTACACACGCTGCATGCCACATGTCGGCACCTAACAAACGTTTACACTGTTATTACATCCAAATATTTCACTGCTTACTAAGTATTGACTTAAAAATGAATGAAAACAACTGAGACCCACAAAAGATGATAAGTATTAATTTTGGCGTTATTAAACCTAGGTACATCATCAGTAGTGTGAGCAAAAATTATTAAGGATAAGCGCAATTAAGTTACAAGTTCTGAGACAGTGAGAATACCCTTTTAACATGATTTCATTAGCTTCACTTGTAACTAACTAACTAGGGAAACAAACAAATCTTGGAAGTGAATGTCACCCTATCTACTTCTAATTTATTGTCATATCGAAATGAAACTTTGTATTTACGAGTATATGTAGTGTGGATGACAATACTATAATTGGCTATCTCGGAGCTGATCTGATGACGGGGCCAGGAGGTGGATAGTGGAACTCTTCAGTGGCTACCAGTAAGCCCCTCGAGTTTAGGCTCATATGTTTTTTTTTGACGAGTCCAAAAGATTGGGCTAAATAATGATGATCTAATGATGGAGCTAAGAGTTTGATAGTACCTACCTATAACTCTATTTTACTTTTTAACCGACCTAAAAAAAGGAGGTTCTCAATTCGACCAACTCATATATAACTATAACATATATATTTAATGTATGTTCACTATGTTCAGCCCTCTCTCCGTTATTTATTAACCGATTTTGATTATTCTTTTTTTGTTAGATAGGGTATACCTCAAGGGTGGTCCCATGTCAAGGAAGTCACGATCTGATGATGTTATCCTGATAAAATTGAGAAAAACCCCTCGAAAATTGTAGGAACCAGTAGTGTTTGGGTTTACTTTTCATTATTTTATCAGGTATTTGCGTTTAGAAATCTTCACATCATGTAGCTGAGCTGATGATGAAAAAAAAACATAAAATAAAACGGTTTTATTAGATAATGAACCAAATTAAAAAAATCTTTTTAACAAAAAGTAAAACAGACGAAAAGAACTAAAAAGCTTTTTAGTTCTTGTGCGAACAAATGAATTATAAATAATTGTGTCATCATACTCATCATGATCACGATCATTTGTTGTGTCTATGTGTAATTTATCCATGAAATGTATGTATTTAACAAAATATAAGTATGTTTATTAGCAGCCTGGTTACCAAGTACAGGTTACGTAATAACTAGTTAGTAATCTGTGGTACAGCCTCTGTCTAGTTTGTGATCAGACCGCCGAGTGTGAAGTGTCGCAAGGTATTATTATAAATGTAATAACAAGATGTCTTTTGATTGAACCTGCTCAATAATAAAATTTGGAGACTAATGTCGTATAATAATAATTGTAACATATTGCGAGAGATTAGTTGCTATTGTAGGGGCAGTCCTTTTATAATTTTTAACTGACGAAAAAAAAAGGAGGTTCTCAATTCGACCGTATAATATTTTTTTTATGTCTGTTCAGTCCTCACTCCGTTATTTATGAACCGATTGTGATTATTCTTTTTTTGTTAGATAGGGTATACCTCAAGGGTGGTCCCATGTCAAGGAAGTCAGTATCTGATGATGGGATCCTGAAAAAATTGAGAGAAACCCTCGAAAATTGTAGGAACGAATAGTGTTTCTGTTTACTTTTCATTACTTTATCAGGTATTGCGTTTAGAAATCATCATCATTTTTCATCATCATCATCATGATGATGAAAAAAAAACATAAAATAAAATCTTTTTAACAAAAAATTAAACCGACGAAAAGAACTAAAAAGCAAAAAATAAATAAACCTTAAGTCAACAAACTGATTAATTATCAAAATTTTATTTGGCGCCGACGCAAAATAAGTTTATATAAAATTTGATAGTTTATGTAAATAAGCTCAATACTTAAGACTTAAGGTTTATTAATTTTTGCTTTTTAGTTCTTTTCGTCGGTTTAATTTTTTGTTAAAAAGATTTTATAACTTGGAGAGAAGCAGGTAGCTTATTGACGACTCTTTAAAATACAAATTATTAGCGATAGAGGATATGATGTCACTGCGCTCCCAGTTTAGAATTATATTCCTTACTCCGTGCGATAAGTAAATGTTGTTAATGTAAACATGGGAGGCCAAGAGTGACGCTGACGTCACTCTTGGCCTCCCATGTTTACCCCGTCCCGTCTGAGAACTTAAATAGCTCTTTGTGTTGTGTCGTCTGGAGAAAAAAATAAACACTTTACTAATGACGAGCTAATGTTACAAACAGAATTTAATACAAACACTGAACTGTTTTAGGAGGTTATGTATTGCTCGCATACAATACATCCACCTCGCAGTGTACTCGGCGAACTGGCAAAGTGGTGCCCCATTTTAAATAAATTACAGAACCTAAAACGACACGCTATAAGACAAGTATACAGCTTTAATATCATTATGTGTAATACACTAAATATACTGACAGGTAGGTAATAAAAGGAGGAAAAATAATTCTCGTTCTTGTCCAATCATTTATGTTAAAACCAATACCATGTGCCCCATGTGGTCCAGTCCAGTGCCACTTGCATCGAGTGGGTACGTACCTACAGTATGTAGTAGCTCACGGTGACGCATGTCATTTGCAATATATATGTAAACAAATCACAAAATAAGTCTCATTAATTGTAATGAAAGTCTTGCAAGAATATTATAATTGAAATAATAATAATGTAATTTGGTGTAAATAGATGTATAGGGACGATAATGATTAACTATTACATATGTGTATGTATGTATATATCATTTAAGATTGGCCTGTTTCTCTAGTAGTTAGTGACCTTGACTGTTGAGTCAGAGGTCGTGGGTTCGATACCCACCCAGGAAAAATAATTGTGTGATGAGCATGATCATTTGTTCTGTGTCTGGGTATAATTTATCTATAATATGTATGTATTTTGTAATATAAAAGTATGTTTATCAGCAGTCTGGTTACCATAGTTACAGGCTCTGCCTAGTTTTGGATCAGACGGCCGTGTGTGAGATGTGTGAAGTTATTTGGCTCTAACTCAAAAATGTTTCATAAGGCTGCTTTAAGTTGCAATAAGCTTAGAGTCGTTCGGGTCAAGTGTGCGCGCCTTTACCTTTGAAGACTCATTGTGCATTAGAACAGTCCCACTGTTAAGGAAACAAAAGTACAATTTCGAATAGTGTTTATTAGACTTTAATTTGGAAAAAAAACAAAATCAACAAGTACACTAGTTTAGAGTCAATCATAGAAAATCATTGAAAGTCAGAATGCGTACACTTGACCTGTATTACGGGTAAGTGTGCGTATTCCTATGGGATAAGTAGACGCACTTGGGGTAAGTGAACAAACTGTGCCTCTTGACTCTCTAAGTGAACGTGGGCATATACTGAAGACATCACTCACTTATACTAATGACTACTGCAGCAGATCGTTTGCTTTTCCCTTGTTCAAGAAGTTTTTGCTTTTGCAATTTGTAGCTCCGTGACTGGCGCAAGTTCAGGTTTTTTCCCTAGGTATATAATTTCGGGGCATGATAAAAAACTTTGTAACAATTAAATAAGTAATAGATGTAAATAAAATTATTCAGTTAAATACATAATTAGGTACACATACTATATACATATCACCTACACTTATATTCAGTACTGTATCACTTCCAGGGCAAGTGTGCTCATGCGTTCACTTACCCGCGCACACTTTTCCGAGAACCCAAAATTCAAAACAATAGCCACAGAGTCCCAAGTGCTAAACATAACCTCAAATTTCGCTTGCAAATTTCAAAACAAATATGCCGTCAATTAAAAAATAATTACTTACCTACTGGTATTTATTAATCTTGAGTGTAAGACTGTTTTTCAAAACACAAAAAAGTTACGATTCAATCGAGGAAAATACTTTTTTTGCAAATTATTAAACAACGAAATGTGATGGAGCGCAATGACGTGTCGCAACTAATTTGCGTTGACCGCAACTATAATTGGCCTAAACAATCACCCCGTCCCCCGTGTAACGATCATGAGATACGGGTAGTGCCCATACTTACCCACTGCGCTCGGTTACCCCGAATGACCCTATCTGTGGTTAGTGGTTATAGACAAGTGGTTGTTGGAATAAAACGAGCATACTTGAAAGTTAAGTTTGAAGAAACTTTATTATCTTAAAAAGTTCAAAATTGACACAAAAGTAACTTATTATCTAGTATAGCACGTACGTAGTACGTACAAAAGTAAAAGACGTGAATTGATTATACCTTATAGTCCTTGTAAACACTTGTAAGGTCAAGAAGTGAAGAGTTTTATAGAAAGATGTGGTCAAAGTTTAGGAGCGTTGTTGAGCCGACGAATAGTTGATGGCGCTCAAAAAAGTGATGTTGAATAAAAAAATTTTTTTTTCTTCTAAAGATGCTTTTCCAAGTGTCAATACACAATACATTATGAATTCTTATGTCAATTTCAATGATTTTGTTTCTTTACTTTTTAATGTTGATATTTTTGAGAAAATCCATCAAAATCCTTGGTATTAACTTAAATACCCATTCCATTCATGTCGGCCCTCTCACGTACGAAGCGTCACGTATTAGCTTCATCAGTCAATTTTCAACTTCAATTTGTCACTTTAAAATAGGATTTCTGTATTAAAAATCTCAAAATTTCCTAAAATAGTTAGCGCGATACGACCCTAGCCACCCTAGCCTCTAGCGTCATATATGAGAATATGAGCACACCTTTCTCTAACACCCTGTATTTATTTATTGTTTCATTTGGTTTGTATGCTCTTTACTCTTTGGTGATGTGTTGTTGGCGTAGACTCTTGCCTTAACATATTATTTGTACATTTTTAAAAAGCAATTTTGTATTTGTATTGTCTTAGGTATTGTCTCTATCAAACAGGTTTATTGTAATGGAAAATAAAAAAAAATTAAAACTATATTCTTATTTAAAGTTTACTATACTAAAATATATGGCGTTATACCTATTTAGTAGCGAACGTCGTAATGTTCAGGTGACAAGAAATTTGGAAGGTGTTCGCTGAAGGTCTCCCTGTGACTGCGAGTCGCAGGTGGTAGAGGGGAGGCACTAGCAGGGACGCGTCTTGGCGTTGCCGTCGCCGTGCAGCAGTCGGTCGGTATCGTACGATGGTGGGTAGTCTGAAACAAACAAAAAAACCAAATTATTCTCACACACGTAAGTTGTATAACTTAAAATAATCAGACAAGTGCTAGTCTGGCTCGCGTACCGAGGATTCCGTACAAACTTCTATGTAGATAGTTCACCATCCATATTTGCCCATTATTTTCCTAGTGACGTACCTAACTTTGCCGTTTACCGTTAACGTTTTATAAATATTCCCCCATACATCGATATACGTAACAGTACATTTTTTGAGCCAAAAAAATTAGTAATAGCAAAAAAAATATTTTTATGGTTCCGTTCCTCAAAAGAAATCTCTGTCTGTCTGTCTGTCACGACCCCTTTTCTCAGGAACCCGTAGACGCATCAAGTTGATATTAATACCAAATACTTACTTACTTAAAAAAAACAAGTTTCTAAGTCAACGCAATCAAAAGATATGGCCATTTAAGCCTTTGATTAGACCTGAACAATCTGAACATTTCGCAGCTTATCTGCCAGGCACAAGTATTTGATGGTTAGTTTCAACTTAACACGCGCTCCTGAGAAAAATGATCTTGACAGACGGACACAAAGTGATCCTATAAATGTTTATCTTTAGCTAGTAGGTATACTATACATTTTAACCGAGTGCAATCAAGACTCATACAAATACATAAAATTTAAGAGTTGTTTGTAATGTCAAAATAATATTTTTCTTAAGCTCATACCTACTTACAGTTATTTGCAAGATACCTATGATAAAAATATTTTTTTTTTATTTTTGTCTTTCTCTCTGTTTCTTCCGGCTAATCTCCGGAAAGGGTGGATCGATTTCAGCAGCAGATAGCTTTGGTTATAAGGAGTAACTTAGGCTATTTTTATTGGAAAAAGAATTAAGGTTCCGCGTAAAATATATAAATATGTACACAGGAGATGTAACACCAGCTATCTGCCAGTGAAAGTCCTGTTTAAATCAGTCCACCCGTTCCGGAGATTAGCCGGCACAAACAGCAAAAATTTTAAAAACTGATTTTAGGCATAAGTATTTTATATAACCTCTATACCAAGTAAGTGCGTGTGTCTACTTGAGTTGAAACACGTTTCGTTGTATCTTCAAAGATGAAGTTGGTATCCTATGTAACATCAAATAAGGTTTAAAACTAAAACTTACTAAATGTAACTTAAAATTTAGGTTGTTTTTGCTTTTAGTTTCTTTTTTATTGCCTAAGTATATGTATAACATTTCAAATAGATGATGTAAAATGTATAAAATTTCGGTTGCAGGATTTAAGGATTTAAAATATCAGAGTAAGTTGTAGACAGTTTGTGTACGGTCACAGATAAGATAATAGTTATGGTACGGTGGATCAAAGTGTTTCATATTACAAAGCGGGAAAACAGTACATGATCACAACAACGAGTATGTTGTTTACCGGGTAAAGACCTCCACTTGTTGTCCGGCAGAGCAACAGTAGGGTGCCTATAGGAGGTTAGTGTGTTGTGTGTTGTGTTGTAGGTGCCTTTATTACCTGGTGTAACAGTTGCGGTGGTTCCCACTTTGAACGGTGCGACGACTGGTTGGGACGCGTGCGAAACCGGTGTCATCTCGGGGTAGAGAGATGGTCCAACAGCAGCCATTCCTAAATGGGATATTTGAAGATAAAATACTTCTTATAAATAAGGTAGAATAATAGTGGTGCTTTGCTGTCTCCATGAACCATATTGTTACGCTATAGCTTCTAACCTTCCTTAAAACTACTACTATTACTATGAATAGCGTAGACTAACTGAAGTTGGAAAACTCACCCACCCCATTACAGTCCACACAACCCCCAAGGAATTGTGACAGAATAGAATAAACTCAACAATAAAATCTCATGTTATTTCAACATATTTTTTACCTAAGAGGTATTTTTACCATATTGTGAGAAGCTTTGGGAAATATTACAATAAAATTATACATAATTTATTTTATTACATAAAGACTGTACGCTGCTGTCGTACTGACGCTAGCGTTTCATGTCCCTTCTATTCACTGCAAGCGAAGTCAATCAGTGAACAATTTCTTATAATATAACACACGATTAAGATCCTAGACACGAGGGAGTTTCGCTATTGACAACAACTAAACTAGCGACTAGTCTCGCACAATGTCCTAAGTCGTACAAGATCGCCTAACTTGTTTTCTTGCACCCTGAAGTTTAACTTGTCTCACTTTCTAGAACCAACCACAGTAGAACGATCAACCTACATTAAAGGTTAAACAACTGCTATCGGTTGCACTTGGCCCCTATTAATAAATCGTACTCGAGATCTTAAGAGCAATCTCAGCTGATACACTCTCAAGCTATGAATAACTTCTCAAGATTGTCGTTAATTAATAAATTAGTTTTGCAAGCATATCACTTGACATTATTCTTGAGATCAAGAACTTGAGTCCTGCCCTTTTTGAGTATTGATTGACCGAAAGAATATACGTTTCATTACGCTTTTGTAAACCTTGTAGGTATATTTTTATATACTACACACATTCCGTACTACAAGTTATGATAAAACGGTATAGTACTGATTAAAAACCAAAGAGTATGTATGTATTTGACATTGCCAATATAGTTGACGTGTTTTAATTAAAAATAATCTATTTCATAGAAATCACTTACATTTTTCTCTCAAAAAAAAAACGTTCGAACTTGCAAGTGAACAAGTTTTTAAATTATTTACAAAGTATTTATTGCATCTAAGTGTACATACATTCAGGTGTTACAATTTAATAGGTACTTATTACTTCGTGCCTTTTCGAAGCATTGCATATATATGCATATATTTAATTATTCATATTCATACATTTATATTTCATTTGTAATATATATATATATATATATATATATATATATATATATATATATATATGTAAAATCCTTTGTCCTGACTGACGGATCAACGCACAGCCTAAGCCGCGCGTAGGTCGTAGAGACGTGAAATTTAGGGGACGTATTCCTTGTACGACGTAGGCATCCTACAAGAAAGGATGTTTCAATACTCCACCCCCAATAGGTTGAAAAGGGGTGGGAAAGTTTGTATGGGAAAATGTGTTTGTTTGGCCTAATCAACTTCAAATTGACACTAAAAATCAAGACGTCAATCATGCGACAAGTGAGGTACATGGCGTTAAAATATAAAGAAAAAACTATAAAAAATAATGTAACGTGTATTTAAAATACATTATAGGAAATGAAAAGAAAATTACACAAAACTGCATAAGTTATAAATTAATTATTAATACAAGTAAGATACAATGCCATAATACATGGCGTTATAATAATAAAAAAAAATGTTTGAGAATTTTATATTATTAAATTATCTTAAATTTTTCGTAAAAATAAATAAGTATTATTTTACTAACTTTTAAACTCTCGCGTTCCATGATGTACTTAATTATGTATTTATACGGGAAACGTCAGGCAATTCAGAGGTCACAATTATGGCGGTAAGACCCATCATGGAGGATTGGCTGGAGAGACGACATGGCGCTCTCTCCTACCGGATGACATAGGTGCTCACCGGACACGGAAGCTTTGGTAAGTACCTGTGTCGGATAGGCCGGGAGCCAACGTCTGTGTGCCACCATTGCATGGGCTGTCGCGAGGACACCGCACTCCACACTCTGGTGGAGTGCCCTGCGTGGGCGCGGCAACGTGCTGACCTCGCGATGGCCTTAGGTGTGGGTAGCCTCTCACTGGAAACCATGGTGATGGTTATGGTCCAGTACGAGAGCGCATGTGATTCTGCCGTCTCGTTTTGCGAAGAAGTGATGAGTGCCAAGGAGGCGGCGGAAAGGGAACGGGAGAGATCTAGCACTCTCCCGTCCCGAAGAAGACGCACCAAGCGCCGGAGAGAGCGAGACGATCTCCGACCTCCATGAGCGCTTGCCTGAGGGTGATGGGATGGGTTACCCGTCGCCCTAGCAGAAGCAGGCCCGAGACAGCGGCGCGACGTGTTCCACGTGCACCTCTCTAAATCGGAGGGCGCGGGGGCCTTGCCTTGCACGAAATTGTGAGGTCGCCTGTTGTCGAGCAGGCGGCCAAGTCTGCCGGGGCTCACAGGGACTTCCTTTCTAGGGTACACCTGAGTCCCCGGCAATAGGATCCCGTAACGGAACACCGTGTGGTTTTAGTCGGTTCTAGTCCGACATACCACCTTACCGTTAGCCCCGGTGAGGTGATGACCCGTGGGGGTTTCCACACGTAAAGGCAATTCAGAGGTATGTAATACCACAGAATACATAATAGTGGTAACACCTACGTATATATACATAATTAAGTATTATTTTCGTATACAGGTAATAATAATTTGCAGGATGTATTTTTTACTTGATGTAGGCATTCTATAAGAAAGGAATTTGAAAACTTATCCCTTAAAGGGTCAAAATAGGGGATGAAAGTTTGCCATATTTGAAGCTTCTTTTTTAGTCTGAGATTTGAAGTCAGAAATGTACAAGTTTATATATAAGATAATGTTTAGACTACTACGATGTCTGAGGTCCACCACCACGAGGACGAAGGCGCGGGCAAAAGCTAGTTATATATAACATCGTTTATAATGATTTCAAAAATCCATCTTTACTTCACAAGTGTTTAAAAGTCACTCTTAAGTCACGGTCTGACGGCACTCAGTAAACACGCACTTAAGTAGGTGCCATGCGACGACCTCTCTTGGTACGAGCGACACTCAACTGAGATCAGGAACTTAAAAATGACATTTAGTTCATTCTATCAATTGCACAGCATCTGAAGTGCATGCATAGGATATATCTCAGAGATAGGTTCGATCTATTAATACGGTCTTTAGCGTGCTAAAAAAGGTGTAAGCGCACTTAACAGCTATATTATTGCTCTCGATTATCATCGATGATTACATTGGTTTCTCAGTTTAAGGCTGGTAGACTTCTTTTAGTTGCTACCACATCACCTACATGGTGATGCCATGTAACTTCTTCAATGGAGGCAATATCTTTGACAGAGGTTATTGTTACTCTTGCGAACACAGACTATGTCAGGCACTCACCGGGGTAGGTTTGGTATAGGTGGACTTGCGGCATCGGCGGCGCTGACGTGGTGGGCTCGGGAGGCGCTGCAAACATCACAACATTAGACGCACGCAGTTGTATATTTAGTACTACTGTATATTAATAAACTCAGTTTACAGTAACTTATTGAAATATGTACATATATCGTCCATTGTAAATTCGCGAAAACTCAGTAAAAGCACAGATTACTAAGTTGTTACTACTTAGTACTCTGTGGGAGTAGGAAGGAGTGGATAGGAATAAACTATGATCATTGATAATTAATCAGTTATATAAACTTATTTTGAGTCGGCGGCAAACAACAAACTGATTAATTATCAAAATTTTATATGTACCTACGTAAGTAATTAATCATTTTATTATTTGGCGCCGACTCAAAATAAGTTTTATGAAATTTGATAGTTTATGTAAATAAGCTCAATACTTAAGACTTAAGGTTTACTTATTTTTTGCTTTTTAGTTCTTTTCGTCGGTTTAATTTTTTGTTATAAAGATTTTTTTAAGTTACATGTAGGACTTTATTTTTGGAAAAGAAGTTGTGTGTGGAAAAACTTTTACTTATAAGCTTTGGGGGACCGGCCCTAACTCTTGGAAAAGCTTGTTCTAAGAAAGACGATATCGGTTAGTTCGCGTTTTATAGACCGGATCAGGCTTAAATGATCATAGGCCCGAGAAGTGATACCAATTGTTTTATTATACCCGCAAGGGGGCAAACGAGAATACGGCTTATTCGAAAGTAAACGGGTACCTACTAAGTGTACACCCAAAGGGGTAAGCAGAGGTGCATTACTTCACGATTTGCTAACTGTAATGTGGTATCACGTAATAGGGGCAAGCTTCTTGTCGTCACCCCGCCACTTGCCGCCACTTGGGGAATTGAAAATTGGGAGTACATACATTAATAGGGGAATGTAGGGAAGTCCAGAAGGCAATGGAAGGAGCATTGACTGTGTTAAAAAAACAACGCCTCTAAAGAGTTAACTTTTGTTTTTTGGGAAACCATGGCGGACATTCATACTTACTTCATAGAGGTAAGTTAGTGAACTTCACGTTATAGGTGTTGGTATACTTACGTATGAGGACCCTGCCACGGGTTGTATGTTTGCAACAGCAGCAGCACATGACTATAAGGCAGAAGATTGCAGCACCGCTCGCCACCAATCCTACCACCACCAAAGCTACCGGGAATTCGTATTGTTGTGAACTGCTGCCGCTTGTCTGGTACCCGTCCGAAAATTCATCCAACATCTTGTTGTAGTCGTTCGACATCTCCCTCGAAACATCCTGCAAACAAGCATAAAAAAATTAAAAGAAAATATTGAAGTCGGTTATGACGTCTCCTTGCTATTGGCTATGCTGTGCTATACTAGTATATTATGTTATCTGTGCTATAGGTAAGAACGTGCCTATTCACTCTTCCAGCTCAACACACACACACACACACACACACACACACACATACACGTATGCACAGACACATACACACACGCACACATATACATACACTCCGACAGTAAATCTTTAGTCTCTACAGCAGAACACTGATCTCCAAAATACAGGTCACCACCTAGCTTGGATTTCAGGGTTTAACACATAATTGTGCAAATATACTAAACAGCAGTGTAAGCCGAAATATTTTCAACATCTACCAAACTTGTACAGTCTATTTTATAGTAAATAAATGATTATTATTATTATTCTCTTTATTTATCTTTTACCATATAAATTACATTTTTAAATATGTACATAAAAAATATATATTTAAAAATATAAAAAATAGTAGACCACTGACATCGGGTACAGGGACCAAGATACCGGTGGTTAGGGCTCCAAAGACAGGAACCTCCTCACTATACGGGCCGTGTCGAGAAGAACTGCCTTCTGCATCAGTCCCTTGATCCAACCGTCTAACGCGAGCCTCTTAAGGTGTTGATCGAGGCTCTTGGCTATTAATCCATGAGCAGATATGACAATCGGAACAATGATCGCCGATTCGACATTCCACATATCGACAATCTCGTGAAACAAATCCAAATATTTGATTGGTTTATCTTTTTCAACTTTCACGAGTTTCTCGTCATGAGGAACAGAGATATCGATGATCATTGCATTATTATTATTATTATTATTATATAACTCCATATTAAGAGAGAGAACTTTGTCACATATTAGGCCTATAAATAATCATAGCGATAAACCTTATACAAATACTTAAAAGTATGTCAAATTACCACAGACCTCATCTAATAGTCAATAGTTTAATTTTTATAAGTATTTTTGCGCGGAAAACTCAGCGCAAAACACCGTACATACAGCTACCGTAATTTTAAAATAAATAAGGGACTATTTGGGTAACAGTAATGGGTAGTAATAAGTGTGGTGTACTTACGGTATTAAATTAAATCAATGCAATTTTGTAACTAGATATGTAAATAAATTGGACTGGCCTCCTGGTCTAGTGGTTAGGAGGTCGTGGGTTCGATTCCCACCCAGGACAAATAATTATGTGATGAGCATGATCATTTGTTTTGTCTGGTAGTCATTAATCTATCAATACAATTAAATAAAATTGAAGTGTCTGTTTGTAATGTCAAAATAATATGTAGTGTTTTTAAGCTGATACAGTTATTTGCACGATACTTAAGCCTAAAAATCAGTTTTTAAATATTTTGTCTGTCTGTCTTTCTGTTTGTTCCGGCAACAACAACAAATATCCGATAGACCGATTTCCACGGGACTCGCTGGCAGATAGCTGGTGTTAAAGGAGTAACTTAAGGTACATTGATTTTGGAAAAATTAGGGTTCCGCGCAAAATATATACATAAATATGTACACGGGAGCGAAGCCGCCGGGAACTGCTAGTAATATAATATGTAGGTATGTATTTAGAAAAATAGAAGTATGTTTATCAGCAGATTCAGCAGTTCACACGGACGTGTGCGAGATATACCAAGTTATTATTATTATTATATACACTGTCCCTGTCTCAACAATTCGGATCATTAGTGTTGAAGTTGCACAAGTACTTTTTAATGTAACCCATGGCCACGTGCTGGAAGCAACATTCGGATACGACACTGCTACAGACAGAACATCTATTCATTATATAGGTACCTATATCAGGCCTATGCCACTCGATGTACTTACGTGCGCTAAACAACTACCGGCCGCATGGCCGCTGGCGGCCCTTAAACGCAGTCTTGCGCAGTGGGTGGTCTGCGGGTTGCCGACAGCTGTACCGCGCGCTCACGCTTTTATTTTTGAATTTTTACGTAATTCGAAATCGTATTTTTATACCTTTATATACTTTAAATACAGACAAATTGACATGGTTTGTGGTAGTTTATGTGCTGTACATGAACGTAGATCCAGTAAGAAAAAAAATCACAAAATTTGTAATAGTTTTTAAATATATTTTGTTCTATTTTGATGTTTTTGTTTCTGTTACAAATAAATAAGAGTTAATACGGTTTTCACTGTCACATAGAGTTGTTTTTTAGATAAGTATATATAATACCTACTTAATTAGAATGGTAAACCATTCGAATTATACAATTTATTTAATTAATCAAGTGTTCGTTTCGAATACAAATAGTTAATTCTATAATAAAAGTAATTAATAATGGTTTACCATTCTTATTAAATATTTATAATAGTAAAGAAAATACGTAATTTTGAAATGGTTTTAAGATTCTATTTATGGAAAAAATATATAGTTAAGTAAGTACTAAATACCTTATCTTTATAATTTTTAAGTTATTAGTTTATGCCATAAGTACAAGAAATAAAATCTTTAGTACCTAGGTACCTTATTTTTTTATCCAAAAGCAAAACGCCACCGCGCTAGTCCAGCCTGTTGATATTATAATTTTATGGAACATAATGTAATATAGAGTAAGTACTAAATGTTTTGCGCAGAAGGACTGTTGTCAAAATGGTGAAAGCTATATTAAGAGTGAATCTGTATCTTTGTTTATTAGACTAATCATTGAGAATATTAAACCTTTCTATAAAACAAGGCGTGTGTCACTCAGCTTAAAACCTATTACCATCAAGAGGTTATGGACCCAGGTGAAAACAATAAAAATTGACCAGAAAAATTGGTCGTAAAATAAAACTGTTCAAGTGAACATCAAATAAAATAGGCGTCATATCATTTGTGTAAAATTGGGAAGACCATCGTGGACTATATGTTATTAGTTCAATAAAAACTGTACAACTGTTAGATAACCAAGTAAAATCACACATTTCATTAGAATTTTTACAGGTAAGTAACCTGTAAAAATTCTAATGAAATGTTCCAAACACTGAAAAAACTTTTCCAACGTGAAACTGAGACACAAAAGTGCTCGTTGTTACAAGAGTTCTATAACTTCAAGTACAATCAGGAACTGGATATGTTAAGTAACTTATGCTTGATTCAGAATATAGCCTACAAACTAAATCAGTTAAACCAAAGTGTGGATGACAACATGATAACTACCAAGATTTTGACTATCCTACCAGAAAGTTATAGACATTTCAGTACAGCATGGGATTCAACAGCGACTAATGACCGAACATTGGAAAACCTAAAAGCAAGACTGGTGCAAGAAGAAATAAAAGCAAAGACTATGGACAATGGTAGTGAAAGTGTAGTATTTAAGACTGAAGGTACTATGGGTAAACTTAGGTCTAATAGTAAGTTTAAGCCTAAAAATAATGTTCAATGTTTTTCTTGTCTTAAATTTGGTCACATTCAAAGTAAATGTCCGAACAAAAAGTTCTGCTCATTCTGCAAAAGGGACAACCATGATGAATCAAACTGCTATTTTAAAAATAGTAATAAGCTTAAGTCTAGTTCACAAAATAAGTTAGGCCGATGTACCATATGTAGGAAAAACAACCATGTAACCAAAAATTGTTTTTTTAGAGAAAAAGAACAAAACAAAAATGATCCTAGTCCCAATCCTAAAAGTAATAAAACTGTTTTCCTAACTCAAATTGCAGGTACACAAGCAGAAAATTTAGGTAAATGTAACCAAGCTTTCATTATGGATAGTGGATGCACTCCAAACCATATGACAAATGACCTGGACATGCTTAGCAACTTAAAGGAAAGCAAACAGCAGATTTTTGTTGCGAAAAAGAACCAGTTGATGCATGCGCTAGGAGTGGGTAATGTTGAGGCTGATGAATGCATGCTGAGAAATGTTTCATATGTCCCTGATCTCAGCAACAACTTGATGTCTGTAAATGCCATTACTGAAAATGGAGGAGAAGTTCTATTTACCAGAAATGAAGTGAAGGTAATTAAAAATAAGAACATAGTTCTAAAAGGAAATAAAAACAATCAAGGTCTGTACATAGTAAATCTAAATAACAGCAATGCAACTGCAGGTCTTGCAGGTACTAAAACAGGTGACCTACATGAAAAACGGGACGTCGGTCATGCAGGTGACAACAGTGACATTGTTAACAAAGAAGACAGCGGTAAAAACAGTAATGTAGAAAATAGAAATGAATGAATAAAGTGGCATAAAAAACTAGGGCACTTGAATAGCTCTACCATTAAAAAACTAACTCAAATGTCAACTGGAATGCCATCTGATCTAGCAAAATATAAAAATGTATTTTGTCCGATATGCATTGAAGCTAAACAAACGAGAGTTCCCTTCAACACTGTGAGGGAAAGGGCGACAAAACCCTTGCACATAACACACTCTGATGTGTGTGGTCCTATTGAACCTAAAACTTATGATGGGAAAAGCTATTTTATAACATTTATAGATGATTACACACATTTCTGTAAGGTTTACTTGTTGAAAACCAAAGATGAGGCCTCTCAGTGCCTTAAAGAGTACATCAATGAGGCTGAGGGATATTTTAACCTAAAAGCTCATAAAGTAAGGTGTGATAATGGTGGTGAGTATGTCTCGGCAAGCTTAAAACAATGGTGTAAAACAAAAGGTATTGTATTAGATTACACCATACCCTACACACCACAACTGAATGGCTCAGCCGAAAGAATGAATAGGACTTTATTAAACAAAGCAAGAGCAATGATTTTTGGCACAAGTCTGAAAAAGGAAATGTGGGGAGAAGCTATATTGACAGCAGCATACTTGTTGAATCGAAGTCCGTCAGCAACAGTTGATACAACACCGGCTGAAAAAATGGTACTGTAAAAAACCTGATCTTTCAAGACTGCAAGTATTTGGTTCAATAGCTTATACCAAAGTACTAGGACCTTTAAAGAAGCTAGACAAACGGAGTAAGAAAATGATATTTGTTGGCTATATGGCTAATGGCTACAAAATGTGGGACCAAGAAAAAAATAAATAGTTACAGCGAGAGATGTGATTTTTGAAAACACTGATAAGAGTAATTCAACAAATGTTGATGATCATCCTAAAGATTACAAACCTAACCAATATCTAGAAAATGAAATTAAAGAAATTGAAAGAACACTTGATCAAGAAGAATTTGAAGGTGAAATACATGAACCTGAAAATCTAAGCCATGAACAAAGTGAAGATGAAGAAAATGAAGAAATGCCAATACATCAGTACAATCTAAGGCAAAGAACTAATCTAAAAAGGCCTAACCGGTATGAAGAGCATGATTTTCCTTATCAAACAGCTATGCTAACTTACAATGAGTGTATGACAGGTAATGACAAAGAGAAATGGGAAATTGCCATAAATGCAGAAAAGGAATCTCTAATGAAGAACGAAACATGGAATATTGTAAATGAAAGTAAAGCGTATGGAAAAGAAATTCTGTCAAGGCAATGGATCTTTAAAATCAAAGATGATGGAAGTTATAAAGCAAGACTTGTTGTAAAGGGATGTCAGCAAAAGAGAAATATAGATTTCAAAGATACATTTAGCCCTGTAGTAGACAGCAGCTCATTGAGAGTTCTCTTCGCTTTGGCAGCTCAAGAAAACCAGCACATTCAAACATTAGATGTAAAAACTGCATTTCTCTATGGACATATAAAGGAAGATGTTTACATGTTACTACCAGAAGGTTTTGAAGAAAAAGGCCAGATATGCAAGTTGAAAAAGGCACTGTATGGATTAAAGCAAGCACCTTGCCTGTGGAACCAGACATTCACTTCTTTTTTGAAAAATGAAGGAATGACACAGTTAGAAACTGACCAATGCATCTTCAAAAACCAAGACAATAACCTTTACCTAGCAATACATGTAGATGATGGAATCCTTATTGGGAAAGATAAAACAAAAATCGAAAACCTCCTACATAAGCTTGAAAATGTATTTGAAATGAAGATAAGCACAAACCCATCAGTCTATCTAGGAATGGAAATAAATAGAAACAAGGAAGAAATTTTGATCACTCAAGAAAAATACACAAAACAAATTCTTAAAAGGTTCAACATGAATGATTGCAAGAGTGTCAAAACACCAATAGTCCCTCAAGAGGCAGAATCGGTTTTAGATAAAAAAGAAGAATTAAATTTTCCTTACAGAGAAACAGTGGGAAGTCTACTATATCTAACCAACAAAACAAGACCTGATATGGCTTTTTCAGTAAGTTATGAAAGCCGACATCTAGAGAGACCAACAAAGATTGACATACAAAATGTGAAACGAACCTTAAGATACATTAAAGGAACTCAAGATCATGGAATTCGATTCTCAGCTTCTAAATCTGGTGAAAATGATCAGCTAATACAAGCTTACTGTGACTCAGACTATGCTGGTGATACACAAGACAGAAAAAGCACAACAGGTCACATCATTATGTATGTAGGAGGGCCGATAGCATGGTGTTCAAGAAAACAACCAATAGTAGCACTCTCTACAGCGGAAGCTGAATATATAGCTGCTGCAGATTGTTGCAAAGAGATAAAGTACCTAAGAACACTTATTCAAGAGCTCACTAACAAGAAATTAAAAGTAACCCTCAACATTGACAACCAAAGTGCAATGAAAATGATACAATCCGGTCAAATGAACCGCCGAAGCAAACATATTGATGTGCGTTACTACTTTGTTAGTGAACAGTTTCATGAAAGCTTGTTTGAACTCCAGTATTGCAGATCAGATGAACAGTTAGGAGATATATTCACTAAGCCACTAACAAACCCTAAATTCCAAAAGTTTAAAGAAATCCTGATCCATAGTAGACCCCTTTAAAACTTTAGTTAAGTTAGATTAAATTTAAAGTAAGCCTAAAAATAGTTTAAGTTTAATAGTTTAAAACATTTTGCACTTAGGGAGAGTGTTGATATTATAATTTTATGGAACATAATGTAATATAGAGTAAGTACTAAATGTTTTGCGCAGAAGGACTGTTGTCAAAATGGTGAAAGCTATATTAAGAGTGAATCTGTATCTTTGTTTATTAGACTAATCATTGAGAATATAAAACCTTTCTATAAAACAAGGCGTGTGTCACTCAGCTTAAAACCTATTACCATCAAGACAGCCGACCAAAACTTTTCGTTTTTAGATTTTGTCGGCACTATTGTCGTCAAGGACAACGGCGCATCTACGTAGTGAATCTATCTATGTAGTGAATTCCACGCGTTTGATTGGGAAAAGATTTGGATGTAGGTACTCAACTTTAATTAAGGAGCATCAACAATATACATATGCAACATTGTTCTTTAGATTTATCACTACATCACATCTATACCACAGATAAGATAATAGTTACTTCGTAACAGATACATCACTCCCATACAAAACTCAAAATACCTACCTTATAATAGCCTCCAAATTTAAATAATAATACCTGGCGTTAGCTGCGACCAGAAATATATCTTATTTCCGCTTTTCGAAAGTTGAGAACGCCTTGCCCACCGCGCGACCTTCGTCTGTGCGTGTAGCCGAACTGCCGGACACTTTAGGGTTGTACAAAGTAAACAAATAATGAAATAAATTATTTATTTGAGGTATGTCCCAATATACACTGCGAGCACTGTTCAGTGCTCTTTCTGGGGATAATTTCGTTCCGTTATGGACTGACAGTACACTGCCGCAGTATCCTAGGGAAGTATATGACGATGTATATGACGTCATAAATCGTCGCCATTTTTGTACTGTGAGCACAGGCGTTTTCGATGAAAGGTGCTCTCAGTGCTTTGATCATGTGATCAACTACAATTTTTTTCCAGTTAAATAATAAACAATAATTTGTCGAAATATGTTCATCACTTTTACTGTACCCCCATAGGACCATATTTAAATAATTCAGTAATAAAGTTATTATGCATTCGGTTACTTAAAAAACAATATTTTCTTTTAATAAAAAGTAAACTTACTTTTATCATGCGAGTAATTGTCAATTGACTTGAATATGAAATTTTTAAATATAACTACGTTAAAACATTTTTTTTTCTTGTTGAACAGATAACTTGTGCTGTACATATATATGATAATTATTTTCACGTTAAAACAGCGCCAAAAAACATAGATGGCAGTATACCGGACTGTGTTCCGTATTAAACAGTAACCAGTGAAGCTAATTATAAAGGAACGGCTTCGCAGTATACTAAATTGACGTCAGTTCTTATAGTGCTCGCAGTGCATATCGGAACACACACTTGATAATAAAATTTATGGGTGTTGAGTTTTATATAATGATAAATAAAATTATTTCCCCTATGAAATTTATATCTTTAATTTAGATAGGTAATTAAAATATCCATAAACCTTACCTAGATACTCTTATAATTTAATACTTTTGTATTACATATTATGTTACATAAAAGTATTAAATAACAATTACTCAAATAAAAACCTCAATCCGTGGCGCTCTCAATATGTTTTATATTTCAGTAGCTCTTATTATTATTTTCACTATATTTCTAACTATATTACATATTGTGTGAGAGAAGCAGCCGTCAGTTCGCCTTGCCTAAAAGTTACAACAAATGAATACGCTGGCAGTCTACACCTACTAAGTTCATCACCTTTCGTATAACATTTATTTTTTTGTTGAGAAGATAACTATTATTTATTATTAGTACAGCCACGCGGCAATGGCGAGTAAAGAATAAACACCTAAAGTATTATTATATAACGTTGACAAAAAAGTAATAGCTACAATCATTTTTGCAACTTATTTTTAAAGGATTTTACAGATCACTAACATCTAGCAATAAAGCAATTTAACATAATAAATACATTTAGCAATAACTAAATATCTGCACTTCATAATAAGTTCGATTTGATATTGCGACCGTGCGTGCGTGCTCTCAGCTACGCGTTGTCGCCCCTACTGACAGTTTTACCGTGGACGGAAAGCTGAATTGGTAGGTATATAAAACGCGACCTCGAGCGAGTGATGTAGCCCTGTCTATACTAATATTATAAAGCTGAAGAGTTCGTTTGTTTGGTTGAAGCGCTAATCTCAAGAACAGCTGGTTCAAATTGAAAAATTCTTAAAATTTTGTGTTGCATGGGCTATCCATTTATAGAGGAAGGCTATAGGCGCTATAACATACCGCTACGACAAATTATTTAAGTTTCTTTTCTCGAATAGTTTATTGATGTTTCTCGTTAGAGGTTTAGTTAAGCAAGGTCGCGTGGCTTCGGCAATAAGTTTTTCGGAGAAGCGATTTGTTGTTAAGTGTTTCGTATTAGTAAACTTACGGGGACGTGGAATTAAGTGTTACTTTTTTCTAAGTCAGGTAACACACCCGATTTTCTGTGTAATAAAACTTTACTTAATTAACATAGCCTTTTTTATAAAAATATAGATATTTAATATTACATAAAAAGAGGTAACCCTAAACACTCACTTACGGCAACGCAACCATGCGTTATTGCGAGGCAATAATAATCGTGTTTTAAGAACATTAAAGATCATTTTTGCATGCAGGGGTCAGCGCTCGGAAAGAGTAGGTAATTAAAACGGTAGGTAGGGTCGTTTTTGTAGGAAGTGATTTATCTGTCACGTAGTAACTACTTAGTAATCTGTGCCTATATATGCTTTGCTACCCGTGCAAGTAACTATTATCTTATCTGTGCCCGTGTCAAGCCAGGGTTGAGTTGCTTTTATAAAATAAGTTAAAAAAACATAATTTTAAATATGTTTAGTCCTGTTTTATATGTACAATCTCAATCTTAAGCACGAATAACTTCCAATTGGCAAAGAGTGACTTTAGTGCAACTGTTAAATCCACAGTAACTATTATAGGCGCGTGAGTTGTGAGATCTATTTGTCATTGAGTATTGCTTTTAGTTATTTGCATGGCTGTGCTTGATTATGATTTATAATCCTTGCTTAAATTAATAAAAATGACGAACGTTGATGCCATGTGTTCTATTGTTTACAACCACTACTAGAATATGTAATACAATTATCTGAACAATATTAACTATAGCTGCTTGTAGCATGTTATACAAATATGTCAAATTACCACAGATCTAATGGTAAAATTAAGTCAACAATACGGATATATATTTGGGGTGAAATCAAAGCATGATCCCGCTTTTGTGCATAAGCTGTTAACCGAGTGCTTTAGTGTGGGCTGAGGCGCAACATGAACACTGAACACATTGTGAGCGCGTAGCCGTAGGTATAAAGTATATCTGAACAGTTTTAAACCGGAGCTTTACACTGTGGCAATTATTTATTCTGTGACTGTCACTCAGATAATATTGACGCTTGCGATAACAGAAGTCGTAAGGACCTCCCTTACGACCTTTATAAATGAATGTGCCAATGTGAACTACAACGTCTAATGAACACTATGTAAAAATTTTAATCTATAATGCACAATTTTCATTATCCAATTTGTAGATCTGTAAGTGATTTACTGTGCTGATTGTGTAAATAGTAGGCTGTTTTGTCTAGCTAGTGCATCAAATGTAATATCCTTAACGTCCGTAGTGTCTTATCTACCTATTAAATTAATCATTCATTCTGCGTTTGTGGAATGTGTTAAGGATTGTTGGAACATACCTAGGAATATGTAGATAAATACAAGAGTATGTAACGTTACTGAGCAATGTTCTTTGGTAATGAAATTAAAACAAAAAACAATCTAAAGTTTGAATGCTTTACACAACGTTTACAACATTCGTTTACTTGAGATTATCTTACTTATTCACGAAGAAAAATAGAAAAAAAATAGAAGGTACCTATTCATAGAAAAACATGATTAAACAAAAAATTAGTAAGTACATACGAATGATTAAACAAAATAAAATTGTTAATTTTTGTCATATATGTGTAATACAATAAATACTGTTGTATCCACCAATCTCGTTGAAAATATTAAGTACTTATATTCATATTATTAATATAACTGCAAGTACCTTATACCCAGGCCAATCGTTGTAAGGCATGGCCGAGGACGACGGATGAATCACAATAAATCACTGAACAACGTGGAAATAAGTTAGGAGCGGGTCTCCGGCGCGCTCCGTCACGACCGTCACACACTCGCCTCAAATATACACTGAGTCACTAGTCAGTAGTCACTGATGATTACTGATGAGAGTGATGAGATGACTGACTGACACTGACTGTGCACTAATGCACTTGTGCACCAATCATCATTTTGCCATTGACAACAACACTGCCGCGTGTTACCAAAATATAGCTTACCTCTACTTAATTGATATATTTATACGTGAATAGTACTTACTAACTACTCCAGCCGCGCGGTACGTAAACACGCGAAAGGGCTGCCCGCCTACAGAGTATATTAATTTCATCTACCTACTTGAGTTTCTTTCTAGTTTGGTGATTGTAAATATTATAATACATGTTTCATTTAAAAAAATATGTACATAGATATATGTACAAAATCAATAAACAATATATCAAATTTGCCCCCATGGCGCTTTGGTAGTTATTCTAAAAGCGTATGCTGGCAACACCACGATACATACCTACAGGGGAAACCCCGATGCATGTACATCGAGTTGACTTGTTTGTATTTCATTTACTATTTTGTACAATCCGACAGTTGAGAACACTGAGACTGAGGCATAATTATGTACATTTGTCTTTATGGTTAAAATAAGTAATTGCGATTCAGTTATCGAGATATTTATTGAATGTCCCCTAGGCGACATGCAGTCACCGAACATAATATGTTAATTAATTATACCAATAATATTCACACAATATATTATGTATAAGACATAATATATTATGTTAATTTAATTTATTGAATGTATGATAAATAGTACCTAGTAGTGATGTAACGAATGTCGGCTTTTCCACGATTTTGCCCTTTCAATTAAAGAGCGATCAAAATATACAAATGGCTTGACATTTCGCATCGGCTTTTATTAATCCGAGGTACAAATTGAAATTTTTATAAAATATGTTGTTTTTTTTTGTATTGTAAATGATGAAAACTTCTGTGATAGGTGGTTAGAGAGAATGGGCAGAAAATGTTTGACTACTCCACCAACCCATAGTAGAGAGAGAAAATACCCATTATTAATGTGACAATTAAAATGCAGATTTTAATTAAAATTTATATTTTATTCATTGTTGTTTTTTTGTAAGGAAACTAATTTTACATTCATTCATATTTTAATATAAATTTTTAAGTAAACAATTTCATATCTGACATCTGGTCGAATATTTTTGTAAAGGGTTCACTTAATTTAGTATTGAAACAAAAACAATTAAATTTCAAACGAGATTTTGAAGGAATCAAGTCCCCGTGAGTGTAGGTATATGTAATTAGGCTTATTAGATATTATTATTTTAATTAGACCTTTCAAGTCATTTTCTGTAAATTAAAATGCAATTTGCTTTATTAATAAATATACCACAAAAACCATCCAGAGTTTATCAGTGGTATATCGGACACATCATCTCAGTGCATGCATGGTTAGACATTGTATTAGTAATTCTCTAATATATGTTTTCCGAGTACAGATTTACAATTTTTTTGTATTAATAGCACAGCAGAGTTCTGAGGGTAAGCCATTCAATAATTTGGGCAGCAAGTATTCCCACATCCGTGCACCATAGACATTTTTATGTTTAGGCAACCTGTAAGTAGGCAAATATGGCAGGCAACGCAGTGACTCATACCTCACATTTTTTTCTAAATTTACAATGTTGTGACATTCCTCGCTGATCACACACACGCAGACCTTATCGAATAGGTTTAATATTTTACAGTGTTTGAATAGCGCACTTTCATTATTCTCATAAGTTGTTTTGATTTTTAATGGGACAATGGTTTTTAATATACTTAGTTGTAATCTATAAATGCTATCAAGATAGCTTTTGTACGTGCGCCCATAACTACTGAGGCCATAACCAATCACGGAATCAGCTAATGCTAGGTACATAGTTCTAAGCGTTTTATATCGTATTTTATACTTAAGTATGTGTAGTTTACATAAAATAGATCTTAATTTATTGCATACGTAGTCGACATGAGGTCCCCAGTGGAATTTATTGTCTATAGTTAGACCTAGGTAAGTATGCTGGGACACTATCTGTAACGTTTCACACTTACATGTGTTTCCCGTTTGGTGTAGGCAGAGGTGTTCATGGGCTACAACGTTTGGCTCACAGAGTGATGTCAGGTAGGGTGAATGAATATGCATTAGTTTAGTTTTCTTTGCGTTAATTATTAAACCTACGTCATGGGCCCATCGACATAGTAGATCGAAGTTACGCTGCATCGTCATCTGTGCCTCACACAGATTTTTGTGAGCAGTAATTAAGCAAGTGTCGTCAGCAAACTGGTACACGGAGCCGTCGGGGAATATGTTACACATGTCATTAACGTACAATAAGTATTCAGTCGGCCTTAGAACTGAACCTTGTGCTGTGCCTTTGTCGGTTGAAATCATCGTACTTAACGAACCAGCTACGCTTACTGTTGTCTGTCGATTAATGTGGTAATTTTTAAACAATTTTAATAACGGACCCCGTATACCATTTTGCTGCATTTTTAAAAATAGTGTATTGTAATTTAACACATCAAATGCTTTGCTGAAATCAATGAAGACAACAAGCACGTGTTCACGTTTGTCCAGGTGCTTGTTGACCTCGTTGTCCAGGTGCTTGTTGACCTCGTTGGTGAAGTTCGATAACAAGTTGGATGTGTTTTTGTTTTTTTGGAATCCAAATTGCTTCGCGTTTATTATGCAATTATGTGTTAAAAACTTGCTTATTTCCTGACCTAAGTATTTTTAATTATTTTGTCAATACATGATAATAGAGTAATTGGCCTGTAGTTATTTACACTAGTATATGAACCATTCTTGTGTACAGGTCTTATTATTCCGATTTTTAGGTGATCCGGGTACAGGGACGTGGCAATACATGCGTTAATTAAGTGCGTGATAACAGGGGTAATATCGTTGACAATACATTGTAAATCCTGGGCCCTTATACCATCAAATCCCGGGCATTTTTTGTCATAAAGATGTTGTATAATAGAAGAAATTACATCGCAACTGGCATGTTTTATCCTCATAGACAACTTACAATCGTCGCTGTATATATCACTATTTAAAAGTGGTATGCTACAATGAGTACACAAACTGTTTACATTATTTCTAAATTCATAGGCAAATCTATTTGAAATTACATCTGGCGATATTTTAAAGTATTTTATTATTATTTCATCAATGGATTTATTAATTTTACCACATAAGTTATTTATAATTTGCCAGACTTTTCTAGAATCATGAAAATTATTGTTTATTTCCTTCAAAAAATAATTATTTTTTACATTATTTATGTGTTTATTTGTTTTATTTCTATAATTATTATACAGTAATCTATTTTTCACATTACTTTGATCTTTAAGCCATATGTTAAGTAGTTCGTCTCGTTTTTTACACATATTTTTTTCTTATTACTTATCCACTTACAAGTTTGCCTTTTACCTAATTTTATTGTTTCACTATACTTACAGTTTGTGTACACAGATGAAAATTTGTCTAATATAAAATTTAGGATGTCGTTCGGATTGTCATATTCCATGGCCAAGTTCCAGTTAATTTTACTTAATTCATTACGTACCCTTTGGTTATCTATTTTAGTCACAGTTTTGTATTGATGTGCTTTGTTTACATACGTATTGTGGACTAACGCGGAACCGGTTATGAAGTGATCGGCAAGCGCATTGTTTGTAACAGCTGTGTGCACGGCTCGGCAGTCAACACTACGTATAAATATATGGTCTATACATGATTTTGTGATACACTCGTTTTTTCTGTCTATACGAGTAAACTGGTTAATTCCGGTTTCTAGGCCCAATTCGCTGAGTGAGTTGAGATATAATCTTGATATTGGTGATGGTCGCTTCAAATGAATGTTCATATCACCTAAGAGTACGAAGTTGGTTCTATGTGGGTACTGGTTTGTTAAGCTCAATAATTCATCTATGAATTGAGTCCTGTCTAAGTCCGGTGGTCTATACAAGACATTCAGACCTATTGTGGATCCATGCACCAGTTTGAGTTCGCCAGTTATGCATTCGAAGTTCGTTGTACATACAGGATGCCTTGTGAAACATACACTTTTATGCGCATAAAGAATAACACCGCCTCCCTTCCTGTAGTTACGTAACTGTGTATGCATGTCGTAGTCCACCAGTTCGAATAGGGATTTTGTTCTATCTGAGATATTTGCTTCGGTTACCATAACTAGGTGAATAATTTTGGGGCAGTTTGCAATAATATTTTCAAGTTGTGTAAAATTCTTCAGCATTGATCTGATATTCACATGTAGCATTATTGTTGAGTTGTATTTCTGGGTCATCATCAAATCTTTGACAAATTCATTCCAATTCATGTAGGTATTTTCTACGATGTTATCGCTTTCGTCATCCATTTTTATTTAGGTAAATTTACAACAATACAGTTCAACTATAAATAAAAGGATTATTAACTGAGGTCCGTATGTCCATGTTGTTTTTTAAACTCTGAGACTAATTTTTGTAGGTCTTTGACCGATCTGATATTGTAGGTTTTACCTTTTTCAAATCTTCGTGCCAGTATTTGACCATTCTTACACCACACAAATTTACACAAATCAGTTTCTTTTAGCTCTGTTTTAGTCGCCCATAGTAGGTACGCCATATTAGGTGATAGACATTCTCTGAAAAAGATTTTTTTGTCTTCTTCACGTCCCATGTCCTTCCCGTTCAATGTGCGAGTTTTTGCGGCTTGTAACCAATGGTCTCGGCAGCCTTCCTTGAGATTCACGACGATTACAGAAGGACGGTTCATTGTTTTGGGGTCAGAACGGCCGTTTTTTTTACGGTATACTTTGATAACATCATCAGGGTTTTGTTGCATTTTTGTACCCAGATTCTTTATCACACTATCTACGTTTTCGTTTTCCTTCTCAGTTACACCACATACTTCAATGTAGTTAGATAATTGATTTGTTCAATTGTGTTAAGTTTTTGTTCCAACACCTCATATTTTAGTTTTAAGTTTTTGTATTTATTTTTTATTTCTAGGCTTTGGTTTTCGACTACTTTTAGATTGTTCTCGTATAAATTTATTTTCTTCTCATACTCGTCTATTTTGTCAGAGTAGTATTGGAGAGTAGATTGGAGCTCCTCTCGCATAATCTCACGGACTTCTCGTCTTATGTCGCTTAATATACGTTGTGTTAAGTTGCTATCTCCTATTTCCGTAATTTCCTCATCATCGACGTCCGGTAATATGCAGGATGGACGTCTAGGCTTTGTATTACCCACACACGAACGACATCTCCAGTCTACGGCGTCCGTTAAGTGTAGTGTGTTTAACTGTTCCGCGGTTATTGAAGCACATGACGAATGTAGCCACTTATTGCATTTAGAACACTGTATACCTGGACTTTTTTTGGAGACTACTTTAGCACACTTAGCACATTTTACCATTTTGGAGAGAAAAATGTTATATTATTTTTATAGGCGGTAGGCGTAATGTCGGAAGCGGCAAGTTGTTACGAGTTTTTATCTCACGCGTCCGAACGGTTATGCACCGAGCGAGTGACTGAATATTTTTTTAGTTTGGTTAATATTTTAATTAAAGTAACAAGAACATAAGAGAAATTGTTTTCAATATAGTAAATCTACTTCAACACCGTTCCAATATTATTTACTCTAATTTAACTAAAACAATATATATTTTAGCAGATGTATTCGAACATATAATTTCTTTTTTGTTTGTCAAACACATTCGCCAAACATTTTTTTTTGCGAATACGAATGCGTCAAAAATTATATAAATGCGAATATTTGTAAATGCGAATATTCGTCTAGACGGCGTCTGTGTATTTATTATTTACTAGCAGCGCCCTGCGGTTTCACCCATAAGTAAGTAAGTTCTGATCCCGTGAGAATATCGGGATAAAAAGTAACCTATGCGTTATGTATAAAGATAAATACGCAGATGATAATGATAGCCTATTCTGATGTACTTAAGGCTTGTAACAATTACGTATGCAAACAATGCACGCTGGGACTCATACGTTGACACTTACGCAATGTATAATTTATAGCATAATTAATTATGTTGTGTTAAGGTCAATCAAGCTACAGCACGGCAGCGGCAGCGTGCTTTACCACGCGTCGCCGGCGAGGTTCAAGGTCGCAGATCACGCACCGCTCGCGAGGTGCAAGCTAATTTCACCGTCTTCGTCTGCGACACGACGCCAAGTTTTTTCGCTGGCGGCTACCGTGACGGTATAGCGTGTGATTAGCTTTAATCTGACCATTAGTAACAATACTGTAAAGTAGGTATCAACAAAATCTATTCGATAGGTTCCTTGTTTTCTTTTTTTGAAAGACAAATCATGCATTAGGAATATTCCGGTGTCGCGGGGGACTTCAATTTATACAAAACCCTAACAAATTATTTACCTAAACCTTCCTCACGAATCGCTGTATCTATTGGTGAAACCGCATAAAAATCTGTTCAGTAGTTTTTGAGTTTGTCGCCAACATACAGACAGACAGACGCGGCGCGGGACTTTGTTTTATAATATGTAGTGATAATTAATTGTTAATAAAATGAGGTGACTTGTCTCTGTTCTAATAATATATTATGCTCATTCGTTAACAACTTGTCTTCGTTTATTAGTGAACGTCAGTGATTGTAATTTTTTTCTACAAAAACGTCGACCCTTTTTTGTGGGTACCAATGTTTCTTGCATTTTGTGGGTGTTTTTTTTTTGCATTGTCATCTGTTGGGGCCCTTGCTACTATTGTATCCCAAGTTATAGAACTGATAATCAGCACACATTGGCCAGTTAAGTTATACTCAATTTAAACGGAGTTTGTCTTTTGATGCGGTTTTCGGAAACGCACTTTCACAAGTTATCGGTCCAATAGTGCTAACGAATAGATAAACTCTCGATAAAAGTACCTCAGAAACCTATCCACAACAAAGTTACAGTGGTTCAAAAATGTCCTGAATGTCTTCGAGATAATGCAAAAAGCTAAATTGCTTTAGTATCATATAGTAAATCATGACATCATACACACACATGACCTGAAGTGGAGCGATATAGTGTCAACATTTAACAGTACCTAGTGTCAACAATAGATATAGGTATTGATTCAGTTGTAAATACATTTTTAACGAGAGTAGCCGTTTAGGTATTTGAAGATCAGTGCAGAATATTTATGTCCAGACGTAGACGTCTTAAGGCTGAAATGAAGATGAACAAATATTTTTTTCTGAGCCTTTTTCCAACTAAGTTGGGGTCGGCTTTCAGTCTAACTAGGATACGGCCGATCTTCGATATTTTACGTGAAGCGACTGCCTTCAGATCTCCACAGCTAAAGTACTAGGCGATAGGCGATATCGAAGTTCTGTAGTTAGACCAGGTTGTCGGACTTTTTAGTAGCTAGTATTACTTAACCTTGCAATGTGCTAACCTACTCGGTCCGTTACCACTTAGTCACGAGCCCCTCACGAAGAATAACTAATAAAAAAAAAGACAGTTTACTGTGTTATAGTTTTCTATTTTGTAATTTCTTACGATCGACTTTCTTACAATCTAGTATCAAATAGATCGACGGTAGTATGTCTACTATAGAGGAGTTGTAAGCTGTCTACCTCGTGGCTGCGAGTTGAGACAGAAAGCTCTAGAGGGGCGGTTTGCTCTCGCTCACATCTACGTGCAGCAATCGATCGTTCTCGTAGGGCGGTGGGTACCCTGAAACATATTAATTAAGACAAATTTATGAATTTCCATTTGGCATATGTTTGGCAAACGTTGAAGAAAAAAATTTAATATCAGGTATCTTTGTCCATCTAATTTCAGAATCTTTTTTCTATTTAATGTTATTTCAGTAACTACATCTACATCCTACAGAAGACCACGGTTAGGCTGCAATAGTAGCGTAGTGCTGTTGCTTGTCTGCTTGTAAGGAATGTCGAAAGATCGATATGAGGTTTTCATTTCGTGGCGGCATTGGGAAATTCTTAAGTTACGGCAATTCATTACAACATGCTCGCCCACACATGGGCAACTAATAATAGTTGCCGAATTGCGGCGAATGGCGGTGTTATATTTTACTCTACAGGGCCCGATTTTATAACAGCTTTATTTTATATTTTAAAAGTTTCTTAATGCAGACTCCTATTATTATATTTCGCCTTGGCTAGCTTAAGAACGCATTTAGCCAAGGCGAAAGAAAGAATAAGATTTTTTTTTAGATTGGCTTCTGTATTCTGTGGCAAAAAATCGTTGTATTGTTTTAGATGTAAAATATTTAATACAACTGCAACGAAACAAAACCATGTGGAAACTGTAAAATCTTGGTTCGAGCTCAAATCGTCGCACGCGATAGCTGCCGAGTCACAGAGAATCATTTACACAGAAATAGAACACTGGAATGTAGTTTTGCTACGTATGACCTCTATCATCAAAATGTTGGCCAAAATTGGCTTAGCTTTCCAAATTAATTCTGATAGGAGAGATATTAATTCTGATAGGAGAAAGAAGCAATCTACTTAAGTAAAACTAATCAGAATGAGTTCATTTATACAATGTCCGTCGGAATAAAAAAACATTCTGAAAGCTATAATTAAATCGAACATACAAGAACGTCAGACATTGTCATAAATAAAAGCTTTTTAGGATTTATACAACTCTCAACGAAATTATTTTAGAACAATCAGCACTTGGTTTATCTTTAGAAAACATAAGAGGATACGATAACGTAAATATAAATGTAAAAAGAAAGGTATTGAAAGTGGTGCCCAAGCCATGATGAAAACATCAGTCCATGGGCATTTTATGTTTTCAGGTAGTCGTTCTATAAACTTAGTAGTAACCACCGCGACAAAGTCCTCTCTGAAAACAAAATTTCTTTTTCTTGTGCAAAAAATATGTTGTTTACCAAAGTAGATACGGATACTGTACATCGAATATAGCTATAGTATAGTATAACATAGCGTGACAGGAGTGCCATTCATTCATATAATCTACGTCGACACCCGGGCCTTTCCGCTGATAACGGATGTCGGTTCTATTTGATAACGCTTTACACTTAATTTTATACAATGTACAATGTATTGTATACAGTGTTCTTTAGATAGGTATAAATAAATAAAGCATTTGAATGTACACAATTATTGCACTGTTTAGAAAAAATATATATATTCATGGTATTAGGTATCATATCGTCGCGGTACTCTGCAGGATGCTTCTACGTTGTCCTTATTCTATTTATAGTAGACCACAATAATAAAGACACATGCCTTCTAGAGATAAAAAGTAATTTCCCTTCATTATTCAAGTTGTATCATCAAATAAAAAAGTATTAATTTTAGTACAGAACTTGTTAGTTTGAGTACAACTATGTTCAATGTATTTTTATGTCTCCGTTCCTCAAAAGGGCAAAGGAACGCTTATAGGATCACTTCGTTGTCCGTCTATATGTATGTATACCAAGGCCCTGTTCATTAGGCAACTTTGGAGGCATCCGGTTCCTTGAAGCTGTTAAAAATCAAGCTTCCAAGTTAACGCAATCAAAAGATATTTTAACATTTCGCAGGTAAATCAAAACCTTTAGGTAGGTACTTCCCATTGACTTAGACTCACACATAAAAAATATTTAATAGTTTACAAACTAATATTTTGCATTTGGAAAATTGGCTGTGAAATAATGTTTATCGTGTTTGAAAAAGTATTTTAAGAACGGCAAAGTTAAGTATGTCACTCGGAAAAAACGAGCAAACATATTTGAGAATCGATTCCCAAGCCCAAAATGGAAGAACTATCTTGGTGCGCGAGTCAGGCTCGCACTTGTCCGTATTTTTATTATTATTATTTTTTGTACACATGATTTAGGTGAGTAATATGTGTACAGTGTGTATCGCAAGTTTGCATCCAATAAGTGTTACAATACCGTGTTGCGATATATTCTTGAGTGATATTTCGGAATAAGATTATTTTTAGAAACATTCCTGTATTATGTTCTCAAATGATTTCAGTATCATTCTTAAATTCATCATTAGTTTGCTAATATACCTGCGACGACTGTTTCCGTTTTGTTCGGTGTCATGACTGGGTCGGCCGCGGAGCTCGGACTTGTGGCTGGGTACAGTCCACCACCACCAGGCTGGTAGGACGTCGTCATGGGGTATAGAGCTGCACCACCGGCAGGAGACACTGCGAAACATTTATATCTATACGAAAATAGGCAGCTACAGAAAGGTGTATTTTAGGCCCTATTTTAGGAACGTTATAGCTGCCGAATAAATAGTTGTTTTAGCATAAAAATTAAATGGACTTTGAATGACTTTGATATAATTTTTTAGAAATGCTTTTCTGCACACTTATTAAGCACATATTATGTATATTAGGTATTTTCATGTCAATTTCAATAGTTGTGCTCTTTTATTTCTTTATGCAGACATTTTCCATCAACATGCTTGGTATTTATAATATAGCTTCATGTCAGCCCTCTCTCTCTTGCGAAATGTTAGCTTTATCGTTAAATTTTCAAGTTAGTTTGTCAATTACAAAATAAGATTTTTGAATTAAAACTCACAAATTTTCCTAAGAAAGCGCTTAACGCTATTCCCGGGGTCTACTATACGACCCTACAATTGGACCCCACCTTTCTGTAACACACTGTATAATAAAACTGAAGAGTTTGTTGTTATTGGTCAAACGCTGTCTCTGGAACTGCGTCGGATTTGAAACATTAATTGCATTTGATTACTCACTTCTTGAGTAAGTTTATAGCCTATTTAACATTACCCTACAAACTTTGGAAGTGAAGCAGTGACCATGAACACATGTGAAACATTGGCAAACGGCTAGTTTCTGTATACTTAACAAAAGTCACATAGTATATTTACTAGTAGACGAAATAAAACGTAGATGCTCACAGTTGTAGCAAGGATTGTGCTGTTCCTGGAGGTAAGGCGCCGGCATCTGAGTTGTCGGTGCAGGGGGAGCTGGAAAACAACACGTTAATTTAGTTACACATAACTACTACAATATTCCTTAAAACATACCGTCATTACAGTTTTAGTGTCAGTGTACTGCTCCTTTTATGCAAGAAGCATTCAATAAGAGAGGTTTGTTGTAGGTGAATCCTGATATCATAAATGCGAAAATGAGGTTGTTTGTTTGTTACGGTTTTATACCCTAACTTCTTAACCGATTGTCATGAAATTTTGCATACACGTTGTCAGAAATACAGAAGGACATAAGGTACTTTTCATTTAGAAAAAAAGTACTACTCCCGAGAGCGAATTGACAAAAACTAGTAAAATATATAAATCGGGACTTAAATACAGTTACATTTTCGAAAGATATCTTAACTCTGTATGCAAAAAGGTACGTACAATATACTTTTTGCAATATTGGGGGTCCTTTTTCTTAGCGTTGCGCTAAAAGGGTCCCCAATGTTGCGGTAGGTACCTTCTACGCGATTGAAGACCAGAATCGTCTTGCAAGTGTCTTTCTTCATCTCGTTCCAAGAATAGTCTAGTCGGTGACAGGACACTATTAGACTGCAAAAGTTTCACTTGTTGAGTTGATAAACGTACCTACAAGGATTCTGCCACGGGTTTTGTGGCGACAACAGACGCAACAAAGGACTATGAGGCAGATGAGGACCCCACAACCCACCACCACCAATCCCACGATCAGTGCCACCGGAACGTAAGATGTGGTGGTAGTAGTAGAGATGCTGATCGAGTACCCTCTACGACCATTTTGGTATTTATTTATGCCATCTGAGATCTTGTTGTAGTCGTCCGATAGCCCGTTCTGTATAAACACACAAAATATAAAAACAGGTTGACTTCATTCAAGATTAGAGAGTTTAAACCTCGAACTTATTCATCTAACTTGTTCATCAGTTCGGTTGGCCGCTATCGTACACAATAAAATTACGGATAATTCCTAACTGAAAATGTTCCGTTAGCAGTTGCATCATAACAAGCAAAAATCCTCCAGTCTCAAGTTGTCGGTTGCCATGCAACTATTAAATTTAAAAAATCCAACTACAAATAAGTTAATTAGCGTCATTTTGGGGCTAAAAAGTGGGTACAAAAACTAATTTACAGGTTGACTTAAGAACCTTCTCCGTGTTTTCGTCGGTTAAAAACATCCCGTGATTAATGGACGACCCCGACCGACGAGTACCATAAACTGTATTTTATTTCAAAAAAGTTAGAGATCCCTATAAAAATTGTAATATTGTAAACCTAAAGAATCAAAAATTTGCTTAAAGTCATTAATTGGCATGCCCTGGGGAAACTTTTGATGATACATAAAATAACGTTGTGCATGTTTTTAGTACTCATCGCAAAACTGAGAATAAGTTATTTGCAGTTCTGCGGTACTCATCATTACCCACAAAAAAATTCGCGAGGCTATTATGTCTAATTATTTATTGTAGTCAGTTTAACCACTTTTTGTTCTAATTAGTCAATCAAAGCACGGATAGAATGGAAAGAAGTTTCGTGTCATGATATTGTCACCCAACTAAATAGTTTCATAATCAAGCTTGATTAAGTAAATGTAAATTCCTTTCATTTAGAAATTAGAAGTTACCACGGAACGAAGTAACTATTATCTTATCTATGACTGAGCTAATAACAATGTTTTTACAGCTGACCAAATGCAACATTTGCTATTCAATGCTTTATAAATGTCAAAACGTACCTAACATGTGATATGACACTTTTTTTGGCGGGTGGCGATGTATCTACTAATAATGAATGGCAAGAGCAAACTTAACATTGTAGTTGACGAGCAGGTTCGTCCATACATTCAAACAAATAATGTAAGTTTGTACGCACAATATTGACGTATGTATGACTGTTCCTGTAAATTGTAAGTAAAGATTGAAGATCTGTATTATTTCTCAAAATTTTAGAGTCAGTATTCGAATAAAGATGCCAGATGGGCCCTTTATCAAGGAGTGAGGCGTCCTGCCGCGTCGGTCGTAGGTATGACGCCTTGCTCCTTGGAAAAGGACCCCCGTAGTCGTAGTGGGGCGTCCCCGAAATATACACGAGAGTATAACCGTGTATCCTAAATTAATTTAGCATCACATCAGTAGTTTTGGAAATAGGGAGGGGAGGAAGGAATAATGACATTCTTAGGGGAGGAATGGTAAATTTTCATGTATTTTATTAAATAACTATAAACTATTACATTAACAAGTAAAATAGCAAATTGGCTGTGACAGACAATCGCACGAGTGATTCTCATTCGGACGTACGGAACCTTAAGGACAGATTCAGCTATCGTATTATGTATTTGTTGAAGTTAGCCATACCCTATGACGTGTAGGAGTACAAAAAGTCGTCGTAACAGTTACAGAAAGATGTGTTCATATTGTATGGGTCGTATAGTAGACCCCTCAATAAGGTAAAGTGCATGTGAGTTCTAGGGACATTCGTGAGTTAATACAGAAATCTTCTTTTGAAACTGACAATTGACCGATAAAGCTAATATTTCGCAACAGAGAGGGCTGACATGGATGAAAGACCATTGAAATTGACATGAAAATTCATATTATATTATGTTGTTTAGAAAAGTGCATCATCATCCTCTGCGCCTTTCCCAAATAAGTTGGGGTCGGCTTCCAGTCTAACTACGAGACGGCCGAACTTCAGAACTCAGACCTCCACAACCCAAGTACTAGGCGTCATCGAAGTTCTGTAGTTAGACTAGGTTGTCGGACTTTTTAGGGCTCCAAATACCCGTAACGACTGCCACACATATGTTCGTATGGCAACCGGGACCCACGGCTTAAAGTGTTCTCTGAGGCACGGAGGGGTCTCAGTGTGTTAACAATGATCACCCATCCTAAGACTGACCTGGCTAGTGTTACTTAACCTTGTAATGTTCTAAGCTACTCGGTTACCACTTAGCCACGAGCCCCTCTGTTTAGAAATGTGCATCTACACCAGAAAAAGCATTTTAGAGGAAAAAAAGCATTAATTAAATCCAGTTTTTTTTCCAGCTAAATCAACAATCGTCGGCTACAAGTAAAGCTTCTAAAATTTGACCACAGCTTTCTGTAACAACCTGTACATGTACAGAGGTACATTAACATTTAAAAAAAAGTACTGTTCCCGGGAACAGTACTTAGGGTTAACGCGGAGCAAGCCGCGGGGAAAAGTTAGTTGTTTATAAGTTGGCCAACACTATAACATAAAAGTACTTTATTTCTTGAATTGAATATTCTCTGAATAACCCAATAATAATAATACCTACTTTTTCTTCATTCCAAAACTCGACGCCCCGCTATAAGAGTTTTGTTCCTCAAAAGGTACAAAGGTACCCTTATAGGATCACTTTGTTGTCCATCTGTCTGTCTGTCTTCTGAGGAACCCTCGGACGCATCTAGCTAATTAGTCTGAGATTTGACCGAATTTGAACATTTCTCAGGTAAATCAAAACCTATAGGGTGCTTCCCATTCACCTAGAATCATGAAATATGGTAAGAGGCAAGGCCTGAAAGCACACGTAAAGGAAAAAATCCAAAAGTCGTTAATTATTTTTCATATGACAAAAGAAAATAGTTGTTTGTAATTACAAACTTATATTTAGCGGTTTTACGTACAAATTCGTTTGCTAACGGAACCCTTGGTCACGAACCATGAACCACGAACCACTAGTCAGACTCACACTTGTCCGGTTTTTATGTTTTATAAACGCATTACTCACTACAATTTGCAACATTTTAATTACAATTACATAATAACTCGTCCAATTCTTTTACCGATTAAATATACATATTTAGGTATGGTAGTAGCCCTTGGCTGCGTAGTGCCCGGGCCACACATAAGATTATATGTATACAGTGTGACCAGATTTAAATTGAATGATATGCTAACTACTATACGAAATTCTGCTATTTGTTTTTGTTTTAAATGCCAAAATTCTGCTAATGAATATTATGTACATATATATATATATATATTTATATATGTATTTATTCTATTCTATATCATCAGTTACTGCTCTATTATACAAACTTCTAACTTTCTGTGGCATCTGTGGTGTCAATATTTTTATATAGAGCTGTCGATTTTTGTGCTAACATTAACGTGTTTGACAGCCCAGAGGAAAACAGTGGATCCTTCTCCCACTCGGAACGGTAGCTCTGCTCATATTTTCTTTTCATTTTAATTATATTAACGCAAACGACACAACTAAAGCCCTCGTCAAACAGAGGCGGGAGCCGCGGGAAAGCGACCGCGATCCGGGACGGGATTTTATGTAACATTCGAAATTGTATGCAACCTGTCACATAGCAACGGGCGCGTTCCGATCTCCCATGCGATAGGATCGGTACGACAAACAGGAGATCGCCGGGCTACGGGACGGGCGGCCGGCGCGGGCGCTGTATTCTACGGTAGTCATTACAAGCTGTCACACAGAGCGAAGCGATCGCGGGGCGGTCGCGGTCCGATCTCACGAATTGTATTTTTTTACAACTTAGATGTACGATAGTTCCAGTTTCAATATGAATGCAACAGAAAAACTAATTGAATTAGTTAGACATCACCCATGTGTATATTATACTGAAGATAGGAATTATAAAAACACTTTAAAGAAGGATATTCTTCATGAAAAGATAGCCTAGGATATATATAAGGTCGTAAAAGTTCATGCAACTCATTAAAACAGCTTTGACCCATGTGAAAATACGTAAAAAATCGGTGCTCGTATGAACGCAGCTCTTTACACAAAACTCTCCAAACATATCTCGTTTATTTATGTCGTGAACCCAAATTTTTTTGGGTTTGCGTTTTTTCTTTTGGTACATTGCTAATAAAAGCAGAATTTCTTCTTCGTCGCTATCCGACATGGTGCTGCGTTACGAAAGGTCGTGAACAATTTGATCGCTTTTGGTGTCACACCCGCTGTGTTAACGCCACCTGCCCGCCGCGAGCTGCGGACGGTAGCCTGTGTGACATGGTAGGGACCGCCATCGCTTTGCGATCGATCGCTTTATCGCGGCTAACGCCTCTGTGTGACCCGGCCTTAACTGCACGCAACGCAAAGACGGCAAAGCAGGCAACGTTGTCTAGGTAGAACTCGAAAGACATCTTCAGGGATTTCCCCTAAAATTTATTTAAGGGTTTCCAGCACAAAAAGCAAATTAGTACAAAATTTAAAAAATGTACAGTTTTGTAAACATTGCTAGTACAACTACTTCACAGAACTCGAACTCATGTCAATGGTAAATGTTGTGTTTGTTAATCAAGTTAATTTTCTGCTGATATGTAATTTGATTCTGGCAAAAACTGCGATCTTTTCAAATCTGCGATACAATCTGCTAAGCCCTAAATTGGGGATCTAATTCTGCTAAAATCGCAGAATTCTGCTAAATCTAGTCATACTGTATATTACTTTGTACCCGGGGAACTCCACCAAAACACAAAGGTACTAGTCATTTATTTTAAAATTTATTTATAAATTCAACATTTGTTACGGCTTACGGTATCCTCTTGCTAGCAGGCGAACAGGCTTTGCTTATTTGAAACCTTAGTAGTGCATATACAAAAGCTTGTTAAAACCACACAGCGTAAGTTATTAAATGATATTCAAAAGGTGTCGCACAATATTTATATTTTGTTCCTAGGTACCTAATTCAACAATAACTTGTATTTTCTACTTCCCTTTACATTACGACTTAGTAACGCATTCTTGTTTAGGATAAAGATATGACATAGTCCAGTGTTGTGAAAAAAGGTACCTTGTAGACATTCCAAGGGTCGTACGACATGTCAGCGGAGCACTCCCAAAGCACTGATGACCCCAAAAAAACTAGGTAGGTACGTAACGGTCACGCACTCATGCCACAGCACCGCTCACCGCCGCACTTCGCGACACACTCGTCCTATAAAAACTAAAAACAGATAAAGCTCCCGAAGTGTCTGCGGCTCGCTGACGATCATAATAACATATATATATATATATTAATATATAAGTAGGTATTTACGTAGGTATATGTCACCGTATGATTGTGAACATCGTCGTTAGTTTATAAACATTCTCAGCGTATTGCCTATAAACTGAAGAAAAATTGTGAATTGCAACCAACCATTTACAATTTAACTTATTCCGCGATAGTTTATAAATTATCAATGTCAAATCGTCAAGTTATGAAAGAACCTTTGAAAAGTTTATAATCTGTCTGGTTTTATCATCCGTAAAATTGTAGCTAAACCGTCCCTGATTGGGGGGTTTTATAGCGGTAACCTAGCTCCTTCTGTATCCATATAGTACCTAAGGAAATTTCATTAAATTCACAGCCTAAATTTCGACTTTGATATTTATAATCTAACGATGAATAATGCGATAAATTGTGAATAGAGGTAGTTGGTTACAGTTCACAACTTTTTTCAGTTTATAATTGACTAGCAGCGCCCCGCGGTTTTACCCGCTTAAGTCCCGGTACCGTAGGAATATTGGTATAAAAAGTAGCCTATGTGTTAATCTAGGTCTCCACCTATCTACATTCCAAGTTTCATCGAAATCGGATTAGTAGTTTTTGCGTGAAAGAGTAACAAACATCCATTCATCCATACATCCACACATCCATACATCCTCACAAACTTTCACGTTTATAATATTAGTAGGACTTACCAGAATGACCACGGTGACATAATTTACTTATACAAAGTCGCTTATTAAACAACCTCGCACGGTTTTCAAATTCAAATTCAAATTCAAAAAATCATTTATTCAATTAAGACACTAAGTGACATTTATGAACGTTAAATTGAAGCTAGAGTTAAAATCATAGATCGGCGCAAACAGACGCCACAGCATGTGCTGGATTGTCGAAGTAAATTAGGTGAAAACACCAAAATCTACTGCCTGCTTGTGTCGATCTATACTTCCAGTTTCAAAAATGCGTAGAGCCTTATGAGAAGAATACTGGCAAAGAAACTTATGGCCACTCTTTTTAAAAGTCAGATCTTTAGGTACAATAGTGTTAGTGTTACACGAAAGGTAAACAGGATGCAAGCTGATGCCACCTGAATTTCATTTTATTGAAATGCTCCAAAAGCTAACGTACTAAAAAATAAAAATCACTCAGTGATACCGTTGAAGGTTTGAACTTATTAAACATAGAAATCATTCAAGGTGCACATCTACTTCATTCAGTTACAAAATGTACTGTTAAAAATAATTCGTGACTGGATTAAGAGGCTAGAGAAGCAGTTGATCGAACCAAAATAATAGTATAGGCTAAAGCATCGCTGACTAGGCCGACCAGTCACCCCAAGCAGCACCCGTTCACGAGTATGATGCATGGACCAGCCATCATCTCCTTCGCCATATCAGAGGGAAAGAAATGACCCGCCCCATGACGACGCCGCAAGCAATGACATTTTAGTGAGCATGACGAACCATAGTCGAGATAGTGATAAAAATCACTACTAGTCAAATTACCATAATAATCGTCACGCATTACTTTCAACTGACAACGGTTTGTTAATAATTTAGCTTAATTATAAGACAGAAGTTTGTGTGTATATATCTAATGACACCTTAAGCTCAAGACTGTTTGTCGTTTAGATAATCGTTGATCGTATAGTAGGATTTCCTAAAAAGGTGATTTTTTTACAGTTTGCTTGAATTTATCTACAGGAAGGTCGCTAACATGTATAGGAATTTTGTTATAAAAACGTATACCAAGACCTTCGAACGAGTTGTGTACTTTATGCAAGCGATGATAGGTACCAACGAGTTTAGACTTGTTTCTTGTATTAATATTGTGTATATCGCTGTTTTTCTTATAGTCATTAATGTTGTGCCTAACAAACATAATATTTGCAAAAATATACTGTGATGCAACAGTTAAAATACCTATATCCTTAAACAACTCTCGAAGACTGGCCTGTTGGTCTAGTGGTTAGTGACCCTGACTGCTAAGCCAGAGGTCGTGGGTTCGATTCCCACCCAGGACAAATAATTGTGTGATGAGCACGATCATTTGTTCTTTGTCTGGGTGTAATTTATCTATAATATGTATGTATTTAGAAATATATAAGTATGTTTATCAGCAGTCTGGTTACCATAGTACAGGCTTTGCCTAGTTTGGGGTCAGACGGCCGTGTGTGAGATGTGTGGAGTGATTGTGGAGTGATTAAGAGAGACTCTAGCACCTAAATTGTATATGGATGGCTCGTTTTTGGAGAATAAAAATCGTTTCAACATCAGCCGCCTTGCCCCAAAGTAGTATACCATAGGACATGACGCTGTGAAAGTAGCTAAAATAAACTAGCCTAGCCGTGTCCGTATCAGTGAGCTGGCGTACCTTCCATACTGCATAAGCTGCCGAACTAAGCCTACCTGCAAGGCTGTCTATCTGGGCTCCCCATTGTAGTTTACTATCTAATGTAATTCCTAAGAATACTGTTGAGTCTACAATACTTAACATTTCATTATTTAGAGTTAAATTAGTACCTAGCTGTTTTACATTTGGCATAGTAAATCTCACACACTTTGTTTTATTTGAATTTAGTAGGAGATTGTTAGTTGAAAACCAATACAATACATAATTTAGTGCCCTATTCACATCGTCAAAAACTGTTTTCTTACCATCGACTTTAAAAATAAGTGACGTATCATCAGCAAATAGAACTATATCACAGAGATCTTTTAAATAATAAGGTAAATCGTTTATATATATGCGAAAAAGTACCTAGTATAGAGCCCTGAGGAACGCCCATAGTAACAGGTAATCCAGAAGACCTTACACCATTGACATCTACATGTTGAATTCTATCTTTCAAGTAGGAAACAATTAGTTCCAAAGCAATACCATTAACACCATAATGTTTAAGTTTAAGAAGTTTTAATTATTTTAAACACAAAATAACGCAAAAGAGAAGTAAACGCACCTGGCAAGTGTTTTCCACTTGAAACAAACAAAAAACAAGTAGGTAAATTATATTTTTTTTATAAAATATAATATTACCTATATAATATTTTATAAAAAAAATATATTAAAACTAAAATAGGTCTCATATTACTAGTATTCTTATTAATTTTTCCAGATGAGCTGAATACTTGTCTTAGGAGTAGGATAGTATAGTCATTTTTACAATTTGTGACATGTGACATATTAATACAATTGATATTAACTGTTAAAGCGCCTACGCAATTAGTGTGCGCAATAGTGCCTATGTACTTCGGCATCTATTTACCATTATAGGGCGCTTACGCTTAGGTGTATATGTTACATATGTCGGTACATTATAATTATTCACTTCAATCGATACTGTTCAGCCATTACAAGTTTTACCACATCGCTGCCTTTCATTTAAATCCATTAGCTGGATTACAGTCTGTACATGGTCCTTCGAGCCGGATATTCGACAATTAACGATTTTGTTGAAGATTAAACAAAATTATAGCGAAGATCTTAGAAGAAAAAATATTTAACCTCGGAAGCCGGTGTGGTTGGCATTTGGACAGGGTGCATTAGCGGTGTTAAGTTTTATTTCATTTAATATCGTCACCCAACACTCGACCAGGTATTATTTATCCTTAATTAAGGCTTGCCACAGGTTAGTGTAGATATTAATTGAATATTTTTAGTGAAACTTAGTTATTTGAGCCGTGTTAATAATAAGTGCACGTTAAGATTGGTTTCAAATTAAAGTAATTATTAGATGGATAGTTAGGCATTTGGCAAATAAAACATTGTAATATTATATCCAATAATTGTATTTACAAAAAAGAAATAATTAAACCTTTAAATATATACATTGTTAGATTGTTCGATTGTACAACAAATTATACATAACGTAGGTAGTACAAACCTAGATTTTTATTATATATTTTTAAGCTGTTATTGTATAAATTTCAGTTCGACTATACCCGTATCCCAGTATGTCTGAAGAAAAAGAATTAATTAAGAAGCGAGGTCAAAGGTCGCTTGACAGCTTTTATTGGGTACCTTAACGCATTGAGTGATAAGCCCTTAAGTAGCTGTAACATTAAGGAGCTGCACCTTCGTACCGGTAAGATTGAATCGTTGTATGAGCAATTTGATGAGGTGCAGTTGCGTCTGGAGTGCATTGTTGAGGACGTTAAGGTTCAGTTTGCCGAACGTTCGGAGTTTGATTCGAATTATTATGCATGTTTATCTAGGGCGCAAGATTTAATTGAACAGTATAGTAAAGACAAAGAGTCTATTAGTAGCAATAAAAGTACTCGTGCCAGTAATTATAAGCCTATAAAATTACCCACTATCCAACTTCCAAAATTCAATGGATTATGGTAGATTCACGTAGTAATAAGAATAACGAGTCATATGAAAACTCGTCTCCGTCACACTCGACGTGTTTGCCGTCCACTGTCACTGATGCGCCTAACTTAGCTTTATTGGCGAGTATTGCATCGCCCCGCGCCGAACGTAAACATTGTGGCGTGTTGTTGTCGACAGCTTTAGTTAAAGTATTTGATAATAATAATCGTGCGCATGTAGTGCGTGCAGTTCTCGACAGTGGCAGCACATCATGTTTTATAACGGAGCGACTGTGTAGGCGGTTAAATTTAACTACGAGTGAAATAGCCGGGTCGGTATATGGCATAAATAACGTGTTTTCAAGCGTAGGCAAAAGATGTCATGTAAATATGACGTCGTTAGATAGCAACTACAGCGCTAACTTGTATTGTTTTGTTTTGCCGTTAATAGGGAATGCAATGCCATGTTGTGAGATAGATATATCAGACCTTAATATTTCTACTACTATTTGTTTAGCAGACCCTACGTTTTACGCGCCGTCAGATGTTGACATATTAATTGGTGCTGATTTATTTTGGGACTTTTTAGGGTCCCAAAGATTACAATTAGGTAAAGGAAAGCCAGTGTTGTGCGAAACAAAGTTAGGCTGGATTGTTTCAGGGCCTATTACTTACAATTACGATAAATATATTTCGAATAAAATAAAATGTAATTTTACACAAACTAGTTCGTGTACTAGTAGTGACTTAGATGAGATTCGCAGCGACTTATTACGCTTTTGGAAGCTTGAAGAGATTAATACACAGTCCTCTAATTATTTACCCGAGGAGAAATCGTGTGAGGAGCACTTTATGGGGAAAATCAAATCCAGTATTGAATGATTTATTCAGTCTTCATATATTAATATTCCAGATTGATAATAACAAATCCAGTATTTTGGCACATTTACAATGAGTTATATCACTCACAACAGTTTTGTATGAATTATACTAATCAATCAAATTTTTATGATCGTCGAGGCGACTCGGCATCGGTGGGAATACCCCCTGTCAAAACACGCTTGAAACTTCTAGACGACTTTGACAGATGACATTCGCCACACCACCCCCCTACGGAGAAAGTTATTCCATGCCAAATCTAATTTACCTTTCAATATTAAAATAATTAAACAATATTACAATAAAAACCTTATAACAATAAAAAAAACAATGTTAAACATTATTGCAGTAATAACAATACTTTATTACAACACATAATCAGTCAAATTCCTTAAATTTAACGCGTCTGCCTGAGCGTGTGGTATAGGATTTCGTTACTAACGAGTCTGGCTGTAATGGCTGTTGAGGGTGGAGAGGTGCAGGCTGTAATGACGGCTGCGGCAGCTCTACTGGCAATGGCACTGATGAAACCGGCGATTGGTTGACAGGCTTTACCAGAACATCAGAATGTTCAGAAAACGCTGGTTTTAGCCTGTCAACGTTAACCACGACTTTGTTGCCCTTTATTAATAACGTAAACGTTTTTCCATCTATTGCTCGTTCTAAGACTTTAAAAGGTCCATTGTAAGGTGGTTGCAGCGCGCGACGAATGCTGTCATCTCTAACAAAAACATGAGATGAAGACGCTATTTCTTTAAAAACAAAAATTGGTTTGTCTGCATGACGTGAAGCCGGAAGAGGTCTCACTTGTGCCATTTTGTGCCGCAATTGGTCAACAAAATCGGTATGATTTAAAATTTTACCCGTTGCGGATGGCGGAACTAGCATTTCTCCTGGCAACCTGAGGGGTTCACCGTAAAGAAATTCTGCAGCTGTGGCTTCCAGATCTTCTTTATATGCCGATCGCATTCCCAGGAGAACCATTGGAAGAGATCTTACCCATGAATCGTTGTGACACATTAAAGCGGCCTTTAGTTGTCGGTGAACTCTTTCGATCATTCCATTTGCACAGGGATGGTATGAGGTGGTCCTTATACGCTTAGTGGCGAACTGTTGAAGCAATCGGTTAAACAAATCTGATTCAAATTGAGAACCCTGATCTGTAGTAATTACCGAAGGCACGCCAAAACGAGGGATCCATTCTCGGGTAAAAGTCTCAGCCACTTCCTCAGCAGTAATTGAGCGCATGGGCCAAACCTCGGGCCATCTAGACACTCTATCAATAGCCGTTAAACAATATCGATACTCATTGCAAATGGGCAAGGGACCGATAATGTCAATGTGCACGTGAATAAACCGACCAGTTGGTAACTTAAACTCGCCAAGGGGTGCGGAATTGTGCCTTGAGATTTTACTGCGCTGGCATGCTGTACAAGACCGTGACCAGGTTCGACAATCTTTTCTGATAGAAGGCCATACAAAACGGTCTACTACCAAACGTGTTGAGGCTCGAATGCCAGGGTGGCTTAAATTGTGCAATTTATCAAAAACCACGCGGCGGAAAGAAGGAGTCAAGTAAGGACGCGGTTTTCCGGTAGAAATGTCGCAATAAATACCAGAGTTGCTTCCAGATACGCAGATTTTTTTAAGATTTAAACTAGAGTGTCCTTGTAATATTTCTGCCAGTTCCTGGTCAGCAAGTTGCGATTGAGCAAGGTTTTCGTAGTCCTGTTCTAAAGAAATAGCCTCGATGCCAATACGCGACATGGCATCTGCAACAACATTTTCCTCCCCTTTTATGTACTGAATATCAGTAGTGAATTGACTGATAAAAGAGAGTTGGTTCAATTGTGGTGGAGGCAATTTCTCGCGTCGCTGTAGAAAAGCATACAATAGAGGCTTATGGTCTGTAAAAATAACAACATGCTGAACTTCTAGGATGTAGCGAAAATGTTGTACGCTTTCATATACTGCTAGCAATTCCCTATAATAAGCTGGCCACTGCGCTTGCTGTGGAGTCAGTTTTTTACTAAAAAACGAAAGAGGAAACCATTGACCGTCTACCTCTTGCTGTAGGCAAGCTCCAATATGCACACTAGACGCGTCAGTGAACAATCCCAATTTGGCGTTATTGACTGGATGCTGCAGAAGTGTCGCATGAGACAAACTTGCTTTGCACGTATCAAATTGTTGTAGAAGCTCCGTTGTCCAAGGAAACGGTTTTGCACCTTTGCCATTAGTCGAAACTAATGCGTCGATTAAGGGAGCCTGGAATTTTGCAGCATGAGGTACAAACCGACGGTAATAATTAAGCATTCCTAGAAATCGGCGCATACCTTGAACTGTCTTTGGCGGCGGAAAATCGAGTAATGCTTGAATGCGTTGTTGTGGGGGACGAGTTCCATTGCCGTTGACTTGGTATCCCAGAAAAACTACTTCACTTACACCAAAAACGCACTTAGAAGGATTTATTACAACTCCATATTCTTGTAAGCGTTTGAAAAGGGTACGCAGGTGCTCTAGGTGGGTCAATTCGTTTTTCGAAAAAACTAAAATGTCATCTACATATGGAAAACAAAAATCGAGACCCCGTGTGACCTCGTCTATAAACCGCTGGAAAGTTTGACCAGCGTTTCTCAGTCCAAAAGTCATGTAAGGAAATTCGAAGAGGCCAAACGGAGTCACGATAGCAGTTTTAGCAATGTCTTCTTCGAAAACCGGTATTTGGTGGTAGGCCTTAACAAGCGAGATTGTGGGTAAAATCATTAATGTGCCGGACTGGGTAACGATCTGGTACGGTTCTGGCGTTTAGAGCCCGGTAGTCTCCGCATGGACGCCAGGTGTTGTCTTTTTTAATGGTCATATGCAAAGGTGAAGACCACGCACTTTTTGACGGTCGAGCGGTATCACACCGTACCATTTCCTCAAATTATTTTTGAGCCGACTTGAGTTTCTGTGGAGCGAGACGTCGAGGACGACAAGAAATTGGGGGTCCTTCTGTAGTTTTTATGTAGTGTGCCGTATCATGCTTAACAGCTCGAGGTAGACCAGGCGGTCGAGCAATATCTGGAAAATCGGCTAATATGTCAGTGAAAATGGACTTGCCAGATACTACTGCTCGGATACTGGGTTGGTCTATACTAGCCGTGGAAGCGTTGCACGTTAGCCCAGTAGTACCATCAACAAGTTTTTTGTTTCGGCAATCAGGCAGAAGATGGCAAAAGGCTAATAGGTCGGATCCGATAATGGCTGTACCGACATCGGCGACTACAAACTGCCAATGGAAGTCACGGCGCAGACCCAAGTTGAACTTGAGGTTAATATTACCAAAAGTCCTAATGCAACTACCATTTGCAGCGCTAAGGTCGTAATCTGTTGGTTGTCTTGGAGATGTGAGCCAGCGATGCGGGAAACAACAAAGATCAGATCCCGTATCGATTAAAAACCGGCGCTTGGTCACCTGGTCGGTGACAAACAGACGGCGGCTGTCGGTTGAGCAGTTAGTTGCCGCCACTACTGACTGCTGGTCAAGTTTCCCTTCCACTCACATGGTTTTGTACATTTAGAAGCCTTGCTTCCCCATCTCCTATGATACCAGCTTATTTAAGGAACGGTCAGATGAGATGGATCGGTCTCGTGAAGGTCGTGCTGTTGAGATAGGGCAGCTACTTGTTTACCTACTTCTTCTAACTGTTTAGCTAAAGTTGCTAAAGTGAGGGTTGGCGGTATAGATGCGGAGCATATGGAAGGTGTGGGAGCTAATTCTACAATTTTATCTGCTAGCTCTGAGACTTTATCTAGACTAAGATCAGCCTGCACCGCTAGAATAGCTTGAGCTTATTGGGGCAAACGCCGTAGCCAGAGTTGGCGGATAATGTTATCATCGGTAAAAGCTGTGCCAGCAAGTAGGCGAAGATGACGAAGAAATTGGGATGGTTTCCTATCCCCAAGTTCTTCGTCACTTAGAAGTTGACGAACCCTGTTTTCCTGGGAAATTGAAAGGCGTTGCACAAGGGCCTCTTTCAACTTGTCATACCTATTTTCGACAGGGGGGTTAATTATAAGATCTTCAACCTCACCAGCAATTCTTTGATCCAAATGGCCTACAATATAATTACATTTGGTAGAATCTGTGACAATGTTTGCTAACTGGAACTGCGCCTCTACCTGAGCGAACCAAAGTGCAGGTTTGTCAGGCCAAAATGTTTGTAGTTTGACTGAAACCTTACAAACTTCCCCCTCTGTTTTATAAAGTTTGTTTTGCAAATTAGCATTATGTGCTTGCAGCTGCTGAAGTTGTTCTAAAAGCTGCTTTTCTGCCATAATGCTTAATAATATATATATGTATATTATTAAAACAAACCTTATGTAATTAATAGTATTATACAATACCACACACCCGAGCAGCGCAGAGCACAATAATGAAATGTAAAAAAAAACTAAAACAACAATACACAAGCACAAGAAGAAACAAACAATAAAGACAAAACAATACAAAATATTAGTGTCAAACAGAATCCCAGTCACTATGCACAAAATTATAATATCATTAAATAAATATAGTAAATATAACTTAGTCTATTTAACTTGTTATAAAAATGCTACTTATATTTAGGAGAATATTTAACAACACATACCTACAAAAAGGAGGTACATAATTAATACACAACTGCTTTTTTTCTATGTACTGCAGTAATCAATATTCTTTTACAACTTTAAAGCATGAACTGTTTGATGGTTGTTATTGCCATTTATTTATTGTAAATTATTTAGGTCTCAAGTTAGGATCACTGCTGTTTGTGATTTACTTAAGTATCTTTATGAATATTAATAATTTAAAAACTCTAATATTGACAATATAATCAATTTGACAGGAATGTTTTGTAAAATTTGCATCAGATAATGCAAAATTAAAAACAAAAAAAGATAGACTTGCATGAAATTAAGTGTTCCAAAACCACCAATAGCACTGGTTGTCACCTTTTAATAGTGTTCAGGTAGCACAGAGAAACAGGAATCTGCAACGATGTAGTCAATATGGTCATTCACTTGCGGAACCAGTCATTGGATATGCAGCCTGCCAAGGTCGAAAAAGATATGCTAGCTCATGCTCAGCATCAACTACTAATCGTAGTTTAAGTTGTCAGTTTTCTTCTTTGGTATAGAATATGTACCTTTAGCCTCAAAATGACCACTGTCTGCAATTTCAAAATCGTGAAATAGTGGATGGACGACTCAGCTGTTGTGATGTAGACTGGGCAAAGGCAGCTGCTGGCAAAAGCGGTTGCAAAGCAGACTACCAGCGTGTCTACAGTCGAGGGTCACCAGTATGGGGAAAATCAAATCCAGTATTGAATGATTTATTCAGTCTTCATATATTAATATTCCAGATTGATAATAACAAATCCAGTATGTTGGCACATTTACAATGAGTTATATCAGTCACAACAGTTTTGTATGAATTATACTAATCAATCAAATTTTTATGATCGTCGAGGCGACTCGGCATCGGTGGGAATACCCCCTGTCAAAACATGCTTGAAACTTCTAGACGACTTTGACAGATGACATTCGCCACAACTTCACTCAAAATACGACGCGGTTAAATGATGGTCGGTTTTGTTGTTCTTGGTAATTCTTTTGATAGGGCTACGAATTTTCTATATTCTTTAAAACGACGATTAAAGACTAAAACGAGCCTCAGTGAATTATATCGTGACTTTATGTCTGAATATAAAACCTTGGGTCATATGTCCGAGAACAAGGATATTAATTTAAGTTCTTGTGGGTATTTCATACCACATCACGGAGTACTACGCGAGGGTAGTAGTACTACTAAACTGCGTGTAGTATTCAATGCAAGTTGTCCTACGTCATCGGGAATCTCCTTAAATGACATCCAGATGGTAGGCCCAACAGTTCAGGACGATCTTCTGTCTATCTTGCTACGGTTTCGTCAACACAAATATGTTTTATCAGCAGATGTTGAGAAAATGTATAGGCAGATAGTCATCCATACATCTGATAGACATTTGCAGCAGGTGCTCTGGCGAGAGAATTTACATGATCCTATTAAGGTTTACACTTTAAATACGGTAACATATGGTACAGCCAGTGCCCCGTTTCTTGCTACGCGCTGTCTTAAGCAATTAGGCGTTGAGTGTAAGCTAGATAAAATAGCAGAGATAATCAGAAATGATTTTCTGGTTGACGATTTGCTTACGGGAGGGGATGAGTTTAATCAAGTTTTAAATATCCGCACAGAAGTCACAAATGTACTTGCGTCGGCTTGTATGCCACTTCGGAAGTGGAAGTCCAATGCGCCTGGGTCTGTATCTGAAGTATCTCAGTCTTCCTTAGATTTAAGTATGGGATCTAGTCAACCCAATAAATTATTAGGACTTGATTGGTTTGCGAATTCCGACGAACTAGGTTTTCTCCGTAAATTAAATCTGCCGTCAGAAAGCAGCACTAAACGTGATGTGCTTTCGGCGATAGCACGTATATTTGACCCGTTAGGTCTTTTATCCCCGTTCGTAATAACAATGAAAATGCTGTTGCAAATAATGTGGCTTGACAAGCATTCGTGGGATGAGCCTTTAATTTCAGAGCATAACTCTGATTGGAATACAATCATTAAATCTTTGCCTTTTTTGAATAGTTTTCGTATACCTCGAAGAGTTATATGTAATTCATATAAATTGCTAGAACTACACGTATTCACAGACGCGTCTGAGCGCGCCTACGGTGCGTGCGCCTATGTCCGTAGTAAGAATGATAACGGTGAGTACATGGTTCGTTTATTAATGGCAAAAAGTCGAGTGGCGCCGATTAAACCCACCACTATCCCTAGATTGGAGTTGTGTGGTGCGTTAGTTGGAGCTCGTATATACGAGAAGATTTTAAATTCTTTACGAGTAAGGTTCAATCGTGCTTACTGTTGGACTGACTCCACCATAGTATTAGGGTGGTTACAGATGTTGCCTTCTAAACTTCAGCCTTTTGTGCGTAATCGCGTTGCTGAGATTTTAGACAAGGCGGGTAACTGTTCGTGGAGGCATGTTCCAACCGAAGAGAACCCAGCAGACTTAATATCTCGTGGCATGGATGCTAGTAGTCTGCAATGTTCGGAACTATGGTGGAGTGGACCGAGTTTCTTACAACGAGTTCAGTCTGATTGGCCTTCTCAGCTTCAACGGTTAGAATTGCAGTCGTTGCCCGAAACTCGACCCCATGTTGCTTTAAGCACCGTTGTTGAGGAGATTCAACATAGTGATAGTTTTATAGATTTTAAGCGGTTCTCTAATTATTTAAGACTAACGCGTTCCATGGCTTATGCTATTAGGTTTATTAAGTTATGTAGAAAGCTGCCTGTTGCTAGTAATTATTTAACTCAAGCAGAGTTACAGGACTCATTAAATGTTTTAATTCTACAGAGTCAGGTTGAATCCTTTCCGGAGCATAAATTACTTTTAAATAAGAAAAGTTTGCCTGCGAAAAGCGCTTTATTAAAGTTAAATGTTTTTATCGATAAAAACAACATAATTCGTGTGGGAGGACGCTTAGAGAATTCTAATTTCTCATTTGATAAAAAAACACCCAATACTTTTACACTCTACTCATGCGTTAACTAAATTATTATTTGATTTTGAACATAAAAGGTTAATGCACGCAGGCCCACAGCTGTTATTAGCAACTATTAGAGAAACTTATTGGCCTTTAGGCGGGCGCAACTTAGCTAAAGCTTGCTATCATAAGTGTGTACGCTGCCATCGCCTCAAAGGTAACGTAGTTACTCCCTTAATGGGTAACCTACCGCAGCAGTGGCTTCTTCCAGGTGGTTATCCTTTTAATTGTACTGGTGTCGATTACGCTGGCCCAGTCATATGCGCTAGTCGTTAAGGTCGCGGATGTAGACTGGTAAAGGTGTACATAGCTATATTTATTTGTTTTACCACTAAGGCAATCCATTTAGAGTTAGTAGGTGATCTCACTAGTAACAAATATTTATTGGCGTTATATCGTTTTATTGCACGACGGGGTAAACCCGTAGATATGTACTCCGACAACGGCACTTCATTTATTGGCTCATACAATGAATTATCCAAATTTTTTAAATCTAACTGCGACTCATTAGCGTCAAGTGTAGCTAACGATGGAATTAATTTCCATTTTATACCCCTCATTTTGGTGGACTCTAGGAGGCGGGTGTTAAGTCGACCAAGTACCACCTTCAACGAGTGTTGGGAAATTGTAATGTCACTTATGAAGAACTTAACACTACGTTAGTCCAGATCGAGGCTATATTGAATTCACGCCCGTTAACGCCATTATCTTCCGATCCCGAAGACTACAGCCCGCTTACACCTGGACATTTTCTTGTTGGCCGGCCGCTTACTTCTGTGCCCCAGCCAATTTACCAGGACCACTCTTTAAGTCACCTGACCCGTTTCCAGAGGATTGAACAGCTTCGTCAGCATTTCTGGGTTCGGTGGAGCAGAGAGTTTGTCTCTGAATTGCAACAACGGACCAAGTGGCGTACCTGCAGAGATGGGTTGAAGCTGAACTCTTTGGTGGTCGTTAAGGAGGACCACCTGCCTCCTTTGAAGTGGAGATTGGGAAGAGTAGTGAAGATTTATTCTGGTTTAGATGGAATTGCTCGTGTTGCTGATATCCGGACATCCATTGGGATTATTAGAAGAGCCTTTAACAAGATCTGCCCGCATGTTAAAGCGCCTACGCAATTTGTGTGCGCAATAGTGCCTATGTACTTCGGCATCTATTTACCATTATAGGGCGCTTACGCTTAGGTGTATATGTTACATATGTCGGTACATTATAATTATTCACTTCAATCGATACTGTCCAGCCATTACAAGTTTTACCACATCGCTGCCTTTTATTTAAATCCATTAGCTGGATTACAGTCTGTACATTAACTGTTACGTGGGAGAGCCATGCTTCGGCACGTAATGGCCGGCTCAACTGCTCAACGGCTCAACTGACCGGCTCGATACCACGGCCTCACAGAAAACCGGCAGTGAAGTAATGCTTGCATTGCTTTTCGCCGAGTGAGTGAGGTTACCGGAGGTCCTAACCCTTCCCTCTCCCCTTTTCCCGTCCTTCCCCTCTCCCCCCCTCTAATCTCTCTCTACCCTCTTCCCACTCTTCTCCTCCTCCCCCTCTTTCCCCTCTTCCCCTACTCCCACCTTAAAGGGCGGTCACGCACTTGTGACTCTTGAGTTACAGGTGCCCATGGGCGGCGGTAGTCATTTACCATCAGTTGACCCGTCTGCTCGTTTGCCCCTTATACCATAAAAAAAAAAAATCTCGTATACCTGATTCACCGGTGGGCATAGGCGATCGAGACCAAGCGGGAGGCGTTGTCTGTCAGATTGGACAAAGCGAAGGCTTTCGATCGGGTCTATTTAAAGAAAACAAAATGGATAACATAGTATCACATGTGCCTGTTTCGATCTATAACCGCCCGTTTCCAAATGTTTGAACCTTGTGAGAGTCACTTACTATCAGGTGACCCGTCTGCTCGTTTGCCCCCTATAACATAAAAAAAAAACCTGTATTATTAGGATTATGATAATTATTAGATAAATACCTATTAATTATTAGACCATAGATTAAATATTATGTTATTATTCTAAGTTAAGCAATATAATTATTTCACATGCCTTTCAGAGGCTCAATAGATGGACTGTTAGCATCTGTGTAACACCTCTAACACTCTATTTTAAGTGAATGAATATTCATTCAGTCATAGCTGAAACTAGGCTTTCATCACACTGGCTACTACTTCAGGTACATCATTTGTAAGTGTTCAGTTGTGACACTTGTCTAACATTTAATACTTAGTAGTTCACTTGCCATGCTATTATTACTTATTGAAAAACCTTTCAATTACGAACAGTTTTAGTACAGTAAGTAGTTGCCGTAATTATTTGTTTAGGCGCATTTATATTCGTGACCTTTTGAAATATCTGTAGCTCTCGCAATACAAGCATAGACTGTATTGTCCCAGTGTCCGCCCAATGGTCGACATTCGACCATAATTATTACGTTTTTATTGAAAAAAAAATACGTTTTCCAAAGTTTTTGGTAATCATTAAAATATCGCTAGTCAAAACAGCTACTAACCAAAAATAATTATAGCTTAGCCAAACTTAAAAGCATGCTTTAATGGTGAACCGATTTTAAAAGTAAAAAACAGTTCCACTATTTACCTCTTGACTTCATCCCCAGGCGATCGTTACATAGCCGAATCTGTTGGACTCATCAAAACGAATCATATGATTTACTCACTGAAGAGTTTCACTATCCACCTCCTGGCCCCCACACGGTCTCACCAGGTTAGCTCATAGATGACAAGTTATAGTATTGTCATCCGAACTACATAAACATACAAAGGTTCTTTCCATACGACAAAGAGAAGTAGGTTAAAATTTACTTCCAAGATTTGTTTAAGTAGTTACGACTTTACGAGTGAGGCTGATTGATAAAAGCGTGTTAAAACAGCAAAACGGGTGATAAACAGACGAGGAAAGGTTTCTTCTTTGCCTATTTATACATATATACACGAGATCCTGGTGGTTGAATGTCGGTTATAGTTCATTAGTTAATGTTAAATGTTGTTTATAAAAGAAGTCGGTTAATTAACCAATAGGAACAACGTGAACTGTCATCGTATACACTTTCGGCCTATGAACAATATTGCCGCGTTTCAATTGAATTTTCAACGAAAATTTTACCGTCCGTAAGCAAAACGAATCGTTTTTTGTTTATTGGAACGCGGCATATCTCGATGCCCATGATAAGGATTAGTTAACATACCTATTATTTGTACCTATCTTTGCACTATTTATCAATACGGCAGCGCCATCTTGAATGTTATTTAGAAGCCAACAGCATGCCAAAAACTTATAAAGATACTGCGGTTTGATACCTCGACCACAATTTCTAGCGGCTACGCAGGTTAACAACTCGACTACAGAGTAATTCCAAATATATATGATAAATTGGTGATTGGTAGCCAGTTTTCTGGTTTTTGAAACAATCAGTTAAGTGTGACTCACTAGTTAAGAATTTGTTTCCACATTCCGTGCACTTGTTTTCAAGTTGCAATTCACTTTTGTTTTTGTCACTTTGCATTTAAACTGTAACTTTAGGCATTATTTATGATACATTATATTAATAGTTTTCATAGGTATTTTAGACACACTGTTTATTTTTAGAAAAACAAGTTGACGTAATAGTTTTTAATAACACTGTCACACCTAATGCTGTTTATATTACCCACATTAATCACATATGTAGTTAATACTATTAAACACATCTATTCAAAAAATATAAATAACACGGAACTTTTTCTTTTAGGTGTTCACTAGACAGCGCCATCTAGCGACCGTCGACCAACATCCTTTTGTTGTTGTTGGAGGCCTAAAAGTCAGAAAACCTGGTCTAACTACAGAACTTCGATATCGCCTAGTACTTTCGTGGAAGTCTGATGGCAGTCACTTCTCGTAAAATATCGAAGTTCAGCCGTATCGTAGATAAACTGAAAGGCGACCCCAACTTAGTTGGGAAAGCCGCGGAGGATGATGATATATTGATTTGAATTATTTCTGTAAACTAACCCTCCCCATCTACAAGTTTTCTTATGACCTTTAATATGAAGGGTGGTGAAATAAGTGGTATTTAACTCTTCAAACAGAACTACTAATGAACATTGATTGGAAGTTTGGGCGATACACATGGCGTACCTACTACATATTGTGTACTGCGGTTTTACCGATAAAGCATAGATTATAATATATTGATTATGCTTGATTAATCAAACTGTTCTTAAATCACAGATTACTGAATAGTTAATCTTAAAATGTAGTTGTAAGCACAGGTGAGCTATCAGACAAATCGCTAACCAGCAGACGGGTCACCTGATTGGCTACCGCCGCCCTTGGGCACCTGCAACTCAGGAGTCTCAAGTGCGTTGCCGGGCCTTTATGGTAGGAGTAGGGGAAAGGCGAAAGAGGAGAAGAGGGAAGAGGAGAGGGGGAGGGAAGGGTTAGGGCCTCCGGTAACGTCATTCAGCACAAGCATTGCTTCACTGTCGGATTTCTGTGAGGCCGTCTTATCACTCCAGCTGACCCGGCCCATATGTGCCGAACCATGGCTCTCCCACGATTAAAAACTATGCTACACGAAATATGCAAAGAAGGCATGAAATCTCGTACTTTCGAAAAGTATAATATTCTTATGATAGCTTTAATTTTTTAAAGAATAATAATTGCACTGTAACAAATGATAATTTAAAAAGTTAGTCATTTTTGAAACACGTAGCTTGCGCACTTCTTGTCCTTTTCACTCTTGCGAACGTGCGCGGCGGCGTGCGTGTGGAAGCCGTATCACGAGTAACTAATAAACCACAGAGACTATAGATACATTGCAGTTTTTGTATCAAACTATTACTACGTATATTATATTATATTCACAGAAATATTAATTGTATTGTCTAGTTTATTATTACGATGGCAAATTAAATGCATGCACGTAAAGTATGCGGAACTATCGAATGACACTATTTGACGCGATCTTAGTAGGAGAACGTGTATCTATGGTATATTTGATCTATATAAGGATAAAGCCTTCAATGTGTATGCGCTGGATGTAAAGGTGCGATGCCAACACACCCGTTATGAACACGTCTTCCATTCTGATGTAGGGTTCTTGCATCGCCGCCTTTAGTAACACCCGGACACAATCTGTTGTCATCAGGTACGCCTCCCCTGACGTGTAATCCGGGTACACCATCTTTGGAAACTGTAGCGATGATATGTAGTACTTGGACTTGGTTGTTCGAAACGGCTTCGCACCCCGCCATACCTTGCCCCAAATAGTTCTAGTCGCATTGACATTGACCGTGAACTCCAGTACACGATCTACATTAATGTCGATGTCGTCATCAGTTTTGAGCAGGTACCGCGCGTGCGGACAGTACGTGTCCATCCACTCCAGCATTGACAGCGTCTTGAGAGTGAGGTTAGAGTAAGAGTCGATGAAGCGACCCATTATGATATCACCGTGCAGTTTGTCTTCGGCCTCAATGCGTGGTAGGAATTTTTGGTCCGGCACACCGAGCATGAAAGCGAAGGCTACGCCAGCTTGCGTCGCGTAGTGGCCCCACTTGAGGCGGATTGTGTCGCGTGCTTCAAAGTGAGAGGGTGCTGACGTCACAACTATTACGAGACGCAAGTGGGAACCTGACGAAGGGCAGAGCTCAGGGTGCGGACGGTTGTGTCCGCTCACGTATATATCACGAGTATATAGTAAACTGTGGGGATTTACGATTACTGGCGTACTTCGTACAATAGTACGAACATTCATACGATTACTGGCCGTTGTGTTGAGTCGATATGGCTGGACGGTAAGCGGAATTTGACTGAGATGAATGGCAGCTGTCAGAATGGTATATAAGTCTTGAGTGGTTTGCAAGGAGTGCATCAGCAGTAGCAACACGCCGAGGATCAGCAGTGCAACCGCATGTGAGCGCCTCAACCGGACCATAGCTTTATTCAGAATCTTCGCAACTAGAATGTGGCAGAAGCATATTATATTACAACTATTGCTTTACTAGCGAATATCACGCCTCAATGTCGTGAACGGCAGACCTCACGAGCACTCGTGTGACTTCGAGCGTATTTCGAACCCCCAACAGACCAATACCGCTACTGCTACTATAGTTACAAGGTGTATAGCTGTAAATTTCTAGTGTTGGTCTTAAACGAGATGAAATTAGAACAAATTTAAAATATTGCTGTAAAGCCCTCTACAAGTATGTAAACTAGTTTCACAGCGAATAGACGATAAAGACGACGACAAAAAAAACTAAAAATAATCTAAAATAGATGCTTACCGCAATATAAATTATTTACCAGTTGTTCTTCTTCTTAAGTCTTATAGACCTGATCAAGTCACGAGATTACTTCTAGCAAACAATCGCTTCGGAGCAACAAGCTGTCTACAACAATGCTCAGACCACACCAACGACCGAATACTTTAAACGGTATTTAATTAGGCAAAAGATAAAAGTGGTTAGGAATTAACATATTAGGTATGTCGTTTATATTTATGAACATGGTGCCTGACTCAATATAAATACATATAAAGTAGTACTAGTGATAAGTTTATCAGAAATGGATGATTCAGTGTTACTGTAATTTTCTTTTATTTTAATTTACTTTATGTTTTTATTCACCTATGCATGTGTATATTTATTTTGTATTATAACACAGCGCTAGATAGACCCAAAGTAAGCATAGCTTGTTGTGGGTTCTAGAACACGGATAACCATATATACATTAGACACAGTTTTTTTTATTATTTTTTTTAAAGATATCTCCCGCCTTAGTAATGATTCCTGTGTCGCGGGGAATCTTCCAAACATTGAAAAAAAACTAGGGTTGTAGTGGTAACAGAACCGCCTTCTTAAGTGTGGAACTTCCGCCTCCGAATCCGTCTCTTGGACTGGTCATTAAATTGACAAAACCGTTAAACTGGTCATTAAATTGACAAAGCAGTTGGACTGGTCATTATATTGACGAAACAGTTGGACTGGTCATTAAATTGACAATAAAGATTAATTAATGAAAACAGTTGGACTGGTCATTAAATTGACAAAACAGTTGGACTGGTCATTAAATTGACAATAAAGATTAATTAATGAAAACAGTTGGACTGGTCATTAAATTGACAAAACAGTTGGACTTCTCATACTCCTGCATGTATCCATTCTTCCTTCTTCATACAATCTGTTCTCCTATGGAACGCTGTTCCTCAGGAAATCAGAATAGCACCCAGTCGCCTATCCTTCAAGGCGAAGGTACGAGCTCTCCTCTCTCAAAACCTAGCAGGATCATCACAACATTAATACTTTATATATAATAAAGTGTATGTAAATATGCATGTATGTATCTTTTTATGTATGTGTATATATTTATATATTCCCATATGTTACTCCTCGTTTTTTTTCTGTTTTGGTATTTATTTGTGTTTCATTTATTTTAAAGTGTATAATCTAAATTTAGTGCACCTACTTCACCCATTTCTACACCACCCTAGGGTAGACTGGTAGAGAATGCCTATGGCATTAAGTCCGCCATTGTACATTTTTGTGCATAAAATTTTAATAAATAAAAAAAAAAAAAATTGACAATAAAGATGAATTAATGAAAACAGTTGGACTGGTCATTAAATTGACAAAATAGTTGGACTAGTCATTAAATTGACAAAACAGTTCGATTGGTCATTTTATTGACAATAAGATTCATTAATAAAAATAGTTGGACTTATCATTAAATTGACAAAACAGTTGGACTGGTCATTAAATTGACAAAACAGTTCGATTGGTCATTTAATTGACAATAAAGATTCATTAATCAAAATAGTTGAACTTATCATTAAATCTAGCGATCTAGCACAAAGGTGTATATATATAGGAATAAGAGAAGAAGTTGGTGAATGGTCCAAATGGCTATCCCCTATTGACCCAAATTTAAATAATTACGTAATGACAACAGTGACCGGATTTGTCGATATATATAGATATATATATATATATATATAGGTAGAATAACATATTGCCTACAATTTACAGCCGACAATGTTTAATAATTGGGATTAAAGGTTACGCTTTTATGCACAACAACAACACAAGTCATTGCCGGTGCAAGTTTAGCTGAGTTAGGGGCAGTCTTGATAACGAACCCTGAAATATCGTCTACTAGCAACCCGCCCCGGTTCCCGCACGGGTAGCAGAGACATCTTCAATAATCATCAACATATTTCAATCAATTTACACAAAATCTTAAAAAATTATATACTTAAACCTTCCTCGTGAATTACTCTGTCTATTAATGAAAACCGCATGAAAATCCGTTCAATAGTTTTTGATTTTATTTCGAAGAGACGAACATACTTTGTTTTATAATATGTAGTGATGTAGTGATGGTGAACCCTTACACTCTTACCTAAGAAGGCTACCCTAACACTATTACCTTAAGTTGTACAGCCAGAATGAGAAAGATTTTCTAGCTTTAGTTTGTTGCGGAGCTCGTTTCAATTACTTATTTCTGGGGAAAGTCAAAAGAATTATCTTTGTTAAATACCAAAATAGTACGATAATGTAGACACTCGTACGAAATAAATAACGTTTGACGTCATACTTTGCTATCGTCAAATCATTGACTTTTCATTTCAAATTTAACAATATAATTAAAAATAACAAACTTAAAAACAATAAAGCTACGAACGATTTAAAGTCTTACAAAACACTTCATTTTATGAGAACAGTTAATAAGTTATTTTAATTGAAGGTAGTTTTGATAAGTGATAATAACGCATCACCAACTAGTAAAAGTATTGGTGTTTGCACACAGAGGTAACCCGGGTATTTTAGCTATCAAGAAGGTCCTAACGAATAAGATTTGGTGACGAAAATAATAAGAGTGCGGAAAGTTTGGCAATGGAAGAGGATGTACTCTTTGGTTTGGTTACCAAGTGCGAGTGTAGTGATTGTATGAGTGTGGTGGCGTATGTGTCGGGTCGTTCGGCTCCCGTTGGTGTGGTTGAAGTGGACGGTGGCTGGCGCGTGCGTCGCGCTCGTGAGCGGGTGCCGTTGTTCGGAGCTGGTCGTCTTCGAACTGCTATTGCTTACATATAGTAATTAGCGTGACTGTTTATTTTTTTTTTTTTTTTTTTATTTATTTGAGCTGCCAAAATGACTCTGCCCCACCTGATGGAAAGCACAAGCAGAATCCAAGAGTGGTGGTCACCATCCTCACTGCGAACAGGGACAGTGCAGCATGGTGACCAGCACTATGGCGGCCTAGTGAGATGCTTTTTCACGCCCCGCTTAAAGGACCCGGGATCATAGTGGGACGGAAACACGTGCGCTGGAAGGGAGTTCCAGGTTTTAACTGCTCGGCACAGGAAGGAAGACCCGAATCGATGGGTGTGAGAGCGTATGTCTTCCACTCTGAAGGGGTGACTTCCGAGGCCGGCACGTGTTGTCCTGTAGAGGAAGGGAGAAGGGGGGACCAGTTGGAAGAGCTCCTCAGAACACTCCCCATGATAAAGACGATAGAGGACTGCCATAGAGGCGATATCTCTAAGCATCTGCAGAGGCTCAAGGGACTCGGTGGCTTCAGGACTGCCAACAATGCGGATTGCTCGCCGCTGCAACCGGTCGAGAGCGTCAAACAGATACTGACTACTAGTGACAATTCAAAAATACCAATAATGTATTTGATTTAAATAAATGATTTCGATTTGATTTAATTGATTTGATTGGAACCGTACCCAATGGCGACTCGATTATTGACTATTACATTTATTATTTTTCTACCTAGTCGTTTACTCCTGATGGAGTGGTCATAGTAATGGATCGTGTTGGTTTCAGCTAAATACAGGAAATAATTCGTATTAAGCATTTCATTAGGCGTTCCTTGATATTTTTAGTTATGCGACGCTCTCCATATTTTCGAGAGCATTTACGTGACTCATCGAGACATGGTACAGTCTATTGATTTCTTAATTGCTACTTGCAATATTTGTGATTTTGGATTAAGCTGATTATTCGTCTTACGATCCACCACCATCATTTTGGATTTATCACGGTTTATGCTGAGGTCTAAATCTGAATTGGCTATTTCCAGAAGCTGAAGAAACGGGTTTTGTCATTATAAAGACATATAAGAAAGAGGTATTCCGTGAAGCACACCCAAATAAAGCACACTTAAAGTATTCCACTTAGCACACCCATAGGTGGGCTTCAAATAAAAATTTAAAATAATTAATTTCCTATTCCACGAAGCACACCTACGAATATCACTCGCATAGTGCGGAGACTAAGAAATAAAGATTTCGATAGAAGAAAATATTTATTATTTAAAAGACTAACTTAAATACCTAACAAATATCTTTCAGTTTCATTATAATAATGTGACTCAATACTTGTCATTTTTGTAATCTTACTATCTAAAATCACAGGTTGTTTCATAATTATCTTTCAAAAAAAATAATATTTTTTAACTATTTTTCTATTATTTTCCTTTTTTGTGCTCTTAATAAAATCACAGATTGTTTCATAATTGCAATAAAAACTTGGACAAATATCAAAAACATTGTAAATATAGTTTTCCATAGAGATCTATGTAGAAGTTTTCTTATAGCTACCTGTTTAGTGAATAATAAAACTACTCTACTTTAACATAAAAAACACGGATTGTTTCATAATTGCAATAAAAACTTGGACAAATATTAAAAACATTGTAAATATAGTTTTCCATAGAGATCTATAGATTATAGAAATTCTAATTAAAAAATAGGAAATAAACTGGATAAAAAGTAGCCTATATGTTAATCCAGGTCTCCAGCTATCTACATACCAAGTTTCATCGCAATCGGTTCAGTAGTTTTCGCGTGAAAGAGTAACAAACATCCATCCATCCATCCATCCAAACTTTCACATTTATAATATTAGTGGGATTTACACTATTCTTAATCCAAATTTATTAAAATTTATTTTCTATTTTTTAGTTGGATTGTCTGTAAAAGAGTGTTTTTTTAGTTTTTTAAAACTAATATTTATTTTTTTAATCGAATTATTGCATTGTCATCGGTCTTTGACAAGTGTGCAAAATTTTGGATGAAATCTATCCGTTTAAAGTGGGTCAAAATCGCGCCCTAAGGAGTCGGTTACAAACAACCATACAAACATACAAGTGAAGCTAATATAAAGCGTGTAAAAACTCCGGCATTCTGTGGACAATTAGTACGTTATTCAGTGTTTACTTCGCACTAAGTCAGTTATTGCTCACGTACTGTATTACTATGTGGGGTGAGCACCAAAGACCTTTTTTTACTACGAACGCAGAGGATCTTATAAAATTTTAGATACACAACTAAGATCCTGTACTCCGATTGCAAGCTACAAACCATGTTAAGAAAACATTTAAAATCTTTTAACAAAAAATTATACGGTCGAATTGAGAACCTCCTTTTTTTTCGTCGGTTAAAAACGATATCTTTTGATGGGACTGAAGCAAGAGGCACGTTCCTATGAAGTAGGGATATTGCGAATATTCGCATCCGCATCCGCAATTGCGGATTTTAACATCAGCACTTCCGCATCGATTTTAACATCAGCATCTGCATCCGCATCCGCATCAATCGATTCGGATATTCATGCGGATACAGATGTACCACAAGTCGTGACAAGAAAGAAAATAGGTGGAGCCGCGATTTCCGCGAGCGCTATGCACGTGTGTATTGACCAATATTAACGAAGATTTCGTTGGGTGACAAGATTCGACGCGTTTGTTATTGTGTATGTATCATTTGTTTATCGTAAATCAGTCATAACGTGTTTATCTAATTGCGCTTATCATATTTGTTGTCGTTTCGAGTGTTTTATAAAAATGTGAATATACACTGATCATTTGAAAGTGAATCGAAAAACATTGTAATGTCACCACCAACGCAAAGTGACATTTGGAATTATTTTAAATCAAAGACTTAGGGCCCAGGTTTCTGTGGGATCGTTGGCGTGAGCGGAGTGGCAGGCAGATGCTAGTCGACTTATAAAATATCCGCAACCTCCCTGCTATAAAGTATCTCCCACCTACAAACCAACACAAGTACTGCTTGGCGATATTATCACATTATGGGAAACTATCTTTATAGGAAAATAAACAAAATTAGTGATATTTATACGTATATGGCCTTTCAAAATAAAGTAAAGCAAAAGTATACGATTGGTTACAGACATTAGACTATGATGCCACTGAAAATTTTATAAAATCTTCAATACTATAACACAGACCACACCCACACACACACACACACATACACACACACACACACACACACACACACACACACACACACACACACACGCGCACACACAAAATAACAAAAGTATCCTTTGTTTTTGTTACGTGCTTTGGGTATTATAATATTTTTTCTTTTGTTGATATTATAATTTATTTTATATCATCAAAAAAAAAAAACAAAAACCACGTTATACCTAGCTGGAAGGTACATTTACCCATACCATAAGTTTAATCTTAGCTTGGAAAATATGTAATATCTAAATGCAACAAATGTAAACTTTAAATCTGGAGTTAAGATCTTTTATAAGTGGCTATTGTACATCTTTCTGAAATAAATTTATTACTTTACTATCGAGGGAAATAGGAACAGGTCGTGGTAAGAGGCATTGATGCCGATTCTATTGTACACTCGACTAAACTAAAACCTGACTAAATTGCTTCATATGAAATCAACCATGTGTTCCTGGTAATAACGTCTATTTGTTACTGGCATCTATTTCTCAGCGCCACTATATTTCACTAAAACCTGTCAACGTATACTCAACTTTATTTTCACGCAGCGAGAGTCGAGAGCGCGCGGGCTGGCGTTCGTTCCTCATGAGAATGCAAAGTGAAGCTACATCCCTACGCAACGCGCGTAGAGATGTAGCTTCACTCTGCATTCTCTATCGTATGTATCATGGGGAGTGCTCCGAGGAATTGTTTGGACTTATACCGGCCGCAACGTTTCGCCAACGTTCAACGCGACCAAACTTTCATACCCATCATCTGGATAGTTGGCAATCCACCACTGTGGTTCTCCAGAATTTTTTTGCCTCGCATATCCAATCTCTGGAACAAATTGTCGCCTGCGATATTTCCGAACCGATACAACCTTCAAACTTTCAAGAAAAGAGCGTACTCCCACCTCAAAGGCCGGCAACGCAACCCTATTTTGATAGAAATAATAAAACAACTTTAAAACGTCATATCTCAGTAGATTATTTATTTAGATTACCTATCTAATTTGAAGGCTAAAAAATAATTTTTAAAAAAAAATTAAAATAGAAAAATCATTATTATTTCACTTTCTCGTGCAGCAACATGGTCTTAAAATTTATAATCCATGTACACTATTTTAAATCGACAATCAATTACTACTTGTACAGAAATGCACATTTTACCAATTTCGTGCAATAAGTACAAAATCATGCTTCATGTAGTTCAATGACCTTACATAAGTATTATGTTTACATCTCTAAAACTAAGTGGAATAGGTAATCAGGTGTTTGATAATATAAGTTAATAGCAAATCATAGCATAAAACGAGAATGTCTGCTACTAAGATAAAACACACTGCAAAACTAAGACACCGATATATTATGTTGATCTGATGTATGACATCGTGGTGTGATGACTGTGACGAGTGGTTACTTCACGTATGGTTTGAATAGCGGTGCCTGTTCTTCCATTTGTTGGTGAGCTTGGCTGTACGACGGCGGAGCTTCTGCAACATGAATATCATAATATCTCTGTATATCAAGAAACTCAGATTGCACGAGGTATGGTCGTAGTGAACGAGAGAGGTTAAAGCGGTACAGGAACCTTGCTCTATCACTGTGCTACACGGTAATTTTCAGTACTAATTTTTTATTAACTTTCTCACAAAACAGAACAGGCTGTTTGACTGTGGGATCAAATTAAACAATAACGGATGTCGCAATGGTTTAAGCGGTAGCCTCGCAACTAGGCCGCGCCGCACCGAGTGTTGTGATGGGACAAAAATTTGTGTGATCAAGAAATAGTGGTCCCAAGTCTGGGTGTTCTTTGTGTCCGTTGTTTAAATGTTTGTGAAGCTCCCGCTACAGGAATAGTCCTAATGCGGGAGTTGTCATTTATAAAGAAAAAAACACAATTAAATCTTAAGTTAATAGTAGAATAATAAACTTCAAAACAAAAAAATAAACCGACGAAAGAAGAAGAACTGAATACCGAAAAATAAAGTGATAACAATAACATAGCAATAAGGCTAACAATAACAAGTTTCTTGTTAGCTTTTAAGTTCCTTCCTTCTTTCATCGGCTAAGTCATTATTGGCCCCAATTCTGTTACTTCACTCGCTATATTAAAATTCACTAAATTTTCTTCATATAAGAAGTAAACCTTGTACACTTAGAAACAAGGTCTTATTTCAAATTGAAACAAGTAGGTAACATATGTCGCTATCGAAATAAGCAATTTATTTGTCGACTAAATAAATACGCTTAAATAAACTTTAATACCACGTAGCGAGAGCCGCTATCCGTTGAATGCCATCTCTTTTGCTCTGTGTTTTTAATAAGCGTCTTCGTAGGTGTAGATTAAAAACACGTCATCCTTGTTCGTTTTGAACAAGTTTTTATACGGCAATTATACAGCGTTTGAATAAATGAAGACTCTCGCTGCGTGGAAATAAAGTTTAGTATACGTTGACAGGTTTTAGTGAAATTTAGCAGCGCTGAGAAATAGATGCTAGTAACAAATATACCTTATTACAAAGAACACTTGGTTTACTTCATATGAAGAAATCAAGTCAGGTTTTAGTTTAGTCGAGTGTACAATAGAATCGGCACCATTGTTTCATTTTTTGGGGCTAAAATATAATTATAATTATTATCAGATATTCAACCATCTTTTATTAGGTTTAAAGTTCTCATTAAGATGAATTGATAAGCACAAACACGAAATAGATATTATAAACCGTTGAGGAGATAGATAGAAAGATAGATATGTACTCTTTATTGCACACCATAAATAGGATACAATCATTATGAAATATAATAAAAACAGTAGTACAATAGACAGCCTTATCGCAGTCTGCAATCTCTTACAGGTAACCTTTAGATGGACGATACTGTATAGGAACAGGTAATTTGTGGTGCACATTTGTTTTATTGGCACGTAAATATACGTTCAGAGAAGAAAAATTAGGAGTATAGTGGCAATATACATTTGAATATTACATCGCATACATAACCATATATTTATATCATTAAACAAACACTATAATTATATATATATACACACATATATAATATATACAGTAGAAATATATAAACATACATATACATATATAACACGTAGTTATTACAAAAAAGATTCTTGACGAGCTTTTGAAAAGTACTTATTATCTGTGCTCGTCTTGTAGCTTCTTGCAACGAATTCCACAGGCATGCAGCTTGTACTGTAAATGATGTATCCAAAAACGTTGTGGAATGCGTTGGAATGTCTAACGTTAGATTTGCCGATGATCTCAAGTATCGTGTATGTGTGTCGTGAATAAATGCGAAACGTTTCTTGAGGTACATAGGAGTAGTAGGATTAAACAAGGTATTATATAGTAAAGAGAGTATGTTAGTATTGAATTGGAAGCCACTTGAGTTTGGTACGAAATTCGGAAATATGATCACATTTGCGTAAGCCGAAAATAAATCTTATACAGATATTCGTTACGATCAAGATAGCTGACGTCGGCATAGTCAAGAATGGGGAGAATAAGTGATTGTCAATTTTAGTAGCAGTTGGAAGGAGACTACACAATCTTCTTAAAGAAGCTGCAGAGGCAAATATTTTACGATTAACATTTTGTATTTGAGGATTCCATGAGAGGGTTTTGTCAATGTATATCCCTAAGTTCTTGAAAATATTGATTCCCGGAATAGAATACACCTTCGAAAGACACTTTTGATAGTACCGACTAGTCAATCTTTGCGATAAGTCTGGAGCTATAGCCGATAATAGTAACTTGCGTCTTACTAGGGTTAACCCTGAGCCCGTACATTGTTGTCCATCTGCTTATGCTAACTCAGCTATTCAGATCTCTGTTAATGATGTCAATACCTAGTGGCAGATCATTAAGATAGTTTGACAGTAGATTTGCATCTTGTCTGCGTACAGGTGGTAGGAAGAATAGCACACAAGATTATGATTTTTGAGTGAAGGAATAAGTTGGGCATCTTTCCATATAGATATAAATACGCCACTAAGAATGGACATATTAAAGGTATGGGTATCTATGGGTAAATATCTTCAAGGATGGGAAGAATCATATTGCGACTGATATAATCAGACCATTTGACATCAAATGGACCGTATACTCTTCTCAACATTACAAGCGGTCAATTGACTATGAACGAAAGAAGGGTACTCAGAGAAGTGCTGGTTAAGCAAGATAAGGTCCAAACCCTTAGGAGATGGTACTTGACATTGTTTATTAACCCCTAGACTGATTTCGCATCCATTATCGAATCAACTACATGTCTTCGTCATGTTGTAGTGTCATAAGAACTACATTATGTGTGCTAAGTCTCAACGAAATCGGTTCTCAGGTGTAAAGTCAACGTCCCCTATTTTTCTACCGTCAGGGTTGAAATTTTTATTTGAAATTTAAATGATTAATGATGATGAATGATGAAAATTATTTTTTTATTGAATACTTCGAAGTTGGCCAACTTAAATGAGACTACTCTGTAAAAAGTTATGCGTGGTCATACATAACAAAAATATACTGTATTAAAAATAATCCAGTCTTGGGTTTATAACATAAATATATTGTTATGATATATGTACACTCGATAGCAATGAATCCGGGTCACAGAAAAAATTCTGGAAATCTCAGAAATGCTAGCTTAATTAATTAAATTGTTTAATAGACAATTAAATACTCCTTAAATTAAAGTAATTACTAACTATTCTAAATCAATGGGAAGTACGCATTGATTAATAATAATTAAATTTAGCAAGAAGTAACATCTGACAGCACATTTTAGGAAAAAAAAAGCCGAAAGTCGTTAATTTATTGTTATATCAGATGTAAAAATATATATTTTTTGCGATTAGAAACGAAACAAATTTTATATTTTACGGTTGGAATATCGATGTATGGAAGATTATTTTTAGAACGGCAAAGATAAGTATGTCACTCGGCAAAAGTTTCGACAATAATTTTACGAGATGGATTATGAAACAATTGACATAAAAGTTTGTACAGAATACTGGGTGCGCGAGTCAGACTCGTATTTGTCCGGTACTATATCAGGTATGTTGTTATTGGCAATATTTATGTGAAGCAAACAGGAAAATGTTATTAATCTAATAGTTTTCGTAAACCCATTGTTTCAAATACCCAGAATAAATCTACGGGAAAATTTCATAAGTCATCAGGAACCCTTATAGTCACCTTCATCAATTATTTTATTTATTTATTTTATAATTTTTCGTAAAAATTACAGCTGGAATGTAAAAAATCATCATGCATCAAATGTAAAAAATAGAAAAGATTAACATAAGAACGGCCAGTTCAATGTTTTCACAATTAGAAATTATAATTAAATTATTGCACAAGATGTTTCGAACATGGCAATGTAAATACTCGTATTATAAATAAAAATATCGATAACAGTTATCTCGGCTCGCGACGTTGGATAAAAGAACAGCCGCCGGTAGGAACGAGTATGATTTCTGCCTGTAGGTGGTCTTCGGGGACAAGTAGCAGTCGAACATTGCGTACATACTGCTGATGTAGCACACATACCAACTTTGTTCATAGCTTGGGAGAATTTTTGAGTCGAAAAAGAGCAGCCTTATTTGTGTTAGAGAGGCATATCATTCATTTGTATTGGAGGAACAAGATATCCGTTCATATACAATAGCTAATGTTTATAGGTTCTCGGCAGAGCTTGATGACAATCGTTTATTTTATGTGTTCATTGGTTTTAACTCAATCGTGTTGCTATTCTCGGGACCTACCGAGACCAACCCAGTCGGTGACTGCAGTCTGTCATTGACACCATTTTATTTTTGTGTACGTTGCTAATACATACCTCGAGTGATCACTGTACCCGCAGGGTATTGAGCTCCAGCCTGCTGGTTTACGGCCATTACAGGATAGGGAGCTTCGTGATTATTTGGGACTGGCCGTATTGCGGGGTATGGTGGTCGCTGTACGTTTTGGCCTTGGACCATTATATAGTTGGGAGCTGCATTCTGGGGCGAGCTCATTACGATATTCGGCTGCACTGAATTTGGTAACGCTGTAACGTAACATTCACGAGATTAAGAAATTGAAAAACTATTTAATTAAAGTTTCCTCGTTTGACAACGCTCGTAACGAAAGTTACTCAGCTATTTCATTGTCAACGTTTATCTAGAGAAAGTTGCGCCTTTACAGCAAATGAATCTCTTGCTTTCCTTCTCATTGTTACAAGGTATATATATAAGAGCGGTGTCAGCATATATGTCATATGGCAAATATGTTTCCTTGAGTGTTGTATCCGAGATCCTCCAACTCTTGTCAACGATGTTTGCAACCGCATATGGATTGTCCATTGGGGAAATTGTCTTTAAATGTAACTGTTAGGTGATTAGATCTTTTTTTAAAGTTATCACTGTCTAGTCCAGGATATCACATAATTCTGATAACCACTAAAAAATTCAATTTTTTTTTTGTTTGATATAGTGGTTATAAATTGATAAGAGCATTGATCCATCATTTGACTAGTCTGCTGATCCAGTGGTTAGTGATCCTGACTGCTGAGCTGAAGGTCGTAGGTTTGATTCCCACCCAGGACAAATAATTAAGTGATGCGCATGATCTTTGTCCTATGTATAATTTATCTATAATATGTATGTATTTAGAATTACAAAATTATGTTTATCGGCAGTCTGGTCACCATAGTACAGGCTCTGCCTTGCTTGGTATCAGATGGTCGTTTGTGAGATGTGTCAAGCTATCATTATTATTATATTGTTGACATCACTGTCCCTCTTGACGCTAAATCAGAGAAGTGTAAAAGGCTACGTGGTATACATACCTAGAACTACACCAGGAATTCTAGTGCGCCGACAGCCGAACCAATAGATAGCGAAGAAGATCAGACTAATGACACCCAGCACTAGCATAGTTGTCATCGTCACTAGTCTTGCTGTTAGCTGTAACCAACAAAAAAGATTTTGGTCAGATTTTGATATTGGACTTGGGTCATTGAGATTGTTTCAGCGTTATTCTCAAGGCTAATAATATTGGCACCATTTAGTTTTACCAGAACGAATTGACGTGTTAGAGTTTGAGCTTGTTTTTGGTAAAAAATGTAATATACCAAATAATTTAAGATCAGGAATAGTAGAACCTTTATATAATGATGATGACTATGTAAAACAATTGAAATATAGATTACAAGTATCCCAAAATGATGCAAAATGTAATTTAATTAGTAGTAAAATTAAACGCAAGTCTGTTTATGATATGTACACAAAACCAATAAGATACGAAATTGGTGATATGTTGTTAGTAAAAAGTGAAAAAGATAACAAATTTGAACCAGTGTATTTAGGCCCTTTTAAAGTAATTGAAGATTTAAATTGTAATGTGAAAATAGAACGAAATGGAAAATATGAAAATATCCACAATAATCGTGCGAAGCCGTTTCATAGTTAAAAAAAAAATAAAAGAAAATATTGGTTTTGTTTTATTTTTTTCTTTTGGGAAGGGCATATTGTAGTGACGAGACCACTCGCACAGCTTGCATACTCCTTTGATTGGAAGAATAACTCTTTACTACGCGAGAGGCATAGACTGGTGGCACCAAAACTCGAATTTAGAACACGTTCGAAATATTTTATGAAGAATAAATGTTGAAGACGAGTGAGTCGCGGGGAGGACAGAGACCTGTCTTGACGACTTACGGGCAATGTGTACAGAATAATTCAAGAAGTATTATTTATAATTAATTTGTGTGAAGTTATAATTGTTACATGAATAATCTGATCCTGATTATATCGCATAGTGCGTTTGCCTGCTCTTTTAATTTTCCTCCTCTAGCTAATACCTATCGAAACCGGATACCATAAAGCCCCAAGCTTTACACGTGTTGGAGTACGCCGCAGTTATTTTAGAAGAAGTACTCTACGCGTTACACATATGGTATGGTACAGCCCTACTATTAATTAAGAATATGTAAGCATTGTTTTGCAACTTTTAAGTATACATGTTCATGATACTTCTATGTAATGAAGAGTAATAAACGGGGTTTCGTCAGACATACACGTGTTTACTTTTGCTCCCTAAAGACCACATCATAGTATGCAAAGATCTAAAATCTCTAAGAACGGTGTGGGAATATTTTAAACACGTCCGCCATACACAGGGTCTGCCCCTGTGAACGACGGACCGAGCTCTTCTCTTCTTCTCTTCTCTTCTCTTCGGTCAAAATAGGCCGAAGTGTTGGCTAAAAACGAAAGTTTCTAGCAAGCACTGAAAATTAACGATCTATGAGTTCTATGACGATTTGCGAATGCGCGTCCGAAAAAGTGATGCGCGATGCCATATCATATCCACAAGTCAGAAATAATCTAAAGACAGCAACTACTCCAACGACTTGCCGTTTCTGTAGTGTTCCTTCTGCTAATGAGCGAAAGACACAGAGCCAGCTCCAGGAACGCTTTGAGACGTAATCAGCAGGCGCTCAGCTTGCCTAGATAAAATAAAATACGTAGTGCTGCTATGGTATGTTTTCTAAAAACGCATCCCACCAATGTTAACTTTCCAATTGTTTAAAATAAAGTCTGAAATAGTGTGTTGGAAAACCATAAGATTAAAAAAATGACCTAATTGATCCATTGTGTTTGTTTTTCCTCAGTCTTACAGCTCGCAGCATAGCGTTATAATGTAAGGATAAAATTTAATATAGGTATGTGATAACGATGGGTATTAATTAGACTAGTGTGTAACTAAAACAAATGTCAAGCTAACCTTGTTAAATGGCTTTTTTGAACGCAAAGAGGCTATGAGCATTAACAACAACAACCATTGTAGGCATTCTCTTCTCCTCTTCCTCTAGGGCTGTCAAACCTAATAAACAGCATACATTTTATCATATACAGCAGCAGCGCCTCGCGGTTTCTCCCTCGTAAGTCTCGATTCCGTGGGAATGTCGGGATAAAAAGTAGCCTATGCGTTAATCCAGGTCTCCAGCTATCTACATACCCAGTTTCATCTCAATCGGTCCAGTACTTTTTGAGCCAATTCGTTACAAACATACTTACATACAAATCTTTCCTCTTTATAGTATAATAGTATAGACTAGCAGCGCCTCGCAGCTTCACCCGCGTAAGTCCCGATCCCGTCTGAATGTCGGGATAAAAAGTAACCTATGCGTTAATCCAGGTCTCCAGCTATCTACATACCAAGTTTCATCACAATCGGTTCAGTAGTTTTTGTGTGAAAACATTACAAACCTACATACAAAAATGTTTCTTCTTTATAATATTAGTTTATATTTAATATTAGTTTAAATATACATCAGTCCTCTATTTCCTCCTTTGTGTTTCTTTTTTCTCATTTCGACCAAAACCCCTTAAAACTCTAAGCTGACACAGCGATGCACACAGATTATACTTTCTATGAACCGATGAATTTATTTATTATGACGTTATCACGAAACAATTATTGTCCGTAAACCGACTTTACAGACAACCAAATTTTTTATTTATCGCTTTCTTGTACACCCTTTGAGTAAAATACTTCGCTCGCGTCTACATTTATACATTTTGCACGGCACCCTAATTCATTTTCCAAATTGAAGCAGCCTAGGTTACTCCTTATAACACCAGCTGAAAGAAAGATGTGCCAGCGAAAGTCCCGTGCAAATCGGTCCACTCGTTTTGGAAATTAGTCGGCACAAACAGACAAATTTTAAAAATGTTTTTTTTTTGTTATATGTACCGTGGCAACATTCTGATGCACTTAGTAAAATGCTGTTATTGTGACATTACAAATGGACACTTCAATTTTATTTGTTTCCATAGATTTGTGACCTAAGTCATTGACTGTTTTCAATACTTGGGAAAACTAAAAGAAGGAACAATTGCATTTAAATATTACTAGCAGCGCCCCGCGGTTTCACCCGCGTTAGCCCCGATCCCTAAAGAATATCGGGATAAAAAGTAGGCTATATGTTAATCCAGGTCTCCAGCTATCTACATACCAAGTTTCATCGCAATTGGTTTAGTAGTTTTGGCGTGAAAAAGTAATAAACATCCATCCATCCATCCAAACTTCCACATTTATAATATTAGTCTGATTTGTTCTACATACTGAAGAACTGTAGTTGCCCCAGTCCTTCAGGTACCTTCAGGCCTTGCTCCAGTCTTATCTTCTACTAATAATACATCGTCTTTAGTATACGCAAAGAGAGATTTATTGTGTGGTTAATGGTAACGTAGAAAAAAATGGAATCCTCAGCACCATAGATTATATTTACCTAGTGGGGTGCCTTGAGTACAATCATCTTCGTTAAGACAGAATGACAGCCCAGTTTCAATATAAGTACCTACCTAGTCGTTCTTTGTAACAATAAGTTTTTTTTATTAAACTGTGCATGGCCACCCAAAAGTGGTTTGGGCTACATGGTGGCAAAGATTCAAGCAGCGGTAGCTTTGAATTATTTTTCAAATTGAAATCGGTATTTCCCATTGTTAAATTAATTAGTAAGTAGTGAAAATATAATAATTTAGTTTAAAAAATAATAATAAAAAACACGCTTTAAAACTAATTTTATCCTTGCCAATATTTAAACTTAAATCACTACAATGAAGTTAAATTATAATATCACTACATAGTATAAAACAAAGTCGCTTTCTCTGTCCCTATATCCCTATGTATGTTTAAATCTTCAAAAGTACCCAACGGATTTTGATGCGGTTTTTTTTAATAGATAGAGTGATTGAAGAGGAAGGTTTATATGTATAATAACATCCATTAAATAGTGGAGAAATACTGTTACTTTTGAGGTTTCTAATGTAATGTCGTAAATAATTCCATAACTACTGGATCGATTTTAATTATTTTTTCAGTAAATGACATAGGCTATATATTTTATACCCGTGCGAAGCCGGAGAGGGCCGCTAGTATATATATATATCATAGACATAGACCGTAAGTAGACTTAGATTAGTTATCGCTTTAAGCTTGAACAGTTTTATTTTATACATACCACATCCTTGTCGGTATCCATGATTTTCTGTTACCGTGTATTTGTTGGCAGGTTTCTATAGATCAGTTGAGTTAACTGTGGAGTCTGTTAGTACTGCACTTCACGTTTGGTTATGGACTCGCACGTCTCACACTGGATAAAATGCTACAGTACCCAGTTATCGTTCCCTATGACTCGCGCTTGTGGCGCCTCTAGCGACGATGCTTTACAAATAACATCAAACAACAAGTCATTATATTAATTAAAGAAATAAACATGTAAAATACTCGTGTTGATACGGTCACTATAAAATGTTGTGTTCGTTGACTAATTGGGTAACAGTTAGATCTATTTCACAACTTTTTGCGATAGAAGAACTGTGTTGCAAGTTTTGCATTTTTTCCATGTTATATTTTTTTGATGGGTTACAGGTGTATCTAGGGCCCGTGCCCTCCGTAGTGCGCGAGCAATTTCTCAAGTCTAATGCACTCATGTGCTAAATTTACAGGAACCCTTTGGACCCATTTTTACACCCCTTCTAACTCGGAATCGGATAAACCTATTAAATTGAAATTTGGTATACGACGTAAGGGCTTTCTCACTACATCATAATACTATGCTTAATTTAAAAACTCCAACTGTAATATTTTACAAAAAATGAACGTCTGAAAATCACCTGCACCCAGGATTATTTAATAATACTTACAATTACAGGTATGTTATACCTTTTCGGAATCGCATTAATTCCCGTAAATACATAATCATGAGTCAGCCTGTGACCACGGCCAGTGCAACCTGGTCGAAACGTCCGGCAATTCAGAGTAAATACATAATTATATCATGGAACGCGAAAGTTTAAAAGTTAGTATATGTTGTCCATTCTAAAGCTTACCATGACCTGGCTGCTGCGCCTAGGATTATCTCGAGGTGAGAGAATTCCTCAATGATCAACAGTACAGACACGAAACTTTATATAAGCATTTAGTTGTGATAAGACCCTGCTGCGTCCAAGATTAGCTCTAGGCTAGGGAACTCCTCAGCAGTCAACAGCGAAAGCACCAAATTTTATATACGTATTTAATTATAATTAATTGTGAAGAATGCACGGATGATGCAATCGTTAAAGTGGTCGCCTCACTACTACGTTGCGGGGAGTGATTTTTTTTTTAATTTTTTTTTATATAGGGGGCAAATGAGCAGACGGGTCACATGATGGTAAATGACTACCGCCATGGGCACCTGCAACTCAAGGGTCACAAGTGCGTTGCCGGCCTTTAAGGTGGGAAGAGGAGGAGAAGGGTGGAAGAGGGGGAGAGGTGAAGGGTTAGAGCCCCCAGTAACCTCACTCACGCGGCAAAAAGCAATACAAGCATTGCTGCACTGCCGGTTTTCTGTGAGGCCATATCACTAGCGGCCAGCCCATATGTGCCGAAGCATCCCCACAAGATACAAATATTTGTATCATCCACAAATAGTTTGAATGTGTGTAAAGTCCCCTAAAATACAGGAATTATTCATAATGCAGGAGTTGTTTTTTTAAGGATGTAAGAAGTATAAAAAGCGATGATAGCGTTTTCTGAAGTCTGGCAGGACTAGGATTGGTGCACCTCGGTTGGCTCCACAACATGTTTCGTGTGATTTGGCGAGATGGGTGTCATTAGCATTGATTTATGACCGTGGGTCACACTGAAAGTTTCTAGAATAGTTCAAATGCAAATTCAAATTCAAAATAATTTATTCAATTAAGACACTAAGTGACATTTATGAACGTTAAATTGAAGTTAGAGTTAAAATCATAGATCGGCGCAAACAGACGCCACAGAGCATGTACTGGATTGTCGAGGTAAATTAGGTGAAAACACCAAAATCTACTGCCTGCTTGTACGCGATCTATAACTTCCAGTTTCCAAAATGCGTAGAGCCTTATGAGAAGAATAATGGCAAAGAAACTCATGGCCACTCTTTTTAAAAGTCAGATCTTCAGGTACAATAGTGTTAGTGTTACACGAAAGGTAAACAGGATGCAAGCTGATGCCACCTGAATTTCATTTTATTGAAATGCTCCAAAAGCTAACGTACTGAAAAATAAAAATCACTCAGTGATACCGTTGAAGGTTTGAACCTATTAAACATAGAAATCATTCAAGGTGCACATCTACCTTCAGTCAGTTACAAAATCTACTGTTAAATCTACCGTTAGTCCAGTAAGAAAAGCAGCCGATAATTTTTTTATTTAAATTTGAATTAGAACTCTTTGGGAATCTGTAGATGTCTTTAAAAAAAGTATGTCCTGCATCGAAATGGATTTGACTAGACAAAATTTTCGCTCAATGATTTATTACGACTTTCGTTGCGGTCTTACTTAACAACAGTGTTACGATAGACGTCAATTTGCATTTCATTACGAAGCGTTATCTCGTGCCACTGTTTACAACTGGTTTAATGAATTTAAACGTGGCCAAAGCAAACTCACTGATGATTCTCGAGAAGGACGTCCTTTTACGGCGACTACTGAAGATAACGTGAGTGCTGTGCGGCTAATGATAGAAGCTGATAGAAGGGTGACATATCTACAGATTCGGGCAGCTTTAGGCATGGGTCAAGTACAAAAAATTGTTATATGAATATTTAAGCGTCAGAAAGCTTTGTACTAGATGGATAATGGATTGTTTTAGACAGCTGCGCCCAAGAAGCAGGATCCTCCTCCACCACGACAACGCTCCAGCTCACTCCTCCCAATGGACTATCGAAGATGTGAAGCAGTGAGTCATCCTCCGTACAGTCCCGACCTGGCACCTTGTGCCTTTTATTTATTTCCAAAAATAAAAGATAAGCTTAGAGGAATTCGTTTTATGAACCCTGAAGATACCGAGGCGTGGAAGAGATTCCTAAAGAAGAGTGGGCTCACTGCTTCAGTCAATGGTTCCATCGTATGCGACGGTGCTTAGAAAGGAACGGAGACTACTTCGAAAAGCAATAAAAATATTAACAGGTTTCTAAATTATTCCGTTTTTTATTTTCTAAAAACTTTCAGTGTGATCTCCGTATAGCAGAAGGGAAACTCCAAAATTAAACGTGGAACTGTGTTTCGCACAAGCATAATTAAGCTTCACGCTGAAATAAGTGGCGCATGGTTCCAAGCACCCAAGTGAAGGTGAAGCTGACTATCCTAACAAATATTATAAGTACGAATGTGAGTTTGTTGAAAAGGACATAATGGTATCCTTCATCCAGAAAGGAAGTATTGTTAAAAAGTTTTGCTTTCATCCAGAAAGAAAAAGGAATAGAGACATAAAATAGTTGCGAACAGCAAAGCTAGTAGTTCAGAAAACCGTTTAACAAAATAGACAGGTACTTAAAAGACTAAAAGTGTATGTAAATGTACACGGGGATTTTCCAGTTAATTAGCTCTACAACTTTCCACAAACAAAATGAAGATGGTGACTACTACCACCATCAAATGTACGCAAGCGCAAAGACGAGGCGACAACTAGGCGCCACACACATCCCGCGTAGGGTTGTCAAGTTACAGTGCAGTCTCTTTCTAATATGTATGACAATGCGAGTATCCTGTTTCATTTATTTACTGTTTACTGTCACGACTGTGATAATCGGTATAGGAAGTTTCAGCATAATTCAGGTTATATGGGCACTTAATTCCCAGTCGAATCTCCTTGGTCTGAATCGCTAAAACCCCTATTAAAAGATAAACCGCTGATAAATTACTATTGGCTAAGAAAGTTTTTTGAAAGTTCTGCGAAGAACCATAGCAAAAATCTAAAACTGTTCTATTAACATTTTTACTTAAATGAGGCTTTTATTCATTCTGCTTCAAGCCCTTAAACAAGAATTAACCTGAAATATTGCCGCTGTGTATACACTTATTAGGTATAAGGTATTCTGCACAAAAGTGTATATTGGGTGGAACCAAGTATAAATGCACTTATGCAAATTAACGCCAAATACATATTTCTGCGGTCCTTTGAAGCTGTAAAAAAAATCAAGCTTCTAAACTTAAATAACCGTCTCTATTGTTAACTCAATCAACAGATTGTGTTAACAATCAATGGAGACGGTTATTTAAGCGGTATATTTTAACCTATTTTAAAACTTGGCAGGTCCATAATTATCTAAATTGACCTAAAATCATGAAATTTGTTAAGCAGCACAAGTAAAGATAAACATCAAATGCCGTTAATTTGTTGAAAATTAATTAAAAAAAAATTAATATTAAAATTTTGCGATTACACACTTATGTATGGCGGTTGGAAAATAGACTGTGTGCCGATGTAGTTTTAGAATGGCTAAGATAAGTTGGTCTTTCAAACATTTTCGAAAACGACCTATGAAGACGAAATTTGGCAGGAGGTAGTTTATGAGTAGGAGACGTCAGCTAGGAACGGATTTTGTGACAGGGCCTGGTTAAGGACGTCCAAGGGCTTTCGCAAGTTTATATGAAAGTCCGTAGTTTTTTCTACTAGAGATCTTAAGTGTGGCAGTGGGGTAGTTTATAAGTTGGACACAGACTAAGAGCGAATTTTGCGACACGGCCGGATTAAGGAGTGTAAGACACGGCCGGATGAAGGAGTGTAAGACACGGCCGGATTAAGGAGTGTAAGACACGGCCGGATTAAGGAGTGTAAGACACGGCCGGATGAAGAAGTGTAAGACACGGCCGGATTAAGGAGTGTAAGACACGGCCGGATTAAGGAGTGTAAGAGCTCTCAAAAGCTTATACGAAAGTCCTTGGCTTTTTCACTAGAGATCTAAAACTTGGCCGGGAGGTCGTTTATAAGTAGGATATGTAAGTTTAGAACGACTTTCAGGACAGGACCAGGTCTGGACATCTAAGGGCTCTTGAAAGTTTCTAAGAATTTTTAAGAAATTTGGCAGGGAGGTAGCAAAGGCACGTGAGCTTAGAATGGATTTTACTACAGGGCCGGATTAAGGAGTCTGAGGGGGCTCGCAAGTTTATCTGAAAGTCGTCTCGTCTGGGTATTTTGTATAAGATACCTGAAATTTGGCAGGTAAGTCAGGTGACTGTTTAAAGGAGTCCCAGGGCTTTCGCAACTTTATGTGAAAGTTCTTGGTTATTGCTACTTGTACTCGACTGTATGTACCTAACATATAGTCGAATTACTCTGATTTAGAATGTAAAATTAATAAATAGGGTTATAAAATTATTTTTTAAATGGTATAGTGGGCAAACTAGCAGACGGCTAACCTGATGGTAAATGACTACCGCCGCCCATGGGCACTTGGAACTCAAGAGTCACAAGTGCGTTGCCGGCCTTTAAGGTGGAAGTAGGGGAAAGGTGGAAGAGGGGGGTGGGGGAGGGGAGAAGCAATGGGTTAAGGGCCTCCGTTGAATGAAATATTTTTTTTCTCAGGGACGGCTTAAGGTGGTCAAAAGATATTTCTTCGTTAAAACGTTAAACATAATGGCAAGTTATACTCTTCGCTCTTCTGTAGGTATATATAGCTTGTCGTAGCGTGTAGATGATCTATGGTACTGAAGCCTTTTCGGAACCCAGCTTGTTCGGAATGCTGGAAGTCATCCTGCGATCCAGATGGTTTGTGATGACCCTTGAAATCAGCTTATAAACATGACTGGACAATTTAATGCAATGTTGAATCACTTGATGATGTAAAACTATAATGTTTTAAGATGTGAATTCAAAATATGTTCGTTTTCCATAATTATGTCCGAATTTAAGAACTTGTTTGGTGCCATCCTTAAAGCTAACGTTTAGAGGATAAGGCGCCGGAGTGTCGCCCCAACTTGTTGCGTCGTCTCGGCCCTCCCTCGCAGCTATCACCCCCAAATTCCAACTACACGACTAGACACAGTAATCCGTTTACAAGCTTATATTAAACACCACACAGTGAGACACGGTGTCGTTTCGTGTTTGCAGTTGAGAAGAAGGTTGAGAGAGTTCAGTCATAAGACACGCTGCCATGATCCCTTCACGCGCCTTCAAAACTATGATTTTTATAATCTTTTGCATTGATTTTAGTGTCAGACTTAGTAGGACACATCTTTAAGAGATGTTGTGGTGTGTTGTGAACATTTAACTGGACGAGTTCCTGAAAGGTAGGTAGGTGCAATAGGTAAGTTCAATGACCTTTTCATATCTATACAAACTGATTAACGTTAAGCTTTAAACAATTTCACCATAATCCGGGTTATTTAAGATATTTTATTTAACTGGATGAAAGAAAATATTTTCTACTTTATTAAGGAATTTATTAACTAAACAAGTTTAATATTTTTTTTTTATATATACATGTACGCTCTATTAATATTTCGTAAAATCTTTGTGTAAACGAATCGTTGTTAAAGCAAACCTATTGATGAAAGAAAGAAAGGAGAGCGAAAATACGTTTACTCTGGCAAAACTAAACGATACGATAATAGTGCGGTGACATTTTGTGTGTTGATAATTTTTAGTATAAAAACAAAAACCAGACTCGCGCACCGAGGGTTTACACATACTTGTACATATTTATGTAGATAGTTCGTCCATCGCGGGAATCGATTCTCGAAGATTTTATTGCCTGTTATTTTCCGAAAGACAAACTTAACTCTCCCATTCGGAAAATAACTTCCCATACATCGATGTACGTTACAGTCACTTTTTCAAGCGCAAAGTATAAGTTTGTAACCGCAAGAAATATTTTTTTATGTGCTATAACAACAAATTAACGGCTTTCGGTTTTTTCCTTTACTTGTACGGTGAGATCTTGCGTTTTGCCAAATTTCGTTATTATAGGTCAATGGGAAGTATATCCTAATTTTAATTTACCTGCGAAATGTTCAAATTTGTTAAAATCTAAGGCTTAATGGCCCTATCTTTTAATTGCGTTTAATAAGAAGCCTAATTTTTTTACAGGTTCAAGGGACTACAGATATAAGTACCTATTTGATGTTAATTTCAATTTGGTTCCTCCACGGGCTCCTTAGAAAAGGGTCTCGACAGACAGACAGACTCAAAGCGAAGTGATCATATAAGAAAGAGTTCCATTTTCCTTTTGAGGAACGGAATCCTCAAAAACAATTTCAAACAATTGCTAAACCATTTTCCTTCTCGCTGTTGTAATTAACTAACTCTTGGTTTGTTTCATCCTTAATGTCTTACGTAACTATACCCTCGTGTATTTTCAGACACGTGTCCCCGGTTCAGTGGTGGTCATCCTCAGTATGGGAGTGAGAGGCACTGGCGGCGTAGGCGGAGGGGTGCCCCGCCACCGTCCCAGTCACGTGGCCTACTACGTGGCCCTCGTTGGGATCGTCAGTCTCCTGGTCATGTTGCTTCTCTACTTCTTTTACTTCTTCATCAAGAAGGTCAAAAGTAAGGTTTCATTTACACTGTATTTTTGGCTCCTTGTCCTATATTTTTTGGTTTTAAAGATTTAGGAAAAATATTTTGATAGCGTATTTGTTTTCACCGAAGTAACGTATTTGTACTCGTAAATACACTGTTTAATGAATGCCACAAAAATATTCTAATTTAATATATTATAAATTTGAATGTGGGTTTGTTTGTTTGTTTGTTACGCTTTCCTTAACTAGTCAACCAATGATCATGACATTTTATATACACGTTGTTAGGGGTAGAGTAAAGGAAATTGAGGATCTTTTAGTTCTATTCCCAAGTGATAGAAAAATAATAACTTTAACGTATCCGAAGCAGCGGGCAAAAGCTGTTTTTTATAGTTTAGATTAGTCTAAAAAATATTATAGATTCCCTTACATACTTATGAGAGGTCATTCAACACTTTTAATGGTTCCTACTGTTTCAAGAAACTGTATTTATATAGATCATTTATTCTAGAGCTCAGTTCCATGGACACACCAACGCTGACGGCGAGCTCTTGCAGACCACCACAAGTAGCCGCTCCTGCCTACCCAGTACATCCAGGTATTATCCGACAAATTCAAACTTTTCATATACTACTGGCCAATGGCTCACACATTACTAGTATTCTTGTTAACCACTCCAGAGTTTAGCTTAGCCTATAACTCTTGTGTTAACTGTGTTCACGGTGGTTGTGTAGTAACCACCTTTATCGCAAGTCCGACGCCATTGCTATTATGCCATTATGTCAATGGGATCAGCATTTCTTCTGTTTGTCGTCTTAATTAAATACAATAATTATAACATGATCGTAGACAAAGCTTTACGGTATAGAAGAGTGATGTGGCGATAGTTTATTCGACTGCTACGTTAGAGGTAACAGGTTTCCTGCTCTGTTCAAATATTTGTGTACATGAATATGTCTATTTGCTGTAGTGTAGGTATTGCAAGGTATAATAGCTATGGACTTAGTTGCAAAAAAACCGTATGTAAAGTATAATATTATCCGTGCTCCCGAACCCCTAGTACAAGCTATGCTTAGTTTGGGTTTACATAGCGCCCGAGTGGGCAGGGTGGCAGCACGGGACCCTTTCCTTCCGACTGACGCAGGTTCTTTCCGGGCACGGCTGCTTCGGGAAGTACCTGCACTCGGTCGCTAGGAGGGAATTGAGTCCCGCCTGTCACCACTGCGACTGCAGTGAGGACTCGGCTCAGCACACGCTGGCGGTTTGCCCCAGTTGGGCGGCGCAGCGTCGGGCCCTCACTGCAGTCATCGGAGTGGATCTGTCGCTGCCGGCTGTCATACGCTCCATGGCCGGTAGCGACAGGAATTTTACCGCGGTCGCAACCTTCTGTGAGGAAGTCATCTCGCAGAAGGAGGCGGCGGAAAGGGTCCGGGAGGACGACCTCCACTCGGACCTAATTCGCCGCCGGCGAACCGGGCGGCGGAGGCGCGCTTACCAGCGCCTCATGCCGCCCTGTGTGTGGCCGCGGGTGGACGGGACGGGTTTTCCCCTTCACCCGCTGTAGTGGCCCCCCGCGAGGAGGTGGCGTCCGCGTGTGCCTGGACGTTGCCTAATTGAGAGGTTTTTACGCAAAGGTGGTGCCCGCGCTTTTGCGGGCAGGCGCTAGGAGGGTTCCGGATGTCTTAATAAAAGCTGTTCCCGGATCCCTCCTACTTAAGGCGCAGTACGGCACACCGTGTGGTTTTAGTCGGTTGGATTCCGACACACCGCCCCACCAAAAACCCTGGTGATGTGACGGCCCGAGAGGGTTAAAAAAAAAAAAAAAAGGGTTTACATAGCGCCGTGTTTTTTTTATTCCAAACAGGAGTAGGCGTTGGTCTTTAAATTCACCTGATGGAAAGTGACGATGAAGACAAAGATTACACGCCTTTCCAAGAGAAACCTATTCACTCTACTCTTGAAGGTTCCACGGTTAGAATTGTCTGTAAAAATAGACACAGGCAGCTCATTCCAGACCTAGGTGAATCGAACAAAAAAGAGAGATTAGTTTGACTTTTCGGTATTTTGACAACGAAAGGATGGAATCTCCGTCTGAGTCTAGTATTTATTATTATTGTTTTGAGTGCCTGGTGCTACCTCGACCATTTCTGGTCTTTTGTAGCGCACTTCTGGTTTACAGTTCACTACTCAGACTTATGGCTTCGAGAAACCTCCAGATCCTTCAGCAGTGATTGTTTGTATTTCCTGCGGTTGCATGATGTGCAACCCTAGGTGAATACTTCGGTGCCGCATTAGTGGGCCACAAGAGCATAAAATATGCATTGCAGTCTCTTCTGTTTCTTGACAGAATCTGCAAATTGTGTTCTCACCCAATTTTAGGTTGAACATATGTTTGTTCAGTTTGCAGTGTCCGGTGAGGACTCTTGTTACTGCACAGGTTTTGTATCTTTTGAGCTCCAGAAGTTCTTTAGATACTTTATTATCATAGCCCTTTATTATGGCTTTCGAGTGTCTTAGACCAGTCGTGGTCTTCCATCTCTTAATAGCCAATGATGTATATTTGGCGTTTATGATAGAATACGCTCGCTGTTTGCTGATGCCGCACAATGGTTCTGGGCCATGCTGTCGGTTGTCTGCACCAGCTCTGGCGAGTTCATCAGCTTTTTCGTTGCCATCGATACCTGAATGGCCTGGTACCCATCTTAATGTAATTTTGTTTGATTGCCCCAGTGTGTTCAGGTTTTTCTTGCAATTTTGTATTAGCTTTGAGCTAGTAAGGGACGCTTTGAGTTCCTTCATGACACACATTCGAGGTTCTTAAGATCATCAGAAAACTTAGAGTTAAAAATGCCTTTGCACTCCACATTGTTCTTTGACAAATCTTTCACCGTTGTTGCAACAAGGTTGTGGAATGCATTACCTATAGAAATAAGAAAGGCTCAAACTGTAAACGCCTTCAAAGCAATGGTAAAAAGTCACTACCTAACTTTATAGCTGCATCAAAAGGTATAGTGAAATCATGTGACACTTTATCGTTATCATGTTTATTTGCAGAATATTGGTATGTATTTTCTCAGTATTTAATTTTATTATTCATGTTATTGCTTCGGTGTATATGAAAATATATGTACATATAGATATATATTTGTATATTTATATATGTATATTGTATGCTTATGTATAAGACTAGGTATATGTATGTGTATATATGTAGTACACCGACAACTACTACTTAATTCTGCCACTAAATCCATCCTAAGGTTGTCTGGTAGAGATCGCTCTTAGCGATAAGACCGCCCATTGTACATAACATTAATATTAAGATCAATCAGTTTAATGTATAGTTTAATGTATTATGGTGTACAATAAAGAATATTCTATTCTATTCTATTCTATTCTAGTCTCAAAATTGTCTATTGCCAATAGCGCCGCTTGGCTGTCTGAGTTGATGTAGATGTGTTGTTTTTTTACTTTCCTTTCAACGTTGATCTCCACGCACATGTTTAATGCAGAGAGCTCAGCCTGAAAGACGGAGGCCTCTGCTCCCAGGTTGGCGCTCCACCTGAATTTTGGTCTCTCTCCGTAAATTCCACAACCTACATCAAGGCCTTTTTTGGACCCGTCGGTGTACCACTCGTGACTACAATTTTTGTTGGATTGGAGGCCTTCCAGCCATGTATCCCTCTGTGGTATGTCTACTGTGTACCTTCTTACGAAGTCGATCTCTGTTTGCATGTCATCCGCTGGCATGTTCAGAGATTTTATTCCGGAAACCGACTCTTTTAGTGAGTTTAGTGTTCGTGATTGCCACTTTGGTTTCGTCTGTGTACTTATCTTATATATGTTTTTGGCAGCTTCTTTTTGCACATAGATGCTGAGCGGAGTCAGGCTTAGTAGTGCATTTAGAGCTTCCCCTGGCGTCGAGGATAGCGCACCAGTGGTTATTAAACAAGCCGTACGTTGTAGGCTGTCTAATTTGTTTGAGGTAGTCGTTGCGCTTACCTTACGGCACCAGACGGCAGCTCCATACGTTACGATTGGCCTTGCAATCGCCGTATATAGCCATAGGGCAATCTTGGGCTGAAGTCCCCATCTGGCGCCGGCCATGCGACAGCTCATCCATAAAGCCATTTTTGCTTTATGGACTATGTTTGTGATATGTGAGTTCCAGGTTAACTTTTGGTCAAGTGTGACCCCTAGGTACTTGACTTCACTAGAGAAAGAAAGGATTTTGCCGTTTAGTTTTGGATTTGACAAACTTTCCAGCTTCCTTTTCTTTGTGAATGGAATTATCGTAGTTTTGTCTGCGTTAATTGATAATTTGTTATCTCTGCACCAGTTGTTGATGGTGTTGAGTGCTCCTTGTAGTAGTGTTGAGATGGCGTGGAAGCATGGTCCTCTGACTATGACCACTAGGTCATCTGCGTAGCCCTGTATGTCATAGTCGAGGTTAGACATTTCTACAAGGAGTTGGCCAACAGCGAGGGTCCAGAGTAGTGGGGATAGGACGCCTTCTTGTTAGCACCCTCGTGTCGTATAAAATTTGTGCGATGTTTCGTTTAGTGAAACTGTCGCAATTCTGTCTGAGAGCATGCTTTCCACCCATTTTATGGTGGTGACATCATTTTTTTTGCAATCATTCCTCTGAGGATTGTTGCTGTGGGTGTATTGTCAAAAGCACCCTCAATGTCGAGAAAAGCACATAGAGCAGTTTGCTTATCCTCTAGAGCCTTCTCCACTTTGTCGATCAGATCTAATAAAGCTGTTTCCGTGGATTTGCCCTTTTGGTAAGCATGTTGGTAGGGACTTGGTGGTCTTTCTACTAAGTACGTTGCTCTAATGTTCTGGTCTATAACTCTTTCCATAGCTTTTAGAAGAAAAGAGGTAAGACTTATAGGTCTAAAGGATTTCGGAACTGAATAGTCCCTTTTCCTACTTTCGGTATGAAGCGTACCGTGACCTGTGACCATTGATCTGGTATGACTCCTCAGGCGTAACTTGCTCGGAACAGTTTTACCAGATGCGGAAGGAGTCTGAGTCTAATAGTCCGATGAAAGGAATGGTGACTCACTCAATTAGTTATATTCGATAGTTAGTTCGATACTTAGTTCTCAAGAGACTTCGTTAACGAGTCGAGACGTCATTGACTTATAATTATTCGTGAGCACATCGTCGTTTATATGCTTACGGGGTCTTCGGTCAACAATACGACAAATGTGATCTCGGTCAAAGCCTCATAACCTTTTTGTTGCTTTCTATACGGTGGTTTAATCAGCATTGAGAAAGATTAAGTACTATTTTTAAATATACATTATATGTAACGTATGTTTCAGTGATACGCGAAAGTGCCAGTGAGATGGCGAAACTATGCACTCAAGTGCCTCCACCAGGCAAAGGCGGTACCATATACCCGACATCCTCTTCGCCTGCTGCCATCCGCACCGACACAGGAGAGAGGTCCCAGACCGACCCAGTAGTACCAGGGTCTGTGGTACCTTCGGCTCCCAGCGAACCAACAGTTCCTGATGCACCTTCCGTCCCTCCCGAGCCGCCGTTACTGAAACAGGCTCCCCCGGTGATTGTAGTCGATGAAATACCATCACTCACAGCTCATTAGGGGATAATAAAAGGATTATTAAATTTCAAGTAAGAGTGTTGTGGTTGTTACTCAAGTTTTCAATAGGTATTTTCGCAGTTTTCTCTTACAAAATGTTCATAGAGGAATAAAAAAAATACGAGACAGTATATTCATTACAAATTTATTGGTTCTGGAGTAATTGTTTATTGCCAGAATTGATTAAAAGTATAAATCTAATCAAAATGTCGATAAAAAAGCGTCCAAACAAATGGTACCTACTAGTTTTACTACCTCAGTAACTTTAATGTTAGGTCTTCAAGTTTTATAAATCTTTTCTTAATACTTTTTAATAAATTTGTATATAAATCAATTGAAATGTCATACATACATACAGCTCACGCCTTATTCCCGTTCGGGGTAAGCAGAGACGATATAGAACACTCTTTGCCACGATCCTGGCATACAGCTCGCGACTGAGCAGTTCTAGGGCTCCGATAGGCCTTAGCATCCATCAGGTTGTTCCTCAATCGACCATCAACAATCACGAAATCGATCATGCTTCTTATCTTCTCGCTACCTTACCTCCCTTTCCATGTGAATTGATGAATTTGGCAGTGCTCGAACCACATGATTGTCACCATTAGATGACTTGATGAACTAGATAAACATTCACTAGTTGTATATTTGTATGTTTGGAACAAGAAAAGAGCTTTGCCGTCCAACTGGTTTTGTATGGTATAAATACTGTTTTGTTGTATTGTAAGTTTTTACTATAGGTACCTTATATGTAGATAGTACTAAAATATTTAAACATTATTGTCCATAGCGTTAAATTTAACATGAAAGCTTTCATGAATTGTTGCGTCTATGGTGTAACTAATGTTGTTGTAATGAAACAAGTTATTGTGAGTCATTTTTAAATTATTAATAACATTTATACTTAATAGTATGTGGCAAACAATGTCGGGAATTCTCACGACGATTAATCAATGTATTATCAAGTCTTGAAATCACATATAAACCCTGCAAAAGAGTGAAAATATTTAGCAAAACATACTTCAAAACATACGCCATCTAAGTAACGGCCGTTTCCAATAACCAAGCTGTAGTTACCGATAGATCGCTATCTCCAAAAAAAACAGAAAGGTCCTATCTATCTATAGTCTGCGTTTCACAATCAGAAATAAGTCCTACCTATCTTTATCCAACGAAGGGTAACGCCTTTCCTTTCGTCTATCCACGCCTCTTGAAACATCTCATTTTTTGTTAACCAGTTAACAATAATCACCCTTAAACCCATGCTAATTTTTATAGATTTAATTTTTTTTTAGTTAATGAACGCGGCCCATGACAAAATATGAGACAATGCTGCTTGTGTAACATGTGGCGGCAAATGTCGTCTCAAATAACAAAGCAATGAATGCACTATAAGAATCAAAGTACAGGCTTGTTAACAAATGATTTTATTTCTTCGATTTTTCGATTCGAATAAAAATAAAACTTTATTAAAATCTAATTGGCAGAAATAGAAGCAGCTATAGTAATACGTATTCTGTTAAAACGAATTAAATACTTTTTAAATAAATATAAGTTTATTAATAAATAGTAGTACTAATATAATATAATAAGTACTAATAAGTACTAAATTATTTATTTAACTGGTTTACAGCAGACTCAGTATAAATCTGTATGCATAGTATTCACATCAGTTCGTTTCTTCACCACAATCATAATTTAAATAATTCCAACTACAATGTTCCATTGTATTATATTATTAGTATATTGTTCATACTACAACTATTCATTTTTAAAAAGTTATCCTTGTCAAAACGGCCGATGTTGACAGATAAGAAAATGATGTTACTTGAGTTAGCTCCGTCTATCGAAAAGTAACTTAAAACTTATATTGAAATGAAAGTAAGAACCATTTGTATGGGATTCCTATCTCTAGTAGGCTACCTGTCCTCTCGACGATAGATCGACAACTTCGATAGAATATGCTATACTCCAGTAGGATATTGAAAAGCAAGTGATGACCAAACGATAGATTTGTCTATCTTTTGTAGGTGGATTTACAGATAGATAGGTTATTGAAAACGGCCGTAAAACCAACTGAAATATGTAGTAACGCATTCGTAAGATCCTCCAAGCCTATGTTTCGATGAGACTTTACACCTGTTTTCCAATAGAAGTAAATCATTGAAATCTATTGGAATTATAAATGTGTAAGTTTAATTCTTTATAAATTGTCTTTTGGTCAAATGTTACATGCCATTTTTTTTTTTTTTTATAGAATATTAAAATAGAACAGTACATGGATTGGTTAATGTACAACGAAATATTTGAATGCTAATTCGATTCGATCTTACAATTTTATAATGCTTTTGATACAGCTTGGTGTCTATATCCATTTGTATTTGTTATAAAATAAACAAATATACGTCACTCAGTCTGTGTTTTTTTTTTCAAACCGCTCTGTTCTAGTTTGAAGCTCTGTAGGGAATTTTCCATTAACCTTCACTCAACATTACGTAATATTCTTTGATTATATACCTGATAATCATAGGTAATATTGCTCAATAAAACATCATCGTGATCGACTTGAACAGTCCACAGGTCCGAACAGTCTGAAGCAACCTTTAATCCAATGAGCCCCTCACCTTTGACTATTTATTTATTTATAGGATCCACCAACAGTTATATACAATGATACATTACACGTATTACACATTGAGATTTTAAGGCTGATTGCATCACTAATTATAGGTGAATACAGCATGCATTAAATATTTAATATAAAACCAATGTGAATTACATATCTATACAAGTATAATTATAAGCTATAATATGACGGTATTCAATCAGTTACAGATAATTAACAATTCATTAATTTACTTATAAATATAACATAAAAATTGCAAAACCTACTATTTTTAAATCATAATAATGATCGTAAAACATATTCATATTATATTATAAATTAAACTGAGAGTGGCCAGTTGGGTAAAATTTCGATTAATAATAATCTGCGAAATTTATGCGCTTTGTCGCCAAATATGTCAACGGAACCCGTGCAACATTTATTAACAGCCCTACATATACTAACTTTTAAACTTTCGCGTTCCATGATATAATATTATCTACGTATTAACGGGAATTAACGCGATCACGAAAAGGTATAACATACCTCTGAATTGCCTGACGCCCTACATAGTCTGGGAATTGGTGAATTGTATCCCAAAACCGTGCTACGAATGGGATGCACCATCATTGCCATTGGTTTACAGGGTATACGGCTGGGGGAATGAAATTTTAAGCTTTCAAGTAGTGATGGACAATCAAACTGCTGTGCAGTAATTTATATATGAAATTCAGATCCAGAAGCGTTATTTCCTTTTCAAGCGAGGTAACCTTGAAATACATTAGTCTTTCTTCGTACCTTTTATAAGTTTTGGCGATTCCAGCAGAGAATGCTAAATGCCACATGAAATGCTTCTGAATTCTTTGTAATCTCAAGATATGAGCAGAATAATGTGGTCTCCAAACAGTGGGACAATATTCGAGGATACTACGAACCAAGGTGTTAAACAGGACTATCTTTGTTTGTGGCTTGCGGAATATTAAAACAGTTCTTAGAACAAAGCCCAGCATCATGGAAGCGTTTTTAATGATGTGATTGTAAGAAACAGTATCAAAACCATTGATATAAACTATGAAAATGACTAACTAACAGTAACTGCCAAGTTGTTCGTACCTCTGTTTGCACTTAAGTCAGTCGTTCTAAACATATTCCGACCCTTTTATAATCCCACTATTTGTTAATATTTATCAATCGACCAATAGTATTGCGTTACCGGTATAACCAGTCAAAATGATATATATTAATTTATTTTTATTAAATAGTGAACTGTGTTATCATCTATTATAGTTTGGCCCTATTTTTAATAAAATAAATAAGAGTTTTTGATGTGGCGACAACATGATCCAGATGTGGTTGAAAAGTGAGCTTTTTATCTATAATTGCGCCTAAGTCTCTTATTGTGTCAACCTCCTGTATGCATGTACCCTCTATAAAACATTTTGATTTAATGTAGTTGTGTTTGCGGGTGAACTTTATATGGTAGCATTTTTTAATTTCCGTCTATTGCTCGTACTAACTGCATTAAATATCTTGGGGTAATATTTGTCACTAAATTCACTTGGAATTTTCATATCGACCAAATTGTTACACGGGTTAGAAAGTTGCTGTATATCTTAAAAAAATTGAGAAATGTTACAGATCTCAACACCATGAAGATGGTCTACTATGCGCTAGTGCAATCTATTATCGGTTATTGCATTACGTCCTGGGGTGGTACTTGCAAAACGTATATGGTTCGCTTGGAGAGAGCTCAGAGATGTGTGCTTAAGGTGATGACTGGAAAGCCTAGAAGATTCCCTGCGACCGAGCTTTACAGTCTCTGTAAGGTACTGACGGTGCGGCAATTATATATACTGCAGGTTATTTTGCGTAAGCACACTGACACGCCGTATGATATTAATTTCATTAAAAATACTCGTAGATCCGACAGAGTATATTCTAGCTTGCTTGTTTTTTGATCCCCAAACTTTATAATAGGATTAATAGGTTGCTCAATATATATCCTCTGACCTATAAAAAATGTAAGTACAAACTAACAGTGTGGCTTCTTTCCTTAACTTACAATCGGTGTGAAGACATCATAGCATAAACTCATACACTCTACATATATTACACGCACACACACATACACTCACCTACACTTAACATACACACAAACACCATCTACACAATATAGGTAAAACATATTCATTCTCTTATGGTAAATACTGTAGTGTACTACTAACCTTAGTTATATATATTTCGCAGGATTCGGATATGGGCGTTAATGGCTACGACACAGTTTATACTACTGTAGCCATTATCGTTTAACTATCGTAAAATGTAACAAAGACTTTCAATAAAGTATTATTAAAGCAAAGTATTATTAAAGTAAAGTAATGTTTAGTTGCATCTGGTTATTCTACACCACTGGCTTATGTGTTCGATGTCCCGCTGCAGAAGAGCCACGTCTTGAGAGCAGTTAATTGTTTGCGAGATTTTCAGATCGTCAGCATATAAGTGCGGTTTAGAATGTTGGGAGATAACCTGGTAGGTCATTAATAAAAATGTTAAACAAGATAGGTCGCAAGTGTGATCCCTGTGGCACACCGGAAAAGGTGGGAAAGAGATTCGACCTAAATCCATTTACCACTACATATGAAGATCGTTTAAACAGGTAGGACTCAATCCATTTATGAAAACTAACAGTAAATCCATACACTGCTAGTTTTTTTATCAGCAATGAGTGAGGCACTTTGTCGAACGCTTTGCTGAAGTCAGTATATATGACATCTACCTGTTGATGATGGTCAATCGCTTCAGCCAAGTGTTCAGACAAATGTGACCAAATTCGTAGAGGTAGATCTTGCCTTAACGAATCCATGCTGATGGGTAGACATATAGCTTCTGAAATGATTTTGAATGTGAAGACAGACTATGGACTCAAACACCTTTGCCATTGCAGAGATTATCGATATCGGACGGTAGTTATTTACATCATCCTTGTTACCAGCCTTATAAATGGGTACTATTTTTGCAAATTTCCACTCCTCTGGAAATATTCCCGTAGAAATTGAAGTCGAAAATATTATAAATACTGATATTGACAACTGCGACGCTCAATTTCTATAAAAAACTGGTGGGATACCATCTGGACCTGCCCCCTTGGCTATATCAAGACCATTCAACTTCTTTAAAATGGTTGGCTGATCTACAATCAAAGAACCAAAACCAGAGCTGAATCTATCAACTAGACTAGACTAGATCTAAGATACACTCGTTTAGGTTTCAAAAAGTCATTTAGTGTCTTCAAACTATTTTGGTCTTTTTTCAAATGAATTTAAGTGGATCCTCCCATTATTAATTTGTCCCAAATCCTTAATAATAAAAACATGAGATAGAATAGGCGTGACGATAGTATCAAATAATCAAAGATTTAATGATTTTAGGGGAAAATACATATTAAAAGAATTTAAAACACTGATTTACTTTTATTAAAAAATTTGAGATTAATAAGATTTTCAATAAAATAAAAGATTAAAATACTGCAATCGGCCATTTTGACTAAAACACCAATCACAGCGCATAACGTCACGCTTAGGTAAACGTTACTGTTGTAGTGTGTTAGGTGTAAGATGTAAGTGTGTATAAATGTGGTGTGAGCCCCCACATCACTCCCCCCCAGAGACCGTCACTACGGTCGATAGTAATCCGGGAATCGCACCTTGCGACCGGAACGGGTAGTTCTGGGTAACGTCTCGGCAGGGGCGTCCTGACGAGGGGTAGGATGAAGGATGGGGGTAGGTATGGGGATAGGGTTAGAGGTAGAAGTGGGAGTAGTTAAGGGGTTAGGGCAGGGGTCCTTAAGTATGTCTTAATAAAAGCTGTTCCCGGATCCCTCCTACTTAAGGCGCAGTACGGCACACCGTGTGGTTTTAGTCGGTTCGATTCCGACACACCGCCCCACCGAAAACCCCGGTGGGGTGACGGCCCGAGGGGGTTTCCACACGCACAAAAAAAAAAAAAAGTAAGTAGGCCGGTTTAAGTCGGTCTATTGAAACCGTGACGCTCTTGCCCTTCACGAGTATCTTAAAAGTCTTGTCCCCCCTGTCAAGCACTTGATAAACGCCGGTGTACTGAGGCTGTAAGGAACCTCTAACGGAGTCATCCCTTAGAAAAATGTGACTCGCCGATGCCAAATCTTTGTAAATAAAAATTTTATTATTACAGTGGCGAGCTGCCGGTGATGGACGGAGTTTAGCAGTTAGGTGTCTTAGACGCGCGGTAAAGTCTGACAGATCAGTTGTACCGGGGGTAGGCGTCAAGAAAAACTCTCCAGGCAAGCGTAATGGTTCCCCATAAACGAGTTCCGCTGAAGAAGAGTTCAGATCCTCTTTGAATGCTGCCCTTATGCCCAGTAGCACTAAGGGTAAGCTGTCCACCCAATTGTAGTCAGCGTGGCACATTATGGCTGCCTTAAGTTGTCTGTGAAGCCGTTCCACGAGTCCGTTGCAAGCTGGCCTGTACGCGGTTGTGCGGCGATGTTTAAATCCGATCACTTTTCCAAGGAACTGGAAAAGTGTGGATTCGAACTGCCGACCGCGGTCAGTTACTATAGCTTCCCGACTGTTTCAGCTGTTATGTCGGTCATTGGTGTGACTTCCGGCCAACGGGTGAAGCGGTCCACGACGGTGAGACAGTAACGGTACCCTTGAGATATTGGTAAGGGACCTACGATGTCCACGTGAATAAAGGCGAAACGAGCGCGGGGTAAATTGAACGTGCCCAATGGTGCTGACACGTGGCGGTTTACCTTGACACGTTGGCACTCCAGACATTTTCGCGACCACTCCCGGCAGTCCTTACGTATTCCGGGCCATACGAACCGCTCAGCTATCAGCTTAGTGGTAGCTTTAGCGTCTGGGTGGCTTAAACTGTGGAGACTGTCGAAGAGTTGTTTCCTAAATGATTTGGTCACAAAAGGTCTTAGTGTGTGGGTGCTTGTATCACAGTATAATTCTACTTTGCTGCCAGGGAGCGTGAGTTTTTGTAGACGGAGAGAGAATTCTTCACCTAAGAATTTTAACAACTCCTCGTCCGAAGCTTGTGATGCTGCAAGTTGTTCTAAGTCGATTGGTGTTTGCAGTTCATCAACCCGCGACAATGTATCGGCGACCACGTTGTCTTTGCCCGATATGTGTCGGATGTCTGTCGTGAACTGTGATATATAATCGAGATTACGGAACTGGCGAGGTGAACAGTTGGCTTTTCGTTCACAGAAAGCGAAAGTAAGCGGCTTGTGGTCCGTGAACACGATGAAGTGCCTGGCCTCTAACATGTGCCGAAAGTACTTGATGCTCTCGTATATGGCCAGAAGTTCGCGGTCGTAGGGAGAGTATTTCTGTTGGGACGGGCTAAATTTCCGTGAAAAGAACGCGAGAGGTTGCCATTCACCATCCTTCAGCTGTTGAAGAACTCCTCCCATCGCCAGGTCCGACGCGTCCGTTACTAGTGCGAGTTGCGCGTGACAGTCTGGGTGAGCCAGTAATGCAGCGTTCGCGAGGCTCGTTTTACACTGGTCGAAAGCTTCGAGTGCATCACTAGAAATGTTGACGGGATGAGATGCCTTGACTGATCCTGCAAGTAAGGCGTTCAGCGGGGCTTGTATCTGAGCAGCGTTAGGGATGAACCTACGATAAAAGTTAAGCATGCCCAGAAAACGCCTTAACTGTCTGACCGTCTGTGGGACGGGGAAGTCGCTCACAGCCTGAACCTTCGTCTTAAGGGGTTTCGTTCCAGCTTCAGAGATCTGGTACCCTAAAAAGGTTACTTCCGAAGCTCCGAAGACGCATTTAGAGGTGTTGATGAGAACACCGTAGTCCTTCATACGCTGGAAGAGCTGCTGCAGGTGGTCTTCATGAGCTGCTGGTGATTCTGAGAATACGCAGAAATCGTCGAGGTAACAGTATACGAAGTCCAGGCCTCTCGTCATCTCGTCCACGAACCTTTGAAAGGTTTGACCGGCATTCCTAAGACCAAAAGTCATGTAAGGGAACTCGTACAGCCCGAACGGGGTGGTGATTGCGGTCTTCTGAATATAAGGCTCACTGACCCTGATCTGGTTATAAGCCTTGACCAGGTCTATGGTGCTGAAGACTTTGCAACCAGTCATACTATGGGCGAAGTCTTGAATGTGCCTGATAGGGTAATGGTCTGGTATAGTACGTGCGTTGAGCATCCTATAATCCCCAGAAGGTCTCCAGCCGTTGTCCCGTTTCGGAGCCAGGTGCAGTAGTGACGCCCAAGAACTCTCGGAAGGACGAGCTGTTCCGTTGGCCAGCATGAGCTCAAACTCTTTTCGAGCAATTTGCAGTTTATCGGGGGCGAGTCTGCGAGGCGTGCAGTATATGGGAGGGCCAGGTGTTGTGCGGATGTGGTGGACCGTGTCATGCTTTGGAGACCAAGGTGTGCCTGAAGGGCGAGTAATATCGGGAAACTTACCCAGAAGCTCGTGATACCTTGTGTCGCCTGATGAGACCTTGACGGAACATATGTTAGTTCTAGCGATTACAGCGTTCGAAGACAATGTAGTTGTGTTATCAATTAAACGTTGATTACGACAATCGACTATTAAATTATAATGACACAAAAAATCTACACCAATTATAGGTTTGGTCACATTAGCTACTGTAAAGCGCCAAGGAAAATTACGTCTAAGACCTAGGTTTAAATTTAATTCGATATAGCCGTAAGTGTCTATAGATGTACCGTTTGCCGCACATAATTGGAAATCCGTCTTAGACCGTCGCTCACGAAGTGCAGCACGAGGGTAGACGCAAAGATCACTGCCAGTATCCACTAGGAACAATTTTTTTGTACTGCTGTCAGAGACGAATAGGCGACCGGTAGCAGCTGGGCAATCGTCAGTCGCCATTTGCGACTGCCCATGGCTTTTCCCGACTTGTCGAAGTCACAAGGTTTCAAGCACCGGTGGGCTTTTGACCCGAACCTGGAGTGGTAAAAACAGACAGGGTACTTTCTGTAGCTGGAGTTGAATCTGGACCTTGGGTGTGAAGGTGATCGTCTTCCTTGTGGTCGGGAACGGTCGTGTGACCGGATAAGTCGGCGTGACTGCTCGTCAATTTTCACTGCGAGTTGTTCTACCATTTTCCGGAGTTCAGCAATCTCGCTTGAAGAGTTGCTACCTGCTGGGACCACCGTAGATGTAGAAGCGACCACGGGTGGCGAAGTTAACTCCTGAATGCGGCCTGCCAAGTCTGCTAGCTGTTCCAAGGAGTGCGAGGGCTGGGAGGCTAGTACAGTCTGTACTCCTATGGGTAACTGATTGCTCCAGATCTGCTTCACCATATCCTCGGCAGCAGACGCTCCTGCTAAATCCTGCAAATGTCGTAGGAATTGAGACGGCTTACGATCACCCAGTTTCTCCTGTGTAAGCAACTGCTTCACCTTCATCTCGTGTGAGGCCGACAGACGACGAAGGAGCTCTGTCTTAATTTTTTCATAACGGTTTTTAGCCGGAGGGTTCAGTATAATGTCCTTTACGGTCTTGGCATGTTGTATGTCGAGCCTCGTAGTCACGCAGCTGAATTTCACATAATCATCGGTAATATCGAGGCTGTCAAATTGGCTCTCTAAAAGCGCGAACCAAAGCTCTGGGTCCTCAACCGAAAATTTTGCCACCTTAAGGGTAAGTTTTCGTTGGTCTGATGAGGTGTCGTGACGGCCGGTATTAGCGCGCATTTTTCTAGGCACTCGCACGGTAATGTTCTCTTCCACAGTTCCGGCGGTAGTTAGGGAATCACTGCTATCACTCATTGTAGTGTTCTTGACCGGGGTCACCAGTTGTAGTGTGTTAGGTGTAAATGTGTATAAATGTGGTGTGAGCCCCCACACTGTGTTTTGTTGTGAATACTAGTGATTACGCGTTTAGACTGATTTTTTATTACTTTCAGTGTGATTTATCGACTCTACAACACGAATCTATAACAATGGAACCAGGCTTTGTTAAGGCAAACAGTTCAAATTTGCCCAGGATTGATTTATTGATGGTGGGCGATTTCCTCGCAACAAATAAAGAATTTTGCTCGTCTGAGTTTAGAAATGTGAAAACCTCCATGTAAGTATGTTTTGTATTTATCTTTAGCACTAGATACAAATACAACCAACTAATTAAGCTCGTTTCGAACTCGTGGGAGTTTATTTTGTTTTACTTTCATAGGTTATTTTTACAATAAACTTGTCATTGTTTATCAAAACTACAAAGCACCTACTACTATTTTTCCTCATAGTAAACACCTAATATCTGATAATCACTAAATCAGCTGGGCAAGTCCGAAGTGGCAGTAGTTTTAGAGTTACAGGACAACATTTTTGACTTTCAAATAATGCTAAAATATTAGCCTACTTTGGAAAATATTTTTTTTTTATTTTGATTTGACAGTGTGTTTGTATTTGTTCTAATTAATTTCTATTATTTCAGGTCTTCAAGACCATCATATGGGGATGATGCAATCAGTTATGTGCAACTAAAACGGGAAGGAAACATTTGTACAGTAAAATGCAAGATTTGTCCTGAACATAAAGTCCATGCAAAATTATATGCTGTTACATTGATGGTTGATGAAGATGAAGAAAAAGTAACATCAATGGAATGTCATGATTGTGTTGCTGCCCAGGGCGGATGTAAGCATGCCATAGCACTGCTTATGTGGGTCCATAGACGAAGCGAAGAACCTTCATGCACAGAAGTTAAATGTTACTGGCAGAAATCAAAGCTATCAAGAGTTGGCACTACCTTGAAATTTATGTCTGCAAAAGATTTATCTAAAGGTAGCCCTATATTGCCTTCTAACTCCACAGTTCTTGAAAAAATTTTAGAAGAAAGAAAAAAGAGAAAACTTAACAACTGCGAGCTACTAAAGTATCAAGAGGATTATAATTGTGATAAACTACTTAGCGTCTCAATGCACCAACTTGTGCTTACATATAAAGAAGAGTGCTGTGACTTATTTTCAAGTAAAGTGAATTTAACAGTTGAACTTATTAACAAAATTGAAGCTGAAACCAGGGACCAGTTCAAAAATAACCTTTGGGACGAATTGAGGTATGGCAGGGTAACAGCTTCTAAAGCTTATGAAGTGAGTCGGTGCCAGACCGATGATGGAACTTTGATTTCTACTATCATGGGGGTACCGGACATACAATACATGAAACGGGGTAGATATTTAGAAAATGAAGTACGAGAAATAGTTAGCAAGAAACTAAGGAAAAAATCAGGTATAGTGGACTGTTCATTTCTCAAAAATATCCAATGCTAGCAGGTTCCCCTGAGGGAGTATGTCAAGATAGCGTTGTGGAGATAAAATGTCCTATAAGCAACACAACTTATCTCAATTATATAAAAAATGGGAAACCCAGCAAGAAATGCTTTGCCCAGATACAAATGCAAATGAGTGGACTAAAAAAGTGTTACTTTTGCGTTGTATAAATAATTAATAATTTTATGTATAACCTTTGATGATAAATGTGTCATCACATTTTGGAAATCCCGTGTGTATTCATTGAAATATAAAAGTATAGAATAGAAAATAAAAATGCAGAAATTTCATGTATGTTTCATTTAATCTTGTATATTAATCAAACCACAAGCTATAGTTATCACATCATCAAGAACTTTAACCAAACTTAAGTTAAGACAGGTATGTGGTTTTAACATGTTGAATTCACGTATCCGTCTTATCACCCACTCAACATGAATTCGTAAGCTAGCTATTTGTTTAGTTTCTTTGGCTTCAGCTTTAGTTAACTTAGCTCTAGATACAACACTTGGAGGCCGTACAGTAGCACACCCATTTTTCGTAAATACACTTCCACATGTTTAAATCCTCTATCTGCCATGACCCACATATTGGGTTGCAAACATTTTGAGAACTCAGAAGTTTCAACAATGCATGTGTCTGTTATTCGGCCTCCACAACCATTTGAAACATAATTTACCAAACCATTAGGTGTACAAGATATAAGGTACTTAATTGTGTTTGCCTTCTTGTAATCAGACCAAGAAAGAGCTTGATTTAAGGCCTTTGAAGGCTTTTGTACTTCAATCTCTAAACAGTCTATTATACAAGTCACCTTATTGTATTTATGCCTAAAAGCCATAGGTAACTTTTTTTTTATCAATTCCTTATCTAATGATACAATGAAAGGACGCATTACACTTGCTATAATAGGTACATTTAAAAGGACGCATTACACTTGCTATAATAGGTACATTTAAAAGGACGCATTACACTTGCTATAATAGGTACATTTAAAAGGACGCATTACACTTGCTATAATAGGTACATTTAAAAGGACGCATTACACTTGCTATAATAGGTACATTTAAAAGGACGCATTACACTTGCTATAATAGGTACATTTAAAAGGACGCATTACACTTGCTATAATAGGTACATTTAAAAGGACGCATTACACTTGCTATAATAGGTACATTTAAAAGGACGCATTACACTTGCTATAATAGGTACATTTAAAAGGACGCATTACACTTGCTATAATAGGTACATTTAAAAGGACGCATTACACTTGCTATAATAGGTACATTTAAAAAAAGAATTGCTTGGTTCGATTAATGCCAAAGTCACACGTTCGCGAAATGAATTATTTAACCTAATTTTTTTTAGACAGTAAAATATGGTTAATTGGTATATTTGTCTGTTCTTGAATCAAGTTAACTAAATAAAAAAGACGTGTGGCACTCGGAGACTGCCGCGGTAAAGCTATTACATAGCATTTTTTATTAACTTATGCAATTATAATTATTTATTTATTTTATTTATGCAGTATTTTTTTTCCTTTGTTTTTTTTTTCTTTGATATTAATTCAAGTTACACTTTTTGAGCGTGGTGACCGATAAGAAAACAATTTTTTTTTCTTTTATTAAATAAATGAGAAGTTAATATTGTTCAAAATATTTTCATTATCTATATATATATAAGAAAGTCGTGTTAGTTACACTATTGATGACAGGTATGAGCACGGAGTAAATACAAAGAGGAGGTGTTGTAATTAGATTTCCCTATGAAACAACGCGTGACAATTTGCGGGGTGAGGGGATGTTAAGCTCCGCCCATTTAACTTTTTTCTTTCTACCAAACAATAGTAAAACTACTCGCATCGTTCTATGTCGATGTTGCTATGTAGTTTAGCTATCTCACGCAAATTATAGGATGTAAGGGACCGTACTCAGAATTTACTTACCAGGTAGTAGCTTTTTCAAGATTAATTTTTAAACCATCTTGATACAAAAGCGAAAGTTTGTGAGTTCTTTCTTTCTCCTAGCCTTGACCTTATTCTACAGCTGGACGGATTTGGATAAAATTTGGTATACAGATAGATTGCGACCTGGCTTAACATTTGGGCATTGGGCAGTGCTAGTGTGAGAATAAAAAAGTTTGTGGTAAATCACGAATGATGATTCAAATTTGTTCACTTATTTATTCTTATCTTATCTTTCTTTATTCGTATCTGTACCGCAGCTGCAGTTTATTTTGTAAATCTAACTTAATGAGCTTAAAATACCTTTTAAATCATCAGCCTAAGTACAATTTATTTCATTTTAATATTTAAAGGACTTTCAATTCAAGATAAATAGTCGTATAGTCGTAGGTTGCTAGGTAAAATAATTGGGTTCTAATTACGGCCCTGTCTTTTTGCTCTGTTTATAAATGTTCTTCTAGTTGAAGATAGATGACAGTTTATTCAAAAAATGATTACAAAAAATATAAAAATAATACTTTGACGGCTAAAAATTCTTTAGGACTGGATGTAGAACACATTTTAGTATCTTCGTATGATTTATTTTACTAATTCTTAGGCTCTACGTACCTTTGTTTTTTTAGTTCCCATTACACAAAGTTTTGCCATCTAGTGACGAATAGATTTAATTATATTTCAAAAAACACTCCCGAGATTTTTCTAGAACTATTTTAATAAATAAAATAAAAAACTATAAGCCACGCTCACTGTGATGACTTCAGGACTTAGTTATAATCACAGTGCACAGTTGCTTAGGCCCTCTCCTCTTTGTATCTGCTCCGTGGGCATGAGTCACCAGATTGCGGGGCGAAGAGGGGGATTACGCATGCGCAGTCACGCCGATACAACCAATGCCACCTAGAGGCGAGTTGCTGAACTAAAGAGACAAGCGTGATATTTCAAAAGTCATTAAAAGTTCTGCTATTCATGGATAGATGGCAAAACTAACAAGTATCACCGTTGTGCCGGTCGGAGTGGGCGGGGAGCGTGATGTTTTTTCGGTACGGAATTTCTGGATTCGGTCCCCGCGCTCAAGGCCCGCGATAGAAGCTATGCAATAGCTTAATAACAACTTAAAGGAATGCCAATATAAGAACGGGGGCTCTTTTTAATTTTGTTCAAGGTGCACTCTAAAGCGTTTAAATTTTGTCTCCTTTTGTCATCCTCTAGCATCTCGCTACAGTCAGATGTACCCTCCATTTGAAGAGATTTTATGGATATTGATGATTCTGTGTGAGTTACAGGAGTATAAGAAGTATCACTATCTGATTGTTCTTTTTGTTTGACTATTTTACTCAAAACATTTATACTTGGTTTTGATGGCTTATTATTATTGATTTGGGTGCCTGGTGCTCACTACTCACACTTATGGCTTCGAGAAACCTCCAGATCCTATCAGCAGTGATTGTTTGTATTTCCTGCGGTTGCATGATGTGCAGCCCTAGGTGAATACTTCGGTGCCGCATTAGTGGGCCACAAGAGCATAAAATATGCATTGCAGTCTCTTCTGTTTCTTAACAGAATCTGCAATTGTGTTCTCACTCAATTTTAGGTTGAACATATGTTTGTTCAGTTTGCAGCGTCCGGTGAGGACTCTTGTTACTGCACAGGTTTTGTATCTTTTGAGCTCCAGAAGTTCTTTAGATACTTTATTATCATAGCCCTTTATTATGGCTTTCGAGTGTCTTAGACCAGTCGTGGTCTTCCATCTCTTAATAGCCAATGATGTATATTTGTCGTTTATGATAGAATATGCTCGCTGTTTGCTGATGCCGCAGAATGGTTCTGGGCCATGCTGTCGATTGTCTGCACCAGCTCTGGCGAGTTCATCGGCTTTTTCGTTGCCATCGATGCTTGAATGGCCTGGTACCCATCTTAATGTAATTTTGTTTGATTGCCCCAGTGTGTTCAGGTTTTTCTTGCAATTTTGTATTAGTTTTGAGCTAGTCTCAAAATTGCCTAGTGCCAAGAGCGCCGCTTGGCTGTCTGAGTTGATGTAGATGTGTTGGTTTTTTACTTTCCTTACAAGGTTGATCTCCACGCTCATGTTTAATGCAGAGAGCTCAGCCTGAAAGACGGAGGCCTCTGTTCCCAGGCTTTTTGATGGCTTACTATTAACACCAGAATGTAGAAATGGCTTCAATGGTGATGTCATCTGATTTACCGAACTGAGTTTTGTTTGGTTAGCTTTACTTCTGATGATTTACCCAACTTATTTGGTGTTAATTGGGGAACTTCTTCAACAATCTGCTGAACTGTAAAACAAATGTTTTGTTATTTAAGTGCCATGTTATAATTATGAACACAAATAGAAATGAGATGAGATTACTAGGTCACAGAAAAAATGAATGTAGTTTTTAGTGTAACAACAATGTATGTAATAATACTGAGAATAAAATTAACTTTCTCAATGCTATATTCTAATAAATAAGTTAATAAAATATATACTGAACTACCAGATGCAATTTCTTCAGAACTTGAGTGTTCTGTAACTATACTTTTTTCTTCGAATTGCTTTTCACACTCTTCAATAATCATCATCCTTCGTTTCTTAGCTATATAGGGTCGCTCTGTTGTGTCAGATGTTCGTGTTTTCCTGTCTGGTTGGCAAATAAATTTTTTTGGCATACATCCTGGTTTCATACGTACTTGTGATACCGTCCCCATCACATGATACTCCATATAATTTTCCATATCATTTGGCAACTGAAAAAAGAAAAGTAAACAATTAAAATTGATAATAAGAATGGTTATCAACCAAAACCAAAACAAACTTAACCTCAATAAACTAGTTATTCCGTAGCCTCAATATTTCAAGTATTTCACGTCAAACAAACACTTTAAGTTTAAAACATAAACTTAATATACTAACGTAACTAAGTTTATGGTTTAAAACTTATCAATACATGATAACATACTCACATCAAAGTGGTCTTCACAGAAATAAAGTGGCGAATTCGTGACTACGTCGTTCGGGTTTCGCCGTGCGAGCTTTAACCATTTATCTCTTATTATTTTCTTGTTTGGGACATGTACAAACACCTTGTTGGGTGTTGATAATGATGTGTTTTTACACTGAGGTACTGCACACCACTTATAAACTTTGGAATTCATTTTTATCACACGAAATATGCAATGTTTGTTTACTTTCTTCGTAGACATTGACATGTCATTTGATGTTTACCTTAACGTGACGTCAGGCCTGATGCCATGACACTGCGAGCAGTTTTCGCGCACTATTGAAAAAATATTCTTTATATATATATATAATAGGCTTTAAACTTCGCTAAACTTTAGTTTATTACCGAAATAAAGGTTTTTTCGTAAATAGTAAATGTGTACCCACGTTACAGAAGAGGATTTCAAAATCTTTCGTCATGCCTATTGTTGAGGCATTTTATGTCTTTTTGTAACGCTCTTAAGAAGCCGTTTGAAATCGAAAAACATGTACTAGGAGATTCAGATAAGAATTGTGTCGGGTCGTTCGGCTCCCTTTGATATCAATTGATATCATATGGTTGAAGTGGACGATGGCTGGCGCGTGCGTCATGCTCGTGAACGAGTGCCGTTGGTTGGGACTGGTCATTTCTGAACTGTTATTACTTACATATAGTAGTAGTTTGCGCGACTGTTTTTAGTTTAGAACAATAAGTTACATTGTCCTCACATTTAACTTGCGCATGTAAGCAATGTAACCAGAGATTTGTAAAAAAACATGTTAAAAAAGAGTGTCCTTGGAGTTTCTTGGCTGTTCTTCTCCACTGGATCTACGAATTGGAACAAGCAACTAGCTTCACGACTGACTTAGTCTGACTGACTACTACTCCTGACAATTCAAAAATACCCATAATGGTATAATTGAAATAAATGATTTTGATTTGATTTGATTTGAAAGGAATGACCATCCTTCATATTGATGAGCAAAAGAAATATTTTTGAAATAATCAATTTATTTACAAAAAACATGAAATATTTTATTAGATTTTATTCTATTTAAATTATGTGAAAACGACTACAAAAAGCTAAAGTCGTCCAATATATTATATATGTTGACCTGTCATGTTCGGAAAATCTATACCATGGCCGTTCAAGTTATATTGGTCAATGTAAGAAATAAAACACAAAATTTTAAACTTAAACTATTGGGTCGAATATCGACCAACAGGCGACCTCTAGTTATTTTTAAAATTATGAAATCAATAAATTCGGTGATAGGTAATAGGTAATAGGTAATAGGTAATAGGTAATAGGTAATAGGTAATAGGTAATAGGTAATAGGTAATAGGTAATAGGTAATAGGTAATAGGTAATAGGTAATAGGTAATAGGTAATAGGTAATAGGTAATAGGTAATAGGTAATAGGTAATAGGTAATAGGTAATAGGTAATAGGTACTGCACCTAAAAAAGTAAAGTAATAATATGTTAATGTTATGCATATAAGTTTGTGTGCAAACCGTACTTTCCAAATGACAGTTCCGCTGCCAGCCACCTTCTTCAAGTCGTCGGTCCATCGTGCCCAATCGTGCCCAATCGTGCCCAATCGTGCCAACAAACCAAGACTCTTTAAAATGTCTTTAGAAAAAACTTTTTGTATTACTTTATTTTCTTTTAAATAAACCTATGCCAAAAAACTAAAACAATCTAACACAAATAACCTTTTATAAACCTTTAGTATTAAAATAGGTACATGTACCTCTTTTAATACTAAATCATTTATATTTCAATAGAATGCAACGAAAGTTTATTTAGATTTTTTTACAATTTAAGTCCTGGACATGCAAGCTGGAGAATCAAACTCATATATCTGTAACATAAACTTTATTAGCACGAAACGATTGACTAGAGTAATCCCCTAACACTGACTTAAGGTATGTACAAATAAAGCATTACAGACCGTCCACTGCTCATAAATACAACTGTTAATTGACTGTAACTACAAAGAACTACATTAGTATTGAGACAGGGCCGCACTCAGGGTTTAATGGGGGCCCACATTAAACCACATGCACATATCCATTCGTTTTATTGACATCAACAAGGCTACTTCTTTCTAGAAATGGCTCTCACTACGTGTCAAATATATGTATAAAATATATTTCTGCAAATTTAACTCTTATATTTATTCACTTAAAACTAACGCGTGCTTATAGCGCAAGACAAAGACAAGTATATAAGACTATTCAATGGATGACCAAATTGTCTTTATTTGTTCTGTGACTTAGACTTTGCTTTATACCTCAAGATGTATTGTTGCTATTTGTTTGAATCTAGACGCAATAAAAATGTCTAAATATTTACGTACTTGAGACTGTAAAGGTATATACTTGCCTTGATCCTGGTCAACATAGAGCAATAAATATTAAAATTAACCATTTATTAAAATTTACGTACATGTATATAGAACGTTCGAGATCATGAAAATGTGAGGAACAAAGCTCTGTCGCATTTAGATATTATGACGACGCAACTATTTGCAACAATGAAAATAGCACCTGAAACATATTTATAAGTTCAATATTGCTGCTGTGTTTACGGCCACTTATATTATGTGTTTCCTCTATCACTTTGTCCACGATGCATGCACCTATTGTTCTTCACTTGTCCGCTCCAAACAACAGGTTCTGAAGCACAGATGAACCACTGTCCTTTAAGTTTAACCAGTAGTTTTGCAAATAGTGATCCCGCAATAAACATTGTAAAAGCATCAATAATAACAAAGACAACAATTTTTAAAATATCCACATTTAACCAGTGACAAGTATTTATACTTTAGTTTAATTCGAAGCATGAAAAGATCAGAATTAGTATTAGTCCGGGCACCAGAGCATTAGAGGGTGGTGGTCTTTTATAACAATACGATACTTGGCTTAAAATTTGAAGAAAAATACGTAGAATAACATACTAAAGTGTCTACTTTAACGAAGATACGCGTCATTGTTTATTATTGCAAAATAACTTGAAAATCGGCTTTTTTTCGGTTTTCATTAAAAATCTAGAAAAGTATTGCTTTTAGAGCAAAATGTTAAATGTAAAATCTGTTAAGCCGACGATTTTACATAAGGATGAGGCGTTAAAAAAATTAGAAAATTGTTTCCATTGTTTAAATAAGCGAGAAAGATGAAAAATGCAAAGAAATTAAAATGCGTGAAAATGCATGTTGTAATATTCAAAATTGAATGAAAATGGAATATGTTACAGACATTAGTATGTTTTTCATTGTGCGCCAAGTCAGATCGCGAAATTTTAAAATGGCAGCCAATTGTAAAATTGTTAATTTAAAATTTCGATTGTGTGTAAAATGAGTGACGGGCTTGGTATTGATATCTGAGTTTTTGGAATCGATGGGGAATAACAATATCTTTGATAGATCAAAAATTTAATTTTTAATTGAACAAATAAAAAAGTTATTAACGAAAAACCGTAAATGAAAGATCATATTTTTTATAATTTTAAACTTAGACGTAAACAACTTAGTACAAGTGATTGCGCTTATTTTGACATGAATTAAAAAAAAAAGTAGTACTAGTACTTTTTACTCCAAGTACTCTACCTAGTAGAAGTGGGCACGTAGATTGTTAAAAACGTCAACGTAGATTATTAAAAACGTCATAATATGACGTTTTTAACAAACTCCGTATACGGTCGATGAAATCGAGGTATAACGTTCCTCAAATCTGTTATACCTCGATTTCAACGACAGTGTCATATGATGTTTTTAACAATCGTGCCCACTTCTAGAGTACTTGAAGTAAAAAGTACTAGTACTACTTTTTTTTTTAATTCATGTCAAAATAAGCGCAATCACTTGTACTAAGTTGTTTACGTCTAAGTTTAAAATTAGAAAAAATACGATCTTTATTTTACGGTTTTTCGATAATAACTTTTTTCTTTGTTCAATGAAAAAATTCAATTTTTGAGGTATCAAAGATATTATTATTCCCTATCGATTCCAAAAGCTTAGATATCAATACCATGCCCGTGACATATTTTATACACAATTGAAATTTTAAATTAACAATTTTACAATAGGCTGCCATTTTAAAATTTCGCGATCTGACTTGGCGTAAAATGAAAAACATACTAATATCTGTAACATATTCCATTTTCGTTCAATTTTGAATATTGCAACGTGCATTTTCACGCATTTTAATTTCTTTGCATTGTTCATCTTTCTCGCTTATTTAAACAATGGAAACAGTTTTCTAATTGTTTTTAACGCCTAAATCCCTATGTAAAATCGTCGGTTTAACAGCTTTTGCATTTAAAATTTTGCTCAAAAGCAATACTTTTCTGGATTTTTAATGAAAACCAAAAAAAAGGCGATTTTCAAGTTTTTTTGCAATAACAAACAATGACGCGTATCTCCGTCGAAGTAGACACTTTAAGATGTTGTTCTACGTATTTTTCGTTAAGTTTTAAGCTAAGTATCGGTTATAAAAGACCACCACTTTTCGCGTTATTTTTGGCTCTGGCGCCCGGATTATATGTAGTAGAATCGATTACAACTTACTTCTTCATAAGGATTTCTTTTGGCTCGAAGAGAGTATCATAATTGTAATTATAATTGTACTTAAGTCATTGTGATTGCTTTTTTTTTTTTGGTTTGTACTGTATATAAACATGTACATGAAATGTATTCTCATTGACCATTGATGATTTATTGGGTCCTTAACATTAACGACGACTACAAACTTAAATTTTCCAATGCCGTCAAGTAGATGACAAATCTATTCACGGCTCAGAGATAACTAATAATAATAATAAGACAACAATGTAGTAAGTCATTATGTTTTCGTTCAATTTCATGAGTCAATAATTTAGAAGTGTGAAAAGATTCGATTTATTAGCCCATTAAAACATATTTTGGTGATTTTATTGTTGATGGTTTGGACATCATTTTAACATTTTAACTATACATTAAGGACATTGCAAACCCATATAGTTCAATATCAAATAAATATTTGAGCTCACAAAACAAGTATTGTATTTTTTTGCATTTTTTGTTTTGATGCATTATATGGCCGTCTCCTTGTGGTCGTGAGCAGCGTAGTGATGTATCTCGTCGTAAGCGGGAGGACGTTCCTCGCTGTCTTCAATCTCCAGGTCCAGGTCACTCTCTGTTAAATGGTTTTCATTAGAAAAATAATAAAACATAATATTATCTTGCATCGCAAAACTACTGCGAAATTCATCAAAATTAAGGAGCATTGGTAGTTTAAGGAACTATGAACGTGTAAGGTCTGCAATGATATTTTGTTACATGTATTTGTATCATTTCAAATTTGGATAGAAAAATAAGCGATGTAGTAAATACCAATGATCGGATAAAGAAGTAAAAACAATCGTGTCTTCGAATTATCGTGAGTTTCTACAAGCTTTATTATAAGAATAGCATAATTTAAATCTGAAATGCTTTTAATTTTCTTTCGTACACTTATTAGTATATAATTAATGTCTACAGGTTGCTTTTAAAAAATTAAGCAGTCTTCTAAGACTAACCGAGAATATGTTTAGGAAATCTACAGGCTGTGTTTAGAAATGTTTATTATTATAGTTTAAAGCAATATCATTTTGGCTGTGTAGCACTGATGCCCTTAAAATTTAGATGCCCTGTTGTCACCTGAAAATGCTCCAGACTCAGGCCTATGTGGTGGTGCAAGAATGTCTCCGTCACTTGCATGTCTTGCTCTCATTGCACCCAGGGCCGCTACCCTTGCATCCGGTGCCGGCCCTGTTCGCTCGGCACGAGACCGCAGGTCTGACATGTCACCGACTTCGGCCAAGTAACACGCGCCACCATCATACCCCACCGGCTCTGTTCGACCATACATATGCAGCCAAACACACATGTGCGACATATTGCAGACTAAGCATTGGCTTTGATCTGTAAAAGCTTTTCGGACGGGCCACACAAAGTGAGAAACAAAAGAAGCGACAGTTTTTTTTTGGGTTAAAGAAGTTAAAATAAACGGGGGTGAGTAAACAACAAGAAGTCGAAAGATCAACAAAGGTTGTTTTGTAGGAGTTAATATTGTTATTCCTTAAGTTATTAGGTTTCCAGTAAATTTTGGCCACTTTATTGGTGTATAGCACCAGCTACGAGCAATTAGCTATTGTGAACTATAATTAGTCAATTTCTATAAAATAAATGTTACTGTGATCTTATTATGTGTTATTGTAATAGGAGATTTTTGGTGGTGTCATTATGTCTTTGAGGCGGCGCCATTTTGAGACTGGCATTTTTTTTTGTTGAGACATTACAACCTTACGCGATTATATTATATTTATGATAAGTGGTCTTTATAATATATTGTACAGAAATTATCGTTTTGAAACAAACTATTATTATTATTTATAGATTTTATGTAGAAACCTTTTGCTTTGCTTGTTCTCTCATTTGTCATTTAAAACTTGTGACTGACATAGATATTGTGGTAATAGTAAATTCATTCTTTGCGGCTGTTTTTTTTTAATTCAAATAAAATAATTAAGTTCATTGAACATCAGTGTAAATTATTTTGCAGACAATAAAAGCTTTAATATTATTTTCAAGCTTATTGTAGCTAGTATTTTGAACCTGCGTTCATGCATTAGGTAGGTAAACATATTTGGTCACAAATATTGGTATAAACATGGTCACAAATTTAAGTAGCCCTTTTCTCATACAATGTAATTATACATAATTTGTTTAATACAAACATAATGCTTATGATGCAAATAAATAAAAGGTTAGAAATATTTCTGGTTACTATGTATGAGAAGGAAGTTTTAAGTATAGAAACAGGACAAAGACAAGCCATAGTACAGTTACAATTTCAAATAGACTCACCAACAGAAGGCGGCGGAAAAACATGCCTGTTGATACTGAGTCTGGACTCGATAGTGTGATGCTCAGCTCCTGAACGGTCCAGGGTATCTAACTGCTCAATTACATCATCAAGGCAAAAACCGAGGGTGTACGTCAGAGTTTCATCCACTGAAGCCAACGAACCTCTAGGACGTTCTTTAGATCTAACAGACTCGTTAAAAGACTGCTTTGCATCTTTAGCTTTATAAATAGACTTGGTTTGTAGTTCCTCCCTTTTCTTATCATTATTTTTCAAGATAGTCTCTTCTTCGTGAGTTTCTCCGATATAAAAATTTGATTCAGTAGCATCAGAATCTTTAATGTCAATATATTCTTTTTCCTTTTTAAAGCGAGATGATTTGATATTAGTGTGATGTTTTTTGCAAGTTTTGCCAGCGATATGCTCATCACTTTTGGCTTCTATTGAAGATGATTCCGGTTCCGCGTATGGGGCGATATTGGGACTTTCACTGGAGTCAGACTCGACTTCTTGGTTCTCATTTCTTTCTGGGTTGAGAGGTATGTAAAGATCTTTGCTGGATCGCTCCCAGTCTCTCCGGTGTAGCACCTCATCAATGACACTAGGAGCTGAATGGTATCGTGTTTCCTGGTCGCTATTGTCATGGTTTGACTTGCGACGATTGGGAATTTCTTCATGGCTGCGGTGGGCTGACAGAGGCTTCTTGTAACCTGGATCAAAATGATTTTAGTTCAATATCTTTCACGTCCTTTTCACGTGATGGTAAAAAATTCGATTGCAACGTCAAGGATTGGATTTCCGCTCAGTACAAATATTTCTATTCATGAATATGTTTATTTTCATTGATTCAGGTGTTTTGATGTATAATATGTATGTTTGTATTTACAAAAAATATATCTTAGTATGTTTATCGATGTTCTAGAATCCTTAATACAAGCTCTGCTTGGTGAAATCACTGAATGGGCATGACACTAGCATGCAGTTACAGAAAGAATTTTTGAGAAAAACTATCCTTTTAAAAGTTATGATCGTTTAAATTTCCAGGTATTTTAATCTCCGTTTCTCCTAAAAACAGGTGGAATGCGTAAATTTAAAGATTTCAAATCATATTTTTTTTTCGATCATAACTTGTAAACGGATAGTTTTTTAAATCCTTTTTGTAACTGCATGTTAGAGCTATGCTCTTTCAGTGACTTTGTTATTTGTTGATATAACATAATTTTTATTTTATAAAAAGAATGTAAGTCTCAAGATGACCAACGAATATATATTTTACAAAGAACCACAGTCCTTATTCTCATTTAAAATATATTTTTTTCCACTTTTACACAAATTGTTGGTTCCAAAATCTATCGACCGAGTGTCAAATTATGCTTAACTAGGGCAAGGCATGTTATTTTTGTTTCAATTCATCAGGTCAATGACCTTGATGATCCGATCCGATAAATTTTTCATTGTTCAATTACAAAAGTCAATGTAGCCAGATAATAATAAATTTAATATGGTTTTTGTGCAAATGTTAATGTAATGAAACTAGATTTACTTAGCTAAACAATATATTAGCATAATATATTATGTTACTTAAGTATGTCATTACATTTTATTATGCTAGTTTTCATTTCAAAAGTGATATATAAGAATTTTACGTCTCGATTCTCTTAATTCATATATTTATTATGTCGCATTTTTGTATACTATATTTGATTGGTTAGATATTTACCTGAAGTACTAGGTAGGTGTAGAGACACAGCGCTGCTGGCAACGCGCCGTCCAAACAGATCACTTGAGCGACGACGGGAAGCTGACTCTGAGAGAACAAGACCATTATCATTAGTTGGCCCCACGTTGGGCGCCAAAATGTATATCTTACTAAAGATGTATCGCTATAGAATATTTAATGTTTATTGACCAACATGTCATGTAATTACAATGTATTGCACCAATATATGACCTGTTCCGCCATAGTGTACAGTGTCTGTGATCTTTATATTATTATACATGCGACACTAATAGTTATCACATCCCTTTACTCTGTCCATTGTATTTTTTTGACAACTGTCAGAGTTAGGAAAATTAAACTTTAAAACGAGCTTTAAAAATTTATAGATTGTAATCTATATATTTTTTAATTTGATTTTACCATTAATAACTATTCGTAGACCTTATGACAGTACATATACAATACACAAACACACATTTTTCAATAAATGATTTTTGTTATACGTAACGGACAATAGATTTTAAGGTCGTGTGGACGGCTTATTCCAAAGGAATTCATCGTATTTGCGCTTTGAACGGTATTGAGACATTTGTCAAACCAAAAAAAAAATGTGTCGGGAATTGATAATTTAATTCTAATTCCAAATTCAATTCAAATAATTATTTTTGTGGTTAAGTTGGCACAACTGTTTTCTATATTGACGCTAAGTTTGAACAATATCTGTCATTTAGTTTGTTTTCACTACTCGATTTTGTAGGCTCATCTCAAGAGTGTTTTGCGATTTTTATAATGGATAAAAACATCGAACAAAGGGTTTCTCAAATTTTGCATTGCAAAAAAAAGAATCGCTGAAAATGTTACAGGAAGCATACGGTGAATCGACTTTATCAAAAACTCGTGCATATGACTTGTACAGTGCATTCAAGAGTGTTCGAGATTTGTTGGAAGATTTGCATCGCTCTGGTCGGCCATCAACGTCTTCAACTAAAGCTAACATCGCTAAGTGAAGGAAATTGTGACTAAAAATCCTCATTCAAGTTTAAGAGACATAGCCGCTGAACTTTCTGTGTCTCACGAATCGATTCGTACCATTTTAAACGATCGCTTGGGCATGAAACACGGTTGCCGCTCGACTAGTCCTGAAAGATCTAGAAGTCGATGAAGACATGCTAGAACAAGTCAATTCCGACTCTACATTCGTAAAACGCATTGTTACTGGTGATGAGATATGGACTGCAAACTAGTCAACAAGCTTCGGAATGGCGATTTCCAAGTGAACCGAAACCGAAAAAACCACGATAAAGTGGATCAAAAGTCAAGGCCATGTTGACTGCTTTCTTTGACTATCGAGGTGTTGTGCACTCGGAATTCTTGCTAGAAGGTCTGACTGTAAATACAGAATATTTTTGAGAGATAATTTCTGGTAAGAAAATTCTTGGATGTTACACCAAGATAATGCGCCATCGCACAAGGCCATCATTGTGAACGATTTTTTGACCAAAAACTCAACAAACCACCGTACCGTATTTACCGGATATTGCTCAGGCCCACTTTTTTCTTTTTCCAAAAACCTTATTACCACTTTGAGGTACCCGTTTTCAGTCGATAGAAGATATTAAAAATAATTTTTTGCGGCGAGAACTGAAGTCGATTCCGGAAAATGCATTAAAAAATGTTTTGATAACTGGATCAATCGTTGGCGTAAGTAGGCCCCTTCAGAAATAATACATTTCTGAAGGGGCCTACTTTGAAGGCGATACAATAAATTAAATCAAATCAAATCATTTATTTGTATGAAACAGGTTTAGGGCTGGTTTAAGGTACATAATAAATGTATTGGTGCGCTGTTACATAACCTCAGAGGTGTGCAGATATTTCAAAAAATAAAAAGTAATTGACATGCAAAATAATATCAATTACACAATCAGATATAAAATTCATTAATTACATACGTTAGTCAAAGTCAAAGAAATTTGTAATGTCAAATATTTAAATAGGTAAATGTTACATGGTCATGTCAGTATTAAAATAGTAAATGGAATAATAGATAAAGGAACTTGTACTACAATTTATCTAACAAAAAATCTGCGACATTATAATAGCATTTTTCGCTCAGCAGTTTCCTTTGTTTTTGTTTAAAGCTATTCACGTCAGACTCCTTAATATTTTTTGGCAACTTATTATAGATTTTAGGCGCCATGGCGAAAACACTATTATGCATTAGAGTAGTATTTGTTTTATATATGTGTATGTGTGGCGACTTTTGTCTCTTTGCGTTCGGCCAGATGCGTCAGAAGCCAAAACAAATAAATTTGGATTAAGTTTAATAAATACAGTTACTTCGAATATATACACAGAAGGTAATGTCCATAAATGATATCTTTTAAAATAAGTCATGCAGCTATCAGTTGTTGTAAGAGAGAACATTGCTCTTAGACAGCGTTTCTGTGCTTTAAATATTTGGTCTTTATGCACAGAGTTCCCCCAAAAAAATTATACCAAGAACAGAGGCTACTATACCATGGTATAAATTTGGAAGAATAGTCAACATTTTATGTTTTATTGACCTTTTTCTGGTACTTTCTTGACAGAGTAGTATTGCTATTAATAATAAAATTAAAAACAATCACAAAAATAAAAATGTGATATTTTTAGGGTTCCGTACCCAAAGGGTAAAAACGGGACCCTCCACCAGGCCGTATCTCATGAACATTTTAAAATTTCCACAGATGATGTATTTCTGTGTTGTGCTGCTATAACAACAAATACTGAAAACAGAATAAAATAAATATTTAAGTGGGGCTCCCATACAACAAACGTGATTTTTACCGTTTTTGCTCAATATTAATAACGGCAACAGGTAGACGCTTGAAATATTCACAGAATATTTAGTTGTATATTTACTTTAAAAATAAATGTGTCTAATGTTATATAGATAATGGTACGGAACCCTTCGTGCGCGAGCCCGACTCGCACTTGGCCGGTTTTTTTATTAATATCCAGAGAATATAAGATAAATTAAATAATGATGTTCGGAATATATAAATTTGATAATAAAAATTGTATGAACAATGAAAATTAATTAAGTTGGGTTAACTTGGGCCAAGGGTCAAATCGGGAAAGTATTACATACCGTGAACATGCGCGAGAACTGGTCGCTGTGGGTGTTTACCAGATGTGCTGTCTGAAATATCATTGGAAGTAAATTATCAATCATTAACAGCCTCCTTAAAAGTCACTTTGTTCAATAATTTAGTTAATAATTTATTTATTTGATTTTATCTCTTTATTGTACACCTTTTTATTGAGATACAATCCAAAAACAATGTAAACATTCAGATCTAACAATTTGGCGGTCTTATCGCTCGCGGCGATCTTTTCCAGACAACCTTTGATTATATTTGATTAAAGACAAAAATAGACCTTGCCTAATGACGGTTAACTCTAGTTTAATAATTTTGTTTGTCAAAATAATATATACATAGACCACCGTGCCTAACATATGTTAACATATATATTATATGTAACAGCAATATCAGCTGGAATGTATAATAATTAAACCAAAGGAAAATATAATAAAATAAAAAAGCTATTTTATAAAAAGAATGAGAAAAGAAACCCAAAGGTGAGGGTGTGTAGTATGTACGTATGTAGGTACGTATTGCGTTTGGTTACGTATGTGCGTATTGTGTTTTTTTAACTTTTACTTAACTTGCAATATTTGTTAGTTTGGGTCGAATCATGCAAACTGAATTAAAACACTTGCCTTTTTCCTACGGAGTTGAAATTTCCTATCCGACATACAAAATTTCAATGCTGTAGTGCCGATGACAATGCATTTTTATCATAAGCATGACCTGATTCTGCACCCAAAATTGGCCCCAGCGAGGAAACAGAACCTCAACAGTCAACTCTACGGACTCGAAACTACGCATTTTGGAAACTGGAAGTTATAGATCGACACAAACAGATTTTGGTGTTTTTCACCTAATTTACCTTGACAATCCAGTACATGCTGTGGCGTCTGTTTGTGCCGATCTATGATTTTAACTCTAGCTTCAATTTAACGTTCATAAAAGTCACTTAGTGTCTTAATTGAATAAATGTTTTTTGAATTTTGAATTTGAATTTGAAAACTTTAGGTACGCATTTTATTATGATAGTCTGTTTTAATGTTTAACATGACCTATTAAATTTTTATTTTTTTTAAATGTTTTTTTTTTTCAAATTAGATAATTGATTTTTGTTGAACATGCTAATCTCTTCAGCTATCGGTCAGATTCTATTTGTTTTTTTTGCATTTGATATTAACTCTTGAGGAAGGTTGTAGCTATTAGTGATGGGCCGGATCGTTATAAATGGATATTCGCGGATACCGCGGGACCTCAAATTTTTTTCTCGATTGATGAAGATACGCGTGACTTTGACACTATAGTTGACGTTGAGGACTGTAATGCAACATGTTTAAATTTGCACTGAGCGTGTTTTTTTTAAATTATTTTAATACACATATCACAAAGGTTCAGGGGTCGACCTCGTTATATTGCATATGTTCGTGGGAGAGCCATGCTTCGGCATGAATGGGCCGGCTTAACCGGAGTGACACCACGGCCTCACAGAAAACCGGCAGTGAAGCACTGCTTTTTGCCGAGTACCGGAGGTCCTAACCCTTCTCTCTTCCTCTCTCCCCTCCTCACAACCTATTCTCCCCCCCTTTCCCTACACCCACTTTAAAAGCCGGCTACGCACTTGTGACTCTTGCGTTGGTACTCATAGGCGGCGGTAGTCATTTACCATAAGGAGACCCGTCTGCTCATATGCCCCCTATACCATAAAAAAATATATAAAGATAGTTAAATAGTACCTTATAAGTTTATAACTGACAATAATATGGGTAACTTACTACATCAGATTTTTTTAAATTTAATTTGAGCAACATAAATTTAGAATTTCTTAAGCGTAATAAAATATAGTAAGGTAAAAGGTCCGTTCAAGATCTGCCAAAAAGTATCGGATACGGATACAGATCTTTTTTCTCCCTCAGATATCCACGGATACGGATACGGATATCCGGCACATCACTAGTAACTAAATATGTTCACCTGAATTGACATCATCAGGCCAGCAGCATAACCAACAAAGCAGCAGGAGCGGCGCGCACACTTCCACGCTGAGCACCCCTGCAGCTACTGTCGCCACCCATGTCACCCCCCCGCCATGACCCATCGTTTTATTGGCAACTGGAACATATTCATTACACACATTGACTTCATAATAAACTTAAGAATACGTTCACATGACACGCGTTCAGCAAGCTTCAAGCGCGCCTTGGGTTTTTGTATAGTGTAACACAGAGTGAGCGCTTGAACAAATTCATGTACTTGTTGAGGCACAATAAAGCGCTTTATTTAAACGGGCGTTCAACGCCCGTCATCTGAATATAGCCGTAGTTTTTTAGATTATATATGTAGATATTTGGAAATTCTAAATTCAAAATAAATTGATTGCTGAATGTGGCGAGGATACTGGTCTGAGAATGGGACTACAACGAAAGTAGGAGCGACAATGCGTTATCCGGAGGCAACTGACTCTCATTTTAAACCAAATTGTTACTGTACGATGTGTGTGCTTGCCTCCGTTAGCCTCAACCAATCAATAAATATTTACTAAAGGCACAGAAATCTAACATTTCCATAATGTGAATTGACCTTAAGATCACCCTTCACCCTTTTGATTCTCAAAGGCTATTAAAAGCTTAAAAAGAAAAAATTATAAAGCTTTGGCCGTGAGGAAATTAAGGAGTTATAATATGTTTTTCTATTTACAAACACCTACTAATATTGTTCTAAATGAGAAAATACATCTAGAACAAACCTAACTACAAACAATTCTTAAACGAAATGTACTAGCAAATATAATAAACAATAATTATAATTTAATCCTGTAAGAAATGAACACCGAATGCCATTCAAATATAAGTTGCTGTCTTAAATATGAACTAGATATAATATTTTGCATTCTTTCACTTAACTAGTACCTACCTACTTACTGACTCTCGTTAGGACACTCACACAGCTCACGGTTACTTGAAGTAGGTAATCAAAACTTACACCAAAATTTGATAGGACGAAAGTAAAAGTAAACACTTTCATGACTCACATTGTATTTGAACATGTTTCTATTTCATAATACACCAATCCCTTATATAGTCCAGACTTATAAAGACACTTACCAAGAAGATGTATATTTATTTATAATTTAAAGAAGCGCCGACCTTGGCAGAGTTCCTCTCAAAAGTGAAAGGCCTAGGGTTAAAATGATACAAAAAATATTCACGATATAAAGTCAACACATACCTGTACAAAATGGAATCCTAAACCCTTATCGTAACTTAGAACTTTTTACATCTCCTAGATTTTCACTTGAGTCGGTTCTGAGGCGGTTAGTTGTGAAGACGATGAGAGTAAGTGTGCTGTAGTATAGTTGTGAGTCCGTTGTATGGTTGTTTACTGTGTCAGAGCGGCGGAGGCGAGCTCGACTGGGCTCTGTCGGTGCCAAAACTCTCGCCAACGAGAGTAAAATTGACGTCCCGGTGACACACCGAGCCATTATGCGTATGTATCTATATAGTACACTAGTATACACCCGTGTTAGTGGTCAGTCAGATATTTAAAATCGCTCCTAAGGGTCGTTATGAGAGAGACGTTAAATAGCCCAGAACGTTTCTTAAGAATTAGTCTATCAAATACAAAAATAAATTCTGAACTTAAGAGCGGATGTGTTGCTTACCGGTTACTTAAGTTCGGGAGAGTTGTGCGTGTGCAGTTTCATGCCCAAATCATATCGGCTCATAGTCTTAGAACTTATAATGCATATATAAAAGAAAATCTGTTTTGTTTTGTATGAGAGATTGAGATTGAGATTGAAAAGACAACTCCCGCATTAGGAATTACTCCTGTGTCGCGGGGAACTTTACAAACATACAAACAACGGACACAAAGAACACCCAGACTAGGGTGGGAATCGAACCCACGACCTCTGGCTCAGCAGTCAGGGTCACTAACCACTAGACCAACAGGCCAGTCCATATCATGTAAGTACTCCCTAATCAAAAATCTCTTCAACGAATAGAAAAGAGCTGAACAGATTTCCGAAAATGTCACCTTCCAACCCAAAAACTCAATCAGTAATTCATTCGATTAGGAGCTATGATGCCACAAACGGATACACAGATTGTCATCTATGTGTCTGATCATCCTTTTGCTAAGTGGTTAACAATAAAGCTGTCAACTATGTTTTTATGGTCCCTTACAGAAGGTTCCAAAATACAGTGCTTTGCCGAGATTGCCCGATAAAAACGGTATGATGCTTCAATGTAGAAATAAAAAGATGATAATCTTCCTCCAGACGGTACAAATTTCGTCATCAAGTAACAGTTGAAACCTTAACCGCTATTCTAACGCGGTCTTCTGTAAAGAAGAGGTACTGAACTAGTTGGATCTATCCAACTCGACCTTGATTATTTCTATTGGTTTATCCAAATGTCTGTCTACGGTGGTGGACCGGTTGGAGTCGTGGAGCTTCCTTAGATGTGGTTGAATTCCGTGATTACCGACTTATATAGTCTACTCAGTGTCGTGACTGGACCGCTCAAAACTGAAATGGTTCTGTCTTAGAAAGACCACCCTGGACGCTTATATGGCACTTGCACAGTTCGAGTTTATGTAGACTTCGATCCTTGAGTTTGTTTGGAAGTTTCTTTTCAAGGCTAGTCATAGGAAATGCCGGCACCATCTATTATATCTCTATTTGCAAAATAAATTCATGTAAAATTTATAAGTATAACTGAATTCTGCTGTGTTCTACTTCCCATTATATTGTCATTTACACACTCTTTTTTATTTAATATGTTTTATTTAATTTTGTAAATAGTTTTTTATAGACACTATTTACATAATATATCAATTTCTTCTGCAAAACCACATGGAGTTAACATTTCCTATGACTAGCATCGAAGAGAAACGCTGAAACAAACTCAAGGATCCTAGATAAATTCTAGGAATCCTAGTTATTATACACCTATTTAGGACGTCTACATAAATTCGAAATGTACGAGTTCTATGTAGACGTTCAGGACGGTCTTTAAATGAAAGAACCATTTTAGGTTTGTCGTGACCAGTCGCAACACTCAGTAGACTGGACAAGTCCGTATTTACGGTACTTTTAATTAACGTGTATCTATTATTGGAAGGAGTTTGAAACCGCCACCTTGACCGCAACACCAACACCTTAGCAATACCATTCCAGTTTTTAATTTGTTATCATTAACTAAATGCAGTAAATTGTATAGTTTTCGTTACTTATCGTTCCTCTCGGTGTGTCGGGGATGCGGCTGGCGCCGGAGTGTCGCGGCCGGCATCGATCCCGCGCTCCCTCTTCATTGATTTCGCGACAAAACTGAGCTAAAGCTTACACCACTCACACCGCAACTAGGTTAACGGGGAAAATGGTGTATGAAAGCTCTCTCTCTCACTTAGAGTTGTATTTCTAAGCTCTGTATTAGCTATGTTGGTTAACGAGTACTTAAGTTTTAAATGCTTATTCACCAGCGAAAACAATACGTTATTTTAGGGCTCCAAACCGCCAGTAGAGTACTGGACCTTATACATCTTTGTTGTCTGTTCGTTTGTCCTAATACTTAAGGCCCTTTTCTGGCAAACGTAATGAGGTATCAAGTTATATATTTTGTTTTATTAATTGTACAACACGTTACAATTATAACTAAAAGATAAGTACTCAACACATTAATTTGATCTTGATCATCATTGAAAATAATATTTGCACATAAGAAATTACGAACAGTATTAGATATATGTACATAAATATCTCTAACTTATAAATACATAAGACTGCACGCAGCGAGTCTGATTTGAACGCCTCAGACATTCCAGCTGGTACGTGAAGCACTCAAACAGTAACTTACAGTGCTGAAGGACATCTGTCCGAATACTAAATTTTTTTAAACGGTTGTTTTTTTAATTGAAGAGCAAATGCAACAAAGGGTATTTCCTTACAAGTGAAAGGGATTCAAACTTCTATGGTAACGCAGTTAAATCAATTTGAACTAGGTTTGACTTGGACTTCTGGACCCACAAAGTCACTCATCAAATCCTTCATCGGGCTCTTTCCGTTGACCTTTTTTTTTTTACGCGGGTAATGCTTTTCGCACCGTACCCTCCGTCGGGGATACGAAGGGCGTGTGTGGGACTCCCGGCGAACCGGTCTACCCACTAAACCACCGCGGCGGCCTACCTCGGCTACCGATCCGCAGTGGTGGCATTGTGCTGCCGTAGCCTCACGTCCGATCCTGTTCAGGTACTCACCGAAGCAACCGTGCCCGGTGAGGACCTGAGTTAATCAGTAGGTGACACAGTCGGTCCTCCCTACCCAAGCTTCGAAGTTCGGCAGAACGGCTCGAACAGCGCGTTGGCTGGCACAGCCCTGGATTTCGAGCCGTGCCCGCCAAGCCTGCAGGGCTTGCGTGTGTGCATTCCGCCGTAACATTCCGGGCTCGTGATCCGGCGCCGCCCCTTCGTCACTCTGACCGACAGAACGAATTTGGTCGTAGACCATTGTGTCCATGTTGGCCAGAATGTCGAACGGCGGAGACCGCGCCAGAACCAACGCTGCCTCGTACGAGATCGTGCGGTAGCCCCGTGCGATCCGTATGGCCATCAGCCGCTGCAGACTCCCGAGTTGAGCCTTACAGCGGGAGGAGCCCGCCAGGTCCTTTGACCAGACGGGCGCCCCGTAGAGGACCATGGATCGCACGACGCCCATGTAGAGGCAGCGAACTTCTTCCCGTGGTCCCCCGAGATTGGGCAGCAGACGATGTAACGCCCCTGCTACCCCTCTTACTCGAGGGACTAGTCGCCCGAAATGCTCTTCGAAGCTCCACCGACTGTCCAGGATGAGGCCTAGGTACTTCATGTACTTGCCCACCTGGACTTCAGTGTCATCCACCCGGAGGCATGAGCTGGGTGGTTCCTGGCGCTTACGTAGGTCATGGAACCATATCGCCTCAGTTTTCTGAGGCGCTACCCTCAGGCCCAGCTCACGAATCTTTTCCACGACACAAGCCACCCCTTGTTTGGCGAGCCTAAGCATATCCTCAAAGCGTGACCCTCTAGCCAGTATTAGGGTATCGTCCGCATAGCAGACGACACTTAGGCCAGAGGGCAGACTAGTGCGAAGGACAGCGTCGTATGCGAGGTTCCATAGTAACCGGTCCGATTGTATCGGAGCGATCGGAGGACTATCCTGGACCCTTGGGAAGAGCGTGTTTAACACTCTTCCTACCAACTCCGGGTCCAGGGTTTCTGTCAACGGAGGAACCCATGGTCTGAGCTTGCCCAGCAGCATTCTATATGGTCGCCCCCATGGGTCCCTATCCAGCCAAGCGATGAGCTCTCTCCAGGACCGAGCCTAGGCCTCGGCGATTGCATCGCTGAGATCCTTAACGGCAGCTCTATATTCCCGCCGTGCTCCGTCGATCTCCTCGACTGTGGCTCGCCGTCTTCTCCGGGCTCGAAGGTAGGGGCGGCGCAATCTAGCGACTGTCATTCTCAGCCGCGACATCTCTGCGCTCCACCAATACGCCGAGCCCTTCCTGACTGGCATGACCCGGGGCATTGAGGCGTCACATATGGACGCCATAATGCTCCCAAACCAGGCCGCCAGTTCCTCCGGATCGGACGAAACCCTTTCCTCCGACCAATCCGCGACGTGGGATGCGGCTACGACCATCTCTCTATTGAGCCGCTTAAGGGACCATCGTCGCGGAGGTTCTCTGTGAGCGGCAAGGGCGGCAGAGAGACACATCAAATAAGATGTGCCGGTGGTCAGAGAGACTAACCACTTCCTCCGCCACCCGTCATCCCGATACCATGTGTACTGCAGAAGGAGTCGCCCACGATAGGTCGACAATCGACTCTCTTTCCGTTGACCTAGAATCAGAAAATATTTTAAAACTATGGAACTTAGAATACGCTAATTTACTAAGTTTATGCTTAGAATACAACAAAGAGAAAAGTGAAAAATTGTTATGTCAATTAATTAATAAAATTAATGGGTTAATCAATCTAGTTCCAGTTGTCCATTAATCCGACTTATTTTTTAGTTAGAGCAGTAATCGCCCCTTACCTACTTTATTCTAATTCGAGTAAGTTCATTATTTGGGTGAAAGTGAAGATACAATTATGTAACCGCTTCTATTGTTGTAGGTACCTGCTACACGTCGTAAAGAAATAAATTAAATCTTACTTAGTTATTCCATTTTTTATGCCATAAAACCGTATGCCAACATAAAAAACAAGTCTTGATTATATTGTATACCGTTAATAAATTTAATGTCTCATTATTTGTCCGCGATGAACTCCTAAACCAATAAACCGATTATAATGAAATTTTGCACTTTGTGTTTGGTCCAACTTTAGAAATAGGATGGTTTTTATCTCAATTTATAGTCACAATATTATTTATTGCAAATTAAATAGCCACAGGTCGTGTGGCTGGGTAACTAGAGTTTTATTAAAAAAAAAAATAGTTAGTAAATCAAGTTTTAACGAAACCCTAATATCAGGAGTCGTACTTGCACCTCTCTTTTATTTTTTGTTTATTGAGTCTATCCAATTCATACATGATCCCTGGACACCAAAATATACAGAAGTGACTCACGGAAACATCGAACCTGACACTCAACGAGCCGCAGAAAACGGACTACGGACCTCGCAATGCATTTAATCCAAAACGAATAACATTAGTAGAATAACAATAGATTCAAGATAGCAAAAATAATTAAAATGGCCAACAAAATAAAACAAGATACTGCAAATTTCAATACTACAACCCCCAAATGAGTTTATTTTTTTGATTATGATTTAAATAATTGCATGTGGCCTGGATGCACTTCAATTCATTATAATTGATTCAAGGTTTCCATAACGTACCAGCGCAGATGTCACCCGTAATATTATGCTTAATTATGAATAGTTTATCGATGAAATTCATATTGGCACCGAGACCACAGATAAGATAATAGTAACTGCCGAGAGTTCCAGATATCCATATTCCATATATCGGGCGGTTTATTCAGAATTGAATATTGAACACTAACGAATGGTGCCAGGACTAGGTTGAGTAAATGTAGTTTTCTCTTCAACTTACCATGATCCCAATTAACTGCAGTAATTCAAGACATGTAGCAAAATTTATGAAAATGGTGATCTGTATTTTGATAGATCTATAACGTTGTTAAACATATTTTTATGAGGCAAACTAAGTAGGTAGTCTATTGATTCTGCAACGATGTCTTTCAGCTAAAAATTTGCATTAGCTATGCTATCATTTGATGTGTATTATGAACGCGAAAGTTTATGAGGATGAATGGATGTTTGTTACTCTTTCAGTCAAAAATTACTAAACCGATTCCGATGAATCTTGGTATGTAGATTGACACCTGGAGATCTCTCTCCAGGATTCTCCTGGATTAACACATATACATTTTATCTCGATATTCAAACGGCATCGGGACTTATGCGGGTGAAACCCGAGGGGCGCAGGTAGTATTTTATACAACTATCTTTTAAAACAACCGCCTTGATTGCAGGCGGTTAGAGTCTACAAACACTTGAACATGACTACTGTCACTTTCGCGTCGTCAGCCCCTCCATTGAGCTTTAGCTAATCTAGTCACTATAAGAAGTACAGCACGACGTACGAAGAGTAAATAGTCGTCACTGCACGTGTCCTGACAACTACTAAGAGAGCTCGAATATTAGACTTATAAGTAGCTGCAGCATAACACAACCAGGTTGAACTACACACATCATTAATCATTAATATTTACCAAATCTAGTCTTCCAGACTGGCTTCTTACTTTAAATTCCTAATCTTTAAGTTAACAACAACTTATCCCCATATTTTGTAAAAATTAAAAAAAATGCAATTTCACCAAATTGTGGGAAATTAAATTATTTGAGGAATGGCCGCCACGTTCTTTCTAACAAGTCAAAAAGTTGTTATGCGGTATGCACCATATCCTATGCGTGCTCAATTGGGTTGAGGTCTGGCGATTGAGTAGGGCACGGCAGAACGTTGATGCTGGCATCGGCAAGAGTGCGTGTTACGACTCTGGCCGTGCGTGGACGTGCATTGTTGTGCATTAGTCGAAACGAATCACCCCACCGGCTTCGCAAAGGGATAATCACGTCTGAAATAATCCCTAAAAGAAATAAAAAAATCTTTATTCAAACAGTGAAATTCGCTAAAAAGAAGCAATAACGATCCAAAAAAGTTAAAATAATAATCCTCAATTGCGGCGATACTGTAAAACGTACTTGATCTCTAGCCGCTTTTGATGTGTATAGTTATTTGATAGTTTTAAAGGTATTTCATGAAAGGACCCCCTCGCCGTTGCTATCCTTGACAAGAACTAAAAGCTCTTTAGACTTTCCAAAAACTTTATTCAAATTGTCAACATAGAAATGTGTTCTAACATAAATCCTAAATAACAAGCTGACTATTCTTCCTTCTCGCAGAATACACGCTAGGCGATACCCTTGCAGAAGCAGCGCGCGCCTCTTTAAACTAGATGGCTTTAGGCAAGATCTCCAGAACTGAATGGTGTGGCCGCCTACCGAGCAATAGAAGACCAACTTCAGGCAAGGTTCTCTGGGACTTCCTTAATAGATAATACCCGACACCCTGATAGGCCCACGGACGGAACACTGAACACCGTGTGGTTTTGGTCGGTTCAATTCCGATAAACCATATCTTTAGCTAACGGTGAGGGTTTCCATACGTGTTAGTGTTAGTGCTTTGCTATTTACTTTCTACGTGAAGGTTTGTGTTTTATTACATACTGACGCTGTTCTTCAACTAATTGCATGTAGTTTTTACACATCGAATTATGCAAATATGTACACAAACACGCTATGCAGTATTGAGAACAGCACCTTAGGGCGCAGAAGCGGCCGCGGGGCCAGCTCACGTCTGCGCACTGCGCGTCGCGCCTCCAAGCCGCGCGCAGTCCGACACACCCCACCGACCCCGCCATTTATTTATCGAAAGAAGACCAACGAAAGTGAACGTATAATTAATCATTTAATTAATAATATAAACAGTAACATAATACGTGAAGTGTCCAATGGAATGTGAGCTGTAGGTTTGTGAATAGGTAGTGAAAGCGATTGATATCGTTGAGTTCGATATTGAGTTGTTGACAAATGAGCGAACGGTGAGTGCATATTTCATAGGGATTGATTGCAATCTGTGCTGACCTTGACACTGCCGATTGTTGTGGGTTTTGTACCTACTAATATCTGACAACAACGGACAGTGTGCAGCAACTATCTTAATACTATACAAAAATAAAGCTACATTGTGAGGTGATTTTGATAATTTGTTTGGAGTTTTGGATCAGTCACTTAATACGAGATTCTTTTGGGATGAAAGGAACCCAATGTCTCTTTATTCCTGTACTCTACATAAATAAGGTTACCTACCCTCAGTGTTTCTAGCGGCGAGGCGTCAATATTTTTAGTTTTGGCGAATTCAGCGAAGCGTGAGGAGAGTTCTAAGGCTGTACTAACCTATTTGCCACTTTAACTATTCTACCAAAATAAAATGAAATTGTTAAATTAAGCAACATTTATAAATTCATCAGCCAATCCTAGATTACTAAATAATCAAATTGTTATTGTTTGCAAACATTCCGGTTAGCGTAGCTACAAAATTTGTTTAGTTACTTAGACCTAAAAACACCGGTCAAACCGGTTTACCCAAATGTTAAAAGAAAAAAAAAATAGGCACACTATGTTTTAGGCTTGTTTCACACGTACCACAACCGCACCACACCGAAAGGCACAACTGTCGTTGAACCAACATACCCGCCTGCAGGCACGCCAAACTGGTGCTGACAGAAGTCTTACTACGTTTAACATGTAGACTGCTCAGTCTCAACCGACTCGACATCCGAATAGTTGTAGGAACCATTACGGTCCATTTAGCCTTAATTCGGCATCTATTTACTACCAATGTGATGTCTCAACGCGAAGGAAACAGCCACCCACGTTATCCTGGAGTGCAAGCAAGTGGCCATACATCGGACAAGTATCCTCGTGGGTGCGAAGTGACTTCTGCCTTTTGAATAGAGGTAGGCTGGCTCCACTAGCCAGCCCTATCTGAACACCTAATGAACCGTCTGTGAGTCTAAATGCAGAAACAGAGTCCTTTACCAATATCAATAAGTCTTCATGAATGTTAAGCATGAAAATCAGCTCACTTTATATTTTGTTGCTAACTTAATTGCCAATATTTTACTCTATTAATTAATAATATGAACTAAATGCGATACCTTTTGTTTTAAAAGGCCAAAATAAAATATTTCTTGAATCAAGCTTGTAGATAATTATACAAGCGTGTACCTTGAACCTGAAAACAGTCCTCTATGTCTGTTACAAAATACGATACATTCCTTGCAAGGGGTTCAAGTAGAGCACGTTTGGAGCTAATTTAGTCCCGGGATGCTATGTCCGAGACTTGGTTATTATCAGTAATAAAAGATACGCAGACATTAAATGATGCACAAGAATGGAGTTCTGTCGTTTCAAGCGCATGCATAAAAGCTGATTTGCTGAAATCCCCACTTTTTGAAAGAATTATGCTTGTGATTTTTTTGCTTTCACTGAAAAATATAGCTGTTTTCTTGCCTTTTTTGAATAAGTTTTTGGTTATTTGCTTATCAAAAAAGTGCAAAATAGTGGCAAACACTTGTAGCACATTCACTATAAGGGTACGATTGTCTTGAAAAATGTCATTTTAAATTACAATTCTAATCTAATCTAATCTTGAATAACTGTGAAATAATCAAGTCTCGGACATGGTATCCCGGGACTGTATTACACCCGCACTCTTTCCTCCGCCTTCCGCTTCCAGTCCATCCCAGCCACCTTCTTCAGGTGGTCAGTCCATTTGGCTGGGGTTGTCCCTCCTTCTATAAACATATACTGATAATGTATTCTTTGTTAAATGTTCTTGTCATATTAAAATGGAGTAGGGTAATAAAGAAAACCGAATTACTGTGATAGCATTAAATACAAAGTAGGTTTGGAGCCAAATGCAATTTTTGAAACTCTCCATCCGCTTGGAATATTAGTCGAATGTTTGTGTGAGATAGATGGATAAACTCATTATTGTACAAAACATATGAAATTATGTTATTGTATTGATAGTACAGAGCGACTAATTGATTTGAAAAATATTATTAGTAATAACTCGATCAAACGCGCAAATCAAACAAACTCTTCCCGGAAAAATACCTATTTAATTTATTTATTTATTTTCAGAAAGATACATATTGTTTACAGATGATCCTTACACAATAGTATATAAGTAGGTACTTAATAATATGTATTAAAACTTTGGTAGGTAATAAATTAATGAACTTTGGTAGGTAATAAATTAATTAGTTTAGGTGACCATCCAATGTTATCGTCACTCTTGTATAAATGAAAGACAAGAAGGTTCGCACATTTTCATTTTTTTCAGTGAACAGAAAGGTCTTTCTTTCCAGAAATACATTTCATTGAAATATATTATGCGGTGTGCAGTAGGTACTGTTTGTGGGGTTGATTGTGGCGTGCGATGACTCATCGTCCTCAGTAAATATAATCCAACACAAACGAGGGGTTGAAAAATATGTCGTAAACATGACTAGTTGTTGTTTTTTATGTTAGGGAAGGCAAACGAGCAGACGGGACACCTGATGGTAAATGACTACCGCCGCCCATGGACACCGTTGCCGGCCTATAAGGTGGGAGTAGGGGAAGGGGGCAAGAAGGGGAGAGGCTCCCGCCTAGAGGGGTAAGAGGGGAAGGTTAGGGTCTCCAGTAACCTCACTCATTTGGCGAAAAGCAATGAAGCATTCCTTCACTGCCGGTTTTCTGTGAGGCCGTGGTATCACTCCGATCAAGCCGGCCCTTACGTGCCGAAGCATGCCACTCCCACTTTTTTTTTTGCATGGCGCAGTGACTTTACGATCACGCAAATAATGTAACATTGGCGAAAAGATCATTTACATTTTTGACAGGCCTGTTGGTCAAGTGGTTAGTGATCTTGAGTGCTGAGCCAGAGATCGTGGGTTCGATTCCCATGCACCAAAACAACCACCAGGACAAATAATTGTGTGATGAGCACGATCATTTGATCTGTGTCTGGGTGTAATTTGCCTACAATATGTATGTATTTAGTAATATAGTTATTTTTAGTCTCAAGTTTTTATTATCTATGACATCGACATCCACTGACGTACGGACTGACTGCTGATTGTCAGGTCACATCACTATTGAACTGATCTATCTTGTCGATGACGAATGGACGCCCTCTTGGCAGGGATCAACCATCTTTATTACACGTGTTCGAGTACTTGGTGTTTTATTTGAAAAGCCCAGCCCTCACACTGATCTTGTATCGCGCTAAGAAAGTTATTACGTTGATTAGTATAATATATAATATACAATCCGCAAGTCAAGTCAAGTACCCAATCAATACTAAATAAGCCACTAGAGATATTAATACAAAATACGTACGATACGATATCCTCAGCGGCGAACGTAGTGTATTTGTTTGTAGGGTTTTATAGATCCATACTTAGTCCAAAATTCAGTGTGTTTCCTGGAACGAAGAATCGTGAATGCGTTGTGACGATTTATATAAGTGTTATATAAATCGTGTTTCGCGTTCGTTTTCGTATACTCTTCTATTTTGTTAAAGTCTTTTGGTTGAGTTATTGTATCGTGTATTATCACTTATCACACAATTACGGAACAATTAATGCATGAATGTGTACAAATGCAATCGGTGATGCGTACAATGTGGTTCGGTATCGCGTCAATACGTAATTGCAATTAAATGGTGCAATATGCACGGACATGGTGACTTGAATATACGTTTTATTAAAACAATAATTACTTATGTGTCCCTTATAAGCAAAATATCAATAAACGTGATTAACAACAACTCCAGGAAATAGGATCAACGGGGTGGTTGATCATAAATACATGTTATAGATACAGCAAAATAATCAGAAAAAATATTAGATTAGACTGTATTTTACTAGCTGCATACATGCAGAGATGTTGTGTTTTGTGAATTTCTAGCAGGCTAAGAAAGTGTAACTCTTGCTCTAAAGTAGGTATTATATAATATAAACATTAATTTTATAACTCTTTTACTACAAAACATAAGATAACGCTCTTAAAAATTGCAAGCAACTCTACTCAAGTGAATATTAGTAGCGGTTCATTGCACCGTGAAGGTCAGTTAGGCTTTATGAAGTAAAGTTTGCTTGTGTTCACCTCTCAAGTAAAGTAATAGTATACCAAAAAATCTTAGGTACTTGGGTCCGTTGCGTAACATAATATAATGAGCGTTTATTCCCGGTACTTGCTATACACAGACTGAACTAAAATTACACTGTCATAAACATAGAAACAATCTAAATAAACTTGTTTCTCTTACAAATTAATGTATAGTTTATTGAGGCTTTGAACGTGGTCAGTAAAACACCTAATACCTTGAACCTTAGGAAATTGATAGATCCTGACCGATGAATCCCAGTGCCCAGACTAGGACGCGCATGCTTTAATAGGTGTAGGGCTGACTCCGGTCACAAGGATGCACCGGTGTAGGTCCCACTTCGGTCATTAGGATGCACCGCTGCAGGTCCCACTTCGGTCACTAGGATGTACTGAGTGTGCCTTAGACCCCAAACCTGTAGGATAACATGTTGTCATATTCAGGGTGAAGATTGCAATGGTAGTAAAGGTGAATATGATTTGGGAATACACTAATTAGAGACCTTACTGAATTCAATACTGGATAAAGGCGTTGTGATTGAGTAACTTAATGATATATAAAATAGCTGTAAATAGTGTGCAATTTGTGCAATTAGGTGGAAAGCATAGGGAAACTGTAACTTTGTGGTTTCCAAATAAATCAAAACTTTTTTATCCACGGGTCATGACTTCACCGGGGCTAACGGTGAAGTGGTATGTTGAAATCGAACCTACTAAAACCACACGGTGTTCCTTCACAAGTATGTATATTGCAAGAGACTCTGATATACTCTGGGAAGGAAGTCCCGAGAACCCCGGCAGACCTAGGTCGCCCTGACCTCATTCCAGTTCAAGGAGCGCGCACGACACACGTTGCGCCACCGTCTCAGGCCTACTTCTGCTAGGGTAATGGGCAGCCCCAGCGTTATCCCTAAGCCAGCGCTTATGGAGGTTGGATATCATTTTGCGCACTCTGACGTTTGGTGCCTCTTCTTCAGAATGGGAAAATACCAGCCCTCTCTCCTTCCCGTTTCGTAGACATTACTTCCTCACAAAATGAAGCGGCGGAATCCCTCGGAATCCCACTCAAAATAACACTAAACTTGAATCATCGACAAATGCTTACCTGAAATGTTGGATTCAGTTTTATTGACGTGCAATATTTGAATGTTAAAATAATAGGCTGGATATGTATCCGTAGAACTATATATATAGAACTGTTATGTACCAGTTCTTGTATCAAGCAAACATATACTTTTCTAATGTGTACTGTTTTGTTTTATTTGCCTAAATTAAATTCATACTCTCATTCTAAGATTCTATTGCCGGTTCTCGTTTTATCACATTCAATTGTGTAAGTAAGGACAATTTTTTTTTACTTTGTTAGATAGGGAGAAATGTGTAGATGTCTTTTAAATAATTTGTAGACTAAATTCACTAGTTTTCTTTGGAGAAAACATACATTTTTGTAGACAGAATTACAAAACATTTACTTTTTATGATACGCTAACTTTTAAACTTTTGCGTTCCATGATATAATATTATCTACGTATTTACGGGAATTAACGCAATCACGAAATTCCTTAGGCAGGACGTCGCGGTAATATTACTGAAATCAAAGCTTCCTGCTAGTAATATCACTATGGGAGAGCGTCAAGCATTGAAAAACATTAGGGATAACCGGGATATTTTAGTGCTTAAGGCCGACAAGGGAAACGCCACTGTAGTGATGAGTACAACTGATTACCAACGTAAAATACTTGAACTTTTGGATGACGATAAGGTTTATAAACCGGTATCATATAACCCTACGGCCAGAGTAACGCGTAGAATACAATCTCTAATCGAACGAGGACCTATTTTCAGAAGACGAGTACAACAGACTTTATGCACCAAAGTCACATCAGCCACCGAAATTATTTGGTCTGCCCAAAACACACAAGCCCAACGTGCCGCTGCGGCCTATTGTAAGTCAAATTGCCTCTTCTACTTACGATCTCGCGAAGCATGTTGCGTCAGTATTGCAACCACTTGTAGGCAAAACACCGTCTTTTGTGAACTTCATACAAATTATAAAAGATCTCAAGTTGGAACCTGATGACTTCATGGTGAGCTTTGACGTGGAATCACTTTACACCAATGTTCCAATAAAATAATGTTTGGACGTCGTAAAAGACCTGCTGAGAGACCACGAGTTGCCGTTCAATTATATTGATCTACTTGAACATTGTCTAGAGGGCAACTATTTCCTTTTCCAAGGTCAACATTACCTTCAGATTGATGGTGTCGCAATGGGTAGTCCTGTAGCCCCTGTACTAGCCAACATCTAGATGGAGCATTTGAAGAGAAGGTGCTGAGTCTCGGCCCGAAGACCGTTAGGCTTTGGAAGCGATTCGTGGATGACATCTTTAGTATTGACAAAGGAAAGAAACAGGAAGTAGATCAATATTTACAACACCTCAACTCTATTCACCCCAAGATAAGGTTCACATATGAGGTGGAGGCGGATAGGTCATTGTCATCTTTAGATGTCAAAGTAACCGCGAGATCAAATGGGTCCTTGTCGCACTGTTTGTACCGCAAGCCTACTCATACGGATAGGTACCTACACGCCACGTCTCATCATCATGCCCGACACCTGCAATCTGTCATGACTTCACTCAAGAACAGAGCATACGATCTTTGTAACCCTGAACATTTGGAGCGAAGGCTGGATCATGTTCAGAAGGTACTTAAAAGTAACGGATATCAGGTGAATGGGACACGGAAGTAAGCGACAATGATCCGGAGGTGAACAGACAACCAGCCTACATGCCATATGTCAAAGGAGTAACGGAGAAGATCGGCTCCGTATTAAAGAAATATTCCATTCCGACAGTATACACACCAGGCATAAAGGTTCAAAACATCGTGGGTACACCGAAGGATGTCTTGCCGTTACAAACTCCAGGTGTCTACAAAATAAACTGCAGCTGTAGTAGTTCCTACATAGGCCAAATAAAGCGGACTATTGCTGAAAGGGTCAAAGAACACATCGCTGCTGTGAAGAACCGACAGATTAGCAAATCAACGATTGCAGAACATGCACTCGAAGCGGGCATCAATCACTGGATTGAATTTCACCGTACGCAAGTCCTCTCCACGGAACGTCACTTTTACTCAAGAGTTGTACGTGAATTCAAATTAAAAAACACAAAACTTTTAATCGGGAAGATGGTTTCAAATTATCTACAGCGTGGAATCCAGTGATAAAAAACATGCCACCTCGCTTTTATCCGCAGTCGGGTGAACACCAGAATAGGGCCACATCGGTTTGCTTACAGAATAGGGACACTGTTAGTATAGTATGTGACGGTACATGGCGAAACGAAAATATCAAAAATATCAAAAAAGTGGAGTAGGATGAAGGTGGATCTATACCTCTCAAAAGGATCCGGTTTAATTATAAATAACCCATGTAATATGACTCTTGAATGTCCTAGAATATTATTATTAAGCGTCGCTTATCTTACTACTATTATAAATGCAAAAGTTATGATGAACTTATATTTGTAACTCAACCACGCCAGAACAGCTGAACGAATCTGCATGAAATTTGTCACAGAAATAGATTATAGTCTGGAATAGAACATACATGCTTTTTAATCCGTAAAAATGTACGGTTCTCCCGAGGAACAGCTAGTATTTGTTATATGTGTTCCAGCGTGATGCATCCGACGACGGTCCCCTCGTGGCTGTCGTGGTACCGGCGGCTGCGGCCGGCGGAGCTGCCGCGGGCGCACGACCTCGCCATGCCTCGCGCGCGCGCGCCCAGCAGGCTCGCCGTCTACACCGGCGTCTTCAAGGGCGACAAGCACTTGCCGTATTTGAGGTACTGTTTATTTGAGGCACTCCTTATTTGAGGTACTGCTTATTTTCCACTAGGTGTATGCCCTGTAAACCGATCGTCGTACGTTCTTGTTTCATATACGCCATCGTCGTACTTATCTACCGTAGATTGATAGTCAGTGATTATCATGATACCTTACTTTAAGGTAGTTGCCTGTCAAGTCAAATCAGTATCTTTCTAACGTCAAAACGGTAGTTCGGTACATTTTTTTATTTAAAAATAGGGCACGACGTCACATAATCCACTTTTAATATTGTCTTTTCAATTTGGCAATTATAGAAAAATAAGAACACGGAGCAGTTTTGTGAGTGTTTTAGATGTTACACTGCCTGGCTAGTAGTAGTGTCAAATTAGTATATTCCTTCTTAATAACCTGAAATAGATATGGATTATATATATGTTTATGTAATTATGTTGACGGGAATTAACGCGTTCACGTATCTGGAAGGTATTTCACAGGCCGTGGTCACAGACTGACACTGTCGAGTAGAATCGGCCTGTGACCACGGCCAGTGCAACCTGGTGGAAACGTCAGGGAAGTCAAAAGTATGTAATATCTTTTAAATACGTTATCGCATCGCGTAATTCCCTTTAACATACATATTATCATTGAATGCGGAAGTTTAGAATTTAGTACAAATGTTTTTGGTCAACGTCAAGCAAAGTCCTTACTCTAAATTCAAAGAATGATTGGTTAAGGAATATTACCTGCTATTTAAAGAAATGATCATTGTTACTAGGACTTAACAAATAAAGTCCACCAAGAATTAAAATAACTATTTTTGTATCACACAGATAGAATAGAACCATTAATTAATCACGTTGATTTTCGGTCTACAGGCTGGAGGACATGTTGGGCCATGACCGGCCGCTGCCTACCCCCCCTTACGAGTGGCTGAAGAGGCTCAACATCGACCAGGAAATGTGGCGCGCACACATCTCACCTGACCTCTCTAAAGTAATTAACACAAATGAGTACTGCACTCTACTCTAAGACATCAAGGACAAAGGGAATTTGTTAAAATAAGTTCAGACAACATAATTTATATGTGTAAAATTATTTCGATTATTTTACATACAGGCAGTAAAATTTAATATGAATGGCACCTGGTGGTTGTTTGAGGGAATTTCCTTGAAATCTCCACGATCCTTCTAAGTAGGTCGTACTTGGCCTTGGTTTTGGGTTCTGTTACGTAACTTAATGGATTGTATGTAATCTTTTCACCTTGCTATAGTCGAGAGATCCATAAATGCAAAAAAAAAAATTGTGTAACGGTAAATGATTTCGTAATAACTCTTCCTTCAGGATTCAATAGAGTACCACCAGCGCTTCCACAACTACTCGCCCGTATCGATAATGTTGCCGAGCGGCGCGGGGGTGGGCGCGGGGACCGGCGCGGGCGGCACAGGGTCGGGCGCGCGGCGCGTTGCTCCCGGCGCGCCGGACGATACCGCGTGGCGCGCATGGGTAGCGGGTACCGTGCTGCTGGCGCTGCTGGTGCTGGTAGTGCGAGCTGCTGAAAAGTGCCTCGACAAGAAGCTCTTCAACTGTTAGTTCTACTATCTCTTCATAGGTTCAGTCACAGTAAAACCTAGGTTTGCCCTTAACGAGCACAAACAATCAGGTCGTCAGGACTCTTCTGAAAGTTAATAATAAAAAATAAAATAATTAAAAAAAAGCGGCGGTAGCGTAATGGCTAAGGCGTCGGACTTGCGATCAAGTGGTTGCGGGTTCGAACCCCACCCAGTGCACTACCGACGTGAACCCACTCCTAACACAAGCATTTTGTTTAGCTGGAGGGGTTAACTAGAATGTGTGACCCACGTTGCCAGTATTCTTTCTTAAAAAAAAAAAAAAATTATATGCGAAAGATAATATAATAATTATGCGACAGCACCTATAGAAAGGAAACCGAATTCTTCATTAGTTCATTACAGACTAATGTTGACTCGCGCCGTAAAAGTTCATTATTTCTATTCGCGGTTTAAATATATATGTAATTAAATATATAATTTCCTACAGATATTGATTTGTGTTAATTGCTGAATTTTGTGACCATTCAGTGACTTTTCTCTCTTCTTGTATATCACAGATACAAGGCGACCGTCAGAAGAGTGGCACACACCTAATGTCACGGCTACCAGTTGTAAGTATTCGTATTTCATTTAGTTTAGATTAAATTATAAAATTTCAACATCATTAAGTAGTCAAAGTCAAAATCAAATGTCGTTACAGTATGGCCTTAAAATTGTTTAAAATTTATCAACCAAAAATATAGATCAACACAATGTCACCCCAATATTAGGTTGATTTCTCAAAAATAAAATTATAATCACAATAAATAACAAGTGAAGAGTATATTAAATAGGTAGTACCTAGGTTTCCTACCTCCAAACATCTAATCTGAAAAACTAGTTATAACCGAAGAAGATTATAAGAAGATATGTTGTCCATCATTTATTTTAATGTAATTGTTTTTAAAAACAGTGACTCATTAAACTAATTTCGCCTTATAACCTCTGACACTGCTATCATTACTTAGGTGATATAATAACGTCTATTTCAGTGCTACATCAGACCCTAGACGTATCTATGCCGAATTTAGATGATTCTGAATTCTCGTCTCCGAGCCACCACAGCCCAGACTTGCCGCCGCCATACTCCGAATGTGCTTTAAACAGCGGCGCTAACGGTCACAAGATCCTCAACAAGCTCAACATTGAGGAACCGCCTCCTCCTTATTCAGCATGTGTTGTAGCATTCTCTAATAAAGACATACCGACCGTACACATCCATAGAGAATATACTATTGAAGAACCTCAAACTAGTTCTGAAGTAGATAACGTTCAAAATAGTCTCATAGAAAACAGATACAGAATGGAAGTTGAACAAAATTATGATGACGCTATTAGAGTAGAATTAGTATTCGACAACGGTCGAATAGTTGAGAGGACGATAGACGTTGAGAGTACTGAGAGTGTGCCAGAAATAGTTGCCCAAGTAGGAGAGACGGTTATTGGCAAAAATCTTGACGATAATGAAACGAATAATCAAGAAAGAGTTATATTTGTGTAAGGGTACGTCTAAGCGGGTGATACTTTTACTATAATACAGTTGTTGGCAAAATTGCTAGCAGTTACACCCAGACTATGCAATATACGAAAAGATTTTGAGGATGGCCGGGATATGTTGCTGCACATTTTAGTATGGCCAATAAATTTTATATACGTTTACGGCATGTTGCAGAACGATGAATGCCAGCTCTACTGTTGATTAGTTATGTGGCATAGGTGCATCCCTTTCTAAATGACATGAAGGTTGCTATCAGTGAGACGCCAGGATTTGTTCCTATATTCTCTCTATTCTCCGCGGATGTTTTATTCAGCCATTGTTATCTGATTTTGTAGCCCGTGTACAAGAGAAACATATGAACCATTCATATGGTTCAGCCATATTGCCGAGATGTATATTTACAGACATAATCTGCATTAAATGTTTTTGTGATGGTCGGACTACAGTTGATATTATAAAACCACAAATTGCAGTAAAAATATTGTCCGTTTAAACGCACTTAAGACAATAACATTATTAGAAAACACGTCACTCTGTGCACTTTATATCTCTGATTAAAGACAATGATGTTAAAATAGAAATGCTAACTTAAAAAGATAAGGAATAAATACCTAAGATTAACATTCATTCTGGTATTGATCGTCTAATTAAAAATAATCGTCACTATTTAGTTGAGATGCTGACTAGATTTTCAGTTGATAGCATGATCGGATTTTTAGCTGAAATGCTGACCGGATTTTTGGTAAACACACGACAAACGTTTAGTTAGTGCTCAAAACTCCAAGCAATTAATTAGTTTAAAGGAATATTAAACGGATGTTTTATAATGCAAGTGGAGTGAGAATATTTTTGTATAACAATTTAGGGATTAATACTCAAATATTAATACGCGAACTTAAGAAGTTAAGGGAGTCATCTGAGGAGTTAGTGGAGATAAAAAATTGTGTATTTTTAAGTTTTTAGCACAGTTTGTAAACAAAGAGGTAGTTTCTGTATAATTAATCTTAGCGAAAAGACATCGACATCGTAGTGTGGTCTACGAAACACTTTGTAGTGAACATACCGGTTGCAGGTGCTGACTGGCACCTGCAACCGGCGCGGCAGGACGCCTCACCCCTTGATAAAGGGCCCCCGTCGGGTCCGAAACTAGTCGGGCATCCCCGAAATATACACGTGAGTAAAACCGTATATTTTAAATAATATGAATACCACTCACGAAAGTTTTTATTCGAGTATACTGGAGTTAGGTGCACATTCCATAGATATCTTAGGAAATTATTCAGAATATCTCATTGCACTGAATCATATTAGCGCCAAACCTTCTGCCATAGTCACCTTAAGATTAATTACTCTAGAGTCTAGATGTAGTAAATATGTTTGATCTTAATTAACACTTGCAGTAATTGACAAATAGATTTTCTTTTTAAGACGAATTTATTAGCTTCACTTGTAACTAATTATGGGAACAAATGTTGGAATGGAAGTCAATGTTAACCCCACGAATACTTCTTTCTAATTGGCGTATCGAAATGAAACTGTGCACTGCGGCCGCTGGAAAAAAAATCATTAAAAACAGTAGGTATGTTGTGTAAATAATTATATTTCTATAGCTATATTTTGTAATCATTTTTGGAATTCCAACGTGTATAGACGAAATTATGCTATAGAAGTTGGATATTTCGTATTTTGTGTTCATTTGTATTGTGAGGCTAGAGTTCACCAGTGGACGTCTCATACCTATTCCTATAACGAGTGTGTAAATGGCTAAATACACAACTTTTAGAAATCACCCCAGATATATTATATTGTTTATTTTATTTTTGTGAGATAGGGGGCGAACGGGCAGATGGGTCTCCTGTTGGTAAGAGACTAATGCCGCCCAAAGACACCTGCAACTCAAGAGTCACAAGTTATTATGCTATCGCCTCTTATCTATGGCACTATAATGAAGGCAAAAGCATATGGCATCGTACTAAGATGGTTAAATAATAACAAGGATATGAAACTCACGTTTTCCACACTTCCAAAGGACATGGAATGATAAAGTAATGCAACCCTAACCACAGATAAGGTAATAGTTACTTCGTAACCCTAACGTCGTCTGAAGACGTTTACGCGACAGAGAGGAGAGGTCACTTATAGGTGAATGTAGCTGACACGTGGAAAGCGCTTCACGATCTGAGTTGCACGTTATTGTGTCGGAGCAAGAGTCGCTATTTATTTAAATGATGTTAATAGGTGAAACTTCGGTACTAGTACCTACTATTGGTAGTTTTACGTTGTGAAAACTCTTTTAGGTGTACTGGAAAACATTTATATACGTTTGGTTGTAATTTTTTAAATTCATGGGTAATTTTAGTATATTATTATTATTCATTGTGTATTTGCTTGATTGTATAAATGAAAGTACGTAGTGTACCGATCTAGACGCTTACCAAAGATACCTGATTGCCTGAACTTGTTAGTTTGTAGATATTTTGTAATTTTGTAGAAACGAACTTATAATATAATAGTTTAGACATGTACACACAATACTTAACATTCCAGGGCGTATGTTGTGTGTATATATAATTGTAGTATCGTTGTATTACATTACGGTTGTAGCTACGTCTGTCTTCATCATTTACAATTTTTAATAAACTTTGTTTAACTTAATTGTTTCATTTTATTTCCCAGACAACAACATAATATAAAGAGCATTCATCTATGTATGTATGACCCCTTGTTCTATGATCTGAGGGTATGACAGTAAGCGCTCACCGCGGAGTTGGATTATTATGCGTTTATTCGGATGAATATCCAGAGATAATTTTTTTTTTAAATGACAACTCCCGCATTAGGAATTACTCCTGTGTCGCGGGGGACTTTACAAACATACAAACAACGAACACAAAAACACCCAGACTCAGGTGGGAATCGAACCCACGACCTCTGGCTCAGCAGTCAGGGTCACTAACCACTAGACCAACAGGCCAGTCCAATTTGTTGAAATCCAATTCTAATTCACAAACTTAAACTTTCAAACGTTTTATTAAAACATTCTACGGTTCGTCATGCTCACTAAAATTGCGGCGTCGTCATGGGGCGGGTCATTTCTTTCCCTCTGATATGGCGTGAACGGATGCTGCTTGGGGTGACTGGTTGGCCTAGTCAGCGATGCTTTAGCTTATACTATTATTTTGGTTCGATTAACTGCATCTCTAATCTCTTAATCCAGTCACGAATTATTTTTAACAGTAGATTTGTAACTGAATGAAAGCAGATGTGCACCTTGAATGATTTGAATGTTTAATAGGTTCAAACCTTCAACCGTATCACTGAGTAATTTTTATTTTTTAGTACGTTAGCTTTTGGAGCATTTCAATATAATGAAATTCAGGTGGCATCAGCTTGCATCCTGTTTACCTTTCGTGTAACACTAACACTATTGTACCTGAAGATCTGACTTTTAAAAAGAGTGGCCATGAGTTTCTTTGCCAGTATTCTTCTCATAAGGCTCTACGCATTTTGGAAACTGGAAGTTATAGATCGCGTACAAGCAGGCAGTAGATTTTGGTGTTTTCACCTAATTTACCTCGACAATCCAGTACAAGCTGTGGCGTCTGTTTGTATGATTTCAACTCTAGCTTCAATTTAACGTTCATAAATGTCATTTAGTGTCTTAATTGAATAAATGATTTTGAATTTGAATAATGAAAAGTCCAATTCTATTGAAAAGAAAATTCAGGAATATGAAGAAAGATTATTAACGTATTAGGTTTATTAAGTAACAAGTAATAAAAAAAAAAATAAAGGCTGCGATAATGATGACGGGTATCATTCACATGTAACCGACCTTATGTAAAACCTACCCATTCACCTTCGGTTTGTAAACCTCGATGATGACAGTAGCCAAGGATAAACATTGGCTAATTGCCATGGAGAGTTCTGCTTGCCAGGCGATGCAGGCACGAGTGATACTTTGAAGTGTTTCGCCCCACACGCGGCACCTTCAACAATCTTGGTAAGTATTTAATAATATACACCAAAAAATCTATATTTCACTGCTATACATTTACCTAATATTATACTTATGTTTACTTTAACTAATTTAGTGACCTCATTTCAAAAACAACTACTGTTTATCTATGCATTACGGTTCCCTATTTATTCCTTAAAATTGTATGTCATAATTTAAGATGGCATACTTTTACTTATCCTAATAATAGTTACGCACAATATTAATATGGCATAACTGTTTATTAGAGTTATAACTACTTATAACTCTCCTAACAGACTTTCGTCGCCTGATCAGCAGGCGAATTCACCGCTTAGTACTCCAGATGAGAGAGGCGCACGCGGAATACCTCGCTCCACAATTTCAGGCCTGCTTCTGCTAGGGTAATGGTCAGCCCGACCCGCTAGCTCCAGGCCTTCCTTCTACCTAAGAACACACATGTACTACCAGGATCGAGGAAAATTAAATTCAAAATTAATTAATTTTGAGTAGAGGAAACATTATGTTTCCTCTACTCAAAATTATATTACGCAAAACAAGTTTTTTGTTCGCCGTTATGTGGAGCCGTGAGTAAATAAGTCAGTTGTGTTGTGAACTTACGTCGCGATGCGTGTACCGCCGCGCCTTCGATCAGTGTCTGAGAACAGGTACGCCATTCACTTCAATTTCTCTGTATTTATGTTATGTGCCGTCGACATTCCCGCTGTTACGTACGTTACTAACATCCACGTGATAAATGTATCTACGTCATAAAACAAAAAAGTGTACAACTTTAAAACTTGATATGAAATCATGCGACGTGGAAGGTAACATGGGGAAAAATACCAATACCATTGATAGCAGTGTGAAATGCCCATGAGTATACCAATAACTAATATTACACGAGCATTTGATCAAAACCTAATGTTAAAATGGTACAATTAGTACTAATAACCCTGTTAACGTTATTTACGTTCCTGAATTATTAATGATTTATAAAGTTAAATAATGCGTAGATGAAGATGGAGCAAGATAATACATACCTATCTAAACTTTCTAAAAAAAGTATTTTTATTTCATTTACTCACAAGTTTAATAATGTTACCTAAGTATTTCGAATGTTGCATTAATAATAATAATTAAAGCTTGCAACTTACACGTGTTTCTGTGGGTGATAAAACGTGAGTTGTGTCTCTTATAATATTAAGTATAAGGTTCAAATTCAAATGTTAAAATAGCATTAAAATTATGTTGTATTACATTGTTGATAACTTGTACAAGGTCGAAGGTGAAAAACTGACCGCGGTTTGCTTCAACATTATACAATAGGTATATTTTTTTAAGTTGCCTAATCAGTGAGATTACATTAGGTACCTATATATAGGGCTGCAATCTGTCCAGGTTTCCCCGGATTTGTCCTAGTTTAGAGGGCGTCTAGAGAGCGTCCGGGGTTTTCAAAATAATTTAAGGACTGTGTGTATAGCAAAATTATAATTGTAAGATGAATCAAAATAAACAAGTTAAAAATTTAAATGGAATCTGGGTTTTTTTAAGGTGTCCGGGAAAAATCTCGATATCACCCATGTGTCCGGGATTTTTGAAGTTTTTTCTGGCGTCTATATAGCCACCATGAAAGTTACATGGTTTGTGTACCTTTACAAATGTAATCATATTATTTATACCTACTTTAGAGTAGGTGTTTCTAAAATTGCAATATTGAAACAAAATGATATCCAGAGATCGTCTGTTAGTCCATAATCGACCAAAATTCATTAAGTTTTTAATGTTTCAGTTTATTTTTAAATGACCAGCATAATTTGAACTGCCATTGTATAGACTTTAAGTACGTGACAGGTGTACATATAGGGTGGAGTATCCATCAATGACCAGGCAGAAACAGTGATCCACCATCGGTATTTCACTTTAGAAACGTTGTTATTCACTATCACTCACACGTGCGTACATGTTTATTAACTACAACATGTAACCCCCGCAGACGCCTGCGAGATAATTAGTCAAACGCGTGTGCTATTTTAAATTTTGCGATTTTGTTTTTTACTTAAAGTTGAAAAAAAGGTGAGTTTCTTTTCTTTTCTATATATTTTCAGGGATTGCATATTCTTATTTTTACGTGTTGGGCTTATATTATGTCTCATGCATGGACCTTCGCTTAGAATATTTTTTTACCGCTTTGAAAGCACGTGTTTACGTGTGACATAACCTCAAACATTTTGAGATGGCAGTGGTTAATTAACAATGAACCAAATTGAACGGTTTACAATGAATCACTGGTTTAATGTTGACTTCGTTGATAAATAATTAAAAGAAGATAGGTACTTACTTTTTTGGAAATGCCAAAACAGTTATTTGTATTTTCTTAGGTAAAATTTTTGATTCTAACAATTTAAGAAACGACTATCAAATTTCCTAATCTTAAATGAATTAAATAATTGGATTGAAAAAAAAATGTGAAAATAAAATATTTTCTTGATACAGTGTATCAGTGGCACCGCACTGCATCCTGAAATAGTGTATTCAGACCATCATTCTGAGTGGGAAATCATTGGAAAGGGATATTTATGGTTATAGGGTATATGGGTATGGCCCACTTATGGTTTCTTTTCGCCCTGCAATGTGGTGAATACCAAAAAAATACCCATTTTGTAACTAAATTATTGCGTAAAACTACGAAGTCTAAAGTCAATAAAAATAAAATCCTCAATCAATCAAGGCATGCTTTGATATGGTTGAAGCGGACGATGGCTGGCGCGTGCGTTGTGCTCGTGAACGAGTGCCGTTGGTTGGGGCTGGTCATCTCCGAACTGCTATTACTTACATATAGTAGTAGTTTGCGCGACTGTTTATTGTTTAGAACAATACATTACATTGTCCCCACTTTTAATTTGCGCATATAAGCAATGTAACCAAAGACTTATTAAAACATTTTGACAAAGAGTATCCTCGGAGTTTCTTGTCTGTTCTTCTCCACAGGATCTACGTATTGGAACAGGCAACTACTCGCTACCGTCACATGGGCGTAAGGTGAAAAATTTATTCACTGTTCATTACTTTTCTGTTACACAATAGTTCTTATAGAACGAAATGGCCAGACTACATATTTTTCGCAACTCCACGACGAGGTGCGTATTTTGCGTTGGTGGGAATAACAGCTATTCGAGCCCTTCACGTTACCGACGATCTCGGACAGTGACCCTGGCGAACCAAGGTACTTAGCCCGGTATTCTGCGAACCCCTGGCAGTCCAGAAGTACATGGGTTGCTGTTTCCCCTGCTTTCATGCAAGCTCTGCACAGTGGGCTGTCCGTAGCACCTATAGCAGAAAGGTGTTTGTTAAACGAGCCATGCCCGGTGATAGCTCCGGTTGCCACTCGCAGCAGACGTTTGTTCAGTCGGAGTAGCATCTTTGACAACCAGCTGTTGATGGCGGGGAGTGCCGCCCTCGTCTGCCGGCAATCTTCATGGCATGCCCATATGAAATTGTGTTGGTCTCTAGTACGCATCCTTACCAATGTCCGAATTTGACCGAAGGGGAGGGGCACTATTGGTTCCGGACCCATGACGCACATCTCCGATGCCCTCCTAGCCAATTCATCTGCTGCATCGTTGCCTCTAGAGCCGCTGTGACTCTTTATCCATTGGAGGGTTACTTTGTCCATCAACAATGTGGAAAGCCGACGTAGTAAAGATCACAGGTCGTCAGTGGATGCAGGCCGCTTGCAACCGGACTTCTTGGAATCTTTTATATCATTGGCCTATGTCCAGCAGCGGACGTCCTATGGCTGAAATACTGATGATGATGAGTCGATGATATTCCTATTTTAGAAAAGATTTGCGTGCGTAGTATAACAAATGTTGCCTTTCCTGTCTAATAACATAAGCACCATCAAGTTTATTCACGCACCTCGGCAAAGTCGTTTTCTACTCGACATTGAACAGGTCCGTTACGAGATATAGGGATCCTTTGAAGGATGTACTTGAATTAGAGTAAATATATTTTCTTGTCAGCAACAGCTGTCGTGATTAAATTCAGATTTTTATTTTGAACATTTTCTCATATTTTCAATTGTCTAAGTATCTAATTTTTATCCGATTTCAGTACGCGATCATTCCACGATAGCAGCAATGTCATCCAGAAAATTGGAAAAGAATCTGAGGCGGCTATTAAGTCACCACTGTATGAAATTTACGAAGTACTCAATCTCGATGAGGCGTTCAAAGGTAAGCAGCAAACCGCAAGGGTAAATTAAAATTATCCATTCAGAACTAAAGAAAATGTAACCAGGAATGTCTAAGTGTAGATTATTGCTGGTTAGTTATGACTTGTCGGAGTACATGCAACATATGTGTGTATAAATATACATATATAAACTCACGCCGGTATCCCCGAAGGCGTAGGTAGATGCGTATCAAAGACCCACATTTAATCAACTATGATTTGGTTCCACACACGTATGCGCTTGGCGCTGAATTCTAGTTTGTTTTCTTTTTTGAATGACGAAGAACTTGCCCATACATTCACGTTTATGTTTTTGATCTGATCACTTGGAATTAGAATGTTAGTCATTATTGCTATACCTATATATTTATGCACGCATACGGGTGTCACACTGAAAGATTTTAGAAAAAATGGAAGAGTATAGAAACCAGTTAATATTTTTATCGCTTATCGAAGTAGTCTACGTTCCTTTCTAAGCACCGCCGCATGCGATGGAACCATTGACTGAAGCAGTGAGCCCACTGTACTTTAGGGTTCTCTTCCACGTCTCTTAAACGTAGCCACGGCATCTTCAGGGCTCATAAAACGAATTCCTTTTAGTTTATCTTTTACTTTTGGAATAAATAAAAGTCACAAGGTGCCAGGTCGGGACTGTAAGGAGGATGTCTCACTAACTCTACTCCTTCGATAGACAAATATTCGATAGTCGGTCCGGCGGAGCGAGCTGGAGCGTTGTCGTGGTGGAGGAAGGATCTTGCTCCTTGGGCGCTCCTGTCTAACATTTTCCAATACAACTGGTAGATAATGACTGATATACCAATCTGCAGTAACAGTAATTTTATCTTCTAAAATAATAATAATAATAATATAATTTATTGTCTCAAAAAGATACATACAAGGGATAACACATGAATCATAACAGTCTTAACATGTACTATAATTATGTTGACCACTGGTACCCAAAATAAGATTTAACTTGTGGTATGGGTACCAGGGCTCTCGTACTTAATTGCAACAGGTTGTTAATGAGAGTGTAGTGTATCGTAGATGAGTATGCATGAATGAATTGCTCAAGGTAGGAATAACCTATATATATACATTAATATTATAATTATATACTCATTCAGTATTATTAGAGTTACAAGTATATTTACCTTTATATATATTTTAAGTGTGTGTGTGGTGTGTGGGTGTATGTGTGTGTGTGGGTGTATGTGTGGTGTGTGGGTGTGGGTGTGTGTGGGTGTGGGTGTGTGTGTGTGTGAGGGATGCATTTTGGATTATAATATACTTAGTTTAATCAAACTTTCCGTATCTTCATAAGATTTGGACAAGAGCCATATGGTAACTTTTTTCTTGCATTGCGATCTAGTTAATGGATAGATGTTGCAATATTCATTAGCAATATTATATAAATGACAGCTTACAACACTGTGGTTGCGCGCTGCCAACGCACTTCTGAAGCTTTGAGCTTGGCAGACCTTACGTGCACGGCGCTTTCTTGTGACTTGGATGTCATATTCCAGACTAACATGCTTTCTGCAGATTGTTTGAAGCACAAAGCTGTCTGACAGTAAGCAGTTTACATTCGTGATATAATTGGGCAGTCGAATATCTAAAAGGCTTAAAAGTCATTAAGCCTTAAGGACTGCTCGTTGTGCTCGCTCTAGGGGCAGAAAATACGATTTCACAGCTCCACCCCAGACAGATATACAATACGTTAAAACAGATTGACATAATGCATAATAGACCAATTTTAAGGTGTCAAAATCAGCTGAGTAACGTAATTTTTTGAAAATGAATATCATCTTGCGGACGCGGGCAGTAATATTAGTCAGTTGGTATTTCCATGAGATAAGATTATCAATAAACACTCCCAGATATTTTGTGTGAGTAGATCTCAGTATAGTTGGGCAGTCGCAGGTATTAGTAGATGTGTATGTCGAACAAGTATGCGCTCTTAATTTAAATGTTTCCAAAGATGGTTGGGTTATAGCTGTCTTTGAGAACGTGATGTAAGTAGTTTTGTTGAGGTTAAGTGTTAGTAGATTGTTCGATAACCACTGCATTATATGACTAAGAGCGCATTCTGCACGAGCAAACACTTCCGGCCAGTTTTTGCCCCGAACAAGTATTGCAGTATCGTCTGCGTAGGTAAGGTAGTAAGGTAGAAGAATAGGGAAGTGATAGGGTGCACAGGGAGTTTATATAGAGTAGAAAGAGGGTTGGACCAAGGATCGATCCCTGTGGGACGCCAAAAAGAAGGGGTGCGTTGCCACTAACAATGTCATCTATTTTTATACACTGTGTCCTTTCGGAAAGATAATCTTTAAAAATTCGAAGTGCATATCCGCGGATGCCCATTCTCTCCATTGTGCGGAACAGAGACAGTGTCAAATGCTTTGGTAAGATCAAGAAAAATTGACAGGCATTTTTGTCCATTATCAAGGCTATTCACTATTTCATCAACCAGAGAAGCCACTGCATCATCAGTCGATATTCCCACCCTGAAACCAAATTGATTCGGCGCTAAAATATTGTTTTTCTTTAAAAAGTTTCTTAAGCGGGTGTTTAGCACCTTCTCAAGGATTTTGGACAGCGCAGGCAGGACAGATATGGGCCTGTAATTATTGACACTGTCTCTGTTTCCACTCTTAAAGATGGGGTGCACAACAGCCCTTTTCAGAGATTTGGGAAAAATCCCCTCAGCCATAGAAATATTGCAAATGTGGGTTATTATTGGTACCAGGGTGTTTGAGCACTTTTGCAATAAATGAGCAGGAATGGCGTCCCACCCGACAGCGGCATCTTTACGCAAACTTCGAATAATTAACTCGACCTCAGACTCATCCGTTGGCAACAAGACAAAGGAATCAGCATTGATGATATCATTCAACAATTGTTTATTTTGTGTGTTAGGGCTAATTTGTAATGCTAAGTCGCTACCGATGCGGGAGAAATACTCATTAATTTGGTTTACAGATGTCAAATTATCCCTGTCTATATTTAATAGTTCAACAGGGGATTGTTTAATGGAATCCGTGTGTGTAATGTTTTTAATTATTTTCCAAGTAGAGCGTGGGTTATTGCGTGCTTTACGTAGTTCATTATTCTCGTAGTTATGTTTTAATCTTCTTAACAATTTGTTGCAGAAGTTGCGGTATCTGAGATAGGTTAATTTAAGGGTATAGTTATTAGGATCCGTTTTAAGCTGTTTACTCATGGAGTCTCGATTGCGTATACATCTGAGCAACCCTTTAGTGATCCAAGGTTTGAAGATTACTTGTTTAGATGGTGTGTGCTTTATACTAGAGTGCTTTTGTATTAATGACCCAATACTTGCAATCAACATCCCAGATGCAATATTAGGATCAGATATATTTAATATTTGCGAGAAATCTGTGCTTAAGACATCCGCGTAAACAGAATAATAATCTACTTTGACAAAGTGAGTTTTGCGTTTGTTTGGTATTAATAACATTTCCATGCTAAAGAGCACCGGTGAGTGGTCTGTGATACTGGAATCAATTATTAGTGTTTCGGTTTTGAGATTAGATTTCAATAAAACATGATCCAAACAACTTTTGTCACGGGTAGGTAGATTGTGCGTTGGTAAAAGTCCATGCAGTGCCGTTAGATTAAGATAATCGTTCGCCATACTGTTCAACTGTGTCGGGATGATATTAATATTAATATCACCTATAAGAACCACATTCTTATAGCTACATAAAGATGCAAGTGCATCTTCTAAGCCATACAAAAAATTGTCAATGTTACGGTTACATGGTGGACGATACAGGGCAACCACAGCCAGATTTAAAGACTCAATTCTACAAATCAAGCAATTGGCGTCCTGTATATGCGACTCTATGACGGTGTGTACAATTGATGTCTTAACAAAAACAATAACACCATCGTTTTGATTAATATTTTTTACCGTATGATAACCGACATAATTGCTCAAAGTTGGATGGGTAGACACCTTTCTCAGCCAACACTCGGATAAAATTATTATTTCAGGAAGGATAGATAAATTACTCAAGAATACAGTAAATTCATCAAAATTATGGTTCACGCTACGTATATTAACATGCAATATGTTCACCGAATTAGAATTATTATTTAAGAACCCACTACATTGTTCTGGTTTACATACGCGTGACTGTGTTGTACCTATAGAATCTAATTCATTCGTTATTGTGTTTAAATCGAACGTTTAAGAGGTAAAAGAAAGCAGTCATATGTACAGCAGCAACGATTATGTGCAGACATCACATGTGCCTGCTTATAAAACAATAGCAACCATTTTTGATAACCACTTTTGCTTCTATTCCATTTTAGATTAAGTTTTCTGTAGTATGTGCCTACCCCACCGCGAAACAGGCCTAAGCCTATGTGTGTATGTAGCAAACATTTACCATAGCCACCTTTGCTTCCACTGCATCTTAGATTAAGATTTATGAGATGTATTACATAAAACATGTTACTCACCGCACAAAATGTTAAAAAACCAATAAAATAAAATTGACAATAGGGTGAAACTATGGCTAATGCAATAGATATATTCGTGGTAGCTATAATGTATAGTTCATATAATAAATAAGACCACAGTATACATAAACAAATGTGTAAGTGTTTACGTGTTAGTTTATATTGCACCATTAATGCTGTTTTGAGTAGTAAATGGTAGTGTATATGAGTGTAAAGTATTCGTAAGCTTTTACTATACATATTTTTAAAAGTATAAACAGTAAAAAATACAAAATTGTGCAAAATGAAATATTTTACATAATAAAGTTTCACAAAATATAGAATATTATTGTAACTTGGGCAAGTTATTAAGACATGCCAGAGATTTAATAGTGATTGAAGGCATACCCTCATGTTTCCGAAGAAAAATTTTATTATTCTGTGACCAGCAAAACCTGTAATCATTATCGTTGGCGTATTTGCGAGCTTCATAAAATAATTGTCTAAGGCTACTTGACAGATGATCAGCCACATAGATGGGTTTGGTGTCTCCTGATATGCCAATATGACTTGTATTTAATTTTTCGATTGTCGATCGCCCTTTATTGAACATTCGAGCTGCCTGCAATACGCGGTTCTTTTGAGGAACAGTTACAAGTTCGGTCGGTCTATTTGATCCTTTTTTTCCCGGCATACGATATATGTCCTGCAGATCCGCCCGATTCACTGAGACTTCGAGTTTATTGCAGGTTTGCAATACGATAGAAGTGAGATCGTCAATAGACTCCTTTTCTGTGTGTGGAATATTTCTAATTTCGAAACTAGATGAACGCGAAAAAAATGATTGTTGCGAAATGACCCCTCCGTCCAAAGAATGAGGTAATCATATTTTTCCTTTGACTCCTGCCCTTCTTTACTTTTGTCGGCAAATCTTCGGATGGAAACATCCATTGCGCGGATTGTCTTTTGGTTTCGGGTTTGTAATAATACATCCAGCTTTCATCACCTGTGACGATGTCATATACCGCAGTCATACTTTTCAAGCACTGAGCGGCACCAATCCAAACGACGGCGTTTTTGATCTTCCGTCTAATTATGAGGTATCCGTCTAGTACAAAGCTTTCTTTCCAGACTTCCAAACAATTTGTCTCGGATGACAGTTTTATTCAGAAGGTATTCTTGAACAGTGTAATAGGCCTTTTTTAGATATTTTTGTTAAGTTATTTTTTAAATGAGTCAATACTTTTTTAACGCTGTTGTATGTGGTTAAATAATACACTGACTCCAAATTTTGAATGTATTGTAGAATGTCCGATGAAAGAATGTAAAAGAGATCTTTATTATAGCTTCACTGCCCTTATATAAAATCACAAAATGTTCGATGGATTGTCACAACCAATTAGATGATTACATTTAGTAGCTTAAAATTACATAACCAATACGCACACTTTAATTGCTTCGACCAATAACAAAATAGTGAAGTAGACATGTGTAGTTCCGGAGCGTAATAGTTCCTGGAACTATGTCCGCAGTCGGAACGATGTCAGTTCTTTCCGACTTGTTCAACCTAATAGTTCCAGTTCCACAGTTCTTCGGAACGATCACGCGGATTGAAGGAGCGGCCGGAGCGGCATTGAATGGTGGAACGAATAACGAACTGTCCGTGTGACGTATGCCGCGAGCGTTGCGCTCTGGGCCGTCATCCCCTAATTCTGTTCCGTGCAAGGGTGTATTTTGAAAAGCAGGACTTGCTTTTATTTACAGAAGGAAACGATTGAAAGCATCAAAGGTGCTTGAGCTACTTTTTATGTTAGCAATTATAAATAAATATATTTTAAGTCTAAATAAACAATATCATTGTTTACAACCATGTATGTCCGAGGAACTGTCTGAACCGAAATAAAACTGTTAACTACAATGTCCGGATAAAACTGAGGAATTAGATAGTTCCTCGGACATGTTTCTTGGAACTAGTTCCGACAAGGAAAGGAACCGTTCCAGGTTCAATCCCATGTCGGACATGGTTTGCGCATGTCTATAGTGAAGTGCGTGAAGCTTCTGCAAGTTTTTCGCGGCAAATAAAACTCGCCCTAATCCTTCGCCCAATCAGGAAGCATTTCAGTTGGCGCCAACTCGTTTGACTAATCAGAAAGCGGTATAGTATTTGCAAAGCGTCCGCTTGGTGTCGCTGTTGTCGCTGCGTTCACTCCCGCGCTTTCCACGGACAATCAGAAAGCAGTTCATCTCGCGCGGTTTGTTAATGTACACCGTTTTTGTGCCTTAAAAACCATTTCAGTGTTTGTGGGACCACCCCAAAATATAATGCCGTAGTGTGTAACATAGGCATGATATGCAGTAATAACAGTTTTTTGATCCGTTACTTTGGATAAGTTCCGCAGCGCATAAGAATATTGACTCAGACGTTTGCATATGTTATCAGTATGTGTTTTCCATGTATATCTCCCACGTATATCTTTACTTAATTCGAATAAAAATTATTATAATTAATTTTTTTTTTAGCGCAGCGTAGCTTCATTAACAGAAATAACTTAAGTGTAGAGCCGTTGATTGAGGCGGTAATAAACGAAGATCAAGATTCACCTCACGGGTAAGTGGTTAGTTAAGACACGGTGTTACAGATACATACTGTTCATAACTATAAAAAATAGGTCAATTAATCCGTCAAGCAAGGCTTTTTGAGATCACTACTGTAAAAGATATGATCAGCCACAGAAAAAAGGAATAAAAAAACTTTATTCCTTTTCAAAAGCAAAACGTCCTGGATTGCTTTTTTTTAACCACGACTTTCAATATGTCCCCGTTCATGCATGAAAAATTTTTTTTCGATCTAAGCTATCACAAGAGGTATCAAGATTTTCGTAATTTCACACAGATTACGAAAAGGGTAAATAAATAGAATTGCGTGTCATCTTGAGGGCTCTACCACGCTTTGAAGTTTTGCAAGTCTTACATTTTTACAGACTTAAACCGTATGCCTAAAAATATAGAAATATCTAGTTTATAATGTATTTTAATTTGAATAAAAAAACGAAGCAAATAAAGCCAATAAAATGGGAGAAAAACTTATTAATCCTGTTTTTGTGTCCAAAATTTGATATTTCTGCTCGTAATTCAAACCTGGTTCTAATAGAACCAAAAGTTAAAGTAGCGTCAGTTACACTTTGTGAAGGCTCTGTTACTAGTTTAACACATCTTTTCAACACATTGTGTGTATCAAGGACAGTTACCAGTGTGACTGTTCTTGATACATACAATGGTTTACAAACACATTACTTTGGTTACAAAGAAAACACTCAAGAGTCATGTCAAGAAAGTCCTGGAAACAAGTTGAAAATTAAGGGATTCTTTCAGGTTGATTCCTAATAAATTTGAAGCCACCAGTGGCGTGTAGTTGCATGCAAATCGACACTTTGTGTATGTATTAAGAGAACATATATATATTATAATAGTATTTTTTTATATATTTTGTTTAGAAATCTAAATTAAGGATAACGAAATATCACAATAAAAATAAACATTTTTCAAAACTTTGAAGATCAGTAGCGCCCTAAAGAAATAGTTATATTTAATTTCAGTAATCTGCGATCAATTACGCAAATTTTGATAGATCTCGCGTTAAGAAATACCAAAAAAAGAGTTTTCAACACACCCTAATGTACAACTTACACGTTTTGTATAAACCCTAGAAGATTTAAAAGAGTTGTGGTACGAGCATGGCAAGAGAGAGAATGACGGCTATTGAATACGCTACTGTACGGAACTCCTACCCTAATTACTATTTAATGATGGATGTTTGTTTGCAGTCTCTTTAAACAAGTATGGTAACTTTGCTAGGGGCTGCTCATCTCCGAACTGCTATTACTTGCATATAGTAGTAGTTTGCGCGACTGTTTATAGTTTAGAACAATACGTTACCTTGTCCTCACATTTAATTTGCGCATACATATATGCAAAGCAACCAGAGACTTGTAAAAAACTTGTTGAAAAAGAGTATCCTTAGAGTTTCTTGCCTGTTCTTCTCCACTCACAGGATCTACGTATTGGAACAGGCAACTAGCTTCACGACTCGTGCCGCGTTCCAAAAAAAGAATCGTTTTATGTTTATTGGAACGCGGCATTAGTCTGACTGACTACTACTCCTGACAATTCAAAAATACCTATATTGACTCACTCCCACACTCAAACACGCGAGATAGAGTCCATATAAAAAAAAAAAAAAAAAAGAAGTTTAATTGAAATAAATGATTTTGATTTGATATTCGTAAAGGTCTCTTACTAGTTTATTCTTAAATCAATTTAATTGTATTAATATTTAAATACTAACAGTTCTTGTTTCTGTATTCAGAGAAATATTGTTGGAGAAAAGAAGAAAAGAAAAATATTTTAAAGTAGACGAGTTACCGTGGCCATTTCCACCGCCCGTGACCAGGCGGTACAATGTTAGTGGTTTGTTTGATTTTTTCTCATAATTTACTAGAAGTAAATACAGTTGATTACCTGAAACGCACGACAATAGTGAACCTAAGTCTGGATGGAAAATATTAATTAATGAACTCGTGTCATGTTACGAAATATGATTCCCGTGTGTTTTCATAATGTGTGTTTTTTCTCCGTTGAATTATTTTATTTATATTTTCAAAAGGTCACTGTAGTTCAAGACTTGTCATTACATATTATAAACTAAGATTCCCCTTCGCATCTGCCTATCTGTCTGAACGCGATAAACTCCTAAAGGAACGAAAGGATTTTCATAAATTTTTCAACAATGGATAGTGATTTATGAGGAAGCTTTAGGTGTATAGTTCATTAAGCGTTGGTATACATTTATGAGGAAGCTTTAGGAGTATAGTTCATTAAGCGTTGGTATACATTTATGAGGAAGCTTTAGGTGTATAGTTCATTAAGCGTTGGTATACATTTATGAGGAAGCTTTAGGTGTATAGTTCATTAAGCGTTGGTATACATTTATGAGGAAGCTTTAGGTGTATAGTTCATTAAGCGTTGGTATACATTTATGAGGAAGCTTTAGGTGTATAGTTCATTAAGCGTTGGTATACATTTATGAGGAAGCTTTAGGTGTATAGTTCATTAAGCGTTGGTATACATTTATGAGGAAGCTTTAGGTGTATAGTTCATTAAGCGTTGGTATACATTTATGAGGAAGCTTTAGGTGTATAGTTCATTAAGCGTTGGTATACATTTATGAGGAAGCTTTAGGTGTATAGTTCATTAAGCGTTGGTATACATTTATGAGGAAGCTTTAGGTGTATAGTTCATTAAGCGTTGGTATACATTTATGAGGAAGCTTTAGGTGTATAGTTCATTAAGCGTTGGTATACATTTATGAGGAAGCTTTAGGTGTATAGTTCATTAAGCGTTGGTATACATTTATGAGGAAGCTTTAGGTGTATAGTTCATTAAGCGTTGGTATACATTTATGAGGAAGCTTTAGGTGTATAGTTCATTAAGCGTTGGTATACATTTATGAGGAAGCTTTAGGTGTATAGTTCATTAAGCGTTGGTATACATTTATGAGGAAGCTTTAGGTGTATAGTTCATTAAGCGTTGGTATACATTTATGAGGAAGCTTTAGGTGTATAGTTCATTAAGCGTTGGTATACATTTATGAGGAAGCTTTAGGTGTATAGTTCATTAAGCGTTGGTATACATTTATGAGGAAGCTTTAGGTGTATAGTTCATTAAGCGTTGGTATACATTTATGAGGAAGCTTTAGGTGTATAGTTCATTAAGCGTTGGTATACATTTATGAGGAAGCTTTAGGTGTATAGTTCATTAAGCGTTGGTATACATTTATGAGGAAGCTTTAGGTGTATAGTTCATTAAGCGTTGGTATACATTTATGAGGAAGCTTTAGGTGTATAGTTCATTAAGCGTTGGTATACATTTATGAGGAAGCTTTAGGTGTATAGTTCATTAAGCGTTGGTATACATTTATGAGGAAGCTTTAGGTGTATAGTTCATTAAGCGTTGGTATACATTTATGAGGAAGCTTTAGGTGTATAGTTCATTAAGCGTTGGTATACATTTATGAGGAAGCTTTAGGTGTATAGTTCATTAAGCGTTGGTATACATTTATGAGGAAGCTTTAGGTGTATAGTTCATTAAGCGTTGGTATACATTTATGAGGAAGCTTTAGGTGTATAGTTCATTAAGCGTTGGTATACATTTATGAGGAAGCTTTAGGTGTATAGTTCATTAAGCGTTGGTATACATTTATGAGGAAGCTTTAGGTGTATAGTTCATTAAGCGTTGGTATACATTTATGAGGAAGCTTTAGGTGTATAGTTCATTAAGCGTTGGTATACATTTGTGAGGAAGCTTTAGGTGTATAGTTCATTAAGCGTTGGTATACATTTGTGAGGAAGCTTTAGGTGTATAGTTCATTAAGCGTTGGTATACATTTGTGAGGAAGCTTTAGGTGTATAGTTCATTAAGCGTTGGTATACATTTGTGAGGAAGCTTTAGGTGTATAGTTCATTAAGCGTTGGTATACATTTGTGAGGAAGCTTTAGGAGTATAGTTCATTAAGCGTTGGTATACATTTATGAGGAAGCTTTAGGTGTATAGTTCATTAAGCGTTGGTATACATTTATGAGGAAGCTTTAGGTGTATAGTTCATTAAGCGTTGGTATACATTTATGAGGAAGCTTTAGGTGTATAGTTCATTAAGCGTTGGTATACATTTATGAGGAAGCTTTAGGTGTATAGTTCATTAAGCGTTGGTATACATTTATGAGGAAGCTTTAGGTGTATAGTTCATTAAGCGTTGGTATACATTTATGAGGAAGCTTTAGGTGTATAGTTCATTAAGCGTTGGTATACATTTATGAGGAAGCTTTAGGTGTATAGTTCATTAAGCGTTGGTATACATTTATGAGGAAGCTTTAGGTGTATAGTTCATTAAGCGTTGGTATACATTTATGAGGAAGCTTTAGGTGTATAGTTCATTAAGCGTTGGTATACATTTATGAGGAAGCTTTAGGTGTATAGTTCATTAAGCGTTGGTATACATTTATGAGGAAGCTTTAGGTGTATAGTTCATTAAGCGTTGGTATACATTTATGAGGAAGCTTTAGGTGTATAGTTCATTAAGCGTTGGTATACATTTATGAGGAAGCTTTAGGTGTATAGTTCATTAAGCGTTGGTATACATTTATGAGGAAGCTTTAGGTGTATAGTTCATTAAGCGTTGGTATACATTTATGAGGAAGCTTTAGGTGTATAGTTCATTAAGCGTTGGTATACATTTATGAGGAAGCTTTAGGTGTATAGTTCATTAAGCGTTGGTATACATTTATGAGGAAGCTTTAGGTGTATAGTTCATTAAGCGTTGGTATACATTTATGAGGAAGCTTTAGGTGTATAGTTCATTAAGCGTTGGTATACATTTATGAGGAAGCTTTAGGTGTATAGTTCATTAAGCGTTGGTATACATTTATGAGGAAGCTTTAGGTGTATAGTTCATTAAGCGTTGGTATACATTTATGAGGAAGCTTTAGGTGTATAGTTCATTAAGCGTTGGTATACATTTATGAGGAAGCTTTAGGTGTATAGTTCATTAAGCGTTGGTATACATTTATGAGGAAGCTTTAGGTGTATAGTTCATTAAGCGTTGGTATACATTTATGAGGAAGCTTTAGGTGTATAGTTCATTAAGCGTTGGTATACATTTATGAGGAAGCTTTAGGTGTATAGTTCATTAAGCGTTGGTATACATTTATGAGGAAGCTTTAGGTGTATAGTTCATTAAGCGTTGGTATACATTTATGAGGAAGCTTTAGGTGTATAGTTCATTAAGCGTTGGTATACATTTATGAGGAAGCTTTAGGTGTATAGTTCATTAAGCGTTGGTATACATTTATGAGGAAGCTTTAGGTGTATAGTTCATTAAGCGTTGGTATACATTTATGAGGAAGCTTTAGGTGTATAGTTCATTAAGCGTTGGTATACATTTATGAGGAAGCTTTAGGTGTATAGTTCATTAAGCGTTGGTATACATTTATGAGGAAGCTTTAGGTGTATAGTTCATTAAGCGTTGGTATACATTTATGAGGAAGCTTTAGGTGTATAGTTCATTAAGCGTTGGTATACATTTATGAGGAAGCTTTAGGTGTATAGTTCATTAAGCGTTGGTATACATTTATGAGGAAGCTTTAGGTGTATAGTTCATTAAGCGTTGGTATACATTTATGAGGAAGCTTTAGGTGTATAGTTCATTAAGCGTTGGTATACATTTATGAGGAAGCTTTAGGTGTATAGTTCATTAAGCGTTGGTATACATTTATGAGGAAGCTTTAGGTGTATAGTTCATTAAGCGTTGGTATACATTTATGAGGAAGCTTTAGGTGTATAGTTCATTAAGCGTTGGTATACATTTATGAGGAAGCTTTAGGTGTATAGTTCATTAAGCGTTGGTATACATTTATGAGGAAGCTTTAGGTGTATAGTTCATTAAGCGTTGGTATACATTTATGAGGAAGCTTTAGGTGTATAGTTCATTAAGCGTTGGTATACATTTATGAGGAAGCTTTAGGTGTATAGTTCATTAAGCGTTGGTATACATTTATGAGGAAGCTTTAGGTGTATAGTTCATTAAGCGTTGGTATACATTTATGAGGAAGCTTTAGGTGTATAGTTCATTAAGCGTTGGTATACATTTATGAGGAAGCTTTAGGTGTATAGTTCATTAAGCGTTGGTATACATTTATGAGGAAGCTTTAGGTGTATAGTTCATTAAGCGTTGGTATACATTTATGAGGAAGCTTTAGGTGTATAGTTCATTAAGCGTTGGTATACATTTATGAGGAAGCTTTAGGTGTATAGTTCATTAAGCGTTGGTATACATTTATGAGGAAGCTTTAGGTGTATAGTTCATTAAGCGTTGGTATACATTTATGAGGAAGCTTTAGGTGTATAGTTCATTAAGCGTTGGTATACATTTATGAGGAAGCTTTAGGTGTATAGTTCATTAAGCGTTGGTATACATTTATGAGGAAGCTTTAGGTGTATAGTTCATTAAGCGTTGGTATACATTTATGAGGAAGCTTTAGGTGTATAGTTCATTAAGCGTTGGTATACATTTATGAGGAAGCTTTAGGTGTATAGTTCATTAAGCGTTGGTATACATTTATGAGGAAGCTTTAGGTGTATAGTTCATTAAGCGTTGGTATACATTTATGAGGAAGCTTTAGGTGTATAGTTCATTAAGCGTTGGTATACATTTATGAGGAAGCTTTAGGTGTATAGTTCATTAAGCGTTGGTATACATTTATGAGGAAGCTTTAGGTGTATAGTTCATTAAGCGTTGGTATACATTTATGAGGAAGCTTTAGGTGTATAATTCATTAAGCGTTGGTATACATTTATGAGGAAGCTTTAGGTGTATAATTCATTAAGCGTTGGTATACATTTATGAGGAAGCTTTAGGTGTATAATTCATTAAGCGTTGGTATACATTTATGAGGAAGCTTTAGGTGTATAGTTCATTAAGCGTTGGTATACATTTATGAGGAAGCTTTAGGTGTATAGTTCATTAAGCGTTGGTATACATTTATGAGGAAGCTTTAGGTGTATAGTTCATTAAGCGTTGGTATACATTTATGAGGAAGCTTTAGGTGTATAATTCATTAAGCGTTGGTATACATTTATGAGGAAGCTTTAGGTGTATAATTCATTAAGCGTTGGTATACATTTATGAGGAAGCTTTAGGTGTATAGTTCATTAAGCGTTGGTATACATTTATGAGGAAGCTTTAGGTGTATAGTTCATTAAGCGTTGGTATACATTTATGAGGAAGCTTTAGGTGTATAGTTCATTAAGCGTTGGTATACATTTATGAGGAAGCTTTAGGTGTATAGTTCATTAAGCGTTGGTATACATTTATGAGGAAGCTTTAGGTGTATAGTTCATTAAGCGTTGGTATACATTTATGAGGAAGCTTTAGGTGTATAGTTCATTAAGCGTTGGTATACATTTATGAGGAAGCTTTAGGTGTATAGTTCATTAAGCGTTGGTATACATTTATGAGGAAGCTTTAGGTGTATAGTTCATTAAGCGTTGGTATACATTTATGAGGAAGCTTTAGGTGTATAGTTCATTAAGCGTTGGTATACATTTATGAGGAAGCTTTAGGTGTATAGTTCATTAAGCGTTGGTATACATTTATGAGGAAGCTTTAGGTGTATAATTCATTAAGCGTTGGTATACATTTGCTGAAATACAACGACGGTTGTCGAAGATGTCGGAAAAGGTCATGCCGTATGTGCCGTGGTACACCGCAACGTCGAAGCTAACATTTTGTGCAGTGTGACCTAGATTGCCGCACACGTATCGTTAAAGTGATTAAGTAATGGATGTTTTATGTCCTCACTCCAGTAACCACATCACATGAAAGACCAGCCTGGCCGCTGTTCCTGTATAAGTATTTTGCGCATCTTACTGTTTCTTTTTGTTTTAGGTAGACTTTGGTGAGCCTGCCATCAGAGCGCCAACAGACGATATAACTTACCATGGTTCTGACACACCAATGTCCACGTCAGCTTTATGGTTGGGTGCACCATTGTGCTTTTTCTTCATTGTATTACTGCTAGGAATACTACTAAGAAAGATTATACGCTGTAAGTTAAATACAAATAATATAACTATTGTCCTTTTAGATATTTATTCCAGACTTTCTACTTTTAACACCCTTTTTAAAAAACGAATTTTGTAAGTCAATTTTGTAAGTCAATTTTGTAAGTCAATTTTATAAGTCAATTTTGTAAGTCAATTTTAACCTACTTCTAGTCGACGTATGGAAATGAAACTTTATAGTTTAGAGGACAATACTATAATTTGGTAGCTTGGAGCTGATCTGATGATGGTCCGAGGCGGTGGACAGTGGAACTCTTTAGTGACTACTAGTAAGCCCCTCTAGTTTAGGCTAATATAATTCGTTTTGACAAGCCCAACACATTGGGCTTGGTACGGAGGTCTTTTTTTATGGGATAGAGGACAAACGAGCAGACAGGTCACCTGATGGTAAGCGACTACCGCTGCCAATGGGCGCCTGTAACTCAAGAGTCACAAGTGCGTTGCCCGCCTTTAAGGTGCTAGCTAAAACAATTAAACAATATGTCTTACAACTTTAAAAATTACATGAAAACGGCTTAATGAAATAACACCCGTCCAGTATATGTGATTACCTGTCATGGTAAGTCAGTATATAATGACAGCTCAAGTTATACTGGCCAATGAAAAACCATAGTCGAAATTCGACCACCACGCGATCTCTAGTTATTATAATTCTGTAATAGCGTGGAGGTACTGGCTCTTAAGCGAGTAGGTATAAATCTACTGTTTCGATACTTCGATGACGCATTTAGTGATACTATTGTTACGAGCTGAGGTTCGGGATTAGAGAATTATACCAGATTGTTACCGAAATAGACACACTTTATTTTAATAGATCACAAAATACACAGGGAAACTAGCAACAACACAATTACAATAATTTATTATCACTAACTTCTTAATTCACTTACACTTAAGTCGCTGTTAATTCACTTGACACTCACTTGAAACTAAACTCACTTGACACTCACTTGAAAACTAAACTCACTACTCCGCAATGCCACGCTTTATATAGCAAAACGGTATTTCTAGAAACATCGCGACACCTCTTGTAAATTCTACACAACAAATAGAAGCCTCTAAAACAAACTAGTATTTTCTATTAATGGGTTACTAACTACTTAGTTCCGTGTTGCCTCAACAGATGGCGTGTATCTTTATTTTGTAGCTCTATACGACTTCCCCAGTCGCCAATAGATGGCGGGTTATTCGTAACACTATTATTTCTACTGGCCTGTTTCTCTAGTAGTTAGTCGTAGTCTAGGTCGTGGGTTCGATTCCCACCCAAGACAAATAATTGTGTGATGAGCATGATCCTAGTTCTGTGTCTCGGTGTTATTTATCTATAATATGTATGTATTTAGAAATATATAAAAGTATGTTTATCAGCAGTCTGGTTACCATAGTACAGGCTCTGCCTAGTTTGGAATCAGACGCATGTGAGATGTGTGAAGTTATTAAAAAAATATTTAAAACATTAACTTTCAACACTGCACTAAAAAAACATTTAAAAGTATAAAGTATATTTGGTTTTTTAACTTTAAGAAATATTACAATACCACTAGTTGAAGTTATTGGAACGATGTTCCTTATCGCACGTTACACTTCAGACGCTCAGCGGTCAGCAGGCTAGACGGAAAAAGTGTTAACGCGAGTTGATTAATTTTATTCTTACATCATCTGTGGATTCTGCGCTATACTACTGTAATATCCTAATTATCCGTATATTAGTTAGGGCAACTTTAATAGCTTGTGCAATTTTAATTTCAAGTTTTTACAATACAATAAGAAATTTTCATTATTTTTTTTTATTTATTTATTTACATACATTCATCAACTATATCCTGCTAATATTATAAACGTGAAAGTTTATGAGGATGTATGGATGTATGTATGGATGTTTGTTACTCTTTCACGCCAAAACTACTGAACCCATTACGATGAAACTTGGTATGTGTATGAGACCTGGATTAACATATAGGCTACTTTTTATCCCGATATTCCCACGGGATCGGGACTTACGCGGGTGAAACCGCGGGGTGCTGCTAGTTATATATATTATATAGAAAGGAAACCGGGTGTCACAAACACACCTCATGCGTTTTTTTTTCTTGATTGGTCAACTGTCTCATGTACCTATTCGGTTTTTATTTTAGGTTTTCGAGCTCCACAACAGAACATCGACCGACTAATAGAGCAGTTGGAAGAGCAACAAAGGTCAAGGTCTAATGATTTAGATACAAGCTGTAAGTATTTGACTATGATTTAAAGTAGAACAGATCTTACATAGTACAGGAGTATTTCAAGGATAAAAGAACTAAAGTTATTTTATGTTAATTCAATTTAACGGTACACGTTCTGTTTGTGTTAGTTGTGGTTGTGGCTGCCTATAACCAAGTGAGCTCGAGGCATGTATTTGTAATTTCCTTTGTCATATTCATTACGTGTATCAGTTGTTGGCAATCCTAAAAATCCTAATAAATAAATAAAACTTATCGGCCTAGTTAGCAGAAAGTTAAAGTAGCAATGGGCTGATTACAGCTGCCAAAGGAGACAATCTCAATAATTTATTTCAAAATAACAGCCATCAATGTTAATCATAATCATTTAATAGATATTCTAGTTCCTGAAATACTTTCTTGTAATAAGCGCTGCGCAGGATTAACGTGCGATAGCTCGCTGGGAGCTAATACATTTTGATTTAATATTTTCTTTTCATCTTTTAATATATCGTGAAATAAGACATCAGTAATATTTATTTTTTTTGGATCATCCTATAATAAATCCAACTCTGAAGGATATTTTTCTTTAAACGATATCTCTGGTTTACGTATATATACAATAATAAGCTGTAAACATTTACAAACTTAATACATTGATTAACTCAGATTTTAGAAACCGACACTTGGCTTCATTTAAAAAAGTACATCATGCGACATAAATATAAGGATTATTTATGAAAAAATATAAGGAAATTATTAGTTGGGTTATTTTGGATAGATTGATTGGATTACAGATAGTTCACAGGACATTCTAAATAATATAACATAGTACGTTTTTTATTATTTCAGCACAACATCAAGACGAAGACAATCTCTCCGTAATACTTTCAGTCGAATCAGAATACTCTGATCCCAGTGACAACGAAACTGACATGCCCCCGCCGTACTCCAAGTGTGGGACCAAAAATATGACCAACAACAAAAACCTCGACGTTACTTCTAAGGAACTACCCCCTCCGTATTCTTCATGCCTTGGAACATTAAGCAATACAGATGAAATAGCGAAGGTACACAAAGGGCATAGTGTCGAAGAATCGCAGGCTCATACTGATACAGATAGAAATAGCGTTGAACAAAATGGTTCTAACGACGAGACATTAAATAGAGTAGTTGAAACAATGCCGGACGTTGATAAATAACACTAGTTTATTTATCAATGTCTCATCTCTCTATCTCTCTATCGCGATCAAGGTAAATCAGATACTGGAAATGGAAATTTTGAATAGAACTAATCGAATTATATCGTTAGTTGACCTTCCCCGCAGTTTCGTATAGGTGGTAACGTGATGCTAATTAGCATATAACCTTCCTCGAAAATGAGGCTACCAAATGCAAAAATAATTTTCAAATTCGCCTCCAGAATTCCGAATTCCAGAGATATAATAGAAATAAAGAAAGAGGGGGAATGGAGGCGGGAAGGGAAGGGTTAAGGCCTTCGGTAACCTCAATAGCTCGGCGAAAAACAATGTAACATTGCATCACTGCCGGTTTTCTGTGAGGCCGTGGTATCACTCTGGTCGAGCCAGAGCATGCGTGCCGAAGTATGGCTCTCCCACATGAGAATTGTTACCGAAACTAGTCAAGGGACGTATACTTCTTTAGGCGCGTTATGAAAAAATTATGACGGTTAAATTTTAAGATGCGCGCGCATCACCATCACACCAAAGTAACAGGTTAAAGTTGCTCGCTAAACCGCTCATCAATGAGAGTAGAGTTGCCGACTAAACCGCTCATCAATGAGAGTAGAGTTGCCGACTAAACCGCTCATTAAGTCTCGAAAAAAAGCTACCAACAAAGCAGAAATAGAACCTCTATCGTGTTTTGGTTTCCCACAAGTGCGAATTATATATCTGTTACGTAACTTCAAACGTGGTTAAATCCATTTTATGTCATTGTGAGATATAGGTAAAAAATCAATTCTTATCATGATTTAGACTTTTATGGGAAAAATTCAACTTTATTTGAGGAAATAGATAGTAAATAATTGAATTCTGCAATCAAAATATAGAAACACATCCCAGAAAACAAAAAAAATGCGTATTTACTTTGGAGTTACCCTTGTTTGTTAAAACAGGGTGGGATTTAGCCATTATTGAAAAAACAAGGCGAGGAGTTAACTATGTATGATAAAATTTAATCGGATTTACCTAGGTTTGGAAAAAAAAAAATCTTTGTTATATTTTACGCTCAGGGATGTCAAAAGAGCGCTTTAAGTTGCATATCAAATTTCATTACTAATATTATATTTGCGAACGTGTGTCTGTCTATATATGTGTTCAAATCTAAAACACTGGACAAATTTTGATGAAATTTTGGCAAAAAGGAAGAATGTATACATGTCACTAAGACAATAAATATTTTTAAGCCTATGGCTCGGCATAGGTTTTGATCGAACACAATGCTTACGCGCAACATTTCATATCGCAGATCGAGACCCTACATCCATCCGTGGATTGCGGAAAGCTAGTAAATAATACACAAGCAGTACAAAATCAAATTATTTTATATTTAAGCCAGCTCATACAGATTCTTCAAAATTTTCAATGTTGAGCACTGTTTTGTAATATTGTAATTCCTCCAATAATGGCCATTTTACACCAATGTGAGTTTCAAGCAATTTGCGGACATCAACCAACTTAGCTTCTTGTACTGGAACTAGGGAGTTCCCCTGAATTGAAATATAAAAAAATCAAATAATCATAAAATATTTTTTTGCTTCAACATAATGTAGATAAATAGATCACCCACATTTGTAACATTTTGATAAATAAATAAAATAATCATTGTGAACGTACAACCCTAGGGTGCCTAGGGTGTTCGTCATGTCATAATCTGAATCAACGTAAAACATAGTTGTCCTGTACTTACAGTTTTTTTGCTCTTTCCTGCCTCTTCTCTACTGTTTTTATATTAGGTTGCTTCCTGGCTTTAATTGGGGATACAATTTTAGTAAAGTTATCCATTAAATTCACTGTAAATCTAATTAAACACGTAAAAACCAGGAGATGCGATGAAAAGCTTTTGACTTGTCCAAGTCAAATGACGGTCATGTTGCAGAAATGGAGCTTGCTCACTGGTTCAAATTGATTTACCTTCAATAAGTAAAACAGTCAGAATGGATTTGACTTTGTTTGATATAATTTGTACATTTTATTTGCATTTTTCTTCAAGTTTAAAGGGATTTAGCTTTATTTAATAAGATAGGTAAAAAACATTATTTTTCAGCAATCTCGGCGTACCAAAAAGTCAAATATTAAATTTTATGGATTTACCCACATTTGATGTTACGCGACACATATGTGCTAATAAATTATATTCATTAGTGATTTAAATTGAATATTTTTAATAATATTATTTACTCTTCATAAATATTAGGGAAAAACAATTGTGCTTATATACTTTTTTAATGACGTCAAAGAAGGATAACTTCTGATGTGCGTACATAAGTACACGCACACATTTTTTTTTAAATTAGATTTCTTTATCGAGACAATGTATTATGTACTTGTATTTTCTAAGAGACATTTATACTTCAGATAGATAGATAGTTCTTTATTTGCCAACAGAAAAGGCCAAACATATCGCTACCAAAGTGGGCACAAATACCTAAGTATTACAATTTTAGTACAAAATTTCATCGTGTTATTGAAAGACGTGATTGTAATTTACTGTGGTTGTGTTAGGTTAAAGTTAGGTATAAATACTTATTAATACTTGTAAGTTATATATGATCATGCAGATTTGCAAAATAGTCACCATTGCAACGGCAACATATTGAAGACTTGATGATTAGGTACATGTTCTCAGTATGCATTCTATTAAAGAACACGGGTTTGTTAGTTCGAAACATTCCTAAAGACTATGCTACGTGGGGTACAATGAAAGTTATGCGTAACTCATTAATAAAACAGTTTACATGTTAAGTAATATATTTACTGCTTTTCGAAATATTCTCCATTACATGTTAAACACTTTTTCATTCAAACCGTTTTTGAAAACATGAGGACCATTGGTTTTTTTTTTTTTATGGTATAGGGGGCAAACGAGCAAACGGGTCACCTGATGGTAAATGACTACCGCCGCCCATGGGCACCTGTAACTCAAAGAGTCACAAGTGCGTTGCCGCCCTTTAAGGTAGGAGAAGAGGGGGAGGGGAGAAGGGAAGGACGGGAATAGGGGAGAGGGAAGGGTTAGGGCCTCCGGTAACTTCACTCACGCGGCGAAATGCAATGCAAGCATTGCTTCACTACCGGTTTTCTGTGAGGCCGTGGTATCGAGAGGAGTCGAGCCGGCCCATACGTGCCGAAGCATGGCTCTCCCACGTAAAGATCTAGTCTAAGGGCATGTTTTTCACGTGTTGGTTGAAAACTATCATAGCCTCTTCCGGGCCCGTAAATTGCATACCTCTAATTAAATCTTGAATTTTAGGGAAAACAAAGCAATCGCACTCGTCGTCACTAGCTCTACTTTTCAGAAGCCAAAAAGGGCGAGCTCATGAGGAATCCAGCGGCAATAAAGTTTTATAACTTTTAAATGTTGATGTAAGATTTTTCGAATTTGGCTCATACCAATCAGCAAATGTCCTCGAACCTCTTCATAGGTGATACGCCGGTTTTCTTCAATTAGTTGCCTGACAGTAGCCACATTTTCCTCAGTAATCACAGTTGAGGGCCGACCTTCACGAATTTCATCATGGAGAGAAACACGGCTACGATCAAATTCTGCGTACCAACGCCTTGCGGTGTTCAAATGGGCTCCCAAAAGCATTTTGAAGACGAGCAGTGCTGTCTTGCGGAGTCAGTGAACTTTTAAAATCATCGCCCTAAAATCTTTTAGCGTTTATTCCATTTTTGCTACGGACGACGAACTTTAACTTGTGATAAAAAACAATTCCCGCGATTTCCTGCCAGTTTTATTATTTTTCAATGATTGAGTTCCTTATGTTTAAAAAAATATAACATTCGAAATTCAAATATTTATGAGCGGCCAGGAGCGTAGAATTTTTAGTGTGCCCTATGTATAAGATACCAAGGTACCTACAGTTACCAGCACGAGTCATGAGCACGATTTTTATTGGTCGATGTGACGTTGACTACACTGTCGCCGCACTTCATTGATTCATTTCATCAGAATCATCAGTCGATGTTCGTCGTATATTGGGATCACACGTATGACGTATCATTCGGCTACCGTATACTTTACTACTTACTGTAAGTACGCTGGTATTTTTTGTTAATTTTATAATATTTGTGCTCACAACTCGTGCCGGTATCTGTACCTACCGAAAATAACTGTTGTTTTTATATACTACAGAATTTGATGTGAACTTTGTTAATTGGTTAATTACTGGCACTGGTATTATTATACCTACCCGTTACTGTGCTGTTATGAACTGTGAATAGGATTATCTTTCTATTACGACAATAAAACTGAACAAATTTTAAGTAGGTATTAATTATATAATAAGTTGGTTATTTATAGTTATAAGCAGGATTAACTAGTCTCTAGTCCCAAACCACGAGATACCTCAAACCAAACTAGTTTTCATTCAACATATGTAACTCTTAATACACAAGTTCTATATTCCTACTGATAATATGTGAGCTTGAGCTTGTTTCATGTAAATATTGTTATGCCAATCACTGTTATATCTGACAATAACCATCTGTCAAATGGTTGGCGTTACTTTCTCGTGCATGTGTGGGTACTGGGCTGCCAGTATTATAATAGTTGCCAGTATATAATAATGTCTCAACATGAGTATAACGTGTTGTGTTTCGTTTTACGGAAAAAAGAAAGAGAAACATAATAATAATCATATAATAATTTGTCTACTTTTATTTTCATTTACTTAGTACTTTTTCTATGTGCTATTTGTATTTGTAATTGTTTTATGTTAACTTCATTTACATTTTTTTTGATGTCACCTAGTTTTCCAGGCCCCATCTGAAAACCAGCGCTGCATGTCATACATGCAGCATATGCTGAGATGGCGGCCCTTTTAGACTCGCACAGAATTGTATAACCTGTTTGCTTTTATTGTCTTCTCTCTCTCTCTCTCTCTCTCTCTCTCTCTCTCTCTCTCTCTCTCTCTCTCTCTCTATTTTAACTTAGTTCGTAATTTTATAATAAATGTTAGTAAAAGTTTTTTTTATTTATATAGTTGTATGTCTGTGCGTGTTCTAAATAAATCTTTCTTTCTTTCTTCTTCTTCTATTGTTTTCTTTTGACGTATGGAAACCCTACAGATCTTTCAGATGGAGCAGTATTAGTGGTGAAGTCACAAAAGAATAATTATTATTACTCTCAGTTCTGTGGGTGAAGTAGATGTCGCCATGAATGTACCTAGATAGGTATTATAAACACTTTAAAAAAAGTTAAACCGCCTTCAAAAAGCACTAACAAAGGGCCCTAAATAGTGCAAAATAATCGATTTCAAACTTAATTGAAAAGACTACAATACATGTGACACGTTTTATATTATAGGTAACAAGGCGCTAGGTGATAGATAGGTAGTGACCAGTAGTGACTAGGTATTGGTCTGTCTGAATTTGGTAAATACAAACACACGCTGTTCCGTCAGGGTATTCAGTTGCCGGCGTCGCTTACCGCTAAGCGCCAAGCAGCCCGAGTAGTTGTTTACTAAGTTGTAATTATTTTAGTTTAGTCAAACTAAAATAAACATTATTTAATGGTAAAAAGAGTCAAAACTAAAAAGGAGGCATTTGGCTCCATCATCAGATGAGCCCCAAGGAGCCAAATTGTATCTAGTATTGTCATACAAACTACATATAGGTAGGTACACACAAAGTTTCATTTCGAAACGACAATTTCAAGTAGGTTAAAGTTGACTTCCAACATTTGTGAAGCTACTACTAAAAGTGTGTTATAAAACGGTCATGGGCGCCTGGTATGTACCTACTATCCGTCAACATCTTTATTGTATATGGTGACCTTCGCATACAACAAGTATATCTCAGCGTCATCTAGCAAAGATAGCCTGAAGTACGGAGTATTTAATGATCCTGCATCGCGTTATGAAAGTCCTCGCGTCGCCGAAAGAGAGCACATCGTAAAAAGAGGCGGCAGAATCCCAAGCACATCGATCAAGGACAATTCGAGGGTTTATACACAGACAAGACAGCGGATGGTAAGCGGTTACACGTATTTGTATGTACTTGTCACACCAGTGGTGTCAATTTCCTCAGATTTCTGGTGACCCTCGTCTTCTAAAGTGTAGAGCATTTACCCAGAATTCTGCTCTGAGCTTCCATAAACTTATAACCAGGACTGTCATACACAAAAAAACAGTCTGCGGTTACAAATAATAAAATAAAATAGCATTTGTGACCACGACCCATGACAGCTAGTACACAAGCTGCTATTTTCTATACCGCTACTATGCAGCTCATTATATACCAAAGAGTATTCTAGTATGATCGGTTTAAGAATGTGTCTTGCGCATAAGCCCACCTTATTTCTCAGTCTAAGACTGATATACTTTTCAGTAAGTTAACAACTGACTGATGAACAAGGACATTACATACAGCTTAAGTTCATGTTCAAGAGTACGGGTTTAATAATGTGGAGGTTCGAGGTTCGGCATCATCTCATCTTATCGGTTTAGAGAGAGCGCAGCGTGCTGTGTATAAAACCATACTGAGAAAGCCCTTCCGTTTTTCTACAATCTTATTATTTAACGAGACACAGCTGCTCAGTATCAGAAAGCTGTATATAGTGAAAGTTCTACTAACAACACATAAGCTAAGTACTAAAGTGTAGTGACTATGACCACAAGATCACGAAACGGGTCTTCGTGGGAGAGCCATGCTTCTTCACGTAGGGCTCGACCGGAGTGATACCACGGCCTCACAGAAAATCGACAGTGAAGCAATGACTGCATTGCTTTTCGCTGAGTGACAGAGGTTTCCGGACGCCTAAACCCTCCCTCTCCCCTTTCTCCCTCTTCCAACCTTCACCCTTGCCCTACTCCCACCTTAAAGGCCGGCAACGCACTTGTGACTCTTGAGTTGCAGGTGCCCATGGGCGGCGGTAGTCATTTACCATCAGGTGACCTGTCTGCTCGTTTGATCCTATACCAAGGGAACCCTTCCGCTTACCAAGGTAAACACTACCTTTCCCAGGCGTTTCTGTGGTTTTATGAAACCCTACCGCTACAACAAAATGAATAAAATCTGTCAGATATTCAAAGCACTGAAACAAATACTTACGACGATACAGAGAGCTTCTCGAAATGTTGGCCTTGATTTTAAATAATGTTCGTTTTCTATATCATTTTGTAAATTTTAAAATAAATATTATCATAAATTCTATTTAATTATTTGCCTTATATCGCCTGATTCCATTCTGTTTCATATTATTATTTCAAATTTGCATGTTTATGATTATATTTTAAAAAAATTTGATCGAATACTACAACTGGTAGGCCAAGCCTAGTGTAGGAAACCTTCGTAAAACCTGACATAAACAGGTTCTTCTTATTCGTAAGTTGTGTTCTATGTAATATGTTTAATGTAATTATTATCAGAAGAACTTGTAAACAATTTTAACAATTTTTTTTATGTATCTATATTAATAACCGCTGACATAAAATAATGTCAGAAATACGTATTAATGCCAATTAAAACGTTCATCAAGACCTTTACTAATTTAGAACAATTAAGAACAATTCCAAATTGCTTTTGAAATGAAAACAGTTTTATAATATATAATCTCCAGAAAATCTGTGAGACCTTGCCTCATGATTTTAGGTCAAACCCATACGTATTAATTTAAAAAAGAAAAGTTATTAAAATATTACAGCTTCAGAGGACCTCAAACGTAAGTATTTGAGATTAATTTCAACCTAATATCTCCGATACGCGTTCCTGAAAAAATGGGTTTTGACAGACAGGCTAATAAGACGGACAGAAAAGGACAAAAAAGTCGTCCTATATAATAGGACGACTTTTTTGTCCTTTTCCTTTTAAAGAACGGAACCATAAAGAGACAAAAATACTATGTATGCTTTAAAAGGCTCTATGTATGAGACGCCATTAATCTTTGCTTTCTCTTTTTGGACAGTGTATGGTAAAGTTGACGCGAGACGCAGGAGGAGGGGGGGGGGAGGGGGACTTTCGTTATTTTGTAGCACTGACTATCAAGAATACGACGGGGCCTACCACTTGGGAACCGGTTACATGTACCCGAATACACTCGCATCAAAAGATCTGTTGGAAATTTCGTGTTAGAATTTCATTCTATAAAAATAGATTTTAGGGTAAGAAAAAATACAAAACCTATCTTAGTTGTCAGTTACGTCACGTAGTCACGTAGGCACTCTAGACTCACTCGCTTCTGTTTATTAGTTTTTGTAAGTAGTAGTGCTACTTATGAAAACAAAAAATATATACTACTTAATTCCTTCTTGAGAGAGAGTGAGATTAAGCCTTTAAGACGATGTATCATCAAATGGGCTTTCCTACAAACAAAATAAGCACACGCATACCGGTTTCATTGAGGAAAAATATGATATAATTTTTTTGCACACCGTTATGTGCGGTCGCCTGTGGAGGATTACTAAGCCAGTTGTGTCGTGAACTTACTTAGCGATGGGCGCGCCGCGCCCCTTCCCAACCTCGACTGAGAACAGGTACGCTGCATGTGTTAATTCCTCTCAATTTGAGTAACTAATGTTAACGTTATTGGTCGTGTACTATATATCCAACGCTTTCATTCGTGTGATAAAAGTAACTACGTTATAATTGCACTTGATAAAATAACATCAATGTGTAGTTAAAATGAAAGTCGAGATACATTGCTGGTTTTTACAGTAACTGTATTTGATAAGTAAATACAGAATGCAAAGTGTGTTGTGGTTACCTCAGACTAAGAAAGAAGTACTTCGTTTTTAGTCCGAGGTGGTTACATTGAATCAAAGAAAATGCGTAAATGTGAAGAGAATAATAATGATTCTTTATTGCCACAAAAGAGTACACATTATCAAAGAAAAATATTCCAAAAAATACAAGTTCAGAAGAATAAATTATTTTAATGTTCTGCTGGCACTTAAAATAGGTTAACCTGTGCTATAAGTACCAGCGACCTCTGCAGTGTCATACATGTTCCGAACTTAACCAGGTGATAATGCCACAAAGATCCACTTAGAAGTACATAACATTACAATAACAGCCTGAATTTGCATGCAATTAAATTTAAGAGTAATTAATATTAGTAAACCTTGAATGCGTGTGTGATGTGTTCGTAGCTTGCGTGCGTGCGCGCGCGTGTGTGTGTGTGTGTGTGTGTGTGTGTGTGAAAGAGTGAGTGTGTGTATGTGTGTGTGTGAATGCGCGTGTGTGTGTTTGTGTGAGTATCTGTTCGTCGATGCAACGTTTGTACTTATAAAGTTGTTATTCGGTGGGACGAAGAAGTTTCTCCGTTTCATCATAGTTAAGTCTTAGAAGCCAGTCTGTTACAATCCTTTTACATTCATATCTATTTCTACAGTAAATTTTTAAAACTTTATTAACCTTCATGTAAATAAATCGTCCGAGAAAGCAAAAAAATCTGTTTCTAAAGGATGTCCTATGCCTGTCACCTAGTGGAAGTTTAAACCTCCGTGATGTTTTTTGCGAAGAAGAAGAAAGATGGTCTGATTTAGAATTTAGCGAATGTTGTTTTAATATAACTTGCAATATGAATAGTTGACGCACTGCTAGAACTTCACAGTACTCATACAGATCTTTTGTAGAATAGCGGTATGATTTAAAGGTTTATTGCGCATTCAAACAAAATATTCCTAAACATTCGTTTTTAAACTTATTCTTTATTTATGAAACTCATGAATGTTAGCCTATTTCATAACATAACTCAACTTAAGTTGAGTTATGTTACGAAATAGCTTAATACCGAAATGATCTAATTTTTAATTGATAGTCTCATTCAAGGAAAAACTGTGAAATTATTAGCAAAATTTAAATGTTGAGATAATAATAAATAACAAGAAGTTGTTTTATATGAGTTGTGTTTCCGGATACATGCACAGGAGTGAGAGAGGAAGACAAGTGTAAACCATAACGTGTCTTAATTATAATCACTATTAATCAGAACTCATACAATTAAATGATTAAATAGCTACCTAATTGATGACACACAAATGACGAATCATAAATTAAATTGTGCCCTACAGCTTTTAACGTACAAACAACGATAATTATGTAGATACAAAAATCCTTTTTTTTTTCAATTATGCAATTGCAGTCCACTGCTGCAGAGATGTGCACAATATAAAATGTATTTAAATACAAAATGCAAATACTTTTAATATTATCTATTTCAAATAAAATTTTATTTTGCATTTCAAATACTAAATACAAAGTACGTATTTTCAAAATACTTTATTAAAATAAAATACCTACTTTTAAAGATTTTAACCCCTTTTGTATGTACAAGTAGTTGTGTCGTGACTTCATGAGGTATATTTCTTTTAAATCATTCCCATTGGCACAACTAAACAATGTTCAATTAATATTAGTTCCTAGATACACAGCTGTAATTACAATCGGTACAAAGATTAGTCGTTACGGTTATCGTAAGCGTTTAGTATAGGGGCCATCCATAAATAACGTCACATGTTAAAGGAGAGGAGGGGGTCAACGAAATGTGACATTGTGTGACAAGGGATGGGGGGGTCATAAGCTTCGTGACGTCACATGTCAAAATTTAAAGTATTAAGACTACTCACGCTAATACACGTTCATAAAAAAACAAATTTAGAACTGAATAATTTCAGTTCTAAATTTAAAAATTGTAAAATATGTGACGTCACACAAGGACGGCGGGTCTAAAAATCATGAAATTCGTGTTTTTATATACGATTATATATAATATTAATTTAACTGTAACTAGTCTCATCTAAGTGTGCAGCTACTTACTTAGTACCTACTGGCCACGCTACGCTAAAAAATATCTTGCATTTTGCGAATATAAAATATGTCCTAAAAGGTATTCCAAATAAAATAGAAAATGCTATTCTAAATAAAGTATTTAAATACAAAACGGGAATACTTAGGTATTTTGTATTTAGTATTTTGCATTTTTAAAATACTAGTATTTTAAAAAGTCGTATCTCTGCACTGCTGGGCCATAGCACCCGGTCCTCCGCTAATATCCTATAGGTATATGTCGGCGATACGCCAGGGTTTTCATGTTCAGGTTCCGTCAGAATGAAAACAAGCACTATAAATTACTTAGTTTATTTTCACACAATCGCCAACACAGTACTAATCTCTCTGTTCACAATCCAAACATTTTTATAAATAACCTTACAATAGATTTTTAAATGGATAAGCGACTACAACCTCTTTTAAAACAAAGAAATCAAATGACTAGAAATAGTTCTTAATTGACACCCTAATATTCAAAGTAAATATTTTAATCAATTTCACACAATATTAAGTGATTTGTTTTACACAAATTACATTTATTTAATGTAAACAAATGGTATCATTATGAAGATCGTCAGCAGATGGCGCTGCAACCAGGATTCAATAGAAATTAAGTTTTATTTAATGAATAAAATAATAAAATTAGAAACAGACTTTATTTTGCACATTTATACAATTATTTGAATATATTATTTTTAATGACCATTAGAATCATAAATTCAAAGAGTCAAAACAGTGTCTACTAGAATTACCATATTCTGTTATACTGTTTACTAATAAAATATTTGAATATAAAATCACTTTAAAAACAATATTTGAAGATTTGCGTCAATATATACCGAGGAAAAAAAACATATCAACCCATTTGTTTCTATCATTTATAATATTTATATTGACTAGGGTTCGCTCAATCGTCGAATTTCGACCATTTATAATTGTAAGAAACAGTCTCACAACCACTGATATAAACTATGAACATCACTAACTAACAGTAACTGCCAAGTTGTTCGTACCTCTATTCACCCTCAAGTCAATCGATCTCCACTTATTTCTACCCTTTTATAATCCCACTATTCGTTAATATTTATCAATCGACCAATAGTATTGCGTTGCGTTACTGGTATAACCAGTCAAAATAATGTCTTTTAACTTATTTTTATTAAATAGTGAACTGTGTTATCATCTATTATAGTTTGGCCCTATTTTTAATAAAATAAATAAGAGTTTTTGATGTGGCGAGAACATAATTCAGTAACTTCTTTTTTTGATGTCACTTAAGCTCTTCAATAGCTACTGAAAAAAAAATAAGTCGGACAAGTCTCACACCGAGGGTTCCGTAAGCAAAGAAACTTGTATGTAGTAGATAGAACATCCATCTCGAGAATCAATTCTTGATGATACTTTTCCGAAAAACACACTTAACTTTGCGTTTTAAAAATATAATTGGGACTACAAATTGAGAAAAAACTGTCCTATCTCTCAAGTTGGACGACCCAACTGCACACTGTGTGCACAACTTCACTAAAATCTATCCATTAGCTAAGAGTTCAGGGCGGACAAACAACGTGACACGAAATTTTTATTTTTAAAAAGATTGTACAGACTAGGAGTCAGTCAGCAATACAAAGCTTGCCTACAGTGCAATTCTTTTTCATCATCATTTTATTAAACTAGTGTCAATACATGTGTAATTAATTGTTGTAATTTATGATGTTTCAGTACGAGGCTTTCCTATGATAATGGACACATACAGAAAATTCCATCCAAGAGTGATACAACACCTCGGCCATCAATCGCACCAAGTTACAAACCTCACAATTCAAGCAGGAATAACAATCGTACCGACTCGTTGTACACCGACCGCGATAAGGACTTAATACATAAAAGGTATGATCGTATAGCTTTTAAAGGAGGTTAGGAAACTGCAGTGTTACAGTTCACTTTGTACACTAAAAAAAGATAAGTTAAGTAAAGAAAATTTCACATAGTTACGTAGTCTATGCAAATTTTCCACGGCACTTTTACTGGCAGATAGCTGGTGTTATAAGGAGTAACTCAGGCTACTTTTATTTTATAAAAAGAATTAGGGTTTCGCGCAAAATATATAAATATGTACACGTGAGCGAAGCCGCGCGGGAACTGCCAGTTGTATCGTCGGTCGTCGGTCATTGGTCGGCAGTTAACAAAAAGCTTTAAGTTTTATGCGCTTTAATAGCAAACTTAACTCAAAAGTAGAAAATAATTAATTCATTTGCTCGTAACGTCAAAGCATTTTAAATGCTTTTTGTTGATCTATTCTTTACAGGATAATAATTTGTGAAATTTTAAAAAGAATAAATAATTAGATGACATATCTTCAATATGGATGCAGTCAGTTACCACGACTTTTAGAAACTTAATAAAGGAAATGCTCGTGTGACGTGTGAAACCTCGTAAAAATCAAGAAGGTATGGAAATTTAAGTTGCATCGACATGCTGTATAAGCGTGGTATACTGCCCAGTTTTTGGACCAGGGGGTGGGCAAACTTTTGTTTTGTTGGCCCAGAGTGAAAAAAATTGACTTAAACATTCACAAGCCCAGGGCAGCAACTGCCCTGCAGCCCTTAGGTACGCTCATGGCTAATGATGACGTGGCAGCGCATTCTCAAGCACATGTATTAACATTATTTATTACTATTTAAAGCTTTTTATGATATATTGAGAATTAGCAATATTTCTTTCTTATTTTCAGATTTCTACAGTTATTCAATAACACGGACTTACTCGATAGCGACATCCCCTGGCTTTCTTCTACGAACGTGACCAATGATTACTCCTCGCTATACGAAGTTAGTACCTTGTTAGTTAAACATTTGAATACTGCTATTCCCCAAGAAAGCATAATTACTGTAAATCTAACTTGAGTAGGAGACAGGGGAAAACTACACTAGAGAAAACTCTAGATAAACTAATAGTCAAATATGGAAAACATGATATTGCAGTCGGTTATATTTCTATCCCGTGGTAAAGTACTTTTTTGATATGAAAAGTAAATTTTGCACACATGGGCGGGGCTCAGAAATGGACAAACGGTACCTTACATAAAGAAATAAAACCCTGTCCCAGGGGATTGATTGAGATAAACTAATATAGTTTAAGCGAAGCCGTAAACAAAAGCAAGTTCTTTATATTATGAAATCAGCCATGTTGACATTTATATTATGAAATCAGCCATGTTGACATTTATATTATGAAATCAGCCATGTTGACATTTATATTATGAAATCAGCCATGTTGACATTTATATTATGAAATCAGCCATGTTGACATTTATATTATGAAATCAGCCATGTTGACATTTATATTATGAAATCAGCCATGTTGACATTTATATTATGAAATCAGCCATGTTGACATTTATATTATGAAATCAGCCATGTTGACATTTATATTATGAAATCAGCCATGTTGACATTTATATTATGAAATCAGCCATGTTGACATTTATATTATGAAATCAGCCATGTTGACATTTATATTATGAAATCAGCCATGTTGACATTTATATTATGAAATCAGCCATGTTGACATTTATATTATGAAATCAGCCATGTTGACATTTATATTATGAAATCAGCCATGTTGACATTTATATTATGAAATCAGCCATGTTGACATTTATATTATGAAATCAGCCATGTTGACATTTATATTATGAAATCAGCCATGTTGACATTTATATTATGAAATCAGCCATGTTGACATTTATATTATGAAATCAGCCATGTTGACATTTATATTATGAAATCAGCCATGTTGACATTTATATTATGAAATCAGCCATGTTGACATTTATATTATGAAATCAGCCATGTTGACATTTATATTATGAAATCAGCCATGTTGACATTTATATTATGAAATCAGCCATGTTGACATTTATATTATGAAATCAGCCATGTTGACATTTATATTATGAAATCAGCCATGTTGACATTTATATTATGAAATCAGCCATGTTGACATTTATATTATGAAATCAGCCATGTTGACATTTATATTATGAAATCAGCCATGTTGACATTTATATTATGAAATCAGCCATGTTGACATTTATATTATGAAATCAGCCATGTTGACATTTATATTATGAAATCAGCCATGTTGACATTTATATTATGAAATCAGCCATGTTGACATTTATATTATGAAATCAGCCATGTTGACATTTATATTATGAAATCAGCCATGTTGACATTTATATTATGAAATCAGCCATGTTGACATTTATATTATGAAATCAGCCATGTTGACATTTATATTATGAAATCAGCCATGTTGACATTTATATTATGAAATCAGCCATGTTGACATTTATATTATGAAATCAGCCATGTTGACATTTATATTATGAAATCAGCCATGTTGACATTTATATTATGAAATCAGCCATGTTGACATTTATATTATGAAATCAGCCATGTTGACATTTATATTATGAAATCAGCCATGTTGACATTTATAATATACCCAATGGGAATAAACGCGAGTCTAAAGACATATTATTCATAAAAATTGATACAGACTTTTAGCTGTACATACATACGAACACGAATACAAACACTGTTACTGTAGTTTAAAATTTATTTGCGCCGGGGTCGCCGGCTTAACACTAGAGGGAAATTACTTTTTTCTGAAAAGTAAAATTGATATATTATAATATAATATATATGATTTTACAAAACTGAACTCTATGTCGTTATATTTTGTTTGTTCTGGCAAAAAGTATTATGTTTTTTAATTTTTAGGAATGCCATTTGGTTTACGTAACGCCGTAACAGTTTCACAAAGATTTATGTAGGTATAACAATGTACAAAAAAACTTAAAACAGGAAATAGAGGATAGTCAAATGGTATTAGAGCAACTAAAAAACTAATTAAAAAAAAAAGAATTAAGGATTGCCATTATTGGCCTGAAATGATCTAAATGTGTATCAGTTGTCAAAAGGGGTAGAGCTTTCTATTGTTACGAATTTACAACAGGCCCATTGATTTACGTTAATTTATTGATGTGTAGAGTATAGATATACAGTCCATAGAAAAGTATATAAAACTAAACAAAATAATTATATTCATATACTTAATAATCATATGAGTTTTCTGGTAGCTCAAAAAATTAAAATTTGTTACTTATAGTGATAAATATTAATTTTTTCACACCAACAATTTTGTAAATAAGTTAAAGTTGACTAGGGAAGCTAAGCACCCCCCTATTAAACTTAGACACAAAAAAGCTTAGCTATTAGTTAATACTATTACCTCTGTCATAAATAATATGACTAATTCATTATACTTTACACAGTTTAGTACTTTAGTAGTAGTAGTTTAACGACGAAGGAGGGCTCTCACACTATGGGTACAGGTACAGGCAGCGAACATTTGTCACCTGGTGATGACATAGTCCAGAGCTATGCTTCGGATAATAATTTAAACTAGTCAATATGGACAATATGACAACGAAGATACTATTACCAAGAGGCTTAGAGCAATAGGTCACAACATATCTTCTAGCTTTAGACAGTCCTCAAATGATACTAGCGTTAAGCAAAACACTTTGTAGTTCTTCTACCAAAACATTTAACATTTGTCTAGTAGGTCACTAGAAGTAGAAATGCTTTTGGAAAAAACACAATATGACATTGTGTGCTTTACAGAACATTGGTTGGAGGAAGAACAAATGCTAATTAATTATAAGAACTATAGTGTGGCCAGTTGTATTAACCGAAAATCTTTGTTGCACCGAGAATCCTTAATCTTAGTTAAATTGTATTAAATGTAAACGAAGAAAATATATAGTTAGACTTTCGGTGGAATACTGTATTGTGTTATCCTGTGTTGAGCTGGATAGGCATGTTATAGTGTGTGTTTATAGGCCCCCAAATTCTCAGAATTATTCTACCTTTGATACTATAATGGAAGACGTGATGGTGAAAGTCTCTACTAATAATTAATCAGTGATAATTTGTTTTGATTTTAATACAAATATTTTAGAAGAGAATTCAAGTTCTAATCAATTTCTAAGCTTTTTTAAATCTTTTAATCTGACAAATATTTTTTTCGAACCTACTCGTGTAACTCAGACATCTGCCACTTGTATAGATAATGTTTTCTGTAATTGTAAATATTTAGATAAAGCTATTGTAGATTATCTGCCTTCAGACCATAGTGGACTAAGTGTCACCTATAGATCTAACACACCCTTGCAAGGTGAAGAAGGTGCAAATAATGTTTAGACAAACAACATCTGGAAATCTAATAAAGTTTGATTCTTTGATTCTGGTATAACTTACAAGTTGGCTTTACTTAATAGTAACGTAAATTAATTCTACACAGATTTCTTTTTGGTAGTGCATAATGTTTTCGATAAAATCTTTCAAAAGAAAACTAAGGATGTGTGCCCCCGATTTGTTTTTAGGTATTAGGAAAAGTAGAGATAGGTTGTACGAACTTTATGGCCTAAGGCCTCGCGTAAAGAGCGAGTCTTTCAAACGGTACGTAGCTAATTATTCGACAACTTTTAGAAAAGTATGTAAGGTAGCTAAATATAATTGTATTAGTAATAAAATAAAATTTCTGAAGATAAGATAACAACCACATGGAAAACAATTAATAATGAAACTGGTAGGAATAAAGTATCGAATAACAATAATGTACCTACTAGAGACACATAATGTACCTACTAGAGACACATAATGTACCTACTAGAGACACATAATGTACCTACTAGAGACACATAATGTACCTACTAGAGACACATAATGTACCTACTAGAGACACATAATGTACCTACTAGAGACACATAATGTACCTACTAGAGACACATAATGTACCTACTAGAGACACATAATGTACCTACTAGAGACACATAATGTACCTACTAGAGACACATAATGTACCTACTAGAGACACATAATGTACCTACTAGAGACACATAATGTACCTACTAGAGACACATAATGTACCTACTAGAGACACGGCGGTACTTTAAGCTCTGACTACTTTAAGCTGAGGAGTTTGTTGATTTTTTTTACTGACATCCAATAAAAAACTACTGAAACTCCTCTCCTACTCACTCTATCAGTATTCTTAGAAAAAAATGTTCGTAGCTGTCCCGTAGATTTTAGTTTCAAGCACGTAAACCCTGCAGTACAATTAAAATCTTTTAAGAATATTGAGGTAAAATTGACTGTAGACCTGTGGGGAATGTCGATCAAAACTTGCCAATCCATTATTGAAACTTCCGCTCCGCTAAAATAAATTAAATGTTAGAGCTAAGTAATAGCTCTAACTGTACAGATATAACTCAAGATGTGAAAGCCATGATTACATTCTAGGGAAGTAAAAAAGAACAAATTTAAAACTTGCATTAAACGCACACTATATGCTCGTTTGAGTCTATTATAAACTAGACGATTATTTAGCTGATAACAATGCTGATTTAAAATTTGATATCAATTTTTATGTTCCATTTAGAAAAATTTTAATTGTAGATGTGAGAACTGTGTAGTCAATAACATAAGTTAATTTGCTATGTTGCCTGGCAGTTCTGAGTATGTCATACTCGCTTAGACGTGTTGCATATGGTGGCGTATGTGTCGGGTCGTTCGGCTCCCTTTGATATGACTGAAGTGGACGATGGCTGGCGCGTGCGTCATGCTCGTGAACGAGTGCCGTTGGTTGGGGCTGGTCATCTCCGAACTGCTATTACTTACATATAGTAGTATTTTGCGCGTCTGTTTAAAGTTAAGAACAATACGTTACATTGTCCCCACATTTAATTTCCGCATGTAAGCAATGTAACCAGAGACTTGTAAAAAACATGTTGAAAAAAGAGTGTCCTTGGAGTTTTTTGCCTGTTCTTCTCCACAGGATCTACGTATTGGAACAGACAACTAGCTTTACTACTGACTTAGTCAGACTGACTCCTGACTGAGTGCTACTCCTGACAATTCAAAAATACCTGTAATGGTTACATTGAAATAAATGATTTTGATTTTGATATAGGTAAGTGTCATAAAAGCTTTGAGCCCAACAATAAGTTCTTTCAATCTCTTGGTGTGATTGATATAACATACCTAACTGTTTCAAGAGTGTTCAGAAAAGATAGGAAGTAAAGTTTACTTAAGATTAAGATGAATAATGCATATGCATTAAAACCATGAGTAACAATATAATGATATAGTACTAAGTAATATTATCAGTATAGTATTTACGGGAATTAACGCGATCACGAAAAGGTATTACATACCTCTGAATTGTGTGACGTTTCGACCAGGTTGCACTGGCCGTGGTCACAGGCTGACTGGCTCTGACTTGTATTTCACTTCCCTCAGTGATAAAGTTACTTTAGTAACACCATACATATTTTATAATATTTCGTTTAAAACGTTAACTACATAACCTCCTTTTCAGCTTCCCCGCAGTCGGGTAAAAATGAAACACCTTTACCGACGCTAAGTACTGGCTAACGTCGTAACTTTTTTTTTTTCAGATTCCACTCCCATCCAAAGTGCATTTCGTGTTCAAGACATCGACCCCTTGGAAGTTCTACTTGTCAGCACCAACAATTATTAGCTTTGTTCTAATTGTGGTTAAAATATATCTTTGTTGTAAGTAGATAATAATTCAAGTATTCCTACCACCTAAAATGACAGTGAAAGGGTAATATAATGATTTTATGTTTTGACCAACTTTTCTGTACCTACCTATACCGCTATGGGCTATGGCTATGCGTGAAACAAAACTGTTAGATATGTGAAAGTTCGTCTAAAATGAAATTATATCCCCCTGTGTGAAAACACTTGACTGCTTCAGGAAAATTGGACTGTTGTCGTTCAAAGTCAAATGCATTGGCTGAATGAATTAGGACTGAATATGTTATAACATGAACATGATGGTTGCTTTAAATCAATGTTCATGTTACTCAAGAGTATGAAGTGGTTTCTATTTGGATACTGCTTTGTTAAGCACAATAATTCATCTATGAATTGAGTCCTATCTAAATCCGGTGGTCTATACAAGACATTCAGACCTATTGTGGATCCATGCACCATTTTGAGTTCTTATTATTTAAAAGATACGGTTTTATTTACGTGTATATTTCGGGGATGCCCGACTAGTTTCGGACCCGACGGGGGCCCTTTATCAAGGGGTGAGGCGTCCTGCCGCGCCGGTTGCAGGTGCCAGAAAACCGTATATTTTAAATAATATGAATATCACTCACGAACGTTTTTATTCGAGCATTTTGAGTTCACCTGTTATGCACTCGAAGTTCATTGTACGAGTACATACAGGATGCCTTGTTAAACATACACTTTTATGCGCACATAGAATAACACCGCCTCCCTTTCCGATATTTCTCTTATACCTCCTATTCAGCGAATTGGGCCTAGAAACCGAAATTAACTAGTTTACTCGCACAGAGAAGAAAAATGAGTATCACAAAATCCATAGACCATATATTTATAGGTAGTAACGTACGACTGCCAAGCCGTGCACACGGCTGTTATAAACATTGCGCTTGCCGATCACTTCATATAACCGGTTGCGCGTTAGTCCACAATACGTATGTAAACAAAGCACATAAATACAAAACTGTGACTAAAATAGATAACCAAAAGGTACGTAATGAATTAAGTAAAATTAACTGGAACTTGGCCGTGGAATATCACAACAAGAACGACATTCAAAATTTTATATTAGACAAATTTTCATCTGTGTACACAAACTGTAAGTATAGTGAAACAATAAAATTAGGTAACAGGCAAACTAGTAAATGGATAAGTGATAAGATAAAAAAGATGTGTGAACAACGAGACGAACTATCTAACATGGCTTGAAGATCAAAGTAATGCGACATATAGATTACTGTATAATAATTATAGAAATAATACAAATAAACACATAAACAATGTAAAAATTATGATTTTTTGAAGGAACTAAACAATAATTTTCATGATTCTAGAAAAGTCTGGGAAATTATAAATAATATATGTGGTAAAATTAATAAATCAATTGATAAAATAATAATAATATACTTTAAAATATAGCCAGATGTTGTTTCAAATAAATTTGCCTATGAATTTAGAAATTTGTTTGAGTTTGTGTTGAGTACCCCACCACAAGCAGGTAGCATACCACTTTTAAATAGTGATACACACAGCGAAGATTGTAAGTTATCTATGAGGCTAAACCATGCCAGTAGGGATGTCATTTCTTCTATTATACAACATCTTAATGACAAAAAATGCCCAGGATTTGATGGTATAAGGAGCCAGGATTTATAATGTATTTTCAACGATCTTACTTACTCCCGTTAATTAATGCATGTATTGCCACGTCCCTGTACCCGGATTACCTAAAAATCGGAATAATAAGACTTGTACACAAGAATGGTTCATATACAAATGTAAATAACTACAGGCCAAATACTATAGTATAATATATTGACAAAATAATTGAAAAATACTTAGGTCAGGAAATAAGCAAGTTTTTAACATATACTTGTATAATAAACGCGAAGCAATTTGAATTCCAAAAAAACAAAAATACATCGAACTAGTTATCAAACTTCACCAATGAGGTCAACAAGCACCTGGACAATGAGGCCAACAAGCACCTGGACAATGAGGTCAACAAGCACCTGGACAATGAGGTCAACAAGCACCTGGACAATGAGGTCAACAAGCACCTGGACAATGAGGTCAACAAGCACCTGGACAATGAGGTCAACAAGCACCTGGACAATGAGGTCAACAAGCACCTGGACAATGAGGTCAACAAGCACCTGGACAATGAGGTCAACAAGCACCTGGACAATGAGGTCAACAAGCACCTGGACAATGAGGTCAACAAGCACCTGGACAAACGTGAATACGTGCTTGTTGTCTTCGTTGATTTTTAAAATTACAGCAAAATGGTATACGGGGTCCGTTATTAAAATTGTTTAAAAATTACCACATTAATCGACACACAACACTAAGCGTAGCTGGTTCGTTAAGTACGATGATTTCAACCGACAAAGGCCGACTCTCTCTTGGGCCGACTGAATACTTATTGTACGTTAATGACATGTGTAACATATTCCCCGATGGCTCTGTGTACCAGTTTGCTGACGACATTGCCTAATTACTGCTCACAAAAATATATATGAGGCACAGATGACGATGCTGCGTAACGTCGATCTACTATATCGATGAGCCCATGACGTAGGTTTGATAATTAACGCGACGAAGACAAAACTAATGCATATTCATTCACCCTACTTGAGTACTTGTGTACCAAACGTTGTACCCCAGGCACACCTCTGTCTACATCAAACGGGAAACGCATGTAAGTGTGAAACCTTAGAGACAGTGTCCCAGCATACTTACCTAGGTCTGACTATAGACAATAAATTTCACTGGGGAGCCCATGTCGATTACGTATGCAATAAATTAAGATCTATATATATATATATATATATGTAAATTACACATACTAAAGTATAAAATATCTTTTAAGACTCTTAGAACTATGTAGCATTAGCTGATTCCGTGATTGGTTATGGCCTCAGTCGTTATCGGTATACGTACAAAAGCTATCTTGACAGCATTTATAGATTACAACTAAGTATATTAAAAACTATTGTTAGATTAAAAATCAAAACAATTTACCAAAATAATGAAAGTGCGCTATTCAAACACTGTAAAATACTAAATGTATTCGATAAGGTTTGCGTGTGCGTGATCATCAGCGAGGAATGTCACAACATTGTAAATTAAGAAAAAATGTGAGGTATGAGTCACCACGTTACTTGTCATACTTCCCTACTTACAGGTTGCCTAAACATACAAATGTATATGGTGCAGGGACGTGAGAATATTTGCTGACTAAATGATTGAATGGCTTACAAACTTAAACATATATTAGAGAGTTACTAATACAATGTCAACCATGTGTGTACTGAGATGATGTGTCCGATATACCATTGATAAACTCTTGATGGTTTGTTTGGTATATTTATTAATCACCCATTTTTGTCAATTACCTATGTTAATAATTAAAAAAAAAACTGAAATATCGTAAGTTAAAAAAATTAGATTTTTCTCTCGCTTAGCGAAGCGTAACTAAACAGTGAGCATGCTATTAACTTCAGTTACCAAACAAACACCTAATTTTATCACCATGAGGCTGTATGTTATTATATTTTGGGATTTTCAAATGTCCGGTATTTTGTATAAGTATACGAGTAGAGCCAGAATTAAGGTTCTGTTTACAATTTAAGGCAGACAGAGACTTTTATTTTCTGTAATCTAACTACATTATTCCTTTTAGGTTATCGTCTCAATAGAAAAGTAAACATGTCACAAAGACGATTGTCTGAAGAGCGGACATCGAGTGTTTTAGATACAGATCGTAAGTATTTAACATGAATTACAATTTAATCTACTTATATATTAATACGTCAAAAGAATTCTTTGTATACTCTTAAACAAATTTTGCTGACGAAGGAGTGTAGAACATCTGAAGTGCAAAAAACGTAAAGTTTTTATTCAATATGTGTTAAAAAGTTAAAAATTATGTGAAAATGGCTGCAGCGGGTCCAGTAGGTATAGGTATATGTTGACTTGTCATGATACTGCTAGTCTATACAATGTCAGTTCAAGTTATACTGGTCAATTAAATAAAACAGCACATTCAAAACAATTTTAGTCGAAATTTGAATACTGAAGGTCGAATACTGATAAGATAATTTTAGATTTTAGCTGACTGTAAAGGTAAAAAACGGCAAATCTACGACAAAGTCATTGGACATAATTTTATATCGAGAAGATTCCCTTCAAAAAATTTAGTTTACTCACATTCAAGACCAAAAATACAAAAATAAGTTTTATCCGTCTTTTTAAATATGTAATTATGTATTTGAGAATTACTACGACCACGTTATAGGTATTTCATGTATACCTTCGAATTGCTCAGACGTTTCGACCAGATTGCACTGGCCGTGGTCAGCCTGTGATCGCGTTCTGTCTTTTTGGTTTGGTGACAGCTCTGTCAGCCTTATGTTGTCCTCGGCTTGATAGATTTCAGATGGCCATGATTAAAGCTTAGTGAGATTTTCTACTTACTTTACTACTACCTACGCCACAAGTTTGGGCAGTACACTTACTACCTACAGTGGTGGTTTAGGTAGTAAGAGTACTATATTAGGTTTTAAGTGTCAAATGTTTAGGAAAGTTTCAGTAAACATTATTATATTATAATTATAATGCTTGCCACCAGACAGGTTAGATTCACACAAAAAAAAGAATATCTATTAATATTACTTTTTTTCTTATTTCAGCACAACCACAAAACGACACTGACCCTCCACCTAACACTGCGTCTATTCCAGCCATCATAATCAATCCAGAAATTTCTACCCAGGATAATGCCCTTTCTGATTCACCACCGTCATACACCCAGTGCGCAGTCAAAAATATTGGAACTGTCAATAAAAACGTTGATAACACCTTCGAGGAACTACCTCCTCCGTATTCTATATGTATCGGATCATTTAACAGTACCGATGAAATAGCGAAGGTACATGAAGGATACAGGATTGAAGAAGGGCAGTCTTATACTGAAACAGATATACACGTTAACAATTTAGACTTCACAGATAGAACTAATATTGAACGATATGATTGTACTATTGTGCCGCTAAGTAGAGTAGTTGAAACAGCGATAGACATTGATGATTGTAATAATGTTATTGCCAACAGTAAGAAAACAGATGATAAAAATGCTTCAAGTTAGTTGCTTTTGGAGATTTTTTGTCTAAAGGCCTATTCATACCAGTTTGAATAAGTTATGATAACTTATAAAGTAGGTACAAGGTTAGGAACTAAAATAAAGATAATTCCAAAGCCATATTTTTATCAGGAACAAGTTATCTAGAAAATTTAACAAAGTAGGCAATTTCATGAATTTATATTTAACTTAAAGTTTCCTACTTTGATGTTGGTTAAAACTCACTTAAAGTTACAAATTTAAAAAAAAACCTGCTGTAACGGAATAATCTCCGGAACGGGTTTACCGATTTCCACGGGAGTTTCACTTTCAGATAGCTGGTGTCATAAGAAGTTATAATAATAATAATAATTTGTTTATTTCTCTCAATAAGGTTAGGTACATTCACGATTAAATGGTACAATAAATGACACCTTAGTGAGAGCTGGAGTTTGTAGTAGGTTCGAAACCTGTGTGACAAATCTCCAGGCTCTCTCCTTAGTGTTACAGTAGTAAAGGTACAGCTTGGGTTTGAGGGACGTGTCACAACAATATGTATTTCAAGTACAATAAGTTAATATATAAAGGTAATCAACATATTTTAGTGTGTGGGTGTGGGTGTGTGTGTGTATGTGTATGTGTGTGTGTGTGTGTGTGCGTGAGTGCGTTTGGGTGTATGTGTGTGTGTGTGTGTACTTACTTATTTTAAAGTGCAAATAAGCTTTTCGGTTTCATCATAATCTAAACTATTTAACCAGTTGGTAACTGCTTTTTTACATTCCAGTTTAGTCATTGGATACACATTTAAGATTTTGTTTACTTTATTATACAAGTAGTTACCAAGGTAGTACAAACATCGCTTGGCTAGACTTGACCTGACCGGGATCGACGGACATACAGTGTGTTTTCGGCGTATAGTCCATTGAAAAGTTACATTTGGGGTTGCGTTTCTTAGAGGACGCAATTTTATTTTTTTGATGTGTAGGGGGGGTAAGTGTAAAGCTAAAATCAAGTTTGTGGGGTCGCCACCCTTGTCCCACGGCCGCCATCTTGAAAATAGGGGTTGAAACGATTTTTACGATATATCTCTTAAACTATTTATATGATAAAAAAAATTGTTAACGTTTTTTTTTGCAAATTAAATTCTCTATAACTTTGGTCCAGTAACTTTTTGTCGTTGAACCATAAATAAAAAAGTTATAAGTGAAAATGTTCAGAAATTCGAGAAAAAAAATTATATTTTTTGATATAACTTTTTTTTTTATCATTTTACGAAAAAACGATATCAGACCATTTTTGTAGATCATTTTTTAAGGAACAACTTTTATAAGCAACATTTTTTCATTAAGTCAATAGCTAAGGTTTTACAGCGCTCCGAAGTGAGTACTATTTTTCAGTACTCTTAACTATACATATTTTATACGTGGGTACTAATAATGTGTCATCAGTTATTAATTTTTTTTTTTTATTTTGTTATTATAATTCTTTTAATTAGTAATTTTGCAATGTTATTAATAATTAATTATTGACTCTTTTCCTCACCACCCACGAGGTAGAGTCTGGAGGCGCGTTTTTTTTTTCCGTGGTATCCCCAATAGACCTAATCCACGGTGATTTTATAAATTTGAACTACTCCGTCCTCGGTCTTTTCGATGGACCAGGCTGCGGCTCAGCATCTGATCGGTTTTCTGAATCAAATATCAGTGGGAGAACTGGAGAAGGAAAGGGTGTCAATGTCGGCGGTTCATCATCAAAGTCATTTTCATTTATTAATTCTGAGAGTTCCATTACGTTGATGCAAGTCTCTCCAGAACAATGGAAGCACACTGCGGAATATTTTAGCCCTGCTTTTCGACATCCACACATCGCTCCACAGTTTCCTTTGCATTTACAAAAGATCAATTTTAGAAGCTCAGGGGGTGCTGGAGGTTTAGAGCTCTGCACTGGCATCAATAATTTTCCAGCCCCAGTCTTCAGGATCATTATTATTACCAAGCCACGACTGGACCTGATGGTAGACTCGGAAAGTATGAAAGCGAGCTGTGTCTTGTGTTGGAGGAAGTGAAGATAAGTTAAAGGTACTTTTTGTCACTGCCTTGGCGAATTGTTTGTATCTTAGGCTGTCAAGAGAATTATCATCTTTATTACCACCGTATAAAGAGATAAAAAAACGTTCACCAATTACAGTGAGCAAAGCAGGGTCAACTCTCTTGTTGAGAAACAAAGCCGTTCCACTTGCAAACTCTATATGTTTTTCCAGGGTTTTCACAAATTTCATTTTACCGATATTGTAAGGAGCTGAAGTTGTGTCACATCCCGAAAAAGCATGAAGAAACAGCAAGTTATCCGCAATGACATCTCCTAATGGTCGCTTGGGTATTTTCTACCTGGACAGCATTCTCGGTAACGGCCGTCACATTTAAAATTATTTTAAAAATCAATAATTGTAAAATTCTGTAATGGAGTGGAAAAGAGTCAATAATTAATTATTAATAACATTGCAAAATTACTAATTAAAAGAATTATAATAACAAAATAAAAAAAAAAAATTAATAACTGATGACACATTATTAGTACCCACGTATAAAATATGTATAGTTAAGAGTACTCACTTCGGAGCGCTGTAAAACCTTAGCTATTGACTTAATGAAAAAATGTTGCTTATAAAAGTTGTTCCTTAAAAAACGATATAATAAAATGGTCTCTTCGTAAAATGATAAAAATAAAAGTTATATCAAAAAATATAATTTTTTTTCTCGAATTTCTGAACATTTTCACTTATAACTTTTTTATTTATAGTTCTACGACAAAAAGTTACTGGACCAAAGTTATAGAGAATTTAATTTGCAACAAAAAACGTTAACAATTTTTTTTATCAGATAAATAGTTTAAGAGATATATCGTAAAAACCGTTTCAACCCCTATTTTCAAGATGGCGGCCGTGGGACAAGGGTGGCGACCCCACAAACTTCATTTTATCTTTACACTTACCCCCCCTACACATCAAAAAAATTAAATTGCGTCCTCTAAAAAACGCAAGGTAAGGCCTAAAAAATGTAACATTTCAATGGACTAGTACGGAATCAAATTTCGAAGGATCGTATGGGGTTTGTGAGTGAGTCGTAAGAATAACATTGAGGATAAATAATTTACGGATAGAGTCACTTAGGCTACTTTTATTTTGGAAAAAGAATTAGGGTTCCGCGCAAAATATTTACACGCGAGCGCAACTTTAAACAACTAAAAAGAACTTCACGAGTATTATTTGAATATCTATATCACTATCAATATACATATATCCTCTATTAGAATTAAGCAGTTCATATAAGTGACGTTTGTACATCAACTCGATAACAATACATAGGTTTCGATATAGGTTGTCATTTGGGGTCGACTCGCTTTTAGAAACCCGACTTGTAATCGGGTTCCTAAAAAATATCCACTCCTGAGAGAAGAAAACTATGTACGTACGTTGTTTAACATACTTTGTTAGATACGTCACTAACATTTATTGAACTTGGTTTTTATTAGCTTCACTTGTAACAACTAACCCCATAAATAACTATAATAATAATAATAATTTTATTTGCAAAAGAAAGTACAATACATGCAAACATGGGTCAGCAATAAGCATATATATATATATATATATATATATATATATATATATATATATATATATATATATATATAATACATCTATATAATACATCTATATAATACATCAAGAGAATATATGTATAAATCGTAAGAAGTGGTTATATGGCATGTTTTATAGAATCGTACACTGGTTGAACTGAGTTGATCTCTTATTCTGGAAACCTCTCTTAATAATCTGACATTATATGTGCAGCGATATTTATGTTCTTTCACTTAATAATATATATAATTAATGATTAATTTAGTTGAAATATTTTGTCTGTTGTTTATAGTTATACTTATCTGTACATATATTTACTTATTCACTGCTTCATTACTCCTACATGTTCTGTCGATACGCTTTTCATTTCTTGTTAATTAGAAAAAAAATAATTGTACATGTGAGAACTGTGTAGTCACTTAAGTATTAAGTTATTTTTCTATGTTGCCTCAGCTCTGTGATTTTCTTTTTCATTTTAGAACAATATTGCAATGGGTTTACTTGAAATAAATAATTTTGATTTGTTTCATCGTAGTTTAATGTTTGTGACCAATAATATACTTTTAATTTAGTCTCGTGTTTATTTAGTGTATATATTGATAGTATTTATTTATATTGTTGTATAACTTTGTACTCAGAACCTTCTGTTGTCTACGCGCTAAAGCTGTTCTACACTTAAAGGGTTGGCAAACAAGTGCACCTCACCCTTTTTGTATTAGTTCAGGTACTACAATCAGTTGAGAACGGTGCCTAAGTAAGGTGCCTACGGAGTACAAATAGTTGCCTTACTGTTACTAACTAACTACGTAAATAAATAGTTGCCTTACTGTTACTAACTAACTAACCATGTAAATAAATAGTTGCCTTACTGTTACTAACTAACTAACCACGTAAATAAAGAGTTGCCTTACTGTTACTAACTAACTAACTACGTAAATAAATAGTTGCCTTACTGTTACTAACTAACTAACTACGTAAATAAATAGTTGCCTTACTGTTACTAACTGAATACGTAAATAAATAGTTGCCTTACTGTTACTAACTAACTGAATACGTAAATAAATAGTTGCCTTACTGTTACTAACTAACTAACTACGTAAATAAATAGTTGCCTTACTGTTACTAACTAAGTAACTACGTAAATAAATAGTTGCCTTACTGTTACTAACTGACTGAACACGTAAATAAATAGTTGCCTTACTGTTACTAACTAACTAACTACGTAAATAAATAGTTGCCTTACTGTTACTAACTAACTAACTACGTAAATAAATAGTTGCCTTACTGTTACTAACTAACTACGTAAATAAATAGTTGCCTAACTGTTACTAACTAACTAACTACGTAAATAAATAGTTGCCTTACTGTTACTAACTGACTAACTACGTAAATAAATCTTGGAAGTCAATTTTAACCTACCTACTTCTAATTGTCGCATCGAAATGAAACTTTGTATGTATACCTATATAGTTTTGGATGATAATACTATAGTTTGTAGGGCACGTCACGATCGTGGCGGTGAGACCTGTAATGAAGGATTGGCTGTAGAGGCGGCATGGCAGCCTCTCCTACCTCATGACGCAGGTACTTACTGGATACGGCTGTTTGAGGAAGTGTCTGTGTCGAATAGGCCGGGAGCCAAACCCTGTGTACCCCCACTGAGGGCCTGCCTCTGATATGCTCGAGCAATTGCTTGTATAAGCTATATCTTATTTTATGAATTTTATGAAATAAAGATTTATTTTTAATATCCTTTACCTTACATCGCCTTCCCTTCGTACCTACCTTTTGATTTCAGTATTCGCCTAATTTTCCATAGGCATTTGCTCTTGTTTTTTTATGAGATGGAGGGCAAATGAGCCGACGGGTCACCTGGTAAGTGACTACTGCCGATCATAGACACTTGCAACTCTAGAGTTGCACCAAGGTCTACAGGAGTTCTCGGGGACTTCCTTCCTAGGGTATACCCGAGTCCCTTGCAAAAGACTCATTTGTGACGGAACACCGTGTGGTTTTAGTCGGTTCGATACCGATATACCACTTCACCGGCGGCTCCGGTGGGGTATGACCCGAGGGAGTTTCAACACGATAAAAAAAATGTCTACAGGAGTTCTCAGGGACTTCTTAGATATTAGGTAAATATCAATGTACCAATGGCCCCGGTGAGGGGATAACCCATGTCCATGACGTATCCATAGGATAATAAAAAGGGTGACTTAGAAAGTATATGCCATTGTAAGGATTCAAATTATTCTAACGTTCATTAGAGTAAAAAAAGAGCTTACCCCCGACTAACACTTTTTGCCTCCATTTGCTGGCAAATTAACATACACCTAGGTACATAATCCCCAGCAAAGGGCAAGAATTTTTTGTAAAATACCATTGCTATAGCCAAGTATTTTTTTTTATTGTTTAAAAAATGGAGTTTCATGACCTCATTAGGAGTTAAGTTGAATTGAGTTTTGGTGCACGAGTTCCTTCTTGATGGTTCACTAGGAATATAGGGAACTTTTAATCAGAAGTAGCCCAATATGTTAACCTAGCGGCTTAATATTTGCATTGTCAATCGATCAGTGATTGTTAGAGCTGTATTACGTACAAATGATATTTTGATAAGCAAGAAATAAATAAGTCTCTAGAGAGATTCAAAGAGAGAGAGAGTAGGTCATGCTATTTCTTCGTTCGTATGAACTTACGTCATAAAAATATGGGACATTCCTGCAAGCTACACGAAATAAACACATGCAGCCGTGATTGAGGAAAAACATGGTATTTTCCTATAAAATATTAACTTTTGTATATCGTGTCTCGCCGTGGCGTGGGTGGCATATAAAACCAGTTGTGTTGTGAACTTACGTAGCGATGGGTGCTCGACGGCACTTCCTAAAACCTAAGGACAGGTACGCTTTAGTTCAATACGATTTCCTGCCTGTCGTTAGTAATAACTAATACTTATCGATGTTGAAGTTTCTGATGGTGTTCGATGCGCAGCGCAATCATTTTCCTGAGTTTTGGGGCTTTCGTCATTTTTTCCTTTAATTTTACACAGTTATTGAACTTGGATCCGTAGGTATGTAGTAGGTACACAGATAAGTCGTGTTTGGACTAAATAAAATAAACAAGTATTATATATAGGTATATGGAACTAAACATTTTCTGTAGGTAGTCGTAGAGCTCTGGTAATAATTAAGTTTATAAAACTAATGCTACGGGGTTTGATTGTGGTTTGTTGATAATCTCGACGGATCAAAAACTGTTGAAACTATTTTCTTTCAATCCTTTTAAAAATTTAGTTTAAAGTAATTCTGGATATTTCTATATGTTGAGAAGTGGTTTAAAAATACAGTTATAGTCAGTAAAAATATTTGTATTTACGAGTAGCTATTTAATAAAGCTAAAATTATAATCAACCAGCGCAAAACTTCACACGGTGCGGCTGGCAGTGGCGTAACAATAGAGTGGCAGAGTGGGTAAAATGCCACGGGCCCATGGCCTTAGGGAGGCCCCAGCCAGGACCCCAAGGCCCTAAGGACACGAGGCACCAAGAGTGAACTTGTGCCCCATCCGATGAATTAGCCACGGGCGTCAGATGGTATAGTTACGCCCCTGGCGCCCGGCGCGGCCGTCTGATCCCAAACTTATAATTGTTATTAGATTTTGTCTATCAATTCATTTTACGGGACATTTCTACGGGATGACATACAAAATGTCTGGATGATCGGCTGAGTAGTTCGGGCGTGAGAGCGTAATAAACAAACTCAAGCTCACTTGATAATATATTAGTAAGTGTTAAGGCTTGAACTGTGGATTGTGCATCTCACGGCTTTCGTCCACCTTGTTATGCACTTTATGAGTTTAATGATTATATGACTCATTCTCATTAGTACACTTAGTATAAATAAGTATGACTAATTGACCGCGAAGACTGTATTTTATAATACCTATCTACCTCGCTCGAAAACCGAATTGGACGTCCGACAAATCGGGGCCGACCTCGCCAAGGTGCCGGACGATGCGGGCAGAGAGGACCCTCTCAAACAATTTACATGCCTCGTCAAGCAACACGATGGGCCTGTGGGCTGCGACCGAGTCGGTAGGCCGTCCCGGCTTCCTTAAAAGGACCAGCTTCCCGCTCTTCCATCAGTCAGGGAAGTCAACAATCATCATCATATTTCAACCTATTCATACAAACCCATAAGAAATTATATACCTTCCTCATGAATCGCTCCATCTACTGGTGAAATCCGCATGTAAATCCGTTTAGTAGTTATGAGTTTATCGCAAACAGACAGACGCGGCGGAGGACTTTGTGTTATAATAATATGTAGTGATAATATTATGTTCAGCTTTATCCGCATGTTAAACAAAATATAAGTAGCAAACTAATTTAATTTTTGTTAAGTATATGTATTATCGAGTATAGATATGCGTAGGTAGGTACTTACATACAGGACGTTACAGAATAGTGGATTCAAATTATAGCATACATATAGTAACCAACTAGTTGAGCTTGAAAAAGATGGATTTAGAAAAAAGAAAATTCTTAACAAAATGATTTTCCTAGTGATATTAATATTAGGTATGTATTTTCATGTCAATTTCTGGACATTCCATCAACAGCCTTGGTATTAAACGCAAATAGCATTATTCATGTCAGCCCTCTCTCACAGGAAATATAAGCTCACCGGTCAACCTTTAAGTTCAATTTGACAGTTTCAAGACAAGATTTCTGTATTAAAAATCGGTAAATATTATTTAATAACTTATTCTCGTGTGTGTAGACCACACACGACCCTAACATATGACCACACCTTTCTGTAACACCCTGTATACGTATGCGTAAAAATAAATGTAGGTAGATATTTCCTATGTCAATATGTAGGATATGTAATATATCATGATGGTACAATGAAATACATAGTTTGTTTTTCACAACAAAACTGTGCGTCAATGTAACATGTGTCATTTATTTTCCTGTAACAAAAATAACCTATTGTTAAGTTTCACTTAAGGAAATTATTTGAAGATTCCACTTTGAAATAGATTTGTAACTAATTATTATTATCAATATTATGTTCAAGTGGTTCACATTCTAACGCGTGTTTTGACAAGACGCGCGACGCGCGCTCAACACATTGAAGAAGCTTCAGATCATTGGCTTGCCATATATTTGTTCACATGACTGCGTGTTTTCAACGCACGTGATTTTAATAAAAGGTTTCCGACATTTAAATAAAAGTCCGTATACCATCTTTCACATAACATGAGCTCAGTGACACTTTATTACATACATTTCACGCAGTTATTTTTGTATAAAATAAAAGTATAAAATACAAAAAATTTGGCCGAATTGATAGAGAAATAAAATCTGATTTTATTTTCCGTTGTGACGCCCATTTTCAACGAATACAGAACTCGAACTGAACTGCGACAAAGAGTTATCAAGGCCCGAGAAACGCTTGTTCGGAAATGTCAACACTACCCATAGATACAAAAGCCTAACGCGCACTCAAAGACTACAATAGTATATAGGATATAGACTGGCAGCTCTGCTTCTTTTTATTGACAACACAAAACTTCGCCTGGTGGCCAGATACCGAAAACTAATATAATATACATATCTATAGGTATATATATACAATTGAACAATATATAGGTACCTACCTATAAGATGTATGTATGTGTTTTGTTGTTCCCTATTTCTTGTTTTATTGGTTTTAACATGAGAATTTTATACTTTAGCTAATTAATGTATGTTTATGACTAATCTCCGATTTTTATATTCAAGTAACGGATAGTTTTACACATATAACAACCAAAATGTATAATGCAAAAAGAAAAGCACAAGAAACCGGCTATCGGTACTCATACGCAGCCATTTGCAATATAAGTAAAGTGCTGCCAACCTAATATTAATAAGTTCCAAATATTTAAAAAAAATTGTTTATTCTTACGATTGTATTTTTAATTAATATTATTGTGTGTTGGTGAACAAATTGTTGTTTGTATGGAATTTTAAGTGGTTTTAGATATTTAATATGCAATATTTTGTTATTTACAAATGCGAATTTTAAATCGTAATACATTTGAGAGTAATCAATTTCCCCTCATGATAATCATAAATTTAAATATTGTAACACAGCAATTTTAGTTCCGGTAGCTATCCTTGGGATGGCACTGTACTCAATAAAAAAAGTGGAATTCTTTTATGTTCCAAGTTGCCATAGCATGCGCGCATTCGACGCGCGACCCACGCAGCCAACGCACGCCCGTCATCTGAACATGGTCTTATGCCGCGTTCCTATAATCAAGAAACGATTCCTTTTGCTTACAGACGGTAAAATTTTCGTTGAAAATTCATGATTATAGGAACGTGGCATCAGTTGACAAAGTTATCACATATATTATAAACATGAAGATCAATGAGTCCCAATCGTTTTAGTATCACTCGTGGTCGTGGTATATGTATAATATAGATCTAGCGCTTGTGATCTATGAGTTTGAGTTTTATTTTAACCTTTATTACCTTTATCAATCTTTGCGATTGCAGTGATGTCTAATTTGCAACTATCTTAGTATAAAAATAATGTCTAAATCTGTCTGACATTAAATGGTGTATTTTTATGATGTTTCAGTACGAAGCTGTCCTATGATGGCGGACACATACAGAAAATTAAACATAAGCCTCAGTCGGCGCCGAGGCCTTCTGTCAATAATGTCTACAAACTGTCTTATTTTCATAAACCTCTTAAAGGTTAGTCCTAAAACCAGAACTATTTCGCAATTTAAGAATATCCTTTCTGAATAAGAAGCCAGGGTCAAAACATAAATTTCACTTTTATAATCACTGCAGAATGTCTTCTGTATTTCTGTTTTTACTGTAACAATAATATGGTAGAAGTAAGTACATTCTACAATAGACGTGTTTAATACAGTAAAAACAACACTGAAGATACCCTATTTTCAACCGATTTCAAAAAGGAGGAGGGTAAAGTTATTATGAAATAATCTAATTGGAGCAAACTCTAGGACGTCGTCATAATATTTTTTTAAACTAAAACACGCATTAAGTACCTTACATTACCTTACTATGACTAACCTAAAGTTTCTTCATACACTAAGTAATTTATATTTCAGTAAATTGGGGCGACTTCAGCCACAACAGGGGTAGAGATCGCGGCGATATATTTAATGACCACAACGACTACAATGACAGGTATGAAGTTATGAACAACTTTACGATTATATTAAGTAATTTGATTGTAACATATACACTTACGAAATAATGCAATAGTTATTCAATTATTCGATACAATAGACGTTTATTGAGTTCTTTATATATGTACAATGTACAGGATAATAATCTCACGAAGACTGAAGAATAAAAGCGGAGGAAATGCACTTTTAACAATTCTGTTGATAACTTCTATAAATCATAGAAACCATATGAAACCAGTATTTAAAATATTGAGTGAAACGAAGTGAGAATTTCAATTTTATATCCAGTTTGTTATTTTCATTAACGCATGGGTTGCAATTACAATTTTAATATTAAATATTTTTTGGCTATTGACACATTTTTGTTTGTCTAGTTTCAGACTAGAACGATTTCTGAAAAATAGACAGTGGCGTGTTGATGACTACCCGCGGTTATATTCACCGCAGGCTACCAGAGACTACTCCTCAGTATTCCATGTCAGTAGTTTTTTTGTATTTTTCTTTCATTTATACATAGAGAATAATGGCTTCTATTTGCCATAATTATTTGAGCCCTACCTTAATGAGCATATCTAATTTTTGGTGATTACATAGTGTAGGTTCTCGTTTACATAATGTAGTTGATTTCATTGTTTCAGATAAACTTTCAAAAGCCTGTCTTTAAAGTATCCAAACCAGATGTGAGTAACTTGACTCCTAAACACACGCCGGTATCCACTATATGGCTGGCAGTAACATCGGTTATCTTCTGTGTTTTGTGTGTTATAAGATTGATTGTGTACGGTAAGTAGAAAGTAATGTACTTACACATTTGATAGCATGTCCTTCTATTTCCAAATTTATTTTGTTTGCCTAAAACATAGGCGATACAAAGTACTTTATGGTGCCGATTCTATTGTACACTCGACTAAACTAAAACCTGACTTAATTTCTTCATTTGAAATCAACTTTGTGTTTTTCGTAATAAGGTCTATTTATTACTGGCGTCTATTTCTCAGCGCCACTGAATTTCACTAAAACCTGTCAACGTGTATACTCAACTTAATTTCCGCGCATCGAGAGTCCCCATTTATTCAAATGCCGTATAAAAACTTGTTCATAACGAACTAAGATGACATTATTTTAATCGACACCTACGAAGACGCTTACTAAAAACACAGAGCAAAAGAGATGGCATTCAACGGATAGCGGCTCTCGCTACGTGGTATTAAAGTTTCTTTAAGCGTATCAGACTTTAGTCGACAAATAAATTGCTTATTTCGATAGCGACATATGTTACCTACTTGTTTCAATTTGAAATAAGGCCTTGTTTCGAAGCATTCAAGGTTTACATATTATATGAAGAAAATTTAGTGAATTTTAATTTAGCGAGTGAAGTAACAAAATTGGGACCTATATCTGTTTTATGCAAAGCACTTCCAAATTATTTATGTTACTGTGAATGTCCGATATAAGTGAATGTTAAGATGCACCGATGTATCTCGACAGTCGACAGCGTTTTACAATATAGGTACGTGAATGTTAACACCCACCAACCAGTATTTCTTCGAAAAGCGAGAAATCCATTCAGTTTTTCTTTTCTTCATCATTCTGTTCTTCAACGGACAGAGGGTTTAGAATTTTTTTCAAAAAATTGTGATATTACAATAGAATTTGGTTCTGGCAGTGGTGGTGAATGATCGAAATCGTAACGAAAAGAATAAATAACGGATATTCACCAGCTAGCTTGGTCACGCTTGGTGGATGTTAACAGACACCAGTGTATCTTAACATACACTGCGCTTCAGACATTCACGGTAACATACACATTAGTACTATTGGTAGATAAATATTATCGTTTATATACGTTAGTCAAAATATGGTGCCGTTGGAGCATTGGACTGCAACTTCTACGGTTGCGGTTTTATTTCCCATCCTGTGCAAATACTTGTACCTATAGGTACATGAATGTGTATCGCATTGGTCTGGGTGTTTCTGTGTAACATTATCCTCCTTCTGCGGTCCTACACTACCTATATCCCCAAAGGGGTAACCAGAGGCTTTTTAAACACCCACATATTACCATCTTGCGCGGGAAGTCATTGCATTCAAGGAAAAGTGCGCTCTCTCAGTGAGCACGTGACAATGTATAAACTAACATTTAGTTCTACCCTACATACATATACAGTATTAAAGAGTATTTATAATTCAGCTCAACGAGGTCCTAGTGAAGAAAGGAGCGTACGAAGACGTTTGTCAGAACAGCGCCATGTATCAAGTATTTCGCCTACAAACCGTAAGTAGTATAGTAGCAAGGCTGACTTGCGGCACAGATTACTAAGTAGTTACTACGTAACTTGCGGTCAAGCGGTTGCAGGTTTGAATCCCGCCCAGGCACTACACAAGCATGAAACTTAATAGGTACCTCAAAAAGTAGTAATTAATTAGTTTCATTTAATAGTCATAAGACTCTCGGTATGAATTTTATTGTTCTTGTCTTTCACGAAATATTATATTGAATCCTAGTGACTTACACGGTACGTGTTTGTACAATTGAATAGCTGCCTATGCTCAAAATAAATTATTTCACCAAGTCAGTCGATAAAATAACTTAAAATAGTGTGGAAATTTACGTCCAGTTTTTCTTTAACGCTTTTAATATATTTAATAATCGTCAAATTAGGATTAAAGCGAATGATTTGACAACAGTAAGGCGTGACGACTTTCCTTAGCATTTCATACAAAAATAACCGAACCTACCGCTTTGATGTTTACTAAAAATATTCTGATTTGACTTGACAGTCATCTTCCCTATTCTTATTGTCTAAGCCACTGACAACTCACAAAATAGTGAATGCTAGAAAACTTATGTACCTAGATAAGTATGCTACAATTAGCAAGAATAATGTTTTTCTGTTTCAGCACAAGAACACGACAGTGATAATGGATCTCACAGATTGTTAGTCAGCTCAGAAATTTCTCCTCAAAGGGACAGCCATTCTGATTTACCGCCTCCGTATTTTGAGTGCGCAGCGAGCAACAATGGGATCATCAATAAAAGAATCGACATTACCTCTGAAGAACCACCTCCACCTTATTCCACATGCCTTGAAACATTAAGCAATGCAGATGAAATACCGAAGATACATAAACAGCTTAGTGTTGAAGATCCGCAGTCGCATACTGACACAGATATTCATCTCAACGATATAGACACCATACATATAAACAGCTCTGAACAAAATGGTTCTAATGATGGGACATTAAGCAGATAATACTAACTTTTAAATTATGAATTCGCTGATTAAATCGATTATATAGGTTATATTACACACCTGGATGGTTTGGTGCACGCTCTCCGACATGTGTAGGTGAATAAAGCTACTTCTACTTCACGGATTCGACGACGGAGGGCGTGCACCGCTGAGCCAGTCAGCCTATGACCACGGGCATTGCAGTCTGGTCGAAATATCAGGCAATTGTAAGGTATGTAATACTTATATAATCGCGCTAATTTCCGAACACCTAATTATATACTAAGTAGAGTAGTTGAAGCAACGACAGACATTGAAGATGTTGATTATAGAGTTGCCTTCAATCAGAGTAGAACTGATGTCGAAAATAGAAATTCTCGATAGATGGTTTACTTTGCATTTTTCTCATAAGTACTATACTATACTATAGTTATTAGTTGCCTCAACTTAGCTCATTGCTTGTTAGGACGTACAATACGTACATATCAAAAGGCCTAGTCATATTAGGACGAATGAAGAATTACAACAGTAAGAGTGCTAACTGTGGAAATTTATGGTTAATAGTTGAAGGTTCATCAAATTTTGATTTATTAAATTATGTTAAATGTGAATTTTATTTGCAAAATAAAACATCCTTGCCCAACCATGAAACTTAAAATGAGAACAATCGCGGGGTGCTAAACAACCGCTAGGAGATTCGAAGTTGTACCTATTATTTTTATTAAGTTTATTAGATAGCAAACTATCCCAAAGTCATAATTTTTATAAAGTTATGTTTTAATTCCTATAGAATTTTTATATAAACTAATGAACTCACTATGTAAGAGAATGTGTTAGTTACTTTAGGTATTAATTCTTTGTAATCAGATACATTTTGTTTAGGTAAGTTTTTACGATGTTTAATTTTTCTGTGGTTGCATTACGTTACTAGTAGGTAACCAGTTTGCCAAGTGATCACTTAGAAATATAATAAATAGGTACTTATGTAAGTTTTTTAATGTGTTATTATAATTCCAAAAGTCCTTTTACAAGAAAACTAGAAATCTTGATAAAATATTTGCTATTCGTCCGAAACGCAATAAATAAAAATTCTGGCAACATGAATAGAACTATAATATTCCATCAACAAAAGAAAAACTAATTCAAATGCTAGAAATTTGCTTCATTGTCATTCTTAACGTCACTACTAAGTATGTCTAATACATACACTTTTTAATTGATGTGAGGTCTTTTATTAGGCCATGTGCGTTGATCTTTGATAGTATATTGTTACTGATGATCTTGTGATTTATGTGGTAACTGCTCACTACCCGTTATATTATGTATTTTACTCTGCTGCTTACCGTGAAATGTGAGAAATATGCCGTTAAACGTCTTTGCTTTAAACACTCGTAACAACAGAGTTGTCAGTACTGCGTACCAAGTGCATTGAAGCGTATGGGTACTTCTCTGATCTGATATTTCGTTCCATCTACATATACCTAATATAATAATTTTTAATCTTTATAACAACGCACAACAGCACAGTGTTGTAATAAAATTTACAACATATTGTTATAACGTATCTGGTGATCCAATAGGGAACGTGCACGACGAAGGCTCTGCCACCTGATGGCGCAAATCAAAATCTTTTACATAAACAATACTAGTCATTGACACTTCACGTTATTAAATAATTAGATTAAAGAAGTGAATAATAACATTTAACCAAGTGAAAATGTAATATTGCATTTCTACATGCTCAAACACTTCAAAGAAAAATAAGTCAAATAGTGTATTTTCCCACGATTAGTACTTATTTTCTACGGTTATGTGATAAACGAAATAAGTGGATAATGCATTTATCCATTAAAAAAGCATATAAATAAATAAATATAAATAAACCTAAGTAAGAGTTTCAAAGACATTTAGAAATTACTACATTTAGTATTTGAAAAAATATCTAAGTTAAGCCTAAGAATTGTCGGTGGGATGGTTTACCCCACGGTTGCGCTTCACTGATTCTCGATATTGCTATCTAGAGAATTTATAAAGTAAATTAAAGTACAGATGTAATATTTGTCAGATAGGCCTGCCTTACATTTGCTCTTCTAATATTTCTATTGCAATCAAGCTGAAAAGAAGGCGACATGGACATAAATAATAATACAGACAAAATATTGACGTGAAAACCGAGTTCAGAAAATACTTTACAGTTATTTTGACATCATTAACGTTAGAAATTTTCGGTTGATCTACAATTTTGTCAGTTATTATTATTACTGCATTTTCATGGTCTCCAACTGTTTCTTCTACTTGTACGACATGCTCGGACTCGAATAGTTTTGGCCTCTTGACATATTCTTATATGGCCGGAACCCATATTTTATAGTTTTGATCATAATAAAAACAATGACGATTACAATAAACACGATCACAGGTCTAAAGTTTCTTTTTTTTATCCCTTTCTTAAATAATTTTGCATTTGACAAAGCAACCTATGTTGATGTATGTGGTGTTGATCTATTTATATATTTTTTGATTAATTTTGAATAATTGTTGAGCAATCTTATGAAATAAAGATAATGAATTTGAATTTTAACTACTCAGCTGGATCACCATGAATGCAGTTTACGTTATCAGGGGTACAGAAAAAGACATAAGGTTACCTTCGTCCCGAAAAAACTGTTCCCTGTTGTTTCGTTAGCTTTATTTTTGTTCCCTTCCTTCCCTTCCGGGTGCTGTTAGCTGTAAGCGGTTTGTTTTGTTCCCTTCCTTCCCTTCCGGGTGCCGTTAGCTGTAAGCGGTTTGTTTTGTTCCCTTCCTTCCCTTCCGGGTGCCGTTAGCTGTAAGCGGTTTGTTTTGTTCCCTTCCTTCCCTTCCGGGTGCCGTTAGCTGTAAGCGGTTTGTTTTGAATTACGAGCTATAAATCTATTTCAAGAGTAGGGTGAAGTTTCCAACTTATCTAGATTTTTGGGCTTGTAAAAAAATCTTAGGAGACAGTGTATAAAAATTAAATGATATATATAAAAATTGATCTCTAGTCCTTCATGCTGTTATAGTTACATATCTAAAGCTGACTTCCGATGGTTGTCGTACTGAAACTTAAGTCTAAACATCAAAAACACCATTTGTATAAAGTTGGAATGCTTTATTGATACAACTAAACCAAGTTATCCTAGGAAGCAAATAAATAAGCTCTTACTTAATAAAATCACTTAACTATTATTAAAACCATGCTTTCTTGAACCATTTCTTTTCAATATGCATATCGTACTAATAACAAAATCTCGACCTTTCTTGAGTCATAAAACTGTTCTGTGTAAGTCTTTTAGTAATAATTATTATCATACTAGTTTTACTCTTCCTGATCATCATTAATCATATTAATATGTCCGCTTGTTTTATTCTTCTTTTCTGTTGCTAACTGTGTAAAAACTAACTATGAATAAGTAAAAGAAAGCATGGTTAAGTCTTTATTACCATCTTTACATACTAAATACAAATATAAATGCAATTTGAGCTTCAATACAACCTCTCTTATAACTAAAATAACGAGTATTTCTACAGGGATTGTTCACTTATTAGTTATTACAGTAATTTGATTCATAAACGTGGTAGGTACCTATAGCTGCTTTTTATTGTTAGTAAAACTTTATTTTTATTCAAGATATACGGTTACAGTCACGTGTGTATTTCGAGGATGCCCGACCAGTTTCGGACCCGAGGATGATTCACTCCTTGATAAACTGCCCCGTCGGGTTAATAAAGCCGTATATCTTCAATAAATATGAATACCACTATCGAAAGTTTAAATTCTAATAGTAAAACTTTTACTTTTCAAAACATTTTCATGTTTATTATTAATTGTCGTAAGCTGTTAAAAGATTTTACATAAAAATGTTTAAATAGCAAAGCTTATATGTTTACTATTACGAAACGTTCTTCTCTACATTCAATATTATTATGTGTTACATTATATAGAAAAGAAATAAATTGGTCCACACATTCCTACTCATTATTACATATATTATTTATTTAAAACAGTCTTAGTGTCACAACTTTTTAGTTAACGGTAGCACCAAAATATAATGCAAGATTTTTAACTTTACATTTTTCTAACTTAACATTTTACTTACGTCGATCTAATAAAGAGAAATTAACAAATTGTAATAATTCATTTCTAGTTACTATGTAAAAGAAGATAGTTTTCTTTTCAAATACAGAAACGTAATAAAACTATTTTTTACATCATTTTTAATTTCAATTCAAGTATTTGAATGCTTTCGTACTTTATGTGACGTTCAATATTCATATTACGATTCTAATTTACGTAGATGATGTAATATTTATATTCAACGCCTACGCCTTAGGACAGCAATGATAGGTTCATCCTATTAATTTTACTAGAAATATAAAAGTTTGAATGGATGATGCGATGTGTCCCTGAGGTCCTGTAGTAGATGGGTCTACAGCTCGTTGTTCTGACGACGGCGGACGTACCTTGCGAAGTAGTCAGGCCTCCAGCACTTGCAGGAACCGGGCACTAGGAACCAGTCGTAGTACAGACGTACCTGCATATTACAATTTACAGTTATTAACAATTTTCATGGCGAGCTTCTGACTATTGAATGACTCCTGCATAAATCTTATCAATGAATATCTTCATGTCAGTGTCCCTCTAAATCATAAGGACGTCTGACTAGTCTTGGTTAATGTTCGAATATTATTCATGTACTAACAACTGTCAATGAGTCATTGAGCGATGTAGGATCTGTTTAGTTTCAAACGAATTAAAATAGCTCAGTTTATCTTGTCAAAATGATTTAATTTAAGAGGCCGTATACGAAATTTTGCCAATTTCGCTGATTTACATGGTTTTACAGACGTGATTTTACAGTTTAAATACTATATTTCTATAAGTTTTTATGAACAACATAAAAGATAATTTCAATTTAGATCTAATGTATGAGCCACTTTTTTAGTTTTATTATTTAATTTTGATTAATCGACCTCAAACCGGTGACTGTTTTGTAAATTTTTGCTGTAAGAGGTTTAGAATATCACATATTTACGAACTGTTTTGAAGTATTAACGGTATTAAAAAATTACAATGTATTGCTGTAAAAATCCTCCATACAATGTATGAAACATTTTTTACCACTTTTATATAAAAAAATTGAGTAAAAAAATGTTTAACTTAGTCAAATTTTACAGAAAATGGACAAAGTTTTTCTTTTGATTTCGGCTACGTGGAACTTTCATTCATAAAATTACAACAACAGAAATAAAACTCAGTTCAACATCAACACATTTTCTGAAAAAAAATTGCAAAAAATATAAAAAATGTTTTAAAACAACCTAAATCTCGCATAATAATTTATAATAAAAGTAAAAAAGTGGTTCATTCATTAGATTTACATTGAAGTGATTTTTTATGTTGTTCATAAAAACTTATAGAAATATAGTATTTTAACTGTAAAATCACGTCTGTGAAACCACGTTAATCAGCGAAATTGGCAAAATTTCGTATACGGCCTGTTAAGTAAAATCAAATTCTATACAAAACAAATGTGAAATCATAATTTAAAATAGTTATACCTGGTAGCAGCCCATTTCGTCGTGACCATCACAATGTGAGGGTTTGTCAGTGCTGGACTCTGCATCAGCCTGCTGACCTACGCGGTTTTGGGCGTATGGTTGATAATCCTATAAAATAAAATTTACCTCACTAATTGTGACATGTTACTGTTCTGTGTGTCTGTCTGTGGTTCCTCCGCTCCCAAACGAATAGACCGATTTAAGTGCGTTTTTTCGTTTGAAAGGATTTGATCGAGAGTGTTCTTAGATATAATTCAAGAAAATCTGTCCAGCCTTTCGAAGATCATCAATCAGATCTTTTCTAATCGTTGAAAAGATTTTCGAGTCGGGAGTGTTTTAAATTTAAAATTTATGATTATTATTCCATTAGTAGTTCGTTATAGTGATTATTGGTTTTTAAATATTAATTTCTCACTAAAAATTGCTTATTTTTCTTTGGAACAATGCTAAACAAAGTTCATTCTAAAAAAGGTTGCTATACAATATTATCATCAAAGTCTATTAACAAGGAGTGTCCGAGAATAAAAAAAAGGAATGAGAAGAAAAAGGTGAAGGTACACGTCATGAGCACGCTCGTCATTCCCTAGAGGGCATAATATATAAGGGAGTATATAAGACGTGAGCGCTACCTGGCGCGGCCGCGGCGGGTAGTGCAGCTCCGCCACCAGCAGCGACACCCAGCGCGGCGAGCTCAGGCAGCCGCCGTCCAGGTAGTGGCAGCGCGACTGCATGCATCTGTGCGACATGCCACACCACAACGCTTTCATTCATTCTCTTTTTTACAACTCAAAAGGGTAAAATTATGAGATCCGTGACTATAAATTTGTGGGGCCGACCTATACATAGGTATCCTAGGACCTACATAGGTATATATATATCTCGATCTCTCATCTCGCACTTTTATTTGCGTATGTAATAACTGTATACTTTTATTTGCGTATTACAAAATTGTACTGTATACTTCTAATATCTAACTTCTATGTTCTCTATCTAATATAATAATATATATTATCATATTTTTTGTAGTAAAATTATGGTTGCATTGCTGGCGAACTGCCAGACTGACTCGGTAAGTGACCGCGGCTAGTGCAACCTGGTCGAAACATCAGGCAATTCAACGGCATATAATTACCTATTACGTGATCGCATTAATGCGTGAATACATAATTATATATCATGGAACGCGAAACTTTGAAAGTTAGTACCGCAAGATATATATTCGGTAATATTTTTGTATCTAAACAAAACTCACCTTGTGACCTCCACAGTTTGTGTAAAGTATCCCTCGTATGGAATCTGCACCACGTACCGCCACACGCCCTGGTAGTTGCGCGCGAACACGGGCGTCGCGTACTCCACGCGCGCCGGGCACGGCGTCGGAGGACCCTGCGTTGAGATAAAATATCCATTAACGGCAGACCAATAGCAGCAAAGAGCCACCAGCCAGTGATCTCAGTCATGGGATCTCTACTGTTACACACAATAGGTACTTCATAAAATATATATAACTAAGCTGGTGAAAAAGTAACCACTCACTTCGTATCGATGCGCTTGCTGAGGGTGCGGCTGTGGCCCAGGGTCTTCACGCCTTTCCACTCCAGCTGAGGAGTCACTGTCGCCGTTTATAGCACGATACAGCATACAGAACCTGTGGAAACAAAACGATTAAGTATATATGGATACCGCATGATTTAACTTAGAGTAAATAAAAAACCGAAATCATTCTCCTGTCCCGCAGGTCATGCAGATCAGTCTAAAAGCCAATTCTCCCAGCATTGGCTTGTAGACAGTCTAGAAGCCCTATCAAATAAATCCTAAACTGTCCCAAAGTCATAAAATTTGCTTTCTCGCATTCAATAATCACCTGCTACCCAGTGATATCTCTTTCTATTTTATTAAAATATTGAGCAGATACCACGGAAGCGCGTCCACATTATAAATAACTATTCACAAGCAACATTTTCTACTTGTGACGTAGCGTAAAGAATAGAGTTTTTAAACTACCTAGTAACACAAAGCTAAGTTATAATTTTTTTTTTTCTATACACACTGTACATGGATTTAATAACGCGTATTTATTACGATTTATACATTAATTGTGTCCTACATTAGTTGTTACATTTTTATTTTACTCTTGACATTTCAACTCAACGACTGCAGAAGTCATAATCCATCATAATCATAGAATCTGAAAAGGAAGTAGAAAAAGGTCAGGAATAAAAAAAATTAACTTATCTTTAAAAAAGGTAGTTTATTTAAATGAATAAACGCAAAAACATAAGATTAGAAATAAATAAATATTTTAAAACAGGTTTTATTTCTCTCTCTCTTTATTTCTCAATTCTACATATATTTTTTTCGATTAGAGTTGTATTATTTTGGTAGTTAGATCTCTGTCTACGTTAGATCTATACCGATTTTCCTTTTTCAAATCCTACCATTTTCAACCATTTTTTGCACATATTGTCTGAAATAAGTGTTGGCAGCAATGGCAGCACTTCTAAAACTTGTCGTACTCGTAGCTGACTGACATTTCACATTTCGTGACATTTCGGTTTTAGGTTAGAATTGGAATTTTCGTGTTAATTATTATAATAATAAATGCATTTCGACCATACAGCTGTATTAAAATGTCTTTAGCTTTAGTTCGACAGGCTCTCGAACTCGTTGATCCAGAAGGTATGAATATCATAAGGAATTGTTAGTTATTGTCTTGTCGTGTTATGAGAAATTTGAATCTGTTTATATTGTTATAGACTGTTTAACTAAGAAGCGAGGCGGACGTGTGCGGCGCCCGTCAGGTCAAGGTTCGTAGAAATGATTACATCACAATTGTAGCATTAATTTTATTAATTCCTACACCCGTATCAGTGAAGGTAGTCGCACGACTTTACAACACATTAAAACATTTTATTGGTGCTGATTTTATTACCATCAATTACCTTATATAACAATTTGAGACATTGCAATGCCTTGTGCTATAGGTAGTCTAGAACACGATCATTTTCATTCTCATTAATTATATGTATTTGCACGTGTTTTTTAGGACACCGGCATTTGTTTAAGAACAAAAGTAAAACAAGTAAGGTGCCTAGCAAATCAAAGGATCAAATTGCTGAAGAGAATATTAAAAAGTTGCTGGCATTGTCTAAGCCTACTGCAGATACTACCACAGCTCAAAAGGTGAGATTTTTTAAACTTTACTTGACCTGCTTGTTCTTAGAAACTTACCACCAGGATTTTGTCAACTCTGAAACTCTTGATAACAGTTTTTTTATTAAGGTTATTCTAATCTGGCCATGGCTTGTAACACATAGCACTGTGTAGTTTCAGCAATACAACTCAAATAGATGTTTTTGGGGTTAATTATTTCTCCAAATTTTAATTGATGAAAATATTATATAAAATACACACAAAAAACACATTGACAATTTAAACTGTTGTAGTTCAAATTCAATTTATGTTTCAGTCACATCAATACTTGTTCCATTTGATAATGTAACCAACATTTACCACATTGGTTTCAAGATATGTTTAAACCACTGCTGTTTGCAAAAATAAATATAGTTTAATAAAAATCACTGAATATGAGACTAACAACTTAATATGAATAGTGTTTACTGAAGTCAAAGTCATCTTCAAGATACAAGTGTGCATGAACAGTGAATAGTGTTTACTGAAGTCAAAGTCATCTTCAAGATACAAGTGTGCATGAACAGTGAATAGTGTTTACTGAAGTCAAAGTCATCTTCAAGATACAAGTGTGCATGAACAGTGAATAGTGTTTACTGAAGTCAAAGTCATCTTCAAGATACAAGTGTGCATGAACAGTGAATAGTGTTTACTGAAGTCAAAGTCATCTTCAAGATACAAGTGTGCATGAACAGTGAATAGTGTTTACTGAAGTCAAAGTCATCTTCAAGATACAAGTGTGCATGAACAGTGAATAGTGTTTACTGAAGTCAAAGTCATCTTCAAGATACAAGTGTGCATGAACAGTGAATAGTGTTTACTGAAGTCAAAGTCATCTTCAAGATACAAGTGTGCATGAACAGTGAATAGTGTTTACTGAAGTCAAAGTCATCTTCAAGATACAAGTGTGCATGAACAGTGAATAGTGTTTACTGAAGTCAAAGTCATCTTCAAGATACAAGTGTGCATGAACAGTGAATAGTGTTTACTGAAGTCAAAGTCATCTTCAAGATACAAGTGTGCATGAACAGTGAATAGTGTTTACTGAAGTCAAAGTCATCTTCAAGATACAAGTGTGCATGAACAGTGAATAGTGTTTACTGAAGTCAAAGTCATCTTCAAGATACAAGTGTGCATGAACAGTGAATAGTGTTTACTGAAGTCAAAGTCATCTTCAAGATACAAGTGTGCATGAACAGTGAATAGTGTTTACTGAAGTCAAAGTCATCTTCAAGATACAAGTGTGCATGAACAGTGAATAGTGTTTACTGAAGTCAAAGTCATCTTCAAGATACAAGTGTGCATGAACAGTGAATAGTGTTTACTGAAGTCAAAGTCATCTTCAAGATACAAGTGTGCATGAACAGTGAATAGTGTTTACTGAAGTCAAAGTCATCTTCAAGATACAAGTGTGCATGAACAGTGAATAGTGTTTACTGAAGTCAAAGTCATCTTCAAGATACAAGTGTGCATGAACAGTGAATAGTGTTTACTGAAGTCAAAGTCATCTTCAAGATACAAGTGTGCATGAACAGTGAATAGTGTTTACTGAAGTCAAAGTCATCTTCAAGATACAAGTGTGCATGAACAGTGAATAGTGTTTACTGAAGTCAAAGTCATCTTCAAGATACAAGTGTGCATGAACAGTGAATAGTGTTTACTGAAGTCAAAGTCATCTTCAAGATACAAGTGTGCATGAACAGTGAATAGTGTTTACTGAAGTCAAAGTCATCTTCAAGATACAAGTGTGCATGAACAGTGAATAGTGTTTACTGAAGTCAAAGTCATCTTCAAGATACAAGTGTGCATGAACAGTGAATAGTGTTTACTGAAGTCAAAGTCATCTTCAAGATACAAGTGTGCATGAACAGTGATAACTATTTTATCTCTTGTTATGTATGACCACAGTCATATCTATTTTATTTTTATTTTGTAATTAAAAGTATGCTGAACATTGACTTCAAATAGTAATTCTTTTTATGTGCACTATGACCAGATTCTCACAGTTCATCCTTTTCACATAGTTGTTTATTGATTTTTACAAAATAAATAACTACCTAGATAGTAATTAAACTTCAGCAGTAAAAATTTTAAATGTATAATAGTCCATCTCAAAAATCCCTTTAACAATTAGAAAAGAGCTAAAAATATTAAAATTTCAAGTCATCTTTCAAACAAATAAATTAAATAAATATTGGTCCATCCGTTTAGTAATAATATATTGACACTTCTCACAACATGTTTAGGAGCACAGATGTACAGGCACACAAATATACCATATATATATATATCATCAGCCTTTATGTCTATTGCAGACAATTTATAAAGAAATGTCAGAGAGACATTGGTTTTAGTGGCTGTAAAGACCGATATACTCTCTCTTAAACTTATAACACCACTCCTTTTTGCATGGGGTTTAAAAAGTAGCCATAAATATGTATTTTGTTCTATTTGCCTATACCTATCAATAGCCTTATCCTTGGCAATATTTGTTGCTATTGGTTGTTAGTAGTAATTCATATCTATTATGTGATTAATTATCAGTTTCATATGCTTGTTACAGATAGTAGAGCGTGCAATAAAACAAAAGCCACTCGCTGATACACCAGAAATAAAAGTAGAGGAAAACAAATCCATACTCTTTCCAGAAGGAACTGAATCATTCAAAGATTTTGAAGAAGAACTTTTCTGCAGCTAAAATTTTTCATCAAAGATATCAAGTCTTGAACATCCTAGTTATAAGTGAAAAAATGCTTATTTATGGATGTGCCTGACCGTGCGATTGCCAAGTTCGTGTTGGGGACAACGTCTTTTATATTTCTCCTGCTGACCCTCTGGATTAATACCTATCCATTCATTGACGAAGGTAAGAGTAAATTACATTCTCTTTAATTAATGGATGGAATGGATCTCTGTGCTAGCAATAATTTTGTATATTTTTTTTTTGGAGACAACAATATATTCAGTTTTCACATATTTTTATGCAGACCCAAATTGGCACTGGCTTCACTGATATAATTGAGCATGTTCTGTAACGATTCCTCACTATCAGAGATCAAGGCGGTACTGTCGGCATATATGGTATAACACTCACATCAGAGATGATATCAATAGGATAGGTATACACACAACCTGGTCGACACGTCAGGCAATTCAGAGGTATGTAATACCTTTTCGTGATCGCGTTAATTCCCGTTCATACGTAGATAATATTATATCATGGAACGCGAAAGTTTAAAAGTTAATAAGGTATACACACCATCAATGCAACAGACAGTCCTCTATGCAGAGTATGTCTCACCACGCAGGAAACGGCCACCCACATTATCCTGGAGTGCGAGGGAGTGGCGCAACGGGCAAGGATCCTCCTAAGTATCATAGTAAGAAGGCTTCTGTGCTTCTGGAAGGAGCTAGACTGGATCAACTCGAATGATCAATTCGAATACCCCCTGGGTTGGGGGTATTCAATAGACAGCATCCCTTTTACCAACCCCATTTCTGGAACGGAACTGTGTGTCACCTAGACTGCCATGAATGATTTTTAAGATCCTTAGGACATGAGTCATTTATAATACTTACTAGTGTACAACTCATTGCATTAATCTTTTGGATAAATCTTGGTCACCAAGATACCAAGATGCTTAAATATTATTATAGAGAAACTAAAGTATTAAAGCAGTGGCTCTATTATATAATTATTTCTACCAAGTCCACATACTAACACTTTAAGTAGCAGTGTTGTCTTTAATTGAAATGTGTATAAATTAAATATGCATTTGTACATCGGAATTGAGCATGATCTCTCTGAAGTTATTTAAATGCTACCTTAAATTTCTGTAAGAAAGGCTAAACTCATTTGGCAATCATTTATCAGTACTAAACGGAAATAGGGAATATGCATGTTGTTTAAATTTACTTGATAAATTTTCCCTTGAATCTTTATTGTCCAGATATTATGCCTAAACAATTATTTTCTTATTTAGTTCGTGTTTAATTGAAAAAAATATTAGTTAAAATATGCAAAATAAGGGCGTGAAATTCAACTTTGCAAAACGCTTCACCATTGGTCGAAACAAAACATGACGTGACATTCCACGTTCTGTCATTTATCGCGCCGGACAAAGATAGGTGTCCCTGTGGTTTTTACTCTTAGCTAGTGCAATTTAAGCATTCTAGTGATATTAGAAATCATCTAGGACAATGACTGAATGTATTTTTGTCAAAGCACAATCGGACAATCTACCGAAAATAGGTGCATTCATGATGACTATATATTTTGCATCAAATCCAGATTTTACGTCCGCTGAGGTTAAAGGAGTGAAAGCCGCAAGGTAATTATTATAATACTTGTTTTATTATAATCTAAAGGATAGGTAAGATATGTATAGTTAGTTATATTCATGAAGTTTTATTGGACTTTTGTTACCTAGTTTAAGTAGACAAGCAAGTTGCCTTCTGCTTGATATTTAAAACAAACATAAATTACTGCTGACTAATTCACAGTATACTAGCAATTAAATTGTAATATGCTTACATTAAAGTGATCTTCACAACAATATAAACACGATATTGAAGATACTTCATCTCTTCTCATTAATGTACACCATTGTTTTCGTATTTTACATTATTATATTGTACAAGAAAAAATACTGTATTGGGTATACTTCTTATAGTGTTTTTACACTTAGGGACAAGGCAATACCTATAAAATGGTTTTTTAACTTTATCCATCGTCTATTAATTACAATAAATAGTAATTACAGCTGGAAATCGGTATAAAATTACTGTAACACTTCAGGTAAGTTTATGAAACAAACACTGAGCGTGGAACGTGACGTCATCCAAGGCCCGCGAAATATGGCGGCGTTCAAACAGATCCAATTTTATCGATGTTTTCAATGTTATTTTAAAAATTCATTTGAACATTGCCAAGGTTATTTATATTTTTTATTAGGGTAGAATGATGGAACAAGTCAATAAAAGATAAAAAAAAAAATACATGCATATTCCCTATTGGCTGACATTTAATCAATTATGTATCGATGTCGAAAAAATAAAAGCAGTTCCGAAAATTAGTTTTTATTCCTAGTGCGTCACTAGTCGTGGGATTGATAAAGAAATAGGTACATAAACATTGTAAGATAGGTAGTCCGGTGAATGTGAGTTTATAAGGTATTACTTAGTACTGGTTTGCTAGTAACGAGAGAGAAAGTCTGCATTCCTTGCACTTACACACTTACCTACTCTGAGTGACTTTGATCCCCATATGAAAAAATTTAACGTTTCTCAAGTAGTTCAAAGTCTGAATTTGTTTGTGAAGTTTTGGTACACAGAGAAAATTCCGTAGTAAAAAATGTGTAAGATGTTTTTAAACAAAAAAATATTAAAAAGGTAATTTTTTTTCAGAATCATCATTTTACCTGCTGGTACCAGACCCCAAGTGGTTTCTACTATTCTGCGGCACTTGGGGTCTATTTTTCATAGGGGGCCTAATGTGTTTCACCCTGTACCACATGTTCATGTGCCAGTAACACACAGACTAGCCACCACCAACCACGGGCCCTGTCATAGCGGCAAGAAAGCATTAGAAATGAAGCACAGGGATGAGTGGATCGTTATTGGTATCTCTGGCGTTACCTGCGGTGGCAAAACATCTCTAGCGAATCAGTTAAATCAGAAACTATCCCCTGTGTATCTATTCCACCAAGACAAGTACTTCTACCCAGACGACAGCCCACATCATGTCAAGTGTGAAAATTTAGATCACAATAACTATGACATACTATCGGCTCTCGATATGGAGGCCATGTACAAAGACATATGTTCAACTATAGAGGGAAACAATAAGTCCCATTTCGCGACTATGCACGATGGTGAGCACATATTCAAGATACCAAATAAGAAGTTCTTGATCATTGAAGGGTTTACAGTTTTGAATTACGAGCCTATTATGAAGTTGTGTAACCTGAGGTGAGTACCCAGCGCTTGTGCAACTGTGGTTAAAGGGACATTTTGTTATCACGATCTAATGTTACTTGGTTTTCATTTTAAAATTTTATTTAAACTTCTTAATTTAGTTTGTTTTTTTTTTTAATTTCGAAAAGAAATACATATCTATCTATTAAGTAATATTATTTGAAGTGCCTAGTGCTATCTTGACAATTTCTTTGGTTTTAAAGTGTACCGCTTAGACTTATGGCTTCGAGAAACCTCCAGATCCTGTCAGTAGTGCTTGTTTGTATTTCCTGCGGTCGCATGATGTGCAGCCCTATGTTGATACTTTGGTGCCGCATTAATCTAATATCCCATTTTTAGCCCCCGACGCATAAAGACGGGTGTTATAAGTTTGACGTGTCGGTGTGACTGTGTATCAGTGACGGAAGATTTGAACCAGTGTCCTGCGTGTGTTGCAGCTACTACTTCGTGCTGGAGTACGGCGAGTGCGCGTCGCGGCGCTGCTACCGCGTGTACGAGCCGCCCGACGTGCCCGGCTACTTCGAGCAGTGCGTGTGGCCCGAGCACCTCAAGTACAGAGCGATGGTAGAACCCGTACTATAGTCTTTAGGGAGCTCATTCCATAGCCGAACAAGATGTTCAGTTATGCCTCGGGAACTGTCCTGTTTTCTGGATGAAAGCCACTCTGTGTACTTTTGTATACCCCCTCACCAATGTGCATGCATAATTTCATAATGATTAACGCGTGAAAACGTAACGAACAAACTTACATTTGCATTTATAATATTAGTTGAGATGTCATGGTGTCGCTCTCAAGTCTTATTACGCTTTAAATTGTGACTTGAATTACAAGACGAAAAAGAATACCAAACGATTTCCTTTTTTTTCCTCCGCGGCTTTTTTCCAACTAAGTTGGGGTCGGCTTTCGGTCTAACTACAAAACGGTCGAACATCCATATTTTAAGTGAAGCGAACTCTTCTCGGAATCTAAATTGGAAACCTTATCACTAAAATTCAATAATTGGTTACTAGTCATGGGCCTGCATATAGTTTTAATTATTATATTTTCTTTCATACAAGGAAATGTAACAAATTGCCCAGTGATCAGATGTTAAATCACTTAAAATTGACCTATTTAAATATTCACCATTGCTAAAGATGTTATCTAAGCAAGTTGCCGAGTGAGAAGTAATTCTTGTTGGCTCAGAAAATAAATAATTCAAATCAAATGATTCAAATAGGCTCACTAATCTTATACTGATAGGACACTTTTCTAATTTATTAATATTGAAATCTCCACAAACTGCCAAAACCTTACTACTGACACATAAACGCTTCAAAACTTCTTCCATAACTATCTCAAATATGCTAAAGTCTCTCTGTGGTGGCCTATACACACTAATTATAATATGGTGTTCCAGTTCTACACAAGAAAGTTCTACAGTGCGCTCAGCAGACAAGTTTACAACATCTTTCCGGTTTTTGCACTTAATACTATTACGAACAAAAATTAACGACCCTCCATGAATTGACTTCCTTCTTACATACACACTTCTAGCAGAATAAAGTTCATTATCAAGTATTAACTGGTGTGCCTGTAGCCAATGCTCTGTGATACAGAGCACATCAACATTATACATATCAAAAAATAATTCTACTTCTAAGTCTTTCCTAGATAATCCTTGAATATTTTGATGAACTATGTTTATGGTCATTGACTTTTTTACTTTATTGCTACAATTTTTATTTATTTTTGTATTTCTACTAACAATACCATTATTGACTAAATGATTTGATATGCAAGAGATAGGCTCTATTGTCTTAACAATTAATTTAAAGAATGTATGTCACTATGTGCAGCCAAGCTATTGCCTGAATTAGTATTAATAACGTAATTGTTAATTAGCTCAGAAGGAGTACTATATGAAGCCTAATGTTTGGCTACAGTGTTCTTACATTCTAAGGGGTGCTCTATAGGAGCTGTCAGGTTAGCCAAGTTCTTGGCTATTATTCTAAAATAATATATAATCTAATAATAATAATATAATAATAAATCGATGTTGTTGTCGATTGCATTGCTGATTGCTTGGCAAAATTGGTGATGTTCTGAAAAAAGGCGAGGTCAGACGTACCAGAAACCTCTGCATGTAAGGTTTACTGACTGTAGAGGAATCTCGTGAGTAGTCGTGAGGTATGTGAGGATAGAAGCAAGTGGCGGATTCCACTCACTCACTCACTCCTTATTTCTATTTCCAGATAGAGAAAGACCCACGTGTAACGATCCTGGACGGCATTGCCCCGAACTCGCTCGAAATAGTGATGACCAACCTCAAAACAATGACGGACAAGAAAACTTAATCTAAACTTTTAGTTGTAAGATTTGTACACAATCACATTGTACACAATCACATTGCTTAAGCTAGAACTACACTATGTACTTGCACGTGCTATATATAAATTTACAGAGTGACACTCCATCAAGTAACGTATTCTAGGTGGAACTATTGTGGGTCAGTTTGTCTGAGAGCCAGAACGGTATATGGAATCTTCGTGTACATGCCATTCCCTAGGATAATTTTACCCGAATATTATTAAGAATGAGTGCAGTGGAGATCCCTCTTAATAGTATAGCTTGGTGACGTAGTTTATACAGTTATAACGAGACAACTAAATTGCTTAAAGCAATGTCACAATGCTTGTTACCCTGTAAAACTCACCCTTTACCTCAGTTGAGGTAATAAAATTAGACCTCTTTGAGTCAAGAGTAGATAGGTAACCTACATCTGAGCTATAAATTTGTTGAGTATCTGAAGATTTTAAGAAAATAATGCCTAGTCTTAACTGTTTTAAGTAAATGGCTATATATTTTTTAATATCATAAAATATATTATGTAGTCAAATGTCACCTATTATGAAATGTTTATGCCGGTAATTTAGACTATTTTTTATCCTTGTCGATTATATTAGGACATTTTGTATGAAGAAAAAGGACGAAATTTTTATAGCCACCACCGGCCTAGAGTTTGGAAAATTGGCGTTGGTCTTGTATATTTTTACATATAGCTTATAGATATATTTGTAGTCATTTAGTATGTACCTATTTTTTATAAAATACACTGCAACGAAAACTCAACCCAGAATTGTGTCGAGAACTTAAAGATTCCTAATATTATATGGTTGGAATTTTAACTATATAAATACTACATTAAAATATCGGGTTGTTTTTTTGGTTTGCACGGGCAATGAATGAATAATGATATTGCACAGAAACCACGCTGTACCGCAGCGGGTGGTGCTTAAAAACTATACCGCGTCACGCTGACAGTTCAGTGACAGCGTTTGAGAATAATGTGATACTGTCGCGGAAAGTTACTAATATGAATTATGTACTTCTAATAAAATGCTGTGGTTCGGCAAGTGACGTAGAAGACATTTCTGGTGTCACGTTCCTTAGCTAGTTAAATACACATACGCCCGCGTCATAATAGTGGTTGTGTTGGTCGTAGCCAAGGCGATGCTTTGATGATCTTGACGCTAGTATCTTGAGTATTTCGTTGCATTGCATTTTGTTATGGCTCAGAAAGTTTAAAGATGTTATAATGAGAGACAACGAAAGACAAATAATGTGATATATTTATGGTTCACGAAGTCTTACATCAAAATGTCGGCTGTATAATTTTGGGTACAAATGTAAGAAATCAAAGTGTAAGCGTGAATTGAGAAACTGATAAGATCGAAGTCGATATCGATATTTTATTCAAGTCAAAATGTAGTAAAAAATGGTTGTAATATTTTAAGACCAGACAAAATTCTTGTTGATCCTGAAAATTGAAGTGTTTGCGCTAAATTGGATATTTATATGTATTTTTTTTGTTATAAAGTCTTAATGTTGAACGTCACTCGCTTAGGTCGTTTGTGGTATCATTAAAATATATACAGCAATAACAATTTCTATCTATTAAGCAAGCATGAATCGATGAGTCCTCAGTAGATCGATTTAGTGAAATAGCGACCTTTGAATGTTTTATCGTCCAGTCTCATCAAAATCATCGATCGATGTCGTGTATAGAACAATATGAAATGTTAGGTTATGTTATTGGAATGTGCGCTTTTACATCTAAGTATTTGTTAAATTATAACTTTGTAATTAAAAAAAACGTGAAATGACGTTTGAGTTATTTTATTGAACTTGCTGACCCTATACGTTTTGCCTTTTATCCTCTGCTAATCGGTGGGACACGTGGAGTTGAACTGAACAAAATGTGGCCCAGTCAAAAACTAGAGACGAGCGATTTTTTAGTCAAGAATCGCAGTAAAAAAGATAAACTGGAATTATTATTATTGAAGTTATATTTTTCTTGCGTGGTGTGTTTGGGAAAATAGATGAGAATGTATTTTACATTATGACGAAGTTCCTGAACATTTGTGAATGTGTGAACATAACATAATTTTTTTATCTTAGATTAAGGAATGGTGTGGTTTATTTTACCAAGACATGTATCTATTGTTACAAATGGTTGATGAACCATAGTGGTTTCATGTTAGTTACGTGTAAATACCAAGAGTGTTGGGCATGTACTTATACAAGTGGTAAAAGTAATTTGGATGGATTTATAGCCTTTTGATTCGCCAGTCTGATATTATACTAAGGTCTAATTTCATAACTATGTGTTTAGAGAAATCGTTTATTTTAAGTATGTGATATCTTTGTACAGGCTAAGCTAATTATTTTTTTTTTTTTGCAAAATGTAGGTACAGAGAGTTGGAACACCGGTGCATTGCAAAAGTATCACATTTGGCCTCACGGCATGCAACAATATTAGGCAATGTAAACATTTATTACACACTTCGATATAATATTGTTACGAATAACCCGCCATCTATTGGCGACTGGGGAAGTCGTATAGAGCTACAAAATAAAGATACACGCCATCTGTTGAGGCAACACGAAACTAAGTAGTTAGTAACCCATTAATAGAAAATACTAGTTTGTTTTAGAGGCTTCTATTTGTTGTGTAGAATTTACAAGAGGTGTCGCGATGTTTCTAGAAATACCGTTTTGCTATATAAAGCGTGGCATTGCGGAGTAGTGAGTTAGTTATAAAGTGAGTGTCAAGTGAGTTTAGTTTCAAGTGAATTAACAGCGACTAGTGTGTGTGTGAATTAAGAAGTAATAGTGATAATAAATTATTGTGATTGTGTTGTTGCTGGTTTCCCTGTGTATTTTGTGATCTATTAAAATAAAGTGTGTCTATTTCGGTAACAATCTGGTATAATTCTCTAATCCCGAACCTCAGCTCGTAACAATATGATAGCTTGAATAATTCTTTTAGCAAACGTGTAACAATAGTGATTGATTTCAATTAGGTAATACCAAATAAATTTATTTGTCAGGTATGCAATCATTTCGATATAAAATACCTTACACAAACAACATAAAATAAAATGAGAATAAAAAATTACAGAAATTAAACAATAACGGTTAAATTCTTGGTAAAGTTTGGAATAAAAATATTTACCACATATTTAAAACAATTTGTCATTCATGTATCTATTCATCAACGGAGTAATAAAAAATTTCCAGCAAGAAGTGTTTTATTTTACTTTTAAACTCACTTAAGTATATTCATTATCTGTAAAATAGATTTTGATAGCTGGTTATGAAGTTTCGATGTCATAATGCTTTTGTTGAGATACGCTGTACTATTTCCAGGACAAGGTATTTTTAGGTACCTAATGTCTTTTGCTAGTGAGATTTTTAAAGAGCTGTATATTTTTTCTCACAAACAACACGGTTTCCAAGATATATATGGATGGCAGAGTTAAAATTTGTAATCTAATAAAACAGGGTCTACAGCTGTCAGTGGTTTTTAATTTGTATATAGCCTTTATGCATTTCTTTGTGCGACATAAATATACTTTCAATATTAGTGGAGTAGAGTCTCTTCAAAATATGACACCGTATTTTAATATTGGAAACATACATGTCCGTAGTACGCTGTTATAACGGTTGATATACCTACTGGCTGATTTAGATAACATATAAAGAGAATAGGAATGTTGATTTACTTTCGAAGATAATACTTCTAGATAAATTTTCCAGTCCTAACCATCGTCTATATTTAGTCCAAAAAATTTTGTTTGTTGTACCTAGTCTATACGTGTATCATTATACGGTATATCTAAGTTTGTTAGTTTATTTGTCCTATTTCTAAATGTCATTATGCAAGTCTTACAGTTATTCTTATTCATTGTGAACAATGTGATAGAATCGTGTAAAGTAGTGTTTATGTGGTGTTCAACCTGTAATTTGTTTTTCCGGTAAATACAATTGTACTGTCATTTGCAAAAAGTATGGTCTTATAATTGATTATCTGAGGAAAGTCATTTCTATAAATAACAAATAAAAGCGGTCCCATCACGCTTCCCAGAGGCACTCCAAAAGAAAACTTTTCTCTGTCCTGATGAGTAGTTTTTTAATTTTTTGGTAGTATGACATATTCTAGAGATTTGAGTTATTTGTCTTCGGGCACTTACCTAGGTAAGATTTTATTAAGTCTAGCACATTTCCCCTCACTCCATAAGCGTAAAACTTATTTAATAAAGTTTTATGATCCACATAATCTAATGCTTTAGTTAGAACCATAAAAATAGCGGAGGCTTAATTTTTTCGATATACTGCGGTCATAACTGTCTTTGGAAAGTTATAGTAAACTATATTAATATTTTTGTTTTGTGAAAATAAACCATTTAATTCAAAATAATTGGACACACATGGATGACCTTTTCAAATACTTTAGATATGACAGGAACTAGAGCTAAGGTCTGTAACAATCTATGTCGCTTTTGTCATTCTTTTTAAAAAGAGGTTTTATCACCGTAATTTTGAGTTCATTAGGAAACACACCGTGAGATATACAAAGGCTGATTATGTGACTAAATATGTATGATAAATGATAACTCAAGAGACACGTTTTAAAATTTAGTTGAAATTTCATCGTATCCAGCACTATTTGTTGTTTTGAGATTTATTATAATTTTATCAATATCTTCAGGAATAGTAGGAGACATAAATAAAGAGTTTGACTTTTTACGCCTACATATTTTGGCTGATCAACAAAATGATCATTTTGTAAATAATTACTGTTAATCGCAACATCAGTGAATGCAATTCGGGTTTTCGCTGGGATGTAAATTGAGGCACGTCTGTTATATCTCTCCAACACAAATGGAGGATCTCGCGACCGGGATCCGCAAATACATGGCTCGTCTCCGTTGGATGGCGCCGAAGTCGCCACATAACTGTATGTTAATTAGTACTCACACTCCGCCGCCGTCGCAGAACTTGCGGCTCTCCCTCAGCGGGGCGGCCCCGCCCGCTCCCCCCACGTCCCCCGCCCCGCCCGCGGCGCGGTGCTCGGCGCGCAGCGCGTGCGCCGGCAGCGACGCCGCATCGGGCGCCACGCCACTGTCCGCTTCGGATATCGAACGCTTGGACCGCTCCTCTAGCCTGTAGGGAAAGAAATCAACTTAAAGACACAGATGTTACAAACAGTTGTCACTTTTCACGGTCATATAGTAAACCCCGTAAATAACGTAAAACGAACTATTTGTTTTTTCAAGCTGAATCAATTATGTTTCAGCTACACGCGACGCTTCTTCTAACCACAGGTTTCTGTAACACCCTGTACAAATAAACAAAGAGCTGACCGGTTGTGCTGCAGCTCGGGCGCGGCGGGCGCGGCGCCGGGCGGCGGCAGGTGTGCCACGCGCGGCAGCGTGTCGTCGGCGCGCAGCACGGGCAGCGTGCGGGACAGGAAGCGAAGCGTCTGGTTGCGGATTAGTTCACTGTAAATAACATATTACATTTTTATTGTGAAATATACTCGTAAATCAACCATACCTATCTCTTCGTCTCAATGTTTTAGCTGTATTTTTAAAGTTATACTTTGTTGTCACGTACCTTTGGGAAAACCGATTCGCACTGTTTAATATCGTTCAACCTATAAGAGACCCAAAAAATTCACATCTAATATATGATAAACGCCATCGTAAAATTGTCCATAATCTTCTTTGAACTTCAACTAAATATAAAACATATTTAGTTGTTACCGAACATTGATGTTTGATCCCAGGAATTAATTTAATCGTCTCTATACAAAACATACAACAACATCTAAGATTACAATGGTATGAACTGAACTTACAATGGATATGGTTCTCCATTAGGGTTCTGGCCCATAGGGTTCTTAGGAATAATACCCCTGTTAAGGTCTCCACACAAATTGTTCGCGGAGACGTGCGGCCGCGTGGATTCCAAGTCAAGACATGGTGATGAAACTTGGCGATAGGGTGGAGGCCGGACTCTGTAACATATAGAAACATATTTCATAAACCATGTATTTATTACTGCTTACCCTTCACCATGAAGCCCTCTGGATAATTTCCTAAAGAACCAGTATTCTTTTTCTGACGGGTTATCCGTTCGAAGTGTTTGTTATACAGTATCCAAAACCTCCAATACAAATCCAGAGACTGATAATCCAGATCTGGAAATATGTTTTTTATCCACGTGTCAAAAGAACAAGGAGAAAAAATCAGGGGGCCAAAATCCATGCTACTTTTGATTCGGCAAATTATAGGCAACAGAATCTTTTCCTTAAAAGGGGAAGAAATGTTATCTACTGATTTTATTGTCCAGGCACCACAAAAAGGTTGTGCAAACTCATTCCGAATTTATTTACCATTAAACAAGTGTCTTAACACTGTAAGTTTGAGTGCTTGCTCTTATTTGCGGTATAAAACTTTTGAAAACATCCTTTCTAACATAGTTAACACAAAAGACATCCGGTACCATTATTCATCAGCACCGGGCGGTGCTGTCAATGACTGTGACAGTTCGTCAAAGTCAAACATGGCCAGTGAAAGTGTCCGCTTGTTTCGTGGCCCTACACACCTGACATTAACGTTCTTATTCATAACTATACGTAGTATTCTTGATGTGTTATGTACCATTCGGCGGTGAAAGTAACGAGGAAGTTATAGAGAATATGTCTAAAGAGTTGAACACGTACTTAGGAACATTTAGTGATTGACAATATTGAAGAAAGCAAGGTTGCAATACAAATAAATAAAATTAAAGTGTCTGTTTGTAATGTCAAAATAATAGTTTTTTTTAGGCTCATACAGTTATTTGCACGATACCTGTGCCTAAACATCAGGTTTTTTTTTGTCTGTCCGTTGGTTTGTTTCGGGTTGACCGATTTCCACGGGAGTTTCACTGAAAGCGTTGGTGTTATAAGGAGTAACTTAAGCTACTTTTCTTTAATAAAATAATAATTAGGGTTCCGTGCTAAATATATAAATAAAGAACTGCTAGTCATTATTATGAATGTTTTAAGCATATTCAATTTCAAATTCTTTTATTTGCCATAATGTTTATAATTGCCCAATTAGGTACATATTACCACCACAATTTGGTGTTATTACTCGTTATTGTTTATTTTTTATGTTATTATTATATTTAATTCAGAAACTCGTTGACGACTCGAGTAGCATCGTCTTACGTCAGGTAAATAAACAAATGTTATGTTTAAGTCATTTTAATTGAAGTTGTATTATTAATTACAACTGATAATGTCAAGCTTTGATATTTTATGTTTTTAATACATTTTATGTTTTGTATTATAAATTCTAATTTATATTGAACGTGGACTGAAAATGTTCATTACCTGGGTGGTGTAGCATTAGGTGATTCGACAAACGCGTAGTAACCCTCGGGCGGTTCCTCGCTGTCATTGAGCGCGTCGTCGCGCTGTTCCGCGTTCTTATCGTTTTCCGCTTCTGAACTCGCCGACGGTGTGGCCGTAGGCTCCGGGAGAACGACCCGAGTGCATATGCAAATTATCTGTAAAATAAAAGAGGTTGTAAAGCAATTGTCATTGTGCAAATGTGTACACCAATGTTTATAGTACCTACACTATAATAATAATATCACTACATATTATAAAACAAAGTCCCGCGCCGCATCTGTCTGTCTGTCTGTTTGCGATAAACTCAAAAACTACTGAATAGATTTTCATGCGGTTTTCACCAATAGATAGAGCGATTCATGAGGAACGTTTAGGTATATAATTTGTTAAGGTTTTGTGTAAACTGGTTAAAATATGATGATAATAGTTGAAGTTGTCTTTGCTACCGAAGCCGGGGCGGGTTGCTGCAAAGAACGGAGATTCTCAGTTCTGTGATATTCAGCACAAAATATTTTAGAGCCGTCGTCAATTTATCTTGTCGTATTTTGATTTAAGATTTATAAATGTTGTCGCCACATCAAAAACTCTTATTTATTTTATTAAAAATAGGGCCAAAGTATAATAGATGATAACACAGTTCACTAATTAATAAAAATAAGTTAATAGATATTATTTTGACTGGTTATACCGGTAACGCAATACTATTGGTCGATTGATAAATATTAACAAGTTGTGGGTTTATAAAAGGAGAAATACGATGATAACTTGACTTGAGTGCAAACAGAGGTACGAACAACTTGGCAGTTGCTGTTAGTTAGTGATTTTCATAGTTTATATCAGTGGTTTTGAGACTGTTTCTAACATAAAACATACAATTTCGATCCACGTTCCGAATAAACACTGCTATTACTATTTATGGATGGACAAGGTGAGAAATGAATATATTAGAGGAAGCCTGAAAGTAGCACCAGTGGATGAAAAGCTGAGGAGCAATAGGTTATCGTGGTATGGACATGTGATGCGGAGGGATGAGCAAAATGTAGTGAAAAGAGTTTTATGTTTGGATGTTGACGGGTACAAGAGAAGAGGACGACCAAAGAAAAGATGGATGGACTGTGTGAGAGAAGATATGGTTAGAAATGGAGTAAGCAGTGAAATGACGAACGATAGACTAGAATGGAAGAATAAAACATATTGCACCGACCCCAAATAAAATTGGGACAAGGGTAGGCAGATGATGATGATGATGATTACTATTTATGTTATGGTCCCTACATGTTTTGTCATAGCTTAAGTTTGTGCTTAACTAGCACCAAGTGCTAACTCAACTTGAATAAGTAATTTGCACATAATAGATATAATGTAATTAGAAGGTAAGGTAATAACAAAAGTGCGAAAGAAACATATATCCCAGAGAACATGTACCTTCACACCATCATATAAACTAAGTTGTCTTATAGCTGCGGATGGTATCCTGTCTTTTTACACGACTGTCCAAAAAACAAGTAGTTATTATTTTGAGGGTTCATGTATGTATGTGAGTTTCTTTATTCCATCATAGTTTCTAAATGCCTGAACAGATTTGGCAGTATGTGGTAAAAATTCAATAATGCGATGGCGGTTATATGGCACGTAATTCGTTTTTTGGCTGAACAGTTGTGTTTATTTTTTATTAGTAACTTGTTGTGGAAAATCTTGACTTAAATTGTTCCAGATTTCAAAAACCCTTGCTGGTTTAATGCAATTTTCGGAGCTAGTTACCCAAATCTTACAAGCGAATGTTTTAGATAACAAAGCAAGCGTCAGACTTGCACTTTACAATACGACCATTGTACGTAGATATGACAAGAGGCCGAAAAAGCGTGTCAGTCGCACACCTAGTTCTAGATGAGCGCGGGACCACGCGCGCGCCGAATACCTTAGTGCGTACACTGTGTCCCTCAGTGTTGCATACGCTGTAGATATATATTATAGATGTAGGACAAGATTTGTGCATACAATATACCTATTTTGTTTATACAGTTTGTATTTGACAATGGAAAATTTAAATCACTGAAAGGCTGACTCTAGCATGCAGTTACAAAAACATTTTTGAAAATAAAACTATCAGTTTACAAGTTTGAAATTCCAGGTATTTTTACCTCCGTTTCTCATAAAAGCAGGTAGAATGTGTGCAGTTAAAGATTTTAAATCGTACGTATTTTTTTTAGGGATGGGGCGAAAGTAGTTTGAACCGAATACGAACTTCGGCCGAACATTCGGTGAAAATAAAAAGTTCGGCCGACTCTTGTTTACGCGCTCAGTTGAACTATTGTTGCGTACACCCTGCCGGCAGTCCGAGTAATCTCCGCGTCTCTCCAGGCCGGCTGGTCATTAGCAATACGTACTGAGCACTGACTTGACAACAATTTTTTACTACAACGTCTACAACATAGAGTGCTTGAAATAAAATCGTTAACACAACAGCATACTGCAGAAAATATCCGGTGTGCCCTAGAAGAAATGGCTATTGCATGGAACATTTCAAACAAAATGAATGTTGTGACAACAGACAATGGACGCAATATTGTGAAAGCTGTAAATGACAGTCCTTATGTCGGACTCAAGCAATGACGATGAAGTCACTGCAACGCAGTCTTTCTCATAGGCAGGAAATGTATACTAATAAAAACGCATAATGTCGGCCTGATAACGCCGAATCCTTAGGGTTTTTGCACTATAATAAAATTTCAATCAACACTATTATAAAAATCACCATTTGTTAAGATGTCAAAATTCTGATAATGTTTAGAATACATTTAATAAAATCTGATTTTTAGGCATAGAGAGCCTAAAAAAAACTATTATTTTGACATTACAAACAGACGCTTCAATTTTATTTATTTGTATTGAGGGTCGTAGCGTAGCGTAGGTGTTATTGTATAATCTTCCTAAAAAAAAATATAGACGAATTTTTAGAAAAATTACAAATTTACAATATCTCCGACTTAAAAATTGGATCAACGAATTGAAAAGAGCTGATGATCGTCGATCAGCTGAACAGATTTTCTTGAATTATAGCTAAGAACACTCTCAATTAAGTGACGAATATATCTATTTTTTAAATATATCACAACCGCTGCGCCACATAGAACGTCCAAAAACCGTTTCAGTTATTTCTGTAGTCCTTCAGACCTCTTATAGTCTTAGACACACTATGCATAATGTACTGGTTATAAAATTCAGTGCACATAGAACCAACTTCATCGCTTTATAATGAACTAAAATCCACTAAAATCAAAGGGCGCATCTGCACCCTGTGTATTGTTGTTTTTGAGGTTTACAGAAGGAAACCTTCCGTATACCAAGGGACCAATGTAATAATAATAAGTATAATAACTTGAGACACCTCGCACACGGCCATCTGGTCCCAAACTAGGCAGAGCCTGTACTGTGGTAACCAGACTGCTGATAAACATACTTATATATTACTAAATACATACATATTAGACACATTACATACACAGACCAAACGATCGTGCTCATCACACAGACCAACAGGCCCGTCGTGCATGCACCGGGCTGGGTTAAATTATTCAGCCTATTGTCTTTAGATTCATCTGATATTACCACGTTTGCCGTATACCTGCCATCCCTAGAAATATTCTGTATCGCTCCACTTTCAAACATTACACACTTTGCACAGCACAGCACGTCCGAGCGCGCAGCACCGTTAGTGCCCGCTGACCCGCATACCGGCGCACACTAGCGCCACGTCGTCGCGTACACACGCTCTCTTGTTAGCGACGTGTGAACTTGTAATGTTATAGCATAAGCTATTAAGTTATTACTGTCAATGATCTGTTGACAGATTTTGGACTTGAAGATATTATCACGTGACGTCATAATAAGGTGTTATATAATTAAGATTTGATTGAGATCAGGAGTTGAAACAATTTGGGCTACAGGAACCTTTAATAACCACGTAGTAACAAATGCAATTTTTGATTTTGGATTGAGACCCCCTACGAAATGTTATTCGAGTTTACCGGGATCTTTTGATTTGAACGACAGCAAATGGGAAGGACAAATACATATCAGTTTCATGCATTATTAAAACAAAATACCGTTCATCAGCAATGGGAAAACAATTCAACAGCGAACGCTCGCTCGCGGCCTCGCCTCGCTCAGATACGATTCTTACGTTCCTGCAATTTTAATTTAATTAGTTTGTCAAATTAAACTGTCACACATATTTTGTTTTAAACACGTTTTTGTTATTATTAGCTTCACTGGTAATCAACTAACTATGTAAATAAATCATTTTAACCTACTTCTAACAATAATCTGTCGCATAGAAATGAAACTCTGTATGTAAATGTAGTTTGGAGAGTAATACTATAATTTGGCATCTTGGAGCAGATCTCATGACAGCCAGTAGTAAAGACCTCGAGTTTGGGCTCATATGATTAGTTTTGACAAATCCAACAGATTGGGCTTAGTAACGATGGTCTGATGATGGAGCCAAAAGGTGGATAAAGATTTATTTTACTTTTTACTTTAGTTCGCTATAAAAGCGACTTTTTTTTTAATTTTCCAAACTATATTTATATTTTGAATTAGCTGCGCCCCGGGGTTTCACAATAATCGGTGTAAAAAGTAGCCAATGTGTTAATTCAGGTGTCCAGCTATCTACATACATTTTTCGCAATTCATCGCAATGGCTGGAGTAGTTTTTGCGTGAAAGAACAACATCCATACATCCTCATAAACTTTCACGTTTATAATATTAGTAGGATAAGGTGGATATTTATGAATATCTTATAACATAATGAATGAATCAACATGAATCGAAATTCGTACAAGCGATATTCTTGATGTGAGTATCTACAGGCAATCAAACTGGCCAAGGTAGGTATTTTTCCGAGACAATGACAGATACAACTTACTTTCAACGAGCACTAACCGTAGAGGAGCTCTCTCTTCAATCTTGAGGGATCATGGAATCATCCAATTATGTGTATTATTTGATTCGAAAGCAGCAAATATTACTTATGGTTCCATTACGTTATTATAGATCAGATCAGTGGCTACCTGACGATGCGTGAGATGAATTGATGTGATTTTTAACCAACTTTACAAAGGTGGAGTAAATATTATTGAAAGCAAGCTGTTTATTTTGTATTACACAAATTAGGGTCGGTTTTGTAGTGCCTTTTTATTACCAATTGTTTTATACCTCTAAGAGGTGGTTGTAAGCTGAAACTCTAGTTTAGGGAAGTTTCCAATACCACGGCTTTTTTATTTTTGAACATACCTACACATCACCATGGATTTTAGATACTTTACTAAGTATCAAAAAAAAAAAAAATTGACAGTCATGGCCTCATGGGACTTCCGACAGAAGTGAAAACTTAAACGAAACGACGAACTTAAAACGTCACATTAGCAGGTTGGTGACATTAATTAATAAGGAGCCATAGCCCATAGCAAAAGTGCACAAACGTGCCTAAAGAAGTTTTTTAATTTAAAAAAAACTGTCAGTCGTAGGACTGCACGTCAGAAGTGTAAAACATAACTGACACATCTGTCATCTGAACGTGACGGTCACGCGACTTCAGTGCTTTTTGCTCATACAATAAGTGCCTAACGTGCCTAAAGAAATTTTTACTTCAAAAAACACAACGTCAGAGGACCACAATTCAATTTAAACCGCGCATTCAACTACCCTTCTAGTTTTATAGTATAAGAGCCGGTGAGCCCCCATGGGTGTCGAGCTGTTCAAAAGTTACCTCGAGAATTATCTCATATAATTTGACAGATATAAAAATCGTCCATTGAAAGAATCTATGATATAAAAAAAAAGTTGGTAAATCACAAAGCCTCACTGAACAGGTCCTTCCGTGCAAATAAATTAGTAAAGAGATATAAAATAACATTAAAACGACGAGACGCCTAAATGAATTGGAACTTTCCCAACTACATTATAATGTTCAATTTATCTTTTACTACTATGTGTGCCCAATAGAAATAATCAATAGTCAATCATCTAGTCAATAGTCGTATTTCATAAAATCGTCTTTTTTTACAAAAAATTAATAATGTCACCGCAACAAGTGGTTGCTTTGTCAAAAGTAAAATTATTATAACAAAAGCTAACAAATATGTAATGCCGTGTTGCAACACTTCCAACTTGCAAATACGAGATCTATAACCGCCCGTTTCCAAATAGTTTGCTTACTTTTATATAAGGCTTAACCTATTTCCGAAATACAAAAAAAAAAATACGTATGTGTGGGTACTAGTGATGTAACGAATGTCGATTTTTCACATTCGCGAATGCGAATGCGAATATTTATTTCTAATATTCGCGAATGCGAGTGCGAATGCGAATACCACTGAAAGAGTTTTTAGTAACGCTAGACTTTTGAGTTTATAATTCATTACCTTTAATTGGTAGCAAAAATGTGTATAAGTAGCGGGCTCAATATCGCTTGTGAGTTTAGGATCGTCGACGATTCACAGCACGTCTTTGAAACGAGTCTAAAGCGCTGAGGTGGTATCCAGGTGCTCCCGCCCATAGATGAAAGCTGTACTCCATATGTACCTCTTCGCTCTATTAATCACACTGAGCTTTTTGGAGGCCAGCTGGCTTCTTGCCTTCTAGGGGACATCGAAACTGGAAATGTCCAAACCGAGGATCCCAATACTCTCTAGGATGATATGGATATGGATGTCTTGGAACTGTGTGGGGCCACAGTGGTTTAATAATCAAATTAACCTGGAAATGAGAGATAAGAAGCTGAAAACTCATATAAAATGTTTATTTTGGCTTTCTGAATGTTGTCTTAAGTCTTATAAAATTTCATGTGCGCGTCTTCAGATGTTCAAGGTCAACGGTCATAAAATGGGTTTTTGCAAACATTTTGTTTTCTATGGCTTAAAAGATGTTGAATCTATTAAAACTGTAGAGCATATAATTCTCTACAAACGTTGTGTTAAATTTGTATTCATGCCTCTAACGATTTTTGCAATAGAGCGCGGAAAACAATAATGTAAGGCCAACCGGGAGTCCCGGTGAATAATACCTCATATAAAGTTACTTAATCACTAATATATTTTAGCACAGCCTGTATTTAAATTTATTTTGCGTATCTCGAAAACGGCTCTATCGCTTTGGATAACATTTTATATCTTTTTTGCATAAACACAATGATCTTGAATATCTGACGACGTGGACACGAGTTTTATGAGAATTTTGAGACAACATTTAGAATGTCAAAATAACAGTTTATACGAGTTTAAAGCTTATTATCTCTCATTCGGAGGTTGACTCTTTTTTTTTATTAATTGACTGACTAAATTTTTATTTCTTTATTTAAAATTAAGTTTTTTTACAGAACAGTTAGTAAAAACTAACTAATATATTATAATAATACACTCAGAGGCATATTTAACTCTCCACTCCTCTAAAACTGCAAACCGATGGTTTACGATAACGTATGTTAAGGTTAATAGGCGTATTTGTTTACCTGGGTAGTTCTGCAATAAATAAAATAATTACACCCATATTTCATTTTATTTTTGACGTTTTATCGCACATTAGTCTGTTTAGTTAAAGTTTAAGATCCTCACTGTGCGTTTTGCGTAACAGTAATTTTTTTTGTAATGTTTTCATTAATTAGGGTTCCGTACCTCAAAAGGTATAAAAATAACCCTTATAAGATCACTCTCTTGTCCGTCTGTCTGTCCGTGTGTCACCACTGATTTTCTCAGGAACGGGAGACCTAGCAAGTTGAAAATTATATTGAGATCTATAGTTCCTATTAGGTGTATAAAAATCAAGGTCCTGAGTCACACGATAAATAGATATGGGCAAATTTACTTTCATTTTCAACTTTTTTTATTTTTCGGAATTTTCCCTTTACTTGTGCTGTAAGACCTTGCTTTTAACCAAAATTGACAATTCTAGGTCAACCGGAAACCGGCTTTTGGTCGAAAACTTATAGGGTACTTTCCATTTACCTAGAATCATAAAATTTGGTAAGAAGCAAGGTCTGATAGTACAAGTGAAGGAAAAAATCCGAAAATCGTTAGTTTGTTGTTATATCACATAAAAAAGTTTTTGTGATTACAAACTTACATTTTGCGGTTGGATTGTTTACTTTGTCGTACATCGCAACCGCAAAGTTAAGTTTGTCTTTCGAAAAAGACGGGCAAAAGTCTTTGAGAATTTATTCCCGAGATGGACGTATACAAGTTTGTTTGCTTACGCACTTGTCCGGTTTTTTTCATTGATGATGGTTTGGGGTGTCGTAGTTTTCTTTAATCAACAAAATGCCACTAGGCAGAGCCGGAGAAACAAGGATACTGGCACTAGCAAACGGAGATTCAACACATATTGGACGGGGTTTCAAATCTATCACAAGTAGGAATTGATGAAAGGAGACGAAATATCGATTATTAATGTGACAATTAAAACGCAGATTTTCTTTAAAATCTATATTTTAGTCATTGTTGTTTTTAGGAAAGAAACTCTGATTTCACATTTTTTTGCATATTTTGAAATAAATCATTGTATATCTGACTCCTGTTCGATTATTTATGTAAAGAGTTCTTTGCATCGAAAAAGCATTATTTCGAAAACAATTAAAGTATAAAGGAGTTTTGAAGGAATCAACATGTAATAAGCGACCGGTTAAATGTGCCTTGAGTGTATATACAGATACATCAGGTTTATTAGATATTATTATTTTATTAGGCCTTTCAAGTCCTTTTCTATAAAGATATTATTATGTATTATAATATTTTTTTTAGTTTCGTTAATATTTTAATGAACAACAAGAACAAAAGATAAAGTGTTTTCAATTTAGTAAATCTTCTCAAGACCGTTCCATTATTATTTATATAATATAACTAAAAAAACATTAACGTTACCAGATGAATTACCACAAATAAATAATTATTTTCGTTTGTCAGAGACATTCGCACAAACATTCGCATTTTTTTGCGAATGCGAATGTGAATGCGAATGTCAAAAGTTATGCGAATATTCGCGAATGCGAATGCGAATATTCGTTACATCACTAGACGGCACATCAAGTGTCATGTTTGTTATTAAAGTATTAAGTGTATTCTTATAACTTCAGTAAAGGTGTCACGTACATTATTATAATAGCTACGATTATTTTCTTTGCCCATTGTGATTGTCTATTATTATTTAGGAGTTTCCAACACAGATCTAACAAATTGTTGTTACTTAGAAGAAGCCATTATTATCTTGAATTGACTGAGATTGTAAATTATAGACATTAATAACTTTCGTTCATAACTACGCTGGCCTAAATAAAAACTGTAAAATAACAAAACAAAAGAGGGACATAAAAACATATTTGAAACCATTTAAGTTTTTGTATTGAGTGCACAACCAACAACCATGCGGCATCGAAAGTGAAACTAAATGAATTTAACTCGAATTTGTTGACGATGATCTTCGATCAAATATACTATAGAAACACTTTCCCCAACCAAAACGCGTCATATCATGCTTATTTGCATTTCTAAAGTATATCCTTAACTACTGAAACGACACTCCGCTAGAGCGGGCGCGAAGCGTCTGTTAGCAAAACTGTGCATGCATACATTGCATACTAATACTACTGATTTGTGCACAATTTATTTGGTGCCATTTTTTAACCGGCGATCAAACCTCTATGATCAAATATAATATATTAATGATAGTCGAAGATGATAATACATTTAATTTATCGATCGACTTTTATAGGGCCATTGTGACTGTTAGAGTTGGTGCGGTTAGGCCTCGAAAGACGTATACTGTCCAGATCGGCAGTATACTGAAGAAGGGCCAAATAATAAACACCCTTAACCGGGGAGCGTGTATGAAAGGTCTGATGAATTTGGAAGAAGCTTAAGTTTACTTAATTTTGAAATTAAGGGATGTGGGAATATGAGTGGGATGTGCAGCAGTTACACACCGAGTTAACCGCATATGTATATAAGTACGTAGATCTGATATTGGATACATTGTGTGGTTTTATTTAAGTCGAACTCAATTATCCATTGTGTCCTCAGCGAAATGTTAAAGGGCTCTCCTGAGAGCACAATAATAAATATTGAAAAAGGGTGTAGGGAAAGCGTGCTAACATCACATTTCAAACCAAGTAAAAACCTAAAACAATATTTTAACTGAAACTATAAACTAAAATACATACCTGATGAAATGCATCAAAAGGAAATTTTAAATCTTTTGTAGTTACGAGTATATTCGTATGGAGTGAGTCTAGTGATTTCTAATTGCAAGAGAAAACTGAAAGTTTTAGAGACCATAGCCAATGCGATGTGCCTACTGTAACATAATAATACGATACTATTTCTAACTAACTTCGAAGCAGAATGTTCCTTATTTATTATTTAAATGACAATTCCAGTGTTGGAGCATCAAGCTTTGTGGCGAGTCACTATGGTAGGTATTTTACGATCGACACGCAACACACACGACAAGAAATCTGCTTACACGCTTGTTTTAAATATTTTTTTTATACATGTACTTACATACACTTATATTTATAATAGTTTAAACCCAAATCTCGGAATACGAAACTAAATAAAACATGGATGTTAATATTTGTATAATTTGTTTCCTTATAGGATCACTTGGTTGGTAAATAGTGTCTATTCCTTTCTGAGCAACGTCGGGCGAGTCCAGCTGAGTAACACTTTTTTAGAGTTTTCTTCAACAACCTTTTCGATCGGTTGCGTTTTCAGGTTTCATGAATCAAATTTCTTTAAGTTTTTATTTTATGGGGCAACTACGTCGCTTCGATGTCTATAGGCGTTATGTTATTGCGAAATACAAACAACGCTTCGAGCCTCCCACTAGCAGAAACGTTATATTGTGCGCAAGCAGTATGTGGTTTCCTAAATTACTGCAAAATACGTTTTCACTCCCATACCGTTTGACCGTGTTTTCCATGACGAAGGTTTTTTAACTTCAAGCAAATTTAACAATGGCGAGACACCTGTCGAGTTTTGCTAGTAAGTACCGTTCGTTATTGAATTATAATTCAAATCAGTAACTTACATCTATGAATGCACCCTTGGAATGCACCCCAAAACACAAATTATTGTCATATAACATCACTTGTTTTGAGTGGGGTACCCAAACAGGCTGACAGTATTAACACTTCTTGTTTTGTACGCACAAGTATATTTTTTCGCCCTAATAAACCCTCTGAAGGTCTAAACAGCCGTCACCACCTACATGCGCAACTAACTGTAAAGATCTGGTTGGGCAAGAGGCAAGCCGAGGCGCCCGCAGTTGCTACATAACTGTCACAGGCACTTACCTGCGGTTGCTCGCTGTAATTACTCGCTTTGCTACACTTGCCAACTGTCTGCCATTCAAAAGACTTAAAATTGAAGATGGTATTAGGATTCAGTGAGGATACCTAAGACCAAAAAGAAAATCGCGATTTCTCCAAGCTCTTTCTTTCTTTAATGTGTTCTTATAGCAATGCTATTTGCTGAAAATCCGAAAGACTTCTATAGTATAAAAAATAATTAAACAAAATTAAACAAAAATAAATAAATAAACAATTCAGAGGTATGTAATACCTTTTCGTGATCGCTTTTCCCGTTAATACGTAGATAATATTATATAAAAAATAAGTACGACAATAAAACTTTATGAGGAGTACTTTTAGCGACGATCTTCAGTAGCGTATAGCCCTGTCTCAACTAAGCGACAAACGTCGCGCGACACCTGCCCCCTGCGACAGGAGAGACACGTTTCGCGACATTACAAGTATTAGTTCAGCATCTTCTATTCTTTCTTTTTCTTTTCTATATTCAGAATAACATAAGAAGCACTGAACAACAGTGCCTCCACTGAACCTCTTCCGGCTATATGATAAGGCGATGTCGCCTGAGGTCTCCGGTGCCACATGGCACTCGACGAATGTGTACGCGTCTTATTTATTTACACTTAATATCTATATACATAAATTAGATGTTAAAACAAAGTAAATAAGGAACCACAATCATGTCCACCATTTCTGGCGAGGGAGACATACATATTTAGACTTAAAATAAATAATATATGAATTATTATTACTATGTACTCATTCACAAATCTTCTTATTAACACGTTAAGTATAATTTTGCTTCTAATTATAACGTAGTAAGGTAATTCTTTATTCGAAATGAAATATGCATTCTGCGTCTTATTTTTAGGGCATGTCTTAAATTATTTTATTTTATCAGCAAGTTTAAATGAATAATTTATTGGTTGAAAGTTTTATCAGTAAATCTCAGTGTATATCTAATTTAAATGCACATTTTGGTACCGAGTCTTCAGTGCGCGTCTGTGTCTGTCCGACTTTACACGCTTCTGGTTTTATTCATGCCATCTGGGGATAAACACAGTAATTACTGAGAACTGCCGACCGAGTCTAAGTTATATTGAAGACAGTATGTTTTTAGTGGGACGTAGTTATTTACCTTTATTCATTACTACTTAATACGTAAAAATCCGGTCCCGCAGCAGGCCCGCAGAGGTTGATTTCGTGTTTTTTAAATTTTTATCTCCAAAAATATAAAACATAATATCGCATTAAAAACTTTTTAGTCTACATTGTAGCTCCGCAAGAGGTTGGTAAACCGTGAGTAATGGGTCACCTCTGTTGCAAGTGTTGATAACAGCTTTCCAGCACTGTGTGGTTGTTGCAAATAGATATTTTGTAATAGTATATGGGGCCACATTGTTGATCACACCTAGGGTTACACATTATGGCCTAATGGCTGGGGATATCGTAATATAGGCTGGTATTTATAACGGTGTGGTAAACCCCGTGACCAACTTGGAATTTTAGGAAAATTATTATTTCTCCGACTTAATTCAACTATTTTTTCGCTTACACACGACGCTCTTAACGTGTATGTGTAATTTTTATAACTGTCATCTTTTTGTGAAAGCAGACAGGTGTATTTCCTTTATCGGATCCTATAATCAGAGGAGCAATTGAAGAGCAATTGGCGTGTACGTTTTACGAGCCAGTGGATCCCTTTCATTTCACCAGAACATCACGTCTTCGTACGCCGCACAGTGACACAGATGTTTACAAGTCTCAAAATAAATTGCACTTTTATTATAATAGGTGTTTTCATATAAATTGATTGCACGGAAAGTATTATTCTGGGACTTGTACCTACTAATACTTCAAGTATTCGGGGTGAATTTGGATTCCTATGAATACTTCAATTCTCGTGACATTCAATTCGCATGACTTCGGGTAGGACATCGATTTTTTGTTAGGTTCTTACCTTTTAGTAAAAAGAACAATAACAAATATAAATAGCAATCACATGATGTAAATATATTGAATCAGTTAAAATCCTTTATCAGCTCTTAAGTTACAAAATCTATGTTTTCTTAATACAGTCTATATATATTTGGTGTCTGTTCAATTGAACACAAACACGTATAGACTTGTTAAAATATAGATCGATGTGTTGTATTCTATGAAGTTGAGCCTATGCTCATAAAAATATGAATCGTAACTCTATCTTGTGTTTAAGAAAACCAACCAAACCAATGCCGATTTGAAGCATTCACATTAAAGAAAGAAAATAATAAACACATACATCGGAAATACTCGTTTTCTACAATTCATTCAGAAATACTCTGTCGCATGGACATATATTATGTGTACCTTATACCTAGATAGACGAACAGGGTTATTAATTGTAGGGGCCAACTCTATAAATGTTTGTTTTAAAACTCCGCCTGACTTAATTACATTAAGAACATAATATATATCAAAACACAGTAATAAGCGAATCCACCCAGCTTCTATCGAGCAATTAACACTTAAAGCGTCAGGTATCAGGTGCACATTACGCACATATTAGCAAGTACTCGAGAAGTATACGCTCCGTTACTTTGGTCGCAAGCAGAGCGCGTCCGAACTGTTACCGGCTGACGACGAACAACAAACGGATCTTTTACCCTTACTCGTACTTCTGATCGTGTTGAATATTCAATATCAAAGATAAAATAATAGTGAAATAATGACAAAAGTAAAACGAAACAGTTTGGTGCTGGGAACCATCATAACAAAGTAGATATTATTATGTATAACTACTAGTATAGTATTATCTGTGGTATAACGTAAAATAGAATGAGTTTTGTTTTAATATAACATTTTCAGCACGTATCTTATACGTGGTCGGATACGTGGCATTGACGTGTCATGTCACTGTCATATGACAATGATACTTAAGCGTAAATGTTACCTATTAAAAAAATTAATGTATTTTTGTAACTGAAGAGTCACAAGTGCGTTGCCGCCCTTTAAGGTGGGAGTAGGGAAAGAGGGGGGAATATGGGAGAGGGGGATTAGGTCGGAAACATTGGAGAGGGAAGGGTTAGGCCTCCGGTAACCTCACTTACGCGAAGAAAAGCAATGCAAGCATTTCTGTGAGGCCGTGGTATCGAGCGGAGTCGAGCCCGCCCATACGTGCCGAAGCATAGCTCTCCCACGTTAAATTATATCTATTGAATAAAATTATTTTCTTTCCTTCTTTCTAACAGGACACTTTACTCCTTGAGAAAGGATCCCTATTGGTTCCGAAGCTAATCCGCCGCTAATGGCCCGCCTAATGGTAGACCGTCATATTATTATCATTGTTTTATAAAACTTAAATTCGGTTACCTTGTTTCGATCGAGTATATGTTGTGGAATAGAAATTGATGGTCTAGCGTAGACACCAATACGACATTTTGTTTCACTCTTGATAAATGGTCAATCAAGCTTGAAACAAGTCGGGTATATCGGGTATACCTGATTTATTTCAAGATCGATAGATCCTTTATACACTTAAAATATACTTCCACATCACTTGACGTAGTTTAAACCAATCTGTTTATCGATGACATTGAAAACATACTTTTTTTATGGTATAGGGGGCAAACGAGCAAACGGGTCACCTGATGGTAAGTGACTACCGCCGCCCATGGGCACTTTACTGTGGACAAGCCGGCCCATGCGTATCGAAGCATGGCTGTCCCGCGAATAAAAAAACCTAAATATAAAATGTAAAATCACTATAATTAATTTACCGCCATCCAAATGTAAATGGGTCACGTGATCGCGATGTTGACGTCACACTTGTAGAAGTTACCGTTACCGGAGGTAAGGTGACCTTGACCCACTTGCCACTGCACTACAACGGGAGGGGGGGGGGGGGCAACGACCAGCGCACTGGCCAACCTACTTTACAACTTGATTAGTAGATAGTCCACATTCCGTTCTAAAGGATAATAGTTATTATTTTGTTGGTATATATTTTTGTTTTGATTATTGATAGAATAATGAATTCGGTAAGCGGTTGGTCTCGTGTATGTGTTTCAGGAAAGCCCGAGTAATTCCTGGCAGAATAGAGGCCCTTTATCCAGGAGCGAAGTGACCTGTCATGTCGGTGTGAGGCGCTGCACCAAGATTCCTCGAAACACACATGTGGGCACAACCGTATGTCTTCCATAATTATTGAAATATACTTTGTAATTGATTCGTAAAGTTAGGTATTTCACAGACAAAGAACGACAATCACTATAACTATTAAATAAGTGTTATGAAACTTTCACCATTTTATAACCAATTAAGCAACGCATATATCGCAAACTATATCGTTTTTAAGAAGTTTGTATGTTCCGGGCATTTTAATACTCGTAAAACAGAATTTCGGTGCTTAAAGTCATATTACGACCAGAAATTAGGTCCTACACCTGTAAACGTGGTAGATGTAATTATGTAGCACACAGTGGTGACTTTCTCGCCCAAGGTCGCTAACACACATTAGCGTCATAATTAAAGTCAACAAAAAAAAATGTGACCTAAAAAAACATCTTTGAATGTAGTATTAAGTTTTCCAGAACAAGTTTTAGCAAGCGGTTGTATTTACACAGTTTCCGTGCCGGATCTCGAGCGTTGACCCGACAGCTTGGTGCACGGGGTGAAGGTCAACCCTGACGGGAAATACTGATGTAAGTAAGAAACAGAACAAATTGGGAAAAAAATTAAATTAATTAATCTCATTTAGACTCCGCCGCTATCCGAAATTATTCGAAACTTTTATATCATCAGGTTGGGTTATGGTTTCTTCAGATTGATTTTTTATTTGAATATCCGATAGTTTCGGTTACGGGTACGGAGCTCCGTAACATCCCTACTACGTACACAAGTAATCTATACGGTCTTTACAATTTGTTCGAAGTAGTTGTACACTAAGCAAGTTGTAATAGTGCCAAATGAGTGCACAGTCAATTGACATAAACGTGTTCAAATAACTAAATTACTACATTTTACTATAACTTTATAAATATAGAATGGAGTTTCTTGCCACATCTTCCTTCCTTGGACCTTTTGCAAAGGAGATAAGAATGGTACAAACGAGACAAGGTCTGTCTTTATTCGTCCTTTTAGGACTAATGTGGTTGTGTGTAGAATACTCATTTGTTGATGTTCATTTTTAAGTAGATCGCACTTAAGAATGCGTAAGTATAATATCACTAATAATGCTTTTTTTCTATGTACCAGTACTAAATGATAAACTAAAAATAAATTCAAACTTTTTTTAATTATCATTAAAATTAACTGAAACTATCCCAAATTTTCGGATAATCAGAATATTTACACATGCGTAACCGTATCTGAAACCAGTATAATTTTAACTATTGTTTATATATCCGCATCCAGATCCGAAATTATATCCATAACATCCCTGGTACATTGATAGATAAATAAGATATTTCGACAACTAGTGTGGTGCAGTGCGGCGGTAGAGCTTTCTACTGCAAACCTCAGGGGTCGGGGGTTCGAATCCCACTCTGTGCAAATACTTGTATGCATGAATATGTCCTTTTGCATTAGTCTGTACATTTTTATGTAATAAAATATGTATATATATTTACAGAAAATGGATCTAAGTAAGTTTATCCCAGTTCTAAAAGCCACAGTACAAGTGCCCACAATGCTTAGTTGGGGTCCAGAAAACGCTTTGTAATACGTGCCAAATTATTATAATACTTTATAAATAGCTTCGTAAATGACGTCACGGCTCCCCAAAACTATTAATCTATGAATAACAACAACACACTGCCGTGAATGGTATTTCTATACTTTCCAAATTTAAAAATCAATGTTTTCTACGAATTATATTCAGTAATGGTGGCCGCCAAGTTTTTCGGTTATTAGGTGTTGGTCAATTCAACAACTTATTTTGTCTGAGTAAAAACAAAAGAGCCTCAAACCCTATATACCTAGTTATCATTATTATCGCGGTTTAGTCAAAATGCATTAAAATAGCGAAAGTTTACAAACAATTATAGCTTTTGTTTTGCTAACGTTGTCTTCGCGCTTCATCTAAATTTTGTTTTTAACCGACTTCAAAATAGGAAGTTTTGTATGCGATCCGTATGTGTGTAATACTTACATAAATACAGATAGACTACAAAACCTCCTTTTTATAAGTCGGTTAAAAACAAAATTTTGTATGATAGCGATTTTTGAAGTGAAAACTTCTTTAGGCACGTTGGGCACTTTTGGTATGGGGGAAAAGCACTGAACACCGAACTCGCGTGACCGTCACGCTCAGATGACAGATATGACAGATGTGTGTGTTTTCTCACTTCTGACGTTCAGTCCTACGACTGACAGTTTTTTTTTAATCAAAGACCATTTTCCGTGATTGTTTCACTAACTAAAAGCGGCGGTAACGTAATGGCTAAGGCGTCGGACTTGCGATCAAGTGGTTGCGGGTTCGAACCCCACCCAGTGCACTACCGGTGTGAACCCACTCCGAACACAAGCATATTTAGCTTAGCTGGAGGGGTTAACAAGAATACTAGTAATTTGTGACCCACGTTACTAGCATTGTTTCTTTAAAAAAAAAAAAAAAACTTATTCTACATATTTTCAGAAAGGTTTTAGTATATTTAATACATTAGTTATTTATCAGTTATTTTTTTTTCAATAAGGCTAACAATGCAATACAATATCTATAAATTAATAAAGTGAAATTAAGTAAATTTCATGCGTGGAGGAATGTGAAATGTGAGGATACGAAAGTTAAAATAAAACGTTCTCCAGCCCCGTGGATGTCTGCAGGTGTTCGAGAAGCAATGAAGCGCAGAGACAAGGCGTTCCGAAAATTTCAGAAAAACCGGTGCGAAGAAAATTGGTGTCTATATAAAGTTGCAAGAAATCGGTGTAATCAGGTGATGCGTAATGCTAAAAGCTGCCATATTCTTAAAAATCTTAATTGTTCTTCTGCTTCCTCTATCTGGAAGTTCCTTGGCACCCTGGGTATCGGCAATTCTGGGAAATGTAACCCACCTCTAACCTTTGATTTGGATAAATATTAACCGATATTTTACCTCACTTCCACAGTTTGATCATCAAACAAAGTGTAGTACTTTAAGGTACCTGGCTGACCTTTTTTTTTTTTTTTTTTTGTGCGTGTGGAAACCCCCTCGGGCCGTCACCCCACCGGGGTTTTCGGTGGGGCGGTGTGTCGGAATCGAACCGACTAAAACCACACGGTGTGCCGTACTGCGCCTAAATTAGGAGGGATCCGGGAACAGCTTTTATTAAGACATCCGGACCCCCCCTAGCGCCTGCCCGCAAAAGCGCGGGCACCACCTTCGGATAATAACCTCTCAATTAGGCAACGTCCAGGCACACACGGACGCCGCCTCCTCGCGGGGGGCCACTATAGCGGGTGGAAGGGAAAACCCGTCCCGACCACCCGCGGCCACACTCAGGGCGGCATGAGGCGCTGGAAAGCGCGCCTCCGCCGCCCGGTTCGCCGGCGGCGAATCAAGTCCGAGTGGAGATCGTCCTCCCGGACCCGCTCCGCCGCCTCCTTCTGCGATATGACGTCCTCACAGAAGGTCGCGACCGCGGTAAAATTCCTGTCGCTACCGGCCATGGAGCGTATGACGGCCGGTAGCGAGAGATCCACTCCGATGACTGCAGTGAGGGCCCGACGCTGCGCCGCCCAACTGGGGCAAACCACCAGCGTGTGCTGAGCCGAGTCCTCACTGCAGTCGCAGTGGTGACAGGCGGGACTCAATTCCCTCCTAGCGACCGAGTGCAGGTACTTCCCGAAGCAGCCATGCCCGGAAAGAACCTGCGTCAGTCGGAAGGAAAGGGTCCCGTGTTGCCGCCCTGCCCACTCGACGATGACCGGCTGGAGCGCCTCCACGGCGGCAAAGCCAGCACGTGGAGCCTCCAGCCGGGACGACCAACGAGCCATGGTGGCTCGGCGAGCGGCCTCACGCCATTCGCGTACCTCTTCGGGCGGGGGCCGACTGCCGCTTCCCGCCCGGAACTCAGCCGTTCGCCGATATACTTCGGCGAGCACTTCCGCCTCCAAATCCCACGGGGGAGTCCCGGCCAACGCGCACGCCGCCTCCGTCGACACGGTGCGGTATCCGCGTATGGCTCTAACCGCCATAACCCTCTGAGGCCGCCAGAGGCGCGCCCTATTCTGGGCGGTCAGAGCCTCCGCCCACACCGGTGCACCATACAGTGCCATTGACCGGACAACCCCCGTGTACAGCCGTCGCGTAGCGACGCTGGGTTCGCCCAAATTGGGCCAGGCACGCCGCCTCCTGAAAGTTCGCCCCCCGGGCCGTGACCAAAGTGTCATCGGCGTAACAGATTACGCCGAGCCCGGGGGGGAAGTCGCCTCGAAGGGCCCAGTCGTACCCCATGTTCCACAGGAGTGGTCCAAGGACAGACCCCTGCGGAACACCGCACGACATGGGCCGACGACTCAAAACTCCATCTCGGTCCTCGTACATGACGGTACGCTCCTCTAAATAGTCTGCCACTAGCCGCCTCAGGTACCCTGGCACTCCGTGATAGTGGAGTGCTTCCCTGATGCAGCTGAATGGCAGACTATTGAACGCGTTGGCGATGTCCAGCGACACCGCCAACAGCACGCCGCCACAGCTCACTACCTCTTCGGTCACGGCCCTCAGGCGCAAAATAGCACCGACCGTCGAACGCCCCGCTCGAAAACCGAATTGGGCGTCCGACAAATCGGGGCCGACCTCGCACAGGTGCCGGACGATGCGGGCAGAGAGGACCCTCTCAAACAATTTACCCGCCTCGTCCAGCAGCACGATGGGCCTGTAGGCCGCGACCGAGTCAGTAGGCCGTCCCGGCTTTCTTAAAAGGACCAGCTTCCCGCTCTTCCAGCAGTCAGGGAAGCGCCCGGACGCCAAGCAAGCGTCGAACACTTCCCTGAGGCGGTCGGACATGTGGTCGAGGGCGAAGGCCAACACTCGGGCAGGGATCCCGTCTGGCCCGGGGGCGGTGTTCTTTTAACGGATCCGTAGAACAACCGCCCCTACCTCCGCCTCCGTGACGGGCGGAACACCATCCTCCTCGTTCTCCCCGTCGTCTCCGGCCAAGGGGGCCATCGACGGGGGTACGTGCTCCGCCCGTTGCGGGAAAAGGCCCTCAACCGCTTCTTGCAGGAAGCTGGGCTGGAGAGTCTCCGTAAGGGGGGGGCCCGATGCGCGGAGCTTTTGTTGCGCCGCGCGATATGGGCGACCCCAGGGGTCACAATCGAGACCCTCCAGCATCTCCTTTCTTTTTTCCTCTTTGGCGCGGCTAATGGCCAGCTTCAGAGTTTTCCGCGCATCTCGGTACTCCTCATGAAGCCGGTCTTCCTCCCCATCTTCGCCATCTTCGCGGTGACGCCGCCGGCTGCGGGTGTAGGACCTCCGGGCACGAGTACAGGCCACGCGGAGGTCCGCCAACTCCTGGGACCACCAGTAGACCTCCTTCCTTGGAGGCCGACGACCTCGAACGCGGGGCATGGCCGCATCGCAAATCTGCGTAATCGCATCGCGAAAGCGGCCAGCCCCCATGTCTGCCTCCTCGGTCAGAGGCTGCGGAGACAGCCAAGAGTAAATAATGGCTGCCTCCTCCAGTAGGTCCCTATCCAACTTGGTAACTGCCCACCGCGGGAAGCGGGAAGAACGCCGCGCCGTGTGACCCCTTCTGGGGTCCTGGGTCCGGGAGAGCTCGAATCGGATATAGAGGTGATCCGAGAGCGTCTCAACCTCTTCCAGGACACGCCAGTTCCTTACTCGTGCGGCGAGAGCAGGGGTAGCGAACGAAAGGTCCACTATCGACCCCCCCTGCTGTCGCACGCACGTGTTGGTGGAGCCTCTGTTTAGGAGACAGAGGCCCACCGATGCCGCCCACTCCTCCACGGCATCGCCCCGTGCGTCCGTCCTGGGGGAACCCGACGCAACGGACTTTGCGTTGAAGTCCCCCAGCACTAGGACGTGCCCAGACGCTAGTCGCCGCATCGAGGTCTCCAAGTTGTTGAGGAAAACCTCGAAGTCGCTCAGACTCCGGTTGGGGGAGAAGTAGACACCATATATGGTGATACCCCCCCACTCGGCAGCAACATATCCGGTACCCTTGTCTCTTAGCGACAAGGGTGGGGAATGAGCCGCCGTTGAGCTGATGACTGCCACGGAGCCGTCCCGGTCACCCATCCAGTTTGGACGGGGAGGAACGTAATAGGGCTCCGAGGCTACGGCTATACCGATCGACCACTCCGCCATGGTTTGCAGGAAAAGATCCTGCGCACCGGCAGAGTGGTTTAGGTTCGCCTGGACAAGGAGGCTAGAGACTTGATCCATTTATTGGACCGCCTCTACAACCTCCTCCATGGGCGACGACGACGACGCTGGAATGACAACGGTGGCAGCCTGGGTCGATTGGCTAGCCCCCGATGATTTTTGAGAAATGCGAGGAGGCTTGCAGCCCCCCTGCCCCATTTGATGGTTGGCGGGCAGATTGCCCGCCGCACACGCTGGGCAGTGAGGGGCGGCGTAACATTCCGCCGCCTTGTGCCCCGGTCGGCCGCAGCGGAAACAAAGACCGCTGCAGTCAAAGCAAATTGCGCATTTGACGCGGGTGTGTCCCGTGGACAGGCACTTAAAACACCTCATCGGTCTCGCCTCCAGGACTGTGACCCTGGCGTTGACGAAACCGATGAGGACCTTGCCATCGTCGCCCAGGATTTTGGCCGACGCCACGGGACAACTCACCCACACCGCGCTAAGCCCTCCTGGGCCGGGGTGGATGGTGCCAACCCGGATGCTGTCACGGGTGCATCCCGTTTTTTCTAAAACTGCAACCCGGACATCTTCAGTCGTCACGGAGTCATCCAGGCCCGAAATACGCAACTCCGCGCACTTGGTGGGCCTGGCGATCTTGACACCATCCGTCGCTGCGAAGATACCCCGCAGCTTCTCGGCGAAAGGTATCGGCCGTTTTCGCACCTTCAGCCCCGGGGAACTCTAAAACCCGAGCTCCCGTCTGGGCGAGGCGCATCCTCACACCTGAAGCCCCGAATTCACTGGAGAGGCTATCCCGGGCTTTCTTGAACACAGCCGCGTAGGATAGCCCGCCATCTGCCGCCTCCGGTGACAATTAGGGTCTTCACGACCCCAGAGACAGCATAGGAGGAGTCCTTAAGGGCCTTTACAAAAGAGCCCTTAAGGTTCGTGGACTTGGTGGCCACTTTTTGAATTATGGCCACCGCCGCGTCCGCTCTCTCCTGCATGGTTACCGGTGTATGGGGGACAGAAGCCCCTTCCACCGGCTTCCGGATCTTCAGCAGGAGATCCGCAATCTCCTCCTCCGCTACAATTTCACCTTCCGCTCTAGCCCGGGCGTAAATGCCTGCCCTAGAAAAGGCGGACCCTGCTGGAGCGGGGACCGGCGTCCGTGATCTCGACTTGCCTCTGAGGCTGGTCGCCACTTTCGGCGGCAACATATGTTGCGACGCGTCACCATCTTCGTCCCCGGAGCGTCCGCGCTTGCGACTCTCAATGTCGCGGACCTCCAGCTCCATATCTTCGGCGGAGTCGGTCGTTGGACTTGCGGCCCTGGAACGCACCGACATTCTTCTGCTCCCAGGAGTCGGATTGACTTCTGGGAGCTCCACAGAACGAGTAGTCTCGCATAAGACTTCCTCGTCCGTCGACGCAGCTTCTCCCGCTAGCCGTCTACTCCTTCTTCTATACTCCTTCTTTTTTTCTTCGTTACATTTTTTATTTAAAGTTTCATTTTCCATTGTTGTACCCACGATTGGGGGAGAAATAAAGGTCAACCCGGGCAGAGATCCCCCAATACCCGGGCAAGCGAAAATTTATGCCCAACCGAGGGGTCCGCAGGTGCCCCGGCTGGGAGTGCGCTTGCGACTGAACAACCCATCAGCCATGCATCCCCTGGTCACGCACCAGAACACGGGATTCGGGGTAATTTTTTAGAGAGGTTTTCTTCCTCGCAGTCCGGGCGGCTAAGCCAAGACCCTCGCCCCCAATCGGAGTCACGAGACATGACCACGACTCCTTTCGGGATTACGATATGCCGACGGTGACAAGGAAACTAAATTTCCCATGCCTACTCGGTGGCAGTGTGAGTGCACGCCGAGCCCGTCCTCCTTCTCCACTGGGGACAGCGAAGAATCTCCGACCCATGGAGGGTCCCTCCCTCATGATTTTTTACCGAGGTTTTCATCCTCATAGCCCCAAAGAGCGAAGAGCCAACAGATAGGTGTTCTCTGTTGGGCCAAGCCTCAACCGAGTGGCCGAAGAAAGATGGCCTCCTCTTCCTACTAGAATATTGGCCGTTGGCGATGACGCCGCCTCACAAAACGGAGGGAGAAAATCAGCGTCATTGCCAACGTTTCCAGGGTGCACCACGTGGAGGTTTTCTAGACAGCACCCCGGTACCTGGCTGACCTACCTCGACCCAGCAGAAAATTGAAAAGAGTCACTTTTCAATTTTCTCCAGTTGCACCAGATGAAGTCAAAAAAATAATCCTATCAATCAAGTCCAACGCCATAGGAATTGCTTACAGGAATTGATAACATCAATCGTCGCATGATCACACCTTTCCTCGAACACCTCCTTCCCGCGCTTACGCATATAGTAAATTTTTCACTAGACTCAGGGACTTTCCCTTCGCTGTGGCGTAACGCGTTTGTTATTCCTCTCCCCTAGATCGTTAATCCTACCCTTCTGAATCACTTACGACCAATATCCAGTCTTCCCTTCCTATCCAAAGTGCTTGAGGCGTGTGTGCACCAACAGCTATCACAATTCGTGTATCGGAACAATTTACTAAGTCCTTTTCAGTCGGGGTTCAGGCCTGGTCACAGCACAACTTCCGCTATCCTTAAAGTGGTGACATCCGGGCCGGCATTGAAGAGTCTAAAGTTACCGGGTTAGCTTTGGTTGATTTTTCAAATGCATTTAACACTGTCAGTTACGATATCCTTCTGTCTATCCTCTCATATCATCTAATTCCACCTGATGCACTAGAATGGTTCTCGTCATATCTTCGAGGGCGTCAGCAGATCTTAACTCTGGTGTCCCTCAAGGCGGCATTCTCTCTCCTCTATTATTCTCAACTTTTATTAATCTCATCACTCAAAATCTTCAATATGCGTACCATCTTTATGCCGATGAATTGCAACTTTACTATCATGCTTTCATAGAAAAAATAACAGAGGCTATTTCTGTGGTTAATTGCGACCTGGATGCCAACAGCGGCTGGTCGAACAGGTTTGGTTTGGCTGTAAACCCTACCAAGTGCCAGGCTATCATCGTAGGCAGTCAGCGAATGACCAGGAGGCTTGATTCAGATAAACTGCCATCTATAATCTTTAACGGATCAATCATACCTTTAACTTCTTCTGTTAAAGATCTGGGCCAGTTCATTGACAACAACCTTAGCTGGAAAACCAAGGTTACAAGCGTCAGCCAGAAAGTTACAAGAACCCTGCGAGCCTTATACCGGCTCAAGAACTTTCTTCCATCCGAGACAAAAGCGATGTTGGTACAGACCCTAATTATCTCCATTATTGATTATAGTGATGTGTGCTACTACGACCTGAATGCAAATCTCCTCAACAAATACGACCGTCTTCAGAATAACATGTTTCCTTCTTTCGTCTTGAGTTAAGTTGGCTTCCGATTCGTCAGCGCCGTCAACTGCGCGCTCTAACCACCTTTTACACTATTCTCAACTCACCTACTTCTCCTACATACTTGACATCCTCCTTCCAGTTCCTGTGTTCCAATCATAACAGAACTCTCCGTTCTACAAATAATCTTCTTCTGTTATGCCCCTCTCATACTTCCGCATGTGTCCATTCTTCCTTCTTCATACTATCTGTTCTCCTCTGGAACGCTCTTCCTCAAGAAATCAGAATAGCACCCAGTCGCCTATCCTTTAAGGCGAAGGTACGAGCTCTCCTCTCTCAAAACTTAGCAGGATCAGCACAACATTAATACTTTATATATAATAATGTGTATGTAAATATGCACGTATGTATCTTTTTAAGTATGTGTGTATGTATACGTGTATATATTTATATATTCCCATATTTTACTCCTCGTTTCTTTTTTGTTTTATTTGTGTTTCATTTATTCTAAAGTTTATAACCTATATTTAGTGCACCTACTTCACCCATTTCTACACCACCCTAGAGTAGACTGGTAGAGAATGCCTATGGCATTAAGTCCGCCATTGTACATTTTTGTGCATAAAGTTTTAATAAATAAATATTATTTTTTTTTAAAGACAACTCCCGCATTAGGAATTTATCTTGTGTCGCGGGAGACTTTACAAACATACAAACAACGGACACAAAGAACACCCAGACTAGGGTGGGAATCGAACCCACGACCTATCCCTTAGCAGTCAGGGTCACTAACCACTAGGCCAACAGGCCAGTCGCAATACTTAGTTTGTATGTAAAAGAAGTGTAGAAAGCTGAAACTTTTAAGCAATATGTGCTATTAATTTAACAATTGTTATATTTTTTTTTACGGTATAGGGGGCAAACGAGCAGACGGGTCACCTGATGGTAAATGACTACCACCGCCCATAGACACCTGCAACTCAAGAGTCACAAGTGCGTTGCCGGCCTTTAAGGTAGGAGTATGGGAAAGGGGGGAGAGGGGAGAAGAGGAGGTAAGAGGAAAGCCTAGGGCCTCCGCTAACCTCACTCACTCGACGAAAATCAATGGAAGCATTGCTTCACTGCCGGTTTTCTGTGAGGCCGTGGTATTACCCCGGTGGAGCCGGCCCATACGTGCCGAAGCATAGCTCTCCCACGATGATATAATGTGAAAACCGCTACAAAAATCTACAGGTGTCCAGTATATGCGTTGACCTGTCATGAGACGGGTAGATTATGCAATGACAGTTCGACATGTACTGGTCATTGAAATAAAACGAAAAAAAAAATGATGTAGAAATTTTACCACCAGGCTATCTCCATATAAATATATATATTTTCAAAATATCAATAAATGTATAACCACGGATCACTCCCGGGCTCCCGGCGGACTAATGACGGAGTACCCACTTCAAATTAAACACAATTTTTTTTCTGACGGTACGACAATTAAAAGCGCCTATGCGAAGAATAACACACATACAACAACACACAAATACACTAAAGAGCATAATTTATTATGTTTTTTGGTGTTAAACTCATCAATCGTTACGTGAATGTGGCCTTAATTCCATAAGTGACTGTTTAGGAATTTGAGGAGAAAGCCTAACGGGACACCGCGTACGGACAAGTCGCGTGTCCATGTCCAAGGATAACCTGCCGGCGTGGGTTGTGTACAGGTTATATGAAACTATATGGATATTCGTGACATACTTAATTTAGCCGGTTATAGAATACTAATATTCGAGTCATATTAGCATTCTTGGTGTTACAAGCTTTCTTTAATGAGTCATTATGAGAATTAATATTTGTATTTTGTTATGTTCATATTAAATATGAATAAATACTTTCCCAGTCTTTAAGAGATGCAATTTATAATGGGTCATTCAAATTTTGATAAAACTTATTGTTATGTGGTAGATTGCAAACATGGGATAGCATTTATTTATGTGCATTATTTATTCATAATAATATTACTTATGTAATTGAAAAATGCCGAAAATAATAATAATAACTTGAGACACCTCACACGCGGCCGTCTGATCCCAAACTAGGCAGAGCCTGTACTATGGTAACCAGACTGCTGATAAACATACTTATATATTTCTAAATACATACATATTATAGATAAACTACACCCAGACACAGAACTAATTATTTGTCCTGGGTGCACATTAAAAATAAAAGTACTAAACTACTACTATTTGAAATCATTACTACACACACAACTAGTACTATCCTACTAATATTATAAACGATAAAGGTTGTAAGGATGTATGTATGTATGGATGTTTGTTACTCTTTCACGCCAAAACTACTGAATCGATTGCGATAAAACTTGGTGTGTAGATAGCTGGAGACCTGAATTAACATATAGGCTGATTTTTATCCCGATGTTCCCACGGGTTCACGGTGAAACCGCGGGGCGCTGCTAGTTTGAAATCATTTTGATTCATGATCATTTTGATTCATGATCATTTAAGGAAACAAAATGGGATTAAAGCGTTTGCTTTTATTAACACATATACATACACACATACACTCTCACATGTATCCCCGACTAGGTAAGCAGAGTCGTATTAAACATCAATATTTTGCCAACTAAACGCATGTAAATTGGTAAATAAATCATGTTTCTTCTAGAGATCGTTCTTTTCGATGAATAAAAAAGAATGTACCTTCACTCGCTTTAAGAAAAAGTATCACCGACTTCAATGTACCTAACTCATGATAGACTGTAATAAGCTGTATTCTTCATCCCTTAATTTTCCACCCTTAGGTGAAATGTTTTCTTCAAATTTTAAATAGGTACAACCTTGAGTGCAACCAATTTAATTAAAAAAATTATATAGTTTGTTTAATTGACTTACAAGATTCGTTTATAGTTAGTTAGACACAAGTGAAGCTAAAAAAACGTGTTAAAAGTTAAAATAGACTTTATATTTTGCATTTTTAATTCCTTCTGTTCTTACTAACTATGGTGTCATATTATAGAGTTATAGACATAAACGCGTGCGGGTGATTTTAAAGATGTAACTTTATTACAGTTTGAAAGTTTCATCACAATCGGTTCAGTAGTTTTTGTGTGAAAGAGCAACAAACATCCATACATCCATACATCTTCACAAACTTTCACGTTTATATTATTAGAAGGACATTTTTTTTATTTTAGCTTTCTGCATTTCTGTCTATTTGTTTAACAAATTCATACGAAGCATTCTCCTCACGTGTTAACATATAGATATAATAAAACTGAAGAGATTTTTGTTTAATTCTTAGTTTGTTAAAACGCGCTAATCTCTGGAACTTTCAGTCAGACTTGAATAAATCTTATTGTATTAGAGTACTCATTGAGGAAGGATAAAGACTATGTAACGGAACGCTAAGACTGTTATGCTATGTGAAACTAAATTTATTACAAGTGAAGAGTGAAGAGACCGCTTAAAAGCACTACGCCGTAGGTGTTCGGCGCCAGTGCGCAGTGCGTGCGTGACCGAAGCCCACAAACAACCAGAATTACAACCGAAACGAATGGCTTAGAGTTTGGAGATATATAATAAAACCGTTGTAATTATACCAGTGGGTTACTAGAACAGACCGTTTACTGAAACAATACATAACGGACGATGTTGTCTGCTGCTAGTGGAGGCTTAGTATCTAAGATGTCCAGGGTTTCAACCTTTCTTTTCTTACGAAAATCCAAGGGAAAATATATATACTGTGGTGGAACGGATGTTATGTCTCTCCAACGCAAGGGAACCCCCCTTGTCTTGGAGAGACATAACATCTTCTGACAAGGTAAGGTGGCTCAAATGTCGATTTTCTTATTTTAAAAAATATATTTCCATTTGATAAGTAGGTACTTAATTCCAGATGGACATACCACAGTTACCGCTAGTAAAATCAAAATTAATGTTAAATAAGTGAAAGTGAGTTAAATTATGAGTAAAAGTCAGACGTAAAGCTGGTTGCCTTTTCCAATAAGTGGGTCCTATGGAGAAGAACAGGAAAGAAATTCCAAGGAAACTCTTTTTGACGTGTTTATTTTTTGGTTATAAGTGGAAATTAACATAATGTTCCAACATATAAATAGTCCCAAAAATACTACTATAGTTTAAGAAATAGCAGTCCAGAGATGACCAACTTCAACTAATAGTGCCGGTCCACGAGCATGACGCACGCACCAGTCATCGGGTCAGCCATCCACCACCAATACCAGAACTTCTAGGTAAGCATGACATACTTACAGTAGATATACATATAATGTTAACCTATGAGGGGTTAAGAAGACACCTTCCTGCCGATGACTAAGTTTAGTCGTAAGTGGCTCTATAGCAATGAATGGGCAGAATGTTAGTGATTTACCCTCTGGACACCCCACTAACACCACTACTGCACCCTTCCTTACAGTAAATTAACACGCTAATTAGGTTCACTAAGTAACCAACCATGTAAAAAATATAAATTATTAAGCGGCGGTGGCGTAATGGCTAAGGCGTCGGACTTGCGATCAAATGGTTGCGGGTTCGAACCCCACCCAGTGGACTGTACACTCCTAACACAAGCATTTAGCTTAGCTGGAGGGGTTAACAAGAATACTAGTAATGTGTGACCCACGTTGCTAGTATTCTTTTTAAAAAGAAAAAAATGTTGAAAGTCAATTTTAATTCTCATGCTCGTATCGACATTAAACTTTATATGTATATGTAGTTTGGATGACGATACTATACTTTGGCATCTTGGAGCTGATCTGATAATGGAACCAGGAGGTGGATAGTGGAACTCTTCAGTGTCTACTAGTAAACCCCTCGAGTTTGTACGTATATAATTCGTTATGAAGAGTCCAACATATTGGGGAACGATGGTCTGATGATGAAGCCAAGAGGTGGATAGTGGAAATCTTTTCGCTATTAAACCGTATTTCTCACAGAAAACCGGCAGTGAAGCAATGCTTGCATTGCATTTCGCCGCGTGAGTGAGGTTACTGGAGGCCCTAACCCTTCCCTCTCCCCTATTCCCATCCTTCCCCTCTTCCCCCCCTCCCCCTCTTCTCATACTCCTAAAGGGCGGCAACGCACTTGTGACTCTTGAGTTACAGGTGCCCATGGTCGGCGGTAGTCATTTACCATCAGGGGACCCGTCTGCTCGTTTGCCCCCTTTACCATAAAAAAATATATATATTTTAGTAACGGTCGAGTATAACTATGTAAGAGCTGTAAAACTTCCTGTAAAATTGCGATAAATACAGCATCAAAATCCCGCCAATCAATAAAACAGTTGGTCAAGAGTTTACGTGAACATCGCCCATAAGACAGCATTAATCCTGTGAAAGTTTCATTTACAACAAGAAATAAAATGCCAAAAGTGCAATAAACCTAACCCGTTTTTTTAAAGTCGGTCAAAAAGTGGAAGTAAATACTTTTGCACCGATTGTTTTGAGAGAAAGCTTGTTTGTGTGATCCGTTCTTCAAAATGCTGCGGATTTTAATACAACAAAGAATCAACACAGATATAAATACCTACTCGTAATCCTACTAGCCTGTTGTTCTAGTGGTAAGTGACCCTGACTGCTAAGCCAGAGGTCGTGGGTTCGATTCCCAAATAATTGACAAATAATTGAGTGATGAGCATAATCATTTGTTCTGTGTCTGGGTGTAATTTATCTATAATATGTATGTCGCATTTTCGGTCATTAGTACGGATGCTTGGAGCGCCATCTATAATAAATTAACCGAAAAGGTACACAAGCGCGATCTATCGGCGTTAGGGAGTCTAGGGAGGCTGTTGGCGTGCGGGAGTTCACTTTACGTTTGGTCACCGCCGAGTCAACACTAACCTAGGAACTGTACAGTGTTTCTTTGCGTGTTTAAAATGCATCAGTGATTAAGGGAGTTTTCTCATGGCCCGTACCCACATCGTTCCCACATTGTGCCTAGTTCTATTTAGTAGGTAATATATAAGTATGTTTATCAACAGTCTGGTTACCATAGTACAGGCTCTGCCTAGTTTGGATCAGACGGCCGCGTGTAAGGTGTGTCAAGTTATTATTATTAAATACTAGCAGTTTCCTGCAATTCCACTCGCGCTTATGGTCACTGCTCCAGTCCTAAACATCGTAGCGTGGTGTTAAATAGTGTATAACGGTCCTCAAGAATTGGGCTGTTGTTCACTTACATCACAAGTTGTTGTTAGTTCTAGAGATTAACACTTTTAACCAAACACGTACATCCATATTAACATAGTAAACATATTAACATTCCGAGAAAGGATTATTTAAATCAATAATTACTTAAGAGAGTACACACACTAAAACTCTAATATTATTATTAAAGCTTAATAGATGACGTTGAGGATTTAGCACACAGCTCATTGAAGCCCTCTCCCTCTTCATTAACTCTTTTTTTATAAATTGAGATGCCTCACCCACGGCCGTCTGATCCCAAACTAGGCAGAGCCGCTATGGCAACCAGACCGTTGAGACTATAAACTTACTTGACACTTGCCTCTGCCTCACACAACTGTGCATCACTATTAAATGTAACGTGTTTTGAAATGCTTTGCCTAAGGTATACAAATAAAAGAAATGAAGCAATACAAATAACAAATATATCCAACAAATAAAACCTATATAAAAAAATTACCCCCGTTTTAAAAACCCCTTCAACAATTAAAAAAGAACAGATGATCTTCGGACGGCTGAACACATTTTCTTGAATTATAAGTAGGAACACTCTTGATCAAGTTACCTTTCAAACAAAAAAAAAACTAAAACAAAATTATTCGATCAGTTTAGGAACTATGATGCCACAGATAGGCACACGTTAAACATATTTAACCCTTCTTTTTTATCATCCTTATCCTTATAAAGAAAAATATAATTGGGACAAGTTTGAGGCGTTAGCATATTATCATTTTCTAGAAACATAAGTGTGATAACCGCTTACCATCAGATGTATCATATAATAAAAATACAGATATATGTATGTGTGTGATAAACTTCCTTACCTTTAATAAACAGATTGATGACAAAGCCAGAGTTCCCCGATGCTTCCCCGATTTAAAGGATACGGAACCCTAAAAAGTTCTTAAGTAAAACATCTCAGAAGTCATTTTGCAATCGTAGAATTTCTCCGCTATCGCATAATGTGAATTGTTGCTTTCTACAACCGTCGCGCACACTCCGTCGCGTACCGACTCACTGTTAATGCGTTTATTTTAATTAAGTTTCATTCTAAGAATTGTTTTTTTTAGATATTTGTTCTCGTTTACAGCATCCGTATTCGTGAATATGTACATTATAGTTTATATTTTATTGGCTGAGTTTACGAGAACATGCCCATGTTTTTGTGGCTATAAAAAATCATATAAAGTATGAGTATTATGGGCGAATATTTCTTTAATTACTTTTTATGTCATTTCCGGCGGCAAGCAAGCCTACAAGCATCAGCAATTTCGAAGAGTATTGGACTTTTGCAAAATCAGAATATCCTTATAAGTATGTTTTAACACGCTTTTATTACAGGACAAGTAAAAATCTGAAGGTCGTTAATTTATTGTTATACAACATAAAAATTTAGATTACAAATTTATATTTTGCGGTCGGAAAGTTGGCTTTGTCGTAAACCCACGTGTGGAAGGGTATTGTTACAACGCCATAGTTAAATTAACTTTTAAACTTTTGCGTTATATGATATAATTATGTATATATCCAGGAATTAACGAGTGGCCGTGGTCACAGGCTGACTCCAGTATAGTGCAGTGCAACCTGGTCGAAACGTCAATTAATTCTGAGGTAGGTAATACCTATTTCGTGATAATTACGGCGAGGTTAAGTTTGTCTTTCGGAAACAACGGGCCAAATTGTTCGAGAATTGATGGAATGGGATGGGATGGGCGTACTATTTGCATAAAAGTTTGTTTACTTACGGAACCCTAGGTGCGCAAGTCAGACTCGCGCTTCTTCTAATTTTTTTTATTTTACTAAGCTAAACTGACTACCATTTACGTCTATGATGAGTGTTATTAGATTCTCTACCCATTGACTGATACAAGTCAGTGATCAGTAAAATATATGAAAAATTCGACAACAAAGGAGGACGACGATTTTGATCGCGTGTGTAATTTTGTTTTGCTCGTCAACATGATCTCAATGATGGTATCCTAGATTGAAGACCAAAGATTAAACTACCACTATATATACCAAGAATACCAAAATGGTTTCCTTAGTTTGATGGCCTAAAAAGATGCTTTCTCACCCCCCCGCTTAAAGATACCGGGCTTGCGGGTCGAAGGGAACACATGTGTTGGTGAAGAATTCAAACTTTTACGGTGCGACAAAGGATGGACGGTGCTGAACCGTTTGGTCAGAGTTAGTTTTTTTTTTTAAAGAATATTAGCACTGTGGGTCACACAGGACTAGTATTCTTGTGAACCCTTCCAGCTAAGCGAAGTGCTTGTTAGGAGTGGGTTCACGCCGGTAGTGCACTGGGTAGGGTTCGGACCCGCAACTACTTGATCGCAAGTCCGACGCAGGTCCGATGGACCGATTAAGTGGTTTTTTTTTTTTTTTAAAGGTGTCTTGCTCCAGAGTATTCTTAGATATAATTTAAGAAAATTTGTTCAGCCGTTCGAGGCATCAGCTCTTTTTCTAATGGTTGAAGGGATTTTCGAGTCGGGGTTTTAAATTTTAAATTTTTTAACACATATCGATTTAAAATTTAGATCTCTGCACTTCTTCTACATATAAACTTTGAGTATTCCAAATTTCACATTCCTCCGTCCCCGAAATTTGCTTAAAAAAGCGATTTCAATTCTCTTCACGTATTAATATAAAGACAACTTGAGAGACCGTCTGACCCCAAACTAGGCAGAGCTGTTGATAAACCTACTTATATATTTTAGTAATATATACATTAGTTATATTATAGATAAATTACACCCAGACACAAAAAATTATTGTGCTACCAGTCAGGATCACTGGCCATTAGACCAACATCCCTGTTTATAGGCTGGTAAACGCTTATATTATATAACCGACTTAGTTCCTCAATCAGTTAAAATAGCACACGGTCCACGGCCAAGGACAAGTGCGAGGAGGTGTCGCGAGTTCGAGTCCCGTCTTGATTGTAAGCTATTCAGAACAATTTAAATTATATTAAAAATTAGCATAAAATAAAAAATGTAGAGCAGTAATCTACTAAGATAATCTCTAAATCCTTGACCTTTGAAATTATATGGTTCCTTAGAATGGAAATCATAAAAATATAATTCTTTAATCCATGAATTTGCGGGAATAACTCCGTAGGGAGAAGAATATAATTGCCAACATAACAAAAAAAAATTTTAAGGTAGGTAATCTGAATCTCTTATAGACAAAATATTTAAATAATAATTTTCAGAGTTTAAATTTTTGCTTATCATGTATTTTTTTCTCAAAAAAATAAACCAAATCACAAAATCATTAAATAAATGATTAAAAAAATCATCTTCCACCCTTTTTCGATTGAAAAGAAAGATGTGGTTTTCAAATTAAGACGAAAGATTCTTGAAAATAATCATATCCCGGACATAATCGTTTAGATTTTGTCAACCAATCTCTCAAGAACAGTTTCTTTCTAGATAAAAGCTAAGTAAGTAAAATTTCATAATGATCGGTTGAGTAGTAAAGGCATAAAAGCATAACATACAAACAAACTCATAATTATGGTATTAGTTAGGATTTGTAAGGACTTCTTAGAAAACATCACAACTTACCAATACTAAAAGTGCATATCTCGCCATGTTGGATGACGATACCGTGAAAATTTCACACAACACAATTCAAAAGTAGCACAATCTCACGTTAACATTGACAAAATTCAACAAATTAACTTTGAATTCAAAATAAAATAATTTGACAGATATAACTTTCGAATTTGCGCGCTTACTTGTTCAGTAGCGCGGGCGTAAAGCTTTTATTTTTTTTTAGGCTCACGCGCGGTGCGTTCGGCCAGCGCGTTCAGAAGTGATGCACTGCTGCTTCTAGCGGGACACCAGAGAGAACGGGAAATTGAAACTAGTGGAGAGAGGACATTACATAGAGCTGTTGATTGATGCCAAATCATCATTATTGTTTAGAAAGACACTAGGCCCGTTGAAAATAATAAAATGCTCTGTTTCACAGGCCTATGGAACTAATACTAATGCCTATGAAAAAAGTTTAAGCCCACCCATTTTATTTTTGACTTTGTGTGCGAATACTCAAATTCTTGGCCTGATGGCAAGTGGTTTGCAATGTCCATAAACACTCGCAACTCCAGGGGTGTCATTTGTGCCACTCTATCCACCCGCCCAACAGACGTCTGTTTGAGAAATGACCTTAAAGAGATCAAGATATATTTATAAAAGATAATTAAATATCACACTGAATTGTCTGTTGACACAGAATGTAACACACATGTTCTACATATATGCATACATACATTATCATAAGTGTTTACTTTTAAGACCTTCTTGAGGTATCGCAATATTTTTTGTATATAAACCTTTTTTTTACTGTACCAGAAATCTAGTTTTGCCCTACCTCCCTAATTTACATTTAATACTTTTTGAAGTGAAACTTCTAATGAGACTTCCAAAAAGGTTGCGTTAAACGTTTAACGCTACCATGGAGGGGGTAACATTACGAAGTTTCACTTCTTCCGCGCGGAGGGACTCCATGCAATATTTTTTTTTACATTTTCTATGTCTTCCCTTATGAAATTCTAACATATTGTAGACAAAGCATAATCTCAATTTTCATTCAATTAAAATTATTTAATTTTCACCAACAGCTCTATAACATTCGTAGTATTTATTACTTTGTTTTTTCTCTCGACTAGGCAGTACGCTGGTTGCTATCAATGTTCTTACAAGGTCAGACATAATATTATTAGATTTATAAAGAAATTCTTGACCAAGACCCTGTTAAACGCTGCTAAAACCAAAGTCAACTCTAATAGTACGAGCTCCGGCTGCTTATTCTGCACTTCAGGAGAAACTGACTTCTTCCGTAGTCATATAGGTACTTAATTTTACCATCTATCATGTAGGCCTTAACTTCAAATATATTTAGAACCAACCTATTTCATGAAACAAGGAGTACAGCGCGCAGCACTCTTTCGTACCAATTTTTATATCATAGTAACTCTTGCCTGCGGCTTCGTTCGAGTAAAAGTAATTTTTCACTCCCTCAGGAGCATTCTTTTGTTTCTGAATGAAAAGTAGGTCCTTTGGCGTATTCGTGGCAACGTGTATGCAAAGTTTCATGATGATTGAATGAACGGTTTAGCAGCGCATAAGAAAATTTTATGATACGATACGGCGCCAGCGCGGGCGCCTTGACGCCGTGTAATAACAGTTTATTAAAAGACACACAACACAAGTTGCTATGATATTTTATAAACTTTACACTTTTATACTATTACGGCCTTATAGTATTGAACCCTTAGTGAGATCAGCGTGGTTAGAGAAAACAGCAAATAACTAAAATTCCACATTCTATCGTAGTAAATCACTACATATTATAAAACAAAGTCCCCCACCGCGTCTGTCTGTATGTCTGTTCACATTTAGATAAAGATAACAAGCTGGAACTCGTATAAACTTTGTTTTGATAATCTAAAAGTTGTGTGAAACGTTTCACAAAATCTCGTGTCCGCGTCATAAGGTAAAAAAAACTTAGTTTTTATTTGCAATCTTCTTCTTATTCAGGATTTTTACACTAAGTAACTGTGGCGGTAAGAGGCAACAAGAAGGATTGTCTGGAGAGGCGACATAGCAGCCTCGCCTACCGGTTGACGCAGGTACTCACCGGACACGGCTGTTTCGATAAGTACCTGTGTCGTATAGGTCGGGACCCAGAGCCTGCGTGCCACCACTGCGGAAGCTGTCAGGAGGACACTGCACTTCACACTTTGGTGGGCAGCTCAGCTCAGCAGCAGCGGTACGTCCTCGGTTTGGGAAGCCTCTCACTAGAGACGACGATTCTGCGTTACATTTATTTAAGGAGTATTTAATTGTCTAACAAACATTTTTTTTACTGATCTAGCATTCTTAATTTCCGAGATTTTCAGGTATATTTTTGTGACCCAAATTCGAAACTTTATGTGACCCGGATTCATTACCCTGGAGTGTATATTAACAAAATCAATAAGAATTAATTATGAAATACTAGTTGACCTCCGCCACACCGAGATTTCCTTACTTTATTTCGAAGTGCATCAAAGTCAACCTTGTTATGCCTTAACTTAGTTTACAGGGACACCAAAACATTGATAATAAGATTTAATCATAATCTTGTTTTGACCATATAATGAGACATGAATAACTTAGCGTGACACACAATACGTCTGGTGGTATGATAAGTCCATACATTGTGCCTATAGGTTGTTGTGACATATCTGGGATGGGTAGACACGCCGAAATAACCTCTAGATTTTATTAGCGATTGGTCAAGTCGACTTACTTACTCGAGTTGGGATAGTTGAGTTGAGTTGGATTCTCCTTAAATCGTGTTTTGGGCTTGGTGTACACAAACGAACTTATAATCTTTCGTTGTCTCTTATTTATTTATGATAATACAATTTAACAAATTAGCCGTCCTAATTGTTGTTAAATAGGTAAACAACATTGTAATTTTAATTCGCTAGTTGTTTTTATTGCAACTCATTGTTTGAAGCTAACAAAAGAAAAAGGTCAACGAAGGTTATTGGGTATTACCAAAATAATTTGTTGTTTACAATTTTATAATTGCAGTTTTACATTATGTAGATTGAGACAAACTATTAATAGCATGAGTACCTACATCATAAAACCGACATTTTTTATTTACTACAATTAAAACATAAAACGAACACAATATGTATTTACACGCTAAAAATACTTTTAATTTCAATGCTACCTACTATGGAGATTAGAAATGATAACAAAGAGTTAGAGGGAGAACAAATATATAAAAAACCGGACTGGTGCGAGTCTGACTCGCGCACCGAGGCGAGGGTTCCGTAAGCAATCAAACTAACTTGTATGTAAATAGTACGCCCATTTCGTGAATCAATTCTCGAAGATTTTTGCCCGTGTTTTCCGAAAGACAAACTTAATTTTGCGTTTGCGGTGTACGACAAACTCAACTTTACAACCGCAAAATATAAGCTTGTAAAGACAAAAACTATTTTTTTTTATATGATAAAATAATAAGTTAACGATTTTCGGATTTTTTTCCTCTATTTGTGCTGTCAGACCTTGCTTCTTACCATATTTTATGATTGTAGGTCAATGTTAAATACCCTATAGATTTTGAATTACCTGCAAAATATTCAAATTGGTTAAAATCTAAGGCTTAATGGCCGTATCTTCTGATTGCGTTGACTTAGAAGCATGATTTTTTTACAGCTTCAAGGGACCGCTGACATAACAACAACTCCACAGGTTCCTGAGGAAAAGGGTCTTGACAGACAGACGGACAACAAAGTGATCCTATAAGGGTCCCTTTTTTCCGGAACGGAACGGAACCCTAAAAACGTGATTTGTCACAAATAGTTTACTCACCATCGTCCTGCTAACTCGAATGCAATTCTAGTTACGTGAATATCAACTCGAATCTACACGAGTCGTGTTTTTTCCAAGTTTGCAGATCTATGTTTTATACAAATACATAATTATTATCAACCTGAAATTATAACTTTCCTTAATTCAACGGGTTTACCTCCAGAATTCCTTTTTTGTACACTAAAACTAAACCACGTAGCACTTTCATTAATTATTGTACTTATTATACATCTGTAATTTAATTTTAATTAGTAGACTATATACCTATTTTAGAGTTTATATTATTATAAAGTCCATTATGAGGACCTACTATAATCTGGGGGCAAGGGCAGTACCCCGCCAAGTCGAGCAAAACACAAAGGTACAGCCGTACCAACCTTTTCTCGAAGCCATACAGAACATTTTCGATCCCCTGTAACTTCGTTGTGTCGAAGCCATACAGGGCATTTTCGATCCCCTGTAACTTCGTTGTGTCGAAGCCATACAGGACATTTTCGATCCCCTGTAACTTCGTTGTGTCGAAGCCATACAGGACATTTTCGATCCCCTGTAACTTCGTTGTGGACTTAGGGTGGCTATTTTAGAGCGGATAAACGGAATAAGCCGGATAAAGGGCAGTCTGATTGTCAGTGAATAAGAAAATATAAGTAGGGATATTTCCAAGTTACATTCGAATTCAAACTATAGTTTAAGAACTATTTAAAGGCGAAGTTCCTAAATGTTGTCACTGACTCACTCACTCACACGTCATCAACATTCTAAGGTACTTCTAGCAGACACACAAGTTTTAAATTTTACAATTATAATCAATGTTTATAATTGTAACCTATAAAGAAAAACTCAAACATACTGTAATTTCAGTCCCGTTTTCTTGATATACAAACTGCATAGGTAACTTTGTAATACTATAAAATGGATATGGATTACTAAGTAACTTTTGCAATTCATCAAACTTTTCATTACTTCCATATTATCTATCCATTATAGGCAGGTACAGCAGATGTATATAGAATGACTTGGCAATCGCACACGGCAATTTTTGTGTATCTTATTTTACTCGTACTTTTTTTTTGTGTATCGTGCTCCTTCGTGCTATGTTCAATTAATAAATACTATTGAAAATAGTGGATTATTCTAATATGATGATGTTGCCGCGCTATGGCAAAGTTATTGTATTTATTAGAGAAATAAAAATGTCTAATATTGATGCGGTTACTATAAAATGTAAGTAACAATTAGATGTCGCAACTTTTTGTGGCAGAAGGACTGCGCTGCGACTGCGATACTTGATTTTTTAAATTTTATGTGTTTGATGAAATCGTATATTTCATCTTTCTCAGTTACCTTTAAATGCTAACCGTCACTTAAATAGGCGTCTTAGAAGAAATTCGACATTTTTTATACTAGTATAGCTACGCTGAAAAGGCGTTTAGGTAATTTGTATTTTGAAAACTAGCCGTAAACGTGTACGCATACAATCACACTGAACTGTCAATGATCCTAGACATATGTCTTTTACTGTGTACTGTTATTAATTTTGTTAATTTTTTCTCATCATAGTGGAAACTTGTAACTGGCCTTCTCCTATTAACGATCTACTGTACTCGCATTACTAGCTGTAAGTTTTCCGTAAATCCTTACTTAATATTATAAATGCGAAAGTAACTCTGTCTGTCTGTCACCCTTTCACGCCAAAACTACTGAACCGATTTAAATGAAATTTGGTACACAGATAGTCTAGAGCCTGAGAAACGACAGGCTACATTTTAAGACGAAAAAAGGGGTATAAGGGGTTGAAACCCCACCTTTCAACCCCTATTTTCGAATTAAAAGTTGTATGGAAGTATCGCCATATTTAGAGCTAGAAGCTTGAAACTTATTTTTTAGGCTGTTGATTCGATGTAAATAAATATGACAGTCAAAGTTTGTAAAAGTTTTACCCTCAAGGGTGTAAAATAACAGTAGGGTATAGGGGATGAAAGTTTTTATGGAAATATGTAAGGTTTATGCGAATGTTTTATAAGTTTGCGACAAGAGACCAAATATTGGAGCTACTCTGATGTAACATTTACAGAGTCATTAGAAAATGTGGAACTGAAATTAACGCGAGTAAGAAACTTGCCGAGCACCTCGCCGTACACAATGAGCGCTGTGCAGCCGCGTAGTGGTGGTACGGCGCGGTGTAGGTGGGGAAATATGCCTAAGGCCCCGTTTACGAAGACGCGGCGCGTTGTGCGGGGCATCTGGCGTCGCATCGTAAGGCGCGTTGGGCAGCTCCTTCCGTTTACGGAGAGTCAAGCGTCTATATGTGACGTTTTATGAATGGGGCGGGGGGAGGAGGGTGGGAGCGTCACACGGTGCGTAGCCGTTTTTATTTCGTCAACTTCTTCTGGTATATTTTTGAGATCGAATTTTACTTAGAAAATCGTAGTTGACAGCAAAATAAAATTAAAGACTTGATAAAAAGCAATTATTAGTGTAGTAATTATAATGAATTTATATTTATTTAGTACTATTGGAGGAATTCTTTCTTCTTTTAGAGTATATAAAACAAGTAAGATTTATTGTGGTCGTCATAACTCTGCCATACCTCGTTATGAGTTCTATAATTATGCATTGTTAGAACAATTGAAATATTTAAAGTGTTATAACATATATTATGAGTGTCCCATAAACAATAACAGTTCATTTTATTACCTGTAAAACCACTGATGAATTTTGTGTGCGATAAGATGAGGTATCTTATTTGCGTCCTAATATAAAATGCTAACGAATATATAGTAAAATCCATTTTGTTTGTCGCAAGGCAGAAGTTGTGTAGTTATATTATGGTAAAAATCATGTAATGTACAGTATAGTAGGGTAGTAGTAGTTTATGGTGTTGTATAGTATGTTGCTTGCATATGTGTGTGCAGCAGTATACCAGTATAGCAGTGTGGAATGTACTGTGTACGTTATACGTTAAAACAATTATTATTTGTTGTATAGTATGTTGCTTGCATATGTGTGTGCAGCAGTATACCAGTATAGCAGTGTGGAATGTACTGTGTACGTTATACGTTAAAACAATTATTATTTGTTGTATAGTATGTTGCTTGCATATGTGTGTGCAGCAGTATACCAGTATAGCAGTGTGGAATGTACTGTGTACGTTATACGTTAAAACAATTATTATTTGTTGTATAGTATGTTGCTTGCATATGTGTGTGCAGCAGTATACCAGTATAGCAGTGTGGAATGTACTGTGTACGTTATACGTTAAAACAATTATTATTTGTTGTATAGTATGTTGCTTGCATATGTGTGTATTTATACGTGTACATTGTGTACAAGTTCCCAATAAATAGTATTTAGATAAAATAAACAAAACGCCAACCATCAGGAATAAATTCGACATTATAATGGTTCCAAAACCATACTCGTACTAGTAAGGGAGGTGAAGAAAATGTGATATAAAAGGGCTAGGTTGTTGTTTCATGAACTTATATACGCACATCTATCTATCTATCTAAATGTGTTGCTCAGCGCAAAACTCGAGAAAGGCTCTACCAATTCGGCTATTTCCTATACAAACCACAGAGTAAATAATAATTAAAACACAGGTCTCCAGCTGTCAAACATTTGACGTCGTTAACTTTTGACAGAACGAAGTCTGTCGGGCAGCTAGTGTATAATAAATCTGTAGAGGTTGCTTTATGTAGGTACACTGATAATGTTAAAAAAAATTGTGGGAGTGTTAAAGGACAACCACTAAACCCATTTCTACCTTTTGTGGAATTTGTGTCTGTTTGTAACTTTGCGATCTCAAGAAAGTGTTGAGAAGCAAGCACTATCACGCTAGTCTAAAGCCCTGTGCACGATGGCACATAGGGCAATATGACCGACCGGTGGGAGGCATTATAGTGCTTTTCTGTGGTAATTGTGGATACAGCAGGAGCTTTTGAAGTGAAAACTTCTTTAGGCACGTTTGTGCAAGCTGACAAAACTAAATGTTCAGATTAGCACCTCTAGTGTATCTCCATATGTATTATGAGCGTAACGGTGCGAGTTCGGTGCTTTTTCCCCATAGCAAAAGTGCACAATATGCCTAAAGAAGTTTTCACTTCAAAAAGGTAGCCCAGATATAGTGATCCTTTAATGAGCCAAACTTCTCGCGGCCGCCGACGTCATCGTTACAAAGTCAGGGGACACTGGCCTTAGCTATTAGTGTGGTCTTCTTCCGTCTGGGGACGTCGCCGTCGGCCAGTAAGACAGGTGGCAGTTCATCGGGTTCTAACCCGATGAACTGCCAGACGACTAGAAGGACACTTTGATGGTAGGATCAATGTTCAGCCTTGTAGAATCACTGGCTTCAACTTCTAACTGGAGGTTTGAAGCTAATATTGGTACTTATAAACTGGAACCAAAATTTCAGAACTCACCCTAGCGGGTTCCAAATGTTGTATGAATTTACTTTGTAGAAAACAATTTAGTTTTAGATAAATTTTCGTATAGAAACGCTGCTAGGTGCGAACAACAAGTGGATAAACCGTTCGTCGTGAAGAGCCAAACGTAAAAGAGACTCATCTCTCGTGACACGCGCTTATGTAATCACAGCGAGTAGTCTGAGGTGCAATGTAAATTTTTTTATTTATTTAATTGATTCACAAAATATGTATTATGTTATTAGGTGCTTATGATATATATCGTACGTACATAATTAACTAAAAATATACTTATTTCATAATAGGTACAGGTAATATACAACTCAGAAAACTAACAGTCACAAATGAGAGGTAGGTATACAAATAAAATGTCACAACAATGCTTATCAATATCTAGTACCTACCTATTTAGACCGCACCCACAGATCCACGGGTCACGGTTTGACAGCGTGTTTTTTCTATAGCTAATAAACACACTATACAGGTTGCTCCCGTACGGACCGATTCGCATTCAACTGCAACATTTATAGTTATTTAAAATATTCGTTCTCATAAGAGAAATTTAATTTGATGTTTTAGGCGTAATTTTGTCCTGTAAACATGTTGGTAACTGGTTTACAAGATGGGGTATAATATACTCCAGCGTGCGTTTTCCATACAAATTTGTATATCTCGGTAAAACTAATGTGGAGTTAGTAAATACTACGAGTTTTCATGGCATTAATATTAACAGTTATAATTTTTCATTGAAAAACTTCTTCCTTTAATAGTGTTAGATTAATATTATCGTGATTGGTATAATTTTACAAAATTCGATCATTTATGATAGTTGTCTTTATATTTTAGTTTAATATTATGCGGTACTATTGTTTTAAGAATCCGTACTTGCAGTAAATATATTTGATCGAGATGACTCTTAAATGTTCTTTCATAACTTGATAGTCCATAAGAAATTATAGATTCAGCCAGTGATTTATAAAGCATTAAAACTGTTTGGTATGGTATATTTGGTATGATTATAGCAAATTTGGCCAATGTATATGTAGTTTATTGCAGACATTATTTATGCGTGCCTTACAATTAAAACGATCATCAATAATGAGACCCAGATAGGTTTGTTTGTTTACTGATTCTACGTTGTCACAGTTGCATGTTGAAGTAGTTAACTAATGGTGAAGACAATGATGATAATGAGTTCTTAGTTTGGGTATAGCAGAGGACCTATTTTGGTTGGAACTAACGTAATGGTGGAATGGTGGTGTACCGTGACGACATGACGTTGAATGTATTTAATTGAATTATTTTAGGTTTATATTACTATTTATGCCATTCTTTAGTATAATACCTCAAGAATACAACTTTTTTAGGTAAGTATGTCGTTATTTTGCGGGTAAGCAATCAAAACAATATTATTTGTACGATTCAGATTTTTTCACCACCAATACAGAATAAAAAATCCTCCAGAGCGTCGTTAGGCGTCCATAACATGGTAGGTTGCTGTCAGTTTTACTACAATCAAGACGGTGATTGACAAATAACTTATCGTTCAACAAAGTAGTTGATGGTTGCATGATATTGATTGCCCAAAATTTGAATAATATTCATGTTTTCCGCAATAAACGCGAACAAAGTTGTAGGCAAAGCTAATTATAGCTAAGAACACTCTCGATCGAGACACTTTGCAAACAAAACAACAACTTATAACATGAATATAAAACCTATTTTTTGCGTTCGGGGGTTAAAAATAGAATAAGAAAAATCCTATTCTATTTACATCCCTGTATATAAACAGTGGCGCATCTCGGCACTTCACTAGTAACTAGTAAGTGTAAGTCGGTGCGCGTGAGTAAAATGTTGTTTATCGTATTGTTGTGTGTAGCGGCCGCGTGCGCAGAAGTCGACGTCCGTCATCATTACCATCAAAATCTTGGCATTACAGGTGATCATCGAATTGATTTCTCTATGGAATCATGGGTTACTTGTTATGTGTTCATGTTGTAATGCTTTTGTGTATATATTGTACTTATTGCTGACCATTGCCGAGATATAACTTTGTTGGTTTAAAATAATTTTGGACTTTAAATAATGCAATCGTCAAACTTATATTTTTACGCTTTATTGACCTTTTTTACTTACTGTTACTTACATATGTGAGCGATATAACAGTTCAATTGTCACATTTATTTTTAACGTACATAGAATACACACACAATAGTACACAGGTACCATTAGATGACGCAGAGGTCGCGCATTCTACTGCAAAATCAAGGGTCGATTTCCGCCCAGTGCAATATGTCTATTTTCATTGGGCTGACTGTTTCTATTTAGGAATAATATCTAAAATGTCTGTTACTGCAATAATTAACTTTAAAAAAAGTATCAACGATTTGAATGCGTCCAAATCGTCATAAATTGTAATAAGCTGTATTCTACATCCCATAATTTTTAATATTATAATTTTTTTTTTTTCAAATTTAAATGGAACCAACCTCGAGGACTGTACAACCGGATTCAATTTAAAAGTATATATATATATATTGAAATCGGTTCACAAATGGTGAAGATTATACAAAAAAAAAGAAAAAATGTGAACCTTCTCCTTTTGAAGTTGGTTAAAAATGATCTAAGCATGTTCTAGACGCCATAGTACGAACTGTGCTTAGTTTGGACGTAAACAGTTAGGTAACACGTTTTACTTTAATATCAAATAATGTGAGATGAGTGACTATGAGAAGACCCAGTGTGTCGTTTTCTGTCAAGAGCCTCTATGACCTGCGAAAGATGAACTTAAATGAAAAGGGAAACCTTTTATATAAATTTTAATTAAGTAGAAAACATCTGTTGTTTTACAATAAGTACTAAAATGTAACAATGCGGTTAATTAAAAAAAGAATACCTAAAAGCAAACACAATGGTGAGTTTTTTTAAGTGACGGCAGTGTATTATTTTAACTTAAAATACCTACTTGAAGTTGCTAAAAACATTTTTTTGTAAAACTTTGTTTTGGATGATAGTTATTGCATATTTTGGCTTCGTCACTCAACCTGTCATGAGACTAATCTATTTACCTATTTTCACAGCGCCTGACACGGTGAATGCGCCCGTGACTCGCAGTGCTTCAGGTACTTTCAGAGGGTCGTGGTGGGTGTCACGTCAAGGCAGACACATCCAGGCATACCGAGGCCTGCGATACGCTCAGCCGCCCCTCGGAAAACTCAGGTTCCAGGTAAAAACCAGGTCACCGATCAAAAGAAAGCATTATAAAGATGGAATATAGAGTAGAACCCGCCAATAGATAAATAAACTAGAAGGTTCTTCTCTTAAAAGACCGTAAGATTACAGCTTTATTAACCTTGCTTTGTATTTTAAATAAAAGAAACTTCGATACTCTGGATGGACTTCATATTTGCGAACTACAGTGGGACCTGTCCTGGCCAGATTTTTTGTTCTTTGTTTCAAATTCCCTTTTTTGGACTTTTGTACTGACTCAACAATATATTTATCAGTTATAAATAACGATCCTACAATTTTTCTCCTCCCTGAGAATAATACATGTTATTGTTATATCTATATGTTATATTAATCGTGGGAGAGCCATGCTTCGGCACGCATGGGCCGGCTCGACCGAAGTGATACCACGGCCTCACAGAAAACCGGCAGTAAAGCAATAATATCTAATAATTTCTGTCTGGCACAATGCAAATTTTTTTATTAGGTTAAGTGCGTGTAAATCTTTTTTTTGTTTATCAAGACTATTTATTTATACTTACCTATCATTTATACGTATTGTGTTGGAGATATAAACATTTTTCTTTCTTTCTTTCTTTCAATGCTTATGTTGTATTTCGCCAATCGAGTAAGGTTACCGGAAGCCCCGCCCCAACCCTTCCCTCTCCCCATTTTCCCCCTTCTCCCCCATACCTCCCTTCTCTGCGCCCTCCCCTCTTCCCCTCTTCACTCCCTTCTCTATACATATTTAATACATACTACGAATAATAACGAATTGTATATGTTTAATGTTTATACGTTTTTTATGCGATTAAGGGTAAAGTCAAACGTAATTTTTCATGTTATTTATTTGTTTCCTCACTCCTGAGCTTTAGTTTGTTCAACATCAAGAGCTTAAGTGATATCATCACCGGTACTCTGTACTGAATTTTCCATAAATTGTCATGAATACCAACCAGCTCAGCCATAGCATAGCACAAGCTTATACAAACATTTCTTCACAAAGCCGTCTTTCCAGCCACCGGTGTTGATTGAGAGCTACAGCGCCGAGGTGGACTGCACACGCGATGGACCAGCTTGCCCGCAGCCTGTCGTCAACAATTACCTCGTAGATGAGGACTGCTTGAGCCTCAACGTATACACTCCTGACAAGTAAGAGATTAAACCTTTTTGTAGGATCTCCATGGTTTAAAAGCAATCCCAGCGGTGTAACTGACGTTCCCGCTTCCTTAAGATCTAATCGGTCTCATTATTTTCGGTGCTCTAGTATTAGAAGGCAAATTAGACCCTTTTCGAATATTTTAAGCAAAGGAGATGAATAAAGAACAATCAATTTCTGAACCAAAACCAGTAACGGCCGCACATACCCAATATTCAATCCTCGACGACAGACAGATGCCATAGTAAAATAGTTGGTAAAGTGTGCCAGACTATAGGCACTATAGAGCTTTGCCGAACTTTTTTTTTTACGTACTCGAATACGAAATGAATAAACTCTACATTCCAATTATACTCTGTCCACCTGCAACAACTAGTTCAGTAGTTACGGAGATGTGCCACAAATAAACAAAAAAACAGACAAACAAAATAATTCTTAAAATCACTGATACGTGTGTTCGTAAAAGAACACACGTAATAGCGATTCCTTCAGTCACCCCCTTTCTACCTTTTTATTTTTCTTTCAATGTTGAGACTCACCTATGTCTGCTGTTTTATTAATGTGTAGATAACGTTAAACATACACGGAAACTCTTATCACTTAAGTCAGACTTTATAAATGTATACGTACAGTAAACAAACAAGACATTAATTGTTTATATACTTTAAATTCTTCCATTGTTTTGGTTTGGGGAATTTGCTAAATAACAGTAGGCCATTACTACCTTCAACTGACTCGGTCGATAACATTTTGTATTTCCCTATTAACAAAGTTTAGTCATTGCGTAAACAATTAACACCACCATGAGTTGGTCTAGTTATAAATCGGATCATCTGAGAGGATCTGACGATAGCCTTGAGATTTTAACAAGAGAAGTTTATCTGATGGCATTCAGTTTCATTACATTACATGCAAGTATGTTACGTTTACAGTACGTACCATCAGACCTGTGGAGTTCAGCTTGTAAGTCATGTATATCTGAAAGGTTTTCCACTTTTTAAGCGACGAAAAAACGGAGGAGGTTCTCAAGTCAACCATTTTTATTTGTGTGTGACCAGTGACCACGCTTAACTTTTTAGAGGGACGTCCGATTTCGATAACTCTTGATTATTAGTAAAGATGTTGAAAATTGTTGTTTAAATATTTACAACAAATAACAATGAATATTAAAAGTAGGTATATAATACATAAATTAATTAAGTAAGTGAGGAAAAATTAAACCGACGAAAGAAAAAAGGAACTGAAAAGTGAAAAATAAACTCGTTAGCCTAACTAAACTCGTTAGCCTAACTAAACTCGTTAGCCTAACTAAACTCCTACACTAATGTAAACCATTCGTTCTGAGTCGGCGCCAAACATAGCAACAATAAACTTTTGTTGAGCTGTTAATGTATCTAAGTATTACCTACTTATTGCGTTTCGGCCTTGGCACCGACTTCAAACAGACCAGTAGGTTTGTACCTAGTGCCTTTATAATGTCACCTATTATTTTTTAAATGTCACATTTATGTAGTCTTTTCAATTATGTTTAAAATTGATTATTTTCACTTTTTAATGCCCTTTCTTAGTGCTTTTTGAAGTCGGTTTACCTTATTTTAAAATGTTTATTTTGCCATTTTTAGTGTAAGGTACGTACGTACTGAGTAAATACGGTATTTAGAACATTACTTTCTGTAATGTAAATCACCAAACTGCAGTTCGTTAGATTATATTAACTTTAGTTTAATAAGCTTAGATACTATTATTTATATAAGGTGGTACGATTTTTAATTTGACTAGCAACTTGTTGCACCTGATTGAATAAAAAAAAACTATTTTTTATGTGATATAACAACAAATTTACGTGTCCTGACGCGAGTTTCACATTTTTACCCATAAAAAAGTGCACAACGCCGCTAAAGAAGTTTTCACTTCAAAAATACATACAGCTGAACATAGAACCTCTTCCTTTTTTTGAAGTCGGTTAAAAAATCAAACTCGAAAGCACTTAGGCTAACAGATGCGTCGCGTCACCGCTACCATCATTAGTGTAGGAATTTAATTAGACTAAATAGTTTATTTTTAACTTTTTAGTTTTTTTTCTTCTTTAGTCAGTAATTTTTTTTGTTAAAAATTAAACTTTAAGACGAATTTTCATGTCATCAGCATAAAGAAGGATGTAAGAATGTTTGAAACAACTCTTAATGTCGACTATAAATATTACGAACGACACAGGCCCCAAAATATTGAGTAATAACATTTTTAAATAAGTGACAGGCATTGCGGTGAGGAAGCCTCTGCAAACTTTATTAAGAATCGTCAATCTTCTTTTTTCAATTTCCTTCCAATTTTCTTCTTTTGTAACTAATCTACTAATCTGTTTACATATTTGGAGCATACTTTATTTGTCAAAAATATAAAGATATACTAAGGAGAAGAACCGATCACTTATACTCGTAACTTTGCCCAATTGTTTGCGCAGTAAGAAAAAGTTACCGGTGTTGGTGGTCATCCACGCTGGTGGCTTTTACTCGATGTCGGGACGAAGTGACATAGCCGGGCCTCAATACTTGCTCGACAGAGACGTCGTACTGGTCACCATTAACTACAGGATGGGGTCTCTTGGTAAGTGTCAGGACTAAGTCCACTCACTGAAGGAACCGTCTCATTTGCAAAAAAATTATAGGATACCAATGATCATATTTCGAAACCAATAACTCCGTAAATCAATAATACAAAATTTTACTAAAGAATCGAATGGATTTTGCTGAAAGAAAGTTCCTAGTAACTTTTATCACATATACATATAAACTGATGATAAACGAGATCCGAGAGCCGAGACGCCGGCACCCACACGCACATTCATTGCTTCTTGATGTGAGACTTTTCAAACAGATCATGCATCTTGTAGAGAATCTGATGTACAGTCCATTTGTAGTAGGTCACTTAAAAGATTAATAATCTTCTTTACTTATTTATCACAATATTCTTCTACCACACTACGTCACTCGATGTACTTGCGAATAAATACTGTAGAATATTCACAGTGAAAATCGACTTGGTTGTTTATGTGCAGTCTATGAATGTAGACAAAGTATGAGAAAAAAAGCTCTTCAGCACTATTTACGAAATTAAAAAAAAAACCTTTTGACCCTTGTTTCCCTTAAATCATTTATTAAAACTTTTTGTAAGAATTAGAACATTTTCCACCATACAGTTTAACAATGATATTTTAGAAAAATTAAGAAGTTTACAATATAATACAATACTCTTTATTGTACACTGTGAGAAACAGTTTAACACATTTACAAAGACAAAAAAAAAATGGTACAAACGGCGGTCTTATCGCTAGTTGCGCTTTCTTACAGACAACCTTTAGATGGACAGATGGATTTTGTGTATAGTGCAGTTAACAGGTGTACGACTTTAGTTAAGTAGCAACTTATATGAATTTAAGAGAAAATATTATTCTTTTATAATTATATGCACCTTACCTATACATATATCTATGTGTATGTACACATACATGCATATACACATATCCAGAATTATAAGCAAGTGAAATATTACTGTACAGATAGTAATCAATGACCATTTTTTTTAATATGTAGCGACTGAGCTTGTCTAATAGGTTCAGGTAATGCATTCCTCAGGCGAGCTGCATGTACTGTAAAAGATTTGTGGAATGCAAAGGTATTTTCAGTAGTTGATTTTTCAATGATCTCAGGAACTTCTCATGTGTGTCATTTAGGAACTCGAAATGTTCTTTAAGGTAGGTGGGAGTAGAAGGGTTGAACCAAATAGTAGGGCAAGAATAGGAGCATTTCGGCGAAGCCGTATAGGAAGCCGCTTGAGCTTAATACGAAATTCAGAAATATGGTCATATTTGCGTAAACCAAATATAAACCTGATAAAGACGTTTTGGAGAGTTTATTAAGTTGGTCCTGAGTGAGATCAAGATAGCTGGCATCGGCTTAATCGAGGATTGGCAGGAGGAAATATTGGACCAGTGCGGTTTTAGTGCCAATAGGAAGAAAGTTACGCAATCTTCTCAAAAATCCTATCGATACAAACACTTTGCGGCTAACCTCCTACAGCTGTGGACCCCAAGACAAAAATTTGTTGATGTAAAAGTAAAATTATGCCATTAAAAGTAACCTGGGAAGCCTGACGAAGCCTTAATTCTAGAAATAAGTCTAGTACTAGGTAAGAAGTTTATTAATCTTTACACAGAAATGAAACACATGTAGGATTTTTGCATACTAAAACATTGTACATGAAAAATAAGAGTTAATTAGCTACTTAACTTTGCATACCATGTTTTTTTATATATATAGAAGAGGTAGCCCTACACACATTTTCTAGCCCGGAAAGAGTAGTTGATATGTGATAATTTTGTATGGAGTGATTTATCTGTAACATAATAACTTAGTTAGTAATCTGTGGTACGGGTGACAAAACAGCTCCTGGAAACAACGGTTTGAAAGACCAAGTAGCGGCTCTCCGATGGGTGCAAAAGAACATTGCGGCGTTTGGTGGAGATCCCAACCTAGTGACCATAGCAGGGTACAACGCAGGCTCACTTAAAGTCTTGCTGCAAATGGTCTCGCCTATATCTACAGGTATGTTAAGTCAGAACAGCCGAGCGCAACTGCCAGGTCCATTCTGCTGACTAAATTATACGCACCATCTCTGCATTTTCCAGGGAGAGAGAGCATTTTGTACTTTAACTTGTTGAACAAATTCTGATGTTCTTTGAAAACTACTCTCTTAATCTACTGTTATTAAAGCGATTTTAAGAAAGACAATGATTCTCTCTTCTGTCTTCAAAATACAACCACTAACTATAACTTAAACCTTATCGTTGACTAGAGACAACATTTCTCTGTTTACCTACTTATTATTTACTGTTAAAGTTGATAACATCGTGATCTCTGAACCAAATCCTTTATTTTCCTTATTTATATGTTCATAGAGATCTTTATGTACTTCTACCCAACAGCTTCCTAGAACAGAAACAATAAAGTTTGGTCTTAGATCGTTTTAAATTATCTTATATTCTTTGGGATTTTGCTCTGCAATACATTGAATGAGATTTATATCGCATTTATGACTCACATTAATTACCTTATCTCTTGCAGATCTCTTCTACTGTGCGATTGCGATGAGCGGCTCTCCAATTTCCCAGATTGTAATCCCTCAAAATCAGCGTTACCTGGCTGTAAGACAAGCCAAGCTACTGAACTGTCCCACTGAGAGCTTTAAAGCAATGATAGACTGCCTCAAAACGAAAACTTCTAAAGGACAAGGAGATTCCCTGGATCGTATGTTTGTGAGTACAAAAGTTGAATTTAAACCCATTTATTTCGTGCTGCAGTTAGTCTGTACTATCCACTTACGGCTTTGCGGCTGAATCTGAACTCCGAGGTGAGAGTTTTTTCACCCTGTTGATCTGTTCCATTATTAACTTCTGAAAACTAACGTCTACTGAGAAGTCTAAGGCTTTGGCAATATTATTGGGGCGCGATTATCGACGGTTTCAAGGACAACCAGCCGTTCCCCGTACGTTTACGGCCACTGCTCCGCTCATTAGGGTAATGTGGGCGTAGCCTGATGTTTTTTGTCGTTCGTGTCCTTTTTACGAGAGTCTGGCTTTGTAATGCAGAAAGAATTTTTCTAATCCAACTGACAGTGACGTGTTCAACTGAAAGAATAAACTCTTCAGCTTTAATGTTTTAGTGTTGATAGTGATCTAACCGTTAATATTATATTAATACAGGAGTTCGGTTACGACCCTTTCCTTATCTGGATGCCGATTCCAGAAGAAGACTTTGGACAGGAGAGGTTTTTAGTGAACCAGCCCTGGGATTCGTTATGTAACGGACACTCAGTGCCGTTTATTGTCAGTCAGACGCAAGATGATTTCTTCTGGAAAGCTTTCAGTGAGTTACAATATTCAAATTCTGTGTGATAATAAGATAAGCTAAAGAAGTTGGGCTAGCATAATGCATGTTAAATTTTAAATTGCTAACTTAGGAAAGATTGATGTCCTCAAAAACAAAGGGGGGATTTTTCGACAAGGTTAACTGAACATGCGTTGCTGGCCACATCCCAGTTGTTGATGTGCTTATCAGCGTGAAAACTTCAAATAAGCTAAACATTATAACTAGTTACCACCTACGTTTTTCAACTTGTTTTAACACAAAGGCATCCAGTCCATTCCAATAATTGCGTCGAAATATAAATACACATTATGTTGTACAGTGCCTAGATATTACCGAACGAGAACCTTGATATGATATGTCTTGATAAATGAAAAATCTTGATGATTTCTAAAATATGTCTTTTTATTTAGACAAGAGTTGCCTCGTGAGTGAATTCTTGTTACGTCAATACAAAATCGCGTAAGTGTCTAAAGTAAAGTAAGTCACTGACGTGTTAACATGTGCTGTAATTGGACCGTACGTATTCCCGGGCCAGAGAAGATAAGATCTTGAGTAGTTTATAAAAACAAAAATAATAAAAAAAATTATATTAAGAAAAATAAATTTAAACAATTGACGATCGTTAATTTTATACACTGCTGTTAAAAAATCGTAAAATTTAAAAAAAACGGGACTTGTTGATTTGTTTTGCAATCTTGACATGAGCGCGGTGGATGTTGATGTGTTACCATCGCTTATTCGCCGTTTACGGCGCACTGCCACAGCTGCCACAGCCGCCACGGTTGCAACTGCTGCCACTGCCGCCACTGCTGCCACTGCAGCCACCGCTGCCACCGCTGCCCCCGCTGCCACTGCTGCCACCGCTGCGACCGCTGCCACCGCTGCCACCGCTGCCACCGCTGCCACCGCTGCCACCGCTGCCACCGCTGCTACCGCTGCCACTGCAGCCACTGCAGCCACGGCTGCCACTGCAGCCACTGCAGCCACGGCTGCCACCGCTGCCACCGCCGCCAATCTTGACATGTACCTACCGCGTGTTGGTATGTTGCCGTCACATGTTCGCCACTCACGCCGAGCTGCCACTGCCGCCACGGCAGCCACTGCTGCCACGCCGGCTACGGCTGCCACCGCTGCCACCGCCGCCAATCTTGACATGCACCCACCGGGTGTTGGTATGTTGCCGTCACATGTTCGCCACTCACGCCGAGCTGCCACTGCAGCCACGGCTGCCACTGCAGCCACTGCAGCCACGGCTGCCACCGCTGCCACCGCCGCCAATCTTGACATGCACCCACCGGGTGTTGGTATGTTGCCGTCACATGTTCGCCACTCACGCCGAGCTGCCACTGCCGCCACGGCAGCCACTGCTGCCACGCCGGCTACGGCTGCCACCGCTGCCACTGCCGCCAATCTTGACATGCACCCACCGGATGTTGATATGTTGCCGTCACATGTTCGCCACTCACGCCGAGCTGCCACTGCCGCCACGGCTGCCACTGCTGCCACGCCGGCTACGGCTGCCACCGCTGCCACCGCCGCCAATCTTGACATGCACCCACCGGGTGTTGGTATGTTGCCGTCACATGTTCGCCACTCACGCCGAGCTGCCACTGCCGCCACGGCAGCCACTGCTGCCACGCCGGCTACGGCTGCCACCGCTGCCACCGCTGCCAATCTTGACATGCACCCACCGGGTGTTGGTGTGTTGCCGTCACATGTTCGCCACTCACGCCGAGCTGCCACTGCCGCCACGGCAGCCACTGCTGCCACGCCGGCCACGGCTGCCACCGCTGCCACCGCCGCCAATCTTGACATGCACCCACCGGGTGTTGGTATGTTGCCATCACATGTTCGCCACTCACGCCGAGCTGCCACTGCCGCCACGGCAGCCACTGCTGCCACGCCGGCTACGGCCGCCACCGCTGCCACCGCCGCCAATCTTGACATGCACCCACCGGGTGTTGGTATGTTGCCGTCACATGTTCGCCACTCACGCCGAGCTGCCACTGCCGCCACGGCAGCCACTGCTGCCACGCCGGCCACGTCTGCCACCGCTGCCACCGCCGCCAATCTTGACATGCACCCACCGGGTGTTGGTGTGTTGCCGTCACATGTTCGCCACTCACGCCGAGCTGCCACTGCCGCCACGGCAGCCACTGCTGCCACGGCTGCCACCGCTGCTACCGCCGCCACCCCTGCCTTCTTTTAATTTCGGCGATTGCTTTATTAATCTTTAAATGTGATTGATTTGAGATTTACATATAGGTATTCTGATGTTGATTACAATTATTTGATAAATCGGTGACATTGTAGATGTGTATATATGTCCTTAATTTTATAAAGCTTATAAGTTGTTCAGGACATCCGTCGCTACAATGGACCCAATTGTAAAGTTGTTCATGACGCTACTTGTTTCTGCGGTGTTTTGTAACTCATATATAGCTTTGTCTAATACTATCATAATTATATTACTAGCTATATATAAAAAAAGTAAAAATCTGTGTTTGCTCATAAATGGTTGTACATTTAGAATAAATATGTGTATAATAATTTAAGTCCATGAAAATAATAAATGTGACATTTAATATATTGATTTATGACTTTATGTTGTTGTTTCATTGCGCTCTCAGTACGTTTCAGTAAACTATTTTCCGACGGTAGATTCTCATTGTAAACGAGAACCTCCATCATTTAACTTAATATTTTCCTTTGGATGTTTCCATTTTGACCTTGATGTCAACTGGGATAGAAATCCGGCATTCCATATCTTCCACACATATTATTTTTGTGTAAGACACCAACGTCTTAGATCTCTCTCGGTTGGTATTAGCCTCAATAACAGACCACTTGCCGGAAAGTAAGATGGTGTTCGGTACTCTAGATCTTCGGAATATCGGTCTTAAGCCATCAATTTCTTCTTCTCCACACCTTATTTTTCCATTATCTTCCCCTGAATAATGAGTTTGCTCGTTGTAATAAACGGCCGTAGTTGCTCAAAAAAAGGTATGACTAAATTGCCGAACTTCTTATTGATTACCTCTACCAAAATATAATTCGAAATTGAATTTAGAATCCCGAACCACTGACCTCTATTCAGAGGTCAGTGTCCCGAACGGTCCGACCTACAATTTAAGCTGTCAAATTGCCGAACGCATTAAAACAAATAGAGGTGCCCTAGTTGTCGTGATTACTTTTTGAAGTGAAAACTTCTTTAGGAATGTTGGGCACTTTTGGTATGAGGAAAAAGCACTGAACTCGCGTGACCGTCCCGCTCAGGTACATATATAGATGTGTGTGTGTGTGTGTGTGTGTGTGTGTGTGTGTGTGTGTGTATGTGTGTGTGTGTGTGTGTGTGTGTGTGTGTGTGTGTGTGTGTGTTATGTTTTCACATCTAACGTGTAGTCCCACGACTGACAGTTTGTTTTTATACATTTTGTTCAGAATTTAATTCAGTTTTTACACCCAAACCGATTGTGGTTAAAGGCAATGCCACATTTAGAGAATGGACTACTATAGGCTTACACAAGAGTAGAAAGCGACTTCATGAGTTATATGATGAAAGAAATTATAATAATAGTGAACAATTTACAATAAACAATACATGTATGTATGTCAAAGAAAACTTTAAGTTGTTTAGGTAGCTTTGTAAATTCGCTAAGTCTCGTTTTCTGAGTTCAAAGATTAAAAGTAGAGATGATAAGGTAAGACCACTTGGACATTATTAATACAGAGTCTGGAAAACTGTATAACCAAGGCAATGAATTTGGTTTGAAAATTAACAACAAACAAGTAACGTCAGATATAGAAGTAGGCTCTGCTTTTGAGAATTTTTTTACTAATATTCCGGTGTTGACTACTAAATCTTTGAACTCCTCACCAGCTCTTGCTGAATCAATTTTGAAAGAGAATGTTAAAAGGAATGATAGTGTTTTTAGGTTTTAACATTTAACAAACTTTCAACACGTTAAATTTAAAAACAGCCGATCTTTGGGGAAATTCTGTAATAATTACTAAAACTGTGATTATTGTAGTTGCCAGTCATGTATCACTTATATTAAATCAGTGCGTGGATAGTGGTGTATTTCCTGATCAGATGAAATTCAGTAAAACCATTCCATTGTTCAAATCTGATAGTACTTCAGACCTAACTTTAGACCAATTTCTGTACTACCGGTATTTAGAATTTTTAAAAATCGTTTATCGTCAATTGCAAAGTTTCTTTAATTGCCATAAATTGTTATACAAAAAGCAATTCGGTTTTACAAGGGGTCGCTCCACAACTGATGCCGGTGTAGAGCTTGTAAAACATATATTTGATGCCTGGGAGGATGACCACGATTCCCTAGGCATCTTTTGCGATTTATCGAACGCTTTTGATTGTGTTGTTCATGAAACTCTGGTCAAAAAATTATATCACTACGGTATCAAAGACACGGCGCTGAATGTTCTTACTTCGTATCTAAGTAACAGGATTCAGAAAGTTGATATTAATGACAAGCTATCTCCAGGTTCTGTGGTAAAAATGGGAGTTCCACAGAGATTTATACTTGGGACATTTTTGTTTTTAACCTACATTAATAATAATAATAATTCTGAGCGTAAAGATAACATCTCATTTATCCAAAAACACCATTATGGCTTACCCTCAGAATGGATGTTGAAGTGGGGCCCGTGGCACTAAAGAGCTCCTTATACTTGACACGATCATTAACCAACAAGTTCGCCGTAACCGAAAGGATTTGGCGACATGTTGGATAGATTATAAAAAGGCCTATGACTCTGTGCCGCATACGTGGCTCTTAAAAGTGATGGAGTTGTACAAGATTGATACAACTCTATGCACTTTCTTGAAGGCATGTATGCGGCAATGGAAAACCGTCCTTTGCTATCCAAGATGTCGGCGGTCTCAGGGTGACGGCGAATATATAAAGATCAGGCGGGGTATATTCCAGGGTGACAGTTTGAGTCCCTTGTGGTTCTGCTTAGCTTTGAATCCTCTTAGCACTTTGCTGGAGGGTTCAGGACTAGGCTATTGTTTGCGGAGAGGAGGTCGGGTAATATCCCATCTCCTTTACATGGACGATTTGAAACTTTTTGCCTGCAGCAAATCCCAATTGATAAGATTACTAGAGGTAACTGAAAATTTTAGTAAATGTATCAGTATGGAATTAAGTGTGGATAAATGTGCAGTCATGCATGTAAAAAGAGGCAGGATTGTGGAATCTGACGGGATGGAACTCTCAGATTCCACACACCTTAGATGTCTTTCCGCCAACGAAACTTACAAGTATCTAGGTATGTCACAGTCGTTAGGGTTAAATGAATTGTCTATGAAGCAATCGTTACAGGAGCGCTTCTTAAAAGTTTCTTAAAAGTCTTTTGTCAGGTGGTAACAAGGTGCGGGCCTATAATGATTGGGTCATACCAGTTCTAACCTACTCCTTTGGCATACTTAGATGGACTCAAACTGAACTAGATGCCCTGGATAGAAGAGTTCGTACAGTGCTTACCGCGTACCGAATGCACCATCCGCGTTCATCGGTCATGAGATTGTATATCCCGCGGAAATGTGGGGGTCGTGGTTTTTTAAATGCCAAGACCCTCCATAACCGCGAGGTATGCAACCTTAGAGATTACTTCCTCTCCGTTGGCCTGGATGTGTAACGGGATGCGATGGCAGTTGACAACGGACTCACTCCGCTTGCTCTAGCAAAAGAGAACTGGCGCAAAGCAGCAGTACTTAGTATTACAGATCGCAGGGAGATATGGAAGAGCAAGGAGTTGCATGGACGTTTTTATCGGGCCTTAAATGGGCCCGATGTAGATTTACTAGCATCAGTATCGTGGCTACGGTTCGGTGACCTCTTCGGAGAAACTGAAGGTTTTGTCTGTGCAATTACGGACCAAGTTGTTATGACGAACAACTATAGGAAACATATCCTGAAGGACGGCACGATTGACAATTGTCGGGCATTTCATCGTCCGGGAGAAAGCCTCAGGCATATAATTTCCGGTTGTTCTCATCTTGCCAACGGCGAGGAGTACTTGCATAGACATAACCAAGTGGCCAGGATAGTCCATCAGCAACTTGCTCTTAAATATAACCTTGTGACTGTCGAGTTACCATACTACAGGTATGTGCCCGACCCAGTTCTCGAAAATGGTCGTGCAACATTGTACTGGGATCGATCTATTATCACTGACAGGACTATTGTTATCAATAAGCCTGATATAGTGGTTATAGACCGATTAGAGCGCCGAGCAATGATTATTGACATCACCATTCCCCATGACGACAATCTCTTAAAAGCAGAAAAAGATACACAAATAAAATATTTGGACTTATCCCACGAGATTGTCGACATGTGGGATGTGGATTCAGCAATCATTGTACCGATAGTCATTTCGGCCCATGGGTTAATTGCTAAGAGCCTCGACCAACACCTTCAGAGGCTCACGTTAGGCAGCTGGATTAAGAGCCTAATGCAGAAGGCAGTCCTTCTCGACACGGCACGCATAGTTAGGAGGTTTCTGTCTCTGGAACCCTAACCACCGGTAGCTTGGTCCCTGTACCCGATACTGGTGGGACACTATTTTTTATATTTTTAAATATATTTGTATATTTTTTTTATTGTAAATGTATTTAAAAATGTAATTTATATGTATATTAAATAAATAAAGAGAATAATAATGATAATAAACTTTATTACCAGACCATAGTCCATACACAATATAATATAATGTTGTTATATATATATAACAACATATATGTACTTTACTTAATACATTTTAATTGACGCTATATGTGTCGTCATCCAATGCCACATAATAGGACTATCTGTCCTGTCCGCAACAGTAGCTACCAGGGTGTTGGAGCCATCGCGTACTCGGCGCATCAGGGATGCTATTCGATCCGCGAACTTCAACGACGCGCTGTAAAAGCGTGATAGCCCCAGTATTACACGGAAGGTGTTATTGTATTGGATACCCAGAGCTTGTACGAGCGTTGAGTGTAAGTAACCCACAGGACGTACCAGTACAGTGACTGGCAGTACGCTCTAAACAACGTTACTTTTACGTCTTCTGTACCTCGCGCAAACCTACGAGCCAACATGTTACACTTCACTGACAACTCCCTGCATTCTCTTTCTAAGTCCATGTCGTCGGATAGATCGTTGATGATCCAGTGCTTGAAACGCGTAACTCTAGTAAGCGGAGCGCCCTCTAAGGTAACTGTTGACACTGTATCATAACATTTTGTTACCGAACTTAAATACCAACAGCTCACTCTTAGTCACGTTGTACCTGAAAGCATGAGCCACTGCATAATCCTCACATATACACAGGGGCTTCCTAAGAGCACTGATAGATGGGCTGAGCAAAACCATGTCGTCCGCATAACTGATGTTATTTACACATTGCCCATCAATGGAGCATCCGACACTGGCTTTACTGAGCCCACACATCAGCTGGTTTACGTACAGGTTAAAAAGCTTGGGTGAACTAAGTTCACCTAGCCTCATCCCACATTCCAACTTGTTAGCATTCGAGAGGACTCCAGACCATTTTACATAGTTGTACCGGTTGTTATACCAGTACCTCAACAACGGAAGCAGGTCTCTTGGCAAACTGGTATCCTGTAATAGTTTTCTCCACAGGCAGTCGTTTGATACCAGGTCGAAAGCCTTGGAAAGATCTAGGAAGCAATCATACACAGGTGTTTTCCTAGTTATGTAGTACTGAAACAGTGTGCATAAGACAGAGAATAGCTATTTCCATCGACAAATGTGGCTTAAACCAAATTTGGGCGTCGTGTATAGTTAGATGAGTATCCAGCTGCTGATCAATCAGACCGTCCAGTACCTTTGCAACTACAGTGGCCAAGGAAATAGGTCTGTAGTTACTCTTGTCACTCGAATCTCCAGTCTTCTCAATACATATACAATGCTCTGTCCTGAATGACTGACTGACGGATCAACGCACCTGTTGTGTACACACCTGAAACTTGGAGGGTGTGTTCTTTGTATGACGTAGGCATCCCGTAAGAAAGGATTTTCGAAAATTTCACTCCCAAGGGGTTGAAAAGGGGTGGTTAAGTTAGTATGGGAACACATGTTTGCTCGGCCTGATCAACTTCAAGTTGATAATAACAGTCAAGACGTCATGCGACAAGTGAGGTACATGGCGCTAAAATATAATACTTTCATGACAGATGGCGTTATAAGAAATTATACTACTATATACACATTACACATGTACAATTTTATGACTCTGTACATTTCAGAATTTTGTGAAAAGAGTATTGCAAGATTAAACCCATTGTTTTACAGCACAAAAAAATAATAAAGCACAACACTAAATTAAAACACGATAAAGGAAATAAAAAAATATATTTTTACTCAAAACTGCAAAGGTCATAAATTATAAATACAATGCCATAATAGATGGCGTTATAATGAATGAAAAAAAATGTTTAAGAATTTAATAATATTCTCAGTTTTTCGTAAAAATAAATACCTAAGTATTATTTTCGTATACTTACAGGTAATAATAATTTGGAGGACGTATTTCTTACGTGATGTAGGCGTTCTATAAAAAGGAACTTGAAAATTCATCGCTTAAAGGGTCAACATGAGATGAAAGTTTCCATTACACTTTGCCATTTTTTAAATTAGAAATGTAAAAATGTAAATATGAGCTAATGGTTAGAAAGAAAAGTTTACTGTGTCACGTTTTTTTTTCAGAAATGTATCTCCTAAAGGGTTAAAATCATAAACTTAGTATATTAAGTCTATGGTTAAAATAGGGGATAAAAGTTTGTAAGAAATTACATTTTGATTGCATCACGCATCGATTTTTACCCAACTTTAAAAAAAAAGGGATTTTCTCAATTTGATACTCATGTTGGTATTTTTTTTGTATATATATGTTACCTCAGGTCTCCGTCAAATATGAACCGATTTTGTTAACATGCGAATTTGGTGAAGATGTGATGAAGATCTCGGGATCCCAAGAAAGAAATACCTTAACGGACATGAGGCTCAACGAATTGTCATAGACAGGGAATCCAAACTGAACACTCAGATACTGATAAGTATATCTCAGTGAGATATACTTATCAGGCGTTGCAAGTATCTCCAAAGCATTAAGCCTTAAATTGAAATCTTCCGCTGGCATGAAATAATAGTTCAACCAGTGTTTCACCTCTAAACGGGGCCCCGGGGCATCCTCGGGAATATTGTAGCAATGTAATATATGCATATGGCAATTTGTTTAGGTTTACCTTCGGCTGTGGTCGTTGTTTTGGTCTTTTGGTCTACGAACTAAAGGTAAATGGTGTGTTTTCCCTCCTCAATTACTATCTAGCAAATACTATCTAACCCCCACGGGTCCTCACCTCACCGGGGCCAAACAACAAGGTTGTATGTCGGCCTAAAACCACACAGTGTTCCGTCACCGGGTCTTATAGCCGGGGTCTCAGGTGTACTCTAAATTAGATTACCTACACTCTACGATGTCTGATATCCGCCAACACACGGACGAAGTCGCGAGCAAAAACTAGTCTTTACTAAATCAGCTGGAAGAGACAAGTACATACATTAAATAGCATTGTTATACCTCCGGGAGTCAGTAGTGCTTCTCTGCATACCTTATACAAGTTTCCTTGGCTGTAAACCTTGTGAGCCCATCTCCGCACCCCCCGTATTATTTTATTTATTATAGGTGGTGCAATGGAGCTATGGAGCGGGCTATGCTTGGAGTCTCTTTGAAGGATAAATTTCGTAATGAGATCATCCGACAAAAAACCAAAGTTACCGACATAGCTCGCAGGATAAGCATGTTGAAGTGGCAATGGGCTGGAAACGTATGCCGAAGGACCGATGGCCGTTGGAGCAGACGGGTCCTAGAGTGGAGACGGCGAATCGGTAAACGGAAGGTAAGACGCCCCCCAGCCAGATGGACCGACGACCTGAAGAAGTTAGCAGGGATGGACTGGATGCGGAAGGCGGAGGACCGTGTGCTGTGGCGCACATTGGGAGAGGCCTATGTCCTGCAGTGGACTATGATAGGCTGATTGATTGATTGAATAGTAACTTTTGGCCTTAATACACTAAGATCAAATTTTATCACTATAAGCAAATGATCCGACCAGGAGACATCATACATAACACTAATATCCCTAATAGAGTTCCATGTTGCATCAGCTACCACGCAGTGGTCTAACCAGCTAGTGGTACCATGTGCATCACTTACGTACGTTTACGTGTCCGAGTCAGTCAGTCAGTTGAGCGTCAGCGCACTACTACTGCACTTCAGATGTAAAATTTTATAATTCTGTACCAAACCAACCACCATTATGCGTGATCATTAAAATCACTTAGAACGTAAACCGTACTATTTTCTATTATTGCATTAAACTCACTTAAACATTCGACAAGTTCACTAAGATTATCGATCGACTCAGTTGGCGAGTAAACTGAAAAAACTAGTAAAGTTTTAGCGCCTGCAGTTACTTTTATAGAAATTAATCGCACGCTTTTACCTTCTACGGAACACACATTATCGTAGGCGTTCTTGCGACATAGTATCGTCGACCTCGTAGAATGCCCGCCGATGTATCCACCGCTGATTTGCCCACAAAGACAAACTAGTGGTCTATGCGGCCTAGAGTAGGGATATCATGGGTTTCTTGCACTGCAAATATATCGGATATCCGCCATTAAGCTCGAACGTACTCTATCGATCTAGTAATGGATATACAATTTGAAAGTCACAAAAGTACTCGTATTTTTTTAATTGTTTTTTAACGTGGGTCACGCATTACTAGTATTCTTGTTAACCCCTCCAGCTAAGCTAAATGCTTGTGTTAGGAGTGGGTTCACGTCGGTAGTGCACTGGGTAGGGTTCGAACCCGCAACCACTCGATCGTAAGTCCGACGCCTTAGCCATTACGCTACCGCCGCTTTACAAATTGTATAAGGTATATTATTCTTATTTTTACGATGATAACCGTAAATACTAAAAAAATTATGTGTATTTATAAAAGTTTATTATTGTACCAGAAATCCTAATGTAAATTTAATATGTTCTACGTTTCCTATGTATGCCCAAATAATGTAATTGTAATATTTTGGAGACACAGCATGTTCTCAATTTTGAATCAATTAAAACTGTAATTTCTTCAACAACAGCTCTATACAATTCTTAGGCGCTAGAGGTATTACTTTGTTATTTCTCCCGACTGGGCAGTACACTGTTCTATCAATGTTCTAACAAGATAAGACATAATATTAATAGATTAATAAGATGAACCTTTACAAAGACGCTGCCAAACGTTGCTAACACTAACAATTTAATCTAAACGGACAGACTACGGTTGCGTAGTTAACGCCAGTGTCGCCTCTCGTGCTAGTGAGAGCCACCGCGCACAGGTGATTTTAATCAGACGATAATTTATAGTTTAGTCGCTATCGTCTGACGATGGTAATCAATGGTGCCGATTCTATTGTACACTCGACTAAACTAAAACCTGACTAAATTTCTTCATATGAAATCAACCTAGTGTTCTTCGTAATAAGGTCTATTGGTACTAGCATCTATTTCTCAGCGCCGCTAAATTTCAATAAAACCTGTCAACGTATACTCAACTTTATTTCCACGCAGCGAGAGTCTTCATTGATTCAAACGCTGTATAATTGCCGTATAAAAACTTGTTCAAACCGGACAAGGATGACGTGTTTTTAAGCTACACCTACGAAGACGCTTACTAAAAACAAAAAGCAGAAGAGATGGCATTCAACGGATAGCGGCTCTTGCTACGTGGTATTAAAGTTTATTTAAGCGTATCAGACTTTAGTCGACAAATAAATTGCTTATTTCGATAGCGACATATGTTACCTACTTGTTTCAATTTGAAATAAGACCTTGTTTCTAAGTATACAAGGTTTACTTCTTATATGAAGAAAATTTATTGAATTTTAATTTAGCGAGTGAAGTAACAGAATTGGGGCCAATGTATCGGTCCACAGTTCAGTCTTGTGGTGGTGCGCGCACTATACCGATTTCTTAGTAAAGAATCGCATGTGAAGGCCAGGGGTAAACAGAAAACGGTTTCTAAAACTGGTTGCAGTAATACCCGAACATCTCCCGTACTAGAACTGAAACCTTACAAAGCAAAAAAAAAACATAGCAATCAGTAACAAACTGAAAATCATTTGTTTTGCTAAAGCATGGTAAAAAGGTTGGCATGGTATTTTAAATTGATTTATATAATTTAATTCGTATGAATTGAATAGTTAATTGAACCGGGTTTTATAAACAGCGTCCAATCAGTACATATTATAAAACAAAGTCCCCCGCCGCGTCTGTCTGTCTGTTCTCAAAAAAACTCAAAAACTACTGAATAGATTTTCATGCGACGACGCTCTATATGAGTAGACAGAAATTCCCCGTATTATTAAACCGTAACGCAATACTAATGAGACATAACCATGATACCACTCAACACCAGCCACGCGTGTAATTTTGTACGGAACCAACATATACCTATCTATTTTCAAGCATATGGTTTGAATGTGGGACGTCCAATTACAGTTTTTGTCTATTATTACGCCTAAAAACTTTATGTTGTTTACCTCTTTTATGGTCTCATTAGCATATTCTATTTGCAGTTGCGCACATTTACTATTGTAAGACTGAAATTGTGCCTTTTTTATTTTACTAATGTTTACGTGTTATTAGGTTATTAGATTTCAATCATGAAATAACTCTATTTAGTAACTAATTGATCTCTGGGTCGGTTGGTCGGTATTTAGTAACTAATTGGTCGGTAATATTTATTTATTGATTGAACACCTAGTGGTCATAGTATCGTCAGCATATAGACATTTGTGTTGAAATGACCCCGGGTAGATCGTTGATATAAAGTAAAATTAATAGAAGTGTTAGTATGCTACCCTGCGGTACACCATAGTTGTTTTGACGATATGGAGATATATGTGTAGTTGGAGCCCAAATAGTTTCAATAACTTTTAGTTCATTTAGGGGCCTTTTCTCTGATGCCTTATCGACTTAGTTTGTTTAATAGCAATTTGTGGTCTACAAAGTCAAAGGCCTTTGACATATCTAAAAATAAATAAAGAAATTTTTCACAAATATTTTTTTTTTTTCATTTGTGGAACACAAAAAAATACAGGTTAGTGACATAATCAATGTTGCAGCTTGAAACATCGTCATGGTCTTTGTTTAAAGAGCGTAATGTGTGTCTAAAAAATTTTAGTTCAGAGTTGATGTCAGCCGTTATCTCGTCAGTGGTCTCGGAGATATTTGGAGATGGGTTCTTGGGTGGAGATGGGCTCTGCTGCATATTTCCTAACGGCGTTGAAGAAGCATCAAGGGCATATGACCCAGAACCAGTGCCCTGATTTTTCTTACACTCCGGGCACTGCCAAGATGTCTCTGCCCCCCTCGGTTAGGTAGGTAGTAAGCGCTGCACTTCTGACACCTAGCGGCGTCCGTCAGCGACAAGAAGCGAGCACAACTTAGTCATGATCTACAAGTATTGATTACGGGTTTGTAGTTCGTGGGCTTAACGGTAGGTGGCGTTCGCTTAAATGGTTTTATCGATTATTGTTTTGATAGTTTTATGGGGCACTTAATCGTAAAGCAATGCATTAATGATGCAGGTACGGTCGCACGACATTGTTTTGCAGTCACTGTTATGACTCGTCACTGTTATGACTCACTTGTATATTTTTCGAGTTCACTATATAATTAAGATAGTAGGGTAATGTACAGACAGATTTTATATGCTTGTTATTATGTTTTTAATCCACAACGATACTCACGAACATTTACGACAATATATGACACTATAGTACGTATGTTTACAATACACTTTGATGAATCAAACTGGTTTTAAATTTTATGTACACACAATAACACAGAGGTCAATGAACCCATTCACACCATCTAGCGTCACCCAAATAAATAGTCAAATAATGATGTAACATATATGTTATCGTGTAACTCATAGTAATTAGTTTTAGAAAAAAAATAAAACATGCTAAGGAGGTTGATCTGTTTTCCTAAAGCCAAATTGTTCTTCTCTCAGAATATTAAATTGAGTAACAAATGAGAAAAGCTTTTCGTGTAGGGACTTTTTCAAAAATCTTAAAAATTACATTACAATTAGTGTAATATGACGGTAAAGAAAGAAAGAAACAAATTTATTTTGATCTCATACACAGGTATACGGGTTTAAAACAGAGTTGTACCTAATTAAGTTAAGGTTACAATTTTTTATAAAAAAAAAAATACCTCTGCATGAGTCAAAAATGGTCAGCGTAATGCTAACTCGCGGAAGTAGCGCTGGTATTCTGCTAACACCTAAGGATGTACACGGTCCTACTAATATTACTAATAATATTACGGTACCTATTAATATTAGTTTTGTCAACTTTTTAATAGAGTTGTTTACAATAGAAAATCTTGAGGGAAGAAGTCTTTCTGATAACGAAATGTATAAGATATGACTCAAATCAATTAAAGCACAATGGTTTACTTTCCAGACACCGACATTTCCTTACTTTTCCAAGTAATTCAGAATCATCCTTGTTATGCCTTAACTTTGTTCACAGTGATACCAAAACATTGATAATATTTAATCATAAACGTGTTGACACTGTATAATCGGACATTAACAACTTAGTGTGACAATACGTCTGGTGGTACGTTATGTCCATATATTGTGCTTCAAGGTTGTTGTCACATGTCTGGGATCCCCCGACGTTTTCCTTAAAGACGAAGAAGTTTCCCATAATAATATAGTGAATGTTATTGTTTTTGTTTTCTTTGTTATCATATGTAGATAAAACTTGTAATCTGTTACTGTTAAAGTGTGTTTAGTGTTTATTTTGTAGCAAAATCTAGTTTCAAAAAGTTTAAATTCCTAAGCAGTGAGTCCTTATCAAGCTAATTGAAATAATTTATCAGATTACTGCCGAACTGTGTTTTTACTTGTACAATATACATAGTTTTAGTGTAATCTAACAGTAACATATGATAGGTTTGTGTATCTTAATTTATTTTATCTATCCGTGTCATATACATATATCCTGCTAATATTATAAACGTGAAAGTTTGTGAAGATGTAAATATATTTGTTACCCTTTCACGTAAAACTACTAAACCGATTGCGATGAAAATTCTAGTGGAGACCTGAATTAACACATAGGCTACTTTTTATCGCGATATTCCCACGGGATCAGGACTCATGCCAGTGAAACCACGGGTTGCAGCTAGTACATATATAATTATGTACTAGTAGACCACCACACTGTTTTTACACATTGTGTAAATAAATAGATCTTTACAAACACTTTTACATTTCTATTGGTTCTTGTAAAATAAGATGTAGCCGACATTTCCTATGACTACCCTTGAGAAGAAACGCCGAAACAAACTCAAGGTTTTATATACATAAACATAATAATAATGACCCGGAAATTATAATTTCCTTTAGTTTAATCAGGGTTTACCTTCAAAATTCCTTTTTTTTACACTGTAAACTACTCAGTACTTCCATTAATTTATTAACGAATTAAAAATCGTTCTATGCGTTTAACAGCCACAGATATACACTGTAAACTTATAACACCCTTCCCACAGAAATCTAAATAACGTATTTCTGTGACATTTCCTTTTCGCGTTCTAGGGTTAAAAATAGAAATGAGAATAATCTTGTTTTATTTATCTGCCTGTATATAAACAGTGTCGCATCTCGGCACTTCACTAGTAAGTGTTGCGCGTCGGTGCGCGCGTGTACAATGTTGTTTATCGTGTTGCTGTGTGCTGCGGCCACGTGCGCAGGAGTCGACGCCCGTCGTCATCACCATTACAATCATGGCACTACAGGTGATCATCACGATTTGTTTTGTTTATGAACTAATGGATTACTTGTTGTGTTGATCTTAGAACGCTTTGGTTTATATACTGTACTTATGGCTGATCATTGCCGAGAGATAACTTTGTGTGATAAATCAAGAAATTGCCAAATACTTATTTTCTAAGCTTTAATTTTTTTTTTATTGTAAATGTGAGCTATATAACAATTACATTTTCATATTTTTTCCAATATATGTATTCTATTAACCTGACACATTTTGATAACTCCATACTTAGGTAGTAGTATTTCTGTATTTTTTACGTTTAGTTTGATAACTTCTTACTGATAGATTAATTAAAATAGATAACGTTAAATGACCTACAAGTAATTTTTTTTAATATTATAGGGGGCCAACGAGCAGACGGGTCACCTGATGGTAAGTGACTACCGTCGCCCATGGACACCTGCAACTCAAGAGTCACAAGTGCGTTGCCGGCCTTTGAGAAAGGAGTACGCTCTTTTCTTGAAGGTTTGAAGATCGTATCGGTCCGGAAATACCGCAGGCGACAATTTGTTCCAGATGTTGGTTGTGCGAGGCAAAAAATTTCTGGAAAACCGCACAGTGGTGGATTGCCAATTATCCAGGTGATGGAGATAAAAGTTTTCTAGAAAGAATCTAAGCATGTTTATCATTTTTCTAGAATTCATAGTATAGTGGGTACATAGTATAGTAGGTACATAGTATAGTAGGTACATAGTATAGTAGGTACATAGTATAGTAGGTACATAGTATAGTAGGTACATAGTATAGTAGGTACATAGTATAGTAGGTACATAGTATAGTGGGTACATAGTATAGTGGGTACATAGTATAGTAGGTACATAGTATAGTGGGTACATAGTATAGTGGGTACATAGTATAGTGGGTACATAGTATAGTAGGTACATAGTATAGTAGGTACATAGTATAGTAGGTACATAGTATAGTAGGTACATAGTATAGTAGGTACATAGTATAGTAGGTACATAGTATAGTAGGTACATAGTATAGTAGGTACATAGTATAGTAGGTACATAGTATAGTAGGTACATAGTATAGTAGGTACATAGTATAGTAGGTACATAGTATAGTAGGTACATAGTATAGTAGGTACATAGTATAGTAGGTACATAGTATAGTAGGTACATAGTATAGTAGGTACATAGTATAGTAGGTACATAGTATAGTAGGTACATAGTATAGTAGGTACATAGTATAGTAGGTACATAGTATAGTAGGTACATAGTATAGTAGGTACATAGTATAGTAGGTACATAGTATAGTAGGTACATAGTATAGTAGGTACATAGTATAGTAGGTACATAGTATAGTAGGTACATAGTATAGTAGGTACATAGTATAGTAGGTACATAGTATAGTAGGTACATAGTATAGTAGGTACATAGTATAGTAGGTACATAGTATAGTAGGTACATAGTATAGTAGGTACATAGTATAGTAGGTACATAGTATAGTAGGTACATAGTATAGTAGGTACATAGTATAGTAGGTACATAGTATAGTAGGTACATAGTATAGTAGGTACATAGTATAGTAGGTACATAGTATAGTAGGTACATAGTATAGTAGGTACATAGTATAGTAGGTACATAGTATAGTAGGTACATAGTATAGTAGGTACATAGTATAGTAGGTACATAGTATAGTAGGTACATAGTATAGTAGGTACATAGTATAGTAGGTACATAGTATAGTAGGTACATAGTATAGTAGGTACATAGTATAGTAGGTACATAGTATAGTAGGTACATAGTATAGTAGGTACATAGTATAGTAGGTACATAGTATAGTAGGTACATAGTATAGTAGGTACATAGTATAGTAGGTACATAGTATAGTAGGTACATAGTATAGTAGGTACATAGTATAGTAGGTACATAGTATAGTAGGTACATAGTATAGTAGGTACATAGTATAGTAGGTACATAGTATAGTAGGTACATAGTATAGTAGGTACATAGTATAGTAGGTACATAGTATAGTAGGTACATAGTATAGTAGGTACATAGTATAGTAGGTACATAGTATAGTAGGTACATAGTATAGTAGGTACATAGTATAGTAGGTACATAGTATAGTAGGTACATAGTATAGTAGGTACATAGTATAGTAGGTACATACTGTGCTTCGTTTGAACGTAACAAGGTTCAAATTGTACTTAGTTTTTAAGGTAAAAAGTTAGATTCTTTAATATCAAGTTATGCACAACCTGACAGTTTGTGTTTTTAGGGTTCCGTACCTCGAAAGGAAAAAACGGAACCCTTATAGGATCACTTTGTTGTCCGTCCGTCCGAAGGTCTGTCTGTCTGTCAAGACCCTTTTTCTAAGGAATGCGTGGAGGTACCAAGCTGAAATTTATATCGAATACTTAAGTCTACTGTCCCTTAGAGCTGTAAAAAAATCAAACTTCTAAGCCAACGCAATCAAAAGATACAGCCGTTTAATCCGCAAATTTTCGACACTCGCAAGGGAATCAAAACCTACAGGGAGCTTTCCATGAACTCAGAATCTTGAAATTTGGTACGAAGCAACGTCTTATAGCACAGATAAAGGAAAAATTGCGAAAACCGTAAATTTTTAGTTACATCATATAATAAAAATATTTTACGGAAACCTCGGTGCGTGAGTCCGACTCTCACTTGGCCAGTTTTTTTTTTTGCAAGAGCCTCTGATGACCTTTGAAAGATCAACTTAAAACAAAAAAAAGGAAGAAAAACTCTCATATAACTTAAAACATATCTGTTGTGGTGTAATACAATAAGAACCACAATTTAACAATGCAGTAATTGAAAAAGAAGAGATTGTTTTATTAAGATTAGAGGAAAATTAAATATTAGAATTAAAAAAGGAAATATTAGAGCATGCGGTGTTTGCTCATAAATGGTTGTACATTTAGAATAAGTATGGTATAATAGTTTAAGTCCATGAAAATAATAAATGTAACAACTGTCAGCAAACAAAATAAATAAATAAAGATTTTCTTTAAGAAAGGGGGATAAATGTTTGCAAAACTTAGTGTTGAGTTATAAATAATTACTTATTTCGCTCTTTCACTCGTACAGTCTTTCAACTTATTATAAGGCTAATCTATTACAAACTTTTATCTATTTTTCATAGCGCCAGATACGGTAAACGCGCCCGTGACTCGCTGTGAATCAGGCACTTTCAGAGGGTCGTGGTTGGTGTCACGTCGAGGCAGACGCATCCAGGCATACCGGGGGCTGCGGTACGCTCAGCCGCCCGTCGGAGAACTCAGGTTCCAGGTAAAGACCAGGTCACCGATCTTCAGAAACCATTATAGAGATAGAACATAGAGTAGAACCTGTCATAACTCCGCATACTAACCGGTCTTTTACCAAATCATCTTTTAGATCACCAAATTCACAGGTAACCGCTAGCTTTTTCAATTAAAACACATACTGATCTATTGTTTCATTTTCTTGTTGGTTTCTGATAAAAAATTTATGCCGCTCCACCGTTAAATTTTTTTTGATTTAAAATGTTCATCCAACTTTTTAAGTACACCCTCCAAAGTTAATTCCTTAAACTGATCTATAATGTCGCGACATTGTTCCCCTACTATGTGCAGAAATATGTTCAACTGTATCACTGCAGATTTTTTGTGAAGTTCACATGCCTCAAAATATATTTGGAAGCCTTTCCTCCATTTTTTCCAGCTGTCACTCAACTTTCCTGACGAAATGTCAATTGATCTTTCATCGAACAAAAATGGTTGCGGCGGGGACAAAACTGTTTCCATCGTGTTTTAAACAGAAATAAAAATATGCAATTAGATTCCAATACTATGTAACTATGTAACACGTCAAAGGTACGTTTTTACTTTTCTAATTTAATACCGACTGCGCCATGTCAGGTTCAGGGGTACGTCAGTGAAACGAGAGGTGTGGTTTGAGACTGTTTATTACCTTACCAATATCCGCAATATATATAACTTTAATCATTTTCGATTACCCACATATATCATGACAGAACCCGCCGGCAGATAAATAAATTGGAAGGTTCTTCTCTTAAAAGTCCTCTTCGGTAGAGATTATATAAGAAAAGATCACAGCTAAAACAACCTTGCTGTGTATTTTAAATAAAAGAAACTTAAATACTCAGGATGGAACTCATATTCAAATTTAAATTCAATTTAAATATTTTTATTTCATAAAATTGATCATCAATTGTTCGAAATCGTCAATTAAAAAAATAGTTATTATAATTTTAAATTATAAATCCACACACACAGAGTGCAATAGTTTGCTTTGTCAAATGTAAAGTTATAAATAAAGTAACATAATATCATATCTACCTGTGTCGATCTATATTATAACCGCAAGTTTCCAAATGGTTAAGCCTTATGAGAAGAAATTGGGCAAACAAACTCACGGCCACTCTTTCTAAAAAACCAGGTAGTTTTAACAATATTCAGTAAATGTTATTACGTCCTTTTATTGTGTGCTATTATGTTATAGAAATTAAAAGTAAATAAACTAAAAAAAACCGGGCCGGAAAAAATATATATATATATATACCTACATACTACGATTATTAATGAATTATACATTATTGATGGTATAGTGTTACCATTTTCGATGATATATAATATATTTCCTTTCCTAACTCCTGAGCTTTAGTTTGTTCAACAGCAAGAGCTTAAGAGTCATTAGTAGAGATCGGATATTCGGATGCATACTTACCTAAAGTTGAGATGTTGGCTATTATGGAAAGCACTTTTTTATCGAAAGAATCCCGCGATTCCAGGAAATTCAAATTTAAGTGTACCTATACTCCGTGAGATGTAATAAACCTCAGTTTGACACAAATGACACTTGCTCTGTTACAACGTATAATGGTTGCTTTTCCCTAGTTTTAGGGTCAGTGATTTTTGACGAAGCAAAAACAACCTTATTACGTTGTAACAAGTGTCCAATCGGGCCTATTAAACCCCAGGAAATGTAAGCATTTTGTAAGAGTGCGAGTGAGACGGCAAATTATACTTGCTTGTGCGCAAGTAACCTAACGCAACTGCATTCGTAAATAAAAATATACTTAGAAGCCGCTTCCATAATTTGTTATCAAAAATATAACTTTAGGTAAATATGCATCCGATTATCCGATCTCTAGTCATTAGGATTCTGTACCGAATTTTTCGTAACTTTTCATAAATACCAACCGACTCGGCAATAGCACGAGGCACTATATACAAACATTTCTTTATCGAGAATTTATTTCCAGCCACCGGTGTTTATCGAGAGCTACAGCGCCGAGGTGGACGGCACTCGCGATGGGCCAGCTTGCCCGCAGCCTGTCTTCGACAATTACCCCGTAGACGAGGACTGCTTGCGCCTCAACGTATACACTCCTGACAAGTAAGAGATTATTTTTGTAGTACCTCCACCCTAAAGGAAACCATAGTTAAAAAGCACTAATTATAAGCGTTGAATGTGTGTATTGCAAGGCTGTACTCATAAATTATACATTTCGCTTCATAATAAGTGATCTATGTGCTATTTCAGACCACAATTTATTTCTGTGCCAAATTACATTCAGATCCTTTCAGCCGTTTTAGCATGAAAAAGTAGCAAACATCCATGCATTTATCTATCCTCACAAACTTTCGCATTTATAATATTAGTCAGATAATGTTATATATACATAGATATTATTATACATACAGACGGGAATTACATACCTTTAAATTGCCTGACGCGATGACGTTTCAACCAGGTTGCATTGGCCGTGGTGATCGCGTTAATTCCCGTGTATATACATAATTATATCACGGACCGCGAAAGTTTATAAGATAGTTTAAAATATATTATATAGATACTTTAAAAGAGAGTGTTCAATTGTTTTGGTTTAGGTAATTTGCTAAATAACAGAAGTCATTACTAACTACAGCTACTATTATGTATTCTGTGCTACAGCTGACTCTGGTCGATAACATGTTGTATTTCCCTATTTACAAAGATTAGTCACTTCAAAAACAACTAACACCACAGTGAGTTGGTCTAGTTATAAATCGTTAAATCAGAGTATTAATTAGTGGTCATAAAAAACCCGTGATTACTAAGTAGGTTTTGAGTTACCTGCGACATGTTCAAATCTGTTAAAATCTAAGGCTTAAATTCTTCGAAATTGTTTGCACAGCAAGAAAAAGTTACCAGTGTTGGTGTTCATTCACGCCGGTGGCTTCTACTCAGTGTCGGGACGAAGTGATATAGCCGGGCCTCAACACTTACTCGACAGAGACATCGTACTGGTCACCATTAACTACAGGTTGGGGTCTCTTGGTAAGTGTCAGGACCAAGTCCAGTCACTGAAGGAACCGTCTCCTTTACAAAAAATTTATAGGACCGAGTCAACTCACTACTTGTGTTCATAACAACCCCTGAGAGTATTTTACATAGCTGACGACAAGTCGTCATTGTATTAAAGTTTGGAGAGCCAGGACAGGAAAATAGAAGAAGTTACTATTAGTAGTGTATGATACAAAACACTCCTTGAGCTGAAGAAGGAAGCAACAGTCATAACCGTCTCGTTTGCGAAAAATTTGTAGTAACCAATATTTTGAAACCAACAACGCTAAAATTTACTGTAGATTAGAATCGAAGTGGTTTTTCAGAATGAAAACTCCTTGTAACTTTATCAATAAATAATTATCATTTAAAAATATATCACTGACTTTAATGCTAAATCATGATAAACTGTAATATCATCCCTTAATTTTCGACCCTCAGAGATGTTTTTTTTTTATTTAAACGGACAACTGGTAGTAAATGTTGAGTATAACCGATTAAATGAAAAAAGAGTATAGAGTTCCCTCGATTTTTCCAACGATCTCATCATCAGATCCTGATCTGATGATAATGGATAGATCCACTGGAAAGTATACCCTTTCAACTGAAAAACAAATCTTGTAAAATACATAAAAAAAGATCCCGATGAACTGAGAACCTCAAACTGTTTTTGAGGTCGGAAAAATGATAATTTACGAGATTCGAGTTCTTGATGTGAGATTTTCAAATGGATCTTGGATCCTGAAGAGTATTTTACGTGTAGTCAATTTCTAGTAATTCACTTACAAGAATATTCATCTTCTTGACTTATTTATCACAATCTTCTGCTTCCTAAAGGTTTCATAAGTACGGGTGATAAGATAGTTCCTGGAAACAACGGTTTCAAAGACCAGGTAGCAGCTCTCCAATGGGTGCAGAAGAACATTGCGGCGTTTGGTGGCGACCCCAACCTAGTGACTATAGCAGGGTACAGCGCAGGCTCGTTCAGTGTCATGCTGCATATGGTATCACCCATGTCTAAAGGTATGTTAAGTCAAAACAGTATATGAATAGCCAATTATTTAATTATTAAACAGTGTCTCAAACACAGATATTAAGTTAAGCGATTTAAAGTTTAGACGCATTTTTCTTGAAACTATGTTTTTATATGACCTTTGCAATAACAGATACGACTGCTCAGATTTGACAAAGAGCTTGTGCTATCGTCGTTCCGAGGACGGTAATTACGGTGCGCTCACGTCCGCTTTTCGCCATTTTCTCTTGTCGCACTAATGCTGCAGTTCGTGCTCCTTTGCATGGCATGGCAAAAAACTATAATGACAACTTTACAGATTTAGATTTATTTATTATATCTGCTGGTAAATTAGAAGTGCGTTATTAAAAAAAAATGATAGTAAATATTATAAATAGTATAATATACATTTTATTTTCATTAATATCCAAATATATGTTCTGTCTTATATTTCTTGTATGTATGTATAGTTTTCATATTCAAAATGAAACTTTTGTTGAAAATTGTATTGTGTTTGCTCGTGTTCAAGTAGTTCCAAATTTATATTTAATAGTTGTATAATATGAGGATAACGTAGTGGGTTATACATATATGTAATATATAAAATTGTATTGTCTTAATTAAGATTAGTGTATAACTGTTTGTTTTTCCTGAAAAAATAAATGATATCCTTCAAATATTAGGAGACTATGAGGCTGTAGTCAGAATGCATTGGATAAAAATCTACACCGAAGTACATAACAGCGCAACTGCCAGCTCCGTTTCACTCACCTAATTATATGTATCATGTTTATTTATTTATTAAAACTTCATTCACATATTGTACAAAGGTGACCTTAATGCCTAAGGTATTCTATGGCAGACGACCTTGGGGTGATCCAGAAAAACGAGTGGTAGGTGCAAAGATAAGCTGAAGAGGGAGAAGAGATAGAGATAAAACGCGACTGGCCTGTTGGTATAGTGGTTAGTGACCCTGACTGCTACGCCATAGGTCGTGGGTTCGATTCCCACCCAGGACAAATTATTGTGTGATGAGCAATGATCATTTGTTCTGTGTCTGGGTGTAATTTATCTATAATATGTATGTATTTAGAAATATATAAGTATGTTTATCAGCAGTCTGGTTACCATAGTACAGGCTCTACCTAGTTTGGGATCAGACGGCCGTGTGTGAGATGTGTGAAGTTATTATTATTATTATATAAAATTCCAAAGGAACGAATTTAAATGTTCCATTAATAGTAAGGTAAATTATCTTAAATTCTTTGGGATTTTGCTCTGCAATAGTTTGAGCTAGATTTGTATCCCATTTAATGACACACATTTAATACCTTATCTCTTGCAGGTCTCTTTCACCGTGCGATTTCGATGAGCGGCTCTCCAATTTCCCAGATTGTAATCCCTCGACACCAGCGTTACCTGGCAGTCAGACAAGCAGAGCTACTAAATTGTCCCACTGAAAGCTCAAAAGCAATGATAGACTGCCTCAAAACGAAAACTTCTAAAGAATTAGGAGATTCCCTGGATCGTATGTTTGTGAGTACAAAAGTTGAATATTAAACCAACTTATTGGGTGTTGTGGTTATCCTGTCCTATCCACTTGCGGCTTTGCAGCTGCAGCTGTTTTTCCACCCAGTCGATCTGCTTCATCACTAGCTTCTGCTAACTAATGTCTTCTAAGAAGTCTAAGGCTTCGGCAATATTATTGTTGCACGATTATCAACGGTTACATGTACAACAATCCATACCCCGTAGTTTCACATACCTTTACCTCCGAAGGGTCCGAGCGTAATGTTTAGTATCACATAATCGTGTCTAGAATTACACTATCAATGCAAAAAAATAATTGAATCCAAGTTTCTGTGCCAGAGATTAGCGCGTTTAACCAAAACATACAATAACATCAACTACATTAAATTGGATGAATTGGATGAATGTATAATGATCTAATCGTTAACATATTTTTATACAGGAGTTCGGTTACGACCCTGTCCTCCTCTGGATGCCGATTCAAGAAGAAGACTATGGGCAGGAGAGGTTCATAGTGAACCAGCCACGCGACTCGTTCTGTAACGGAGACTTGCACCCAGTGCCATTCATCGTTAGTCAGACGCATGACGAATTCTTCTGGAAAGCTTTTAGTGAGTTACCTCTTGGTAATGCTGTAATATAGATGAGCTAGTATAGATGCACTATGGTATCGAAATTTGTATGTGTCAAATTGTATGTTCCTCCAACAAAAGGGGCGTATCCTCCGACCTGGATAAGTAATCAGGTCAAGAAAACTTTCACTACGCGATGCAGAGTAAGTAGTTTCTATGTAGTTCGGTTTTTCTTCGACAGATGGCGCTTTATATATTTATAAATGGCGCAGCAAAGGTATCCAGTCCATTGTGATTGACATCGAATTTCCGGTAAAGATATCCTTATTTAAGACAACTTACATTAAAATAATTGTCTCTTCTCAACAGTTACAATTAATTTTTAACTTATTCTCTTTATGTTTGTTAGAGGTACTAATGGTGCCTTTACTTTCTTACACCCACATAACGCACTTCCATACACTTTATTTCTTTAACCACAACAGCGTAATAAAGAAGCAATTACTTTCCAGATGTCTTAAACAATGAAACCCTGTACACCCAAATGCACGACTCCTGGCATCGCATCGCCCCCATATCTTTCTACCTATCTGGCAATACTGACATACAAGCTGACAGACTCAAGCAGGCGTACTTGGGCGGCAAGGACATAGCGAATGATACAGCCACAGCTACAGGACTTGGGAAGTTGTATTCTGATTCCATTATTGGATTTGGAGTTCACAGGCAAGAGAATATTATTATGCTAGATTAGACACATAATTTTGAGTAAATATGAATGGCTAAACATGAATAATATAACAGTTGGACAGATAAGATGAAATCATTCATCATCTTGTTTAAGTGTTTGGATGAGGCTATGTCCAATCGCCTCAGCTCAGTTGGTCGTGACGCCAGTTGCCAGTTCTATTACGTAGATTATATGGAAGAACAGACAACAAACCCCAAGGACACTCTTTTTCAGCACAAAGAACATGTTTAAAAGAGTGTCCTTAGAGTTTTTACAATTTTGTGGTAAGTTTGTTTTTTTTTATGGTATAGGGGGCAAACGAGCAGACGGGTCAACTGACTATCTGGTAAATGACTATCGGAGAGGAGGGAAGAGTGGGAAGAGGGGGAGAAGGGAGGAAGATGAGAGGCAAGGGTTAGGGCCACCGGTAGCCTCACTCACTCGGCGAAAAGCAATGCAACCATTGCTTCACTGCCGGTTTTCTGTGAGGCCGTGGTATCACTCCGGTTGAGTCGGCCCATACTTGCCGAAGCATGGCTCTCCCACGATATATACGCCTTCACGTTGTAACTACTCAACCGATCATCAAGAACTCGTTGACTGTAGTTCTTTATTAAAAATTTACCGTATAATAATTTCTCTGATCGGTCAGGCTGGCTAACATTATGGCACGCCATTCTCCGCAACCGGTGTACTACTACCAGTTCGGTTACATCGGCACCAGCAGCCACTACGTGGATCCCACCACTAAGAAACCAACAGGTAATAAACCAAACATTCTTGCCATAGTCTTATAGCCAAATAATAATAATATCGCTATCTAAACTAACATTCCAGAGAGGTAAAGTTTGTAAGTTTGGATGTAGGCGGTAACTCTGAAACTGCTGATCCAATTTCCACGAACGTTTGCAAAGCCGGTGCCGAACATAATTATATTTTCAGATCTTTCACATTAACAAATCGGCCAAATACCAGTAGGAGTCGCACCCGAGGGTTCCACAGATACTTAATTATATGGATAGTTAATACATAATCATACCTAGTATTGCAGTAGAAAAGGTGTAGTCGGAAAAATCATTTTTTTTTAGACTTTCTACTTGTCAAATTTCATGATTCTAGGTCAACGGTAAGCTTTTGTTTTTTGCATCGACTTCGAGGCTTGATTTTTTAAACTAACTCATTTGTTTGGACAATTAATTATCTTATAAAAATAATCCAAATGTTCTGTTCATTATTATAGCTTGTATTAATAACTACTTGTTGCTATTACAGGAGCTGCCCACCACGATGACCTGATCTACCTGTTCAATGTGAGCGTCAGTTTCCCCTCTATCCCAGTGTCCGACTCACCGGACGCGCTGATGGTGGACAAGATGACCGCTATCTTTTACAACTTTATGCGATACGGGTAAGGACTGTTCATCATAAAGTTTATTTTCTTAATTGTGAGTGCGTCAATGAGATTTGGATCCTTTGATACAATGTTGTTTAACTCGTAACCTCGATTGTAATTAGCTTGGTTTTAATTAATTTACAGACACAAAGTTACCTATTTCAGCATTTTTACGATACAATTTTTTTTTAACAATTAGTTTCTTATATGAAAAAACATTGGATTAAAATTACATATGAAAAAAGAATTAGGATATAAAGTAATCTATATGAAAAAAGTAGGATACACAGTTGCGTATTATAATATTATAATATATATAAAAAACTGGCCAAATCAGGACACATTAAAAATCTAAAATGTATTCTTTATTTCGCCTCTTGATTAATTGATTTCCTTGTCCATAGTGACCCGAACCCTAGACCCGACACTCCAGAGCTTTCGTGCCTACACTGGCCAGCCTTTACACCAGAGCAGAGGAATTACGTCCGTATCGACAAAGAGTTCTCCGTCAAGCAGAACATGTTTGAAGACAGATTCAAGGTCTGGGAGGAATTGTATCCCATAGACTATGAGAAATGTAAATAAAATGTTTCTTGATATTTCGTGAAGTATGATAATTTTTGCTAACATGTTATGTTGCTTTAGACTTAAGTTAAAAAACAATAAAATATATTCAAAAACATACAATTTTTATTGGTCGTGGAGGAATTTTAGAAGCGGAGGGGGTATTAATAAAAGATTTGATTGGAGTTTCTTGCCTGTTCTTCTTTACTGGATCTACGAATTGGAACAGGCAACTAGCTTCACGACTGACTTAGTCTGACTGACTACTACTCCTGACAATTGAAAAATACCCATAGTGGTTAATTTAAATAAATGATTTTGATTTTGATGAGGACATAAAAGGCCAATGGAAGACCTACTTTGAAAAACTTATGAATTAAGAGAATTAATAAAGCGAAGTGTGGTACGATGTGCATGTGAATACTGGAATAGTGAATGAGATTAGTATAAACGAAGTTAAAATTGCAGTACGAAGTATGAAAAATGGAAAAGCAGTTGGACCTAAGGTACGCCAGTAGAAGTTTGGAAGTTATTGAAAGTGAACGGATATCAGTGGCTGATTTTATTCTTCAATAGGTAAGTTGTTGCATGAAGAGGTAGCTCCTAAAGAACGGGGTCTAAGTTCACTTGCGCGCATCTTTAAAAATAAAGAAGATGTACAGGAATGCAACATGTATCGAAGACTAAAGCTCGTGTCACTTATTAACTGTTCAAATTTTGCGTTTCCTGATATAATGATGATCACGAAAGGGTATTACATACCTCTAGATGATGTCACAAACCATCTAATTAATACAGAGTGGATGAAGTGGCAGGTAACGGGAATAATTTGTGTTCTCAGGTCTCCTATCAAACTGACAGGTAAAATTTATAAGACTGTCATCAGACCTGCCGTCCTCCATGGGTCTGAATGTTGACCAAGAAAGAGAACGGATGAGAGACGCGTGCGTGTAACTGAAATTGGAATGTTGAGATGAATGTGTGGTGTGACTAGAATGGGTGAGGAATTCATCAAAAGGGGTCTTAAAGTAGCGCCAGTAGATGAAAAGTTGAGGAGCAACAGCTTATTGTGGTATAGACGTGTGATGTGGAAGATGAGTAAAATGTGGTGAAGGGAGTTTTATATATGATGTTATTTTATATAGATGGATACAAGAGAAGAGGACGATCAAAGACAAGATGGACGGACTGCGTGACTGAGGATATGGCAAGAAAGGGGATAAGCAGTGAAATGACGAATGATAGAGGTGAATGGAAAAAGAAAACTCATTGCGCCGACCCCAAATAAATTTGGTATAAAGTTCATCAACTTTAGGAGGAGAAGGAGAAACTTAAGGAATAAGTTGCACACATAGAACATAACTGATGTTGATTGATTGTTGATTCTAAAATGAGAGCATTGTAGTATAGTAGATTCTAAAGTAAGACATGTGTAGTTTTTAGAATAAGGAACGTAACACTATGCTGGTTATTGTTTTTAAACTTTCGCGACTTTACTAGATGTGTAATTCTTCTTAATCGCGATAATATTTATCGAAACGTCGGGTAACCAAGAGGTATTGTACCTTTTAAATATTATCGCGATTAAGTCCCGAATTACACATCTAACTTTCTGGTTAGTTCAAAGCTGAGATCTAGATTAGGATACTATGCAGGTCTTGTACAACTTGGGTGAATTTTGGTACATTTGGGCATTTTAGCTATCCGTATTATTAAAGCGAAATATACGATCACTTAGGACACGTAATGTTTGAATCAGTGGAGCTTTTTATATGAAGCTTTACTAAGGTGAGGGTAACTTAATAAAACTTTCACTTGCTAATGTGTGATTCAAACCCACTTTACCAAAAAACATTTTTTCTCTATTGTTTGGATTGAATTATTACTTTAACATTAATACCTAATATGTATTTATCTCTCTCAGCTATAGGGCATCCACTGCTGACCGTAGACGATATATCTTAAATAAATAACCTTAAAAATCATACAGACAATTAAACATATTGTCATAATATATTCTACCACCGGCTAACGTATTCCTCACTTAAGAATCTAATCGCGACAATTACTCGGGTTTCCTTAACGTCATCGGCACGAACATACCTAACACCGTCTAGTTTTCCTTATTTACATTAGCTAAACAATTGTTTCTTTGTGTGATTAACAACAGGTTTCATTTAAAAAAAACATGTTGGCAGTTAAACGAATCTGAAATAGATAATTAAAAATTTACTGAATAATTACGATATCTTTAGCTTATATTGGCTTGAGCTCATAGCTGGGTCGCAGATTGGCTCGCATATTATGTTTGTATCTTTCTTGTACCCTATGTCTTTTTCTGCACACACACACACACACACACACACACACGCACAAACGCACACTTTTTCTTTGGTTTAATTTATTGTTTACAATCATATCATTTAATTTAAAATTAGCATTAAACTAGTGGAACATACACCCGATTGTATCCTGGAGGGCGTTTATGACTGACTGTGCCACAGTTTTTAACTACTGCAGTCATTATCGAACCCATTTATTTGTAAACCTGTGTTACCTGTTCCGATATAAAGATTTATTATTATTATATATGATGTGAATTATGATGATTAGTTGCTTCCAGCAACTTATAGTTCTGGTGATTGATCTATAATGATAATAGTGTTGATCAATAATTTTTAGTTTTGAAAAAGACGATTTCAAGTATTTTTCAAGGAATTCTATGAAACGCAGAAATTTGTCTGTGACTTTGCTACTACATACTTAATAAGAACTGTTGTTATAATGTTACATATGATTGACTACAAATTCAGAAAATATAATACGTAATAAGTAACAGAAAATATCTGTCATTATTCTAAGTAACTTTGTATAGTCTGAACTTCTAATCTGTCTGAACTTTCTTCAACGGTAGGTTTTATTAAAAGCAATTAAAATCTAATCTAACCATCTTAATTTTTTTTTAAGGAATAAGTAGCCCATTAATCTTTGCCGTAAATATATAAAAACATGTTACATACAATTGGATATTCAAGGTGAACACTGCGATGTACACATAACTGATTAGCTACATTTGAGCTGCAGGTCACTGATAACTGATAACAGATGTGAAGTTCAAGACCTTTGATAACAAACGCATGTTTTTGTTTACCTGTTTATATTAAACTATCAGTTTCCGCGCGGCTTTGCTCGCATGTAGTACATACTTATATATTTTGCGCGGAACTCTAATTCTTTTTCCAAAATAAAAGTAGCCCATGTTCCCCTTATAACACCAGCTATCTGTCAGTAAAAGTAACGTGGAAATCGGTCCACCCGTTCCGGAGATTAGCCAAAACAAACAGACAGTCAGAGAGACAGACAGAAAAAAAAACATATTTTTAGGCATAGGTTTCGTGCAAATAACTGTATGAGCTTAAAAAAAATATTATTTTGACATTACGACACACTTCAATTTTAATTATTTGTAGGTATTGAAATGAAATGATATTATGTACAAGCTGTTATCAAAACCTACATATTATATGTAAATAATAATATATTATTATTGTCATTCTACGTACCTACCTAAGTATCAAATCAAGGATGTTATGGAGCTCCGCAACCGGGCCGAGAATACCGGATATCCAAAATAAAATCGTAACCGAATTTGATATAAAAGTAAATGTAGTAATGTAAGTAATGAGTAAATGAGACATGACAGTTACAGTTATGACAGGTTTTTATTGTTTCTATGTGACTGAAATGTGTGTGTGTTGTGTAATGTAATTCATTTTTGTTTTGTTTTGATAACTCGCTTATTTTTCTGTGTTTCCAGTACCAAATGATAACCTAGAAAAATTCTGTCTATTTGTATTTTCCTATTACAATTCTTTAAAAATCTAATATCCGTAATAATAGAAACGCTCCGCAACTATCCAACAATCGGAAATAATTTCATATCCTTAACCTTAAGTATCTGAAACCGGTATAATATTATTCACATTCCGTATCCATGTCCAGACTCCAAATAAGCACTCAAACCTGATTGTAAGCGGTTATCCAAGCTTTAACTCTAACTCCTCGGGTGTTCTAACGATCGTGTAAAAAGTAGAAAATAATTTTCAATAAACGCCCCGCGATTTCACCCGATCCCGTGGGATATCGAGATAAAAAGCCCATATGTTAATCCAGGTCTCCAGCCATCTACATACCAAGTTTTGGCGGGAAAGAGTAACAAACATCCATACATACATACATCCTTACAAACTTCCACGTTTATAATATTAGTAGGATTGTAGTAAAGCGTAGGGTGCTCTTTAAGATATTTTCATAGTTTGGTTTTCTATTAAAGCGTGTGTTTTAGTTTTTTAAAACCATTATTTAGAGTCCATTAAAGAGTGGTAGGAAAAGTAGATCCCTAGAGCACACACTACTCTGTATTAGAACGAACTTAAGCAGTATGAATATAGTCTTGTATCTGCTAAGCCTTAGGATCGGCCACGAGCTAGTGATACCAGTGTCGTGGCTGTCTGTGGAAGCGTTTCTCTTTGTGGACTGCGACAGTTGTCAAGGCGGAGATAGTGGGCACGTGATGTGACAAGGATTAAAGCTAGATAATTACTGGCAAACAGAGGCCCTAACTTCTAACAAACTACAAGTACTACATGAAAGTCAAGGTTAACTGCTTCTCCCCTGCAATAGACCCTCTTGTGATGGAATACCGTGTGTTTAATCGCCTTTAGCTCGAGGTGGTGACCACTGGCGTTTCGTCAAACTAAAGACACGTTTTAATGGAGAACAGAATTAAAAACCACCTCCTTTTCCTCCTGACCTCCAGACCATCGTTACCAAGCCCAATCTATTGGAATCATCAACCCGAGACCAAACTCGAAGGGTTCATTAGTAGTCACTGAAGAGTTCCACTATCCACCTCCTGGCTCCATCATCAGACCAGCTCCGAGATGCATAATTATAGTATTGTCATCTAAACTACAGATACCTACAGTTTTACTTCGAGTAGACAATTGGAAGTAGGTTAACGTTTCCTTCCAAGATTTGTTTACATAGTCACAGATAAGATAATAGTTCACATAGTCACAGATAAGATAATAGTTGACATAGTCACAGATAAGATAATAGTTGACATAGTCACAGATAAGATAATAGTTGACATAGTCACAGATAAGATAATAGTTGACATAGTCACAGATAAGATAATAGTTGACATAGTCACAGATAAGATAATAGTTGACATAGTCACAGATAAGATAATAGTTGACATAGTCACAGATAAGATAATAGTTGACATAGTCACAGATAAGATAATAGTTGACATAGTCACAGATAAGATAATAGTTGACATAGTCACAGATAAGATAATAGTTGACATAGTCACAGATAAGATAATAGTTGACATAGCCGGTTAGTTACAAGTGAAGCTAATAAAGCTTGTTAATAATAGTAAAGCTTTCGACAAAAGAATATTCTGACAATCTCAAGGCTACGAATATTCTAATGTTTTAATCATTCACTATAGCACAGAAAACATACTGTACAGGTAATTATAGTAAACTATATATTTGCAGCATTTTAATAATTATTTACCACGTTGTCCGATTTCAATTATTCTTTTTTATTACAAAAGGAGTTCCTCAGTGGTGGTGTCATATGAATTATAGTCTATTTAATCTAAGAAGTACCGTTTGACATTTCATACTTTTCAACCCGAAACAACTTTGCATAGGCGTAACTCACACAATTTCAATTACCTTTTCCGTAAAACCATGGAATAATGAAGCTTTTTTTATTTTATAGGACAAAGATTAGTTGTGTTGTGAAAAAAAAATGCTATCGAAAGTTTTTTAAGACTTCTTAAGACGCGTTGGTTGGCAGCTGGCAGTCTGGTTACCATAGTACAGGCTCTGCCTAGTTTGGGATCAGATGGCCGTGTGTGAGGTGTCTCAAGGTATTATTATTAAATTGACGATTGATGTGACTAATGCCATAGCATGAATATGTCAAATTAACATTGGCCTAAATATTCCTATGAATGAGACATACCCCATAGTATACAAAATACGTTTATTTTGAGTTTTTAAAAGTGCTGTATCTAAGTATATCCCAGAATTAAAAGTAGACTTAAGTTATCTTAATGTTTAAAGGTTAGTTAACGGTTATTTCACTCTCAATCTCTACATCTCATTCTCCTCTCTTGCACTTCTGGATTTACATGAATTGGCATGACGATGTTCCTTAACATAAAAAACAAGGTTCTTAAGAAAAAAAACCAACAGACATAACCGCAAAAAAAATCTAGTATTACGTGAATATATTGCAGAATATCCCTTCAATTTGTCATATAAATCCCGTCGCAAGTAGCTGAGGCCGACAGTCGCCTATTCGGCTTTCGACAACATGTTACTCCGAGTGCTGTTTGTAGTGGTAGCTGCCTGCTCATGCGCAAGTGGTCATAGTGATCATGACAAGCGCAAATTTGCCCATGGATATGAACATAAAGGTCTGTTTTTCTTTAATTAAATTAGTATACACATGATTATATGTGTTTATGTGTACAGAAATTAACGCGATCACTTGCACTTCCGTGGTCACAGGCTGTGCAACTTGGTCGAAACGTCAGGCAATTCCACTAATACCTAACCATTACGTGATCGGGTTAATTCCCGTTAACATAATTATTCAAACTCAATATCTTTTTTTTCATAAAATTGATCATCAATTATTCGAAATCGTCGATTTAATAAATAATTATTATAATAAGAAATTATAGATAAACAGAGACACACAGATAAAGTTATAGACACACAGAGTCACCGCAGTCATAGTTTGCTTTGTCAAATGTAAAACTATAAACAAATAATATAGAATATGAAATAATATAGAATATAAAACAAATAATATAATATCAGCCTGTGTCGATCTATAACCGCCCGTTTTCAAATGGTTGAGCCTGAGTATTTGTCATGAAACTCTAAATTTTAGAAGTTAGTAATTGAATTACCAGTTAGGACCATACATTTATGCGCATCTGAAGTACATTTCACACAATTCTTTATCAATGACTGATCTATGCGTCATGCTCGTGAACGAGTATTAGTTGTGGTGACTGGTCGGCTTTGATACAATTGTTTTAGTTACTTGTTAGATATTTGTCTTTCATCTACAATAGCTACTTAACATTGACATGCAAATTTATACTAATGTGGTAATATACATAATAGTATATATACCTAGCTATAGTTTTAAGTTATAATGCACATGTCTGTCAATATAATTAATTGGAAGAAACTAACGTCTAAGATACAGGCTCCGCCTAGTTTAGACGTTAGGGTAATGCAATATTGTAAACATCGAGTTACTGTACTATAGGTTAAGAAGTTGTATGTTTTATTCTGGTATCTGGTATCAATAAACTTACCTATATAAATATATACGTTTGCGGATGATGACGATGGGTGATGATTTTGTTTGCATGTCTGACATTAAGTGAGATAGATGCATGATAGTGTTATAATAATAACTCGGCAGATCTCACACATGAAAGTTATTTGTCCTGGGTGGTAATCGAACCCACGACATCTGGCTCAGCAGTCAGGATCACTAACCACTAGACCAACAAGCTAGTAAGTCTATTTACGTATGATAATCAACTGCTCTTTTCACAGGAACTTCTCCACCTCCTACTACTTCTACCACAGGGGCAACTCCATCTCAAGATGGGCCAGTAACACAGAGTGTGTCAGGCACATTCAAAGGTTCCTGGATGGAGACGCGCCGCAACAGGCGCTTCCAGGCTTACAGAGGTATACGATATGCTGAACCCCCTGTAGGAGAGTTGAGATTCAAGGTGAGCTATTTTAAAGGTACCGTAACCAAAGAATGCCAACGGACCCCCTTTTACTAAGCATCCGCTGACCGTTTGTATGTCTATGTTTTCACAGAGTATGTATTTCTGTTGCCAGTACAACTATAAATTGTAAAAATTTAATTAAATAAAAAATTAAAGGGGTAACAACCGTGCGTCCAAAACAGTCCGACTAGCACTTAACCTGTTTTTAATAAAACTGCTTTGTAATGGTAGGGCATATCCACTTCCTGCTAAAATAAAAACCTTCCGACTTTGGAAGTAATTCCTCCTTCAAGAGAAGAGGGTCACCAGAGTTTAATTAAGAGGAGGTTAGCGAGACACACCAGTGCTTTAATTGTAAACGATTACGTAATAATGCTCATCTCATATTTAGAACTGGCTAAGAATAGCGATGTTTTTGTTATTCATTGACCTCGAGGGAAGACGAGGGAAGACGAGGGAAGACGAGGGAAGACGAGGGAAGACGAAGACCTTAATACTACAGAAATTATCATAACCTGAGACCTGCTTACAATTTTAGATTGGAACAGGAAAATATTATTTTACGACAACCTTGCTATTATACCGCCTTTATATTTGTAACTTGTATTAATGTATTGTATACATATCATTATTTAAAAAATATGAAATTTATTACTAGTCCGTCCGTCCGGCCGTTTTACTTAACCGATTTGCTTATTTATTTTTTTAATTAATGATATTGATGCACAGATTTATGATCAAGTTTTTACAAACTTTCACCCATTTCAAGTAATATTCAAACCCGATTTCCCCCTCTACATGTCTTATGATTTCATGGCTTTGTTTCTCTAAATCTCTTGTTCTAATTGAGGTACGCGGTTCATTATATTCTAAGAACACTCGCTGTAACGAGCTCTTTTATTTGAGCTTATGCCCACTGTAATTGGTTGAGTTGGCAGTTGAATTGAACGTGTAAACATTCAATTTAAAGTGGAGCAGCACTTTTCTTAACAAACTAAAAGACATTTCTATTGCATGCGAATATAACAAATATGGTATGTTAATTTATAGTTTAATTTCCATATACAACGCGATCAACATACGTTAACGTTTTTGTCAAAGTTTGTTGTATTAGATTGACGATGGATTTATAGGTTCTCTACAATCTGGAACCCAATCACTAAATGAATAGTAATAGTATAATAATATCAATACCCTGTTCCCCCCGTAGCCCCCGAAGCCAATACTTACATACAAAGATGCCGTAGACGCCAGCAAGGAGGGCCCGGCGTGCCCTCTGCCAGTACCTCCCACCTACTACGTCGATGAGGATTGTCTGACTATCAATGTATACACACCGGCCACCCCAAAGGACAAAAGGTAAGTGTCTACGATAGGCCGTTAAAGTTTCTCCGGAAAAACAGTTTGGCTTAGTATTCTGCAGCAGCAGGATATCTGATTACCGTCATCGAAACGTGTACTTCTTTGCTTACTTAGTGGTATAATAAAGCGCATTATACTCGAAAGGTATAGGTTCTTAACTAAATGTAAACAAATCATAATTAAAACAAGCTCTTTTAAGTAGCACGTTCTCGTTTCAAACAATTTTTCTACTAAAACCTCGTCCACACGACACAATTTAACTAGATTAACAATTAAATTGTTTTTTGGGGAATCAAATTGCTCAGTTCAGGACCATTGACCAGAATCATGTCTAATCATATCCGGTGAATTCGGTTCTTGTGAACTCTAATTGGCTAATTTCCTCATTTTAGTTGGCATACAATCGAGTGTGTTAATGGGTTTTATCAATTCTGTGTTGTTTTCTTCAAAAAATAAAACTGTTCCGTTTAATTTCTCCATAATTTAAACAATGTTTCTTCTTTCCTCATCGTAAAATTAAGTTTTGTATTTAATGTAAATGTCAGTACTAATTACCTACAGTGGGTTGTACAGCATTTATAATTTAAATATTATAAGGTTAACAATACGTGTTGTGATCGGTCTACTATAAAGAACCCAATACGGCAGGGACCGCAAACCTTTGTAGGCATTCAGTTGTGTCATCAAACTCATCAAGTTAAGTCGTCTAATGTATCAGTTTTAGTATAGTATTAACTTCTTAATTTTGTAATAAGTATTTTCAGGCATTTTATATAATAAGGTGAAATTATTGATGAGTTAACTAAGAGTTCTCTAATGTAGATTCCTTTTTTAGGACAGTTAGACTTGCGATCAAGTGGTTGCGGTTTCGAACCCCACCCGGTGCACTACCCACGTAAACCATCCTCCTAACACAAACCTGTGGGACCCATGTTACTAGTATTCATATAAAAAATCTGTCTCTAGGTTTGAGTAATGAATCGTATCCAATATCAATTATATTATAGATAGTAATAAACCTTCGTAACCTTATTCGTTTACGAATCCAATTCTTTAATCATTATATACGATGACAAAAAAAAACAAGTTTTTATGATAAAGGTTTAGCGCCCGTTAGTTACCAACGTACGTTTTCTTGTTTACCTTTATTTAAGTACCTTAACCTTTCGAGTGTAAACAACTCATGTACTAAGTAGCAGGCCTTTTAAGGCGCGTGTGGCACCCCTATATTGTGTTCTGAGTGTTTGCAGATATCGATAACCTGCAAGAAATCTTGACATTTACTTGCCAAATGATTTGTGTACACACGTATTGTATTGTAATGTTTATTTAAGGATATATCTTAATACTAACGTCGGTGTTACGGGGATGTTCAACCTCACACGACAGGTCGCTTTAACTGTTGCCATAGGGCTCCTGTCAAGCCGGAAACTAATAAGGCATCCCCAAAACACACACGTAAGTTTAAAAGTTCATCTTTGATATAGATGACTCATACTCAATTACGTTTGTATTCTATTTTTAATGTATTGTCTAAAAAACAAGACAGAAGTCAACCACTAATCACATTCAATATAAATCTAAACATTCAATATAAATCTAAACATTCAATATAAATCTAAATATATTAAAATAATGAAAGTGATGATATTCTATGATCATTTTGTTCTTCAGCTCCAAACCACTGCCGGTGATCTTCTACATCCACCCAGGAGGTTTCTACTCGATGACAGGGCGCAGTGACATCGAGGGACCTGAGTATCTGTTAGACAGAGATATAGTTCTCGTCGCCATCAACTACAGGATTGGATCCTTAGGTAAGTCTACAGAGAAAACGATATATCTGACAATATTTACTTCTTAGTCTTCGGAAATTCTAGGCTCGATGTAGGAGTCTATAATTTTCAAACTTTATTTACCGAATCGTGCAAGAAGTTCTGTCCCTCGGATTGGGTAGTCAGTGGTCGTGATCAAAATTCGATCGGGAGTATATTATAGGTGATTGTTTCTCTTTAACATATACTACATAATCACGTATTTCTAATCTATAGATTAGAAATACGTGATTATGGCTAAACTCGTCCTCAAAAAACATAAAAAAAATTTTAGATAGAGCCGTGACTTGTATCGTTTTATTTCCCAGGATGGATGAGCACTGGCGACAAATATGCTCCTGGTAATAACGGCATGAAAGATCAAGTGGCTGCTCTCAAGTGGGTTCAGCGTAATATTGCCGCATTCGGGGGGGATCCGAACATGGTGACCATTGCTGGATGCAGCGCTGGTTCGATCAGCGTAATGTTGCACATGATCTCGCCCATGTCTAAAGGTTAGTAAAGTATCCACACACTCGAGTCATTTAAAAAAAAAAAATAAGCCTTGGAAAATGCAGGCAATCTTCAGCAACTGCAATTTTTTTTAAATTCTTTGTCTCAGGATTGTTCCACCGAGGTATTTCAATGAGTGGATCCCCCGTAAACAAGGGCCCAATGGTGACGCATCAGCGGCATCTGGCGGTGCAGCAAGCAGAATTCATGAATTGTCCCACCAACTCCTCAGAGGCCATTGTCGAATGCCTCATGAAGACACCTTGGCGGGAGCTCGGGGATTCTCTGACCAAATTCTTTGTAAGCATCTAACTGGTTATTCTTGTTTATTTCAAGTGTATTAAGATTTAGTGTATTATGGTAAAGGTAATGGCACTTTCAAACTGACATCATCACCTGGTCACTGAGTATGTACAGAGTATGGTACAATATGTATCAATTTTGACGAAAGTAACTTTGGGGTTTTCACCACAGCAATTGACGTTTTGGTTCAATTTTACCTGTTCACATAAATGATGAATTTGGAATTATATTATATTTATCGGTACTTTACTCTTTAGGATAATGCATAACTTGAACTTTTAACTCCTTAACTAATTCTTAATAAAATTCATTATTCATTTTCAGCCAGTTTAACTCTCTTGCCGTCATCCAGTGTCGTGCTTTAGTGGGCACTTAAGAGTGTGCACCTTTCACTTCACTGTATGAATCTATCAAAGAGGTCAATTATATCAAAAAAACTACATTACCAATTCAAAACAAAAAGTCGAAACGAGAAAGAGGGAATACTATTTTAAAACTATAAATATTACAAAACAATTGCCTTCCAGGAGTTTGGCCCTGGTGATCCAGTTGGTTTGTGGGGTCCAGTTGTGGAGCCAGACTTTGGCCAAGAGCGGTTTCTGGCGGTTCAGCCCGAGGTCGCTATCAAGCAGGGCATGATGCACGAAGTGCCTTTCATCATAAGCCTAACTACGGATGAGTTCTTCTGGAAAGCATTCCGTAAGTATTAAAATTGGTATGTTACTTCTTCTATATTCTATATTAAACCTAGCTCTCTCTCTCTCACTTAAGTCAAAAGTTAACCCTTTTTATAACAACAAATCTATATATTTTTTTCATTTGAGACGACTACATTGCTAATGAGCAACTTTACTAATTTGACGGGTTTTATTTTTAAAATTAGTCAGCATATCACTAAACATATTTCAGTGAACCGAGATAGAAAATGTTGTTTATGTATAATTTTTTCTATAGCGGTGTTCCAAAACGAAACTCTTATGAACACAATGAACAACGAGTGGGAGCGCATAGCACCTATCTCTTTCTTACTGCCGAAGGAAAATTCTGAGCGAGCAGTAAAGAGGTTAAGAGAGGTGTACTTCAACAATAAGAAACTGGAGAATAACACTGAAAGTCTTAAAGGACTCCAGAACCTGTACAGAGACTCTGTCATTGGCTTTAGTGTACACAGGTGAGATTTAGTTTTAATTTTTTCTCACTATTCTCTATTGCCTCCATCTCCTATCTCTCTCTTTCTGGCTCTCACAATCTCCTACCTTTCTTTCTATTTTTAATGCTAATCTAATTCTCTAATTGGTTTGGGGACTTTTTTGGCGATTCTAGAACTTTAAAGAAGTTATGTTAAATATTTTGTGTTCAACAGGATGGCAAATCTGATGTGTCGCCATTCGAAGCAGCCAGTTTACTACCTCGAGTTCGCGTACATCGGAAAAGACAGCTATTACGAGGACGCCGATGGCAAACCTCAAGGTATTACTTATAGTAATCCGCTGTTGAAGCCATTCGAGATTTACATTTACATATTAATCTAGGACATATCACATATTGCACAGACCCAAACTAAGCATACATTGTACTATGAGCTCTGAAACACGAATAAACATACTCATACATGTTATTGTTTCGAAAAAAGATACTTATATCTAATACAGAGGAACACCTCTATGTAGAAATAAATATTTTTCTTTCTTTCTTTCTCACTAATATAAATAGTCATATTCATCGAAACAAATAGTTATTAATACAACCGATTGGGAATCAAACACGCAACCCCCTAAATGGTAGTCGAATGCTCTTCCACCGCGCTATACTCATTATGACATCGATTGACAAATTTCCATCTACCTTTTTAAGCATGGCGATGTTGCCATCCTGCTGAATTCCGCTTGAGATAATCTTTAAAATATTTTTTCTTCGCAGGCGCTTCTCATCACGACGACACTTTGTATGTGTTTAGGCAGAGCTACAATTTCCCAGTCATTGAGACAAGCAGCCCAGACTCACATGTTGTAGATGAGTTGACTGCTATCTGGTACAACTTTGCGCGATACGGGTATGTTTATTACATGTATTAGAAAAGCTGAATAAATGTACAAAAGCTACTTGTACTATTCATGCATATATTTAAAAAAAATATGTTAATTATCCGCTAAGCTTAAGACAATCCGGATGGGTTGAAATTTCCCCTATACGTTTTTGGTAAAGCATCCCAGTTTGCGTGAGTCAAAAAAATTTCGCTACCTCCTTATAAGAGGGACGAAACCTAAGCCCATGTAACCTCTCTTAAGATGTTTCTATGAATTATTTGTGTATTTTAAAGTTCGAATAATCTAAGAATGGGAAGGAGGTACCGCTTATTAGATAACTCAAATTTTGGTCATCCAATATGGCAGATTTCTGCTCGAACCTCTAGTCAAGTATCTGGACAACACAGAGTATACCGCTAGCACAGTGCTGGTGGAAACGTTCGTGTGAGAGGGGCAGACATAGCAACGGTCAAGTAATACCACCGGTCATCGTAGATGTTAGACGAGGGCCTGATGAGCGGTTCAGTAGATAAGACGTGAAGCGCAACAAACAAACAGACTTACTTCCCAATTATACTATTAGTTAGGATAATTTAATTCCGCAAAAGGATTTTGAAGTATTTAGTAAAGAAACCCGTTAAAGTTAAGTGTCACTACTGTTCGCCCTGTACAATATTTTATCCTGTCCCCAGAGACCCGAACCCCAGAAGTGATACTCCAGAATTGGGCTCCTTAAAGTGGCCCATCATGAAGCCAGAGCAGAGAAACTTCCTGCACCTTGGAAACCAGCTCATTGTCAGACAAAACATGTTTGAAGATCGGTTCAAAGTTTGGGAAGAACTGTACCCTATTCAATATTAGACTGACAACAAGAGACCATTGCAGCCAGGGGACGGCATATGGACGTGGTGAAAATCTCCTGAGTGAGAACGATTGTTGAGAGGAGAAGTACTTTCTGTTAGTTGTTACGAGTGCACATAAGAACCATTTTGTTAGAACAACGTTATTTAGAATCTTCTGTTCGATATAATGCATTAATTATTTTATTAAACATTCTTAATTTTATTTTATTTTTTTTATTTGCAACTTTTGTCTATAATTATGTGTTTAAACAGGAATTAACGCGATCAGGAAAAGGTATTGCATACTTCTGAATTGCCTGACGTTTCCACCAGGTTGCACTGGCCATGGTCACAGGCTGACTGGCTCAGCGGTGCACGCCCTCCGTCGTCGAGATCGTGAGGTAGAAGGTTCTTCATCCACCCCCACATTTTCGATATTTTTGATATTTTGGTTTCGCCATGTACCGTCACATACTAACAGTGTCCCTATTCTCTAAGCAAAACGGTGTGCCCCTATTCTGTTGTTCACCCGACTGCGCATAAAAGCAAGGTGGTATGTTTTTTATCACTGGATTCCACGCTGTAGATAATTTGAAACCATCTTCCCGATTGAAAGTTTTGTGTTTTTTTATTTCAAAAACTCTTGAGTAAAAGTGACGTTCCGTGGAGACGGAGGACGGAAAGAGGACTTGCGTACGGTGAAATTCAATCCAGTAACTGGTGCCCGCTTCGAGTGCATGTTCTGCAATCGCTAATTTACTGATCTGTCGGTTCTTCACAGCAGCGATATGTTCTTTGACCCTTTCAGCAATAGTCCGCTTTGTTTTGCGATTCATGATATAATTATGTATTTACACGGAAATTAACGCGCTCACGAAAAGGTATTACATACCTCTAAAATGATTCAGAGGATCGAATCAATACAAGGCGAATGAAGCGGCAGGTAACAGGAACATTTTGTGTTCCCAGGTTTCCTATTAAACTGACAGGTAAAATTTGTAAGACGGTCATCAGAACTGCCATCCTTCATGGATCTGAATATTGGCCAATAAAGAGAACGGATGAGAGACGCGTGCGTGTAACTGTAATGCGAATGTTAAGATGAATGTGTGGTGTGACTAGAATGGGCAAAGTGAGGAATACATTAGGAGTCAACAGCTTCTCGTGGTATAGACGTGTGATGCGGAAGGGTGAGTAAAATGCCGTAAAAGGTGTTTTATATATAGAAGTAGATGGATACAAGAGAAGAGGACCATCAAAGAAAACATAGATGGAATGCGTGACTGAGGATATGGCTAGAAAGGGGATAACAGGGAAATAACGAATAAATTTGGTATAAAGGTCATAAATATGATGATGGTCGTGGAGGAACATTAGGAGGAGAAGGAGAAACTTAAGGAATAAGTTGCACACATAGAACATAACTGATGTTGATTGATTGTTGATTCTTAAATAAGAGCATTGTAGTATAGTAGATTCTAAAGTAAGACATGTGTAGTTTTTAGAATAATGAACGTAAAACTATGCTGGTTAGTTTAAAAATGAGATCTAGATTAGGATACTATGCAGATCTTGTACAACTTGGGTGAATATTGGTGCATTTGGGCATTTTAGCTATACCTATTATTAAAACGAAATATACGATCACTTAAGACACGTAATGTTTGAATCAGTGGAGCTTTTTATATGCAGCTTTACTAAGGTGGGGGTAAAAGAGGTTTTAATAAACCCTCTTTCCTCTATATCCTATTTCCAACTCCTCCAATTTGCTTCTGATTAAATTCATTGCGTGTGTCAGGACAGATAAACTTTCTCTGGGGTTTTTCGTGTCATGGTTGGTACTTTCGTTGTATGGGTGGCATAGGCTAGTCTTTTTTAATTTCACGAAGGTACCACACAAGCATACCGAGATGTCACCTGGTCGTCCTTTTTTTCCTCTTTTGCAAAACCTCATACTGTAATCTGCTGTTAAAACCATGGTAGAGAGGTTAAAAGTCAAAGACGATTTGTTCCCTGGATCTGAAGTTTTTTTCCAAAAGATACATGACATTGAACAAGAACAAGAAATTATTTTTCCAGACCGCATTGTAGGTAACCAACTGACTCATTTGTTTTTGTGTATTTGTGTATTGAGTCTCTCATAGTCACTGGTGTTGTTTATTGACTCACTTTAACGAGACTGAAATTGTTTAATAAAGTATTCCGAGATCTATTAAACCTTACGTACATCTAAAGAAGAACTCTTTCCTCATGTGAGCAAGCAATACCTCCTCATGTAGTTCGATCTTGAATTTACAGCCGTAAACAATGCATTTCTAATTTTCGTAAGATATTATGGATTAGACGACAAGTTCTGATATAAAATATTTTTCCTTCTTGGCAAAGAAAACGGGCCTGAATTTCAATTTTCACTTGCTAATTTTTGACTCAACACCGTGGCCCATTTTTCCAAAATTTGTTTTCTTCTATTGTTTGGGATCAGGATTATTATTTTAACTATTAATATGTAATGTCTCTTTAACTAATTAATCTTAAAAATCATACAGACAATTAAACATATTATCATAATATACTCGTATATTCTACCACCAGCTAACGTATTCCTCACTTAAGAATCCAATCGCGTCAATTACTCGGGTTTCCCTAACGGCATCGGCACGACATACCTAACACCGTCTAGTTTTCCTTATTTATATTAGCTAGACAATTGTTTCTTTGTGTGATTAATAACAGGTTTCAGTAAAAAAAAGCATGTTGATGAAATAGATAATTAAAAAAGCAACTAAATAATTACGACGTCTTTAGCTTATACTGGCTTGTGCCCGTAGCTTGGCTCACCTAAAATATATGTTTATTATATCATTCTAATATGCGTATAACAATATTTTTCTTTGAAATGAAAGGCATTGGTACCCTATGTCTTTTTCTGTATCCCTGGCAAATGTATATTATGCAAAATTTCATGGTAATCGGTTAAGTATTTGATGTATTATGTGTATATATGACGACTAGTTTAGAAGCAACTTATTGTTCCTGTGATTGATCTATAATAATTGTGTTGATCTCTTATCTTTAGTCTAAAAAAGACGATTTTAAGTTAGAAGTTAGTAGAAGATGTTAAGTTAAGAAGAGAAGAAATTTCTGTCATTATTCTAAGTAACTTTGTATTAGTTTTCAGCGATAGTCTAAACTTCTAATCGGTTCGAACTTTCTTTAACGACAGGTTTTATTAAAAGCGATTAAAATCTAACCTACACCTTAATTTTTTTTTAAGAATAAGGAGCCCATTAATCTTCGCCGTAAATATATAAAAACATGTTACATACAATTGGATATTCAAGGTGAACACTGCGATGTACACGTAACTGATTAGCTGCATTTGCACTGCAGGTCACATTTGCTGATAACAGATGTAAAGTTCAAGATCAAAGATCAAGATAACAAACGCATGTTTTTGTTTACCTGTTTATATTAAACTAACAGTTCCCGCGCGGCTTCGCAAGCTGTTATCAAAACCTACATATTATATGTAAATCATAATAATATTGTCATACTACGTACCTCCCTAAGTATGTATCAAGGACGTTATGGAGCTCCACAACCTGGGATGAAAATATCTAATAGGTATCTAAAATAAAATCGTAACCGAATTTGATATAAAAGTTTCGAATTCGGATCGGGGCGGAGTAAATGAGACATGACAGTTACAGTTATGACAGGTTTTAATTGTTTCTATGTGAATGAAATGTGCGTGTGTTGTGTAATGTAATTCATTTTTCAGCAGATAACACGCTTAAAAATGAGGCGATACAGAAAAGTAAATGTTTTTTAATTATCACTTATAATGATAATTATTTTTCTGTGTTACCAGTACCAAATGATAACCTAGAAAAAAGATCAAATCACTATCTATTTGCATTTTCTTATTACAGTCCCTTAAAAATCTAATATCTAATATAATAATAGAAACGCTCCGCAGCTATCGCATAATCGGAAATAATTTCATATCCTTAACCTTAAGTATCTGGAACCGGTATAATATTATTAACATTCCGTATCCATGTCCAGATTCCAAATAAGCACTCAAACCTGATTGTAAGCGGTTACCCTAGCTTTAACCCTAACTCCTCGGGTGTTCTGGCGATCGTGTAAAAAGTAGAAAATAACTTTCAATAAATTAAAATGAAAAATTTTGTGATTAACAAAAATATATATTTTATTGGAAATGTGCTTTTTAAGTTATTTTCATAGTTTGGTTTTCTATTGAAGCATGTTTTTAAGTTTTTTAAAACTATTATTTATAGTCAATTACATTTTAAGAGTGGTAGGAAAAAGCAGATCCCTAGATCGACCACGGATCATCACCTCACCTTAGCTAATGGTGAAGTGGTATGTCGGAATCGAACCGACTAAAATCTCACGGTGTTCCGTTACAAATGGCCCTATCGCAGGGGACCCGGGAATACCCTAAGAAGGAAGCCTCCGGGAACCCCTGCAGACCTTGGCCGCCTCTTGGTTTAGAGAGGCGGACGCGGAACACGTCGCGCTAGGGTAACGGACAGCCCTACCCGTTACCCCCAGGCCAGCGCTCATGGAGGCCGGAGAGCACAGAATACATAATAGTACAGGTAATTATAGTAAACTATATTTTTGCAGCATTTTAATAATTATTTACCACGTTGTCCGATTTCAATTATTCTTTTTTGTTACAAAAGGAGTTCCTCAGTGGTGGTGTCATATGAATTAGGACAAAGATTAGGTACAGCTGTTGTGAAAAAAAAATGCTATTGAAAGTTTTTTAAGACTTCTTAAGATGGGTTGGTTGGCAGCTGGAAGTTTGGTTACCATAGTACAGGCTCTGCCTAGTTTGGGATCAGATGGCCGTGTGTAAGGTGTCTCAAGTTATTATTATTAAATTGACGACTGATAGGACTGATGCCATTGCATGAATATGTCAAATTAACATTGTATTATCATCATACCCCATAGTACTCAAACTACGTTTATTTTAAGTTTTTAAAAGTGCTGTATCTAGGTATATCCCAGAATTAAAAGGAGACTTAAGTTATCTTAATGTTTAAAGGTTAGTTAACGGTTATTTCACTCTCAATCTCTACATCTAATTCTCCTCTCTTCCACTTCTGGATTTACATGAATTGGCATGACGATGTTTCTTAACATAAAAAACAAGGTTCCTAAGAAAAAAACCCAACAGACATAACCGCAAACAAAACCTAGTATTACGTGAATATATTGCAGAATATCCCTTCAATTTGTCATATAAATCCCGTCGCAAGTAGCTGAGGCCGACAGTCGCCTATTCGGCTTTCGACAACATGTTACTCCGAGTGCTGTTTGTAGTGGTAGCTGCCTGCTCATGCGCAAGTGGACATAGTGATCATGACAAGCGCAAATTTGCACACGGACATGAACATAAAGGTATGTTGTGTTAAATTAAATTAGTATACACATAATTATGTGTACAGGAACTACCGCGATCACGTTACGACTTAGTTGCACTAACCGTGGTCACAGGCTGTGCAACCTCGTCGAAACGTCAGGCAATTCAAAGGTATGTAACAACACTAATAACCATTACGTGATCGGGTTAATCCCTGTTGACAAAATTATTTATCATGAAACTCTAAAGTTTAGAAGTTAGTAATTGAATTAGCAGTTAGGACCATACATTTATGCGCATCTGAAGTACATTTCACTCAATTCTTAATCAATGACTGATCTACGCGTCATGCTCGTGAACTAGGATTAGTTGTGGTGACTGGTCGGCTTTGATTCAATTGTTTTAGTTACTTATTAGATACTAGCAGCGCCCCGCGGTTTCATCCGCGTAAATCCTTAAGCTTGTATATTAATTCAGGTCTCCAGCTATATACATACCAAGTTTAATCGCAATCGGTTCAGTAGTTTTGGCGTGAAAGAGTAACAAACATCCATCCATCCATCCATCCATCCAAACTTTCACATTTATATTATTAATGGGATTTGTCTTTGGCGTTTTTGTTTTCACATGGTTCAATGGACAAATGCGTTTAACATCTATAATAGCTACTTAACATTGACATTCAAATTTCTAATATATAATAATATGACATAATATTTAGTATATATACCTAGCTATAGTTTTAAGAATTGGAAGAAACTAACGTCTAAGATATAGGCTCGGCCTAGTTTAGACGTTTGGGATCATGGATTATTGTAAACATCGAGTTACTGTACTAATAGGTTAAGAAGTTTTATGTATTATTCTGGTATCAAGAATCTTAACTATATACGTTTGCGGGTCAATGGGCGATGATTTAGTTTACATGTTTGAAATTCAGTGAGATAGATGCATGATAGTGTAATAATAATAACTGGACACATCTCATACACGGCCGTCTGATCCCAACCTGGGTAGACCCTTTTCTGTAGTTCCAGACTGCTGATAAACATACTTACGAGTATATATTTCTAAATACATACATTTTGTAGATAAATTACACATAGACACAGAACAAATGATCATGATTATCACACAATTATTTGTCCTTATTTGTCCTGGGTGGGAATCCTGGCTCAGCAGTCAGGACTAGACCAACAAGCTAGTAAGTCTATTTACGTATGATAATCAACTGTTCTTTCCACAGGGACTTCTCCACCTCCTACTACTTCTACCACAGGAGCAACTCCATCTCAAGATGGGCCAGTAACACAGAGTGTGTCAGGCACATTCAAAGGTTCCTGGATGGAGACGCGCCGCAACAGGCGCTTCCAGGCTTACAGAGGTATACGGTATGCTGAACCACCTGTAGGAGAGCTGAGATTCAAGGTGAGCTATTTTAAAGGTACCGTACCCAAACAATGCCAACGGAGCCCTTTTACTAAGCATCCGCTGACCGTTTGTATCGCTATGTTTTCACAGAGTATGTATTTCTGTTGCCATTACAACAATAAATTTTAAAAATTAAATTAAATTACAAATTGAAGGGGGTAACAACCGTGCGTGGAGCAGCACTTTTCTTAACAAACTAAAAGACATTTCTATCGCATGCGAATATAACAAATATGGTATGTTAATTTATAGTTTAATTTCCATATACAACGCGATCAACATACGTTAACGTTTTTATCAAGGTTTGTTGTATTAGATTGACGATGGATGTATCAGTTCTCTACAGTCTGCAACCCAATCACTAAATGAATAGTAATAGTATAATAATATCAATACCCTGTTCCCCCCGTAGCCCCCGAAGCCAATACTTACATACAAAGATGCCGTAGACGCCAGCAAGGAGGGCCCGGCGTGCCCTCTGCCACTACCTCCCCACCTATCTAATTACTACGTTGATGAGGACTGTCTGACTATCAATGTATACACACCGGCCACCCCAAAGGACAAAAGGTAAGTGTCTACGATAGGCCGTCAAAGCTTCTCCGGAAAAACAGTTTGGCTTAGTATTCTGCAGCAGCAGAATAACTGATTACCGTCATTGAAACGTGTACTTATTTGCTTACTTAGTGGTATAATAAAGCGCAAATTCTCGTAAAACCCCGGGCGTACACACGACACAATTTAACTACATTAACAATTAAATTGTTTTTTGGGGAGTCAAATTTCTCAGTTCAGGACCAGTTCAGTTCAGTTGTCGGAATTGCTATAATAAATCATGTCTAATCATATCCGGTGAATTCGGTTCTGGTGAACGCTAATTGGCTAGTTTCCTCATTTTAGTCGGCATACAATCGAGTGTGTTAATGGGTTTTATCAATTCTGTGTTTGTTTTTCTTCAAAAAATTAACGGTTCCGTTTAATTTCTCCATAATTTAAACAATGTTTCTTCTTTACTCATCGTAAAATTAGGTTTTGTATGTAATGTAAATGTCAGTACTAATTACCTACATTGGGTTGTCCAGCATTGAAAGATTAAATATTATAAGATTAACAATACGTGTTATGATCGGTCTACTATAAAGAACCCAATACGGCAGGGACCGCAAACCTTTGTAGGCATTCAGTTGTGTCATCAAACTCATCAAGTTAAGTCGTCTAATGTTACAGTTTTAGTATAGTATTAACTTCTGAATTTTGTAATAAGTATTTTCATTTTATTCAATAAGCTGATATTATTGAGTGAGATAGTTGAGAGTTCTCTAATATTTCCTTTTTTAGGACAGTTAGACAGTCTTAGACTTGCGATCAAGTGGTTGCGGATTCGAATTCGAACCCTACCCGGTGTTCTACTACGTAGCTAGCTATAATCGTGTGTCTATTTGTAATAATCTAGTTATAAAGTGGGGAATTATGGGCCTTACTGAAGGTGATGATCATACCCCTCCGACATAATATATTTATGAATTCCATTCAATTACGTTTGTATCATAATTCTAATGTATTATCTAAAAAACAAGACAGAAGTCAACATCCAATTACATTCAATATAAATCTAAACACATTAAAATAATAAAAGTGATGATATTCTATGATCATTTTGTTCTTCAGCTCCAAACCACTGCCGGTGATCTTCTACATCCACCAAGGAGGTTTCTACGCGTTTTCAGGGCGCAGTGACATCGAGGGACCGCAGTATCTGTTAGACAGAGATCTAGTTCTTGTCACCATCAACTACAGGATTGGATCCTTAGGTGAGACTACGGAGAAAACGATATATCTGGCAATATTTACTTCTTAGTCTTCGGAAATTCTTAACTCGATGTAGAAGTCTAGAATATTTAAATTTTATTTACCGAATCGTACAAGAAATTATGTCCCTCGGATTGGGTAGTCTTTGGTCGTGATCCAAATTCGATCGGAAATATATTATAGCTGATTGTTTTTTTTTAACAAATGCTACTAAATCACATATTTCTAATAAAAAAATATTTAAGATAGAGCCGTGACTTGTATCGTTTTATTTCCCAGGATGGATGAGCACAGGCGACAAATATGCTCCTGGTAATAACGGCATGAAAGATCAAGTGGCTGCTCTCAAGTGGGTTCAGCGTAATATTGCCGCCTTCGGGGGGGATCCGAACATGGTGACCATTGCTGGATGCAGCGCTGGTTCGATCAGCGTAATGTTGCATATGATCTCGCCCATGTCTAAAGGTTTGTGAAATATCCACACAATCGAGTTATTTAAAAAAAAAACAAAAATTTGCCTTGGAAAACGCAGGCAATCTTCATTCAGCAACTGCAAATTTTTTAAATTATTTTCCTCAGGATTGTTCCACCGAGGTATTTCAATGAGTGGAGCCATAAACAAGGGCCCAATGGTAACGCATCAGCGGCATCTGGCGGTGAAGCAAGCAGAAATCATGAATTGTCCCACCAACTCCTCAGAGGCCATAGTCGAATGCCTCATGAAGACACCTTGGCGGGAGCTCGGGGATTCTCTGCCCAAATTCTTTGTAAGCATCTACTTGTTATTCTTGTTTATTTCAAGTGTATTAAGATTTAGTGTATTATTGTAAAGGTAATGGCACTGTTCAACTGACATCATCACATGGCCACTGAGTATGTATAAAGTATGGTAGATTATATATCATTTTCGACGAAATTTATGGAACTTTGGGTTTTTGCCATGGCGATTGACGTTTTGGTTCAATTTTACATGTTTACATAAATGATGAATTTAGTATTTTACTCTTTAGGAAAACGCATTACTTGAAAATCCTCAATTTATTCTTTATAAAATTCATTATTCATTTTCAGCCAGTTTAACTTTCTTGCTGTCATCCAGTGTCGTGCTTTAGTGGGCACCTAAGAGTGTGCACCTTTCATTTCACTGTTTGAATCCATCAAACAGGTCAATTATGTCAAAGAAACCACATTACCAATTTCGTCATTCTGCTGCTAGGCTGAAATGCTAACAAAAAGCCGAAACGAGAAAAAGGAAATCCTCTTTTAAAACTATAAATATTACAAACCAATTGCCTTCCAGGAGTTTGGCCCTGGTGATCCAGTTGCTTTGTGGGGTCCGGTTGTGGAGCCAGACTTTGGCCAAGAGCGGTTTCTGGCTGTTCAGCCCGAGGTCGCCATCAAGCAGGGCATGATGCACGAGGTGCCTTTCATCATAAGCCTTACTACGGATGAGTTCTTCTGGAAAGCATTCCGTAGGTATTACAATTGGTATTTTACTTCTTCTGATTATGGTAGTCCATGTCTCGTCAGGAAGTTTTTTTATTTTGATAATATTCACGTTGTTTTTACACAGCCTCTGTGTTGAATTACGAGTTTTGGTGTACATATAAATATTTTAACTTAAGAAGGTCAGAACCTTCCTATATTAAACCTAACTCTCTCTCTCTCACTTAAGTTAACCCTTTTTCTTTTTTATTTGAGACGACTACAATATGCTAGTAAGCAGCTTTACTAACTTTAGGGGTAATATTTTTATTGGTCAGGATATCATTAAAAATATTTTAGAGAACCGAGATACCATAGAGATAGAAAATGTTGTTTAAAAGTAGTTTTTTCTATAGCGGTGTTAAAAAACGAAACTCTTATGAACACAATGAACAACGAGTGGGAGCGCATAGCACCTATCTCTTTCTTACTGCCGAAGGAAAATTCTGAGCGAGCGGTAAAGAAGATAAGAGAAGTGTACTTCAACAATAAGAAACTGGAGAATAACACTGAAAGTCTTAAAGGGCTCCAGAACTTGTACAGAGACTCTATCGTTGGATTTAGTGTACACAGGTGAGATTTAATTCAATTTTTTTCGCACTATTCTCTACTAACCCCCCCCCCCCCTGTCTCTCTTTCTTCGGCTGTAACTTTCTCCTATCATTCTTTCTATCTTTAATGCTAATCTAATTCTCTAATTGGTTCGGGGACTTTTGTTTCGATTCTAGAACTTTAAAGAAGTTATGTATTGAAATATTTTGTGTTCAACAGGATGGCAAATCTGATGTGTCGCCATTCGAAGCAGCCAGTTTACTACCTCGAGTTCGCGTACATCGGAAAAGACAGCTATTACGAGGACGCCGATGGCAAACCTCAAGGTATTACTTATAGTAATCCGCTGTTGAAGCCATTCGAGATTTACATTTACATATTAATCTGGACATATCACATATTGCACAGACCCAAACTAAGCATACATTGTACTATGAGCTCTGAAACACGAATAAACATACTCATACATGTTATTGTTTCGAAAAAAGATACTTATATCTAATACAGAGGAACACCTCTATGTAGAAATAAATATTTTTCTTTCTTTCTTTCTCACTAATATAAATAGTCATATTCATCGAAACAAATAGTTATTAATACAACCGATTGGGAATCAAACACGCAACCCCCTAAATGGTAGTCGAATGCTCTTCCACCGCGCTATACTCATTATGACATCGATTGACAAATTTCCATCTACCTTTTTAAGCATGGAGATCTTGCTATCCTGCTGAATTCCGCTTAAGAAAATCTTTAAAACATTTTTTCTTCGCAGGTGCTTCTCATCACGATGACACTTTGTATGTGTTTAGGCAGAGCTACAACTTCCCAGTCATTGAGACAAGCAGCCCAGACTCACATGTTGTAGATGAGTTGACTGCTATCTGGTACAACTTTGCGCGATACGGGTATGTTTATTACATGTATTAGAAAAGCTGCTTGTACTATTCAAGAATATAGTAAAAATATGTTAATTATCCGCTAAGCTTAAGACAATCCGGATGGGTTGAAATTTCTCCTATACGTTTTTGGTAAAGCATCCCAGTTTGCGTAAGTCGAAAAAATTTCGTTACCTCCTTATAAGAGGGACGAAACCTAAGCCCATGTGACCTCTCTTAAGATGTTTCTATAACTTATTTGTGTATTTAAAGGTTCGAATAATCTAAGAATGGGAAGGAGGTACCGCTTATTAGATATGTGGAGGAACGGGTGTCATGTCCCTCCAACACAAAGGGAGGATCCTCCGACCAGGCGAGGTGATCATGTCTGGCGGGCTGCGGCCCAACGGTTGATGTTGGGAAGTTGTATATATACTAATCGGCGCGAGAACTCTCATAGCGCGATTCAGGATTAGTAGGTTGTAGATGTTTCTTATTGCTGTATGTGGAAGTCGCCACAGATAACTCAAATGTTGGTCATCCAATATGGCAGAATTCTGCTCGAATCTCTAGTCAAGTATCTGCACAACACAGAGTATAGTGCTAGCTTAGTGCTGGTGGGTACGTTCATGTGAGAGGGGCAGACATAGCAACGGTCAAGTAATACCACCAATGTAGATGTTAGACGGGGTCTGATGAGCGGTTCAGTAGATAAGACGTGAAGCGCAACAAACAAACAGACTTACTTCCCAATTATACTATTAGTTAGGATAATTTAATTCCGCAAAAGGATTTTGAAGTATTTAGTAAAGAAACCCGTTAAAGTTAAGTGTCACTACTGTTCGCCCTGTACAATATTTTATCCTGTCCCCAGAGACCCGAACCCCAGAAGTGATACTCCAGAATTGGGCTCCTTAAAGTGGCCCATCATGAAGCCAGAGCAGAGAAACTTCCTGCACCTTGGAAACCAGCTCATTGTCAGACAAAACATGTTTGAAGATCGGTTCAAAGTTTGGGAAGAACTGTACCCTATTCAATATTAGACTGACAACAAGAGCATACGGACGTGTCGAAAATCTCCTGAGTGAGAACGATTGTTGAGAGGAGAAGTACTTTCTGTTAGTTGTTATGAGTGCACATAAGAACCATGAATTTGTTAGAACAATAGTTGTCCAATAGTTGTTTCAGCAATAAATTTATTAGAACAACGTTATTTAGAATCTTCTGTTCGATATAATTATTTTATTAAACATTCTTAAACATTTATTTTTATTTATTACTTTTGTCTATTTATATTTATACACATTTTACCTCCAAAACCAAAACGACTACAGCTTTTGAACAGTCAGTTCATATTTAAATCGTGACAGGCTTTCGTAACAATTCTTGATTAATTTTTTTCTATAAATCCTCTCAAAAAATCTCTACAGTCCTAAATTTTTGATCAATGAACCTATACTATGAAACACTTCAACGTTACTTCAAACTTACGTAGAACCCATAGGTGAACCTTCACATCAGCAACATTGATGAGCATTGACTCATTGTTTGTATAAATAATAAAAAAAATAGGGGTCGTCTCCTATATATTCCCTTTCATACAAATCGAGTCCGTCTGAGAGAATTTCGAGTCCGTTCTACATAACTATATTATTATGTAGAACGGACTCGAAGTTCTGTTAAAAATCTATTATTAAGAACTTTCTTATACAGTGTGTATTTGAATAAGGAACACTTACTGAAATCACTATAAAATCTTTTTAAAAAAAAATTAAACCGACGAAAAGAACTAAAAAGCAAAAAATAAATAAACCTAAAGTCTTCAGTATTGAGCTTATTTACATAAACTATCTAATTTTATATAAACTTATTTTGAGTCGGCGCCAAACAACAAACTGATTAATTATCAAAATTTTATTTGGCGCCGACTCAAAATAAGTTTATATAAAATTTGATAGTTTATATAAATAAGCTCAATACTTAAGACTTAAGGTTTATTTATTTTTTGCTTTTTAGTTCTTTTCGTCGGTTTAATTTTTTGTTAAAAAGATTTTATAGTGATTTCAGTAAGTGTTCCTTATTCAAATACACACTGTATAAGAAAGTTCTTAATAATAGATTTATGAGGTATATCCCTATCTAACAAAAAAAGAATAATCAAAATCGGTTCATAAATAACGGAGTGAGGGCTGAACACACATAAAAAAAAAAGTTAAAGATTTTAAATAGTACGTATTTTTTTTATTTAGGAGCTATGAATTCAGTAAGTTATTGATTCCATTTTCAAATACATGTGTATCTAATTCATAACTAGCTTATGCCCGCGGCTTCACTTGCGTAGAAATATTTTTTCCATCCCTCGGAAACATTAGGAAGCAACCCTATGTCCCGTGCTATATCCCTGGCAATGTGTATAGGAAACTTCATAATGATCGGATGAACGATACGGCATGGCATAAAATTAAACAAACAAACATTGATTTCTGGGTTTCCGTTCCTCAAAAGGAAAAAAACGGAACCCTTATAGGATCACTGTCCGTCTGTCTGTCCTTCTGGACCCTCTTTCTCAGGAACCCGTAGACGCATCAAGTTGAAATTAATACCAAATACTTATGTCTACGGTCCCTTGAAGCTGTAAAAAAATCAAGCTTCTAAATCAACGCTATCATAATATACATTTAAGCCTTAGATTTGACCTACTTTGAACATTTCGTAACATCAGGTAAATCAAAACCTTTAGGATACTTCCCATTGGCCTAGAATTATGAAATTTAGTAAGAAGCAAGGTCTGACAGCACAAGTAAAGGAAAAAATCCGAAAGTCGTCAAATTGTAACAACAATTTGATGACATCACATTAAAAAAATAGTATTGATTCCCGAGATGGACGTGCTATCCACATACAAGGTTGTGTCTCACGGAACCCTCGGCGCGCGAACCAGACTCGCACTTGTCCGGTTTTTTAATATATAAGACGGAAAAATAAACACGAGTTTATCTCAGAGACATATAGACCAGAACAGGTAGGTAAGACTACTCAATAAAGGCGTCGTAAGACAGCGGTTGGTTTTCCCACCGAGCAGTATTACTATTAACAATTCCTTAAACTACACACGACTGGTGGGTGAGTAATTCTTCACTTTATAACGCCATCTGTTGTTGAAGCGTGTAAAATAATAACAATTAATGCTTGTAGGTACATACTCGTATATATCATCCTACTAATATCATAAACGTTAAAGTTCGTGAGGATGATGGATGGATGCATGGATGTTTGTTGCTCTTTCACGCAAAAACTACTGAACTGATTGCGATGAAACTTTATTCCCTAAATTCTCCCTCCATTCCACCATTCCCCTACCCCCACCTTAAAGGCCGGCAACGCACTTGGGACTCTTGAGTTGCAGGTACCCATGGGCGGCGGTAGTCATTTACCATCAGGTGACTCGTCTGCTCGTTTGCCCCCTATTCCATAAAAAAAAATGTTTAAACAGTTTAGCTTCCTGCACTTCTTCTATATATAAACTTTAAAATTCCAAATTCCACGTTGCTCCGTTCGCGAAATGTTCTTAAAAATGCGTTTAAAGAATTCTCCCTACGTATCAATATATTTATATAATTATCCCACATCTGTTGTCGCACCCGCATATTATTATTATTTTACTATATTTTATTAAAAAATTAAAGAGAAACAGTTACATCCTGCTAATATTATAAACGTGAAAGTTTGTGAGTATGGATGGATGGATGGATGTTTGTTACTCTTTCACGCAGAAACTACTGAACCGATTGCAATGAAACTTGGTATGTAGATAGCTGGAGACCTGGATTAACACAAATGCTACTTTTTATCTCAATATTCCCACGGGGTCGGGACTTACGCGGGTGAAACCGCGGGGTACAGCTAGTGGTATATAAATTTAGTGTTACAGTACAATATTGCTAGTCGATTCATTGTTGTTATATCTATTTTCTCATACGACTAAGGTTGCACTTAAGATCAGCGAGCGTTGACAACTGCCATAAGCTGTGCAGTCTTCAGTGTCAACAAGGGTTGCTGTTTTAAAATAAAATAAAGAAAATAAAAATGTTATAATTAGGTAGTTTTAAAAACCAAAGGTAAGATTTAAATTTTGCGAGTTTCTGTGTTTATGTGTCTTTGTGTCTGTAAGTGTATGTGTGTGTGTTCATATTTCTCTTCGAGAGAGGGGAAGCTGTTTGAAGTTTATCTTTTAATTATTTCTTCTGCTTGATTGTAGTTTAATTGTAGAAACCAAGCAACGCGACGTCCGTCCGACGACGTAAAACGGTACTCTGCTTAGCCTCTCTTCCTCTTATTATTTACAAGTTTCACAACTAAAGTACCTACATACTAAGTATTGTTTCCACGACACACGGCCCACGGCTCGGTTTCCTCTTTTCTCGTCTCAGTTGTACTCCGTAATTGTAATACTCCTGTAACCACCATCATGTGAAACAAGTTGTGTTCTAAATACATGCTGTATCTTTTTAACCGACTTCAAAAAAAGGAGGAGGTTCTCGGTTCGATTCAATTCGATTACTCGAAGATAGCTGGATCGATTTGGAAAATTCTTATTTTATTTGAAAAGGTATACAGGATCTGATGATGAGATCCTGGAGAAATCGAGGGAACTATTCAAATATTATAGGCATACCTAAAGCGATTAGGATATTTTTATAGTAACTTACGCATTGGAAAGCTTCACTCTGTAAATTGACAGTGATGATGACGACTACACACGCACACCCACATGCACACTCACAAGAACACACACGCACACATGAACCCATCAATAATAAGTATTTCACGGGTTGCGATTCGATTACTATAATGTGGTTGATAAGCAACTTATGTTCGCCACAATGCATAAATATGGTGAAGTGGAGATGAGAGTGAAATAAAAGGAGAACTCTTTAACAATTAAAGTCCCACATTTTACAAGAAAAGCAATTTCTTGTAAAATTGCTGTTGAGCAGTTGCCATTAGGCTAATTTATGACAATTACAAACTGAACCACTCAAAAGCAAGAAGTAAAAAAATTAAATTATATTAAATTTTTAATACTTAAAATCGACTTCAACAAACGAGATTCTCAATTGGACTAATATTTTTAGGTGCATGTCGCGCAATATCTTCGCACATTGACCCCATTCTGAACCCATTTAAGTAATTATTTTTTTAATTGAATTGATATACTCACTTGGGCCATTTAAATTTAAAGAAAGGGTGGCAAATTAAGGGATGTAGAATACAGCTTATTAAAATTTATCATGATATAGGCGCGTTGAAGTCGATGATGTTTTTTTAATAATTATAGACTTCATATTTGTTAAGACAAACTTCTAATTCTCAGATCTTATCTCTTTTAAAAGATTGACCGTCATCATCAATACATCAACACAAATAAATAAAATAATAGTTAAAACAACTAAAAAAACACACTTTTATAGAAAATCCAACTATAAAAGCGTGGTTTTTTAGTTTTTTTAACTATTATTTATTTTTTTTCATCGAATATTGCATTGTCATCGATCTTTGACAGGTGTGCAAAATTTGAATGAAATCTGGCCGTTTAAAGTGGGTCAAAATCGCGCCGTAAGGAGTCGGCGGTTACAAACAAACATACAAGTGAAGCTAATATAAAGCGTGTAAAAATTGAAGTATCTATTTGTAATGTCAAAAGAATAGTTTTTTAAGCTCACATAGTTATTTGCAGGGTACCTATACCTAAAAATCAGTATTTAAAATTTTTGTCTGTCTGTCTGTTTATTCCGTTAATCTCCGAAACTTGTGGACTTTCCACGGGACTTTCACTGGCAGATAGCCCTTGTTATAAGGAGTAACTTAGGCTATTTTTATTTTGGAAAAACAATTATGGTTATGCGAAAAATATATAAATATATAAACGCGAGCGAAGGAACGAGTAAACACAATAATCACACAATAGATACCCGAAGAACTGACGTTCTGAACGAGTGCGAATTTCGCTAAATTGGTAACTGAGAGAGTCCACGCATTACTACAGTCGATGTCTGCCCCTAGACCCCGCACCTATGTTAACGACATTAAGCGCATTAAAGTTTATTGCTGCACCATTTGCCGCTAACTTCAACCCGGTCAAGTTATGGGCATGAAAGTTACTTCAGCCGCGACAGGCGTCCTTTACCAAGGGGTGAAGCCACCTGGCGTATCAGTGAACCTGGCCGGGTTTTCCCATGGCCACGTGAGTTACTTCAGCCGCGACAGGCGTCCTTTACCAAGGGGTGAAGCCACCTGGCGTATCAGTGAACCTGGCCGGGTTTTCCCATGGCCACGTGAGTTACTTCAGCCGCGACAGGCGTCCTTTACCAAGGGGTGAAGCCACCTGGCGTATCAGTGAACCTGGCCGGGTTTTCCCATGGCCACGTGAGTTACTTCAGCCGCGACAGGCGTCCTTTACCAAGGGGTGAAGCCACCTGGCGTATCAGTGAACCTGGCCGGGTTTTCCCATGGCCACGTGAGTTACTTCAGCCGCGACAGGCGTCCTTTACCAAGGGCTGAAGCCACCTGGCGTATCAGTGAACCTGGCCGGGTTTTCCCATGGCCACGTGAGTTACTTCAGCCGCGACAGGCGTCCTTTACCAAGGGGTGAAGCCACCTGGCGTATCAGTGAACCTGGCCGGGTTTTCCCATGGCCACGTGAGTTACTTCAGCCGCGACAGGCGTCCTTTACCAAGGGGTGAAGCCACCTGGCGTATCAGTGAACCTGGCCGGGTTTTCCCATGGCCACGTGAGTTACTTCAGCCGCGACAGGCGTCCTTTACCAAGGGGTGAAGCCACCTGGCGTATCAGTGAACCTGGCCGGGTTTTCCCATGGCCACGTGAGTTACTTCAGCCGCGACAGGCGTCCTTTACCAAGGGGTGAAGCCACCTGGCGTATCAGTGAACCTGGCCGGGTTTTCCCATGGCCACGTGAGTTACTTCAGCCGCGACAGGCGTCCTTTACCAAGGGGTGAAGCCACCTGGCGTATCAGTGAACCTGGCCGGGTTTTCCCATGGCCACGTGAGTTACTTCAGCCGCGACAGGCGTCCTTTACCAAGGGGTGAAGCCACCTGGCGTATCAGTGAACCTGGCCGGGTTTTCCCATGGCCACGTGAGTTACTTCAGCCGCGACAGGCGTCCTTTACCAAGGGGTGAAGCCACCTGGCGTATCAGTGAACCTGGCCGGGTTTTCCCATGGCCACGTGAGTTACTTCAGCCGCGACAGGCGTCCTTTACCAAGGGGTGAAGCCACCTGGCGTATCAGTGAACCTGGCCGGGTTTTCCCATGGCCACGTGAGTTACTTCAGCCGCGACAGGCGTCCTTTACCAAGGGGTGAAGCCACCTGGCGTATCAGTGAACCTGGCCGGGTTTTCCCATGGCCACGTGAGTTACTTCAGCCGCGACGGGCGTCCTTTACCAAGGGGTGAAGCCACCTGGCGTATCAGTGAACCTGGCCGGGTTTTCCCATGGCCACGTGAGTTACTTCAGCCGCGACAGGCGTCCTTTACCAAGGGGTGAAGCCACCTGGCGTATCAGTGAACCTGGCCGGGTTTTCCCATGGCCACGTGAGTTACTTCAGCCGCGACAGGCGTCCTTTACCAAGGGGTGAAGCCACCTGGCGTATCAGTGAACCTGGCCGGGTTTTCCCATGGCCACGTGAGTTACTTCAGCCGCGACAGGCGTCCTTTACCAAGGGGTGAAGCCACCTGGCGTATCAGTGAACCTGGCCGGGTTTTCCCATGGCCACGTGAGTTACTTCAGCCGCGATAGGCGTCCTTTACCAAGGGGTGAAGCCACCTGGCGTATCAGTGAACCTGGCCGGGTTTTCCCATGGCCACGTGAGTTACTTCAGCCGCGATAGGCGTCCTTTACCAAGGGGTGAAGCCACCTGGCGTATCAGTGAACCTGGCCGGGTTTTCCCAGAACACAAAAGAGAATACAACCGTACATCTTCAAAAAGCTTTTCCTGTATTTCCTCTTTTCATTAAAACAACACATTTAATTGGTTATTGATTTAAATACTGTAAGGAATACTTGCGCTTTATTGCTTTTGCAAATGCTTATGTTTTTGCTGTTACGGCGTCTGTCACTGGCTTCTTTCATTAAGAAGTAAATTCTTAAGATCATTTTATATTATAACGAAATTATCAAGTATAAACCAAGTTCTAGTAAGACAGAACGAGTTCTACATAACATCCGATTGTATTTGTAAGCTATGTAGTGCTGCTACTACAAATAAAATAATCAACATAACCGAACCCGACGTTTTTGAATTGACCAAATATTTACAGAATGCCCCTTCAATGCGCAAGTATGATAACATCATCACAAACAAACACATATGTATAATTGCTATAAAAGTGAGCAGACAGAACGGACCGTGCGCAGTGTGGGTGCGAACTTAGAAGGAAAATGTTTAAGATATTATTGCTGTGTGTTTCATGTGTGTGTGTAGTGTGTGCGAGTGAATATCAAGGTTGGTTTTGTAAACAATAATATATTTATAGAATATTTTCCTTTTTAAGATAATAAGTGCACAGCGTAATCTCCACTTAAATGGGATGTTCCAATCCGATAATGGCCTCCCTGCGATGGTTCTCCAAAGAGACTACATTACAACTTTGGGTTGCTTCTTGTGAAGTGTGTTCCTACCATTAGCATCAGAAGACGGTAATCTTGTATCCTTTAATCAGCCTATTGTAGTCTACTGGAATCTCCTCATTGTACTTTAATGACATAAGAAATTCTCTGAGGAGAGAAATACCTTCGACCTATACGAGTAGAAGAGTAAGATATCATGAAACATCATTAATATCCTGAAACAATGCGTCTGGAGGAAACTACATTCGACAAGCACGAGGCTCGTAGTGTTCTTAGGTCGTTAGAGGAAAGTTGGAAGGTTGTGTGACAGGCTGGTAACGGTAACCACTTTCCATCAGGGGTGCCATGTGCCTCTTTGGAACCTTAATTTTATAACAAATGTAAAGTTTCCACAGTGCTCTGAAACTCTTTCGGACAGGAAATATCTATGTTGGTATTGGTATTGGTATAGGGCTTTGTTTCCGCATCTAGACTCGAGATAGGCTGTTCATTATGCGTTCAGACAAGCTGACTAGTTGAGCCAGCCTAGCTCCTTCCAGAAGCACAGAAGCCTCCTGGGGCGTTCGCAGGCTTCTAGCAGCGACCTCGATCCCGCGAGGATACTTGCCCGTTGTGTGGCCACCCCCTCGCATTCCAGGACAACGTGTTTATTTAAATATCTATGTTATTTTGCAGAAACCACCATTCCCTAAAATAATCTGAAAGATAGACCATGTGTGGATTATTAGTCTACTTCATACATATGTATATACATTAACTTATTAGATAGGTATGTCAGATTCGTCACCCTGATTATCTCAGGGTAATATTGCATTCGTTTCACCGAACGCTCATTCCACAAACAGTTGCGCAGATAGCATTCCCAACAACAGTCCAAGGTCGTAGAAGAATGGTCTCAATAAAGCATTTTATTCTTCCAGAAGTAGAAAATCCTGAAAATGAAATGCCAGTTACTTGTAGTATATCAGGCACGTTCAAGGGCTCCTCGATGATGACCCGCCGTGGCAGGCGCTTTCAATCCTACAGGGGTATACGCTACGCCGAGGCGCCAGTGGGAGAACTGAGATTTCAGGTAAGAAACATTTTTTCAATCATGTAATATACTGGCCTTAGGAAAGGACTAAAAGAAAGCCCAATCACAGAACATCGGATAGATTCCTTTGATTTCAATAAGGAATCGAAACCCCTTTGTGTGATATGCAAGAGAGATCAGTAGTAGCCAATGTTTACTTCATCAGACATAACAAGAGCAAATAAGCTCGTTAAAATCCTTTAAGTATACGCAAGAGTTCAATTTGTGGCTTAATTTATCTATTTAAACTTTCTGTACATCAGTACCTACATAACTTAATGCCTTAGGCATCCTCTGCTAGCCAACCTTTGTGGTGATGCAGAGAAAAAAAGTAGTTTCACTTAAAAATTATGTTAAAAATTGTAAATAAATGGAATACATACTAAAATTGTATATAAGTGTATACAATATATACGTGACACATATATATACACACACACACACATATATAGCTATATAATACATATACTATTATAAATACATATATGGACATTAAATGATGAACTATATTAACGGGTTCATTCTGTTAATTCTTTAAATAACTTAATTCTTTTCTTCACAGCCGCCGAAACCCATCTTGACGTACGAAGATGAGGTAGACGCAAGTAAAGAGGGTCCATCATGTCCTCGGCCAGCGACCCCAGGGTATCACATCGAGGAAGACTGTCTCACGATTAATGTGTACACGCCGAGCAATAACAGGTTAAACATATATTTAAAAAATAAACTAGGTTATTTTTAATCTAAGAGTCTTCAACAGAACAGAATTTTAGTCATATAAATTGGGAAAAGAAGATAGCTAATAATTGTTCTTTGGTCGTTTTATAAATCCACTTTAAAAATTAATTAATTAATTAATTTACCATAATTAACCAGGAATAGCCTGGTTAATTAAAGGTCATGTGAAAAACAAATCGGGTTTTGTTCAGTGGTCCTTATTTTACCCCCAGGGCACGAACCAGAATAATGTTCTAAAAAATTGTCGGATCTCCTTTGACTATGTATGTATGCTAACATATGACTATGTATATTTGGTTGTGTATAAACATTAAATAAAGACTAATTGAATGACCAATTAACCGCAGTTATATACATTATTGTCTTGAATATTAAACCACAAAAACAGCGACTCATAACTTGAAAACACGACAGTATTATGAAGGAGCAAAGCCGTAAATAATATCCATTATACAGTCAAGATTCTTAAGAAATACATAAATATCAAGAAGTAAACCACTACTAACAGAAATAGGTCTTACCTTCATCTTAACATGTTACTATCCGTGGTTAAAAGTCTTGGCGTATGTGAATGCCTTGAGAGTTTCCCCGACTTTTCACAGATTTTAAACAAACCTGAAAGAAAGTACTTTCATACACCCAACTGCAAAACGGGATTTCAAAGAAACAGTCATTGAACTGTAACAATAGTGTTCGCGAAGTAATACGAAGAATATGTGTTTACGAATGCCTAAGGTTATACCATCTATACTAAGTTTTACTAATACTATAAAAAAGTTAAGTTTGTGAGTAATCATTCCCTGACACGACTGTGCCGATTTGGAAAATTCTTTAATTAATTGGAAGATATTTTTATTGCACCACGTGAAAGTTGCACACATGCGAAACGAAGAGAACACCTCTAGAGAACCGCATCTCATTCATGTTCTCAACTCCCCAGCTCCAAGCTCTTGCCAGTTATATTCTACATCCACGCGGGAGGGTTTTATACATTTACGGGACGCAGTGACATCACCGGACCACACTACCTTCTTGACAGAGACCTGGTGCTTGTCACCATCAATTATAGACTTGGCTCTTTGGGTAAGTGTTCTGTATGTACCTAAAGTACTATATCAAAAATAGAGGAAATTTTGGTATTCTTGGCGTAATAATTTCCCCTCTAACACTTATTATTGCACTAAGATCCACCAGAGATTATAAGCCTTTTAAGGCTCTTAATACCAAGGTTCGAATAGAAATCCTACAGCATATGCTATATAATTACTGCCATCTTCCAGGGGATATTACAGCACTTGCTTTTCCACCGCAATCCTCGAGGAAAACCTACAGTATGTCATCTTCCACTAAGGTTCTCCCGAAGGCCTTATAATGATTGATCCCCTAAGAAATAATGCAAATCATGCTATTTCTTAGGAGATTCTGCGGCAAGTGCTGTAACCACTACTATTCCTCAAGGGATTCTACAAGCACCTGCTTCTTGCTATTCCACAATGCACAGAAGATTCTACAACACAGGATTCTACTTGCTTTCTAATAGTATTGAATAGAAGAGTAGTAGAATACTAATGTCAAGTTTTTTAAGATTCCCATATAACAGAATTCGCTATTCTGCAAAGACCCACACACCTGCTGTTCCAATAAGATCCCCAAGTGAACCAAATGCGTATAGCTGGGAAAAAAGTGAGAGGTTCCACAAACAATCCGATGGAAGAATCACACCGGTTCAATCATCAATAGTTTTGAGGTAAAAGTTTATGTTGCCTTCCAGGTTTCTTGTCCCTGGGCAATAAGCTAGCTCCAGGCAACAACGGCTTCAAAGATCAGGTGATGGCACTGAAATGGGTACAGCGAAATATAGCCGCCTTCGGAGGAGATCCCAACCTGGTGACAATAACTGGATGCAGCGCTGGGTCCGTCAGTGTTATGCTTCACATGGTCTCACCTATGTCCAAAGGTACGTACACTGGCCTGTTGGTCTAGTGGTTAGTGATCCTGAGTGCTGAGCCAGAGGTAGTGTTCGATTCCCACCTGTTCTGTGTCTGCGTGTAATTTATCTATAATATGTATGTATTTAGTAAGCATGTTTATCAGCAGTCTGGTTACCATAGTACAGGCTCGGTCTAGTTTGGGATCAGACGGCCGTGTGTGAGGTGTGTCAAGTTATTGTTATTATTTATAGTTTCTGGGATACTAGACAGCGCCATCTAAACCCATACTTAGCGAGTGTCTATGAGTTCCAGAATACGCATAAACCTGACTGGATTTATTTTTAAAGTGTGTGACACTTTAGTTGCATGCTGCGTTTTTTGCGTTTTTTACTTTTTAGTCCTATGAAAATAAACACTTTACCACCGAGCCACGTAGATTGTGGCAAAGTTCCTATATATTAAATGAGATTGTTATATTTTCTGTTGTTGTATTTTGGGATAGAACAAAAAATATTTTATTAAAATTGGTTCAGCTATTTATGAGGAGAAATAAAATTGACAGTCAGAAAATCTAAAACAGGTCAAGTCGCTTTGTGTTACTTATTTTACGTCAAGTTGCGTGTTAAGTGTGTGTTAAAAAAATATTGTTGTGTTGGCATATTCGATTATAATACCTGTTATGTATTACGAATTGATCGTAAACACACATTATATATCAAAGTGTCCCAACTATAATTACCGCACTCTAAAAAGTACCTACTTCGTAACACGTAGTTCGATTTCGATCGTTGCCAATCATTTCAATCATATTTAATGAAATTGACGATTTTTCTTTAGGTCTTTTCCACCGCGCTATCGCAATGTCTGGCAGTGCGACGGCCAAAGTACCAAGTCCCACAAGTCGCCTGGACTTGGCAGAGAAGCAGGCGAAGATATCCAACTGTCCGGGTAACGACACCACGGCGTTGTTCGAATGTCTCAAGACTAGACATTGGAGTGAAATCAGTGGATCGTTGCTTGGCTTTTTCGTACGTTGAAATTGTATTAGGACCTTGTTAATACTGATGTATGATACACGTTAGTATGAAGATATATCGATATATTTCATTCTAGATACTTGTATTTACAAATTTAATTTATAACAATAATGAAGCTGAATTTCTTTTATACGGTCCCGAAAACGAAGACAGCCGATAGAACTAATTTTATTTTTAGCATTTTTCACGCTCCAGCTTGTTAGTGCAGCTAAATGAAACGATAATTTAATAAAAACATAAATCAAAAACAGCTGAAGCTCGGGTCAAAGGACGCGCGGGCGCAGAAGGCGCAGAAGGCGTAGAAGGCGCAGAAGGCGAGTTCCTGCCGTTGACCCCAGGGTCAGCTGTTTTTGATTTATTTAAAAATTATTTTATATGCAGTTTGGATGACAATACCACAACTTGATAACTTGGAGCTGATCTGGTGATGGAGTTATGGGGGTGGATGTTGTAGAACTCTTCAATGGCTACTAGTAAACCCTTCGAGTTTGGGCTCATATGATTCGTTTCGTTGAGTCCCACAGATTGAGCTCGGTAACAATGGTCTGACGATGAAGCCAAGAGGTGGATGGTGGAACTATATTTTACTTTTTAATTCGGTTCGCCATTAAAGAGTGTTTTTTTTATTTTACTAAACTATCATTATTTTGGTTGAAAGTGACTCTTTGCATTTGGTGGCCCAATTTTTCAGAGAGGTTTAAGCCTATTAACAGCAGGGACCATAAACGCGGGTGGATAAACACAGAGGCGGACCAGGACTGTTTTATATTGTTTTGAAATTTAATCTTTAAACCTTTATACAGAATGTTACAGGTTACAGAACGGTGTGGTCATATTTTAGGAATGTAGGTACTCGTATAGTAATGGAAAAAAAACAATTCTATTTTTTTTTCAAACTAAGTCAACTATTTATCGGCTATACATAACTTCTTAAAAGACCTTTCTGTCACACTCTGTATCTTTGTATATACACAAATCTCGGATTGTAAGAAAACCATTTCACCTAATTCGTTTTAATCTGCAGGAGTTCGGCTATGATCCTCTGTCCCTATTTCGTCACATCGTTGAGCTAGAATTTGGGCAGGAGCGGTTCTTAGACATGGAGCCAATGGAAGCTATCAGACAAGGCAAGATGCACGAAGTACCATTCATCATCAGTCAAACTACCGATGAGTTTTTCTGGAAAGCTTTCAGTAAGTACAGGAAGTAGAACCCTAGGATAAGTTCGTCAGCCCATTCATTATCACTTATAACTGAATGTTATCGTGCCTTTGCTGGTTACTCACTCAATTGTTCAAACAGCACACGGTACACGGGACTGTTACTCCTTACTACAGGTTCTTCCATAACCTAGCTAGCTACAGGTTCTTCCATAACCTAGCTAGCTACAGGTTCTTCCATAACCTAGCTAGGAGGACAGCGCTTCAACCACTGATTGTACGCACTATTTTATACTTGATTTCTGTGTTAACTTATTATGTACTGCAATTGCTTCATGAAATAACGTTATTATTATTATTATATAGTACAGCCAGACTGAGGAAGATTATCCACTGTACGGAAAACCATAATTCTAGTGCATTGCAGTCAATATTTATTTAATTCAGTCTTAAACGCACTAAATGAGTTTTCGTACATTTTATATTCAAACGATAATAAAGCTAATTCTCAGAGTCCTGTATTTCTAATGGTCCTCGAGCTCTGGGTTTACAACAAATGGCTTCGTGTTGACAGTATCTCTAGGGGCGGATATCTAAACTTACGCCACTTTGGAAGTTAAAATATTACTAAAAGATTATTGATTATTGCTAGTGACAACACTCAAGAGTGTAGCATGTTCGAAAAAAGTAATGCAATAGAGACAGGTCTACCTGTCTCTATTGCATTAATTACTTGATTAAATTTTTATTTCTAGCAATACTAGAGAACAAGACACTTCTGGACACGATGAACGCAGAGTGGGATAGAGTAGCTCCCATCTCTTTCGTGCTTCCCCGTAACGAGACCCACGAACGCTTGGCAAAGTTGCGGCAGGCCTACTTCAGGGGTGTGGAGCTGGCCAAGCATGAGAAAACTGCTGATGGTCTTGGGAAGCTCTATGCTGACGCTATTACTGCTTTTCCGGTACATAGGTAAGTGAAGTACCGTGCACCATAATGTACCTAACGGCTGACGACATACAGTTTAGCGTTTTTACCTCCTCAAAAGTTTATACATATAATTCCTTTATTTTATATCACTTCGGGAGCAAACAAGCATACGACCCACCTGATAGTAAGCGGTTACCGTAGCCCACGGACGCGTTATACAATTCCAGGGGACTCCCTTGCGCGTTGCCGACCCTTTTAAACCTATACACTCTATATCTGTACACTATATTATTAATATTGTATCCAAATTAAGTAGCAAACAATCAAAAAGTCTGCCTGTTACCACTGATTAAAAGCACTCGCAACCCAAGTCTTCTGTAGGCTTTGGATATTATCACAGCCGGGAGATCCAGTTCGAGTAGAAATGTACTGTGCATTAAATGCTTTTTCGTTTACTGTATAAATTTGCCAAGTTTCTTTAAGGACGAGTGCCGTAGGTGTGGTTAGCGAGAGAGAATTGATCTTTCTATTGAAAATTCGGCGTCAATAATAATAATAAAAACAAATAAAGTACATATTTGGTCCACGAGCTGCTCGATATGTGGAATGTGGATTCGGCGATCATTGTGCCAAGCGCCATATCAGCCCATAGGGTTGACTGCTAAGAGCCTTGACCACCACTTTCAGCGGCTTACATTAGGCATCTAGATTAAAGGTCTATTTCAGAAGGCAGTCCTTCTCGATACGGCACGTATTGTGAGGAGGTTTCTGTCTCTGGAACCAGTGGTAGCTTGTTCCCTGTGCCCGATACCTACCGGTGGGACACTACTACTATGGTAATCAGACTGCTGATAAACATACTTATATATTACAAAATACATACATATCTATATAAATAAAAATCTCCATGCGTTCCGAAACCATTGATCAGATTGTGATGAAACATTGGTTGGGTGTTCCGGGGACGCCCGCGAGGCTACCTGGCCCAAAAAATCTATATATAAAATAATGACATTGCAACGCATGCCGGGTGCAGCTAGTTATAGATAAATTACACCAAAAAGCAGAACAAATAATCGTGCTCCTCACACAGTTATTTGTCATGGCTGATAATCGAACTCACGAACTCTGGCTCAGCAGTCAGGATCACTAACCACTATACCAACAGTCTGATCAATGATTATAATAAAGTGCAATTGTTCAATAGGATGGCGAATCTGATGTGTCGTCACTCAAAACAGCCTGTGTACTACGCGGAGTTCGCATACATCGGTGACCGTAGTCACTACGAAGACCCAGTCACTAGGAAACCTACACGTGAGTCGATACCATTGGTTATACATACATACAGTTACGGCTGTATCCCCGAAGAGTTAAGCAGAGCATAACTAACACCCGCATTTTGCCAACTACACTGGTCCCACTCACGTAATAGAGAGCAAGCCTATTGCTGTCCACCGGACTCTTTGGGCCCTAAAGATAGGAAAATTAGCAAGCCTATTGCTGTCAACCGGGCACTTTGGGAAATAAAGATAGGAAAATTAGCAAGCCTATTGCTGTCAACCGGGCACTTTGCGAATTAAATATAGGAACATTAGCAAGCCAATTAGTCATGCGCACACTTTTCGAATTAAAGGTAGGAAAATTAGCAAGCTTAAGGCTGTCAACCAGGCGCTTTGGGAATTAAAGATAGGAAAAATAGCAAGCCTATTGCTGTCAACCGGGCACTTTGGGAAAGATAGGAAAATTTGGGAGTACCTGTATTAAACGGAAGGGGGGGCAATGGAAGGAAAGGATATTGCTTATACGGATAGATTGGGGAGTGTAAAGAATAGCTCGAGCAGGTCAGAGTCGCACACCTGTAACAGTCTTCCCGGCCGCAGTTCAAATAAATATATGCATAATATATCTCTCAATCCTTACTAATATTATAAATGCGAAAGTAACTCTGTCTGTCTGTCTGTCGTCCTTTCACGCCAAAACTACTGAACCGATTTAAATAAAATTTGGTACACAGATAGTCTAAAGCCTGAGAAAGGACATAGGACTACTTTTTAATGTGAAAAAAAGGGTGTAAAAGGTTGAAAGGTGGGGATGAAAAGTTGTATGCAAGTATCGTCATATTCAGAGCTAGAAGCTTGAAACTTATATTTTAGGCTGTTGATTCGATATAAATACACTATTTCACGCGGATGAAGTCGCGGGCACAGCTAGTCTTTGTATATGTGGAGGTACATGGTGCGATAACCCTGAAACAAAAGGGATAACTATCCCGCCTGGTCGGAAGGGATCTTTTTACCAGGCGAGATGGCAATGCCGGCCGGGCAATTATTATTGGAAAGTTACATATAAACTAGTCAGCGCGAGAACTCACATTGCGCGATGCAGGATCAGTAGGTACTACATACTTCAAATTCAATATCTTTATTTCATAAAAATGATCATCCATTATTATTCGAAATCGTTGATTAACTTAGACTTGTCTTCGCTGCGTGACGCTGAAGTATATTTTTCTGTGAGTGGATGTGGATGTGACATGAATTATGAGTATGATATGAATATATAACTGCAAATTTCTTTCACGATGTTGCAAGCACAAGACCTACTTGATTTTATGGGGTTTCTGATACTCCCAACAACATTTCTGTAGTATTTAAACATTAATATTATTCAATTAGTTAAAAGCAGCAGGAACCCCGTAGGGTTTAATTTGTTTTCACATGTTATTACTGAAAAAAAAATTAAAAGCACGACAGCTCTGCCAAAAAAAACAAATTGAAAAAATATTTGTTTTTTGACATTTGAAACTGGCGAGTTACAGCCGATATATTTTTTTTTTATATTTATTTATAGCCAGCGTCACTCGAGATCATATAAGGATTCTAACGATACTTCCAAATCTGTCCAGGCATTTAGAACTTGGTGGAATAACGAAACTCACAAACATACGTAAACCCTGAAAACATTACACTCCTTTTTGGGCAGTCGTGTAACAACAGCTTTACACTAGTAGTCCTGAAGGTACTGGACCGGTTGTTTTTTTAGTAAGTCACTGCATTAATGACAATTATGTTAAAATAGCGTCATCTAGTGTCAATTATAGAAAACCTTAACTGGAGTTTGAACGTAAAATTCTTTCACTAGCCCTTCCGATTTGTAACAATATATTTTCATAAAACCCCTATGACTTATCTTTTTTTATAAAAGAAAATATATAAAGCGTGCCTTCTGATCCCCAGGCGTGTCACACCACGACGATTTAATCTACTTATATAAAGCGTGCCTTCTGATCCCCAGGCGTGTCACACCACGACGATTTAATCTACTTATATAAAGCGTGCCTTCTGATCCCCAGGCGTGTCACACCACGACGATTTAATCTACTTATATAAAGCGTGCCTTCTGATCCCCAGGCGTGTCACACCACGACGATTTAATCTACTTATATAAAGCGTGCCTTCTGATCCCCAGGCGTGTCACACCACGACGATTTAATCTACTTATATAAAGCGTGCCTTCTGATCCCCAGGCGTGTCACACCACGACGATTTAATCTACTTATATAAAGCGTGCCTTCTGATCCCCAGGCGTGTCACACCACGACGATTTAATCTACTTATATAAAGCGTGCCTTCTGATCCCCAGGCGTGTCACACCACGACGATTTAATCTACTTATATAAAGCGTGCCTTCTGATCCCCAGGCGTGTCACACCACGACGATTTAATCTACTTATATAAAGCGTGCCTTCTGATCCCCAGGCGTGTCACACCACGACGATTTAATCTACTTATTCTCGATGAGCTACCGCTTCCCGATGATAGGTGTCGCTGATACAGAGGACTCCCACATGGTTGATAAGATGACTGCCATATGGTACAACTTCGCTAGATATGGGTATGTAAATTACTTGTTTGTAGGTATTTAGGATAAGCACATATTGCATTTACATGTATTAAGTACATTGATATATTTTATTTAATGCGCCATAGCCATGACCATTCCTTATTCGATTTTGATCGATTCAATTTTTTTTTCTATTTTTTTATTATATTTGAAAAAAAAATTGTTTATTTTTACTGTACAGCAAAACTGACTGACATGGTACAGAAAGGACCCGTTTTTTACAAATTTGAAATGCACTTGTAATAAATTAAACATTTTAGATGAATACAAATGAACAAATTTAGCTGAAAATGCGAATTGTAACTCAAGCGTTCTATATCACAAGACAAATAAGTGAAAACTAATTTTCTAAAATAACACATTCATTTATAGATTGTAAGACGAGATAACATTTTCTTACTATTTAACATAGCTATACTAAAAAATAGAGAAAAATATATTAATAACTTTATGCTGTAACTGGCACGCCTACTGTTACATTAGGCGTTCCAGTTACAGCACACGCACACGGCCACATTTTTAATAGTAAAAAAAATTGTAAAATCCTGTAAAAACATTCAAACGCCTGCCAAAATGTTAATAGTAATATTCAAAATATTGCTTGTGCTTATCATTTTTTTTCAGGCGCTTTCAATATTGATGAATGTAGGAGTAGGAGAATAGAGTGAGACTGGTCTGTTGGTCTAGTGGTTAGTCACCCTGACTGCTGAACCAAAGAATGTGGGATCAATTCAAACCCAAGACAAATAATTGTGTCATTTGTTCTGTGTCTGGGTGTAATTTATCTATAATATGTATGTATTTAGAAATATATAAGTATGTTTATCAGCAGTCTGGTTACCATAGTACAGGCTCTGCCTAGTTTGGGATCAGACGGCCGTGTGTGAAATGTGTCAAGTTATTATTATAATAATTAATCTTTTTCTTCTCCAGTAATCCTAACCCTCGGCCCGATACTCCGGAAATATCATCCCTGAACTGGCCAGTCATGAAGCCAGATAAAAGAAATTACGTCAAACTGGACAAAAGCTTCTCTGTCCTACAAAACTTGAAAGAAGATAGGTTCAACACGTGGGAAGAACTCTACCCAATACAGTACTGAGCGTAGAAGAAATTAAGATATCAGTTTTTTTTTAATAAAGTTCAATACATAACAGTGGACAAGAAACTTATTGTTTTTTTTTTACTTTCATGTTTATAAAGATATCCAAGCCTTTATCCCTAGAGATACTGGTAGAAAGTTCTGCATACTTACCAGCACAAAATAAACTTAATAAGCTAGTGGTACTTCTGAATGCAATCATCTACAATGTGGAGGTACCCTAACCAGTACCTACCCTAAAATTCGTGCTGACATCTGTCCCCTATGTAGCAATTTTTTTTGTAGTTTATGAACAATGTGAAAAAATAAGGTGCTCGTAACATTTGAAAGTCACAACAGCTTATTGAATAATATTTTTTATTTGTATTAAGAGTAGGCGAAATATTGTTTTATATTTGTATTTAATGGATAGTGTCTGACAAGTGTGACTGTTTATAGGATTAATAATATAATCGATCACCAAACAGGCAAGCTGTGTAGTTGTTTTCCTCCTTACTAGTTAAAATCATTATAGTTCAGTAAAACTAAGTAAGTTTCAACGTGGGAGAGCCATGCTTCGGCACGTATGGGCCGGCTCGACTCCGCTCGATACCACGGCCTCACAGAAAACCGGCAGTGAAGCAATGCTTGCATTGCTTTTCGCTGCGTGAGTGAGGTACCTGAGGTCCTAACCCTTCCCTCTCTCCTATTCCCGTCCTTCCCCTCTCCCCCCTCTAGCCTTTTCCCACTTTTTGAGTTACAGGTGCCCATGGGCGGCGGTAGTCATTTACCATCAGGTGACCCATCTGCTCGTTTGCCCCCTATATCATAAAAAAAAAAGTAAGTTCCACCATCTATCTCCTGACTCCCTCATTAGACCAGCTCCAAGATGCAAGATGCCAAATCATATTATTATCATCCAAACTACATGTACATACATACAAAGTTTATTTCGAAATGACAATGCGAAGCAGGTTACAATTGACTTCCAAGATTTGTGTTTTAAGTGAATCTAATAAAAGCATGTAAATCAAAAAAAAAATCTACGTGTTTAAAACTTTACTAGAAAAAGAAATCATCGCTAAGCACTATTTACTTAGTGGTCCTTGCCTTCTAATCAGTTCATCATCATCATCAGCCTTGCCAGAACCACCTGATCCCTTCCGCAGAGAAGATTGAACAACTTTAACTATCAACACTGAGGTAATATTACTAGCTATTACTAATAACTCTGTAACCAACAATCCATTATTTTCTAGCACTTGTGAAGATATATGAGACGCCTACCACTAAAAGACGAGCAATATGTATAACTCTCACTCAAAATCACGTTGACGCCATGAGTCATCAAGATTCCAGCATACACGAATTTAAACCATGTGTCAATGGAATAAAGCTGATCGTTGATTATCAGTACTCTAATAATAAAACATGATTTAAAATTTATACTTTAGATTACTAAAAATATGGATACTTTTTTAATGGAACCTTTGGTAAGAGGCATAAGCGCCCTCGCGCATGCGTATTGCGTATGGCCTTCACTTATTTTCTCCCTTTGCTTGATAGTGTTGTAGTTGCTCGACTAAATATCGAAAAAAAAAATATTACAATATGTGAAGTGTGCAGACAGATGAATATTATTGCAGGGTTATTTATTTTATTAGTTTTTTTTTTTTTATTCTATAAAAATATATTATTATCTTTACTTCATTCTATATTTTGGGAGAATTGAATAGTTTTTATTTCATAGATATAAGTGGTATACTTATAAAAATACTGTAAAAAAAATGTGTAGAGGATGGGTTCTTTAGGAAAGGAAAATATTTGTTAAGGATATACGGTTAATCTCACGCGTATATTTCAAGCATGCCAGACTAGTTTCAAACATACCAAAATATAAAATAGAATAGAATAGAAATAAACTTTATTGTACACCAACAAAAATGTTTTACAAGAAATATGTGTATATGGTGAATATGTACAAAACCTTTGGATGGACAAATCGACAATAAATAGATGAAATCATGGGTAGTTTTGGTGTGAGTGCTGATATTAGAGATATTTTCTTTTTAAGGAATCATAACATACTTATAATATAGCATATATCATGTGATATGGATAAAAGTAAATAATAAAAATAATTAAACATATATGTATATGCAGTAAGTCCTAACAATACATACATAACAATACACTAATACATATATACAGTCTGTGTAAAGATATACATATAGATAACATATGTACATAACAGTTAGAATATATGTTTTAGGCAAATAATAGACTAAGAAGTCAGGTAATGTTCTTTGACCAAGTTCTTAAATACAGGCAAAGCTTTGGCACGTCTAATAGCTATTAGCAGAGCATTCCATAATCGGACAGCTTGTGAGTTGGTACTGCCAGTTCCAGAGATTCGGACGACCTCAAGGATATGGTATGTGTGTCATTGAGGAAAACAGAGCGTTCCTTTAAATAGCCTGGAGTACAGGAATGAAATAAAATACTATAAAGTATAGAAAGAATATGAGTATTCCGTCGAAAGCGAATTTAGAGCCACTTGAGCTGGTTTCGAAATTCACATACATAATCATACTAGCTGACCCGGCGAACTTCGTACCGCCATATTTTATTTCTCTAATCGCAACTAAGGAAATAAAACCCTTCCGGTAAAATCTAATTAGCTAAATTGAAAATAAAACTAAAGTACGCAATTGGAAAATTCATATTGTTGTACAAAATGACTCGTCCATCAGATAGCTGACCCGGCGAACTTCGTACCGCCATATTTTATTTCTCTAATCGCAACTAAGGAAATAAAACCCTTCCGGTAAAATCTAATTAGCTAAATTGAAAATAAAACTAAAGTACGCAATTGGAAAATTCATATTGTTGTACAAAATGACTCGTCCATCAGATAGCTGACCCGGCGAACTTCGTACCGCCATATTTTATTTCTCTAATCGCAACGAAGGAAATAAAACCCTTCCGGTAAAATCTAATTAGCGAAATTGAAAATAAAACTAAAGTACTCAATTGAAAAATTCATATTGTTGTACAAAATGACTCGTCCATCAGATGTTAAATCGCAAATAACAGACAAATAATTAGCTGAATTATACGGTATTTCGTTCACTACAAAATAAATTTAATAAATTTTATAGCGTTAACAACACGTGGTAATTATGCTGTTAAAATGTAGCTTATATGACACGTTCGTAGATTTAACATAGCAGCGCCATCTATTGATTACTTACTCAACCCAGTCGAAAGGTATCGACATCTGTTAGAATCATTTGGAGTTAACAGATAATTGTGACTGTCAAATAATAACAGACAAATAATTAGCAATAAATTAAAATTGCGACTATAATTTGAGATTTAAACTATCCTATCTCTCAAGTTGGATCGAACTGCACATGGTGTGCGAATTTTATTATAATCGGTTAAGTGGTTTAGAGTCCATTGAGGACAAACATTGTGACACGAGATTTATATATATTACTATTAAGATTTGCGTAATCCAAATAAAAATCTAATACAAAGTTTTGAAGGCGCTCAAGTTTATCGAGTTGCTCCTCTATGATATCGAGAGGAGGGATTGTGCTAGTGCAATTTTAGTGACCGTTGGCAGAAAATTGTGTAGTCTTCGCAAGAAATCTGCGGATGCAAACAATTTCCGACTGACCTCACGCAATGGGAGCTCCCAGGATAAGGTATTATCAATAAAAAAATCCTAGATTTTTAGCGCAGGTACTTATTGGTAATGCAGTGCCATTAAACATGATTTTCGGTAGTTCAGTCCAATCAATTCTTGATATCATCCCGGGACTACCCACAACAATAAGGTGAGTCTTAGAAGGGTTCACTACCAGTCTATATAGATTGCTCCATTTAGAAATGCGCGCCAAATCCAAACTAATAGTGGTAAAAGCTTCAGTCAATTTATGTAATGGTGCTTGCGTATAAATTTCAAAGTCATCTGCATAAAGGTGGTAAGATGAGGCTAATGACTTGGAGATGGAATTTATAAAAAAATTAAAAAGTAAAGGAGATAAAACGCCACCCTACGGCACACCAGCTGACGTAAAACACAATGAACAAAAGGTATCTTCAAAGCGCACACGCTGCCTGTGACCAAACAGGTAACTTTAAAACCAATCAGTAGTATGCCTAACAGAATGTGGAAATCTACAGTATTAAAAGCATTGCTAAAGTCTAGTAAGGAAAGAACTGTGAGATTTCCATTCACCATACCTAGCCTGATGTCGTCTGTAACATTGATCAACGCGCTAACCGTGCTGTGACCTGCACGAAAACCTGATTGAAAAGGATTTAAGAGTTGGTTTTTAGTAAGGAATGAATTTCATTGAGTGTGCACAAGACGTTCTAGGACTTTTGCAAGATAGGACAACATGAAAATGGGACGATACTCGGAGAAGGAAGTAGAATTGTTTTTTTTTCGGTAAAAGGATAATTTGTGCCTTTTTGTAAGCTTCCGGAAATACACTGCAAGAAAGGGAGCGATTTAGAATATGACTTAGAGAAGGTAATAATTCTTCGAGAATTGGTTGGATCATGTTACAACTAATTCATTGGAACAGCGTTGGAAGTTATCGCCATTATACACTTCTTAACATACAAGCAGGTAATTGATTAAAACAGAACGGTGGTTACTGGGGATCTGGAAATGAAGAAAGATATCGTAAGGTATTATCTTTACTAGTCTGATTATATTTAGACGTAGAATATAAATATTAATTTAGCAAGCAAATTTTTTTTAGGAATGAAATGTAAATGTGACTTGCCGACCTGTTCTGAGAAACTTCCAAGTTTTGTTGGGTCTCCGTTGTCGACCGAATTATGAATGTATTGGCGTTGTACTTTCCTGCAAACCTTACTACAGAGATTTTATATGGCAATGTATTTGTCCCGGTTAGTCGGTGTTGCCCGAGATTTGAACTTGCTTTTAGCTACCGCTTTTTTAAATATTAGAGATTTAATATCGCTTATTAGCCATGGTGGGGGCAGCTGTTTTATCTTTATGGCCTGGACTGGTGCATGTACCTATGCCATAGAGACTAGTCAGTTTATTATTTAATATATTTACTTTTTCGTTAATTGACTCATTAGCTATAAGTGAACTCCAATCTATTCTGCCGGCATTCCTGACGGAGTGTTTCGAGGTTCATGTCACTAAAATTACGTTGCATAAGGATTTTGGGTTTAGGTTTAGGAGGGCGACGTTTATAAGATATGATGATTTGATATATTAGGTCATGGCAATAAAATTCATCAGCTGAGCATTGGCCATGCTTAGGAACTGAATTAGGGTAGGAAACAATATAAGATCTAGAAGGGGTGGGGTGCAATTAGGAAAGTTGTGAGTAGGATTTAAGGGGAGGATAGACATATTGCACGACTCAACAGTGCTGGAGAAAGAAGAAGAGCGATAGTCATTTTTTAACAAACATGTGTTAAAATCTCCCATGGTGATAAAGTGACTGAAAGCGGGTGTAAAACATACTAAGAGTTTTTCAAATGAAGGAAAGAAGTTTATGTGTGAAGGAGAGTAATACAGACCTGACTAAAACCGTATATCCTTAATTAATATGAATAAGAATCACGGAACTAAAGAAAAATATGCAACAAGCCTAAAAAATATACCCTATAGCTCGTGATATATAATATTTGTAGAAGGAAACACTAGAAGTAACTATTATCTTATCTGAAACACTAGTAGAAGAAACATAAAATCACAACAAAATGTTCAAAATTTATAGAATAGGTTTACGTATATTTTAAAACCAGTTTGCAAATAATTTGTTACTTGTTGCTAATCAAGACCTTGGATCTACCGGTGCTTATCAGTGTGTGTTACTTGTGCTGCTAGTGTTATTCAAATACAGTCGGTATGTAATGTACATCTAAACAGATTTCTATATTGCGTACTGTTATGAGAATCGTAACTTTTATCAGCAACGTTGAAATTTAGTAAAAAAAATAAACGAGAAAGACTTGAAAACGCTCGTTACTATCGCTCTTTTCAATTCTTCAATGAAAACGGCAAGACAATGCAATTTCACATTAGAAATCGGTCATCGACCGCAATACTGCGCTAAACGAAACAATACCGCGTTCACAGTAAAAACAAGCGCATAACAACACGCACAGCACAACACAACAAACACCATCGATGCTCGCTTGCCGATGTCGATGTCCGCGCAAGCGCCCCTCCCTCGCGCCGCCATGACACTCCGCGAGCGCGCCCTACGCGCCTGGCACGTATCAAACAAGAATATTCGATTTTTAAATTACAACCATCTGACCAGGAACAACCTGGACTTTTCATGTAAGTAGATTTTTTCTATTTTCTTAATGTTATCTCTTTATGTTCTTTTAAGTATTTGAGTGCGGCAAAAATAATATTTTATTAAATAATTGATTTCATTGTATTCTAGGTATTAGATTCTCTATCGCTACCCACTGAAATCCGATGTATGAAAATTTTACAAATTGATTTTGATAAAAATTGGTACTTGCCTACTTATTTCTGATTATTGAATAGTTTCAACCGGTAGCATTTATTTGGGTTTTATTACTTCATCGACAAATATCCATATTCCATTTCTTTGTTTCCAAATCCAAATCCAATTAGTAGAGGCGCGATGTTAACCGGCCTACATTTTTTTACCGGTTATGGTTACGAAAATAAAATTTGTTGCGATCTTTTCTGTTGTCATAGATCAAAGCACGACATTGCAGACGCGACAGTTGCCTGACCTTGTCTTGTTTTGACTTTATACTTGAAAATCGTTCTTTGTTTCAGTTGTAACGGCGGCCAATTGGCCTTACATCTTTCAAACTGGCGCACAGTTGGTGGAAGGAGCCCGATATGGGAGGTGATTATCATTTTATACTTCGATTGCTTGGCTTTTTTTGGTACTTTCGTTTTATTAAATGCAGAGTATTTGCAACTTTGATATTTTACTTTTATCTTTCTAGTGTAAAACAATGTTTTCATAATTACGTTTCTGTTACCAATCTTCTGAAGTAAATACACGAAAAGAGCGAATTAACGCACTAAGTACTACTTCAACATAAAAAATAAAAGATCCTGTAACATATTGACATACAAAGTGACATAATATTATTATATTAATAAATATAAGTATTATAAAATTTATATAGTATGGAATACTATTATGCTACTCCTATTTGCATAAAATGGCACTTCAATAGCTTAACATTGATTGCAATTCTTTTAACCTCTCATTACAGGAACCATGCCAATCGATTATTACTTATTGGCTTACAGAGGTTGTCATGTCATGTACATATACATAAATATTAAACATGTCATAACATAGGCGTTCTGTTCTGTCATGGTTTATTTTGTTTTATATTATTAGCGAGGGCAATCTTACCCTACAACTTGGAAAGTTATCGTAAATTCAATTAAGGTTGGACACACGGACACGTTACGTATTGCTAAGTCTGTTAAAAAGTACGTACAATATTGCTCAATCTCTACATATAAAGAATTCTTTTTTCCATTATCAGTGCTGACCTGTCCCGTCCCCGTCGGGGAGCGGCAGGGATGCTCAGCAATGCGCATGTGGCGCAATGCAACGAACACGTTGGTTGCGCCTAATGCTGATGACGCCTGGCAACAGGTAGTCGATGCTTCGCCGCCGGATTCACTCTGGCACTCGCTTAGAAACTGCGTCGCTTATCAGGTAATGCCACTACTACCATAAGACCTCCCACCTTACGAAGCTACCGTTAAGATAACGATGAACTTCTTATATTTTTGTACATAATATCATTGTCTTTTATGCTGTGGTTTATTGTCAAGACAAATCAGTGTCTCTTTATTAAACGTCGAAACGTTACGTTTCTTAAAAACTTGTATGAAATCACAACTTACCACGTCCTTTGCTATCGTCAAATATTTTTTTCGTGTTCGGTTTTACAAATAAAAATGAATGACAAACTTGAATCTATTTTTTTAAAGTCTTATGTAATAGTACCTGGGAGACCGAGCTTCGCTCGGTAGCTTTTCGTAAAATCGTCATTTTTTTTTGTAAATTTCCGTCCGGTACAGGAAATACAACTATGCAGTTGCACTTCATGGGGACTTTGTGTAATTAATTAATTTAAATCCCCAGACACTAACCTATTATCTTCTATTCCCAAACTATTGTTTGCAACCGGTTATTTTTACTGAGAACATAATAATATATTAACTAGCAGCACTTGTGCTAGTGCAGAAATCGATACTTATCTCTAGTGCGTCAATGTGTTTGTTTTATCATTCGTTTAGCAATTGCTACGATGATAAATTTTAATGATAGGCCAACTTTTAGAATTATTATTAAATATTTATTTGTTTTAGGAATATGAATTTGCAATAACAACATGTGATAAAAAATGCACATGAAAAATATATGAATTTTTTATCCTTCTACAATTCGTTTAAATAGTCTTTACAATACTCAACAGTAAACTTTATATTTAACTCATACTATATGTAATACAACGAATACCAATCATTCTCTATACACACACAAATTTAAATTCTCGTTTTTGCCTTCGTACACTAACACATAAACATTACATAAGCATCCCCCGACCTTAAAACTCAGCATCAAAACGATATAATTTCTAAATTCAACGTGCATTGCTGCTCTTCAGGCGGGCGTGTGGCAGAATTTGTTGAACAAAGGGATAGACGACGTAATCCAACCGGCGGCATTCAAGCTCGCAATAGTACTGCGGCACACGCCGACAGAGCGAACTGTTCGTCTGATGACCGACTTGTTGCGATTACACCCGCAATCTGTAAGTATTACACTTACGTAAATATTTTTCGAGACATGCTGTAGTGACAAAGCTATTTAAGAAAAAAAAATATATAAAAGACATATTTTTAGGTTAATGTAGTTTTAATAGCGTCTTGTATTTGTCAAAAGTTTAATTAGGTACGAAGTGACAACGACACAATAATGTTATTAATTTATTAAAAACAAAAAATAAATTAGCATAACGCCTCTTGCACAGTATAATGATGTATACAGTATTGTGACTGGGCCCTTTCCTGGAAATAGTTACCTACAGCCGGATGCCTCTTGTTGTCTTAATATGAACGAGTAGTATGATTTTTTTAAAGAATTTGTACATTCTAATGTTACGTATTTTTAACTTCCGACGCAAAAGCAGGGGTGTTATAAGTTTAACATAATATAAGTATGTGTCTGTGTGTCTTTCTGTTGTGTTATAGACCCTAAAGGGAGAGACCGACTTTGATTTAGTTTTTTTGGTTGAAAGGTGACATGATCGAGTGTTCTTAGCTATAATTAAAAAAAAATTGTTTAGCGTTTAGCCGTTTGAAGTATAGCAGCTCTTTTCGAACCGTTGAAGGAATTTTTAGTCAGGGGTATTTTAAATTTTTTATTAATACTTGTTCATACTTTTTTGCATTTGTTTATCTTACAAAGCTAGCAAAGTACCTAAGACATAACTTTGATATAAGTTTTTTTTTTAATATAACTAAGATCCTCCTTAATATTATTTACAGCAAGACCTAACATCCTACATGCTCGCATTGTTGACTGATGACGAAGCACTATTCTCCGGTGGCTGCAGCAGCAACGAATCATCCTGCCCCGCGTCCCCCGAGAGCTCCGATGAAAACCCGCAAGCCGACGATGAAGAGTCAGAGCCTACTATAGAATCTGATAATGAGGCCGAAGCGGTGCCCGTTCCCGACGACCCGACGGAGAAAGCCCCGAAGCCCGTCAGCGCCCCGCGGCCCGACAGCCCCGACGACGCCGGGCAGCCCGACAGCGCGACCGGCGCTAACGAAGAAGACAGCATACAGAAACCGGACAGTGCGAGCGGTGCGGTGGAACCGGACAGCGCTGAACCGGATTCCGTAGAAAATGTAGACGACGAAGGAGCAGTAGGGGGTGACCGCCCTTCGGCCCCCCCCACACCATCCGGCCCCGCCCCGCTGCGAGACCTGCAGCTCTTCGGGGATTGCGAGCTCGCTGTACTGGCGGCATCGAGGGAAGAATACGATGCGCATGCGAAGCTAGTTCGGGCCGAGTACTCGAAGCTCACTCAAGATAATTATGTTGAATTAAGAATTAAAGTACGCAGTAGGACTATTTTCATAAATTCATTTTACAACATCACAATTATGTATGATATCGAGCCTCTGTAAAGAATGAGAGGTCGAATGGAGTATTAAAACCTGTCGAACGTGTTACAGGTACTGAACCAGTTCTCCCAAATCCCGAAGTTGTTCCACACGCCGGAGTTCGAGTGCTTCGAGGCGGCCGCGCGCGAAAACATCGAGCGCGAGATCTGCACGCTGCGGGAGCATCTGCTCACGGGACGGACCGACTAGTGGCGCGCCTACGCGGACTAAGGGGACTTTGCTTCTGACGAGCGTGGACTTGAGGCGGCCGCCGTATCTCAGATAACGGTTCTATTATGTTAACAATCTATGACAGTAGAATTACATATCTGACATGAAGGTATAGTTTCGGTTAACTTTTTCGCAAGAAACTTCATTGAATGAAGCATAAATGATTTTATCATAACATCTAATAATAATAATAATAACTCCACACATCTTACACACGGCCGTCTGATCCCAAACTAGGCAGAGCCTGTACTATGGTAACCAGACTGCTGATAAACATACTTATATATTTCTAAATACATACATATTATAGATAAATTACACCCAGACACAGAACAAATGATCGTGCTCATCACACAATTATTTGTCCTGGGTGGGAATCGAACCCACGACCTCTGGCTTAGCAGTCAGGGTCACTAACCACTAAACCAACAGGCCAGTCAGAACTAATCTAAATCTAATCTAAGAACTTATCTTGATTTCATTTACAACAGTGTGAAACCTGCACGTTATGAGACTCGTCTTTTATAGGTAGCTCTTGTAATTTCTCATGTTAAATTAAGCAGTCGGCCGCCAAAACGACGCCAAAAATTTTAAGCAAAGTTCTTTTAGTCGCGTACTCGAATGACCTCTAGCGCTGTTAAATAATATAAGTACCGGTGCTTCAAAATGCAAGATCTGCGAGTTTATTCTAAACGATATCATACAATAAATCACCAATGCATTACAAATAACCGTCGCGAGTACATCAATATTATTTTAGATGACAAAAGCTGGTCGTTGTTCGAGAACGCACACGAGACGTCAGTGGTTCTTTCAAATCATTGTAACCGATTGTACTGTGAGAGTGTTACACAAAATACAATTTGTGCGAGTCCGATACACGTGTGTTAAAATGTGTTTATACATAGGTACACACCCACACATACACACGTCTGTAAGCTATTTAGTGATTTGCAAGAAGAACGCTGAGTGGTGTGAAACATGGACAAAGACTCTTCAATAATTGTATTATTCAATAAAAATCGGTGTTTGTTGTATAAATTTTATTTAAACTATTAAGGATAATTTATTTCAATGTATGTCTGTGAAACATGTATTTTAGACGTGTCTATGAATAAATATCAATATCTACCTACCTATATAGCCTCATATTAAAGGATCAACATTCCATTTAACAAGTATAAGCCAATAGAATTAATAAACACTGTTGTCGTAATTGCTTTGCAGCCAAAACTTCTCTACCTTATGTCAGATTTATTTGTTTAAAATAATTAGATGTAAACAAACAGACTGATGCTTTATTTTTGAAATAAAGCATTTTTAATAATTAATATTCGAATTGGCACTTCTGTCAATTAGTTTTAGTTAGTCTATGCATAATTAAGCTAATTTTCGTTACAATTCTGCATTACTTTAAGTTAGTATGTACTTTAGTTGGGTAATAATTTAGTTTTACCGCTTATTAATGTAATAATTATTTAGGCTATTATAAGACTTTTAGATAATACATGACATGGTCATTGAATAAACTTAAATACTTATTGTATTAAACGTATTTAATGTTGTTTATTAATCTAGACATTATACATGCCATATCTTTTAGTTCAAGTAGGTTTTTTTTCTGCGATTATGTTCAAAATAATTCTGCAGGTACTGTTGCTAAAATATTTATTTTTAACTATTACATAAAATGTTGTCTCTGCCTATCAAGGGGCAAATAACTTAATGTTGGATCCATCGAGATATTATGTACTAGAGAAGCCGCTCAGAACAAAATACATGTTCCGTTTATATTTGAATTGAAACTAAAAAGCACTCCAGTGCTAAAACAATGATTTGTAGTCAAATCCAACAGTATTAACAAGCAGCGCTCGATCGCTTTTGAGCTGTAGTTTTCTCGTAAACCGTAAGGTACGACCTTAGCACCGTGATGTTCATGGCGCTTACGCGTTTTACTCAATGAACTGTTGCAACGATTTGTTCATAGATTTAGTACCAAGCTTCTAACAAGGTTTATTAGAATTCAAAGTATTTAAAATCAGTTAATACTAATACTTTTAGTAGTAGGTAGTTTTGCCAGTTTCTATTTCTTGTAGAATGCAACGAGGTATCCTACCAATATTATAAACGTGAAAGTTTGTGAGGATGTGTGGATATATGGTATGTTTGTTACTCTTTTACGCAAAAACTAATGTATGGATTTTAATGAAACTTTACAATAATAAAGTTCATACATCAGAATAAACAGGCTATAATGACCGATTTGAAGAAATCTAAAAAAAACCGTTATGCTATACCCAAGATACCCAAATTAAATAAAGACAAACTAAATACTCCTGTTGTGATCATGACATTCACGTGTTATCTTGTTACAGGTGTCTTTAAGTAGATACAAAAACCGTTGATCTATGATGCGCTTAGACAACGGCAGCGCTGCGCCCGCGCGGCAAAGTTATGATTTTAATTTAATTTTAGTAAAAGTTTGTTCACATACCGATGAAATGTCACACCAGCACCACTATGTTTTTCAAGAGAGGAGGAGGGGATCAAAGTGGCGAACGCGAGCGGCCGGTCCACACGCTCGTGTCCCCTCGTGTCGTGGACAGAGAATGCTATAGACAAATCATAAACGTAATATACTAATAAGTTTATGAGACAAATTGATAGCTTTTGTCGGATTCGCGCAAGAAAAAGAGCAACTTATACTGATGTTGTGTAAAAAAATGAAACAGAACGATGATATTTTTTGTTTCACGGTGCGAGCCACGTTTTTCAAGGTCTGCCACACTACTGTGATAAACAAAGTTTGACAATTAGCGTTCAGCGAGCTATCATTTTCCTGTAAAATAAAAGTTTTAGTACTTTAAAGTTAGGTAACTTTTATTATATTTTGTTGTGAACAATTCAAACTAAGTAGTTAAGCCTTTTTAAAAAAAATGTTGGATGGTCATACGAAAATGTTGTCTTTATATTCGTAAATATACCACTCTATATCAGTTACTAGGCAACAATAACATTTTATTGTGTTCATATATTGTGCATAATGTACCCGTCATAAATTAACCGTCAAAAAAAACAAAAAGCTACAAATATGCTTCCTAAAATCTTTGGTGTTGCCAACTTTTCTGTAAATTATTAGCTACTAATATGGGAAAAATTTATATAATCTGCAGTGTGTATTAATTACATATTTGAAACTTCTGAAAGTAAACATAACAGACCATTTGATGTAGTTCGTTCATACTGTGTGGATCGTAATAAGAGTGATTCAGATTAATATTTATATACATAAAGGTATAAATATTTTATACATAATTAAGAACAAAGCGCATGGCATCTTTGAACATTGGTTATGATGAGCTCTTGCAATTTGTAAAAAAATGCATAAAAAGTGTTTAATATATTTTTTTAAGTCATTTATTTGGTTAATGTAATTGTATAATATAGTTTTATGTGAAAAGCTCAAAATATGTCAAAACTTAGATAAAGCCAAAAAACTTAGTTAAACATAACATAATACGTGAAAGTCATAAAGGAGTTAATGATTAACCTCATATTATTAAAATGCCAATTATTAAATTTCTATTTAGACTAAATTTAAAAAGATAAGGTATCATTTTGGTTGTCTGATTGTTTTTGTGTGTATGTTATGCGATATTTTATTCCATTGTAAATAGAATAGATTTTCGTAATTCTTTTTTAATTAAATATTTTTACAAAACGAATATGCTTTTACATAAACTAAAAAAACCTTATAAGCATTCATAACAAGAACAATTAATATGAACTAGTAATATAAAAAAATACCTAGTTTGTTTCCCTAGGTTTGGTTACCTAGGGACGCACCCGAGCGAAGCCAGGGTAAGTCGCTAGTACATAGTAGTTTTTAATTCTATCAATTCGTGGAACACCTTAGAATCACAGAAATTGTGGGGTAAATTTTTGCTAACACGGTAACCTTATTTACAGATAATTACGGTGACTTTTTTCTGTTGTCTCTTTCGGCGGCACGTTTTGCAGAAGTATTCTCTGTCCACGACTCGTGTTGTATATTCGTAGTGGTGGGCGATCACGAATGATTGACATAGTCGAAACATTTACTAATTACTTATAATATAATAATAAAGATTTTATTTTACTTATTATTTCTATTTGTAACTAAAATCCGTCATAAATTACCTTCCGTGACAATAAAGTATAGTTACATTTTATAACGAAACAAAGAAAATGCTTTTGAAACTTTATTTATCAAGGATGTATGTATACTACTGCTGTAAGTGCTGTGTGCGGGGCGAGTTTCTTGCCGCCTAAAATATTTCATTTCTTCCCAGCGACGGACATGATAGAATTAGTATAATTACTATAGGGCTTTATCAAAATATGTCTAGATGTCCCCATAATTGAATCATTGCATTAGAAATTTCATAATTGTTTTCAAATTGATGAAATGATGAAGCATGAAAAAATAAAATTTTAGCATACGAGTATATACCTTTTTTTATTCGAGCCTTTTCAGAAAAAAACATCGTAAGCGCCAAAAATCTTAAAAATGTTTTTTCTTCTAATCAAACAGTTTTAAACCTTATTGCGATGACTCCTAACCTTTTTTTTTAATTTACGACACTTTTTTACAGTAAGAAATTATTATTGTAAGTGAGCTACTTGTCTCTTACAACACCTGTTTAGGTTGTTCAAGTATTGTATACTCCATAGTTATTTGACGCTTACGATATTAAATCCATACTTTTCACACCAACATTCTTGATACAGTTACAGTCATCGTTTTTAACGTATGCGACACTTCCTAGTGAATTAGAAGTACTTTCTTAAGAGGTATTATTTTAATAGGTCAGTAGTTATATGAATAATAAATCATATTTTTTTGTATAGAAATCACAAATACTTTTTAATTTGGAATTTAAAAAAATCGGCTGTCTGTAAAGTCGGTTTATTGACGATAGTTGAACGTGACAACGTCATAGGAACGCCTCAGAGCGAGGGAATGCCGCATGAGTCATGTTTTTTCGTGAGTGCAGCCGGCTTGATCGAATTATAAGACGTTGTCACGTCAAAAACTCTCTCCTGTAAAAAGTGCAAATTGTCGCTTACGATGTTTTCCTGAAAAGGCTCGAATATGTTTAAGGTAAAAAAAAACAAGATTGCTTTATTTCTATTTACAAATTACAGAATGATAATGTTGCATTATATATTATATCGAACGGCCATGTAATGTCAGAATGTCGCACTTGTAGGTTATGTGTAAAAAGTAACAATCAGCGGATACGAGTATATAAGTATATGCGTCTATATATAAGAAAATTAATCAAATAGGTTTAGCCAGTACATAGTTCTCTTCTGTTGTTAAAACTGTCTGGTTTTTTAAAAGAGTGGCCGTGAGTTTGTTTGCCCGATTTCTTCTCACAAGGCTCAACCATTTGGAAACGAATGTTTATACATCGACACAGGCAGATATGATATTATATTATCCATTTTTTTTCCATAATAATTTTACATTTGACAAAGCAAACTATTGTTGTGGTGACTGTGTGTTGATCTATATTTTTTTATTTTAATTACAGTAATTATTTTTTTAAATGATGATTTCGAATAATAAATTAATAATCAATTTTATGAAATAAAGATATTGAATTTGAATTTGATTCTGTTCTCTAATGCTTAGGTAGAGTGTCGTGTGTGTCGATTTACCGTAAATCTAATATTTTGTCGGAGCCTGTTAAATTTAACGACATAATCAGGGCCGCGCCGCCCCTGTGTGCGATGTGTGCAGCGCACACAGGCGCCAAGGCAATAGGGGTGCCGCGCCGCCATCGAAATTATTTTTGTTACACTTACACAACAACATATTCTTTGTAGTGGAGTATCGATAAGTAGTAGGTACAATAGGCGCAACATATGCCTACAACAAAACATATATTGCGCTTATTGTCCAAGTCTCCCAAGATATTCACGTTTGTGGTTTAATTTTACGCTTTGGGTTTTAGTTTACATTAATTACGAGCTCAGCCTTAAAATGAAAAGAAATGCCGTGAGTTTGTTTCAATGAGTTTATGAACGCAACCCGATGCGATGCGTGTGACGCAAGCGGGGTGGGGTCACGGGGATTCCCCGACTCCACAGAAATCTAAATAAGGTAATAGAAGTGCTATGAACGCGTAAACTTGTCCGTAACGCGTAAACACCAGTGCGCGGTGTTACGCCAAGTTAAGTCATGTAGGGGGCGCCAAATCAATAGATCGAGGACGCAACAAAACAACATTTTAATTACATTTTGATTCATATTTTATCTAAAAAAAAAAATGGTCATCAAATTCTTTATACGGTGAACAACAGTTTGATTCACATTTTTAACCGCAACAAGCCTCAAAGAAAAATTGAGGTTTTGAATTTATAGGGGCGCCACTTTCGGATCTTGCACCAAATAAAAATGTAGCTAGGTCCGCTACTACATTTACGCTTACGCTACTGCTGCTACTGCCGAGACAAAGTTTCAAGAGTAACTTACTCGTGTAACTTTATATCGGCAAGTGCGGTTAAAAAATGGTGATTTGCAGCATTTCCCACTGCGGCAATTCGTCTACTACGTGTAATTACACTAATCAAGGGATAACGTTTCATCGGTAAGCGTTTTCTTTTGGTTTTATTGATGTGTTTTATAAAAGTACATTTCAAAACAACGGCTTTATTGCTGCTTACTACTACATTGCCTCTTGTGTTGGATGCTACCTGACAGTTATGTATTACAAAAAGATATGTATTACGCAATGAATAATAGTGTTTGCTTTAGCATTCCAAATGGTACGGTCACAGAGAATCGTCGAGAGCTAGTGATGTGCTAAACGACATTTTGGTACCTACAGTAGTACTCACAAACTGTACATTTTACACTAAAAGATAAAAATCAAACATTATGAAAATAGTTTGCTTATGGGAATATATTATTGTATTCTCGCAGAATGCAGATACGAAAGATAAGTGGATATATCCACGGTGAAAAAAAATGATTCCCCACAACTTATAGTCGGATTATTCTGTATATGTAGTCTGTTAAAAACAGCAGTACCTACATTTAACACATGGAAACTGTTCAATGTAGTAAGTTCAGCTTTCAGCCACCTTTTTTTTTGAGAAAAATATAGTATTTATGTTAAACTTGCAAAAAATATAGTACTTTTAGAAAAATCAGGAAAAACCTAAACATTTTATTATTTTATTTTGTAATTATTACGCAAAAAATGGCATTGAAATAGTTCCAAAAAGACAGTTATTAAATAAATATCTTTATTTTACAGGACAGTAATTTTAAATACTTAGTCTTTTTATAGTTGATTTAAGAATAAATTATATTTAACAATAAAGCACGTCAGAAACCTATTTTTATATATTCTAACGATGAAGGTGTTATAAAATCTGATTCAAAAAACGCTCCATGTAGTGGTATGAGCTTTTTATGTCATTTTCTATACACATAAATATAACTTAAGTCTGTTTGTAATGTCGAAATAAAAAAATAAAAAATAATTTCTGTCTGTCTTTTTCTTAATCTTCGAAACGCCTGCACCGATTTTGATGTGGCGGGTCATGTGTTTGATTCCCACAAGGTGCTTTGAAAAAAAGAACCTTTGTGTTTATGTATATGTAATACTAGACGTCGGGGTTTGATTGTCGAGAAATATTCATTTATTTATTTATTTTATTTATATTTATTATACATAATTATTCATAAATAGATAAACAGTTTATTCAGACAGGTAGATAGGTACTCATGGGAGCAATATCATGTCTTTGTTTGTCTGTCTTTAATTTAAGATGATGCCGCTGAAGTTACGTCCGTGCCTCTGCCTGATACGGCATTGTCACCGCCAAGACAATTATCGTCACTAATACCAACTTTTTCTAAAGATGACCCTGGACTCTGGCCAGAAGTTTAAAACGCTACTTTGATCCAGTATTTAATAAAAAATCCGATGAAATTCTTCGGGGCGAAAATTTTCCGAGTATTATTATGAAAGGCATTTAGGAAACGGTGAAAAGTATCACAGAGAGTGGCTGCTGTATTCAGTGTCCAAAAATGCGTTTATTGCTTCTGTTGCAATCTATTTGAATCAAAACATAAAAATAAATTCTGCGAGGGAATTAGTGATTGGCAACATCTAGCTTTGTATTGCAGCAGATATGAGAAAAGTTCTGCTCATTTCAATAATTCAAAAAAATTGACAGATTTGTGTCACGCTTCTAACAACAAAAACACTATTGATAGTATTCAACAAAAACTTTTAGAGGTTGAAAGCAGCGCTGGTACGATGTAATCAAGAAAAAAATATATGTAGTCCAATTTCTTAGTACACAAAATATGGCTTTTCGTGGCCAAAGCCAAAAATTATACGACCGTAACAATGGTAATTTTTTTAAATGTATTGAAATGTTATTAAAATTCGATCTTTCAATTACTGAACATATACGACGCGTAACGAATGATTCAGATTTCAAAAATATGCCGACTTTTCTTGGAGATAAGATCCAAAATGAAATAATTTACATACTCGGCAACCAAATTCAACATTTTATTTTAAATTTATGTCAAATTAATAAATATTTTTCAATAATACTGGATTGTACGAAAGTACGAAAAGAAGCGCTTCATAGGTTTCGCACACAGGCGCTGTGGGGGGTCGGCGTGGCCCTGGACATAATATACTTATTAAATGTGTAATGCGGGACTTAAACGCGATAATATTTAAAAGGTACAATACCTCTTGGTTACCCGACATTTCAATCGAATTGCACCGATCGTGGTCACGCGTTTACTGATGAGAGCTCAGCGACGCCTCCATGAAGTGCGAGTTTCGGTAACTACCCGCACTTGGTCTTCACTATTTTTATTCGTACTGCCGGTACTTCGACACACTACACTTACGATGTCCCCTCCCTGATATCGAGGGTGTAATACCGTCACTATTTCTCCAGAAATAGTACGTGAAGCAGTTGAAATAAAGAAGCATAAAAATTTCAACCGAGAAGATGGGTACCGCTTATCAACATTTTGGAATCCTGTCATCAGCAAATGCTATCGTCAGCGAGTACATCCTCGACATCAGTCAGGGGACGTCGTAACTGTAGTGTGTCGAAGTACCGACAGTACAAATAAAAAAAAATGTGTGTGTGTACCAGAGTACACAGGTAAGAAGTGAAACTTCTTTACGACATATCATTTTTCTACTATTTGCAACTTTACGAAAATGGGGTAGATAAGGCTTAAGCCTTAAGAAATTATAAAACGAAATATATAATCACTCTCACTTTTCTTGTAAATTCACATAAATTTGAATAAGTCTTTTTATTTTATCACTTTCAAATTAATATGTTGTTATTCTTATTTCAAACCAAACTTCAAAACTAATATATTGTTGTTATTATTATAATATATTACATTATATTCTTTACGTCACTATACTAAACTTTGATAAAAAAAGCAACATGGCGCGTAACCGAAAAACGTGACGATTGCTACAAAAATTTCTCCCATACGTCGATAAAGAAGTTTCACTTCAATAAAAATAGTGAAGACCAAGTGCGGGTAGTTGTCAAAAGTCACACTTCGCGGAGGCGTCGCTGAGCTCCCATCAGTCCACTCGTGACCACGATCGGTGCAATTCGATCGAAACGTCGGGTAACCAGAAGGTATTGTACCTTTTAAATATTATCGCTATTAAGTCCCCAATTACACATTTAATATGTATCAACGTCGCGAAAGTTTAAAAACAATTGTAATATACTTAGTAATTACATAAAATTTTCAAAGCAAATTTTCACTTTTTGAGCACTCAATTTACCTGCGTTTATTGCACTGTGATGTTACATAAAATAAAATAATAATTCATTAATTAAATACTTTATGTTTCATAATAATCATAATTGCCCACCACTATTGGAGCGGAGATTTTTTACTGCGTTCTCGAAGGTTTAGTAGCAACACTGGCGACTGAACCACAAGTGTGTGGATCGTATGGAGCCTCGTTCGAGCGTGATGTGCCACCAAGAGAAAAAAAAAGAGTATATATGTTTATAAAAAGTATTGCAGGAAGAGGCTTGATTACTAAATCTGCAATTCGATTTGAAGTTTAGAGTTTGATTCTAATTTATATAAATAAAATAATTAACAATGTACCATCCAAGACTCTTACTCGCACAGAATGATGCATAATGTCTATATAATGCATAGAATTTTTGTTTATATTCTTACAACTTGCTATACTCTTTTTAGTCTTGTATAATAACTTCTAAGTCTGCTTACCTACTACCGATGTTTGATATATTATGGACTAGTTGCGCCCCGCGGTTTCACCCGCGTAAGTCCCGGTACCGTCTGAATATCGTAATAAAAAGTAGCCTATGTGTTAATCTAGGTCTCCTAATACCAAGTTTCATCCATACATCCACACATCCATACATCCATACATCCTCACAAACTTTCACGTTTATACTATTAGTTGGATTATGGTTGCCCTCTTATTACTTTTCGAACAACACTATTTTTCTACGCTTAGGATTAGCACTTGCCAATTGGCAACACTGGCTAGTCGATACTAGTCATTCATACATAGCTAGATATGTATAGAACTACAGAAAAAATGGCTACTTCCTCATACTCGTTGTGGATGTGATTTTGCGTTCTTATTACAAATTAAATATTTACTAATTATCATTTGAAAAGTTATTTACAAGTGATAAACGTGTGTAATTGAAGGCTATATTTTCGTACCAGTGATCGCTTCAGCAGGTAAACAATAAAACGGCAAGGAGAAAGGTTATTGAACGACGATTATAGGCAAACCAACATGGAGGATATGGGACTGCGGCGTCGCACGGTTTGTGAGTACAGTACAGTCACTTTATTCTTACGGGTGATGTTCACAGGCTTTTGCGATGTCGTGGCGAGGCCGTGACGAGCGGAGCACACGATGGGGAGACGACAACCGATGGTCCGACAGGCAGACGGAAGGGCGTACCCGCTCGCCCGTGTGGGAGCCTCGTCGGAGCAGCAGCCCGGAGCGCCGCGAGCCGCAGCGTGATCGCCATCATCACGAACGGTTCGAGCGCGAGCGCTATGACCGTGATCAACGGGATCGCGACGACGACCGCGATCGCAGGGACCGCTACGACCGTGAGGATCGTTTCCGCCGCGATCGGTACGACCGCAATCGCGACCGCGACCGCCGTCGGTCACCCAAACGGCACGATGATCGGGATAGGGACATACCAGCACCGCCTTCGCCACCAAACATAAGTGAATCTGAGAGAAGAGTTAACTCGAGGTCAAGGAGCCGCTCTGGCAGCCGAGAGAGAGACCGAATGGATTCTGAGTTTGAAAATAAATACGAGTCAAGAGACAAACATGATGATAACCAGACAGCAATTAATGCATCTCCGGGGGATTGGGTTTGTAAGTGTGGATTGTACAATTTTAAACGTCGTCAAGTGTGTTACAGACGCAACTGTCAAGGCAAGAGGTCTGAAGGTGTAGTCTATGGTGGCGATTCTGAGAGAAATACGATGTCGGAAAATGGAGGCATTACTAAACGATTATTATTTAGACGATTAGATGCTCTTACAACAGAAGAAAAGATATTGGATGCGATTAAAGACAGATGCTCAAAAGCTGTCTTGGATTCTATTGCAGGCATCACCATAGGTAGAGAGACTTTGACAGGTGCTTCTAAATGTTTGGCTTATATTAATTTTAATTCAATTGCCGATTCCACAGTAGCTCATTCACAGTTAGTTTCCCTTCAACCCCCATTAGAAATTGATGGTAGAGAAGTTTTGATTAGTTTTTATAATGAACCTAAAAAGATTCAAAAACCTTTAAATACAGATTATTCTACATATTACAATCAAATGTCAAACTATCAGGCCTCATCTCAGGCTATGTCTGAAGCGGACAGGGTAAACGCAGCTGCTGCTGTGGCCCAGTCCGCTATATCTGCTGCTCAGGCCCGTCACATGTCCTGGACACCTGTTAGTGTACCAGTTTTTGTGACTTCCACTGCTCAGGCCACACCCACTGTCAAAGCTCCTACTGGTGATGGTAAAACAGTATACTCTGCTCCTGATGTTAGAACATTTATGTATGATGAGACTTCTGGGTATTATTATGATCCTTCCACAGGGTTGTACTATGATGGCACCAGTCAATATTTCTATAATAGTCAGTCTAATCTGTACATGTATTGGGATTCCACCACCTGTACTTACATAGCAGCAACACAAGCCCATCAGAACACTGAGCAGCCAAAATTGCCAAACCCTCCCCAGGCAACTACAGACAACACTATAGCTAAAGAGCCTGAGGAAAAGAAAAAGAAAGATAAGGAAGACAAAGTAAAAGTTGCCAAAAAGATAGCTAAAGATATGGAGAGGTGGGCAAGAACATTAAACCAAAAGAAGGAGAATGCAAGAAGCAATATAGTCATGGAACAACCATCAGACACTGGTCCCAGTAAAGGATCAGCAGATATTGGCTTTTCCGTGTTAGGTTCTGGACCATCTTTAACTCATGTGAGGGAACTGTCCCCACCACCAACTACAGGTGATGACTTCTTAATGAAAAGAGTTGCTGAAGCTGAATGCGCTTTTGATAATGATGAAGGAATCATTGACTGGCCTAAGCTCACCTGCCTGATATGTAAGAGACGTTTCCCATCTGCTGAAGTTCTGAACAAACACAAGTCACTCTCAGACTTACACAAACAAAACTTGGCTGAGTATCGCAAAAAGAATGAACTTATACCTCAAACAAATGGATACAGAGATAGGGCTGCAGAAAGGCGCATGAAGTTTGGTGAAGATGAAACACCAATCAGAAAGCGTTATGACCCCCCTGAACCAATGCCTCCACCTATCACAGCACACCCACCTCCTTCAGTTGTTGACACCATTGGTGGCAAAATGCTACAAAAAATGGGTTGGTCAGAAGGGAGAGGTTTAGGGAAGGAAGAACAAGGTAGAATAGCACCTATTGAAGCTGAACAGAGGCCAAGTTTAGCAGGCTTAGGGCAGAAAAGAGGTATTTATACACCAACCCCCGGAGAAACTTATCGAGACACAGTTAAGAAGCTAATGATTGCCAGATATAAAGAAGTTGTTGGACAGGAAGAAGGGAAATAGGTGGGTCATCATTTTTTTACTTCTTTCTTCACTAAATCTTTTTACTTGCAGGCTGTGGATTTCAGGTCAGTCGAAATTATATATTCTTTAACAATCTAAGATTGTTTTAAATATAAAACGCTGATGCAATACAAGACTGATTCTATTCTAAATCATGTTAAGAATATTTAGTAGGAATTAGGAGATATTGATGGTGCAATACTAACTCTTAGACAAGTGATACAACTTTTTCTCATTATGAAGTGAATTCCCGAAGATCTCATGTGAAAGAAGACTAAAATGTTGATAATGAGTCCCAAAGGTTGTGGTACATTGGAATAAAATGACCTTGTTCTAATGGTTTGATTCTGATTTCACTACACTAGATGTTGGCGATACATGCTCCCATTGAGGGTCTGCGCTCTGAACACAACATTCAACATGGTAAGTATGATTCAAGAAGAATCAAAACCTCTGTTTTTAATAATGCTTTGTTTCACAGCTCCCAAAACAGGTAAATGTAAAAAAAAAAATTGAAGAAGTGGAACTACACCTTTGGAAGAAGTTTTCTTTTAAAGTTTTCTAGCATTTCTCTTAACAATTGTTGATTTTTAACATTTCAGTAAGTGTTGTGTAGTTCATTCTGATTAAGAAAATAGTGGCGTTTCATAAATATAATGTAGGTACATCAGTAAGGTGAAAAACTGCCCCTGGCACGTCAATTTCGTAACAATATTATGATAGTTGTCAGTTTATTAAAAACACCCAATGAATAATTCCTATCTAGTAAGAAAATTTTCATAGGCATCATAATTGAAATACAAGCCTCTGAAGATCAGGTTTCTGATTGAGTCACCTTTCTGCTTATTAAATAATGTAGCACGAGATGCAAAATAACAACAGGGAATAATTTATTGTCTATGGCCTTCAATTATATTTATGACATCATTATTTACTAAACTAGATTGAATCCTTATTGTTTAACAACTTTTAGCCGTGTATATCCAAGAAACTAGGAACTCATAGGGAGAACATGAATATTCAATACTGAGTTTTACTTTGCTATAAAAGAAAGGAGTATTCTTTGTACAAAATCAGTGTTTCCCCTATCTTCCATATATAAAATAGGTAACAATTGTCCAAGCTGGTCATAAAGTTGACTTGTAAGCTCGAAGTATATGAAGCACCGAAGCAAAGGAACTATGGACAAAAAAATGGATGTGTGAACTGTCTGTGACTTGTAGACTGCATAGTGATGTGAAGACCCGGTGTCGCGCCCTACGCCCTTTACTGATGAGTATGACCATTTGTATTACAGAGCCTCCCGCCCAGCCGCTGCGAGTTGCCAAACATTGTTACAATACTGCGTGTTTACTCATAGGCTAGGAATAATCTGCTATTCCGCTTCAAGGATCAGTCGCCGATGGGCTACCATTAAATCGTCGCTAGGTGGCGCTACTATTGCAGAAGTATGTCTATGTATATTCACAGTTAAAATACGTTTTGTATGTTAAGGTACACATTTGTATTAAACATAGGTTTTTTCTAGTTACTCCCACAGTAATTGAAACAAAGTACTATCATGAATAATATTTATTTGGTAGATTTATATGTATCTACTATGGAGGGCAGAGGTAAGGAGGATGATCTCTGTGTATGAAACATGTCCACAAAAAGTGTGTATTTAGGTGGCGCTACCGTAGCTAGAGCTAACAAAGAAAGAGAAAGTGTGTTATCACGCCCTTTTCAAAATAAACATTAAATTACTTAGCAGATATTCATCATTCAGCTTAATCAATTACTCTGGTAGGTAAAAAAAAAAGTTGTGGCTAAAAAAAATTAATAATACCTAAAAATTCAAATTAAGTATTTCAAATGTATATCTGCTAAGTTTATTTCATGGCTTTTCCTACACTAGCGCCATTGCGGTCGGTTCTTGAACTATTATTTACTATCTTCTGCTGGACATTTTTGTTTTGCATCTCCATACAAGATGGTGCTGCTTATCTTTACCCTCTTCATTACTTTCATAAACAATTATTATCATCCTATACCCAATTGCGCAGGTGGCGCTACTAGTGACGATTTTAATGTTGTACCCTTAATAAGTTGTCTGCGAAGTTTATGACGGAATCATAATGGTGACTGTTTTTTGTTGCTGGATTGTAAATATAGCGTAGAACACATGAGATTAATATAAATAAATCATTTTGATAGTGTAAGACGCGTCCCTACTTACAGAGGGCTTGAATACACAAGCTATTTTATTCTCTCAATTTGCAGATGTGATTATTTAAAGCAATAACTTGGATATTGTCATTATTATTGTAATAATTGTACGTTTGAAAAGAAAACAATACAATAGGACATTACAATCCTTACACAATGTTAATTAATTGATTCTAGGATATTAAGAGTTTGGCATTTACGTCTACCTTAGTCTTGTTTTATTTTAACAATAGTCTTGAAACAAAAAAGTAGCTAGTCTGTTGAAGCCCTTAGAATTACAAAGTTAATTATTTATTGTTTATTATTCATATAGAGTAAGCGCTGTTAAAATATGTTTTTTGTTTGTATATATACAGTTGAAGAAAATTACAATCATTTGAAGACAATGAATGCATTTATTCTTAGGTATTTAGGTAAAACGATTTGGCAATATGTTGCAATATAAATTGTTTAAGAATGATAGCAGTACCTTTAGAACTTCGCAGTTCAAAAATCTTCCAATTAAAATATTACTTTAGATCAACGAAGAAATTAGTGAAGCCATCTTAGGCGTAACCTGGGTAGCTTAATTTTTAGTTTCAGATCATATTTTTGTTTATGTTAAATAATATATATTTGTTCGCTGCTTAATTTTAAATCTGTTACGAGAAAATATGGGTTGTAAGTTTCTTTTTATTCAAATGCCATCGAAACACCGACCTACTAGTTATGACGCCTAAGTGTCTGTTGAATCTGACAGTAATATGTGATTAATTGAATTTATACGGTTTTTCCGCCTCGTTTATTTCAAAGATACCCGAATAGCTTAGGGTCGACGTGAACTCTATATCAAAGGGTGAAGCGACCTATTGCGTCGTTAGGCGCTGCACTATAAAGAACCCCGGTCGGGCCCGAACTTGTCAGGCATCCCCGAAAAACGTGAGTAAAAACCGTATACCTTTAAATAATATTAATATATTAGCAGCAAAGTGGCTTTTATTCAAATTATTACAGAACATTAACAAAATACGCCAGGTAAAATTATTTATATGTGATGGCGCATATAATTATTACACGAAAACTCGCACAGCTCAATTTTTTTTTTAAATTATAGATTCTAGTTAATTATAGGACAATTTTCCATATTAGAGAAATATTTAATTTTAAATATTCGTATAGTTACTTCTTAAGTCAATGTTAGGCGACAGGTAACTCATGGAATATATTTAAGATGACAAGCGTGATATTCTTGTTATATTTATAGGCTATGAAACGAACAATGATTTAATATAAAGTAAGTTCATTAAACAGATAAAACATTAAGAATCCGTATAACCATTATACGCTTGATTGATTGAAGTAACTGATGTTTTCATATATTTAAAAAAAGTATTACCTAACGTAAACATAGATTACGTTTTGAAATTGGAATGTTATAATGCCTTCCCCTTTTTTTGTTTCAAATAAAAAGACAACTGATGTTACACTGAGGTAAAACTTGAACGTGTGAATTATGCAATTAGCTACATGTGAACGTTTTCCTTTTTCGTATTATCTAGAAGACTTAATGTCCGCCATCATGCTCTTGTCTATAGCAATTTTTTTAAAGATGCACCAATGGCGATTGTGTTACTTTTCCAGTATAAATCAGATCTATGGTTAGCGTGTTGCCAGTGTAATATTTCAAAACTATGACGAGGTTCCGACACGCATTCAAAAATGTACATAATGTGTATAGCAACTTTAATTAAAGCCTACATTTAACGTTCAAGTTTTGACAAAATAATTTGTAATCACGTCACATGCTTTACATTTTAAAACTGTTCAGTACCCCTAGTACGAGTTTGCGTTTTTAGTCTTGTCCAATCAGACAGCTGACAGCGCTCCTCGCGAAAATGCTAATTAAAATAATGTATGGAGAAATTGACTATACTCATCGTAGGTACTGTACCTACAAGAATGTGCACCACAGATAAGCAAAAATGTACGGTTTTTGTTAGTCACTCAAAAATTGCTTGTTATATATCATCTTGTACATCAAAGTTAGAGTATCTATCTCAGTTGGTAGTGTGATCGGGACGGTATTCGGTTTTTTAAGCTCCCTTGGTACTGATATCCTAGCACAGGCAGTAAATAGTTAGATTAATTCGAAATTTAAATTAATACTGCGAATCTCGCATTATTGAAATAATCGAGTGTTCTAAAACTCGAATTAATGTGTCAAAGCGTAAAAATGATTACGTTCCAGTCTGTGCTCCGCTAAAACTAATCGTGATACAAGAATTTTATAATGAATTAAAATTAGATATTTTTGCTGAGTTGTTGTAGATTACATAAGTTTTTATTGAGCGTCAAAATAAATATTGTAATACGGTGATTGTTTATGTTTTCTTTACCTTTATCTACAACCCACACATTAAGGTGGCAAACTAGAACGTTGCAATTACTGTGTACAGTTGTTGATACCAAAAATATTAAACGTCTGACAAACATCGATCAGTCGAGATACCTATAAAGAAAACTTTGGCTCCTATGATTAAAAAGTCCGGATGGCACAGACGGCACTACGCCCTCCATCTATACATATCGTCGATAAAGTGACAATACCTCCTAACTGGATATGCTTATTTTCCAGGAGAAGGAAAAAACGTTTCACCGCTTTGGTTTTGATCACAGAACTTTTAAATAACCTTTAACGTAATGTTCACACCACACATATTTAAAAATTAAATATCCCATAAGTCTAATGCATTAAAAAGTCGATTTCATGAAAAATGTTGGGAAATATTGTCACTTCAACGACGATATACTAAACTTCTCTAAGCCCAAAAGAAGTTCGTTGCAACGAAATGAATAGTTTGTTGTTGAATCCATGAAACAGGATAATATTAAACATTATACGTACAGTATATTATGTCACTTCAACTTTGAGGACGTAGTGAAGTGTATGCCTAACGAACAGCCTATATGTTTTTCCTATGATGACTTTTTAACGTTCACTTGTGTATAACTTCATTGTATAAATAAAAAATACTTATGAGTAGGATCTACAATTAATAACAAATCCTTGTAGATTTACGGATAGAATAAAAAAGTACAGTAACAGGATTATTATTTACTTGTACAGAAGAACGCCATGCATTTGTTCTATTCTTACTTTTTTACCCGGTATTTATCTTCTGCCGTCGCGTCGGGTCGTTCAAATCAGTGGGTCTGCTTATTTTTTATGACTGTAATAATAATACCTTGACACATCTCACACTTGACGGCTCCCGATCCGCTCAGCCCCTCTTCCCACTGGTGGGTGAAGTGGTAATTCATGATTACCCATCCACCCACTGGTGGGTGAAGTGGTAATTCATGATTACCCATCCACCCACTGGTGGGTGGGATGGTTCCACAATTTTTTACCCCTCCACCTACAGCTGGACTACGGTTTACGAAAACAAGTTTATTAGTTGTTTGCTGACTGTGTTTTACTTCTGACATTTTAAATTTATTTTAGGTTAAGAAATTGTTGACTGCATGACACAAACATAATATACTATTGTTAATATTTGCATACCGTAATAGGTGGAAGATGGAGAAACTTTCTAGTATAATATATACCACCATTTTTCTTTCTTGGCCTCAACGTATTTAATGCCTCATTATCATTAATTTATTTATCGATGACAATACTTACTTATTCAAACACTAGCTCACTGCTCAGTCGATGGAAGGGTAAACGTCAGTTACCGGTCCACCCACCAGTGGCAGGAGGAATAAACTAAAACACTGGGCGAATGGGTTATGAATTACCCCTCCACCCATTAGTAGAATAGTCCAGTGGGTGGACGGGTCGGGACTCGACCAGACTTGCTGATAAACATGTATATATTACTAAATATATACATATAGATAAATTACAACCTAGCCAGCATAGAACAAAAAGGATCATGTTCATCACACAATTATTTGTCCAGGGTGTAAATCGAACCCACGACGAACGTCCATGCGTCATACTCGTGAACGGGTGCTGCTTGGGGTGACTGGTCGGCCTAGTCAGCGATGCTTTAGCCTACTATACTATTATTTTGGTTCGATCAACTGCAACTCTAGCCTCTTAATCCAGTCACGAATTATTTTTAACAGTAGTTTTGCAACTGAATGAAGGTAGATGTGCACCTTGAATGATTTCTATGTTTAATAGGTTCAAACCTTCAACGGTATCACTGAGTGATTTTTATTTTTTAGTACGTTAGCTTTTGGAGCATTTCAATAAAATGAAATTCAGGTGGCATCAGCTTGCATCCTGTTTACCTCTCGTGTAACACTAACACTATTGTACCTGAAGATCTGACTTTTAAAAAGAGTGGCCATGAGTTTCTTTGCCAGTATTCTTCTCATAAGGCCCTACGCATTTTGGAAACTGGAAGTTATAGATCGACACAAACAGGCCGTAGATTTTGGTGTTTTTCACCTAATTTACCTTGACAATCCAGTACATGCTGTGGCGTCTGTTTGTGCCGATCTATGATTTTAACTCTAGCTTCAATTTAACGTTCATAAATGTCACTTAGTGTCTTAATTGAATAAATGATTTTGAATTTTGAATTGAATTTGAAAACTTTGGCTCAGCAGTCAGGTCACTATCCACTAGACCAACAAGCCAGTGGGTAGTGGATGAAGGGTTTGAATGGCGATTACGTTATCAATATTCAATTGCTTTTCGTATAGGTACTTTTTCTAAAATTCAACGTCAGTTAAACTTAGCCCTACTAGTTGTTCCTACAGGTAGGGCTAAGTGTAATTTTATCATAATTATCCCTACCGGTGAGTGGCGTAACTATACCATCTGAGGCCCGTGGCTAATTCACCGGATGGGGCACGAGTTCACTCTTGGTGCCTCGTGTGCTTAGGGCCTTGGGGTCAGGGCCGGGTGCCCCCTACGGCCATGGGTCCGTGACATTTTGCCCGCTCTGCCACCCTATTGTTACGCCACTGCTACCGGTAAGGATAAGTATAATATTTTAGCAGTTACTCTTAGTAGATTCTGAATTAAACATGTGACCACCCAACTTCTCTCTATGCTCTCGTCTATGCTCAAAAACGAAAAGGATACAATTAGGGGTAAATTTTAATTCTGGCATTTACAAATTACTTATTTCTTTCTCATCATAGACTTCTGTATCTACTCTGAGCAAAGTGCTCATAATCCAATGCTTACCAAGCATAGGAGCAGGAGGAAGGGGGTTAGAGCCTTCTTTACTTTTACTGACAAGGGTGACGGAGCTGTTAAATATCCAGCTTACGTAATACTTGACCGGACCCCTTGTGACTAACGGAAGTGTTGTCGGTCTTATAAAGCGCAGGTGTTTTGGACGTTTTCATTACAATACTTGTGGTTGACAAATATAAGTACCAATACCTATTTATGCTATATAATAAACAAGCAATGCTTAGCTTGTAGGCAGGTATAGATAGCACTTGTAACAATATTATTAAGAAACACACAAATTATTAAGAAACAAATATGTAAATATTTACTAAAAAATAAACATATATTTCTTTGATACTTAAATCTATATTTTTTTCTTTCGTTCAGTAATTTCCAAAGGTCTAGTTTTGATCCGTTTAGAGGTTCAACTTCCCCTGTACGTAGAATATCCGTAGGGACTCAGCAGCAACGGGATGTGGTAGTGTTGTCCGTCTTTCGTATTGAAGGTTATCTGAAAAATATAAATATATGACGTTAGGTATCTCTTTTTAAAAGTGATTTATATAGGCACTTATAGTCGAGAAACGAAAAATACAATCACAGGCACAGTAGATTGTTGCTTGAATTAGTGCCTTTGATCTTCATACTAGAGACGTTACGGAGGTGAGTTTACCGTAATCGGAGATAGTCACTTTGACTTATCGAAATCGGAGTCGAAATCAGCCGTCACCATCGTTCAGGGTAAACTTAATGAAAAATAACCATAATACAGTAATCAGTCACTTCATACAGAGTGCAATAATTCAAATATTAATTAGGTATTACACATCACATATATACATAGGTAAGTACGCCATGATAGCTAATTTCTTAGTTTTAAATTTCATTGAGTACTTCAGAGACATTATTTGTGTTTTGACCTGATGGTGTTGGGTTGAAGTCGTAGATTGGAAGCTGGGTAAAAAACTCAGTTAAAAGTAGTAGATATGTAAGTCTAATGAGCCTTAAATGCAATAGTTATACGTAGCGCAGCCAGGTGTCCCGATTTTCAGAGGTCTGGTGACACGTCCCGATAGATCCTTGATGGGGACGCCAAATGTTCCGATTTTTCACTATCCTCCTTAGTCTGTATTTATTTGATCGATAATTTTGACAGCAAAAACTGCTACATCTGTATGCTGTTACTGCATAAAGTAAGCAAGATGAGGGTGTTTAATCATCTCTGTCTATCCCCTCAGGCGTACAGGCGTGAGGGTAGGTATGTATGACTTCTGTAGTTTTTAAAGATTTATTTGGTATTTGTATGCTCACAACACTAAGTTCTCTTACAGTAAGTAAGTATAAAGCAATGAGTAAATAAATAAATTATGTCAATGTTTTAAAGTAATTAAAAGTACGTCATTATTTAAGAAGTAAACTTCCCACGCTTGAAAATATTGATACTATCGAGTTCAGTGGAATTGCCAGTGTTTGTAAGTATACCTACTCTCTGCTTGTGGCAGGTACCTAATAGACAATAGGAGTGATTAGATAATTAAAATATTTTTGAAGTGAAACTTCTTTAGAATCGTTGCGATTTGAATTTCGATGAAACGCGTTACGATAAAGAAACAAACAAACAAAAGAATAAATATGATTTAGCCTGCGAGAGAATGAGATAGAATACAAGTAACAGTGTTTCCTATAATCTTTGTCTTTGCGCCTGTCAACGTGGTGTAAATTTTGTGCATTTGCGTATAAAAAATTCGTTGGTTAATTAATGTATGTTAATTATTTAACATATTTCTGTTAGTTTGACCAATAACTTTTATATAAACTATTTTATATAACTTTTATAAAAAAATATTTTTTTAACATTAGAAGATTATTAGTGTTGTTTTTATTTTATTTCTCATTCTTCCGTAGGCTACTTTTCTGAATTATCCCTTCTGCCGTGTGTGAATTGCACACACCCACACTTTTTTATCATTGCCACACAGAAACTTATCGAATGACCACGAATGATAACGTCATGTCAACTTCAACTTTTGATTTGTGGCTTTGTGAAGCTACCACAATTTCGCCAATGCAATGTCATGTGTATCCGGAGGACAAACTGTCAAAGATAACGTCATGTCATATTTGTATACTACAATACCTACCTATACCTACTACTTACTATATGTACATCACATTTTCCATAGATAAAGAAATTAAAAAAAAAAGTGAAATATCATTACCTACTTGTGACTAATTACTTATCTCAGTCTTGCAAAATAACCTTAAATCTTCAAAATAAATTAAAGCTTATCTTTACCTTGACATTTAATTTAAAGATATGTAAAGTAAGATGTTAAGTTTAAGAGATTAAGTTGCGTTACGGGTTCACTGAATATCGTCGATTCTTTCAAAATATTATTTTATTCTGCCACCGTTATCACTAAATGCACTAAGTATTAGCAAATATTATGACTTTGGAGAAATCGATTTGACGACAATAATCATCATAGACGTACCTTTACAATTTAGTACGTACGAGATGGTTTTGGGGACGAGCGACGCGGCGACGCTTCAAATAAAAACTTTACGTTATTTTCGTAAAGAAAAGAATTGAATAGGATAGCATATTATCATGGACAGCGAAGATTTTAGAAGCTAACATAACCACACATAGGTATCAAAAGAATACGGAGTCTCGCGCCATCTATGATAGAAAAAAAACGAAATATTTTAGGACTACATTTACGTACCTAAGCCACGGCTACGATTGTCTAAAGTCCCAAAATAGACCTTAGAATATTTTAATGACTGCGTCATTTTTAAGTAATTTTAAAACTACTTATGAGGTATTTAACTATAACTTTAGTGCCTAATCATCATTATCATCATCCGCCTACTCTTGTCCAAATTTTATTTGGGGTTGGCGCAATATTAAACTTACTTCACATTTTAAATTAATTAATTCCCTCGAGCTCGGCCAACCGCGACTTTAGATAAAAAGGTCATTCACATCTGACTTTAGCGCGGCGAGTTCTAGACTCTCAGCTTATAAATTAGATAAATTAGATCCATTTGTAGAAATCACAAACAATAAATTCATTCTGTAAGTCTCGTCTTTGAAAGTTTATATGTACGGGCAGATATAGACATGATTGTGGGCATTTATTTTATGTAGGTATACATATTATTTATAAATTATTATGACATAAAGTATGACAGAAAGTTTTAGTTTTCTTTATTGAATTTTTTTAATTATAAAAATGCGACTGTGTGTGATTTTGTACCTATTTGGACTCATAAAGAAATGGCTGTACGGATTTTGATGATCAATGTAAAATGTTAAGGGCTGACTTCATCCGCGGGGAATCTAGTACTATTTAATAGTAATAGAATAAAGAAATTGCAGAATGAGATAGTAGATGTCATAGCGCCGATATGTTACATTTTTAATCTGTATTGTCAAGTATCATAATAAAAACATTAAGATAACATACCTCCACATAAGGGTACAAAGTCTCCTTATCAAGCATTTTGTAGTAATCACCCACTTTGAACAGTAGTTTGTACGTCCCCTCAGCCATAGAATCATTTGTAAATGGGAATAATGCTCTGCCATCGGTAGTGGTCACTGTATTGTGCCATAATGTCCACGAAGAGCCGGACTTCTTGTACAGTTCAACATATACACCAGCACCAGGCCTCCCTGTCGATGTGTCTAATACATGGGTTGACAACACTGGCCGGGACATTTTGACGTCTGTACCTCGCAAACGATAAAACCCATCTGTTTATCGGTGTTGCCATGCTCGGATTATATACTCGTACAATCAGTCAATTTTACAATCAGGGAACAGAATAGATATTATTATGTTGATAGGTTTAGAATTCGTTCAGTTTAGTTTAATTTTAAAAATCTGTACTGGTGTCCAGTCATCTTAAAGCGCGTGGTTTTTTTTTGATTTCCTTAATTTAATCCCACCACAAGACAGGTCTTCCATCTCTTAATAGCCAATTATGTATATTGGGCGTTTATGATTGAATGTGCTCGCTGTTTGCTGATGCCGCAGAATGGTTCTGGGCCATGCTGTCGGTTGGCTGCACCGACTTTGGCGAGTTCATCGGCTTTTTCGTTGCCATCGATGCCTGAATGGCCTGGTACCCATCTTAATGTAATTTAGTTTGATTGCTCCAGTGTGTTCAGGTTTTTCTTGCAGTTTTGTAGTTCATCTAAGTGTTATTAACAAAAGGCCACCATTGTATCAGATTTTAATTAATGTAAATGTAAACATTTTAATTATTTAAAAAATGTATGGTTTCACGGTTTAGGTACCGCAAACCTAATAATGCAGGGTAACATGCGGTAAAACGGGAGGAAGAAATATCAAAAGGCAGCCTTCGTTTTAGTTGTTTTCATAAAACTATTAGATATTGTGTCGTATCAAGGTAACATTATCTATATTTTTAAATAATTTAAGTTACTAGGACGCTTATTGTTATAACGAGTTACCTAACTTCCTTTTCCTGTGTAATGTGATGTGTGTGTTACTTTGTGTATTTATTTTAAGCAATATGTCGTTGGTAAACAATAAAGATTATTCTATTCTATGCTGTTCTAAGTTTTGTTATTGTCAAACTTTCCTGGGCTCAAACAGGGTTCACAATGAAACATGATTGTAAGTTTACCACCTAATTTTTTATGTGGAATTGCAATTAAAGAATACTAAATGAAAATAAATCCTAAACCATATTATACCGATCAATCAATCAGCCTCTTGCAGTCCACGGCAGGACATGAACCTTTCCCAATGTGTAACTTTACATATTTATTGTGTCATTACAATTTAACTCTTCTACTTACTATTACTTAAGTTCAAATTACGAAGTTTTATATGAGCAGCAGAGTTATATCACCTTAACACTAATATTCTAAACTTTCATAACGGGGCAACACTGTTTCAAATCCTTGTATCGTGTCATCGTATGTGTGTGAGTGAGTGTTTATCACGAAGCTCTACTAATACTGGAGACCACGTGTGGCCTCCAGTATTAGTAGAGCTTCATGGTGTTTATTTTCGTTGTATTTAATTATGCGTAGTCGTGAGATAATTAAAACACTGAATTGTTTGTAATCTGATAACATGTGACGTCAGTTATATTTTATACTAATTTACGTAGGTATGCTTTGAGATATGTGAATGGTTCTGAAATAAATTGCTGTGCCTATTTATTTTTTTTTATTTTTTTACTAAGCGAGGTTTCGCACTAAGGTTGTGATATGCTCACTTAATACTCATTGCCTGTAGTGGGGTGTTGGTCGGGTCCTTCCCTTCCAAGTTCCAGGTGGTGAAGTGACGGTGGATCATTTATGCTCGTGAACGGGCGCTGCTGTGGTGACTGCTCGGCCTTGATGTAGGTAGTGGTCTAATTTTTGGATGTATTTTCATAGTTGGAAATTAATCTTCGTATGGTCCACAAATTGGTCACACTTCTTTCCACAAAACTTTTTATTGGCTGGCCTGTTGGTCTAGTGGTTGACTCGCCTGTTGGTCTAGTGGTTAGTGTTCCTGACTGCTGAGCCAGAGGTCGTGGGTTCAATTCCCACCCGAGTCTGGGTGTTCTTTGTGTCCGTTTTTTGAATGTTTGTAAAGTCCCCCGCGACAAAGGAGTAATTCCTAATGCGGGAGTTGTCTTATTATAAAAAAAAAAAAATAGCTAGATACAATCTTAAACACTTGACACGTTGTTTTAAAAATATTAACACCATATTTATACTATAAAATATTCGTCTGGTATGCCATCATAAATGGTCTTACAGCCTAAGGACAGCACAATATTATACATATATAAATATAATATAAATACACTATATTATACCTACATACAAATAATTTAGTTTTCTACTGACTGGCCTGTTGGACTAGTGGTTAGTGACCCTGACTGTTAAGTCAGAGGTCGTGGGTTCGATTCCCACCCAGGACAAATAATTGTGTGATGAGCACGATAATTTGTTCTGTGACTGGGTGTAATTTATCTATAATATGTATGTATTTAGAAATATATAAGTATGTTTATAAGCAGTCTGGTTGCCATAGTACAGGCTCTGCCTAGTTTGGGATCAGACGGCCGTGTGTGAGATGTGTGGAGTTATTATTATTATTACTCCGTGAGTTTCCGTGGATTTCAGAAAAGGTGCCTGTTAAAATTTTAAGAGCAAATATTTATGTCAAGATATTGCGATCTATATCAATAAAGGCGCTAAACTTTTTTTCAATTCTTATCAATAAGTACTAATAAGTTGAAAATTATAATATTGTTAGGTAAAATAATTACAAGTTTTCACAAAATCAAACTATCACTTTTGGTGGACCAGTTTTTGAACGATTTAAAATGTGGTTTTATGTAACTATAGGTTCTAATGGACTTAGAAATAATTTGAGTTAAACTTATATGGTCGGATATATTTGTAATGACTGTTTATTCATTAATTTTCTAACAGACCTGAAGGTCGAGGGATATGACTTCCGGCAACAGCCAGCCCGAGTGACAGGTATGACCCTGACCTCCTCGAGCTACAGCTGACACTCCCCAATCTATTCATATTGGCAACTAGCAAAATGCTCTTAACTACCACAGCTTATAATGGTTTAGATTTTAAATTTATCGTATTATGGCTTTAGTCAATGCCAGCTTACTTGTAAGCGCACTTTACAATGCCTTTACAAGACCACACCGAGAAATGTACCTATATCAGCACTCTATATGACTTATACCCTCGTTTAAATACTCATGCATTAATAACGCTCTTAGACTAGCGCGGCTCTATTAAAGTGCGTTAATAAGATTCTTAATATCCTTTTCCTTACTTTCCTACTGTCTTACTTTCTATAAGGTAGTTAAACCTTTCCTTTTTAATATACTTCCAAGTTTCCATCTTTGATTCCCGATTTGCGCCCGGTTGACGGTAATAGACTTGGTCCCTATTACCTACGTGAGGGACACTAAATTATAGTTGTCAAATTGTGCGAGTTTAATACATCTCTGCCTACCAGTCTTCGGTGAAATCAGCGTGAGATCGTGTATGTAAATATTTAAGGGAAAAAAACTTGTCTGCGTAAGATAAAAAACGGGTGGCGCAATGGTTACAGTGGTCGCGTCGCCATTAAGCCTCGCCGAGTGTTGTTCGTTCGATTCCCATACGGAAGGAAAATTTGTGTGATCCACAAATAGTTGTCCCGAGTCTGGGTGTTCTTTGTGTCCGTGGTTTAAATGTTTGTGAAGTCCCCCGCGACACAGGAATATTCCTAATGTCTTTGCGGGGATTTGTCTTTACAAAAAAGAAAATATGGGGCTACTTGTAAGGTTGTTTATAAAACAAAATTAAATATCAACTGTGCAACTTTAGTCGAACAGTAAGTATTATGGCAGTAAGTATTATCAACTAAGATGACTCCACTGGCTGTGTCACGTTCACCGAATGGACCCCGCCAGGTTGCCCCGTGAAGTTATGCGAGGACAGATCGCTGAAGCAAAAGAACTTGATAGTCGGCACTTCCTTCATTTCCAAGATTACACAAACCTGGAAGGCACGCGCTATAGTGACGAGAAATGGCGAAGCCTGACTAGAAAACCTGAAGCAAAATGTTACGTCCTACCACTACTCTTCCTCCTGAACTCTTACTCTTAATACATTTACCTCGGTTCTGTGTCGGATTACATTGTTACAAATTTTGTCCCACAGAGACGCACCATGTGTCTGTTTCTATTCATATTTCTACTTATTTAATAATGTAGATAAAAAGAAACAGTATAAGAAAATGATAATGATTTTTCTAAATACTCATTATTAACAACACGGAAACATCGAGCAATTTTTTAATCAGTCTAGTATGTTCCTATTTGTAATTTTTCTTAACAATCTGTCACAATATACATACCTTCAATGATTACAGTTAAAATGCTAATCATACCATGAACATCGAAAAAGAAAGAAAAACGTATATTCCATACTTACATGAGTATCTACTTATTACTGAATCAATAACACTACCTAATCTAGACTTATTACTGAATCAATAACACTACCTAATCTAGACGTATTACTGAATCAATAACACTACCTAATCTAGACTTATTACTGAATCAATAACACTACCTAATCTAGACTTATTACTTAATCAATAACACTACCTAATCTAGACTTATTACTTAATCAATAACACTACCTAATCTAGACTTATTACTTAATCAATAACACTACCTAATCTAGACTTATTACTGAATCAATAACACTACCTAATCGAGACCGCCAGAGTTCATAGCGAGAACGTTTTTCCTTATATAATTCTTTTTTATGTACACATCGGGATGCAGAACATCTTTTCTAGGGCCTTGTTCCATCATGCCTTCAGCCACAATGACGTTGGGGCCGGTCTTCACCAACTTCTCATTAAGTCTGTCAGGTTCATAAGCAAACATGTTCAAACTCGGTTCCCCATGCTTCATATAGTCTATCCTCCACACCGGAGGGTCTGAAGGCTCCGCTTCATAGTTATTATTCATTCTCTTTCTTCCTGCATTCCCCTCAGGAGCTTCAACAGACATAGACAACTTCTCCTCAGAATAATCTCTATAAGATTCCCTTTGTGTTTTTGGAGACTTATCTTTGTACTTTATCTTGTGAGGATAAAATTTTCTTATGTTCTTGTGTCCAGGGTAATGCGATGATCTAATACTGTCCTTGTTTTTGTTATGTCTTTTCTTAGAGGCTTTCTCTTCAGCTTGGTTTTTTGATATATTTTTCTTATGTTTCCGTCCTCTTAATTTATCTGGTCTTGCATTGTTATTACTGTAATATCCTGTCTCACTCACTTGAAGAAAGTTCGAGAGATCTTCACTGTTAATTGTTGGGAACAGTGTGAGATGGTAGCCAGGTAATGACGTCGTCTTTTCCATAGACATTTTCTTGTACTTCAACTGTTGAATTGACCTTTCTATAAGTGTTCTTAAAGTGGCGTCTTCTACAATCATATCACACGGTATGGTTGGGAAGTTCTTGCATAGAACACTCTGCATTAAAGATAGGACATTCTTCGGTTGTTGCGGCTGCATCTCACCTCGAGGAGTAGTCTCTATAGTTAACGTGTTGTCTTTTTGGAAGTTGGAGACCATTTTGGAGATAAGGGCGTCGTTTCTCATCATCATGGCTCTTGTTTGGATGAGGTAGAAAGTAAGGAATAACAGTCTGATGTACACACGCCTCATATTTGAAGGTATCTGAAAGAAATCTTAATTAGTTATAAGGATATTTGTCCGAGTTATTTGTTGGACTAAAAATCTATTCTATGGTCATTTAAAGCTCTTATATATTATATTATTTTGACTAAACCTAGATTAGTTTAGTCAAAATAAAATCAAATGAAAGGTAATTCTCTTAGTTTTTATACTCTACGTTCCGATTGAATAAGAGTAAATTATTTGCACGATTGAAGACGAACGAAAGACATACCTGTCTAGCTATCTTCTGTCAAAGTTACTGCAATCAGACAGGAACAGCGCTGTTGAAGTGTTTTTCAGCCGCATCAGGTGACATCCAAACTATGTGCAGAAGTGAAATATTAATAAAGTACTTATCGCTTAGAGATATTGTATTTTCACACCACCTTTCCCCAGGAAGTCAAAAACTCAAGGTTTTTAGGTATGGTTTGGTGTCTCTTTTGACTATAGGTACCTTCTCGAAATACTATCAAATAAATTACCGTAAATATGGATAACAATATTAAAGAATTTCTTTCTGTCATTGGTTTTTAATTTTTTAAGTGCAAGTGTGGTATAAAGGAGAAGTTTAGTGTAGAGAATAATTAAAAAACTCACTAAAACTACCGCTATGTGAGTGGTCCGCTGCTCTTATAAAATGATGGTTTTGCCAGCGTCCATTGTTATGTTGGCAAGTTAGTAAACAGTTAAAAGTATTGTTGGTGTTTGCGAAATGTTTGTGTTTGGTTCCACAAATGTTTTACATCGTGCCTCGTGACTTCGGGCCATGCATCTTACGGATAGGCAGTTAGGACGAATGTTAGTACAGAGATTGCACGGATGTCACAATGGTATTATTATTATTTTTTTTATAAAGGAGTGCTAGTAACGTCGCGTGGTTCACACATTACTAGTTATCTTGTTAACCCCTCCAGCTCAGCTAAGAAGAAGAGTTGTACACTCAGCTACCATTGTATAATAAGTGGGTTCGATCATTATATGGATAGTTATTTATTTATTTGATTCACAGACAATTATTATTCTTAAATTGTCAAAACAATTGTTTTTTAGATAGTAAGATTGTAAACGTGAACACATGGAGTATTTCCCAGTGCGGGAGTTGTTTTTTTAGGAGACATATGAATTTTTGAAGTAGATGGGGACCTAAATTTTTTTTGTATTTTTTATTAACATCAATTCATTAGTGTAGCTGGTGTTTAGATGTTTCTCCGAGTCGATTTCTTTTAACAAGGTAGCAGAAGTAGGGCACAGATTTCGGCTTTACCTTTAGGATGACTAAACGTCTATATTGTGCTTCTCTTGGTCTAAGTTTCTCTGGACCAAAACTACAATATTTAACAGATTTTTAAATTATAAAATCCCAATGCTTTTACGGAATACCCATAATAATGGCCAAAGGTCGAGATGAAACTGATCCACGTGGACCTGGTCGCCAATTTACAAATGTAAGTTGTAGAGGTGTAAGCAGAAAATCAGTATCCATGTCTCCGGTTTACCTACTTCTACTGTATATACTACTACCTACATTCATACTACCCACTTCTACTATATATAGTCCTCTGGCCAGATGCTAAATAACACTACTCCAAATACATACAAACATTATGCTAAATAAGAACACGTAGTAAGTATAAGTCCGCCCGCTACTACAGCGGAGTGATGCTCTTTCGTAAGGAGAGCGCTGGACACTACAGACGAAGACGAGGCCTACCACTCTCGTGTTTTTATGATGCTGTAGCAGAACTGAACTGATATTGGAACCTAATGTTGCTGATGATGTTTTAAGTGTACCTACCTATGTGGGGATCACAGTAAAGCTTTGAAGGTTTAAAAGGTAAACCCATTTTGTTGGGGACATTGAACCCTTTAGAAAACTCGGCTTAGTTGCTGCAAGGGCTGAATGCACGATACTTTAAACGCAGATACCCGCTACGTAGCTGATCTAAATTAAAAAGGGAATTTGTCCAGCTTCTTTGAACACGAAGCTGCCAATGATGAAAATATAGTGGTCATCATCATCCGGCGGAAAATGTATATAATAAGTAATAATAACAGATTAAAATCACGTTGTAGATACAATAACGTAGTTATTAATATCTTGTAAATTTAATTTTACGCCATCTAGTGTAGAAATTGAAGTCTAACTAACTAGTTATACTAAAATTTCTACACTAGATGGCGTAAATTGGCACTTTAAGTAGTTCCTTATAGTGCCATCTAGTGTAGAAATTGCAGTGTTACTAACTATTTATAATGTCATCTAGAGACTGGTAGCAGAAGCAGAAAGCTATTAGAATTTACAGTCTTTTAGTGGTATAACTACTTAGTCATAGATGTCGTCAGTATGTATTTTTTTCTGTAAACTTTTAGACAAATAATTTATTTCGTTTTTCCGTAAAGTTAATTACAGCGTTCTAGATTTTAGGAATATGTGTTAACTGAAAAATTTATTAATATTACCTGTACGATGAACCGTGTTGTTATTTTTGCTAAATCGAGGTCATTCATTACACACCTGATTTAAAAACTCAGGGGTGGAGAAATTGTATAAAAAGTAATGTGTGTGACGTGTTAGACAAAATGGTTGTAGTAAGCAAGTATTTTTTTACATGTCCAATTACCTACAGTCCAGAAATTCAATTAGACGTAGGTAAGTTGTAGACCTTTGAATTCATCACAGACGTAAACTAATTGTAATAGGCTATTGAGACAGTAAAGTTAATACATATATTAAAAATGATAGCAATAGGTACGTTAATGTATTTTGAATTCAATTTATTGCCTATTGCTTAATATCTATATATATTTATTCAGAAAGATAATTCATTTTATAAGACCTCAAAAAGGACGTTTCGAATTAGGAGGTCGATGGATTTAAATAATATTTTTTGTTGGCTAAGTGATGCTATATAATATATTTGAAATAATAGTAAGTAATTAAAAAAAATTAAAAACTATCAAGAGGGTAACTAGTGGGACGTTGATTAATAAATAAAAACGCGACTGAAAATACACAGCAAAACAATAAACAAATGACACAAAATACACAGCAAAACAATAAACAAATGACACAAAATACACAGCAAAACAATAAACAAATGACACAAAATACACAGCAAAACAATAAACAAATGACACAAAATACACAGCAAAACAATAAACAAATGACACAAAATACACAGCAAAACAATAAACAAATGACACAAAATACACAGCAAAACAATAAACAAATGACACAAAATACACAGCAAAACAATAAACAAATGACACAAAATACACAGCAAAACAATAAACAAATGACACAAAATACACAGCAAAACAATAAACAAACGACACAAAATAAGAATACACTCAGCCATTCCTAGTTGTTCTTTCTTTGTTTTAAAAGATGAAGTTGGCAGTCATAGAAATTAAAGACAACGCGTGAGGTGTCTTTCCGAGGGTTCCGTGAGCAAATAAACTTGTATGTAGATAGTAAGTCCATCTCGGCAATCAATTATAGAAAAATTTTGTCCGTCTTTTCCGAAAGACAAACTTAACTTTGCGGTTCTAAAAATGCTCTCCCATACATCGATGTACGACAAAGTCAACTTTCAAACCGCAAAATATAAGTTTGTAATTACTAAAACTACTTTTTTATGTGATATAAAAACAAATTAACGACTTTCGGATTTTTTCCTTTACTTGTGCTGCCAGACTTTGCTTCTTACTCAATGGGAAGTACCTACCCTATAGGTTTGATTTACCAGCAAATTGAAATTTGGTGAAATCTAAGGCTTAAATAGCTGTATCTGTTGATTGCGTTGACTTAGAAGCTTGTTGTTGTTACAGCAGACATACGCGTTTGGTATTAATTTCAACTTCATGCGTCAACGGGTTAGTGAGAAAAATGGTCTTGACAGACGGACAACAAAGTGATCTTATAAGGATTTCTTTTTCCTTTTGAGGAACAGAACCCTAAAAATCAACTCGCGGTCAGCATTTTACGTTGCGCTAATACTTTTTCAGTCTAGTTCTTATCTGCCGAGCGCTTGAAGTTTAACGTGCGAATTTCGTTCCAATACTTAATAGCCCGACATTGGACTCAACAACTCAACATCGGACTCAACAACTCAACATTGGACTCAACAACTCAACATTGGACTTAACAACTCAACATTGGACTCATGTTAAATTAATTCTAATAATTGCAACAATTCACTTACTACTATTTTTTTTTCTGTTAAATGTTTATAGGACCACTTCAACATTAAACTATCTAATATAAAATACAATATAAGGTCAGAAATTAGTTGTCGTCGTGGAACTAAGGATAGTTCATATTGCACCCACCGTAAGTCCCGATCCCGTGGGAATATCGGGATAAAAAGCCTATGTGTTAATCCAGGTCTTCAGCTATCTACATACCAAGTTTCATCGCAATCGGCTAAGTAGTTTTGCATGAAAGACCAACAAACATCCATACATCCATCCATCCATCTATCCATCTATCCAAAGTTTCACATTTATAATATTAGTGGGATGGTGGGATTACATCATCAGACCTTGAATAAAGTAATATTTTAAAAAGTTAGATATTTGTGTACCACCACCCCTAAAAAGAAAAAACAATAATTCCAGAGTTACAATTGGTAAAGAATTACCACTACTACTAACATACATAGAAAAATAATCCGACGAATTGGTTTTTAAAATTGTCAAAATCGTCATCGTCAAAAAGCAACATTTATTCACCCAATATATGTAATTCCTAAACGCAAAAGCAGTAAAGCTCCCAACCAACAAACTCACGGGGCACGCGTTTCGTACAATACTTTACCGCCACAAAAAAACTTTAGAACAGCAAGCAGCGAAGGGTTGAGTCGAAAAAGCGGGCGCTGACGGCTCTCGATCAAGCTCACTTGCAGTACACAGAGTAAAAAATACGAGTTTATGTGAGGAAAGGACCGCGCGCCGGCCGCCAGCCGATGCTTACCCACTGTTTTATGTTTTTGTTGGTCAGCGAGACTGGACAGGCTAGAGTGGATATGCTTGCTAACTTCAATTAATTAATTCATTTTATTTTTTTATAATTTAGGAAACAGAAAGTCACATACTTATATAGTGTTTGCACTGCGTTCGTGGGAGAGCCATGCTTCGGCACGTATGGGCCGGCTCGACCGGAGTGATACCACGGCCTCACAGAAAACCGGCAGTGACGCAATACAATTGCTTTTCGCCGCGTGAGTGAGGTTACCGGAGGAACTAACCCTTCCCCTTCTCCCACTTTTCTCACTCTACCCCCTATCCCCCTCTTCCCCTCTTCCCCCTTCACCCCTTAAAGGGCAGAACGCACTTATGCCTCTTGATTTGCAGGTGCCTATGGGCGGCGGAAGTCATTTACCATCAGGTGACACGTCTACTCGTTTACAGGGGGTAATACCATAAAAAAAAAATTAGGAAACAATACCTGCTTATAGACTTGAGTTCCATAAAATTTTAATATTGGATACGTTATTTTACACCTTCCCTTTCCGATTTACACATATAGCAAAAACATACTTCAACATAACATAGTATAGGTATATACAAATTCAAAATTTTGATATTTGTTGGGCCGCGATCCACACAGGCATGATCACCTCGCTTGGTCGGAGGATCCTCCGTTTGTATTGGAAAGACACCACAACGGTACCTCCACAGCCGTGATCCCATTGTGATTTGAAGCAACCTTCATGGAGCAGATAAACAGTATCAGTCCCTATCCAAGTCACCACTCCTACAGTAATGAACGGTAATCAAGTCTTGGCCAGCCAAAATCCTCGGCCTCAATAGAGATATTTACCACATGCCTGCAGCGTCATCTACACGGCCTCGTCAGCGTCTAGGCACAACACACTGCACCTACGGTACACATAAGAAGAGCATCTCCCTCCCGTCTACGTAGGAGCCAGCCATTACGCAGCATCCACCCCGACTCACTGTGTACTTTACCGCATCATCGCACTCAGTACCGCAACACCGCATGCAGCCCCGACTCGCTGGGACTAGCAGAATACAGTTCCGACTCATTGGAACTAGCGGCTTTCAGTTTCGACTTACTGGAACTAGAAGAATACAGTTTCTACGCACTAGAACTAGCGGCACTTAGTTCCGTCTTACTGGAACGAATACTCACTACTGGCACGAATACTCACTACTGGCACGAATACTCACTACTGGCACGAATACTCACTACTGGCACGAATACTCACTACTGGCACGAATACTCACTACTGGCACGAATACTCACTACTGGCACGAATACTCACTACTGGCACGAATACTCACTACTGGCACGAATACTCACTACTGGCACGAATACTCACTACTGGCACCGGCACGCGCCACAAGAGAAGTAAGTTCGTTAAATCCTACTAATATTATAAACGTAAAAGTTTGTGAGAAACAGAATTTCGGCAGATTCATCATCATTGTAAACGTCCATGTTCAGCAGACCTACCTCTGGGACCTATTTCTTAGAGGAAAGATTATAGCATATCTTGTGTGTTCTAAAATACCCAGTTGAATGGCCTATAGAAACGAGAAGACATATACTAACCGACCTAGGTTTGTTTGATTAAAGCTATTCCGTTGCATGAGCCAAATTGCCACTAACGTGACAGGTTGCTCTACCCCTTGATAAAGAGCCCTTGTCGGGCCCGAAACTAGTCGGATATCTCCGAAATACACACGTTAGTATAACCGAGTACATCCTACTAATATTATAAACGTGAAAGTTTGTGAGGATGTATGGATGTTTGTTACTCTTTCACGCAAAAACTACTGGACCGATTGCAATGAAACTTAGTATATAGATAGTTGAATACCTGGATTAATACATAGGCTACCTTTTATTCCGATATTCCCACGGCACTGGTACTTAACCTTTTAAAATTAGTATCACCGACTTCAATACGCCTAAAAATGCAAAAATCGTTTCGAGTGTGCCTGTAAAATTTGAAAAGTTCCCTCGATTTCTCCAGGATCCACTCATGAGATCCTGACCTGATGACCACGGGAAATATACCCATTTAAACAAAAGAAGAATTTTCCAAATCGGTAAAAACGTCTTTGAATAATCGGAGGACATACACAAAAAAAATTAAACGAATTGAGAATTTCTTCCTTTTTAAAGTCGGTTAATAAGTTTTTTATAAACTTTCTTACGTATCTATCTATCCAACCCTTAAAATTACTTATGTGCTCATTCCTAGATCTTATTCATATTTCAATTATATGTAGTTATAAGTATTAATAACTGAAACAAAATAAAATTTTGATTGCTTCTGGGGAGTTTGAACACTGTGTTTTTTTCTATTTATTTAAGGAATTTTTATTCATTTAGAATATGCCAATTCTATCGTAGCCTAGGCCTAGGGCCTTAGGCCCTAAGGTATAAACCTGCTTACACATATTATTGTTACAATATAAGATACTTAGTAAATAATGTCCCTGACCGAATGACTGAATCGCTGCTTCACATCGAAATGTTGCCAGTAGATCGTGAAGCATACGTATATTTAATGGTGGTTTGTAATTTCAATGTGTTAACAATTTTAAGTTTACCTTTATTTATTTGATCTACACTACTAAGTACTACTTACTTGTCTAATGTAGGAACACCCATGTTATGTCTTACTATGAGGCGTTGCCGTCAGCACGACGCGGACGGTGACACACGCCGTCATTTGTGCTGCCGGCCTATTCACACACACATCCACACAAACAAATACACAGAAGTAGAAATAAACGTGTGTCTGTGTGTGATACAAGCGCTGACCTCAGCTTGGGGACGAACGAAAATATCTGGCTCGAGGAAATGGGAACATGCAATTTTTCATATTATGTTTTATTTCGACATCTGCGAGTCTCGAACGTTTTAACCAATGTTCTGTTGTGTTTTCTTGCCGTTGGAATCAAACCTAACTTAGAATAAAATTTTCCGCCAGTAATAGGTACCTATTTATATTATTAAAGACTAGCTGAGTCCCGCGGTTTCTCCCGCGTAAGTCTCGATACCGTCTGAATATAGGGATTAAAAGTAGCCTAAGTGTTAATCCAGTTCTCCAGATATCTACATAACAAGTTTCATCGCAATCGGTTCAGTAGTTTTTGCGCGAAAGACCAACAAACATCCATATATCCTCCAAACTTTCAAGTTTATAATATTAGTAGGATATCCTCGGTTATACTGACGTGTGTGTTTCGGGGATGTCCGACTAGTTTCGGGCCCGACAAGGGCTCTTTATCAAGGGGTAGAGCGACCTGACACGTTAGTGGCACCACAATATGGCTCATGCAACGAAATAGCTTTACTGAAATAAACCTAGGTCAGTTAGGATATGTCTTTTTCTTTCTATGGGTCATTCAAGTAGGTATTTTAGAACATAAAAGAAATTCTATAATCTTTACTCTAAGAAATAGGTCCCAGAGGTAGGTCTGCTGAACATGGACGTTTACAATGATGATGAATTTGCCGAAATTCTGTTTTATTAAAATTCATGCAATAAGATGTTTGTGTTAACGGGGTAGTCTAACAATGTGCTTCGAGTTTGATCCCTGGTCGGGTACCAACGACTATTTGACCGAGTTTAGGTATATCCTTCCTAGATTTTGCCCCTGATTTGGTCAATCAATTATGAGTCCTTTTCTGTACCTCTGATAAAGTGTAAGCAAAACTTCATGATGACCGGTCGAGTAGTTACGGTGTGTGTAAACAAACAAACTGACATTCGCATTTATAATGTTAGTTACGATTAGAAATGAATTGTCACCAATGTTACACTTAATTATTAGGTACACGAAGAGTTTTATGATCCGTATTTCTATACAAATATTATTGCAGGTTGTTTAAATTTAACACGAGCGTGAAAAGGCAAAGATAACAGCTGCCCCAGCAACTTTATTTTTTAAGCGTTATACAAAACGTTTGTTTTAGAGGTTTTTAAGTTTTCACACCCCTTAAATAAAAGCCGAATTATGAATTTTACGCCCTTATTAAACGGTAGTTTTACAAGTCAACATACTGAATGCCAAAAGCCCTAGACAATGTCATACGGTGAGTGAAGGGCTTGAGACGGCATTGGGTTGGGTTAGATTGAGATCGTTCGGTCGCGACTGTCGGCGATTGCAGTTCGATTCTTGTTCACAACAATGCTTTAGATGCCTTGCACTATTATTATTAGTTAAACTTTGAATTTGTGTAACCATTTTTAAACTACTTAGTTAAATGTGGCAAACAACTACACAGCTACTGTGAAGGCAAGGCTCCTGCTTCCAATACATATACACTCACTTGTGTGTGTGTGTGTGTGTGTGTGTGTGTGTGTGTGTGTCAGTGTGTGTGTGTGTGTGTTTGTGTGTGTTTATGTGTAAGCTAATAGTTATAAAACAAAACTGACGGTAGCCTTATGGCAACGATTACAGTTTAGTCCTTAGTCCGGCTTAAAATGTGACATGAAAATGACAACATGAGAATGGAAACATCTAGAGTATGAGAAATACAGAGACAAAGAAATATGTAGGTACTGCAACGTTAAAGAAAAGAGTGAAAAATAACCTATTACCTATGTGTCAATATTATTATACTTAGGTATTACTAACAGTTTAGCACCACATTATGTTAAGTAGTGTTTATTGATCAATCAAGTTATCGAATCCTGAAGTTTTAAGGCAGATTCCTGCCGGTAAACGTCATAAGTCTCTTTGTAGATTTGTCTGATTTAATTACAGCTAGGCATGTACTGGATACTGTTTCAGATTACACGATTCACTGCCGACTCATTTCCTCAAAACCTTCAGTATATAACTTCAGCCTCTAACGCAACAGTAACTCTCATAAAACCCTCCCATTTTAACACATCTATATATACAAACAGATGGTTTTTTTCACGACATTCGCTTTAATGAAGTGCCGCTCGCTCGCACGCCCTCCCTGCGGACCAATAGCGCGCTCCGCTACTGTTGCCAGACCCTCCATTGGAGGAAACTGTTGCAAGACTGTTACAAAACTGCCACAGAATATATATACGGTACACTGCTATGTATCTACGTTGCTATCCAATGAAAATATTGCCTGTGAAACGTAGATGTTACGTCAAAAGATCTGACAGGTAAGTTCGTCTTCCTGTCAACTGTCAACCGTTTTTGATTACGTGTACAACTTTGCATGTAGGTGCTTCAATACAGATACACACAATAATTAAGAACTTGGTTATTAGTTGTGTAAAAAGTTTGAAGGATATTATTCTGTATAATTCTTTAAAAAAAAAACCCACTTAAAAAAAAACTAAGTATTCCATCAAAGACTTATATGGTTTTCTCATGGATGCCATTGTCAGAACTGGATCAAATTGAATTGGGACTAAACGGGAAGCACCAGCTTTCAAATAAAAAATTTTCGAATTGAGAACTTCCTCCTTTTTTGAAGTCGGTTAAAAAGAAAAGGTTGTCATCTAACCAAGTAGTCTTAAACGGGTCCAGCATTAGATACACGGCAAGAAACAATAGCAATACAAGAAAAAAAAAGTACAATACAAAAAAAATACCTGTAAAATAAAGATGTCTCGCGACTACATTAAAAGAGGAAACAATTTTAAAATGCCTGGTTCAAATATGTACTCATTTGTACCAGGCAATGCTGAACTATATTATCTCAGGTAAGTACTATAGGTAGGCTAGGTTTGGATGAATTGATGTTTGTTACTTAATTACGCCAGAACGAATGAACGGATCAGGTAAGTGACTACCGCCGCCCATGGGCACCTGCAAATCAAGAGTCACAAGTGCGTTGCCGGCCTTTAAGGTGGAAATAGGGGAAGGGGGGAAGAAGGGGACAGAGGGGAAAGGGAGAGAGCTTCACCTCAGTGACTTGGCGAAATACAAAGAAGCATTGCTTCACTGCCGGTTTTCTGTGAGGCCGTGGTATCACTCCGGTCGAGTCGGCCCTTATGTGCAGAAACATGGCTCTCCCAATTGATTAATTTTAATTAATATATTATTATTTATTAATAATTTATTTCACTTAATTTGTGGGACTTCTTAGGTTATACACAAGCGGTGTTAACACCGCTTGTGTATTCGTTGCGTTTAACATACCTCCTCACTGTTGGAAACGATGAGGTGATGACACTTGGGGGTTTCCACACGTCAGAAAAAGGTGTTGATAAGAAGACATACAACATCAGGTTACCTATAATTAATGATAGATCTAATGGATTTAAACAAAATAGGGAGTTTCAGATCGAAGTAAGTTACTTTGCAAGTTCTAATAAGTTTGACATGTTATTTTAGATAGATAGATAGAATAATCTTTATTGTACACCATTAATAAAATACAGTTGAAAATAAATAACTTACAAACTAGAGCACACACTAGAGCACACACTAGAGCACACACTAGAGCACACACTAGAGCACACACTAGAGCACACACTAGAGCACACACTAGAGCACACACTAGAGCACACACTAGAGCACACACTAGAGCACACACTAGAGCACACACTAGAGCACACACTAGAGCACACACTAGAGCACACACTAGAGCACACACTAGAGCACACACTAGAGCACACACTAGAGCACACACTAGAGCACACACTAGAGCACACACTAGAGCACACACTAGAGCACACACTAGAGCACACACTAGAGCACACACTAGAGCACACACTAGAGCACACACTAGAGCACACACTAGAGCACACAGATTTACTTCTTTAATTCTTCTTCTTTTTTCCGCTTCTTTATTTTAGAAGCTTCTTTTATTCGTCCTTGTCTATGGCAGCACGGAACAATTGTTCGACGAAGTTAATCCCGTTAAACTCTCGGATGTGGCGCAGTAACGATTTTTTCCTTTGCCCGGCTCCTTACTTTTTTTGTCAATCTTAATTTCGATATTCATTGCACTCCATAATGTTCCCGAAGTTTTAAAAAACTAGGTATGGTGACAATTACCCTGTATGTAAAGTAGGAGACAGGAAGATAATCTATTAATACTTATAAAATCCAAAAAAATATGTTTTAATCATTTAGCCTGTAGGTAAGTAGGTAATATAATAGTTTATCAATGAATAATGGATAATAATAATAATGTATATTTTTTCTCTGCACACAAAGGTACCTTAAATCTAACAAACAAACATACTGCAAAATAAAAGTTAGTCCTTTGTGGGAGACTGGTATCTGTACAACCCTGTGAAAGTTTCAGTTAATGCTTAAAATGATCACTTGTACTGTAGTACTTACCTACTTAGTTGTAAACAAAATCTTGTGTCTTGTGTGTGTGTGTGTGTTGTAAAAAAATTTTTATGCCCGTAGGTGATTTGTCCGTCTTGTTTCTTAGCCGCTGATGTCAGTTTGTTTTTGTGTAAACTACTTCCTCTCAGTAAAATTGTAACAATTTAAATGTATGTGAAGAGTTGTTTTAAATGAGTTTTTTGAGAACATGTCATATGTCGTCTGTGGCGTTGCAACTCTCTACTTGTTTTTGTCACAGTTTCTCTTAAAACGTTGCCAATATTTGGGTATATCACTTAGACTTAGACCAACTAGTTATTTTTTCCATCTACGTCAGGTGCATTACATCTACAGTGCTATAAGATACGATACTATGAAACCGTGTAATACAACCTATAAGATACGGTTGTATTACACCCTTTCATAGACAATAAGGTCCCAGATGCGTTTAAAAAACATTGTAGCAATCAGAAAAGACGATCAACAGATAGAAAAGAGCTCATGATCTTCGAACGGCTGCACAGATTTTCTAGAACTAGATATAGCTCAGAACACTTTCGATCAAGTCACCTTTCAAACAAAAATAAAATTATTCTACCCCCACAGACGGACCCACAAATACACATATTAAACTAACACTGAAATACACAGGTTAATAAAAAAACCGAAAATGTCTATGAGTAGGACTCGCGCATGAAGGGTTCCGCACCATCGTTCAAGATTTAATAGTATACCTAAGCCAAAAAAACACGTTTCTAGCAGGAGTATCCATTGGGGGGAACTTGCCATAGTCACCACGCTTAGCAGGCGAGTTGGTGACCGCAGTGGCGAAAACCATTTATCTGGTGACGCACTGATGGTCGCTGGAGCCGACACGTGCTAGAGTGGAGACCACGATTAGGCAAACGTAGTGTAGGGCACGATGGACCGACGACCTAAAGAAGGTGGCTGGCAGCGGATGGATGCGGACTGCCCAAGACCGGGATGGTTGGCGCTCCTTGGGGGAGGCCTTTGTCCAGCAGTGGACGGCGATAGGCTGATGATGATGATGATTTGCTATTACAGCGGCAACAGGAATACCTACACATTCTGTGAAAATTTCAACTGTCTACCTATTACGGATCATGAGATACAGCCCGCTGACAGACAGACGGACGGACTGACAGCGGAGGCTTAGTAATAAGATCCCGTTGGTTACTCGGGTACGGAACCCTAAAAACGTCTGCGTATGCAAAACAATGCAAGATACCGATGCAAAGAGATATAGATATAATTTTTGCACTAAGCGGAAATCGAATTGCTGCCATTGGTGTCGCATGTTTAACAAGTAAGTAGAAATATGTCTAAAGCATTTCTTTTAATCCTCGTTGTCAATGCGTATCGCAAACCTGTTCCAAGCATTCGTTTTTAAGAACCTACAAAAAAAAAGCAAATATATCCAACCGCGAGAACATTTCCTCCCGTGAGGAGGTCTCTCGCCGCGGGAGGGGGAGGGCCGGGGGGGGGCGGGGGGTTGTACAGAACGATATTCAAATTGCGAACATTTCATTTTAACGCTTGCGAAGATATTCGCGCGCTCCCACGCTCGCGTAGGGATGGGCTGAGTTATTATTGTCAATATCGATACATTTTTGGTTTTAAGTTTTAGTTTTTAGATTGTTATAGTTTGGTTGTGTGATAAATCTCTGCTACTTGCTGCTTTTTCGTTGTAGATCGTTGTAGATCGATTGTAGGTTTCTGTGTTCTTATCGCCAAGTTCTTATAGATGCCTGTTGTATGTTAGTACTTGGTTACAATCTTTGAAAAATTACTTTTTAAATGATGTAGGTGTAGGTATATTTTCCTATTACTTAAATGCGGCTGTACAGTTGAACTACAAAAAATACCCAATGATATTATCCGAGTGTGGCACCAATGGGTCAATCATCATCAATAATTAATCATTTTTAGAGATTTTTATTTAATGTAATTAAAACCACTGTTAATAATATTTACACGATTAAGGTGTCAAAAAGTCTTACGAAACGAAAAAGCCGCGGTTTTATTTAAATTTATTTCAATTAAAGTAACAGCATTGTGTTGTATTTCTATAAATTGATAACTAGGGTGACCCGTATTCTAATAATAATAATAACTTAACACATCTCACACACGGCCGTCTGATCCCAAACTAGGCAGAGCCTGTACTATGGTAACCAGACTGCTGATAAACATACTTATATATTTCTAAATACATACAAATTATAGATAAATTACACCCAGACACAAAACAAATAATCGTGTTCATCACACAAATATTTGTCCTGGGTGGGAATCGAACCCACGACCTCTGACTTAACAGTCAGGGTCACTAACCACTAGACCAACAGGCCAGCCAATAAAAAGTTTTGTGGAAAGTAGTGTGACCAATATGTGGACCATACGAAGACTAATTTCTAACTATGAAAATACTTCCAATAACTAAGACCACTACCTACATCAAGGCCGAGCAGTCACCACAGTAGCGCCCGTTCACGAGCATAAATGATCCACTGTCACTTCACCACCTGGAACTTGGAAGGGAAGGACCCGACCATGGTGGGAATCGAACCCACGACCTCTGGCTCAGCAGTTAGGATCACTAACCACTAGACCAACAGGCAAGGCAATAATATCTTGCCACATCTCAAACACAGCCGTCTGATTCCAAACTAGGCAGACAGCTGATAAACATACTTACTAAACATAACATACCTACATTCACAACATAATAAAATCATATGTATGTTGCTAAACACCTACATATTATAGATAAATAAATTACACAGACACAGAACAAATAATAGTGCTCATCACATAATTATTTGTCCTTGCTAAGAATCGACCCCCTAGACCTCCGGTTCAGCAGTCAGGATCATTAGCCACTAGACCAATAGGCCCATCAAATTATTAATTCCGTGATTTAGATAAAAAAATACTTTAAATATGTTGAAAGTGATTAATGGGCAACATCAATTTAGTATCTTGATTATTAAATTATTTAAAATTACCACCTTGTCATACCTACTACATAAATAAAACAAGTTACAATGAATTTTATACTGTAACATCACAACACAGGTTTAGAGAAATATCGTATCTTATCTTATCTCTATATCGACAATAAGTAGCCCCCATCTCTACCCCAAGTTGAGACGTTTACGAAATGTTCACATTTCGCGAATTGATCGTTGCTCTGCGGAATTCTCATTTGCGCCTGGGCGTCTCCCCCCCCCCCCTGCTCCGCGGCAGGCTCCTCGCCCGGCCACACCTGTATCTGTTCTGTTATACAGGGTGGCATGAATACAGCTGTGAAGGATGAAGGCAAGTTTTGGAAGGTCTCCAGGTCGGTTAAAAACTGTTATACATTAGAACAGCGTCCATTACTTGTATGAGAACTGGGTTATTCTTCGTTCTTTTTTCTTCCTGGTCATTGTTAGCAACAAAAAATCTTCAGAATTTAATTGATCTCTTAAAATAAACTGAAAATATTGAACTACAAGTCATTATGTGACGTGCTTGCTTTAAATAATATACCTACCTAGTATATTGGGACAATTAAAAACGATGGTTTTTTGGAAATAAGTTAGCACGTTACACTTCAGACTTTTTACTCGTAAAGCCATGCTTCGGCACGTACCTATGGGCACAGAAAACCGGCAGTTAAGCAATGCTTGCATTGCTTTTCGCTACGTAAGTGAGGTTACCGGAGGCCCTGACCCTTCCGTCTCCCCTCTTCTCCCCCTCTTCTCCCCCTCTTCCCCCCTTTCCCTACTCCCACTTGTGACTTTTGAGTTTTAGGTGCCTATGGGCGGCGGTAGTCATTTTCGTTTCATTTACTTCAGACGCTTGGCGGCGGCCGGCTAGCCGGAAAAAATGTTAGCGCAACGAAACATGCTACGATGGGATTTATTTTATTTTTACATTAGTTAAAACTAACTTTCACAGATGGCGTAATTTTAAATTTGAGTTATTACAATATTTACTATATTTTGATACAATTTATTCAACCCCCTAACGAGTTTTTTTTTGGGTTACGGGGGCAAACGAGTAGATAATCTTAGATTTTTTATTTATACTTGTCGAGTATTTGTTAAGCACTTGTTATCTATTGAGTGAAAGGTCAGGAAAATTATTTCATATAGGTCACGAAATTACACGAATATCAGTAGTGACAGTGTCATTACAGTGACACGTGACAGAAAGTGAAGTAGATAAGGCACAGCGTACTTCTGCCCAAATAGGAGATAGCCTTTACCGTCCAAAACCCTGGTTCAGAGCCGACTTGTATGCCAGCTTGTCCTTAAATTTCGAATTTATCCGTGAAATATTTGCAGCTGAAACTAAGTAATAGGTGTCTTTGTTGTTAAGGAAAATACTATTTTAAATAACTATACAAAAAAGTTTTCTAACCTACTTTAAAAACATAATAACTCAATTCAATATCGACACCATACAACTAAAGAAATCACCCCTTTAACTCTCGCTTAAAACAAAAAACTCACTAACACCCCTTACAAAAATTCCCGATCGGCTTTAAACACAATACGCGCAGATATTCAGTTATACATTAATAATTACTCCTAGCCCCCCCCCCCCCCACCTCCCTTAGTACCCTCCCGGCCTCCCACCAAGCCCCGCACTCCTCGTCCTTCTCATTGTAATTTAAATCGAATTCCCGCCGACAAGTAAATTGAAATATTTCAATTTGAACGCACCTTCCGCTCTGACGTTCGATATTTGAATTTAGAATTAAGATGGCGACGGTTGCCGTTAAGTTTGATTTCAATTTTCTTAAGATGGTGGTGACGTCACTGGGTTATGACTGTAATTTTCTGGGTAGTTATAACATTTCTTTGACCAGTTGGTGAACAACCACGGCTAGCCTGATGGTAAGTGGTTATTGGGGTCTCTAAAACCCCCACAACAGAAGTGGTGTCACTTGTCCACTGCCAACAAATCAACAGGATAACACTTCTGACCAGCAGGAATATAGCACCGGTAGTCATGGTCCGTGCCCAGCTTTTGGCTCAGGGAAGGGGGGGAGGTAATTTTGTTTATATTGGCAGCTGCCCTTCGTTGCATCGGCACACAAATGCCAGTAATGCTGCTTTAATTCTAGCAGAAAAATGCAGGTCTTAAAGGTTTTGGAAATCTGCACACCGGTTGATACTAAGCCAGCTATGCAGACTAGGTAGGTATAGGATAACAATTCTGACTTCTAATAAGATTTTTCGAAGATATTTTAGTCTGCTCTGTCTAATCGGCTATTCAGCGGTGGCATCGAATTTAATTTAGGTAGCTATTAGAGGTCGTCTGGTGGTCCAATTTGGACAATGATTCGTTTTTGGTTTATTTCATTGGCCAGTTTAATTTGATATAGGCACCTACCTACTTAGAATAGACTTAGAGTTGTATACACTTGTGTTCCATGACGGGTCAACATTTGATATAGGCACCTACCTACCTACTTAGAATAGACTTAGAGTTGTATACACTTGTGTTCCATGACGGGTCAACATTTGATATAGGCACCTACCTACCTACTTAGAATAGACTTAGAGTTGTATACACTTGTGTCCCATGACGGGTCAACATTTGATATAGGCACCTACCTACCTACTTAGAATAGACTTAGAGTTGTATACACTTGTGTTCCATGACGGGTCAACATTTGATATAGGCACCTACCTACCTACTTAGAATAGACTTAGAGTTGTATACACTTGTGTCCCATGACGGGTCAACATTTTTACGCGACGCGTGTAATTTGATACAGCCGTTTTCAGGTAGGTAATTTTTTAATTTGTAACAAATATTGTTGAAATATTTTAACTTTCTGAACTCGTCGAAATATAGGTAAACCTATTCAAAATTTCAAATATCTACTTACCTGCGTTCAAGACTTTTCTGGAAAATGCATACCTACCTACAAAGAAATTCTTTAGTATTAATATATACCTAGATATAGACTCACACACACACACACACACACACACATTCATTTACCACCAACTATAAGTTTTAACTTTGAAGTTGATGAGATGACGTCGTCGTCGTTGGTTGGACGTTTCCTCTTCGTTCGTTCAGATGTAGTTACAGCATAATATGTACCTACAAAGCAATGTGCCAATTCAAAACTAAAAGAGCCTTAGTCTTAACTTCAAAGTCAGAATATGAGTCATCCGACGAGAGCAACCTCCATCTTTGTGATTTTTAGTTCAATTTAGAGACTTTTGTAACAACAGAATGGGCTCTAGCTATTCATAAAGAAGTAGGTACGTGAAAATAATCACTTGAACAGCTCACAAACGGCGTCTGATCCCAAACTAGGCAGAGCCTGTACTATGGTAACCAGATTGCTGATAAACATACTTATATATTATTAAATACATATATATATTATAAATAAATTACACCCTGACACAGAACAAATGATCCTGCACATCACACAATTATTTGTCCTGGGTGGGAATCGAACTAACGACCTGTGGTATAGCAGTCAGGATTACTAACCACTAGATCGGCCTGTCTAATAAACAGCTATTTGTGGTGACTGGTCATAATTTAGGTAAGTAATTGATGTATAGGTTTGTGTGGAATGGATCGCCATTTACTCTGACTGAACATACACTACATAGGTAATTTATAAATTAAAAAGCTATTTTGAATTTTGTTAAATAGTTAGCTATTTATCGGTAAATACATTAGTTTATAATCTAAAATCCTTTCCCATATTGTTCCCCTCAGAGATGAAAATAATCAGAAACGAATACATTCAACATTACCGAACCTCGAAGATCTTCCTAAAAAGATACGACAAAAACAAACAGTTATACAAACATAACGTCAGAACGTATCATACGCAATAAAACCCTTGAACACGAACAACAAAGTTATCTCAACTAACATCTCATTAGTAAACAATCGACCATATTCGACCACATTACGACCACTAAATAACAATCAACAATAAACTCCTGAACAATAAAACAAACGAAACGAAATCCTCGAGCGAATAACAAAATAATTGTGTTTTTTGTGCTTCATTCAATTCACTCTTTGTCCGCATAAAAAACTCGCATCTCAAAAAAGCCACCTTTGTAAATTAAGTTTCAGCATTTTCGAACCAATGGCGATCCAGAGGCGGGGTCCCAACGCTCTCTCATTGGACGAACGCAGCCTCTCATCTTACAACATTTTATATAACCGAATGATACAACATATACAGTTAACACTACAGTGTGAGAGGGACAGAAATATAGTTTTTAATACAGTGTGTCGTTTCGCTCTCGTTCCGTCCCTGTCACGCGCCGCCCCGGCAACAGTCGGATTGAAAATGAATCAACAGTGTTCGTAACAACTCGGTGGAGTGCGTCGCCTTAACTGTAACGTTCGTGAACCAAAGCGAGACTTGCTTCTTTTTTTGAAAATAACAAAACTAATATAACATATTTGTGTTTTTGTTTTTAGAATGTTATAGTATTGTGTTGGACTGTTGTATTTGTTATTGTTATATTGTTGTACGTATCGATGGAGATGTCTCTGCCGAACGGTGTCGATGTGTCCCAGCTGGTGCAGCATCCAGTGCTCGCCGCGTTGCCTCCCTTCTTCCTCAGGGCTTCTGAAAGATATCAGGTAGATGCTTTGACACTTCATTTCTTGTATGTATCATTTTTAACTTCCTTAATGAGCTAGATAATTCTTCGAAAGTAGTTTGATAGTTTTATTTTAATTTAAAGAATGATCGTGTATTGTCAAAGATATAATAATTTTTAAGTACCTATTATTGAATATATTGAATGTAAACTTCTTTGAAACAATAACTTTTTAGTTCAGCAAGTGTTATGCAGAAAGCGATGATATATCTTATCTGTACCGTTACCTGATCTAGTACCTACTTACATACCTTATAGGTATCAGATAGTTACTCCTAACTTTATTATCTTAACGGAAAATAAGTGCTTAGGTACTACTCGGCAACTTATCACAGTATTATATTATTACTTAGGTATTGACACTTATTATGGAAGCTTTTAAATATAGTTTATTATAGACTAGCTGCGAACCGCGGTTTCACCCGCGTAAGCCCCGATCCCGGGATAAAAAGTAGCCTATATGTTAATCCAGGTCTCCAGCTATCTACATACCAAGTTTCATCACAATCGGCTCAGTAGTTTTTTGTGAAAGAGTAACAAACGTTCATACATCCTCAAAAACTTTCACGTTTATAATATACTAGCAGCGCCCCGCGGTTTCACTCGCGTAAGTCTCGATCCCGTGGGAATATCCTGATAAAAAGTAGCCTATATGTTAATCCAGGTCTCCAGCTATCTACATACCAAGTTTCATCGCAATTGGTTCAGTAATTTTGGCGTGAAAGAGTAACAAACATCCATATATCCAACCATACATCCATACATCCTCACAAACTTTCACGTTTATAATATTAGTAGGAAGTAAGATAGGACTAGTTGACCCACGCAACTTCGTCGGCGTTTGTAAATTTTCCCCGTATTTACAACATATTTCATTGATGCTCGAGTCCTATTGGTTGTAGCATGATGTTATATAGCCTATAGCCTTCCTCGATAAATGCGCTATCCAACAGTAGAATATTTATTTAATTCGAGCCAGTAGTTCCTAATTTAGCGCGTTCAATCAAACTCTTCAGCTTTATGATTACCTATAGATTAAGCCAGTTAAAATAGCCTTTTGTTCAAGATTATTATATATATATAGATATATAATAAAAGCGATATAGAAGTAATTAAACAGCTTTCTTTGACGTGACAGTGACAAGCTTTGACTTATGCCTGTCAACTCATGTACTAGCGCTGTTTCTTGTATGTGCTTGTATAGATATCCGTGTCGTATTCTTCCTAAGAATATACAAGAAAGAGATATCACTAAATTACTTACATCACCAATATAGCTTCCTTTACCCTAATTGTTGTATTTAGTGCCGTCGGCGCGCTAACGTTTCATGTTTTTCTTGCCATTTCGTAAATTTCTGATTAGGTATTACAACTGGATGTCACATTTTTGAGTTCTCTTGACAACAATATTTGGATCTGATGCACAAATATTATTGAATAGGTATCTGAAGTACGTTTCCCGCTTATTGTTTGAAAGCATAGATTACGTCGAACACAAGCACATTTACTTAACTGTAACTGAATGGAATTTCGTTTCGTTTCGTTTAAAAAAGACAACTCCCGCATTAGAAATTACTCCTGTGTCGCGGGGGACTTTACAAACATACAAACAACGAACGCAAAGAACACCCAGACTCAGGTGGAAATCGAACCCACGACCTCTGGCTTCGATTCCCACCTGATTCTGGGTGTTCTTTGTGTCCGTTGTTTGTTTATTGTATTATCCGAATAGTTTAACGAAAATACAGAAAACACGAGTATATTGATTCTAAATGAGAGACAATTCTAAACATTCTCACGGAAGTAATGTTACCAATTACGTACTGATAATAACACCACATCAGATAAAAGGTTTATCATAATTGTTGTTAAAATGATACCCCTTGGATTTTATTTTAGCAAATATGCTATTTATACCTACTCATGTTTTAATATTTAAAAAATACTAATTTTACGTACTTTGTATTATCCTCAAACGACACGATTAGATAGAAATAAAAATATTCATAATATTTAGTTAATTTAATTTTCTTGCTCGTTCGATATTTTTGCTTCTAGATCTGATTGGCGCAGATATGACGTTAGTTTTTTTATCTCTTTCTATTACTGAATTGTAAAGGAATCTAATAATAACTCGATATCGGCAGCATTTGGCAACAAAGGAATCTGCAATTGAAACTTACGTGTATGGATTTTCCCGCCGTTTTGCGCAAATCGTCGGTCGCCGTGGCCGCAGGGTGTTTTACGTTTCCCTAGACGCGGTCTTCACCCCAGAACTCGTCTACTGTTGGGGTATCGGTTCTGCGGGCAACGTGGCCAGCCCCGTGCCACTTCTGCTTGCCAATTCTTTGTCTTAAGTCGGTTGCCTTGGTTCTGTGGCGGAGCATGATAATGTAATCTAAAAACTTATTCTTGGAAAATTTAAAATAGTCTTACGGTTTTTTTTCAGTGCAAGTTATTTAGTTGGTAGGTTTAAAAATATTTAAGTTCAATGTTTACGGTGAGATATATTTACTATTTAACCGAATGCAGAGGCGTAGCTACCCGAGGGCTAGACGGGGCAGTGCCCCGGGGCCCCTAAGCTCAGGGGGCCCCTCTTACTCTGAGTTACAAACTATAAATTGAATTAAATAAACCAGATTTTTTAGAACCAGACGTTATGAGGTCTGTACTAGAGTTGTGACTAAACCACTATTTATGTTAAATTGCGTTCTTGTTGAATATGGATTACGACAAACCTGGAGTACGTCGAACTCGGAACACGACGAATACGGAACAAACGATTTTAAATAGGTGAGTTGGGGCCTTACTATTTTTAGTTTTTTTTTTTTCCAAAGGGGCTTTAGTTACCTAGCTACGCCACTGATCGGATCGTTCTTTTATCTGAGCAAGTGAAATTATAAAAAAAGGTTTTGGAATTACGATATGCGTCAAAACCATTTTTGAGACGGAAAAGACCTTTTCGTCGTACCTATACCTACTGTGGTGCGGCGGAGTACCCAACCGCGACGGTTTTGCAATAATACTTATAATAGAATATTATACATACGTATCTAATTATTAGCCAATTTAATTGAGAAGTGAATATCAGCTGCAATTATATTTCATATAATTTTTACATATTTTTTTTTAAAATATAGTTGTAATGACATGTGTTAAGCGAAAAGTGTTTAACTATTTACGTGCGAATGTAGTTTAAAATGTTTAAAATTGCGCCATCTGTGAACGTTGCCCTAACTAATATATGGATAGTTAGTAGGTCATCATCCTCCGCGCCTTTTCCCAACTAAGTTGGGGTCGGCTTTCAGTCTAACTACGATACGGCCGAACTTCGATATTTCACGTGAAGCGATTGCCATCAGACCTCCACAACCATAGTAGGTACTAGGCGATATTGAAGTTCTGTAGTAAGTAGACCAGGTTATCGGACTTTTTAGGGCTCTAATTACCAGTAACGAATGCCACAGATGTTGTATGGTACCCGGGACCGGCGGTTTAACGTGCTCTTCGAGGCACGGCGGGGTCTCATTGAGTTAAGAATGGTCACCCATCCTATACTGACCTGGGTAGAATTACTTAACTTTGTAATGTGCTGTTCAAACTACTGTTCTTGAGTAGGCGTATTTTCCTCATGGCTAATTTTATTTTACTTTTTTAGGGCACACACTTTTGTGACTGGCCTATTGGTCTAGTGGTTAGTGACCCTGACTGCTAAGCCAGAGGTCGTTAGTTCGATTCCCACCCAGGACAAATAATTGTGTGATGAGCACGATAATTTCTTCTGTGTCAAATATCGTCATCTGAAACTATACGTACAACGACTGTCTGGAAGAGATCGCTGTGAGTGATAAGACCGTCAGTTTATTACACTAAAATGTTTGTAACATACCAGCTATCTACCTGTAAGTAATTTTACTTAAATGGAGAATCATTAAGTAATAAATAATATTAACTGCGCGCTCCTAAGATAATATCCTGATCTTTAATCTCTGTATTAAACTAGTCTAATGAATGAATGAATGATCCGACCGCTTTCGGCCATGGCGACTGCTTCGACTCCTAGTCGGCTTCACGACGCTGATGTGCCCGAAGATGACTTATATAGCCAATCTTCGCGGTAAGCTTTCGCGCACAGTATGGACACGTAAGTTCACCGCCTACATAGTTATAATTAATGGCAACTGATGGACGGGCCTTTAATTAAACTAGTCTAAACTAGTCAAACAAGTATTAAAGTAAGGCAAACTTTTAAAAAACATAAAACTATTAGTTTCAAATAACATTTCCTGTTACAAATAATTTGTATTACAATTACAATATCACGCGGTAGATGTACAAATTATAATGTATCGAATTGCCCCTTGCCCCTTTTAAAATGTTCCTACAGTATAAAATTCGCATTGCGTATTCAGTGTAATGTAACACTACTAATTTGTTATATTGTTTGTAAATAATACGTTGTTATAGAGAGCTTAATGTTATATATAAATGTGTTATTTTTGTTACGGTTATTAAATTATGAATAGACGGGAAGGGAGTTTAAGTAATTGATACATTTTGGTTAGTTAGTTGACATAATACGTGTTCGCCATTTTTAGATTTGTTTAGGAATAAAAATAAAACTCATTTGTATGAAGAGAAAATGTGACTGAATATGAATGGCATGTTTTTTTTTTTATAAAAACTTAACACATCACACAGCGGTCTGATCCCAAACTAGGAATAGCCTGTAACCAGACTGCTGATATATTTCTAAATACGTACATATCATAGATAAATTACACCCAAAACAAATGATCATGCTCATGCATCACACAATTATTTGTCCTGGGTGGGAATCGGACCCATCTTTTATCCATTTCATTCTAATATTATGAGTATTTTGTACCATTTTAAATTTGAGAGGATGCGGATGCTATGCGGATCTAGTGTCGGTCATTATAAAATGTTGTTAGTTTAACTAATTATGTAACAATTAGATTTCACAACGTTTTGCGATAGAAGATCGTTGTGAGATACCTATGACTGGATTTATATATATATACTAGCTGCGCCCCGCGGTTTCACCCGCGTAAGTCCCGGTGCCATGGGAATATCGGGATAAAAAGTAGCCTATCTGTTAATCCAGATCTCTAGCTATCTACATATCAAGTTTCATCGTAATCCGTTCAGTAGTTTTTGCGTGAAAGATTAACAAACATCCATACATCCATACATCCATACATCCATACATCGTCACAAACTTTCACGTTTATAATATTAGTAGGATATAATATATATTTTTTTTATGGTATAGGGGGCAAACGAGCAGACAGGTCACCTAATGGTAAATGACTACTGGGCACCTGTAACTCAAGAGTCACAAGTGCGTTGCCGCCCTTTAAGATGGGAGTAGGGGAAGAGGGGGAGAGAGGTGAATAGCGGGAAGACGGGAAAGGGGGATTAGAGGGGAGGAGAGGGGGGGGGGCGGGGAGATATTAAGGGAAACATCGTGAATTTCCGAAAGTTTTACTTTGCTAAGGAGGGAAATAGTTTTGAAACATTTCAGAACTCCTCCAATAGGTATATACTAGAAATTCCCTCTGAAATTCGTAGCTGGTTGTGAGACATTTTAACTTGTATAGTTTATAGCATCTCATTGAACTGTGTGTGCTACTTTCATGACGTATTTCAATGAAATGAATATTCAAAAAATTCAAAATAAACTTCGCCAGGTACCCCCAGGCCAGCGCTTCTGAAGGTTAGAGATAGTTCTGCACTCTGCGTGCGTCTTCTGCGTGTGTGTGTAGTGAGATATCTGAATCCACAGATTGCTTAAACCAAATTGTAGTTGAGATTTAAGAGTAAACTGAGAGTCAAAACTTTTTTACCATTCTTCATGTAGGTGTGTGTTTTAAGGAAATAATCTAAGAAGCAAAAAAAAATTAGGATAGTTTTAAATACCGGGGAAATAATGCTTGTGCCTTGGCAAACCCATAGCTCCTTAGAAATTAGAAAAGGACAGCAGGACGGTAGTCATGCTAAAAGTTTGGCGGCTCCAATGCGGGCAGAAATTGATGTACCTATTCTAACTTCTTCCGACACAACCATGGCAACATTAGGGTGTACAACTTGCCCAATATACCTCTAACATACATATAAACAATCAACATTACATTGAGAAATTTTTCAGTCATTATTCAATTCTCAGACAACACATAGATATCACACGCCCGGATTAAAAGTGTATTTATTACACTTAAAAATCGAGTTTTTGAGATAACTGAATTTTAGGAACCCTGATTCGAAAACCTATGCGGATACAAAACTTAAAACTATAGTAGGTAGATAACTAACTTACTATGTTTTCACTGACGTCTGTTAGACCCCGCTAGAAACCAGTACTGAACTAATTGCACCCTTAATTGTAGGTAGGTATGTTTTAGGATCTTTAGTAGAAACACTACAACAACAAATCAAGAAACAGTCTATAAGTCAGTCAGGAACAAGGTTTTTAAAAGACATCCCCACAATAACATAGAGAGCATTAGTCCAAAGAAGTTGCTACATAATAACCAGTCTGCTTTGCCCCACCAGCGGACGCCGAAGTGTGCGCGCTGTCGGAACCATGGAGTCGTGTCGGCGTTGAAGGGCCACAAGAGGTACTGCCGGTGGCGAGACTGCGTGTGTGCCAAATGCACGCTCATAGCGGAGCGGCAACGTGTCATGGCTGCTCAGGTAAGGCCTGGTGGAAGAACTGCCATTTTTTATGGGTTAGGGGGTAAACAAACAGACGGGTAAGTGACTATCGCTGCCCAGGGACATCTGCAAGTCAAGAGTCACAAGTCCGTTGTCGGCCTTTGAGGTGCGAGTAGGGGCATGGGAGGGGTTAGGGTCGCTCGGTGAAACACAACGCAAACGTTGCTGGTGCTCGCAACTTCGTGTGCCTAGAGAGAAATACCTATTATGATTTTTTATATTGGTAACCTTTATAAATAAATTGAACTCCCATAAAAATTGACATTCCCTATTTTAGCCCCTTCAAGTGTAGCCTGACCTTCTCCAAAGTCCGATCTATCTCTATACCTGAATTCATCAACATTCATTTGGCGGTTTAGGCGTGGAAATGGAACAGACAACAGACAGTTAGTTACTTTCAGATTCATGATATTAGTAGATATTAGTAGATAAGAATAGATAAATGAAAGCGGTATTGTCCTAGAACGTATGTTTTCTTTCTAGAACCTTTTTACGTGAAGCTTGTTATATTTTTAACCGATTTCAAAAAAGGAGGAGGTTCTATGTTACACTATATTTTTTTTATGTATGTTCACCGATTACTCAAGGACGACTGGACCGATTTGGAAAATTCTTCTCTTGTTTGAAAGGGTATACTCTCCAGGTAGTCCCATGGTCATCAGATCAGGATCTGATGATGGGTTCCTAGAGAAATCATGGGAACTCTTTAAATTTTATAGGCACACTTGAAGCGATTTCGATATTTTGAGGCGCATTGAAGTCGATGATACTATTTTAAAAGATAATTGTGTATTAAATTCCTGTTAAATGTGGCTTGTATGAAAGGTTTACTAACCGTAGAGGAAGCTTGTGGGGTATGTATGTGAAGGCTGTGGTAGGTGAGTAACATAGATGCAAATGGGAGGGAGAAAGTCTTGAGAATATATATATATGTACCTATGTTCCTATCAAATACCATCAGTCTGTTCTTGGTATCCTTAGTATAAATTTACAAGTTATTCAAACGTGCCTAGTTTGCCAAGATAATTACATAATAATAATATAATATAAATTTATTTCATTCCACAAAAAAAAATTCATGATTACAATTATAATGGCGCTTACATACTTTGTAGATATATCGTGGAACTCTGGTGCTTAAACTAGACAAAAGCCTGTATTTCAGGTCACCAGGGTTCTTCCGCGCTTACTGTTTGCATTCAGTAACATCTAACATCAATGTATTTGTGAGTGTGGGCTTGTGTATTTGTGTGTAAGTATATGTGTGTGCGTGCGTGAGTGTATGTGTGTCTGATGTATGGGTATAGTAGGGATGATGGAGTTCACGGTTCTATAGTAATTAATTTCTCTGTGCGGTTGTAATCCAGGGTCATAAGTAGAGATCGGATATTCGGATGCATATTTACCTAAAGTTGAGATGTCACTGTGACACTTTTTTATCGAAAGAATCCCGCGATTCCAGGAAATTCAAATTTAAGTGTACCTATACTCCGTGAGATGTAATAAACCCCAGTTTGACACAAATGACACTTGCTCTGTTACAACGTATAATGGTTGCTTTTCCCTAGTTTTAGTGTCAGTGATTTTTGACGAAGCAAAAACAAACTGATTACGTTGTAACAAGTGTCAAATCGGGCCTATTAAACCCCAGGAAATGTAAGCATTTTGTAAGAGTGTGAGTGAGACGGCAAATTATACTTGCTTGTGCGCAAGTAGCGACGCGACAATACAACTGCATTCGTAATTAAAAATATACTTAGAAGCCGCTTCCATAATTTGTTATCCAAAAAATAACTTTAGGTAAATATGCATCCGATTATCTGATCTCTAGTCATAAGCCCCTCAATAATTTTTTTTCTTGCAGGCGAGCTCGGTTAGGCGATATATGTTGAGGTGTTTATTAATATGATTGTATAGGTATCCACCGATGGAGCAGAAGAAACGTTTGGTAAAAGTGAATGTTATATCGGCAATAACACAGGAATAATGAAAGATATCATACACGACAAAACAAAAACGAGAGACAATGGCACACGTGTGTCACAATTATGCGGAGATCCGCAAGCATTTACATTGTTGTGATTGGCTACTGGCTGTATCGCGATATCGGAGTACATTAACGGACCAATCACGTTATCACCTTTTTTGTGTGTTGGAATATACCTACAGATTTATTTGCAAATTTGAGAGTTTTGGCGACTTTCCCTTGTTTAGACGGTCATCAATCATTTATTAGTTCATTATAATACTTGTAAGTTACGGGCCCTTGAGCTGGTTTAGACCTTCATAATTACGTTGTTTTCCTCAGGTCGCCCTTCGCCGTCAACAAGCACAAGAAGAGAACGAGGCTCGGGAGTTGAACCTGTTATACGCGAGTCAAACGTCCACTGCACCACACCACTACACGGATATGCCTGCCGAATCTCCAGGTAAGGACATCTTTGTAGTACATCGGTTGTTATATTATTGGTACCTACACTTAAAGAATGGCAAACATCAGCCTGCATACCGGCATGCCTGTGACCACGGCCAGTGAAACCTGGTCACAAAGTCAGGCATTTCAAAGGTGTGTAGGTAATACCAATATTTTTTTCTACTTCTTTTTTTTTATAAAAGACAACTCCCGCCTTAGGAATTACTCCTGTGTCACGGGACTTTACAAACATACAAACAATAGACACAAAGAAAATCCAGACTCGGGTGGGCATCGAACACACGACCTATGGCATAGCAGTCAGGGTCACTAACCACTAGGCCAACAGGCCAGTCAAACGAGATCGCGTTAATTTTTTTTTTATATTTATTATTTTAAAAGTACTAATAGTAACGTGGGTCACACATTACTAGTATTCTTGTTAATCCCTCGAGCTAAGCTAAATGCTTGTGTTAGGAGTGGGTTCACGCCGATAGTGCGCTGGGTAGGGTTCGAACCTGCAACCACTCGATCGCAAGTCCGACGCCTTAGCCATTACGCTACCGCCGCTTAAATTCCCGTATCTATACAGAAGCACATTAGCTATTAATCTACTTTACGACTAATAAATAGTACAAGTATTTGTAGATGTATCCTACATACTATGTTAAGAGAGTTAATGAGTGATTTGGATACGAACTCAAATTCCCGGCCGTCAATCAAGTCGACAGAGAGCGCGTGAATCGTTGATTAGATCGACTCATCAATCAAATTACCCGAAGTACTCCAACTCCAACTACCCGTAACTACCCGTAACGAATGCCACGGATGTTCGAATGGCAACCGACGGCTTAACGTGCTCTCCGAGGCACGGTAACAAAAGTAAATGTTTGAAAAAATCTTAATTAATTATTAATTAAAAAAGCTAGTAACGAAGTGCTCTACTCGTTTCATCATAGTAGGTTAAAACCATACCTACCGTACCTACATAACTCTAATGTTTGCTGGACCGCGTCGCCAACGTCGCTGACAGCTGACTTCCTTATCCCTGTCACCCAATGTCCCCCGCGGGTTACTTATGTGTTCACAAGAATTAATTAACAGTAAAGTAAATTATCTTTGAAAACAGCAAAGCTTGAAATGCCTATCAGCAAGTTTCTGATCTAGGTTGGCACCACGTAATATAGGTTGGCACCACGTAATATAGGTTGGCACGACGTAATAGCTGCTCTCAGTTAGAGAACTCGCGCCAGATATCATAAAAGTTAAGTTTATAAAAAAATGCTTGTATAGGTATATTTCAATTAATTTACTCATCTTTAGTTTTGTTATATTTAGGTAAGGTTACGAGATTAATACTTTATTATTAATTTATTAATAAGTAGCAGTTGTATGTACTTATTTATACATTTTGCGCAGAACCCTAATTCTTTTTCCAAATAAAAGTAGCTTAAGTTACTCCTTAAAAATTGAAAAGAATTTTCCAAATCGGTCCTAATGTCTTTTAATAATCGGAGAACAAAAAAGTTAGTTAAAAGTTAGTAATCAGAGAACATACATTAAAAAAAGATCCCGACGAATTGAGGACCTCCTCCTTTTTTGAAGGCGGTTTAAAAGTAGTTCGTATCGTATTCAATATTGAATTAGCATCAAAACAAAGTGTCAAACGCAAGTTTAATATGTTTAAAAAAAAACTAATGATATTTGAAATTCGTGGTTTTTAGCTAATCAGTAGATAATCAATCACTATCACACGGTCTTCAGTACTATAAATCATTATGTTTACGAGTAGTATGAATGGAGGTATACCACCAAATATTATAAAATAATCATTCACAGCACTAATCATTATTACCTCAACATTTCAATCCTAAAGATTGCCATTAAACAAAACTTCACCGTAAAACGAGCAAAAAATATATAGAGTCAGTAATAAAAAAGTGTAAGCAATTAAGGCACAACAGGGTAAAGTGTTGCCATTTCCCGGTTGCACGTAGAAAAGTAAAAAAATAGGAAAAACTGTCGAGACACATTGTTTCATAAATGGTGCAGCTACGTGCTGCGTTTAACCGAGCCTAAGAAAGGTGTGGAGAGGTCATTCTCAATATAAAAGGTTATCATTACTTTTTGATATGATATAAGTTTAATTATTACACTACTAAAGTGGTAAATCTATACATGGTCCTCGTGGATGTAGGTGGTTACTAATGCCTGTAAACGCTCGCTATTGTAAAGTTGCTTAGGGACCTTCCTGCTGGTACCCCGGTCAGCAGTAGGAAATCAATACAGATAGATAATCTGGGTTTTCTGTAGAGTGGACTGCACCTACTTCTTTAGTAATTGGCTATAATTGAAACGAAAGTGGTCAAAAGTAGGATAAATGATAAATTAATTTATTTTGCAAATAGTTCGTTTTAGACACTTACACGTCGATTTCTTCTTTAAAGATGGTGATAAAACATGAACACTTTTTTTTTTTTATAAAACGACATTTGGTTGTTTGAAAATGATAGGGAAGGAGATAATGGAATTCCAACCAAAAATAATAAAAAAATGGTTTTCATTCTTTACTTTTCATCGATTCTTAGCATTCCTAAAACAGTTAAAAAAATTTAAAGCAGTGCATACTCTAACTGTTTTTTCTTCTTTAACTTACGTTCCGGTGGTGGTGGCTTGGTGAGCAATATGTACACGCACTCACTCGATACAGTCTCCCCGTTAACCACGAGACGTGTTACGTTCACGCTTCTGTCACAAGACTGCTCCTTTTTAACAGGCGAAGTCATGGTGCAAGCTATAAGAGGTTGGGTTGTAAACACAAATATTCTACTGTCAACGTGTATTGTGATGATTATTTCTAGTAAGAAACCCGGACAAGTTTGTAAGAAAACTAGATTTTACCCGTGGCTTTCCTCGTGTTAATATAGGTTTATTATCTTTATGAGGCCTCGGGAACAGCACTCCTTTATGGAGGAAAGGTACCCTGTGTCATTTTCTGTACCCCGGACAAAACAAAAGTTAAATATCAGTAATAGAGTTACTGAGGCCCTAAACCAAATATCAATAAACAGTATTTATCTAGTACCCGAGATCTTACATAGTTAATGCTGACGAAGTATCTACACCTACACGGTACAGAACAGAACAGAACACTGCGTTGGGGCGTTTAACAGAATACTACGTTTTGTTCTGATGATGAATAGATTCGCCAGACGTCCATATGGAAGGGAAGAGGGTTGTCAACCAGACGGAATATCAGAAAGGGCCCATACATATCAAAAAAATATATATATTTTATAAAGTACTTAAGTAAGTTATTCAGAAGACGCATCGCTACTAGCCCATAATTTAATAATAAGAAGAAAGTATTGAGAAAGAAAAAAAGAGAAAAAACTAGTTTACCCATACGTAGTCACTATTTAAAATCACTAACAGCTGCAGCACCTACTCATCCCTCACTTAGGACACATAAAACACTCTTTTCAAACTAACTCCAAGCCACATTTCTTTCACATCGCAAACAAGTTCGCATTTCTTTACAAATAACATTTGTGTACAAAAGCAGTGTGTAGCTAGTTTCATGTTTAGTGAATAATTCACATTAATTTAGAAAGTTAAAGAAAATTGCGAGAAGTACTCCGGCGACGCGAATTTAATAACGCGGTATACCACCGGCACTCGATTGCATCTCGTCTAAAAGTCGCACTCGTCTTGCCGACGTAAGGTAAAAAAAATATATTAGACATCACATATAATGCGTCAAGTTCTTAGGACCGCAACAATTGCCAAAAGAAGTGCAAAGTGATTTGAATTAAGGTTAATTAACGAGTAAAACTCAACGTTGACTCCTCCTCCTCCGCGCCTTTTCCCAACTAAGTTGGGCTCGGCTTTCAGTCTAACTACGATGCGGCCGAACTTTGATATTTTACGTGAAGCGACTGCCATCAGACCTCCACAACCCGAGTACTAGGCGATATCGAAGTTCTGTAGTTAGACCAGGTTGTCGGACTTTTTAGGGCTCCAACTACATGTAACGAATGCCACAGATGTTTGTATGGCACCCGGGACCGACTGTTTAACGTGCTCTCCGAGGCACGGAGGGGTCTCAACTTGTTAAGAATGGTCACCCATCCTTGACTGACCTGGCTAGTATTACTTAACTTTGTAATGTGTTAACCTACTCGGTAACCACTTAGCCACGAGCCCCTCCTCAACGTTGACTATGGTTAACAAATTGCTGTTGAAAAATATGGTGAAAATCCTTTAGTTACCAAGGAGTATCGTATTAAGTACTTCAAAACACATACGTATAATGATATTTTCTTTGCAAGAAGAAACATCTTAAACTTTCATGACACAAGGCAAGAAGGATTTTTAATACTTTTGAGTGAAATGTGTATGAGGTCACGTCACGTCACACGTCAAGGTAAAAATCCGACTTTATCTTTAATGTTATAATCTAATCTAAAACATGTTGAAGAAGTAAATAAGCAACATGAGAAAAGATGAATTATGCAATAATTATTCAATTAAGTAGGTATATCAATAATTATTTATCAATGGCTTTATAGTACTTATTTATTTTATTAAATGTAATTCCATGCACTGTAAGCTACTGTACCTAAGGAGAGGAATAAATTAAATGAAATATGAAAATAAAATATTGCATAGAATCTGTCAGACCTCTTTCATAGCAGCTGATCTAATTGATTAAAGGAACAATACCTCTAAAAGGAGTTTCTAAATATTACGTTTACGATCAGTTTTGAGAATTTTCTCCACACAATAGTTTAGTTCATGACTGTTTTCGCCAGGGCCGCTGTCAGTAAATGAATATATCAACAATATGATCCCTAAGTAAATTTACGAATCTGTTTCACTAAACAGTAATGTCTAATTTGTTAATAAGAAAGAAAGAAACAAACAAATGTATGTTGACCTTATACACGGGTATAAGAGAATTACAACTCTCTTCTGAACACATGAAAAGATCTTTCAAATTTATGAAACAGAAAATACTATATATACTCTTTGGTAGGCATAGCACAGGGCGAGAAGTGACAACGAACTTACTAATTAAGTTAGTACTTAGACAAAGTTTAGAAGGTATTTGTGATCTAACAGTGAAAGTAGAGAACAGAGCAAATGAAATAAAGACCCGTAGTATCGACCACACTTTGATGTTTCAGTGCAAGCAAAGCGAATCATAAACATTTGCAAACTCCACACTGGTGAGCAGCAATTACTAACACACGGGAAATACAACGACATTCACCAACACACGAGTACACTGCGAGGACTTGGGGACTTTTCATGGTGTGTAAATGGGCCTTTAATTACATTAAAAATGGTAAAAATTTCGGGTACTTCGGACGGGCTTACGTGAGTGATTTTGTTGGTATTCCTAAAACTGTTAACAGCTCGAACATGGAACAATCCGGGCAAAAAAAAAAAAGATTTTGTTTGCTTTATACCAAGCCTGTTAATCGTCTGTTCTATATTTAATAATATACTATATTATAAGTATTTTCGATAAATTATTTTTCGCGTTTGCCAGTCTAACACTGGTTAGTTCCGTTCGCTATGCATGCCGATTTCCCGGTCGTCCATTGTAAAGAATAGACAACAAATCTACGTTGGTATGTCGTAGTATGTAGTATTTAGGTACGTATACGACCTCCGTCAGGATCAGTCTGTCAGGATCACTAACTCTTTTGTTCTCTTGTAGCTAACAATAAAATTCTTGGAAGTCAACTTTAACCTACTAGAAGTAGGTTAAAGTTGACTTCCAAGATTTTTTTTTGTCGAATCGAAATGAAACTTTGTATATTTACGGAGTTCGGATGACTATACTATAAGTTGACATCTTGAAGCTGACTTGATGATGGGGTCAGTGGGATAGTGGAACTCCTCAGTGGCTACTAGTAAACCCCTCGAGTTTGGGCTCATATGATTGGTTGTGACGAGTCCAACCGATTGGGCTAAATAACGATGGCGATGGTCTGATGATGAAGCCAGGCGGAGGAACTTTTTGTTATTTCTTAATTCGTTACATCATTAGTGTTTTTTTTAGGTTTATTAAACTATAATTACTGTTTGGTTACCACAGTACAGGCTCGCCTAGTTTGGGATCAGATGGCCGAGTGTGAGGTGTCTGAAGTTGAAAAAATAAATTAAAAATGTAGTATCGAAACATATTTAATACTCAAAATCAATCCTCCGCGACTTTTCAAAACTAAGTTGGAGTCGGTTTTTAGTCTAACTACGAAACGGCCGAACTTCGATATTTATTCTTTTTTTTTTTAAGAAAAAATACTAGCAAAGTGGGTACACATTACTAGTATTCCTGTTAACCTCTCGAGCTAAGCTAAATGCTTGTGTTAGGAGTGGGTTCACGACGGTAGAGTACTGGGTGGGGTTTGAACCCGCAGCCGCACACAGCGACTGCCATCAGACCTCCATAACCCAAGTACTAGGCGATATCGAGGTTCTGTAGTTAGACCAGGTTGTCGGCTCTAACGTGCTCTCCGAGGCACGGAGACCATTCTTAACTCATTGAGACCCTCAATGAGTTAAGAATGGTCACTCATCCTAAGACTGACCTTTCTAGCATCCACTTAGCCACGAGCCCCTCATAATTAGTACTCATCACTAATATGCCTAAGAATGACCAAACAGCTTTAACAAAAATGTAATATATAACATTTCTCGCGATATAACACTTAAATAATGTATATTATAGAGATAACGTTTATTACAGTGATATAATGGGGGGGACGGCGAACAGTCCGCGCTGCCCATACCAACATACTTCCACTTAGGGTATGGTACAAGTTGCTTGCTAAGTTTTGTTCTACCGGGGGTAGAATATCTGTCATTTGTAAGGTGGAATTCAGTTCAGTGTAAATGTTTATTATGTCTGTGGTCTGTGTCTTCATGTAAAATACATATTATATATTTACAAAAAAATGTCCTGATATGTTTATCTGTGTTCTAGAAGCCGTAGAAATGCTAAGTTATTTTTTAACCTGACGCACCACACACGGCTCAGATCTTGTACTATGTACTATGGTAAACCAGACTGCTGATAAACATCCACTAGATACTAAATCTACAGGTTAGTTTGGGTCTACAAAGCGCGCCCGTGTATTAAGTCCCATAGTGTTATATCAATGTCAAGGCATTATGATGGTCAAGGGGCACTTATTCCATAATAATCTTAGTTTTTTGTATTGGGTAATGCAAACAATAATATGGATTCAAAGAGAAATTAACAAGCTTCAAGGACACATATGTCAAAAGCCATATTTTTAACACATATTACAGAAACGCATTTTTTAAACGGAGCGTATTTACAAATACCGCTATCGCTTATGACTTGTACAGTACAAAAGCAATACATTGCGACGATATTGCGGTGTGAGACGGAATGTGACAGTGTCGTGCCACTATGTGTTATATTGACATTTTATGAGCTGAGGACAATGTTGGCTCTCCAGATGAACTGCTCTGTCATTTTATACGGTCAGCCACCACTGGAAATATATTTTAATAAATATTAATAACTAGCAGCGCCCCGCGGTTTTACCCGCGTAAGTCCCGATCCTGTAGGAATATCGGTATAAAAAGTAGCCTATGTGTTAATCCAGGTCTCCAGCTATCTACATAGCAAGTTTCATCGCAATCGGCTATGTAGTTTTTTTGTGAAAGAGTAACAAACATCCATACATTCATACATCCTCACAAACATTCACGTTTATAATATTAGTAGGATATTCTTTGATATACAGGATGTATCTGACAAGGGCACCCTTACTTCAATAATATTAGTAGGATATTCTTTGATATACAGGATGTATCTGACAAGGGCACCCTTACTTCAATAATATTAGTAGGATATTCTTTGATATACAGGATGTATCTGACAAGGGCACCCTTACTTCAATAATATTAGTAGGATATTCTTTGATATACAGGATGTATCTGACAAGGGCACCCTTACTTCAATAATATTAGTAGGATATTCTTTGATATACAGGATGTATCTGACAAGGGCACCCTTACTTCAATAATATTAGTAGGATATTCTTTGATATACAGGATGTATCTGACAAGGGCACCCTTACTTCAATAATATTAGTAGGATATTCTTTGATATACAGGATGTATCTGACAAGGGCACCCTTACTTCAATAATATTAGTAGGATATTCTTTGATATACAGGATGTATCTGACAAGGGCACCCTTACTTCAATAATATTAGTAGGATATTCTTTGATATACAGGATGTATCTGACAAGGGCACCCTTACTTCAATAATATTAGTAGGATATTCTTTGATATACAGGATGTATCTGACAAGGGCACCCTTACTTCAATAACTGAAAGGACATGACTCGAACATGCAGTTACAAAACTTGTTTAAAAAAAACTCTCCGTTTACAAGTTATGAGCGTTTGCATTGCCAGGTATTTTTACCTCCGTTTCTTATAAGATTCTAACGATACATCCAAATCTGTTAAGACATTTATAATTTACTAGCTGTGCCCCGCGGTTTCACCCACGTAACTCAGATGCCGGGGGAATATCGGGATAAAAAGTAGCCTATGTGTTAATCCAGGTCTCCAGCTATCTACATACGAAGTATCCTCGCAATCGATTCAGTAGTTTTTGCGCGAAAGAGTAACAAACATCGACACATCCTCACAAACTTTTAAATTTTTTTTACATTCAATATCTTCACTAGATATTATAAAACAAAGTCCCCCGCCGCGTCTGTCAGTCTGTTCGCGATGAACTGAAAAACTACTGAACGGATAACGGATTTTCATGCGGTTTTTACTAATATATAGAGTGAGTCATGAGGAAGGTTTAGGTGTATAATATCTACCCGTGCGAAATGGGGCGGGTTGGTAGTATATTATAGAAATGTATGTATGTAGAGCCTTTTAGCAAATCGTTAGTGTCTTGACTCACGCCACACGCCACGCGGCGGCGCTGTCCCCCCCCCCCCCTCACCCGCCGTTTTATATTATAGTCGTAACTTTAAAAATATTTGACCAAACTACGTTCTTTAAAAGACAAAGTTCATCTACTTTGAATATCAGAAGCGATAAAAGTATTTATTTTCATAAAAATCAATTTGTTACTGCTAAATGTGAATTGGGAATAAAATATCAAATTTTATGGTAATAATGGCTTAAGCATAAAAGATAGATATATACTGTCGCGGACTTTTTTGTAGAACTATTTAGGAAAAACAATCCCACCGTACATTATATTCGTGTAACTCTTACAGTTTTCCCACGGCACGCCAGAATAGCTTGCAAACGACAGATTTATTTCCGACTTACTTAACACTTATCATTATACTTTGGCCAATATACACAATTTCTTCATAAATTATAATAACCTATGTGTTATCCTACTAATATTATAAACATGAAAGTTTGTGAGGATGTATGGATTTGTGGATGTATGTATGTATGGATGTTTATTACTCTTTCACGCCAAAACTACTGAACCGATTGCGATGAAACTTGGTATGTAGATAGCTGGAGACCTGAATTAACATATAGGCTACTTTTAATCCCGATATTCCCACTGGATCAAGACTTACGCGAGTGAAACCGCGTAGTTCTGATATATAAGCTATTTTATTGTAAAGTTTCATTAAAATCCATTTAGTAGTTTTTGCGTGAAAGAGTAACAAACATCCATACATCCACACATCTATACATCCTCATAAACTTTCACGTTTATAATATTAGTAGGATGGTGGAGTAAAGAAACTCATGCAGTTAGAGAAATAATCCTTACATCATCCCGAGTGACAGTGACAGAGTGACATAGTTTTTCAGTTTTATAAATTGGTGACTTATTTGACTAAATACTCAGGAGTAAATGCTCTGACGTCAATGCAATAACACTCATGTTTGCTCCACAGCAGATGGTTCAGTATCGTATCGTCCAACATAAAACCACATACTTATTGGACGAATCAAGAAAGCCCCGTAGTTTTGATGTAGATTCTCCTTCTAGACCAGAAAACTGGAAAAATAGTATGAGATTATGACCACTACCAAGTTATTTACTCTAACTAATAGAATGCAATCATACTAATAAAAAAAAATCAATTAATTAACTAAAGTTTGGTAACCAATTGACCTTCTCGCTAATGGTTAAACTGTTGGTAATATTTGAGCACAAATTAAAAGTCGACTGTGAATCCCCCATTGCGTAACGTATTGCAATGTTTGATCAAATGTTGGTTCACATTTTTAGATCTATATTTTATGTATTATTTTGTAGGAGAGAAGAGAGAAGAGTTTGTTTATTCTGTCAGCAATATTTAAAAATACTGTCTTAACTCTAAAGTTATACAAAAATCAAACTCTATTATGTGTTACACATGAATAACATGGCCCTCTCTGTCGGTGGGCTGTATCTCATGATATTTCTACATATTAATGTAGAAAATTTAAATTTTTACAAAATGTGTATTTCTATTGCCGCTATTACAACAAATAATAAAATAAATTAAAAAATTACAAATTGAAGTATTAAATCATGCGCGAGTCCGACTCGCACTTAGCTGATTTTTATAACGACGCGAGAGGTCGCTTCACCCTTGACAAAGGACATCTGTCGGGCCCGACACTAGTCGGGCTTCTGCGAAACAGACGCGACAAAAACTGTATATCTTTAATAGTTAATACAGTACGTTGTATTTTAAGAAAGACAACGTAAATTAAATATAAACATTTGGATATATATATATATATATATATGACATTCTTACAATCAGATAGTTGTGCCTATACCTTGGTACATCACTAAACTAAACTACCTCTAAAATTATTTATTTTATTTTAGTTACGCTAGACAAAAAAAAATTAATCGAGTCAATAAGTTCCCAAAAATAATGACAGTAAACCCAATACAATAATTGTCAGATAGCAGCGATTTGTCGTCTATATCGGGTTACGAAACAACTGTCCGATATTTTGTCATTACTGAGCAACTGTGGTGACGTAATATAATACTTTGAACAAATGGTAACCACTAAATTACCACTAATATGTTCTAAATATCATTTTACAAAAACAACCCTGAGAAGGCTTGTAAAGGATTCCTTTGGGAAACAGAAATGACTATATTCATTCTTTACTTTACTTTCTTGGATTACCTATGCGTACTGTGTTAGCTGTTGCCCCCTGGCTAATATTCTGGGAGAGCAGGAGACCTTTACTAGGGATATTTGGTTTTCTATATTCCTCTCTGATTTGCAAAAAGTATACCTATAGGTATATTTTACCGTAAGTCGAGGAATTGTTCGGACTTATACCGGCCGCAGCGCTTCGCACAAAACTATCAACCACGTTTCTTGGATAGTTAGGAATCCACCACTGTGCGGTTCTCACGAAACTTTTTGCCTCGCACAACCAATCTGTGGAACAAATTGTCGCCTGCAGTATTTCCGGACCGATACGACCAGCAACGCACTTGTGACTCTTGAGTTGCAGGTGGCCGTGGGCGACGGTAGTCACTTACAAACAGGTGACCCGTCTGCTCGTTTGCCTACTATAATATAAAAAAATCGGTTAGTTTTTCTTATAAAAAAATGCTTTCATAAGTAGCAGGTAAGTAAATGGGGTAAATCCTTATAAAACGTCTTATATCGAATCGTATCGAATCATAATTCCGACTTCGTCAATATACCAATATAATAGCAATACCTACCTAGCAACATCCAGGTCTAGTATAACTTTGGCATATTTTATGCGAATCATACAGGTCAATGGAATTAATGAAATATCGGGACATTCGTAAAATCAGTCATTAACCGTTATTAGAATCATGACGAGCTTGCAGTCCAACTACTCGTAGGTAGTCGGTCATTGTGGTTTTTTTAAGGCATTATAAATTAGTCGATCTACATAGCTGAAAATCTATGTACCAGGCATGCGTTTTAAATTCTGTCGTTTACATATTTACCGCCGATTTTGAATTTGGAACTGCTTAATATTCGAATTTGTTTCAATTCGGAATTTTAAAATAATTATCTTTTAAAAAAAGTATCACCGACTTCAATGTGCTTTTTAGTGGAAAGTAGATGTATTATGTTTAAATATAATATGGGTAGGCCAACTAAACGCACTGCTCCAATGAGACAGCGAGGTTTCGGACCAAACAAAAATACACTACGACGTATACAATTTTTAGATATTTGTTGATTTTTCAAAACCCACTCGACCACCTGGGAAGTATACCCTTTAAAACAAAAAAAGAATTTTCCAAATTGGTTCAGGCGTCTTATAGTAATCGGTGAACATACATAAAAAAAAAGATTCCGAGGAATTGAGAACCTAATCCTTTTTTGAAGTCGGTTAATAATTGAAAGTATTAGGATTAATGCTTTTGTTTAGTCACAGCATTGTTTCTAAGGTCACGTACGAAAATACATCTTTTTAAGGCAAGTGTGCGTGGGGGTGGACGAGTCGGGACCCTAATTTTTTACAACTTCCGGAGAGGCCTAACACGGCTTCAGTGTTTCGAAGAGCTAACATTTGTGTTCCATGATGAAATCCCATGTCTGCGGACTGTTGAACGCTGGTATTTAGAATTCCAGCGAGGACATTCTAGTTTTAGTGACAAATCATGTGAAGGATGTTCAAAATCGACCTTTACTGAAGATAACACCATTGCAGTGAGATATTCTCAAAGATCGTCATGTGTCATATCGAGAGAGAGGCGTTATTGGGCATCTCGGGGACAACCATTCAAAAGATCTTGCACAAAGCGCTTGGTCTAAGAAAGCTTGTAAGGTTGGATACCGCATTTGCTGTCCGACGATCAAAAGGCGAGGCGCGTCAGAATGTGTAAGAAAACTCTTCAAATGTTTAACCGAGGAAAGTCAAATCACGTCTACGACATCATCAGTGGTGATGAATCTTGGATCTATACCTACGATCCTGATTCTTTTTTTTTTTATGGTATAGGGGGCAAACGAGCAGACGGGTCACCTGATGGTAAATGACTACCGCCGCCCATGGGCACGTGTAGCTCAAGAGTCACAAGTGCGTTGCCGCCCTTAAGGTGGGAGTAGGAGAAGAGGGGGACGGGGGAAAGAGTGGGAAGAGGGGAGAGGGGGAGAGGGGAAGGACGGGAATAGGGGAAAGGGAAGGGTTAGGGCCTCCGGTATTGCTTTACTATCGGTTTTCTGCGAGGCCGTGGTATCGAGCGGAGTCGAGCCGGCCCATACGTGGCGAAGCATGGGTCTCTCCCACGTAAACTTATCTAAACAACAGTCTACAATCTGGGTTTTCCAAGCCGAGCCAAAGCCGGCTAAAGTTGTTCACTCTCGAAGCGCTTCAAAAAGATGGTGGCCACGTTCGTTGCAAAAAACGGTCATGATTGCACTTGAAGATCGTAGAACGGTTAATGGAGAATGGTATACCACACTTTGTTTATCACAAGTCATCGCCGAACTTCGGAAATCTAACCCAAAGCGACGCATCATCCTACACCATGACAACGCAAACTCACACAGCGCTCGTCAAACGATACAATATTTGAAGCAGGAAAACGTAGAAATTCTTGACCAATTACATTTCTTAAAATTAAGAAAAATCCTAATGGTCAAAGGTTTTAGTCCCGTGAAGAAACAGTCGACGCTTTCAAGTCAGCCATATTCAACACGCCTATTTTGTAGTGGAATAAATGTTTTAATAACTGGTTCGAGCGAAAAGAAAAGTGTATTAAACTACGTGGTGAATACTTTGAAAAACAACTAAAAGTACTATAAAGGTTCTAACTTAAAAGGCATGCCTCCTATGGCCGGATTTGTTTATTTAACATGTAACGCACAATTTCTACAAACGCGGACTTATAATGCCATGGGCTTTGTCTACCAGTCAACTTTGGGGTGGTGTAGAAATATTTTACGATAGGTTCGAAGATAAAATATAACATTTGAAATTAGCAATACATACATTACATACGAATAAATAAAATTGAAGTGTCCGTTTGTAATATCATAATGACAGTTTTTACTAAATGCATCTGAATGTTTACACGATACTTATACAAAGAAAAATATCTTTAACATTTTTGTCTGTCTGTTGGTTCCGGCTAATCTTCGGAACGGGTGGACCGATTTCCACGGAACTTTTACTGGCAGATAGCTGGTGTTATAAGAAGTAACTTAGGCTACTTTTATTTTGTAAAAAGAATTAGAAGAATATTAAATGTAAAATGGAAAGACATTACTTTCCTGAGGTCCATCTTTTATGAAAAAGAAAACAAAACAAAAGCAACAACATTGGTGACGTACATTGGTGACGTACATTGGTGACGTACATTGGTGACGTACATTACAGTTTTGTTTAAACGCGATCCTCCATGGGGTGAAGTAGTTTCTTTCACTACTGACTTCAACAAAAAACTGCTGTGCAGCTGTTTGTTCTTGGGATAGATACATATTATTAGAGTGTCGTGATCTCTTAGGATAACCCTGAAAAGGAGGGCATAAAACAATTTGAATCTTTGGGAATTTTCTAGTTTTTGTTGTATGATATAACCCATAAGGCTTGCGATTGTGGCTTTTGTGAAACGTATCGCATTTCAATAAAAATTCTTCAGAACATATAACAATAATGTGAAGTAAAATTCCCAGCGGCGGAATTACACATTTGCCGCCAGTAGGCTATTAAAATTTTGCCGCCCCTACCGGTCGGACTATCTAATTCGATCCCCAGGTCAAGACATAAAAATAATGAAGGCCCCAAATTTGCCGCCCCTGAAATCTGCCGCCCTAGGCTCCAACCTACTCAGCCTGCTGGTAAATCCGTCCCTGAAAATTCCCCTATATTTTGCTCCAAGTAAAGTAAGTTAATTACGATAAACACACTGAACTTTCTAACTAAAATAATTTCTTCATTCAACAGACATTATTGTTTGTTTCAATAATAGACATTTATTTACTAAAAACTTAAGTAAATCTATATTATCAAGTGTAAGTTCTAATGCGAGCAACTTATAAGTACGAGTACATCCATAAACATCTATACTGCCGCTGGCCACTCAAGCGCATTCAGTACCCCCACCCCTTCCCACTCACGCGATCTAGCTATACCCATCTCATTCCTCAGCAATCCGATACCATTTATATTTGAAGTGCCACTTGAAACATATAGCTATCCCACTCGCACTAGTGTAGTGTGTGTGTCTGTCTCGCGGGCAGTTTGGTCAGGGATGCAACCTGGCAGTTGATTGTATAAGACGGGATAACGAGAGCTCAATTTAAGGGTTGAAAGGGTAAATTTTAAAGGGCTTTTGATGCCGAGAATTATTTTGTATACGATTTAAGGTTTTGATGTGATATGAGGAGTATTTTGAGGATTTGGAATGCGGTTTGTGGAATGTCTTTTTGTATCTTTGTGCTAAATGTAATCACCAGTTTCACAACAAGCACATCACTAATTAGTTTATTTTGTTCAATAAAACGCATTACTAATATTCTAATTACGTGTATTTGTATTCTGCCCTGTTTAGAAAAATACCTTTTTTATATTTTGTTAAAGTTTGCATAGTAACTGCTAATAGGTATGTAAACAAAGGCTTCATTTACTGATCACAACCGCATAAATATTTAGGTGATTCAATTAAATAGTGCCGGTCCTTGTAAGCCTTGTTGCCAGTGAGCAGAGGTAATAAGTATACTCCCAATTTTTATTTTTATGTTTTTCTTTTTTTTTGTTTTGTTTTGTATGTTTTATTTCTTTATTTTTGTTTAATTGTTTTCGTGTGGAATTTTGGGTCTGTGTGCCAAAATAAATCTTTTTTCTTTCTTTCTAATTTTAAAATAACGTTCAAAAATATATATACCTACTATTTATAGCCGTTTTCAAGTATTTTTTTATTGTAGCTTTCTGCACTTTTCTATATTTTCATGTTCCGACGTTTGCGAAATTTTCTTAAAAATGTGTACAAAAAATTATCCTCACGTATCATATATATATATATTCTCCTTACACTAGATTATGATAAAGATGGAAAGGTATTTGGAGGCTATCACGCAATATATTTTACCCTTTACAGCATTGCTTTCAGATTCCTGAAGACTTTTTTTTTCATAATATTGGTAAAAAATATGTTCAAATTGCTTAAAAATATAATCATACCTAATGATAGCAATGAATTTACAATTTGTTTATTGGCTGTTTGCTTACCCAAAGGTTGCCACTAAGAAGTTGCTTTTAGCGATAAGACCACACTTTGTACGTATTCACCTGATGTGTTCTAAAGAAAATTCTTGTTGATGTACAAATTCAAATTCAAAAAAATCTTTATTTCATAAAATTGACCATCAATTATTCGAAATCGTCGATTTAATAAATAATTATTATGATTAAAAATTATAGATCAACACACACAGAGTCACCGCAACAATAGTTTGCTTCGTCAAATGTAAAATTATTAAAGAAAACAAAATGGATGGTTTCAACAATATTCAGTAAATATCACATCATTTCGTTGTGTGCTATTATGTTTTTAAAATTAAAAGTGAATAAACTAGAAGAAGAATATGACACTAGGGAAACTGAAAATTAAGGAAAAAATTAAAAAGAAGAAAAGAAAAACATGAGAGATGGAAAATAAGAAACATATTAGCTCACATTAGATTTCTGTTACAATTCCATCCCAAGCGTTTTTATCCGGTATATAATCCCCTACTGAGTAATAGCCCTTAAGGCATAGCTGTCGTTTTACTGTAGACTTAAACTTGTTTATACTTAACATTTGAATATTATCTGGGATTTTATTATAATATCGCACACATTGACCTTGAAACGACTTGTTAAATAATAAAGTTTATTCCTGTTATCTATTTTTTTAAACAAGATGAATATCCTATTCCATCGGCACACGTAGGTATCTGTTCATCTAATCAAATCAATCTACCCAATATAACATCCGCACTTGAACCTGAACACAAACATATCAAACACACTCACTACCCTCCGGTCGATTACTGAATCGTTTACCCTACACTTCAACAAACACAAATTAAATTAAACTTTATTTACTTGTAATAGAATGTGTATTGCTTTGTTACAGTCGTAACTATACTAAGATATATTTACAATTGATATTAAACTCAGTGCTCTATGAGATAACATAGCTATTGCAATGACATATAATTGTAGCAAAGATCTTTGGCGTGGTACACAAAACTGCCAAGTAAGATTTCAGCTCTAACGTATTTAGTTTAAAGTTCACGTTGAATTGTTAAATGATTTCCAAGATATTAGGGTCGCCACTTACTGATTCCAATAGCGATTTTTTCTTTGTGAAAAGGTTTCGATGGCCGGTCATGCTCAAGTGTTGTTAAAACATCTCATTATTCAGTTATTCTATACTTTTGTAGGGCGCTTCGGAAATTTAATGCAAGTTGTTAAAATCTCAAGTATTTATTATTCAATGTGTAATGAACATCGACATTTGAGGTCAAGTTTGGATGATGGTGACTTTATAATAGAAGTAAATTAGTTGGTAGCAACTTTTAGCTTTGTAAAAACTATCTTTTGCCCGTGGATTCGCTCGCCTAAAAGTTATTTTTCTCTTAATGGATGAAAGGTACCTAATCTATGTCCTTGTCTGTATCTATCCCTGGCAACGTGTATACGAAATTCAATGATGATCGGATGGATAAATGGTAACGACAACGTATAAAAACAAACAAACAAACATAAATTTTTAATATTTTTTCATTTTAGGTTTAGTCTATTTCTCTCTTGTAGAATAAAAAACGGAAATAGGGATAAATGATTGCATGACTTGCTACTCTTTCATATTGTTATTGTTACATCAAAAACAACCATCTATCAAAAAATTAGTTTTATAGATATTATTATAACAAGTACCGGTAATATTGGTAACACAACGCCATTGGTCAGTATGACAATGGTGAGGTGATATAAGGCTCGGTATGCATTGTAAGTTGATGACGATCACTCGAGTGTTGATTGAGGTACCAACAACATAGCAGTTATCTACTGTTTTAGTGAATTTGATAGTTTATAGCAACAGTAGTGAGATTGTTGCTAACAGTATGCTCCCTCATATCACTATTAGCAAAAAAGTTTCGTATTTGGATTTACGAAAAAAATGTACCTAAGTATGGTACTAGTACCAGTAGTACAAGTTAAACTTAATTTGGTCTAGATAACGCTGTGTAACTTGTACCAGAATATTGTATTGTTATTGTAACTATTGTTTGAATCCAATCTTATCATATCTAGTACTTCTCTGTATCAGGGTGTGTTCAGTTTTTATTAACAAATGTAACTGATACCGCCGCGCCGATACACGTCCCTATATCCATTTATATTTGTTTAGTAAGCTAAGGTTTTGGGCAGATACGAGAGAAGTGAAAAGATAGAAAAACCTCTTTAGTGTACACCTACCTTGTGAAATATTTAAATGTGTATGCGACCGTAGTTATGTGCCACGGTATTTTGACACATACGTATACTAACTTTTCCCAGCAGTTTGTATTAATAACAATGTTTATTTGTCTCAAACGGTTTTTTACAATTTTTTTTTTTTACAAACTTCACATGTTTCATTTTTTAACAATTGGTATTGCTGCTGGTTCCCAAACTAGGCCAAAAACCTGTATTTTGGGAAACAGTGCTCATCTGAACATGGTGACTAATATGGTACATTTAGGACACAGAGAACCAAAATTAAAGTACCTACTTATTCTAAGAAGGTGACCATAAACATTGAGACCATAAGTAATTAGAAACGAAAATGAAAATGTGGATAGTATTAGGTAGTGTTAAGTAATTTGCGCAATGTATGCGTGTTTGTGGGTGTGAGTATGAGTGTATGTTGTTTATGTGCGTGCGTTCATGTGAGTTTGCGTTGGTTGCAAGTGATTTGCGTGAAAGTTTTACCTACGTCTATGGTCATCGCTTCATTCCTAAGGGTCAAAGCGTGAATACTCTACTCAATACAAAAATAAATATTCAAATCTGACTGATAGTTCCAGAGATTTGACTTGAGTTTAAAAAAACAATTAATCAAACAATAAAGCTCTTCTGCTTATATTTAATCATGTAAAATTAAGTACCTAGTGGGTTTTGGGTATCTTCCAATATAATAAGACAATAGTAATAAAAAAAATGTTATAAAAATAAAATATTTCCACTGACTGAACTGTTCATTAAAGTGAAATAAATTGTATCTACTTTTTCAGTTTTAACATTTTCTCTTTTTATTTAAATATATACATATAAATTACTTTTTTAAATACGTAGACAAATAGTAGACCACAGACATCGGGTACAGGGACCAGGACACCGAGAGCCAGGGGTCGAAAAACAGGGGGAAAACTGCCTTCTGCATCAGTCTATTGATCCAGCCATCTAACGCAAGCCTCTTAAGGTGTTGGGTCCATGAACACCGAATCCACACATCGACAATCTCGTGAGACAAATCCAAATATTCTATTTGATTATCTTTTCCAACTTTCACGAGGTTTCATCATGACAAATAGACGATATCGACAGTCAATCAGTCTAGTTTTTATAATTGTGTGGATAAGCAATGATCATTTGTTCTGTGTTATTTATCTATAGCTAGCTGACCCGACAGACGTTGTCCTGTCATTCAATTCAAACTGGAATACTTCACTAATAATAATTATTTCTATACAACTAATTAATGCAAAGAGAATATAACGCTACGCTAGTAATTATGCTATCTTTGGAAACGATATTGGCGGTGTGCGATCTGTCTCTTACTGTCAAACAACTGACAGTTATTTCAAACGTGCTTAGCAAAGAGTATATAACGCTGGGGCTAAGGTTACATTAAAAAGTTTATAATAAAGGTAGTCGTTAAGATTTCTTAAATTTTCTAAGTTTCTGCGCAATTTTCTTATTTTTTTTTAATGTAAGAACCTTCTACGAAGTATTAGAAAACATTTAAAAAAAATATGCATGAAATCGGTAAGGCCGCTCTCGAGTTATAGCGTGACCAGAAGAAATAGGGGTTCATTTTTATATATATAGATAAGTACTACCTAAATAATTGTGTGTTGAGCATGATAAATTAATTTATCTATAATAAACAAACACATCAACCGGTCAACTTCAAAATTCTACTAAAATTAACCATAGACTACATTACGTTTAGTTGTCAGTTGCGTTTTGTTTTGTTATACCATTTTTAACAAATGAACGGCTAGATTGTTTTTTTACTGATAAATTGCTTTCATTTGCGTTTTGTTATTCCATATCAGTTGCGTTTTGTTATACCACGTTTTATGTCACGTCCCACGGGAAGGTGATAAAAAGTATCCTATGTCCTTCTCCTGGTTCTAAGCTATCTTCCCACCAATTTTCAGCCAAATCAGTTCGGCCGTTCTCCAGTTATAAATAGTGGAACTAACACGACTTTCTTTTAAATATACAGATATGTATGTATTCAGAAATATATGAGTATGTTTATCAGCAGTCTGGTAAGCATAGTCTGTAATATGGTAACCAGAATTCTGATAAACAGAGTTCGTACTCTGCCTAGTTTGGGATCAGAGGGCCGTGTGTGAGATGTATGAAATGATTATATTATTCATTGCGCTAATATAAAAGGCATCCGTATCGAAAAGGACAAGAATTATTTAGTTGTTTCCATCACTTATTATCACCGGTCCTTAATACCTATATGAAAGAAAGAAAGAAAGAAAATACATTTATTAGCCACACACAATAAATAATCATGGAAAAAAAAATATTGTACTAAACTAAAGAAAATAATTACTTCCAAAACAACAATATAAAAAATAAATGATGTATTTTCTTATTAAAACGTCATGAAGATAAGGAAAGCTGAGTTACAAGCCATGTACAGGGTTCCATGTTACTCACAAATAACTAAATTAACAAGATTAATCAAAATTCACAGATTATCTATACTTCTAAACTAATATTATAAAGAGGAAACATTTGTTTTTGTAAGTATGTTTGTAATGTTTTCATACAAAAACTACTATACCGATTGCGATGAAACTTAGTAAGTAGATAGCTGAAGACCTGGATTAATGCATAGTCTACTTTTTATCCCCACATTCAAACGGGATCGGGACTTACGCGGGTGAAACCGCGAGGTGCTGCTAGTAATATTATAAAGCAGAGCAGAAGAGTTTGTTTGGTTCAACGCGCTAATCTCAATAACTACTGTTTCGAGTTGAAAAATTATTTTTGTGTTGGATAGTCCATTTATCGAGGCAGGCTATAGTTTATATAACATCACACTACGACCTCTAGAAGCGTAGCGTCGATGAAAAATGTTGCAAAAACGGGGAAAAGGATCTTGACCAAAAGTGGGCTAGCAATGTCAACATGAAGTTGCAAAATCAAAATAATATAAAACATATCTTCTTATTTTCTTACAACCTTTTCACTACAGGAATTCTATTTTCGTTACCGGAATTATGATTGAAATAAAAACAGTAAATTAACCATTGCTACGCACTATTTCCGTATAAAGTCATGAACTCATGATATTTACGTTTCTTTCTCTTCATTTGTACGAGCTACGTAAGTATGAACCTTTGAACAAAAGCATCACAAAAATTATATCAACTTCATAATATCATAAAATAGCTAAACAATTAGTAATATTATTATGTTTTACAATGTATTTAATTAATATTTTACGTTTCTGTTATAATAATTATTATTTTTGTGTTCCGTCTCACGCAACTGTCAACCCAGATGACAGACGAGTCATTACTATTTATGTGTCGATTGACAATAGTCACTGTGATAATCTCTCCACCTAAATATTAATGCTACTTACGGAACTCCGTCTGAGCAGCTGGTGACTTATTTTGTTTTTAACTAGCATTGTTTTTTTTTGTACATGAGTGATCTGAGGTTATTTTATAAGTTGCGAGTAGGTTAAATATAATTTGTAGCTCCTCGTTTGTAGGATAGGTATGTCCGTTTTTGTCTAATTACTTAAAAACTCTGTAATTTGTGGGAAAATGAACACTTCCAATATATAAAGCGTAGTCTATAAGAAATAAAGATTTATTGTGCAACAACTTAAGACGGAATTCCATTCATACATGGTCATTGTCCTTTACAAACGCAGTCGAAGTTGGGCGGGTCAGCTAGTTACATAATAAAATTCTGCATCTATGAATTCGTGAGCGGAGCGAAGCTAACTAAAAACACGCCGCTCATTCTTCTGTAACCTCACCCGCGACTTTCACAGGCTTCAGGCTTCCTCCATTTTTTATTACGATTGTTCACAGTAGGTACATATTGGTGTTTTTTCTGTTCGCTGATGAAAGGAGTCAAGTTACTTGTAATATTGGCAAATGTTTGGTGAAGGGCGAATTTCTGATTGTAGGCAGATTGTTATTGTGTACAGTGATATTTGATATCTGTTGTTTTTATTATTTGGATATACAGGATAGTACACAAATTATGTATAATCGTGTTTGTAATACATAATTTACTAATAATAATAATATTTAATTAATGTCATTAAATCCTACCTCTAATCGTTCACGTGGAAATCAAATTTATCCTATGGGAACCATAAATTTTCCGGGATAAAAAGTAGCCTATGTCCTTCCCCAGGATATAATCTATCTCCTTGAAATTTCATTACCATAATTAACAAACAAACAAACAGAGTTATTTTCGTGTTTATAATATTACTAGCATCGCCCCGCGGTTTCACCTGCGTAAGTCTGGACCCCGTCGGAATATCGGGATAAAAAGTAGCCTATGTGTTAATCCAGGTCTCCAGCTATCTACATACCAAGTTTCATCGCAATCGGTAGTTTTTGCGTGAAAGAGCAACAAACATTAATACATCCATACATCCTCACAAACTTTCACGTTTATAATATTAGTAGGATGAGTATGGATACATGCAAATGTAAATTTGTACGTTAAGTTTTTACTAATCAACTTATCATTGGTTGTCACGGTACAGAAAACAAATCACCCAAAAAAAGTGCTGTTCTCAAGGGACAGAAACTTTGAAGCTGCTAACGAAACCTAGTTATAATAAACCACTGCGGTGGACTATAAACAGTCTATATGATTAATTTGCAATGTTTCTAAATATTATTTTTTGGTATATTTTGATGTATATGCCAACCCATCAAAGGTACACGGCACAGGTAGACCAAATACCGACTTTAGTAAGGTGTCGAACTAGCATACATCCCACTACGCGGTAGGGAGTCTAAAACAATCTCTCTTAAGATTGACACCGATGTTCCGATAATCGCTTACCATCACAGGATTATTTACCTCATTAGTTCTATAAAAATCATGGTCAAGTTCTATGCAGCCCTTTGTTGATAAAATAGGGACTGTATTCATGTTGGTTTACCCATTTGTATGAAGGGTAATTAGAACTTATCAAACACACTGCGTTGATAACAATGAGGGGAGATTTTAGTGTACACTAAACAGATACTAGGAGATTAAACTACAAAGTATAAAAGATAGTGGAAATTGTCGGTTTCCCAAAACTCTTCTTCGTCTTGGTGGTGGTTGGTGTAGGCCTTCAACTTTTCCACTCCTTTTGGCCGAGCTGGCTACTTTCTTCACGTTATCTTTCCAGCGCATTTGTCATCTTATAGCTAGAATGTGTGTGAGTCTAAAAATATTAATACTAACCTAAATGTTTTCAGAAAGGTTTGGTTAATATTTGTAAGTTTTTTGTATATTGCACCATTTTGTGAAGTCATAAGTTAGTTAAAATGTAAGTTTTATAAAATCTTATCATACTATGTTGTCGAAAAGCCAAAACTTTCTTTATATTATTAACTAGCAGCGCCCCGCGGTTTCACCCACGTAAGTCCCGATCCCGTAAGAATATGGGGATCAAAAGTAGCCTATAATAGGCTACTTGAAACTGAAAGATGTTAGATATTTAAGTTAGTCTTTTAAATAATAAATATTTTCTTCTATCGAAATCTTTATTTCTTGGTCTCCGCCCTATGCGAGTGATATTCGTAGGTGTGCTTCGTGGAATAGGAAATTAATTATTTTAAATTTTTATTTGAAGCCTACCTATGGGTGTGCTAAGTGGAATACTTTAGGTGTGCTTCGTCTGGGTGTGCTTCACGGAATACCTCAATAATATATCTTCAATATCATCTATATCTAATATAATAATCAATATCAATAAAAAAAATATATATCTAATAATATCATCTATAAGGTAAGCACACATCAATGCCGTACCTATATTGATATTAAAATAATCATAGTAAACCTCTCAATAAATTACTATGACTCATGGGCATCCTCGACCAAATTATTTTCCGCTTGTCCTTCAGAGTTCATTAAAAGTGTTTAGCCGCTGAGTGGTCGCTAATTAACGGCCCTCGTATTTCAGTTATTATAACGCAATTAAGAACTTCTGAATAAATATCTTTTTGTTTTTATGTGAGCCTGGTACCGCTTTGTGACTAGAACATTTTCGTCTATACGAGTAGATGGCAATTATTTGGGGCGAGCGTTCAGTTCATATTTTTCCAAACTTTTGGCAGCTTTCATGACAACTTACTCATACCTAGATGTTTTATAATTTCCTGTTCACTTTAGTAGTACAAAGTAAAAGAATTAGAACTATGAGACCTAACCTATAACCTGTTTGTGTAAGGGTACAATTTTATTGTTACGTAGATTAGAGAGAATTAAGCGTAGTTGCACCTCCTTGGTTAGAATTAGTTTTTTTTTACACCAAATAGGTCAACGAGCACACAGTCTACCTGATGGTATGCGATTTTTTTTTTATTTGTTTATTTAAATGCACAAAACACATTACAACCGTTACAATATCACATATGGCAAATAGAATGTTTTGAACTGGATTGCAACGCAACAGATATGTGCACACAACCAGACACAGTAGCTAGACAGATAGCAACACTACATTATGAGTAGCAATACAGGCTCAACGGTATATTTCGACGCTTCTTGGGTTACGCAGAGCCTTCAAAGGCCAACCTGCTATGGAGGATGTCTTTCACAATTTTAGCGAATGCATTGAAATTACTGTTAAATATGTCTAACGGTTCATTATTTAAAGCATAAACTTAGTATGTAATTATTAGTATATTAAGTTTATGGATTAAAGTGCAATAAGTGAAGGACTGAGACCGAATTAAAAGAAAGAACAGCCTTGAAGGAGTTGTAATTGCCCAATGGTTTAAGTGGGGGATTTATGTCCTTTATTTTAAACTGTAATTAAGTGTTCTGATTAATAATTAACCTTTTTATCAAAATCCACCCCCAAATCATATTATAGAATTGAACATTTGTCGACCGAACCATACAAACAAGCTACCCTCTGTCGATATTAATATCCAAATGACTGCAAATTTAATAAATACACCCCCGAGTCATGACCCCTAATTTGTACCCTCGAGTTTAGTTCATTCTCAAGTGATTAGCAGCTCTGAATGCATCCGACTACCCGCTAGGATTGTTCACGACACCTATTATTTACAACTCTATACTCTATCAAAGTAAACCTAACCTTAAACACTTTGATATAAAATCTAATTTTGATGTATATAATTTTCGAACGGAGTAACTTTGAATCGGCGGGCGGTAACAATAAAACCAATTGTTGGTGAGCTCTATTATAACAGGGTCGTGCCAAATTGAATTTTATTGTGAAAGTGTAAAGTTGAACTTTGCTGTTATGTAGCTGGATGTGGTTATACATTTGATTGAGGAATTAGTGTTCTATTGCAGTTTAATCAGCCAGGGCTGCGCTGTTAGAGATTCTAGTATTTTTATTTTGTAAGATTTTTTACAAACTCATCACAAACTTAATTTGTAATTATTGTCTGCAAAAGTAAACACTATTTTGTTTGCTTTTTATTTTAATTCTTTACAAGCTATTGCCATTAAACGAAATCCGAAGTTTTTCAATAAACGTTAGGAACTTCATTAAGTTTTCCTCGTTTATTAAAAATTGGGTTGTCCAAAAACAAGCAAGCTCAAGAGATATATAAACGATAAAGCCTTAAGAGATAGAGTACTGTAATTATAAAAAAAAATTAACAATAACACCATGTGTTTTAACTATTTTTAATAAATAACCAACATAGGTATGAAAAAGAAACAACAAATACGTTATCATCAATTAAAAATAAATATTACAATGTTCAACTTGTGTGACAACCCTTAGCACAGAGTCGAATGACAAAGAGTATTTAATATGACGCAGAGTCGTCCTATTGTGTGTCACGTTATTGCGATTTTAATATACGAGTAATACTATTAATACTTGTTTTATAACATTCGATGTGCAGTGACACGGTTTATTAATAAATTGTATTAAATTATATTAGTACGGGGGTATTTTGAAGCGGCATGGGTCGGTTTTCGTGGTTGATGGGTAGGTGGTGCTGTTAAGAATTCGCTTGACTGGTAATGTTTTCTTTATAATGTTGAAATAAACATATCTCTCACACGTTCGATCAGTTTTCTGTTATCGCGTTGTGGATAAATATTTAGTAGTTTTATAACTTAATAATAAAACCGAACAAAAACCGATTGCGTGGTCTCACTTAATAACCTATCGTCTAATGCAGTGATTGACGGTTGCATGATGAGATTTTAATGTCGATATTATTTTATTAATCACCAACGAACATCCGTCAATCATAATTTTTGGTAATAATTGACGTTTGCATAATCGTCTAATCGACGCCTTAAAGAGCTATCGCTGGATCAGAAGAGGTATTTTAGATCGAGTGCCGAGTATTAGATATTATTACAGGATTTTTTCTGGTGGTAAGTAGAATCGAGAGAGCTGGTGGGTGAGATAGTGCTGACCAAGTGGCTGGAAAGTGTACCATAATAGTGATTTAAAAAGTCTCTGTACCCTAAAGGTATAATAATGTCTTGTTTTTGCTTGGTTTGTTATTTAAATGTAATCATTTTCAGGGCTGTCACAGATTTTTCTAACAGTGAGAATTTTTGGTATTACTTGATTAAACTACAAGCTGCAACCAGCTACTATTTAGACTATTATTTTACTAAACCACAATGTACCGACAGTTCTTCTACACGGTAGTGTATTATAACTATACCCAACTTCAAATGAACTAAAACCTTGCTAGGGTTATGGAGAAGCAAGTAACACACACGAATGAATAGTAATGCAGTCAGGGCCAGGCGCACTAAATCTCGGGCACAAAGCAACGCTGAACCACTCCGGGCGGTACACCGCCGACTGTACCATTGTACCAAGAGATTTATGACCGAGACTGTACTCTGTGTTAGTGTAAACATTATGTGCTTGAGTGTACTTTGTTTCGAAAATATTGCTTTGCGCGATAAGTGAAATTATAACTCAATAATAATGCGTTTGTATGTAAAAATATTATGTATTAGAAGGAAAACAATTTTGACTAAAAATCAATAGGTGGTTTATAAGATTTGCTTTGACTAAAGTGTTAGTCAGTTTAACAAAAACCCTACTAAAGTGAAATAATATGTCCTATGTCACATCTACAAACTAATAACAACGCATGTGGAAATCCGTCAAACGCTTTAGGTTTTAGAGACTGCCAAAAAATTTGCCATATATACAAATACATCCGCTCTTATACATTAACCTTCTTCGACAGTTTTGTAAAAGAAAGAAACACTAACTACTAAAATAATAGTTAAAAATAAATAAACTGAAAACTGAAAACCATAGGTATTTATATAAATCAAGCATCTTCTAGAGAGAGATAGTCAAAGAAATTTTAATATCAGACACATTTTTATGACTAAATAAATTCATACGTATTAAAATAGTTTATAGTCCGGCCCAGTCGAAACATTTCCTTACTGCCCCCAAACAATAGTTACCGCGCTGCAGACAAATTAATGCACACGCAATACACTGCCGGCTTTGTTCTGTGCAGCGGCCAGTGTTATAAACAGACGCATAAATTAACACGAAACATTGCGGGCAGACCGATGTAAGCTTCCGAACATGGTGCTATGGAGGACAGATACGGTTATTGTTTTAAATGTGACTGAGTGGGGGATTTATATATTTTATGAGGTAAATAAGGATCTGGTCTGTTGACGATTATTAATGAAAATACTGTGAATGATTACAGAGGGGCTCGTGGCTAAGTGGTAACCGAGTAGGTTAACACATTACAAAGTTAAGTAATGCTAGCCAGGTCAGTCTAGGATGGGTGACCATTCTTAACACATTGAGACCCCTCCGTGCGTCGGAGAGCACGTTAAACCGTCGGTCCCGGGTGCCATACAAACATCTGTGGCATTCGTTACTGGTAGTTGGAGCCCTAAAAAGTCCGACAACCTGGTCTACCGAACTTCGATATCGCCTAGTACTTGCGTTGTGGAGGTCTGATGGCAGTCGCTTCACGTAAAATATCAAAGTTCGGCCGTATCGTAGTTAGATTGAAAGCCGACCCCAACTTAGTTGGGAAAAGGCGCGGAGAAAAATGAACTGTGAATGATTACAGAAAAGTATTAGTGAATTATATCATGAAGGGAAAATTAGACAATTACCATAACTTAGTTTCATTTGAGAATTTTTTAGCCTTTTCAGAAGATTGCGTTTTTGTTGGTGATAACCATACTGAATCCACCTCATATCATACGTTACAATTGTGTTCAAAGTCTATTTATTCCTGTACTTATTTTTCAAAATAAGGTTTCAACGTGTGCTTCCTCAGGTAGATCAGGTAGGTAATTATCATGAATCATGAATTCATGACGCACACATTTTTATTATACTAATTCGTGCAAATGAGTCAATAATGTCAATATTGTGTTAAAACTAACGTCAAATTATGACGTTAATTGCTTCATAAACTTTCCTATTCGATTACGTGGTCTCTATTTCAAATGGTGCTACTCACTCTTCCCACAGTCTTAAAGTAACCTTTCCACGTCGGAAGCGATAAAAAAAAGAACGTATGACGAGTAAATTCAAATGTAGACTAGATTTTGCGAATTGTCTCTGCTATGTTAGAATCACGTCAGAACTCGAATGCATATCCATTAAATTAAAAACATATATCAAAATATCTAAATACAGTACGTCCAACTGTGTATTGTGGCCATGTTTATCATCCGTCCTACATAAAAAACCCCTGATCCCTCAATATAAATAACTATAATAATATGTATTGTTAATTGTATTCATCATTTCATTACGCCAAACATTGTTGATACACAAAAGAACTAAAACACACGTCGACATCATCATTTACCAACAGATGTCTATATTAAATCAAATTCAATGCCTCTATTCATCTCTTTTATACACACACGAAACAATATCTCTGTTCTACTCCCTCGCATATAATGATATTCAAAATGGCCAGTATGCCTTCATTGTAATTCAATAAAAGTTTGTATTCGTTCGGTATTATTTTAATGAAATTTTTTCGTTTCCATTTTCTTCGACGAGGGCGTGCCTTTATTATGGCACAAAACGACTGTTTTTTCTTTCTTATTCACAAGGTTCTTTCTATAAAGAACGGTATACATTGGCGATTGTGTTCAATGAATCGTTCTGGTACATTCGCTGACTATGCGATGTAAATCGTTTTTCGAGTGTCGATTACATTTTAATGGTCGCGATTATTTGAATGAGTGCGCTCAACATGCTTAATGAAGTCTAAAATGTTTATCGTTTCGTTTTTATTTACATAATTTATGTATTCCGGTTTGTATTATACAGTGACACACATTACTTATTTCATGTACATATTTAGATACCTAAGTTGCATCCACTTTTTAAGCAAGCTTAAATTTAATAAACTCATGCAAAAGAAAACCACTCCACAAATGGATTAAAAAATTAGGCGAAAAATTGGGTGATAATAATAGGTCAAAATAGAATTATTTAAGGTGAATGAATTAAAATATACATGTTAATATGCCTTTGAGATTTCGACTTTTTATAATTTTTTTGACATTTTTAAATTTTGTCAGAACAGACAGATTGTATAATTTTTTTGATAGTGTTTTACACACACAATGCTCGAATACTAATTCGAGCATTGTGTCCCGTCGCGATGAATCTATCAGGCATACTATTTCTGGTTGTTCTCGTCTTGCCAAAAGTGAATATTTTTGCACAAACACAACTAAGTGTCCAGGATTGTACATCAACAACTTGCCCATAAATACAAGATTGTAGCATTCAGAGGTGCCATAGTACAGTATGTGCCCGACCCAGTTCTGAAAACGATCGAACCACATTGTATTGGCATCGATCTATAATCACCGACAGAACTATTGTTGCCAATAAGCCTGAAATAGTGCTGATGGACCGATTAGAACGCCGCGCAATGAGCGACGATCATATCGATATTTCGCTATTTATTATGACGAGAACGAGAGGAATGTCGATTCGGTGAACATTTTTCCGATTGTCATATGTGCTCATGGTTGATAGCTAAGCGCCTCAATCAAAGCCGTAATAGGCGTTAGACAGCGGAATCAAAGGACTGTTGCAGATGGCACTTCTCACATATTGACACATTTCAACTTTCAAGTCTAGGACAAGTCTGGGACCATGTAAAATTAGGTGTCCTTTACATTCATAGATGCTTTGTCACGGAGTAATATGGATTTTTAAGTATGGGGCCTTTTTCAATATAGTTTGGAGTTAAATATCCTCACCTATTAGAATGGAGGATGTACCTAGTCGAAGAAGTTCGTTATTTTTTTAAACTCCTAACTTGTACTATAATACAACGAAAATCGCACCTACAAATCAAACCATTTAATAAACCCGAACTCATAAAATTCGACTCTCGATACAGCCCGCCCCTTCGCCCCTCGCCGTTCACGAGCCTTTCGCCCTCTGGTGTTTAAAAAAACAATAACTTGGGCCATTAAATTCGCACACGCGACTGGTGACGAGTTGCTTTCTAATTGCATTCACAATCACTTTTATATTACACTGTACATGTATAAAAATTGATGTGGTTTGTATTGTGTTTGGTATGATTGGGCTTCATGTACCTACATATTAAGCCATAGTTTCTCATATTTTGCAGAATCTCATGTAATTTTTTCTCAATACTTCCCATTGCTCACGTATATCTTGAATATATTGTATTTTTGAAGTAAAAACTTCTTTAGACACGTTTGTACACTTTTGCTATGGGGAAAAAGCACTGAACTCGTTACCATCACGCTAATAATACATATATAGATGTACTAGAGGGCGCTAATCTAAACGTTGAGTTATGTCAGCTCAAAAAATATGTTTTCACTTCTGACATGCAGTCCTACGACTGACAATTTTTTCTTATTTAGTCCTCACTAAGAGTGGTGTGGTTGGATAACTATATATGGCTTCAGTTTTGAGTCTTTGTCTTAAAGTTAGCTTCAATTTCAATTTAATCATATTCTTTACCAGACATTGAGGGCTGACTTCCTATTACGTTCAATTTAACTAGAAACATGTCCATTGACTGTCTTTTTTACTCTCGAAGGCTTGGTAAATGTTTTTATAAAACAAAACTAGCAACGCATTCCTCTCAACTCTCAAAGAACACTCAAACGTCTGTAGCAACCCCCCTCCACTCAGCGTGCGCAATACGCAAGCCTTTTTGTTCATCCATTGTTAGAACTTTTGTTCTTCACTGTATTATTTTCCTTTAAGCGCGTGTACTTTGAAGTATGTGTTTTGATGAAGGCATACAAGACGCAAGAAATATGTTTTAAGAACTTATTGGTTTATTTTTAAAAAGGTGGAGGTTCTCAATTCGACTGTACCTATTATAAGATTTTAAGTTTTTTTTATTACATCTATACTAATATAATAAAGCTGAAGAGTTTTTTGTTTGTTTGTTTAAACACTAATCTTTCTTTTTAATCACTGGCCAGTGGACTCGCATGCGCGTTGCTGGCCCTTTAAAACCTATACACTCCTTTCTGGAAGACCCTTAACTGTAGTGCCAAAACTTCGGCAACCGTTTTGTATTAGATAGAGTATTCATTGCGGAAGGTTATAGGGTATGTTACATCACGCTGCAACCCTTAGGAGCGGAGCAGTGAATAAAAATGCAGGTAAAACGGTCGGTTATGGCTAGCTGGTTATATCCAAAAATTTCATACATAAAACTTAAAAAAAAAATAGTAACCTTGCAAATAGATGCAAAGTAGCTGATGTAATCAAGTAGCAGGATTTAGCAGATTAATTTCCGTCACTGTTCAAACGATAATTAATAATCTTAATTTATCAAACGTTTATTAATAATTATCATCTATCAAAAAATTATTAATAATTATCATTTATTAAAAAATATATATAATTTTATGGGGTCTCATTTAAGGAAAATTAATTCAATTATTACGATCGACTCAGAGGTTTAGCCTTGTCAATATTATTTCTTTAAACGCAGACACTGTCGACCTACAACTGTTAGGTTGTTCCCCCCCCCCCCTCCAAACTTACTAGCTTTGTTTTTTTTTAAACAGACGGTGCTGGTCGCACCGAACGTATGTCGAGACAGGTAGTAGGAACTTAGAATGGCTAATGACGATATTATTTTCGTGTGTAGGTATTACACATACAAACAAAGCCAAGGATAATTTCTTTTTTAAACTGTAGTCTGTTTATTTATTTATGGCACTAACATGAAGTAAATAAAATCGTTTGAACTTGCATGCATCATTACAGGTAAACACAGCAACACCATTGGTTCAAATTTATATTAGTGCAGGCATAAAACAATAAAATAACAACCCTTATATTACTTTTACATACCTCAAATGAATACGTGACCTTCAGGAAATGGTTATGGTGGAAGATCCTCATGGATGTCCTCCACCCCTGCAGGGGGGGGGGGTGAAGGGGTCTGTCGGACACTTACCGACTAAAAAACCACCCCGGTGTTCCACTGCTTGACCATGAATGGGATGAGCGAGAATCGCCATTGCATTCTTCCGCAACCGTCTATTTTAACTGACCTGACTGACTGGAAATGACCAGGTTGAACAAACTTAGAACAAATATATTCATATCCCTAAAGCCAAAAATAATAATGGTGATAGATAATTATATAACATATTATTTCTCTTTGTCAACAGTCCAGAAACGTGCTCGGATTACAGAAGTATGCTCCAGCCCTTCACCACCAACAGAACAGCAGTCGGAATCCAAGACTCCTGTCCCCACCCCTCCACTAGCAACGCCACCCCCTCGTTCACCATCCGACCACGAGCTCAATGTCGAAGAAGAATTAGACGAAACGGAACCCTCACTCACTCCCGAAAACCTTTCTATGAAAGAACAGAGAGAAGAATTACCAATCAAAAAGGAAGAAGAAGAAAAATCATGGGAAAATTCTGAATTCAAATATAAAATGTTCAGGCGAGAGAGAAAGGAGACCGTGGAAACTGTGACAGAAGATCCTTCTCCGTACCAAAAATCTCCAGTCGATGTTCTAATAAAAGTATTTCCCAGACGCAGTCGTGTCGAAATTGAGGGTATCTTAAACCGATGCAAGGGTGACGTGGTAGCAGCCATGGAAATGATGATCAACGGAGAGCACTCCACCCCGTACCACATGACCCAAGAATCTCCTCCTTACATGCAAAATTACCAGTCGAAATCAGCATTTTCTCCGCTTTCCAACCAGAATTTTAAGTTCTCACCGTCTCGAAGATTTCTGACACCGCCGTACAGTGGTACGGGGTACTTGCCCACGGTCATTCGGCCACCTCCTGAATACTTGTCCTCGTTCATGCCTCCTTCGGAACTAATGTACGGAAGACAGTTACAGGTTCCTTCGCCAGGAACTTCTCCGACGTCAGATAATACGAATAATGACGGTTTTTCTGATTAGGTGTACCTTCAGAACTGGACTAAGCTTTAGGAGATATAGAATAATTAATTCTTTATTCAGTTTCTAAGAAGGTTTGAGTTATGTGTGATAGAATTTTAAGTTTACATTTGATGTCTTAAAGAAATGTCACAGTAAAAAAAATATTTGTACAAACCCTGAACCTTTAATGTTGAAATAAATAATTCCTTCAATTAATTACTTTGGACATTTTATTTAACATTTTCAGTTTTATTATTACATTAATATAGAAAAGAAAATTGTCTATCCATTTATCTCTCTTTATTCCTTTATAAGGATTAAATTAGTAGATTGGCTACAACATCACATAACAATTAAATTTTGACTAGGTACCTATAAAAACATGTCTCCTTTATGATACCTACGAGTATAATCTAATTCAAATTCAAATTCAAATTCAAAATCATTTATTCAATTAAGACACTAAGTGACATTTATGAACGTTAAATTGAAGCTAGAGTTAAAATCATAGATCGGCACAAACAGACGCCACAGCATGTACTGGATTGTCAAGGTAAATTAGGTGAAAAACACCAAAATCTACTGCCTGCTTGTGTCGATCTATAACTTCCAGTTTCCAAAATGCGTAGGGCCTTATGAGAAGAATACTGGCAAAGAAACTCATGGCCACTCTTTTTAAGTCAAGTAATATTATCTATATTGTAAATACGCTTGATTATAAATTATAATAGTGTAGTACTTACCTATAATGTAGAAATAATAATGAATAGTAAATAATACTTATTCGATGTAGTTCCGTAGAAAATTATTAGATTTATTACATTGAAACGGTAGCGTAGAACGCTGTACAAACGTGTAAATATACTTAATAATACTATAAATATACCTAATGATACTACCTATTAATAATTTTTATTAGGCTGATAACAATAAAAAATTCATTTTTTAGGTGAAATATTGAAATAGTGTTATTGGTTACATTTTAAAATTATTGTTACTTTGTCACAGTTCTGGGTTTTCAACTAAATAAATTATCATTTCACTTTTATTATTATCATCTGAACTACTATTAATTAGGCATATCTAAGCTATAAATCATTATAATAATTGTAATATTTCAATAAAATACTCCTTAATAATTAGTGTTCAATAGTTAGAGAAAATTTGATAATAATAAATGTAAATAATAGAAATAGTACAATGTTTACCCTTGATATCTAGAAATGGTAATAATGTAAAATAATAATAGATAAACGTGCTCAATAAAACAATACACAAACGTGTCAATTTCATTTCCACGAACCTTCTAGTAATAATACAATACGAGTACTACTAATACATTAGTAGGTATTAGTTGCTATGCTAACAGCTTACAAATACAACAGTTATTTATTAAGTCAACAGATTTTTACATATTTGAATGTAATTATCTAGTGTTTTACGAAGTTTCCTCTTCCGAAATCCTTACAATAAATAGTAGATAATAATTACATTTTATGCTCACCACTTGTCTCAACTACTCATCATGTCGATTATTTGTAGGTATGACCTATAACTGTTGACTCTAAAAAGAAATCTAAAACAAGGATACGACCTCATCGATGATAATTAAATGCACAAAAATGACACCACGTTGACATTGACGTTTTTTCTGAAGGCTTAGTACGCACTTACCCAGGCGAAAAGACAAAGATTATAGGAAACACTGATACTTGTATTCTATCTCATTCTCTTGCAGGCTGAGTTTTTGTCTTGTTTGTCTATTTTTAGTGTGAGTTTTTCGTTTCATCGAATTTCAAATCACAACGATTTTAAAGAAAAAAAAAAAAAAAAAAGAAAAGAAGTTTCACTTCAAAATAATAGAACTATATCTGCCTTCTCTTATGGAATTTTAATTACGTAACGTAAAGCGAATATACTAACCAAACACTTATTTCTACCTACATACTAAAAAGAAACTACATATCGCGTACAAATAAATATTCACAATGTCGATGCAAGCATTTTCTCCATATAATAAGTTTTACACTTTCGCGTTTCGTGATGTACATACGACGATATTGCCCAAAAAACAGCTGAGTGCTTAAAAAACCTAAATTTTTTGGGCAGTCGGCAACCACCAGAAAAGGTAATTAGCGCTTTGCTTGACATAGAAATTGCATAGAAAAGGTTTTTGAAGAAACATGTTGAACATGTTATGGCCACGACCGGTATAAGCTGGTCGAAGCGGTAGGCAGTTCAAAGGTACAGTTTTTGGTGAGGAAGTAAAATTAGGCTGAATGTCAGACTTAAACTGACTAAAACCACACTTCATCGCGGGAGGCTCTATTGCGGATCGAGGACATTAAACCGCCGACCGGGGAGTTCAAAGGTACATACCATAACCAATAGTAAGTTCGGGTAAACCATGGAAATAAACATTACCAGTCGATTTTCAAGTACAATTTATCAGTCTTAAAATAAGATTTTTGCATTAAAAATCACGAATTTGCCTTAAATTAGTAGCGTTTTACGTCATTCACGGAGTGTAGGTACTACACACTAATTAACTAATAATAACTGGAGACAACTCACACACGGTCGTTTAATCCCAAACTAGGCAGAGCCTGTACTATGGTAACCAGACTGCTGATAAACATACTTATATATTACTAAATATATAAATATTATAGATCAATTACACACAGACACAGAACAAATGATTATGCTCATCACGCAGTTATTTGTTCTGGGTGGGAATCGAACGTACGACCTCTGGCTTAGGAGTCAGGACCATTAACCACTCACTAGACAAATATTTTTATAGAATTTGTATACAATTAAGTCCATTTATGTAGATTTTTTCTATTTATAAGTTTTATACATAAATAAAACATTGGTCCATATTACACTATGTACAATTTCCCCTTTCTTTACATTTTAGGTTCACTAGTTTCAACCCTTTGCGAGTCTGTTATACACGGTACGGTTATTTAGGTCTCTTGATTTTATTTTTAAATATAAATTTTAGTTAACCCATAATAACGTAAACAGGATCTTTAAGAAAGGACTTCGAGAACCACGTAAAGATTTTAAGAAAAATCCTAATCGAACCGTTAGAAATTTAAGGAAAATGTTGTGATTTTTAATACAGAATACAGACATTTGAGACACCTCACACACGGCCGTCTGATCCCAATCTAGGCAGAGCCTGTACTATGTTTTATTTTGTCTTTCACCACAATACTTCAGGTATTTACAAATATTATATTTAGTAGGTAAAACAATTTCTCAAGACAATATTGTGGAGGACTGGTGCCTAAGCTAGGTAGAAACAGTGTTATTGGTACCTATGGTAACCGGACTGCTTATAAGCAATCATAAATACATACATTTTATAGATAAATTACACCCAGACACAGAACAAATGATTATGTTTATCACACAATTATTTGTCGTGGGTGGGAATCAAACCTACGACCTCTGGTTTAGCAGCTATATACGAACAGACCCGTCAATTAAAAAAAAAAAAATTGAGACTAAGAAATTGACGGATAAAGCTTATTGTATTTTGTAAGAGAGAAGGCTGACACCAATAAAATAATAACTAAGTACTATTTATTACCCAGGATGTAGATGAAGTGTCCAGGTTTATCCGAAAATCTTCCCTTAAAAATTGTCGTGAAAACTGATAATAAGTTCTTTACAAATGTGCACATTCTCAAGGAAAAGCATTTTTCTAAGAAAAACATCTAATACATTATATATATATTTAGTTTTTAGGCTAACTCAACCATGTTCCAGCTTTTTTTTTATATTTACTTGACGCTTAAAAGATACATAAATTCACATTATTTTTACGATACTGTAAAACCACTAAGGTTTATAGTAAGTACCGTTAGCTATCCACATTCCACAACCTTCCTAAAATTATTATTACACAGTGTTATAGAAATCCTCTCGGGTGAATGTCTCAGTTAATATCGTTCTCGTATATTCTCTGTCCACAATCAAGACACTAAATCTGCCCGTCGTGGTCACTCGCGATGCCGTCCTCCAATCCCGCATACAATCTAGCTCGGACATCGATGGTCACTGCGTCATGTGACGTCACACACTAAGTCATGCGTCAACTTGACGTCATGGAACAATGACGTCACTCGAGCGCTCGACAGAGCAGGGTGCATTGTTAGATGAAGATGCGTTCATTAGCGTAAACACGATTTAGATAAGAATAGCAATGTATGTTCTGCATAACTGAAATTGTGGCGCCAAATTGTGAATGGCGCACATTTACTTAAGGGTAAGAGTATTTTTGTTTAATTATGATTTTTAACCTACTCCAAAAAAGAGGAGGTTCTCAAATTCTACTCTAAAATACTTTAATTGAATTGATTATACTCAATGATGGTTCCATTTAAATTTGAAGAAAATATTCCACCTCTAAAATTGGAAAGTTTAGGTATGAAGAAGAGAGCTTTTTAATCATGATTTAGGCTCATTGAGGTCGTCGATACATTTGTTTTGTTTAATTGCTTGTTGGTAGGCTCCGTCTACTGTAGTCAGTCCAAGATGATTGATGTAAATCAGAATAGGTACTTAAATGTAAAGCCGTCCATTCCGTTACGATGTTGGCAGCGTTTTTGTATAAACACAGGTAAGTAATTAGGAATATATACCTTTTCCTAAATATATGTCTATCGCAGAATAACAACGATAATCACAGAAGAACAAAAAATGTATTTTTATTTTTTATATTATAGTTTAGTAAGTAAATATTAAATTAATTAATTTAGTGTATGGTTTTTGTAATACTCTTATGCTATGTTTTTTTAATCTAAATATGAAAGCTATAATGTGCAGCAGTACTTTGTAAATATTATTGGTTGGGTGTTTTTCAAGAGGCCTGCGGAAGCTGGCCTTAAATGTAAAATGTAAATTCTGTCATTCAAGTAGAGATGTCACTGTCAATTATTGATTAAACAATATAAGTTTGAATGTATGTTTTGAATGACAATTCAGAATTGTATTTCTGAAACGAATGTATTGTGCCATCTTCGTAGAGAAACGTCGCTAAGCCATGCGTGGCTTAGTCAAGCTATCGTATAAAGGCAGTAATTGCCCTGTCTACGTCCGGCCGATAACGTACCATTGTAGACAACACGTAGTGTACACTAACATGAGGGTAGATGGACATACTACTTATAAGGTCAGCAAGTACAGACTTGGTGACTTAAAACTGATCATTTAGAAGTGTATAGGATCAATTTGTTTATTTGATGACCTATGGGTATGTGGTGCGGCGGTGGAGCTTTCGACTGCTAGGTGAAAAGTAGCGTTTTTGATTCCCGTCCAGTACAAATATCTGTATCCATGAATATTATTGCCTTGGTCTGGGTGTACCTAATGTACCTATGTATAATATCTATTAAATATTCATTTATAAAAAAAGTAAGTAGGTGTGTTTCCGTGCTCTAGAATCAATAGGAAGATAGATTATTAGTTAGTAGCAGCGCCCCGCGGTTTCACCCACGTAAGTCCCGATCCCGTTTGAATATCGGGATAAAAAGTAGCTTATGTGTTAATCCAGGTCTCTAGCTATCTACATACCAAGTTTCATCGCAATCGGTTCAGTAGTTTTGGCGTGAAGGAGTAACAAACATCCATCCATACATCCATACATCCTCACAAACTTTCACGTTTATAATATTAGTAGGATCGACTTTATTTATATCCATCATATAAAAAAGTCGTGTTTGCGTGAAAGAGTGAAGAGGCCAAACGAACAGACGGGTCACCTGATGGTAAGTCAGGGACTCCTGTAACTCAACAGTCACAAGTGTGTTGCCGGCTTATGAGGTAGGAGTACGGAAGGAGGGCCTCTTGCTTCATACGGTTTCTGTGAGGCCGTGGCATCACTCCGATCGAGCCGGCCTATACTCGTACGTGCCGAAGTATGGCTCCTCTCCCACGATAAATTTCGCACATTTATAGATTAGCTTAGAGTGGGAAGCTTTCTTTTTATTCCGGAAAATGTACGGTTGCCTTGAGATAGATTTCACTAACAACTAATTGACTAATAACGATTAATCAAAGCTCACAAAGAGGCTCTAAAGTGTCGTATAAAGATAATAATATATGTAAACAGTAGGTAACTAACCACTGAGCCAGAGGTCGTTGTTGGATTCGATTCCCACCCAGGACAAACATTTGTGTTCTGAGCATGATCATTTGTTCTGGGTCTGGGTGTAATTTATCAATAGTATGTATGTATTTAGAAATATGTAAGTATGTTTATTAGTAGTCAGGTTATCATAGTACAGGTTCTGCTTAGTTTTATGAGATAGATGTGTGTGACGTGTGTCATGTTATGATTTTTTTTAAATTAATTGGACTTTAATAGCTGATCCTTGCTCCGTAACCCTACTAAGTGCGCGTTTGTGTGAGTGCGCCTGAACGCCTCGCCCAAACTCAACTTAATTCGGAGCGTTACTAGCATTAAGTTGAGTTACTGTAGGTAAGTGTAAGATGTTTAGGTACTGTGGTTGTAAGTAGCAGAATCATCTTTGTCTTCTCGTGTTCTTAGCACAGCATCTCCTCCTACCTTATCACCACACTTTAAATATGTTTGTTGGCTACTTAATAAATTGGTACGCGCTGTCAACTTTTTAAACTCAAATTGGTCTAAGTCACTATATTGGCGGCAACAACAAAACATGTTCCAACTTTGAAAGTACAGCGAATGTTTATGAAGCCATGACGTCACTAAACAATACAAAGAAAAAAAACTTAATGTCGCACATTCATTTTAAATTAGTAAGTTATAAAATATACCAATAATTATATACTAGATTACCGTTGCATTTAAACAATTTAAAAAAGAAGATTAAAAAACTGCATTTGACAGTTAAAATTCAAAATTCGAATAGTTTTTACGTCACAGTGCATTACGCGCCCACTTCTCACCCAATCAGATTAGGCCGCCGCCGGACGCCACGCGACCAACCTCTAACATAGTTCTATTATTTCAATTTAACCGCTTTTTAATTCATTGTTTGGTACATTTAAATATTAAGGGGTGGTTTTAAATAATTATTGCATGTGTAAACCGCGTGGGAATTAGTTTGAGTATATTTTATTTGTATGTGTTGGTTATTTGCTAGATTGAATCAATAGGGAGAAATAAAAATTCAACGAAAAAGAAATAAAACATAAATTATTTCGTCATATAAGTTTCCTAGTCAATGTATATAAAAAAAATCTGTCGATATAATTATTGTACAGGGTAAAAAGTATTAAAACAAATGGTTTACACGATTTTGTTATCTGCTACTCCGCTTGTCCTGTACCGCAGAACACATACTAGTACGTCTGTACTATACTTATGCATAACGGCCTGCATCAAAATCTCTTAAAAAAGTTTTTACTGAAATCCCTATTATTGTAATATTAGTATTACCACAGATGAGATAATATGCTATTACTTATATCAGACTTGCTATCAACAATTTGAAGGTTCAGTCCGCCCCAGTAGGTCCACGAGCATTGTCATTGCAGCGCATTCTTAGTTCTGTTAGTCGAAAGGGAGGGTTAAATAGAATATGTCCCGAGTTACTTTCTCTAATACATACATATTATAGATAAATTACACCCAGACACAGAACAAATAATCATGCTCATCATCATCACTATTATGTATTTGTCCTGGATGTGTGGGTTTATAAGGTATTTTTTGTAATGCCTTAATAAAGAGCTATTTTTTTTTATATTATAGGGGGCAAACGAGCAGACGGGTCACCTGATGGTAAGTGACTACCGTCGCCCATGGACACCTGCAACTCAAAAGTCACAAGTGCGTTGCCGGCCTTTGAGATAGGAGTACGCTCTTTTCTTGAAGGTTTGAAGGTCGTATCGGTCCTCAAATACCGCAGGCAATTGTTCCAAAGATTGGTTGTGCGAGGCAAAAAAATTAAGATAACAAAGTATCAAAAGAACTTCTGGAGCTTAAAAGATACAAAAAACTGTGTAGTAACACGGATACTCACCGGACACTGCAAACTGAACAAACTTGTTCAACCTAAAGTTGGGCGAGAACACAATATGTAGATTCTGTCGAGAGGCAGAAGAAACTGCAATGAATATTCTATGCATTTATGGCCTATTAATAGGCCACCGAAGTATTAACCTCGAGTCGTACTTATAAAACAGGAATTACAAACATCACTGCTGATAGGATCTAAAGCAAGAGTGCGCTACAATTGAACAGAAATGGTCGTGGTAGCACTAGCCACTTAAAATAATAATAATGTATTTTTTATCTAAATTTTACTTAGATGAAACCGCCGGTCACACATAGTATTTTTATATAGGTTAGAACCCTTTTATTTTAAAAACTAACAATAATTTGCGTAAAATACCAAGTATAAACTATCGAATTTTTTTATTTATTTATCTCTTTATTGTACACCTTCAATAATATAAGATACAATCAAAAAAACAATACAAACATTCAGGCATATCAATTGGCGGTCTTATCGCTCACGGCGATCTCTTACAGACAACCTTTGTACGGATATTAACAAATATATTTCAGGGTAGTCTGTGGTGTACTGGGATAGGTTAATATATATTTTAATATATACTTAGTATACTATACTTATATTACAATAAACATACTACATACATACATACATAAATATGTAGGTACCTATATATATATATAAGATATATATATTTAGCAGATTAAAATGAGATAACCCCTTATAATGATATATATATATATATATATATATATATAATAAAATTAAAAAGTATTTATAATGACAAATAATAATCCTTCACTTGTTTTTTAAATGAGTGCAACGTTTTGGCATGTCGAATTGTTACAGGCAAGTTATCCCATAACCTGACCGCTTGCACCGAAAAGGACTTGTCAGTAAACTGCGTGAAATGTCTCGGCATTTTCAGCTTTAAATTCTCCGATGATCTCAGGTCCCTGCAATGTGTGTTGTGTAGGAACTCAAAACGTTGTTTAAGATAAGAGGGAGTGTAAGGATGGAGCAGAGTACTGTACAGCAGAGAAAGAATATGAACATTCCGGCGAAGGCGTATAGGTAGCCACTTGAGCTTAGAACGATACTCTGATACATGATCATATTTGCGTAATCCAAATATGAATCTAATGCAGACGTTTTGGAGCCGCTCAAGTTTGTTCAGTTTGTCTTCGGTGAGATCAAGATAGCTGACATCACCATAGTCAAGGATAGGAAGAAGAAGAGACTGTGCGAGCGCAATTTTCGTGTTGGTAGGAAGGAAATTCCGAAGCCTTCGCAGAGATCCCGCTGTTGCAAATAATTTACGGCTCATTTCTCCAATTTGAGGGCGCCAGGATAGGAACCGGTCCATATAGATTCCTAAGTTTTTAACCTTTTCACTATATGGAATAACCGATCCATTGCAACAAATAGCTGGCATTTGCTGAAGGTTTATTCTGCAGTTCAGCCTAGGACTACCCTAAAATTAGTCCATAATCCTTACTCCAGGTACATATTTGCGTTAAATCTTTGTTGATAACATCAACTGCTTCTATTATATTATCAGGATCGGCTTTTGAGTAGATTTGGAGATCATCTGCAAAAAGATGGTAGGAAGAAAGTAATCGATTTGTGATTGAGTTTATAAAAACTGTAAAAAGTAACGGGGATAACACGCCGCCCTGAGGTACGCCCGCAGATGTAGTGCACCAAGAGGAGTAAACATTATCAATACAAGCACGCTGCTGGCGACCATACAGGTAACTATGAAACCAGTCAATTGCTGATGGAGATATGTTAAGAGAGCATAATATACTTAGCAAGACATCAAAGTCAACGGTGTTGAAAGCATTACTAAAATCCAGTAAAGCAAGGACTGTCAGCTTTCCTTCCTCCATGCCCAACCTGATATCCTCCGTAATATGGACTAAAGCTGTGGTAGTACTGTGGCCGGGACGAAAACCTGATTGGAGAGGATTTAGGAGACAGTTCTTTGAAAGAAACGAGCTTAACTGATTGTGGATGAGGCGTTCAAGGACTTTGGATAGAAAAGGAAGAATTGATATGGGACGATAATCTGAGAAAGAGGATGGATTACATTTTTTAGGGAGGGGAGTGATTTGAGCCATTTTCCACGCAGAAGGAAAAACATTGGTGGATACAGGATAATTAAGGATGTGGCAAATCACAGGTAGGATTTCATCTAGGATAGGAAGTACCATATTACGGCTGATGTTGTCGCTTCCTACTGCATTAGAAGTTATTGATACTATGCTCTTCTTAACATCACAAGCAGAGAATTGACTGAAAACGAATGGGGAACAGTCCGGGGTCGGAAGAGAAGAAAGATAATTTAACGTTGCAGTCTTAGTAGTTCCTCCAAAATTGGAGGAAGCAGAAAAATGTGAGTTCAAGGAATCGAGATCAACGTCTTTTGAAGGAAAATTTGGACCTGATTTACCGACCCCTAATGACTTAAGAAACTTCCAGACCTTGACTGGATCACCATTTTCAACAGATTTATGGATATGTCGGCGTTGAGCATTCCTACACATCTTATTGCAGTGATTTCTAATAAGCACAAATTTTTCCCAATTTGATGTCTACTACATCAAATTGGGAAAAATTTGTGCTTATTAGAAATCAAATCAAAGTAAAGGTGACTCTTATACCTTGAATGTGCCCTTGCTTTCTTTCTCTGTATCGCCTTTATTTCTTCGGTAATCCAAGGTGCGGGCAGATGTCTTACCTTTATTTGACGAACTGGAGCATGTTTGTCATATAAACACATAAGGTGATTAGTGAAATAGTAAATTTTTTCATCAACACATTAGGGGTTGAAAAGCGCACTCCAGTCCATGTTGCCTGCATCTCTGCGAAGATCCTCGAGATTCATATCACGACAATTACGGTGTTTAAGAAATTTAGGTTTAGGTTTAGGAGTACGGATTTGATAGGAAAGAAAGAGAAGATCATGATAGGAAAACGAATCTGCATCTTTCATGAAAATTCCGAATGTTCCAGCAAAAATGGTGCGTTAGATAAGTGGGTATACCGCTGAGTCCAAAAATAATGAACAATCATGTACAGAACCCACAAGTTAGTGAATAACTCATTACGACACTTGTGCGGGACAGATACTTGTTTAGCCGACTTTGGACGGTTTTATGCAATATTACTTAATTATTTTTTCATTTATCCCACTAATATTATAAATGTAAAAGTTTGGATGGATGGATGGTTAGTTACTATTTCACGCCAAATCTATTGAACCGTTTGCGATGAAACTTGGTAAGTAGACAGCTGGAGACCTGGATCAACATATAGGCTACTTTTTATCCCAATATTCCTACGGGACCGGAACTTACGCGGGTGAAATCGCGTGGCGCTGCTAGTAATTAATAATTCTAAAACATTTTACACTGTCTCGTGTTCACTGTGAGCCTCCGGCGAGTGCAGACGTGTCAGTTTGCCTATCTATAGGGAGTTGCCTAGCCAGTGAAGTTTTAATATACATGCGTGGTATAGTGATACACTACCGTTATACCAACAGCTAGGTATGGGTTCGATTCCCACACTAAGGCATGAAATAAATTAGGAATAATTATTAATTTACTGGCTTTAGCTTGTTGAATTATCCCATCCATTTAAAATCGTCCATAATTCAATACTTTCTTAACTTCGCTACCACTATTACAATAAGTTTGCTAGAACGAGACGGAGGTATTCTCCAACTCACGAGTAAAAGGGATGGGAGACCCTTTGTTAAAGTTTCAGCCGAGAGAATGGCGGCGCGCGAAAATTGCAAAATTTTAACGATTACCCCCGATTTGTATTGACATTTGAGTTCTTCGGACCAGAGCTGTTTCTCTAAACGTGTACTTTACAAATCTGTTTTTAACCCCCGACCCCCAAAAAGAGTATAAGTTGGACTTGTCTGTGTGTCTGTGTATCTGTGTGTCTGTCTGTGGCATTGTAGCTACCAAACGGATGAACCGATTTGAGTACGTTTTTTTTTTGTTTGAAAGGTGATTTAATAGAGTGTTCTTAAATATAATTCAAGAAAATCTCTTCAGCCGTTCTGTTGTCGCCACATCAAAAACTCTTATTTATTTTATTAAAAATATTGCTAAACTATAATAGATGATAACACAGTTCACTATTTATTAAAAATAAGGTAATAGACATTATTTTGACAGGTTATATCGGTAACGCAATACTATTGGTCAATTGATAAATATTAACGAATAATGGGATTATAAAAGGGTAAAAATAAGTGAGATCGATTGACTTGAGTGCGAACAGAGGTACGAACAACTTGGCAGTTACTGTTAGTTAGTGATTTTCATAGTTTATATCAGTGGTTGTGAGACTGTTTCTTACAATTCGAAGATCATCAGGTCTTTTGTAATCATTTTAAGGGATTTTCCAGTCGGAAGTATTTTAATTTATGATTATTAATAATAGGTCTACCCGTGAGTTTGTTTCTGTATATTTAACTTTAATTGGTACACAAACTTGTTACCACATTAACAGCTGCACCTGTAACCTGTAACCTGTAACTTACTCACCCTGTAATCAGATCTTGGAAGTCCAATTTAACCAACTTCTAAATATCGTACCAATTTAAAACTTTGCAAATAATGATATTTAGATTATTAGGTTCCTTCGAGCTGATCTGATTGTGGATAGTGGAACTCTTCAACGGTTACTAGTGAACCCTTTGAGTTTAGGCTCATTTGGTTTGTTTTAAGGAGTCGAATACATCACACTTGGTGACGAGGGTCTGTAAGACGTGTATTTGACGCCGACTCAAAATTAGTTTCCATAAAATTTGATAGTTTATGAAAATAAGCTCAATACTTAAGATTTAAAAGGTTTATTTATTTTTTGCTTTTTAATTATTTTAGTCGGTTTAATTTTTTGTTAAAAAGATTTTTATTAAATATGTATTACAAAATAGCCTATATTTAAAAATATAAAAAATAGTCGACCACCGACATCGGGAACATGGATCAAGACACCGGTGGTTAGGGCTCCAAAGACAGGAACCTCATCACTATACGGGCCGTGTCGAGAACTGCCTTCTGCATTAGCCCCTTGATTCAGCCGTCTAACACGAGACTCTTAAGGAGTTGGCTCGCGAGGCTCTTGGCTATCAATGAGTGAGCAGATATGACAATCGGAACAATGATCACCGAATCGAAATATCGACAATCTCGTGAGACAAATCCAAATATTTCATTTATTTTTCTTTTTATTTTTTTTTATTACTTGTAATTACAAAAATTAAATTCTGAATAGCCATGTGTTTGTTTACTACCATATTGATAAAATAATTGATTCTCGCTACGACTAGTCTCCAACAAGATCAAGTGACTCTACTAGTATATCGCTCCTAAAGTGTCACTGATACCAATAAAAGTGTTGGTACTCCAAACATCTTAGGAGATACGTTGGCACCCCTCGCGTGGGTGCGAACGGGTGCAGAGAGGTGCAAAGGGGTGCAAGGGGTGCAAGGGGTGCAAGGGGTGCGATCTAGTCGTGTTTCGATTAATTCGCAATACTTGTGGCACCGCTCACATTTTAATTTAGACCGGCGCGAGGGTCACTTTGAGTGGAGAGAGTTTCAATAAATATTATATCAATAATTATCTTACTCCTTACTAATACTATAAAGGCGAAAGTTTGTAAGGATGGATGGATGTTTGATACACTTTCACACAAAAACGACTGAACGGCTCTAGGTGAAATTTTGGCACAGAGATAGATTATAATCTGGAATAGGACATAGACTACTTATTATCCCGAAAAATGTAGGGTTGACGTGGGATAGATTACACCAAAATATCCCCGCAAATGAAGTCGCGGGCAACGGTTAGTGTTGATGTAATGTTTTTGAAGTCGCGGGCAACGGTTAGTGTTGATGTAATGTTTTTGAAGTCGCGGGCAACGGTTAGTGTTGATGTAATGTTTTTGAAGTCGCGGGCAACGGTTAGTGTTGATGTAATGTTTTTGAAGTCGCGGGCAACGGTTAGTGTTGATGTAATGTTTTTTACAAACAGTTAGTTGTGAAGCTTTCACGCCTTAACTGCTCAACCGATCGTCATGAACTGATATTCACACGTAGTGGTCATTTTAGGAAAGTGGTCGTTTTAGGAAAGCTCATTTACAAAAAGTAAAGAAACGGGCAATGGCAAGTAAATTCATAAACCATAATTCGATGGTGAAAATCACCACGTCGTCACAAGTAAGGGAATATAAGACGTGAAACACATGAAATTCAGTTAGTGTTAAAGAACTCTCCTTTCAATCTGTATTCTTTATTTTTTCAAATATTGGTCTTTTATAGCCTCACACACAGACAATCTACGTATACTAATATAATAAACCTGAAGAATTTGATTGTTTGTTTGTTTAATCGCGCTTATCTCTGTAGCTATCTGTCAGATTTGAACATTTTATTTTGTATTGGATAGAGTATTCATTGAGGAATGTTATACTTATAAGTTATGTAACATCACGCTACGACCCTAAAGAGCGGAGCAGTGACCATAAACGCAGGTGAAACTGAGGGGAACAGATAGTTCTGAATAAATAGGATATAGAAAACAGGTCACCCAGTTCTCATTTATGCTTAGTACCTATATTATTCTTTATCTATCATTTAAACTAATATAATATAGTTGAAAAGTTTGATTTTGGCTGAAAGCGCTAATCTCTAGAAAGATTAAAACCGATTAAAAATAAATTTTGCTTTGGAACGACTGTCTGTAATAGACTGTCACATTGGTGCCACCGAGAATACGTGACCGACCGTGACGAGACCATATATTGTCATGTGATACCTCAGGGCCTGTTCAATGCAGAATGAAGAAAATAATGTGTTGTGTTTTTCTTCAGAAATTCTCAGAACCACGAGGTCTGGACGGAATCTCGGTACTGGTCAAAAAGCTGGCATTCTATTACGTGGACAATAAAGCTAATGAAAGGCGGTTCCCTTTAAAAGTATTTAAATCTATATCACTACATATTATAAAACAAAGTCCCGTCTGTCTGTTTACACCAATAGATAGAGCGATTCATGATTAAGGTTTAGGTATATAATTTTGTGCAAATTGGTTGAAATATGATGATGATTGTTGAACATGTTTTTGCTACCCGTGCGAAGCCTGGATGGACGTTTTGCTTGTTAAAAAAAAGTCCGTCCGAGTCCGATTCCACACTTAGCAACAAGTCCACCGCTGTCACTTACACTGCCTCGGTAATTATTTTTATTATTGAAACACCTCCCGTCCCCCGCGTCGCATTCCGCACCCCCGCTCTCGTCCGTAGTATTTTGTTTTTGTTTTAATTCGAATATTTATTGCAATGGACATAGGGTTGCTAATTAATTTGTTGAGGACGTTTTAACTATAGTTGTTGTCACCATGTCTGAGGTAGTGCCTGATCTCTAAGAATAGGTATCTATAATGTAGTTTTTTTTTATTGTTGTAAATTAGAAGAACCACACGTTACGCCTGGTGGTAAGCGGTTCCTGGTGCAATAATAAGACTAGAAGCGTAAGAAGTAGGTATAATAAATGTTATAATAGTATAAAATAAACAGTATTCACACACGACATTGGTAAAACGGTAAACAAGTAACCCTGCAGATGTTCTACATATAAAATACTAGCTGATTCCCGCGACTACGTTCGAGTAACCCTGCAGATGTTCTACATATAAAATACCAGCTGATTCCCGCGACTACGTTCGCGTGAACTTCAGTTATCGCAGATGTTCGTTATCAAGAAGGCTGAAAAGTAGATGAAGTCCGTCCCCGGGTGTCAAACTATTTCCATATCAAGTTTCATCCAAATCCGTTGAGTAATTTCACGTGAAAGCGTAACAAACAGACAGAAATACTTTCGCATTTATAATTAATATTAGTATAGATTTATAACCAGCTTAAATTGTAGACCCATGATCAGTATTTTCTAACCGTAATCTTTTCATTCCTAAAAATAAAAGAAATGTAAATAATACAAGTCTCATCGGCATAGATTTAACCTTTCTCAAGTTTTTTTTAACAAACATACATACTCTGTGGCAAAAAAACTTCCATTGATAACTTCAACTCAACACAATTGCGGTCATTCAACAAAAAAACAGCAGCCAGGGGCAGAATTAGTTAAAACGTCAAATAATAGTCATTGGAAACCGTTCAAGTAATATCGATTACTATTATTTGAACCTTTTATTGAATAAAGAACTTTTTGTTAAAAACCTTTTTCAATCATTATTCTGCCACGATGTCATTTGCCTTTAACATCAACTGTATTTCGAAAGCCGTAAAGTTTATTTTTGATAGCATAACAGAGTTATTTACATTGGTTTATATTTGCGTGGGATGGGATAGAGTTGAATTATTGTTTGTTTTTTTTTAATTCATTGTTATTATCTGACAAGGGAGTGGCAATTTGAATAGTTTGAATTGGTATTTAAACTAATATTAGTTTTTCTATGGATATGTTAAGATATTTAGTTGTTTATGGTTTGATAGACACGTGTAGACTGTGGAAGTTTGTCTAATTTAAATATTACGGGACATGCGTTTTTTGTTGGATCCTTGAACTGACTGATGCCGCGTTCCAATAAACAAAAAACGATAACTACTTGCATCTTAGCACCAAAATAAATGGATTTTCTTTCTTTCTTCTTCATTCGGACGGTAAAATTTTCGTTGAAAATTCAACGTTATTTTACCGTCCGTAAGCAAAACGAATCGTTTCTTGTTTATTGGAACGCGGCATAAGATAATACCTATTATGACTATGTGAAAAATACTTACTCTGAAGCCATAGTTTTAATACTTTAAAATGTTATATCTTTATACAAACCTAACATATTTATTTATTTACAAAACTTACAACTATTATAATATATACAATATACATCTATTGTATGGTATTTGGAAACAGTTACCGCCCTTTACTTTCTTTTTGTTATGACTTTCTCTATTACCAATTTTTATGACCGATTTCCAAAAAAAATCCTGAGAGAGAATATAAAAAAAACCTCGCTAAAGGCCTGTCAACACAATAGTTAAAGTAACAAATCTACTGGTCACGGAACCGTGAAGAAACAAATTAAGGAGAAACCACACGTGCGTCTGTGCGATCGCGCGAATAATCGCAAATTGTGCAAACAGCCTAACGGGGGAGTCCGTCGAGTATCAAGTGTCGACAGTTTTAATTGTGTTAAGTTCCGAACACTTTTTTCGTGGGGGTTTTTCTTGGAAGTTCCATGCTATGGTTTCATTCATAACGTGTTTGTTTGAATCATAATAAAATAGGCAAAATATTAGTAGGTTTTAAATTGAATAGCAGTAGCACACACTTACAAATACATTTTATCTTTTACAACCATTACAATTATTTTATTAAACTCACTATTAATATTATTAAATTTTTTTAATAATTCAAGTCAACGCATTAGAGGTAGGTATATCCTCTAATGCTTCAAAATGCTATATAGTACCTATCTACTCCCGGAGAGCTTGACTTAAACATCTCCTCGCGATGCGCAAAGGGAACGGAAGCAATAACGCCTTTTCTCTTTTCATAAGAGAGACCTTGCTGTTTCCAGCTAATGTTCTCCAGAGGCGGGAGACCTTCATGCGGATAAGCTGTTAATGACCAGACAGGCAACATGGCGAAATAAAACCTCTATAAAAAATACTCTGATGGTCTTGTGATTTCGGGAAAGGTATCCTATAACCGAACATCAGGTCAGAAAAATTGGACATAGTACCTAGTTTCTGCGGTGCGGTGGTGGATTGCTTCATAGTGAATACGGACACAGAAAGTTTTTAGTTTTACAGTCACCATAATTACATTTAGACAGTATTTAATAAAAACAAATTAATGATTTAAATACTTGACTACGATACAAATCAAACTCCTACCACAGAATACATAATAGTACCAACTCCTACCCGTCACTCAGGCAATACCAAGTAACCATTTCAATCATTACAAAACCTGAAGTCAATTGTTAATCTAACCAAAATATACAAAACTAGATAAGTCGATACGAACCAGATACTATTACAACCCTTAATTCACCCTCAAACACAGATCTGGGGTTGAGATTGTAACTGAGATCGCTAAAAACTACCAGTAAGGGTGATATTTTTTATACGTTTTCACCAAAAAGATAAAGGAGAAGCCACCCTCAAACCGCTTTGTATGCTTAGTACGAACGAGAAATCCACTTGTCGTTACAATAACAAAGGTTGATATTGGTTCAGGACAAAGGCTTTAAATGTTCTCAGATCACGAGATAATGATACAATGAACATTTTTGTAGCTTTTTCAGCTTTAATCAGAATATCCACAATTCTTTCCGATAGATTTGGGAGGTCGGTATCAGATTTTATAGATGAGTGGTGGTAGATAAGGGGTATTGGATTTGATATTTATATTATTTAGTAAAAATAGAACTTTCTATTTTTCACGATATCAGCGTTGACAATGCATCTACCGTCACTGAATGCAAGTTCTTTTTTTTTCTATTGCAATAAGAGTGCGATATCATGCTGACAAGTGCCTGGTGCATGGGAAAAACATTCAGTAAAATTTAAAAATCTTATGTAAGACTAGCCGTCCCGGGCAACTTTGTATGCGTTTGTAAATTTTCCCGATTTTTGTAATATTTTTCTTTAAGGCTCCGTTGCTATTGTTCTTAGCGTGATGTTATATATCCTATAGCCTTCCTCGATAAATGGGCTATCCAACACTTAAAGAAATTTCCAATTCGAACTAATAGTTCCTACGATTAGCGCGTTCAACCAAACAAACTCTTTATCTCTTAATATTAGTGTACAACTATGTCAGTAATATCGCCAGTCGATGACGCCCTGTTGGTCTAGTAACCTAGTAGTTAGTGACCTTGACGGCTGAGCCAGAGGTCGTAGGCTCGATTCCCACCCAGGACAAATAATTGTTTGATGAGCATGATTATTAGTTCTGTTTCTGGGTGTGTAATTTACCTTGACACATCTCACACACACTAATATTTATTACACAATTATCTATAACATTTATGTATTTAGAAACATATAAGTATGTTTATCAGCAGTGTGGTTACCATACAGGCTCTACCTAGTTTGCGATTAGACGGCCGCTTGTGAAAATTTAAAAATATACAATATAAGTACTGTACTCTACTTGTTAAATGCCAACTTATTGTCTTTGTCCGTTTAACCTCTGCCATCTCCTTCAGTATTGTCAAGTCAAATTAGTATCTTTACTAAGTTTGGTACAATTTAGCATGAAATAATAAGGCACGCCGCACGACCTTAGTGTTGTTAAAGCGTTCACTTTAATGTTGGTTTGATTAAATTATAAAATAAACAAAACCTTAAAATAAAAGCTGTTTACAATTTTCAGAGTATTTCAAGATATTATATATATACCTACTTACTGATTGACTTAGGGAAAAAAAAATTGAGCAAAGGTTTGCTATTATATTCTATATTCTATTGGCTGTCTTGTCTTTTGACTTGGTGCATATCTGTAGTGGTCAATTATATGCCACTTTTGTATTTGATTAGATGCTTCTGTATTATCCATGTTCAAAATCAGTATTTCCTAGTTTAGGTAACTATTATTCTAACATGACACCAAAACCACATTTCAGACTCAAAACAATTTCTCTTAGTGAAAGTTCAGATTTCCTAAGTAGAAACAACTGGTATATGTTACAACTATAAATCTTTATGTTAAGGAGGATAGATAGGTCTTTCAATTTAGGTCATATTTATTATAGACTACCCTTGCTAAAGCTACTCTTATCTTTTGTAATAATGTAGGCAGACATTGGTGTAAATTTTATACATATCTATAATTTACTCACATACTTAGTTGATTGTTGCTCTCTTAATGTTATCTACTTGTTTTGTTAACTTAAAAACGATAACGCAAAAAGTTCTCAAAATTCGCACACACTATAAAACAGTCCACAAAATTTCAATAACAATAAAAGCACACAAAGGTACGACAAAATAACAAAGCAGTATTGTAACAAAAACAACAAACACCCACAATTTCACCACAACACTACCACAATGGCTGAGGAATCCCCTGAAGGCAGCTCTGCACTTCACTTGGAGATAGGTATCAGTATCATACTCCCACGGCCAAAGGATTGGTACCGCAGGTGCTCGTCCCACGGTCGTAAGGCCTATTACCTCAAGCCTTTGTCAACTTACGTTTAAAAATTGTGTTGTAACAAGAATGAATAGAAAATTGGCTAATCACGTGCATAGATTCTGAAGAATATTCATACAATCATATTCATCTAAGGTAATTGTAGTGACTGATTTTAAATAGGCAGAACAAAACAGGATTTGACGTCTAAATAATTATAGTTTAGAAAAAATAAAATAAATAAAAATTAAAAACTAAAACAGAGCGCCACAATCCGTGTCATCAGGGCATCGCTTCCAAACCAAATCTTTTGGTTAAAACGAATCATACGAGTCCAAATTCGAGGGGTTTAGAAGTAGCGACTGGACAGCTCGGCTATCCACCTCCTGGCTTCATCGTCGGATCAGCCCCAAGGTGATAAATTGAAGTTTAAAATTGACTTCCAAGATTTGTTACAAGTGAAGGTAATAAAATCGTGTCAGAAAAAAGATTATAATAATGTCTAACAGTTCCCGCGCGGCGTCTATCGCGTGTATATATTATGTATATATTTTGCGCGGAATCGTAATTCTCTTTTTCCAAAATAAAAGTATCCTAAGTTACTCCTTATAATACCAGCTATCTGCCAGAAATCGGTCAACCTATTCCGGAGACTAGCCAGAACAAACAGACAGACAGACAAGATTTTTAAAAACCGATTTTTAGTCATAGGTATCGTGCAAATAGCTATATGAGCTTAAAAAACAATTATTTTGACATTACAAACAGAAACTCTAATTTTATTTATTTGTATTTATGATATAAGTACAGGATATATTTGTAGACATGGCAGTCATAGGCTAAAAATGATATTTGTGAAGTAGGTTAATAATAACAATGTGTATTTAAGTTATAGACTAAGATAACAAAAAAAAACCGGCCAAGTGCGAGTTGGACTCGCGCACCGAGGGTTCCGTAAAATAATTTTATTATATGATGTAACTAAAAATTTTGGTGATTGCGTTGGCTTAGAAGTTTGGTTTTTTCACAGCTCCAAGGGGCAGTAGACCTGATTACTTAACATTAATTCCAGCTTGATACCTCCATGCGTTCCTGAGAAAAAGGGTCTTGACAGACAGACCGTTTTTTTCCTTTCGACGTACGGAACCCTAAAAATATGATGTTACTAAAAATTCAAATTCAAATTCATTCAAATATATGTGCTTTAAAACATTGCTTCATGCCAGATTTCAAGGTTCTAGGTGGACTGGAAGTACTCTTTAGGTTTTGATTCTCTTACGAGTAGTTGCGAGTTTGATACTGTGCGGCTTAAATTGCCGTTTCTTTTGATTGCGTTGACATAGAAGTTTGATTTTATTACAGATTAAAGGTATTATAGAACCGAGTATTTGATATAGGTTTCAATTTAATACATCTACGCGTTCATGAGGAAAAGGGTAGTAAGTTTAAAATTATTAAAAATATTTTTGTTATATGATGTAACTAAAAATTTAAGGTTTTCGCAATTTTTCTTTTATCTGTGCTGTAAGACGTTGCTTCGAACCAAATTTCAAGATTCTGAGTTCAGGGGATGTACCCTCTAGGTTTTGATTCCCTTGCGCGTGTCGAAAATTTGCGGCATAAACAGCTATATCTTTTGATTGCGTTGGCTTAGAAGTTTGATTTTTTCACAGCTCTAAGGGACAGTAGACTTGAGTATTTGATATAAATTCTAGCTTGATATCTCACGCGTTCCTAAAAAAAAAGGGTCTTGATAGACAGACAGACGTTCGGACGGACGGACAACAAAGAGATCCTATAAGGGTTCCGTTTTTTTGCTTTCGAGGTACGGAACCCTAAAATGAAGAAAAATGAAAATAAACTATATTTTCTCTCTTTCTTCAAATTTTCATATAGTATCTTAGTTATATCGTTACCTTTGAACTGATGACGGAGAAGAAAGCAGAAGTAGTATTAACTTTCGGACAACTGTAAGTTGTAGCGAGATTTATAGGTACCAGGGAGGGCTCACCATTAGGTAGACTGTGCTCACCCATTATACCCGGGTAAAAAACCCTCAAAACTGTGAAAGGCAACGAAAAACCCACAGCACAGCTTCTTACTCCAATCTTTAAAGCATTCTCAACGGTTACTCATTTCTAGTGAAGATTAAACAGCAGACTTGCTGCTGTTTCTTTCTTTCCCACACAATAAAGACATAAGTGACAGCAACAGCAATCATAGCAATTACTTCTGCCCGATATACCCACAAAGGTATCACAGTTAACACAATATACGTACAGTGCACTCCAAACAATGCCACTGCATTAGACCACAATATATAACACAATTGTTTTCGCCACACGATACCTATTGACTGCATTCAACACAAGTACCTTAACAAGAACACTCCACATTGTTTTATTTCTATTATTTTATTCAATAAATAATAGAACCCTCGAATAATTGTTATTGAATTAAGTATAACTTTCAAAAAACTTTTATTTAATTTTTGAATTTTGATTTCATTCGAAAATAGAACTTCTCATGTTTAAAATTAAGTTGTAAAGAGCTCTGTGACTAAAGTCAAAATTGTTAAAATCGAAATGTAGAATAGCATTATAGCTGTCATTTCAAAATTGTCCTTGGAACTGGAGATTTAAAACTCATTTTTGGTTATATTAATTTTATCTTTGTTGACAAATGGTTCTCATTATATGTGAGTTGTTCGAGGCGTGGCTACTTTAAACCGATAAGTAATGGTTTTATAAATAATTGTTTTATTACTTAAACTACTTATTATGGGTATTTAAATTTCATTGTGATATATCGTAACCAATAATTCATAATGGCAAAGGAAACCTTTTAATGGTAAATAGATTGTGGCCAAAAACACATGCAGAAAAATATACTTCGGCGTCATCTAGCGAAGACGAGCCGAACTGCTTAGTAATTATTGATCATTCATCGCGCAATAAATGTTCTTAGGATGCTTCCACATATCAACCATTGGATCGCAGCACACCAGTCGTGATCACCTGTATGAGAGACAAAGCGCAGTGTTCCTGTACACCATATTATTATTGCATGATAGTAAGCGGTACTCCATCCTAAAATCTTTCAACACCAGTGGTGTACCTTGTGTATAGAAACATACATACATACATACATACATACACTCACGCCTGTAACTTCGAAGGGGTAGGCAGAAGCGTATCAAACATCCACATTTTGGCAATTTTAATTTGATCCTTTTGCCACCTATTGTCGCCTATCGCCAGCCAGGCACTTTGGGAATTAAAGTCTTTTTTTATGGTATAGGGGGCAAACGAGCAGACGGGTCACCTGATGGTAAATGACTACCGCCGTCCATGGGCACCTGCAACTCAAGAATCACAAGTGCGTTGCCGGCCTTCAAGTTAGGAGTAGGTGATAGGTGGAAGAGGGAGGGAGGAGAGGGGGGAGTCAAGAGTTAGGGCCTCCGGTAACCTCACTCACTCGTGTAATGAATTTATGATTATTTAATATTATTCTACAAATTGGTTAGTTAACTCAAGTTTATTTTTCTTAATATTTATTTTCAATGTATAACACTATATTCGATGATTGTATTTGATTTATGTTTTAATCGGTATTAGTAAGTTAATCGATTCAAAATGACATTACTTTGTAGTCTATGAAGAACGAACAGATTGATGGATACATTTCGTTCAGTCTGAAACGAAATGCACATAGTCGGTTATTCCTAAAAGTAAGGGCATTCTGATCGGGCATTTCGACCGAGACAGATGTTTAATATTATCTGCGTGTTAATAGCTGTGCAATTGTTAGTCATTTGCTATGTGATTGTGTGAGAATATAAGCAAGAGTGATTGGAATAATACAATCATTGTTACGAAGCAAGCAGTTTTATTATACACCTGAATCTGAATTGTGAGAGTTCATCACACTCGTCTCACTCACACTCAAGCGTTCCTAGCTTGAAATGTATTTTCATGACAACAATGGTTATTTTCCGTCTTTCGTGAAATAAAAGTTCTGATTTATTAAAACTAAAACTTAGGAGTTTGAAATATTATGTTATTGTTATTTTTTATCCGGATTCACACTGCATTTGCCACAAATATAAACATAATAAACTAAACAACTAATTCTCAGATAAAATACTTAAATCATCCATACCTCCATACCATTATTAATTCACGCGCGGATACCTTACTTGCAAAATATTATTACAACAAATAATATTAACAATACACTTAACTACTTAGAAGTTGAACAATATATAATATCATTTTACCCCATAAGTATCGCATTACCCCACAGTTGGGCAATGGACAAAAGCGTATTTTTTGTAGCTAAACATTGAATAGTTGTTTATAATTGTAAAAAAATAGATGATTGCGGTTTAATAGATTGTAAGAAGGCCATTATGAAGCCGTCAGGTAAAGCATTTATTTAGTGAAAGCTGTGTCTTCAATGATCAGGAACTGAATAATAATTATGAAGGAGTTATACGAATAAGTATCAGCTGTTTTATGAAGATATTTGATATCAGACCTGTGTTTGAATTGTAAACACTGGTATCCATAAGCTTCCTCTAGATATAAAAGGGGTGGCCATGGTCTTGTTAGGGGTTGTAAATCACTCTAGAAGGGGTTAAACAAGAAAAAAAGGCATTCGTCCAATATCTTTGTAACGTCAATCAAACTATATAATAAGCTCCTAGAAGTCCTAAAATAAATCACTACATATTATAAAACAAAGTCTCCCGCCACTTCTGTCTGTTTGTTTGTTTACGATAAACTCAAAAACTACTGATTTTCATGCGGTTTTCACCAATAGATAGGGCGATTCATGAGGAAGGTTTAGGTGTATATATTGTTAAGATTTTGTGTACATTGGTTGAAATATGTTGATGAATGTTGAAGATGTCTCTGCTACGCGTGCGAAGCCGGGGCGGGTGGCTAGTCTATAACTATATTAGATTTATTAATAAAGTTAAAGCATTTCTATTAAATAAAAGTTATTATATCATAGACGAGTACCTACTTTAATGACAAGTTATAATTGTTATATAAACGTTACTTTAAATATATCAACGTACACATAAGTAACATATATAATAACTGGACACATCTCACACACGGCCGTCTGATCCCAAACTAGGCAGAGCCTGTACTATGGTAACCAGACTGCTGATAAACATACATATATATTTCTAAATACATACATATTACAGATAAATTACACCCAGACAAAGAACAAATAATCATGCTCATCACACACTTTGACTCAGCAGTCAGGATCACTAACCACTAGACCAACAGGCCTGTCGACTATTATATTGCTACGGCTCTTGTCGGTGGAGCAATCGCCACTCCTCTTTATCTCCTATCTTTTTGACCTCTTCATAAGTCTCGACTCCCACTTTCTCCTTTACTTGTTGTTTAAAACTTCCTCTAGGCTTTTCTCTTCTTCTGTTTCTCTCTATTGTTTTGAAGAGGTAGTCCTGTCTTATCAAGTGGCCATCCATTTTTCCCCTTTTTCATCTTTAGTTTTCAACAACTGTCTCTCTTCATCAATTACTAGGCCTTGGTTCTTTTATCATCCGCCTCCAGCACCACATCTCAAGTGTATCACAAATAACAATTTGATTTAAATTATGATATAGTTAACAATTTATTTTATTTTTAGTTATCTTAAAACATACATTTTTCTTTTCCGTGAATAATTATATGCATACCGTGAGTAGGTATTTTTAAAATAAATGTTACCTATTACCAATTTATAAAATGTGTTGTGCAATCTAGTTTTTAAGTTTTACCCTACGTAAACATTTTGGGAAATAAATAATTTAGGAGGAGGAAGAGGTCTCAGGTACCTATATAGTTTCCTCACGACGTTTTCTTTCACCCTTACTTCGAAAAGTCAGAGCTATGCTGTTGTTCGCACTTGAACAGACGTGAAAAAAAATCATTTGACCACTGAATGATGACGAAATTCATTGAAAATTGTAGTTTTTCTGTAATCAAACTCTTTTAATAGTCTCTCAAGAGCCTGACGGGAGGCATCGCCGTGTTTTCTAATCGCAGTCTGTTTTTAAATAACAAATTAATAAATAACTAACAAATTCTGTAAAGAGAGAGCAATTTATCTATTATTGACTATTTTTTTTAAACAAGTTTTTATTTGGGCAATAGTGCATGTGTACGTAGCTGCGTAGCAATGTGTTGGTAAGATCTATCCATCATCACCATCGTAAGTCATAAGACTGAACGGCACACTGTTATATTCGAACCGTGCGTTTGTTGCAAAAAAAATACAACATTATTCCATTTTTAAATTCCAATTTCGAAAACCTGATATATTCTAAATTCAAAAATGTCATTAGTAAATCGTACGTTAAAACTGTTTAAACAGTATTAGGAAACGTATTACAATGACAAATATATTAGCATTCCCTTATTCTTATGTAAATAAGACTTAAAATCACTGTGTTATTATTAACAATTTTGTGTGCACATACCATAAAATACAAAGATATTTGAACACGTAATAAAATATCATTTTAAACTTATCACAGTGGCATAAAGCTCAATTTGGAATAATTTTCAAGATAATAATAGTAATATTATGTTTGTTTGAATTTTGGAATACATACGTGCCCACAAAATGGAGATGCTAAGTTTCTAAATGTCCAAACAGTATAGTATTGGCGGTTTGTTATGTTGGTGAGCGGTGGAGGACAAACATTGGACGCAAACATTCGGTGTGTTCGTAACGAGGCGATCAACCGAACTGGGATCTTGTTACCGCTTTGGGTACATTCACATGCTAAAGTGATTAATACTTTTTATTATTTTTTATCAAAAATATGAATAACTGAGAACAGTTAGTAGGTAATTCCGGGCTTTTATTTTAAACTTTACTGTCTCCTGTCCAGGAATTTTCGAGACTAACGGCTATTAAAGGCAGACAATCCTAAATGTTTGGTCTTAGACTATCAATATGGCAAGTGGTTATCAAATACTATTGACCATAGTACTAGCAAAAAAACAAAGTACTGCCACCGAGGGCCAATCTACATGAGGGTAGTCACGTGATGTGACATAGAAAGTATCTCTTTTTGTTTCGTGTCCCTGGATAATGCAAACGCTAGGAAATATCGGATATTTCCTAAACCCGTCGTAGAGTTATTCCTAAAGCGTTTAAATGCTTTCAAGAAGAATATAAATATTTTAATTATTTGTTTATCATTGCAGTTAACCTAATGCGATATGTAGGTAGTGACTAATTGAAATTGAATTTTTTTAAATTTAATAGTACATTATTAATTTAGAACTAAAGTGTGTTTATTTTAGGCTGTTCTTAGCAATGTAGGTCCGTACCTTCTAAACCAGTTGAGACTGTATCTCAGGAGTACCTAGCAGTTCATCCTTCAGTTATCCTAAATTAATAATTTGTGGAAATGGATAGAGAAACGCAAAATCACGAATAGGTTGGTAGTCGTCAATATTACAGTAGCATGGTGTCACACATTTGTCAAGTTACAATCAGTGGTGGCACCATACTCTAAGGTTTTTAAATAATTAAGAATGGTTTATTTACATTTTATTTTAGTAACCTTAGGAAGATTTGGAATATCCTATCTAGCTTATTTAAACGAATGGTCTATTTTAAAAAAAGGAGTAAATTTTTGTGCAAAATTAGTTCTGCATAATGTACAGCTATTGCCTCGCTGCTTATTCCTAAGGGATGCCTAGGGATATAAACCTATATCTAGCTATCAAAATATAATGTATCCAACACTTTTCTTATTGACTGTACAAATTTGGTGTCTTTGAAGCGGGTTAATTGTGAACAAACAATAGAATTAAGTAAACCACACAGATTATACGTTGCGTCACCACACAACCGCGAGATGTGTGCGTGTGCGTATGTGTGCGTTTATATCTTTAGGTATAACTGATATACTAAGGATTAAAACAAGTATAAAAGTAGCGATTAAACGCTGGCAACACCAAAGATTGACTGATTCTTTGTTCACTTGACATTCGGGTAATTATTGCCAAAACAAAAAACTTCAGAGCTTTCTCTCTTAAAAAATAAACTTAAAATTTCTAAATCCTTGTGATTTTGTCGTTTGACATAAGAAATATTAGGAATTAACTAAAAAAAACACGGCAAGTGCGAGTCTGACTCGCGCACCGAGAGTTCCGCAAGTGTGTGGATGGTTCACCTACCTCAGAAACCGATTCTTGAAGATTATCGCACGTTTTTCTGTAAGAAAACTTAACTTTGCTGCTCTAGAAATACTCCTCATACATCGACGTGACGAATATAAGGTTGTAATCCCAAAAAAAAAAACATGTGTCATAATAATAAATTAACGACTTTCGGATTTTTCCCTTTACTTCTGCTATGAGAGCTTGGTTCTTAATAATTTTAATGGTTCTAGGTCAACGAGAAGTACCTACCCTACAGGTTCTAGGTCAATGAGAAGTACCTACCCTACAGGTTCTAGGTCAATGAGAAGTACCTACCCTACAGGTTCTAGGTCAATGAGAAGTATCTACCCTACAGGTTCTAGGTCAATGAGAAGTACCTACCCTACAGGTTCTAGGTCAATGAGAAGTATCTACCCTACAGGTTCTAGGTCAATGAGAAGTACCTACCCTACAGGTTCTAGGTCAATGAGAAGTACCTACCCTACAGGTTGTAGGTCAATGAGAAGTACCTACCCTACAGGTTCTAGGTCAATGAGAAGTACCTACCCTACAGGTTCTAGGTCAATGAGAAGTACCTACCCTACAGGTTCTAGGTCAATTAGAAGTACCTACCCTACAGGTTCTAGGTCAATTAGAAGTATCTACCCTACAGGTTCTAGGTCAATGAGAAGTACCTACCCTACAGGTTTTAGGTCAATGAGAAGTACCTACCCTACAGGTTCTAGGTCAATGAGAAGTACCTACCCTACAGGTTCTAGGTCAATGAGAAGTACCTACCCTACAGGTTCTAGGTCAATGAGAAGTACCTACCCTACAGGTTCTAGGTCAATGAGAAGTACCTACCCTACAGGTTCTAGGTCAATGAGAAGTACCTACCCTACAGGTTCTAGGTCAATGAGAAGTACCTACCCTACAGGTTCTAGGTCAATGAGAAGTACCTACCCTACAGGTTCTAGGTCAATGAGAAGTACCTACCCTACAGGTTCTAGGTCAATGAGAAGTACCTACCCTACAGGTTCTAGGTCAATGAGAAGTACCTACCCTACAGGTTCTAGGTCAATGAGAAGTACCTACCCTACAGGTTCTAGGTCAATGAGAAGTACCTACCCTACAGGTTCTAGGTCAATGAGAAGTACCTACCCTACAGGTTCTAGGTCAATGAGAAGTACCTACCCCATAGGTTTTGATCTACCTGCGAAGTATTAAATTTAGTTAAAGATTAATGGCTGTCTTTTAATTGCGTTGACTTAGAAGCTTATTTTTTTACAGCTTCAAGCAACCCTCGTACTGATTGTTAAGGAGTTTTTGTCCGTAAAGGCACGTCAACTCCATTGTACCTTATATACTTACATAAAATACTACATTTTATTTATTGGTCTACACTCTTTTGTTGAGGTCTTTTTTTTAAATTATATTCTATTCTCTTTATATAAATTGAAGAGTTTTTCCGATGTACTAGATTTACGGTTTGATAATACAGTAATAACAAGTCCAACGTCAAACAAGTTTACATTAAATCCCTGCATAATAGATTCTTTACACAATCCATCAAATGATGGATGGATTCAAATGATGGATATCCTCTATGTTGTTGCATTTATCACAGACCACAGTTGATTCTGCAGTTAAGACCAATGTTAAACGCACTTCAAGGTAAAGTAAACGCTTGCTTTTAATATTATCTCACAGTTAAAAGTAGGTACATACGACTTTAATGCGTTTAAAAACTTCCTCATTTGAAGTCGGTTAAATACGAAACCATAGCCAGAAAACATGCCACACTAAGGAGTCATACAAGCATATATGACCCGGTTTCTGAGAGCGAACCAACTTTGACCCTTACATATATATCACATTGAGGTCTAAGGGTTAAGGAAACAAAACCGAAGTAATTATAGTTTAGTTTAAGTAAATAGACACGCTTCAATGGCGAACCGAATTAAAAAATAATAAATAGTTCCTCTATCCATCTCCTGGCTCCATCTTTAGACCATCGTTACATAGCCCAATCTGTTGGCATCGTCAAAACCAATCAAATGAGTCACACTCGAGGGGTTTCCGTTCCACTATCCACCTTCTGGCTCCATCATCAGATCAGCTCCAAGATATCAAATTATAGTATTGTCATCCACACTACATATACATACCATTTCATTATGATAATTAGAAGTAGGTTAAAATTTACTTCTAAGAATTGTTTATATATGCCGCGTTCCAATAAACAAAAAACGATTCGTTTTGCTTACGGACGGTAATTTTTTTTTTTTAAATTCAATGACTTTTACCGTCCTTAAGCAAAACGAATAGTTTCATGTTTATTGGAACGCGGCAATAATGAACTATTTGATCTGATAGACGTTGTCTTGTCTCAACTATGAATATTGAATTCGAATTGGTATAATTAAAAAAAATATATATATTCCAAGAACAGTTCCGACCAATGAATCTAGCGGCGGTAGCGTAATGGCCAAGGCGTCGGACTTGCGATCAAGCTTAGCTGGAGGGGTTAACAAGAATACTAGTAATGTGTAGCCCACGTTACTAGTAGTCTTTCTAATAAAATCTGTTTCAAACGATATTTGCAGCGCGCATTCTGTCAAACGACTGACAGTTATGTCAAAAGCTCTAAGGTTACATTAGAAAAGTTAATATGGGCGTTAGGTTTTCTTTAATTTTCTTAATTTTTTCTTTCATAAGAACATTCTCCTGACAATAACAAACACTAAAAAAAAGAATTAGCGAAATCGGACCAGCCGTTCACGCATGATGCCGTGACCAAGGGACCAATTATTTTAGTTATTATGACTTATAGACACAAATATCGCACCAACAAACACAGCGACACCTAGCTTTATAAACCTAGAAACTTCACGTCAGTGGCAAACAAGCATACGGCTAGAAATTCCTCTGGAACCGTACCGTGAGCGACTCTTTAGGACACAAAATACAACCAGACTGTACATTACACAAATAAGTCCCGTAAGATTCGAACCCACAACACTCTAGGCTCTATCAATTGGTTGAGTAACCTACGCAACCACTGCGTTATCTGTGTAGTCAAACTATAGTAACCTATGCCACTTCGTATCTTCACTTAAACAGTAAAAATTATAAAAAAAATTAAAAGCCAAAAAAGAAGATATTCCATAAAGAAATATTAAACAATCTAGTTTTTTGTATGCGCTTGCGTCAGTTCCCAGTGTAGCCAATAAGTGACCAAATATTGTCACACTCGGGCGTCTGCAGCGTCCCGTAACGGGGTTCTGTCTCTCTCGAACGCGGGGCGAGTGAGCGAGATGCGCTATGGGCCCTGGAGTAAAGCACTTGGCGACAAAGCAGCCGACTAACAAAATACTAGCATGGTGGCAATACAGGGACGGATTTGAAGGTAACTGGGATAAAGTTATAAATGAATGATTTGGTTTTAGAGATTACGTTGCATTCATTGGATGGTGTAGTGTAAAACTTTTATTATAGGTTCTTATTAACAAATAATACTTGTGTAAGTGAAGCAGTAGCTCGTCTATATACAGACATCTTATTTAAATATCTATAAATTATTTTAAATATTAACAGATACCAACTAACACATAAGACCATCATAGGGTCGTCATTCATCCTAACTAATGTCAGTTTGTTTGTTTGTTACGCCTTTGTGCCTTAACTACTCAACCTCAACTTACTTGCTAGGGGTGCAGAAAAGGACGTAAACTAACTTTCATCCAGAAAAAGTACTATTCCCAATTGAAAAAAAAAAAACAGGGAATGGATTTTCCAAGAGAATCCTACTAATATTACGAGTATAACGTGAAAGTTTGGATGGAAGGATGGATGGATTGTGATGAAACTTGGTATGTAGATAGCTGGAGACCTGGATTAACATATAGGCTTTTTTACCCCGATATTCCAGCGGGATCGGAACTTACGCTTAAAGCTTATGCTCAAAGTATATGGCTGACGGTGATAATAAAAGGTGGCGACTGCGAAAGACGGACAGACTATATAAGGAAGAACTTAAAGTGCACAGTGTTTATGGGTAAGTATACTTTAGAAGTTTTCGTGAGGGATCAGCAGATAACGGTGTTACTTTAACTATTGTTTTTGGTGTTTTACTTAAACTAATATAAAAGCTGAAGAGTTTGTTTTTTGTTAAACGTTCTAGTAGGAGAGGAGTAGTGATCACACACGTGGATAAAACTACGGAGAACGGCTAGTGAATTCAAAACTTTAAAAGACCAATACAATGATATACAGATTTGTACCTGATATACAGGTACAAATAACTAACAAAATTCGAATAAAATTTTAACAGTTTTAACATATTTATTCGAAATATAAAAGCCTATTGCAGTCCGTCTCTGGCTCCAGTCGTGTGTAGTAGCGAACAGTGTGACTATGCTGCTACACTCGCCGACCAATGACTCCACATACATTACTTTAGACCTTTTACATTTTTACTATTAACGTGGTAAACAAGCTCACGGCCGGCGACTTCATAAGGGTCTATTTTTAACCACAGACGTAAAAAGGTAAGGCATTATAAATTTAACGTGTGTATCTGCGTATATGTAAGTCTGTCTGAGGCATCATAGCATTTTGATTTGGTTTTTTTAGGGTCTCGTTTATCAAAATGAAAAAAGGAACCCTTATAAGATCACTTTGTTGTCCGTTTGTCTGTCTGTCGGACGGACTTTTTCTCAGGAACCCGTGGACGTCCAGCAGCGGACTTCCTGTAGCTGCACTGATGATGAAGATGATGACACGAATGTATCTAAGGTCAAGTAGGTAATGTAAGATAGTATATGGTATATCTTTTTCTTTTTTTTTATGGTATAGGAGGCAAACGAGCAGACGGGTCACCTGATGGTAAATGACTACCGCCGCCCATGGGCACCTGCAACTCAAGAGTCACAAGCGCGTTACCAGCCTTTAAGGTGGAAGTAGTGGAAAAGGGGGAAGGAAGGGTTAGGGCCTTCGGTAACCTCACTCACTCGTCGAAAAGCAATGCAATCATTGCTTCACTACCGGTTTTCTGTGAGGCCGTGGTATCATTTTGGTCGAGCCGGCCCATACGTGCCGAAACATGGCTCTCCCACGATAAATCATCTAATCTGTTCTAAGTTGTTATTTTCGATTTTGCTATTAAATATTACTGAATTAAAATATATATATATACAGGGTGTTACAGAAAAATGTGGTCATAGTCTTGGGTCGTATAGCGCTAACAATTTATGAAAATTCGTGACTTTAAGTATAGAACTCTTCTTTAAAACTTCAAAATTAAATATGAAAATTGATTAATGAAGCAAATATTTCGTATGTGAGATGGCTGACATGAATCAAACTATGGGTATTTAATACCAAGGATGTTGATGGAATATCTAGTTTTTTCTAAAAATGTCTGCATACAAAAAATAACAACAAAATCATTGAAATTGACGTTAAAATTGACAAGGTCTTAAATAATAAAAACTGTCAGCCATAGGACTGCACGTCAGAAGTGAAAACATAACTAACACATAACACATCTATCATCTGAGCGTGACGGTCACGCCAGTTCAGTACTATTTCCCGTTACCAAAAGTGCCCAACGTGCCTAAAGAAGTTTCCACTTCAAATAAAATGAAAGTTTTTTTTTCAAAATCCATTTTTCAAGCTATGCACATCAACTATTTGTCAGCTACACAAAACAAAATTTGACCACACATTTCTGTAACAACCTGTATAAACAGAAAAATGAAATCGAAAATTCTATTAAAAAGACACCCGCTCAAGTTCAGATATTTCTTAACATTCTTAAAACTGTCCCAACTTCACTAAATATGCAAATTCCACGGCAATTTTCTTCACTTTCCCGCGAAGTGTTCGGCACAAAAATTAGGGTTCCTTAAACGGAGCGAGCGGGTGCGGAACCCTTCTATTATTGTGGTTTTTATTGTGCCCTTGCATTTTATTACTTTTTTATTTCTTTTTAACAGCGGGGAGGTCAGTTATCGATATTATGACAGGGTTGCTCAATCGTGAGGAATATTATCTTGGGGTAATTTGTGTTTGAGGGAAATATTTGTAAAAAGTCCTTATGCATACAGATATATCAAGTACAATGAAAGCAATAAACATTCTAGAACAGTAATTAAGCGTTTTTAAATTTATAATCTGCAAAGCACAGACTCACTGAGGTCTATTTATAATCTGCAAAGCACAGACTCACTGAGGTCTATTCTTAAGGAAAATAGATTCCTTACATTAACTGATATTTACATTCTGCAATTGTGTTTGTTTGTGAAAAATAATACCGAATACTTTGACACGAAATCGGCCTCTAAACATAATGTTAGATCTCAATATAAATATATTTTAAATTTACCAGTTATTCATAATGTAATCAATTATAGGAGCACAGATGTTACCGCAATCAGAGTCTTCAATCATCTACCAATCGAATTGAATAAACAAGGTATCAGTAACTTTAAAATAAGACTAAAACAATGGTTGACTCAAAATGTATTTTACCACCTACAAGAATTCTTTTAAAAAGAGTGGTGTTCGTTTTAAGTTAATTAGTTTTAAGTTTAAGTCTTGTATGTGAAGAAAACTAACAATTTAATGTTGCAAGGCCTGAAATAGGTTAACTGTTGATACTCAATATTAATGTTACAGCTACAAATATGTGCCCACACAGTTTGCAATAAATGTGTTTGTCTTTCTCTAAGTTATACCTAACAGAAGTTATACCTAACAGAAGTTATACCTAACAGAAGTTATACCTAACAGAAGTTATACCTAACAGAAGTTATACCTAACAGAAGTTATACCTAACAGAAGTTATACCTAACAGAAGTTATACCTAACAGAAGTTATACCTAACAGAAGTTATACCTAACAGAAGTTATACCTAACAGAAGTTATACCTAACAGAAGTTATACCTAACAGAAGTTATACCTAACAAAAGTTATACCTAACAGCAGTTAATGGATACTTCGGTGACATCTTGTTTTTGGTTAATTTTGACCAATTCGGTGACACCTTTTTGCACTTCCCGCCTTTACGTGACTACTGGTGTCTTGAAAACATTGGCAAGCTTGAAATTATAGAATTACTAGCAACAAGCCCTGGCTTCGCCCGGGTATCAGAGACATCTTCAACAATCATCATAATTTTTCAATTTACACAAAATCTTAACAAATTATATACCTAAACCTTCCTCATGAATTGCTCTATCTGTTGGTGAAAATAGTGTTCAGTAGTTTTTCAGCTTATCGCGAACAGACAGACAGACAGATGCGGCGAGGGACTTTGTTTTATAATATGTAGTTATAGGCAGAAAAAACCAATGCAGTATTATGTAAGGTATAAAAACTAACCAATTCCATGGTTCCAACTCGAGTATTTATTTATTTATTTAATTCATTAACAATTTATTACAATTGTGTCTAATTGTAACAATTTATAAAAGTGAAAAAAAAAACTGTGCCTATCCTCTATATGCCCTGATTACCTTGTAACAGAAGTGAGCAGCGTTAGCAATTCTTATCCGTCGGATTTGCAACTGAGATGTTCAAGTTCGAATCCACACTCGGAGCACTAAATCAATGGTAGGCCTATTAGACGACCGGATTTGCTGTCAATGTGATTGTATTAAGAAATCAAGAAATTAATCAGAAGAGCAGAAACAATTTTATGCCCTGCTAAAAAACTATAACAGACCTTGGAACTTGGGAAAGTTAGAGATAACTTGCTCACAAGGCTTGGCTAGCTCCACACCAGGAGATTTGGAGACACTGATGTTAAAAGACACTTTCACAATATTTGGACTGAATGATAACCGAATCCACGACCCTTGACGTCTAGAAGAACTTCTCTGGTATCACAGCGTCTTTTACCTTCTTGGTGTAGGTCTCCTTCAACACTTTGATTTCGACATTAAGCTTTCTGTTTCCAATGTAAGCCAGCTACCTTCACGTCATCTTTCCAGCGCATTTGTAATCTTCCTTGGGGACGTTTTATTACCCCCCGGGTTCTACTGGAGGGGAAGTTTGTTCTCAAAGCCATTTGTTTGTTTTGTGATCCATCGGTGACAGGCCAATCAAGTTGCTCTATGGTTGTATCGTATCGGTGACAGGCCAATCAAGTTGCTCTATGGTTGTCTATGGTTGTATCGTAACGTTCATCGTGTTATTTGAAAGACCTAACTTGAATTAATTATTTTATATATAAATAAAATAATACAAGGGATGTTTGACAACCCTAGGTGTAAAGTTAGAGGTCATCTATCAGTTGCAACACCCCTGCCCCTTGAATAATATCTCTTATTGGAATTGTCACCGACTTAACGGTTAAGATGTACCCTGTTTATGTCCGCCATATTTAAATTCTTTCACGTTTTTTATTGGGGGCAAAACTAATATTGCAAATATTATGATATTATTTTACAATATATCTAGGAATAGAGAGGTAGGTAGAGATAAACTTATCTTCTACAATGCTCAACTGCTTGGAGACCGGCGGCTATAGACCGACATTGGCTATAGACCGACATTGGCTATAGACCGACATTGGCTATAGACCGACATTCGCTATGGACCGACATTGGCAGATGGTGATCTTACCTATTTGCAACGCGGTATTACCAATATATTTTTATATATTACTACTCGTAGCGGACCCGACAGACGTTGTCCTGCCTGAACTTGAAAAATATTATTCCTGGAACTCTATCGCAGCGCCATCTATCGGGTCCAATTGTAAATCAAAATTTCTATTAAGAAAAAAATACGTTTTCAAGCAATTTTTATAGACTTTTATGTAATTAAGATTTTGACTTTGACTATAATGAGAGCTTTTTCTTTGACACGCTGACAATATTTTTGCGGTGTAATCGGCGCTTCTGCTTTCTAACTGTAGAAGTATTTATTTTTCAATTTCTCGACTTTTTCAATTTGATAAGAAAACCCGGTTTTCAAAAAAAACCGGTTTTGGCATGTCTTATACCACACCAAAAGTACCCATTAAAAACATTTTAAACACACCTTTCTTATTTTTGGCTTAAAGGAGGGTGAGAAGATGAAATTATCTGATGTTACTTCTTAAACATTGAACCAATTTCAGTGATGACTAGGCAATGCTGTTTCAACTACAGGAAGGCGGCGTTATTTACGATAGAGTATTATTTGACATCTTAATGATATAAGAAACATTCTTAATTATGACACAAAAGTAATAGGTATTCATTACAGCATTTAGGTACGTCTAGCAGTAATTAAGAACCAGAAATAAACACAGAAACAACTTCTTCTCAAAACACTTAAAAGGTATCTAATAGAAACACAGCACCCCCTCTCTAAACCACAATCGGACAAAACAAGTCGACTTTAAAAAAAGAAATAATAAAAAAATAAGGCGTCGAAACACAGATGCGAACGGAAATCTCAAATTGGATTTTCAAAGAGCACACGATAGAGACAAATGCTTACAAAAGTTCATGTGTTAGAAAAGGACAGGCATACTCGTGAGATCACAAAGCAAGTAATTGTAGACAATGGGAAACTGAAAAAGACGTTTCCCTTAAAGATTTCTATCTCAAGAACGTTTTGCCTTAGGACTGGAATGCCAACTTACCCTTACAACCTTGCTAACTCATATGTATACACCTTATTTCCTTCCTCATAGAGTTCAAACGAGCTTGGCAAGAAAGGTCTGTAACGGTAAATATAAATTTGTCAATTCTAAGCGACTGTGAAGCCTTCTCTAGCGTAAAACAAGATTTTGTCAAAGTATAATTTTAGTCCGTTATTTCTTGAGCTGTATTAACGTCTGAGTTTGCGTAAAGTAGAGCTCTATGTAGATTGGTAAGTGCATACGTTTAGTAATTTTGTTGAAGTTTAATAAGAGGCGATAATGTAGGAGGTTGTTGTTCTGACGTCACAAAGCTAAATAATATCTCTTAGAACAAGGTAAACAACTGAATTAACTTGTCATTTTGTTGAAACTTTCAGGCAATCTTCAGATAAGCCAGGTGAAGTTTGGTAGCCATTGGATTCACAAAACATAACACATTTATTGGTTTTTTTTTGATGATTTTTATGAATAAAAGACAACTCTCTCATTAAGAATATTCCTGTGTCGCGGGGGCTTCACAAACATTTAAACAACGGATACAAAGAACACCCAGACTCGGGACAAGTATTTGTGGATCACACAAATTTTTGTCCCGTGTGGGATTTAAACCCACAACACTCGGCGTGGCGTAGTGGCGAGGTGACCACTTAAACCATTGCGCCATCCGTGCAATCTAACTTAAGACAATCTCTCTGATAAGATTTGTCCAATCGACTACCGTTCGCTCGCGTAGGGTCTTAAAAAAAGAGTTTAAAAGGTATTTACAGGACACAGTACCTACGAGCCAGAAAGACCATCATCAATTCACAATCTGCATTAGCCACCAACCACCATAACTTCATTTTAGAAACAACTGCATGTCATCTGTCAAACGCCAGAATTAAAACCATCCGATGGAGGGTTAAATTAGATTCTTTGTAAAGTCACGTGGCAAGGATTAACACCGCGGCAGTCGGAGGGTTAGCTAATTGGAATAGTCAATTGACTACGATGTTTTAATTTGGTTTTAATAGTTTAGTGGTTGGAAAATAATTGATAGTTCCACGGGGATTTTAGGGTTGAGACAAATTTGTATGACTTTAAGTTGGTACATGACAATAGGTATTTAAATTTAGAAAACTACAACGAGTATCTAATTAAAACAATGAAAAATACAACTGCTAAGAACGAATTATGCGCCCATACAGCCGCCATATTGAATTATTTTTCTCAAATGCATAATTTATAAATAAATTCTAACGACACCCTATACATCCAAAACTGTTCAGGCATTTATAAGTTATGGTGGAGTAAAGAAACTCACATACATAAATGAACGAAATAAAATGAAATTGTAGGTATTTTCAGATGACGTGTGCGCATTTAAAACAGGTATCTTAAAAACGATTGAACAGATTTTCACAAAAAATAAGCTACCGATCATACCCGGTTACTAGTACCGGGTAGTCTTGATACCTAGATATGTCATCAGTGAGACTGTGAGCAACTTGAAGTTCAAACTAAATGTTCATTCACTTATAATAACCTCAAAGGGTGGAACTTTAACGTAATTCCTTAATTAAAAGTAATAAAACTTTAAAATTTATTTTAGTAAAAGTGTTCAATATGTTTTATTGATAACTCTAAAGTTCGTCAGTAAATACTAAAAAAAATAGGCAGTCATGGCCTCATGGGACTGCCGACAGAAGTGAAAACTTAAATGAAACGACGAACTTAAAACGTCACATTAGAATATCACAAATAAATTAATAAGGAGCTGACATAACTCAATGTTTAGATTTTCACTTCAAAAAAAAAATCCTACACGCGAGATAGAGTCCATATATAAAAAAAAGAAAATCCGTTGACAAAGAGGAGAAAAAGTTACCTACTCAAATGTTTTGTTTTTGACTATTTATATGGATAATAACGCCTTTGTATAAGCATGGCAAAAACTTGGACTATATAAAAATCTGTCTAGTGAATCGATAAGACCGACACGAAAACCTTTATTTTTAAAAGTCATACCTATGTAGGACACAGTAGATCTCTGCTTAAATAGGAGCCGCTCGAATAACATAGTACTTCCATACAGCCTACAGAAGAGCATTAATAGTAGTGTTTTTCTGTAGGTGAAAGAGTCAGTGGTCCAGATTAATCGGTCAATAAGGAAATCAAATAAGTATTTTAAAAGTCTTGAAGTCAAAATATGTTTCGATTTCTTGATTACGTTTGTAAGTTAAACCTAATGTTGTACATTTTTCATGTGCTGCTATCTATTATCGAATAGTATTTTATGATAGTTCTGAGTACCTTGCAGAGTCATCTAGCGTTACATAGTATACTTATTGAGATAGTTATTAAAGTGACTACGAAGTTCGAAGTACCGTCAATAGATGGCAGTTTACAAAGTTAAAATGTCATTATCAAATTTAGAAATAATTTACACCCGCGAAGTCCCTCGTTAAATTTTTTAAATTTTCTGCGCAACTTTCCTAGTTTTTTCTTTCAGAATGACCTTCTCCTGATAATAACAACAACAAAAAAAAATAAATTAGTTAAATCGGACAAGCCATTAACGCGTGAATGCGTGATGCCGGCCGTGACTAAGTGAAATAGGGATTCATTTTTATATTATACAGATTACATTAATCGCCATGACGTTGACTTTACATATACAGTGAGTTTTATCGGTCCCTGTATAAATTAAAATTATCTAACAGCGCCCCTAGCGGAAACAGTAGCAAACTTCAATACTGTACAGAGAGTCCCATTGCTTGATCGTACACGGAAATTGTAAAAATTCATAGTAGGGCCAAGACTACAGGCTATTACTTCTGAATAACGGTATAGATGATCCTTTCTGTAGCGTATATGTATTTTATTATAAGGTTTAAATTACCATGTTAGTAATGTATTTCGAAGCCGTAGAGCCATAAGCTACACATAAAAAATTGAAATTATATTTACTACTCGCAGCGTCCGCCGTTTCACACGCGTAAGACCCGATCCTGTGGGAATATCGGGATAAAAAGTAGTCTATGTGTTAATCCTGGTCTCCAGCTATCTACATACCAAGTTTCATCGCAAAAGAGTAACAAACATCCATATTTACATACATTCATACATCCTCACAAACTTTCACGTTCATAATATTAGTAGGATAAAACAGTACACATTTGATGACCCATACGTCACAGGCGTACTTTACGGAGGTCAGCTAGCTTTTGTATGCTTACGTATGTATTAAGTTCATTAAGCAGTAGTATTTAAGTCAATTTTTGAATGGACCGAAGAACAAACGATACAAGAGTTTATGTGTACTGTGTATTACTGTTTGTTAGGGTAACTGCATACTTAATTCGTAGCATGACACAAAAGGCGTTATTTTAACCCGGGAAAGGAATCCTGGCGCTCATGATCGCACGCAAATTATGAGGGTAACATATTTATATATGCCATGGAAACAACGAGACAACTAATATAGGTATGCAAGTATAATTATTAATATTTGCCTTGAGATAAACAGACAAACAAGCAATCGTAATGTACCCAAACGTGGTTATGTCATTGTATCTTTTGTCTTCGAGTGATGTATCTTCACTTACATACAATTGGTTCTAATTTATTACCTCTAGGTGTATTATTACATACAATCATGTCAAAGTTCACCGAGAGAAGATCAGAAGTGGGTTGTTGAGAGAAATGACCCAGAGATAATATCACAGGGTTGCCTGTTCAAATATGATTATTATTTTATTTTAATACATTTTTAACACGCTTTTATTAGTTACCTAACCAACTAACTACGTAAACAAATCTTGGAACTCAATTTTAACCTCCCTACTTCAATTGTCGTATCAAAAAAAAAAAATGTAACTTTATGTGTAAGTAAGTATATGTAGTTTGGATGATAATATTATAACTTGATATCCTGGAGCTGATGTGATGATGAATCCAGGAGGTGGGTACTGGAACTCTTACTTTTTCATTCGGTTCACTATTAAACCGTGTTTTTTAGTTTCAATAAACGAGATACGGCAGATTATGACTAAAAAATCTACAGCAAAAAACAAATACAAGTGTCGACCCATGGAGACTAACTAGAAAAAATATGTATCCCTGAGAAATCACTGCAATAAGATGTGTAGAAATGCTCAACGCCAACATATCCACTCATCCGTAGAAAACGGAGATCCAGCCAAAGTCTGGAAATTTCTGAGAACATTGGGAGTTGGAAAGTCGCGCCAAGACTCTGTTCCTAAAAATATTGATATCGATTCACTTAATTAACATTTCTCTACTTCGTCTAACTTTAATGAGACAATTAACGCTAATACTCTTAGATATATCTCTTCTACACCAGCACCCGACTATACACCTTTCGTCTTTGATCAACTGTCTGCTTGTGATGTTAAGAAGACTATACTAGCAATCTCGTCAAATGCAGTAGGAAGCGACTGCATTAGTCGAAATATGATTCTCCCTATCCTTGACGAAATCCTACCCATCCTTTGCAATATTTTAAATCACTCCCTGTCAAGTGGTGTCTTTCCAACTGCGTGGAAAGATGCACAACTTATTCCTCTACCTAAAAAAGTAAAACCCTCTTCATTTTTTGATTACCGTCCAATCTCTATTTTACCTTTCCTATCCAAAGTCCTCGAACGTCTTATCCATTTTCAATTAAGTAAGTTTCTCTCCAAAAATTCCTGACTGAACCCTTTCCAATCTGGCTTTCGTCCTGGCCACAGCACTACTTCTGCATTAGTTCACATTATGGACGATATCAGACTAGGCATGGATAGTGGAAATATTACAGTACATATCTTACTGGATTTTAGCAACGCATTCAATACTGTAGATTTTCACATTCTGCTTGGTATACTACAGTCTCTTAACATATCTCCAAGGACAATTAATTGGTTTCATAGTTACCTGTCTGGTCGCCGACAGCGTATACGCATTGAAGACTCGGTTTCGTCTTGGTGCAGTATTTCTGCTGGTGTGTCGCAGGGTGGCGTTTTATCTCCCTTACTCTTCGCTGTTTTTATAAACTCCATCTCTAAGCAATTACGTTTGTACTACCACCTCTATGCAGATGATTTACAGATTTACACACAAGCTCCACTTAACAAGTTTTCGGAAGCAATTAACATAGTCAATGCTGACCTGTCGCACATTGGCGAATGGAGTCATAATTATGGACTCAAATTCAATCCCTTAAAAACTCAGGTATGTGTTATTGGCAGCCTTGGGTTAGTTTCAAGAATCAGTCAGAACTGCCCCAATTCAATTCAATGGCACCACATTAAAGATCAGCACTAGTGTCAAAAACTCAGAATTCTGTATTCTGAGTATACTACATAGAATACATTTTGTTTCCTTGTAGACTAAATTGTAATAGCTACATGTGTTTGTTTGTGAAAAATCAGGTGCGGCGCGTGGCCATCCGTGGTCGTCAGCCGTCCGCATCCGTCCGCATTATCACGGACCGTTGGAGGCCACTTAAACAATACTGAAAGTAACTACTAGATATAAAGCATACGACCCGTACGTGCACTAGGTCTTCTTCTTTATACCTCAATCGGGAAGGTCCAAGTCTCCTTCTAGTCAAGAGAGAAGGCACCCGAAAATGTGACTGTATCATTTATTTAATGTATGAAAATCTGTATGAAACAAACACTAGTATTCGAAGAAGTCATTGACCACATCAACAAGAAATGCCTGCAAGTTCGAACAGACATGTTATGAGTAATTTCATTACGTATCAAGTGTCGTAATCATGACTGATTGGCCGGCGGAAAGATTTGAATACAAAAATAGTCTGCTAACAACATAATTTTGACTTCACTTGTAATCATTGCACCAGTCTTACATTGCGTGATGATAATACAGGGAGGAGGGCCGTATAGGTTTAGGCAAATAATTGCCTGACCGGGAAGTACTGTGGTATGTCATATCATTAAAGACCGTCGCCGACCGTGCTCCCACAAGAACAAAATACTCAGTGGAATTAAATGCAAAGCACATTAAAGCTTTATTTTTATTTAGAAGATCTAAGAGCGTCGGCCCGAATCAAATATGCTTCCTGCACTTTTCAGCTAAGAGGTAGTCAGCGTTGAAGCACGGGCAAGTTTTGGTTTCAAGGGATGGAATAGAATAAAAAATAAAATTTTCTTCTTTTATTGTAAATATAATATTATTAATGCGATAGTTAATTTGTTTGTTTGTTACCCTTTAACGTCAGAACTAGGTTAGGTAGGTACTCAACCGATCATCATTAAATTTTGCAGAGGTATACCTTTCCAGTTATGGCAATAATACAGAGAAAGACATGGCAATAATACAGAGAAAGACATGGCAATAATACAGAGAAAGACATGGCAATAATACAGAGAAAGACATGGCAATAATACAGAGAAAGACATGGCAATAATACAGAGAAAGACATGGCAATAATACAGAGAAAGACATGGCAATAATACAGAGAAAGACATGGCAATAATACAGAGAAAAACATGCCAATAATACAGAGAAAGACATGGCAATAATACAGAGAAAGACATAGCAATAATACAGAGAAAGACATGGCAATAATACAGAAAAAGACATGGCAATAATACAGAAAAAGACAAGGCAATAATACTGAGAAAGACATGGCAGTAATACAGGAAAAGACACAGGGCAATTAAGTACCTACTTTCAAGAAAAAAAGTACTGTTCTGACGAGGGATCCAAAAATAGCAGAAAAAAACTATTAAATAAATAAATAAGTATTTTAAACTGTAGGTATAATGGTACACGGGCCTGTTGTCTAGTGGTTAAGCGCTTATTACACTTGGCTGAATTCAGTCGTCTGATTTCAGTCGTTACTGAATTCAGTCAAGTGTTATCGCATTTAGCAAGTTAGCTTATGAATTAAGTAACTTCTGAACTCAGTAACTACTGAATTCAGACGACTGAATTCAGCCAAGTGTAATAAGCGCTTTATTGATCCTGTGTGCTGAGCGAGAGGTCGTGGGTTCCATTCTCACCTAGGACTAATAATTGTGTGATGACTTTTAATTCACACCTAGTTCCTGTTTTTTCTGCATCACTCGAAGGTTGATTGGCAGAAAACGCCTTAGGCATTAAAAGGCTACGTCTAACTCTCGTTCATAACATTAAAAAAACAGAAATAAACTTCAGTTCAAAATTAATCCATTACCTGAATAAAAATTGCAAAAAAATAAAAAATATATATTAATAAAAAATGATTTAAAACAACCTAAATAAATCTAAATATCGCATTATAGTTTATAAAAGTAAGTAAAAAAGTTGCTCATACATTAGATCTGAATTGAAATGATTCTTTACGTTGTTCATATAAACTTGGCAAAATTTCATTTACGGCCTCTTAAGTTCGCCTCGGTACTTTATGTGCATAAAGTTTAAACAATTATAATCATTTGTTCCGTGTCTGGGTGTAATTATTGTCTAATATGTATGTATTTAATGATATAAGTATGTTTATCAGCAGTCCGGTTATCATGGTACAGGCACTATACTGTGGTACAGGCTCTGCCTGCCTTTGGGATCAGACGGCCGTGTGTGAGGCGTCTCAAGTTATGATTATTATTATGCGGCTTCTAAAAGCATCTATTAATATACACTTACCAATATTTTACAATGTCATAATAATATTCATATCACGAAGTAAGATATTTTCTTGTAACAATGAAACAGGTCAATGACACTCGCCTGTCTTATGTCTTGACAGATGCGATAATGTATCGCAGACGTGCGGTGTTTATTGCATGTTATTTGTGAAGCCATTATGGTGACATACAATTACCACAAACTAGGTGATGAGGCAAAGGCTGTCTTCTTGTTGTCTTTGGACGAGAAGCAATACCTTCGTAAATTTCCTGTAAGGCAGAAGTGTCTCTAGTTACGTCACAAGTTGTCGTCGGATTATTCTGACCGGTGCTCGTAAAGAGATCTAAATTCGTCAGTAATTAATTATTTATAGCAAAAATGTTCAGGAGAACGCTCCAGCTGTAAATAAGCTCCCTGCCGAGGTTCTCCCGAGGGACTACATTATGGGGTTATTTAAGAAAGGAGTGGACAGGTTTTAAAGTGTCGACAACGCGCACGCGAGTCTCTGAAGTTGCAAGCGACCATAGGCTACGGTAATCGCTTAGCATGCAGGCCGTATGCTTCTTTGCCATCGACGTGAGTGGTTCGCTTGTACCGTCTTCATGGTCACTTTTCATCAGGTGAGTTGGATCACAAACGCCTAGTCACAAACGCCTAGTCACAAAAGCCTAGTCACAAACGCCTAGTCCAATAAAACAATAAAAAAAACGTGGTTTAAAAAGTTTTTCTTATCGTTTTACTAGTTACACTCCTTTTTTTCAATAGCTACGAACTAATGAGAAAATGAGACTTCACTGTATTGTGTTTACCTGTAGCCTGTACCACCTTTGGATGGACTATTACCTACAGGTAATTATCCATCCATAGGCCACCTGTAAGAGATACGGTATGGCCGCTCACGGTAGGTACTGTTGTTTTCCGCGATTGTATCCTATATTTTGAAGGGCAGAAAGGTATCCATCTATCTATGTATCTATATATATATATTTATCTACATATTGATAATTTTCTGATTAGGAGAGGAAACCACCTACCGGCACCATCTAACTTTTAAGAAAAAATCGACATCTAAGTGTTTAAGACGACCTATCTGCATAAATGAAATAAAAAATCATTTATAAAAAAAATATATAAAAAGAAGTATTAGTTAACAATTTCAAATACGTGGTACAAAAATTCCTGTAACGGTTAGAAAAGAGCTGATGGTCTTCGAATCAATGAACAATTTCCTTGAAAAAGTTAAAATCACTCTCGATCAAGTCACCTTTTCGTAGGAGAGCCATGCTTCGGCACGTATGGTTCGGATCGACCGGAGTGATACCACTGCCTCACAGAAATGAATGAAGCAATGCTTACATTGCTTTTCACCGCGTGAGTGAGATTACCGAAGGCCCTAACCCTTCCCTCTCCTCCTCCCTCTCTCTCCTCTTCCCGCTTTTGCCCCTCTTCCCCTACTCACACCTTAAAGGCCGGCAACGCACTTGTGACTCTTGAGTTGTATGTGCCCATGGGCGGCGGTAGTCATTTACCATCAGGTGACCCGTCTGCTCGTTTGCCCCTATACCATATATAAAAAAAAAAAAAAAAAAACTGACAGTCACGGACCCGTCCTGACCCGTGACTATCAGTTTTTTATTTATTTTTTGTGTTTTGTGTTATAGTAAAAATTAGGTTTCAGAGTTAACGCATGCTGACAGTACGGCAGTGTTCTAAACTGAAACAAAGATTACCTAAAATAAAATATGGAGATAGGTAATTCTTTAAACTCATCATAAACGAAAACTGTAAAAACTTATGCCTTACCATAGTTTAATTGCACACTAAAGCCCGGACTTCTGCTCTACCCCTTGTAACAAAGCGTGATATTACCCAAGATACCTACACTTATTTTTAAATTGCCAAACAAACATTTTGTAATCTGTCAAATGTGGAGTCACGAACGTCTGCCTGCGACGAAGCCTCCATTACATGTGATAATAGAAACTACATGGCAATACATAGATATTTCTATAACATTTAAATTATTAACATAATTTGACGTGTCATTGATCACTTACGGGGCTCGTGGCTAAGTGGTAACCGAATAGGTTAGCACATTACAAAGTTAAGCACTACTAGCCAGGTCAGTCTAGGATGGCTGACCGTTCTTAACACATTGAGACCCCTCCGTGCCTCGGAGAACACGTTAAACCGTCAGTCCCGGGTGCCATACAAACATCTGTGACATTGGTTACGGGTAGTTGGAGCCCTATAAAGTCCGACAACTTGGTCTAACTACAGAACTTCGATATCGCCTAGTACTTGGGTTGTAGAGGTCTGATGGTAGTCGCTTCACGTGAAATATCAAAGTTCGGCCGTATCCTAGTTAGACTGAAAGCCAACCCCAACTTGGGAAAAGGCGCGGAGGATAATGAGGATGATGAGTTTTATCACGTCATTATTTTTTCTGACAATTAAAAAATACTTATAATTTGTTTAATTAAAATAAATGGTTTTGATTTGATTTGATTGAAGCTATATATTTAATAAAATAGTAACCCACCCCGGCTTCGCACGGGTACAAATTATATACCTAAACCTTCCTCATGAATCACGCTGTCTATTAGTGAAAACCGCATGAAAATCCGTTCAGTAGATTTTCAGTTTATCGCGAACAAACAGACAGACAGACAGACGCGGCGGGGGCTTTGTTTTATAATATGTAGTGATAGAAAGGAACATTCTAAGTTTAGTGTGGCTGTGTCCTTAAAATCAATTTCCTGTCTTAGAGAATCTTCGGATAAACAAAAAAGGGCTACATTTATAATTGTTACAGTAACTTTTTGTGTTAATGGGATGGTATTTTAGAAGAGTAATTTGTTTGCAGAGAATCTTCACTTTGTTCTTTAGACACTAGTGAGTACAGTACACGAATATAGAAAAACCTACAATATGGGACTAGAACTACACTTCTCATAGATATTTTTCACTTATCATTCATAAACTTACAACATGTATGGACATAAAAGTAGATACTTAAAATAAGCCAAAAGTTCTAATAACATTTATATTTTCAATAAGGCGATATGTAATCAATAATCATTAATGTTACCCAACCAACTAAAGTTTATTGAACTTTGAAACTTGAGAAAATAATTAATTTAATTTTAAACTAGCTAGGTTACTTTTTCGCTTCGGCTTTGCTCGCGTGTACATATTTATATTTTTTGCGCGTAACCCTTATTCTTTTTCTAAAATAAAAGAAGCCTAAGTTACTCCTTATAACACCAGCTATCTGCCAGTGAAGGTCCCGTGGAAATCGGTCCACCCGACAGACAAAAATGGTAAAAAATATTTTTTTGTAATATTTACCGTGTAACCATTCGGATGCATTTAGTAAAAAGCTGTTATTATGACATTACAAACAGACACTTCAACTTTATTTATTTGTATGGAAAAGCGTGGGGCGCTTGACATCAACTGTTACAAATACTTCTTTGGCTATTTATAAAATTAGATATTTAAAAAACAAAATAGTGGAACACACACAACACGATTAAAAAAATATTCTTCTTATTTTAAAAAAAGGTTTGAAATAAAAAAGGTTATCGTTCTGGAACCAAACTTTTTGATTGATGACATTGAAAAAACTTTAGATGCTATCATGATAGCAGATAGCGATAACAGTCTCCTCGGCTGTTAGCATTGTGCCGCTGGATTGTTCATCTCAGTTGTGATCTGTGCACGGAACTGAACACTGTCTAGGTAATACAAATTATAACATATTTTTTCAAGGGATTATTTTAGTATGTTCCAAAATATTTGAGTGTGTTTTGGAAAGCGTTTACCGAAACATAATCTGTTTTAAGTTTTTTTAAGTGTTTCTGTACAAAGTTATATTTTATTGTTGAACTTAGAAGGTGGGTAGCCTCTTAATTTTTATTAGAAATAGAAATTTTTAAATAAGTATAAAAAAAAATATCAGCTGATAAATTGATTGGTCATTCTAAGACCGTTAACTATCAATTAATGCAAGATGTATGAAAATATTTTTATTTTTTTTAGATATTGGTTAACGTTTCTAATGTTTCTATCAAGATTAATTCTATCTGGTTCCTCAATTATTTAGATTTTAGATTACATAAAAAAAAATATAATACCATAAATACAACCCTAAACTACGAATAAAGTGAGCTGTACTGTTATAAATAGGTACTTATTTTTATTAACAAAATATAATGACCAAATTACACTAAATATTTTTTATATATACTTAACATAATGAGCTACTACAAATGCAAAAATAAGTAAATTAAAATGAATACTACATGTATAAACCTATGTTTACAATTCATATCTCGGAAAAAAACTAAAATGTTCACCGATCGAGCACATCACATGACATTAGTTCTCACATGCGGCGCCGCGGCGTGGCGGCGCTAGCATCGCGGTAGTAAGATCCTAACCAACTATTACATTTATAACAAAAGAATGATGACGTAATCACTAGTCGTATTCACTACAATGATAGACTAGCTACTGTTGATCTCTTTCATCTTATGGCAGTGTATTGGCCACTTATTATACTGTATGCTTATTTTCTAATAAATAGCACTAGATAACTAAGTAGGTATACTTTTCTTTTTTGTTTTTTTTTGGCGTTAAAACCTCCTTTGGCGGGACCTGATAATATTATTTCCTTGTACAGAATATCCTACTAATTATAAACGTGAAAGTTTGTGAGGATGTATGGATGTTTGTGACGTTTGTTGCTCATTCACGCAAAAACTACTAACCCGATTGCGATTAAACTTACTATGTTAATAGCTGGACACCTGGATTAACACATAGGCTACTTTTATTCCGAAATTCCCACGGCATCGGGACTTACGCGGGTGAAGCCGCGATGCGCATCTAGTTATTGTATATACATACATGTCATAGTTTACGAGAAGTAGTGCACAGCATATTTCTGCTCGAACCGGAAACGTTCGATAGGGATAATACCTTCACGATATAGAAGACCGGTTAACCTACTAGCATAGACTATAATAATTTTTTCAGTGGTCAGCAATTGTAACGGCATACCATAAAGCTAACCGTGAGCTTGTTTAAAAAGTTAGTTGAATAAAAAAAACCGTCAAGTTAGAGATGAGCAGTAACTTCTTTAAAAACGGGACAAATGACAGTGTAATCGGTTTCTGCGGTTTTGCAGTTAATTAATAGGTACCACTTCGATGAATGAAGAATTTCACAAATCAACTCAGAACCTAATAGTAATCGATATTTATATGTACCTACATCATAAGAACAACGAGACGATAACTTTTCAAGTCCGAAAATGAACAAAATTGTGATATTATGTACCTACATGTAATTAATAAATTTGTGATCTTCATTATATATAAAAATATAGTTTTATATAAGCAAACAGTATCAAAGAATTAAATAAAAGCCAGCAATTAATTACGGAATCAATCTGAAACAAACAAGTTCGTATTTATTCGGTGCACAGCTGCACAGAGATTAGTTTCACGTTATCACCTTGTCAATATTTGAACTTGACTCTCAGATTTCATTTGTATTACTGAAGCCTTGTTACTGAGTGAAACCCGTTTTCTGAAAGGCTGATCGAAATATTGTTCTTCTAACAAAGCTGTCAAGTTAACAGTGCTGTCAAGTCAATTCGAGTTTACTATCAACATTCAACTGGAATTTGATATAAGATTTTGCAAATTCATCAAATCAAAATGCCTAACTAATCATTCTTCCAACAACTCAATATTATTATGTTTTTTTTTTTTCGTCATACACATTTGTTTACAAAAAATAGTTGTTGACATCTCCTTTTAAGCCTCCTAATATGGATGCCTGTGTCAGGAGATGCCGCTCTTATATACAGCTTGAAAGTGTATGTTACATACAATACCTAATTATTACAAAATTTAAAATAAAGACAATAGTTTTTTTTTTTTAACTATACCTGTTTGGTCTGTTTGTAATGTGTGTGTTAGTGATGTAAATGTTGTTTCAAAGTGTGTGCCTGATGCTGTGGGAGTGTATGTGATGTGAGGCGAAATCTACTTGTTCCAACTGCAACTGCTAGCCCTGCGACGAAGTATATGATATATATTTTACTTTATATACTTTAAGAGACCGGGCGTGAGACAAACATACTTTGTATATGTTACATAGGTACATACTCAAAGCACGACTAAAAATTTAAATTTAAATCCGAATTTATAGATAAATAAAAATCTGTTTTAAGTTTTATTTTAAAGCAAACTTCTGTTTTTATTCCACCCCAAAACTTGTATGCATGACTTAAAGTGTGAGCAATATACTCGAGTATGACAGGGTCGCATATCTCTTGCAACTTGAATTGTAAACAACCCGGCAGTCCCTTTAACATAAATATAAACTTATTTTTATAAAATAAATTGATAAGTATATAATAAACTGACACCTAGCACTTGGTTAATTTGAAGGAAGGCGACTTAGACTACCTACTAAGTGTAACATTTTAGATTCATAAAATTGGAAATAGGGATGAAGTTTTTAATAAACATTTACCTTTTGTTCGTGTGGAAACCCTCCCAGGTCGTCACGGACAATGGGACAGAATCGAGCAAACTGAAACCACGTGAAACTGAACCACTTAAACAATTAGCTCTTCCTGGTATAACCTTATACTATTTGTCAACGATCGAAAGGGTAGAAAGAGGTACCTCTCCAAAGTAGGCGAACCAATTGTCGGGCACCTTTCCCGTGTTAAGAAAGAAGAAACATAATATTAGCTTGAACCAGGAATCTAACTCAGAAAATCAAGCTCGGACGGAAATATAAACGAAAACCCATATCACGGCGCCCACGAGGCATCTGACTACATACTAAATTACTATTTTTACATAGCAATCCTCCAATGTATGCCCATATATAACAGAATATTATATTGTTGGAGAATATGTGAGCAACTGGATGATACTTCCAACACAAACTTAGTTGCAATAAGCAATATTTATTGATTTTTTAGCTGCTGAACCTTGGAAAAGAAGTCAAAGCTTTTGGTTTAGAAGAATTTGACTAATATAAAAAAAGATGTCGCAATATGCAACCCGGCTTGTCGGTGAGTTGGGAGTGTGGCCCTTCTGCTGTCATTAAAACTATGGCCCGTGGCCCTATGTGCTTTTAGTTTAGATGCTGCTTCGTGTATATAACAAGAACTTTGTTTTCTTCAATACTTATGTTTAAACTGTTCTGTATTTCTAGTTAGATAACCTTTCTCTGTGGGTTCGTGTATGAATCTTGCTTTTATAGATTTAGCTAAATGAGTGGAAATAAATTTTCCTGTAAGTGAGGAAGAATGGTGCGTTCAAACTTACACAGGTTTTTTATAAGGTCTATTTATTTTTTTAGCTGCTGTACAACAGCAGCTAAAAAAATAAATAGATATAGAATAATCATTAGTAATATGTATTTAAATATTAGTTGGTGCTATAGATTAGATTAGAGGTAGTTGCTTGTACAATCTCGAGTTTCTGAGCAATGTTCTTTCCTAAGCTTTCATTCTTGTTGGTAAGGTAATATCCATTAATATAAGTCTGTCCTATCGTTGATCCCACTTTGGTCCCATCACTCTAAAATTCTCTCAAAATCTAAAATTGTCAAAGATCTTAGTTAGATTAGAGTTTTAGCCCTGGACATTATGTCTTCCTTTTATTTGTATGTTCAGATATCATAGGACAACATCTCATGACAGATAAATCAGACCATGGTAATTTAGATTGAGATGAACTAAGAGATCTTATCTACAGCATTCCTCAATCTGATCCTCACTCTTCTTGTATCTCATTATTTTACTAGTTTACTTATTTATTCAGGGTCTCTTAAAAGAAATACACTTCTTTATCGATACATATTTACAGTTCAATTTATTTATCATGTTTTCTCAATTGAAAGAGATCAGAGCATGCAATAAAATAAAGTACAGACAAGTTATATTTTTACCTAATAGAGATCGCCTGGTTGTCAAATTTCAACCATGATTGATTACCTTTAAATCTTTTGTTTTATATCTATGACCAGTAATAACTTCTACTGTCATTGTATACATCTTCTGTATCATGAGAAATCAACATAAATACTGGACCCTGTAGCATTTTAACAAATTTATAACAGTTTTTGTTTAGCAATTTATTAAATTCAGCTATCTACACCTACTCTACATATAAACCTTATGTATTCCGAATTTCACAATCGGCCGTGGGTGAAATTGGCTTTAAAAGGGGTACAAATAACACTCTCCGAATATTTATTACCATAAAGATATATAATCAATACTAATAGCCACAAAAGTAACAGCTTTATACAAAGAAATGACACCAAATGGGAATATCATAACAATATAACAAAATAGATTGAAAACTAGCGCTGTAATAAGATATCTACACTTAACCCATTTGGTGCTGCATCTCTTTTGATAGGTAACAAAATTGCAAATAAAATCCTTTACCTAATCTTATCTAATCCTCTTCGATCTCTGGCCAGAAATGGCAGGCACGCTGGAGCCAGGCACGGTGATTCGCCCAAGCATCGACGAGGAAGGTGTCAAGCTCCTGGCCGAACGCCTCTATGGGATCTCGGTTCTAGAGCTGGTGGAACTCAACGGCTACGATGATAAGAACTACAAGATCACCGAAGACCCTAACGTGAAGAATCCTCTCATCACCACACCCTGTGAAAATGGATATGTTTTGAAGATCATGAACTCTATTGATTCACAGAATGTTGGATTAGTGGAAGCGCAGAATGAAATTATGAACTTTTTGGGTGAGTTGTAGGATTTTGTATTCTTACTTGTTTAATTTACGTCTACCTAACCTGGATATGTGTTATTTACGTCTACCTAACCTGGATATGTGTTATTTACGTCTACCTAACCTGGATATGTGTTATTTACGTCTACCTATTCTGGATATGTGTTATTTACGTCTACCTAACCTGGATATGTGTTATTTACGTCTACCTAACCTGGATATGTGTTATTTACGTCTACCTAACCTGGATATGTGTTATTTACGTCTACCTAACCTGGATATGTGTTATTTACGTCTACCTAACCTGGATATGTGTTATTACAGGTTTTGGGTTGACAGGATAATGTTTATCTTAGTTTACCATAAACTATGATTTACATATTATGCTGTTAACCGAATCGCTTTGAGGCCTTTTGTGGCAAAACACAATAATATTATTTTTCAAAATGTTTAATTTTCTGCAAGATTTAAGTTTCATCATATATTTGGAATAATGACAATTAATTTCACAACATTTAGAAGCAAAATTCAGCGTTCGAACTTTGGGGCACTCCACCCCTGTGGCGGTAAGGCCCGTCATGGAGGATTGGCTGGAGAGGCGACATGACACTCTCTCCTACCGACGGACGCAGGTGCTCACCGGACACGGCTGCTTCGGGAAGTACCTGTGTCGCATAGGCTGGCAGCCAACGTCTGTGTACCACCACTGCGGGGGCTGCCGCGAGGATGCCACACTCCACACTTTGGTGGAGTGCTCTGCGTGGGCGCAACAGCGCGCTCAAGTCATCGGTGCGGCCATCGGTGTGGGTGGCCTCTCGCTGGAGACCATGATTACGTTCATGGTCCAGAGCGAGAGTGCGTGGGATTCCGCCGCCTCATTCTGTGAGGTAGTGATGGATGCCAAAGAAGCGGCGGAGAATGTACGGGAGAGAACAAGTACTCTTCCATCCCGCAGAAGACGCACCAGACGCCGGAGAGTGCAAAACGACCTCCGGCCTCCATGAGCGCTTGCCTGGGGGCGACGGAAGGGGCTATCTGTCGCCCTAGCAGAATCAGGCCCGAGACGGTGGCGCGACGTGTTCCGCGCGCGCTTCTCTAAACTAGAGGGGACAGAACCATCTGCACCTCATAGTGGGGTCCTCACAGGGATTTCCTTTCTAGGGTACACCTGAGGCCCCGGCTATAAGACCCGGTGACGGAACACTGTGTGGTTTTAGTCGGTTCGAGTCCGACATACCACCTCGCTGCCTGGCCCCGGTGAGTAGATGACCCGTGGGGGTTTCCACACATAAAAAAAAAAAAGCGTACAGTACTGGCTTCGCACGGGTAGCAAAGCAAATATTGATTTTTTAGGACCTCTTCCATTTTCCTCTGCCATTTTACACAAAACCTTAATGAATTAGACACCTAAACCTTTCTCATGAATCACTCTGTATATTGGTAAAACCGTATGAAAATCCGTTCGGTTGAGCTTATCGCGAACAGACAGACAGACAGACGCGGCGGGGGACTTTGTTTCATAATATGTAGTGATAATATATATGGGTATTACCTTATTACAGTATTTTATTATACTGGTTGAATACAAACACCTGACCTTGTAGTGAGCAGTTAGTTACATCAGCAGTATTGCCTGCATATTATCTTTTTTAAAAACAACTCCCGCATTAGGAATATTCCTGTGTCGCGGGGGGCTTCACAAACATTCAAACCACGGATACAAAGAAGACCCAGACTCGGGACAACTATTTGTGGATCACACAAATTTTTGTCCCGTGTAGGATTCGAACCCACAACACTCGGCGCGGCGTAGTGGCGAGGTGACCACTTAAACCATTGCGCCATCCGTGCAGTCATTTTATGGCCTGTTGGTCTAGAGGTTAGTGGTCGTGGGTTCGATTCACACCCAGGACAAATAATTTCGTGATGAGCACGATCGTTTGTTCTATGTTCGTTACACAATGTAATTTGTAAAAAACATTTTGAAAAAGAGTGTCCTTGGAATTTCTTGTCTGTTCTTCTCCACAGGATCTACGTATTGGAACAGGCAACTAGCTTCACGACTGACTTAGTCTGACTGATTCCTACTCCTGACAATTCAAAAATACCTAGTATTGGTTTAATGTAAATAAATGGATTTGATTTGATATAATATCTATGTATTTAGCAGTCTAGTTACTATAGTACAGGCTCTGCCTAGTTTGGGATCAGACGGCCGTGGTATCTTAAGATATTAATATATATTATATATTATTTATTATTTTTATCTATTATATTATTATCCTACCCTATACCCAGCGTATCTATGTCACGTGCTTGGGCAGGTAGATATCGCCTGCTCCAGCTTATTATGATGTGTAAGGCAGAAGGAAAGAGACACGCAGGGCGAAGGAAAAATCGTGGCTGTGCAAGATCCGGAATTGGCCTCTGTCGAACATTTATTCTGCTTGACCATCAACAAAGATGGATGTAAAAAGCTGACGGCTAACGTTCAGGAATGAAGAGTCACTTAAAAGAGAATAATAAAACTCCTCATAGAGCTCTGACGATCCCAGTCATCAGAAACACAGCTATATAATAAAGCACTATACAGTGGAGGAACTTTTTACCCCTAATTTTCCTGTTTCCAGGCTAGTTTTCTGTCCATAAAAACCTTATTTAAACTATTATAAACATATTAAAGAAATAATTAATGAAATTGGTATAGCTGTTCTCAAGTAATGGTCTTAAAGGCGAACAGCATTTGGACTTTGGTGGCTCGAACCAAAAAGGAGCTCTTTTTATTATATACATTGGTTTTCTTGCAGGAACCCGTGGAATAACCTGCCCCAAGCCAATCCGCAACGTGTACGGCCACCTTCACTCTATTGAGACGATCAATGGAAAGCAGCACGCGGTACGACTCCTGGAGTACATCCCTGGAGAGCTGCTGCAGGACGTGCCGAAGTCCGAGGCCCTGCTGTACCAGCTCGGAGAGTTCGTCGCCAACTTGGACACTAAGCTGCAGGTATGATTAAATAAATTCCATTAATGAAAATGTATAATGTAGGTATATAGCTGTTTTTAATTGTACGGCTAACATTTTAGTTGTATACTGGCAAACAAGCACATGAACATCGGAAACAGTAGAAAAGAGAGAGAATATTATCATCTTTTTGGTTTTAAAAGAAAACATGATATCGTTACCTTATTGTTGAAGATTTTTTTGCTAAACGATATACTAAAAAAACTATTGATTTAAAACTTAAAAGACAGAATGCATAATAGCTTAAACTATCTAGTCCAAAAATATCCCTATGATATAATATTATCTACGTTTTAACGGGAATTACCGCGATCACGTAAAGGTATTACATACCTCTGAATTTGCCTGACGTTTCGACACGGTCACAGGCTGACTGGCTCAGCGGTGCACGCCCTCCGTCGTCGACATCGTGAGGTAGAAGGTTCTTCATCCACCTCCACTTTTTTGATATTTTTGATATTTTCGTTTCGCCATGTACCGTCACATACTATACTAACAGTGTCCCTATTCTGTAAGCAAACCGATGTGGCCCTATTCTGGTGTTCACCCGACTGCGCATAAAAGCGAGGTGGCATGTTTTTTATCACTGGATTCCACGCTGTCAAAGTTTCAAATTATCTACAGCGTGGAATCCAGTGACCGTGGCCTGCACCGCTGAGCCAGTCAGCCTGTGACCACGGCCAGTGCAACCTGGTCGAAACGTCAGGCAAATTCAGAGGTATGTAATACCTTTTCGTGATCGCGTTAATTCCCATTAATACGTAGATAATATTATATCATGTAACGCGAAAGTTTAATAGTTAGTATCCCTATTATATGACCATCAGTAAGAAGTAAGAAATAATATGCTAAAATCTGACACACTAGTCACCTTTGATGTACAATAAAATGTCGTAATTACTGACAAACGTAACTGCAATACACGAGTGAAAAACCTACAATGTATCTGTCATTTAGATGTTATTATAGAACCTTGGACAAGTACTATCTATTGTGTAGTTACGTAATTGAATAGTTTGTAGTTACTACTTACAGTCCGGTCAAAATTGTTACAATAACTCGCATACAGCTGAAAATTGGTTTGAATGTAAGGAACACCGTTATGAAATGAAAATGAAATGTGAAAAGTCCCCATCGATCCCACATGTGCAAAAAAAGTTATTCAAGGCTTAAATTCGCAAACGGTAAGTTTCATCATTAAAAATGGTTAGACAAAGATTCTAGAGGATGCAAAATTATTTATAAAATTTGTCCTTACACTTTTTTTTCTAAGAATTACCAATTCTGAGATATAGCGATTCAAATAGTTGAAAAAGTCATGTTTTCCATAATATCCACAATGCACACGTTTCCACGTGAGTAAAGTACGTGCTGCGTTTCTTTAACGTGGTTTCCCCAGTAGGCCTACTCCACGATCTATTGTGGTCCTGTTTAATCAAATAATGTTGTAAAAAAAACATGGTTCTATTGGCAACGATGAAAGTGGTGTGATTTAATGAAAAAGTATCTACTTAATTGGGAAACTCTATTTCTCCCTGATTGAAAATTATTTTATTATTTTATTATTTTTCTTCTTTCTGCTAGATATTAAATCGAAATTAAAATAAATCTATAGTATTTCTTCTTCGAATGATACACACGAGGACACGACTTTTTCAACTTTTTGAATGGCTATTATTTCAAAAATGGCAATGCTTTGAAAAAACGTGTATATATAGATAAATAGCATGATCTACATTTATTAAACTATTTTATGATAAAACTTACCGTTTGGCTGAAAATGCAAAAAAAAAAAATCAAAAAACGCATATTGCGAAATTTACGAATAACTTTTTGCAGATGTGGACTTATCGATGGAGACTTCACATTTCATTGATAATGGTGTTCCCAACCTTCGTAAAATATTTCAATTGTATTCGAATTATTGTAAAATTACCACTATTTTATGAGCTAACTTGACCGGATTATTATTTTATGCTTGTGTAAATGTACTATATATATTCGTAGGATATAAAGTATAGCTTTTCACCGGAATTTCAACAGAGTTTTCGGCCTAAGGGTTGCAGCGTGATTCTAAATTGCCTATAAACCTCCTCGTAAATTATTTTCTATTGCTATTTATTTTCTTAGAATAAAAAGTAAGCAACGTGGGTCACACATTAATGGTATTCTTGTTAACCCCCCCAGCTAAGCTAAATGCTTGTGGGTTCATGTCGGTAGTGCACTAGGTTAGGTTCGAATCCGCAATCACTCCATCGCAAGTCCGACGCCTTAGCTACTACGCTACCGCTGCTTGATGCAGAAAGAATTTTTCATATCCGACTGGTAGACTAGAGATTAATGCGTTGTACTAAAAAATAAACACTACAACTTCGTTATTAGAACAGATATTAGTATGGATAAGAACATAATAATATAGAGGGTGATAGGGCAGAGAGCCCTTATCATATCGCAATTATTTCATCGAAAATGATAATTAACTTCACCATTTAATATGTATTTTAGATGTACTAGCAGTACGTAGCGTCGTACGTCGTACGTCGTAGCGTGATTTTATAAACACATACTCGGGTAGGTAGCCAGATGAGACCCCAAGACACCTGGGGGTCCAGTTACGAGCGACCAAAAATATGCGGGCCCAACGATTGATGTTGAGAAGTTTTTTATATCGCACACCTCGCTCTAAAGGGAGCAAATTTAAAAATTTCAAACAATTTGAGTTATGCACACCATCGAATCCCTTATCTCAATACCTCCCGACTAATAAAACAGATTAAAAAATATCACCAACACTCGACGCTAGACGTTAAACTCACCAACACGGGCTCTACTCAAAAAACCGGGCCCACAGAGGTATCTACCTCTGTGGGCCCGGTTCGTGATTTTTAATTTTTTTTGAAAATCTGCCCCCCAGTCCCTTGGAGGCCTGCCCCCTTTGGAGGAATATCCCCCCATTCATGAACTTAACCTACATTTTTGACTGGCGGTTGTTTTGAGGTCTAGGGATCATAACTAGACCTCCTGTGAAGAAATTTTTGGAAAACTCGACTACTACTTTTATTATTGATGATGAATATGATTAGCAGATATTAGTTTGTCTTCGCCAGATGGCGCTGATATATGTTTTGTATGTGGATACCGCATCAACTTCAACAATAATTGCTAAATTGAAACTGTCGATGAAAATTTTCTCTTTCTCAGAACTTCAACCACTCGGGGCTAGTAACCCGCGAGCACATGTGGATGCTGACGAAGGTACCGGACCTGACCAAGTTCATCTACGTCATTAAGGAACAGGAGAAACTGGATTTGGCTGAGGAGGTATTTTTTATCCATAAAGATTTGCTCTAATTATCCTTCCTCAATTTTAATTTGGGAATTTCACATTGTTTTTGTTTTATAGTAGTAGTAAATGTTAGAGGACTTGACTTGGCAACAGTCTTATATATACCCTGACCTGCTGGAGCAATTGCTAACACTGTCCAATCCCTCTGTATAATCAATAAGCTTTTCCTGTCATTGCTTTTCCTTCTTACCCAAATTTCCTTCTCAATATACCTACTTCAATTTTTTTCTTTAATTCTAAAAGTTGCCGCTGTTATGTGAATGGGATTGTGTAGTTAGTTGTGATTGTGAGTATATGGGTGTTTAATAAGCCTCTGTCTATTCCTTCAGGGTTACATGAGTGAATGTATATTTTTTTTATGCCATAGGGGGCAAACGAGCAGATGGGTCACCTGATGGTAAATAACTACCGCCGCCCATGGGCACCTGCAACTCAAGAGTCACAAGTGCGTTGCCGGCCTTTAAGGTCTAAGTAGGGGGAGGGGTAGAGGAAGGGTTAGGGCCTCCGTAACCTCACTCACTCGGCGAAAAACAATACAAACATTGCTTCATTGCCGGTTTTCTGTGAGGCCGTCGTATAGCTCCGGTCAAACCGAAGGCTCTTCCACGAATAAATACGAATAATGTATGAATGTATGATGGTAATTAAATAAATATATTGCCAGGTCATCGAAGAGTTTAAATACGCAGTGGTTCCTCGCCTGGATGAGCTGGAGAAGGGCGTCATCCACGGCGACGTCAATGAGATGAATGTGATCGTGGGGCTGAAACCTGGAGGCAGGTCAGTTGCTATCACCACCTATAATTTGATCACTGACTGCAACTGACTGACGGCTTTGCCTCTATTACGTCACTTATTAATAAATCGAAAAATTCAATGTCATACTAAGGTTTTGAAAAAGATACGTTTTTGTTTTCAAGTTACTACCAGCACGATCATTTGTTTTTTGTGTGGGTGTAATTTATCTAAATATTGTATGTATTTAGTAATATGTATTTTTATCAGCAGTCTGGATACTATAGTATATAGTACATAGGTTTTGCCTAGTTTGGGTACAAACGGCCGTGTGTGAGGTGTCTCCAATAAATATTATTAATATTATTAGATAGGTATTAAAAGTCAATTGTTTGACCATAACAAAGTATGACGTCACATATGGTCATTTCATACAAGTGATCTGCGTGTGTTTGTGTAGAATTTGGTTGGTTTAAGGAGCAAGTCTATAATGTATTTTTTTTTTTTTATTTATTCTTTATGCACAAAATGTGTCAAAGGTGGACTTAATGCCGTAGGCATTTTCTCCCAGTCGACCTTTGGGCGATGCAGAGACAAAACAAAGTAGATGAACGGAGATTAAGATATGTTTATTTAAAATTAGATAAAATAATATTGTAGTACCCACAGTACTTTATAATCTACATGCTAATATAATACATACACATGTACATATATCACACATGGACTCAGTGAGTGTGACTTATTTATTTCATAAAAATTCCGCTAAAGATTTAATTGTTTGTTTTGTTCGAACTATTATGTTTATGATAAACAAGGTGTGACGTCTTGTGTCTTATCAATGCAAATAAATAAAATTGAAGTGTGTGTGTGTAATGTCAACATAATAGTGTGCCTATTTGTTCTGGCTACTCTCGGAACGGGTTGAGCAATTTCCACGGGACTTTCACTGGCAGATAGCCGGTGTTATAAGCAGTAACTTAGGCTACTTTTATTTTGGAAAAAGAATTAGGGTTCCGTGCAAATGCGTTAGGTTAGGTTTTATATTGAATCGTTTTTAGATTAGGCTTTTTGACTGGTATCCATCTACCGGAATTATTAGAAACTACAGAATGGCGAACGATATACAGAACTATTTGCAACAATTAATTTTAATGTCGGACTGATACATTTTAGAAAAAAAAGTTAGTTAAGTCAATGGTTCTATTTTTAAATAGGTTTTACATTATTATCGACGAAATATAATATCACATGTGTATCATAAAAATGCAACAACTGCAACTGGCGCCATCTGTACAACCGAAAAATAAGCATATTGAAGACAGGATTTATTGGTATTTAGTATCCAAATACATTTATAGAGTGTTAATACTGAAATGTAATTTCTTGAAATTGAAAATTGTCATTTGAAACCTATAAATTTAGAACTAGAATTCTGAATAGTATAAAATTTGACACTCACTTGTTGGGTTTATAAAATTATAGATGAAACTTTACAACTTTAAAATATTTTACATAGATGTCACTATAAACAAGTCCTTTCTTTATTTTTCTATTCAATGATAGATGGCAGTACCTTCTTTATTTACTTTTTTTGTTAAAATAGACGGGTGAATACATCGGTTTTGAGGGTATGCTCAAAGATTCTTAAGGGTGTGATGCTGAGGTAAGCCAAGAACTTAAGGGTTTACAGCAATGATTAATCACCTCTATAAACATGATAACTTGGTTTGCTTCAGCATGTGGTAATGGGACATTTGGAAGAAATATTTTTATGTATTTATATTAATTACTGTCTTACAGAAACGTTAATACCTTCTTTATTAAGTTTAGGAGCTTACTTTCCAGACATTAGACTCTATCTGAATGGCCTGTTGGTCTAGTGGTTAGTCATCCTGACTGCTAAGCCAGAGGTCGTGGGTTCGATTCCCACCCAGGACAAATAATTGTTTGATGAGTACGATCATTTGTTCTGTGTCTGGGTGTAATTTATCTATAATATGTATGTATTTAGAAATATATAAGTATGTTTATCAGCAGTCTGGTTACCATAGTACAGGCTCTGCCTAGTTTGGGATCAGATGGCCGTGTGTGAGATGTGTGAAGTTATTATTATATTATTATTATTATCTTTTATCTGATTTTAATAACAAACTATTTTCTAAATGTTTTTTAATACTGTTTAAACTAATTTGTGTAAATGTTAACTGTTCACTGGCACCAGTCTATTTAAAAATAAAAAAAAAATTTTTACTGTAAAATGTTTTTGTTTTTGATGACGATGAGGTACAAGGTCCATCACTCCTATTAAAATACCTATCTGTAGCTTAAGAGGCCGTATACGAAATTTTGCCAATTTCGCTGATTTACGTGGTTTTACAGACGTGATTTTACAGTTAAAATACTATATTTCTATAAGTTTTTATGAACAACATAAAAGATCACTTTAATTTAGATCTAATGAGTGAACCACTTTTTTACTTTTATTAAAAATAATAATGCGAGATTTAGGTTGTTTTAAAACATTTTTTATTACCATATTTTTTTAATTTTTTTAAAATTTTTTTTCAGAAAATGGGTTAACTTTGAACTGAAGTTTATTTCTGTTGTTGTAATTTTATGAATGCAAGTTCCACGCAGCCGAAATCAAAAGCAAAACTTTGTCCATTTTCTGTAAAATTTGACTAAGTTAAACATTTTTTTACTCAATTTTTTTATATTAAAATGGTAAAAAGTGTTTTATACATTGTATAGACGACTTTTACAGCAATACATTGTAATTTTTTCATACCGTTGGTACTTCAAAACAGTTCGTAAATATGTGATATTCTAAACCTCTTACGGCAAAATTTACAAAACAGTCACCGGTTTGAGGTCGATTAATCAAAATTGAATAATAAAAGTAAAAAAGTGGCTCATACATTAGATCTAAATTGAAATGATCTTTTATGTTGTTTATAAAAACTTATAGAAATATAGTATTTAAACTGTAAAATCACGTCTGTAAAACCACGTAAATCAGCGAAATTGGCAAAATTTCGTATACGGCCTCTTAACCTCTGGGTTTTTATGCGAGATTTTGATTTTTAAAAGCTTCACGAACATTGATCTCTATTAAACTAACCTTAAATATGTTTTAATTTTGACGTTGACGTTGACGTTCGTTGAATTAATAAAGGAAGTAGTGTCGTTCAACTGGTGAAGTCGGGTTTTATCGGTGGAGGCATCCTACAGAAAATTTTCTTTAAACACCACAACAATAGTACAACATCTAGTTCCGTAGAATGGAATGACAGGTTTAGCGTTCCGAATGTTTATAGGTTCGGAGAACAGGGATAAAAGATTTCGAAGTTAGTTTTAATGGATTTTTCTCAGTAACGGAATGCAAAATTCCAAAATAAAATGATATGTACGATTTAAAATCTTTAACTTTCCACATTCTAGCTGTTTTTATGAGAAACAGATTTTTAGAACTGGCAATTCAGACGTTCATAACGGATAGAGTTTTCATCAAAAATTCTTTTTGTAACTGCATGCTAGATTCTTTCCCGTTCAGTGATTTAATAGGTGTTCAATTACTAACTTTTAAACTTTCGCGTTCCATGATATAATATATTTTACGTATTAACGGGAATTAACGCGATCGTGAAGGTGTTCAATTGTCATATTATACAGCCTATTTAAAACGTCGTTTGGAGGTCGAAGTTATCGATGCTGCTAATATGCAATCTACTAATTTCTTCTTTGTCAACAGTAACACTGACTACCGTATAACCGGCGTCATTGACTTCGGCGATATCCAGTACTCGTACTACGTGTTCGAGCTGGCGGTCACCATGACATACGTGATTCTCATCACTGGTGACCCTCGCGCAGGTGGCTACGTACTCGCCGGGTACACTGTCAACAGGAGATTGCCTGACGAGGAATACAGGCTATTGAAGGTGCGGTGTGCGGTTCTTGTAATTTTTCTTTTCTTCTTTGATCGTACATTCAAGGTCTAATAAGACAAATGTGCACCACAATTTACCTGTTCCTATACAGTATAGTCCATCCAAATGTTGCCTGTAAGAGATCGCAGACTGCGATAACGCCGTCCATTGTACTACTGTTTTAATTGTATTTTTCTATGATTGTATCCTAATCATGGTGTGCAATATATCTATCTATCAATCTGTGTAAATTAATCTTGGAAGTAAATTTCAAGGCTACTGCCAACTGGCGTATCGAAATTAAAGTTTATATGTATATGTAGTTTCGATAACAATAATATAACTTGGCATCTTCGAGCTGATCTGATGATGGGGTCAGGAGAGGGATAGTTTAACTCTTCAGTATTTAAATCTACTTATAATATGGGTGACACACATGTGTCACCCACTAATGTGTGCTTGTTAACCCCAGACTTGTGTTAGGTGTAGTCCCCCTCAATCGTGCACCTGATTTCAAGTGACTTCTTCACTTGATCTCAAGTGCAACATCTTAGATGTTAACTTAATTCTAATGTCTACTTTCCAGGTCCTCATCTCCTCCCGTCTAGTCCAAAGCCTGGTACTTGGTGCGTACACCCGTGAGCAAGATCCTTCGAACACGTACGTCTCTTCCACCGAGAAGGCCAAAGGTTGGGAGCTTCTCAAGAAGATCCGTAAGACGAAGCCTACTGAAGAAGGAGATCCTTGCGATTGGAAAGCAATTGCTACTGAATACTTGACCAGGAGTTAATTCCTGTACCCGTTTATGTTGTCTTTTACTCGTAATCATGACTTCTGACATGGACAAGGATAGTAATTATATTTGTTTTACACGTTGCGTAAATATATACATTGGCGGACCTAATGCAGCTTAGAGTAAATCAGAAAGAATTTTGATTTGAGTAAACTAAAAGCATTAATAAGTAGTATATTTATTATTTAACTAGTTGTGCTTCGCCTGAGATTACGTATACTTATTAGTTATTACTGAAGTCATGTAGCCATGTTACTTCTGGATAAAATAGTGAAATTTTGAAAGTATTATCTAAATCGGTTTTGCAGTTCTGTATGTTCGAACTTTACTAACAAACAATTCATTTGATAGTTCTTTCTCAAACGTATTTACAAACGAGACCTACCAAACAACTAACAATGGTACTCAAGATTGAATACTGGTTATAAAAAGTTGGTACACGCCTTTCTGAAAATTATTTACATATTTTTCTAAAAAGTTTGTTAAATATCGAATAAACTAACTTTACCATAAAAACGAGTTGTTGTTGTTGAGTTAATGTAGTGTATGTATACATAATATATTGTGCATCTGTTGTCTAAAGTTTAAAAGTGTTTTTTTTTAGAAATTTGTTAGTTTCAAAATACATATATTACATATACATATATATACTTAACACACAAATTAATGAAAATTTATAAAAGTATGTTTTGTAGTATGTAGTTAATGTGGAAGGAATTGTTATAACTATTATTATATTAAGAATGTATTAATAAAGACTGTTGTTGAAAACAAAATATTATCCTTTCTCTGGACTAATAAAATTAGTAATGAAAAACAAACTATACCTGATGGTAAGCGGTTATGCGGATGGTCGCTTGTGCGCTATACATAGTTCCGTCTACATATCTCTCTCCCTCTCTCATCTCTTTTCTCTCTTAATCTCTCTTAATCTCTCTCTACTCACGTTTGTATCTCCGAAGGGATAGGCAGATGCGTACTAAACAGCCGCGTTTTGACAGTTATGATTTGGTCCCATTCACGGTACTTGGGACAAGCCCTTAACCGGGTACTTTTCAAATTTAATATGGAAAAATTGGGAGTTTATAGGGAACGTGCACAACGATGGCTCTGTCGCCTCGTGGCAAATTCGAATCTTTTATGTAAACAATACTTGACATTGGCACTTCACGTTGTTAAATAATCACATTAAATAAATATATAAATATATTGTTGCATTTCTAGATGCTCTAACACTTCAAGGAACAATAAAAATAAGTCACATGGTATAAAATACTTCCTTTACAGTACTTATTTTCCATGGTTATGAGATAAACGACATAAGTGGATAAAAAATGCATGTAAGTATGAGTTTAAAAACATTAAGAAATTACTAACAATGTTATTTGTAAAAATAACAAAGTTTTGTATGTTGTAGTACTATTCAATACAAACAAAACTGTAAGTAAACATTACCTCAAATAATTTTATTTTACGTGAAAACCATCATCATCCTCCGCGCCTTTATCCAACTAAGTTGGGGTCGGCTTCTAGTCTTTTACGATAAGGTCGAACTTTGATCTTTTACGTATAGCGACTGCTATCAGACCTCCACAACCCAAGCACTAGGCGATATCGAAGTTCTATTTAGACCAGGTTGTCGGACTTTTTAGGGCTCCAACTACCCGTAACGAATGCCACAGATGTTTGTTTGGCACCCAGGACCGACGGTTTAACGTGCTCTCCGAGGCACATATTTCACGTGAAAACCGAGTTCAGAAAATACTTTACAGTTATTTTGACATCATAAACGTTAGAAATTTTCGGTTGAGCTACAATTTTGTCAGTTATTACTATTACTGCATTTTCATGATTCGTAACTATTTCTATTACTTTTTAGACATGCCCGGATTCGAATAGTTTTTGGCCTTTTGACACATTCTAGCCACGCTGACGATAATTTCTAATCGGCAAAAACCCATATTTTATAATCTTAATCATAATAATAATAAAAACGATGTAAATATAGTTTAAACATTGACGGCAACACGAAACCAGTTCTAAAAATTTTATTTTTTTCACCACACTATAGTTTGTGCACGTATACGGACGGATTGGGGAATAGTTCGAGCTGGTCAGCTATATCCCTCGCTTGATACCAATTTACCTTCTTCCTTTGTCCCGTCTGAAAACGATCACATTTCCAACGAGGGTTGACGTCAGGTCATAAAAGAAATAAGCCAAAACACACACACACATTGCGCCGACCCCAAATAAAAATATAATAATAATAACTTTGCTTAAAGTATACGCGTTAAATGCGATAACTTGTACTTAAGATACATAAATAATTGAGATACGAAAGTTGGACAATGAAGTGTACTTTATTTCTATTTTATACGAATAAGACATGATGTGATATTAAGCGATGATAAAATCAATTGCATACGGCGGTCCCTCTGGTGGAGAGCGGCGGAATTATATCTCTTAGTTTATCAGCTAGTTGAAATTTGAAATTCATATTATTTTGTCCTTAGAGCTCATATGTTATACGAAGGATTATTTTATTTAATGTGTCACATGAATGATGGAGAAGAGAGAAGGATATTGATTGATGTGGAATCTATTCAGCAAGGTACGACTTCGTGATGTTACCTAGATGATGTTTTTTTTGGTTTGAGTGTCGTTACTTGTACTATTATGTGTTAGCATGTAGAAGCAATCTTTGCATTGCTTTTTGCCGAGTGAGTGAGGTTAACGGAGTACCTTCCCTTCCCTCCCCCTACTCCCACCTTAAAGGTCGACAACGCACTTGTGACTCTTGAGTTGCAGGTGCCATTAGTAAGTGGTCAAATGACCACTTACTAATGGCCACCTGATGGTAAATACCATCAGGTGACCCGTCTACTCGTTTGTTCCCCCCCCCCCCCCCTATACCATAATAAAAAAGAAGAACCTACATTAACGCAAGCGAAGTCGAGGCAAAAACTAGTAGTTGTATAAAAAGCACTTGAAATATTATAAAACAGATGCATTCCAAGACAATTAATTAAGCTTATGAGGCTCAAATATGCAACAAGTTGTTATAAAAGAATCTTGACTGTTTTTGTGTTCCAATAAATCATGCAAGCCGCACACCCGCCGAGAGCCTAGCGGCTTGCATCTGAATTGTATTAATTACAAACGTTGTGCCGCAAAAAAGCTAATTAAATTGCATGTAATAATGTACCTGATTAAATGGCGCTTATAAGGCAGTACTCTGCATTGTCGTTTTAATAGGTTCCTGTCAAACCGCTACTAAAGATGTGTTTTTAAATTCCCTAACTGTTTTATTAGACTAGCTGACCCGCGCAACTTCGTCTGCAACATTTTTATTGATGCTCCGCTTCTATTGATTATAACGTGATGTTATGTAGCCTTCCTCGATAAATGTGCTATCCAACACTAAAATAATTTTTCACAAATTCAATTTTTAAACAAACAAACAACTCAGCTTTATATAGTATAGATGTATAAATCGGGATTTAATTGCGATAATATTTACAAGGGATGAAATATTTATTTTTACCGGAAGTTTCGATCGAACTGCAACAGTTAACCTGTGACCACGATTCGGTCGATATTTCATGTAAACATAAACCTAACAGGACAAGTTAACATCAAAGGTGTATACATAGCAGTTCTATTACATTTGTTCACAATGTAGTAGGTGGGACAATTACACCTATAATATTGCATCTATGATATTATCTACGTATTAACGCGATCACGAAAAGGTATTACATACCTCTGAATTGCCTGACGTTTCGACCAGGTTGAACTGGCCGTGGTCACAGGCTGACTGGCTCAGCGGTGCACGCCCTCCGTCGTCGACGTCGTCGGCACCTGTAATTCAAAGAGTCACAAGTGCGTTGCCGCCCTTTAAGGTGGGAGTAGGGGAAGAGGGGGAGGGGGCAGAGGGGAGAAGGGAAGGATGGGAATAGGGGAGAGGGAAGGGTAAGGGCCTCCGGTAACCTCACTCACGCGGCGAAATGCAATGCAAGCATTGCTTTACTACCGGTTTTCTGTGAGGCCGTGGTATCGAGCGGAGTCGAGCCGGCCCATACGTGCCGAAGCATGGCTCTCTCACGTTATTTCCTTTTTTTTTCTTTTTTTTAGATGAATCTCCACAAAAACCAGACTACAAAACGAAATTCGGCTGTGAATCTGAGGATTTTATAGAAGTAGTCTACTACGATTCAGATGATAACGAAGCTGATCTTACTTTTTTGCCATCATAACATGGAAAAAGTGCCGGGTGAAAAAAAGTGATGCTGCACATACATTTTTATACCCGTCGAACCCGTGTCGAACATCGACACGGGTTTAATAATTACATACATATTAAAGATAAATTACACCCAGGCACAGAACAAATGATCTTGCAATAAACCTATTACATGCTATTTACTCATAATTCTGATATTATTTGTACTAGATTTGTCAAAACGGGTAATTAAGATCCCGATAGCTTAGCAATGATACATCTTATAAGATATAAACAGGATTTTAGTATTTTAATTACTCAAATTCATTATAATATTATTAATTTCATAAACTCTGGCAAATTAACAAGTTTAACAATTTTTAAAAACGTAATGAAATAAGTATATACTAGATAAGTCATTATATCATTCGCTTTACCTAGATACTATATTTCTTATTTAATTTAAGCTACCGATTATCCTCTGTTGTTTCCATATAAAGGTTGTCTGGAAGACGTCGCTGTTAGCGATTAGACCGTCATTTGTACTTGCCGCTTAGTATAAACTCTTACTGCAATGTTTTATTCCTGTTCAACTGTGGTGTACAATAGAGAATGTTCTATCTATCTATCTATATATAACGTCCAGTTAATATTGTTATTAGTTATGTAGTAATATTGAACGTAGAGATCCGTGTTGCCACTGATCAGTACCTACTCAAATGTCAAGTCAAGGCCTCTGATGTGAGAACGCAATGTTTTCCGGATTTATTTTTAACCCTAGAATACTTACATCAATTAATTTTTTTTATTTTTTTATTGTATAGGGGGCAAACGAGCAGACGGGTCACCTGATGGTCAATGACTACCACCACCCATGGGCACTTGTAACTCAAGAGTCACTAGTGCGTTGCCACCCTTTAAGGTGGGAGAAGGAGAAAAGGGGGGGGGGGGAGAGTGGAAAGAGGGAGAGGGAAAGGACGGCAACAGGGGAGAGGGAAGGGTTAGGGCCTCCGATAACCTCACTCACGCGGCGAAAAGCAATGCAAGCATTGCTTCACTGCCGGTTTTCTGTGAAGCCGTGGTATCGAGCGGAGTCGAGCCGGCCCATACGTGCCGAAGCATGGCTCTCCCACGTAGAAGGCTACTTTATAAATCTAAATGTTATGAAACGAAATAACAAGGTCAACGTCGCCTTCCTTGAATCAAATATCACAATTCTCGAAAAAAAAAACAGACTTAAATCTAACAGTACCATTGTTTAGACAGTCTTCAGAATAAAATTAAACAAATAAAAATGACTTCTAATTTCTCACCAAAGTTAGCCTTCAAGGTTGTGTTTATCATACTAAAGTAAAAAAAAACTATTCCAACTATACTATTTTTGGACAGAGTAAATTAAATTCAGACTCCTATTTTTCATCGGAAGCCACTCTCTACCAAAACTGCTGTACTGTGGAGATCGATGTTCGACACGGGTTCGACGGGTATAAAAATGCATGTGCAGCATAACTTTTTTACACCCGGCTCTTTTTCCATGGTTTGATGGCAAAAAAGTTAGATCAGCTTCGTTATCATCTGAATCGTAGTAGACTACTTCTATAAAATCCTCAGATTCACAGCCGAATTTCGTTTTGTAGTCTGGTTTTTGTGGATATTCATCTATGACAGAAAAAAAAACGAATAAATATAGCGATCAATGCAAATACTAAAAAACACAAATGTAGAAAGACTTACCTTTAACACCGATGATCGCCTCCCACGATCACCTTGAAAAGCACGACTACTTTGCACCGCGTCTCGGGGTGCAAATTGTTGGCAAAAACGCATATTGCGGCATATTAAAGTAACATAAATATACTTATTACCAAAAAGTGTGTACCGAAGATTGGAACCAAACTATAGTTGGCAAAATGTGGATGATTAATACCATCTGTGTACCCCTTTGGCGATACGGACGTGAGTGTATGTTCTACGAAAACCGATCGCAGTCAGCCTGAGAGGTGGGAGCTAGTACACTAGGGTTAAAGGCACATAAGTCTACCTTATTTAGATTTCTGTGGTTAAAGGTTAGGAAATCCCAAAGGGCGACGTGATATGCTGCTTCGTATCGCAACGGCAATCAAAAGGCTTCTATTGGGGAAGTACATATTGAATATCAGAATATAATTAGCAATATAATGATGTTCACGGGAATTAACGCAATCACCTATTTAAAAGGTATTACACACCTTTGATCTGCCTGTTTATGGGAGAACCATGCTTCGGCACGTATGGGTTGGCTCGACCGGAGTGATACCACGTCTCACAGAAAACCGGCAATGAAGCAATGCTTGCATTGCTTTCGCCGAATGAGTGAGGTTACCGGAGGCCCTAACCCTTCCCTCTCCCCTCCTCTACCGCTCCTCCTCTATTTCCATACTCCCATCTTAAGGGCTGGCGATATCGAAGTTCTGTAGTTAGACCAGGTTGTCGGACTTTTTAGGGCTCCAACTACCCGTAACGAATGCCACAGATGTTTGTATGGCACCCGGGACCGACGGTTTAACGTGCTCTCCGAGGCACGGGGGGGTCTCAATGCGTTAAGAATGGTCACCCATCCTAGACTTACCTGGCTAGTATTACTTAACTTTGTAATGTGTTAACCTACTCGGTTACCGCTTAGCCACGAGCTCCTCCCTATTACATTTATATGTAATATATAAAATTGTAATCCTACTAATATTATAAACGTGAAAGTTTGTGAGGATGTATGGATGTGTGGATGTATGGATGTATGGATGGATGTTTGTTACCCTTTCACGCAAAAACTACTGAATGGATTTTAATGAAACTTCATAATAATATAGCTTATAAGATAAGTGTTAAGTAAGTCGGAAAAAAAAAAGGCTCTGTATACATACATTTTCTATAATATACTAGCAACCCGCCCCTATTTCGCACGGGTAGATATTATAAACCTAAACCTTCCTCATGAATCACTCTTTATATTAGTGATTAGTTTATTGCGAACAGACATACAGACGCGGCGTAGGACTTTGTTTTATAATATGTAGTGAAGAATATGTATTGAATGTGAAAAAAATTTGAAAGTGTGCGAGGATATATCGATGTTTGTTACTTTTCGCGCAAAAACTACTGAATCGCGATGATACTTCGTATGTAGATAGCTGAAGACCTGGACATACATAGGCAACCTTTTATCCCGATATTCCTCTGGCATCTGAGTTACGCGGGTGAAACCGCGGGGCACAGCTAGTGGTATATATATACCGCAGTACTGGCTACCATTCTCAGTATTCCAGTGCTATAAACACAACCTAAGTATGTACGTTAGGGAGCAGTCTAAGGTTATTTCTTACATATTAAGGGTAGCAGGGAAAGTGTTAATGTTAGACAATACTAATTGTAGCATTGATTTCAATAATTCCTAATGCGGGAGTTGTCTTTAAAAAAAGAAAAAAAAAATAAAAAAAAGAAGGTAGGTAACAATTTCTAAAATTTCAATTTCGATGTCCTGTTATTTATACGTATCGTACATTAGACAAACATGTGTGATGATGTTGACAGAATGCCGTGGGCGGTAGTAAATCTCGCAGACTCCACGGCATACGACGTTCACCCGCTGTGTAATGACACGATTTACAAGAACTGCATATCTATCTATTAATCAGCACTAGTTCGGACCTGTGGCTTGTTGATCCACATTTTTAAGCTAAAGACACAATATTTTAGAACCATAAACCTTATTGTGAACCTTATTTTTTTACCTCGTGAGTCTTTCAATTGGAGTGTGACGTTAACTTAACGAGCTGAACCGAAAAAGTGGCGTAATGATGGAAGCTTTGCTAGCGTTAGGTATCTTCAATACCACAAGGAGGGTCACTATAAATATTATCCCCGTATATTAAAAGCTTATCGTTGTTTTTGGACCCATAGAATTATAAGGACATCGCACGTCTTTTAAATAAACAATAAATTGTACTATAGAAAAATTTGAAAATATTTTTTAATAGCTAACGGAATTAAAAAGGAAAAAACCGGCCAAGTGCGAGTCGGACTCGCATACCGAGGGTTCCGTAAAATATTTTTATTATATGATGTAACTAAAAATTTACGTTTTTTGCAATTTTTCCTTTATCTGTGCTATAAGACGTTGCTTCGTGCCAAATTTCAAGATTCAAATTTCAAGATTCAGAGTTCACGGGAACGGGAAGTAGGTTTTGATTCCCTTGCGAGTGTCGAAAATTTGCGGTATAAACGGCTGTATCTTTTGATTGCGTTGGCTTAGAAGTTTGATTTTTTCACAACTCTAAGGGAAAGTAGACCTGAGTATTTAATATAAACTTCAGCTTGATACCTTCACACGTTCCTGAGAAAAAGGGTCTTGACAGACAGACAAACGGACGGACGGACAACAAAGTGATCCTAACTATTAGGATCACTTTGTTGGGGTTCCGTTTTTTCCTTTTGAGGTACGGAACCCTAAAAAAGTTCCACTATCACTATCTTTTCCTTGTGGTTCCATCACCAGACCATCGTCATCACGCCCAAGCTGTTGGCCTCGTTGAAATGAATCATATGAACACAAACTCGAGGGGTTTACTAGTAGCCACTGAAGAGTTCCACTCTCCACCTCTTGGCTCCGATATCAGATCAGCTCCAAAATACTAAATTATAGATTGTCATTCGAACAGCCGAACTAAATATACAAACCAAGAAAGTTTAATTTCGTTACGACAGCGACCTACAAGGATGTTTATCAGCAGTCTAGTTACCGCAGTGCGGGTTCTGCCTAGTTTGTATTTACAGCTCAAATTCGATCTTGTATGAATTACTGCAGTTACGTTTGGGGTGGCTCAGCTAAGTACCAACTAGAAGCACTGGAATCTGTTGACCGAAGAGCTCATAGCTTTATAAATGACGATGTGCTCACGAATAGGGAACTACATAGCCTTGGTCATCGTTGTAAAAGCGCTTTCTTTTTGATTTTTATAGGATTCACTTTGATAAGTGGGCGAAAGCTCCCTTCGAATTACTTCATCATCATTCTTTTATCGAACTACTAGACGCTAGTTGTCGAAACACCAAAAAGTCGAACCAAACGCTTTGACAGCTCCCTCGAAACACCAGAAAGTGTGGAATGAACACCCTATATCCATTTTTTCAGTCAATTATAATCCTGGAACGTCGAGAATTATAATTAAGTGTAGAGTGAATAGGTTTCTCTTGGATAGGCGTGCACCATCTTCGTCTTCAACGTCACTTTCCATCAGGTGAGTTGGAAGACAAACACCAATGCCAATTTTCAATAAAAAAAAAAGTTTGAGATCAGAAGTCTGAGGTAAAAGAAAATTACAGTGAAATCTTACCGCAATATAAGCCGTTGAAATGAACAGACAGAAAAATCTCTATATTTAATCTGTCAGAAATTCTTTGAGGCCATTTGCGCACGCGATTTATTCGCGTACACAATAATCTGCTCATTTTGACCATACCTGTCACGAAACCCCTTATAGAGATGGTCAGTGGTACCGACAGAAATACTTAGGCCCCGTTTACGCAGAGGCAGGGCGTTGCGCGGCGCGTCGTGCGTCGACTCGCGCGATCAAATCAAACACTGCTTATTATATGAGAGCGTTCACGTAGAAGCGTTTCCTTGCGCGGTTTGATTGATATGTACCACAGCACGCGGCGGCGCCCGCCGCGTTCCCTGCGTCGTCTCGCGCGACATCCCCCGCGGCCGAAGGTACGCCCTTATTGATAATAGTGGGTAGTTGACCATTGGAGGTGTGTAAATGTATTGTATGTTTCAAAATGGACGAACAAACCGAGTTTTTGGTTACATCAATTCAAGACCGACCTGAGTTATGGAAGACAGGACATCCACTACCTATATAATAACTATAAATTTACAATTTAAAATACCATCAACTCAAAAATCCCTTGAACGATTAGAAAAGAACTGACGGTCTTTGAATAAAATATATCTTTATACTGAAAAAAAATCATTAAAATCGGTCCAGCCGTTTAGGAGGAGTTCAGTGACTCACTGAACTCCTCACGCATGTGTTGACGTCGCCGGTTGCCATTCGAACATTTAATTTAAGTATGTGTTTTTTTTTAATTTAAGATTGTATGAAAACAATAAATATTTTAATTTCTTATTATGACTTCCATTTAAACCATCACCTATCTAGAAAGATCATTAAAGAATCAGTTTTTGTTTCTTATGTCCTGTGTTTGAGATGATAATGATGATGTCTCACTCCGAATTATCAATAATATTATTATCTATCTCGCTCGCCCCAGTAGCATGTCAAAGTTGATTAAAAGTTAAAATATTCTAACACATTTAAAAAAAACAAAGTAATTTTTTTTTTGTACTTAAAGTACGGATGCTTTTGGTTCTATTCGGAACTGCAATTTTTATTAATAACTATTGTTGTCGCCACATCAAAAACTTTTATTTATTTTATTAAAAAGTTAAATAATTTGGCCAACTATAATAGATGATATCACAGTTCACTATTTAATAAAATAAGTTAATAGACATTATTTCGACTGGTTATACCGGTCGAAATAAGGGTCGATTGATAAATATTAACGAATAGCGGGATTATAAAAGGGTAGAAATAAGTGGAGATAGATTGTCTTGAGTGCGAACAGAGATACAAACAACTTGGCCGTTAATGTTAGTTAGTGATTTTCATAGTTTATATCAGTGGTTGTGAGACTGTTTATATCAGTGGTTGTGAGACTGTTTATATCAGTGGTTGTGAGACTGTTTTCTTACAGTATGTTACTTAGATAGCTAATACAAAAAAAAATCATATCCCTTCATATGATTAGACACTGTAGCTACAAATTTTGAAGCTACAGTGTCTAATCATATGGTGTAGAGCAATAATATTAGATAAAAAAATAAATTAATTAAATATCATTGGTGTAGGGTAGGGTATCAAATTACAAACATTTCTAAAAAAGTTAATGTAACGTTGAAAAAAAAAAGAGTTGGATTTTTTTATTATTTTCTCCTAGGTAGTCATCGACCTGACCATACACCGGTACCGGCTTATCGTTGAATTTTGGGACATGTTGTATATATTTATTTTGTGCGTGTGAATGTCACTGAACTCCAATAAGGCTGGACCGGTTTTAACGATTTTTTTTAATATTTTTTACTTTCCGGCATGACAACGTCTGTCGGGTCCGTTAGTACCTATGTATATTGTAATGATCGGGGACTGTGGTAGCCGAGATCTCTGGGTCGCTATTGAACGAGAAGAATTAAAAGCACAAGCAAACGCAACTGATTGCTTTAATCAGTTGAAACTATATTAATACAATAATTATATATTCCAACACTTTTTCAATAAATTACTGCTTCTCAGACACTCCGTTTACGTCGCACCGAGTCTGCCACAAGAGTCCTTGTCTTCTAGAACGATTGTCTTCTCTTCTATTTTTAATCTACTAAAAATATTTCGAACATGTTCTAAATTCGAGTTTGGTGCCACCAGCCAAGACCTCCGTGCCTTTTCAAAGAGTTATTATTCCAATCGAAGGAGGATGCAAGCGGCGCGAGAGGTCTCATCACAACATGAGCTGCGGCTGCGGCCCCTCGGTGGCGCCGTACTCACACAAATCTCTATCTAGTGGGGATGTCATTTTTCCGAGGCTGCTTCCGCCAATGGAAGTAATGACTGGCCTTTAGCTGAGGACAGACATACAACAATTATTAAACATAGAAGTTCATTTATTAAGTCTTCCAAAACTTCTCTGCTGGCAGGCGAATCACTTGAGGTTTATAAAAACCCATCAAAAAAGTAAACCACCAGCCTTCTAAAAAATTTTCATACATCATTTAGTTACTTGGTTCTACAACCACGACCAACACCAGTGCATTGAGAACCCTGACCATATTGATTCCTACCTAGACTAAGTTTTTTCTTATTTCTGTTTTTTTTTCTCAACCCATGAAAAAAAAATTTACAACAAGATCAGCACACAATTATCATAAGTACAATATTTCAAATAAAATAAATATCTCCTTTATCTGACAAGTGATTCAACCTCGTTGGCTATTCAACAAAAAAAAACATAAGTCTCAAAGTCAACAAATCTATTTGCATACATCCTCAATGGTTAGAGACATTATGAACAAAGAAAAATAAACTATCCCTACATCAAAGTCTTTGACAACTGTCATCTGTCAACAAATTATCAAAGTTATAAACTATCCCTTGAACAAATATTATTTGCCCTGAAACAGAAACCTTAGACAGTTCTGACAGATTGATGAATAGGCATGGGGTCAAAGAAATCGATTACTGAAATATCCGAATCTTCAGAGATATCGATATCAATTCTTTGTATTTACTAATCAATTACAATTTTACAGATTCATGTATGTTACAGTAAAAGCCCGTATATTGGTTTATCATAGGTTTTACTAGTAAATCTTAGTATATATGAAAATGTTTAGATAAATGTCAGAATTTTATAAGAGATATAATTTTTCGGGCTTTTCAGTTAAATCCTAACCTAACCGACATTGTACATTATTGATTTTCGTAGAAGTGATTCGGTCCTGGTCTTCGACGACCGCTGTCATTACTTGTTGTGCACATACATAAGCAAAGAGTAGTTCGGAGTTTTGCGATAAGCGGTTGGTAAATTTTAGGTTTTACTGGAAAATCTTAGGATTTACTGAAGTTCGGAGATTTACAGTAACATATACACTACACAACATAGGTAGGAGGGGTCTAAGTAATATGCGTGAAGTTGACGTAAGTACATTTAAACAGAGGTAACATATTTTAATTTGACTTAAAATCATTAATTTTCATGCTGAAAAGTCTCAAAGTCAACAAATCTATTTGCATACATCCTCAATGGTTAGAGACATTATGAACAAAGAAAAATAAACTATCCCTACATCAAAGTCTTTGACAACTGTCATCTGTCAACAAATTATCAAAGTTATAAACTATCCCTTGAACAAATATTATTTGCCCTGAAATTGTTTCAATGAATCTATAATATTAGAATTACTAACCCCCCTCCCCCCCCCCGAAAATTATTGAAACAATTTAATTTCTTATCTTCAAGTGTCATTACCATTCATCGAGAACTTTGTATATATTTGTTCCAGGTAACTGTTTTATTATATTTTCTGATGTACGATCGATGTTCCGAAGTGCATACTTTATAAGCATAGCAACGACTTTATTTATATTAAGAATAAGCCTAGCAACAGATATTGCTCCTACTACAACATAATATTGCCTTTTTGACACGAATCTATTACATCGCGTGATACAATAAAATTTATTTTTTCGCGACATCATATCTTTTACCTTTTATCTTCTACACAAACACAAAGACAATATATCAAATACATTAACAAATAGTAATTACATCCTATTAATTAGTATTTGTCTATACTGTTAATTACTTTTCTTGAATTGCATCTTCTCCAAAAATTTACAAAATTACAGACTTTATAAGAATTCTTCATGAAATTATAACCATCTTCTTTCTTGCGCCAGTTATAAAAACTATAGTCCAGCTAATCTAAGAAGTACCGTTTGACAGTTCTGACAGATTGATGAATAGGCATGGGGTCAAAGAAATCGATTACTGAAATATCCGAATCTTCAGAGATATCGATATCAATTCTTTGTATTTACTAATCAATTACAATTTTACAGATTCATGTATGTTACAGTAAAAGCCCGTATATTGGTTTATCATAGGTTTTACTAGTAAATCTTAGTATATATGAAAATGTTTAGATAAATGTCAGAATTTTATAAGAGATATAATTTTTCGGGCTTTTCAGTTAAATCCTAACCTAACCGACATTGTACATTATTGATTTTCGTAGAAGTGATTCGGTCCTGGTCTTCGACGACCGCTGTCATTACTTGTTGTGCACATACATAAGCAAAGAGTAGTTCGGAGTTTTGCGATAAGCGGTTGGTAAATTTTAGGTTTTACTGGAAAATCTTAGGATTTACTGAAGTTCGGAGATTTACAGTAACATATACACTACACAACATAGGTAGGAGGGGTCTAAGTAATATGCGTGAAGTTGACGTAAGTACATTTAAACAGAGGTAACATATTTTAATTTGACTTAAAATCATTAATTTTCATGCTGAAAACTAACAATTTTTTTTTATTAATGTTAGTTCTCTTATTTTCTTAGATTTGGCACCATAAATATTGTAGTTAATTAGTGTTTTGAAGATTTATAAATGCAAAAAATAAGTATTGGACAAAAAATTGTTTTTTTCACTACTACTACTGGAAAAATCGTCGTCGTCATCATCGTCATTGAAATTAATCACTATTTGATTGTCCATGAAATGATCGAAATGAACATCTCTGTCGAAGTCGTCCATTATTATTTTCTTGGTTTTTTCTACTACTTTGCCCCAATCATCCTTTGTGACCTGGGCACATGCTTCCTTCAATAAACCTTCCATTTTCTTTACACTGAAGGGCGGCTTCGTATTGTGTCTTGCTCCACATTATCATCACTTGCTTAGTTCAGACTGCAGTATAAATATTGCCAAGGTAATCGAATAAAGAAGAATCAGTCCAGAAACGTAATAGCCAAGTCACAAATTTTGATAAAATACACAAACGGAAAAAGTACGCGCACAGTCAGTTTCCAAGATGGCGAAAGACTGCATAGATTATAGTTAGCAGTGGTGCCAGATTAAAAAAAAAGTGTTTTCTTTGTAAAGACGGACACGAGCGATTTTGCCTACAAAGATTTATTTAAAATTGTGTTCTTCTTTTCTTCATTTGTCGACACATACAATCTGGTATTATACCGACCATACCTCATACTGTTTCTTGATATCTTCTTTTTAACTAAGCTAGTATTATACAAGTTTAGTACATTAACTTTATGGTAATTTACTTTTGCACCTCTATCCTTTGAGAACTTCCTCTCCATACGTCTAGGTGCTGCAGCTGCTCTAAATGCTGCAATTGTTTGAATTTGCTGGCAGGGCTCAGCAATTTTTTCTTTAACTCTGGTGAAAACAACATCTCTCGGCGACTGTCTTTTCTTCTATTCTTATTCTTCACAAAATATTTCGAACATGTTCTAAATTCGAGTTTGGTGCCACCAGTCCAGGCCTCTCGCGTATCAAAGAGTTATTATTCCAATCGAAGGAGTGTGCAAGCTGTGGCGAGAGGTCTCATCACTACAATACAGTGTGAAGTTATGTTTTCACTTCTGACGTGCAGTTTTTTTTTATTGTGTAATGGAATACACCTTTGTCTTTCAACTCACTTGATGAAAAGTGACGAGTAAGATGACGATGGTACACGCCTATCCTAGAGAAACCTATTTACTCTACACTTGAACGTTCCAGGATTCTAGTTGACTACAAAAATAGACGCAGGCAGCTCATTCCACACTTTGGAGCTGTCAAAGCGTTTATTTCGACTTTTTGGTGTTTCGACAACGAAACGATGAAACCACTGTCTGCGTCTAGTAGTCCGATAAAAGTATGGTGAGGGTTCAATTAATTCGAAGGGAGCTTTCAAACACTCACCAAGGTCAATCCTATAAAAAACCGATAAGCAAGCGACTTTACAACGATGCTCAAGGTTATGTAGTTACCTATTCGTGAGCACATCGTCATTTATAAGCTTACGAGCTCATGGGTCAACAGAGTCCAAAGCTTCTAGACTTGTGCTGTATAGAGATGAAGCAGCTGTTCAGAGCTATAGTACCGCCGGACCTTCGAAATTACTTATAATTTATTAGAAGTTGTCTGTGCCATGGATTCGATTTGTTGACCGAAGTTAACTTTGGGCGTGACGGTGCATATTCTTCTGTTTGACGGTCTCGTTTCTGCACTTCTTCTATCTAGATATAAACTTTCAGGATTCCAAATTTCTAATACCTCCGTCCGCGAAATTTGCTTAAAAAGGGGGACAAATAATTGTCTTCACTTATATATATTTACAAGCTGGACCGCGCATTTTCTTCGTTTATGCAACATTTTTCATTGATGCTCCACTCCTATTGGTTGTAGCGTGGTATTGCATAGCCTTCCTCAATAAATGGGCTATCCAACACTAAAATAATTTTTCAATTCGAAGCTGTAGTTCCTGAGATTAGCGCGTATAACCAACCAAACTCATCAACTTTATAATACATATTAGTATAGATTGAGAATATAGAAACTCTGCGGGCCAAGTACTAGTCTACTGCATCAATAATAAGCCTTTGATATGATTGTATGAGGACCGATATGTTCATATATGGCACCTAATAGTATTTATCTGTATCGATCTATTTATGGCCGCCTTCACCTGTCACCATTGTATGCTAATGTTTTGTACTGAAACAGTTTCAACGCACTGGGGACTTTAAACGCAGTAGTTTTTACACCTTATAAAAAGAAATAAATATATATAAGTAAGTATATAAACAGTTTTGTACTCATTGAGTTCGAAAACAAAGTCGGCGGAAATCCACAGATTTTCACTACAAAACCATGTCCCCTATAAGTAATCGAATACCTCTTGTTTTCCTAGTCCAATGGATGCGCGAATACAAAAAAAAAAGTTAAGTTCGATGGTCCCCTATCTAATCTAGCATAAATTGCGCAATAAGGCACTTTCATTCTTCAACTGTGCATTTATGCTATAGGTTCTGGTAGTATTATGTATTCTGTACTATAGGTATCAGATGCAAGTGATTAACCAAGGCAACTCTCATCTTTCCAATATACGTGCAGATTTTCTCAATAAATTATACCACCTAAATAAATTAGTCCTGTTTTCTCTGCATCACCCGAAGGTTGACTGGCAGAGAATGTCTTAGGCATTAAGTCCGCTTTTGTAATTTATGTGTATATAGTTTAAATAAATACTTTTTTGAAAACGCAAGTGCCATCTCTTTAACATCGTAGTGCGTAACTTATTTGAACCTATAACCCATAATAGTATACATTATCCGTATTTGTAATTTTTAATAATGTTACATTACAGTAAATACTCTCTATTTTACATTTAAATCGAGTATCGATTGACACGTGTCATTTTATTGTACGATATGATACCGTCATTTGTAGCTCAATTAAAACACTCGATAATCATCGAGTGTCGGACTTAATTTAGAGACGGGCGAAAGCGCTCGGATTTCACGGTTATTGCCTGTTCAAGTTAGAGGTATGTGAACCTGGCCAAATCCACATGAAAAAACAATATCCCTTTCCTTGAATAAATAAATATTTATTCACATAAAATAGAGTACATGGAGGTAATATACAGATGCTTACAGTCTATCTATTTAGCCTCTGAAAGGCATGTGAAATAACTACAATACTTTACTTACAATCCCACTAATATTATAAATGTGAAAGTTTGGATGGATGGATGGATGTTTATTACTCTTTCACGCCAAAACTATAGAACCGATTGCGATGAAACTTGGTACGTAGATAGCTGAAGACCTGGATAGGCCTATATGTATAGGGTACTTTTTATCCCGATATTCCCACGGGATCGGGACTAACGCGGGTGAAACCGAGGGGCGCTGCTATTTATATGTAATAATTAATATGTATTTATTTGTAAATTATCAAAGTCAGAAGAATATAGATAATGTCAATTGTACTAATGTCTTGAATAACTAAGTTTATTATCAATACAAATAAATAAAGTTAAAGTGTCTGTTTTTAATGTCAAAATAAAAGGTTTTATAAGCTCAACCTTTGCCTGAAAATCAGTTTTTTAAACTTTTGTCTGTCTGTCTATTTGTTCCGGCTAATCTCTGGATCGGATGGACTGCTTGCCACGGGACTTCGTATTTCGAGGATACTTCCAGTGCCACTTCTTAACAACCATTCCTCTTCAATATACTACAAGTTTTTTTTCTATCTTTAATTCCCAAAGCGCCCGGTTGAGGGCTATAAGCGTGCTCCTTATTACGTGTGTGGAGCCAAATCATATACAACATAAAAAACTTTTTAAGAAAAAAATAAACCGACGAAAGAACTGAAAAGGGAAAATAATATAAAAAAATTAATTTGTTATCCTGTTTGTACGGAACCCTCGGTTTAATGGGAGGGTTATCCGTCCGTGCTAGCCTAATTCATATATTTTTAGTCAGCGCCAAACATACAAACACGCAAATTAATTAACTACTTTAGCGGAATGCGCTGCGGTGGCGACCGACGGCGATGCGACGCGACGTAGGTCACGTAGGATGTAGGTATCACTTTGCCAAAATATTTATGAATTTCATTTTTGTATGTTATACATGAGAAAAAAAAGACAAATATACGGTTTGACTTAAAAACCTCCTTCGGGGTTTCGTCGGTTCAAAATGTGGGTGTTTAATATTCACCTTCACGGAAACAGGTTTTTTTATTGAGTGAACACGCTCTCTCAAACTACCATTGAGGAAGAACATACTTGAGGAAAGTCATAGAGTATTAAACATCACGCCACGACGCTTATAATAAGAATCTTTATTTTCTAGAAACATGGTCACAAATCGTTATAATAGTGTTGTTCTGTATACATATTAATTAAGTACCTACAGCATGTTTAACAAACTAAATCGGCAGGCAAATATTTTGAATCTTAACACATATTACATTAATCTATATTTTAAAAAGACAAGAAACACTAAACAAATTCAATAAAATCGTCATTAAAATACAGGTCTAATATACACCTACTTACTATAATGATTATAATTATTGCTTATTTTACAGTTTAAAACAATTTTTTTTTTAATTAAAAAAAAACAACTTTTTAATTTACAAAATTTTAAATTAGGAATATTTATGTGTCGCGGGGGGCTTCACAAACATTCAAATAACGGATACGAAGAACACCCAGACTCTGGACAACTGTGACAACAATCTGTGGATCACACAATTTTTTGTCCGTGTGGGATTTGAACCCACAACACTCGGCGCGAGGTGACCACTTAAACCATTGCGCCAATCGGGCAGTCAAATTTTTATTAATTTTTTTTTTTTTTTTTATGTTATAGGGGGCAAACGAGCAGACGGGTCACCTGATGGTAAATGACTACCGCCGCCCATGGGCACCTGTAACTCAAGAGTCACAAGTGCGTTGCCGCCCTTAAGGTAGGAGTAGGAGAAGAAGGGGACGGGGGAAAGAGTGGGAAGAGGGGAGAGGGAAAGAGTGGGAAGAGGGGAGAGGGGGAGAGGGGAACAATTATAACATTATTATACCATTATTTTTGTCTACATTGTATAAATTCGGTAACTGTATAAAGCATTTATCTTTAAGCCATTGCTTCAGTTCATATTTAAATCGTGACAGAGGCAATTCTCGAATATTTCTGGGTATTTTATTAAATATTTTTATACACATAGAGCTGGCTATTCTTTTTACATACCATGCTTGATGTCGTATTTACTTGTAGGATCTCTTACCGAATATTTCTTAGTGTTACCAGCTTTTTAAAAAAACTACTTATTGCATATTTTTTAATAAATACTATTACTTTTTATCCCGATATTCCCACGGGATCGGGACTTGCGCGGGTGAAACCGCGGGGCGCTGCTAGTTGTTCATAATAGTGACTGTCAACTGTGAGGTTTAGAGTCTTAGAAAGATTAGATAATTAAGGGAGGAGCGCAGCAGTGAGTTTCACAAGGACAAGGGCAATCGATTGATAAGACTTTAAATCGATTTTTATAGTGAACATAAATAGAACAGTGTGGGGAATTTTAGAACATCTAAAAGATTTTACTTTGCCTTCATTTGTTAAGGTTACGCTTTTCCCAAAAGTTTATAAACTTTGTTTTACGTGAAATAAAATAGCTTTGAGTCATATTTGAGGGAGGGGCAATGTTATCCCTAACTTGATTCCAAAGGGGGTATATATCAGCAGAAACATACACACTACTTTAATATACATAATGTGATACTTTTTCGTATACAACAAGCCCGACTTCAAAAAACGAGGAGGTTCTCAATTAGACTATTTTTTTTTTTTTATTTTTTTATATTTGTTACCTCAGAACTTTCGACTGGGTGAACCGATTTTGATGATTCTTTATTTGAAAGCTGGTGCGTCCCATGTGGTCCCATTTCAATTTGGTCCGGTTCTAAAAATAACATCCATGAGAAAGCCATATAAGTATTTTATGGAACAATTTTTTTATGAAGTCGGTTTTTTTTTTTTTAATTATACACCGAATGACTTAAAGTTTTAAGATCAATAACAATCAAGAGACACACTACAGATCTTTGGAGTACTTTTGGTGCGTAGACTTGCTATTGCCAAACTTTCTTAAAAAAGGTATAGGCCCTGTATTATTGCCATGGCAATCCCCAAGTCACATCCCAAACATTTACAAACAACAACAATAAAAAAAATCGTCTGGATTATTTAGCATCTGCTTTCTATTTCTTATAATTATATATATATATATATACATATACTAGTACAAATATAATTCTATCGGGTGTGTTGTTTAACTAGTTGTAACTTGACTTTAACCTGTCAACATAGCGACAGATTAATCTTAAATTATTTAAATTAAATCTTCAGCGCAAGGATTAAGATTGGCGATAGTGTCACATCACTAGCTTATTTTGTTCAAAGGTGCCGCTATCGGAGTAGCGTGTGAATTTAGTGGTGCAAGCATCAATATCGATGTTACACTTAATTACAGAGTAAATATAAAAAATATAACCTGCAAACTGATCACAAAAAAGCGCTGTTTTGGTTACGTAGTTAAATTTTGGATAAACAATTAGGATCCTAAAAACTTTTGCTCGAATGAGAGTAACCTACATGGGCAAATATTACCTCATCTCTACAAAAGAACTCAGCACAACTATCGCAGTAAGGTCTTATTTTTTTTGTGGACTGAGGTTGATAACTCACAATTGACACAGCTGGTGTTGTGAGTTCTTATAGACACCCATGAATGTATACCTCACCAAGCGATGTTAGGGAAGATTGCTATATATAAAAAAAGACAACCCTAACGTCACGTCGTTGTCAGAATAGATTACAGTTACACGATAGAGAGAAGGGCAACTCCTGGGTGAATATAGCTGTTGGTAATTAGCGCTGTGTGACCTGCATTGCGACTTTATTGTGTCACATCAAGAGTCGCTATTCATTTATATGATTTAGGGGAATGCGACTTCTGTACCTGTTGCGACTTGTGTACTATTGTGTATTCTGTGCCGATACCGAGAATTAACTTGTATGTGTTCGTGTGTGTTGGCCATGTTTATAAAATTTTTAGTACATATTGCTAATTGCAAAGATGCCTGACGCCATTGACCGAAGGACCGTTCTTGTCCTCTACGAACCAGTTTTTACAGGCACTAATTTTTAAAGATGTCAATCAATACCATGAACCAATCCGCGCACAACCTTCCCAATATATTTTAGTGATGATGTTAGTCTAACATTTTATTATCATGATAAGCTGAACCTATATTACAAAAGAGAGCAAGCGGATTTAAAAATCTATTAACTTTTTCGTGATACATCGACAAATATTTATTACCTCTGACGATCGACACAATTATATCAATATACCGATACGTTTATTTGTCCAACACTATTTTCTAGTGACGTTGTCAACTCAGCGGGTGAGGCGCGACTTAAGGCGTAATTTGTCACAGGCTGCCACTGTGGCAGACAAACGTCACTTTTTACTTTGGTTTAACGGTAGTTTTATATTTGTATATTATTATCTAGTTTAGGATTAAAATATTTTAATATTGCTTTCTTTATTAATTAATTAACAGAGAGGTAGAAAGAAGTGGAATAAATGTATTACTTTCTTTATTCTTTTTAAAACGACAACTCCCGCATTAGGAATATTCCTGTGTCGCGGGGGGCTTCACAAACATTCAAACAACGGACACAAAGGACACCCAGAATCGGGACAACTATTTGTGGTTCACACAAATTTTTCTCCCGTGCGGGTTTGAACCCACAACACTCGGCGCGGCGTAGTGGCGAGGTGACCACTTAATCCATTGCACCATCCGTGCAGTCAAGATGACAGTAGGGATGTAGTATTAAGATTCTTTTTAAACATTTTTTTACTTTTTTTTAGATTTCTGTGTAAAAGTCACGAAATTTTCCTAAAATTATTAGCGCTTTACGTTATTCACGGGGTCTACTATAGGACCCTAAAATATGACACATCTTTCTGTGAGGTCCGGTATACATCATTCTCCTCCGCGCCTTTTTCCAACTAAGTTGGGGTCGGCTTTCAGTCGAACTACGATACGGCTGAACTTCGATATTTTACGTGAAGCGACTGCCATCAGACCTCCACAACCCAAGTACTAGGCGATATCGAAGTTCTGTAGTTAGACCAGGTTGTCGGACTTTTAGGGCTCCAACTACCCGTAACGAATGCCACAGATGTTCGTATGGCAACCGGGACCAACGGCTTAACGTGCCCTCCGAGGCCCGGAGGGGTCTCAATGTGTTGAGAATGGACACTCTAAGACTGACCTGGCAAGCATTTCTTAACCTTGTGATGTGCTAACATACTCGGTTACCACTTAGCCATGAGCCCCTCCTGTATACATATATTCACTTAAGAGGGTAGGACGATTATTAAAATGGCAGTATAATGACGACAATGGAAATGGACGTTACTTGGTCGTAATTTAGACGGTTGTGCAATAACTATTTTTGAGTTTTATTGTACACAAAATATGTGTAATATTATATGACATTTTCCCGCGTCCATTGTACAAAATAATAGGTATAAACTTTTTTGAAAGAATAGTGTATGAAGCTCTAAAAAGACTTTTATGAAAGGAAAGCATTTTGCAATCAAAGAATTATTAACCGAAAATCGAGATTGGTAGTAAATAATTAACAAATATGGTTAAAAAGTAATTTGTTTAAGTAATTGGTGCAAGTGGGCCATAAAAAGTTTAATTACTGAGCTCTTTATGTTGCGAAACTCCCATAAATTCCACTTTTTTATCAGACAGTAATTGTTTATTGAAAAATAATGACTTGCAGTTTAAGAATGTTAATATTTTAGCAATAAATCGCATCACCGGTTAACACACAGTGGTATCATTCAATCGCATTATGTATCGTATCATATCGGAATCGAACCGTGTGCCATACTCCGCGGCCGTGGTTAATATTTAAAAAAAAGTTTATTGGTAACAAATGTTTTGTTGTCTAGGAAAATAATGTTCTTCCTCTATAGTTACCCAATTCTGAGGTCCGCAAAATAAGTTTAGATATCTGAGGCTGTCCAATGCGGCTTGTTCTATGTCACTATCGATTCCACATGTAATGTAGCTCAATGTATCTTTTAAGGCGCTGTTACGAGGTGGAATACCGTTTTGAGTAATGTTGAGTATTCTTACAAAGACAACTTGACAAACGTAAAGTTTTAATTTTTAAATAGATAATTAGTAAATATAATTAGAAATTGAATGGAATAGTTGTACGTGTGTTTGCGGGAAGGCCGTGGGCGATGACATGGCATTGCGATAAGAGAAAGTTTTATTAAGAGATAGTCGCTTTAAGTGTTTGCAAGAATGTGTTTAGTTTAACGGGTGATCACTTATGCAATGATGACGAATGTTAATAAAATACTATTAATGAGGGCCACACATTACCAGATTTCTAGAATAGATTTAGTTTATTTGCTTAAAATGTAGGTATAACAATGATAGACGAATGTTTAACAGACAGTGCCAGATACATTTTGACGTTTAGTGAGTGGCATCATGCCCGTGAACACCTGGCATTGGTCGGGGCTGATCATCTCGCAGCCGCAGGAACAAACCCACAGCTTCAGAACTTATTTTTTTTTTATTTATTATAAACAATGTGAAAAGAAACTTAAAATATTTTGAAAAAGCGTGTCCTGGGAGTTTCTTGGCTGTTCTTTTCAGCTTCAGCTTTACGACTGACTTATTTTGACTGACTCCTTCTCTTGACAATTTAAAAACACCTATAATTGGTTTAATTGAAATAAATGACTTTGATTTTAATTTTGACTGATTAATAGCATTGCTCAACCAGCCATTTTAAGTTTTTCTTCTTAACTAATCCAGCTAAGCTTGTGTTACGAGGTAAGTAGTATTCATGTAGTCATGTATTCATTATTGCATTCCATATGTTACAAAGGTAGCATATAAAAAATCAATTATGATCAATATGAACCCTGTCGAACACAGCAAATTAGGAGAGAGGAAGAGGGCTACGTGGCAATTCAAGTTATATAGTATGCTAGTATATTAGCATGTGGGGTCAAGTGGGTTGTATCTTGTGTACAAATCCTATACCTACCCATCTTTATCCAATCGCATTACTTAATATTGTCACTTACAGGGCGATTATAAAAATAGCATTTGATCCTCAGTTGATACACAAGTACGCTAACTTGAAAATATGATACAACCGTCGACGGAATACTGTCTGTACCTGTCGAGCTGCCGAGTTCCAAATAGGAGGAGGTTCTCAGTTCGTCGGAATCTTTTTTTTATGTATGTTCACCGATTACTCAAAGACGCCTGAACCAATTTTCAATTATTTTTTTTGTTTCAAAGGGTATACATTCCAGGTGGTCCCATTTAAATTTTATCGAAATCAGTCGAGCGGTTTCTTAAAAATCAACAAATATTTAAAAATTGTATACATTGATGATGTTTTCGTTAGCTCCGAAACCTCGCTGTCTGATTGGAGCAGTGCGTTTAGTTGGCCTACCCATATTATATTTAAACAAAATACATCTACTTTCCACTAAAAAGCACATTGAAGTCGGTGATACATTTTTTTTAAAGATAATTTTCAAGCAAAATCATATATTTACTCCATAAGGGTCACAAAATTTTGCCCACCTTTCTGTGACATAAATACCCATCAGCTTATACATTGATTTACACACAAGTTTGATATTGTGATAAAAGTAGGTCATGCGTTGTAAACTCAAACGTGATGGGGACATTATAATTGTACATGTTCGGTTGACAATCAACATAATATCATCGTACAACTTTCACTATCGCCCAAGCTTTATATTATACTGCTAAATAATGTAAGTGGAATCAACTCAGCGGACTTGCGATTGGGGGAGGGGGTATAAATAATTGTAAAATATGGGTCACGTCGTATGGGTACTTTCCCCTATTGTCGTATCGAAATGCCTCTTGGAATGTAGTTTGGATGACAATACTATAAGTTGGAATCTTGGAGCTGATCTGATGATTTAACCAGAATGTGGAAAGTGGAACTCTTCAATGGTTACTAATAAAACCCTCGAGTTTGGACTCATATGATTCGTTGTAACGAGTCCAACAGATTGGAATTGGTAACGATGGTCTGATGATAGAGCCAGGAGGTGGATGGTGGAACTCTTTTTTAACTTTTTAATTTGGTTCGCCTTTAAACCGTTTTATTTTTTTGTTTTACTAAATTTTAATTATTATTCTAATCAAAATTAAACCGCGGGACAAAGTTGGCCTGTTATAATAATCTAATTGCAATCGAAATGAATCGATCGTGGACACGGGGGGACTGAATCGAATCGATCGAAACGTCGGGTAACCAAAAAAAGGTATTGTACTTTAGAAATCTTATATCGATTAAGTCCTCAGTAACACATCTAATATTTATCAAAGTTGCAAAAGATTAGAAACTATTATTATTATTTTTTATTTATTTATTTATTAATAAGCTAAAATTAAATTAAATTAAATAAATAAAAAAAAAAAAATTAAATGCTAATAAATAAATAAAAAAACAACGAACACCCAGACTCGGGACAACTATCTGTGGATCACAGAAATTTTTGTCTCGTGTGGGATTTGAACCCATAACACTTGGCGCGGCGTAGTGGCGAGGTGACCACTTAAACCATTGCGCCGTCCGTGCAGTCAATTTTTCTATGTGTAATATGTATGTATTTATAGAAAAAGTATCTATGTATGTTTATCCGTGTTCTAGACACATAGCACAAGCTATGCGTAGTTTGGGTCCAGAATAGTCTAGATAATGATGTGTAATATGTCCAAGGATATCATTATCATTATCCTAATAGAAAACCAATGAAATAAATAGATTTCCTACTTATCGGTTTAAGTACGAGTCTTATGTAAACATTGTAATAAAATTTTACTGTTTTTCATACTCGTGTTTGAATTTACAAAACATTTCCTTTCTCACAAAGCAAATTGCTTAAAAAGAAGTTGGTTATTACCGAGTGTATACTTTAAAGCTTGGCAAAAAAATATAAATTCTGATGTAATCGAACGAATAATTAAAACTAAAAATGTAAAACCTTTGATTTGAAGCAATTCACTTAAAAAAAAAAAACGAATATCATCAAATTATCCCCCTTACCACGAACGTTTATATCTAACCCTGCGTCGCTAGTGTGACGGTACACACGGTGGGTTACGCACGCGCCGCCATACAATCTCACAGATAGATCGCGACGCGCGAAGTGTTAAAAGTGAGAGTGATCAAAATTTTTATCTAAAGGTGATAAAAGTTTTATGTTAAAACTTGTTTAGTGTACAAAAGTGTAGTTTTCAAAAATAAAAAAGTGGGTTAGTAATAAATGAGGATTGGGTACATTAAAACTGAGGTATTATTTAAAAAAAAAAATATACAAAATCGACATACAGAAAATGTAAAGCAAACAGTGGAAGAACAATAACACGTCTCGCATTTGCACTCAAATAGGAGTCCAGTTCCGCTTAATGCGAGATGAGAATCCAGCGCTTATTTCACTAGTCAACATTTTCTTTTTTTATATCGTAAACAATTTCATAGGTTTCCTGTTCTATGAGCTGGATATAATGTAGAAAGTAAAATAAAACATTCCTATCTCGTTACAATTTTATGATATATCATTATTTGTTTATTGTGCTTTCATAACAATATTTAAATTGATATTAATTTTTGAGGACTAAAAGCTATCTTTTTTATTTTTTTTTGTTTTTCGACTTTACTTTGTGGTTGGGGTTTATTTACCTTATTAACAACCTGCATTTGTTTGCAAGCATTACAAGGTTCCATTTTCTTTAATATCTTTTTTCAATAACAGTTATATTTTAGAGAATTCGTTCTCTTTGTTCATCACTCTTAGCTCCTATATTTTCAAAGTAAAAATCTAAAGGCGAATCCAGAAAATGTATTTTCAAATAAAGGTTGCATTTCATTAGGAAAAGCTTGCAACATTTTCTAAATAATGTCAACATATTGCGAGGATTCATAATTCCCTAAAAAATGTCAGTGTCTGGAACGAACGACGTCCAGGCTTCCTTTTCAAAATCATTTGCTTACGGACTTTAAAATTTTCATAGAAAATTCAACGAAATTTTACCATCCGTAAGCAAAAGGAATTGTTTCACTTGAAATCGGTCCAGTTTTAGGTGGCATAAGTATTGGAAGCTCATTCGAATGTGGTAGTGTATTCGTGACAGATGATACATTTGGATATTAGTGAGGTAAAAGTAGCAGACACTTATATGATCCTTAGGTTAGATATTTTGTTTAGGCCATATTACAGGTTGACCAAAAGTCATTCCACTATATTTTCCTCTAAAAGTTTGGATGGATGGATAGATGGATGTTTGTTACTTTTTCACGCAAAAACCACTGAACCGATTGCGATGGAAACTTGGTATGGAGATAGCTGGGGACCTGGATTAACGCATAGGCTACTTTTTATCTCGTTAATCCTACGAGATCGGGACTTACGTGGGTGAAACCGCGTGGCACTGATAGTTAATTATATAATTTTTCCCTATTAAATTATTACAAGACGGCGGCGAGACGTCGCTCCGCGATTGCGCAGGCGCGGTCACGTGACTCGGGTGCTTGTTTATACCATAAGTACAGTGAGAGTGCCGATGCCGCGCCGCATCCAAACTGCGACGATCGTTTACCTAACTTATCACGCATATGTTTTATTTCAATATTGTATAATATTGCCTAATAAATGTGTAAACAAACAAACAATATGTAAAAGCGACGTACCTAGTACAAAATCTTGGAAAAAACAACACTTACAACAAAACTACTAAAAACACACAAAACCGCATACGGAAGGACGAGGATGGCATAAGGTATGAGACATAAACTTAGGAGCATTTGGTAACATACTTTAAGTGTATGTCACCTTATATATATATATATATATATATATTATATGTATTATATGGGAATAGGAATTTAAAAAATTCAGTTGGTTAAAAAAAACAATTTGATTCAGGTGGTTGTTTATGGTACCTACTTAAGGCTGAATTCGTATTACGCCGCTGATTTGTGTACATAAATATGTACATTGTAATTGATTTTAATATAATAAGAAATTAATAATATAAACTGTCTATAGATCTAAAGATGCAATAATAATATTCAACTGTATTTAACGGATTCATCAGTAAGACTATGTTCAGACGACGACGACGTTTGTCGGTTAACACTAGGGTTGCCAACCGTACTATAATATATAGTATTATAGTACGTTGACCAATGCCATAGCCTGTATGCGAATATCAATATCAATAATGTCGAATTGACAACGTTAAACGAATTTTTGGTCTGCTTTAAATTTGTTTGGGATTTTGGTAATTATTAGCAATTTGCAATTTGAAATTAAATTAGTCAAAGGGAAGGAAAGGAACAAATATATCTTTGTCTATTTTATGCTTTTTCATCATAAAAAATACTATATTGTTTATGGTGTATTATATTTTTATAGCTAATTTTGAAAAATACTATACTTATCTCACCGAAGAAATGTTGGCAATCCCAGTTAACACACTTGCAATGCCCACCATTTGATCGTAGTTTTACTGATGAATCTGTTAAAAACATTTTTGTATAGAATTTTGTTAAAGCGCTCGTAATGTGAACACTATACAAAAAGTCAACGCGCGCTCGACGCCGGCTTAACGCCCGTCATCTATACATAGTCTTACTCATGAATCTATGATATTTCTGTCCTGCCTTTTCTTACTGTTTTATTTACATTCAACTTACGAATTTTCTTTCCAAAAAACCTACTACTAATCAATATCTCACCTTGAATGTCGTATTCGCGCGTTTACTCAAAATTTGACACTAATAACTTGATCATAAATGTTTGAATTCCCACCTAAAATCATAGACAAGGTCTTTTATTGTTTAACTTAAAATATATGTGGCAATTGTTGACCGTTAATCAATATCAGATATCCATAACATATCATATTCAAATAAAATTATCATATCGTAACTTACCACAGACTGGTCTCGGAATCGTATTTATCATATATAATGTAAATGATTAAGAAACTCCTTAACTAAAAAAAAATCCTGAGCGGTATTCATATGTATGAAAGAATCGCTTTTGCCTGCTGGTTCGCTCGCGTTCAAATTATTTTTCTTTCGGGAACACTACTTTTTTCTGGATGAAAGGTGAGTACTCTATCTCCTTTTCTTTCTGTACCTCTGACATCATGTGTACAAAATTTCGGTGATCGGTTGAGTATTTTCTTTATGATTCAGGACATTTTCACATACGTTGGCGGTGCTTCATTTACACACTTTACCGTGGGAGGGACTGGCCTGTTGGTCTAGTGGTTAGTGACCCTGACTGCTGAGTCCGAGGTGGTGGGTTCGATTCCCACCCAGGACAAATAATTGTGTGATGAGCATGATCATTTGTTCTGTGTCTGGGTGTAATTTATCTAAAATATGTATGTAAATAGAAACATATATGTTTATCAGCAGTCTGGTTACCATAGTACAGGCTTTGCCTAGTTTGGGATCAAACGGCCGTGTGTGAGATGTGTGAAGTTATTATTATTATTTAGTTGGAACTTCAAAATAATACAACCAGGTTTCATAGCATGTAACAATTGGGTTCACTACCCGTGACCAGAATCAGTGCCATTCGATCAAAATGTCGGGTAACCAATAAAGGTATAGTGTCTGATGCCTGTTACTTTATTAAAGATACTAATTGCTTGCCTACGATCTAAAATATTAAATAATTCTCTCTTAAATATAAACTTATAATCCAATTGTGTAAATTGTTGACTTTAGACTAAATTAAAATTAATTACAACTTTCATGACAAAAACGATTGAACTAAACTGACTGATGGAGGAAACTACTGCAATGAAATAAAGTGATATTTTTTTTATGTTATAGTATCTATTAGCCGGCTCTACCGGAGTGATACCACGGCCTCACAGAAAACCGGCAGTGAAGCAATGCTTGCATTGCTTTACCCGGAGTAAGCCCCTAACCCTTCCCTCTCCCTCTCTTCCCCTCTTCTCCCTCTACCCACACTCTCCCTCTTACCCCTTCCTCCCCTTCGGCTACTCCCACCTTAAAGGCCGGCAACGTACTTGTGACTCTTGAGTTGCAGGCCACCCGTGGGCAACGGGCGGCGGTAGTCGCTTACCCGTCTGCTCGTTGGCCCCCCATCCCATAAAAAAAAAGTTTCCCTTTTTTTTTAAAAGAGAAACTTTTTAAATGAAATTCTTCAGGTTTAAAGCAACACTGAATTACATGAATACTTTTTTTTAACAGTAGGCAACTGCCCTCTTATGCGTAGGTATTTAGAAACGGCAGCGGTAAAAAGATGCCACAAAATTTTACAAGGCCCCTTATTCGAAATACTAATTGTTTTTAAGAGTGTTTCTCAGGGAAGCAATTTTGATAATAACATGTTGGTCATTTAATTGAGCACTTTTATTGATATGTTTGACCTTTCCTGCAAATTACGTCAATTTTTAGCAGAATTGATGTTTTTGAAAAAGATGAGTGATGTCATTCAGGTTTCAAATATACTACTAGTTTAATTTTTATGGGATAGGGGACAAACGAGCTTGCGGGTCATCTGATGGTAAAAGACTACCGCCGCCCAAGGGCATCTGCAACTCAAGAGTCACAAGTGCGTGGCCAGCCTTTAAGGTGGGAGTACGGGAAGGGGGGGGGGGGAAGGGGATAGGGGGGAGAGGGGAGGATTAGGGCCTCCGATAACTTCACTCACTCGCCAATTGTCTGTGGTTGGCTTGACCACAGACAATTGACAATGCCAACTTAACCTCACTTTTTCGACCTGTATAGGACAGGCTACCTTAAAAAGACAACTTCTTATAATTTAATTAAAAGATTAGTTATCTTCCTTAGATAAAAGGTGAACGATCAATAACTAGTACGCCATTATACATTATACAGGCTAGCTACGAGTAGGTGCGGCGTTGCTTTCACTAAAATTGCAAACTTGATTAATTTTAATTTATTACACTTCAACGACTCCTTGAATAGTTAGGGTCCCGTATAAAAATATAGATACTCGTTAATCAAAGTAATCAAAAGCTTTAATTGCAATTAAACCACTGATAGATATTTTTATTGTCAGTCAGAGTCAGTAAGAGTCAGTCAGAATCAGTCGTGAAGCTAGTTGCCGGTTTCAATACGTAGATCCTATGGAGAAGAACACTCGAGAAACTCCAAAACACTCCTTTTGATGCAAGTCGTCCTTAGGTGGCGGTTACCACCGAGGCGGACATTGTAAATGACTACCGTGCTCCTGGGCTCCTTGCCAGGGTGGTTTATTTCTGGGGTTTTGGTGAAAACTGCTTAAGGCACGTTTGTGCACTTTTGCTATGGGAAACAAGCACTGAACTCGTTACCATCACGCTAATGATACATATATAGATCCACTAGAGGGCGCTAATCTAAACATTGAGTTTTGTCAGCTCCTTAATAATTAACCTTTAAAAATGTGTTTTTACTTCTGACGTGCAGTCCTACGACTGACAGTTTTTTTTTATTTCAGAGACAAGATATTCCATGCTTGGCTGCCATATTGTACATTTAGACAGGTAGACTGGCTTGGGCGGCATCCGAAGACGGCAGTCAGTTCCCGTTTGATTGTTACCCTTTCACGTCAAAACCTATTCAACCGATCATCATGAAGTTTGACGTATACGTTGCCAAGAGCATAGAGAAAGATGTAGAATATTCATCCATCCAGGAAAAAAAAAATGTGTGTGTCAGCTCCGACGCACGACTGGAGTCTCTCTCTCTCTCTCCCTAGATACCGGGCGCCTTATATGCAAATCGATTCTTAAGGAGTAAACTCCAAAAAGTGTTGTCCCCGAGGAAATATACCTTTAACACGAGCGAAACTAGTTCTAATATAATATATTTTATGATTGCATTTCGTATACAATCAAATATATTAGAATACGGGACCTTTAACCAAATAATATATTTTAACTCAATTACTGTCCACTCCCACACATTTATATGTCAGTCATGGTATTATATCTAAACATACACACATACACAAAAGCACACACAAATTCACATACAAATATGTATATGTTATGTTAGTAAGTTAGCAACAATCATGTTGATCTTAGTTGGTTTTTTCAACGATCAAGATTAATTGATTTCTTCGAAATGCGAATTCGTAATAGACATAAAAATAAAATAACAATTGTATTTGAATACTTGTATCTGTATACATGGAAAGGTGTTTGTTAGTTTTTAACCGACGATCTTTTTCTTTGAAGGTAAGTAGCTGAGCAGATAATATCATATTGAAACAGGGAATACGAATAAACCCTTCAATCTACGGTAGGTATAGGGCTCTGTTTCCGCATAGGCGGTCCATTGTGCGTTCAGATAAGGCTGACTAGTTGAGCCAGCCTAGCTCCTCCCAGAAACACAGAAGTCTCCTGGGAAGTACATAGACTTCTAGAAGCGACTTCGCACCCGCGAGGATACTTGCCCGTTCTGTGGTCATTCCCCTACACCAGTGGTTCCCAATTAATTTTTCTTACGTACCACTTCAAAACAGACCTGAAACTCGCGTACCCCTTAAGTAAAAAAAATTGTTAGTTTTTGATATTTCTTCTCCATCTTCTAATTTAAGAGCTATTTGTCTCTTCTTGTGTTGAGGGGCCCTAACTGTTTCTAGAATTTTCCCTGTGGCCCACTCAATAAAGTTTGCCTAATTTTTTTACTGATTTTCTTAGTCAAGTGATTGCTCCGCGTACCCCTTGATGCAACCTCAACCTGGGGCTACGCGTACCAAAAATTGGGAAACACTGCCCTACACTCATAGATTATGTAGGCAGCCGTTTCCTCCGCGGTTAGACACCCTTTGCATAGAGGACTATCTGTCGTATCTATGGTGAATAGGTACCGGTTTAGGGCCAGATATCCCGTAATGGTTCCTACAACTATGCTGATGTTGAGTCGGTTGAGACTGAGCAGTCTGCAAGCTAAATGCGGTGAGAACTCCGTCAGCACCAGTTTAGACAGTCAAACAAGAAATTGAAGAGCGTATGGAAGCATATAAAACTAGAATAATACACCATTCCCACATACTTGCAAAGTATCTCATGAGTGAGCCCACACTGCTTCGAAAACTAGAAAGATAGATACCACAGGGTCTACTAGTTAAGACTACCTAAAATAAATCGAACGTGTCAGTGGACTCGTACCGTAAAAGCCTGATAAATCTACACAAACCTATTTCTGAATGTCGACCAATCAGATTGCAAAAAAAAAAGTTTTAAAAACTAAAATAAACTAAGAGCTTTATTACATACTAGCCGTCCCCGTAGTTTCACTTGCGTTTTTGGTCACTGCTCCACTGCTAAATACCGTAGCGTGATGTTACACAGCCTATAATCTTTCTAAATGAATACTCTATCCAATACAAAAAGAGATATTCAAATTGAACTATTAGTTCCAGATATAAACGCGTCTAAACAATCAAACAAAGAAACTTTATTAGCTTCATTACGTTATTCTCGGTAATATCATATTATAGTATGTTTATTTATGTTAGAGAATGTTGCGATGATTTAAATTTTATTTTTAGTGTCTATAACTTCAACAAGTTGCTTTTTTAAGTGACTTCAAAAAAGGAGGAGGTTCTCAATTCGTCGGAATCTTTTTTTTTTTTTTAATTTATAAAAGAGACAACTTCCGCAATAGGAGTTACTCCTGTGTCGCGGGGGACTTTACAGACATACAAACATCGGACACAAAGAACACCCAGACTCAGGTGGGAATCGAACCCACGACCTCTGGCTCAGCAGTCAGCGTCACTAACCACTAGACCAACAGGCCAGTCAGTTTTTGTTTATGTATGTTCACCGATTACTCGAAGACGCCTGAACCAGTTTGGAAAATTATTTTTTTGTTTCAAAGAATATACTTTCCAGATGGTCCCATTTAAATTTTATCGAAATCAGTAGAGCGGTTTTTGAAAATTCAATAAATATCTAATAAAATCTTTTTAACAAAAAATTAAACCGACGAAAAGAACTAAAAAGCAAAAAATAAATAAACCTTAAGTCTTAAGTATTGAGCTTATTTACATAAACTATCTAATTTTTTATATACTTATTTTGAGTCGGTTTTATTGTTAAAAAGATTTTATTTTATGGTTTTTTTCATCATCATGATGATGATAACGAAAAATTATGATGATTTCTAAACGCAATACCGGATAAAGTAATGAAAAGTAAACAGAAACACTATCCGCTCCTACAATTTTCGAGGATTTCTCTCAAATTTTTTAGGATCCCATCATCAGATCCTGACTTCCTTGACATGGGACCACCCTTGAGGTATACCCTATCTAACAAAAAAAGAATAATCAAAATCGGTTCATAAAAAACGGAGTGAGGGCTGAATAGACATAAAAAAGAAATAAAAAAAGAAATATATATTATACGGTCGAATTGAGAACTTCTTTTTTTTTTCGTCGGTTAAAAATTGTATACATAGATGATACTTTCATTTGCTCCGAAACATCGCTGTCTCATTGGAGCAGTGCGTTTAGTTGGCCTACCCATATTATATTTAAAAAACAAAATACATCTACTTTCCACTAAAAAGCACATTGAAGTCGGTGATACTTTTTTTTTTAAGATAACTCTCTTTATACGTCAACAGTTATTATCACAGACACTAATTTACTTTTGTAAATGTGTGTATATTTTTTGCATTATGTTACACAATGAATGTTGTATGTTGTAATATAGAGATCGTTTTTATCATTAATTTTAACGATATTGAAGTTTTTTAGGTACTGTATCTGTGAAAGTATATTATGTCATTTATGTTTCAATGATATTGTGTATTTTTTTTATTATCAAACTGCTGAGATATAATGTCAAAAATTATTTCTCGTTTCGAAATTATTAGGAACAGGTAGGGACGAGTAGAACGTGTGTTAAGCTTAGTATTTAAACGACTAAATTGGTAAATAAGGCCTTCTCTAAGAAAATTATATAAAGCATATACAATACAATTTGTTGGTTTGATTCGTCTCTCGTAGCGTAGGAGTGAAGCAGTAACCACTAACCACACATATTAGAAACGAAGGTAGCTACTGTTCCATATTCAGCTAAATATTTGCAATTTTTTGAGGTAATCGTATAATTCGGATGGAATATTTTGGTGCTTTAGTATAAAACTGTTATAAACTAGCTGCGCCCCGCTGTTTTAACCGCGTAAGTTCCGGTGCCGTGCCGTGGGAATATCGGGATAAAAAGCTCGAGCTATCTACATACCATAGCAATCGGTTGAGTAGTTTTTGCGTGAAAGAGTAACAAACAGCACAAACTTTCACGTTTATTTTATTAGTAGGACCAGTAGGACTATACAATAAAAGTAGGTACAGGGAAAAAAATCATGTTACTGGCTCGGTCCTAATCGTAATAATCTGTGTTTTATTTATCTGTTTTTATATGCTACATCAAGAATTATTGTAGACGAAAACATACGTTTAATATCTAATATTTTGAAGACACCATGGCAATCATTTTTTTATTGGCATTCTGTAATAAATTATAAATTAAATAATTTAAAATTCGAACAAATGTAAAAACATATTTAAGTACTGTCAGAAATTATTAGTGATATGCAAAAACCATTCATCAGTCTAACAGAATTTATTTATTTTACAGTTTTCAAACATATCTACATACCCTTGTTTATATACCATCCCAAACCTTAAGAATATAAATAACAGTGCATTTTAAAACTTTAATAGTGAAATTAAACCAAATATGTTAAAACAAAGACTAAGTTTATAAACAAAAATGGCCAGCAAAAGTATTACCAACACTCCGCAAATAGTCACAAACTTTGATACGGTAGATTTGAAAAGTGAAGAAACTGACAATATTACCAACTTAACAGAACTAACTGGGAACTATGAAGGAGGTTTGTGTGTCCCGAGGACGGGGCATAGACTGTCGATCATGGAGGTTGAGTGTGCGAAGGAGAGGACAAGATTGGCTCTTCTGAAGCAGTGTTCTGCTATCTTCAAGCAAGGCGACGGGAGGTATACGAAGGAGACATTGCACCGTACTTTTCAGGATCAGGTAAGTTCTTTTATCTTCCTAAATTTCCTAATGCTGTGCGATTTTACATTGCTTTTTATCAGGAAATACGCCTCTACAGATTAATTTAAAAAGTAATACTTTATCTAAATACAAAATTTTATCTAAATTGTTAGAGTCGTTTCCGAGAAACATAAAATATATTTATATATAATAAGTACATTAACGGCTCGTTTAAAGTTACTACATTTTATTCTAACTCATATGTATCATCATCATCATCATCCTCCTCGGCTTTTCAACTAAGTTGGGGTCGGCTTTCAGTTTAACTACGATACGGCCGAACTTCGATATTTTACGTGAAGCAACTGCCATCAGACTTCCACAACCCAAGTACTAGGCGATATCGAAGTTCTGTACTTAGACCAGGTTGTCGGACTTTTTAGGGCCCTAACTACCCCGTAACGAATGCCACAGATGTTTGTATGGCACCCGGGACCGACGGTGAATTTGAATTTGAATTAAGAATGGTCACCCATCCTAGACTGACCTTGCTAGTATTGCTTAACTTTGTAATGTGCTAACCTATTCGGTTACCACTTAGCCACGAGCCAATCATAACTCACATTTACCAATACACAAATATATATAATTATGTACGTAATATAATTTAACTTCTATGCAGCATTTCTTTATAGACTTGCTCAATCATCCAACACTCAGTTCTGGTTGCCCAACTTACCAAAAGTACTTAATGATAACAACCTTCATCTAATTAAACTCATCGCCTCTCACACAAGGCTAGTCATTCAAAAATGCAGTTTTAAGTACGATTTCAAGTTTTATTTTAGTAACCGAGGAAAAAAAAAGGAGGTTCTCAATTCTACCGTATATATATATATATATATATTTTTAATGTCTATTCAGCCCTCACTCCGTTTTTTATGAACCGATTTTGATTATTCTTTTTTTGTTAGATAGGGTATACCTCAAGGGTGGTCCCATGTCAAGGAAGTCTGATGATGGGATCCTGATAAAATTGAGAGAAACCCTCGAAAATTGTAGGAGCGGATAGTGTTTCTGTTTACTTTTCATTACTTTATCGGGTATTGCGTTTAGAAATCATCATAATTTTTCGTTATCATCATCATTATGATGAAAAAAACCATAAAATAAAATCTTTTTATCAATAAATTTTTTTTAACAAAAAATTAAACCGACGAAAAGAACTAAATAGCAAAAAATAAATAAACCTTAAGTCTTAAGTATTGAGCTTATTTACATAAACTATCTAATTTTAAAATAAATAAATGATTAATTACCTACGTAGAGCCATGTCCATTTTTACGTAGGTACATATAAAATTTGGATAATTAATCAGTTTGTTGTTTGGCGCCGACTCAAAATAAGTTTATATAAAATTTGATAGTTTATGTAAATAAGCTCAATACTTAAGACTTAGGTTTATTTATTTTTTGCTTTTTAGTTCCTTTCGTCGGTTTAGTTTTTTGTTAAAAAGATTTTTTTAAATAAGGAGCCGAATGAGCTCACGGGCTGTCTTATTGTAATATTGGTACGTACGTTAAATATTATAAAGTACCTACGTACCAATTCTAGAATGAAACGTACCAGTGATACCTTGATCACTACATATTATATAACAAACTCCCCCGCCGCGTCTGTCTGTCTGTCTGTTTGCGATAAACTTAAAAACTACTGATGGGATTTTCATGCGGTTTGCACCAATAGATAGAGTGATTTATGAGGAAGCTTTAGATGTATAAATTGGTAAGATTTAGTGTAATTTGATTGAAATATGTTGATGATTGTTGAAGATGTCTCTGCTACCCGTGCGAAGCCGGGGCGGGTTGCTAGTAAGTACTATTTTGGTTGTTTGGAAGAAATCGCAAGTTGCGATAAGACCGCCGATTGTATTCAATGTTTCTCTTTTATGTTGTTACTTTTTCTACGGTTAGAGCTGCTATCCGTTCGTTTGGTTTACCCGCATTTGTCCTAGTTTAGAGGGCGTCCGGGGAGCGTCCGGGCGGGGTTTTCAAAAACTGACGGGTAAAACCCTCTGACACTCTGACACGGGGGAAAGGTGGCCAATCATAATTGTTAAATGAATCGGTAACAATCTAAAATGGGTCTCCCACCTTCCAAAGTCTGGCTCAATACGTCACAAAGCATGTCGGTGACGAAACATCTATAAGTTTCGCCCCTATTCAAAATCGCACAACGCACCTAAAGAAGTTTTTCTTTCAAAAAGTACTCAAGTTCCCGAGTCAAAATCTACATTTTAGTGAACGAAGAAACGGACAAAAGCTGGTACCTCTTGAAGTTTTTAATACATTAAGAATCAATACAATGCGATTTTTTATGACTATTGACAAAGCAGACTTACTTAACACATGACCTTCCAAAACTCATCTCACATGAAGGTACATCGTTACATACAAATTAAACCCTCGTTAAGATCTGAAATGTGCAAATTGTGCTCGCACCGCGACCTCGGGCACTTTGAAAGCTCTTGTTAAAAGTCTATTGTGTGGCCATGAAATCTGCGATTAAGGTCAAGTTTTATGTGTTTTGGATGTCACGGACGTTGATCGGTTTATGTACTCTCTCCAATATTGAGCAACATCGTCATACTAACCAGACCCTTGGCTAAAAACTAAATTAGAAAAAAGTTAAAATTTGGTGTGGTGTCTTAACTTAGTCTTTTATAAGTCCGAACCTAGGAATCAGAAGATTTTGCTCGCATTAGAGCCACTTGATGTTGGTGGACTACTAAGTGTAATGCTGTGTGTATGTATGTGTTGTGTTGCTGACTATTATGTATGTCTTAACAGTCTTTTTATTATTAGCAATCTTTGTTTGATTGTTTCATATCTGGCGCAGTATTTGAAATTAGTCAAATTGTGTATATGTTCTGCTGAAAAAGAAAACTGTCTTAAGAAGTTTTTATTAAATATAGAACATTTGCTTTAAGCAACAGCAGGTACGTCGGCAATTTACATTCGAAACACATTAGTTGCCAAGGTACCTAATTAGGCAAATGCTGCAAATACTCATTTGTCAATTTTGCTTTTGCAAATACGCTAATGTTGTGGCCCCACAAATTCATAACTGGTACAAACGTAGAGCTCATGTATATAGGTGCCTTATACTTATAGTTTTTATAACACTCTGCTTTTCTATTACTATTATTACTAATTATTTACTGTAGTCGTCGTACTGATATCCATTTTGAGGTCTTATGGGTAGTGTCTATGGCCAAATTTTACCCCTTACAATCCGACGAGGTGTTAACTAATAATCTAACTCATTTTATATTCAAAATATACGTAACAGAGTTACGGATTCGTAATAAAAAAGCCTTTTGGAGGAAACAAACACGTTTAGCTATTAAAATAATAGTTATAAATATAAACCAGTAAAACTGCTTTAAAGACATCCACATAACATATTATAATATCATTTGAATCATTTTCAAACTTGTTTTATAATATATTCACAATATTATTAGCGTACAATACCTATATTCAAAAAGTTACTTTTTTAAATTCTACTATTTCTACTATTTCTACTAAAAAGGCGAAGTTACCAAATACTGCCGCTAAAAATAAAACAAAATACTACAAACTATTATTTTAGTATCAAGCTGCTGCATTTTATCTTTTAGCACCTCATACATTTTAGTACCTTCAACATAAAACCAAGTACGTAATGCTTTAACACCACGTGCTTAAATTCGCACCAAAAAAGGAGACAGGCGCTGGTTTAAATTTAGTGTTCCGCGACAGAAGCTGTGCTACATTAAGTAGGATGTCCATGCAATTGGAGATACATCTCCAACATTTTCGACTAAAATATTTGTACACTGGAAACACCAGAATTATGGTCCATTCAATTATAGACAACCACAACTAACTACAAATAAAACTACATAACTACTATATACATATTATATAATAAAATATTTAAAAAATGTTAACATTAAAGGTTACGTAAATCTTTTTTTTTTATTGTAGTAACAATACAGATGAGTCCGGTTCAAAACTAGTAAGTAAATACCTACTCAAGTTTGAACCCATAACAATTTGTAAATTTTATTTTTAAACTTAGGCAACTTATTACCAAAAATATCTAACTCTAACAATCGACATTTATGAAATTTTCCACTTTGTATCAACTTTTACCCAATATTCTGACAAATAAATGTTCTAATATTATTGGATTTTTAATTTACATATCTTTTACTGTAAAGAACATATTGCTAAGTTTTCTTAAATATTGTCGGTCCATTAAATGTCCCACTTTCTTAAGTCGAAGAGATTGCTTTAGGCCACGTAAAAGAAAACACACATTAACAGCACAGTAACATTTACAGCAAGAATTGTATGTCATATACGAACGTCTTTATTTACCCAAAGAGGTAGGCAGAGGTACACCACAACCAAGTAGAATCACATTTTTATGATCTTACGTAATCGTTACGTCGTATCGACATCTACCGGACATGTTTTCTGACCCTGTGTATTCTTAGTACCTGACTAAGAATTTCCAGTAACAATTTAAAATATCCGGATACAATATTAAAAACCTTATGATTACATATATAATGGCAAACTAATGTTACTGGACCAACAAGGCAGTCCCAAATTATATGAAAACTCATTCCTAAAAGACACCTACATCATGGTCACCCTAATATCTCGCGTTATAGATCACTGATCGATACTCGATCGTTAGGTGTCGTGATCGACGGCACGCTTGCACTCAACCAGGACTTCTGTGTGATAGACAGAGACGGAATATACAATTGAGAGGTGCCTTTGATTGACTGATATATAGATGTAGAGATAAAAAAATGTGTTATTAATAATGTAAGTTTGATCATTAAGGCTGTTCATTTATTATTTTTAGTTAATAGAAGATGTATTATGTATAGGTTCAGATTTCGTACTACGACGGGTCCAACATATCATTATACTGGGCACCTGTAGCTTTTTGTAGTCTGTTTTACATAATTTTTAATTAATAACCCACTAGCAACCAGCCCCTATGTCTCGCACGGGTAGCAGAGACATCTTCAACAATCATCATCATATTTCAACCAATTTGCACAAAACCTTAATAAACCTTCCTCATGAATCGCTCTATCTATTGGTGAAAACCGCATGAAAATCCGTGGAGTACCTATTTGAGTTTATCGCGAACAGACAGACAGGCAGACAGACAGACGCGGCGGGGGACTTTGTTTTATAATATGTAGTGATTGTGATATTGTGAAAATATTTTAACTTTTCGCACTTATTATACATGTACACTAAAAAAATTTAATTTCAAATTTTCAATTATCTTATAAAGGAATTTGCCTAAAATATATGTACATATAGATAAATAAATAGTTGGAATTAAAATGTCCGTGATTTGTACTCATATTTATAAAATAGATAATAATATCCGGTATATATGACACCGATGAAACAGGTCGCTTCACCCATTGATTACGGGCACTTCTTGGGCCCGAAAATATTAAGGCATACAGCTGGGAGTAGAATCGTATATTTTCGATATATCCGTGGTTGTTGTGTTGATAGAACAGCAACAAAAAAAAAGGCAGCCATGGGACCCCCGACAGAAGTGAAAATTTAAACGAAACGACGAACTTAAAACGTCACAATAGCAGGTTGGTGACATTAATTAATAAGGAGCTGACAGAACTCAATGTTTAGATTAGCGCCCTCTAGTGGATCTATATAATATATGTATTATTAACGTGATGGTCACGAGTTCAGTGCTTTTTTCCCCATAGCAAAAGTGTACAAACGTGCCTAAAGAAGTTTTCACTTCAAACATATATATTCATACTTGTATTAAAATTGCATGACAAATGTATCTACCCGTTTTAAATGTTTTAGGAAACGCAATTATGTACTCCCAATGTTTATCATTTCATTTCATTTATTTAGGTGAGCACTTATTACTATTATTGACCTTCGAGGTAAAACATATAGATGATTATGTCAATTTGGTCGCAATAGTGGCCGCGATAAAGACTTATTAAAACTAGTTACTTCGTATTAAATGACATAAGTTTTAGAATAAATCACTACTGTAGGTATGCAAGAAACCTAAGTGGGTCAGTAACGAGCTCCGGCTATTGGCTACTGTCGATCAAGTGACGTCCAATGACGTTTCTATCAACGCCATTACTATAGTTTTTGTAATGTAGCTATTTGTATAAAATGTGGGACACAGATTGTTATAAGTACTATATTTGTTTTCTATAACGGCCTATAAATAAATTTCTATTCAACTAGCTGTGAAATAAAGTTGAATTTAGCTTGTAGAGCAATACATACCTAGAATTGTAGATTAACTAACAAGGCGAAGAGTGCCCTGCTGACAGTGCGACATTTGCAAACCTTAAAGCTACGTTTACCTTGTCACCCGACACAAAACACATATACGTGTTCCGCGCATAGACATAATATAAACAGAGGCGTCTAGCCGTATATTAGCCTGTATGTAGAATCGTAACAGCGTTAGAGAGAGACGAGTTACGCTTTTACAGCCAGCTTTCGTACTCTATATTATCTCTATGAGATATGGTGCCGCGACATTAAACACAATGTTGCCCGCGCCCGCGACATCTACGACTCGTGGGACATGTCAAAAGCGACTATTTACGAACGATCGTAGAAGGTCGTTTCTGACATGTCCTCGACGAAAGTCGAGCGTGTCGTCATCGACACTCTCGACTTTGACATATCAAAAGCGACCCTCTACGAACGATAGTAGAAGGTCGCTTTTGACACGTCCCCGACGAAAGTCGACGACGACACGCTCGACTTTCGTGTGCCCGGAAAGTCTCCGATAACTCATGATGGACGAGGACGCGTGTGCTTTGTGTTCAGCACTAACTACTCAGGCGACGTTTCTCAATGACAACTGGGTACTATGAACAAGGCAAATTTCGAGCGATAACCTCCCACGAAGACGGAGAGCCATACCACGCGAAAGTTGAATCACAAGACCAACCGCATCAAACTACAAAACTTTTTTTTTAATGTTATAGGGGGCAAGGGCTACCTGATGGTAAATGACTACCGCCACCCATGGGCACCTGCAAATCAAGAGTCACAATTAAGGTGGGAGTAGGGGAAGGGTGGAAGAGTGGGAGAGGGGGGGGGAGGGAAGGGTTAGGGTCTCCGGTAACCGCTAAGGTTTCAAACAGTAGTAACAGCAGTCTTGCTGACTGGTATTCAGGGTGTCTTCGATCTTCTTCCACTCAGTATCTAAGATTCGTTTTCAAGATAATCAAGATTAATTATAAAGTGCACCAAAAGACGGAGATCTGAAAAATACACTGATTACTGAGCTAGGAAGTTGATAACTACGCAAATTGTACCGTTGCCACAACATATTCAATGTATACCAATAGCCCAGATATGTCGTCAATTTAAAGGTTTAACACCAATTACCGCGATGGACAGCACAGTGGTGTGGCCGTGACGTTAGATATGTGGCCTGGCGGGTACTTTAATAGCAGTACATTAAGTATATGTGTATACAGGGTGTGTTTCGTGTGTGTAGTTGTATTGTATCACGTTATTTATTTCTGATATACAAGGTGAATATTTCCAGTCGCCATAATCGCTCCAGACCTAGTGATCAGTGACTGGTTGAATTATAGATTTATAATAACTTGATATCTCACACACGACCTTCTGATCCCTAACTAGGCAGAGTCTGTACTATGATAACCAGACTGCTAATAAGCATACTTATGTATTTCTAAATACATACATATAATAGATAAATTACACCCAGATACAAAACAAATAATCATTCTCATCACACAATTATTTGTTCTAGGTGGGAATCGAACCCACGTCCTCTGGCCAGCCAGGCAAAATTTATAAAAGTTAATTAAATGAGGTAGAGCCGAATTTTGTTTACGTGAAGTGTGACGTTATTCACCTTTTACCGCCAGCTTACGACTAAGTAAGCCGTGTTTCACCAACTTATTTGTACAAAAAGATACTTCATAAGAACCCAGCCTCCTGCTTCAATTATTCCTTAAGTGGTATAAATATGATTTTATATTCAGCACCTATTCTGAGCTTCAAGCGATGATATCTGCTATAAATCTATTGCTGTCTAAAGTATTTATCAAGATGGCAATAAATATTTAGTTCTTTATTCATTTTATCTGTAAACTATTATTTAACTGTACTTATAAAGAAAAAAACGGCAAACAAGCAGACGGGTCACCTGATGGTAAGTGACTATTGCCGCCCATGGCCACTTGCACACAAGTGCGTTGCCGGCCTTTAAGGTGGGAGTAGGGGAAGAGGGCGTAGGAAATGAGGGATGGAGAGGGGGAGGGGGGGAGAAGGGTTAGAGCCTCCGGTAACCTCACTTGCTTCACTGCCAGTTTTCTGTGAAGCCGTAGTATCATATAATCCGGTCGAGCCGGCCCATACGAGTCGAAGCATTGCTCTCCTACTAAATTATTATTATATATGATAAATTATTTGTTTGTAGTCAATAAATTCTGAAACTACAGAATCTAACTTGTAAGTTGTAACTGACAGAAAGTCGAAGGTAGTTACAGAAACCGTACCGCGATCGTCTCCTTCTGCGAAAAGATGTCCTCTCAGAAGAAAGCGGCAGTAAGACTTTCAGATCCGCTTCCGAAGAAGTTGATTTATGAAGCTAATGTATTGCGAGAGTCTGGATTCGTCATTTTTGTGTGCCAAGTCCGATGCATTAGACCCCTGCCACTTATAACATTTATGCATTATACTTTACTAATAAAAACGGAGCACTTAAGTTATTAGTTTACTATATTTGAAGTTCAAACATTTCTGTATAAAAATTGTTGTACGAGTACAATATTGCAAGAGTACGTGTAATGGTGGGCAATAAAATGCGTAACTCGCGTTGAGAACAAATTTGCCAAGTATTAATGATTACGAAGTGCTAATATCACACTAATAGGTGCCAACAGATTAAATTATTGGCTATAATTATATTGACAATGTGCAGAATAGTGTAAGTAAACCAACAAAGCTTTTCATCCTCCAAAATATCCCGGTTTAGCACTACTAGCGCCAAAGCCTGATGAGAAGCAAGGATAGGGTTGGCCTTTGATATATGTTTATAGCATCAGAAACTTTTGCGTGAAGACATTCACATTTAATACTAGAAGGGTCAACGTCGTCAATTTGACGGCAAAATTATTTTGATTGGTAATAGTTTTTTACCATTCGCGACTCTTCTAACTTATGAATATAGAAAGAAGAAAAAAAATGATTTATTCGTAGACACCTAAGACGCACAATAACTATAGTAAAATAAACTTCCATCTAAAGACAATAAACGGGCTTAAAACATGTGTCCCTCACGTGCTCGACGAACAGGGTCTGGTTCAGCGTTTGCCAGACATGTGCCTAGCGCTGGTTTTCAACCAGACCCCTCACACCCCACGAACACCCCAGCAAAAACGAAATAAATACAATATAAAACTTTTTTTTTAACTATGTAAACACTAATCATTATTATTGTACTTATTTGATTTACACATTGACAGAAAAGATACAACATAAATTAAGAAAAACAAACAAAAATAAAACAATTAAAATAAAACAGAAAAGCGAAATAGTGCGGCGGCACGGAGTAGTGAGACGGGGCCGTTCAACATTGTGTTGAACGCATTACACTCCAACATTCATTGCACAATCGGCAAGATGCACGTGAACACGAACGGTCCGTCTCACACTGCACCATACCAAAAACGATACAATATAATAGAAATAGTGATTGGTATGCGACAAACGCTTAGCTCATACGTCAATTTGACGGCACATCAAATAGTTTTGTGTGTTATAAACAGGTGTTTTTTTGTTTCAAACCTCTTATCGTAATCTGTACCTATTTTTTCTGTTTATCAACCTTACTTGGAGTTTCAAGTGATTCCTTGAAGTGAATTGTCGTGGGTTTACATTCGAATCGAATCGACAACTGTCGACTTGTGAAAAAAAAAGAGTTTTTCGCGACTTCGTAACATAGAAGAAGATATCTCAGGTGATGATGTGGCATGAATCATCGGCAAAACTTTGTGACTCTGAAGACACGGACCTTCAGGCAGAGTCAGAGGAAGAAAGTTCAACATCGGAGGATACTGAAAGGGATATTCCAAATACAAGTCATTTCAGGACAGTAATTTGCAAACTGAATGTATACGGAAAAGTCATGGCTCCAGATCTAGGCATGGCCGAAGAGCAGAGCATTCTGGAAGTGCAAACCGTGGAGAAAGGCTGGTTAGAACATCTTCATTGACAAAAATAGATTTGTGACTAATAGGTAGTCATTGTGGTTGTAGTGTAGTGTTTTTATTCACATCTCTAAAATTGGCAGAAAAACTAAGATTTGAAAATATGAGTATAGTACAGTATAGATGGAATAATGAGGCGAGCAAGACAAGGAAGTGCCACCAATTTGTAGAAATATCCACAAAGATGTGAAACATTTATCTTGAAATCGAAGACAAACAACCTTAACTGCTTACCAAGGTAAATCTGAATAAATGTCATTATCTTGAGTACACTACCTAAATGAAATTTCCATATTGATATTATTCAAAGAAGCTTTCTGAGAATATCCAGTTTTATTACGAAACCAAAGTAGGCGTTCATGTAATTGACCAAATAGCGCGAAAATACACTAAGAGATGGAACTCGGAGATGGCCATGTCCACGTTTTCAATACAACCTTATAGAATTAACCGCCAATTTATTACTAAATTCATGGATTTTTTACTGGAGAGTTCCATGTGAAAACATTTCTCGCCATAATTATATTCTCCAACTCGTAAGTGAACTTTGAGCACAGTATATAAGTAAAAAAAAAATGTTTAGCCGCAATTCAACGCCTAGAGAATGTAGCCATTAGGTAAGAACAGCCTTTTACATCAAATTATCAAATTAATTCAAAATGTAAAAGAAAGCAGCTGTGAATTTTACACTGATTGCCGAAAAGCTATTTGTGGACAATGCGGAAAACAAGTGCGTGCGTAATCAATAAATATTATAAAAACAGTACTAAAAATCTTAATTTTATATGATTTAGAAATCGTCTGTTATTTTGATAATTCCTGTCTAATTATATTATCACATACCGTCAAACTGACGTATCTTCCTGTATCGTGTATCGCGCAATTAAGAATGTATACAAATTCCCAACATCAGACGATTGGCCTTGGCCAGTCCGGGATGGTTTATAATTAGTGGTCTGGTTAGAGGATCCTCCCTTACGGACACCTTACGTGTTCATCTGACAATCAGACAGGCTGTGCTTGGCCACATTAATTGCAAAAAAAATAACTACATAGCTGCTAGATACCTAAACCAGAGTCTAATATATCCCATCTAATGAGAGTGTATCAGTTATTCGGTTTTTGTGAAGCGATGAAGATATTCATTAGTCCATGTTGATACATTACTCTGTGCGTGTTCTATACGTGACAGCCCTGCCAATATTTACAGCACAGTGCGCTAGTTTTTAGGGCTGTCACTTTGTCTATTTTATAGATTAGACCTTTCAAAGGCTGTCTTGTTGAAATTTATATCTCTTATATTTTTTTTTATAATACATAGATTCGTGGTCTTGTACACTAAAATGTTATTTGAGACCAGGGAGTCAAAGCCACTCAGGATCACCTGAGTAAGGTTGAGTTCACGAAGTGCGATGGAAATCTAAGAAAAAACAAAAAACAAGAAATGATAGATTTACATGTTTTCACGTAAATCAATCAATCAATCAGCCTACTGCAGACCACTGTTTCAGATCAGTCATCTGACCATATTTCAAAGTAGCAGTTGGTGAGCAAATGCATTGACAGCCCTATCAACTTCTTATGGTCTTTTTTTATAACGGTATATTTAATATATACGATTTTATAAAGGATCTAGATTATGAAGTATACACTGCCCTTCTTCTATTATATTATGCTTTTAATATTTCACTGAAAAACATGAAATTCCAGAAAATACAGGTACATTTGCCCTAATATGTAACAACCCTACGCCGATAACAGCGTACCGACGCATCGCGCGTTCAGCACACACCTCTATGACTTTTTTGTCGCACCGTCGACATTCTCCGTGTCTAGCCGGAAACCATAATTAGTGCCTTTTTGGACAAGCGACAAAAAGTCGCACTGCTTTTGTATATGGTCACGTAATTGGCATCCATTTTAAAAAGTTGTCGGTAGCTCTGGTATGTGTGGGGGACACTTAAAGTAACCGAGTGGGTGGTGGATTCGATGTTTGCGTGCGTTAAATGTTAAACGAATAGGTTGTAAACTTGAATTGTGAATTAATGAGGATAGAAAGGCGTGGGCTTATTGTTTAGTCTTGTCACTGAGAAGCTTTAATAAGAGAATTTGGTTAGTACGGAATTTGAGCTGATCATCACTACATATTATAAGACAAAGTCCTCCGCCGCGTCTGTCTGTCTGTTCGCGATAAACTCAAACACTACTGAACGGATTTTCATGTGGTTTTCACCAATAGATAGAACGATTCATGAGGAAGGTTTAAGTATATAAATTGTTGAGGTTTTGTGTAAATTGGTTGAAATTGAAATATGATTTTAAAGATGTCTCTGCTAACCGTGCGAATTCCGGGTCGGGTTGCTAGTCGAAATTAAAAGTATAGATGGTGAAGAAAATTTAGTTATAGTGTGAGGTTTGGAATAAAGTACCGCGTGAGTTTTTTCCTTTCAAATAAAGCCACCAGACTGGGACAAAAGCAAACTAGCCACCGGGAAGGAATATAATACTCCCCTCTATAAAAACCCGCGTTTTACAAGACAAACATTATTATAACGATGACATTACTTATTGTGACATACTCTTAGAATGAGAGGAGGAGAGAATAAGGAGGCTCTGTCTCTCCCCCTCTCTTTCTAGCTTTCTCTATATGTAGTTTGAATAAGGATGAAACTATTTATAGAGAGAAAATCTCCGTGGCCGGTTATGATGGTTATGAAATAGAACATAACCTAAAATTCTTCACCTTGCCATATTGAATACTACTACTTTGGGATATCCGGTTTTAAAGAAGTTCCTGCCGCTATATATATATTTTTAATGATGAGATTGAATAAATTGCACCAAATATAGTAAATATTATAAAAACTTGAAATTAAAATTGCGCCATCTGTAAAAGTTTTCCGAACTAATATGGATAATTAGTATATAACCAACATCAAAATACAGTAGTATCGCAAAGAATTCACTGATGGCAAATAAAATAAATCAACTCGCGGTCAGCATTTTTCGTTGCGTTAACACTTTTTTCCGTCTAGCCTCGATCCGCCGAGCGTCTGAAGTGTAATGTGCGATAATGTCCCTTCTTTTTCTGTGTTGCCGCCATTTTGGACGTGTTCCTTACTGCTGTGCAGCGCTAAAATATATATTTGCACCATGGGTCATGCTAATATTTGGTATTCTCACCCTCGTAGAAACGGCCAGGGCTCCCGCTGCTGCAACTGACATGTTCTTATTCGCAAATATGGACTTAATATTGGTAGACAATGCTTCAGAGAGTATGCTCATGACATTGGATTCAAAAAGCTGGACTAAAATGTTATGTCAAAAAAAAAAATGTTATGTCAAAAAAAAAAATGTTATGTCAATGAACTTCGTTCCAAAAAGCAAAGCTATTGCCTGCGGTTTGGCTCTCTTTAAAGTTCTTTTTTTTACCCCTCGGCCACCATACTTTTTTTTGGGGATGAAAGGTAAGCCTTTTCTTTACCCCTGACAACGTCTATACAAAATTTCATAATTATCGGTTAAGTAGTTAAGGCATGAAGCGTAACAAACATCCTCACTTCAACATTAACAATATTAGTTAAAATTACAAATAACCTTGCATCGTCAAATACCAATGGTTACACCACTCGTCTATTATTTCAATTATCATTAGCTAGCAAGCAAAAAATATAAAAAAAACCACAGCTAGTGGTCTAAAGATATCACCTTAAGACATTCAATCGATCAATCAAATCGATTATCGGGTGATATAATTATCTTCGAACAGTCACGAGCTGTGATCGATTGAACATCAATATGTAATGGTAGTAGAATCGATGAATGATTATTTATCGAAAGTTTTATTTGTTTGTTCGTTTTGGGGTTAGCAAAAATACTATTCAGAGTAAGCAAGATAGATACTTAGAGTTGTTGTAGATACTTAGATTTTGTGGAGGAACGGGTGTTATGTCCCTCCATCACAAAGGGAGGATCCTCCGACCAGGCGAGGTGATCATGCCTGGCGGGCCACGGCCCAATGGTTGATGTTGGGAAGTTGTATATGTACTAATCGGTGCGAGAACACTCATAGCGCGATGCAGGATTAGTAGTTTCTTCGTAGTTCAGCTTGTCTTCGCTAGATGATGTTGGACTATGTTTTTGCTGTATTTGAAAGTCGAAACGTCACTCCTCTCCAAGACCGGAGGTCGATATCTTGATGAGTCAGCTGTCTATGCTCTATGAATTAGCGTGCCAATGCCAGTAGTGAATAGTTCCGGTGAGTCGGAACTGAGTGCCGCAAGTTCCAGTACCTAAGTCGGAACTGAATGCCGCTAGTCCCAGTGGGTTGCGGTACTGCGGTGAAGGCCCCAGTGAGTCGGGGCGGTTGCTGCGTAGTGTCTGGCTGCTGAAACAAGAATCGGCCGTACGAAGCGCAGTCTTCTATTTGTTTGTTTGCAATATGATGTTTATTACATATTTATAATGTGTTCGTCAAGACCTTACTTTTGATAGGAAACGTATCACGATTTCTTTCGAGGTCATTTAAGTTACAAGTAAAGTAAACCATAATCAATTTAGTTACAATTTATATAGCTTTTGTCAGCCGGACTATTATTACGAATCTATCGATGCCTCATTCAACAAATTCGGTTCAGTAGTTTAACCACTGCAGTGAAACACACGTAAATGATCTCGGTCACTTTTATAAAAATCTCTATTTTTGAAGTGAAAATTTCTTTAGGCACGTTTGTGCACTTTTGATATGGGGAAAAATACATATATAGATCTACCAGAGGGCGCTAATCTAAACATTGAGTTGTGTCAACTCCTTATTAATCAATGTCACAGACCTGCTAATGTGACGTTTTAAGTTTGTCGTTTCGTTTAAGTTTTCACTTCTGTCGGCAGTCCCATGACTGCCTATTTTTTTTCTCTTCTCCTTTATGGCCGGTCGCCTGCCTGATGCCAACCCTCCTTGGGAATGTATTCATTTTAAGACGGCAAAGGAACCTTAGGTAAGGGATACTGCAAGTCTCGAAAGGGGAACGGGATTCCTGGTCGGAATGCATCGCTGCTACTGCCGCTCAATCTCGCCTAATTCGAGATGGGGTTTGCATTCCCTAGTTAAAAGGCCTTTAATATTACTTCCTCGCTTAGGAGTAGCCGTGACAGTTAAACGCGACTCACGTTGCGAGAATATGCTAGTAAAATACATTACATTGTTAAAGGTGAAGTAGGGTGTATAAAAAACTCGTCAACATGTAAGTGATACCGCTTTAGGTGTCGGTAACCGGCTTACCATTAAACATGGCGGTAAACATTTCTACCTCATCAATCGTACAAAAAGTATGGTCAGGAATGATTAGAATACACGCATTAGTCTGGATAAGGCACAATAATTAGCTATTCATTGGAATTATAATATAAATAACATCGGCCCAAGTTTGGCATTAGCTTGCAAGTTCTAGTTGACTTTCATGGCAGTGGGATATGTTTACTTAGAAGACAATGCCGGAGGATGAAAAGGAATGTATTGCAATTTTATATAGGTATACGTACATGTAAACTTGACCAGCTGGTACTCCTGTTTAGTGGCCTCTCCAGTTACAGAAGATACAGGACTTTCGGGTACGCCACGTACTGCAGTCTCAGTCCCGTTCCCCATCCAAGACCGGTGGTATCACTTATCCTAGGTTCCTCTCCCTATCCATTTTTCCTTACACAAATTTACCTTCTGGAAGAAGGTTTCTGGAATAAGGAAAAAAGGAATTCTTTCCCGTCTTAAAACGACTAACTTCCCAAGGGAGTTGGTGTCTGGCTGTCAGCCGGCCATGAAAAAAAGCAGCCAAAACCCTTTGCAATGTTATACAATCCGCCGACCCAAATGAAAATTCGGAAAAGGGCAGGATGATGATACTTACATATAAATAGGCGAAACAAAACAGTTAACAACTTTTAGGGTTCCATTCCTCAAGAGGAAAAAAGGAAACTTTATTGGATCACTTTGTTGTTTAGGGTTCCGTTCCTCAAGAGGAAAAATTAAACCCTTATAGCATCACTTTGTTGTACGTCTGTCTGTCTGCCACGACCCTTTCTTTCAGGAACCCGTGAACGCATCAAGTTGAAATTAATACCAAATACTTAGGTCTGCGGTCCTTTAAAGCGATAAAAAAATCAAGCTTCTAAGTTAACGCAATCAAAAGAAACGGCCAATTAAGCCTTAGATTTGATTGATTTAAATCAAAACCTATATAACCATGGACTGAGAATCATGAAATTTGGTTAGAATCAAGGTCAACGTAATGTCATTGGTCAACTTGTTCTGTCAAAAAGTAAAGGAAAAAATCCGAAAGTCCACCTAAAGAAATAGTTTTGTGATTACAAACTTATATTTTCCGGTCCTAAAGTTGACTTTGTCGTACATCGATGAAGACGGATTCATGACGGGTAAAAATCTTCGATAATTGATTCTCGAGGTGGACTTTCTATCTACTTACAAGTGTTTGCTTACGGAACCCTCGGTGTTCGGGTAAGACGGCATTTCTGCTAAGACGATTCCTGGTTACTGGGATTCTTCGGGGAGTTAGGGTGGCTCGAATAGCTTTTATTCCCACCAACGCAAAATACGCGCCTCGTCGTGGAGTTGCGGAAATCTGCCCGTGAAAACCTAACCTAACCTAACCTAAGACGATTCCTGTACTGTTATCGCGAGGATCGGACACAAAGTGCAGACCACGGACTGAGCACGCGCGCAGAAGATATGAGCAAACGCTCGTAACTTCTGCAAACATTTTCGTACTCACATATATACTTTTGGCGGAGACGCAGCTTTGTTAAAACACAATAATCCAAGTCTAAAATCATATGATACGATATGATATGATATGAATACATAGTTAGTATATGATTAGTTCAATTATATAAACTAGCAACCTTCCCGGGTAGCAGAGACATCTTCAACAATCATCAACATATTTCAATAAATTTACACAAATCTTAACAAATTATATACCTAAACCTTCCTCATGAATCACTCTTTCTATTAGCGCGATATCGCGAACAGACAGACAGACGCGGGTACTGTGTTTTATAATATGTAGTGATAAATGATTTTGATTTTGAATATATGTACTGTACCGCACTACATATACAAAACTAAAATAATATTACTGATTTTATCTCTGATCATCAATGATCATGCTCCATAACATTGCATCTAGATAATATCTAAGATTGGAGGCGTGTACTCAGACATAGTGATCAGAAAAACCGGTGTCAAATACACTTAAGTAACAAATATTTGACACGTGACAGTATAAATTAGTGCCCGCATTTGGTGACAGACATCTAAATATACAAGGAGTTACATAAAAGTGGTCATATTTTAAGGCGTGAAAGATAGTTTAATTAGCCTGAAAAAAAGGACTGAAAAAAGTTTTCTTCTGAATAATCTGTTCCGGGTGATGTTTAACATTTCGAAACAACATTCAGAATTGTCATATAAATTGTAATGATTTTTTTGAAGTGAAAAATTCTTTAGGCACTTGGGCACTTTTGGTATGGGGAAAAAAGCACAACTCGCGTGACCGTCACATGAAGATGCGTGTGTGTGTATATGATGTATACACACACACGCATATGTGTGTATGTGTTTTCACTTCTGACGTGCAGCCCTACGACTTACAGGTTTTTTTTTTATATTTTATTATGCGAACGCACGAAATTATCGGTAAATTTTCAAGGTCAATTTGTCATTTTCAAAATAATAGTTTGTGTATTTAGGATCACGTTTTTTTTAAACGCTTTACGTCATTCACGGGGTTAACTTTATGACCTTAAAATATATATATACATATACCATTCTGCAACAGGCTGTATATTAGTGTCCAATTTTGGTGACAGATATCTATTTATTTATACTCTGTTGAACTACAAAAAATATCTCTTAATTAAATCAATTACCAACTGAATAAGTAATCCTTTCGTTTTAAGTTCAATTTTAAATTCTATTCGGCAAATTAATCTATACTAATATTATAAAGATGAAGAGTTTGTTTGTTTGAATGAACGCACTAATCTCAGGAACTACTAGTGTGAATTAAAAAATTTTTTGAATGTTGGATAGCCCATTTATCGAGAAAGGTTATAGGTTATATAACATCACGCTACGATCTATAGGAGCGGAGCAGTGACTGTGAGCGGAGGTGAAACTGCGGGGATTGCTAGTACAATATAATAGTTACAAATAGCCATTAGAAGTATGATTGACTTCCATGTTTCAGGTGACGGTCCCTTAATAGCTAAGACATCAGACTTGCGATCAAGTGGCTGCGGGTTCAAACCCCACCGAGAGCACTATCGTCGTTAACCCCTAACACAAGCATTTAACTTAGCTGAAGGGGTTCACAAGAATATTAGTAAAGTGTGTCCCACGTTAGTAGTAGACTCTTCCACGTTGGTTATTTAGAAATAGACACATGGTTTGCCCTATCTCTTTAGCCAGCTGTACATAAAATCATTTATTCATTCACGAGACGACATGTCACAGACACACCACTGGTTTCACTCTGCGATTTCGTACGACATTATCGTTAGACATTTGCCTTGTCGCAGAGGGTTGACTTTGACATGTCCCGCGACCCGCGACCCGTAGATGTCGCAGGTGACGTCGGGTGACGTTACGTGCAACATCGCGGGACACGTACGTATATTTTGTGTCGGGTCACAAGGTCGCAGAAGAAAATCAAAAAAGTATTTTTTTTACCACATTGGTGGCCAACAAGCATACGGCCCACCTGATGATAAGCGGTTATCGTAGCCTATGTACAGCCGGGTCGTTTCCGAGAGAAAATCGCAAGACCATTTAAGTTAAAAGGTGTGAGGATAAATGCCCTGCTGGTGGCGAGATGTGCCAAACAAGTCTTCAGGGTACAACCCATTATAGAGCGCGGGCATAAGCTAGTATTATAAATGCTAAAGTGAATTCCCTTGTTTGTTAAAACTTTAACGCCTTAACTAATCAACGGATCATCATGAAAGTTAGCATGGTACACACGTCGTCGGGGATACAGTACATAGGACGTCATCCAGAAGAAAACGGTACAAAGAAGAACATCAGGGTTAGGGTACTGTTCCCGTGGTACATTGACTAGTGCTACACTGCGGGCAGAAGCTAATTACTCGTATTTCTGTAGCTACATTTACAATCAACCCACGAACCAGCGCGCGATACTGTTGCTGGATATAGGGGCAATATCCAGACTTCATGCTACTACTACCTAAGGATTTCGTAACGTAAAAACCTAATACCAATTCTTAACCTTGAAACCGAACCCAGTGTAATCAAACAGCATAAAATCCTAGAAATAAATTGAATCTGCATCACGATTATACAAGTATTTATCTTCATTTGTATAATGAGAGTATTAAGATATAGACGTAATATATTCAACACATTAGAGCAAGTATTATTGCGGATAAATGTCGTAACAGCCACAGAATCGACGCGCTCATATTTGATGTATATTAATTACATTACTTATCAGTATTTCCTAATTAAAGCAAGTTGTAATGGCAACATTAACAAGGCCGATTTTGAAGTTAGGGTGTGGTTTTTGTACAGCGATTAAAATAGCCAAACGTCTATTTTAATACATTTAATTAGCACAGAAGTAATTCAAATTGAAGTAGTTGAAAGTAACTTAACATAATCATAAATTTAAAACACCCCCGACTCGAAAATCCTTTCAACGATTAGAAAGTGGCTGATGATCTTCGAACGCCTGAACAGATTTTCTTGAATTATATGTAAGAACTCTCTTGATCAAGTCACCTTTAAAAAAAACGCACTTAAATCGGTCCATTCGTTTGGGAGCTATAATGCCACAGATACACAGACAGACATACACGTCAAACTTATGACACCAATCTTTTGTATCGGGGGTTAAAAATAGGAGGTTACAGTCAAAGGAAGCTGTGTTTTTACTCGGGTGTTTTTATTGATGGCCCAAATCCCATTCACATTTCTAATGCTAGTGACTTCTGTACACGATGATCAACAATAATTACCCATGAAAACACGTATCCCTAAAGTTTGGTGACCCGCTCACCAGCGAAAATACCACGCTACGAGAGTCCGGTAGTACCTGACCCGGTTTTCAGTAAACTAGCATTCCCCTATAACTAAAGATCATTCCTACCTACATGAAATTTTAGAATCAAATTGTGTTACATAAAAAATTCGCTCATTCAACCTTGCTCGATATTCTACAGATTCTAAGAATAATGATATCTAGATGAATCAATCAATTACTCACAGTGACCTCGTTCGTACGCCGCGTACAACAAATATATCAGCATCATAAATTACGAAACGAACTGAAATAAATTAATCAAAACATTAGTCGCACTGTCGCGTCGCGACCACACCTTAAGCTGTATTAGTGGAGTAACGAATGATCTTCAAGCTATCGATACTTGTTACTGTCCGCGGCTTCGCCCACAATTAAAATGAAACCGGCCAAGTGCGTGTCGGGCCACGCACACTAGAGTTCCATAGTTTCCCGTCACAATATGCCTACTTAGAATCATAATCAATCATAATCATAATCATTTATTAATTTGCGAATATGGGTAATCGGTATTACATTAGATGTTACAGACTTATTATTATGACCACCACTATTATGACCACAAATATGTCTAAATTTGTAGGGTTAATTATTATTACAAATGTCACTTGGAGGGTAAGGCCAAATTAGCCTCGAAGAAGCTTGGTGTGCTCAACAGATCGAGACAGTATTTCACCCCGGCCCACCGCCTACAACTCTATAAGGCGCAGGTTCGGCCGCATATGGAATACTGTTCTCATATTTATGCAGGAGCACCCCAGTACCAGCTTCTCTCTCTTGACCGTATTCAACGGAGAGCGACTCGAATCATCGATTGCCAGAATATTTCAGATCGGCTTGACCCCTTGGCGTTGCGTAGAGATGTAGCCTCACTCTGCATTCTCTATCGCATGTATCATGGGGAGTGCTCCGAGGAATTGTTCGGACTTGTACCGGCCGCAACGTTTCGCCATCGTTCAACGCGACAAAACTTTCATCCCCATCACCTGGATAATGGGCAATCCACCACTGTGCGGTTTTCCTGAAATTTTTGGTTTCGCACAACCAATCTTTGGAACAAATTGTCGCCTGCGGTATTTCCGGACCGATACGACCTTCAAACTTTCAAGAAAAGAGCGTACTCCTATCTCAAACCCGTCTGCTCGTTTATAATATTAAAAAAAAAAAAAAACTACTCATTATTGTCGTATCGCATCGAATAAAATTATGTTTGTGTATGCAGTTCCGATGAAAATATTATAATTTTGCATGAGAGCTGATCTGATGATGAAGCCAGGAGGTAGATAGTGGAACTCCTCAGTGGCTACTAGTAAACCCTTTGAGTTTGGGCTCATATGATTGGTTGTGACGAGTCCAATAGATTGGGCTCAGTAATGATGATCTGATGATGTTGATGATACTGTTTTTTGGTGGTAAAGTTCCTGAGCTAAGCTAACGGTCGGACTAACGAACTGACATGACGAAACTATAAGGGTTCCTGTCGACTACGGACCCATAAAAATGGCCTACACGATGGTAAGCGGTTACCATTTATCAAGGCTGTTTTTGAATTGTCAAGAGTAGAAGTCAGTCGGACTAAGTCAGTTGTGGAGCTAGCTGCCTGTTCCCATACGTAGATTCTATGGAGAAGAACAAGAAATACACTCCTTGGACTCACTTTTATCTTCTTTAATCGATTCAAACGAGCAGACGGGTCACCTGATGGTAAATGACTACCGCCGCCCATAGGCACCTGTAACTCAAGAGTCACAAGTGCGTTGCCGCCTTTTAAGGTGGAAGTAGGGGAATAGGGGGAAAGGGGTAAGAGTGGCAAGAGGGGGATTAGAGGGGAAGGACGGTAAGGGTTAGGGCCTCCGGTAACCTCACTCACGCGGCGAAAAGCAATGCAACCATTGCTTCACTGCCGGTTTTCTGTGAGGCCGTGGTATTGAGCGGAGTCGAGACGGCCCATACGTGCCAAAGCATGGCTCTCCTACGTGAGCTTTTATACATGTAACTTTAGTTTAAATTAGTGAAGGTCGTAGAGATGTTCAATCGATCGATATATCGATATTATTTTATCGGACTACTTTCGATTGCGTATTCGGGGCCGTATAGTAATTATTTTGAGCTCGAAGCGAAATTAAAGTGACTTCAATGTCAGCACAGTCACGTAGGTGTCAGCTCTGTCATGTGAATCGCTTGACATACATTCGGATAAGGGTGCGGCCACACTTATCGAAATATTAGATTTGGCTTCAGCTGTCTTATATAACTTACGCACAACTGTAATTCGGAAAAGTTAGCTTGACAAGGCTTTTAATGAATGCACATATCATCCTCCGCGCCTTTTCCCAACTAAATTGGGGTCGGCTTTCAGTCTAACTACGATACTGCCGAACTTTTGATATTTTACGTGAAGCGACTGCCATCAGACCTCCACAACCCAAGTACTAGGCGATATCAAAGTTCTGTAGTTAAACAGGTTGTCGGCGTTTTAGGGTTCCAACTATCCCTATCGAATGCCAAAGATGTTTGTATGGCACCTGGGACCGACGGTTTAACGTGCTCTCCAAGGCACAGGGGGTCTCAATCTGTTAAGAATGGTCACTCATCCTAGACTGACCTGGCTAGCATTACTTAACTTTGTAATGTGCTAACCTACTCGATTACCACTTAGCCACGAGCCCCCCGGTAATTAATGCACATATGTAGATCTTAATATTGCAATTCAATTACTTGTCAAAAGGCTTTGTCAATGAAGTTATTATTACTTTTATTATCCTAGGAACAAACTATAGCCCAATGTCACAGAAGCTGGATGCGTCAGTGAAAATAGTAGGGTTTTCTTTAATATACCCGTGTATTTGACCGTAAATATCTTTAGCGTTTAATTACTACTTCTAAAATAAACAATTCCTTAAAGAGATTTGCGAATTATCTTCAAATCACAAATTAATATTACTTTTAAAAAGCAAACAATTTGCTGCAGATAGTAAGTTACATGCGATTGAAGCCTTATAATTATATCTTAAGAGTCATAATAAGTGATTAGGAGGATGGTTAATTAATCAATCAATTTAGACGTTTCAGTAAATTTGATAATTATTTATGAGGTAACCAAACCTTTCTCTTCTACAAAATTGACACAATCCTATTGAAATGTGCGGGTATTACTTTCTGGAGACACATACATGCATACAGATATACAGCATTTAAAATGTAACCTTATGCTCACAAATATAAGGCATTATATCGGTCTAAGCGAGATGGAAAGACGAATATACAATGACAGTCGAGTGTGAAAGCTGCACCACGTTGCCACGTATCACAAATAGTCGTTCCCCGCAGTGCGTTTATGGTCACTGCTCTGCTCCTAAGGATCATAGCGTAATGTTACATACTTTATAATCATCTTCAATAAATACTATATCTAATAAATGATTTCAATGTCCCTTAAATCATACCTTTATACTTTGCTCGTTGACAATAAGAGATGGTGTATTTCTTGACCACTCTGTAACTCCAAATAAAAAAAAGAATAGAAACCTCAAAATCGGTGGTCGCTTTAATTGCGGTAAACACTTATCCGCCCATATATATTATATTCACCTTAAGTACTTTATTGTATTTTGTTCTGTTTCTAATGTTATACTGGCCTGTTGGTCTAGTGGTTAGTGACCCTGACTGCTAAGCCAGAGGTCGTGGGTTCGCTTAAAATTCAGGACAAATAATTGTGTGATGAGCACGATCATTTGTTCTGTGTCTGGTTGTAATTTATCTATAATATGTATGTATTTAGAAATATATAAGTATGTTTATCAGCAATCTGGTTGCCATAGTACAGGCTCTGCCTAGTTTGAGATCCGACGGCCGTGTGTGAGATGTGTGAAGTTATTATTAAATAATTTTATTTTAGTAAAAAACAGTCACTATGCACGTCCTGCTTATATCATCAGAGCATCGTTACCAAACCACAATTCGAGGGGTTTAATAGTAGCCACTGAAGAGTTCCACCAAGATGGCAAATTATTGTATTGCCATCCGAACTACACATACATACATACAAAGGTTCATTTCGATGCAACAATTAGAAGTGGGTTAAAATGTACTTCCAAGTTTTATTTCATCATCATCATCAGCCTATCGCCGTCCACTGCGGTGAGGCGGTGTGTCGGAATCGAACCGACTAAAACCACACGGTGTGTCGTACTGTGCCCTAAGTAGGAGGGATCCGGGAACAGCTTTTATTAAGACATCCGGAACCCTCCTAGCGCCTGCCCGCAAAAGCGCGGGCACCACCTTCGGGTAAGAACCTCTCAATCCGACGTCCAAGCAAACGCGGACGCCGCCTCCTCCCGGGGGCCACTATAGCGGGTGGAGGGGAAAACCCGTCCCGTCCACCCGCGGCCACACTCAGGGCGGCATGAGGCGCTGGTAAGCGCGCCTCCGCCGCCCGGTTCGCCGGCGGCGAATTAATTCCGAGTGGAGATCGTCCTCCCGGACCCTTTCCGCCGCCTCCTTCTGCGAGATGACTTCCTCAGAGAAGGTTGCGACCGCGGTAAAATTCCTGTCGCTACCGGCCATGGAGCGTATAACAGCCGGTAGGGACAGATCCACTCCGATGACTGCAGTGAGGGCCCGACGCTGCGCCGCCCAACTGGGGCAAACCGCCAGCGTGTGCTGAGCCGATTCCACACTGCAGTCGCAGGGGTGACAGGCGGGACTCAATTCCCTCCTAGAGATTGAGTGCAGGTACGAGTACTTCCCTAAGCAGGGGTGCCCGGAAAGAACCTGCGTCAGTCGGAAGGAAAGGGTCCCGTGCTGCCGCCCTGCCCACTCGACGATGACCGGCTGGAGCGCGTCCACGGCGGCAAAGCCAGCACGTGGAGCCTCCAGGCGGGACGACCAACGAACCCTCGAGACAAAGGCCTCCCCCACGGAGCGCCAACCATCCCGGTCTTGGGCAATCCGTATCCATCCGCTGCCAGCCACCTTCTTTAGGTCGTCGGTCCATCGTGCCGCAGGGCGCCCTACACTGCGTTGCCTAATCGCGGTCTCCACTCTAGCACGTGTCGGCTCCAGCGACCAAGTTTTGTTTACATAGTTATAAGTGAAGCGAACAAACGTAAACCTTACAAATCGGACAATTAGTCAAAGAGTTATCACTGAACATTACAAAAAAAATCATGTCCTTTTTAGGGTTGCGTGCCTCGAAAGGAAATAACGGAACCCTTATAGGATCACTTTGTTGTCCGTCCGTCCGAATGTCTGTCTGTCAAGACCTTTTCTAAGGTACGTGTGGAGGTATCAAGCTGGAATTTATATCAAATTCTCAGGTCTACTGTCCCTTGGAGCTATAAAAAAATTAAACTTCTCAGCAACGCAATCAAAAGATACAACAGTTTATGCCGCAATTTTTCGCAAATTTTAGACACTCGCAAGGGAATCAAAACCTACAGGGTACTTTCCGTGAACTCAGAATCTTGAAATTTGGCAAAAGCAACGTCTTATAGCACAGATAAAGGAAAAATTGCAAAAACTGTAAATTTTTTGTAACATCATGTTATAAAAATATTTTACGGAACCCTCGGTGCGTGAGTCCGACTCGCACTTGGCCGGTTTTTTTTAGGCAGTTCATCATCTGCCTACCTTTGTTCCAACTTTATTTGGGGTCGGTATAATATGTTTGATTCTTCCATTGAACTCTATCGTTCGTCATTTCACTGCTTACTTCCTTTCTAGCCATATCTTTTTTCACACAGTCCATCCATCTTTTCTTTGGCCGTCCTCTTCTCTTGTACCCGACAACATCCATACATAAATCTCTTTTCACCACATTTTGCTCATCCCTTCCGCATCACAAGTCCAAACCACGATAACCTATTGCTCCTCAGCTTTTCATCCACTGGTCAAGTGAGTTAAAAGTATTTATTTAAGTGTTGCGCTTATTATTATATTATCATAAACAATTCTTCAAGGTACAATCAGTAGAAAACACATATAATATCACTCCAAATACCAGCTAATTATCAGCTATAGTAGGTATAGATCATAGATCTACAGCCAATAGATCACATTGATAAGCGTCAGCTAACAAGGCCCAGTTGCCATAACGAGTATAATTTCAGCACTTATAAATCACCCCGGCTGCGCCTGCTCCATGTTATTGTGTACAATAAATCTCCAAGCTTGTTACTGCTACTGTTATTTTCAAAGAAATACTTCATAAATCAATGTCTGTGCAATTTAAATGATTCTCTTTTTACGTAACCATTGTGGAAGACAAGCACTTCGACCGCCAATTTAAATACATTTGAAGAAAAAACTGTTACGAAAACCAGTCAATCTTAAATAATGGTTTCCCTATCTCTAATAAATAAAAACACTATGCTAACTTTTAAACTTTCGCGTTCCATGATATAATATTATCTACGTATGAACGGGAATTAATGCGATCACGAAAAGGTATTACATACCTCTGAATTGCCTGACGTTTCGACCAGGTTGCACTGGCCGTGGTCACAGGCTGACTGGCTCAGCCATCATATGAGCCAGTCAGCCTGTGACCACGGCCAGTGCAACCTGGTCGAAACGTCAGGCAATTCAGAGGTATGTAATACCTTTTCGTGATCGCGTTAATTCCCGTTCATACGTAGATAATATTAAAAACACTATGCATAAGAACTATTATTAGTATATATACATAATAATATTATATATGTTCAATAGTTACTTATGGAAGTGGTATCCAAATTCAATTCAATAAATCATAATATAAAATGTTTATATACTACATATCGTGTTTGAATTTCGCAGTGATGCCCTTACCATGATATGCATATTATTCCACGAATCTTGCCTACATACCTATGTACATATATCACACGTAAAATATAAATATATCTAACTAGCAACCCGCCGCGCTTCGCACGGGTAGCATAGACATCTTCAAGAATCATGATCATATTTCAATCAATTTACACAACATTTTAACAAAATATACACCTAAACCTTCCTCATGAATCACTCTGTCTATTAGTGAAAACCGCATGAAAATCCGTTTAGTAGTTTTTCAGTTTATCGCGAACAGACAGAAGAGGCGGGGCACTTTTTTTTATAATATGTAGTGATTATGTTTGTTGCTTAGTACATTTCTGATGATAAACAACAGGGACGAACTTTCACATAACATATTAAGTGCGATATAAAACAATTTAGTGCAACCCACACTCGAAATAAAAATATGTCGTTACGAGATAAGTTAATTAAAATCACCAGGTACGTCCGGAGCAGACCGATGCGATAAATTACACTCCTACATAGGTACCTACTTTGTAATGTAATACATCTCAAATAACGTTACAATCGTTTTCGTTAACAACTAGTAGTAGGTAGTACGTCCATTGATTAGGACTACCTTTCTATCAACACTCATAACATCATTCGCGTTTCATCCGCGTTGCTAAGCATTATATTTCGATACTAAGAGCTTCAAGCATGTATAGTATATAGAATTGAATGTGCTATAGCACCCTTGTTTTAAATAGAAATTAATTACAAAATACTTCCATTTAACAAAAAAATATGAAATATATGTAATAGAATATTGTACTAGCAACCCGCCCCGGCTTCGCACGGGTACAAATTATACTCCTAAACCTTCCTAATGAATCACTCTGTCCATTAGTGAAAACCGCATGAGAATCCGTACAGTAGTTTTTCAGTTTATCGCGAACAGACAGACAGAAGCGGCGGGGGACTTTGTTTTATAATATGTAGTGATGATATAAAAATGTGATAAAATAAAGAAAATATAATAGTAATAATTTTTGATTTCTAAACAATGCTTATATCTACTAATATCGTTAATTTTTTTAATTTATCAAATTATATTATCAGAGAAATTAACGTGCTTCGGCACGTATGGGCCAGCTCGACTCCGCTCGATACCACGGCCTCACAGAAAACCGGCAGGGAAACAATGCTTTCATTGCTTTTCGCCGCGTGAGTGAGGTTACCGGAAGACCTAACCCTTCCCTCTCCCCTATTCCCGTCCTTTCCTCCCCTGTAATCCCCCCTCTACTGTATTCCCACTCTCCCCCCACTCCCCCTCTTTACCTACTCCTACCTTAATGGCCGGCAATACACTTGTAACAGTTGTGACTCTTGAGTTGCAGGTGCCCATGGGCGGCGGTTGTCATTTACCTAAAATCAGGTGACTCGTCCGCGCTCGTTTGCCATTATTCCAAAAAAAAAAAAAACATTTAACACTTCGCAGGTAAATTAACACCTATAGGGTCCTATTGACCTAAACTCATGAAAGGACAATGACCATGTATGTATGGAATTCCGTCTTCAGTTGTTGCACAATAAATCTTCGTTTATCATAGACTACGCTTTATATATTATCAAATAAAAGTGTTAATTTTCCCACAAATACCCGAGTTTTTAAGTAATTATACGAAAACGGAGATGCCTATCCTAAAAACAAGGACCTACAAATTATGTTTAACCTACTCGTAACTTATAAAATAACCACAGATCACTCACGTACAAAAAAAACAATGCTAGTTAAAAAGAAAACAAGTCACCAGCTTCTCAAACGGAGTTCCGTAAGTAGTATTAATATTCAAGTGGAGAGATTATAACAGTGACTATTGTCAATCGACACATAAACAGTAATGGCCGTCGACTCGTCTGTCATCTGGGTTGACAGTTGCGTGAGACGGAACACAAAAATAATAATTATTATAACAGACACATAAAATATTAATTAAATACATTGTAAAACGTAATAATATTACTAATTGTTTAACTATTGTATGATATTATGAATTTAAGATCATTTGTGGCTTTTGTGTAAAGGTTCATACTTACGTAGCTCGTACAAATGAAGAGAACGAAACGTAAATATCATATTCATGACTTAATACGGAAATAATGCGTAGCAATTGTTAATTTACTGTGTTTATTTCAATCATAATTCCGGTTACGAAAATAGAATTCCTGTAGTGAAAAAGTTGTAGAAAAATAAGAAAACATTCTTTATATTATTTTGATTTTGCAACATGAAACATTGCTAGCCCAGTTTTGGTCAAGATCCTTTGGCGAGAAGCAAAGTCTCACACAGCACGTAAAGGAAAAATCGGAACGTCGTTAACTTGTTGTAATATAACGCAAAAACGTATGAAGTTTTATATCGATGTTTGGGGGGAATATTTTCAGAACTTCAAAGTTAGGTTGGTCTTTCAATCATGCTCGAAAAAAACCGACAACACGCACTTATTAAAAGATACTTCTGCCATAATGGTATTTTTCACTGAAAACGAGGGAACAGGAGGGGAGAGATGGAGAGGAAAGGGTTAGGGCCTCCGGTAACCTCACTCACTCGGCGAAAAGCAAATTACTTCACTGCCGCTTTTCTGTGAGGCCGTGGTACGAGTATCACACCCGGTCGAGCCGGCCCATGCGTGCCTAAGCATTAACTAATCTAAAAACTATCCACGATTAATCTTTTGATTGCATATATTTGATGTTAATTTCAACTTGATACCCCCCGCGTTTCTGAAAAAAAAGGGTCTTGACGGACAAACAGACGGACTTACATATAGTCAGGCAGACAGTCAGATAGACGTACATACATTTTCGTACATACAGACAGACTGACAATGAAGTGATCCTAAAAGGGTTTCTTTTTTCCTTTTGAGGAACGGATCCCTAAAAAAAGTTAATGATTGGTCATATTAATATTATACCGAAGTAACCAGTAGCTTCAATGGTGTCAGTAGCTCAAAAGATAAAGTACTGTATTAAATAGGCAGGTACACAATGGAGGCGTGGCAGGTTAACAAGCTAACATGTTTTGTTACTTATCTGATCAAACTCTAACAAGTTATACCGACATTTATATAGGTTACTGTGTAAACTAAGAAATACATATTATAACACTGACACAGTTCAATAGTATGACCTCTAAATATATATATAATAAAATAGGGTAAGCAAAAAAATCAGTTATTATTCTAGATTTCTAAATTTTGTACTTGATAAAAAAGCCGTCTGCTTTTGTTATGTCAAATGACTGACATGTGTGGAGGAATGAGTGTTATGTCCGCTCTACATGATCATGCTTGGCGGAATTCAGACCTCAAAACTTTGGTCCTATAATTCTATTTTATAGAAAAATGTTGGTATAACCTTTTTGCGACTTCAATGCTCTGAAATCTGATTTTACTTCCTCCCTTAATATCCATCCCACAATTGCAATTAAATTTTTAATGGCAACATTAAATTACACTTGACATTTAAATAACATTACATGAAATAGTAATTGTCCCTAATCTGGTAGATTTAAGTTTGAATTTAATGCTCATTATGCTGTTCGTCACTTTACATTTGGTTCGGGCTACCGTTAAACTAGTATGAAGGATTCGAATCTACTAAGACCAGACGGTTATCCATCACAATTTTTCTATTGCTGGACCTAGATATTACCTAAAAAAAAAAGTCGCTGGAAACCTTGACACACCTGTTCAACAACAGGTAGTCACGCCGTGGCATGCAGAGCACTTTGGAGACAGCCCTATCCGTTTCCTCCAGGCCCTGATACAGTACCCTGCAGGAACCACTGCAAAATTATTTTCTCTACACGTACAAAACGGACTAAGCATGGTTAGAAACCGACGATCAAACCAAACACAATTATAATTTCGCCAAGGTTATTTATTCTCTAATACACAGCTATGCTCACATCATAAATTACAATTACATCAACAGCAACTTTACATACTAGTCCGTCTTGCGTAATGTATTTAGCAGGAAGTATTGTAAAGAAATAAATATAACTGCACTGTTTAATGGAATTTGAATGCACACTACGAGAGAAGTAGACACATCATTACTGAGGCATGGCAAAAACTTTGAAGTTTGTAGATGATACTTTACTATGTTGAAAAGCTTCGTTATCACGAAGCTTTTCTAGTACTATCGTATTTCCATGTAAGGTGATGTCGTAATTACTAAAAAAAAAATATGTTGATGTATTTGTAAATAATTTGATTTGAGCAATGGTCGCGTGGCCTAAATTTCCTAAATTCTCGTATGTTTGATTACCATGATCGTTGTCGATTCCTGCTCCAGACACATTGCTATTGAATTTTTTTATCATATTTTTTTTAGTATCAACACTGAGTCTCATACACGGCAATAGGATCACCCACTGTTACGGAAGACCAAAGTGTAGTAAATTTGGGAAATACTCTTCTGCATACCCCTTTGAGGATATAGGGCTTGAACTTATTATCTATAAAAGTTCGAATCAAACTCAATTCAATTTTGAATTCAAAGCAGTTGATAATAAAGAGGATGAACTAAATTTATCTCACTTACCTGCTTCTGCTGGTGTTTCTATTCCATATTATTATTTCTACATAATATAATAAAAGATTCTAGTCAAAGGTGTAAGGTTAGCAAATTCCTTAAAAGAGATCCTACTAAACTAAGAAACGATTCATCTATAAGCACTTTTTGAGGTAAAAGTTGTTCATACGTTATTAGCGGAATCTTAACGACTTACGACCTTAAAAATTGACCACATCTTTCTGTAACAGCCTGTATAAACAAATGATAAATTACGGTTTTATCATAACTTTGAGTAAAACTAGGTCGTAAAGAACCACGTTGATCTGTATAGTGGCATCAGCATATTGCAACACTTACAACGGTACAATGTTACACCAAAACACTATTGACAATTCGCTACGCTTATTACAAATACTCAGAAATTTGTTATTGATTGAACTTTAGACCGTTCCAGTTCCAACATTTCAATTAATTACTAAGTTAGGCAATCATCCAAAAATACTATTGCAATAATCTGATCAAATAAATCCACTGGTTTGGCATTGGTACATTTACCCTACCTACATATATCGTTGCAAAAGCTAGTTAGCTGGTTGTCGTCCATATTTCATTGGATTTACATTAAATAATACTTGGATAATATGTGTATATGTAGTTAATAGGCACCGGTACACGTCGGCTGGTAATGGGCAGTAAATTAATGTTCTACATACTACGAGTTCTCGATTGAAACTCGAAAGAAAACAATTCTGAGGTCATCTGTCATATCGAATGCTGTCAGTACACCCTCTATCTATTGTACATAAGTTGAAAATAACTTTTCTTCTTAATTCTATACCAGTTAATTTTAAGTCTCATCATTATGGTATTGTAAATAACGAAAAGAAGCGAGACAACCCTGACACAAATAAAAAAAAATGTTTTCAATAACTTACTAGGGTTGCCTCAATTTGTGCTATATATGTATGTGTAATAAATAAATATATAAGATTAGCAATGACTTCAAAACTAATCACAAATATTCGTCTCAAACCAAAAAGACAATGTTTCCTTATATATCTTCTTCTAGAGATCCACTAGTCTGCAATACAACACGAACCATATTTTAACCGTGACTAAAAAAGTGTGTGTTAGATGCTTATGTTTTAACCGAGGTGTTTTAATCATTCTTTTTCTTTTATGTGGACTGAACGTACCTCGATGACATAGTACTTTACTTAAATAGGTTATGATATTTTAAATATGTACTTTCTAGTTTTACTACTAATTGTTCTAAAACTTCAACTGTGTTAGTTCCATTCTCACTTCAAAGAGTTCAAACTACTAACAGTGTGCCAAAATGAAAGTGACTTTGTATATTTTTCGAGTTTGAATCTGAAATCCCTAGTACCTACATATACGCCGTAATCAAGTAATCTAGCCTGACAAGAGTTAGATTACTCAACTACATATTTCCTTATACAAACACATTACTTCGTTTTATCTTCATTTTACCAAATACTGCCTAATGAGTAAATGTGATTGATTGATCCTTAATTCGGGAGAGTTGTAGATATTAAAAGAGCATTAGTGGTGCTTTATCTTAAAGAGAAGACTGCTTGTGGTATACCCAGTACAAGAAGAGATACTGGAAAACTTGCCGATCCTGTACCGTAAACAACTGATGTAACCTTTTATTTTTCTTCGTGGGAGATTTTGTTGCTTGCGGATCCAAATCCTCTTCTCCAAGCATAGCTCTCTCCATAGCCAGCTGCGCGACTGCACTAGCCCCACAGTTAGTGTATCTCGGCACCGTATGTCATAATAGGAAAGACACACTGGTCGAAGACCTGCGTTTGGAGGCATTGCGTCAAAGGTGATGAGAAAACTCGACGTGATGAGAATAATTCCCAACCTAACTAGATCCTTTTGGTGATTTATTTCTCGAAATTGTTTTACAAAATAATGGTGAAGTATGTTTTTAACACCCGACTCAAAAAGGCGGGGGGTTTGGAGCTTACTGCATCTGTGTGCCTATGGCATCATAGCTTCCAAAAGACCGATTTCGATTTAATTTTTATTTTTATTTAGAAGGTGACTTGATCGACAGTGTTCTTAGCTATAATTCAGGAAAATCTATTCAGCCTCTTCGAACGGGTAAATCTATTCATAATGTTCTAATCGTTGAAGGGGTTCAGGAGTCGAAGGTACTTTAAAATTTTAATTTATGCTTATTCTGTTCTGTTTTTAAATCGATCGGTGCTATTTGATCGAATCGAATGTAAGATTTATACATTATAGTAAGAGCAATTATGTCATATCTCATTCATATCTTATGAATCCCCGGAGAGTTTTATCATACGTGATCAGGCCAACCTTTAACAGGTTTTTTATTTAGGCCCAAGGGCCTGCAGCCACATCACCTGATACCATCGCGTCGGCACTTTCTAAGTAATTATAATAGCGAACAAGGCTCGGCGGCCATTTGTCAAAATATTCATTCATAAGGTAACGACACCGCGCCGTTGATTGATGATGTGTTGCGCAAACGCACGCGATCTATTTTGTGTTATTATTTGATATGGGATCGTCCATTAATCACGTGAGGCTCGAAAAAGGGGGAAGGGTTACTGAAAAAATCACGAAATATTATACATGCAATGAGATATTTTTCGTTGTATTTATTTCGCGTGTATTTATTTTTTCGTTAAACGCGCAATTTCTAAACAGAATAGTCGCGCATGATCTTGACTCGCCGCCTCTTGTTAGTCGCCAATAGATGTGTCTGATGTAGTCTGAGATGTTGATTTCACATGATTACACCTTTTTTTTATTATTTTAGGCCAGTTGGAAACAACCTGCACCCTTAATGTCTGTCTGGACATTTTTATCACGATGCTTAATTTTCCTGAATTAGATTATATCTGTACCTATTATTAAAAATATGAAATATTTAAAAACACTATACGTGATTTTGAATAGGGAGGGGTGGGGACAGTCCCCTGGTGATACGTGGTGAGGTAAAACCTCACCACGTTTCACCAGGGGCCACATGGGGGTTTAAAAAGTTGCTAAAAACATTGCGTGATTAATGGACGACTCCGTATCGTATCTGGTATCGTGAGTTTTAGTTTTGAATTGATTGTAGGGAGTCGAGATACCCAAATTATTATAGGAATTTTAATATTGAATTGCAATGGCGAGCACCTAGGTTCGATTGAGCTTGTTTGACAACTTGGGATTCACAATCAATCAATCCCCAGGGTTTTTCTTTATTTAGGGTCAGTCTTCTCATAGTTTTATACTCCAACAATTTCAGTCATTTTTGGCGTTTCAGGGTTTTTGGAGTCATTTCTAGTATTCAAAAATTCATAACTAACAGACTGGCAGTGATTTTTTAAATATTATTTGATATAAATATTTTAAGAGTATTTGAGGGCACTGATTTACTAGTTGAGGAGTATAAAGTTTATCGGATCTGGATGAAATTTGGCATAGAGATAAATTATAGTCTGGAATAGCACATATCTCGGAAAAAATTACAGTTTTCTTGGGATAGTTTTAAATATCCACGCAAACGTATTCGCGTGCAACAGCTAGTTAATACATTATGATTCTTTCCTTCTCAGACGGCTCAAATTGGAATAGAAATCTGCGGATATCTAGGTCCCTAAATATATTTTCTTAATATCAACAAATGCACAAAGACATTACCACAAGACAACTGTAACCCGCTGACCTACCGCGTCAAAACTCGACAAGCCATTGGTTCATATATTACAACAAATGATATGATTGGTCATTAACATTAGATAAATCGTTTGATTGGTTCGAATTTATACGACAAGCAATCATTATTTGTGAAGGTTTTATGTCAGACAATCAATCAAATCCAACTTAGAATTTTTAGAATAAATTATCTTATAAAAAAGTGTCACCGACTCCAATGCGCCTCAAAATACCCGAATCGCTTTAAGTGCACCTATAAAATTTCAAGAGTTCCCTCGATTTCCCCAGGATCCCATCATCAGATCCTGACCTGATGACCATGGGACCACCTGGGAAGTATACCCTTTCAAAAAAAAGGAGAATTTTCCAAATCGGTCCGGGCGTCTTTGAGTAAAGTAGGTAATCGGTGAACATCCATAAAAAAATTACAGAGGAACATAGAGCCTCCTCCTTTTTTGAAGTCGGTTAATTGAGATTGAACAATAATAGCTAACTGAGAGTGTGTTTCCATCGGAGCTACATAAAGTAAATATTATAGAATATTTGTGCGAACTATTGTGTGATGGTGATGAGCAAGTGGTCATTTGTTCTGTGTCTGGGTGAAATTTATCTATGATATATATGTATTTAGTAACATAACATATAAGAAAGTTATTATTATTTGTTCGGAATGCACATATAAAATAAACATTAAAATTAAAATTGCAAAATGTTTTGTAATCAGACCCACTAACTATTTATCCTTCCAAACCCCCTACGCCCGTCATTGTCAATAATGTTATCAGAACATGATGATTTGAGGTTATGATACTTTAAGATTACGATATGTACTAATTATTATTTATGTTTTGCGATTATGGTGTTTTGAGAAAATGATATTCTGCTACGCAAGCATCTAGTCACATTGCAGAGATTATCCTCCGCCTGGTATGACGTCACTTACTTCCTAATTTATATCTAGAAAATATTAAAAATTTAAACAGCAGTTCCAAAATTACTTTTATCTGTATTACTTACAATAATAATTTCATTCAGTATATTTTTCTTTTTGGGGGGCAAACGAGCAGACGGGTCACCTGATGGTAAGAGTCACAAGTGCGTTGCTGGCCTTTAATGTGGGAGTAGGGGCAAGAGGGGGAGAGGAGAGGAAAGAGGGAAGGGTTAGGGTCTCCGGTAACCTCACTCACTCGGCGGAATGGCAATCGAATCATTGCTTAACTGCCGGTTTTCTGTGAGGCCGTGGTTTCCCTCCGGTCAAGCCAGCCCATACGGGCCGAAGCATGGCTGTCCTAACAAATCTTCCTCTTAAACAAAATAATAAAATAGATTATTATTTTAAATCGAATCATGTTATCACTAATTCACTACTTATCAAACCATCAAAAAGAAACTACAAAAATGGACTGAGTATAGTCTATTTCAGCAAGTAAGCTTCAAAAACATAATAATAATTCGAGTTATCAATCTCACGACCCTATATCATATCAGTATATATAGTAATATATAGTATACCATAGACTTAGTCGGTACTCACAGGCACGATTCTAACTTGACGGGTAACTTAGTATAAGGTATAAGTATGTTATGTACACGATACACAATTGTGAACTTTGTATTACTTAGATAGAACTTAATTAATTGCCAATGGTCCCAATTCTGTTACTTCACTCGCTAAATTAAAATTCACTAAATTTTCTTCATATAAGATGTAAACTTGTACACTTCAAAACAAGGTCTTATTTCAAATTGAAACAAGTAGGTAACATATTATGTCGCTATCGAAATAAGCAATTTATTTGTCGACTACAGTCTGATACGCATACATAAACTTTAATACCACGTAGCGGGAGCCGCTGTCCATTGAGTGCCATCTCTTTTGCTCTGTGTTTTTAGTAAGCGTCTTCGTAGGTGTCGATTAAAATAACATCATCCTAGTTCGTTTTGAACAAGTTTTTATACGGCAATTATACAGCATTTGAATAAATGGAGACTTAACCGGCCTTAAAAATTAACGGTTTTCGCAATTTTATCCTTTATCTGTGCTATAAGACGTTGCTTCGTACCAAATTTCAAGATTCTGAGTTCACGGGAAGTATCCTGTAGGTTTTGATTCCGTCGATCCATGATTTGAAATTTGCGGCATAAACGGCTGTATCTTTTGATTGCGTTGGCTTAGAAGTTTGATATTTCCACAGCTCTAAGAGACAGTAGACCTTAGTATTTGATATAAATTCCAGCTTGATGCCTCCAGACGTTCCTGAGAAAAAGGGTCTTGACAGACAGACAGACCTTCGGACGGGCGGACAACAAAGTGATCCTTTAGGGGTTCCGTTTTTTCCTTTTGAGGTACGGAACCCTAAAAATGGCAAAAACGGGTACATAAAGCTATAAGTGTCCAGTATATATTTTGGACTGTCATGATACAAAAGTCTATATAATGACAGGTCAAGTAATATTGGCCAATGAAATAGACCATGGTCGAAATTCGACCACCACGCGAACTCTAGTTATTTTTTAGTCATTATTATTATTATCTGCAGTTTTATTTATCTACTATCATACCCGGCTGTTAACCTTACCTTCAAGTTAATATCCGACCATTAAAAGTAATGAAAACCTTAGCCTATATCGCTAAAGTCTTACATAAATAACTTAATCAATGTAAGCTGAAGTCACTTAGAGCAGCTGTCAAGACCTAGGCATAATCTAATTTCTAATACATGTAATTTACATACATTGCCTTGGGGCTGAACTATGACGTCATATAGAGACAATTGATTTCCCTTCACGCGTCGACCTGGCCTTGCATTCTCTGGTAAATATGATTGGTCAAGCTGTAGGTGCATTAGCGCGAAAGGTCGATGTCAGCCAATAAGAGAGCTGTATTTTATTTTTTCAAGCAACAGAAGAGTGTTCGCTGGATGTCAGTTGTGATTGATAAAGCTTGATTTATAACGTCGTTTAGTACTAACAAACTCCTAGGTTCCGTCGTATAAATTGATACTTAATTTTGCGTGTCCTAGGTTTGATTTATTCTCAGTAACAAAACGGAGTCAGAAATCTACACGCTTCGCTCGCGGGCACATATTTATATATTTTGCGCGGAACCCTAATTCTATTATATAATAGTATGTAATACATAATTAGAGCTTGAACAGGCTTGAAAACACCTGTAAAAGCACTTCCACACTATAGAAGAGTCTAAACATGCTACAAAGTATAGTTTGTTTTTCTGCTTGTCTGTAGGTTTATCAGACATTTGAGTAGAGTTACCGAGCGGGATACTAACATCCGGAGTTGTGAATAATAGCTGGTAAGATAATGTCGATATTTTATATTGAACATGATAAAAAATCATTTTTTTTTATCGCTAGAAGTTCACCTTTAACGAATAAACATTATGTAAAGATTATAAATTCCAGTTTGGCTGTAACACTGTAGTTTTGATATGTAAATTTTCAGAGAAAGTAGAACAAATTAATTTGTGGTTACGATGACATTAGACTATTACTCTGGGTAACAGTATTTTGTGTAAGCTGGTATCAAATTTTACACATGGCAACATACCAACATGACAAATGTCTGTTGTTGTCGTGTGTGGCATTAGTTACGGGTAGTTTTAGCCCTGAAAAGTCCGACAACCTGGTCTAACTACAGAACTTCAACATCGCCTTAGTACTTGGGTTGTAGAGGTCTGATGGCAGTCGCTTCGCGTAGAATATACCGTATCGTAGTTAGACTAAAAGCCGACCCGAAATTACTTTGGAACAGGCGCAGAGGATAATGCTTAGTACATTTTTTCCCAAAATAGTGCTATACGTCCTCAAAATAAGGCAACACCTTGTCAAACACATTGTGTGGAACAGAAAAACGTGTTATAACTCTGATTGATTAATATGACCATATCTTGTTACTCCATGTGAGGCCAACCCATAGTATTAAATACATAATTTCGATATCTATAAATAATTAATACAATATATAATGCATAATGAGTATAATAACCGAGTGATTGAGTGTTATAAATAGTTTTGTAGATCAAGATAAGATTGTCCGTCGAAAGTGTTGGTCTGAACCGAGCTTAAGTATAGTTAAGTGGAATTTTTGACACGCCTTAAATATCTAACGTCTGTGAAAAAATATATAAATATATTACATAAAGTAGCTTTACTTTATTTTTTATATGACTGACTTAGCCAACAAATACTTAGAATTATATTTAAATAGATGCATCATTAGTTGCATCACTTCTGCGTTTCTCACCCTTACTATTTAATTTCTTCTTAACTTAGAACTACATGTCATAAGATTAAGTTAAATGTTGTTGTTGTATGAAAATCACACGGTGTGGTGTGCCTAAAATGGACGGTCAGTGGTAAGACGGTATGTCCTCAACGGTCCACCTACCGTGGTAGGCCGGCTCCGTCTACTAAATGGACGAGGACAGATACACACGGACATCACCCATTCGCGGAAGGTTCCACCGTGGAGGACATGACATGAAACCCGTCCCATTCACCCACAGTCACTCTTCGGAGGAAAAGCGACATCCTGAAGAAAAAAAGACTTTAATAACTCAAAGGAAACAACATTTATCTGATTACCCAAGAAATTCTTTAAGAATAAAAGAGCCCACCATATTCCTTTAAATAACAAAATAATAATAATAACTCCACACATCTCACACACGGCCGCCTGATCCCAAACTAGGCAGAGCCTGTACTATGGTAACCAGACAGCTGATAAACATACTTATTTATTTCTAAATACATACATATTATAGATAAATTACACCCAGACACAGAACAAATGATCGTGCTCATCACACAATTATTTGTCCTTTGTGGGAATCGAACCCACGACCTCTGACTTAGCAGTCAGGGTCACTAACCACTAGACCAACAGGCCAGTCGAATATTTAGGTACTATGACTACGCCGACGGCCCATGCAACGCTTTGTTTTCTAGTCCGTGGACGTGGTGTCCAGAGAATCTTACTCCCCCATTGGTATTTTATCCAGATTATACGGCTCGCCTATTGCTAATTCACCTTACTAATTCCAAGAACTACGTCGGAATCACATCTGGTAGATAAATAAATGCTGAACTGGACATTGTGAGTGAACGACCAAAACTTGTGGTAAAAGTCACAAATTTAAGGGGTTTCCTAACCTATTAAATTCAAAAGTGAGTTTGTTGCACAAAAGGAATAGACATAGAGTATAAAAAAAATGTTCCTTAAGGAATGTGATTTGGTTACAAAATCTATATTTAAGCGGGTGAAACCGCTGGCAAAAGTATGCTATGTGTGGCCGGTTAGTCTAGAGGCCTAGCAATACTTTATAAACAATGAGACGGTACAAACATTCTGCACCAGTTGATTGTTTAACCTTTGTTGTCATTCAATCTATGAATTGGGCAGATTGTAAAATGTCTGGGTGTGACGACCTATTTATTAAAGATATACTTTATTACTCACGTGTGTATTTCCGGTATGCCCGACTTGTTTCGGATCCACTATTGACCCAGGTATGGCCTCGACCAAGTGTGACAATAATCGCAACTAGGCTACAGGAACACATACGACGACCTATGTGGTCAGCGACTTTAATAAAGATCCTAAACCATTGGCGAGGAAGAGAGATGGTGAACGGCAGATTTATTCTTTTGTTGAAGCCAAAGGAATAAGGAAGTACCTTTACCCCCAAAATTATCATACTCTTCATTTTCTAAGCTCACTGCTACTTCTCCTGTCGTATAAAATGCAGCAGTTATAATTACCGTTAAACAATCATATCAAGCAACTGTCGTGGGAGAGCCATGCTTCGGGACGTATGGGCGGCTTGTCCGGAGTGATACCACGGCCTCACAGAAAACCGGCAGTGAAACAATGGTTGCATTGCTGTGTGAGTGAGTGAGGTTACCTGAGGCCCTAACCCTCCCCCCCCCCCCAATCTCCCCCTTTTCCATCTTTCCCTACTCCTACCTTACAGGCCGGCAACGCACTTGTGACTGTTGAGCGGCGGTAGTCATTTACCATCAGATGACCCGTCTGCTCGTTTGCCCCTATAACATCAAAAAAATTGACGCATGCGTATTTCCTAACTACTAGTCACTATCTCTTTCCTTTCATTGGATTTCCTTCTTATTTACCTTTGCCTTTCAATATACTCCGTTTTTAGGGTTCCGTACATCGCAAGGAAAAAACGGAAGCCTTTTAGGATCACTTTGTTGTCCGTCCGTCCGAAGGTGTGTCTGTCTGTCAAGACCCTTTTCTCAGGAACGTCTGGAGGTATCAAGCTGGAATTTATATCAAATACTCAAGTCTACTGTCTCTTAGAGCTGTGAAAATATCAAACTTCTAAGCCAACGTAATCAAAGGATACAACCATTTATGCCGCAAATTTCCGCAAATTTTCGACACTCGCAAGAGAGTGAAAACCTACAGAGTACTTCCCGTGAACTCAGAATCTTGAAATTTGGTACGAAGCAAGGAAAAATTTCGAAAACCGTAAATTTTTGGAAACATCATATTTATAATAAAAATATTTTACGGAACCCCCGGTGCGCGAGTCCGACTCGCACTTGGCCTTTTTTTTTTAATTTAATACCCTAAGTTGTCTACAATAGGCTTGCCCCCTATTACGTGAATGGGTCAAAGTTAATTGGGAAAACGTGTTTGTTTAACACAGCTCTGCCTACCCCTTCTGAGTAGACTCAGTATGAGTATGTAATATGTATGTATGTAAAATAAAAGGTTTATACGCACTTCACCGCTAATCTTTGCGTCACGACTGTCGCATTAAACATCGCTTGAATGTGTCGCAACGGATCTAGACGTGAGGTCGACGTGTACATATCACGCCTTACTTATATATCACTTAAATAGAAGCTCAATATCAAAATATTTATCATAGATGCTTGATAAAATGCAAGTGTCTCTGCACGAGTCAGATGCTATCGGTAACTATTGCTGGCATTAGGCTTCTAAACAGAGATGGATAACTTTTTTTGTGTATGGTTAACAAAATATAGGCGCATACGATTAGTAACGTAATTTTACTTTAAATGTTTAATAATAATAACTTGACACACCTCACACACGGCCGTCTGATCCCAAACTAGGCAGAGCCTGTACTATAGTAACCAGACTGCTGATAAACATACTTACTTTGTTACGTGGGAGAGCCATGCTTCGGCATGTTTGGGCCGGCTCGACTCCGCTCGATACCACGGCCTTACAGAAAACCAGCAGTAAAAAAATGATTGCATTGCTTTTCGCCGCGTGAGTGAGATTACCGGAGGTGCTAACCCTTTCCTCTAACCCTCCTCCCCTCTAATCCCTCTCTCCCGTCTGCCCGCTCTTCCCCCCTCTGCCCCTCTTCCCCTATTCCTTCCTTAAAGGGCGGCAACGCACTTGTAAGTCTTGAGTTACAGGTGCCCATGGGCGGCGGTAGTCGTTTACCACCAGGTGACCCGTCTGCTCGTTTGCCCCCTATACTATAATATATATATATATATATATATATATATATATATATATATATATATATATATATATATATATATATATATTTCTAAATACATACATATATAATACTAAATAAATATTATAGATAAATTACACCAAGACCCAGAACAAATGATCGTGCTCATCACACAATTATTTGTCCTGGGTGGGAATCGAACCCGAACGAAGAAAGAAAACTACATACTTCTTTTCACTACTCCGCAATGCCACGCTTTATATAGCGAAACGGTACTTCCAGAAAAATCGCAACACCTCTTGTAAATTCTACACAACAATAGAATCCGCTAATACATCGTAGAATATTCCATTAACGGGTTACTAACTACTTAGTTCCGTGTTGTCTCAACAGATGGCGTGTCTTTATTTTGTAGCTCTATACGACTTCCCACAGTCGCCAATAGATGGCGGGATATTCGTAACAATACATATACCTAACTATAACACTACCTCACTCATAACAATACGTCATGAAGTGCATTTACACAGTTATTGAACCAATTCGAACCAATGTTTAGAAAGGGTTTGATTAAATACATTCGGCTTAGTAGTGAATAAGTCAAGTTCAGAAAAGTCAACTAACCTATTGTAGCACTTAACGGATCGTATAAAGAATGAATTCTATCTGTAATTTGTGCTGCAGCGGGGCGCGTTAAGAAGAAGAAAAGGTATCCTAACAGATCTATTGGGGGCGCGTAACTCAATCTTGGAGAGAAGTTGTGGGTCGTCGATGTAGGATTGTGCCAACTTAACGAGAAAAGAGATATCTGATATGCTCCTTCTTTCACTAAGTGGTAGTAAATGGTATCTTTTGCACCTCGATTCATAATTGTGATCGCGGGTTTCACACTTGTACTGAAGGTATCCTGCAAAGATTCGCTGGATAGATTCTTGATTCTTGAAATATAGACGTCATACATTGGATTCCAAACCTGCGAACAATATTCAAGTGGGCTACGGACAAAGGAACAGAATAATATTTTGATTATTTTGACATCCGTGAACATGAGTGGGAGCATGATCTTTTTAAAACCCCATGGCTTTGTTATCTTTATTAACTTATCTATTAAGCTTAGAATCGTGTATCACACCTAAATCTCGTAGGCAATCTACTCGTTTCAGATGGTCAGTTTTTAGAATGTATGTGTGGGATATGCTGTTGGTTTTGCGGGTGAATGTAATTGTGTAACATTTAGATACGTTGAGTTGTAGATTATTTAGCTGACAATGGTTTTCAAGTCTTTCGAGATCTTGTTGTAAGGAGTAGCAGTCTTCGATATTGTAAATTTTTAAAAATGTTCATATCATCTGCGTAAAGTAAAAATGATGAATGTTGAAAGCAAGTGTTAATGTCATTAATGAATATATTAAATAAAAGAGGCCCAGGCAGCGATCCCTGGGGAACTCCTGACGGGACTACATGCCACTTCGACACAACACCGTTGATTGCAACAGCCTGGGAACGGTTCTATATATAAGACGTCATCCACCGGTATAAGTTACCATGAATGCCAGCATAATAAATCTTCTGTAAAAGTATATTAACTACGTTTTAATATAATATGCATAAGTAAACTCGATGAGGGTAAATAACTAATGCACGCTTACTTTTTTACACCTAGCAACCCCAATCCTTGCTTAGAAAAAGATAGACAACCTTACTTAAGCGGTTTATTTACATCTTTTACTATTGATTAGTGTTAAACATATTTGGTAACCCCATCAGGGTAATTTTCAAATTAAAAATGAATTAAATATTTTTAAATTAAAAATAGCCTTGCGCAGATATGAGATGGTTACCCTTGCACGTTTTGTTTAATTATACTTTATCAGTACATGTTATAAAACAAAGTCCCCAGTCGCGTCTGTCTGTCTGTCTGTTCGCGATAAACTGAAAAACTACTGAACGGATTTTCATGCGGTTTTCACTAATAGACAGAGTGATTCATGAGGAAGGTTTAGGTATATAATTTGTACCCGTGCGAAGCCAGGGCGGGTTGCTAGTATTGTATAAAATATTAATTATCTTAAGAAACTGGGAAGGTCAACCTAAGTCGGATCTTGTACTACGAGATCTGAATTGATTTACATAATCTAGTGGAGTGAAGTGTGTGCGAGTGAAGAGGTGGGTAAAAACGAGTTTGCCATATTTTAAATGAAATAGCAACACTCACACATAATCCTTCATTTAATTGACTTTGAATCAAGTTATAATATATTTAAATCCGTTTTAAGTTATTACGGCGATGCAGCTTACGAATAATGTAATCTGACATGAATTTCCGTTCGTCTTGTAATGATATTAGAAAGTGTATCCGCTCTTAAGCTTGTGCATATAATTAGGCAATCAGATATCGTTTAAATATTATCTATACTATATATACTAATATTATAAAGCTGAAGAGTTTGTTTGTTTGTTTGGTTGAACGCGCTAATCTCACAAACTACTGGTACGAATTGAAAAATTCTTTTTGTGTTGGATAGTCCATTTATGTACATATTATACATATAAACACTCAGACGAATTTAAACAGAATGTTTCCTATACAGATATTTGCATTGACCGGGAATCGAACAGTAGGAGGTAATACAAAAAATTCTACACGGACGTAGGTGGCCACACCGACCGACCGAATTCTACGCTAGAAGTTTCTAGAATCCTATAAGAAGAAGTTTTTTTTTTTACATCAAATGAGGCGAATGGCTTTTTCCATCTTTACTATATTTAGTCTTAAGAGGATTGGTAATTCCCGAGGGTTACAAGGCTTACTATAGGCGGGTCGTAGGTACTTTGTTTGCCACGTTAACGGTACAAAGACATACGTGATAGAACACGCAATTCACACGCCTAACTTATTTGTACTTGTGCAATCACTAATTATGTTATTAAGTGTAAGTATGAGAGTTTTTATAGCTTTATGAACATACGGAGACTTAAAACGTCAAGCGCGCAGTGGACTTGTTACTTGTTATTTTGAACAGCGAAGTTAACTTCGGGGCAGGAATCGAACCTAGGACAATATCAATACTTACTTCTAAAAGTTTTTAGTACAAGAATCTAGATATAAGCCACTAGGGTTATATCCAGATGCTTGTACTGGAACCTAGGTTTTCGGTGAGGCAGTGTGTCGGAATCGAAATGACGAAAACCACTCGGATCCGGGTAAAACTTTTATTAAGACATGCGGACCCCTTCTAGCCACCAACCGTCTTGGGTAAAGACCTCTCTATTAGGCGACGTCAAGACACACGCGGACGTACGGCATTTAGTACCTAGTCTAATATGTTGTATTCGGCTAAATTGGAAGTGAGAGAAATGTAGTTTTCATATGATGTATGACTTAGTCAGTTAGTGTTCTTTGTGTCCGTTGTTTGTATGTTTGTAAAGTCCCCCGTGACACAGGAGTAATTCCTAATGCGGGAGTTGCTTTTAAAAAAAAAGAAAAAAAAAAGTCACAATTTAGTTTTTAGTATTATTTTGGCCTTTTTTATATTCCGTATCTACATACATATAAACATACATAAACTCACGGCACTCTCCTTTCGGGGCATGCAGAGACAATCGGCCGCTAATTTTATTTATTTCACTGTACTGTTGTACTACTATTATGCTAGCTACATATAACTCGGCAGAACCTGTACTATGGTAACCAGGCTGCTGCTAAACATACTTATATATTTCTAAACATACATATTATAGATAAATTACACCCAGACATAGAACAAATGATCATGCTCATCACACAATTATTAGTCCTCGGTGGGAATCGAACCCACGATCTGGCTCAGCAGTCAGGGTCACTAACGACTAGGCCTGTAAAAAGTAGGCTTTATTTCAAGGGGTGATTGCATAATATAGAGAATTTTGGAAATTCTCAGGAGTATCAAATTGGCCAATCAAATTTTTAAATATTTCTCAGTGCTTAGTGGCATTGTTGTTTTTTTATTAATAGACAATAAAAAAGATTTTAGGGGTCCAATATCCCAGAGTATGATTAGCTTTAGCTTTTACTTATTTTTTTATATATGTCGCATCTTCGGTCATTAGTACGGATGCTTAGAGCGCCCTCTATAATAAATTCACAGGAAAGGAACCTAAGCGCCATCTATCGGCGTTACGCAGAGTCTAGGCGGAGGGTGTTGGCTTGCGGAAGGAAGAGTTCACTTTACGTTTGGTCACCGCTGAGTCAACACTAGCCCGGGAACTGAACAGTGTTTCTTTGCGTGTTTACAATACATCAGAGATTAAATATCAAAAGGGAGTTTTCTCATCGCCAGTACAGACTCCGTGCCCACATTGTGCCTAGTCCTGTGCCTGAGGATTATATATGTCGTCAGCGGTTGCATCAAAGTTAGTCGGCTGCTCCTTCTGCCTGTGTGTCACAACATAGCTTTCGTAACCGCTACAGTTAACAACGACATGTTAATACCATCATTAATTCTCTGCCTCAATCGTTAGGTTAACGATACTCCAAAATAGTCGAATTAACTTCGAAATATAACTAACTAGCAACCCGCCCCGGCTTCGCACGGGTAGCAGAGACATCTTCAACAATCATCATCAAATTTCAACCAATTTACACAGTACATCATTCGATGGCCAGTACCTCACATCATAGAAACAAGGTCTATGATCTAAGGCCAGTACTTTCTAAAAATCAAGTTTTTCCAAGATAAGTATGATGCTCTAGTCTTTTACCATGCATAGTTGACGGCTTTCAAATATTTAAAGTACATAACACGTTAATATAAAAAAGCGGATAAGTGTGAGTCTGACTTCGTGCACCGAGGGTTCCGTAAGCAAACAAATTTGTATGTAGATAGAACGTCCATATCGTTAAACAATTCTCAAAAAACAATTATTTTTGAGAATTGTCTTTTCGTTAAGACCATCTTAACTTTGCAGTTTTAAAAATACTCTCCCATACATCGATTTACGACAAAGTCAACTTTTCAACCGCAAAATATAGTTTGTAATCCCAAACCCGCCCGGCTTCGCACGGGTACAAATTATACACCTAAACCTTCCTCTTGAATCACTCTGTCTATTAGTGAAAACCGCATGAAAATCCGTTCAGTAGTTTTTCAGTTTATCGCGAACAGACAGACAGATGCGGTGGGGGACTTTGTTTTATAATATGCAGTGATTACAACCAATTGACGACTATCGGATTTCTCCCATTACTTGTGCTGTGAGCAAAGCTTACTACCAAATTTCAATGGGAAGTACCTATAGGTTCATATTTATTACGAAATATTAAAATTTGGTCAAATCCAAGACATAAATGGCCGTATCTTTTGATTGCTTTGACTCAGAAGCTTGATTTTTTTACATCTTCAAGGGACCGCATTTGGTATTAATTTCAATTTCATACCTTTACGGATTCCTGAGAAAAGGGGTCTTGACAGACAAGTAGACAGACTGATAGACAACAAACTGATTTTTTAGGGTTCCTTTTTTCCTTTTCAGGAAGGAAACACTTAAAAAAACAAAACATTCAAGTAGGTCTCAATCATTCGTTTAAATAGGGCTCCATCTTTAGGGGTCGTGACGTCTCGATCTACTCTAGGGATAAACAATAAATAGTATAATGATCTGACCTCAGAACGATGATATCATCACACCTTGAATTATCACGCGAATACCTCGACATGTGTGACACTATACTGAGATAGTTGTATCGCATGGGATTTGATAATGTGACCACGCACAGATATACATTTTGTATAGAACGTGCAACCACAGATTAAATATTAGTAAAACAGATGGCTTAACAAAACATTTAACTAACAAAAATGAATTCTTGCTATAAATGTATAAATCTCAATCTTAACACACTCGGAAATTAAAGAAACACAAAATAAATTACAAATTTAAAACACCCCGGACTCAAAAACCTCTCCAACGGTTAGAAAAGAGCTGATGATCTTGGAACGGCTGAACAGATTAGCTTAAATCAACATTTAGGAGCTATGATGCCACAGACAGAGACACAGATACACGTTAAACATATAGCACCCCTCCTCGGAGGAGTCGCGTCGGAGGTTAAAAACATGACCCCGTCCCCGTGGGGAGATCAACCGAAACTCTCCAATCACAAACACAAACCCTCTACAAGAACACACTTCTCAAAATATGCCTCAGCACAGAGAAGAGCCCACCAAGATAGGGACACGTGGCATCAAGTAGAGGTGATCTCTGTCAATGGACAACCTGACGAGCATAAGGGGTAGGAAGACAAGACAAGAATATGAAGTGAGTAATGAAATGCATGCAATCGAATTTAATATGAACCTATTTAATGTTACATTTATGTTGCAAATTTAGTTATTAAGTAAATTGAAGATGTAGTAACGTCACTGAACTAAAGACTTTTCCCAAAGCCCATACATAAGTTACCGGCCTGAACGAAAATGGTGAGTGATACCACGGCCTCACAGAAAACCGGCAGTGAAGCATTGCAATGCTTTTCGTGGAGTGAGTGAGGTTACTGGAGGCTCTAACCCTTCCCTCCTTCCCTTTACCCCTCTTCCACCCTTCCCCTACTCCCATCTTAAAGGCCGTCAACGCACTTGTGACTCTTGAGGTGCAAGTGTCTATGGGCGGTGGTAGTCACTTACCATCAGGTGACCTGTCTGCCCGTTTGCCACCTATGCCAAATAAAAAAAAAAATTCAAAGAACATTACGTTTTGAGTTCCATGTCGACTTAATACGTTAATAGTGCTAAACATCTTAACACATAACAAACAATCTTAAAGCAGTTATTAAGTCGTTTAAATCTTGATAAAGTTCGTCACGAGCCGCTAGGGGGCGTAACCATCGATGCAACGAAATATTCCACTGACAGTGTTAATATGACGCCTGCTGACAAGCTCGACGTAGGTAATGGAGAATAATTAGTGAGACACATTGTTTTCGACAAGAAGTCTTAAATATTATCCAACTGTTATTTATCTATCGCCGTTAAGTGATAGTATTTAGAGGTCCTATTTCAATATTTTATGTAATATGTTAATATTTTATTACAAAAGGATTTTGCAATACACATATATATTTATGTAGCTATATAAATACATATAACCAAATAGCTTTTGCTAAGCGTTTATGTAAATTCTGTCAGGAAAATTTTGAAGCGGCATAATGGCTAAGGCGTCGATTAAGTGCTAACATAACGAACAAACACACTAACAAACTTATTTTCGATATTTATATATATATTTCAATACAATATTAGTTAGAATAAGAATAGTAATCAGGAACACCTGTACACCAGGACAACGACAGTGAACCATCAAAACAATGAGCATGATACACAATGAACCCTCAAAACTTTGTTGACACCAGCTATTAACTTAATCAAAAGTATATTGGCGCCTGACGTCGACGCGACAGGTCGCTCCACTCCTTGTTAAAGGGCTTCATTTTCTATACATTTGCATGCCAAAATAAGGCCGAATATGGCATTGATCCAAAACCACCCAAGTAATACCTGGTAGGTACTCCTGTATTCTATGCAAATAAACATATTTCATTTCATTTCCAATTGGGTCAAAATTCCTTGAAATACACACGTGATTACAATCGTATGTTTTTATAACTACTATCAAAATGTACGTTGGGACTTGTATACCTAGTATACTAGCTATAGCCCAAGATTCGGTCGCCTTAAAAAAAGAACTGGTTTTTTTTACAATGAAAGGTACCGTATGTCTGTGAACTCTGCGAACCCCTCGCATACACGTTGTTATGATACATTTAAGGATGATCAGTTGAGTAGTTTAGGCGTGAAAGCTTAAAAAACAAACGAACAATCGCATTCAAAATATTAGTTAAGATTAACACAAAGTTTCAAAACAAGTCGGGCCACACAAACTAACGTCGACATGTGCTTAGTTATCTGTCACATCAAATTGCGCACGTTCGCCGTAACTTGTAACATAACAACATGTTAACACAAGGATATTAGTAATTTTATAACCAGTAGACGAACGATTATACCAACTCCGACGAAAGCTATGTCCACTTCAATTATGCATAATTATCTATCCTTATAAGTATATTGATAGGGTTTCATAAACTGGTTGATTAGTTTTTAGAGTTCAACAAACTCAACGGAGAAGTTGTTGGAGGTTTAGAAAGAAATAAATACAAATATGATTATGTTCAACTGGTAATGACGGAGATTGGAGCCATGCTTCGGCTCGACCGGGATGATACCACGGCCTTACAGAATACCGTTATCCACTGATTTCGTTGTGTTTTGCCGAAGGAGGGAGGTTACCAGAAGCCCAAACCTCCCTCCTGGCTAGGACCATATAAACTTGGAAAAAATCCAACTCTAAGTCTGGGAAACTTGCTGACGTGAGCTTCTATGTAGACTTCGATGAAGTTGAGTGAACTGTTGTAGAGTATCTTTTGGAAGATATAATTATTGTTATTTAACTAAAATGCTATTTTCCATTGTTTCAGGATTTGCTGGAAAGAATATTTCGTCTATTTGATGTCGATGGAAGGGATTACCTCCCACAAGACAACTGGATTGAATACTTGAAGGAGAGGTTTACGTAAGTTTATTTTTAACTAATTTCAAAAAGGAGTAGGTTCTCAACTGAATGTTACTTTTTTAGGGTTCCATTCCTCAAAAGGAAAAAAAGGAATTCTTATAGAATCACTTTGTTGTCCGTCTTTCTATCTGTCTGTCAAAACCCTTTTTCTCAGAAACCCGTGGACACATCAAGTTGAAATTAATACCAAAGTACCAAGGTCCCTAAACTTTAACTTTTCAATACCTACAATATTACTTTATTGGTAATCTTTGACTATTTGTAGGGATATGTACTTTTATACACAATACACATACACACATACAATACACACCATAATTTTTTTGGGATTGATCAAATAGAAGGACGCCCCAGTCGGGAAATACTTTCACCCAACAACTTAGTTTAAATGCACTGTGGTGTTCTGTTTTTCATCTGGTGATTTACCAGATTCGACAAATCGTTAACTCGTTGATTCTTGGCTGTTTTCAAACTAAAACCAGGGTGAGAGATTGATTTCCTGCTTTTAAATTATTTATGTTACGATATTTTTAAACTTTACAGTAAGTTGGTCGTTATGTTTTGTAGTCCTGTCATCTAGTGTCGAATAATTACACCATTATTATCATCTTTAAGCGATAGATGGCACGCCGATGGCCCTGTATGACTATAACTTAATTTACTTACTACATTAGTATTTTGTTCGACGATGTAATGATTAAGTCTATGCTTTTCCTCGAAAAATACATTAAAGTATTTTATTAGTACAAATAGAGAAATTACTATGTTGTTGCAAATTGTATCTACTCGACACTGGAGGCGCTGAATACATGTGTGTTGAATACATTATTCACCTACGGTTTTTTTATTTTCTTTTGTTATTTACTTTCAGAGAAGATAAGCAGTTAGATTTCGTGGAGCAAATCGAAAGCTTGGCGTACGTTTTGTGCGGGAATGGAGTGATAACGTTGGATACCTTTCAAATTATCCTTCAAAACAAAGTCGTGAGTTCTGAACTGAGTATATATTTACCAAGCTCTAAAATATTATATCGAAAGATTCAATAAAAGTCATAGTAAATGTAGATTGTAATAACTTGTGTTGCGGCTGGATTGAGAGTGATAGAATTACTTTTTTATGAAGGAAACTAGCGTCATCTAGCGCGGAGAGGTCACTATAAATTTATATTTTTTGCCACGACATTATCACATTTTACCCTCAAATTGCAACATTATCAAAATAACAAATGAAAATTTCCTAGAACACACAATAGTTAACACTTATACATAACAATATAACGTAGAAAGGAAGAGTTTTTCATAGTTATTGTGAATTCTCGCAGGTTACGAATAAACTATTCCGAGCGGTGGATACTGATGGCGATGGGTACACGACCGCTGATGAAATCATGGAGTTTTTATCCACCGTTACAAGTAACAGGTAAACTGTTATATATAACACATATTATGAGACGTAATACATACTAGAAAAGAAAGAAATCTGTGCTAATATGCTCCTATTTTTTATTCTTAGAAATGAACATACAAATAACGTTAGATTGAATAAGTGTAATAAAAAATAAGTAATGTGTCCAAACCGAAAAAAGAAATAAGTATATGAGAGGCAGGATGTTTTTAGCATATAAACATTGGAACAAAAAACTTTGACAATGGGTCACTAAACAAAATTGTCCAATAAAACTGCCGAACCTGTTCATCGGTAGAAATTCAGCAGTATGATAGTAGTTCTCGTTAGATAGTTTTTTAAAAGGTAGGTCCACAGACGGACAATTCCACGCCTCAACAACTGAACCGATCGTCATGAAAGTTTGCATACACCTGACATCGTGTATGCAAAATGTGTGATATGGTACAAAAAGCACATGAGAAAAGAAGAAGCAAAAGAAGGAAAGAAAGAAGATAGATAGAGCGAAGAAGAAGATACTGACAAATAAATGGTCAAACTGAAATACTTTTGGGAAATGGTTTACTACAAAACTATTACAAATGTGGGCTAAATAATTGGTATGTTTTAGACCACGAGTGGGATTCGACAAGCACAGCGTGGACCGGCTGGAGAAGCTCTTCAGGGCAACTGTGGGAGACGAGAAAGAAATCACAAGGGAACAGTTCCAAAAAATTGTCGTTTCGAAGAATGTGAGTGACAGAACACTTACTAAAGTAGTACATCTAATGTAACATAGATATACTCTATGATACTGTATGGTACAGGTTTTTATGAATGTGCAGCATCAATTAAATTTAAGTTAATTATAAGGACAGGGCAGGTCTTAGGTTAGCTAAGACGGTGGCGTGGCGGGTTCCGCACGCTCCTCTCCCATCTGGAGGGGGGTAGGGACCCCCCTATCGCACGGTGTGGTCACCTGCTGTTCAGGAGGTCATAGTCTACAGGGGTTCCCGGAAGCTTCCTTCCTAGGGTATCCCGGGTCCCCTGCAATAGACTCACTTGTGACGGAACACCGTGTGGTTTTAGTCGGTTCGAGTCCGACATACCACTTCATCCTCGGTGAGGTGATGACTCGTGGGGGTTTCCACACGATATAAAAAAAAAAAGTCTTAGGTTAGCTAAATTTTATCAGATTGGAACACAGACTAATTAAAATTTGACTATTAATCTCAAGTTTTTTATATTTTATTATTCTTTTTAAACTATTCATTGTGATATGTTGGTCTGATTAATAAATCCATTTAATTAAAAACTAAATTTCTTCACAGCCATTTTTCACGGAGCGCGTATTTCAAATATTCGATGAGGACAATTCTGGAGCGATTTCCCTTCAGGAGTTCATTGCAGCCGTCCACCGCTTCGCAGGCCAGACTCCCGAGGATAAGATACGGTTCCTCTTCAAAGTTTATGACTTAGACGGTTAGCTGTGAAACTGTTATTATTAGGCACAGCGGATTATTACACACAAAATACACTGCACTCATCTATGTTACCAAGTAACACTTAAGATATATTGAATCTACATTTATTAATATTTAGTGTTCGCAGCGCAACTGTTGGCGTTGCTAACATTAAATATAAAAGAAAGGAAGACTAGTAGCACAGCATATTACATGATTAGGTTACTTAATTTACAGTAGTCAACATGAATTTTGCAAGAATCAACACACATTATACTAAAACATTTTAGCTTTAAAATATAAAAGTGCTATGTTAACATTTAACTCCTCGATGATACATATTATATGCACCTATATGTGAAGAGACTGTCCAATATGTCCCTGCGACACAAAGAGATCCTCCAAACAGGCTAGGTGATCATGTGTCGCGGGCTACGGCCTAACAGTATTTTTAAAGTTGTTTATTGTATATTCAAAACGGGCTCTTTCCGCGCTACAGGTACAATAACTTAACGCTGGCTAGGGAAGGTAAGCCGAACTACGTAGAAGCCTAAATAACTTCTACTTGGTTTGGCTTGCCTTCGCTAGATGACGTTAAAGTACATTTCAATATATATTTCGAGACAAAATAGTAGTATCTATTTATTTCACCGTAGAGGCTAACACCGCGTTCACCGTAATTGTACATATGACCTACATAAGATTTTTAAAAATAAAAAAAATAAATAGATAAAATTAATGTATAAACTGTGTATATATTATAATAAATTTTTTGAATATTGTTTAGAAAATAAATACGTTTTATATAGGCGATGGTCTAATTCAACGCCGTGAACTTCAACACGTGATGCGCGCGTGTATGGAGGAGAACGGAATGCAGTTCAGCGACGAACAATTGCTGCACCTAACAACTGCCATGATAGAGGATGCCGACTCCGAACATCGAGGAGCTATCACGTATGAAGCCCTAAAGAAGCAGCTGGGACAACATGACGGGCTTTTGGAGAACCTGTCGATAAGGTAAAAACATTGATGTCGCAAAGTGATGTGTATGAAAATATTTTTGTTTTTACGTTTCTTTTTGATGCTGTAGTTTTGAAACGCATAAAAGCGACTAAAAAAAAGCTGTCAGTTTTAAGAAAGAAGTCTAATTTACCACAGATTAATTTGGTATATAGCCTAAACAATTTCTCAGTGGAATGAATACAGTTGCAAATAAGCATCAGTATTAGTACTCGAGGAATTAGTTCACTAGATGGCCCTGTCTATGCCACACCACAATATAGGTACCAGTTACTTTACCAATTTCAACTAAATTGGTAAACAAAAAAACAGAAAAACTGTTAAATAATAATTATTTATTTTCCAGCATAGACCGTTGGCTGGTGCCTCCAAAACCTAATCCACAGCCAACATCTGTCTACCAAAGGCTGTCGAAACTAAAGCCTTATCAGCTCTCGGCTCCATACTTCAGGAACAACTACGTTTACCTGACTTACTTAGGGCTGTTCTACCTGGTCAATATCGGACTTTTCCTTTCACGGTGCTATGAATACAGAAAGCAGAACGGATATGTCATTTTAGCAAGAGCTTGTGGTGAGCTAATTCTTAAATTGGTTGCTTTTCCTTATTGATGGTCACACACTTGATTATAGTAAACATATGGATAACTATTTACTACACACTCCTAATTCCTTACATATATATTATATAATACACACATGCGAATATGACTTTGTTAATCTTTCTTAGAAATCATTTCTAGGCAATGTCAGTATAGTCGGGAGTGGAATTACAAATAATTAAATTGACATAGTAGTTTCATAATCAATGGATATGGAAAAGAGAAATAATACATTTATTTGCCCAACAATTTTAATTACTTATTTCATTTTAAATTTATGTACTTATTCATTAAATATTTTTTATTTTTATAAACAATAATTTAATTTACGAATTTTTTCACTAAATATTATATAAAGTATAAAATAATTTAATTTTAAAATTACCAATTATTTCATTGCAATGTGAATAGAACTAATATTATCATCCCTGACGCATAATATGGGTGCCCATAGATTTATATAGGACCTAACTAACCCCTTTTGAACAAAATTTGATTTATAACGGGGTTCTCAGTGTTTTTCAATAAAAAATCAATATCGTTATTTATTGTATCGTGTTTGAGAAAATTACGTTCACTTCACAGGTCAGTATTCTATTAAATAAAAATTCATTGAAATAATAGAAATTGATTGATCGGAGTAACTAGCAGCTGGCAGTGGTACCTCTCTGAATTATTGGGATATAATATTACTTGTAAATCATACATTTCTATTTCAGAAGATTAAATATCGAGCTACACCGATGTAGCTTTATAAAAATTCAAGTTTGTTTGTACGGAACCCTCGGTTTAATGGGAGGGTTATCCGTCCGTCTGTCAATTAGAATGTATTGTCTCAAACAATAAATACTACGTGTGGTAACGAAACCATACCGCGATGCATTTAAACGGCACAGTGACATCTATTGAGCGTCTTGTTAGTTTTTACACCACATACCGGTACAGGTAATTTTTTTTTAATCTGTAGTTAATTTGATAATAAGAGATTTGCTAAAGAGAAACTAAAACTTTATTGTAAACTGTGGTTAATTAGAACATAATCTGTTGAAGGTGACTGCCCTGCGGGTGTGTGTTGAAAAAAATATAGAGCATCATTTTGAATTACATGATACATTGAGTTCCATGATTTATTTTTATTTCTTTCATAATTGACATGAATGTGGCAATAAATTTAGTAACGGAGTAAATTACTAAAGAAACAGACTAGACTTTATTAGTGAAAAATACCTAGAAACTAAAAATTCACAGGAAAGTAAGTAGCTACATAATTATAAAAAAAATCCAACTAAGGTTTTAGTGGGCTTCGTTCTAACAATTGAAGCAGTAAACCTTGCCGCATTCTAGACACTCCGTGTTTACTTATGTGGTTTTGAGGGGGGTTCCTTTATTGGGGGGGCTTTATTATTCGCGTAGCAAGTGACACACCGATTTCGTATAAGTTTTCCATCCCTCCGAGCAGCGCCGGATTCTCCATAAGGCAGAGTAGGCGACTTCTTAGGAGCCCCGGAGATTTTGTATCAAAAAAAGTTAGAAAAGTTAATATTTAAACAAATTGTACATTACATGATTATTTTAGTTGTACGAACATCAACCATCTAAAATTGTCTTCTATTGAATGTGAAGAAGCCACAACAATTGCATTGCTTAGGGCCCCGACATGGGTAATCCGGCCCTGCTTCCAAGGGATCTCGGTCAGAATCATATATTCATGGGACTTATCAAATATTATCAATAATGTAACCAACACGCTCATGGATCATGTACGCTTCTCGTTTTATTTTACGTCAAAAATGCGACTACCTGCCTCTTAAAATATACATTTACCTCCAGCTAACAAATAGTAGCCGAATTGAGGAAAAAAGCTTTGGACGTTACTGAATGAAATTTCTATGTTGTATGGGGGCAGGGAACCTGTTAATGATATGACCACGTTGATTGACGTATCATCAAACGTTGACGTTGAAACGATACGGTCATTTTTCACTATGAAATACGACCATTAATGTAATCGGGGTATATTTTATTTAGTGAAACACACAGTTGAACAGCTTTGACTAGGAAAACAAGCACAGAGCACAGAGCATACCTAAAAAATATTGTTTCATTGGTAGCATAGACAGTATGCACCTAGTAGATCGAATATCTTTAGTACTATGTTGTTCAATTTTGATATTTCTAACACCTGCCCTTAAACAATTTGTACGCCAAGATGAGAAACACAGTTACAATGGTTATCTTTAATTAAACATTTAGTTAAGATCTGCAAGCAGGTATATATTATGTTCAGTACACAAATATTCTAATATTAAAACTTTATCCTTTACCTTGATCGAGAGTGGAGGCTTGAGGGAGAGCCAAGCTTCGGCAAGTATGGGGCCGGCTCGACCGGAGTGATATCACGTCCTCACAGAAAACCGGCAGTGAAGCAATCCTTTCATTGCTTTTTGCCGAGTGAGTGAGGTTACCGGAGGCCTTTCCCCTCCCCTCCCTCTCTTATACTCTTTACCTACTCCCACTTTTTTTTTCTTTTAAATAAAAAAATACTAGCAACGTGGGTAACACATTACTAGTATTATTATTAACCCCTCCAGCTAAGCTAAATGCTTGTGTTAGGAGTGGGTTCACGTCGGTAGTGCACTGGGTGGGGTTCGAACCCGCAACCACTTGATCGCAAGTTCGACATCTTAGCCATTACGCTACCGCAGCTTAATTTTTGCCCCCTACGGCATAAAAAAAAATACATAATTATGTCTGACGTCTGTCTGTGTGTCTGCGGCTATGTATAAATTTACTGTCGTTTTACATGTGTATTCATGGGCTCACAGTCAGCCATTCTAAATTGCTTTAATACATAAATTTGAATTTATCTCAAAATGAGTAATTTGATTTTGTTCTTGTCTTAATCTAATTCACAATACAAGCGTAGCTTGGCCAAGGCCTTTTCACCATCAGCCTTTTCTTCTTTTGTATGTCCTTGCTAAAGATAAGAATGTCATCGACATTCAGGGCCAGTGTGATGAGGTTCACATTGCTGTCTGACTATAAGTAAAAATATGGCTTACTGAGTGTTTTCTGAACTGTAGGTCTGTCAAGGCACTATAAACCTTATCATTCCAGGCCTTGAACAAGACGAAACTGAAAGATTTTTTGTTTGATTGTTTCTTTATTTAAACGCGTTAATCTCTGGAACTACCTACTACTATTTCTTTTTGTTTTGAAGAGTATTAATTGAGGTAGGTTATGTAATACCACGCTACAAGCCTTGGGAGCGGTGCAATGACCATAAGAGCGGGAAATTGAAATTGCGTGGAACAGCTAGTCTGTAATATAATATTGTCTTGGGAGTTATTTAAATACACATAATACACACAATACACATTATATCATAAATTCAGGACTCAATCTTCATTTCAAGACCTGGATGTCTACGCCGTTTCTTTTTTTTTTACCTAACATTTGACATTTCAAAACCTGACAACGACATTCAAATGTCGCAAACCCATTCACACACCAATGCAACATAAACGTGGTCACACCGCAGTCATAAGAAATGTCGGAATATTTTCTTTAAAATAAAATAAATTAATAGTACTATAATAATAATTATAAGTTTATTACTTTATTAGTAAGTTACTAGTGGCATAACACTGAACTAACTTTTCAAGCTAAATCAACTACTTTCCTTCTACACAGTACATTGCTAAAATTAGACCATATCTTTCTGTTACATCCTGTTTAAAGAGTTTTTTTCCATTTGTAGGCCAATGCCTGAACTTCAACTGCGCTTGGGTATTAGTCCTGATGCTGCGGAACTGCCTCACGCAGCTAAGAGTGAGGGGGTTCAGCTCGTACCTGCCTCTGGATCATCACATCTACCTTCACAAGCTGACCGGCATGATGATCTGTCTGTACAGCTTGGTACATACTATCATGCATCTATGTAACTTTAGTAAGTATTACTAGACTAATGTAAGAAACAAATATATGAATTAGGCAAATACGCTTTTACTCACGTATATATTTTGGGGTTGCCCGACTATTTGCGGACCCGACGGGGCTCTTCTTCAAGAGGTGAGACGTCCTACCGCTCCGGTGGCAACTTGCAAGTGCAAGACTGGATTGGCTTCATTGCCACCGATTTATCTGTGGTAATGAGTGCCGAGATGCAGACGCCCGTAATAATAGGAAAAAAAATTTTGAAGTGAAACTTCTTTAAAATCGTTGTGATTTGAAAATTCGATAAAACGAAAATGTGACACTAAAAAGAGACATATATATTCATAAATAGGATTTAATCTGCGAGAGAATGAGATAGAATACATGTATACAGGTTTTCCTATAATTTTCGCATGCTAGCACGTGTCTACGAAGCCTTCATAAAATGCGTCATAGTCAACGTGGTGTATCATTCACGTGTATCATTTTTGTGCATTTGCGTAGTAAACTTCGTTGGATAATTAATTTATGTTAATTATTTAACACATCTGTGTAAATTTGACCCATAACTTTTATATAAATTATCTAAAATTAAATTTTATTCTACTTTTTTGAAGTTTCACTTCTGCCGTGTGTAAATTGGCACACACACACACACTTTTTTATATATTCGGTGTTGGAGGCGAATGAATATTTATTCACATGAAATTTATTTGTACCGTTCTTAACATTACCAGGTCTTGTAGTAGTCCACGATCCAGCGAGAAACAACTACACTATATCGGAATGGCTTTTCACCGCGAAGCCGAAAACGTTTGGCTTGGTGCCTGGCTGCGCGAACCCTACAGGCGTGGCGTTGGTCGTAATTCTTCTAGTCATGTTCATCTGCAGCCAGCCTTTTATTAGAAGAGGTGGGAGCTTTGAGGTAAGGGTTTTTTTTAATAGGAAGGTGGCACACGCCTCTAGAGAAACTGGATGAGGAGAGGTGACGATCGAGCTGAGCGGCATACGTTAGGAGAGGCCCTTGTTCAGCACTGGGCGATGAAACACTGATGATGATGACGACGACACCCCTCTTTGACACACGTAAACCGATGACTACACAGAAAGAAAAATGAAGTATGGTATAGATGCTATTACGTAATGTGTTGATACTAGGATGACTCTTCACACATCACTGCTGCATTAACTTCTCTATATATGCAAAAAGCTCCTAACATACATACAAGCCTGTACCCCCGAAGGGGTCGTCAAGAGTGACTGAACACCCACATTTATCATATATAATTAGGTCCCACTCGCGTAATACAGAGCAAGCCTATTACCACATACCGGGCAAGCCTATTACCACATACCGGGCACTTTGGAAATTAAGAAATGGGAAAATTGTTAGTATATTGAAGGGGTAAAGTAGGTAAGAAGGTAAGGAAATGGAAGGGAAAGGATATTGTTTACACGGATGTAGTGTAAGCTAAAGCTTAAGAAGGCCAGGGTAGCATATTTGTAACTTGAACTGGCTACTTCTGGGTAATCAGAGCCCTCTAACATCTCTGTATCTACTTATTGCACATAAATGTACAGATGCCTGTTAACAATCAAAACAAATGGTACGTATTCGTTGCCACCACTCTAAGTAATAAAGTTATGGTGACTCTTTTTACCAGGAGAAAAAGGAGAATATACTAGCATTGTATTTTCCAGGAGAAAAAGGAGAATATACTAGCATTGTTTTTACCAGGAGAAAAAGGAGAATATACTAGCATTGTTTTTACCAGGAGAAAAAGGAGAATATACTAGCATTGTTTTTACCAGGAGAAAAAGGAGAATATACTAGCATTGTTTTTACCAGGAGAAAAAGGAGAATATACTAGCATTGTTTTTACCAGGAGAAAAAGGAGAATATACTAGCATTGTTTTTACCAGGAGAAAAAGGAGAATATACTAGCATTGTATTTTCCAGGAGAAAAAGGAGAATATACTAGCATTGTTTTTACCAGGAGAAAAAGGAGAATATACTAGCATTGTTTTTACCAGGAGAAAAAGGAGAATATACTAGCATTGTTTTTACCAGGAGAAAAAGGAGAATATACTAGCATTGTTTTTACCAGGAGAAAAAGGAGAATATACTAGCATTGTTTTTACCAGGAGAAAAAGGAGAATATACTAGCATTGTTTTTACCAGGAGAAAAAGGAGAATATACTAGCATTGTTTTTACCAGGAGAAAAAGGAGAATATACTAGCATTGTTTTTACCAGGAGAAAAAGGAGAATATACTAGCATTGTTTTTACCAGGAGAAAAAGGAGAATATACTAGCATTGTTTTTACCAGGAGAAAAAGGAGAATATACTAGCATTGTTTTTACCAGGAGAAAAAGGAGAATATACTAGCATTGTTTTTACCAGGAGAAAAAGGAGAATATACTAGCATTGTTTTTACCAGGAGAAAAAGGAGAATATACTAGCATTGTTTTTACCAGGAGAAAAAGGAGAATATACTAGCATTGTTTTTACCAGGAGAAAAAGGAGAATATACTAGCATTGTTTATTGGCTGCTTGGAATACGGGCAAAAGTTTACGGGTTCTCCTCCTTCTAAAACTATAATTTTTATGCTGTAATTATAGTTTTAATTTACTGTTAACTAGCAGCGCCCGCGGTTTCACCCGCGTAAGTCCCGATCCCGTGGGCATATCGGGATAAAGAGTAGCCTATATGTTAATCCAGGTATCTACATACCAAGTTTCATTGCAATCGGTTCAGTAGTTTTGGCGTGAAAGAGTAACAAACATCCATCCATCCATCCATCCAAACATTCATATTTATAATATTAGTGGGATTAATGCGTGTAACTGGTTTTGTATTCAGGTGTTTTACTGGACGCATTTACTGTACGTCCCGTTCTGGTTACTGCTGCTGTTCCACGGACCAAACTTCTGGAAATGGTTCGTGATCCCCGGGACTGTTTATATATCAGAACGAATAATGAGGTTGGCTTGGTTGAGGTAAATATGAACACAATATAATATGATATTTGATTAACTAAAATGCTCTTTATTTAGGTAGTGTTAAGGAAGTTACTGGGGCCTGGGTATGGTCAAAGGGCACCGTCTGCAACACTAACTGCTGGTTTAACAGCAAAATCCTGCAGGATGCTTTCAAAGTCAGGGAAACTTCGATCAGAAATCTACTACATCCCTACCTCCTTCTACATGTTCAAAGAAAACTAACTCGTTTTAGGAGATAATAACTTTATCTATTTTCTAGTATTATCACAAAACAAAATAAGAAGACTCTTATAGGGTCGTTCCCATGAATCTTCAACCTTAGGGTTGCATCATTTCAGTTCTTCATTTCGATTGTTACTTCATTCCAGGTCAGAACGCGGCAATACATATATATCATCAGGTATTCTGCTGCCATCCCGGGTGACTCACCTGGTCGTTAAGAGGCCTCCACTCCTGGACTTCCACGCTGGAGACTACGTATTTGTCAACATTCCTGCTATAGCCACCTACGAATGGCATCCCTTTACTATCAGCAGCGCTCCTGAGCAAGAAGGTATCTATAGACTTCGTTAAGAATTTCATACTACGTACTATGTAATTGAATGATTTGTATTGGTCATTAACTTTGTCATTACCAAAGTATTTATCAGAGCCTGATAAGGTACAAGAGGATTTCAAACCCTTACTAAAAGAGATTCTTCTTCTTCCTTCCAGATTACTTGTGGCTGCATATCCGCGGTGTAGGTCAATGGACGAATCGGCTTTATTCTTACTTCGAGAGGGAACAAGCCAGACTGCATGGACCCGAAACTCTGGCTACTGAAAATGGACACCAGTAAGTAATTAAGTTTTCAAGCGAGCATTTGACTTTACAATACGTTTTTATATTTTTCTATGAAAGTATTTAAACATATAATCCATCTTACAGCGAGGGATTGATAGTGTTTATAGGCATACCACTATGCATACCAGAGACAAAAAAAATATATTTTTTTTTATGGTATAGGGGGCAAACGAGCAGACGGGTCACCTGATGGTAAATCACTACCGCCGCCCATGGGCACCTGCAACTCAAAGAGTCACAAGTGCGTTGCCGCCCTTTAAGGTGGGAGTAGGAGAAGAGGGGGAGGGGGAAAGACGGGAGAAGGGAAGGACGGGAATAGGGGAGAGGGAAGAGTTAGGGCCTCCGGTAACCACACTCACGAGGCGAAATGCAATGCAAGCATTGCTTCACTACCGGTTTGCTGTGAGGCCGTGGTATCGAGCGGAGTCGAGCCGGCCCATACGTGCCGAAGCATGGCTCTCACACGTTAGATATATATATTATTTTGGATAGTAGAAGCATTTAACACGAGAGCACGAGACAGCAGTTTTCTTTTCCCATTGGGTCATTCTGGCATTCTCTAACTGACTAGCTTAACTAGACAGAGATCGATATTGTGTCTTCCTTGAGGTTACTTTTCCCATCCCGACTTCTGCTCTGATCTGTCCTTCCTTTTAGGAAATTGGCCCGTTCAGTGTCCGCTGAAAGCAAGCAAAGCCGTAAGTTATCTTCGTGTAGCAACAAGAAGAAAACCGTGGACTTTTCTCCCTCTCCAACAGGCTTTAGCAATGAAGCGTATATTGCGGATGAGAACGAGAATAACGACTCCAAAGGCAATGAAGGTGAGGCACACACTTTTGTACACACTATTTAAAGTACTTTGTACTTGTAGTTTGATAGACATTTCACGTTTCTAGAAGGCTGACAGAAATAATCATCATAGCTATTCAACGTCATGCTGCCAAGTCTTCTGATACTTTCCAAGACGATGGTGATGTGGAGGATTTCTATGACTTCTGGTCTATTATATCTGTCTTGTTATTAAATAGCCAAATCATATCACAGCTTGTTGTAGAAGTTTTTTTCTCCGGTTTTGTGGGAAAATTAAAGATAAATATGTTTTTTGATTTGATTGACTTGAATTGACTTTTAAGGTATTTTACTTAAAATGCTTCTAACATCCTTTTTCAGTTGATTCTCCCACAAAGACATGGGATAATCTCTTGTTCATGGCTCCCAAGACTCTGGCGAAGTCGTGCTCTATGCCAGACGTGCAGAAGAATATCAAGAAGAAACAGATGGCCATGGCGTAAGATATATACTCGTTTTTATTATAATATAATAATAATATTCTGGTACAAACTAAGATTAGCATGTATTGAGGATTCTAGAACACGGATCAAGATTGTTACATCAAAGTATATATTTTTATGATGATAAAGGACAATATCACTTCCATGATATAATAATAATAATAACTTGAGACACCTCACACATGGCCGTCTAATCCCAAACTAGGCAGAGCCTGTACTATATTAACTAGACTGCTGATAAACATACTTATATATTACTAAATACATACATATTATAGATAAATTACACTCAGACACAGAACAAATGATCGGGCTTATTCCACAATTATTTGTTTGATCCAGGTAATCGAACCCACGATCTTTAGCTCAGTAATTAGGATCATTAACCACTTGACCAACAGACCCGTTATATCGCATAAATGGATTGATGATTGAGATAGATATTATTTATCTTAGATGACGTGGAGATAAGAAGCGAGCTGTATGGCAAAGTGCAGAAGCCGCAGCGCTTCTTGGTTTGCCATAAGCGATTGCTTCTTTGTACTCTCACAACACTTTCAAGTCAATAGTTTGCTTTCAGGGGAGCGATAGATTTAAAACGAATGTAGGTCAAACTCACATGTCCCACGTAGAAATCTTATAATTGTAAACCATTTTTTAACGATGAAGAATAACGAATGGCACTGTGTGTCCAGTCTCAACGTGTTGAGCCGCTCGGAGTCGGAGCGCGCGCTGGGCCGGGCGGCGCGCGAGGCGGGCGGCGCGGGCGGCGCGGCGGACGCGGGCGGCGCGGCGCGCTCGCTGCGCACGCGCTCGCGCGGCGCTCCGCACAACAAATCCCTGGCACACAGTTTCCGCTACATGCGCACCAAGCCCACCATCATCGCATTCAAAACGCCCAGCGTCGAGGAGAGGAGGAGTAGCAATGACAGTATACTTACTCTCGGTGAGAACTGTTTCTGTACTATGCTGTCCTTCAGATTATGGATTAAAGCTAAACCAAATACGTACGAATTAAGATTCTTCGAGCATGTTTAGGAAACCTATAGTAGGTATTTAATTGTGTAGAAGAACTAACTACCCGATAGTGACTTGTGGCGGCTTCCTCATATAGCAAAAACATTCTTGAATGTTATCTAGCGAAGGCAAACCGAATTATATAGTGACTACTGATCCTGTATCCCGCAATGACAGTTCCCGTACTGATTATTTGTTAAACATACATACAATTTCCGAACATCAACCGTAGGGCGGCAATCCATGAGGTATGAATACCTAGTCTGGTCGGAGGATGCTTCCTTTGTTTTGAAGAGACATAATACCAGTTCCTTCACAAATTAAAACGCTCAAAGCATGGTTTTATGAAGTTTAACATTTTCAAAAAGTGCATTTTCTAAATTTTAATTATGTTTTACAGCACGGCGTCGTCTGTCAAAGAGCCTGTCGCCCGACAGAGATGTGGAAACTCAGCCTAACGCACATGTAGATAACAACGGCTCCGTAACCACAGATGACTTTGAAAACTATCCCATTGGGAAGCCATTAGAGGTACATAATCTTTATGTCCTCTATCTCCTCCCTTATTCTAGTTTTAACTAACTTACAACTTTATTATGACGGCAGGAACTCTGGGGATAAACAGTATCCTTTCAGGGCAAAAAGATGATAACCTTTGTCACGCCATCTTATTACAGATCTACCTTGATGGACCATATGGGGCAGCGTCCTCTCATATATTCCTAGCAGAACACGCAGCATTAGTGGCCGCCGGAATCGGTGTCACTCCTTTCGCATCCATTCTGCAGGCCATTATGTATAGGTACTGGAGTGCCAGACATGAGTGCCCCAAATGTTCACATAAGTGGGCTTCTGATATGCCGACGCATAATATGAACTTGAAGAAGGTGAGTAATTTCTATCGGATCTTATAGTATCTTATGCCTTATCCGTATCGTTTCGTGAAACCGTTTTCCATAAGTTTCTTGGCTTTCATTTTCTGAGCCCGCCATTCTTAACGTAAGGAAAATCAATTATTTAGGTATATCAATTAATAATTTAGGCTTTATAAAGCCGAAAAAATAAATAGTACATATATAGCTTAATCACTCAATGCACTTCCCAGAATATTATATGCAGGTTGTTTTGTCTGTTTAATTTGGTCTGGTTTAATTATTTAAAAAGGTGTTGTAAGGTTGGTGGTAGGACACTCGGAGGATCTACATTAACGAAGACAGAGATGCAAGAAGTCATCCTCTTTTGGGTGCAGATTTGGCGATTCTGATCATTTGGTAGGCTCAAAGTTCTGTCGCGTTAATTCTTGAGAGTATTCGCTCGAGACATCCAGTGAAGCATGCTTTGCTGTATTGTTATTTTGAGATTATTATTTTTTATTTAACATTATTAAAAATAAAACAACTTGACAAGACCTCGTTCTGTCTCTAACATATTACATTTATCTAACGTCTTAGACATAAGATTATTTCTCTTTACAGTGACCACAAAATTATATTTTTTTAAGGTGGATTTCTTCTGGATAAATCGCGAACAGCGGTCCTTTGAGTGGTTCGTCTCTCTACTCTCCCAACTCGAGATCGAGCAGGCGGAACAAGGGGGAGCTATGGAGCGGTTCCTCGAGATGCACATGTATATCACCAGCGCGTTGCAGAGGAATGACATGAAAGCTGTTGGACTACAGCTCGCCTTGGACTTGCTTCATGAAAAGGTAAACTTCTTCCTATGGGAGGTCGATCAAGTTGGTGACCTTGTCCAAAACTTAACCAAATAAATGTATCAGCACCTAGGCCTTCCAAGGCTATTCAACCTTGTGAAATAGTTTATAACTTTTATAGTTTTAAGAGTAGAGACTTAGGTTAGGCTGATAAGGATATTTTATTTCAAATCAATAGCCGCGTAAGGAGGCTGAATTAGGGATCTAACGCCTCGGCCACCACATTGAGCGATGCGTCTTGCGGTGCTTCTTGTGGTGCAGAGCGTCCTGCGACTGGCGCCGCTATGCCACGACCCGGGAGTCTCGGCGGCGTCTGCGACCACGTCGGACGTATTCAAAATGTCTTTATCAAAATCAAATTACTTTTTTGCTGAAGATATTTTAAAGACAAGGGGATGAGTAAATCCCGTTAATAAAAAGAGAAAGAAATCTGGCGAATTTAAGTTTTTATACTATGAATAGGTACAGGCCCCCCGGTACAATACCCCGACATTTTTTTTATTGTACAAGAATGACCGTTAATACATTCGATTATAAACATTTGTATAGGTACAATCATTTTGTATCACCGCGTGGCGGAAAATACAAAATTATTTAATCAAGCCGCTTGACGCTGAATTTGTGGCCACCGCGCTGCGATCTAGTACTTTTCTTCTCATCGCACGCCGCCCCGCTCGTCGCCCGTCGCAGTCGCTGGTGTGTTTCCGCGCCACTGGCCTCTCCGCAAGACGCCCAGCGCCGAGTCGTAACCCATTTTAAATGGCTTCATACATATGTTTTCGACGCCGCCGCAGACGCAAGACGCAGGTCGCTCGAGCGGTAATGTCGTGGCCGACGGGTAAAGTCTATTTACATTTGGAACGCATTACAATCTTATATTATGAGCTATATCTTCTGTAGGCTCGAAGTACCACCGTTACTTTTTCCTTATCTATCCGAAAATATTGCGCAGAAAGGAGCATGAGGATAGGGTCAACTAGTATGATAGTTAAATAAAGAGTCCTCTTCTATTTCCAGGAGAAACGTGACCTGATAACCGGTCTGAAGACTCGCACAAATGCCGGACGACCGAACTGGGACAAGGTATTCAAGCAACTACAAGAGCAGAACAAAGGCAAAGTGACCGTCTTCTACTGCGGCCCTCCACAACTAGCCAAGATACTCAGAGTGAAGTGTGACCAGTTCGGGTTCACGTTTAGGAAGGAAGTCTTTTAAAATGTGCCTAGGTACATGATTTTCAGGCAACATTTAATTTTGTCAGTCCAAGGGGGCGCAAATCGAAAATTTTACTTAAATGAACTAAATACTACGTAAGCATACAAAATCAGGGGGAGGGGAGGGGAGCAGCTGCTCTCCCCTGCTTCCCCCCTTGGTACGCCCAAGGAGGTTGACTTTATACTCAATTAACAATGTTGAAATTAATTGAAATTTTTTTTAATTATCTTACAAATATGACTATGAATGTTTGATCCATATATACCACTATGTTATAACCATTGGCTATTTGTGTTGGTTAATTTTTGCAATATTTTCTTCGGTTGTACCAATTGATTTTTTTATTTCAGAGGTAGTCCGAATATAATTTAGGATAACAATCCACATATAGATCAATTTTTTAACTTTTATAGTCTACATTTTGTCTTTATTTTTTATAATATACGTATAAGTGCCGCGACATTTTTTGCCTGTGTTTTAGTTAGTAGGTCTTTTATAAGATAGAGATTTTATTTAGTTACCATATACAGGCTGTTTTTATATGCAGCGATATTATTATTTAAGGTAGTTTAAGGTTCCTGTAGAGATGTAGAATAATATTTTAAATAATTTTTTATAGTGTGTGTTTCGGCAAAACTCGACTAGTTAGTTAGGCATAATCTTAAGAATCCTGTACACTAGTCGGACTTTTATTAAGTACTTAAAAGTTCTTAATGCTATTGTGTCTTTAGTAACTATCTTTAAACGAATTTCAAACTTCATGATTGTTACTTACTGCAACTATGTATCTTTTCTATATCTATCTTCATTTAGAAACAGCTTAAAAAGTGGCTATTTAATAACGAAAAATATATGTATTTATAACCAATAAATTATTGTCACCTTCCGTTGAAATGACGAAAGAAACTAAAGTTAAATTAGTGTTTTTTTTAGAATGTTAATTTATTGTGATACATCATGTCGTATGCACATCATTTAAAACAGCCTGTTTTAGTTGATGAATTTATGTAAAAATCGTACAAGAAATAGAAGTTACCGTAAATTAGTCACTTTGTTGAATTTTCAGCTTTTTGCTATGTAATAAATTTTATTAAAATATATGTTTTGTTTTAGTTTTTTTTTTACCGCCGCCGCAAAAAAACAATTGTCTGAGGCTGCAAGACTTAATATCAAGAATCTTGGTGGTGGATGGTTCAGATTTTTAAAAAAATATTGACATAAAAAAAATAAAAAGCATAATCATTGAAAAAAAATAAACTGGGCCCGCAGCAGGCCCGCGGAGGTAGATTTCGTGTCTTTTATTTTTTTGAAAATCTGCCCCCCAGTCCTCCCCTTTGGTGGAATATCCCCCATTCACAAACGTTACCTTCATTTTTGCCCTGTTGAATTGCGACCTCTATTGTGCCGGTAAAATTGAGGTACAATTATATATACATATCTATAAACTTTTTAACTGGTCTTTGTTTTGTGGTCTAGGGATCATAACTACCTCCTGTGAAGAATTTTTTGGAAAACTCGACAACTGGTACAAAACCAATAGATAGACTGTTCTTCGAAATCTACCTAAAACAGTGAAAGCATTTTCTATTCATCAACTATTTGTAACAAACTAACAAACAAACATTCCCATTTATATTATTAGGTACTACTTAATAGGATAGCAAAAATTGTGCAATTCAAGAACATAACAATCAATGACAACAGATAATTTTTGCGACCTTCGTCACAAGGTTCCGGCCTTAAAAGCCAATGGCAAGGTCAAGGTTGACCTTGGAGCACACCTTGGTATAAATAACCTCGCTTGAGGACAAGCGACCTTGAATCAAGGATACGGCCTTCCTATGGTAGTGCCAAAATTTATTTCAAAATTTCAATATCACACTGAAATAATTAAATCAATCCAATGATATATAACAGTAATGGTAACATTATTAAAATTCTTAAAAATATCATTCATTAAAATATTGAGTTACCTGTGTTAATGTAATACCTATTTTTTATATATACACATAAATATAATCAATCAAAATAATGGTCATCATCCTAAATTTTCATTATAAAATTGATTACAGTGACATCTATAATTATCTCATACCATTACACATATGAGTAAAGAACGTCTACTACAAGACGGCGCTGAACGAATTATTATTGAAAAACAAAAAATAAATCTTTTAGTACGCACAATTTTGATGTTGCTTTCATTTAGGAGAGGTAGTGCGCAGCAGATAAATACTCGAATTGGGGCTGCCGACTTTAATTAAACTTAAGTACATTTAACGACATAACTGCTGAGTGTTATATCATTTTTCAATTTTCTGTATCGTATCAGTGATTTCAACAATTTGCCGCTACATTCGAACTTAAATGTTTATAATATTAGCGTAAACAAGTGATGTGAAGAAAGTGTAGACACTTTCCTACTGACATAATCATCTTTTGGACTGACAATAATTTAAACCCTACCTATTTTATGATAAAGTATTTATTTGCTAAAAGGTTACCTAAATATTTACGCAACATGTGTAAGAAACAGTCTCACAACTACTGATATAAACTATGAAAATTAGTAACTAATAGTAACTGCCAAGTTGTTCGTACCTCTATTCGCACTCAAGTCAATCGATCTTCACTTATTCCTACCCTTTTATAATCCCACTATTCATTAATATTTATCAATCGACCAATAGTATTGCGTTACCGGTATAACCAGTCAAAATAATGTCTATTAACTTATTTTTATTAAATAATGAACTGTGTTATCATCTATTATAGTTTGGCACTATTTTTAATAAAATAAATAAGAGTTTTTGATGTGGCGACAACAATGTTGTAGTTTCTTCAACGACATTGCAGAATTATTGGTTGAAAGGTGTTACCGGAAGCCCTAACCCTTCCCTTCCCTTCCCCCTCTTCCCGTTCTTTCCTCCTCTCGCCTTCTTCCCCCCTTAAAGGTCGGCAAGGCACTTGTGGCTCTTGAATTGCAGGTGCCCATCAGGGGACCCATATGTTCGTTTGCACCTATACCATAAAAAAAAAAACAATTACTTGTCGACGCAAGCATTTTCGTTGCAATAAATCACGGTCTTTAATTTGTCTGCCAAACATCAATGATAGGTACGTATTTCTCAGTACATTGAAGTTATGGAGCTGAATAGTAATCTCAGATGTATGGAGAAATAAGTTATTGAACCATTATGATAATAGAGATTACATACGGCGCGTGTTTTTTAATGTTTTCAATATTTAACCAAACTTTATAAGGGAACAAGTATTGAAAAAGTTAAAAGAATATTTATGTAGGTACCTACCTTCGGTGAAAAGTGATACATCTCGAGTTGTATCGATTTTAATATTTTTACAAATTAAACATCGGTAAAAAAATATCTATTTTATTCGTGGGAGAGCTATGCTTCGGCAGTATTTGCCGGCTCGACCGGAGTGATACTACAGCTTTACAGAAAACCGGCAGTGAAGCAATGTTTGCATTGCTGTTCGCTGCGTGAGTGAGGTTACCGTTCTTCCCTCCTCTCGCCTTCTACCCACCTTAAAGGTGGGCAATGCACTTGTGGCTCTTGAATTGCAGGCTCCCATCAGGGGACCCGTATGTTCGTTTGCACCTATACCATAAAAAAAAAACAATTTTCCTGTTTCTACGCCTTAAAATGAGAGAGTTAATTCAATTAGTCAGCATTTTAAGGGCAATTAATGTGTAAAATAATACATTTTAATACATGACAAAGTGAACTGAACTAATATTTTACATTTCTTTACTGTGTATTAATACAATTCAATTAATCACTTTTACTAGATCAAAGTATATCATTTGAAATAAGTGCATATTGATATAATTTAATTTGTATCAATGAACACATAAGACTAAAATAAAATCTCGTGGTAAGCAGTACACTTGCATTTACAAAGCATGACACGGCTAATACACAAAACTTAAACCACTCGACACCAAACCAATAAACAATGTGTAAAATTATTTTGACAAAAAATTAAACCGACGAAAAGAACTAAAAAGCAAAAAATAAATAAACCTTAAGTCTTAAGTATTGAGCTTATTTACATAAACTATCTAATTTTATATAAACTTATTTTGAGTCCGCGCCAAACAACAAACTGATTAATTATCAAAATTTTATTTGGCGCCGACACAAAATAAGTTTATATAAAATTTGATAGTTTATGTAAATAAGCTCAATACTTAAGACTTAAGGTTTATTTATTTTTTGCTTTTTAGTTCTTTTCGTCGGTTTAATTTTTTGTTAAAAAGATTTTATTTTATGGTTTTTTTCATCATCATGATGATGATGATGAAAAATGATGAGGATTTCTAAACGCAACACCTGATAAAGTAATGAAAAGTAATCAGAAACACTATTCGTTCCTACAATTTTCGAGGGTTTCTCTCAATTTTTTCAGGATCCCATTATCAGATCCTGACTTCCTTGACATGGGACCACCCTTGAGGTATACCCTATCTAACAAAAAAAGAATAATCAAAATCGGTTCATAAATAACGGAGTGAGGGCTGAACAGACATAAAAAAAAAAAAAAAAAAAATTATACGAATTGAGAACCTCCTTTTTTTTCGTCGGTTAAAAATGGTAAAAATCATTCTTCGTTATTTACACAAAGTGTAAATAAACAATCATTGTGTTATTAACTTATTACCCTGCTCAATGATCTTATTAATTATTATTTTTTCTAAAAAGTTTTATACAATAATCTAATATTTCATGCAGTGAAATATATTGTGAGTTATTTTCTAACAATTACAGTAATCAGTGTTTTCTTTACTGTAGTAGAAAAAGTTAAATCAAAAGTCAAATTAAATCGAAAACATTTAGGTATTTCAATAAAACCAATTATAGGTATTTTTGAAATGTCAGGAGTCAGTCAGTAGTAAAGCTTGTTGCTATTCTAATAAGTAAATCCCATGGAGAAGAACAGGCAAGAAATTCTCCTTCAAGGACTCCTTCTCAACATGTTTTTTACAAGTTTCTGGTAACATTACGGTATCATCTTTAAAAGTGGAACGTGTACCTTTACCGCTCACGGTCATAACTTGTAAACGGTCAGTTTAAAAAAAATAATCTTATTATAACTGCGTGCGAGAGTTATGCCCTTTCATTGAGTTATTTAAGTAAGTGTTCCTTTTTCAAATATACTCTGTATAGGTAATTCAGAGTAAAATTTAATCCATACCTACATTAATATAAACTGCAATGCGACCACGTTGAAGTAGAATTTTGAATAGGGTAAATAACTGTCAAGTAAAATACCGTTACTGTTCTCTGTTTTTATTAATGATATATCAAATACTCAAATATCCCTATTTGCAGACGATCTCAAAATATATAAGACTGTCGAATCCGAATCAGATAATTATAATACAGAGTGATCTTAACCGAATACAAGATTGGTGTGACTCAAATCATATGGTTCTTAATGTCGCAAAATGTTTTCACATAAAATTCATAAAAAAGAGGGCTCCCACTTTAACAACTTACAACATAAATGGAATAGTACCGCAAGAATTAAATGAAATTAGAGATCTGGGCGTTATATTGGATAGTAAGTTGAGTTTCACTTCTCATATTAACGGTATTGCTAACAAGGCGGCTCAAATGCTCGGGTTTCTGTAAAGAGGATTTCTAAAGATTTTCGTCTCACGCGGACAAAGCAAATTCTCTACAATGCTCTGGTAACGTAGCCATCTAGAGTATGCTTGTGTGATCTGGAAACCATGTTATGCAAAACCTTCACGAAGAATCGAAAGTATTCAGCGAGCATTCACTAGACACTTGGCATATCTTTCACCCGGAATATCAAATTGAGTCCCCTACAACATAATTCAGGAATTCAGTTTTTTAAAATGGACACTCTTTATCATCGACGCAAAAGTCACGGTATCATTTTCTTGCACAAGCTTCTCAATGGCGGCAACTTTCGGTACCCAACAGAATGCCACGATATCCTGTTACCAGACTTTTTAGCATACCACCTTGTAGAACCAATGTTGGCAAAAATTCTCCCCTGGTGCGTATCTGTTCAGAGTACAACGCTCTTTGTGGGAACTCAGGCGATTACGTCTTCGACATTTTTCATGATCCCCTTCACAGGTTTAGGTACAGTGTAAGTTGATGCAGTGTCATAATAGTTGATCTGTATTACGATTTATATGTATTGTTGTCTAAAAAAATTTGTAACTTGTCTTTTAGTGCTTAGTATTAGTAATAGTTTTGTTAATTGTTAGTCACTACTCAATGTAAACATTACGTGTAATGAATGCTAATAATTGATATACATATAAGAGATGTGATGTAGTGATATATTAATATGTAAAGAACAATGTTGCATATGTATTTTCTTTTTTTTACTAAAGGGGCAAACGAGCCCTCACCTGATGGTAAGTGACTACCTTCGCTCATGGACACCTGCAACTCAAGAGTCACAAGTGCGTTGCCGGCCTTTGAGAAAGGAGTACGCTCTTTTCTTGAAGGTTTGAAGGTCGTATCGGTCCGGAAATACCGCAGGCGACAATTTGTTCCAAAGATTGGTTGTGCGAGGCAAAAAAATTCTGGGAAACCGCACAGTGGTGGATTGCCAATTATCCAGGTGATGGGGATAAAAGTTTTGTCGCGTTGAACGATGGCGCGAAACGTTGCGGCCTGTATAAGTCCGAACAATTCAACAAACATGATACATGCGGTAGAGAATGCAGAGTGAGGCTACATCTCTACGCAACGCCAAGGGGTCAAGCCGATCTGAAATATGCTGGCAATCGATGATTGAATGCGGTCAAGAGAGAGAAGCTGGTACTGGGGTGCTCCTGCATAGATATGAGAACAGTATTCCATATGCGGCCGAACCTGCGCCTTATAAAGTTGTATATTGTTGATGCTCCTTAATAAATAAATAAACAAATATAAAATCAGTATATTTTTTAGTAAACGTCAAAACTATAGGTTCGGTACATTTTTGTATGAAATACATAGACGTCAAGCCTTACTGTTGTCAAAATATTCACTTTTAATGTTAATAAACTAAAAACGTTGAGATAACACTGAACGACAATTTCATTAGTATTTTAAAGTTATTTTATGGTCGAAATAATTTACTTTGAAGTTTGAGCATATGCATCACGTGCACCCACTTGTCACGCCGTTAAGTGTTGCATTACCAATTTCTCTTCTATTACGTCTGCCCATCCTTACATTTATGACTGTTTGCTCAGTGTGCCTATAGATTAGGCCCTGAGTAAGCCCTATAGATCAGACCCAGCCAGCGAATATGTTAAAAACTGCTGATAGCTGAGGCGAAGATAAAATGGCGTTTACTTAGAAATTGTGATAACAACACGTTCGAAACGCTAACATACAATATAAAGGTCTGGGCACAATAATGCGCAACTTCTTGGATAGTTCAAATTACAGGTATGCGACCGTTACCTTCTAGAACTATTGCTTACACTCTGCTTAAAGGCCATGCAGCTCGCCTGTGGAACGCATTGCCTGAGACTGTGAGACGTGCTCAATCGCTAAACATTTTTAACAAATTGGTAACGGAACACTTTCTGTCCTCATATTTAGTCACTGACAATATTGGATATATTTATATACATATTTATTTAATATTAGTATGTGTATATACATTACACTGTATGTGTTTATAGCTGTTTTATATTTATTTGTGTTTGAACCTATAAATGTATTTATGGTATATATGATTATTATGTATCTATTTTTGCTTACATTTGTATAGTTAAATAAGCTACTGAACTGCGTTTGTGCACTTGCAAACTGCGCTATGCACTAATCCATCACACTTGTCCATCCTAAGGTTGTCTGGAAGAAATCGCAACTAGCGATAAGACCGCCGATTGTACCAGTATTCAATGATTCTCTTTTATGTTGTAACTTTTTCTATGGTGTACAATAAAGAATATTGTATTGTATTGTATTGTATAAGCAAGAACTTTTTCTTTTCATTGCATTCCCTGATGCCTGATTCCTGATGAAAACAATGCAATGTTATCAATTTAACAACATTTATGCAATCAGCTGTTTTGACGGCGCCGAAAGTTTAAGGTCATTCACCGTACCGCAAAAAAATGCTACTTATGTAAGTTACGTGTACATTACGTAGCGCAAAATCTAACTAATGACTGTAAATCCTTAATCTCGCATTTTTATGATTAACTGACTTTTGCATTGTGATAAGTATTCAAAGAAAGCCGTTTTTGAAAGTTCTTTAACGACGGTGATACTTACACGCTGTATATGTATTTGTGAAACTATTTCAAACCAGTTATTTTAAATTATCTTATTTGCACTTAGAAAATGGCAGATGTTCAATAGACGTTTCTACATATTTACTTTGCGAAACGTGATGTTCGGCTGACGACTGGTTATTATAAGATTGTTGTGCTGGTACGTCGCTTAAGTTAGCGCTCATGTTTGTGTGCAATGGTCAGGTTCCGAGTTTAATTAAATTTAAAGTCTTAGGGAGCCGTTAGATGAACAGATTTTTTTACTAATAATTGTTATTAATTATCGCGATTCCCGAATTACACATCTAATATAGAGTTTTTTACTGTTCTTTGATACCAAAAACTTATGACTGTCATGTATGTCATAAGTACTCATAAGTCATGATGACAATGAAACAAATGTGATGATTGTCAATAGATGAATGAACTTTAAAAACTGAGGGTTACGCTCATAGTTACTGTACTTTTCGTGTAAATTTGATATTCCGTTTAATCCTAATGCAAAAAAGGTTTAACTGTAATCAAATAACAATTATCTGAGTAACCTACACCCCTAGTCATTATAGACCTATAGCTCTATTACCCACGTTTTCGAAAGTGTTTGAAAAAACAATGTGTACCAGATTATATGATTTTTTATTAGAAAAATATAACATCCTCGATGACAGTCAAAATGGCTTTAGAAAATCAAGATCAACTACACCAGCAGTATATAAGTACATCCAGACTGCCCTCAAACATATCAATGACAAGAAACATGTACTGGGACTATTACTTGACATGACGAAGGCATAATAATATGACAAAGTACTGTACGACATTCTTATGCATAAACTGCACGGCTCTGGTATTCGCGGTCCAGCTTACACATGGTTTAAGTCATATTTGGAAAATAGATCACAAATAGTTCAAATTGGCCATTTCGATTCCAGCACAAATGAGGTTGGAGTGGTTCGATCTGAAAAAAGGAACACAAAATGTTTGATCCTGCAGGGCAGCGTATTAGGTTGTGTGCTATTTCTGATATATATCAACGACTTGCCAAAAGTACTAAATAAGGAACAAACATTGCCCATCTTATTCGCTGATGATATATCAATATTGATCACGTATGACAAAACTCAAAATCCAACACCAATACTTCAGGAAACTCTAGACACAGTAAATCACTGGCTCAAGGACCATAACTTAGAAATAAACTATAACAAAACAAAAACTATCCAATTTAGATCGTATAACGACCCCATTAACATTGACACAACATACAATAACACACAACTAGAAACAGTAGATACATTGAAATTACTTGGTATAACTATAGACACACACATCAACTGGAAAGCACACATCGAACATATTAAAAATAAACTGTCTCGATTCACATACGCTCTATTCCAACTAAAATGCAGCACAAACGATAAAACCGCACTCGAAGCATACTACGCATACGCATACTCCTGGTTAAGATACGGCATTATGTTTTGGGGAAATAGTGTTCACTTTCTTTTATTTATATTACAAAAGAAATGTATCAGGATTATCGCTCAAATTGGAAATCGTGACAGTTGTAGACCCTACTTCATTAAATTTATAATAAGACCATTTATGTACACTTGGTTGGCAAATAAAGATTGATTTGATTTGATTTGATTTGAACTTGTTTGCTATACTGACATTGAAATTCATATTAAAAGATGGGATATAGAGAAACGATTAAAATAAATTCTATATGACATCATGTGTTTACGGTTTTTTATCTCATAAAATAAATAAATAAATATATTAGCTCAAATATTTCATGCATCGCATTTTACTTGTTTTCACGCTCTGCCAAATCAAACTCGATCTATATTAAGTGACCTGACAAAATAGGATTACTTTAACTGGTGCTTTAACAGGTGCGTATAAGCTAAGTTTGTCCAAATTTATTGTGTTGTTTATTAATGTTGCTTCTTTTCATAGTCAGTTAAATTCTGTTAATAATCCTCAAAATGAAAATTAAGTTATTATTAGTAGCTCTGTCACCCATACTTTGCCAACAGTAAGTTCCCTTTTAAAGCTGGTAATCGATAATAAAGTCAGGAGAATGTATGTATGTATGACCCCAATATTACTCACTGGGAAGCCCCTCAAATATCGAGACCGCTTTCATTACCCACAAACGCGGCATCTAGCCAACACGCCATCGTGTATAAAATATACTAAGAACACAAAATGACTAATTTGAGTCCGGCGTGTATTTACAAAAGAATGTCTACAAACATTAAAGCTACGTTAAAAATAGCACCGTTCGTTTCACTGCAGTGCTTCGATAGGTTTATGCCCCATTATCAAACAGTACACAATATCGGACATAATATTATTAGTCAGTAGTATTGTGCAGCGCATCGTGAATGACAGACGTATTATAATATAAATAAAACTTTGTATAAATTTCAATAAATTTGTATAAAAGTTATGTTCTAGTGTCATCATGAAGTTAGTGTTTTGTGTTGTGATATTTGTCGCTGTTGTTCAAGGTATTGTTAATATATTTTATTATTCTTTAAATATTGTTTTGTAGATTAAAAGATTAAGCGCTATCTGTGTGTCGTCGGAAATTTATTTATGTATCAATAAGTAAAGTCACTGTCGAGTTATCTATATTATAGTCTACTACTGAGGTAGCAAAACAAGCAGGTTGTGGAATACGCCATTTAATAACGCACTTTGTTTTGAAGGCCGTAGGTATACAGTGATCTCATAAAAAATTCATGATGAGCTAATTATACCACAATTTTAGCGTCGGTATAGCTAGACTACCCAGTGCTAAAGTGATATTCAATTATTGTAATATAGACCGAAGAGGGGGACACCCTACTAGGGAAATATCTCCACCCTACAGAAGACCACCGCTCCTCTTTCTTTCTTTCACTACCAACTACCACGGCATACACGGAGCGAACCCTAGTGTTGTGTATCACATCACATCATTGACATCATTAAATTATTCGTGAGTTTAAATTCATTTATAATCATACCCAACTAAACCAGTATAAAGTCCATACAGTCAATGTTTTATTTAATATCGCTAGACTTAACAATAGGGTCGTTAGAGACCCCTAAGTAGTGGCATAGGGTCATCAACGGACAAGCGACAAAGCTACCATTAAGTGTTTATAAGCGTGCATCATGCGAGACGTGTGCCAGTTTGCTACCCTTGTTGTAATCATACACGCCTTACATGGTTTATGATTTAGGAAAAAATTTGGGGAAAACCATTTGGGTGTTCATGGTTGATTGAAAACGACCCAGAGACAATTTTTCTTTCAGTTCTTAACTAAATTAAAAATTATCACTCTTTTCTTGAAATCATTCTTATCTCTACATATTATAAAACAAAGTCCCCCACCTCGTCTGTCTGTCTGTCTGTTCGCGATAAACTCAAATATTACTGAACGGATTTTCATGCGGTTGTCACCAATAGATAGAGCGATTTATGAGGAAGGTTTAGGTATATCATTTGTTAAGGATTTGTGTGAATTGGATGAAATATGATGATGATTGTTGAAGATGTCTCTGCTACCCGTGCGGAGCCGGAGCGGGTTGTTAGTTTATCATAAGTACAAGAGTCTAAAGAAATACACTTACATGAGAATACATTCCAAAGAGCATTGGCTTGTTCTTTAAAAGATTATAACTTACTGAAATAACTTTCAACATCTTAGCGAGAAGCAGAGAAAAAGAAGAGTTCAATACTTGTCATGGTATAATTGAATGGTGATCATTAGCTCGAATTTCAATTTTCCATCCATGAGATAAGAATTTTTAAAGTCATTGTTTGTTAAGATTAATCCTCAAATAACACAAAATCCTGTCGTCATAGGTTTACTTTCCTTTTCCCAAAACAGGACAGTGTCTCTTGCCTTAATAATAACATAATATTAATGTTGACAGATGACACCGAAATAGGATGTTTCGCGGGAAATTAAGTACCTACCCTAAGTAAGAAGGTACATCTTACATAGTCTAGTAGTAACTATGAGTAGTTAGTAATCTGTGGGAACTAATCAGTAATCTAGTAATCACTATTATAATTAATATATGTTCGATTACAATTTAGAAACGTGTTAAAATTAATTATTACGAGTGACATGACAATTGTATAAAATATTTGAATATTTTCAGTTTTTCGAAATATATGGTGTTCCTGGGACAGTACCTACTAAAACTCATTATATTTAAAAAAAATACTGAAATTTGCTACCAAGAAGATGGATATAATGAATTTTGATATCCTAGACTTGACAAATGGTTGGTCTCCCATACAAACTTTGATCCCCTATTTTGCCACCATCAAGGTTTATTAAGTAAAAGTAGCCTACGTCCTTCTACAAGCTCTTGTTTATCTTTGTACCATAATTCATCCAAATAAACTTGCCAAATCATTGGTCTTACACACAAACTTTGATCCCCTGTTTTGCTACCTCCATGGTTCGCGACAAAAAGTAGACTATGTCTTGCTCCAAGGGTTGGTTTATCTCTATACCAAAATTAATCAAAATTAGTTCAGCGGTTCACCTGTATGCACCTCATTTGTAGGGCAAGCTTAAAAAGATTTACGTAGGTATGGTGTCTTAATAAAAGTTATTGTGAACATTGTGTGATTGGAGTCTCTGTTTGTAATGTCATAATAACAGCATTTTACTAAATGCATCCGAATGTTTACACGGTATGTATGTATGTAAAAATAAATGTCTGTCCGTCTGTGTGTCTGGTTGGTCCGTCTAAATTCCGGAACGGGTAAATGGATTTCCACGCGACTTTCACTGGCAGCTGATGTTCTATGGAGCAACTTAGGCTGTTTTTATTTGGGAAACATAAATGTGTACAAAGTAGACACGTATATGTACGGTGTGGCAGGCACAGATAGTAAAAAATATGATACAAATGAACTTTGATTTCGGTCAGCGCCCTTTCAAAATAATCGCTGACGTTTCATTATTCCAAATGCAGCGTTGCACCTAATGGCAAAGAATGCTTCGAACTTCGGTTCTAGTATTTCGCAATCGAAATAAAATACTAAGCATTGGAAATATTCTGTGTTATTCTATAGTAGATCACGTGCTAAATTAAATGATGTTTTTGCCAAATTTATCTAAAACCTTAGCAAAAAATCAACACTAAAATAATTCGATTAATTTGGATTTAAGGATGAAATGGCTTTATGACGGTGTGGTATTTAATAGGGCTCAACCCCGCAATCCTTTGTTTAAAACCGTGGGAGAGCCATGCTTCGGCACGTATGGGCCGGCTCGACCGAAGTGATACCAACGCCTCACAGGAAACCGGCAGTGAAGCAAAGGTTGCATTGCTTTGAGTTTTTGGCCGTATGCGGTATTTATAAATGTTTTTTTTTTCGATAAAATGTTCTGTTTACTCATATAAAAAGTTGATGGCAGAAAATTCCAATGATTTTAGACTCAGAATCATGGTCTGAATACACTATTCCAGTATTCGGCACGGTGTAGCTTACACCCAGTATTAATACAAGCGAAGCTAAATAGGATATTTGCAATCCTTTGAGCACAAGTCAAATGCCTAAGTCATAACGGTAAGGTCATTTTAATATTCTAATATATGTCAAATAAACCTAATGTCTCTTTTCCATTCTCTCATTTTGTACAAGATTTTAATACTTCCGTAGGAAGTGATGCGATGAGCTAATGTTAGCCGAGGCCACGCTTTAGTACCCAGTATCCTATAATATAAACATGATAGGGTACGTATAAAGTAACAGTGTAGATTATTAATAGGAATAACAGTGCTAAGAGGCTAACAGTGCTAGAGTTTTCGTTTAAATTCATTTTACATGTCGAATACAAAAATCAATGTATGTTTCTTCGTTGTTATGCGCTCCCGTGCCGTTCATCTGGTCACCATGAAATACCTACACGTTGCCAGGGATACAAAGACCTTTCATCTAGAAAAAAGTAATCACTACATATTATAAAACAAAGTCCCCCACCGCGTGTCTGTTCGCGATAATCTGAAAAACTACTGAACGGATTTTCATGAGGTTTTCACTAATAGACAGAGTGATTCATGAGGAAGGTTTAGGTGTATAATTTGTTAAGATTTTGTGTAAATTGATTTAAATATGTTGATGATTGTTGAAGATGTCTCTGCTACCCGTGCGAAGCCAGGGCGGGTTGCTAGTATCTTATAAAAAAACTATATCAAACTAACCAATCAGTGAAATCGTCATGCCTTTTCTCTATTTTATACCGCGAATGGATTTTTGTAAATATGTCTGTCTGTCTTTGCTAGGGAGTAAAGTGGATTTCTTTTACGTACATATATGCTTAAAAATTATATGAATATGAGCGACTAAAATTAAATAGAAATACAACAATATATAGGCCCTCCTCCACCTCTATATTGTTGTATTTCTATTTAATTTTGAATGAAAATTGGCATGTTAAAAGGAAAAGTGGACAGCCAAATGTCGAAACGAATTTATAAGGCTCGATAGTCGATACATTTAGGCCCCGAAAGACGTATGCATACTGTCCAAAGAGCTGATGAAGAGAAAGAGCTGATAATCTTCGAACGGCTGAACAGATTTTCTTGAATTATAGATATGAACATTCTCGATCAAGTCATCTTTCAAACAAAAAAAAATATGAACCATAATGTCAACAGACATAGATACACACGTTAGACTTATATCACATCTCCATTTTGCATTGAGGGTTAAAATAGAAATGTTTTGTTGCAGAAAACCGAAATAGGGCGCGAGCCAAGTTCCGTGAATGTTTTTCGTCTATCGACACAGTTTACTTGTTTGTGTATTCGACAGAAAAAGGGCTCGGGAACGTAATACTAAAATTTTAATAAAAGCGTGGCATCGTATCTCCTAAACGAATAGACCGATTTCGATTTAATTTTCATTTTTGTTTATAAGGTGAATTGATCGAGAGTGTTCTTAGCTATTCAAGAAACGCTGTTCAGCCTTTCGAAGATCATCAGCTCTTTTCTAACGTTGAAGGGGGTTTTGAGTCGGTGTTGTTTTAAATTTTTAATATATTGATTCAATTTGAAACAGGTAGTTATAAAAAATACATTTATTCTGATTCTGGATGGTACCACTCTGTGAAAACTTGATTCATATACAGAATTAGCTATGTTAATACATATACCTACACTTAGTAGTAGAAGTATAGTCTTGTATAGTATAATCTTTTAATAATAATTTAAAAAATCTTAACCTACAAACCCTTTTTTAATTTTCGCGTTTAATGATAATATATACATTAATTATGTAACTTTAAAAATTGTTCTTGGATTTTACAGGGCTGTCACTGCGCTATAAAACCTTTAATGAGCGGACTGTTGCGCGTATGCTTTTCTTAGTGAGTTGTGGCGTTAGGAACTAACACAATTTAAAAATTCATCACAATTTTTGTATTCTCCTAAAAGCAAATTGCATCATCTCAACATCAACAAATTATTTATTATTATTTAAAAAAAAATAAAAAAAAATAAAAATTCTTCTTTAATTTGTCGGTTAAACATGTAACCCTGCAGGAGAAAAATGCTCAATCACTCAATCAGCTGTTTCCGTGAGTTGAAATCGTTCATGTCAATGACCCTTAGCCCCTTTATAGCAAGGAAGAGCTATCTAAAGAAGTACTTACAAAAATCTATAAAGAACCATGTTATTTTACATGTAACTAAAAAGACGCCTCGTGATATACGAATATCATGCAGAGGCCCAGGCTCAATTCCTTGGGCGACAGTGAGTTTTCCCTGAGTTTTCGACAAAAAAGTACTTAATTATTTTCCGGGAATTTGGGATTCTGTTGTTCCGTGGGACCTCATTAAGCATGGTGCATGGAGCACAAAATTATGGTACGCATATTAAAATTGATCTTAATACTTATATATTTTAATTTAATAGACTACAAGAGACATCAACACACAGTATTTTACATTACTGGACTTTATTCAACAAAATCTAAGACAAAATTAACGTATTATGCAACCGTAATATAACCTATAGAAGGATCCCAAGTAATTGCTGGTCTAATAGTGGCGTAACAATAGGGTGGCAGAGCGGGCAAAATGCTACGGGCCCCCGGCTCGAGGGGGCTCTGGGCCCCAAAGGCCCGGAACACAGGAAGCACTAAATACAAAATGTATTAATGATTTAACCACGGGCCTCAGATGGTTAGTTACTGTTGATCTAACTGTCATTGGGGCTAGAAGGTTTGAAGATTCTTCACATTTTTTTCTCAAGCTTCCCAATGTTTGTTTGTTCGTGTTTTATGCCGTACCGTTCCTTCGATCATCATTAAATTTTGATACACGTTACCAGGGATACAGAGGAGGAAGGGTACCTTCTATCCAAAAATTACTGTTCCCGTGGGACTGGAAAATTACTGTATAATATTCTTATTGAAAGCTCCAAATAAGCTAAATAACTTCCAATACTGGTCCACGTTGTTATCGCACTGGATGGGGTTCGAACTGGTAACCTTTCAATGGCAAGTTTGACTGGCCTGTTGGTGTAGTGGTAATTGACCCTGATTACGGGGTTCGATTCTTACCCGAGTCTGGGTGTTCTTTGTGTCTGTTCTTGATATGTTTGTAAAGTCCTTACCCTAACTGATGACTTCCTAATGCGGAATTTGTGTTTAAAAAAAAGAAACAATTCTCACGCCTGAATTCCAGAGGACTCAAACTCTAAAAACACATGCACTCCTTTCTTGAAGAACCCCATACTGCGATCTCTTAGAAAACCCTCGGCTTGTTTATACGCTTTTATTCCATACCTTTATTCTATAAAAGGAGCAATACAATTCCATTCCAGGACATCAATCTGTCCCACAGAATCTACGTTAACAGGAGCGAAGCCGCGGGAAAAATGTAGTAGGTTATATTACCCATCATTCCTTTTCTGTCTAGATTCTAAGCTCCAGTAATACACTATGAAACACACAATAGAACACTATAAATGCAAACACGTCGTGGGATTTTTGCGTCATACCAGTAATGTTATTATGATTGATAGAACGATGTCATCCGGAGCGATTTTGGGAGCGCGCTGATTATTATATTGATTTGTTTACTAAAAGAGTTTTATGTAGGTTTAGTATGTGCTCATATTGACAGTTTTAGATTTGTTATATTGCTCTAGTATTGAGAGTAGGTATAATGTATTTTGATCTCCTGAAAAATGTTGTGTGAAACGAGACAAAAAGAAGAACTACCAAATAAAATATTATATATAACCTAAATTATCAAATTTTCCACTCTCAGATTTTTTTAAGAACACCACTGCCTAAAAAAGGAGTGTAATGTTTTCAGATTTTATGTAGGTATGTATGTGAGTTTCGGTATTAGACCAAAATTCAATATGGCGGCTAGTAGGCGCGTAATTAGTTTTTTGGCTGAATAGGTAGGTGTTTTTTACTTTTTTTAATTAGTTAACTTGTTTGAATTTACCACCCTTAATTCTATTTCATTACAATGTTTGTAATAAAACAATTCAAATGTCAACTGAGACTAGAGCTCTGAAAAGTGTAGCTAATTTTGTTTGTTTTTTATTGGTGGTACACAAAAAGTTTAGCAGCAAAATATACTAGAAGAAACTATAGATACCTACAAGATATATTTCTCATTATAAACCATGCGTACCTTGGACCTTAATTGATTGATTGAAAGTTAATGTTGGACTTTTATTATTAGTACTTATAATTAAATGAAATGAGTGACAAAACTTACGATAAATTATCTGTATTGTCAAACCCTCACTAGCTTTCCATCGAAGTTTACGTATTTTTGGTTTTAAACGATCTCAAAAAGTATATGGTTTCTTTTCACACTTAGGTATATGCATATATTGATGAAACGAGCAAGCAAGAGACATGTAGATAGATATGGATAAACATTATTATTATAAAAAAACGAATTTTTCCTGCTGGTAGCCCTCGTTATACCCCATATTATGAGATGCGTATGTCCAGCCCGGGACTGTAATAGGGTGATTCATCAATTGTCTAGCGAAAGAGTTTCACTTCAAAGAAAAGGCACTAATCGTTCTCCGCAGTGTTACCCGCGTTTGGTCAGTAGATTAGAGTAGAAACAAACCTTATCGTACACCAATTACAATTAAATTACAAGGAAATTGCAGAAACAATATGTAGAATATGCGGCTTTTATCGCTAAAAACAAATTTCTTACAGCCAATCTTTGGATGGACAAAGACGATAGGAAATAAAAAGAAATAGGTAATGGGTAGTTTTTGGTGTAAGAGTGTTGTAGGGAGTGTCGTAGTCGTAGTGTTATTTTAAATGGGTAAGGTGACATGTGGCATCTTAAAATCTGATCCGCGAATTGTACCCTTTGTTAAGACGCTATGGTCACACTTGCCCGAATGTAGTGTAATATAAGTATATATTTTTACGTCTGGGCCAGTTATATCTCTGATAATCTTTTGAGACCACGGCCTCACAGAAAACCGGCAGTAAAGCAATACTTGCATGACTAAGGCAAACTAGGCAACTAAGGCAATGCGTAAGTGAGGTTACCGGAGGCCCTAACTCTTCCCTTTCCCTTATTCCCGCCCTTCCCCTCTCTCCTCCCTCTTCCCCTACTCCCACCTTAAAGGACGGCAACGGACTTTGGAATCTTGAGTTGCAAGTGCCCATGGGCGGCGGTAGTCATTTACCATCAGGTGATTTGTCTGCTCGTTTGCCCTCTATACCATAAAAAAAAATAATAAACAACTAGAAGTCAAGGTAGATTCTTACTGATGTTGTAGCTAACGACCTCCTTCAAGAATTGGGCTGTCGAATTCAAATTTGACTAGAAATTCTAGAGATTAGTGCGTTCAATCAAATATATATTACAATGCCCCTCAAATATGATAGATAGATTAACTCTTCATTGTACAAAACATACGAAATTATACAAGACTGCATATACATAATCTTACAAACCATAAACCTTGTACAATTGGCGGCCTTATCGCGTTCTGCGATCTCTTCCAGGCAACCAAAAACCAAAGACAGTTTATGTATGGCAAGAGGAGTTGCAGTGTATAGTTGGTTGAAAATAACATTATCATATTATATATTAAACATATGTTAATTTTTCATTTTATCATGGTACATTATAATAACCTGTATTTTCTATTCCTTAATTTTCCACCCTTAGAGGTGGAAACAATTCAATAAAAAAATAATTTTGTAAATCAGTTCAAAAATGGTATCGCGTAATATACACAGCAAAAAAAAAAAGACATCGATACACACGCTGACGTTAAACTTATAACACCGCTTCTTTTTGCGTCGGGGGTTAAATAATAAATATTCATTCGTCCTTTACTTTATTTTTAATTTCTCCATTTTCTACTAACACTTTTTTTTTGAAGTTTACTCCTTAAGAATCGATTTGCATATAAGGCGCCCGGTATGAAAAAAATATGAAGAGTAAAATTTAGTGATCGGAGGGCAGCGTAACGCTTTATTGTGCTTTTTATGCTTTATTGGAGTTTACTCCTTATTTTCGACGCATTTAAGTAGATATGTGTATACCTTTATGTTATATATATGTGTAAATATATACAGAATATATAGAGGGAGGGAGGGAGGGAGAGAGGGATTGAGAGAGAGAGAGAGAACGAGAGAGAGAGAGACTCCAGTAAATTGTAAACTCCAGTCGTGCGTCGGAGCTGACACACACATTTTTTTTTAATTAAAAAAAGACAACTCCCGCATTAGGAATTACTCCTGTGTCGCGGGGAACTTTACAAACATACAAACAATGGACACAAAGTTGTGTGCAGGGGGGACACCCAGACTCCGGTGGGAATCGAACCCACGAACCAATAGCATAGCAGTTAGGGCACAGATAAGATAATAGTTACTTCGTAACAGATACATCACTCCCATGCAAAACTCAAAATACCTACGTTATAATAGCCTACAAAATTTACATAATAATACCTGGCGTTAGCTGCGACCAGAAATATATCTTATTTACGCTTTTCGAAAGTTGAGAACGCCTTGCCCACCGCGCGACCTTCATCTGTGCGTGTAGCCGAACTGCCGGACACTCTAGGGTTGTACAAAGTACACAAATAATGAAATAAATTATTTATTTGGGGTATGTCCCGATATATACTGCGAGCAATGTTCAGTGCTCTTACTGGGGGTAATTTCGTTCCGTTATGGACTGACAGTATACTGCCGCAGTATCCTAGAGAAGTATATGACGTCATAAATCGTCGCCATTTTTGTACTCTAAGTACTGGCGTTTTCGAGGAAAGGTGCTCTCAGTGCTTTGATCATGTGATCAACTACAATTTTTTTCCAGTTAAATAAGAAACAATTATTTGTCGAAATATGTCCATCACTTTTACCGTACATAGATAGCCCCATTTAAATAATTCGGTTATAAAGTTATTATGCATTCGGTTACTTAAAAAACGATATTTTCTTTTAATAAAAAGTAAACTTACTTTTATTATGCGAGTAATTGTCAATTGACAATTATAATGAATATTAAATTTTTAAATATAACTACATTCAAACTATTTTTTTCTTGTTAAACAGATAACGTGTACATATATATGATAATTATTTTCACGTCATAACAGCGCCAAAAAACATAGATGGCAGTATACTGGACTGTGTTCCGTATTAAACAGTAACCAGTAAAGCTAATTATAAAGGAACGGCTTCGCAGTATACTAAATTGACGTCAGGTCTTATAGTGCTCGCAGTGCATTACGGAACACACACTTGATAATAAAATTTATGAGTGTTGAGTTTTATATAATGATAAATAAAATTATTTCCCCTATGAAATTTATATTTTTAATTTATATAGGTAATAAAAATATCCTTAAACCTTCGATAGTAACATAAAATGTTGACGCTGTAGACATATACATCACTATGGGGCGGGTTGCTAGTAATGGCTGTTGGGTAGACTAGAGAAAGATTCTCTTATAATTTAATACTTTTGTATTACATATTATGTTACACAAAATTATTAAATAACAAATAACTACCTACTCAAATAAAAACCTCAATCCGTGGCGCTCTCAATATGTTTTACATTTCAGTAGCTCTTATTATTTTTTTTTTCACTATATTTCTAACTATATTACATATTGTGTGAGAGAAGCAGCCGTCAGTTCGCCTTGCCTACAAGTTACAACAAATGAATACGCTGGGAGTCCACACCTACTAAGTTCATCACCTTTCGTAGAAATTATGGGTTTATTATTGACGGTTTAATAGACTACATTTATTACAACATCACTCTGGCCAATCACTCAAAACCTGATTTAGTACACACGTTGTTTTGCCATATTAATTATTTCTAATGAATATTTTGGTAGTCAAATAAAAAATAACTAACTTATTGAGGGGATGGAGTCTGATCGGATTGGAGAAGAATGGAGCGTTGTGGTCTATTGACGGCCTATAAAAATAACAAAACATTCATTTTCTTAATTCAAAGTACTTCATTAACTTAATTGACATATTCAAAGTTTAACAGTGGGACAGCCATGCTTCGGCACGTATGGGCCGGCTCGAAAGGAGTGATATCATGGCCTCACAGAAAACCGGCAGTGAACTTCGTTGTACTTCGCCAAGCGAGTGAGGTTACCAGTGGCCCTAACCCTTCCCTCTCTCTATCTTCCCCCCCCATCTCTCCATCTCCCCTCCTCTCCTACTCCCACCTTAAAGGTCGGCAAGGCACTTGTGGCTCTCGAGTTGCAGGTGCCCTTGGGCGTCGGTAGTCACTTACCATCAGGTGACCCGTCTACTCGTTAACCCCCTATTCCATAAAAAAAAAGTTTGACATCGACTTGACGGCAATCGATTATAACAATCGCACTTTCTATTTTCGCTGGGTTAAATACTTTAAAAAAATGGTACCAAAGAAAGTAAAAATACTAATATCGCTATTAAAAAACAGGTGTTGATCGTAGAGGGTTGAAAATTCAGGGTTTTATGTATTTTCTAATGCTGTATCATAAAAAAATAAAATTTATCTAAAAATTAAAAAAATAAATTAGGGGTGGACTACCCTTAACATTTAGGGTGATGAAAAATAGATGTTGTTCTATTCTCAGACCTACCCAATATGCACACAAAATTTCATGAGAATCGGTCAAGCCGTTTCGGAGGAGTTTCATTACAAACACCGCGACACGAGAATTTTATATATTAGATATATATATAAGTAACATTAATTTTTTTGTTGAGAAGATAATTATTATTTATTATTAGTACAGCCACGCGGCAATGGCAAGTAAAGAATAAATACCTAAAGTATTTTTATATTATATTGACAAAAAAGTAATAGCTAAAATCATTTTTGCAACTTATTTTTAAAGGATTTTACAGATGACTAACATCTAACAATAACGCAATTTAACATAATAAATACATATAGCAATTACAAAACATCTCCACTTCATAATAAGTTCTATTTGACATTTTGTTTTTATTTACGGAGAATACCGTTCTGCCGAGCGTGCGTGCTCTCCGCTACGCGTTGTCGCCCCTACTGACACTTTTACCGTGGACGGGAAGCTAAATTGGTAGGTATATAAAACGCGACCACGAGCGAGTGATGTAGCCCTGGTTAGGGTCACTAACCACTATGCCAACAGGCCAACATTTATAAGTGGTTAGTGGAACTCGTAAGTAGGACTAGCTTATAAGTAGAATATTGATAAATTAAACCTACTTACTGATGTATTTTTATTTCGCGAAGGTCAGCTCACAAACGCTCCCTTTAAAAAGTACTACTCAACCAGAGCTGCTGACCCCAATATGCTCAGTGATAATTATTCAATATATCACTGAAATGCCAAGCAAATAAATATCGGTGAAATATTTCAGTTTTGTCAATCAATTCAGAAATCCCTCGGGAACGGTATTTTTTTTTTATGCGGTATGGCAAACGACCAGATGGGTCACCTGATGGTAAGTGACTCTCGTCGCACATGGGCACCTACAACTCAAGAGCCACAAGTGCGTTGCCGGCCTTGGGAGTAGAGGAAGGAAAGAAAGAGCAGGAGGGGGGCAGGGTTAGAAGAGGGGGAGAGGAAGGAAGAGGGCCTCTGGTAACCTCACGCACTCGGTGAAACACAACCCAAGCGTAGCTACGAGGTAGGTTTTTTGTGAGGCCGTGGTATCACTCCGGTCGAGCCGGCTTATACGTGCCGAAGCATGGCTCTCCCGCTTATAATTTAGGATAGAAGGTACGCCATGTCCTTTTCTGCACCCTAACAACGTGTATGCAACATTTTAATGATGAGCAGTAGAGTAGTTTAGTGTGAAAGCATGCATAACATGCAACATGCAAAATAAATGTTGAGGGTTATTAAAGCCCTAGTAGTTCCAATGATCCTGACTGCTGAGCACGAGGCCATGGTTCCCACCCAGGACAAATAATTGTGTGATGAGCATGATCATTTGCTGCACCCCGCGGTTTCCCGGTAGTCCCGGGGCCGTCTAAATATCTGGATAAAAAGTAGCCTATGTATTAATCCAGGTCTCCAGCTATCTACATAGCAAGTTTCATCGTAATCGGTTCAGTAGTTTTTGCGTGAAAGAGTAACAAACATCCATACATCCTTTAATTATTATTAAAATCAACGTTATACGGCTTGGTTTGCCCGGCAACAGCCAGTTGCTTGTGTTGCAATTGCGTACACTCTCTCAGCACCAGCAATAACAATCTTCATTCTATTCCTTCTATTCTTACCTACCTACCTTTTCCTTTTTTATATACTCCCTATCCCTGTTTCATTCCCAAAGTGCTGGATTGACAGCAGTGTTGGACAACACTGCCGTCATTCTCATTACGTGTTCGGGAAGAAATCATAGTTTAAAAATGTGTTTGCTTTTGATTACACCTTCATATACAGTTAATATAATTAAATAGTTTTCCGTTAACATCACTGCATACAAATTGCTAAAAACAATATTCGACAAAGGTCAAATTGCCTGTCAAGTGTAGACATAATTATAACAGCGCCATATTGTGGATTTTGTTTTGTCATTTGTTTCATGGTTGAAGAGATATGAGGACCTACATTCGAATTTTGAAACAAAAAAAACACTAATTGTGCATGCTCCTTTAAACAATCTGTTTTTGAATAAAGTATGTCATTAATCAAATCGAAAAGGACATAACTTGTCACTGAACAGTATGCCTTGAATTGATGTAGTAACCCTTTTTACAATAAGATGGAAATCAGAAAGAATGTTTCTGTGCACTTTATTATTACTGTCTACCTGTGTTTAGGGCGAAGAGGCTGGATCATTCGCGAGTCCCCCTTTTGGAGTCCCTTCTTAAAATTGTTTTGTCATTTGTATGTAGCAATCATACAAATTTACAAAAGGGCTATTTAATAATACAGTAGGTAGGGTTCAAAGGTTGGAAGTTTTTTCTATCTGCGCATACAACTCATGATTTTATTCAATGTTTTCCATATTTATAATATGTATGTATGTGAATATACCATTCAAACGAACAATTGGAAGTAACATTCAAGGTTATTTTCAATTGCTGTGTTTAAAACCTTGTTTGATATTTCATTGCTGATTTACGTCTACTTGAAAGGTGAACAGTTGGTTCAGTTTCATGCGATAGGGTCTTTCTTATCTTATGTAGCGGTCTTTGGGTCGTATTTCCGAACCGGACGGTATTAGGTGCCGCTTAAACTGAGTTAAACTAAATACCTTCTGCGAGTAAAGACTATGCAATTTAATTTAAAAATATTATAATTTAATAATAAAAATAATTTAATATTCTAATATATATTGTTATTATTTTAAGTGCCTAGTGCTACCTCGACCATTTCTGGTCTTTTGTAGCGCATTTTTGCTTTACAGTTCACTGCTCAGACTTATGGCTTCGAGAAAACTCCAGATCTTACCAGCACAGTAAGAGCACAGAGTAACAAACATCCATCCATCCAAACTTTCACATTTATAATATTAGTGGGATTTTATAATTTAAAACAATTACATTAATTTGTATTAAATATGTATTAAAATAAATATTTACCTATAATTATTTACAATAACAAACATTATTTGTCTCTACATGTACTGTATATTTGTCTTTAAGCCATTGCTTCAGTGCATCAATTCCCGAATATTTTTTGGTATTTTATTAAATATTTGTATACACATAGGGCTGATATTCTTTCTACATACCATGCTTGATGTTATATATACTTGTAGTTTACTAGGATCTCGTACCAAACATTTCTTAGTTAAGACTGTAACGTGGAGGGTGGCCTCTAGTCTTCACGTGGTCCCCCGTAGGGTAAATTGTGTGGAGAGGAAATAGACACGTTAAACACTTTTACAGTTTGTAATGAACCTTGTGGTACAGATATCTGAAGGAATTTAGACATTAAGATTACTAGGCTCAGGGTGAAGGTCTTCAGAGGCTTTGGACGTAGTTGTGGTAGATGAGGAGTACTTAACTCGGAGCTGTCTTGAGCGGGCAGAGGCTGAGCCTTTGCGCGTCATTTTATAGACTCCTTCCCGAGGCGCGGAGGCGCGAGGTGTGGTGGCTTGAGGTACGCAGTAGGGATGCGCACAATTCGCGTGACAAGACACAGTAAGCCGACACTTCATAGTAGATAGCAGGTCATCACTCCGCAGTGGACCATTAAACCAAATCAGTTTCCTTCATTAATTGTGACGTCATACCCTGTGTAGTTTTCAACCTATTTCTTTTCTCTTTGAGATCACATTTTGACCTCATACTTCCCACCCTGGCGAAAAGCAATAAAATATTGAATGGAATAACCTCTGGCTCAGCAGTCAGGGTCACTAACCACTAGACCCACAGGCCAGTAGGATTGGTAGGCGTTTAGCGGTACTTACAAATGCTCACAACATCTATCCTATACCTGCCTCACGTCGTGAAGCTTTGCTAAATAACAAGATCGCGGTGGTCTGAAGAGTGGAGCTATTTCTCCAGTCACCTGGTTCTGATTCTAAACGTTGCTATTTTAATGCAAATGTATTATTTCGTACAATTTGCGCATTTATGAGCGGTCTAACGTCATGTTTAATTTATGAAATGTTGTAAAACGACTGTAAGTTGGTAAGTACCTACACAATACATACATTCTTTTGTATGCCGGTGTGTTTGGTATTCAGTTTACCAAGTAAATACTTTGTTATGTTTAAAGTATGAGTCATAGTCGTAATATGTCGTCCAAGAATTTTTTTTTCGAACTGTCAGCGCCCCGCGGTTTCACGTAAGTAAGTCCCGATCCTGTGGGAATATCGGAATAGAAAGTAGTCTATATGTTAATCCAGGTCGCTAACTATCTACATACCAAGTTTCATCGCAATCGGTTCTGTAGTTTTGGCGTGAAAGAGTAACAAACATCCATCTATCCAAACTTTCACATTTATAATATTAGTGGGATGACTTCTGATATAATTGTGACTATTATTCTTTGAACTTTATGTTGGTATGGTTTAAGTGAGTTGTTTGTGGAGAGGATCTTCTGCTGCGCTGTAGGTATGTGTATAATGAACAACCATTAAGGATAAGTGTTCGATTTTTTCCACTGTTGACTGTAACACTGTGTTTAACTGTGGGAGACATTCGTCGGCATGTATGGGCCGGCTCGACCGTAGCAATGATTGCATTATGTTTCAACGAGAGAGTTAGGTTACCAGAGACCCTCCAAACCTTCGCTCTCCCCCTCCCCGCACTCTTTCTCTTCCCCCCTTCCCCTAATCCCACCTTAAAGGCCGGCAACGCACTTGTGACTCTTGAATTGTAGGTGCCCATGGCTGGCGGTAGTTACTTACCATCAGGTGACTGGTATGCTCGTTTGCCTCTTATGTCATAAAAAAAACAATTAGGTACATAATCTAACAGTGTTAATCCATATATTTTACATTTTCCTTATGTATGTTGTTTAGACATGTTTACTAGAGATAGCCTGGTGGTCGAATTTCGAGGTTTAATTTTTAGGGTTCCGTACCCAAAGGCTAAAAACGGGACCCTGTTACTAAGACTCCACTGTCCGTCTGTCTGTCTGTCACTAGGCTGTATCTCATGAACCGTGGTAGCTTAGCTTGACAGTTGAAATTTTTTGTTGCTACTATAATAATAAATACTAAAAACCGGCCAAGTGCAAGTTGGACTCGTGCACGAAGGGTTCCCTACCATTACGTATACAACATTAGACACAATATTATGGTATAGATAATTGTACGGAACCCTTCGTACGCGAGTCTGAATCGCACTTAGTCGTTTTTTTTTGGTTTATTTAGTTACCAGTGTAACTTGAACTGTCATTGTATACACTTATGTACCTACCATGACAGGTCAACATATATTACTGGACGCGTGTATCTTGATGTAGCCGTTTACACGTAATTTTTGTATTTCTAACACTATATTGTTTTAAAATTTAAGCATCTGCACTTCGGTACATAAACTTTAAGTAGGTATATTAAAGTACTAGCAGCACCCCTCGGTTTCACCCGCTTAAGTCCCGATCCCGTTGGAATATCAGGATAAAAAGTAGCCTATATGTAAATCCAGGTCTCCAGCTATCTACATACCAAGTTTCATCGTTATCGGTTCAGTAGTTTTGGCGTGAAAGAGTAACAAACATCCATCCATCCAAATTTTCACGTTTATGATATTAGTGGGATGCCAAGTTTCATGTTCCTGCTTTTGTGTACGTATGTACACAAAGAATTCTCTTCGCATATATAAATTTATAGATAGGTATTTAATGTTTGTTATTCATTTTATTATGTTTTACGTGAGGTCGCGCATGCTCTCGATAACAACTACAAAGAAAAGTGTCTTATCTATACACAGACAATTTAGCAGGTCAAAGCCGCGATTATAATCAATTAGGACTCTGTATAAGCGTTCAATACATTTTCCTTCCATGTTTGTCAACCAACTTTTTTTTTGTTTTGTTGTTAATAATAATAAAATGAGATAATTCACACGGCCGTCTTAACCCAAACTAGGCAGAGCCTGTACTATGGTAACCAGACTGCTAATAACCACACTTACTACCTACATAATATATTTCTAAATTCCTGTTATAAACACAGAACAAATGATCGTTCTTATCATACAATTATAGTGCCAGATGGTGTTCCTGTCCTTGTGGGCTCTCCAGTCACATGGAATACAGAACATTCGATTCGACCCGCCACTGTGAGCTACTGCAGTCTCAGTCCCGTTCCCCCTCCGAGACTTGCGGTATTCCTTAACCTAGGTTCTTTTCCTTGCACAAATTTACCTTCTTCCTTCTATCCCGTCTTAAAACGACTACATTCCCAAGGAGGGTTGGCGTCAGGCTGTCGGCCGGCCATAAAAGAAAGCAGCCAAAACCCTTTGCGTTTTCGTTAGGTTAGGTTACGAACCTAAAGAAAATTGGGAAAGAGCAGAGTGATGATGATTATTTTTCTATGTTAATTATGTTAAGAAAGTTTTTCTACCGTATAAAGTGGTGAGATCTAATTCTTACCACTTTTTGCAGTAGAAAAACTATGTTGTGAGACTCGCATGTTTAACCGACTTCAAAAAAGGAGTTCGGTTTCGTTAACTGACTTTAAAAAAGGTTCTCAATTCGACTGCTTTATTTTAAGATGTTTGTTACCTCAGAACTTTCGACTGGGTGAACCGATTTTGATGATTCTTTTTTAATTTGAAAGCTGTTGCTTCCGGCGTGGTATAATTTGGTCCAGTTCTGACAATGGCATCCATGAGAAAACCATATGTCTTGTATGTAAGTTTTTTTTTAAGTCGTTTTTTTTTAAAGAATTATTTACATGTTATATTTTTAGTTTTCTAGTCATTTGGTTAAAATTTATTAATCGAATAAATCGAGTTCTTCATGTAAAATCTTAGAATTTACGATTGTTGTTCCTTTTCGAGAGTTTGGATATGTATAAGTATTTAATCTTATCTTCGGAATGTTGCGTCGGATGTTTAAACTTCGATAAACGATCAGTGATGATCAATCCTGTTCTTTTCCATTAGGTCTACGTATTGGAACAGACCTACTAATTCTTCACGGCTGACTGATTCTGACTGACTCCTAACAACAAAAAAGACTATCTATAAATGGTTTTATTAAAATAAACGCTTTTATTTTATTTTGCATACAATAAGGATTTTAGTTTTAGTAGTTTTAGTAATTATTTTCATTATTGTTCCTCTCCTTTTTCACTATTTTAAGCGTGCCCCTAAAGACTTAGTATTAAATGCTTTACCACAAAATATTAAAGGCTAGCTGGTCCCCACAGAGTCACTTGCATTTATGGTCTCTGCTCCACTCGTAAAGGTTGCATCGTGACTTTAAATGGCCTATTACCTTTCTCAAGCATGGATTTGAAAGCCCAATTCTTGAATTGGGTTTTCAAATGCAAGAAAAGATTTTGTCAAATCCGACTTTTTGTTCCAGAGATAAGCGCATTTCACCAAAAAAACAACTCTCCAGCTGCATTATATTTGTACAGATAACCCAATTAAAAAACAAAAGACTATGGCTCTTAGAAAACTCATTCTATTCATCATATCATTCATATCATAACATTAATGACTTCTTGCACTAATTGTGTAATTATGTTGACATCGCCTACTAACTACTTACCTACACTAATTACACTAACGCCGAAACTAGTTTTTGGCAGAAACTTGCTGAAACCGAAACCGAACCTTCGGTCGGTCACTAAGAACAATATTAATAACTTGAAACATCTTACACACGGCCGTCTGATCCCAAAATAAGCGGCGCCTGTACTATGGTAACCAGACTGCTAATAAACATACTTATGTATTTCTAAATACATACATATTATAGATACATTACACCCAGACACTGAACAAATTATCGTGCTCATCACACAATTATTATTCCTGGGTGGGAATCGAACCTACGGCCTATGGCTCAGCAGTCAGGATCACTAACCAATAAACAAACTGAAAATCCAATGAAATAGACAGAAACTTTATCAACTTTCGATATGTAGTAGTCAGTATTCTTTTGATGTAATTGTAAAATACATTATAACAAGTATTTATTTTATTATTCGTGATATAAAACAATCGTACTATCAAATGACAGCAAACGAAAATAAAGTTATCAGCTCTTATCACCGATAATTGCAAAGTACGTGATGTGTTTACAGATGTGTATTGTGATACAGAGTATTTCAATATTAGTGAATTTGGCATTCCTAATTCAAAACAATATTTTTGAAAGTACTAAAGTATAAAACAAATCATAGTTTGGTAAAAAAAAAGTTATTCTCATCGGACTACCTGGTCCGTTCTAAATAAAATCGTAATTATTGTGACGAAAAAGTTTCTCAAAAAAATCTAATTTCCTAACGACTCGTGTGACTAATGGTACCTAGATTTGATATAAAAAGTCTCTTCTACGATCACAAATAAAGAACGATCGCAAATAATTTAGTTTTAAGATTATCTTAATCCTAACAAATATAATAAGTACGAATGTAATTTTGTTTGTTTGTTACCTCCATCGTGAAATTTTGCATAGAGCATCCATGCATCCTTTTCTGTACCTCAATGTGGGCAGCTAGTACAGCAAAAAACACATCCCTACATCCAACGCCCGTCATCTGAACATGCCCTTAGTCACGCTAATTGGCGTCTAAAGTATTTATATTGCATAGATATTAGCATACTATTAGGCAGGCTTGTATTTCAACTTGATTTTAAAAAATTGTATTAGTTTGGATTTTAAATAAAAAAAAAATGTCAATACCTCTATGTACATTGTCAGAAATATACTTAAGGGGTACAGTACCTATAGGTACTGTGAGGAATCATAGCACCTTACCTTCAGGCGTGCTGTGTGCTTCTTTATTATCATCATTATAAAAATAAAATTGTGCTTATATTTGAGATTCTGCCCTTGAGTTAGTCTTGTTTGCATCAAAATATCATCGTCGGTCAACATGCATCTCTCTTCTTATCTCTCTCATAGAGAAGATTAGATAATCTTGATGTGTTTTCTACATACAATGTTATATCGTTCATTCTTGTATGCTGTATCATTCAATAGTAAACAGCAATATAATTATTTGTTTGATTATTTGAAGCAAATTAGTTAAGTAGTTTAATTTCGATAAGAATTAGATAGTCAATAATCTGTTACGTGTTAAAACTTTTATAACGAAAAAAGTTAAATTTTTAAGCACAATAAGGTAAAAAAAATGGTTATTCCCATCGGACAACCTTGTCCGTTCCCAATAAAATAGTGCCACGCAAAAGTTCCCAAAAAAATCTAATTTCCCAACCTCACGTGACGTACGTAGATTTTATATAAAAAGTTAAAAAGTCTCTTCTAATTTTAAAATTAAAAAAAACAAAGTCACAGCGGATAACTAGGTAATACATGATACAGTTGTTGCTCAATAATACCTTCAAACACACTGTCGGTCTTTTATTCTTTTTTGTACGACTGGGTGTTAGGCAGCAAAATAAGGTTTGTACCCATGCCAAAAGGCGCTGTTTGGATAGTTTTTCGATAATCCGTTAGTTATTAGTTCTACATAATAAATACTATTGTGAGTCTGTTTGTTTGTTAAGCTTTTGCGCTTTAATAACACAACCTATCATCATGAAATTTTGTAAAAACGTTGTCTTCATCCAAAAAAATTATGAAAAATTTAACGAAATTTATATAAAAGTGCTCGAATCTGCAGTCAAAAGCGAGTTGTTAATGAAATTGTTTGTCTTTATTTTGCAGATATTTATCAAAGAGTTCTAAGTATCTGATGAATAATATTCAAAGTTATTTTAGTGTTTGTATTATTAGTCACCGATTTTATCTTAACTTCTCTGGTATTTACGTGACATTTTGATCTGTGACCCAGCTGTCTGCCATTTTAGGTTGACATCTTGATATTATCTGGTGTTTACTTAAAACGCATATTGCAAAGATGAAATTCTTACAGAATTCTTATTCTTACGGTGATAACGTATGTGATAGTGATAGTGCATTTGACTGCAAAGTCAAGGGTCACGAAGTCGATTCCTGTTCCGTGGAATATTTGTATGTATTGGTATATGTATATAGTGTTCCATAAACTGGGTATAGATACCGATTTTTGTAAAAAAACATGTTGAAAAAGAGTGTCCTTGGAGTTTCTTGCCTGTTCTTCTCCACTGGATCTACGAATTGGAACAGGCAAGTAGCTTCACGACTGACTTAGTCTGACTACTACTCCTGACAATTTAAAAATACCCATAGTGGTTTAATTTAAATAAATGATTTTGATTTGATTGATTGATTGATGTGTATTTGTCCTTGATTTTTTTTTTATCTTGGATGTATCACGAGTAGAGCAATGTGTTGTTCGGTCTGGCTGAAGTTCTATTTAGATATTGGAAGTAATTTTCACTATCTAGACCCAAACTAAGAATAGCTTGAACTTTGGATTCTAGAACACGGATATCCATACATACTTTCATCCCCATCACTTAGATAATTGGTACTCCACCACTGTGTGGTTCTTCAAAAACTTTGTGCCTCGCAAAACCAATATGTGAAACAAATTGTCACCTGCGGTATTTCCGATACAATCTTCAAACCTTCAAGAAAAGATCGCACCTACTCCCACCTCAAAGGCTCTTGAGACTCTTGAGTTGGAGGTGTTCATGGGCGGCTGTAGTCACTTTCCATCAGGTGACCCATTTCATTTGCCCTCTATATTATGAAAAAGGTTATTTATTTTTGTATATAGTAATTTGCAATGAGTGTGAATCAAATCCTCTGACGTGGAGGCCGTATGCTCTACCGCCGCGCCACATACATTGGTCATTAAACTGGGTAGCTCCTTTGGGTTCTAACTTTAAGTAAGTAAAGGCTACAATGAAAAACCTGTAGGAGAGGTGGACTGTTTCTGCATTCTTAAGATAAGGTGACAGTTTTTGTGATGACCTGCAAAGTCAGACAACAATGATGAATTTTGTCTATTCGCCATTAGTGCGACAGACACCCCTGTATGCAGAGGAAGTCTCAACGCAGAGGAAACGGCAGCGCACGTTATCCTGGAGAGCGAGGGAGTGGCCACACAACGGGCTAAGAAGTCTTCTAGAAGGATGTAAAAGCCCCAGGAGGTTTTATGCTTCTGGAAGGAGCTAGGCTGGCTCAACTAGCCAGCCTTATCTGAACGCAGGATGGACCGTTTTTGAGTCTAAATTCACAAACAAAATGTGTCTAAATTCAGGAACAACCTCTACCAATACCAATGCTCTCTACCAACACCTATCAACCGCAGTTTTCAAAAAAATCAATCTAATCTATTATCTTTAGATTTAAGATAACATGTCCGTTTCCAACGTCAATGTTTCTTTAATATATTAATTATCTACATCATTAATTACAACACCGAAGTCAATTATTTCCTAATGGCCACTTACAACCAATATTAATAATAACTTAAATCCACAATCATTGCTTTAAAGACGATTAATCATCATTAATGTAATAGATGTTACTTTTACCCGACTGTCTAAGGAATGAAATGTTTTTCGATCTTATGTATGTAAGATTAATAATAATATACATGCAACCATAGGATGGGAAGTATATGTCAGAAAGCCTACACACCACTACTAGTTCTAATTACCAATCGACGGCCCTTGTAATATTTCATAGTTTTCCTATTTACTAATAAAAGTAATTGTTTTTCTTGCAGCGACTGCAGTTGACACCCAAGACGAGGAGAAAGTCTTTCCTGATTACTGGCAAGATGACGATTACGACAACTTTTTTGATTATGACGGATTAAACAATGACGACGGTAAAGACACCGACAAAAAAGTTGAGGCTGAAATACAAGACTTCGTAGGGAACAATGAAGGGGAAAATGAATCTTTTAGTAATGAAGAATTCGATGCTTTAGGAGATTATCAGTTTGAGGATAACAGATCCAATACTGACAACAAAGAAAATGATAATGATGACGCCATTATTGTTAAAAAACATCCTGATGATGCATCGATACTTAGTCCGGTAAATGCCCCAGTTGAACCCCTCCAACCCAAAGAAAGTGACGAAGACAAGGATAACGATATGTACGATGAATGGTGGAATGAACTTTCGAAAGATAAAGATCTTGAGAAAAATATAGAATCCTCAGAAGAAGTGCAAGATGCAGTTAATGAAGAAAACAGTGAAAACAAAGAAGATTCTTATGTTAAGCCAGTCAATGAAGGAAATGTTGACCCCGATTTGAATCAAATCATTGAGGACACTAACAAAAACCTGGAGGGCAGCAATGAGTTTGATCCTAATGCTGACAACAATAAAAATAATAATGAAAATGATTTGGGGATAAATTATGATGACGATGCCCCGGAAAAAGTATTGGAAGACTTAAGCGATGATTTAGATAAGCTGTTTGAAACCCTTGATAAACTAAGTGACAATGGTTCTGATTTAGGTAAGAATGAAGAATCAGGCGATGAAAGTGAGGAAGTAGAAGACATTCAAGATTATGAAGAGAAGAACAAAAGGCCTTACGGAGAGGGTTATATCATGTCACTTAGAGACGATTATGATAATTTTTTAAACAGCAATCTCACTGATACTTTGGATGAAAGTGCTGGTAAATCTTCTAATAAAACTGTGTTAAATGAAGATGTTGCTAAAGACGAATCTACTGAAGTTGAAAATGACAAAGAGCCAGTTGGAACAACAAAAACTGCTGTAGATAAAGAGGAAATACTCGCTCCTGTAAATAATAATGAGAAATCTAATGCCGATGCTTTGGAATTTTCAGACGAAATTGAGAAACTCTCTTTTGATGACAGTGAAGATAACGAATTTGCAGATGAAACCAGGAAACATTACTATGGTAATGATGGATTGGTTGATGATGATCTACCTAAGAATGATGACGCAGAAGTATTTGTAACTGCATCTTCTACGAAAATTTCTGAAGATAATACAGTCACTACTTCTACGCCAATAGAAAATGTGTCTTCAGCTTCTAAAGATGGTAAAGGTAATGTAGATACAACTACTTCAGTAGCAGAAACGACAGTAAAAGAAGTATCCACTGTTCTAGCTAAAGCTTTTACTCCAAATAGTGCTGAAAGTGAAAAGTCAGTTACGACTACAGAAGCAGTTGAAAATAAGTCAACCATGAAGGTAGATGAACTAAATAGCTCTGAATATAACGAGTTGATGTCTCGGTTTGCTGCTACACATAAAAATGAACTTGTTCAGGATTCTGAGAGCATGGCGAGGAACGCTGCTCCTAAACATATTACTCTAAGTTTAGATAAGCCTACGGTTGTCACTTCACCAAATCATCCGAACGCCTACCCACCAAATATCATTATGGATTGGATTATTGATGGGCCCGGTATGGGCATTGAGTTCAACTTGACTGCTTGCGACATTAGTGGACTAATTGGTGACTATCTTCTTGTTAAACCAGGTAATTATTACTTTTTAATTCACATGTTTATTGCTACAAATATCTGCTGCTGCGGTTATACCGCTGTATTAGTAGAATGTTAAAATAATAATCTGTATAAATAAAAATGAATTGCCGAATGTGTTGCTAAGCGCAAAACATGAGAACGGCTCGACTAATTCGGCATTTTTTTTTTTTTCATATTTTCGTTGAGGCACAACTAAGGTTCTTATGGAGAGAAAAAACGTAAAAATGGCGAGGAAAATAGCAAAAAAAAACACTTTTCTTTTCCTATACAAAACACAGAGAAAATAATAATTAAAACAGCTGTCAAATATTTGTCGTCAATCAATAACTTTTGACAGCACGAAGTCTGTCGGGGCAGCTAGTATATTATATAGATGACTGGCCCAGTCTCTAGTAGTTAGTGCGTCTGACTGCTCAGGCTGAGAAATTGAAGTGTCTGTTTGTAATGTCATAATAACTGCTTTTTTAAATTAAGGATATGCGCGATTTTATTCACGTGTATATTTCTGGGATGTCTGACTAGTTTCGTGTCCGACGGACCCCTTTTTCAAGGGGTGAGGCGTCTTACCGGACTCTGTCTGTCTGTAATATGAATACCAACCACGAAAGTTTTTATTAGAATATAACTGCTTTTTACTAAATGCATATGAATGTTTACCCGGTACGCATACCAAAAAACACATTTTTGAAATTTTTGTCTGTCTGTCGGTCTGTCTGTCTGTTTGTGTCAGGTAATCTCCGGAACGGGTAAACTGATTTCCACGGGACTTGCACTGGCAGATAGCTGGTTTTATAACTAGTAACTTAGGCTTACTTTTATTTTGGAAAAGGAAAAAGTATTAGGGTTCCACTCGAGAAATATAAAGTTGTACAAGCAAGCGAATGACATTTAAATACTTCTTACTAATATCAGCTTTTCATGGCTATCGAAAACTAAAAACACTTTGTACCAACAAAAGAACCTTTCTCATCCGCTTAGTTGAGAAGAGCTCAACTAAGTTAGGGTCGGCTTTCAGTCTAACAACGAAACGGCCGAACTTCGATATTTTACGAGAAGTGACTGCCATCAGACCTCCACAATCCAAGTACTAGGCGATATAGAAGTTCTGTAGTTAGACCAGGTTTTCGGCTCTAACTACCCGTAAAGAATGTCACATATGTTCGTATCGCAACCGGGACCGACGGCTTCACGTACTCTCCGAGGCACGGAGTGGTCTTGATGTATTAAGAATTGTCACCCATCCTAAGACCGACCTGGCTGGTATTACTTTGTAATGTGCTCACCTACTCGGTTACCACTTAGCCATGAGCCCCTCCTTACAAAAAACCTTTCATAATAGTGAGTGAACTTATTGCTGTTCCTCATTTAATTTTAAAGTCATGGACATTCTGGTGCACTGTATCAATATTGCCTATTGACACTAGTAAGGTCATATATAAACGAGTGATTCAGACGACTCAAGTGACAATCTTTGTTGAGTAATCAATACGAATTTAATGGCTCACTTGAGTTTATTCAGTTTTGAACCTTAGGGACCTCAATCTCGTGCTACTCGGCTTGTTCACGGTTATTAAGTGCATTCATCTCGACGTCTATTCAGTTTACCCGCAATGTAAGATGGAGGACAAACCAACCTCCATCCTTACCACTACTCTTCATAAAATGGTTTATTATGGACTCGTGTTTTATTGTTATTTCTAACCTAAAACTTCTGTGAATGTTTACAGGTAACGTGAACGCGGAAGGATCAGATGGCATAATTTTCTCTTTCAGGCTCAGCTCTGAGCGAAGGTACAGGTTCACGAATGTGAACCGCATGTTTGTGAGGTTCCAGACCCATGCCAGCTGGTTTCCTCCTACTGGATTCTCCTTCAGCGCCAAGATGCTCAGTAAGTATAAAAAGTATATATTTTGTTGCAATATAAACGAAAGCGTTTTTAATGTATCTATGTATATAAATAAAAATGAAATAAATAAAATAAAAGATTTGCTGTATGAATGCATTTCGACTGGCCTGTTGGTCTAGTGGTTAGTGACCCTGACTGCTGAGCCAGAGGTTGTGGGTTCGATTCCCATCTGAGTCTGGGTGTTCTTTGTGTCCGTTATTTGTATGTTTGGAAAGTCCCCCGCGACACAGGAGTAATTCCTAATGCGGGAATTGTCTTTTTTAACAAAAACAAAAAAAAAAAAAATTACAATCAATGTTAAGTCAGTTTCAGGGCTGCCAGATTGTATAATTGGATACAAAATTCGTATAATTCGGTTATCTTATGTATCCTGTTTGTATAGTAGATTGCATTGTGTAATTTGATACAATGTCTTTACTGACGTTATAGCGTACTAAGTACGTACATACACATACACAGAGATACGTAAAACAAACCATGTCTGTGGTAAACTGTTAAACCCTTATCCGTTAAAGTTAAAACATTTTATTGAAATCCCCAAAGAGTGACGTACTACAACACCGATTTCGTATATATAATATGTTGTCCTTACTGTCAGCCCTGGTCGCGTTTCCACATTTGTAACGAACACACCTCACGGGCTTAATAAATAATCCATACGTGTGACTCATTAGCAGAGATCGGATATTCGAATGCATATTTACCTAAAGTTGAGATGTTGGCTATTATGGAAAGCACTTTTTTATCGAAAGAATCCCGCGATTCCGGGAATTTAAGAAATTCAAATTTAAGTGTACCTATACTCCGTGAGATGTAATAAACCCCAGTTTGACACAAATGACACTTGCTCTGGTACAACGTATAATGGTTGCTTTTTCCTACTTTTATTGTCAGTGATTTTTGACGAAGTATAAACAACTTTTCTATCTTTCATTTCTCTTCTATATAGTTTCTGTGTGTACAACATAAAAATATTATGTGATGTAATGAATAAATAAGTTTATATTAATTAAGTTTTCTTATTTACCACACCACCATTTCTCTTACACCTTACATACGTACATACTCGAATGGGAAACACCTTAACTTAAAAATAATTAACTTAAAGTAAATATACATCCGATTAGTTATGCGATCCCGGAATCCCGGGATTTTATTTTAAATAAAAATATACTTAGAAGCCGCTTCCATAATTTGTTATCCAAAAAATAACTTTAGGTAAATTTGCATCCGATTATCCGATCTCTACTCAATAGTGTGTCACGTTAACAACTTCAAAGGTATAGCCGACAAAGAAAAAAGATTTCAGTTACTTTTAAAATTAAAACCTTAATAAAGGCAACAGTATAATTAATTTCCTTCTTTCTATAAACACGTTTAAAACAATGCAATCAATCACGCAGCGCTCACAACTATTGCATACCTACAGAATATCACATGCTCAATATGAATAGACATAGCGATAAATATTTATCGATAACATGACAACAAAAAGATTATCTTCACTTTTGTGAATGTTAGTAAAATAGACAGAATTTGCACACAGCTTTTTAGGTAGGTAACCACGTACAGGTGTTGGCTTTTGGGGTTTTTAAATTTAGGGTCTGCAACTAAGTATTTCTTACCCAAAGAATCCTGACAAATTCAAATGCTGCCAACCAAAGAGTTGAAGCCATTGAATAACCTAACATAATAATTTCGACCGCCTATGCGGCACGGTAGTGTATTTGAATGTCACAACTCGCGGAATGCCTGCATGGTGCAAATATATAATCTGGATGTTTCTGTCGATAGAAAAACAGACAGATGGTGACTAGTTTTTTCATAATTTGAGAAATCATCTCTAGTGACAAAATTTTCACTTTATTATACTTTGCCTTCCTAGTGCCGCCACGAGAAGATAGAAATGAAGAGGTTCCAGAGCCTGAACCGGAAGTGGAACAAGCCTCGGAGACAATGTCACTAAGCTTGGCTGGGTTAACCCTTTTACAGTTCCACGAAGTCAGGTCGGAGTTCAAAGAGCTTATTGCAGAAATGGCGCAGCTGTACATAAAAGAAAACAACATAGACCCTGGATTGAACACAACGTAAGTTTTTTTAGACCTATAAGTATTAGTATCGCAAAAGCACAGTTCTTTCCAGTCTTTGGCGACTCCAACCAAAAATGAAGTCTAATGAAGGAATGGTAAAGGTTTAATTTCGAATAGGGCTTTAGAATAGTCATGTTAACGAAGTGATGCAGGCGCTGTAAAAATACTTTTAAATAAAAATTAAAATGTGTGTGTGTACCAGAGTACACAGGTAAGAAGTGAAACTTTTTTACGACATATCATTTTTCTACTATTTGCAACTTCACGAAAATGGGGTAGATAAGGCTTAAGCCTTAAGAAATTATAAAACGAAATATATAATCACTCTCACTTTTCTTGTAAATTCACTTAAAGTTAAATAAGTCTTTTTATTTTATCACTTTCAAATTAATATATTGTTATTCTTATTTCAAACCAAACTTCAAAACTAATATATTGTTGTTATTATTATAATATATTACATTATATTCTTTACGTCACTATACTAAACTTTGATAAAAAAAGCAACATGGCGCGTAACCGAAAAACGTGACGATTGCTACAAAATTTCTCCCATACGTCGATAAAGAAGTTTCACTTCAAAAAATTGAGTTAAAAGTATTTTTGTCATATTGAGCTGGTTAAAAGTATCTAATAATTCTTTTTTTTGTCGGCCCTCGGGCCGTCACCCCACCGGGGTTTTCAGTGGGGCGGTGTGTCGGAATCGAACCGACTAAAATCACAGAAGGGATCCGGGAGCAGCTTTTATTAAGACATCCGGACCCCTCCTAGCGCCTGCCCGTAAAAGTGCGGGCACCACCTCTGGGTAAAAACCTAAAAAACTCTCAATTAGGCGACGTTCAAGCACACGCAGACGCCGCCTCCTCGCGGGATCTAAAAATATCTAACCTAGATATTTTTATTTCCATTCTAATCAGTTAAAAGTAATTATGACTAATGCTATAGTGGTTAAAAGTATTTGTTACTAAGAGCATCAGTCAAAACCACTTTTAAGCATAAATTTTTACTATTGACTACTGATTTTCAGTCAAAAATACTCGTGTCCAACCTGTTCAGTCAAAAGTACTTCCGACTGTTATTTTAGTTAAAAGTACTTTTGATCGATTAAGAGGTTTGACTGTAACATATATAATGTTGAAATTTCGGTTCATGCTTTACAGAAACCAAGTATCAGTTTATTGTTATTTAAATGATGTATTTAGATTACGATATCTAATCTATATTACTTGATAATTTATTTCCTCATATTAAAACATTTCACGACACACGTATTTGGAGATATCATTTCCTAAAAACTGTTGAGATCATTTCATTAATATGTTGGCAACATTGTGCAACTTAATTTTTTTTTATATTGTGACACATATCACAGACTTAGACATATCGCACACCTAGATCTAATGGGAGCTAACTCAAAAAAGCACTTTTTTCAGAAAAGTCGAAAACTAACTGTGTACTGCGGAAGTTTTGGAGTTTTATATGCATCTAGAAGAAAGAAATTGTAGGAATCTTGTGTTTTAATCATGTTTTTTGGCTGAAAATTTAATTTCTGTAGTTATTTCCCTATTACTTAACAATGTATTATATATTTATTTAGTTTTTGAGTTGAGCTCGTGTTGGTAAATTTAGCGTCTAGCATCGAGTAGTGGTGATATTTTTAAATTTGTTTTATTGGTCGGTAGGTATTGAGATAAGGAATTCGATGGTGTGCATAACTTAAAAATTGAAATTTTTGAGTTAGCTCCCTTTAGATCTAGGAGTGCGATATAACAGTCAGCCTTGTAAATGTTGTTATTATAAAATTGCATATATTTAAATTGTATGTCATAGAATATAGTTTACAGATAATATATTTAAATAATAGTGGGGGAAGTCGGGACCAGTAGATTTCTGGTTAAACACGCAGTCGCCAGACAGGAATTGTACCTATTACGTTTTGATCGAATTGCACTCGTGACCACGATCGGTGCAATTCGATCGAAACGTCGGGTAACCATGAGGTATTGTACCTTTTAAATATTATATATATAAATTATTAAATAAGTCCCGAATTACACATGTAATATGTATCAAAAGGAATTGTACCACAATTGTTTCTTCAAACTTATCAATTAAAATATTTTTTATAAATAAATAATTATTGAAATCGGTTATCAGTTGGCGTAACATGCAAACACAATTAAATTAAATTGAGGACCTCCTTTTGAAGTCTCGTAAAAAAACTATTAGACGTTGGCCACCCTAATGCTAGAATCTAATATCTATAACATGAAAAAACCTTTACAATGAATTATCTTATCTTATAAATTTATCGAAACAATTATTTTCAATTATGAACAAAGAACAAAATACGTCACTATTATATCGTCAAACATGATTATTGAAATCGCAACCTTATCAGAAAGGTATAACCATTGATTATTTATAGTTCGAAGAGGAGTCACCCCTACCCTAATAGATAACGTACGTACGTAATACGAGTGAATAGGGTGGCTAGAGGTCCAGAGACGAGGGGGAGGGGAAAGCGAAAAGAAAAAGAAAAACAATAGCAGTAGTGTTCAACCGAGGTCTTCTAGGTAAGCGGCACCATTTTGAGCGGAAATCTACTGTGACTTACCTCCAACGTTCTTAAATATATATTCAATATGTCATTAGTTTCATTTTCGTAGAGACATTTAACTCACAGGTCGAGAGATAACCAAAGTCTGCTTGGTTTAAAGTACAGCTTGGTTACGTCTCATTATTCTGTTCTGCTCCACAAAGCTCAATAGCGAGATAATTCGTTCAGTATGTCAAACTTAAGGAAACATATCTATTTTTAAACGACATACTTTACCAATGCGACCTAAATATCATTTTACAACATGAAGTAGTACTATAACAATATATCTAAATAAACAATCTGTTCAAATAAATTTAATAACAAAACATATAAATCCTCAACAAACTCAAAGCGACGCAAAATACTCCCAATGCAGTGGTTCAAGGTTTCGCGCATGCGTGCGCTATATGAAGCTTCACGCATGCGCCAACCAAACGTCAAAGTCTATTTCAGTACAAGCTTACGTGAGTAGCTTACACAACCGCATATAACAAAAAAGCCAAATAATATACACAATATAACTTTTAAATACCAAATATCAATGATAATAGTGCCTAAGTTTAGCAGTATTCGTCAATTATGTGCAATAAAAACAGTACTGTAACGCGTTAAAAATAAGAGTGATATTCGAAAATGCAGCAATGCGTCAACACATCGATTCGAACGTTCCCTGATGCCAAATATAGGAATTAGTGTCAAATATATACACAATGGAACCTCTGATAGACAGGAACAACTTCGCTATAAGCGCGATGATGACTGTCGCCCTGCAGATACTGTTCTTCACCATAGCCTCGCTGTTTCAAAATGACAAGGTTACAGACTTTACAGGCGGTGCAAACTTTATCATCATTGCCTTACTCACCTTCTTCCTCGGACAAGGGGGGTCGACACTCAAAAGTTACGACTCGAGACAACTGATGGTAACAGCCTTCGTGTGCCTTTGGGGCGTACGTCTCTCCGGTTACCTAATATACAGGATCTACCACATAGGAAGAGACAAACAATTTGAAGACAGAAAGAGCAACACCTTGAGATTCGCGGTCTTCTACACATTCCAAGCCGTCTGGGTGTATATAGTTAGCTTACCAGTAATTATAATAAATTCGCCTCATCATTCATTCCCGAAATCCCCAAAGACGATGACAACGTTAGATTCGGCAGGAGCGGGCATTTTTGTCATAGGACTGTTGATAGAGACTTACGCGGATCTGCAAAAGTTCGCTTTCAGGCAGGAGCCTGCGAACCATGGTCAGTGGTGTAATGATGGCTTATGGGGATTGTCTCGACATCCCAACTACTTCGGTGAAGTTGTGTTGTGGTGGGGTATATTCATTATATCCTTGAACGTGATCAGCGGGGTTGAGTGGGTCGCTATACTATCACCTTTATTTACGACATCGATCATATTATTCTTATCTGGTATACCTTTACTGGAACGTTCAGCAGATGAAAAATACAGAGATAATCCTGATTATCTATATTACAAAGCTTCTACGTCGCCTTTGATACCAATACCACCAGCTATGTATGTTGAAGTGCCGAAGTTTTTAAAATGTGTGCTGTGTTGTGAGTTCCCCATTTACGATTCTACTGGAGATGAGTTCCCGGCACCGACCATTGCTACGGAGACAACCAGTATCTCCATGGTGCAGTCACAGACATAGCTAACAAGTGGGGTGCGCGACCACGCAGCCGGCGCCACCCCCGACGATACCGCTAAAAATGCGAACCACAAACAATTCTGATACACAGCTGAGGATAGAGCGCACAGATTGCCAAATTCATTGCCACTCAAACAAAACAACACAGTAGATATGAACCTATATAATACTTATATGGAAAACGTTAAAAAAAGTAAGCGAATAGCCTTAGGTCTTATAGAAGAAACTAAAGATGTATACAGTCCAGAAAATAGTCCAACTGATATCTGCAAAAGTGTAGATATAGCTCTACCTAGCACTAGTAAAAGCAAACGACAAACAGAGATTGTTAAGTATGGCAAAATTACTTTTAATACGACAGCTATCTTACATCACTACCCACAAATAACAAATAATGAACATAATAAGTTACCGACTGAGAAATCAGATTTGAATCTTGCCGAACCTAAAGTTGATAATAACAATGAAATAAACAATGAGAAAGTAATCGATATTAAGAAAGATAATTTTAACAATAATGATACTATAAAAGTTAATATAACAACAGACAACTCCGTTGACGTTATAAACCAACCTGTCAAGTTTACCGAAGAGAAGCTTGTATGAGATTGGGAGTCAACTGTTTTCTTCTTGCATTTTAATTTGAATAGATATTGGCATAGATATTTCAAGCCTAAAACCTGACATATCTCATTTAGAAAATGATATTAAGACTGGCAATGAAGTTGTAAAGAGAATAATAGATATTAGATGAACTACAATATAAGTGTAAACTCCTGTTTTGTGTACGATAGATGAATTCCGTCTCACATAGAATATTTATAAGAAAATCTTACAAATAAGTTCGTAAATATATAGTGAAGATTTTTAGAAGAAAAGTATATTTAGTAAGTATCTTTAGAGTATAGTAATAAGTAGTGTTAAATACCTTTCTTTCAGGACGTTAATGAATGTTGTTGATTTGACTAAAAGTGTTAATATATTGTAGAAACCTGTTTCATTATAAGTATACCTGCAATAGATGGGAAAATTAAATTTATAAACACGGGTACGGGTAAAGCGCTTATCATCACTTAGATTTGACACAATAATTTTCCATATATGACAATTATGTACATATAATTGTGTCTGAAAGTTTATATTTAAATACAATAATATACTATTTACTATAATATAATAAAACATTCATTAATTTAATCGTTCATCAATTCATTTGTTTATTCCAAAATTCACGTTATCCCGCAAATGTTTTATTAACTACTAGCAACCCACCCCGGCTTCGCACGGGCAGCATAGCATATTATGTCTACGTTTTTTCGTTATTATGTGTTAATCTTAGAAGATAGACATATAGCTTTCCTATATTGTAATAGCTATTATTATTAGGAGTAACTCCGTAATACATTGTTTTCATACAACTCTATTTAATTGGTTAACGCGGCGATAAAGCTTCCAGTCGGCATGATTTTTTCCGACATCCTTAACAATCGTCGTCATGTTTCAACAAATTTATACAAACCCCTAATAAATTATACACCTAAACCTTCCTCAAGAATCACTCTATCCATACGTGAAAACTGTATGAAAATCAATTTTATATTTTTGCAGTTTATTGCGAACAGACAGACAGATGCGGCGGTGGACTTTGTTTTATAATATGTAGTGAAACGGTTTATGTGAAATCTTCAGGTCGGAGGTGACTCAGATTACAAGGACAGCTATCTGCAGCATCCGTTGGCCGAGCTATGAGACCTGTGTGGATGTCAGCATCGGCGTGCCTCTGCGTTATGCGGCTCCAGTTGCGAGGCCAAGGCTCAATGTCACGCAGCTTGAAACCATGTGGAGGACTTATATTGTTCAAGAGCCGTTTGCCGCCAGATTGAAGAATTTGGGAATTACGGTAAGTACTTGGCACTTTTCACAACTATTAACTTGACTAGCCAACATGTAGTCGGTCACAGAGAATAAGATCGACGTAAAAAATAAAAATAACGTAAAGTACATACAATAATTATGTTTCCTGAGGTAAGTAAGATAAAGTAGCCTATGAACGCCTTCAGCACCATGTCATATGTTTGAAAATTCTATAGAAATCGTTTCAATCATTCGTTTGAGGGTCCCTGATGTGATCTTAGCATCAACAACAATGACTCAGGAAACTGCCGGTACTCTTGTTACTCAACTTACTGATTTTCTGGTTTCATAGCGTAAGTTTTCGCGACGTTTTCTACTCGCAGCCATGCGCCAGTGCGTTTATTATTGCTATTATTGCTGAGCAAAATCTGGAAACCTGGACGCTGGGAATGCACAATAAACCACGACTCAGTTACGTAGTATTCGCAGACTGAGTTCACGCATTTACAACCTATGTAATAGATATATTACATCTTATATAAATTACGTTTCACGTTAGTTGTTCGCGGTGAACTTTTAAACGAATGACCCGATTTTAATGAAATTTTGCACAATGTATCCAATTTGGTCTAATTTGAGAGATAGGATAGTTTTTTTTTGTAAATTACTTAGCCATAGCAGCGCGTGGCCGAGTATCTAATATTTTATTAATAACTACCCTTTACTTACAAACATTACAATTGCCATGACAGATAGTAGTAGACGCGCGAAAAGCTGTCGTTAGGGCCCTATTTCATTGGGACACCACAGACACACTCTAGAGCTACCAAGCTAGAAACACCAAAACAAACACTAGGGTTGTCAATTTCAAAATGGACGTCGAAAGATTAACAGTTCTTTTGCTATACGTACGACGAGCGGGAGGGAGGGTCATCTCTGGTAGCGCAACTGATGGCAGAGTGAGTGAAATGGCAAATAGTTTGATACATATTAATGGTTGCGCTACCAGCGGGTGATTCGGTCGCCGGCAACAACTTGGTTGCGCCACCAAGTTGGTACCCGGTGAAATACCCTTCATACTACTATACACATTTTGTTGGTGGCGCAACCGGTGGCGCCACTATAGTATAGTGTTCTAATGAAATAGGGCCCTTAAATGTCATTATCAGGTTCGTGATATTTAGTATTTCAAAGAATTTTATATTTTAGAAATATCAATTTTTATTTATATAAATTTTGAATTATTGTGCCTATGCTTAGGTTAAATGATCTAAGTGCCATGTTTGAATTAAAAAAGTACATTTACTTAACAAAAGCAGACGTTGTGTTTTGTGAACTAGAGCACTCTCGTTATACTTGTACATTCATCATATGTTTTTCAGTACTCTTCTTAGCTTTCTTTAATGCCTTTGACACCACCTACAAAAATCATCACACTCCTGTCCATAAAAAGGTTCCTTTACTTTGACGATTTTTTTTTGTACATTTTATATAAACTATCAGTAACTGTGTTTTTCTTTATTAATAACTTTTTCTTTCTTTCTTTTTAACAACCAATAAGTAAAATCTGATGCCGATGCGTCACCTGTGCCTTTCAATAGTAATTTAGTAGCAGATTTTCTTCCTAACCGTTGGCGTGTCTAATTCCAGGAGTACGCCATTCCGAATGACAGCTCGATCTTCATGGTGTGGCTGGTCATCGGGTCTGGTGTGGTAATTGCCATGTGTCTGCTTGCCTTCGCCCTGTGGCGCTGCAGCTGCTTCGTTGACTACACCAGGTTCGTATTCAGAATAAAAAAAAAAAACGAATCAGACATTCTATAACGACGTGCCCGTGAAGTGGCGATGCATTAAATAAATACTTGATAATTATCACTAAAACTCATAATGCATAATATTAATTTCGTGAAGAAAGCAGCATGTTCTTTCAGGACATTGAAATAGGGAATATTATTAAATTTTATCCTTAAATAACATAGGACTGATAGATATAATAAACCTATTAACATGATGGAGCATGAATAATGCTAACAAAAATTGTAATAAGATGATTTTTTTTATCGGGATCAATTTTTTCTGACCCATTTCGACCCATCTTTTGTTTTCGGGAGCGTTTCTCTACACCCAGTATACAGCCCATAGAAAGGTTGCCTGTAAGATATCACCCATGCAAAGGTTGCCTGTAAGAGATCGCAGACTGCGATAAGGCCGCCCATGGTACTCTGGTGCTGTTTCTTAATGTTATTTTTTTTTTTAATTTATCCTATTTTGGAGTGTCATAAAGAGAAGCTCTAGCTCTAGCTATCTATCTTTCCATCTTATTTAATACATTATGTTCTAATGTGCTCCCTAATAATAAAAAGAGAAAACTTTAGGTCAGTAAGCCTAATGAATCTTAGTAGATGCACATTCAATTTGTATTTTTTCTTTTATGTTTCTTTGACGATAACGTACCGTTAATACGCGCATATGGAGTGAGCATTATGTGAACGATCTAATTTACAATTCTATTTACAATACCAGTGTAAGAAAAGCATATTCTCCTCATGTTTCAGAATGAAGACGTTCAGCGACTCTGACAGCATCCAGAACGAGAAAAGGAACCTTGACCTGTATCCCACTCCTCACCAGACGCTGCCGCCTCTGTACTCTGAGAGCGATTACAAGTGGGCTGATGAAAAATACGATGATTCAACCAGAGGTAAACACTTTATAATTTACTCTTTCTTTATATTTAAGAGGTTCTCAAATTTAGTTAACATGCGTGGTTTTACTCTCTTGTGTATTTCGGGGATACCCTAGTATTTTCGATCCAGACGGAATTTGAGGGGCTCTTGGCTAAGTGGTATCCGAGTAGGTTAGCAAATTACAGGGCTAAGTAAGACTTTCGAGGCCAGTCTTAGGATGGGTGACCCTCTTCACACATTGAGACCCCCGCCCGCCCCGGTTGCCGAACGAACATCTGTGGAATTCATTACTAGTAGTTGGAGGCCTAAAAAGTCCGACAACCTTTAGCATCATTGTAAATCCATGGCCGCCGCCACAAAATGTCGGATTACATTATTTTTTTTTACAAAATCGATATCAAATGAAAGAGTTTATTAATAACTAAAACCTTGAAAATAAAATAATTTTTTTTTTTTAAGTTAAACAGTTTTCGGCCGTTTGCGAAACTAGTTTCGAATACAGACTAATAATTCTCCATCGGAAATAATTCTGCATTCGAAATTGGTAGCCATTCTTTAAGAAGAATTCCTCTATCGAAACGAATTAAAAACTAGGTGCTATAGTATGCGTAAGTGCAAAGATATGTAAATATCTTTGCACTTACGAAAATAAATCAATTAATTCTAATCAATAGACACTGAAACATTTATGAAATGTGAATCAAGTAATTAACCTATTAAAGTTACAGAAAAAAAAAGGAAATAATTTCTATGCAGTGTCCGATCGTAATTTCCTGTAGGAGTTCCAATGTTGAATTAATTTCTCCATTAATCTCCACATAATTTTTGCTCTTGTTATGCATTTTGCATTTTTTTTTAAATAATTCTTAAATAAATGAGTAGATATGTAATGTGTCTGCAATGTATTTAATTATTTATTTTTTCAAAATATAAAGCATTGTAAAACTGTTTAGCAGTAGACATACTGTGGCTTTCCCACTCAACGTAACCACTAATTAACGTCTTAAAATAATAAGGGGCTAAAGCGGTCTCTAGACGATCATGCGGCGTGACATGCTGAATCATCGTGCTGCATGAAGGACCTATTGAGAGTCTATCATGCAGCGTGATAGTTGGCTTGGTATAATAGTTTTATTCGGTCGATATACTTAGTACAGTGAAGAGGTCTTCTGCTCTGATATGGAAATGTTTTGTCAAAGGCAGATTTATAAATAAATAAATGTATAAATATAAAAATAAAAAATTGTCAATCAACTGCCAGCGCGTAGTTTGAATGACAGCACGTAACGCATGTCATGCCGCATGATCGTCTAGGGACCGCTTAACGAGAGCATTCTACCATTTCTAATGAGGATATTTTACCACTTAAACTCATGACTAATTTAGTTAGTTACAGTCGTTTACAGTACGGTAATTTTTCTAGTATTATTAGGTCACTTTGTTTTTTTAAATACTTATATAGCTTGTCTTGCGTCTTTGTTTCGAGTAAATTAGACGATGGTGCCAATTAAAAAAACTGACAAGTGCGATTCTGAGTCGCGCACCGAGGGTTCCTTATAGACTTGTATGCATGTAGATAGTTCGTCTATCTGGATGGACGAACTATCATGGATTATTGCCCATTTTTTCAGAGTATGTCTCCCCACAAAATTTGTATCTTTTAACTTGGATTGGAAGACAAACTTAACTTTGCGTTCTAATAAAATTCTCTCCTATACATTGATAACCTCGCAGTTAATTTTCCAAGCGCAAAATATAAATCTGTTTTATTTATGGGATAGGGGGCAAACGAGCAGACGGGTCATCTGACGGTAAGTTACTACCGCCGCCCATGGGCACCTGCAACTCGAGACTCACCTCAAACTCGTTAGAGGTGGGAAGATGGAGGTAGGAAAGTGTTAGGGTCTCCGGTAACCTAACTAGTTTGGCGAAATACAACGAAGCATTGCTTCACTGCCGGTTTTCTGTAAGGCCATGTGATCGCAAAAGAAAAATGTAATGTATTCAATATATTAACAACTTTCAGTTTTCCCTTTGCTTGTGCTGTGCTTGCTTCATGATTGTAGGTCTATGGGAAGTACTCTATGGTGTTACAATATAAGATTTAAAATGCCGTATTTTTTTTTGTAAGAGCTTGACACAATCAAAGCAGACATAAGTATTTGATGTTAGATGTTGAACTTGAACGCATTCCTAAAAATAAGGGTATTAATAGACAGACAGATGGGCAACAAAGTGATCCTATATAAGGTTCCGTTTTGACTTAATTGAGTTGTCATAGGCTCACAAATAAAGTGGTTGCGGTAAAATGCAATGGGGATTCTCGCTCCCCCGATCATAGGCAAGTAGCGGAACACCGGGGTGCTTTTTAGTCGGTAGGAATCCGACGGACACCTTCGCCTTCCCAAGGGCGGAGGCCATCCATGACGAACTTCCACCTCGTCACCAAAAAAAAAATGTTCACAAATAAATTGCTTGCGAAAAATGGTTTAACGTTTTAAATGGTTACTGAGACGATTAAAATGATTTAACATTTTCTTTTTATTTCAGTGGATTTGGGAGGCTTCGCTAATAAGTGTTACATCCGAGATGATCTTTTTGAATTGGATTCGGATGAGGATGTAATAGTCCCACATGATAGGTAAGTTTTGCACACTTACAATAGTAACAACAACACATTTTCACATCAATTAGGATTAGCTACCAATATGGCCGCTCTTTGTCTATTATCGATGTTATACTTTTTATGTTTTTTTTTTAATATTTGTCAACTCATAGTGTATGTTCTTACAGAATCAGATATTGTTTGGCAGACATTGTAAATACAATATTTTTGTGTTTGCTTACTGTATCAAAATATGTCAAATTGAATTAACGAAGTACACATAAATTTGATTGTTGTAACATGCCCATAATATAATAGGAAGTAAACTGAAAAAGATTTTGAAAATAATTATTTTCAAAATCTTTTTCTGGTTGCTTCCAACTTCCTGCTTACTGCAACTTATTCTTGGTATTTATATTCTAGAAATTTTATAAAAATGGAATCTATACATTATGTACTCTGAGGATTTTTGTATGCTTACGCAGTATAAAGTTTATTAAAGTATTTTTTAGTAAAATTTTTAATTTGCCCCTTCCCCCCTTACTCTTCCCGCCTGGGCCTACAAAAACAAATTTCTCCCTACCACCCTGGGCCAAAATGGTTTCACCCATTTCTATATGTTTAAAATCGTATAATATTATATATATAAAAATATATTTACTAGTTACAGATTGATATTATTGCACTTTGTATTGTTCCAGGAAAACCGTAATAAGTCCCAGAGATGTCTACGATGTGTGATTTATATGTAAAAAATATAATTTTATCGACATAGTCATAAATATAGTTCTTATAGAGTGGTTATAACTGCAATTGAAGCTGAGTTTAAGGCAATTGTAAACCCCTACCGGCTTATCAGCATTACAGAACAACTTATGTAATGGACGATTAATGTCTGAACTTCTACTGATATTAAAACTCTATAAATTATTTAAATATATATAAATAATCTACAATGAAGTGTCTATAAATAAAGAAGTAAACGCAAATAAGAGTCCGTTAGCGGTCATATTCGATATAAAAGAACGCCTAAGATATGAAAAAACGCCTCCTTTTACTTTTCCTATGTACAAAAAATCAGTCACTTTAGAGTATAATATAAGTATTCCCAAACATATTGAATAAAAAAATGTGAGTAAGTAAAAGGAAGGACTCTAACTCAAATTGAATATTATTATTTATACAACTAAATATCTTGCAGTTCTTGAACTGATACTTGCCTTAGACCCAGTTAGTGGTTTCCGCTTTCTATCGTTCTAAATCTATGGCGTTATAATTTCTAATCTATGTCGTTAAAACCTTATTTTAATATTAAATTGATTTTAATAATATAACTTAGTAAATTAAGAAGAAATTGTTGATTTTACGTGATTTTAATTGAACATTTTAAATACTGTTAATAATATCTGACGACGATTATCAACTATTATTGTTATTAATAAAAGTATGTTAACTTTATTTGTGGTTTATGGTCTATAAAAATAATAGGGTTTAATATTAATCTAGATTTTATTAACAGTATTTATTATTAAAATAAAATAGATATTATACCGTTGTATACTTAATAGACTTATAAAATATATATACATATTAATATCATTAATAATGTAAAGTACTCGATATAAACTGTTGTGATTTTACTTTTTTTAAGCTTTTAACTTCTGTTGTAAATTATTTCTACATATTTTACATTTTTGTTTTAAATTTTATTCCTGAATAAATGGTTATTTTATATTACGTTATTTTATTTTATCATTTCTTTTATAATAACTTATTAATAGGTTACAATAACACTAGTATTTACCTTAGTGTCGCTCACAAGACAAGTATTCTTAAAAATATATATTATATTGATTACTTATTACATTTCTAGAACCAGTTATAAGTATATAGTATTGCATGTAAATAAAAAACTCGTGTTGTGTAGGTCTGTGTATCACGAGTTTAACATAGGGTTGTGAAAAGTAAAGGTATTCCGTATTCACTTTTCTATGAAATATGTAATTTTAACCCTTTATTATGGCGATTATAATATAATATATTGCGCTACAAGTGATTTTACTTGGGTCTGTAATAAATAATAAACAAGTATTTAATAATAAATCATTATTAAATGATATCGAAGAAAGAGAATAAAACATTTTGATCCCCTCGAGCCACTTCAGAAATCAATCAATGAAATGCTTAATTAAAAATAATACTTCTTAGCAACTTAAAAAACAATATAAATAAAAATTTTAAACTGTTCCTTGGTACGGTCCCTAATTTCAAGACGGATTAAAGTTGGTTTTAAAATCTCCGCTATATAGTACAATACGAACTACGTTTTGAGACAAAGATCTTGTAAAGAATTATCGGATTTCATTTTCCTCTATGGGTAACAAGGACAGCGTCTGTCAGTTATAAATATGTAGTTAAGAATATTGTATAAAAATAAGTACCTAACTATCAGTGAATTGAAACAAAGTACCTACAGATATTCACTTATATAGTTTAATATATTTAAATTTTCATATTATCTTCTATTAAATACAACTTTTTTTTTGTGTAGGTAAAAAACACGAATTTCCTTGCACTTCATTCGTGCATGAATTTGGTATAATATATATTCATTTGGTCTATCAAGCACTTATGTATATGTATATACATATATTATATGCCTGTAATGATTCATACTTTCCACTCTGCATCTAAAATATAGGTAGGTAAGAAACATTTATTCAAAAATTCTGTATTTGTTTTAACAAAACAATAAACTTCTTATTGAAATACCTCTACAAATTACTGCATGCTAGAAAATCAATAAATACACATAAAATGTTGACGGTAATGATGACGCAAAAAACAACGTGAACTCTTAATTCTCAAATCAATAATAAATAAAACCAATAGTGAACATTACTTCGAAACGTGTTTGGGTTCAGTACTGGAATGGAATCAACTTACAACTTTTAAAAATATAGTACTACTATTTCTTGTAAAAAAAAGAAGTTCATTCATTTCTTCTCTTCAAACAACTGACGTGCAGTTTAAGAGATCGATTCATACAAATAGCGAGGTGAAGGAGATGCAGCATAAAGGTGAAAATTATATAAGTTGAACGCAAGAAAAATGAGTCATTTTGACATACGTGACATTAATGTACGTTTTTTGTGAGCTATAGAAAATTATAGATCAAAATTTATACCAAAGCGTTTGAGCAAATGAAAAAGTAATGTAAGATCAAAAGTTTCAACGTTTTATTTGCATATATATAAGATATAAGATGCACAGAAAAATATATAGATTTAGTTAGGTTGGCTTTTCACATTACGGCGAAGGATATAAAATTCAAACTATTGAAATAAATATTAGCATCGCTTATAATGAGTGTGACATAAGTAAACGATTGTATAACTATAATAATAAATAAATAGATATAATAATACATGATCACCTTGCTACCTGAAATAATAATAATAGTTGTTTAGGTTACACGTACTTAGGTATATAGAAAACCTAAAAAAAACAAGTCCATTCAATAGCGAAATTATAAATAAATAGATATAATAATGATAACTAACATATATTTTGAAATGTAAACGACCAAATTGTTTAGAAAATATCAAAATATAATAGGAATCACACTAAAACAGTACCTAATTACCTATTTCCCTCAGTGACATAAAACTATTTGGTGTTATCGTGTCGGTGATTATGAATTCTAACTAATATTATAAATACGAAGGTGAGTTTGTTTGTTTGTGGAGCTTTTACGCCGTAAGTCATTCAGAAAAATTACTGTTCCTTAGGGAAACAGAATTGTTTGAAAAAATCTACATTGATTCGAACGGCGCTGCGGGCAAAAGCTAGTTTGATAATATAAGGTGTATTTATCCTAACTATAGTTGTTAGGTGGTATTCAGAAATAACACCGTGGTATGTCTAGTAAACTACATTTGGCCTTGGTAGTTGCCTTTATTATTTTGAGAGAAGCTGCTTACCCAATAGTCAATATAAATAATAATGATTATTATTCTCGTTAAAATAATAACTATTGAATATCTCCAATAAATTGTAATAAAAGATGTTCCCACGTATTAAATGCGACTGAAACATATTGCCAAATAAATTTTAATTTTGTTTTCGTCAATTTTAAATGCCAAATTTGTTGCGAAAGCTGTAATTTTTAAGTAAGAACGATTTTATTAAAATAAAAATGTACCTATTTAGTCGTAAATAAATAATGTGTTAAGTTTCATTTCAAATTGTGATTATTTGTATTTTTAAATCGTATTTCTATTGTAAAAACAATTAAGAATTTGTCAACTTATTTTTTCTACCTTGTGATTGTATAAAACACTATTACTCGATCCCAAAAAAAAAGGTATTTTAAATGTTTAATTGATATCTCTAGTATTTTAATTTAACTAAAACTATATATGACTTACTAAAGTAGATATTTCATTAAATTTATTAGAAGTATGGTTAAATCTATCTTTAAAAATAATGATTTTAAATTTGTGGCAAAATTATTTGTCTTTTGTCGTCTCATAGAAAATAAATTATATTGTTCTAAACGAAATAACGTTTTTAACAGACTTCAATAATGGGGGGGTTATGATGTATCTTTTGAATGAGGTGTCGTTGTTTTGTTTAGCTATAGTAATGTATTGTATAGACATCTTATGAAGTTTATTATCGTTTATCTAAAATATACAAAATGTACGTTAGAAATAAAAAATATTTTAAAAATATTCAAATTGGTGGCTTTACTTCAATAAAAGAATCTGGCTGGAAAGATACCTTACATTTAAAGTTTAATGTGAGTTGTTCAAACGGACATTAACTTATCTCAATATATACGGAAATACATGTTTTATATTATATACTTTGAAATAACCTGGACACATAAAAGTGTTTCCAATGACTCAACTTCATTTTATTAACTGTAATGTTCTACATTATTTTAATAACGTTTATCCATATTTATGTTTCTTTTTTTATAAATTTTGCTGACTTCATTAAAATAAAACGATGTTTTTGTTTATAAGACCAGGATCACATTTTCTACACACTATTTACATATTATCTATTTAAAAAAGATTTTGTGAATATGAGCATCGAATATGTAGACAGTTGTGTTGTTTTGTGACTTTGAGCATAGTCAAAACAAGTGAATTCCGTACTATATGTCACATACTTCTGCTTTGAGCATAGTCAAAACAAGTTAATTCCGTACTATATGTCACATACTTCTGCTTTAAGAAAGACTTTAAGTATTGTAACATAAATCAGTGTAAGACATAAGGAAAGAAACACAAAATATGTCATAAAAATTATTATAAACGATATTAAATGAACATTCACTGAACACTGAAATTTCATTGGGCTTTTTTAAAACTCAGTCGAAAACGTCACAGCTCATTAAATAAATGAAAAGAAAATTTTGTACAAAATATTGTTTAGCTTTACAGAAAGGTGTAGTAATATTTTATATAACCGCATAAAATATATTTTCGGAAAATGTTTGGCAATTGCTTTAAGTCACCTTTCCAAACAACGTGTCAACTGTGTTTTTTATTTCAATTTTTTTGTGGACATTTTCGGACAAATCCGAACATTCATTGACATCCTTTGAATAAACGGGTATTTACACCAAGGCTATTGAAGGAATATTCAGATTTTTCTGAAAATGTCTGCATAAAAAAAACTGAAAATAATATCATTGAAATTAACCAATTTATAATACTTATAAAGTTTAAATATATGCAATTACACTTGGAAAAGCATTTTCCGAAAAAAAAAACTTTAAATCCATTTTATCTGACTAAATCAACAATTTTCGTGCTACACATAACGCACTTAAAATTTGAAAAACCTTTCTGTAACACCCTGTATATCCCGTTAAGTTATTTATTAAACAAATGTTATGTAATCGTGCAAGACTTTAAATGAACACCACTATGTTATTGTACGTGACATATAAACTGGCAATAAAATGTTAACCTATGCCCATTTGTTATTTTAAATCCAATTTAAACACATACACAATCTAAACCATCTATTATTTAATAGTAACTAAACACAAAACTATTTAAATACACCTTATAACGTTGTGTTTTGCCCAGTGAGTGTGGTTACCGGAGGTCCTTACCTCGTTTTCTCCACCTTTCCCTACTCCGGCCTTTAAGGCCGGCAAGACACTTGTGACTCGTGGGTGGCGTCATGGGTGGCGGTAGTCACTTACCACCAGGTGACCCGTCATCTCGTTTGCCCCCTCACACCGGGCTGCAGACAAAATTCTTCTGTATGTTCGAATCTCTTTAAGCCACAGAGGCACTCTATTTATAAAAACTATGCAAAATATTTTATTAAATTCTGAAGGCTTCGTAGTAGGTACGCAGTCGCAAAGACAAAGATTATAGGAAACACCGTATACTTGTATTCTATCTCATTCTCTCGCAGGCTAAATCCTATTTATGAATATGTTTGTCTCTTTTTAGTGTGACTTTTTCGTTTCATCGAATTTTCAAATCACAACGATTAAGAAAAAGTAATAACAACTAAAAAGCAAAAAATGAATAAACCTCTTAAATCTTGAGTGTTGAGCTTATTTACATAAACTATCAAATTTTATGTAAACTAACTTTGAGTAGGTGCTAAGTAATAAAAATCTTTTTAACAAAAAATTAAACCGACGAAAAGAACTAAAAAGACGAACTGATTAATTTTCAAAATTTTAAATGAAATAATAAAATGATTAATTCCTTACTTAGGTAACGTAAGTAATTAATAATTTTATTATTTGGCGCCGACTCAAAATAAGTTAATATAAAATTTGATAGTTTATGTAAATAAGCTCAATACTTAAGACTTAAGGTTTATTTATTTTTTGCTTTTTAGTTCTTTTCGTCGGTTTAATTTTTGGTTAAAAAGATTTTTATTTTATGATTTTTTTTCATTATCAGCTCAGCTACATCATGTGATGATTTCTAAACGCAAATACCTGATAAAGTAATGAAAAGTAAACAAAAACACTATTCGTTACTATAATTTTCGAGGGTTCCTCTCAATTTTATCAAGATTCCATTATCAGATCCTGACTTCCTTGACATGGGACCACCCTTGAGGTATACACCCTATCTAACAAAAAAAAAAAAAATGAAAATCGATTCATAAATAACGGAGTGAGGGCTGAACAGACAATAAAAAAAAATATTATACGGTCGAATTTCTTTAGTAGCTACTACTAAACTCCTCGAATTTAGGCTCACATGATTCGTTTTGACGACTCCAGCAGATTGGGCTTGTAAACGAACGTCTGATGATGAAGTGGAACTCTTTTTTAGTTTTTCAATTCAGTTCGCGATTGAAGTGCGCTTTTTTGTTTTAATAACTATTATTATTTCTTATGAACCTCTGAAAATCGTACACACTAACAAGAAAAAACGAAATTAGATATAGGTACGCCTCTCTGTAAGGGAAATAGCGATCGACAAAATTACCTCATTACTGCAATGTTTAATATAATTACTTATTAAAGATTGGTGTAACATGTTTACTTTATCATTATGAAAATAAAAATAAGCCATGGCGTGACTTATAATTTAAATATTTGATCATTAGATAAGTGGCTGCGTTAGACGTCATGTTCAGGAAATACTTAAAAATATCCTAATAATATTATAAACGTGAAAGTTTGTGAGGATGTATGGATGTATGGATGTGTGGATGTATGGATGTGTGGATGTTTGTTACTCTTTCACGCAAAAACTACTGAACCGATTGCGATAAAACTTGGTATGTAGATAGCTGGAGATCTGGATTAACACATAGGCAACTTTTTATTCCGATATTCCCACAGCATCGGGACTTACGCGGGTGAAACCGCGGGGCGCAGCTAGTAATTATATACGTAGGAATATGCATCATATCGATTTCATTAAGTATCGCAATATCGATTTTTTTTATTACATACGGCTGTCTGATCCCAAACTAGGCAGAGCCTGTATTATGCAATGAAACTGCTGATAAACATAATTATTTATACAGGGTGTATTTGAAAAAGGAACATTTACTTAAATCAATGAAAGGGCATGACTTTAGCATGCAGTTACAATAAAAATTTGAAAAGAATCTATCCGTTTACAAGTTATGATCGTTTGAATTTCCACGTATTTTTGCCTCCGTTTTTTCATAAAAGTAGATGGAACGTATAAAGTTAAAGATTTTAAATTGTACATATTTTTTGCATTTTGGAACTTTGGAACGGCCTGTAAGTGCCGAAGCATGGCTATACTTCGGCACGTACGGGCCGGCTCGACCGGAGTGATACCACGGCCAGAAAACTGGTCGTGAAGCAATACTGGTGTTGTGTTTCGCCGAGTGAGTGAGGTTACCAGAGACCCAAACCCCGTCCCTTCCTTCGCCTACTCCCACCTTAAAGGCCGCACTTGTGACTTTTGAGTAGCAAGTGTCCATGGGCGGCAGTAGTCACTTACCATCAGGTGACCCGACTGCTTATTTGCCTCCTATGCCACAAAAAATGTATTTACAAAAATAAGGTATTTTTATCAGTGTTCTAGAAACCATTTACAATACATCTTAAAATATTACTATTATTTACATTGCATTACTAGTAAGTAATGCGTGACTTATTTTACTCATCGAGATATTTTGTACTAGAGGAGCCACTCTGAACAAATACATGTTCCATTTTTATTCAAATAAAAACTAAAAAGCGCTGCAGCGCTAAAACAATAATTTGTAGTCAAATCAAGGTATTAACAAGCAGCGCTCGATCGTTTTTGAGTTTTTCTCGCAAGCGTAAGGTCCTAAGCGCCGTGATTTTCATGGCGTTTACGCGTGTTGCCCAACGACCTGCTACAAAGATTTGTTTTCACTGCGGTGCAGGGACCGCAGTTCGCGTAAAAACTCTATACGCTAGTAATAATAACTCAGTAATTTTACTAGGAGTCTTAACAAAAACTATTTTACCAAACTTCAAAAATGGTATAATTGGCGTATAATGCGACAATAATGTTTACACAAGCAGGCTTACAAGCATTAAACACAATAGATAAAACATATCGTGTACCCGTAGTCTATGATTTAATACATTCTTGTGTTGTTGCCGTATTGGGTTATTCTGTAACAACTAAGTGGGACCAAATTACTTACTACGCCTCAGTCCACCCTTTCGGGGATGTATGTATTTATGTAAGAATTATGTCATAACTTAACCGCACTTTGACAATAACAAACAATATTAAAAGGCCACGAAAGCGTTGATATACGCCATTGTTGAGACAGATTCTTGATTTACAAATAGGTTCATCACAGAAGCGAGGCAATTAGATCTATTTGATTTCCTACACTGCATGTGATATGTATTTTGCAGCAATATAAAATGCTTGTTCCAAACTAACCATGCTTACTTAAAAATTAATCAAACGGTTTTTACAAGACCAACGCATCCATAAGAGCTAGCATCAATCATTCAATTTCAAACGTCAAACATACGAGCAAGTCAATTTATGAAACGTAATTATATTTTAGGAAACAAAACCCGCTTTAATAGATAAATACCCCCCTCCCCCAATAATAAACCATGAATCTACCTCTGTACCTGAGGTTGCTACACCATCCGCTACCTTTTATTCTCGTCTGGTGTTCCATCTAAAGGTTGTCTGGAAAAAAATGGTGTACAGTAAAGAATAATAATGTGTATTCATTTAAGAAATATATTTTATATAAGTTCCTTTATCAATAATAACACCTGCATTCTTCCATGTCTCATATACAGCCGTATATTAGACATGGAATGAAGCGGCCTTGGAATAACAGGGAATGCAGCCGTATATAGAATCGCCATTAACACAGAAAATCGAACACAAAATTATTGTGTGCCAAAGAGAAATGAAAAGGATTATGATGGGCCTAAGATTGAAAGATAAATGGAAAGTTACAAAAATTGGGAATATTACCAAAGTTGCAGAGGCTAGAGTAGAAACACGAACTCTGAAATGGAAATGAAGGGCATATGATGAGAACACAAACAGAAAAGTGGACCAATCAAGTTACAGAATGGTACCCAAGGAATGGAAAAAGGCTAGGAGAAAGGCAGATTAAAAGATGGGAAGGCGATTTGCAAAAGGGTTGGAGAAGGGCTGCTATGGATCGATACATACGAAGGAAAATTGAGGGGAGCCTATATCGGAAGACAGCCTGACCTGGTTGCTGATGAGTAAAAATGCAAATATTTTTTTACATAATTATTATTATGTAGTTGTTAGTTATAAACACAGTTACATTTTTAGTTTTAGTCTTACAAAAAAATGTATTAAGGAAGGTCAGAGGAAATAAAGGCTATTTTAATTTATTTTTTTTACAATAAGTTAATAAATTTTGTTTTTAATTGCAATCGGAGTGCATTTTTCAGATTTTCTTGTAATTTTTTGAGTGTAACTTCCAATGTTTTGTTAACATTATATTTTCTTTAATATATTTTATTCTTGTTGGCGTTATAGAATTTTATTACAGAATAGCCCATCTATCTCCGCTCTCAACAAGGTCACCGCAGATCTTGGGCTTACAGCGCTCACATCACAATTAGCACCGCAGATAAGAAGATAACGGACTTGATAACGCACAGGACACTTGTGTTACCAAATCATTAGACAATTTGAAAAAAGTTACTCAAAAGTGCTACGTGCAAAAAAAAATGAGTTAGGCGATTCTTTTTTTAAATTGAAAAGGAAAAAATGTTATAAAAAAGACAAGTTTTTAATTAAGATTAGTGTTGTGACTTATTTTTAAATTTAGAATTAATTTTTTTTTAAATAAATATGTCATTTAAATATAAATAAGTAAACGTAATTATGCGAAAAAAAATCGTACAAAAAATATTATTATTGTAAATAGAATGGAAAATAATACAAAAGAGTTAGAATTTGAACAGATTAACCAAGTTTATGACGAATGTGTAAATTATTTGAAAATGAATAATTCAGAAAATAATTTTCAAGAAGATCCAGATTATGACACTATTGCAGAAAAGATGGAAACTATAAAAAAAGAAGCAAAAGAAGAAATTAAACCAGTGTATAAACTGGAGAATGAAAAATCTCGAGGCAGCATAGACTCCGTGATTTCAGAGCCGAGATCAGAGAGACTAAGAAAATTATCTAAGCAACTTCCAAAAATTATAATTACACATAGCAATACAAGTTTGGACATACAAAAACCGATACGATATAATTTCATTTCAAACTTATCGAAAAGTGATCGTAATATCTCGAAAAGTGATGACAGTTTCCCGAAAAGAGATATTGGCTTATCGGAACGTGATCATCGACTTACGAAAAGTGATCGTAGTGTACCGAAAAGAGATATTGGCTTATCGGAACGTGATCATCGACTTACGAAAAGTGATCGTAGTGTACCGAAAAGAGGTATTGGCTTATCGGAACGTGATCATCGACTTACGAAAAGTGATCGTAGTGTACCGAAAAGAGATATTGGCTTATCGGAACGTGATCATCGACTTACGAAAAGTGATCGTAGTGTACCGAAAACAGGAAAGGAATTCAACAACATTAGCGTAGACAAAAGGCAACCAAAAAAGTGAGTTTTCTAAGTAATTTTTATCATTTTATTAACTACAAGTATGTAACAAATCTTGGAAATTGGCTGGCCTGTTGGTCTAGTGGTTAGTGACCCTGACTGCCAAGCCAGAGATCGTTCGTTCAATTCCCACAATCCATCCCCACAATGCTCATTTGTTCTATGTCTGGGTGTAATTTATCTATAATATTTATGTATTTGGATATATGTCTAGTTTAGGCTCTGCCTAGTGTGGGATCAGACGGCCGTGTGTAAGATGTGTCAAGTTATTATTATTGTTAATTGAAGATGTCTATAAAAAAAAAAAAAAATTACTTTAACCTACTTCTAATTGTCGTAACGTAATGGAACTTTGTATGTATATGTAGTGTGGATGACAATACTATAATCTGGCATCTGGAGCCGATCTGATGATAGGTCCAGAAGGTGATTAGTGGAACTCCTTAGTAGTTACTAACTAGTAAACGCCTCATTTGACGCGTTTTGATGAGTCCATGAGATTGGGCTTAGTTACGATGGTCTGATGATGGAGTCAGGAGGTGGATAAAGAAACTGTTTTTTTACTTTGGTTTATTTAGTTTTTCTAAACTGTAATTTATTATATCTAGAAGTCCCGATCCCGTGGGAATATCGGGATAAAAGTAGGCTATATGTTAATCCACGTCTCCAGCTATCTACACACCAATACGTTACCATTTCATCGCAATCGGTTCAGTAGTTTTAGCGTGAAAGAGTAACAAACATCCATACATATATACATCCATACATCCTCACAAACTTTCACGTTTATAATATTAGTAGGATAAAGCTGAAGAGTTTGTTCTTTGTTTGAACACGCTAATCTAATTACTAACTACTAGTCCGATTTGAAACATTCTTTTTCATTTCATAGTCTTGTTTTTGAGAAAGGTCGCCATTTAAAATCACGCTACGACACTAAGGAACGAAGCAGTAACCGTTAAACTGTGGGGAACAGTTACATACAATAATAGTTTGCGCAGAATCGGAAAATGGATCTATTTTAGTTATTTAACAAGACTAACACCACGTTTCTGAAAAGCTGATCAAAATATTGCTCAACTAACAGTGCTGTCAAGTTAACAATGGTGTCAAATAAATTGGAGTTTCTAAAACGTTGATCAAAAAAATAAATTACGAATATACTTCATTGAAAACTTGGTATGTAGATAGCTGGAAACCTGGATTAACATATAGGCAATTTTTATCCCGATATTCCCACGGGATCAGGACTTACGCGGGTGAAACCACGGGGCGCTGCTAGTTTGTTATATACATATTTAAAAACAGTTGATGTCCCTGTCCTAATGTGCTCTTCAATCACAAGACGGAAATTCGGGTACGCTACCCCGGCCTCTGCGAGCTACTGCAGTCTCAGTCCCGTTCCCCATCCGAGACTTGCGGTATCCTTTACCCTAGCTCCCTAGCTCTAACCTTTTTCCTTACCCCAATTTATAGTTTTCTTCGTCCCGTCTGCAAACGATAACATTTCCAAGAAGATAGCCAACCTAAAATTGGGAAAATGGCAGGCAGCTGATGATGATATATTACAAAACCACGTCACGTCAACGTGTCACGGCGGGTCGCGAGCTCGTTTCTTGCTCAGTGTAAATAGTTGTATGTATAAATGTGTCTTTTTACATTAGTCAGGGTGTTTTTGTGTGTTAAATATGTATGTACTAGCGGCGCCCCGCGATATCACCCCCGTAAGTCCCGATCCCGTAGGAATATCGGGATGAAAAGTAGCCTATATGTTAATCCAGGTTTCCAGCTATCTACATACCAAGTTTCATCAGAATCGGTTCTGTAGTTTTGGCGTGAAACAGTAACAAACATCCATACATCCATTCATCCATAAATCCAAACTTTCACATTTATAATATTAGTGGGATTAGTGGGATTATAATATTAGTGGCATTTACAAAATCAATGCATCTAAGTATGTAGGTATATCCTGTTCTAGAACCATAGTACAAGCTCTGCTTAGGTTGGGTCTAAATAAGGATGAGTAATAAGTTCCCAGGATATTATTATTATCATTATAACATAGTATTCTGATTGTTATATTTGAGAGAATGCGTTTATCACGATGTACGTTGGAAATTTTGTTGGCTAAACATTTAAGTGATCATTATATTTGCTGTGAGTCCATGACATTAACACGTGTATTTGCGAAATGAAATTATGCTAATAGACGTATCTACAGGATGTTTAGTAAGTTCATAGTATACAAAGCAAGAATGTGCACGAATGCTATGAATATGGAAAGTTTGTGTGTTTGTTTTAACGTGTTAAACCCTGGTCTTACTAGTCCGATTTGACAAATTGTTTTCTGGTTAGACAGCCTGTTAATTGAGAATGATTATAGATTATAAAATATTATACTATATACAGAAACAGAACGGAAACATTAACTTAAAATAGATACAAAAATTAAAATAACAACGTTAAAATATTCTCAATCAAATCATTCGACACTTCCGTCCATTATGCTTTCTAAGCGTGTATATCAGGATGGCTTTTCAGATGTTTAAGTGTGTAAGGCAAGTAGCTAAAGTTCAAAAACAATTAGAGGCTTTTAGTGATTAATTTATTGATTAATTTTCACTTTGTCGTTCATAGTCTTCGATAAGGATAGCATTGTCGTGTTGATGTTGGAGAAGTTAGTAGGAACCATACCATATTCAACCGTTGCCGGTATGCAATGGTTGAATATGGTATTGCGCCTTTACAATTTTTTTACTTTTTTATATTCTGCAAAAAAAAAAATTATCTCATATTTCATTTCACTTCATAAAACCTGTCTTATAACTAGGATTGACGCTAAAATATATGTGTTCGTTTAAATTTTTATAACACTGCGGACAAACAAAATGATATCTGGATTCACGAATAAGTTAGAATCAAATGGTTTTAGTCCTCCTAACAAAACAAGTAGACATTTGCGAAACTCGTGACAAATGATTTGAAGTAGATAAAGCACTGGAGATGGCGTAAGTCTTTTTTCTGCGTAGTGAGAGCTCCACTGTCGACAGATATCCATAGAAAGAGTTTTATAAACGCACAGACGATAAGTTTCCATAATCTAGTTTTTTAAAACATTGGTCTAAAAATTACAACGTTGAAGTTATAGGGAATGTCTATTTCGCATTTCCTGAAGCATTCATGTTGCTTAAGACATGATAATAATAATATTAATAATCATAACAAGCCTCGACCAACATCTCCAGAGGCTCACGTTAGACCGATGGATTAAGAGCCTGATCAAGGCTGTCCTCGATACAGTACGCGTAGTGAGGTTTGTCTCTGGAACCCTAAATACCGATAACTTGGACCCTGTACCGGATACCGATCCGACTATATTTTTAAATGAAGTGTATGTTTTTAAAATGGAATTTCTATACTTATTTAAATAAATAGAGAAAATCGTAAAAATATTCTGGTACATATCATGCAGCGGTACCAAGACCCAAACTAAGTAGACCTTGTGCTATGGTGTCTAAATTACTAATAACCATTTTAACTGACTACAAAAAGAAGGTTCTCAATTTTGTATGTTGATATTTTTTTATGTATGTTCAGGCCTAACTCCGTCTCATATAGACAGATTTGCAAAATATTTATTTGTTCGAAAGAGCTTTTTTCCGAATTGGTCCCATTTAAATTTCGTAAACATCTGATGATGAGTTTATTTATAATCATGACTTAGAGGCAAATGTTAAGCGGGAATAGAATCCACGACCCACGACATACATGGCAGTCGGTCGGCTGCCGCTTACCGCGTCATAATTCGTCAATATTGGTATTATTTGTAAGCTCGAGTGAGACAAATGATTTGCCTACGTGTTTCCCGTTCTCTCATGTAGGCAATGTTGATTTTTAAATGATTTAATTTTAAATAAAAATGACGTTATCTTATTTAAACAGTGATAGCGGTTACAGCGGATGTAGTAATTATGTACAGAGTGATTTATTTGAGTACTACTTACGGTAAAATTCTTCCACCTAACTTCAGACTTTTAATTTTCATGATCATACCTGCCCTTTTCTCGATTTTCGTTAGGGTCGACGCAATGTGTGACATTACAAATGGTTTTAGCTGGTTATTTTTATGGCCAGTCGCTCACCTGAGCCCATATCTCCTTGGGAATGTAGTCGTTTTAAGACGGGAGGGAAGGAAGAAGGTAAACCTGTATAAGGAATCCCTTCGAATACCGCAAGTCTCGGATGGGGAACGGGATTGTGATTTCAGTAGCCCGCAGAGGCCGGAGTCGCGTACCCGAATGTCCTGTATGTCCTGTGACTGGACAGGCCACTAGGATAACAACACCGGCTGCTATTTCGAGTTTCATGATTTATGAACGAACATTTAGAAGCTTTAACAGGAATTATTATTACTAATAGGTAAAAGTAGGTTGCTTTAAGTAGGTTCTTTAATATTTATTTTCCTTTTTACATATTCAGCATCGCTATAAAGATATATGTTCGCGAATGTTCTGTTTCTTTTTTTTTTACCTCTGTTAAATCTGGCAAACTATTTTATCAAATAACATTATGTAAAAAGTAAACTTTTTTAAAAGTAATCAAACAGCATCTCATAATGTTTTTTCGATTTTGAACATAAAATTTATTACTGTGGCTAAAGTGTACGTATAACTTAAAAAAAAAAAACTAAATATAATATAGTGTTAAATACTGTTTAGTAAAATGAATAAAGACTAACTTCAATAGGCTCTTTGAACGAATGAAACCATTTTAAAATATCCAAACTCACAACAAGTCATAAATATTCTTTATGATATTAGTATATGTATTAGTATATGTCCCCTTAATAGCTTTTCGTCTCCTAAGTGGTTGCAGCCACCCTCAGAAAACGAGACGAGGATACGCCTCGGAGTACCCAAAGCGGCTGGTGTCCAAATCTGGCATGGAGAACGTGGCGATGATTACAAACGTGCCGTTCGAGAACATTCGACTCCTTAATGATACATTTCATACTTTGGTAAGTTTACATACATACAATCACGACTTCTCCCTTCGGGGTTGGCAAAGACAACAGATCACCACTTTGTTATAAGCTCACATACCTCACGAACTAACTTATGTCATTAACTAAACCTTTAATACAAGCCCGCTGGTTTAGGTACTTCCGATGATGTTTTGAAAGGGCAGCCTTTCAAAACATCACCTATCTGACTAAAACCAACGTGTTCCGTTACGGCGCCTATGGCCAACAGCTCACGTATATCGTGGAAAGAGCCAGCCCATGACCCTATGATAACAAGCGACCTGGCAGTCTAAAAGGCGTTATTGGCAAACAATTTGGCCAACATCTAAAGCTTAGTTTTCCTTTAAAAAACTAAGATGCCAGAGTAATGGCGTATGGGTACCGCTGACCCTAAACTGCACTGTCTGCAACTCTGTCTGTTTGTTCTGTGCCCTTACTACTTCTGCATGTTATCTCACTTCTGAGTATGTCATGTTCGCCTAAAAGTCCGGACGTTGGTGGCGTATGAGTCGTTCGGCTCCCTTCAATATGGTTGATCTGTAGGATAGCTGACGTGTGCGTCATGCTTGTGAACGGGTGCCGTTGGTAAAGGCTGGTCATCCCCGGACTACTATTACTTAAATACAGTAGTAATTGGCGCGTCTGTTCATATGTAGAACAATATGTTACATTGTCCTCACATTTCATTTATGCTTATGAGAAATGTATCCGGGAAATTGTAAAAAACACGTTGAGAAATAGTGTCCATGGAGTTTCTGAGCTGTTTTTCTCCATAGCACCTACGTATTAGAACAGGCAACTAGCTTCACGACGGACTTAGTCTGACTGACTCCTACTCCTGACAATTCAAAAATACCGATAATTGGTTTAATTGTAATAAAATAATGGTTTTGATTTTGATTTACTCTCTCACGGCTAATCAACACTATTAGGTGATGGTGTATTTCTGCCTTTGAGTGGACTCACCAGAGCATCAGCTCTCGTCTAATGAATTTCATTACCCTGCAGATCAACTTACGCTGGCGTTGGATTGTGACTGGAACAATTGTCGTTCACTTCGCAATTTGGTTGGTCTTTGCCGTCTTCTGGTACATAACTGCTTTGGCCCACTACGACTTCGAGCCAGATCCGCCAAAGAGGACTTGTGTGACGGGTGGAAAAGACTTCGTGACTATATTCCTGGCGTCTGTTGAGGCACAAGTAAGTTTAGTTTGATGATAGCTTATTTTTTCTGTCTTTGCTTGTTGTAAGCATATTTAGAACTCATTTCATTAAATCACTTTAAACGTTTTAATAAAAAGATTATTTTATGTAAACAATTACAGAAAGGTGCAGTGATATTTTATCGCTACACATTTCGTTAAATATAGCTCGGACAAACTCGACAGGAATGATACCATTGCCCCACAGAAAACCGCCGTGAAGCAATGCTTGCATTGTGTTTGACCGAGTGAGTGAGATTACCGGAGATCCTAACCTCCCTCCCCTTCCCCTACTCCCACCTAAAAAGTCGGGTGCTTGTGACTATTGAGTTACAGGTGTCCATGGGGAGCAGTAGTCATTTACCATCAGGTGACCCGCCTGCTAGTTTGACTTAAAAGCAGATATTTCTAAGTTATGGCTTAAAAAAATTTAAATTCCGGTGTTTAACTATGACTTTCCTTATTACCTATTTAGATTTATAAAAGATAGTTTCACTAACATCGCAAGCGCTCCTATTATAATTTAATTAGAATTTTCCATTGTTTTTAACACTTAATTATTTATATGGTACGCGTGTTTTTAAAGCAGTTTTAGACTTTATAGTCATAATATTATTTACTCTCTCCCCCGCAATTCCAGACAATGTACAAACGGGGGCATATTAGTTAACGTCCCTTTTAATACGATTTGAACACATTGTTAGTGGGCGTCTTGTCAGCTAATATAATAACAGATGATTTTAATGGCAATAAATGGACATACCATTTGTTGCTCACTAAGGAAACGGCCTATTAACTACATATAACATACATACAAATATTGAGTTGTAGGTGTCCATGGGCGACCATGTCACTTACCCGCCTTCTCGTTTGCATGATGTACCTACCTATAACATAAATAAGTAATGTTTTACTTACCGGAGTAAATCGTTATCGATTAGTTAGAGGTAAATAGTAATTTAATAATTACATTTTAAGGATAATTTCATGTCGTCGAAAAATGCTTACCAGTAAAAAAATGCTTCTTTAATAACTTGTAAACGAATAATTAGGTTTCTGAGAAATAAATAAAAAGACAGTACTTACAAAAGTGGATCTCATCGCCCCAAATGAGTTCAGGTTCTACTACTTCATGAGAAATCTGGCTTAAGAATATCCTCTATTGGAAACGTCATAAAAGACATTTTCAGGACGCGTTGACTCCAGCTCCTCAAAATATTGACCATCCTTAAAAGACCTAAGTTATTCTAATAAGGACTTCCATATGTTTCTGATCAGAGGTAAAGGCAGTAGGCCTCAAACCGGATTTGCTACTTTTAGAAGTAGTTTTTATTTCTTATTGAAGTAGTTCTGAGTTTGCCTGATTACATCTTCACGTAGGTTAATAATATAGGTTAGCCTAATAAAATTTCTATTAGGTTAAGTTAGCTGAAAAGTGTCGATTTTGAGAACTTACATCACCAGGGGTATGCAACTTAAAAGAAGTATTGAAATCGGGATCTCAAATGTCAACTTAGCGCGATCAACGTTAGGTATAGCGTGATATTATATTGCCCATAATCGTCCGCAATAAACGGGCTATCTAGCCCAGAAATATTTTTTCATATCGGTGTAGTATAACCAGAGATTAACATGTTTAAACAGATATAGAACAAGCCAAAGTAAAATACATAACCTAATCTGCAACAATTTTAGTTCAAGTGGTGTCATTTGTAACGACTTGTTAACTAAACGTAGGACGTTGAGGTTTGCTCCTGAATACAATAGTTACGTTAAGGTGTCTTCCCACGGAGTGTGATTCTGCAGATTATCAACGGACGGCTGATGATCACGGACAGTCACACACCGCACATAGGCTTTTCTAACGGTGCGTGACGGTCGGTCTCGGTCTTGAGATTAAAAGATATTTTGCTATTCCAAAATTCAAAGTGAAAGAGACCGTACCGCTGTAGCTGAGGCTTGTGGTGGTATTTAGTAGAAGTTTTGACATGCTCGTCGTCGTTTATATGGACGATCTTGGATCATCCCACATGAGCTCACACCTTTGATGTTACTGACTTGCCTGCACTTCCAGAGAAGATACTCTTTTCATGGTGCGTCCGTGCGGGCTGGTCCGCGTCCATCCGTAATATCACGCTCCGTTGGAAGCCACCTTTAGTGATAACTAAACGTGTGGTACAAGTTATAAGATACAGCGAACGCACGAAATTTAAAGAGAAGATTCACAAAAACTAAAGAAACATGGTTGTAATCGTGTAGGTATGTTTCAGGGATACCCGACTAAAAGCAATTTTTACTTTTGCTTGAAATAACGAGTTTGTTTGTTTCCTACATAAGCCGGTTCTTATGTAGGAAACCCACAAAACATGTTTAAAAATAGAGACAATTTTTCTTCTAATGGGCCATTTAGTAATTAACGATACAAGTTTTGCAGAAAAGACAATCTTTTTCCAAACAACATAACCTTTCCTTGACAGTCGTGTAAAAAACGGCTGTCAAATAAAAAATAAACAAGTTTTAAAAAGATTAACAATAAAATTAAAAATATTACTATACCGTATAGTCCATCAAAGGTTGTCTGTAAGAGATCGCAGACTGCGATAAGACCGCCCATTGTATGCTTCCTAACATTGTATGTTGTATGTCTACTCTATCTATCTATCTAATTTTTTGTTTCTAATTTTAACACACTTTTATTAGCTTTACTTGTAATGTAAACAAATCTTGGAAAACAATTTTAACCTACTTCTTATTGTCGTAATGAAAAGTGCATACTACAAATATAGTCGTCATTAGATAAAGGAAGCTGAGACGTTTCATTGCCATGAGCAAATGTTAACTAATTTATCATCATAGGTCATCTTCCAATTGATATACTATACTTAAAACAGGCTGACTGCTGGGGCTATTTTCATGTTTTAATACCTGCTAGAGATCGCCTGGTGGTCGAATTTGGACCATAATTTATTAGGTTTTAAATTTTTTTATGGTGTAGGGGCAAACGAACAGACGGAGTAGGGAAAGGGTGAAGGAGATGGAGGGTTGGGCTTCCGGTAACCTCACTCACTCGGCGAAACACAACTGATTATTGCTTCACGGCCGGTTTTCTGTGAGGCCGTGGTATCACTTCGGTCGAGCCGGCCCATACGTGATGGAGCATGGCTCTCCCACTAACTAATGTGTTAGTTTATATGAATGACCAGTAAAATACCAACCAACAAATATTAATTTTGATTTATAAGATATGTATCAGCAAAAATATTCAATTGACACAATAAGTCTATGTGTATAAGTGCATCTAAAAAACCGGCCAAGTGCAAGTCGAACTCACGGATGAAGGGTCCCGCACTTCGGACTAGACTTAATACTAGGAAGGTTCTTTTTATTTTCATTATTTAGCGAATACAGCAATACAAACTCTGTGAGCATTTCAAGCCAAAAAAACACGTTTCTGGTAATTATTATTTTTTTTTTATTATTTGTTGTTATAGCGGCAACAGAAATACACATTCTGTGAAAATTGTAAACTGTCGACTTATTACGGATCATGAGATACAGCCCGCTGACAGACAGACGGACGGATAGCGGATGCTTAGTAATAGGGTCCCTTTGGGTACCCTTCGGGTACGGAACCCTAAAAAGCACAGAACTTTAGAATAAAAAGTACACAAAAACACTCTTCTGTTAAAATGCAAAGTTGTGTAGACTTCAAGACGAATACTTTTCGAGATTTGCGGTCACAAACATACGGAAGCTGAATATTTATATATGAAATAGTTATAAGATATACGTTTTAATCGCGTGTGTATTTCGAAAATGGCCGACTAGTTTCAGACTTGAAGAGGCCATAAACTTCCATTACAGTTTTAACTCAAAGCGCATTCATCATTATTTCTGCCCTTAAGTCGTCCTAATTCTCCCAAACAGGATTCATTAAGAGCAATCTTTGAACAAATTGCACCAATCAAGGACTATTGAACTTCCTTTTTTACGGAATTGTCGCTTTAAGCGTTGATAACAAAATTGGTTTGGATGCCTTTGTGTCGAGTGCACTAGCCTAACTCCTTTGCTCACGTTATTTGACAATGACAAACTATATCGGCTATTTTTAACTCCTAAAGTAATACATACTATATGCGTCTTAAGTTATAAAACGCACATTCATATCTCCCTCTCTTTTATATTTACTGTCCTCCCCTTACTAGTCACCCGGAGTAAATAGGTTCGCAGCCGGAACTAGGGTAGGGTACCACGGGAACCGGATCCTGAGCCCTCTGATGGCGAAAGCTGTCAGATACCGGTTTTGGAGTTGGACTCGTGGGGGTATTGTGGTTAGCTGCAGAGAACGGGCACGTTCGTCTGCTCCACTATTGTCGGTGGAGCGTCGGTTCTCGCGCGCAGCGAGCAGCGGAATTAACCGGTCTAAGGCGAAGGGCTCCTTGGTTTTCCGCTGCGAGGCTTGGAGCGTCCTTTGGCAGAGGTCCCGTCGGACCGATGCAGCTCGGGTACTTGCCTGCTTAGCAAGTAGAAAGGTGACTAGACACTGATCCGGACACCCGACCGTAGGCCAGGGTAGACCTACACTTGATTGTAGATCGGGATGTGGGCGTGCTGACAGCTCCGGTACCAGCTGGATACTGGCAGTCGGCTTCTCTGACGAACCTAGCGGTGTTACCGCGAGCATATGCAAATATGCGGGAAGTGAGCGTGTCTTACAGCTCCGGTACCTATCTGGACAATAGGCAGTGTGCTGGTTGCGAATGGGGGGTCGCTGCGAGTGTGGTTTCACGAGTGGCGATCTTCTGTGACCGATAGGCATACGGGTAACTAGCCTTAATTAGTACCGGCGCCATGGCGTTGGAGGTAAGACCTGCCGTATAAAGGTCCCTGCGTCTCGGGACCTTGGTTTGGGGAACTTGATGCAGGTATACTGACCCTGCTCATATAACGTAAAGTTGGGTGGGGTGGGGGCAGTATAAACAAATACGTAGTCGTGAGGAGGAGAGGGCCTGTCCTCTCCTTATGGCGAAAGCCCTCTGATGGCGAAAGCTGTCAGATACCGGTTTTGGAGTTGGACTCGTAGGGGTATTGTGGTTAGCTGCAGAGAACGGGCACGTTCGTCTGCTCCACTATTGTCGGTGGAGCGTCGGTTCTCGCGCGCAGCGAGCAGCGGAATTAACCGGTCTAAGGCGAAGGGCTCCTTGGTTTTCTGCTGCGAGGCTTGGAGCGTCCTTTAGCAGAGGTCCCGTCGGACCGATGCAGCTCGGGTACTTGCCTGCTTAGCAAGTAGAAAGGTGACTAGACACTGATCCGGACACCCGACCGTAGGCCAGGGTAGACCTACACTTGATTGTAGATCGGGATGTGAGCGTGCTGACAGCTCCGGTACCAGCTGGATACTGGCAGTCGGCTTCTCTGACGAACTTAGCGGTGTTACCGCGAGCATATGCAAATATGCGGGAAGTGAGCGTGCCTTACAGCTCCGGTACCTATCTGGACAATAGGTAGTGTGCTGGTTGCGAATGGGGGGTCGCTGCGAGTGTGGTTTCACGAGTGGCGATCTTCTGTGACCGATAGGCATACGGGTAACTAGCCTTAATTAGTACCGGCGCCATGGCGTTGGAGGTAAGACCTGCCGTATAAAGGTCCCTGCATCTCGGGACCTTGGTTTGGGGAACTTGATGCAGGTATACTGACCCTGCTCATATAACGTAAAGTTGGGTGGGGTGGGGGCAGTATAAACAAAATACGTAGTCGTGAGGAGGAGAGGGCCTGTCTTCCCCTTAAATTTACAACGCCCAAACGAGCAGACGGGTCATCTGATGGTATATGACTACCGCTGCCCATGGGCATAACTCAAGAGTCACAAGTGCGTTGCCGCCCTTAAGGTGGGAGTAGGGGAAGAGAGGGAGGGGGCGGAGAGTGGGAATAGAGGAGAGGGGGATTACAGGGGAGGAAAAGACGGGAATAGGGAAGAGGGGAAGGTTAGGGCCTCCGGTAACCTCACTCACGCGGCGAAAAGTAATGCAATCATTATTTCACTGACGGTTTTCTGTGAGGTCGTGGTATCGAGCGGAGTTGAGCCGGCCCATTCGTGCCGAAGCTCTCCCACGTTAAAACTGAAGCTAGTTCTTGATGGCTATTGAGTGCCGCTTTGATTTACAATTGTTGAACCTACAAGTTCCTTATTTCAATATATATTTTGATACAATTTCGGATATATATAATATATATAATATTTGGAGACACACAAAAGGTGGATCCTCCATCTACGGTGATCTTACGAGGAAATAGTGTGAGAACTTTCGCAAAGGGTTCAGGGGATAGGATCGGCAGTTACTACATGTACATTGGTAAATGACGCTAAGGTATATTTGCTATCCGTGGATGTCACCACAAACTAATAAAGAGTTAGCTTACCTTGGATTAGTAGCTTGTGTGTTTTTAAATCATTTTTGGAAACATCCCTTATCCCTAACCTATATATAAATAGACAGATACAAAATAGACACCCCAGGACTCCTGCTCCACTAGGAAAAGACCAAGAACCCAGGGCTGCCAGACCTAACTTATTTTCTGACTAACAAAATATGTCCTATTGATTAGTATTAGTTGAGACTGAAGGGATGCATACCTGCTAGCTTGAGCCAACGGCCAATTTTCAGTTACCGGGTATAAAATCCGAGTGCTAATTTTTATAAATATACTTAGTTCACAATAGTCGGCGGTTATTTACGCCTGATGCTTTAAAGTTAGAAAAAATACTGTCTGAGTCTTGATTTTTATAATATTCTAATGTTCACAGAAGTATTTTATTGTGATTTGTCAGCAGCCAGACAAATCCTGGGGGCCAAAACTCTCCCAGACCCATTTAAAATGTTGCCGTGAGTATGAGCACGGGTGCATGTAAATGGGTCTTAGGGATTTTTGGCCCCCAGGAATTTTCTGGCTTCTTACAAATAGCATTAAAATTAAATTAGTTCTGAGGTCTTACTCTATAACATGTTATGCTCATCTCTCTTAAAATATATACCTAATAATGCGCATTCTTTTCCAGACCACAATTGGGTTCGGTGACCGTGCAATAGATGAAGAGTGTCCTGAATCAATATTCTTGTTCATCATGCAAGTAAGTCCCATTTGTTAACTTTTAAAAATATTATTTTATGTATTCTAGTAGCTTGCCAGAACAGATACAGGTCTGATGGGATACGGATGAACATAAAGACGGGCAGCAGTGGTGGTTTCAATCGAGTATTGCCAATTTCTTCCCCAAAGCAGTTCTGTTGAGTACGTCAGCAGAAATAGGTGCAGTTTAGGTGCCTTCGTTAAAAGGTTCACAAAAGTTAGATCGTTCACTAACTTGGCATATTACAGTTGACAGTAAATACTGCAAAGAGCGCTGCGAAGGAATAAGGCAATAAATCAGTCAATTCAAAATTCATTTATTTGAATTAACACAATTATACTTAGGAGTTTTTGATCGGTCACTAATTCAAATTTTTATTTGCTTAAATTTGTACGGTAGATACAATAGATCTTACGTGCCTTACATTTTAGTTAAGTCAAGCCTATTATATCCTAGCTTAGTAAATCTAAACCAAAACCTAAAACCGATAAAGCCACTTACATTTTACCTCCAGTAACTTATTAAGCTGACCATTTTTCAGAAACTCCTTAACCGAATAAAGCGTTCTGCAAAAGCCCGCGTAAGTCCCGAATAGATCCGATGACGTCGGAATATCGAGATAAGTGAAAGTTTGTGAGAATGTATGAATGTATGGATGTTTGTTACTCTTTCACGCAAAAACGACTGAACCAATTGCGATGATACTGATTGGTATGTAGATAGCTGGAGGCCAGGATTAACACATAGGCTAATTTTTGTTATATATTTGGAGCGGAGCGCTGCTAGTGTAATATAATGTTCCATCAAATTAAGACTCCTGGAAATTACTACTACAATATTAGGTAAGTAACGACCCGCCCCTGCATCACACGGGTGCAATAGATACTAATGTGGTGAACAATTATCGTCATATTTCAACAAATTAAAGCAAAACAATATTAAACTATACATATAAACCTTCTTCTTGAATCGCTCTATCTATTGATGAAAACCGCATTAAAATCCGTTGCATAGTTTAAAGGATCTAAGCGTTCAGACGGCGGGAAGCGCCTTTGCTATCAAGAGGTGACCAGCCCGACCGAAGGCAACCGTTCGCCAGCAAAGAAAAAATGGAACAGCTGCTCTAGTATGAGCTTATATAGTTCACATAAAAGATTAAGATCGACGTTACCCTTTTTAGTTTAAGACAGTAACACTGACAGAAAATATAGGCAGTCAGAAATTCTCATTATAGACTAATAAGAACTTTTGGAAGTTCTGTGGAAGTGTGTAATCAACTGTAGACTCTGTAGTTTAGTAATATACTTACTTAATATGTATATTCGTCAGTCGCAATTAAATCAAACTAATAAACTCTAACGTTTGTCAGAAGGTTTTTTGCTAACGATGTAAACATGAGCCAAACAATTACTGTTCTGTATGAACTCGTGAAGGCCTAGCCTTTGATCATTTACATAAATAATGAGCTGTTTTATTAGAAAATGGTACTTCACTTAAAATAGATAATTTTAAATCTAGCGACATCTAGTTTTCATTATACGACAACTTTTTACCAACAACTTTTCAGTTATGTCAACAGAGGGTAGTACCATGATCATATGTTACAATAAAATTTTAGAAATTACAATCTAAATATACAAATAAAAATCAATGTTTGTATGTTTGTCCTCTATATGTTCCGAATGCCTGATAAAACTTTGGTAGAGTCTTCTGGGGACGCCCGCGAGGGTTCCTGGCACAAAATATCTAGGTATATATATAAAAAAAAAGGCAAACTAGCAAACACTGTACATTTTGGTAAGCGGTCACGCAAACATTGACCTTCTCACCATCTCCATGAATGTTTAACAATCTGATTTACCAACAGGAAGAACTTCTCAAGATAGTCATTACAAGAAACAAAATTTTTATTCAATTCAAACCTGAAGAGTTTTTTGTTTGATTGTTTAAACGCGCTAATCTCGTAGCAAGGCTAGTAAAACATACGTACAATACAGGATAGATTTTCTCAATCGATTCAGATATCCGTCGAGAAGAATACTCTGTTTCTGGACAGGTAGCTACCCTGTGTCCATTTATATTTTGATAATTCCGTGGGAGAGCCATACTTCGGCACGTATAGGCTGGCTCGACCTTAGTGATACCACGGCCTTACAGAACAACCGGCAGTGAAGTAATGCGTGAATGACGATTGGTTGTATAGTTTAGCAGTAAAAGTGTAACAAACAAGCTCACTTTCTCGTTTATAATACTTAAGTACCTATTAGTTACCTACTATTTGGATATAAAATCCTTATTCGTATCTATTTTCAGCTGATCCTGGGCACTGGGTTATCAGGAGTGCTGACATGTGTAGTGTACGCTAAACTGACAAGACCGGAGAAGCTGTCCCGAGATGGAGTTGGGTTCAGTAAGAAAGCTGTGGTATGTTGCTTCTACCAATACTTTGAAAGTTGAGGATAGTCAACTGGAGGGTAATAGATTCTAATAAGAGTCCCTTTTTTTACTATATGGAAGTGATTCTAGTACCAAGTACGGATATCGTTGCTAAATTTATTTCTCAACATTATTTTATAAACCTTTAGAGGAACGGGTGTTATATCCCTCCGCCATAAAGGGGAGCCTCCGACCAGGCCAGGTAATCATGCCTGCCTGAATATAATCATCGCCGCGAGAACTGTCATAGCGCGATGCAGGATCCGAAGTTGTTGAACTTTATTTTTGCTACATTTGAAGATATCGCTACAACCTTAAGGTATTGACATAGACAGGAAAGGTAAGACGAACTCCCTCAAGAGAGATCTGCTTATTAATTGGCAGATATCTTGAAAGTCATAATGCGCAATCTTGCACGAAATGGTAGGTACATTGACACGTCTTTCGCCTCTACAGGAGGTATCTTCAGCAACGATGGTAGCTGCCGAATCGTTTATGAAAATACACACCTTCGTTGTGGTTTACAAACCGACGTATTGAGTGGTTGCTTCTCCCTTTATTACTAAAGAGAATTTGATTCTGAAAAGTACATTTCTTCACGATAATAATATGGCGACTAACCAATTCATTCGGTCTATAGTATTATATTATCTGTGATTCGGTATACTTAGTAATGGATGTGTTCACTGGCTGTTTATTTCAGATAAGCATGCGTGATGGGCAATTGTGTCTGATGATGAGGGCCTGGGACCTCAACTACGACCATATCATCAGCTCCGAGTTTACTGCACACTTCATTAACACTTACAGGTATTTCATTATCATAATTAGAAGTTTTCTTTTCATTCACAGGATGGCCAGAAATTAGTTAAAGTATGATTTTTTTCAGGTAAAGTAAACGTGTATCGACCATCGGCCAAATATAACGTCTACCACCCTACGGTTAAAGAACATTAAAATTTGACCTCATGAAACAACAAGGTTGATTTTCCTGTGCAATAATATTCTGACAGTTCATTGTTAGAGATAGCTTCAACCTTATCGCTATTGTGATTACACAGAAACTTTTGTCAAAACTGGTAGATCATTTTCTTTGTACATTGTCCATTAGACAGACCAACCGCACAATCGCAGAACTGGTCACAGAACAAATCACATAAAAAAAACCTCAAGTTAATACTTCTGTGATCGCTGAGAATTTGCTAAAGTCAGAATCAACTCTGTATTGAACTATACGAGCCACCGATCACTATTAGTCCAGATTTAAATCGCTTCACGGTACTACCAAAAAATATTAACGTTTTAACCTGGAATTACCAACATCTTGGAATCCTGTCATTAGCAAATGGAATCGTCCTTCTAAATACACATCTAGCCAGCATACCAACAACAATGAAAACCAAATGTTAAATTCACGGAGATCTCACTCTGTTCTCATTAGTCCACCTGTGACCAAACTTATAGATATCCTTGCGATTAATCTACTTCCCGCAGTTTGACCCGCGTTCATGGTCACTGCTCACGTATTAAGGCTCGCAGCGTGACGTTAAATAACCCATAATCTTCTTCAAAGCGTTAGCAATTGGTATTTCCAAAGCTTACTTAATTATTATACATAACCGAAAATTTTATCGTAGGAGAGTCATGCTTCTGCACGTATGGGCCGGCTTGACTGAAGTGATACCATCTATAATCTCAAAGTGCCCGTTTGACGTCAATAGGCTTGCCTCCTATTACATGAGTGGAGTGAGAAATAAGCATCAAAGACTTTATTTAATACCCATGTATATGTTTAGCAAGATTATATGATTCGATTTGAAATTATGTTAGGTTACGATAGGTTAATGATACGCCTCTGCCTACCCCTTAGAACTTGAGTGTATGTATGTTTGTTTCCAGAACTAAGGAAGGTGAAGTCATCCGCTACTACGCACGCAGCCTGGCGCTGCAGCAGCGCCAGTTCCTGCTCTGGCCGGTGACCTTGGTGCATGTGATTGACGACACCAGCCCCTTGTATGGGTACACGCCTGAGCTTATCGCTGGGAACAGGTATAGGGTTCAGAAACTTGAACGTATCATTAACTAATGTAATATCCAGGGTTTTCCCATATTCTCTATACTAATTAAACTTCTAGGTATGTTTTTTAATTAAATAATGTTTTTAGATAAGTGTGAATTCTTATAATATTGTGATTATTTACTGCTGATAGAGACAAACACGAAAAGTTATATCCTAATAATGATGTTGTGGCGACATCCATATTAGTATAGCGAAATACAGATGTGGAGGAACGTTATGTCCCTCAATCACAAAGGGAGGAGGACCCTCCGACCAAGCTAGGTGATCATGCCTGGCGGGCCGAGGTCCAACGGTTGATGTTGGGAAGTTGTATATATTCTAATCGGAGCGAGAACTCTCATAGCGCGATGCAGGATTAGTAGTTACTTCTCAGTTCAGCTCTTCTTCACTAGATGATGTTGGAGTATGTTTTTGCTATATGTGGAAGTCGCCACACAGACTTCAATGGTGGCTAACGAAGGGCATGTTCCGATATACACTGCGCGAACTGTTTAGTGCACTTACTAGGGAGAAAATCTCCGTTATGGACTGACAGTATGCTGCCGCAGTATCCTATAGTAATAAATGTTATGTTTTTAGCTACGAGATCACAGTGAGCCTAAAAGGTGCTTCAGCATCAATGGGCACGTTCACTCAGAGCCAGACGTCCTACGTCCCCAGGGAGGTCGTGTGGGGATACAGGTTTCCTCCCGTTGTCAAGTAAGTCTAGATTCTATGACAACCTTTTTTTTTTTTTTTGTGCGTGTGGAAACCCCCTCGGGCCGTCACCCCACCGGGGTTTTCGGTGGGGCGGTGTGTCGGAATCGAACCGACTAAAACCACACGGTGTGCCGTACTGCGCCTTAAGTAGGAGGGATCCGGGAACAGCTTTCATTAAGACATCCGGATCCCCCCTAGCGCCTGCCCGCAAAAGCGCGGGCACCACCTCTGGGTGAAATACTCAAAACCTCTCAATTAGGCGACGTCCAGGCACACGTGGACGCCACCTCCTCGCGGGGGGCCACTACAGCGGGTGAAGGGGAAAACCCCTCCCGTCCACCCGCGGCCACACTCAGGGCGGCATGAGGCGCTGGTAAGCGCGCCTCCGCCGCCCGGTTCGCCGGCGGCGAATTAGGTCCGAGTGGAGATCGTCCTCCCGGACCCGTTCCGCCGCCTCCTTCTGCGAGATGACGTCCTCGCAGAAGGTCGCGACCGCGGTAAAATTCCTGTCGCTACCGGCCATGGAGCGTATGACGGCCGGTAGCGAGAGATCCCCTCCGATGACTGCAGTAAGGGCCCGACGCTGCGTCGCCCAGGCAGAGCAGACCGCCAGCGTGTGCTGGGCCGAGTCCTCACTGCAGTCGCAGTGGTGACAGGCGGGACTCAATTCCCTCCTAGCGACCGAGTGCAGGTACTTCCCGAAGCAGCCGTGCCCGGAAAGTACCTGCGTCAGTCGGAAAGAAAGGGTCCCGTGCTGCCGCCCTGCCCACTCGATGATGACCGGCTGGAGCGCCTCCACGGCGGCAAAACCAGCACGTGGAGCCTCCAGTCGGGACGACCAACGAGCCATGATGGCTCGGCGAGCGGCCTCACGCCACTCGCGTACCTCTTCGGGCGGGGGCCGACTGACACTTCCCGCCCGGAACTCAGCCGTTCGCCGATATACTTCGGCGAGCACTTCCGCCTCCAAATCCCACGGGGGTGACCCGGCCAACGCGCACGCCGCCTCCGTCGACACGGTGCGGTATCCGCGTATGGCTCTAACCGCCATAATCCTCTGAGGGCGCCAGAGGCGCGCCCTATTCTGGACGGTCAGAGCCTCCGCCCACACCGGTGCACCGTAAAGTGCCATTGACCGGACAACCCCCGTGTACAATCGTCTCGTTGCGATGCTGGGCCCACCCAAATTAGGCAAAAGTCGCCCAAGGGCGGACGCAGCGCCGACCAGCCTGGGAGCAAGCTGCCGGAAGTGCTCGTCGAAGCGCCACCTTCCGTCAAGGATCAGGCCCAGATATTTTATGTGGGCCTGAACCGGTACGAGGACCGAGTTAACCTCTATGGAGGCGCCAGGGGGTGGACCACGACGGGGCCCATGAAATAGAAGGGCCTCCGTCTTATCCAGGGCCACCCGTAAACCCAGCGCCTCGATGCGCCCGACCACCAGAGAGACTCCCCTGGTGGCCAGGCGCGCCGCCTCCTGAAAGTTCACCCCCCGGGCTGTGACCAAAGTGTCATCAGATTACGCCGAGCCCGGGGGGGAAGTCGCCTCGAAGGGCCCAGTCGTACCCTATGTTCCACAGGAGTGGTCCAAGGACAGACCCCTGCGGAACACCGCACGACATGGGCCGACGACTCAAAGCTCCATCTCGGTCCTCGTACATGACGGTACGCTCCTCTAAATAGTCTGCCACTAGCCGCCTCAGGTACCCTGGCACTCCGTGATAGTGGAGTGCTTCCCTGATGCAGCTGAATGGCAGACTATTGAACGCGTTGGCGATGTCCAACGACACCGCCAACAGCACGCCGCCACAGCTCACTACCTCTTCGGTCACGGCCCTCAGGCGCAAAATGGCACCGATCGTCGAACGCCCCGCTCGAAAACCGAATTGGGCGTCCGACAAATCGGGGCCGACCTCGCACAGGTGCCGGACGATGCGGGCAGAGAGGACCCTCTCAAACAATTTACCCGCCTCGTCCAGCAACACGATGGGCCTGTAGGCCGCGACCGATTCGGTAGGCCGTCCCGGCTTCCTTAAAAGGACCAGCTTCCCGCTCTTCCAGCAGTCAGGGAAGCGCCCGGATGCCAAGCTAGCGTCGAACACCTCCCTGAGGCGGTCGGACATGTGGTCGAGGGCAAGGGCCAACACTCGGGCAGGGATCCCGTCCGGCCCGGGGGCGGTGTTCTTGGAGCGGACCCGTAGAACAGCCGCCCCTACCTCCGCCTCCGCGACGGGCGGAACACCATCCTCCTCGTTCTCCCCGTCATCTGCGGCCAAGGGGGCCATCGACGGGGGTACGTGCTCCACCCGTTGCGGGAAAAGGCCCTCAACAACGTCCTGCAGGAAGCTGGGCTGAAGAGTCTCAGTAAGGGGGGGGCCCGACGCGCGGAGCTTTTGTTGCGCCGCGCGATATGGGCGACCCCAGGGGTCACGATCGAGACCCTCCAGCATCTCCTTTCTTTTCTCCTCTTTGGCGCGGCTAATGGCCAGCTTCAGAGTTTTCCGCGTCTCTCGGTACTCCTCATGAAGCTGGTCCTCTTCCCCATCTTCGCGGTGACGCCGCCGGCTGCGAGTGTAGGACCTCCGGGCACGAGTACAGGCCGCGCGGAGGTCCACCAACTCCTGGGACCACCAGTAGACCTCCTTCCTTGGAGGCCGACGACCTCGAACGCGGGGCATAGCCGCATCGCAAATCTGCGTAATCGCATCGCGAAAGCGGCCAGCCCCAGATTCTATGACAACCTATGTCATGCTGTGGTAGAATATTCAACTGTAACGTTTGAGGTGTCAAGTTCGATTCTCTGTCGCTGGAAATACCTGTAAGTATATATAATACGTGTATGTCTTCTTGGTCATGGTCTGAGTGTTTTATGTGTGTATCTATATATGTTTATCCATGTTCTTGTACCTAGCTTAGCTTTGGAAACACAGCAAGTTTACTCAAACCTCAGGACTGCCTTTCCTAGCTGATGGGTAAAAAAAGTAACCTGTATAAACCTCTCAGTTCATATTTTATTCAATAAATTCCTGCAAATATTTATTATGAATAGGTACTCCAGTTTTTTTTCTTTTTATAACTTGATACATACATATTAGATGTGTAGCTCGGAACTTAAAGATACAATACCTCTTGATTACCCGACGTTTCGATCGAATTACACTGATTGTAGTCACGAGTGGACTGATGAGAGCTGAGCGAGATACATACACCTCACACATGGCTTACATATTATAGATAAATTACAACAGAACAAATTATCATGCTTATCGCACAATTATTGGTCCCGGGTGGTAATCGAACAGCCGACCTCAGCTCAGCAGTCAGGATCACTAACCACAAGACCAACAGGCCCATAATTGATACGACTGAATGCCTACAAAAGTTTGGGACAACTGACTTTTTGATTTCTGTATTGTAGATCTATTGCATCATGTATTGTTGTAATTACCTAATTAATGATGACAAGTTAACATTCAATATATAACTTTGTTTTCGATTAAGAAGAAAGTTAACATTATTTTATTTATGTAGACCATTTATTAGTAAGATTAGTAAGTTTTTGGCATAGGTTAAAAAAGTTGGTTTGTGTTTTAGGTATGATTTTCACAAACAGAAGTACGTAATTGACGACAGGAAGTTGGATCTGGTGGAGCCGGTCGACACACCTTACTGCTGCGCCAAGGATATCTACCGAAGGTAGGTATTGCCGTTTAGTGACTTCGACGAGGGAATAATAAATGAATGAATGAATAAATTTATTAATGGATAACGAAAAAGAAAAACAATAACAAATGGCAACGCTTCTAATTTTACGTACACCTTTGCAAATGAATCTGTATATTTCAAAACACACAAAATAATGTCTTTATTATGTTGTGGCGACTTACCACATACAGCCAAAAATTATACTTCAATGTCATGTACCTATCTAACATAAACACGCCGAGCTACGGAGTAACTAGTAATCCTGCATCACGCAATGAAAGTTCTCTCCCCGATTAGCATGTATATACAAGAACTTCCCGACATCAACCGTTGGGCTGCAGTCGGACAGGCATGATCACCTAGCCCGATCAGAGGTTCTTCTCGTTGTATATTTAATTAAATTATTATTTATACGAGAATTAACGCGATCACTAGGTATTATATACGATTTAATTACCTAACCTTTCGACCAGGTTGCACTTAAACCTTCATACAAAGAGGCCTTGGTCACAGGCTGAGTCAGTGCTTTAAATTAACGGCTTTAAAAATTAATCCCTTCACACATAGGGACGCTTTGTGTTGGAGGGAGGGAGGGAAACACAACAACACTCCACAATGCGTTTGGGGATTTAACGCGTTCAGATGTTTTTAAACAGCGACGAGACTTACCAAATGTTGCAGATCTTAGCATAAGTATGACACACAAGCGATAGTTACTTGGCAATCATCATCTTTTCCCAATTTTATTTGGGGTCAGCACAATGTGTAACAGTGTTCATGCAAAGTGATTTGGCTGCTTTATTTTATGGCTGGCTGCCTGCCTGACGACAACCCTCTTTGGGAATGTAATCTTTCTCAGACGGGTTAGGGTTCTAGGTACGTGGCAAAACTACTTGTTTTTATTCTTCGTTAATGTCGACTATGCTCTCAATATTTTTAACCGCAGTGTGCTGTCAGCCGGTCCTACTTTGTCTTATTTCATTCGGCAACACGTGAGAACGTATTTTGCTATTTTCAGTTCAAGTCCTACAAAAGCAGAGCAACGACCACAGACTCCTGGTACTGCAAGCATATTCTGTGAGACAGTCGCCGGCTTCCACCTGGAGAGAACATCATCTTTTAGGAAGAAATCTCAAAAGGCTTAAAATAAATGTAGCTACATTTTATTTGTAGTTACTGTTTTAATCATTGTAGTTCCTATCGGTTTGTCGAAACCATGCCATATTTAAAGGACATATTATGTTTAATTATTTTTTTTCAGAAACACGGAAAAACGATCGTAATGTTAAATAAGGTCATTTTAAGAATGACTGAAATTGTAACTAAAACACTACCAAAAAAAAACGCTAAATAGATAACAAAATGATGTCAGTAGGAACGTAATAAAATTAATAATGAAATAAATGATTGAATAAAAACTGCCTTGAGTATTATATTAAAGATACATTTTTACTCATGTGTGTATTTCGGGGATGCCCGTTTGGTTTTGGACCCGACGCCCTTATCAAGGAGCGAAGCGTTCTGCCGCGTCGGTGGCCAGTGCATGGCCGCGCGTCAATATAACCGTATTTACTTTGATTATATACCTGTATATAATCAAAGCGTATTTATCTTAGAGAAATTAATGATTACTTGATTTAGTAGTTTTTATAAATTTTTGTGTGTTATATTAACATATTATTATCTTTAAATTTATAACGTAAGATGCTTTAAATCTGTAAGGAAAACAAGTCAATATTATTGTACACAGCTATGGTTTAACAGAGCTTTTCTTATCAAATACTATATCAATGTCTTATCTATGTGATAGATAACAATCATATATTCGCACCCTCGCCTCGGTGCGACACAAAAACCGTTAAATACATAATAATTATCCTAAAGCAGCCCTTTACGTGGTGCGATATTGACGACGTCACAACTAAAAGTTGACTGTATGATATAATCTATTCATCTTGTCTAAATTTGATAGTATCATATTCTTTTACGATATCAAAAGTTTTAAATGCTTCTCCTGAAAAATTGCATTTTTGCATAAGTGACAGTGTCGTACCGAGGCGAGTGTGCGTCTTATGTGTATCGAGCCAAAGTCTATATTGTTTTATTCTAAACTGTTTAATGCGTCATTGTTCTCCTGAAGAAATCTGATTCATCGTTGGTCCTAATAGTGTACTTTACTCTATAAATGTAATGATCAAAAAAGATAACAATATCTAAGAAATTTAGGGCAACAGGTAATCTGAAAATGTTAGTTTTAAGTTCATAAATTTAGAAATTAAATTTTATAATTATTTCAAAGTTTTTTTTTTTTTCTGTTCTACAAATATGCGAAATGCAAGCCGCCATATTACGTCATCAGATCAGTAAAAAACTAAGGAAATTGTGAATTTTGTTGTATTTTACTTTAATATTATCATGGATTACGGTTTTTGTAAAAGCAGAAGTATAAATCTACCCACAAATACCTACTACAAATATTTTATGATAATAAGTTAATACCAAAATTTTATATGATAGGTTTTTTTACAATGTAATTAATTAATAATTAATTAATATGCATTTTAAAACGCTCCTCTGTAAAACCGAGATTGTTATTAGCCCGGTTAATAAAATCAAGAAACGAATCGTTTTGCTTACGGGCGGTAAAATTTCGTTAAATTTTCAATGAAAATTTTACAGTCCGATATGTACCTTAGTTTTTGGGTAACAAATGAGTTGTGGTAAATAGTACATACCCCCTGTGTGAGTCTTAATGTTTCTTTATATCTAGTGTGACTCCTGGAGTATCTTTTAAGTTAGTTTCCCTTCAACACTTGTAACATTACTCCTAACGATAACAGTTTCAAATTAAACGGTAATTGAACATGTATTATGATCACAAATTGGCCAAAAATAGAAATAATTTTATTAAGAAAAGATACCTACGTCAATATGAGTTGATATAATCTGTCATAATAATAAAAAAACAAACCAACTTCAATGAAATTGGTTGTGTCAAAAAATTTACTAAAAATTAAATAATTTATATACATTAAAACCGAACTTGAAAAAAAATATGTAGAATAATTTAGTGAAACATTAATAAAGTTGGTTAATTTCTTTTTAAAATAATTGTGGATATACAAACTTAATAAAACTACAAATACATACGGATAGAATACAGAACCTCCTTTTTTGAAGTCGATTAATAGAAATAGAAGAAATGCTATACCCACTGTGGTTTATTTATTTACTTATTTATTTCTCACACAAATAGCAATTTTGTTTACAGTTTAACAGTTTGCCATTAAAAGTTAAACGGTTTACCATTAAAAGTTTAACAGTTTGCAATTAAAAGTTAAACAGTTTACCATTAAAAGTTTAACAGTTTGCCATTAAAAGTTAAACGGTTTACCATTAAAAGTTTAACAGTTCACCATTATATTAATTTCTAGTCATCAGGCAAAAAATTTTGAAGACAACCATTTCTGCATACCGCGATCTTACTGAAAAAAAAATTCGCTGCCAATGGTACCTAGCACAAAATTGACTACATATTCTCAGTTATGTGGTATCTAGGTCCTAGGAGGTTTGATATTAATACAAATAAATATATATTTAATCTTTCGTAAGTAAATTGTTGTTTTATTTGACTCATAACTAGCGGTGACACGACGAGGAGCACCCTGTAACTGTTTTAGAGTGGTTAATACCTGTTATAGAAGAAAAAAGGCAAATAATTCATAATAATAATAATTTTATTTTAACACCGTTTGGTTTAAGTCGGTTCGATTCTGACATACCACCTCATCAGCGGCCCCAGTGAGGTGATGACCTGTAAGGGTTTCCACATGATAAAAAAAAGTTGTCGCTGCGCCCCACACTTCCCTGTGTGGCGAGGTCCAGTTTCTTTTCATTGAAAGATTCCGATTGAATCAATAAATTAAATTATTTAATATTATCTGTCAATCAATCAATCTTAATAGTCGTTTGATCCATCCTACATTACATTCAGTTACACATAGAGCAAAACTAAAATCGTAAGATGAAGTTAAGAACGGGAGAAGAAAATATCAATTATTAGTTCCAAATTGAAGAAAAAAGGAAAACGTCAATAGTTACTGTCACCCTTTTTTTATGGTATAGGGGGCAAACAAGCTGACGCGTCACCTGGTGGCAAGGGTTTACCGCCGCCCATGAGCATCTGCAACTCAAGAGTCACAAGTGCGTTGCCGCCCTTTAAGGGGGGAAGATCGGGAAGAGGGTAAGAAGGGAGGAAGAGGAGGAGAGGGAAGGATTAGACCCTCCGGTAACCTCACTCACTCGGCGAAAAGCAATGTAAACATTGCTTCACTGACGGTTTTCTGTGTGGCCGTGGAACCACTCCGGTCGAGCCGGCCCATACGTGCCGAAGCATCACTCTACCACGAAAGAAAAATCCTTTCTAAAGAGAGTAAATATTGTAAAAAACGCTAAGTATAATTTTTATAGTAATAAACTATTATACATTTTGCTTAATAACACTGTTATAAGTTGTACTTTAAATGTTCAAGCACTGACTTCAATTTAGGTCGACATTCCATCAGAACACGAAGGACAAATATATTTGTATCTTATCGCGGATAACAAATTCTTATCTCGAAGATAATATTGTAGGGCTAGTGCGAGACATTGTGCTTTGAGAATAGACAGTGTAAGAGAATAATATTAAAACAAGAAAAAATGTGGTGTTAAAAAACCGTCTGCTAGCTGATATTTTAAGATGTAAAGAAAATATCTACAAAGTGATCAAATACAGTCTGATGTGGAATGGTAATGTTTAAATAAAATTGTTTTCTTTGATCACGTGAAAAGTTATAAATTTAAACATCAATACCGTTCATGCGATAACAGCGTTGACTGAAAACGTTTGACATCTCAAGGCAAGTGAAAGTAACAGTTCACAAAGTGAATTACGTAAATTAGTTCTAATCATCAATGACATTTTTTGGCCAACTGTCAATATAACAGTACGATTAAGATACGGAGATACTTATAAACCAAGCCAAGTGAACCATTGCGCCAATTTTAAATAGCAAAAAAAAAATCCGTCAAAATGAACTTCGATGCCTCAGACACTCCAAGACGAGGCTCCAGATGCCGAGCTTTAGAAAGATCCCTCAGCTACTCAGAAGCTATTGGATGCGATTCACACAGATCCTCAATAGAAATACCAAATATCGGTTGTACAGAAGTTTATACTAACGAAGAATTAAAAAAACAATACAGAATATCGCAAACATACGTTGAAGGCAAAGAAATTGCTTTCCCATCTGTAGTAACAAACTTTGATACTAAGAATTATTTACAAGTACCCGTTACATATGATAGTTCTCAATCATCTTCTCATTACTCCAGTGAAGATGAAGGTCTGACTATGACTGTAAGTGTTGAAGAAGAACCGAGAACGTCTGACACGTATAAGCATTTTTCTGACATGTCGACATTACCTATAGCCAGTTCAAGTAATACGGATGACCATATTTATGACAAGATTGATACGATCAATACTGATGACAGTACTTATGATGATAGCCAATTTTCACCTCCTACCACCAAGCATTCTACTCCGTACAGTCGTCGAAGTAAAAAGGGTTCACGCAGGTTGGTATATCTAGACTCGGATATTATACAATTAGGGATAATATAACTTTCATGACGAGCACGATAATTTGTTCTGTGTGATCACTATAAAATCCATGCAACGCCAAAGTTTAATAGTTAGTATAATAGTTATGATTGTGGTCGAGTTTCCACCAGCGGGTGAACACTAATTAGTATAGATAAAAAGTCTGTTGCAAATTGTAGGTACAAACATCGTATTTGGGTGAACCTATATTATGTGAAATGACGTTTTTATTATTGAGTTATTTACTTCAGTAAGATAACAAAACAAAATGTTTTTAATAATACGCAGTCACACAAACCTGATTCACATAGTTATCGATAAACCCCTCCCTCCATTTTGATAAGATTCTTATAAATGTAATATAATATATCAAGGAATTTAATGTTACCAACTTAAAAGTTTTTCCTCAAATTTATGGATATAAGTATAAATATTTGGGGGCAGGGGGGAAGTTGTACACGCTACGTACCACAAATATTGTACATGGTATACTCTTCCTTCCCAGTATTGGCAAGGATTCATTAAGAGTTCAGTAATTGCCGAACATTAACCATTCCTTCCACAATTACAGTGTAGTGAAGACGTATTTACTAACTTATTCTTCCAGACGCACTTATGGCAGACCCCTACGTTCAAAACGGGCAGTCTTAAAGAATGGTGAAGAGAACGTACCTGTTCGCGCCAACATACCTGCCAAGTCCATCAAATATATGAGGGACATCGTTAACACTGTGGTAAGTGATGTTGCCACCTTCTAGAACTTTTTTATACTTGCTTCGCTTTATATGAGTAGATGTTGTGTATATTTAGCAAATATATCAAGGTGTTTATTTGCCTCGTAATATCACTTGTTTTAACTTGTTTTCTTCGATTAAACAGTTTTAGTTTTTACCCAATTTTCTTAAATTGTTGTAGAATCTTCTTGTTTCTTCTTTATGGGTGGTGACGCTCTAATCAGATACCTGGTATGTTTGACGTCTGACACTGTATTTAAATATTTCAGATCAACAGCAAATGGCGGTTCATTCTTCTCCTAGTGGTAGTGGCTCATTTCGCCTTCTGGTTCTTGTTCGCTGCCATTTGGTGGGCAGTGGCCTCGTCATATCAAGATGATATCGGAGATGGGAAGGAGCACTGTGTCACTGGTACTCAAAGCTTTGCTGGATTGCTGATGATGTCTGTGGAGACTCAGGTATATTAATTAGTAATAGTAATCAGCTACATTTATTTCAATACAGAGGAAGGGAATTTTGTTTTTTTCTTATTTTATGCGCCCCTGTACCATTCATCCGATGCTCTAACAAAAGCCCATCAATCAGCAGATAATGACGTTTGTTTTTTATCTATGTTTCCAGATGACGATAGGTTACGGCGTCAGATTTCCTAACGAAGAGTGTCCAGAAGCCATTATCATCATGGTGTTTGAGGTACAAACTCTTTAAACCTTTTAACACGATTTAATTATTAACTTCACTTGTAACTAACTATGTTAATGAGGAATAAGGCTTTAATACAATAGGTATTACATACCTTTGAATTGCCTAACTTTGCGACCAGGCTGCACGGGCCGTGGTCATAGGCTGACTTCACTTGCAATTGCCTGGCACAAATTAAAAATTGTAGGTAATAAAAAGGTTGTAAGACGAAATAAAACCAAGTTTATTGTGATACACTTAATTTTTTTTATGCGATAGCGGGTAAAAGCATACCTCTCTCACAGATGATCATTCGCACAGAGATTCATGAACTCCTTTGGTATCAGCTGCTAATGCTTTGAACAGTGTGGCATGCAAATTGCTCAATCAGCAGACACCGTACCGTTCCTCTCGCCGCCGCCCGCTACGCCAAAAGCCGAGGCCGCTAATTGTATTCTACTGATTGCTGGTGTATTGTTTAGTGTGCAATGAACTGTATCCATGTATCTACCTTTATAGGCAAAAACTATAAGATGAAGAATCTTTGTTGTGAATTAAAAGCGCTAATATAGCTGGGCCTGTTGTTTCAGATCGTGGCAGGCACAGCTCTCTCGGGAGGATTGACCAGTTTGCTGTACGCCAAAATGATCAGGCCGAACAGGCACGTGTGTTCTGTTGGATTCAGTAAGAAAGCGACCGTATGTACACATGTCATTCTTTATTTCGGGGGTTTCCACACAATAAAAAAAAGGTCTCGAAATATAGTAATCACCATGAACTAATTATGGATAATTAGTATACAACCAACATCAAATTACTAATTATCCATATTCCATTACCTTCTTAGAGCACTTAGTAGCTATTGCATACGCGCAGTACGTAGTGGACGTTGAGTGAATTTGCTAAGTTACCTTTTTTAATCCCCGACATAAAAACGAGGGGTGATATATATTATTATGTGTATAGTTGTCTATCTGTGGCATCAAAATTACCTAAACGGTTGGTCCTATTTTGATTTAGTTTTTGGTTCTGGAGGTAATTTGATCGGAAATGTTCTTAGCTATAATTCGAAGAAAATCTGTTCAGCCGTACGAAGATCATCACCTCTTTTTATTTTCTTTCTTTCTTTTTTTTTATTCGTTAATTGAAGTTTTGAGTAGGGGGCATTTAATTTATGTTAAAGATTATTCATTTATGATTCCGTGTACTTCAAATTTGCGCTTAATTTGATCTTAACGAAATGCCTTCCTGAACTGCAGCAACCATTAGTTTAAAAAAAAAGTGTGTGTGTGCAATATACACATGCCAGAAGTGAAACTTCTAAATGAATTAACCACCGAATTTTAATACGCAAATGCACAAAAAGGATACATCACGTTGACTATGACGCATTTTCCAAAGGCTTCGTAGTACGCAGGCGCAAAGACACGTGCTAGCATACGAAGAATATAGGAAAGACTGTATACTTGTATTCTATCTCATTCTCTACCAGGCTAAATCCTATTGTATTGTGTTTGTCTCTTTTTAGTGTGACTTTTTCGATTCATCGAATTTTCAAATCACAACGATGCTAAAGAAGTTCAAAACCTTTGATTTGATTGGAGAATAACGTGTGTTATTTCTTACATAGGTGTGCCTTCGGGACGGCGAACTTTGCTTACAATTCAGAGTGTGGGATCTACTGAACATGCATTTGATCGGGAGTACCATCACCGCTTATATGATGAAGCCTATAAGGTAAGTATATCTATATCTACGGGCCTGGTAGTCTAGTGGTTAGTGATCCTGACTGACTGACAGGACAAATAACTGTGGGTTGAGCATCATCATTTGTTCTGTGTCTGTATGTGTATGTATTTAGTAATATATAAGTCTGTTTATTAGCAGTCTGGGTACCATAATACAGACTCTGCGTAGTTTGGGATCAGACGGCCGTGTGTAGGGTGTCTCAAGTTATTATTATTATAATTATATGTAGAAAATCAACTTTGTAATTAATTGGCGATAACATTATCATGCTTTGAAGTATATTAAACAATTTGTTTAAGTTAATTAAGTTGTGTTACTCTAAAATAAGGTAGGCAGATCGGTTGGTTGTGAAAAATCAATTTTCGATGGGAAATTAAATATATCAAAATCGATTATTAATGAAATCGAGCGTTGCAAGATCGATTCAAATACCGTATAATTGGAAATAAAATAACTTACCATATAATAAGAAATATTTATAGTTTTTAAATTGACTTTCAATTCACTTTTGATTAATTTAATTTTATAGTTATTGTCAAGCCACCAGCTATTCCTTGCGAGTGGTAGATGCTTTTTTTCTGTACGAAATCACTATGTCCTTTTCTGACAATGTGTATCCAAAGTTGTATGATGACCGATTCAGTAGTTAAGGTGCGAAAGCATAACAAACACACAAACAAACCCACATTCGCATTTTTTTTACTTGAGACACCTTACACACGGCCGTCTTATCCAAATTAGTAAGAGCCTGTACTATGGTAACCAGACCGCTAATAAACATACTTATAGATAAATAACACCCAGACACAGAACTAATAATGATTTGTCCTGGGTGGGAATCAAACTCACGACCTCTGGCTCAGCAGTCAGGATCATTAACCAGTAACTACTAAATCAACAGGCCCGTCGCTTATAATATTTGTTAGGGCATATTTTATGCACTAGTATTGAGATCTATAGCATTAAGTTCGTAATTGCTTCCAGGACTTTAGAAGGAGAGTTTGTCCAGAACTATATCCACCAGCTGGAGCTGAAACAAGCCCGCGCGCTCCTCCTGTGGCCTATCACCGTAGTCCACGTCATCGACTCGAGTAGCCCGCTATACGATTTATCACCTCAAGATATGATGGATTTCAGGTAAGTTCCTATTAGATTTGTAAACAAGCATAAGTCCAGTCTGATGGTAAGTGGTTACTGACACCTGTTGGTCACTTGTTGACAACCTCAACCAACAACAACCCTGTGACTGTAAAAACCTTTATTCGTCACTGTTTTCAAGTTTGTACCCGTCAACTTCCATAAATAAAACTTTTTTCCCCACATTTCGCTCATTCCTCCGCATCACATGTCCATACCACGATAACCTATTGCTCCTCAACTTTTCATCCACTGTTGCTACTTGCAGGCTCTCTCTAATATATTCATTTCTTACCTTGTCCATCCTAGTCACACCACATTTCCATCTCAACTTTTGCATTTTTCATCCACTGGTGCTACTTTCAGGCTCCCTCTAATATATAATTATTTCTGGCCTTGTCCATCCTAGTCACACCACGTATCCATCTCAACATTTGCATTTTTCATTCAGTGGTGCTACTTTCAGGCTCCCTCTAATATATTCATTTCTTACCTTGTCCATCCTAGTCACACTACATATCCATCTCAACTTTTGCATTTTTCATCCACTGGTGCTACTTTCAGGCTCCCTCTAATATATTCATTTCTTACCTTGTCCATCCTAGTCACACCACATATCCATCTCAACTTTTGCATTTTTCATCCACTGGTGCTACTTTCAGGCTCCCTCTAATATATTCATTTCTTACCTTGTCCATCCTAGTCATACCACGTATCCATCTCAACATTTGCATTTTTCATTCAGTGGTGCTACTTTTAGGCTCCCTCTAATATATAATTATTTCTGGCCTTGTATATCCTAGTCACACCACATATCCATTTCAACTTTTGCATTTTTCATCCACTGGTGCTACTTTTAGGCTCCCTCTAATATATAATTATTTCTGGCCTTGTATATCCTAGTCACACCACTTATCCATTTCAACATTTGCATTTTTCATCCAGTGGTGCATCTTTCAGGCTCCGTCTAATATATTCATTTCTCACCTTGTCCATTCTAGTCACACCACACATCCATCTCAACATTCTCATTTCAGGAAGTAGTTAATAACTCATTATTTCATACAAATTTCTACAGAACATACCATTCAGACGTTTTATAAAGAGGCACTGATTTGACTTGACAGTCTAATACCGTATTGTGCCACTGATACTTATCAACAGAAAATTAAAGTACTACATTATTCTGTCTGACTACGGTCTTCTGTATATGTACGGGAATTAACGCGATCACAGGCCGTGGTCAGTCACGGTCAGTCCTGGTCGAAACGTGAAGGCACTTCAAAGACATGTAATACCTATTACGTGATTCCGTTAATTCTCGTGCATATACATAATTATTTCATGGAACGTGAAAGCTTATAACTAACTTATAAGGTTTCACGTTCCATGAAATAATTACGTTCTTCTGTACTTTTGGTTTAGGTATTAAATGAGTATGGAGGCTCCAAATTGGGTCATTTCAGTAAATCAAAACCTAGAATGTACTTCCCATTGATATCATGAAATTAGACAATACGCAAGGTCTCACAGCACAAAGTAAAGTAAGAAATCCGAAAGTCCTTAATTTGTTGTTATATCACTTAAAAATATGTTTTGCGGTTTAAAAATTGATTGTAACGAACAAATTGCAATGTCAAGTTTGTCTTTTGAAAAAACAGGCAAAACTCATCGAGGGTCGGTCTCGGATTTGGACGAACTATCTACAAGTTTGGTTGCTTATGGAACCCTCGGTGCGCGAGTCAGAGTCGTACTTGCTTTTTTTGTGGTATTGCGAACCAGACACGAAATGCAACTGACAAATAAATGCCATATTTGTTCCAGGTTCGAGATAGTGGTATGCCTGACTGGCACTTCTAAGAACATGGGCACCACAACACAGAGCAGGACCTCCTATTTGTCCAAAGAGATCATCTGGGGATACAGATTCCAGAATGTTGTGCAGTAAGTATCTTGTCAAGGCAGAAGTAGAGTGTCTAATAAGAGTTAGAGGATCTAAGCAGTTAGTTAGCTGATGATATTTCTGGTTAATGTACGGAGTCAAAACTCTTTAGTTGCTCTAGCTGCCAAATTCTATCAATATTAAAACACAAGTTTCTACTTTTTCTTTACTTATACTGTTTTATTTTTATGCTGTTTTTACGCTTCTTCTTTTACAGCTACAGCAAAAACGACGAAGCATACAAAATTGACGTCGACAATCTGAACACCGTCGAGCAAGTTGACACTCCACTCTGCAGCGCGAGCCGTCTTAAAGGGTTTGAAGTGGAAGTCAAAAGTTCTAACAACATCCTCTCCACTCCTGACAGCTCTATTTCTCCGACCATCGTGTCACTTCACGAAGACTGTTCAACACCTTCTAGGTTTGATTCTTTACCATCGACTCCTACCCTTAACAGGACTGGCACGCAGAGGAGTTTCGGCTGGAATTTTAAGAGGTTTCATCCTGAAAAATATTATACAAGAGAGATTAAAGAATAGTTTACAAGTAGAAAACTTATGAACATTGTAGAACTTGAGGAGAAGAATATATATTATGGAATATTTGCATTTATTGTATAGACTTATATACTACAAATATTAATAGGTCAGTCGGTCGGTCAGTAAACAATAGTCGGTAGGGTGGGAATGAAGAAATACTGTAAAGCCATATAGCATAAGATACAGGCTGTACACATAAATATATAATATTTATGTGTACAGCCTGTATCTTATGCTAGAGCGTGCATGCGTATGCGATTTCAATGGTTTACGGAAGTGTTACATTGTCAGATACACCCTGTAGAAATGAATCGATCTGCTGTTAATATGTTAATAAGACGCTAACAGGTAAATGTCTGTCTTTTTTTTGAGACTTCATAAAAAAAGGGTCTTAGTTTACTCTTTACTCTACAGTGGCCCACAAAAAATTTACAAAAAATCCTTTTTTAAGTATAGGAAATAACTAGATAATCAAAGTTTATTGTAAAATTATCTAGATGCTTGTTTTCTTCTAACATTAAATATAAATAATATATCAATAGGAATTTTAAGATTATGAAACTATAGGCTTTTGCTCAATGGTAGAGTAGTATTAAATTAAATTACCTAGATGTTATTATTATTTAAATAATCACAACTTATTTTGTGTATCATTACATTACTCATTGTAGGTATAACTAATAATAAAATTATTATACAAATGACACAATTTTTATTTTATGTAAGACTTTTTTTCTATAAACTGTCTTCGTTATTATCTTTATTACAGAGAGATCAGCATGGTTTTTAATTTAAAAAAATATATAGTTTAGGATTTAGCGGTTCGTGTTCTCTTCATATCAATAATTGATTTTCTAATTTCAAAAATCTATCACGTGCTGAACAGTTATGTGTGTTAAGTACACGAACATAATTGTTTTTTTTTTTATTAAAATAACAATGATTTCGACTGTGAACCCTCTTAAATATTTTGCAACCGTCCGCGTGATTTAAAAATTTATATACAGAGTTGAGAACAAGTAAGAAATGCGTTATGTGTAAAGTAATGGTTATCGTCTTAGCGTGTGCAACTGGCGACATTATGATTTAGAACAGAATACAGCTGATGTCATTTCTAAATACATTTATTCTCAGTTCTGTGGGCACAACAATTACTTATAAGAATTACTGGTAGTACATGTCTTAAAGGACATGACAAAACAGGATACGTACGTACATATGTCTGACTAACGTGTATGTAACCTTTAGGCTTTAAAAGAATAGGACCTAGACTCGAAGAAGAAGTCGAAAAAGCCGAAGAAGAAGTCTCACTTTCTAATTTTATTTCCTTCTCGTAATTTGCATTTCCATTGTGATAAACTGTGTACATTAAAACGACAAGTGAAGTAAACAAGCGTTATTTATAGGATCAAAATAAATATTTATGTAAAAACAACACCACGTGTCCGGTCATTGGCCCGCTGTACATTTTCACTGTTTACTATATAATTAACAGCTCTATTAATGTATACAGTTTATCCCTAAAGCACAATATAATATTATTTTTGGCATAACAGGGAATGTTTGCAGGAGGCGTACTTTAAGTACAGTTCTCTCCAAACTTATTGGCCGGCCTGAAGTTGGCGCAAACGCCATCTCGCGCATGGTACAATCGACTGAAAAATTACTAACTTATAAAATTACTAAATTACGTTAATATAGTATTAGATCAAAGTTCCTAAATAGATTAATTAATTACCTATAATTAAATAATAATAAATAATTATAATAATAACTTCACACATCTCGTCACACGGCCGTCTGATTTCCAAACTAGGCAGAGCCTGTACTATGGTAACCAGACTGCTGATAAACATACTTATATATTTATAAATACATACATATTATAGATAAATTACACCCAGACACAGAATAAATGATCATACTCATCACACAATAATTTGTCCTTGGTGGGAATCGAAACCACGACCTCCGGCTCAGCAGTCAGGGTCACTAACCACTAGACCAACAGGCCAGTCGAATTGGTTACCATGATTTTGCATTCAGCGCATCGGCTCGCGGCTAACTTCAGGCCGGCCAATAAGTTTAGGGATTACTGCAGTACCTATCGTTTAAAACAAATTGTTTTAACTGATAATATAAATGCGAGTATGAGTTTGTTTGTAACGCTCTTACGCCTTAACTACTCAACCGACCATCATTAAATTTTGCATACACGGTGTCAGGAGTGCAGAAAAGGACATAGATGATACCACGGCCTTATTGAAAACCGGTAGTGAAGAAATTTATTTCTTTTTGCCGAGTGAGTGAGATTACCGGAGGCCCTAACCCTTTCCTCCCCCTCTTTCACCCTTCCCTCCCCCTCTGCTCCCCCTCTTTCACCATTCCCTACTACCACTTTAAAGGCCGGCAACGCACTTGTGACTTTTGAGTTGCAGGTACCCATGGGCGACAGTAGTCATTTACCATCAGGTGACCCGTCTGGTCGTTTGCCCCTATACCATAAAAAAGTGCTGTTTCCGAGGGATAAAGAAAAATTTAAGGCGCGGGCAAGAGCTAGTATTTATATGTAAAAATTTCATGTGCCGTTGTTTGTCCGTAATGAACTTTTAAACTAATGAACCGATTTCAATGAAATTTTTGATTGACGAATAACCTATTGTCTAATGCAGTGATTGACGGTTGCATGGTAAGATTTTAATGTCGATATTATTTAATCTTACCAACGAACATCCGTCGATCATGACTTTTGGTAATGATTGACGTTTGCATGAGCGTCTAATGGACGCCTAAAACTTATGGTACGTTTTCCACACACACTACGCATTTCAAAACAACTAACTTTTCAGCTTAATATGAGACTTATCGATTTCATTGTTTTTTGTACATCAAAATCGCATTTTTTTAACACATTTAAAACGTTTCGTGCGCGAAGCGTTAGATAGCAAAACTATGCATACAACTCATTTGAGCACAGTTAAATTGGTGCCATTTTTTGAGCGCCCAGTAAACATCTAAGGTATACATATATGATCGAAGCTACTGGTGAACTGGACTGTTTTATTCCCTCCGATAATTGAAGCCAGAAGCGAAGGTGTTATGTCCATATGCATCTGGATATTTCCAAGCTAAAGAGTCAGAAAGTGCCTCCTCACGAGGAAGTGGAGTAAGCTGTTAATGGCGATATCGTCAGAGTTGTTGAAAAGAGATATATGTGTGTATGTATGTCGCCATACTTTGACAGGCATCTGGCATTTATATATTCCTCAATTAAAAGACGTGAATATCCATTGCCGGTATTAAAAAAACTTTATTTAAGAGCGAATACAAATCTTGTACCCAACCCAAGCAAATAATAAAACTTATGATTGATATGACATTGTGCAATGTCAGATTGTCGCATTAGTTACTTTTGTGTGTTATATCACTTTATAATAATAATAACGCTTTGTCACGAAAATAGAACATTTTGTAATAAATTGTTTACAACACTAGTTGTGTACCTATTACAGCCACAGTGCAGTAAAGGCTTAGTAAATCAACTGTATTATTTTTAGATCTTTGTACGTATGTATCACTATCACTACCTATTATAAAACAAAGTCCCCCTGTTCGCGATAAACTCAATAACTACTGTACGGATTTTCATACGGTTTTTACCAATAGACCGAGTAATTCATGAGGAAGGTTAAGGTGTATAATTCATTAAGGTTTTGTGTAAAATGGCTGAAATATGACGATGATTGTTGAAGTTGTCAGAAAAAATCAATATAAAATGCTTTTGTTTTGTTGCAAGTTTATAATATAACGAGCAGCGCCTCGCGGTTTCACCCGCGTAAGTACCGATCCCGTGGGAATGTCGGAAAAAAAGGTAGCCTATGCTTCAATCCAGGTCTCACGCTATCTACATACCAAGTTTAATCGCAATCGGTCAAGTAGTTTTTGTGTGAAAACATTACAAACATATACACAAATGTTTCCTCTTTATAATACTAGTTTAGATTAGTGCATCTATGGCTGGTCTTTGACTTTTGTTTCCCTTTTTTACTCAAAAAGGAGGAGGTAAAAGAGCACTAAATTGAGCTTTTTTCCCAAAGCTCCAAAATTCTATTGTTCTCAAAAAATGTAAAGTTCACACATATATTCCCAACGGCTTTTAAAAAAGTGATTATTTTCATTCCCTACGGCTCCATGAGCTCCAAGATTCTATTAGTATTTTATTACCACCAGCTCCAAAAAATATATTTAAATAATATTGTAAATAACTAAATATTTTTATAAGGTTCATACATGAATTCCTAATGGCTCCAAGAGATTTATGAAAAGTACAGTCAGTAAAAATTACAAGATTCTACAGAATTTATATTAATTGTAGTTGTATATGTAGAGTAGGTAGCCGTTAAAGGAATGTTCCCGAGTACGTTGACCTTACTTCCTTGCATGCAGTGGACGTCACTTACGTGAGCCAGCTAGGTGCATTAAAATATTTAAATAATTTGATGTGTCAGTGGTTATGCAAAATATGAGTGTAAATCAAGATGGCGGTTGCGCTAGGCCCACAGAATTCACTTTCATCGATGGTCCAAGTTAATATTTTTTTAAATTAAATACTTTTTTTTAAACTAAGAACATTATGTTTTCGGCATTTATTATAAGTGGTTAAATACTTTATGCAATACCTAACATAATTTTATAAAAGTATCGAGACGTACTTACTTATTCATTTCGAAAACACCCCGTCACAAAAATACTTTATATAAGTGTAAGGTGCCTTGAAATGATTTACTGTGATTATATTAAAACTGTGATTTTAAATGCTAAAGCTTAAATAAAGGGAGAGTGATCGTGGGAGAGCCATGCTTTGGCAGGTATGGGCCGGCTCAACCGGAGTGATAGAAATATCAAATCAGAAAACCGGCAGTGAAGCAATGGTTGTATTGCTTTTCGCCGAGTGAGTGAGGTTACCAGAGGTCCTAATCCTTCCCTCCTCCCCCTTTCCCACTCTTCCACCCTTCTCCTGCTCCCACCTTAAATGCCGGCAACGCACTTCTGAATCTTGAGTTGCAGGTGCCCATGGGCGGAGTTGGTCGCTTACCATCAGGTGACCTGTCCGCTCGTTTGCCCCCTATACCTTAGTATCTACAATATAAGTGTAAGGTCCCTGACTTGAGATGATTGATTGTGATTATTATAAAACTGCGATTTTTAAATGATTAAGTTTATATAAGTGTAAGCTACCTTGAGATTATGTACTGTGATTATTATAAAACTGTAATTTTTTTATGTTAAAGACTATTACTATTATTGATTGTTGACTGATTATTATACACTGACTGACGTACAAATACACTTACTATCTGTTTCTACATTTTCTTTTATTTCACGAGGAAATACTTATTACTACTTATTCATAATGTTTTGCCTGAACCTTTGTTGCCGACTGTACCGAATAATTCTATGGAGCCGTTGGGAAAGAAAAGAAAACAATATTCAAAAAACTCTTGGAGCCGTTGGGAATCATATATGAACTTTCATCAGTGCTTTTAATAAATCTTTTGGAGCCTCAGGGAATTCACGTATTGAGATTTAAAAACATTTAATTACTTTGATTTTTATTTATTTACATATTTTTGGAGCTGATGGGAATTTCGAGAACAATAGAATTTTGGAGCTTTGGGAACAAGCCCTAAATTGGACTCGAGCCCTAAGGGTTTTAATTGATCGATTTTTTATTTTTATAGTAATATGAACTATCGAAAGATCACACGCCCATGGAAATTTATCCCAAGAGTAACACGAGACCAAAAAACATAGGTTTTCTCGCACACAAGGCATAATATATGACGCTCTTAATTGACAAAACTTATTGACGGTCTCAAGTACAAAGTTTGAGCTAATGCTCATAGTATCAAAGTCCTTCTTAAACACACAATTGAAAGACTTTTTTGAAATTGGTCCAGTTGTCCGTGTTCATTTCTTTCTTTTTTCAATTTATTTTTTTAGGCATTAATCAATAACGTAGCAAGGTTTCGCAAATATTCATGAACGTTTAGAATTTCTGATATCTGATAAACACACGTATTTGTCTTGTCAGAATTGAGCCCATGTCCCTGACCAGAAAGGCATATTTAGGTCACTATCATGTATATACTATTGAAAACTCATTTGTAACTCAAATTTGTACAAGTGTAGTATAAATTGTCCTTAATCGTCTGTCATACCTCGTGCTACTTTTCATCTTATCTTAAATGGTGGGACGAAGTTCAATGAAATGTTACAAATTTATTTAAAGCAAAAAGTTTTACTGTCTTTGCTTAAACATATATTTTTGTTATAGTGCTACTTGTGCCACTACTGTTCCAATTTTATTTCAATCGATGATATTCAAATAAACTCGCAGATTTGCTTCTAAACATATGGCAACAATTGAACTATTAAAAATAAGGTAAAAAAGAAAGGAAAAATAAGTTTAGTCCGAAGTAATAATTATAAGCATTATAATATAATAATAATAACTTGACACATCTTACACGGCTATCTGATTCCAATCTTGGCAGAGCCTGTACTATGGTAACCAGACTGCAATTAAAAATACTTATATATTTCTAAATACATATTTTAAATAAATTACACCCAGACACAAGACAAATGATCATGCTCATCATACAATGATTTGTCCTGGGTGGGAATCGAAGCCACGACCTCTGGCTCAGCAATCAGGATCACTAACAACTAGACCAACAGTCCAGTAGTAATTATATTATATATTATTATTTTTTTATTATTATTCTCTTTATTCACTTAAATATACATATAAATTACATTTTTAAATACATTTACTATAAAAAAAATAAACAAAATATATTTAAAAATATTAAAAAAAATGTCCCACCGGTATCGGGTACAGGGACCAAGCTACCAGTTCCAGAGATAGAAACCTCCTCACTATGCGTGCCGTATCAAGGAGGACTGCCTTCTGCATCAGGCTCTTAATCCAGCTGCCTAACATGAGCCTCTGAAGGTGTGGTCGAGGTTCTTAGCAATTAACCCATGGGCCGAAATGACTATCGGCACAATGATTGCTGAATCCACATCCAACATGTCGACAATCTCGTGGGCTAGGTCCAAATATTTTATTTCTTTACCTTTTTCGGCTTTCAAGAGATTGTCGTCATGGGGAATGGTGATGTGAATAATCATTGCTCGGCGCTCTAATCGGTCTATCACCACTATATCAGGCTTATTGGCAACAATAGTCCTGTCAGTGATGATAGATCGATCCCAGTACAATGTTGCACGACCATTTTCGAGAACTGGGTCGGGCACATACCTGTAGTACGTTAACTCGACAGCCACAAGATTATATTTAACAGCAAGTTGCTGATGGACTATCCTGGCCACTTGGTTATGTCTATGCAAGTACTCGCCGTTGGCAAGACGAGAACAACCAGAAATTATATGCCTGAGGGTTTCTCCGGGACGATGACACGCCCGACAAATGTCAATTGTGCCGTCCTTCAGGATATATCTCCGATAGTTATTCGTCATAACAACTTCATCTGTAATTGCACAGACAAAACCTTCAGTTTCTCTGAAGAGGTCACCGAACCGTAGCCAGGATACTGATGCTAATAAATCTATATCGGGCCCATTTAAGGCCCGATAAAAACGTCCATGCAACGCCTTGCTCTTCCATATCTCCCTGCGGTCTATAACAGTAAGTACTGCTGGTTTGCGCCAGTTCTCTTTTCCTAGAGCAAGCGGAGTGAGTCCGTTGTCAACTGCCACAACATCCCGATACACATCCAGGTCAACGGAGAGGAAGTAATCTCTAAGGTTGCATACCTCGCGGTTATGGAGGGTCTCGGCATTTAAAAAACCCCGACCCCTACATTTCCGCGAGATATACAATCTATGACCGACGAACGTGGATGGTGCATTCGCTACGCGGTAAGCAGTGTACGGACTTTTCTATCTAGGGCATCTAGTTCAGTCTGAGTCTATCTAAGTATGCCAAAAGAGTAGGTTAGGACTGGTATGACCCAACCATTATAGGTCCGCACCTTATTACCACCTGACAAAAGACTTTTCAATACTTTTTTCAGGCGGCCAAAGAAACGTTCCTGTAACGATTGCTTCATAGTCAATTTATTTACACCTAACGCCTGTGTCATACCTAGATACTTGTAAGTTTCGTTGGCGGAAAGACATCTAAGTTGTGTAGAATCTGAGAGTTCCATCCCCTCAGATTCCGCAGTCCTGTCTCTTTTTACATGCATGACTGCACATTTATCCACACCAAATTCCATCCTGATACATTTACTAAAGGTTTCAGTTACCTCAAGTAATTTTATTAATTGTAAATTGTTGCAGGCAAACAGTTTCAAATTATCCATGAAAAGGAGATGGGATATAACCTGACCTTCTTTCCACAAACGATAGCCTAGCCCTGAACTCTCCAGTAAAGTGCTGAGAGGACTCAAAGCTAAGCAAAACCACAAGGGACTCAAACTGTCACCCTGAAATATACCCCGCCGGATCGTAATATACTCGCCGTAACCCGGAGACCGCCGACATCCTGGATAGTAGAGTACCGTTCTCCATTGCCGCATACATGCCTTCAAGAAAGTGCATAGAGCTGTATCTACCTTATACAACTCCATCACTCTCAAGAGCCACGTATGCGGTACAGAGTCATAGGCTTTTTTGTAATCTATCCAACATGTCGCCAAATCCTTTCGGTAACGACGAACTTGTTGATTAATGGTCGTGTCAATAATAAGGAGCTCTTTAGTGCCACGGGCCTCACTTTTACATCCATTCTGAGAGTAAGCGATAATAGTGTTGTTAGTTATATGAGATGTTATCTTCACTCTCAGAATAGACGTAAGTAATTTATAAAGCGTAGGTAAACACGTTATAGGTCTGTAGTTTTTGGGATTCGTGGCACTGCCAGACTTAAAGAGCAGGTGAGTTACGCCTGTGGTCATAAAAGTCGGAAGCGAACCTGATTCTAAGCATGATTGCAATTGAGATGCCAATCGTACGTGTGAGCTACGGAGCCACTTTAACCAAAAGTTATGCAGTCCGTCCGGTCCCGCTGAGTTCCAGTTCGGCAGCGAACGAACTGCATAAGCTATATCAGTGTTCGATATTGTTATTGGCTCCATGGTATCAATCGACTCACACGATCGTTCGACATCTCGCATCCAATCACCCTCTGTGTGAGTGACAGGCATCGCCCAGATGTCACGCCACAATGTATTCGTAATTTCAGCATCTGGGAGATGTGTGTCACTCACTAAACCAGGCTGCTCCCACCTTCTATTAACCCACCTCTAATTACCTTTGGAAGGAACGATTCAGAGTATATCGGTCCACTCGTTTTTTGTACCTTCGTATACGGTTTGCCCATGCATAAACTTTCTGTTTCAGAAAGTCAATGCGCTCTGTGACTCGCGCTGCATAATTACAGGTACTGATACCAGTTCCCGAAAAATTGAGTGTGTATCACTGAGATCTGTACTTTCTTCTAAATAAATACCTAATATAGAATCAAGGGTACACACTAGCGCTTTATTTCGTTTATGCATTGGCAAACGCGGTAAACGAGGTCTGTTGTCATAACTCATGGTCCGATATCCTCGAATAGTACCTTCCAAAATATTTCTTATTTGTTCATTGTACTGAGTACTTACAGATGAAGTACCACTGTCCTCTCCACCCTCTGCTGGGTAACCACTTGATTGCAAGTCCGACGCCTTAGCCATTACGCTACCGCCGCTTTCAATTATCATGAGACATTGCTGATACTGGCTAATGTTCAAACAACATATGAATGGAACACATTTTGAGCTACTTTTTTTTCTTGTCTCTCTAATTGCATAAAAGAGAACCGTTCTTCAATCACGAATTACGTTACCAATGGTTCAAAGAATGCCATACATTTATATCTTGTGCTCGCTTCTCGAAAAGCAAATAGAGTTTCGTCATCGGGAATGGGGCTGGTGTATACCATTACTACATGATGATGATGGTTCCGACCGATTTCGGCCATGGCAACCACTTCGACCCCTAGTCGGAGAGATGGTGCTGGTGCGCTTGAAGATGACTTATGTAGTCTATCTTCGCGGCGAAACACCGTACACAGTGAGGGCATGTGAGTAAGCCATTCTCGTAGTGATATGTTATGGTAGCAGGTGGGCGAGCCTTTAACCAGTCGCGTTTGGTATCAAGATCAGCTTTACGAAGAACCTCGAACTCGCGTACCTGGCTGTTCACCATCCTGCGCCATTCTGGCCGCTCTGCTGCCAAACATTCCCAACGAGATGGTTCTATGTTGCATCTCTTCATATGTCGCTTTTGGACATCCTTGTACCGCAGGAGGGGACCGCCATGATTCCGCTTGCCCTCTTTCAGTTCAGAGTAGAAAATGCGCTTCGCCACTCTTTCCTCTGCCATACGAGAAACGTGACCGCACCACCTAAGCTGTCGACGCATTAAATAAGCCTCAATGCCACCAACATTGGCTCGTCGCAGAACTTCAGTGTTTCGCACTCTATCGGACTATCTGATCTTCATGATGGTATGGAGGTATTCAAGGTGAAAGCGATCCAGAATGCGAATGTGGCGGTGGTATACGCACCACGTCTCAGAGGAGTATAGGAGGTTTGGCAGCACAATTGCCATATACACCGATATCTTAGTCGCCAGCTTAAGGTCATGCGAGCAGAAGACCTTGGAGCGTAGCTTGCCGAATGCCGCAACTGCGGCACCCACCCTGCTATTGATCTCAGCATCAAGGTCACACTTGGATGTTACAGTATTCCCCAGAAAGCGAAATTTTTCCACCTGCTTCAGTACATACTCACCAAGTTTTATGGACAGCGTCTCATGACCGTGTATGTCCAGGGACATCACCTCCGTCTTGTTGACGCTGATCTTCAGGCCGAACTTACGGCAGGCTTGGTGGAGTGCGGACATCAGCTGTTGCAGGCAATCTGGGGATTCTGCTAGGAAGCACAAGTCATCTGCATACATGATCTCAGTGATCAGTGCATATGAGACTTTAGTGCAAGCCTTAAGTCTAGCTAAATTGAAAAGGCTGCCGTCCGTGCGGAAGCGGATGCGAACTCCTTGAGAAACAGTATGAGACTTCTCTAACTACTACCGCAAACTATAAGGCGAACAGAGTAGGCGCTAAGTCGCATTATTGCTTCACCCCACAGCTGACGGGGAAGAAGTCTGTCTGTTCACCGTCTACAGTAACGCAGCATTGCATGTCGTCATGCAGGAGTCTAAGGAGTCTCACAAACCTTTCCGTGCACCCGAGCTTGCTTAGCACCAACCATAGAGCTTCGCGAGGCACGCTATCGAAGGCTTTCTCCAGGTCAACAAAGCAAAAGTACAGCTGACAACCCTGTTCTCTGCTCTTTTCTTGCAGTTGACGCACAGAGAATATAGCTTCGCATGTACCTCGGTCTGGTCAGAAGCCAAACTGGGTTTCAGGCAGAACCTTTTTAGACAATTTCATTAGGCGGTTTAAGAGAACTCTAGCAAAGACCTTTCCGGGGGCTGTAAGGAGCGAAATACTGCGGTAAGAGTTACAGTCAGATCGGTCACCCTTGTTCTTGTAGAGAGCACTTATGCGCGATACTTTAAAGGTGTCCGGAACACGCTCCTCCTTCATGCCAACAAATAGTTCCCACACCAACGTGTGCAACTCCTCTCCGCCATATTTTATCAGCTCTCCCGGTATGAGGTCGCCCGTTTGTTTTGTTGCTGTCTGATGGCAGTAACAACCTCGTCACGCATTAGAGGCCCGTCCAGCTCAAAGGCAAGGGGGAGCTGAGGCATTAAACCGATACTGTACAGATCAGCTGACCAATCAACATTTTGCAGAGTATTGAAGTGCTCCGCCCAGCGCTTTAGTACATCCTCCTTGCTCGTCAACAGGTGACTACCGCCTAGAGACCTTAAAGGCACTCTTGCGTGGTAGGATGTTCCAATTAGCTTACGTACCTCACTATAGAACTCTCCCAGCTGGTTTGTGTCATTAAGCCATTGCATGTGACTAGCTTTGTCCTGCCACCACTTATCTTTCATGCGACGAGACAGCTTGCGCAAATCCAGGTCACTATTTTAACAACCGCAATGCTTCTTCTTTGCCTTCTATGCTGTCGCAGGAGATCCCGGCGTTTGTCGAACACTGCCCGCAGGATTCCATTTTCCATCATGGTTTGATGGAAATTATGGAATAGAACAAATAGGTTGTAGATGTACAGGACAAACTGGTAAAAAGCTTGTAAAAACGCATATTTTAGTTCGACCTCGAATAATGATCAACTTTGTGTATGTAATCGACCTACTGTATTTATTTGTACTGTGTCACTGACTCAATTATGTGCAATAAAAACTGCGAATTGACACCACCAAACTACATGTGCTACCAAAACAAACGTTATTCCGGCAGCACAAGACACGCTTTCCGTTAACCGACTTTTTAATAACTTTGTTTTACGTATCACTCGTTCGTCAGCTGTGTTAAAAACCAATTATTAATGATCTCTCTTTGTGAGTTAATGTACGGAAATAAAGATAAAAAATATCGTAAATGAATTTTAATGTAGACATTCATTTTATAGGACATTGTGTAATAATGTTATCAGTAGCACATTAGGAAAATTTTATGCTTCCCGCATGTAGGGTAATTACCATTACTTATTTACTAGCTCTGCGAAAGGAAACAGCATAAGTTAAGATTTTCACTCGTATCCTCGTACCCTTGTACCCTTGAAGCAAATAGCGGAATAGCAGTGAGTTGTCTATCGATTAGATTAATTTCTTTACTTAACACTTCCTGTATTTTACATTGCAGTCAACCATTGGGTGATTTAGTGAAGAACATGGCAGGTGTATGAAAAAGAAATTTTAGGTGACAATTATTTTATTAAACGCTATTATACTACATTATTATATGAATACACATATGTGCACCTACAGATAAATATATATTATATACGTGGGTCACACTGAAATTTTTTATAATAGACCATTTTCCATAGAATAGGCCATTTCGAATTAGGAACCCTTTGGGAATCTGTAGATGTTTAATGATTTCATATGTCATTTGTTTTTACAAATTTGCGGCAATTTAAAAAGGTCTGTCGGGCATCGAAATGGATTTGACTAGAGAAAATTTTCGCTCAGTGATTTACGACTATTCTTGCTGACTTACTCAACAACAATGTTACGATAGACTTCGATTGGCATTTCATTATGAAGCCCCATCTCGTGCCCCTGTTTACAACTGGTTTAATGAGTTTAAACGTGGTCGAAGCAAACCCGTTGCTGATTCTCGAGAAGGACATCCTTCTACGGCGACTACTGAAGATAACGTGAGTGCTGTATGGCTAATGATAGAAGCTGATAGAAGGGTGACATATCAATAGATTCGGGCAGCTTTAGTCATTGGTATGAGTCAAGTACAAAAGTCTTACATGAACATTTAGGCGTCAGAAAGCTTTGTACTAGATTGATAGCTCATAATTTGACGGACGATCAAAAACATCGTCATCGTCGTTTGGATTGGTGCCGCTCAATGCTTGAAAAGTATGACGAAGGTGACTCGAATGCTGTATATGACATCATCACAGGTGATGAAAGCTGGATATAATCTTACGAACTTGAAACCAAAAGATAATCTTCGCAATGGATGTTTCCATTCGAAGATTTGCCGACAAAAGTAAAGAAGGGCAGAAGTCAACGGAAAAAAAATATTGCGTCATTCTTTGATAGTAAGCGGTTACTGTACCCTATGGACCCTCTAAAAATCTATACATTCTTCATGAAAAACCCAATACCTCTGTCCCTCGGGAAAACCTCAAAACAGAAGCGTTCGCACGAGAAAATTCCTCTGAAATGATCATGCGCGACCAGTTAGGATATTCCAAGGTTTGTGGATGAACATCCTGCCTTGGATCGTAAACGATTCGCATATAAGTATACAATATAAACGTACTTATAATAAGGTCCATTTAAATTTTTTTTTATTTATGGAACATCATTACAGTTAAAACTGTGCTCACCTTTCTAATACCTCAATATTTCACGTTCTTTTATATTGATATACCTATACATTTATAAAATAAACAGGCTAAATAACACCTCATAATTCTTACAACTTGTATTTGTTTTTCAAATAATCACGTAATAGACGACGTAATACTTTGAAATTGTATAAAAACCGGCCTTTACTATGCCTAGCTAGATCTACACACAAATAACAAATGTTTGTAACTTTTGCAAATATCCTCAGTTAACTCGCCTTAGTGATAAGTGTATGTACTTTATCTTTAGTACGAATGGTATTACATTGACTGGCCTGTTGGTTTAGTGGTTAGTGACCCTGACTGCTAAGCGAGAGGTCGTAGATTCGATTCCCTTTTACAATAACATTTACATATATATATAAATTATCAGCAGTCTGGTTACCATAGTACAGGCTCTGCCTAGTTTGGGATCAATTTGGGTGTGTGAGATGTATTGTGTAAAAAAATAAATTTTAAAATAAAGTTCAGCTTTGCCTTTATAAAGGCGAACATTTGTGAGGATGCTTGGATGGATGAATGGATGTTTATTACTAATTCAGGCAAAAACGGCTAAACGGATCTAAATGAAATTAAAAGAGAGATAGAGCATATTCTGGAATAACAGATATGGTACTTTTAATCCCGGAAAATGTACGGTTCCCGTGGAATAGATTTTACTAAAATTTCCACGCGAACGAAGTCACGGGCAACAGCTAGTTATAAATGCGAATGAGAGTTTGTTTTGTTTGTTTTTTATGGGATAGGGGCAAACGAGCAGACGGGTAACCTGATGGTAAGTGACTACCGCCGCCCATGGGCACCTGCATCTTTAAAGTGGGAGTAGGGGAGAGAGGGAGGCGGGGAGAAGGGTTAGGGCCTCCGGTAACCTCCCTCACTCGGCAAAAAGCAATGTAAGCATTGCTTCACTGCCAGACCATACGTGCCGAAACATGGCTCTCCTACGAAAAAAAGGGTGTTTGAAGGCTCTGATGATTGTGGGAGTGGCGCTAGCTGTAGGATCAGCCAGAATCGTGGTAAATAGCGGTATATCATCTCTACCTACTCGACTTCAGTTACAGGTATGAGACCCTGACCTGGCTATGGCTTATCCTCCCCAATCCACCCGTATAAGCAATTTTCCATTTTCTTCCCTTATTGCCTACTTCTCTCCCTCAAGCGTGTGTAAAGAGTGTGAGTGGTACTAAATTTTAGTTGGCAAATTGAGGGAGTGTAAAATGTAGATATCTATCAGATATTTTACTCTCCCTGAGATGGATGGGTACTCTTTATTGCATACCAAAAAAAGTATTATACAATCTAGAAATTTCATATATTATCTCTGGGGATCCCTATCCCTTTGGCGATATAGGGCGTGAATATGCATGTACCTATGTTATATCTTACCTTGAGTAAAACAAAATTTTTCTATGGAGTAGAGCGAACCATTTTTCAATGATGACGTCACACCCTTTGATATTGACAGGTCTACTAAAAACGCAAGCTATGTGAACTAGGTACTGTCATGAGTAATTGTCATTATTACTTCCTGTAGCAGATTCAGCATATATAGGCCTACATTCGCCTGTGCGTCCCATCGCGGATCGATGATTCATCAGTGAGTAATGAATAATTACGCTGAGAAATTGTTTCAGTACATTTGCTGACTGAGATTATAAGTTTAACCTTGTTTAGTACACAGATGTTTACGGCGTTTTGTTGTTTGGATTTCACATCATCTACAATACGTTGACCTGCGTCGTTGATCTTTTTGTAACCGATAAAAAAAAAACTTCAAACCCCAAACTTCAAAACCCCATGTTGTGGTGGTACTGTCATTACTCAATTACTTACTCATCACAGTTAAGTCTTCTTTTTCATATTTTTATGGGACCACTTCTGAGACACAACATTTGATCTACCAAGCCTTTGATTCACCTCCTCTTTTCATCTTCTACCGATCCGATCTTTCTAACCGACGAAAAAAAAGGAGGTTCTCAATTCGACCGTATACATATTTTTTTAAATGGATATTTTCGCTTAATTTTCAATTTCGAACTTGTTTTAAAAGCTGTTACTAAAAACTACTTGTTGTAATAAAATAAAATTTATTTACGATCGATTTGATTGTATTCACAATCGAATCGAAATTAATCGGTAGAATAGAAAAATCGGACTACAAACGTACTTCGTAAAAGCTCTTCTTTTCTTAAAAGATTTTGGAAAAAGAAGCTGATGAACTGCAACACGGCGTAAAACAAAAGGTTCCAGTTTTGAACCAAAATTCCAAAGGACTCGTGTTTGATAAACTGTTTCTTTTAAAGAACCTCTGTGCGTGGGAGAGCCATGCTTCGGCACGTATGGGCCAGCTCGACCAGAGTGATACCACAGAAAACCAGCAGTGAAGCATTGATTGCAATGATTGCTTTTCGCCGCGTGAGTGCGGTTACCGGTGGCCCTAACCCTTCCTTCTGCTCCCTCCCCCCTCCTCCTCCCTCCAAAAAAAAAACAACTTTACAGAACATCGCTGATATGTCTCTTTTATACATCAGCAGTTTCCTTCCAATTCCAATTCATTCGGTATATCAACTTTACTATTATGTCTTATTTCACATCAAAATAAGTACATTGTGAGAAAATTAACAATTCCAAAGGCATTCGGTATTCCTGCTAAGTTGAAGGGACGTGACCTGCATCCAGCAGGGACCAGGACAGAATTTTAAGTACCTGCACTCTTAGGGCACTGCGAGTAGAATTCATTCAAATCGATTGTGATCTGACTTTCTGAAGTTTTTATATTACCTTTGAATGGTTTATTATTAATACTGGGAATACATGGAGTTTTAGTGAAAGTAATAAATTATGTGCTGCTAAGAAAAATTGCGACTTTTCGACATTTTGTAAAAACTTATTTGATATCTTCCATTTTGTATAAAAAAGCTCCATCTACAGAACTAGCATCTGCAGCTGTATAAGTATGTAGATAATATCCATTTGTATACAGGTCATTAGGCAGGTATATACTTATCTACTGACACATTATATTATTATTTATACACCTTTAGTTTAGGTTTAGAAGGCACTGTGTAATATGTAAAAAAATTAAATACCGCCGACTTGAAAGTCGCTTCAACGATTAGAAAATACCTAATAATCTTGGAACGGCTGAATATATTTTTGTGAATTATAGCTAAAAACATTCTCTATCAAGTCACTATCGGTCTATCCGTTTAGGAGTTACGATGGCACAGACATATACACACGTTAAATCAATCCTTTTTGCGTCAGGGGTTACAGAAACTTACAAACCGGAGTCAAGGTCAGCAGAATTGCCTTTATAGTTAGCTATTTTAAAGTAATGTAAATAATGGACGAAGTAACTATTATCATATGTGTTCTAATAGTTATAAGGTTAGTTACGGCGCTATAAATACAAACCCAACTCATATTCTCGTCCTTGATATATCCTCACCTTTATCATACAATGTTTTCTTCCTACTCCATACAATAACATGTCAATGTTTGTTTCTTGGTACCTACTTCATTCATATTCATGTAAACATTTGTTATCTACACACTATTGAGAAATACATAGAATGTACTTTTATACATGCAGAAAATAGATATAATAATAAAAATAACTCCACACATCTTACACACGGCCGTCTGATCCCAAACTAGGCAGAGCCTGTACTATGGTAACTAGACTGCTGATAAAAATATAATATAATACTTTTCTAGTCATTGTTCGTGAATTAGGAGGCTGATAACTAATTACCTTGGGCGAGAAAGAGATGGTATCGTGTGCTAGATAAACAGTCTAAAAGACTGAGCCTACAACTCCCGCATTAAGAATATTTCTGTGTCGCGGGAGGCTTCACAAACATTCAAACAACGGACACAAAGAACACCCAGACTCGGGACAACTATTTGTGGATTACAAAATTTTTTGTCCCATGTGGGATTGCAACCCAAAGCGCGGTGTAGTTTCGAGGTTACCACTTAAACCATTGCGCCATCCGTGCAGTCCGTGCAGTCATATGCTTTTACAATGGGTTACAATTTCATATTTGAATACCGAAATGCAAAGGTACATAGATGTACCTACTCGAGATGTGATTCACGCCTGTACCCTGGAAGGTAGTGGCCTGTAAGCAGAGACGTATTTAACACCCACATTTTGCCAGTTATAATTTGGTCCCACTTACGTAAAAAGGGAAATCCTATTGCCGTCAACGGGCACTTTGGGAATTATAGATGGGAAAATTGGAAGTGTATTCAAAAGGAAAGTTAGGATAAGGGAAGGCAATGAACAAACGAATTTTCAAACTTAAAAGCCTATCGAAACGCTATACAAAGAAAATGTATTATTTATTTGTAAAATTCCCTAAAAATACGTTTGGTTTCGATTCTTATTTTTCCTTCCTTTCTTGTAATTGGTGTGGTCCTGGAATGCCTCATTACAGCATGTATGAAACTAGGTCAGTTAATATGTATACCGGGTGTTAGATAAACGCTCCCGAAAACGAGGACCGACGATACTAATACTAATTATTATCGTTTCATTTAGCTGTACTAACTGATGGAGCGTGAATAATGCTAATATAAGATTGTTACTTTTTGTTTTTATCGGGATCGATTTTTTTTCCAATTCACTATAAAAGGTATCATTAGTACTATCGTCGGGCTTCATTTTCGGGAGCGTTTACCTAACACCCGATATAACACCTTGTTTGTGTACATTATACCATATACAGATGGATTTAAGAGTGTAAGCTGTAAGTGTGGCTGTGCTAATAGCTGGTCCAGGTCGCATACCTGTAACTCTAAATGCCTGTTGCCAGAATATCTAAAGCTCATCACAGACTGTACGGGACGGCTCCACCCCTGAAATTAAGTTGTCATTCAAATCTGAGCTTTAAAACGTGGTCGTATAATACATTTTATAATGTCAATACGCGATTACTGCCCGTCGACGGCTTTTTATATTGACATTATGAAATACTAGCAGCGCCTCGCGGTTTCACCCGCGTAAGTGGTATCCCGATCCCGTGGGAAAATCGGGAAAAAAAGTAGCCTATATATTAATCCAGGTCTCCAGCTATCTACATACAAATTTTCATCGCAATCGGTTCAGTAATTTTGGCGTGAAAGAGTAACAAACACCCATACATCCATACTCACAAACTTTCACGTTTATAATATTAGTAGGATATTTTACGACCACGCTTTAATGCTCAGATTTGAATGACAACTTTATTACTGGGTTAGAGCCGTGCCGTTACAGTGTGTGATGAGCTTAAGACCTCTAGCTGAAACCTTCCATTGCATTCCCTTCTTAACAATTATTCCCTTTAAATATACTCCCAATTTTCCCATCTTTCATTCCCAAAGTGCCCGGGTGACAGCAATAGGCTTACCCTTATTACGTCAGTGGGACCAAATTATACTTGGCAAAATGTGGGTTTAATACACCTGTGCCTCTCCCATCGGGGATATAGGTATGAGTATATATATATTATTATGTATTTATAAAAAATCTGTTCTTTTACTATCTACAAAATCTTATATAACAACCCATTTCCGTATGTCGGACTATGAAGGACAGAAAACAACATTGAGTTTCATGTTTATTCGTTCAACAACATCTATAATATAATAAAACCGTATCCGTCAAAACATCTGGACCTGTGATTTTATGGAGTCCCAAACCGTAACCGAAACTATTCGGATATCCGAAATAAAAGTCTATCGGAGACCGGAACCGAATCTGATACAAAAGTTTCGAATAATTTCGGATAAGTAGAGGTCTAAATAAGACACGTTCTTATTTTTATATGGCTGAAATTGTATTGTTGTTTTTGTTTATTATAATTTTGTTTTCGTATTTAAAGCAGATAACACTTTAAAATTAGTCCCTATAATAATAACTTATAAGGTTGGTATTGAATTTTATCCTATAAATAAACCCAAATCATTATCTGGGTATCTGTATTTTCTTATTACAATTCCTTACAAATCTAATATCCATAACTGAAACTATCGGATAATCCACTAAACTAGACCAACATTGGTATTTCTTGTAATTTTTCTGTGAACGCATTCATAGAAGTTACTCAATTCAATGTAATTAAAAAGAAAACAATATTTACAAATTTCTGATAATATTTCCCGGACTTCGTTCTCAATCGCCCAGTTGAAAGATTATTCTTACGCCACACATAATAATACATAGAGATGCTCCTGAATTAGTTATGGTTCAAAAACAATTAAACCGGGGTTTCATTCTCTATGGTATAGACACATTGCTCAATAAAGGAGTCCTAATTATAGTCGTTTACACTATTAAATTAACAGTAGAAATTGTATAAATAAACACTCAAATTTGTGATACGGCTGAATGCAGAATTCAGAAACACGCATGTGATTTGCCAGTTCTTTCTCTTGAATAAGTGTACTTTGTTGGCCGAGCGCATCGCTCTCCAGAAATGAAATGAGTACCTACTAAAATAATGTTTGAGTGAATTTGTATTTTTTCATAAAGATCAAGTTTGAAGTTAGATTTAAAAAAAAATTGAGTCAGTGAGCGCATGACTTAAGAAATGATGAACCGATTTCGTCTTTTTTTTTATTGCTCGTGACATCCGTAAGTTCTGTTACTAATTGAAAAGTTAGTTACGAAAAAAAAGAGGAAATTAAAAGAGTTTGTTTTGTAATTTCTTAATACTAGATTGATACTTTTTTCCACAGTTCTTATTATGTGATTCGGAAGCGCCATACCGCCATGCCGCAGAGAACTTAGAACCGTAAATAAAACATCCGACACGCTTACAGTCCCGCTTTAAAATAAATTTATACATTTGATAATGCATTTTCTCTCGGGATTAGCACTTTTTTTTTCATGATAATTGATTGAGTATTTAAACCGTGAAAGCGGAAAGAAACAAAAAGAAAGAAAGAAAAATGTTTTATTTGTACAAGTTACACAATAAACATACGTCTGAACACTTGGTATCGAAGATTAAATAGTCTATCGTTGCAGATCGCTCTGCAACGCTGGTATTCTCGCAGGCCCCAATCAAAGCATTTATACTTTTAGATAAAATTAGAATTTCTAATACCCATTTAACACTTAAAATTGGAAGAAATATACCCTTGCGAATTAGACCGACCGCGGCCCACGGTGTTTAACTGTCGGGTATCACAGGGTTGTTGCAGGTACGAGATCTCGAGGGACTAAAAATTTCAATCTCGCGAGATCCCGGCATTTTCGAGATCTATGGCTCTTAAAAAAACTATTGTTTTTATTCGGTAAACAAAAACTGCTGAGCGTGTTATGTGATTAAGTAAGACAACAATAATTTTAAAAAAATATTTTTATAATCATTTACTTATTATTACTCCTGAACACGCTATTTTTTTTTAGAAATTAACAAAAATAAAATAAAACCTGAGAAGGCTATTGTTACAATTGCCCATTGAAAATCTAGGGGTGATTTTATAAATAGCATCTTAAAAAACAAAATTTGACGTGGGAGAGCCATGCTTCCATGAGCCATGATACCACGGCCTCACAGAAAACCGGCAGTGAAACAACAATAAAAAAATCATAAAGAACCTTCTTTATAAGTGAGTCTACACTATTTGTAGACGTAGAAATACGCATAAAAGGACGTTTACATACCCTCAGTGCCTCTTCTAATTCGATGGATGATTTGATGCGCTGATCATTGCCCGCGCACCGACTATATGCGGAATGCATTGCTGAATACTGCCGTTCAATCTCGCCAATCTTGCGAGATCTCGAAAAATGTATGCTTCGGCTTGCTTCGGCATTCTTTTTCCGACCTTATCCCATCTCTATATTGATCTCGTAAAAATGGTCGAGTTCTAGCGAGAACGAGATCGAGATGTCGTATTGCTAAGCTTGAAGTCAAATTTCGTAAAATATGCTACGAAAAGATAAGAAAGGAAAGTAGGTATTTCACTATTCAAATACTTAAACCCTGTTACTTTAATCAATTTGTAAACAGCTATTTTACAACTATTTGTAGTACTAAATAAATTAGCTTTGATAACACTAGGTGTTCTATTAGGTTTCTCAATATAAAGTGCGACAAACATATCACAAGTCTCATACTACTGCCGTAAGCGTCAATCAACCGTAGTATTTTATATTGTCATAATCGACTCGCACGTGGAGTCGAGAGCGCGTTTCGCGTATCAGGGCGCACGTCAAAAAGTGGCGCGAAACGATCGTTTGCTTAGACTGTATTTTTCCATATATTTTTTTTATTTAATCTAATGATTCAGATAATATATTTTCATTACAATATTAAAATATTATATGGAAATTAATGGACAAATAATTGTATTTTCCATAAAGTGATAGTGAAAATGAAAACTTTTTTGTTTATATTTTTGACAGGTTATGCAGTAAGTTGCGATGACAAGTAAGTTTCTTTTTTATAACATAATATTGTATGGAAGTTTCCCTTTTTTCTTCTTTTTTTAGTTACCTATTATTGATTATTGTCCCTTTCTTGCCCATTTGATCCTAATATAAATTCCGCAATTTTTTTCCTTAAGGTTTCCGTGTAAATATTTCCCTAATTTTATTGATGGCAAAAGCACTTGCCGTGCGAAGCCAAGTCCTCAAAAAACTTTTTTTTCTGCAGTATATATAAAAATATTTACTAAGTTTATACAAACTAAATATACATTGTAACGTGTTAAAAATGTCTAAGGCAAAGTTTATTTGCGTGTACTGAACTTTTTCTTTGTTTTTTTTTTTGCAAGTTGGCAAGTGTCTGTGATTTCCGATAATGTCAAGGCGAGTTGTCTTTCACTTAAACACGTGCACGGCGTACGATTTCTTTACAAAATAAATATTGATTCGACCCCCATGTTTGTATAAACAATACGGATGATAATACTATTATTACTACACATAGTTTGTATCTACATTTGAGTATACTGTTTACTCTGATCGTTCCATTTTCGAAAATAGTTCGGCCTTGGTAAGTAAACAGAAATCTTACTAGGTGAAATAGGACAAAAACTTGTAGCATGTAGTATGTTACCTAAGTGTTTATAAATAGAACTTTATACCGAACTGGTGATTATGATATTATTATATATTTATTAAAACGCAAGCACGATTTTCTTTTTTTTTTGGGTAGATAAATAAGTTACGTGCTAAACCAGGATAGAAAACATGAAAGTATTTCTATTTACAATAGTTATTTTTTATTATTGCACATTTTGAATTATTTTGATTAGGAAAAAAGTCGTGCTTACTCAAAATGTTATTTATTTCACTTTACTATAATGTGTATAATAATAAGTCATTATTCAACCATGGCGCTACTGAGTGACCTAATTGAACATTAAACATCAAAGACTACAATAGTATATAGGATATAGACAGGCAACTCTGCTTCTTTTTATTGACAACACAAAACTCTGCCTAGTGGTCAGATACCGAAAACTAATATAATATACATATCTATAGGTATATATATATATAATTGAACAATATATAGGTACCTACTTATACGGTGTATGAATGTGTTTTGTTGTTACCTGTTTCTTGTTTTATTGGTTCTAACATGAGAATTTTATACTTTAGCTAATTAATGTATGTTTATGACTAATCTCCGATTTTTATATTCAAACCAAAACTTTTATTGCAAAAAGAAAAGCACAAGAAACCGGCAATCGGTACTCATACGCAGCCATTTGCAATATAAGTGAAGTGTTGCCAACCTAATATTAATAAGTTCCAAATATTTAAAAAAAATTGTTGATTGTTACGATTGTATTTTTAATTAATATTATTGTGTGTTGGTGAACAAATTGTTGTTTGTTAAGAATTTGAAGTGGTTTTAGATATTTAATATGCAATATTTTGGTATTTACAAATGCGAATTTTAAATCGTAATACATTTGAGGGTAATAAATTTCCCCTCATACAAATTATAAATTTAAATATTGTAGCACAGTAATTTTAGTTCCGGTATCTATCCTTGGGATGGCACTGGACTCAATAAAAAAAGTGCAATTCTTTTATGTTCCAAATTGCCATAGCATGATTAAACATCAAAATTCCAAAAGATGTCTGTCTCAACTTATTCGCTCATGCCAGGCCAGGGCCACTCCGCACTTTAGATAGATATAAGCTACAAGTACTAAAAATGCTAATAATTCAGTAGGGTGCCGCGCGCTGGCCGGATCGCACGTTAGTTTGATTTGATGCTCACTCACGCGCTCGAACAAAGACGGCTCATACAATTTTTAATTCAGTCTTAGACATTTCTTCTATTTTTTATTTTTTACAGTTTACTCCTTAAGAATCGATTTGCGTATAAGGCGCCCGGTAGGAAATAATATGAAGAGTAAAATTTAGTGATCGGAAGGCAGCGTAACGCTTTATTGTGCTTTTTATGCTTTATTGGAGTTTACTCCTTATTCTCGACGCATGTAAGTAGATATGTGTATACCTTTATGTTATATATATGTGTAAAAATATACAGAATATATAGAGGGAGGGAGGGAGAGAGAGGGAGAGAGAGAGAGAGAGACTCCAGTAAATTGTAAACTCCAGTCGTGCGTCGGAGCTGACACACACATTTTTTTTACTATAGGCGTAAATAAATAGCATATTTGGGTGTTTTATTAATGAACTAGCAACCTGCCCCGGCTAAGCACGAGCAGCAGAGCAAATTATATTGTTTTTACCAGCATCTTAATCTAGGTAAAACCTTAATCTAGTTCAATTTAACCCAACGAAGTCATAGGTTTGCGCGTTCACCGCCAAAAGATACCGTTTGTTGTATCACTTCGCTTTGAGAGCACATCTCTAACTGCCACAGCCGGCATCGGAATGCTTGGCGTTGATATATGGAGCAAAGTTCAATTTCGCGGTCACTTAGAGGGTAAGGCCAAATTAGCCTCGAAAAAGCTTGGTATGCTAAACATATCGAGACAGTATTTCACCCCGGCCCACCGCCTACAACTCGATAAGGCGCCGGTTCGGCCGCATATGGAATACTGTTCATATCTCTATGCAGAAGTACTTCAGTACCAGCTTCTCCTTCTCATTGAATGCGGTTCGTATTCAATGGAGAGCGACTTGAATCGTTGTTTGCCAGGATATTTCAGATCGGCTCGACCCCTTGGCGTTGTGTAGAGATGTAGCTTTACTCTACGTTCTCTATCGCCTGTATCATGGAGAGTGCTCCGAGGAATTGTTCGGACTTATACCAGCCGCAGCGTTTCACCATCGTTCAACGTAACAAAACTATCATCCCTATCACCTGGATAATTGGCAATCCACCACTGCGGTTCTCCAGAAACCTTATGCCTCACAAAACCAATCTCTGGAACAAATTGTTGCCTGCGATATTCCCGGACCGATACGACCTTCAAAATTTCAAGAAAAGAGCGTACTACCATCACAAAGGCCGCAACGCACTTGTGAATCTTGAGTTGCAGTTGTCTATAGCCGACGGTAGTCCTTACCATCAGGTGACCCGTCTGCTGGTTTGTCCCCTATAATATAAAAAAAAACCTTGATAAACTTATACACCTAAACCTTCCTCATGAATCATTAAATTTGCTCTGTTACCCGTGTGATGCCGGGGCGGGTTGCTAGTTCATACTCATGGATGACTTCGTCTATTGGTGGAAACCGCATTAAAATCCGTTGCGTAATTTAAAAGATCGAAGCGTACATTGGAACAGAGGGCAGGAAATGACTTCATTTTATGCTACGTAGAGATTTTTAAATATTGAAAAAATACATTTTGATATGTATGCTACTCCCTGTTGTTGGCGTTAAACTTGTTAGATACACTGTTACTTTAAGCTACTAGATAAGATAATAGTGCTTTAAGCTACTAGATAAAATTTACAGTGTGAAAGGTAAAATTTTTTGAAAATGATTTTCTACTTTTTAGTTTGGTTTTCTGGGTTTTCTATTAAACCGTGTTTTTTTAGTATATTAAACTATTATTTATTATTTACTTTTTAGATTAGTTTTCTATTAATGCGTGCTTTTAGTTTTTTAAACTATTATTTATAAAAACCCAAGTCTTAACTCTACCAACATACATATATTTTAAATAAAAATTTTCATGAGTGGTATTCATATTTATTAAAAACTATACGGTTTTACTAACGTTTGTATTTCGGGGATGCCCGACTAGTTTTGTGACACCTGACACCGTCGCGGCAGGACGCTTCACTCCTTGAGAAAGGGCCCCCGTCGGGTCCGAAACTAGTCGGGCATCCCCGAAATACAAACGTGAGTAAAACCGTATAGTTTTTAATAAATATATTTTAAATTAAATAGTTCAGATTAGATTCATCATTAGTTACACCAGCAGATAAATAATAATTTTAACTAAGTTCTAATCTCTGTTAGTTATGGTAGACTACTATTAATATTTATTTGTATTTAATCTATTTTCTATGTTTAGTATTATACCTACTTCCGTAATGGCCGCCCTTCGCTGACAATATTATTTTACATCATAGAAAAAATACTGTGTGCTCTGACAGCGTGGCTGAATTTATTTATATTACTGAAAAGTCAATGACATTTGAAAAATGCGCTCCCGCTTAAAAAGCGGTCAAGTGCGAGTTTTATTTTAAACTAATAACTGATAAGTTTATGAAAATAAGAGTAAACGTCTTTAACCTTTCGCGAGTTGTTAACATATTATAATATGAATTTTTATTACTCTGCAATAAATAGACTGGCCGATTACAAAAACTATTTTGTTTCTTTTTTTGTCAGATTAATTTCTGTCAAAATAAGATTCATCGTGGGAAAATACGGGAAAGCAACTAGTCCAGTATTCCCGGAATATACACGTGGTTAAAACCGCCCTGACCGCCTTCTGTCAAAGGGTGATGCGATTTGTCTCGTCTAGTGTGGTCCCTGACACAATGACACCGACCTCTAGTTGCATTCCTATCGTTGAGATTTTTTTATTCTAAGAAATGTGAAAGTGTACACAAATTGTTTTTCTGGCATATTAAGAATAGGTTAGTCTGGTAAAACCTTTTTGAAACACTTTTATACAGGAGACATCGCAAATTAAAATGCTGCGCTAACCGTCCGTGTCAAATGAATGCAACTCATTGTCTGTGCTGAGCACTTGGACGTACCTATTTGTGACAAGTCTTGCACGTTTATCTAATGAGATATTTCACAAACCTATTAATAACGAAATATTATTGCATTAGTCATACAACACAGTAAAGTTCACTATGTGTTTGAAATAAAATTCAATATATTTATTTACTTTTGCAAAATTAATACAGGTTTAAAGACCGCAACTTAAAAAATATAATAAAAAAAGTGTGTGTCAGCTCCGACGCACGACTGGAGATTACAATTTACTGGAGTCTCTCTCTCTCTCTCTCTCTCTCTCTCTCTCTCTCTCTCTCTCCCTTCCTCCCTCTCACCCTTCCTCCCTCCCTCCCTCCCTCCCCCCCTCTATATATTCTGTATATATTTACACACATATATATAACTTAAAGGTATACACATATATACTTACATGCGTCGAGAATAAGGAGTAAACTCCAACAAAGCATAAAAAGCAAAATAAAGCGTTACGCTGCCCTCCGATCACTAAATTTTACTCTTCATATTTTTTTCATACCGGGTGCCTTATATGCAAATCGATTCTTAAGGAGTAAACTCCAAAAATGTGTGGACAGAAGTAACGCGTTACGGTTTACCCCCCCCCCCCCCCCCATTAGAAGTTATCCCTTCAAACACATATTTTAGTAGTTACGTAAACTTATTAAGTGACTAATTACGTTGATTTTTTGCATGTACTTAATACCTTAACATTATTTTGTGAACTAATGGTTTGTAAACACATTATTATTGATTAGAATCATTACGGTGTCCTGTCCATAGCTTCAGATGGGACCGGGAAAAAGACGTGCTGTGTGCTTCTTTGAAAACATACTTGTATCAACAGATAAAATGGCAGAAAAAATTATATAAGTAGACATGAGTATGGGCGTCGTAGAATTGTTGCTTGGAAGTACTCGATAACTGTCTTACACACGGCTGCTATTGTGCATCTTTTTTTATCGCATAGGCTTATATTGTCAGTGTTTGTTTGTTTAATACCATTATAAATAAACCCCTTTGTTAATGTTAATATAATTTACTTACTCCAATACGGAGGCCCAAGCGTAAATTTATTTTTTCTACGTCTTTCTTTATTGCACGAAGAAATAAGCATGCGCACTGTGGTTTACTCGATGCCTGTCTTACACATGGCTGCTATTGTGTTTTTTTTTATAGCATATGTCATTAGATATATAGTCAGTGTTTCTCTATCATACCACACTCTCTTACTTAATTATTGAAACTTAAAATCGTGACAACCCTATGATTTGCGTACTTTTCAAATGACAACCCTATACCATCGTGTTTGTAAAATTATTTTCTACATTTTTAAATAATTTGTATAAGGAAATTTGATGCCGAAAAATTACTAATATACGCTTACCTTTTACAACTCGCAACCCTAATCCTTGCTTGGAAATAGATAGACAACCTCACTTTGGCGGTTTATTTACATCTTTTACTATTGATTAGTATTAAACATATTTGGGAACTCCATTGGGCGAGTTGCTTTTTGGACGAATTGCGTTTTGGGCGAGTTGCTTCTTGGACGAATTGCGTTTTGGGTGAGTTGTTTGTTGGACGAATCGTCTTGCTTTTTGGACTATATGCTCATGACGTAAAAAATAATAGAATTCGAAAGAATCACATCTTTCGATTCCACGTTTAAAAAGCAAAACAACAAATAAACGTAGTCCCCAGACACACAAAGACAATATTAACTTAAGAGTTCGTCAAAACAAAGCAAATATGCCAACTATAGCTAAGCATAATCTCAGAAAATCCTTGGATGCAATACTTGTTGCTAGGCAACTCTGATGAATCACATTACACGAGGAAACTAGATCATTTGTCTGCTATTAAAAATACAACTTTATTGCTTCACACAAAGGTGGAGTTTACTATGGCTGTAGATAATGGTTTTGCATGGCAATAACACTGTTGGTTATTTACATGTATTGTACATATGTATTAGTTTGTTTACGTTTGGTATTGATGGAATGTTTCGGTTTGATTCTGTGCAGTCGGGGATAGATATTATTAATATCTAAACTAATCTATAGTAATATTTTAAAGCTAAAGAGTTTGTTTGTTTGTTTGGTTAAACGCGCTAATCTCAGGAACTACAGATTCGAATTGAAAAATTATTTTAGTGTTGGATAGCCCATTTATCAAGGAAGGTTATAGGCTATATAACATCACGCTACGACCAATAGAAGTGAAGCAGTGACAGTGAAACTGCGGGGAACAGCTAGTGTACATATTAGATAAACTAAAATCTTGCTAAAAATTGTCCCTTATTACGTAATTGTACTTGGCAACATGTGAGTGTTTATTACGACTTTGCCTACCCGTTAGGAGATACAGGCGTGATTGTATAGATGGTGTGTATGTATGTATTGTTCTGTAACTTTGAGTTCAGACATGTCTTTCCACATGTGTCTGTGTGTCATGTGTCTTAATGGAACAATTTTTCAATATAACTGAATTCTTTACTAGCGTAATTAAGGCTATATTACCTTATAGGTTATTCTAAACATGTCAGGGTGGAGCACAAATAGGGTTCCCAACTTAAGGTAGGAATAAAATATAGTGGTAAATATAATATTTTATTTAAAAAAAAATAGAAACACTGAGTGTAATAATTCTTCCTTCTTGGTAAAAAAAAATTGTGCGTGGAGTCCCTCCGCGCGGAAGAAGTGAAACTTCGTAATGTTTTCATACCCCCTCCATGGTAGCGTTAAACGTTTAACGCAACCTTTTTGGAAGTCGCATTAGAAGATTCACTTTAAAAATATAACGCTGCTGGTTGTCATTGTCAACAAAATGTTAAACATTTAGATAGAAAGATAGATGAACTCTTTATTGTACAACAAAGAAAGAAATTAATACAAACTTATAAACATATATGTAGATTCTTATTAAACTAAAGCCTGAGTACAATTGGCGACCTTATCGCGATATGCGATTTCTTCCAGGCAACCATTGGATGGAAAGAGAGATTATGAATGAAATTAGGAGTTGCAGTGTACAATTAATTGAATATTTTAGATTAGTTTACTTCTGTAATAATATATTTATACATTTCGCCTACTAATTACTTAGTTTAGATACATAGGAGCCCGAAACCATACACTAGTTAAAATACAGATGAACATCCTTAGCCACAAGTGCAAATTTTACAATAAATTCTTAGTCTTACAATCACGCTGTTTGAAAATGACGTAGCAAGTTACGAGCACGCTACCTCTGTAAGGAGCCAGTGACACGCTAAGCCTGGTGGCCTAATTCTGCTAAATGTTCTGATAGCGTGTCGGAAAATGAATCTATATCATCAATTTTGATGGAACAATACGCTTAAGACATCGATTCAGGCGAATGTCACATCTGTTGTGAAATATTTTGATTGCCGATTCAGTTTCTTTGAAGTCGATTTTTCATTTGGGAATCGCATCGTTCCAATGAACGATGCGTTTCCCAAAAATAATCAATATTAAGCATTTTTTAACAGTGTTTATTTATCCTCTGATGTATAGTTAAATAACATATCTTATATAAGAACCGGAAATGGAATATAATTTAAAATAGACAGCGTAATCATTTCAAATGGAGCGATTGCTATAAAGCGAATTTAACACGGTGAAAAACAAAATATAGGAAGACACGTACTTATGTGAATGTCTCGACGCCGCCCATTTCAGTTGCGTTTAGAATTCCAAATTCCACAGTCTTCAAAAGATAGACATAGTCGCTCACACATTAAACAACAACAACCTACTAATGGAGTTCAAAGAAATATAGAGAAAGAAGTTAGCCAGCAAGTTACGCAAACATATTTTTTGCATTAGCTTTGATTTTATTTTGCGGTTATTCCGTTGCGTTCTCCAATTTGAGATTTCATGAAATGTCATTAACTTATTTATAAGTGGATTCAATGCTCATATTATTATCTACACATTAGCTTTCAAATGAATATTAATAATTTTAGTTTTATTCAGATTATTATTTCTGTTGTTAATAATCTTCAAACAAAAGACTCTGACTGACGACTGATTTGAATTCTTACCAAGAATGAACCAACGCGATTGACAGGTATGGACTAGTGAACATATAAATAAAAATCAATGTTATCCATAAGCCATCAATTGTGTGAAGCTCACGTCGCGTGCCGATGCCAGTAAAAATAACAAATAAATCTGTAGGTACTGCGAATGGGCTTTTTATGTGTCTGTAACGATTAGGGTTGTCTCAGACAGGCGTTTTAATTTTATATTCAAAGCTATTCTTGCACTAAAAACATAGACAAAAGAATAAATGTTGGTCAAGGCCAAATTTACAGAAATCTTGCATATTATGTACCTATATCTCCGTTGTAGACTCACAGAGTGATCAGACGTAGAACTGAAACTGTTCTGGGTTGTGAGGAAGAAAACCTCTGTAAAATCATCCAGGTGGTCTGTAGCGGCAGTGGCCTGACCTATCACATATGGGTATGCGTCCATACTTATCATAAATGAATTCGTGAAGAGAATTCCTTGTACGCATTTTAAGGAAAATTGTGGCGCAATTTTCTTTAAAGTGCGTGCAAATGTGAAATTTGGAATACTTCAAGTTTATATTATATAGAAGAAGTGCAGAAAGCTAAAATTTTAAACAAAATCAGTTACAAATTTGAAAATTACATACGTAAAAACGGCTACATCAAGCTACACGTCCAGTATATATGTTGACCTGAAACAGTGCGTATGTCTATATAAGAGCAGTTCAAGTTATACTGACCAATGAAATGAACCAAAAAAATAATTATGGTCGAAATTTTACCACAATGTGGTCTCTAGTATATATAATAATACAATAATAAAATACCTACATAATTGGTTTAAATAACGAAATAAGTATATTAGACATTTGTAGTGTTACAATATTAATTTTAGTAAAAATATTTCCTCAAAAAATACACGTTTTGTTTAATTTTTTTATTGAATAGTAGCGGGTCGCGGTTTTTCTTAAATATAAAACCACTTTTATCTATACATACATGACTAGGATCTTCTTTAATGTTGGTTTTTTACAATTTTAAAAACCTCTTGTATATTATTTCAGTAACGAAAATTCAATAACTTACATGTGTCAGCCCTACGCCTTGGAATACCAGTGCCAAGGTCGTTAGACACCACTCCCACACAACGGAGTCACTAAAGATAAATAATCGCAGTACTACATACGATATTGTGTGTCTTTGTGTCATGATATATCTACATAAAACAAATTCAAACAAATATTTAGACAGAGTCTTTTGGGTTTAAAACAGGTTGATGTGCTTAATTAGGCTGTTGTTTCCTTTTATACAAATATAATGACGAACAAACACACAGTTTGCCTTACAATAAGCCATTATTATCAATGTCTATAAAAGTATGAGGGCTTGGACTTCCCGCCAACAGCCAGCCAGGTCGAGTTACAGCTGGCTGACTGGTCTGTTGGCCTAGTGGTTAGTGACCCTGACTGCTACGCCATAGATCGTGGATTCGATTCCCGAGTATGGGGGTTCTTTGTGTCCGTTGTTTGTATGTTTGTAAAGTCCCTGCGACACAGGAGTCATTCCTAATGCGGGAGTTGTCTTTCATAAACAAAAAAAAGACCGGTCACCTGATGGTAAATGACTACCTTCACCCATGGGCACCAGCAATTCAAGAGTTACAAGTGCGTTACCGGTCTTCAAGATGCCAGTAGAGGAAGGGAGGAAGAGGAGGGCAGAGGGAAGGGTTAGGTCTCCGGTAGCCTCACTCACTCGGCGAAACACAACGCATTGTTTCACTGCCAGTTTTCTGTGAGGCCGTGCAATGAGTTATAGGTAGCCGTATCACTCCAATCGAGCCGGCAGGCATGTGACCCTGACCTGTTCCAGCTATTGCTCACACACTCTCCAAACCTTTTTTTTTTTTAATAATTCCACACATCTCACACACGGCCGTCTGATCCCAAACTAGGCAGAGCCTGTACTATGGTAACCAGACCGCTGATAAACATACTTATATATTTCTAAATACATACATATTATAGATAAATTACACCCAGACACAGAGCAAATGATCGTGCTCATCACACAATTATTTGTCCTGGGTGGGAATCGAACCCACAACCTCTGGCTTAGCAGTCAGGGTCACTAACCACTAGACCAACAGGCCAGTCAAAGTCTTTCGTATAAGCAATATCCCTTTCCTACCATTGCATTCCCTTCTTACCTGCCTCTCCCATTCAATATATTCCCAATTTCCCCATCTATCTTTAATTCCTAAAGTGCCCGGTTGGCGGCAATAGGCGTGCCTTCTATTACGTGGGACCAAATTATAATTGGCAAAATTGGTGGGTGTTTAATACAAATAATACGTCTTTGCTTACCTCTTCGTGGATAGAGGCTTGAGTATATGTATGTATGTACTGAACACCTGTTTCATCACTTGAGTGGTGGCAACCCTATCCCCTAGGTCAGGTGACCCTATTCATTAGAAAAAAGTGGTACATCAGTAGTGCGTAGTGTGTAGTAACCACGGCTCTATAAGGAAGAGGTATTTCATTTTGCAATAGTGCGGCTCCAATTCGACTCGAAATCTGATTACCCTACCATTTTAAGCACGTTCTATTATATTGGGTAGATACCCAATTCAACTTATCAATTTTCACATACATGAACTATGGAGTCTGTCTGAAGTCAAAATAAATTATGTCACCTAGGTCGGGCCGCTCCCTCTCTCTCTCTTCACTACGTATTTGTTTATACTGCCCCCACCCCACCAACGCAATCGTTATAAAAGTAGGGTCAGTATACCTGCATCCCGTTCCCCAAACCAAGGTCCCGGGACGCAGGGACCTTTGTACGGCAGGTCTTACCTCCAACGCCATGGCGCCGGCACTAATTGAGGCTAGTTACGCGTATGCCTATCGGTCACAAGAGATCGCCACTCGTGAAACCACACTCGCAACGACCCCCCATTCGCAACCGGCATACTCCCTATTGTCCAGATAGGTACCGGAGCTGTAAGGCACGCTCACTTCCCGCATATTTGCATATGCTCGCGGTAACACCGCTAAGTTCGTCAGAGAAGCCGACTACCAGTATCCAGCTGGTACCGGAGCTGTCAGCACGCTCACATCCCGATCTACAATCAAGTGTAGGTCTACCCTGGCCTACGGTCGGGTGTCCGGATCAGTGTCTAGTCACCTTTCTACTTGCTAAGCAGGCAAGTATCCGAGCTGCATCGGTCCGACGGGACCTCTGCTACGCTCCAAGCCCCGCAGCGGAAAACCAAGGAGCCCTTCACCTTAGACCGGTTAATTCCGCTGCTCGCTGCGCGCGAGAACCGACGCTCCACCGACAATAGTGGAGCAGACGAACGTGCCCGTTCTCTGCAGCTAACCACAAAACCCCCACGAGTCCAACTCCAAAACCGGTATCTCACAGCTTCCGCCATCAGAGGGCTCAGGATCCGGTTCCCGTGGCACCCTGATCTAACAGCCGGACCCGTAGTTCCGGCTGCGAACCTATCTACTCCGGGTGACTAGTAGATAGGTCGGGCAATTTAAGGTTCATATTCCAAGTTAAAGCCCATACATAATGATTCATATTCATTATGCTGGTCACGCAGCATGCAAGTGCGTCCAGGCCACGAAGAATGGACCACCGCCATTCTTCCTACAATGACTTATCACCTGTGAGGTAGCTGTGATAGTTGCCTGGCACTCGCCGCATCAAAGAAACCTTCCTCCTCCCTTTTTCTTATAATAACTGACCAAAAATATATTTGGCAAAATATATTTTTGGTTTTTTTGTTGGTTCCACAAGAGACAAAAATGTGTGTGACCCTCAAATAGTTTTTTTATTATTATTTTTTTTTTTATTGAAACAATACTAGCAACGTGGGTCACACATTACTAGTACTCTTGTTAACCCCTCCAGCTAAGCTAAATGCTTGTGTTAGGAGTGGGTTCACGTCGGTAGTGCACTCCGACGCCTCACCCATTACGCTACCGCCGCTTACATAGTTGTCCCGACTTTGGGAGTTTTTCTGTCCTGTGGTATCAATGTTTGTAAAGTCCCCCGCGGTACAGAATCCTTCCTAATGCGAGAGTTGTCTTTTTAAAAAGAAAAAACTTGACAAGTGCTAGTCTGACTCGCGCACCGAGGGTTCCCTAAGCAAACAAACTTGTATGTATTGATATTCATAGATTTTTGCCCGTCTTTTCCGAAAGACAAACTTAACTTTGCGGTTCTAAAAATGCTCTCTCATACATCGATGTACGACAAAATCAACTATCCAACTGTAAATTATAAATTATATGATATAACAACAAATTAACGACTTTCGGATATTTTCCTTTACTTGTGGTACTAATAGGTTTTGATGTAACTGCGAAATGTTGAAATTTGTTAAAATCTAAGGCTTAATGGCTATTGATTACGTTGACTTAGAAGCTTCATTTTTACAGCTTCAAGGGACCGCAGACATATATCGCACTGCTATTACCAGAGTGTATCAACTCAAAATGAAGCTTTTTTCAGAAACGACAGAAAACTGATTAGTCGCTTCCTGTTAAAGATTATAAAAAGTGAACACTGTATATAGATTATTGATAAAATTAAGGGATTTCTGTATTAATGAATTATTTAAAAGATGGCTCTATCGTCTGAACAAATAAAAAAAAAATGAATTATTTTTAGTTGTTTTGTTGGAAAATTTGGCTTATTACAATTTATTATTATTATTTTATATTTACTGACGCGTAGGGAATTGATATTTACTTATGAAAAATGAATTATCTCAAATTTACCCTATTTTGAGTTCATACAGTCTCGTAATAGCAGTGCGATATGTATTTGGTATTAATTTTAACTTAATGCGTCCACGGGTTCCTGAGAAAAAAGGGTCTTGACAGACAGACAACAAAGTGATCCTATAAGGGTTCCTTTTTTTCCTTTTGAGGAACTTAACCCTAAAAAGAAGAAACGTGGATCTTACTCCCTACCTACCCCTTTGAGAATATACAGTATTATACAGGCGTGAATTTAGATTGCAGATGTTTGCTAGAATAACATCATACACGTCACCGGTACCGATAACTTATAAATGATACGTAAACCAATTGATTAATAATTATCTTCAAATAAACATTTGTTTCTAGTAAACAGTGTTTCTATCAGCAAAATCAAAACAACATTCCAAGTCTTTGATAAAAACCTAATGTATTTACAATTCATTAACTTTTATCAATAGTTATTTAGCGCTCCCACCTTTCTAGGTATAAGTGGGGAAAGTGTGTGTCAATTTAGGTAGAGTTTGTATTTATCTCAAACAAATATTAGCTTAGACTACATTGTGTTTGTGATATTATCAGCGATGGCTCGTGTAAGGTGTTGATACAAATTTTATCAATGAGTAACTGTTGCTCCCATATGTACCTTTGCTTTTATTCTTATCATATTACATCTCCAGATAAAATGTAAAGAGGACTATTGTAAGGGACGGTGTCAATTTGCGACAAAAGGTAGGTTATTGTTGGTCATAGATTTATATAAAAGAAATTCCATCAACATTTTCATTCGAAAGCGACATTCTAATACCATTTGTATTTTTATAGTCATATTTATTTTGTATTCCAAACGAATACCACTTTTTAAAACGGGTCCTTTGCAATAGGCCCACTTGTAATGGAATACCGTGTGTTTTTAATCGGTTCGATGCGCACATACCACTTCACCGTTAACTCCACACTATAAAAAACATTTCTAGAACACAGATAAACATACTTGGATATTTTTTTTGGAAATGCGAGAGCCATGCTTCGGCACGTATGGGCCGGCTCGACCGGAGTAATACCACGGCCTCACACAAAACCAGCAATGAAGCAATGCTTGCATTGCTTATCGCTGAGTGAGTGAGGTTACCGGAGGCCCTGACCCTTCCCTCCCTCACCTCTTCCACCCTTCAGCTACTCCCACCCACTCACTTGTGACTCTTGAGTTGCAGGTGCCCATGGGCGGCGGTAGTCATTTACCATCAGGTGACCCGTCTCCTCGTTTGTCCCCTATACCATAGAAAAAACAATACTAGATACACACAGAGCACAAATATTTCCACTGAGTTAGAGTCGATCCCGCAACCACTTCGATCCGATTGCCTTATATTCTATTCCTAGTGTATTTGGGGCTTAATGTTCGTTTTGCACGAATCTATTCGCGGGAAACGAGCGAATCAACCATTTTTAATTAAACGGTTTTATTGAGCTTGACCTGTTCGTTTTTTGTTTGGGTCAAATTTTGTATTTAAAATTGTACCCTCTTCCTGTTGACAGATTTTATCTGATATTTGTTACACATCTTTGGTTCACCTTCTCACCTTTAACGCGGGCGCGACTACTTTAAGCCTACTAACATTATAAACGTGAAAGTTTGCGAGAATGTATGGATTTATGGATGTTTGTTTCACTTTCACGCAAAACCTACTAAACCGATTGCGATAGCTGGAGACCTGGATTAACACATAGGCTAGTTTTTATCCCGTTATTCCCACGGCACCGGGACTTACAGGGGTGAATACGCAGGGCGAAGCTTGTCTACACCGTGCTTTCGTCGTCACATCACACATTAGTTCTAAGCGATTGAGTCCATAATGAATGCACATGAGAATGTCAGGTTGAGTTCAAAGTATTTGACCTACTTAAGAAGATCGATAGTACGTGCATCGACGTGTGTATTCGATTATATAATGTACAGAATGCATGTAATCGTCGCCCTAAGGTCGAAATTAGACCGTTATTAACATCTTTTTTTTTACCAACTTAAAAAAGGACCTCCTTTTCTCATTTCGTCGGAATCTTTTTTTTTATGTATGTTCACCGATTACTCTAAGACGCCTGAACCAATTTGGAAAATTTAAATTTTACTTCCCACGTGGCCCCATTTAAATTTTATCGAATCAGTCAAGCGGTTTTTAAAAAATCAACAAATATCTCAAAATTGTATACATCGATGATATTTTCGTCTGCTCCGAAACATCGCTGTCTCATTGGAGCAGTGCGTTTAGTTGGCCTACCCATATTATATTTAAACAAAATAGATCTACTTTCCACTAAAAAGCACATTGAAGTCGGTGATACTTTTGTTTAAAAGATTATTATTGTTTATCAGTGGTCTGGTTAAAATAGTACAGGTGTATGGGTACAACTATAAATGATAGAATTTGATAATAGCTGTGTTATTTATTAATGATTACAAATGCTAATGATATTTATTGATAACTAAAACTAATGCTTATTTGATATGACAATGATAACTGATTGATAGCGGCGCTCACCGATCGCGAACTGACTATGATTTCGCACGCGGTACAAAAAATGCTAATACAATGAAAATGTTTATTGTACGGTTAGACCGTACAACAGGCTCTGCCTTGTTTGGGATCAGACTGCGGTGTGTAAATGTGTGAAGTTATTATTATTATTATTTCTTCAAATTAACAAAGCTTCGTCGAAGGCAGAGAACTTTTTTTTTAATTTTTTTAAAGAGAAAACTTCGTTAGGCACTTTCACACACATTGATAGTTAAAAGCACTGAACTCCCGTGACCGTCGCGCTCAGATACATCACTACATATTATAAAACAAAGTCCCCGCGGCGTCTGTCTGTTTTCATGCGGTTTTCACTAATAGACAGATTGATTCATGAGGAAGGTTTCAGTATATAATTTGTACCCGTGCGAAGCCGGGGCGGGTTGCTAGTAATATAATTATATATACAGAATATACAGATGTGTCTGGGTGTTTTCACTTCTTACGTGCAGTACTACGACTGACAGTTTGTTTACAAAATCTTGGGTCAAATCTCTTGTCCCGTAATCTCACTAATATTATAAATGTGAAAGTTTGGATGGATGGATGGATGGATGTGTGTTACTCTTTCACGCAAAAACCACTGAACCGATTGCGATAAAACTTGACATGTAGATAGCTGGAAACCTGGATTAACGCATAAGCTACTTTTTATCCCGATATTCCCACGGGATCGGGACTTACGCGGGTGAAACCGCGTCGCGGTGCTAGTTATGTATATTTACTTGCTGAAAACATGACTAGGCACATTGATTTGATTATCGGATCGGTGAACAGAGCTCATGTCAAATGTCAAACTTTACTACAAAATCTTATGGCAAATGCCATTAATTTAAAATGTAGAAGAAATGTATTATGGATTAGTAAGTTTTCCTTTCCTTTAAAGCTCGTGAATGGTTAGTTATTAAGCAAAAAAAATCAGTTGACAACAGAGGAGAAAAAGGTATACTTAACACTATTCTGTATATATACCAATTAATATATAGATATTTTATAACTGTGTTTTTAAGTTAACTTTTCCGTGACGAGAAGTGTATCTAAATTAATTTTATGGAATTAATTAATTACTTTTTGTATTACGATAAAATCTATTTTTTTTAAGATAGCGTTTACATTTTGTACTTTTTTTTAATTTTCAATTAACATGGACATAATAATTATAAGTCGATAAATTTAATACTATTAAATATATACGTATTAACATGTGTGTACCGGAGTAGCTTCTTTTCGGGCCGGACAAGGGCTCTTCATCAGCGAAGCGACCTGTTACGTCGGTGGTAGATACTGCAGGCCAGCGATGTACCTACTATTCGCCTACGTACTATACGTTTAATTAACACAAGCACATTTGCTGATCTTGAATATTGGATCAGCAAAATTATATAACAAAGCTACCTACGTGTTAAAAAAACTTCCGGTTTCTGCGTATGAACAATAAAAACAAGACATGTCATGTTTGCTCCTTATAAACGATATTCACAACAATTAATTTTGCACATGTTGAGTCTTGACATTGCTTATGATGCTTCGTGCTCGTTTAACACTTCCTTACTAAGCTACTAAATTGAACCGAATCTTAAATTTTCTTGACGAATTCCAAATCTCCTTTTTTTTAAGTCCGCTAAAGATGCACAATCCGGCGGAATATATTTTGTGAGAGATGCATTTTCACGCCCCGCTTAAAGGACCCGGAGTTATTATGTAGAAGGGAACACGTGTGCTGATAATGAATTCCACATTTTAATTGTGGAAAAGAAAGAAGGTGCTAAACCATTTGGTTTTTGTTGGGATTGTTTGTATGTTTCTATGTGTTAATCCAGATCTAGAGCTATCTACATGCCAAGTTTTATCGCAATCGGTTCAGTAGTTTTTTCGTGAAAGAGTAACAAACATCCATACATCCATACATCCGTACATCCACACATCCATACATCCATACATCCTCACAAACTTTCACGTTTATAATATTAGTAGGATCTTGAGGTAAATAAAACCATGACGTAATATTATTTTACAATTAATGACAACAAAAAACAGGTCGACCATATCGTATTGTTCAGAAGAATGGTCGGTAATTTAAATTACAGGGCAGTAGGCGGACAGCTTAATTTTTAATGCGAATATTAAATCAACGCAGGATATCAGGCAGACAAGAAAGAGTTAACCAATTATTCAATGGAATGTCTGTTCTTCTTTAATTATATCCTTTGGTAAGAAGTGAGGGCTCACGGTACTTTCCAAGTTTTCATTAGTAGATATTGATTAATGAAGAAATTTTAAGATATTTTTTATTTTACAACATTGCAAGGGGTTTTGGCTTGTGTCTTATATGGCCGGTCGCCTGCCAGACACCTATCCTTGTCAATGTAGTCATTTTCAGACGGGATAAGAGAAGAAGGTAAATTTGGGTAAGGAAAGGGTGAGGAGCTAGGGTAACCGGAAGGAAATACCGGAAGACTCGAATGGGGAAACCTGAGACTGCAGTAGCTTGAAGAGGTTATGTTGTGTGCCTGTATGTCCGTTCTGTGAGTGGAGTTGACAGGAACATCAACCAATTCATAAATAAATAAATACGATTTATTATAACATATACAATTTATTCGGGAATAAAAATGCTAAGTATATATACAGTGAACAAAGAAAATGGTCTACTTACGTCTGAGAGCCATGCTTCGGCACGTATGGGCCGGCTCGACTCCGCTCGATACCACGGCCTCACAGAAAACCGGTAGTGAAGCAATGCTTGCATTGCATTTCGCCGCGTGAGGGAAGTTACCGGAGGCCCTAACCCTTCTCTCTCCCCTATTCCCGTCCATCCCCTCTACCCCCTCTCCCCTCTTCCCACTCTTCCCCCCTCCCCCTCTTCTCCTAATGACTCTTGAGTTACAGGTGCCCATGGGCGGCGGTAGTCATTTACCATCAGGTGACCGGTCTGCCCGTTTGCCCTCAAACACAAAAAAATAGAAAAAGAAAAAAAAAACAGTTTTGACAAAAGTTTCGGTGTAATCACAATAGCGATAAGGTTGAACCTATGTCTAACAGTGAACTGTCTGAATATTATTGCACGGGAAAATCAACCTTATTGTTTTATCGCGTCAAATGATCTTCAACCGTAGGGTGGTAGACGATGGACGGTGGACTTGGTGTAAATGTTCTGTGTTAAAGATAAAGCATTATTGCGCACTGTGCAGTTTGAAAGGTTTTTTTCGCGGATGCTCAAATTGTGGAATGTTCTGCTATTGTTGGGATAGATGACTGTCAACCCAAATCAGTATGTTTTTGGAGTTTACTCCTTAAGAATCGATTTTCATATATAGCCTCCGGTAAGGAAATTTAATGAGGAGGGAAATTAAAAAAGCCTTAACTCAAAAGCCTTACGTTTTCTGTCACTTTTAAATCATATATATGAATATAAAAGTGTGTATACGGGAGTAGCTTCTTTAATTTAATGCATAGAATAAAAGAGAGAGAGGGGGAGAGAGAGAGAGATGCTATATATACGTAATATTGGAAACTCTAGTCGTGCGTCGGAGCTGACACATACACACTTTTTCATTAAACGTCAAAACAAAAGACTTTTGTATGAAATACTAAGGCGTGTCGTCAGGCCTAGCTATGAATACAATATGCATTTTTAAAGTTGTATTAAAGATTATAAATAGAATTAAAACCATTAAATTGAAAACTAATTTAGATTCACAAAAAAATAATTAATTTTAAACCAACCCAATTGACTACGGTATGAGGTTCTTCAAAATCGACATTTAGTGGTTTTTAAGATTTGCTAACGCGTACGGCTTAACCGTTTCCTATTATTCCTTGCTATATTCTGCCATGTAATAAGGAACTACGCAGCCTAAAGCGAGAGCTACATTAGGCCGACGCACATATCTGAGACGTCTTACACGTGTAAGGTTGGTGTGCACATACGAGTAAATTCGACGAAACGCGTGTCATTCAAGAATTCTTCAAATTCACTGTCCGATTCATTAATTTTTAAGTAACTGATGATGACAGAGTCGAAAGCGTAAAATGCGCGACACGCGTTGCGTCGATTTTATGTGCACACCAACCTTACACGCGTAAGGCATCGGACACGAAGTCGGCGGGAGCGGGGCGGCCCCAGCGGCGCGGGGAGCGGGCGGCGAGCGGCGTACGAGCGGTTCGTAACAATCTAGCGGTGCCCGCGCGTCTGCGTTGACGTAGTGTTGAGTTGTAGTATTCTTTTTTGCTTTTTTTGCTTTGCCGCTCGCCGCCCGCTCCCCGCGCCGCTGCCATTGAGGCCAGTTCCATATGTATGCATTGGAACATTGCCACCGCCGCCCCGCTAACGCTGACTTCGTGACCGAGGCCTCAGACGTGTACGTCGGCCTAATGAAGCGCCTCAGACGTGTGCGTCGGCCTAATGTAGCGCTTAAATGTTGGTGGCGGATGCTTGTCAACCGCAAAAAATATATATTTACGAGTACCGTACATTACAATATAATATTGCACTTGACAGTTCTGATATCTATTGAGGTCATGTGACACATGACAGCCGAGTCAATAGTACATTGACCCCGATTGACACATTACGTACAGTTGCATAAAACGAATGTGGGTCTCTGATATCAGCTGTTGTAATCATATTGTATATATAACATGCATGGTCGGACATTTTTCGGGTCATTTAGCAGCGGAAATAATTTTACAATCGGGTTTATACAAACAGATAATAAACTGGCCCGCATTTTCAGCCGCGTTTAAAGTCTCTACTAGGCTCCCAAAGGTCGTAGCGTGTAGTCGATTACCCTATAACATTCCCTAAAAACTTGCAGTTTCAGAGATTACTGCATTAAAATAAAATAACACTCTTTAGCTTAATATATTACTCACTTCGCCCGCGACTTCGTGGAAATTTTGTTGAAATCTACCCCACAGGAACCGTTAATTTTTTCGGGATAAAAGTAGTCTAAGTGCTATTCCAGACTATAATCTATCTTTGTGCCAATTTTCATTCAGATCTGTTCAGCCGTTTTTGCGTGAAAGACTAAGAGAAGTCAACAAACTTTCCATCCTCAAACTTTCGCCTTTATAATATTAGTGAGATTGCTAGCTGTTTCACCTGTGTTTACGGTCACTGCACTGTTCGCTAAGGGTCGAAGCGTGATGTTAGGTAGACTATACCCTTCCTCAATAAATACTCTATGCGATACAAAAACAATTATTCCTATCTGACTCACAGTTCCAGAGATAAGCGCGTTTAAACAAACAAACAAAAATCTCTTTAGCTATATTACGATATTATTACTTTAAATTAAAATAGCTATAGATGAAATAATATAATTGGGTTTAATGAACTGAAATGTGATATAATTATGTAATTAGTTTTTTTATCGCCCCTTTTTTTTATTGTGGAAACCCCCACTCACCGGAGTCAACAGCAAGATGATATGCAGATGCAAGATTTAACCTGAACAAACTTTTTTTTTTATGGTATAGGGGCCAAACGAGCAGACGTGTCACCTGATGGTAAATGACTACCGCCACCCATGGGCACCTGTAACTCAAGAGTCACAAGTGCGTTGCCGCCCTTTAAGGTGGGAATGGGGAATAGAGGGAAAGACACGGGAGAGGGGGATTAGAGGGGAGGAGAGGGGGTGAGGGGAAGGACGGGAATAGGGGAGAGGGAAGGGTTAGGGCCTCCGGTAACCTCACTCACGCGGCGAAAAGCCACGCAAGCATTGTTTCACTGTCGGTTTTCTGTGAGGCCGTAGTATCGAGCGGAGTCGAGCCGGCGGTTCATCTCATTAAACAAAACACCTAATTTTATTTTTTTTTCTGTTGCAGGTACTACGTCATCCGAATGCCAGAATCAATGCGAACAAAAGAATTTAAAGTCTACTGGAATGTCCCAACAATGCAGTGCAAATCAAAAAAAATCATATTTCATAACCTTTTCAAAAAATACGGGATCATTCAAAATACAGATGATGTTTATAGAGGCGATAAGATAGCTATCCTCTATGATCCTGGAAACTTTCCGGCGTTGATCAAGGACGCTTCTACAGGCGAGATAAAATATAGAAATGGAGGTGTGCCTCAAGAAGGAGATCTTATGGATCATCTCCAGAATTTCAAGAAGGAATTGGATAAGAGTTTACCTGATAAAGATTTTAATGGTAGGTATTCGATTAGTAGCTCTTTGGGCCCGACGAGGATCCATTATGAAAGGTTAAAGCGACCTGCCGCACACGTACCTAAGTTAAACCGTATATCGTAACTACAATATCCTACCAATATTATAAACGTGAAAGTTTGAGAGTATATATGGATGTTTGAATGTTTGTTACTCTTTCACGCCCAAAATACTGAACCGATTGCGATGAAAATTGGTATGTAGTTAGCTGGAGACCTGGATTAACATATAGGCTACTTTTTATCCCGATATTTCCACGGTATCGGAACTTACGCGGGTGAAACCGCTTGGCGCTCATAGTACCTACTAAATATAATTATAATAAATGCGAATGTGAGATTGTTTGATGGTTTATTTGTTAAATGTGCTTTACCGCCATAACTACTCCACCGACCATTTCGAAATTTCACATAAACCTTTTCAGGGGTACAGAAAAAGACATAGGGTACATATCATTCAGAAAAAAATACTGTTGTCTAGGAACAGAGTGATGGACAAAATAAACATGACGCGAGAAGCCTCGAGCAAATACGTCAATGTGTAATGTTTTTGTTTATAGTTAGAAGTAATTAGTGAATCAATTTATTTTGTGACTCCATAACCACAAAGACAACATACATTATGATTCAAATGGTGTAATAAATATACTTGTTTATTAATTGCCCCACTGCTGGAAAAAGGTCTCGTATCAGTTGAGTGAGTTGCAGACAACTCACTCATAGGTGTAACAAATAATATTATACACGCTGCATCGTCGGTTGCGGCTTCGTTCCCGCTTAATGCAAATATTTGTATTCATAAATATGTATATTTGCATTGGTCTGGGTGTTTCTATGTATAATGTGTGTGTATTATATAAACCTACTGTGTCTATTATGTTAAACTGTTACAACACTTTTGGATCAATAAATTATTATTATTTCTAAATTTCTCGGAGAGCACGTTAAACCGTCGGTCCCGGGTGCCATACAAACATCTGTGGCATTCGTTACGGGTAGTTGGAGCCCTAAAAAATACGACAACCTGGTCTCACTACAGAACTTCGATATCGCCTAGTACTTGGGTTGTGGAGGTCTGATGGCAGTCGCTTTACGTAAAAATCAAAGTTCGGCCGTATCGTAGTTAGATTGTAAGCTTAGTATGGAAAAGGCGCGGAAGATGGGAGATTTTCTAATTATCTAAGTATGTATATCCGTATTCAAGAGCCCACAAGCTCTGCTTAGTTTCGGTCTAGATAACGCTGTAGCTTCCGTACCGGCGCGTCGAGGTCGGGCATGAACGGTCCGGCTGCTACAGGCTCGTTATCAGTTTACATATAGTGGAGATATCGCATAATATAGACACAAAAACAAACAGTCAAATTGAGAACCTCCTCCTTTTTGAAGTCGTGTTTGTGTACCCCTTTAATACCGTTTTAGGGGTTCATTTTCGAAAATACTTTCTTACTGAATACCTGTACACTATGGAGGGTCTACCTGCTGAATTTTAAACTTGTAGCATTTATACTCTCTGAGATTTCGTGATTTATGAAATAATAAGCGAGTCCCCCGCCGCGTCTGTCTGTCTGTCAAACTACTGCACGGATTTTCATGCGGTTTTCACCAATAGATACAGCGATTCATGAGAAATGTTTAGGTATATAATTTGTTAAGGTTTTGTGTAAATTGGTTGAAATATGATGATGACTGTTGAAGATTTCTTTGCTACCTGTGCGAAACCGGGGCGGGTTGTTACTATACTATAATTTCTTCAGTCCTCCCATAGAGAAATAAACGATTTATTAATTGGTTAGGATCGTTTATTAATTGGTTATTGTTTCCTTATGTATGTATCATCGTAAACCTATATTATATTTACGTCATTAATGATACGCGTAATGATATATCTAATATGTTAATAAGCCTTTTATTTTTATTTGTAACCGATTTAATTGCCTCTAAATCATGCCCCTTATTCCCGGAGGATTCCTTATTAGGGTATACCCGGGTCCTTTGCACTATAGCGATTTGGGATGGAACGGAACACATTGTGGATTTAGTCGGTTCGATTCCGACATACCACTTCACCGTTTGCCCCGGTAAGGTTGACCTGTTTCCATACGAAAAATTAAATCATGCAACTTCTGTTTATGGGATTTTAATTTTTATTGAATCACTCTGTAGTCTCTGGAGAAATAACCCATTCACTATAAAATAGTCTTTAAAATCTGTTCATAATTGGCGAAGAATTCCTCACATAACTTGTAACCGACATAAAAAAATACAGTGTGAAAGGATTTCGTTCAGAACTGATATTTTATTAATGAAACTGTGTAATGTAATGACCCAAATTTTAATCGTTTGAAATGCATACGGATAATTAAATTAATGAAAATTAAAACTAGATATTAAATAAAAATAAGTTGTATAATATAAATTAGGTATATAATGAGATGTTAAAGCTCTGTCGTGAACAAGTGATGAATATTAATCAATAGAATGGTATGGCAATATCAAAATATTATTGTCATAGTACACAATCACGAGGTCATTAACATTTATTGATAAAGTACAGAATAATGCTGTAAACTTTGTTGTTTAAAGGTTCGAATAAAAACTTTCGTGAGAGGTATACATATCAGTTAAGATATACGGTTTTCCTCATATGTTTCGGGGTTTTACACGTGTGTAACCCTCGTCGGGCCGGACTAGTTTTAGACTCGACGGGGCGCCCTTTATTAAGGTGTGAGGCGTCCTGCCGCGCCGGTTGCAGGTGCCAGACTCAGTCTGGTATATGGTGATAAAGGGCCCCCGTCGGGTCCGAAACTAGTCGGGCATCCCTGAAATATACACGTGAGTAAAACCGTATATCTTAACTAATATGTTTGAAGGTTACCATGAGTTTGAGCGTAAAATTACGTTATTTTTTATAATTACTGTTAATTATTGTCATAATACACATTAGTAACAGAGCTCGCTCATCAACAGAAATAAAACACTATACAAGTTAGTGCGTTCCTCCTGTAAGGTTAAACATGTTCTGTACGCTACATCCGTTTATGTATCCCAGTCTTTCAAAACCTAGTTACATATTGTGTGATGAGCACGATCATTTGTTCTGTGTCTGCGTGTAATTTATCTATAATATTTAGAAATATATAAGAATGATTATCAGCAGTCTGGTTACCATAGTACAGGCTCTGCCTAGTTTGGAATCAGACGGCCGTGTGTGAGATGTGTGGAGTTATTATTATTATTATTATATTATATGACGACTAAAGATTACTCTTCATAATTTTTTTATTTATTCGAACTGTACCACTGAATTTACAGGTAACCACTGAAACATGGACACACAGAATGTGAATTCCATTAAGAATATTAGGTGTTACTCCATTAAGGATTTATGAAGTGACCGAACGATATCTGTTCATTATTTTTATCAAATCCACGTGTCCCCATAACGGCGACACGGGTGGTGGAGCAGGGGATTACGGGAATAAACCATTTTTTTATAGAAATGAAGAAAAAAATGTTAGTGCAACGAAAAATGCTGACCGCGACTTGATTTATTTTATATAAGCGGTTTGTGGATTCTTCATTTGATGTTGTCTGTATAATAATTATCCATATATTAGTTCGGGTAACTTTCACAGAGGGCGCAATTTTAATTTCGTGATTTCACAATCCCATTAACATTATAAATGTGTAAGTTTAGATGTATGGATGGATGGATGGATGGATGGATGGATGCATGGATGGATGGATGGATGGATGGATGGATGGATGGATGGATGGATGTTTGTTACTCTTTCGCGCAAAAACCACTGAACCGATTGAGATGAAACTTGGAATGTTGATAGCCGGAGACCTGGATTAACGCATAGGCTGCTTTTTATTCCGATATTCCCACGGGATCGGGACTTACGCGGGTGAAACCGCGGGGCGCTGCTAGTATTTACTATATTTTGATTCTATTTATTCAATACATTAAATATATTTATAAATAACGAAAGGAACTTTGTCCCAACCAGGTGTCATAAAGATACCTCGCTCGTTTTTTCCATGCTCTCCTTGTCTTTCAAAACCTGTTTGTATCAAGACTAACAACACCCTCCATTATTTTCAGGAGTTGGAATAATAGATTTCGAGTCCTGGAGACCGATTCTACGGCAGAACTTCGGAAGTCTGACACCTTATAAAGACGTATCCTATGACATCGAGAAGAAGCGACACTGGTGGTGGAAGAAACAGCGAATTGAGCAAGAGGTCTGAACCGATTTTTGTACTGAGAAGAATCTCTAAATTTCTTGAAGTTTGTATAATCTAAATGTCGCATGTTAAATAAATATTCAATTCTGAGATGACATAGTAGGCAATTAAGTTCCAAGAAATACATCACTCCAACAGCATTATCGTTTAGTAGAAATAATAAAAGTAATTGCTTTATCAGCCATATTTAATCTCATGTAAGTTTAGGCCACTTCCAGTAAGAGAATATGCTAATATTATTCTTAGGCATATAACACCTTTCGAGACCCAAACTAAGCATAGCTTGTACTGTTTTTGTAACTATATACCAATACCCAAACCGATAAAAGTACACAAATCTAGATCATAATCATTTTATTGCCCTTTAACAAATTTATTAGAGATCGGCGCAATGTGTAACACTGCAATGGGCTTTGTCTAGTTTCTTTTGTAGCCGGCCGCCTGCTTGACGCCAGCCGTCCTTGGGAATGTAATAGTTTTCAGACAGGACAAAGGAAGAAAGTAAATGGGGTAAAGAAAACAGATAGAGCGAGACTTGCGGTATCCCTTATACCGCAAGTCTCGCAAGTCTCAGATGGGACACGGGACTGAGACTACAGTAGCTCGAAGAGGCTGGAGTCGCGTACCTGTATGTCCGTCCTGTGGCTGAACAGGGACATCAACTGGCTACACATATATAGATATCTAGATAATATTTTTGTCCTGGCTTGACGTCATCGGGCCTGCTAAAACCCTCATAACCTCTTTTTAAGAAACTAAAAACTGTTCGAACTATTCTTCAATGGTCTTAATTAAATATTTTCCAGGCTCAACATCGTTTTAATGCAGCAGGGCGTGACTTCATGCAGACAACAATATCTCTTGCAAAAAAGATGCGCCCAAAAGCTCTTTGGGGCTACTACGGGTACCCTCAGTGCTTCAACCGCCCTTATAACAGTCATCCAGAAGAATGCGCCGAAGACATACCAAGAGAGAATGATAAGTACGATCAGTTCTACTTAAAAGGCCCTCCGTATATGAGATGTAAAAAGAAATTGCTGTTCTAAGCACTTTTGATTTCTGTAGTCTTGTATAATTACAATAGTGTATCCTATTGTTTTGTCTACAATAAAGAGTGCATCTATTTATTTCCAGGATACGCTGGCTCTGGGAAGAAAGCACAGCCCTCTTCCCATCCGTGTACAGCTCAGAGGATGTGACAGCAAAGAGACTCTCAGCGTTTATTAGAGGCAGAATCAAGGAGTCAGAGAGAGAAAAAGAAAAGGGTACTCCCATCTTGCCATACTGGTGGTTCCGATATAGAGATGGGGGGTACTTTAAAGAGGTAAGCAAAAGAATTTGAATAGAACAAATTGCTCTTCCCATATACAGATTTTTAAAAACCATTCATTTGATTGTTTGAAGTTTGTGGTCATTCTGAAAGGATTTTTTTTATTGTGTAATGGAATAGGACGTTTGTCTTTCAACTCCCCTGATGGAAAGTGATGATGAAGGCCATAGTCCTTTCATAATGACAACATAGTCGGTCACTAGTCACTAGTCACCGACACGACAAGTCGCTTCACCTCTTAATAATGGATCCCTTACGGGCCTGAAACTAGTAGAACATCCTCGAAATAACTACACAAGTTTTTTAAGAAAGATACATATTTAGGCAATTATATACGGAACGTTTTAGTCTAATATAAAGTGACTTCTTTATAGGCAGAGGCAAAAGATGTACATACATAAATACAGTTAAACAGTTTAGTTGAAATAGACCAAACTGCTTCATATATAGTTCCTTAAAATCAATTTGCTTTGGTCTTCGGTGACGAAGTAACTAAAACGATTGATTTTCAGGGGGTTAGAACCTCTTAAAATAGATTTCTATTTTGATAGGAAATGACTACAGTACTTATGTACCTAATACTTACTTTATTTGCTTGCTGAATCTATACATGTACCTACTTCTAAAGGTTATATAATTATGTACTTTCATATCATACAATTTCCTAATCTCTTTCTGAACATTTTAGGAAGACCTAGAAGCTTCCTTCAGCACATTTTACAATTCTAACGCCTCTGGATTTATCATCTGGGGTAGTTCAAAAGATGTCAACACCAAAACTAAATGTATCAATCTCAAAAAATACCTAACAAATATATTGGGTCCTGCTGTTGCCAAATACACTAAAGCTACAAGAACAATCAACGATGAGCCAGATGACAGCACTCAGATATTATTTAAACCAGAAGTTGTTACTGAATTTGACCCTGAGTATCATTGGGAACCACCGGAGAACTACACTTCTAACATCGAACATATAGTTGAAGAAGAACTGAAGACTAAAAAGGAAAATGAACCCAATGCAGATGGAAATGTTCTGATAGATATGATACTGAACAGAATAGCTAACTTCTGCTTAACCAATTGTGATATCAAAAAAGAAGTGAAATTAGAATCATCGACGTTAATGACGACGAAGAACCCGTTTATGGAAACTACTGCTACAAGTAAGTTCTTTAGTCTGATTTAAAATCTTTTTTTAGATTTACTTAAATAATGTTGTATCTTATTCTCAGTCGTTCTCAACCAGTTTGGTGTAGGCCTTCTTCAGACTAACCCGTTCTTGCGCTGCTTCCATCCAGTTCGTCTCTGCAATTTTCTGGCCGTCATTGCATTTGTGGTCTTTCTCTAGGTCGCTTTTCACCCTAAGGCTTTTATTCTAAGATCGTTTTGTCCCACGAGCCGTGTTTACAAGCTATGCCTCGATGACCTCACTTTGCTCTCTAAGCCAGGTATTTGTCTTGCGGTCTCTCCGTGTGATCTGCGCGAGCTTCCTTTCTAGCCTCTTCTGAGCGACTTGTGCAAAGTCCAGGTTTGCGTTGGCAGCCCACATGAGACGTATGCGTCTCTCTGTCTCGTTTACCTGATTGTATGGGTAGAATCGCTAATATCATATAAATAATATAATAAAGTGTTGCTATTTGGTCATTGGGTTTTCGGTTTCCTAAATATTTCTTTTTTCATTTCAGCACGATTACCTCTAGAAAAAACTACTACAAACCATGAATCTTTTCTATACAATTACACAGACACAAGTGCAGTAACTAACATACGTTTGACCACAAGTATGGAGATAGAATCAAATGAATTAACCACAACAACTATATATGAGAAGGATGACAATACTTCTTATTTAAATATTAGTCCAGATAGTATTGAAACAAATACAGAAGATTCTAGAGATATAGAAAGTACACAAAAAAGTACAGAAATAATTTTAAGGTCAGAACACAGTAGTGCAACAACTTTTATTAATAATACAAGCAAACTTGATGACACTAGTGATTACGATAGAAGTAGTACAGGAAATAGTATTAAAGAAATTAAATCAAATGTTACAAATATCAATTTTAATTTAACAACTACTACTGTTATACCAAAGTTAGATATAAATAATAATAGTTTAGTCAATTTTAGTTCAGCTGTCACTAGTGAACCTAATTTTAGTTCAAATGATACTAGTAATGCCAATTTTAGTTCAAGTGATGTTAATGCAACTAATTTAATTGATACTAGTCCATCCAATTTACATATTACTACTACATCTACATCAAGACCAAACCCTATTAATTGGAGAAGCTTTTATGTCGATCTGCTGGATTTATCTAATCTGGTAAACAAAGAATTTGGAACGACAGACACGAATGATGTAGAGACGACAGCGGCCCCCGAGTTGGTAGACCAGGTTGTTGTTTCAGTTGTTTAAAATTCGATGTTGTGTTGATGTTGTTTAAACTAAAGTGTTTTAGAACAACTGTCGATAAGTGAAAAGTAAATGATTAAGTTTAATAGTTCTTACACGAATTCAAATCGTACATTATTAGTAACTATAATATATATTTTATAATTATTGACGGTTGTTCTAAGAAATAAAGGTACAGTTTGGATGTTGATTTGATAAAAATAGAATTTCAAATAATTTTCATACAATTAACAAAAGAAGGTTACCTAAACATTATTATTTAAATAGCAGCAAATCAACTACCACTTTGCAAGCTTGCTAGTAATAATTATTTAGTTATATTATCTGCTAATTTGTACTTACCTTAATTTTATTGTTAATTTAATTATTCATATTCATTAAGCATTGTATTAAGTTGCATTATCGTTTGCCATTGTATTAACTAGCACAGTATTTACAGCATGAATTGTTATATTATTAAAGGCATCATTTTGTGCTTTATTTATAACTAAACATTATTTTATTTAAACTTATATACTTAAAGTACAAAAGGTATGACAGCTTTGTCTGAAGTTCCAAATGAATTATTTTTTAGTTTAACGACTCTCATCTTTTTTGCAAAAGCACTTTATACCTCATCGTCTTCTGTTGTTGAGACTATGAATTCTCTAAGAGCGTTGTCCAACTTGTATGATCACCGAAATTCATAACCAGTCTTATCGGAATCTTCGAATTTAATATATTTCTATTAGTTACAGATGCAATCTTCTGTTATGTCTTTATTATCTACCTTGAAATCATTAGATGAGGTGATTTTTTTTTTATCCGTTATTGATTGCAAGTGTTATATAATTTAATCTCTAATTGTTTGTTAAATACGAGTTGCAAAGTTGGAACTGTTAAAGTCAATATTTGTTTAAAAGCGGTTGTGTTATAATTATCAAAATAAGTATTTGATCACTTTTACCAAACTTTTCGATTATTTTCGTAACAGCATGTAAATGTTCATTTTTCTCCGCATGAACCAAATTAAAACTAAACATTCATATTGGTTGCAAAAAACAATTGATTGATCCGTTATTAAAGGCAATGAGACGCTTGTATAAGTATGTACTAAGAATCAGCAATAACTATATCTCTCATGTTCTTCTCAAATATACTACCTTTATATATGGGTTTTAGTTTTGGTTCATTTCATGTGAAAGACGCCTGAATATTAATCGATGTTATTAACTATTTTAATTTCGCTAACTTTTATATAATATTGTATTGATGAAAGATTTGTTACTACACTAATTTAAAGGAGGAGGAAAGAGGATTCACAATAATTCTTACGAATTTTATATAGGTATTTTGACATTACTTTGATTGATGATATGCCCTGGGAAATTAATCTTGAAATGACTGCGTTTGATTTTGTTCATATGAAGTTCCGTCGAAATGAATAATATTCTTATTACATTCTACAATTGCTTACGTAGTTCTTTTATTTCTCAAAATACTATTATTATTGAATGACATTTAGAAAATAATTCTGTTAGCAAAGTTTCATAAAACCAGTATTGTACCGTCAAACCGGTCAAAAAGTCTTCTACTAACTCTTTGTTAATAACTTCAAAGTCACAAGTCACCTAATGAAGTATAAAAGGAACTGTTTTCAGACGAAAAACGAATTCATCGGATTTTTGATAAAATCTTATTGTATTATTAATTTTATTTTATTTAAGTTTACGGTCAATAAGTAGTTATAGTAATAGATAAAGATGTAGTCCTTAATCCCGGGCATATCCTTCCTAATATCAGCATTTATTGAAAAGTACAAGTCCTGCTACGAATTTTACTACAAATCTTTCGTCTCGTAATCTTTATTCTCGCATTGTTAAGTGATAACTCCTCTTTCTATAGGTGTTGGTGTCAGTGTCTGCTGCATCTCCAGCGGTTGCGTTAAACGTGTGTTTACTATATTTTGTGTACATATGTAGTTTTGTTAATTTTAGCAAATAAACTACTATTAAGACGACAATTTTGAGCTATGTAGCTTGGAGATTCTCAAGTCAGCCCGTATATATATTTTTATTTCTTGTTATATGTACGAAAATGCGTAACTTTTGGGTAGTCAGGATTTGATAATTCTGTAAATCTGATTTTTATACGTACATCATGCAATACGACTGCCGAGGGGAGACATTGCTCACGCTAGTCAAACGTGTCGCTATTTAGCTAAATTTGATTTCTATTATTTGTACAGTGCATAAATGTATCATAATAGTAGTTTAGCTCCTATTTTACAAATAATAACCTGAGTTTTGAATTCGATAGTTCATTTTATGTGTTTATGAGCCGTATCAAAAAGATTTAAAGTTTTAAGTTTTTCAAATACATATTATGCAATGTTAAACTCCACGAGAATACCAAAAACTAAGGTGAAGGCTTGCGAGTATCATCCCAAAATAAAGATATCCAAGTATCTTATCAAAAACTATAATATTTATTCTTTATTTTGATCCCGGATAATTGAACTATCCGGAATCACTGGCATATCCTTTTTAACATCAAATTTATTTATGGGTTATGTACCAATAAACCAACTAAACACACTACTTAATATAATAGTGAACTCTGCTGATGAATTATAATTTATCTGTGATATGTTATATTAGATTTTATTTTGTAAATATTATAATAGAAAATAATTATTGTCATTAGAGATCGCCATAATAAATGTACATATAAATGTGTATGTTTTGTTTTATTTCGATTACCCAATCTAATGAAACATGACCAGTTTCATTGTATGCATATAGGAACTTAGACACTTGAGATGCCACTGCATTCCATAAAATTACATGATTAATTTTTTACTGTCAAATCTGTACGCTTGTGGAATGCGTTGCTTGCTACTTAACATTAGGCGAGCGCAATCAATAACCATTTACAAGAAAATGATTACGAATTTGACTTTTCACTTTAATTAAATCATTTTCGTATTATGGTGTGTTATATATGTATGTATTTTATATGATGTATATAGGAATTTATGTATTTACAATATATGGATAATTATATTAGTATTGGTATATACATAAAAGTCAACTGCTCAAAACATAGAATTTCTATTTATTTTTATATTAAGCTAGTAATTATATGTAGTTTCAAATTAAAATACAGCAATAACTACGACTATTACTCTCCGAATAATTTTGTTTCATCCTAAGGTTGCCTGGAAGAGATTGCAGTAAGTAATAAGGCCGCCCTTTGTACATTATCTGTCTGACACATAAACTTACGTTAAATAGTATATCAAGTTTATGGTCTGACACATGTATGTATGATACTTTTACAGTAACAATCTAAGAGCAATAATTTATTGCTCTGAGGTAACAATGGTGTACAAATAAAGTGTTATCTATCTATCAATCTTGTCTAGTGTGAGTAGTGAGTAGTGTGTATATAAACGATCCAGGAACGGCTGATGAGTGATCTAACCAAAGATAAATAATGTAGTAATTTTAGTAGGCAATGTCGTTTGGTAACTAAACGCCATATAATGTAATGTAGTTGAACTACTTTGTATATACTTATACTTAACTGCAATCGGCAATAAAAGTTCTTACGCTAATTATTATATTATTAAAAATACATCATCCGAACACGAACACTTGGGTCACGACTCGAAACGCACGATCACCTGTCGTGTTCAGGTGATCAACCCTCCATATCTATTGGAAGGACATAATGTTATTTTTCTCTATCAACAGTTCTACCTATGTCCCCAAATGTAGTGATATAGTGAAGTCATACAAACTTCAAGGCAGGTCGCCAGGCAGGAGGCTGTCTCCAGGCATTTGTCTATGTTGTGTTGTCGCCACATCAAAAACTCTTATTTATTTTATTAAAAATAGGGCCAAACTATAACAGATGATAACACAGTTCACTATTTAATAAACATAAGTTAATAGATATTATTTTGACTATTTATACCGGTAACGCCATACTATTGGTCGATTGATAAATATTAACAAATTGTGGGATTATAAAAGGGTGGGAATATGTTTAGATTGATGGACTTTAGTGCAAACAGAGCAGAGGTACGAACAACTTGGCAGTTGGTGTTAGTTAGTGATTTTTATAGTTCATATCAGTGGTTTTGATACTGTTTCTTACAGTTGAAATTCGAACGAAGACTTATCTCGATTGCATCATATATTTTTTGCTGCTCGAAATATGTATACCTTCACTCAATATATTAATAAGTATTGTCAGTTTACATTTCGTTAGCAGAAGCATTGCTATCTGAAAGATGGAACCCAAAAAAAATAATTAAGAAATTGAAGGAAGTAGAATGATTAAAGCAAGAGGTGTACAAACATTAGACTAAAAATGGTAATAACGCTTTTTGAGTACCAAAACGAAACTATTTATTACAATATCTGTTTTGAAAACTATTAATTTCAAAAACTTTTTTTTGTAAATAAAAATAGATATTGCTATTTAGGAATATACAAAAGTAGTTCTTAAGGGTAGCTACATAAGATAAGCAGTGCATATCAAATGTCAATCATTCGTTACCAACGTCCTGAAAGAGTGAACAACGCAAACGCAAAAATTAAGTAATCGTATAGCAAATCCTTTGTTAAGGATATATGCAGTTGCTGAAAGCGTGATTAGGCACTTGGATTTGATGATCCGATCAGTTTTTTTATCACAGCACGTCGGTCTCAAACAAGCATACGGGCCTGATAGTACTCGTAAGTCTTTACCGTAGCATATAGACGCTTGCAATTCCAGAGGACTTATATCAAATTTTACTGCAAAATCTTATGTCAAATGCCATTCGAATGTTCAATGAAATTGATACCTAATAGATTAGTAAATTTTACTTTGATCAACGTTTCAGAAACTCGAATTGATTTGACACCACTGTTAACTAGACAGATCTGATAGTTAAACAATATTTTGATCTGCCTTTCAAACACCGGGCAAGACATGCGTATCAATAACAAAAAATCAACATCTTTGATATAGTAATTCTTGTAATTATCATTTATCAAAACAATCTGTGTTCGTGTATTTCAGTTGCGGTAGCGGTGGTGAGTGTCTAACGCTTGAAATAACAACAAAAGTTCTAATGATCATCCTACTTCCTACTAATATTATAAACGTGAAAGTTTGTGAGGATGTATGAATTTATGGATGTGTGGATGTATGGATGTTTGTTACTCTTTCACGCCAAAACTACCGAACCGATTGCGATGAGACTTGGTATGTAGATAGCTGGAGACCTGGATTAACATATAGGCTACTTTTTATCCCGATATTCCAACGGGATCGGGACTTACGCGGGTGAAACTGCGGGGTGCTGCTAGTATGACCTAATTTCATTCACGCACTTTTTTTTCTATATAGCGATCAAATGATATAATAAATTATTAATAAAATTTCATTTTACCGAATATTATATGGTTTATTGAACATTTTCTATAATGCACATTTGAATTAGTATTCAATTGGTATAATATTCAGTTACTGTAATATTCAAAATCTATAAGTAACGTTTAATATAATTTAGAAGCGTCAGATACCGTCTACTGTTATTGAATCGTTTGGGTTAGGTTAGAACAGTTACCGTGGGGTCCGGATGTCTTAATAAAAGCTGTTCACGGATCCCACCTATTTAAGGCGTAGTACGGCACACCGTGTGGTTTTAGTCGGTTCGATTCCGACACACCGCCCCACTGAAAACCCCGGTGGGGTGACGGCCCGAGGGGGTTTCCACACGCACAAAAAAAATAAAAAAATAGAACAGTTACCGTCAGATCCCTTCTATTGTTGGTAAACCATTTGGGTTAGATGAGGTTATAAGAGCACGATGTTTCCTGATATTTACTTATTCATTACAGAATTTTGGCTGAAAATAAGTAAATATGAAAATTAGGTCAAATGAACAGTAGGTATATAAAAAGAGCATTATACAAATTAAGAATTATATGAAATTAACGTTATACTAAATGTTCTGTATGCTATGCTAAATCTCGTGGGAGAGCCATGCTTCGGCACGTATGGGCCGGCTCGACCGGAGTGATACCACGGCCTCACATAAAACCGGCAGTGAAGCAATGTTTCCATTGTTTTTCGCCGAGTAAGTGAGGTTACCGGATGCCCTAACCTTCTCACTCTCTTCCCTCCTCGCCCCCTATTACCCCCTTCCCCTACTCCCACCTTAAAGGCCGGCAACGCACTTGTGCCTCTTGAGTTGCAGGTGTTCATGGGCGGCGGTAGTCATTTACCATCAGGTGACCCCTCTGCTCGTTTGCCCCTACACCATAAAAAAAATGAAGGTTATATGAAATATAACATTAGATCATGAAATTAGGTTATCTTCGTTAATTAGGATATTATCCTATCTGTTAAAATGTCATATATTACGCACCCAGCGGTGGTTTAGTGTTGTTTCTAAACGGAAACAAACCCAACAATCAGTGTTATGTATATTATTATAGTTATTAATTTGTAATATTACGTTAAGTACGTTATTATAACAGCAGTTTTCTTTTATACCTAACTGAGACCCATAAGTAGTTACGTAGTTTTGAGTATTGGCATTGATAAATAGTTTCTATAACAATTTATGCTTTATGCAGTCTATGGTCAGTCAAGTTGAAGTCAACTTTATATTTTGAATCTGTCGTTGATAGTACGTTTTCATAATACTATTATTTTTATATAAACGGTTTATTGTAGTTATGCAGTGAAATCGAAAATGAACACATTTTTGTTGATATATTTGGTGGCCTGCGCTGTAATGTGTGCAAGATCGGATCAGAAGTTAGCGATTTTTCTTTCATATGCCTTTTTGTTAAGACATTATAAAATACTAGCTGCACCCCGCAGTTTCTCCCGCGTAAATCCCGATGCCGTGGGAATATCAGGATAAAAAGTAGTTTATGTGTTAATCCAGGTGTCCAGCTATCTGCATACCAAGTTTCAGCGCAATCGGTTCAGTAGTTTTCGCGTGAAAGAGTAATAAACATCTATGCATCCTCACAAACTTCCACTTTTATAATATTAGTAAGATTATATTTACCATTAATTGTATATTGAAGTAACATTCAAAAACTTGGTAAATCTTCGTAATGAGAGCGTAAATAAGATCCTATGCAATATACAAAAACAGACCAGAAACAGTTCATTTTTTTTCTGCAGTCGCTTATTATTGATATGTAGCCAAGGTCGCTAGCATTTAAAAGAATATTGCAGTAACAAGTATCCCGGCTACAGCATTCTAACAGAAAGCCTCGAAGATTATTCCAAAAGTGAAAGGTACAAGTCAGAAATAAAAACACTTTTTTGTGTTGTCCCACGTGTACCTTACAAGTAAACGCGCCTTTAAGACGGCAAACACTTCCAGAGAGAAATCTCCTACGTGTATCGTACATGTGGGAAAAACCTTCGTGTCGAAAAGCTGTGAAGTGTGGCCTTAGCAACAAAGTTTAATTACAATAAAACCACGTTTCTGTTTGCGTGTCTTATTTCCCGTGTGTACCATACACATGCAACTTTTTTACCAGAAAAGGTTTCATAGCCATATAACATTTACTTTCTGTTCTTAGTAACTACATTGTCCAAGGCCCAGACGAAGTACAAAAAGTATTCAACGTATACTGGAACGTTCCCACAAGGGACTGCAAAAAGCACAATGTCCTATTTAATGATTTGTTCGACAAATATGGAATTATCCAAAACGCAAATGATAGCTTCCACGGAGAAACGATCTCCATATTATACCATCCTGGCAATTTTCCAGGGATCATTGAAAATATTAGCATAAATGGGATTGTTAGTCAGGAAGGGAATCTTTTGGATCATCTGCAGAAGTTCAAACAGGATCTAGAGGAAGCCATCCCTGATAAGAATTTTCACGGTAATATCTATTTGTTTCTTAGTATCTTTATAATATAATAATAACCCTGTCACACAGTCTATGATAGGTTCAGACAACGGACTAAAAAAATGAAAGGATTCTCTGCCATGCTTTCACCACAAGTAAGATACGCTTAGATTATTCCTGCCTTACGCAAACATTTCCATCGTAGTAAGCCAGGAGACCGAACCAGGCGACAGTCCGTAGGTGTAGGTATTACAGGTAAAATAAAAACAATGCCGTTTGTGTTGTGATTAGTGATTACTGCTAACATAACAAAACAATATTTACATGCAACCCCTAATTGGTAATATTGTCAGATCAAGCAACATACAAGATAGAGTGTAATTATAATTTGAAATTGAAATTCACTGTAGAACAACTTCCACACTCAGAATAATTCATGTGTCGCAAATTACTTTACAAAAGATTCAAACAACGGACACAAATTAGACTCGGGACAACTATTTGTGGATCAAACAAATGTATTGTCCCGTGTTGGAATCGAATCTTGGGAGTTCGGCGTGCTGTCGTATCGAGTTCCATGCATTTTCTGGGATAAAATATGCTACTAATGAACTTCAGTAATCATTATTTTATACTAGCAATTTACTGCATATAGCTAGGAGCCCCTAGACCTATTTATATGGGCTCACACTCACGGCGACCATATAAATGGGTCTGGGAGATTTTTAATCCCAGGATTTCTCTGGCTGCTTACAAATGGCATTAAAAGAGTTCTCTAAACAGCAGATATAATCAGACTTTAAACGAAATATCCGTGAATATTTCGCATCCATGACTAGGACTGGAAGAGGACTTAGACGGGTATAAAAAGTGCGGCTGAACTTTTTTACCATGCTAAAGACAAGGTCAAATATGCAGAGTTGACTGCCAACCTTCATTAATTTTAGAGGCACCCAAAGAATATGAAAATTGACCGCCACCCCAAGCTGACAGATTGCATACCTTCAAAGTCTACTAATACTACTCTATAACTCTACTAATTTGTTTCTCAAAAACCAAGTAAGGTCTGGCAGCTCTGGGATCTTACTCTAAGTTGTTACTTTCAGGAATCGGGATTATAGACTTTGAGAACTGGAGACCTATATTGCGACAAAATTTTGGAACGATGGAGACCAATCGCGTTCTAGCTCCCTTATTGGAAAAAATAGAACATTGGTGGTGGCCAAAGCAATGGATAGATAAAGAGGTATCAACGAATAACAATGACCGTGTAGAGGTTTAATTTTTAATTGGTCCGGCTGCATTCAAATTCCTTTCTTAACCTATCATCCTACTATCAACCTATCATTTGTGTAGCTTGTTCTTTTAAGGACATCAGCAGTACCTACTTAGTTCAGTTGGTCCGGTGATTACCTAATGTGTCGTAGATCAGATGTGTTTAACTTTACGTAAACAAACGTCACGTGGTGACATCACTTCTTCGTGGGATGACGATGACGAGGACGAAGGGGACGAAAATTAAGCTAATAAAATCATTATCTTACTACACATTTCACATCACTATTCTATAACACACTAACAATTCTTTATTAGCGTCAAAGTGAATCTATTATATTTTTCAGGCACAACGACGGTTTGAAAGTTCAGCACGTGCCTACCTTCAAACATCATTAAATCTGTCAAAGAAGCTGCGTCCTAAAGCTTTATGGGGCTACTATGGGTTCCCAGAGTGCTTCAATAGACTTTATAGAGAGCCAGAGAAATGTCCACCCGAGATATCGCCTGAGAATGATAAGCAAGTTTTTTGCGATGACTGTTAAACTGAATATCTTATTATTCATTTTGCTTTATTAAGAAAACTAACAGTTTTTTAAACATTTAGCATAGTTACGTAAATATTTTGGTGTTGTTTATTATTTATTATACATATAGCTTTTTATACACATTATACATACATACACATCTTTATTTCTATATCTACCTTTTGAACGTAGTATTGCAGTCTGGCAGGACAACGCTTTAAAGTAAAATTTAAAAAAAAATAACTTCTTTATCTACAAAATGCAAATAAGTACTAGGTTCAGAAAGGCGAAGACAGCTACCAGAAAGCTAGTAAACTCGTCATTGTAATTTATGAGTGATTCTAATTTAGGAATTGTGGCTGAAACCATGTCTGCTATTGTTCTATTCCTATTGAAAACCTCTCACAAAGACGTTGATATGCCATCACGAACCTCTGGCGCTAATGTTGGTGATCGCCTCAGCTCATAAATTTACTTCAATAACAATATCTTACCATCATTGTTAGGGTTCCATTCCTCCAAAAGGAAAAAAAGGAACCTTTGTAAAATCACTTTGTTGTCCGTCTGTCATTCAATGGAGATCCCTTGAAGCTGTGAAATCTAAATCAACGAAATCAAACCAAACGGCAATTTAGCCTTAGATTTGACCAAATTTGAACATTTTGCAGATACTTACTTCCCATTGACCTACACATGAAATTTGATAAGAAGCAAAGTCTCACAGCACAAATTAAGGAAAAAATCCGAAAGTCTTTAATTCCTTTGTGATATACACATATCAGAGTAAAATATTTTTGTGATTACAAACTTGTTATTTTTCGGTTTAAAAGTCGACTTTGTCGTTAATCGACGAATGGGAAAGTATTTTTAGAACTGCAAAGTTAAGTTTGTATTTCTGAAAAAAACCAGCAAAAATCTTCGGGAATTGATTTCCGAGATGGACGTATGTATCTACATACAAATTTTGTTTTCTACGGAACCCTCGGTGCGTGAGTCGCATTTGTCTGGCTTTTTCCCCTACTCCCAGATATATTTCTTACCTTTTACAGACTTCCCCGTGAACTCGTGTTTCTTTATGTACTGAAACAAGTATAATGACTTTTACATTTGTCTCTTTAAGAGTGAGCTGTTACTCCCTCTATGTCTCTTCTTAAACAGATGAAAAAGACAGACAATTCCCTAATACGGCCCCCTCTCTCCTTTTAGCATGGTCAGTGCCCTACCACGTTATCACGATTTATTCTTTATCTCTTACGAAATTAGTCTTTCTAGGATTAGGCCAAATCCAAATAAGCACAGTTTATATGACATAAACATTTAACTGACTCAACTATTTAGCGGCTACAGTCTTCTGGAACACCTTGATTTTTTCTAACATAAAAACAATAACTTGAGACATCTCACACATAGCCAGCTGATCCCAAACTAAGCACAGCTTATACTATGATATCAGATTGCTGAAAAACATACTTATATATTACCTACTTTACATCGATAAATTAACAACCAGATATATCTGTAATATTTGTAGACCAGTTGTTCTTTACAGTTATTTTGTTAGTAAAACCACATACAATTGCAGTTCTCTGTCCCATGAATTATCTCATACTGCAACGTATTAGTAACAATTTTGTAACATTTTTCTATTTTCTCCATTTCTTCCAGATTGGCTTGGCTCTGGTCCGCAAGTACAGTCTTGTTTCCATCTGTGTATAGTTCTGAGGCCGAGACGACACCTGAACTGCTAACCAAGTTTATCAGTGGAAGGATTAAAGAAGCTGCAAGACTGAGAACAAAGGGCACCCTGATCTTGCCTTACTTTTGGTTCCGCTATAGAGACGGAAAGAACTTTAAACAGGTCAATTTAATTATTTGATAAGCCCTTATTTTCACACATTAATTTAAGGTAATTTATACCTATTATATATACCTATCTCTTGATACTCTGACGACTTTTTGGCAGAGAGGCAGTGACGGCAAGCGATGAATCTAGACAAACAATGCGTCCCTTGTGCGAAATTAAAGTTAGACCACCTTAGTAGTCGAACGCTGACACAGCCTCAATAACTATATTTTTTGTTATAATGTTTTATCATACTTAAACTAAAATAGAACAGTTAGCAAAACTATTAAAAATGTATCCTTTGGGTTAAACTTTGATAGCTGGGTTAAGCTTTTTCTTTAATTACCACATTTAGATAGTATATTGGCCAGAAATACGTGGATTAAGTTGGCAAACTCCTCATAATTCAATAACACTGATTCTTCTTCTACTATCTTCTGTTTCTTTTATTACTATTTTTGATTCCAGAATGATTTAGAGGCTGCACTCAGCACATTCTATAACTCCGAAGCATCAGGATTTATAATCTGGGGCAGTTATAGAGATGTCATAAACAAATCCCTGTGTCTTCAGTTGAAAGAATATGTCACAAATATTCTGGGACCTGCTATTGCTATATACACAAAGCCATTGTTAGTTAACGCCAATAATAATTTAATAAAGACCGACAATGAAACTCAACCTGACTCGAAACGCCACTTGGAACTGTCAGAGGCTGACAATCTGTATATTGAACAAGTAGTGATTGAAGAGTTGAAGAGAAAAAAGAAAACGAAGCATTATGCAAAGGGAAGTGAGCTGGTGGACGTGATTCTAGAGAAAATTGCTGGTTACTGCGTAAATAATAGCCTTGACAATTCCCATGATATCAATCCGAAATTTCCAGTGGTTTCTACAGCGAAGACCTTCAAAAACATGTCAGTTGAAATAACTAGTAAGTTTATTTTTCATTATAGTTGACTTTTTTTGGGTTGTACACTGATACAACTTTCTAGTTTTAGAATTATGAATATAATAGTTACTTAAAACCAATAAAAATATTAAAACTAATTTAAAAAACATTTACGGACTATTTACATGCATGCGTCATAAAATTCCTTCGCATCGTCGCCTACTGGTAGTGTCACCAGATTAGATTACTTCCATTAGACCTTATATTCTGGCTCCCGTGGTTCGGGGGTTTCTGACGTCTCTTTGTATGTGTAAGTTTGTGGAGGTCGATACTTACCCTGACTTGCCACTGTTAAGCATTAACCTATAGAACAGTGTCTCCGGTTTGAGCCAAAAAAAAAATCATAATAAGTTTCAAGGAATTCAAATTACAATATAAATAAAATGCACCTCTTTATGAAACTCTAGCCCTAAGGCCTTTGCAATATAATTTCAAATTCCCTTCAATGCTTTTAACTGAAAAGTCAAGATAGAACCTAATTATTGTTACCTCTTTCAGTATAAGGTACTTTGTTTGATAGATTTATGCAATATACTTCATTTCAGCACCAACAATCACAACCTTACCCACTGAAGACACATTGCCAGGCACTGCAAGAAATATTACTGATTCTACCATCAATAAAACTTCGAATTCTACATCTATGACATCATTTTTAATAGACCTTGATAAAGTATTTAACCAAAGCGCTAGTGCTAATACTTCACCTTCGATACTTGAGGATACTGCGAACAATTTCACTTCATCAACCACTGGTACATATAATTTGAGTTTTAATATTGTACTATCAAATTTTAGTTCTTTACATTCTTCTTTAATTTTAGTCTGGTTACCATAGTACAGGCTGCCTAGTTTGGGATCAGACGGCCGTGTGTGAGAAGTATAAAGTTATTATTATTAGTTGTTATTATTCAACAACATCTTAAATGTCCCCCACCTCCTCTCCCCTTCTGGGTACGCCCATGACAATAACAGTAACTGCCAAGTTGTTCGGACCTCTGTTCGCACTCAAGTGATAGTTCTTCACTTATAATTAGAGATCGGATAATCGGATGCATATTTACCTAAAGTTATTTTTTGGATAACAAATTATGGAAGCGGCTTCTAAGTATATTTTTATTTACGAATGCAGTTGTATTGTCGCGTCGCTACTTGCGCACAAGCAAGTATAATTTGCCGTCTCACTCGCACTCTTACAAAATGCTTACATTTCCTGGGGTTTAATAGGCCCGATTTGACACTTGTTACAACGTAATAAGGTTGTTTTTGGTTCGTCAAAAATCACTGACAATAAAAGTAGGGAAAAGCAACCATTATATGTTGTAACAGAGCAAGTGTCATTTGTGTCCAACTGGGGTTTATTACATCTCACGGAGTATAGGTACACTTACATCTGAATTTCCTGGAATCGCGGGATAATACATTCCTATGCTCTTATAACCCCACTATTCATTAATATTTATCAATCGACCAATTGCGTTACCGGTATAACCAGCCAAAATAATGTCTATTAACTTATTTTTATTAAATAGTCAACTGTGTTATCATCTATTATAGTTTGCCCCTATTCTTAATATGATTAATTATCTTTACAAAAAAGTATTTTTTTTTTAATATAATAATGGTAGGCCAACTAAACGCACTGCTCCAATGAGACAGCGATGTTTCGGAGCAGACGAAAATATTATCGATGTATACAAATTTTAGATATTTGTTGATTTTTAAAAAACCGCTTGACTGATTTCGATAAAATTTAAATGGGACCACCTGGGAAGTTATACCCTTTGAAACAAAAAAGAATTTTCCATATTGGTTCAGGCGTCTTCGAGTAATCGGTAAACATACATAAAAAAAAAAGATTCCGACGTATTGAGAACCTCCTCCTTTTTTGAAGTTCGTTAATTAAAAACAAATAAGAGTTTTTGATGTGGCAACACTTCTAACTCTAATTTCATTTTCAGCGTCAGATCTAAGCAACTGCAGTCCAATTATAAAGACACCCATTGCTAACTATTCAAGATCAAATGGAGTTATTCTACAAGAAACTAATGAAAAATACTACCGTGCTATGAAGAAAGGCGATATTTCGACATTTTGTCAACATTAACCTATAAATATAATGTGGAAGCACTAGAAAGGCTTTTTATTTAATCTTCATATTTCAATGTCACAAAGGGAGTGAAAGTTACTAAGTCGAGTTTAAGATATACAATGCACTTAATGACTTTCAGTAAGGTTAACTTTCATTTACTTTTTGCCATGTGGGTTGGAATTTTATTTCATAATTGTTTTAGGACTAATTTGATGATAGCCTATTCAATAACAGAAGAATTATTAAAATCTTTTCATAACATGAACATATAAGAATAGAGCAGGAGTATCGTGTAAGTGGATGCGATGCTAGATAATAATAATAATAACTAATAATAACTCAACACATCTCAGACACGGCCGTCTGATCCCAAACTAGGCAGAGCCTGTATGGTAACCAGACTGCTGATAAACATACTTTTATATTTCTAAATACATACATATTATAGATAAATTACACCCAGACACAACAAATGATCGTGCTCATCACACAATTTTTTGTCCTGGGTGGGAATCGATCCCACGACCTCTGGCTTAGCAGTCAGGGTCACTAACCACTAGACCAACAGGCCAGTCAGGCAGATAAAAAAGAGAATGCTGCTATACGTAGTCCCTCTATCCTTCTCTAGGGCGTGTACTTACTGTACAGTAATTTACTGCAATTGTCAACGTTTGGTAACGCGCAATCGCGGCTAAAAAGAGACAGAGGCACCACGTATGGCAGCCTTCTCTTTTTATTCCTCTATCGCATATCACGCCCCCCTTCCGCGGTCTTATCTTATAATTTTATGGTTCATACCTGACGAAGATATCGCGTAATATTTAAACAATCAAATTGATAATTTCTTCTTTTATTAAAGTCGGTTGCAAAGTGGTAAAGGTAACATGGCAAATTGGACCCAGCTATAAAGAAGTGATTGGAGGCATTTATTTAACAGCCTTGTATTTCTTTCTATTGGCTTTATTGTTTAGATAAAGTTATTTGGAGAACAAACAACACTCTACAGAAGAGCCGATTCGAGTGCCGTATCGGCTCTTCTGTAGAGTTTCGGCATTAAAGGTATTGAGGGTAGAGATAAGGAGCACTATGTTGCATGTGGACCAAACCGAAAAAGTGTAAACAGGAAAGTAGTACATAATAGTTCAAGAAACGACCAGAGTGGCGCTAGTATAGACAAAATGTGTAAATGAACTTAACTGTTAGGCTAGTATAGACGGAGTGCGACGCTTTAAATAAACAAAAATGTCTTTTCAATAATTTAAGTTATCGTTATTTTCGTGCGCCATTATAGACATTATAATGGAAGTTTCTCCTTCTTTGTTTCTACACCCTCTAGCTACGGTAGCGCCACCTAAATACACAGTTTTGACGGACACTTTTCATATACAGAGATGGTACTCCTTATCTCTACCCACCGTAATTACAGGGCAAGACCAAAAATTAACGGTCCTCCGATTCTGTGCAACATGAATCATCGTATAGAAGTTCCAGAAATTTGTTGATAGATGGCGCTATGTGGCGATGTCATCGCTTAGTGTTAGAGTTAAAAGTATATTATAAGAAAATGAAACCTTTTCATTCATACATTTTATTAACACAAATTCAAACACATTACAAATATAGAAAGCAAATAAAAAAAAAAAAATTATACGGTCGAATTGAGAACCTCCTTTTTTTTCGTCGGTTAAAAAAGGTCACCTATGCAAATGTTACAATAAATAGGGCTAAACTTGAAGTTTAAATTGTTCAAAAAAAGTTATAAAATTAATTGTTTACAAAACGCGATTGTATGTAGACGTAGTTAAATACCAAAACCGCGGTAATTATGATCGTATGTTAAATTTTTAGGTTTGAAATTAGTTTATTTCAAAAAACTTAATAAACTTTTTGCTTTATAAAACAAATATGTGCGTATCTACCAAATTTCAGTAGGTAGTATCGTTTAAAGCTAGGTACCTACGTAGATACTTATTAAGTACACTTAATTGCTTAGATAACAAGGAAGGCCGACTCCATACTTATGCAAGCAGCAAGGTGTCTGGGAATCAAATGAAAACAAGATAGCGCTAGTAGCTCAAATGTCCCAAAGAGGTTTGAGGTTTTTTTTGTGGAGCTTGAAACCGCATATCGGCCATTTAAAAAAAATAACTTCATGACTATACGTATATAAACAAAAAGAATGATATAATGTTAGTAATATAATTAGTAATAATAAATAAAAGGAGTGAACTTTGCAGAATTGAATTTTTGTTTACCACTAGAATCTACTCTAGTTGTAAAAAAATTAAGACAAAAAAAAATAACTCAAAATATTGTCAAATATCTGCTAATATAATAGTGCTAATTAATTTATGTTATGATTGTATTCCTATTTAATGTTTATTTAGGGTAACGTGCAATTACTTAACGGAAGTTTTTCCTTCCTTATTATTACTCTCTAGCTACGGTAGCGCCATCTAGTTAAGGCCTACTGACACTTTTTCTTAGATATAGTTTTTTTGCCTCTTCCCTCCATAATGACTAAAATCAGCCACAGATTATAGCATAACAATAATTTTTAAAAAGTAAAGGCATTTCATCATCTGTTATAAAATTTCTGTCAGGTCGAACACTAGCGAAGCAGTTCAATTTCGGTTCAGAAATAAACTTAAATTCTATATCTGAACATTCCTTGATTCTAATGCAGTCTTTGTGGAGTTCTGTGATAGTGTACGACGTGATGATGAAAGGGATCTTCTGCTTCAGGATGACATTTATGGTCGAGGGCCAGGGGTCTTTGCCGTTGTAGACTGATGACCTTTGGATGCTTGGGTTAAAGGCACATACTGGAAAAAAATTAAGATTACACCTCGGTCGATAATAATTAATATAGACGGTTTACATCGGTACAGACGGTAAGCAAACAAAGTAAATAGTTTTTTTTTTTTTTTTCAAAAACTATTAAATTTAATAAACTATGTAATATTATTATAAACCCCTCTATAAGGATGCATCTTTTATTGTTATTATTTATGATATAATCGTTGTTGTTGGTCCACATGTTGGTTTCTTCATATTAATTTGTGTATTTAATATAAGCAATATTTTATCGATATAACTTCAATATGTCAAATTTCTTTTCTATTCTAAATATCAATGTGTAAACTATATTGAAACTACATAGCTAAAAAAACAAACACAGTAAAGCCAGTATCTTAAGGCCTACCAGTTGCTTCCTCTAGTGGTCAAGCTGTCGAAGAACCTTTTGAATGTAGCGCGTAGTTTCTGAATGTTTCTAAAAGGTTGACAACTCATGAGTGACACCTCGAAAGTTGCAAACGCTTAAAAAAACTTGAACATGAACTTAAACTTATTACACCCCTCCCCCCTTTCATGGGGGTTAATTAAAATAGCCAAGTAGATACTCCACTCGTATTGTTTTAATACCGTTGGTCCACTCACCTAAATCGGGTATAATGAAGTCTCGACTCGAGTTGTAGTTTGCGTAAGTCCTCTTGTCCTGGAAGTGCATCACCACTCTACGTTTATCTTGGCGGCACTGATCACATAACCTGGAACATGACATGTATATACCTATTATGTAATTAGCTGACCCGCGCAACTTTCTCTTCGTCACAAAAGAAAGAGGGCGATTTTCATTGATGCGATTTCATTAGTCGTAGCGTGATGTTATATAGCCTTCATCGATAAATAGGCTATCCAACACTAAAATAATTTTTCAATTCGAACCAGTAGTTCCTGAGATCAGTGCGTTCAACCAAACAAACTCTTCAGCTTTATAATATTAGTATAGATTTACCTCATTCTAAAAAAAAACAATGAAATATTTTTTCTATTTTTTCTATAGCGTTTAAGAATAAAAAAGATTGGGCGACGGGTCGTTTCACTTCTTGTCATAGAGCAATAGATACAACAATACAACCGTATATCTTAACTAGGCGTTCCCCGCAGTTTCACTTACATTTATAGTCACTGCTCCGCTCGTAAGGGTCGTAGCGTGATGTTACATAGCCTATAACCCCCCTCAATGGATACTCTATTCAATACAAAAAGAATTATTCAAATCTGACGTACAGTTCGATAGAGCGTTTATTTTTTTATTAATATACTGTATTGGCTAAACAATTTTTTTTATTTCATTAACAAACATGCAGTTAAGCAAAGAAATCCCTTCAGTTCTTTTTTTATGGTATAGAGCAGACGGGTCACCTGATGGTAAATAAAAGAGTCAAGAGTCACAAGTGCCTTGCCGGCCCTAAAGGTGGGAATAGGAGAAGGGGGAAGAGGGGGGAGAGGGAAGGGTTAGGGCCCCCGGTAACCTCACTCACGCGACGAAAAGCAATACTTGCTTCACTGCCGGTTTTCTGTGAAGTCGTGGTATCACTCGGGTCGAGCCGGCCCATGCGTGCCGAAGCATGGCTCTTCCATGATATTACTTTATGAAGTACTTCTGGATCAAGCTCTTCACGTTCGCTGGGTTGAACGTGCTAACGTCTGTAACTAACTAATCAGATTAGAAAGAAACATTTTGCATCCGATAGCCTAACTCTTGCAGAAGATTATAAGCTACTTAATTAAAATCACGCTGCGACCCTTAGAGGCGGAGCAGTCATCATAAACGTGGACATAACAATTGAGAACAACTAGTGAGTGATATAAAAGTGTCTCAACAGAATTAATATTATTACTTGATCTTCCCGAGCAGTTCCAGAGGTAAGTTCGAAGGGTTGAGGTTATAGTTGATGAGTACAACCCTTAGCTCTTGGAGATCAGGCCTCAAGTGCAGAAAGAACACCTCCCACTTGTTCAGAGCGTCTGCCTCGAATTGTAGTTCTGCGCCTACCACGTGTATGGTGAAAATGGACTTCTGCAACAATAACATAGATACATTCACACCTGTATCCCGGTAGGGGTAAGCAGCGATTTATTATAAACACATTTTGCCAACTATAATTTGAAATTACATACGTAATTTAACGGATTTAATATAATAAATATTTAAATGTATATGTAAAAATAATAAAAACCTGACATTGACACATCTCACACACGGCCGTCTGATCCTAACTCGGCAGAGCCTGTACTCTGGTAACCAGACTGCAGATAAACATACCTACTTATATGTTTCTAAATACATACATATTAGGCACTTTAGTTACAATTACGCTGAAGGTACTGAAGAACGCAGGACAGACGTAAAAAAATTACACAAATAAATCAAATGTCGCTGTGTAAATGCTGACATAAGTTTAAGGAAGTATTATAAATACAAAACAACGCATGTAATCTTGTGTTCTTAATTAAGATCAGCTCCACTAATGCCGCGTTCCAATAAACAAATACGATTTGTTTTGCTTACGGACGGCAACATTTCATCGAATTTTTAACAAAAAATTTACTGTCCGTAAGCAAAACGAATCGTTTTTTGGTATTGGAACGCGGCATCTGCGCGAGTTTGTATGCAAGTAGCTCCTCCGACGAATGGTAGTCTAGTTTTTGTATCTAAAGTTCTAAACGGTAACGTTCAGTTAATTATACTTACATACAACGCAATAAAATAATATCTTATTATGATTTTCTACTGTCCTCTGCTCTCAGATTCCTATATAATTATCGAACTAAACCGAATTTTAAGCAACCTACCACATTATTACTTTATATTATAATAATAATGTTAAAATTTATACGAACATGGTGACGGGATAACAACTATACCAATAATTTACCCATCCAGCTATTTGAGTAGAGTAATTCTCCTAAACAATTACAGTTAATCACACTACCAAGTACAATAGTTGGCATAACAACTATCCCTCACTAAGTCACTTTACATAATAATATATAATAATATATAATAATACTCATAAACAGAACTTCTCAAGTGCACTTGGTAGTTCCTTCAAAAACTTACAGTTATTGTAACTGCGATCTTCTGGTGAGTAATACTGAGATTACTATATATACCCTGTTCGGTAACGAAACCATACCGTGAGTTTGAAAATTTGTACAGCGGCATCTATTGAGCAAAGAAGTTAACTTACATGTTCAACTTGACAACTCGAGGCCGCGAGCGGTTTATTTTATTTGGGATGCTTACGGCTTAAACAGTATTCGTTGACTCTACACGCGAGATAGAGTCCATAAATAAAAAAATAAATAAAACAAAACTATTAAAATGAAATTCGTTGTAGCAGATGCCAATAACAAGCTTCCACATTTAAAGCCAAAATGATTAAACGAATCGTTCTAAGATATACATAATATAAATAGATCATTTAACTGTTCATTAAATCTCTAGTGAGTGCACTCTTAGTGGCTCTAATACTACCTGCGAATAAATCGGAGCGGTTGTCTAAATTTAGATTATTAAATCGATAGCAACAGCGTGGTAAGAAGCAATTTATAAACTACAGCTGTTAGTTTTTAGGTTAGAGTTTAGAGCCAATGTGTGGGGTTCTTCAAGGAGGGTTTTTGCAAGCATACAAAGGTGATGATCGCTAAAAACCGACATGTATTATTTATAAGGTATTATTAAGCCGTACTATTAAGTTCAGAACTAGCCAAAGTAATCATTCAAATATGTGTGATTAATAATAATGACTCCGAAAAATTATCGCGGTATTCATTTTATTATATACTAATAAGAATATAATAGCAGTAAAATTCTATGTTCTGTGGAGGTGGAAAACTAAATAAATGTACATATCTATAATTCTATATATAAAAAAGGAATCCCTATTTCCCTTGGTCACGTTATAACTTGAGAACGACTTAACCAATATCTTTTACTTCTTTATTTTTTCTCTTACTTTATAGAAGGTTCTTACGGAACGAAAATTTAATAAATTTGGATAGATTTCACCAAAATTTCCACGCAAACGAAGTCGCGGGTAAGAGCTGGTGCATGAACAATTGAGTAAGTAATCATTTTTGTTCTTTTAAAACTTTAATTTCTATACTTTTTAATGCACCTATACTTCATTAATTTCTTCTTCATCCTCTCTCTCTTCATCTTTCTCAAGCAGTAAGTCCGCCTTTGTACATGTTGTGCATAAATTGTTAAATACATACATTAATCCGTAATGCCAAGGCTTCTTCTCTTGTCCACATACATTACTAATAATGTCGGCTAAATAAACACACGAGGAAACTCTGTAAACTAAGGAGAGTGACAAATAGTTTCTAGTCGCAACTTCTGCAGTTTTTGGCAGGGTCTTTGACAGAGCTTTATTGTAAAGAATTTAGAAGATTAGATCGATATTTTGATCTCGAATGTTTGATAGCTAGCTTGTATAGGAACGTGCACAAAGTATAGATGGCAGCACAAATGACACGAGAGCCACAGTGTGGTATAAAAAAGAAACTTCTATGAACAGTTTTCGTGTGGCAGTCAATGTTTAAATTATATTTAAATCGTTTTTATTATTATTATGATTAAAATTATAAAAATGGGTTTTTGCCGATTAGAAATGATCGTCAGCGTGGGAAGAATATCTCAAAAGGACAAAACTATTCAAATCCGGGCATGTCTTAAAAGTAGAAGAAACAGTTAGTAATAATGAAAATGCAGTAATAACTGACAAAATTGTAGCTCAAATGAACATTTCTAGCGTTTATAATGTCAAAAAAAATCTGTAAAGTATTTTCTGAACTCGGTATTAAAATTACTTGAGGACTACATACAAAACTTAGCTATTTTTACAAATAAAATTATTAGTAATGTCTTAATGTTTTTAAACACATTAAGACATTACATACTCATACTTACATAATATGTTTTTACTGCATTTATCTACATAAGTCGTTTATCACATAACCATGAAAAGTGAGTACTATTCGTTTGAAAGTAATAGTATTTTATACCATTTGATTTATTTTTATTCGAAGTGTTCGAGCATCCAGAACTGCAACAATACATTTGCACTTCGTTGAATGTTATTTTTCACTGCTTTAATGTGATTATTTAATAACGTGATAGAAGTGCCTATGTCAAGTACAATTTACGCAAAAGATTGGGCTTTGTGCCACCAGGTGGCAGAGCCATCGGTGTGCACAATGCTTAATCATTTGCAATTCATTACAGTTTGATTCTGAGCCCTTGTTATTAGTTACAGGACTTGAACGGTTTCTTCAGGAGTGATATCCATTTACTAAAACTAATATGTATACCTACCTATTGATGTAAGTTTGAATACTTCTGTGTAATGTAATTTCTAAGTTTTGTTATTGTCAAACTTTGTTGTGTCCAAACAGGATCCACAATAACACATGATTTTAAATTCTACCACCTAATTTACATTATGGAATTGCAAACAAAGATTACTGAATATAATACAATGAATGGTTTTATTATACTATACTTCTTATAGATTTCCTACCCGTTAAAGTTTGTGACAACGCCCTCTAACGGATCAGTTTAAAATTATAGCAGAAATCGTGGTACATAAATTTTACTGTTTATTTTTCTCTCTTCTAGATGGCTTTAACAGTAACTACACAAGTTAATTAAATCTAATAAATACGAATATAATTTATGTGTCTTGACATAACTAGAGATTTTTGTAATTCCCTGAAAATAATTAACTAAAAAGTTTAATTATCTTTTCAAAGCGTTGGTTTTAATTAATTTTTTTGCTTTTATCCTCTATTCAAGAATCCGTGTCTCCAATGAAAAACGAAACTTTTTGAAATGGAAGGATCTCTCTTGTAAGTCTTGTCCAGTTTATCCGTCTTTCATGGTGATTCTTAAGTTTTGGTCATTGGTGCCGATTCTATTGTACACTCGACTAAACTAAAACCTGACTTAATTTCTTCATATGAAATCAACCTAGTGTTCTTCGTAATAAGGTCTATTTGTTACTATCATCTATTTCTCAGCGCCGCTAAATTTCAATAAAACCTGTCAACGTATACTCAACTTTATTTCCACGCAGCGAGAGTCTTCATTTATTCAAACCCTGTATAATTGCCGTATAAAAACTTGTTCAAAACGAACAAGGATGACGTGTTTTTAATCTACACCTACGAAGACGATTACTAAAAACAGAGCAAAAGAGATGGCATTCAACGGATAGCGGCTCTCGCTACGTGGTATTAAAGTTTATTTAAGCGTATCAGACTTTAGTCGACAAATAAATTGCTTATTTCGATAGCGACATATGTTACCTACTTGTTTCAATTTGAAATAAGACCTTGTTTTGAAGTGTACAAGGTTTACTTCTTATATGAAGAAAATATAGTGAATTTTAATTTAGCGAATGAAGTAACAGAATTGGGGCCATTATCAACGACAATCTTAGAAAACCTAAAATATATATAAGTACTGTAATTTTATTACGTGATTAATACAAAATTTTAGAAGAATAAATTGATCAAATATGCTTTATATTTTTGCGTTACTTAAATATTGCAGAAAAATTAAGAATTAAAATGACTGAATACTCATCCTGGTACGCACAAAGACGAAGATGAATGCTGATTTTGGCGGCAAATTTTAATGAAAATAGATGTTATTACCTAAATTATAGTAACCACAACATACAAGTGCCATAGTTACATATAGATAGATAATACTTTTATTTGTTTTTTATCTTTTTAAGTTTTATATTTACACCAATGAAAAAAAATTATGAGTGAAGTCGATCACAATGTGCATTAACTGCGAATTACATACAAACCCGTGACCCTTTATGTGGCAGGACAGTGGCATACTCCAGCGCCACACCACATAAGTCATCAAGCTAGGTCAATGAAACCAGACCTATGTCTACTTACCTTGTATCCATTAGTCGTAATGTTATTTTTTCTGTACAACTGGTAGCAATATGCGGCAGTAATGGGAGCAGTTGCAAGCTGAGTCAACGCTGCGTATTGAATGTCGTTCATATCTGAAGCAAAGAATTCAGTCTTTAGAATGACATGGGTACCATCTTACTGGGACTAAAGAGGGGATAAGACTAGGAACTAGGGGACTAAGTTAAACCTAAATAATAATGCGTACATTAATAGCTTCTGCCCAGGACTTCGTCAGCGTTGATTTCAAAATTCTGTCCTATAATTTTTTGATAATCCCCTTACACTTTTATGGGGTAAAAAGTATCCTAGCCATAATCCAGGTAATAAACTATCTGAGTGCCAAATTTCAACCAAATCCGTTCAGCCGTTTTTGCTTGAAAGAGTTGTGACTCTTTCAAGCAAAAGCGGCGTTCACGTTTTTTAACCACCGAAAAAAGGAGGTTCTCAATTCGACCGTATTTATATATATATTTTTTTATGTACGTTCAGCCCTCACTCCGTTATTTATAAATCGATTTCGATGATTCTTTTTTGTTAGATAGGGTATACCTCAAGGGTCAAGGAAGTCAGGATCTGATGACGGGATCGTGATAAAATTGAGAGAAACCCTCGAAAATTGAAGGAACGAATAGTGTTTATGTTTATTTTTCAGACCATAATCAGGTATTTGCGTTTACATCATGAAGCTGACCTATGATGGAAAAATAAATAATACCAGTAAGAAGTAAGACGTTCGACGAACTTAAAAACAGACCAATTGAGACCTCCTTGATTTTAAGGGTGTTATTTTTTTCTAATCCATCACTCAGACTAAACAAATTAAATCAATGAAAATTATTACGTTCCAAAATCCAAATAGACATAAAAGACACTCACCGATTTTTTCTTCATACATAGCTGCCAGCACTTCATTGATATTCTCCGGTATATCGTAATGCTCCTGCATTACCTTGGTCGGCAGTCGAGGCTCCAACCTTCCTTTGGTCTGCTGGTAGGAGACCAGCTTCTGATACAAGCTATACGACTTGCACCAACGGGAGTGTGACTTCGGATAGTGGTCCAGGTTGTCCTTGCAAAAAGATACCTGTAATATTTAAGAAAGGAATCAGGAGATTTATTTTACACAATATACGTAGGTATACTAGATGAAAACTCGGCTTCACTCGGGTGAAATGTGACTCATAATCACTCATAATACACAATCTTTTACAAAATGTAAGTAGATACGTGTGAATCGGTCTCAACGAACTCAAGATATACGTGTGAATCGGCCTTAACGAACTCAAGGTGGCATCCGAGTGGCCAATATGGCGACTGCCATTTGCACCATTAGAATTTAACAAAATACTCGACAATCCGAATTTTGCGGACATATGAATTAATTATATATAATATATATAATAATTAATAATGAAATTGAAATCATTATTTTTTTATGTTATATTATTCAGGTAAGGTTTCAATCGAGTCTACCGTACCCCTTGACCGAATTATTAATATAGATCTATGCAAGCAAATGTATGCTTGTTGTGTGGTTTCAATTAGGCGGTACCGGTTACCGGTTGGCGGTTGTCTACCCGGAAAGAGTAGGCAATTAAAATGATTGGTATCGATATTTTTGTAGGGAGTGATTTATCTGTTACGTAGTGACTATTCAGTAATCTGTGCTATGAGCCTATGCCTCTGTTTAACACTTGTACTTACGAAGTAACTATTATCTTATCTGTGCTTGTACTAATTCAAATAATGATGTTGTCTCCTCGACATGTTTTCAACTGAAACCATAATTATGTCCGAGATGTTTTATAACAAAACAAAGACGTTTCCTCGCTTAAAGCTGACTTTTATTACATTTGGTGTAAATAACATAGAATTAATATTCTAGCTATCTATTTTCGTGACACACAAAACGAAAACAATGTGTTATTTTTAGGTATGCTAAAGGTCGACTGGTGGTCGACTATCGACCACAATTAATTAACTTTTAATGTTCTGCTAGACATCATTGGCCGTCGTAACTGGAACTGTCATTGTACATTCAAAATATTTACTGGACACGTGTAGCTTTGTGTGGCTGTTTTCGCATGATTTTTAAATTTATAATACATATTGATTAAAATATAAAATTTATAATACATATTGATTAAAATATAAAATTTATAATACATATTGATTAAAATATAAAATTTATAATACATATTGATTAAAATATAAAATTTATAATACATATTGATTAAAATATAAAATTTATAATACATATTGATTAAAATATAAAATTTATAATACATATTGATTAAAATATAAAATTTATAATACATATTGATTAAAATATAAAATTTATAATACATATTGATTAAAATATAAAATTTATAATACATATTGATTAAAATATAAAATTTATAATACATATTGATTAAAATATAAAATTTATAATACATATTGATTAAAATATAAAATTTATAATACATATTGATTAAAATATAAAATTTATAATACATATTGATTAAAATATAAAATTTATAATACATATTGATTAAAATATAAAATTTATAATACATATTGATTAAAATATAAAATTTATAATACATATTGATTAAAATATAAAATTTTCTACGCTTCTTCTATACTAGTTATATAAAGTATATACATATATATCCGAAATTCTTTATTCCTCCGTAATTTGCTTAAAAGTGATAGAAAGAATTCTCTTTACGGATTAATTTATAAATGTACCTACCAGCTGCACCCGGCATGTGCTGGAATGCCCTTTTTTCTTTTTTTAACTAATAAAAATGAGGGATGGGGGCGGGAGGGAGTTAAAAAGAATTCATTAAAATCTGTCAAGCCGTTTCGGAGGAGTCCAAACAAACACGGCGACACGAGATCTTTATATATTAGAAGAAAGATAGCTAAGTGTTAAGTGTTAAGGTGTTCTTTGGTTTTTCGTCAAAATAATAGTGTCTACTGCCACAATAAAATGTTAATAATAAACTATTATCCTCTCCCCAGATCGTAGGTTACTTATGACTTTAAAAAAGACGACTCCGCCACTTTGGGAAAATCTACCATGAGACTTTTCCGTGATTAGGTACGATCGGTACAATTGTGAAGTCGATCGAATCAAAAGTATTTATTTACCCTAGATAGTATAAGCAATTGAGAAACCGTCCTTTTAAAAAAATATAACTCTGTCGCGAAAAACTTTGCATAATAAAGTAAACAAACACAAAGTATATACGCACCTCCACACACACTCTGTTGAATACAATTCCCTTTTTATTACCTTGTAAAAGAATCTACAAGTTCTCACCTGTCCACACCCTTGACAATCGCTCAGTTTCGTTTGCCGCCATTCCCTGCATGGTAAATGAGCGCAGACTCTCGGGTACAGCAGTGCCTCTTGCTCCCAGGGCACCAACCGACGCTTCATGACTTTCTCACACGAAACAATCATTTGCATTCGGATCAATCTGTAGTCTTGGCCGGTAATATTTTTTATGTCAGCATATATGTGCTTTTGATCTGAAGAAGAGGAAAATTAATCAAACGTGATATCGGTTCCGTGGTGTTTTGGTTCCATTTACCAGAATTAAGGGTTATTAGACATCCGTAATATAATACATACACGCCTGTCTATCCAAAGGGGTAAGTAGAGGCGTATTGAATGCTACATTTACCCAACTATAGTTTGCTAAGTTTGGTACCACTCGCGAAATAGGGATAAAGCCTATTGCTGTCCACCGGGCTGGGAATTACACATGGGAAAGCACCACTACGCGGAACACAAACTAAGCGGATTTTTACTGTGATTATTATGGATTTCAGCAAACTCAATAAATAGCCTTTGCTGAAATCCATAGTAATCATATGAAATATCAGTAAATGTAGATATTAAAGGCTATGCTGTCATGAATCCTCACCTTTCAAATGTCCTATAGTAGACACAGCGAAACAAAGCGCTTGATGCTGAGGCCAGTCTTCATCTTTATGCTTGATACCACAGTAGAATACTAGATTACAATAACAGCATGGTAACCTGGCACCACCCAGGTCCTTTTTGCACACATGACAAGAACTTTGCAGGAAGACCTTTCTAAAGCTGTACTTATAAACGAACTCTTCGTTATCACTTAACTTGCAGTATTTTAAATCTTTTAACTTATTCGCCGTTTGAGTATTCTTAGACTGTTTTCCTTCAACGTCCACTGCATCTTTTATCTTCACAGTGGCTGTAATTTCATTGGGAATTTTGTCTTTTTCCTTTTTATAATCTCTTTTATTCGATGACACAGGAATATCTGGATGGCCTAGCAAGTTTTTTGGCGGTGTAACAGGGGATTTTTCTTCATCCGGTGCGATTATGTTAATTTTCGGGTTGCATTGTTCTTGGGTTTCTTTGACAATTAATTCGAAAGTTTTATTTACATCATCCACACTTGATGTCAGAGCGTCTTCAAAGTTTTCTATTGGTTCCAAGTCAGATGACAGATCTCGTTCAGTCAATGAATTTGAAGAACTGGACTGCTGTTTACCTTTTTCCTTACTATCTTTGGATCCACTCTTGTTTTCAGGTTTAGTTTCTGTCTTTTCTTCTTTCTTCGCTTCTTGAGTAGTAGTAGCAGATTGAGAAGTTGTTGTACCTTGAGCACTTTGTGCAGGTTGAGAACTTGTTTGTATATCTTGTTTGCCTTTTTTTTTCTTATGTTTATTTTTGTGATCCTTTCGTGCAGGACACACTGGTGGCGCATCTGGTTGCGATTCTTGTTCTTTTAAATATATTTCTTGACCTTTCTTTTTCGTTTCTAACTCAACTGCTCTATTTACTGGCAATTTATTTTCAATGATTATATCAAAAGTTTCGAGGTTTTCTAATGGTTTTTGCTCAGTTATCATAGATGGCATTGAATCTATTTTAGGTTCAACTGTAGCAGGTGATATATTCATTGTCTCATCTATAATTATTTCTTTACCTTTACTTTCTGTTGCACATTTAGTTGGTTCAGATTGACATACTTCGAAATCCGGTTGCTGAATATTAATATTTGTAGATAGTTTATCGTCTAGTAGTAATGAAGGCGACTTTAACTGTTTTTTAAATTCTTTTTTGATTCTAGACTGTTCTATAGGGTTCTCACTAGCAAGCATCTTTTCTGCATCCGAATCTTGAGACATTACTCGTATTTCGGAATCCTTTTTTCTTAACATGGTATCATCTTGTACTATTTTACTCAAATTTTCCTCGGTTCTTTGCTTGGATTTTTCACATGATTTTTCAGTTACTTCCTCATTTTTGTCCATTGCAGTCAATTCCGCTAAAGATCTTTCAATAGATAACCTCAGTTCTTCCATATCTTGATTTACTTCCATCATTTTAGATTTTATATCAGTTCTTTCTTCTTTTGGTGGACTTGTTGTCTCCTTATTTTTCGCTATCACACTAGTAGTTAGAGTTTCAACATTTCCTTGTTTCTGTGCATCTAATAAAGATTCTTGCAAAGGAAATATTTCTCTTATAACAGTACTGTTATTATTATCGTCCATTAACTGCTGGCTTATTGACCGTGGATAAGTTACATCCGGTATTGTGTCACAAGCGGTACTTTCAGATTCATTAGCTTTTATGCTACTTATTTCTATATCATAAATCCTGGTTATCTTCGAAGCATCAATCTTCTCTTCTACACCTTTTGTCACTTCTAATGTAGATATAGCAGCTTCTGTTTGTATTGGAACTCGTGTTACTGGTTCCGCAGCTTTTTCTTTATATTCGTCTTTTTGAGATGGTTTTGGAGATTTTCTACGCTTTTTACCCGATTTTGTTTCATTTTTTTGTGTATTGTCTTTTCTGTCAACAGTTAAGGTATCCATCTGTACAGGTTTTTCCTCCTCTAAAGGTTCAGGTGTTAAAAGAACGGGTCCTTGAGTAACAGGTTGAGGTATCTGTTCAAGATTAAGTTTCGATTCTAATTGAGGATCTTCTGTGATTTGTACTTCACTTGTTTCACTCTTTTCACTTTCTTCTTGTTTTCTTAGTATTGCCCCAATTTCACTTACTATTGGTTGTTCTTTATTCTTTAGAAGTATCATAAAGTCAGTTTGTTTCGTATCCGTTTCAAATTGAGAATCCAATATTTCGAAACTAACGTCTGGAGTTTTAGGTACTTTAGAACCCTTCTTACGCTTTTTACCAACTGCTTCAGGAAGTATATTCAACGGTTCAAAGTCTTGTGGATTGAACTCTGTCATTTTGTTAGTGCTAGATTCTTGTTGACCAATTTCTTGGATAGTTGTTTCTGTAATGTCGCATAATGTTTCCTCTTCAATCACTTTTGTTTTTGCACTTTCCAATTTAGCACATGGAGTCTGTTCATCTGATAACACAGGTTTTGTAACAGAGACATTATGCAGTGTGCCCTCGTCAGGATGACTTTCTTGATTTCCTTTACTTTTTTTCTGTACAGGCTTTGCTATTTTGGCTTTAGGTTTTGGACTGGTTTCTTGTACAATAATTGCCGGCTTTTCAATATCTACAATATCTTTGGCCAATTCTTCTTTAGCAATGTTGTCTGCAGACAATGAAGTTACATTTATAATATCTTCCTTAGTAGTAAAAGTATTTTCTACACTCTGAGGGAGAGACTTTTTGTCTTTTTTGTTCTTCTTTTTAGGTTTACCTTCTATCACCGGTAGTGGCTGAGGTTCCTTGTCTTTGACTGTAGATGTTTTGACTTTTTGATTTTCTGTATTCTTTTCAACACCAATCTCTGTAACTGATATGTCCTCCCCTGGTAAAATTTCACTTTCGGGCTCAGTACTCTGTACAGGTATAACATTGCCTTCAACATTTTCTTCAATTTTTAAATCTAAAACTTCATCTTGGCCTTCGATGAGCTTTTGAAAGGCTGTTGTACAAGAAACTTCTTCTTTTTCACATGTGTCAGAATCAGTTCGCTTTTTCTTCCTATTTTTCTTTTTAGATATTTTTACTTCTTGTTCTGAATACGGACATAGAGACGATTCCTGTTCTACTTCAGGTTTGTTTGTAAGATCTGTCGATGGTGTAACTTTCTCTAAGGCAGATGGAATATGCTCTTCAGTCTTTTGTTCAACATTTTTATTTTTATTCTTTTTGCGAATGGTGGGGATCACAATAGGCAGGTCTAATGGCTCTTTTCCTAGAATGTTATCATTTATCTGCTCTAAAACAGATTTGTTATCACTTTCTTTAGGTTCCTCCTCTAAATTATTCTCAGAATTATCTTCTTTGCCTTTTTTCTTCTTGCCTCTATTTCTCTTAGGTTTTTTCGGTGACTCTTCATCTCTTGTCTCAATAAATGGTGGAATTATTTCGCTAATAATCTCAGGAACACGTTCTTCTTTCACACTTTCAATAGTTTCTTCCACGTTTTCACTAGTTTTTTCAGGATTTCCTTCATCACTAATCACTCCTAAAACAAGTTTGTCACCAAGTTTCACTTCTTGAGGAGGATTCGGCACTTTCCCTTTTTTATTTTTACCCTTTTTATTCATGTTCGTTACAAAAATTCACGACTAGCAGAGTTGACATCAGAGTGAGTGAGTGTCTAAATACAGATTGTATCTGACCGATATGTTGTACCACATTTCTGGTCTGAAATGTCCACGTGCAAAATTACTAAATGTCAAACTGATAACTTCGGTCAAATTAGAACCATATTTAAAAGTAATTACAGCATGGTTTTGTGTGCACGTTGAAGTCATTTGTGCATAAGGAAGCAACGGGTGCCAAGTGTGCATAGCTGCTACGTATTCTCAGTATAAAAATAGTTCGTGTATTTAATTGTTTCTCAATAATTTGGCTATTGTTAGTTGATGAATTATGATAATTTTGTGTTATATTTTATTTTATGGTGGTTTTGATTGTCACTTGGGACGAGCGAAACTATTTCTAATATGAAACTATGTCGACGTGTTGGTTGAGAGCAAAATTCTAAGAATAGAATGTCTACCCATATTTAGAGTGAAACTGATTATATTACCGGTTTAGTATCGATGGACATTTAGACAGTATTAAGTAGTAATACATAAAATATGTATGTATTAGCACCATCGTAAAAGGTTTAATACTATGTATCATCTACTTGCTGCCATTATTAAGATCGAGCCAAACAAAGCCAATAAACACGTTTATTTCTAGTAGGGGTAGTAATTTTTTATTTATTTTTATTTTTAATTTGTTGTTATAGCGGCAAGAGAAGTACACATTCTATGAAAATTTCAACGGTCTTTTTTTTTGTTTTGGGGGCAAACGAGCAGGCGGGTCACCTAATGGTAAATGACTACCGTAGCCCATGGGCTCCTGCAACTCAAGAGTCACAAGTGCGTCTGCGTACTTTAAGGGGGAAGAGGGGAAGAAGGGGCAAAGAGGGGGAGAGGAAATGGTTTGGGCCTCCGATAACCTCACTCACGCGGCGAGAAGCAATGCAAGCATTGCTTCACTACCGGTTTTCTGTGAGGCCGTGGTAGCACTCCGGTTGAGCTGGCTTATACGTGCATGGCTCTCCCACAAATCGATAATGAGATACAGCTCGCTGACAAACAGACGGACGGTTAGGATCCCGTTGGTTACCCTTCGGGTACGAAACCCTGAAAATGAATTACTATAAGTAATTAATTAAAGATCATTAAATAGATAATTGGGTATAAACATTAATCCAAGCTTCGTACTCGCAATACGACAAAAGCACAAAAACGATAATCACCATTATGATAAATTGCAAAAAAGGGTCATCACTCATTGTGGAATAGAACCTTACATTACATACCATTATAATTTTGACCCCAAAATAAACTCCTACCTAACTACTCAGGGTTGCTACTGTCACAAAACAAGTATTCTAACACAAAAGTTGTATTTACTGAACAATTAAAATTTTTCATCTTTTATAAACCTGTCAAAATGTAAAATCAAAAACTTTTTTATCATTATCTCGTCACGATCAATTCTTTGGTTGACCTAAATAAATCTTTTACGCGTGCCTGAGTGCACGTGAACAACTGTCATATGTTACAAAACTAACCAAAAATATATAAACCCACCGAAAATTCAACCTTACGTCTATGGGAATAAGTAAGATGAAAACTTTCTAAACTTCGTTTGCAGTAACAACCTGTGTAAATAACCAGTATGAGTACTAAAGAAAACTGATCTTTGTAGTACTAGTTATAAAATACATTTTCACTTAAACAGTTTTATTGCAATAGCGTGCCAAAGTGTTTCCCCTTTTTTTAATGCTAATAAAAGGCCGACAGCCCTAACTACATGAATAGAACGGGAGCCGGTTGCCTTTTTAAGTAAGATAAAAACATGACACCTTTTGCATTTATTAATAAAATACAACAATAATTAAGTTGTGTTCATGAAAACATACATACTAAGTAGGATTTTGAAAAATGTAAGTTGTTCATGTAAATTGTGGTACCATAATATGCTTTAAGCATCTACTTAAAGACTTTTAAACGCTACGGAACACATCAATGCTATTTACTTAATTACGTATCTATACGGGAATTAACGCTATCACAAAATAGGTATTACATAGCTCTGAATTGCCTGACGTTTCGACCAGGTTGCACTGGCCGTGGTCCTTCGTCGACACCGTGACGCAGAAGGTTCTTCATCCACCCGCACATTTTCAATATTCAAATATTTATGTTTCGCCATGTACCGTCACATTCTATACTAACAGTGTCCCTATTTTGTAAGCAAACCGATGTATAAGGGTACATTTAATAATACATTCCTTATTTTTGTGTTTATCCGACTGCACATAGGCGCAAGGTGGCATGTTTTTTATCCCTGGGTTCCTACATTCATATATTTATATAAATACATACATTATATTCATACACTTTGAATACTGAAATACAGAGTCGTATACTAGCATTCAGCCATCTCATTGTAAAGATCATGTACCCCCTTTCTAAATATAAAACGGTTTGTGGACATCCTGATTTCGAAATAGCGCATTCCAGAGGAGAACTGATTCAACGTGTTTGGAGTTGTGAGAGGGACCCAAGAGAAGCAGATTTTTTAAAATTAATTAGTCTATATTATTATTTTGTTGTTTTTTTTTTTGCTATTTTTATTATTTTCTTGTAAAAATTTAAGTATTTGTGTTTGTAATTGTGTGCCAAAATAATTTTTTTCTTTCTTTCTTTTTCTGTTTGCTCAACTAAGATTACTATCATGATTTGAGCAGCAGAGTAAGGGAGCTCGGTAAGAAGGTTAAGATGGAGAGTGGAGAAAAGATAAAAGAGACGCCAGTGCTCGCAAATTACGCCGCTGGAGAAGCACGTGTGGTTACACGGGCTTCTCCAGACGGGCCACTTCATCTTATTTATATATTGTTGGCTTGTGTGCCTCGCGCCACTTCGACCATTTCTCGAGATTCGAGAAACTTCCAGATCTTACGAACAGTGCTTGTTTGTATTTCCTGCGGCTGCATGATTTGCAACCCTATGTTGATATTTCGATACCGCATTAGTTCTTCGCTCGTTCTCTCTCTTCTGAGGTTCTCTATCTCCTGTACACTTTTATAATATTTAGTTCCCCTTTTAGTAATTTTGTTAATGTTACCACTTTCCTACTTACGCCAATAAAACACCTCATCGGTTGTCAAAGTTGTTTCTGTTGCTACAAAAACGCATAACTTCTCTAAATCCGATTAGCAGTAGTGCATAATTCATTCGCTATGACAATAAAATTCTTTTGTAGCAGGTAACTTTGTAATCCGTGTTTAAGGAATTAAATTAAACAGCAACATTCAATAAACAAATTTATTCCCTTGCACTATTGCAGTCCCAACTCCTAAACTAGGACTAAAAAAGTGGTAAGACAAAGATGGAAGATAACTAATCAGGTGGTGAGTGTGACCGAGAGGGTAGACAGTCATCACTAATTGTGACGCGGAACAAATAAGCATGGAGTGCGATTTATTAATTTATTGTCTAATATAAGGCAGCTGTCGCCATTTTTTTTATGAATGTTTTGATTAAGTAATATGTCGTAAGGTATTAGAAGTGATGTAATATAATTTCTTTCATATCAAAGGGTAAATGGGCGTAGAGGCAAGAAAAACGGGGATTTATCAGTGAGATAGGGTAACGGATGTAGAACATAGTCGTCAGGGATTAGAACATTAGTCAGCACGCATTTTGTACATAAAAGTTGCCGAATTTTGTGATTAAATTCTGTCTCATTCAACATAAGTATGCAATAGAAATGATCATAAATTACTATTATTCATTCAACAATCTCTAAAAAATAATAAAAAATTACAATACCGGGATGCCGGATTGTCGGGATTGTTGAGTGTTGTAATTTCCCAAGGAAGTAGGAAACCTCAAATTTCTGATCTAACTGGAGCTGCCGAGTGAATAAATACCCAAACTCTATAGATGATCGTAGCCATAGCTAGATAGTTTTCGTGTTGTCGACTTGTTTGCTAACATTACTGTTAAATTAAAAACAAAACCCTTCCTGCCAAAACACGAGTTGAGGATTTTTGTTTTACATTAGAAAATAGCGCCATACAGCCACTTTATTAATATTTTAACAGAATGATATAGCCAGTGTCACTCGGGATGATTTAAGCATTCTAACGATACCCCTGACATCCAAATCTGTTTAGGCATTGAGACGTTATGAAAGAAAGTCACATATCTACATACATACATGAATCCCTCCTTTTTTTGACAGTGGTGTAAAAATATAGATGCGATTTTTTTGCATACCACTATGGTAGCCAACAAGTATATGATCCGCCTAATAGGAAACACCGTCTCCTCATTTTATGGAGTGAACACAGAACACCAAGATGGTCTCGCTTGTTGCCAACATGTCACTTTTCCTGGTGTGGGTTATGGGTACCCGTAATCGCATTCCATCAGGAGGGCCACACCGGTACTACCTTTATGGGTTATCTATTTTAGTGGCAAGCAGGGCTGGGTTAACTCCACAGACTACATGGTTAAAGTGGTCATCTCGCCACTATGCCACCCTACTGTTGAGGGTTCGACACCCATAAGGAACAAAAATAAATAAACATAAAATTAAATTCGACTGGCCTGTTGGTCTACTGATTAGTGATAATTACTGCTGAGCCAAGGCCGTGGGTTAGATTCAAATCCTGGACAAACAATTGTGTCATGTACATTATCATTTGTTCTGTGTCTGGGTGTAATTTATCTATAACTACGTGGTAACTACTTAGTAATCTGTGCTATAACTAGCAACCCGGCTTCGCACGGGTAGCAGAGCATGTTATATTGTTTTTTTCCGACATCTTCAACAATCATCGTCATATTTCAGAAATTTTTTCACAAAACCTTAACAAATTATACGAGTACACGTAAACCTTCCTCATGAATTAGTCTGTCTATTGGTGAAAACCACATGAAAATCCGTTCCGCTGTTTTTTAGTTTAACGTAACAGACAGACACGGCAGGGGACTTTGTTTTATAATATGTAGTGATGTACTGATATGTAATGTATGTATTTAGAAATATATAAGTACTTATGTTTTTTTAGTTCAGGCTCTGCCTAATGTGGGATCAGACGGCTGTGTGTGACATGCGTTATTAGATTATTTATTTATTTCTATTAAAGTTTTGTTAGTAAATGGACTCCATATTTTGTATGCTCTGCTTAAAATCGGCGCATGTGTCACGGATTGCGTGTCTCCCCCGAGCAATGGCACAGAGTAGCGTTGTGTAATGAAATAAGTAATAAACTAATAACTAATGAGGTCATCATATTTGAGCAACATCAAAAAAGATCTCATTTTTTACAATTATTGCTTTAAAAAACAAACGTTCAGTAGGAGTAGGGCACATTTTATATTAGGTATGTAAATCTGAACTTAGACTAAGCTATGATACTACACTACACTAACAACGTCCGTTGAGGTGTCAAAGACGTCGGAAGCCGAAAGTGTAGTGTCTCCAAAATGGTCATGGGATAACTGGTGAGAGTTCAATGAGCAATGAGTTTTGGCAACCAAACCAAAGAAACGGTCTTCATTGTTTTTGTTTTGTCCGCGTCTCTAGGCGCGAGCTTAAGTCGCGACGACCGGTACAATTTGGTTTCAAAAATTAAACAGATATCGTAATTTATAAATATTAACTTCAGATTTAATATATAAATATACCAGTCGTTAAAGTATCAAAACAATAAGGGCCACATTTCTCCTCGAATTGGAGCTGTCTAATAAAGTAAGAATCTCTCTAATAATACATGTCACAATATGTTCATGTTTAGTGTACAGATAAAGGGACATGTTGAGAAGGGGACATTTACAGAAAAGGACATTATGCGCTGAGACGGCGCCGTCCATTAGAAGAAGACTCAAATCAGCTGGAATAACGGCGTTCGTATCTGCCCGAGGGCCTCTTCTTACCGCAGGCCATCGGAATAACTTCGCTTGCTCTCACCGTTATTGAAATGACAATGACTGGGGAAGAGTATTGTTCACTGACGAGTCCAGGTTTTGCCTCAAACCTGATGATGGAAGGGTCAAGGTGTAGAGACAACCAGGGTAAAGATACGCTCAGCGTAACATTGTCGGAAGAGAACCTCACGGTGGTGGGTCAGTGATGGTATTGGGCGGCATTTGCTTTAGGAGTACGTACGGAACTACACATCGTGGAAAATGGGTCTCTGACAGCGACACGATACAAAACGGACATCTTAGAACAAATGTGACGCACTTTGTTCCATACATATGAGATAATTTTCTTTTAATGCATGATAATGCTCGGCCCTACACTGCTGTCATAGTTTTGGGATATCTCCAAGAGGTCGACATCGAAGTTTTGGAATGGCCAGCAAGCTCACCAGATCTAAACCCGATAGAGCATGTCTGGGATAAACTGGGAAGACACAATAAACAAAGAATGCCAGCAGTCAAGACAACTGAAAAGGGCGTCGGGAGAAGAATGGGACCTAATGCCACAAAGTTTTATTGACGATTTCATAAAAAGTATGCCCAGATGGGTGGAGGCAGTTTTGATAGCGACAGTTTTGTGTCTATGTCACATTAGATTACAGAATAAATCAGCCTATAACAGCATAATAAACATAAACAAACCTTTTTTTTTTTACTTATATAACTTTTGTTGTTGTGTTCCTCTAAATATGTCCATGTGTGTACATTATGTTAAAAATATATTGTTTCGCACTCTACCAGTACACACTACTCTATGGTGGTCACTATATAAGGGTGGAGGGCCCATTTAATGTCCTGTTGAATTATTCCATTTTGTAATATAAAAATAGAGAACTAAGTTTACAATACGGATTGCGTGCCGATCCCTTAATGGCGGGCTTAGGTTCGAGTCCCGTGCCCCGTATTTGTTTGTAATACAACAAGCTTTTGATATTGTATTTTTATGATGGAAATTTTAATTGCAATGGGGTTGCAAGCTACGTATTAATTTACATATTCGTTGAACGAAATGTAACAAAATATTAAGGTGATTTCCACCTCAGTATTTTCGAAATTGTATAGAAAATTGTTTTCGTGGGAGAGCCATGCTTCGGCACGTATGGGCCGGCTCGACCGGAGTGATACCACGGCCTCACATAAAACCGACAGTGAAGTAATGCTTGCATTGCTTTTCGCCGAGTGAGTGAGGTTACCAGAGGTTACCCTAACCCTTGCCACTTTCCCTCTCCCCCATTCCCCAACGCCCTTGAGTTGCAGATGCCCATGGGCGGCGGTAGTCATTTACATCAAGTGACCCGTCCCATATTGGTGTACTAGATTAACTACATAAAAGTGCCTACTTTTAGTTGTTTAAGATATACTGTTGTATTAATTAGTGTGTGTGGAAGCCCCACGGTTTAAAAATAAGTCGCACTAACGGGACAGGTCGCTACATACCAGAGTGATGGCCCCTTTCGGTTCCGGTACTTCCATTGTCCGATTAATCTATTCTTTGAAACTATTTTATATATAATATGTTTAACTTATTATGTTGTTACCGAGCAAAAACTATATTAATTATATTAAAATACAAATATAAATCTGTTTACTTGTGGGAGAGCCATGCTTCGGCACGTATGGGCCGGCTCGACCGGAGTGATACCACGGTCTCACAGAAAACCGGCACTAATAATTAATTCTGTGAAGAGCACGTTCATTTGTTCTGTGTCTGGGTACATTTATATTATATTTGTTTATAAAATGTATGTATTTAGAAATATATAAGTTCGCTTATCAGCATTTTGGTTTTCATAGTAGGTACAGGCTTTGCCTAGTTTGGGATCACGCCGCCCGTCTACGAGATGTTTAAAGTTATTATTTTTATTATTATTTAATATTTTCTTTACACAAATTTCAGGAGTTAGGTAGTTATTAGTATACCGTTTTATTTTTTTTCTCTAAAATAAGGCTTTATCTGGTCGTTATAAATATGTGTTCAAATTTAAAAGCCGAATAATACAAAAAAACGGGTTGCACCAATGATATTTAAAGACTTAAAATACCTTTTTTTATATAATATCATTGGGTTGCACTCCGGGAGTGCCGGCAGAAGTGAAAAATCGAATAGGTTTAATAACGAACGAACGAACGACAGCTCACCGTGAGCTGTCAAAATTATCATCATAAAGAACTATGGCAAAAATTTGTCTCATTATTTAAAAATGCACATAAATGTTATTTATACCAAAGTAATTTATTGTGAAGTGCGATAGTGAGCTTTATCTGAGTGATGTAAAGCTGATTTTCGCACTTCATCAAAAACTGACGCGTATTTCTTTTCTTTATTGACAGGACAAAGGACGGAGGACATTCAGACATCAGGGTCAAGTGTCCTGACGCGAGTTAAACATTTTTTACCCATCAAAAAGTGCACAACGCCGCTAAAGAAGTTTTCACTTCAAAAAGTGTGTCAAAGATTCGTATTCCTACAAATTTTTTTTTGAGAACTTTATAAAAGGAGCATAAAATCTCCGTAATAAAACCAGTCCATAGATAAAGATTAAACAGGTGAAGAACGAAAGAAGATAAATTTGATAAAGAAGGCACTTGAACAGCTAATAAAGGGCAGGTGATCTATAACGAGTCTTAATAAACTAAATTACACATCCATTTGACTTGGAGTTCTACGCAATATTTGCCAATACTATAAGAAACTGCACCGATCGTGGTCACGAGGTGACTGAACTAAAAACTCCATTATAACATCGATCAACCGAAAAGGCATCGTAAGTATTTTATAAATAAATATTATCGCGATTAAGACCCTTTTTACACACCTTATATTGTTATCGCGTGGTGGTCGAATTTCGACCATGGTTTATTTCATTGGCCAATATTACTTGACCTGTTATTATATACTTAGACTTTTGTATGGTACAAAAGACAGGCCAAAATATATATTGGACACTTATGGCTTTATGTACCCGTTTTGGCAATTTTTTTAAACTTTATAGCAAATATTGTTTGAAAGTTTTAGCTTTCTGCACTTCTATATATAATCTGTAAATATTCCGAAATTCACGTGACTACGTTTGCAAAATTTCCTTAAAAAGAGTACAAACAATTCTCTTCACGTATTAATATAATGATTAATGATAGTTATAGTTTAGTAAAACGTAAAACTAAAAAACACACATTAAAGTCGAACCGAATAAGTAAAAAAGGATTCCACTATCCACCCCCTTTTTTTTTTTTTTTTTTTTTTGTGCGTGTGGAAACCCCCTCGGGCCGTCACCCCACCGGGGTTTTCGGTGGGGCGGTGTGTCGGAATCGAACCGACTAAAACCACACGGTGTGCCGTACTGCGCCCTAAGTAGGAGGGATCCGGGAACAGCTTTTATTAAGACATCCGGACCCCCCCTAGCGCCTGCCCGCAAAAGCGCGGGCACCACCTTCGGGTAAAAACCTCTCAATTAGGCGACGTCCAGGCACACGCGGACGCCGCCTCCTCGCGGGGGGCCACTATAGCGGGTGAAGGGGAAAAACCCGTCCCGTCCACCCGCGGCCACACTCAGGGCGGCATGAGGCGCTGGTAAGCGCGCCTCCGCCGCCCGGTTCGCCGGCGGCGAATTAGGTCCGAGTGGAGATCGTCCTCCCGGACCCTTTCCGCCGCCTCCTTCTGCGAGATGACGTCCTCACAGAAGGTCGCGACCGCGGTAAAATTCCTGTCGCTACCGGCCATGGAGCGTATGACGGCCGGTAGCGAGAGATCCCCTCCGATGACTGCAGTGAGGGCCCGACGCTGCGTCGCCCAGGCGGAGCAAACCGCCAGCGTGTGCTGAGCCGAGTCCCCACTACAGTCGCAGTGGTGACAGGCGGGACTCAGTTCCCTCCTAGCGACCGAGTGCAGGTACTTCCCGAAGCAGCCGTGCCCGGAAAGAACCTGCGTCAGTCGGAAGGAAAGGGTCCCGTGCTGCCGCCCTGCCCACTCGACGATGACCGGCTGGAGCGCCTCCACGGCGGCAAAGCCAGCACGTGGAGCCTCCAGCCGGGACGACCAACGAGCCATGGTGGCTCGGCGAGCGGCCTCACGCCATTCGCGTACCTCTTCGGGCGGGGGCCGACTGCCGCTTCCCGCCCGGAACTCAGCCGTTCGCCGATATACTTCGGCGAGCACTTCCGCCTCCAAATCCCACGGGGGAGTCCCGGCCAACGCGCACGCCGCCTCCGTCGACACGGTGCGGTATCCGCGTATGGCTCTAACCGCCATAACCCTCTGAGGGCGCCAGAGGCGCGCCCTATTCTGGGCGGTCAGAGCTCCCGCCCACACCGGTGCACCGTACAGTGCCATTGACCGGACAACCCCCGTGTACAACCGTCTTGTAGCGACGCTGGGTCCGCCCAAATTGGGCAAGAGTCGCCCAAGGGCGGACGCAGCGCCGACCAGCTTCGGAGCAAGCTGTCGGAAGTGCTCGTCGAAGAGCCACCTACCGTCGAGGATCAGGCCCAGATACCTTATGTGGGCCCGAACCGGTACGAGAACCGAGTTGACTATGATGGAGGCGCCAGGGGGTGGACCACGACGAGGCCCATGAAATAAAAGGGCCTCCGTCTTACCCAGGGCCACCCGCAGACCCAGCGCCTCGATGCGACCGACCACCAGAGAGACACCTCTGGTGGCCAAACGCGCCGCCTCTTGGAAGTTCGCCCCCCGGGCTGTGACCAGTGTGTCGTCGGCGTAACAGATTACGCCCAGCCCGGCGGGGAAGTCGCCTCGAAGGGCCCAGTCGTACCCCATGTTCCACAGGAGTGGTCCAAGGACAGACCCCTGCGGAACACCGCACGACATGGGCCGACTACTCAAAACACCATCTCGGTCCTCGCACATGACGGTACGCTCCTCTAGATAGTCTGCCACTAGCCGCCTCAGGTACCCTGGCACTCCGTGATAGTGGAGTGCTTCCCTGATGCAGCTGAATGGCAGACTATTGAACGCGTTGGCGATGTCCAATGACACCGCCAACAGCACGCCGCCACAGCTCACTACGTCTTCGGTCACAGCCCTCAAGCGCAACACAGCACCGACGGTCGAACGCCCCGCTCGAAAACCGAATTGGGCATCCGACAAATCGGGGCCGACCTCGCCAAGCTGCCGAACGATGCGGGCAGAGAGGACCCTCTCAAACAATTTACCCGCCTCGTCCAGCAACACGATGGGCCTGTAGGCTTCGACCGAGTCGGTAGGCCGTCCCGGCTTCGTTAAAAGCACCAGCTTCCCGCTCTTCCAGCAGTCAGGGAAGCATCCGGACGCCAGGCTAGCGTTGAACACCTCCCTGAGGCGGTCCGACATGTGGTCGAGGGCAAGGGCCAATGCTCGGGCAGGAATCCCGTCTGGCCCGGGGGCGGTGTTCTTGGAACGGATCCGTAGAACAGCCGCCCCTACCTCCGCCTCTGTGACGGGTGGAACGTCCTCATTTTCAAACTCCCCGTCGTGTCCGGCCAATGGGACCATCGACGGGGATGTGTGTTCCGCCCGTTGGGGGAAAAGGCCCTCAACCACTTCTTGCAGGAAGCTGGGCTGGAGAGTCTCCGTAAGGGGGGGGCCCGACGCGCGGAGCTTTTGTTGCGCCGCGCGATATGGGCGACCCCAGGGGTCACGATCGAGACCCTCCAGCATCTCCTTTCTTTTCTCCTCTTTGGCGCGGCTAATGGCCAGCTTCAGAGTTTTCCGCGCCTCTCGATACTCCTCATGAAGCTGGTCCTCTTCGCCCACCTCGCGGTGACGACGCCGGCTGCGGGTGTAGGACCTCCGGGCACGAGTACAGGCCGCGCGGAGGTCCGCCAACTCCTGGGACCACCAGTAGACCTCCTTCCTTGGAGGCCGACGACCTCGGACGCGGGGCATGGCCGCATCGCAAATCTGCGTTATCGCATCGCGAAAGCGACCCGCCCCCATGTCTACCTCATCGGTCGGAGGCTGTGGAGACAGCCAAGAGTAAACGATGGCTGCCTCCTCCAGTAGATCCCTGTCTAGCTTTGACACAGCCCACCGCGGAAAGCGGGAAGAATGCCGCGCCCCGTGACCCCTTCTGGGGTCCTGGGTCCGGGAGAGCTCAAATCGGATGTAGAGGTGATCCGAGAGCGTCTCAACCTCTTCCAGGACACACCAGTTCCTTACTCGTGCGGTGAGAGCAGGGGTAGCGAACGAAAGGTCCACTATCGACCCCCCCTGCTGTCGCACGCACGTGTTGGTGGAGCCTCTGTTTAGGAGACAGAGGCCCACCGATGCCGCCCACTCCTCTACGGCATCGCCCCGTGCGTCCGTCCTGGGGGAACCCCACGCAACGGACTTGGCGTTGAAGTCCCCCAGCACTAGGACGTGCCCAGACGCTAGTCGCCGGATCGAGGTTATTAGTATACCGTTTTATTTTTTTTCTCTAAAATAAGGCTTTATCTGGTCGTTATAAATATGTGTTCAAATTTAAAAGCCGAATAATACAAAAAAACGGGTTGCACCAATGATATTTAAAGACTTAAAATACCTTTTTTTATATAATATCATTGGGTTGCACTCCGGGAGTGCCGGCAGAAGTGAAAAATCGAATAGGTTTAATAACGAACGAACGAACGACAGCTCACCGTGAGCTGTCAAAATTATCATCATAAAGAACTATGGCAAAAATTTGTCTCATTATTTAAAAATGCACATAAATGTTATTTATACCAAAGTAATTTATTGTGAAGTGCGATAGTGAGCTTTATCTGAGTGATGTAAAGCTGATTTTCGCACTTCATCAAAAACTGACGCGTATTTCTTTTCTTTATTGACAGGACAAAGGACGGAGGACATTCAGACATCAGGGTCAAGTGTCCTGACGCGAGTTAAACATTTTTTACCCATCAAAAAGTGCACAACGCCGCTAAAGAAGTTTTCACTTCAAAAAGTGTGTCAAAGATTCGTATTCCTACAAATTTTTTTTTGAGAACTTTATAAAAGGAGCATAAAATCTCCGTAATAAAACCAGTCCATAGATAAAGATTAAACAGGTGAAGAACGAAAGAAGATAAATTTGATAAAGAAGGCACTTGAACAGCTAATAAAGGGCAGGTGATCTATAACGAGTCTTAATAAACTAAATTACACATCCATTTGACTTGGAGTTCTACGCAATATTTGCCAATACTATAAGAAACTGCACCGATCGTGGTCACGAGGTGACTCAACTAAAAACTCCATTATAACATCGATCAACCGAAAAGGCATCGTAAGTATTTTATAAATAAATATTATCGCGATTAAGATCCTTTTTACACACCTTATATTGTTATCGCGTGGTGGTCGAATTTCGACCATGGTTTATTTCATTGGCCAATATTACTTGACCTGTTATTATATACTTAGACTTTTGTATGGTACAAAAGACAGGCCAAAATATATATTGGACACTTATGGCTTTATGTACCCGTTTTGGCAATTTTTTTAAACTTTATAGCAAATATTGTTTGAAAGTTTTAGCTTTCTGCACTTCTATATATAATCTGTAAATATTCCGAAATTCACGTGACTACGTTTGCAAAATTTCCTTAAAAAGAGTACAAACAATTCTCTTCACGTATTAATATAATGATTAATGATAGTTATAGTTTAGTAAAACGTAAAACTAAAAAACACACATTAAAGTCGAACCGAATAAGTAAAATAGGATTCCACTATCCACCCCCTGGCTCAATCATCAGACCATATCGTTACTCATCTCAATCTGTTGGACTTATCGAAACGAACCATATGAGCCTAAACTCGAGGTAGTAGCCACTGAAGAGTTCCGCTATCATCAGCTCAAAATTCAGCTCCAAGTAGTAGATATTGGCCCCAATTCTATTACTTCACTCGCTAAATTAAAATTATTGTACACTTAGAAACAAGGTCTTATTTCCAATTGAAACAAGAAGGTAACATATGTCACATCGAAATAAGCAATTTATTTGTCGACTAAAGTCTAATACGCTTAAATAAACTTTAATACCACGTAGCGAGAGCCGCTATCCGTTGAATGCCATCTCTTTTGCTCTGTTTTTAGTAATCGTCTTCGTAGGTGTAGATTAAAAACACGTCATCCTTGTTCGTTTTGAACAAGTTTTTATACGGCAATTATACAGCGTTTGAATAAATGAAGACTCTCGCTGCGTGGAAATAAAGTTGAGTATACGTTGACAGGTTTTATTGAAATTAGGCGGCGCTGAGAAATAGATGATAGTAACAAATAGACCTTATTACGAAGAACACTAGGTTGATTTCATATGAAGAAATTAAGTCAGGTTTTAGTTTAGTCGAGTGTACAATAGACTCGGCACCATTGTCATCCAAATTACATATACATACAAAGATTAATTTCGATACAATAAATAAGAGTAGGTTAAATTGACTTAGAAGGTTTGTTTACGTAGGGTTATAACTTATAAGTTACAAATATACTTCCTCGTTAACATCGTCATGAATACAGTCTAGCTCAGTTATAAACGATGTAATGTATTAACAGGGAACACGTAACATAGTATATAGACATACTATATACATAGGTACTGTACAGATCGGTGGAGAGACCCGGAGGTCAACGACATGAGCTGCGCGCCCGGGATTCAAGTTGCGCTGACCTACATCACTTTAATGTGCAGTTACGAGCTATTTAGGTAGATGAATTTACTTATGAGAAGGTGCATTCTCGTAAATAAATTATTATTGTAGGTAGCTTTTAGCTGCGGTTCTATTATCGAGTTGAAATTACCATCGTGCGCCGCTGGAAATACAACGAAGCGGTTTCGTAAGTCTCGAACCGTAAACCACATTACGAGTACATATTTTTGTTAGAGAAGAGGGCACAGACTTCCCGGCGACCGCCTGACCTGCTCGATCTAACACTCCCCAATCCCTGCCTAAAAGCAATATACCTTTTCTTCCCTTCCTACCTACCTTTGCCATCACCTACCACTCCAAAAGTTTTCAGTTAACGGCAATAGGTTTGCCCCTGACACTCACTTGTGTGTTGATCAAACAATACCCGCCTGGAGCCGCGATCTGAGAGCTACATCCATACTTATTTTTTTGTTTTCTCGCTTGCTACTACTATGGCAGTTATCGAAGTGCCCAAAATCCTTGATACTATTATTCTTGTACAACTCCAATATCAGTCAGAGTATCAAGGAATGTGACATGTCTCAATGAAGCAGAAATATGTTTTATGCTTGCAAATATAGACTTTTTAACCGACGAAAAGGAGGAGGTTCTAAAGTCGACCCGTATATTTTTTTTTTGTATGACCACGCATAGCTTTTTACAGGGTAGTCCGATTTTGATAAGTCTTTCTTTGTTATATCTATATTACTTCGAAATTGGTCCCATTTAAAATAAAATAAAAAATCAACCCTAAGGGTGGAAAAATAGGGGACGAATGATTGTTCGCCCATTGAATTTTCACCTGTGAACCGATTTTGTTGAAACTTAACATACATATGTAGTTTTAATGATACTACAACATGACAGAGACCTGTAGTTGATTGTTTTAGCCACAAAAAAAAAATAAAAAATAAAAACTTTTTAAGAAAAATTAATCCGACGAAAGAAACTGAAAAGTGAAAAATAAACTCGTTAGACTAACTAAACTTCTACAGTAATATTAATCACTACATATTATAAAACAAAGTCCCGCGCCGCGTCTGTCTATCTATTCACGATAAACTCAATAACTACCGAACGGATTTACATCAGAGGGTTTTCACCAATAGCACAGATAAGATAATAATTACTTCCCAATAGACGGAGTAATTTATGAGGAAGGTTTACGTGTATAATTCATTAAGGTTTTGTGTAAAATGGCTGAAATATGACGATGATTGTCGATGATGTCCAAAAAAATCAATATAATGCTTTGCTATCCGTGCGAAGTCGGGGTGGGTTGCTAGTTCCTAATAAAATAATTTTGAATCGGTGCCAAAACTACAAACAAAAAATTAAAATCGAAAGCACTTACACTTACAAATAGACGCGTCGCCGTTGCGTCGATGTAGAATCGCCGCTCCCATCATCGCTGTACATATTATTATAAAATAAAGTCCCCCGCCGCGTCTGTCTGTCTGTTCGCAATAAACTGAAAAACTAGGTACAGGTGTGAGTGTATGTATGTACGTAAATTACGAAAGTTTCTACTTCCGTAATTGCTTAGATTCGACGTGACTACGACCGCAATACGGTGTAGTTCCCGATTGAGCCCTGATTTACAACTCTAACTAGAATAGTGGTTCCTGGTAGTCAGTAGATCTGATCTCTAGAGATAGAGTGAGAGAATCCATCGTAAGAGAGATAGGATTATTAACGCGTTAAAAACACAGCTGGTATCTATTACAAGTGTTTATAGGGACTGTCAATCGCTAACCGACACATGCTAGCCTCCATTCAACTTACAAAACACTCACCCGTTTTCTGCAAGCCTGAGCAAAATATTGTTCATCTTACAGAGCTGTCAAGTTAACAGTGGTGTCAAATCAGTTCCAGTTTCTGAAACATTGATCAAAGAAAAAAATACTAATCTATGGCGATTTTCATTAAACATTCGAATGGCATTTCCGCATAAGAATTCGCAGTAAAAATTTACAGCTCTATTAACTGATCCAATGATCAATTAAAGTGCCTAATTATGCTTTCAGCAGCTCATTAAACTCAATATGTAACAAGAGGTTTGTCATACGATACGTTGATCAGCCTTTCATAAAAACCCTAAATATTCCATTGTTAAACAAAGGCTTTCACATCAGGTAAAATGAAAGCTGTGTATATACGTGATTCACAGTACATAACTGCAGTTTCCGGAACATATAATATAGATATTGTACATCAAATCCGCGCAGGTCCGTACTCCGTATAGCACGATTCCCGGGCCGCACAGCTGATGTCATTGACCTGTATAATGTCACGAGCGCAGGGTGCCGACGAAGGGGTGAGATGGGAGGTGGGAACGTTCGCATTGTTCCGTGATAGGAGAATCTCAGGTCAATGCTTTCTGATGGGATAACTTAGAATAGCTTATACAGAAATTAATTAAATAATTAGTAAATTAAATAAGTTGAGTAAGTAAGATTTTTAAATAAATAACTATTAATTATATTTTAGCCACAAAAAAACAAAAATATTCTATTAATTTTTTTTCGTGTGTAACATACATACGAAAAAAAAAACGTGATAGATATATGTGAACACGTTTTGATAATTCTTTACTTAATGAAAATATTTTACCTTTAAGGGTGGAACATTACGGGACGAAGAATACAGCTTACTACAATTCATCAATATTTAATCGCATTGACGTCGGTGATATTTTTTTAAAGTTAAATGTATGAATTTGCAATCAAAAATAATAAAGTAACTTATTTTTCTAAGTCTTCTACATAACTCTTAACACTTAATTTCCTGAAGAGTGATAAACGGCATCCACACGATACAATTTTACTACCTGTTTAGATTTGTAATTGAAATAGCTCACGAACAGATTTCGCGTCCACACGTAACTACGAGTAAATCGCCAATTTTCATTTGATTTCATTTTCTGTGCTTGATGGTCGTTTGTAAGAAAGGTTACCGCATACGTAATATTTTTTTGTTTTTGAAGTAATGCTACCTGTATTGATCTAATAATATAAATGATCTCATAAATATAACCTTTGAACTGAAAAAACGCCTTAATAATGCGTAAATACACACATCAGAAAACATCCGCTATTTAGCGTACACACGAACCGACTTGATGTGACACGATCAAGTCAGGCGGTTCTGACTACCCAATGACCTTGAATATGACGATTTGCGTTCACACAAAACGATTTGATTGAAAATCTAGTTAGATTGTGTGTGAAATCGTTTTACAAAATTTATTTTAATCGTCGTATCTTTGAAACCTCTACTTATACCTACTAAATTATGACGTATATTTACTGATATAGAAAATCAAATATGAAGTTATTTATAGAATATACAATGGAAACGTACCATATCCCTGAAGAGCTCCCTGAAATGTACAATCAGTAGCTACCCTCAAACGTTTCCAAGCAAATACAAACCTTATGTTTCACATATATAGAGTGGAAGTTAAGATGGTAAGTAGATATTGGTTTATTGAATAAAGAACTGGAATAAACCAAAGAAATATAAGTTTCATGCGTTTGGAGTAGAATTGATTTTAGTTTGGTGGGGATTAGTCGTAGGTAATACTTCCTCTTACGCTGAGTTTGTTGGAAAATTTGTCTTATTGGTGTAAGTTAGGGTTGCTTTTTGTTTGTTGTTTGGTTATAATAAGTGCGGGCAGTTTCGCAAAATGTGATGTGAAAGATTTGATATCCTTTTTTTTACCAGTTTGCCAGTGCCACTAGGGTAGGTATGTTTTTTGCAAGTAGATATTTTAGTAGGTACAAAGGAAGAGAAGATAAAATCGTATTACTGCAGTCGTAGTTGATCAGATGAGAAACCTACATATTAAAAAAAATATATATTATATGTACCTACTTATATACGCTCGAATTGAGAACTTCGTCATTTTATTCGTCGGTTAAAACAAAGTACCCGCATCCGTCGCTCTGTTTGCAAGAAACTCAATGAGTACCGATCGGATTTTCATACGGTTTTCAATACCAATAGTTTAGGTGTAGCTGTAATTCCTTCAGGTTTTGTGTAAAATAAGCGGCGGTAGCGTAATGGCTAAGGCGTCGGACTTGCGATCAAGTGGTTGCGGGATCAAACCCCACCCAGTGCGCTACCGACGTGAACCCACTAACCCACTCCTAACACAAGCATTTAGCTTAGCTGGAGGGGTTAACAAGAATACTCAAACAGTAACGATGTTTTTGTAGCTCAAAAGAGATGTATTTGTAGGTAGCAACGAACGGATACATGCGTACCACATTTCAAAAAATTAAGACTTGATCTTTCCATCACTGTACATTTATGAAGTTAGTGTGTTTGTAAAAACCAATCTACACCTATTTGTTATCGTGGAAAGTCAACGTCGCTCTGATAAAATTCACCTCCTAAAAACTAAAACTAATTTTTTACACAAAAGCCTTTATGCAATGGCACCGAAATTGTTTAATAAATTAACCAATTATTATACGATTAATGATTTCTTAAATGACTAATAACTTCAAGCGCTGACATTCAAAATTCATTGATATCTCGATTTATTTATATTTTGATTTCTTAATTTTTTTGATTGTATTTAATATTCGTGTAATTTGACAGATGTGTTATTTTACAGAATCTTATGTAGCATGTAAATTTTTAGATTATTGTATTTTTTCGTATGCCCATAGGCGGAGCATAGCAGTTCATGTCATATTTCAAGACCTTTTATTACCTATGTTTTCACGAAATGAATGAATATGATTATGATTATGATACTAGTAATGTGTGGCCCATGTTGCTAGAATTCTTCAAAAAAATAAAAAATTGTTGAAGAGGTCGGAAAAAAATCAATATATTATGCTTTGCTACCCGTGTGAAGCAGGGGCCAGTAATTGCTGGTATTAATACCAAAATAATTCGTTGTCAATAATTACCAAAAGTCATGAATATGATTGACGGATGTTCGTTGGTGATTGATGAAATAATATCGACATTAAAATCTCATCATGCAACTGTCTATAGTGATTGACGAATAACCTATCGTCTAATACAGTGGCATTAGGCGATAGGTTATTCGTCAATCACCGTTTTAATTGTGGCAAAACTGACAGCAACACCTACCGTGTAATGGGCGCCTTATAACTCTCCCGCGTTAAGCAGAAGTCTCATTTGTACATACTCCTTTAATTAGTCTTAGTTATTACCATAATACTCGTTTGTATATATTTTCTACATGTAAATTTGTATGTTTTTACCTATTTATGTAAATATGTATGTTGTCGCCACATCAAAAACTTATTTTTTTTATGAAAAGTAGGGACAAACTATAATAGATGATAACACAGTTCACTATTTAATAAAAATAAGTTAATAGACATTATTTTGACTGGTTATACCGGTAACGCAATACTATTGGTCGATTGATAAATATTAACGAATAGTGGGATTATAAAAGGGTAGAAAACACACAGAGGTACGAACAACTTGGCAGTTACTGTTTGAGACTGTTTCTTACATGTATGTATATAATACACGTTATATATGACAAAGGAACACTTACTGAAATCACAGTAAGGACATGAGTCGGCATGCCAGCTAAACATAATTTTTGTATTTAAATTCGACTTCAAAGAACAAACCTAACAGTCTCTTTGTCACAAGTTTCACAACGATACATAATATCTTTTAAGAGTTGTACTTTAACTCACCTAGTTTCAGAACGTCAGGTCAGTATATAATTGGGCTATTACATAATAAACATTACCACAAAACTTGTTCAGTAGTTTTGGACATGCGATCGTATGAATAACGCTATAAAACTGTTTAATGAAAGTTGTTAGAGCAAATTCCTTTTAATAAAAAAAAATAATGATTCCCTTGCGAGTGTCGAAAATTTGCGGCATAAACGGCTGTATCTTTTGATTGCGTTGGATTAGAAGTTTGATTTTTTCACAGCTCCAAGGGACAGTAGACCTGAGTATTTGATATAAATTCCAGCTTGATACCTCCACGCGTTCCTGAGAAAAAGGGTCTTGACAGACAGACAACAAAGTGATCCTATAAGGGTTCCGTTTTTTCTTTTCGAGGTACGGAACCCTATAAATGGATTAAATAAAACTATTTTTTTTTAAACAAAACTCTTTATCCTTATTGCATTCGTATAATACGTAAAATAATATGAAAGCATTCATCTTCTTTATGAATAAAAATTTCGTGTCCGCGACGAACTCCTAAATTACCTAACGAACAGATTTTAATGAAATTTAACACACTGTGAGCAGTTTAGTCCAACTTGAGAGATAGGACAATTTTTATCACAATTTATAGTCAAAATATTTTTTAGCACAGCAACGCGTGGCCGGTTGACTAGAAATGCCTAGAATATTATATATCGTGGTCCAATCCTAAAATCGATCATTCATAATATGTCCGACTATTTCATTGAAAGGTCGTAATTTATAACATGGAAAATACCTGCTGTCAACATCATGATATATGGCCTGGCCCATTAACTTAGTATACTATCGTAAGTATACTAAGTTTATGGTCTAGCCAGACCAATGATTACTTCATGATATTGTCAAACATTAGTGATCACATCGTAAAATACTTACATTATTCACAATTAGAAACGCTGACATCATTTTTGGAACGTGTGAAAAAAAAGTATTAGCCAAGAAAAACATAAACTAAAATATAAGTATGTTTAGGGTTCCGTACCTAAAGGGTAAAACCGGACCCTATTACTAAGACTCCCCTGTCCGTCTGTTTGTCTGTCATCAGGCTGTATTTCATGAACCGTAAAAGCTAGACAGTTGAAATTTTCACAGATGATGTATTTCTGGTGTCGCTATAACAACAAATAATAAAAATAAATTCAAAATTAAAGCTAGCTCCCCTACTAGAAACGTATTTTTTTGGCTTATAGTATTAAATATTGTACGATGGTGCGGAACCCTTCATACGCGAGTCCGCTTCGCACTTGGTTTGTTTTTTATTTACGCCATCTATAAATACTAATGTAATTTGATGTTCGTTTTATACTAATTATCCATACCTATATTAGTTCGGGCAACTTTCACAGATGGCGCAATTTTAATTTCTAGTTTTTACAATATTTACTACATTTTTATACAATGTATTCATTATTTTTAAACTTTCGCGACTTTGATACATGTTAGATGTGTAATTCGGGACTTAATCGCGATAATATTTAAAAGGTACAGTCCAGTCCAGTCCAAGAGTCATCAGTCCACTCGTGACCACGATCGGTGCAATTCGATCGAAACGTCGGGTAACCAAGAGGTATTGTACCTTCTAAATATTATCGCGATTAAGTCCCGAATTACACATCTAACAATGTATTCAATCGATTAAATATATATAGTGAAAGGACCTTCGTTCCAACCGGGTGTCCCAAAAACGCGTTTTTATTATGAAATAGAACTTCTTTAGAATCGTTGTGATTTGAAAATTCGATGTAAAGAAAAAGCCACACAAACATTCATAAATAGGATTTAGCCTGCGGGAGAATGAGATAGAATACAGTTATACAGTGTTTCCTATAATCTTCGTATGCTAGCACGTGTCTTTGCACATGCGTACTACGAAGAAAAAGAGACAAATATATTAATTAGTAGGATTTAGCGTGCGAGAGAATGAGATAGAATACAAGTAAAGTATACAGTGTTTCCTATAATCTTCGTATGCTAGCACGTGTTTTTGCGCCTGCGTACTACAAAGCCTTCAGAAAATGCGTCATAGTCAACGTGGTGTATCATTCACGTATATCATTGTTGTGCATTTGCGTATTAAAATTCGTTGGTTAATTATTTTCTGAAGTTTCACTTCTGCCGTGTGTGACACTTTTTGAAGTGAAAACTTCTTCAGGCACGTTGGGAACTTTTGGTATGAGGAAAAAACAGTGAACTCACGCTCAGATGACATATGTGCAGTATATACATGTGTGTATGTGTTTTCACTTCCGACGTGCAGTCCTAAGACTGACAGGTTTTTTTTTGTAATGCATCATTCCGGCGAAAATCTAAGCATTGATAGTATCGAACAAAATGTAACTGCATGCAACTCCATCGATCTCGCCAAAAGCACCTGTATATTCTTCTAAAATTGCAGCTAAAAGCAATCAGTCTGCAGGCCACCAACGTTGATGGCGTAAAGCGAAAGGCTCCACGTAAAACAAAGTGCCTGGGGTTTTAACTATTAGCATTTAAATTGCCTACCGTTTTGTTTCAGGGCTGTCACATAATATAATATTTTTCCTTCAACTTTTTTGATGTGAAAATCGGGACATCATTGCGATAATATTTTAATAAGGGACGATACCTTAAGCAAAACCTTATCTAAATACAAAATTTGATCCACAAAATATACAAGAATTGTTTATTTAAAGTAATAATAATAAAAATAACTTGACAAACCTCACACACGGCCGTCTGATCCCACACTAGGCGGAGCCTGTACTATGGTAACCAGACTGCTGATGAACATACAGCCAGTCAAGCTACATAGATAACTTCATAGATAGATTAATATCACATACATAGATAGAAATGACATAGATATATTTGGTATAGAAGTAGCGAAAGTTTAAAAACAATTTTATTCAATAAAATCATATATCTACGACTAACAGTAAGTTGAATAATAAATTAATAGTAAAAATAACATTTCTGAGGACAGACATATAATTATTTTTTTTACATTTAATTTATTTTTTATTATTTTATTCATTTATTTATTGTCATCCAAGTTAAACGTGTATGCAACATTTCAGAGTAATTGGTTGAGGGATAACTGCTTTAAAATTTTGTTGCAAGATTAAGCTTGTGAAAACGCCATTTTTTTTTATATCATAGGGGGCAAACGAGCAGACGGGTCACCTGATGGTAAATGACTACCGCAGCCCATGGGCACCTGCAACTCAAGAGTCACAAGTGCCTTGCCGGCCTTTAAGGGAGGAGAGGAGTGAAGAGCGGGAAGAGGAGGTGAAGGGAGTAAGAGAGGGAGAGGAAAGGGTTAGGGCCTCCGGTATTGCTTCACTGCCGGCAATATTGGCAAATTTTTAACCGCGATCTTTTGTAGGATGAAATACCAAAGCCACCATTCTTCCCTGCAAGCTGAGGAAGCTAATAGCAAAGAATGATGATATTCATTCAATCAATCTGTCAGTCTATTGCAGTCCACCGCTGGATGTAGGTCTCTCCCAACGGGTCATTGCACCCGGTCCTTCGCATCTAGGCCATCCTAGTTACCTTCTTCAAGGCGTCCTACCTTCCGTATGCGATTCACGGTTTCGGTTTTTTGGCAATTAAAGCAGCGGTATAATAGTGTTGTTTGAACCCCACCTAGTGAACTACTGTCGCCGTCATCTCACTAGTAGTTTTTCCAAAGAACATTAATAAAGAGGATTAATTTCTAACAGGAAATGTCTTGTGACACATCTCTTGCAAATCGTGTAGTACTCCTTCGTATAACCTTTTGTTAAAACGCCTGAGACACTGACGAAATGAAAATTATTTGCACTAGAATATTCTTTATAAGACAATTTAATTAATCGTGGGAAAGCGATGCTTTGGCACGTATGGGCTGACTCGACTGGAGTGATACCACGACCTCACAGAAAAGCGGCAGTAACCTTTCCCCCCTCCTCCTTTCCCTCCCCTACTCGCACCTTAAAAGCCGGCAACGCAGTTATGACTCTTAAGTTACAGGTGCCCATGGGCGGCAGTAGTTATTTACCATCAGGTGACCCTTCTGCTCGTTTGCCCCGATAACATAGAAAATAAAAACTACGGCTGACTGACTATGGGCCCACACACTATGATGGTTGTGTAATTTTGACTTTAGTCGAGCTAACACTCACGCTACACAGCGGGTAGGTACTTCCCCGGGCAGGTGACTTTAAAGGTTGGGGCAGATAGCGGACGGGGTGAAACAGAGACGCGACACGGCGCGGTGGGAGCGGTTGAAATTTACTAGCGACGAGTTACGCGACTGTGTGACATCTTCTATAATAAAAAAGAGCGTGGAGTCCCTCCGCGCGGAAGAAGTGAAACTTCGTAATGTTTTCATACCCCCTCCATGGTAGCGTTAAGCGTTTAAGGCAACCTTTTTGGAAGTTGCATTAGAAGTTTCACTTCAACTAGTACATTACAACCTGTCCCTCCAGCTGTCTGCCCTAGCCTTAACTCATTGCCAGTTGCCATATGTAAAAATACCCTTAGGCTGCTACCAAATGTACGTAGGTTGTGTTTACAGCACTGGAATACAGGGAATGGTAGAGAGTGCTAAGGCTACGGCATATGCAATGTGTGTTTGGGGCTAACAAAAGAACGTGTGAATACTCAACTTTAGTGGGAACGGGGAAACCCGTAGAGCACACTCTCTCGATGGAGTTAAATTACCTAGAAAAATAATCTTTACATAAATGTATATGCCTCTGTGTTTCTGTCGATTTACATGCCTTTTTTAGTATTTAAATACGATATTTGGTTCAGTATTGCACATATCGCTATGGTATTGTTTCGTGACAACCCTACAGCGGCTTTACCGAAACTTTGCATAGCCATTTTACTTGTAAAACGTAAAATACAACAACGCTAACTGTGAACATACGACTTTCTGTACCTAGCGTCAGTTGTCCATGTGCATATTGCACACGATAATTCAAGAAACAATATCTTAAGTAAAATTAATATAATAAGAACGTCTATAGGACTAGCGCATTGGTATCCCAAAGTTGTCTGAATGGTGATGGATTAAAAAAATACAACGCCATTGGGGCAAATATTAACACTACAATTAAATTTTTCATTATTTCATTTGGTAGTAAATAGTAGCTGAAGCCCCTGAGTTGTGTGTAATCCAATTCAATTAAAAAAAAATCTATTCTTCATAAAATTGAATATAAATTATTCGAAATCGTCGATTTAATAAATAATTATTATAATAAAAAATTATAGATCAACACACACAGAGTCACCGCAACAATAGTTTGCTTCGTCAAATGTAAAATGATTAAAGAAAACAAAAATGGATAACATAATATCACATCTGCCTGTTTCGATGTATAACCGCCCGTTTCCAAATGGTTGAGCCTTGTCAATATATGCCTTGTCAATATGCCAATCATAAACATTGTAATCAAATACAATTAGAAAACAGTGGGAGTAAGTTGCTTTTGCAAGGGATTGCGTCATTTCGAATCTTTTTCGGCGGTAGCGTAATGGCTAAGGCGTCGGACTTGCGATCAAGTGGTTGCGGGTTCGAACCCCACCCAGTGCACTACCGTCGTGAACCCACTCCTAACACAAGCATTTAGCTTAGCTGGAGGGGTTAACAAGAATACTAGTAATGTGTGACCCACGTTACTAGTAGTCTTTAAAAAAAAAAAAAAAACTGACAGTACATTTTCTCATGTGAGCACATTTTGCGAGATTGTTTTCTGACTATAATGATTTTATTCTGTTCACGAAATTTAGCAAGAATATAATACAGACTTTAACGCTATCGGAATTAACTATTTCAGAATTATTCGATGTCTACAGTATATGTGGTTAGTACTTTATTCCCCTGTTTCTGTTAGATATTTGATAGCACTAAACTATGGACGTTAATGATACACCTGCTTTGCGACTACACATACCAGCCGAGTTAGGTAGACCATTTGATATTACACGCGAGTATCAGCTCTGTTTCCCTTGTAGATCTGGCTCGCTCCCATTCTTGAAAGAAATTGAGAAGAAGATTGAAAGAAGAATCAGTCTGGCTGTTTCATCCAGAAAAAAATCTTCATATTCTTATATTTTGAGTACAAGTTGCGGTCAGAACGAAATAGAAGGATAATATTTTTATTTAGTTTTCAAATTTTTTAGATGAAGAGAATTTTTTGGACTCCCTTCTAAGAAAATTTCGAGGACAGAGGAATGTAAAAATTTGGGATACTTACTGTCTTACTACAAAAACGTGTTTAACACAAGTTAAGTTAGACGCTGCCTAACTCGATGCGTGTTCTATATTGAATATGGTTATTTAATGTTGATTTTTATTAAATTAAAACTTTCACAATAATATGTAGAATGTAACTCCTTCAGCTTTTGGAATCGTTAGGTATATCTTAGGAATTGTGATTCTCAGCATAAAAGTAAGAGAACCATTTTTGTAGATAATTTTATAATCTACAATTTTTATCTGAACTATATTTTTAATAAAACTTATCGTTTTTGAGAAATATCCATAAAACCAAAAATGTTGACCTTTGACCTTGAATAACTTTTTTAGCCCACATAGGATCGATGGGGACTTTTGGCACTTTGTTTCTACTGATGTACCCAAGGTCTCTACCAAAATTCAGCTCTGTTGGAGTTTTTGATATTTGATCCCTATTTTTATGTCTATTTTGACCGGACTATAAAATGTATTTGTTTCTCAAAGTCAGTTCTTCACGTAACGAAACGTTTCCTAGGGTTACCATATTATAGAAAACACGCGTCGAGTTAGGCAGCGTCTAACTAAACATGTGTTAAACACGGTTTTGTAGTAAGACAATTAAAGTTTATATGTAGAAGAAGGGCAGAAAGCTAAAAATTTTAATCAATACGTGTCATAAATTAAAAAAATGTGCGTAAACGGCTAGAAAAAGCTACAGGTGTCCAGTATATGTTGACCTCTGATGGTACGGAGTCTAAACAATGACAGTTCAAGTTATACTGGACAACGATATAAAACAAAACATTTAAAGTTAATTAATTATGGCTAGCTCTCAAATATTGTGATGTCTTTGGTAGTGCACAGTCTAGTAGTACTCAATTATGTAAATATTATTTAACCAGATCTGAGTCCAGGACCTTCTGATATTAAGCGGTTATCAGATAGATAGATAGATAGATTACACTTTATTTGTACACCATATTTACAGTAGAAGTATCATACATACATGTGTGAAACAGATAATGCACAAAGGGCGGCCTTATTGCTAGATGCAATCTCTTCCAGGCAACCTTGGGATGGATCAAAATGATTCAGAGAAACAGTGATAGTTGGTGGTGTAGTAAAATTGTAAGATTTTTTTTTTTTTTTTTTCATTGCTAATACATAGAAAATATATTTAGAATCCATAACCACTAATCATTAACGGCATCATTAATACCACATAATGGAAGGCAGGCTTTCCAATTCGAGCAGTCATTCACTGCGTCTTTTCTACTTGAACTTGGAAAATAATAATTACGCATTGCAAAAACATCTTAGTACTATTTTTCCACAGCGTAAAGCTAACGAAAAGGTTAATCAAATTTGTACAGGAAATCTTTACATCCTTCAAAACGATCCTCCTCTTTCGTAACAGGTCACGGACTAATGAGTGAACTTTGAACCTGTGAGCTATTGCTTGACGACGTAATATAGCTATTTCTCTTTCGCTCTAATTATAAATTCTATTAATATTACATTTTAAAGAAGTCTTATAAGTGTAATGGGTGAGGTTTGCTATTTAAATGCTTGAGAACCGTTTCCAATACACTGGACAACAATCTATTTATAACAAAGTACCTATTAGTTCAGTTGGGGGTTAAGTGATCTTTGGGAAACTTGTGCGGTATCTTATTATATTTTCAGCAACTTTCAGGGTCTATTAGAAGTAAAAAATGTTAGGAATCAGCGGTAGCAAATTGAAAAACTGGACACGTGAGAATCTGACTCTCGCGCTGAGGTTTCCGTAAGCAAACACTCATAAAGTAATCCGTAAGGAATCAATTCTCGAAGGTTTCTGGCCATATTTTTTTTAAGACAAACTTAACTTTATAGTCCTAAAAATAGTCTCCCATACATCAATCATCGACAAAGTCAACTTCCCAACCGCAAAGTTTGACTGGCCTGTTGGCCTAGTGGTTAGTGACCCTGACTGCTATGCCTTTCCTTATGGGTTCGATTCCCACTCCATTCTGGGTGTTCTTTGTGTCCGTTGTTTGTATGTTTGTAAAGTCCCCCGCGACACAGGAGTTGTCTATAAAAAAAAAAAAAAAGTGTAAATTTGTGATCACATTTTTTTGTTTAGAACAAATCAACGATTTTTCATAATCTTCTATGGGGACGTTTGTGCACTTTTGCTATGGGGAAAAGGCACTGAACTCGTTACCTTTACGCCAATAATACATATATAGATCCACTAGAGAGCGCTCATCGAAACATTGAGTCCTGTCAGCTCCTTATTAATTAATGTCACAGACCTGCTAATGTGACGTTTTAAGTTCGTCGTTTCGTTTAAGTTTTCACTTCTGTCGGCAGTCCCATGACTGCCTTTTTTCCTTTACTTGTGCTGTCAGACCTTGCTTTTTAAATACCAAAATTTCATGATTCTAGGTCAATGGGAAGTGCCCTAATGGTTTTGATTTTGACTTCATGATATGACGCTAAACCAAGAGAAGTAAGCAAATCGAGATGCCTTATCCGACTTTTCCGCAAATAAAACCTAGGGTCTGTAGAGTTTATATAATACATGTAAACAATATATATCTAAAAGACTATGTCACAGCAGTGACCTCGATCTACGAAAGTAATATAACTTTCGAGGGAGAATATCATCTAAACTTCGCGTAAATGGTATCTCAACATCTGTCCCACCCCAAACTCGACGCCCGAGGCGGCGCGGCGGCGCGGCGGACTGCTCAAGAAACCTACTTTTGGTAAAGATCCGAATTTCAATGACCTTTAAAGAAAATCTCGCAAAGAACTGAGAATTATAAAAATATAATTTTGAAATTTTAACATAAAAAAAATCTTTTTAACAAAAAATTAAACCGACGAAAAGAACTAAAAAGCAAAAATAAATAAACTTTAAGTTTTAAGTATTGACCTTACTTACATAAACTATCAAATTTCATATAAACTAATTTTGAGTCGGCGCCATACAACAAACTGATTAATTATCAAAATTTTATATGTACCTACGTAGGCTCTACGTCGGTAATTAATCATTCCCCTTGAGGTATACCCTATCCAACAAAAAAAGAATAATTAAAATCGGTTCATAAATAACGGAGTGAGGGCTGATCATACATAAAAAAAATATATATATATATACGGTCGAATTGAGAACCTCCTTTTTTTTGTCGGTTAAAAAAAATAAATGGTAGTAACAATACATTTCAAAGAAAATTCTCCATCCAAACAGCCGCTTTTTTTTAAGTGCATGTTTTTGTAAGTGTTATTAATCCATAATCTATGCCATTTGTGAAATAATTGAAAGAGAAAGCTGATATTTTTTTAGTGAATAGGTTTTACCACAAGGCCTAATATTTTTTTAACAATCTACCTCTCTTTAAATTTTTGGAAGTCAGTTTATAACTTTTTTTACCTGTTTAAAAAAGGAAAAGGTTCTTATTTCGACTGTATTTTTTTTCATGTTAGTGTAGTACCTGACAGTTTCTTCAATGAGAGCAGATTTTAATTATTTGTCGCTTACCTACAGTGAAAGATTGAAAAAAAATACCACTAACAGTAGCAAAATAGCTAATGCTATTCAGTTGTATGATTTAGACTTCTCTATCTACATATTAATACGCGAAGAGAAATCTTAGAACGTATTTTTAGAAAATTTTGGGAACCGAGACACGTGAAATTTGGAACTTTGTAAGCAATAGGTATGTGTTACAAGTTTAAAAATTACGTGAAAATGGCTAAGTACATCAAGCTACACGCGTCATAATTATGTTGACCCCTCTATGTCTTACAATAACGGTTCAAGTTATGCTGGCCATTGGAGTAAACTAAATAAATTTTAACTGAATGAATTATGCGCGAAATTCGACCAAAATAAAATCTAATTTACACAGTATGTTTACTTATAATACTCGCGTATTACATACCTTTGAATAACCTGACGTTTCGCTCAGGTTGCATTATTCAAACTATTATTACAATGTATTATACAAAAGTATAATAGTTTAAAGCTTTGGAGCTTTCGCGTAACTTAACATTAAACTGGCCTGAAGGCATTTACATTATAACTTTATAACACACAAGATTTTTTGTAAAATCACAAAATGTATTAAATAAAGAACTTTACGCCTAAAATCAATTCACCTACCCTTTCTCAGTAAATATTAAAAGGTCCTCTTCCTATACAATTTCTACAAATACATGTAATTATATCAAAGTGGTTTCTGCCTACAAAATTGAATATTCATACCTACTTACCTACCTAGTACCACTTACCAGGAACTCGGACAAAGAATGTAAAATATTTTAATGTTTTTGTTCAAATTGTTCACTTTGTATTCCATTGTTATTTATACGAGGGGCGTAAGTGTCAACTCATTGAATACTTGAAGAGTTTTTTTTTTTTGTAGCGGGTCATTCATGAGTTGTGCTGCATTCTATGCATAACGACGGTAAGTAAGGTAAATTTTGCGATATCATTTCTAGTGCATTTTCGTGAGGCCTCCTTACGCGTAAATACAAATCGTTCGTTGTCCCCAAAATGATCGTGGAAACGGAACGGTGTTACGTAGGGGAGGGTGGGGCCTTGCGATCGATGCCGCCCGGGGTAGATCTGGTTTTTTCGGACACTATACCAACGGGAGGGTGAACGAACCGAGTTATGTAAGTCGCCGGTCGATAGGGCGCGGCTGCGCGCAGCGCTACCGACATCCCCTCAATACCGTTCGCGCGCGCTACCCCTACGGACGTGCACTTTTGTTTTATCGCGTTTTTTCGTTCCTCTTTCGTTCTTTCCGTTTATGATTTAAGCCGACACCATGTCGAAGGGCGACGGTGAACAGCAGAATGGCTCGGGCGAGGAGTCCAAGACTAACCTCATCATTAACTACCTACCCCAGAGCATGACGCAGGAGGAGATCCGGAGTTTATTCTCAAGTATCGGTGAGGTGGAATCGTGCAAGTTGATCCGCAATAAAGGCGCCGCCTTCCCTGACGCCTTGAACCACGCACTTCACGGCGGTGGCCAGAGCCTAGGATATGCCTTCGTCAACTACCACCGGCCTGAGGATGCGGAGAAAGCCATCGCGACACTCAACGGACTGCGCCTGCAGAACAAAACTATCAAAGTGTCATACGCACGCCCCAGCAGTGAAGCCATCAAAGGCGCCAACCTCTACGTATCCGGCCTACCCAAGACGATGACACAGACGGAACTGGAGCGGCTGTTCAGCCCATACGGACGTATCATCACATCGCGGATCCTGTGCGAGAATAGCGGTGGGCGACCTTTCACCGGCGGTGAGCAAGGACTTTCCAAAGGAGTAGGTTTCATCCGTTTCGACCAACGAGTAGAAGCGGAGCGTGCGATCCAGGAGTTGAATGGAACGGTACCTAAAGGTGCAACAGAACCTATCACAGTGAAGTTCGCGAATAATCCCAGCAACAACGGCAAGGCTCTGGCGCCGCTGGCGGCGTACCTGCCGGCAGCGCTGCGCTTTCCAGCACCTCTCGGCCGCTTCAGCTCAGGCAAGTCTTTACTCGCTATCAACAAAGGACTCCAGCGTTACAGTCCACTCGCAGGCGAGCTGCTCGGTGGAGTATTGCCCGGGGCCGTGGGCTCCGAGTGGTGCATCTTTGTATATAACCTCGCCCCTGAGACCGAGGAGAACGTGCTCTGGCAGCTGTTCGGCCCCTTCGGTGCCGTCCAGAGCGTGAAGGTCATCCGCGACCTACAGACCAACAAGTGCAAGGGCTACGGCTTCATCACAATGACGAACTACGACGAGGCAGTCGTCGCTATACAGTCGCTCAACGGCTACACACTCGGTAACAGAGTGCTGCAGGTCAGCTTCAAGACTAATAAAATCAAGACCATCTAAGGGGATCGCCCCGGATTCGGCCTAGCCGGACGCTAGGACGGCACAGCAGGCGCGCACCCATACATACTCATGAAATATAATACGTACATAGACATGGCAGTATCACAACTGTGCCGCTGTCACCAGTTTTGTGTGTGAACTACTCGCGAAATGAACCCTGGCTACTCTTCTGTGAAAATATAGTATTTTGTCGTGTTGTAATGTAAAAATATTACGTTTTCACCGTGTACATACAATGTGACTATCGTCGAACATTTACGGTGTCCATGTTAATTGCCAAATATGATAAGCGTCTACGTTGTATCGTAGACTTAGGTTCGGACGGACTGACCGGACTTTTTAGACTGTGTCTTCCCGAGAGGCCCGACCTATTGATAGGGTTGCCCGGCGGGCGTTTTTATAATTGTAAAACTAGAGAACTGTTTTGACTATAATGTGCGGGGACCCTTTGTTCAACGCCGCGTACACTCGGCCGCGAAAATTGGGTTAAGTGTTAAGGAAACCAAAATGGCGGCAGTCGGGCAGTGCGCAGGTCCGGCTAAGATGGCGCTGAATGAAGAGTCGCCCGCTCGCAACTTGCAATAATATAATAAGCACGCTCCACATCAAATGTGGAATATCTGGCCAGAACGCAAAACATACATATTGGTAATAGTCAATAACAAAATAATGATATTAAACTTCGCTTATGAACGGTTGTGGTAATCGAGAAAATAGTTTTCGAATATAAAATAATATTAGCAATAATAGCCTAAATGCTATGCTCCAATTTTTATGCGATCATATCGTAATAATTACATTAACGTACGTATAATACGAGGTAAGCAGAACTCGTGAGGGCGAAGTCACCGTCGACACAGCACCGGGTGGCGGCCGCACGTCTGGCCGACTAATCGAAGTAAAATAGTGTTATATTGTTAAAGATTGGAAAGAGGAATATATATTATCTATACGTATATTTTAATCATATATTAAAATTAAGGGTGAAAAAAAACTAATCAAAAACTGTGATAGGTTTTGATAAAATTTTAGATCATGCGGTGATGGTTGGTGTCGACTGTCCGCGGCCGGGGCGCCGCCGCCGGCGCGAGCGCGGGCGGTAGTTAGATTTAGAAAAATTTTTGAGATACATTTTCGATTGTGGTATTACGCTTAACACGACGGGCGATGCCAGATCGCCACGGAGTTGACGGATGTGAGGAGTGAGGCTAGTACGCGGAGCGTGGGGGAAAATCGATCGAGCCAGTTCTGGGGACCGCGCAAACGGTAGTAACGGAGTGGGACAGGGAGGCGAGAGGGAGCAGGCGTCAGGGTGGCTGCCGGGCCGCCCCCCTCACAGCTACAGCTCCCCACTCACCCACCCTCTCCCGACGGAGGACGAGTCCGTTCGCGGAACAATGGTGCATACTCTAGTCTGAACGATATCGTTCCCAAAAATATAATAACTCGATGTTAAAACATATTATGATCGGTACCTGCTATTTAATAATGTATGGATGCGGCCCTGCGTCTATTCGAACTAGGCTTTAATTGTCTTAGTCTAAATGGAAATTTGTAAATAGAAAAAAAGTTGATTAATTTAAATAAATGAATAACTAAACGACCGTAAATTTCGCCGCGTTAAATCTGTCACACTAGTCACTATATATATATATCATAGAACTTCGACCCGAGAAAGACCTATTATGAAACATCGAACTTGAATAGATATTTTAAATATCGTGCCGTCCTAACGACCCTACGATTTTTGTAAAAAAAAATATATACTTAATATTACGTAAAAAGCAGTTTTGTAACATTTCAAATATTAAATAAATAAGTATCTACTCATTACATACCAAAGATGGAGATTAAAATTTACAAGTATTTATATATTTATTAATAAATGTAAAACGTGCAATAACTAATAGCCAGTAATTTAATAAAAAAAAATATTATTAAAAAAAGCAAAATGACTCGAAGAGGCGTTGGTTGACGTTGTGTCAACGTGTGGCGTGAACGCACCACACATATGCGTTTGTTTACTATTTATTGTAAACTATTATTGTTTACGCACTCAGTACGCGCGAGTTGAACACTCATTTATTTATTTAATATATTAAAAACGACAAAAAAAAATGCTTGATTCGATAAAGCTTGAGAAATGCTTCGACATTCCATCTTTAGTACTAATACTTTTTATTAGGTGTATTCTTATTGATTTAGGAAAAATTTGTGAGTTACCTACGCGTCAATGGACGTCACTGCAATTGTTATTGTCGTTTGACAGGTGTCAGGGAGTGCCGGCCATCGACGCCTATTATGTTATTCATTTAATTCTAAAACCTTATGGTTTCTTAAAAACTTAGTATAATATACCTATGCGTGGTAAACGTGAAATGCACAAGTTTTGCTGTACCTACTTATTACCTACTTATACTACGTAGTCGTCTCTTAGGTTAAAATAGTTGTTGTGTTTTGTGTTGTTTTAATTCAGCATGAAAATTTCAACTATTCTAGTCATATATTCCACATGGAATAATTATTATAAATAAATAAAAAAAAATATTTGATATTTTGAATAGTTGAAGTTAATGATCAATGTTGATAATAATAATCTTAATGATAATTTCGTCATCAATTCTTTCATCTTAGATTTACTGTCATTAATTTAGTGTATGTGCAATTAATTGTATTTTATGTGTAAAACTTAGGTGTGCATTTAACTTATTATTATATTATAATTTGTAATTATATTCCTAGAACATCGGCTTTTATCGATTTGAATTCATCGAGTGATCTCTTCTCTAGTCATGTACTGAAAGGTGAACAGTGTCTACCTATATATTCTATCGATGTCGATAAAAGCTGATTTTTGGTCGAACATTCGATAAGATAAACCTAAATTGATTTATTTATTAGGGAAATATATCGGGCAATTAATCTAGATTGGGAGCTTGGACGTGCTAAATTATCTGAAGGGAAGACTCGCCAAAATATAATTTTAGTCACTAAAATGTTAAAAAACCCTTATAATAATTTGTTTTTCAAATTTTGCTTAAAAAAAGCTTAATAATGTCGTTTTGAATCGAAACAAAAAACACCAAAGTATTTTACTGAAAACTCATCGACTTTTTAGATAATAAATAAGAAATATGGAGATGAAAATGGTAAAAAATGCAAAAATGATATTTTGGAGTGAAATTGTTCGTTAGGAATTCGGTTAGATGTTACGTGAGCAGTAAGTAGAATGTTTTATGCGCCTCCCTTCTTTCGGTAATAATAAAAAAAAAAAAATTAAATTAAAAATAGTGCTCAATAGCTTAGAGGGCAATGCCCGTAGTACGTAACGCGAAAAGCAATAAAAATAATTGTGACTTTTGTAACAGAACACACGGGTAATGACAACACCATAATTAACTTAATATTTTTATATGTATTTTAATATACTGTAATTCATATCTTCATAGGTGTAAGTGGTCGACTCGCAAAACGTTCTACTTACTGATAATGGTTATTGTTTTAATTGCTACGGAATATTGCAATCTTTAGGCCACATGTTACACACTACCTTCCGTCATAGGCTACGCTAGTGCAGTCCTAAAATACCAAAAAAATATCGATAAATATTATATATTTGCATATAAATTATAAATATATGTATATACATAAAATAATTTCGATATAACCAAAAATGTGACCTGAATTTTCTTTATAACCGCATAGCGCTTGAAACTTTAACCAACGAAGTTATCTACAAAACTATGGTAAATAGGTTGTGGATACATACGTCGATAAGTAACTAACCCCAGTAAGTGACAAGGGATAATCTGACCTATTATCAATAGCATACGGCTACTTTTTGAACGGTGTTTTGATGCATTTTTAAGAAATTAAATAAAAAATAATAATATTATTAAAAAATATTAAAAAACGTAATTTAATTGGCAACACAGAAACAATACTAATACGCATAGGCTAATTGACAATGAGGCTGTGAAATTAGCAAAAATAAAGTTAAAGATACACGTGACGATTGATCTTAATTAATAATAAAATATTAACGTAAGTTAAATCACAGAACAGAGATATTAAATGTAAAATTTACTTTAGTCGATATTTTCCCAATCGATAGCACGTGCTTCAAACCTTTGCATAAACGCGCCATTACATCACTAGTCACCTAGTTCTTCTAATGATTGTGACAACTATTATATGATAAGATTATGTATGTATCTAAATGATCTATCCCTCTAGGGATTGAATTTGGAGCAATACAGATGTATTGTTTATATCGCTTCAAATGACATACAGCAATAAAAGCCGCGATAGTAAATAAGTTATAGGTTGCTAGTTCATCGCTATACAGAATCAATCTCTGTTCTGTGTTCACAATCACGCGTACAAGATGGTTAATAGCCCATATTTAATAAGTAAATCAATTGAAAAATTAAAAACCTAAAACTGCGTGAACTGTCCAATGTGAAACTACGGTTAGAAATAGTTTGGTGCAATGGGAATAAAAGCATGTAGAGTTTTTCTATACAGCTTATCCTGGTGTAGTGGAATGGCCTTAAACTCGGGCGCACGCACAAACAACAAAGTGGCCGAGATGTACGCGATTCCGATAGTTAGGTCACAAATGAAGAAATGATATCTTCCATAGTAAATAAATACGTAAGTTTTATATTTCTACACGTAAAAATATTTCAGTGTAACACCAAAATGTGTCTCAACACTACACGCGGAACGAAGTGCTCAATTTAATAAACGGATTTCGTTGTACAGTGTTGTGACATAGCTACCTAATCGACTAACTCAATTGATCGAAATATTTTTCACGTCGTAGAAAACTCGAGACATCGACTAAATGTGTTACTATTACTTCATATGTCAAAGTTTTCTAGTGAAACAGAATGCAATGCACAACACCTAATTATATGCTGCTACAGCTGTATTGTTATAAAATTATTACCAAATTTAATACTACATTTGCTCACCATGTACTTCCTTGTATTTTGGATCCGTTTCTCTAGTAGTAGCTTAATATTATATGTACTGTAAATCGGTAATTTTATAAATACAGGTGCTGGCAGCTTACCACTTCTCTATAACGCATGATCATCGTCACAAATATTCCCAACACATAGTGTTGTTACTTGTATTAATCCTTTCAACTAATCGTAAACGATTTTCTAACATAAATAGCCCTATGTGTTTTTATCCCTGTTTAATCGTTATAGACAGTGAAAACCGGAGCGAGAGTAAAAATATCGACCTGACATAGAATTTAAAGCTTTATTTACAAACATATTAAAATGAAATTAGCTTGACAATACGCCGTTAGGTAAATAACAGATTGCAATAAATATGTAAATAAACAGCTGAGGTATCGGTCCTGCTTCGGGTAAGCGAATTATGAATAAAATATTAATAACCAATAGTTTCGAATTTAAATAAAAAGTAATATCATATTATATCAATTTCACTGTCTATTTATTAGTATTCGTTTTCGGTGTCGATTCCTCTTATGCTACATGATTACAGTTGGTTCCCATTACGTAGCCATATTAGCTAATTAAGTAAACTTACCGTTGCATATAGTTTATACTAAATCAGAGACACAGCTATTTCTTCGATATTTATTTATCACGTACATGAATAAAAACATTGTATCGATTATTCGCTAACTCAACTAATTGATCCTCTTATTACGTTGGCATAAATTTCACGCAATGGGAACGAACTCGACGTTATGTAGAGTAGCATGTGATACTCCTAGTACATACTAATAGTCAATACTCATAAATCCATAATACATAGGCCAGGGTGAGTGCTTACACTTCCCCTGATCTCTTTGTGTGAATATTCTAATGTGTAAAATCAAACCGACTTCCCCCAGACTTGAATAAGGCTAGGAAATAATTTAGAAAAATGCATCGTAAGATAAGAATCTCAAAAAATTAAAGTATTGAATAAGTATTTTACCAACTTCAACGTTAAGGTGTACTAGACAATGAAAGCAATGATATTTATTAATAAAAATGAGATTATGAATAATTCGGTCAGCCATTTTCCTTGTTCGTGCTAGCTGACGTCACTTTGATACAAATACGTATTTTATAAAAGTAATAAAATGCAAAAAAAAGTTTAAAAAAACACTTAAGATCTTCCGGTATTAACATTATAAATCAATGTTGAAAATTTCATTTTCGTCTTTTTATGAATTATTATAAAATTAAGAGGTAGGTGTCTGTATGTGTTGGTGGTACTAACTGATTTAGTTGATATTGTACCTAAAAGTTAGGTATTTCTATAATAATTATTGTGTCGGTTTAAAATTACCTCTACATTATAGCTTTTGTGAAAAAACTTTAAGTTGCACAACAAATAGTAGTGGAATAAGGCCGCAACACTAAAACTGGACGGTTCTAAATTGTCACTAATGTGTTAGTTGGAAACTAGAATAACGACTCGCAGACTCTAAAAATCGTCTAAAGCTGTACGACCAGCAAAGCATCTAGGAGCGAGTGCCACTGTCAGTGTCAACGATTAAAAAAAAAGTATGAAATGTCAAACGCAATACTATTTGACAGCTGATATATTTTAGAACACGTATCGGTCTTGTATCGGTTTTAGTGTCGTCTTTAGTCTTAAATGTTGTTCCCGATATTTTGTAAGACCGTTCAAGAGAAGTTCTTGTGTGGAGTTTGCCATAAACTCGTATTGTACAGTTTCTGAATAACTCCACACGCCATATTTCTTTTGATAACGGATTAGAAAGATTTTGAATAAAAAAGAATACTCATTCCTAAACGTAAGCATTAATAACCATATATTTACATCAGTAGTTACTTGGCTGTTTTAAGTAATTATTAATTAATATTTTCACGTAATTTATGTGTCTATAATTAATTAATTTATTGGAATTAATTATAAAAAAAAATATGGAAAAATGTCACATTCTCTTCACTTTATACAATAGTTTTTACAATACGATATTTAATATCCTCAATGGTTGTAACTATACATTTCTTGTTCTAAATATATAAAAAACCCGAAATGAGTTTGTTTTTTTATCTACCTTCTACCTACATCCTAAGAAGTTAGCTGAGAGATACAAAAAAAGCAAATCGAAAGCTTAATAAGTGAGTTTAACATTTTCTTATATGGAAGGACCAAGGGAATGTTAAGTACATTCAATTGGTCCTTCGAACTTTTACGATTCCGTACCTATACTACTATACTATCATTTTATTGTCTGCCCCCTGTCCTACCCTCAAAGAGCCTTTCCCCTAAAGAACTCCTCTTAGAGGTATCATATAAAATCAAATACTAAAAGTCTTGGGACCCGACAGACTTGTAAAAATTTAAAGCTACCAATAAAAATTAAAAAATTTTAATTAAAAATTCTACATTATACTTCCGGTTGAACTAGAACCACGACAGCCATGAACTATATCCCAGAAACATGAACAAGAGATAAGGTCTTCCTGTGCAAATTAAGGAAAGTCCAAAATCAAAACCTACATTTGATTTGCATCGGAATTAGCTATAAGCTTTAACGGTGGGAGAGCCATGCTTTGGCACGTATGGGCAGGCTCGACCGGAGTGATACCACGGTCTCACGGAAAACCGGCAGTGAAGCAATGATTGCATTGCTTTTCACCAAGTGAGTGAGTTTACCGGAAGCCCTAACCCTTCCCTGTCCTTCCCTGTCCTTCCCCTTTCTCCTACTTCCACTTTAAAGGCCCGCAACGCACTTGTAACTCTTGAGTTGCAGTGAACCGTCTGCTCGTTTGCCCCCTATACCATAATAAAAGCGGTCATCCGTAAATTACGTCACACGAATTTAATGAGTCTTTTACCCCTGTTCCATCCTTGTCAGAGATGGTCACGTTCTTTTACAAAAGTTTGTACTGTTAATGTTTTGTTTTTTAATACTTTAAATGTTGACGTGTGACATCACGAAGCTTACACCACCCGCCCCTTGATACATACCTAATGTCACACTTTGTTCACACGTAACACGTTAAGGAGGGGCCTTAACGTGTTACGTAATTTATTTATGGCCCCTAATATATTATAACATAGCGATAGAACATTCGACTGTAACCTCAGGGATTGCGGGTTCGATTTCCGGTCTGTGCAAATATTTGTATATTTGCGTTGGTCTGGTCTTTTATACGACTTCGAGCATGACAAACAAGCATAGGCCCGCCTTAGGTAAATGGTTATCGGTCTGAGTGTTTTCAAGTATGCATTTATAAAAAAAATAGCTGTGCGTAGTTCGAGTCTAGAAAGCGATTGGCCGAAAAAAAGAGCGGAACGAAAAATGCTGATCGCGAGTTGATTTATTTTATTGACGCCATCTGTGGATTTTACGTGATACTACTGTAATATCTTGAATACTAATTACCCGTATATTAGTCAGAGTCACAACAGCGTTGCCGGCCTTTAACGTGGGAGTAGGGGAAGGGGGGTAAGAAGAGGAAGGGTTAAGGCCTCCGGTAACCTCACTCACTCGGCGAAACACAACACAATCATTGCTTAACGACCGGTTTTCTGTGAGGCCGTGGTATCACTCCGGTCGAGCCGGCCCAGGCTTTCCTACTTACTTTCTACTATATATGTGTAATAATGTTTTTTTTTCAAGCCGAGTCATTTTTTATGAGCTATTCTTTTAGTTTACGATACCTATACGTAGGGCTGCCATCCGTCCGGGTTTCTCCGGATTTGTCCTAGTTTAGAGGGCGTTCGGGGAGCGTCCGGGCGGGGTTTTCAAAAAGAATCCGGGTAAAAACCGGACACTCTGTGCCAAAGGACAATTATAATTGTTAGATGAATCGTTGACAAGCTAAAACTTTAAATGGAATCAGCGGAGGTTACCGGAGGCCCTAACCCTTCCCTCTCCCTTATTCCCGTCCTTCTCCTCTCCCCCTCTCCTCCCCTCTAATCCCCCTCCAGTCTGCCTCTCTTCCTCCCTCTCCCCCCTCTTCCCCTATTCCCACCTTAAAGGGCGGCAGCGCACTTGTGACTCTTGAGGTGCAGGTGCCCATGGACGGCGGTAGTCATTTACCATCAGATGACCCGTCTGCTCGTTTGCCCCCTATACCATAAAAAAAAAAGGTGTCCGGGATAGAATCTCGATTTCACCCTTGTCACAGATTACTAAGTAGTTACTACGTAACAGATAAATCACTCCCTACAAAAACGTCCATACCTACCGTTTTAATTACCTACTCTTTCCGAGCGTTGACCCCTGCATGCGAAAATGATCTTTAATGTTCTTAAAACACGATTATTATTGCCTCGCAATAGCGCATGGGTGCGTTGCCGTAAGTGAGTTTAGGGTTACCTCTTTGTATGTAATATTAAATATCTATATTTTTATAAAAAAAGGCTATGTTAATTAAGTAAAGTTTTATTACACAAAAAATCAGGTGTGTTAACCTGACTTAGAAAAGTACACTTTTACACTTAATACCACGTCCCCGTAAGTTCACTAATACGAAACACTTAACAACAAATCGCTTCTCCGAAAAACTTATCACCGAAGCCACGCGACCTTGCTTAACCAAACCTCTAACGAGAAACATCAATAAATTATTCGAGAAAATAAACTTAAAGAATTTGTCTTAGCGTGATGTTATATAGCCTATAGCCTTCCTCTATAAATGGATAGTCCATCCAACACAAAATTTTAAGAATTTTTCAATTCGAACCAGCAGTTCCTGAGATTAGCGCTTCAACCAAACAAACGAACTCTTCAGCTTTATAATATTAGTATAGATGTGATGTAGTGATAAATCTAAAGAACAATGTTGCATATGTATATTAAAGTTCAGTACCTACATCCAAATCTTTCCTCAATCAAACGCGTGGAATTCACTACACGAGTAGATGCGTCGTTGTCCTTGACGACAATAGTGCCAACAAAATCTAAAAACGAAAAGCTTTGGTCGGCTGGACGCACCGCTAGCGCGGTGGCGTTTTGCTTTTGGATAAAAAAATAAGGTACCTAGGTACTAAAGATTTTATTTTTTGTAGTTAGGCATTCTTATAAATATAAACTAATAAAGTATCATTTACTTACTTAAAAATTATATATACTTACCTAAGAATATATTTTTCAAAAATAGAATCTTAAAACCATTTCAAAAATACGTATTTTCTTTACTATTGTAAATATTTAATAAGAATGGTAAACCATTTGGTCAGGCGTGTAAATAGCCCGACCAGGGTGTGATTGCTCAACAGTTAGCGTACGAGGTGTAGGGAAGTAAACCACTTCTATCGATCAAAACAATCATGCCAGCACTAACCTGCAACACCGACCAAGTCCCGATCCTAGAAGGCAGCGAGCAGCGGCGAGGTTTCTACGGTCTCTTGCAAGGTATTGACCGGCCGGTCACGATCGTAGACTGGAGCACTCCACATACACCTTGTAAAGGTTACAAGCGAGTCCAAACACTACACGGCTATAGGACTAACGGAAAATCAGCTTCTTTTCACGAGAAATATAACTGATGTCCGTGGCGGAACAAAATTTTTATATTAAAAGCGTCTTCTTCGCGAAAAGCGATGAGAGCAGGGTATGTCCGTTTTTTCTTGCACCAATCAGGTGCAGCGCGTTTACATTATTTGAAGACTGCTAACGCCATCTCTTGAGATCGTCGAGTACATTGGCAATATTACAGCAGTACCAGCACTAATTGCATTCGACAAACAGAATGTGGTTTACTATAAAGACTATGAAATTTATAATATAACGAAATATATTATGGTGCGATTATGTATGCATTTTATAAATATATTGGCGCTCCACCATGCACCCCGCCTTGGAACATCACAAGATGTTTCAAAACACGCGAATTTTCTAACTGACTGAGAGTAACACATGCATTATGCGATTAAATAATAAATATGATAAATATAGCGGCCTAAACTAAAAAATAAGGTTTAAACTAAGTTGAATTTATTGTGTAGGAATAGGATATAATTTAGTTACAGCGCGTTTGTAAATTCCAGTTTGCGTTTTAACTATCGCCACGCGTACAACGTTATCAGAGCCTCTGAACACGTCCGTAATTACTCCTAACGGCCAATGCAACGGTGGAGAATTCTCCTGCTCAAGAAGAACAACAGTTCCGATTTCTACCGGTTTGTCGGGAGTAGCCCATTTTTGCCTAACTTGCAACGTGTGCAAATACTCTAAGTGCCATTTCTTCCAAAAGGATTGGACCATACTATCTAACAACTTTTTACGTTCTAACAGACTCAATCGTTGATCTGACAAATCAGCAGCGGGTAAATATTGCAACGGAGTAGACATCAAAAAATGCGCGGGAGTTAACACCTCAGGATAAGGGTCTGACGATAATACGCTCAATGGACGAGAGTTAAGAATACACTCTATCTGAGTAAGAACAGTTTGCAGTTCTTCGTATGTAAGTAACTGACTTCCTATTACTCTATATAAATGCGTTTTCATGCTCTTTATATTCCCTTCCCACATCCCACCAAAATTTGGTGATCTTGGGGGAATCATCTTCCACTCTATGCGTCGAGAGAGCAACTCATTCGACAGCGCGTTTTTGAAGCTAGAGTTCAATAAAAAACTATACAGCTCATCTAAATGTGCCTTCGCACCGATGAAAGTAGATCCATTATCGGAATAGAGACATGAAACTGGTCCTCGACGGGAAATAAAGCGTTTAAAAGCGGCTAGAAAGTTTTCAGTAGTTAAATCACTGGTCACTTCAATATGTAGACTACGTGTGACCATGCAAACAAAAAGAACGATGTACGCCTTTTGCGCATGTTGACCTCTGCGGCGAGAAAGGATTGTCCTTATCGGACCAGCGTAATCTACACCAGTGTGACAAAATGCCTTGGCCTCTGAAACACGGTAATCAGGAAGATCAGCCATTATCGGCGTTGGATGCGTTGGGTTGCATTTAAAGCAAGTGTTGCACTTTCGCAACTTGGACCTGATAACAGTCCTGGCATCCAAGATCCAGTAGCGTTGTCGTATAATAGACATAAGAAGTCCAGGTCCGGTGTGACAATTAACAACATGAAAATGCTGTATTATTAAGTCAACGACATGATCGCGTTTAGGGAGAAGAACCGGATGTTTAGCTTCGAAAGGAAGCATTGATCCAGAAAGTCTTCCTCCAATGCGTAAAATCCCTTGTTTGTCTAAGAAGACGAAGAGGCTTTGCAGCTTTTTTGAAGGTAATTTATCAGCCTTGATCAATTTGATATCTTCACAGAAGTGCACAGATTGAACGGCGAGAATTAACGCATTCTCAGCACTTGTCAACCCTGCTATAGAACGAGGTTCGACCTTAACTTTAGGTCTTGCGAATTTTAATACATATGCGGTGATACGTAGCAACTTTTCCCAAGAAGAAACACGTTGTGCTAACGTACACAGCAACGGCGGCTCTGTGTGAGTAATGGCAGCCAACACATTTGCCTTGAGTTCAGGCAAGACAGAGCAATTATTAAGCGAGAATGGCTTAATCGGCCACTTCTCAGATGAGCTGCGAATCCACGGAGGACCTTTCCACCACAAATCGTGGGTCAAAAGTTGCGATGGAAGCATACCACGCGAAAGACAATCACTTGGATTACTAGCTCCGGCAATATGATAAGAATGTTTAGAGTCCAAGTTTTCTTGGCACTGAGCGACGCGATTACCGACGAAAACTGACCAACGATGTGGTGAAGAATGAACCCATGATAAAGCAATAGTGGAATCAGAAAATGCGTATATCCCGGCAATGGTCATACGTGTTGCATATGTGTCTCGCACAGTTTTTATTAATTTTGACATAAGTAAAATAGCGCATAATTCTAAGCGAGCGAGCGTAGTGATTTTTGTTGGCGAAACCTTTGATTTAGCGCAAAGAATGCGAGTTTGAATGCCAGACGGGTAGGTACATTGGGCATAAATGACACATCCCAGACCATTCATGCTAGCATCACAAAAAGCAACAAGACGTAATTCACAACCAACTTCGACGCCTACATGACGTGGAATCCTTAAAGTGTCAAGCATTTGAAGTTCTTGCGCAAGAGCGAAAAAACGGGTGCGTATGTGCTCCGATGCAGGATCGTCCCAATCACACTTGCTGAGCCACAGTTCCTTAATTAACAACTTGGCATAGAGAATCACAGGCGCGACCAATCCGAGCACGTCAAATAGTCGTGCAACCATCGAGAGTATGTTTCTCTTGGTGCACCTTTCATTAATTGCGGCGCATGTGAAATGAAAATTATCTTCACATGGTTCCCATGAGAGACCTAAGACCTTAGAGACATTATTGTCAACATCAAAATCAAGCGACTTGCGGTGCGTGTCGGGAAGCGAGTCAAGTAGCACTGGTGAATTGCTAGACCACTTCACTAAGTCAAAGTCACCCGATTTGAAAAACTTAATCAAGTTGTGAGCTAATTGCGTGGCAGTATCCTCATTTGCAATAGAAAGAACCAAAGCGTCCATATACAGACAGGTCTCTGCCACTTTCGCGGCATCAGGATAGAGCGGACTCATGTCAGTAGCCAGCTGTCGCACAGTGCGCATAGCTATGTAAGGGCTTGACTTGAGACCGAAAGGTTGCCTATTAAAGGCATAAGTTCGAATTTTTTCCGATTCGTTGAATCTAAATAAAATGCGTAGGTATTTATGTTGGTCTACTGGTACACCAATCCGTAAATAATATTGTTTTATATCAGCGTTCATTGCAATAGGAAATAATCTAAAACCTAACAATAATAAAAACAGATCGGCCTGTAAATTGGGTCCAATATGTAATATATCGTTAAGCGAAAGTCCTGTATGCGTTTTAGCACTCGCGTCCAATACGATGCGCGGCATCGGTTTATCAGGTCGGACTACTGCGTGATGCGGTATATAATAACCATCAGAGGACAGCTCAGATTCTTTAACAGGACTGAGGTAATTGTTATCAATATAATCCTGAATAACCTTGTTATAATTTTCGCGCACTATCGGTGCCTGACGGAGCTTACGCTCGAGTGAAACGAAACGGCGATAAGCGGTAGCGTGCGAATTACCTAATTCCGAAGGGTCCCTACAGAACGGTAATGCAACTGTATAACGACCTACGTCGTCACGGGTCACGGTAGCCGTGAAAATATTTTCGCAATCTGTCTCCTCTGGTGACAACAAGCGTTTCATGGGTACTTCTTCAAGTTCCCAGAACTTTTGCACTATATCATTAAGCGCTAACGCAGAAAAAGACGCGGCAGTAGGTAAAATATGTTTACGCGGGTAATCTCCCATAAGTACGTAACCAAATGTTGTAGATAAAGCACACGGTGCGCGCGGCCCACACTCGACCATATTTCCTAAGTATATAAATGGGAATAGCTGGGCACCTAACAATAAATCAATCTTGCCCGGAATATTCCAGCTTAAGTCGAGCGGAAGGTTACGAAAATCTAGGTCGCGATCACAATCGATAAATTTCGAAGGCAATTGATCCGTAATGCATTCTACAACAAGCGCATGTATAGTGTATTTCTGATCCGGATAAATACGGGATTCAATGTCTAAATGAACATAACCGATTATCGGACTTGAAGCGGAACCAACACCTTTAACATAGGAATTATTCAACGGTATTATCGGTAAATTTAATAAACTAGAACAAGCAGATGTTATTAGATTATTCTGCGAGCCATTATCTATCAAACACCTAACTACAGATTTGATACCAGCGCTACCCTTAGAGCGCGCGTATACCTGAGCGGTTGACAAAAGTATATCACCCTTATGACAAGAAGTGTAAGACTGTGTATGTGTATTGGTATTGGTATTGGTGTAGGGCTCTGTTTCCGCATCTAGACTCATATACGGTCCATTATGCGTTCAGACAGGCTGACTAGTTGAGCCAGCCTAGCTCCTTCCAGAAGCACAGAAGCCTCCTGGGGCGTTCACAGGCTTCTAGGAGCGACCTCGCTCCCGCGAGGATACTTGCCCGTTGTGTGGCCACTCCATCGCATTCCAGGACCACGTGGGCGGCCGTTTCCTCCGCGTTGAGACAGCCTCTACATAGAGGACTGCTTGCCGCGTTGATAGTGAATAGGTGTCGGTTTAGGGCCAAGTGGCCCGTAATGGTTCCTACTACTATTCTGATGTCAAATCGGTTGAGACTGAGCAGTCTGCACGTTAAACGTGGTGAGACCTCCGTCAGCACCAGTTTAGACTGCCTACAGCCGGGTGTGTCGGCCCAACGGCCGTTGTGCGCTTCACGGGTCCGTTGCCTTACCCATGAGCGAAGTTGATTAAAGGGAAGTGGCAGCAGTACAGTTGGACCTGCCACTGACGTTACAGATCCCTTCCTTGCCAGCTCATCGGCGGCGTCGTTCCCAAGTGAATCACTATGCCCCTTGATCCATTGAAGAATTAGCCCATTGGCAGAAGCTAGACGTTCCAGGGTCTGGTGGCATTCGTAAATGAGACCGGAGTTCATGGTGTTGCCCTCCAGGGCCTTTAGGACGGCCATACTGTCTGACAGTATACGGATGTTGTGCTCCTTTATACCTCTTGACATGACCGCGGTAGCGGCGTAGGTTATTGCAACGCACTCACATTGAAATATGGAGCTGTGTTGGCCCAGCGCCAGTGATATTGTTATATTCAGGTCTTGTGAGAAGACTCCGGCTCCAGTCCCTGTCCCCATCTTGGAACCGTCCGTGTATATCCGGACTTCGTTTATGCCAGATTGATCTCTGTCGTTTTCAGATAGTTGTATTTGGTACCTCCTTCCGAAGATGTGTTGTCTGGGGATCCTATCGCATGGGGCAGCTATTAGTGGTTGATATTCCACTAATTGATTCCATAGTTTGGAATGGGGACCCTCTAGGTTGCACCACAGACCCAGGTGCTTGAGTCTGATGGCTGCCACAGCTGCTTCCTGTTGTATATATAGATCTAGTGGTGCTAGATCTAGAGCCACTTCAAGGGCAGCTGTGGGTGTTGTGCGCATGCAGCCAGTGACGGCAGCACATGCGAGTCTCTGGAACTGCTGCAGTTTATTTCTGACTGTACTTAGCTCTGTTCTCTGCCACCAGGCAATAGCACCGTACGTGATGATTGGCCGTATGACCGTTTTGTATAGCCATAGTGTGATTTTTGGTGATAAGCCCCAGCTTTTGCCGAGGAGTCGCTTGCATTGGTAGAAAATAATGCTGGCTTTGTTCAGTTTTGTGTCCAGGTGCCTGTTCCATAGGAGTTTACTGTCCAGTATCACTCCTAGATACTTGACCTCCTTGGTAAGGGCTAGACGGGTGTCAAAAAGTTTAGGTAGTCTTAGCTCTCCTAAACTACGTTTATTTGTGAACATAATCAACTCTGTCTTTGTCGGGTTCACTGTTAAGTCGTGTTTCTCACACCACTGTTCAACGACCTTCAAAGCGGACCTCATTCGGTCGCATACCACACTCTCAAAGGGGCCGCTGATGAGGATGGTCAGGTCGTCTGCATAGCCCACTGTGAGGAACTTGTGGTCATTGAGATGAGTAATAAGCTCATTGACCACAATATTCCACAGGAGGGGTGAGAGAACACCGCCTTGCGGACACCCTCTGGCCACCACCCCTCTTGTTGTGTTGTTCACAGTAAATTGTATGGCTCTGTATCTGAGCATGCTGTCTATCCACCTGTGTATGTGTAACTGGTTCTGTAGCAAGCGGGGGCGCTCGAATGCATGACGAAGTCGTGTGAGCGCGATGAGAAGGCGCGGGCGAAGTAACGGTCGCTCGATGAGCGGGCGGCGGCGAGTACGCGACGGCGGTATTTACCATAGCCGCATGCGATTGCGAATTATTACTATCAAAATGCAATAACCTATGGTGTCTTTTATTACAGAAACAGACTGACGTACTCTTACAATCCGGAAGTTTATGTAAAGTGCTTAAACAATTAACGCAACCGTACTTCGATTTAATAAACTCATATCTAGCCCTTGCGTCTCGCATATTTTTAAACTGAGCGCAATCATATAAATGTCGATGGTTACCACTACACAAACAACAATTCGCGGTAACTGCTGCGTAAGATTTGGAGGTGTGATGAACGCGCCGGTCGCGTGAGGGCGACGTAACAACAGCAGCGGGTTTCGTATATGACCAATTTCGCGGGTTTGAGCGCTCCAAAATCTTAGCCTGATCTTGTATAAAAGCGATAAGCTGTTGTGTCGTAGGCACTTCCACATCCCGAATCGAAAGTTCAAAGGCTTGGATGGTTTGAGGATCCATCCTTCTCAAAGCGCATTGAAGAAAAATAAAATCAGTTAGATCTGTTATGCCTAATTCTTTTAGAGCTGAAATCGAAGCGGAGTATTTACTAACAAAGGTATCAAGAGCGTTCGCAGTGTGCGAGCAAGTTTTTAAGTCCAGTATATTATTGAGATAATATGTACCTAATGAGCGTTTGTCGTGGTATTTCTTAACCAAACTATCCCACAGTATTTTATATGTTTCACCTGACGGAATAATACCGGAAGTGAATTTTAGTGCGTCGTGGGTGAGTTTAGAAATTAGATACTGTACACGTTGCGAGTCAGAAAGCTGTTGATTCAAATGAATATTAGCTTTAAAAGACTGATAAAAGGTATTCCAGTTTTCAGGGCGTCCGTCAAAACTCGGAATTACTAAAGGTTCTAATTTCACTACGGACTTGATCGAGCTACTGGTCTCGAGTGAACGCACCTTAGAAGTGGTTAATATTTTATTTCTAACGCGTTTAACTCTCGAGTATAAATCATCAAATGAATCGAGGCAAGAATACTCGGGATTGACCGTAATCTTTGATAAGAAATTTATATTATTTATTTTATCAACAATGGACTCAAATTTATCGCGTAACTCATCTATTATCTCCGTTTCAGCCAGAAAATTCTCGTTAGCTCGCGTTGATGAATCGAAAGAAATTATACCTTTCGACGATGTGTACATACGATTAATACGTTGAAATAATAATTCTTTCTTTTGATTCAACATAACCAACATGACTTCGCGGCTTGATTCGCTTTCCGTCATGTTTATAAAATAATATCACAATACAACTACAAAGTGATAGGTATATCTACCTAGTTAGTGTAAAAACACAAGTTACATTTAAATCCTAAAATGACTTAGCGTAAAGTACAGTGGTGGAGCGGTTAATAAGTGGGTAGGTATAAATAAGTTCAACTAAATTGAGTATAATGGATATTATTACCAATTAATACGTAATTCACCAAATCTAACAATTTATTATATTTAAATACGAGTCTACCAATAATTACGTAGTTCTCGTGCGTTTTAAACACAGAATTTACCAATTTTACGTAAATCTGTGAGCGAGGAAAAATGGCGGCAAGAATTCACTAGAATTACGTGAATCTTTTTTATGATATGAATAGAAAAGTAAATTCACCAATATTTACGTGAATCACTGGCCTATCCGTACTCGTAAGGACCAAATTATATGGTCAGGCGTGTAAATAGCCCGACCAGGGTGTGATTGCTCAACAGTTAGCGTACGAGGTGTAGGGAAGTAAACCACTTCTATCGATCAAAACAATCATGCCAGCACTAACCTGCAACACCGACCAAGTCCCGATCCTAGAAGGCAGCGAGCAGCGGCGAGGTTTCTACGGTCTCTTGCAAGGTATTGACCGGCCGGTCACGATCGTAGACTGGAGCACTCCACATACACCTTGTAAAGGTTACAAGCGAGTCCAAACACTACACGGCTATAGGACTAACGGAAAATCAGCTTCTTTTCACGAGAAATATAACTGATGTCCGTGGCGGAACAAAATTTTTATATTAAAAGCGTCTTCTTCGCGAAAAGCGATGAGAGCAGGGTATGTCCGTTTTTTCTTGCACCAATCAGGTGCAGCGCGTTTACATTATTTGAAGACTGCTAACGCCATCTCTTGAGATCGTCGAGTACATTGGCAATATTACAGCAGTACCAGCACTAATTGCATTCGACAAACAGAATGTGGTTTACTATAAAGACTATGAAATTTATCATATAACGAAATATATTATGGTGCGATTATGTATGCATTTTATAAATATATTGGCGCTCCACCACCATTATTAATTACTTTTATTACAGAATTAACTATTTGTATTCGAAATCAACACTTGATTAATTAAATAAATTGTTTAATTCGAATGGTGTACCATTCGAATTAAGTAGGTATTTGTATATTAAGGAAAGGGCATAAAAATCCTTAGCTAAAAAACAACTCTACGTGACAGTGAAAACCGTATTAACTCTTATTTATTTGTACCAGAAACCAAAACAGCAAAATAGAACAAAATATATTTGAAAACAAAAACAATTACAGATTTTGTTAATTTTTCCTCTTACTGGATCTATATTCATGTACAGCACATAAACTACCACAAACCATGTCAATTTGTCTGTATTTAAAGTATATAAAGGTATAAAAATACGATTTCGAATTACGTAAAAATTCAAAAATGAAAGCGTGAGCGCGCGGTACAGCTGTCGGCAACCCGCAGACCCACTGCGCGAGACTGCGTATAAGGGCCGCCAGCGGCCATGCGGCCGGTAGTTGTTTAGCGCACGTAAGTACATCCAGTGGCATAGGCCTGCCCATGTGTCCGAATTGTTTTTAGTTTTTGTCCGGCGTCGGCAACTTAAGTGATGGCAGGCTTACCTATACGTCGTAAACATTACGTAAAACTGTGTTACATGAACAAGATGTTTATACAGAAGCCACCGTGAGAGATTACAGCCACACGTACTTGTGCAATTATTTTAGTAGTCACCGTACCCAATTACATATTAGAGGACATAATTGTAGTTTAAAACTATAATCATAAATTGAAAACACCCCCGAAACGAAAATCCCTTCAACGATTAGAAAGAGCTGATGATCTTCACTTCTTGAACACTCTCGATAAAGTCACCTTTCAAACAAAGAAAACGCACTTAAATCGGTCTATTCGTTTGGGAGCTATGATGTTATAGAGACACACAGAGACGTCAATCTTAATCTTTAGACCTTCGTTACCAAGCCCAAACTGTTGGATCGTCAAAAATAATCATATGAGCCCAAACTCGTGGGATTTACTAGTAGCCACTAAAGAGATTAAATGGTGCCGATTATATTGTACACTCGACTAAACTAAAACCTGACTTAATTTCTTCATATGAAATCAACCTTGTGTTTTTCGTAATAAGGTCTATTTGTTACTGGCATCTATTTCTCAGCGCCACTAAATTTCACTAAAACCTGTAAACGTTTACTCAACTTTATTTCCACTCAGCGAGAGTCTCCATTTATTCAAATGCTGTATAATTGCCGTGTAAAAACTTATTCAAAACGAACTAAGATAACGTTATTTTAATCGACACCTACGAAGACGCTTACTAAAAACACAGAGCAAAAGAAATGGCATTCAAGGGATAGCGGCTCTCGCTACGTGGTATTAAAGTTTATTTAAGCGTATCAGACTTTAGTCGACAAAAATAAATTGCTTATTTCGATAGCGACATATGTTACCTACTTGTTTCAATTTGAAATAAGACCTTGTTTTGAAGAGTACAAAGTTTATATCTTATATGAAGAAAATTTAGTGAACTTTAATTTAGCGAGTGAAGTGACAGAATTGGGACCTATCCACCTCCTGATTCCATTATTATATCTACTCCAAGATGTAAAATTATAGTATTGCCATCAAATCCACATATGCATACAGTTTTATTTAGATACAACAATAAATTAGGAACAGGTTAAAATTTACTCCCGACATTTGTTTAGCATACTCGTACAAGGAAAGCTAATAAAATCGTTTTAAAAATCATATCGTTAACTAAGAAAAAAAGAGAAACATTTATTCTGTCATTCACAGGACCGCACACAATTTTTTCAAAATAAAAAAGAAATATATCCGTAGTAATTAAAGTGCCCTGTGCAATGCCAGAAAAGGCACCTATCTCAGCATATTGCTGCAGCCCTCAGCATATTGCTGCAGCCCTCAGCATATTGCTGCAGCCCTCAGCATATTGCTGCAGCCCTCAGCATATTGCTGCAGCCTATTATTAGGTAGATTTCGAAGAAAAGTCTACCTATTGATTTTGTACTAGTTGTCGAGTTTTCCAGAAAAATCTTCACAGGAGGTCTAGTTATAATTGCTTTTAAACTTTCGCGACTTTGATACATAGTCTTACTAGATGTGTAATTCGGGACTTAATCGCGATAATATTTAAAAGATACAATACCTCGTGGTTGACCGACGTTTCGATCGAATTTCACCGATCGTGGTCACGAGTGGACTGATGAATATTACCGCGATTAAGTCCCGAATTACACATCTAGTAGGTCTAGTTATGATCCCTAAAACCAAAACAACCGCCAGTTAAAATGTTTATATATATATATAAACATTTCACTAACACTAAACACTCTATAGTGCCGGTAAAATTGAGGTACATACATATGTACGTATTTTGTGTCACTAATATGTTAAAACGTTTACTTGAAGGGCGTAGATTTGCTTGTCCTGTTAAATGTGAATCTGATATGGTTATTGCTTTTAAGGGTCCCATTATATTTGTTAGTAATGAGTTGGATGATTCTAGGGATGAGGCTTTAAGAAATCGTTTGTCTTTTGTTAGTGCTACGGAGGCGTTTTGGGAGGCGGTACGGGCGTGTGTACCGAAAGAAGAGGAGGTGGATAGCCCGGCGTCGATGGATTCGACGCCGACCTTTGAAATATCGTCGGAAGATGAATTATCGTCGTAGGAAGTTTAAATCGTTTGATTGTGTTCCTGTTAGAAGTGTTGTGGGTCCTCCAGGTCCTGTTTTGACCTATGTTTATTCTGGTGCTGCTGTACAGCTTTCAAGAGCTTAAATATGCAGAAATGCCTTTTTTTACATTGTTTGCTATGGATAATAAGAATGTTGGGACGTATTTGCAGAATCAGTATGGGATGACGATTATTAACAAAATTGAGTATGAGATCAATAACATTGAAATGAATCGTTATTATGATATGGGTAAAGTAGAACAAGTAAATCACCATTTTACTGATTTGCGTATTGATCCGTTGTTTTCACAAGATACTTTTAAATTGTGTACTTATTTTGTTAATAACCATGGTTCTTTTGGTGCTCCAGTGATTACTGGTTCATATGAGAATATGAGACGAACAGCTTTGCGTAATGGTGTTAGTATTAAGTGGACCTATTATCCTAGATGTAAGAAACGTGTGGAAACTTCTTTGTTAACTTCTAAGGGTCGTATAGACGAATTGGTTTTGGAAATGGGTACTCCCGATGTAGTAAATGCTTCTCATGCTGCTCGTGCCTTTATGGGTTTTGATGCACTTGGTTTGCCAGCTAAGAATGATTCTAATTCTTATTATGAATATGGTCTTAGATTTAATATAGCTTATAAGGTGTATTGGACTTTTTCGACATTCAATGTAGATAATTTTAAAGATTAATGGTTGTTTTATTTTTAGCCCCTGCCTAAGTGTGGTTTACCGCGTATATATATATATATGTACATATGTATGTACCTCAATGTTACTGGCACGATAGAGGTCGCAATTATGCACCGATTACTTTCAAACTTGGACGACAAATCAACTGGGCGAAAATTTAGGTTAAGTATGTGAATGTATGTGCAGATTTTTAAAAAAAGAAATCTACCTCTGCGGGCCTGCTGCGGACCCGGTATTTTTCTTCATTTGTACTTATGATTCATAAACTATGAGAAAACTTAGACATGTCACAATATCACTTATATGGTGATATTGTTGTGGAGCTTACGAACTGGCAACTATTATGGCACTATTTCACGATAGGGTAAATCTGATTTAAAATATTATATTTTTATTTAAATACATTTTCTACGGCTATTTTTGCTGCAGAAAATGTAATTTGAATTCGAATAAAAAGATAAATATATATTTAAAAACTTCTGATTAATTATATACGTTTTTTACTATGTCCCGCTTTCGACGACTTATTTCACTCAAAAGTTCCAAAATCCCGACTTGGCAAAAAAAAAATCTGGCAACGCTGATGTGTACCTACCGCCTGCCGCATAGCTGTTTGCTGCTGACTGAATGTTTCGACTCTCGCACTGCTAATTTAAATGTAAAAATGTCGGTACTTGTTTTTTGGACACTTCAAATAATAGAGATTTAATACTAATTTATAACTGACATTAGTAACATTTCAGTTACTTGCGCTAGAAACAAAAACTCACGAAGTAAGTACTATCACGAATTAAGGGACGTTCGCCTTATGTTGGATTTTTAAAATCCATCTGGTTTTGGTCGAGTGCACATGAAACACGTGTTCATTATTAATTTAAATATACACAATGTTATGCTTGGGTACTGCTACCCCACTATGTAAGTTTCAACCGTGACGATGCAGGGATAATTTACTCGACAAAAAAAAAAAAATATTCGGGTCAATTTCAACTAACAAGGATACCAATGGGTCTAATAACGAGTCATTCCTATTTTTGTCGTACAATGACCATCGCCACGGTAATATCACATAGATAATATTACCATGCTAAGGCTACAGCAGGCTTTAAATATGAAAAATGTATAACAATAACAATAACTTCACATATCTGACACACGGCCGTCTGATCCCAAACTAGGCAGGGCCTGTATGGTAAGAATATCAAGATGATCTTGTAGTCTTCGATCAAGGGTGTTTTGTCTTTTAAAAAAGAAAAGTTGTATTTATAACACGTAGTATCATTAAAAATAGAATAAAATAATAAAACACATATTTTAAGATTATTTGCTTATCTTAACCCCACGCAAAAAGAGGGGTGTTATAAGATTGACGTGTCTGTCTATCTGTGTGTTTGTCTGTGGCATCGTAGCTCAAAAACGAATGGACCGATTTAAGTCAATTTTTTTTGTTTGAAAGGTGACTTGATCGAGAGTGTTCTTAGATATAATTCAAGAAAATCTGTTCGTCCGTTCGAAGATCATCAGCTCTTTTCTAATCGTTGAAGGAATTTTCGAGTCCGGGTTTTTTTTTTTTTTATTATTATATTACTTACATTTCAGTCTGGACATTATGAATAATGCCATATTAATCACTTGGTGCATAATATATATACATACAGACAAAATTAAAAAAATAGCGCTAAACGCTGCTACATATTTCAAGTTCTGGAAAAATCGTTGTATAGGACAATAATGCAGATTTACCAAAGATCCTTGAAATGAAATCTAACAACATTTCGCCATATGGATTTTCAAAGCTTAAATCAAAAAATAAAGACTGGCTTGAACAAAGTGGTTAGAAACTTCTCAAGACCGAGAGAGATGTTAAAAAGGTTAAAAAAGGCTAGGATAAGAAGAGGAAGAAGTAGAAGAGAGGAAGGAATCAAAGAATCAGTTTTATTAGCTTTCTTTCTCGTACTACTTAATATTGACACTTTATTATTATTTAGTAGCGGCAAAAGAGATCCGACATGTTACCTGAACAATCAGAGAAATGTAAACAATAAAATTAAAGGCTGTGGCACGGGCTCACCTACCTTAATCAGCCTCCACCAGAACCGCAATACCCTTAAAGAATTTTTGCCGTCACCTGGGCCAAAAACTGTTACTGTTAAACTGTTACAGTACCCATATATTATTTATTTAATTCTGTAGCTGTGGCGATGATATAAGCGGGAACATGATCACTCCTATCTTGGTCATGCTTATACTTGCTATTGCTCCTACGAGTTGCATTATTTTCTCCCTCGAATCGGTACCTAATCATACTTAATGGAAAAGTTTATATACCTACGCCCATTTACCAAAGTTTCTAATCTTCCCTCCCTTATCAACTCCATACGATAAGTAATTCACTCTATTGATTAGAATGTCTATAGATTACCTTGAGTTTAAGCTAGTAGTCAATAATAATCAGTCAGGCACAGACAACTGAAACCACTGCAATATAGATGGATTATTGAACGTATGACAGAGTAGCAAGTACTGAGCTACAGTCTCAACTAGTTCAGAATGTACGTAATTACATTGCCACAAATAGCCTACGATTCGTTTTGTTTACGAGCGGTAAAATTTTACCGTCCGTAATTAAAACGAATCGTTTCTTGATTATAGGAACCGGGCATTAATAAACTTACACTTACTACAGCGATTTTAGTAGAGACATCTTAGTTTTAAGCTATATCATGTACCTAATTTATAAAACCATTTGTATCACTTTATTAGGTTTTTTTTGGAAATAAATAATTTCAATTTCAATCTATATTTTTTAATTATAACAAAATATGAGAATGCTTTATTGAAAGTCCCTATCACTAGCATAGAGTTTAATAATAAAAAAGTTTTTAATATACTTTAGCAGGCGCCAGACGAACGCAGCCGCAGACAGGCGGTGGCATGAACGTAAACAAGCGAAGCAATTATTTTACCAGACATCGTACACAATCACAAAATGCATAGATTGCACTGCTCTTTGATCGCGTGTAGGGACACCAAACTTCTATCTTTGTATGGACATTTTTAGTTGTGTTTTTTTCGGACTATATTTCGTCAGCGGCTACGCCCGCGGCCGCGTACTATATGGTTTTCGTACCTAATCAATAATCATACTGCAAATATGTAAATAATGTGGGTATAAGGTAATGTACATGTATGTTTTTCATTTAAAGCCGCCAATTTTTCAGTGTTACATCTTCAAAACTTTCACATTTATTTTCCCGCGGGTGGCCGCGTGAATCTTTATGTTGCCTAGTATGCCGAGGTGTTTATTTTATCCGGAATACATTTTGTGTATATGTCACTCCGTTGAGTGGTTAGGTCGTGAGACGTGACTGAATAACAAACCGTACGATATGGCTTAACAAACTTTTATGGTTCCCGCAAATCCAGTATGTTTTTCTAGAGAGGAAACAACAAACTAACAAAATCACACACACTCACACATTAATTTTACATACTTTTTTTATGTATAGCTACTTTACCTACGATTAGACTTAGAATATGTCATTTGTTATAGTATTTAGGAGTTCTATAACAAGCCTACTTGTCCACACACACAGTACACACAGTAGTACACAGTCTACTTGATGGTAAGTGGTTACTGATAACTATAAACAATTCCAAAATCTCTACTCAACATCGCCATAAAACACTTCACGTGCAAATTTGACCTTAAAAAAAACATTTTTTTTATTAACTTTAGTAATTATTACTATGTAACCCAAATCAATAACAAGTATAGCATGTTTAATACAAAAAATAAAAAAAATCCTACCCAAAAAAATGGAAAACAATATCCTACTGTCCTGTATTTTTTCTAACCTTGTATGGTAACAGTATATTAAACGAGACGTAACGGTATCCACGAGGGGAGGGTAACCATGGTCACCGCCGAATCAATCCACCATCCGCCTGGGGGGGGTCAAGCTAATAACGTAGAACGGGATACCTTGTTTGTTAAAAACTTCAAAGGGACCTAGGGCTTCAAACGGGTAGGGCTTTTAAGCCGGCTGAGTTAATTAATCTCTGTTAGATCTGTATCTGTCTATGTATGTGCTAAAAGGAATATAATCATGCGGATACCACAAACAGACAGCTGTAGACAAAATTTCATTGATTTGGGCATTTTAATAATGCCAAGTTTCTACTTTCTGGTAATAATAAAAAAATTAAAAATCAAAATGATAGTTTTTTAATACTAAGGTGGCAAGGTCCAACTCCTGGATAGCCATCATGATAATAAAAATAATACGTTACTAGTATTCTTAAAAAAAACAAAAAAAAAATTACAAATATGTTCAAAAATTCATCTGGGCCCTTTAAATTATTACATATAACGGGGTTTGAAGGGTTAGGCTTTTAGGGATATTTGGTTTACTTATGAACCGACTTCAAGAAAATAGAGATTTATTTATTCTGTGTATGATATGCAGTATTTTCTTTATATGGGATAGAGGCAAACGAGCAGACGATTCACCTCATGGTAAGTGCCTACTGCCGCCCATGGAAACCTGCAACTCAAGAGTCACAAATGCGTTGTCGGCCTTTAAGGTGGGAGTAGAGTAGGTGGGGATGGCAGAAAGGTTAAGAGTATTATGTCATTATTGCTTCATGGAGTTTCGTCAGGTTAGAAGGATAGTTAGAGTGTTGAGAGAGAGTGTCAGGTAATTCTACCGCGCACTTGTTTGCGGACTCAATTGTATAAAAACCAAGAGCTAAATAGTAAGCCATCCATTACACGCTAATGCAAGCGTCATTCAAAAGTCATGACTGACAGTTGCATGATGTAAAATAAACTATCCAGATTTTTGGTAATTAATATCATGCAACCGTCAATTACTACATACATCAGACGATAGGATATCCGTCAGTCACAGTCTTGATTGTGGTAAAACTGACAGCAAAACCTACAGTGTTATGGACGCCTAATGTAATATCATAAAAAGGTGACATCAGTCGGTAGCAGGTAGGGTCCGTAATTAATCACATTAAAAATGTATGTTCCTACGCATAGCTTGTTTGTGACCCTTCATTGGATTATAGATTGTCGAGTGAATAAAAAACAATTTGGTGTTTTTATACAACGTGTATCTGCCAATGTGATACTTGCTTAAATCATTGAAAGGTCATACTCTAGCATGCAGTTCCAAAAGAAATTAAAAAAGAAAATCACTAGGCAAAGAAAACATCTTCCCGCCTGCGCGTGCGGTATAAAAAAAAAAAAAAAATAGGCAGTCATAAGACTGCCGACAGAAGTGAAAACTTAAACGAAACGACGAATTTAAAAAGTCACATTAGCAGGTTGGTGACATTAATTAATAAGGAGCTGACAGAACTTAATGTTTAGATTAACGCCCTCTAGTGGATCTATATATCTATTATTAGCGTGACGGTCACGAGTTCCACATAGCAAAAGTGCACAAACGTGCCTAAAGAAGTTTTCACTTCAAAAAGTATCCGTTTAAAAGTTGTGACTGTTTAAGTATCCAGGTATTATCACCTCCGGGGCTCCGGTTCTCATAAAAGCAGGTGAAATGTGTAAAGTTAACTTTTATTTTACATTAAAAAAAACTTCAATAGGGTGCAAAATGAACCAACACCGACACAATCCAAAAACACATTTACCAATAAGTATAACTATAACATCGAAGCACTATCTAATATATCGACAGGGTGACAAAGCGAATATTTTCACAAAGGCACCCTCCGATCAAAGACAGGGGCTCAATACGACAGATTTTTATGACATTGGCCCTTTATGTATTTCGACGGCACAGATGATAGCTGTTAACTCATGTTTTTTTTTTCTTCTAAAGGCAGCGACAACAGCCCGCCTCGGTATGATTTTTTTCGTTAACATAGTTGCACTTAAAAAAATTAACATCTTTATACGAAAGTTCAAAGAGTTTATGCAACATAGTGTTTGTATACTTTTTGAGTTTATCCTCTATCAATTTTATTTTGAAGTGAAAACTTTGTGAGTCACGTTTGTACACTTTTGCTATGGCGAAAAAGCACTGAACTCGTGACCGTCACGCTAATAATACATATATAGATCCACTAGAGGGCGCTAATCTAAACATTGAGTTCTGTCAGCTCCTTATTAATTAATGTCACCAACCTGCTAATGTCACGTTTTAAGTTCGTCGTTTCGTTTAAGTTTTCACTTCTGTCGGCAGTCCCATGACTGCCTATTTTTTTTTTACTTTTTTATACCGCAAGCGGGAAGATGTTTTCTTTGCCTACTCTGGACAGTTTTGGAGTACATTCATGCATGCATGCATATATTATTTTGTAAGGGGGAAAACAAGCACGTGTTGTTTTTTATAGGTGCTGTATTGTTTTTATTTTTCAGCTAGACTCCATGGTGCTACTTAGCTTATGAGAAGAACCCGTTCATAATTTGCCTAATCTTAGAATACGACCAAGGACTTCAGGATTGCACGCAAACATGACAATTTATGCTATGGAAAAAACGAGAGAGTGAAACTTATAATTGGAGACTTGTCAATATGCTTGTGTGTCACCTTAGTGGTATAAAAGTCTTTACTCACTAGAATATTTATCACCAAAAACAATATTGCGTATCTACGAAAGATTGTGCCAAAAATATATATCTAACAACTTTCTAACCCTCGTGCCGAGGTCATTGACTCTTGTTTACACCACGAGGGACGAAAGGTCATTGAACCCACCCCTGCTTACGTCACGGCTATCTAATATTTTTGGGGTGCCAATTTGAGGGCCGAAGATGTTAGAATAACTTTGCTAGTGGAGCAAATACTGGTGATATGTTGTGTAGGGGATTGGCAACCATTAATATTTTATGATGGACCTCACTCTCGCATCTAGAATTTGTAGACAATGTTATATTGTATCCTATTAATATTATAAACGTGAAAGTTTGTGAGAATGTATGAATGTATGGATGTTTGTTGTTCTTTCACGCAAAAACTACTGAACCTATAGCGATGAAAGTTGGTATGTAGATAGCTGGACACCTTTTTTTACCCCCTCGGGCCGTCACCCCACCGGGGTTTTCGGTGGGGCGGTGTGTCGGAATCGAATCGACTAAAACCGCACGGTGTGCCGTACTGCGCCTTAAATACTAGGGATCCGGGAACAGCTTTTATTAAGACATCCGGACCCCCCATCCGATAGGACACCTGGATTAACACATAGGCTAGGCTTTTTATCCCGATACTCCCACGGCATCGGGACTTACGCGGGTGAAACCGCGGGGCGCAGCAAGTCGACAATCAAGTAAAAGTTTAACAAAAAAATAACGACTTCAAATAAACTGATTCTGAAAAGACAAACTAAAATGTTCAAATTATTTTACCTATTTTCTACCCTCAGATGTATCTGTTTTTTACCAATTTTGATTTTTATGTATTTTTCTGCCAATTTAAATAAAGAGGCGATGCCAAACGAGAAGTGTTATAATTCTTTATTAATTTGGGCGGGCTATAATAAAAAATAATTTACCAAATCGGTTATTAAATTACGAAGTTTTGAAGAGTAACAAACAAAAAAATACAACCGAATTGAGAACTTTTTTTTAAGTTGTTTAAAAAAGAATACATATTTTATCTGAGTGTAGAGTTGTGGTGAAGTGAGCGCTTGAGTATTCAGCAAATACTCACTCAAACTCACAACTTTTACGCATGTGTTAGAATTTTAAGGTTATAACCTCAAATAAAATATATCGATTAATAATACTCTTTGCATAAAATTATCTAGATACAGTCACAGAGGTTATTAACAAACAGTAGTTTATGGATGGCGATAGCAGGGATAATTAGAAACAATAAATCAAACTCAAAATTATTTATTTCAAGTATACCCATTGTAGGTATTTTTAAATTGTCAGGAGTCAGTCTGTTTAAGTAGGTCGTGAATCTAGTTGCCTGTTCCAATACGTAGATCCTTGGAGAAGAACAAGACAAAAAACTCCAAGGACACTCTTTCTCAACATGTTTTCTTTACACGGTACTTGTTACATTGTTTATAATAATTGTGTATATCATATATTCGAATAAACATAATCGTATAAGCATATTAATCATAATATCATAATATATGATATACGGCAGTAGAACACTAATTAGAACAGTATCACACAGTAACAAATCATCACAACATAATTCTCCTATTTTATGTAAGATATGTATAGTTAGTTATATTCATGAAGTTTAATTGGACTTTTGTTACCTAGTTTAAGTAGACAAGCAAGTTGCCTTCTGCTTGATATTTAAAACAAACATAAATTACTGCTGACTAATTCACACTATACTAGCAATTAAATTGTAATATGGGTTACATTAAAGTGATCTTCACAACAATATAAACACGATATTGAAGATACTTCATCTCTTCTCATTAATGTACACCATTGTTTTCGTATTTTACATTATTATTTTGTACAGGAAAATACTGTATTGGGTGTACTTCTTATAGTGTTTTTACACTTAGGGACAAGGCAATACCTATAAAATATTTTTTTAACTTTATCCATCGTCTATTAATTACAATAAATAGTAATTACAACTGGGAATCGGTATAAAATTACTGTAAAACTTCAAGTTTATGAAACAAACACTAAGCGTGGATCGTGACGTCATCCAAGGCCCGCGCTATATGGCGGCGTTCAAACAGATCAAATTTTATCGATGTTTTCAATGTTATTTTAAAAATAAATTTGAACATTGCCAAGGCTATTTATATTTTTTATTACGGTAGAATGATGGAACAAGTCAATAAAAGATAAAAAAAAAATACATGCATATTCCCTATTGTCGAGTTTTCCAAAAATGTCTTCACAGGAGGTCTAGTTATGATCCATAGACCCCAAAACAATCGCCAGTTATAAGGTTTATATTCTATGTATGTATCTCAATTTTACCGGCACGATAGAGGTCGCAATTATGCACCGATTGCTTTCAAACTTCGACGACAAATCAACAGGGTAAAAATTAAGGTTAAATTCGTGAATAGGGTTTATTCTCCAAAAGGGGGGCAACTGGGGGGGGGGGGGGGGGGGGGCAGATTTTCAAAAAAAATTGAAATATCACGAAATTTACCTCTGCAGGCCTACTGCGGGCACGGTTTTTATTTTATTCAAGCTTTCGTAAACCTCTATATTAATTAAGTAGGTAATTATCAATACAAATAAATAAAATTTAAGAGTCTGTTTGTAATGTGTTTTTTTAAGCTCACAGTTATTTGCACGATACCTATGCCTAAAACAATTTTTAATTTTTGTCTGTCGGTCTGTTTGTTCGGCTAATCTCCGGAACGGGTGGACCGATTTCCACAGGACATCCACTGGCTGATAGCTGGTGTTATAAGGATTAACTTAGGCTACTTTTATTTTTGAAAAATAATTAGGATTCCACGCAAAACATATAAATATGTACATGCGAGCGAAGCGAGGGAACTGCTAGTAAAAATATAAACAAGAAGTATAGATTAAATTATTTATAGAGGTAGGGCAAAGGCCCTACACCGTAAACTTGTATTGTTTAAGAAATAAATAAATCCCTGAATTTACCACAACTTTGACAATATCTAGCACCATCTATCGAAAATTATTAGCAACTAAGGTGACGGAATTTTCTATTGCTTCTTTTAACTCATTTTTAGATCTTAAATTATAATATTAAATTAATTAAAACAGATTTTTTAATGTATAAAACAGTGGTTAAATTTTCTGCTTAAATTGTACTTACATTAATTATAAAGCGAGAATCCTTTGACCAGTGAAATATCTAGTCCGTTCAAGATTGATGTTTGATGATATTTTGTTTGTAGTACCTACTTGTCTCCAGTACTTACGTGTTTTAACATGTTGATGGTACACAGTATTTAGTTCCTCATATTATCATTATTACTATCAACAGTTTTGTTTACTAAATTTGAGCAAAGATACATAAAAAGTATAATCTCTACTCTATAGTGTTACATACGTTTTTGTAACTTATGTTTGCAAAATTAATAAAAAGCACGAAATAAATCTAAAAGGGGAGAAAATGCTCTAAACCGAAGGTTTTAATAAAAAAATAGTTGTTATTTAATATCATTTAATAATTATATATTTTGTCTGTTTATCTCGTCACATGGTTGCCAACTTCACAAGTGAACAATTCTTTACCTGCAACAATTAAAAAAAATATTATAACGAATTGGATGTAGAACCTAGGACCTTACATTTTTAGGGAACATGTACTTGAAATTGTTGACCGAACTAGGCAAAGCCTGTACTACGGTAACCAGATTGGTGATAAACATACGTATATATTTCTAAATACCACAATTCACAGTTTATATATATTTTTAATGTACGTTCTAATAACTCTGTCATATTCACTTAGATGGATTTGCAAAATTAATTTTTTGTTCGAAATATGTTTATTCCGGAATGATTCCATTTAAATTTCGTAAAGATCCGATGAAGAATTTATTTTTTATAATGATTAAGACTTTTTTTTAAGTTAAGTTAATATAGACATTTGACCTCGGTGTATGCTGACATGTTGCCTCAGCCTCTTGATGCTGTTGAACTGTTCGCGGCACACGCGACACTTGTAGTGATACTCCACTATCTGAAAATATCATTCAAACATTATTTTTCAATTAATAATGAGGAACTTGTCTTTAAAAAAAAAAGAAAGAGATATATACATATATTTTTTTCAATTTCTGCTTCATTCTATGGACCAACCCTTTTGTAGTACAATAAAGAATTGAGAATAGACCGCTTTTTTAACAAAAATTGCTAAAATAGTTTCATAGTAAAATAGTCTCTACTTAGATGAAAACAAAAATTATCTAATATATAAGGTTCTCGTGTTTGTAATTAAACTCCTCCGAAACGGCTTGACAGATTCTCATGAATTTTGTGTGCATATTGGGTAGGTATGAGAATAGGTCAACATCTATTTTTCATACCCCTAAATGTTAAGGGTAGTCCTAGTTTTTTTAATTTAATTTTTAGATATTTTTTTTTCTTTATTTTTTTTATGATACAACATTAGAAAATACATACAACCCTGAATTTTCAACCCATCAACACCTGTTTTTTAATAGCGATATTAGTATTTTCACTTTCATTGGTACAATTTTTTTAAAGTATTTAACCCATTGAAAATAGAAAGTGCTATTGTTATAATCGATTGCCGTCAAGTCGATGTCAAAATTTTTTTTATATGGAATAGGGGGTTAACGAGCAGACGGTTCATCTGATGGTAAGTGACTACCGCCGCCCATGGGCACCTGCAACTCGAGAGTCACAAGTGCCTTGCCGGTCTTTAAGGTGAGAGTAGGAAAGGAGGGGAGATGGAGAGATAGGGGGGAAATAGAGAGAGGGAAGGGTTAGGGCCATCGGTACCCTCACTCGCTTGGCGAAGTACAACGAAGCATTGCTTGCAGCCGGCCCATACGTGCCGAAGCATGGCTCTCCCACTGTTAAAATTTAAATATGTCGGTTAAGTTAATGAAGTACTTTGAATTAAGAAAATGAATGGTTGGTGTTTTGTTATTTTTATAGGCCGTCAATAGACCACAGCGCTCCATTCTTCTTTCAGTCATAGACCCCATCCCCACAATAAGTTAGTTATTTTTTATTTGACTACCAAAATATTCCAGTCCAATATGTGCCAGGTCAGCTAGTACATATGTATATTATAAGACCATTTAAATGAGTGTAAGACGAAAAGAAATCCCCTTACCTCAGCCAATATGTTGGATATGACGAACTTGTACTTCCTCATCTCTTCCGAGGAGTGTGTCTTGAAGTGCGCCAACAAGTTGTACGTCGTGACGAACGATGCGCGCGAGCAGATCGGACAAGCTATGGTCTCTGTTAAACACAATAAAAAAATTACAAAAACATAAAAATTACAACCCATATTGCATTCAAAAACAATATTATATAAATATAAAGTGTCAAGAGCGAGGAATGTTTACTAGGGTTCATGTATGTGAGTTTTCTCATTCCACCATAACTTCTAAACACCTCAACAGATTTACATGTATGGGGTATTGTTAGAATCCTCGCATCATCCCGAGTGACACTGGCTATAATAAAAAAAACTTGAAAACTCAAATTGAAAATAATTTATTCAATTAAGACACTAAGTGACATTTATGAACGTTAAATTGAAGCTAGAGTTAAAATCATAGATCGGCGCAAACAGACGCCACAGCATGTACTGGATTGTCGAGGTAAATTAGGTGAAAACACCAAAATCTACTGCCCGCTTGTGTCTAATATCTATCTATCTAAAATCTATAACTTCCAGTTTGCAAAGAAACTCATGGCCACTCTTTTTAAAAGTCAGATCTTCAGGTACAATAGTGTTAGTGTTACACGAGAGGTAAACAGGATGTAAGCTGACGCCACCTGAATTTCATTTTATTGAAATGCTCTAAAAGCTAACGTTCTGAAAAATAAAAATCACTCAGTGATACCGTTCAAGGTTTGAACCTATTAATCATAGAAATTATTTAAGGTGCACATCTACCTTCATTCAGTTACAAAATCTACTGTTATAAATAATTCGTGACTGGATTAAGAGGCTAGAGTTGCAGTTACTAGGCCGACCAGTCACCCCAAGCAGCACCCGTTTACGAGTATGATCATGGACCAGCCATCATCTCCTTCGCCATATCAGAGGGAAAGAAATGATACGCCCCATGACGACGCCGCACATTTTATGTACACATTATTATTAACTAATTAAATAAAACAACAAAAAATACAAGTATAAGTTTGTATAAATAGCACTGAATTTTCATATTATAAAAGAACTAGCTTTTGCCCACGACTTTGCTTGCTTGAATGTAGATGTTATCAATAAAAAAAGCACTAGTCACTACCAGGGACGGTCCCTCACTGGTAGCGACCAGTACTTTTGTTTTGAGAATATGTTTACAACATTTCGAAGCATAGAAGTAGAATGTGAAAGCGTACTAACTCACTTTGACATTTATAATATTAGTTTGGATCAGTTTCGGTGTTAAAAAATAATATTGTAACATTTAAACATTATATGTATACTAAAGCACAGTACGAGGTATGCGAACTCAACAAAGTAACTGTCCAAAAGATAAAGGGTCACAGTGGCTCTTGTGGCAACGATGCAGCAGGCAAATTGGCCAGGAGAAGTGCGCCATGGGCCCGGAACCCATTGTGCCCCTCCCCTTCGACCAAAATTGGACATTGGTAAGGATGCGCACTAGAGACCAACATAATTTCATAATGAAGACTGCGGGCAGTCGAGGGCGGAACTTCCCGCCATTAACAGCCAGCTGTCGAGGACGCTACTCCAGCTGAACAAGCGTCAGCTGCGAGCGGCTGCCAGAGTTATCACCAGGCATATACCGGTTGTTTTACTATTGTCTAAAATATTTTCTAGTCTAGAGGTAACTTAACTCCACCTCTTCAGCAGCCCTGATCAACAGCGAACAGCAACTCTGATAGTTTAAACCAAAAAGGTACTTACTCTTATCACTCTTTTTGACTCCTCTCCAAGATGATTGGAAGCACTGTACACACATCTTACAACACAGCAGCTCCTTCATATACATCTTAACCTCATCATCGTCTTTATCTTCCATTTCTTCTTTAGATTCTTTTCTGTAAACATATTGTAATGACTTTTAAAAAAACTTAAGGCTTTTAAGATTTTCTCAGGAGCTCAATTTTTATAAAGAACATCAATACTACTGCATTGTGAATCATCCATTGCTTGTATAGTTTACACATATTTAGTGAATAGTCAAAAACCACACCCAAACTCAAAATTGATGAAGCATAATATGTGTTATCTCATAAATAGTTGTGATGCATGAGACTGGATCTCAAAAGGTTAACACACATACTCATGCTGCAGCACGTATGGGCCGGCTCAACTGGAGTGATACCACGGCCTCACACAAAACCGGCAGTGCAATGCTTCATTGCTTTTCGCGTGAGTGAAGTTACAGGAAGCCCTAACCCTTCCCTTTTCATCTTTCCCTTCCTTACCCCTTATTCCCCCCTTAATGGCTGGCAACGCACTTCTGACTTTTGAGTTGCAGGTGCTCATGGGCGGCGGTACTCATTTACCATCAGATGACCTGTTCGCTCGTTTGTATCTACATACCAATCAATCGGTTCAATGGTTTTTGCGTGAAAGAGTAACAAACAAACATACATCCACCCATCCAAACTTTCACATTTATAATATTTGTGTGATTACTTACTTGTCATTTGCTGTAACGAGCTTATACACAGCAGATAAAGTATCTTTCGGCTTATAAATTACGAGAACTTCGCCATCCTTATCATCTTCTTTACTCAATATAACCTCATCTGATATGTGATAGGGTTTCAGTTTCCGGTTAAGTAATCCAAAGGTTGTTAGGACCTTCTTCTCTTTATACCTAGGTAGCACACATTGAAATATTTCTGACTTTCGATCACCATCTTCATTTTCTACGCAAGTTTTACTCCAGATTGTAGTTTCGGATTTACCTGAAAATATAAAAGTAACCAGTTATATAAATGCGTGACACAGCTACTATATTTTTAAAGGCTGGGTTACTTCGTGCCTAATAGAGATAGATGATAAGATTTGTTAAAGCCTGTCGCATCTTCCTATACATCTGAATGAGTAAATGATAAGTGTGTATTCTCTAAGGTGAACCAAACCGTATGGTCGATGAATGCTGTACAAACAGGTTCAGAGAAGTGTAATAATGAGATTTTTTATCAAAATACATACAATTAGAGTAATCTTCTTATCTGAGTTTTGTTGTTATTAAATGCTACAAGAAATTAGCATAACTATTCATTGAGGCATCTCATGTTTTTTAGCCCTTTTTAAACATGTAAAATATTTTCATTTCTTATCTTATCAATTCAGTAAACCCTTGCCACTTAGCTGCATTTAAATTTTAGTACAATTCCCAGATCCATTCACCATGCACTTTTAACAAAACATTTATTATTATTACTAGCAACCGGTCCCTGCTACACACGGGTAGTAGAGACACCTTCAACAATCATCATCTTATTTCAAGTGAATTTACACAAATCTTTAACATATTATACACCTAAACCTTCCTCATGAATCACTCTGTCTATTGGTGAAAACCGCATGAAAATAAATTCAGTAGTTTTTCAGTTTATCGCGAACAGACCGACAGATGTGGCAGGGGACTTTGTTTTATAATATGTAGTGATTAATCAAACATTAGTTATTGTTTTAATTACATACCTGATTGTTTATTAACTACATTTCTAAACACTACAGTCCTAGTAGAACTATTTGTTTCCCCCCTCTCGGGTTTCAACATATTATCACAATGCTTAAAATGTTCCAAACATACATTATTCCAATTATTCAACCTCTTAATGTCACTTTCCTCCTGTTTAATAGCCTTTACAGGCAAACACAATGGGTCATCATAATCGGGTATCTTAATATTACATTTGTTACGATCTAGTACTATCTCTTTGGGTTTGGGGGGAAAAGGTTTCAATACTTTCGTTCCAACTTTTAAATTTGGATTGGTTTGAACTCGCGATACGACTTTCTGGAAAGTTTTAACTTTTTTATTTATTACGGGTTGTTTTTTTTTCTTGGGTCTCTGGCTAGGTGGACTTGGTGGCACGACATCCTGATTGGGATCGTAATCTGAATCGTCTTCATCCACTTTCTTTCTTTTCCGTTTTTTTTCAGCCCGTGCTGTAGGACGCTCACGCTCCACTAGCAAGGGGGTTAGTTTTTCGTCGACCGGTGGCACATACTGTACTGCCTGAACACATTGTTGAACAATATCAGCGTCTTCATCTAAAAATTCAATGTCGTTGTCAGATTCTGCCATAATTAGCTAATGGAACAATATTTGTTTGGATATTTGGAACAAACGATTCGCCGAAATATAAAATGTCAACTAGACAATGTGGCCAAGTTTTGAACGAGTTACCCAAATATATTTCAAAAATCATCAATTTTCGATTTTAGGTAGTAAAAAATCTACTTTTACTTTTATGATTTTCTTATAATTATGTAAGAAATTATCAATTGTAACCTGTTACAGTTCTCTTCTATCTACTATTTTAAACGACTTGTTTCTACATCACCAACATCGTGAAATGCAGTCCATACATTTACTCCTGCAACTTTTTAAAGAGCATATAGTTTTGGGTTATTTTTTTGTATTGATGAGTTTACACATATACTCATTTCTTTGCCCTAAAACTCCTTAACATTTCTACTGCTTGAAAACTCAACCACTTATTTTCCCCTCAATTTGGGAGAAAAAACCAAGATGGTAGCACTCCAACCTACTGTCATGTCAAGCGTGTGCTGGGCCCACAGACTCGTAATAAAACTACTTGTCAAAAAAAATTAATATGAACAAAGTGTGTGTTCCGATACACACTGAGAGCACTATAAAGTGTGATGTCAATTTAGTATACTGCGAAGCCGTTCCTTTATAATTAGCTATACTGGTTACTGTTTAAAACGGAACGCAGTCCAGTATACTGTCAGTTGTCAATTCAAGTCAATTGTCAAATCGCATAATAAAAGTGACAGTGTGACAGCCATGTGCCAGCACTGAGAGCACCTTACATAGAAAACTCCAGTGCTCACCAAAACTCAGTACGATGCTGCGGTCTGTCAGTCTATAACTCAACGAATTTCTCCGGAGTACGAGCACTGAATAGTGCTCTTAGTGTATATCGGAACATACCCAATAAGCGGCAGTAGCGTAATGGATAAGGCGTCGGACTTGCGATCAAGTGGTAGCGGGTTCGAACCCCACCACCCAGTGCACTACCGACGCGAACCCACTCCTAACACAAGCTTTTAGCTTAGCTGGAGGGGTTAACAAGAATACTAGTAAGGGAACGTACCCATACTACGTGACCCGTTCTTGGAGGGGGTCTTCAAAATACCACGCTTGGTCACAGGGGCGCAGTGGGGAGGCTTAGGTTTTGGTCACGTAGTAAATCAGGTAGCAACAAGCAAACGTTAGCGCTTTTGAACTTTCTGTCGGCAAAAAATGATTTAAAACCATATTTATAACTGACCACTTGAAAATTAGAAGGCGAGGGGATGGGTCTTGGCATATACTACGGGTGGTAACCGAGAGGGGGGGGAGGGGTATAAAAAATTTAAAATAATCGGTTGTCTGTAAAGTCGGTTAACTGACGATAGTTGAATGTGACAACGTCATAGGAACGCCTCAGAGCGAGGTAACGCCGCATGTGTAATTTTTTTTTCGTGCGTGCAGCCGGCTTATAAGACGTTGTCACGTCAAAATGGGTATGTTCCCTAATGTGTGACCCACGCCACGTTGCTAGTATTCTTTAAAAAAAAAATAACTAAATGTTTTTGGTGGGACTTCACTTTTTTTGGTTAATCCACCACTGATTCATATACAGCCAAAACATTACCTTAACACTATCTAGCAAAGACCAACCGAACTGCATAGTACCTACTGATACTGCATCGGGTAATAAGCATTTTGCGCTGATTCCCAACATCAACCATTTTGCTATTCCGCCAGGCATCCTCACTTTGTTTGGTCGGAGGATCCTTCCTTTTAATCGGAGGGACATCACACAGGCGTTCCTCAATACCATTTAGTTTTTAATTAATTTAGTTCAAAATGTTTTGAGTCTTTGATTTAATAGATTTTTTGTATAAATGAAGAAGATTTTAGTAAATATAATTTATCCTTTCAGCTGTTGGTTTACGATTAACTACCTACAGTTGCACCATTGCCAAATACTCCGCATTAGAATATTCATAGTGACGATTCATTTTCACTTGGGAACGGAAACAATACAACTTAATATTACAAAAGTTGCCGCTGTACTGAATTACTGAATGGCCTAACTAGGGCTGCCATCCGTCCGCGTTTCCCCGGATTTGTCCTAGTTTAGAGGATATTTTTCTAAAAGTGTCCGGGTAAAACCCGGACACTCTGTGCCAAGAGATAACTATAATTGTTAGATGAATAGTTAACTAGCTAAAAATTTAAATGGAATTGGCGTTTTTTTTTAAAGTGTCCGGGAAAGAATCTTGATTTCACCTATGTGTCCGGATTTTTTTAAATTTTTGTCCGGCGTCGTCAATTTAATTGATGGCAGCCCTAGGCCTAACTGAATTGAGCGGGACTCGTGCAAACTGCCGTGCAACGGCCAAACTGGCGCTGTGCGTGGATTGGCTATTTTTAAATAGCGTGACTTTTTCAGCTTTGATGAATTAAATTTGAATGACATCGATCGCGGTAAAACGTAGTGACTGTTGAACGAGAAATGAGTGATGGTACTACAAGAACTCATTTATTTTTCGCAAACAACATGAAATTAAAAGTTAAAAAAACTTATTTAATGAAAATAATATTTTGTATCGATTCGGTTTTTAATTCAGAGCACAATTTTTTTTTCCGAAATTATTATGAGATATTTTTTTTTTTATATTCTAGGTGGCAAACGCGCAGACAGGTCACCTGATGGTAAGTGACTACCGTCGCCCATGGACACTTGCAACTCAAGAGTCACAAGTGTGTTGCCGGCCTTTGAGATAGGAATACGCTCTTTTCTTGAAGGTTTGAAGGTAATATCGGTCCGGAAATACCAGAGACGACAATTTGTTCCAAAGATTGGTTGTGCGTGGCAAAAAATTTCTGGAAAACCGCACAGTGGTGGATTGCCAATTGTCCCAGGTGATGGGGATGAAAGTTTTGTCGCGTTGAACGATGGCGAAACGTTGCGGCCGGTATAAGTCCGAACAATTCCTCGGAGCACTCCACATGATACATGCGATAGAGAATGCAGAGTGAGGCTACATCTCTACGCAACGCCGAGGGGTCAAGCCGATCTGAAATATCGTGGCTATCGATGATTCGAGTCACTCTCCGTTGAATGCCATCAAGAGGGAGAAGCTGGTACTGGGGTGCTCCTGCATAGGTATGAGAACAGTATTCCATATGCGGCCGAACCTGCGCCTTAAAAAGTTGTAGGCGGTGGGCCGGGGTGAAATCTGTTGAGCACACCAAGCTTCTTCGAGTCTAATTTGGCCTTACCCTCCAAGTTACCGCGGAAATGGACTTCGCTCTATATATTGACGCCAATGATTCCGATGCTGGCTGTGGCAGTCAGGGAAGTGCTCTCAAAGCGTCTTTATGTCTAAATGTAATACATTTAGACATAAAGACGTATATGGAAGAAAGTGGAAAGACATTCTAAGATATTTTACAATAAGTATTCGAAAGCGGCCTGCTCGTGGATCAATCACCAGTATCACCACGGTAGATAAGCCGTAATTCATAAACATGGAGCAAGCTATAGTATCTACCTCTTTGTAAAATTACTTATAGATAAAATTGATATTATGAAAGTTTTCTTTATCTATGTTCTAGGTCAATCATGTCGCGAGTCTGCAGATTTTGTACGTCAACGTGAATTTTGCATACTGGTAATTGACAATGAACACACGGATACTTTGCGTTTATTTACATTATTAAAATAATGTGATTATGATTTTATTCGTAACGATGCCGATAACTTTTGATACAAGGTTCAAAGCTTGTCTAGCCAACTAAAATTAAAATAATATTATTTTATTTTTTGAACCCGTGTTGGACTGCTGTTAAGAAAAATGTCGGTGTTGTTGATTATCCTCTGCATTCTCAATGTACCTCTTATTGTAAGTTTGTTTATATTATTGCAACTCGTAGTATATACCTATTTAAAGAAACGTGATAACCCGATTTATATATTCTACAAAGTCGGACTTAGTGCCTTCTCATTCTCTGCCAATCAACCAATTCCATTGCGTACCTTCAGTCGCTCTCAGGAGACAAGCAGTCAGACTGATAAGTTGATAACTGAGGGTCAAAAATTATTTACCTATAAGTATTTAGCCTATAATAAACCTCAAAACATTGTAAAGCCCTAGTAGTTTTTGAGAGTGGTTGACTGCAGGTTTATGAGGTGCAATCTGGTTATAACTTTTTGATAATGGGTTCAAGAGAGTGGCTGCCGAGGTAGAAACCTATAATTTATAAAACCTTTTTTTTTAATAATGTACATGCGTTTTATTAAGCTTTAAAGCTATCAACTTGTGAACTCAACTAGATAAGAGAAGAACTACTAACAAACTGCTTGAATGCCTAGCTCCAGGTGTATTGCTGGAAGGTGCAGACAAGACTCAAGCAGGTGGCCAAGTTTGCCGAGGTTTACAGGGATTTTCTGTATAGAGTGCTAATGTACCCTATGAGGACCCGGTAATCCGTGACGGAGCACCGTGTGATTTTATTATTATATACATGCTATATTATAGCATGAAATTATCAGGTAAGGTGCCAAAAAAAATGGAAAAAATGATGAAATCTGTTTTTTTGCGCCTGGAGAGAAAATTAGAGCTCCAACGAAAAAAAAAAATATAAAAATAAGAAATGTGCGTAATTAAAGAACCAAGAGAATGAGTTCCAGTAGAGCAAAATCGGACCAGCTTAACGCCCGCAATTGGCAAAAAAACAGTTTTTTTTGCAAAACATTGAAATCTTATAACTCGCGTTCAGAAAGTCATAAAGAGCTCAGATATGAATATGTTGTCAGTGTTGCGGTCTTGTAGTTACAGTTAAATTTTCAAACCAACATGTTGTTAACTTTTTACAAACAGTCTACTTTTGCAAAAAGTGACATATGGTAATTTGACTAGTAGTGATTTTTATCAGTATGTCGACTATGGTTCGTCATGCTCACTAAAATGTCATTGCTTGCGGCGTTTTCTTTCCCTCTGATATGGCGAAGGAGATGATGGCTGGTCCATGCGTCATACTAGTGAACGGGTGCTGACTGGTCGGTCTAGTCAGCGATGCTTTAGCCCATACTATTATTTTCGTTAGATCAACTGCAACTCTAGCCTCTTAATCCAGTCACGAATTATTAACAGTAGATTTTGTAACTGAATGAAGGTAGACGTGCACCTTGAATGATTTCTATGCTTAATAGGTTCAAACCTTCAACGGTAACACTGAGTGATTTTTATTTTTTAGGACGTTAGCTTTTGGAGCATTTCAATAAAATGCAGGTGGCATCAGCTTGCATCCTGTTTACCTTTCATGTAACACTAACACTATTGTACCTGAAGATCTGACTTTTAAAAAGAGTGGCCATGAGCTTCTTTGCCAGTATTCTTCTCACAAGGCTCTACGCATTTTGGAAACTGGAAGTTATAGATCGACACAAGCAGGCAGTAGATTTTGGTGTTTACACCTAATTTACCTCGACAAACCAGTACATGCTGTGGCGTCTGTTTGCGCCGATCTATGATTTTTAACTCTGGCTTCAGTTTAACGTTCATAAATGTCACTAAACTTAGTGTCTTAATTGAATAAATAGTTGTGGGCGATCCGCTGGTCATATTTTGCTTTACCGGAACCCATTCCCTTGGTTTTTTAATTGCGCTTTTTTTTCGTAGAAGCCTTAGTTTTAGCACTCCAGACGCGAAAAAGCGGTTTTTACCAATTTTTTTTGGCACCTTACCTGACAATGGTATGCAATAATTTTAATTGCAATTAATTCCTGATACTTAAATCTTGAAAAAAAAAATCCGCTCCAATAGGAATTTTTTGGACCAAAAAGCTAATTCGATCTGACTGACTGAAACTTTGACAGGATAACTTTGATCTTCTTCTTTAGATAGTTCTTTTCTTTTTCTTTTCTTCTGTTAAGTACACAATATTTTTAACCCCTGACCCAGAAAAGAGGGGTGTTATTAGTTTAACGTGTTTATTTGTGTATGTCTGTCTGTATGTGTGCAACCGTTGAAGTCGTTGTAGGGAGTTTTAAGTCAATGATTTTATTTTTTGAATTTATACTATTTACCCTTTTAGTTCGGCGGTCTCCTCTTAGTTTTCCAAGACTTGGAATTTCTCCCATCACCCACGAACATGTTCGCTGATATTGACGATGAAAATACCCAGAAAAACTTGAAATATACTTTATATTGCGTAGGAGTTGCGCTATTATTAATAATTTTTACCGGAGGTATTGGCTTGTTCAAGGATTTGCCTGTTCTTCTCTTAGTAGTAAGTATAATAATATTATCGAATATTCAATAAATATTAAAGAAGTTTTTAAACTTTCGCGACTTTGATACATATTATACTTATGTGTAATTCGGGACTTAATCGCGATAATATTTAAAAGGTACAATACCTCTTGGTTACCCGACCCGACCCGACGTGGTCCACTCGTGATCACGATCGGTGCAATTCGATCGAAACGACGGGTAACCAAGAGATATTGTACCTTTTAAATATTATCGCGATTAAGTCCCGAATTACACATCTAATAAATATGAAAGATAATTTTACAAAGTTTTATTATTAACTTAGTTTTCTGTTAGAGATAGGTACAATTTCCCTCCCCCTTGAGGAGGTACAGGGATAACCAATTAGATTTATTTGGGGTCCGTTTTTTAAATATTATGACCGACGTGCGCGTTTTTGCCTGGTGACTTTTAGAGTGCGTTCAAATGATGGGCGGCGGCCGCGCGTACACGTGGCCGCTGCCCTTATAGTGTTCACATGTGGAGCGTGATTGAGCTGATTTTTATATGTACCTACATAACATACATATAGATTGATTTTTCATCTTCATATTAGTAAGTTTTGAATTAATATTTAAAATTTAAATTTTGATGTGAAATAAAAATAAAAGTAAGTAGTAGGGCTTTTGGCACTTCTTGTATGTTATAATATTATTTTAATAAAATTAAGTGTCACCGAAATCATGTTTTGTGAAAAATGGTATACGGACTTTTATTTAAATGGCCGAATCCTATTATTACAATCACTTGTCGACGCGTTGAAAACGCGCGCTCATATGAACGAATGTAGAGAAAACCAATGACCTCAAAGCGAGCGTCATTGCCATGGGCGTTGACGCCGCGTCAAGCAAGCGTCGGATCAAAACGCGCGGTGGCATGTGAACAAAATGCGTGTTCTTGTTGAACGCAACAAAACCAACGCCCGTCATCTGAACGTGGCCTTAAGCCACCTTCCCGTGTACCGTACCGTGACACGTGTATTTACATTTCAAATAATACTCTACAATAAATATAATTGCCCTATTCTGTCTGACTCTGAAGTTTGGAGTAAAGTTGGTGCACACAGTTGCACCACACACAATATACAAAGCTCATGTCAAGAAACTTCCGTACTTTTGTGTTTATGTACTCGAGTAAAACAAGTTAATATTATAATAGAAACTTAATCAAAGAAGATTAAATTTCTGTTATATGTATATTATACTGTAAATAATGGTTATTATATAGGAAGTGAGATTGAATACTTTAACAATCAAATACAATAAAGACTTCTTCAAAATTGGGGCACGTACTTCAGACTCTCGCGCCGTCTCTATCAATTCTAACAATATTAGTTTCCACGCTCACAAAAGGAAAAATAAAAGTAGTGGCAGCTCCAAGTAAATTGTCCGCTGATATTACTTAACTTATAACTAAGAAGTGCTGATGACCCTCGGTTTCTCACCGCAGGGAAACGGAACAAGATTATTTTGAATATAATAAAAACTGCTTTTTTTTCAGTATGGTGTTCTAATGGGATTGCTAGCCATCACCAATTTTGCTCTGGGAGCGATCGCGTGCTCTAATACTGACAAAATAAAAAAGACAGTTAACACTTTCTTGGATCATTCGTTCCTCGATCCTAATATGACAATTTTTCACCAAATTGAAACTCGGGTAAGTTGCTGCAAACCCAATTTTCATTTATTTTTTAACTAGCAGCGCCACGCGGTTTTCCCGCGTAAGTCCCGATCCCGTGGGAATATCGGGATAAAAAGTAGCCTATATGTTAATCCAGGTCTCCAGCTATCTACATACCAAGTTCATCGCAATCGGTTCAGTAGTTTTGGCGTGAAAGAGTAACAAACATCCATACTCACAAACTTTCACGTTTATAATAATATTAGTAGCATTTTTCGGTGACTATGACGGTGGAGACAGTTCAGTTTTTACGCACAGGATTGCCAGATTGCAAAATTGATTACAAAATCTGTATAATACGGTTAAAAAGGCTTTAATTGCATGTACACACAAAAGAGCGCCACGCTTCCGCACGTATGAGCCGTCTCGACCGGAGTGGTACCACGACCTCACAGAAAACCGGCGTGTAGCAATGTTAGCATTGTTTTTCGAAGAGTAAGTGAGGTTACCGACGGCCCTAACCCCCAATTGGGAGCCCTTCCCTTACTCCCACCTTAGTGGCCGGCGACACACCTGTGACTCTTGAGTTGCAAGGGTCCATGGGCGGATTTAGTCACTTACCATCAGGTGACCCTCTGCTAAGACTAACCTAAAACACTGTCACTCCTTTTCATCGGTTGTATTAAATTTAAAAACTAAAATATGTGCCTTACCAACTAAGAGATAGATTATTAGTTCCAAAATCCTCTTACAACTTATTTCCTATCCTTAATCCTTCTCCTCCTAAAACATAGACGTAGTCATAGTCTAAGGGCGTACCTTTGACTATGACTATCTCAGTTTTTTTCGTAATTTAAAAACTCTTGGATCTACATTATGACTGCGCACAATGGTTTAGGAAGCCACTTTTTACGGACATTGCCCATCTATCAAATTTCGCATCAAAAATTTGATAGAGGGGATTATTTAAAATATAAGATTTATTATCCCTGTTCAGTTACCATGTTTAGTCTATTAAAAAAAAATTTAAATGGACTTATCATCTCCAAATTTGAAGAAAAATTATAGTAGTCAAACTAAGCATAATACACAAATACAATGTTAGAAGCATCGAGGGTGTTTCTTATGCTGCATATTTAAGAGCATGCCAAATCCCACCTGCTACAACGATTAAAAAGCAATGTAAGATTGCTTTGCCTCTAGCCGTATATATATATATATATAGTAAGTATATATATATATGTATGTCCCTCAATTTTACCGGCACGATAGAGGTCGTAATTATGCACCAATTGCTTTCAAACTTGGACGACAAATCAACAGGGCAAAATAAGGTTAAGTTCGTGAATGGGGGATATTCCCACAAAGGCGGGGACTGGGGGGCAGATTTTCAAAAATCAGGTTTTTCAGCATAACTTTTTTCCTACGCAGTACTGGATAACTGATTCCAATATTTTTAGACCGTTCAACATTAATAGTATGCCCCTAGTAAATACAAACATTTTTTAATATGAACCTTAAATGATTCCATCCTTAACTTGGGAGGGAGGGGAGGGGGAAACCCAACATTTATTGGAAAAAAATTCATAGGTCCAAAACTGTAAACCTTTTTACAATCGGTAATATTTTTAAATGAAAGCTAATTTTTTATTTCCTTTACAGTGTAGACCTTTAAAGTTTATAATGCGACTTATATTTTTAGAGATAACTTCTGAACAAAACATGATAATTCATAATGTTTTGTTCAGAAATGTGCACCTACACTACTAAAAGTATTTTCAGAAAAAAAAAATTTTTTTTTCAAAATCCATTTTTTGCAAGCTAAATCAACTATTCGACATAACGCTCCTAAAATTTGGGTATGTCGGCGATACACCAGGGTTTCTATGTTCATTGTCTATCAGAATGAAAACAAGCACTAAAAATTACTTGGTTTATTTTTACACAACCGCCAGCACAGTACTAATCTCGTCTTTCACAATCTTAAATTTTTTTTAAACGGATAAACGAGTATAACCTCTTTTATAACAAATAAATGAAATGACTATAATAATAATAATAACCTTTAGTAAATGTATCAGAATGGAATTTGGTGTGGATAAATGTGCAGTCATGCATGTAAAAAGAGGCAGGATTGTGGAATCTGAGGGGATGGAACTCTCAGATTCCACACACCTTAGATGTCTTTCCGCCAACGAAACTTACAAGTATCGAGGTATGACACAGGCGTTAGGTGTAAATGAATTGACTATGAAGCAATCGTTACAGGAACGTTTCTTTGGCCGCCTGAAAAAAGTATTGAAAAGTCTTTTGTCAGGTGGTAACAAGGTGCGGGCCTATAATGATTGGGTCATACCAGTCCTAACCCACTCCTTTGGCATACTTAGATGGACTCAGACTGAACTAGATGCCCTGGATAGAAGAGTTCGTACACTGCTTACCGCGTACCGAATGCACCATCCACGTTCATCGGTCATGAGATTGTATATCCCGCGGAAATGTGGGGGTCGTGGTTTTTTAAATGCCAAGACCCTTCATAACCGCGAGGTATGCAACCTTAGAGATTACTTCCTCTCCGTTGACTTGGATGTGTATCGGGATGTGGTGGCAGTTGACAACGGACTCACTCCGCTTGCTCTAGGAAAAGAGAACTGGCGCAAACCAGCAGTACTTACTATTATAGACCGCAGGGAGATATGGAAGAGCAAGGCGTTGCATGGACGTTTTTATCGGGCCTTAAATGGGCCCGATATAGATTTATTAGCATCAGTATCCTGGCTACGGTTCGGTGACCTCTTCGGAGAAACTGAAGGTTTTGTCTGTGCAATTACAGATGAAGTTGTTATGACGAATAACTATCGGAGATATATCCTGAAGGACGGCACAATTGACATTTGTCGGGCGTGTCATCGTCCCGGAGAAACCCTCAGGCATATAATTTCTGGTTGTTCTCGTCTTGCCAACGGCGAGTACTTGCATAGACATAACCAAGTGGCCAGGATAGTCCATCAGCAACTTGCTGTTAAATATAATCTTGTGGCTGTCGAGTTACCGTACTACAGGTATGTGCCCGACCCAGTTCTCGAAAATGGTCGTGCAACATTGTACTGGGATCGATCTATCATCACTGACAGGACTATTGTTGCCAATAAGCCTGATATAGTGGTTATAGACCGATTAGAGCGCCGAGCAATGATTATTGACATCACCATTCCCCATGACGACAATCTCTTAAAAGCAGAAAAAGATAAACAAATAAAATATTTGGACCTAGCCCACGAGATTGTCGACATGTGGGATGTGGATTCAGCAATCATTGTGCCGATAGTCATTTCGACCCATGGGTTAATTGCTAAGAGCCTCGACCAACACCTTCAGAGGCTCACGTTAGGCAGCTGGATTAAGAGCCTGATGCAGAAGGCAGTCCTCCTTGATACGGCACGCATAGTGAGGAGGTTTCTATCTCTGGAACCCTAACCACCGGTAGCTTGGTCCCTGTACCCGATACCGGTGGGACACTATTTTTTATATTTTTAAATATATTTGTTTTTTTTTTTTATAGTGAATGTATTTAAAAATGTAATTTATATGTATATTAAGTAAATAAAGAGATAATAATTAAATTGTATATCCCGCGGAAATGTGGGGGTCGTGGTTTTTTAAATGCCAAGACCCTATGGAGGGTCTATGGACCGCGAGGTATGCAACCTTAGTGATTACTTCCTCTCCGTTGACCTGGACGTGTATCGGGATGTGGTGGCAGTTGACAACGGACTCACTCCGCTTGCTCTAGGAAAAGAGAACTTTCGCAAACCAGCAGTACTTACTATTACAGACCGCAGGGAGATATGGAAGAGCAAGGCGTTGCATGGACGTTTTTATCGGGCCTTAAATGGGCCCGATATAGATTTACTAGCATCAGTATCCTGGCTACGGTTCGGTGACCTCTTCGGAGAAACTGAAGGTTTTGTCTGTGCAATTACAGATGAAGTTGTTATGACGAATAACTATCGGAGATATATCCTGAAGGACGGCACAATTGACATTTGTCGGGCGTGTCATCGTCCCGGAGAAACCCTCAGGCATATAATTTCTGGTTGTTCTCGTCTTGCCAACGGCGAGTACTTGCATAGCCATAACCAAGTGGCCAGGATAGTCCATCAGCAACTTGCTGTTAAATATAATCTTGTGGCTGTCGAGTTACCGTACTACAGGTATGTGCCCGACCCAGTTCTCGAAAATGGTCGTGCAACATTGTACTGGGATCGATCTATCATCACTGACAGGACTATTGTTGCCAATAAGCCTGATATAGTGGTGATAGACCGATTAGAGCGCCGAGCAATGATTATTGACATCACCATTCCCCATGACGACAATCTCTTAAAAGCCGAAAAAGATAAAGAAATAAAATATTTGGACCTAGCTCACGAGATTGTCGACATGTGGGATGTGGATTCAGCAATCATTGTGCCGATAGTCATTTCGGCCCATGGGTTAATTGCTAAGAGCCTCGACCAACACCTTCAGAGGCTCACGTTAGGCAGCTGGATTAAGAGCCTGATGCAGAAGGCAGTCCTCCTTGATACGGCACGCATTGTGAGGAGGTTTCTATCTCTGGAACCCTAACCACCGGTAGCTTGGTCCCTGTACCCGATACCGGTGGGACACTATTTTTTATATTTTTAAATATATTTGTTTTTATTTTTTTATAGTGAATGTATTTAAAAATGTAATTTATATGTATATTAAGTAAATAAAGAGAATAATAATAATGTATTTTAATAATAATAATAATCTTTTATTGTCTCAGATAATACAAACACGTTACACATTACAATTTTATATCAGGTAGAGCATTGTTGTTGTATTTTACTGGAAAGTACTGTTACTGCTCCCCCAAACTAGGCGAGTGCCTGTATTTTAGGGGTCAGTGTCCAGCCCTAGAAATGATGCAGTTTTATACAAACTTGTTTCATTTTGCATACTATTTGATGATATTGCTTTAATTTCAGTTTGAGATAGAATTTTTATATTGTGTGATTATTAATAGGTATATAAATCAGTTAAAATTGAATTAGAATGAATTTTCAGACCAACTTATAGTTTAAAATAATTAAAATAAGTAAACCACAAAAGATGAAGGTAACATTACTAATTATTACATTGAAATTAAATATGAGTCAAAATTAGATTAAAAAAGAAATTGCATTAAATCAAAATTACATATAAAACAAAATTAGATAAAAAATAAATTAAATATTAAAGCAAAATTAAGTGTGTGTGTGTGTGTGTGTGCGTGTGCGTGTGCGTGTGCGTGTGCGTGAGCGTGAGCGTGTGCGTGAGCGTGTGCGTGAGCGTGTGCGTGTGTGTGTGTGTGTGTGTGTGTGTGTGTGTGTGCGCGCGCGTGTGTGTGTATGTATGTGTGGGTTGTGCGTGAATTATGTGATGTATGACAGTAGATCTTCAGTCTGCTTATAATTTAGCTGGTAAAGCCAGGCGGTAACTTTCCGTTTGGCATCATGGCTATTTATACCGGCTATGTTCAGAGCTTTATTATTTTATTATACAGTTTGCAACTGATGCTAGTAAATTGTCTCTTGGCAAAAGAGGTTTTCCAACGAACCCTAACACAGACTGGCATTCCATTGCGTCTCTTTGGATCGGGTGACACATTTTGATGTTTCCTCATTGTAGATTTGAGCACAAACAGCTGTCGGATGGTTAAGACTTTGCATTCGGTGTATAGTTTTTCCGTTGGGTGCCTGTAGGGTTTTTTAGTCATCACCTTTAGGACAGCTCTCTGTGCTCTTTCTAGGGCCAGTAGGTGCGTCTTAGCTGCTACTCCCCATTCTGTGACGCAGTACTGGATAACTGATTGGCACAGGGCTATGTAAACAAAAATGTATGTGTATGAACTTATGCGTTTGTAGTAACAAATATAAGAGGTTCGGACTCCGAATATCCTTCATCATTTTTTTTTTACTCTTTATTTTTTTTAACATATATACATAAAAAAAAAAAATTCATTTCCATAAATAAATAAATATATTATAAGATATGCATATACATAATTATGTGCCTGATTATATTTATAGTATTTATATTTACCTATATTAAAGATTTATTTACTTGTTTAACATACTTCTAATTACCACTAAACACTCACACACATTAACACATCTGCACCTGACAAATATGTATGTAAATGAGTATCTAGTAATCCCGACGTACGTGGGATACAGGTTCCAGATGAAAACCAGCGTCCAGCACTTCGCTAGACATGAAGCTGATTTGGACGCCTTTTTAGACGGGCCGTGGGACGCATAGTTACACAATAATATAATTAGTTTTAGTTGTATGTAGTATTTATAAGTTAATTCTTGTTCTTTGTTACTCGTTGATGTTACTTTTATTTTTTTATATGTGTATTGATGTGTCTTATTGTGCTGTTCTAAATAAATGTTCATTCATTCATTCATTTATTCATTCATTCATACATTCATTCATTCATTCATTCATTCATTCATTCATTCATTCATTCATAAACTAATTTAATTTTGTCAGGCTCTGCACGTTCCCTTAGACATTTAAAGATGTGTATTAAACGTCTCACCCGGGCCGTCACTGAAAGAATGTGCTTGTCCCATCTTAGACCACTGTCGATTTGTACACCTAAGTATTTGGGAAATAATGACTAAAAATAATTCGTGAAAAATAGCTTAATATTCACAATAAATATGTTAATCAATTTTACACAACTTTAAATTATTTGTTTTACACAAATTACATTTGTTTAATATAAACAAATATTATTTTTATGAAGATCGTCAGCAGATGGCGCTGCAATCAGGATTCAATAGAAATTAAGTTTTATTTAATGCATAAAATAATAAAAAAATTGATACAGAATAATAATATTTATTCTTTTTTTTTGCACATTTACACAATTATTTGAAAATATTGTTATTTTGAACGAGTATTTGAATCATAAGTTAGACTTCAAACAATCAAAACAGTGTCTATTACATAGGCTGCACTAAAAGTATCGGGAATGGAATATTTCCACTGTTTCTGTCATATTCAAATCTTTTTAATTGAAAACTCTTTGGTTTTAAAAATCGAATACCATTTATTTATTTAAAAAAAGATTCTCAGTCTTATCACAAGGTTTTGTCAAACTTGTTTAGTCGTTGAGAAAATGGAATTGACTCGAAAAAATTCAAGAGCGATGATTTATTATGACTTTCGAAGTGGTTTAACGCAAAAACAGTGTGTTGACCGGATGATTTCTGCATTTGGTGATGAAGCCCCATCCAAAACCACAATTTATCGCTGGTTTGCTGAATTTCAACGTGGACGTGTCAAGCTCAGTGATGATCCCCGTCAAGGTCGTCCAAAAGCTGCAGTCACCCAAGAAAACGTTGATACTGTGCGTAAGCTGATGAAGGCAACTTTAGACATTGGCATGAGTCAAATACAAATAATCTTGCATGAACAATTAGGTGTAAAAAAGTTGTTTTCCCGATGGATACCGCATTCGCTCTGTGAAGAGCAAAAAGCGGCTCGCGTTACTTGGTGCGTCAGAACTCTCGAAAGATTCCACGCAGGATCCTCAAATTCTGTATACAACATCGTATCAGGTGACGAATCCTGGATATACGCGTACGACCCCGAAACAAAAACCAGTCACGAGTTTGGGTGTTCGAAAATGAGTTAAAGCCAACAAAAATTGTTCGTTCACGGAGTGTTGCAAAAAAAATGGTGGCCACGTTTGTCTCCAAAACCGGCCATGTTGCGACTATTTCTCTTGAGGGACAAAGAACGGTTAACGCAGAATGGTATGCTAGCATTTGTTTTCCACAGGTCGTTTCTGAACTCCGTAAAGAGAACTCCAACCGCCGCATCATCCTCCATCACGACAATGCGAGTTCTCACACCGCGCACAGAACAAAAGAGTTTTTAAAGCAAGAAAACATAGAATTATTAGACCATCCGCCGTACAGCCCCGACCTAAGCCCTAATGATTTCTATACTTTCCCTAAAATAAAGAATAAATTGCGTGGTCAGAGATTTTCGTCACCTGAAGAAGCTATGGACGCCTACAAAACGGCCATTTTGGAGACCCCAACTTCCGAATGGAATGGTTGCTTCAATGATTGGTTCCATCGTATAGAAAAATGTGTCAAATTTCGCGAAGAATATTTCGAAAAGCAATAAATACATTTTTAAATAGTAATGTTGTGTCACTTCCTTGATTCCCGAAATTTTCAGTGCCGCCCTCGTAGAACTAAATATTAGAGCTTGATAAATAATTGTTTTACTGTTTACTAATAAATTATTTGAATAAAAATGTAATGTATTTTGGATATTTCTATAATAATTATAATCACTTAAAAACAATATTTAAAGACTTTCGCCCATATGCATCTAATATAGCTAGGATATTCATTTATGATCACAAAGATGCAGCTTAAAATTTGCCATCAATTTACTTATCCATCATCATGGCATTGCATGGGTCATTTAAAAAAATATATATTAGTCAATAACTAGATATGCTAGCGAAATGGGGATAAAAATCTTGTATTTAAATACACCATTAGCACCTATAAGCTGTTTAAATAAAAATGGGAGGTCTGAAAAATGGCTTTCATAAAACCTTGTGCAGTTCTGTATAGTATTTGACAGATAGATTTTTTTATAGTTTCTATATATATACCTCAGCTGTAACATTTTTATAAAATCCTTAAGCAGACTTTGGTAATTGTTATCTCTATTTTTTTTTATTTATAGTTTAAGTGTTGTGGTACGTATGGACCAGATTTTTACGTGACATACAAAGGTGAGGATTACGTCGCACCCTCTTGCTGCGAAGAAGAAGAGTATTGTACTAAAAGTACAGCCTTCCAAAGGGGTTGCTCCTTTGTGCTTCGCAAAGCTCTTGAACAAAATTCAAAGGATTGGGGAACTGGTGTGATCGTATTCGGCATTTTACAGGTAATCCTAACTAATATTATAAATGCGAGTTTGAGTTTGTTTGTTTGTTACGCTGTCACGTCGTAGTTATTCGACCGATCATCTGCAAACACGTTGTCAGGGGTAGGTACAGGAAAGGGCCTTAGGGTATCTTTTATTTATTAAAGCAGAGTAACCGATGAATAGTTGAATACGGTTGTAGACTGTGAAGTCAGGTTGTGTAGAAACATCTATACTTATATGAACTATATACGTTCTGTGTAATAAAATAACTCCAGTCCATCCCAAGGTTGCCTGGAAGAGATTGCTTTAAGCGATAAGGCCGCCCTTTGTACACTATTTGTAAGATACATCTTCTGTTACATTATCTTTGTAAAACCCTGGTGTACAAATAAAGTGTAATCTATCTATCTATCTATATCTATACTCATCTATGCTTATAATAAATCTGTAACGGGATGAATTCTGTACATTGAATATATTTAAAAAAAAATCGACTGAGGGCTATTATGATATCGTTATTGATGCCGAATATGCGATTTTTTTTTTTTTGTCTTTCTGTCTGTCTGTCTGTCTGTTTGTATGTTCAAGATAAACTCAAAAGTTACTGAAGGGATATGCTTCAAACTTAGTATGATAATAGTTTGAGTGCCTGCACACGTTATAGGGTACTTTTTATCCCGGGTTAAACTTTGGTTCCCACAGGAAAATCAATGAAAGCTGTTATAACATTTTAACGTAAGTAGAATGTATATACTTATTTCTATATACTTTACAGCAAGCGTTTAGCTTATCTGGTACAGTGTTCGCTTTCGAATCGGCTGTGTGCCGGATTATACCCCTCTTTGGACACTCTTTTCTTTTTCAACACTTTTTTAAATTAGGTTTTTAAATGACGAAAAAAAGGAGGTTCTCAATTCAATCATATTTATACATATTTCTTTTATTTTTATGTATGTTTAGCTCTCTTATTTATGAACCGATTTTGATTATTCTTTTTTTGTTAGATAGGGTAGGTATACCTCAAGGGTGATCCCATGTCAAGGAAGTGAGGATCTGATAAGAGAATTAGAGAAACGCTCGAAATATGTAGAAATGAATAGTGTTTCTGCTTACTTTTCATTACTTTATCAGGTATTTGCGTTTAGAAATCATCACATCATGTTGCTGAGCTGATGATGAAAAAAAATCATAAAATAGTAATCTTTTTAACAAATAATTAAACCGACGAAAAAAACTAAAAAGCAAAAAATTAATAAACCTTTTAAGTCTTAAGTTTTGAGCTTATTTACATAAACTATCTTTTATATAAACTTATTTTGAGTCGGCACCAAATGATAAAATGATTTTTTCGATGTAAATATCTAGTGAAATATATATCTGAAATGAGTTGTTTAAGAAAGCGCCATCTATTATCATAATGGACATACTAATGTTCATTCGTTTTTAGGCTTATCGAGGGATGTCGTTATCGGTAACTAAAAAATCAAGATGTTCTACAGTGACATACCCCTGCAGCTTACCAACAAGCGTCCCAGAAGTTTGGGGTTTACAGTGTTTGCGTCATTTGACGGATGTCGTGCTCCAGTGTTGCCAGCCATAAATACTTTACCCAGTTTATCTTTAAATAAGTAGATCATATTATTATAAAAAGATATATATACGAGTACATATATGTATTTATAAGTGCGCACCTACTCCACATGGTCACCGCTGAAAATCAGCGCTGTTTGGCGTACAACAACTGCTTTGCCGGCGTCGTCAGCATAAATGCTGTACTTTGACCAATCGCACTAAGTGACGTGCAAGTGTGTGCAAGGCAATAGTCGCTCGATTTGGTATTTTTCTTTATTTTTAATTGTACTTCTTTTTCTTATGTTTCTTCAACTTGTTATTTCTTGTTTGATGGATATGCACCTTTTTTTTAACGGCCCTTAAGAAATAAAGAGTTTTTCTTTCTTTCTTCTTTTTGCGTTGTGTAAGTTGTCAGTATTCGTCTTACTAAATATGATAGTAGTGCTTATCATCAGCATAACAGGAGTGTGGTCTGACGAACCTTCAAGGGTTGTTTTTATGTTGACATACAAATGGCTTATATTTTTTTAATGTAGTAGTCAAGAGTCTGGTGTCTTATGGTTGTAAGTAGGCCAGATGTCGATTCTCCAGTACATAGAGGTATCAGCTTATAGTAATCAACGCTTTTTTTTTTAATTCGCTATCTCTTATTACGGTAGTCCTTGGTCCCCAGAAGGTATGCTTAGCATTCCAGTCACTGCACGTGCCGGTTTTAAATCTATTACCCAATATTTGAAAGAATTTAGTGAACATGTCTTCTTTTATGGAATATCGTGGTAGGCAATATACCGCCGAGAGATTAATATAGAACGATGGGTCTTCTATTTGCACTGTAGTAGTTTGCAGATAATGCGTTAAAACGGTTGCAATAGATAATGCTTCACATTGCTTTTAATAGCAACTACAGAACCAGCATGTGGGTGTGAGGTAAAAAATACACTGTATCCTGGTATGCATATTCGACTTCTTGAGGTTGTATGTGCTTCAAATATAAGATACGCATCAAGTTTATTATAATTAAGGAATATTTCCATTCATGAGTACCTATTGGGTGCGAGGCCGTTAATGTTCCATATTGCTAGGTGAAGATAGGTCATTTGGATAGTTTGGAGAAGAGTGTTGTGATAAGACCCAGCATAGAGCTTATTTGTTGAAGTAGGAGGTTGATCTTCTCGCTTTGTTTTATGAGAATATTTTCAAGAGAGGATTTTATGTGATGTTAATTTTGAGAATCAGAGCTTAAGGCTAATGTTGTTGGAGCATTAGCGCTGCCTAAGTCTCGTGCTCGTCTTGTGCAGAGATCCTCCATCATTAGAAGTTAAGGGAGGAGGAATAAGAGGTGCTTCCTGCAGGAAGTGGTTGAGGGCCTTTGCCAGGAACGGTTGAGCACGTACCCCCCTGTGGCCGGAGACGAGGAGAACGAGGCGAATGTTCCGCCCGTCACGGAGGTGGACGTAGGGGCGGTTGTTTTGCGCATCCGTTCGAAGAACACCGCCCCCGGGCCAGACGGGATCCCTGTCCAAGTGTTGGCCCTTGCCCTCGACCACATGTCCAACTTGGCATCCGTGCACTTCCGTTACTGCTGGAAGAGCGGGAAGCTGGTACTCTTGAGGAAGCCGGAAAGGCCTACCGACTCAGTCCTGACCTATAGACCCATCGTGTTGCTGGATGAGGCGGGTAAACTGTTTGAGAGGGTTCTCTCTGTCTGTATCGTCCGGCACCTTTGCGAGGTCAGCCCAGATTTGTCGGACGCCCAATTCGGTTTCCGAGCGGGGCGTTCGACGATCGGTGCTATTTTGCGCCTGAGGGCCGTGACTGAGGAGATAGGGAGCTGTGGCGGCGTGCTGTTGGCGGTGTCGTTGGACATCGCCAACGCTTTCAATAGTCTGCCATTCAGCTGCATCAGGGAAGCACTCCGTTATCACGGGTTGCCAGGGCCTGAACCGACTGGCGGCAGGCTATTTAGAGAAGCCTACTGTCATGTACGAGGACCGAGAGGAAAATTTAAGTCGTCGGCCCATGTCGTGCGGTGTTCCGCAGGGGTCTATCCTTGGACCACTCCTGTGGAACATGGGGTATGACTGGGCCCTTCGAGAAGACCTCCCCCCCGGGCTGGTTGTAATCTGTTACGCAGATGACACATTGGTCACGGCCCGAGGGGTTGAACTTTCAAGCTCCCTCGCGCCAGGCTACCATGGGGTTATCTCTGGTGATCGGGTGCATTGAGGCGCTGGGCTTGCGGATAGCCCTGGATAAGACGGAGGCCCTTTTATTTCATGGGCTCCGTCGTGGTCCAACCCCTGGCGCCTCCATCGAGGTCAACTCGGTCCTCGTACCGGTTCAGGCCCATATAAAATATCTGGGCCTAATCCTTGACGGAAGGTGGCGCTTCAACGAGCACTTCCAGCAGCTTGCTCCCAGGCTGGTCGGCGCTGCGTCCGCCCTTGGGCGACTCTTACCCAATTTAGGCGGACCCGGCGTCGCTACGAGACGGCTCTACACGGGGGTTGTCCGGTCAATGGCACTTTACGGTACACCCGTGTGCGCGGGGGCTCTAACCGCCCAGAATAGGGCTCGCCTCTGGCGTTCTCAGAGAGTTATGGCGGTTAGAGCCAAACGCGGATACCGCACCGTGTCGACGGAGGCGGCGTGCGCGTTGGCCGGGACTCCCCCGTGGGATTTGGAGGCGGAAGTGCTCGCCGAAGTATATCGCGGGAAGTGGCAGTCGGCTCCGCCCGAAGAGGTACGCGAATGGCGTAAAGGCCGCTCGCCGAGCCACCATGGCTCGTTGGTCGTCCCGGCTGGAGGCTCCACGTGCTGGCTTTGCCGCCGTGGAGGCGCTCCAGCCGGTCATTGTCGAGTGGGCAGGGTGGTAGCATGGGACCCTTTCCTCACGATTGACGCAGGTTCTTTCCGGGCACGGCTGCTTCGGGAAGTACCTGCATTCGGTCGCTAGGAGGGAATTGAGTCCCGCCTGTCACCACTGCGATTGCAGTGAGGACTCGGCTCAGCACACGCTGGCGGTCTGCTCTGATTAGGCAGCGCACTGCACCGGGCCCTGACTGTAGTCAACGGAGGGGATCTCTCGCTACCGGCCGTCATACGGTCCATGGCCGATAACGATAGGAATTTTACCGCGGTCGCGACCTTCTGTGAGGAAGTCATCTCGCAGAAGGAGGCGGCTTGGCACTCGGACTTAATTCGCAGCCGGCGAACCGGGCGGTGGAGGCGCGCTTTCCAGCGCCTCATGCCGCCCTGAGTGTGGCCGCGGGTGGACGGGACGAGTTCTCCCCTACACCCGCTATAGTGGCCCCCCGCGAGGACTCCACGTGTGTCTGGACGTCGCCTAATTTAGAGGTTTTAAGGTTTTTTACCCGGAGGTGGTGCCCGCGCTCTTGCGGAGGGTTCCGGATATCTTAATAAAAGCTGTTCCCGGATCCCTCCTACTTAAGGCGCAGTACAGCACACCGTGTGGTTTTAGTCGGTTCGATTCAGACACACCGCCCTACCGAAAACCCCGGTGGGGTGACGGCCCGAGGGGGTTTCCACACGCACAAAAAAAAAAGGGGGAATAAAAGGTTCCGCTGAAGTGGTTTGTTTTAAAGACTGTGAACTGGTGATAGGCCGAGTAGAAGCTCGTTCTCTAGGTTTACGGTAGCAGTGCTTCCGAGCAATGAGCTCTTTATAGACTTGGCAAACTTTGTAGTTTGCTGGGTGGTCACATAAACCGAGAGCACATTTTGCAGGTGAGTTTATATCCGTTTTGTTACAATCAGAGGTTTACAAATCAGAGGTTTTATGTTTCTTTCCGCATTTGACACACCTTAAGGGTCTCATGCAATTCTTTGTGTTGTTCTTTGAGTGCACGTAATCTTGACAGCGTTGGCACTGAACAATTGTTTTTGATTTTCGGGGATCTTCTATTTTTACTTTTTGGTTGTAAATATACATAATCTTTTTTTGCCGTACATCGTACCGATCCATCTAGGCTTAAATCTCACCTCGATGAAAATGACATCATATCTCAAAATCATCAGTTTGGATTCCGCAAAGGCCATTCCACTGTGGAACAAGTGCATAGAGTTTACCATTCTATAAGACAGTGCCTTGAGAAAATAAGGAGTATTACTCTGCAGCATTTTTGGATGTCCAACAGGCATTTAACCGAGTATAGCATAAAGGCTTGTTGTGCAAAATTAAAAAACACTTCCACACTCGTTCTACCTTCTCATGGCCTTTTATCTTAAATACTGTGTTGTATGACATATTTACTCACGACCTACCACAGGCCCCTAATGTAACTATTGCGACCTTCGCTGACGACGCCGCCTTTCCTTGTCCCACACTGATCCGGGCATAACTAGTAGAATGCTACAAACCCAACTTAACCAAATGAATGACTGTTTGCTGAAATGGCGCTTTAAAGGAAGTGCCCCTGAATCACACCATATTACGTTTACTCTTAGGAAGGAATTATGCCTATTAGGTCTACGTAGGCCAGCATCAGCTGCCGCAATCGAAGTGTGTAAAATACTTGGGTTTCTACTTGGACCAACGTATGACACGGAAAGATCATATAAAATAAAAAACGTGACGGTGTTAATAACCGATTCAAAAATCTTCTGTGGTTACTTGGAAAGCAGTTAACTTTATCCCTTAGTAATAAACTTAGAGGTACCTACAGCTCGGTCATAAAGCCCATTTTGACTTATAGGATCCAACTATGGTCTTCAGCCAGTAAATCAAACATCTTATGTCTTTAAAGAGCCCAAAATAACATATAAAGGACCACAAATGGTGCAACCTGGCTCACTTGTAACTCAGAGATTAATGAGTACCTCGACATAAAAACTGTGATACAAGAAGCAAAAGAGTACACAGATAAATACTCAGACTGTCTAACGAATCATCCTAACCCTCGGGAAATGCACTTCTGCAAAAAATACTATGAATCTTTTAAAAAGTGCTAAAGTGCGTAATGTTTGACGAGAGTTGGGGCAGTGGCTCTAATTTCTTAAAACCCATTCTACTACAACCAACCTGATTATAGTTGCACAAGACTGATTAACTTAGGTTAACGCTTGTGTTAGGAGTGGGTTCAAGGCGGTAGTGCACTCGTATCCACTTGATCGCAAGTCCGACGCCTTAGCCAATACGCTACCGCCGCTTTCTCCATTAAAACGAATAAGCCGCCTGAAAATAATTTACATGAATCCGGGATTCGTTTCAGAAATATTCTTATCTCTCTTTCCCCTTGATTTATCAACCTCCACAATGTTGCCAAGCGTATACACATAATATGAATAAAATTAAATGACATTTATACCTTCGATATATAATAACTAGCAGTTTCCGCGCGCGCTTCGCTCGCGTGTACATATTTATATATTTTGCGCGGGACCCTAAATCGAGATAGGTAAATATATTCAACTTTATAAACAGAAAGTTAAAACAGTAATATTTACCTTGTGTAAAACCGTCGTGTAGGTGGAACAAAAATTTGATCACGGCGTGACGTGAACACTTTTTACATTGAAATCCATAGATTATACACTAATAACTAGAGATAGATACACCACTCTGAATCAGTTTTGAAAAACTATGTACTATGACGGATAGATGGAGTTCATTTCATTTGAACTGAGCGCCGGTAGATGGCTCTTTACAGTATTTCAAAATTATTTAAATTTTTATTTTCAAATGAGATAAGTTTTTCAATGCCCTTATCTACTAAACAAGAAAAGTAAATAAATAAAAATACTGCAAAACTTAGCCCACTTCACTAAAGAAAAAGGTTCGATAGAAATGAAATAAAAGTCAAAACGGTGAATGTAATTTTATATAATCTTTTTTCTTTTGTGATCGTGGGTCTTAAAATATTTTATGGCTACATTATTGTTGGATCATTTGAGGAATCACAGCTTAATTTACCCTTAAGTAGTTCGTTAACGTTATGTTAAATAAGCATAAAGTTTGTTTTTATGATCAGTACATTACAGGAAAGAAAATTTGCAAAATATGTTTACTTTATCAATTATAGTATTTTTCAATTTGTTTGTATGTGGTTCCTCCTGAACTTTCAATATCCAAATTCACACGTAAACAAAGTAAAGTAAAGAATAGCAAAGTCGAACGTATATGACGGATAGCACGAGTCCAAGGGATAAGCAGGGTTAAACGTTTTAAGAAGATATCACAGAAATAAGCACAGTCCAGAATTTCGTCGTAACAATACCAAACACAATAGGCAGTTATCAAATTTTGAAAAATTTTGAAACCGTTACTACAGAGGGTAACCGAATCAACGTCAATCAGTCTTCTGTCAAAAATACCCACAGACTAGTTTAATATTATTTAATTATAAATTACATGGAAGTGATTATATTGTGATTATATTCTCTTCAAATTTAATTTCAAGATTTCTTTTTAATTTTCAGTGTTTTCTTACGATAATTTTTAAAAAATAGTAAGGTGCCATCTATGAACTTAAACTGAAAACCAACCTTTAGTTTTAGGTACACTAATCTATAGGTGACAGGACTTTCTATGCATATTTTTGTTGGACCCGATTGTATGGCAGTTGCATACTCCTTGATATAGATCTTTCAAACTATGCTTCTAAAATAAAATGGCGATTGTCAATACCAAAGAAAATGTTACGAGAATTCAAATACACTATTTGTTTCAAAAGGATTATTATTACAGATCTTAAAAAATACCGTTGCGTAGACGGAATTTCTACTATACGTGATTTCGTAGAACAACACGAAATTTATATTTTATTGATATTTTCGACCGTTGCTTGCTTATTTTAGAGTGGAAAATAAGAATTTAAGAACGAATCTTTAAGGGTAATATTCGAACATCGCTAAAAACCATCTATGAAATATAAGATGGCATATCTATAATTTTTACCTTCAAACTTAGCGATTATTATTTATGCTTATGCGTGGGACACAACAATATCGCATAGCATATTGAATAATTTTTTCAATATTTAATATATTAAGCTATTTCCAAAACTTTTAAATAATACAGTTATTAGCATAACTGCTACTTTATAAGAAAAAAGATATACCACTCGGGAACAAAAATAATCTCTGAATAAATAACTATGAAGGTCACAGGACACGTCAAATCTACGTAGATGTTTTTTTCTGAAAAAAAAACCCTTTATACATAACGGGGAATGCGATAAGTTAGCGACTGAGCGGTCATCACTAGGGCGTAGATTTAAAACATCACTACACTTCTCACAATCACTTTTATTTTTTCACTTTATCTGAGCGAGTGAACCAGCGGTCCCGTTTGGAGGGTCCGAACTCGATTACTTCCAAAAGAGTGCACCTCAACGTGCGTCGGTCCGAACTCAAAACGTAACGGCGTTCCCACGCCTCCGTACAATAAAATCAGTTGACCGTCTTGTTATCGCTAAATTGTCGTGCTCGCCGACATATATATTCTTTTTGTTCTCAGTTGGCAGCAGCCGGTTTAGGGCTGTTCTATGCTGGTTTCAATAAACCCCGCGGTCCGCGGTCCAGTGGCTACATATTCACAATGGTTCCCTGAAATTTATAATAACGGGTGAATAAAAGAAGAAATGTAATCATACTTATATTAGTAGATTTAGTTTTTAAATTAAAAGTGTGACGCCTTTACATTTATTCCAATATTCGCAAGACTATTTTAATGAACAAAAATAGTATATTTAAGAAACTAAAAATCATGCTAAAAAGTAAAATATTAACCGACTAAATACTTAGCATTTATTGACTTGACTTCCATTTAATACTTTGACTACTTAAAACTTTTTACTTTTCATTCATTTACTGATACGTTAAAATAGATAAATACGAGTATCATGTCATACTTATTCACATTTCATGCATGCTGTTATCTATAGTAATAGTAATAAAGAATAAAATAACAATAAAAAATGCCTATGGCAGTCCATAGGCAGGAAACGCAAACTAAAGTCCCTCGATGGAGAAGAGAGATATGCTTACTGCCATAGATAGGGAACGCAAACCGAACTCCCTCAATAGAGAGATATGTGTTGTCGAGAGTGTTCCCTGCCTATAGCAATTCAATTATAGCAAGTTTATTCTTGGCTGTTGTCGTCGTTGAGGTTTATAAACCAAGAGTGAATTGTGGGTTTTCCCTCTTTAATTACTATTTAAATACGGAATATCCCCATATAAGATTTTTTTTAACCGCTTTATGAATATCGGCAATTAACGACTGATGAATATTTAGATGCCTCGTTAGATTATGATTACTCCTTATCCTGAGGCGAGCTGTATTCTTATTTGCCACTATAGTGGTATTAACAACCTCTATCAGTATGTACTAATAATAAATAACTCGATAAATACATTACGTGAATCATAGTGATTATATTATCACCGCTATATAACGCGATATCTCGCGATAGATCGCGAGATTAGCTGAGATCTCGCAGAGGAAGTGATGGCCGCTAAAGAGGCGGCGAAAAGGGAACGGGAGAGGGCTAGTACTCTCCCGTCCCGAAGGAGAGGTACCAGGCACCGGAGAGCGCAGAATGATCTCCGGCCTCCATGAGCGCTGGCCTAGGGGTTACGGGTAAGGCTGCCCGTCACTCTAGCAGAAGCAGGCCTGAGCCGATGGCGCACCGTGTTCCGCGCACGCCTCTAAACCAGAAAGGGGGAGGCAAGACCCTCCGCACGAAAGAGCGTGGCTGCCTTTTGTTTAAGAGGCGGCTGAGGTCTTTCGGGGTTCTCGGGGACTTCCTTCCTAGGGCATAGGGTATATTCCTAGGGTATATATAGATATGGGTTCAGATTTTTTTGACCTGGAATAAACAAAGACCAAAATATGCATACACTGTCAAAGGTCGAAGGTCAATAGGCATACTGTCTCACAGTTTAGAGAGTTTCCCCACACAGAAAGTATCGAGCACGTCCATATCGACATTGTCGGACCACTGCCGATATCTCAAGACTTCCGGGACTGCGTGACTACGATAGAATAACCGTGGCAAATATCAGCACGGAAACTGTAGTACCAGTATTTATTAGCAGTTGGATTACGCGATTCGGCTGTCCCGTTCCAATCACAACGGATCAAGGACATCAATTCGAGTCGGATTTTTTCCACCAGCTGACAAGGCGGCTTGGAATCTAGACTAGATCCACACGACACCCTATCATCCGCAAGCTAACGGGCAAATAGAAAGATGGCACAGATTCCTGAAAGCAGCCCTCATAGCCACGTGCAACAGCACTAACTGAGTAACCGGATTACCCTTGGTTATGCTTGGACTTCGTGCAATTAGAACTGGAACTGTTTTGTACACAAAGCGCTACAATCATGCGATTATGTTTTCTCAGAAGAGACACAATAGAAAGGTCACTGACTGCTACATAGGAAAGTCCTTTCAAAGTCCTGAAACAGGAAGGAAAATGCTACACGATTCAACTCACGGACAGGATAACCGACGTATCCGTGGATCGCCTAAAGCCTGCATTCATCCTTTACACTACGGAGAAAACAAATAAAATGTATCATACGCCACCCACAAGAATGACGTCACCCGAACCGGTGCTCATATCTGACACTCAGCGTCTGAGCTCAGCGTACATCAGCAGGAACGACCACGCGCCAATACGTCACACGATATGGCCGTGAAATTCGACCAGTCATGCGATTTGCAACCTAAACACTAGTTGCAATCAACTAGTTAATTGTCTGTTAATTATTAATTATTCTGTTAATTATCTTATATAATTTCAATTTTTTTTTTTTTAAATATTGAGTATTGTTAACACATTATGTTAGTTCTCTGTTTCCATGTGTGTATCGATGTTAGGTCGCGTACACGTTTAATATAATTGTATAAATACTAACACAATTTACTAACAAGAAGAGTAATAAAGGAGTATGTACCTCAGTGTACCTTTAATCAAATCCAGTGTACTTCTTTTGTTAAAAATATATAATATAAAATATTTACACCCGCCATTCTAACGTTAGCGGGAAATCAATATAAACGGTGCGCACATCTCACACCTTCGGTTTGCCAATGATATCGTCTTATTAGCAGAGTCGCTAGAGCAGCTGGATGAGATGCTGCACAACGTAAATGGAGCATCTCGACGCGTCGGTTTTGGTATGAACTTGGACAAAACCAAGGTTATGTTCAATGAACACCCAGACCGATTGACATCGAAGGTTCGACGCTCGAAGTTGTTCAAGAATATGTCTATCTAGGGCAGGTTATCCAGCTCGGTAGAAACAACTTCGAGAAAGCAGTCACCAGAAGGATCCAATTAGATTGGGCAGCATTTGACAAACTACGTCGAGTTTTCTCTTCGCCATTACCGCAATGCCTTAAAACGATATGTTCGATCAATGCGTCCTACCTGTTATGACATTCGGTGCCGAGACGGTGACACTAACAGTGGGGCTAGTCCACAAATTAAAAGTCACGCAGCGGGCTATGGAGCGAGCTATGCTTGGAGTCTCTTTAAAGGATAAATTTCGTAATGAGATCATCCGACCAAGAACCAAAGTTACCGACATAGCTCGCAGGATAAGCATGCTGAAGTGGTAATGAGCTGGCCACGTATGCCGAAGGACCGATGGCCGTTGGAGCAGACGGGTTCTAGAGTGGAGCCCGCGAATCAGTAAACGGAAGGTAGGACTAGGACGCCCCCCAGCCAGATGGACGGACGACCTGAAGAAGGTAGGAGGGATGGACTGGATGCGGAAGGTGGAGGACCGGGTGCTGTGGCGCAGATTGGGAGAGGCCTATGTCCAGCAGTGGACTATGATAGGCTGATTGATTGATATTTGTTTCAAAATGATTATTATTATAGATCTTGAAAATATGTACCGTAGAGTACCGTACCTAGAGGATCCCGGGATCCCGGATCTCGGGATCCCGGGCATATTTTAGTCCCAAAAATTTCGGGATGAAACTTAATGAATCCCGGGATTTTCGGGATTGATAATTTTTTTAAATAAGTCAATGAAAGTGGGTGTGAAACGAAACGCACTTACCTTGATTTGACATTGTCAAAATGTCAAATCAAGGTAAGTGCGTTTCGTTTCACACACTTTTACCAGCCATCCATCCAGCCATCTTGTTTACACAGCTGATTTCATTTGTTTTTGCTAACGAGCCTGTACCGGCTTATACGTAAAAGTGTGTGAAAATTCCCGCTTCACGTCGTGTAAGTATTGATATTTTTTTGTTAATTGGTGATAATTATAATCAATGTAATTATTAAAAAGCAACAATGGATTAATGTGTCTGAGTAAATATAGATGAAAAACATCAAGTGTTTATTTTCTAGTCTAAAGAAGTTGAGTTTTTGAAGTTTATTGTTAGTTTCATAAATTATTTACAGAAGTGTTTAGTTTGTTTATTTTATAAGAAGAAAGTATAATTTTGTTTAACCGCCTTTTTGAAGATTTAAAACTTTAATATTCTATGTCCTCACAAAACTAAAAGATAAATAAAAAATTGATTTTGATATGTTTTACCGTCTTTTTGTTACCACTTCTCATTATCAATACAATCCCGGGATTATCCCGGGATCCCGAGATTAACAGTAGATAATCCCGAAATCCCGGAATTAGAAAAATCAATCGGGATCGAATCCTCTAACCGTACCGTACCGCCCGGAATTTCCACCATTCGTGAATTCGTAGGACAACACGAAATTTATATTTTATTGATGTTTTCGAACGTTGCTTGCTTTATTTAGAGTTGAAAATAAGAATTTAAGAACGAATCTTCCAGGTTATTATTCCAACATCGTTCAAAAAACCAAGATATCTATAACTTTTACCTCCAAACGTAGCAAGGAGGTCGTGGAACACAACAAAATCGTATAGCATTTTGTTTTATTTTGGCAATATTTAATATATTAAGCTATTTATATAACTTTTAAATAATACAGTTATTAGTAATTATTAGTAAAAATAATCTCTGAACTATAAAGGTCACAAGACACGTCAAATCTACGAAGTTGCTTTTTTCTGTAAAAAAAATCCTTTATACATAACGGGGAATGCGATAAGTTAGCGACTTCACTTTTATTCACTTCATCACTTCATCACTTATAGCCAACAATATTTTTTCACTTTACCTGAGCGAGTGAACCAGCGGTCCCGTTTGGAGGGTCCGAACTCGATGACTTCCAAAAGAGTGCACCTCAACGTCCGCCCGAACTCCAAATGTAACCGTAGCCCCTTCAAACGATTCCGCTCACGTGACTCGTGACGTAAGGGCATTCCCCCGCCTCCGTACAATAAAATCAGTTGACTGTCTTGTTATTACTAAATTGTCCTAAATTGTCGTATTCGCCGACATATATATTCTTTTTGTTCTCAGTTGGCAGCAGCCGGTTTAGGGCTGTTCTATGCTGGTTTCAATGAACCCCGCGGTGCGGTGGCAACTGACTGACATCGATTCTCTGAAATTAATATTAACGGGTGAATAATATAAGAAATGTAATCATACTTATATGAGTAGATTTAGTTTTTAAATTAAAAGTGTGACGCCTTTACATTTATTCCAATATTCGCTAGACTATTTTAAAGAGCAAGAAATAGTATATTTAAAAAAACTAAAAGTTATGCTAAAAAGTAAAATATTTACAGACTAAATACTTAGCATTTATTGACTTGACTTCCATTTAATAATTTGAGTACTTAAAACTTTTTACTTTTTATTCATTTACTGATTTATGATATATAATAAATAAATATCATGTCATACTTATTCACATTTAATGCATATTGTTATCTATAGTAATAACAATAAAGAATAAAATAGAAAATTCAAATTTCGCTAAACCCGCTAATCGCTATAATTACTAGTCGGATTTGAAAAATCCTCTTTCATAACCCAATCTTCAGGAAGGTTGGCTTTTAAAAATAAAGCTACTAGCCCTTAAAAAGGAACAGTGATCAAAAGTAGTTTTAAGAAGGTTTACGAAAGGGTTTTACCCTTTTTAGCACGGGCTCCTGTTCCAAAATTCACCACTCAACCTCGGTTTGTAAACCGAACGATGACAACAGCCAAAGCTAAACCTCAACAAATTGTCAAAGGGAACGCAAACCTAATTCCCTCAGTAGAGAGATACGGTTACTGCCATAGACAGGGAACGCAAATCGAACTCCCTCGATAGAGAGATGCTTACTGCCATAGACAGGGAACGCAAACCGAACTCACTCGATAGAGAGATATGCTTACTGTCATATACAGGGGACGCAAACCGAACTCCCTCGATAGAGAGATATGCTTACTGATAATTATATTAGATGTATATGTGTATGTATATGGTTAATTAAGTCTCCTTCTATGTACAAATTTATGTGCAAAAAATAACATTGTAGTTTCTTAAACAAGATTAATGCATAATTTGCATTAAAAAAAATAATATGCTTCATTATCTGCGACAGTACATTATTACTTGAACTGCCTTGGTTTAGTAGGAGCTAGGCTTAATCTGTCAGTCCCACCACCATCAAAAAGTATTGTAGTTTTCTAAATCTTTTATCATTTAAAATGCAGGTTGATAATGAAGACATTATTAGCACGTTATGGTTAGTTCTCAATTCACAACTATTAGACCGGCAGCTTGCGACAGATTTTATCGATCAATCGTATCACGTATGCTCTTCAAATTATTGATTATATTGTAGGTTTAACTAAAAAATGGATCTAAGCGATCGAATTTCGAGAGGAAATGCGACCCGAGGAGTCCAGAACGCAGAACAGAAATCAAGAAATTATTAGGCTGTTAGGCAGTTATTTCACATTAGTAGCAGCTGCGCGAATCTAGGGGTCGTAATACCTTATAATTATTGCTGCTGTTAACTCATCATCATCACTCATCAAAGAACAATGTGTAAACCTAATAAATGACGTCTACCTTGCGGCTTGCGGCGTCATCATGGGGCGGGTCATTTCTTTCCCTCTGATATGGCGAAGGAGATGATGGCTGGTCCATGCGTCATACTCGTGAACGGGTGCTGCTTGGGGTGACTGGTCGGCCTAGTCAGCGATGCTTTAGCCTATACTATTATTTTGGTTCGATCAACTGCAACTCTAGCCTCTTAATCCAGTCACGAAAAATAACAGTAGATTTTGTAATTGAATGAAAGTAGATGTGCACCTTGAATGATTTCTATGTTTAATAAGTTCAAACCTTCAACGGTATCACCGAGTGATTTTTATTTTTTAGTACGTTAGCTTTTGGAGCATTTCAATAAAATGAAATTCAGGTGGCATCAGCTTGCATCCTGTTTACCTTTCGTTTAACACTAACACTATTGTACCTGAAGATCTGACTTTTAAAAAGAGTGGCCATGAGTTTCTTTACCAGTATTCTTAACATAAGGCTCTACGCATTTTGGAAACTGGAAGTTATAGATCGATACAAGCAGGCAGTAAATTTCGGTGTTTTCACCTAATTTACCTCGACAATCCAGCACATGCTGTGGCGTCTGTTTGCGCCGATCTATGATTTTGACTCTAGCTTCAATTTAACGTTCATAAATGTCACTTAGTGTCTTGATTGAATAAATGATTTTGAATTTGAATTGAATTTGAATTACCATATTCTGCTTAAGTAGGGTTGTTGTAGGCATCTAATTTCATTACGTCGAACAAAATATTCGCAATATCTATACGAAACGGACAACAGTTTGAATTCCCACTTGAAATATGCGATCGATCGGTACTAAGTTTACATTCGTTACGCCACAACTTAGCATCAATCTTTCAAGATTCAACCTTACCGGTATAGCGTTGTGTACACTCACGAGCCTTTAGGTCACTTCACCAATTACCGCCGCATTGGACTAAATGGTACCTGTACAGTGTACATGGCACACTACGATGATACTTAGAGCTCAATCTCCGTCACCAGCACGATGGTCACACTCGAAGGCGCCGATTGGTCGTGTGCTGTACCCACACTTTTCAACGTACTAAACGTGTGCCTTATAAGTTCCGACTTTTTTTTCACTTCTTAAGGCAAATACTAGGTGGTTGAGATAGAACCACGAGGATCCCATCCCACTTCTGATATTAGGTTCCGAAGTAGAATTAGTTAAAAATAACAGAAAATCACAACAAATAACACTTTGATAATTTTTACATTAACAAAATAACCAAAAACTTGTTAATCACAATTTATTACAAAATGGACACGAAAAACGGCTGCTCCGATCGCTACGACCGCTGACGATCAAATGGTGACGATCTAATCTTGATTTTACTTCCTTTTATTTAAAATTTGAAGGTAGATCGACGGCTCTGAGGGTGGCTTATTAATATTACATTCTGGGTCCGGCTGGCGGGTGGTGTAGATTTGATTACACTATTGAAGTACATTTATAGCAACTGTTTAAACGATATATTACGCCGTTTACATATTATATTATATTATGTTTTTTGTAAATTTAAATTGTATTTAAATATTTTTTTTGATATTTTACGTCATGTCTTCTGATGATGAATCTTTTCATTCAGCGAACGAATCTTCTAACCTTTCAAGCGATGACAGTTTCTGTTCTTCAAGTGATACTCTTGGTGACTCTGTGCGACGGACATTCAATAATGAACCTGTAAACTGGTTGAATGTTTGTCAAATTAACGCGCTAATCCACTAGCATATATATATATATATATACCTACTAATATTATAAAGTAAAAATATGACTGAACTTTATTTTGTGAGATCGAGTTTTTACATATATTATAAAAATAAGTTTGCCGATAATAATGTCACACTAAAGTTTTTGAAGTTATACTTCTTTTGGCGCGTTTTGGAAAAATAATGAGAGTAAATTTTTACGATGCGCGCGCACATCGTCACGAAAAACCGGCACCCTGAAGTTAGCTAGTCAACATTCGATGCGCGCGCAAACCGTCACGACAAACCGACACCCTGAAGTTAGCTAGTCAACATTTTAGTTTTTCAAAATAAAGTTACAGCCTTCACGATAGTGATAAAAATGGTTTTTACATATTACTTAGAGTACGTTTGTAGAATTTGAGGTTAGTTGACGGTATGTATTATTTATTATGATATTTAAAAAAACTTTATTAAACTAGATAAAAGTATAACTTCTTACGTGCGTACATAAGTACACACACACTTTTTTTTTATCACAATGTTTGTAATTAATTCACTTTCGTCTCTTGTACCGAAGCAAATAATGTTTTTTTTTTTGCAAAATTTACCCACTTGCACAGAATACATAATAGTAGGTACTTACTACTATTTTTAGATGCAGTATGTTTGTGAACTGTGCTATATAAGCTTGTAAATGTTTGTTAGGAGTGGGTTGGATGTAATAGGTCGAGTCGAACACGCTACATCTCGATCGTAGGGTGATACCGTTCGACACCTCTTCGCTCTCTCCTCTGTTCAAAAACTACAAAATGGTTCAAATAGGAAATAGAATAATTGATCATTTATTTATTTTATTTATCATGGCTGAATTAAGACTGATTATGTTTAATTTAGTTTATTAAAGAACAATGATCGCCTAATAAAAGTTCTTATAAGAAAGCACAAATTTATTTAATAATAATAATATTTAGCAATCATTGTGCCGATAGTCATTTCGGCCCATTGGTTAATTGCTAAGAGCCTCGACCAACACCTTCAGAGGCTCACGTTAGGCAGCTGGATTAAGAGCCTAATGCAGAAGGCAGTCCTCCTCGATACGGCACGCATAGTGAGGAGATTTCTGTCTCTGGAACCCTAACCACCGGTAGCTTGGTCCTACTATTTTTAAATATATTTGTATTTTTTTTTATTGTGAATGTATTTAAAAAAATATTTTTTATGTCTATTTAAGTGAATAAAGAGAATAATAATAATAATTAATTTATTTCGGATATTGATTCATAAATGTGTTAGTAACAATGATCTTACAACTATGTTAGTTCTACATTACAAACAATAACAATCACAAAAATAATCGTGGGGATGCGCTAGCATGCAGCCGCATCCACCTTTGTAGGACTGGAAGGTCCCATCTCTCAGACAATACTCTCAGGATGCCATTGGTGCTGCCTAGCAGTCGAGTGCACATTGACGCGCTCCGCTTTCTTATGATGGCATAAAAGTCATCGCAATGTGCCTCCGCGAACATATTTGAGGCGCTACAAAACCTCTGCAGATTCAACAGCATCCTGAAAGCACTGTTGTACTGGACGTGTAATGCGCTGTACGCCCGCTGCGTAAAGTTAGTCCACAGGGTGCATGTGTAGAAGGACTGATAATATGCTTTGGAAAGAGTAACCTTGACTGGTGTATTACAACGTGCGAACCTGTGAGCCAATATATTACACGAGATAGACAGCGCCCTACGCTCTCTCTCAATACCAAGATCATCTGATAAATCATCGGTGTCCCCATTGGGCCATTGCCAAGGTACTTAAACTTGTTTACTCTATTTAACTTGCCTCACGCCGAACTCCAACCTGTAAATGTCCGACCGCGCATCCGACCATCTTACACTATTTTGCTGCCGACTGTATCAATATTTAAACAAAGATACAATTTCACACTTCTTTCGGCTTCTGCCACAGCCTGTCATAGCTAACAAGGTCAAAAGCTTTTGATAGATCTAAATAACAAGCGTATACAGGTGTATTTCTAGCTTTATAGTACTGAACAGTCTGCTTGAGACATAGAATAGCACTCTCAGTTGATAAAATGGGCCTGAACCGAAACTGAGCGTCATTAAATTGCAGGTACTGTCCCAACTGCTGGTCAAGCAAACTGTCCATTACTTTAGCAATGAGAGTCGCAAGTGAAATTTGCCTAAAATATGTCTAATTATGATTAGACAAATTTGACAAGTCGCCAGTCTTATCCTTTAGGATAGGCACTACGTCCGTGTACATTAAGCTATGACTAACACACAGGGTAAACAATAATGCATGTACTCTTGGTAGATGTACGCCCGCACACTGCAAATGCTCTATGCTAAAACTATCATGACCCGGGGATTTACGTCTTACCATGTTTTTATAACTAAAGCAACCTTCTCAGCGGAGAACCTGATATTAATATCCCCGGGGTGACCGTCCGCAGCGAGCACTTGCGACGCGGACGAGGGCCCGAGAGGTGAAGATACACTGAAGTAGCGCTGAAAGGCACAAGTTATATCATGTGGGTTGTATACACCACCCATACTCACTGGAGAGCTCGACTTGGGGTTCAACTTACGTGTGTTTTTATTCGCACTACAAGCGACCACGATCGTTCGGAACAAAAAGTTTTTAGTTCGTCAGAAAACAGCTCACCTGGATGTGCGTTGAAATCGCCCAGAATAAATAACGATTCTATGTCACTACTTTTAATAATTGCGTTTAGTTTGCTTAAACAATCCGTGAACTCCGCTAAATTATCCATAGAGGCATGTAAACAGATATTACTATCATAGACCGATCGTTGATCACAAGCTTTATCACCACTAGGTGCACACTTTTACACGGTATCACTGACACTGACGGAAAAAGAGCCTTCCCCCAGAGTAAGGCGACGCCACCGTAAGGGTTCCCTCTAAGTACGCCAACTGTTGTATCTACAGCCGACTTTGCAGTAAAAGAGAATTCGTCATCAATACCACCCACAAATTGTATGCATGACAACAGAACAACCCTACGCCAGTAATGTTATGCTGGTCTAGTACCAATCTCTATAAGTTTGTGGTCAGCAAATGCTTGGAGAAGTCGCTGCTAGTTATTTAACTTTAAATAAATATTTAAATCATATATCTCAGCTATTTAATGGACCATTTTTTAATTCTGATCTCATTTATTACATATATATCCATGTGATACATGTAGACATGACGACGTTTATGGGAGGAAGTGGAAATACACTCTAAGAGATTTTACAATACTCGAAACTGGCCTGCTCGTGGATCAATCACCAGTATCACCACGGTAGATATTATTATTATTGTTTTAAGTGCCTAGTGCTACTTCGACCATTTCTGGTCTTTTGTGGCTCTTCAACATTTCTTACATGTTGAGCTAAAACTAATTTATTTCCATTGAACAAAGTTTGAGGTTGAAAACTTATGTTGTGTTTTATACATTCAAAGCCGATTTTTATAATTAGGTAAATCCATTCTTCTATATACTGTTTCTAACAAATTCCTTTAAAAACTGTTTCTCGTCTTTCTATGTTCCTTTAATTACTTTATTTATAAAAAAATAATAAAAAATTTGCGCATGCTAAGTGGCGCTACTGTCGTGCACTATCCCAATATTCTACAAAGTCGGACGTAGTGCCTTCTCATTCTCTGCCAATCAACCAATTCTATTGCGTGCCTTCAGTTGTTCTCAGGAGACAAGCAGTCAGATTGATAAGCTAATAACTGAGGGTCAAAAATTATTTTCCTATATTTAAGGCTTTTTTAGCCTATAAACCTCAAAACATGGTAAAGCCTTAACAGTTTTTGAGAGTGGTTGACAGCAGGTTTATGAGGCGTAATGTGGTTATCTCTTTTCGATAATGGGTGTGATAAGAGAGTGGCTGCCGAGATAGAATCCTATAAGGTATAAATCCCTTTTTTTTTAAATGTTCATGCGTTTTATTAGTTGATATGGAGTTTCTGTAAAAGTAAACAAAACGGGAACCCAATAAAGGGTTCAAACAAAGTCATGAACTTGTGAACTTAACTAGATAAGAGAAGAACTACACACAAACTGCTTGAATGCTTAGCTCTAGGTGTATTGCTGGAAGGTTATCCATCGCCCTAGGAGAAGCAGGAGGAGGCAAGACTATACGCAGCAGGCGGCCAAGTTTGCTGAGGTTTACAGGGATTTTCTGAGTTTCTGAGTGCTGCTGTACCCTATGAGGACCCGATAATCCGTGACGGAGCACCGTGTGGTTTTATTCGACCCGAGTCGGGTATACCACCTTGCCGTTTTAGGCCCCGTCCACACGTCAAAAAGATTGAAAGGTGCATTGCTGGGAGAATACTGTGTATGCTTGACATTAATAAGATAGACGCAAAACTTACGTGGGAGAGCCATGCTTCGGCACGTATGGGCCAGCTCGATTCCGCTCGATACCACGGCCTCACATAAAACCGGCAGTGAAACAAAAGTACATTGCTTTTCGCCGCGGGAGTGAGGTTACCGGAGGCCCTAACCCTTCCCTCTCCCCTATTCCCGTCCTTACCCTCTCGTCCCTCTCCCCCTCCTCCCCTATTCCCACCTCAAAGGGTGGCAACGCACTTGTGACTCTTGAGTTACAGGTGCCCATGGGCGGCGGTACTCATTTACCATCAGGTGACCCGTCTGCTCGTTTGCCATAAAAATAAAATACCATAAAAGAAAAAACAGTGTTCAAGAAGCATAGACGTGGGATTAACACACTCGTCTATATGTAGAGGCCGCGGCTCGAGTGTTACAATAACTGGATATGATAGCTGCTTACATGACCTTTCATGATATATATGTTTTTACCGCGCACCGAAGGTTCCGTAAAAACTTGCCTATGTGGATTACATTGTTCGTAATGTGTTGACGGTATAGATACCTCTAGAACTTGCCAAATATTCAGAAGCAACTATAGTAGTTAGCAGTTACCCAGAAATGTGCGTTTTATTTAAATTGTTTTGCGGAGTTGTACTTCTGTACTGGTACCTACAATAACCAATATATAATTATAAGAGCATGATTTGTGGCAAGATTGAGTACAATAGTTACTACCTAATATGAACCAATTCTAGAACCTCACTTTTTTGCGTTAGTTAAAAACCATCTCTCCTCACCTGACCGTTTATAGCTTACTCAGGTAGGCAGCAATGTCCACAACTTAAGTGGACTAAATTATTGCATTTTTAGGTAGTAAATTTGTTTTTGTTTAGACTAATACTAATAATACTCGTAAGGAACATATACTTTAAAAAAAAAATTACACATAGAAGTATAAATAATCCTAATACTCACGAATTTCAGAACCTCACTTTTTTTCTTGTCTGCTTCACGTCAAATACTCTTAATTAAGCAGTGTGAGGTTTTGTGTTATTTGTTGTTTCTAGTTCTAAATTATGGTTTCATAATGTTGGGCAATTCTGGTGTAATACAAAACTGTTACTAGTTAGATCAAATTAGCGAAAAAATCCTCTATAATCATAAGATTACCTTCCTTTCATGGACTTTTTTTATCTAGATTCAACTATAAGGAATTGATTGCAAGTAAAATTATAGCATGAAATTGTCAGGTAAATTTGAAAAATTATGAAATCCGCTTTTCCACGTCTGGAGTGAAAACTAAGAGTGCCTTATAGTGTTCACGAGGCGACCGTTTCACGGGCGTTGAACGTGCGTTGAACGTACGTTGTCGCAGTTCAGTTCGAATTCTGTATTCGTTGAAGATGGACGTAAAAACAGCCTTGTGTTTGGAGATTTTATTTAGACGTCAGAAACAGCAACACAAGGAGAGATTAAAATACTTGGTTTATCCATTTTAACATCCAGACTTACTGAAAGCCACTTTATAACTTAATATCCTTAACTTAGGCTACATGAAACTAGGTGGAGGCTCTGACCACCCAGAATAGGGCATGCCAGTTATGGCGGTTAGAGCCATGCGCGGATACCGGCACCGTGTCGGCGGAGGCGGCGTGCGTTTTGGCCGGGACACACCCGTGGGATTTGGAGGCGGAAGTGCTCGCTGAAGTATATCGGCGAACGGCTGAGTTCCGGGCGGGAGGCGGCAGTCGGCCCCCGCCTGAAGAAGTACTTGAGTGGCGTGAGGCCGCTCGCTAAGCCACCATGGCTCGTTGGTCGTCTCGACTGGAGGCTTCACGTGCTGGCTTTGCCGCCGTGGAGGCGCTCCAGCTGGTCATCATCGGGTACCACGGGACCCTTTCCTTCCGACTGACGCAGGTTCTTTCCGGGCACGGCTGCTTCGGGAAGTACCTGCACTCGGTCGCTAGGAGGGAACTGAGTCCCTCCTGTCACCACTGCGACTGCAGTGAGGACTCGGTTCAGCACACGCTGGTGGTTTGCTCCGCCTGGGCGACGCAGCGTCGGGACCTCACTGCAGTCAACGTTTACGTCGTGGCCGTCATACGTTTGGCCGGTAGCGGCAGGAATTTTACCGCGGTCGCGACCTTCTGTGAGGACGTCATCTCGCATAAGGAGGCGGTGGAAAGGGTCCGGGAGGACGATCTCCACTCGGACCTAATTCGCCGCCGGTGAACCGGGCGGTGGAGGCACGCTTACCTCATGCCGCCCTGAGTGTGGCCGCGGGTGGTTGGGACGGGTTTTCCCCTCCACCCGCTATAGTGGCCCCTTGCGAGGAGGCGGCGTCCACGTGTGCTTGGACGTCGCCTAATTGAGAGAGTTTTTTACCCGGAGGTGGTGCCGGAGGGGGGCTCCGGATGTCTTAATAAAAGCTGTTCCCGGATCCCGCCTACTTAAGGCGCAGTACGGCACACTGTGTGGTTTTTTTTTATGGTATAGGGGGCAAACGAGCAAACGAGCAGACGGGTCACCTGATGGTAAATGACTACCGCCGCCCATGGGCACCTGTAACTCAAGAGTTACAAGTGCTTTGCCGCCCTTTAAGGTGAGAATAGGGGAAGAGCGGGAAGGCGGGAGAGGAGGATTAGAGGGGAGGAGAGAAGGGAATAGGGGAGAGAGAAGGGTTAGGGCCTCCGGTAATCTCACTCACGCGGCGAAAAACAATGCAAGCATTGATTCACTGCCGGTTTTCTGTGAGGCCGTGGTATCGAGCCGGCCCATACGTGCCGAAACATGGCTCTCCGACGTCCATAATATTTAAAATTTGAAATTTTGATGGGAAATAAAAATAAAAGAAAGTAGTACCTTGTGCTTTTGGCATTTCTTATGTGTTATATTTCTTATGTGTTATATTTCTTATGTGTTATATTTCTTATGTGTTATATTTTTATTTTAATAAACTACCTTTTAATACAATCGTGTACAGAAAACCATTGATCTCAAAGCGAGCCACGTCAAGCAAGCGTCGGATCAAAATGCCACCGCATGTGAACGACTTGAACAACTCTTGGTTTCTTTATTGCGCACATTTCCTAAATTTACTTTTTTTTCGTGGGAGCTTTAGTTTTCGCTCTAGACGCGAAAAAACGGTTTTTACCATTTTTGCTATGGCACCTTACCTGACAATATTAGGCTATAATTTTACTTGCAATTAATTCCTACTACTTAAATCTTTAAAAAAAAATCCATTGGACCAAAAAGCTAATTTATTCTATACGTACGACTATACGTTCTCCAAGGAGTTTCTAACGTTAGAATAATTTTTTTCCATAAACAACTTTGATCTTTTTCTTTAGATATTTCTTTTCTTCTGTTAGGTACACAATATTTTTGTTGTGTTATTATAAGTCTATTTGTGGACATTTATATTAAATAAATATAGTTATGATTAAATAATTACATAATGTAGTAAAAGTCTGTAAGTGCACTTACCGCCTGTGGCACAGGTTTACCCTAGTACAGGCACCCATATATTTTAAGCCCATCAATGTTATATAAGATCTGTAATAATGTGTACCAACTATAAATGAATAAATTTATTATTATAATTATTATTATTTTTAAACCCTGACCCAGAAAAGAAGGGTGTTATAAGTATAAGTTTAACATGTTTATTTCTGTGTGTCTGTCAGTATGTGTGTACACAAATTATAGCACCTAAACAGATGGACCGATTTTGATTTAGCTTTTATTTGTTTGAAAGGTGACGTGATCGCCAGTGTTTAAGCTAATCTTTAAGAAAATCGGTTCAGCCGTTTGATGATGATAGGCTTTTTTCTAATTGTTGAAGTCGTTGAAGGGAGTTTAAGTCAAGGATTTTATTTTTTGAATTTATACTAATTTATCCTTTTAGTTCGGTGGTCTCGTCTTAATTTTCCAAGAATCGGGATTAGTCCCATCACCCGCATTCGTGTTCAATGATGCTGGCGAAAATCTAATGGCATACATCAATTTTTTTTATAAAATTGGAGCTGCGCTATTAATAACAATTGTTATTGGAGGTATTGGCTTGTTGATGGATTGGGCTGTTCTTCTCGTGATAGTAAGTATAATCATATTATCGAATATTCAATAAATATTAAAGATATTATTACAAAAATGTATTATTAACTTAGTTTTCTGTTACAGATAGGTGCAATATCCTTCTCCCTTGAGGAGGATAACTTATATCTTACAGGGATCACCAATTATATTCATAGTCGTGTGCGCTTTTGCAGGTGACTTTTAAGCCATCTTCCCGTGTTAAAATTCAAATAATACTTAAATATCTACAATAAATATAATTGCCCTAATCTATCTGACTCTGAAGTTTGGAGTAAAGTTGGTGCACACAGTTGCACCACACACAATAAACAAAACTCATGTCATGAAACTTCCTTACTTTTGTGTTTCTGTACTCGAGTAATACAAGTTAATATATAATAGAAACTTAATCATAGATGATTAGGTTTCCGTTATATGTTTATTGTACTGTTTACCTAAAGTTTGTACAAAATAGGTCGACTGCCCGGATGCGGACCGCGGTTCGGATCCGGACCCATAGATGACCATTTGATGGCCCCTGCCTGTAGGTACATATTGTTTTTCTAAGTTTGGAATCAAACAACAGGCCTGTAAATAATGGTGATTATATAGGAATTTAGATTGAATACTTTAACAATCAAATTCCACTTCATCTGACGTTCCACTTCAGACGCGCCCTCTTATTTCAATTCTAACAATATTTTACAAATTTAGAATATACTACAATCAGTGATTCATATATTATGTTAACAGCCTCTGACGAGTTCAACGGTTTGAACACTAAAATATTATAAGATCAGTGTTTGTTTATTCGTTTTTCCGTATTTTATGCGCTGCGGTGCCGTTAATGCAATTTTTTGCACTTGCAATACCGGAAGTTTAACTTACCTTTCAATTTTTACCGGGTTGATAACGTATACGTTTTATTCGCACGCTATCAACCCGGTGGAAGGCATAACAAAAGTGGTGTAGCTAGTGGCAACTGATGTCATAATAAAAGATGTTCCCGAAACCCTCCTATTTTCAGTAATCGGTAATCGGTGCGATACCGACACACCTCCCCACCTCTCTCTCTCTCTCTCTCTCGTCTCTTGTATATATTTACACATATATATAACATAAAGGTATACACATATCTACTTACATCCGTCGAGAATAAGGAGTAAACTCCAATAAAGCATAAAAAGCACAATAAAGCGTTACGCTGCCCTCCGATCACTAAATTTTACTCTTCATATTTTTCATACCGGGCGCCTAAATGCAAATCGATTCTTAAGGAGTAAACTCCAAAAAAGTAAATTGTCCGCTGAAATATCAGCGGACAATTTAATTTTTTTTTTCTGGAGCTGTATGTAGATGTCTGTTAAGTAATAACTTAATAACTTAACTTATAAATAAGAAGTGCTGATGACCCTTGGTTTTCAGCGCAGGGAAACGGAACAAGATTATTTTGACTAAAATAATACTGCTTTTTTTCAGTATGGTGTTCTAATGGGATGGCTAGGCGTCGTCAGTATTGAGTTGGGAGAGAAGTGGATCAATCACAATGAGGAATTAAGAAGAACCGTTGACACTTTCTTGGATGATTCGTTCCTCGATCCTAATATGACAAGTTTTCACCAAATTGAATCTCGGGTAAGTCGCTGCAAACCCAATATTCATTTAATTGTAAATCTTTCGGTGACTATGACGGCGGAGACAGGTCAGTTTTTACACACAGTTAAATAGGCTTTGAGATTTGAGATTTTATTTATTTCTCTCTTGCATTACAAAACATAATTACATCATAGCCTTAAATTAGGTACTTATACAAGTTATAGAGACTGGCGTCGGTTGTAGGTAAATCGTGTATTACAGGTCACCAGGCTATCGGTCCGCCGGACAAGTATAGGTATATGACCATAATAATAACATTTTAATAAATAAGAATATACATAAAAATCTTTTTAACAAAAAATTTTACCGACGAAAAGAACTAAAAAGCAAAAAATTTTGTTCTTTTTAGTTCTTTTCGTCGGTTTAATTTATTGTTAAAAAGATTTTTATTTTATGATTTTTTTTCATCATCACCTCAGCTACATGATGTGATGATTTCTAAACGCAAATATCTGATAAAGTAATGAAAATTAAACAGAAACACTATTCGTTCCTACAATTTTCGAGGGCTCCTCTCAATTTTATCAGGATCCCATCATCAGATCCTGACTTCCTTGACATGGGACCACCCTGGAAGTATACCCTATCTAACAAAAAAAGAATAATCAAAATCGGTTCATAAATAACGGAGTGAGGGCTGAACAGACATAAAAAAAATAAAAAATAAAATATATATATAACACGGTCGAATTGAGAACCTCCTTTTTTTTCGACGGTTAAAAATAATAATTATGTCACAAGAAGAAATTAGTATAATAAGTATTTTGTTCTATCACAGAATTGTTTACATGTTTAATGTTTTTTGTGTCTTCTTTTACTTTGAACTAACATGTAGTACCGGGGTGGTAACGAATACCCTTGTTTAATTTATCAAAAATTTCACATGGTGTTCGATCTTCAGTCCTGGTATAGATTTTTTAATTTACATGTTTTCTTTGGACGGTATAATTCTTTTTATCCTTATCCTTACTAATATTATAAATGCGAAAGTAACTCTGTCTGCCTGTCTGTCTTTCGCCCTTTCACGCTAAAACTACCGATGAGTCGGTTTAAATGAAATTTGGTACACAGATAGTCTAGAGCCTGAGAAAGGCTACTTTTTAATGCGAAAAAGGGGGGTAAGGGGTTGAATGGTGGGGATGAAAAGTTGTATGGAAGTATCGTTAGCCTATCTTTAGTCGTCCATATCGTTAGTCGAATTAGCCTAAATAATTAAAAATTCTACCCAAAGACACTATTCCACGCGGACGAAGTCGCGGGCACAGCTAGTTTACTATATGTTCATACTTGCTCAACTCATTAAATAGACCCACTGTATCTTCCAATTTTTCTCTGTCTATCTTGCTAAGAATGAATTCTGGTAACTAAGCCACAACAAGATGAACCAGGGTACCTGTATCAATTGTTCTTCTCATATCCAGTAAAAGTTTTTCTTTCTTTATGGCATAAACTACCAACTATCCATCTTTGTATTTAAATGAGAGTGCTTAGATAATTTCGTTCCATCCTTTGCTTGTAAATGATTCGCAAAATTTATTCCTCCACACTGCCCACTCCGAAGTAGTATCAATTTCATCATCATTCAGCTGTACCAATCTATACAAATCTTATCCATAAACGAGAAAAGAGTATTGCAATGTTTTTCACATCTTCTGTCACATCGAAGCGTAAGCATTCTTTTTTAAAGATATCAATCCATTGGTTGGCATTTGAATTTTTACTTGTAAATTTTTCAACCACAAATTTCTCTGCAATGTTTTCAAGTTCTGCTGTTAACTCTGTTGTGTATTTTGAACTAACTTTTCTATTATTTTTCCAATGTACTGGTTTCCTTATTTTGTGCAGCAGCAGATTGTTCTTGATTGACTTCTTCTAGATACTGATCTGCACATTGTAAATTACCACCCTTATCTATAGATAGACAGATAGATTACACTTTTTTGTACACCAGGGTTTTACAAAGAATATGTAACATAACGTATCTTATCAATAGTGTACAAAGGGCGGCCTTATCGCCTAAAGCAATCTCTTCCAGGCAACCTTGGGATAGACTGGAGTTATTTTATAAAACAGGTGGTAATCGTTGACGTTAAATTAAAAGGTGTTTAATGCTTATTATCTATTACAAACATACAATACTCAATAATTATACCTACTTATACCTACTCAAGTACTCTTATATACATAAATAAAAATACATATATACCCACAAATAGACATACACATATAAACAATAAATAATGTATACATCATATTTTAAATATAATTTTATAGTGACAGATAATGCTCTTGTAACATTGTTTTAAACTTAGCTAACGATTATGCTCGTATGATAGCAATAGCCAATCCATTCCATAAACGCACGGTTTCCACAGTAAATGATTTGTCATAAAAATTGCTGGAATGTCCTGTCATTTCCAGTCTCAAGTTTCAGTTGACGTCAGGCATTTTAAATGTGTGTCATGAAGGAACTTAAAGCGTTCCTTGAGGTATCAGGAAGTCAATGGATTCTATAGAAACATAAGGATATGAGTATTCCCCCGAAAGCGGATTGGAAGTAATTTGATCCTTTGACGGAACTGGGAAACGTGATCATATTTGCGTAGGCCAAATATAAATCTGATGCAAAATTTTTGAAGTCACTCGAGTTTATCAAGTTGTGCTTCGGTGAGATTAAGATAGCTGACGTCGGCATAATCAATAATCTGACAAAGGAGCGTTTGCGCAAATGTATTCTTAGTAGCAGTCGGAAAAAAGTTCCGTAGCCTTCGCAGAGATCCTGCTGCGGCATACACTTTACGGCTAACCTCTTGTACCCGAGGACCCCACGATAAGGTGTTATCAATTAAAATTCCCAAGTTCTTGACTTTACCGCTGATTGGAATAATAGTGTTATTAAATTGAACTGCAGGTAAATGTGACCAAATTTTAGCAAACATCATGGATCCCAAGTGTTTTTATCCTGTATATAATCGCCTACTGAGTAATAGCCCTTAAGGCATAGCTGTCGTTTTACTGTAGACTTAAACTTGTTTATACTTAACATTTGAATATTATCTGGGATTTTATTATAATATCGCACACATTGACCTTGAAACGACTTGTTAATTTTTTGGAGCCTAGAAGCAGGTACAACAAGTTTATGTTTATTACGCGTGTTAAAAGAGTGTATATCACTTTTTTTACAGAAGTGATCTTTATTTTTATAAAGGTAAATTAGATTTTCATAAATATATTGGCATGCTACCGTCATTATGTTAATTTCCTTAAATATTCTGTCTCAGTGAATCACGATTTCCTAAGTTATAAATTGCTCGAATAGCCCTCTTCTGCAGCACGAAGATAGATAGAACTGGCAGAGAAAACCTTTGGCATTAAGTCCGTGTAGTAAGTGTATATGTTGTGCATAAAGTATTAAATAAAAATAAATAAATAAAGCTCCTGGATACGATCTCATAACAGGCAAAATTCTAAGAGAGCTGCCAAAGGAAGGCAATTTAATTTCTCACTTTCCTGTTCAACGCTATCCTACAAAAGGGTATGGTTCCACCTCAATGGAAGGTGGCCCAAGTTATAATGGCTGCCAAGCCGGGTAAAAATCCTGTGGAAGTGCAATCATATAGACCTATTAGCCTGCTGCCCATTCTTTAAAGATCATGGAAATACTTTATCCTGCGTAGATTGTCCCCGATTATCTCTACAAAGAAGCTGTTACCTGATCACCAGTTTGGTTTCCAGCAAAAACACAGTACCATAGAACAAGTGCACACAGTAGTGGAACATATTAACAAAGCCCTTGAGCTAAAACAGTACAGTGCTGCAGCCTTTTTGGATGTATCTCAAGCATTTGATCGTGTGTGGCATGACGGACTACTATTCAAAGTAAAACGGGATTTTCCTATACATTTTTACAACCTCATAAAGTCATATCTGAGTGACAGACACTTCTTTATAAAACAAGGAGAAGAGATAACTGCCTTACATACTATCCAAGCTGGAGTACCGCAGGGAAGTGTAATGGGCGAAACGCTGTACTCCTATTCACAGCCGATCTACCAACGACCGAGGGCGTGGTCACTGGAACATTTGCTGATGACACAGCAATTCTTTCGGTTGATACTTCACCGGAAGCGGCAACACAAAAACTTCAAATTAGTCTAGATCATTTATCCAAATGGATCAAAGACTGGTGAATCAAAGCCAACGAAACTAAATCCGTCCAGGTGACTTTCACTAACAGGAAAGAAACATGTCCCTCTGCCACTCTAAACGGAGTACCCCTTCATCGAGAGAATTACGCCAAGTATCTTGGAATTTATCTTGATCGACGTCTAACTTGGAAGAAGGATATATTCACCAAGCGGTTGCTTTTGGGCCAACAGGTACGCACACTACTAAATAACAAATCTTAACTCTCACTCCAAAACAAATTGTTGTTATATAAATGCGTAATAAAACCTATATGGACATACGGCCTGCAACTATGGGGCTCAGCGGCAAAATCAAATATTGAAATAATACAAAGGTTCCAGTCAAAAATATTAAAAATGATAACGAACGCACCTTGGTATGTGTCGAATAAGAGACTCCATCACGATCTCGGCATGAAAACTGTAACAGAAGAAATTTCAGAAAGGACATAAGCGTACAAAGAGAGAATCACAAAACATCCAAACAAGCTAGCAGTAAACCTGGTGAACATCCAAACAGGCGGTAGAAGACTAAAGAGAAAGATTCCTCAAGACCTTATTTGAGAGGCAGTAAGAAGAAACGGGGCAGTCACTGGACAGCTTCCGTACAAATTCGTTAATATTATCAAACATATTGCTGAATATCTGCAGAATGATAGATTGCAATAATAATAATATGTAAAACAAAAAAAAATAGACACATTTGCTCGAACATCCCCAAACCGTTATTGATGTTCGAGCAAAAATATCGGCAGTTTTACTCTGAAATTGGCATGGTTCACGCATTTTTTTATGGGTGGGGGAATATTATTCCAGCACATAACTACCTCTAAATGCAGTAGTCTTATGACTCGGTATTAACAATTGTGGTACACATTTCCTTCTATCTCGGCCCGCTCGCCTACAAGTCCATTGCAGTTTTTCGTACAAATACGGAGGTGAGCGATGTTTTATTACTCCAAGCATAAGGCACGCTAGATAGAACTTTCGACGCGCATACATTTTTAACATATTGTGCTCGTTATAAAACGGTGTGACGTGTATTCTCTTAGGAATGTTGAATGAAACAAAAGCGCGCACAAGCATTTTGAAGCCTCTGTATAACGCGTTCAGTCCGCCAGTTCAGTCCAACAGCCAGGGACCATAAACTGTGTCGACGTAATTCAGTTTAGAGAGTACTTATGATTCTATAAGTAAAATACGCATATTCCTGCTAAGATATGGACGCGCTTTATACAAAACCTTCAGCCTATAAGAACAATTCCGAACACATTCGGTGACGTGTTTCTCAAAACGAAGCTCCACATCCATAATAATACCTAAATCTCGCGTCTCATATGTACGTTCCATTGGCTCTCCCATGACAATTACAGGACCAATGCCAGACCAGAGAGAGTTTTGGTCGGACCACTGCACTATTCTCTGAAGATCCTCGTTTAAATCTTTCAAAGCTATATTTTTATTTATTTATTTAAAACTTCCTGAAGTTTACAATGCACGAGGCGGACTTAATGCCACATGGCATTAACTACCAGTCAACGTTTGGGTGGTTCAGTGAGGGACATGGCAGGTGTTTAAGAATGAAATTTCATGAAGAAAGTTATAATTTACATAGAAAAACAATTGATTATACGTAATACATACATACATAAATACTTACATATATCATAATCTTCTGGTTTAAAAGATATTTATATTTGGGTATCATCTGCGTAAATATGGTATTTGCATTTCCTAATGTTTTTGACGATGTTTGCACAATATATGATGAACAAAATTGGTCACAAAAAAAGAACCTTGCGGCACACCTCTTGTGATCCTGTAATGGCTAGAAATTCTAGTAGAGCCATCCTGCTGTTCAATTTCTACAAATTGTGTTATTCCGCTCAGATAGCTATTAAACCAATTTATCGTATTAACATCAAATCCGTAAAAAGACATCTTAGAGAGAAGCAGTGGAATATTAATGCAGTCAAAAGCACGATAGTAGTCAAGCACTACAAGTATGGTACACATGCCTTAGTCCAATGCAGAAAGAATGTCATTAGTGACATCCAAAAGAGCGGGGATGTACTATGGGTCTTCCTAAAACCTGACTGAGTATTAGGCAGTATTTTATTACCTTCCAAGTAATTTATAATTTGAGAGCATACCACTCTCTCCAAAACCTTTGACATATGAAATAATTGAGGCATTTACTATGGATGTTATGGAATCCAGGGTTAATGGCAATGTCAAGAGCATCATATCAACATTAATACCGTCATATTCCTCGGCGTGAGTTTTAATTCCTGTTAAGATTTTCATGATACGTTCTTGTTGGGCCGTTGTAGCGTTGAACAGGAAAGTGAACTTAAGTAATCAGGTAAATATTTGTCACGAAGAGGATCTAAGGTTGATTTCAAGTTTTTTCATAACGCTCTACTATTTTTATTTGGTTATTTATTTTATATTTAAAATATGTAGTTTTTCATAATATATATTGATCTAATAACTAATGATTTTAGGTCCTTGTAATAACGTCTTATAGTTTCATTTTTACATTTAAAGTACTCAGAATGAGCATCATTTCTCTCTAATTCATCATCTCTTTAATTTTCAGGGTCTTCTTGGGTGCGTGTTGATCCATGATGCTCAAAATGTTCTTATTAAATTGTAAAACCACCTCATTCGCATCCACCTCCTTAATTATATCGTTCCACTTAATAGCCTTGAGATCATGTTCTATTGATTGAAGTGCTATATGTTTAAGAGGACGATATGAAATAGTTTTGGCCTTTATTTTATCTCTCTTAATACCAAATTCACATACCACCAACGCGTGAGCACTTTAATTCCGGTATCGCATCTACTGCGATAGAACAAACATTAGCGTTTGAATAGACAACATCTATTAAAGTTGCACCATGCATCGTCCAATGGGTAGGAGATAGTACGAGTTGTCATACATTGAAGAAATGTTTGAAACTTTTTAGTTTTCGGATTCAACCCCCCCAACATATCAATATTAAAATTACCCAGAAGTATCACATAGTCACAATGGGATAGTGTACTTAGACCACTGCAAATTACGTCCAAAAATAGGTCTACGTTTTGCCATGGAGGGCGGTAAGCTGTACCGATCGCTAATCTGAAACTAGAAACTGAAACTGATTGGTCAATGGGATGTGAATAGGTGCGATCGCTCGTGCCTCGCCTTATATAAAAACCCACACCTCCCCCCTTCCTTTCTTAACAGATAAAGAACGCGGGATGTGTCGCAAGCGATACGCGTTTACAAATGGTGCACGCCCCTTCTCATCAACCTTAAGCCAAGTTTCATTAATTGCCAAAATATCAATTTCCTTTTCATGTAATGCTACAGAAAACTCATCATGTTTGCTTCCTAAGGAACCCTTATATAGCAAACCAATTTTTAAAAATGTAATTATCATTTAGAAATATATCAATCATTATTAATATTAAATAGAAAAAAAAAATCATATACAATATGGGCTTCACAGTACTTGGCCTTAAGTAAGATAAGTAAATGTATGATAGTATATACCCCAATGCAATTATTGAATTATTAATTACCAGATACTATCCAAAAATTGATGTAAGATCAGATTCACCCCTTTACGGGTAAGTATACGCCCTTCTCTGGTCCATGTAAACTTCCATCCCACTTGATTTGCAGCTTGACACACCTTGAAGAATAATTGCCTGTTGCATTTAGTCAGGCGCTCATTAATATATGTTCGGCGTGGTGGTTCCTGTATTTGTATGTCTGCAGTCGTAAGGCCGCGGTGGACTCGCGCGGCACTGATTACACCATTCTGTTTAGCACGCCTTGCCAACCGCACAATAATGATGCGGGTTCGAGATGCTTCTTCATTTTCATTACAATTTCGTAGCACGCTGCCGACGCATAAACTATGTGACGATCGTTAAGTTGCACGCCCAGTTTCCCAGTGATAATATTAAACAGCTGGTTTGGATTTTCTCCGTGCGCCTCCGTTACAACAGATATCTGTATATCATTTAACAAGGCCTCCTGCTCCCGCTCATGTAGCTGCTGTTTCAATACCTCAACTGTCGTTTCCAAACTTTCCTCAAAAACATTCACACGACTCTCGAGCATTTCGATACACTCACCGTATACTTTGAAAGTAGCTTTCAGCTCCGACAACTCCTCCCGAAATTCCTTGAATTCGGACCTGAAAGCACTTAATTCCAGACGAACATTTCTTATTTCCGATGCTAGATTCATGGAGTGATTTGGAGAAAACTTAATCTGCTCATCTGATTGTATTACTGACTCACGTTCATCAGTTGCTATCTCGGGAGTATGGTGGATATCCTCACGGTGCTGCTTGCTTTTACACCCTGGACACAGCCAGGATGAAGTGATTAATGCAGAGTTTGAAACATCAGCGCAAGCCCGGTGAAGTATCTACATTACAGCATTTTGAACACTTTGCACAATCATTTGCGGGCAGGAATTTACCGCATCCTTCACACTTAGAAGTTTTTTAGAGAAAACAATGCAGGCAATGATAATAAATGTCCTTTTAAGCTAGAGTAATAATGAATGTCCGTAGGCAGATAAGATCCGCTACAATAGGAATTCGCAAAAAACTCAACAAAAATAATCTTCGAGAACACAAGAAATCGGAACCTGGTGTTATTTGATTATTACGTAATGACGCTTGGTTACCCACTTTACCACGGGCGCTATATACCTTGATATGAAATATAATGAATAGATTCTCAATGTAAAGCTAAAACGGTGATGGTGATAAGCAGTATGTATGTGGACAACTCAAAATAAAATTTTAAAGTTTATATCACTGCACTGTATTGTGCCGTCACTTTAATTGAAGTTTAACAAAATGTTTCGATGATTTTTACTTTTATTGTGTTTATTTACACGTAAAGTTAGGTAAAAAATTAACACCTGTGTCACCCGTGTATATAAGTTTAAAAAAGTGTAGTTCTCTATGCTGAAAGTTCACTATTTTGTCACTTTTTGATTTATTAATTGCAGAGCAGAGATAAAAACGTTTGTCAGCGTTTCGAGCGTTGACAGCCTCCCTACTGACAAATAGCTAGACGTTTATAGATGAAAGTTATCTATTTTAAATTTCGATAGGGATAATCTATAATACTTATGTTGTCGCCACATTAAAACTCTTATTTATTTTAATAAAAATAGGGACAGACTATAATAGATGATAACACAGTTCACCATTGAATAAAAATAAGTTAATAGATATTACTTTGACTGGTTATACCGGTAACGCAATACTATTGGTCAATGGATAAATATTAACAAATTGTGGGATGATAAAAGGAAAGAAGGTAGGAATATGTTTAGAACGATTGACTTAAGTGCAAACAGAGGTACGAACAACTTTTCAGTTGCTGTTAGTTTTAGTAGATTTTCATAGTTTATATCAGTGGTTTTGATACTGTTTCTTACACTTAAAATGAGGTTTATTATGAGGTCTCGAGTAAAAAAAACTTTCTATAAATTTGTTTCGTAAGCATAAAATATAATATTTTTTACCAACAAAACGCTTAAAAACAAAACTAGATTAATTTCCCTTTAATATGATGCTAATATATTGATTATAATTATTTCTCAGTAGTTATAGAAATACGTCCGACTACTCGCGGTCTTGAACCGCGTGGAATTGTGCCCGCAGTTTGGTAACAAAAACGTTTGTGTTAGCTAAAATATATTAGCTACAGCGAAGATAAAAATACTCCGAAATATTCTGAAGGTCATTAAAAACAAAACACTTCAATTGTAAAGTAGGTGCAGGTATCTATAACCAAGTGAAAGATATTCCTTTATCTTTTCCTTGTTTCCCAAAAGTATTTTCAATTAAACTTTTTATCCGATTGCGGATTTTTTATACTATTAAATTTAACAATAAAGCTTTCCGTACGTCACAGTCTAGGCGCAAATATTTTTCAGTTTCGAATTTATAAGTTATTTTTTATTAAATCTACTAATCAAAAAACACATGTATTTTTATTGAACACTACGTATTTCATTCATAACGAATTTTATATTTTTTGATAAAAACTAAACTATAATATTAAGAAGTACAAAACTAGAAAGAAACTCAAGTAGGTAGATGAAATTATGGGCAGCTGGGCAGCCCAGCACTATCGCGTGTTTGCGTAACGTCCGGCTGTAGGTAATTACTTCAAGGACAGCTCAGTGACAATACTGTATAGACATTAAACTGTGCTTCAGGCTCTCGCGCCGTCTCTTATTTCAATGCTAACAATATTATACAAATTTTAAATTGACTACAATCAGTGATTCAAATATTATGTTACCAGCCAGCTTCTGGCGAGTTCAACGGAGGTTTGAACACTACAATATTGTCTGTTCGTATGTTATGCGCTGCGGTGCCGTTCATACTAATTTTTGCATTTGCAATTCCGGTAGTTCAACTCGCCTTAAATTTTTTGCGATTAAAAAATAATAAATAATGTATAGGGTGACATGGCCAACAATGAACCAGTAAAAGTTCAAATCTTCAAAAATCCACCTTACGTGATTGTACTAAAGATCTATTGTGATTAGACGACAAACAAAGTCCACCTTACGTGATTGTACTAAAGATCTATTGTGATTAGACGACAAACAAAATCCACCTTACGTGATTGTACTAAAGATCTATTGTGATTAGACGACAGGAGATATATTACATATTTATTTTATACACAAATTTCAACTCTTACTCCTTTAAAATCAGAGTTATTATAATTTTTTTTAAAGACGGCGATTGGTCCATTGTGTACAACCATAGGCACACAGTGAACCGGGGGGGTAGTCAACAGTGAACCACTATGTACAGAGTGAGCCATCATATTAATTACTTTTCTTTTTTGATAATTTAAAGAGAATTTTGATAAGGAACATTCCTTATCATCGTTCAGAACAATAATATATTTATAATTGGTTTTAAAAATTGTTTGTTGATTTTCATTTAACAGCAATAATCATTATAAAATCAAAACAAAAACAATTAGGAAAAAAAAAGAAATCTAATTAGGAACTTTGACCATATTAATAAAGCTTGGCTCTTCGTCGCTATCATACTTTTGCCGAAAGGCCTTCGTCTTTTGTTTTTTGAGGACATGCTTTCAGAGGAAGTCTTAGCATTTTCGTTGTTATGAAACTTGTGTTTTGTTTTGAAGTTGAGGGTTTTTGTGAATCAGTGTTGCTGGTCAATGAAACCTGTCGTTGTGGCCGGAAAGTGTTTATAGCATCATGGGATGACTCTTCTTGAACCGTGGCCTCGGTCTCCGGTTGTCACCTGACCCTACGTTTTTAGCATGCTATCAACCCGGTGGAAACTACTGAAACCCTCCTATTTTAGGCGCAGTAATGGCACACCATGTGGTTTTAATCGGTGCGATACCGACACCTCCCCACTGTGGGCTGACGGTCCGAGGGGGTTTCCACACGCATAAAGGGAAAAATAAAAGTAGTGGCAGCTCCAGAAAAAAAAGTAAATTGTCCGCTGATATTACTTAACTTATAACCCTCTAAAAACCCTCGGTTTCTCACCGCACGGAAACGGAACAAGATTATTTTGACTATAATAATACTGCTTTTTTTCAGTATGGTGTTCTAATTTGAATACTAGCCGTTGCCAATATTATGGTGGGAGAGGAGTTGATGAATCACGCTTACAGATGCAGAAGAACCGTTGACACTTTCTTGGATGATTCGTTCCTGGATCCTAATATGACAAGTTTTCATCAAATTGAATCTCGGGTAAGTTGCTGCACACCCAATATTCATTTATTTTTTAATAATTTGAAAAACTCTTGGATCTACATTTATGACAACGTGTGCAACGTGTTCCGCGCATAGCGCGGGTATCCCCGGTCCCCTGCAAATGCTGCAATAGACTCACTTGTGACGTGTGGTTTTAGTCGGTTCGAATCCGACATACCACTTCTCCATCGGTGAGGTGATGACCCTTGGGGTTTCCACGCGATAAGAAAAAGATAATTTTCAACAGCGTTTCTATTTTCATTTTTAACTAACAAAGTTTGTCCCCTAATAAACTTATCTAAGTTTCGTTAAACATATTTATGTTCAACCAAAAAATATTTAAAATTAGTTAAAATAAGATTACCTTTTTTATCTAATTAACATCTAACATCTAGCTGACCCAACAGATATACTTTTTTAAAACAAAAATATTTTTTGTTAAACAAAAATACTCACTTGCACACTAAATTATCAAAAGTTACAATGAAATTTCTAAAGACGCTTTACAATCCCACTTCCCACTAATATTATAAATGTGAAAGTTTGGATGGATGGAAGTATGTGTGGATGTTTGTTACTCTTGCACGCAAAAAACACTGAACCGATCGCTATAAAACTTAGTATTTAGACAGCTGGAGACCTGGATTAACGCATAGGCTACTTTTTATCCCGATATTCCCCCGGGATCGGGATTTACGCGGGTGAAACCGCGGGGTGCTGCTATTAATATATGTATTCACAACCAAATTACATTCCACAGAGCGTACACATGGGCTAGGCTTAGACTAACGGTTAGAACTGTGACCAGAACGCCAGAACCAAATTTTATTGTAAAATCACAAATTTTATAAGAAACATTCCATATTTTGGAAACTCGATGTAATGAGTTAGCTTTGTTTTAACAAAAATTTATTACTTTTCAATTAATAGCGATGAGTCACGAACTCAAATTGTTGCTAAATTAATAATAAAATTTGAAGTAACTGTTTTGCTATGCAATCAGTTTTTTGATTGAGGTTGGGATTTTTTTTTTCATAAAAAAAACGTTTTTTTTTTGACGTGACAACGTCTTATAATTCGATGGAGCCGGTTGCACGCACGAAAAAACATGACTAATGCGGCGTTACCTCGCTCTGAGGCGTCCTTATGACGTTGTCACGTTCAACTATCGTCAGTAAACCGACTTTACAGACAACCGACATTTTTTTTTTTACAGTTAAATACTAGCTCAAAAATATGTCAGTAACTGAGTGACCACATTTAGTGATTATTAAGTGCTGCTTAATTATTATTTTGGGTACTTTAGATAAATTTGACGGAATATATGGTGTTTCATTTACAATAAATCATTTTCTTTGTATCATATTTTATTGTGACTCAAAGATTTATTACATTTACTTTTCGATAACAGACTATCACATATTAAATCAGTTTTGCTTTATTCAATAAACAGTATACTGAATTTTATTTCATTTGTGTGCATATTCAGTATTTTCGGTCTTACTATCGAATACTTTGTTAGAAAAAAGGGATTTTTAGTTAATAATCGTCATAATCATCATTTATTTGCAGTAAAACACGGTATTTAAGGATGGTAAAGTGTAGGAACATAAATACATATATGTTTAGCTACAGATAATAGCATGCAAAATTAATAGTGTTTAAAATCTATAAATTCCTTAAAACTTTTTTTTAAATATTCTCGAAGTTTAAATAATCTAGTATTCAATAATTTCATATAATTTAGACACTTTATCTATTATTATAAATTCGAACACACATTGCTAAATAGTTCTTATTATATTCTGTGAATCTTGGAATATCTTTTAACACAAGTCTATGGATCTCGTCGATTTCGACAGCTTACATCAATTGCAGTCATAAAATATTCACTGTGCTTACGTACAACCATACAAATTTCGTAAATGTAAAGCGATGGTAGAGGTAACAAACCACATGCTTTAAATATGGTCTACAAGATTCCTCTTGTTGCATACCATACATAGATAGTTATAGGATTAAATACTACCCTAAAAAAAGGGGCAAAAGTTATGGTTTCGCGTCACCAACCTGCTGTTTTAAGTTCGTCGTTTCGTTTTAAGTTTTCACTTTTGTCGGCAGTCCCATGACTGCCTATTTTTTTATAAAACCCTTAAGCAGGCTTTGGTAATTGTTATCTCTATTTTTTTATTTTATAGTTTAAGTGTTGCGGTACGTATGGACCAGATTTCTACGTGACATACGGCAAGGATTACGTCGCACCCTCTTGCTGCGAAGGAGGAATGTATTGTACTAGAAGTGCAGCCTTTCAAAGGGGTTGCTCCAATGTACTTCTCGAGAACCTTAAACTTAGGTCATACGAATGTGGAAAAAAAGTGATCTATTTGGGCTATTTACAGGTAATCCTAACTAATATTATAAATGCGAATTTGAATTTGTTTGTTTGTTACGCACGTCTTAATTATTCGACCGATCATCTGCGAACACGTTCTCAGGGGTAGGTACAGAAAAGGGCCATTGGGTACCTTTTATCCAGAAAAAAGTAGAGTAACCGATGAATAATTAAACACGGTTGTAGACTGTCAAGTCAAAACAATTCGTCTTCATTGAACGTCAAAACGATAGGTTGTGTAGAAATATGTATAAAATAAGGGGCAATGACGTCATATCCCCCCTGTTGTCAAGTCATACTTTAATGTTTGGTTTTACAGTTTAAAAATAATAACAAATTTGTAAATAATAATTAATCTAATTTTTCGAAGTGAAACATATAACCTTATTTCCCGAGAAGTCTTATTTTTTTTTTTAAGTCAGTCTCCAACCCCATTGATAGATAAATATTTTTTTTAAAGATTACTAGCACGATGTCACTTCATTGGCAGGTTTACCGGGTTTGTGGATCATTACTATTTGCGACATTTTCCAGAGGGAAGGAAAATAACAAACTCTTAGAATGGCATACGTGAGAAAGACGATGCACTTCCTGGGCAGCTCCTTCAGAACTCTTAGGGTGATAAGGTCAAATCATGGGACCTTATTCATAACCAGATCTGATGTTTCCGTGGCTAGCTTACTTGGAGATGTCGGACGCAATGGAGCACTTAGCTAAAAGTCTTGATTAAGGACAGCATCTATTTCAGGGTTGTCAGGGCTTTCGGTATTGTTTGGTTTTAATACATCAGCCAGGTGAGCAGTAAACGCCTCAGACTTCTCCAAGTCAGTACGTGCCCGAGAATTACCAGACCTAATAGGATTAAAACATTGCTGGGGTTGCCCCATTGACTAGGTAGCCTTCCAAAAAGTGTGACGGCCGCTTGTATTTGGAGCGAGCCAGAAGATGCAGCCGCTACGGTACACACGCCAGACAAAACCCTTAAAATAATTCTGGAAGAAATCAGGGCGTTGCTATCTGAGACTAAAATGTTCAAAGAGCATTTGGCAAATCAGATGATAGCGCTTAACGAGTCTGTACAATGCTGTAAAACACGATGGACATTCTCGAACAAAGGATTTCGGCACTCGAGGGAGGTTCCGCTTCTGCTCTGACAACGTCAAGCCCTGTCGAAGTAATTATAGAAGAGCGTGACAGGGACCAGGATCGCATAGCAAATTGTTTTATTTTGGCAATATTTAATAAATTGAGAGACTGAGCGGTCATCACTAGGGCGTAGATTTAAAACATCACTACACTTCTCACAATCACTTTTATTTTTTCACTTTATCTGAGCGAGTGAACCAGCGGTGCCGTTTGGAGGGTCCGATCTCGATGACTTCCAAAAGAGTGCACCTCAACGTCCGTCCGAACTCAAAACGTAACCGTGGGGCTAGGGTTACGTTCCAAACGATTCCGCACACGTGACTCGTGACGTAACGGCGTTCCCCCGCCTACGTACAATAAAATTTGTTGACTGTCTTATCGCTAAATTGTCGTACTCGCCGAAATATTTTTTCTTTTTGTTCTCAGTTGGTAGCAGCCGGTTTCGGGCTGTTCTGTGCTGGTTTCAATGAATCCCACGGTTCGAAGGACAGATACGCATGACATTGGTTCTCTTAAATTATGTAATCATACTTATATTAGTAGATTTAGTTTTAAAATTAAAAGTGTAACGCCTTTACATTTATTCAAATATTTGCAAGACTATTTTAAAGAGTAAAAAACCGCTGCCGAACCTTAAGGCTGCGTCCCAGGAGATCGCCGGAGATCTAGGTAGTGGCGTACAAGGGGAAGGCCGACTTGGTCCCAGCAAGGGGTCAAGGGTCCGGACCGGCTCGCAGAAGGAGGACTCGCCAGAATTGAGTCACCCCGAGGAGGGGAGCGATCTGGACGAGGCTATGCTAAGCATCGATAAAGGCGCTGTCAGCTCTCCCTACCTATTAGTGATGGAAATTATGCTAATTCACTTTAATTTCACGATCATGCGAATTCTCATGTCTTAGAATACTAATGCTAATGCTAATTGCTAATTCGGCAATATTAAATATAGATACATATATGAAATTTAATGGATAGTGAATCGTTGAAACTATATTATTTAAAACGCGCGATTATTTTGTGAGACGCTAACCATGTACAATATTATTATAAACTAAAGACAGCACAATAAAAACATACAAGTTCAAAAACTAAAGAATACGTAAACAAACCTCTCACGGCTAATTGCTAAAACGAACTTAAGATTTATCTATGCTAAAGATCAACAAAACAATCGGATATACATCAAGTCCCATACCTATTACCTACCAATATTAATTAACAATAATAAATTATGAAATTATACTCATTACGCATTCATGCAAAATCGAACTCTAAATACGTGCATTTCTTTTAAAATAAATAATAACTCCTATGCACGGTCCCTCTTCTCTTACCATCTGCTATTTCACTGGTGTGACGTAGGTAAATTAGCATTCGGCATTAGCAACGGCACGACGATTTATTTAATTTAATTTTGTTAGCACGCGGATGAGAAAGAGAGTGTACTCTCTGTGCACGAGTGTACGCTGTGTGAATGTGAAGCGTTAACGAACGAAGTGCAATGAATTAATACGTTCACGAAATTTCACAACTTCAATTAATTTGCTAATTGCTAAATCAGAATTTACAAATTTAATATGAATGTGAATGCTAATTAATCCATCACTACTACCTATAACCTCGCCACTCTACAAACCAACCTCCAGCATAGTCAGACTGCAACGGCTAACCTGCGCAGAAAGCTGGAGGTCAACACCAAGACCGTAGCCCTAATCCAGGAGCCGTGGATTAGGAAGGGCAGGATTTGCGGTCTAAGCAACATCGGAGGTAAAAGGTAAATTACTAGTTGGCTTACTACCATCTATAACCCGAAATAAATAGAAGTTTAACACCGAAATACGCGACCATAACCTTAGTTATTTTCGCGTATTTCGGTACCATACCTAGAGTTCTGTTCTGGAGACCTAACTACCATCAGGCTCAGGTAACCCTCCTCAGGCCTATCCGACGTGTTGATGGCGTCTGCTTACTTGCCGGGTGACGCAGACATCCCCATCCCGAACTGGCCACGCTTGTAAATAATTGTGATCGGGAGGGACTGGAGCTAATAGTTGCTGCTGACACCAATACGCACCATGTGCTTTGGGGCAGCAAAAACAACAATCAACGAGGTGAGGAATTTGTTTCTTTCTTACTTACAACTACGAGTAAGCTAAACAGACAACACCTCGAAACCAATATTCGTTACACTAACTTTTAAACTGTCGTGTTCCATGATAATAATATTTTACATATATACGGGAATTGACGCGATCACGAAAAGGTATTACATACCTCTGAATTGCCTGACGTTTCGACCAGGTTGCACTGGCCGTGTACACAGGCTGACTGGCTCAGCGGTGCACGCCCTTCGCAGTCGAGATCGTGATTTAGAAGGTTCTTCATCCACCCCCACTTTTTCGATATTTTCGTTTCGCGATGTACCATCACATACTATACTAACAATGTCCCTATTCTCTAAGCAAACAGATGTGCCCCTATTCTGGTGTTTACCCGACCCGCATAAAAGCGAGGTGACATACTGATTTACTTGAACACTGTCTAGATGGCAACTATTTCCTTTTCCAAGGTAAACATTACCTTCAGATTGATGGTGTCACAATGGGTAGTCCTGTAGCCCCTGCACTTGCCAGCATCTGGATGGAGCATTTGGAAGAGAAAGCGCTGAGTCTCGGCCCGAAGACCGTTAGGCTTTGGAAGCGATTCGTGGATGACATCTTCAGTATCGTCAAAGGCAATAAATAGGAAATAGATCAACATTTACAACATCTCAACTCTATTCACCCCAAGATAAGGTTCACATATGAAGTGGAGGCGGATAGGTCGTTGTCATTTTTAGATGTCAAAGTAACCACGAGATCAGATGGGTCCTTGTGGCACTGTGTGTACCGCAAGCATACTCATACGGATAGGTACCTACACGTCACGTCTCATCATCATCCCCGACACCTGCAATCTGTTATGATTTCACTCAAGAAAAGAGCATACGATCTCTGTGACCCTGAACATTTGGAGCGAGAGCTGGGTCATGTTTAGGAGGTACTTAAAAGTAACGGATATCAGGTGAATGGAACACGGAAGCAACCGACAATGAGACGCAAGCATCCGGAGGTGAGCAGACAACCAGCCTACATGCCATATGTCAAAGGAGTAACGGAGCGTTAACGCAAACCGAACTCACTCGATAGAGACATATGCTTACTACCATAGACAGGAAACGCAAACCGAACTCACTTGATAGAGAGATATGCTTACTATCATAGACAGGGAACGCAAACCGAACTCTCTCAATAGAGAGATATGCTTACTACCATAGACAGGAAAGGCAAACCGAACTAGATATTATCTCTGTATTGAGGGAGTTTGGGTTGCGTTCCTTGTCTATAGCCATTCGATTATAGCAGGTTTGTCCTGAGGTTTACAAACCAAGGGTGAATTGTGGGTCTCTCCTTAGTTACTATTTAAATACGAAATATACTCATGGAAGATTTTTTTAACCTCTTTATGAATATCGGCAATGAACGATTGATGAATATTTAGATGCTTCGATAGATTATGATTACTCCTTATCCTCAGGCGAGCCCTATCCTTATTTGTCACATCCATTGTCCAAAGTTGTACTAACAACCTTTATCAGTAATAATAAATAACTCGATAAATCCATTACGTGATTCATAGTGATTATATTATCACCGCTATATAACGCGATATCAGTTACTCAGATAAGTAAATGCACGCAACGAAGTGAATTGTCTGAAGTAGTCCGATTAGAGGAAATTACCTGCTGAATTAATATGTAATACAGTAATGTATACGTATGTAATATTTGTATTATTTATGTACATAATCCCCAGCTTCTTATATTAGATGTATATATTTAATTAAGTCCCTTCCTATGTACAAATTTATGTGCAAAAAAATAACATTGCAGTTACTTAAACAAGATTTTTTTTAGTCTTCGATCGAAGCTTTTAGTAAAACGCAACAGGGTTAATCTCCATCATTAGTAAAAAAAAATACTACGGTACATTGTTACTTGAGCTGCCTTGGTTTACTAGCAGCTGGCTTAATCTGTCAGGCCCACCACATAAAATGTGTACATTGAAAATGAAGACACTTAATTTTCATGTGCTTGATATAGAGTTTGATACAAAAATAATCACGATTACACTAATCTAGACGATGAGGCGACATAATTACTTTAGATTGACATAAATAAAATATCTTTTAATCAAAAGCCACGTGACCTCAGTTTATGGGCATCGTTAGTAACTACTCAAGTATATACTCAGTAATCTGTGACATCGTTTTATAACCCACATACTGTAGGTACATTTAAATATTAGTAATACGCACATATTCACGTACTCGGTTTTTTTTTCCTTTTTAAACATGATGTTGCCAGTACTGTAATAATATAATATTTTAATATAAAATGATACCAATAATTAAAATTTAATAGTAAGTATGTAGACAAGTAAAATCGTTGAATATCGGAGTGCTCGTTTACCTACCTACCTATTTAAAATATTGATAAAAAACTTTTCACGTTCACTGGTATATACTGCCATTCACTTAGGCAACCCTGTTTGAATGAATATTTGTTTAAGCGTCGTTTGAGTCTCTTTCATACATTTTATCTCAATTTGCCAGTACTGGGTTATCTATGTCGGAGTGAGCCGGTTCTTGTAGATTAAAATAATCAATAATGTTGTTTGAGTTTGGAAATAAATATGCATCAAATTACATTAATAAATATGCATCAAACTATATTAATAAATATGCTAAATATATAATAAGTGTATGTAGTCATTCTACTATGTGTACCTATGATTGTGGCAAAGGTGTTCATATTAAAAAAACGTTTTTTTTCCAGTATGCCAACGTAATGAAACTGTTGGCTGTTGCCAAAATAGTCCCGTTATATATATTGTTAGAACAAACTCTTCAGCTGAGGCAGACTGTTGAAAATTATGTAAATAATATTTTCGATGATCCCAGTGTGAACAAGACGTTCTACTTCTTGGAAACTTTGGTAAGTTCTCAAACGATAACAGTTTTTTTTTTTCATTGGGGAAAAATATCGTGAGTTGCTTGCAATTAGGATAAAACATAACGTATTTTACACGTCTTAAACTTGCTTGACTTGTGTCTATCTATCTATCTATCTATGTATGTGACACAAGTTTTCACCAACTTCAACACATCCGTGTCCGATGACCTTGAAAATTTGCTCACGTATAAATTAAAATTAAAAAACCAAAGCGTGGGGTGCTTGACATTAAATGTTACTGTTGTAAATAGTTCATTAGAGTAGAGTTACCTAATTAACCTATTATAATAATAATCATAAATTTAAAATACCCCCGTCTCGAAAATCCCTTACACCGGCCATGACGCCATTACGAAAGAGCTGACGATCTTCAAACGGCTGAACAGATTTTCTTGAATTATATCTAAGAACACTCTCGATCAAGTCACCTTTCATTCAAAAGAAAAAAGCATTCAAATCGGTTTATCCGTTTAAGAGCTACAAGGCCACAGACATACACGCAGACACACAGACACGTCAAACTTATAACACCCCTTTTTTGCGTCGCTGGTCAAAAATATAGTTAAAAGCACCCTTCTACAATAAAAAAAAATTGGTTGTCTGTAAAGTCGGTTTACGGACGATAATTTTAAGTGACAACGTCATAAGAAAACATTGCATACTTTTATGAATTGAATTGAATTATTATCACTGAAGACCGATCGTGCCTCTCTATCGCTTGTTCCGCGCTCTCGCTTGCACGCTCGGCTCAGGCGGAACGTGACAATGAGTCATGCTTTTTCGTGCGTGCAATTGGCGTTCTTCGATTTATAAGATAACGTTTCACGTCAAAATATTTTCCACTTTTCAGTTTAGTTTGCTATTTTTTAGGGTTTTTAAATTATAATTAATTTTAATTTATTAATAATATTATGGGTAGTTTAAGAATCGACCTGCAGGGCGTTAGTAGGCAAAGGATATGAACAGTTATAGATTATTAACAGTTACAGAAATTAAAGTGTGAAGTGCGCTGAGTTTATTTGTTTTTTTTTTTGCGACTAGAGTAGTTTATGAACGACGAAGACGGAAGATGGAATAAAAACTTTTTTTTAGATTTAGATTCTTCCTATTCAATGGTAATTTTGAAAAGTGCACCATTAGAAATCGGAAGTTTCTTCTTCCTTGTTACTTCTCTCTAACTACGGTAGTGCCACCTAATTAAACAAACAGTTTTATTTATAGAATGTTAGAGAGAGGTAGAGATTTCCGAATTAAAAATCACGAATTTTCCTAAAAGCGCTTTACGTTATTCACAGGGTAGACTATACGACCCTAAAATATGACTACATCTTTCTGTAACAACCTGTATATAGATAACAACTTGTACTATACTTGTACTTGTACTCGTATATAGATGGCACTCCTTACGGTTACCCTCCATATTTACTTGCTGATGTTTTTTTGTTAGGGGCCATCCATAAATCATTTGTGGAACCCCCCCCCCCCCCTTCCCTGGTGTGACGTAACATATTTTGTAATTTTACACAAAGAACTGAAAAAAAGAGCAGTTCTAAGTTTTTTTTAGTGAAACTGTAGTAGTGTGTGTAGTCTTTTGTTTAATACTTTAGATTTTGACATGTGACGTCACGCAGCTTATTACCCCCCCCCTGTCAATGTCACACTACGCCAACCCCTGACCCAGTTATTTAATACTAGCTGCGCCCCGCGGTTTCACCCTCATTAGTGCAGTGGAAGTATTGAGATAAAAAGCAGCCTATGTGTTAATCCAGGTCTCCACCTTTCTACATACCAAGTTTCATCGCAAACGGTTTAGAAGTTTTTGCGTGAAAGAGCAACAAACATCCATACATCCTCACAAACTTTCACGTTTATAATATAATTAGAATGTCTTTTTCAGCTAAAATGTTGCGGCACGACCGGACCAGATGTCTACAACCATGTATTAGAAGGAACAGTGTACGTTCCACCATCGTGCTGTGCCATTCAAAATGACGAAAAAACTTCGTGTTTCATAGAAGACGCATACCAACAAGGCTGTACTGCTTTAATTGGTGGAGCTGTCGAGCAATGGAGTTCATACTTGAGCTATTTGCTTATACTTATGATTGCTGGAGAGGTAAGCTAATATAAAGATCTAGACCCAGGTAAGCATAGTTTGTTCTGTACATTCTAGAACATAGATAAACATACTTTTTTCCCGGAGGCTTCCTTCTTAAGGTATACCTGGGTGTACTGCAATAGACCCACTTGTGACGGTACGGTTGGTTTTAGTCTGTTCGATTCTGACTTGTAGCACTTCACCGTTTTCGGTGAGGTGATGACTTGATGTCCCGTGGGGGTTACCAAACGAAAAAAAAAAATGCGAAATCCTATTTTGCGAAGCGGTATTGTATCTGACCTCCACGTCGTGGGTCACGGTTTCGGTGCCCGCTAAGTACATATATTTGTATGCATGAATATGTAACATATTTTATTATTTTGCCATTATTTTGCCAGAGGGGCTCGTGGCTAAGTGGTAACCGGGTAGGTTAACCCATTACAAAGTTAAGTAATGCTAGCAAGGTCAGTCTAGGATGGGTGACCATTCTTAACACATTAAGACCCCTCTGTGCCTCGGAGAGCACGGTAAATCGTCGGTCCCGGGTGCCATACAAACATCTGTGGCATTCGTTACTGGTAGTTGGAGTCCTAAAAAGTCCGAAAACCTGGTCTAACTACAGAACTTCGATATCGCCTAGTACTTGGGTTGTGGAGGTCTGATGGCAGTCGCTTCACGTAAAATATCAAAGTTCGGCCGTATCGTAGTTAGATTGAAAACCGACCCCAAATTAGTTGGGAAAAGGCGCGGAGGAGGATTTTATTATTTTGCCACCGCCAATATGTATCTATGCTCTCAAGTAATATTATTGTGTATTAGTAATAATTATGTTCTCATGTTAAGTGAATTGTATTATAATTCTTAATGAGAATAAATATCTAAACCCAATTGTCTGGGTGGGTAACTGTCTGGTAGAAATATTTACAAAAAATGTATCTAAGTATGTTTATTTGTGTTCTACTCCTAGTACAAGCTATGCTCAGTTTAGGTCTGTGTTATTTTAATTAATTTTTTCACGACAAACTGTCGCTTAGCTTAAAAACTATTATTTTGACATTACAAACAGACACTTCAATTGTAATGATTCATAATGATTCAACTTGGGAGGAACCTCTTCAGAACCGGTCCAGAAAGATGATGATGAGTAAGGTAACCAGAGCTATATAGAAAAGGGAATATCCTGTAATTATTAAGCGGATGTGACGCATGTATAATTCAAATTGGTTATCTTTGTTTCAGGTGGCAAGCTTGTTCGTCGCGTGGTATGTCGTCAGCACTATAAAACAGAAACTGTTATGAGATTAAAATATATTTTTATTTGAAACATACTTTCAAATGTTTTTAACCTTATTAGAGTGCTCGGCCTTCGTGGTAACAGCCAGCTCTAGTTACAGGCATGTGACCGTGAACTGCTCGAATTACACTCCACAATCAGTCCGTACAAGCAATTTATATTTTCTTCCTCTCCCGTCTCACAACCACTGATATAAACTATGAAAATCACTAACTAACAGTAACTGATAAGTTTCCCGTACCTCTATTCGCACTCAAGTCCTCGTTCTCAACTTATTTCTACCCTTTTATAACCCCACTATTCATTAATATTTATCAATCGACCAATACCATTGCGTTACTGGTATAAGCAGTCAAAATAATGTCTATTAACTTATTTTATTAAGTAGTGAACTGTGTTATCGTCTATTATAGTTTGTCCCTATTTTTAATAAAATAAATAAGAGTTTTAATGTGGCGACAACATTCCATAATAGGGTGTTTAAATCTAATCATGTAATGATAAAAAAACGTATTAGTAGGAAACTTTTAAACTTTGGCGTTCCATGATATACTTCATTCTACGACCACGGCTTACGAAGTAACTATTATCTTACCTGTGCCACGGCTTGCACTGGCCGTGGACGCCCGTTGGAGTCAGCCTGTGACCACGGCCAGTGCAAACGTGCCTGGTCGAAACGTCAAGCAATTCAGAGATATGTAATACCTATTTCGTGACCGCGTTAATTCTCGGATAAATACATAATTAAGTATAATACTAGGAAAATTATAGTTACAATAGACAATCGGAAAATGTTAATTTCAGTTCATAAATATAGAAATTAAATTTTATAATTAAATTCAAAATGTTGAACTTTATCTGTTGTACTTTGCGATACGTAAGCCGCCATGACATTCCGTCATCAGGTTACTGACCTAAAAACTGAGTAAATTGTAAATTGTCGAATATTTTATTCTTTCCGTGTATTTTACTTGAATATTACCATGGAAAATGGGGTTTATAAAGGCAGAATGTACAAATCTTAATAAGAATTAGCTCTTCCATGATAGTATTACTTACGAAGTAACTATTATCTTATCTGTGGTATTACTTTTTACCATCAATGCCGATTTTTGTTCTGCCAAATTACGGCATGTTAAATGTCGATGTAAGATGTATTGTTCGGTCTCAACCAATCATAAAGATAGTGACTTATTTTAAATTGGGAAAAATTGCAATAAATTACGCTTTTACTAACGACATGACTTGATGACGAATGAGCAACAGTCTAGCGTTAATTTACGCGAAAAAATGCAAAATCAAAATTCATTTGAATGCTAAATTTTCTGGTTTTTTACCTTAGGATCAAACTCTCTCTCTCTCTCTTCAAAAAAGAATGTATTACCGTATTATCAATTTGTCAGTTTCTTAATAAGATTCTGTTATAATCCCGAATTTTATTGAATTGTTAGCGCTATGCGTCATTTACATAGTTTACTAGACAACCCTAAAATATGACCTTCCTAAAACAACTTGTATCTTGTACCCTTTTCACGACTGACGACCTATGTGGCGCGGTGGTAGAGTATACGACTGCTACCTCGAGGGTCCTGGGTTCGAATCCCGCTTAGTGCAAATATTTTTATGCCTGAATACGTCTATTTGCAGTTGATGCCCCTGTCTCTTCGAGCTACTGCAATCTCAGTCCCATTCCCAATCCGAGACTTGCTCTCTTATTCTAGCTCCCGCGCTCTATTCAAATCAATATCGTTTATTTCAATGGAACCCATTATAGGTATATTTGAATTGTGAGGAGTAGTAGTCAGTCAGACGAAGGCAGTCGTGAAGCTAGTGACTCTAATACGTAGATTCGTTTTCCTTACCCCAATTCGCCATCTTCCTTTGTCTCGTCTGGAAACGATTACACTTCCAAGGAGAGTTGTCGTCAGTCTGTCGGCCGGCCATAAAGGAAACCAGCCCCAAAACCCTTTGCAATGTTACACGTTGCACCAACCAAGTAATATTGGTAAAGTGCAAGAAGATGATGATGACGATGATAACGTCTATTTTCTTTTTTTTTTATTGTATAGATGGCAAACAAGCAGACGGGTCACCTGATGGTAAATGACTACCGCCGCCCATGGGCACCTGCTACTCAAGAGTCACAAGTGCGTTGCCGGCCTTTAAGTTGGGAGTAGGGGAAAAGGGGGGAGAGGGAAGGATTAGGGCCGGATAACCTGTCGAGCCGGCCCATACGTTTACTATTACGTACTATTTGTTTAGGTCTAGGGATTTCTATGTATATAATAGATGTATGTATTTGTAAAAAATCTATGTATATCCGTGTTCTAGAACCACAGTACAAGCTCTGTTTAGTTTGGGTTTAGATAGCGATGAGTAATAAGTCCCCAGGATATTATTATTATTATTTAATCCTATCAAAGTCTAGTCTAGAACGGAATAAGTTCGTTCTTGCTCCGTACCTTGTTTAAATTAACAATCAAACGTACTTGCAAATAATATTATTATTAATTTTGTTAGTGACAACAGTCATATTGGTGCCGATTCTATTGTACACTCGACTAAACTAAAACCTGACTTAATTTCTTCATATGAAATCAACCTAGTGTTCTTCGTAATAAGGTCTATTTGTTACTAGCATCTATTTCTCAGCGCCGCTAAATTTCAATAAAACCTGTCAACGTATACTCAACTTTATTTCCACGCGGCGAGAGTCTTCATTTATTCAAACGCTGTATAATTGCCGTATAAAAACTTGTTCAAAACGAACAAGGATGACGTGTTTTTAATCTACACCTACGAAGACGCTTACTAAAAACACCGAGCAAAAGAGATGGCATTCAACGGATAGCGGCTCTCGCTACGTGGTAGTAAAGTTTATTTAAGCGTATCAGACTTTAGTCGACAAATAAATTGCTTATTTCAATAGCGACATATGTTACCTACTTGTTTCAATTTGAAATAAGACCTTGTTTCTAAGTGTGCAAGGTTTACTTCTTATATGAAGAAAATTTAGTGAATTTTAATTTATCGAGTGAAGTAACAGAATTGGGGCCATTCGATATCAAACTTGATATAAGTGAATAATGAAATCTTATACATCATCATCAACTCATCAATGACTAAACATTAACTGGTCAAGTGCGAGTGGTACGCGCTTGAGACTAGGCTCATCTATGGTAATACCCGACAGAAGTTGCCCTTGTTTTTTTTTTTGTGCGTGGGGAAACCCCCTCGGGCCGTCACCCCACCGGGGTTTTCGGTGGGGCGGTGTGTCGGAATCGAACCGACTAAAACCACACGGTGTGCCGTACAGCGCCTTAAATAGGAGGGGTCCGGGGACAGCTTTTATTAAGACATCCGGGACAGAAGTTGCCCTGCCCGAACGTAGGTTTCATTTCTTTCGCTATATCATTATATTAATACGTGAAGAGAATTCTTTGTACCCCTTTTTAAGAAAATTTCGCGAACGTAGTAACGTGAATTTTGAAATATTTGCAGTGTATAGTATAGTATAGTGGCTTCGCACGGGCGCAGAGACATCTTCAACAATCATCAACATATTTCAATCAATTTACACCAAACCTTAACAAACTATACACCTAAACCTCCCTCATGAATCACTTTGCCTATTAGGGAACACCGAATGAAAATCCGTTCAGTAGTTTTTCAGTTTATCGAGAACAGATAGACAGATAGACGCGGCGGGGGACTTTGTTTTATAATATGTAGTGACATTATAATAAACAACATTATAATAAAATATACAAAACATAACTCAACTTTAACCGTTGAAGCTCCTTAGCCTTTGTACTACTCACGAACGAGAGACGCCGCCAACGTCCTATGGCAGGACGACGGATGGCGCGAGCACGAGGATTCATTACTGTGGACGTGGACAGTATTTCAGTATTCCACAAAAATTCTGTCGTATCGATGTATTTTAATAAAAAAAAATGTGTGTGTGTACCAGAGTACACAGTTAAGAAGTGAAACTTCTTTACGACATATCATTTTTCTACCATTTGCAACTTCACGAAAATGGGGTAGATAAGGCTTAAGCCTTAAGAAATTATAAAACGAAATATATAATCACTCACTTTTCTTGTAAATTCACTTAAATTTCTTTTTATTTTGTCACTTTCAAATTAATATATTGTTATTCTTATTTCAAACCAAACTTCAAAACTAATATATTGTTGTTATTATTATAATATATTACATTATATTCTTTACGTCACTATACTAAATTTTGATAAAAAAGCAACATGGCGCGTAACCGAAAACGTGACGATTGCTACAAAATTTCTCCCATACGTCGATAAAGAAGTTTCACTTCAAAAATGCGATTAGGGTTGTTATGATTAGACAGGCAGAGTTCAATGCTATATGCAATAATTTATTTCAACACTTGAAATTTTAATGGTGTTCAATTCCTTAATGATTTCTGAGAAAAAACTTTAAGGTGTTTTGAAATCTGATTTTATTTTGATTTAATAAATTTTTATGAACGTGTATTTATTACTCATCAATAATTATGTACTTACGTTGTAATGAACAGTAATCCTATTTATTTGTAATTAATGATGGATTTATACTTCAAATTCAAATGCACTGTAGTTAGCACTTTTATAATTCAAATGTACAGTTTATAATTATTAAAACACTCTCCACATTATCAAATTAACTTTATTGCACAATAACTATATAGCTATCCAAATTAAGTAAAGTTTTTAATTAATAATCGAATATTAACATTATAGCACATTTTGAAAAAATCTTCTTTAACTGATATCCGCTTGAATAAATCGTAATTTTGTTTCCAAAACGGCCCCTGCGCCAACAGCGCGATGCCATTATGTTACGTCACAAAGATAGTCTTTTTTTTTATTTTAAACTAGCTGCCCCGACAGACTTCGTTCTGTCAAAAGTTATTGATTGACGACAAATGTTTGACAGCTGGGGACATGTAATAATTAAAACACATATCATAGTAAATAATAATTATTATTATTTACTCTGTGTTTTGTATAGTAAAAGAAAAGTGTTGTTTTTGCTATTTTCCTCGCTATTTTTACGCTTTTTCTCTCCATAAGAACCTTCCTTGTGCCTTAAAGAAAATATGAAAAAAAAAATAGCCGAATTCGTCGAATTGGGTACCTACCTAATTAAATTGAAAGAATGCCTTGTTTTAACAAGGCATTCTTTCATAAATTCATAACATAAGGAATAACTCTTATGTTCATTTAATAGACAAACAGAATAACTTTTTTATACCTACTATAATATAATAAAATATACATATAGGAATACTATAGTTTACTAAGTTTATGGAATCAACATAACTTAACTTAAAACTTTAACAAAACTCATATTACGTACAGTTTTTTAAATAATTAATCGTAAATATATAGCACCTTTGTTTACAAGAAACGTACGTTATGTATTATACTAGCAACCCGCCCCGGCTTCGCACGGGTAGCAGAGCATCTTCATCAATTATCATCATATTTCAATCAATTTACACAAAGCCTTAACAAATTATACACCTAAACCTTCCTCATGAATCACTCTGTCTATTAGTGACCGCCTACGACGAACCGCATGAACATCCATTCAGTATTTTTCGGTTTATCGCGAACAGACGGACAGACGCGGCGGGGGACTTATTTTATAATATGTAGTGATAATCGGTGTCGCGTGGGGTGTTGTAAGAATTCTAACGATACCCTATATACATCCAAATCTATTCAGACATTTAGAAGTTATAAATCCTGAAAACATAACACTCCTTTTTTGAACAGTCGTGAAAAAATGATGCTAAACGTTCTGATCGTCTGGTCGAGAGTCCATCAGAAGGCAGAGTATTCACTATTTTGCGTTGTAATTTGAGAAACCTGTGTTCAAAATGATTGCAGTGTCCCTTTGAACCTGGAGATTTTCCAGGTTCATTCATTGACTAATACAGGGTATTAACCATAAACTTAGTATACTCGTTAGTATATTAAGTTTATGGTATTGACATAAAAAACATAAACTACGATCGCCTTAGTGGCACATGCTCGTGCTCACGCGTATTTCAATTATTATTATCATTATCTATTATATATTAAAGAACTGTATACAAAAATGTACCTACGATTGTTAGAAAAGATTATAAAGATAAAAAAGAAATGACTATGCCGTTACGCAGAAACGCAGATAAATATTTATGTCAATATTATCAATAACTGATTTATCGGTCATTGGTATATTCGCGTTATTGTCCAAGTCATATTTAAATAAAAACGCTATATGACAATTATTGGAGTAGGCAGGAACCAGCAGGAACCTCCTTAGGACGACGGCAGCTGGCTAGTTGATGACGAATGTTAAGCCTTCAGCTTCAGTATATTGATATTTTAAAAAATTACATCGTGTACTTTATCGATACCATGTTTCGGCACGTATGGACCGGCTCGACTGGAGTAATACCACAGCCGCACGGAAAACCAGCAGTGAAGCAATGCTTGCATTGCTTTTCGTCGAGTGAGTGAGGTTACCGGAGGCCCTAACCCTTCCCCTCTTCCACCTCTCCCTCCCCCCTCCCCTTCTTCCACCGTTCCCTCCACCCATCCCCCCTTCCACCCTTCCCCGACTCTTTCACCCTTCCCTCCCCCTCCCACTCTTCCACCGTTCCCCTCCATCCATCCCCCTTCCACCCTTCCCCTACTCCCACCTTAAAGGCCGGCAACGCACTTGTGACTCTTCAGTTGCAGGTGCCCATGGATGGCGCTAGTCATTTATCATAAGGTGACCCATCTGCTCGTTTGCCCCCTTTACCATAAAAAATAAAATACTTATTAAAATTTGAAATTAATGTACTATCAGGTATACCTATATGATGAAGGTGGCAAAAGGAGAAGTGTTTTAAGTGGGAGCCGTCATGTTATAAATGCAAATTTGAAGATGAACAAGTGAGCAGTGAGCATGAGCGGCCGTAGGGCGGTGCGAGCGGTGCAACCTCAGCGGGCGCCGAAATCAAACGATAATGAAGTGAATATAGTAGGAATAAATAATAGTGTCCAAACCAAAACCCTGAACCAATTTCCTTAGGTATTTTACAATACCTACATGTGGTTGTCACAGATTAAATTTAGTAATAGCTTAAGCAGCCAAAACTTCCGTGAAATCAGTTTCTTTATTTGCATTTCTCCAACGAACAATCTTTATTGGGAATGTGAGGTGATATCTAAGCACATGGAAGGATTATCCATGAAAAAGTTTGCGAATCTAGCTGGGAGAATAGAGTTTATAGCCTCGCTATTGCTCGCTTAAACCACACTTAGTTCGTGATGCTCTTGCGTAGAAGAGTAGTGCGTGCGGACAAGCGAACCAGCTGCTATGGTCAATCGCGATACTACTGTCTAATAGTATTTTCTTTGATTGTTTAAAAGTTTAGATAACGCGTCACGTTGCGACAAGCATCTTAGGCGCTTTCTGGTTTGATGTATCCATTCTAGAACTTTGGCGCCTAATCGGCCATCTGTTCTGTGTTCTAAATTATAGAAATTAGAACATAGCATAGGCATAGACCACTTCAACTTTAATGTAGTGTACTCTAAATGATTGAACGAATGGTAAACAATGGAATGAATCACCTAACACGTCATTGCGTCGGCCTCACAGGGGAAGACGGTAAGAATGTAAAGTCCCTTCATCACTAAATGACAAATACCTAAGTAATCTATCTAATTTCAACGAGCAATTCTTGTATATATGTATATACATAATCTGAATCTAGGAAACGGCTCCAATGACTATCATGATATTTAGTATGCAGGGGGTTTCGGGTACGATAAATCGATCTAGCTGGGTTTCATTTTTAGAAAACATAAAAAAATCGGTCATCCAGGTACTGTTTCATAATGAAACAAAATAATCCATGAAAAATATAGATATCGAACAACATATCAATGTCACGTTTTAAACCGACTTTAAAAAAGAAGGTTTTTCGATCCGTACATGTATGTATTTTTTATTGTGTAATGGAATAGGCGTTTGTCTTCCAATTGATCTGATGGAAAGTGATAAAGAAGACGAAGATGATACATGCCTATCCAAGAGAAACCGCTGACATAGAAACATTATGTTTGTATGTCCGAGATTTTCTGAAAACGTAATGAACCAATTTTCATGATTTAAAAAACAAAGAATTAGCGAAATCGGTCCAGCCGTTCACGCGTGATGCCGTGACCAAGGGAAATAGGGATTCATTTTTATATTTTTTATAGATTTATACAGATCTATGTGGTACGGCGCCGGCGATAATGTTTGCAACTGCTACGCGATGTCAAGGGTTGCAGGTTCGATTCCTAAGATATTATTGCATGCATGAATGATAAGATTTTAATCAGGTTAGATACTGCCGGACTGGATTGCAGAGGTTATCATATTATGGCGGACCGCGGACCGCTGACCTATTTTGTGTATTAGGTAAATAGTATGATATATGTATGACAAAAACTTAATCATCTTTGGTTAAGTTTGTATTATAAATTGACTTGTATAACTTAATTACGTAAACACAAAAATACGAAAATTTCTTGTGCTTGAGCGAGTGCATGAGCTTTGGATATTGTGTGTGGTACAACTGTGTGCATTAACTGCAGACAGATCAACGCAAGAAATTTCATTTTTCACATTAATATTAAAAACCTTGGCATTTTTTTTATTTTCTCATTGATATAATATACAAAGTAAATTTATTATTACCCATTTGATAATCGTTTTTAATAACAAATGTCCAAATTACAATAAACTTATCTAAACTAATCAAAAAACCCATCCCTAACCGTTCCCGGCATAAAAGTGCCCATCACACTCGCCGCGTTTCCACGCTGGATTGCGATGGCCAGTCTCTGCACCAGGAACAATCCGGATCGAGAGTCACCAGTCGTCTCTATGAGCCTTTGTCCAATCTCCTTTACAACGATTTTGGCTTCCTTGCCCCAGCTCCCCAGGGTCTCCACCGCTACCAGCACAAAGTGGTACAGCGGCTCCAAATCGGCGTACTTAAGCTTCTTCATTAAGCTGTAAAAGGAAATACACGTGACGATGTAAAGGCTAGGGAAATGGGGAGAGTTAGCGAGGTAGCTTAAAGTCATCTGTTAATAAATTGATGATTGATGAAAAGAAAACTAATTTGTTATCTCTGGTCTATTGGATAGCATGGGTAAAGGTTTGTCCGGAGAATCTAACTTACCTTTTTTTATGTGTATAGATAATTACTACAATAAACTAATAAACAAATAATATATATACATTATAGAATGGTTCCGATATATTTAATAAGCATTACAGGAATTTCCAATGAGTAACGGTGTTGTTAGATTTACGTACACTCAAGGTTATCTGTCCACTTGTAGATATGAAACTTTTAATACGAATACTTATGTGATATTGTTTATGCATTGTGTTATCTGCTGCGGTGTAGGTCGGCTGATTAAAAAATAACAAAAATGTGTCTCCGACTTCTAGTGAAATATACATTGTTCTTCGTGAATTTTATATTCACAGTTGGTATTTAATTATATTTAATTTTGTGTGTGGGTGTGTGTTCTTTTTTGAAGTGGAAAGGTTTGTGGTTTGGCTGTTGTATTGTATTATACTTGTATTTTTTGTTTGTATACATAAAAACAATATTTGAAAATGTCTCATTTTGTGCTTCAAAGCAACAATACCTACTAAGTATAAAATCTTTTTAACAAAAAATTAAACCGACGAAAAGAACTAAAAAGCAAAAAATAAATAAACCTTAAGTCTTAAGTATTGAGCTTATTTACATAAACTATCTAATTTTATATAAACTTATTTTGAGTCAGCGCCAAACAACGAACTGATTAATTATCAAATTTTATTTGGCGCCGACTTAAAATAAGTTTATATGAAATTAGATAGTTTATGTAAATAAGCTCAATACTTAAGACTTAAGGTTTATTTATTTTTTGCTTTTTAGTTCTTTTCGTCGGTTTAATTTTTTGTTAAAAAGATTTTATTTAATGTTTTTTTTCATCACCATGATGATGATGATGAAAAATGATGATGATTTCTAAACGCAATACCTGTTAAAGTAATGAAAAGTAAACAGAAACACTATTCCTTCCTCCAATTTTCGAGGGTTTCTCTCAATTTTTTCAGGATCCCATCATCAGATCCTGACTTCCTTGACATGGGACCACCCTTGAGGTATACCCTATCTAACAACAAAAGAATAATTAAAATCGGTTCATAAATAACGGAGTAAGGGCTGAACAGACATAAAAAAAAAAAATATTATACGGTTGAATTGAGAACCTAATTTTTTTTTCGTCGGTTAAAAATTAATCGATAAATGAATTTATGTCGCTTAGTTCTTTAACGACTTCTTTCATTTAAAATAAAACATAAAATAAATACGTGTTAGAGCATGAAAAAAGAACCTCTAATTTATATCGCCTGCCGGTATGTTCACAGTTTACGGACAATCGTCGATGCCGGGAGCCGGTATAGCTCCCACACGCACGAGAGGTTAAAACTAGATCGTACCGGTAAATGCAAGTAGATACTCCTTATCTAATGAGTAGAGGTAGTAGTCCTTTCATTAGCAAAGAAGAACCTAGTTTATAATAATTGCCTATATTAAAGGATTAGTCATAAACTCATAATCATTAATGATATAAGTAGACATACAAGACTTACAATACCATTACTTAGTGAATTATATTATATTCAATAAACAAAAATTATGTTAGCGTTTTGTTTTTAAATGCTGATTTAGTAATAATCATTAATGGTAATTATTGTCAACTATAAAAATCGACTAATAAACTATGTGGATACGGTTAGTTCGGGTTATGGTACGTTTACACGCACGCCGTGCAGCCTGGCAAGCAGCATGGCACGCAGCTCGGCGGGCAGCCTGCCCCGCAGCGTGCCACGCAAGCTTTTCACACCAGGGCTGCCAGTAAAGACAACTTATTTTATACCGCTAAGACTCGGAAATTATACAAAATCATGTACTATTATACAAAATCAGTGTTGTACAACTATAGAACGTCACTCTTTGGGCATTTTAGTAAAAGGTGTTTTAACTTTAAAGTATAAGGATTTAACAGTTTATCACAGACATGATTTGTTTTAAGTATCTCTATGTGTATGTACGTACTTTTTACGCTATAACATCAGCAATGACATTGTATCCAATTATGCAATGCAATCTACTATACAAACAGGATACAAAAGATAACCGATATTATACCAATTTTGTATCCAATTTACACTCTGGCAGCCCTGTTTCACACACTTGCAGGCATGGTCCGTAGGGTATTAGTGTTCTGTGGACATGGTAGTCAGTGCAAACATGGGAGACGATGTAGACGTAGATCTCGTGGGAGCTACTGCTTTGGCCTTGATCTATTTTTATTGAAAAAAAAAACAGCCCGACATAATTATGCATGCGAAATTTTACTTAAAACTATTAGGTTTTACAATAAAAAAATCATTTATGGTGTAAAATCACTTTTCAAGTAGCCAAATCTTTAAATTAGATTTTTTTATTTGACATGCGTCATAACTATTTTTACATCGAAGAGTGCTTTTACATAATTCGTTTCTTACTTTAGTGGGATCTCTTTGAATGAATTTACTATCCTCGCTAACTTTTGAATATAATTTTTTAATATTTCTAATAAACATGAACATAATTAACCATGATAAGCATTGGGGGCGGCTTCTTCATTAAATGTGTTTCAAAAATCTATTTTATTTACTGCACATCATTGATATGCGATTAGTTACAATTCTCTAATCGTCAATCAATCAATACTAACTTTAATCCTAAGAATTGGCACTATTTTGTTTCATATTTTTTTGGGCCCTGATAAACAATATTTATTTTTACTAAAAGAATAGTTCAGAAACATCTTTCTGAAGTCTTCTTTTGCTTTCGATTCATGCATGATACAGGTTCAGACCACTCCGATATATTTGGTGTCGTCAAAAATTAATTTCGATCGTTACGTCGTCTGTATGCCACGAAGATGAAAACTATACTAACGCGGCCGAGAGCGTGTGTGTGTGTGTAAACAGGCACACAAGCACATTCACCCTTTGAAGTGTGTCAAAAAACCGACAGTCGTCCCAATCGGCGCCAAGCGCGTGCACATTCACGCAAGCATGCACAAACACCCTGTTCACATGCTTGCGTCGTTGAATGTCGGTTTGAACGCGAGCGTGTGAACGCAGGCGTTAGTCGTCCCGATCGGCGGCAAGCGCGATCACATTCACGCAGGCATGCACAAACAGCCTGTTCACATGCTTGCGTCGTTGAATGTGCTCGTTGAATGTCGGTTTGAACGCCAGCGTGTAAACGCGCCATTACATTGTGGCGAATGACTTCTGTCAAGAGTGTTTCGAGACGTTTTGACAGAGCATAGCCATTGAATTAAACGATGAAGAAGACAGAGCATCATTTCCGCCAAATTCCATTGGAGTTATGAATGTAAAAACCAAATAACTGAGAATAAATATCAGTTCTGTTTCTGTGGTAAACACTACTGCACTATTGTATTGTACTGTTGTTATGATATTGTATTTCCGTTCGTGCTAATAGACTGGACGTGTTATAAACAATCTAGGAGCACGATATCTGAATTCTGAATAAATTATTTGGTAATCGATTGAATTTTTCCTATTCATTTTCTAGTGCGTTTCTCTACTTTTTCTCACTTGCTTCAACTTCACTTCTATGTTTAAGTACTACTTAATGTAAACAACTAATAAAACTAGGTCTTTTAAGTTGCACGTTCTCGTTTCAAAGTTCATACATACATTCTCTCACGCCTGTGTTCCAGAAGGGGAGGCAGAAGTGTATTAAACACACATTTTATAGGAAAAAAAGGTTAACGGCCATGAATCACATTTTGTTTTGTTGATTACCTTTATTTAAGTATTTTAATCTTTTGAGTACATGTATGTAGTTATATGATAACCATTAAACTCCTTTGCCGATAAAACCATAAAACTGTCCGTCTATATATATATTTATATATTTTATGGTATAGGGGGCAAACGAGTAGATGGGTCACCTGATCGTAAATGACTACCGCAGCCCATGGGCACCTGCAACTCAAGTTAGGGTTAAGGGTTAGGGCCTTTTTTATTTTTTTTGTACCGACTAAAACCACACGGTGTGCCGTACTGCGCCTTAGGTAGGAGGGATCCGGGAACAGCTTTTATTAAGACATCCGGACCCCCCCTAGCGCCTGCCCGCAAAAGCGCGGCCACCACCTTCGGGTAAAAACCTCTCAATTAGGCGACGTCCAGGCACACGTGGACGCCGCCTCCTCGCGGGGGGCCACTATAGCGGGTGGAGGGGAAAACCCCGTCCCGTCCACCCGCGGCCACACTCAGGGCGGCATGAGGCGCTGGTAAGCGCGCCTCCGCCGCCCGGTTCGCCAGCGGCGAATTAGGTCCGAGTGGAGATCGTCCTCCCGGACCCTTTCCGCCGCCTCCTTCTGCGAGATGACGTCCTCACAGAAGGTGGCGACCGCGGTAAAATTCCTGTCGCTACCGGCCATGGAGCGTATGAGGGCCGGTAGCGAGAGATCCCCTCCGATGACTGCAATGAGGGCCCGACGCTGCGTCGCCCAGGCGGAGCAAACCGCCAGCGTGTGCTGAGCCGAGTCCTCACTACAGTCGCAGTGGTGACAGCCTCCAAATCCCACGGGGGAGTTCCAGCCAACGCGCACGCCGCCTCCGTCGACACGGTGCGGTAGCCGCGTATGGCTCTAACCGCCATAACCCTCTGAGGCCGCCGGAGGCGCGCCCTATTCTGGGTGGTCAGAGCCTCCGCCCACACCGGTGCACCGTAAAGTGCCATTGACCGGACAACCCCCGTGTACAGCCGTCTCGTAGCGACGCTGGGTCCACCCAAATTGGGCAAGAGTCCCCCAAGGGCGGACGCAGCGCCGACCAGCTTTGGAGCAAGCTGCAGGAAGTGCTCGTCGAAGCGCCACCTTCCGTCAAGGATCAGGCCCAGATACTTGATGTGGGCCTGAACCGGTACGAGGACCGAGTTGACCTCAATAGAGGCACCAAGGGGTGGACCACGACGGAGCCCATGAAATAATAGGGCCTCCGTCTTATCCAGAGCCACCCGCAAACCCAGCGCCTCTATGCGCCCGACCACCAGAGAGACTCCCCTGGTGGCCAGGCGCGCCGCCTCCTGAAAGTTCGCCCCCCGGGCTGTGACCAACGTGTCATCGGCGTAACAAATTACGCCGAGCCCGGGGGGGAAGTCGCCTCGGAGGGCCCAGTCGTACCCCATGTTCCACAGGAGTGGTCCAAGGACAGACCCCTGCGGAACACCGCACGACATGGGCCGACGACTCAAAACTCCATCTCGGTCCTCGTACATGACGGTACGCTCCTCTAGATAGTCTGCCACTAGCCGCCTCAGGTGCCCTGGCACTCCGTGATAGTGGAGTGCTTCCCTGATGCAGCTGAATGGCAGACTATTGAATGCGTTGGCGATGTCCAACGACACCGCCAACAACACGCCGCCACAGCTCACTACCTCTTCGGTCATGACCCTCAGGCGCAACACAGCGCCGACCGTCGAACGCCCCGCTCGAAAACCGGATTGGGCGTCCGACAAATCGGGGCCGACCTCGCCAAGGTGCCGGACGATGCGGGCAGAGAGCACCCTCTCAAACAGTTTACCCGCCTCGTCCAGCAACACGATGGGCCTGTAGGCCGCGACCGAGTCGGTAGGCCGTCCCGGCTTCCTTAAAAGGACCAGCTTCCCGCTCTTCCAGCAGTCAGGGAAGCGCCCGTAAGGGTTAGAGCCACCGGTAACCTCACTCACGCGGCTAAAAGCAATGCAACATTGCTTCACTGCCGGTTTTCTGTGAGGCTGTGGTATCACTCACACAAGTATTGCTAAAACATTTATTTTTGACTAGATTAGTCAATGATTAATGCTCATCATCAATAATCTATTTTAATCTAGGTCTTTAAGAAAAAACGTGGTTGCGCTGTTAATGATAAATTTTAAGGTTGAGTTGCAGGTACCCATGGGCGGCGGTAGTCAATTACCATCAGGTGACCCGTAACAGATTATACACATTTCTATCATTCAAATTTCTACCAATACATTTCTACCTTTCCACGCTAAGTACTTAAGCATGTTTTTAAATCAACCCCCTGTTTATTTTGCAGCTCGTTGGCCTAGCTCTAATAGGCCTTGGAGTCGCAGCCTTATTCCAGTTGGAGGAGATATTTGAAAACGTGTTAACCCACTTAAATCTCAACATTAAGTTCCTGCCTTACGTTATAATTGGACTGGGAGTATTTATATTTTTAGTTTCATTTTGTGGCTGCTGCGGATCTATTGTCGAATCAAAATGTTTACTAATAACTGTAAGTCTGTTATACCGCTATCTCTTTTTAATGGGCTTTAAGAAATAAGGCGCTTTTATAGTATACTATATTCCCATTTCGCCAAGGGATTAACCGATTGGATCGGTAAATATATAATTATAAGAAAATTTCACGAACGCAGTAACGTGAATTTTGGAATATTTACAGTTTATATTCTAGAAGAAATGCAGAAAGCTAAAATTTTTAAACAATATGTCTTACAACATTTAAAATTACGATTATGAAAACGGCTTAATGAAATCACACGCGTCTTGTCATGGTCAGTCTTGAAAATGGTCTGAATTCGACCACCACGCGATCTCTAGTACCTACTATGTGTGTTTATTTCGAGGCTGCCTGACTAGATTCGGACCCGACGGGAGCCCTATTTCAAGGAGTAAAGCGTCCTGCCATGACAGTGTCAGGCGTTCACTCCTTTTCTCTCCCTCTCACTCCTTGAAAAAGGGGCTCCGTCGGATCTGGAACTTGTCAGACATCCTCTAATTAAATAATAGGTGAGTAAAACCGTACCTTCTTCTTTAATCTTGTCACATCTCACACGCGGCCGTCTGATCACAAACTAGACGGAGCCTGTACTATGGTAACCAGACTGCTGATAAACATACTTATATATTTTTAAATACATATATATTATAGATAAATCACACCCAGACACAGAACAAATGATCATGCTCATCACAAAATTATTTCGGAATCGGGAATCGAACCCACGGCCTCTGGCTCAGCAGTCAGGATCATTAACCACTAGACCAAGAATACCACCCACAAAAGTTTTTATTCTGGTAAATATGTAGTTATAATATATAACCTGCGACATATTACACACCTTCACCCTAAAGCTTCACACACGCGCTTACTGCCAGCCGTCGGCTTTTCCATATTGACATTATGAAATATATTATACGACCACGTTTTAAAGCTCAGATTTGAATGACAACTTCATTGCTGGATTGGAGCCGTGCCGTTACCGTGACGGTATAGTGTGTGATGACCTTAATTAAGCAGAGCTGGTCCTGTGGGCTCTAGAACATGGATAAACATTCTTAGATACTTTTTTTTCGTAAATACACATAGAACCACCCACTTTTTCTTATCAATAACTCCCGCATTAAGAATATTCCTGTATCTCGGGCGTCACAAACAACGGACACAAAGAACACCCAGACTCGGGACAATTATTTCTGAATCACACAATTTTTTGTCCCATTTGGGATTTTAACCCGCGACGCTCGGCGCGGCGTAATGGCGAGGCAACCACTAAAACCATTGCGCCATCCTTGCAGTCCAATACAAATTCATATCTTATATTTCATTTGTGGAAATATTTGCTCTAAGCTGCAATCGAACCTACGACGCTCGACGTAGCAGTCGAATAGTTGCTGCAATGCAATGTATGAGCAAACAAGAACTGCTCTAACTAAAGTTGTTTTCTTTTGCAGTATGCAATTATAATGGGGATATTAGCCGCCGCCAAAATATATTTAGTAGTTGAATTGTTAACACAATCTGCTTATCTAAGAAAAACTGTGGAAAACATTGTAAATGATGCTTTCGATGACCCTGCGTTCAATACAACCTTCCATGCCATGGAAGCTCTGGTAAGTTATCATGAAAACAATTTTCTATATTAATTTGTTCTTAAATGTAATTTTTGTTGTTGTGCCTCACACAAGCGTATGGGCACGTGTCGGCCAGCTGGACCGGAGTGATACCAAGGCCTCACAGAAATCGGCGTGAAGCAATGCTGTTGTGTTTCGCCGAGTGAGTGAAGAGACAGGAGACCCTACCCTCCCCTTTCCCCTACTCCCACCTTAAAGGCCGAAAACACACTTGTGACTCTTGAGTTGCAGGTGTCCATTGGCGACGGTAGTCACTTACGATCAGGTGGCCCGTCTGCGCGTTTAATTCAAATGTATCCAATACAAAAATATACTAGTTCCATTTCAATATATCTTTTAAAAACATTTCTATTTAAAGAAAATAATGTTGGAATACTAAAATGTACCGCCGCGCGCCGGTTGTCGTCAATTTTTTTTGTACCGACGACGCGGCGCTGTAAATAAAGCCGTTGAGACATTCGCCCTTCACTCATCTTTTCAACAAGCCTAAAACATCGCAGCTTTCATTCCTCAATTATTGTCACTGCAATTTCGTTTAAACCACACCGTTTTCTTATCTCATCATTCCCCACTCTGCCAATCAATTTTACACCAATACTACTTCTCAGTGAACGCATTTCCATGGCATTAATTTCATGTGTCAACTCTTACTGCCATACATCAATGTTGATGCTCACACTCCCTCTTCAGCCGTCAGACTTACTTTAATGGACACACTTTTCACAAAAGTAGTAAAGGGCACCACACAAAAGAAATCTGTATTTCTAAAATTGAAGATTAGATTTTTTTTAAGCGATTAAAAAATAAGGTTTTTTTTTTTACTACTAGATACCTACGATTTTTTATAATTTACGTTCATCTGTTAAACTTAAAACCTCTCGGTTAATTTTGACCGGAGGAAAAAAGTCAAAGAACCTTTTTATATAAAACTAGCAGCGCTCCGCGGTTTCACCCGCGTAAGTCCCGATCCCGTGGGAATATCGGGATAAAAAGAATCCCATATGTTAATCCAGGTCTCCAGCTATCTACATACCAAGTTTCATCGCAATCGGTTCAGTAGTTTTGGCGTGAAAGAGTAACAAACATCCATACATCCACACATCCATATATCCTCACAAACTTTCACGTTTATAATATTAGTAGGATTTTAAGCTCTACACATTTTACTTGTAACTTTTTTGTCTAACTTTTACCGTTTTCGAACAATTGCGAAAAAAACTCAACCCTTGTCGAGGTTTTGCAGACACGAAAACCTTTACACATTGTTTTTGTATCATTAAAACTACATTATATCAAAAATGCAAAGTTGAGTGCCAAATTTTGATTTTAGACCTTATTTGACTAGAATAAGTAAGCTAATATAATGTTTGAACTTGTCATTTACAGTTCCAATGTTGCGGAACCACGGGACCGGACGTCTACAATTTCACGTATTTAAACGTGTCGTACACCCCACCCACTTGCTGCGGTTCCGACATTGCCATAGGTGATCTGGTCAGCATCATTGAAAATGGGCTTCCTGATGGTAATCTTTCAGATATGTGTACTGTGGAAACCAGCTTCCAACAAGGATGTACTACGCTAATAGGAGAATGGGTCGAAACCTGGACCCAGAATTTGGGTTATATACTGATAATTATAATTGCTGTGGAGGTAAGTAAATAGTGTACTTATTGCTTCGAATGATTTAGTTAAACTTAAAGTATAATTAACTACCAGTGCCTCGCGGTTTCACCCGCGTAAGTCCCGACCCCGTGGAAATATCGGGATAAAAAGCAGCTAATCTGTTAATCCAGGTCTTCAGCTATTTACAAACCAAGTTTCATCGCAATCGGTTCAGTAGTTTTGGCGTGAACGCGTAACAAATATCCATCTATCCAAACTTTCACATTTATAATATTAGTGGGATTAATGAATACACTGAAGGCTCTCAAACACTCAAACACTCGTCTCTATTCACAACTTACTTCTGACGCACAAGAAGCTCTGGCTGTGGAATGAGCTCCTCGCTGAGGTTCCTGAGGGACTACATTATGGGGTTCTTCAAAAAGGAGTGTATAGGTTTTTAAAATGGCCGGCAACGCGCATGCATGTCTCTGGAATTTTACAAAAAATCCACTGTTGATTGAAGACACACCGTTGTATTTGCGAGTGTATTCCGGTGATGTTCTACTGGGTTCGGGCCCGGCAGAGGCCCATTATCAAACACTTACACGTACTTTTAAAGGGCCACTGTTAGGCTCGAAACAAGTCGGACATGCCCGAAATACAAGAACTACAACAGTTAATAATCCTAATATAATGTGAACTAGAGATCGCCGGGTGCTCGTTCCATCAAGGTCCTTAATATTATTTACCCATAGTTTCATTCATGCCAGCTTTGTGACTGACGGATTATTTTATCCTTAAATTTTCAAGTTCAATTTATCAGCTCTTAAATATGGTTTCTCTATTTCAAAATCAATAATCAAACATTTTATCTTTAATTAACTCTTCAATATGACGATACATTTCTGTCACAGAATTGTATACAAGCTTTTGTGTGATTGTTTCTTTGGTGAAATGCGTCTACGCGTATCACTTCCACCAAACTAATACTTCAAGTAATTACTAATTAGTAGATAACGGTGATAGTCATATTCTGACTAATTAATTTACTCAAGACAGGAAGTAAGAGCATATCACTTGATATGGAAGTGGTAATCATCAAGTAGTATTGCTAATCATATTACAATTTATTAATGTGACGTCCGTATCAGTAGTGAGTGATGTAACGAATAAGAATTCTACACTTTGATGAAATAAGTTCGTAATATATTAATTATATTAAAATATACTCCATCTTATAAAATGTGGTAGTTTTTAAGGATGTATGGATGTTTGTACCTACTCTTTAATGGAAACACTTCTGAACGGATTTTAATGAAAGTTTACGGAATTGTAGCTTATAGATACAACAGAATAACATTTATACTAATTATATTTAATATAGGCTCTTATTTGTAAATATATTGAATAAATGTGACAAATGATAACGTTTAGTGTTAAGTACGTTATGTTAAAAGGTAGTTCTGTAGAAACTTATAAGAAATAAAAATTTTATGTCATACTTAGCCATCGTCAAATCATTATCTTTTAATGTTTGTGTTTACATTCAAAAAAGTTAAAATACATACATCATACATAAATCACGCGTTCTCCCTTCGGGGTAGGCAGAGACAACAGCCCACCATATAAATTAAACTAAACATAAACACTAAATATAATGTTATTTGATTTTCTATTTACATTATAAAAAAAACACGAGTAAACGAAATATAGGTAACTGCTAGTATCCAGTATGCAGTGTTGTTAGTGGCGATACGAAGCGTGAGCCATAGAGAAAAAAAAGTATGCAGTTTTTTTTAATTTTCATATACGGCGGACGTGACTCTCACAAAGTTTAATTTTCTTTTTGTTTGTTACAGGTGGTGGCTCTAGTCCTCGCGTCATATATCGCCAGTACTATTAAAAAGAAATACTAACTTTATTTAAAATTGTGATATTTGTATATATTCTCCAAAAATGTTGTTGTAAACTGCAGTATTATAAAAATAAATTATTTTTTATATTAAAATTGGACTTCTACATTATGGTATTTATTTGCGTTTTAGTATTTAGGAACGTTTTCTCGTTATTTACATAATATTTGTAAATATATTTTCAAAATTGTTTCAGCAAGGTCATTAAAAACAAACTCAGTAAAATTAAGATTATAATTCCTTAAAGATTGCTTACAAGACTGTTGTTGACATGGGCGTACCGATGGAGGGGGCAAGGGAGGGCAGCTGCCCCTCCGGTTTTGTTAAGCTTACGTAGTACTTAAGCTTATTAGACAGATTTTTGATATGCCCTCCCCCTGGACCGACAAAAACAAATTAAACCCCTCCCGCCTGGGATGACAAAAAACAAAGTTTCCCCCCCGTCTTCCCATCCTGGGATGACAAAAACAAAGTTTGCCCCCCTTGGGCTCAAAGCTGGGTACGGTACATGGTTTGTTGATAAAGGTCAAGCTCTTTTGTGCGCAATGAAAACTCACTCTGCATATATTACTGAGCCGTTCTCCGCAATGTCACCTGGATTTTTGGTCACTAAGGGTCGTAGCGTAATGTTCCTCAATAAATACTCTATCCAATACAAAAATTGTTATTCTAATCTAATAGCTCCAGAGGTTGGCGCATTTTAACAAACAAATAAACAAAATGTCGCGAGAAAGTTACGAAAAATTGAAAAAAATGTTAAAAGAGTGTAAAAGTCGCCGTAAACGGATTATTTCTGCATCGTCGGAATGCTCATCGCAGTCCCTGAATAACCATAGTGGGAAGTACCTACCTAGTAATGTTAAGGTGCTATTTACACGTGTGGGTAAAGGGTATGCACAAGGACGTCTGAGGGACTATCCGCGCATAACCCGCACTCTCATGCAATCATACTGTCAAATCGTTGTTGTACATACTTACCTATTTTTTCGATTTGCTGGTAACGCACAAGGACGCCTGTGGGGCTATCCGAGCGTAAACTTATACCGTGAACGAAAATGAACGCACAAGGACGTCCGAGGGACTATCCGAGCGTTCACATTTAAGTTCATATCTACGTGTTTTTAACACACTTAATCTTATCTATTCCTGAAATAGTCTCACGGCTTTTTTCAGACGGGGAATCTCAGAGTCCTCCGTTAGATAATTCGGACATTGATTCGGTTCTTAATACACAAGAGGACCAGCCACAAACAGAAAAGCTGTTGTCTCAGATGTTGTCTCCCCCGACACTATTGCCACCGCCGCAAGCACTGCCTCTTCTGCCAGCGCCAGAGGCCACCCTCTTGCGGAATGAGCCAATACCCTCTACCTCACGGGAAGAGGAATCAATGCCTGACGGCAACCTAACACTGCCTGTAGAAGAGCCAGGGCTCGATAAAGACATCCTAGAAATTCTAGGTGACGACCCGACGGTTACAGAAGAATATGGAAAGGATATTCGGCCGGAGTTAGCTGCTCGGTTTAATCATATAGCCACCAACGGTTTAAACAAAGAGACCCCAAGGAACTCTGTGAAAAGTACCTTTTACCAGGAAACTGTAAGATGATCGGAGCTCCTGCTTTAAATGCTGAAATGAAAGCCGCTATTAATGAAACCGTATTAAAACGTGATAAGCTAATTGAATATCGCCAAAAAAGATTGGCTGCAGCTATTTCCTGCTTAGGAGAGGCACTGTCTCATGCACTGGAGGCCAAAGACAAGGACAATACACAAATTAAACATCTCATGGATACAGCTCGCCTCTTATGGGACGCACAATACAACGATTCGGTGTCGCGAAGGACTCTCGCTGTCTCTTCGCTGAAAAAGGACATTAAAGACCCGTTGCTTAATACTAAAATCGATAAGTCCTTATTTGGAGAAAACCTAACAGACTTCTTGAAAACGGCTAAGGCTGTATCGAAATCTGGCACCGACCTGAAAAATCACTTTAAACCTGCGCCGACCAAAAAAAGCAGCGGGCCGCAGGCAACCAGCGACACTGGGCAAACGGAACACGCCTGCAACACCGACGACGCCCGCACAGCCAGCGCATCCCCCAACCTCGGAGCCGCGCGGCATGCGCACTCAGTCGTTGCGCAGACCGCCGCCGCCGCCGAGGTCCACGCGCAGGAGGTACTAGATCGGGTAAAATATGCCGGTCAGCTAGCATATTTTTATGAGGCGTGGTCCATGATCACTGGGGATCGCACATTACTTTCGTGGATCAACCCGGGTTATAAGATAACATTTTTTAAACCTGTAAGGCAAACATGTCCACCTCCCACTCATAAATACTTAGACTTCGAAAAATTGCTAATAAATGAATCAATCGCTAAGCTTGAGTCGTACGGGGCAATATCATTGTGTAAACCCTGCCAAAATGAGTTTATTTCCAGTATATTCTTACGTCCCAAACCAAACGGTAAAATGAGGTTAATACTCAATCTCAAACAACTTAACAAATTTATAGAGACTTCACACTTTAAAATAGAAGACTTTCGTACAACTTTGAAACTCATGTCTCACAATTGTTACATGGCAACAATAGATATTAAAGACTCTTATCACTTTATTAAAATTCATCCGGATAGTAGAAAGTACCTTAGATTTGAATGGGACAGCAAACTATACGAATATAACGTCTTACCGTTTGGTTTGAGTACGGCTCCATACGTATTCACTAAAATTACAAAACCCATTGTAAAACTTTTAAGATCTGGTGGGTATATGTCTACAATTTACTTAGATGACCTGAATCTGATAGGAAACTTATCGAGAATGTGCTGAAAATGTATTTGTAACTAAAAAACTATTATGCTCCCTGGGTTTTATAATTAACGAGGAAAAAAGTACACTTAGGCCATCAAATAGGTGCAAATACCTTGGTTATGTTCTCGACTCTCGCAGATTTCAAGTTTCACTGCCAGACGAAAAAAGAAAACGCATTAAAGAAGAACTATTAAAATTTATAAACAAAACATTGTGCACAATTAGACAGTTTGCTCAACTCATTGGACTTCTAATCTCAGCTTGTCCTGCCATTGAGTATGGGTGGCTGTATACCAAAAATTTTGAAAGATGTAAATATTTAAACCTAGCTCAAAACAATGACTATGAATCATTAATGAACATTCCGAGTTATGTACAAAATGATTTACGGTGGTGGGTTAATGCAATAGAAGGTTCAGGTCACAGAATTCTAGAAGACAGATTTACCATCGAAATATTCTCTGACGCCTCAACGACGGGGTGGGGCGCAGTATGTCACAATGAAACAGCTAGTGGTCGGTGGTCCAATGAGGAGAGCAAAAAACATATTAACTATCTAGAATTGCTAGCAGGTTTTATTGCACTCAAGATTTTTGCTAAAAATTACTCAAATTGCCAGATACTTCTTAGAATCGACAATACAACAGCAGTGTCATATATAAACAGAATGGGTGGTGTACAGTTCCCACACCTTACAGAGGTTACAAGAAGTATCTGGCAATGGTGTGAATCAAAGAAAATCTTTATTTATGCGTCCTACGTTCGTTCTGCGGACACTACGGCAGATGGTGAGTCTAGACGAAACCATCCGGACATAGAGTGGGAGCTGGCAGATTCTGCTTTTAACAAATTAACTACTGCGTTTGGCCAACCGGAGATCGACCTTTTCGCTAGCCGAATAAATAAAAAATGCACTAAATACGTTTCATGGCATAGAGATCCGGATGCTTTATATCAGTAGTTCTAAAAACTCTTAGGAAAATACTTGTCTCTTTGGGACAATTGTCTAAAAAATGCGCAACGCTGCTGGCACTTACAACAGCTCATAGGGTACAAACATTGTCCAAAATATGCATACAAAATCTAATAATATCAGATTCACAGATTATTATTAAAATACCAGATCTCATTAAGACCTCTCGGGCCGCTAATAATTAGCCAACCTTATATTTACCATTTTTTAACCAAAAACCGGAAATCTGCTCTGCAAGAACCTTACTAGCTTACCTAGAAACAACAAGGTCACTAAGAGATAACTTTAATTACCTCTTTATAAGTCATAGAAAGCCTCATGCAATGGTCAGTCCACAATCAATAAGTCGGTGGATAAAATCTACACTAGAAGAATGCGGAATAGATGTGTCAATATTCAGCGCACACAGCACACGGCACGCTAGTACATCCCGCGCGCGTCATCTCGGTCTCAGCGTTGACGTGATCCGCAAAACCGCAGGTTGGAGCGGTACATCTTTCACATTCGCCAGGTTTTATGATAGGACAGTCGTTACTAATCAAGGTGCCTCACTTGCCAGATTGATTTTAGACCATTAAATCAATATTAATTACCTATATGTCATCATCACGACAAACAAATGCCTAACCTAAGATGAATACTAATATGTATTTATTTTTAAGGATTTTGATTAAGATTCAAATAACAATAATAATTGTGAAAAATTTAATATATATATATACTTATATAAAGAATCACTTACATGTTCTGTGGCATGTAATTTCATGATTAACAAATAAATTAATTAGTCAAACTAAACAAATAAATTTTATTGTTTTTATTGATATTTCCTCGAATCCTACTCTCAAAGTCTACAAGTATACATAGATAACTAATAAAACATTAATTACAGTTACTCATCTCGAGAACGAAGCACGAGTATAATTAATGATTAAACGAACTTACCTGTACGTGAAGTTCTATCATAATTATACGAAGTGCTTCGTTCGAAGAGATGAGTAATATATGCCCACCCAGCCCCTAGCGATAATCGTACAGACAACGCATCCCAATCTCGGAAATACCAAAATGACGGATTTACTGAAAGCTCTAAACTAAATGAAGGACGGAGCACGGTAGGTGGCTTGCTAAAGAACAGCAAGAAAATTTTCAACTACCCTCTCTCAAACACAGTGGAGTGATGACAACTGGGCCTACTACTACAAGTATACATAGATAACTAATAAAACATTAATTACAGTTACTCATCTCTTCGAACGAAGCACTTCGTATAATTATGATAGAACTTCACGTACAGGTAAGTTCGTTTAATCATTAATTATTTATTATTATGATTTAAAATTATAGATCAACACACACATGACACAGAGTCACCGCAACAATAGTTTGCTTTGTCAAATGTAAAATTATAAAAAAAAAATGGTTAGTTAGTTTATTATATTTAAGATTAGTGGTAAGAGTATAACACCTCTCTCATTGCCGCTTCCGTTGTCGAGTCATTGCGTTTTCTAGATTTTCTTTTTTCTTCACAATATTTATCAAACAAAGCCTTGCACGCAATTATTATTTACAATCACTGTAAAAAAAAATTCGCCCATTTTGGTTAAATTTGGTGTTTTAATTTAACTACTTGTGTAGCCTTCCTTACCCTACATACAACCTTAATGTAGTTTCCCTGTTATGTGCCCTTTGAGATCCTTGTTTGTAAGCCACTCAGAAAAAAAAACATGTTCCGTTTTTATTTTAATTAAAAGGCGCTGCAGCGCTAACACAATAATACGAGTATGTAGTCAAATCCTACGGTATTAAGAAGCAGCGCTGGATCACTTTTGAGCTGTAGTTTTCTCGCGAGCGTAAGGTCTTAAGCCCCGTGATTTTCATGGCGTTTATGCGTTTTGACCAACGAACTGCTACTACGATTTGTTTACATAGATTTAGCGCTAAGCTACAAAACAGAACGGATAAATAGTTTATACCTAAGAAGTTTTATTAGAATTTCTAATTCAAGTAGTTTTGCCAGTTTCTATTTTTTGTAGAATGCATCGCGGTATTCTACTAATATTATAAACGTGACAGTTTGTGGGGATGTTTGGATGTTTGTTATTCGTTTACGCAAACTACTGTATAGATTAGAATTAAACTACAATAATATAGCTCTATATCAGAATACATAGGCTATAATGACCGATTCGAAAAAATCTAAAAAAAACGGCTTCACAGCTAGCAGTACACAGCCTCAGTATTGTAGGGAAATATATGACGTCATGAACGTCACCATTTTTGTACTGGAGTTTTCGAGGTAAGGTGCTCTCAGTGCTGTCACACTATCACTTTTATTATGCGATTACTACTGACTGTATACTAAATAGTAACCAGTATAGCTAACTATAAAGGAACTGCTTCGCAGTATACTAAACTGACGGCACACCTTACAGTGCTCGCAGTGCATATCGGAACACACACGTATAGTTTTTGGTCAGAGGCCAAAATATTATTTTTAAGCGGTCTACTCTGGTCGCTAGCCATCAACAAAAACCAGTGTTTCAAATTTGGGGACACTCAAATGATTCTGGGGAAAATGAGATTTTGATTGCCACTGCTTTCGTGATAAAATGTATACTTATTACTCTATTGCATTCTATAATTACATTGATAAATTGATAAGGTGTGAAATATACGGGTAGCATCAATTATGGACCCTGTTATGTGTGGCATATCAAAGTTTTCATTAGGAGAGAGGAGGAAGAGATTCCATAAATAATGAAATCATGTATTTTTTTTTATTTGAATTGAAATTTATTTATGTGTTTTGTTATTTTTTAATTTCACGAGATATTTTGGATAAGAAAATAGTAAAAATAATCGTGAATATGTTATTAAAGTACAATTTCAAGGTTTTTGCCAACAGTTAGAGCAAAATCTTTTAATTCTCAAATAAATACCTTACAGCTATCTGCGTTCCCAGTTTTTTATATGTCTAGTCAACCCTTATTTGTATTTATTAATATTGAACTTCTGGGTTTTGACAGGGGATTTTTAAGGATAAACGAGTTTAAGAGCTGGCAGCACTGCCATGAACGCAACTTATCTATTATTGTCAACATGTCGGACAAGTTAGTAATTATAATCTCACCTTTTTTATATTTTGCAATAATAGTAATAATGTCTATAAAATTTTGAATAACAGTGAATTCATAAACAATTGTGCTTAATTTATCACAAACACTTGTGTATTTGTAAAGTTATTTGCGTCGCAAAACCATGTGTTCTACATCTCTTGTGATCGATAACATTCTCATTTTTATTACAGTGAAGACTTATTAGGTGACGATTTAGGAGACCAGAGCCTTGCAGACTACAATCTAGGCAATGAAGAGGAGGAACAGCTCTTGGCAGACGACTATGAGAATGCTGCACCTCAAAATGTACCAACTTCAATTGGACCAGCATTTAGAGAGCCCATTGATAATATGGTACCACAGCCGCAAGAATATCCAGTTCACGAATATGCCAGTCAGGTTAGTAAAATCAAGGAACCCTTACTATTATTATAAACTAGCTGCGCCCCGCGGTTTCACCCGCGTAAGACCTGGTGTCGGTGCCGGGAATATCATGATAAAAAGTAGGGATAAAGAGTAACAAACATTCATACATCCATACATCTACACATCCTCACAAACTTTCACATTCATAATATTAGTAAGATGCGATTAATGTAAAAATGGGTTTATTGGTTTGCTTTCTCTATATAACTGTTCAACTGACCATAATGAAATATTTCATACACAATTCGACATACAGAAAAGGACATAAAATATCTTTCATCCTGAAATAACGACTGTTCCTGATATACCTGGGTATACCTGAACTGATTGACAATATCTAGATTCACACAAGTGAAGCCGCAGGCTAAAGCTAGTATGGTATATTAGCATTACTTGTATTTAATATAGTAAAGTTAAACAGTTTGTTGTACTAATCCCAGAAACTGCCAGGCTGATTTGACAAACTGACAAACTCTTGCATTTGTTGACCTAATCATTGTGGAAAGATGTAGACTATTTAACATAACAGCTGCTTAGTGCATTTGAATTGGCTATCAAATATTTAAGAACATTACGTGGCATTCCAGTATACAGGTTTACTGACAATGTTTTTCCATCAACATTAAAACAACATACATCCACACCTGAATCTCCAGAGGAGGCATATTAAAAACCCGCATCAATACTAATAAATAAAATTGAAGTGGCTGTTTGTAATATCAAAATAATAGCTTTTTTTAAGCTCATACAGTTATTTGCACGTTACCTATGCCTAAAAATCAGTTTTTAAATTTTTTGTCTGTCTGTCTGTTTGTCTTTATGTTCAGGCTAATCTCCGGAACAGGTGGACCGATTTCCATGGAACTTTCACTGGCATATAGCTGGTGTTATAAGGAGTAACTTAGGCTACTTTGATGTTGGGAAAAGAGTTAGGGTTTCCGCGCAAAATATATAAATATGTACACACGAGTTAGTATTAAACATTGAAACTAGTAATACTTAATTTGTAATGGAAGGTTAAAAGATCAAATGTGAATTGGTCAAAAGTATTGTTATCATTTTGTTTATTTCATATATGCATCCTCAATTGTGTTCCTTTTGTGGTGAATCAGCCTCTGAGATACCAGACCAAAACATATTTCCTTCACTAGTCGATCATGTGCTCATTTGAACAATATTTCAACTTTATTATTGAGAAGCTTGTTTCTGTTGTTTTTTAATAGTCATAGTTAATTTTTAATGTTAATTGTAATTCTAGAATATAACAATTATGTTCCTGTATTGTCCCCAATGATGAAATGATTTTTGAAGAGACTGAGAGATTTTTATTTCAGCAGCCATTAACAAACTAAAAACGAAATATTAGACAATCAAACAAAATTAACAAACATCCTTTAATTTTGTACTTCTTATTAGAATATAAATATAATAAGACTTATAATAATAAAGCCTTTATTTCTACATCCCTTACTGGGTATTTACCTCCTGCAAATTTGCTCATGCGCTTCTATCCCGAGCACATTTCTACCATTGTTTTCCTGCAAGGCTATTTTTTTTTACGCTTTTTATCCATCATCGATTTTGTCCATCCAAAGGTTGCCTGTAAGAGATCGCTCTTAGCAATAAGGCCGCCTATTGTACATATCCACTTTGTATATTTTTTTTAACAATATGTCAGTGGTGTACAATAAAGATTATTCTATTCTTTTCTAAAACTAGGTATTTTATACATGTTACCATGGTACCATTTTCAGTAAATATTCATTATTGATAAATTTTCCTCAACAGCCAATGCCTTACCAACCCGTGGTGGATACGGAATGTGTGGTGCCCAACATAACAGTGGAGGTAGCCAATGCTCCTGTACGAGAACATTCATCATATGCACCGTATGAAGGACCAGTGTATGATGAACATGCGGTTCCACCAGCAATTGTAAGTTCTCTATCTGAACTATAAACCTTGCTAATATTATAATGGCGAATGTTTGCTACTCTCTCACGCAAAAACGGCTAAATGGATCTGGATGAAATTTGGCACAGAGATAGATTATAGTCTGGTCTGTCTATTTATCCCTAAAAAATGTATGGTTCCCATGGGATAGATTTCACCAAAAGTTCCACATGACAGTTGCGAAGAGATGTCAAAGTGAGTATGTTTGTTACACCCTAACTACTGAACTGATCACTATTACATTTTACTCACACATTGTCAGAGGTACAGAAAAGGGTACTGTGTACTGTCCAGTAAAAAGAACTATTCCCAAGGGATAGAAAAATGACTTTTACGCTAGCAAAGCAGTGGGCAGAAGCTAGTATTTGAGTTCTCATAAATCTATAAATTAATATAATGATAAATTTAAATTTAAAACAGCCCCGACTCGAAAATCTCTTCAACGATTAGAAAAGATCTCCTGATCTTCAAATGGCTGAACAGATTTTCTTGAATTATATCTAAGAAAACTCTCCATCAAGTTACCTTTAAAAAAAACGCACTTAAAGTGGTCCATTCGTTTGTGAGCTACAATGCCACAGACAGACACACAAACCCACAAACACGTCAAACTTATAACACCCCTCTTTTTGCGTTGGAAGTTAAAAAACAACCAAACTGACAAATAAATGTCTGAATAATAATGTTTGGGAGTATACAAAGCCGCTTTATTTGTCATCATTAGAGAATGACAATAACCTCTGTGGACTTTGACTGAGATACCGAGGGTTGCAGGTTTGATTCCCTCTCAGTAGTTGTATGTCTAATTGCATTGGTCTTTGTGTTTACAGCCAGCTGGACCTGTTGAATCACCCCAAATTGTTCCATCAGACATCATTACCCCAGTTTCAAGTAAGTAATAATATTAATACATTGAGATACTTCACACACGGCCATCTGATCCCAGAGTAGACAGAGCTTGTACTATGGTAAGCAAGCAGACCGCCGCTGATAATAGACATATATTTCCAAATGCGCACATATTCTAGATAAACTACACCCAGACACAGAACAAATGATAAGAATGTATATATTTTATACTCCTATGAAATGTTAGTGAACACAGTAACTGTTTAAACAGTAAATTATACAACAAAATTATACAAAGACTAAAATGACATTATGACTATATGATTAGTGATGAAAGAGCGATCGTCAGCAAGGAGCGGTCATCAGTAGGGTTCCCTGGTAGAGGGTTCATTGCGTATTGGTCAAACCATAACTAGACTTCACTTACAATCACTTTTATTCTACACTTTATGTGAGCGAGTGAACCAGCGGTCCCGTTTGGAGAGTCCGAACTACTCGATGGTTTCCAAGACTCAAAACATCTTGGCTCGTGACGTCACGGCGTACCTCCGCCTCCGTATCATAAAATGATTTGAAAGTTTTTATGCGAATAGTGAATACAAATGTGGGAACGGTTAATCCTATTAATCCCACTAATATTATAAATGTGAAAATTTGGATGGATGGATTGATGATGTTTGTCATTCTTTCACGCCACAACTACTGAACTGATTGCGATGAAACTTAATATGTAGATAGCTGGAGACCTGGATTAACACAGGCTACTTTTTATCCCGGTATTCCTACGTTATAGGGACTTCGCGGGTGAAACCGCGGGGCGCAGCTAGTTTGTTATAATTGTGATATAGTATGTCATGTCTGTATTTTTGTATTACAGATGGGTCACTCAGCGACCTGGGCGAGCTGGGCGCCCGCGAACGGTTTGTGTCGGAGAGACCTCCCGGGGTCCAGAGGACGCCACAAGTCAGGGATATCCCGGACAGTTTAGGTTAATATTATTAGTTTTTTAATGGTAATTGTAAGTAGATACTAAATGCTTAATGTTGTGTACTGTCTGGCTGCTGTAAACGAAATACTCGACAAGATGGAGAGGTCAAAGTACTTGTGATAAACCTTCTACTTAACCAGATCTTAAAAAATTTAATTTATTGGTATACATAAATCTAATGATAGGAGTGATGTATCCTATTACACCAATCTGTATATTAAACTGATTTGCCAAAATATTTAAGGGATTCATCTATAATCATCTCTATAACCTTCTCAGGCATATATTGAGTGCAAGACAACACTTATTTATTGCTTGCAGATCAACCAATACCAACCTTCCATGCCATACCACTTATATATGTGATTCTTTTAACTGTAAAACGCATGTGGACTCAATATATACCGATTTTTCCAAAGCCTTTGATCGCGTCGACCAATCTATATTGTTATCAAAAGCCCAACATATTGGTATTCATGGAAACTTGTACAGGCGGCTCACTTCTTATTTGTTAAATCGAACGCAGTTGGTTGACCTCAGTGGCTATAAATCTTTTTCATTTATTGCAACATCGTTGCAACATTGTTTTTGCTATTTGTAAATGATTTGCTGGGTCTAATCAACAGCGAATGTCTGGCGTATGCTGATAATATCAAGGTTTTCAGACGTATTTCTGACTACCGAGACTGTGAGGCCTTACTTAATACTAAATACTTTAAAACACTATCAAATGTCTTTTCTTCAAACCATAATAGTGGTTTATGTCACTAAAACTACAGTTTTTATATTTAACTGCTGGTCGTTTAGGGAAGGTATGGTTTCCATCATCAGCTCAGCTTCATGATGTGATGATTCCTAAACGCAAATACCTGATTAAGTTATGAAAAGTAAACAGAAACACTATTCGTTCCTAACGACGGATTCTCTCAATTTTATTAGGATCCCATCATCAGATCTTGACTTACTTGACATTGTCCTGTCGTCGTCAGGACACGTAAGAGTAACGTGATAGAAAGAGATGATCTTCAAGGTGAATAAAACTGTAGGTAATTAGCGCTGTGCGACCTGAATTTCGACTTTATTGTGTCGGAGCAAGAGTCGCTGTTTATTTAATTGATTTGGCGGAGTGTTACTTCTGTACCTGTACTTGTGGTATAAGTGAGGAATTTAACATGTTTCTCACGCCTCATGTAATACCAATATAGCTAACTCTTGTATCTCTATATCGCAGATAAAGTTGTGATCCCCCGCGGAGGCTGGGGAGGGGGGGGAGTTGCTCGCGGACGCACCTCGTGGCGCAGCAACGTGTTCACGGTGCGGTACGGACACCCCTACCGACGGAACAACATGCACAGGGTGCGTACACAAATAGTCATAGGGGAGGGAGGGGGTGGGGGGAGAGGCATATAGTATTGTCATCCAAACCAAAAAATATAAAGGAAAAAGATAGAACTCGTACATCGATATACAACCAATCATTGAAAAACATGACATTCAATACTTAATGACTTAAGGACAAAATTCGACCACCTAACCATCTCTTGTATGTATGAAGATAATAAAACTACCACATCTTTTTATATGATACGTAATTGTTTGAACCTGCTTTAATTAAACGTTAATGCTTTCTTTTCCAGGGTAACTTTAACCATCGCGCATCATACCCTCCACCTCAAATTAGACCTAACTTTTCACAAATGCGGCCTGAAATGAGCCCCGAACTACGCCCTGAAATACGCCCCGAAATGCGACCTGAATTACCTCCCCAGTTACAAAGACCCGACATCAGAATGGAACCAAATATTCCACCACAAATGGGCCCGGAAATATCTCCTGAACGCCCCATTTTACCACAAGAAATGCCCATGTTCCGACCCTCTATTGAACGACCCCAATTCCTCCCTCGGTTTCAATTCAGGCAGGGTATGGAGGAACGTCCCCAATTTGGGCCCAGGCCTAATTTCGACCCACGATTCTTCAGACCTAGCTTTCCCCCAAGACAGTATCCTCCACCAATGCGCGAAATTGTTCCCAACCCAGGTCATATTCCTCAAGTGACGATACGCCAAGCTTTACCGGGAATGCCTGGACCAAGCTTGGACAAAATAGGCCCAAAAGTGGACTTGCCAAAGGAGCCAGAAGTCAGGATGCTACCTGTACCGTTACCCCCTAATTTGCCCCCTGGAGGTTTAGCAGGGAAAAAAGTACTTATCAATCCGCATTTCAAAGGAAATTTTCAACCACCTGTCGATGGTAAGTTCTATTTATTTATTTTATAAATTGCATTCATTGCTATAGGTTAGTTAATAATATAAGCTGTATTTATTGAATAACAGTCAACTATCGAATATTCTTGCCTTAGATTACATTAATGAATGTATTTTTAAGTTGAACGGAAACATACAGTTAATATTGTTAGATTTACCGACTTGATTAGCTATTCCCAGCACTAGCTAATCTATGATCTACTCTCTAATCTGTGGTCATTACTCCTCATTGTGTTTTGTAAGAGAAGATGTCGGATCTTGTAATATGAAGGATGTAATAAAAGAGTAGTATCAAGACAAACTGCATTTAATTTACACCAAAGTACAAAAGAAGATTAATACAATAACAAATATTATATACTGTTTATGTATTGTATTTCCTGACAATCCTCAAGAATATTTGAATATTTTTAATTACTTTTCAATAAAACGTTAAGGAAATAATACCCCGTCGCTAAGATAATGTAATAAAAAATGTCCAAATATCTCAAATTAGACAATCTCATTTCTCAATGTGGTATATTGTATAGACATTTTGCATAAGTTATTGTAATAAACTAATTTATTGCATTAAGTAATTTTTCGTGCTTTTTATTTGAACCCGTGGTTTATGCCACAGGGTTGCCAGCCTACATACCGACCCGGATTCAAAAGTCGCCGCCGCTCATTGCAACCATTGAGAACAAATTCGGTAATAATCTATATAGAAAGTTGTCCGTTTGTGTCTTATTACTTATAAAGGTAAAAAAAGTACGAAACAATGGTAACCCAATGTCACAGGGTAAATAATAAAAAAAAAACTGACCAATTTGTCGAGTACTGTAATAAAAAATTTATTTAAATGAAATTCACAAATAAATATACACAACTTACCCACACGTTTTAAACGTATTTGTGTTAAAAGTGATTTTTGTTTTTAATCTCAATGTCGTGATTTGTTAGTCTGTACTTAATATATTTAATATATTTCAGTGGTTAAACGAATATATATAGGAGTAACGAGAGAGTAAAATAAGCTTACCAATTAATATATAATAGTAGAAACCATATTCCACAACGGAGCATTCTAATAATGTCAACAAAATTTGTGGAATGCGTAATTTTTTTTTTATAACTAAAACGAATTGTGAAAAATGGATCTAGAGTCACAATGTAAGCCCTATGTAGTGCAGATAGCAACAATAAATAAATGTTGTAATAAGAAAAGTTACTTAAACAGGTATTTAAATCTCTAAGAGTATCAGTACTTTGTTTACCTGAGAATAAGATTCAAATGGATGTTGTTGTGTGCATGTCCTGTTAAGCACTTTTAATAATTATGTAGTTTGTGCACGAAAGTGTTAATCGTTAGTCCTTGCCCTTTCAAAACGTAGTTTATATTAAAATAAAATATGGAATATAACGGTTTGGTTTTAGTAGTAACGATGGGTTAAAATTCGTGAATCAAGAATTATTATTAAACATAAAATACTATGACTATCTACCATACTATAAAGAATATTTACTCTATCGAATCGTGGACTAAAAACACCAATTATTATCTTAAAATACGACGTTTAACGCACACTTACTTATTATTATGTCTTTATATTAGAAAAATATTTGCACGATAAAATTGTCTTTAACTCGGAGCTCTTGTCATCGATTGATGCATTCCGGTTACATTCATGCAGCATAATCTGAAAGGACTTGAATTCAAAGTTTGAATAAAAAGAGTGTGTTACACTTACTTACACTTTTCTCTCCTTCCCAATTTGTCCGTATAAGTAATATCCCTCCGTCCACTACCTTCCGTTTCAATATACTTCCAATTTTCACATATTTAATTCCTGAAGTGCCTGGTGGACACCAATAGGCTTGCCCCCTATGAGTGAGACTCAAGATATAGTTGAAAAAATAGTTGGTCTTTAATAGCCCACTGCTTACCCCTTCGGCGATACAGACGTATGTGTGAAAAAAGTGGCCAAAGTTGAATACAAGCATATTTCGTCAAATTTAGATTACGTCTCACGTAATTGAAATAAAACATGCTGCTTCTAAAAATTTCCACTCTCGAGCAAGCACTTAAATCGGTATATTCGTTTGGGAGCTACGATGCCACAGACAGACAGACACGTCAAACTTTTAGCCCCCCTTCTATCCCCCCTTTTTATTATTTAGATTTGAATTATATTGAATATAACTAGGTTGTGTATAGAATATAATTAATAAGGGAGGTCTATTTCTTATTCAGGGCCTGTGAAAGACATTGACGATGCCGCGGAGAGGTTTATCGCTGAACAACGGAACGCATTAGCCAGAGCTGCGGTCAGGAAACACACAAGGAGATCGCCTCAAAGGTAATCTATAGGTTTTTTTTTTAGTAAATAAAGAGGGAAATCACACCACTCAGCCTCAGTATATACCATAAAGACAGGTCATGTTATGTGCTATAGACAATAGTTGATATAGACAGGACAAACAAAATACCCTCCACAATGAGATATGTTTTCACGCGTGGTAAAATAGAATAATTTTTATTTTACACTACTGATAAGAGTGTAGGTTCGTCCAAAGTTGTAATTTGTAATTTTCCGCCAGCACAAAATTATACTTCGACACATGTTTTGCCTCACCGTGAGGCAAACAAGCATACAAGTTTTTTTTATATGATTATAACTAATTTTACAAGAATAATTACAGTATAATGAAGAAAAGCCTAGTTAAAAGAACCCGTAACCGTCGAGCGTGTATGAAATGTCTGTTAAATGTGGAAAATCGCGCTCTACCATCTTTGCTTACCCCGGTCAGGGATAAGGCGTGAGAGTATCTGTGGAGGAATGGGTGTTATGTTCCTCCAACACAAAGAGAGGATCCTCCGACCCGGCGAGGTGATCATGTCTGGCGGGCCGCGGCCCAACGGTTGAGGTTGGGAAGTTGTATATATACTAATCGGTGTGAGAACTCTCATAGCGCGATGCAGGGTTAGTAGTTCAGCTCGTCGTCGCTAGATGATGTTCGAGTATGTTTTTGCTGTATGTGGAAGTCACCACAGTGTCTATGTAAGAATAAAAACTTCCGTTAGTAGGATTAATATGTTTTATGCTCGGTTTCTATAATCAAGAAACGATTCGTTTTGCTTACGGACGCTAAAATTTTTGTTGAAAATTCAACGAAATTTTACCGTACGTACCGTACCGTACCGTAGTTTATTTTAGTTTCTTGATTATAGGCACTGGGCACTAAAGATTAGCTTCGTCGTTAATTTAAATGCGTTTATGATCATCAGTCTTCGTATCCAGCTGGTAGGTCAAGAGAATTCTCAATCAAAAAAATAAATTCTTCAGCTTAATTATATTAGGTATAGTTACACGATTGCCCGACAGGGGTCCCTTTTCAAGGCCGCCTCAGTCGGTCGGTTGATGTACAATGTTAAAATGTTATACTTACAAATAAGTTTTTCTCTTCTTGCAGATACATAGAGAACACAACAATAGAGATTGAGAATGAGTTGGCGCATACACCATATCGCAGGAACGATGATGACGATCTACTACGGAGGCAGGAGGAGTTCATTAACGCAAACAGAGCTGGACTTAGACGGAGGTGAGCATTTCTTTTATTTCATTCTCAATACTTTGTTTAAAAAGAACACATCTAGCAATGTATTCAAATGGTTTTTTTTTTATGGTACCGGGGGCAAACAAGAAGACGGGTCACCTGATAGTAAATGACTACCGCCGCCCATGGGCACCTGTAACTCTAGAGTCACGATTACGTTACCGGCCCTTAAGGTGGGAGTAGGAGAATAGTAATAGTAATAGTAATAGTAATAGTATTCTTTATTGTGGATCATAGGTAAGTAAATAATACAGGTGTTATAGTTTTTTACATTATCTAGAACAGCTATGTCCCGCCCATTAGACTTACAATATTTACAGTTTTTTGAATATGAATTAAATACATTAAAGAATAATATAAGATATGTCAATATGTCACAGAAATTGTATTTAACAGGCAATAATAATGAAAAAATAGAGAATACTGAACACATCATGATTTGGGTATAGAGTAATGGAGCAGAGATTTATCAGCTAAGTAATCCTTTACCGTATAATAACATTTACTTATTAACAGGTCATGAAGTTCCTTTTTAAACACAGTTATTTCTTTAACCATTCTGATATCTCTCGGAATATTGTTAAAAATTCGCGAAGCTGTACAGAATATACTTTCATGCATCAGATGAGTCTTGCTAGCAACTATGTGCAATTTATCCTCATGTCTTATACGCTTACGGTAGTTAAATAGCTCAGAATTCTTTTTGACAAACATGGAGACCTCCAGAATGTATAGACTTGGCAAAGTTAAAATGTTGAGTTTTTTAAAATATGGTACACACGATTCGGTTTCCTGCTGATTTAACATTGCTCTTATACAGCGTTTTTGTGCTATAAATGCCCGGCCTTTGTCTGTACTATTACCCCAAAATATTACGCCGTATCTTAGGGTTGAACTTACATAGCCATGGTATGCTGCCAGAAGAGTCTTTTGATTTGCTATTTTTCTTAACCTGTTAAGAGCATATGAAAACTGACTTAGTCTTTTACAGACATAGTCAACATGTAATTTCCAATTCATTTTGTTATCAATTTGTAAACCTAGAAATTTTGTTACTTCAGTTTCTTCTATCTCGCTATTATGATAATGTATTTTTAAGGGACCTGTGCGTTGTGTACGTATTCTAAAATTCATAATTTTAGTTTTTTCGATGTTGATCATTAAATTATTCATTTTAAGCCAGTCTACTATATTTTCTAAGGATTGATTAATGTCAAGTTCTAGATTAGTTAATTTATCATTATTAAATAGCACTGTACTATCGTCAGCAAATAATGTGATGTCATGATTGGTGATTGAAGGCATGTCATTTATATAAACAAGAAAGAACAAGGGGCCCAAAATACTCCCTTGTGGTACACCAAATTGAGCAGTTCTAGCTGTAGATGTATAGACTTCTTCAATCATTGACACTGGGTTCAGCTGACGAATCTCTGTGTACTGTTGTCTATTTGAAAGATATGATTTTACGAGATCATACACATTGCCTCTGATACCATACACGTTCATTTTTCTTAAGAGGGTTACATGCTCGACGCGGTCAAATGCCTTTGACATATCCATATATAACGCTATTGCCGGTAGTCCCTTGTCTAAATTGCTTAATACTCTTTGCAAAAAGTTATATATTGCCACATTTACTGATTTATTTTTCCTAAAACCATATTGACTTGGTGTTAGAATATGATGGCTTTCCAGGAATCCGTATATGCATTGAAATATAACTCTCTCAAAAACCTTTGCAAATGCAGATATCAGTGCAATTGGCCTGTAGTTATTCATATTCGTTCTATCACCTTTTTTAAACACTGGTTTTATTACAGATATTTTGAGATTATCTGGATAGATGCCATGTTCTATACATAAATTGACAATGTAGCTTAACGGTTCAGATATCATATTCGCAACATCTTTAACAATATTTGTCATAATACCGTCATAACCAACGCTGGTTTTATTTTTCAGTGCTAGTATAATGTTATATATGTCATTAGGGATAGTCGGTGACATAAAGATCGAATTGGAATGATATGTCAATTTATTATGTGAATTAAATGTCAATTTGTTAGAAGAATTATTATATGTCAATTTATTAGAGTCATTGTATTTCCCTTTATTAAACGAATTATTGATTGAATTATTCAGGTTTTTATTGTTAATATCAAGAAAAAAGTCATTTAATGTTTGGGCGATGTTTAAAGGGCCATTTATTATTGAATCATTTTTTATTAATTGGGTTACGCTTTCAGTGGGATAGTTACATTTGATCTCGTTTATCACTTTCCATGTTGCTTTGCATTTGTTTGTGGCAGTATTGATATAGTAGTCATTTTGAGATTTTTTTGTCAGATTTATTATAGTTTTGTATCTTTTCGCGTATGTTTTGAATATGTTTTTATTTGCCGTACTTGGTTTTTTTCTATATTGCCACAAAAGTTGACATTTCCTCTTGCTACACATTTTTAGGCCACGCGATATCCATTTTGGCTTAGGTCGATTATAAATCTTAATTCTTATTAATGGAAAGCAGAGTTCGTATAGCATAACAAAGTTCTCATGAAATTTATTGTAAGCACTGTTTGGATCCACACAGCTATAAACATCGTTATTACTTAATTGTTTTAAATATTTTATAAAAATTCCTCGATTTTCTTTAGAGTAATCCCTTTTCAATATATACCAATATTTTATTGTACATGTTTTATTTACCGGTATTTTAACGATTTGCGCATTGTGGTCTGATAAAGATAGTTCATTGATAGTGCGTAGGCTCGTTTTCATATTATGGGCTATGTTGTCAATACATGTTTTGCTTGCAAATCTTGTAGTTTGATTAAATTGTAATTTTAAGTTATAACTAATTAACAGTTCCTTAAATTCTGTTGAGAGCCTAGTTTGTTTTAAAATGTCAATATTGAAGTCTCCACACAAGACAATTTTCTTACCATTTGAGCTTACGTTCTTTAATATTTTATTTAATGTTGTGAAAAAACTGGTAGTAGAGCCAACTGCATGATTTGGTGGCCTATATATACATATAATGACTATTTTATGATCAAGTAACTCAACTGCAGAGCATTCTAAAGTGTTGCTAATTGATAGACTGGAAAGACTGGAGAAGAGGGGGGAGAAAGGGGAAGGGCGGGAATTGGGATGAGGGGTGGAGAGGGAAGGGTTAGAGCTTCTGGTAACCGTTCTCACGCGGCGAAAAGCAATGCAATCATTGCTTCACTGCCGGTTTTCTGTGAGGCCGTGGTATCACTCCGGTCGACCCGGCCCTTACGTGCCGAAGCATGGCTTTTCCACGAACAAATTTACTTTAGCACTAGACTCAATAAGATCCTAATCATTAAAGAACCCTTATCGGCCCTTAGGGGTCGGTAAGGGTCCTTTATAGATTTGAGTTTCCCCGAAACATAAATGTAAATGTTTCATACAATACAAATACAACATACAATACAACTGTAAATGTTTCATAACTATGAAATCCCTACGGAAGTTTTTATTCTAATTGTTTTTGTTGCCTATAATGAGATGAAGGTATACTAAGCGTGTGTCGTGTACAGGATGCGAACCCCAACCCCTCCGCGCCGGTCTCCGTCCCCGCGCCGCTCCCCTCCCCCCGAGCGGGAGAGGGGGGGCGAGCGAGAGAGGGGGAGTGACCGAGACAGGAGACCGCGCCCTGATGAGACCAGACATTATGATGAGGTAGTGTACCATACTGCGTAATGTCATCATTTAGTAAACTTATAGATACTAGTAATCACTCAGACTAATTGACTCCAATCCAGCTTCACGACTGACTTAGTCTGACAGACTCCTATAATCCTACTAATATTATAAACGTGAAAGTTTGTGAGTATGGATGTATGGATGTTTGTTACTCTTTCACGCCAAAACTACTAAACCGATTGCGATGAAACTTGGTATGTAGATAGCTGGAGACCTGGATTAACATATAGGCTACTGTTTATCCCGATATTCCTCCGGGATCGGTACTTACGCGGGTGAAACCGCGGGGCGCTGCTGGTTTGAAATAAATGGTTTTGATTTTATATTGATAATACTAAAGCTTGTTAAAAGATACTAAACAAAACAAATAAAAAAAAAGAATATTGGTTGACAAACAGAGAAGTTAAAGGTACTTAACCATTTTAGGTGCTATTTAATAATAATATATTAAGACACTTCATACGGCTATCCAATCCCAAAATAGGCAGAGCCTGTGTTATAGAAACCAGACTGCTGATAGTCATACTTCAGATACAGGGTGTATCTGACAATGAAACCCTTACTTAAATCACCAAAGGGCATGACTCTAGCATACAGTTACATAAAGAATTTTGTTTAAGAACCATCCTTTATATGGTCATATAAAAGTTATGAGCATTTGAATTTCTAGGTATTATCATCTCTACTATGCATGTTAGTTTCTATTGATTTTCTCAATAATAGAGTGGATAATTTCAAAATAAAGAAATATTTTCGATTTGAAATCTTTATCTATACACATTCCACCTGCATTTATGAGAAACGGGGATGATAACACCTGGAAATTCATACTATCATAACTTTAAACAGAAAGTTTTTTCAAAAAATATTTATTATTTAACTTAATAGATTTAACTCTCAGATGTAATAATTTCCTTGAAATAACTTCTCAGAAATTGTTTCGAATAAATTTTCCATAAAATTAACTGTAAGCTAGGATAAATTAAGTTTAAAAATCAAAGACAATGGCAGACTAAGTACTACTCTTTAACTATACATATTACTTAACATACTTGACTGGCCTGTTGGTCTAGTGGTTAGTGACCCTGACTGCTAAGCCGGAGGTCGTAGATTCGATTCCTACCCAGGACAAATAATTGTGTGATGAGCATGATAATTTGTTCTGTGTCTGGGTGTAATTTATCTATAATATGTATGTATTTAGAAATATATAAGTATGTTTATCAGCAGTCTGGTTACTATAATACAGGCTCTGCCTAGTTAGGGGATCAGACGGCAGTGTGTGAGATGTGTGGAGTTATTATTATGATTATATAAAAACCAAACAACGTTCATAGGAATTAGAATGATTACGATTAGCAGACTGATCATTTGTAAATTGATGTTTACAGGATACTGATTACAAAAGGAGACTGAGAGAACAAGAGAGTCTGCGCGAGAGAGTGCTCCGAGCTAAAGAAGTGCGACGCAGGAAGAATGCCGTTGCCTTGCACAAACAACTACAAGAAAAGTAAGATTTTTTTGATATCAACTTACTCAAAAGGGGGAAGAAGGAGAAGGGGTTATCTTATTGCCTTTCTATGAGGGACTCGTGGCTAAGTGGTAACCGAGTAGGTTGACACATTGAAAGGTTAAGTAATACTAGCTAGGTCATTCTGAGGATGGGTGATGATTCGTTACACATTGAGACCCCTTCGTGCCTCGGAGAGCACGTTAAGCTGTCGGTCCCGGTAGCCATAGGAACATCTGTGGCATTCGTTACGGATAGTTGGAGCCTTAAAAAGTCCGACAACCTGGTCTAACTACAGAACTTCGATATCGCCTAGTACTTGGGTTGTGGAGGTCTGATGGCAGTCGCTTCACATAAAATATCGGAGCTCGGCCGTATCGCAGTTAGACTAAAAGCCGAACCCAACTTAGTTGGGAATATGCGCGGAGGATGATCAACTTTCTCAAAAACTGATTACATTAGTTCTTTAAGCATTATATTACTATGGTTCCCCTGTGTTACTAAGTGAACAGTCTTCTAGATGTACCGTGGTGAGAATAAAATGATATACAAGGTATTAAAGAAAAGTGTGCGTATATTTTGAATGTTGTAGAGTAGTTCTACTAAAAATAAAAACTGTCAGTCGTAAAACTGTACGCCAGAAGTGAAAACACACCTCGGTATATATATATATATATCTCTGAGCGTGACGGATATACAGACCAAATTTCATAAAGATCGGTCTAGTCGTTTTTACACTATAATTCTGCAATCTACAGTACAGTAAAAGTTCGAAAAAATAATAGATAATTTTCAAACTTGCTGAGGCTATTGTTTGTGATCTAAGAACTTGAAAATTGGTCTTATTCGAAGGTGTCCAAATTTAAAAATGGTATGTAAGACCCATTTAACAAAACCAATACCAACCCTTCATTAGTTGAGCCTTAGAAATCATTCTAAGGTCAGGCCTGTTTGTCTAATGGTTAGTGATCCTGACTGCTGAACCAGAGGCAGCTCAGATAGTCCATTTAATTAACTCTATATACCTATATATATATATGCTTCGAATAAAGAATTTATATATAAATGTGATTTAACCGTAATGAATTTCGTTCACCAGGGAACGTGAGACTCAGGAATCAGTACAAAAGCCAGATCCAAAGCCGGAAGTCCCAGTCCAAAGCACAGACAAGCCAACGAGCACTGATCAGGACAACAAACCGGACACCACACGAACTTCACCAGAGAAAGGGAATAAGATAACAGAGATAGTAAGAGATAGATCTCCTGTTAAGGAAGTGGCACAAGTTAACTCTACTGTTGGTGAGTATTTCAACACGACAAGTGTTTTATAGGCTGGGAACTGCTTACATGAACCCTGAAATTTTTAAACGAATTAAAAAAGGAGTAGGTTCTCAATACGCCTGTTCTTTTTTTTGTGTGTGTATGTTATCCCGAAACTTCACCGTTTATGATCCGATTTCAATAGTTATTTTTTTATTTGAGTTCGTTGTACTCTAGGTTGGTCCCATTTAAATTTGAAGAAAACATTCCACATCTAAGGGTAGAAAATGAAGGGGTAAAGAATACAGCTTATTAAAATTTATCATCAACCGAAAAAAGTTTCACCAACTTCATGGAGCATTGTAGTCTTTAATACTTAAAAAAAGTTAATTATCTGCTTTCAGCTTAGCCGGAGTGGTTACTGGGATGTGGCTCATGTTACAAGCATTCTTTTTTATAAGATAAAACGAAATATACCTTAATAATTATTATTAAGATAGGATAATTATTGTTAGGTAATGTTTAAGTATATCTATGTGTGTAAGAAAATTTCATTTTAATTAACAATAGAATGTAGATGTTCACACATCTACATTCTATCGTTAATTATAATGAAATTAAAAAAACATAATATCACTATTATGTTATAGAGCTTGCTCACCACTGGAACGAAAATAAACTTAATGGTGTAACACTGTTATAAATCAGTAATCACAATCATCTAATAGAGTGCCATTATTTTTTCAGAAAACCTAACCCCGCCTCGCAGAATGCCTGTCAAGCAAGAGTCCCCGGAGCGAGCCTTAACCCCTCCCCTCCCGGACAGGAGGGAGGACAAGAGAACCGACAGTGACGATGACCTAGATCTCATACTGGGGGACATCGACGGTATCTTGTCTGATGATGACGACACTGGAAGATTCAAGGAGAAGGCTAAGAAGTAGGTTTGAACGTAAATCAAAACTCGACTTCGAGTTCGATTTCCGCACCATGCAAATATTTTTATGTATGAATATGTCTATTTGCATTGGTCTGAGTGTTTTTATGTATAAAATATATGTATTAAAAAGAAATGCATACATTGTACAGACATATACTGTACATGTACATACATATATTGACTGACCTGTTGGTCTAGTGGTTAGTGACCCTGACTGCTGAGCCAGAGGTCGTGGGTTCGATTCCCATCTGAGTCGGGGTGTTCTTTGTGTCCGTTGTTTGTATGTTTGTAAAGTCCCCCGCGACACAGGAATAATTCCTAATGCGGGAGTTGTCTTTGTAGAAAAGAAAAAGAATATAAGAATAGGTTAAACTATGCTTAATTAGGATCTAAACAGCGATGTGATTTAAGTAGCCACCAACTCTCATGTGATGTAGGTTCTATTCCCACATGATACAATTATTTGTGTGATTTACAATAAAATTGTTGGTAATGTAGAGATTAACCGATTTGCAAAAACTTGACAAGTCTGCTTGTACTTTGGCTCCTAGCTGTGTTTGTAATTCATAAATAAAAAAGCTAAATTGTCTTCATAAATGAATATTATTATTATTGTGTTTTAGACCGGAGCCGACGAAATCTAAACCTCAAGTGGATCTCCGTTCCAAGTTGCCTCCCAAGTCCTCCAGCAGCCATGACAGTAAGAAACAACAGAGACAGAAAATTGTGTTCAATGAAGAGAGAGAGGAAAAGAAAAAGAGAGGTTTGTATCTGACTATAATTGTTTTATAAGTTACAATTATAGTCTCCGTGAGTTGTGGTACTCGTAATATAAGATACCACAGAAAACCGGCAGTGAAGCAATGCTTACATTGCTTTTCGCCGAATGAGTGAGGTTACTGGAGGCCCTAACCCTTCCCTCTCCCTCTCTCCCCTCCTCACCCCCTATTCCCTACTTCCTCTACTCCATCCTTAAAGTTGAGTTTGCAGCTTGAGTTGCAGGTGCCCATTTGCGGCGGTAGTCACTTACCGTCAAGTGACCGTCTGCTCATTTGCCCCCTATACCATTAAAAAAAAAAAAGACTAGTTAGTGAGTGAATATCAAAATGTTTTTTGATAATTACATAGGTACCTAACATTTTTCCAAGTAATAAATTATCTGCATGCCATTTCATCCAAATCCATTCAGGCATTTTTGTGTGAATGAGTAATAACCATCCAAACCTAGTCATTTATAATATTAGTAGGATACTGTTCGAATTTACGGTTCTACTCACGCTAGTGTTTCGAGAAAGCGATACTAGTTTCGGGTTAGCGACCTGTCTTGTCGTTGACCCGTGTTGTAGGATTGCAGAAGCGATATGCAATGGACTTTGTTTCGTTGAACTAAACAGTGGTTGTTATATCTTTATTATTCAGATATTTTAAGTGCTTCTATGGTGTTAGTAGTGAGAGGTTGGGTTGTTAAGAAGTTTCTGAAAGAAGACAAATGAATGGCAATACTGGGTGGACCGTACAGTCTGTGGAAGATGTGTTCAACAGAGCTACATTGCGCTATACGAGCTAACGTTAATTACTGTCTTTTATCTATCTGTTTATTATTTGATATTATGCGTGGAGCCTAGACTGTCCCCAAGTTTTATCTTGTGTTCAATTCAATACACCTAAAAGACATACTAGGCAAACCACCTTATTCTCAGTGCTATACCACCGCACAAACTATAGTAAAAAAATCAATTATATCCGTCATAGTCCATACGTACAACAATAGGTTCAGCAATATAGACATTTTCTTCGTAAATAAAAATTGTTTCAAAAGCAATCCATGTATTACATTACTTATTCTTTCTTTTGAGAATTGTAAATTAACGTTAGATTAGATTAGACTTTGTCAGTTATCATTTCATATACCACAACTTGCCGTGGAACTCTGTATTTGGCTTAAGTTTATTGTAAATGCAACCAGCTGAGGCTGACTGCATAATAAAGGAAATTATAACCTACAAAATAGCTGTAGAGTTTCTTTAAAACAAATAAATAAAATGGTAGACATGGATATATATTAAGGCACAAATAAAAACTTAACATAAGATGGTTTTTTTATAACCCTCAACCTAAAAAGAAGGGCTGTTATAAATTTAATGTGTATCTGTCTGTAGCATCATAGCTCCTAAACTGGTGGACCAATTAGGATTTTTTTTTGTGTATGAAAGGTGACTTGTTTAGGAGTGATCTTAGCATAATTCCAGAAAACTCTTCAGCCATTTGAAAATCATCAGTCTTTTTCAAACTGTTGAAGGGATTTTTGACTCGGGGTTATTTTAAAGTTTTATTTTAGTTAGGTATTTTCATAGACCATTTAATGGTAACCTTTTCCTGTTGCTTACGAACACTTACAATTGCAGTGGAGTCATTCGTGCATTAACAACCAGGTCTTCTCTCCCCCTCAAGCAATATGCTTTAAGATCCTCAAGGTTTTTTTTAGTTTGAATATATCTGTCTGTCTACTGTTATCACCTAATGTACCATATTCTAGTCGAATAAATATCTTTCTTCCATCATGGAGAACTGGACACCCTACTTACAAACCACCATTTAATTTCAATATATGTTTTCCAGCAGATAAATCTCCACCTCGTCGTGCGGTAGTAACGAGCTCAACTAAATCTGAGGACACCGAGAATATTGCCAATAATAAGAAACTTAAGGTAAGCAAGTTGTCTAATAGTAGCTGCTCCCCGCAATCTCACCTGCGATTGTGGTCACTGCTCCTCTCTTAAATAGCGCAGCGTGATGTTACGTAGCCTATAAATTTCATCAATGAATACTTTATTCAATACAAACAAATATTTTTTTTCTAAAAAAGTTGCTAGTAACATGACCCACACATTACTAGTATTCTTGTTAACCCCTCCAGCTAAGCTAAATGCCTGTGTGAGGAGTGGGTTCACTTCGGTAGTGCACTAAGTGGGGGTCGAACCCGCAACCACTTGGCCGACACCACAGCCATTACGCTATCGCCGCTTATTAAGTATGACTGATAGTTCAGATTAGTGCGTTTCAACAAACAAGAAAGGAATAAAAATTTTGTTTATATAACCGTCCGAGGTACAAATTGAAATTAAGTCCTAAAACGATTAATCAGGGTAAAAAAAACTGGCCAGTCCTGAAATAAAAGAGAGAAATCGGTACCATTAAGAAACATTATATTGATGGTGATGATTGATATTGATGATGAACATAATAACGATATATTACAAAACTATGCCTGTTATATAAAACAAGTAATTTAAAACCTTTTGGTTACAGGCAAAAACAAAGATAGATAACTTAACAATCAAATCCAGACAAAGGATAACTTACAAAGAGGTATGTTATACTTACATGTTGTACCTTTTTGATTGAGGTCAGAGAGTCATTTTATACAGGCTGTTACAAGAAAGGTGTCATCATATTTTAGGGTCATCTACCCTGACTCGTAGACCCTGTAAATAACGTAAAACGCTAACAAATTTAGGAAAATTCGTGATTTTTAATACAAAAATTCTTATTTTAAAAATGGATAGTCCACGAGAAAATTTGTGTAAAAATCAATATTCCTTCAATATTTTAGACTTTATAGTCTCTTACCTAATATTTCAGTCACAAGCAATCATTACTTTATTAAAATGTTGAGCTTGGGATACTCATTTCAATAGATACTACCCATAATTTATTGTTACATCTATTTATATACATTTATTTATAATTTCAGGCTGAAAAAGAGAGCGAAGATAAAAAGTCCTCATTTTCCAACCGTCGCGTGATCCTCCAACGTAAAACCGCCGCTACAAACAAAGATAAGCCCGTATTCTCCCGCATGGACCCTAAAGCCGACCCCTCGAAGCCCAACCCTGGCATATTCAGCCGAGCGGTCAGAACAGCTATCGGTGGCGAAAACACTCGCATTGTGGTCAAAAAAGATGAACCCCAGATACAGTATGAGAGCGATTCTGATGTCGACGAAGACTCTCTGCTCGAAGACTCTGGGAACATCGCGACGGTGAGCAACTTGCCCCACGGCATGACGGACACTCGCCTCAAGACCTTGGCCGGGAACGACGTGCAGGTAATTCTAGATGAAGGGCTCCTATATTGTTGCGGCTTGGTGCTTCGGGTGTTGCAGAGTTTGTCGTTGGACTATGTGACAGAGATAGTGTTAACTGATTATGGGTAGTTCAGTCATTTAAAATGTCAAATGTGACTATAGTTTGCCATGGAGACGTATGGAGATATTTCATAAAGGCATAAAGTACGTTTCTACAGGGTCGACACGCATCCTATGGTAATATCCTTAGTTGCCAACAGTATGTCATTACGGCCTTTTAAGTGTCACACTAAACTGGGAAAACTATTCTGAGACAAGAAGAAAACATTAATTTCGAAAACATTTTCGGTTAAAAATATGTATGATTTAAAATCTTTAACTTTACTTATTTCATTTGCTTTTATGGGAAATAGAGGTAATAATCACAGGTCATAACTTTTAAAGGGATAGTTTTTTTTTTCAAAATTCTATTTGTACCTGCAAGCTAGAGTCATGCTTTTTAAGCGATTTAAGCAAGTGTTCCATTTTTAGATACAACCTGTATATAAAACATAAATTTTGGTTAAATAGATATAATAATAATATAATAATAACTCCACACATCTCACACACGGCCGTCTGATCTCAAACTAGGCAGAGCCTGTACTATGTTAACCAGACTGCTGATAAACATACTTATATATTTGTAAATACATACATATTATAGATAAATTACACCCAGACAGAACAAATTATCGTGCTCATCACATTATTTGTCCTGGGTAGGGATCGAACCCAGATCGATGCCAGTGTTCTTTGAAAATTAAATAAATAGAATGGTGGGAATCAGACAGAATGGAAGTAACACCAGAGTTGTTAAAATATTCTCTAGTTAACTAATAGGTTATCGTGATTCGTGTAAATTATACATTTAAGCATACAACGTCGATAAAGAACGTCTAAATATGCGATTTCCCTACAACTTCTCCTCATGAAGGACCACTAAGCCAGCATGTAAAATAAAAGCCATCTTTGAATAAGAATAATGGACTGTACTCAAAATATTAAGCCAGGAAAGGGCAACCGTGTACAATAGATCGAAAGGAAGAGTAAGCTGGTGGGGTTGCCAATTTACAAAAATATTTATGAAAATTATCAGTGACAAAATTAAGTTTTATATTATTTAAACAATTAAATTTAACTTACCATAAGTTATGTTTAAATGTTAGATATTTATTTCTAACAAGAATAGAAATAGTCAAGGTGTTGCACCTGATTTCGAGTTTACGCGAGTTCGAAACTAGCCTAGTACAGCACCGACGTTACCTAACACAAACATTTATTTGGTTGTAGGGATTTATAATGAAACTAGTAATGTGTCACCCACGTTACTCGTAGTTAAAAATTATAGTTGAAAAAAAATAAAAAAAAAACATTTTAATGGTAAACCACAATAAAAGATTTCCACTATCAACTTCCTGGCTCCATCATCAGACCATCGTTACCAAGCCCAATCTGTTGTACTCGTCAAAACGAATCATATGAGCCCACACTCGAAGGGTTTACTAGTAACCACTGAAGACTTCCATTTCTTTTTTTTTTCTTTTTTTTTTTTAAAGACAACTCCCGCATTGGGAATGACTCCTGTGTCGCGGGGTACTTTACAAACATACAAACAACGGACACAAAGAACACCCAGACTCAGGTAGGAATCGAACCCAACGACCTGTAGCATAGCAGTCAGGGTCACTAACCACTAGGCCAACAGGCCAGTCATTATCCACCTTCTCACTCCATTATCTGATCAGCTCCAAGATGCCAAATTATACATACAAAGTATTATAGTTACGACAATTACAAGTAGGTTAAAATCGTTAATAAAAGCGTGTCAAAAATCTTTACAATGTACTGATTATACAAGCACCCATAGAAACGGTAACCACTTGTTCTCGTGAAAGGTTAATTAAAAAAAAAATTACAGGTAATTCAGTTATTAAATTTGGTTGACACGATTTCTCTTATATTTAAAAACATTCGAAGCATCAAAGCCTATAATTAATTTATCCAATAATTTTAATTGCGATTTACTGTGATATATATTTATATGTACATATATTATTTTACTGTTTGGACTATATCGTTGTAGTACTTATATAGTATTTAAGACTGTATACAGGCTTATTGATAATAATAAATATATTGTAACCGTTATAAGTAGTTTACAGCTGTTGAAATGTTAATATAAAAATATATATATATAAGTGAACACTGCAAGAGATTAGTTACGGGTTCGGGATTAAATTTATACAACAATTTGTTACGAAATAGACGCAATTTATTTTAATAATTCGCAATTAACAACAATAACAATTTTTAACTTTCAATTGTGAAATTCAAAGTTGAGAGCCATTGTCACTTATACTCGCTTGTACTGTCCGCTATTCTTCGCACTTGTCACTGCCTGATCGTAAAACTCGAATCCCACACCTTTGCAGTTGCCTTTTTACAGTCTCTTAGAAGGTGCGTGAACTCCCCTAAATATATCGTAATAACTGTCTGACTCGACACTTCCCTAAAATTTCTAGAACATAATGGAGCATTCTATAAGTACCGCTACTCGTTAACAGATGGCGCCACGCGTCTCAACCAGCAACAATTCTATTATGTCCGCTACCCGTAGCAGACGCTTGTCAATTTAGGCTACCGCAACAATATATTAAAATTCAAGTCCTAACAAAGGTCAGGTTTTATTGTCGATAATCGTAGCCACTAATAGTTTCGCAAAACATCAATGTTTAAGAAACAGAGCATTCGTAGACTTAAAAACGTGCATCATAAGAAAAATAATGTACGATATAATAAATAATGTTAGGCGAATGAATCACATTTCTGGTAACAAGTGTAGTTGAGCAACTGATTGCTTGTAGACGTATAATGAAATTGCCACAACAAATATTACATGTCAAGAAGTAAGTCAATGACGTCGAAATCGTATTGTAAATGGTTACACACTTAAAAAGTCATGAGATTTTATAATTTAATAATTATAGTTCAGTAAAATAAAAAAAAAACGCATTAATGGCGAACCAAATTAAAAAGTACTTTTTAAAAGTCCAACAGATTGGGCTTAACTTAGGTTAAGCCTAATCAAATGTTTCAAATTCTCTTATAAGACTTAACTAGCAACCCGCCCCGGCTTCGCCCGGGTAGCAGAGACATCTTCAACAATCATCAACATATTTCAATCAATTTACACAAAATCTTAACAAATTATACACCTAAACCTTCCTCATGAATCACTCTGTCTATTAGTGAAAACCGCATGAAAATCCGTTCAGTAGTTTTTCAGTTTATCGCGAACAGACAGACACACACGGCGGGTGACTTTGTTTTATAATGATTTTACGAAGAGTATAAAATAATTTGTTTGAAACATAGGCGACTACCTAATGATACAACATGCATCATATAATCGGCCTTATTTTTAATCCGTTCTAGATAAAAATATGTCTAGATAATAATACTTTCTTAACGGTTTTGTTAAATTATTTAAATATCAATCAGCCTCTATATTCAAACTTTTTAAGCTAATACTTTATTTGTTTCAACATCTTTTTCAATAAAATCTACTCAATACTTAAAATATTGATAATATATATATTATACAAGTAAAGTATTAGCTTCATAAAAATCTTTATTGAAATAAGTTTAAATTATTTACTTTTGTTTGTAGCACAACAATATTAATAATAAATTGTTAATATATACTACAACAAAGAGCCAATGCTTTGGCTAAAATATACATGTTTATTTAAAGTTATATACACTTCATGTTCAAAAACATTATATTTTTTTATTGATCATAAATATTGAATGTTAAATGAATGATCAACATTTATCTAAATGTACTTTACAAATGATAATCTGTGGAAGATTATATAATTATTGTAATAAATGTTGTCTACGATCAACATGTTATGTCATGCATGTTACTTATAATTATTGAACACTACATACTTTATATATATACATAAAACAATTTTAATATGTGTCATATACGTATTGACTGCAAAATTGTATTTAAGAGTAATGCACATGTAATATGGTATATTAAAATATAATTTCCCAAGCCGTCAACACTCCACTTAGAATGTGGAGACAATCATGGGCGTACCGAGGGGGACAGGGGAGGACAGACCCCTGGCTCCATCAAACTTACGTAGTACTAAGGTAATCTTGACTCAAATTTTTGATTTCCCCCCTTGGACCGACAAAATCTAATTTTGCCCCCCCCTCCCCCCGCCCGCCTCTGGGCTAAAAGCTGAGTATACCCATAGAGACAATGCTTGGCTAAAAAACCTATCTGTACACTGAGCAATGGAGAGAAGCATCTCTTCTTTGCTTCTATTGAAAACGTTTCTATCTGTGGTTAATGTTCCTTCAAGAGTGGTCTACACCTTGGGCCGCCTCTTAAGGCAAGTCAATAAGAGCGTGTTATAAAAGGAAGGCGTTGCAGCTTTCACCGCTCTGGTGTCCCACCAGGTCAATCACTCCAACATTTCAAGGTTAAACCAGTACTACTCGCAGTAATATTTATAAGCTACCATAGCTCTTCGTTTACCAAACGACTTGATTAAATGTCACCGATCATGGTCATGAGTAAACTGGTGGATATCTTATTTATTGCGAAGAAGTGGGAGATCAATGCTTCGACACATATGGGCCGGCTCGACCGCAGTGATACCAGGCCTCACAGAAAACCGCTTGCATTGCTTTTCACTCAGTGAGTGAGGTTACCGGAAGCCCTAGCCTTTCCTCCCCTACTCCATCCTTAAAGGCCGGCAACGCACTTGTGATTCTTGCGTGTCAGGTGTCCATGGGCGGTGGTAGTCATTTTTAGTTCGTTTGCCCCCTATACAATAAAAAAAAGGTAATAGGTTTATTATTATCATAATTAAAATATATACGATTCATTGAGGTTGAGATTTTTGTTTGTGCTTACAATGCTGTTAATAAAATTTAAAGTGTTAATGTTCACTGTCGGCTATATTAAAATTGTTTTATACTTGAAGATAGGAAAAGTGTTGAGTGATTGTTTTGTGTCAATACTGTCTGTTGTGTTGTTGAACATGTTCGTACTGTTTAATCGTGTATTTATTCTATCCAATAAGGCCAAAACTTTATTAGCCGTAATGTGTTATTAAAATATGTTGATGTAATTTTTACTTAACATTTTTCTTATTTTATTTTTACACATGTAAAGTTTAATTAAATAATTAGGTTAAGTAGTATATAAGTTTAAGTTACGTTATTGAAATGCAAACACCCCCGGATTCATGTTCCAGAGCTTGATATTGGACAAGGATGATCGTACAGCAAAAATCACATTCAAAACTACAAATGCCGCTGAAAGTTTCAAAAAGAAATTTAACAACAAGATGGTCGCCGCTAGCAGATTGGCCGTCGCGTTACGCTAAAGTTACTAACGTTTTGTTGTAGAGATCTAAGTGCACTGCACACGGTTTGTTTGACCTCTCATTTCAAACGCCAAAGCGTGAAGGCGTGCTCTCTACGCCAAGGCACCGAAGTGTAAATGTATAAAAGAAAAAACAATTCTTATGTTAATATATTACCTATGTAAACTTATATATTAATGGGATATGTAATTTTCTTTCAGGGTATATGGTTTATGTTATGATTTCAATTTGTTTGTCATGTGTAAACGTCAACGGCGTACAGGGCACGATTATTTTTTAGAAGACATTGTCTATCAGGTTAAATATATTTTTTTTGGCCTTATCTATATTGTTTGTTATGTAAGCAAAGGGTTCCCATTATGTTAATATAGCAAAAAAAAAACCTACTTGGCGATTTTCATTTAACAGATGAAGATCTGATATGATATATACTTATGTCTCTCACTTAAATATAACTTTGTTATATGCTACTAAGTTAACACAACTTAGTGTTTATGTGTGATGTGTTACACCGAGTGTGGTCAAGTTGTAGCTTGAATGAATAAAAAAATGTTTCAAGTCTAATTTACATAACATGATGACCTGTATTTCTATTAAATTAAGAAATGTTCCAAATGTGCAGGAAGGTTGATTTTATGTTCTATGTTATGTTAAAGGTTTGATAAGATAAGATATACATGCAATAATACCTACTGTTTATCTAAATAGGTTGAATGCTTGTGAATGAATAGAAACTTTACATTGACAGAAAAAAAAACATTTCGTAAAATAAAAAAATAAAACAGCTGTTTCTGTACCAATATTATTATATTCTCTTAAATTGTCATCCTAATAGATATACATTACGTAGCTAATGGCGCCAATCCAGTGTAAAATAATCTCTTTCAATTACAAAATATGACCTTTAATATGTCACACATTTCATATTAGTTATTGTTACATTTGGCAACATTGAAAATGTTGGCATAGATAGCCAAAATTGTCACGAAATAGTAGACTGATACCATAACAATAATAATATTATATCACGAATATAACACGCACAAATTAATTTTTTCGTTGTAATAACTAAATGGCGCGGCAATGTAATGACTTGTGATCAAGTGGTTGCGGGTTTGAACCCCACTCCGTACAACACCGACTAGCTATAGAGGTTAACAAGAAAACGGGTAATGTGTTGCTAGCATTCTTTACAAATACAGTAAATATTTCACATGTCCGTGAGAAAGTTATTTTTTAAGGATGCGTTCACATTCACTTGCTAATTTGATAGCAAAAATTTGTTGTTATTGATTTTAATGCAGTAAGGGCTCAATAATGTATGGTGGTATAGTCGCTGTATAAAAAATAATGTTGACCTCTGTTTTACGTATATACCAGAAAGTGTACCAGAATATGTAATACTTTTTAGGATATATTTTACTGCGTTCTGTAAAACTATGTTAAATGTAATTTCTGTAGAAATGTATATCTACTTATTACAAAATGGCTTTTTTTTACAATAAAATTATTGTAACATATCATTTTAGTCAAATCAGCCACATTTGTGAATGCTAAAATAGTCTACAATAGCTGTCACTATTCTTGATCATAAAGACAGTTTTAATTCTCTTATTGAACTTTTTTTAGTTATCAGATATGATAATCATATAGTGAGCAGACAAAATAATAAATGAGTTTCCAAGACTTGTGTTTTAGGTATTAATATTTTATATACAGTTACGACGAATTGTTCTTTTGGAATTACACTTCCTGTATTTAGGTTATTTTAATAATTAAGTTCCGGTTAATGGCTATTCAAAAGAATAATTAAAAATAAAAAACCGCTTATTTGATGTTGATAAAAGTACAACATCTCTATCTTCACGCCCTTTTAGAGAATATTATTACAACATTGAAACACTTAATATCTTTAGTAATATGTATTTTATACTTCGTAATTTTTACGGAATAACAAGCTGAAGTCAATGTTTAATTAGTCTTTACTTAGCAATGTGTTTGTCTGTGTATTACATATTATATGATAATATATTACACTAAACTTGTAAAGATGACAACTGCATGCTGTTTTCTCGGCTCTGATGAGGCTGTAGGGCACACAAATTAATTCTAATTCCGAGTATTAAGGAAAATACTTCCGAAAATAGGTGTTGGTGGTTCCTGCTACGATTCAATGATAATAAAACAGATAATTAAGTAACATAAGAGTTTGCTATGTTGTGTTTTAACACTTCTTCTCATCTCAATCACTATCATGTACGATAGTAAAGTAATAATGATCTCAATTTCTTTTTTTTTTTATTTACTAACTACTACCGTGTTTCAGCAATTTTTGTAGAATAAAATCACATTAGGAATCAGCAACACTAGCGCTTATCTGCTATTTCGGGAGCGCTGTAGTGTACTTGTTAAAGTATAGGCTTAATGTTAGTATATTTATATCATAAATATCTGGATTGTTTGATTATGTTCATTACTAAACATAGCAACAACTTACTGATAAACATATAAAACCGTAATGCATTATATAACTTTTGCCATATCCAAACCATTTAATGTCAAATACCCAAACGCAACTCAATAATAAGATGTCGTTAAGTTTCCTTTTGTCGCAAGACACCGCTTCAAAGTGACAGAGACAACACGAGACTTACGAACGTCTTACAATTGAGTGGCGTTTGATTATTTGTCAAATAAAACAATTATTAATTTAATAAGTTACACTGTACTATTCTTTGTACAATCGCTAACAAAGAAGTACAAATAAATTTGAAAGTGAGCTCAAAAGGACGAATAATTAGCTCGAGAAAAAAAAGGCTCACAATAAGAAATTTATAATTATATATATAGAAATTCTTATCACGTTGGTCATCTATTGAGAAATGTCGGTCACTCGCTGACAGTCATTCCGAACACCGAACCGAATGTAATTGTTAGTCGGCCAGTTTTGATTGTATGTCCTACTATTTACTTGGTATATTTTATCTAATAACACACGTTTAAATATTATATTACTTACCTAAGTCCTCTTAACGATCTTTTATCAAAGTATCATCTTGATATATAAAACACTTACTAAATAGTAATAATATATAATTAAAAATAGTTTTTTGTTTATGCTCGAAATGTGTTTTTTTTTTTGCATTTAAATTTGAAATACCATGCTGCTGATCGAATGTTCTAGTGAAAGATATGATTCAAAAATTTCTTAATCGATGTTTTTAATAGTTTGGATCATAAACATTAGCATAATTTGGTTACAAATTGTACCAAAATATGGTGACCAAAAAATATTGCCAATGTACACTTTTTATAAAATACTTGTATTGAATATCTTGCTGTTTTCCTTAAAAATTTGCCTCTCACGTTCTTATGTAGGTTTATAAAAACATAAGCTTTTTGTTGTTTTTACACTAGATGTTGTAAACTAAAGGATTTATTTTAGTAAACTATACTTAGTTTAAATACTTGTATCGAGACCGCCTCGTTTTATTTGCCTCATCTCCAACTAATGCTTAAGACGAGGCAGCCTCGATGAAAACTTGGTCATCGAGGCACTACATTGATTGTTACTGAAAATGCAAATAAAATATGCTAGAATTAACATTTTGTCTATTATTTGTAAAAAACCGTGATATTTTTTATAAGAACTCAGAAAATAAATGCTGGAAGGATAGTTGAAAACTGTTGTTTTTATCTCACCCTGTAATTATATTTTATATTAATTTTAAGAAAGAAAACTATTAAATTAAGCATTTTCTTGTAATAAGTACTATTGTAATAAAATCAGTTTTAATTCTGATTTCTAACATTACATTACAAGAAAGTGTTACAGATCGAGGAACATTATGTCCACTTGTCAAATACGTTGTCATTTTATGTAATTATAAAAATACATTGCATCTATACAGCTTTATAAATAAGTGAGATCTGAATTCGACCAGTGTACAAAGTTTAACTATTTTGAGTTAATTTTTGTGATGGAAGCCATCGTTGTTGAAATGTATTTTAACAATACATTTTAAATCTTAAGACTGATTGCAATAAACAAGTTGATTTTTATAATTCTGTGTTTTTGTTTTCCATTATTATTTCTCCTCTATGAATATTTAAGCAAAATGTAGGAAAAACTATCTCAAGTAAACATATCGATGGCACTTTAGTAGCGACGAAAATGCCTTATGAGAACACCGCGCCTGACGCTCGTTCTCATTAAGTTGAGAAACGCCATAAAGCAGTTTCATTTATATCTAAGTATCGGCATATTGTCCAATTAAAAAACACGACATGCTGTATATTTTTGTAGTTGTACACGCAGCACAAAATATCACTTATACCTTGTGGTCCTGGCTTGTGCCAGGTCTGTATTGGGTTCAGGACCCATCAATACCGACAGTGGGCATCAAGGGACGCAGTAAACAGTCTGAAACGCTAGTCAAAGCAAAGCTTTTCAGAAGTACAGAAGTAAAACGAAACACGTGTATTATTAAAAATATATTTATTTCTTCACTGGAAATCTTAAAATTATAGTCTGATTTACAATCTTTAAATGACTAAAAACTTGAGCAATAACTAATTAATTGATTTCTTACATCTTTTTTATAGAAAGTTTGGTAATGTGTGAAATTACATCCATCATACTTTATTTACTAGAAATATATACAAATATCATTTGTTTTTGTACAAACTAAGGTGTAAGATATATGGGTCAATTAGTTCTGTTAAACTTGATCATGGTATGTAAACCTGATAAATTATATTTTATAAAATACTAGCTACCCGGCCACGCGTTGTTGTCGTCGCTAAATAATTAGCATTAAAAAAATATTGAGACTATAAATTGAGATAAAAACTATCCGACTCAAGTTGGACCAAACTGCACACAGTGTGCCATTTCATTACAATCAGTTTATTAGTTTAGGAGTTCATCGCGGACAAACTATATTTATATATAGATTTTAGTTTTATTTATCTAGTACGTTATTATTTTTACTGGTGATCCAGGTAACTCAGATCCAAGGTCCGGTCCTTTTGGGACTAACCTTTGCTCCTCATCACATAGTCTGACACTCTAAAATAGACTCATAAGTTCATAATCATTTCAGAAAACGTAATTATTTCTAACAGAGAGAATAGTCGCGATGTTGAAGTACTTTGGCATGGAGTTGAGTATGCTCTTGTATTCAGTTGTGAAGTCTTCTGGGTGCTGCAGTTCGTGGGAGTGGTGGGAGACTTCCACGATTGGGCCCGACTGTAAGTATTGTGGTACCTGGAATAACATTGACAAAATTAAAGAAAACGAACGGCCTTCCTTAATGGATTCCAACAGGAGTCTTGGAAGTCAGAGGCCTATGTCCAACAGTGGACGTCCTATGGCTGAAATGATGATGATGATTACATGAAACGGTGATAGCTAGACCCATCCTAAGTAGGTATAGATTGTACTATGCCCTCCAGACCTAACAATGTGTAATGTACATACTTATACAGTATTTTTCATTTATAAAGTGGACTGTGATCAGGGGCGTAGCTGCCACCCCGGGCTACAGAGGCCCCTAACGTGTGTAAGCAAAAATTTGTAAAATGTTACCCACAATGTCACTTAATCTCGTGCTTCCCGGAAGAAAAATAAACATTTATTTAAATTTAATGCAAGCATTTTTGTGTACCCTTCATTTGGGCCCCCCAACTAATTTTGATACAGGCAAGGCACGCTACGCCAATGACTGTAATGGCAAAGTATAAAATTATAATATTTAAATGAGTAGCCATGTGAGTGTACGTCATGTTCGGGAACGAAGAAGACTCCACGCTACCGGCGACTAGTTTACCTATATGCATGTAAATAAATATGCAAAGACAAAATCAGTACTTTTTACCTCGTGTAGAAAAGAAATGTAATGTTTTCAGGGTTAATGTATGCGAGTTTCTTTATTCAAGCATAACTTCTAAATGCCTGAACAGATTTAGATGTATGGGGTATCGTTAGAATCCTTACATCATCTTGAGTGACAAAGGCTACAATAAAAAAACAATATGACTATATAATGTTTTTATTATTCATTGATTTGTCAACCGATTGTCTTTTTTTCTTGTTTATTAGCTTGCTACAAGTTGATCATGATCGCGCTTGACGATACATGCGTTTCCAAAGAAACTGTCTCCGCTACATGCCGAGTCATTAATTTGTTTGCATCCTCTGCCACTACACATAATTAGCTATTGACGAGCTTTAGTGTTATTAATAATTTTTTTTGTTTTTTTTTTAAGAGACAATTCCCACATTAGGAATATTCTTGTGTCGCGGGGGGCTTCACAAACATTCAAACAACGGACACAAAGAACACCCAGACTCGGGACAAATATTTGTGGATCACACAAAATTTTTGTCCCGTGTTGGATTTGAACCCACAACACTTGGCGCAGCGTAGTGGCGAGATGACCACTTAAACCATTGCGCCATCCGTGCAGTCAAAAACAATTTTGATTTCTCACCTTTGACGGAGCTTTATTGTGATCACTAATTAAATGAATTACGATCGAATTCCGGTTTCTTGGCGATTCCTACTAGTTAGAAATATGTTACCTGTCGGGTACGTTCACGGTAAAGGTAAAGGCACGAGTAAGCATACGTCGTGTAGCAGTCTGGATACTACAGACTTATATGAATAAATTATCTATAACATTTTCGAAGGTTAATGGGCATTGTGTGACAAGGGGTAGGGGGGGGGTCATAAGCTTCGTGACGTCACATGTCAATAATAATAATTTTAGAACTGCTCTCTTCAGTTCTGGGTGTAAAATTGCAAAATATGTGAGTCACACCAGGGAGGGGGGTTTCCACAAATGTGTGGGGGGAGGTAAAAAAATCATGAAATTCGCATGACGTAATTTATGGATGGTCCCTAGGTATCATTGGTACCCTTTGTCCTTTTCTGTACTCCTGACAACAGATAGACTTAATAAACCCACACTCGCATTATAATATTAGAGAAGACTCGCATGACTTACATTGAACACAATCTCCAACTGTAGATCCCAGTGGTCCATGTACGTGGCCGAGGAGTGGTAGATGACGTAGACGGGCCTCTCCAGCTGCGTGAAGCACTCCCGGGCGGGCGCCTGGAGGGACCAGCGCGACACCGTGATGTTGGCGAAGGGCCAGATCGTCACTATGTTGTGAGCGCCACCTACATAACAATATATTATGTTTACGGCCACTGCTCCCTCCCTTCCTGCGCGTCGTAGCGTGATGTTTAGTAGTTTTCCTTCCTCAGAAATTCATCTATCATAGGTATACGAGTTCATATTTTATTTTTCTAATACGCCTAGAAGATTATTGCGATAAAAAAACAGTTTTAGGAATGGTCCATTAATCACATGATGTTTTTTTAAAAACTTTTAACCCCCCGCCCCCTGGTGATACGTGGTGCAGTGTAAGACTAACCCCCCAGCTAAAATCACGTAATTTTTTTAAGTTCAAATATTATATTATCTTATGCAGATATAATCGCTCGTTCTAAAGAAAAAATACACGTGATATCTCACTACATCCCCCCTGCCCCCTTGTGACATTTCGTGATTTTTTTCGAGCCTCACGTGATTAATGGACAATCCCTTATTGTATTGAATCGATCTGTCTCCAACCTCTCATCTCCTATTTAATTATGATTCAAATTATTGCGAGATATTTTCGCCGGAATTCGCCGAGTGTCGTGCTCGGTGGCTTCGTTGATCCTGGAGCACAGCAGTAGGAATCACATTAAGATTGCGAACGCCAGACAGGTGATGGGCCAGGATTGTTTTGTCAACGAAGTTAACATTTACAAATTTGTAGTAAATCGCAGTAACCTAACCTAACGAGTTAAGAAACTGAATGTGAGCAGTCAATAGTAGCTTGTTAAGGCTAGTCAATGCATTTACCAAGATTAATAATAACATGTAGACTCACCAGTCATGAGAAATTTGTAAGTGCAAGTGTTCCCTGAGCAGGTCTTGGACTCCTCGGTGAAGGAGGCGGTGGGGCTGAAGGGGGCGGGCGGATCCGTGTAAAGGAACATGGCGTTACGGCTGAGAAATTAAAATTGAATGTTTAACAGCACTCAATAAATAAAATTATTCTAATATTTTTTTTTTAATTTTTAAATAATAATTATTATGTTAAGCTGCACAAAAACATAAATAAATACCTTATTCTAAATATACATACTAATACATTATGTTTGCATAAAAAAAACCAAATAATTGAAAATTCATATTAAGAAATGTGTTAATAAGAAAATAAAAATTATTTTCAAAATCCATTTTTTTCATCATGCTCCTAAAATTTGACCACACCTTTCTCTAACACCCTGTATACATATTTAAAAAATAAAGCTGGTTTACGCACTATTGGACTCCAAACGATGCTCTGTAGGTGGGCATCCCACAGTACAGCAGGTTGTCACAATCAGCGCCGAAGTCCCGCACTTCGAGGTCGAGCCCTGCGGAGGAGAGGGCGGAGGTCACGTCCCTCACCGCGTGGGGGTCCATCTTCATCACCAAGACCCCCGACGTCTGAGATATTGCGGTCCCGTTTATGTCGTATGATGTTATTTGTGAATGCTAAAAAGATTCAAATTACTTTAATTGAGCATGCCACTAATATTATGAATGCATATTTGTTAGTGTGTTTATTACTAATTCACGCTGAAACGGCTTTATGGATTTGTATGGAATTTCTTTATTATTTAAAAAAACATACAGTGTGGCACAGTTCTCACATGTAGACCTATAAAAGGCATGCACAGTATACACCAATAGTTGTATATACTTTTTAAGGTTCCGTTAGCACTCTTTGGGTACGGAACCCTAAAAAGTATATAAAAAAAAACTAGAAAACTATTGATTGCTAGTCTACACCTACCTTATTTTTTTTTTAAATTAAAAACCATACCATAATCATTTTCTAAATTTTTTTAAGTCTATTAGTGTACCAATATTTTTTTTGAATATAAAATCAAAATACTCACAAACCAGTAATGTCTCTGCAAGGCCACCCCATTTTCATCGTAAGGACTGAAGGGGATGAACATTAACACGACACATGCCGCCCCGACCGCGGAGAGCACCAGCCACATACGCTTTCGAGAAAACAGCAGTTCGATGCCCGACTGTAGACAAACAGAAAGAGAGAAATCAAAAATAACACACTAGCTATTCGGCAACGAGTTCCTGTGATATTGAGATAAAAAATTATCCATCTCTCAAATTGCCCTCACGATCAGAAGGTCTAAGTAGCAAAACGTCCAATTGCGCGAAACGTCTAATGAGCAGTAAGCCTAATTAGCAAAATGTCCATGTAGCAAAACATCCAACTCTCAGATGGTCTGTGTAGCAGAACGTCTATTTAGCAAATCGTCATTTTTAAAATGTGTACACTCATGACAGAAAGTGAAACTCATTTATAAACTTAAGGAAATATTCTGGATAACTTAAGGAAGTATTCTGATCGTGAGGGTGAAATTGGACCAAACTACACACAGTGTGCAAAATTTCATTAAAATTTAAAACACACACACACACACACACACACACACACACACACACACACACACACACACACACACACACACCATGTTTTGTTAATGTTTCATTTATTACTGCTACCGTTTGATCCTTTTTTTCTTTTTTCATAACAATATTGTAACCATTTAAATAATGTATTTGGAAGTCAAGTCGTGATCCGAGTGGGGACCAGGTGTCCTGTAACACAAGTTTTTATACCTACCTCAGGCACCAGCGATCAACAACCAAAATTGTCAAATGTTTTGTAGCTTTATGTTTTATTGTATTTCCGTTTCAAAGAGAAATAAACGATATTATTATTATTATATATAAATAAAGAAATAATAGGATACATTACACAGCTCTATCTAAACAATGACTAATCAGACTAATTTAACACGACCAAAATGCAAAGTGGTCACATTCAGTACGCAATTGCACTAAATTGAATACTATAATAATTACTTATACTAACTTTTAAGCTAACTCGGCACCTCATATGAAGTGACGCATGCCCTATGTATCAGCTAATCGTAACTGATCATTCCATAAGAATATAATTGGCTGACGAAGCTAATATGATTGGGATTCCTTGCGACCGTTTTCTATCAGGCCGTTAGTTTGTTTGCGACCTTAGTGGTACAAATAAATTACAAATTGATTATGCTTTTTCTATAAATGTATCTACATGCAAATCTATCGAAAAACAAATTAAAATTTTATTATAAAATCAGTTACTACATATTTTTTTGTCAAATAAATAACATTTTTAATCGTGTTTTTCCGAATATTTTGTATTATTACTAAAACTACAAAGATAAAATATTGGGTGTTAAAACAAGTCGATAGACATCAGTTATTTGTAACCTACTTACATGAGCCTCGGTGGCGCAGTAGGCAGCGCGTAAGTCTCATAATCTTAAGGTCGTGAGTTCGATCCTCACCCGGGGCATATCTTTTTGGATTTGTTTTATCTTTTTTTTAAGTTTTGGTGATTTATTAACAGTTTCCCTTTTTTTATTATATATTTTTGTACATTGTGTACTACTTTTAAAAAATGTACTATTTGTAAAATAGTGTACAAATAAAGAGTTATCTATCTATCTATTTCTTGTTTGGCCAACATGCCTACAACCAGCATGCATTGATTTTATAATTATGCATACTCGCGGTGTTTTGATTCACTATCAGAATATAAAAACAGAAAATGAGACTGACTTTATGCAACATAATTTTATTTAGACACATTGACACGATAATAGTTCTGATAAAACTACATAGATGGTGCTGATATTTTCTCCGACTAGCTTTGAGAGGAAGAGGCCTCATAAATTCGAGGTGTGCTAACTTAACTAATGATATAAATGCGAAAGTGGGTTTGCTTGTCTGTTACGCCTTAACTAGTGAATATATATATAACTAAAAATCAATCGTCAAATGTGTTGCTAAGCGCAAAACTCGAGAAAGGCTCGACCAATTCGGCTAATTTCTTTTTTCATATTTTCGTTAAGGCACAGGGAAGGTTCTAATGGAGAAAAAACGTAAAAATTGCGAGGAAAATAGTAAAAACAACACTTTTCTTTTCCTATACAAACCAGAGTAAATAATAGTTTAAACACAGGTCCCCAGCTGTCAAACATTTGACGTCGTTAACTTTTGACAGAACGAAGTCTGTCGGGGCAGCTAGTTATAGATAAATTACACGCAGATACAGAACGAATGATCACACAATTATTCGTCCTGGGTGGGAGTCGAACCCACGACCTCTGGCTTAGCAGTCAGGGTCACTAACCACTAGACCAACAGGCCAAATTTTGCATACACATAGTCAGAAAAGGACATACGAGGGGTGATCCAAAAGTAATGAGAATGGGTACATTAAAATAACTATATACTTAAAAATAAAATTTATTTTTCTACATAGTCTCCTAATAGGTCAATACATTTAGTCCATCTCTTTTCTAAACCAACGATACCCTTCAAAAAAAAATCTTTATCTTGACTCTCCCAAAATGCCTCTACAGCGGCCATCACTTCGCCGTTATCCTCAAATTTCTGGCCCCGGAGGTGTTCCTTGAGCCGAGGAAACAAATAAAAGTCGCTGGGGGCTAGATCTGGAGAATAGGGTGGGTGTTCAAGCAGCTGGAAGCCAGCTTCTTGAATGGCAGCCATCGCAACTTCAGCTTGTGTGCAGGTGCATTGTCTTGATGGAACAGAACTTTTGCGCGCAGTTTACCCCGTCTTTTTTCCTTGATGGCCTCTCGCAATCTTTTGATTTGGTCAGCATAGTAGGAGCCTGTTATGGTAGCGCCCTTATCAAGGTATTCAACCATAATTATTCCCTCAGCATCCCAGAAAACAGACGCCATAACCTTGCCGGCAGAGCTTGAAACTTTGAATTTCTTGGGAGTCGGTGAAGATGGCCTTTTCCATGTCATTGACTGTTGTTTGGTTTCGGGATCATAATGATGAATCCACGTTTCGTCCATAGTCACAAATCGAGCCAAAAAAATATCTTGATCCGCCTGGAACATTTCAAGATTGGTCCTTGAAATGTCGAATCGTTTCTTCTTTTGTTCGTCGGTTAACATTCTCGGGACCCAACGTGCAGAGACCTTTCTCATGTTCATCTCGGTAGTTAAGATCCTTTGAATGCTACCAAATGAAATGCCTGTGTTCTCAGCTAAATGACGAATGGTCACTCTTCGGTCTGCCAAAACCAGATCTTGAACTTTTTTGACGTTTTCTTCAGTGAGGGAGGAGGACGGACGGCCTTCGCGGTGTTCGTCTTCCGTGGATGTTCTTCCCATCTTAAACTCCTTGCACCAGCGTGCAGTTGTAGAATATGGAGGAGCAGAGTCTCCCAATGTTTCCACCAAGTCAGTATGAATGTCTTTGGTGGACATTTTTTTCAAGCACAGGTATTTGATGACGCTTCGCACTTCATGTTTCTCCATTTTGATGTTATCACTCCGACTGCTAGTATTCAAATGAATGTATATTTTAAAAATGACGTCCTATTTATACCATTTTTTGTCAGGGAAGTTGTGAAGGATTAGGGAGTTGAAAAAATATTTTTTTAGAATTTTATTATTACTAGAAATATCCGTTTATCATTACTTTTTGATCACCCCTCGTATATGGGGTACGTTTTACCCAGAAAAAAACTGTTCAAGAAATAGAAAAACAACTTTTAGGTAAGCAAAGCCCCGAATAAAAAGGCATTATTATTATTATTAAGTCGAGCTACTGGATATATTTGTATGCTTGTAATATTCCTCACCACACCAGAAGCCACCAATGTCACCAGGCCAATATTCAGCAGCCCCACGGTGTAGTCAGGGGAGCTGATGGCAGACCTGCCCATGAGAGGGAGCATCATGGCGTCCAGGCGCAGAGCCAACGATAACGTCCACATCACTGTTGGCAGAGACAACAGCACTTCTAGGGTCAGGTGTTGCCAGCCTGAAGTATTGGAAATAAATATTAATTGGCTGAAAGGAAGGTCATACTTAAACAGGAAATAGCTAGTTAAGTTTAATGATAACATTTTATTTGTTTACAATTATTACAATAACGACCGCTGGGCAAAAAGCTTAACACAATAGGTGCCTGAGAACGGCCCAGAGAGAAAGTGTCAGGGTGGCCTTGATGTATATCATGGGTTGGTTTAGAGGCCCATGGAAACTATATATGGCAGAATTTGAGGCCTTTGCCCAGCAGTGGGGTAATTTAGGCTAGGAAAAAAAATGGTAGACTCCGAAAATAAAGTAAAACGTTAACAATTTTAGCTTGGCTTTGTGAGAGCGAAGGATTCGGAGTGGAGTTTTTGGGATTTCTCTGAAAATGATAAAAATAAAACAAATATTGAAATTGAAAGCAAAAATATTGGGGTTCGAACCCCATCCAGTGCACTACCGACGTGAACCCACTCCTAACAAGCATTTAGCTTAGCCGGAGGGGTTAACAAAAATATTGGTGACCCACGTTACTATTATTCTTTTCAAAATCCATTTTTAAACACACCTTGTATAAAGTATAGCATAGTGCTATTCCTTCCCTGACAAGGCTGGCAACACTATCTAAACATGGTAGTCGAATAATCGAAATAGTTGGAATTGAAATTTGCAGTGTCCTACCGCCTTATGCTATGATATTGATATGATATTATGTTTCTATTAAACTAAATATTAATGTGATAGAAATGATATTATTGTTAAGTGATATATATGATTGACTGGCTTGTTGGTTTAGTGGTTAGTGATCCTGACTGCTGACCCAGAGGTCGTGGGTTCGATTCCCACCCAGGACAAATAATAGTGTGATGAGCATGATCATTGTATGTATTTAGTGATATATAAGTATGTTTATCAGTAGTATGGTTACCATACCGTGTGTGAGATGTGTCAAGTGTGTTATTATGATATTAAACTCACCTGTAATCCTGACATATCTAACCACAGTGATAGATATGAGAGACATGAGGGTCATCATGAACAGTGGCACTCCCACCAAGTACCTTAGAGAGGTAAGACTTGGTACACACACTAGTATTAGTGTGATAACAGAGAGGAGGAGGCGAGTCGACGCCAAGGCCTGTAGGGTACGGAGGGAGCGGGAGAGACCTGACTGTGGATGAAAATAAATAATTTTAGTTGAAATAGTACGATATGGCTGCTAGGCCATCATTTTTTTTGAGTTTTTTTACAGAGCTATTAAATTATATTTTTTTTATTATTTACTTCATTGCACAGTTACTGATTAACCGAAGTCTTCAATAGGATGGAAATACTTCCGCAGTCAAGCAAATCCAATTTGAGCAGAAATTTGCTGTGTCTCACTTTTTTATTTACTGCCATCACAAGCGCTTTCCTAACATTCGATAAGAGACATTGTTTAGAGCCGTCATATTTTTGTTAATAGTTGTGATCCTGGTGTATACAGGAGTGAGAACAATGTGACTAGAACTCACTCTCTTCCGACTCCACGTATCTAGAGCATGAGAAGTAGCGAGCGCCGCGACGAGGTAAGGGAGCCAGTACAGCGGCACCACCAGCCACGCCCGGGACAGGTATCTGGAACAAACACATGTTATCTCTTCTCACTCTGCGACTAACTGTGGGAGAGCCATGTCTCGACACGTATGGGCCGGCTCGACCGGAGTGATACCACGGCCTCACAGAAAACCGGCGTGAAGCAATGCATGCGTTGTCTCGCCGAGTGACTGAAGTTACCGGAGGCCCTAATCCTTCCCTCTCCCTCTCTTCCCCTACCCTCATCTTAAAGGCCGGCAACGCACTTGTGACTCTTAAGTTGCAGGTGTCCATGCCGTCGGTAGTCATTTACCATCAGGTGACCCGTCTGCTCGTTTGCCCCCTTGCCCCCTATAATAAAAAAAAAATGTTATTTACCGCATCTGTGTGGTGGTGGCAACCATGATGACGACCCACAAAGCCCCGCCGGCAACCCCGGCCACCAGCGACGCCAGGCGACCCAGCGCCGCCAACAACAACTCCTTGAGGGATGATATCCCTGGAACAGGAAAATACATTGATACGATAATGCGATGCGTGCGATTCGATCTATTGAAATGATATCGATGAATTTTAATTCAATATCGATTTGATTTCGACACCAAATGTTTATATTTATAGTGTTATTTGTTTAATTGGAATTAAATATAAGATGTAGTACTCACTAGCGCCGACGAGGCACAGATAATAGTAAACAGATGCGAGTCCCGCGAGTGCGATGAGTACGTCGACGACGTACGCCGCGGTGTACGAGTACGCGAGCATGAAGGCGTTGAGGTAGTCGAAGTACACGGCCGCGCTCGGCGCGACCTGCAGGGGAACAACACTTCGCGGTGTATTCCACGTTATTTTATAGTCATTCTGTCAAAAAAGTATCGGGTATTGATAATTTAATTCTAATTCCAAATTCAATTCAAATAATTCTTTTTTGTGGTTAAGTTGGCACAACTGTTTTCTACATTGGCGCGAAGTTTCAGCAATATCTGTCATTTAGTTTATTTTCAATACTCGATTTTATAAGCTCATCTCAAGAGTGTTTTGCGATTTTTATAATGAATAGAAACATCGAACAAAGAATTTGTCTCAAATTTTACATTGCAAATGGAATTTCATGTTCAGAGTTCGCTGAAAATGTTACAGAAAGCATACGGTGAATGTTGAATGGACTTTATCAAAAACTCGTGCATATGAGTGGTACAGTGCATTCAAAAGCGGTCGAGATTTGTTGGAAGATTTTCCTCGTTCTAGTCGGCCATTCACATCAACTAAAGTTATCATCGCTATAGTGAAAGAAATTGCAACTGACAATTCTCAATTTTCTTCAAAAACTCAGCTCGACATGCTACAACGAGTTACTTTACCGTCTTTTTTCTCTTTCCAAAACTCACATTACCACTTCGAGGTAGGTTTTCAGTCGATAGAAGATATCGAAGAGAATTCGCGGCGAAAACTGAATTTTGATAACTGGATTATTCGTTAGCGTAAGTGTATTATTTCTGATGGAGCGTACCTTGAAGGCGATATAATGAATTTTGAAGAATAGTTAACATTTTGTGTTTTATTGACCTTTTCCTGGTACTTTCTTAACAGAGTAGTAGTCTCAGTACATAAGAGATTTATTATTCAATTAAATTATAGTTTAACTCGCAAAGCGTACATTAGTGAATGAATAAATTAATTTATTTTGTAAATAGATCTTGTCAGAAACATTTACCGTCGAGCAACTTACATACAGCCAACCAGAGGATACTTCCATACTTAATGTTGTCACTTACACACTTCTACTAAGATCTAATTCCTTCTGTCCCATATGTTCCTGCCCAGCGACATGAGTGAGGAGCCCCTGTAGTATGTCCCCCGTACACTGTACGACCCCGGGTCTCATCAGCTCCGCTACATCATAAAGCTCTTAGACAAAGTACCTGCTGCCCCATATATTCTTGGTCAGCGACGTGAGTGACGAGCCCCAGTAGCATGTCCCCCGCACACTGTACGACCCCGGGTCTGATCAGCTCCGCTCTATCGTTGCGGGTGTGGTACACGTGACCCATCTTCGTGAATGCTATGTCGATACCTGGGATAACAAATATGGTATGACAGATTGGTTTAAACTTCGCGTTACGTATTATATGGGTGATCCCTAATATGATATTCTGTTGGTTTTTTAATTAGTTTATATTGACTCATCTTGGTAAAACTTTACAGAACATCTCTCTCAGAACTGAACTGAACCTAACAGAAAAAAAATACCCTGATAAATTGGTTTAAATTCTACGAACTTATAGTTGTAGGAATCATTGAGGGGGCCTCCTGGCCCTTAACCGGGAAACAGTCCTCTAAGCAGAGGATGTCTCAACGCGGAGGAAACGGTCGCCCACGGTATCCTGGAGTGCGAGGGAGTGGCCACACAACGGGCAAGTACCCTCGCGAGTGCGAGGTTGCTCCTAGAAGTCTGTGAACGCCTCAGGAGGCTTCTGTGCTTCTGGAAGGAGCTAGGCTGGCTCAACTAGTCAGCCTTATCTGAGCACATAATGGACCTAAGAGTCTAAATGCGGAAACAGAACCCTATACCAATAATGGCCCCAAATAATTTTATAAGTCTTTTATATTAGTTTATACTTGTGTAAATGTCATGTCATGTCACAAAAGCTATGGTCTTTTATTTCTTATTACAAAATAAAAACGTACCGTGAATACCCCCGAAGTCTCTGAATATCCTAAAGTCCGTATCGGAACGAATAACTCCCGCTGTGAACAGGAACTCTGCCAACCCTTGGGCGGCTGGCCTGCTTGCTGTGCGACTGTATGCGCTGATGACCCTGGGGTCTGTCACCTAGTCAAAAACCATTATAAGACAAAACTCACAATCCATTCTCCAAGCGCTTTTACTTATGTCTATACCGATGATACAATAAAAAAAAAAATCTTTGGTTGATCCGTAAAACTAGAGAGAAATAAATATAATACATACCTGGAACACCATAGGCTTTCCATTCATCCCCGCAGAGTCCAAGTTTATAACGGCCACTGCTCCTTCAGCCCAGGGGTGGCTCAGGAAAGCATGGCTCGCCTGCAAGTTACAAAAATATACATTTTATAATCCTGCTCGTAATTTTTTTTTATTAATGCTACTTGTGGTACCTGTTACATTTCGAGAATTTATTTTTAACTAGAGATAGCCTGATAGGTCGAAGTTCGACTAGAATTCATTAAATTTTGATCAACAAAATTAATGTTACGAGCTGAGGTTCGGGATTAGAAAATATACTAATTTATTACCAAAATAGACACAATTTATTTTAATAAACCACAAAATACACAGGGAAACCAACAACAACACAATTACAATTCATTATCACTATTACACTACTAAATTCTCTTGCACTTCGCACTTTACTCGCTTGTTACTCACTTGAAAACTAAACTAACTCCGTAATGCAACGTCTTATACAGCCGAAACGTTATTTCCAGACAAATCGCGACATGTCTCGTAAACACGACAATACAGTAGTACCCTCTAATACATCGTGGCACATTCCATTATTGGGTTACTGGTTCCGTGCTCTATCAACAGATGGCGTGCATCTTACTCTAATTGTCGCTCGCTACCACTTCCCTTAGTCGCCAATTGATGGCGCGGGGTATTCTAACTAATTCCCAGCATAAGTTGAATTGCCTTTGTATAAACTTTCCGTACAAGGTCAAGTCACCCGTGGCGATTTATTTTACCTTTAAAAAGTTTTGAATATTAAATTTAACGTTATAAAAAACCTTTATAGTCCTAGACTTTGTGCTTTGTTTGCTAAACAAACACACTTGTAGTTTAATAATATATGTAGATTTATTTACCTGTAAAGGATTCTCTTCAGCGCCATTGAATAAGAATATAACGTTGTGTTTCAATTTAGTTGTTCTTTTAGATAACTTTGAGAGAGTTTCCGCCATCGCCGCGCAGAAAACGCCATTGTCTGATGCTCCTGTGGCATTTAATTAATTAATACAAATATAATCTTCAAAAGGCTTTTATATGTACTAGTGATCGCTTTCATTTATTTATTAAAAACAATAAAGCTACAATTTTTTTTTAAGTTCTAATAGCTATTAAATAAAATAAATAAGAAAATTAAGAATTTTTTTAAAGTGTAGCATGGGAGCAACTAATAGCTCCCATGCTACACTTTAAAAAAAAATACTACAGACGGAGCCGCTATGATACAGACAATGTAGAATAGTTTTCTTCTTACCCATAGCAAAGGGCACAGAATCGTAGTGACAGTTCACGAGTATGGAACTGCCTAAAGTCCCGTTGTTGTGGTAACCGCTCTCTCCTTCCAACAGCGCGATGATGTTGGAGCAGTTCTGGTAGAAGTTAAAGAAAGGTGCTGAACTCTTCAAAAAATAGTCACCTGAAAACAAACGTGAGTGTCGTGAATTAAACTTTAACGCAAAACCTTAAAGGTCTATCACTACATATTATAAAACAAAGTCCCCCGTCGCGTCTGTCTGTCTGTTCGCGATGAACTGAAAAACTACTGAACGGATTTTCATACAGTTTTCAGTAATAGACAGAGTGATTCATGAGGAAGGTTTAACTGTATAATTTGTAACCGTGCGAAGCCGGAGCGGGTTGCTAGTTTTGAATAACAATGACTGACCCTGGTATGATCTTTTTTAGAAAAGTAAAGAGAGTGGGGGATAGTGGGAGTGGGTAGGCACTTTAAAGAAGGATTGAAAATGAGAAGGTGAAGAGAAACAGAGAAACTTTGACGACGAAAAACAACTTCGTTAAAAGAGCGAATCACAAAGTATTTACATTATGGCAACACAAGAGGTAGAGAGGGGAGAGAATAAAGAGAGGAGAAACAGAAACCAAGAATGAGACCTTAATTATTCTTGAGTTTCACTTCTCACCAGTAACCATCTGCCAGTCGGTGGTGACTTTCAGAGTTGCATGCGCAGCGATGTCATCCACCAAACTTTTCATATCATGGGTTTTCTCTAAATGGTATTTAGTGCCTGCTACCCTCGGTGCATCTCCTAAGATCTGGTGCAGATAACGTAGAGCTGACTCCTCACTAAATCTGTCAGAGTTCTGTAAGAAATTGTGATTGTAAGAGACTTGAAATGAATGAACTATATACAGGGGCGGCCCTAGGGCGGTGAGAGCGGGCGCCATCATGCAGGGGGCGCAACAAAACAACACTTTAATTACATTTTGATTCACATTTTATCTAAAAAAAACTCATCCAATTCTTTTTACGGCGAACAACATAGAAAAATTGAGGTTTTGAATTTATAGGGGCACCACTTCGGGGTCTTGCACCACCTAAAACAAGCTAGGGCCGCTACTGGATACCTACATATGTATATGTGTTATCTAGTCCTAAACTAAAAATAGATTATAATATGAGGTCTCTTTTTTGTAAATACATAGAAACACCCAAACTAATAAAAAAATATATTATGGCGACATTCACGTACCTACTTCGGCGCCGCCTAACAAATACACTACATGAGTACTACAAGTACTGACTGATCCTGTATCGCGCAATCAAAGTTAGGTATATATACAAATACCCAACATCACACGTCGGGAACGCCAGGAGTGATCACCTCGCCTGGTCGAAGACGCTTTCTGTTGGAAGGACATCACACACAGCGTTCCTCCACAACATATGTACGTATAAAAATAAAGTAACAATAGTAAGTTGCGAACGGTACTCGAAACCACGACCTGGCGTTTACGAGTAAGTCGAATGCTCTTGCACCGCGCCACATCGCCAGTTTGTTTAAATTAAATTTAATTAGTTGTTAAAAATATATATGTACTTACATCTCTGGCCAAGGATGCATCCTTAACAACACTTGGCATGTCATCTTCCACAAGTTGTGTCAAGAACCCAAGCAGTAAATATACTCCGAGAACTAATATCAACACTACGCTAGGTACCTGAAAGTGTCAATGCCAAGTATTAAAGAAACGAACGTTGTTTATATAGATTTATATGTAACTTGGCAGTATACTTGGCTGTAGATCTACAGCCAAGTACACTGCCAAGTTATACTTGTAATAAAAGATACAAAAGATAAGAAATAGATAATTAGGCTAACAATTTTACATATGAAAAGCATAATATGGATATAAATTTAAATCTGAAGAGAGCTGGTAAGAGTATTGTATGAATTTTACAGCTCAGTTTTCAGAAATCTTTTTGAGAGTAGATATATAACATAATGTAATACTATCTACTTTTTTCTGAGTATATTTAATTCTTGAATTAAGGCCAAAATTAAGAGCCAAGTTGTGCATGGAATTTGTTGCACGTTAGTCAAATGACAAGCAAACAATGCAACAATTCAAAATAAAAATCGAGGAGATTTAAGTTGAAATAGTACCTACCTCACTTATCAATTAGCACTGTTTAAACATTGAACTTAAAATTGGAACCCTTACTCCTCTAAATAGGCCTTATAATCATTTCTTTACCAGGTACATTAAACCTAAAAAAAAACAACAATAACCCATACATGACACAAACATGAATGACACAAACATGCATGACACAGACATGCATGACACAAACATGCATGACACAAACATACATGACAGAAACATGCATTAAGAACAAAATCTAAATGATTCCTTAGTCAGAAAGTAGTTATTATATTTATAAAAACCAAAACCAAATCCAAAACAAGTCCAGACCAAGTCCCAAGGTGGTTATGATATTAATATAAGACAGTTTGCAAAATGATGGTTATGTGCAAATTACTGTATATTGTGCCAGTGTCCATATTTCATTTTACGCTTGGCTTTATCGAGCATCTTAATAATATATGAAACATATACTTTTCTACCTCTATATAAATAACAAACACAACTATTATTTAATTATGTCAGAAACTATCATAAAATAACTTGTGAATGAAAATACTTGAGAGTATTTAAATAGCGATAAGATCTAACAGAATTGCTGAGAAATGAATCTCTTAATCAAAACTCATCACCATCATTTATAAAATTGCAAATTAGGGGTCGTCCATTAATCACATGATGTTTTTCAGCAAGTTTTTGGAAACTCTCCTTCCCCCTGGTGATACGTGGTAAGGTTTTAGACTAACCCACTCCCCTCTACCCAAAATCACGTGTATTTTTTTTGGGTTTTTAGAATTATCTTTAAATAAAGACATAATCGAATGCTGGAAAATTAAGCACCGTAATCAAAATGTCCAGACAGACATTACGGTTAAAGATTGTTTCTGACTGGCCTTAAAATAATAAAGAAAAGGTGTAATCAGGTGAAAATCACAGACATACAGTACAGGCAGCTGACAAGCGGCGAACGGGGAAACCATTGCCACTGGCAACTGAGACTCACGTTCACGCACCGCTTTTCTGTTTAGAAATCGCGCGTTTTACGAAAAAATAAATACACGTGATTTCTCACTAAACCCCTTGCGATATTTCGTGATTTTTTCCGAACTCCCTTCCCTCTCTTTCAAGCCTCACGTGATTAATGGACGACCCCTTATGTCTGTCTGTTCGCGATAAACTCAAAAAGTACTGAACGGATTTTCATGCGGTTTTCACTAATAGACGGAGCGATTCATGAGGCGGGTTTAGGAATATAATTTGTTAAGGTTTTGTGTAAATTGTTTGAAATATGATGATGATTGTTGAAGATGTCTCTGCTACCCGGGGCGGGTAGCTAGTATAAGCATATAGGATGTTTAGATTCTAGGTTTTATACGTCATAGTGATAAATTACGTGGTAAGATTGATATAACTTCCTTTTGGGAGTACCTAGGTAATGTCTTATTTCACTTTCGTAAAGATTTTTTTTTTATTTTCTCCACTGAGATATTCTTACTAGCGTAGGACGTGGGTAATACGCTACTATGTCAGTAATAATAACTCAGTGACTTTTTAATTTTTTTTTAATATTCTTTCTACAATATCAATAATAAAGAATTATGCATTATTTGTCAAATGCCTCTAATTTTATTTGTATACCCCTAAATTATTATATGAATTTGAAAACAATAATTAACAGAAAACACTAGTGAACTATTTTATACCCTTTAAAACATACTCAAAGAACATACAACTATTTTATTTTAACAGTTTCAAAATAAACTGTTTTAAACCCAAGCACATAAAAGCACCAGATATTTTATGAAACCCTATTGTTACTGCTTGTTGCTGATTTAAAAAATGATACATTAATACAAAATACCCATTTTGAGTTTGACATCACGACCCAAAAAACATTTGTGTATTTTTAAAAACTTACTGATCTAACAGGTTCATATATATGTTCACCTTTCTTACTTAACTGCTTAACCACCTAAAATTGTAGAATTATATCAAAATCAATATAATTGACACCAGAGAGACTATGAAGTCATGCACGTTCCATTTTGGAAATGGTTTTTCATGAACCTGCATGCATTCATTGTGATTTTTAGTATGTGGGGTTCTTTGGGCAGCGGCGGCCTTAGAGAGGGGGTGGGGGGGTCAAAACCAAGCGCTGGTTAGGGGCGCCCAGTTGGTAGGGGCGCTATGACGCCAGGGGAGAAATCATTTTTTCAAATTGTATTCGAGAGATTAAAGTGAATTTTTCATGATTTCTTAGCAAACTGAATAAAAATATATTGAATTGTATGACGAGAATACTTCCTTATCATAGAAATTACAATCATCTAAAAATATTAAATTATCCTAAGTATTGTATGCACGTGCCTGCCAATATTTAAATATAGGTATAGTACCCTAAAATTTGCCTAAGGGCGCCACATGTACTAAGGCTGGCACTGTCTTTGGGTTGTGGCTTCTCAAATATTTTTTTTCTGAAATAAAAAGCATTTACGGCCACTAAGGAAATAGTATACCCAGATATTTTAGTGGGAGACCGTGCGCGAGCGAGCTAACTTAGCTCGCGCGCTCAGTAGCCGGTAAGTTTTTATAAATAACTTTCTATAAGCGCCATCTCGTATTTTTGTAGTGTACTATTAGTTAAGTTATACAAGCACACAAATTAATTTATAATAAAGTTTCGACGTGGTTTCGATACAAAAATACGAGATGGCGCTAATAGAAAGTTATATTTTTTTTTGTGTAAAATTGCATTTTTACAGGAAATACAACTATGCAGTTGAACTTAAAATTTAAAAACTGTATCTGTATACAAAATTTAATCAAAATCGTTAGAGCCGTTTCCGAGATACCGAAAATATAAATATGTACATTCATAAATAAATACATAGGTACATACAAGAATTGCTCCTTTAAAGTTGTAGGATTTCAATTAAAATACTACTACTACTAAATGAAAAGAACGTCCTAATGATTATAAAAATGATTTTTATACAAAAATCATTTTATAGTGAATTCATGTCAATATTAGTCATTATGTGATCATATAGAGATTTAAATTATGCTTCATGATATTTTGTCCTAATTCAAGGTGTAGTGTATGAAGGAAAGCCGAAGAAGATAAGCATGGAAATAAAGATAATACACAATATGCATGCTAACATTTTTTGCAAGACTTGAAATAAAAAACATATCTTAACAATATTTAAAGATACTTTTAACTAACTAGAAGAGATCGAAATAAGACTGTAATTCATTAAATATTAATAACTGAAAACTGTTTCATTTAAGTAAATAAAGTAAGTAAAAAGTACCTACTTTTTTTCTGGATGAAAGAAACCCCTTGTCTTCGTTTCAAAGTTTCATGATGATGCGAAACAAATATTTATAATATTGGTTAGCATTTTATAAAAAAAGGTTTTAATGAGATGTCAGCATTTTATTTTATTTCAAGTCTTGTAAATAATGTTCACCAAGTCTTACATATTGTTATTGCAAGACTCGGTGTGGTTATGAAAAGCAAATAATGAATGAAATTAACCCGTTGCCAGGGTTTTTCCGCTCGTTCATCGTCGTTTTCATCGCTCGTCACTCCATTGTATTCATCAATGTCAAACTGAAACATCGATCCGGATATAAGTTGCAGACACATTAATTTGTCAAAATTAATATGTAGTACAAAGTGGAAAAGAAAATGGAGTTGACTTGAGTTGATGGAGAGACCCCCAACGCAAAAAGAGGGGTGTTATAAGTTTGACGTGTCTGTGTCTGTGGCATCGTAGATCCCAAACGGATAAACAGATTTGAGTGCGGTTTTTTTGTTTGAAAGGTGACTTGATCGAGAGTATTCTTACATATAATTCAAGAAAATATATTCAGCCGTTCGAAGACCATAAGCTCTTTTGTAATGGTTGAAGGGATTTTCGAGTCGGGGGTGTTTTAATTTTTTTATTTATGATTATTATGCATAGTTTTAAAATGTTATATGTATATTTAATAAAACTGTGTGTCAACAGTTATGATTGTCTTTAAGTAGATCTAGGCATACCTTAGAAGTTTAAAAAACAGTAGAGATTTATTAACGTTTGTATACATACAATTCAAACGACAGTTGTTTGAACTGCATTGAAAAGCTACCCACACTCGGTTTGTAAACCCTGACGAGGTCAGCAGGGAAGGACAACACACAGACCGTAATATCACGTACCAGGAAGCTTTATAGCATAATCTTAAGTTGGCTCGAAGTAATACTTTGACACGAGTCTCGCCTCTAAATGAGGGATCTTTATAATAAGAACGTGTCAGCAGAAAATGACTAAATTGCTGACTAATCGTAAATGTTTTACCTTTCCTGTCTATGGTCATTCGCTTAGGTTTAAGTATCCTTGGCTGTGGTAATTTTTTGGGGTTTAAAACCGAAAGCGAGTGGTGAATTTTTCCTCATCAATTACAATTTAGTTTAAAAATTAACATTAGTTAACAGAAAGTCGATAGATGCGACTCTTAAGAGGCGTCGAAAATGATTGTACTATGATCATATCTTTTGTAGTTTTCTATCTATGAGAGTGTTATGTTTCAATAATCAAGATGTCCCAAGTGGCGTCTACTCTATGTTCTAAACTGATTTAAGAAGAAATCATTAAAAAAATCAGTCTTGGGACCTGTAGCAATGCTAAGTATGTGTTTAGTATAGGGTGCATATACGAGTACATATATTATATTGTAATGACATCATAAACGTATAGTTTCATAATTTAGTTAAATGATTTGACGATATTCGAAAAAGTGTTGTCAAGCTATCGATAGTTGAAGTTGGAAAACTTATGATTAAGCTATTTGAAAACACTCTTGCGGCATTTTTAATCCGTAAAAGATATAAGGTTGACAACGCGATTATCGGTTGATACTGTTGATATGTACGCGATAACACTTTGAGAGGTAAATTAAAAGCTAAGTTGTATAAATAATAAGAGTAGGTGCATCATTAGCTTATTCAAAAGTTTTTGAATTTCAAAAGTGATTTTAATTTATCTCTTCAGACAAATTGACTTGATGTATTTTTATAGTACTTTATTGACAAGCACACGGCTCATCTGATAATAATAGGCGGTTACCAGTGCTTATAAACACTCACAACAAAATTCTTATCATTCGCAATTTGTCAGTCCCATTAATTAAGCTATGGTAACTCTTTTCACCAGCAGAAATACTAAAAAACAGCACTCTTAAAGTAAAATGATTTAGTCACTGCAGACACGCTCATAAATAATCGAAGCTATATTGCGCTATCTCTCCTTCTCATGGGTAGGTTATGGCCATTTTGTGTTAGCGCGGGATGACAATAACGATATATGTATACAAATAGTCGAGAATATAGATGATGTTAAAATCACTCACTAGCGAAAAATATTTTCCTTTATGTTATTGACGGGGTCTACTATACGAGTTGATTATAAATTTTTCTTTCCTAGGCTATAACTACCAAAGTCCCTTGCAATAGACTCATTTGTGACGAAACACCGTGTGGAGTAGGTTAGATTCCGACATACCACTTCACCAGTAGCCCCGGTGCGGTGATGACCTGTGGGGGTTTCCAAACAATAAAAAAACGGGGTCTACTGTATGATCCTATAACATGACTTGAGATAAGAACAATTTGTTTAAAAATAATACCGATTTATACATAAACAATCTTTCAAGTAATAATATCATTTGAATACTAGCAACTGCTGCAGCTGAAAATACTAGCAGCGCCTCGCGGTTTCACCCGTGTAAGTCCCGATCCCGTGGGAATATCGGGATAAAAAGTAGCCTATGCGTTAATCCAGGTCTCCAGCTATCTACATACCAAGTTTCATCGCAATCGGTTCAGTATTTTTTGCGTAAAAGAGTAACAAACATCCATCGCTCCATCCATCCATCCATACTTTCACATTTATAACTAGCTGTGCCCCGCGGTTTCACCCGCGTAATTCAGATGCCATGGGAATATCGGGATAAAAATAGCCTATGTGTTAATCCAGGTCTCCAGCTATCTACATACGAAGTATCATCGCAATCGGTTCAGTAGTTTTTGCGTGAAAGAGTAACAAACATCCAAACCTCCTCACAAACTTTCATTTTTTTTTTACATTCAATATCTTCACTACATATTATAAAATATAAAACAAAGTCCCCCGCTGCGTTTGTCTGTCTGTCTTTCTGTTTGCGATAAACTAAAAAAATACTGAACGGAATTTCATGCGGTTTTCACTAATAGACAGTGATTCATGAGGAAGGTTTAGGCGTATAATTTGTACCCGTGCGAAGCTGGGGCGGGTTGCTAGTGTTATATAAATGTATGTATACAGAGCGTTTTAACAAATCGCTAGTGTCTTGAAAATTCCCATTACGGACACAACCGTCAACAACGTCTGCCCTCACGCGTCTGCCTGCCCGCGTTCGGGACTCGGGTGGCTCACTTCGTGTAACTCTTACAGTTTTCGCACCGCACGCCGGAATAGCTCGCAGATGACAGATTTTTTTCCGACTTACTTAACACTTATCGTTGTATATTGGCCAATATACACAATACCTTCATAAATTATAGCCTTATGTTGGCCAATATACACAATACCTTCATAAATTATAGCCTATTACATACACTATACAATAATATAGCTTTTATATATTCTGATATATAAGCTATATTATTGTAAAGTTTCATTAAAATCCATACAGTACTTTTTGCGTTAAAGAGTAACAAACATCCATACGTCCATACATCCATACATCTTCACATACGTTCACGTTTATAATATTAGTAGGATATTAGTGGGATAGGCCTAATTCGAAAAATTGGGAAATTAACTTCATGACATTGACTTTAATCGACCTTATTTATCGACTAATAATAAAACATACAATATACAACAATTTACTATTGACGTCCGTCGAAAAATATATGAAATGAAGGAATAAAAGACCAACAAATCATTAATTGGGCTTTCTCAAAAAAAGTTTTTTTTTAGGTGCAATGATCAATCGAATGACTGCCAAATTGAAATATATAATATAGTACAAAAGTAAAAATATGTTTATTATTTGACTATCTAGCGAATGTATAAAAAGATAATATTATCATGAAGTGTTAATCTATACTCATCGGCAATGGTGCCGATTCTATTGTACACTCGACTAAACTAAAACCTGACTTAATTTCTTCATATGAAATCAACCTAGTGCTCTTCGTAATAAGGTCTATTTATTACTAGCATCTATTTCTCAGCGCCGCTAAATTTCAATAAAACCTGTCAACGTATACTCAACTTTATTTCCACGCAGCGAGAGTCTTCATTTATTCAAACGCTGTATAATTGCCGTATAAAAACTTGTTCAAATCGAACAAAGATGACGTGTTTTTAATGTACACCTACAAAGACGCTTACTAAAAACACAGAGCAAAAGAGATGGCATTCAACGGATAGCGGCTCTCGCTACGTGGTATTACAGTTTATTTAAGCGTATCAGACTTTAGTCGACAAATAAATTGCTTATTTCGATAGCGACATATGTTACCTACTTGTTTCAATTTGAAATAAGACCTTGTTTCTAAGTATGCAAGGTTTACTTCTTATATGACGAAAATTTAGTGAATTTTAATTTAGCGAGTGAAGTAACAGAATTGGGGCCAATATCTACATTACTATTACATATTCAGATAAAGCTAAATATTTTAAATCATTAATAAGCCACTGATAAGTGATACTGATAAGTCAGCTACTAAGCGGTAAAAGACCTAGATTACTAGGCATTTATTTTCTTCTTTATAAATAGTGAAGAAAGAAGGAGGAAGTCGTCAGGGTTACTGAAATCAATTTAGTAAGTAGTAAAGTGGAGAAGTCGGCAGTATTATAAATTAATTTGCCACTGCGAAAATGAGAGAACAAAGAGCTAACAATTTGGTAAGACTATGGTTATTTATACCTACGTCTTGGTTGAGGTACACACCGCTCCACCGAAAACCCCCGTGCGGGTAACCTTCTGTGAGGAAGTCATCTCGCAGAAGGAGGCGGTGGAACGGTTTCGGGGTGAGTGTGGCCGTGGGCGGACAGGACGGGTTTTCCCCTCCATCCGCTATAGAGGCCCCCGCGAGGAGGCGGCGTCCGCGTGTGTCTGGATGTCGCCTAACTGAGAGGTTGCCTGTCCTATACGGTACTGGAGTTATGTCTAGAAAACCTCCACGTGGTGCACCCTGGAAACGTGGGCAATGACGCTGCTTTTCCCCCTTCCGTTTTATGAGGAGGACGTCATCACGAATATTCTAGTACGACGAGGAGACCATCTTACTTCGGTAACTCGGTTGAGGCTTGGCCCAAACAGTGTAGTAAAATGGTGGCCCTCGTTTATTATAGGTAGGTACAATAAGGAACTTGTGAACTACGCGTAGTATATTATTCACAATCTATAATCATTTATACAGTCATAGATAAAATACGTACTTTCCATATACTCGTATATACAAGACCTACTTAAATTTATATGTAAGTATGTACTACTTAGATTAAATCAGACTATTTATGGTAATATTGAAATAGATCTATTAATTTGTGACCTGTTGTTTAATTATGGTCTAGGTTAAAGATGTACGTACGGACACTAATTGTGTTCGAGGCTTCACCCGAAGACTTACTTTAAATGAAGAAATTATTTAAATTTCTGTGGTGTAGACCAATGAACACGAGAAGACTATTGCGCGATACGGGATTAGTAGTTAGCTACTAAACTACGTGGTTTCCCTGGTCATGTGTGTTGAAGGACTGATTTACGAATATTTATGATATCACTAACATAATTATTAAACAGAATGATATGGTACGAAATATTTTTACCCACGACGGCACGGAGAAGGTATATGCGTTTAGGGTGAGAGATGTTTGTGCAAACCAATGTTGCCATTTATCTCCAACACTAATAGTCCGATTTTGATGCGGTTTTCATTAATGGGTTCGTAGTTGATTGGTGCTGCTTCTTAGATGGATGTTACGGTGGTAACTCACTAGGGGGCGCTGCAGTAAACATTTGTTTGTGCACACAGGATATCTTCATTTTAGTTGAAATTTGAAATAGAGATGGCAACCCCCGACGGATATCCTTTTGTAAATTAAGTTTTAACCGTCGTGGGTTTTTTAAAAATGTTTAATTTTGCCTTTATAGAAAAATAAGCCAAAGGAAAGTCTTCTAAGGAGTAATTACCTCTCGCGAAAGCTTGGGCTGTGGAATGAGCTCCCAGGTTTTCTCGTTTAAAGTATGGCGTTTTTCAAGAACGGAGTGAACCAGTTTTTAAAGAGACAAAAGAAAGGCAACGCGCGTGGTAGTCCTCGTTGTGTGTGCAACCGTTCAAGCCGGCTGTATGCCTGTTTGCCATCGATGTGGTATACAAAAAAAGTAACTTCCGCGTAAAAAGCGATTATCTATACTAATACATAATTATAATAAAACTGAAAAGTTTTTCTGCTTGATTGTTTGTTTGTTTACACGACGCGTTAATCTTTGGAACTATCAGTCAATATCGAATATATTTTATTTTTGTATTGGATAGAGTATTTGTTGAAGAAGCTTGTAGGCTATATAACATCACGCTACGACCTTTAGAAGCGGAGCAGTGACCATAAACGCAGATGAAACTGCGGGAACGGCCCAGCGTTTGTTTTAATTCGACGAACCCTAAGCAGGCTGAAATGGTTTAAATAATACTTACTTAGATTGTTAGAAAGCAACTTTATTATTATTATTTACAGAAATAAAATACGCTATGTATATTTTTTTCCATTCCTGACTAACGGAACAGTTAAACTGGTTGCCTCGCTACATCCCGCAAGTGATGGAGGCTTATACTCACATGTGATAAAAATTTGTGTAATCCACAACTAGTTGTACAGAGTCTGTGTACTCTTTGTGTCTGTTGTTTTATTGTTGTTAAAATCCCAAAAATATAGGGGTTGTCTTTTTAAAAAGGAACAAAAAACTAATTAATTTTAAATGTTTGACCTAAAAGCCAGGTTGGGCATAGCATTTTTATTAGGCAATAGCATTTTTATTCAACCTTAATACTTTATAAGCACATTTTATGCAAACTACAACTTTAGCTGGTGTATCTATACTAATATTTTAAGGAATATATTAAGGAATAGGAGGTAGGCTACATAAATCATGCTATGACCAATAGGAGCAATGAAAAATTTTGCAACAACAGGGAACATTTCTTTATTTTGAGCGCTTCAGTTGCATTCACGGTGCCTATGTCCCACTCTCTTATGTGACGCAGACGAAGTTACGTGGGTCAGCTAGTATAAAATAAAAAGGAAGAATGAAATGAAAACAGGAACTTCTACTTGCTGTGTATTATAATTAAGAATATAACTGTACTCATAATTGTATTATATCAATAAATAATATTTCTTAGTCAGAAAAAATATTAACTTATTCTTCTATAATTTTTAATTAGCAAAAGAAAGTGATTGCAATTTTTTATTATTTCTATCAAACTAATATTATAATCCCACTAATATTATAAATATTTGTTACTATTTCACACCAAAACTACTGAACCCATTGCGATGAAACTTGGAATGTACATAGCTGGAGACCTGGATTAACGCATAGGCAACTTTTTATCCCCATATTCCCACGAGATCGGGGCTTACGCGGGTAACACCGCGAGGCGATGCTATATACAGGAGTTGACTTCACAGAACTTAATCAACAAATAGGGTTGTAAATTTCAGTAAAATTGTATTATATACAGTATTGGTTATCATCATATTGTTCTGGAGTTTTACAGAGCTATTCTAAAAAGCTTGTGGAACAAGAGGGTTCATATATTTCAAATATTTATAGTGGTATTAAATTAATCATAAGAGTAGTCTCAATAACTCTAAACATTATAATGGCGTTATGTTCTCTACAAGTAAAAAAAATTACAAACATTACATTATAGCTACAAGTCCCAAGAAGATACAAAATAAACTTTTTTTTCTATATAAGACGCAGGACGCCGGGTGATACCTGAACAACATTAATCTCTCTCTTTGTCTATAGTTTCTAGGTTTCTACAGATTATACTAAACGATGAACGGAAAAACAAACTTTTATTTGACATTTTTCGACTGATAATACGAAAAAAAACATACCCTAGCGAGTCCTCTAGAGTGTCCCGAGTCATCTACTTCATTATTAAATTTTGTCATTTTGTATATTGCTCACATAAAGCCACTATTATGTATATATTAAAGAATATTTTTCGTAAATACGAAAAGCGTTCCCTTCAAGAATGAAAAAGTACGCTGACTGTAAGTAGTGTATCTGAATGAAAGCGAAAAGTACACAGAATATTTTTAATATTCGTCTGTGGGATGTCGTTCACGTTGACACTAGACTAGTATTACTAGCGTATTACTTTACTCTTTGCACTTGTTATTGATAATGATAAATAAACAATGACTTTTAATGACTTTGATGGAGATAGGAAAGAATGTCAGAAATGTCAGAATTGTCAACCTTGTTATGGTACGTTTACACGCACGCCGTGCAGCCTGGCAAGCAGCATGGCACGCAGCTCGGCGCGCAGCCTGCCACGCAGCGTGCCACGCAAGCTTTTCACACCAGGGCTGCCAGTAAAGACAACTTATTTTATACCGCTAAGACTCGGAAATTATACAAAATCATATACTATTTTACAAAATCAGTGTTTTACAACTATAAAACGTCACTCTTTGGGGATTTTAGTAAAAGGTGTTTTAACTTTAACGTATAAGGATTTAACAGTTTATCACAGACATGATTTGTTTTAAGTATTTCTATGTGTATGTACGTACTTTTTACGCTATAACATCAGCAATGACATTGTATACAATTATGCAATGCAATCTACTATACAAACAGGATACAAAAGAAAACCGATATTATACCAATTTTGTATCCAATTTACAATCTGGCAGCCCTGTTTCACACACTTGCAGGCATGGTCCGTAGGGTATTAGTGTTCTGTGGACATGGTAGTCAGTGCAAACATCGGAGACGATGTAGACGTAGATCTCGTGGGAGCTACTGCTTTGGGCTTGATCTATTTTTATTGAAAAAAAAAACAGCCCGACATAATTATGCATGCGAAATTTTACTTAAAACTATTAGGTTTTACAATTAAAAAATCATTTATGGTGTAAAAACACTTTTCAAGTAGCCAAAACTTTAAATTTGATTTTTTTATTTGACATGCGTTATAACTATTTTTACATCGAAGAGTGCTTTTACATAATTCGTTTCTTACTTTAGTGGGATCTCTGAATGAATTTACTATCCTCGCTAACTTTTGAATATAATTTTTCATTATTTCTAATAAACATGAACATAATTAACCATGATAAGCATTGGGGGCGGCTTCTTCATTAAATGTGTTTCGTGACTGTTTTTTAAGGCATACATAAATATATTTTATTTACTGCACATCATTGATATGCGATTAGCTACAATTCTCTAATCGTCAATCAATCAATACTAACTTTAATCCTAAGAATTGGCACTATTTTGTTTCATATTTTTTTGGGCCCTGATAAACAATATTTATTTTTACTAACAGAATAGTTCAGAAACATCTTTCTGAAGTCTTCTTTTGCTTTCGATTCATGCATGATAAAGGTTCATACCACTCCGATATATTTGGTGTCGTCAAAAATTAATTTCGATCGTTACATCGTCTGTATGCCACGAAGATGAAAACTATACTAACGCGGCCGAGAGCGTGTGTGTGTGTGTAAACAGGCACACAAGCACATTCACCCTTTGAAGTGTGTCAAAATACCGACAGTCGTCCCAATCGGCGCCAAGCGCGTGCACATTCACGCAAGCATGCACAAACAGCCTGTTCACATGCTTGCGTCGTTGAATGTCGGTTTGAACGCGAGCGTGTGAACGCAGCCGTTAGTCGTCCCGATCGGCGGCAAGCGCGATCACATTCACGCAGGCATGCACAAACAGCCTGTTCACATGCTTGCGTCGTTGAATGTGCTCGTTGATTGTCGGTTTGAACGCCAGCGTGTAAACCCACCATTAAGGTTGACTGAACTTTATTATTGCCAGGAATAAAAAAAAATACAATTTGTCAGTTTTTATGGTTAATAAAACTGACAATTCACTCAAAAATATTAATATTTAAATTTATTGAGAAAGTAATTGATTCATAAAAACTCGGTCTTGTCATAAAGTTTATTGAATAAAAATGAAGTTTACGGTATATGTATTTTTACAGCAAAATTTAAATCTATACAAATATAATGAAGCTAAAGAGTGTTTTTATTTGTTTGTTTAAAAGTGCTAATCTCTGAAACTATTAGTCGAATTCGAATAACTCTTTTTGTATTGGATAGAGTATTCATTGAGGAATATTATAGGTTATGTAACATCACGACCTAAGAGCGGAGCATAAAACTATGAACGCTTATGAGACTGCGGGGAACAGCTAGTCATCAATAAACATAACATCAGTCAACTCACTTTCTTATGTAGACTTCTGAATGTTGCAGTATCGCATTGTCCTAGAAATTCGCAAAGAGTGATGAGTTGCCCAAGGTCCGAATCAGCCAAGATATTATGTAATCTAATCTATAAATTAAATCACAGTAGTTCAACAATTATGTAATTATGTTCTGTGTAATTTTAAGTTATTCGTGTTCTCGCCTTGTCTCTTTGGGTTAAGGTACGATGGGGTAAACATACCCTTACTGGATTAAAACCCGAAAATAAAATAAAGAAAAAAATAACGCGTGTGGGGTGTTTGGGACACCCGGTTGGAACGAAGTTCCTTTCGCTATTTTAAAATATTTTTAATGCATTGAATAAAATATCGTACATATTGTAAAAATTCCAAAAAAAATTGCGCCATATAATGTGAAACTAATACCAGCAGCGTGTAAGTATCGCACAGAAATCAGTACCTGGATTGCAGGTCGGGTTAACCCTAAAAATAAGTTTTTGTTAGGATATTTTTAATTTCCATGTTAAAAAGTAACTTGTGGTTTAACTAGAGGGGAAACACTTCATTTTAATAACTACAAAGAAGTTTAATAAAGTATATTACACAAAATACACTTTTAATTCAAAGTAAGGTCGCATACAACATGAACTTCTAAAGCTAATTTTAAACATTATCATGAAGAGTTCCTTCCGATGGAGACTCAGTTAAGGTTTAGAAATTCCCCAATTCCAGGAATACCTGCTTCAGATAATCTCTCAAAGTCTATGATAAGGGCTCGCATCTCAGTCTTTTTCTCCTGACCTTCCTTTTTAAAAGATGTGATTACCTTTGTGACAGCTGCAAATAAATATCAGTGTTAATAATTTTTTAAAGACTTTTATCAGGGTAGGGCCTACCAGTGGTTGGGGATATAAGTACCCACTTCATTATCTATTAGTGGAAGTCTTACGAAATGCTGCAGTTTAGCTATGCTAATTGCCTCACTAAGTATGTAACATATCTATACTGTATCATACATGAAACTTAATGTTCTTGCTAGAATGTAGGATGGCCAGATCAAAGTCTCACTTTTATAGTTGAAATGTTATTTACCACATTAATAGTCTAAAAAAAGTACATTCAACAATATCAATTTGTTCTACGTTAGATTTTCTACCTGTTTGTGACTTATAGCATTTGCCCTTTTTCCCTGTATATAGCAATTCATTGAAGTTTATCCTTGGCCATTGTAATATTCATGTTGCGATTTACTAACTGAGGTGAAGGGTTTTCACTCCTCAATTAGGTACCATTTGTTTCGTTAATGAGCCCGCAGGCGGTTTCCTATATTAACATAGGTAATGTCGCAAAATGAAATATGTGTACGTACGTTGTCTTTTGCAGTTTGAGCACATAGTTTCTTGGGCTTTAAAATATTTCTTTTGCAGTTTTTCTGCGTATTCCATTATTTTTTCTTCGGATATTCGGCCCTCTGTACAAAATAAACAAACTTTTCTATAACATGTATCATTAGATTATGAGTTCATTGTACCTACAAGGCTAGAAGCGGACAGAATCTCATTCTATCGCTTCTAGCCTTGTACAATAAATATTGTACCAAGCACATAAAAAAAAAAGATTCGCGGTGGCGTTGTACCTTTGGTAATCCTGATAGAGGCTATCTGCAATGTTGTAGGTGCCTTACGAGCTTTTAGTTTGCGCGTTTTGTTAGCTCTTAATGGTTTTAACATTGAAAGTCTGCGGGCTTCTCTCTGAAACATGTCCAACATCTTTGTGTTAAACATGAATGTTATTGGATATCCGGTAAAGTGTGTACCTAAGTTCTTTAGATTCTGTTATTTTTTCTGCTTTCACAGTTGTTAACGCCATCTATCGCAAAGAATGCATAGGGACACATGAAACAGGTGGTGTGATCAACGCGAGACCGATGCAATGGTGGGGATACTGATTCACCGCACGCGCCTCTGAATAATTATGAATTAAATAGAAACACAACTCTTTCATCCTCGCTCCTCACAAGACATTGTAATTGTACATAACAAATAACGGAATTACTTATACAAGTATCTGCAAAGTATTCGCTATTTAATTTAAATAAATACTCAGTCGAAACCTACTTCTTGACGAACAATCATCAACATATTTTGGTCCTTCGAGGCGGATCGCGAAGAAGTTCTAAGACCAGACTAAGACGAAAAAAGTCGCATTATTCGAAGCCAGCAAATGAAACACTAAAACACAGGTCGGGTGAATCAGTATCCCCACCATTGCATCGGTCTCGCGTTGATCACGCCACCTGTTTCATGTGTCCCTTTGCATTCTTTGCGATAGATGGCGTTAACACCAGTGATGAGATTCTGTTTGTTTTTTTTACCTTCGGTGAATAATATTCTGAAATGAGATTTTGTTCCATAATTTAGACTGGCCTAACTTATTCTACCTACGTTAACTTGCTCGACTGGGCTGGGGTAGTCTCAGCGCACTGAAATACGATTCCGCTATTTACACTTGTATTACAGAATTTGTACTCACAATCCTCTTCCTCGCCACTTTCAGCTTACGACGGTTATTCCGCATGTCAAGCGTGCTACCCGAAACCGGGTGGTTAACTAAAAAATTAAAATTTGTGTTAGAAAACGCAATAATTAATTAAAACGTCCCTTTACTGACTCATAATATAGTGTCATTGTTTAAGACGATGCAAACCAAAAAAAGGTTGTAGATAGATATCTAAATGAACATCTCTGCTTAATTATATTATAGAAGAGAAAAAATATATTTCAACATTTTGTAATTGGCCTTTTTAATGTCTTATATCAGCCTATCTTTAGCTTTAAAAAACACACTCAGTTGTTTATAATAACAAAAATATTTATTTTAATCAACCATAATATTTAATTTAGACCTTTTTAACTTTCTAATCAATCATTAAACCTAGTTACAACAACTTAACGGTATTTCTGCTGAAGGTGAATGAGGCAACATACCTAATACTGTTGCTCGAGGGTAACGCTATCGCAGAAAAATCTGAAACAATAATATTTTGAAGACTTGCTGAGCGTCAAAATATTTTTAGAACGACGTGAATATTTTATCACTCAATAAAACAATAACTCAAAACTTGGAATATAATATAAGAAGTGCTCGATCTGGCCAAGTTTTAATTTTATATTTCGTCCAAATTTATATACAATTCCTAACCTCGGACAAGCGAATATTTCACAAGTAAATAATGTATCTAGAATATAAGCTTATTAAATAAATTAACCATATTCATATTAATTTGCAATTTAAGCAGTTATTTTTTAATATAAATGTTACCTCCGTCTACAGCTACTTCTGTGAACTTAAGCACGAAATATCACCAAATTCAACATTTCCTAGCAAGCAAGTCACGAAATAAATAAGACCAAAAAACGTTAGACAAAGGCTATGTTGCATGGACTCTTTCTTAATTAAACAAAGTATAATTTCGTACGAAAATTAGGTTTGCTAAAGGCCGGCCGATGTAAGGCAGGGGCCGATATTAGGCGAGTTTACCCTAATATACTTTGATTTGACTATGGGGTTATACAAATTAACTCAATGTACTATATCATTTCTACCCGCCGCGATCACAACACTACATTTTATTATTTAAAAATATAGTGACAAGTAAAAACAATTCACAATATAATCTATAAATCATTCTTGACCAACGCCTTGTTTACACGCTTGTAGTTGCTCATAATGTATTAAGAAACTCACACTTAAATGTCAAGCGTAATCCAACCTCGTCCAAATCTAGACTGGCTGCGTCTCGTTAGCTCCATAGCAACTAGACATCCAGGTATTATTGATTTTAGTCCTCTGATTTTAATTGCAATAGAAGTATAAATATAAAACATCCTATCCAGCCCTAATTCACGTAAATTAATTATAGTGCCATCTCGTGCTAGGAACTGGTTTTACTTCACCATATAATTTCCTCATCAGTAGCATATGATAACCACTAGATGACGCTGCTACCAAAAATGCTCTTTGGTGATCTGTCGTAAGAGTTACACTATTGGCCACTTGAGGGCGATACTAGTTCTTTGAATCTGTAGTAGAATAAGAAACAATACAATATTAATTGATACTATTAAAAGTATCAATCCATTTTTTTCGACTTTACTGTGTCAGAAAAGAGCCATTTTTGAGAAGATAAAAATCAGTATGTTTTCAGTACGTACGCTTAGATTTTTCAACAATGCAGTAGTAAGTAAAGTAAGCTCCTATTATGGTCTTACTTTTCCTAAATAATAAGGACATTATTTATTGTAAGCAAGACGCGTGCATAAGGTGCCCTACATACTTAATAATTGTATAGATTGCTGATACCAATCCAACCAATCCAGGACACCAACCAGAGGCGGATCCAGACGGCAAACACGCGGAGGGCGATTCGGACAAGATTTGTCACTTACCAAAAGAAGGTCCCAAAAGTAAATATACTTTAATAAAAAATTTACGTATACAATTCCATTGATATATTTCAAGACAGTCCAAATTGAAAAATAATTAATTAATTAATTAATTATTTTCCGTATGTTTGTTAGCTATCTCCACGATAGTGAATATAAATATATCTATTAAAAGTTTAGGTCACAAGATTGTTGGGTTATTAAATTCTTAGGTTCAACATTTTGGACTTTTACTTTGTGGGGGGCGATCGCCCCTAACCCTCCTCCCCCCTTTTATCCGCGCCTAACACCAACACCACATCGCACACCTAGATCTAAACAAGTGTTAACTCAAAGAAGCACTTTTTCGGAAAAGACGAAAAACTAATGACTGTTCTGTATTATGCTTGTTATATGCAGCTAGAAAAAAGCTGTTAAATATAGGAATCTTGTGTTTTAATCATGTTTTGGGGCTGAAAATTGGGTTTCTGTAGTTATTACCCTTTTGCATAACAATGTATGTATATTTGTTTTATTATTTTGAGTTGAACCCGTGTTGGTTAATTTAGCGTCTAGCGTCGAGTAGCGGTGATATTTTTAAATCTGTTTTATTGGTCGGTGGGCATTGAGATAAGGAATTCGATGGTGTGCATATCTTAAAAATGGCAAATATTGAGTTAGCTCTCTTTAGATCTAGATGTGAGACATGTTAGAGTCAGCCGACTGGACGGGGGAACTCCATTCAATAGAAGACCGCTCTCAAACACCTCTAAACATACCGGCGTATTTCTGCTGCTCTATTGTCGCAAAAACATGGGGGGAGGGGGATGTTCGTTTACTTCTCTAGTGGGGACACTACTAGATATTTGTTGAATGTTTCAATAACTTAAATGTACCTATAATAATATAATAAATGTACCTTTTTTGTGTGAACACAGTGGTTTCCACTCAAAAAAAAGGTCGGATTTTCACTTCATCGGGGCCAAACGGTATGGTGGTATGTCGGACTCAAACCGACTAATGCCGCGTTCCAATAAACAAAAAACGATTTGTTTTGCTTACGGACTATAAAAATTTCGATGAAAATTTAAAGAAATTTTACCGTCCGTAAGCAAAACGAATCGTTTCTTGTTTATTGGAACGCGGCATAAAACCACAGTGTTCTGTCACTACTCACCGGGTCTTATCGCCGGGGCCTCAGGTGTGTATCTACCCTAGAAAGGAAATCCCTGTGAACCTCGGTAGACTTGAACTTAAATGTACCCACGGGTACTGCTGTGAATGAAGAAACGCAAAACAAAGAAACAACATAATAATACGTACTCAATATTTTTATTTAATTATACTCACAATCTAAATACATTGTATTTAACTACTGAATAAATTAACATTGTGGTAATCTCTAGGTATCGAGTTAGAGCGATATTTGTTATTTTTTTTTACATTGAAATAAATTGATACACTTGTCTAGAATATGTATTGTTTAAAATTAAAAAAGAAGTTTTACTTTATAATGCAAATGATTAATAAAATGTGACAGATTGGTACTTACGTCGGGTTACTTTGTCTCTGGGAGGGTTTCATTGACTTCTTTGTATCATAGTCATCAAACATATCGTCGGTCAAAAACAGTACAGTACATTTCCAAATGGGATTTTTTGAGAAAATGCGGTTTAAAGATTTCGGCACATTGAAATGGAAATGTTGTTAGCTAAATTTTTGTTCTAAATGGGGGTTGAGATGCCTGCTTGTCATAAATATATCAATATTTAACATGGTTTTGTTTCTAATTAAACATTGTTTACGGTTTTTGAGCTGCTAGAAGTTTTTTTTAAATGTTCCATTAAAGAATGAGTTTTTTTTCATAAATTATTGATTAGGACTTATGCCATTACTGATTCGGAAAGAGCGTTAGATTTTCAATCATACTGCATACAGTTAAGTATGTAAAAAACGTATTTTTGGAGATGTTCCGATACAGTTTTGGACCGACGATATATCAAATCCAAAAAAAAATTACAATACGTATAGTTATAGTCAACATATTCTGTTACCCATAGTTAGTACGTGTGAGTTATCACAGTTTACTAGAGCGATGAAACTCTGATACATTTCCTGTTAGCATTATGGCACCTACACTATTTTTTTTATCACTAGAAGAGGTATTTAAAAACTCATGATATATGAACACGGCACATTCCTCATGTAGGTGTATCTCAAAAATAAAATCCAAAGATCGTATTTTTTGGGAGATTATCTTCGTGGCTTGTAAACATACAACAACTATACGACTTTGACATACAATTTTCATTAATAAGGGGGTAAATATGGGTAAAGAAATTTCATATTCTTTATTCTTTTTTACATATTAACATAATTCATCACTTCATTTATGGTTAAAAAGAATTGTTAAAAATATTATAACAGATTCCGAACGAACTAAACGCTTTCAGGTTTTACTAAATTTGTTGCTGTCAAAATAACCTGGCGAATAGCATTTTTTGATAAACAATGCAATCTATTGTTTCAGTAAAATGCGAAAGGATATCGGATCTGGTATTGTGAGGGTTTAGGAATGAATCCCACCAAGAAAACAAAATATTGCCGAAGTGAACCAATTCCTAAGGATTTAGTTTAGTTTGACAGTAGTTCGGAAGAATATTACATCTACAATGTGTTACCAGCTTTACAAGTGCCATGTTTAAAAAAAAATTAAGTGCGGCATCAGGATTCAAAAGCTTAATTTTTATATAATTTTAACAAATATGAGTTTTATATTAAAAATACAGGAAAATAAAATAGTATAAAAGTGTCTATTTTTACATCGATTTAAGAAGGTCTTAATATAAACTTATTTATGTATTTATAATTAGTAGGTAAATAATTATTTATAATTTTATACAATATGATATTTACAAGATATTCTATATACATTAAAACACTAACAGATCGTAATAAAAGTAAAAAATAAAAGGAAAACATACCCACAGGTAAAATTATAACTATACGTACATTTTTTTATTTTATTTTAACTAATGGTAAACATCACATTAAATAGTAAATAGTTTTTTAGTTTTTTGGACAATACTAATAGTTTTATTATAATTGTATAAAATATTTCCTTACTAAACATGTGTATTGTTTCGTATATATACCTATGTACATATATTTATACATTTGTTATAAAGATGAAAGTAATCTTAAGTTTATTCTTATTATTTATTGTCCAAAAACTAAATAAAAGAATTCAGTGGCAGTCAAGAAAAATACACAAAGTTTGCACTCCCCCAATTATTAACTTGGCCTTGGAAAATAAAATACTATGCTCTATAAAGAGATCTTTCTCCCTTCAGGAGGAAGAAGGTACGTACTTGGGAGCTTCGAGAGTTACCGGATTTTTACTCCAATTTTAGCTGATCGTCTTGGGAGAACCTTCCACCCTAATAAAAGGTTACGGTTGTTTTTGTTCTGCAATTGAATAGGGTTGCCACAACTGAATTTTAGGGTTCCCACGACTTCATTTTAGGGTTCCTACAACTTAATTTAAGGTTCCCAATGCTTTAGTGATACCACTAGGTTAATGAGTATTTCTCGACAGTCAAAAAAGTCGTGTTTAGGACAGCTTAATATTTTATTTTTCAAGTCAAGTATAAAAATTATTACAATAACATATTAATTGTAAGTAACTGGCCGATTTTTTGCATTTTATTTGTCGATTATTTAACATTGTTTTTATTTCGATATTTTATTAGCAAAGGTTCACTCGTAGTCATGATTTAGCTCACATATTATATCTAATTATTATTGAAGGTATGTTTATAGTCAACATATTCTGTTACCCATAGTTAGTACGTGTGAGTTATCACAGTTTACTAGAGCGATGAAACTCTGATACATTTCCTGATAGCACTAGGGTTGGCAACCGTACTAGTTATGTTATCAATTATCATATTTCGGGTTTACGTGCTATACTGCTAAAAATGTAATACAATATTTCAGCCGGAATCATCGAAATTAAAACGAAAAGATGGCTTGCTTGAAAATATTGCTAGAAGCTTGTTAGAAGTGTAAAAACTACAACTTTTATTAGGATAACTAAGCAATGATTTTTTTTTGGAATACTAACTTTTATATACCTTTGCAAAGATACTATTTTCAAGCAAATAAATGTTGGCAACCCTAGAATAATTTAAGTAAAAAATCAACGATGTTCATCGCACGCGTAAACTATAAAGACTTGGTGACCAGTTCTCTTCAGTACAACATACAGCAGTGTCTAAGATATGGGAAGTGTCAAGTATATTCCAAACTCATGAAGGATATTTTCATATGCAGAGTCAAATTGAATCATTAGTTCTATTTGACTTGATAGGCTATTACCAAGTCTTTAAAATATTTCTTTGAAACAATGCGACATACCTAAGCTACCACAGTATTTTCCTTAAAAAATCCAATTTGAAATTTCTAGATTAGGAGATATCATTTCAGTCATGAGATAATATTGCGTTTCAATGATGATGATATGCAGCTAATGTTCCTGCCCTAGTAGCGTCTCGAGTCACAGGAGATACAGGACATTCGGGTTCGCGACCCCGGCCTCTGCAAGCTACTGCAGTCTCAGTCCCGTTCCCCATCCGAGACTTGCGGTATCCCTTACCCTAGGTTCCTCTCCCTACCCATTATTCCTTATCTTCTTCCTTCTTTCCTGACTTAAAACGATTACATTCCCGAGAAACGGAAAGAAAGGAAATCAGTAAAAATCCTCTCCAATATTACACATTGCGCCAACCCCAATGAAAGGTGAAAAAAGGGCAAGACGATGATGAAGATGATACAAGTGCATATTAGGGTAGATTTTGGTTTGAGCAGTTTTCCCATAATTTCAACCGCGGTTATGGTCAGTGCTTCACTCCTGAGGCTCGTAGCGTGATGGTAGTCGTAGTCGATATCCTTCATCAAAAACTGGCATATCAAACGAAAAATGTTTTTTTTTATCCGACTGGTAATTCTACAGATCAGCGCTTTAAAATAATGTCTTCAGCTTTATTATGTTAGATATAATTAATCTATAAAGCTGAAAAATTACGGGTTCGAATTGAAAAATTCTTCTTGTGTAGGAATGTCCATTTATCGAGGAAGGTTATATTAAATAAAGCATTATTTGCGAAGCTGTTTTTATTCACATGATATAAATCCTTATCATCCATTCATCACAAATCTCCTCCGCGCCTTTTCCCAACTAAGTTGGGGTCGGCTTTCAGTCTAACTACGATACGGCCGAACTTTGATATTTTACGTGAAGCTACTGCCATCAGACCTCCACAACCCGAGTACTAGGCGATATCGAAGTTCTGTAGTTAGACCAGGTTGTCGGACTTTTTAGGGCTCCAACTACCCGTAACGAATGCCACAGATGTTTGTATGGCACCCGGGACCGACGGTTTAACGTGCTCTCCGAGGCACGGAGGGGTCTCAATGTGTTAAGAATGGTCACCCATCCTAGACTGACCTGGCTAGTATTACTTAACTTTGTAATATGCTAACCTACTCGGTTACCACTTAGCCACGAGCCCCTCTATTCATCACAAATATTTATTTTTGAACAAAATTGCCCTTGACATAATTTGATTTCAATGAATATCTTACGAGATTGATATCTTATAAGATATTCACTACGATATAATTCTAAAATAACTCCGCAGCAAAATAATAATCAAGTACCACGCGCGCATTTATGATGTGCGAGTCGCGCGGTCATTAGGGTCATATTCACACGTCACAGCTAGAGTACATGATAAATTTTACTCCCCAGTCCCTCCATTTAGGCAATATCTAATTGTTTTTCCTTCTTACCAACATTTACCTTTTAATATACTCCCAATTTTCCCATTATTAATCCCCAAAGTGCCCGGTCGACAGCAATAGGCTTTTTACGTGACCAAATTATACCTACTTGGCAAAATGTGAATGTTTAATACGCCTCTTAGGGGATACAGGCGTGTGTATCAATTATAATATTATTTTTGTCTGTGGTAAGTTAGATATGTCGCTGTGATATTCTATAATTTTTGCTACATTTATCAAGGGCTGTAAATACGACTTCAACTTATGGTAACACTTTTAGAAATTGGTGGTAAAATAGGGTTAGGGTCAGATAAAATGGGTTGTATGAAATTTGTGACGTTTGCGGAAGAATGCAATGGCGATTCTCGCTCCCCCGATCATAGGCAATTAGCCGAACACCGGGGTGGTTTTTAGTCGGTAAGAGTTCGACAGACCCCTTCGCCTCCCCAAAGGCGGAGGACATCCATGAGGATCGGAAAAAAAAAAAAAAAAAAAATTGTGACGTCGTATTTTGAAATATTTGTCCATGTAGTAGGTGAGCTTTGTCGCTGTAATATATAAAAAAGTCGTAGCTGCAAATTTAACTCCGGTGACACTATTTCGATTATAACATGACTTCCACAAAATAAGGGGACACTTTTAGATATTGTCGTACTGCTAAGAAACATTTGTAACTGTAGTAGGTTAGGTTTATCGCTATGGTATAAAAGAACCATTGTAGCTCAAAATTCGTCAACACTATACCAGTTATTACATAACATTGCACAAAGTACGGCGACACTTTTATACAACTGTCGGTATTCTAAAAATATTCGTCGCTGTAGTAGACTAAGTTTGTCGCTGTAGTAGACTGTTTGTCGCTGTAGTAGACTAGGTTTGTCGCTGTAGTGAGCTAGGTTTGTCAATGAAGGCTTTAATATTTGTCGCTGTAGTGGACTAGGTTTGTTACTGTACTAGGCTAGGTTTGTCGCTGTCGTATAAAATTAACTGTTGTAGCAGTAAATTCGGCGACACTATACCAGTTATTACACGACACTGCAACTATCGTACATAAAGTATTGCGACACTGCGAGTGTCGGATGTTATGTTAGACGACACTAGGGTGAGGGCGGGAGGCTGTCGTCACTCTCGAGGTACGTCACGTAGTTGTCTTCGCCATGCGGGGCGCGGGGAGGGGGGAGGTTGGGGATGTCGTAGCCGTGCATCTGGAAGTAGAAAGTGGTATATTAGATTATTTGTAAAAATATTAGCTCGAGCTGCAAAAGGTGACCGCCGAAAGATTAACAATTGCTCTGTTAGATCAGTCGCCTGATCCTTTTCGGGTGATAGCTCACACCCACTTCATTCCATCATCATGAAACTTTGCATTCACATTGCCTAGGAAGAGAAAAGGATATGGAACACCTTTCATCCGGAAAAAAAATTGGATGGAAAAATTACTTTTACGCGAACCACGGACAAAAGCTAGTTTCTGATAAACCTCTACCTGATTAACCAACTGCTGGAAGGCGGCGCTGTGCTGCGGCGCGCGGTCGAGGTCGGCGTGCAGCGCGAAGTCCGAGAGTGCCTTCCAGGGGGGCTGGTAGGCCGTCACCTCCAGCGCCAGCGACCCCGCCGGCTCGTGGCGCACCGGGGACCCCGCCACCAGCGGGACCCCCATCGACATGTACCCCAGGCGTCGGCCTTCCTGTTGCAAATGAGGATAAGATATCACCTTTAACAAGAGAGAGGTTTGGATTGGGTTTTGGTATACATAAAATAGAGATCAGCATTACATTACTTGACTAGAGTATGAGTTGTTTAGATGGACTTAAGCAGTAATATCACACGCGGTCGTCTGATCCCAAACTAGGCAGAGCCTGTACTGTAACCAGACTGCTGATAAACATACTTATATATTAATAAATATATAGATAAATTACACTCAGACACAGAACTAATGGTCGTGCTCAACACACAATGGGTCGTTGGTGGGAATCGAACCCACGACTTCTGTCTCAGCAATCAGGATCACTAACCACTAGACTAAAAGGCCCGTCGTGTAAATATGTAGTTATTTCTATATCGGATCTTTAAGCTAAGAATATGTTCAGCTAGAATGAGTATTCTTCTGCCATACATAATTGGAATCCATTATAGTGTTAACCTATAAAGTGTAATGAGTTCAATTTTTGCTCGTTTGTCTCCCAATTTCAGTTCGAATCACAGGTATGAACCCTGACCTGCCTGAGCTATTACTCACACCCTTAATATACCTTCAATTTTCCCATCTTCAATTTCTAAAGTACCCGGTTGAAAGCTTTTAACCCTTATTACGAAAGTGGTCAAATTATAGTTGTCAAAATGTGAGTTTTTAAAATGCTTCTGCCTAACCTATATAAGCGTGATTGTATGTGTGTATTTTTCTTAACTCTTTCAAGCTGACTGAAAATCCTCACCTTTTCCTGCTGCATCTGCATCTTCAGCTGGATAGTCTTCTTCTTGTCTTTGCACCGTTTGTTCTGGAACCAGACCCTTATGACCCGCGGGCTGAGGCCTGTCATCTCTACGAGCTGTTCTTTCATCAGAGCGTCAGGCCGAGGGTTGGCTGCGTAACATGTTCTGCAAATATGTCATAATATAATGAGATAATGTAAAATTTACATCTTTGTACTTCTAAAACTTTAGTTTTTCGCTAAATTAACTATCGAAGGCAATACATATGTGAGATAGATAGTGTTGGTGGTACACATATAGTGGTTTCTTTACAAAAGATCTACCAGACTAGCAGCTTAAAGTCTGGTATAGATGATCTAAGTTGAAACATGAACAAAAAAGATTGTAAACTCAAATACGCAATATATTCCAATTGTGGCTTTAAGGCCTATCAAAGACAGACGCTGACCATCATCGGTAGGAAACGAAAGCGAGGGAACGCTTTAGTCGTTCTGTCAGTATGTCAAGAAAAAACCGGCATTTAATTAAAAGTAAATCGATACCTATGAGGTTCTGTCTAAGTAATATACATGGTTTTAATACCTACATACCTCAATGTATGTAATTGCTTCTCATTCAACACAGTTCGTACCCGTGTTGGTTTGCCATCCGTTGCAGCTGAAGTTCGAGCGCGACCACTCTTGTGAGACCCTGATTCACTGCCAGAATCTGTAGACAAGAATGTATTTATAATCAACGACTGTTTTTAAGACACAATGGGAAGAAGACGACAAAACATTTCGATTTTAAATTTGTTTTTGATTCGAATTTGTTTTTGGTTCGATTCAAATCTAAATCTGAATACAAAACGAATGACGAATTATATTAGAGTTTGATCGGTTTCGTTCAGAAAATAGATTCCAATTTGAGCTTTGTTTTGTTTATTAATATTTTTTAGACACTTCAAAGAGTAAGTTCATATTTTTTTTTGTCTATGCTATTTGTATCTGTGTGTAATTTTAGAGTAATTGTACAAGTTATTGGATGTTTTCTCAAATAATCCCCAATACGAGAGCTCTAATATGAGCCATCCACACACACAGTGCCTACAACAAACAATTTCATCCATCCAATCTAACAGAGGGTCAGTAATGACCAGGATTAGTGTGGCTCGATCCCCACTTGACACCTTTGAAATCTACTGCTGATCCAATGACGACTTTGTACATTTATAATTAAGCATAATTAGTTTAAAGGGGTGGACAGTGTCCCCGGCACTTCAATTAAAAAGGATTATTAATGTATTTTGTACTGTTCTGGATTACTTTAAATATTATTGGTTAGATACCGTTTTCCCGTCAAAACGTGGGTTGAAAAATTTATGTTTTTATATCACTAAGTCGGGAAACAAACGTCCTCATACTAAGAGAAGGTCTATCTGGGTCCCAGAAGTGAACTAGTTAAACAAATAGGGCTGATACCAGTACTTCTCCTCTGCTCTACGCTCTTCTATAACCTACTGCTGTCGCTGCTGCTGTTAATTTCTTAGAGTGTGTAAGTACCAAAGGAAACCCTTGAGGCAGCCATAGTTTTTACCAGAACCATCACATTCATTATCTGTTGCACAAAAAATTACTAGAACCTGACATTTTTTTAATTAACCGATAAACATAACAAGGGAATAACTTTGTTCGGCTTTATCAAACGGATCGGTGCCTTTGTCGGCTCACATCAAAGGCGTTATCGTCAAATCACAGCATGATCGCGAAACGATTATCGATGCTCGAATTTGTAGATATCGATAACGTTATAGTAATCGCGTGTCCGATAATACAGATCTAATATTAGTTGATGTTTTCTGTACTAACGTTGTGCGGTCGCCTCGTACCTTATCTATGTGTGTTTGTCCTCCTTTCTTTAAAACTTTTTTTTAAGGCTGGCTTTGGTGTAAAAATATATCTACGTCAATAAAGAACGCTTTATATTGGAGGTGTATAATGATCATAAAGACGCAAGTGGCGCCAAAACGCTTCGAATCAAGACGTAGGTACATATTGATAAGGTTTTATAATTTTTATATCTACTCGTGGATATGTCTTGTAATTCTTTAAGCTACGTGATCCCACTGTGATAAAGGAGATCGTTAATTGATGTTCTATCAGATTGGTTATTCTTTGAGTATATATTTTTGTGACGTGGTGCTTTTTATTAGTTCATTGAGTCACACATTCAATCGGTATATATAAACGATATTATTATTTGTATACAGTCAATATGTCCACTTCTCCAGCCGCGACGAGACTCTTTCTCCTCGACAAGTAACTGCACTCGGTCGCTAGGAGGAAATGAAGTCCCTTCTTCCATCATTGCGACTGTAGTGAGTACTCAGCGCAGCATACGCTTGCGGTCTGTTCCGCTTAAGCGACGCAGCGTCGGGCCCTCACTGCAATCAGTGTTTTGGTGTGGTTACCACGGCATAGGTAAGATGGGAGATTCACGTCCCTCACGTCACTAATAGAGAGTTGGACGAAAACGACGCAACACCACTTATAGTGCAAGTCTTTAGGAGTCTTTGTTCAGCAGTGGACATCCCAACTGCATGTACCGACGACCTCCTAAAAGTGGAAAGGAGAAGTTAGATAAAGGCAATCCTAAACCGGTTTTAGTTCTCCGTTATGACAAGGAGATACCCTAATGATGGATCTAACTAGTAGGTATGATACTTTTTCCATGAGAGTCTATCTCTGTCGACTCCGTTGTTTCTTCTTTTCCTGTTCTTTTTAAAAATACAACTCCTGCACTAGGAATGATTCCTTGTGTCGCGGGGGACTTTACAAACATTAAAACAGCGGACACAAAGAACACCCAGACTCGGGACAACTATTTGTGTACCTTGTTAGTCAGTCATCGGTCCGTTGAGGTGATGGGTTTCCACTTACCGGACATAGAGCCTAATTCATGTGGATGGTGTGAGTTGTTGTTGCTGAGGGTGGTGTTGTTGTTGCTCTCTGTGTTGCCACTTGTCCCACCGCTCGCTGTTGCACTCTATACAAAACACAAAAAAGTATATTAATCAACAACGCGTTTTTTATTTACAATTGTAATACACATAATGGTCATCATCCTCCGATATCTTTTTCCCTAATAATAATAATAATAAATCTTTATTTCCAAGAACACGGTCAAAAAGATACATAGGTGTTGGTATAAATAGTTTGGTGCAGCATGTTCTGCCACTTGTGGCGTGCAAATATGGTACATTATATAATATTAATACAATATTAAATTACTAAGTTGGGGTCGGCTTTCAGTCTAACTACGATACGGCCGAACTTAGATAATTTACGTGAAGCAACTTCCATCAGACCTCAACAACCCAAGTACGATATCGAAGTTCTGTAGTTAGACAAAGGTTGTCGGACTTTTTAGGGCTCCAACTATCCGTAACGCATGCCACAGATGTTCGTATGGCAACCGGGACCAACGGCTTAAAGTGTTCTCCGAGGCACTGCTAGTATACCAAGACTAAACCTTGTAATGTGCTAACCTACTCGGTTACCACTTAGCCACGAGCCCAACAATGTGAAATATGTAAATATATGTGATACACATCTCCATACTCCTTCGAAAAAAGAAGACTGAATTTTATTATATACCTACATAATTTAATTATATTACTACACTTCAATTTCTTCTCGTCTGTGTTCCGAAGTGAATAGATCTCTTATTATATTGAGCCATCAGGGAACAAAAATATTATTATTGGTTTGAGTGCCTAAAGCTACCCCGACCATTTCTGGTCTTTTGTAGCGCCAACCAAATTCCTTTTTTTATGTGATAGGTAGGTGACGAATCACCTGGTGGTAAGTGACTACCGCCGCCCATGGGCACCTGCAACTCAAGAGTCACAAGTGCGTTGCCGGCCTACAAGTGCAGGGAGGGGGAGAAGAGGGGAAGAGAAGGAGAGAGAGAGGTTACGGCCTCCGGTATCGTCGCTCACTCAGCTAAAAGCAATGCTTGCTTCACTGCCGGTTTTCTGTGAGGCCGTGGTATCGATCCGGTCGAGCCGGCCCATACGTGCCGAAGCATGGTTTTTCCACAGATTTTCCTTATTAGTATTAATTACTGAATAGGTTTGTAGTACATTGTATTTGGAAAGAGGTAATAATAAAAACAATATAAAATGCCTCTATATTTAGTTTGTGCGAGGACCGTGTCGTCCACTCACACTTTTGTGTAATATATTCGAATACATTAAAAAACATTATTGAAGTGTCTATTTATTTTATCAAATACCTATATGCGTTGCCAACACAAGTCACCATAGAAACTTAATACATACATACATACTTATGTAACATTTTGCAACTAGAATGTTGGTCCCATTTGCGTAATAGGGGGCAGGCTTATTCTAATTCTTTCTTTTGTTTTTTTCTATAGTACGTCGGTGGCAAATAAGCATACGGCCCGCCTGATGTTTTCAGAAGACTCGCATGCGCGTTGCCGACCATTTAAAAACCTATAGCTACGCTCAAAACGTCGGCAGTTAGCTCATTCTATAGCCGGAGTGTTCGCGGGAGGAAATTCCTAATTCCCAAGGGAAAATTGATAGTAGGTATACCTATTGAAAAGGAAAGGTATTATAGTTAAGGCGGGAATTAATGTAAGGAAAGCTTGATTACTTTTACAGTGGGAGAGTCATGCTTCGGCACGTAAGAGCCGACTCGACCGGAGTGATACCAAGGCCTCGCGGAAAACCGGCAGTTAAGCAATGACTGTTTCGCGGAGTGAGTGAGGTTACCCGAACAAATGATAATGTCCAGTGATTGGATGTGACTTGCTGATTGATTGAGGTGTAATTAAAAGGTTAGACAGCTGATTACGAATGGTTAACTTACCTTTTCTAAAACGTCGTGATCTTCTCTACAATATAATGCTCCTCCTTCCCGCAACGCGAATTCGTCACCTGTTGGGGGGGGGGGGGGGGGGTTATATTAGTTAGGTATTCCATTTATTAAAAAACCGCTGTACGGTTTCTTGTAAGACCTAAGAAATGACAAAAATATGCGAAACGAGTTATTATTGGTTCTATAGTAAATGAATTTGCCACGATCGCACAGGTATTTACCTTGTAACATGACGCCCTAGAAAATTTGCGATACTAGCTGCACCCCGCGGTTTCACCCGCGTAAATCCCAATACCGTGGGAATATCGGGAAAAAAAGTAGCCTATGTGTTAATCCAGGTGTCCAGCTATCTACATACCAAGTTTCATCGCAATCGGTTCAGTAGTATTGGCGTGATAGAGTTACAAACATCCATACATACATACATCCTCACAAACTTTCACGTTTATAATATTAGTAGGATATAGCTACCTACATTGGTCTGGATATTTTTTATGTATGCTTAATATGTATGTATTTCAAAAAATGACTAGAAACTTGTTATTATATTTCTTCTTAAGTAGTTTTACTTTATGGCCTATGACCAAGGCACATGGTTGAACACGGTCAAGTTTTATTCATTCAATGTAGATGGTATTCGCAATAAGATTTTCCATCGAATGTTTAGAGTTACCTTGATCTACAAACCTGGTATAAGTTGTCTTGCGCAGGCGCAACATCTGAAGCAGTCGATGTGGTAGATCTTCGTCTTAGCGCGCATTACGAAGTCGTTCTTACTAAAGGAGGAGCCGCATTTGTCGCATTTCGTTCCAAATAACCTGTTAACAAATAGATTTACTTCGTTATTATTAATAATAATGTTGGTTGGGTTATATAATTGGTGGTCTTATCGCACTGAGGCAATATCTTACAGGCAACCATGTTATTGTATAGTTACAGTAAAATTTACAGATACACGATGTTACTAAAAGGTATGGCTAACGTTAAGCGCTAATAAGTTTAGGAAATGTGATTGAATGAGTTTAAATACAGAAATCTTACATCTCCTTTTTTACACTTCAACCAATTTTTTTTAAGCTATTACATAGCTTTTATCGCGGGCTTTGAGCGCGGCGACCGAATCAAGAAATTCCGTAACGATAATAAAACCTAACACCCCCCACTCCACCTACCATGTAGCTCGGCCAAGCGTTCGCTTAACGGGTATGTATAGGGTACGACTGTACGAAGCTCGCACGGATCGAGACGAGCTGCTCCGAAATCGGACGAATACGTGTATACTCGTAGGTATCTATCATATCTTTATAATGCCACACTCACCGCATGTGCGCCCCGTAAGTATACATGTAGGTATATATGTATACATAGGTGTACCTATGTACAACAGTGAATAGCAGTTGCTGGTGAATAGCTGTACCTACGCGTCAAATTTGTGTATAAAGTGTTTTAAATACGAATAAACAAAGTGCATTTATTAAATGCTACGCAATAGCTTTACCGCGGCAGTCCCCGAGTGCCACACGTTTTTTTTTTATTATACTGGGCAAACGAGCAGACGTATCACCTGATGGTAATATCTACCGCCGCCGATGGGCACCTGCAACTCAAAAGTCACAAGTGCGTTGCCGGCCTTTAAGGTGGAAGTAGGGGAAATGTGGAAGAGGGGTATAGTGGGGGGGGGGGGAAGGAAGGGTTAGGGCCTCCGGTAACCTCACTCACTCGGCGAAAAGCAATGCAGCATTACTTCACTACTGGTTTTCTGTGAGGTTGTGATACCACTTTATTTTTTTTATGGTATAGGGGGCAAACGAGCAGACGGGTCACCTGATGATAAATGACTACCGCCATCCATGGGCACCTGTAACTCAAGAGTCACAAGTGCGTTGCCACCCTTTAAGGTGGAAGTAGGAGAAGAGTGGGAAGGGGGAAAGAATGGGAAGACGAGAGGAAAGGGGGGAGAGGGGTTAGGGCCTCCGGTAACCTCACTCACGCGGCGAAAAGCAATGCAACATTGTTTCACTGCCAGTTTTCTGTGAGGCCGTGGTATCGAGCGAAGTCGAGCCGGCCCAAGCATGGCTCATCCACTTTTAAATTTCTATTTCAATTACAACAGGAAACTTTATTAAAGCAATCAGTATTCTCAATTGATCGCTTAGATTTGGTAAAAGCTGTAAAATTCAATGCTCTCAATTAATTCCGAAGAATTAGCCTATAAAATTAAGGATTTACTAACACAAGAACGAGTATACATATTTATAGATTTTAGAAAATATAAATAGACCATATAACATGTAAAACAACTATCATATATTTCTTTGTTTATATTAAAAATATTAGAGAATTATATTTTAAAGTATCACTCTCTTATTAATTATGAAAACACTTTATCGCAGACTATATTTTTGAAAGCCTAAACAAACCGTCTAAAATTCAATTGACATCAATAAACAAACTTATAAAACCGGAATAGGCCGAGATGCGAAAGGAATGTGTTTTTAAAGCCCTCTCGGCAGGGAGGGAGGTTCATCGACCGAGGTCGGGAACTCCCACCCCCGAGCAATTTCGCTAAAAGCTTTGCTATACGTAGCGATAGGGTTGTACCATACCTAAAGGTATGTAGGTATGTGTATGTTTTGTTGGGCGTCATTTGGGGTTAGTGTTCGGTTGGTATGGAATAAAATATGCAAAAATATATACAATTTTATTTTTAGTACACCCGAAAGTAAGTTAAGAATCAATGTCCGAAGAAACCGCGACACAGGAGAGTTGTCTTTTTAGGAAAAAAAAAAGACTTTGTCGTTAACCTATGTTATGTTTTGTTTGGAAAACACAATAATAATTATTAAAGTAGGATTAATGGCAGTTGAGGAGGCTCGACAGGTTTGTAAGTATAGAAGCAAGAGCCGTAGACCGAGCAAAGGAGACGATTTGAGGGGTGTTTCAGAAAAAAATGTCAACTGCGATGTTTCTTCATAATTGGGTACATTTTAGAATTTACTGTCAATTCAGATTCCAACAGCTAAAAAACACCCCTTCTTTGTTGAATTTGGCGGCAAGTTCCGAAAATGTGGTTTTTTGCGATCATAAATTGTTCTTAACTGTTTAGGAAGAAATGTTTTGAATAGAAGTTGCAAATATCAGAAAGATCTACAAAATGAGCGCTGGTGAGTTTCAATACGATATTTTGTTTTTTTTTTATATATTTTGCAAAAACTATGCAACGGACTATGAAAAAACAAACCACATGTAAATATTACACATGAGATCTATGATTCAAGAAAATTTGTGTAAGCCTAAGTTTATACTAATTATTTAAAAAAATGTACAATTCAGTTTACAAATACAACGTGTTGTTTTAGTTTTTTTAACGCAGTCGCGATTTTTGTTTCCTTCAATTTTTTGTTTTTTTTTCTATGGGATGGCAATGGCAAACGAGGAGACGGGTCACCTGATTTTAAATGACTACCGCCGCCCATAGGAACCTGCAACTAAAGAGCCACAAGTGTGTTGCCGGCCTTGTAAGGTGGGAGTAGGGGAAAGGGAAAGAGGGGAAGGAGAGGGAGGGAGGGGGTAGAGGAAAGGATTAGGGCCTTACTCCCTCAGCAAAAAACATTGCTTCACTGCCGGTTTTCTGTGAGGTCGTGGTATCACTCTGGTCGAGCCGGCCCGTACGTACCGAAGCGAGGCTCTATCACGAACGAGTTTTGTTAGTTTTACAACTCAAAGGTGTTGTAGAATACTTTTTAGTGTTGTTCGTCCCCAGCCGCATAATCGTTATCAATGTAAGTAAATGACACACAAAATGGTTATCTTCATGTCATAAGTTTGTATAAGTTTATGTCGTCATTTAGTTTATGATAACGCCGAAAATTCACTCAGATTACAAATCTAAGCTCAGTGTCATATATTTATCTATAGTCAATAATTATGTAATTTCGTGTGTGTTTTTTTTTGTGATAAAGGGATATTTGTTTGTATATAGTAAAGGTAGATAAAGTACGAGTACCTTGACCTATAAAGATTTTTTACACGTACTTTGTACACGTATTGTGAACTATACCGAGGTAAACAAAACGTCTGGCGAAGTCGCCCGAGTGTAGAAGCACCTTAACTCGAATAGAAAAACGTGTTTGAACACGTACACTAAGGTAATGACTGTTTTTGTTTTTTTTTTTATCTTGTTGATTACAGATTTTTGTCTATTTACACATGTCCACCCCATTGTATTATCTAATATAAACTAATATAATTAAAAAAAGTCACTGTGAAAATCTTGAATCACTGATACAAGTGTGTTGATACCTCACATATTGGCAGTGAAAGAATAATCTGCGCAAACCCTACATCAAACTGGTTTAAATACAATGTTTCCATTAGTGCTTTTCTTTCTATTCGGTTCTTGATACATCCATCAGCGCGTGTTGTACATCCTCTTCTACTCCACATAAGTTGCATTTCGGAGAGTTTTCTTTTTCATTAAGTATGCAAACTTATGTCCAGATTGAAGTCTTAATTTTTTTATATGGTTTCCGTTAATGTTAATGTTACATGAAGAGAGAGTGATTGAAAAGATGAATGACAACTGGTAATGCAGAACATTGCAACACGGAATCGGCGTCATCACCTTAGCAGGGCTAATAGTTATGTCAAAGTGCAATCGACTAACACGGCGCTGTTCCATCACTAGTTTAGATTTTTTCATTTCTTTCTTAGTTTTTAAACATAAAACATACACGCCAAAAAATTGACGAGTAGGTTACAGTTAAAAAGAGTTCCCCTGAAATTTATTTAAATTCTAAAGGCTTGGAAAATTAGATCCGCTAATATATTCACGATTTTTATTATTTTTTAATTGTAAAACCAATATTAAAAGTATGTAAATGATTTGAAGATAGCAAAATATGGCGTCACAGTTTGCAATTTATACAAGTTTCTACAGAACCACTTTTTCGTTTGACAAAGAGAAACTGATTCGATTAGTCTAGATTAAGTTATGTTTAGTTTGGGTCTAGATAGATAGAGCTGTGTAATGTATTCCAGTATATTATTACCTACTATAATCATATTTCTAAATCATCTCTTTCTGAATGCGTCTCCAGCCTGCCCCCTATTGGTAAGCGAATCGCGCACATCTGTGAATAGCCGTGTAAACAGTAAGCTGATACCTTACTCCGGTGTAGAGTTTCGCTAATTGACGAGACAACTGCACGGAGATGCGTGTTCGTATGTCCCGTGGTGGGGCCATGCGGTCAATATGGCGGGTTTACAAAGGGTTACTTTGACCCAAGCGAATAAAAGTAAGATATAAACTCTGAATTGAGATGTGGGATTACTCATGAACTATGTTTTGTAGGAATTGGTAAGAAAACGAACTTTAGGTATAAAATACTAAATGTTTTTGCAGTTTCACTCACGTTTATGGTCACTGCTACACTCCTAAAAGTTGTAGCGTGATGTTACATAGCCGAATCACACCTTTCTGTAACACCCTGTATAAATATTTACAGAGAGCGGGAAGCGACTTGCAACTCTGACGTTCTCGAATCCTCTACCGCTATACCACACAAGTCATTATTTTAAGGTAAATACGTAATAGTTCTGCGCCCACGGAAGACGTCCATTCAACCCTCCATTGCTGCATCAAAACATCCTTCAAGAAGAATAGGATACAAGTGTCAGAAGTGAGAATTAAAACTATGAAACTATTTGTTTGACAAATCTGTTTCCTTTAAATGATTGATTATAAGTATTCAGTACTACAAACAATGGTTTACTGACGTAAATAATAATGTGCCGCAGTAATTTTCCAATGTTTATCGTGGGTAGATTGATGTGGTCGTTTCGACCGTCGTCACTGTAAACACACCGTTTCCTATTCCCTCAACTTTTAAAGGGTTAATTACAAAGTTGATCTGATATATTTATTGATGTTTGCTTATTTTGTTAGCGGTGGGATTTTGAATAGTTATAGACAATATATATTATACTAGCTGCGAAACGTGGTTTCACCCGCGGGTGGGGTTCGCTGAGCTCTCATCAGTAAACTCGTGACCACGATCGATGCAATTTAATCGAAACGTCGGGTAACCAAGAGGTATTGTACCTTTCAAATATTATCGCGATTAAGTCTCAAGTTATACATCTAATAAAGCCTATCCAGCTATCTACATACCGAGTTTCATCGCAATCAGTTCAGTAGTTTTTGTGTGAAAGAGCAACAAATATCCATACATCCTCACAAACTTTTACGATTATAATATTAGTAGGACTAGCTACCTGACGACGCGTTGCTGTGACTAGATAATTTGCAATTAAAAAAAAACCTCTTTTATCTCTCAAACTGGACAAAACTGTACATATATGCCACATTTCATTAAAATCGTTTCGTTCGTTTAGGAATTAATCGCGAACAAACAACGTGACACGATTTTTTAAAACCGTGTCACGTGTTCGAATTTACCTATAGAGTGGTGATATTATATTTTCCACCCTTATAGGTGGCATATTATCTTCAAATTTAAATGGGACTAACCTTGAGCATAACCAATTTCATTATTTTTTTTTTAATGGGTTCTCAAATCGCGAAGATATCGCGTAACATATACACACACAAAAAATACAATTTTTTTGAAGTCGGTTAAAAAATATTTTTTTAAGTACCTACAGATTGCTTTTTACGTGGGTTATAGACTACAAGTATTATAGTTAATAACTTCTATTATGTTTGCAAAAATGCTTGTACTATGAGTGACTACTCCCATGTGGGTGTGGAGGGGGTGTGGGTGAACCACTCAATCACAAGTCCGACGCCATGGCCCCAAATTGTAAACATTAACTAATGATCATTCATCTAATAATTTACTATCGCTATACAAAATCGATTGCGGCCATTTATCACGAATTTACTGTAAATTATTGATAACATTCTTATATTGACAAACATCAATGATTTAGACGAAAAAAGGATTAATTTTGTCACGTTAACTATGATTAGATACAACCTTTGTAATTAGTTGTTGAAAACATTAAAACTATTAAAAGTGTCTATGAAAGATATTCGTTTGTACTCTAGTATGTATTTCGAAATAGCCCGACAGGTTACTTCAGCACTTAGTAAAGGACTTGTTGGGCCCGGTACTAATGGGGCAACCCTGATATACACACGTGAGTGTGTACAACATTCTTCTTAAGAATCAAGAAACGGACTCACCCACCCTGTCGCAATACCAGCTGTGCTTGGTGTTAATCGGAGACACTTCTTATCTCCCTCAAACCCCCCCCCCCCCCTAAAATTCTTTGACTTCAAGAGAAAGTTAAAATTACTTGGAATCCGATTTTAATCTAAAAGTGAATGAATGCAGGAGTTAGAAATATTATTAAATGGATGACGTTGTTTGAAATAACCCCTATTCGACCAGCTAGAAAGGTATATGTATGCTCAGTGGATGCTACATGCTTCATAAGGTGAACATAGGTTACATTTATTAAGTTATGTCACCTACTCAAAAAGGTGTCTCCAAGACTTGCCACTGTTGAAGTTTATAATATTTATACTAGTAACCCGCCCCGGCTTAGCACGGGTAGCAGAGACATCTTCAACAATCATCAATATATTTCAATCAATTTACACAAAATCTTAACAAATTATACACCAAAACCTTCCACATGAATCACTCTGTCTATTAGTGAAAACCGCATGAAAACCCGTTTATAGCAACAACAGACAGACAGACAGACGCAGGACTTTGTTTTTGACATTTTATACATATTGTATATGACAATGTAACTCTTACTTAAATCACTAAAAGGGCATGACTAGCATGCAGTTAGTACTGCTTTCAGTGTTGTAAGTAAGTGTTCCATTATCATATACATCCTGTAGATTAATGTTCCCTACATACAAATAAATAGACAATCAAGAAAAACTTCTCACGCAACGGATCATTAAGAAACAGATTTCATAATATCGGTACCCATCCGTTTAAGTAAATCGTAATCAATTCCTTTAAAAAGTCTGATTTCGAAATTTAAAAACCCAGCGTAACGTCAATCATACATAAGGCGGGCGCCACTCTAGCGCACAGACCAAAGATGAAATTCACTAAAATAACCTATAATGTTTATCTTTTCACCCTTCTATCTTTGCTGCTAAAATATAGTATTACACTAACAAACACTCTTTTGCGGTTGGTAAATAAAAGTGACAAAACCCTAAAGATTGTACCTTCATCAACATAAGGTTTATATTTCATTGTGGCTTCGTAAATATTAGTTTTGTTAACGGCAAAATGTCTTTGTAATATCTCACTGTGATGTGCCGAAGTGAAAACAAACGCAGCTCAACTCGGCATTATGTATTTTGGCGCCAAAACAAACGTCAGTTTGACAGCGCGGCGGGCGGCGGGAATACGATCTCTGTTTGTTCCCGTTTACATCTTCGGCCGGATAAGCGCGTTTTCGATTACCGATGTTTTTTTTGGCTGTGAAATATTTTCTTTGGGAATTTGGAATTAGTGTTGTGAGTTGTGTTTTACTGTCGTATTTGAGGTAAGACAAACATGTGTAAGTTATTTTTCCTATTAATCTCTGAAAGAAAATCGTAGTTTGTTATCTCTCTGATATTGATGAAGATGTTTGGTCACTCTGTTTTTATGGTACGACCAAGTACGTGGGTACGTACTACCTTGTCGCGGCACTTTGACTTTTAACTTTTGTTATAGGAACGTTTTTTTTATAGTTGTCTCTTTTTATTTCCTGTGGATTTATTGACTCAGTCCTAGGTTACTTCCTCGATACTTCCTCACTATGACCATCACGGTCGTTTACTTAGGTACTGATTTTAGGTAGACGCATTTCTGCACGCGGATGCTCAATCTGCCAGATAATATGTATTTTTATCTAATCTGACAAAGTCAAAGACAAATATCTTTGTTTTCTGAAAAAAGCTCGTCTTTTTTTCAAACTAATAATATTACATATTAACACAATGTCAACCCTACAATAGGTTGCTTAGCAAAAGTAACATTACTATTATGATTAATAAGAAATAACAACAAATTTCATGGTCGAAATTCGACCACCAGGCGATCGCTATCATGAAAAAAATACGTGAAGCCAAAAAGAATGGACAACAATGATAAATACGCCTGTTAAGCTTTATAAATGTTAGTCTGTTAAATTAGATAGTGGCATAAAGACCTCATTGGTATATGGCCATTGAGTCTGGCTGTTTTGATTTGAAAAAAAAGTTAAAGGTTAACTAAAAAACCTAATTCAAACCTAAAACAATAGAAAAAAAAAACAAAAGAACGTCGTATGAGGATTGTGAAAATCTCTTGATTACATCTCTCAAGGGTCATCGGGGCACACAGTTCGTTCTACTTGCTAATACAGAATCTTCTACCACAAAGGAAGAGTCATGGGCTAGGCTAGGATGTGTGTCATGTTCTTACTTACCTAGTATAATCTCTCTTACAATACGTCTTCCCATCTCTGACGAAGCAGGTACAGCTTTCGTCCAGGAACTGTCTACATTCTTGACATTTGAGACAGGCGGCGTGCCACTCCAAGTCTGGGGCTACCCTTAGGATGTACTGGTCGTGGATTTGACCGCCGCAGCCAACGCAGAGGGATAAACGGAGTTTTTCTGTGGAAGAAGAAAGGGTTTATAAATATTGATAGAAATTGTGTAATATAAGCTTACGCTCGGGTTTCCACAACCCACATTCGCATTTATAATAGGTATAATTTAAGACTAACGGACGGACACCACGTCCGTGACTTTGTCTGCGTCTTTGGGACAAATCTCTACCATATGAACTTTCATCCCTTATTTGCACTTATTAAGTTTTACTTTTGTCAAAAAAAAACCTATGTCCTTCCCTATGGTCCCGTTATCTCTATACCAAAATTCATCAAAATTGGGTGAGTGGTTTAGGCGTGATACGACGACAAACTAACAGACAGGGAGACAGCTATTAGGTACTTTCCCATTTATAATTACATAGAGACCTATAATTGGAGATAAGAATAGATATGATAAATATGAGATTATAATCTGTCATTTGTTGACATCGTTTTTCGACTCTAATTGCTTCACGAAGTTGTTCTGTGAGGCCGTGGTATCACCTCGGTCGAGCCGGTCCATACGTGTAGAAGCATAACTCTTCCACGATAAAACGCCATTTTGAAGACCGTTTTTTTTTTAGACACCGTTCGACATAGGTTAAACGTACCTAGGTATCTATATGTAAGGCTCTACAAACAGACAACCAACTGACACAAAGCGCACCGAGACTTTGGGCCTGAGACTCCTCACACCACCACTTAAACTGGAACTTAAAATGGAATACATGGGAAAAAAAATGAACAGTTCCTGTAACTGTACATTTTCCCATGTGCTATTACTTACAGACTGAGTATAATCTATCTCTGTGCTAAATTTCAACCAGATCCGTTCACTGATTGAGTAACAAACATCCACACAAACTTTCGCATTTATAATAGTAGATAGTTAGATTAACTCTAAAAGAAATGCTACAAAAATTCATAAATTTCAATCATAAGTCTACGTTGATTGCAACACGATGTATACATGTCCAATAACATCGGTTAACCCTGCAAATGCAGCGCCTTAAAATTTTATACCAAAGAGGACATAATAACAGAAATTATGAATAAATTATACCAGTTGTCGATCGATACTGTTGGGCGTGGCTCAGCGCCGCCCCTCGCCTAAGCAAAGCGATAATCTACCTATCTCTTTCTAGTGTTATATCTCTCTTTCTCCTATGTTTCGAACAAGATGATTTACAGGTAGCATTGTAATGTACGTGTGGATTTTGATGCGAGTTAATTGTTGTTTTATGTTTTCGTGATTGGAGGTAGTGTGTTATTTGCTCTCCGTAACAAATGGAATGAAACTAGATTATTGCCTAATTGATCTATTAGAGTAATAGGTATAATGTGTAAATATGTGTAGTATTTTACAATCTTTTATTTAGTTTCACTTGTCCCGTTGTCTGTCTATAATCAAAGCTTGCAAGTTAAATTTGACACGTTTCCCGGTTTCCGATTGAGTTGAAATTTTCCACGCCTATGTATATCGCGTGACAATGCAATATTATGATGATATGGAACTGATCTGATGATGGAGCTGGAAGGTGGCCATAGGAACTCTGTAATGAAACAATGCAATCCCATTGAGTTTGGACTCGTTTCATTCATTGTAAATCCTGAATCATAAATACTAAAAAGTTAAAAATAAAAAAATAAAGATTTTTTTTTAAACTAGCTTTTGTTACTTTTTAATAAAAATAACTAAAAAGTTTTTACATTTTGACGGCAAGAGAAATAAAGAAGGTGTAACGCGCTTTTATTATTATTTTCAACTTTTTAGTTCTTTTTATAAAAAAGTAGTAAAAGCTTGTTCCAAATAAAAAGATTTTTCTTTATTTTCATTAGTTATTTGTGACTGCTTTATGAAGTAGGTATATACTTTATTTAAGAGAGCTGGAAAATAAGAGGATACCTACTTGAGAAGTATTTACACTGTATTTTATTGGATAGGGGGCAAGCGAGCAGACGGGTCACCTGATAGTAAGTGACTACCGCCACCCATGGACACTTGCAACACAAGAGTCACAAGGGCGTTGCCAGCCTTTAAGGTGGGTGTAGGCAAAGGAGGGGAGGTTTGGGCCTCCTAAAACCTCACTCACTCTGCGAAACACAAAGAAATCATTGCTTTACGGCCGGTTTTCTGTGAGGTCGTATCACTCCGGTCGAGTCAACAAATACGTGCCGAAGCATGGCTCTCCCACTTAAAAACTTACAAAACATCGGGACCAAAAATGTAGGTGGGTTTATATATTGCCATTGCACTCTCATGGATATTTTACCTTACCAAACTAGAGCCCGTGAGATACTCTCTCACGGGCTCTAGTTTGGTACTTTGGTTCTTTGATATCTTGACAGACAGACAAAATTAAAAAAATATATATATTTTTTGGTATATGTACCGTGTAAACATTTGGATACATTTAGTAAAAAGCTGAGCTGGTAATATAACATTACAAACAGACAATTTAATTTTATTTATTTGTATAGATTCACTGTGTAGGTACACACACACAGATGTGTAGGTACGGCAGTACTGGACAGGGCAGTCAATATTACTGGGTCAACTATAAAAAAAATCGCATGTAACTTGTGTTTGAAATTGAGATTACCATGAGATAAAATTATTCCTATTCAACCTCATAGAGACAACTGTTTGTGAAAGCTAATATTACTATTAAGAAAACCCAATTCGATATAATTTCGGAATTTCTATAATAATACACCTTCCTATCATCTCTTACCTATCATCATAAAAAGTTTTTATTTTAACTATATACCTATAATAATTCTCCTTCGGATACTTCTGTGTACGATCATATAATTTTGGCTCGCTGTATAGACTGATAGAGTAAAGCTTTCTTAAGAAGCCGTAGTGACCTCAAGATCACAATTAGATAATGTTGATTTAAATCTTCGGTGGTAAGAGATATTGCACCAGCTGGGTGGTAAATTTAGGAGAGTTTCCGATGTGTCATACTTCTCTTCAGTTATATAAGACGGTTGGCTGCATGGATGGTGGTATAATGGTTTAAGTGGTCACTTCGCCACTACGCCGAGCCGAGTGTTGTAGGTTGAAATCCCACACGGGACCAAAACTTGTGTGATCCACAAAAAAGCTAAAGGTAATAAAAATAGGAAATATGCAATAGTTAACATGCCATAGTTTTTAAGAGATATGAGATATGTATAAATTGTAAATTTGTAGTAACTGTAGAAGAGTAAAACTGTTAATATTCAGAGAACAGACACTTTTTCTTCGTTTTTTCTTTTGCTGTATTGACTAACACATATACCTTTTTATTATATTAATACCTAAAGATAATTATTTGAATTTCGCGAAAGTGAACGCGTACGTGAATTTTGAAATATTTACAGTTTATTATAAGAAGTGCAGAAAGCTAAAAATTTTTAAACAGTATGTCTTACAACTTTAAAACTTACGTGAAAATGGCTTAAAGAAATTACACGCGTCCAGTATATGTGATCACCTGTCATGGTAAGTCTATAGATACGTCTATACAATGATAGCTCAAGTTATATTGGCCAATGAAGAAACCATGGTCGAAATTCGACCATTAAGCCATCTCTGGCTTACATAAATGGAAATAATAACATCTGTTAAGGGAATGTCCCTGAGCTTTTAAGAAAGGTATTGGTGGCCATTAGACAAAGGCCTTTTTATGTCAAATAAACCAAAATGAATTAAACAGAATAAAATACTAGACACGTAGGTATATTATAGTTATGTGAGCAACAAAAAGTGACTTCAAGGAAAATACAGTAATACAATTATTTTTCCTTATTTTTAAAAAAAAGTAGGTTACAGTACGTCATTGTTTATTAATGAAATTAGCTTTAAATATACCAAAGAACGAAGGGTTCTTATTTTTAGTTGTAAGTCCTCTGTTTGTTAACTATAGTTAAATGAAGAAAGAAACATTCCCTGTACCTAATAAATTACAATACAGTTTGGTGTTATTACAGCTAAATCCTTTTTTTTTATTTCCAATTACTTAATATACACTACTTATTATATAGGTACCTATCTATAATGCATCATCATCATCATCATTTCAGCCATAGGACGTCTACTGTTGGACATAGGCCTCCCTTAATGACTTCCAAGAAGCCCGGTTGGAAGCGGCCTGCATCCACTGACGTCCTGCGATCTTTACCAGGTCGTTTGTCCACCGCGATGATGAACGTCCTACGCTGCGCTTTCCGGTCCGTGGTCTCCATAATTTTATGCATAATTTTTTGTATTCCTAAAATGTATTGTATTACACACAATATGGCTACATGTATGTAAGTATAAAGCTACATTTGTGAATAATTACTCTACCAGTTTATTGCTGGATGTTTCTACCGATTACAAAAGGTATACCTACAGCTACACATAAGACAGGAAATAATGAGGTCTACGAAACTAATTATAGACCGTACGTTATTATTTTTTCTTTCTTAGTAGTTACCTCATTAACCGTATGAGGAAATTACTACAAAAAAAACCACAAACGTTTTCAGTTTAATAAGAATTGTATTGTTAAGTACCTACGTCTTTTAATTTTATTTTTATACTTTGGAAACCAAAGACCATTAGCCATTTTTGCCTCTTAAAACCATAAAAAATCCATCAAAATGATTAATTAAAACTGCATTTCAAAAATAAAAATGCATTTTTTTGTTCACTATAAAATGAATAACAATACCTAATATATTTTATTACAATTATTCTTGCGGCGGTTACACTGTTAACTTTTACGGCAGAAAGGATTTTATTATTCGAAACGGAACCGCGAATTTTAATTACAATATGATTAAGCGGTGGTAGCGTAATGTAATAAACCCACTCCTAACACAAGCATTTAGCTGAGCTGGTAGGGTTAAATAAATGCCCCACATTACTAGTATTGTTAAGTAAAAAAAAAAAACTGTACAGTGTCTTAGATTAATCAAATCAATCTTTATTTGTCAACCAAGTGTACATAAATGGTCTTATTATAAAAATTTGTCCCAACTTAGTAGCCTTTTACGGGCATTACAAATTTGAGAGAAAGTTTATTAAAGCAAGCATTATAGAAAATTACATTAATGAATCAATAATATACAATATGCAGTATGATTATTGAAAAAATATTAAATCATGCAAAAATACCATTAACTTAGTATACCAGCGTAGTGCACTAAGTTTATGCAAAATACAAAGACATAATTATAAGACATTTTTCATCGACATAAATATATTCCTATTAAAACAGTTTCTTATTTTTATGTATTTTTGTTAGCTTAATGTTTAGGTATATTAATTATGTTGTTTGTGTAAAAGATATGTAATTTGTTATTTGTGTTTTGCTTCAATGTATTCTTTAACTGAATAGAAACATTTTTCAATTAAGAATGCTTTTAGTTTTTTTGTGAATAGTGTAACTTTGGTTTCAGTTTTTATGTGGATAGGTAATTTGTTGTATATTTTTACAGCCATGTAGTAGGGGCTTTGGTTTAACATTTTAATTCTTGAAGGTGGTAGGTGTAGTGTGTCTCTGTGGCGTGTGTTTAAATTGTGACTGTCTTTTACTTTTTGAAATGACTCAGATTAATAATATATGATTAATTAATCAATTAATGATTAATTAATCAATTAATGATTAATTTATCAATTAAAAAATTCTCTTACTTCTGTCCCAATGACGTTTAAAACTCTACTAAGGCTACTATCTCTAAGGCTTCAAATTCGAATAAGTAGATATTTTATTAAATAAGGTCAATATTACTAATTGTTTTAGCTTTACTACGGTGTCAATAACACTAGACAATACAAAACATGACAAAAATTAGAAGGTACACACAGCAGACGTATAGTATGCTCAAATTTAAGCCATCGTATTGAGGAAGTAACTCCACCCTAAAGATCTCGGTATCACCGTTGGTTGTGTTTGTAGTCTCCGATAATTGTTTACCTAATTTACCTTATAATAGATAATTTACACCCAGACAGGGAACAAATGGCCGTGTTCATAACGCAATTGTTTAATCCTGGGTAGGAATCTAACCCCTGACTTCTAGCTTAGCAGTCAGGATCACTAACCACTAGACCAACAGGCCAGTCAATCCGGTGACTTCGTAGGAATCGTGTATAATATGAAAAAAAATATGTAAATAAATATGAAATAAAACCGCTAAAAACGCTTTCTATCTCAGTTGTAAGAAAAAGTAATGTTTTAATTGCTATAATTGAATAACACCATCCGTCACGGTGATGCACCACACACAATGCCATATCTCGCAGTGCATCCATCAAGATTTGACCGATAACCACTTATTTTTGCATCCAGAGGCGAGTCTTCAGCAATTGTTGAACCGAAGTACAAGGAGTGCATTTGTCCTTGAAGATCTTAAATATTAATATCTTATGAAAATTCTTTGATTAGTCGGACTTGCCATCAAGTGGTTGCGGCTTTGAACCCGCAACTATCAACCTGCCCGGATTAATAATAAAGGAACGAGTTGGTTAATTAAGTCAGTTAGCACATTACAAGGATAAGTAATACTAGCCAGGTCAGTCTTAGAATGGGTGACCATTCTTAACACATTGAGACCCCTCGGTGCCTCGGAGAGCACGTTAAGCCGTCGGTCCCGGTAGCCATACGAATATCTGTTGCATTCGTTACGGGTAGTTGAAGCCCTAAAACAAGTTCGACAACCTGGTCTAACTCTTGAACTTCGATATCGCGATACTTGGGTTGTGAAGGTCTGATGGCAGTCGCTTCACGTAAAATATCGAAGTTCGGCCGTTTCGTAGTTAGACTGAAAGCCGTTAGACCCTATATCGTGATGACGGTTTATATATAGCCTTACAATAGGACCATATAAAGTAATTTTTGTTTTAAACTAGCAACCCGCCCGGTTTCGCATGAGTAACAGAGACATCTTCAACAGTCATCAACATATATTTCAATCAATTTATAGAAAATCTTAACAAATTGTACGCTTAAACCTTCCTCATGAATCACTCTGTCTAATAGTGAAAACCACATGAAAATCCTTTCCGTAGTTTTTCAGTTTCTCACGAACAGACAGACAGACGCGCCGGGGGACTTTGTTTTATAATATGTAGTGATGTTGAGACTGATAGTTTGCGAGATAAGTTTGTTCAAACAGAGAAAGAAACTCTTCAGTTTTATAACTATATTTCCTTACGGTCTGAATAGCAAATTGGAGAAAAAAGATAATTAATATCTTTCAAGAGCTCTACGGTTTGCTTAAACTTAACTTTATTTACTTTATATTATTTTAACCGACTACAAATAGATTATTTTTTTAGTTGTAATCAAGGTTGATCTCATTTAAATCTGAAGAAAATATTCCACCTCTAAAAGTCAAAAATAAGTCGGATTTTCTTTTTTACAAGAGTCGGCACTTAATCGCAGTGCTGTTGATTTATAAGGTACGATATTTTTTTGTCTACACGACACGACTGCGACGACGACGAACACGTGACGGCGTTTCAATCGAATTGCACCATTTGTGGTCACTGGTGAACCGATAGAGTACTAGGGCGATCCTACCCATCAACATTTATCACTGGAGGCTGCAATCCAATAAGAATTCTCTTTGAAAGGTTATTCCCCTTAACTGAACAATTATTTGAAGGAGGTCACACATCAATAGCTTTATGTAAACAAGTATAAACACCTTTATTTGATAATCTATAGTAATTTAGAAATCAAGGATATCATTTAAATTCAACGTACTCGAAGTAAATGCTTAAACTTTACAAGTAAAAGCTAAAAGGGTAATGAGTATCAATAAAAGAATTTATATCGAACGTTTTATGGACTCTCGATATGTTGGCGGACGTTTATCGATAAACGGCTGTGTACAGACGTTTTGTCGATAAAATTATGTGAAGTTGTGGATGTGTTTACGTTATCTTTCGAGTTTTTCTCTTACGTGTACAGTGTCGGGTACCGTTTGAAGATTTATTGGGGGCTAACTTTTGCCCGTGCCTTCGTTCGCGTTGATTTACCTAGACTTTGTCAATCAATTCAGGGATCATACTTTCTTTTTGAATAAAAGGTAACATATGTCCTGTTCAGTACCTGCGACACGTTGTGCTCGAGAGTGTGGGGGGAGGGTAGGGTTTTAGGAAAAAATTACGAAATATCACAAAGGGTTTAGTGAGATATCACGTGTATTTATTTTTTCGTAGATCGCGCGTTTTTTAGTATTTAAAGATAATATTTTAAATATATCTTGAACTAAAAAAAATCACGTGATTTGATATTTTGGCTAGGGGGGGGGGGGGGAGGTTGTTAGTCTAAAACCTCACCACGTATCACCAGAGGGGAGGGGGGTCAAAAAGTTGCTAAAACATCACGTGATTAATGGACCAACCCCATTGCAATTTTATTATGATCGGTTAAGTAGTAACGGCGTGAAAGTGTGACAAACAAATAAACAAATTCACAACTGCATTTATAATATCAGCTAGAATAACTGATTTACCTAGTACTTACGTTTAAGTAATTTTGAATATTCTTTTATTAAATTCTTCTAATACGCTTTAGGAATGATTCACTGGACAACTATTTGTGGTTTTGTCCCGTGTGGGTATCGAACCCACAATACTCACCGCGGCGTAGTGACGCAGCGATAGCTTTAACCATTGCGCCACCCGTTGTTAAGAAGTAAGTACTTGCAAGTAAGAAGTGGCCGTCAGAATAAGTGAAACTCTCGTGTGCATACATAACTATAGACAAATGTTTTTTTATATGGATTATGTTAATTTATTCCAACCAATTTGCAATTTATTGTGTAGATGCACGAGATGTTTTTTGTTTAAGAGTTTCTAAAGACCGAACCTCCTTTAAGGAAATTAATAATCTATTCTTCGGTTAACTTGTTATTATCTTCTTTTTTAGGGTTCCAGTTCGTACGTGAAAGGAAAACACGGAACCCTTATAGGATCACTTTGTTGTCCGTCCGTCCGAAGGTCTGTCTGTCTGTCAAGACTTTTTTTCTCAGGAATGCGTAGAGGTATCAAGCTGAAATTTATATCAAATACTCAGGTCTACTGTCCCTTAGAGCTGTGAAAAAATCAAACTTCTAAGCCAACGCAATCAAAAGATAAAGCCGTTTATGCCGCAAATTTTCGATACTCGCAAGGGAATCAACACCTACATGGTACTTCCTGTGAACTCAGTAGGTATCTTGAAATTTGGTACGAAGCAACGTCTTATAGCACAGATAAAGGAAAAATTGCGAAAACCGTAAAATTTTAGTTACATCATATAATAAAAATATTTTACGGAACCCTCGGTGCGCGAGTCCGACTCGCATTTGTCCGGTTCTTTTACGATAAAGGGAGCAAACGAGCAGACAGGTCACCTGATGGTAAATGACTACCACCGCCCATGGGCACCTGCAACTCAAAAGCCGGCCTTTAAGGTAGGATTAGGGGAAGGGGGGAATAAGGGGCGAGGAAGGGAGAGAGGAAGAGGGAAGGTTAGGGCCTCCGGTAACCTCACTCAGTCGGCGAAAACCAATGAAAAACATTGCTTCACTACCGGTCTTCTGTGAGGCCGTGGTATCACTCCAGTCGGGCCGGCCCACGTGCCGAAGCATTGGTCTTCCACTGTGTAATTTAATTAATGTATGTAGGTAAATGGCCTCTATAAATACGCTCAAGGAACGGGAGGAGGGGGGGGGGGGCAGGTTTAGTAGTTGTCCTTGATTATTACTAGGTACCTTATTATAATTATTTATGTTATTAACAGCCGTAGTAGTGACAATTGGCAAGGTGCATTGAAACCGCTGCCATCAGGATAAACATACCATCAATTAGGTATAATAAATTCATCACTGGCAATAAACCATTTAGCTACCTCAGTTCTTCGTCCCATAATAAATAATAGTGACGTAAAAATTTAATTAAGCCGTAATTTTATCGATAATTAAAAAGCGTCGGATGCTTTTAAGCCGCCGCGGTTGAAACGATCGCTCGTTTATCGATAGTTGTATCTTTATGCAGTGGACGGTTAGGATACAAATGACTAGAGATACTCATCTTTATAGCGTGTTGGTTCGATAATATTTTAACAGATAACCTAAGAAATTAGGATTAATTTTAACTTTATAGAGCATTAAATACAAAGTTGCTGGTGACTAAAGGCATGTGGCGTGTAGTTTTGTTATGCAATGTTTCTACTGCGAGATCGAGATCGATAGCCGACCAAGGTCTGTAGGTATTCTCTGTTCCTTAATAGCTTATACCCTTGCTCCGTAACAGAACGCCTTCTGGTTTTAGTCGGTTTTATAAAGAAGATGATATTTTGTTAAGGAATCAGCATCGTTAGCGTGAGAAATACGTACGTCACCGGGGCTAATGTAGTTTTACGGGGTTAATGAAGATTTTGATAATAAAATTGATCCCTCGCGAATAACATTTTTAGTTAGTCTTTAATATCAAAAACAGTCAGCACTGACAACTAAGCGGACATGTAGGTAGACCATATATATATAGACTTAATTGTTTGTCATCTTAGAATGTAATGTTTTTTTTTTGCTAGTATCTTTTCTCCTTGATAAAGGGTCCTTGTTGGGCTTAAAACTTCTCTGAAAACAAGATTTCCATACTTTTCATAATAATTGCATCTTTTGATGTCACAAAAAAACTCACGGAGGTTATTGTTCAAAGATATGTGTATCTACACTTCAGTTAATTTAGTTGCGATCTTCTTGCTACTCCTTCGGGTCTCCTCTAACAATGAGAGTAAAAAGCTACAGTTCTTAATAAACGCTGTGAACTGAAAATATTTGAATTTCCAGTCCCCATATCATTGGCGATAAAACAAAAGCTTTACTATTTACATGTGTGCATCAATCTTTATACATTCATGCTTGTGTGAGTACGTGCGTTTTCTCGCATGACATATTATTGTGTGTTTGTGTGTTTGTAAGTGTGTGTGATCACACCTGATCTCGTATTGTGTGCGTGTGTGCGTAGAGGCTGGTTTTAAAAATGCGTGCGTTAGAATTTATTGTGTCAATAATATAGTTGGCGTCGCGTGCGGTAGGGCTGTCGCGATTCAGTATTTGTATATTTTAGGGAATTAAAAAAAGATATTTGGTTTTAATTTCAGGGTGCCCGGTCGAAGTGGCTAGTATGTATATTTGATTTAAAACAATTATATTAAAGTATTATATTTTAAATTAATAATAGTAATTTATAGATTAGATTAGATCAGGTTTGATCTACATACAGTATAATAACATGTATATTTAAATACATTAATTAAAAGTCTAAACTGCAATTAAAAACAACATTTTATGTAAGTGGGAGAGCCATGCTTCGGCACGTATGGGCCGAGTCGACCGGTATAATACCACGGCCTCATAGAAAGCCGGCAGTTAAACAATGCTGCGTTGTGTTTCGCCGAGTGAGGGAGATTACCGGAGGCCCTAACCCTTTCCTCTCCCTATGTCCCCCCTTCCCCTTCTTCCCCTACTCAAACCTTAAAAGCTAGCAACGCACTTCTGACTCTTGAGTTACAGGTGTCCATGGGCGACGGTAGTAACTTACCATCAGGTGACCCATCTTCTCGTTTTAACCCCCTATAGTATAAAAAAATAGGCAGTCATGGGACTGCCGACAGAAGTGAAAACTTAAACAAAACGACGAACTTAAAACGTCACATTAGCAGGTTAGTGACATTCATTAATAAGGAGCTGACAGAACTCAATGTTTAGATTAGCGCCCTCTAGTGCTTTTTCACTATAGCAAAAGTGCACAAACGTGCCTAAAGAAGTTTTCACTTAAAAAAAAAAGTAGGTTTGAAATACAATAAACCGTTAATTATATGTATTAACAGTGTAAATACTGTATTTATGTGTTCATGTTTCATTCAATACGTCACAGATACCAGTAATATCCATTGCCGAATCTTTGTCGCTTAATTACATGATACGATAAAAAGTATATTTACATGCCTTCGTAGTAGATAATATCATTAACGATAAATAATTTCCTAAAATTATCACAAAGTTGCCCATTTGGCAAAACTGATTATATCCGGTTGGCACGTCAGTGATTGTCTCTTGTGAGTTGCCAATCTACCTCCCCCTTTTCTTCACAGAAAGACTGAAGGCAGAAAGACTTATGCAGTCTGGTGGGAATGCATAAGTCCCCCCAGACTGCATAAGTCTTCCTGCCTTCAGTCTTTCTGTAAAGATAGATTATATATATATATATATATATATAATCTGAATCTAGGAAACGGTATCAACGATTTTGATGAAATTTTGTATACATACAGTTTTGCATTTTAAGTTCAACTGCATACTTGTATTTCCTGTAAAAATGCAATTTTACAAAAATAAAATTAGAATTTTACAAAAGCTACTCGGTCTCCCAGGTACTCTACTTAATCTGCTGTATTCTATCTCCTTGCTGAACCGTCCGTCGTATGATAAAAGGAAGATACAGAGGAGACAACTGGGAATGAGACACGACCTTTTCTGCTTCAGCACTTTACTTACACATACCTCAAAGGTAATTTCATTCAGTCCGCAGACCATATGCTAGATCACATGAAATTACCATATTTATATCACAGAAACTCATCATGTCCCTGTCCTTTTCCCATTATTTCTTGGGGTCGGGACAATGAGTTACATTGCGAAGGGTTTTGGCTGGTTTCTTTTATGGCCAGCCACCTGCCTGACGGGACAAAGGAAGAAGATAAATAGTAAGGAAAATGGATCGAGCGATGGAGCTATGGTAAGGGATACCGCAAGTCTCGGATGGGGTACCGGGACTGAGAGTGCAGTAGCTCGAAGAGGCCAGGGTCACGTACCCTTATGTCAGTCCTGTTATTGGAGAAACTATTAGGAGTGGGACATCACCTGGCACAAACTCTTTGTAAAATATAGTTTGAAATATATACCTATGTAATGGAAGACTTTACAAACATATAATCATCTCATCATCCTCCGCGCATTTTCGGCTTTCAGTCTAACTACGATTCGAACTTTGATATTTTCGTGAAGCGACTGCCATCAGACCTCTACAACCCAAGTACTAGGCGATATCGAAGTTCTGTAGTTAGACCAGGTTGTCGGACTTTTTGTGGCTCCAACTACCCGTAACGAATGCCACAGATGTTTGTATGGTACCCGGGACCGAGGGTTTAACGTGCTTCTCGAGACACGGAGGGGTCTCAATGTATTAAGAATGGTCACCCATCCTAGACCGACCTGGCTAGTATTACTTTGTAATGTGCTAACCTACTTGGTTACCACTACTACTACTTCGCTTTTACAAACAAATAATATCCTGGTACATATTACACAGCGTCATCTAGACCCAAACTAAGCAGAGCTTATACATTTGATATACATATTATACATAGAAATACCCAGACTAATGCAAACAGACATTTTTATGCATACAAATATTTCCACTGAGCGGGATTCGAACCCACGACCCCCGACGTGGCAGTCGAATGCACTACCGCCACGCCACACAGGTCATCAATATAATTAACAGGTACAATTAGTTGTCTTATCGGAGTGTTGAAACGTACTGGACGTGGTTGCAGTTTACGAGATAACAACCTAAACCACTGCGACCACCAATCTTTATCTGTAACTAACCCTTTACTTTTTATATACTTCTACTGGAATTTAGTACATTTAAGAAATGAAGAAACTTTGGCCTGTTGGTCTAGTTTTAGTCACACTGACTGCTGAGCCAGAGGTCGTGGGTTCAAACACCCAGAACTAATAATTGTATAAAGAGCACGATCATTTGTTCTGCGTGTATGTGTAACTTATCTGTAATATGCATGTATTTAGTAATATATAAGTATGTTTATTAGCAGTCTCGTTGCCTAGTTTGGGATCAGTAGCCGTGTGTAAGATGTGTCTAGTTATTATTATTATTATTTACCGTATCAGTTACTACATCAAAATCTATATCGTCGTTTAAAATGTACTTTACACAGAAAAAAAAAAAAAAGCATTTGTCGGAATGTGCCAACCCTATATTCAATAACGAAATCGGAGGCGGCGGCGGCACAAAGCTAGCCACAAAGACGCCGCGGACAACGACGCTTATCTACATGACTGTACTTAAAGGAGCTGGATACATTCAACTTGGTGAAACAACTCGCCGAGGACGTTGTATGTTTTCAAAGCTTAAAAATTATACTACTATAGATTAATAAAAAGAGAAGGGAGAAGAGGTTTAAGAAATTAAAACTCTTTTTTCTCAAACGAGCAGATACGTCACCTGATCGTAAGTGACAACCACCGCTCATGAACACCTGCAACTCAAGAGTCACAAATGCGTTGCCGCCTTTTGTGGTGGGAGTACGCTGTTTTCTTGAAGGTTTGAAGGTCGTATTAGTCCGGAAATACAGTCACAAATACAGATTGGTTGTGCGAGGCAAAAAGTTTCTTGAGAAGCGAGTGCCAATTACCCAAGCGTTTAACGATAGAAAGCCGGTATACGTCCGAACAATTCTTCGGAGTGCTCCCCACAGTATAATCTTCATATTAATTCACGTAATTGCGGGTTTGAACCCAGAACACTATCACTATAAAGCATTTGGCATAGTAGCTTAGAAAGGGTTAACAAGGATACTAGACATGTGTGACAAACGTATAAAATCTTAAAAATATACCTACTTGTCGTCTCTAACATACTCTATGAAAGATACTTGGTGATGGTGGAAGAGAGTACCATTAATTCTCATAATTATGAGTAATTATGACGTTTTATCTGCCTGTCTTGCTCGAATTGTGATATGTTTTCAAATGGAGTCTATTTGATAACGCAAACACAAATATAACGCACATACGTATATATTTTTTTAATTTTTCGATAAATACAAAATAGTCTGTTTACATGCACACATATATCCATACGCACACACACACAAGCACGCGAACGCATACAAGCACGCGAACACATACAAGCACGCGAACACATACAAGCACGCGAACACTTTTTGTTATCACTACATATTATAAAACAAAGTCCCCCGCCGCGTCTGTCTTTCTGTCTGTTCGCGATAAACTGAAAAACTACGGAGCGGATTTTCATGCGGTTTTCACTAATAGACAGAGTGATTCATGAGGAATGTTTAAGTGTATAATTTGTTAAGATTTTTTGTGTAAATTGGTTGAAATATGTTGATTATTGTTGATGATGTCTCTGCTACCCGTGCGAAGCCGGGGCGGGTTGCTAGTAGCAAAATAATTATATACATATTTTTTTGTTAATTTTGTTTTTACTATACATTTCAGAAAAATTTAAGAAACCTGCTTGTTTTTTACGTGCGGCAACCCCCACGAGTAAATGGGGCTAATTGTGAAGTGGTAAGTTGGAATCAAACCGACTAAAACCACACGGTGTTTCGTCACAAGTACCTATGTCTATTACGGTACTGCTACTAACTACCTACTACAAAATACCACTTTTATACTATAAGTGCCGCTAGTTGTAAAGGTATAGGCTTTTAATTTTCTCAACTAAAGTTTTCTCACCATTACATTGACGATAACAAGCTTTGTCCCCATAAAACTACCGAACCGGCGCCAGAAAACACAAATTTAACCCGTTTAACAGCTCACAAATACATCCTTCTTGACAATGGGGTCTTTCGGACCCTGCCATATTAGACCATGTATTTGGCTTAAACATTACCGAAGGGGTCTTTAATATTTCACCGCGGTAGGACTCGCTAATTTTAAACCTCCGTCCTTAACAAATAATGACTGAATCAACACGGTATATCATACGGGTCAATATCCCATGCGTCGACAACGATATCGAAGTATAATTTCTTTGTGTATTTATAAAAGTTTCTAAGGATTATCGTCGTTGTTAACGTTTAGATGTGAATATGTAATGTTTGTGGAGTCATTAGAGTTTGGATTTCAATGTTTTTATTCCCTTTAGTTAAGTTCGAGGCGTGTTGTTAATTTTACAGTTTGTTACAACAGTTATTGTTTTTTTTTGTGCTTGCAACTAGGCGTACAGATATTGTATAGGCTGTGTAATAGTTAATTTGTGGCAACAATAATTTAAAAAAATATTTTATTTTCCGTAACAAATTTTTTAATAAATACTTTTGTCGTGTGGTAACCCTTACTGGTCCTGACAGACGTATTGAAAATGTCTCCTCGAATCGAAGCCTTTAGACTAGAGAAGATCCACCAGTCCACAGACTATAGTAGAGTTGTGTTGCTTTCTCTCTGGCAATTTTGGGTGGGTTTATTCCCGGTATACTTGTTTGTCAACTTATTTTGCAGGATATCTTTGCCAATTGTAAATAGATTTTTATAGCCAGAAAATTGTAAATAGATTTGAATTGCCAGCAAATTGTAAAATAGATTTTAATTGCCAGCAAATTGTAAATAGATTTTAATGCTTGTTTTTACAAGATTCACTTGTAATTTATTATGTAAACAAATCTTGGAAGTAAAATTTTACCTACTTCTAATTCTCTGATTGTAACGTAACTTTGTAGGTATATGTAGATTGGATGACATTACTATACTTGACTGGCCTGTTGGTCTAGTGGTTAGTGACCCTGACTGCTAAGCCAGAGGACGTGGGTTCGATTCCCACCCAGGACAAATAATTGTGTGATGAGCACGATAGTTTGTTCTGTGTCTGGGTGTAATTTATCTATAATATGTATGTATTTAGAAATATATAAGTATGTTTATCAGCTGTCTGATTACCATAGTGCAAGCTCTGCCTAGTTTGGGATCAAACGGCCGTGTGTGAGATGTGTGATTATTATACTTTGGCATCTTGGAGTTGATCTGGTAATAGAGCCAGGAGGTAGATAGTGGAACTCTTCAGTGGCTACTAGTAAACCCCTCGAGTTTAGGCTCATATGATTAGTTTTGACGAGTAACTATGGTCTAATGATGAAGCCAGGATAGTGGAATTCGTTTTTACTTTTTGATTCTGTTCGCCATTAAATCGTGTTTTCTACCAAATTATAATTATCTTTTTATCTAAAGAAGAGCCTAAAATAATAACTATACACATATCACACACGGCCGATAAATTACACCCAGACACAACAAATTATCATGCTCATCACACAATTATTTGTCCTGGGTGGGAATCGAACCCACGACCTCTTTCTTAGCAGTCAGGGTCACTAATCACTAGACCAAAAGATTCAAGTGGTACGATTAAACTAATTAAAGTCGATTCCACGTAAAAAAATACTGTTTCATCTCCACAAAAATACGTGTCTATATTCTCTGTATATCCCTCTGTGTTCCTCTCGCAAGATTTACGAACGTGATAATATACCGATGGACGCGACACAGACTCAAACACTTTTTCCTTCAAAACAAAAAACATTTTTTATTTTTTAAACGACACTTTTTTACAGGCAGTGTAAATAGTTACGCGGCGGTCTTTGGCGGTAAAATAAGGAGCGGTAAAGCGGTAAAGAGCGGTAAAAAAATCTTATAGGACGTGAATCAATATTGGGTGCTTGAGACTTCGTTTTGGGGTTTACTCGTAGTCAGGATAATATTGTGAATTTTTATGTTGAGGTGATTTTGAGACGGTTTAAAATAGGTCTATTTACAGAGTTCATACAGCGGCAGTGTTACAGCAAAGGCGTCGACTATGATCAAGTGGTTGCGGGGTCACGTGGTCCCGCTCCAACACGAGCATTCGGCTTACTTGCAAGGGTTAACAAGAATACTAGTAATTTGTGACCCACGTTACTAGTTTTTTTTAAATAACTCTGCTATAGGGACAGATTAAAAACTTTTAAGTTCGAAGTGGTCATTAAAGTGCAGTGGGTTCAGACCTCTCATGGTGGCATCATACGTACTAATCAAACTAATATTATAAATGTAAAAGTTTGGATGGATGGATGTTTGTTTCTGAACCTATTGCGATGAAACTTGGTATGTATATATCTGGAGACTTGGATTAACGCATTGGTTACTTTTTATCTCGATATTCCCACGGGATTGGAACTTACGCGGGTAAAACCGCGGGGCGCTGCTAGTATTTTTAATGCGAAAGTAACTCTGTTTGTTTGTTACCTTTTAACGACTAAACGGTTGAATGGATCGTAATGAAATTTGGCAAGGAAATAGATTATATCCTGGGGAAGGACATAGGTTACTTTTTATTCCGGAAAAATGTACGGTTCCCGTGGTATTTTGAATTTTCACGCGAACGAAGTTGTTGTTTTGAGTGTTGTTGAACGTTGTTTAGAGTCTCAGCGTATTTTGTAACTGTTACTTCTATATTCATTTACACACACACACACACACACATACATACTCACTCTGTGTTGTCAATGTTTTATTTATAGTAATAATACTACCACATACTGTTTGTTCCTTTCATTTCTTTTAGTAATTCTATTATTTTTCTTCTGATGTATTTTGGAATATTAAGTCGTGACCCGAGTGAGTACCTGGTGTCCTGTAACACAGGTTTTATACCTAACTCAGGCACCAGCGATCCACAACCGATTGTCAATTGTTATTACTTGATCTTGTTTTAATGTATTTCGGTTTTGGTGAAAAATAAACGATATTATTATTATATTATTAAATAATACTAACTTTTAGGAACAGTATTGTTTTCGAAATGCAATATACCTTATGACCTTTTCTGTAACTATAACAAGGTGTGTGCAAAATTCATGACGATCACTTTGATTCGTGGGAGAGCCATGCTTCGTCGCTCGCCATGATACCACGGCCTCACATAAAACCGGCAGTGAAGCAATGCTGGCATTTTTTTTTCGCCGCATGAGGATATCGGAGGCCCTAACCCTTCCTCTCCCCCTCTTCCCGCTCTTCCTCCCTCCCTACTCAAATCTTAAAGGCCGGCAACACACTTGTGACTCTTGAGTTGCAGGTGCCTATGGGCGGCGGTAATCATTTACCATAAAAAAAGTAAACGTACAAACACACCAAATTCCACCTTTTTGTCACAATAAAAAACAAGCAACACTAATTTGATGGTAGGTTACCATTAGCTATAACATTGGCAACCTCCTCAAAGAACTCTGTTGATTCTACTCATCTGAACAAACACATAACACTCCAGTATTTTCACTGGTTAACATAATCTGTACCGTAAATAAAGGTTCCAATTTTAACGTGTTCCCTTCGACATATAATACCGGGTCCTTTAAGCGATGCGTGAAGAAGCATCTCTCGAGGCCGTCAAGCTGAGGGCCTCCATTATAGTATCATCCGTATCTATAATGGTGGTCCTCAGTCTTTGGACCTCACTCTAGCTTTCCATCAGGCGGGTTGAGGTCACTCTGACGTGTCACAATAAAAAAAAAAAATTGGTAACATAAAATTTGAGCGCGAAATACCTATTTGGCATCTCGAAGTGATCAATCCATACTTGTTCGAGATAATCTGTGACCTAATCAGCTGTCAATCAATGTATATAAGAATGCGAACGCCGCCGTGAGATTTAATTAGTATACCGTGAGAAATAGAAATTGATGTGTCATTAGAAAATTTTATCTATGCTTTTGTGGTGATCGCTTACTGTGGAGCGCTACTGTGGTGAGGGGCTGCGAAAACCGCGGGTTGTGTAACAATCACAGAAAGACACTATTCGTTGGCGACTCGTAAAAATTATGAATACTTGAAGTACCTGTCAGTTAAAGTTAAATTAAAATATATAAAAGCTATAAATAAAAAGTAAGTAAGTGTACACTCAGAAACAGGATTGGGAATGGGGGAACGGTACTAACCCGTGTTAGCGAATAAAAAGCTTCATCAAAATTATTGTTTTTGCGTGTTGAGTTTGTTGACGTGGTCTTTGTTTAATAACTGAATGTTTTTGCAATTTAATATCTATATTGTGCAATATGTCCTACTAATATTATAAACGTGAAAGTTTGTAAGGATGTATGGATGTATGGATGGATGTTTGTTACTCTTTCACGCAAAAACCACTAAACCGATTGCGATGAAACTTGGTATGTATATAGCTAGAGACCTGGATTAACAAATAAGCTACTTTTTATCCGGATATTTCCACGGGATCTGGACTTACGAGGGTGAAACCTCGGGGTGCTGCTAGTAATCTATATAACTAAATAATTTAAATTTATTTATTAAGGAGCATCAACAATATATACATATTATGCAATATCACATCTCTTATGTGTATCTACATCAATTATCGCCCACAGTTTTCATTATAAGGTAATGTTTACATTGAATACTAGCAATGAATAGCACATTTAATATGTATCAAAGTCGCAAAAGTTTATAACAATTATGAATAACACTATTACTTAAACTAATACTAAGCACTAAAACATAAGTTAAATATAGTAAAAAAAGTAAGTCCTAACCAGTGAGTTCGCCTGGTGGTTGAATTTTCTAAATAAAAAATTAAATGCACTTTGTTGCCAAATATTTTTTTGGAAAGACTAGACGACGACATTAGCTAGTATATTAAAATGCTCGTAATTGTCCGAATGATATTTTTACACACATCTAGTAAAAGAATTTCATTAACAGCAGTTAACAAGATAGTTTGACTATGTATACTTTTGAATTACATACCTATGAGCACGGCCAGTGTCACCGTGTTGAAACTTTAAAAATTAACATTTACGGATTATAAACCGGGGACATTTACGAGGTTTCTCATTACCAAAAAACACGGATGTAATAGTATAAAATCCTCTAAGAAATCGTAATATTACAAAATATGATGAATACTTTTCTTATAAGAATCATAGTCGCTAATTTCGTGGCCATAGAATTAAGACCACAGATTAAAATCATTGGTTGACTTGACGTCTATATTCACATATCACGCTATCTTTGATTTCAGACAAAAAAAAGCGCTTTGTTACATAATAATGTCAAAATGAGAGAGTTATACCAGACAGACTTGGGGAATTTAAAAGCAAAATTGCAACTTATTTGCTAGCATAGCTCATAGGAGTCATAGGTAGGTCATAGTATACCTATTTGTGTTACTTTGGACGTCGAGATTATTATTTAAAAAAAACTATCAGTCGTAAGACTGCACGTCAGAAGTGAAACACATACACACACACATCTGTATATATATGTCATCTGATCGTGACGGTAATGCGAGTTTAGTGCTTTTTCAACATACCCAAAGTGCAAAACGTGCGTAAAGAAGTTTTCACTTCAAAAATCAGTCGTAAGACTGCACATCAGAAGTGAAAACACACACACACATCTATATATATGCATCTGATCGTGACGGTCACGCGAGTTCAGTGCTTTTTCCCCATACCCAAAGCGCAAAACGTGCGTAAAGAAGTTTTCACTTCAAAAATCAGTCGTAGGACTGCACATCAGAAGTGACAACACACACGAACACACACATCTATATATATATGTATCTGAGCGTGACGGTCACGCGAGTTCAGTGCTTTTTCCCCATACCAAAAGTGCCTAAAGAAGTTTTCACTTCAAATATTTCGTTTTATTTAGTTCCTTCGCACTTCGTCCGCCAAATTTGCTTAAAACGTGTTACAAATAATTCTCTTCACGTATTAGTATTTAAGTCGGTTTAGCAAGTTAATACAAGACATACATACACTTGTTTGCACCATCATCGACCCACAAAAATCTTTAATAACGTCATATGTCGGATTATGGGAGTCGAGCTCTACTTAGTGTAAGCTGGAGGCACACTGAGTGTAACGTCAGTTTAATGTATACTAAAGGCGAAAGTTTGTGAGGATGGATGAATGTTTGTTACTCTTTCACGCAAAAACGGCTGAACGGATGTGTGTTCTTGGTATGGATTATAATCTGGAATACCATATAGGCCATTTTTTTTCTGACAATGTACTGTTCCCGTCAGTCCTGCCAGTACTATAATATAAGCTAGAAGAGTTTGTGTGTTTGGTTGAACGCGCTAAGCTATGGAACTAATAATCGGATTTAAAAAAGTATTTTTACTTTTGATATCCTTACTGTTGAGGAAGCTTAAAGGCTATTTAGAATCTAGCTACGACAATCAGGAGCAGAGCAGTGATAATAAACGCAGGTTAAACTACGGAGAACGACTGGTTTTATATATTTATAGTGTACGGACCATGACACGCTATTGAATCATCTCTATATACTTAGTATAAAACAGAGTCGCTTCCGCCATCGGTACGCTTATATCTTTTAAACTACGCAACGGATTTTAATTCGGTTTTCACCAATAGATAGAGCGATTTAAGAGGAACGTGTATACGTAAAGTTTGATTTTGTTTTGTGTTAATTTGTATAATGATATGACGATAGTTGTTCACCACATTAGTATCGACATTGCAGCCGTGTGAAGCCGGGGCAGGTCGCTAGTTGTTTCATAAATCTATTCGTAATGTTCTGAGCACTAACTGGGATAACTACAATTACAAAACGTATTCATGGCCTTCCTTAACATCAGCTTGTAGTCTTAGGAGCGTTCCTGTCAAGCATTTGATTGCACAGTTTCGATTTCCGCTCATTGTAAATCTGTACTTCTGTACATATACATGGGTAGGTATAAAATGTACACAATATGTATATGCACAATTTTTTTTTAGTAAATTTATCAGTGTCCTGGAAGGTAATGCATAGGCTTCATTTAATTTAAATAACTGTAGCTGTGTAGTGGATAGCGTAGTCTATGCCCCAGAAGACAGAAATAGGAGTCAAACTTACAACGCCCTTTATGACGTCACTAGCCAGTAGTGGAACATACTATCATGTGTGCCACTGTCATAAATAAAATAAGTAAAAAAGTTCTGACAACCCCAAGCTACTGTAGGGTTTTATGACAATGAACGTAGACGGACAAAAAATATGTCAAATCTGAATTAGTGTCTCTGGAATGAGTTTATAATAAAAGTTTAATATCTTTGAGGATCGAATGATCTTTAGGCGAGGCAATTAACAGTTAAATTAAAGTGGAGCCTTTTTGGATATGTCTAAATAGTTTTAACACAATCAAAGAAATAATTAAAAAATTCATTTGTTTCACAAAGTTGCCAAACGCATCAACAGTGCAGCAAAACGGTAAATACCTACATTGTTAGCGGCGGATTCCAGCTGCATCCTTTTAGTGTCTCACGAATTTTATGGAAAAAGTTACTAAAATAAATACTGACTAATGTTTTGAATGCAAAACAGGATATTGACGTCATATATTAGTTATTAATAATAGTGACGATTTTCGGAAAATAATCGTAAACTTAATTTCGTTTGTTGGTTATGTTGAACTGCTAATTCGATCAACATGAAAATTTGCATACACCTTTGTCACAACGTAGATTACCTTGCATCATAACAAAAGTACTGGATCACTAGCCACTTGACCAACAGACCAACAAAATTATTATTATTAAAACAAATTATTTGACATTTGCATGAACTAATCACTGTTAGGCACGTAAAAGAATGGCGTGAAGGAATTTGTATATTAACATAATATTTGATTATGCCAGCGCAATGAGTTCATGTTTGACTATGTACGGATCAATATATTAAGTTTCGTTAAATTCGTGTTCTTGGGATTTGCTCTAAGAAAAGCCACGGCAATCTTTCGTTTCGGTGGCATTCCTCCTCGCATTACCTTTTATGAATGGCAATATATCGTTTTCTCATAGAATTAAGATAAATTTCTGTGCCTTAGCAGTTAGTTTATCTAGATCTGACCTAGATCCCGTGGTATAATTTTGTTTCTAATTTTTAGCATAATTATATACACAGTTCACTGGGCGCCAGTGAAAAAACCTGAGAACTCGGACTTCCGAAACTAAAAAAAAGAAAATAATAAAAAAGTAAAAAAAAACATTCACAGCAGTCCTCTATAAATCATTATGGTCCCTGTACATTTTAGAGCTTTGGTCAGTGCCGTACCGAAACGTCAGAGAAAAAAAAAAGGTTTTTCTTTTCTTTTTTCTCCACCGGATATCATCGTCGCGACATTACGTTGGCGACAAAACCGTGGCGCCTTAATTTTTTTTTGTTAAAATTTTCAATGTATTCTATGTTTTATGTCAAAGTCTTAAGGCTGATTTTGCCTTTGCAGAAGCTGTTACTCAACTAGTGTCGAATTACTGAGTGACAATAACATTAGTTTTTGACTATTGTATGCATGTTTCAGCTACTTGAGTTTGATCCCTATTTTTATGAAACTTAAGTTGTAAATTAATTGTAAAAATTTAAGAAAATCTTTGGACTTGAGTGAGAATCCTTTATTGCATTATCTTTGTCTCAAAAAGGCTGTCTTTTGTTTTTAAGTTGCAAAGCCGTAACAGTTTCTTGTGACATTTTTTTTAGATGCGAAATTGTTACTAAACTACATATATTCACACCTGTATCTCCGAAGGGGCAAACAGAGGCGTATTAAGTACTCACATTTTGCCAAATATGATTTGGTTCCAGTGACGTAATAGGAGACAAGCCTATTATTGCCGTCAACCGGGTACTTTGGGAATTAAAGATGGGAAATTTAGGAGTATATTGAAAGGGAAAATGTAGGTAGGTATATCCTCATACAGCGAAAAAACACATACGTCAATGTCATCTAGCGAACTACGCAGTAACTACTGATCCTGCATCGCACAATGAAAGTTCTAATTCCGATTAGTATATAACTTTCAAACATCAACCGTTGGGCAGGATCACCTCGCTGGTCTGTGTTGGAGGGACACAACAACCGTTCCTCCACAAGACAAGAGCCTGGCTGACCAGTGATGCCTATAAACATACCTACCTACTGTCCCTCGCATTGATGACCATAATTATATATATATCGGACAGACAGAAATACAGACAGACACGGCGGGGGACTTTGTTTTATAATATGTAGTGATAAGTATGTTTATCAGAAGTCTGGTTACCATAGTAGAGTAGTTTGTGAGAAGTATTATTATTATTAAATGCAAAAAGATATGATAGATACTTCCAAAGATTAAGCAAAAAAGACAAATTGTTCATATTTGTATTTATGAACAATATGAAGGACGTCGTTATTCAATCAGTTTACTGTTATCACTAAGTACGTCAATGTTATAAATATAAATTGTTCATTACCATACGACTTTATATCTGTTTTATGTTAACGATAGTTACCTGTGTCTCGTTGATCACATTTTAATAGCCATTTACACCATGCTTTATTTTATTTCACAACAAGCTAACCCGCCAGACGGTATACTCGTAGTATTTAAATTTTAATACCTGTTTTAGGCTCTTCTAACCTTATTCAACTATAAGAGAAAAAACAATATTAAAATTCATCCAGCCCTTCCAAAATAATGCGCTTACAACGTTCTGTTTACAAACAGATTCATTTTTTATTATTCAACATAAATACTTTCTCTGACTCAATGATGACTTGTCCGCATGAAAAAACAAACTATTGTCTATGCCCATAATAATGCGTAACAGTTTAAAAAAAAATTACACAAACATCAAGACGTTGCCAAAAGGCGCCACACTTATCCGTATTAAATACAAAGAAAACAGATAACAACAAAATATTTTGAGAACACGTCACCGTGCATCTTTTCTGTTAGAATTGGAATTGGAAAAAAGATTGAAGTGTCCAGAAACCGTTTGAGTTTGAATGTGTGACGATATATTTCTACTGATTTTATTTTTTAATTAGTTATTTAATAATAAAATTGAAGTCTAAATGTGTAATTATTGATTTCATTGTATTTAAAAGTAAAACATGAATTCGTTAGAAAACAAAATCATATTCTATTGTAGGTAATATTAAAATTAAAAATGAGCGGAAATCGACACAAAATGGCTTCCACAAAAGTTTTTTACAACTAGTAATAGTTTGTGCAAAGAAGTGATGTTATTTCTTATATACAACAAATTATTATTATCTAGAGCTCAAACAGGTAAAAAATCGCTGACAATAACCCGGGCGTTATGGCAAGCGCTCAACGTTGCCATAGATCAAAGTTATTGCATATTTATGGTTAAATATTACAAATTTTCAAATGCAACTAGTAATAAAAATAAATGACATTGGCATTGCGGCACATTTACCTTGTTATCTCAACATAATATAAAACAAAGTCGCTTCTCGTCGTCTGTCCCTCTGTGCCGCTTAGATCTTTTGAATTACGCAACGGATTTTAATGCGGTTTTCACTAATAGACGAAGTGATTCATGAGAAAGGTTAAGGTGTAATTTTATTAAAGTTTTGTGTAAAATATGACACCTTCCTCATGAATCACTCTGTCTATTGGTAAAAACCACATGAAAATCCCTTCAGTAGTTTTTTAGTTTATTGCGAATAGAAATATGTAGTGATTATATCATGGAACTCGAAAGTTTAAAAGTTAGTACACTCAATGTTGTTAATTATTTTAGATATACCTACGTAGCAGTATCATATATTTACGACAAAATTAAATTACAAAATGCACCGGCAATGAACTGCAATTTGTAGAATAAATCAGATAGTAGGTATCTTTTCTACAAATTGCTATGCACTCATAATAAATTATGAAGTTATAGTTTTTTTTTTCATCTGATAACAGTAACTGTCAGATGTACATCAAGATTTAATGCAAAAAGTCGGCAGAAAGGGAAGGGTAGAGAAATAGCACTCTTCTATCCTGTAGACTATTTTCTGGCGCTTCGACAACAAGCCTGAGCGGCGCGCCTCTCTAAGCCGGAGAGCCCCCCTGCGTGTACCTACCGATCGACCGTTTGTTTGTGGTTTGTGAGGTCTGTCGGGTGTTCAATGATGTTTCGTGTAAAGCATACCTGAATTCTGACCATAGGCTACGTAGCCTAGCCGTAATGAAACACCAGCTGTGGTTTTAGTCGCTTCGAGTCCGATATAAAGTTTAGAAAGTCGATATTTTTTTATACATATTTTAATCTTACTGATATTATAGACGTGAAAGTTTGTCGGGATTGATGGATGGATGGATCTGGAAGAAATTTGTCACAGTACTCATGGGATATAGATTTCACAAAATCTTCCACGCGAGCGAAGTCGCAGGCAACAGTTAGCAATGAACATTCCTATAAAAGACTCCTCATTAAGTTATTATTTTATAACTGTTGTTTGTATTAGAAACGACGTTATTCATTCAATTTACTATTATAACTAAGTACGTCAATGTTAGATCCAAATAATAAATATAAATTGTCCATTACCATATGATTTTATATCTGTTTTATGTTAACGAGTAGTTATGTCTAGTTACTCACATTGAATGGCCCCATGCTTTATTTTATTTAACAACAAGATTTATTAACAAAAATTTTTTCCAACTTCACTAACCTTATTCGAACGAAGTATCACAAAAAAATACAAAGCAATATCAAAATCTATCCAGTTGTTCCCAAATAATGCGCTTACAAACGAACAGAATTTAATTTTTTATTAAATATATCTATAATCACGAAGTATTGCTTCTCGTACGCCCATGATTTAATCTAAAATTCAACCTATCTTGTTAAAATTTACCCAGTCACACAGCCTTTTTTTTTTTTTTTTTTTTTTTATACTGGGGAAATCCATCATGGACTATCCTCTACCTGGGGTGCGGCAGAGGGGTGTGCCGGACTCCTACCGGCTAAAACCACCAGTGTTTTTCATCTCGCACCTTCTGCCAGGGATACGGGAGTCACAATCGTCCGCGTCCCTGGCGGTGCTGGCCCGCCTGTGCAGGCCCCGTCTCCGAGGGGGTTAAATGTGGTCCCCCTTCGCTTCCTTCATCCGCCATAGAGGGGTGCGCGTGGAACACGTCGCACTGTCACCTCGGACCCATTTATAGAGGGACGGATTTCCCCAAATCCGCCGCGCATGGGTCAATTTAGGGGGGCCGAAAGTGGGCATTATCAGCCCTTCTACGACGCCCGGTGCGCCTGCTGCGGATCGGGAGGGTAGTTGATATTTCCCTTTCCCTTTCCGCAGCCTCCTTCTGAGACATCACTGTTTCGCAGAAGGATATCACTGCATCCCAACAACTCTCGCTGCCAACCATACTTTGTATAATAGCCGACAGCGAGAGATCTCCTCCGATATTTGCGACGAGGATATGGCGCGGTTCTTCCCACGCCGTACACTCCGCCACCACGTGCCGCGTCGTCTCCTCATGGCAATCAACGCAGTGATGACACCGGGCGTCCGGCTCCCTACCTATGCGGTGCAGGTACTTCCCGAAACATCCGTGGCCGGTAAGCACCTGCGTCGCCCGGAACGTTAGGGAGCCATGCCTCCTCTTGAGCCATTCTGGCAGTACTGGCTGGATGGCCTCGATGGTACTGAGGCCGGCGGAAGGGTGTAAAAGGCGCTCCTGCCACTCCGCAACCAGGGCCTGGTGCAACTCCGACCGGTGAGTCTCGATTTCACGTAGCACCGGTCGTTCTCCTTCCTCAGTCATATGGTTGCGCCACCGTCGTAGTGATGCGACGGCCCTTGCCTCAAGGTCCCAGGGCGGTGACCCAGCCAGTACGCACGCCGCCTCAAAAGAGATCGTGCGATACCCCCTGATGACTCTAACGGCCATCGCCCGCTGCGGTCTTCGCAGGATGGCGACGTTGTTGGCCGTTAGAGCGTCTGCCCACACTGGGGCCCCATAAAGAGCCATGGATCGCACGACTCCCAAGTATAGCCGTCGGCAGGCGGCGTTCGGCCCCCCTAAATTTGGCAGCAGCGATGATAGCGCGGCTGCGGCGCCCATCAACTTTGGTGCCAGCTGCCGGAGGTGAGGCTCGAATTTCCACCGGCTGTCGAGGACCAATCCTAGATACTTCATGGTCGACTCGACAGCTATACAGACCCCACAGACCACGATATGTAAATCCGGCGGTGGCTTATTTCGAAGCCCATGAAAAGCCATGGCCTTGGATTTGCTGAGAGCCACTTCTAGGCCCAAGCACCGGATGCGTCCCACCACCTGCGCTACCGCAGCCGTTGCCAGCAACGCTGCCTCCCTATAGGTTTTTCCCCCGGCCGTAAGCAGTGTGTCGTCCGCGTAACACGTCAGGTGCACGCGCTGGGGGAGGACACCCCTCAAAACCCAGTCGTAACCGATGTTCCACAGGACCGGCCCGAGAACCGATCCCTGTGGAACACCGCACGACATCTGGCCTTCCTCCGCCAAGACCTTCACGCGCGTGATAGCGTCGATAGTGGAGCGTCCGTGGCGAAAGCCGTACTGGCAGTCGTCCAGGTCAGGGCCCACAGAAAACAAGTGGCTGACGAGGCGGTTAGCAATGATGCGCTCGAACAGCTTACCCACCTCGTTCAGCAGCACAATAGGCACCCAGTCACACAGCCTGTCTTAATTACAAATATCTTTTTAAATTTTTAGCTTTATAATATTAGTATGAGATTATAGGTATAGAAACAATCAGATCCATGTTAATAATCATATTTATATATATACCTTAAAACAGTGGATGATTTACCAGTAGGCTGGAGCCTAGGCCGGCAGATTTTGGGGGCGGCAAATTTGGGGCCTACATTATTTTTTATGGCTTGTCCTTGGGTATCGAATTAGACAGACTGACCGATAGGGGCGGCAAAATTTTAATAGCCTGCCTTAAAATATTTCGGCAATCGAACTGGCGACGTTGCAGACGATACATTAAAATCACCGCGTCACAAAGGACCGTCTTCGACAAATAATATACCTTTGCATGCCAAGGTTGGCTTACACTTCTGGTTTCGTTGATTTATAACAATTAATGAAAATAATATAAACTCAATAAAATACAAAAGCACGACATAAGGACACAATTATAAAGTCATCATAAGTAACCCAGTTTTTTTTTAATCTACAAGAAAAAAAAAACGGCGGCAACGAAGATGTCAGCTTAATATGACACCTGTCAAACGGGCGGGTTGTTGTCAAATTGAGATTGACATATAGATTTGTGTTCCTTTTTCAAAATTGTTTTGAAATTTTGCGGTCACTTTGGTGAAATTTGTTTCGTCATTGTGTGCCTGGGCGATAGGTTTTCGGAAATAAGTACCTACCTATAGTTTTTTGCCAATTCAAAAATACTCTGTAACTGTCTTTGTCAAAGAAGGTTATTGAGCCATTAAGTAGACAAGTTTGATATATGTTTGGAAATGACCATAAAATTATAGGGACAATAATTATTTTCAGTAAATTTTGATTAATGTTGTTTATTTCTAAATATTTGACATTTAATACATATCGAACTAGTAAAACTAAGCTTGAATTTTTAAGTAGGTACCTATCTAACACTTTAAACTGGATTCGATATTGATGATTGATTTAAATAGCGCCATCTAGTATTATTAAATTCAAAACAAATCATAGTTAAAAAGAGTGAGTTCGTAAAGAACCTCAAACCATAGCGTTCTGCTGTCCTTTCCACTCTACCTAAACAATCGCATCGGTATTGCTTAAATAAAAGGTACCTGTTGCAAAACCCGTACAACTGATGAGCGACAGGAAAGACTTACATTGGTTTTCAAATAAAATGTGACCAAGAAAAGAAATAACATTAGGCCACAAACATATATCGAAATATAAATACGTTTATTGATAGTTCGAGCTAAAATTACTATGAATGGAATATTATAAACACATTTTAAGTTTAATTTAAACATAAGTTGAATAGGTACTTAGGTTAAACTTAAAAATAAACATTTTCTACGCTATCTCTTACAAAGAAAAGAATATAAAAAAAAATTAATTAGATATTTTTTTGATTTCAACCTTGTTTCGCTTAATTCTATTCTGAATTCAAAAAATACTTAGGTACTGGCGCTTCTTTTAAATTTGGAAGATTTCAAATATCAACGCCATTTTTTAAAAGATTTCTATACCTACTTCTAAAGTACGAAATCTGACCTTACCATGTTTTTGTTTTAATTACATTACTAAATCACTTTCAATTTTAAAGTCGTTTCTACTATGAATAATATGGAGTAGGTAGTATCCATACCTACGTCTTACATCCTACTCACATTCTTCCCGGCATTACACGAGACCACAGATTATCCTCGTATAGTCTACAACCAGCCAGTCTTATCTCGCACGTAAATTCTGTCAATTACGAACAGGATCTTCGGAAAAAAAAATCAAAATTTTGTGCCACCGGCGCCATACCTTGATAAGACGGACTAAGACCAGTTTTGTTTTTTTTTTACTGTCCTTTTATGGGGACACTCGATAAGAAGTTGTCCTTTTGTGGACGTTATACAGGTTAAATAATTATTTTCTGGTTTTGATTTTTTAGACGAAAGGGTTAAGAAGTTACACGTATTAAGATGGCGTCTGGATATATATAAGACATCTTAGTTTAAAATAAGTTAAGTTTTGATAAAAATGAAATAAAGTCAGATAGAGTATCTACTGCTTCGACGTATGTAGATTGATTAAAGTTTGTAGCTTTTTGTTGGAAGTAGGACACGCAGATTATGATAAAGCTGACAGAAGAATAACAAAGCTCTTGAACACCTTGGCAAGGTGTATTTCTGATGAGCAGATGAAGGCAGCATGCAGCAGTTAATACATGTGCTTCTGGAAGGAGCTAGGCTGGCTCAACTAGTCAGCCTATCTGAACGCATAATGGACCGCCTATGAGTCTAGATGCGGAAACAGAGCCCTATAGCAATACATATGTAGATGATACCCCTGCTTTTATTACAAAAATCTACAGGCACCACAAAAATCATAAGTTAAACAATTCAAATTTACCAGTTTGCTTAATGATGTTTTTGTTTTAATTTTAATAGTTGTATATTAGTTTTGTGTCGCGTCTCGCGGAATGATAGTTGCTGCTCTCACTTCAGGCTTAGCGTTGGGAGTTACTTTGGCACTTACAACATTATTACTGATATATTTTCAAATTTCAAGTGTATGTGTAAATTTAATATTAGACTGCCTCGAAAAAATAAAAAGTTAAATATTACCAGTGATGAAAAAAATTAGGTTAAGGTTTCTCACAAAAGAGGGAAATCTAGATTACAAGACGACGTAGTTTCTAATAGTGGTCTCTATTCTTTTTATTGTTCTAGAATTCTTTAGAGGCATAGCTACAGAGATTTTCTTTAGACAATATCACCACCAGGTCACCAAACATACGTATTGACGAATAGTAATTCGTTACCAATACCTATAAAGACTCTTTAATGCTGATGGTATCCTTCGCGCTTTTCCAACCCTACCCTGCCTGTAAAATGGTCTAGGAATCTCGACTTTGAAAGACGCTTCGAACGCGTCCGCCATGTTTGTTTTAAATATAAAACCTAGCCAAAAAACATTGTAAGGTCTCAATTCCAGTCAGTTCAGTTGGAATGCTAGGCCGACGATTGGGGGTAGGCACATGTACATAAAAAGGCTGGAAAAAATTGAAGCCTTTTTTGCAGTCATGCAGTGAAGTAAAAATATAAACAGGCTAGTTTATATGAAAATCTCTGGAAGATTAAAGGTGCCGTCAGTACCATACTAACACTTAACCGTCCATCGCTCGGGGGCGGCACTTTTGACCCGGCCTTATCTGATCACAAGCGTGTGACTTCCGAAATCCGATCGCGTTTGATGGTGAGAGGCGCCTCTTGAAATAGTTTTTTACTTGACGGTAAAAAATGTTATTGATTTTGTCTGGGTAAGTCATCTTAGACGAGTGCCGAATAAGTTTGAATCGGATTAAAGTTTAACTAGATATTGCCCAGACCTATAGTAGGTATCTTTTATGTTCTAGTAATTAAAACTTTTTAAGATACCATAGAATTTGTTACACAGTTACTAAGGTAACAATAAAGTTTCTAAAGGTATTAAAACCAAGTATGTCATCGTACATGAAAGTCGCTATGAGTATACACATATATTAAATAGATATATCCTTTTTTTGCCTTGAGTGGGCTTACCAAAGCGTTATGGGGTCAAATCTGGTACCCGGTATTAAAGGTCTGACGGTAAATGAAGCTCATGAGGTATGTAAGGACAGAAGCAAATTGAAGGCTTTTTATTGTCTTACGCTACTAGAGAAAATGGCTTGTGATTATATATGTATTTACAAACAATCTCTGCCTAAGTTAATTCAATAGAGATATTGAGGTACACAATGCGGACAATGGTGGTTTCTACATTGTTACAGCCCATTAATCAAATACTAATTTTAAGTTACGAGTTTTTGAGCTTTAGAGCTGATTGCCTAAAAGAGATCTCAAATCCCAATAAGGCCGCCAATTGTACAATGTTTTTTTTTACAATTATTTTTTTTGGTTTTTTCTTTTAGGCTTTGACTTTAGTTTAAAAGTATACATACTTGTATATACAAATATAAAAAGTTATATATCTAAATAAAAGGCTGACAAGCTACCAATTTCCACCACTACTCCATGCGCCAGCCGTGCAGTTTATTTATACATATGCACACATAACCCAGCCACAATTTAATGCTTCTTGTAACCAATACATTAAGTCCGGGTACATCTGATCCCTATCTTACATTTTTCAACTTCCGAAGTGCGCTCATTTGACTCCGAGAGGCGCTATACCGGCTCGCTTTGATCGCCGGAAATCGGACTTACTTAAATTCTTGTTGTCGGCATTTTAGTGTTAACTTAGATGAATGTGAGGTACAGAGCTTTGATGCTCTCTTTAATTAAATATAATTATAATATTCTGGGACTTTTTACCTAAACTTCCGAGAAACGACCCCTGATGCTAAGGTAACTGCTTTTCATCAGAAGGGTGTCATTTTTTATGCAACTTACTGTATAGTGTATACCTGAACAACACAGTCATTAATAACAATAATAATAACTCCACATATCTCACACGCGGCCGTCTGATCCCAAACTAGGCAGAGCCTGTACTATGGTAACCAGACTGCCGATAAACTTACTTATATATTTCTAAATACATACATATTATAGATAAATTACACCCAGGCACAGAACAAATTATCATGCTCATCAGACAATTATTTGTCCTGGGGGGAATCGAACCCGTCGTGGGTTCAGGTTCTTAGCAGTCAGGGTCACTAACCACTAGACCAACAGGCCAGTCATTAACAGAGTGAAAGAGAGAGAAATCAATGAAGAAAGGCAAGTCAATAAGAGTTGTGTTGCATGGACTTCTGCGGTTATTCAACTAAGCAAATGATCCGTTAAACATACATATATACTCTCGCCTATTTCCTCGAAGAGCAGAGATGTATTAAACATCAATATTTTGCCACTAATTTTGCCCCACTCACGTAATAGAGGCGAACCTATTACCGTCAACCGAAATCTTTGGGACTTAAAAATGGGAAAATTTTTAGTGTATTGGAAGGGAAATGTAGGATATTGCTTATACCTATGGATTTGGAGTGTACGCAATAACTGGAGTAGGTCAGGGTCGATACCTGTTACTTGAACAGGCTGTTGTCGGAAAGTCTGAGCCCTATCGCCATAAAACCTTACTTACAGTTAACCATAAAACTTATCTACCAAACCATTTACGATCTAAATGTAATATTATAATACGTAGCCATTAAAGCTATTTCCAGTGTTATCTAACATACGCATCACTAGTATCTGTTGGTTTATCTCTATGTTTAGTACTCAAGAACTCATGTGCTGATTCGCAAATGTTTAAGCAAATTGCTAAGTAATGTTTAAATTGTGTATAAGTTTAAGACTTCGATGTGTTTGTTGATTTTATGTATTTCTATTCGCGAGAACGATGATGTGGGATTAGTGGAATTCCCGGTGTTTACCATCAAGGAGAATTGGGTGCTTGTTTGAAAACATAGTTGTCACTACTTATTATAAAACAAAGTCCCCCGCTGCGTCTGTCTGTCTGTCTGTTCGCGATAAACTGAAAAACTTCTGAACGGATTTACATGCGGTTTTCACCAATAGATAGAGCGATTCATGAGGAAGGTTTAAGTATATAATTTGGTAAGGTTTTGTGTAAATTGATTAAAATATGATGATGATTGTTGAAGATGTTTCTGCTACCCGTGCAAAGCCGGGACGGGTTGCTAGTGTAACATAATATTCTGAGATTTATTACACAGTTAGATGTAGGTACACATGGTTAGAGGGCTCGGACCTTCCCGGCTACTGCCAGTTCGAGGTACCTATGCGACCCTGACCTGTTTTAGCCGTTTTTTTTTATGATGAAGGGACAAAAGAGCAGACGGGTTACCTCCTGGTAAGTGCCTACCGCGATCCATGGACACCTACATCTCAATAGACACAAGTGCGATGCCGACCTTTGAGGTGGGAGTACGCTCTTTTCTTGAAGAAGTTTTCGTTTGAAGGTCGTATCGGTCCGCAAATACCGTAAGCGACAATGTTGTTTACATTCCCCAAGCCATACATATAAGTAATATCCCTTACCATTAATTGCCTTCTCTGCTTAACTACCTTCCCATTTGAAAATCAACTTTCCCATTTTTTATTCCCAAAGCGCCTATTTTTCGGCAATAAGCTTGCCCCTTATTACGTGTGTAGGGCTAATTTATAATTGACAAAATGTGGGTGTTTAATACACATCTGTCTAAACCTTTAGGGATACAGGCGAGTGTATGTATGTATGTTTATCACACCGCGCTATCTAGACCCAAGCTAAACATAGCTTGTAATACGAGTTCTTGAATGCGGACAAACATACTACTTTTATATATATATATTTTTTGTGTGCTAATGTACAGATTATGCATAGAAACACCCAGACAAATGCAAATAAACATATTTATGTATTCAAATATTTGCACTGACTGAAAATCGAACCCAGGACCTCTGACATTGCAGTTGAATGATGTCGCTCAAAAATTAAATAGGTAATACTAATTTTTAAAAAAAAATACTATAATTTTATGTGATCGCGAATAAACAAAATGTTTTTAAGTTTATAAAAGTAAACTCTACAATTCTAGCGTTAACGTGGTCGCCTCGCCACTACGGCGTGCCGAGTGTTGTAGGTTCGATTCCCAGGCTACAGACTGTACGGTAAGGGTTGTTTTCCAGTAGAGCATCTCAAATTTCTGCCCTACCTCCTTTAAGTGATTAGTATCAATTCAAATGGTAACCAATCTCAGTGACTGCCAAGATGGCGCAATCTTTAAACTGGTCGCCTCGATATTACGCCGCGCCGAGTGTAGTCCCCACCGGCACTGGAATCTTCTCTTTGTATACAAAACTTTTTATGTTCATATCACTGGCTACATAACTAACTAAAGTACACACAAGGTTCTGTTAAACAGTTAGTGTCCTCAGCACTACTCATATCACTACATATTATAAAACAAAGTCCCCCGCCGCGTCTGTCTGTCTGTCTGTTCACGATAACTGAAAAACTACTGAACGGATTTTTATACGGTTTTCACTAATAGACAGAGTGGTTAATGAGGAAGGTGTAGGTGTATAATTTTGAATAAAGGATTTTGTATAAATTGATTGAAATATGATTATGATTGTTGAAGATGTCTCTGCGCCCGTGCGAAGCCGGGATGACTTGCTAGTTTTGAATAAAAACTTTCGTGAGTTTACAAAGGTGTCTGAGTCGGACGCAGAAGATCGCTTTACCCCTTAACATAGGTCCCCCGTCCGGTAGGAAACTATTCAAGCAACCCCGAAATACCCACGTGAGTAAAGCCGTAACATCATCATCAGCCCATCGCCCTCCCCCAAGGAGCGCCAACTATCCCTACCAGCCACCTACTTCAAGACGTAACATCATCATCAGCCTATCGCCCTCCCCCAAGGAGCGCCAACTATCCCTACCAGCCACCTACTTCAAGACGTAACATCATCATCAGCCTATCGCCCTCCCCCAAGGAGCGCCAACTATCCCTACCAGCCACCTACTTCAAGACGTAACATCATCATCAGCCTATCGCCCTCCCCCAAGGAGCGCCAACTATCCCTACCAGCCACCTACTTCAAGACGTAAACCGTATGCCCTTTATAAGAAAATTCTACTTACTTCAACGCTGTACAGTTTAGTGATATTTCCTACAAATATGTTTAATACATTACAATAGATAACAAATATTTGCATACTAAACTTCACCGTTGTTTGTAATAGATAACATCTACTTAACATATGTTTTATTCACGATACATCCTTGGGTGATATCTTCACGGTAATACGGAGGGTAAGCAGCGATATTACATTACGGAACCAAAACGACCTATCTGCTCTAGTTTTCAGTAATACATATGTCCTTAACATTTCAAGACGATTCGACTTGTATATCCTACTAATATTATAAACGTGAAAGTTTGTGAGGATGTATGGATGTGTGGATGTGTGGATGTATAGATGTATAGATGTTTGTTAGTCTTTCACGTAAAAACTACTGATCCGATTGCGATGAAACTTTGTATGGAGATAGTTGGAGACCTAGATTAACACATGGGCTACTTTCTATCCCGATATTCCCATGGTACCGGATCTTACGCGGGTGAAACCGCGGGGCGTAGTTGGAAAATAATAAGAATAACACCACCACGCAGGCAAATAATTGTGTGTTGAGCACGATCATTTGTTCTGTGTCTTGGTGTAATTTATCTACAATATTTATGTATGTAAGTATTTGTATTTAGTAATGAAATGAAATTCCACCTACTTTTATGAAAAACAGAGGCAAAAATACTTCGAAATTCAAACGGTCATAACTTATAAACGGATAGATTTAAAAAAAAAATGTTACTGTAACTGCATGCTACAGTCATCCCCTTTCTGATAAGTTATATATATTGTTTTATGGTAAAAGGGGCAAACGAGCAAACGGGTCACCTGATGGTAAATGCACTTTTGCTATGGGGAAAAAGCACCGAATTCGTGACCGCCACGCTAATAATACATATATAGATCCACTAGAGGGCGCTTATCTAAACATTGAGTTCTGTCAGCTCCTTGGTAATTAATGTCACCAACCTGCTAATGTGACGTTTTAAGTTCGTCGTTTCGTTTAAGTTTTCACTTCTGTCGGCACTCCCATGACTTACTATGTTTTTTTAAAGGACACTTCCCGCATTCGGAATATTCCTGTGTCGTGGGGGGCTTCACAACACAGACTGGCTTCTTGGCCTAGTAGTTACTGACCATGACTGCTATGCTACAGGTCGACGGTTAGATTCCCACCTGAGTCTGGGTGTTCTTTGTGTTTGTATGTTTGTAAAGTCCCCCGCGATACAGGAGTAATTCCTAATGCGGGAGTTGTCGTTTTATAAAAAAAAAAAAAACATTTAAACCACGGACACAAAGAACACAAAGACTCGGGACTACTATGTGGATCACACAAATTATTGTCCCTTGTGGGATTTGAACCCACAACACTCGGCGCGGCGTAGTGGCGAGGTGACCGCTTAAACCATTGCGCCATATCCGTGCAGTCAAATCTGCATACACACCTTAAAGGGCGGCAACGCACTTGTGACTCTTAGAGTTACAGGTGCCCATGTCGTAGTCATTTACTATCAGGTGACCCGTCTGCTCGTTTGTCCCCTATACCATAAAAAAAAAACACCTAACTATAAGGTCGCGTCCATATAAACTCCGTCGGCACTATTATCAAAAGGAACCTGTTCTCTGTTCTCTGGCAGACAGGCCCGGGGTTTTACAGCGGGTGTAAAGGCATCGCTTGTAAATCGGTAATGCGGTGATCATAGACCCCAACACGTGCGGGTGCGTTTCCATTGTTTCCGACACGTACCAGTGAAGGTAACAATTTTTTAATACAATCCTAACTATTATTATAAATGCAAAAGTAACTATGTCTGTCTGTTTGGTACTTTTTCACTCCTAAACCGTTTAACCAATTTTGATGAATTTTAGTATAGAGATAGAACCTTAGAGAAGGACATGGGCTGTGTTTTGTCGCGCTTTGTGTTTTGTTATTAACCTTTAGTTTTATCATCATCACTACATATTATAAAACAAAGTCTGTCTATCTGTCTATTCGCGATAAACTGAAAAACTACTGAACGGATTTTCATGCGGTTTTCACCAATAGACAGAGTGATTCATGAGGAAGGTTTAGGTGTATAATTTGTTAACGTTTTAAGTAAATCAGTTGAAATATGAGGATGATTGTCGAAGATGTCTCTACTACCCGTGCGAAGCTGGGGCGGGTTGCTAGTGTAAAAAAATTACAACTTTTTCTTTCCTACTTTCGACGGGACTTCTCTATTATAAAAGTGTATAGTCTATACATGCAATGAACAAATATAGGTATAACAGTGGAAAAATAATGGACACATTTAAAATCGATAATGTTTTTCACTTTTCAATACTGGTCGAATTTCGACCACCGCACCGGGCGAACTCTAATGAAGTACTAGCTAAAATACCCCATTACAATACAATAGCTATTACCTAAAGAATGTTAAGTGGGACATGAAACTGTGCCTTGTCCTGCATTTAGCAACGACGGCATTATAACGTTAGCTGCAGACGCAATCACACAAACAAGGTTTCGCTGCTGATCTCAACACTTGCTCTAGAAGTACTGATAATCGGTTTATTTAACCATGCTATGGTCTTATTTATGATCCTTGATAAACCACAACAATCCAATCCAAATTGTGTTTAAACTATGTCGTCGTGGTCACGCCTGCAGTGAATCGGTAAGATCGTGTCTCAAATCATCTTTAATATGAAAGTATAGAAATTAATTCACAGAATTTTCTGAACACAAGTGGAATAGTGATTATGGATTTTAAATGGCCTGTCAGGTTAGAATGAAACATTCATTATATTTTTATACAACTGTACAATGCACTGATTTTATTTTTTAAAGATTTACCTTCGGAATCAAGACAATAAATCCTAGTCAGCGGTGTTCTAAATTTAAACGACTGGTATTTTTTTTGTGTTGCTGAAAGTAGGTCACATAATTTAACAAGTGCCGATGAAAGATTAAAATATATTTTTGTAATAATTAAAAGATACCTTTTTTTTTAATAATGTATAGCTTAATGGCTATGGCATACAGATTGACAATGGCGATGGCACATTCGGCCAATTGAGCCAAACATTTGAGATTCAGTAAGGAAAATTGATTTTAAGAAATGGTTATTGTTGCTTTCGATGTAATAATAAAAATGTAATTTTTATTTTTACATAGGCCGCTGGGCCCGCACAATGGTAAACAGTTACCTGTGCCTATAAATTGCAACACTGGTGTTGACACCCTATCAATATCTACCCATTAATCTGGCAAGATTATTCATAATCCTAACTTAAATGATAAATAATATTATAAATGCGAAAACGAGCTTATTTGTTATGCTTTCACACGTTGACAAGGTTATAAAGAGGACATAAGGTAGGTACTTAAATTACGCGAGTGAAGCCGGGGTAGAAGCTAGTTTTTTTAGCCTAGTCATTGGAAAACGGGTTGAAACATATAATAAACGTATAGGTGCGAGGTGACTACCGACTTCGCACCCCAATAAAAGTGCCGCGGTGGTCTTACCGAGGCGTTTTAAGCTCCTAAATGTTAATAAAAGGTACCATTTTGAGGCGGTACTTTTTCTAACATCAACGAACGAAAAATGATTAGATGTATTGAAATAGGATATATGAAACTGTTAGCTACCTTGTATGAGTATGTAAGCTTCACGTGGCCAATGAGTGTTGATGAATTAATTGTTGGGTAGGCATGTACCTATAGGCTTTATACTTTGACGCTCGCGCTTCGCTCGCGTGAAAATTCAACTTTATAGATAAAAAATAACCTATGTCCTACTCCAGGATATAATTTACCTCCTTGCCAAATTTCATCACGGACCGTTCAGCCGTTTAGTAGTGAAAAAGTAACAAGCAAACAGGAGTTACTTTCGCATTTATAATACTAGCAGCGCCCCGCGGTCTCACCCGAATATCGGGATAAAAAGTAGCCTATATGTTAATCCAGGTTTCCAGCTATCAACATACCAAATTTCATCGCAATCGGTGTTTTTTTTTTATAAAATTATTAGTAGATAACGTGCGTCACACATTATTTATTAGTATTCTTGTTAACTAGTAGTAAATTAAACAAACCTATCTGTAAGTGATGTTCGATCACGATGATTCGTGATGATGATACGCCTGTAGAGGTTACATAATTATTAACATTATAATGGCGGCTGCTATGCGTGCTACTACTGATAATAATTATGTAATCTCGAAGGCTAATCACAGAAGTTTTAATCCACAACTACACTAAATGTTTGTGTTAGTAATGGGCCCCAGACCCATTGAATTACCCGTACTGAATTTATTAAACACGCACCCCTATTACGAGTACAAAGGTTCGTTAGAGGTCGCGGACTCTTGTTGTACCTATGTTTACATATTTCTCTATAAAAAAAATAGGCAGTCATGGGACTGCCGACACAAGTGAAAACTTAAACGAAATGACGAACTTAAAACGTCACATTAGCAGGTTGGTGACATTAATTAATAAGGAGCTGACAGAACTCAATGTTTAGATTAGCGCCCTCTAGTGGATCTATATATGTATTATTAGCGTGACGGTCACGAGTACAGTGCTTTTTCCTCATAGAAAAGTGCACAAACGTGCCTAAATAAGTTTTCAATTTAAAAAAATAAAATCAAATTACTCCAAACATGTTACACCAGACCGTCTGATCCCAAACTAGGCAGAGCCTGTGTAGTAAGCAGACTGCTGATAATCACACTTATATAATCAAAATCAAAATAAAAATCTTTTATTTCAATTAAACCACTATGGGTATTTTTGAATTGTCAGGAGTAGCAGTCAGTCAGACTAAGTCAGTCGTGAAGCTAGTTGCCTGTTCCAATTCGTAGATTCAGTGGAGAAGAACAGGCAAGAAACCCCAAGGACACTCTGTTATAACATGTTTTTTTACAAATCTCTGGATACATTGCTTATATGCGCAAGTTAAATGTGAGGACAATGTAACGTATTATATGTAAGTACAGCAGTACGGAAATGACCAGCCCCAACCAACCAGCCATCGTCCACTTCAACCATATGATATCAATTGATATCAAAGGGAGTCGAACGACCCGACACGTACGCCACCATCGGCAGGACGTCTAAACGATCATGGCATGTCATATATTACTAAATACATACATATTGTAATACATTTCTGCCTACCCCTTTGGGGATATAGACGTAAGTGTATGTATGTATGTGTCTATAACAAAATGACTAATATGAATTTATGAACCAACAGCGCTTCGATCCGCCGTCTCATAAAGCATCATTCACACGTTATAAATATACGGGTAGATTAAGCAATCGCTTCATAATTAGCACTGTGATGAGGAGAAACGGTTTATTGACATGTAACGTTACTGTCACGACACGTCAAATAAACATTATGGCAAGATTATGTTGATTTTCAGACTTCATTATCTCGTACTTCTTTAAAGGAATACTCAAGCTCTAGGGAGGAGGATTATCTACTTTACAAACATGACTGGCCTGTTGGTCTAGTGGTTAGTAATCCTGACTGCTGAGCCGGAAGTCGTGGGTTCGATTTCGACCCAGGAAAAGTAATTGTGTGATGAGCACAATCATTTGTTCCGTGTCTGGGTATAATTTATCTATAATATAATAATAATAATAACTAAACACATCTCACACACGGCCGTCTGATCCCAAACTAGGCAGAGCCTGTACTATGGTAACCAGACTGCTGATAAACATACTTATATATTTCTAAATACATACATATTATAGATAAATTACACCCAGACACAGAACAAATTATCGTGCTCATAACACAATTATTTGTCCTGGGTAGGAATCAAACCCACGACAACAGGCCAGTCATATCTATGTATTTAGAAATATTTGAGTATGTTTATCAGCAGTCTGATTACCATAGTACAGGCTTTGCCTAGTTTGGGATTAGACGGCCGTGTGTGAGATGATTTGTGTGGTATTATTATATATAATAATACCACTCACGATATAATTTCTTAAAACTACTTATATATTCTTACGTAACAAAGTATATCGCGATTTAGAAAAACCGATCAACGCCATCTATGCATTACAAGCTAAACTAAACAACTGAAACTAATCTTAGTTCTAAGTGTAGGGGTTTTATGTGAACACTATATATTTGTAAAGTACCTACCGATTTACAAGGCACCTTGGTACCCAAATTGATATTCTTAAAAGATTTCATTAAAAGAAATATTCAATATCTGCACTTTATATAGGAACTTAAATATTGCTTAGTTGGTTGTGTCGGTTAATTTTATTTCGCAAAACTAATTAGGGTCCTTAAGCACGAGTGCGGCGCGACGGACAAGGCGACAAGAGCGACCACTCACTGTATTGTAGCCATGACGCAATGCTAACGATTTTACCGCACCTAGTGTGATCATTGCGTATTTTACTTACGCTACTTATGTTAGCAAAAAAAAATAGATCCTTTTGCATGACTGCTTATATAAAAAGTATTTATTGTAAATAAAAAGTAATACGTGTAATTCGTTACTAAACTGCCGGTTTAACATATACATAATCCTACTAATATTATAAACGTGAAAGTTTGTGAGGATGTATGGATGTACCTATGTAAATATGTGTGGATGTTCTTTACTCTTTCACGCCAAAACTACTAAACCGATTTTCATTACTTTAAAAAAGACAACTCCCGCATTAGGAAGGACTCCCGTGTCGCGGGGGACTTTACAAACATACAAACAAAGGGCACAAATTGGTGTTCACCCAGACTCGGGTGGGAATCGAACCCACGACCTATGGTGTAGCAGTCAGGGTCGCTAACCACTAGGCCAACACGATGGAACTTGGTATGTAGACAGCTGGAGACCTGGATTAACATATAGGCTACTTTTTATCCCGATATTTCCACGGTATCGAGACTTACGCGGCTGAAACCGCGACGCGCTGCTAGTATATGTATATATATAAACAAGGTGTTGGGTCATATAGAAAAAAATTCTGAAAGCAAAAAAAAATAATATTAAAATATTTTTTTTGACGTAGGTACATAATTATGTCTGCACAGATCAATGTTCAATAATTTTGCTTTTTATTTCTTTATGCAAACATTTTCAGATAAATCCGGAATTCAAATCGAAATATTAGCAGTCAATTTTCGAGTTCAATTTGCCTGTTTTATAATATTACTAGCAACCCGCCAAGGCTTCGCACGGGTAGCAGAGACATCTTCAACAATCATCATTACAATTCAAACAATTTACAGAAAACCTTAACAAATGATATACCCAAACCTTCCTCATGAATTGCTCTATCTATTGATAAAAACCGTATGAAAATATTTTTAATTTTATCGTTAATTTGTATTTATTTTTGAGAGTCGAATTAAAAAACACAAATTTTCGTACTGGGTCTACTATACGACCCTAAATTATGACCCCATCTTTCTGTAACACTTTTTATAACAAACCAGCAAAAGTTAGACGTATTGTTAGCAAAAACCTTACCAACAATGTTTCATTCAACTCGAAGCAATACCTTTACACAACAAGTCAGCCTAAATAATTGTCTAGAAACCTAACACAAACAAAACGTATTTAGAAGCTGCTTTCTTTAATTTGTTGACTCTTTAGGAAGGAGGGTTTTATACCTGTCTTCGTCAGGTGTTAAGTGGATAAGTAAACACTAAAATATCTTCGTTTGTAATTTTTAGCGATACTCCGGTTCGTTTCCGTGTTTAGAATAGCAGCAAATGGTATGTGCTTAATTTCCGATTGAAGAATGGAACAGTAGATTTTTTGTTTGAATTAGGGCACCAACTAGGTAAACGTCTATTCCTTAAGCACCTGCGGCTAACCAACAATAGGTACTAGTATGATGTGGTTTTTAGACTAGAGAAGGAGAGCTCTGGGGGAAATGAGTCTAACGAAGGACTTCGCTGATGGTATGAGTGCCTATATAGACCGTTAAGTGAAGACTTCTTTAGGCACGTTCGTGCACATTTGCTATGGGGAAAAAGCACTGAACTGGTGACCGTCACGCTAATAATACATATATAGATCCACTAGAGGGCACTAATCTAAACCTTGAGTTCTGTCAGCTTATTTTTTTTTTTCATATGGACACTGTCAGCACCTTATTAATTAATGTCACTTACTTGCTAATGTGACGTTTTAAGTTCGTCGTTTCATTTAAGTTTTCACTTCTGTCGGCAGTCACATGACTGCCTATTTTTTTAATCGTGTGGGGTTACCACAGGTCATTACCGGTCATCTAACGGTGGAGTGGTATGTCAGAGTCGAACAGACAAAGACACAGGTCACAATTGAATCTATTGCAAGATATTCAGGAATGATTATACCTAAGATGGAAGTAATCGAGAACCACAGCAGACTTTGGTCACGGCTATGAATGCTGGGGCCTTGCCCCAATCCGGTTCAGAGAGGCCTACGTGGAACACTTTCGCCACCATCTCGGGCTTGATTCTGCAAGGGTAATTTGTAAGCCCAGGGCTGTTCGATTTCTCATATGGTCCTATAAAAAACACATAACTTCTACCTAATAATTTAATTCGAAAAACATTGAGAAATTTCCCCAATTTAACTTTAAATATAAGTGAAATAAACCGTAAATTTAAGTGTAAACTGTTACCATAAATACATTATGCATTCTGTTTTTATATATGTAGGTATGTTAAATAACAACAATTTGACACTTACATGTTACAAAGAAGTTAAAAACATTGAAACGATAATAAATGATTATTAACTATTTAAATAGCTCATTAACTCGTACGAATGAATATTCTGACGCAGTACACCTATGCTTAGAACAACTATTAGGTACCAGCAGCGCCCCGCGGTTTCACCCGCGTAAGTCCCGATCCCGTGGGAATATCGGAATAAAACGTAGCCTATATGTTAATCCAGGTCTCCAGCTATCTACATACCAAGTTTCATCGCAATCGATTCAGTAGTTTTGGCGTGAAAGAGTAACAAACATCCATACATCCACACATCCATACATCCACACATCCATACATCCACACATCCATACATCCACACATCCATACATCCACACATCCATACATCCACACATCCATACCTCCACACATCCATACATCCACACATCCATACATCCACACATCCATACATCCACACATCCATACATCCACACATCCATACATCCACACATCCATACATCCACACATCCATACATCCACACATCCATACATCCTAACAAAATTTTACCTTTATAATATTAGTAGGATAGTCCTAATTGTTTTGAAACTTGGGCGACTTTACTTTTTTTTGGTTACCCGACGCGGCGACGTTTCGATCGAATTGCACAGACCGTGGTTTTTTTATGAGATAGGAGGCAAACGAGCAAACAGGTCATCTCATGGTAAGTGACTTCTGCTGCCCATGGACACCTACAACTCAAGAGTCACAAGTGCTTTGCCGGCCTTTAAGGTGGGAGTAGGGGAAGGGAGGGAAGGAAGCGTTAGGGCTTCCGGTGACCTCACTCCGGTCGAGTCGGCCCATACATGCCGAAGCATGGCTATCCCACGTTTCACGTGGTCACGGGTGAACTGGACTGGTATTGTACCTTATAAATCGAGTTAATTTATAATTAATATTATTTTTAATATTATAGTTCTGTTTAAATTAATATACATTATTATTATAACTTTTTGAAATCGGAATAGTTTGATGAACGTATATGATAACATTATAAAAAAAATCTTGGCCATTACTAAGGTATTAAAAAGAGTAAATTGTTTTTTTTATCAGTTTAGCTAAACCGTGGCTGCTAAGTGTGGCCAGCTTCTGTGTGACCTAGGTTAGACATCTTGTTATTTTTTTTTTCTTTGTTTTTTGTTGTCTTTGGGTATGTTAAAGTTTTTTGTTTTGCCTTATGGGAAAGGCGCGTATTGAAATGGAACGTTGTGTCAAAATTTGAATTATGATAGATCGACTGATTTCAGAGTTGTAGTACCACGAATTTGCAGCATTGTTTTTTTTGGCAAAAATTATTTGTGTGTCCTGCAGTATAATGTTTTATTAAAATAGTTAGATTTAATAGTGTAATATTGCCGTGTAAATAACTTATAATATTTTTGCAATCCTGTGGGTTTTCTGGTAGAAGGTAACACTCGTCCTTTAATAGGTAGGACAAAAATAGCTTACCCACAGAAATCTGTGAGCTTACCTATAGTCATTAAACAAATTAAACTAAAATATAGACAAAACATTACGATTGGTTTTAAAGTGTTACTTTCAATAATATTAGTTCGGAATATTTTTTCGGCCTCAAAAGTTCGATAAGAAATAGGCAAGGTTTACAATTCTGTACTGATAGCTATTCATTCAGTATAGACGTCATAAATTACCCCTAACCCTCTAATGGCTGGTTACGCTTGCACTAGCAAAAAGAATGCCCCGGTCTAACCGACCCCGGGGTATAAATCTTCCCCTTGCTGTACAGATTGGATGGAATTTTTAGTTTATTTTATTTGAATAACTGTATCTGTATTTGCGGTATGTGATCTTAAATTTGTATAGTTATTTTAATATAGGTATACAAGTACTGGAGTTCAAGTTCAAGCCTTGGCCGTGCACCTCTCACTTTTTGATATTTATATGATTAAAATTCATTCTTGCTTTAACGGTACAGTAAATAAAACATGGAGAAATCTACATACCTGACAATTTTCTGTAATGTTCTAGATCGTTTGTGAATTATGACAACCACCACTAGGGTTAAGATCATGTTCTCGGAGACTTCCTTCGTACAAATCCCTTGCGATAGACTCACTTGTGACGGAACACCGTGTGGTTTTAGTCGGTTCGATTCCGACATACCACTTCACCGATAGCCATGGTGAGGTATCCACACGAAAAACACGGTGGGGGTATCCACACGAAAAAAAAAGGGTTAACATCATAATCCAATAATTTTTAAATATGCACATGCTTTGTTAATGAAAGGGAATAGGTTAAGGTTACTTATAAATAAATTGACTTTTAGTCATAGGGGCACAACGATCATTCCGTTCTTATCTGATAATGACGTGTTGCCAAAAGGAAAAATATATGAGTGTGAGTCTATTGTTTAATTAGGTACATAATACACCACATCGCTGTTTACGGGTGAAGATTGTGGTAACCGCATCTTTTTCTAAATATAGAAATAGTTTTACATCATCGCTACCTATGTACAGTATTAAATCACATGAAAGAAAATCATGTAGAGGTATTTCAAGTGTATTTTTCAAGTTATATTTGAAAATAGCTGACCCGCGCAACTACGCCTGCGTCACGTAAGAGAGAGAGAAGTACATTTCCCCCTTTTTCCAACATTTTTCATTGATGCTCCGCTATTGGTCCTGTAGCCTTCCTTGGGCTATCTAACACTAAATTCGAACTAGTAGTTTCTGAGATTAGCGCGTTTAACCAAACAAACTCTTCAGCTTCAATATATTAGTATAGATTAAAAACGTAAGTGGCGATACCTTTTCATTTATTTTGAATTGTGTGGAAACCCCCACGGGTCATCACCTCACCGGGGCCAACGTTTTTACCACCTAGATGCCAGATAATAATTTAGAGATTTTTCGAAGATCAAAAATCACCGTTAGTCATTAATTTTATTTTAATAACATTAAGTTGGTAGTCGTTACGTTCACACATAATATAAACTACAAATCTCATAAGTATAAATAAAATAAAATCTAAAGTATCACAATCTTCATACAATCTTTGAGACATTAAAAAAAACACCGACATGCAAACTGCCTGAGCAACCTATCTACTACGCATATGCCTAAATTATGTCATTATTCTTTTGCTAAATAGTACAGCCACACCAAAACTCATCGCCATTAAAAAAAAGTTAATAAGAATACTGGTAACATAGATGAAACACAACTGTATAAATACGTTGTATGTTAGCGTGTATGTTTCACGGTCGCGCGTCGCGAAGAACTTACAAAAACGTCTTGCATTTTCCGGCAGAAAATTCCAATGATTTTCCACTCAGAATCATGATCTTTTTTTATAGCATAGGGGGCAAACGAGCAGATGGGTCACCTGAGGGTAAATGACTACCGCCACCCATGGGCACCTGCAATTCAAGAGTCACAAATGCATTGCCGTCCTTAAGTGGGGGTAGGGGAAGGGTGGAAGAGGGGGAGAGGGGGGAAGGGGAGGGTTGCTTTGCTTCAATATCGGTTTTCTGTGAGGCCGTGGTATCACACCGGCGAACAGGCCCATACGGCCATACGTGCCGAAACATGGCTCTCCCATGATGAAATCTGAACCTACTATTTCAAGGTTTAGCAGGCCGTTACTTACACCCTTTATATTTTAGAAATATGTAAATTTGTCCGCAAATACCTAGAATTCCACAATAAAAGAGAATACATAACAGAATATTCATTACGACATAAAAAAACAGATTAAACCTACCAACCTCTAAATTAGCTATGCATTCTACTGTCTACATTCCGTTTGTCATGGCCATAAATAAATTTAACAAGCTCCCAGATCACATTAGAAATGAAGAAAGCGCCACTTTATTTCCTACAGACAACAAAACAGATATTAATTAACAAAACCTACTTATACATTACATGAATACTTAATCGATAATAACGTAACGCTAGCCAATTAGTAAAATTTTAAAGCGTGTATTTAAATTAAGTTACATAATGATGCTACTCGGTTTTTTTCCAACTTGAGACACCTCACACACGGCCGTCTGTTCCCAAACTATGCAGATCCTGTACTTTAGTAACCAGACTGCTGATAAACATTCTTATATAATAAAATTACTAAATATCCGGGTGTAATTGATCTACAATGTATGTAACATTGTAGATCAATTACACCCGGACACAGAACAAATGATAGTGCTCATTACACATTGATTTGCCCTGGGTGGGAATTAAACCTATAACCTCTGGCTCAGCAGTCACCAACAGGCCCATCATTAACTAGTGTGATTAACATACCAAGCTGATAAATGCGTGTTTATACAAAAACAAATCAAACAATAAGAAAAACAATAAAAAAATGTACTTGAATAAAAGTTGAATTTTAATAGTTCTATTTACATATAAGACGAATTATTATACCTATATGTATAATAATTTCATCCTCTCTCCTACCCTGCCGTGCCCGACAGGGTCCATAATGAACTGTAATATCTACTACGCTGGCATGCCCAACAGGGTCCATAATAAACTGTAATATCTACTACGCTGGTGTGTCCGACAGGGTCCATAATGAACTGTAATATCTACTACGCTGCCGTGCCCTAGAGGGTTCATAAAGAACTGTAATATCTACTACGCTGCCATGCCCAACAGGGTCCATAATAAACTGTAATATCTACTACCCTGGTGTGCCCGACAGGGTCCATAATGAACTGTAATATCAACTACGCTGCCGTGCCCTACAGGGTCCATAATAAACTGTAATATCTACTACGCTGCCGTGCCCAACAGGGTCCATAATAATCTGTTATGTCTACTACGCTGGTGTGCCCAACAGTTTTGTTTATTAAGTATATAATATATAACAACTCTGTAAAGTTTTGGTGTGCAATAAACTTATAGAATATTAATTAAAACTGTCTAATTGTGATTGACAACAAAAGTTTATTGTTGAAAATTAACTGACTTTGATTAATCCGTTCTCCAAACATACCTGATAAAGCACTTTCAGACTTAATTAACTATTTTTAACGTACCAAAATCTTAATTACTTTTACCAGCTACTTAAATACAAATCAAACTTGACTAGATTATAATATCAAACTCTGATTAAAATATACCGAGCTAACTAAATAACTAACATAGCACAATAGGAACATTTTTGTTGATTTTTTATGCTTACGAAACGAGATGTTTAGTTTAAAAGACCGGAACCCACCTGAACTGGGAAAAAGGTTGGTCAAAAAAGTACATGAAGTCGCGAGAATTGCCTTAAGCATTTATAGGCATCGGTAAATATTAATTGTTAAGTGAAGTAATATGCTCGCTTGTCGTGGGAGAGCAATGCTTGGGCGCTTATGGGCCAGCTCGACAGGAGTGGTACCACGGCCTCACAGAAACACAGAAAACACCGAGTGAGTGAGGTTACCGAAGGACCTAACCCCCCTCTCCCCATTTCCCTGCTCCCACCTTAAAGACCAGCAACGCACTTGTGACTCTTGAGTTGCAGGTCCATGAGCGGCGGTAGTCACTTACCATCAGGTGACCAATATGCTCGTTTGCCCCATAATACCCTACTCTATATACTAAAATAATCACCTTAAAACTACCTACATGTCAATTTTTATTTTGCATTTGATAGGTGTATTGTTGAGTACTAAACATCACGCTACGATTCTTAAGAGGGAAGTAGCCATCATTATCATCATTATCATTTGAGACATAGGCCTCCCTTAATGACTTCCAAGAAGACCTGTGGGAAGCGCCCGGCTTCCACCGACAGTCTGCGATCTTTACTAGTTCGTTTGTAGACCGCGATAATGGACATCCTTCATTCGAGAATTTTGGGCCCATCGACCATCCGTTCTACATGCTATGTGTCCTGCCCATTGCTACTTCAATTTGCGGACCCGTTAGGATACGTCGGTAACCTTCGATCGCGCAGAGAAACACCAAGCATAGCTCTCGCCATAGCTCGCTGAGCGACTCTGAGCTTGCTTATAAATCTCTGGTTACACAAGTAGCCATATCATTTTATTATTATTATTCTCTTTATTCACTTAAATATACATCTAAATTACATTTTTATATACATTCAGATATAAAAAAATATATTTAAAAATACAAAAAATAGTGTCGAACCGGTGTCGGGTACAGGGACCAAGCTACCGGTGGTTAGGGTTCCAGAGACAGAAACCTCCTCACTATGCGTGCTGTATCGAGGAGGACTGCCTTCTGCATCAGGCTCTTAATTCAGCTGCCTAATGTGAGCTTCTGAAGGTGTTGGTCGAGACTCTTAGCAATTAACCCATGGGCTGAAATAACTATCCGCACAACGATTGCTGAATCCACATTCCACATGTCGACAATCTCGTGGGTTAAGTGCAAATATTTTATTTTATTCTCTTTTTCGGCCTTTAGTCTTTTTAAGTGCCTAGTGCTACTCCGACCGAAATGGTCCTTTGTAGCGCACTTTTCTTCGGGCTTCGAGACACCCCCATATCTTATGAGCAGTGATTGTTTGCAGTTGCTTGATGTGCAACCCTAGGTAAATACTTCGGTACCGCTTATCGGCCACAAGAGCATAGAATATGTATTGTAGTTTCTTCTACCTCTCGACAGAACCTGCAGATTGTGTTTTTACCCAACTTTAGGTTAAACATATTATGTTTGTTCAGTTTGCAGTGTCCAGTGTGACTGCACAGATTTTGTATCTTTTAAGATCCAGAAGTTGTTTTGATACTTAGTTATCAAAGTGTCTTAGACCAGTCAGCCATGCCATAGATATACCACTACTATCTATCAATAGGGAAACTGATAGTTGCTTATATGTATAAACTAGCAGCGCCCTGCGGTTTCACCCGCATTAGTCCCGATCCTGTGGGAATGTCGGGATAGGAAATAGCCTATGCGTTAATCTTAGTCTAAAGCTATTTACATACCAAGTTTCATCGCAATCCGTTCAGTGGTTTTTGCGTGAAAGAGTAACAAACATCCATCCATCCAAACTTTCACATTTATAATATTAGTGGGAAGTGGGATTATTGTCATCTTTCTCTTTTGGCGTGATATGAATCGAACCGGTATCAACCACGACAACATAGAACTACCTTAATAATTACATTAGCATGTGCACTCAATGTCTAACGAATAAATTAACAACATGGTTCTTTCTAGAAATATCTTACAACTGGTCAAATATAATAAGGTCTTATAGACTTAATTCAGAACACTTTTTACCTAAGTCCAAAGATCATCTGCTCTTCTCTAGTCGTTGAAACAACATAACTATCTTCGAGACACTACACTTTTTATACGATTTCATTTGTTTTTTCTATCGATCATCCCCGAGAGGACAAACAGATCGTAACATACCTTACTAGTAGTAAAACTGGCATTAAAAAATCCTAATATTCTTACCAGTAGTAAAACTTTGATTAAAAAATTCCAATATTCTTACTAGTAGTAAAACTGGGAAAAAACGTCCCAGAATGCTTACTAGTAGTAATAAGTAGTAGTAATTCTTTGAATAGCCTGATTTTATTACATGTATCAATACGTATTATAGATAAATTACACCTAGACACGGAACATAATCACACAATTATTTGTCCTGCGTGGAAATCGAACCCACGAAATCTAGCTCACTGACCACTAGACCGACAGGCCAGTCAGGATATAGGTAGGTAGGTACCAATGGGAAATATTAATTAACGCATTCGTCACCACAGGTTTAATTTTAATTAATTAATTAAAAGAGAAGATATCTTTACTACGTACGCCTACCTAAAGAAACGATATTAGCTAATTAACTAAAAACTAATAAAATCAATTAGAGAACTAAAGATAACGTTAACTAAGATGGTCATAAAATTATCTCAAAATGGCTTCAAAATAATTACTAGATATAACTTTTTAAAAGCTATATTTTAGTGATTGAATAATAAACTTATTTATTTGGTTTGTTAACTGTTGTTATATTTTTACTTCACGATTTAATGACCCCACTGTAGGTACCTTAAATACTACCTATGCGAAATGTAGGTACCTAATAATAATAATTAATTAAAAAAAACATCTGATTAATTATCATAGGCACCTATTACAACTAATTTAGTGACAAGGATTGCCAATATAATGATATGGCGAATATCAATCAATTATTTATTGAACATTTGTGATCCCAACTTCAATAGATTCATTAATATTGTGACATCCTGCGTCGCGGTCTGGGTTTGGATGTTCCATAGGTACTTATTCCTTGCAAACTGTAAATCAAAGGTGTTATAAGCTTACCTTTAGATATATGGGTTATATATCTACCTACTTAGTAAGAATCCCTTGAAATTATAACGAAATATGGGTTACTGAAAGCAAAACACTCAACTTCAACTCACCAAGGTTGATAACATGGCCGAAAATGAAATGAAATTATTTGTTGTTAGAGATTTGGTTCAATTTACAGTACAAGAAGTACTTTCCCAAAACAACACATACCTCACTGAGCGAAAATTAACCAGGTTCTGGTAAATCTATTTTATTACTAGTAATTTTTTTAGTTAATTAAATATTTCCTTTAATAAAAATCCAAGGAAATATTGGAGAATTAATTACTTGAAATAATAAAGTTTTAAAATATAAGTGAGTTACTTATACCTAGGTACACACACATACATACCGTGTACTAATTACGTAACATCTTCGGTAAACCAATTTGCAATTCATCCGGACACGAATCTTTTTACCAATTACCGGAATTAATAGAAAACAGACGTGTAGTTTAAAATAAACATTAATATATCAAAATTTTAATCTCCATACATCCTTATATTTTAACCACGTACCTAATGGAAGAAACCTATTAGTACATACAGCCTAGTTAATGTTTAAACAAGGGTGATACGATTAAATTCAGTTACGTAGTAAAACTACTGAAACACACCTTGTACGCGGCAGTATAACTACTTATATTCATGTAAGAGTTAATATGGGTAATTACTTATAATTAACTTAAAAGTCAATAAAACCGATTAGCGAGAGAGGACATATAAAATTAGCTAGACATAGTTTTAAAACTCAAAATGGCTTCCATATCATTACATTAAATTTTAGAATCTATGTTGAGTAACTTGAAAAAATAACGAAATTTATATTAAAACAAACATAAATATTTAAAATACCCCAACTCGAAAACCCCTTCAAAGTTTCAGCGATTACAAAAGAGCGATCTTCGAACGACAGAACAGATTTTGCTTTTTATTTTCTTAATTATTTATTTAAAAACTTTATGCACAATCTGTATCTATCTACAGAGGTAGACTTAATGCCAAAGGCATATTCTCTGAAAGTCTAACTTAGGGTGATGTAGAAATGAATGAAGTAGATGCATTAAAAAGTATAAGAATGAGTGAAATAACGAAGAAAAAGGCAAATAAATACATATACCTACTACTACCTACTTAGATACATACATACAAGAATATTTAAACATAAGTATATATATTATAAATACAAAATTACCTTTATGTTTCTACTGTTCTGATGGCTCCGCCAATTTACGGATTTGCTTTAAATGATAGGCGACCAGGTGCCATCCTGATTTCCTGCGGAAGGCCATTCCAGAGGAGGACAGACTGAATTATGAAAGAAGAATCGACGGTCTGACACATGTTGAAGAATGACTGGGACATAATAGGAAAAGATTATTATTTGCTGTAGATTTATTAATTTACAGCTAAGAATAGTCTCGATCAAGTCGCCTTTCAAACAAAAACACTAAATGTAAGTCGGTCTATCCGTTTAGAAGCTATGACGCCACAGATAGATACACAGATACAAAGACATATTTACACAGATACTCACGTTAAACTTATAACATTACATTTTGCGTCGGGGGATAAAAAAGGGTGATACGATTATAATCATTTACGTAGCTAGGTACTCAAACATAGGTATCTTGTACAAGGCAATAGGTAAGTACTTACTTGTAGGTATATATGTAAAGTTCATATGGGTAATTACTTATAATTAACTTAAAAGCCAATAAAACCGATTAGACAGAGAGAGAGGACATATAAAATTAGCTAGATATAGTTTTAGAACACAAAATGGCTTCCATTAAATTTTAGAATCTATGTTTAGTAATATGAAAAAGTTATGTGGTTTATATAAATATAAGTGTAATTTAAAGCCAAATAGATAGTCAATACGAATTGTCGAAATGTATTAAATCACTGCCAGCTGCTCGCTACTCTAAACGTAGTAGGTAACACTATTTTACTAATACTAGGTATTGAAATGTTTTACGGATAAATGTTTTAGAACATGTTGAAACAAATTGCTTTAATTACAACATTAAAGTTGTCACGATAAGGCTTATCAATTTAAATGTAATTTACATTTAAAATACACTACAAGAACAGATAAATATATAAACACCAAACTTTTTTTGAGGGCTGTAAAGATGTTTACTTTTTAAATTTTTGTCGAAATATGATTTTTCATTTTATTGTGATAATAATATGTTTTTAACTGGGTTCTGCGAATTTGCAGAAAAGATTCCAATGTTTTTGTCATATTCTGGTTCATTTTCTAAAAAAATCCTCTAAATATGTATAATATAGAACCATATTTTTCCATAAGTATACATAATACATAATAGTACCCGTCATTATTATTTACCGACTTCTTACTTTGTAATAAAACTAGCAACCCGCCCCGGCTTCGATTTTTTCCGACATCTTTATTTATTTATTAAATAGTAGGTACAACCACGTCATACATACATCTTCAACAAACATCGTCATATTTCAGAAATTTTTCGGAAAATCTTAACAAATAATACACCTAAACCTTCCTCATGAATCTCTCTGCCTATTGGTGAAAACTGCATTAAAATCCGTTCAGTAGTTTTTTAATTTATCGCGAACAGACAGACAGACAGACAAACGCGGTGGGGACTTCCCACTAAACATAAATTATTTTACTTTTACATTTCGGCACCTTAATAAATCGCCTTTTATCGAAGACCTAACAGTCAAATAAGGAGATGCAGGCATACTGCACACTGTTTGCGATAGAACTCATTCGTGACTTGCGTAAGGGTTCCGGTAGATATAGTTATTTACCACTTTGGTCATACCATAAAGGATACAAAGTTTTCAACAACTAATTAAGTTTATTGGTTGGGTAATAGAATAGGCGTTTGTCTTCCAATCTACTATTAAACATTCCAGGATTATAATTGTCTGGAAAAATAGATGCAGGCAGTTTATTCCAGACTTTGGCGATTTGAATTATTAAAAAGATCTATTATGTACTTACCTACTTAAATTAATTTAGGTTTTCTGGGATTGTGATTCATTCCTAGTATCTAAGCCTGTTTTTTTTTGACATCATTGTTTTTTAACTCTAGTAAGCATGTAAGCCTATATCTTACTAGGAAAATATCCAGTACACTTTACTGGTCTCCTAGCCCAGTTTAACACGGCACGTCTTAACATATAGTATATACCAATATAAAATGATATAATATTTCTTATTTCTAACAAACCATGGCTACCGTCACCACGAAAACAGAAAACACCTATTTAATTATTAATTACTTTATTAGACACTCACGCATATTGACACAAGAGTTTTATGACTGCCAATGAACTGCAATTAACAATTTAAAACAATATATTAATTATATAGGTATCGAATACCTACCTTTAATCACATACCTACTAGGTATATACCTACCATGTATTGTATATTTGATCGAAGTAGTCGTTTCTTAATATTTAAGACCTTTGTGAAGCTAAACTTCTCAGGAAGGTATGTAATGTTTATAAAACTGACCAAGAAAAGTAAATTCTCGTATAAATACATAATTAAGTAGGTATGTCATGGAACGCGAAAGTTTAAAAGTTAAGTAAAAAAAGTAAAAAAATTAATAAAAATAATTGCATAAATGATAATAGATTAAATTTGGCATAGGAGGGCAATACGGACTTTTACAATGCAACCAACAACAGTATTTTAAAATAAAATATTTCTATAAATTTCGGAAAATAACTTAATTTAGAAAAAACTTTATTTTTTTTACTAAGTAGGTGTAGGTATATCTAGGTACTCTCTTTATACATTATTACTTATATATATACGAGTATATATACATATAAAACTTTGTATTTATAATATTATTGCTATCTACATAAAAATAACTAAATATATCACAGAAATGCGTTTAGCTTTAGTAGATGGCAATAAGATTATAAATACAAAGATTTTTTTTTAATACATATCTATATAGAATTGACAACGTTGAGTTCTAAACAAACATAGTCAATTAATTACATATCTACATAAAAAAAATATAGATATGTAATACTCTAAGTAGTTTAATAAGAGATATATCGATTTTTGTTCCTTATGTCATAAAGAAAAAATTAAAAAAATCAAAGTATCTACCTGTATGTTGGCTTTTTACTTGTACCTATATTTTTCCGGTGTCATTGTTATTTTCTTATACAGGCGAGTTAAAATATACACCTTGCATAAATACTTTATCAAATAAAAAAAACAAAAACCCACCTATTTAGTCATTTATATTTACTTATCTTTTTTATTTATTTTTTAAAAAGACAACTCCCGCATTAGGAATTACAAAGAACGGACACAAAGAACACCCAAACTCCTGTGGCATAGCAATCAGGGTCACTAACCACTAGGCCAACAGGCCAGTCCTGTATTTTGACCCATTCCATCTATTTTGACAATAACTGTCTTTCACTTGGACTAACAGTAGGTACTCATATTCTAAGCACAACTAGAACGTTTTTAGAAAGCCATAGGTATTCAGTATTGCTATTATTCTTAAAAAAAAATTTGTTTAGTCTGAGGTTCATTGATTTGCGACAAAAAAAGTATTTGGTCACATAATTATATCTAGTCCACTATTCTCTTAGTACCCGGGTATAGTCCTGTAAAGTTATCATATATGGCAATGTTTTAAATTAAATTGTTCACGCTATGTAAATGAAAGAGCTGAAGAAATACCTATATCTAAGAACATTGAAATTCGTCGGCCTAATATCTTGGATCTGGACAAAGTTTTAAGCACATAGCAGTGACAACCATGGTGTAAGTAGTGCATTTACATGAATTCCTATTTAAATAAATACTAGCTAACGTTGTCTTTGGACTTATTTTTCATATAGGCATGTAGGCCGCATAGGTATGTGGCTTAAGAAAAAAAAAAGGTTGATTAGTTATATACTTATTAATTTTCTAGAGTATATTGAAAGATTCCTTTTTTAAGTAACAAACATTCATCCATCCATCCAAACTTTCACATTTATATTATTAGTAAGATTAGTGGGATAACATTATATAATTAATAACATTAATTTGTCAAGAACTGACGACGTAAAATGTTTCTTGACCAACGCCATTGACGTGACATTGGACTTGTTTTTTTTTAATACGAAAGGAGACGGCATTTTGAGTCCTAGTTTTTTTTTTCTAAAAATATTCATTGGTACATGATAAGTCGAGACTTGTTAAGTCGTACTTTTAGGTTTTACAGGAGCGAAACACACGCGTACCGTTTACAGTATATTTTACGAAAGAGAAGATTGACGATGATGGGTTTTATAAAATTTGTGTTTTTTAGTCATATTTGATGTTCCTATGTGAGCAGAGGGGTCACCTGATGGTAAGAGGCTACCATCAGGTACTAGGTAGGTACTAGGTAATATATTTAGTATAGGTAGGTAGCCATTTAGTATAGGCAGGTAGCCGTGTAGTAAGTTTGAGTTTGGCTAATATGATTCTGTAATAGGGCCTACTTTAATGTACCCACTTCGGAATGCTTGACCGATACTTACCTACCTAAATAAAATTTATGTAACATTTTTTAACATTAATTAATTAACATTAAATAAATTGCTAAAAGTAGGTAAATTCAAGTACCCAATGTTTCAAAAAGGTCAACGTTCAAATCACAACTTTTGCAAACATGTCAGTTATAGTAATACTCACTGGGCATAATTTCAACGTGTGATGATGTGTCCATGATATTGTGGTGATGCATCATATCGGGTGGGGACTGCACCAGTCCACCACCGCCCCCGCTGGCCATCACCATCACTGACGCAGGTATGTCTTCACCGGTGATCACCTTTAACAGTTTCTACCAAAAGGTTCCTAATAAATACCGTTTACACCCGGTATTTTACGATTTTTAACACCTTTTTATAAGTTTTAATGATTTTTTCTTGTCATTAAAACGGTTTCGTTTTTCAATAACCCGATCATAAACTGGATTCTGATATTTATTGCAATGACATCACACTCAATGTATTTTATTTTATTGTCTTAAACACGCAAATGTTTTTTAAACACTAAGTTCTCACAAACAGAATACATCAAAAACTGTGTCTTAAATAAAAATTCCACTAATTATAGTTAGGCACTTCGACTTATTTATCTCTACAACAAAAAAAAATGTTTGTTGTCGCACACACGACGTGTCCCCGCGCCGGCCAAGCCCACACTGCCGTATTATATCTATAATTCTATGGATCGACTCGAAAGCGCATGATCATACAAATTTCTACTCCCATTGGTGGAGTTTTAGAACGCCTATTCGAACGGTAATTTCTGATTGGTTAATAGCTTCTCATTTTGCCGCCCAAATCGACGGCGCCCTTACAAAATGGCGCTCCCTATAGGCTTTTGATGCTTTTTTGAACATTTTATTCGGTAAAAAATAATCCGGTTCGAATATAATGAGCATGATTTATGATTTTGATCCGTGGTCTTTTTTGTTTTTTTTTTTGTATAATCTTGCCATGTTAATCTTTGGTGTTCCACGTTTTGTTTTTGATTAATGCCGATCGAATTTTTATTTGTGCTTTGTCGTGGTGTGTTAAAGTCCGAGGTTATTTGTTTTGTTTTAGCTGTTCTGTGAGTTTTATGTGAGTGTCTACGTTACGCTTTAAATTCGTTTGTCGGATAAATGCTTATTTAATATACAGTACCTACCTATAGCTATACCTACCTAAATACCTACTGTGTTTAGTGAATGTTAAAATAGATTTTAATATTTTTGAAACGATAACTAACTTACCTTGATAATTTATATTGACTGTCATGTATGAAATTTCGAGTAATTTTTTTTACAGTTGGTAGAAATAGGTAAATAGGTAGTCTTCTTATAATTACTTCGTCTTAAAACATAAATAAGTATATCAAATTGCCAATTACTGTGAGTTCCGTCAAGAATATATAATTTTTTCAATTAATTTACACACAAACTCGGCTCTCCTGTAAGCAATAATCTCCTTTTATAAGCAGTGGCAACACCAGTGGTGTCATTTGTGTGTTGGTAACCCTACCTACACAGTAGCAAAAAATTACCTACATCGCTTGGTATTGCTCACGTACCTATATTCATAGCCAGATAGGTAGATATATGATATAGGTACCTACCTACATGATGAATATTAAAATATCAGATAGGTTTATCTACAGACTAGCGGGCATGCGGTAGATCCTACCATGTAGGTAAGTACCTACCATCAGATGACCCGTCTGCTCGTTTGCCCCCTATAATATAAAAAAAAACCTAGACACAAATTTATTCATATCGATTTATGAAAAATATTCACATCTGTATTAAATTTATTCATTCATTCAACAAAACTAGGTACATATAGGTAGGTAGGTTATTGGTTTATTGATTTTTACATACTTTTTAGTTCACATTACAAACTTTTTGTCATTGGCAGAATTGTGGACACCATTGCTTGCCGTATAGAAAAATAGAATAGAAGTTTTTTTTTTTTAAGGCCGCTGTTACCAACGTTATACAGTTAACACTTTTGTTTTTAAATATTTGTTGGTTTTTATACTTATTTGAAAAACCTATTTGTGTTTTTATTTGAAGCAGTTTTTCGGTTCGGTTCGGTTCGGCGTCAGCTATAATAAATAGTGTTAGATTTCACGAAAACCATCCAAATTAGAAGAAATGAGTCAAATGTTATTTTAACCTAATAATAATCTGTTTCTTTCTGATTCAATATTTATCTACTTAATGATAAACATATTGTAAATCGTGTTGAAACGTTGACACAGAATACAGAATAGTATAGATAATAGATATAATAGACTTGAAACCCTACTTTTTTTAACGTGGGAGTAGGGGTAGGGGTAAGAGGCGTAGAGGAGGGGAGAGGGAAGGGTTAGGGCCTCCGATAATCTCACTCACTCGGCGAAAAGCAATATAAGCATTGCTTTACAGCCGGTTTTCTCTGAGGCCGTGGTACTTATCACTCCGGTCGAGCCGGCCCTTACGTGCCAAAGCATGGCTCTCCCACTGTAATATGTATGAATCTGCCTAGGTACCTATAGTAGGTATAGAGGCCCTGCCGTCTTAAAACTATAACCACAGATAAAAATAATAGTTAAGCTACTCAAATGTCATTTTATTACGGTCTGTAGCTGTGTAAAAATGTATTCATGTAAGAAATAACTCTCATTTGTGATAATTCCTTTAATTGATTTTTATTGACTTCAGAGAAAATGGGCAATTAAATTGTTTTATCATTAGGACTTGTACCTTACCTACCTTTAACCTTACCTTACCTAGAACTTACCTACTCGCGGTTACATAACACACTCTGAGTTTATCTATAAAAATAATAAATGTAGCTCTATGCTACCTACTGTTGTTTTTTTTACCTATCGATAAAGATATAGGTACAGGTCGAAATTCTAGGAACAACGATGAGATCGACAGGAGAATAAACATGACGTGGAATAAGTTCTGGAGCTTAAAAGAACTATTCAAGTCCAAACTACCTCTAAAACTGAAAAAGAAGGTCATGGATGAATGTTTACTGCCCTGCTTGTCATACGGCTCACAAACCTGGATCTACAATATAAATGCGAGAGACAGAATACAGAAGACTCAGCGTGCAATGGAAAGAAGCATCTTGAATATTAGGCTAAAAGACAACATAAAATCAAAAAAGATAAGGAAAAAAACTAACGTAATAGATGCTCTACAACCAACGAGAAAGCTTAAGTGGAAATGGGCTGGCCACGTAGCACGATTAACAGATGAAAGATGGTACACCTAGTTACAAATTGGGCAGGCCCAAGTAGCAAGAGAGCTAGAGGCCGTCCTAAGGAACGCTGGGTAGACGAAATTAAAAAATATGCTGGAAATGACTGGACTAAGAAAGCAAAGTCAAGGAAAACCTGGAAATTGTTGGAGGAGGCCTTATACCCGCCAAGGGCCTTAACTTTACATTATTAAGTAATATTTTTTAAGTAAATATAGTTATTTTAAACTCTGTAAGTTAAGGAAAATAAAGAGGCTTTATTATTATTATTATTATTATAAAGGTAGGTAGGTAAATCTATTTATATCTCGCATCTATCTATGGTTAGCGTTACAAAACAGAACACAAATGTCATATAATTAGGCGCGTAATTGAGCCGTTAAAGCTTATTCGTGAACTAAATAAAGTCTATTTGTGGTAATTTGTTGTGCTTAGATACTAATAAGTTTTTTGTTTACCCGGGACGTCTGGTATACCTACCCAAGTATTATAAAGACCTAAAAATGAACCTAATATTTAATTAAAGAACAAAATTATTACAAAATAATATATTTTTAAAGTGAAAACTTCTTTAGGCACGTTGTGCACTTTTGCTATGGGGAAAAAGCACTGAACTCGTGACCGTCACGCTAATAATACATGTATAGATCCACTAGAGGGCGCTAATCTAAATATTAAGTTCCGCCAGCTCCTTATTAATTCATCTTTAAAAATATGATTAGTTCAATAAAGCACTTATTGTGTGCGCAATTCATATGTTAAGTAAACAAAACCTTTATTCAAGATTTCGCTGACGCGACATGTCGTTATTAGCGTTTAGGCTTTTCTTGTATCAGCGCGGTGTGTCAGCGCGGTCTTTTCATGAGATTCTACCATTTAGTAGTATTTGTGAAGGCGTCTTTTTATTTACTACTAAATGGTAAAATCTTTACTTTAAGTAAAGGAGGAGGGTTACTAAATCCATAAAATATTCAAAGCATGCGATCGTAAATCCGCCTGTTTAGTCTAAGAGGGGTGATTAAGACAATATTCCCTGAAGCATAGAATGAATAAAGGTATCGGAATACTACAAGAGATTTATTCTTTGAGAGATTTAAATAAATATTACTTCATGCAGGTAGAAGATGGCGCCGCACCATTTTTGTGGTACCTAGATGCCGACCACATCTGGACTTTGTTGAGAGTTTGGTTTGCTTTCCTTGTCTGTGGCAATTCGTTTAGGATTATTCTTAGCTGTTGCCGTTGAGAGTAAATAGTGGGATTATTCTCAATTACTACTCACCTTCTTTTATTCCTAGTTTTATCTGTGCAAAGATTTCACATAGGGCACACTAGAACCTGAAGCCTTTCGGGGTGATGCACAAATAAGGCCCATATTCTAGTAACTAAGACATACCATTACCTATTCAGAGCCAGTCATCTGTTGACTGGCTCTGAATAGGTACTACCTCTTCTTTAGTTGCTAAATGCCTGTTCTTATGATTTAAGTTTAGTAATTTTAATTACGTATCTATTCACACGGGAATTAACGCGATTACGAAAAGGTATTAAATACATCTGAATTGCCTTACGTTTCGACCAGGTTGCACTGGACGTCTTCACAGGCTGACTGTAGAATTGCCAGACCTGCCTCAGTGGTCAGGCAATTCAGAGGTAAGTAATACCTTTGCGTAATCGCGTTAATTCCCGTGTGGATACATACCTAACTATATAATTATGTATAACGCACTTGTGACTATTGAGTTGTAGGTGTCCATGGGCGACGGTTGTCACTTACCATCAGGTGATCCGTCTACTCGTTTGACCCCTATAATATAGAAAAAAAATCATGGAACGCGAAAGTTTAAAAGTTTAGTAATTTTATTATTATTTAAATGTTCTAATATTTTATATTCATAGGTATTCACAGATATTCACACTCACCGCCAACCGGGCACTTTGGAAATTTAAAATGGGAACATTGGGAGTAGGTATATTGAAAGGGAGAGGTAGACAAGGATGGAAGGCGATGGAACGAAAAGAAAAATTCTAATTCAAATTTATTTATTTGCAAAATAGTCGGTACAGACAGATCTTACATGTTTAAACATTCTAACACATGTAATTTTAGTCAATATTTTTAACATACACATTATTGATATGAATAATCACATATACCTACAATTCAATAATATGTCATTAGTAATATTTATTATAATGTCAAAGTTTTAATTCATTTTAATAATGTGAAATTTTAATGGTATTCAGGCATGATCATTCATACTTTATTACTTAGGTATAAGGATGGATTGGGGAGTGTAAGCATCAGCTCAAGGTGTCACTCGAACTGGCTGTTGTTAAACTAATAGGTAGTTTATCTATTTATTTTATGGCTTTGTTATACAGCGAGAAATGACTGGCCTATTGGCTTAATGGTTAATGAAGTCCCGATACAGGAGTAATTCCTAAAGCGGGAGTTGTACTTATTTTTAAAAAAGAAAAAAGAAGAAGTGTTCGCTCTAGGTGTAGGTAATGGCAACTGTGCCTCTTACGGGTAACAGTTATTAAAAAATAATGACCAGCGGAAAATGTCTCAAAATTACACGGCTTTAACATAAGTGTTAAAATTGCCATAAAAAAACTGCCACCACCTTAGTGTGTATGACAAAAAACCATAAATTTCTCTTAATTACTCCATTGGCGATGTGTGAGGTTATGTAAAAAAATGGCGCCAAGCACTCGCACCAAAAGTCGTTAGCCACAGATAAAATAGCGGCGCAGATAACCTTATCTGAGCAGATGTTAGACCCGATGGGTTTTTAAAAAGTTATTCTTGGCATTTCCTTTTCCCTTCCCTCTTTTGAAGATCGTGGTTACATATCGCACTGCTATAGAGTGTATCAACTCAAAATGAAGCTTTTTTCAGAAACGACAGAAAACTGATTACTCGCTTCCTGTTAAAGATTATGATATGAACACTGTATATAGATTATTAATAAAATTAAGGGATTTCTGTATTCATGAATTATTTAAAAGATTGCAGGTTAGCAAGTTATTTTCAATTTTTAAGTTAATACTCTATTGTCTGAACAAATTTAAAAAAAATATGATTTTTTTTTAGTTGTTTATTTAAAAAGTTTGGCTTATTACAATTTATTATTATTATTTTATTGGTAGGGATAATGAATTACCTCAAATTTACCCTATTTTGAGTTGTACAGTCTCGTAATAGCAGTGCGATATGTAGATTATGCTTATATAGATCCTATGAATGAAATAAGAACTTTAACCTTTATCACTGAAATGTGAAAACTGCATCAAAATCCGTTCGGTAGTTTTTGAGTTTATCGCGAACAGACAGACAGACAGACAGATGCGGCGGGGGACTTTGTTTTATAATATGTAGTGATGTATGTATTTAGAAATATATAAGTATGTTTATCAACTGTTTAGTTACCGTTGTACAGGCTCTGCCTAGTTTGGGTTCAGGCGGCCGTGTGTACCTAAAGCACAGTATAATGTATATACAGTATTGTGACTCGGCCTCCTTGAAATAATTACCACAGCCACCAGCAAACACGCAATAGGGCTGCCCATAATTTAATTTACCTGCTTGAGTTATACGAATTTTGTATCCAATTATACAAACTGGCAGCCCTGATACCGGGTGTACACCGAACTTAAGGCGTGGCGATCCGACCGTTTTTATGAAGATACAATACTGTATATACATTATATTGTGCCTAAAGCGTCTCAAGCTATTATTATTATTATTCTGATTGAAGTAAACACACGTTTACTCTTTATTTATAAATATACAGTTTCCGAGATCGGCTCATACACGCAAACATTAACTAACAAAGGAATTAATATTCCCTTTCTTTTCTCGATACTTCTCTACAGGAAACGGATACTGGGGGTCGGCCGGAAACGGAAACGTCCGGAAGCCGCTGACCGGCCGGATGTGACGTCAACGTCTTATTGATTGCGGCTAATTCATTTTGTTGTCAGGAGTGATTGAAAATTATCAAGAATTTGTTATCTTTCACACACCTACCTACCTATTACCTATCAAAGATTATTATCGAAAAAAAAACCAATATCTAAGATATTAAGTGGATAATATATGTTATATATTATTACCATAATTTTAATTAGTACATTAAATTTAATTAAGGTAGACACAGCTAATTTTAACTCTAGTATCTCCACCCTACCAGCAAAGCCTGACAGGCTTGCAGCAAAGTGACATGTCTTGTGTGACTTATAGGCATGCGCAGATAACCGTTTACTGTTAACCGGTCCCTGCGTTTGTTTGCCACTCCAACATAGAACAAACCGATTAACAGAATTCAAATAATAACCTTTCGCCTGGCAGGGTAATAATTTAGAACAAAATTCTGAAAGAGCTCTAAGTTACTAATAGTTGCTGCAGAAGAATATCTATCTTAAACTAGCAGCGCCTTGCGGTTTCACCCGCGTAAGTCCCGATCCCGTGGGAATATCGGGATAAAAAGTAGCCTTGACAAATCCAGGTCTCCAGCTATCTATCTACATACCAAGTTTCATCGCAATCGGTTCAGTAGTTTTGGCGTGAAAGAGTAACAAAGTGTGGTAAGTGGTATAGTGGGATTAAAATAAGTTGTTAACAAGGAACACGGTGAAATGTGCATGTATACTTCTGCGTAAGTAGGTATACAACAAAAGTTAAATTAGATGCTTACATTAACAATGACACCAGGAAACCTTTTTTTTTTTTAAAGACAACTCCCGCATTAGGAATATTCCTGTGTCGTGGGGGGCTTCACAAACATTTAAACAACGGACACAAAGAACACCCAGACTCGGGACAAGTATTTGTGGATCACACAAATTTTTGTCCCGTGTGGGATTCGAACCCACAACCCTCGGCGCGGTGCAGTGGCGAGAGGTGACCACTTAAACCATTGCGCCATTCGTGCAGCCAAATATAACTATGCAGTTGAAATTAAAATGCAAAACTGTATCTGTACACAAAATTACATCAAAATCGTTAGAGCCGTTACCGAGATATCTACCCGAAATATAAATACAAACATAAATAATTACATACATACAAGAATTGCTCGTTTAAAGTAATAAGATTTATAGCCGCAAATATAATACCACCCTCAGAATATCTTAACTATTATCTAGGTATTATGAAATTATAAATAAACGGATTTGAGTTTGTTGGTTTGCTTGTCTGTCAGTACACCTATGAAAACTTGATTTTGTGTTCATAAAAATAAAGACCAGTTCAAAAAAAAGTGATGAACACTCTTTTAAAACATGTCATAAACATCAACTTCAAACTGCCTCCAGGCTCCAAAAAGATAACAAGTCGTTTCGGGGTCACTGTGTGTGATTTTATAATAAAATCTCAAATACTCATCTTAACTCATACTCAACTTTAAGTCTGCACAAATTTAAATCCACAGTAAAACGACAATTATGCCTGAAGGACTATCACTTAGTAGTGGATTATATGCAGGATAAAAACGCTTGGGACTAAATGATTTTTAGAATCACAGGTTATTTTAAATCCTACTAATATTATAAATGTGAAAGTTTGTGAGGATGTATGGATGTATGGATGTATGGATGTGTGGATGTATGGATGTATGGATGTTTGTTACTCTTTCACGCCAAAACTACTGAACCGATTGCGATGAAACTTAGTATGTAGATAGCTGCAGACCTGGATTAACATATAGGCTACTTTTTATCCCGATATTCATACAGGATCGGGAATTATGCGGGTGAAACCGCGGGGCGCTGCTAGTACCTAATACAAATGTAATATGTTTTTCATCTACTGTCTTTTATGTCTTTTTTTTCATATTTTAATTTTATCTTGTTTTCTTATCAGTAGGTATCCATACTATCAATGCTTATTTTAGTTAGCTGACTTCTATTCTATTAACATAATAGCGCACGATAAAACAATATTGTATTATATTGTTTCATTATTTATGTATTGATTTTGACTTTGAAATACCCAACCGTTCATCATTAAGTTTTGCATACCCGTCGTGGGAGAGCCATGCTTCGGCACGTATGGACCGGCTCGACCGGACTGATACGACGGCCTCACAGACAACTGTCAGTGAAGCAATGATTTCATTGCTTCTCGCCGAGTGAGTGAGGTTACCGGAGGCCCTAACCCTTACTTCTTGTCTATTCCCGCCCTTCCCATCTCTCCCGACACGGCAACGGACTTGTGACTCTTGAGTTTCAGGTGCCCATGGGCGGCGGTAGTCATTTACCATCAGGTGACCCGTCTACTCGTTTCCCCCTAACCCATAAAAAAATCTTAGGTCTAACTGTTGCCCGCGACTTAGTTTACTAGGAAATTTGGGTAAAATCTTTCAAAAAGTATGTTCTATTCCAGAATATAATCTATCTCTGTATCAAATTTCATCCAGATCCGTCCAGCCGTTTTTGCGTAAAAGAGTTACAAACATGCATCCATTCCCACAAACTTTCGCTTTTATAATATTAGTAAGATATAAGCAGACGAAACCGTTAGCAAAATTTAGTTCAAAATAAAAGTGATGAAGCATTTAAAGCCTCTCATTACTGTCAACGCTGACGCCTTGAACCGAGACATGAGCCCAATTTATATAATCATTACAAAGGAATGTTTGGAATTCAAGCAAAAAACTTGGAGCCATAGTGACCCCACGCCGGCGCCTGCGCAGACAAAGATTTATCTAGTTAATGGTTTAGTTAAGTCATGTGACAGGATTTTTGATACTATAGTTATCGTACATTTGAAATGGACGTTACAACCAAGAAGACATTAGATAGAGGGCATTTTTGAGGTTGTAGTTACTTTAGACACGGGATTAAGAAGAATTTTGCTAGGAGAAGCCGATTTCCGCAGCTTCAGTCGCGTTTATGACCACTGCCCCGCTCCTAAATGTCTGATCGTGATGTTTAATAGCTCATTACCTTCTTTGAGAGTTGGGCTATCAAATGCACATAGATATAGTTTTAAATACGACATGCAGTTACAGAGATTAGCCCGTTCAAACAAACAAACTGGTAGTATAGAACAAAAAAATAATAATTTAAATGTATATACGAGTACTATGTATATGTAGTTTGGGTGACAATACTATACCTAATTTGGCATCTTGGAGCTGATCTGATGATGGAGCGAGGAGGTGGATAGTGGTACTCTTCACTGGCTACTAGTAAACCCCTCGAGTTTGTGTTCATATGATTCGTTTCGACGAGTCCAACAGGCCAACCTGTTGGACTCGTCGCAGTTGCAGGTGCCCATGGGCGGCGGTAGTCATATACCATCAGGTGACCCGTCTGCTCGTTTCCCCCCTATACCATGAAAAAACTCACCTCTGGGCTACATTATCAGAATATTGGTAATCAGCCCAAGCTGATTACCAATATTCTGGTGTCTGTGTACCAATAGTCTGGATGGTAATCAGCCCAATCTGATTACCAATATTCTGATGATGTAGCCCAGAGGTGAGTTTTTTCATGGTATAGGGGGGAAACGAGCAGACGGGTCACCTGATGGTATATGACTACAGCCGCCCATGGGCACCTGCAACTCAAGAGTCACAAGTGCGATGCCGGCCATTAAGGCGGGAGTAGGAGAAAGGTGGAAGAGGGAGAGAGGGGGGAAGGGTTATTGCCTCCGGTAACCTCACTCACGCTGCGAAAAACAATGCAAGCATTGCTTCACTGCCGATTTTCTGTGAGGCCGTGGTCCATCTAAGGTTGTCTGTATGAGACCGCAGACTGCGATAAGACCACCCGTTGCTACTACTGCTACTTAATATTGTATGTTTCGTATGTATCCAATTCTTTGCTAGCTGTAGGTACAATAAAGTATACTCTGTCTATCTATATTAGGTTTTAGCTGCTTAGTTGCCTGTATCATGAGCCGCTAATAACTAACAATATTTTCTTATTTAAAACTAAAAAACACAAGTTTTACTGCTAAAAACCCGTTGTTCGTGGGATGGCCATGCTTCGGCACGTATGGGCCGGCTCGACCAGAGTGATACCACGGCCTTACAGAAAACCGGCAGTGAAGCAATGGTTGTATTGCTTTTCGCCGCGTGAATGAGGTTACCGGAGGCCCTAACGCTTCCCTCTCCCCCATCTCCCCTATTCCCGCCCTTCCCCTCTCTCCCCCTTTCCTCCCACTTCATCTATCACCTTAAAGGGCGGCAACGCCTCACGAAACACGCATCACCAAAAAAAATAAATAACTAAAAATAAAGTAGTTTTAGTTTTATTTTGAAGTATTTTTTAATCAAATTAATTCATTTTACTGGCAACATTCGGCTTGTTGAGGGACTTGTGCCCGCTCTTACTGGGAACACTCGGGAGATCGATGGGAATGTGCCGGTTCGGCTGGTGAGTGGTGACCTATTTGTAAAGCTCGCATTAAGAACGTACATCTCTGTAAGTACTTACAAAATATAGTTTTTGAAGGTAATTTTAGTACAAATTAATTATTGGACTGGTAAATTCTTGTGTTTTATTATAATATTTGGGAATACAGAACACTATAGATAATGCTAAGCACTTGCTAAGTATTTATAAGAAGTAATTTTGTTTCTTATCATTTCTGGAAATACGAAAAATTGTTGACGAGGGCAGTTTTGGAATAAATGTCTAATGTTCTGGTAGCTAATTGTGTTTTATTATAAACCTTTCCATCAGCTCATCACATGCATTGAAGGAATATATGAATTCATATTCACCCTCACATCACATCATCATCTTTAATAACCCAACCAAGGATCCTTACCCGATGACGTGACACACTATTCATCTTTAAAGAGATGAATCATAGAACATATTGTCTATTGAAAATAAAGGTGTCAGTTAAAACTTCTTTGTTCATTAGCCTCCAAATGATCAATTACGATAAATTGTAAGCCTTCACGGAACTTAGGTTCTACACATATAAATGGATATTTGTATAACGTCACGGCAAGTACGCGTGTTTGCTTGCGTGTGTGCGCGCGTGTGTGTGTCGTTAATTGCCTGAAGTAGGGACTAATTGAATTAGAGGAGCACGCACGTCGTTTGAAAGAGATGCTGGGATTTTAGGGTACTGTTCACTGTGTGTATGTCATGAACTTTTTGGACCATAGACTAACTAGAGGATATTTAAATTTTTGTTGGATTCGATTCGATGAGAGCATTTTATTAGTAGACATATTCAAACAGTGTTTTTTTTTTTATTTTAACTCTGTTTAAACTTAGAATCAAGGCGTCTACATAAACACGAAAGAAATTAAATTGTTAAATAAAGTACCTAAATATGCAATTAAAAAAATTCTACAACGTCAGGGGGTAATGAAGGGAATAGAACAATTTTAATTATCGTTCACTACCGAAAACTAATGTAAACTAAGAGCTGTATAGCGCGTTAGAAATTTCCTAGTTTGCCATTTTGACGGGGGATATATTTTAGTTGTTTAATTTTCGTGTATTGAATATGGTAGTTTATCTAATTTAGCAGTTTTCCTGTTTCTTTTGTAAAAGGCTCTTTAAATGAATTTTATCTATAATCTTACCAATATTTCTGCTTAGATATTTTATAAGAATATCGTGTTTCCAATTTATATTGGATTAGAGGTTCCTGAACCGGTGCCAAAGTTAAATAATAACATTTTCATACGGAACCACGAATTATCCTTTTATTTTTTAACCAATGCTTGTCAATTCTACGCTAATGTGCTAATAACATAGACAATCGTTGGTCTATTTTAGAAGAACGGACAACAAGTTTGGACAATGTTTTGAAAAATATGTCTAAATATAGACATCATGTACTTTCTATTAGGATGTAAAAGCATCGATGTTGTGTCAACTACGTCACTTTATTTTTACCTATTTAATTATCTCCTTTCTATGATACTTTTTTTTTATCGTGTGTAAACCCCTACGGGTCATCATCTCACCGGAGCTAACGGAAAGATGGTATGTCGGAATCGAACCGACTAAAACCACACGGTGTTCCGTCACAAGTGGGTCTATTGTAGGAGGACCCGGGTATACCCTAGGAAGGAGTCCTCCGGGAACGATAAATGCTTAGGCCGGGAAATTCCTATGATGCTATTGATGAGGCATTATAGACATTATTGGTGTAACGAATATTTATAAGTATTCTCATTCGCATTCGTATTCACGAATATTTGCGTATTTATTAATATTCGCAAATGCATTCGAAATTCAAAATTATTTTACCGTTTGAAAGATACATTGTTCCAGATGCATACAGGATATATGAGCCTGATGCATACAGGATATATGAGCCTGATGCATACAGGATATATGAGCCTGATGCATGTTGCTATGATATGTATGTATAAGACGGGTGAAGCGAGATGGCGAACCGATACCAATTGATATTTAAATTGGCTGTTCCATGTCCTTATTTTCGATGGCATTTTACTAATAATAAGTCGGAAATGCTTGTTCTTCCATTTTTTTTATTTAATTTTAGTCTGTAGGCGAAACCACTTGTAAATGACAAAGTTCATTTCAATCAAATATGTGTACAAAAATGGCTAGAAGATGAAAAATTAAAACAATCCGCGCTGTTAATTTTACATATTTTTCCTTTAGAGAACTAAAACTCCAAAATGAAAAACAATTATTACTTTATTATAACAACAGACATTTTCATTCCAAAGATTGCTGTTTATATATCAAAATTTTGATCTAAAATATCCACATTCTCTACTAATGGTGCGGCGCCACCGATGTGTTAAACGCGCCCATATTTTGACAATAGGGGTTTTTATTTTTTTTCTTTATGACAAAGGTAGTGCCTATTCAGCCTGCTTTGTCGGTGACACAGTATTGTGTCATTTATATACTTTTTGTGTCGTTTTTTTTGCTCTTGATACATTTTTTCTAGATTTTATAAGATTTTAATGTGTTGCACTTTTCTTGGCTGCCTTTTGTGCAGATTACGAGTGTTTGATAATGTCTACTGAGTAGAAATCGTGATTATTTGTCTTTTTCATGCCTCTAATGCGACTAAAAGACATAGAACATGTCATATCCACCAGCGATCACTGTCTATACGTCTATACGGTACTTAGTTGAATGTCATGAAGTAAGACTTCACTTTGAGTTTGGTAAATGTCAAAACGAAAAGTTTTGTAAAGTTATATGAAATCTTAAGTTAGATAATCCTAACTCTCCTAACTATCAATACTAATATCATTAATGCGTAAGTAACTCTGTCTGTTACGTTCGCCACGCCTAAACTACTAAACCAATCATCATGAAGTTTTGCAATTATGCGTTGTCAGGGGTGTAGAACACCTTATATCCAGAAAAAGTACAATTCCTAAAGGATAGAAAAATAATTGCAAAGATACTTAAAATTCCAAACATGTAAATAGTTTGGATGGATGGATGTTTGTTACTGTTTGACACAAAAAACCACTGAACCGATTGCGATGCGATGCGAAACTTGGTATGTAGATAGCTGGAGACCTGGATTACCGCATAGACTACTTTTTTTTATCCCGATATTCTCACGGGGGGGGTGAAACCGCTCGGGACTTACGCGTGGCGCTGCTAGTATTTATATATATATATATATATATATATATATATATATATATATATATATATTTCTTAAATGTTTAACACTTAATTTCAGATTGACGAGAGCTGAATGAACATCCGTAGATCCCTGAGGAGAACAGGAGAACACGCAGTCAACTCTAATAGGGTAGTTTTCTATCGTCATCCAGAAATCATAGCCATAACTATATTGCCTTCTTCCTAAATTAACTTTCATTCATTCATCTTTCATCGGTGGCGTGTCAGACATATTGCTGTAGCCACTTCACAAGCCGTGAGCTTTAGTAACCTGACAACAACATGTCTGAAACCTGTCGACGAAATTTTTTATTTCTAACTAGTAGTTCCCGCGCGGCTTCGCCTGCGTTTACATACATATTTATATATTGTGCTCGGAACCCTAATTATTTTTCCAAAATAAAAGTAGCCTAAGTTACTCCTCTTGAAGTCCCCAAACTTCGCTCCTTATTCATCTCTTTAAGTAAGTCGGTCCACGTAAAGCATTAGGCGGCGTACAAAGGTGCGGATTTCACGCTGGCCGGCGTTCATGCGATTAACGTTAAATCTGATGCCGCCCTTACGCGGTGCCGCTGTTGTACACTCGACAAAAAATATTGTGTATTGTTGTTCATTTTGTTGTGTTGTGTTGCTCAGTTTTTGGTGCAGTAGTGACAACATTTAAATGGGTTCTAAATACATGTATTGACAATGAGGATGTTCTTTTTGCAGTCTTGGTGTTGATTTCAGTTTTAATGTAGATGCAATGTTTTATGGTTGAGCGGTCGTATTTTTTTTTTTTTTGAGAAATTGTTGTAATAGTAATCTTAAAGGTTTTTTTAAATACAGAGTTGGTAAACAAGCACACGGCGCGATGGTTTTTGTGAGGGATTATTGTGTTTATTAACGCTCTCAACAGCATTGTCCGTCATGGAGGATTAGCTGGAAAGGTGATATGGCGCTATCTTCTACCGGATGACGCAAGTACTCACGGACACAGCTGTGTTGGAAAGTTCCTAAAAAAAAAGGGGGAAAAAGGGTTGTTTACTTGTGCGTTGCTAACCCTAACTTTCCTTGCCATGAAGCTCTGGCGCTGGAAGCTATTATATAGTTTACTACTACTCATCATCATTTTGCGATTTTCCCAATTCTACTACATACTACTAATATAGACTATCTCATGCGGACTCATTTTAAGCAAACATATTCTCTGTCGTACGTCCTCCAATAATTAACTTAAATAAAGTATCACCGACTTCAATTCTTGGCTTTTCACATAATTTTTTTTATCGTATATATCAAATTGATTAAAATTTTTAGCTTTCTGTATTTCAACTAAATATAAACTTTAAGCATTTAAAAAAATACATTTCTGAACGAGAGAAATTAACTTATAAAAAGGTCCAAGGTATTATTTAAATTAATTGCAGATATAACGGTATAATCGATAGACAGTTATTTTGACTACTTGGCTGTTCAATCGATAGGTTTTTATATCTAAGCTCATGAAATTCTATATCACTAGAAACCTACTAGCTTTGGATCTCGGGGACAAACACGTGAATCTTGATTTCCAGGTGAATACCATTTGATCTACATATTTGTGTTCTAAATTTTCATCAAAATTCGTAACATAGGTACTAAACAAAAAAAAACAGTCAGTCGTAGGACTGCACGTCAGAAGTGAAAACATAACTTCACAATGTATTTGCATATACATACACACACAGACACACATCTGTATATATATAATTAGGTTAAAAATAAAAAGTAGGTAATAACATATCTAAATGTATACATAGGGTACCCTGGAAGTTCTGCGCACCTGGCCGCTCATAAATGTTTGAATTTCGAATGTTATACATTTTTAAATATAGAAACCCGGCTCCGTTTTTTACCCATCCCAAAAATTGCACAACGCCGCTAAAGACGTTTTCGCTTCAAAAAGAAAAGTCACAAACACGCACAAACAAATTATTGCATTTATAACGTTAATAAGATTAAGTGGAGGGCTTCACCCACTCGAATCTTGATTACTAATCTGCATATTATCTTATGTAAATTTCATAAAAAAAACATAGATACCAACACATAAACACACATGCAATTTCTCCCATTTATAATACTAATAGGATTGAGACTTTATTAAAATAAAGCCTCAGAAAAACTATTGTAAGAGACTACATTTTGTCGTTTACTAACATTTCTGACGCGTATCTCAGGACGGCTGTCAGACATTTTGTCGTCAGCCTTTCGTGTGACGTCCACTCGACAGGGTAGTGTACAGGGATATCTGTGTGGTGTTATGCCCTGATCTGTGTCAACGTAAGCAGTAGGGACTTTGTTCGCACTAGGAACAAAAAACGCGACGGTTTCTTTGATCACAATAAAGGTTGTCGTACTGAAATACACAGAACGGAAGTATAAATAAGATGCACAATTATAAAGTAGGTGTATATTTATGAATTCCAGCAGTTAAAAACATCACATTTTAGCTACAAACATAAGCTCATCGATTCGGGTCTTCTACTTGGCCGAGCAGTTAAAACCTGGAACTCACTACAAGCGCACGTGTTTCCGTCCCACTATGATCCCGGGTCCTTTAAGCGGGGCGTGAAAAAGCATCTCACTAGGCCGCCATAGTGCCGGTCATCATGCTGCACTGTCCTTGTTCGCAGTGAGGATGGTGACCACCACTCTTGGATTCTGCTTGTGCTTTCCATCAGGCGGGGCTGAGTTTTGGCAGCTCAAATATAAAAAAAAAGCAGTAAGTACTATATTTTCATACTCAATTGGCTAAAGCGTTGGACTAGCGATCAATTGTATTGCCTGGACATCGCCTAATTGAAAGGTTTTCTTACCCGGAGGTGGTGCTTTTGCGGGCAGGCGCCAGGGAAGGTCCGGATGTCTTTATAAAATCGCTTCCCGTAAATAGGAGGGAGTTTTAGTCGGTTCGATTCCGACACACCGCCCCACCGAAAACCCCGGTGGGGTGACAAAAAAAAGCGATCAATTGTATGCGGGCTTAGAACACATTCAGTACACTACCATCGTGACCCCACGCTTAACGAGAACCCTTTAATAACCCCTAAGAGGAGTCATTTAAGCGTTAAGCTTAAATAACCTCTCTTAACAAGAACCCGCGTTACTAGTACCTATTCTTTTTTTAAAGAAATAAAATCTTTAAATAAACCTATAATTTGAATTTCAAGGCCTAACTTTTCTTAAAACATAGGTATACGAGTAAGCCATCAATCATAAATAAATCCTGGGAGTAAACGCAAGCTAAATACAACATACTACAACGAGGCCGGTGTATACATATATGAGCTATAGTATATTGGTTCATGATATACGTTAAATACTTTTGGCCCTTAAGTCTAACCTAAATATAATGAAGTACTCAGTTATAGAGAAGTCGAGAGGTTAGGACGATAATGTGAAGGATGATTAATTCTCCAGAGACAGGAGCGTTATCTTAATATTAATGTATGAACAGTAGTAAATTTACAAAACAATAATTTAAGTAATCATAGTAAAAGCTATGTTTAGTTAAGTAGAAATAGAAATATATCTACTGTTTCCTACCTTACAAAAAAACGCAGCTTTTTTTCCGTCCAGTGCGTACTAAGAGGATTACGCGCCGTTCCATTCCATTGTGGCCGTAAGTGATAATCGCCTTTGCTCAATTCTTTATTTTTATTGTTAATTCGTGTGTGGAATACCTTATGTGCGTTTTAGTCTTACAGAGTGGAAAAGTATTATGTGTTCTCGGCCTTATGTACGGTTTATTCATATGGTAGCGTTGTGTTAAGAGATTTTTTGACAATAGGGATAGTTACTTAACCTTGGATGGGTGAGTGAGAAGAATTTTAAAACAGCTGTTTCATTCCTTAATGGTGTGCGAAATGTCTGGAAAACGCTGGAACTGGAATGAGATGTCTCTTTCAGTTTCTTGAACCGTTTTGGTCTTTATTGTATACTAGCAGCGTCCCGCGGTTTAACCTATTAAGTCCCCCTGGGAATATCGGCATAAAAAGTAGCCTATATGTTAATCCAGGTCTCCAGCTATCTACATACCAAGTTTCATCGCAATCAGTCCAGTAGTCTTTGTGTGAAAATATTACAAACATACACAAAAACACAAATGTTTCCACTTGATAATATTAGTTTAGATAATGGTGGTGTCAAAACTAAGAGAAAAATAAAGCAATAGTAAAAATAATAAAAAGTACAACCAACTGCACGCTTCTCAATCATGCATGATACTTGAAACTTTTATGAGCTATTTTGGCTACGTACCCGTAGGACCTCCAAATTTGGACCTCATCTACAAATATGACCCTCTGGACCTCCCTGTACCGTTTGGACCTTCAAACTTAGATTTTGCCTATACTTTAGTGTCCATTGGACCCTCTAAGAAACAACGTGTTCCATTGGACCTTATTTATACATCTTCGTATGAAAAGCCAAAATACTATCGTGCACAAAAGTGAGACACTTGTTCAAAAATAAAACACTATACAATAAATCAATATTTTTAATCAAAAATATAAAAAAAAACAATGTTTAATTACAAACAAAATCAGCTATTCCAATCAGATCACGTATTTTTCTAATTTTACTGATCTTTAAGTTTTTAAATATAAAACATGCATGTTTTTATACATGAAGGACTACGGAGTACTATGTGTTGCTAGTGTGCCTGTATTTGCTTATGGTTTTTCAACAAATCTTTTAAATTCTGATTAACAACTTTCAACATAACAGTACCTTTTCTAACTAAATACCATCGAACGAATATCAAATGAACACATATTTTTTAGAAGGTCCAAAGGGTACTAGAAAAGAGGTCCAACGGGTCCTTTTGTAGTACTTTTCATTTTGAAGGTCTAAAGGGTACTAAAAAGGGGTCCAATGGGTACTTAGACTATTATATTTTAAAGAGGGTCGAAAGGGACCTAAAAATGAGGTCGAACGGGTACATTTGTGATAGGGTCTAATCTTGGAGGTCCAACGGGTACGTAGCCGCTATTTTGGCACACTTGGGATTGAGTTTGTATTTTAAATTTGTATATAACCATACTCGAGTAAAAACTATTTTGATAATTAAAGAATAATTAAAACCTGTTTACAATAATTCGAAGATGGTACATGGAAAAAAATGTGAAGGGAAAAAAATGTATTTAAACTGATTTACAATATATTTACAGGTTATCTCAAACCTTGTTATAACCTAAAACTATATGGATAAATACCTCTAACTAAATATCAGTAGACCAATGTAATAAAAGATTCAGGAATCAAACTGCTAAAGGCTTTCTTGGCCGTGTAGATACTAATTCTATCATGTTACGTACACCTATAAAGAGTTACAATGTAAAACTAAATTTAAGCTATATGCACTCATAGTACAGTGGACTTCATGGCACAGCATTCTCTTCCAGCCAACCTTCAGGGGATGTCAAACAGAAAGAAGTTGCATTGAAAACATAAAATATAATATGTACAAACTAATATCAACTGGCCTCTTGGTCTAGTGGTTAGTGATCCTGACTGCTGAGCCAGAGGTCGTGGGTTCGATTCCCACCCAGGACAAATAATTGTGTGATAAGCACGATCATTGGTTCTGTGTCTGGGTGTAATTTATCTATAGTATGTATGTATTTATAAATATATAAAATTGTTTATCAGCAGTCTGGTTACCATAGCTCTACCTGGTTTGGAATCAGACGGCCTTGTGTAAAGTGTCTCAAGCTATTATTATTATTATTCTGATTGAAGTAAACATACACTTACTCTTTATTTATACCTGGTTACCATATTACAGGCTCTGCCTAGATTGAGATCAGACGGCCGTGTGTAAGATGGGTCAAGTTATTATTAATATTATCAACAAAGCGAACACACAATATAAAATTACTTATTACCCTGATTCATTCGCCAATGAGGACAGTCAGTGAAACAGGGACTTACAGAATGTATTAAGTCTTTGTTCTAAAACCAGATGGCTTCGGGGCTCTCAGATATGTAAGTCGTGAGAACGGCTCATCGATAATTGTCAGTCGCACACATTTATAAAACACAGAAGCCCTTGTTTTACTTTAAAAAAAAAACACACGTCACTATTGTGTTCTTTTTTTGAAGTGAAAACTTTATAGGCACGTTGGGCACTTTGGGTATGGGGAAAAAGCACTGAACAAGCGTGACCGTCACGCTCAGGTACATATAAACAAATGTGTGTTTGTTTTCACTTCTGACGTGCAGTCCTACGAATAAGAGTGTTTTTTTTTAAATGACGACTTTTTGGCAACCTGGGTCATACATTACTAGTATTCTTATTAACCCCTCTAGCTAAGTAAAATGATATTCCCATACAGACTTGATTAGTGATTGTCCATTCATCACGTGAGACTTGAAAGAAGGGAGGGGATTCGGAAAAAAGCACGAAATATCACAAGGGGGGAAGAGGAGGTGTAGTGAGATATCACAAGGGGGGAAGAGGAGGTGTAGTGAGATATCACAAGGGGGGAAGAAGAGGTGTAGTGAGATATCACAAGGGGGGAAGAGGAGGTGTAGTGAGATATCACAAGGGGGGAAGAGGGGATGTAGTGATATATCACAAGGGGGGAAGAGGGGATGTAGTGATATATCACAAGGGGGGAAGAGGGGATGTAGTGATATATCACAAGGGGGGAAGAGGGGATGTAGTGATATATCACAAGGGGGGAAGAGGGGATGTAGTGATATATCACAAGGGGGGAAGAGGGGATGTAGTGATATATCACAAGGGGGGAAGACTGGATGTAGTGATATATCACAATGGGGGAAGAGGGGATGTAGTGATATATCACAAGGGGGGAAGAGGAGGTGTAGTCAGATATCACGTGCATTTATTTTTTCGTAGAACGCGCTATTATATCTGTATTTCAAGATAATATTCTGAAAATTAAAATATATTTTGAACTACAAAAATACACGTGATTTTGGCTAGGGGTGGGGTGGGGTTAGTCTAAAACCTCACCATTTATCACCAGGGAGGAGAGGGGGTTAAAAAGTTGCTAAAAAACATCACGTAATTAATAGACGACCCTTTATGAGAAAAAATACAACAGTTTATAACCAATCAACCAATATGTATAACAAATTGTCGTAATTCTGGACCGAAACTACTTTCAAACCTTCAAAAAAAGAGCGTATTCCCTCCTTAATGGCCGGCAACGCACTTGTGACTCTTGAATTGCAGCCGTTGGAGGTGTCTATTCGCGACGGTAGTCACTTACCATCAGGGATTCGTGTGCTCGTTTGCCCCCTATCCCATAAAGAAAACTTCCTGATAAGGGCTCGAACATAGTTAAAATTATAATACGATCTAACGAGTTAACTCAACTTTAGGCGTATTTACTCGAGTGTGGAATTTACTCGAGTAGAATCAAGTCCAACGTCATCAATTCCACATATCTTTAAAACATGAAACTACACGAATAGCTATACAAAATATATTATTACTTGCACTAATTTACTTTGCACTCTAAAACACTCATATCTCAATGCAATACAGTCCATTTTCGTTCAACAGAAGCGCAAATAAATATGTAACAATATATCAGGTTGATAAGTCAGTGCACACACTACACGATTTTTGATAAAGCTACGCGCACACTTAGTCCGATCGTTTTGTTTACATAACTTTATCTTTACGGCTCGATAACCGACCGTGTTGAAGTAGGGTTATGATTTTTAAATGTTTTGTTGTGATGTTCAGTAAAAGGTATTAGTTTATAATGTCGCTACAGGTTTTGTTTCAAGCGCACAGCAGAATTTAAGTGCTGATTACATCAGTGCCACTGGAATGCATAGCAATCTATACAGTTCAGAAGGCCGATGGTAGACAGTATTTTTTTTTATGGTAATGGGGGGCAAACGAGCAGACGGGTCACCTGGTAGTAAATGACTACCGCCGCCCATGGACACCTGCAACTCAAAAGTCACAAGTGCGTTGCCGGCCTTTAATTTGTTTAGTAGGGAGTAGTGGAAGGGGGGAATAAGGGGCGCGGATGGGAGAGAGGGAGCAGGAAGGGTTAGGGTCTCCGGTAACCTCACTCAGTCGGCGAAAAGCAATGGAAATGCTTCACTGCCGGTTTTCGATAAGGCCTTTCTGCCTTACTGCGGACTTTCGGTTCGGGTATCACTCCGGTCGAGCCGGCCCATACGTGCCGAAGCATGGCTCTCCCACGAAAAGTATTACTAATGAAGTGTTTTTTGACAATAAGTGGTGTCATCTCAGTTTCGAGAGGTTTAAAAAACTAGTGTGGGGACTACTCTAGTGGTCAGATAGACCGGAATTTCTTTGTCACTTTTGTAAAATGAAAATATATTATACCTAGTTAAAAAACAAAAATGCAGGCGTTAATAACAAATCGAACCAACTAGAAATCATTAAATTAAAAAAAAAACAAAAATCCACCCATTACATTTTTTTACAATTTTAATATACACTGACACTCGCGTATAAAGAGGTATCTAACGACATATCATTAATTAAAATAGGTTCAGCCGTTTAGTAGTTACGAGGGAACATAGCGACGAACATACAAACCAAATTAAAACGTATAAATCTCCTTTTTTGGCTTTTCCGTAGTCGGGTAAATAAGTGTTTTTTTTAATTCTGTTTATCCCGATGTTATCATAGTTATTAATATAGTTAATTTGTCTTAGCAAACACAAATAGTATTTTTTTATTGAAATATTGTAGGTATATTGTGATACCCTAGACTTATCTAAGGGTCAACTCAAACCCAGCTGCAAAATGCTCGAAAACTTTTACAATGTGAATAAAATCTAAATCTTAATCCATTAAAATAGAGCTGAAAATCGTACACCGCTGTGTCGGGGCTGTGCTTTAGACTACGCGCGACCACGCAAGCATGATCTCGCAGCCGCTCGTAGGCTACGAACACTCGCGTTCTTCTCCTCCTAATAGAGCAAGAACTGCAAAAATCCTAAAGCGACATTTATTTTTTAAATAAAACTAATGTGCTTCTATATTTTCTGAATTGAGCACATGTTTAATGGACGAGCCACAAGCACCCGTCAAAATATCGTCGTCTGCTCGAGCAAGCGCATGTTATATGGTAAGTGTGAATGGAGACAAAGAAAATGCTCGACCATTTAAACGCTATGTCTGACTTGATCCTAATCAGGCAGTAATCTACTGTTCTAAGTCTATATCTCTATCAATAAACAATATCTGCAAATTATTAACCAACGTATTCCCCAGTATACAAAACAACTATACACAGTTATATAATATAACCAGTAAGACCGAACAACTAATAAAACTTGGGACAAACTCAGACGGGCGACATTCCTCCGCGGCGACGGACTTATCATCCAAATAAATTTAACAGACCTTTACTGCTATCTGTCTATGTATAATAAAATGAACCTACCTACCTGTATATGTGACTCGGGGTTAGGTTGGCAGCTAAGAGATGACCTTGGGAGTGTATTTACAGCTGTACAGTACTAAAGATCGCCTGGTTGTCGAAGTTCGACCATAGCGACGACCGACGAACTCAGTACAAATATTTCTATGCATGGATATGTTATTCCAATAATTGGTTTGGGTGTTTTTATGTGTAAAATGACTACACGGATGGCGCAATGGTTTAAGTGGTTATCTCACCACTACGACGCGCCGAGGGTTGTGGGTTCAAATCCCAATCGGGACAAAATATTGTGTTATCCACAAATAGTTGTCCAGAGTCTGGCTGTTCTTTGTGTGTCCCCCGCGAGTCCCGCGACGCAGGAATATACCTAATGCGGGAGTTTTCTTTAAAAAAAAAAGAGGTAGTCATGGGACTACCGACAGAAGTGAAAACTTAAAACGTCACTTTAGCAGGTTGGTGACATTAATTAATAAGGGCCGACAGAATTCAATGTCTAGATTAGCGCCCTCTAGTGGATCTATATATGTATTATTAGCGTGACGCTCACGAGTTCAGTGTTTTGTCCCCATAGCAAAAGTGCGCAAACGTGCCTAAAGAAGTTTTCACTTCTTTCCTCCAAGGTCGTAAGGTCGCCACAAATGTCGTTCAGGGCTTGCTCTTAGTTTATGGTTCATCGGCTTTGCATGTAACCTGCACTGACCGGCGACCGGGTGTGTTGGAGATACCGTAATTTAAGTACACATAATTAACTTTTTAAATAAGTACTGGAGTTTACAATTTACTGGAGTCTCTCTCTCTCTCACTCTCTCTCCCGCTCTCCCTCCCTCCCTCTATATATTCTGTATATATTTACACATATATATAAAATAAAGGTATACACATATCTACTTACATGCGTCGAGAATAAGGAGTAAACTCCAATAAAGCATAAAAAGCACAATAAAGCGTTACGCTGCCCTCCGATCACTAAATTTTACTCTTCATATTTTTTTCATACCGGGCGCCTTATATGCAAATCGATTCTTAAGAAGTAAAGTCCAAAAGTTAGGTATTGAAATCGGTTCACAAATGGCGCCTAACATACATAAAAAAAATCTGTTGAATTGACAATCTACTTCTTATTGAAAGCGGACATTTTTTGTGTGTATGTTACACAATATCTTCGCCATTTGTAAATCGATTTTAATAAAGAAAAAATTGAATTAATGGCACTCAAGGTTAGTCCCATTAAAAAGTTGAGGAAAATATTCCAACATTAAGGGTGAAAAATTAAGGAATAAAGGAAGTCGGTGATACCTTTTTAAAGTTAATTATTAGTTATAGTCAATGTGTGATCCACGTTACTAGTAGTCTTTAAAAAAAAATGTAAAAATAAACCTGCGTAGGCTTAGTTTTTGGCTATTTTAAAACGAACTACGACCGGGATATTTATTAATTTTATTTATTTATTTATTATCACAAACAATTGTTACATTGTGTCGGATATATTACAAAAAAAAAAAAAGAAACCTAACTAAAATACAATCAAATATCATTAATGTCAATAAATTACACATTACAATAAATACATTGAACAACCAAAATTAAATAAATTAAACACAGAATTAAAATACAAATAATCAATAAATTGGCAATGAGTAAACTAAATTAGTAAATTTTTAAACCGAAGAAATTGGAGTCAGAAATAATTATTGAAAAAATGTCAGCTAAACTCATCAACAGAGTAGAAACACCCCTCTATGAAAAAATCCTTTAAATTAATTAAAAACTCTCTTTTGTACAGTAAAATTTTTAGATCGGTTGGCAGTTTATTGAATAACTTTACTGACCTATGGTAAGTAGCATGTTTAACTACATTAAGTAGTGCTCGGTATGTGCGTGGTCTGAATGTCTTTGCGTCTTGTACTTTCTCTTACCAACCTCTCATTTTCCGTTTCATACTCGTGAATGTATTTTTTAAAATTTGTCAAGAGAACCAGGACGTATAGACTCGGGACAGTCAGTATTTGAAGGTCTTTAAAATATTTTTTACATTTTTGTTGTCGAATGCGTACAATTGTCCGAATCTTTTTTGTAAAAGAAAGGCCTTTTGAATATTGTAGTCGTAACTACCTCCCCTGAATAAGATACTGTTCCTTAACCTCGATTCTACTAGTGCGTAATATACGGTTTTTAGCTGATGAACCTCAACATCATTACGTAGGCTTCTAAGCACATAGCAGGCTGAACTAATTGAATTTTCAAGGGCCACAAGTTCATGCTTCCAATTAAGATCTCTATCTACATGAACCCCTAAAAACTTAACTGCGTCGACCATGTGGACTTGAATGCCATTAAGACTGCAGTTGAGCTGGTCACTACCTGTCGCGGACGATCTAAAAAGCATGACATTAGTTTTTGCTGAATTAACTAGCAACCCGTTGACTGTAAACCAGTTATTCAACGCATTTAAGACCTTGTTCACTCGTTCATTGAGGGAGCTTATGTCATTTGCTGACACAATAGCGTTAGTATCATCTGCAAACAATACCAGCTGTGTGTGTCCGGTCATGCAATTCTCTAAATGATAAATCAGGTCATTTACAAAAATAACAAAGAATATTGGACCCAATATATAGCCTTGTGCAACCCCTACAGTACTTTGAATCAATTTCGATTTAAAAGCTTGCTCGTAAAGCTTTGTATTGCTTTTTTTACCACTGCTATTATTTCTAGTCTCCGTAACCATGCCAGTTATCTCTACAAATATCTTCTATTTTTTAAATACGAGCTGAGAAGTTGCATGGCTTGTCCTCTTATACTCAACGAACTGTTGCTCACGTTCTGGCATGACGTCTCCATGAGGATCTCATTAGAGGTTTATTTACTCATCATCAAAAAAGGACGTAAGGCACAGCAGATCCTCGCCTAACTGTTAAGGCAGTTCCACTATATAGAAGAACTTAACCAGCACTATTCCTCTAATGCTGTTATCCTGCCTTTGAGTACATTCTAGAGAAGTTCATGAGAGAGATAGAGAGGGAGTTTGGTAAATCAGAAGAGACACCAATGATACCCGCTTTCCACCAATTCAGATGAATAAAAAGAAAAATATTTTAGCTTCAGTTATTTCTGTAGTGTCGTTTAGACGACTGTTGTGGTGCAGTGGTGAAGTATTGGACTACAATGTCAGTGGTCGGGGGTTCGATTTTCGCTGAGTGCAAATATTTGTATGCATGAATGTATGCATGTGTATGCAAAATTTCATGATGAACGGTGTAGTAGTTAAGGCGTGAAACCTAACAAACAAACCAACTCACTGGGAATTGTATTCTTTCCAACGGACACCGATTTTTTCGGGGATAAAAGTAAGACAATAATCTATTTCTGTGCCAAATTTCATCCAGATCCCTTCAGCCGCTCTTGCCTGATTGAGTACCAAACATCCATCTATCTAAACATTCGCATGTATAAGTAGTAAGATTAGTTTTTACATAATTTAACTGGAAGATTACATTCTTATGATTAAATTATGTAAATTGAATTTTACTATCAAAAATATTTGTCAATACATATGTTAACAGCTACAAATTCAAGCCATATGTTGTCAGGTAGCTATCACCAAATGCAGTGGCTCGTAATATTTGTTTTATTTAGATAAAGGCCCACAATTACCGGCCCGATAAACTTGTTTGTACGTATTTGCACTGTCATCTATAAAACACTCTGTTATCTATGGAGTTTATAGCTTTGAATGGTGATAGCGATAGGCTATGGTAGGGTTTTTAGATCATAGCAGTTGTGGTGTGCAAATAGCACAGATAAATTATAGATACGACGTTCAGGATCAAGTTTCAAAATACCGTTTATTGGAAAAGGGCAAAGGGTTAGATGTATAGGTATAGTAAAATAGGCTCATTTTCTGCCGAATCGTTCCTAAGAATATCTCGTGTAGACGCAAAACACGCGTCGAAGTATTACTCCGTGCTATCGTAACTTGTTTAAGTTCATTCTTGTCTGTTATTTTTGGGGTTGACGAACCGAGTGTGTGTATTTATTGTTTTCCGCCCAAATTATGATTTAACAATCAACCAAACCAAACCAAGCAACGGCTAATTCAATTGGTTATTTCAAAAGAAAAAAAAAGGATTCATTTTCGGGCAGGAGGCCCAAATCGAGTACAAACACTCCTAAATAGGCGCCTGTCTCCTTCCGTCCAGTCCCTATCAACTTTGTATCCGCAGATCTTAAACCTCTACACTCAAACGACTCTTAAAACTAAGTTTCCGATACAAAAAGTCGCCATTTTTTTAACAATATCAAGCCTCGAGTACGGCGGCAGACGGAAAAAAAAATGGTCGCGTGTCGACCATAGATTTACGACACGGCCTTTTAAGAAACCATTTGGCCAAACCATGTGTTGTCTTTGCTGTCTCTATTAATTTTGGCGACGAATTCTTGACTGATTAGTAAGAGGGTGTGATTGGCTCTAAATATGTTGGCTCTTTGTCATCGCTTGGAGTCAGGTAGATTGATGGTTTGGTTGGTAATGAGGTAGCTATAACTGGTAGGGTTTTTTTACACGCTTTATATTAGCTTCACTTGTATGTTTGTATGTTTGTTTGTAACCGACTCCTTAGGGCGCGATTTTGACCCACTTTAAACGGCCAGATTTCATTAAAATTTTGCACACCTGTCAAAGACCGATGACAATGCAATAACTCGATAAGAAAAAATAAAAAATTAATAATAGTTTAAAGAAACTACAAAAAACACTTTTATAGAAAATCCAACTAAAAAATAGAATTTTTTTTTTAATAAATTTGGATTAAGAATATTGTAAATAAGAAATAAATGTATATTATTGTAAAAAAGCGTGGGGTGCATGCATAGTGTCAATAGTTTATTTACACTACACTTGGATTTTTTATAAAAGCGTATTTACTTAGTTTTTTTAAACTATTATTTATTTTTAATTGAATTGACCTATTACGTGTACAAATGTACAATATTGATGACATTTAGCGAGTAGAAATATTTTTTTTTTTTAAACTTGGCCTCATATTTGTGAACAAAGGTGGCAAATACAACAGCTCGCCTTATAGTAAGCGGTCAAAGGTACTCGTATAAATAAATACCAGAACTGTCACTTTCGCGCTGATGTATCTACTTTTAGCGTTTCGCTTTGCTGCGTGTTATAATAGGGTACACTTCCTAAGTTAGACAACTCCAATTAGAACACATATTGGTTGTGACCAGTAAGACAATATAATTATCATCTTAAAAAATCGGCTTAGAAAAACGGACTTCAAGGAACGAAGAATCTTTAAAAATGGGTCTTAAACTTCGAGAAGTTAAAGAAGATTCCAATAGAAAGAGGATCGCATTTTGGGAGACGTTTATAGTGTATGTATATATGTTACAAATGTTACAATGTATCTCTAGCATTTATCAACCGATTTTGATAAATCTTTATTGATGAACTGGTCATAATACGCTCCTGGTGATTTACCGAATTTGAAAATAAAATGTCATCCCTACATATAAAAAAATTGGTTATGAAACATGTGTTTGTGCTTATTAAAGCGTAGTGAAGTATATTTTCTTTTATTTAAGTACCTATTTACCTTCGAATAAGTACCTACTCATGTTCAAAGTCAGATCCGACTCATCCGAACTTTGAAACGTTCATGTTCCATGACATGAAATTACTTTAACACGAATGAACGCGATAGTTTGGATATCTCCATTACCGTTGAACTGCATGACGTTTCGACCATGTTGCACTGGCCATGGTCAGTCCTAACCATCGCATTTACTCCCATAATAAAAATAATAATAAACTAGGCAGAGCCTGTTCTATGGTAACCAGACTGCTGATAAACATACTTATATATTTCTAAATACATACATATTATAGATAAATTACCCCCAGACACAGAACAAATTATAGTGCTCATCACACAATTATTTATTCTGGGTGGGAATCGAACCCACGACCTCTGGCTTAGTAGTCAGGGTCCAGACCAACAGGCCAGTCAATCTTATTATGGTATACATTAAAAAGCGAATTCATTTCCCACCCTTGTTAAAAAACACCATGTCATCACATATGCGCGCAAATCGTAAAAAAAACGTTGTTATGAAGAAATAAATTGATATTAATGATTGTTGACCTAGATTGAAAAAGAAAGTCATGTAATTTATCATTTTATTCTGATTAGAAATTATGAGAATTCTAACAGGCCTCCTATTGAATAGAAACTAAAATGTTTAGTTCTAAAAGGACATTAGCAATAAGTCATTATCATCAGCATTTCATCGTCCACTGCTGGACATAGGAATCTCCTAATGTACGCAATCAATCATAATTTTATTATCTTAAAGTATACTTTTATTAATCTATACTAATATTATAGAGCTAAAGAATTTATTTGTTTTCTTGTCTTAGATCGTTTTTTTTTTTTAGTTTTGTGTAGCCCATTTATCGAGGAAGTTTATAGGCTATATAACATCACGCTACGAACAATAGGAGCGGCGCAGTAGTATAATATAGTCCAGCGGACAGCGGTTTTCTATTTTCAGCTCTATTTTAATGGAATAAGGTTTACATTTTAGTCACACTTATCGAGCCTTTTGTCGCTTAATCTCACTAGCGTTATAAATGATCTAATAATCTTGTACCACTTACCAACAGGCTGTGTGCTTATTTGCGAACTTAGTGGTATAAAAAGAGATAATTTAGATGTTACAATCGAACACAGTTTTATTAAGATTTAACAAAACAACAAAGAATATAATATATATTCAACCCCTTTACTTTTATAAGTTCATTGAGTGAACACAAAATGCACAACATTTGGTACAAAGGAGGTATTACGCGTATTATGGTGTAATATTTTGAATGGATTATAATATAATTAATATTCAAATGTGTTAAAAATTATTCATTTATACGTCAGTCAGCCTACCCCTTGAATTGGTTGATAAGAATAGCGTGCTCCAATAGTTTTGATACAACGTATCGTATATTTTAAAACTAAATAGGGTTAAAACAAGGAGAAGTAAGTATAAGTAATCCTATCAGTTGTATGTCTCTTTTATTCTTGTTCTTTAGTATTTTCTAGCTGGTAAATAAAAACTTCCTGTTGTGTTAAACTCACCTATATAATTAGATTAGTCGTTTACTGTCTTATTATTCTCAATTATTTATTTAATTATTCTTTATTATACAATAAAAGTTATAGAATACTTTGTAAACATATGATGAAATATTTTGTTAAATAGCTTTGCCTCTTCCAACTGTCACAAACAAAAACTTAGTAGAAGTCGAATTAAAGCCAAAATAAAATCTCACACTAATAACATATCCCCTTTTCAAGGTTATTGTAATACATCTCCTTATAATTAACTTTTAAAAAAGTGTCACAGATTTGAACGTGCCTGAATCAGGATAAATTGTAATAAGCTATTCTTCATCCCTTAATTTTCCACCCTTAGAGACGCAATATTTTCTTTAATTGGAAATGGAACCACTTGGTTACAACCAATTCAATTTAAATAAGAATGATTGAAATTGGTTCACAAATGGCGAAGATATCGTGTAACATACACACAAAAAAAGACAATTGAAAACCTCCTCCTTATTTAAGGCGGTTAAAAGCAGAACCCGGAACTGAAAATGAAAACAATGAGGACTTGCCAAGTATCAAGATCATCAATTGACCTATACATAGAGTGAATTCTGACATATGCGGCACTCGCGACTCCGCTCGGCTCATTGCTTTCATTGTACAACACAACAGAATTATTCTATTTAGTTTATTATTTAGATCGGTTCATGAAGCACGCACTGAATACAATTTGTAGATAAAAATAAAGTTTATTTTTAAATATTACTATTGCGCATTGACTGAGAGCCGAGAGCCTCGACCAACACCTTAAGAAGCTCGCGTTTGATAGATGGATCAAAGGCAAACATAGTGAGGGTTCTGTCTCTGGAATTGTAGCCACCGGTAGCTTGATCCCAATATCCGTGGTAGGGGTATTTCATATTTTGAAATATCTTTTCGTTTTTATGTGTTTAAAAATGTAATTTATATGTTTCTTTTAAAAAAAATCAACAATTTAGAAAATTTTAACATATTTCATTACATAACTTGGGAATTAAAGCTTTCTCGACTATCTATAGTAAAATTGGTATTATACCAGGCATGTTATTAAAACGTTTAAAATTCAATAGTAATTATTACTTAAAATGTAAATTGAGGTAAATTAAAATGGACAATGACGCAACCGCGTGCCACCTGCCAGTTTAAGTACTAAAACATTTACTAATATATTTATTATTTGGTTAAGCAATAAGCAATACAGATTAAATAACCTCTAAATATCATATCAAATTATCTTACAAAGAAAATAAAACCATAGGTAAAGAGCCGAGAAGATAACCTTATATGAAAAGGGCCGAGAATGAAACATAATATTAAAAGGGCCCAGAAGGTAAGATCATAGCAGAAGTACATTGTTTTTTTGTTACAAAGTAAAGAAGATTAAATTTAATACTCTGTGTTTAATCTTCTCTACTTCCAAATATAAGCTTGATAGCGTATTTTTTTAAACGTGAATATTTTACTCATGAGAGTGTATTGTATTTTTTATTGTAATATATTGTAGTCAAGAAAACGTGTCTATGTCTATGTTACTCCATGCATAAAGTAGGTGGAGAACAACCGGTCTCTGTCACTAAGCACATTAGTTTTTATAATATTTTATTTACTTTACACGCAGTCTTCATTATCAACTCATAAATCACTAACAACACAACACTCCCTATAAAATAATTATCAATTGTCATCAAACTAACCGCTGCAATCACGACAAATGTTTACGAAAACTATTTCCTAAACAGGCCTTTGATTAACTTGCACACGTTAAATGCATACAAAAAAATACATGCTTTTGTCATATTTTCACGTTATTTTCATTATCGTTATGGGAAAGTATTCCCCCGTTTGTTTGGACTTCACACCCATAGATTCACTATAGGTTTTTTGATTAAAATATACGGTAATGTAGGGGTGTGCCACAGGGGTGAATCTCGGGTCGCTTCCGTCGTATTGTTGTTTTTGGTTCGATTTATCACTAAAATCTTATCGCTGATTACTTTTTACATTTAGTTGATATATCACTCATTTTAATGTACATTCTTAATTTGAGACTTAATATGCACAGCTATAGTTATTATACTATGTTTTGATTTCGTAAAATTTATTTTAAGGTTCGAAGGTTTTCTGCTCTTCTTTTAAGGTATAAATATCGTATTAGTTTCAATATCACTACTGATGAATATAAGTTATACTTAAGAAATACATAATGTCTAACGTGTCAAAAAAACGTATATTAAATATACTTTGGTTCCGGACGAAATAATCTCTTACGTAATATTAGCTATATGGTAACATTTCCAAGTCCAGATTGGAAATTTAATCCTACTAATATTATAAACGTGAAAGTTTGTGTGGATGTATGGATGTTTGTTACTCTTTCACGCCAAAACTACTGAACCGATTGCGATGAAACTGGGTATGTAGATAGCTGCAGACCTGGATTAATATTCGTACGGGATCGGGACTAACGCGGGTGAAACCGCAGGGTGCTGCTAGTATGATATAATATAAGAAAATTATAATCTTGCGTACAAAATACTTAGTTCTTTATCGGTTTTTTGGCTCTAATTAACAAAAAGAATTAGGTTTTATGATAATAGATTCTTTTATTTCTAGTTAAATGTGTAGCTTATGCAATTACACCAATGTTTAAATTTTAACTGACATAATTATAGAAAATGCTTGTTTTTTTTTAAATATTGATATTAAGTTATATCAGTAGCACCTGCTTTACGTCTTTAAATTATCCTTTAAACAGTGGACGTGTTTAAATTTTAACTAATACATGGCATACTGCCTTTCATATGTGGTGTCAAGAAAAGAACAGCTATTCAAAAAATATATTCCATCTAATAAATTCCTCTGAGTATTCCATAAACACAAAAGTACATCTAAACAATTAGTTCTTAGCTCATCCGTAACGGAAACATTACCGACGCGTGCGGTCGCCATATTGTTCTATAAAATCAAATATAAATAATTTTCGACCGCACCCCGTCACTTCCGAAGTCGTTTCTACGTCGAGGCCACGAAAACAGCTGTTATTGACGCAAGTGGGTGCTTTTATGCATGGAATGATAATAAGAAGTCAGTATTTGTGATTTACTGTGATGTTAATGTTGAATGAGATACAAAATATAACTGCAATATTGATATTTGAAATCTTTAAGCTGAATATTTGTTCTACGTAACATTGTAAAGGCTGGTCATACATATTCTGAGTGAGTGAGACTTTTAAACAGCTGACACTATTTTTTGCTCTGTAATCGTACCACGGAGACAACATTTATTTATTTAGGTTACAGCAAATTTCTACTAGAAATTTGACGTTTCATGCGACAACGTTCGAGGTCTCAGGTTCGATTCTCGCTCAGTTATGTGCATTGACCTGGGTTTTCTATGTATGATATGTATAGGTTAAGAAAAAAAAGTACCTTAGTATGTTTATTTGTGTTCTAGAATCCATAGTACAAGCTATGTTAAATTTGGCTCTAGATAGCACTTTTTAACATCTTCCAGAATTTTATTATAAAATAGAGCAAACTGCTTAGCAAAGTGGTAGTTTTTCAGTTAAACTATTTCATTTAAATACAGAACCACTACTTTATAAGCTCAAATATCGCTCCTCTCGTCGCCACACAGACGTCACAAACTAACACTAACACATTAATCTAATCAACACAAAACACGGTAATGACGGCGGTTGCCACGCGCCGGCGCGTGCGCACTAATGCACGCTATTGTCGCGCATACCGTCAGGATTTTCCTTGCAGCAATACTTGCAGGGTGAACCAGACTATTGTTCAACAGACACACAAGATGATGACACACAAACTGAACATATTTATGTAGAACGTATTAAACATGAGAACTGATTCGGCACGTATGGGCTGGCTCGACCGGAGTGATACCACGGCCTTACAGAAAACTAGCGTGAAGAACTATGATTACGTTATGTTTCGAAGAGTGAGTGAAGTGACCGGAAGCCCCTCTCCCACTCTAACTCCCCCTTCCGGAACTCCCACCTTAAAGACCAGCAACGCACTTGTGACTCTTGAGTTGCAGGTGTCTATGGGCGGCGGTAGTCAGTAAAACGGTTACCACGTAGTGTAGTAACCGTTTTGAATGGTTTGAGTTCAAAAGGCTTTAATGATGAAGGAAAATCGTTGAGGACGCTTAAATAACATTCAAGTTTTCTAAAACGTCCTTGTAGGATTTTGAGGTCCTCGCACATGGACTTGCGCGTCTCATATTACGAGTATTTATATGATCCACAGTGGGGTCGGTATTGAAAGTGGTTGACTTTTCAATCATGTGCGTTAACTTTATTTAGTATTTTAAAATCTAATCGTAAGGAGATTTGTTTGTAGCACCGCCTTTGATCATCATCACCTTCATCTCTGCCATCGGACATTTACTACTGAATATAGGTCTCTCCCCTTGACGTTAACAGTTTTTCTTCATCTTCATCAGTTTCTTCTAATGACTCTCTTTGACTTTTGTCAAGAGTGGTCATCCCACTAATCCCACTAATATTATAAATTTGAAAGTTTGGATGAATGGATGGGTGGATGTTTGTTACTCTTTCACGCCAAAACTACTGAACCGATTGCGATGAAACTTGGTATGTAGATAACTGGAGACCTAGATTAACACAGGCTTACACAAACACATACTTTTATCCCGATATTCCTACGGGATCGGGACTTACGCGGGTGAAACCGGGCGCTGCTAGTAATGATATAATTTGTAAACTCAAACATTGTATGTATCTAAAGGTGACGGAAAATTGTGAAGTGAATTGTATTGCTTAGTTCTTTTGACACTGGCTCTACGGGTTACGAAGCTGGCAACAAACTTAAAAGTAATTTTTGACGTTCAGAGTTCAGACTTAAAGAGATTTATGGTCAAAAAAAACTCTTGTTGGTTGTTTAAATGCGCTAATCTTTATAACTAACAGTCGGAATCGAAAAAATCCTTTTGTATATGATAGCTAGATTTATGAAGAATAGTAGACGATACGTAACATCACGCTTTGAACCTTAGGAGTGGAGCAGTGACCATAAACGAAGGGAACGGCTAGTAAGTGACTCATGACTTAGGCAGTCTACTCTTTTTGCATTCTCTTATGAAGTCAAGTGTTGCTATCTGTCTTATTAAGTAAGCAATAATAAAAACTCCGATTTCTTTTCCTAGTATCCTAAGAGCGTAGATAAAAGAATGTAAGTGATTTTATAAAGATGCCACAAAACACCACAAAAATATTCCCACGTCAAGCCGCAATATTGAATTATGATAGGCGGGAATTTCCTCCATTAGAAAATGGCGGTTATTTTTGACAAGCTATTTTTCCACGATGATTAATCTACAAAGAATACTTCCGTAGGGGATGATCTGTGTTGTAGATCAAATCTTTGCTTAAAAGGTATGTTTCAACTTATTTCCTGTTGAGGTTTAGGGATGATTTCCGTGCTTTGGAATGGTGGAGATTTTAAATGTCGGTTTCTCATGGAAAATTTTAAACTTAACGATTGGAAACTTGAAAAAATATTTTATATGGTCGTGTCAAGGCATCCGTTCTGAAGACATTGTAGAGGCGAAACACGTGTTGAGCTGACACATTAAGTCCACTAAAGATTGTGCAATACCAACCATACCTAGTAAGCAAACTACAATTGAAAAGAAGGACAGAGAATTAACATACACAGGGAGGGGGCCTGTGTATGTTAATTCTTTGTCCCTCTTAATAAAGGGCAAACATATTCCTGTCTACTTCCTGGCTACTAAAAACTTTCTAACAGAAAAACCGATGATAATTTGTCCGATTCGAGAATCGACAACAGAACCTCACGACACAACGCTTTTATATTCCTATACTTGTATGACGTACCACGTGGTAGCCATATTGGATTGGTTTAATAATTTGCCATTCTACTCACAAATATTAACGGTTATATTCGTCATGAAGATCGAACCAACACCCCCGCGGATTAACGGACGATCTGTCATCGCACTGAGCCGATTTATGGTGTTATGTGCGGTGGAACTAAGAATGAAAAATAAAAATGTAATGATTATTCTTTTATGCAATAAAGACCCAAGAATTTAAATCTTGTATTTTAAATGTTTGCTCTTTATTAACCAAAATATACATCCGTCCAATTGGAATAAAATATTCGGATTCTAAGTTGACCAGTCTGAAGTTAGCTATTCCGGACGGTTGAACATGTCGCTGAAGAGTGAATGAGAAAGTGTATACCGCCATCGCGCTTCTCGACATTTCCGAAGTCACTGTAGTCCGTGTCCGTCGGAAACTCCGCCTCTTGCACCCAAAGAAGCAAAAACACTAATTGCGACTACATTCGCCGCTATCTTCAACCCCTTCGTCTAAGAATGCATGTTTTGTATATTCATTTCCAGGGTTCCGTATCCAAAGGGTGGCAACGGCACCCTATTACTAAGCTTCCGCTGGCTGTCCGTCTCTCTATCAGCGGGCTGTGTCTCATCTATATACTGTAAACAGTTGAAATTATCAGTGTGTATTTCTTTTGCCACTATAATAACAAATAATAAAAATACAATTAAAAATTAAAGGGATACAGTCGTTTTTGTTAAACCTTGTACGATGCTACTGAACACTTAGTGCGCGAGTTTTTACATTGAGTCACATTTTGTTTGCTTCGCTTCTATAGAAGAAGCGAAGACAACTCAATGTGACTTGAAGTTGCAATGAACAGGAGATGTCTTCTCGAATAGGATCCGCCCAACTAGGCAACTACCTACATCCCATAGTTTACTGTTAGTGAGTTCGATTGAAAGGGCTACATGGGTTACACCCTATAGTGCTCCAGCTGGGACAATTCTGCGTTGTCAATAAATATAAGGACCTAACATCATGTGTTACAGTTCAACAAAAAACTATTCACTAACGTAGTAAATATCTGCAGAGAAGTAATTCTAGAGCTGGATCTTATTAGCCACCATATTTATCCTCTTCCTGCCCCCTTTCCAAATTTCATTAGGGTCGGCGCAATGTGTAACATTACAAAGGGTTTTGGCTGCTTTCTTTTATAGCCGGCCGCCTGCCTGTCGTAAACCCTCCTTGAGAAGAACGAAAAAGGTAAATTTGTATGAGGAAAAATGGGTAGGATGTGGAACCTAAGGTAAGGGATACCGCAAGTCTCGGATAGGGAATGGGACTGAGGCTGCAGAAGCCGGTATTTCCTATGACTGGAGAGGCCACTAGGACAGCAACACCAGCTGGCCACTATACTATGGCCTCATGGGAGTTTAATTTTTCTTTTTTTTTATTATGACATGTCAAAATGACCTCAAACTGCCAGGTGGAAAACCAAAGAGAGGTCCAAAGACTGAAGACCACCATAGATACGGATGATACTAAAATGGTGGCCCTCAGTTTGACGGCCTCGAGAGATGCTTTTTCACGCCCCGCTTAAAGAACCCGGGATTATATGTCGAAGGGAACACGTGTGCTGGTAATTTAATTTTTATGTAACCAGATTTCACAGATTCAACAATTTAGAAAAAAAATGCTGTTCCCGAGGCATTATTTATTATTATTGGTTTAAGTGCCTAGCGCTACCTCGACTATTTCAGGTATTTTGTAGCGCACTTTTTCTTTACAGTTCACTGCTCAGATTTATGGCTTCGAGAAACCTCCAGATCCACATTATACCACAAGAGCACAGAATATGCATTGCAGTTTCTTCTGCCTCTTGGCAGAACCTGCCTGTTGTGTCCTCGCCCAACTGTAGGTTGAACATATGTTTGTTCAATTTGCAGTGTCTGGTGAGGACTCTTGTTACTCTGCACTGGTTTTGTGTATTTTGAGCTCCTAAAGTTCTTTGGATACTTTAGTGCCCGAGGGATAGTAAATTGGTTGATAAAATATAGGAAATGATAAAGTCAAAAGTCAAAGTTGTACACATCTAACAAACCGCCATCCAACAAAAGTCAACAGATTATTTGTACATGAATGTTTCATAGTGCCACTATATGGCGGACTGTGTGGCGTTACGTAGAAAAACTGCAACAGTGCATTACGTAAATTGATTGTGTGCAAACATCGACAGGGACGGGCTCGGGATCATATCTTATTTTTCTCTTTTTTATTTAATATCAACACTACAGTTTTAAAAATAATTCCGATGTAGCGGGGGACTTACCAAACATTCAAACAACGCACGTAAAGAACACCTAGACTCTAGACACCTATATGATTATAATAATAATCATAATTTGACACATCTCACACGGCCGCCTGATCCCAAACTAGGCAGAGCCTGTGCTATGGTAACCAGACTGCTGATAAGCATACTTATATATTATTAAATACATACATATCAGACACTGAACAAATTATCGTGCTCTTCACACAATTATTTGTCCTGGGTGGGAATCGAACCCACAACCTCAAGCTTAGCAGTCAGGGTCACTAACTACTACTAGTCTATATATTTGTGGGTCTGGCAAATTTTTATTCCGGGGGGATAGAACCCCCAACACTCAGCTTGGCGTAGTGGCCGGGTAACCACTTTAACTAGTGCTTTTCTCCTGGATACCCGTCTTTTTCTTGACTATTGACAACGTGTATGCGAAATTTTATGACGATCTGTTGAGTATTTAAAGCGTGACAGCGTTACAAACAAACTGACATTCACAGTTTATAATATTAGTTAGGATGAAACCTACATACCTGTGTGTTCTCTAATGTTCTTGACTAGAAATGTATGTTTTGGTGTAGAAAAAATAACCCAAGTCCGTCCCCTTGGCGAGGGTGGCCACTCGCCAAACATGCTGCGATTATAAATGCACCGACAAGATTATACCGCATTACCATAGTGTGAGCACACCCTAACCAATATACCAATATTTCCAATCCTGTTTTCTTTGGGTATTTACATTAATTTGATGATTAGTTCTCCGTGTATTTTGTGGGGATTATCAATTCCATCGAAATTGGGACTTGGGGGTCTGCAGACACCTCGTTTCGTTAACTGTTTGTCTATATTTTTGTTCCAACTATAATTATTTTTTAGGAAAAGTTTAAAGGGGCTTTAATGCCCCTGAATCGTTATATATTTGAATAAGCTGATGAATTTGAATTTGAAGTCACACTAAGAGGAGGTATATATAGGTCCACAAAGTTAAGTAATACTAGCCAGGTCAGTCTAGGATGGGAACCATTCTACTTAACACATTGAGACCCCTCCGTGCCTCGGAGAGCACGTTAAACCGTCGGTCCCGGGTGCCACACAAACATCTGTGGCATTCGTTACGGGTAGTTCGAGCCCTAAAAAGTCCGACAACCTGGTCTAACTACAGAACTTCGATATCGCCTAGTACTCGCGTTGTGGAGGTCTGATGGCAGTCGCTTCACGTAAAATATCAAAGTTCGGCCGTGTCGTAGTTAGACTGAAAGCCGTCCCCAACTTAGTTGGGAAAAGGCGCGGAGGATGATGACTAAGAGGAGGTATATGTTATATATAATAATTTATATAATCGGTTCTCAATTAGCGAGCAAAATGAGCGTTTATAATAAATACCATTTACCTAGTATACTACTTTCCATCCGTCCACTCGTGATCACGATCAATGCAATTCGATCGAAACGTCGGGTAACCAAAAGGGAGCACAGCACAATTAAAAGCAATAATATTTATAAGGTATTATATTATACCTTATAAATATTATTGCGATTAAGCCCCGAGTTACACATCTTATACTTTACATTCGAGAAAAAAATATATCTACACATCACGCAAACACACACACGAAATACATGACAAAAAACAGATTTGAATGGATGGATATCGTTAGAACCATCCCGAGTGACACTGGCAAAAATTTTCGAAAAAGTATCAATATGGCGACTGTAGGCGCCATATGAATATTTTCACATATGAATATTTTCAAATATATAAAAAAATTTCAATCGGTGGTTTAGCAGGTCAGTCGTACTTTTAAATTATTGAAGTGAAAACTTCTTTATGCACGTTAGTGCACTTTTGCTATGGGGAAAAAGCATTGAACTCGTTGCCGTCACGTTAATAATACACGTGTAGATCCACTAGAGGGCGCTAATCTAAACATTGAGTTTTATCAGCTGTTTATTAATTATCTTTAAAAAAATAATATGTTTAATAAAAGTGAAAACAATAGACTAATTTGTCTGTGGAAGTGTTATCTTTACTTTAATAAACTTTTAAACTAAATACGTAGTGACAAAATTAACGACACGAAATATCCAGGGATACCGATATCTGTATGATTATGTCTATATATATATGATAAATACTTATGATGATGTCACTAGTAGATGGCATCACTTTTTGAAGTGACAACTTCTTTAGGCACGTTGGGCACTTTTGGTATGGGGAAGAAGCACTGAACTTGCGTGACTGTCACGCTCAGATGACATATAGATGTCTGAGTATATGTATATATATATGTGTGTGTATGTGTTTCACTTCTGACGTGCAGTCCTACGACTGACAATTTCTTTAATTACTAATTGTTTCTAACTTGGATAAAAAAATATTTAGCACGTAAAATCGCACTGAGGGTTTTTTAAAAGCCTTTAGCATAACATTGCTTTGTCTGTACAACACAAGCACAAGTATGTCATATATGTTAAAGGTAATTGTGTTTGCGTGTATAAGCAGTAAAGTACTTATAAAAACAAGCCATTGTCTTAAGAAGCTCGTACGAAATTTCCGAACTAACAGCGCAATCGTGTCCATGTAAAGGTTCAAGGAACTTGTTTAGAAATTCTATCACTTCCGCTGTTAGTAGCTACTGGCCATTTTCCGCATTTTCACCCGCGTGTATTTTTTTTATGGTATAGGGGCAAACGAGCCGACGGGTCACCTGATAGTCAATGACTACCGACGCCCATGGGCACCTGCAACTCAAAAGTCACAAGTGCGTTGCCGGCCTTTAAGGTGGGAGTAGAGGAAGGGTGAAAGAGGAGGAAGGGTGAGGGCCTCCGGTAATCTCACTTACTCAGCGAAAAGCATTGCAACCATTAGTTTACTGCCGGTTTTCTGTAAGGCCGTGTTATCACTCCGGTCGAGCCGACCCATACGTATCGAAGCATGGCTCTCCCACGATAAAAGATGTATGGTCCTGCTCCGCTGCTGAGGGTTCCGAGTGATGTTAATTGCAGAGAGCTTTATTATCTATACTAATATTATAATTGCAAAAGTAACTCTGTCTGTCTGTCTATTAAAGTTTTCACACCGAAACCGCTGTGCCAATTTTTATGAATTTTCGATAGAGACAGACATGACCTTGGAGAAGGACATAGACTACTTTTTAAAATAAGACTTAAAGGGATGGAAGTTTGGTGTAAAAGTTCATCATATCTATCATTCGACTGGCCTGTTGGTCTAGTAGTTAGTGACCCTAACTGCTGAGCCAGACGTCGTGGGTTCGATTCCCACCTGAGTCTGGGTGTTCTTTGTGTCCGTTGTTTATATGTTTGTAAAGTCCCCCGCGACACAGGAGTAATTCCTAATGCGGGGAGTAGTCTTTTTAAAAATAATAAGATAGATATGATTTTTTTTTTTTTTTAATAATCATACATTTAAAAAGTACAATTGACACATAAAGGAGAAAAACCTACTGAGATAGATATCTATACATCAGTAGGCAAAGATAAAACAGATGTTTTATCTTTGCTACTACTACTGATGTATAGATAAACACAACTAACCCAATTCCATATCACCAATCTATCTATAAACCTTGCCGACATCACTGTACTGAGGCACATTGCCCTCGACTGTACTTCTCACGTAACGAGGCCGCACCTCCAATTTAGTTAAAAGCATGCGGCGCCGGGCGGCGGAGCTGGTCTACTAATAAATTGAATAACAACATGCCTTTTGATCTACTCACGTTGGTATGAAACTGTATGATAGGATATTGTAAGGTCGAGTATACAAGCAATTGTAGAAGGAAACAGCAGTTGCGTTGAATAAGAATTAATGCCTTATAATTCCTGTTATTTCCTATCAAAGTCGAATGTATGTACTGGACCTACAAAAGAGTAGGATCCGTGTCGTGGAGGGGGGTAAGGCCCCCTGTACTCCATTGTGTGGTCGCCTGCTGAAAGCGACCAAGATCTGCAGGGGTTCCCGGAGGACTCCTTCCTAGGGTATACCCGGGTCCTCCTGCAATAGACCCACTTGTGACGGAACACCGTGTGGTTTAAGTCGGTTCGATTCCGACATACCATCTTACCGTTAGCTCCGGTGAGGTGATCACCCGTGGGGGTTTCCACACGTTAAAAAAAAAAAAGGATCCGTGTCGTGTCGTGCTGTGAAGAAGGAAAAAGATATTTTTTTTGTAAGGAAAAATGGGTAGGGAGAGGGAGCTAGGGTAAGGGATACCGCAAGTCTCGGATGGGGAACGGGACTGAGACTGCAGTAGCTCGCAGAGGCCGGGGTCGCGAACCCGAATGCTCTGAATTTCTTGTGACTGAAGAGGCCACTAGGACAGCTGGTGCATTCAATAAACAAACAATCAAGCAAAGAAAGCCTTTAACCTTATTATAGGTAATATACCTACATAGAAACACTTCATATTATTTGTATCAAAATATCTTGATCGGTATCAAACACTGAAAACACTACATATTATAAAACAAAGTCCCCTGCCGCGGCTGTCTATCTGTCTGTCTGTTCGCGATAAACTGAAAAACTACTGAACGGATTTTCGGACAGAGTGATTCATGAGGAAGGTTTATGTGTATCATTTGTTAAAATTTTGTGTAAATTGATTGAAATATGTTGATGATTGTTGAAGATGTCTCTGCTACCCGTGCGAAGCCGGGGTGGGTTGCTTGTTTAATAAATAAATCGAACCCTATTTTTCTCCTACTTTTTATCCTACTACAGTATATAAATAAATATCCGGTGCGGTTAACCTGCGTCTTCTGTTATGCAAAATCTGAAGTACAAAGTCTCACGCCTACATTATTAGCTGAGTCCGACTCAATAATACTTCATCAGTGTATAATTAACACGTGACGAGACCGACGCGTGGACGATTCGTTCCGGAGGTTGTTCCCATGACCGGAGATCAGACACGGTGGCGATACGATATTGTGTGGTAGTATGCTCTACTTGAAGGCATAACTAAAAAGAATTTTAAGATTCCTATTCCTATAGAATAAATAATAATATTGAAAATATTAAATAATAATGTTATCATATTTAGTAATGTTTAACACTGTTCTAAGGATGCGTGTTACTGACCTGTTAAGTGATGCTCACTTAATTGTGTGATAAGCATGATAATTTATTCTGTGTCTGGGTGTAATAATTTATCTATAATAAATACATAATTTAGAAATATATAAGTACTAAGTGAACCCGACAGACATTGTCCTGCCGGAACTTAAAAAATATTATTCATGTAAACCTATCGCAACGGTATCTACAGGGTTCAATTGTAAATCTAAACCATTCTCGAATCCACCCAGAAAATTTCATTCAGTGAAGACACACAGAAAATTTCATTAAAATCTGTCCAGCCGTTTAGGAGGAGTTCAGGAACATACACACGCACAGAAGATTTATCAGCAGTCTGGTTACGGCCGCGTGTGTAAAAGCAGTTTTGATTTTCACTGTTCTGAAAGTAAACTTATTACGAGTATAATATTATAAATGCTAAAGTGAATTTGTTTATTATGGTTCACAGCGTCATGAAATAATTCTTACTGTAGCACTCTCTTATGAGCTTAAACTCGTCAGGGCTCACTCGAGAGATCACCTTGTTTCTACCATAGATGTATAGTATTCTTTGTACACCACACACCCTGTGTTTTAAAAAAAATGTCGTCCTGTACCGAGATTAAGGTTTGACAATACTGGCGTCACAATGTTCTTGAATATTCTTGTTGGAATTTACCTCCCTATGAACCACAGTCCAAATAGAAATTATTACAAGTAGAGCAACTTACTGAATATTTTCTTTTTGAGTTTTAAGGGTTGGTTTACAATATGCTTCGTAATTGAGTTCTCACGGATAATTATGATCTGCACTTACTAATAGGTCAGAGTTTATTAATTTTCTCTATTTCTACATGGGATACATAAGTCATAAAAAAGGTATATTGGTAAGTTACATAAATGTTATATCTACATATATTTTTTCTCTCCAAACTAACAAGTTTATCGGCGAAAAACGTATTAACTTTACCTACAATTATTTTATATTTACAATAAAACCCGCTTAATGCGATTTTCCGCATAATACGCATAACCTATGTTTAAGGACCCTATTGTTGTAGGTACGTAGAATTATACAGGTAATTTGAGTAATATTCACAATTTTATTTTCAAGATTCTGCATCTATTTACTTATACATACAAACCTTATAGTTAAACTAATTATTATTATAGCTTATTTTTTGAGCCGTTTGGGGTCGAAACGCTAGGGTCATGGGGTCCGAGTTTATAAGGAATTAGCTAAGCGACTGATCGACACTTTTCGTGACCAGAAGGCGGCCCTTTTTCTTGCACAGAGAATTAGCATTGCCATTCAACGTGGCAATGCTGCCAGCCTTCTGGGAACACTGCCAGTAGGTGACGATGCGGAGGAATTTTATGACGCATGCATGTAAATAGCCCGTATATATATAATTTTTTTTAAATTAGTTTTAATGTGTTAGTTGTATTATAAATTACATTCAAAAAAAATATATATAGGTACTTATATTTGGACTCTTTAAGTACTTGCATGCATCATAAAATTCACAGAAGGCTGTCGCATTGCCACATTGAATGGCAATGCTAATTCTCTGTGCAAGGAACGACCCCATGACCGTTTCGACCCCAAAATTTATTATATTTGTACAATTAAATGTTTTACTTAATCTAAGTAAGAGGGCTAAATGTACATATGAGTTTATGTGTGTGTATTTGTGTATCTATGTCTATACACCTACCATCCTAATATTTATTTGCAAAATGTATGCTAAGTATCTCGAAATAGCACTTATATATAATTATTTTCTTCTTCCATAGGCTTCTTAAATATATTGTACACTGCAGCCCCTCTTTTCACCTATGTTTTCTCTATCCATCCAATGGTTGCCTGGAAGAGATCGCAAATTGCGAAAACGTCGCCAATTGTACATAACATTAGCTAGTAAGTAGATATGAGTAAAATATTGTAATCTATTTATTTGTGTACAATAAGAGTACATACATAGAGTATATACATACGTTTTTCTTTTTTTTGTAACGCGGTGGAAGATCCTCATGGATGTCCTCCGCTCTTTTGGGCGAATATTGAATTGCTTTGTTTTTCTCGAAATTATGAATTTTAGGCTTAGTTTTAAGTACTTTAAACTCTGAAGTGCTAATTTCCTCTGTCGTCGTTCAGAAATGTTGCAAGGTGCGTTATGCAGATATTAAGTATGTTAGAAATGTTTTTGCGTCTGTAGTAAAAAAAGCTTTTAACCCGATGTAAGGTACCCCAAAAATCGCCTGTCAAAATATTGTCGGCCGCATCAAGGGTGTGAGTACAGTCGGACTGAGAAATCGAATATAATAGAAATCTAAAGGTATTATATTAGTAAAGCTTTGATTATGATGTGAGATCAGTGTTGGATAAAAAATCTTGGTACAGAGATGAGACATTAACATTTAGGTAGTTTGACATTAGAATTAAGAATATTAAAAAGTATGACAACTATGAAATAATTTAAAAAACAATGAATTTAAAAATTAAACAATAATCACCCCTCTCATACTGTGATGTGTCCAGTGCCCAGAAATGGGATGTTAATAAATGGCTAATATTGATTTTGATAAACTCTTATTACAAATATCAACATTACTATTAACGTATTTAGTTACAAGTCAAGAAATAAAAATTTAATCCATATTTGAATGGAACAAATGTGGCACAAAGTGTGATTGGCATCACCTCGCTCCATTATATTGGCCCACAATCAATATAACGATAGCTTGTAGCTATTCGTTCTAATGGAATTAAAATTACCGGATAGTCGCATTTAAAAACTACAATGTTAAGTAAAAAAGAACCTAAAGACAATAATATTGTGATCGATGATGTATCCAGCATATACATATAACTCAAATCCTTAATAGTAGAAGTTTATATTTAGCTACAGTTGTGAGATATTTTAGCGTCTGATTGTACCGACATTTTAAAATTGCCCCGTTTCCTCCCAGAGGGTGAGTAGGCAGAAAAAGCTTTTAACGCACAATACTTTTTTAAGTTAAAATTAGACCTATTTTCGTTGCAACGGCTAATTTTGATACCATCACATATAAAGGTTCCCTTTTTTTATATATTTCGTATTATGTTTTATTGGGCCAATTTCAATCAGTTAAGTTTCAGTCATGCTATATAATAGAGGCTAATTTGACAAAGAGATTACTAAGGTTGACTCACAAAAAATATATTATGTGTAACTCTATAAAATATTTAATAATACATAAAGTACACAGTAGATTGTGGCTTGAATTGGAGCGTAAGTAACTAATGCTACTAGGTTACGAGTATTAGTTCTGTTCAAGAGGGGGACACCAGAGCTTCAGAAAAGGGAGAGGTAGATTGACAATGTGAGTGCCAGCACAGGTGTTTTGAGTATTGATGAAGCTCACCGCTTACCATGAGGTATTTATAAAAAATTCGAGGGGTTTTGCTAGTAACCACTGAAGAGTTTCGCTATTCATCTCTTGTCTCCATCATCAGATCAGCTCCAAGATGCCAAACTGTAGCATCCAAACTATCTATCTATGCAAAGTTTCATTTAGATAAGACAATTAGAAGTAGGCTAAAATTTACTTCTAAGATTTGTTTAAATAGTCACAAGTAAAGAAATGCGTGTTTATTAAAAAAGCGAGCGTGTTCATTAAAAAAGCGAGCGTGTTCATTAAAAAGCGAGCGTGTTTGTACTTTTATTACTTAAGAAGTCGTAAAATTGATAGTAATCCTCTTAATTTATTTATAAATATTTGTGTACCTAGTAAAATTCTCACTAGGCCACCATAGTGCTGGTCACCATGCTGCACTGTCCTTGTTCGCAGTGAGGATGGTGACCACCACTCTTGGATTCTGCTTGTGCTTTCCATCAGGCGGGGCAGAGTCATTTTGCCCAAAAAAAAAAAGAGAACCATTTCAAATAAAAAGAAGACAGTCAGTCGTAAGACTGCACGTCAGAAGTGAAAACATAACTTCACAATGTATTTGCATATACTATACATACACACACACACATCTGTATATCGGTCGTTTGCGACAATAGGGATATAACTAAAAATTATTGATTTTAGAGAATGACAATGTTTTGTGAGTTCCGCTTGAGTATTTTGTTCTAAATATATAATGAACTTGTCGCTTTCTAACGAACGTTAGCACGAAATCGGCGTTGCATCTTTGTTCACTATAAAATATCAAAGATTTAAAAAAATCAAAGATCGTTTGGCATACTTAGTTCAATTCGACTGAATTTTGAATTATGTCGATATTCTCGCAAACAAGCGATGTATATAACTAGGTTAAAAATAAAAAGTAGGTAGTAAAAATATCTAAATGTATACATAAGGTACACTGGAAGTTCTGCGCTCCTGGCCGCTCATAAATGTTTGAATTTCGAATGTTATATTTTTTAAATATAAGAAACACGGCTCCGTCGAGTTTTCGATCAGGGTCACGTGTCCTGACGCGAGTTTAACATTTTTTACCTATCCCAAAAAGTGCACAACGCCGCTAAAGAAGTTTTCATTTAAAAAAAACGTTTTGTTTAATTTTCTCATTGCTTGGAACTTGATTAAAACCCAATAAAAGAAAAGTCACGGGTGATTCCATAATTTGTATTAGAAATTGTCTAATCTTGAAAAAAGTCCATAAAATACGTATATTGTGTGTCCCAGTCCCAGTCAGTGTGCCCCAAGAGTGAAGGCAGAGTGTAGGTTTAGAGGGATTGTATAATATCACGCTACCGCCCATAGGAGTAAAGCAGTAACCATGAATGTCAACCAACCTTAACAAAAATATGTGAGGGAGTGGGATAAATATGTAGCATTTAATTTGTACACCGAGGCTTTCACAGAATATGAAACAGGAGATGGATGTGAATGTTCAAATAATCCAAATACAACTCGGTTGAAAACGGGGGCCACAGCCTAGTGTTACATATTAACGCAATTTATTACATTGTTTTAGAATTGTTTCGACGAACTTAATATGTCGTTTCGGAAAAAAATTTTACTAAAATTTTGAGTATCTCGAAAGTCCAGCATTATACGAATGAATCCTGTTACAATATGTCCAATTCAGATGAGAATATTGCATTGTATTTTATGTATGTAAATGGAATCATTCAATGTAGAGCCATAAAGTCAAGAAAAAATAATAAAAGTTCTCAACATAGCTCCAACTACAGGTCATCTATAAATACTGATCGTTAAAAAGATACTGGCCGAAAACAATAGCGAGTTGTATTCGAAAAAGGAAACATTCGAATTCAAAGCAGGCGCCGCTATTGGTTGGTAATGCTTCACAATGGCTGCCGAAACGTCAGATTTGACAGATGATAAGGTTTTTAAAATTCACTCGACTTTCTTTTTTTTTACTTGAAATAGTTGTGCGTTATAATTATTGGTTTTTATGGTGTCTGAATTAAGTTTTGATGGTTGATAACGTTTCACACACGATAGTATCTATTTGATAACATTGTCAGATTGTAATTTATTACTCACATTCTAAAGTTGTTTCCTTTGTGCGTGTATCTGAAACATCTTTACAAAATATTTTATTTAAAATGATAAAGGCTAGAAAAAATATGCCGTATATAATAAATATCATGTGAAAATGTAAAATTAAAATGATGAGAGCTTCAAAAACATTTTTCACCTTCGGGAGTCGTATTATGAGGAGGTGAAAATGAGACGGACTACTATAGATACCTGTATAAAATTAAATAAACAAAAAAGTTATTTTTCCATCTCAAAAAAATTACATCCTGAGCATTATCCTTTGTTTCACGAAGTCTACACTCGGGGACGTAACGCCAACGTGAACTTGGCGAAGCTCCTTCTTCAGATATCTACACCATTCGTGCCTCAGCCATGTCATGACCTCATCGTAGCTAACGGTTAAGCAGTATGTGAAAATTCAAATTCAAAAAAATCTTTATTTCATAAAATTGACCATAAATTTTTCGGAATCGTCGATTTAATAAATAATTATTATAATTAAAAATTATAGATCAACACACACACAGTCACCGCAACAATAGTTTGCTTCGTCAAATGTAAAATGATTAAAGAAAACAAAATGGATAACATAATATCACATCTGCCTGTTTCGATCTATAACCATAAACCGGGGTATTCCGTGTTTATTGCAAGGGACCGGTATACCCTAAGTATGAAGCCTCCGGGAATCCGTGCAGATCTATGTATGTAATAGTTAACAAACGTTTCCTTGTAAAAGTATATTATAGGGGGCAAACGAGCAGACGGGTCACCTGATGGTAAGTGACTACAGTCGCCCATGGACACCTGCAACTCAAGAGTCACAAGCGCGTTGCCGGCCTTTGAGAAAGGAGTACGCTCTTTTCTTGAAGGTTTGAAGGTCGTATCGGTCCGGAAGTACTGCAGGCGACAATTTGTTAAAAAGATTGGTTGTGCAAGGCAAAAAATTTGTAGAAAACCGCACAGTGGTGGATTGCCAATTATCCAGGTGATGGGGATGAAAGGAATACCTGCTAATAGGATATGTATGTAGTTTTCTACGAACCTCTTCAAACCCATGCGACTGTAAGTCCTTATCTATGTACCTATAGGTACCTATTATATACTAACTTTAAGTTTTTGTCAATCGCTTCAGGTTTTCTTCGCGAACAGTACTTTTGTCTCGATGAAGGGTACCCTACATCCTTTTTGTACCCTGACAACATGTATGCAAAATTTCATGATGATTGGTTGAATAGTTTAGGTGTGAAAACGTTACAAACAAACTTACATTCACATTTATAATATTAGTTAGGATTAGGGTAAAATATGTCTATAGAACGCTGCTTACCTCAAAAGTATAAAATAGCCTAAATAGCTGTCTTATACCCCATGCTGTCTAACCACGCCCCCTCACTTCGGTCGCAATCGGCCAAGCTCGGCTTTCCTCGGTCCGCCGTCGGCACGCCCAGAAACTCACGCGCAGCATAAATAACGACCCAAATATGTTTACACCATATTTCTTTAATATTTGAGTGGATCTTTCAACGGTTGTGCATTTACATGTTTTAGATTAGAATAATTATTGTGGATAAATAAGATGCTTTTAAGAAAAATTAGGTTGAAAGGGTTCTTTGGGGATGGATGGATTGTGTTAAGTCAAATCTAACGTTTTTATGCTTTCAAAGCAATAAGCTTTTAGAATGACCGAACTGACAGACGTTGTCCTGTCAAAGTTTCAATAAATTGGATAAAATTTAATGGGAAAAAGCACTTAGAGGTTTACTGGAAATTCCCCATGTTCCAGTCAACTTTTCCAATTGTTCCCACTCTAAAAACCTTATTCGGACTATTATTAACATATTAAAGAAAGACTTAGTGAAATCGATCCAGTCATATTTTACACCTAGTCTTCCTGTTGTACATTTAGTGGTGATTACCCGAAATCGTCATGAGAAGAATAAATAACGCACATTCACCAGCTTACAGCTAGTTCGGTGAATGTTAACAGAACAGTTTTTCTTAACATACACTGGACATAAAATAAAATAAAGAAATTGTCAAAATACATATTCTTTTTTGTAACTTATAATAATTAGTAATTAAATATATAATTTATTAGTAATTAACTACTAATATACTAACTAATATATAATTAACTAGTAATTATTTAGTTTAATTAGTAATTAAATATATAAATACTTTTTGGTTTCATAGGGTATACTTCCCAATTTTTTAAAAAATCAACAAATATCTAAAAATTGTATACATCGATGATGTTTTCGTTTGCTCCGAAACATCGCTGTCTCATTGAAGCAGTGCGTTTAGTTGTCGTACCCATATTATATTTAGACAAAATACATCTACTTTCCACTAAATCATTGAAGTCGGTGATATTTTTATTTAAAAGATAATTTTGTTACATCTACAACCGTTCATAACCACGTACACAGCACAGACTCCACTCTCGACGTGCCGCCTCTGTCGGCGGCGGATCGTACACATCAAAGGGCTAGATAACACCGTCTGAAGAGCTTCACAAATATAAGTGGTAGCTACTGGTCTCTAAGTGCTTGTGTCTGGGAGTTTGTATGTGGAAGATTATATATAGTTTACCGGTTAGCCGCGGTTTCGTTTGCTATAAGGCTAAAGGTTCGCTCCTACCGGTCATAGCGTGATGTTTTATAGCTTTAACATAACGTTTCGTAACATAACGTATATAAAGACAAAGCACTCTTCTGTACCTTTTTTCCACTCAATTTTCTTTTGTTATTTAGTTTATTTTTTATTTTTAAAAATCTCTTGCAAGAAATACATGTCGCAATCGATACATTTTGATAGTTAAAATTGTAATTAGGTTTCATCAACTTATTTTTATTAAATAGTGAACTGTGCTATCATCTATTATAGTTTGTCCCTATTTTTAATAAAATAAATAAGAGTTTTTGATGTGACGACAACATATCTACTAAAAATAATGTTGCATCTCTTTATTCAGTATGGCCTTAGCCTACTTCCCATCCGCCATTTAAGTCATCACAAACAAAGAACTCATTGAGATCACCGTAAGAGCTCAATATCTACCGATATTAAACCAAAGCCAATATCAGGCAGTTCCCATATTATCTGGCTGGAGAGCTCGAGTCCTTCACTACGGATGTAATAACATTCAAATTGCCGTTCATATCCGCACGGGGGCGCCACTTGTATACCTATTAGCATTTCTACCCTCGTAGCATTTGATTTTGTTTGTTTAAAACTTACAATGTATTGCTAAGTTTAAATTGAGAATTAAAATGCTAAAATAATGTTGTAGTTTGAATACTAGGCCTTTGGGTACGGCTTCACTGCAGATACTTAATATATTTTTGCGGGTTTTTAAATAGGTACATATTATCTACTTAGATGGAGTATAATCATATTAAAAGGTTATTGAATTATGTTGAAAACGAGTTATGTATTAATGACATTTAGTTAGATAAGTATGGTACAGTCAGTAGAGCAATGGTTAATAATAATAATAATAATAACTCGACACATCTCACACACGGCCGTATGATCCCAAACTAAGCAGAGCCTGTACTATGGTAACCAGACTGCTAATAAACATACTTATATATTAATAAATACATACATATTGTAGATAAATTACACCCAGATACAGAACAAATTATCTTAAAACGTCACATTAGCAAGTTGATGACATTAATTAATAAGGAGCTGACAAAACTCAATGTTTAGATTAACGCCCTCTAGTGGATCTATATAGATATGTATTATTAGCGTAACGGTTCGGTGCGTAGCGTAACATTCACGAGTTCAGTGCTTTGACCCCATAGTAAAAGTGTACAAACTGGCTAAAGAAGTTTTCACTTCACAAATCCAATTCCTCAACCACTGACTGACCAGTTGGTCTAGTGGTTAGTAACCCTGACTGCTAAGCCAGAGGTCGTGGGTTCGATTCCCACCCAGGACAAATAATTGTGTGATGAGCACGATTTAGAAATTATAAATATATAAGTATGTGTATCAGCAGTCTGGTTCAGGATCAGACGGCCGTGTGTGAGATGTGTGGAGCTATTATTATTATTTTTACTGTCGTCATGACTTGTAGGAAGAATGTGAATGTCAAAATTAAACGTTAAGCTGACGTTTGTTTTTATTATTAATTAATGTATTAATAATAATAAAAACAAACATCGTGTAGTACGTAATGTAGTAATAATTTTTTATATATAAATTGGTAATAGAAAACTTTTTTTGACATAACTAATATCGTCTCACAACCAGGTCCACCACGGGTCTGGCACCTGACGCTTGTTTCCATTGCTAACTATCTCTAGGCTATCGACTGCTAACTATCTCTAGGCTATCGACTGCTAACTATCTCTAGGCTATCGACTGCTAACTATCTCTAGGCTATCGACAACAAAAATGCAACGCTACCCGAACCATTAGAAGCTTGGTTCGAACATAATGGACAACAAGCCATTTTTAAACTTGCCAATATTGGCTATCAATTGTTGATTATGGAACCATGATATTGTTGAGAATGTATCTTTTTCTTAATAAACTTAAGCATTAAAATTTAAGCAGCCATGGGAGAGCCATGCTTCGGCACGTATGGGCCGGCTTGACTCCGCTCGATACCACAGCCCCACAGAAAACCGGCAGTGAAACAATGCTTACATTGCTGTTCGCCGCGTGAGTGAAGTTACCGGAAGCCCTAACCCTTCCCTCTCCCCTATTGCCATCCTTCCCCTCTCCCCCTCTCCTCCCCTCTAATCCCCCTCTCCCGTCTTCCCGCTCTTCCCCCCTCTCCCTCTCTTCCCTTATTCCCACCTTAAAGGGTGGCAACGCACTTGTGACTCTTGAGTTACAGGTGCCCATGGGCGGCGCTAGTCATTTACCATCAGGTGATCTATCTGCTCATTTGCCCCCTATACCATAAAAAAAAAGCTTCAACATCAAATTGAACATTCTAGGATAAATGAGATCTAATAGTGAAAAGTATCATCTTGTGTCCATGGACTTTAATTTACAGTTAATGTTTTGTTTAAATACTTTAGATTTTGACATGTGACGTCACGTAGCTTATGACCCCGTTTCCCCCCTCCCCCTCAGTTGTCACGTAATGTCACACTTCGTTGACCCCCACCCCCTCCTTAACGTGTAGGGGTAGACTCATGTAACAGTCATTTGTTTAGAAACCTTCAAAAGTACTTAATAAACATTTGTTTGACATACATTTTGATGGACCCAATAAGCTTTTTAATTGAATCGGTTTTGACGCCCAACGACAAAAAAAACTTCGACAAATACAAAAAAAAACTATATTATAATATATCAGATCAATATCCACACACAAGATCAAATTTAATCTGTTAAAGAAGCTAAAATTCTTTTCGATCTGACAAAATCAGTTCTGCGTCGTTGTCGTCAAAATATTTATCCGTCGGCCCCTCCGGTAGCTCTTTGCGTTCCCTTCCAGCCTCGGGTCCATTAAGAGGATTAAAATTTGGCTGCATCGACGCCTGCACTCTGTTCTATAGGAAAAAGTACCTATAAATAGATACAGAAGCTTTAGGGAGAACAAAAGCAACACCAAATATAAAGACGAGTTACAAAGAGGTATTTTACGTTTAGGGTTTTGAAGGAAAATGGCGTAAAACGCTAAAATTCAAAATTCAATTCAAAAAAATCTTTATTTCATAAAATTGACCATAAATTTTTCGGAATCGTCGATTTAATAAATAATTATTATAATTAAAAATTATAGATCAACACACACAGAGTCACCGCAACAATAGTTTGCTTCGTCAAATGTAAAATGATTAAAGAAAACAAAATGGATAACATAATATCACATCTGCCTGTTTCGATCTATAACCTATAAACGCTAACAATTTCATTTACAGATAAAGCTAATATTTCTGAGAGAGAAGGATGATATGAATGTATTTATAGGTACCTATTTATACCGATGATATTGATGAAATGTCCAGAAATGTCGGCAAAATAAAATTAAACCAAAAAAAGCCATTCAACCATTCCTGATATAAGATAATACAACATATTAAGAAATGTAGGAAAAGTTCGAAGGAAAAATTATTTGACGAAATGTATTCGTGATCACAATACCTACGTGTTTTAAGAGAAAAATATTTTCCTGTTGTGCTGCTCCAATTCAAGTAAATATCTACGGTTGCCTACATCCTATTTAATGGTTCTCAGTTTATTTTTTAGCACAATATTAAATAACGAGACACACACATACGATAGACACTGTTTGACAAACCGAAAATTGTAACACATCGACTGTTTTTTTAAATCGGCCAATTTTTCCGCCCCAACTAAATTAACAACAGTAGGATCACACTAAAACTCCTAATATCAGATGTAATTGACTTATGTTATTACCTAATTCTGGCGCACCCCGCGGCATATGGCGCGCGATGATACGATGCACGCACCATTGCGTAGCAACTGTCGTTTTAGCGCGCTAACGTCGGACGATAATTAGGAGTATCTGGTGAGGATCCCCTGCGATGCATGATTAGCAAGATAGGGTAATGACGAGTCAATGACCTTGTATTGACTTAATCATACCTTGTTTTAAACTCATATTTTTAAATAGCAACCTGCCTGGCTTAGCACGGTTCGCAGAGACATCTTCAACAATCATCATCATATTTCAATCAATTTACACAAAACTTTAACAAAATATTTATGTACATACATCTTCCTCATGAATCGCTCTATCTATTAGTAAAAGCCGCTTGAAAATCCGTTCAGTACTTTTTGAGTTTATCAGTATTATTATTCTTGTTAATTCCTCTAACTGAGCTAAATGTTTATGTTCACGATCATGGAGTGTTGGGACGTGTTTCATGAAAGACGGCCGGCATGAATTACTAGTACACTGCCGCATATTTGCCATGATAAATGAATTTATTTTGCAAATAGATCTTTACAGACACTTTTACACGACGATTTCGTCTTTAAAGCTGGATGGTGCCGGCATTTCCTGTGACTAGCCTTGAGAAGGAATGCCGAAATAAACTCAAGGATCTAAGTCTACATAAACACAAACTGTGCAAGTGATATGTAGACGTCCGGGGTGGTATTTATACGAAAGAACCATTTTAGTTTTGAGCTGACCAGTCACGACACCCAGTAATCACGGAACTCAACCACATCTTATGCCGCGTTCCAATAAACAAAAAACTATTCGTTTTGCTTACGGACGGTAAAATTTCATTGAATTTTCAAAGAAAATTTTACCGTTCGTAAGCAAAACGAATAGTTTTTTGTTTATTGGAACGCGGCATTAGAGAGTTTCACAACTACAACCCGTCTATAATAATAATAATATGACACATAACTACGACTACTACTATAATAAACATGATAAATATATAATTAACTTTTTTCCAAATATATGAAGCCCTCATCCCATAATTTTCCACCATTAGAGAGGGAATATTTTCTTTAATTTAAAATGAAATCAACCTTGAGTACAAAGAATTCAATTAAAATTATTGAAAACGGTTCATATCGCGTAACATACACACAAAAAAAAACCATCCAATTGAGAACTTCCTTTCTGAAGTTGGTTAACAATAGTCAGTTACATATTACATGACTCACTACAATCGGATGGTTGTGGGTTCGAAACCCCCCCAATAAATTAGTACTTTGGGTTTCGAACCTAAATGTGTATGTACTCGTAAGTATCCTTGTTTTCAATCATAGTGGTAACAAAAACATAGATTCGTTAGTATTCTTTCTCATAACACGATACACCATGTCACTGTTTATTTTCTATTCAAACTACTACCACGGTCGCAGACAAGCATACGATCAGCCTGAAGTACAATACTTCTAATTGCAGCAGAAGGCATGTAACACATATATTGTCGCCCATGTAAAAACCTTCAAATCATCAGGATAAAACATGACAAACTTAACATAGGAAAATGATATATAAACAATTAGCTGCATGTTGAATCTAATTTAAAATCCATGGTAGATGAGGTGTGGTGACTTCCACATAAACATACTCCAACATCATCTAGCGAAAAAGAGCTGAACTACGAAGTAACTACTAATCCTGTATCGCGCTATGAGAGTTCTTTCGCCGATTAGTATATATACAACTTGCCAACCATTGGGCCGCGGCCCGCCAGGCATGATCACTTCGCCTGGTCGGAGGATCGTCCCTATGTGTTGGAGCGTCATGACACCCATTCCTCCACAAAGGTATTATATATTTCTTTCCAAAAAAAGAATTCCAAAATTAAAATCTTTATCTCTAATTTGTCTCGACCCATCCAATCACTTACCACCAGGTGAGTGTGTCTATAAGTAATCGCGGTGAACACACGCGTCACTGCCCACCCCTCGCCGCCATCGAAGCGTGATAGTGTCAATATAAATACTACCCCTTGTTAATATTACCCGTGATGAGTGTATGGGGTTCTTTATTGCGTTTTTTGTGGCATATTGTTTTAGGGGCATTTCTGCCAAGGTTGGTGCGGCAGATGTTGGAATCTGGAGGAGGAAAGCAAGAGTTGACGAGGTAAAATGGCTGTTGGCCTAGTGGTTAGTAACCCTGACTGCTATGCCATAGGTCGCCTATTTTGGGTGTTCTTTGTGTCCGTTGTTTGTATGATTGTTATATCCCCCGCGACACAGGAGTAATTCCTAATGCGGGAGTTGTCTTTTTTAAAGAAGAAAAAAAAATACGTTTACGTTACGTTTACGTTACGTATACGTTTTTAAGGTACAACTTTATCGTGGGAGCTATGCTTCGGAACCTATGAGTCGGCTCGACCGGAATGATACCACGGTCTCAGAGAAAACCGGGGTGAAGCAAAGGTTGTGTTGTGTTTCGCCGAGTTAGTGAGTTTATCGGAGACCCTAGCTCCCCTTCTCCCTTTCACTACTCCCACCTTAAAGGCCGGCAACGTATTTGTGATTGGCAGTTGTCTCTGGGTGGCAGTAGCCACTTACAATCAGGTGATCCATCTGCCCATTTGCCCGCTATCGCATAAAAAAAAGACGAGCTGCAAACCACAAACTGAAGTGCGGCCGTGGCTCGCAGCGACGGCAGACCGCTGCTCGCGCCTCCTACAAAAATTGTTTCCACGACAATATTTTCTAAACTGTTCATCTGTGCCTATTATATGGTTTATAGTCAATAAAGCATAACTTCCTTGTATGGATCGACTGTCAATAAAAAAAAAATTATTAGGTGTCTTTTTTCTAGATATTAGCAAGAACATGTCATCATCATCTTCCTCTTCTAACAAAATACACTTTAATAAACTATCGGTAGCGTTTTACGACTGAGGCTTTCAGCTGAATGTGTGGTCTGCAGTCCGTCTTGGAATAGGAACAGTTGCGTCCGAAGGCATCAATGCTGTCACTGTAACTGGAACCCGCAATGCCGCCTGCAGTCATCAGCTCGTCTCACATGTGTATTTCGGGATTCCCAAATTATGTGTGTGATTTCACGTGTCTTTTCAACTGCGTACACTAGAAACTCTAAAAACTGTTTAATTTTAATATATATTAAATTGTATTGCATTCTGATATCCCCAACAAGCAGACAAATTGATGCCATGCTTAGAACATACAATCCCAAACAGCGAAGCCAATACCTTCTAATTAATAACTTAATATCTACTTTCTTCTGTCCTCTCTTCCTCCTCGTTCTTTTAAATAAGTATAATTAATGCTCCTCATAATGAAAAACTAATTATTTTCTTTCAAAGTTTATTGCTTTTTTAGTACTGTACCTAACAGTAAGCATCAAAAGTCGCAGAACGCATACTAATTTACAAATATCTGTAACTGTCAATAATGGAAAATATTAATGATTTGCATTAGTGTATGAATCAAGCAACGCCTGATTGATTCAAACACTAATGCCAATTCCGAAGTCTAGGACTATTTCTAGACTTTAAAACTATTTCCAAAACATAGCGAATCGCCACCTTATTGTTACAGAGAGATCTAACATAATCTCGCGCTACGTTCGTGTCAAACAACTCTTCTTAACTTGTACCTGTGTCTTCAAAACTTTCTGTTAAAGTTACTGGTGTTCTTATTTATTTGCCGAGGACTCCCGTTCTTCATTGTCTCAAGCAATAATTCACACCTTAATTATATGTACTTAGATGTAAATTGAACTGAAAAAACTGAACTGAAACAGGATTGTGTAGGTCGTAAAATTGATAAAATCAAAGATCTAATCCGCAGTTAAACAGAAACTCTTACAATCTTTATCTAATACATTATCAAAACGCCATACCAATAACTCGTCAAATCACAAACCGTAAATATTCGTCGACAAAAAAAAATAAAAAGTCGTCTGGGGATTCTATTGTCTTGTACTAAGCAATCACCGCGATTGCGATCGCGACAATGCGACTCGGTGGCGCGGATAATCGCACGATTGTACCAAAATAGCTGGAACAGATGAATTGTCACGATTTTGTAGATGAATCTGGAATTGTGAATGGGAATGTGAATATTTTTTTTTGCAATTTCGTGATGAATAGATAACCTATCAACCATTACACCATTTTAGGTAGATGAGGTAGGTAGGTTTTTAATTTTTTGAAAACCTGCCCCCCAGTCTTTCCCTTTGGGGGAATGTCACGAACGAAAATATATTCACGCACTTAACCTTTATTTTTGCCCTGTTGATTTGTCGTCCAAGTTTGAAAGCAATCGGTGCATAATTGCAACCTCTATCGTGCCGGTAAAATTGATGTACATACATACAATATATACATATATATATAAATAAATATATATATATATATATATACATAACTAGACCTCCTGTGAAGAAATTTTTGGAAAACTTAGCAACTGGTACAAAACCAATCGGTAGACTTTCTTCGAAGTCTACATAAAGGGCTAGCAACCATTGTTTTAAACTAAAGATCACATCTAAAATCGTAGTACCTATATATGTGACGGGCTGAGAGCATTCAACTGTTGGAGGTCGTGGGTTCGATTCCCCCTCAATACAAATATTTTTATGCATGAATATGTCTGTGTCTATTGTGCAATAGCCAGCTGCTGTTCCTGTCCTAGTGGCCTCTCCAGTAACAGGAAATACATGACATTCGGGTACGCGACCCCGGCCTCTGCGAGCTACTGCAGTCTCAGTTCCGTTCCCCATCCGAGACTTGCGGTATCCCTTACCCTAGGTTCCTCTCCCTTCCGGATGTCTTAATAAAAGCTGTTCCCGGATCCCTTCTACTTAAGGCGCAGTACGGCACAACGTGTGGTTTCAGTCGGTTCGATTCCGACACACCGCCCCACCGAAAACCCACAAAAAAAAAGGTTCCTCTCCCTACACATTTTCCATTAAACAAATTTACTTTCTATCTTCTTTCCCGTCTTAAAACGACTACATTCCCAAGGAGGGTTGGCGTCAGGCAGACGGCAATCTATTTCTGCTTCTTCAGCACTTACATATATTAAAATTTCTTTCATAAAATTACTTATTAAAACAAATGACATGTAATCTCATTACAATACAAACTACACGTAATCCATCATATGTCATGTTTCTTCCCCATTAATGATGGGTGACCATCATTATCGATATTAATTCCGTGGCGCCATCTGTCTGAACTGTGACCTCGTGTTATTACCTATTTGACATGCATTAGAACACCATGTATTATAGGAATATGACAATGGATGATAAATGGGTTTAAGTTATTGATTGGAAAGGATTCAGCAGAAAGTATTAAAGGACATACAGACAGACATCAAAGGGACAAGGTTTTAAAAAATAAAATAAATTACACTGCGAAACAAAAAAATTAAATTTTCTGCGGCATTAATTTTGTTATTGGTTTTAATAAACACCTTCATCAGACATACCCGAAATGTATTTGCTTTGTGTAGATTGACTCTGGTTCTTGAGATATTCAACATAAGCGCGATCATTTAAAAAAATAGTAACCTACCTAACCGTAAGTTGTACTAATTTGAGCATACCCAACCAAATTAAGTTTTCTATTCACGTAGATAGTTATAATAGTATCGGTAATGAGATATTAGACCTTAAGGTTACCAGTTCGTGCCCTATTTTAAGTACATTGCAATTATTCTCTTGAAAAATAAGAGTTCGTGGCGAAAGTCTTGTGTTAATAATTCCAACAGCTTTTGCCTTATATGTGGTAAATTTTGTCAGCAAAAACAAAGAAAAAAGATTACTGATTTTGTGAAACAAGCCTGCATGCAAAGCCTGCAATGCATACTTTGGGATAAAACTTGTTCAAAAAAATAAAAAGTGGGTGCCGAAAACCGTGTGTTAGTCTTGTGTGGAATCTCTGGGCCAATGGAGCCACAGAGGACGTAAAGGGCTTAAATTTGGAGTGCAGATGACATGGACTGAGCCAAAAGTCTAAAAGAGCTCAAAGTCATTAATGACTGTTACTTTTAAATTGAAAGCAGGCATATTTGATGGGCTGCAAATCCGCACCCTTATAAATGATACACAGTTTACAAGCCATATGACACAGATAGCATGTCTATGTCAATCAAATGCATGGTTAAGCTTTGTATTAGTAGTCAAACATTTTTTGGGGAAACACAAAGCACCAGAATATCCAGAATTAGTTGCTAAAATGCTTCAGAATTTTAACCGCTTAGAAACAAATATGAGCATGAAATTACATTTTTGACAGATTTGGACAGATTTCGGGACAACCTTGGCGATTACAGCAAGAAACAAGGAGAATGGTTCCATAAGGACATTAGAAGAAAGGAAAAAAAGATAGCAAGGCCGATGGGAGTGCCATAACTATGATGGCAGACTATTGCTGGAGTTTAATAAGGGATTGTCCTGAACATAAACACAATAGAAAAGCCTACGGGAAAAGTTTTTTGTAATTTTTTTTATGATTTTTGTTAATAGCATACGTATTTAGTGTTTTTATAGTTATTATACTTACAGCCGCTTCTAAAAATATATATTTTAATTTGTATGTAATTGTATTTTTTATTTCAACCGTCTTTCAGTCAAATAGTTATAAAGTCAAATCTCATAAACTAGAGTCAATTGAACAAATCTGATATTTTTCTCGTATTCAGCACACTGAACTTACACAAAATTGACTTCAACGTACCATGCCGCAAAATGACTGTTCCCCAGTGTTATTTATATTGCAGGAGTTGATTTGTGTTGTGGTTTTTTTAATGTTTAAATCAGTAATATTAATTATACCTATAAATTAAACATTTAACATAGATTAGCGTCGGCATAGAAAATGAGTGTAATCCACTGTATTTCCCTTGAATTTTCGAGGAGAGAATCTTACAGCTATATTTTTTTCTGTAAAAATGATATAAATATGTAAAAACATAACCCTTCATATTGAGAAGTCGGGTAAATACAGCAGACGTATACTTGAGATATGATTATAATTACTAATTACACGTGAGATTTCTTTTGCTGTCAGCTGTCACACCATTGTCTGTACTCACGATCAAAGATTGTAATAATGAGATAAACAAAACAGATACAAGATTTTTTTTTAATACTATTAAGTAGTTACGTGGCCACAGATTATTCATTGTTGGTTAGGTAGAGGTTGGGCTTGAAACTAGGATCTCTTCATTGCAAGTCCCACGTCATTGTCATTAGGCTGCGCTCGATGTAGACTTCCCGATACTCAATAATTACACACGAGACCTTACTTTAATTTACTTTTAGCTGCACTTGCGAGCTAAGTTTGTGCTAAAGATGGAAAAACAATGCGATAATGACTGCTTAAGACAGGACTTAGAATGTTTCCACTGTTCCTTGATGGGAGATTTCAGCTTCTCATTTATGTATCTACTAGCAACCCGTCCCGGCTTCGAACGAATAGCAGAGCCATCTTCAACAATCATCAACATATTTCAATCAATTTACACAAAATCTTAACAAATTATTGTCTATTAGTGAAAACCGCATGAAAATCCGTTCAGTAGTTTTTCAGTTTATCACGAACAGACACACAGAAAAACGCGGCGGGGATCTTTGTTTTGTAATATTTAGTGATATTTCAGTTTCAGTTACTTTGAGATTAAAATTATTATTACATTTTCATATCGCGTATATTGTCTTGTTATTTACAAAGATACAGTCATAATATATACATCTATATAAATACAATTAATAAAATTGAGTTTTCTGTTTGTAATGTCGTAACCAAAGCTTACCAAAAAAACAATGGTTTAAGTTGCGGTCTATCTGTTGACAAAAACAATGTTTGTTTGGGCTTGAAAGGGTGAACCTATTTCCACGAGACTTACTGGCAGATAGTTGATGTTATTAGGAGTAACTTAGGCTACCTTTATTTTGGAAATAAGATAAGGGTTCCGCGTAAAAATACAAATACGTACACGCGAGCGAAGCCGCGTTGGGCACAGCTAGTGTTTTATAAATAAACCCCTAGATAATGGGCCAAAGCTTCGGGGTACAAAACACCAATCTAAATAATATGTTTGTTTTGTCAACGTTAACCCTTCATCTGGATTAGATTGCAATTAGCTAATTGCCTAGTTACCATTCAACCCTTTACTGCTCGGGAAATTGTTTTAAATTAAATGTTATGTAAATTATAGGTATGTATGATTGAGTTTTCAAATGAAAGGTAGGTGATAAACCAAGCGGTTGTCGTTGACTATAAAAAACAACAGACCCCCACCCCCTACTCATGGGAGCCTGGCAAAGCAACTATCATCTTATCTGTGGCCTGGCTACCATAATCACTACACAATATTAGTACCTAGTACTGTTGGGTAAAGAGACCGCTTCTATTTAAGCAGTATTCAGCAGTATCATATCTAATTTATCGCGTGGTTATATATGACAAATATATAGGTAACAAGAATGGTTATTTTTAGTAAGGCAGCTAACAAGCATCAGGCTAGGCAAATGGTAAGTGGTTTCCGTTAAAAGGTATTTCTAAAACAAGCATAGACCTAGTCTTTTTTAAATAAGGAGAGGAGTTAAACCGCAGTCCACGACGCTGACTTAGGAGATTTCACACACCTTCGAGAACTTTTTGGAAGACCCTCCAGTACGAGGTAGCAAGCTGCAAATGCAAGTGTTCTTCACCTAGCTTTTTTACCGTTTAAGCAAATAAATTACTTTTTTATGTTCATTGAAAAGTTAGAGGAGGGTGAGTTAGTGTCAAAATCGAACTAAAGAGAAGTGTCAATTGATATGCTACTCGGATTATCGCTGGACTGTTTTGAAGTTACGACGTATTAAAACTGTTAATTTTGATCATGAAATGATACACTGAACAGCAAAATAAGTTAATGTGTCTTCATTAGTTAACATTTATTTACTACTAGCAGTGCCTCGCAGTTTCACCCGTGTAAGTCCCGATCCCTTGGGAATGTCGGGATAAAAAGCCTATGCGTGAATACAAGTCTCCAGCTATCTACATACCAAGTTTCATCGCAATCGGTCCAGTAGTATTGCGTGAAAACATTACAAACATACACACAAATGTTTCCTCTTTATAATATTAGTTTAGATTGCCAGATCAGTGCTACTATAGATTATATAATCTGTCTGTGAGTAAAGACTATAGAAATTAAAACTCATAGATACTCCTTTTTTAATGGTCGGTAATTCTAAACTTTCCACTTCTAGTTCTCACCGAATATTCTTATTTTCTTGGCAACTTTTTAGATTTTTCTTTCACTAAAAACCTTATTGGTGACGCCATCTGTCATGTACTCTAGCTATTAAGTACAAGTCAAACCATCTTCCTTTCGCCTCCATTCCTTATATTCTTTGTTCGTGCACCGCAACTTATAACAAAAGATGCCACCTACCGAGGAGTTGGCGTTCTAATAAGAAGAAAATATATATGGCCGCCGCAACCGCCGCAGTTACGCGTCTACGCAGATAATAATTACAAATCTCGCTATTATTGGATGGACATAGGGATATATCAAGCCCTGATCCTTTCGCAAACCCGCTTCCGATGTGTGGTGTGCTAATTAAACCCGCCGTGAGTGTCCCTGAGAACTATCAGCCCCTGAAGTTGGTGAGGTGCGCGTGACCGCGTGCTGAACTGTTGCTGAGGGCAATACAGACAGCACAAAGGTAGGTGCACGAACCCCCTTATCTTCTCCAACCCTATTTTTACTGGTAAGACACTTTACTTCATAAAATTATCGAAGGATACTCTAGCGCGCCACCACTTATATATAACAGTTAACAGTTCGATGTTACTAACATTTATGAAAAAAAAAAAACTAAATACGTCCAGTCGTTCACATTTATTTATTATTTTAATTAAATAAAAACCAAATCATTTTTAACTAGCTTTTACCCGCGGGTTCACTCGCGTTAATGTAGATTTTGTCAATTAATTAAATATTCCTCGGAAACGGTACTTTTTTTCTAAATGAAAGGTGCCCTATGTCCTGTCCTGTGCCCCTGACAACGTGTATGCAATATTTCATGAAGATCAGATTAGTCGTTAAGGCGCGGAAGCGTAGCAAACCAACACACTTTCACATTTATAATATTAGTTAAATTGTGCCCATCTATTTTGAGAGCAAGTCTCAATAAATTTACTATTGTAAACACATACAAAGTCCACAAAAGTACACATAAATATACCCATAAACTACCCCCGACTTGGAAATCCCTTCAACGATTACAAAAGAGCTGATGATCTTCAAATGGCTGAACAGATTTTCTTGAATTATATCTAAGAACACTCTCGATCAAGTCACCTTTTTAACAAAAAAAAAACGCACTCAAATCGGTTCATCCGTTTGGGCGCTACGATGCCACAAACAAACACACAGACACGTCAAACTTATAACAGGTCTTTTTGCGTCTGGGGTTAAAAATACGTAGTCGTGGGCCCAAGGTTATGTTATGTTATGAATATAATGTTATGTGGGTGTGTGTTGCAGATGTAAAATGTTCCCATAACGTCCTCGGTGGAAATCTGCAGAGTTGAGTGCGTAAGTGTGTAACGTGCCGTTTACATACGACGAATTCATTTTGACAAAATTAATCTCGTTTGTTCATAATGCGTAATACCTACACCCCCCATGAATATTAGCTATAGATGTTTTGGACTCTTCTATCTTATTTTAAACTTACTAAAGAAGGTGAAACAAAATGTTTATTAAAGCGGTAGCGTAATGGCTAAGACGTAGACGTCGGACTTGCAATCAAGTGGTTGAGGGTTTGAACCCCACCAAGCATTTAGCTTAGCTGGAGCAGCTTAAAAGAATACTAGTAATGACCCATGTCACTAGTATTATTTATAAAAAATATATATAAATATAGTATTTGTATATTGTTGTTTCTGAAATAGAACGTCCTCATTTTTTTCCAATGATGTGGGTTTGTACCACGTAAATTATGTAAAAAACAATGAATGATAATTTTCTTTTATTATTAAGTTGGGCGAGCCATGTATATGACTGGCCTGTTGGTCTAGTGGTTAGTGATCCTGACTGCTAAGCCAAAGATCGTGGGTTCCAATCCCACCCAGGACAAATAATTGTGTGATGAGCATGAGCTCATCACATCACAACCAATGATCACCCAGACACAGAACCAATGATCATTCATTGGCTCTGTGTCTGGGTGTAATTTATCTATAATATGTATGTATTTAGAAATATATAAGTATGTTTATCAGCGGTCTGGTTACCATAGTACAGGCTCTGTCTAGTTTGGGATCAGACGGCCGTGTGTGAGATGTGTGGAGCTATTATATTATATGTGTTTACGGGACGGTAATATTCTTTTTAACTTTATTATTATTTTGTGATAAAAGTTTATCTAACAAATATAGATATTAACTACAACGATAGATACTACGATGCAGCAATAAAGCATTCGACCGCAACAGTACAGGGGCGCTAGTGTTTATTATTGTTTATTAAGTGTCTCACATCTTTACATTCATTTAAAATTTAATTGCAATGTCAATCCATATAAATCTAAAATATAAAGTATAATACTTAGTATTTATTATTTATTTCATTTCATATACATAAAAATACATATATTCCAATGGTTGTGATTGCGATTAAATAAATCGAACACATTAGCTTATACAGCCCGTACCGAATCTAACCAAGGGGAAGCCATCATCGTCAATCAGAAACTAACATAAATATGCTTTTACCGCCCTCTTGGTCCTCTCGGAGGGATCCGGGGTACTCTGAGAGGGAGAGATACAGCTTCAGATGCGAAAGCGCACGTGAAATTTTGGTTTAATTGTGTAAAGCGTGAATATGAATGATAATTTGGTTTCATTTTTTGTGGATCATCGAAGCGCGAATGAGTCTTTGTTTTTATGAGAGTCAAGGTCAAAGGTTGATTGAAATAAGAATAAATAGTAGGTACACACCTTGGGTCATAATGAACAAAAAACACCTTTATTCTGGTTGGTATTATATTTAAATACGTGAAGATAATTTCTTGTATGCATATTTTATGAAAATTTCGTAAACGGGAACGGGAGCGTGAAATATACAGATTGTTACAGAAAGGTGTGTTCAAATTTTAGGAAGACAAAAAGTTGATTTAGATTGAAAAAAAAAATATTTTGAAAATGTTTTTTTACTATCGGAAAATCCATTTTTAGTATAGGTGATCATTTATAAACAACACGAATTTTCATGTCAATTTCAATGACTTCGGTTTCTTAATTTTTAATGCAGATATTTTCAGAAAAATCTAGACATTTAATCAAGATCCTTGGTGTTAAATACCTATAGTTTCATTCATATCATGTCAGCGCTCTCACATTCCAAATTACCTTTTTCGGTCAATTTTCTAGTTAAATTTTTCATTTTCAATAAGATTTCTGTAATTCTGTAATGAAAACGGCTGCTACACGCGTCGAGTATGTGTTGACCTGTCATGGCCTACGGAAAGCTAAAAAATTACAGTTCAAGTTATACTAGCCAATGAAATAAAGCAATCTCTGGTAGGTATACTAAAAATGCGATTTACCAAAAAAATTAATAAAAAGAAAACGTCGAATGAATATCCGTCGCCCAAGTACTATTTATTTTTGGTTGAACGGGCTAATCTTAGAATGTAACAGTCGTATTTGAAAAATTCTTTCTTCAAAGCCCAATTCTTGTTTATTAGGTTATAACGCGCTAAGTACTGACAATAAACGCGGATGCGTCTGGGGAGCACGGATCTAGCGCCATTATCATCGTCATTTCAGCCCATGCTCAGCTGCAGACGACTGTTGAGGACAGAAAAGACAGACTTTTGGTACATAGCATAGTATGTGCAATTAAAATAATTTATATAGGGTCATAAACAAAAGTGTAGCGAAGTCCTTTAAAAAAGGTCTCCTAACACTACATATTATAAAACAAAGTCCTGTCTGTCTGTTCGCAATAAACTATAAAACTAACGGATTTTCATGCGGTTTTCACCAATATATAGAGCGATTCATGAGGAAGGTTTAGGTATACAATTTGGTAAGGTTTTGTGTAAATTGGTTGAAATATGATGATTATTGTTGACCCGTGCGAAGCTGGAGCGGGTTGCTAGTTTCTTCATACAAGTACATGTACTTATTATGTATTCGGTGGTAAAAGTATAGTTTGTAGTTTTGAAGCGGTTCTTGTCCTTAGAAAAGCGTCAAAACTGAAATGGTTCTTTCATATAAAGACGACACGGGACGCCTACAATCCTACATGGCAATCGCACAGTTTGAGTTAGGGAACGTACCCATACAACCCATACGTAACCCATTTTTTTTAATTTTTTATACCCCTGCTCCCTCTCGGTAACCACCTGTAGTATATGTCAAGACGCCCCCTCCCCCTCTAGTTTTCACGTAGTAATTTATAAATGTGGTTTTAAATCATTTTTTGCCTACAGAAAGTTAAAAAGCGCTAAACGCTACTCGCAAAATTTGAATATAGTTCGAAAAAGCACAAGATTTCCCTAGAGGATATTGACTACATGACGAAAACCTAAGCCCCCCCCCCCCTCCGCTCTTGTGACCAAGCGTGGTATCTTGAAGACCCCCTCCCCCCCCAGAACGGGTCACGTAGTATGGGTACGTTCCCTTACGTAGCCTTGAATCCCTTGCTTGAGTTTGTTTCGGCGTTTCTTCTCAAGGCTTATCATAGAAAATACCCGCACCATCTAGCTTTGAAGGACAAATTGATGTGTAAAAGCATTTGAAAAAATCTATTTGCAAAATAAAAAAGCAGGAGTCATAGAGTCATACCATCGTTCTTGTGGATGGATTTTTTTAGGCGAATTTTTTTTTATGGTATAGGGTCCAAACGAGCAGACGGGTCACGTGATGGTACTCGTAAATGACTACCGCCGCCCATAGGCACCTGTAACTCAAGAGACACAAGTGCGTTGCCGCCCTTTAATGTGGGAGTAGGGGAAGAGGCGGAGAGGGGGGAAGAGCGGGAAGACGGAAGAAGGGGATTAGAGGGGAGGAGAGGGGGGAGAGGCGAAGTATGGGAATAGGGGAGAGGGAAGGGTTAGGGCCTCCGGTAACCTCACTCACGCAGCGAAAAGGAATGCAAGTATTGTTTCACTTCCGTGGTATCGAGCAGAGTCGAGCCGGCCCATACGTGCCGAAGCATGGCTCTTTGTTTGGATTTTATTACATAGCCATTACTTGTAACAGTTAGCCCCAACCTTGCTTTATGTAATGGTATAATCATGAATAGTTCTTAGTAAACTAATCTGTTTTGATATTGGCCTCCTTTTTACTGTTATCAGAGTAATGGCTTTTCCCTCGGTGCGTTTTATCAAATGATGTGCGTTTTCCTTCCTCATGTCAATTATTAGTTATTTTGCACCAGTTTTTTCTCGCGACATAATGTAGATCAATTCAGGTGTCCATCGGCAACTGTACCTACTTTTATTCTGTATGAAATGTATGTGTATAATGTATGTAAGCGAAATTTCATGTTCGGTAATGATCGGTTAATTAAGATTTATGTGTGACTAGCCGTTTTCACCTACGTTTTTGATCACTGCTCTGCTCCTAAGTATCGTAGCGAGATGTTACATAGCTTGTAACCTTCCTTAATTAATACTCCATCCAATACAAAAAGGATTATTCAAATATGACTTTTAGTTTTAGAGATAACCGTGTTTAAATAAACGAACAAAAAACGGTTCAGGTTGATTATATTACTATAGACAGTCTGTCACGTAATTATAAGATGTCTCGTCTTATGGCAAGGGCTGGAGCTTATATCATGTGCGATCATGAGGTCCGAGGTTTGGCAGGTCGTGGGTGTTTCTGGGAAATTCTAAATAGGACCACGGAGTCTGAACACGTACCAGGTAACACGTCTAATAATATAGTTGGTGAAATATGAGTGTGTACATCCAATACCTACCACTGCCTACTCGTTTCGGAGATACACGGTTTAACGAATAGTATAGATGGTTGTCTTTACAAAACATTTAAATAAATAGTAACTTTAGTAACAAATGAATAAGGTTTAGTGTTGAATGCTCCCCAATATGTTAAGCTACGTAGCTTCTTCGCACATGGAATTTAATGTGATTGTCATCATAACGCTTTTTTTAGTGATTGCCTTTGATCTAGTTCTCGCGATGATGCTATGGATGTGATCAAATGAAAAAAAAATACTCAAAATGACCTTAGTAGGTACTACGTAAGCTTGCTATAGACAAGGGGAGAGGGACAGCTGCCATCCAGGTACGCCCATGGTATGGTTACTACTCCTTCATCAAAACCTATAGATATCAGTTATTAGTAATCACCGCGCCTACAAAGTCAGTCGTAACAACATAAATAACAGCATGACGTCTATTTAAAAGTTAATCTTCATATAATTGTGATTGTCCGGCGCGGGGGTGGTGGCCAGGTGTCGCTTTGTTTAGCACACACGGGCAGGCGAGATGTCGAACAAATCCAAATAGTAATAATAATAATTCCACACATCTCACACACGGCCATCTGATCCCAAACTAGGCAGAGCCTGTACTATGGTAACCAGACTGCTGATAAACACACTTATATATTTCTAAATACATACATATTATAGATAAATTACACGTAGACACAGAACAAATTATCGTGCTCATCACACAATTCTTTGTCCTGGGTGGGAATCGAACCTACGATCCAGCTTAGCAGTCAGGGTCACTAACCACTAGACCAACAGGCCAGCCAAAATGAAAAACAAATAAAGAAATCATCTTTGTTAATAGTTTTCAATGTTACCAGCAACAGATTTCCATTTTAGGGATCGAATTTATCAACTTGACAAACCAAAACTGTCTGAAAAGACTGCGAGACACATCGCACGGTCTCCCGATGGTTAAGGATACCTTCTCCCAGTCAAGGTGCTGGAATTATAAGAATACAAAGAAAAAATACTATTACTGCAATATTTATCAGAACGCATAGGGACAGTAGGCAATCTCATCAGCAAAGTACAAGGCCAATTGTTGCATTCAATGTAATCCTTATCCCTATCTGTTCCAAGTGAAAAGAGTTTCTCATTATTATAAAAAGGAGTCCAACAAATGTAAAACAATCAATTAAAATAAAAAGGAATTTAAAATGTCTTTAACATTTAACAAGTTGTCCAAATTGTTGGTCAGTATGTCTCAGCCATTATCATGTCCAGTCAATACAGGGTGTTTGTTCTTCGACGTATCTATATAGAATATGTTTACATATACGCGTTGTTCTGTTACATGTTGATTTTTAATATATCGCACTGTTTGTCCTGTTTGTTGACATCTGCGAGGGATGTGTCATTGTGGCGTGGGGAATGTCTGCTGCAGATCTAAGGGATGAAGTATATCCTTGGTGTGTCAAGGAGTTCGATTGTGTTGTGGTGAGTTTGTTTGTAACGCTTTGACGCCGTAACTACTCCACAGATCATACACTCAGGCCTGTAACACCGAAGAGGTAAACAGAGACGTATTAAACTCCAACATTTTGTCAACTGTATTGGCTCCCATTCACGTGATAGGGGGCAAGCCTGTTACGTGAGTGGAATAAGCAAACAGAGAAGGCAATGGTATGATAAGGTAGATATTTTTTTTATGGTATAGGGGGCAAACGAGCAGACGGTTCACCTGATGGTAAATGACTACCGCCGCCCATGGGCACCTGCAACTCAAGAGTCACAAATGCGTTGCCGGCCTTCAAAGTGGGAGTAGGAAAAGGGTGAAAGAGGGGAAGAGGGGAGAGGGGGGAGGGAAGGGTTAGGGCCTCCGGTAACCTCACTCACTCGGCGAAAAGCAATGCAAGCATTGCTTCACTGCCGGTTTTCATATTTACATATTGCTTATACGGATGCATTGGGGAGTGTGAGCTATTGCTCGACCATGTCAGGTACCTGTAACTCGAACTGGTTCTTGTCGGGAACTCTGAGCCCTCGAACATAAAACCATGAGTGAAACATATGCCAAAAAGAAACAGAACAGACGTACCTTGCCAAATAGATTAGATAGATTGCGCATCTGTGGCCAACCTTAAAACATCACCCTATACATCAAATATTGCATACGTACATTTAGTTAATTAGAGAGGGGTGCGCGATGGTCGCCGGTTCATTCCCGGCGCACGCATAATCATACTTTAATCTATTTGACTGCGCGTAGGGGCGCAAATTGAATATAATGACTGACTCATCGCGTTTTTACGTCTAACTGGTCATCTTTTAGCGTGATTATTGACACGCATGTAGCTTATTGACGAGGCACAACCATCTTTACAGAAAGTCACAAAACCTATAGGTACTAACATAAAAAGCTAAACAGTTTGTTTGTTTGTTTAAAAACTCTAATCCCAGTCTGCACGTCGTCAATCTGATTGTAACACAAAATAAACATATATTATGTAGGTACTAGCAGCGCCCCGCGGTTTCACCCGCGTAAGTCCCGATCCCGTGGGAATATCGGGATAAAAAGTAGCCTATGTGTTATTCCAGGTCTCCAGCTATCGACATACCAAGTTTCGTCGCAATCGGTACAGTAGTTTTTGCGTGAAAGAGTAACAAACATCCATGCATCCACACATCCATACATCCTCACAAACTTTCACGTTTATAATATAAGTAGGATATTAGTAGGATAACACCGCGCCACCCAACTGAGCTAATTCAACTTTATTTAAATTCAAATGATTTTACTTCAGTATAAATCCGATGTAATGTAAAATTTACACGCGTTGTTTGAGACGCGTGTACCTAATTTTTTTTTAAATGAGATCGAAGTTTCCGTGAGGAGAATTTCATGATCGATTACAATATCAATGGCTTATGCAATGCGTTAAAAAATGTATTATAAAGTAAATACGAAAAAGGTAGTAGTAATCTATACTAATATTATAAAGAGGAAAGATTTGTATGTAAGTATGTTTGTAACGAATTGGCTCAAAAAGTACTGGACCGATTGCGATGTAACTTGGTATGTAGATAGCTGGAGACCTGGATTAACGCATAGGCTACTTTTTATCCCGACAGTGAAACCGCGAGGCGCTGCTAGTAAATTATAAAAAAGATAACATCAAATGTGTATTATATGTATACAAAGTATACATATAATACACATTTGATTTATACTTATTCTTATATTTTGAAGCAGTGTTATAACCAAATAATTTAAACGTGGGTAAAGCACTGAGTTGAAAAAGTTTTCTGGGCTCTAGTGAATGCATAATGGCTAACACGTCGGACTCGCGATCAGGAGGATGCTGGTTCGAACTCCAAATTACACTGTCATAATTACTCTTTGTCGCATCGATTGAAAAGGCTTGTATCCACTGACGACCTGTGATCGTAACTATGATAAAATATTTGTCAAGTGAAATACATAAAGACCTGGATTATAGCTTGCTTTCAATTTTCCTAATCTACACTTTATATTATAGAACTGAAGAGTTTGTTTGTTTGGTTGAACGCGTTAATCTCAGGAACTACTGTTTTGAATTGAAAAATTATTTTAGTGATGGACAGCCCACTTATCTAGGAACTATAGGCTATATAACATCACGTTACGACCAGTAATATATTCCTCTCTCTTATGTGACGCAGACGAAGTTGCGAGGGCTATCTATATAGGTACTAGCTGACCTTCGCAACCTATGTGTATGCCTTGCTCAGGATGTACTATTCAACCCCAAACTATGCCTGATTAATATTATATTTCACACATATAGACATAAACTTCCCGAAATGTAGAAAATAACCATTAGCCGCGGGAAAATTCTAGTACAAAATCATTGTCATATCTTGAGCTTACTTAAAGATACGGGGCCAAAGGGATGCACAATGTATAATTAATTCACTGATTACAATATCTAAGTAACATCCTCAGTTGACTTTATTCCTCTTATTAACCATATTATTGTACTCCATAATCAGTTATACATTCAAAGATTAAGAGATTACGTCCCCTCGCCAATGATTTTATTACCGTTTCATCTAATTACTTACATATCATATAGATTGGTATCAGTCACACATATGGCGTGTTAGATCTACGAGCGTGATAACACTACCAACTATAAAGATCCATCAGTAGTAGTAAATGTTTGGTAACTGGAGCTGCAGTTGTATTGGACGTTAAACATCCTGATATCCAGAATGCTATGGAAGGGAGTAACAGGTCTAGTTATGTTAGATGCTTGGCATAAATCCATGTATTAATTGCAGTCTATTGCAAAATCAAATAGATATCTGAAACTTTTTTACACCACCAAACCAGCAAAGATGGTGGATGGAAGTAATCCAAACGCGACAAAGTACTAATTGACACTACAAGCGATTCCTAGGGTACAAATTTTTTGGTAGAAAAGTTTGCCAGAAAATTTGGCCGCGATAACTTGGTTTGAGTTCGACCACTACAACTGTTGCAAACTATTTATGTGAGGGAGCGGTCTACTATCCGGATCTTCTATTAACTAATGTGAATTACCGTGTGGTTACTGTTTTTTATATAATTTATTAACATCAGACTGATGTTGGAGTCAGTCAGACTGTTTAATTTTTTCTCCCGCCTCGATAACTCATAGGTGAAAAAGTGAATGAGGAAGACAAGGAGGGAAGTGGATTAATCTTTAATAAAACTGCTCCAATTCCTTTCTATTCAGTTTAAAGAACTCACCGAGTAGCCATCTTGGTGTTTTTAAAGATCGGTTTTGTAGAGAGAGTTTGAGTGTGAGTGGGATTAGTGCCAAAAAGCAATCTCCATAGCAGATATCTGTTATGCCGTTATGTAAAGCTGCAAGAAGAATGCAGTCCTTGTAAATTTGGCAGTTTTGAGTGTTTTCATTGACACCCAAACGTCTGACTGCGACGGCGGACCGGTTGGAGATGTGGAGCTCCCTAAGGTGTGGTTGACTTCCTTAATTACCGACTTATCTAGTCTACTGGGTGCCGTGGCTGGTCAGCTCATAACTGAAATAGTTCTTTCGTATAAAGACCACCCGGATGCCTACATGGCACTTGCACAGTTTGAATTTATGTAGACTTTGATCCTCCAGTGCCGGCTCCGTCTAGCTTTATCAGACCGAATTGGCAAAGAATTAATTTAACATTTAAAAGGTCACATTGATCTACTGGTAAATCTTGCAAAGATACACTTATCCCTAGGACTTTAACCTAGGTATATAGATTTTTCTCGCAGTGAACTTGCGAGAATGTAAATATATATTTGTTTTAACCAGCGTACGCTTACTCTAACACTCTTATGATAAACAAACATATGTAATCTATAAACAAACAGGCTCTAATACAGTTAGTCGATAACGCTAAATGTACTGATAGCGTTATCTCACGGAGTATTGGTGGCGCGTGCGTGGCTTTGTTTGCTCACTCGATACTTAAGTGTGGGGTAAATTAAGTTGTTGTGTAATGTTGGGAAATGTTGGGAAGCTTACTAACAGTTAAAATAAAAATAGGCAGTCATGGGACTGCCGACAGAAGTGAAAACTTAAACGAAACGACGAACTTAAAACGTCACATTAGCAGGTTGGTGACATTAATTAATGAGGAGCTGACAGAACTCAATGTTTAGATTAGCGCCCTCTAGTGGATCTATATATGTATTATTAGCGTGACGGTCAAGAGTTCAGTGCTTTTTCCACATAGCAAAAGTGCACAAACGTGCCTAAAGAAGTTTTCACTTCAATAAACAAGGGAAGTATATAGGACATACTCTGATGAGATTGGTGATGCTCTGAAGAAAGGACAGGTTAGAAATGCAATGTTATTTTATTTTATTTGTAAGGTACAGATAGAGATAACAGGTTAATGACTTCTTAAATTAAATGTAACCTTAGTAACCTTATACAATTTGTAAACCTGGAGTCCCATTACAGCTGTACACAAAATTTACTGGTTGATTAGCTTCGTAGAAAACAAAATAGAAATGATTACAAGTAATAACAAAAAAGAAAATTAACAAAGTTAGAAATAATAACTTGACTTGTACCATAATACATTATTTCGGCTGTGAAATGTCTTTAAACAAAACTTTTTTTTAATTACGATATTTTTCATGGAAAACATCTACTCGGGAGCATATGCTATTACATTGCTTACACATTACAAATAGATTGTTCTGGGATACATTGTTGGAATGCTAAACAATTATGGAGTACAAACAGATCGTGTTAATATTTTTAAGTGTATTTGACTTATAAGGTCACTATCCAAAGAGCCATTTGTAATTTGTATATGTATATTAACCATGCCGGAATATATGCGTCAAGCTTCAACTTGAAACGATCTAAATATCAATTTAACAAGCTAAGCCACATCTCCGTCAATCCCCGCGCTCGTCCATCACTCTGCTTCAAATGACGCGTTCACTTAGTAACGAGAGCGTCGAGAGCTTTTAGCCACGCACGCACGCGCTGACGCATTTCATCACTTGTACGTTCTACGATTGTACCGCCACTGAACTTATTTGTTACATGTTTACAGGATAAAATGTGTACGTCTCTTAAAGAATAATGCGGTAATATGTAGCAATGGGAAGTAGATTATATTGAGACTACTTTGTACACGCGGCTTTGCTCAGGTTAAAGTAGATTTTATGTAATTCACTATGTCTCGAAAACAGTCCTTTTTTTCAAACGATTTCAAAAAGGAGGAGGTTCTCAATTCGACTTCTTTTTGTGTGATTTTATGTGACGCGTCGCCTCTTTTTGTATTAAATTAATATTAATGTCTATTTAATAATCATCAAAATCATCTCTTGCCCTCTCATTCATCTTTTTCTTAAAAAAATTATGCATAGTATTTGTGCAAAATAATTACGATGTGTCACATCTGTCAGGCGTGCCGCGACGGCTCACTTTTATAAAGTTTTTTTTAAGTTTATCTGTAGGCACACCGATCAACGTGTATGCAAAATTCCATGATGATCTGTCGAGTAGATTCGCATTCGCATTCACAATATTAGTTAGAATATTGGCAATTGCCGCGACTTCCTTTGTATAATATTGGGCTATTTTTTGTAATAATTGGCGTAGTTGTTCGGGTATGTCTTGATTTTTTATTTCTCCTCTCCGGCTCCGCTCGCGTGAAAGGTATATTTCTAACTCTCAGGAACAGTACCTACTTTTTTTCTTTATTCCAGACTAAAAGCTATCTGTGCCAATTTTCATTCAGATCCTTTCACCCGTTTTGGCGTAAATGAGTAACAAATATTCATCCATTCTCACAAATTTTCGCCTTTATACTCATGGACAAAAACAGTCTACAGGCCGGTTAAAATAAAATGTTTGGCAAAAAAACTTTGAACAGCATAAGTTTGACACGTATAAAGCACCTACGAACCTACATATGTATTTTCTCATATACAGTGACCCTACTTTTCCTTACAATAGAAGCAGTAACCTGACACATCAATACAATCAGTTTTCTCTCCGTGAGTGAATGGAATCCGCTACATCCGAACTCTATACAGTCGTGCTCGACGTTCGTGAGCAATCCCTCCAGTTTACGACGTCGATAGCCGCCTATTGAACGCTAATGGATGGATATTGACGACCATGGAGACGGCGCGGGTGTATTGCTTGAATATTGTTAGAACTATAGCCTATGAAACTTCTTTTTAGTACTCTTTAGTGACATACTTTAGATGTTAAATTATTCTTTACAATAAAGAACTCACAATTAAACTAAATTCTATGTATTAACAGATTCGAAGAGCAGTCCCTAAGATAGGTTGCAATCATAACAGCGATAGAATGAGGATCAGTCACGTTTTTTGTTGAGTATGCAGATTTTTAGCTATAAAAAAAAAACAATAAACACTGGGTTTAAATTTTTTTATTCGGATCAAAAATTACCAAGATACAGAGATCGTAGTGCACCAACTTAAAAAACGCACGCGAGAAAGACCGTATAGGCTGTGACGGCAAAAGTGGCGGGTCACCGTCGCGTCGTTGGTAAGCTTCTAGTCCAGCACAGTTAGGGCAACGACCTGACGATTGCTGATTTTTTAGATTATTTTTTAAAGTGATAATGCCATCAAGTAAGTATTGCATTGTGCCAAAATGCAAAAATACAAGCGTTAATGCACCTAATAAGCTTTTTTTGACTGTGCGGAATGATGCACAAATAATAAAAAAAGCGGTGTAGAGCAATGCGGAGAGATGACAAAACTTCTTTATAGGTACTGTTGCGAAGATCATTTTGACGTAAGTACCTGCAGTATTCTAGCTAGAGTATCTACCTAATGTCAGTAGGTACAATATGGTCAACGGATCTAGTGCTAAACATTCGTAAAGTTAGCAGTTTCGATGCGCAGTAGACAATTTAGTATGAAATGCTGCACGGCGTATGTCAAACAGCTAAAATTCACGAATAGGTCCACTGACCGTATAGATTTTATTATAATATACATACATATTGTGCATCGTTTCTATCATTTCTTAATAACATTTGAATTTCCGCGGATAGTTTTGATGTTCGTATATATGATAGTTTTCGTCACAGTCAACTTCGTGTATAGCTATAGATTTATCTTGTTCAAACTGAGGGCTCAGTTGGGTCTGTGCTTTGCACTTGTTAGAGATAATATTTGAATGATTTAAATAATCCAGAAACATCTCATCCTCAGAACACGCAGTTAAAGTGGGTAAGTAGGTACCTATTTTAGGTACTTAGTAGGAGTAGGTATGTATAGACTTACTTACCTTTTCATTTTATCTCTACAAAACCGACCTCCATAATAGGTAACTACCTACTCGTATCTATTTAGATATCAATAGATACTCAATGTCAATATAAATACTGTTATACTAATAATATAACATCAAATTATAGTAAAAACTAAATAATTTACATGCCATGACATGAGCAAAACAGTGAATAATCTGAACCGAACTGACCAAACTAGCGATTTTGCACGGGCGGCGGGCGCGATACGCGACGTGTGACGTCATCATACAAAGCGCAGCTCCGAGCGAGCGTTTCGAAATAGCCGAAAAGAAAACTTTAATAACTTTGTAATTTCTTGTTGGATTTGATCGATTTAAAAAACGAAATGATCAGAATGTTATAGCGCATACGCCCCCATATTTAGAAATCTAATATTTTGTTATGTGACCGATCCTCATTGGTAACGCTCAAGTGTCACAGCTTTACGTGGTGTACTTTTTTTCAAATGAGTACGTTCTCAAACACGACATAAGATTGAGAGAACGAGAATTGTTTACCTATTTATTTAAGACTACCGAAACACTAGGCTGTGCAAGTGGCTGACGTGGTTGTGATTTCTTATTCGTAACGTACTCACCAGCAAAAACACAGAAAACACGACTTCGTTCGTAGTGCGCTATCGTGTCGAGAGGCTCCGACCCGACCTTGACATACATATCTCCTTGCATCTCTGGTACACTTTCAATGAAAATTTCACCATGGCTCTTACAAGTTACAATAATAGTGTGTAATGGTGTACAAATACATTTATCAAATTACTAGCAACCCGCCCCGGCTTCGCACGGATTCAAATTATACACCTTAACCTTCGTCATGAAACACTCTGTCTATTAGGGAAAACCGCATGAAAATCCGTTCAGTAGTTTTTCAGTTTATCGCGAACAGACAGACCGACAGACGCGGAGGGGGACTTTGTTTTATAATATGTAGTGATTATAGGTTAAAATTAAAAAAGAAATGCTATACTTAAACTAGATGTCAGTATGTTTATGAAACTCAGCTATAACAAATTTACATGATTTCCAAGTAAAATATTTTGATGACCCTGACTGTGTGTTAGTGATCGCTTACACACCACTTTTAGCTTCTCTGACTGAAAATTCCGCTGTAATTTATTCACATTCTTGACACGAATTTATTTATTAATAGAAACGCTTTTCCAATAACAATAAACGAAAATAAAAGCTCCATTATCTAATATAAATATTCTAAGTCATCTCCATATATTTCCGTGTCTGTGAACGCGTGACGTGCGGCCTTGTTTTCAGAATGGAGTCGAATGGAGAAACGTTAAGTTTAAAACAATATAAATGTGATATCTATGTTTATTATTACAAAAGAGTATGTAGAGAAGTAAATTTTTACGAGTAATGATTTGTAATGACAGTTAAAAGTACGGAGTAGTAACTGCACTACACAGGTACCTAAGTAGGTAAGTTGCAGAGAATTTCATTGCTTCTGAAATTCTTTCTCCTTCGTTTCTTAATAAGGATATCAGTACATTATCTGACTATTCACTATTAATTTTTTTAAAATCAACAGAGTACAACCAATGCAAATACTAGGTACTTTACACTTGTTGCACTAATCAAATTTGTTTGTTTTGTTTAGTGCTCACGTAGCCAAATAACCTCAACATACTATGACATCATACCATCATAAGTCTTCTCAGTAGATATTTTAGGCCACTTGTCAGTAGATATTTTGTCATCATCACCTCTGCATATACATAATATTCTGGGACATAATTACATAGGGCTTTCTAGACCTCAACTAATCATAGCTTGTAGGTGCTATGCGTTCTATGTACTAGATGCAAGTTTTTACTTTAAGCGGGAAACTAACCTACTCCAACTCACATGGCAGTCGTAGGTATGTTCTAAAGCCGCGACATGAAATAGTACACGTCAACTATCACCTAAACCAGTTCAAACAAGACTTCCTACATTTTCTTGCTCAAAAAGTCATAATGATAGTCACTTACAATATCAACCATTGAGAAAACCGCCCCTGTCGGAAGTGATTTTCCACACGATTGATTTCGATCATACTTCGTTTTTACAAATTCAGATTTCTGTTATTGTAACTCAGTCATGTGTGCGTAATGCCGTAATGTTAGGGTGATTTTAAAACCCTAGAAAACCATTGTTGAAGAAATGTTGAGTCACTCAATTTCTTCGGGTAATTCATTTACGACTTTCAAGGGAATTTGACTATTCCCACCACGAATGCCACTATTTTTGCAAGTTATTAATGAGATGATTATGGACTTCAACATTAGAATAAAAATTATAGTGGAGGAAAAACGTCAGAGGCATTCATATTAATTAAAGATAAACGGTTTTACTCACGTGTGTAATCCGAGGATCATCATCTTCATCACTTCTTGACCTTTTCGTAATTTTCATTAGAGTCGGCGCAATGTGTAACATTGTAAAGGGTTTTGGCTGCTTTCTTTAATGGACGGCCTGTCTTCAAAGCTCTTTAGGAATTAGTCTTTTAAGACGGGAAAGAAGGAAGAAGGTAAAATTACGTTACACGAATTTCATGATTTTTGGAGCCCCCCTTGTCATAGGTGGTCACATTTGTGGATCCCCCCTCCCTGGTGTCACGTCACATATTTTGCAATTTTACAGCCAGAACTGAAAAGAGCAGTTCTAAAATTATATTTTTTTTAGTAAAAGTGTAGTAGCGTATGTAGTCTTTCATTTACAGTACAGTTTTGTGTTTAATACTTTGGATTTCGACATGTAACATCACGAAGCTTATGATCCCCACCCCCTGTCACAATTCGTTGACCCCCTTTCCCCACCTTAACGTGTGACGTAAATTATGGATGACCCCTAAGGAAAAACGGGTAAGAAGAGGAACCTAGAGTAAGGGATACCGCACCGGATGGTAGACTGGAGTAGCTCGCAGAGGCCGGGGTCGCGTACCCGAATGTCCTGTATTTCCTGTGACTGGAAAGGTCACTAGGACAGGAACACCAGCTCGGTGTTTAGTCTGAGGATGCCAAATATATTTGGGTACGACGGGGTCAATTTCGCAAGAAGTGAAGCACACAGACTGAGATCTTAATAAAAGATACGGTTTTATTCGTGTAGGTATGTAGTTCGGAGATGCCAGATAGGGGTGAAGCGAACTGCTGCATCGGTCAGATCTAAAAACTAGAAATTCTTTTTATGAGATAGGGGTTAATGAGCAGACGGGTCGCCTGATGGTGAATACCGCCGCCCATAGGCACCTGCAACTCAAGAATCACAAGTACATTGCCGGCCTTTTTAAGGTGGGAGTAGGGAAAGGGGGGAAGAGGGGGGCTGGGGGGAGAAGGGGGAAGAGTGAGGGAGGGAAGGACTAGGGCCTCCGGTAACCTGACTCACTCGGCAAAAAACAATGCAATCAATGCTTCACTGCCGGTTTTCTGTGAGGCCGTGGTATCACTCCGGTCGAGCCGACCCATACGTGCCGAAGCATGGCTCTCCCACAGTCAAACCATAAAATCCTTACTCGTCCGTTTTCGACCTCGCACTCGAGGGAAATGCACCCACTAGAACTGCCAAAGCTTAGCTTCTTACACTCCCTAATTCATCCGTATAAGCAATATCCCTTTACCTCCTTTTTCCCTTTTCTTCCTTTTCCCTTTTTCTCCATTGCCTTCTTAAATACCATTCATTTTCAACATACTCCCATCCCAACTTTCTCATTTTCAATTCCCAAAGTTGACGGCATTAGTACCAAATTATGGTTGGCCAAATGTGGTTGTTTAATACACGTCTGCCTACCCCTTCGGGGATACAGACTTTAGTGTAAGTGTGTACTAAATTACAAAACAATAACGCACAGAATGTTAATGGAATTTAAATTGTGATTATTTTACATCACTTCAAAAGACCTCACTGCTCATAATTTAAGACCACATCAAAATCCTCTAAGACAAATTCATATAAAACTGTGAACTTCAAAATAAATATAAACGGTTTCTATAAATAAGACTCCATTTGTGAGAGATTCCAGTTTATTTTCGTGTTCAATTTATGAATGAGCTCCGTTTGTTTTGCTCGTAAATTGTTATATTGTGTTGGGAGCACTTAGAAAGCTTTTTAAAATATGTTCGATGTTATGGGGCGGTTATGAGCATCGACGATGGACGCCCTCATCTTGTGGAAAACATTTAAAATTCGGTTAGAGCACTTTTATTTATTTTTTTATTGTGATCTTTTATTTTCAACGTTTGCAAATGCAATTAAAGGCAGTGACGACACATGTAAATTCTTATTCGATATCAGAATTCTTAATGTTTGCAAATTGGTTGAATTTAGGTAGTTTCCTTTACCAGTATGGATAAGTCTCATGTGCGACATCTGTTAAAGAGCTGAATCTATATAGTATAGAGCAGTATTTGGTAGCATTTTTCTTTACAGCACAGATATTTTTGCTAACTCAAACTGAACGGCTAACCTATCAACTTTTTTATCACCACAGCGAGTATGACTTTTCATTCTCCACTGAAAATTCTCCTCATAAATCTTTCAAAACATAGAAGACGAGAAGATGGTTAAGACAAGGAAACACAACGATTGTTACACAAATATTTATTCGCCACATACACATGAGTTACACGAAAGTTACGCTAAACAAAGAAATCACAGATAAAGTACAATTACACTAAACACGTGTTGCTAACTAAAAGTAAAAAAAAACAGTTATATTTGCAAGTGATAATAATAATTCATTTAAAAAATATATAAAATCACAGTGTCCCACCCGTTTGCTGCTTAAAGAATTTGTATAGGTAAGCGCAGACGATTGCCTCTCAAATATAGTTAACAGATTCACACACATTAATACTACAATACAACCTTGTGCGCGATCAACATAACTGTCGATTTAACAAAAGAAGGACAAAGCATAAGTACTAGTACTGCACCTTTAGGTACCACCAGTTTCATCTATTAATAAATGACCCACTGTGTTAAGTACTGCATAGCGTGGTTCATTTATAAAAAAAGCGCTTCGTACTTTTGCTGCTGATATCTAAGATAGAAGCAACAATGAGATATCAATCGACGGCGCTATATAGAATAACTCCTTACAACAGATTAAAACACTTACACACTTAAGACACATACTACAGAGAATTCATGTAATGAACTGACAAGCACCATAATGATAGAGGCGCCTTGATTCCGAGTTATATATTGAAAACTGGTTATTAATTACGGCTTAACAAAAATTCATTATGGCACAAGTTGTCCTACCACATTTGCTAAGGACAAAATAGTATACAAACACCAAAACCATTATTGTAAAAGCTATACACAAATTCTTTAGAATGCTTAAAAGAGAAGTATACACCATATACGCCTTTTCAAAAATACAAGCAAACGGGCTGTTAGTAAACGAAATTTATCACAAAAAAAATATTGAAAAAATAGAATATTTTAGATGACGAACTGACTGAAGCCTTTGACTGCAATGACCTTCATCTCACAAAGAATTTCGGTTACAAAATATATTTTTGAAGAATAAATTCCGTTTCGTTATCACAGCATACCAAACTTTCATTTTTACAATACTCGCGACGCAATAAATACCATGTTTCATACGAATCAACAAGAGTGTCCCTCAAGGCACACTATTAGCACACACATTTCCTTTTAAAACCATTCCTATTAAGTATTTTAAAACGAATATTTTTTGTTCAGTAAGAATCGATATTCTGGAATGTGGGCGTTACCCTAGAAACGTGAAATAGGATAATGGTAGATAGGAGGACGAATGAATACGAAAAGAGTTAAAACATAAGCGAAAAATTCAAATACAGAAGTGTAAAAAAATAAATAAGAAGTATTCTATTCTTTATTTTTATAACTGAACAAGATTAATAAAGGATCTATTAGTAATGATTATTTTCACAAAAATACAATAAGAATCAAATTTTGAAAAAAAAAATCAACATACAATAAGTTTTTATTTCACTGGTTCTAATGGGTTAAGATATTACTATCACATTACCAGATGGTCCGGTAGAGGTCCGTAAAATATAAAACAAAGCTACTAAATATAATAATATAATTAATTCGTCCACCTTGCAGAACCTCGACTTATAAAATACCAATATGCATAAGAAAGTTTATTGAAATACATTTATGTCTGTCTTGTTCTAGTCTACAACCATAGAAAAATAGATAAATAGACTCACATCAAAAAGTGTACAATATCTCAACTACATTTGTCTATGTGTTAGTAAACGTTGAGCCAGAAGGAATTTATATATCTAGCGTTGCAAAGCACACCAAATGTAATTAAATTTCATTCAATTTTTGTATTAAATGTTGCTTGATGACCAGCAAATTTACGCTTGATGTAAAAACTCCTCATGTTCGGTAAAAACTTATTGGGCGACGTTACGGGTTGTACATATACTATTAAAATAATTGATATTGCTAAATTAAACGGAGTAAAGTTACACTTTCATAACATAGGGGAATGCTCGTTTTAATGGAAATACGATTTAAACGTAACGTTGACGAACATTTTATGACTCTGGTTTAATTTAAATACAATTTAATATTATGATCAACTTGATTTAACAAATTTGAGAACTCTTCTACAAAAATCTACCCAAAAATGCAACATTTGCATTTATCTTCTGTTTTATATTGCTCGACTAGCTTAAAATAAAATAGGCTCTTCAATAACAAAATTGTTGACTCTCAGTTGAGAAACAGAAAATGCCGAAAGTAGATTTGTTTATGATGCTAAAAAAGGACAGGATGAGTAGGAAAATGCGATAAGTGAAGTAATTGGCACACGCACTAATGGCACAATAGGGAGTACAAATACCCTGAATGAATGAAAAGCAGATCATGACAATGGCGATAGTAAATATATACAATTAAGTACAATACATTACTAAAACAAAAAATCATGAAGCTAATTTTACAGAATATAATATGGATATACCCAAAAATGATTACAAATAAGCCTTCAGCCATATCATACGACAATAATCTGCATTTTTGCTCTTCGATAAAACTTTAAGGAATAAGTTGTTCAGTCTATTCTCAACTCTCGTTAGTGACGGTTGGTAAAGGGTGCATATTATAAAATACATCCAAGTTGCTTTTTTAAATTTTGTTTTGTAACAATGTAAATTCAAGCCAAAAGGCAAACGTCTTTTATGTCTACCGATCCTTGAGTTTACTTTTGGTAGAGCATCCTAAACTATAAATTAAAAAACGAACTTTTCAAACCGTTAACATTAGCAATACCAACGCGTCGCCCTGTAGTATTGATTGATCCAGTTAGTTACAAGAGAAACATCAACATGAGAAATCTAATACTAACAACACAGGCCGTTTATATTTAATTTATCAATCTCGATACTTCAGTCTACTTGTCCTCTTATTTCTTACCTTTCTTCGTGCGTCCCTGCTTGATCACCTGTACTAGTTTCACCTTTTGAGCTTCTGGGCTCTTCATGTATTCCTCTAGCATCTGTTGGAGAAATGTTTCTATTAAAATCATAACTCTCATTTCTCAGTTAACTTTCTAGTTTAGTTTTGTTTTGTTCAAAGTTGGTTCCAATGTGTACTTCCTTATTGTGAAATAATTTGTTTTTTTTTTGTAATCTATGTGTGTTGGAGATTTCAAAAAAAGACCATCCAAGTCAGGCTAACAATTTATCAGTAAATAAACATAAGCAAACGAGCAGTCGGGTCACTTATAGCTGACTACCGCTGCCTATGGACACCTGCAACTCAAGAGCCTAAAGTGCGTTGCCGACCTCAGAGATGCGAGTAGGTATGCTCTTTTTTGAAAGTTTGAAGGCCGTATCGGTCCGGAAATACCGCAGACGACCATTTGTTAAACAGATTGGTCGTGCGACTTACTTGTTACTGAATTTTTTTGAATAAAAGTTTGAATTGCAATTTTGCAAACGTTTAACTTAAAATAACTCATAATTTAGCAATTCTGAAGTTTATTTGTAAAAGTTACCGGTTGTTGTAATCACATGCTACGCAAGTAATAAATGGTGCATGAAATCAACGAAACAAAACTCATACATAGTAAATTTAAGACCTAAAATATTTTTATTGTCAATGGATATTTTCCAGGGATTTTTTTCTGAAAGCCTTCCAAACAACCACTGAAATTATCGAGGGTTTCATTGCAATAGCATAAATTTTAGTTACACCCAGTGATGAATTCGTCATTCTCTATTGTTATTATTTTTTATTATCACCCCATAGATTTTAAGTATAGAGTCCAATTTATCAGTAAATAAACATAAGCAAACGAGCAGTCGGGTCACTTATAGCTCTAATCTCCATAGAGTCTACAATTTAATATTTGGCAAGAAATCATGTGTTGTTTTTATTTTATTATTAAAAGGCTAATTTAGTACGACGACACAATATAGCAATTAAGTACCTAAAGAGTCGATTAAATATCAATGTTGCAATATTTGCGTCTGTAACTATCGGAAATATTAACCGACACGGTGAATGTCACATACTTAGGGTTGTCAGTATAAAATATCAACATTTAAAAGTTAGAAAACTTTGTTGATCAGAACTAAAGGTGTGTACCAAATATCAGATCAATCTGTCAACAGGAACAGGGTAAAATTTCAATTACTAAATTCGAACCAAAAAAAAAACAGAGCACGTTAAATAAAACCGATGAAAACAATCCGCCTAAGCTGAGCTGTATCTATTAGTAGATGGCGTAGATGTGTTTATCGGGACTAAATCGCGTAGGTGTTATCGCGATTAAGTCCAGATTTCCATATCTAATCTAATACATTGAAGTCTCGAAAGTTCAAAAATAATTACGTTACACCAATCTTTATTGTTGTAGATACATGATTTTTATTATCTCTGCCCGAATCTTAAGTACACATTGACATCTGCAGGCATGTTCCTCCGAGTCGGTCGGTCGGTCGGTTTTCGGTCTAACTACGATACGGCCGAACTTCGATATTTTACGTGAAGAGACTGCCATCAGATCTCCACAACTCAAGTAGTTAGACAAAGGTTGTCGGACTTTTAAGGGCTCCAACTACCCGTAACGAACGCCACAGATGTTCGTATGGCACCCTTGACCGACGACTTAACGTGCTCTCCAAAGCACGGAGAGGTCGCAATGTATTAAGAATGGTCACCCATCCTAAAACTGACCTGGCTAGTATTACTTGACCTTGTAATGTGCTAACCTATTCGGTCACCACTTAGCTACGAACCCCTGCTGCAGGCATAGCTCCTCTAATTGGGCACATACTTATGAAAACAATTATATAAATTGGTCTCCCAGGCCCATAGATTTGTTATTCCTTTTGGATTATTTTTGTCACTTAGAGCCCTATCTATCTTTAAACAAATCTGCCTAAAGATGAACGTTCACAAACACCTAACTAACCTGACACTCTTAACATAACCTTCATTTTTAAAAACCATACAAAAATCAATTTCTTACACAGCGTCCACTATTGTACAAAATATAATTTGAGTAAAACTGCAACTAAACAATAATTTATTTATCTAAATAACAATCCTCATCTGGCAGCCCTACCGACCCAGCTGACACCTGTACCTCAGGTTCTATTGGTTAATAAAGTAGGACCCAGCTGCGCGAACAACTTGCAAGCGTAATACCATCAAATATTCAATACTACAAATTGAGTTTGTGACTTCCGAAATGAGTATGCTTTTACCTTGTACTTAAGACTTATTATGTTGGGAATTATTTTGTCTTGTCGGCAAATATATATCTGGCATACGTTTTTGTGCGTGCGGTGGTATGACACCGACGCGGCTTTAAGCTTGAGAAAGGGCACCTGTCGGGACTTGAACTGGTTGGGTATCTTCGAAATACACATGTGAGTCTAAACATAAAATAAGTACTTTTTTATTTTCTATTAACTCCCAGCGCAAAAAGGAGGGAGTAATAAGTATAACATGTGTATCTGAGTGTCTGTCTGTAGCATTATAGCTTAAATGGATGGACGGATTTGGATTTAGTTTGTTTTATTTGAAAAGTGACTTGATCGAGGGTATTGTTAGCTATATCTCAAGAAAACCTGTTCAGCCAGTCGAGGATCATTAGATAATCGTGGAAGTTTTATGATTGATTTTTGAATCAGGAGTTTTTAATTTTTTTATTTTATACTTGTTTATTTTTATATACCTATGTACTAGCTACCCGGCAATGTCTAAGCAATTTGCAATAAAAAATATTGTGACTATAAATTGAGATAAAAGCTATCTTATCTCTCAAGTTGGACCAAACTGCACATACTGTGCAAAATTTAATTAAAATCGGTTTATTAGTTTAGGAGATTAACGTGGGAGAGCCATGCTTCGGCACGTATGGGCCGGCTCGACTCCGCTCGATACCACGGCCTCACAGAAAACCGCTAGGGAAGCAATGCTTGCATTGCATTTCGCCGCGTGAGTGAGGTTACCGGAGGCCCTAACCCTTCCCTCTCCCCTATTCCTGTCCTTCTTCTCTCCCCTCTTCCCCCTCTTCTCCTACTCCCACCTTAAAGGGCGGCAACGCACTTGTAACTCTTGAGTTACAGATGCCCATGGGTGGCTGTGGTCATTTACCATCAGGTGACCCGTTTGCTCGTTTGCCCCCTGTACCATAAAAAAAAAGAAGTTCATCGGTAACAAACAACGTGACACAAAATTCATATATATATATATATATATATATATATATATATATATGAATTTTGTGTCACGTTATATACAGTCCGAGAAGGATAAGAAGGTAGAAGAAAAAAGTGATAATCCAACTAATATTATAAATGTGAAAGTTTGGATGGATGGATGGATGGATGGATGTTTGTTACTCGTTCACGCAAAAACCACTGAACCGATTACGATGAAACTTGGTATGTAGATAGCTGGAGACCGGGAATATCGCATAAGCTACTCGGGATCGGGACTTACGCGGGTAAAACCGCGGGGCGCTTGTAGTATGCATATAAACACTTATACTAGTACGAGATCCGGCTGTAGAATTAGTGCGCTCGTTGAGTATTTGGTAAAAACAAAACTTTTACGCATATTTATGATTAGGAGAATATATATCTACCAGGCTGCCTATCAAAATGTGGCCGCTTGTATTTTTAATTAAATTATTGTTAATTGATTTTTCGGAAAAAATTCCGTTCACTTGTTTTTTAAATAAAATATCGTCCACTTCACGGCAATATATATAAAGACCCTGAAAAAACACAGCTGCTGTTGCGCACTTGGCCGCACCTCTTTGTAGCCAGGTGTAAACAGGTATGATTTTGACACATTTATACGTTCATAACGTACATTTATTATTTATATATCAAATTAAAGCAAATTTTTTTCTGCTTATTAAGTAAATATGCGTAAAAGTTTGGTTTTTAGCAAATACTTGATGAGCGCACTACTTCTGCGGCCGGATCTTAGACCATACCATGTTATGGCATTATCAATTTTGACCTGCTTCTAATTGTCGCATAGATATGAAACTTTGTATGTATATGTAGTTTGTATGTCAATACCATAATTTGGCATCTTGGAGCTAATCTGATGATGGAGTCAGGAGATGGGTAGTGGAACTCTTCAGTAGCTACTAGTAAACCCTTCTAATTTGGGCTCATATGATTCGTTTTGACAAGTCCAACAGATTGATCTTCATAACAATGATCTGATGACGAAGCCAGGAGATGGATAGTGGAACTTGGGATTTTTCAAGCTGAATCAACCATTTGTGAGCTTCATATAACACTTTCTAAAGTTTGACCACACCTTTCAGTAACAGCCCATGTAGAGTACTCACCCCTGTACTAAGCTCTGATGCTATAGCTGCAGCCGCTCCACTGTGATCCGAAAGCACCACCAAAGTGGGCAGTAGTACATGACTGTGGACCCGTGAGACCAGCCAGTTGGCTGGTAGAGTGCACAGGGTTTTGATGACGCTCCAGCCGTCACATATCGTCTCCTAAGAAAAAAATACTATTGCTAAACAATGTTTTTAATTATGCTTATACTTATAACACACTAGGCGTTCCCAAGTTTCACTTGCAGTTAAGGTCACTGCTCGGCTCCTAAGTATCGTAGCGTGATATTACATAGCCCATAACCTTCCTCAATGAATGCTCTATCCAATACAAAAATAATTATTAAAATCTGACCGCTAGTTCGAGAGATTAGCGCTTTAAAGAAACTACAAGCAAAAAGTCTTCAACTTAACATTAGCAGGTTGGTGACATTAATTAATAAGGAGCCGACAGAACTCAATGTTTAGATTAGCGCCTTCTAGTCGATCTATATATGTATTATTAGCGTGACGTTCATGAGTTCAGTGCTTTTTCCCCATAGCAAAAGAGCACAGACGTGCCTAAAGCAGTTTTCACTACAAAAAACTTTTTCAGACTTCCTCAACTTTTCATTAGCTCTATGTACATACCAATCCTAAAAACCACGTCTCCACGTTTCTGTAAAATATTGTTCATTAACGTTGTATCTTTGGATTATCATCAAAGCAATGTTAAAAATTATTATTTTTATAACTTTGCCATCTCCTAAGAATTATAGATCATTTATGTATTTACGGGAATTAACGCGATCACGAAAAGGTATTACTGGCCGTGGTCACAGGCCTGTGACCACGGCCAGTGCAACTTACAAATACCTTTTCGTGATATCGTTAATTCCCGTAAATACATAAATAATATTATATCATTGAACGCGAAAGTTGAAAAGTTAGTAATTATGGATCATACAGAAATTTAAATGTATACGCTCAGCTCAGTATATATATCCCATGGGTGTTATTGAAGACTATGGCATAAACACGCTATAATTTTCCACAAATGTACTTTTCATAAATATCTAATAAATAACATTTAATTTATTCTCTATTATTTTCTAATCTAAAAACACGAAAATACATCGACACCAAAAACCAACTAATAGAATTCTGCTTAATAGAACTGTCCCTATACTCGACCTCCATAAAAGTCGACGCCAAAAACATATAAAATCAATAATGTACAGCTTTGATGCATAAACAATTTACGTAACGAACCCTAGGGAATAAATTGTCACGGAAGGACCCAGGACACAGTTTCTTGAACAAGTGTCGTTTGGCCGGACACCTGCGCCCGTGGGAACTTCATTTAAATAAAACTGTTTAATAGACTGCATCACCGCTGAACGACTGTCTTACCTTTAAAGGCTGACAGTTCAATAAATAAACCATTGGACAAATAAGTAATATTATAAAGTTAGACAAGTGTGAGACAACTTACTGCATTAGGATTCCGTGCAAATTATAAATTACTAGCAACCCGCCCCGGCTTTGCACGGATAGCAGAGACATCTTTAACAATCATCAACATATTTCAATCAATTTACACAACATCTTAAGAAATTATACACTTAAACCTTCCTCATGAATCACCCTGTCTATTAGTGAAAAGTGCATGAAAATCCGTTCAGTAGTTTTTCAGTTTATCGCGATCAGACAGACAGACTGAAAGACGCGGCGGCGGACTTTGTTTTATAATATGTCGTGATTAATCCCGCGAATCGAAAGCTTAACTTACCTACCTAATGAAATTGGATTAAATAAAAAAAAATTTAATATTCATAAACAAATATTGTCCCATATACCAACATGACGATGTGGATATACTGTGTAGGTATAGAATGCTCTCTCTGCAAATTAAAGTTAATAACTGCAAGAAGATAAGATACAAATAATATTTCTCAGATAAAAAAAATTATGTGCGGAACCTGAAAAGAACTAATTGTATCGATTTTCAAACGGGACACATCATTGGTCAGTCTATTTTGACCTACTTTCCTTTTTATCATAAACATACCATTTCATAAATTTACTGAGAATATGTCAATAATATGAATTTCCAACAAAACCAATGTAGAATTAAGGAAAAATATATAACGATATCTAATGTTTTGGAATCTGGGTTGTTGTCTATGATGACAAACGAGCATAAGGTTCACTTATGTAAAGTGACATACCTACACTTGTAAATAATTAAGTTTTAATAACTTTTAGGAAAGCCAATATTAAATTATCCTTTAAATAAAATATCACCGACTTCAATGCGCCTCAAAATACCCAAATCGCTTCAAGTGTGCCCTCGATTTCTCCACGATCCCATCATCAGATCCTGACCTGATGAACATGAGGCCACCTGGGAAGTATATACCTTTTCAAACAAAAGAAGTATTTTCCAAATCGGTCCAGGCGTCTTTGAGTATACGGAGAATATACATTAAAATATATATATATACAGTGGAACATAGACCTGCTCTTTTTTTGAAGTCGGTTAAAAATAATAGACAACCACCTGTGTCGATGAGAAACAAAAAAGTCTTCATTAACAAATTGGACGGTCTAACCACAAAACAGCATTAAGCAAAGGAATTTCTAACATCACCGCCACTTCTCAGAGATCATATCTCTCACATTACACAAACAAACAACACAAAATACTCGGAAACAATATGTTATTATTAGCTTGTGAACAAGTTGATATATTAGTCGATGTTTAAGAGTTTTGTGTCGGGTGTAGGTTTATTGCAATAATAGTTACACGTGTATACGCAGGTGTCGCCCGCATGAGAAATAAAACGGACATCGTGTAACGTTGGGTTGTAAGAATTTGTGATAATAGTTATGTTTGCATAACTATTATTGAATGGAACGTAACACAAGTATACATATATTACGTTGTACAGCAAGAAATTGAACTATTAAATGCCCAATTGTTTGAACCCTGCCGGCGAAGAGACGCGATGGTGGAACACGTGGTTTACGGTTTACTTGTGCTTCGATTTGGCCAACCTTACCCAGCACCCTTAGGTCAGCGCTTATTTGGTTTGGTCTGCACTCTTCAGCGCTTAGTATGCCTATTGTAATACAGAAGAGCCCTCTCCCATTTCCTACGCCGCACTTTCTGCGTGTATTTGGCGTTGGAAGCATTTGCGCTCTCTTTTTGGGTTATGGACAGAACCACAGTCGTATCCGACCAATCCTTCATGACCGTTCTTATCACGATTGTGGCGTGGTTACTCAGTCTTTCGAGTATTACATATGTATTCAGTAAGGACAATTTTTTTGCCTATTCTTAAGGGCTTGACCAGGTAGCAAAGTTTGTATGGAAACTTGGAATTTAAATTCTTTGGTAAAATTAATACATAAAGGCATGGAATAAAATACATACGTGATTTCAGAGTACAGCGTTGTTATAAATACGAATAGGTAGATTTTACTTACTAAGGTAGGTACTTCCAGCAAGATACAAGAAAACCCTAATTCTGCCGTAAAATCTAAATCTAATTAGGTACTCGTATACTCTCTCTCTCTTAGCCTTACCCCATTTCATTTGGGGTCGGCTCTCCTCGTCATTCTTGGTCACATTTTTCAATGTCATTAGTTTAGACTTTTTTTTTTGTTTTTTGAAACTATAACAACTATAAAATATGTATATCAGTAATTTAAATATCTTAACAAATCAATTTCTATATCTAAGTATAGTTGATAATAATCAAAGGAGCACGGGAAACAAAGCTCGGCGTGGACGACGGCGATGGTGAGCTAGACTCGGTTAAGTGTAAATACAATTATTACCACCGCTTAAAATACTAGATCATATTGAATGTAACAAGACTTACTTGCAGTTGTGGGTTGTTGACAACGACGAACCCGACCAGAACGATCAGATCCAACACCATCGTTTCGGACAGGGTTTGATCCAGCCGCTGGTTACTCAAGCCTAATGTAGAACATATATCTAATTAAATGATTGATTCGAGGGCCCAAATGGGTCATCATACAACTTAATTGTAGGAAATTAAGTTGGCTGACTGCATTTCTGGTATTGGATGTTGCCGTAGTAGAGTAGGAGACAGTCAGACAGTATTTTGTATGAAATAATGCATGATGTCACGACTTATTGTTGTCAAATCATTAAGTTTTCAATGTTGATTTAAAATTATAATATAAATTAAAAACTTTTTCAGTTACAAACAATTTGCAAAAATTATATCAGTATTTTAAGATGTTTCATTAGGTACCTGACACAGGCGGAGTAATTTATTTCGAACTAGCAGCGCCCCGCGGTTTCACCCGCGAAAGTCCCGATCCCGTGGGAATATCGGGATAAAAAGTAACCTATGTGTTAATCCAGGTCTCCAGCTATCTACATACCAAGTTTCATCGCAATCGGTTCGGTAGTTTTGGCGTGAAAGGGTAACAAACATCCATCCATACATCTATACATCCTCACAAACTTTCACGTTTATAATATTAGTAGGATTAATTGCTTAATAAGTATGATGATTATTCTAAATACTAGTTAAATATATTTGTACATAACATAATTTAGTTCTTATCTACCCATATATATCTAAATAACTTACGCAGAACAGTGGACCTGGGCGCTTCTTTATCGTTGGGAGCATGTTGAGAGAGCAATCTTGCCACAGCCGCTCTAAACTCGAGCGGCCAACCGCCTTCGCCAAACGCCTCCTGTCGACAAATACTTTTGTTATAAAACTGACATAGCAGTATTTCAAATCACCGACTACACAACAACTAGAGACTAGGAGACTACACAAGAGTGCATAATATTCATTTTGTAAAGACATTACACACTCTGTTGAGCAATCCTTACGTCGTAAGAATTTATTGTAATATAAAAGCGAGCAGTGAAACAATGATTGCATTGCTTTTCGCCGCGTGAGTGAGGTTACCGGAGGCCCTAACCCGTCCTTCTCCCCTATTCCGACCTTAAAGGGCGGCAACGCACTTGTGACTCTTGAGTTACAGGTACCCATGGGCGGCGGTAGCCATTTACCATCAGGTGACCCGTCTGTTCGTTTGTTCCATATACCATAAAAAAAACACCCATTTTTTTGTTTTTTCTTTTAACTATCCCTATGCCATATACCCGAAACTATTCCTTCACGATATGTCTTCATTTAATATGTATAGTCGATCTTCAACCTCACAAGTTAGAGACTCGTTGCGTGTCCGTCACGGAGTGAGGTCAGATTTAACTCAATCTTGTTGCGTGAGTTAAGTCACCGCACGGATTCACCGCTCCGTTACTGTGGGACTAGAAACGACCCTTGTGTAACTTTTGTATTTAGTTACCGAATATAGTTCAAAATTGTTATCATATCTAAGTTATTGTAGGCATAGTTGCTTTAGTCCGAGAGATATGGTCTCACTTTTTAGTAAGACTATGTCTTTCATCTTTGTTTTAAAAGACAACTCCCGCATTAGGATTTACTCCTGTGTCGCGGGGGACTTTACAAACATACAAACAACGGACACAAAGAACACCCAGACTCAGATGGGAATCGAACCCACGACCTCTGGCTCAGCAGTCAGGGTCACTAACCACTAGACCAACAGGCCAGCCTACCTACCTAAGCCTACCTGTCCAGTGGCAAGACAAAGTTGTTTGCTATCCAAAAGGCAAAAATGCAGACACTCCATACACTTTCAATGGTAATTTACATAATTAAGAAACTTCCGTTAACATTTTATGTTTCTAAGTATACGTAAGGCTGTAAGTTGGCTGTCCGTCCATCATAAAAAAATATTAAGTAGATAAGCATAATGCTCTAAAGTTTTAAGCGCTTGTGGCCTCATTGACCTCTCAACCTCCTCTCAACTTAATGCAGGGTATAGACACCCTATCTTTTTCACCGATTTGGTGCAGTTTTTATTTTAGAAAAACTTTACTATGTCATCAATGCAGGCTATCTTGCTGCCGGGCTTGTTATATTACGTTATTAAGTTCTTACTGTCCATTTTTCAGAGACGACTAGAAAGCCCCTACACAGTCTAAGAACAATCTATCGAAATATGTTTCTATTATCTTTTACCTTATGAGTCTAGATTTGTAATAACGCTCGAGTCGGAGCTAAAACGCTCGAATCAACGCTGAATACGCAAGCTGTGAAAAAGTAACTATTTTGTGATTGACTAACCACTCCACTTGTCTGTGCTATTTTAATAAATTAAGGAATAATACCTGACGCAAAACTCTAAAATTTAACATAATTATTTATTAAATATACACTCCATTACAAATTATAACGCTTCGACGCTTGAGCTCGCAACTCGAGCGTTAAACTTCCAAGCTTTTGCTTTTATGCTCGAGTGTTCAACGCTCAAAAGCGTCGACTCAGCCTTTAACGCTAAACGCTAGTCTTATGTTTTTCCTGCTTCATGCGTTTGTTGAATACCAAGATTAACGCGGTAACAGATTCCTTGCGTGTCAACATTACATTTGACGTGAATCTTGAAGCGAGGACCCTTGTTAACTTTTGCGTTTAGTTAAAGAGGGTAGTTCTGATTCTGTTGCCATTTATTTGATGGTTAAATGTACCCCGTGTTACGTCGGACCTAATAAACAGCTGGCGAAAAATTGTACACCTCTGAAAAATATGTAAATCTTCTATGCACTAGAAATTTATAGCCGTGCATACATTTACGAGTACATTAGCGGCCTGTTGGTCATATACATGTCTGGCCTGTTGGTCTAGTGGTTAGTGATCCTGACTGATTGATCTAGCGGTAATACCCAACACAGCAGAGTCTAATAAATATACACAGCAGGCTGAATACAATTATTTATGTATTGCATTATACATATATTCCAAATATCTATTAACAAGAAACATAAACAGACAGCCCACAAAATGATCTCAAAAACAAACCAGTTATCCCCGTGATCTAATAAACTAATAATTATGTTTATCTACCCATCATCCAGAGCATTGCAAATACGAGTCCCATGGCGCATCATTTGTGCGGACATCAAAGTTTGGTGTCCGTAGGGAGTTTATGGTTTGGCTGCACCATGGGGGATTGTGGACGAATGATTGAAGAGTGAGTTAATTAATAATAGAATAGGACAAAGTTCTGCATCACGATAGATGGCATTTACAGATTGTACGTGCACTTTTTTCAGTCGAAAGAGACTTTTTATTACATATCAATTATAAAAAGGTTTTTTAATTTACACTTTAAAATTTATAATTATGTATTTCCACCGGAATTAACGATCACGAAAAGGTATTACATACCTCTGAATTTCCTGACGTTCCCGTGGAAATATATAATTATATCATGGAACGCGAGAGTTTAAAAGTTAGTACTTTAAAATTTACTCCAGTCTTGCACCAATCTATGATAATTAGTTCAACGGTATATGTACCAAATGTTTCCGTCATCTTTCTTATAATTTCTTGACTTACAAACAAACCCAGAAGTAATTCCATAAGGATTTCGTTTTCTAGCAGGTAAACCATACTCTAAAAATGGTTAGTTTCTCAAACTATACCGAGGAGTAAAAAAATGTTTATATTAGGCGTATACCGTCTTATCTGTAGAAGTACAATACAAAAACTTAAAATTTCCTTTGAATTGTAGTAAAAATCACGCTCCCAAATATGGGAGTGGTAACCAATCCATTAAGTTTGGTATCGATTACTGGCCCGCACCTCCGGGACCGGCCATTAGCAACGCACGGCCGCCAGTGGAAAGCTATATAAATATACGCTTTTAGGAGGGTACGTGGAAGCGTCGGGTTTCTTTGTCTTTTGTTACTAGTTTGAATATTGTTGAGAGATATCGAGTTTTAGGTTCAATAAATGATATACACATTCAATAACAGTGTATTTAAAAATCTAATCTAAATATTAAGGCGAGGAGAATTATTTGTACCCGTTTTTAAACAAGAAATGTACTATATGGAATACTTAAAGCTTGTATGTAAAAGAAATGCAAACAGGTAAACAATTAAACAATATGTGATTATGTGAAAACGAATAAACCAAGCTACACGTATCCAGTATGTATATGTTGACTTGTCATAGTACGGTAAGTCTTTACAATAACAGTTCAACGTATACTAGACAATGAAATAAAACAAAACATTGAAAGCTTAATTAATTAAGATCTAAATTCGACCACCAGGCAGGTCTCTAGTAATAATATAATTACTCCTGTATTGTACACCAGTAGAGGAATCTGTGAGTGACCTATTTGGCGCAGCAGCGGTAGAGCATTCACCTACAACGTCAAGGGTCGGACTGCGAAGCATAGAATCATAGCAAGCTTTGCATGACTTTCATATTCAGCCAGCTCTATCATTAGATCCACGTTCCTAAAGATGAAGATAATATTATAGCTATCATAAGGAAAAGTCAGCAAGACACGTTGTGTCGTCATCTCAACTTGTCTTGCGTCACTCGTGCAACTTGTGTACTCTTGTTAAATATGTAGACTCTGGTTTTGTTATTTCTGAGATTATAAAACGGAAAACTAATGTAAAACGTGCCAATACAATGTTAAACCACTATAATGCAGCCATCGACAATTTGAAAACAAGACAAAATCTCTCTTAAATCTACAAGTTCAATACCATTTGCAGTAATATCTTTATCGATCTTTAAGATTCCATTAACTGGTATTCTCGAGCGCGTCTGCCCATTTTCCAGCAAGTGGAACTTGGCATACTTCCATGACGTATGTATCCAGTACCACTTTCCGTCAAAAAAATTCTGAGCTTCCTTTAAAGCAAACGTTACCAGTAATCAAATTTTGCGATTACCGCCACCCTAATATTAGCACAGAGGCAAACACTACTGAACGTTGTGCGAGTGACACGTGGCTCTGTAACTAGTCTTTGTACAAAGGTTTGTTTGTTCTGGGGGCTTCGTTGTATTTTGTAAAGTATATATCTCACTATATTCTCTAAGGAGTATCTAGTAATAGAGTTTTTTTGTAGGGGAATGTGGTATCGGAATCAATATTATCTGCATTCATTTAAGACAATACCCTGGGATCTATAGGGTTCTGAAAAGTATGATGTGAATATAATTATGTATTGACACGGGAATTAACATGATCACGAAATGGTATTACATACCATAACAGGCTGGCCTGTAACCACGGCCAGTGCAACCTGGTCGAAACGTCAGTCAATCTAGAGGCATTTAATACATAATTATATCATGGAACGCGAAAGTTTAAAAGTTAGTATGACGAAAGTCCTGTCAACGTGTTTGGAGTTTGGAGTGCCTACAGCCAGGTATTTTCCGGCCAGCGAACATTGTGCGCTACGAGTCCGTTGCCTTACCCAGGAGCGAAGTTGGTTGATGGGAAGTGGGAGCAAACTTAAAAATCTCATCGGCTTCATCCCTTTGATTCATTGTAGGAATACCCCATCGACAAAGGCTAATCGCTCCAGCTTTTGGTGGCATTCAGAAATGAGACCGAAGTTCATTGTCTTGCCTTCCAGAGCTTTTAGGGCCACACTATCTGATATTATACGGATCAGAACGATAAATTAATCGCGTCTGAAATATCGCCATTTCACGTCTATTTCCATCGTGGGATCATTATATTAGGTCATGAGAATTATTCGATAATTAATTGCAATATTGCATTGTTTTTGTGCACTATTGAGTAATAAAAACATCTGTTTAGAATCATAAATGTGTATAAATTTATAATTAAAATAATGACACGTCATCTGTACACTTTTGTGGAATTCTGTTTATTTCTTGGCAAAAAAAAGCATACTGAACGACAATCTAATCCACCATTATCGTAGCCACTATATTTCTGCTATCGCAACTAGCCCCAGTAGGGCAACTCCAATGTAAAATTCAGAGCAAATTATAGAGATAGAAGCTCCGAAACTCAAAAAAAAATCATTTTTAGACTAGTGTTTGGCCAAACAATGCAATTCGGAAATGAATAAACAAACAATTTTATTGGAACTCTCCAAAGTCATCAATAAACCATTGCAATAATAAAGTTCCAGCAACTAATTACACAGTCTAGTTGCCCCTTAGGTAAACTATGGTCAAGTCCTGTGCCCCCGACACAGCGCACCGTCTCCCTAACATCTCCAACAATAGTTTAAACAATTTGTTTGTACTGCATTACGTACAATTGTTTGTTATCTGTGAGAGTCTGTGAGTGTCTCTATACCAATACAACTCTCGGTATTGATGGCGTATTTTTTAAGAAAAAGAAAACGTTTTGGTACCATTCGTTGTGAGCTTAGTTTTAAAACCATAAATACCTATTCATTACATTTTAGCATCAACGGCACTCACGCCAGCGTTTCTATTGACGCCGTGGAGCGGAGAGGCAAATGAATTCTAGAGATATCAATAATACCTATGTATTATTGAGATCTGTGAAGTTGATTTTGACAATCAGTAATTTTACAAGAAAAGAAATAATTTTATCAGAATTCCAGTTCGGATTTTAGCTTTCTTGTAACAAAATGTTAAATCTAAATGTAATATCAAGCATGTAACCTGTTGGAGAATGGTTTTTTTTTTAAATTTTCTTTACATACTGCATCTACGACTAATTAAACTTTAACGCAATTTCTGCCGTTTCTTTGTACTAGGTGGATATCTTAATATATTACAAAAAAAGTAGCTACCACATTTGTTAGTAACACACACATAACAACACAACGAAAATCTCGCTATTAGTCGCCATTGTCGCGAAGTCGCGTGGCAATATTGTCACTGCTTCGCTTCGATAAATACTAACAGTCACTCGTCTCGATATGTTGCGACATGAGATGGCGGCTGTCACGCTCAGTACTAATCACTTCTCATAACTGGTTAGCAGTGAACGTGACAACCGCTATTGTGTTTAGATAATTCCACCCATCTATCATCCATCAGCCTATTGCAGTCCACCGCTGGACATAGGCTTCTATTTAGATAATTGTTTCAGAATTATCACAATTTCTTGTGTACTCTTAGGTGTTTGACATAGAGATTGTTAGAGTTGTCATTCCATTTTAAATGTGTGACACGTGTAAAATACCTGATATTGACTATTAATTTATTAAGGATCCTGACAGACAGACAGGTGGACAACGAATTGATACTACAAGGGTTATGGTTTTCATTTCGAGGAACGAAAACTTAAAAACCACATTTTTCAACATTTTGGCAGGAATATTTTTTGAATAGAAAATAAAAAAAATATAAATCTGATCCCCAATGGAACTCTTTGTTTTAGGGTGATCGGAGAGTAACTCAGAACAAACAATGTGTAACAGCATTGTAACGAAAGATGCAGGTAAGCACAAAGCTCTAAGCTTACAGAACCAATAGCGTGGCCCTCGACTGGCCACTGGCACATTAATCAACAACCAACACGCCAGTAGCGCACAGACGTACGTACGGACTTTACAAGGTAATATGAAACTGTGGTAGACTATAAGTACGTTGAAAATGGATATGGTGTTTGTAGGTTATCTTATTATTACGTATTTATCATAAACTATAAAAATTTATATTGGTGGCGATTCTATTGTACACTCGACTAAACTAAAACCCGACTTAATTTCTTCATATGAAATCAACCTAGTGTTCTTCGTAATAAGGTCTATTTGTTACTAGCATCTATTTCTAAGCGCCGCTAAATTTCACTAAAACCTGTCAACGTATACTCAACTTTATTTCCAGGCAGCGATAGTCTCCATTTATTCGAACGCTGTATAATTGCCGTATAAAAACTTGTTCAAAACGAACAAGGATGACGTATTTTTAATTTTGACGCTGCAGGCGTGTGGTATCCCTGTTGAGGCCGAGGATGCTGGCTGGCTGAGACTTGATTACCGCTCATTGCTGTAGGAGTGTATACGATGGTGGCGATGATGATGCTGCTGATCTGCTCCATGAAGGCTGCTTCCAATCACGTCGGGGTCACCACTGTGGAGGAACGGGTGGTATGTCCCTCCAACACAAAGGGAGGATCCTCCGACCAGGCGAGGTGATCATGCCTGGCGGGCCGCGGCCCAACGGTTGATGTTGGGAAGTGGTATATATACTAATCGGCGCGAGAACTCTTATAGCGCGATGCAGGATTAGTAGGTTGTAGATGTTTCTTGTTGCTGTATGTGGAAGTCGCCACAACAAGAATGACACGTCACCCACATACATTCTACATGACATAAATGACGTATTGTAGACATATCATAGATTAAAAATATGATGTTTGTGAAGAAAGTGAATAATATCAATGTGTATTTTAAATATAGACCTAGTAAACATAGAAAAAAAAAAATTACGCTGAGGTTTTTGCATAAATTATATTTTCTTTCTTTATTCTTTCATAATATTATGTATAGATATTTTTGGGTACTACATTGTAATATTGGGTTTAGCCTTTAAGAGTTAAGTAAATAAATATTATCACGTCACGTATCACGCATTATTAGGGCACAATTTACACATCTAATATAAAGATAACTCCTGAATTATATTCTTGTCAGTTTGCCACAATTTTTATAAGGGTCAGGCCCTACTAATTAGTTCTTATCCAAATATGTAAAATTTTCTGTTTTTTTTTTGATGTTTTTATATTTCTGTAAGTATGTATTATCAGGAATCCTTAATATTACCACATCCATTTCAAAAGCATGAGTAATCCGAGTTAGGCTACCGCACGCCGCACTCATCGTTTAGCTCCCTGTTTGCTCTCAACAAACACGCCGCAATGATACTCCAGTTAATTAAGGAGCCACGGCAAATATGCCGTCTAACGAGATGCGAGCCGAATATTTTATTACCTACCACTAATTTGTTGGTGCTGGCCTTCTCAATGGCTTTCTCTCTGACTTTGTAAGTAAATACTGCATCTGTTTACAATATGTTCATTTCGAATAAATAGCTTTTGCCGCAATTTACTGCTAACTACAATATGACATATAAACTACACCTACTATATATGTTACTATACCTACTATGCTTTAAGCGATAAGGCCGCCCTTTGTACACTATTTATAAGATACATCTTCTGTTACATATTGTTTGTAAAACCCTGGTGTACAAATAAAGTGTAATCCATCTATATACTATAATAAAGCTGAAGAGTGTTTTTGTTGTTTGTTTGTTGCTAATCTCCACATTTTTTTTTTTCAATTATCAATTGGATTTAAATAATTATTTTTGTATTGTATTGTCACAGACACACAGATACACACGTTTACTTTTAACACCCTTTTGTTTCGGGGATAAAAAATAGAAGACATTGTCTTTCTAACGTTCCAAGAACGGTAATATTAGGATACTTATATATAAAATTCAGCCTCAATATACAATACAATACAATATTCTTTATTGTACACCATAGAAAAAGTTACAACATAAATGAGAAAAAATTAATACTGGTACAATCGGCGGTCTTATCGCTAGTTGCAATTTCTTCCAGACAACCTTAAGATGGACAAATGTGATGGATTAGTGCATAGGGCAGTTTGCAGGTGCACAGACTCAGTTTAGTAGCTTATTAAACTATACGAATGTAATGTGTACATAATGATCATATATACCTTAAATACATTTTATGGGTTCGGGTATTTATTTGTGTATAACACATAAGTACACATACTAATATTAAATAAAACAAAATAAATATATTAAGTGCTATCAAAATTGGAACGTAAAGTAGCACTTAAATACACTTTTTAATTAGTAAAAATAAAGAAAAAAAGAAAGTAACCTCAACATATTGCATTGATACACAACCTACTTGGTGTCAAGTAGGTTGGGCCACAGCCAAAGGCCAGCTATATATACTTATTAATAACTTTAAACGAGGAGCAATCCTTATATATATATGATGTATCTAACATCACTGAAAGGGTATGCCTTTGTAAGTTGGGAAAAGCCCAACTAAGTTGAGGTCGGCTTTCAGTCGAACAGCGAAACGGCCGAATTTCCATATTTTACGTGAAGCGACTGCAATCAGACGTCCACAACCCATGCACTAGTAAAAAATGAAAACAGATGTTCCTATGGCAACCGGGACAGACAGCTTAACGTGTTTTAATGTGCATAGAATGGTCAGCCATCCTAAGACTGACCTGGCTAGTATTACTTAACCTTGCAATGAGCTAACCTACTACCACTTAACCACGAGCTTTGTATATATAATACTAATACTAGTAATTTTGTATTTAGATAATGTTTTGCTCTCAAGAAAGAACGAGATTTAGAAAAAATGTAACACGTTCACCCAAGTGCTGTATATTATAACATAATAGAATGAATGTAATACATATGTATCCATGGGAGTATATTATTATTGAATAACATGCGACACTCTTAAATAAATATATTTTTATGTTAACTGACCTGCACAATCTGATGGTCCAGCTCCGCCAAGGCTCGCAGCAGGTGTGTAGTACGCGCGGCTCTGACGAACCCACCGCTGTGCTCCAGACCAGCCCCTTGAGCGAATAGCATACAGAATTCAGCGCGAGACCCGCAGACGCCAGTCCCTAGGGCGCATCGAAGAGATTGGGTAGCTGAAGCACGTTCTGAACCCTGCATACGAAGAACTTTTTTATACCACTAACGTTAGCAAAAGAGTATGGTTACAGAACATTTGACGATAGTAACGTTTGCAATACGCTACGTAACGCTTTACTCACCCTGTAAGAACCATTTGATACCTGAAAATCTGTGAAACTAAGGATGCTAGCTTACCAAAATAAATTGTGTTTAATAGTCAATTAAATACTACTTGAAAGTAATAAAACTTCTTGGTTGTAATGTCATAAAAAAAAAAAAATTGTATACAGGGTGTATTTGAATAAATAATAGTTTAAAAAGCTAAAAAACACGCTTTTATAGAAAATCCAACTAAAAAATAGAAAATAAAATGTTTATAACTATTGCCACTACGCATGCACCCCCCGCTTTTTCCCAATAATATACATTTATTTCTTATTTACACTATTCTTAATCCAAATTTATTAAAATTTATTTTCTATTTTTAGTTGGATTTTCTATAAAAGCGTGTTTTTTGTTTTTTTTTTTTAACTTTTATTTATTTTTTATTTTTTTGTGTGCAAAAATTTAAAGGAAATCTGGTAGTTTAAAGTGGGTCAAAATCGCGCCCAAGGAGTCGGTTACAAACAAACAAACATACAAGTGAAGCTAATATAAAGCGTGTAAAAAGGAATACTTCACACAAATCACTGAAAGGGCATGCCCACTCTAGCATGCAGTTACAATAAGAATTTTTGAAAAAAGAACTATCCGTTCCGTAAGTTATGACCGTTTGAATTTCCAGGTATTTTTGTCTCCATTTTTCATAAAAGTACGTGGAATGTGTAAAGTTAAAGATTTTAAATCTTACTTATTTTTTTTATTTTGTCAATAAAAAAGTGAATAGTTCCAAAATAAAAAAATATTAACGATTTAAAATCTTTAACTTTACACTTTCCACCTGCTTTAACCTGAAACGGAGGTAAAAATACCTGGAACTTGTAACCGGATGGTTGATTTTTAGTGATTTAAGTGAATGTTTCTTTCTCAAATAAATCCTGTATAATTACCAGTTGAGATTAATCCAACAACTGCACTTAAACTGGATATAATATAAAGAAATACTCACGACATCTACATCACAGGGGTGGCACAGGTCAGCGCACACTGTGAGCAGTGTTTGGATACTCTCCCTCGCTTCACCGGCCTTCTCCGCACGAGTTATACACCCGCAGAGACACAGGTAACTGAAACAAATGAAACCATCATTTATACGTTGATAATATTAGTTTTATGTTAAAAACATTTAAATCAATCAATAGGAAAAAGAAATCATTTAAAATGAGGACGCCGCCGGACAAAAACTTCAAAAATCCCGGACACATTTGTTAAATCGAGATTCTTTACCGGACACCTTAAAAAAATTGTTAGATGACCCCGGACACTTTTTGCGCTCGGACGCCCTCTAAACTAAGACAAATCCGGTTAAACCCGGGCGGGTGGCAGCCCTAGCTATGTATAACAGTAGACGTAGGGCTACCAACCATACTTTGTATAACGTATCCTACTTTATTTCCGACCCAGCAGTTCCCGCGCGGCTTCGCTCGCGTGTACATATTTTTATATTTTGCGCGGAACCCTAATTCTTTTTCCAAAATAAAAGAAGCCTAAGTTACTCTTTATAACACCAGCTATCTGCCAGTAAAAGTCCCGTGGAAATTAGTCCACCTGTTCCAGAGATTAGCCGAAACAAACAGACAGACAAAAAAAAAAATTAAACTGATTTTTAGCTATAGGTATCGTGCAAATAACTGTATGAGCTTACAAAGAAACTATTATGTTGACATTCAATTTTATTTATTTGTATTGAGTATTGATGATGTATTGATGTATTGATAAATATCTTACTAATATTATAAAGGCGAAAGTTTTGTCTGGATGAAATTTGACACAGAGATAGAGTATAGTCTAAAATAGCACATAGGTTACTTTCTATCCCGGAAAAATGAACGGTTCCCGTGGGATAGATTTCACTAAAATTTCCACGCAAACAAAGTCGCGGACAACAGCTAGTACTTTATATTTTTGCGTGAAACGTTTTTTTCCCACCTTTACTACACAATACATATTTAAAAGTAATTTTTTGACTACTTATCGATATGAAAAGTTAAAACGTGCACACGATAGAAATAATTATAATATATTATTACTTATTTAAACATTAGGTGACAGATGTGACAGATAATATCTATCACAGATGTCACTATCAACGAAATTGTTTCGAATGTAAAACCAGTTATGAAACTTTCAAGTACAGCTAAATATGAGCATGTGCTTATAAGTTACATCACCCAAAAATGTATTTTAGGGCAATAAAAACATATAGGGCCAAAATATACTTTATTATTCTTATAAATACTTTATTTTTCTTCTAAATACCTACTTTATTTTTCTTCTAAATACTTCATTGTTTTCCTATTGAAAATTAAAACGTTATTCTTCTTAAAAAAAAGTTGGCAACGACACGTATCAAGTGAATCTATTAGCAGTTGCCAAGAGGTCGAAATTCTCGACATTGTTTAAATCATTGTCAAATAAGACAATCAGATTTTTTTTTTACATTATGGTGCCATAAACATGTATACAAGGATTAATTAACATTTATTTATAAATTTGCTAGCTACACCCAGCATACGTCGCAATGCCTTTTCTCTTTAAAAAAATGGGGGGTGGCGGCAGGAAGGTAAAAAGTACTTTACGACCTATTGTCATACCTACCAAATTTACAAAAAAAAACAGTGAAATCGGTCGAGACGTTTCAGAGGAGTTCGACCACAAATACCGTGACACCAAATATTTATATATTAGAGAAGATATTTACTTGTAAACTTTTCTATGACATAATTATGTATACATATGGGAATTACAGCGATCTCGAAATAGGTATTACATACCTCTGAATTGCCTCTGTTGCGTTAATTCCCATATGACTACATAATTATAAAAAAATATTATCACACAATACCTTAGGTATTATAAAATTAATATTATGTAGTTCTATGGTACCTATTACACAGAATATGCAGCACATTCAAATATACTTCAATTATACATCTATACATTGTAAAAATTATATTCTGTTACATAGCTTCACAGCCCTCTTTGCCTAGCATGTTGGTAACCCCAACAACCATGTTAATAGTACTATATCCGTTTCCTCATTATACCTATGACGTCTAAGGACTGACCCGTATAGTGGCAAGTTATGCAATGTCTGTGCGCATTTATAATCATTTACCTCTGGGGGTAAATGCTAAACTCTTTTTAACAGATTTTTTGTTCATTTTCTAGTTAGATTGCTTATAAGCGTAAATGAAATAAATGTGAGGACAATGTAACTGTATATTGTTCTACTATAATTAAGTAAAAGCAGTATGGAGTTGACCAGCCCTGACCAACAGCACCCGTTCACGAGAAAGACGCACACGACAGCCATTTTACACTGAAGCATCATTTGTCCTAGTTCGAGTTAAACTTGTAGGTTTGGATTTCAGGCACATACAATAATATAAATATTATAAATATTAATACAATATTATAAATTTTTGCAAGTTATGCATAATAAACAAAAAAGCGCTAGCACTTCCGAGATAATTAATTTTGTTCACGCTGTAGCCACAGGGTGTTCATGAAACAGTCAACCCTTAACAGGTTGACGCTAAATCCGATGGAAGGTAAACACAGGACTTTTTGATCCCTAACAAAAATATATGTACGGGGTATTGTGGTCAAATTGCCTGAAGTCTACACGCCAATGCTCTTAGGATTTTACATATGTTTACATTACATATACTGCATGCATATTACATACATTTAACACAATACATAAAAAATGTTTAGAACAAAATTTGTAGAGAATTTTATGCTCAACAATTTTGTAATAGAAGTCAACATATTCACAGCCCTAGAAAGTAAGATATTGGCAAAAATAAATATATTTTTGTGACCCTTGATCTTGAATATCTTAAGACACGAGATTTTATGAGAATTTTGAAACAACAGTTAGAATGCCAAAATAAAGGCATATACGAGTTTCCAGCTTATTATCTCTCATTCCCAGAACTTAATTGAAATGAACTACAAGTTAATTGCTTTCCCAGGCGTCCCCGCACAAGTTTGTAGCCGTATCAAATACAAGGTGCGCCAATGTGTGGCTGTAACTAATATATTAAATAAACCACGTTTAGAACACTATATATTAAAAACTACAATTCTTATCACTAAAAGCGGTGTCTTCCAAGCAGCCTTTGGATGGAACACCAGACGAGAATAGGAGGTAGCTTGTGACGTACTAAAATATCTTGTTTTCGAGAGATTTTTATGTTAAATATAACACATAAACAAATAATATTACGTAAGTTTAAAGAGGAGAGCGATACGTATCAGTATTTACTACTAACGTACATTAAGTTTAGGCTTGCCTGATTTGACATTCATATGTAGGTAATATGATTATATATAATCTGGATTCTCTATGACCTGTATTATGGGAAGTGTTCCGAAGTATTGGTCATTTCGCCATTTTTTAACGAGACAAAACTTTCATCCCCATCACTTTTTGCCTCGCACAGTCAATCTATGGAATAAATTGTCGCCTGCGGCATTTCCGGACCGATACGACCTTCAAACCTTCAAGAAAAGAGCGTACTCCCATCTCAAAGGCCAACAACGCACTTGCGACTCTTGAGTTGCAGGTATCCATGGGTGACGGTAGACACTTACCGAGAAAACGTTTTGTCATGACACATTCTGCCTACGCCTACCGTTTTGTCCAAATAATATGACGCTTTAAAGGGCAACCACTTAAATACGCCCACCGCACTGAGTTTTACTGCAGCACTTTTTATTCTTTGTATAAACATTGCTATCATTATAAATATATCATACTCCAATAAAGTTTTATTCATTCATTCAGCTCAGTATCAATATTTGGTACACACCAATTATCTTTGCTACGTACCGTGGATAAAGGGTGGGAGAAAAAAAACAATGTAGCTTAGCAAGCATCTTCGTCGGTACATCCAATTATAACTTGCGTAAATATTTGCATCGCCTGTACCGCGCCGGTGTGCTGCTCAAAGTTTTGCAGCATTCATGCACGTACCTACTAGGATTAATATTTTGTAAAAAATATACTGCTCGCCATCGTGAGGTTCAGATTTCTTGCTTTCATTGTTAGGTAATTTTCAATAGCAGCACAGAATGCAAAATAAAAATAAATGATTTTTCTTTCTTTCTTTCTAAAAACATGTCTAGTAGTTAATAGGCTCGCTTGGAGCCGAACCCTATCTGCTATAAGCTAGACTGGCAACGTAGAAATATAAATTTACAAAGCTTTTTCGAAATTTACAGAAGCATTGTAATATTTCCATTTTAGACATACATTATACTCTGTCCATTCGTTTATTTTCTTTCTAACAAATACTTGAGAACAAAACTGTGCCAGAGTTTTTAAAAATTAAACTTTAAATAAATTTGTGATCCTTGGCTGCCCCCCTTAAGCCTATAATAACAGTTTGTTCGTGTACCACAAGTATCAAACACGTAGAAGAAAAACTTTGAGAACGTTTGGACAAATCGAATCTCGCGAGGGAACCCGCCAAATGTAGTATGAATTCGCGGATTTCACTGAGCACGGATTTAATCTTCTGTATAAGCGTTGTAAGATGAGGAAATTGGGCGGATTCTGCATAAATTATTCAGATAGAGATTTTTGAAAGACTTCGTAGTAAAGACAGTTCAACCGAAACCTTAAAAAAAAGTAAACTGAGGAAAATAGATAGGATAGGATAGGATGAAAAGCGAAAAAGAATAATGTTATTAACTAAACTCCTAAAGTCATGTAAAAAACTATAACTAATAACTAATTTTAGTGGGTGTCAAATAAATAGACAAGCAATCCATACTAATAATATAAATGAAAAAGTAACGCTGTTTATTTGTTTGTTACCTTTTCACGACTAATACCGCGCGCTATACTATGATCAAGAAACGATTCGTTTTGCTTACGGACAGAAAAATTTAGTTGAATTTTCAACGAAAATGTTACCGTCCGTAAGCAAAACGAATCGTATAAACATAAACGGCTGAACCGATCATAATGAAAATTACCAAGGAAATAAATTATATCCTAGGGAGGACATAGGCTACTTTTTTATCCTGAAAAATGTACGGCACCCGTGGGACAAATTCCATTTTGCACCCGACCGAAGTCGTAGGCAACACCTAGTAGTATATAAAGAACTAGCAACCCGCCCCGGCTTCGCACGGGTAGCAGAGACACCTTCAACAATCAACATCATATTTCAACCAATTTACACAAAACCTTAACAAATTATATATCTAAACCTTCCTCGTGAATCGCTTCATCTATTGGTGAAAACCGCATGAAAATCCGTTCAGTAGCTTTTGAGTTTATCGCGAACAGACAGAGAGACGCGGCGGGGGACTTTGTTTTATAATATGTAGTGATGTAGTGATAATGTTATTATTTTCTGTTAAATGTTTTTACTGTAGGTACTAATGTTTTGAGTTTAGTTATTAGAGTTTCTTTGTGTCATTTTGCGTTTGTTGAATTTTTTGTTTTACAGTTTTAGCGCAAAATCATAATTGTGTTTAGAAAACGATACGGATTTTCTGATATATAAGGGATCCCAACATACATACATAAGCTGGGTAGAATGTTTGTACATATGTATGTAGGAATTATTTGAATGTGTGAATTGCATCCAAAACTCAAAGGTAACAAAAGCAAAACCCACCCACCGCTGTTCGTTGACGGTTAGGTTACCGGATTGTCCAGATGCTCTATACAAGACCTGTTCACTCCCGCCTTTGATGGACATTTTTGTAATGTTTTTTTCCTAGCAGTGGAAGGTTCTGTTCCAAGCTTTTATCGATCAGCATTACAATTTGGGCCGAAAGGAGGGTTGTCTGAGACCATGTCTGAATAAAATCCGCATTTCCTCCCCCCCCCTGTATTCTCTTCTAATAGGAGGAACACGTAGCGTGTGGGATTCTGTGAAAATGTGGGCTACCTGCAAAAGATTACCCGAAGCAACAACATCTCCCCCAAAGCAAAGACGCGTTATCACTTCCATCACTTCCCCAGACTGGAAGCTTTAAACTTCAAAATTCAGAAGCGTCCTGTGACAGCTGTCCAGACAAAGAAGAGTATTTTGATATGTCCCTGGCGTCGTCGTAGCGCCGAAATGAATAGGTCGATTTAAAAGTTTTGAACTCACCACCTCGTTTGACTTTATATGGATCTTATGCGAAAGCCAAAACCCGAAAGGCTACCAATTGGATTATAATCAGAAATGACTTAGAATTAGGAGTAAATAGAACCAATTAAAATATTTACAACACATATAAAACCATTCAATGAAAACCAAGGGCGTTTTCCAGACTTAAATAAAAGATATAAAAAAATACCCGAAAAAAGATGGCGCCAGCGTTGGTGCGTCAAGAATTTCAAATTTGGAATTCGAACTTCCATTTGTGATTGGTCACTCATGCGCAGCGATACACTAATACAATCTTACTTTCTCAAATACTTAACGGATAATGTACTTTAACGTGTTGTAATAAAGTTTGCTGTGGATGTGTGAATGTGTCTATATGACAATAAAGTTTTTGATAATGCCAGACCTCCTTGTAGAGGCGGGTTAAGATAGCGTAATCTTAAATATTTGTGAGACTTTAAGAGTTACATTTTAAAGTATGGCAGTTATGGTAAATTACCTTAGATTGATGGCGACAAATTAATGACGAGAAGTGAAAAAAATTCAGTAAATAAGTCATTTACGGAACAGCCCAATGTATCATTGCAGTCAAATTTACCATGTATTGAATCCAAACTACATGTTTTGGTAGCAATTGACAATATAAGCTAAAGCAAAATATTTTGTTTTTTGATAGGTAAATCGCAAAGGTTTGATACTTGACCAGCCTGTTATTCTAATGTTAAGTGATCCTAACTGCTGAGTTAGAGGTCGTGTCTTCGATTTCCACCCGGGACAAATAATTGTGTGATGAAAACGATCATTTGTTCTGAGCCTGGGTGTAGTTTATGCCTAGGTGCCTCAAGTTAATATTATTATTTTTGTAGAGAATGGTTACATCGTTGGATTTACAGCCAGGGAGCGGGTTCAAATGAAAACTAGCGTACAGCTCGGGTTATTTTTATGTTTATTATCTAAGGTTGTATTTGATGAAAAGTAAAGAGAAATATTAGAAATTGATTGTTAATGCAAAGCAAAATTTATGATTTTTAGAACTACATTGTTCAATCTATTTTCGTGCTGCAGAAGAGAGCTATTCGAGCAATTTATAACTTAGGCAATCGTGATTCACTGAGGCAGAAATTTAAAGAAATTAACATAATGACGGTAGGTAGCGTGCCAATTTATTTACGAAAATCTAATTTACCTTCATAAAATTAAAGATCACTTCTTTAAAAAAAGTGATACCTATACATTCTTTCAACACGCGTCATAAACATAAACTCGTTGTACCTGATCTAGGCACCAAAAAATTAACAAGTCGTCTCGAGGTCAATGTGTACGATATTATAATAAAATCAAAGGTAAGTAATATTCAAATTTTAAGTCTAAACAAGTTTAAGTCCACAGTAAAACGACAACTATGCCTTAAGGGCTATTCTCAGTAGTGGATTGTATACAGGATAAAAATACTTGGGATGAAATTGTATTGGATACACAGACTATTTTCATATACTTAATACTTATAGAAATGTAATGTAAGCTAATATGTTTCTTATTTTCCATCTCTATAGTTTTATTTTCTTTTTTTTAATTTTTTTCTTTAGTTTTCAGTTTCCCTATTGTCATATTCTTTTTTTAGTTTATTTATTATTAATTTTACAAACATAATATAGCACACAAAAAAATAAAATAAAATGTACTGAAACTTATTACTTTAAACGAGCAATTCTTGTATGTATGTATTTATTTATTTATATTTCGGGTATCTTGGAAACGGCTCTAACGATTTTGATGAAACTTTGTATACAGCTGTATTTATTGTAAAAACGCAATTTTACAAAAAAACATTACGGTTTTACTAACAGCTACCCTGGTTTGGGCGTGAGTTTGTTTGCCATTTGTGCCAACAGGCTGTTATAGATCGAAGCAGGCAGATGATGATAATTATGTTACTCATTTTTTTTTGCATTAATAATTTCACATTTGACAAAGCAAACTATTGTTGTCGTGATTCTGTGTGTGTTGATGAACCATTTTTAATTATAACAATTGTTTTTTAAATTGACAATTTCGACTAGTTGATGATTAATTTTATTAAATGAAGATATTGAATTTGAAGCAGATAAACACATTAGGCCAGTTGATGGTAGGTATATCAATCGTGTTTTATGTAATCAAAAACAACTAAGAAATTCGGAATAAGCTTTAGAACTGTGCTGTTTTTCTTGAAACTCTTACTTCAAAAAGGTCAGCTTAACAGCTGTTTGCTTTTAATTTAACAACATCCTTCAACTTCCGCATCCAGTCCATCCCAGCTAACTCCTTCAGGCCGTGAGTCCATCTGGCTAGGAAACGTCCTACTTCCGTTTTCCTATTCACGGTCTCTTCTCTAGGACCCGTTTACTTTAACGGCAAACGTTTTTATACTCAAAGTAAATTATTTCGCTTGCCTCAATCAATATAATATGTTGCGATTCTCTAAAATGTATCGTCCGCTGAATTTTCAAGTTTCTATTTATTTCAATCAACTTTTAAAGTGACTGATTTGACCACACTAAGGCGTGATATCATACCCTTTTTCATCGTGTGGAAACCCCCACGGGTCATCACCTCACGGGGGCTACTGGTGAGTGGTATTTCGGAATCGAAACAGCTAAAACCACACGGTGTTGCGTCACAAGTGAGTCAATCACAAGGAACTCAGGTATACCCAAACTTACCGTTTTGTAAAAAGATACTGATTTTACGGAGACAATCGTTTTTTCTTAATATAATACACTAGCAACCCGCCCCGGCTTCGCACGGGTAGCAGAGACATCTTTGACAATCATCATCATATTTCAACCAATTTACACAAAACCTTAACAAATTATATATTTAAACCTTCCTCATGAATCGCACTATCTTTTGGTGAACACCGTATGAAAATTCGTTCAGAAGTCTTGGAGTTTATCGCTAACAGACAGACAGACAGACGCGACGGGGGACTTTGTTTTATAATATACTAGCAACCCGCCCCGGCTTTTAAACCTTCCTCATGAATCACTCTATCTATTAGTGAAAACCGCATGAAAATCCGTTCAGTAGTTTTTCAGACAGACACGACAGACGCGGCGGAGGACTCTGTTTTATAATATGTAGTGATAGTGATAATAATCCGGCTAATGCTCTGTTCTTAATATATTTAATTCGACATTGTATAGTTTACTATTTGAAACGTCTAAAACAACCGGCCATAATTGCAACTAGCTTACATTTCGCTGCTAAACTTTTGGCACGAACTAGGACTACAAATGATTTATGTACAATATGTTCTGGATATGACGTATATAAGACGACGTCACTATTCTATACACACTTGAGATTTTAAGCTATTTTCATATTACGTATACATGGTGATACAACAACCAGTTTTGGCAAACACTTACTTGGGTAACATCTAGTGACTAGTGAGATCCTGCATCGCGCAAGGAATGTTTCCTTGCTTGTGTTTGCTTTAATTATGATTTATATCTGATAACATTAATAAATAAATGGACTTTTGTAAACTTGTGTAATAGATTTACGAAGTAGTTTTATTTTTTGTAAATATAAAAAACTAAATGTAAGTGTTCGTTACGGCAGTTGACACTAGATGACACCAAAATTTTCGAATAATGTACAACTTCCCTACAACAACCGTTGGGCAGTGGTCCAACAGGTAACATCCAGCCTGGATGGGTGATCATTCTGTGTTTTATTCAAAATCAATCAAGTTTATTTACAAACGTTTTCAAAAACGTATAACAAAACAGTAGTAAACATTAGAATATTTGATCAACAGTAGAGCGTACTTATGATAAAGATACATACAGTGTGTGAGATGTGTCAAGTTATTATTATTAGCTATTGGAACAATTTACCCAAAATATGAATTTCAATATCTTCCTCCATGCGACTATATATTAAAACTAACGACAAACAGATAGATGGAAATAAAAACAATTTACTACTTTGTACAACATAACCTTAAACTGTTTTTAACCCCGACGGAAGAAGAGGGGTGTTATAAGTTTGACGTCGATGTCTGTCTGTCTGTGGCATCGTAGCTCTCAAACGGATAGACAGATTCCGATGCGGTTTGTTTTCATTCGAAAGCCAGTTTCCTTGCGGTGGTTCTTAGCTATGTTTAGTTAATATCGGTCCAGAAGTGTAAGAGTATCAGCTCTTTTCCAAAATGATGTAAGGCAATTTTGTTATTATATTGAGTCGGAGGTTTTTTAATTTTTACGTGTGGTTGTATATTTATTCACGACTTACCATTTAATTGTACAACGTGTAACATAAAGGCGTGGTCATACGTTATAACCGGTACATAAGCCGATAAGTAGTAGTAGTCTGATGAAAATAAAATTTATATTTTGATAAAAAAACTCGACATTTCACCTATTCTAAAAATCTTTTTTGTATTCAAATCGATTCAGATTTTTTAAAGTACAGTTTTAGTTAAGTACAGTATACAATAAAATACCAATACACAAACCTAAGTCACGTGTATGTCATATGTAATTTATTTTAATTTTAAATATAAAGATCTCCAAAGCAATACTATCACAAAATAATTATCTAACATTTAAACACCCTGTGTTGTAGAGCGCCGGCGCCATGATTCATTGCCTCCGCCGGCCAATCGCGGGGAGTTCTAAATTCAAACGCGCTAATGGAAGGCGAGCATACGAGAGGCGCCTGCGCATCTATCGCAATCGGTGTTGCCAGGTGACAGATTTACTTCGTTTACGATGCATTATTTACACATGTAACACGTATTGATGAATATTGATATTGTGTATGTAGTAGTTGAAATAAATAGGTATAAAAGTTATTTAGATTAAAATTACCATAATTGCATTTACCACCGAAAAAAGACTAGTACATATTTTACTACAGAATCTTATCAAAAAAGAATTAAGTAAGTATTACATTGCTGCCTGAAATGGAAAATTATCAAGAAATTTACTTTATGAATTCCCACTATAATAAAAATGTTAATTTCACACTAACAGTGGCAACACCGAAAGAAAGCACTCACCTAAGAAAAATTTATGGCTCGTTTAAAATGTTTTCGTTCTTAATTTCAGTTAGATAAACGAGTCGGGAGTATTTCGGCGCCTTTACAAGGTGAAATACGTATACCCATTAAGAATACTGTGTCGCCTTTGATACTTCTTCGGGACTTAAAACGTCCGACACAACAAGAACTCTCACCTACAAACCGACAACTTCATTTATAGAACATTTCGTTTGAGTGCCAAAGCTCAGAGGAGGTCAGGGTAAAGTGGATGACATTAAAATCGTTGTGGCATTTTAAGTGTGTGAGGTATGTTAATTCTTCGTGTGGATTTATTTTAATTGAAGGAAGTTGATAATGAAAGGAAGCTCCAGTTTGCCGCTTCAATACATTCGAGTATTTTATTGTGTAATTTGTGTAAGAAAAATTATTTTGCGTTATTTCGAGTAGTCGACTGGTTTGGTTACAGTAATAAGATTTGAATACACGATTCTAAAGCAGGGTAAGAGAAAATGTAATCTGACAAATATGGTTCAGGAACTTTTTTAAACACATTAATAGACACGAAACGTATTAACCGATTTCCGAAACGTAAAAATATGATTTTGCATATTTGATTCTGGTGTAGTTTATATTAGTTCAGTTCAATATTGTAAGGTGCACATAAGCATGTGCTATATATACTTAACGCTGGAGTTTATGTTTGCTAAGAGACATAACCATAAATTAATAAAAAGAAAAAAAAACAAGATTCTAGTGTGCTTTAAAAATGAGTGACCTTAATTAGTCTGGTACCAACCACACTCCCACTGTAGTAAGTCTTTTAGGGATGTGGTACTCGACTATTTGGACGTCTCTAGTTAGAGCAGATCATTTGTTCCTGTCTCCTTTCTTAACAAAAACTAATATTATTAACTTTTTAACAAATCAACTATTTGAAAAGAGTCAATGACTTTCTTATTTCAACTTGCAATCCTTTTTCTTACGTGACGACATAAAATACAATCAATCACAAGCTTAATAGTTTTTATACACGTTAAGAAGTTGTACTAAAACTTATTAAAAAAAGAATACCAAGGAATCTTTGTCTCCACATAGAAACGGTACATAAAAAAATTAAGTGCATGTTTCGGGACGTCCTCTTATCAATAAACAAAATATGTAATTTCTACTTTCTTTTACTAATAAAGTACACTAAACTAATTGAACTAAGTGCACAGATATCACTACGACGATTATTTCAACTCAACATAGGCTCTACGACAACAAAAAATTATTACTGAATGAAGATTCAAATCAAACCATTTAATCTTGCGATACATGGGTCTTAAATAAAGTTATTAGTACATCGGGTTAGTTTAACGAGTTTTTTTAAACAGGGAAATGTAGAATGATCAAATCAATTCAAATCAAGACATTTATTTCAATTAAACCCATTATAGGTATTTTTGAATTGTCATGAGTAGTAGTTAGTCAGACTAAGTTAGTCGTGAAGCTAGTTGTCTGTTCCAATAAGTAGATCCTGTAGAGAAGAACTGGCAAGAAATTCCAAGGACACTCTTTTTCAACAATTCTTTTACAACTCTTTGGCTACATTGCTTATTTCCGCAAATTAAATGTGAGGACAATGTAACGTATCGTTCTAAACTATAAACTGTCGCGCAAACTACTACTATATGTAAGTAATCACTAATAACAGTTCGGAGATGACCAGCCCCCCAACCAACGGCACTCGTACTATAAAAACTAACTAACTATAACTATATATAATAACTATAAAAAAAACTAAAACTACTACGTACTGTCTAAACACGTAGAATCTAGGTACATAACCCATTACAACTACTAACTCAGTGAACCATCTTACATTAAAATAACTCGATAAAAAGTCATTTAAAAACGTTAACAGGTGTTGAGAACATAAACTAGAAGGCAATAAAAACATATCATGCAAGGGTACAGTACTATATATAGTCATCAAAATAATTTATATTACTTTAATAAACGCAAATATGTATGCAAATTCTATTTAAACAAATTCGCCGTCGCGCCCCTATCGAATGCATTGTACGGTTTAGTTGTGCGTGAATAGAAATTTTATTTGGGGCTGATGTTGCAGATAGGGCATGTTAATAAAGATATCAAATTATAATCCTGAATGGAGATTTAAAAGTGGAAAGAGAATAGGTACTAAGTATGGATGTTGACTACAATAAGCCATGAATAGACGGATGTCTTGTGTGAGTGATGACATGGACAGTGGCAGTAGTGTGTGAAGGCAATAGATATATTGTGAGGAACCATAGTAATAAGGATAAAAGCAAGAAAATTATGTATTCTGTATTGAGAAGTATCTGCATCTTGTTTCAAAACTTTATACTTTTAACATAATAGCCTTAAGAAATACGTCAACCAATTTAAAACAAGAAATTGCCAACCATCTGGTTGGCAACCGACGAGACTAAGGTAGAAACTGTTTTAAAGGGTCTAGATTCAGGCATTTTAATGAATAACTTTGATCAATCACACAAATGAGCCGACTACTTAAATACTAGGCACTGTTGATGTATAGATGCAATTAGCTCTAATGCATTACTTTAAAAAATTTTTGGACGACCAAATAAAAAAAGGGCTAAACAAAAAACCTCCTACGACAATATTAGAAGTCTACACCCTTAAATACATTGAAAAGAAACCGAAATAATAATAATAACTTGGGGCGCCTCACACACGGCCGTCTGATCCGAAATAGGCAGAGCCTGTACTATGGTAGCAAGACTGTTGATAAACATACTTATTACTTAAAACATACATATTATAAATAAATTACACCCAGACACAGAACAAATGACCATGCTCATCACACGATCATTTGTCTTGGGTGGGAATCGAACTCACAACCTCTGGCTCAGCAGTCAGGGTCACCAACGATTAGACCAACAGGCCAGCCAATAAATATGATAGATAAATAGAGAATTGATGTAAAACTATTTTGTTGACAGATTAAATTTTTGCTTTAAAATACAATAGCTAATTAAGGTGGGTCAAATTTGCATTGATATTTACGAATACCTTTGAGCAGAACAGGCCAGGAAAAGAGGGACTTGAACAGATATCAATTCAAAGGAAATCTGTTAGGCCGGGAAAACATTATCCCAATTTTGACTGGCCTGTTGGCCTAGTGGTTAGTGACCCTGACTGCTATGCTACAGGTCGTGGGTTCGATTCCCACCCGAGTCTGGGTGTTCTTTGTGTCCGTTGTTTGTATGTTCGTAAAGTCCCCCGCGACACAGGAGTCATTCCTAATGCGGGAGTTGTCTTTTCAAAAAAAAAAGAAAGAAAGAAAGAAATTTTATTAAACAACGTCATCCAAAATTTAATGAACGTGCAAGAAAAGCTATTGCAAAAAATTCAAAAATACCTATTTTCCTTATTAAATCTATCGAAGAAAAATACAAGCATACGAAGGTCAGACTGAAAGTTATTAGAAAAAAATACACGGAATGATATAGCAGCCCGTTAATATTTTTATTGCTTTTCGGAGTAGTCTTTGTTTCTTTCTAAGCACCGTCGCATGCGATATTTTTTATTTTTGGAAATAAATAAAAGTCACAAGGTGCCAGGTTGAGACTGTAAGGAGGATGACTCACTAGCTCCACGCCTTCGATAGACAAATATTCGATAGTCCGTCTGTCGGAGTGAGCTGGAGCGTTGTCGTGGTGGAGGAGAATCCCGCTCCTTCGGCGCTACTGTCTAATATTTTTTAAGACAACTGGTAAACAATGACTGACATACTAAAGTACAAAGCTCTCTGATGCCTAAATGTTCATGCAAAATTTTTTGTACTTGACTCATACCGATGCCTAAAGCTGCCCGAATCTGTTGATACGTCACCCTTCTATCAGCCTCTATCATTAGCCGCACAGCACTCACGTTATCTTCAGTAGTCGCCGTAGAAAAACGTCCTTCTCGAGAATCATAAGTGAGTTTGCTTCGACCACGTTTAGACTCATTAAACGTTCATCAATATAGAAATAAGTATCGTCAATGGAAACTTCACCGACATATTTATTGAATAAACACGTTTGATTCCTGAACCTGTCATTACACTTGAACGCAACTGTATAAATAGTAGGGAATATATAATTTCTAACAAGTCCTTAGAGTATTATTACTAGAATATTGGCAGAATTAGTCAATAACAAAAAAAAAATCTTGATGGAATTGACGTCAACTTTTTCTATTTATTAAAAATATACATTTTTCCCGTGTATATTTCGGGGATGACCGACTAATTTCGGATCCTTTGATCCTTTATCAAGGAGTGAAGTGACTTGACGCGCTAATATCAGGCGCTATACTTAAGATGAATACAACTCACGAAAGTTCTTATTCTAATATTATCATATTCTGTTTTTGTATTATTTTTGGAAATTAAATGTAAATCAGTAGACATTTCCTATTACTATTCTTAGCCATTTCGTTTTCCACACCCGATAATAGATGACGTCTCATTAGTTCATTATTATAAAAACTCTTAAACTCGTAACTAATCAATCGAATGCCATCGCTAAGTGGCCTCAGATATCAACAAATTCTTTACATAATACCAGATAATCTATTCGCCATTCTTTTTGGTATTACAACTATCTAGAAGCTCATATTTTGTAAGCTCATAGCTTTAATTATTACTGTCAATTAAATGCTAATAAGTGTGTTAAATCTGAATGAAAAATGATATACTCTTAAAAAATATTTTACGAGGTTTTTACGCTTGCAAATTGTCCAGTATTAAGTTAATATTTTACTATTTACTATATATTATACAGGAGTATTTTAATCACCTGAACTTTATTCAGATTATCTCATTTATTTCGGAATAAAGTTGAAGTCTAACTCAGTCAAGAGCAGCGTGAATAAAGGCTACCCTACATAAGATCGTTAGTAATATGATTCCGTGTAGTTTCTTGTATGTATAAAATATATAGATATATCTCTTGAATATGCAGTCACAGAATAAAGAATAGTAGTACAGTACAGACTGAAAACCACCACCTCAACATTCATCATTCATTTTTATAATCTTTCAATGAATGATCGAAAAAGCATTAGGTAATTTTGCGTCCCGTCTGCTTTCGATGGAGGATGCTTGGATGCTTAGATAGATATAATAAAGTATTATTAGAATATATGTATTATAAAAACATATTTTGTTTAATAAACAAGAATCAATTCTTCATGGAAAACTGTTGTTTGGAAACAGTTGATAATTTAACAAAACGTGGGAAAAATTTTGGCTATCAAACATTCTTAAACATGACAGTCTCCGACAATAACATTATATTTTTCTTCTTTATATGGCACAAGACTCAATAAGTATATCCTACTTAAAAAACCTCGGATTTACATATTCTAGGGTGAGGGATGGAGGGCGGGGTGTATCAGGGTAATCCGGATAAGTAATTCTCTCCCGGTAAGTAATGCGTTGATAAATGAAATTAAATCGCACAAACAAGCGTTGCCGTACGGGCCACCGCTCCCCTTTCATGTGTCCTCTTGAAAGCTTTAGGGATGTATCCAAATATCGATACTCCATCGTAAATAAGTATAGTCATAAAGGGACCAGGGTCATTCTTAAATTTAGGAATAAGTCGGAAGGACTAGAATCGGCGTACACTGAAAAGTACTTGGTGTAAATTAATAACCTAATCAAAATTCGGGCAGCTTCTTAATTCACAACCTAATGTCATTGGCATTGCGATAGAATCGCGAGAGGTATTGCGATGGAATTGCAAATCCATAGCAATGAAAATAGAAAAATCAAGAACCTCCTCCCGAATCAAAACCCGATGTGAATTTTTATATTTGGATAGATAATAATTTGAATATATTTCCAAATATTCAGAGCAGTATTTTGTATTCTTTCTATCGACATCTAACCCCTCACTACACACACTTTGCAAAAAGAACATCGCAACACGACATGTGCGCGCCAATCTGTCGCTGTTACGCGAATGCACTTCAAGCACATTTGACCTCTCTTTCACACCCATAACGATCAGTATAACTATCTCTCTCCCACGCCCTAGTCAGGAGCACCCCCCCACACAGCGCTGTCGCAACTACTTACCGATGGCGAAACGATAATCGTCTGTTTCGATGTATTGGATTGTTCCGTCCGATGTGATTATTCGGTTAAAAAAATAACGTACTCGAGTTACTATTATTCGATTACAAGTCATTCGTTTCAAAATGAAAGGCGTGATCCGATTTTGTTTTGATGAGTGGAGATTAAACGAGAAACGAATGGTTTACTTACAAGTTAACATTAATTTGATCAATACAGTACTATGTAGTTCCTTCAATTAGTAAAACAAAAACCATATCCGTACAAGACACTAACTTGTACGAAATAGATGCCTTATAAAGTTGAATTTTAACGGAAGCGTAAACCCCTCCTTCCCCCACTCCCATCTTAAAGGACGGCAACGCACTTGTGACTCTTGAGTTGCCTTCCAAGTGTCCATGGGTGGCGGTAGTCACTTAACATCAGGTGACCCGTCTGCTCGTTCGCATACTATCTCATAAAAATAAAATATTCAAAATCAAAACCTGCTCTTATAAATAACTTGGTTGGATCACAAAATCATTCAAGTTGGATGATGGATGGACATGGATAACCATGCAGAAGACCTTGGTTAAAGTGATCTTGTTTTATTTCGTCTCGAACGGTAAGAGCTTGGTAACACAGTGCTGTAGCTGTGCCACCATTGATGGACATCAAAGTACATTAATATTATGCTCTTTTAGAATTTTAAAGTGATATTGGCAAGGCGTGTAATACCACTGATGGAGCAAGATTTTTCAAGTAGTGATCGCTCACCTTCAGACGCAATGCTTCTTTCTAATAAATATAGTAGGAAACATTCTACGATGTCTCACAAATACTCAATACATAATCTTCGAGAGAACAATAAAAATTCAATTTAAGCTATGGTAAAAGTCATGATAATGTTTGCAGACCCCATAACCTGTGACCCCATGTGCGCCCTGGACAGAAAATTTACTTCAAAATGCACATTGCGGCCCCCTTCGAATTACTATTTCCATCTATTGCCGATCATCATATCACATATCGAGGTGATTAAACTTTATTCTTTTTAGATCTATTTCAAGAGAAACAATCCCTAACAGTGACTAAGACTAAGTGACCTCGCAGGTGCCAGAAATTTTTCAACTTATCATTATATTTAGCTCAAATTACACAATATTTTTATAAATTGCAAACATTTCGCTTTGCTCGCTCGCGTGAATGTATTATTTCCTTCAATCAGTACCTCCTTTTTCTGGATGAAATTTAGATACCCTTTAACCTCCTCTATATCCCTGGCAACGTGTATGCCAAATTTCATGATGATCGACATAAAATACGAACAAACATACGTTGATTTTTATATAAAAAAATAATTATTAAGAAACATGCCGTATATGAATACAACATTGTGTAAAACGATCGCTAAACATCTTAGTTTTGCAATTTTGAAGAAACGCACGTAGGTAGCATCTTGTGTTATTCTCATGTATAAGCTAGATTACTGTAATGTTTTATCAAAGAGGTACAAACAAAAACATCAATAATCACAAACTATCACGGTAATAATAGTAGTAAGATCCTTATCTTAAACTATATTTATGTTCGACTAGTCTTTTAGACTGCATCACTGCATTTAAGCACGCAGCACGTGTCCTTCTCAAAGACTAACAAATTAATCAACAAACAAACAAATTAATATCAACGACACGATCTTAATTTCCTAACTATAGCCATGTCCACTTATCTAAATAAATCTATTAAAATAACAATAAACCAACTGACCTATTCATTTCTACGAACTTACCATCAACATACTTCTATGGAGGGTCTACAAAATAATCTTAAAATCAAAACAGCAGTGTTCATTTCACCCCCAATTTATCCCGCAAGTGTGACATCTCCCACGTGAGCGAGTGGGGGGTGGCGAGAACTACACCTGCCATTTCACACGGCACTTAACCCGGTCGATAAGACCCGGGCAAGGATTTAGGAGGGTTAATTAAAATTTTATCAGACTATACTGAAAATCTAAAGCTGAAAGGATCCGTGAGAATCTTAACCTAGTAGTAGCTATAAATAGATTTATTTTCGGACACGATCTGATTTAGTAATACAACTAAGACAGCGTACGAACCTTTTGAACGCATAATGGACCGCCTATGAGTCTAGATACAGAAACAGAGCCCTATACCAATACATGTTCGGTACTTAGAGGCGCGATATTCTAGGTTATGACAAATACTGCTGTTATAATTTATACAGTGAACGGACTTACAGATACTACTGAAACAGACGGAACGGACGAACTCAAAACCGTGAAGAAACGATTTCGTTGTGTTTCGATATGTGAGTGAGGTTACTGGAGGCCTTAATCCCCTCCCCCCTTCCCCTACTCCCACCTTAAACACCCACAACACACATGTGACTCTTGAGTTGCAAGTGTCCTTGGGCGGCGGTAGTCACTTACCATCAGGTGACCTGCTTGCTCGTTTGTCCCCTATCCCAAAAAAAATAATTCTAAAGCCTGGCCGGACTGATTGTTAGGGCCTTACATGTACAATCTGGTCGTATATTGGCTTGTCGTCGTTTTATACCTAGAGTAGGTAATAAGTAGGTACTTGTGTAAGCTTCAACTTAGAATGAGCGGCAAAATGCTCGAACTTTTTTTAACTGTGAATAAAATATAAACCTTACTGTATCATAAAATAGAGGTAAAAATCGTATGCAGTCCTTTGAGTATTTCAAAGTGTTAGCTCATTTTAAAGCTCAAATTGAGTTGACCCTAATATGCTAAACAACGTTACTTGCGTGTAGGAATAGGAATCAGCCGAGAATTTTTCCGCTTAGAAGCGGTTAGGCAAAGCAGTGAATGCTACTATAGAAGTGTCCTTCACGTGTTGCCAAAACTATCTCTTCCCTGAGGAACTCTGGTAAATATACTCGCCAAGAAAATATACGTAATTAATATAGCTTATTAAATACGGTCTTCTACCTACAGGATGAAGGCACCTACATGTCGGGTGAGAAATCTAGTGAGCCGTAGGTACTTCAAAGAACTGTGAGGTAGGTACTTAGAACGAACGTTCCATATTTTGCAGTTCAAAATGTTTGGAGGAAGCTTACACTCAAAAGGAGAGGAATTAAAACCCGTGCTTTGCCTCAAGGTTCAGTTCCCGTAACCTAACCGCCGCAATACTAAAGAACCTACTGCACGGAAATCCGTCTATGTAAAAGCCTTCTACAGATTCCTTTTCAAGTAAGTCTGTGTGCAAACTCTCCGCCATCGATTTTATATATTTTACATTAGGTAACATTGGGTTGGTACACAAAACTGGACTAAACCGCTCTCTCTTAATTTTAACCCTCAATACTTTAAACAAAATCTTTATTTAAACATGCATTATGAACAACAATCACACACGATCTAACATCTCAATCGACGTCCCGCGGCGTCGCCCGCTGAGCTGTTGTACCAATAATCACTACTACACCACGCCTATGGAAGCTTTGATATATTGTGCGTATTGTACCCCGTGATGCAGTGGCTAGTTACGGGTTACTTTCGCTTGAATTAATGAATATTAATTGTTTAACTACTTTTTAGACATCACTTTAAAATATACATTGTGTATTTCTCATTTTTCTAAACTTATATATAAAAATAACTCAAGCGCAACTTTATTAGAGGGCGTCGATATAATTATTAAGTGTTATAGAGATTTAAAGACATTTGCATTTCTTATGCTGTAGAGTGTTTTAGTGACATCCTAACAAAACTTTAATTTTGGGGACTACCATTAATGAGGACAGACCCGTAGCATAACGTTAGGTGCAAATTTCAATGAGTCGAACGTTCTCTAATGTCATTGATGCGAGATGGTCAACATTTCCTTCTAACAATGCCACAAGTGCATATTTCAATGAGTGTGTAAGGACATACGAGTAATGGTGACGCAGTAAATTGTATACGAAGGTGCGAGCATTCCCCGGCGCAGCAGTCAAATTCAAATTCATTTATTCAATTAAGACACTAAGTGACATTTATGAACGTTAAATTGAAGCTAGAGTTAAAATCATAGATCGGCGCAAACAGACGCCACAGCATATACTGGATTATCGAGGTAAATTAGGTGAAAACACCAAAATCTACTGCCTGCTTGTGTCGATCTATAACTTCCAGTTTCCAAAGTGCGTAGTGCCTTATGAGAAGAATACTGGCAAAGAAACTCATTGCCACTCTTTTCAAAAGTCAGATGTGTACGAGCAATGAAATAGGTCGTGAATTTAAGTATGTATACTTACAAGTGGTATCAATTTGTATATGTGTGTGTGAAATATATATTCTATATCAAGAAGTCCGCATATTAATGAACACATTAACCCAGCAACAACAATAAACTATACGATAGCCCCCCCAAAAGTGGAACGTTCTCTAATGTCACTGATGTGAGATTGCATTTCGTTTTCGATACTAGCATTAAAGGTTTTTAAAAGTCTTCAAAGTTGCCAATGTTCGAGGTGACCGTGTTTAATGCACATAACCAAATTAAGCACAAGGATCTTAAATATTGTCATCGATCATCCGAAATCTTGCATCTAAAATGAACTTGTGTTGAGTCCCTTTTTTTTTCACTTTTAGGATCTTCTTAAATAGTCGTCGTACATTGTAAGGATTTTTTTTTATATTTTTTAATAAAACGGGGTTGGTAACGCGAATGCTGCTGATACCTATAAAAACCTGAACATTTTTACAATAAAACCCATATGACCAGTAGTAAACAAAATCACAGATGGGTAGAAAGCGCGTCCGATGTAAATATGAAACATACCCAGGGGCAGATGGGCAAAACTTTCTATTTTTACACATTTGGCACGTGACACTGGGGCTAGGTGTCAGTGTCGAATGATGGACACACGTCACCGGGGACTCGCGACACGACCGTGTCCGGTGGGGATACATTGAAACCGCATTTGTAGTTTTATGACTGGCGTAACGGTCGCGAATATGTGAGGTTTTTTGTGAATAATACAAAAATGCTTAAACTAAGATTACTTTTATGGAGCCGCGCGACTGGGGAAGCTTCTTTAACATACAGAAAATCGTTGTTCATCAGAACTCCTGGAGTTGTGGTCGCCTGCTATTCAAGGCGACCCAGGTTTCCTGGGGTTTTTCAAATTAAATCAAAACCATTTATTCCAATGAAACCAATAATAGGTATTTTTGAATTGTCAGGAGTGGTAGTCACTCAGACTTCGTAAAGCTAGTTGCCTGTTCCAATACGTAGATCCTATGGAGAAGAATAGGCAAGGACACTCTTTTTCAAATAGTAGGTACTACTGGCGTAATATTGCGTTTTTGCTAATGAGTAGGGTCGTCAGAGCTTCAATTCTAACGTAGTTGGCTATTAGCTAATGACTCCACTGGTGTTGTGAGTATTTAAAGGTTCCGGTTATCGTTTATTAGTTTCACACCAACTTGTATAAATAAAAAACCTATATTTATTATGAAAAAAAAAATTAATTAGGTATAGGAAATGGTTTCACATTATGATTATTTGTTTTGTTCTGTTATGTGACGTACTTAGATTTTTAACATAATCTAGTTTATTAGGATAGTATTTTCGGGATTGCATTAACAAAGCCTTTCATTTCACTTGTCATTAGAAAAAGACATGTCGCATTTAACACAATTAGGGGAGTAGGGGGTGCGAGGACCAATGTACCGGTAATAATGAACGCGTTTCTTTCATCTGACTGTTTTGATTGAATTTCACGCGCGTCGCTTGCGCATATGGCGTGTTGACGTCACACGTTTGATTAATAAAGATTAGTCTAGTGGAATCGGTTTCTGTTTTAATGTAATGTACGTTCAACATGTTAAAAGTGAATATAGACGAAGCTATATATTTTTGGTAATGCAGTTAGTTTGTGCTTGTGAGGTGATAGCGGCCCGCCATCTTATCATCGCTTCTATACTACACTAGCTATACATTTTATAACGATATATCAGTAAAATTTACTTAAAATAATTTAGTGTCTTCGGAATTACTTAAATTAATTTCGAATAAATTCAAAGAAATCGAGAGTTCGGTTGCATTTGGTGCCCGAGCCATGAAAATATGTTCGTTTGCATTGGTAGAAACACCCATAATAAGTATGTATGTACAAAAAGTTTCTCAGTAGGTATAGGCACCCATGGTCTAGAGCACATAGTACAAGCTAGTTGCGTAGCTTAGTTTGGGTTTTAAGAATATGTCCCAGAATATTCATATTATAAATTACTAGCAGCGCCTCGCGGTTTCACCCGCGTAAGTCCCGATCCCGTGGGAATGTCGGGATAAAAGTAGCCTATGCGTTAATCCAGGTCTCCAGCTATCTACATAAAAAGTTTCATCACACGAATGTTTCCTCTTTATAATATTAGTTTAGATCGAATCAACCAAATTCATCAATGCCCCTCTAAACTTACTCCACAGAGAGACACATTAGAAATTCCCACCAACATCCACATTAAACTCACCACAATATAAAATTAACGGTAGCAATTTCACAAACCTCCTCATATCGCATAGCTTAATATAATTATACAAATTGTCACAATTATATGACACGCGTCTAACCAATAACAGAAATTATTTTCTAACCGCCGAAAACAATTCAACATGGCGCTCAAAATCTCAAATTACTGTCTAAAATCAACCTAAAGTACTTAATTTTAAGAGTGACAATATTTTTTTCGGAAATGTAAATATAACTTTGTCGTTATGTCGCGGCACGTGGTTGTCTATGACAGTGTTGACGCTAGGGATTTGAATGGGAATCGAACCTGGGACCCAGAGGGATAGGCACGCGACAGTTAGTGACGGTTGCCGTCCCGATGTTATTTATGTCTTAATTTCGAAGAAAGTTTTTAATTTCTTCGTGGGAATTCAGGGCGTGTGTGAAGTTTTTTCATTGTAGATAAACTATAAAGCGTAGTACTAACTGTTAAACTCGCGTACCATTATGTTTTAGGGAATTCAAGTATATATTGTTAAGATTCCTGATCATATACATATTTATATTGGTCTATGGTTCATGCTCTTTTCTCTCTGGTTATACTGTGTCGTGTCTCTGCCGTGTCATATTATATTGTTCATAAGAATAGAATAAGAAAAAGGTATTCCATTGTTGATAAAAGGACATCAAAATAAAATAACGTTTTGACATTGGTTTAACTTAACATCCTACTAATTATAAACGTGTAAGTTAGTGAGGATGTATGGATGTGTGGATCTGTTTGTGATTTGTTACTCTTTCACGCAAAAACTACTGATCCGATTGCGATGAGACTGGGTATGTAGATAGTCGGAGACCTGGATTAACACATAGGCTACTTTTACCCCGATATTCGCACGATACCGGGACTTACGCGGGTGAAACCGCGGGGCGCAGCTAGTATATAATACCTATTAAATACGTGATCGTGTTATTTCTCGCCAACCGTGAACTTTCTAACGATACTGTTCAGAAAAAAACTTAGGCATCAAATGTATCAATCAATCAATCAGCTTATTGCAGTCCACGCCTGGACCTAGGCCTCTCCCAATGTGTCCTCCACTTTCCGCATCTAAGCCATCCCAGCTACCTTCCTCAGTTTGTCAGTCCATATGGCTGGGCTCATTTTAGCTTATTGATTTCTTTACACGGATAATGCCGAATGAATTTTAAAAGGCACGCGGTTGAAAGGGTTTCTGCACGAAGTTCAAACTAAGGTATTTCCCCCGCTACACAGAACAATACACTATTATCCTTGTATTATATTTCTGCGGGCGGCAACGCAAAGGCACGATTGGTGCTATTGGTGTTGCAAAAGCACCGATAGCATCAGGCAAGGCGTTTGCAACTTAGTAATTTAAAAAAACCAGATATTTTAATTATTTTCCCATTAAAAACACAAAATATAGAAATATCAAGGCTTTATGTTATTCGGGTGATTATTCATTCTTATTAATCCTTAATTTTTTGCGTCATTGTTCTCCTGTAGAAATATAATTCATGGTTGGTAGTTGTCCTAAAATACTATCTTAATATATGTATATATTTCTTCTGTACGTGTATATGTCACTGAACTTTTTGTGTGGCTTCAGGTGGATTCGAGAATGGTTTAGATTTACAATTGGACCCGGTAGATGGCGTTGACAGAAATAATATTTTTTACGTTCCGGCAGGACAACGTCTGTCGGGTCCGCTAGTATTATTTAAATCAATCACGTGATATAATGACAAGTATTTAAATATATCCAGGTTATTTTAAGAGATTAATTATTATTTTTTTATGATTGTTGTGTTGCTAACAATGACTCGGAAGCAAAGACGGAGAACGGAGCGTGCTGACGGCAACACACGGTGGATCCTGTAGTATGAACTGGTTAGTAATAAATCAAAATTAAAAAAATGACGGTAGATAATTTTTTTTCATCGATTTAGCAAATAGAGGGTATACCACATTTATTTTATGTAATTAAAGTAGTATTGGTTGTCTAGTATACTTTTTATGATAGGACAAAGTTGACCTAATTTGTATTTTCCTTGTAGTCAATTACGTTTTCTAAGTTTGGTGCAGTATTGAAACATTGTATTTCTTTAAAAGTAACAGGGTATAATTAATAAAAAAAAACATGGGTGATGCTGAAGGTATGTAGTATTTATAATATATAAATTTAGTGCTTCACGATAAATAACTTCTTCATAATAATTTTTTATTTAAAAACCACTTTTTCTTCAGAGGTGCAGTTTTGATACTGTTTTTTTTTTCGAAAAAGTGCATTTTGTCAGGGTACTAATTAGTTCTCGATAACTCGTTAGTTTGTGTATTTTATATAATTGACTAGCTGACCCGGCGAACTTCGTACCGCCATATTTTATTTCACTAAATGCAATAAATTAAAATTGCGACTATAATTTGAGATTTAAACTATCCTATCTCTCAAGTTGGATCGAACTGCACATGGTGTGCGAATTTTATTATAATCGGTTAAGTGGTTTAGGAGTCCATTGAGGACAAACATTGTGACACGAGATTTATATATATTAAGATATCAAAAGTTTTGACAAAATGCTCTTTTACAAATGGCAGTGGTTTATAGTTTCACGGCAGTAGATTAAAAATATGAGCCGCTCGTGTTTCGGTTAGTTATTACACTTAACTGTGAAAATTTTCGTATTTAACATGAATTAATAGTTTTGAATTGTATTGTAGCCTAATTATATAGGTTATTTTTTTGTTTTTTTTTTTTCTTAGGAATAGTGGATTATCCAGTAAAAAGGAGAGATTTGTGTGACAAATTGTTTTCAATTCAATACAAAAAATTAGATAGCAAGTTTTTAAATTAGAGGAGATAATTTTTGCAGAAACCAACTGCCCTGCTTTAGGTGTAACTTCCCTTAAAGAAACACTGCATAATTTTCTTAAATCTTTTAAAATAAAATGGCTATCGTTGAATAGAATCAAAGAAAGGTTTTTAAAAAATAATTCTACGTGGCTAGATGAGACTTGAATTTTTTAAAAATATATTATTAAGCAAAGGGTCAGCCCAGGTAGGCCCCCGAAGGATTTTGAGCAGTGTAGTGACCGCAGTAAGCGTAGGAAGACCGAAGTTTTACGTGCGTCCGGTTCTGGCAGTGAACTTCTTTATTCTGCTCAAATGAATTTTCGAACTGAAGGCCACCATTCCCAATTAAATAAATTAAAATATATTATATCACCGAAAGCCACAGGAAATGAACAAGAGGCAGTATCTCCTCAATCCGCTTTGTCTATGTTCACTGAAGCGAAATTAAGTAAGAAGCAGTATAACGTGGTACATTTTCTTATAAACGTTTGCAGGAGGCTAAAGGTGCATGTTACCCTGCTAACGTTAACGTAACTGAAACTACCGCTCGAGTACCGCTTCAAAATTTGCTCGACCATACCATAATGCAAATGCCATAGGGCTTTTGAGCAAAAAGGCTTTGGAAGCCAGAAATAAGGATTTTAAGAAATTTAGAGAATTTAACGCTGGTAAAACTTCGAGAAAGGACACTCTAACGGATGTATTTAATTTGTTTTTAATTTCTTCGGATCCAATAGTATCGTGCTTAAGGGTTGTGAGAAAATATAAAACAACTCTTCCTAGTGAGGTGCTAGAAATGCTTTTACCAGATTAAAAAAATCCAGCCTTCATAAATCCATTTACTGTGATATATATTTAAATTGTTTAGAGTAAAAAAGACATTAATATAATTTAGTAATTAATTTGGAAGTAATAAGTTATTTTGCCTTAAAACGCCTTTAATAAAGACAATTATGAAAGTTAAGGAAGCGAAAGATGTTCGCCGGGAGCGTTGCAAGTGGAAATCAGTGGTCTCTGCCCACCCCAGTGCGAAATAAGCGTGATTTTATGTATTTAGGTACGTATGTATGTATTATACACCTTTAAGACTTAGCTTAAGTCTCGGAACGTAGTTAAATAATATTGACCAACCATCCCATACAACAGGATCCACCGTGAGACGTGCTCTCAAGTACGAAAACGCCTCTCTGCGTCAGGTTGCATACATCTCACCTGTAACTTCTATTATGTATCCTACTAATATTAAAAACGTGAAAGTTTGTGAGAATCTATGAATGTATGGATGTTTGTTACTCTTTCACGCCAAAACTACAGAACCGATTGCGATGAAACTTGGTACGTAGATAGCTGGAGACCTGGATTAACATATAGGCTATTTTTTATCCCGATAGTCTAACGGAATCGGGACTTACGCGGGTGAAACCGCGTGGCGCTGCTAGTTCAAAATTAGTCCAAATATCTAAGATTATCTACATGTAAGCTACTCACTTAAACCACAACGGTTTTTGTGTGAGCAGTGTTCGCCATACATATTAGGTAGGTAAATATATCTTATACCTGTAAGATATAAATACCCTTATATTACATACAGAATCTTAGATTAAAATTAGTTAAAAATACATTATCTTATTAATAGTTTATATTTGTTGGTACACGCGTGCACGCGAAGGTGTAAACGCACACACCTTATATAGTTATACACATACAATTACCTATAACTGCATCATGCCATCGATCGTAGATCGTTAGATAGGCCCCCACGCGTCGCGGAGTTGTCATCGGTTTCGCACGTTGGGTACGTCACCACTTGTCATAGAATAATCTTTATTTGTGTTTCGGCTTGTGTTTTTACACTTCCAAAATGAACACGAAGGCATAATTAAGTGATTAAACAAGAAAAAAAGTGAAATATTTTTTTAAGTCCGCGTCCACTCACAGCATGCACTTGTTGCGTACTAAGATAAGAGTTGTGCGTGCACCTCTTTGCATAATGACATAATAATGTGCGCTCTTTAATATGGAGCGGCCTATCTAACGATCTACGATCGATGCATCATGCATGGTCAATGCGCGTATACACACACAATATATCATACGATCTTGGAGATTGGTATATTACAATGCTCGTCCACAACAGAGAATCGATATTATTGCTCTCGAATCTTATCGATTCAAGTGTCTTTAAAAGAACGTACTTCCCTTCAACAGATCGTCATACGATAACATTTGCTACTGCTACCAGTAAAACAAGCCCTTTTTAATTCCTACCCTCCAAAATTGTATTTTAATAGAGTGATCGTGACATACGGACAAAAGCACAGATGATAATACAAAACAAACATGGTTCATCCCGCTTAACATATTTAACGCTTGTAGGTATAGTGTGTTCGTGGGCTACTAAAGGGCGGGGTGCCATTGATAGCGGTGTTATTCTAAAATGACAGGGATCAGACAAAGTGAGTGGTCATCAAAAAGTGAATGATGATGGAATAGTCATTCTAAATTCATTAACAACTTCTTGGTTATCTACCAAAATTATTTCTTGGTAGTTTTATGTAAAGGAACATGTATTTTTACTCACTGCATATCTAGTAACATCATTGGAGTGAGAGTGCATAAAAGCTTCGTATATAGAAAGTATGAAGATCTTTTTAGATTCATGCATTAAAAGGCAATCTCGGATTTTTTTTTAAGTACCAGCCGTCTTTTGTAATTGTAATTTGTAATGAAGTGTTTTAACATCAAAGAGATGAATATTTAAAAAAATATCTATCAGACTGTAATGATTAGTACTGATTAACACAAAAATAACTCTCATAAAAGAATATCTCTTTAAACTTCTTCTGCAAATACACTAATAACTCAGACTTCGTCTATAAAATGGCCATGGAATAACTTCAATATGTATAAAACATTATCAATGAACAACTGATTTCGGATTGAAGTGGGCTCAAACTTAACAACTAAATAAAATATTTAGCTCTGCCACTGCGCACACGCACCGTAAACTAAAACTGGGGCCCGAGGGCTCGATAAACGTCACCTGCTATTAAATCGAGCGCGCATCATTGACATCACACAAATTGAATGCGACCCCATCGTACCCCCACAGTAAGTGTGTCCTAGTGTGCCCTAAAATATGGCACCCTTGCGTTGTTGAATAAATATTGTAAGTCGTGAATTGATTAATATATTCATATAGATATATAAGTTTTTTGAGACCTACGACCTAGCAAAATCGCAAAAATCAAGAGTATGTTTTAGGATTCGTTTCGATGGTGGATTCGTTTTTAACATTTGTCAGTAGTAAGCTCTTTGACCGTTAATGATAAACCTACGGTTTAACTACTGATATCACTGGTTTTAAAGACCCCATCAAAAACTGTAACTGTAATAAGATACCCTGAGCCTAAACCTGCGACCCGGGGAAAGACACAAAATAATTTTTATCATAAACATCGAAAAAAAAAAATATAAAGATTCCTATTTTGGCGATAACTGACATTAGAAAATACAAAATACATTATAACCTAAAAAGTACGTAAAATCCATTCCTAGCTTCTAATCTGCAAAATACACTGTCGTTGAAAGGTAATACAAAATGCTAAATCGGTATTAAATGTTAATAGAGATGTATTAAAGTCTATAATCGAGGTACACTTAGACTAAAGAAAAAATCGATGGACCTACCTCCAGTAAGGTTTATTAACTTCATTAACAGCTCGTTCTTTCCCGTCATAACTACATCAACTACTTCAGTTTCATTTAAAATGTCAAATTATGACTACAGTCCATGCATTCTAGAAGTATCGTTTGACAAGTAGTTTGTTCAAAATCAAAATCAAAACCATTTATTTCATTAAACCAGTAATATTATTTGGATTGTCAGGAGTAGGAGTCAGTCAGACTAAGTCAGTCGTGAAGCTAGTTGCCTGTTCCAATACGTAGATCCTATGGAGAAGAACAGGCAAGTAGTTGTTGTAGTAGGAAGCAGATATGCGAAGTGTGCCTGCGTTATTGGCCAAGCCTTTTTTAATAGCTTAACTTGTAACAAACAACAAATCTTAGAAGTCAATTGTTTTTTATTCTTTTTTTTTAACCTACTTCTAATGGTCGTATCTAAATGTAACTTTGTATGTACATGTTTGGATGACAATACTATAATTTAGCATCTTGGAGCTGATCTTGTTGGAGCCAGGTGGATAAAAGAATTCCTCCGTGGCTACTAGTGAACCTCTTGAGTTAGGAATCATATGATTCGTTTTGCAAAAGATTGGGCTTAGTGACGATGGTCTGATGATAGAGTCTGAGGGGGATAGTGGAATTCTTTTTACTTTTTAATTTAGTTTGTTATTAAAACAATGTTTTTTTTCTAACATTTTTGTAGTAATTGCACTAGTCGGAGGAGTCACAGGCGATGACTAGCGAGTGTTCAGAAGTATAGAATAAGGAGCAGTGAGGGACATAGCGTAGTTTGAGGGTTAAATAAATATTGAACGAAGGGATGAAGGCATTAATAGAGTTGTTTAATAATAGTGTTGGTGACAGTTGGATACTTGTCACACTGTATCACTTGCACATGTTTGTATTTATCAAATGTGTGTTAATTGTTATCCATACTAATGTTATAAATCCAAAAGTAACTCTGTTTGTTTGTTTATTACGCTTTAACGCCTTACTACTAAAGAGATCATTGGGAAAGAAAATTTCGCATCCCGAAAAAAATTACTGTTCCCAAGGAATAAACAAAAATAACTTTTACGCGAGCAAAGTAGCAGGCATAAGCTAGTATCATAAATGCAAGTGAGTTTGTTTGTTCCGCTTTCACGCCTTAACTACTCAAACGAACATCGAAAATTTTGCATAGACGTCACATACTTAAAGAAAGAAGCCTATTTTAGCTTAGTCAGTCAAAGGGATAAAAGTATGTCATTTACAATAAGTCTTCGTTTGGTATGAATACGTCGTGTCCCACAAAGATAAGGCTGGGGGAACTTCTTATTATTTGGTTTTTGTTTTAAAATGATAACCCGCTCAAACCTAAGTCTAGATCGCCCAAGTAGACTAACTGAAAAGTCATAAGTGTCTTAAGTTATCTATTACATAAAGAAGTTTTTACGGGTTCGGTAAAGGATAATAATATTACCATCATCAAACGGATAGTGTGATTGTTTGTAATCTGAGTTATATATTAAAAAAAAAACAGTCAACGGAATCATCTTTCACTTTCTAATTTCTGAAACCAAACATTTTAGTTTTATGGCATAGTAAAAATATATGCTATACTGCAAAGCGGTCAATAAAAGCTCCGTTCGTCCAGATGCAAACAAAGCGCTAATAAAAAATAAATATTGACTTTGAATAACAAATAATGATTGGGGCTCGAGCGTTTTAATAAATTAAAAATGTCCCTGCGAAATTATAGGACAGATGGGTGTCTTCAGTGTCAGCGAGTGGATAAGTTTATAAATTTGAGTTTAACACGACGAAGTAAAAAAAAAACAAGATGTATATCACGGAATGATAAAGTTTAATAATTCATGTACATGAAAAACTAGATATTAACGGACTGTCATTAATCCTAAGAATTATATATAAAAATCTTATATTCTTTTACTTTGACAAAGGTACAATGAGGAATTCCTACATAGAGCTTTTACTTAAAATACGCACGCTCATAAGATAAGCCAATACAAGATAACAGTTAGCAAATGACTCTTGTGCTGTTTAGATAAGAGAAATTAAATATTTTAAATTAATTTTAAAAAAGGAAAAATAAAAAATATATGAATTATCTAGAAATATTATTGTAAGTTAGTCACAAAGAACAATGCACACTAGCAAGGAAAGGGTCACAGTTCAAATATCGCTCAGCTCACGAACCCGCTGGCAATACAACCCCACTCTGTCACTGCGGGACACAAGCCTGTTTTCATTTACGAATTAACAACGCGACTTCAACGCCAAACGGTGGGCGTGGACGATCGTTGACGACATACCGTCTAATTATAAAGCGGCTTACTGGCGTATTGGCAATAGATTGATGGAGGCTTCACGTCATTGTGTGGCAGAAATTACTTAGGAATTTCAAAAGTAAGTAATATTAAGTAAATTCAATTTACCAAAAGCATTGATAAAGTTTATCGGGACAATAATCTTTATATAGGTTATGTTTTAAGTCCTCATTCGTGTGGCGTTAAATCGCAAATGAACGTGAATGAAAATGATAAAATATATGATGTTTAAAAACGTCTGGAGAAGGTTGTCCGCAGCAGTGTTTGTTTGAATTAGAGTCGTCTGACTGACTATAGAAGACCGCCGTTAGAAAAAACTCCTTACATAGTAGTCTCATGATTATATAATAAAAATATAATGAAGAGTAAGAATTTTGTAAGTTTGTGCTTGCGGAGTTTTATCCGGAACAACTACACCTATTTAATTTTTTTTAATATGGTTATTGATATAGTGACTAGATATACTGACGGGCCTGTTGGTCCAGCGGTTAGTGCTCCTGACTGCTGAATCAAAGGTCGAGGAGTTACCATGATACCGGCTCTGCCTAGTTTGGCCGTGTATGAAGTGTCTTAAGTTATTATAATTAATTTATATTACACAAGTTAGGTTACCCTACGAGTATAACACGCAAATAAATAACTGTGAACATTCGCAAACAATTGCACAGCCCGGCTGACTGTAAACGGTTCTCGGTACCGTAGTACACTGCCAGGGTAAGAGGTAGAGTTGGCAATGTACCGGTTGTACATTGCCAACTCTACCTCTTACCCTCTATTCTGTAGGATGGCGGATCATTCTTCTTCGCTTTCAATCCAAGCAATAATCTGCTTATGCACTACCTCTTTCAGAATTGAGTATATCATCCTAACTAATATTATGAACTAGCATGCTGTTGTCTGAGACTTCGTTCGGTGGAAATTTTGGTGAAATCCATCCCAAGAAACCGCACTATTTTCCGGGTATACAACGGTTATCTCTGTGCCAAATTTCATCCAGCCCGTCCATCCTTTCCTCCATCCATCCTTATAAACTTTCGCCTTCGGGAAGAGGGGGAGAGGAAAGGGTTAGGGTCTCCGGTAACCTCCCTCACGCGGCGAAATGCAAGGAAGCATTGCTTCACTGCCGGTTGTCTGTGAGGCCTTGGTATCACTCCGTTCGAGCCGATGCTTACGTGCCGAAGCATGGCTAATATGGCACGAATAATGAAGTCTTTACTAGCTTTTCGTTACTAGCTTTTCGTTACTAGCTTTTGCTACATTAGCTAGTAACAAAAAGCTAAAATTACGAATAAAACGAGAAAGCTTCGCTTCTTTTTTTTAACAGGAAAAAAACAGCGGTATCACTACATAATAAACATACATATCTGTAGGTAAAAGACATCCCCTCTACCCTCTCATTTAAATCTTCAGAGAGCCATATTCTCTAAATTTTCCTATGAAGAACATAATCACGTTATCGAGTGCCCGGCGAGTGTTTAATTTGATTCGATTCCAGTCACAGAGAGTTCTCGATACCGAGTGCCAGTTTGTGCTTTGATTCAATCAAGTTCTCCTATAAAGGGGTTGTAGTGTTGAAGGGCTGGCAATTTCTTTGAGGGTTAGGTATGGTTGCGGACTGACGCTGGTTCGATTCGAAAAATACTCGTATGTTACAACCGCAATTACTTTTCTTAACCGACGAAAAAACTGAGGAGGTTCTCAAGTCAACTCTTACTTAGTAATTAATTTGCTTGTTTGTATGTTTGGCGCAGACTCATCATTATTTAGATATTTACATTAGTGTGGGCGTTTAGTTAGGCTAACAAGTTTATTATTCACTTTTCAGTTCCTTTCTTCTTTCGTCACTAACAACGTGAGCCATATATTACTAACTAGCAACCCACCCCGGTTTCACACGAGTAGCAGAGACATCTTCAACAATCATCAACATATTTCAATCAATTTACACTAAATCTTAACCAATTATACACCTAAACCTTCCTCATGAATCACTCTGTATTTTAGTGAAAACCGCATAAAAATCCGTTCAGTAGTTTTTCAGTTTATCGTGAACAGACAGTCAGACAAACGCGGCCGGGGACTTTGTTTTATAATATGTAGCGATATTGTATACATTAGGCTACTTAAAATGCACTTAATTACACTTAAGGTCACATTGAAGACGTCAAACAAAGTAAACAGGAACGATTGGATAAAATTGACATACGAACTACAAAACGTCCCTCGTCAAGATTTTGGTAATTTTATAAAAAAATATTTTAGAGTAAGAAAGCTTTAAGTGTTTGTTTTGCTTCTTTATTCTACAGCACAAAATAGTACATAGAGTTATGTTCTTCTTTTTAAACACTACAATTATCATAATTTTGCTAAGTTAAAAATCCCTTTTTTACCCGATTGCCCTCAAAACAATATTATATTTAAACACAGGAAGACCTTATGTTATATGCCTTTCTCTCCTTAACTAGAGTTTTAAGGCGCTTTCATCCCAAAATCTTATAATCGTATATAAAAACAACATTTCTCTCTCTCTCTCTCTCTCTCTCTCTCTCTGGCCCAGTCACTCTGCAGTTCTGCAGTTACATTTATATTTAAACAAGAATGGCTTTCTAACCCCATATGGCGACAATTGCTACCCTTCTGATTACAATCGATGTGACGGTATCCGATTGAATCGATAATCGGCTGTAATCTACCGAGTATCGATGTCGCGAACCCTCTGAACTCGGGTTAGACAGAGAGAGGAGATAATTAGACGCACGTGGCACTGATTATTAAATTTAATTATCCTAGTTTATTTTCTTTTGCCGTAGTAGTCAATAACAAAATGTATTTATTTACTTACAATTGTAAAAAATATATACTTTATAAGAAAACAAAAATATTACTTATGAAGTAACTATTATCTAATCTGTGGTATTACTAACCAACATTACGTTGGTATATCACTCACAAAAACATTAGTGAAATTAAAAATATATGTATTCGATTTTTTTAATAAAAAAATGCTATACCTAATGTCTAGCCAGGAAGTCGATTGTCTATTATTGCGGCTGAGATTAGTAAACAATTGTTTTGCCTACACAGTGGAAGTTCCTACGTATTTTTTTACCAAATATAGAAATCTCGTAATCTTCGACACGGCGACTTGGGTGTGTTCAAATCACTAGTGAAAACATATTTTTTTTAAACGAGTGCGTTACCTCATAATTATTGATCAAAAATACCAATAAAATAAATAGACATATCTAAGTATTCTTAGGTCTATGGTCGAGTTACTCAGTACGAAACGTAAGTGAACGTGGCTCACATATGGTCACAATAGAGTGACGTTCCATTGTTAGCGCTCACTCAGCGAGCCCATGTTTTGATAAAGCCATTACAATAGCTCAAGTGACACTGTTCAATGCATTACTAATTAAATTGCCAAAGAAAAATGTAAGGATTTACTTTACGACCACTTTTTTGGGACTAGGACCTAAGGTCAACCAGTAGGTAAAAAGTAACTAAAATAACAGTCGTCAACCGGTTCATACTAAATGTTTTTCTCATATGATGTCCCCTTTTTATACCGTAGACCAGATTTTTGCCGCGGCTCCAGGCTCTAACCACGTGAATCCGTGTGTCAATTCAAGATTGTACAAAAATTTCATCGAAATCCTTACAGCGATTACGACATGCAACTTTAAACTTTTCCATTATATAATTGTTAATACGGGAATTAACACGATGAATAGTTAATACATACCTTTAAATTGCCAGACATTTCGATCAGTTTGCACCGGCTGTTACAGACTGACTAGCTCAGTGACGCACGCCCTCCGTCTCAAGTCCGCGAGGTAGAAGGTTATTTATCTACTCGCACCGGCAATTTAAACGTGTGTAATAACTATTCATCGCGTTAATTCCCCTGTAAAATCTTTACAATCTTTCAAAGAAATTATATTATTAGCCATTCGCCCCGTTTTCGCCCTATAATGTACTTATAGCTTATGTTCATTTCATAAATACTTAATAATAACTTGACACATTTCACACACGGCCGTCTGATCCCAACTAGACAAAGCCTGTACTATAGTAACCAGACTGCTGATAAACATACTTATATATTTTTAAATACATACATATTATAGATAAATTACACCCAGACACAGAACAAATTATCGTGCTCATCACACACAACACACACAATTATTTGTCCTGGGTGGGAATCAAGCCCACGACCTCTGGCTTAGCAGTCAGGGTCACTAACCACTAGACCAGCAGGCCAGTCAATGTTGATGTTAATGTTCCTTACAAACGGAGGATTTCTCAAATAGGTTCTGGCAATTATGCTTAACATAGGTCATACCTCATCCTTTAAGGAAATAAACTCCATAATAAAGAATATAATTGAAATCAGTTTCTTTTTCATAATTCCCCTCTCAGCTATGGGACGCCTACTTCTGAATACAATTCTTTCCTAAGGACAAAAATATGGAGGATTTTAATCCGCTGTCATCCCACACTGCTGACCAATTTGACCAGATAGACAAGCCATTTAGTCCGAAGAACCGACCAACGGAGGGGCAGAAAGGTTCTCCGGATAACATCGGCCCAACATCGACCTGGAAGACTAAGCGTAAGACGTCTTGTAAATGGACATGTAACTTACTTTTTGAAGTTAATTAAAAAAATAAACGACCTGTCAATAAAAACCACTTTATATTTGTATAATATTTTTATTTCAGTATACGAATACGTGACTTTGTATGTAGTAGTTATACGTCCAAAGATATCGACTTCAATTAATTTCCATTTCATTACCAACCCTTCAGCTATGTCTGTTCCAATCAGCTTTAATAACTTAAAATGTTCCGTGTTAAAACAATACAAACGAACTGACATACATTCATTTGAATAGCAGTTGGCGTCAACAGGGTGACTCGATGTTTGCTGTATGTGTTTTGAATGTGTAAAGACAGTTATATGCAAGAGTGGTGTTGAAAATAATGTTTGAATAGTCTTACCTATATTTGTCATTATGATAAAACAGTAATTTACCTAAGTACGTTAGAATTATAACTCGGTCACTCTCGATCTAATTAAAAGTGTGTTTTTCTAATCATGAATACCACTGTATTCATGACTTTTAATTCTAGAACATAAAATATAACACAGCACTATCTAGACCCAAACTAAGCAAAGTTTGTACCATAGGTTCTAGAACACGGATAGACATACTCATGAACTTTCTTTTTAAATACATACAAAGAAACACCCAGACCAATGCAAATAGCATCAACCATATCTAGAAATATTACGGGAACCGAACCCGCGACCTTTGACGTACGAAAGCAAAATAAATTCTTAATCAAGTATAGATCAATTAATAGATTCAATTAGTACAGATACTAGGGTAGTACCTCCACCTCATCGAAAACAGCTGATATATGCAATGGAACAATGTGTTTCTTTTGTAATGGTGATTAGGATTGCCCGAGAGAGGAGATATGGATGGCAACGTTTTGGCAGTGTTTCGCCTTGGTCTAGTAGTTGATGATCCTGACGGCTGAGCCAGAGGTTGTGATTTCGATTCCCACCCAGGACAAATAATTGTGAGATTAGCACGATCATTTGTTCTGTGTCTGGATGTAATTTATCTAAAAATGTATTTGGTAATATATAATTCTATTTATCAGCTGTGTGATTACCGTAGTACAGGCTCTGCCTAGTTTAAGATCAGACGGCCGTGTGTGAGATGTCTCAAGTTATTATTATCAATAAATATACACATAATGTCCTCGCTGATTGTACACTAGTCACTAACATAATATTGAAAATATATTGAACTAAATTTTAACAATATTCAAACAATACACGTTTACCCTCCCTTCAAGATACGCTTTTTAAATAATATTTTCCTTCGAAAAAAAATAGCACAAGTGTCTCTACCCCCCAGTGGTCCGTTTTTTGCCGCCCTCCTCTCTAAATTACAGGGGGCTGCCTCCCGACGCATTAGACAAATTAGATTATACTTCACCTTAATGGATAGAGTGGGACTATATGTCATAGCATCATAGTTGAAAATGTTTTTATAATGGCGTACGTGAGTATTTTGTGACCGAGAACTTACAACACTGTAAAAAATATACCTACTCGCTTCTTCCCGCGGCTTCGCTTGCGTTAATGTAGACTTTCTTAATCAAATTTCGACCGTCAGACGACCGTTGACACAGAACGCTTTATTTAATAAGTTATGTCGGAGGATCCGACTATCTAAAAGTTATTTTCCTATGTTTTATACCTACACTGCAGAGCGGACCCGGCCTGCTTTTATTAACATTAAGGTTTTAATCTACTGATTTCGTTCCACATAGCTAAAAAAATTTTCCTAAGGGTTTTTAAGACTCAGTATTACATTTACAGGATAGAAAGAACTTTTGGGGCAGATGGAAACGAATTAACCTTGCTGGGGATGTTGTGAAGCTATTAGGAATAAGCACAGAAAATACTCAGGATTAAAAATTGTCAAATCGTAGATAAGTAATCGCCAGATGAGCTACTATCTACACTGCACACTAATAGCGCGATATTGATAAATACTCGTAGGCACATATAACACCAAACGTGCGACCGTTTGGAGAGTCGTGTCGTCGAAATAACTTGTAGTGTCGTGTTAGCGCTATGAAGATTTGAACTTTATTCGTTCGCAGTAAGAGTTGTTATTCGCAATGAACTGGTACTGGAAATATTACCGATATTATTTGCGTTTATACAAATACACTTACCTGATCAGCGTGTGAGCCCTGGCTCGTAGTGTGGCGAGCACTTCTATCTCGTCTGCTGCCACTGCCTTCTTGCTGTCTTCGTAGAGCCGAGTAGAACACAACACTGAGTCCAGCGCTATAGACAGGCAGTCGCCCAGTTGCTTGGCTAGTTCCATGTCCTTTGGGTCTGATTGGAGGTCTTTTTCCTAAGGAGGAAGAAAATTTATGTAATTTGTTAATAGGGTACCTACATGACTGTCAAGTCCAATAAGTATCTTTTTATTAAATTACAATACAATACGATTCAGTACATTTTTGTAAGAAAATGACATCATGCTTGTTGCCAAATGATTCACTTTATATGTTAATTTATTGAGATAATTTTATTTTAAACATAGGAATCTACCAATTCTATTTTTTTTATACGTCGGTGGTTACCGTAGCCTATGGACGCTTGCAATTCCAGAGAACTCGCATGCAGTTTGCTATGCTATGCACTCCTTTCTTGAAGACCCCCATACTGTACTCCCTCTGGAGAACCTCACACCAGCGCTACTATGTAATGTTAATTATTTGTCATTGGAAAAAGCTTGCTATAAACCCAGTATCATATAGTAAAGTTACTTTATCCTTAGCAATGGTTATTGTTGAGTGCAATAACTTTTAACTCCACTCTAGGACCCGTCTGCTCCAACGGCCAACGGTCCTTCGGCATACGAGGCCAGCCCATTGCCACTTCAGCATGCTTATCCTGCGAGCTATGTCGGTAACTTTGGTTCTTTGTCGGATGATCTCATTACAAAATTTATCCCTCCAAGCATAGCTCGCTCCATAGCCCGCTGCGTGACATATACTTATATAATATTATTATATTTTAAGACGTGAACACACAGAGGAATGTGAAATTTTTAATACTTAAAACTTTATATGGAGAAGTGTAGGTGGCCAGCTAGTGTCCCTGTCCTAGTGACCTCTCCTGTCACAAGAAATACAGAGCATTCGGGTTCGCGACCCTGGCTTCTGCGAGCTACTGCAGTCTCAGTCCCGTTACCCATCCGAGACTTGCGGTACCCCTTACCCTAGGTTCCTCTTCCTACACATTTTTCCTTATACAACCTTCCTTCTTAAAACGTCTTAAAACGACTACATTCCCAAAGGAAGGTCTATCTATACCCTACAGTTCAGCTTATACTAGAAATTAATAGCTTGAATTTATTTATTTATTTATGTTACAAATATATTTTAAATAACAAGGTATTCTCTAGTACTTATAATATTAAACTATACTCTTTCGCACATCATGATCAGAACCAGACGGACATATATAACATATAAGCATCTTTCCGCACGTAATAATATATATTTCAGAAATGTTGTTACAAGAATGGGGTTTGAAGTTACGTTTACAGACTTCACAAACATTGAAAACGTAGAGAAAGCAATTCAAGATAATACCAAGGTTGGTAGTAGAAAACTTTATCTCATCACCATTTTGTCAATAATATCTCCCCTTTACTATCGAACCCAGTCCTTATTTATCTTCCTGCTCAATAATTTAATTTAATTTACAATACAATATTAGGTATAATTTACAGTTTTACGTTTTTTGTTGAGATATTGACAAAAACAGCATTGAGTAACAACAACAATCATTGAGTGACAATATTGAACTGATGTCCTAGCTAGGCTACGTAGTAGCCTGTATTAAGGACAGTAGCCCTCAATTCCCACATACGATACATTGTATGCTGTTAGACTTTTTGGCAAACTTAAAAATAAGTAATTAAATAATAAAAACTTAATCTGTAGACGGTGGCTTCTTGCTTGGTGTTGGGCATGTATTAATGTGGTAAGTGTGTAAGAGTGAGTTGGTGTATGTGGTGTGCATGTAAGTGTTGTTGTCGTGTGTTATGTCAGTGATGTAAGTAAAGATTCAGTATCGTCATAATATTGGATAACCTGTTTTTTACATATATGTTTCGGAGACGTGTGTAGTGGAATTACTGCATTTATTCTGTTATATAGAAACGGTCCTAGATAGAAAAAAAAACCTTTTCGTAAAATTAAAGTATGAATGAGGTACATCATATACTTTGTGTTTTCTTCTAGATGTTGTTTGCGGATTTTGAATTGGAGATTTAGTGTGCTGTTGCAATATCGCATTTAGTATGTAAGATTGCCTGACGGTAAGGACCTTGCATTTCTGGTATAGGTCAAAAGTAGGGTACAGAATAGGTCGAAACGTGGTCACCTTCAGAACGGCTCGCTGTGCGACTTCAAGAGGTTTTAGAATGGTTTTGGCAGCGCCACCCCAACTAGTTATGCAATAGGAAACTACAGATTGGCACAAAGCATAGTATACGGTACGTATAATATGTACGTTAGCGACATACCTCAGGGTTTTGAAAATATATATTAGTTTGCGGATACGGCCAGTTAGGTGCGTTATATGTGCTTTAAAGTTAAGATGCTTATCTATCGTTATACCTAAGTATTTAGTTGTGTCAGTAGATGTAATAAATGGACAACCACAGGTAGCATTGACGTGACATGTATGAGATTGCAAGAATATTGGAGTCGTAGGTTGTGAAGATGAGTTAAGGTAAAATGAGATGAGCCTTTGTTTTTGAGGTATTCAAAGTGAGCGAATGAGATACGAGCCAATTACGTACGGTATTAAAGCCGTTCTGAGCGGTAGTTTGGAGCTTAGTCCAAGAGTCATCAAAGAAGGTGATGACAGTGTCATCAGCAAAAGAAATAACATTTCCAGAGTCGAGTTTCATATTACAGAAGTCGTTAATAAAAACCCGAAACAGAGTGGGGCCTAAAACACTGCCTTGTGGTACTCCGTAACTAACAGGCAGCTCATTACTTAGATATTGGTCAATTTTAACTCTCTGTGTGCGGCCCGATAGATAAGACTGAAATAGTTGGAGTTGTAGGCCTCGTACGCCAAGATGTTCAAGCTTAGTTAAAAGGCAAAAAATCGGAATGGTATCGAATGCCTTAGCAAGACCAATGAATATAGTAAGACATTTTTTGCGTTGATTGAGTTTGTCAACGATACCAGTGATTAATTTGAAGGCAGCATCAGAGGTCGATTTGTTTTTCCTAAATCCAAACTGGTTGATTGACAATAAATTATTTGACTCTAGGTAACTAACGAGTCTGATGTTCATTACTCGTTCCATTACCTTGGATAGGGCAGTTAGTACCGCGATAGGACGTAGTTGTTAATGGTAGCGCGGTCACCTTCCTTATGTATGGGATGGACAATACTTAATTTAAAGGAAGAAGGTAAAACACCGGTGTCGAAACAAAGATTAATAATGTGGCATAGAATGGGTGATAGAGTTTCTGTTACTTGTGTACATAGAGGTAAATTGGGAATCGTTGCAATGTAAGCATTGTTGTTGGTTGTAGAAGAAGAAATCAGTTCTGTAGGAATCTGGATAGTGTTGTGGGTACAAGTGACACGCTTAATAGTATGCCATAAAAGTTTGGTGTTCCGTCCAGCTCTAATCAACTCTTCGGCGTCAAATTGTCTTTTGACTTTTTTGAGGATTTTGTTGCAGTAATTTCTGTATCTTATATAGGTAACCCTAAGCACTTCATTGTCAGGATCCCGCTTTTGCCTTTTGTGCAAAGCATCTCTGGTTCTCATGCATCTCAGCAGCCCAGGGGTAATCCACGGCTTCAGAATCCTATTTCGTTTTAACACATGTTTGGATTTAGAATTTTGTATTATTTTGTTGGAAATAGTTCGTATAAGTGAGTTGGTTGCTGCATCAGCATCGATCATGGATAGTATATGAGAAAAGTCTATGTTTTCCATAGCAAGATGAAGAGCATTATAGTCAACCTTTGTAATTGTACGCATGTGACAGTTGCGTTGCGGTTTCGAGTTTAGGCAGAAAAATGTTGGGAAGTGGTCAGTTACTATAGAATCAAGAATGAAAGTTGCTGAGGGCGATCTAGTTCTAATAATGGTGTGGTCGAGACAATTGTCTCCTCTTGTGGGTAGGCAATGGGTCGGTAAAAAGCCATGAAAAGCGAGACAGTTAAGGTAGTCATGGGAGCGGTTTTCTAAAGACAAATTAGTGCTATCTATGTTTATGTTTATGTCACCTGTAATTATTACTGTTCTAAAGTTATTTAAAGAAGGTAAAATTTCGTTCAGTGATCTGAGAAAATTATCAATATTCTCGTTTGAGGGAGATCTGTAGATGCAAATAATTGCCACATCTGACTTTAATTCAACAATTAAACCAGATGCAGAGTTATGAAAATTTGGTTCCGAGACTTTGTGTTTTAATTTAGAATTTATAAAGACAACTGCACCATCACTTTGGTTACAGTGTTTAGTGGTGTGACTAGAAGCAAAATTTTGAAGCTGAGGTAGGTTTTGGTTACTTTAACAGGAAAGCCAACATTCGGAAAGAACTGCAACATCGCACTCTATAGAGAGACGGGTAAGTAGTGCTTCAAAACTAAGAAAATTGCTATTAATAGATCTTATATTTTGGGATATAATTTTGAGGTAATTATTCGGGTTCTTAATAGTTGCTATACAATCCTCTGGTGAACATTGGTAGATTGTAGATACAGAAAAATCATCCAAATCGTCATTTAATGTAGTTATGTTATCGAATGTTAATGGTTAAGAATAACATATTAGGTAGAATGACACAGTTCGAGAGCAGATTTGAGCATGGATTACTGAAAAAATCATTTAAAGTAAGTTTAGAAGGTGTTATAAATAATGATTGGATACTGTTTGCGTTAGTGTAAATGTGGTGTAGGGAGTGGTGTAAATGGCGAGTGTGAAATATTACTGCAGCAATATAGTATTACAGTTAATGTTATATAATGTTAATTAAAATTAAAAAGAATAATGTTTACATTTTATGAATAACACTTTTAGTTTCTTATCTAGGTAGTAGTTTTTATGAACATATAGTCATGCTTCAGGTTTCTTAGACAAGTTTTCCAATTGGGCTTCATTTCTTATCACTAAGTAAGAAGATTCCTTATTCTTCTTCATTAAAATACGACCATTAGATGTCCAACAAAATTCATATTTTTGAGTCTTCGCAAGGTTTCTGGTCAAATAAAAGAGTTTTCTAGCCTGCGGAGTTAGTTGTTCATCAATGAATATAGGCATCACTTCCTTTAACTGGAATCCCAGGCTGACGGAGTTTAATTTTTGTGTAGGGTTGCTCTTATTGTACTTCTTAACAGAGTCCAGAAATTTGCTTTTGATAAGTGTATTTGTAAATTCAATACTTATTGCAGAAGAGTTCTTTGCCCTATCAATTCGATATCTTGATATGTCTCGTATTTGAGATGTTATGTTAATGCCCAAGTTGTCGGCCAGTTGAGAAACGGTGGTATACAAGTCCTGCTTAGATTCTCTTGTACGAAGTGGAACATTTCTAATTTCTACACACGTTTTAATTAGACTTTGTTCCAGACTATAAATTTTTTGATCTAAATGTAATAGTTGTACAGACATTTCAGCGCGCTCCCTTTCAAGCCCTGTGATTTTAGACTCCAAGGAAAATAATTGGTCTGATAAATTGTTCATGGAGCTCATTAAGTCAGTGTTTGAGATCTCTATTTTAGACGTTTGTTTCTTGAGATCTATGATGTGAGTTTCGAGGGTAAGTAGCCGCGTATTCTGGGCTGAGATAAACTCGGACATGATTTCTTTAAGTTCATTTCTGAAGTCATACTTATTCGGACTTTCATTACTTGAAGACCTAGGACGTTTTGCTCTTTGAGTTACGTTAGGAGCGCTAGACTCGGAACTTAGCTCATCTTCACATAATTTGATAATATCGGTGTCAGAGCGTGACTGGTTTGTTTTTGTTGTTGAAGGAGGTGTACGCATCATTTCGATTAATAAGATAAATAATATAATAAAATGAAAAACAATATAATAAAAACATAAACAAACTAAAAGGAAAAACTCAAAAAGTGATGTGTTGTGACGTCGGGATCGATCTCGGATCGATAGAATACGTAGTGTAGCGCAGTCTTGATGCGCCACTAAGCTTTAGAAGTGTTAGACGAAATAGGTGGCCTTATGTTCCATATACGAGGATGCGAGCTTGACAGTGATTTTATGACCATATAAGGTCACGTATTGAGCTGTAGTGCGTGGTCTGACTCACCGCCGATTGACGAATAGGAGAGCTGTTGTGGAGTGCAGTGTCCTCGCGACAGCCTCCGCAGTGGTGGCACGAAGACGTTGGCTCCCGGCCTATACGACACAGATACTTACCGAAACAGCCGTGTCCAGTGAGTATCTGCGTCAGCCGGTAAGAGAGGCTGCCATGTCGCCTCGGGTCGACGGGTCTTCTTTCCACTCGACCATTGAGACCTGGTGAAGATAGGACCGTTGTGCCTCGATTTCACAAGGCATGGGTCTCAGGCCCCTCTCCAGCGCCTCCTTGCGCCAGTGATATAGCGACGCAAGGTTTCTCGCTTCCAGGTCCCATGATAAAGTCCCGGCTAGGAGACTCGCCGCTTCAAAGGACACCGTGCGGTATCCTCTAATAATCCCGACGGCCATCACCCGTTGCGGGCGCCGCAGTATCGCGGCATTGCGGGCCGTTAAGTTCTCCGCCCAGATTGGGGCCATATAATCGTGCGGTCAATGGCCATATAGGGCCATTGACCGCACGATTCCGATATAGAGTCTCCTACAGGAGGTTGTGGAGGTAGGAGGTGTCGGCCCCCCCTAAGTTAGGTAGCAGCCGCGAAAGCGCAGCTGCCGTCCCTATGAGTTTAGGGGCCAGACTCCGAAAGTGCTGTCTGAAGTCCCATCGACTATCGAGTACGAGCCCCAGATATTTCATCGAGGGCTCGACGCCTATGCGAACACCTCCCACAATAATGCTGGATCCCGATGGTGGCCTCTTCCGAGGCCCATGGAAACGGAGGGCCTCTGATTTATGTAAGGCCACCTCGAGACCCAGCCGCCGAATTCTCCCAACGGCTTGAGCAACCCCGGCCGTATGTTTTATGATTGCGTCACGGTGTGTCTTGCCTCGCGCTGTTATGAGAGTGTCGTCCGCATAGCAGGTCACGGCGACACCTCCTAAGAACACACCGCGCAGCACCCAGTCGTAGCCAATGTTCCACAGGAGTGGGCCTAGCATCGACCCCTGTGGAACACCGCATGACATCTCTCGCCTTCCGTACCCTGCCAGACTTGGGTAGATCACGGCTCTCTCCGTCAGATATGCCCCGACAATGCGGCGAAGGTAGAGGGGCACTTCATGAAAAATGAGTGCCTCTCTGATGCAACTCCAGGGCAAGGTGTTGAAGGCGTTGGCAATGTCGAGAGACACCGCCAGCATCACCTCACCCCGGGACACTGCTTCCTCCGCCAGGCCCTTTACACGCATGATGGCATCCACAGTGGAACGCCCCCGACGGAAACCAAATTGATGGTCTGCCAGGTCTGGCCCCACTCTTGAAAGATGCTCGACGAGGCGGTCTGCAATGATTCGCTCAAAGAGCTTACAGACCTCGCCGAGCAGCACGATGGGCCGGTAAGCAGAGGGTGAGTCTTGCGGACGTCCCACCTTCTGGACAAGGACCAGTTTCCCCGTCTTCCATAGTTTCGGAAACTAGCCCTGCTCTAAGCATGCGCTAAAGAGCCTTTTTAGTCGAGGTCCGAGAGCCTAAAGGGCCAGAACCCAAGCTCGGCCTTTGATGCCGTCAGGGCCTGGGGCGGTGTTTTTGGCTTGGAGCCTTTGCACCGCTACCCTTAATTCTACCCAAGTAACTTCGGGGGCGTCGTCGTCTTCGGCGTAGGGCGAATGAGGTGGAGCCTTCGGTGGAGGTATGTGCTCCTCTGCTCGCATTGGAAACAAGGAGCCAACAACTCCTTTAAGCAGCTCAGGCTGGAGACTCTGAGTCAGCGGAGGAGCCCAAGGACGCAGTTTGCCTCTTACCATAAGGTAGGGGCGTCCCCATGGATTTATTTCCAGAGTCTCCAGTAACTCGCGGCGGGCCTCTGATTTGGCCCGCTTTATAGCCGTTTGAAGGTTACTCTTGGCAACCCTATAACCAGAGAGGAGTTCCGCCTCCAGAGCTATTGCATCATATGGTCGGCGACGCCTCCTGCGAAACCTGGAGTACTGGCGGCGCGCGGTCACGCAAGATTTCCGTAGACGCGCAATCTCTGGTGTCCACCAGTAGACCTGGTGTTTAGCAGTCAAGGGCTGGACCCTAGGCATTGCAGCGTCGCATATGTGCGACATCCACAGGCCCATCCGGTGCAGAGACCCAGGCCTGTGGTATAAAGGATAATAACATAAATGTTATTCCCAAAATAAGACTTACGAGGTCTTAGAACTTAAGCGACGAAATCCTAATTTAAAAATAGAATTTAGTCTCTAATTAAAAAAAAACATTCTCGGCAACGTGATCGGATACGTGGCATTGACGTGTCATGTCAGTCTGATACTGACAAATATTATGTAGAATGGTTACCATGTATAATATTATAATCTCTTTTTTTTTTAATTATCTTTTAAAGTTATTTTATTTGTTGTATGCTGTGTTTCATAGAAAAAATCATTTTTTTTAATATTTACTTTCTATATTGTCCTTCTGTAATATATGTATGTAATGTTTGCCAGATTGGACAGTAGTACTTAACACCTTTAAAATAGACTTCATGGTCACTCAGCGAACTTCATACATGGTATGAACTTTTTCCCTCGGCGGTGTAGCGAGAGAGCGACGTAAAAGCGACACCCGTAATGTAGTACAGTTGTTTGTTATAGTACACGAGACAGCCCCATTATAGCGTGCAGCGTTTGAACGGGCGAGTTCACTTGCTTCAATATATCTGTATTTGTATTTCTAATCTGAAGCGGTTAACTATCCGGTTTTTGTATCAACTAGGGTACAATACCATGTGATTAAATGTTTCGTTGAAATCAAACATAAACTCAGGAACCATAAGGTTTAACGAGTCTGTGGTGTCTTTTCCATTTCTGCTCTTTTGTCTTTCGCTTTTCTATGAAGATAGGAATTACATTATACACATCTCACATGGCCGTTTGATCCCAAAAAACATACTTATATATTACTAAACCCAGACAAAAATTATTCAGATCCAGCATGCCAAAAAAAAAATTTACTCCACCCTGTACCAAAAGCTGGTTACGCCCGTACCACTCGATTTAAGCGGTAACGTTTTCATTATTACCAAATTGTTAAGACTATTTATAATAGATTTCAATACACCGCAGATATTTCCCCAAAATAAATAGCTTCGCAATAAGTATCGGACTTAAAAATGTTCTAAGTATCGCTCCTTAACTCTTCGTAATACAAAAAAAAGAATAGCTGTTACAAAAAAAAATCGCATGCTGAATATCGGAGAAAGATTTTATCAGCGATGTTCGGATCGACCCTCATAAACAACTAGATTTACGAACAAGAAAAAAAAGAATATATTCAAAAAACTAAGATGGCGTCAGCGATAATGGCCAATTAATACGGCCGACAGTGTACGATTCAATAAGCGACGTTTTAATTGCATACTAATAAAGAAAATATTTCGTTCGAAATTTAAATTTGGGCATATGGAGACTCGGAAGCGGCTTTGTATACAACAGAGTTTATAACATTTATTGTTGTTCTTAACAAATGACGATTAATATGTATTCATATTATTTTTAAATAGCATTTGTACACTTAACAATACAGTTCCTATTTGTTAACATATACATACGAGTGTACTCCGTGAAGGATACAGAGTAGTAGATAGATACATGCATGCATATACAGAACATTACCGTGTTTTTTAGAAATAAAATAAATTAATTTGATGTCAAGTCTGTGGTCATTCAGTAAGTACCGATACTGAATCGGCGGAAGGTAGGTCCTTTATATATACAGATGTTTAATAAAATGGCAATGATGGTGCGCCATATATTAAATAGTGGGGGAACAAAATGTTGACATTTGGAGAATTAAAACTTTCCAAAGAAAAATAAGCTAGGAGGCTAAGTTTGGACAACAAAGTAAATCTATAATGGTTTTATTAGGTACGGTACCCAAAAATTTAATTTGCAAAGAATATAGCTGACGAAATATACGTGACGAATACCTCTCTGCCTTCCTCTTTAAGCTCGCGCGACTTCATTTGAGAGTCGTAAAAAAAAGACGTAATAATTTAACGAAATAAAATAATATGTTAATACAACTGTATAGTATTACTTGAAAGTAGAAAAAATCTCATAAAGGATTCATTTTAAGTTCCATTTTTACGACTTCCCACAACACAACATTGCTGTAATAAAAAAATCTTATTAAAAAAACCCGGCCAAAATTATCATTGTTGCATTTTAAGCGATAAAAATAAAATGGAGAATTTTAATCTCCGGACAATTCGGTAACAGAATTTGGAGATAAGACAAGGTACGGTCTACTGATTATAACATGAGCAAACGTTATTACAGGGAAATACTTATATATATCAGTATGTGTAGGTATACAAAAATCAATCTTGGTGAATATAACTAAAGATTAGATTATCATACTCATCGAATGACCTTATAGCTCTGGGTAAGAGTGCAGTTCCGAAGCGTGTTAGTATTTAACAGGACATGACATAAATAGGATCACAACTAAGTTGTGTTCAATTCTTTTTTATTCGTCTATAACATAAGAATATTTACTGCCTTTATCGTACCTTACAAAACTACAAAGGACACACAACAGATCTTTACAAATAGATGCGGAACAATCGACTGGCTTGTTGGTCAAGTGGTTAGTGAACCTGGCTGCTGAGCCAGAGGTCGTGGGTTCAATTCCCACCCAGGACAAATAATTGTGTGATGGGCATGATCATTTGTTCTGTGTCTGGGTGTAATTTATCTACAATATCTTTGTATTTAGAAATATATAAGTATGGTTATCAGCAGTCTGGTTACCATAGTACGAGGGGTGATCCAAAAGTAATGAGAATGGGTACATTAAAATAACTATATACTTAAAAATAAAATTTATTTTTCTACATAGTCTCCTAATAGGTCAATACATTTAGTCCATCTCTTTTCTAAACCAACGATACCCTTCAAAAAAAAATCTTTATCTTGACTCTCCCAAAATGCCTCTACAGCGGCCATCACTTCGCCGTTATCCTCAAATTTCTGGCCCCGGAGGTGTTCCTTGAGCCGAGGAAACAAATAAAAGTCGCTGGGGGCTAGATCTGGAGAATAGGGTGGGTGTTCAAGCAGCTGGAAGCCAGCTTCTTGAATGGCAGCCATCGCAACTTCAGCTTTGTGTGCAGGTGCATTGTCTTGATGGAACAGAACTTTTGCGCGCAGTTTACCCCGTCTTTTTTCCTTGATGGCCTCTCGCAATCTTTTGATTTGGTCAGCATAGTAGGAGCCTGTTATGGTAGCGCCCTTATCAAGGTATTCAACCATAATTATTCCCTCAGCATCCCAGAAAACAGACGCCATAACCTTGCCGGCAGAGCTTGAAACTTTGAATTTCTTGGGAGTCGGTGAAGATGGCCTTTTCCATGTCATTGACTGTTGTTTGGTTTCGGGATCAAAATGATGAATCCACGTTTCGTCCATAGTCACAAATCGAGCCAAAAAAATATCTTGATCCGCCTGGAACATTTCAAGATTGGTCCTTGAAATGTCGAATCGTTTCTTCTTTTGTTCGTCGGTTAACATTCTCGGGACCCAACGTGCAGAGACCTTTCTCATGTTCATCTCGGTAGTTAAGATCCTTTGAATGCTACCAAATGAAATGCCTGTGTTCTCAGCTAAATGACGAATGGTCACTCTTCGGTCTGCCAAAACCAGATCTTGAACTTTTTTGACGTTTTCTTCAGTGAGGGAGGAGGACGGACGGCCTTCGCGGTGTTCGTCTTCCGTGGATGTTCTTCCCATCTTAAACTCCTTGCACCAGCGTGCAGTTGTAGAATATGGAGGAGCAGAGTCTCCCAATGTTTCCACCAAGTCAGTATGAATGTCTTTGGTGGACATTTTTTTCAAGCACAGGTATTTGATGACGCTTCGCACTTCATGTTTCTCCATTTTGATGTTATCACTCCGACTGCTAGTATTCAAATGAATGTATATTTTAAAAATGACGTCCTATTTATACCATTTTTTGTCAGGGAAGTTGTGAAGGATTAGGGAGTTGAAAAAATATTTTTTTAGAATTTTATTATTACTAGAAATATCCGTTTATCATTACTTTTTGATCACCCCTCGTACAGGCTCTGCCTAGTTTGGGATCAGACAGCCATGTGTAAGATGTGTGAAGTTATTATTATTATAATTATATTATCTGTAAAACACAAAAAATAACTGTACCCAATTGGAATCGAACCTTCAAAACACAACTCTGTGACAACTGACCAGTTGTCCTTTAGCTGTTACCTTTTAGCTTGAGGATGGCTGATTTGGCGAGGAGATAACATATACGCATGTATATATACGCATGTATGCATTCAGATCAGTAATCCTATAAAACTGTCCGTCCAAAAATAAAATGTCCTCAATAATCTAAAACCTTAAATGTATCAGTCTGCAATACGCATCGATATCTTAGACCCGTCCGCAAAGATAAACGAACCAAAAAAAAAACACTTTATTTATATAACGACCGCAGAATTTGTATCAAAGAGTCGGTAACTGCCTAATTAGAGATCCAAGTTTTATTTTTTTTTACTTTATATTTTTATTTTATCGTAACAATAAAAGCTTACGGTGTCGAGTATGCCGGTTTTATATTCAATACACGGTAGCCAATTGTCGAGATTAAAATCTTTATAGTTTGAATTGAAAATTATATGTGACTTTGTTTATTGTATTTCAGTTACGGAAGCACGTTGACCCGGGAAGACTTCATAGATGCACCTCTTAAGTAATATCAGCTTGACAGATATGTAGCTACACTGGACTTTATGGAGTTCCTACTAAGAGTTAGCCTGTGACCACGGCCAGTGCAACCTGGTCGAAACGTCAGGCAATTCAGAGGTATGTAATACTTATTCGTGATTGCGTTAATTCCCGTATAAATACATAATTAAGTATATAATGGAACGCGAAAGTTTAAAGGTTACTTCCTACTAAAAGATTTCGTTCACAACTATAAATTATCGTTGTTTATCTATATATGCCAGCCATGCCAGCTGTTCATGTCCTGGTGGCCTCACTAGGCACAGGTACGCGGGTACACGATCCCGGATTCTGCGAGCTACTGCAGTCTCATTCCCGTTCCCCATCCAAGACTTGCGGTATCCCTTACCGTAGGTATCTCTCCTTACCCATTATTCCTTATACAAATTTACCTTTTTCCTTCCTTCCCGTCTTAAAACGACTACATTCCCAAGGAGGATAGGCGTCAGCCAGAAACCAAAACCCTAAACCCTTTCCAATGTTACACATTGAGCTGACCCTAATGAAAACTGGGAAAAGGGCAAAAAGGTGATGAATCTACATATTAATACCTAAAAAGAATTTCGAGACATATAATGAAACATTAAAAAAAATAATTATGGTCGAAATTCGACGAACGGGCGATCTCTCGTCTATAATTTCGTACAGGTAACAGTAGGATGTTTCGACCAGGTTACACTGGCCATGGTCACAGGGTGCAGTAGACAAGACGTTACGGTTTTTTTGGTCATAAAAAAAATTACCTCGCCTTCCAGGGGTTTGCTAGTACCAATTGAAGAATTAAAGCCATCATAGTGATGATAAAGACCTGGACTCCTGTAACTTTTTGTAGTCGTTTTCATATAATTTAAAAAGAAAAACTATCTACTATCTATCATTTTTATTATTGATATCACTAAAACTCGTCAATATTACTAAACAAATGTAATAAAGAAAATCGATTGACAAACGCAGCAGAAAATGGTCCTTAAGTATTTTGTCTTGCCTATTTATATATCACTACATAGTATAAAACAAGGTCGCTTCCCGCTGTCTGCCTGTCCCTATGTATGCTTAGATTTTTGAAACTACGTAACGTATTTTGATGCAGTTTTTTTTAATAGTTAGAGTGATTCAAGAGGAACGTTTCTATGTATAGAGCAAGCATAATACAGTAGAGAAACACTGATAAATTTAGAGGTTTCTAATGTGTTGTCGTAAATAAACTAATTTTTTTGCGCTTACATTGCTAACGCAAGTTGAACCCTACGAGATAGGTCAAAATAATGTACTACAGTATTGTACACCTTAAAAAGGTCTACAAAAAAGTCCGCGATGGTATATATCTATCTCTTAGGGATAACCCACAATAACCCTTTTTATCCTTTACTTGTTACGAGAAATAATGGTTTATTTACGAAGCGATTTTAAGCAATACAGCATTAATCCTTATCCAATTATGTACCTTAAATACATTGTGCATTTAATATAGATCAATATGGCCCTTTACAGCATGTATTTTAAATGAATATTTTCGAAGATATTACAGATTTAAAATGCAGAGACAAACCCCTAAAGATAACATGTTTGCATTGTATGACAACAAAGCTATGAACGTTTAAAAGACATTCTGTAGTATGTTTAGTATCAGCATTGCACCCGTGCGAAGCCGGGGCGGGTCGCTAGAGTAGAATATATATTCTTAGTTTATATACACCACGAAATTTAAAATAAATGTATATTCATATAACTATGTCATATTTAGTTATATTGTACGACAGCATTCTACTAGCATTAGTATTAACTACTAGAGTAAGTGCGTTGGCTAGTGTGAACGAGCGTTTGGGATGCATTAGCGGCGCTTTTAGGGCGCCCACCCACTCACCGAGCTACCGACAGTAGCACACAGGGTCGTCACCTAGCAAATATATTTATTTATAACATCAATCTGTTTGTATAAAAGTGTATAAAAATAATTTGGTATAATGATATTTACATAATTGCTTTTTATCTTAACAACGCATCCGTTAGAGTAACTTTAGAATGCGATACTAGAATGCCCACGACAATTAAATTTTTGATAAAAAAATGCAATTGATGATTGCGAAGCGAATTAGATATACCTAGGTTGGTTAGTCGATGCGAGAGATTAGAGATGTTATTATTATGTTTATAAGCTTTACATGGACTAGCCTATAAGAATGTTAAAACATATTATTTCCTACTTTTTTTATACAAGGCTAGGTACCCGGCCACGTGTTGCTGTGTTTAGGCAGTTTGCAATAAAAAAAAAATTAAAAGCTATCCTATCTCTCAAGTTGGACCAAACTGCACATATTGTGAAAATTTTCATTAAAATCGGTTCATTAAACTAATGAACCCCGGGAGGAGGTCATCGCGAACAAACAACGTGACTATATATATAGATATCACAATCTCAGGAATTATTGTTTGGCATTTAAACTTTATGTATGTACTCGTACATATCTTTACATTTCTTACCTACGACAAGGAAAAAAATTATAAATTTAAAAACTTGTCTCAAAGTTGACTTGCCACTTTGTCAATTATCAGTACAGCTTAACATAATAGGAATTCAAATTTAACATCAGCCTTGACGTTGTCAATGTAACAGTTATATGATTAACGATTACAGGATCCCAATAATGAGATGAATGCATCCCCACAACACGAAAACATAAAAATATTCTGTCTCATCACTAAGATGTAGGAAAGACTAAGCTATAATATTCTTCCACAGACCGTCACGTAAATAACGTCATACGACTTAAAAGTAATTTGGTACGATAGTTCTAATTTTATTGAATACTAGCAGCGCCCCGCGGTTTCATCCGCGTAAGTCCCGATCCCGTGGGAATATCGGGATAAAAAGTAGCCTATATGTTAATCCAGGTCTCCAGCTATTTACATACCAAGTTTCATCGCAATCGGTTCAGTAGTTGTGGCGTGATAGAGTAACAAACATCCATTCATCCATCCAAACTTTCACATTTATAATATTAGTGGGAAGTGGGATAAGTTTGACAACCCTGCCACCTCGCGCGTCACCCGTCTCGCGGCGCAGTGTGGCCCTAACGCCGCACTTTACTTAGCTCTATATTTATAGCTGTTCCATTCCGAAATATATGTATGACAACATCACGACATTTCCTTTAAGGGGATAGGCACGACATCACAACTATGTAAAATAGAATTGATATTTTCAGGTCATATATATTGTAGTCGTGATCACTACATATTATAAAACAAAGTCCCCCGCCGTGTCTGTCTGTCTGTCTGTTCGCGATAAACTGAAAAAAAACTACTAAAAGGATTTTCATGCGGTTTTCACTAATATAGAGAGTGATTCATGAGGAAGGTTTAGGTGTATAATTTGTTAACGTTTTGTGTAAATTGGTTGAAATATGATGATGATTTTTGAAGATGTCTCTACTACCCGTGCGAAGCCGGGGCGGGTTGCTAGTTGGAGATAAATTTGAGTGATTTGCATTGAACGGATTATATTAGATAACAGTTGATTAGGCGTCTCATAACTTCAGAAGAGGTTTTTATCTCCTTGTCTGTTCTACTGATTGTACAAGGTTGTATGCGTAATTGTTTGAGATGACGAACAGGACTATTTTCACCGCTCACCAGGAACTTTAAAACAGGAATAGGAGGCAAACGAGCAAACGGGTCACCTGATGGTAAGTGACTTTCGCCGCCAATGAACACCAGCAACTGGGAGGAAGGATGGAGGGGAGGCGGCAGGAGGAGGGCCTCCTGTAACTCACTCCCTCAGCGAAACACAAAGCAAGCATTTCTTGACACCGGTTTTCCGTGAGGTCGTGGTAACAGTCCGCCGGCCCATATGGCCATGGCTCTTCAATGACTGAACCATATAAGGAAATAAAGATGGCGTTCGGTAATGGCGTGGTAGGTACAGTAAATATAATTTCAAACATATAACACTAATTGGACCGATTTAAGCAAAAATTATCCAATCCACAACCTCGATAATTTTGAGTTTTTGTGACCTATGTACTCCGAATAAGGTATATTTTAACATATCAAACACTGTTGACTCTTTGATATGCAAAAAGAATATCGTAATTACCTAGTAAAACTAATATTTCAATAATGTAGAACATCACCTTTATCTTATTGTACCTAGGTCCTTAGGCACATGTCAAAATAACTTTAGTAGTAGATAAAATGTTTGGTCAAGTGTAAGTCGTCCATAAAAAGAATAAACTCGCAATGTTCACAAACTGTCTTTAAAGAGAAAAAGAAAGAAAGAAAGAAAAATATTTATTTAGTTTCCACACAAGGTACAGGTTCCACAAAGGTTTAGACTCTGTCGTTCAACCATTGACATCATTGCTATACGTTATTTAAAAAAAACACTCCCTGAATACATTTGTGTACATAATTAACTTTTAAAAAGTATCGCCGACGCCTAAATCATTTTCTTCATCTGATTTTCCACCCTCAGAGGTGGAATATTTTCTTCAGATTTAAATGGGACCAACCTTGAGCAAAACCAATTTAGTAAAAAAAATAATTATTGAAATCGGTTCACAAATGGCGAAGATATTGCGTAACATACACACGAAAAAAATATCTAGTCGAATTAAGAGCCTCCTCCATTTTGAAGTCGGTTGAAAATGTTTCTACCATAACTCATTTAATTCAACCCGTCTCACATCTCGGATCAGATTAGATTGGCCTAACCCTTCAAAAGTCCAAAACTTTTGGCACTAAAACGTTTGCCGTCGGAAACTATATAAATCAAATCCAAAACTTTTCTATCCGTCAACCGTTCGGAACTCATCAAAATTAATAGGGTAGAAAAATACCCCTTTACGTAAACGAAGGGTTACTTTTTATGTCTCTGTCCGAACTTTTTTTTTTTGTAATCTAGAAAAGTGCTCCGATGACAATTTTCTTAATAATCTTTATGAGAATTTCTTTAAGGGAGAAGAGGAAAAATAGGCAATGGTCTAGAAGATACCTATAATAAATAAATCTATAAATAAGGTTCCTTATGACCTTCCCGCATCTAAGCCAAGGTACTGAACTATATATATACAGGTGAATTTGGTAGTTACTAGCATACAAAGTAATAATAAATATTGAAATTAAGAATGTATATATAATTCACATTTCCTAACGATAACTGTAGCACCATCTATTGCCAGATAGTGAAAAACATACAGGTGAATTTCGTAGTTAATAGTTTACAAAGTAATCCTACTAATATTATAAACGTGAAAGTTTGTGAGTATGGATGTATGGATGTTTGTTACTCTTTCACGCCAAAACTACTGAACCGATTCCGATGAAACTTGGCATGTAGATAGCTGGAGACCTGGATTAACATATAGGCTGCTTTTTACTTCAACCTTCCCACGGGATCGGGACTTACGCGGGTGAAACCGCGGGGCGCTGCTAGTAATAAATATTGAAATTAAGAATGTATATTCAGCTCACATTCCTTAACGATAACTGTAGCGCCATCTATTGCCAGATAGTGCAAAATATACACAATAGAGAGTAATTAATACATTTTAGTAGCGACATCTATTGACAGATTATCTAAAACGATAGCTCGCTACAACCATGCTGAAGTATTGCTGAACTTTTTAATACGTAGATGGCGGTTTTACCAATTTATTTGATAATTTTTTTATTAACACAAGACAATAGAATGGATTTATACTCAATAAGAATTTTACAATTATTGGAATATTGAGGTACTCACGAAAAGAAATTTAAATTAAACAGTTAAATTTGGACTTTCCAATTTTTTTATCTTCTATGTTTCTAGTGAGTGTTAAGCCTTTTCTTTAAAACTCACGTGTGAAAACTTAGGCACACAAAGTTATTCTACATAATATATATCTCCAATTCAGTACAAATGGCCTAAAGGAGCAATATTTGTACGTGGTGTACACTAAGAAAGTATTGTACTCACCAGCTGGTTGCTGAGCAACTTGACGATGTGCACGCACACGTTGGAGCTGAGGAAGTAGGCCGCGCTCATGGCGCACGTGCCCAGCGTGCGGGAGATTATTACAACACACGTCGTCACCGATCTAGATAAAAAAAAAACTACTTTTTAAAAAAGAAAGGGTAGTTTAGAAATAACAAAAACCGGCAGTTTTATAAGAAAGAAAGAAAAAAAAATGATTTATTTTTTTAAAACACAGCATACATAAAAAAAATTAAAATAAAAGCATATGAAAGAAAATATAAAAAAAAGAAAAAACAGAAAAACAATTAAAACTTCATAAACAGGTAACATTTTTTGACGTGTCCTTACATGACACTGACATGTCACATGACGCGTCAATGCCACGTACCCGACCACGTTTCTTTAGAAAATAAAATATAACTTTTATGTTACTGAGGGTTGTACGCCGTGCCCTAGAAAATAGGTGGACCCTCAGTATACACTGCGATGGACAAATGCCACCTCAGTACTGATTTTCAGTGCCCACCTTTGAGTTGTCGACTTGACGCCAACAGCCGCAGTTGCCATCTGATGATGAAATATAAATATATTAACCTTTCCTACTTTTGGATCAACTCCAGCATCGTAAGCGAAAATTAAAAGTAATTTACATTTGCGAACAGTCATAGTTTATACCCAATATATACATGTTTAAATGCGTAACTACAATCATTATATCCAATAATAATCACTACCTTCCGTTTCATGTTCCCTAACAGAGAACAACAAAGGAAGAAATAACAAAGGAAGAAAAATCCACACGCCCACAACGACACAATACTAGTAGTAGCCCGCAGCATACACAATACTAGAAGTACATATCTTAGGGCCATGTCAATAAGGTTAAGTAAATTTGTTAATGTGTTTTTGTTGTTCAAGAAGGTATTTTTTTAAATGAATTTTAAAAGATAATATGCTTTTTAGGTACCTAATTGACGGAGGTATAGAATTCCAGCATCGTGTCGCCGCAAACCTAAAACTACCACGAAATGCAGCTGTCCTGAGTCCGGGGATACTCAATGCTCTGGCTGAGGGTCTGATGGAGTATGAGAAGTGGTTAAGTCTCCAGTCTATTTTTTCATATAAGTAGGTAGGGGTGTGTTTGTTAATTAGTCCATATAGTAAGCTAGCCAGATGCAGCTTCCTTCTGGGTTCCATTTTCATGATGTTATTGTCATTAATATAAGGTGTTACATGATGGCGTCCAGGGATTTTAAAACAGTAACGTGTGCAGGCATTTTGAACTCTCTGTATGAGATTTTTTGTTCTAGCCAGTAAGCATGGACCATACACTATGTCACAATAGTTAAATCTAGATAACACCAGAGTGTCAACTAGTTGTTTCCTTAATGATACATTAAGGTAGTCACGGATGTTGTATAGAATTTTTAGCCTGTATAAACAATTTTTGACAACATTATTTATATGTGCTTCAAATCGCAACTCAGAGTCCATTAGTAGACCTAAATTATTAGCTTTATCCACCCTTGCAATTCTTTGCCCATTTATGATGATTGCTGGGTCTGCATCTACAATAGTCTTGATTTGCCCTTTACTACCCAGTACCATACCATATAAAGGTTTTTATAACAGCTGAGGAAGTTCGTGGAGTGTGTAAGGATGCAAGTAGCGGACTGTTGCCTCTGTCTACCCTGAACGGAGAACGGCGTGAGTTTATGAATGTAACTTATTTATAATTCCCGATGCAAAAAAGAGGGGTGTTATAAGTTTAACGTGCGTATTTGTGTCTCTGTTTGTGGCATAATAACTCTTAAACGGATGGTGATGGAAAGATGACCTGAAATGATGAATGTGATGTGGGTAAAAAAAAAACTTGGGGTTTAAAAAACAAACCGCAAAAACTGTTGATAATATTTTTTTTTGACTACGTCTTTCTGTAACACCTTGTATAAGTCCCAGAGCCTTTATGAGTTATTCACCTGAGAGAGATCTGCGGCGCAAGCTATTCGCGCGCGGCGACCGCGGCCACAAACTGTCCGAGCACTTTGACGCCGTGCACTTTCTGTGTTTACTCACCTGAGAGAGATCTGCGGCGCGAGCTGGTCGCGCGCGGCAGCCGCAGCCACTAACTGTCCGAGCACTTTGACGCCGTGCACTTTCTGTGTCTACTCACCTGAGAGAGATCTGCGGCGCGAGCTGGTCACGGCGGCCGCGGCCACGAACTGTCCGAGCACTTTGACGCCGTGCACTTTCTGTGTTTACTCACCTGAGAGAGATCTGCGGCGCTAGCTGGTCGCGCGCGACGGCCGTGGCCACGAACTGTCCGAGCACTTTGACGCCGTGCACTTTCTGTGTTTACTCACCTGAGAGAGATCTGCGGCGCGAGCTGGTCGCGCGCGACGGCCGTGGCCACGAACTGTCCGAGCACTTTGACGCCGTGCACTTTCTGTGTTTACTTACCTGAGAGAGATCTGCGGCGCTATCTGGTCGCGCGCGACGGCCGCGGCCACGAACTGTCCGAGCACTTTGACGCCGTGCACTTTCTGTGTTTACTCACCTGAGAGAGATCTGCGGCGCGAGCTGGTCGCGCGCGGCGGCCGCGCCCACGAACTGTCCGAGCACTTTGACGCCGTGCACTTTCTGTGTCTACTCACCTGAGAGAGATCTGCGGCGCGAGCTGGTCACGGCGGCCGCGGCCACGAACTGTCCGAGCACTTTGACGCCGTGCACTTTCTGTGTTTACTCACCTGAGAGAGATCTGCGGCGCTAGCTGGTCGCGCGCGACGGCCGCGGCCACGAACTGTCCGAGCACTTTGACGCCGTGCACTTTCTGTGTTTACTCACCTGAGAGAGATATGCGGCGCGAGCTGGTCGCGCGCGACGGCCGCGGCCACGAACTGTCCGAGCACTTTGACGCCGTGCACTTTCTGTGTTTACTCACCTGAGAGAGATCTGCGGCGCGAGCTGGTCGCGCGGCGGCCGCGGCCACGAACTGTCCGAGCACTTTGAGCCGTGCACTTTCTGTGTTTACTCACCTGAGAGAGATCTGCGGCGCGAGCTGGTCGCGCGCGGCGGCCGCGGCCACGAACTGTCCGAGCACTTTGACGCCGTGCACTTTCTGCACTGAAGACTTTTCTATTGCAGTCTGTGGACAGAAGCAGTATATTAGTCCAAATAAATAAACACCAAAAAATAAACTAAAAAGCGAAGCGACGGTAGGGTAATGGCTAAAGCGTAGGACTTGCAATCGAGTGGTAGCAGATTCGAATCCGGATGAACCCACTTTCACACAAGCGTTTAGCTTAACTGAAGGGGTTAATTTTGGCGGAGGTGTATTCGTTCATACGTCATTACCATTCCTGAAATTCATTAAACAAAATGTCTTGTAAATTTTTAACTCACTAACCTTATCAAATTTGTCAATAATCCTATGCAATTCATTTAACTGTCTCTCTAAATATTGCATATCGATAACAGCTCTCGTTTTTTCTCCTTTACCACTCCCTCTACTCATATCACTGAGAGAAGAACAGACCGACCCACTTTTAGTCAACCTTGGTCTATCACCTTTGTCGTTGCAATTATTTTTCTTTTTCCTCTTTTTATTCTCCGATTTCGTCTCGTCTTGATTCTTTTCAATATCTTTATTATTATTGTTTGATTCTGGTGTCTTTTCAACATCTCCATTTAAAATCTTTTTATTTTTCTTATTGTTTTTCTTCTTCTCCGGTTCATCGAACTCGAAGCCGTTGGTTTTGTTTTCGTTTTCAGGTGATTCTAATAGTGGCGCGATGAGGTGTTGTATTTGATGGATCACTTTACACGTTCTCGATCCGTAGGGAGTGTTGAAATCTAACATGGATTCATCCAGTAGGATCCTTTCGTAACTTCTGAAAAAAAAACAAGTTAGTATGTATTCAGGGTGACACAAAAAAGTATTATTAGTACCACGTAAGTTCCAGGGGCTGAGCCTGTTACCACCTACCGAGCATCTAGACTTCGATAACTCGTAACCACACCACACGAACAGCAACATAATATTTACAATGAACATACATTTATTGATATATTAGCAGCGCCCCGCAGTTTCACCCGCATAAGTCCCGATCCCGTGGCAATATCGAGATAAAAGGTAGCCTATGCGTTAATCCAGGTCTCCAGCTATCTACATACCAAGTTTCATCGCAATCGGTTCATTGGTTTTTGCGTGAACGAGTAACAAACATCCATCCATCCATCCAAACTTTCACATTTATAATATTTGTGGGATTGGCGGGATACAAACATTTTTTTTATTTTTATTTTACTTGGAAAACCAACAGTTTCTTATATCTATTTAGCATCTACTTATATCACTAAGAACCATTTATGAGTTTTCACATATACATATTTAGTGCTTGATTGTATTAAACCTAAGGAAATTTTGGAAAATCTAATATATAAATATAATTTCGAAAAGAAGACTAAGACAGTTCGAGAAAAGATTCAAACCATTGGTCAGATATAGTGCGAATGTAACGGGATGGATTTGAATTGAACAAATCTAAATCAGTAAGACTTCCAAGTTTGTTTATGGAGTCAGCTGCTGTCACGAAAAAGGATCCTTTTCGATAGTTTGCTGCGCTTCTGGAAACGTGAAGGGTATATTGCGACCTTACCGATCTGGAAGGAACTCTTAAGTGCAGCCTATCGAGGAGGTAAGGAGAATCTACTTTAGCCTGCGCTATTTTGACTAAAAGAGTAACATCTGCGATTTTCCTTCTTTCATATAGTGGCAGCAGGTGATGTCTTTTACATCTTGCCTCGTAGCTACTATCATGTGTATTGCATTTGTATTGCAAATACCTCGTAAACTTGTGTTGTATGGATTCCAATCTATCTATGTAAGCGTTGTACTGCGGATTCCATGTTTGTGAGCAAAAATCGAGGATACTGCGTACGTATGAACAGTAGAGAATTTTGACCGCCTTTATACTCCTGAACTGAGAGCATGATCGCATCACGAAACCTAGCATTTTGTTGGTTCTTTTGACAATGTCATCTATGTGCTTTTCATATGTCAACTTTGAGTCGTGGGTTACACCCAGATCACGTATTTCATTCACTCGCTTAAGGGGAAATCTGCATGTTTAAGTAAATGTCCAACTTTCACCAACAATTTTAAAGGTGATACAAAGTCACAGACTAGGACACCACACTTACTAAAAAGTTTATAAACCTATAATAAAACCTTTTCTTAAAAAAATACTTACGTAGTTAACAACTTCTGTTTAACTTTTCTAGCTTTCTTCTTTATAGCCTTCTGCTTCTCCCTGTCTTTCCTCTCTTGTTCCAATCTCTCTGCCTCCTCTTCTAACTCTTTCTCTTCTTTGGCGTTTTGGTCTTGACTCTCGGATGTGGTCTGTCAAATATTATATAATCGTTATTACCATTAATTTCTTACTGGTAAATAATGAGATTTATAGTTTAGGTAGTACCTGCAACTCCTGTAAGAAGAAGTTGTTTCAAAATCAAAGCACAGGATACATAAAAGCACACGTACAAAAGTCTCACTCCGCCAAATCATTTAAATAAATAGCGACTCATGTTCATACACAATAAAGTCGCAATTCAGGTCGCACAGCGCTTATTCACGTAGAAATTGCCTCTCTTTCTATAGCGTAACTCTTATCTAAAAACACGCATTTCATATAGAACTATTAATACATTACATTAAATATTTCTTATCACATTGTTTATTAAAAACATAAAATTAAAATTAGAATAATGTCTTTTTTAAGATTTTATTGTTTTATTTACCTCTTATCGACAAAAACCTCTTAAGTTTCTCATTAAGTAATACTTTTTTTGTATATTTGGTTCAAATCATTTTCTATCGCAAGAACCCAACAATGTCAATATGCGATAGATATCGCATATTGACATTGTTGGGTTCTTTAAATAAAAGGGCTCGAGCCTCTGCTGGCTGGCGTCTTGCTGTATGATGTAGCACAGTGATGAAGGTACGCTTACCGTCTACCTGGGCTAAGTGGTCTTTTCGCGGATGGCCTGAAGGTGCGACTAGACCCTCTGCTGGCTGGCGTCCTACTTGTCGCGAATATAGTACAGTAATGTATGTAGACTTACCACCTGCCTGGGCCCTGTGGCCTTGTTGGGGATGGCCTAGAGATGTGACTAAAGCCTATTCTGGCTGGCGTCCTGCTTGTCGTGGATGTGGTACAGTAATGTAGATAGACTTACCGCCTGCCTGGATCTCGGGGCCTTCTCGCGGATGCCCTGAAGGTGTGACTCGTGTCTCTGCTGGGTGCCGTCCTGCTCGTCGCGTATGTAGCACAGTGATGTAGGTAGACTCACCGCCTGCCTGGATCCTGTGGCCTTCTCGCGGATGGCCTGGAGATGTGAGTCGTGCCTCTGCTGGGTGGCGTCCTGCTAGTTGCGTATGTAGCACAGTGATGTAGGTAGACTCACCGCCTGCCAGAGCCCTGTGGCCTTCTCGCGGATGACCTGGAGGTGTGACTCGTGCCTCTGCTGGGTGCCGTCCTGCTCGTCGCGTATGTAGCACGGTGATATAGGTAGACTCACCGCCTGCCTGGGTCCCGTGGCCTTCTCGCGGATGGCCTGGAGGTGTGACTCGTGCCTCTGCTGGGTGGCGTTCTGCTAGTCGCGTATGTAGCACAGTGATGTAGGTAGACTCACCGCCTGCCTGAGTCCTGTGGCCTTCTCGCGGATGACCTGGAGGTGTGACTCGTGCCTCTGCTGGGTGGCGTCCTGCTCGTCTCGTATATAGCACAGTGATGTAGGTAGACTCACCGCCTGCCCGGGTCCCGTGGCGTTCTCGCGGATGTCCTGGAGGTGTGACTCGTGCCTCTGCTGGGTAGCGTCCTGCTCGTCGCATATGTAGCACAGTGATGTAGGTAGACTCACCGCCTGCCTGGGTCCCGTGACCTTCTCGCGGATGGCCTGGAGGTGTGACTCGTGCCTTTGCTGGATGGCGTCCTGCTCGTTGCGTATGTAGCACAGTGATGTAGGTAGACTCACCGCCTGCCTGGGTCCTGTGGCCTTCTCGCGGATGACCTGGAGGTGAGACTCGTGCCTCTGCAGGGTGGCGTCCTGCTCGTCGCGTATATAGCACAGTGATGTAGGTAGACTCACCACCTGCCTGGGTCCCGTGGCCTTCTCGCGGATGACCTGGAGGTGTGACTCGTGCCTCTGCTGGGTGGCGTCCTGCTCGTCGCGTATGTAGCACAGTGATGTAGGTAGACTCACCACCTGCCTGGGTCCCGTGGCCTTCTCGCGGATGTCCTGGAGGTGTGACTCGTGCCTCTGCTGGATGGCGTCCTGCTCGTTGTGTATGTAGCACAGTGATGTAGGTAGACTCACCGCCTACCTGGGTCCCGTGGCCTTCTCGCGGATGGCCTGGAGGTGTGACTCGTGCCTCTGCTGGGTGACGTCCTGCTCGTCGCGTATGTAGCACAGTGATGTAGGTAGACTCACCGCCTGCCTGGGTCCCGTGGCCTTCTCGCGGATGGCCTGGAGGTGTGACTCGAGCCTCTGCTGGCTGGCGTCCTGTTTGTCGCGTATGCGTGAGCGCAGTGCATCGGCCTCTAGTTCAGCCGCCGCCGCTAGCGCGGATAAACGGGACTTCACACCCTCAGCCTGCCGAACATGATACATTTATAGTGAATCTAAGTCTATTTTACACAAGATGTAAGATTATTTTATTTGTTTAAACATGTGTCATAACAATGGTGTTACAATATAATTATATTTTTGTAGTGTCAAAATGTTTTGCCCATGAAGGCGTATAAAACTTGAGTTTTGTAAAGTTGATAAATGTAATATCACAAGATTAATATTTTTTACTCTTCTCAATAAGCTACATGATTTTAATTTGGTGATAATTGTAAACGTCAACCTTAAAGAGATATATAAAAAATATATCTGCCAGATTAGAACAAGAAGAGAGTGAACAAAGTCGAGAAGATATGAATGTAGTCTGAACGGTATTTACAGAAAATGTAGTAGCGTGTGCTGTTGATGTATGTAGCGTGAATCAAAGAAGAAATAAAAAGTGTAAGAAGGCTTACTGTAGGGATGATGAAACAAGAAGAATGGTAGAAGAAAATAGTAGTAAGTAGCCTACTAATAGAATAAAGGAAAAGTATCGAGACGTCAATCTTAAAGTTAAAGAATGCGTGGAAAGAAAGAAACTAGAGAGGCTTGCGAGCGATTTCAGCGCAAGTTTCCGGGACAACATAAAGACGTTCTGGCAACTGGATCGATTTTTTTTCTGACCCATCATCAAAGGTATCATTAGCACTATCGTCTGACTTCGTTTTCGGGAGCGATTCACTAACACCCGGTATTACCAATTATTCCCTCTAAAAGACATCGTAAAATATTTTTTTAGGTAAACTCGCAATTAACAGCGAAAATATAACTCGCCTAAATTCAATAAACACTTTCATCATACTAATATGTGCCCAATTCATTTGTTCGGGTTATACGTTATATCGCTTTTGGCGATAAGGCCGCCTATTGTATTATTTTTTTAAGCAATATGTCGTTGGTGTACAATAAAGGTTATTCTATTCTATTTTATTCTACGTTGACTCTGTTTTAAATTTAATGGAGACGCTGTTGGTCTTTTTTTTTAATTTTTTTATGTTTATTAATTTACAAAGATAATCATCATTATTTTTATACAGAGTTATTTGCAATAAATAATATTGTTTAACGCATTGTAACATTTTATTGATTTAGTTTATAGTGTATATTTATTTTATAAATCGTACTCAAAACCGGCCTGGTAATGGCTCGATCTTGAGATCAAGAACTTGAGTCGTGGCTCTTTTGAATGATTGATTGATCGAATGAATTTACGCTTCATATTTTTTTTGTCAAGCGTGTATGCTTTATGTGTATGGTTTTGAGTTGTACACATTATAATAAAACGTTTAAGTATCGGGCAAAAAAAACAAAAAGTATGCATGTATTTGACAATATTATTATATTTGACAAAAAGAAATATCCATCAGAAAGAATATTATAAAATAAGCTCAATTTATTTCAAGAGAATTAGTAACATCTAATTGTTTCTGAATTATTAATAACTGAACTAAGAAATTGATAGGTATCTAGATATTACTTATACCTTACTTATACCTTACTTATACCTTACTTATACCTTACTTATACCTTACTTATACCTTACTTATACCTTACTTATACCTTACTTATACCTTACTTATACCTTACTTATACCTTACTTATACCTTACTTATACCTTACTTATACCTTACTTATACCTTACTTATACCTTACTTATACCTTACTTATACCTTACTTATACCTTACTTATACCTTACTTATACCTTACTACTTTACTTATACTTGATTATATTTAGTTACTTACTTTGTATTGTAGTTGAACGAATCATTATAAATGTGTAAATGTTAATTTCTAATTTTAAACCTATTTACGCATAAGAGAACAAATAAAACAAGTGTTTATAAGCACATGAGACATTTTAAAAACAAAGGTAATTAAAGCAAGTATAAAACCAAATCTGACTCTACTCATTCCTTGTCCCACCAGTGGCTGTTTATCATAACATTTTTTTGTTTTTAGACAGCTTTGTAAATACAACTTTACATCACACGCATAAGGCTGAATTTACCTTAATGTATGTTAACTTCATAACTATAACTACTTAATTCAAATTTCTTTATTTTTGTGAGACAAAGATATATTAAAGGTCTTACAGTACATTAAAGGGATACAGTTCCCAATGTCCTACCAATGAAATAGGTGTACAAAAATACTTAAGTATAATTTTGGACAGTTTTAAGTGCAACTTTTGAATGGGACTGTGTATCTAAGGTTTTTACACGCTTTATATTAGCTTCATTGTATGTTTATTTGTAACCGACTCCTTAGGGCTCCTTAAACGGACAGATTTCATTCAAATTTTGCAGACCTGTCAAAGATCTATGACAATGCAATAATTCGATTTAAAAAAATAAATAATAGTTTAAAATAACTAAAAAAACACGCTTTTATAGAAAATCCAACTAAAAAATAGAAAATAAATTTTAATAAATTTGGATTAAGAATAGTGTAAATAAGAAATAAATGTATATTATATAAAAAAAAGCGTGGGGCTCCAACTACCCGGCCGGACCGACTCCTTAACGTGCTCTCCGAGGCCCGGAAGGGTCTCAATATGTTGAGAATGGTCACCCATTATATGGAAAACCCATAAAGTTACTTAACCTTGCAATGTGCTAACCTACTCGGTTACCACTTAGCCACGAGCTCCTTCTAGGCGTTCTCTAATTTTTTTTACTTTATGTAATCTGTTAAATGTAAGTCTGTATCTTAATAATTACTAGAAACCCGCCCGGCTTCGCACGGGTAGCAGTGACGTTTTTAACAATTATCATCATATTTCAACCAATTTACACAAAACCTTAACAAATTATAAACCTAAACCTTCCTCATGAATTGCTCTATCTATTTGTGAAAAGTCCGTTAAGTGAACGGATTTTGATGCGGTTTTTGAGTTTATCGCGAAGAGACAAACAGACGCGGCAAGGGAATTTGTTTTATAATGTGTAGTGAAGATATGTCTTTTCACTATACTTCCCGTATGTTGAAACATAAAAATATTGGCATTGACTACAGTTAGGATTTAAATTTAAAACAGCGACAAAAGTATTTTTGGAACATAAATTGAGTTTCCGTTCGACAGGTGGCGCTGTGCCTCTCGGCTGGATCGCATTATGGTTACGTCACAAACTGAGTACATAATATCTTCCTGAAGCTATGATATATTACGATAAGTATCTAAATAGTTAATTAGCAATTTTTGCAAAGAATCTAACAATGAAAACTTGTTAGACTTTATATACCAAGAGGTGAATGTCGAATATAAAAACATTTACGAAACAAAATCACTAACTTTAGTTTTGCAGCTTTCTTGAGCAAGTTCAAGAAAGACTTTAAAAGTATTATTTCATTTCGTTAGATATCCGATATCCGCTCAAACTCACCTTCTCCCTCGCAGCGTCGTCTCTCTCCTGTTTCTTCAACTCCTTGAGCTCCTCGACCCTGGCATCCCTCTCCTTCCGTTTCTCCAAGAGTGTCTCGACGTGCAGCTTGCGCGCCGCTTCAAGCGCTTGTCTGCGAGCGCCTACAGCTGCTTCACGAGCCGCTTTTTGTTCCTGCAAAAACAAATGTGTTATATCGTTCATTCGTTCGTGTTATTCGTTTGTGACGGTTTTATATGACATTTCACATTTAATAACTGACAATATAGTTATTATGAACATAAAGTATGTTATTAATATATAGTTTTATTGACTGCACGGATGGCGCAATGGTTAAGTGGTCACCTCGCCACTACACCGCACCGAGGGTTGTGGGTTCAAATCCCACACGGGGTAAAAAATTGTGTGATCCACAAATAGTTGTACCGAGGCTGGGTGTTTTTTTTGCCCGTTGTGTGATGAAGTGACGATGAACACGACGATGGTACACGCCTATTCACTCTACTCTTGAACGTTTCAGGATAATAATTGCCAGGAAACAGACGTAGGCAGTTCATTCCATACTTTGGCAACTCCGTCCAAAAAAGGAGCTGTCAAAGCGTTTATTTCGAATTTTTGTCCAGACAATGCAAGGGAGCCTCTGTCTGCATCTGTGCTCAGTCTAGTAGTCTGATGAAGGAATGGTGAGGGTTCAATTAATTCGAAGAGAGCTTCCACACACTCCGTTAAGCAACTAGGACGATACCCAGGGCAATGAATGTTGTAAATAATGAAAATTACCTAATTTTTATATTCTATATCTATTGTAGGTATATCAAATATTGGCAGTAAAATATAGAAGCAACCTCGGGATGACCACAGTGGAAGATCGGTGTACCAACACAGGGAGAATCCGCCGACCTGGCTAGCAGGTTAGTTTAGAGTTATATCAACCTAGGTCTTTTACCCGGAGGTGGTGCCCGCGCTTTTGCGGGCAGGCGCTAGGAGGGTTCCGGATGTCTTAATAAAAGCTATTCCCGGATCCCTCCTACTTAAGGCGCAGTTCGGCACACCGTGTGGTTTTAGTCGGTTCGATTCCTACACACCGCCCCACCGAAAACCCCGGTGGGGTGACGGCCCGAGGGGGTTTCCACACGTACAAAAAAAAAAGGGTTATATCAACCTAGTTAAGCTTTGTATATACTAATCAGCGCGAGAACTTTAATTCCGTGATTCAGGGTCAGTAGTTATTACGTAGTTTGTCTTACCTTCGCTAGATGACGCTGTCTTATATCTACTGACTGCTGACATCGAATAAAAAGTGTTTAAATCATAAAGTAGACATTGTTTTACTATCTGTAAAAGTCTGATTAAGCTGATGACTCTCTTACCAATTTCGATAGCCTGTCCCTCCTCATGTGACGCAGGCGCGTGGTGTGAGAGCGACATTGGTCGAGGAACTCGTGTCTTCTGTTCTCCGCCTCCAACTGCTTAATAAACGCTATTTCACGAAGTTTTTCTTCTTCGTCGTGAGCTTTGCGGACTATATCCTGGAGAAGAATTAAAGTTCTCTCAAACACTATAAGATGGTTTAGGTAGTTAAAAGGCGGAGATTACCAACAGACTATGGACGGTAAAGTGTTGGAGCCACATTCTAATTTACTGTCGTCTTCATGCAATTTTAAATCAAATTCATAATAACGTGCATACTGCTCTATTAAGCTTAAAAACTCTACTAAGCTTAAAAGCGTTACTGAGCTTAAAAGCTTTACTAAGCTTAAAAGCTCTCCTAAGCTTGGAAAATATGTTTTTTATCAGCTTCACTAGTAAAGAACTGTTTAAACAAATGTTGGAAGTCAATTTTAACCTACTTCTAATTGTCGCATCGAAATAAAACTTTGTAGGTAAATGTAGTTTGGATAATACTAATACTGGATAATAACAAAAAAAAAAACCTATAATTTGGCGTCTTGGAGCTGATCTGATGATGGAGTCAGGACGTGGATATTGAAACTCTTCAGTGGATAGTAGTAAACCCTCTAAATTTGGGCTCATATCATTCATTTTGACGAGTTGAATAGGGCTTTGAACGATGGTCTGATGACTTTAAACGATGATTTGACTGGCCTGTTGGCCTAGTGGTTAGTGACCCTGACTGCTATGCTACAGGTCGTGGGTTCGATTCCCACCCGAGTCTGGGTGTTCTTTGTGTCCGTTGTTTGTATGTTCGTAAAGTCCCCAGCGACACAGGAGTCTTTTCAAAAAAGAAGATCATGAAGCCCGGAGATGAACAGTGGAACTCTTTTTTACTTTTTGGTTCGGTTGGCCATTAAATCCTGTTTTAAGTTTTCCTAAACTATAATTCAGTAAAGGAAGACAAGCTGTGTCTTATTCTAAATCCGTTTAGCGGTAACGACGTGATTGACAATCAAACAGACCGACATTGAGAGAGACCTTGTAAAAGTCATTATTACTTCTGTTAGTCATTTCATGATATTTTGGTGTTTTAAAACATCGTGTTGCTAGCTTTTGTCGGCGGCTTCGCTCACGTAAAAGCGATTATTCCATTCTTCGTATAGAACATTCCACTTTTTTGTGGATGAAAGGAACTCTATGTCCTTCTCTGAATCCCTGGCAACTTGTATGAAAAAATGATGATGAGCGGATGATCGGATGAACGGGACAGTAGCTTATAAAAAACTAACAAACATACATTTAATTTTTTATATATCAAGATGTTATAAACCTGGTGATACGGGGATTTAACAATTGAGAGCTATAAGCAGTAGCCTCATTTTTTTACATTTAGTTACATGTAATATTCCTCATGTCCACTAGGAGAGGAACACCAGCTTTCCAGTCACAGGAAATACAGGGCATTCGGGTTCGCGACCCCGGCCTCTGTGAGCTCCTGCAGTCTCTGTCCTGTTCCCCATCCGAGACTTGCGGTATCCCTTACCCTAGGTTCCTCTCCCTACACATTTTTGCTTATATAATTTTATCTTTTTTCTTCTTTCCCGTTTAAAAACGATTACATTCCTAAGGAGAGTTATCGTCAGTCTGTTGGTCGGCCATAAAAGAAACCAGCCAAAACCCTTTGCAGTGTTACACGTTGCGCTGAACCTAACAAAAAATCAGAAAATAGCAGGACGATGATTCCTCTCTAACGTTACCTTTAAATGTTGGTCCCTGTTCTCAGCTGCCTTTTGAAGTCGCCTCTCCATCCTCAACCGCTTCTCCTCTATCAGTTGGTTTTTAGCGACCTGAAAAGAAAGAAAGCGTATCTAAAAAATCACTACATATAAAACAAAGTCCCCCGCCGCACCTGTATGTTCATTGGTTGAAATATGATGATGATTGTTAAAGATGCCTGTACTATCCGTGGGAAGCCGGGGCGGGTTGCTAATACTCAATAAAAATCGCTCACTGTCTCTTTATTTTCTTCTTATTTATTGTCTCTTAGGATAGAATTCTCTATTTTTTTAAATAAGTATTTTTCATATCAAATATTCATATCCGACTTTAATACTTCTAAATCATAGCAATAAACACTATCATTTATTATTTTTCCATCCTTACGGTGGAATAGGGGGACGACTGTTAAGTCAAATCTTTTTACTAAACTTTTTCCATCCTTACGGTGGAATAGGGAGACGACTGTTAAGTCAAATCTTTTTACTAAACTTTTTCTATCCTTACGGTGGTATAGGGGGACGACTGTCAAGTCAAATCTTTTTAATAAACTTTTTCGTACTTCGGTACTTTTATTGTATGAAATACTACGGCATGACGTCACACTTCACTGTTGTCAAAACATTCATTTTTAATGTTAATTTGACAATGACGATAAAATAAATTAAAAGCTTTAAAGTATAACTGAACAACAACTTTCACACTATTTTAAATTATTTGATTGTAAAACTTGGTGATTTTTAGCATAGGCATCTACACAATTCTTTACAAATTAAAATCCATTTTTTTGTTAGAATAGTTGAAAAGACTAACAGTATTGGTGCCCTTAACAAGGTGTTGAGAAAAGATCTCGCAGATCTCAGTCCTATGTAAATTTAGAACAATTTTAGTCCTAATTTTATGAAATTCCATAAAAATATTAATATGTTAGATCAAAGTTATATTGGATCACCATTTGAGACCCATTTTCTAATTTCATTTCAGATGACAGAACATGTATTAAATATATTGTTGTTGTTGTAAAATAGTTTAATAAACCCCTACCATACCCCTTGGGGGATACAGGCGGGAGTGTATTTATGTATACATAAAAAAAAAATTACCAGATTTTATAGACATTTTCAGAAAGAGATACCACAAAGGAGACTTACCTTTACTTCTTCAACTTTAGCCAAAAGCTGGTGAATTTTCCTAGCTCTTTCAGTCTGATACTCTATCCTCTGTCGTTCTGCTCTCGCTTGTTTGGCTTGAAGTCGTCTCAAAGCATCTTGCAGGCTGCCTCGACGCTTGATGCCTTGGGATAGCTTAGCGTGCAGCTGTTGGGCACGACCTGGATGATACAAGAGATTTGAAATATCATATCTATACTAATATTATAAAACTGAACAACTTAAATATTTAAGAACAACTCAAATTTGAGCAGTGTATTTCTTTTTCTGAGACATCTCACTCACAAATGTCCGATCCCAAACTGGGCGGAGCCTAAACTACAGTAAATAGACTGCTGACACTGATAAAATACATACATATTATACATAAATTACACCCAGACACAGAACAAATGATCATGCTCATCACACAAGTATAGTCCTGAGTGGGAATCGAAGCCACGATCTCTGGTTTAGCAGTCAGGATCACTAACCACTATACTAACAGTCCCGTATGAGTTGTCACCCACCGGCTTAGCCGGCTCATGTTAAGCTTCATAAGGTCACCTATTACTATGTAACTATTTTAAATTTCAGGACCGCAATCTAGTAGATATTTCTAAATGAAAAATCCAAAAAATCCCTTTAATTTTCCTTGCCTTAAGAGTCCAGACGGTGGCAAGCCAGCTGTAGTTGCTCCTTTTGTGGTGTGTCGGAATCAATCTAACTAAAAGCACACCGTGTTCCATCACGGGTGTCTAAGGGTCTACGGCCTGTTGTGACGTGGAACCTCTATTATCAATAGCTACGGTACCCACTTACCATCAAAATACGTATAATTGGAACGAAGTTTATTTATCGCACGTTTCACTTCAGACGCTGCGCATGGGCGCTGTACGCGAGAAAGTGTTAGCGAAACGAAAAATGCTGACCGCGAGTACGAGATATTACTGCAATTTGATATTGGTTGTATACTAATTATCCATATTTTATTAGTTCGGGTAACTTTCACAGATGACGCAATTATAATTTGAGTTTTTACAAAATTTACTATATTTTGATTCAATTTGTTCAATTAATTAAATCTCATAACTACTACTTAATTAAATCTCACTAAACATTATAAATGTGAAAGTTTGGATGGAGGGATAGATGGATGTTACTCTTTCACGCAAAAACCACTGAACCGATTGCTATGAAACTTGGTATGTAGATAGCTGGAGACCTGGATTAACGCATAGGCTACTTTTTATCCCGATAATTACACGGGATCGGGACTTACGCGGGTAAAACCGCGGGGTGCTGCTAGTATATTTATATATAGCAAAAGGACTATTGTTCCAACCGGATGTCCCAATGACACTACACGTTTTTTTAAGGTAAAATTACCTGGATCTCTAGCCACCAACGCCTCCAGCGCCCCGAGCGTGTCGACCCTCTCTGCCCACGACATACCGGCCAGAGCTGTTTCGTACTGATCTTCGAGGCTCGCTGTCAAAGAGGCCAGGTTCTCCGTCGACTGGTTTATACAGGCAGACGTATCTTCACATAGTATTTCGGCATCAGTCTGGAAGCATGGAAAGCATGGGGATTTCAATATATTTTTTTATAATTGGTTTGGTTCTATTCAAAGTTGGTCCCATATAAAATTGTAGAGAATGTTCCACTTCTAGGGGTGGCAAATTAGGGGATGAAAGATTTACTATTATTTAGGCGCATTAAAATCGGTTTATTTATTTTTTGAAGAAAATTATTTTTCAGATATTACGCTAGGTGTCTGCCCTTTGGGTAAAATATTTTTGGTCAAATTTTACTTCCCAAAAAATTTTCGCCCTACTTTCATTTACCAAATGAATATTTAGCAATTCTTCATTTCGCACTTTTTCCACTTGGTTCAATTATCATTTAGCATCATTTTACTTTTATCAAGTTTTAATGATTATTAAGCAAACATTTTATAGAAAAGTAGGTTAGGTTAGGTTAGAACTGCGACTTCAACAGCGCGAGCCGAGCGCCAATAACGAACTGCTTCGAGATTTTATACTATTTTTTTTTTAATGCTGTGACACGATCAAGTAATTATTTGTTAATCAATTACTTGCCCAAAAAGAATTTGCTAATTAATTATTTGACACAGGGGTAACCGCTTACTAACAGCGGGCCGTAAGCTTGTTTGTCAAATTTGTTGTAAGAAACAAAATTTTTTTTAAATTTATACGTCGCAGTAATAACAATAGGGTACAATACCCTTTTATTTAGGAGACTACAGTCCACCCGTTACTACGATAATAGTAATAATAACTTAAGACACTTCACACACGGTCGTCTAATCCCAAACTAGGCAGAGCCTGTATTATAGTAACCAGACTGCTGATAAACATACTTATATATTACTAAATACATACATATTATAGATAAATTACACCGAGACGAAAAACTAATGATCGTGCTCATCACACAATTACGTCCTGGGTGGGAATCGAACCGACCGACCTCTCAACGGTCCAAGATCAGAAACCACTAGTCCAACAGGCCCATCAACGATCAGTGCCAACGTCCAGCAAAATTGTAATACATCTAATATTTAAAAAAGCGTTTTAGGGGTTTCGGTTTTTTTTTACATTTAGTTACGAGATAACTGAAATAATAAGTAGGCAAGACTAAGTGAAACAAATATTGTTTTTCCTTACCTCAGTATCATCAGTCTCAGTATCCAAATCAATATCGGAAACCTGCTGAAGCTCCATAATCTGCCTATTCAATAGATCCTCTTCCTCACACAGCTTCCGTTGGTCCACTTCCGATTGAAAATCTAACGCCCAACTGATCTTCCTTTCATTCTCCTCTATGAGTGACGTCATCTCTGCTATTTCCGACATCTCTGACGGATCCGCCGATTTTAATATTTCATTATGATTTGGCATTTGGTCGTCGTCTTCGAGGAATTTAAAAGTGGTTTTGAACTCTGCCTTCCATTTGTCAAAATCGAAAATTTCTCTAGTGCTTTCCTGAGAACGAGCCAACCCAGTAGTCAAACTTTCTAAAGAGGAATGTAGGCGATTTTTAGTCAGCTCCGAGCCGTTGTTTTTTGGAGTATCTTTGATTTTGTCCTTTTTCAAGGCTTTGTTTCGCGATGGTCGTGTTTTTAAACCAGTCACATCTGACTTTTGACGGATCATTGCTAAATCTTTTTTGGTATCTCTCGCTTCGGCTTTCGCTTCTAATACCTCATTAGATTTAGGCGACTCCTCTGGTTTAAAGAAGTCTTGTACTTTTGCTACCTCTTGTGTGTGATCAAACGGCTTTAGAACAATAATATCAGATTTTAGTGCATCGTGTATCTTAGGTTCTTCTTTAGTTGGTTGTACATCTCTCTTTTGAGGATTGTATTGCTTTAAAGGCGACATGTTTTCAGGTTGTTCAGATTTCGCACGATCTAATTTTGTGCTTGAAACTATTTCTTTTATTTCCTGTTTAGGAGACTCAATCATGTTTAAGGTTGGTAGACTAGTAGTTGCTGAAGGCTGGTGAAATCTATTACCCCAATGCGATTTTGATTGCTTTTTCGATTCACGACTCAAGCGCCTCGATTTTACCGTAAGCCAGCCATCATCATCACCCTTAATTTTTTCAATGTTAAGTACTTCGACAGAATTGCCGACATCTTCTGGGACTAATGTTTTGAGACTCTCACTTGACTCAATCCTAGATACATCTAATTGAGGTACCATAGTTTCAGAGCTGCCATATTCATCACAATCCTTGATATTTTCTAAAGCAGTGTTATTATTTTCTTTTTTATCGCCTTTCTCGTTAATTTTCAAACATGTAGGTCGAGGTGGTCGTGTTCTGAGACGAGTATCAAGTTTAAGAGCATTTTTATTGTCTCCAGATCCTGACCGTTGCATTCTATTAACTGGTCTTTTAGATAGGTTTGCCTTATTAGGAGCGTCAAATAGACTAGTACGACCCGTAGTTAGGTTAAAAGGATAGCTGCATTTGTTGGTTTGATTTCTATTTCTAGAGCCATTGCGATTGGGAGTTTTTTGACATGTACTTGGACGAATTTCTATAACTGTTTTGCTTCTAGTTATGAGCCGGGTTTGATTTTTTGGTTCGGCTTTAGGCGTAGTAACAGGCTTTGGCTTAGCCGCAGCTTGCGAATAAGCCGGTCTAGTAGGTAGCTTTTCATTTACTGGTTTTGTATCTTTTTTAACATCTTTGACATCACTTTGTGCGTGGTCTTTTGATTGCTCTTTGTCACTAAAATCTTTAATAACTTCAACCGTCATGTTATTAAGCAAAAAGCTTTTGTTACCTGCTGATTCCATAACTTTAGAATCTTGGTCCATATCTAATACTTTTAATACTGTAGAATCTACACCAGTGTCGAGTTTATTTTCTTCTTTTACACTTTCTTGTTTAGTTAAAACTTTTTCACCATTATCGGGCGATTTGCAAGAACTTTCATTAGACACATCTGCAAAATTATCTTCAGATTTGACGGGTGATTCTGTAGCAGTGCTTGCTTTGTCATCTGTGGGGCTTTTCGCTGCTATGTTTGCTGATTTGTCAGTTACGTTTGCAGTTATAATAGCACTCTCGATTTCTTTATCTCGATTCAATTGATTCTCGTTTTTTGCTGTGTTTTCAGTGAGATGCTTGGCTAAGAATTCATTTTCCATTGCATCTAATTTAGCCATTGTCGCTTTTGCTTGGTTAGAAATATCATCATCAGATGTTATCTTAGTGCCTTCTTTAGCTAATACTGTGCGTTTAGGTGACTTAATAACAACCAATTTAGGGCAAGTGTTTCTATGTTCTTTTGCTTTACCTATCTCCACTGCAGGATCATTTGTGGACTGCTCTTTTTCTTCAACTGGTTCATGATTGATATTATTGTTGTTAGGGATCTCAATCTCTTCGCTAATGTTATTGCCTTCTTTTTCTTTAATATCCGACAGTCTTGATAACTCTAAAACAGACTTAGCCTCAGGCTTGGCAGTGATCTTCGAAGCAATTTTGCTGCTGAAAAACTCGATATTAGCTTTAGGGCTGGTGGTATTGGAATGTCCGGTAATCCTCGGGCTTATTTTTCCACTCCCCGGACTAGCTTTGCCAGTTAGGTTCGGGCTGTTTTTCCCACTTGGAGTATTATGTCCAGAGAGACAAGGACTATTTTTGCCTGATACTGATGGTGAACTTTTAACGGAGTAAGCTCGGCGTGACTCTGGCCGTACGAAATCAGTCTTTCTAATCTCCCACGCTAGGCTCTGCGGCCTTTGAGGAGGAGGAGTATTGTCGTATTCCCATTTTAGTCGAAACCACTCGGCCAGGGCTTTGAAGTCACGAGTGTAGTTCTCTAGCACCAGGATGACTTCTTGACACTCGTTGAGGTTTTCATGAGCCTCAACAGTGTTATAGATTTCTCCAATCTGTTGACAAAATTCATAAATTTGATTGTAACAACATGTCCTTTAAATGTGTTTTAGTTTTGTAGGTTATTATACAATGAATATTGAATGTACTATGAAAGTCAGACTAATCTTTACAAAGCTAGGGTTAAACGTTTGACCATGCCGAATTTCCTGATTCTTTTTAAAACAAACGCGGTGAAAGAAGGGAGCGTTTTTACAAAACTTTAAGAATATCTTGTGAAAGTTTTTACGTGGGAGAGCCACGCTTCGGCATGTTTGGCCGGCTCGACTACGCTCGATACCACGGCCTCACAGAAAACCAGCAGTGACACAATGATTGCATTGCTTTTCGCCGGGTGAGTGAGGCTACCGGAGGCCCTAACCCTTCCCTCTCCCCTATTCCCGTTCTTCCCCTCTCCCCCCTCTCCACCCCTCTAATCCCCCTGTCCCGTCTTCCCGCTCTTCCCCCCTCTTACCCTATTCCCATCTCAAAGGGGGGCAACGCACTTGTGACTCTTGAGTTGCAGGTGCCCATGGGCGGCAGTAGTCATTTACCATCAGATGACCCATCTGCTCGTTTGCCCCCTTTACCATAAAAAAAAAGTACTTGAAATGTACAAACTAAAAATTGAAAAAAAATGGGATATTTTAAGTTGAAACTTGTATGTTCAAAACAATTTTAAAGCAAAGTTCAAAGTTGAACACTAAATATAGACGTCATGCAAGTATTGATTTTATACTTCTATGAAACAGCTGGGATGCTATTCTTAGTTTAAAGCTAAGGTCAGCCTGCGGTAATGGCTCACTGCCTGTTACTAAGTCTTGGCAAATAATTTATTTAAAGGTAGATGATTCATTCCGACGCACATGTTTCTCACTCAAGTGGCGGCTAAGTTAGTTTTTTTATAAAATGATATTCTTTATTTAGCCACTCGAAATTTTCAAAGCTGTTATGAGTATTGGTGTTAGAATGCATTAATCACAATTTTTTCTCCAAATCGTGATAGCCTTTACATTTGATAAAATGTAATTTTAAGTACTTGGTAAAAGTTGCTCAGCTTATATTGAAAATAAAATATAGGTCGCTCAGCAGATTTTCGAAAAAAAAAATAGAGAAAAATATTCTTCACAGACGTACACGAGACCATACACGCATACGCAAAAACACACACGCACACGCATATGCGCACGTGCACGTACACGCGCACAGGCATACACACAATGTTCGAGCTGAATCCATTTCGATGTTATTACAATAATAAAACACCTGTCAAAGAAGATTAAGTGACATCAAGTTTTAATTCAATATTCATCTTGGGTAAAATGCTCTTAGGCCCAACCACAGATAAGATAATAGTTACTTCGTAACAGATACATCACTCCCATACAAAACTTAAAATACCTACATTATAATAGCCTACAAAATTTAAATAATAATACCTGGCGTTAGCTGCGACCAGAAATATATCTTATTTACGCTTTCCGAAAGTTGAGAACGCCTTGCCCATCTTGAACCTTCGTCTGTGTGTGTAGCCGAACTGCCGGACACTCTAGGGTTGTACACAGTACACAAATAATGAAATAAATTATTTATTTGGGGTATGTTCCGATATACACTGCGAGCACTGTTCAGTGCTCTTACCGCGCAGAAATTCGTTTCGTTATGGACTGACAGTATACTGCCGCAGTATCCTAGGGAAATATATAACGTCATAAATTGTCGCCATTTTAGTACTGTGAGCACTTCCGTTTTCGAGGAAAGGTGCTCTCAGTGCTTTGATTACGTGATCAACTACAATTTTTTTCTAGTTAAATAGGAAACAATTATTTGTCGAAATATGTTCATCACTTTTAACGTACATAGCGATACATACCAATTTAAATAATTCGGTTATAAAGTTATTATGCATTCGGTTACTTGAAAAACAATATTTTCTTTTAATAAAAAGTAAACTCACTTTTATTATGCGAGTAATTCAATTGAAAATTGACTTGAATATTAAATTTTTAAATAATATTTCTTTATGTTGAACAGATAACTTGTACATTTATGATAATTATTTTCACAAAAACATAGATGACAGTATACTGGACTGCGTTCCGTATTAAACAGTAACCAGTATAGCTAATTATGAAGGAACAGCTTCGCAGTATATTAAATTGACGTCACTGCTTAGTGCTCGCAGTGCATATCGGAACACACACTTGATAATCAAATTTATGGGTGTTGGGTTTTATATAATGATAAATAAAATTATTTCCCCTATGAAATTTATATCTTTAATTTTTATAGGTAATTAAAGTATCTGTTAAACCTTCGATAGTAACATAAAATGTTGATGCTGTAGACATATACATCACTATCACTACATCACTACATATTATAAAGCAAAGTCCCCCGCCGCGTTTGTCTGTTTGTCTATCTGTTTCGATAAACTCAAAAACTACTTAACAGATTTTCATGCGGTTTTCATCAATAGATAGAGCGATTTATGAGGAAGGTTTAGGCATGTAATTTGTTAAGGTTTTGTGTAATTGGTTGAAATATGATTACGATTGTTGAAGATGTCTCTGCTACCCGTGCGAAGCTGGGGCGGGTTAATAGCTGTTGCGTAGACTAGAGAAAGATACTCTGATAATTTAAACTTTGTATAACATATTATGTTACACAAAAGTATTAAATAACAAATAACTACCTACTCAAATAAAAACCTCAAACCGTGCCGATCTCAATATGTTTTACATTTCAGTAGCTCTTATTATTATTTTGACTATATTTCTAACTATATTACATATTGTGTGAAAGAAGCAGCCGTCAGTTCGCCTTGCCTACAAGTTACAACAAATGAATACGCTGGCAGTTCACACCTACTAAGTTCGTCACCTTTCGTAGAAATTATGGGTTTATTATTATTGACGGTTTAATAGAATACATTTATTACATCATCATCATTTATCAACATTGTATAGAATTTATATAAGCAACATTTTTTTTTTTTTGAGAAGATAACTATTATTTATTATTAGTACAGCCACGCGGCAATGGCGAGTAAAGAATAAACACCTGAAGTGTAGATGTTTTTATATTATATTGACAAACAAATAATAGCAAAAATCATTTTTGTTGCAACTTTTTTTCAAAGGATTTCACAGATCACTTACCTAACAATAACGCAATTTAACATAATAAATACATTTAGCAATAACAAAACATAATAAGTTCGATTTGACATTTTGTTTTTATTTACGGAGAATACCGTTCTGCCGTGCGTGCGTGCTCTCAGCTACGCGTTGTTGCCTCTACTGGCACTTTTACCGTGGACGGGAAGCTAAATTGGTAGGTATATAAAACGCGACCTCGAGCGAGTGATGTAGCCCTAACCCAACTTTCATTATTCGGATTTAATGGGATCTTGTTAATCCTATTCCAAATATTCTTTGTATATGTCGTCGACAATAATAGCAACCAGAATATACTAATATTTGTTAATGTATATATTAATACGTGAATAGAATTCTTTGGACACATTTGTAAGAAAATTTCGCGGACGCAGGAATACTTAAACTTACTTAAAGTCTGTGTATAGAAAAAACTTCTTCAGGCAATCTCTAGTTTGAATAACAATATAAACGTGTCTCATATCACGCCAAACATGCAACTTATACAACGTCTGAATACTTATTATAGCCACTAGCCTAATAGAAATGTTAAGCCAGTTTTACAAGAACTATTGCCAAATTACGAGCTCTAGGTAGCCACTTCCCGCAGTAAAAGTAAAAAACATTTATTAACGATATCCGGCGGCCCTACACTAGGCAAGTTTGTCCTGTGGATGCCAAAGTCAGTCTAGGATACTTAGTATAGATCTAGAACATATTAAAACAATCAATATCATGTGTCAAGTTCCTCACCGCTCGTTGCAAGTCTCCAAACAGTAACGCCCAGTAGCGGGCACGTAGTTCAGAGCGTTTGTCTCTCCCAGCTGAAGCAGATCGTAGACGTGTTGCGGCTCGAGGCGTTGCGCGGCGGAGTGGAGGGCCGGCGCGTGGTGGTTTGCGAGAGATGCGGCCTGGAAGAGCAAAAAAACAGTTCTGTTGCATTTTAGGTCCTTTTTTATAAACCGATTGAAATGGTAAACAATGACAACACCACGGGAGCCACACACGCTCAGCCGACCTTGTAAAGTCCTTGAATCAAATACCATCGCGTAAAGCTGGGCTCCCACTCCAAACAGAACGTACTCCGTACCTACAGAGTAAGTTCAACTCGCAACAGTAAACTTCATAGAAGTCCTTCCACCAAGAAAGAGTTAAGCGGAAGGTGCTGAGCGAGTAAAAATAGTTAAAACCGGACTGACTCCTCTTTAACAAACGGAGCGGACTCCGCACGAATTCCACTTTAATCGCTACTGTAAACATCATAGCGGAAGCGGAACGGACCGAACTAGTAAAAAATAGGTAAGAACGAGTTCGCTGTGACACAGTGTCGGCGAGGAGTCAGTAACTGTCTCCGCCGCACACACCACCCGCTCGTACCTCTCGCGCGGCTTTCGGTGCCTGCCGCGGTCGCTCGCCACCGGCAACGTACTGCATTTTTCTTGTACACATATAATAAATACATTACTTCTTAGTATGTACATACTCAGAATTTTCAATTGAATCGTAACTTGACACCACAAAAAAATACACAATATGTTCCCCTGACCAAATACAAAGTCTAACTAATTATTGCTTGCAATGCAATCTATTTGTCATGTTCTGTATAGAACCCTGCGCCTATTTCTCGCTGTTTATCCGAACCATCTGATATTTGAACCTCGGAAACGGCTCCAACAATTTTTAACCCCCGACGCTAAAAGGGGGTGTTATTACTACTAGTATATTATTGACTTTGATGTGTCTGGGTGTGTGTCTGTCTGTGGCTCTCCAACGGATGGACCGATTTCGATGCGGATTTTTCATTTGAAAGCCGTTTCCTTGCGGTGGTTCTTAGCTATGTTTGGTTAATATCGGTCCAGCAGTGTAAGAGTATCAGCTCTTTTCCGAAATGATGTAAGGCAATTTTGTTATTATTTTGTCTGGGGTTTTTTTAAATTTTTAATTTATAGTTATTATGAAATTTAGTATGCAGGGGGTTTCGGGGGCGATAAATCGATATAGCTAGGTTTAATTTTTAAAAAACGTTAAAAAAAACTCGGTCGTCTAGGAGCTTAGCTTTTCAATAAAGTATCACCGACTTCAATGCACCTAGCATGATAAATTGTAATAAACTGTACTCTTTATCCCTTCCTTTTGCACTCTTGAGTACAACCAACTCAATTAAAAAAAGAAAGATTGAAATCGATTAACGAAGCGAAGATAAGATAAAACAATATACGGTGGTAGTGTAATGGCTAAGGCGACGGACTTGCGATCAAATGGTTGCGGGTTCGAACCCCACCCAATGCACTACTGACGTGAACCGACTCCTAACACAATCATTTAGCTTAGCTAGAGGGGTTAACAAGGATACTAGTAACGAGTGACCCACGTTACTAGTATTCATTAAAAAAATATATATTTTCAGCTAAACAGAGAATGTCTTCCTTTTTGAAGTTGGTTAAAAAATATAGTCCATGTTACTTTTGGATAGAGTAGCTTTCAAATGGTGATTCAGTCGTTTCAGAGTGTAATGATTAATAACAAACAAACCTTCCTTCTTTATAATATTTCAGTATGTTACTAGCAACCCTTTGCATGGGGAGCAGAGACATCTTCAACAATCATCAACATATTTTAATGAATTTACACAATATCTTAACAAATTATACACCTAAACCTTCCTTATGAATCACACTGTCTATTAGTGAATATGGCTTGAAAATTCATTCAGTAGTTGTTCAGTTTATCGCAAACAGACAGACAGAAAGATGCTTTGTTTTATAATATGTAGTGATATTGTAATAATATTTGTAAATGTTAACTCTGTTAAATAAAAATGTGTATTGTCTCTAAACCTAATCTGCTGACTAATGACACACACATAAAGATAAAGTTCCTCAAAAGTTCAGTGACTCATGGAAGGAATTTTGCATACCTCTTTACTCACAAATGCCTACAAGCTAAATTTAGACATAAAATATTCTCTCTCTATGAGTGTTTATGATGTATTATGAGATTCTAAATAAAAGGACTAGAGTATATTATTGTTTTTAAAACAAGTCGGCAACGCACTTGTGACTCTTGAGTTGCAGGTGTCCATGGGCGACGGTAGTCACTTACCATCAGGTGACCCGTCTGCTCGTTTGCCCCCTATAATATAAAAAAAAAAAAAAGTATCTGAAATCAATCCTGTAATCATGGGATCATCTTTAATGTTTAGAAGAAGTTGCTCAATGCGTAAAAACTCTCAAACAAGTGTTAGAAGTATAAATTAATAATTTAAAATACCCTGACTCGATAAATCCCATCAATAATGAAAAGAGCTCCAGATCTTTGGACTGCTGAACAGTTTTTTTTAATTATAGCTAAGAACACTCTTGATTAATGTGGTGAAATTCAAACAAAAAATCTTTATCAAAATCAGTTCATTAATTTTGTAGCTATGATGTCACAGACACAAATTTGTGTGTGCCTGACACAGATACAGATGTTAAGCTCATAAAAAAAATTAACTGATCATTGAGATATATGACTGGCCTGTTGGTCTTGTGGTTAGTAACCCTGACTGCTGAGCCAGAGGTCGTGGGTTTGATTCCCACCTGAGTCTGGGTGTTCTTTGATTTCGAATAAGTGATGATAAATTTTATGAAATAAAGATATTAAATTTGAATTTGAATTAGACTCATGGACAATCTATTAAGTGTTCAGATAAGATCAGATCAGATATTTATATCAGCATTCATTTGTATTATATTTGTGTTGTAACAAAACAAACACCTAAGTATAGTTATTTCTCTTCTTCTCTTCTCTGTCTTCCTCTCAAGAGCATGTCGCTATGTTACTTCATTTAGATTAAAGTAGCACCATATATTTCCCAGAATATTACTAATACATGTTGCCCAAACTGCAAATACTTATGTACTGTATGTACTTGTCTGTACATTTTTTGTATTTATATAAAACTAGCAGCACCCTGAGGTTTCACCCTCGTAAGTCCCGATCCCGTGGAAATATCGGGATAAAAAGTAGCCTATATGTTAATCCAGGCCTCCAGCTATCTACATACCAAGTTTCATCGCAATCGGTTAAGTGGTTTTTGCATGAATGAGTAACAAACATCCATCCATCCATACATCCTCACAAACTTTTACGTTTATAATATTAGTAGGATTGTGCTTATATGTGAAGACCTTTAATTGGCTCAATGTAGTATATCACTGCTACTATTTCGATGTTAAAGCTGTTGGTTTCCTTCAAATAAATAAATAAGGGCAGGATAATAATATGATAACATAGTACAAATTTAAACAAGGGCATGGTAGGACTATGCTGCATAGTTTTAGTAGATAGTTATGAAATTTAAATAGCCTACAAACAAATAAATATATTATGAAAAATAACTTTAAACATATGCATATAAGCACCACATTCATGAGAATTCATAAAAGTTTTCAACAAGATGTTTGTTTATACTACACAGAGATCTAAAAACTACAATATAGTGTTCCAAACAGCGTTTACGTTATAAACTGCGCTTTTTAAGCTAACGGGCACTCCTTTTCTACAGCAAGAAATAAATACTACCGCCCGCCCACGACATAAAAGATTTTTACCACACACACATAGCTATAGATACAAATAAACATAAATTTACTTGGAGTATCCACGGCAACGTGAAAAGCGACCAGGTTTCGTGCCTCCCGGCCTTCCTCTTGCACCAGCTGCCTCACTTCCTCCATCGCAAGTCAACCAGAAATAATATACAGCACAAAACAAAAAGAAAAACCCCCAAACATCACTCCCGTATAGCAATCACTATGTAATCATCGGAATGTTTTCAAAGTTACATATGAATATCGATAATTACATTTAAATATAATTAATGAAAAGTAAACCGTTAAACGTTATGAGCAGGCGAAAATGCGAAAAATAAATTAGCGAATATTTTCATAACAATTCCCGTTTTGACAGTTTTGTATATAAATGTTGTCACCTTTAAAATATTGTTGAAAAAAATACTTTTCAGAGAAAATGGTTTGCATAGGGCGCCTTTCTTTTATTACTTACTTTCATTACTATATTACTTTTATTAAATACTTTCACACAACCCTCTAACTCCACTAACTCTCTAAGTCTCAAGGAGTTGTAGCTAACTACTAAAATGGCTAAAACTACTTTATAAGTTTGAGTTTTAATGTTAGTGATGGATGTTACTGAACCTTAATCATGAGTCGAAATCCGTCGGGAACACAAACAAAACAAGTATTACTAAATAAATAAATAATGGTAAATTAAGAAAAAGTATAAATTGACCTATATTCTTCCGAGGCAAAATAGCCAAAATCACGTTATCACCTGTTTAAAATTAAATTTGATGATGAAACTATCGTATATATACACACGATAGTTTCATCATCTTAAGATATTATGTGCTATGGGGCCTATGGGCTATGGCATGGCCATAACATAACGCTCTTAGCCAGATACCCATAGGCTATGGGTATCTGGCTATGGGCGTTATGGCAGGCTTTATTATGAATACGCTACATATGTGTACTCATATATAATGTATGTAGTACAGTGCGGTCTCCAATCAATTATAAGTCAATTTTATAATGTTCCCTCAATAAAAAGTGTCTCATTTGGTTGTAGGAGTAAATAAGATATTGTTCAAGTATGTATTTTTATTAGTTTAGTATATATAATTTATGTAGTTTAATGTGCTATATAGACCCAAATTAAACATAGCTTGTATTATGGTTTCTAGAACACTTGTAAGGTACATAACTCAATGCATAGATATTATATCGCCGGGCAGCATCAATTCCTCATCATCCTCGTGTTCAACAGCTGCGCTGCGCCACATAGTTCTTTAACTTCTTTAATACTTGACTAGCTAGCAACATTCATTTTAAATACTTGTCAGAAGTTACATGTCTTGTCAACTTGCAACACCACTTTCTTTTCGTTGTCAAGCAAAATGGCGGATCAGGTACGTGTTGGATTTCTGGTTAAAATTAAAAAAATATTGGATAAATCACGTTGTATTTGTAGTAAAAGTGTTTAAGTATTACTTGCGCTATGTAGCATCATCCGTTCCTATGTGAAAAATAAGTGCTTTGAGTGAAATGTGTATTTAAAGTTTGTGCACGTGGGAATCGGGATTCCCTGTAATTTGTGTCAATATGATGTTCTTTACAACAAGAAAACCATGTCGTACCGCATTGGTTTACTATTTCTCTTATCGTAGAGTATTAGTTAAGATGTGGAAGGTTTATACCAAAAATAATCGCATGAAAATGTGTTCAAATGACTAGGTTAGTTTAGGTCTCATTCAAGCGAAGTCGATGTTCCTTCATAAAATCCGCTACTAGTAACAGTGTTTATAAAATATTCTTAAGACCACACGAATGATATTATTTAAGCTTTTAAAGCAGATACTTATTATCTTTTTATAGGTTATGTTTATGTCTAGCCTCCATACATGTCAGCAGACGAAGTAGACTATAAAATTGTAAAACCCTATAATGAAATAAACAATCAAAGTCCGATTGTTACTTGCTTACCAATATTTAAAAATATTTGCAGTTGTTTTAGTGTTTGACAGTAGTAATTACGATAATTTTCGTAGAGAAATAGCAAATTTTAATCTATTTAAACACCTTTATAATAATAACTTCACACATCTCACACACGGCCATCTGATACCAAACTAGGCAGAGCTTGTACTATGGTAACCTGACTGCTGAAAAACATACTTATACATTTCTAAATACATATATATTATAGATAACTTACACCCAGACACAGAACAAATGATCATGCTCATTATACAATTATTTGTCCTGGGTTGGAATCGAACCCACAACCTCTGGCTCAGCAGACAGGATCACTAAAAAACAGGCCCAGTCAGTTTGAAAACGAATAATTAGATGTAGTTTCTATACACTCACAGTTTGTTATGGCTTTAACATGATGATACCCACACGACGGTCTTCTGATATATATATATGACGAAGAATGTGTTTGTTACCCAAACTCTGATTATAGCTGTAACTTTCACACATTATTATATCATACTCTAAATTTCAATATAATTTAACTTAAAGCATTTTGTGTCGGTAAGTCAAGTCTGCAATGACAATATTTTAATATTTAAAGAAATGTCCTTATAAACTAACTTGGCTCTAAATGTTATAAGTTCCAAAATCCAAATAAAATCATTTAAATTATAAATATTGAGAATCATAAGTACTGCATCAAAAGTAGAATAGGAGTCTTTTTGCTTTTCTCTTTGTAATGTTTCTTTTCATAATAACAAGTAGTTAGTTACAATTTCTAAATAACAAGAAACTAATAAATTGATAAAATTCCAGACGGAACGTTCATTCCAAAAGCAACCAACGGTTTTCTTGAACCGTAAAAAGGGTATTGGTGTCAAGCGTAGCAGGAAACCTCTGAGGTACCACAAAGATGTGGGACTTGGTTTCAAAACACCTAGAGAGGTAACGCATGATGTGTGAAACTAACGTTTGAAACTTTTTTCCATAGACAGAGAAAGCGTTTCAGAAGCAGGCGACGGTGTTCCTGAACAGGAAGGGTGTGATGAAGCGTAAAGACATGAGACATTCAAAGAATGTTGGTCTAGGTTTCAAGACTCCCCGTGAGGTGTGGTTTTTTTTAGTAACGGTCGTACGGGCAGCTTGCAGCGGTGGTGGCTACTGGCTACGTTGTTCAAACCTACTGCAATGGACTATCTCTAAAATTCTCATCACAAAATCATCTTATCACAAAATATTTAACAGTAAAAGTTAAAAAAAAAATCATTAAGTGTGCATAAATGAAACAATTTTTATGATAGTCCATTGTAGTGAACTTGTCCATTTTGGTCAGCAGATGCTTGCTTATTACATGTGCATGGCTCGAACCCTGGATATCCAAGATATTACAGAAAAGATTTGTTAAGTCATCTTTCATTAAAAACCTCTTACAAAGTTATACCAAACTAAGTCTGAGTGATGGATTTTACAGATCTGTTCTATAGGTATATATGGTGTTGGTTCCATTCATTGTGTTAACATCACATTCTGGACAGGCTATTCATTCCCTGCCAGATATGGTATGCATGGTGCTAGTTTAAATTTGTACTATGTACTGCTAATTATAAGTATTACAATAACTTAAAATTCCCTATTTCTATTTTGATAATCTGACATTACCACCTGAATTAAACTAACTGTTAGTTTAATTCAGCTAGTAATGTTCATTCGCTTAAAAAATTAATGTGATTTTTGTATAGTTACATTGAAACTATACTCTTAAAAATATGGCTGCTGAGTAACTCTCATTCCATTTATATGTAAGGAAAAACAAAAGAATAATTAATTCAGATGTGCAGTACTAAAGTAATTACTAAAGTTATAGCAACACTGAAGGAGCAGAGTATTGACATCTCTTTTGGTTCACACCATATTAAGTTAGAGCCATAATGATGGACTAACTTCAATTAATAAAATGCTTTTGCAATATAAAATTTATGTTCTGCATTATTGGGATCCATTACACCCTTCATTACATCCACAACATACATGGTAAAGGTAAAGTTTTCATTTAAAATATTGAGGTTGGAGCTGAGACCTCTTTATATCGTCACTCACCTTCTTCAATAATGTTAATATGGCCTTATTAGAAATTTAACTACAGTATCTAGAAATTTAGCTCAAGACAGGGTTTAAGAATTGTCTTGTTGCTGCCTGTTGCTACAATTTTCCATTAAGAAATTGAAGTAGGATAAATATCTAAATTTTTTGGGCTGTAATATGATGATAACTACACGACGGTCTTCTGACAACCAAGTGAAGAAGAACGTGTTTTAACCCAAATTCTGATTACAGTCTAAACATTTAGATGAAGACAAAGACAACTTAAAAATGGTTTTGCCTAAATTACCCCAAAGCCATCAAGTTACTTTTATTTGATCTTTCCATATACAAATGCACGAAATAATAGGGTAAGGTTTTTACTTCCTTACATAAATATTATTATTAAAATCATTTTTTTTGAAAATCGAGCATTAAGCTTATGAGCTTGTTGGATTCTGCACAAACACACAAAACACCAACCTAATTCATACATTACTCAAACTATATTTCAGTCCTTATCATCCATCACTATACAAAGCGTATCATCATTAAATGGTGAAGGAATTACATCAGTAACTAAACCCAGCTTCTTTTTACTAACAACAACATCCACAATTGCCTTTTCTTATTTTCTTTTATAAATATTTCAGGCCATTGAAGGCACATACATCGACAAGAAGTGCCCGTTCACAGGCAACGTGTCGATCCGTGGTCGTATCCTAACCGGAGTCGTGCAAAAGATGAAGATGCAGAGGACTATTGTCATCCGTCGCGATTATCTTCACTACCTGCCTAAATACAACAGATTTGAGAAGCGTCACAGGAATATGTCGGTTCATTTGTCACCTTGCTTCAGGTTGGTTCTGGCAATTCAGACTAATATTTGAGATGTAAATCGTAAGGGCTAGACTTCAATTAGCAATCAATTATGGAAAATTGTCAAATATCTACTTAATCGTCTAAATCTAACAAATATACATAGATAGATGCAGATGAGCGATTTGGCCTGACATGAATTGTACATGAAGTAAAACTTGTGTTGCTCAATTTATACCTATTGATTAATAATATTTAATAATGGTGAAAACCTCACAGAAAAAGCATTGTACACATGGGCACAGGGATATGCCAGACACCACTATCCCTGGTTGGGGTCCTAGAGGGAAAAAAGTTGTTCTTGCTAGTACTTGCTTACAATGCTTCTTCCTCATCAAATGTTGCATATGGACCCAGGAAGGTGGGAACTTCAGAATAAATAGAAAGTTAACCTAGATATGGCCAATCTCTATGTGCCACTGTAAGACTACAACCGAAATTCTGCTATACAATCAGCCTAACTTTTAAACTTTCGTGTTCCATGATATAATATTATCTAGATAATATTATACAATAAGCCATTGATTAGGTTACACAATGATGATACCCACACGACGGTCTTCCGAAGACCAATTGACGAAAAACGTGTTTCAACCCAAATACTGACTTATTTATTGTCTGTAAAAATGGCCAATTTAATATCTACAAAACTATTCTAATGTTTGCTTTTTATATGATTTTCAGAGATGTCGAGGCAGGAGACATTGTGACAATCGGTGAATGCCGGCCGCTCTCAAAGACAATCCGTTTCAATGTACTGAAAGTCACGAAGGGCAAAGGCTCCAAGAAGTCCTTCAAAAAGTTCTAATAAACTTATGTTTTAAGTATTTGGTCTTTTATCTGAAAATACCATTTAGATCAAAAGTATAAATCTAGCGATATATGCGCTATATTGAATAAAAAAAATTGTTAAATAACGCGAAAGTGTACACACTCAGGGGAGTGAGCTCACTTGACCGTACTATTGGTTGTTTTCACGCCTAGTGCAGAAATTTTGGGTAACATTGGACTATTTATTAATGACTAGCTGCGTTCTGCGGTTTCACTCGCGTAAGCCCTTCGTTAAGTTTTCTTAAATTTTCTAGTTTTCCGAGCAACATATTTTTTTCTTTCATAAGAACCTTCTGGCAATAACAAACAAAGAAATAATTAGCGAAATCGGTCCAGCCATTCACGCGTGATGCCGTGACCTAGGGAAATAGGGATACATTTATATATAATAATAATAATAACTCCATACATCTCACACACGGTCGTCTGATCCCAAACTAGGCAGAGCGTTTTACGAGGGAGAGCCATGCTTAGGCATGTATGGGCCGGCTCAACACCACGGTCTCACAGAAAACCGGCAGTGAAACAATGCTTGCATTGCTTTTCGCCGCGTGAGGTTACCGGAGGCCCTAACCCCCTTCCTTCTCCCCTATTCCCGTCCTTACCCTCTAATCCCCCTCTCCCGTTACCACTCTTCCCCCTCTGCGGGGGGCACTTGTAACTCTTGAGTTGCAGGTGCCCATGGACGACGGTAGTCATTTACCATCAGGTGACCCGTCTGCTCGTTTGCCCCCTATACCATAAAAAAAAATAAAGTCTGTACTATGGTAACCAGACTGCTGATAAACATACTTATATATATCTAAATATATATTATAGATAAATTACACCCAGACAAAGAAAAAATTATGCTCATCACACAATTATTTGTCCTGGGTGGGAATCGAACCCACGATCTGTGGCTTAGCGGTCAGGGTCACTAACCAACAGGCCAGTCAATATATATAGATTAGACATTTAGCTATGGTTTGACTAATTCGTATGGAATAACTGCACAGAGTGTGCCATATATAAAAAAAATAATTGAAGATTTGTCTTAGAACTGCACGTCAGAAGTGAAAACGCCTATGTATATAATCATAACGTGGAATGGACCACACCCTACTGTAACATGAATAGTTATGATTCGTGTTATATTTTGACTAGAGCACAGCAAGGAAAGGTGTCCTAATATCGAAACACTATTAACAAAAAAACGCATTTAGATTATGGAGTAAAAAAAGGCCCAAAAGTATGTTACAGAATCGATACGGTGAAATGTTTCAACGTAACCGGGCCGAAGTGTACCACGGCCCGATGTAACAGGAATCGGGGAGATTTTCTTGGGAAACGTGTCTAACCAGTTTGACCAAACAAAAGAAACTACTAGGGCATAACTACGCAGTATGTTGTAGAGTTAGTACCCAAGACTACAATAGTATATAGGATATAGACAGGCAACTCTGCTTCTTTTTATTGACAACACATAACTCTGCCTAGTGGTCAGATACCGAAAACTAATATAATATACATATCTATAGGTATATATATATATACAATTGAACAATATATAGGTACCTACTTATACGGTGTATGAATGTGTTTTGTTGTTACCTGTTTCTTGTTTTATTGGTTCTAACATGAGAATTTTATACTTTAGCTAATTAATGTATGTTTATGACTAATCTCCGATTTTTATATTCAAACCAAAACTTTTATTGCAAAAAGAAAAGCACAAGAAACCGGCAATCGGTACTCATACGCAGCCATTTGCAATATAAGTGAAGTGTTGCCAACCTAATATTAATAAGTTCCAAATATTTTAAAAAAATTGTTGATTGTTACGATTGTATTTTTAATTAATATTATTGTGTGTTGGTGAACAAATTGTTGTTTGTAAAGAATTTGAAGTGGTTTTAGATATTTAATATGCAATACTTTGGTATTTACAAATGCGAATTTTAAATCGTAATACATTTGAGGGTAATAAATTTCCCCTCATACAAATTATATAATCCTATAATGAAATAAACAATCAAAGTCCGATTGTTACTTGCTTACCAATATTTAAAAATATTTGCAGTTGTTTTAGTGTTTGACAGTAGTAATTACGATAATTTTCGTAGAGAAATAGCAAATTTTAATCTATTTAAACACCTTTATAATAATAACTTCACACATCTCACACACGGCCATCTGATACCAAACTAGGCAGAGCTTGTACTATGGTAACCTGACTGCTGAAAAACATACTTATACATTTCTAAATACATATATATTATAGATAACTTACACCCAGACACAGAACAAATGATCATGCTCATTATACAATTATTTGTCCTGGGTTGGAATCGAACCCACAACCTCTGGCTCAGCAGACAGGATCACTAAAAAACAGGCCCAGTCAGTTTGAAAACGAATAATTAGATGTAGTTTCTATACACTCACAGTTTGTTATGGCTTTAACATGATGATACCCACACGACGGTCTTCTGATATATATATATGACGAAGAATGTGTTTGTTACCCAAACTCTGATTATAGCTGTAACTTTCACACATTATTATATCATACTCTAAATTTCAATATAATTTAACTTAAAGCATTTTGTGTCGGTAAGTCAAGTCTGCAATGACAATATTTTAATATTTAAAGAAATGTCCTTATAAACTAACTTGGCTCTAAATGTTATAAGTTCCAAAATCCAAATAAAATCATTTAAATTATAAATATTGAGAATCATAAGTACTGCATCAAAAGTAGAATAGGAGTCTTTTTGCTTTTCTCTTTGTAATGTTTCTTTTCATAATAACAAGTAGTTAGTTACAATTTCTAAATAACAAGAAACTAATAAATTGATAAAATTCCAGACGGAACGTTCATTCCAAAAGCAACCAACGGTTTTCTTGAACCGTAAAAAGGGTATTGGTGTCAAGCGTAGCAGGAAACCTCTGAGGTACCACAAAGATGTGGGACTTGGTTTCAAAACACCTAGAGAGGTAACGCATGATGTGTGAAACTAACGTTTGAAACTTTTTTCCATAGACAGAGAAAGCGTTTCAGAAGCAGGCGACGGTGTTCCTGAACAGGAAGGGTGTGATGAAGCGTAAAGACATGAGACATTCAAAGAATGTTGGTCTAGGTTTCAAGACTCCCCGTGAGGTGTGGTTTTTTTTAGTAACGGTCGTACGGGCAGCTTGCAGCGGTGGTGGCTACTGGCTACGTTGTTCAAACCTACTGCAATGGACTATCTCTAAAATTCTCATCACAAAATCATCTTATCACAAAATATTTAACAGTAAAAGTTAAAAAAAAAATCATTAAGTGTGCATAAATGAAACAATTTTTATGATAGTCCATTGTAGTGAACTTGTCCATTTTGGTCAGCAGATGCTTGCTTATTACATGTGCATGGCTCGAACCCTGGATATCCAAGATATTACAGAAAAGATTTGTTAAGTCATCTTTCATTAAAAACCTCTTACAAAGTTATACCAAACTAAGTCTGAGTGATGGATTTTACAGATCTGTTCTATAGGTATATATGGTGTTGGTTCCATTCATTGTGTTAACATCACATTCTGGACAGGCTATTCATTCCCTGCCAGATATGGTATGCATGGTGCTAGTTTAAATTTGTACTATGTACTGCTAATTATAAGTATTACAATAACTTAAAATTCCCTATTTCTATTTTGATAATCTGACATTACCACCTGAATTAAACTAACTGTTAGTTTAATTCAGCTAGTAATGTTCATTCGCTTAAAAAATTAATGTGATTTTTGTATAGTTACATTGAAACTATACTCTTAAAAATATGGCTGCTGAGTAACTCTCATTCCATTTATATGTAAGGAAAAACAAAAGAATAATTAATTCAGATGTGCAGTACTAAAGTAATTACTAAAGTTATAGCAACACTGAAGGAGCAGAGTATTGACATCTCTTTTGGTTCACACCATATTAAGTTAGAGCCATAATGATGGACTAACTTCAATTAATAAAATGCTTTTGCAATATAAAATTTATGTTCTGCATTATTGGGATCCATTACACCCTTCATTACATCCACAACATACATGGTAAAGGTAAAGTTTTCATTTAAAATATTGAGGTTGGAGCTGAGACCTCTTTATATCGTCACTCACCTTCTTCAATAATGTTAATATGGCCTTATTAGAAATTTAACTACAGTATCTAGAAATTTAGCTCAAGACAGGGTTTAAGAATTGTCTTGTTGCTGCCTGTTGCTACAATTTTCCATTAAGAAATTGAAGTAGGATAAATATCTAAATTTTTTGGGCTGTAATATGATGATAACTACACGACGGTCTTCTGACAACCAAGTGAAGAAGAACGTGTTTTAACCCAAATTCTGATTACAGTCTAAACATTTAGATGAAGACAAAGACAACTTAAAAATGGTTTTGCCTAAATTACCCCAAAGCCATCAAGTTACTTTTATTTGATCTTTCCATATACAAATGCACGAAATAATAGGGTAAGGTTTTTACTTCCTTACATAAATATTATTATTAAAATCATTTTTTTTGAAAATCGAGCATTAAGCTTATGAGCTTGTTGGATTCTGCACAAACACACAAAACACCAACCTAATTCATACATTACTCAAACTATATTTCAGTCCTTATCATCCATCACTATACAAAGCGTATCATCATTAAATGGTGAAGGAATTACATCAGTAACTAAACCCAGCTTCTTTTTACTAACAACAACATCCACAATTGCCTTTTCTTATTTTCTTTTATAAATATTTCAGGCCATTGAAGGCACATACATCGACAAGAAGTGCCCGTTCACAGGCAACGTGTCGATCCGTGGTCGTATCCTAACCGGAGTCGTGCAAAAGATGAAGATGCAGAGGACTATTGTCATCCGTCGCGATTATCTTCACTACCTGCCTAAATACAACAGATTTGAGAAGCGTCACAGGAATATGTCGGTTCATTTGTCACCTTGCTTCAGGTTGGTTCTGGCAATTCAGACTAATATTTGAGATGTAAATCGTAAGGGCTAGACTTCAATTAGCAATCAATTATGGAAAATTGTCAAATATCTACTTAATCGTCTAAATCTAACAAATATACATAGATAGATGCAGATGAGCGATTTGGCCTGACATGAATTGTACATGAAGTAAAACTTGTGTTGCTCAATTTATACCTATTGATTAATAATATTTAATAATGGTGAAAACCTCACAGAAAAAGCATTGTACACATGGGCACAGGGATATGCCAGACACCACTATCCCTGGTTGGGGTCCTAGAGGGAAAAAAGTTGTTCTTGCTAGTACTTGCTTACAATGCTTCTTCCTCATCAAATGTTGCATATGGACCCAGGAAGGTGGGAACTTCAGAATAAATAGAAAGTTAACCTAGATATGGCCAATCTCTATGTGCCACTGTAAGACTACAACCGAAATTCTGCTATACAATCAGCCTAACTTTTAAACTTTCGTGTTCCATGATATAATATTATCTAGATAATATTATACAATAAGCCATTGATTAGGTTACACAATGATGATACCCACACGACGGTCTTCCGAAGACCAATTGACGAAAAACGTGTTTCAACCCAAATACTGACTTATTTATTGTCTGTAAAAATGGCCAATTTAATATCTACAAAACTATTCTAATGTTTGCTTTTTATATGATTTTCAGAGATGTCGAGGCAGGAGACATTGTGACAATCGGTGAATGCCGGCCGCTCTCAAAGACAATCCGTTTCAATGTACTGAAAGTCACGAAGGGCAAAGGCTCCAAGAAGTCCTTCAAAAAGTTCTAATAAACTTATGTTTTAAGTATTTGGTCTTTTATCTGAAAATACCATTTAGATCAAAAGTATAAATCTAGCGATATATGCGCTATATTGAATAAAAAAAATTGTTAAATAACGCGAAAGTGTACACACTCAGGGGAGTGAGCTCACTTGACCGTACTATTGGTTGTTTTCACGCCTAGTGCAGAAATTTTGGGTAACATTGGACTATTTATTAATGACTAGCTGCGTTCTGCGGTTTCACTCGCGTAAGCCCTTCGTTAAGTTTTCTTAAATTTTCTAGTTTTCCGAGCAACATATTTTTTTCTTTCATAAGAACCTTCTGGCAATAACAAACAAAGAAATAATTAGCGAAATCGGTCCAGCCATTCACGCGTGATGCCGTGACCTAGGGAAATAGGGATACATTTATATATAATAATAATAATAACTCCATACATCTCACACACGGTCGTCTGATCCCAAACTAGGCAGAGCGTTTTACGAGGGAGAGCCATGCTTAGGCATGTATGGGCCGGCTCAACACCACGGTCTCACAGAAAACCGGCAGTGAAACAATGCTTGCATTGCTTTTCGCCGCGTGAGGTTACCGGAGGCCCTAACCCCCTTCCTTCTCCCCTATTCCCGTCCTTACCCTCTAATCCCCCTCTCCCGTTACCACTCTTCCCCCTCTGCGGGGGGCACTTGTAACTCTTGAGTTGCAGGTGCCCATGGACGACGGTAGTCATTTACCATCAGGTGACCCGTCTGCTCGTTTGCCCCCTATACCATAAAAAAAAATAAAGTCTGTACTATGGTAACCAGACTGCTGATAAACATACTTATATATATCTAAATATATATTATAGATAAATTACACCCAGACAAAGAAAAAATTATGCTCATCACACAATTATTTGTCCTGGGTGGGAATCGAACCCACGATCTGTGGCTTAGCGGTCAGGGTCACTAACCAACAGGCCAGTCAATATATATAGATTAGACATTTAGCTATGGTTTGACTAATTCGTATGGAATAACTGCACAGAGTGTGCCATATATAAAAAAAATAATTGAAGATTTGTCTTAGAACTGCACGTCAGAAGTGAAAACGCCTATGTATATAATCATAACGTGGAATGGACCACACCCTACTGTAACATGAATAGTTATGATTCGTGTTATATTTTGACTAGAGCACAGCAAGGAAAGGTGTCCTAATATCGAAACACTATTAACAAAAAAACGCATTTAGATTATGGAGTAAAAAAAGGCCCAAAAGTATGTTACAGAATCGATACGGTGAAATGTTTCAACGTAACCGGGCCGAAGTGTACCACGGCCCGATGTAACAGGAATCGGGGAGATTTTCTTGGGAAACGTGTCTAACCAGTTTGACCAAACAAAAGAAACTACTAGGGCATAACTACGCAGTATGTTGTAGAGTTAGTACCCAAGACTACAATAGTATATAGGATATAGACAGGCAACTCTGCTTCTTTTTATTGACAACACATAACTCTGCCTAGTGGTCAGATACCGAAAACTAATATAATATACATATCTATAGGTATATATATATATACAATTGAACAATATATAGGTACCTACTTATACGGTGTATGAATGTGTTTTGTTGTTACCTGTTTCTTGTTTTATTGGTTCTAACATGAGAATTTTATACTTTAGCTAATTAATGTATGTTTATGACTAATCTCCGATTTTTATATTCAAACCAAAACTTTTATTGCAAAAAGAAAAGCACAAGAAACCGGCAATCGGTACTCATACGCAGCCATTTGCAATATAAGTGAAGTGTTGCCAACCTAATATTAATAAGTTCCAAATATTTTAAAAAAATTGTTGATTGTTACGATTGTATTTTTAATTAATATTATTGTGTGTTGGTGAACAAATTGTTGTTTGTAAAGAATTTGAAGTGGTTTTAGATATTTAATATGCAATACTTTGGTATTTACAAATGCGAATTTTAAATCGTAATACATTTGAGGGTAATAAATTTCCCCTCATACAAATTATATATTTAAATATTATAACACAGTCATTTTAGTTCCGGTATCTATCCTTGGGATGGCACTGGACTCAATAAAAAAAGTGCAATTCTTTTATGTTCCAAGTTGCCATAGCATGGTTAGTACTAGTATAAAGTACTCTGTGGTACTAGTCGACGTCGATCATGATTACATTACTGTGGCGCATCTAACCCTAAAAGTCTGATTTATTACGTTCAGTTTTGATTATGGATAGTTTATTATTTCCCTTTTTCTATTGAAAACTAGTACCATATTCCTGTGCTGCATGGTGTTCAAACTTTATACCTACTCTTAGTCTTCACGAATTCTGCTTGAGTGGAAAGTATTGGTAATAACGCCATCTAGTGGACATTGAATAGGTACCTCTTTTATATGTCTGCGTGTCTATGACGATAAAACTGCGTTCACTTAATTTTATTATTGGCGTTTTACCTACCAATAAATTGCTTATTAATTTACTTACCTTATTCGAAGCTTATTTATTTGAGATAGGCACTACTATTCCCGCCGCATATTGCTGTCTCTTTCTAACCAATACAGCTCTCTTTCTTGCCCCTACTACCTCCACCACTCGGCAGTGGGGACGTTTGTTGTAGGAAGATCCACAACTTCTGGAGAATCATATAACTAGAAAATAATGGACATTATTTCTGATTTTTTATTCAAAATTTTTTTTTTTAACTACCCACGAAATATTTTTTAATAGTAAAATTTTCGTTATTTTGGAAATAGATTCTTTACTTCCATGTTATTTTATTGCGAATAATTTTAACATTCTTAGCATGGATATGAACAATGAAAACTCAGACATAGGACAGGTCCCTACCCCAATACCGGGACGTTCTTCTACTGATACTCGACGGCGTTCTAGTAAAAATAGTACCAGTTCAGGCTCGACTAGCAGTAGTAGCTCGCCTTCATCGAGTGATTCGAGTTTCTCAAATGGGGGGCGTAATCGCCGTAAAAAGAAGAGGGGGCGTAAGTGCAAAAAGCGTCGTTCTGAACGAGAAGTTCATAAACTATCAAAAGAAATATGAAACCTTCGAGAACAATTATTAATAAGGAAAGAAGAAGAACAAACTGTGAGGAAACATGTCGAGTATTCGGATGATGATGGTTCCTTTCTGTCTGAAATTTGCCAAAATCTTTATAATGATGTCTCGGATTTAGTTTCTGATAAAGAAGTCTTAAATAATCAAAAACCGTTCACTTTTGACGTTGAAACAAAACTGAAGGAGCCCAGTATGCCAAAAACTTCCTTGAATGATTTAAAATTACTTAATAACTTCCTACTACGAACGTCCCCACTGCCGGGTGGTGGAGGTAGTAGGGGCAAGAAAGAGAGCTGTATTGGTTAGAAAGAGACAGCAATATGCGGCGGGAATAGTAGTGCATATCTCAAATAAATAAGCTTCAAATAACGGTCAAGTCAAATTAATGTAAAGTTGTAAAATCATTACAGGTAACTCAGGAGTTTATAGAGTAGGTACCTACGTTTTTCTGCATTCTATTAGATATTACATTAAATTATAGCAGGTTAAAACTTAGGCCTTCCGTTTGTTATGAACAAAAATCTTATATAAATAAAAGTGAAATGCTGTTCGTTAGTACGCGCATCGCATCGCTTGAGAATGCCTGGACTAGTGATGAGCGTTGGATGAACGTACCGGAACTAGTCAATTCTACCGTCGATGTCCAATAAATGAGTCAACAGTTCATCAACTATCAATCTACTAGTTGAATCAGTCGACGATCGACGGCTAAAACGGCATATGCACGATACGATTTTACTACCTGATCAGATTTGTAATTGAACTGGCTTACGAAGAAATACAGATTAATGACAAAATTGGCCGATTAGCGTCCACATGAACCGATTTGGTGTGACGCGATCCTGACCACCCAACGACCTTGAATTCGACGATTTGATTTTCATTCATTCCTTCTATTATTATGTTAAAAGCAGTTTAGCCATGCTATGGCAACTTGGAACATAAAAGAATTGCACTTTTTTTATTGAGTTCAGTGCCATCCCAAGGATAGATACCGGAACTAAAATTACTGTGTGACAATATTTAAATTTATAATTTGTATGAGGGGAAATTTATTACCCTCAAATGTATTACGATTTAAAATTCGCAATTGTAAATACCAAAATATTGCATATTAAATATCTAAAACCACTTCAAATTCTTTACAAACAACAATTTGTTCACCAACACACAATAATATTAATTAAAAATACAATCGTAACAATCAACAATTTTTTTTTAATATTTGGAACTTATTAATATTAGGTTGGCAACACTACACTTATATTGCAAATGGCTTCGTATGAGTACCGATTGCTGGTTTCTTGTGCTTTTCTTTTTGCAATAAAAGTTTTGGTTTGAATATTAAAATCGAAGATTAGTCATAAACATACATTAATTAGCTAAAGTATAAAATTCTCATGTTAGAACCAATAAAACAAGAAACAGGTAACAACAAAACACATTCATACACCGTATAAGTAGGTATATATTGTTCAATTGTATATATATATACCTATAGATATGTATATTATATTAGTTTTCGGTATCTGACCACTAGGCGGAGTTTTGTGTTGTAAATAAAAAGAGGCAGAGCTGCCTGTCTATATCCTATATACTATTCAAAGACTACAATAGTATATAGGATATAGACAGGCAGCTCTGCTTCTTTTTATTGACAACACAAAACTCTGCCTAGTGGTCAGATACCGAAAACTAATATAATATTCATATCTATAGGTATATATATATATATACAATTGAACAATATATAGGTACCTACTTATACGGCGTATGTATGTGTTTTGTTGTTACTTGTTTCTTGTTTTATTGGTTCTAACATGAGAATTTTATACTTTAACTAATTAATGTATGTTTATTGACTAGTCTACGATTTTTATATTCAAACCAAAACTTTTATTGCAAAAAGAAAAGCACAAGAAACCGGCAATCGGTACTCATACGCAGCCATTTGCAATATAAGTGAAGTGTTGCCAACCTAATATTAATAAGTTCCAAATATTTAAAAAAAAATTGTTGATTGTTACGATTGTATTTTTAATTAATATTATTGTGTGTTGGTGAACAAATTGTTGTTTGTATAAAATTTTAAGTGGTGTTAGATATTTAATATGCCATATTTTGTTATTTACAAATGCGAATTTTAAATCGTAATACATTTAAGGGTAATAAATTTCCCCTCATACAAATCATAAATTTAAATATTGTAACACAGTAATTTTAGTTCCAGTATCTATCCTTGGGATGGCACTGGACTCAATAAAAAAAGTGCAATTCTTTTATGTTCCAAGTTGCCATAGCATGATACTATTGTAGTCTTTGAGTTTAGCCAAAAATTTAGGAAATTGGGGAAAAACCAGAAGTGCTTTTTGCATGTAATTAAAACTTTATTTATCTGACAACGTATATAGTATGTCGGATCAACTAGTAAAATAGTACAAATATCTTACAACTATGTACTTTTGTATGAACGCATTTCTATGTCATAGACAATTGACGGACGGGATGATAAAAGCTTCCAACAAAACAAATATGTCCGTCTTGTGATTGCTTGTGATTGTGCATCAGTTATAAACCGTCTCTATCAACGATATGATATCGTTCTTTTCAAAACTGTCTTTAAATAACTCTCAGAAACCTCCAGTGGAGCTTGCTAAGCCAGCTTATATGGACAAAAGTGCGACACTCCAGGAACTCGGATACAGAGATGAGAACGACTTGAAAGAAACAATTTACGGTTTGTTTTGACGGATTTTTGTGGTGTTTTCAGACTTTCTGGGTTGTATGCTTGTGGTTTTAACGTGTGTTGTGATGTTTTAGACTTTTTGCGGACCATACGGGACCCTGAAAAGCCGAGTACCCTTGAAGATTTAAAGGTGGTGTACGAAGAAGGTATTTTTGTGAAAGAGCCAACTGCCGATAAAGTTCCTGTATTAAGAGTAGAATATAATCCTACAGTCCCTCATTGCTCGCTGGCTACGCTGATAGGACTGTGCATACGTATCAAAATTCAGCGGTCTATTCACCACCCTGTGAAACTCGATATCTATATAAAGAAAGGAGCCCATACCACAGAAGATGAAAGTAAGTTGTTTTTTTTTATTTATTACATGTTATATCAGAAGTCACATCATTTATGTTACATCATTACAGAAAATTGTTTTATAATTAATTCTTTTAGCTGTGACCTTGGAGAACATCTGTTATCAGCTGACTGTGACGAACTTTCAAAACTTCGAACTTAATTTATTGTCTCTTCATTATACTACAAGACAAACATACAACATTTTCTTTATAAATCTTTGCAATTTTAATAAACAAAAAGTTTACTGAAATAGCTCTTTAGACATGTTCTGTTTTGATGAGACCTTTCTATAAAAAATATGTATGTGTGTGTGCGTTTAGTAGGAAAACCTAATTGTATAGTTATGTACTTGCCAGTCATTGATGCAATAAATACATACACATAGAGAACTTGTGGAGTAGTTGAATGTCAAATCAACAATGTATGTGAATAGCTGGCTATTATTTGTATTTTCATAAGAAAAAGCATTGATAATTAATTAGGTAGGTATAATAAGTTTATTGTGTCAATAACTTAACAATATACAAAGGAATTTCATAAGTTTCTTTTATATATGTATAATTTACTGTAGGGGGCAAAAATATCAACTTTTATGTTGTTATGCATCACATTCTTTATATGTATAATTATTATTATTCTCTTTTTTCACTTAAATATACACATAAACTACATTTTTAAATACATTCAGATTATATCAAAATTACATTTAAAAATATATAAAATAGTGCCCCACCAGTATCGGGTACAAGGACCAAGCTACCGGTGGTTAGGGTTCCAAAGACAGAAACCTCCTCGCAATACGTGCCATATCAAGAAGGACCGCCTTCTGCATCAGGCTCTTTATCCAGCTGCCTAATGTGAGCCTGGTGTTGGTCGTCGGTCGAGGCTCTTTGCAATCAACCCATGGGCTGATATGACTATCGGCACAATGATTGCTGAATCCACAGCCTTAAGAGGTTGTCGTCATGGGGAATGGTAATATCAATAATCATGGCTCGGCGCTCTAATCCTTCTATTACCACTATATCAGGCTTATTGGCAACAATAGTCCTGTCAGTGGTAAAAGACCTATCGCAGTACAATGTTAAATGACCATTTTTTAGAACTGGGTCGGGCATATACCTGTAGTACGGTAATTCCGCAGTGACAAGGTTATATCGTATATGGACTATCCTGGCCACTTGGTTATGTCTATGCAACTACTCGCCATTGGCAAGACGAGAACAACCGGAAATTATATGCCTGGGGCTTTTTCTGGGACGATGACATGCCCAACAAATATCAACTGTGCTGTCCTTCAGGAAATGTCTCCAGTAATTCATCATAACAACTTCATCAGTAATTGCACAGACAAAACCTTCAGTTTCTCCAAAGAGGTCAGTGAAACGTAGCCAGGACACAGATAATAATAGATCTACTTCGGGCCCATTTAAGGCCCGATGAAAAAGTCCTTGCAGCTCTTAGCTCTTTCATATCTCCCTGCGATCTGTAATATTGAGGACTGCAGGTTTGCGCCGGTTCTCTCTACCTAGAGCAAGCGGAGTGATTATTATTATAAATAACTCTGATGTTACGTTTTCATACCTAAAACGATGAATCTATTTTGATGAATTTTGGTATGATTATTGTTATTATTATTATTATGACAATCTGAATAATCATGCATCATCTTTGTTGGGTTCCAAGCTATTATTAATATCTAAATTGAGCTGTTTAACTCTTAATCAAAAAATATGTTTTAGTGTGTAGTAAAAACCTGTTTATTGAGACACATTTGTAGAGAAATAAATATGCTATTTGTTGGTCACTTATACCCACCGTTTGAACATAATAGCTAAACTTGGCATATCAAGTGAAGTTGTATTGTTAAAATATCATCTAATCTAAAACTAGTAGGTTTTGACGAATACAAGAGTACACCCTTTGTTAAGTAATGACAATGGTCTTTGTATTTTCATGGACATTATTTTCTACTCATGACAAACACATTACCTGAAATAATCCACTAACCTTGTCTTTCAACAACTCCTTACACAATATTCTACAAATATGCAACAATAGCAAAAAAAAACATCCAGTCGTAGGACTGCATGTCAGAAGTGAAAACACATACACACACATCTTTTTCCCCACACCAAAAGTGCCCTACGTGCCTAAAGAAGCTTTCACTTCAAAAACACCAGTCTACACCAGTTAAAGAGTCCACATTCTTACGCACAGTGGTTCTTAAAACCAATGAACTTTCTTTTTTGCGTAGGGTTTACTCTGAAATACAGAATAATGTTGCATTACTAACCATAGTTCTTTAAGAAGTTAAGATATGTTTGCTACATTTTTCTTAATAGGTACTAGCTTTTGGCTTCTGTACTTCTGGAAGGAGCTAAGCTGGCTCAACTACCGCCTAAGAGCCTAAATGCGGAAACAGAGCCCTACACCAATACCAATCCTAATCTTAGTTACGATTATAATTGAAAACTAATAGATGCCCAGACTTCGTCTACAAAGAATCTCTTCCATTCAAGCTTTCATCCCCTATTTCACTACATTCAAGTTTCATTTTTGCCACAAGAAGTAGCATGTACTCTAAACTCATCTCTCTATACCAAAATTCATCAAAATAGATTCATTGTTTTAGGTGTGAAAACGTAACATCAGTAACATCATCACTTAAATTGCCGACGCCGGACAAAAACTTAAAAAAATCCGGACACATTGGTGAAATCGAGATTCTTTCGAGACACCATAAAAAAAACCCGATTCCATTTAAATTTTTAGCTTGTTTAACGATTCAGCTAATGATTATAATCGTCCCTTGACACAGAGTGTCCGGGTTTTACCCTTTTTGAACACCCCGCCGGACGCCCTCTAAACTAGGACAAATCCGGGGAAACCCGGACGGATGGCAGCCCTACATCAGAGTTACTTTCGCATTCATAATATTAGTATATTTTAAGTACAATTTTTTATTATAAACAATATTGATTATAGTACACACAAAGCAATGTAGCTATAAATTATTATAAACTAAGTGTGTGTGGTGGGGAATCTATAAGAAATAAATATAAATTACCACTACACTTGGGTAGCTGAGCGGAAGCAGGTAGAAAATACGAGAAGGGTCGACGCTTTGTGTTTTCTTAGAGTCGATCTTTTTTTCTATTATTTTGTACAGCTGTCTAGGTACCTCCCAGAGCGATCCACCTGAATCCGACCAAACCGAATTTGTTAGAAGAACTAGCCACTGCTCCGCTCTGAATGATTGTAGCGCGATCATGGACGTATAAAAAACTTTTTTTATACGTCCATGAGCGCGATATTAAATATCCTCAGGGATTGGACTGCCAAAAATGCAAAATACTATTTTACACATTGAAGTGTAGTTGTTAGTCACAGAGTTAAAGAGATTATATTGTTCAACTAAGCGTCTTGGTGCATAAACTTTTCATTATATTAATTAAGAATTAGTCGTAGTAACGTGAATTTTGGAACATTTACAGTTTATTTATAGAAGTGCAGAAAATTAAAACAATAATTTAAACAATATGTCTTACAACTTTAAAAATTACGTGAAAACGGCGTAATGAAAATACACGCGTCCAGTATATGTGATTACCTGTCATGGTAAGTAAGTCTATACAATAACAGCTCAAATTATACTGACCAATGAAAAAACCATGGTCGAAATTCGACCACCACGCGATCTCTAGTTTTGTGTAAATAAATAAATGAATATTGAAAAAAATAATTCTCTGATTTCTATTAAATCATACAAATTATCTTTAGATGTGTTTATTTTAAAGATCGAATTGATTAGCAAATGCAAGAGCAAACAGGTTTCGTGTAATATTGCTGGTCATGGCCCGAAAATGGTCACCAAACATATCTAGTTACTAGTTAGTAGTTACTACACATAGTCGCATTCAAGTTCAAGATATAAGCAGTTATAAGCAGTAATTATGCTATGTATACAGTTCTCTCTCTGGTAGCGTAACCATTTGTCGTCCAGTTTTGATGTTTTATTAACCCCCGACGCAAAAAGAGGGGTTATAACTTCGTGTATCTGTGTGTCTGTCTATCTGTCTGTGCTCATATCGTATCTGCAAACGAATGCTCAAATTTAAGTGCGTTTTTTTGTTTGAAAGATGTCATGAGTGTTCTTAGATATAATTCAAGAAAATCTGTTCAGTCGTTCGAGGATCATCAGCTCTTTTCTTATCGTTGAAGGGATTTTCGAGTCGGGGGTGTTTTAAATTTATATTCTTACTAGAAGAAAAGTACACATTAAACTTTTTTTATTGCTTTGAGTACTAGTTGAAGATTAAGTAGAAGCTTGATTTTTTTTATAGAGACTGCAGACTTATGTATCAGGTGTGTAAAGAAGTCCAACTTTAATTAAAAAATCTCTCACTGGAAACACTTGTGAGTGGAGTTACCAAATATTCTCTGGCTACACAAGAAAAAATACCATATTCATTGCTATTAACCTTCACACATATTCATTATTTTTATTTAATCAACTTTAACAGGATTTAAACTTTCATTTTCTAATTCTTCGCTTTCACTAGAATCGATGGTAATTTTTATATGTGCTCATAATGATACAGATTTATCTGAAAGACTGGCACTGGAGCCAAAGTTATCCTTACCCTGATTAATCATTTTAGAACGCTTTGGTCGGGGTATTTTAAATTTATGATTATTGTGACCTTGATGAATATTATGCTTTGAGCTTGACCTACACCATCTAGCTCAACTAAACTCAATTACCAGTATTGCCAATAAAGATGTTTTCTCATTTTTTGGGTTTCCATACCTCGAAAGGAAAAAACGGAACCCTTATAGGATCACTTTGTTGTCCGTCCGTCCGAACGTCTGTCTGTCTGTCAAGACCCTTTTTCTCAGGAACGCGTGGAGGTATCAAGCTGAAATTTATATCAAATACTCAAGTCTACTGTCCCTTAGAGCTGTGAAAAAATCAAACTTCTAAGCCAACGCAATCAAAATATACAGCCGTTTATGCCGCAAATTTTCGACACTCGCAAGGGAATCAAAACCTACAGGGTCGCACTTGGCTGGTTTTTTTTTATACATATACCTAAGTTCGCAAGCAGCTCGTCTGATGGTAAGCAATTAGGACTACCCATTAATATTCGCCACGTCGGTGAAGTTGTGCGTTTTGTACACCCCTATCCGCTCGAGACTGTCACCTTATTAAAGAGCAGGAACCCAGTACTTCGTAAGTATATAGTAATCGTTGTGTTCTGTAGATTGGAGGTACCTCTCAGTCGATGATTGCTGACTGTGGATGTTAGTTAGTTGATAGATGAAGAAAAATAACGGACAATTACCAGCTAGTTTGTGTGTCAGTGACTGTGGATATTAGTTAGTTGATGGATAAAGAAAAATTACTGACTATACCAGCTACCTTCTGTGTTAGTGGATGTTAGATAGTAGTTAGTGGATGTAAACAGACACCAGTGTATTTTAACATGAACTGCGCTTTGAACATTCACGCTAACATCTAAACCAAATACATTCAATCAAAGCCAGTCAGTATATAACGCCGAATCAAATTTCCTCTTTTTTACGACGAGCTCAAAAGTCTCAGCAAAAACTAGCCCATGATTAAAAACCAAATACTTGTACATATTTTGTATACTTATTTAAAAATCTATGCCATCTACGCCTCATTCTATTCGGTTCGCTTGCTCTGTCAAATAAACGTATATATTATAATTCTATATTATTATTCAGTACTTATTGTTCATTGATTGTTTTGTTTATTCAGCTTACGAGTATTTGAATTAAACGCTGTGTGTGTGTAAATGTTATTATCATCACCTATATTCGAAGTATGTGTAGATAACATGCATGAAACAAGTCATTGGTTACTACATGTATCCAAGCATGCAGCAATATCTACTCAAGAATGTCAATGTTGGATACTAGGTACTATATTCTTGACTAATTTAAAAAGCTAAGATTTTACTTACTGGGAAAATATTGACTGGTTTACAGTTATAAACTGAAGCGACGTGTGCAGGAATAGTTTATGGGGGAGAGCGTTTACGTTTTTTGGTCTGAAGAGTGTATTGAATTTATAATAGCATGTAATTGTCCCATAAAGTCATGTCTATCGCCGACCAATGTCAGGGTATTTTTCACAAAAAAAGCACCTGTAGATTTGACGTGTCCTGTGACTTTCATAGTTATTTATTTATATTTAGTTATTTATCAGATATTTAAATAATTAGAGCAAGGCCAAATTTTACCTGTAAATGTGAAGTAACATTCCTTGCAACCATTTAATAACAGTCTGGAAGGTTGAACCCCGTCGCTACGTTAAAGGAGTAGGCTATGGTCTATACCTCTCATTTTTCTCACACTGAGAGAAGATCTTTATGTGTTGAAGACCCAGCAGTCGGCGTAGCGTAAAAACAAGGCTGATATATAACATAAAATCGATCCATTTAAGTTCTTGGTTGCATTGAACCAAGAACTTGTTATTGGAATTATCTAGTCAGTTATCTACTGAGATAACAGCCGTACAAAAATGAACAATGATAACATAACGTTGATATTAGGTACATCGAGGGTAGATTATACTTTTTACTACACTTGATGGTGTTTTTGATTTGATGGTATAGTTTAATGTTTATCACAATGGCAACACTAAATGGGTCCCTCGCAAATTGTTGAATCTACCCTACCAGGCCTACGCTTATTCATATTCCCTTCTTTTCGACCTCTGACGCTTCTACTCAATAATGTTATTGACGATTATAGTTTACAAACCATAATAATTAGCAAAAATAAATAATTTGACTACGACACGTATAATAATAAGAGTATCACAATACGTACCTTCAAAACGTAGTGACTGAAATGGAATTGTGAGTATATAGCATAATGCATTATCATGTCATTAACAAATTGGTAATTAGTCTTGGACAAAACAAACAGACAGTTTGCAACATAGAGTTATTTTGTTTACCTAGCGATAACCTTGTGTCTATATTGGAGTTCGCTCATATTAACATAAACATTGTTCTTGATTAGTGCGATGTCAGGAACACAATCATTTTAAGGTTAATTCATTTCAAATGCAAAATATTTTTCTAAATATTTTTGAGATGAGGTTCAATTACAAAAAAATTATGAATTCAAACTAGGTAGATTAAGAAAATCGAATGGAGCTACTATTTATTTTCGATATTTGAAATATTGTGCAAGTCTATAATCGGAGCTTCCATTTCAGTATATTACTGGATAAAACTATTGTCCAAGTCGTTTATCAGTTATGGGCCGTTAAATGGTAAAACAATACTATTGTTTTTAACTATTTGGCAAATAATTGTGTCTTTTTATATTGTTTCAGTCAACAAACAGATCAACGACAAAGAGAGGATTGCGGCAGCTATGGAGAATCCGAACTTGAGAAACCTTGTCGAAAACTGCATCGCCGACGAAGAATAAAGCCAAAATGGCACCCGACGCCGCGTTCTCCAACATAAGCGATAAAAATGAATTCACGAAGTTCACCAAATTCTTAGCTTACAAGGGCGTCCAAGTCATTGTGGAGTCTAGGAAAGGGGTTAAAATTGAGGCTAATTGTAAACCGCAGTCGTCAGATACTGATTGGTTCAACCTCCAAATACCGGATACTCCCGAAGTAAACCAGGCTACCAAGAATGCGTTACCTTCTGATAGAGTCTTAGAAACTATTCGATCTCAGCTTCACGTAGAGATTTCTGTACAGACTGAGGATGGAGACGAAATGGTTCTTGAACTATGGACTCTTGAACTGGATGAAACGCAATTCGATACTTCGTTAAAAGCAATGAACACAGTCTATTTTCGCATGGGAATATTACTCAAGTCTCTAATCACTATAACTAGAATAACACCTGCATATCATTTGTCTAGAAAACAGAGGACCGAATCATTCACAATTTTCTACAGAGTATACAATGGCGAGCCTAAATTGAAAGCCTTAGGAGAATCCGTTAAGAAAATTCAGGCAGGTATGTTAAAGACTCCTTTAGGGGCGATATGCTTTTCGGTTTCCTACAGAACAAATTTTTCTATATCCCCAAACAGAACTGAAAAGAACAAAATACTTTTACTCAAAAGCGACCATTTTGAATTGAGTCCAAAACATGTGATATTTGAATCAAAAAAAAAGAAAGAGCAAAGGGAAAAAGAACTGAAACCTTTAAAACCCGTAGACTTGAACAGGCCTTTGAGATTGGCCGCATTTGTCGACGAAAACATTATCAAACAGGCATTCGAGGATTTTTTTATAAAAATGCCTACACCGAAGTGTAGGAGTCGGCCTAAAACAGCTTCGCAAGCTAATACTACTGAGTTGAAAAGTACTCAAGAATTAGATATAGCTGTTCCATCCAAAAGTCCCACGTCTTTAGAAATGCCACCAAAGAAATTTTCGGGATTTCGCAACGAGAATGAACCGCCTTTAAAGTTACTACATTTCCCATTTGCTGACGATCACCCAATAAGAGAATTGGCGGAGTTTTACAAAGACTTTTTTAATGCCCCACATTTAAAGTTGGCTGACGATTTTTGCTGGTCTCAATCAAAATGTCCCGAAGCGATGAAAGAAATCGAATTGACGAACGAGGATCTATCTAAAGACTTGGAGCTATATGAAAGTTCTGTGTTAGAATTTGACGAATTGCTCGCTGATATGTGTCGGTCTGCTGAATGGAGCGGCAATTAAGGGAACAGGGATGGTATGATGGTAGCGGTTGAAGACTGATTTTTCTTGATGATGTTATAGTTTTTATGAGAACTGCGTTCTTACGCATTAGAGGTGGTGATACGGGAATGTGTTAAAATGAACTATATAGCTTAGATTTATTCCATTCATAATATGAAGTGTTTAGTGTTACGCTGTAAATAGTAAAAAACTGGACTCTTGAAATTTATAACTATTTAGTTTCTGTTAAATTTACGAGAAATTTTAATGTCTCTGTAATATAATGCGTAGTGAAATAAATCACTTAGGTAATGTTTGATGTAATTTTTGTTGGTTTTAACTAAATCTCAACCAAAATAATTATTCTTCACAACACCAGTTCAGACTGCCTTGCTTCCGTTGCAAAAGCTTGCTAGTGTTTTCGATTGTGAAGTCCTGGGTGCTATTCTCAGATTGGGTCACTTCCAGCTGGGGTTTTCTGATAAAAATTCTCAAAAGCAGCACGACATTGCTCCCGTAGATTGTAGTGGACTCACCCCCTAGGCCCCTATTACGTGAGTATACAAGATATAACTAGAAAAATGTGGGTGTAATATACTTCACCCTACTCTCTACAAGCAGGAGTTATTAAAAAATAAGAATAAATGGAATTCGGTTGCGGTAAATTATTTAACATGTAGGCTATAGAGCGTAAACAAAGCACTCTTGAGTTGATTCGCTTCATACCGCCAAATAGAGGGCAGAAAGGCTGTGTTGAATTTCGTGTAGTTAGATTCTTAAAATTTTAATAAATCCTTTTTTTTCTTTACTCGTATTTTTTTTTGTGATGTCCAACTAGTTTGGGCTCAACAGGGACTCTCAAGTAGTTAAGCGACCCGCCGCATCGGTGTCAGGGATTGTGGCGCCTGACACTGACTGTTGGGCCCGGAACTAATGGGAATCTCGGAAATACGTGACTAAATCCATATTTCTTTATTGAATATACAACTCACAGACGTTTTAATTTTAAAATACTTGTGATTTCGTGAATATTGTTTAAAATACAATTTTTTTTTAAACTTTCGGCCCAATTTTTAGCTAATTGTGTACAAATAAAATTGTACTTTTGGTGTCTTCATGACGCAATATTGTTTTAATTAATATAATGATTTTTGTCTTTTGTTCACTTGTATTTATTTCACCTTAAACTAAGACGTGATTTAGGTTACGCCTAAAATTTAGCTATCATGGCTAAGTTTTAATAATAGAGTGGATTGTTTTCTTAACTTGAAGCTCTAAGTTTGGGAGTCGTTCAAGTATTATGCACCTAAAGTCCGAAGGGGAATGCGTCACATATATTTTTTTATTTATTTAACTTTCGTATACTTTTGTAACATTCATTAGATTCTGAATTGAACACATGGTAGCAAAATGTCTACTCAAAAAAGGAAAGGATAATAAAATAATAAAAAAAATACAGATGACAGGAGATATATTAATAATAAAAGATTTGCTTGCTCAAATATGCATTCTTATGTTATTTATAAACTTCCGTCTCATGAACTTAGGTATTAAGGCTCATAAATTTAAAATAAAGAAACGAACGGATTTTTGAAGATTATACCTAAGTTTACATAAACGTAGGAGGAGGGCAGGGGGGGTAGTTTAGAGCTCTCTTACTTTTGCTGACAATAGGTACTTGAACGGCCCCATGGAGAGGAGGTTTTGCATACCAGATTGTTCCTCGAATAGCTTTCGGGTTCGGTATATCCACCCAGAAGACCTCGGTTCGATAGAGCACAACAAAGTTAGTAGGTACTATATTCTTTTTCTTCTACTGCTGAACAGAGCTAGGAGAGGTTTATGGTAGATTTTTACCAACTAGCTAAATGCGAGTAGGTAGATATGAAAGTTATCTTAACTGTCTATTTGTTCGCATTAACAGCACAGCTAATAAATGCGTCTGAAGTGATCATGAGCAGTCAACAAATATGTAGTGTTTAAAAAAAACAGGAATGAGAATAGAGATTGGTAACAGACTTAAAAAAATTATAGAAAAATATATTAGCATAGAGAATCTTAGGAGATGTAGATATCGTGGTTTGAAGACGATAGGCTTTGCCGCTTTGTGTAATTCCTTGCCAGAACCAGAACAGACTTCGTACCGGTTCCGTGTGCGTCTTTCTAAAACTCAAGGAAGCAATTCGAGAAGGCAAAATTATTTTGAGTTGTTTTTTTTTGTTTTTAGGTTTATATTACACCTATTAGTAATATTAAGATTATTATACTCTGTGTCTTAGATTATATATAGGTCCTGTGTCTTTGATTATCCTCTGTCCATTCGTTTATTTTCTTTTTGACAGTTGGTTTAGAATGTAACTGTGCCAGAGATCGCAAAATATTAAACTAAACCGCACTGTTAAAAAAATATAAAGATAAGGTTGGTATGTAGGTATATATTTTCACTTTATTATACTACTTTTATAACCCTTCGTAAACAATAACACTATACAGTGTACATGTTGTATTTATTTTTTGTAATAAATGATTTTTGTTGTACGCAATAAAAAGAGTTTTCTACTATACATAATTGTTCACAAATGTTTCTACTGCATATTCAAAAACAGAACAGAGAACAGCCTGTCGTCTATAGTTATGAACAGTTATATTTGCATTAAATGACTTTAAAATGATTGAAATTCAAGTTTAAAGTTAGACTATTGAAGAAATACAAGATATTAATATCAATATTCATATTACCTACCTTTGTTAAACGTGGATAACATAATTTATTAAACAAGCTACGTATTTTTAGCTAAAATTATCTTTTTACTTTTTTAAATCTATTTACAACTACTTATCGAACTGTCAAAAAGAAAATAAATTACTGGACGGAGTATTATAGCTGCATTTTTCTGTATAATTTTACTGTTACATGCATGTTTTAATTTACCAAAAAATGAAATAGATCATACAGTTTTGGTTTTTATGTCTTAGAGATAAGTTATATACCTAACAAAAAATAAACATTTTCGTTTTATGCTTGTGGTATTATTAACCTTAACTGAATTTATAGATGTAAAAATACCAACTCGATCTGTGCGTATTCCACAGCTGTTTAGTATCCCCACAAGCAATAACAATGTGTCTCAGAATAATCCTTTGCACAGAATGTGTAAAAACTATAATGCCATTTGCTCACAGGTAGACATTTTTGACGACAAATTTAAGGTTTTCAAATCTTTCCTGCTACATTACAACCTTATGTGACCTTTTTAGTTAATTTAAGTTTTATTCATTTATTATTTTATTTTAGTTGTTTTCCCCCCATATTTCACATTTACTTTTTACTACCTAGCCCATATTGAACGAAGTATTGTATGTTTTGAAAGTTGTGTACAGTTGTAACTGGACTTCAGGTTTGCTTACTATTTACTGTTAAGGCCATTCTATGTATATCTTAATCTGTTGTCTGTATCTGTACCTTTTGAATACAATAAAATAAAATAATAAGCTCCCAGTCTCGGAAAGTCGACCCACGAAAGAAGGAATATAAAACCTAACTAATAATAATATGTCATATCTACCCCTGGTTACAAGGGTGAATATTCCTTCTTTTTAATTCTTAATTTTGCTGCGTTTAAACTCAGACTTACAAAGATATAATTAATCGTGGATAAATTATTGTTCTAGAATATTAGGTACCTGTATCAAATATGTCACAAAATTTTATTCGTGGGAGAACCATGCTTCGGCAGGTATGGGCCGGCTCGACCGGAGTGATACCACGGCCTCACATAAAACCGGGAGTGAAGCAATGCTTATATTGTTTTGCGCTGAGTGAGTGATGTTACCGGAGGCACAGATAAGATAATAGTTACTTCGGAACCGGAGGCCCTAATCCTTCCCTCCCCCTTCTCCAACCTTAAAGGCCGGGAACGCACTTGCGACTCTTAAGTTGCAGGTGTCCATGGGCGTCGGTAGTCATTTACCATCAGGAGACCGTCTGCTCGTTTGTCCCCTATATCATAAAACAAAAGATTACGAGAAAAATTCTAAGAGATTCTTAAAATTTCTGAAGTTGTTTGTGATGGGGATAATAAGCAACAAGCTTTTACGGTGTGTTTGTTAATCCCTAAACAGATACCGCACCTATAATAATGGTCATAATCAGGTGAGTTCTCGACAATTTTTTGTTTCTCCTCTTGTCAATAAGTATTTATTTACGTAAGTAAATATGTACGTTTAATAAGTATAATTAGCACATTAGCACCATCCGGGAGTTATGTGATCATAGTGACGATATACACTCAGAGCCGTGTACCAAGAGTCCAAGACTATTTGAACTGCCTAAGAACTACTATTCTCGCAATGATAATTCTTTAACGCATTAGTATTTAAACAACATCCCAACAAACACACCTAGCTTGGTTTGAGATTTGAGGAACATCCTTTGGTATACGAGTGACATTACACAATTTGCTAATACCCGAAGAGGCTCGGCTTAGGTAGATGGAGCAGTAGACAAGAGATTCCATCATGATTAAGAAGGCCGTACACGTCGATATGGCTTGTATAGTGACGAGGTTTCTTTCTGGTGCTCTAACCGTGTAGGTACCTATATACCTATCTTACTCCCGTCCCGGTCCCTACACCTACTAATATCCCAATAACCAATCATCTGTATAACATAATATGACTAAGTTTATAAGGTCCACTAGCGCAAATTAAAACCGGTCTAGATGAGGTTTTTCAGACGGATCTCCAGTGGCGTTACACGTAATAAAGACCAGCCCAGTTAGGCAATCTTACTACCTATTAATTACGCCTCTGCTCACTGGATCGCTTTTTTAGTTCGTTCGTTCGTTGTTTTGGAGTATCTTAATTGAATGCAAAAACAGAATTTCCAAGTTCATACGATCAAAAGCACTTAATACTTCAAAAAAAAATTCAAACTTCAGCAAAACATTTTTTTTTTAATACTAGTTGATGTAGGTAAAGATTTCTAAAATTCAAAGTTTTTAATAAATAATGAGGACACATATTAATATTAATATTGCATTAGATAATACAAGCATCCATGAATAAGATGTTAGTTTCAGAACGTGAACGTTGTGTACTTGTGTTGCAGAAGTGTCAAGCGACGCGACTGTATTGTATATTGTATCACAAACAATTGCTAAATATTCAAAAAAAAGATACGAATGTGTACAAAATGTTATACATATATAAATAGTATTTAGTTATGTGAAAAACTAATACAATATTTTCTTTTAAGTATAACTATTACAATAACTATACTTTTTTTGTAGTTTATGGCCGTTTACATGACATAACCTAAAAAAGGAACTCCAATCGTTAAAAATGTTTTCCGTCTGTCGTCAAACTCACCCTGCGACTGGAATCGAGCACGCCGTAAGCTGCTGCTTTTTCAACAATGATGAGACATGCTTGGTTACGGCTGGAGCAAATGTTATCAAGGTATTTAGGCTATTACCCGAAGGACACACGAAAGAAGTTAACGCCGGTAAGTTTTCTATCAGTTCTTGATTACTTCATAGTACTATTTTCAAATATAGTGTAGTGTACAAATTTTTTATGTCTGTGTTAGATAAACAAAATTGAAAAATTGCTGTCTCTAGTTTCCTGCACCTGAATGAATATTCCTAACCAGCTACAGCTATTTGGTCCTAAAAACTGTTTACCTATACATGCATTTGTAATAAACTAACCTCAATTAGGACAGTTAAAAATCTACAGCAAATTTCATTGTTCTCAACAACAGCAAGGTATCTAGAACTATGTAAAAAAGCTAAACATATTGAAAAAGAGTTTCCTTGTCGTTCCCTGCCGGTTCCTTTCAAAACGATCTACACATTTTGTTTCTATTTTTTGTTTTTAAAAAAAGACAACTCCCGCATTAGGAATTACTCCTGTGTCGCGGGGGACTTAACGAACATACAAATAACGGACACAAATAACGGACACAAAGAACACCCAGACTCAGGTGGGAATCGAACCCACGACCTCTGGCTCAGCAGTCAGGGTCACTAACCACTAGACCAACATTCCAGTCAAACATTATTGGAACAGGAATATTTCACAACTCCTGACAATTTAAAAATACATGTAATTGGTTTAATGGAAATAAATGCTTTTGATTTGATTTCATACCATACAAAACCCTGAAAAATCACTTTACTTTTATTGGTGCCAAATACTCATACTTACCCTGAAAATTTCACTGTCTACCTATTAGGTATACATGAGATACAGCCTGGGCACCGAAGAGGTACATTTCTTGTTTGAGGGCTCCCTTTAATTTGTAATTTAATTTTAATTATTTGTTGGTATAGTGGCAACTGATATAATCACTCCGAAAATTTCAATTGTCTACCTATTATATATGCATAAGTTACGTAAATTTGTTTATTATGTGGTAAATTTTTAGTTTGTACTACATTTATTTTACAATTTTGTAACATAATTTTCAAGTGCACCTACTTTCGGTGATGCAGAAAAAAGATTCTCTGCATCACCCAAAGATTGACTGGTAGAGAATGCCTTAGGCATTAAGTCCGCCAATGTACCAAATCTACATAAAGTTTAAAATAAATAAACATTAATGTACATAGAGGAGGCTTCCGTTGGCACCATTGCATACAGAACCCTAAAAACAACATCTTTATTTAATACCTGTATTGCTGGCTGTTGCTGTGATAGTTATATAGCAGTATAAGAACCAGATCTACAAAAAGTCGAAAATCGGTTTTTTCATAATATGGGTCACAAAGTGCTCCTTTATGGAATGCCAAAACGACGTAATTGTAAATGCAATATTTCACAAATAACAAAATAGCTAGGGAATCACAAAGAACTAGGTAAATGTTTGCTCTCCTGTAAAATTAAGAAAATGTAGATACCGTAAATCTGGTTCTTATACTGTGATATGTTTCCTATGCAAGATAATTCCCAATTGTGTAACATCACTCCTCTATTATTCCAGCTGGTCAACCTGTACCTCCAAAGATGAAACTAGAATGCCTCGCCACTTATACATTATGGGGTAATGTGATGTCAATGGACCCAGTTCGGTGTCCGAGTTTTGGCAGAGATTTGTTGTTAGTGACATTCAAAGAAGCCAAGCTGTCAGTACTACAGTATGATCCACAGACAAACAATTTGATTACATTGAGTATGCATTACTTTGAAGAGGATGATATGAAGGTACAGTGTTTTTAAAGTGAAAACTTCTTTAGGCACGTTGGGCACTTTTGGTATGGGGAAAAAGCACTGAACTTGCGTGACTGTTACACTCAAATACATATATACAGACGTGTGTGATATGTGTGTGTGTGTCTGTATATAATAACAATAATAATAATGTTTATTTGTCTCAAACGTTTTTTACAATAATTTTTTACAAACTTTGTTTCATTTTTTAACAATTGGTATTGCTACTGGTTCCCAAAATAGGCCAAAAACCTGTATTTTGGGAAACAGTGCTCATCTGAACATGGTGATTTAATATGGTACATTTAGGACACAGAGAACCAAAATTAAAGTACCTACTTATTCTAAGAAGGTGACCATAAACATTGAGACCATAAGTAATTAGAAACGAAAATTAAAATGTGGATAGTATTAGGTAGTGTTAAGTAATTTGCGTAATGTTTGCATGTTTGTAGGTGTGAGTATGAGTGTATGTGTGTATGTTGTGTAGTTGGATGTGTGTATGTTGTTTATGTGTATGCGTACGTATGTGCGTGCGTTCATGTGAGTTTGCGTACAAGTGATCACTCCAGAAATTTTAATAATGCCTCAGTACCTTCATGGTCGTGTTGAAGTAACCAACGTTTTTTACCTCGTGCCTATTTAGACCTACTATGTTTTTATGTTTGTTGAGTAAGTTGTATACCTTACAACCTAGACTTTTAAATTGTCGCCTAGCGAAAGCAGTCCTACTACGCACTATGGGACACGCTGACTTCTTGCTGCGCCCTTTACCAGGTCTAGGAGGAGTTACGCTTTGGTGAATCTTAGTGGTTGATCTGAGCACAAAGAGCTGTCTCACAGTAAGGACTTGGTTTTCAGCGTATAGTTGAGCAGTAGGATATCTGATTGGCTTCTTGTTCAAAACTTTTAGCACGGCTCTTTGTGCCCTCTCAAGTGCTAGAACTTGTGATTTAGCTGCTCCACCCCAAACTGGGATACAATATTGTATAACTGATTGACAGAGGGTGATGTATACCATTTTTAATTTTTGTTGGGAAGCCGTGTCACGTAGAGATCTAAATATGTATATCAACCTTCTGATTCTGGTTTTTACTGCGGCAACCTGAATATCCCACGATAGCCTACTGTCTATTTGTACTCCTAGATATTTTGCGTTAGAGGCTAGAGTTATTTCTTGGCAGCTACAATCTATATCCAGGGTGCATGTATGTGCCTTGATAGAGAAGTTGTAAGGTGCTGCATTGAGTTTGGATAAAGAGAAAGGGACAAAGAGAGTTTTATTCAGATTGATTGTAAGTAAGTTGTTAGAGAGCCAGATCATTACTTGTCTTAAAGAGTTTTCCGCTCTTTCTTTCACTGTTTGCCAGTTAGGACCCCACACTACGATTGCGGTATCATCTGCGTAGGCGAAAGTGCTAGTATGAGGAAGATCCATAGCACAGAGATCGTTAACGGAACAGTGTAGGGCCTAGAATACTTCCTTGGAGGACGCCAGTACCAGCCATTCCCTATTTTGACTCTCTGGTTTCTATTTCTTAGGTAGTATACTGTAAGTTACGTTTTTTCTTCTGATGTGCAGTCCTACGACTGATAGTTTTTTCCTTAGAATAAGAGAATTACTTGAGAGTTTATCCCTTTTTGAGTTACTTTGTAAATTATAGTTTGGTAGAACAAAAAAAAAACACGTTTTAATGGTAAACCGATTTAAAAAGTAAAGTGAAAAGAAAAAAAAGAGTTTCACTATCCACTTCCTGGCTTCATCATCAGGCCATTGTTACCAAGGCCAATCTGTTGGACTCGTCAAAACAAATGATATATACCCAAACTTGAAGTGTTTACTAGTAGTCTCTTTCTTTTTTTTTTAAAGAAAACTAATCAAAATCATTTCTCTGAAGAGTTCCATTATCCACCTCCTAGCTCCATCATCAGATCAGCTCCAAGATGCCAAATTATAGTATTGTCAGACAAACTACATACACATGCAGAGTACATGTGGTTTGATTCGATTTTTGATTTTGATAGGACAATTAGAAGTAGCTTAAAATTGATTTTTTAAGATCCTAATAAAAGCATAGCAGTATTTTCTAAAATCATTAATTAAGGTATACCAATCAAACATTCATGTGTTAACACATTTAATACTAGCTGTGTCCGCGCCCTGCGGGTATACCCGCGTAAATCCTGATCCCAGGATCCTGGACACAAGCTATATATTGCTTGTGTGTCCAGGGTCCAGGTCTCCAGCTATTTACATACCAAGTTTCATCTCAATGGGTTCAGTAGTTTTTGTGTGAAAGAACAACAAACATCCAAACATCCTCACAAACCTTCGCGTTTATAATATTAGTAGGATGAAAATGATTATGCTGTGATTTAAGTATAAGTATGATTTAAGTATAAGAATTACTATAAGTTTGGTTTATGAATATATTTTACAATGGAATGTTTCTCTATGGAATATATTAAGAACAGATTATGTAACTTCATGTCAGAAAAATTTGTAAGAAACCCAAACAACAAGGGAGAAGTTCCTTAAACTATTGTACCACCAATTGTCCAATGGGTAGGTTGTAACTTGTGGTTCCAATTCCTTTTAAGTAGACAAGCAAACAATTAGACAAAAGACAGAATCTTTGTTCTATATATACTGAAATTTTGCTTTGCTATGTAGAACACTTTGAGCCTTTAAGTGAGAGATATCAAATTCAAATTCAAAATCATTTATTCAATTAAGACACTAAGTGACATTTATGAACGTCTCTTTTTAAAAGTCAGATCTTCAGGTACAATAGTGTTAGTGTTACACGAGAGGTAAACAGGATGCAAGCTGATGCCACCTGAATTTCATTTTATTGAAATGCTCCAAAAGCTAACATACTAAAAAATAAAAATCACTCAGTGATACCGTTGAAGGTTTGAACCTATTAAACATAGAAATCATTCAAGGTGCACATCTACCTTCATTCAGTTGCAAAATCTACTGTTAAAAATAATTCGTGACTGGATTAAGAGGCTAGAGTTGCAGTTGATCAAACCAAAATAATAGTATAGGCTAAAGCATCGCTGACTAGGCCGACCAGTCACCCCAAGCAGCACCCGTTCACGAGTATGACGCATGGACCAGCCATCATCTCCTTCGCCATATCAGAGGGAAAGAAATGACCCGCCTCATGACGAAGCCGCAAGCAATGACATTTTAGTGAGCATGACGAACCATATCTTGTGCTGTCTTGTGCTGAAATATCTCAGAGCCATGAGATTAAATAACTTGTACAAATGTCTACCTTCCCATCCAAGAGAAATAAAATCTTGAAATTATTTTCTAATTTCAACCAAGATTGAAATTTTTGTTTTAATATCTCTACATAGTATAACACAAAGTCGTTTCCGCCGTCTGTACGCTTAGATATTTTAAACTAACCAACGAATTTTAATTTAGTTTTACCAATAGATTATGTTTTGTGTTAATTTGTATAATGATATGACGAAAATTGTTCACCATATTAGTATCTACATTGCACCCGTGCCAAGCTGGGGCGGCTCGCTAATTTCAAATATAAAATAAATTAACATTTCTTCAATAGGGTGGCTGGACAACTCATCCTCACATACCTTGGATTCGAGTGGATCCTGAAGCGAGATGTGCTGTAATGCTTCTATATGGTAAAAAGTTAGCTGTACTCCCATTCAGAAAGGACCTAGCTTCTGATGAAGGAGATCCATTGGAGGCTAAACCCTTGGACAGTAAGAAAACAGTAAGTAGCTGTACAACAGATTGCCGGACGATGTTAAGGTTTGCGATAGCATGTCTATATACAAGAGTAAACTTAAGAAATACGTTGATAAAATTTAGATGTTAGATGTATAATAAAAAAAAAAAAAAAATAATAATGTATATATATACATATATATATGTGTGTATGTGTGTGTATGTGTGTATATATGTGTATATAACCCTTAACAGACTTTCTAACACGCTAGAGATATAATTTAGAATTAAGTATTATGTATCTCATTATAAGTGGACTTAAGTTCTTTAGAAAATAAATTCTTTAAACCTAAGTATTAGAAAAATCTATACCTATATATATATTAAATACCACCTAGTACTTAAAAACCTATTAGTTAATTTCAGCCTATAAGCTAACAAACCTGTCTTGTCTATTTTTTTTCAACTGTGTTGCAGGAAGGTAAGTTGAATCTGTACCATACAAGCGGATACATACCATAAATCATAAAATGGAAACTGTTCAGCGGCCAGCCATATGTCTGAGAGACATTCTTTCTTTAGACGAGCCTTTCTTTCTTTAGACAAGCAATGGGCCGTTCCTAGGTACAACAGTGAGCCTTTAGTCAGTTTGATTGCGTCATTATCATTTTACCATGGTCGGTGAGATACTACGCGTCGGAGTAATCTTTAATTCCAACATAACCACTTCAACATGGCAAGTGAGTTTGTAACTTTGGCCCTTGTGGGTGGGTTTATTGTAATGTCTGCTTCTTTGGTACAGATTTACGGTACCTACTTACAGCACAGTTAGAAGAAAAATAAACATTCCAAGAAAATGTAATATAATGTAGTTTTGGTTTTTAACGCTCATATGTACTGCTATTGCAAATACAGTAATAACTTACCACCTTTAGTATTTCATGATAAATGATTTATCTATACTTTATACAAATAAATAAAATTGGAGTGTCTGTTTGTAATATTAAAATAACCGCATTTTACTAAGTGCATTTGGATGAATATACGGTACATATACCAAAACAATTTTTTTTTTAATTTTTGTCTGTCTGACTGTTTGTTTCGGCTAATATCCGGAACGGGTGGACCGATTTCCACGGGACTTTCACTGGCAGATGGCTGGTGTTAGAAGGAGTAACTTAGGCTAGTTTGATTTTGGAAAAAGAATTAGGGTTCCGCGCAAAATATATAAATATGTACACGCGAGAACTGCTAGTGTCCAATAAATTCGATGAGTTAATCGATTTCATTAACAGGTATCAACACGATTCGAAGGCACTTATCATAACCATCTCGTGAATGTTACATTTTTATTTATTTACAGCAACCAACACAACCAATCAACCGTGCACCAACCCTCGCCTCTTATGTGATAGTGCTCAAGGATTTGGATGAAAAAATTGACAATATTCTAGACATACAGTTCCTACATGGTTACTATGAACCCACATTGCTTATATTGTACGAGCCAGTCAGGACATTTGCAGGGTAAGTTAAAATCACTATCAACTTCCTTATTTATTTGCTACTTCACCTTTGCAATTCTTTAACCTGGAGGTGCTTGCCAGTTAATATTTTTTATTATCATTATTTCTTTGTAATTATCTTTTATAAAAAGTCTCGAAACAATCTGGAAACGGTATATTATATTTTATTTTAAACCCAAGTTTGAAGATAAAACAAGATTTTCCCAATACATTTTAAAATATTTGAAATTGAATACTTTTGGTACAGAATCGAAGATTCTGATCTATTTACGTTCTTAAACTATGCCATTGCTAAATTGCTGTGAAGGAGTGACAGTATTTGTTTGTTTTTTCAGCCGTACAGCCGTCCGCAACGATACGTGTGCCATGTGTGGTGTTAGTTTAAATATGAGCGCGAGAGTACACCCCGTCATTTGGGCGACTGCGCATCTGCCATTCGACTGTTTGAGAGCTGTGGCGGTACAGAAACCGCTTGGTAAGTTTGTGCGATTTTGAACTCTATTTCTATGAGATACATATTATTTACATAGGTATCACGTAAAGCTATTTTGAACCCTATTTTATGAAGATGCGTAGTACCCATAGGTACCTAAAAATGATATGAATTCGCACATTCTTTAGTTGTTTCTATTGACCCTACAAATAATGTTTATTTTTTATTATTTTTCATAATAAAATTGTTCTTAAAATACTCAGTTGATTTAAGCCTTCCAAACGCTTGATCCGACAATATAGCGTCGACTTAGTCGAGTGACGTCACACGTTTATAAATGAAATAAACAAACTGAACGGATCGAATTTAAATGAAAACAGCTCACGTCATTAATTGATGTTCCCTAATGTGATTTTGTTGTAATTGTATTTTTTGTTTTGGATAGGTGGATGTCTAATAATGGCGGTGAACTCTCTGATATACTTGAACCAGTCAGTTCCTCCCTATGGAGTTTCACTCAACAGTATTGCCACACACACTACTAATTTTCCACTGCGTAAGTACCTATATTTATTGGTAATATTTTAAAGAAAATTTTACCACAAGCTGATAGTATGGTATTATTAAATAGTTATTTAATTAGAGACTACTCGAACTTTCCGCCAACAGTCGGTTCGATTTACAGATATGCGACCTTGGCCTGCTCGAGTGATGCTTAATCTCCCCAATACTTCAGTATCAGCAATATCTTTTTTCTTCCATTATCTTTTCTACTAACCTATCTTTCCCTTTCAATATAGTCCCCTCCCTTATTCCCAAAGTGGCCGGTTTTTTTTTTATGGTATAGGGGGCAAACGAGCAGACGGGTCACCTGATGGTAAATGACTACCGCCGCCCATGGGCACCTGTAACTCTAGAGTCACAAGTGCGTTGCCGCCCTTTAAGGTGGGAATAGGGGGAGAGGGGGGAAGAACGGGAAAGGGGGGGAAGAATGGAAGACGGGAGAGGTGGATTAGTGGGGAGGAGAGGGGGAGAGGGGAACTACGGGAATAGGGGAGAGGGATGGGTTAGGGCCTCCGGTAACCTCAATCACGCGGCGAAAAGCAATTGACGGCAATAGGCTTGCAATTGGCAAAATGTGGGTTATTATTTGCCAACCCCTTCGGGGATACATGGCTGAGTGTGAGAAGAGTGTCAGTTGAGTAAACGTGTGTCCGGTCGGTAGGTATCCAGGAGGGCGTGTGCATAACGCTGGACGGGTCGTGCGTGTCGTGGCTGGGCGAGGGCCGGCTGGCGCTGTCGCTGCGCGGCGGGCAGCTGTACGTGCTGACGCTGCTGGCCGACTCCGTGCGGACCGTGCGCAGCTTCCACCTCGACCGGGCCGCGGCCTCTGTGCTCACCACCTGTGTGAGTATATGTATAGTGTCGTGGTTGGGCGAGGGCCGGCTGGCGCTGTACGTGCTGACGCTGCTGGCCGACTCCGTGCGGACCGTGCGCAGCTTCCACCTCGACCGGGCCGCGGCCTCCGTGCTCACCACCTGTGTGAGTATATGTATAGTGTCGTGGCTGGGCGAGGGCCGGCTGGCGCTGTACGTGCTGACGCTGCTGGCCGACTCCGTGCGGACCGTGCGCAGCTTCCACCTCGACCGGGCCGCGGCCTCCGTGCTCACCACCTGTGTGAGTATATGTATAGTGTCGTGGCTGGGCGAGGGCCGGCTGGCGCTGTACGTGCTGACGCTGCTGGCCGACTCCGTGCGGACCGTGCGCAGCTTCCACCTCGACCGGGCCGCGGCCTCCGTGCTCACCACCTGTGTGAGTATATGTATAGTGTCGTGGCTGGGCGAGGGCCGGCTGGCGCTGTACGTGCTGACGCTGCTGGCCGACTCCGTGCGGACCGTGCGCAGCTTCCACCTCGACCGGGCCGCCGCCTCCGTGCTCACCACCTGTGTGAGTATATGTATAGTGTCGTGGCTGGGCGAGGGCCGGCTGGCGCTGTACGTGCTGACGCTGCTGGCCGACTCCGTGCGGACCGTGCGCAGCTTCCACCTCGACCGGGCCGCGGCCTCCGTGCTCACCACCTGTGTGAGTATATGTATAGTGTCGTGGCTGGGCGAGGGCCGGCTGGCGCTGTACGTGATGACGCTGCTGGCCGACTCCGTGCGGACCGTGCGCAGCTTCCACCTCGACCGGGCCGCGGCCTCCGTGCTCACCACCTGTGTGAGTATATGTATAGTGTCGTGGCTGGGCGAGGGCCGGCTGGCGCTGTACGTGCTGACGCTGCTGGCCGACTCCGTGCGGACCGTGCGCAGCTTCCACCTCGACCGGGCCGCCGCCTCCGTGCTCACCACCTGTGTGAGTATATGTATAGTGTCGTGGCTGGGCGAGGGCCGGCTGGCGCTGTACGTGCTGACGCTGCTGGCCGACTCCGTGCGGACCGTGCGCAGCTTCCACCTCGACCGGGCCGCGGCCTCCGTGCTCACCACCTGTGTGAGTATATGTATAGTGTCGTGGCTGGGCGAGGGCCGGCTGGCGCTGTACGTGCTGACGCTGCTGGCCGACTCCGTGCGGACCGTGCGCAGCTTCCACCTCGACCGGGCCGCGGCCTCCGTGCTCACCACCTGTGTGAGTATATGTATAGTGTCGTGGCTGGGCGAGGGCCTAATTTGACTGGACAGATAACTACATGGTAATGGAGGATTGTTATTCTGATTCGGACCGCCTCACCTACGATGGTTCCCCACTTCGGCGTTGCAAGAGCATATCACCACAATTGTTTGGGTCACTTATTTTATAAGGTCTGTTCAGCGTGTAAGTAATCGCCCTCTGGACCTCTTACCTTCCATCTGGCTTTGGTCTACCATACCATGGGGGATTTCTACACGATAAAAAAATAGTCTTATGTACATAAGTTAAAAATGAATGCTGCCTTAGTGGAGTGGTCACTTTTGCTTATCATTATCATCATTTCCACATCCTCCTTGTTTTTTTTATTAATTCAACTATGTTACAATATAAAAGACTAATTTTGAACACTGTTCCAGATGTGTGTGATAGAAGAAGACTTTCTTTTCCTGGGGTCACGTCTCGGCAACTCTCTCCTGCTAAGAGTTACTGAGAGAGAGAACCGTATGCTGTTCTCCGTGGACAAACCATTAGAAGCTACTGTCGATCTTACTGTGTCGGAGACTGGTAAGATATTGTTATAGACATTCATATATTCTGTATATACAGTGTTACATAAAGGAGTGGTCAAATTTTAGGATCACGCCTTATAGGTACCCGTGCGGGGTAGGCAGACATGATAGAACGCTACTTGCCACGACCCTGTCGTACAGCTCGCGCCTCTTCCACATTCCTTGGATATTCATCATACCTTTCATATTCTCTCGTCCTGTCCTCTCGTACCTTGCCACCCACTTTTCGCCCCGGCTAAATGGGTATTAAATAATTAATAATAATATTCTGGGACATTATTATACAACACTATCTAGACCCAAATAAAGTTCTAGAACGCGGATGAACATCAAAGATACTTTTTTTTAAATACGTCAGTATTATACATACAGAACCACCAGGCCAATGCATGAATATAACCAATAGACGTATTCATGCAATCTGTGTCCGGTCGGTAGGTATCCAGGAGGGCGTATGCATAACGCTGGACAATCTGTAAAAAATGAAGCGAAAGAAATTTACACCTACATATTGCTACGAGCCAGGGTTCGGGATTTGATAGGTACACCAATATAAAATAAAATAAAATAGAAATATTTATTTAAATAATTAACAATTAAAATAATCACAAGTAATTCTCACTGTTCACTTGGACTATTCGCTATACTTCGCAGTTGTTAACTCGCTGTATTTCTGAACTAGAACTTAATGTCCATAACGCCATGCAAATTTATTATATAGTTCGAAAAATATCTCATAGATGAAACATCTCGTACAATCTACTTGACTCGTCTGCTGTTTGAACTTCTTAAATTCAGTAGACCATTCTTATTCATAGACTCTTAGTTCCAATATTTTCTATAAGATGGCGCCGTGCGGTGTAATTAAGTTCCCGCTACTTGTGACTAGATGGCGCCCGCTTGTCAATTTAGGCTTCCGTAACAATCCTATTTATCTACTTAAAATACTTTGACTCCATGTGCAGACCCAGCACTCGCCACCACCACCACCACCACCATCACTACCACTCCAGCGGTACCCAGCACACAACAGAAGGAACAATCAGACCCTGCGGCAAAGAAACGTCGGCTCGACACAATAAGCGACTGTGTGGCCACCAACGTCATCGAGATCAGCGACAAAGACGAGCTCGAGGTGTACGGCTCGGACATAAGGACGTCCACGCAATTGACCAGCTACGTGTTCGAGGTAAGGCGATGTCGCTGCCATTTTTAGACAGTTTTTTTTTTTTAATTTATTTGCCAAACTTACAACTATTACTGGTATTACAGGTTAAAAACCTAATGCAATAGCTGAGCAACTATACTACTTTCTGTATACCAAATTTATTATTTATAACATAATATGAATAGTGTTATCTTAGTGAATTCACTCAGTGAACAATAAAATATGTCAGTCTCCTCTGCAACGAGATTTAGCGTGCGAAGCGCTCGAGACAGAGGCGCCTCATGGAAAAGTTATTTCTGTTAGTCGATCTTGAAGTTCTTTTTTATGTCATTGCTATATTTTTCTTTATATGTTTGAATGTATATATAATACTGAATTTTATTATATGATAGTATAGTTGTCTGTCTACTATGCCGTGCCTCGGAGAGCACGTTAAACCGTCGGTCCCGGGTGCCACACAAACACTGTGGCAATCGTTACGGGTAGTTGGAGCCCTAAAAAGTCCGACAACCTGGTCTAACTACAGAACTCGATATCGCCTAGTACTCGGGATGTGGAGGTCTGATGGCAGTCGCTTCACGTAAAATATCAAAGTTCGGCCGTATCGTAGTTAGACTGCAAGCCGACTCCAACTTAGTTGGGAAAAGGCGCGGAGGATGATAGTTGTCTGAAATTATACGATTTGTTTTTAGTTGTGGAAAATTTTGGATTAGGGGGTTGGCCCTGATTGACTTCGATTTGTTAATAATAATAACAATCGGTATTTAATTCAATTTAAGCATTCAGTTAATAAATGAAAAATGAGGGGAAAACTAGGGAGTTAGCTGAGGCTCGCGTGATTACATTTCATAGAGATAACGAGTACTTTTAGTCAATCTGTTCACAAGATCCTGTAAAAAAGACAAAATACATTAGCTATAAACTCTGATAGTTCTTGTAACGTGAAGGTGACCTCGTGGTCTGCACGTGGTCCCCCGTAGTTAAATTTAAGTTAGGAGAGGAATAGATAGATAGATAGAATATTCTTTATTGTACACCGTTAAATAAAATTAATTGGAACAGATCATGGCTTAAAAATAGAGTACAATGGGCGGTCTTATCGCTAATAGCGATCTCTACCAGACAACCTTTAGATGGAGATAATTATAGAAGTATTAAATAAAAGCAATAGTTGATGGCGTACTATATAGAAAATACAGACAAGTATTTACACACACATATATATATACATATACATACATACACACATAAATACACATACATACATACACATACACATACATACACACACATACATATATACTTAAATAATCCAGCTATTCAGTAGAGATTACATAGTAAAATCTAAAGTAATTTTGATCTTAAGTGTGAGATGGAACAAAAATAAAGAATAAAATAAAGGTATTACAGGTATAGATAGTATTGCTTGACCATATTTTTAAAGGCTGTAAGGGTTTCAGCTTGCCGTATTTGTACTGGTAATGCATTCCACAAACGAACAGCCAGAACCATAAAAGATTTATCAAAAAAAGTTGTTGAATGCACCGGCACCTCTAATATCAGACTTTCCGATGATCTTAGGCATTTCGTATGGGTACCACAAAGGAACTCAAATCGTCCTTTTAAGTAGGAAGGTGTATGAGGGTTAAACAGTATGCTGTATAGCAAAGAGAGAACATGGGCATTCCGGCGAAGACGAATAGGTAACCACTTGAGCTTTTTTCGGAATTCAGAAACATGATCATATTTACGCAGTCCAAATATGAATCGGATACAAAAGTTTTGAAGTCGCTCAAGTTTATCTAATTGGTTTTCGGTGAGATCTGGATAGCTGGCGTCCGCATGGTCAAGAATTTAGAATTGAAGAATTTCAAATTGAAAGATTGAAGTTATTTATAAACCGATTTTGATTATTCTTTTTTTGTTAGATAGGGTATACCTGAAGGGTGGTCCCATGTCAAGGAAGTCAGGTTCTGATGATGGGATCCTGATGAAATTGAGAGAAACCCTCGAAAATTGTAGGAACGAATAGTGTTTCTGTTTACTTTTCATTACTTTATCAGGTATTGCGTTTAGAAATCATCATCAAAATAAATAAACCTTAAGTCTTAAGTATTGAGATTATTTACATAAACTATCAAACTTTATATAAACTTATTTTGAGTCGGCGCCAAACAACAAACTGATTAATTATCAAAATTTTATTTGGCGCCGACTCAAAATAAGTTTATATAAAATTAGATAGTTTATGTTAATAAGTTCAATACTTAAGACTTAAGGTTTATTTATTTTTTGCTGTTTAGTTCTTTTCGTCGGTTTAATTTTTTGTTAAAAAGATTTTATATATGTTGTCTTATAGATTTTTTTGTGGCCCAGGTATGCGATTCCCTGCTCAACATATGTCCGATCGGTGACGTGTCTATGGGCGAGCCCCAGCTGCTGTCGGAGGAGTACAGTCGCCAACAAGACAACCACATCGTAGAGCTGGTCGTGTGCAGCGGCCGCGGCAAGAACGGAGCGCTCACTGTACTGCAACGGACTGTGAGGCCGCAGTTGATCACGGCTTTTAATTTGCCGGGTAAGTTGTTTTAATTTGCCGGGTAAGATGTTTTAATTTGTCAGGTAAGTTGTTCTAACATTGCTACCTAGACATGTTGTTACCTAGGTTTGTCTGGTATCAGACTGCCGTGCGTGTGGTATCTCAAGTTATTTTTAGTGTATCTGATTGATCGAATCTTCCTTTCCAGGGTGTATAGACATGTGGTCGGTGTTCGGCGAAGGCACGGACTCCACCCGCGAGGCTGACGGAGCCCACGCCTACCTCATACTCACCCAGGAGGACGGGTCCATGGTCCTACAGACCGGACAGGAGATCAACGAGGTGGACAACTCTGGGTTCATGACGGCCTCCCCCACCATATTCGCGGGGAATCTCGCTAATAACAAGTTCATGGTGCAAGTCACTACTGTAGGCATAAGGCTGATTAAAAGTAAGTGGAATCTTGAACCTTTGTTTGTAGAAAGGATTATGTGTATGTGATCCAATTGTTATTATTATATTATAAACGCGAATGTGTTTATTTCTTAAGCTTTCATTTAGAAAAGGTGTATTTTATAGCTAGGGCTCTTATTTCACAAAAAAATTATTTTCTATGTAAAAAAAGTTCATTCGAGAGAAAAAAATATTAACTACTTTTAAAATTTGCCGATAATATACTCCATCGCATTTGATTACGTAATTAACCGATTAACTGACAGTTCTCCAGACTACAGTATAAGTATAACCTACTATAGCGTTTTGATACTAAAAGAAATATGTTGTGATTGTTAGACGGTGTCCAACTGCAGTCAATTCAGCTGGAGTGGACGGCGCAGTACGCGGCCACTGCGGACCCCTATTTGTGCGTGCTGTCCACCTGCGGCCGGGCGCTCGTGCTCGCGCTCAGGGAGTTCCGGGGGAAGGACGGGGCGGTTAGATTGTTGCGCTATATCTTACTTATATGTGTGCATTGGCATGCGCGGGTGCGTGTGTGTGCGAGTGTGTACGTGTGTGTGAGTGTGTAAGCCTGTGTGTGGGCGTATGCGGTTGTGCGCATGTGCGTGCGCTTTGCGCGTGTGTGTGTAAGTGTTTGTGTTTTATTTGTTATGAATTTTACTTATATGAGTTACTGTTTCGTATTTCTTAATGATATTAATTGTCAGTTGCACACGACGTTACGGTCGGTTTCTACAATTTCACTAATGTGTTAACACGTCAGTTACGTTTTGTAACTACTAGTTTACGTTTATAATTTTGTAAATAAAAATATATATGTATGTGTGTGCAGTCGTCGGGCCGGCTGGCGCCGACGCGGCAGGCCGTGCCGCACCGGCCCGCCCTGCTGCGCGCCGCGCTGTACCGCGACCTCAGCGGCCTGCTCGCGCCGCCCGACGCCGACAGCGCTCAGGTGCTCACTCACACTCCACTCCACTCCACTCCACTCCACTCCTCTCCACACTTCACAGACATGCACTTCACAGACATATTTAACAAATTACTCTAAATATGTAATACATTATTAATTAAATGATACGTAAAGTATCTTAAAATAAAAATATAAATGTCATGATGATTTGGAATTGAAAAAATAAATAAACGAATCATTAAACTAAATTACAAAAGAAAAATATAAACCTGATTAATACCAGTAATTAAGTAATAGAAAATATAAACATGATTAATACCAGTAATTAGGTAATAGAAAATATAAACATGATTAATACCAGTAATTAGGTAATAGAAAATTTTACGGTAGTTAACGCGATCACTTTTAATTTGCCCGACGTTTCGACCGGGTTACATTACCGTTCCATCCCCTCAACATAATTATATTACCATTTAACGCGAAAGATTATAAGTCCATGTAGTATTTCAGTATTTTCCAGCAATTATAAAATGTCTAACCTATCTTCGGAGCCATTAAAAACATGCCGTTCGATCGCTTGCTTAGTTATTTAATTCAAAAATAGCTGTCATAGAGATGATGAAAAAACCGTGGTAACCGGCCTAAGCTCTGTTTGCAAGATGGCTTCTCTACAATTACGATGTTGAGAATTACAAGGCAATGTACGGTCGTTGCACCGTACACTTGCTAAAACAATATGTTTTTACATACATAGTTACGTATAATATAACTTAGTACTACGTAATTACAATATTATATGTATATTTATATTATATCTTCAGGTGAAAGGTGAATTTACCGGTAAAATGAAAGGTAAAGGCAAGAACGTGAAGGCTGAGGGCTTCAAACCCGGCACAGTCTATGAGCTAAACGACGAAGATGAGCTGCTGTACGGCGGTGACCAGACCCCGGCGTCTATGGCTAGCGTGAGTACTCACATACTGTGAAGTTGCTTGAACTATTGAATGATTTACTGTGTGAAGTAAAAAATATACCATACAATACAATTTTACTGTGTCCAAAACAAAATATAAGATAAGCTTAAGTTTCCTTTTTAACCGACATCAAAAGGAAGGAGAATCACAATTCGGATATTTATACAATTTTTTTATGTATGTTCGGGCATAACTCCGTCATATATAGATGGATTTTCAAAATTCTTTTTTTTTTGCGAAAAAGGTTTATTCCGAAATAATTCCCTTTGAATTTCGTAAAGATTTGATGATGAGTTTATTTTTTATTATGGTTCAGGCGCATTGAAGTCGGTTATATACTTGTTCAAAGTTAATTATATTTCTTATTTGCACTCAGTGTTAATTAATTATATCAGTTTTATTATACTTGTTACTTCTATATTGCACACTAGCAGCGCCTGCAGTTCACCCGCGTAAGTCTCGATCCCGTGGGAATATCGGGATAAAAAGTAGCCTATGCGTTAATCCAGGTCTCCAGCTATCTACATACCAAGTTTCATCGCAATCGGTTCCAGTAGTTTTTGTGTGAAAACATTACAAACATACACACAAATGTTTCCTCTTTATAATATTAGTTTAGATCATTTTTGAGTTATGCACTCCGTCGAATTCCTAATCTCACTACCCACCGCCCAATAAAACAGATTAAAAAAAAATATCGCCACTGCTCGACGCTAGACGCTAAATACACTAACACGGGCTCAACTGAAAATAATAAAACAAATATACATACATTGTTAACAAATAGGGAAATAATTACAATCCAATTTTCAGCCCTAAAAACATGATTAAAACATAAGATTCCTACAATATCTTTCTTCTAGATGCATATAAAAAGCATAAATCTATACAGAAAACCCCTGCAGTGCAACCCCGGACAGAGTAATTATTTTTTCGGTTTTTCTGAAAAAAAAGTGCTTTTTTAAGCTAATACCTTTTTTTAAGACTGCTAGTAATGTGGCTCACACATCACTAGTATTCTTGTTAACCCCTCCAGCTAAGCTAAATGCTTGTGTTAGGAGTGGGTTCACGCCGGTTGTGCACTGGGTGAGATTCGAACCCGCAAGTCCGACGCCTTAGTTATTACGCAACTGCCGCTTTTAAGCTTGTTTAGATTCAGGTGTGCGATATTATGTATGTAGGACGGCTGCCATCTATAAACAACTCGAATTAGAAGGTTTGGCAGGGTTTGTACCGCTCTAAATTACAACAACGGCAGGCTCTCCAGAGGCTAATATTACGAAAAAGCCAGGACCCAACCGGCTTTTCTTGGTCCATCATCTCTGCTCATATCTCATGTTGGAGACGGTTTGTGGTTTGAGTCACACGGATATTAGCTGTGCGTAAGAGCACCTGAGTATACCTGTATCCAGTAATCCAAGTTTGCTTCCAGATAATGTTAGCAGAGCAGTCGAAGAACCCCGGCGTGCCGCGGCGCATCTCGCGCTGGTGGAAGAAGTACCTCCAGGAGGTGAAGCCCACGTACTGGCTCTTCGTGTTGCGGCTCAACGGGAACCTAGAGATATACTCCTTGCCGGAGATGAGGCTCAGCTTCTTGGTGCGGGACGCTTGTGCCGGGAACAGGGTGAGTGTACTTTATATTAGACTAGCAGCGCCCCGCGGTTTCACCCGCGTAAGTCCTGTTCTCGTGGGAATATTGGGATAAAAGTAGCCTATGCGTTAATCCAGGTCTCCAGCTATCTACATACCAAGTTTCATCGCGATCGATTCAGTGGTTTTCGCGTGAAGAGTAACAAACATCCATCCATCCATCCATCCAAACTTTCACATTTATAATATTAATGGGATTAGTGGGATTACTAGTTGGTCTTCGCAGTGCTCCGCTCCTAAAAGTCGTAGGTAATGTTAAGCAGCCTAAAGAAATGGGCTAAACATTGCAACATTTTTGCAAGCTGGAGCTCCTCCCGACTGCCGAGGTAGGCCGCCGCGGGGGTTTAGTGGGTAGACCGGTTCGCCGGGAGTCCCACACACGCCCTTCGTATCCCCGACGGAGGGTATGGTGCGAATCACGTTCAACGCAAAGGACAATCTCTTCAGCTTTATCAATCCTAACTAATATTATAAATGTGTACGTTACGGTACGTTTTTACCTGTGTAAAATATTTTTGGTCAAATTTTACTTCCCAAAAAACTTATCACCCTAGTTTTATTTACCAAATGAATATTTAGCAATTTTTCATTTCGCTCTTTGTTCACTTGGTTCAATTATCATTTGGCATCATTTTATTTTGTCAAGTTTTATTAAATGAAATGTTTTATTAAGCAAACGTTTTAACAAAAAGTAGGTTAGGTTAGAACTGTGACCCAACAGCGCTAGCCGAGCGCCAAAAACGAACTGCTTCGAGATTTTATACTCATACGAGATACACTTATGCGAGATTTTTTTTAATGCTGTGACATGATCATTATTTGTTAATCAATTACTTGCCAAAAAAGAATTTGCTAATTAATTAATTGGTGAATGTTTTTTTGCCAAATGAAAATAAAAAAAAATAGTTTGTAATGTGATATTTTGGAAAAACTTTGTTGCTCATACAGTAGTGATCCATTTTCACGCTTTCATGCTTAAACTGCGCAATCGATCATCATGGAATTTTACATATACATTGTCTGTCAGTCTTTGTTCGCGTGGAAATTCAAATCTATCCCTCGGGAACCGTTCTTTTTATTTGATAAAAAGTAGCCTATGTGCTATTCCAGACTATAATCTATATCAAATTTCTGATCCATTCAGCCGTTCTTCCGCATTGAGCAACAAACATGCATCTATCCAATTTTCGCATTTACAATAGTAGTAAGATATTTTTTTCTTGCCCAGATCCTGGCTGACAGTCTCGAATCAGTGCCGATGCCCTCAAATACTGTAGACGACGAGGAACTGACGAGTGGTGGTTTGAACCCTGATGCTGAGAAAGTGAAGGAGTTGTTGGTGGTGGGAGTGGGACATAAGGGCACCAGAGTACTCATGTTGATGCGGTGTACCGACCAACTCATGATTTATCAGGTAAATGTTATAGAAAATAATAGCATTTATTTAAGTAGGTCTAGGTCAAAGACTATAATAGTATATAAAATATAGATAGGCAGATCTGTTGATCTATTGACAACACAAAACGCTACCTGCTGTCCATATAGCTAAAATAATATAATATGCACAACTAAAAGTACACAAGCGTGTAAGTATCACCGTCGCGAATAACTTACAAAAACTCTTTCTTTGGATACTTATCATAAAAGTCAGTTCATCATAAAAAGGCGAGATTAAGAATTTACAGTCATTAGTTTTATTTTAACGCAATACGCGTACTGGGCGGTACAGTGCCCTTAAAATGTTCTGTTTACTCATTGTGATATCACTTTTGACCAAAAAACTGTAAAATTAAATAAAAAATGTATTCGCCGGCAGAAATTCCCAATGATTTTCCACTCAGAATGATGATCTGAATCTACTATTTAAGATTCGGTAGGCGGTTTCTTACACCCGTTATACTGGACGCCTGTAGCTTGATGTAGCCGTTTTCACGTAATTTGTAAGTCTTCTTCATCGAGTTACATGTAATTCAAATTCAAATTAAAAAAAAACTTTATTTCATAAAATTGACCATCAATTATTCGAAATCGTCGATTTAATAAATAATTATTATAATTCAAAATTATAAATCAACACACACAGAGTCACCGCAACAATAGTTTGCTTCGTCAAATTAATACAAATTAAATAGACAATGTAAAATTACATGATTACAAAGAAATAAACAAATGTGGAGCCGCAGAGTTTACGTATGTCTTTGGCCAGTTCTCCAACAACCAGAGCTTTTAGGTAGATTTTTCGAAGAAAAGTCTACCTATTGGTTTTGTACCAGTTGTCGAGTTTTCAAAAATTTCTTCACAGGAGGTCTAGTTATGATCCCGAAACTCCAAAACAACCGCCAGTTAAAAAGCATACATATATATATATATATATATATATATGTGTATGTATGTATGTACGCTATCGATGGCACGATAGAGGTCGCAATTATGCACCGATTGCTTTCAAACTTGGACGACAAATGAACAGGGCAAAAATGAAGGTTAAGTTCGTAATTGGGGGATATTCCCCTAAAGGGGGGACTGGGGGGCAGAATTTCAAAAATCACTTTTTTCAGCATAACTTTTTTTCCTATGGAAATTTTTTGGACCGTTTAACATTAATAGCATGCCCATAGTAAATACGAACATTTTTTAATATGAACCCTAAATGGATCCATCCATAATCTGGGGAGAGGGGGAAAACCAAAATTTGTTGGAAAAAAATTCGTAGCTCCGAAACTGTAAACTGAAAGCAAATTTTTTTTTCTCTACAATGTAGACTAAAAAGTTTTTAATGCGACTTATATTTTTGAACATAAAAATTTAAAAACACGAAATCTACCTCTGCGGGCCTGCTGCGGGACCGGATTTTTAAGATGACATCCTTCAACGTCATCCGGCGTTAACTGCTCCATAATAAAATGACCTTTACGATACAATCACAATATAAAACGTTTGCAATGCTAATTCAACCATGAACGAAATACTCGATACCATGGTCAGATTCAACCAGTTTAAACAGCATGCGCCATCATATATGGCTGAGTATAGCCAATTGCTGGTGCTGGCGTGCTTGTATGAAAGTTTTAATAACAGTAGAGGAAGCTCGTGATACCCCGAAGACAGGAGTCTATGTACGTATATAATGTGTAAATTGAATCATAGATATATTTATCCCTAAGTTGCGTGTGTTGGACAGGCCTACAAGTACCCTCGCGGAAATCTGAAGATGCGTTTCTCCCGTATGAGCGTGTCGTTCCCGTTCGGGTACCGCGCGGGGACCCTCGCCACGAGCGACGACTCGTACGAGGCTCAGCAACTCAAGGAGGGCGTGCGCCAGTGTCGCTACTTCGGTCTGTACCTCACACCTCTCATACTCTCTTTATATATATAGAAAACTAATTTATGTTCCTACCAAACTACTGATGTTTATTGCTTTTAAAATAGAACTAGTTAAACAAAGTAACTTTTACATTTATTAATATTGATTTGAATGAATTTAAAGCAGTGATAGCGTAATAGTTACGATAGTGAACTTGTGACATGTTGTTCCTGTTGTTGAGATAATAGGTTGTGTGTAGGCAACGTGGGCGGGTACAACAGCGTGTTCGTGTGCGGGCCGACGCCGTACTTCCTGTCGTTGAGTTATGTACAGGTCGTGTGCAGGTAACGTGGGCGGGTACAACGGCGTGTTCGTGTGCGGGCCGACGCCGTACTTCCTGTCGTTGAGTTATGTACAGGTCGTGTGCAGGTAACGTGGGCGGGTACAACGGCGTGTTCGTGTGCGGGCCGACGCCGTACTTCCTGTCGTTGAGTTATGTACAGGTCGTGTGCAGGTAACGTGGGCGGGTACAACGGCGTGTTCGTGTGCGGGCCGACGCCGTACTTCCTGTCGTTGAGTTATGTACAGGTCGTGTGCAGGTAACGTGGGCGGGTACAACGGCGTGTTCGTGTGCGGGCCGACGCCGTACTTCCTGTCGTTGAGTTATGTACAGGTCGTGTGCAGGTAACGTGGGCGGGTACAACGGCGTGTTCGTGTGCGGGCCGACGCCGTACTTCCTGTCGTTGAGTTATGTACAGGTCGTGTGCAGGTAACGTGGGCGGGTACAACGGCTTGTTCGTGTGCGGGCCGACGCCGTACTTCCTGTCGTTGAGTTATGTACAGGTCGTGTGCAGGTAACGTGGGCGGGTACAACGGCGTGTTCGTGTGCGGGCCGACGCCGTACTTCCTGTCGTTGAGTTATGTACAGGTCGTGTGCAGGTAACGTGGGCGGGTACAACGGCGTGTTCGTGTGCGGGCCGACGCCGTACTTCCTGTCGTTGAGTTATGTACAGGTCGTGTGCAGGTAACGTGGGCGGGTACAACGGCGTGTTCGTGTGCGGGCCGACGCCGTACTTCCTGTCGTTGAGTTATGTACAGGTCGTGTGCAGGTAACGTGGGCGGGTACAACGGCGTGTTCGTGTGCGGGCCGACGCCGTACTTCCTGTCGTTGAGTTATGTACAGGTCGTGTGCAGGTAACGTGGGCGGGTACAACGGCGTGTTCGTGTGCGGGCCGACGCCGTACTTCCTGTCGTTGAGTTATGTACACGTCGTGTGCAGGTAACGTGGGCGGGTACAACGGCGTGTTCGTGTGCGGGCCGACGCCGTACTTCCTGTCGTTGAGTTATGTACAGGTCGTGTGCAGGTAACGTGGGCGTCTACAACGGCGTGTTCGTGTGCGGGCCGACGCCGTACTTCCTGTCGTTGAGTTATGTACAGGTCGTGTGCAGGTAACGTGGGCGGGTACCACGGCGTGTTCGTGTGCGGGCTGACGCCGTACTTCCTGTCGTTGAGTTAGTACAGGTCGTGTGCAGGTAACGTGGGCGGGTACAACGGCGTGTTCGTGTGCGGGCCGACGCCGTACTTCCTGTAGTTGAGTTATGTACAGGTCGTGTGCAGGTAACGTGGGCGGGTACAACGGCGTGTTCGTGTGCGGGCCGACGCCGTACTTCCTGTCGTTGAGTTATGTACAGGTCGTGTGCAGGTAACGTGGGCGGGTACAACGGCGTGTTCGTGTGCGGGCCGACGCCCTACTTCCTGTCGTTGAGTTATGTACAGGTCGTGTGCAGGTAACGTGGGCGGGTACAACGGCGTGTTCGTGTGCGGGCCGACGCCCTACTTCCTGTTCCTGTCGGCGCGCGGCGAGCTGCGCCTGCACCCGCTGTGCGCGGAGCACGCGCCCGTCGTCAGCTTCGCGCCCTTCAACAACACCAACTGCCCCAACGGCTTCTTGTTCTTCAACGCTAAGGTAAATACAGTTTACAGATTATAAACATTCTTAACTCTGAGTCAGTCTTAATACAAAAAACTTTAATGAATTTGTTATTTGTGATTGTAGGCAGTACTGTCTATAATTTAAATTAAAGAAAAAAAAAATATAATAAATAACTCCAAAACTGAGGGAGAATCCTCCAGACTAAGTGATCATGTTTCCCGGATAAGTTGTCTATATTAACATATACTAATCAACTGATACAATATCAATAACTACTACATAGTTCCGCTTATTTTTGCTTTATGTCGCTGAAGTATGTTATCTATTCTAGTAACAAACCATAACACTCATATCAACAGCAATATCGTAATCAAATAATTTTTAAAATGTTTATTAACCTCAAAGTGTGTTATTTAATAATAAATAAATCTAATTTAACCGAATTTCAAATCTTTTTATACAACTTTATATACCCGAATATGTGCGTTTGTTTTTCCCTTTATATGCATTTTTACAACTATTGACAATTAAGATATCGAAATTGTTTAAATACCGAAAATCGACACAGGAAACCAAATGTATTCTGCTGGCTTTAATGTTGGTTAACGTTACTGTAACTATATCCACAAGCATAGATCGAAATAGGTAGATTGATTAAGTGTGAATGAACTAAAATGTACATGTTAATATGGATATACCTTAGATTTTTTTTATTTATATAAACAAGTTATTTATGTAGGTATGATCTCTTGACAGTGTTTAATTAAGTTAGTGGTCGAGTATTTTGTCTTGGGAAATACGTTTTTCTGTGATTTAAAGTGTAAAAATCTTTATATATTTGCGCACTGCTACCCACTAACGCTTTAAACAATGTCAGCCAACAAACCAACAGTAAAAAATGTGTTATTATAAAACATATAAAACAAAAAAATCATCACGTTTTCTTTTCGATACGACCTTCAAACCTTTAAGAAAAGAGTGTACTCCCACCTGAAAGGCCGGCAACGCACTTGTGACTCTTGAATTGCAGGTGCTCATGGGCGGCGATAGTCACTTACCATCACGTGGCCCGTCAGCTCCTCTGCCTCTGTCATAAAAAAATCGAAATGGTTGTAGTTCATAGCTGTAATATAATATCGCTTCTTTAATATTATTAAAATAACGTAAAATACCTTTTTTTTCGGGGATAAGGCATGTCCATGTTAAGACTTTATATTGCAAAGTTGGAGTTTTAATTATTTTTTTTCCTCCAGTCGTCCCTCCGTATCTGCGCTCTGCCCACCCATCTCTCATACGACGCGTGGTGGCCTGTCCGCAAGGTCCCTCTAAGAGTCACTCCTCACTTCGTCACTTACCACGTGGAGTCCAAGACTTACTGCCTCGTGGCTTCCACCCATACTCCCACCACGAGTTACTACAAGTTCAACGGAGAGGACAAAGAGAAAGCTAATGAAAATAAAGGAGATAGGTAAAATTATGTTAAAATATAGTATGTCTACAATAGATATAAATAAGTGTACACAAAATTTCACGATCGGTTTAGAAGTTGAGGCGTGAAAGCATAACAAACAAACTAGAAATAACTAATATTATAAACTAGCTGTGCCCCGCGGTTTCATCCGCGTAAATCCCGATGCCGTGGGAATATCGGGATAAAAAGTAGCCTATGTGTTAATCTAGGTCTCCAGCTATCTACGTACCAAGTTTCATCGCAATCTGTTCAGTAGTCTTTGCGGGAAACAGCAACAAATATCAATACATCCTCACAAACTTTCACGTTTATAATATTAGTAGGATGGGAATGTGAGTTTGTTTCGCTTTCACTGATTAATTACTCAACCGATGGCAAAAGCTAGTTTATAATATTAGTTAGGTTTGTATTCGATGATGAAAATATAATATGTAACGTCGATTCCAGATTCCCGTACCCGATGCAAGACAAGTTCTCAGTGACGTTGTTCTCGCCCGTGTCGTGGGAGATCATCCCTAACACTCGCATCGAGCTGGACGAGTGGGAACACGTCACTTGTCTCAAAAACGTCGCGCTCTCGTACGAGGGGACCAGGTAACTAGCTCAGTCTACGTCATATCTTTATATTTATAATTATACTGTTGAGGGGCCAAAAGTTGCCGTCCCCATAAAAATCTTTTAATGCCTTTTTCTTTTTAAACCAGACTGTCTCGTGTTTACTATAGAGGGCGCACGCTAGTCAGTATTGCGTGAGACACCGGCGAGTGTAGACGTGTAAGCTTGCATGTTATATATAGTGAGTTGCCGAGCCACTGAAGTCTTCATATGTACGCGTGGTATAGTGAATATTGTGATACACTACACCCATATTTATGAAAATCGTGGCATGTGAACGCGTATCTGTATGGCCAAGGTATCTCTATAAACTTTATCGGCTTGCTTTGAAATCCTCTATCTGGGCCGGTATACGTGATTCGTGGACATCTTGACTTCGCGATGGAATGCATTCCACAAAGAATTATAGTTTAAGAAGAGACTTATTTATAAGTTCATAGGTATGAATGCGACACAAAATAAGTAGGTTCATCGAACGATTTCCATTACCATCACAATTTGAAATGACACGTTTAGTAAATTAAACCACTTAAATATCGAAAGGAAATCAGTTTTCAAGTAGATTTTTCGTTCCAGGTCTGGACTGCGAGGCTACATAGCAATAGGCACAAATTATAATTATAGCGAAGATATTACTTCTAGAGGAAGGGTAAGTTAAATCTTATATCTTTTTTTAAATGGTTTGTGTTCGTTTAGCTTCTTCTCTTGTGGACTTTTTAGCAACTACATCTCGATAGATTCTTGTATTGTATTTTCTCTTTGTTAGATGGCGCTGCTGACGGCAAGTGTTAATTTATATATATTTACAAACATCAGCTCCTGCCATTCGCCCTTTGGTATAGGCAGGGACAACAGCCCGCCACTTTCTTCCATTTTTACGTGCCTCATGAACTTCCTCTACTAAACTTAACCCAGCTCTCGCTTTTTTATGGGATAATGGGCAAAGGAGCAGACGAGTCACCTGATAATAAGTGAATACCGCCGCCCATGGACACCTGCAACTCAAGTCATAAGTTCGTTGGCGGTATTTTAGGTGGGAGTAGGGGGAAAGGGGTTAAGGCCTCCCTCCATGAGAGTAGGGGAAGAGGGGGAGGGCGGTTAGGGCTTCTATATATTTCGCTACTATTCATTAACTTATAAACATATATTTTTTTCAGATAATAATCTACGACATCATAGACGTAGTGCCGGAGCCGGGTCAGCCGCTCACCAAGAACAGGTTTAAGGAGCTGTACGCCAAGGAACAAAAGGGACCCGTCACCGCGCTCACGCAAGTGCTCGGATACCTCATATCTGCAGTCGGACAAAAGGTCTAGTATCATACATACGTTAATTTTTCTTTTCACTGTTATTTAAAAATTTAACGATTCTTTTCAGTTAATTTCTAAATATATATGATTCTTTAATTTTGATTACATGGCAACATTGTTTTTTTACAACAATTAAAACGTCAAATTTGGGTTGCGGCCTCTTCCGGCAACCATTGCATGCCATTTTATAGAAAATAATACTCCGGTAGATACAAATTAAACTGTTTTTATTGAATGCAAGATGGCGAATGAAATGTAAAAACATCAAGATAAAGAACTAGGAAGATGCTAGCGCCACAAGTGGGCAAAGTGTGAATTAATAAATCTAGTTTATTTTTCAATACACCTAAGTAGTTTATGAATTTATGTGATGTAAATTACTCAAATAGTTATTATCCGTATTCTTTTTGGTACATACGGAAGTGGTCCTTCGAGCCGGATATGAACCAGCGGTGTATATCCATACACCGCTGGTTCATAGAGAACAATGCAAAACAATGTACTTAACAAGATCATTGTTTTGCATACCTAAGATGGCAAATAAGTAAAAGTACCTCCTTACAGATAGAAGTTGCGTTAACCTATGAAGTTAAGCATTTACCGTTCCGTTCGTATGTCTTAGGACAAGCTAGGGTTTATCATTTAATAGTTAATAGTTTATTAATGGAAAGAATGAAGATGAGCTGAAACTTACTGCGGGACCCGAATGGAGTCACTTACCATCAGGTGAACCGTCTGCTCGTTTCGTTATAGACAAAAAATATGTTTGGAAATAACCTATTTCCAAACATTATATTTTTCGTCTTAATCTTCCCTTACCTTATTCTTCTTAGTTTTGCAATAAATTATATTTTCTTTCTTTTTTTTCTTTCATTCCATAAAAAGGACCTTCATTCCATCCGTGTGTCATGTAATTCCATCCATGTGTCATGGCTTAGTGTGACAATCATATATAATTACAGATCTACATCTGGCAACTGAAAGACAACGACTTAGTGGGCGTGGCGTTTATAGACACGCAGATATACGTGCACCGCATATTGGCCGTGAAGAACTTGGTGCTTGTCGCCGACGTGTACAAGTCTATATCGCTCCTGAGGTATCAGCATCAGCACAGGACCTTGTCTCTGGTCTCGAGAGACTTCAGAACTGCCCAGGTAACACTATACTTATTAGTGTCAAACGTGTTAATTGTCACTGCACTGCTCCTAAGAGTCCTAACTAATATTGTAAACATTTACATAAGTTTACGCCATATTTATTCAACCGATCATGACAAATTTTGCATACACATCCCACTAATATTATAAATGTGAAAGTTTGGATGGATAGATAGATGGATGGATGGATGTTTGTTACTCTTTCACGCAAAAACCACTGAACCGATTGCGATAAAACTTGGTATGTAGATAGCTGGAGACCTGGATTAACGCATAGGCTACTTCTTATCCCGATATTCCCACGGGATCGGGACTTACGCGGGTGAAACCGCGGAGCGCTGCTAGTTGTTAATAAAAACAAAAATAATTTTTCAAAACTGACTTTTAGCACAGAATTCATAATAGTACCAGTACAAAAGAACCTTCGCGCAAAATTTTTCAAATAAATAGCGACTCTTTCTCCGACACAATAAAGTGCAATTCAGGTCGCACACTAATTACTTACAGTTATATTCACCTAGAAGTTGCCTCTCTTTCTATCGCGTTACTCTTATCTCTTCTGACGTCGCCCGACGTTAGGGTTATCTTTTTTTTTTAAATAATTATTCTGATTTTTTTTTATTTGCCCCCGCCATGTGCCTATTACTCGGTACCTAACTATACCATAATAATTCATGATCTAATGTCTCTACGGGAAACCTGAATTATGATAACAACAGTCAATATTTGGTAGGTAGCCTAATTACTAATTACCTATAAGTAGATGTGCATTTCTTTACCTAGCTATATCCTCTACCTGCAATGCAATATTTTTTATATATATATGAGTAGATTTACTACTAAATACATTTGTTTTGATTATCAGATATATGACATGGAGTTTATGGTGGATAATGCAACGCTTGGGTTCCTTGTGAGCGAGTCGGAGGGAAACCTGACGCTGTTCATGTATCAACCGCATGCTAGAGAGAGCTACGGAGGTAACTAATAACCGTCTTTTTTAAGAAATACAATCGCTTTTTCTAGTAATCAAACCGTCTACGATAAAGTCTATCTACAGTGAAGAGAGGGCCAATTTGGCCCCATCTAAAACTCATTTCTACCAAAAGCCAAATACTGCTACGGAGATAACTTTGCTTACTTATAATGTTGAAAGTGTCGGTATAACAGTCAAGAGGGGCCGATTGCCCCACCATGAATCCATTCATACAAAAATAATACTCTCAGTTAAAGGGAAGTTAGTTAGGAAGTTATTAGTTCAGTTATAAGAATACTAGTATTAAGCAACTTAAAGCCTTATGAATGGCCTTAAAGCAATGTGTTTTTTTATTTAACTTAGCAAATAAGCACACGGTTTAATGGTAAGTGCTTACCATAGTCTATAAATGCATGCAATCACCTTTGGTTACTTGTGCTTTGTCTATCCATTCCTCCGTACCATGGAGTTCTTGCAAGTTTGTACCCTGTACCGAAATCAAAACAATACTTAACTAATAGTGTTGCCTATCGGCTGTATTCTGTAGATTTTAGTCACTACAACAGTCGGATCGATTCAATTTAAGCAGAAATCAGGTGTGCCCATCCTCTGCAGAGAGGCCATTATGACACGCAAAAGTAATATTCTTATGAAAAAAAAAAACATAATGGGTAATAAAAAAAAAAAATAAAAAATCAAAAAAATAAAGTTACTTATAAACTTTCCCGCTAAAACACTTGCTAACTCCTGTCACTACATATTATAAAACAAAGTCCTCCGCCGCGTCTGTCTGTTCGCTATAAACTGAAAATATACTGAACGGATTTTCATGCGGTTTTCACTTATAGACAGAGTGATTCATGAGGAAGGTTTAGGTGTATAATTTATCGATTTATTTACCCGAGCGAAGCCGGGGCGGATTGCTAGTTTACCTTAAAAAACGGTTCAGTTTCTTATATGACACTAATTCCAGATCTTTGAGATCGTCAGAGAACCTGATATTAAAACTAACTGGACATTCTACGAAATTCGTCCACAATTCGTTCTCTGTCCAAGCCGTTCGGTTATGGAATGCCCTACCTCTGACAATAAGACGTGCGCAGTCACTACCTGCTTTTAAGAAACTGATAAAGGTAGGTAATGTTTACCTGGGTGATATCAACATATCATACTTGCCTATTGGCTTTTTTAACCGACTTCAAAAAAAGGGGAGGCCTGAACCAATTTGGAAACTTTTTTTTTGTTTCAAAGGGTATACTTCTCAGGTGGTCCCATTTAAATTTTATCGAAATCGGTCGAACGATTTTGAAAAATCAACAAATATCTAAAAAAATTATACATCGATGATGTTTTCGTCTGCTCCGAAACATCGCTGTCTCATTGGAGCAGTGCGTTTAGTTGGCACACCCATATTATATTTAAACAAAATACATCTACTTTCACTAAAAAGCACATTGAAGTCGGAAGTCGGTGATACTTTTTTTTAAAAGATTTTTATTTTTTTTTATGGTACAGTATCCTATATTTGTATGTTCTATTTGATTTATATGCGTATCCCTATATTTGTATGTTCTATTTGATTTATATGCGTATCCCTATACCTATCTTTGCTTATGTATTTCTTGTCTATTGCTCTCTTGTATGTATGTTCTTTATGTTTACTTAACTTGTATGATATACCTACTGAGCGTACACCATACTGCCCTTAAATTGATTTATTGATTTCATATGTTCTCTCCATGTCATGGCTGCCTGTAAGAGATTGCCTTAGTGCGATTAGGCAATTGTATAAGCCACCCAACATTGCTGTGCTTCTACTCATATTGTTATTAACACTCGAATCGCGTTGGATTACTTACGTCTCTAAACGATTAACTGACTGTTCTCCATAGAGAACTGTGAGTAAAAATCACCACTTTGTTGTATTATTATATTGACTGGCCTGTTGGTCTAGTGGTTAGTGACCCTGACTGCTAAGCCAGAGGTCGTGGGTTCGATTCCCACCCAGGACAAATAATTGTGTGATGAGCATGATAATTTGTTCTGTGTCTGGGTGTAATTTATCTATAACATGTATATATTAAGAAATATATAAGTATGTTTATCAGCAGTCTGGTTACCATAGTACAGGGTCTGCCTAGTTTGGGATCAGACGGCCGTGTGTGAGATGTGTGGAGTTATTATTATTATTATTAGTTAATAAAAAGACTCATTGCTAAACTATCTTTTTAGTTTACAATTGGAACAATGTATCAGTATTATTAAACTTGTAAAGAGGAGCCAGTGGTTTGATTTGTGTGTAATCCCTTTAGTTAAGCAGGGTAAAATGGTTCACAGAGAGAACATAACAAATAAATTATAAACTTTTGTGAGCCGGACTACTACCAAAAATCCTTCTTTATAATGTCACAGCTGACTGACGGTTTTCTAAACAAGTCTGACGTATTGGATCTGGTTGGCGTTTGCAGTCACGTGATAATATAGTTACTATTTTAGCCTTTTTCAATAATTTTTTATACATTTATTATAACTTTTTTACTTTAAAAAAATGTGATTTAAGGTTTTAAAACATTCCAATTGATCATTTAGTTACCACATGACATGGTGACTACTCAATCCATCCGTCTAAGCAATATCCCTTACCTATCTTTCCCTTAGTATACTTCAAATTTTCCTATCTATAATTCCCAAAGTGTCCGATGGATGGCATTAGGCTTGCCCCATATTGCGTGAGGTACACGAGACTCACCGCGTGTCTGTTGCAGGCCAGCGCCTGATCCGCAAGGGCGACTACCACGTGGGGCAGCAGGTCAACGCCATGTTCCGCATCAGCGCCACGCACCCGCCCGGACACGCGCACAAGCGTCACGTCACCATGTTCAGTGAGTACTGACATTGGTGCCGATTCTATTGTACACTAGGGTGGGCCAAAAATAATTTTTAATTTTTTTTTTCTTAGCTAACATGAAAATATCGTCTAAGATGACGAAAAAAAAATTGTGTTAAAGTTTCAGCTCTTAATATTAATATTAAGAGGTGGCTCATTAGAGTTTTTCTTTCTTTCTTTAGTCCCATACAAAAAAAATCATATCTCACCATTCGTTGTTCCTACAGCAAAATTTTATAGAGTTTTTTGTAGCAAATTGAACGTTTTACAAAAAAGGTTTCTTACATTTTCTTCGCACGCCTCGCCATTTTAAAGATATTCAAGATTGAAATTTAAGGATTTTAAGGTACATTTCTTTTTTGCTTCTGAATTTTGTAAGTCGTTGACAAATGAACGTTACGCAATGCGCAATACATATTTCTGCAGGAAATTAAATGCTCTACAAAAAAGGTCTCCTATGCTTAGTCGATTAGAATGAGCGTTTGAAAGATATTTATGATTAAAGTTCAATACTTATCGCTCATACTAATTTTTCAACATTTTCTTCGGAAAATTTTAATATAATTCATTAGTTTCGAAAAAATTAATGCAAATTTAAGTTTTTATCTGCACAAAAATACTTTCATCTATTATTTAAATTATTTTTTATATACATGTACGTTAGGGTGGGCCAAAAATAATTTTTAATTTTTTTTTTCTTAGCTACCATGACAATCTCATCCGACATGAAAAAAAACAAGTTCTGGTAAGACCTGAGCTCGATAAGGCACCTCTTAATATTAATATTAACGTTCACTTGTCAACGACTTACAAAATTCAGAAGCAAAAAAGAAATGTACCTTAAAATCCTTAAATTTCAATCTTGAATATCTTTAAAATGGCGAGGCGTGCGAAGAAAATGTAAGAAACCTTTTTTGTAAAACGTTCAATTTGCTACAAAAAACTCTATTAAAATTTTGCTGTACGAACAACGAATGGTGAGATATGAATTTTTTTGTATGGGACTAAAGAAAAAAAGAAAAACTCTAATGAGCCACCTCTTAATATTAATATTAAGAGCTGAAACTTTAACACAATTTTTTTTTCGTCATCTTAGACGATATTTTCATGGTAGCTAAGAAAAAAAAAAATTAAAAATTATTTTTGGCCCACCCTATTGTACACTCGACTAAACTAAAACCTGACTTAATTTCTTTATATGAAATCAACCTAGTGTTCTTCGTAATAAGGTCTATTTGTTACTAGCATCTATTTCTCAGCGCCACTAAATTTCACTAACACCTGTCAACTTTATTTCCACGCAGCGAGAGTCTCCATTTATTTAAACGCTGTATAATTGCCGTATAAAAACTTGTTCAAAACGAACAAGGATGACGTGTTTTTAATCTACACCTACGAAGACGCTTACTATAAACACAGAGCAAAAGAGATGGCATTCAACGGATAGCGGCTCTCGCTACGTGGTATTAAAGTTTATTTAAGCGTATCAGACTTTAGTCGACAAATAAATTGCTTATTTCGATAGCGACATATGTTACCTACTTGTTTCAATTTGAAATAAGACCTTAGTTGAAGTGTACAAGGTTTACATCTTATATGAAGAAAACTTAGTGAATTTTAATTTAGCGAGTGAAGTAACAGAATTGGGACCATTATCTGACTTACTTCTATGCACCTATATGGCAATAGGAACTTCCGTTAATCATTTTTATCATCCTTAAGATGGAATTTTCATTAATTTATTTGAGGCAACCCTTTTTTTTATGATACAAGGGCAAACGAGCAGACGAGTCACCTGATAGTAAAATGACTGCAGCCGCCCATGGGCACCTGCACCTCAAGAGTCACAAGTGCGTTGCCGGCCTTTAAGGTAGGAGTAGGGGAAAGGTGGAAGAGGGGGAGAGAAGGGTTATGGCCTCCGGTAACCTCACTCACTCAGCGAAAAGCAATGCAAGCATTGCTTCACTGCCGATTTTCTGTGAGGCCGTGTTATCACTCCGGTCCAGCCTGCCCATACGTGCCGAAGCATGGCTCTCCCACGAGATGATATATTCATAACATAAATATATGTACGTTTGTCCCTCAGCCACGTTGGACGGTGGAGTGGGGTACGTGCTGCCCATCACGGAGAAGATGTACCGGCGACTGCTAATGTTGCAGAACGTCATGAACAACTACTGCTGTCACATCGCAGGACTCAACCCTAGGGCCTACAGGTACATCATCTTCTTTGCTTTATACCTAATTTATTTAGGATCGCTGATTCTACTCTACCATTCGTGACTTTACAGGCCAGCTGTTGGTTTTCCAGTGTTCTGACTACTGTGCTGGAGGGTGGGTTCGATTCCCAACCAGGACAAATAATTGTGTGATGAGCACGATCATTAGTTCTGTGTCTGGGCAGGCCAGGCCCACTCCGCAGTGCAGGTATAAAATGACAAGTATACAGCGGGCTCGACTGATCGAGCCACGTTCAGTGGGCGCCGCGCACCAGACGCGCGTCATTTCGATGCTCACACGCGTCATCTGTTTGTATCTAGACTATCGAGTTATTAGTACCTAGCCTAGATTTATTTGTTCACAAAAATAGAGTAATAGGTAGGTAATTAACTTATTGGTAATTAAATATTCAGACTAATTAATTCTTTAAAAAAAGACAACCCTAACTCGAGGCGTCGTCAAAATAGATAAGTTACGAGATAGAAAGAGAGGCAACTTCGACGATATTAAAAGTTCGTAGGTAATTAGCGCTGTGCGACCCGAATTGCGACTTTATTGTGTCAACACAAGAGTCGCTATTTATTTAAATGATTTGGCCACAGATAATATAATACTATACTAGTACGGATACCTCATCCCATACAACAAAACGCGACCTTCCTAACTCGGGCCATTTTGCGGGCTCCGCGCCAATTAAGGCGCTAGATGCCGCTAGCAGCGCGATAGCTATGGATAGCTAGAGCCACCTAGCGACGAAATGGATTTATTTACCTACTAATAAACGCGCAACCAATAGATGGCGATAATTATACTTTATCAAATTTAGGATGATAATTTTGACAGCTCACGGTAGGGATGCGGTAGTGTATAATTGTTATTAAACCTATTCGATTATCGATTGTTATTATCATATATCTTGGAATCGATAGTTGCATGGTTATGCTGTATGGTCGATTATACATTTATAATACAAAATGAAGTCTTTCCTATTCAGTTTACTAAAAAATAATAATATTACTATAAATGATCACAGAAATAAAATGAAACGAGAAATAAGAAGTTTCTCCAGTCATCCGCAGTAACGTTTCCACAGGCATTTTGCAAAATAAAGTCAGTACTTTCTTACTCGTAAATAGTGGAGATATGTTATGTTTGGCTGCATGGCCTAAAAAATAATAATAAAACTTAAGAACCTATTTAATAAACTTAGGTACTCAGTATAATTACAAAAAAGAGCACAAATCCGTTTGGTGGCTTTGTACATTGACCTACGTATGTTGTACTTATATTGTTTTACGAAATTGAATACTTACTAAAAATACTATGATTTCGATTATTCGGTTGTTCGTTAGGCGTGGCACTTCACTAAGTGGGCGGTCTTACATATTTAATGAAAAAGTAATAATAGCAGGGCTGCCTGAGACTCGGGGCCTGGTCATTCTGTTTGCTTTCATTGGGGGCAAAGTCGCAGGCACATAGCTAGTGGCAGGAACATTACGCATTATTAACAATATTTCAAGAAAGGAAGTAAAATAAATAACTTAATAGTGGAAAAAGGATCATGATTGCTGATTCACTACGGTAGCGGCGGCACGGCAATACTATCTATACAATATTGTATCTTTATACAAACGGTCGGATTGCGAGACATACCTACACGCCTCGAGTTCGGTATACACTCGGTACACAAACAGTTGCGAATGCACCGTAGTGACCAACAAACGGTGTGATGGTTTTTTAAGCAGTAAGCGTGCGATTTGTGTATTTTATTGAAATAAATACAAATACTTCCTTTATACGGCAAAGAGTAATTATACACTATATTGTGCTGTTTTTGGTTGCTGGAATTCTTCAAAAACGCACCCAGAGATAAAAAATTTTAACCTACCTGGAAACTCCGAAAGTATAAGTAAACTATAAAATATTTTTTATATACCTACTAGAACGTAATTTGTTTCTTTTTTAATAGGTAGGCATTTCGCTTTTTCCACCGAGTAAAATACCTGGATTAATAAATAAATAAGTCGATAGGGTGACAAAAGTGACACGATAGACCTACCAACGCTCGCGTTAAAAAAAACTAGTAGGTAATTTCCCAGGCTAACTATTTACTCATGTATTTAACTACTTACAAATATTATTATGAAATAATTATGAGAGTAAAAAATGGTAGGTACCTGGTAAGATTTAGAGTGTGTTATTTTATTACATCTAATAATAAAAAATCAGGACATGTATTTTTATTGAATACTTCTCATTTCATTCACAACGAATTTAATTTTTTTTAAATAAAAATTGGTTGTCTGTAAAGTCGGTTTACGGACGATAGTTGAACGTGACAACGTCTTAAGAAAATACTGATGGAATGGTTGTATTTTTCAAAAGAAAATTTTAATTTTATTTGTTTGATAGATATTTTGTATGGATATAGAGAAGGAGGTAAATTTAAATCACAATTGATCAAGTTACATTTATTAGTACGCATAAATATAATAAGTTCAATATCACACATGTTTAAAAGTTGTAAATAAAAGTTGTAAAACAATTGCTCAAAGCACATTCATACTTGTAAAAACTATGTACATTGTATTGCTTAATAAATATCACACTCCTCCGTACCCGAAATTGCTTTATAAATATCACACTCCTCCGTACCCGAAATTGTTTTATAAATATCACTCCTCCGTACGCGAAATTGTTTTATAAATATCACACTTCTCCGTACCCGAAATTGCTTTATTAATATCACACTCCTCCGTACCCGAAATTGCTTTATAAATATCCACTCCTCCGTACCCGAAATTGCTTTATAAATATCACACTCCTCCGTACCCGAAATTGTTTTATAAATGTCACACTCCTCCGTACCCGAAATTGCTTTATAAATATCACACTCCTCCGTACCCGAAATTGTTTTATAAATATCACACTCCTCCGCACCCGAAATTGTTTTATAAATATCACACTCCTCCGTACCCGAAACTGCTTTACGAGCGGTGCCGAGTGGTGGCGAGTGCACACGAGGCGAGCCGAGCGACGTCATAGTAACGTCTCAGAGCGAGGTAACGCCGGATGAGTCATGTTTTTTCATTCGTGCAGCCGGCTCCATCGAATTATAAGACGTTGTCACGTCAAAAATAAATTAAAATATTTACAATCACAAAACTAGAAAGAAACTCAAGTACGTAGATGAAATTATGGGCAGCCGTATCGCGTGTTTACATACCGCCCGGCTGTAGGTAATTATTTCAAGGACAGGGCAGAGTCACAATTTATTATAGACAACATTGCCGTGGTGTCGGGAACTCGCGAGTTTGACCGAGTCGTCGTGCGTAAATACCTAGTTTTGTAAAATGCTATTATGTGATATAGCTCTTAACGTACAATTACTTAACAGTTTACCACAGACATGATTTATTTTAAGTATCTCTATGTGTATGTTCGTACCTACTTATTACACAATAACATCAGTAATGACATTGTATCCGATTATACAATGCATCTACTATACAAACAGGATACCTACTTATGATTACCGAATTATACGAATTTTGTATCCAATAATACAATCTGGCAGCCCTGCGATCGAGTGAGGTCCGAGGTAAAAGATTCCTATTAGCAATGTGTATGTGTAAATAGATAGTACGTGTAAGTACTTAGTAGGTGGGTTAGTAGGTATCTATTTGCCAAATCATAATGTCGGTTACATAAATACCTAACCTGGTACAGAACAAAGTTCACACATACCATGCGTTTCGTTGTTCACTATTAATTATTGTGTCCTGACAATATGAAAAAAATATGTAAAACACAATGAGGAAAATTAATTCTTAATTTTTTATAGTATCTTTGAAGTTCGAATAAAAATTACAGTGTTAATAATTTAACTACAACATAACGCAACAAAACAGTTCAATAACATTGTCCAACATTGGCCAACTGTCAATAGTCAGTACCTACAAACTATTAAACTACAAACTCAATAACAAAACCGTATCAACCTCAACGTAGTACGAGTAATTGCCGCCAGAGGAACGATGACAATATTGAATTTTGTGAAAACAAGAAAACTGGACTTCAGAAGCTTTCATTCAAATTTCCCGTGTTTAGGGTATTTTATATAATTAGAAAATACGTTTATCAGGACCTAATATTCATTTTCCATACATTTCAATAACAAATCGATACCCGTAACGCCATCTATTGATATTTATTTGAACCATTTTTGCTTTCTTTGAGATGGGACCCCATGATTTGGCGGAGTAGGGCTTCTGTACCTGTACTATTATGTATTCTGTGGTCAGGCTGTAATTTATCTATAATATGTATATATTTAGAAATATATAAGTATGTTTATCAGCAGTCTGGTTACAGTACAGGCACTGCCTAGTTTGGGATTAGACGGCCGTGTGTGAAGTATCTCAATTTATTATTATTATTCTCCTCGCCATACCCTCTTTCACGAAGCTCATCCATCTTTTCTCTGGTCGTCCTCTACTCTTATAGCCATGAAAATAGTTTTGATTTCTTTTCTTCGAGAAAACTTAGCTCACTCAGCAGTGGGGTGTGTTATTAGTGACATAAATACATTGAAGCAAAAGTTTTATAACTAATATTGTTTTAATAGGACATACAAATCAGCCCGTCGTCCAGTGGGCGGTGGTCCAGCTCGCAGCATGCTGGACGGAGATCTCGTCACTCTGTATACAACTATGCCTAATTCTGAGAAACAAGACGTAAGTATTAAAGTAATAATTTAGTAAAAAAGAAATATAAAAATATACACATGTCTCTTTCTTATTCTCTCTCTACGCTACACCTTTCTTCTCTCTCGTGTAACGAAATGTGCCCAAACGTGACGCGTTTGTTAAGTTTCACTCTTAATTCTGGTGCAGTATCGATTACGTGGGAGAGCCATGCTTCGGCACGTATGGGCCGGCTCGACTTCGCTCGATACCACAGCCTCACAGAAAACCGGCAGTGAAACAAAGATTGCATTGCTTTCGGCCGCGTGAGTGAGGTTCGTCTTCTCGCTCTTCCCCCCTCTCTACCTCTTCCCCTATTCCCACCTTAAAAAGCGTCAAAGCACTTGTGACTCTTGAGTTACAAGTGCCCATGGGCGGCGGTAGTCATTTACCATCAGGTGACCCGTCTGCTCGTTTGCCCCCTATACCATAAAAAAAAAACTATTGATTATTGAATCGTTCCCTAAAAGTTTCACTTCAGAAATACACCAAGAGTTCTGAATACTTATTTCCAACTAACCGCAGTTATACAGGCTGTTAGAGAAAGGTAGTCATATCTTAGGATCGTATAGTAGACCCTGTGAATTACGTAAAACGCTAACAAATTATGAAAATTCGTGATTTTTACTTGAAAATTTACCGATGAAGCTAATATGCCATACGCGATAAAGCTGACATGAATGGAACTATAAGTATTTAATACCTAGGATGTGGATGGTAAGTCCAGATTTTTCTGAAAATGTCTGCATAAAAAATAAAAAAAAACAAAATCATTGAAATTAACTAAAAACTTCTTTCAATTACCATTCCTTTGAGCTAAATGAACTATTTGTCAGCTTCACAGAACGCTGCTAATATTTGACCACACATTTCTGTAACACCCTGGAAAATTCGTAATTGCCATACATGCGTATCGGGATATAGTGTATTAACAAATAAGACTTATTACATAATATTGATTGATTGGCTTTTGCGGCGGCTACGCTCGCGTGACTGTATATTTTGTCAATCAAATCTTGTATTCCTCACCAATATTTTTTTTTTCTGGATAAAAGGCACCCTATATCCTTTTCTGTACCGTATTAGACCTGACAAGGACCTTTTCTCAATGGGCGAAGCGACTTGTGGTGTCAGGTGTTAACAATACCCCCAAATACTCACAAAAATTTTAATCAATGCTAGAATAATTGAATGTGTGTTTTTTTTTCAGATCGCCAAAAAGATCGGCACAAAGGTGGAAGAGATAATGTCGGATCTCTACGAGATCGACAGACTGACTGCTCATTTTTAAATAGTTTTAGTTGTACATACCTACATATAACAATAAAGTATTAAGGCCTTTTAATGTGACTTATTTTATTTATTACTAGCAGTGCTCCGCGGTTTCACCCGCGTAAGTCCCGATCCCGTGGGAATATCGAGATAAAAAGTAGCCTATGCGTTAATCCAGGTCTCCGGCTATCTCTGAAGAATATCGGCGAACGGCTGAGTTCCGGGCGGGAAGTGGCAGTCGGCCCCCGCCCGAAGAGGTACGCGAATGGCGTGAGGCCGCTTGCCGAGCCACCATGGCTCGTTGGTCGTCCCGGCTGGAGGCTCCACGTGCTGGCTTTGCCGCCGTGGAGGCGCTCCAGCCGGTCATCGTCGAGTCGGCAGGGCGGCAGCACGGGACCCTTTCTTTCCGACTGACGCAGGCTGTTTCGGGAAGTACTTGCACTCCGTCGCTAGGAGGGAACTGAGTCCCGCCTGTCACCACTGCGACTGCAGTGAGGACTCGGCTCAGCACACGCTGGCGGTTTGCTCCGCCTGGGCGACGCAGCGTCGGGCCCTCACTGCAGTCATCGGAGGGGATCTCTCGCTACCTGCCGTCATACGGCCGGTAGCGACCGGAATTTTACCGCGGTCGCTACCTTCTGTGAGGACGTCATCTCGCAGAAAGAGGCGGCGGAAAGGGTCCGGGAGGACGATCTCCACTCGGACCTAATTCGCCGCCGGCGAACCGGGCGGCGGAGGCGCGCTTTCCAGCGCCTCATGCCGCCCTGAGTGTGGCCGCGGGTGGTCGGCACGGGTTTTCCCTTCCACCCGCTACAGTGGCCCCCCGCGAGGAGGCGGCGTCCTTCTGAGGACGTCGCCTAATTGAGAGGTTTCTTTTACCCGAAGGTGTTGCCCGCGCTTTTGCGGGCAGGCGCTAGGGGGGGTCCGGATGTCTTAATAAAAGCTGTTCCCGGATCCCTCCTAATTTAGGCGCAGTACGCCACACCGTGTGGTTTTAGTCGGTTCGATTCCGACACACCGCCCCACCGAAAACCCCGTTGGGGTGACGGCCCGAGGGGGTTTCCACACGCACAAAAAAAAAAAAAGGGTCTCCAGCCATCTACATACCAAGTTTGAAAGAGTAACAAACATCCATCCATCGATCCAAATTAATATACTAGCAGCGCCTCGCGGTTTCACCCGCGTATATCCCGATTCTGTGGGAATATCGGGATAAAAAGTAGCCTATATGTTAAACCAGGTCTCCACATCCAAACTTTCACATTTATAATATTAGTGGAATTCCACAGGAGCCGTTGCCGCAGTATTGTTGGGGACTATTGTCGAATTCAGTGGTGTACATAGGACGAGTATGTTTCACGATAAATTCATAGCGGTTATCGCAGTTGTCTTGTATATTATTTTTGTCATATGAGGAAACGCAAGTTGAATTGAAGATATTGGATCGGACCAAGTCTTCAAAATAGGCCTAATACTTGACGATTTGAACTTAAACCGAAAAAAATATTCTTTAAAATATAAAAAAAATAATTTAAAAATATTTTTATTGAAATGAACACCTTTCTAAAGATCTCTAGTGAAGAATTTGAAATATTGCTGAATTTAACTGTACCTATTATATCAAAAACTGACACTCATTGGAGATATGCTGTCTCAGTTTCCGATCGACTAGCGATTACTCTAAGATACCTGGCTACAGAAGACTAATTCTTTTCACCCGGTACAATGTTTAGAGTGTCTCCACAAGTTACTTCTCACACAAAACAACACTACCACTTGTAGTCGAAGCCGAAATCGAACTGCCGCCGGATGCGAAATAAGAACCAAGTTAATAAAAAAAGTGTTACTCATTTTATGACGTCACAAAACATTACAATTAGAAAAATAACAAAAATTGTACCACCATTTTACGCTTTACGTAATGAACTCAAAATTTTGTTTGTCTATTTGACTATTTTTTAATGTCATAGTTACAGAAACAGAGATCTATGAGAAAACCAATTAACAATTGATTTCATAAAATTAACTTTAGTGTTAATTCTTAGCGAATAAAAAATTGATGTTCGTTAGGTCACCTGCTGAAACACAGCATTGCGCTTAATTGCGGTTTTCTGGAGGGTCAAAGTATGTATTTATCTTTCGGGCGCCTCTAATTCACGCAGAAATCAGTTGTGCTTTACCTTCTCTTAAATTCTCAACATTAACAAAACATGTTGAAAAAGAGTGTCCTTGGAATTCCTTGCCTGTTCTCCACAGGATCTACGTAGAACGGGCAACTAGTGTTACCAATGATTAGCTGCCTCCTATTCCTAATAATACAAAAATCTTACTATTATGGGAAAGTTGGGATGGATGGATGTTTGTTTCTCAATATATTCGCTATAGCACTGTTATGTATTCTGTCGCTATAGTCTACTTTTTATCCTAAAATATATGGTTCCCTTTTGACATTTCCACGGGCGCGAAGTCTTAGGACTCGTAAACAACGAATAGTAAAGGTATAATTAATTGGTTGCTCCTTGGCTGGCTTCCTTTTATTTTGATAAAATGTGTTTACAATACAATATTCTTTATTGTACATAATAGAAAAAGTTACAACATAAAAGAAAAACTGTGACGGGTAAAATCTGCGGTCTTGTCACTACTTGCGATTTCTTCCAGACAGTCTTCATGCGATGGCTTATGCCAAGTTCCAATAAACAAGAAACAATTAGTTTTGCTTACGGATGGTAAAATTTCATTGAATTTTCAACGAAAATTTCACCGTCCTTAAGCAAAACGAATCGTTTTTTTTTATTGGAACGCGTCATTAGTGCATAGAGGGCAGTTTGCAGGAGGTGTACACACTCAGCTCAGTAGCTTATTAAACTTAATGAATGTAAGAGAAAATAGATAATTATAAAATAATCATATATACCTTAAATACATTTCATAGTTTCAAACAAATTTATATGACGGGCTTGTTGGTCTAGCGGTTATCGATTTGCATATAAGGCGCCCGGTATGAAAAAAATATGAAGAGTAAAATTTAGTGATCGGAGGGCAGCGTAACGCTTTATTGTGCTTTTTATGCTTTATTGGAGTTTACTCCTTATTCTCGACGCATGTAAGTAGATAATGTGTATACCTTTATGTTATATACATGTGTAAATATATACAGAATATGTGGAGGGATGGGAGGGAGGGAGGGAGAGAGAGAGACTCCAGTTAATTGTAAACTCCAGTCGTGCGTCGGAGCTGACACATTTTTATTTATATTATAGGGGGCAAACGAGCAGACGGGCCTATTGATAGTAACTGACTACCGTCGCCAATGGACACCTGCAACTCAAGAGTCACAAGTGCGTTGCCGGCCTTTGAGATAGGAGTACGCTCTTTTCCTGAAGGTTTGAAGGTCGTATCGGTCCGGAAATACCGCGAGGTGACAATTTGTTCCAAAGATTGGTTGTGCGAGGCAAAAAAAATCTGGAAAACCGCACGGTGGTGGATTGCCAATTATCTAGGTGATGGGGATGAAAGTTTTGTCGCGTTGAACGATGGCGAAACATGAAAAAGTGACCCTGACTGCTGAGCCACAGGTCGTGGGTTCGATTCCCACCCAGGACAAATAATTGTGTGATGGGCATATGATAATTTGTTCCGTGTCTGGGTGTAATTTATCTATAATATGTATGTATTTAGAAATATATAACTATGTCAATCAGCAGTCTGATTACCATAATACAGGCTCTGCCTAGTTTGGGATCAGGCGGCATGTCGAGTTATTATTATTATTATATTATATAAAATACTTATAAACACATACGTATGTACATATTATAGTCAGATCGAATTAGGTAAGGTCAGGTAAGGTGCCAAAAGCAAAGAAAGTAGTCATGGGACTGCCGACAGATGTAAAAACTTAAACATAACGACGAACTTAAAACGTCACATTAGCAGGTTGGTGACATTAATTAGTAAGGAGCTGACAGAACTCAATGTTTAGATCAGCGCCCTCTAGTGGATCTGTATATGTATTATTAGCGTGACGGTCACGAGTTCAGTGATTTTTCGTGCCTATTGAAGTTTTCACTTAAAAATGCGACGATGTTGTATAATTATATAATGTCAGAAATACTCTTTTTATTAGGTTTACGTGTTTATTGACAAGTTAACATAATGTTTAATCGCGATATTTTGTAACACTACCTCAGATTAAAAAAAACGTTAATTTTTTATATTCCGTCAGTGATTAACTATGAGGACAGATAGTGATGTGATCAGTTACCAATTTTTTTCAATTGGTTTTGATTTACCTGCAAAATGTTAAAATTTGTTAAAATGTAATGCCTAAATGGCCGTATTTAGATTGCAATTACATTGACTTAGCAATCTTAATTTTTTTACAACTTCAAGGGACCGCAGACGTGAGTGTTTGAAGGTGATTTCAACTTGATGCCTCTACGGGTTCCTGGGAAAAAGAGTCTTGACAGTTGGACAACAAAGTGATCATAAAAGGGTTACCTTTTATCCTTTAGGAACGGAACCCAAAAAAATACATTCACATGTATAATATTAGATAGGATGTTCGTTGAAGTCATAAGACAGCACAATACCGCGTTGTCGAACCAAACCAGTACAAAAACGACAAAAACCATTTGTGAAAGCACTACAGCGGCAGTCTCAATAATATACTAAAATAAACTAAAAAAATGCACCGTACATACACGCCGGTTATATAAACACAAGAGTCGAGCCTTTTACCGGAAACTTAGGTACAGTCCGGCGTAATGTTGTTTCATCATCTATATCACCATAAACTATGGTGAAAAAAAGACCTCATAAGGTTTGGAAAAAGGAAATTACTTCATCGATTATTATGTATTACTGATAGTTGATAGTTTTTGTTGAAAGAGAGTTAGTGTTTAGTAACGGGTTCAGTGAATGGTTTTAAAGTTAACGATGTGCTAGTTATTAGGCAGAGAGAGAGTTTTATGCATTTTTGTTTTAATGTAATTTTTGTTATATGAAATGGATTCAATTTTGATAATCCTAGATTTGCGAAAGACATCAGTCGATTAACTACATTTCATAGTGCAATTAGTTATTACGAAACACGGTTTAAATTAGGGATGAAACAGATAGCTCTTTGGTCGGATACCGGATATCCGGCATACCTTGTGGCCGGATAGCCATATATCCCGGATGTCCAAATAGATGTCATGTTGCTGCCATAAAAAATAGAAAAAGGTAAGACTGGGCAAATATACGTTTGTTTTTTATATTATGGTATCGGTTTTATTTTCTTATTGATTTCACTGAACCGTCGAACCAATGAAAAGCAAATGGTGTCTACAATATCTGAGGTGGTTTGTATACGATACGACGACTTGGCAACCGATCCCTTGGAGGGTCTATCCACTATTTTTGGCATTCCTGTCCACGTGTAGGAGACCAACCGCTTTCCACGCCACCGCCTACCCACGACACCTAGTGCTAAGTTCTATTTTTCTTGAGTTTATATTATTTTAGGCGATGGAATTGAGACTGTAATTATTTAAAAAAAAGTTTACTACGTCTAAATCATGCCTCTTGAAACAATAATTACTTATTGTACCATTCTTGGAGTTGGAATTTTTATTTAAATGTTTTATAAATCACTACAAGCTCTTCCTTGGCATTGTGACACCAAAACCACCCACGTATATCATAACACTCCTGTCCATCCTAAGGTTGCCTTTAAGATATTGCTTCCAGCGATAAGGCCGCCCATTGTGCATTTTGCGTATAAATTGTTTGTGTATTGTTTCCTTTTTTTTGTGTACAATAAAGAGAAGAAGTATTTATTATTATTATTTATTATAAACTGTCTCTAATATTCTATTAAATAAAAAATAATCATTAAAATCTTTTCACAAATGGTAGGAGATAACGCTTAATATCACCACGATTCTAATCCCATAAAAAAGTGAACAAAAATGACTAAATATGATAGCTTTTATTACTGAAAGAATAAGCAATCTTCCTTATAATCTGCCAAATTACCAGCAAATCCCAAGATCTGAGAGTTAGAAAAAAACTATCTGGAAATCTCCTGTACAATTCGAATTTCACAAGAATGAATCTAAAGAAAGAAAAATCTAAGGAATTTCTAATCTATCTTTCAATTCTCCTACGGGTACTTTCTTTGACTGTACACTCAGTTGCACAGTTTAATAACCGTCTTTGTACACTGTCACTGAACTACTTACCTGAAGACAATGCGTTTGATCGTAATCCCGAATTGGTTCATTTCCGCCTCTATACTCAGTATTTACTCAGATAAGCAAAGCGCTATGACATAACATCTTCATGTTCTTATAATCCTCATCATTTTTATCTGAATCATGTGGTTTATTTTTAAACGTTTCAGTTCATACATACAAAAGTTACACAGACACCATTCACAAGCAGTTTTTTTTATCGTGCTGATGTCGACGTTGAAACCAACGTCTGTGGAAGTACAGTCTCGCAGTTAATCCTTTCGAGTCTTTGGGTAATGACGATCTACGTACATAAGAAATAGAATGTGAAGCGATGGTCGAGAATAAGCCTTCAACGACCATGTCATGTCAATCAGTACACATATTTGATTTGTATAAGTCTGAGTATTTCTTTCTATAATGTTGACGTCGATGGCAAGATAGCTCGGTATCTTTTCAAAATATGTAAATATTTTTATTATTTTAAATAAATATGTAAATGTACTACCTGTATAGTAGAATAAAATAAAGTAAAAATACGTGAGGGTTGAATGCATCTTTATATTTTAATAAAAACTACAGATCGCCTGGTGGTAATTTCGACCATAATTCATTCACTTTAAATGCTCTGTTATATATCGCTGACCAGTATAACTTGAACTGCCATTGTTTAGACTCTTCGTACCATGATAGGTCAACATATAAATATACGGGACCCATGTGGCTGTTTTCATAATTTCACATTTCTCAGTTTGCGAAATTTGCTTGATTTGCTTTTATATAAATGTTATTGCTACCTTCAAAACCATGCCTTTCTTTGCAAATGAACGTCTATATACCAAAAATATTAACATTTTTATCCCTATAACATCAATTCGTAAAGTGAATGCATTCCTAATAAAGTTAAAAAGTAAAAAATAACCGCGTAAGAAGTCGGCTACTTAATTGCAGTGAGTAAATAAAAGCATTCCAACTTTTTACGGCTCGGTTTTGTATACTTTTTAATTTATCAAAGCTCTCTTTTAGTTATCTTACTCTTTTTAACCTTTCGCGGTGGCTTGTATGCATAAAGTACGTAAGAGCACAGATAAGATAATAGTTACTTCGTAAGTAAGAGTAGTAAGTATTACTTATGTAACGGGACTCTTGTGCGGTGCAATTAATTGGAAACGTGCGTCTGATACACAAATATTTATATATTATATTTCCCCATTTGTGCCCAAATATAGCTTTGCATTTTAAATAACAAAATTTCTATTTTAACTCGTAGAATAGGTGAATAGGAAAGTTTTTGAGGACTGTAAGTGTATACTTGGCACCACAGAAGGTGTTGGATCGTAATTTTAGTTTCTTTTAGTTATACATTTTAAATTTTAGTTAGTAGATATAAGTTAGAAGGTAAAGGCGACATGCGTTTGCAGCGCAAATTGTTTGCTAACTAAACTAATGGAAATTTTATGTTTAAAAACTGTGGATTGAGAATGATTAGAAATAATTTTAAAACATTAAAATAAGTAACAGATTGATATCATACGAGATAAGAGATTATATATACTACTTGTTATATTGTGGTAGTTGAGTGGCGTCTCTAGGGAAACCAGATACGAGGCTCTCGCCTGTCTACTGATTTCCTTTCTCCTACCTCCCCTAGGGAAATCTCTTAAAAAAAAGGGATACAAGGCCGACATTGATATTGGACTAAGAATAATTTACCAGGGTCTACGTGTCTTGCATAGGACAGGAAGTAAAATTGGCAGTGCTGTAAAATCTGCGGGATTCTTCGTGCAGATCATGTTTAATATTAATTTAGACAAAGGGAATTTGCTCAGGGAATTATTGTTTGATTATAATTGATGATGTGCGATGTCGCCAGCTTATTATTTTTATTATAATCTAAGTTTTTATTATTGATGGACTGTTGGTCTAGTAGTTAGTGATCCTGACTGCTAAGCCACAGGTCGTGGGTTCGATTCCCACCCAGGATAAATAAATGTGTGATGAGCATGATCATTTGTTCTGTGTCTGGGTGTAATTTATCTAAAATACCTATGTATGTATTAAGAAATATATAAGAATGTTTATCAGCAGTCTGGTTACCATGACTCTGCCTAGTTTGGGATTAGACGGCTGCGTGTGAAATGTGTGAAGTCATTATTATTATTATAGATAGGAATTTAGATTTTAGTTATGGTATAGAATAGAATAATAGTATTACAATGATAGATAATGTTGCTTGACTAAATTTTTAAGGGCTGTAAGGGCTGCCGTATTTGTACTGGTAATGCATTCCACAAACGAACACACAGAACCATAAATGATATATCAAAGAACACTTGATCTTAATATTAATTTTAGTGTTTGGTACAATGAGCGGTCTTATCGGTAAAAGCGAATTCTACCAGACAACCTTATATCAATGTTTGTAAACTCCCTCGCGACACTGGAATCATTCCTGATGAGGGAGTTGTCGTTTTAAAAACGAAACTAAAAATTATACCAGTTTACGTGTAATAATACCAGCCAGTTACGTGTATCTTTAAGCATCGCTAGCCGCTAATCATTGGGCGGGCTGAGAGGTTGTTTTTCAACGAAATAAGTAATAAAAAAACAAACGTAGTTATGTCTAGAATCTAGGTTATAAGCTAGTCATTTGTGAAAGTTAACTCATTATAAACAAAAGACATGCAATCTAATTTGGTGTGTATTCTATCTGTTTTGACAGGCTGCTTGTAATTTGCAACATGGAAAACTTACATTTGTAACTAATTATTAGAATTATTTCAGACCGTTTTGAGAGTTATTTTGTGTTTTATTTATTTCATTTTTTTTGGGTGAAGTTAGAAAAAGAAACGATTTTCTTTATGCTTTCCATCGAGTATAGGTTATACTTTCTTAGGCCTATGCTCAAATTCACAAAACAAAACAATTATTTGAAATCAGGCGCTTTTTTTGTTTTATTTAATGATTTCTTGTTTTGTGTTTTATACACAAATCACACATCAGTAACCAATCAGTAAACAGATAGGTATATTATTTTTATCATCATCTTTTAAAATCTTTAATTTTGAAGTTTTCATTTTGACTTGATTGTTAGAAATGAAGAGGTCGAGGAACTAGAGCTTCCGATGAAAGCGAAGCGGCAAAATGTACATTAGTGAATGTCATGTTTTTTTGCAGAAAGACCGCGAAAGGTTACGTAACCGCTATCTTGACTACACAGCGCAAATTAATTTTTAAAGTTATGCTTTGAAGGTACAAACATTATTTTATATTACTCACGCCCTTTGTCCCCGAAGGGGTAGCCAGAGGCGTATGAAACCCCCACATTGCCGACTATTATTAGGTCCCACATACGTAATAGGGTAAATCTATAAATTACGTCACACGAATTTCATGATTTTTGGACCCCCCCTGTCTTTGTCACAAATGGTCACATTTGTGCACCCCACTCCCTGGTGTGACGTCACATATTTTGCAATTATACACCCAGAACTGAAAAAAGAAGTTCTAATTTTTTTTTTGATTTTGACATGTGACGTCACGAAGCTTATAACCCCTCCCACAACTTCTCACACAATGTCGAACTGCCTTGACCCCCTCTCCACCCCTGAACTTGTGACGTAATTTATGGATGGTCCCATAGGGACAAGCCTTTTGCCGTCAACTCGTCACTTTGGGAAGTAAATATGGAAAAATTGGGAGTATTCAAGTTTTAATAAAAGGTAAAGTGAGACAAGAAGGGAAGGCAATAGAAGGATTTTTTTATGGAATAGGGGGCAAACGAGCAGACGGGTCACCTGATGGTAAATGACTACCGCCGCCAACCTGCAACTTAAGAGTCACAAGTGCGTTGCCGGCCCTTAAGGTGGGAGTAGGCGAAGGGTGGAAGCGGGGGAGAGGGGGCGGAGGGAAGGGTTAGGGCCTTCGGTAACTTCACTCACTCGGCGAAGCATTGCTTCACTGCCGGTTTTCTGTTAGGCCGTGGTATCACACCGGTCGAGCCGGCCCATACGTGCCGAAGCATGGGGATTGGGGGTCGCAAGGTACCTGGAATTCGGAGATGCTATTGCCCTTTGTAAATGCCTTAACAATGTGATGCATATAATCGGACATGCGAATGGATGCGGAATGGTGGTGGAAGGTTGTCACTGACAGACTAACATTCATTGACAAATAAATTTTCTATATCTTTTATCTCACAACCTTCCTGTTCCACTGTGTCACATGCTCAAAGGTCTATTATTACACTAATATAAAAAATAAGTATTTTGTACCAAAATGCTATCAAATATCTTAACTTACAATCAACTCTCGCGATACAAACACACTTACGAAATAAAGTCCAACATTCTTGCAAATGCATTACATTAAAAACCAATGCTGTTTTGACAAGACTGTTCCAAAGAATCCTCTAATAAAACGCACAATGGAGCACGAACACACAGAAATACTTATAACAATTGTTTTCTGATGGTAACAGTAGTTCCAATGATGTAACAGTCTAGTTTAAATAGAACTATCGCTGAAAACGCGTGGTTAGTAACCAAGGGTCAAGATATAGTAGAAAGTATGTAGAACACAATAAAATTATTTCTTTTTTTGCATAGACACGTCGTTAGGTGACGTGTTCCGTACAAAAATAATTATCTTCCTTATAGGTAATGAGTGTTTTTGTTGTATAGTAATATTACCACATTTGACGACTTATTTGACTGCAGCATTAGAGGTCACAGGTTCGATGTCTGTTCTGTGCCAATATTGGTATACATGAATATGTTTGCCTATTTGCATTGGTCTGAGTGTTTGTATGTATAACAAGTATGTGTTTAAATATGTATGTTAGCCAGCTGGTGTTCCTGTCCTAGTAGCCTCTCCAGTCACAGGAGATACAAGACATTTGGGTATGCGACCCCGGCCTCTGCGAGCTACTGCAGTCTTAGTCCCGTTCCCCATCCGAGACTTGCGGTATCCCCTTAACCAAGGGTCCTCTCCCTATCCATGCTTCTTTCCCGTCTTAAAACGACTACATTCCCAAGGAGGGTTGTCGCCAGGCCATTTGCAATGTTACACATTGCGCTGACATCAATGAAAATTAGGAAAAGGATAGAAAGATGATCTTTACACTGGTAAAGATCATCTTTCTCTGTTACTACACACTCATCGTACACTGGTACTAGAACCCAAAGGACAAGCTATCCTTAGTTTGGGTCTAGAGAACGCTGTGTAATGTGTACCCAGAATATTCGTCGCCGTCCTTTTTGTCTGTATTGTGTATTTAGGTCAGCTTTAATAAACGTTAGGGTTAGAGTACTTAATTGTTTATTTGTTTGTTTGTTTGATAGTCTGGAGTATCACTACATTATTATAAGACAAAGCCCCCCACTGCGTCTGCCTGTCTATTCGCGATAAACTCTTTTTAACTCGCTCTCGGTTTTAACTAATAGATAGAGCGATTCATGAGGAAGGTTTGGGTATATAATTTGTTAAGGTTTAGTGTAAATTGGTTGAAATATGATGATGAATGTTGAAGATGTCTCTGCTACCCGTGCGAAGCGAAGAAAATAGATATAGGAGGGTGCTTAAATGTGGTTTGTGATATGAAAACAATCAATATTAACTTGAGAAACCTAACACCCTCATGAACATACTTATATATTTTAAATTATACACACAGAACAAATGAACCCACACCCTCTGGCTCAGCAGTCAGGATCACTAATCATTAGACGTACAAGCCAGTCATAATCAAAGTAATTTAAAATCAAAACCATACAATTAACCTACTCACATACATACATATACTTACGCTAATATCCCCGAAAGGGTCGTGACGTGTATTAAACACCCATATTTTACCAACTAGGTACATAAAATTTGGTCCGACTCACGTAATATCTATTGGCCAACCTTATTGCTGTCAACAGGGCTCTTTGGGAATTAAAGGTGGAAAAATTCGAAGTATATTGAACGGCAAAGGTAGCTGCGAAAGTAAGGCAATAGAAGGAAGGATATTGCTCATACGTTATTTGGTACTAACGGTAATCATAGCTGCAAAATTGTTAATATATTTTATGTGTTGCCATAAAATAAACATTTCTTTCTTTCTTTCTAATACGGATAGATTGGAGAGTGAAATTAAATGAAATGAAATACGTTTATTTGCATAGAATACACGTAATACCAGGTATTACATGGGTGGTTTGGATCAATTCCACATTCTGCCTTGTTTTGGCAAATTTATACAAAACTAAAAATTGTATTTACATTATTTAACATTAATTGATTACTGCTCGAGCAGGGAAGCCGAGCTCTTTAACAAACTAAAATTGATATATTAATAAGTTAATCAGACTCATTGCAGTTTAACTTTGCAGTCGACCTGCGACCTTTGTAAAGTCATCTGTCCATCTCGTTCTTGCTGTGCTGTCCGGTCCGTGATCTCCACACCAGAACCTTTTAAGTTAGGTTGCATGGATAGGTGTAAGTTGACTAACAATAACACGATCCACTTGATGGTAAGCGGTCAAAGGTGCCTAGAAATTCACGCAACATCAATGATGTCACTTATCGACCACCTCATTAGCAAAAACATATTCGTAAATTTAATTTTACACATTTAAAACAAGTTTTTACAATTAGATATTGACAACGTTTATTTTTAACCAGTTAATGAATGCTAAATCTAGTTTTAGTCCGATGTAACATACCACTCAACGGCCGTCGGTCACCACTAGTATCCGGCTAAAATTGCCGTAACGGCACTTTGGCTTTTAGCCGTGACATATATATGCTTAGAACTATATAGTTCTAAGCGTGTAAATATTTCATATCGCAATGTGGGATTAGTTATTTAGAAAGCAGTTCGTCGTGATGGTGCCACAGATGGTGTTCGATGTACTTGTTGTGGCTTCTCATACTACGATCAAATAACTTCGATTGCTGAATAACTGAATAGAATCTCAGTTTTTATCATTATTATTTTTGGTCCGTATAGCCAATAAAAAGTTGAGCCAGCATGCAAAACGGTATAAGAATGTTTCCTAGACATTTCGAGACGACGGGTCATAAATAAAAAAATACATTAATTACAATTAAACTTTTTTCCGGACAAATCCGGATATTCCATAAATTATTATGAATGAATATAAATACTTTATTACCTAGTTCCATTCATAATAGTCTTCTCTCTGACGAAAGATTAGCTTCTATGAATACATTTATTAACTAAAAAATTTCAGATTCATGAATTAAGGATTTCTGTTTTCAAAATCACATTTCTTACATTACATATAATGTCATTTTTCAGTTTGAAAGCTATAAAAAATACTAGAATTTGTGTGCCTTAAGTGTGGCGTTTCCGGCCATTCCCCGTCACTATGACCATCCTTGTCTTTTTTTACTTATAGAGATATGACTCTCAATTATTTTCTCATCTAACGATTACGTAACAAAGACTTACGTGAATATGCATTACCTAGATGTAAGTAAGGAACTGTTTCAACATCCACGGAACCCTAAATTATCGACAATCTACGCAGCACTAATAGGAACCGCCTGTCACTTCTCTATATAATAGAGGTGCACCATGGTGTGACATCATTAGAACTTGTGCAACGGCACCGACCACATCAAAATGTGTACAGTCATTTTATATGTGAGTTCATTTTTTATTATTACTAGTGATTTTTGTGAATAGGTAATAGTGATGTGTGTTTTCATTTAATAAATATGGGTACCAAAAAATCTGTGAATGATTTAGTTTGTGTCGTATAGTATTCGAAATACTAGATGAAGTGATTACTTTAAACATGATCGTGTACTTCATATGCCAATACGATGGTAAACAATGTTATGGTCCATGTGTTGATAAGCAGTCACAGTTTAAATTGGACGTTTGCAACACGAGGGCTGTCGAGCACGCGTTGCAGACACTCGTGTGAAAACCTTGTAATGTCTGTTTTGACAACCATTGGACCGCAAGAGGCCGCGGGTTCGATTCTCTCTCAATGCAAGTACTTGTTTGCATGACTATGTCTATTTGCATTGATATATGTGTGTCCTGCCTGTCCTACCTGCGTAAGTCCCGATCCCTTGGGAGTATTGGGATAAAAAGCTTATATGTTAAACCAGGTCTCCAGCTATCTACATACCAAGATTCATTGCAATCGGTTCAGTAATTTTGGCATGAAAGAGTAACAAACATCCATCCAAACTTTCAAATTTATAATATTAGTGGGATATTTAAAACACAAGTACCTTTCATGTTTATCCGTGTAATTATGTTATGGAACCCACAGTACAAACTTTAGTACAGGACTGCCAAAAAATAAAGGTTTTTTGGTTAATATACTCTTATGTATATTTGTGAATTTCTTTATTCCAAAATAACTTTTAAATGCCTGAACAGATTTGGATATATGGGGCATCATTAGAATTGTTACATCATCCCAAGTGACACCGTCTATATTCTTTTTTGAAAAAATTCATATGATGGCTGTGTGCCGCCATTTTCAAAGGAACAATAATTCTTTCATTATTTTTTCGTGAGGACAATCGTGTTTTTTAATTTTTTTTAATTAGTAACTTGTTTAGTTTGGATCTAATGAGCGCTGTGTAATTGTTCAAAATATGCTTATTGTTATCCCTTAACAAATATTGTGGTGTTCCTCTGGGTTATCTGAAACTCGTTCTCTTTCTGCAATTAAAAATTATCTCGAAAAAACCGTTTCAGTTACAAGTACGCGGCGGGCTCGACTAATCGTGCAGAAATTCGGGTAAATTTAACTGTAGGTAATTAACGTTGTGCCACCTGAATTACGACTTTAGTGTATAGGAACGAGAGTCGCTGTTTGTTTAAATGATTTGGAAGAGTGAGATTTTTGTACATGTACTATTTTGTATTAAGGTGGCAAGAAGTGCTAATTATCTTTGACAAAAACTACTATCTCCCTGTGCTATAAACACTTATGTATGTAAGTATAAGTAAATGTATTCCAGTCGTGATCATTATTATCGTCTCTGGTAAATATAGGCTTTCTGGGCTGTTTGTAAGTATGTAGGCTTGATAAAGACTTTTACCACGAACCTTTTAGTGTTGAAATGACTAATAATTCTTATGAAGTAGACTTTAAAGTTCTGCAAATATAATATTGATATATTTGCAGGTAAAATTACTAGTTCACAGGCAAATGTACTGATTCAGTCAATGTGTGAGAAAGGTCTCGAAACACTTTTGCCGATAATTCACTCGTTTTCTTTGAATACAGATTCCATTTATTAATAGACTAGTTTCTTACTTAGGATATTTATTTCACACTAGCTGTGCCCCGCGGTTTCACCCGCGTAAGTCCCTCGTTAAGTTTTCTAAAATTAGTTAATTTCCGCGCAACTTTCTTAATTTTTTCTTTCATAACAACCTTCTCCTGACAATATCAAACACAAAAAACAAGAATTAGCGAAATCGGTTCAACCGTTTACGCGTGATGCCGTGACCAAGGGAAATAGGGATTCATTTTTATATATGTAATAGATAACGATGAAACGTATATTATACTAGCGACCCGCTCCCACTTCGGCTTCGTTGTACCTAATTATATAATGTCGCGATACATAGTTCAAGTCAGTTCAAGGCTTAGGCATAGATTTACTAAATTGTGGCTTTCGAGAGACACCGCGGCTGCTTTATTTTTTACTAGCTGTTCCTCGCGCGGTTTCGCTTGCGTGCACATATTTTAGCGCGGTACCCTAATTGTTTTTCGTAAATAAAAGTAGAATAAGTTACTCCTTACAACACCAGTTGTATGCCAGTGAAAGTCCCGTGGAGATCGGTCTATTAGCCAGAACAAACAGACCGGCAGACAGTAAAAAAAGTTAAAAATTGTTTGCAAAATGTCTGGCTGTATTATTGTGTAATACTCTTTATAACCATATCTTGGAGAAGGCCACAGCGGGCAGCAATACCAAACTGGCTAGGGACCCTGTTCTTCAGAAGATATGTAAACCACTCTTGTGTTCCTGTTGTAACTAGAGTCTTCAGAACTCCGAAATGCTGAAGATAGGTGCCTAGGTGGTACTAGTAGCATAGGAACCGTATTGTTTAGTTGCGATGTCATTGCAGCTACTTTGAAAATGAAACGTGTTTATTTCAGCGACATGCTAAGACATCACTTGATATGACAACTATACACTGCAATACATTACACAATATGCAAGTATGCATGCACAGCACAACCCGCTGAAAAGGGTCACCACCTCAGCATTTGCTAGACGGTGAACCGTCCAGCGCTGATTTTCAGATTTCAATATTTCTTTCACGACTAGGACATTGTGTCTAGGGCTTCTGTATGTGTTTTCTATCTCAGTGATATGTAATATCATATCCTCTTTCCGCTACGTGGCGTTCCCGTCCTGATAGATCTCTCGTGTGTTTACAATAATTCATCACCGACACAGGTATGTTCATTCACACCCTTCCATGGTTTGTTTAAAGTGTTGCTACTTGTTAGCGAAATAAAAGCTTTACATTTTAATATATACAGTGTTTAAAAAGAATGGACAGAATAAAACTAGTACTTTTAAAAAGAAGATTCGAGGGTTGCTAACATTTTTTGAACTGAGCATACATAGTATTTTTTTAGCCATAATAAAGTACATGTATAAAACAGTTTTTTCCCTCGGTTTGATGCGTGCTAGTGTAGATATTATCAATGAAATCAGGTACTTTTTGGGGACAGTACCACAAACCTATATAAATAAACAAAATTGAAGTGTCTGTTTGTAATGCCATAATACCAGCTTTTTACTAAATGCATCTGAATGTTTACACGATACTTATACGAGTACACCAAAAAATGTATTTTTATGTTTTTGTTTGTCTGTCTGTCTGTTTGTCCCGGCAAATCTCCGAAACAGTTGGACCGATTTCCATGGGATTTTCACTGGCATATAGCTGGTATTATAGGGAGCAACTTAGGCTACTTTTATTTTGGAAAAAATAAATATGTACACGCAAGCGATGCCGCGCGGGGCACAGCTAGTAAGATAAAAGATTGACAGTACAAATTTTTTTTTGGATGAAAGGCAAGAAAGAAAGAGAAAGAAAAAAAAAACAACAATCAAACTCACAATCGATTTTTTTTTAAATTAGTTACTTATAGCACAAACAATGATAAAGTGGAATTATATATAATATTTTTGAATGCCTTCTATATGAATATTTCTTTGACAGTATGTAGTATGCAGTCGGTCAGCATTATTGTATTTCCAGCAATCCGTTTTGTATTTTAACCTCATTTCATAATTATTCGGATATCATATAGAATTTCATAAATGTCCCCTGCAGGGTACATACCAATATTGCTGTCTGGTTAATATATCCCGCTTTTGACAACACTCAGAGAAAGTTCCTGTTTCACAGCCAACAAAATTAAATATACCTGGCTGATTTCATCGCTCCACGCAAATTAGATTACAATTTAAACAATCTGTGTAATTGGTTTTATGAAGCGGATACCGTTTGCAAGAAATTATTTATAAAAAAGTACAAATGTTGCTACATAACATAACAGAATAATACTACTTATATAATGAAAACAATTTACTCATATAGGTTACAAAGTGACGCACGTGAAAATCAAAAGCAATATAACTTTTAAGGTAACTCTTATGAACATCATCATCCTCATCCTCCGCGCCTTTTCCCAACTAAGTTGGGGTCGGCTTTCAATCTAACTACGATACGGCCGAACTTTGATATTTTACGTGAAGCGACTGCCATCAGACCTCCACAACGCAAGTACTAGGCGATATCGAAGTTCTGTAGTTAGACCAGGTTGTCGGACTTTCTTTTTTTTTTTAGGGCTCCAACTACCCGTAACGAACGCCACAGATGTTTGTATGGCACCCGGGACCGACGGTTTAACGTGCTCTCCGAGGCACGGAGGGGTCTCTATTTGTTAAGAATGGTCACCCATCCTAGACTGACCTGGCTAGTATTACTTAAATTTGTAATGTGTTAACCTACTCGGTTACCACTTAGCCACGAGCCCCTTATGAACGTCAAAAGCAATATTGCTTTAAGTGTTAGATACTTTACATTTAAGCCCCTATAAATTAAAAGTACTTAATGTGACGTAGTGTTAACGAAAGGTTTCAAATTATTTATTTGCTTGAAATGTAGTGGCACATAATGATATTTTTTCTTTATTTTAAATATATCTTGCTTTTGATTCATTAAGGAAATTCCACCCAATAGGACCCCAATCCAAAATGAACACAAAGAACTGAACATCAATTATATCATTGGTGTACCAAGGAAGTAAGAATATAAAAAACTTTTTAATAAACTTAACTAAACGCCTACACTAATGTAAATACATAAATAATTATAGTACCTAATTATTAGAAATATGCTTCATTCGATTTAAATTTATTTTACACTAGGTTTTGCATATACATCCGCCTGGACGTGATTCCGTATGCCTATAATGTCATTTAGAATGTTGTTACCGCCGTGTGTTGTGGGTTTAAATCCCACACGGCGCAAACATTTGTATGATCTGCAAATAGTTGTCCCGAGGCTGAGTTCTGTTCTTTGTGTTCGTGGCTTAAATGTTTGTGAAGCCCACCGCAACAGGAATATTCTTTATGTGAAGGTTGTCAAGTTCAATAATTGAACTAGCAGTAGAGATCGCATCATTAGCGTATTATACCTATCTATTCATAGGCTTCGTTCAAGAAACAATGTTATCTAATTCCCTCTTTAAGAAATACAGCGGTGGAGACCTCGTAAAATCATTGAATTTAACAGCCCAAGGAATGCTAGAAGAGACGGTCGCGGTGGTCATAAATTTGCAACGCTCAGTACTAATTCTGACAAAAAATAAAGTTAAACGCTGCGTACTGTCGTAAAAATAGGCCCATTTTATGGTCAACAGCATGATAGGTTTCTAGGCTATTTAGGCAGTGAATTACTACTACGGCAATAAGTTTTTCAAGTTTTTTATGGCACCTTTAAAAGTGAAGAAGTGTTCGACAAAGGTCTAAAGCGATAAACTTAGTTTTCGTTGATCAAGAGTACTGTTAGTATTTAAATTCGATGTCACCTTTATATTAGAGTAACTTTACTGTGTAAAGTCGAATTTAATCACGTCGTTGAATTCTTGATACGGTTCAGTAAATATACATTGCGCGTGTTTGATGTAGGCGTGCCTAAAATGTATGCTATCTCAAATCCGATCACTGCACGGTGCGGCGCCGTTCACTTTGTGATAAAAACGAGAGCGTAAAAAATTATAAATCGTTTGTTACTGGAGGATTCTCATAAAAAACCTCTTCAGAGCTATTACATAATTAAATTTACTATTATAGCTTAAGAGATAGATAGATAGATAGTACTCTTTATTGTACACCAAACACATGATATATATACATATAAAAAAACAACTTAAACATAAAATGCACAATGGGCGGCCTTATCACAACAAGCAATATCTTCCAGGCAACCTTTGGATGGACAGGACTGTAATGATTTAGTGTGGGCGGTTATGGTGTAAGATGGAGATGCGTAAATAGAACTCAAACGCCTTAATATTCTTGTCTGTCGTCTGTTTGTCGGGCTAATCTCCTAAAGTATATATCGGCTAGTGGAATTTAAAGTGTAGGTACTTAGTGCAGAAAACTGTTGTGTTCCTTTAAAACCCAAAATACTACGTCGAATATCTCCGAAATGAAAAATGATTCCCCAACCTCTGCATCATTCGTATAATTTTGGTATTTATAGCGCTCTGTCCTATGGGATACCATCATAACATGGTAGCGAGAACGTATTATCTAATTCCAACATATTTATGTTTGAAACTTATGTATGTATGAGGGTCCTGCAAAAACTTTTGACTTATCGCGTGACCCCACTTCGAGCTAGGGTTTTGACAAATGGATGTTGTTGAGTCTCGTTTTGTTTATGATGTGCCTCCGCTATATATTTGTCTTACAGTGTTCAGTATGTATAATATTTTAGGACATATTAACAGATTAAATTTAAGCATACTATAGCTTGTTCTACGGGTCATCAGGAACATCATCATCATCTTCCTGATATTTTCCTTGGGAATGTAGTAGTTTTAAGACGGAAAGAAGGAAGAAAGTACATTTGTATAAGGAAGAATGGGTAGGGCGAAGAACCTAGGGTAAGGGATACTGCAAGTCTCGGATGGGGAACGGGACTGTGACTGCTGTGATTAGCTCGCAGAGGCCGGGGTCGCGTACCCGAATGTTCTGTATTTCTTGTGACTGGTGAGGCCAATGGGAATGGAGCACCAGCTGCAGATTTAGAGCTATGGGATGTAGAACACGGATAAATATATACTTTAATACATATTTTTTTGTATATCTACATATATATTATTATTCAGCTGAAGATTTAAAAGATTGTGCTGTCGAACGGTCTTCCTGCAGGGTACTACAACTGGGCTACCATCCGAGCACAATTCTACTGTATACCTTTTAGAATATGTAATAAAACATCACCAGCATTCTTTGCTAACTTAATCAGCATTGTAATCTTTAAACCTTTGTCCACAGCTGTCGAGTATCCTGCTTCTCAGCACTGCCCTCGCTGAGGAGACGCAGTGGTCACCGTTCAATATGCAGCAGTATATGCAACAATTTCAACAACAAGATCAACAGGTAAACGACACACTCAACCTGTGAAAAGATACAGAACGTTGTGATTGTAAGCCTCGAAAAGCCAGTTTTATTCTACAATTTGGGCATTATTTTTATATTAAAGTGACTTTATCAAGGGTCGTAAAGGCGTAAGTACAACTAAAACAATGACATTAAAAAGCGAAATAATATACCGTATAATCACTACATCACTGCATGTTATAAAACAAAGTCCCCCGCCGCGTCTGTCTGTCGGAACGGATTTTCTTGCAATTTTCATTAATAGACAGAGTGGGTCATAGGGAAGTTTTAGTTGTTATAATTTGTTAAACTGTTGTGGAAATTGATTGAAATATGTTGATGATTGTTGAAGTTGTCTCTGCTACCCGTGCGAAGCCGGGGCGGGTTGCTAGTAATATTATAAGTCTATGACCGTATATCACTCACACAAATGAGACGAATCCAATGAAAACTCCTGCGTTGAAATCTGTCAAACGGTTTAGGATGTAAAGCGTATCAAAGAATTCGACACATGTATGTATAAATGATTACCCTTCCTTGGCAGTCGGATAAAAATAGAAAAAATCTGATTGTACGATTTTCTTCACTGCGATACTTCAAACACAATCTTAACGGATATACAACTATTTTTTATTTCGACGCGCCCTTCAAATAAGCCCTGAAGGATAATAAAAAAGGATATAAGGTAGCAAACACATAATACCTCTTTTATGACGTTTTATATTTTTCTGTTACAGAAAATATACATTACATTTTTAGTAGTCAGGGTTCCGTGAATGAAAATCACAACGGAATATTGCGTAATGAAATTTTTATTGGACTTTCAAGTAGGGATACTTTATTGTATAAAAACCATTGGGAGTCGTTTAGGGCTTATGTTACCTACCTTACGACCTTTGCAAAGCTAAAATATATTATATATTAGAAATTAAATAATTATGTCGATAAAATTACCCACGTCGTGAAACCTGAATGAGGCTGACACGACAAGGCATAAAAGGCCTATAATTAAAGAGAGGCTTATGATCAGTAGGGGTGAGCCGAATTCACTCCCTGCTTGTGATCTCCTCATAATGCGGATGTGAATGAGGATGATAACAGTGATGACGATGACATAATAATGACAGGAGGAAAATAATGGAAGGAAAGACTTTAATTTTCTTTTTTTTTTGTGGTATAGGGGGCAAACGAGCAGACAGGTCACATGATAAATGACTACCTCCGCCCATGGACACTTGCAACCCAAGAGTCACTAGTGCGTTGCCGGCCTTTAAGGTGGGAAGGGTGAAAGAGGGGGAGAGGGGGAGGGAGAGGGTAGGGTTAGGTCCTCCGGTAACCTCACTCGGCGAAAAGTAATGCAACCATTGCTTCACTGCCGGTTTTCTGTAAGGCCGTGGTATCACTCCCGCCGAAGCATGGCTCTCCCACGATAAAACTTCTTCATTTTATTGTTCAAGATAGATAATCAGAGGTAGGTTTTACTATCTGTTTTTGTACATTAATGGCACAAGTTCCACCGAATGGGTAGTTTGTGAACTAACACGTTTTAAATGCTTAGAACGAGACTCAATTGTTAACTAAAACAATACTAAAATTTCAACTTGTGCCACTGTTGAATTCGGACAGCGTGTATTTCTATTAAGAATCAAATGTTACTAGTTTTAATAATATAAAAAATAGGACTCAGGATAAGAATTTGCGACATTCTTAACACCGTTCTCTGCGAATTAGTTACCTTAGACCTGTTTTTGTTTTCTATTAACCAACAAGAAAAAAAGGAGATTCTCAATTCGAAATGATTAATAACCTACGTAGAGCCATGTCCATTTCTACGTAGGTACATATAAAATTTTGATAATTAATCAGTTTGTTGTTTGGCGTCGACTTAAAATAAATTATATAAAATTTTATAGTTTATGTAAATAAGCTCCATACTTAAGACTTAAAAGGTTTATTTATTTTTTGCTTTTTAGTCCTTTTCGTCGGTTTAATTTTTTGTTAAAAAGATTTTTTTAAAACTAAGTTGATAAGGCCCGAACATAAATGGTTACCTGTGCCTTAAAGAGTTGCAACACTATGTGCGTTGTAATTTTTGGGATTGGTAATTTTAGCTTTTAAGGTTATACCCAGGCCAGGTCCTTTGTAGTAGACCAACTTGTCACGGAACACCGATATACCACTATACCGTTAGCCCCGATGAGGTAATGACCCGTGGGGGTTACCATTCGGAAAAAAGAGGTATATTGCCAACCTTATGTAATACTTGTAACTCTACAGCTCGTTTCCTTTGCTTGTAATTTTGTTATTTAGTTTTTTTCTTTTGCTTGTAAATTGTTTAGTGACAAAAGGTTTTCGATTTCGACTGGTTGTTCATGAAATTTTCGCATTATATGATGTTTATAACCCTTCATATGAATAATTTCCATATTTTGAAATATTTTATTCTTATACGGAACTTATTTTCATATACATACAACTAAATTCGAAGTAACGACGCCACACAATATAAATATACCGCAAAAGTATTAATGATGAATTTTTTAATATAAGTACCTACCCTTAGTACAAAAGGAATATTTTTTATATGGCAACATCAAAGTGTGGGATTAAATAACGTCTCCTTTTTCCAGGGAATGTTATAAAGCAGATTGTTTATGGCTTAGGTTTTTAAATATTTGTCGGGATTGTACAGGCTGTTTTTTTTAGACCACGTTTCTTATACGCAACAAACATGACTAACAGTTTTACTTGTTGGTTGTACCATGACGAAAAAAAAAGTATTTTTATTGTCATGTATTACATATTGAATGAGATAGGCTATGCTATGGATTAACAAGAGCGAAGCGGGATAAAGCTTGTAATATTATTATATCCTTTATTAGAATCACGTCTGACGGCATTCGAGATCAGGAACATTGTGTGCTGCAAATTTATGGTATGTGTGTAAACGAGCAAGGAGCTTAAAGAAGACTAGAACCTTGATAAATAAAATTTGAAAATTTTATATTGACGACAAAGTACATGGACGGTTTTACGGCGTCATTAGGCCACAATGCATTGAAACATTGTTATTGAGTTGAGATTAAAATTATTCACTCTTGGTTTTTTTAACATGGCAATAAATAAGATAAAGTTTAAGGAATTCCGATCATCTATCGCAGGAGAGCCAACGAACCTTAGAGGTGAGCACTAAAAAAAAAATACCTTACCTGGTGTTACATGTGCGGTCAAATCGCTACTACAAACGTCTATAAACGCTATTCTTGAGAATTGCTCGAATTGCATGAGTAAATCACTTTTTGCTCTTAATTGAGGGAATTCTGTTTACTTTTTCCTATCTACCCCAATTTGCTGTGTATCCTTGGCATCTGCTACCAATGGGTTTTAACAAACTGAAAGTGAAAGGTGGACCTCTCTCCTTAATTACTAATAAATTTTAAACCAATCTCTTTTAAAGATTAAACTTTTAAAGAGAATTCATACTGTATAACAGATATTAAACATGGTTTTTTATGTTTCAAATCATAAAAAGCCCTTTTAATAGCACCTTTTTAGATTTTATTCGCTTTTATATCCTACTACTAGTCAAACAATTTTTGACTGGGTTTTTTTTTCAGAAAGGGACGGTTTTTAGACCCTCGTCACGAATATAATGTGCTTGTTTTTTAAGAGAAGTTCACATTACGAGTACTTGCTTGACAAACAGAATCTTCACTCTAGATAAAACTCTATCCAAAAAGCACTCACAGTTCGTTGATTTGATTTCCACCTACGACAAAAAATTGTGTGTAATTTATCTATAATATGTATGTATTTAGTAATATATAAGTATGTTTATCAGCAGTCAGGTCACCATAGCACAAGCTCTGCTTATCATAGATATGCTGATGATGTTCAAACAGCTGAACAAATCTTGAATTATAGTCAAAATTACGCTCAAATCAGCTTTCAATGATAATGGGTCTATCCGTGGATGAGCTGTGATGCCACAGACAGACACACAGATACACACGTTAAACATAACAAACATCCTTTTTGCGTCAACCTTATAGAAAGATCAACTTTAACTTTTAAAGCCCGATGGATAAATTATTATAATTACTGGTGCTATTGTTGTATGTCTGTAAGGGGTGGAAGCGCCTGTGAATTGTGTGGTAATAAGAGCTGGATATGAGCAAGTGTTATTAGAGTTACAAGTACTTTAAGTCATAGGTAACCGCTTAACGTTTGAAGGATGTACTTTTTTGCTACCTTGAATGTAGAAGAATTGAAAATATAACTGTATTAGCCCACTTAAAATTGTCATGATCTCCACCATAAAAAAAATCAATAAAAGATTTCAAGCCTAATTAGTATCTAGATGCCATAAAAAGTTAATAGCTACTTTATGACGACATTATATAACATAAATATACCAAAATCTATGCTCTAATAAACTCAGGCACGTAATAGTTACCAAAGATAACGTAACTGTTACCGAACGAAAAATAAAACGTCAAAGCGTACAGATAAAAAATAACAAAAAATCGTCACAGACTAAATAGCGGTCGCGCCGAGCGACGGTTCGGAATCGCTTTTATTTTTTTAATTTATTTTTTAACTTCGCGCTCTGTTATTAAATTGTCGCGAAACTGATTCCGTGGCAGTTTTCATTGTATTGTAGTCCACATTTACATATGGTAATACAATCTTTTTGAATGGGAAACCGTTTAAATTGATCGTTCAGTGATGTTATGTTAATTCAACTTTACTAAAAGGCGGAATTTGTAGGAATTGCCGATATTTCTCAGCAGTGTTATATTTAATTTACAATTTATTAACGATACTTTGGCCATTTCAATTAGGTGGATTTGAGCTTTTGATTTTAAGCTATCGACGTGAACCAAGCCTTAGCACTAAGTGATTTAACTTATGATAATTGTTGGATGGCCTCTGTAGTGGTAAAATCTTGTGCGGGGAGATTTGCGGAGTAGATTTTTGCTGCAAGTGAAGGCACTCGAACTGTAAAGCATCTTCATTCTTTAAATAGCGTAGTTATAAGCACTATTAAATTGATGGTGGGATGTCAGGGCTTGTGTGCGAGTCGTTATATAGGTACCAACCACTACGGTAGAGGGCTAGTGCTCTCCCACCCCAAAAAAGAGGCACCAGGCGTCGGAGAGCGCAGAATGATCTCCGATCTCCATGAGTGCTGGCTGGTAATGGGTGAGGCTGTCCGTTACCCTAGTAGAAGCAGGCCTTAGAAGTTGGCGCGACATTATTAACCGGACAGGGAACAATGGCCTCCTCTTTAAGAGGCGGCCATGGTCTGCCAGTGTTCTCAGGGGTATACCCGAGTCCAACGTTATAGTGCAACCAAAGTATACCTAACTTGTGACGAAAATACGCGTGGTTTAAGTCGGTTCGATTCCCACATACCGCTTCCCGAGTAGCCCCGGTGAGGTGATGACCCATGGGGGTTTCTACATTATAATAAAAAAGGTACTACTAGCCACTAACTATTTATCAACAGGCGGGCTGCGAAATAATGCTAGAATCTTCTCCGTTTCTAAGGAGACGCATTCTCCTCATTATAGGTAAGTAATTAAGTAGTGTGAACTAACACATGAAAAGCGCGTTACACGTCCAGTTGAAGTTGGGAATATAATATGTATGCACATGCAAATAATAATTTATTTTTCTTTGTCAACAGTTACAAGCCAGCGAGCACGGAGGTGGATTCGACTTTGGAGGCCATGACGAAGGTTCCTCCTTTGATGGCCACGGTGGCCAATACGGAGGCCAATACGCAGGCCAATTTGGAGGCCATGATTTCGGAGGTCACGACCTACAGTCTCACTCATACCCTGTCCACCAACACGTCGAAGAAGAAAACCCTGAACCAATCAAACATTACAAAGAAATCGTTGTGCCGTTACCCAAAAACGTTGAGTTCAAAATCAATCAACCAGTAATTATCCCCGTTCCACATCCGGTACCAATTCAAGTTCCAGTTCCGAAAGCGGTAGTTATTCCAGTTATCAAAGAGGTTTCCATTTCAGTGGAAAAGTCAGTTCCGTATCCGGTAGAAAGAACTGTTCATGTGCCGAAGATCAAAGAGGTACCTTTCGAAGTTGTGAAGCATATTTTAGTACCAGTAGAAAAACCGTATCCTTTTAAAGTTCCAGTTTACGAAACCATTATTCACACTAAGAAGGGATCGCATAAGCATTAATTTAAAAAAGTAATATGGACTGTTCTATTATTAGGCGAATATCAACCCTACAATTTCCCCCGTCCAGTTCTATCCTGAAGTTGGTAAATCAATAAGGTATACATTTATATGTCCATGTTACTGAGTTCAGAGCTTAAGAAATGTTTCTTGAATAACTCTTAAGTCTTATAAGAGTAGGTAGAACTGTTTCCATTAACGAAATAAGTCTGTCATGTTGTATTTATCAAAGGCTGAGGCTCTTTGCTTCCAACTAGTACCTGACGCTCTGAATAGTTTTAAGAGCTTCACAAGATTGAAAACTATTTAAGTCGCTCACCAGCTCCCTTTCGAATTTGGAAAAAAAGCTGCTATTTCAATATCTAATTTCTATTTCAAATATCAGTTAAAATAACTTAATATATTGTCATACGTTATGTAAGATTCTATGAGCTTTTTAGGATCGCGTACTGCACTGTAATATCAATAGGGTCCAGTTTATGATTTTTTGCCTACTAATTGCCTACCTTTTTATAACTCTGGTGGATTCCCTGGATAGGCATAAGCATGCATGGCCTGGCCAATGGGGGTCGTATCGTTGAATGTAAAAACTTAAATTAAATTAATAATATGTCGCTTTAATATATTAAAGAAGCTTTCAAATATACCACGAGGCTTTAAAAATGTTTAAATACAACCAGTATTCAGTAATTTAATGTTGTTTACACTGTTGTTGTTTGTTGTTGTGTGATTGTTGTTCTTGTGTGTTGTAAATATGATTGTTAACTAGTTATAAGGTGAAATATAATAATATACTGTTAAGCAGATCTGACTTTTATTGCATATCGACAGCAGAAAGCGATTTTGTCGTATCTCGAAATATCCTTGGTGATTTGCTTGGGGGATTAGAGTGGCTTAGACCTCGAATTTTACACCAGAGACCAAAAAACATTCATAACTCTTAAATTTATAAAGATACCAATTTGAAATTTGAAATATATATCTTAAGATTAAGCAATGTAAAAAGAAAAAAAACATGTTGAAAAAGAGTGTCCTAGGAGTTTCTTGCCTGTTCTTCTCCATAGAATCTACGTTTTCTTACGACCGACTTATACTGACTGACTGCTACTCCTGACAATTCAAAAATACCTACAATGGGTTTACTTGAAATAAATAATTTTAATTTTGATTAGGTACTTGATACCGTTAACTGGAACATCTAGAAGTTGCTAGTTGCAAGTAACTTTGTAAAAAAAAACCATGTTATAAAAGAGTGCCCTTGGAGTTTCTTGCCTGTTCTTCTCCACAGGATCTACGTTTTGGAACAGGCAACTAGCTTCACGACCGACTTATACTGACTGACTCCTCCTGACTATTCAAAAATACTTACAATGGGTTTAATTGAAATAAATAATTTTGATTTTGATGATTTTGATGTGATTTACGGAACATTTTTTTTTGCAGAATGTAGGTACATTGTTATGGAAAGGAAAGCAATTGAGAAACTATAGTAATGTTTTCCAATTGTAAGCATTTCCTATTTTGACTTACCTATCTTGTGTTAATCATTTAATCTGTATTGAGATCAAGGAGTTTTTCCTAATCTCATGAAACAAAGACAAATCATAATCATGGCATCTGTTGTAGAGATTGAACACCATCAATGCCAATGAACAGTTTTAATTTTTTTGGTTACCAATCCAGCTATACATACTAATATTAAATTTAACAAATTGTGTCAAAATGTCCGAAAAGTTTAGCATCTAAATTAGATAGATTGCTTAACTTGAATGCTGTTGATGTGTTATTGTATATCGATGAACAATTTATAGGCCTTTCGGTAGAAAGAGCTTGACCTGAAACTGAAAGGTTGGTATTGTTTACTAATTGTTAAGAATTTCCATTTTCACTTATCTTGTGATAACTTTTATAAATATAATGAGATACCATTAATATGGTAATTTTAACTGATTACCATATTATCGGATATATAATTTTAACCGATATCGAAACTTGCCAATCTATTATTAAACTTGCCGCTCCCTACGTGACGCTATCATTTAATTGTGTACAGATCACGGAATTTTCCCTGATCTCATGGAACAAAGTAAAATCATAACACTCTTAAATTAACAATCTTAAATTCTTAAACTGTGAATATTAAATTATTTTATGGCTGTAAACGAGCTTACCTAGTTAGCAATCTCTAGTTATTAGTGCAAACTATGAGCTTGTTATAAATATAAACTAGATGTTTATGTAGCTGATAAAAATGCTAAGAAAAATGATAAGAAGAAAATTAAAAAAATATTCGTAATGGTCTTTAGATTCTACTTCTCCTTTTAATTTTCACGTATGTACTAGTTTTAGTTTTCTTATCACATATATTCCTTACGTAAAATTTTATATTAATATTATTAGGTAGTGATATTGAAGATATAATATGAATTTTAATGTTTCATTTTGAAAATATTGAATTGTTCACGTGAAAACTGTGTAGTCAATATTATTAAGTTATATTTTTAAAATGTGTGAGATGGGTCAAGTTATTATTATGGGCAATAGCCTGATAGTTCTGAGTATGTCATGCTCGCCTAGAAGTCCTGCTAATGGTGGCGTGTCAGGGCGTACAGCTCCCTTCAGTATGGTTGACTTGGATGATGGCTGATGCGTGCGTCGTGTTGCAATGGGTGCCGCTAGTTTGACCTAATCGGGACTACTATTACTTAAACTGACTAGAGTATTCATTAGCTGGAGTGTTTATATGTTTCAACATTATATCCTACTTCCATTTATTACATAAAAGCAATATAACCATACAGTTGTACAAAACGTGTTGAAAAAGAGTGTCGAGTGTCCTTCTAGACACTAATTCTGACTCTCTTCTACTCCTGACAATTTAAAAGTACCTATAATAATTGGTTTTATTGAAATAAAATACTTTGATTTGATTTGATTTGATTTTGATATGACTATGTCAGGTTTGTCATAATATTAAAAATATTTTGATTTTGTTTTGATGTTTTTTTTATTACATAGGTACCCCCACTGCCTTTCTTTGTGATATTATATCCCTTTGGTAGCAAATATTTTTTATGAATTCAAAATAATTTTAAATGTCACAGTTTTGATCAGGTCAGTTAAGAAGTCCCCGAAACCGATTTACTTACATGAAATGTTTAATGATAGTAGTCAAAGCGTGGGTGTGTAAGAGCAGCAAATGGCGGACTTTTATCTGTACTTACACTAGAGACAGTACATCTTAAGCTTTCTTTACGTACTTAATCAACATTAAACCTGGCAATTAACGCCACAAAATATTAAAAATACATTAGGATGCAAGTTATATCAATCATTATTCTATTGTACTTTCTTCACTTCCGTCATTAAAAAATTACAAACAAAAGCACAACATCTCATAGTAACAAAACATACAAAATACTACCAATCCATAATGATATATAAATATTGCCGATTTTTTATATCGATATTGCGGTGACGTCAATGTGCCGACATTAAAAGTCAGTGACACGTCTGTAAAACTTGCACACAGAAACATTTCAATTTTAGTCTCACGAAAATGACGAGACTGTTCGTCTATTACATACTAAGTTTATGAATATAACTTATGAACATAAATTTTACTTGCTGTATTTGTTGTACTGACGTTTACTCATATTAAATAGGGTAATATTCTCGTTTTGTATGCTAAAACAATGTAAGTGAGAAAAAGTATGCGCCTGTACAAAAAGAGTTGGCAATGTTTTATCCTACTAATATTATAAACGTGACAGTTTGTGAGGATGTATGGATGTATGTATGTTTGTTACTCTTTCACGCCAAAACTACTGTACGGATTGAAAAGAAACTTAGTTTGTAGATAGCTGGAGACCTGGATTAACATATAGGCTACTTTTTATCCCGATATTCCAACGGGATCCGGACTTACGCGGGTGAAACTGCGGGGCGCTGCTAGTACACAATATTGCTATGCGTTATTTTCTTCTTACAGTTGCCGTCACGAACCTTGATCAAGAAACAAAGTTTTATATCGTTCCTTTTGAATGATAGATATGCTATGACAGATAATTAGCTATTGCAGAAACATACCGAGCAAGGATAGATTTTTTGAATAAGTAAATTTTAAATATTGATCGACATTAAGATGGATATAATAAACTTTTTTTATGTAATCGTTCGTTATAGGTACCCGATTCTTCTAATACCTTTATTTACTTATAAGTAAATATAATGACAATTGTTTTATAACTACATTCACAATTTTTTTATTAAGGAATACTATCCCCTAGTGAACTTTGAAATATACTCGTATGTGTGTCCTGACATGACCACTAACGGAACCGACGTTGTCCGGCCCGAACTTAATTATAAATCAATCAATTATAAATTTTCTTTTCGGTACCATATTTGTTTTATTGTCAATCTTAAAAAAAATACCAATAAAACCTTTTTCTAGAATCTGATTGCAGCGCCGCTTACCGGGTCTAACTGTATATCTAAACTTTCGCGAGACCTACTCAAACACAAACATTTTTATCAAAAATTAAATAATAGTACTAGAATTCTCAAGTACTAAAGCTGTGCCTCATTTCACGTAATGCCATTTAATATCCAAAATGTATCAGGATTTTTGTTTTCATAAATGCCATCAAAATTACCAGTTTTTGCGTTATTTTCAGAACAGAAATGCTGTTAGTTTACTGCACGTTTTACATTAGCTTGGCCTGTATCTCTAGCAACCCGCCCCGGCTTCGCACGGGTAGCAGAGACATCTTCAACAATCATCAACATATTTCAATCAATTTAAACAAATTCTTAACAAATTATACATTTAAACCTTCCTCATCAATCACTGTTTATTAGAAACAATCGCATGAAATACTGTTCAGTAGTTTTTCAGTTTATCGCGAACAGACAGACAGACGTGGTGGGGGACTTTGTTTTATAATATGTAGTCCACCAGTGACCAAGATGATGATTAATGTCAATCACCCCTCGCATTTTTACAATCAATTGTTAATTGTTCAAAACTTGTTCTTGTTAGTGGAATAGGTATAAGTTCTATTCATGGTATTTAACTTTGTAATAAAAGATTTCTTCTTTGTTACTACCTAAAATCACACATTCCTTGTATTCAAAACATATTGCTTGCTTGCTCCAACTTCTTAACACCTGGCTCTGTATACTTCTAGGAACCATTACACATTTGTGTTAATATTAAGGATAGATACTTCGGTAGACCATATAAGTCATCATGAATATCTTCGTGCCCTTGTCCTGTATAACATTGCAAGGGTTTTGGCTGGTTTGTTTTACCTGCCTCTTTGGCCTGCCTGACGCCAACCGTCCTTGAGAATGTAGTCGTTTTAAGACGGGAAAGAAGGAAGAAGGTAAATTTATATAAGGAGAAATGGGTAGGGAGAGGAACCTAGGGTAAGGGATACAAGTCTCGGACTTAATATTAAAAACAGTACTTGGTAAAAAAACATTAACACTGTAAAGACAAAATGGTTATGGATGGATAGATGACAGCGCAAAGCATGCCAGCCGCTGTTATTCTGTCCAAGCCAATAATTAATAACAATCTTATAATAAAAACAAAGACAACATTACCTAACCACGACATTATCACTCCGCATTCCAGTGACAATGCAGTTGTTGCAACATAAAGTTATCACTATTAGTTTTACATGATATAAATAGATAGATGCTATGAACACAGGCTATGAACTGGTTAAGTGGTAACCGAGTAGGTTAGCAGATTACAAAGTTAAGTAATACTTGTCAAGTCAGTCTAGGATGGGTGACCATTCTTAACACATTGAGACCTCTCCGTGCCGCGGAGAGCACGTTAAACCGTCGGTCCCGGGTGCCATACAAACATCTGTAGCATTCGTTACAGGTAGTTGGAGCCCAAAAAAGTCCGACAACCTGTCTAACTACAGAACTTCGATATCGCCGAGTACTTGGGGTGTGTCGATCTGATGGCAGTCGCTTCACGTAAAACATCAAAGTTCGGCTGCATCGTAGTTCGATTGAAAGCCATCCCCAACTTAGTTGGGAAAAGGCGCGGAGGAGGATAATGATGCTATGAACACAGGTTAATATATTAAATTAATGAGTAGTTGCCACCGATTGCTTCACTAACAACCACTTGATGCATCGTGATTTAAATGCCCCTAATGATAGATGTAACATGGCTAGGGCTAGGACATTCCAATATTTGCAAGCGGCGATTTTGAAGCGACCCTTGGTTTTACAAAACGAGTAATTTTGTTATCACTACATATTATAAAAACAAAGTCCCCCGCAAGTGCGTCTGCCTGTCTGTTAGCGATAAACCGAAAAAGTACTGAACGGATTTTCATGTGGTTTTCACTAATAGACAGTGATTCATGAGGAAGGTTTCGGTGTTATAATTTGCACCCGTGCGAAGCGAGGGTTGCTAGTAAAGAGTTGCTAGTATAGGAACTTTACTTTTAATCAAAGACCTGACGAAATATCAAAGTTTTAGTGTATGAAAAACAACGACAACATACATTCTGGCATGTGAAAATATAGCCGAGTTAATTTTAGGTTTATTTGAATTGTATAAAAAGAATTGATAGGCAAACAAAAAACAAGAGAAAAGAGATTTGAAGTTTGTCGACAGCATCGTGGGGTTGTCCGGGAGATCCCATGAAGATATACAGTAAATTGTATGATTGGTATAATATTAGTACGTCATAATATAAGTTTATTTGCAGCTTCCAGAATTTCATTTCATCCTCCCATAATAACACCACTCTCCAGATCAAACCTTCTCCTGGTAAGTGAGCATCGTAGCACAAGCGATACGTAGTTTCCGTTTATCAATGGAAGTATTATCAACAATGGACTACAGATCAGCAAGAGAAAGAGAGACAGAGAGTGAGAGAGATTTAAAGTCGTTGTCGTTGAAGTAATTGTTTAATATCTTTATACGTTTACGTGTTTTTAAATCTAGGACATTTAACTATATTTGTATAACAACACAAGGACTTGTCTTTAACAATTGATGGGCAATATCAAGGTATTCCCAAAACACCATTCACATACAAAATACTTCTACAGGCGACTTATGGTTTACATCATCATTGTCGTCAATGGCTTCCTCAACATGGAGGCCTTGTCAATATAGCCTATTGTTATATTCTGCGCGTCATCCCTTTTATGGCGCCTATAATGTTTTCATAGAAATCCCATGGCACTACCATCTGATTACTAAAGATTAATATCTTTAGTGTTGTAAAAGATTTTGCGTCTAGAACTCGTGTTAGTATTTTCGCGAAGTATCTAGTTGTGTGGTTAATTTAATAGTGACGTCTCAGTCTAACTGATATAGGAAAAGGATAGTTCTTTTTCGTAATACGTTCAAATGTTATTTCGGTATTTTTTACTGTTACTGTTTTATGACGGGCCTGCTGGTCTAGTGGTTAGGGGATCCTGACTGCTGAGTCAGAGATTCCCACCCAGGACAAATAATTTTGTGATGAGTATGATCATTTGTTCTGTGTCTGGGTGTAATGTACGTATTTCGTAATAAACATATACGTATGTTAATCAGCAGTCTGGTTATCACAGTACAGGCTCTGCTTTGTTTAGGATCAGTTGACCGTGTGCTAGGTGTCTCAAGTTATTATACTATTGTTATGCGTATTCGTTTGCGTTGAAAAATTCTGAACAAGGTTGCCATATTCAAAAAAGTCTGTGCCTTTGTCCTAATCGGACTAGCAACAATAATTAAAACACATATAGTTTTTCAAGCGGCCCATGTTCGGCCTTGTAATATAGTAGATATTAGTTTATATATATAATTAGGGTTTAGCGTGACATTTCATTTCGCGTCCCAGTGGGGATGAGAACCCCATTATCCAGACAAACCATTCTTATAAAGTACAGGATCTAAAACATGTTTTTTTTTTTTTTTTTAAAGAATACTAGTAACGTGGGTCACACATTACTAGTATTCTTGTTAACCCCTCCATCTAAGCTAAGTTTGCTTGTGTTAGGAGTGGGTTCACGCCGGTAGTGCACTGGGTGAGGTTCGAACCCGCAACCACTTGATCGCAAGTCCGACGCCTTAGCCATTACGCTACCACCGCTTAGGTTGTATGTGTATGTATGTGTTTTGAGAATGTTTAGGATCGTCCGCAACTCCTTACCGTCACGTAACTTATGTCCTTGCTTAAGGCCTTAGTAGTACACAAAGGTTCAAGAGTTAGTAGGTAAGCATTTTATCCTTTTCCTTTGTATCTAGTTAGAAAGAGATGGACGGTGATTAATTTTGTGAGAGCAAATCGGCATTGCCTTGTTATACCAATTACATACAGTGGCGTCATACAAGTGACTTATCAACAATCTGATTAAGTATAAGAAATAAACGTATTTATTATAATATTTGGAACAAAAAACATCCGAGAAAATGAAGCCTTCACAATCCATTATAAAGGTGATGATTAAACTACTAATATTACTGATTCTATTCGTCTGTATGTTCATTATATCAGCATTTTTGTATAGTACAAGATACTGGCCAGATGTTTATAATTATATAAATGCTAATATAACTATCAAAAGAATTCCTACCATATCGGAACTAGACATTCAAATAGTTGAAGTAGGATATGATTATACTACAGAAGTACATTCAACTATAGACGCAGATTATTTTGAACTGTCCACTACAGACGATTTTGATATTGATGAATTTATGACTGCCAAGTTTGAAGCAAAAACTAAAGTCAAAAGAAATGTAATGCTTGAAGAAATAAAAGACTACAGAGAGTTACCAAATCGTCCTATATTTGTTGATTATATTTTTCTTGAAGAACCATTTGAAATAGGTGATAAGAAGAATACTACAGATGATAAAGATATATTGGAAGCTATGATTACTAAACAATTTAGAGATAATCAAACGAAAACAGTTTTCAAAGATGATATTGAAGAAAATATAATAACTACAGATAAATATCGCATTAAACATTCGATAAACAATATTTCAAAAAGAATAATCGAGCTCGAACATGATGTAAATGCAGAATATTCAGAAAAAAGTAGTGGAGAAGATCTTTTAAAGCATACAACGACTAAAGAAGGTTACCTCGTTGGTGATGAATTTGACTATGAAGTCAAAAATCAACCCACAATTGAACCAATAGATATAACGACTGATAAAAACGAAAACAATTACGAAGAAGAACATGGATTAAACTTATTAACAGATATGGTGGATGTGGGCAAATTATCGACTAGGAGTCCAGAAGATGTGGAAATGTTTACTGGAATGTTGGAAAATGGTCATCAAGTAATGGTAAGTAATGTTAAGTTTCATTTTTACCAACCTTTAAAATAAGCTTAGCTTGTACTATTGTTTACATAAAAAACACAGTGAAATGCAAAGGAATATACTGATGCAAAAAATATTTGCACTGAATTGAACTCGCGTCCTCCGACGTTGCAGTCAAATGCGAATATAAGAATACTGAAAACACACATTTCTAGTGTTCTTGTTTGTGTTGATAGTGACTCACTCGCAACCACTCAAACGCAAGTGTGACGACTTATCTATATATTAATCCGTGAAGAGAATTGTTTGAACAAATTTCGCGAACGGATAAAAGTAAAATTAGGAACACTTAAATTTTATATGGGGAAGAAGAGCAGAAAGCCAGCATTTTTTAATTATATGGGTTATAAACTTAAAAATTATGTGGTAACGGTTGCAGAAGGGTCCAGTTTACATGTTGACCTGTCATGCTATAGAAAGTCTATACAATAAGAGTTCAAGTTATGCTCGTCATTTCGTTAAATATGAATGATTTCTTTCCTATATTTATTCATTGCTTTCTGTAGAACACAATATTATATACATACATATATTCACGCTTGTACCCTCGGAGAGGCAGACAGAGGTATATTAAACCACCACCTTTTGCAAACAATAATTTGGTACCACACGCGTACTAAGGGCAAGCAAGCCAATCTGGCGCTTTTGTAATTACAGATAGTAAAGTTGGGAGTATATTAAAGGGACAGTTAGGGCAAGCAAGGAGCAAGAGGGGTTCGTGGTTAAGTGCTAACCCAGTAGGTTAGCATATTACAAGGTTAAGTAATACTAGCCAAGTCAAATTAAATCGTCGGTCCCGGTTGCCATACGAACATCTATGGCATCCATTACGGGTAGTTGGAGCCCTAAAAAGTCCGACAAGCTGGGTCTAATTACAGAACTTCGATATCGCCTAGTTCTTGGGTTGTGGAGGTCTGATAGCAGGTGCTTCACGTAAAATATGGAAGTTCAGCCATATCGTAGTTAGATTGAAAGCCGACTTCAACTTAGTGGGGAAGAGGCGTGGAGAATGATGAGTTAGGGAAAGCAAGCGAAGGAAAAGAATATGTATACGATTTGACAATAGCAACGTGTGACGTCACAAGTTGTTATTCCAAACGAAACTGTCCTTAAGAGGCCGTATACGAAATTTTGTCAATTTCGCTGATTTACGTGGTTTTACAGACATGATTTTACAGTTAAAATACTATATTTCTATAAGTTTTTATGAACAACATAAAAGATCACTTTAATTTAGATCTAATGAGTGAACCACTTTTTTACTTTTATTAAAAATAATAATGCGAGATTTAGGTTGTTTTAAAACATTTTTTATTACCATATTTTTTAAATTTTTTGCAATTTTTTTTCAGAAAATGTGTTAACTTTGAACTGAAGTTATTTCTGTTGTTGTAATTTTATGAATGAAAGTTCCACGCAGCCGAAATCAAAAGCAAAACTTTGTCCATTTTCTGTAAAATTTGACTAAGTTAAACATTTTTTTACTAATTTTTTTTATATTAAAATGGTAAAAAGTGTTTCATACATTGTATAGACGACTTTTACAGCAATACATTGTAATTTTTTCATACCGTTGGTACTTCAAAACAGTTCGTAAATATGTGATATTCTAAACCTCTTACGGCAAAATTTACAAAACAGTCACCGGTTTGAGGTCGATTAATCAAAATTGAATAATAAAAGTAAAAAAGTGGCTCATACATTAGATCTAAATTGAAATGATCTTTTATGTTGTTTATAAAAACTTATAGAAATATAGTATTTTAACTGTAAAATCACGTCTGTAAAACCACGTAAATCAGCGAAATTGGCAAAATTTCGTATACGGCCTCTTAATAAATAAAATGAAATAAAAAAACAAACAAGTGTTCTACAAAACGACGTTTTGACGTTTAATAAAAAGAAGCTGGTTTGATACTAACGTGAGAGTGATGTAAGTATTGACGTCTTGCTCTCTCTTCGTTAAGTTTACTCAAGAATCATACATTCTCATGAAAATATAAGTGTGTGCAAAATATACGTAAGTAACTGATTACAGTACAGACATATCTTAGGCAACATTGGTTGTATATTAATACAATCAATGTTGCCTAAGATATGTCTTCATTGTGATGAACCATCTCAATGGCTCTATTTCTCATATGCTGTTGAAATTTTTGCTTAATTAATTATTTCATAAAGATTTTTTTGGTGATACTGCAGTAACTGGGCGTTTTATTACAATTCTACCATTCATGTGAAATGTGCAACTTATGTAAATCTTCATTCGTAACTGGGTTATCTGAATTGGGTAGTTCCCCATGTTTAAAATAAATTATTTTATCATCTTCATGAAATGAGAATTTGAAACAATTTATTTCAAGTTTGTTCTTATTTATAAATGTAACCCCAAACATTAAAAGAAAATGATTTAACGATACTTACGAAATTGTTATTTCATACAAATTTACCATTCTGACGTTCAACAAAGAGTAACAAATTTGACTTGATAGGCAACTAATAATAATAATAAATACACTTTATTGTACACCAAGAAAAAAAAGAAAACAATACACAATAAAATTATACACAAAATGCACAATGGGCGGCCTTATCGCTAGTTTTGGTGTCGCAATGTCAAAGATCTTTGTAGGGATCTATGCAATCTGTGAATGGATTGCAAATACCGAAGTTTGAAAAAAGAAGTTTATTTTTTAATATATAATGTATTAATTTGACAAAGAGTTTTCTTGGTCAATGGTATTAAAAATCAATACAAATATGATGATTTGATGACAAAGTCAAGCGATTTGCAATAGAACTTAACCAAAGGTGCAAATTAATTGTAGAAGTTCATAATACTGGTAGCCCATTTCTAAAATGACTAAACCATACATAGATAAGGATTTTATGAGATTTTTTTTTTATACACCCGTCCGATCCCAAACAAGGCAGAGCCTGTACTATGGTAACGAGACTGCTGGTAAACATACTTATATATTAAGTACATATTATATATATTGAATTATTTATGATACATATTCTCTATTGGTTTTTACTATTTTGCATGATAACTTCACCACAAACTACAGAGCTTTATGTATAAACAACAAAACAAAATAATACCAAAAAACTATTCGAAATTCAAAAAATTCAACGAAAAATCTTGTTCTATTCCCGTAAATAATCGAAATATAAATTAAGATACATGCATATATGTAATATATTATATGTTACTTATGTTTACGTGTGTTTATTTTTTTATGAATCTAATACCTTTAAACGACCAATTCTTGTATATATGTAAATATATATATAATCTGAATCTCGGAAACGGCTTAAACGATTTTGATGAAATTTTGTATACAGATACAGTTTTGCATTTTAAGTTCAACTGCATAGTTGTATTTTACAAAAAAATATGACGATTTTACAAAAAGCTCGGTCTTCCAGGTACTAGGTATGTATTTCTGGTAAGTCGAGTTAATAAATTATTTATTTATTTATTATTTATCTCTTTATTGTACACCTTTCATGTAAGATACAATCAAAAAACAATACAAACATTCAGGCATATCAATTGGCGGTCTTATCGCTCACGGCGATCTCTTCCAGACAACCTTTAAATTTAATTAAAATTTAAATTAGTGTTAGTGTTAGAGTTAGTGTGTAGAACTTGACGAGACTTTCAAAATCTTCATATAAGAGAGAAACCTTGGAAGGATTCTCAAGTTTTTTAACGTAACATATAGAATTCGTACGAAACCACTTTCAAGAGCTAGTATTTTTTATACATATTACGTTCATCACGATCTTCATTGCATAGATATTATCATCTAGTATATTGAAGTCCCAATTAAGTCACAATCACCATATAATTGGATATGACAATTAAAATTTTACAATTCGTGATCAACTGACAAAGTTGAACTTTGATGTGTAAGGCCCTGGGTCCTGTGTATTAAGCGGACTAACTTCAAAAAAGTGTTACAAAATAGTTATTTATACATCTATTCTACAGATCGCACACCTAGATCTAAAGGGAGCTGACTAACCATCGAATTCCTTATCTCTATACCTACCGACCAATAAAACAGATTTAAAAATACAACTAACACTCGACGCTAGACGCTAAATACACCAACACGGGCTCAACTCAAAATAATAAAACAAATATACGTAAATTGTTAGGCAATAGGGAAATACCTACAAAAGTCCAATTTTCAGACCCCGAAACGTGATTAAAACACAAGATTTCTACAATACTTTTCTTCTGACTCCATATAAAAAGCATAAATCTACACACACAGATTTTAGTTTTGCGCCTTTTCTGAAAACAGTGCTAATAGGTTAATACTTGTTTAGATCTAGGTGTGCTATATATAGTGTTTCCCGCAACTTTGCTCGTTTTAGTGTACATTTAGTCAATCATTTCAGGTATCCCTCGGGGGCAGGACTTATTTTTGACCCTATGCCTTTCTTTAAAACGCTTTTTCTTACCTTCACCTGTAACTAACAAACTATGTAACAAATCTTGGAAGTTGAATTTAACCAAATTCTATTTATCTTACCGAATACAAACTTTGCAAATGTATGTAATACCAATTATAATACAAAAATTAGGTTTCATTGAGCTAATCTGATGATGGAATTAGGAGACGGATAGTGGAACCCTTCGATGGTTACTGGTAAAACCCCTGAGTTTGGGCTCATTTGGTTTGTTTTTACGAGTCCAATACATTACACTTGGGTGTATAAAGCGTTTTTTAGTTTTTCTTAAATATAATAATTGTATCCCATACAATGTATGTGCAAAATTTTACGATAAACTCTGAATGTTCTGGTCACTTTCCAGAAACACAACCGGGAGTATAATAATAATATTAATAACTTGATAATCATTTTCGTCACTTTCGCAGAAGACAAACGCCTATTCCATTTCATAATAAAAAAATATATTGCTTGTCTGTAAAGTCGGTTTACGAACGATAATTTTACGTGATAACGTCATAAGAAAACAGTGGAAGAGAGATAAATGCGTCACAATCCGAACGCTTAGGCCGAACGTGCCTCTCTATCGCTTGTTCCGCGCTCTCGCTTGTACGCTCGGCTCAGGCGGAACGTGACAATGAGCCATGCTTTTTCGTGCGTGCAGCCGGCGTTCATCGATTTCTAAGACGTTATCACATCAAACAAAACTTGAAACATCTTACACACGGCCGTCTGTTCCCAAATTAAGCTGAGCCTGTACTATGGTAACCAGGCTGCTGATAAACATGCTCCTATATTCTAAATACACACATATTATAAATAAATAACAACTAGAAAAAAAAACTAATGATCGTGCTCATCACACAGTTATTTGTCCTGGGTGAGAATCGACCTCTGACTCAGCAGTTAGGATGACTAACTACTAGACCAAGGGTATATTTTTAAAGAACATAAATACCACTCACGGAAGTAAGGAAGTTGTTATTGCTATTCGAAGCTTATTGGTAGTTAATCCAAAATTATTTGTAAAATACTTAAACACGCACACACACGCGCGCCCATACTGAGTTATTATAAACGTCGGAAGATACATGTCTCAAGTTACCATCCAAATTTAATATATAAACCTACACTGAAGTATTATCTCGACACGACCGTGGGATTTCCGCGTATAGTCTTCAAAAGAGTCGCTCATTTACTAAAGAATTTGAAACGATGTGTTTGGTTATAATTATCATGTATAATTAAAGGTATCTAATGTCCAAAACCAACTTCAATACTATGCCATTACTTGACTTTCCATAATTATTTATATGTATCTGTTAGTTGCACATGATTCGAGTAAATTTTTTTACAGACATATAAAAAGTTTTTGGTATAACATCTTCCACACAATATTTGTACGAAAAGTGTCAGTTTTTTATTTAGATTTAGATAAAAAGCCTGCGGTGTATTAATCTATACATATTAATAGCATTTTTAATTTTAATACAATATTTACTTTAACTTTATACCATATATGATCTACCATTATAAAGCATGCATAACCTGTAACAAAATAATCAATTTATTTCTAATCGAAAATTAAATCGATCGAGCAATCGAGATAGCAAATAACGTAAAAATTTCAGATAAAAAGAATGTGGACAAACCTTTTTTTTGACTTTGGCTTAACATAATTCATGTTTAAGTATGTTCTTTTGGCTTCTAAAAACAGGAGTTCCACGCACATACTTGTTGCAAAATGTAGCATTAAACATCAAAAAAGTACGTCTAAAACTTATCATAAATAGTTTTCCAAATTGTAAAAGAACTACTTAAGGTTTAAGTTAAACTAAAAACAAAGCATTTCGCTATAGCAAACGTCTCGCTACACGCTTCTCCTATCACTAAAACCACACAATTCTTACTAATTATTGCGATCGTTCATTAAAGTCAGAGCCACGAAATTTCAAGGTGAAGACATCTTAGAGCCATTCACTCGCCAAAGTGTACCTAATTTCAATAAGTTTAAGGTCTATAGCTAATGCATCAAATATATAGTTACGAATAACAAAACATTCAAAACATGCATTTGTTTTTCATCTCGTCAAGTGACTTCACGTGTGTTTTGGTTATCATAATGAGGACCATCATATTTATATTATTGTGTGGAGTGTTTGTCTGTGCTGAAAGTGATTGTGATGATGCTGAATGTGCTGAAGAATTAATCAAACAAATATTAGAAGAAGAAGCTACAGCAACAGACATAGTAGACCTAAAACTAGATGTTCCCGAATTCAAACAAATTAAGAATGTAGAAATACAGGACGTAAATAACATTATCCTGGGTTTAACAAGATGGTTTGAGAATAAATTAAACGAGAGCACTTTTATTTATAAGTCTATTCAGAATAAAACTAAAATATTTGTCAAAAGTTTTGATTTCAATGTGGATTTTGAGCATGGAAACGCACGCATTGATATGGATCTGTCTAAAGAAGCTGATGAACAAAAAACTAATGAAGAATTTCTAGAAATTTTAAATGTAAATAAGGCTACAAGTACTCCATCAGATCCTCATACAGAGATACGTAATATATCAAATAAAATCACTGAAGCAATTGGATATAACATTGATGCTATGATTGATCTATCGAGCAAAGGCGATGATATTTACAATACTATAGATTTTGATACAACTTATTACGATGACAACGAAGACAACAATTCTACAGATTATCCTATTATTGATTATATTGAAATGTACAAAGACACTACTATGGAAGAACATGTGTATACAGGAACTGAATTACCAACTACTTTGGCAGATATTGCTGAAACGAGTGATCCTGATGACGTTTCCTTTGAAAGTTTATTGAATGATACATCGGTAAGTATTTTTTCTATCAATTCTTTTCTAAAATATGTGAATTAAATATGGAACAAAGCTTACTAATTTAAATAATTTTAATATTGGACGAGCTTAAGTAACTGTTAAAAAAAATAAAAAAAAACAAACCAAGGTTAATGAAATTGATTCTGAAAAAAAATAAAAATAAATACCTAACGTGTTATGACTTTATGACTAAAACCTTCCTGAAAATATGTAGAATACGTTAGTGAACAGTCATGAAAATTTTTGGATTATTTTTTAAGAAAATCGCGCACTTACTTACAGGAGGAGGTACTGCAATCTATCCCTATCTATGTAACATAGGGATCGATTACACGATTACGATCCTTTTTTGAAGTCGATTGGTAAAAAATATTGAATGATCAAATGATATTTCGAATCTATATATAAATAGACAAAGACGAAACAGCTCATTACCCTTTTTGTTATCTGTTTCTATTTTTGAATCGAAAACTTTAGGCACGTTGGGCGCTTTTGGTATATGGAAAAGTACTGAAGTCGCATGACCGTCACGCTCAGATACATATGTACAAATGGGTGTGTGTGTGTAAATGTAAGTTATGTTTTCACTTTTGACTTGCAGTCCTACGTCAGACAATTTTGTAGTGAAAACTTCTTTAGGCACGTTTGTGCACTTTTGCTATGGGGAAAAAGCACTGAACTTGCGACCGTCACGCTAATAATACATATATAGATCCACTAGAGGACGCTAATCTAAACATTGAGTTCTGTCAGGTCCTTATTAATTAATGTCACCAACCTGCTAATGTAACATTTTAAGTTCGTCGTTTCGTTTAAGTTTTCTCTTCTGTCAGCAGTCCCATGACTGCCTATTTTGTTTAGTAATGACGAGCTTGACTGTTCTTAATAAAAACAGTTTGATAAGTTTCATTTTCAAAATAATAATTACCAACGATTATAAACGACCCGAGGGCGAACACTAGTTTCAGTTAATAATCTAATGGGAACTGAAATACTCTCGACTGAACCTAAGCGTCTTTGTACACAAACGAAACTTTGTATTATATGTGAGTTACCAACCTTTTAAATAAAATATTATTTACGTATTTACGGGAGTTAATCGATTGCGAAAAGGTATTAATTACATACCTCTGAATTGCCTGACGTTGGTAATACCTTTTCATGATCGCGTTAATTCCACGGCCTAACAGAAAACCGGCAGTGACGCAATGCTTACATTGCTTTTCGCCGAGTGAGTGAGGTCACGTTACTCGTTTGCCCCCTGTACCATAAAAAAAAAATCTAAATTCATATTAAATTGTTATTGACAAAGCAGTCCTTCGGCCTCTACGACACTGGCATTTGTCTGAAAACAATAACACGCCATCTCACAGGCCATTGTGTTTGCGTCATTCAAACATAAGTGGTTTTTTGACGCACCCCTGATTTCACGTTTACCTTCAGCTTTTTTTATGGGACAAATCGCACTTTCCTTCTCTTTTACACCAGTATCGATAGCAGTCACCCATAACATCACTGAGGGTGACTCTTGGCGAGTCCCAAGACAGTTTAACTGTCAGGACCCGCAAAGAATTTAATCAAAACAATTACATGGGAAAAGTTAGAAATATTGTTAGAGGGCTCAGGATTCTCGGCAACAGCCAGGCCGAGTTACATGTCTGCAAACCCCCAATCCTACTGTATAAGCTATATCAATTCTGTCTTAAATCCCAATTTTCCCATCTTCAATTCCCAAAGTGCTCGATGGACGGCAATAGGCTTGAACCCTATTTAAATTTTAGTTGGCAAAATGTGTGTCGCCTTTGCCTTTTGAATGACTTTATGAAAAAAAAAGAAGTGAATGAAATAGACACGCTTGAGAGATGCAATAAACTGCTTGTTATCGAATGTTCGAATACTGCTATACCCTACTTCCTTAAAATCTTACATTTTACAATAGGAATAAGTAGAAAATTATGGAGATAGGTCTGAGAGGTCTGGAGGTCCGTTGAGGCGATCCGCCGAACTTAAGTATGGTAGAAAAAAATGCAGATTGATACTGTCCAGAATCTAGAAGCTAAAGGATACCATATTTACGGTAAAAACTATTAAAAATTGTTCTGCAAATAATTCTATTTTATGTTAAATTCAACATAAAAACTAATATTTCCTTAATTGCTTATAATAAATCGAAACTTTGCGTTACAAAAGGTAAAGACTTTTCTAAATCTAAAGCATTTCCAATAGCCTATCGCGGAATCAGAATAAATCAAAAGAAAAATCATTTGTATGTATTAAAGTATACTTTTTAATACATAAAAAGTATTTTCACTCCCAATGAAAATACAGAAAGGCAATGTTTTATACGGGGCGGGATCCACAATAGCTTCCAGTTCTAACGTACTGGCACACGGACACAAAATATCGACAGATTGAAATATATTTCTGAACATTTCTCATTTTTGAAGTAAAAACTTCTTTAGGCACGTTGGGCACTTTTGGTATTGGTAAAAAGCACTGAACTCGCGTCAGATGACATATACAGATGTGTGTGATTATCTAACCATCCAATGGTTACCTGGAAGAGATCGCAAACTGCGATAAAATCGTCAATTGTACATAGCATTAGCTAGTAAGTATTTAGATACAAGAAAATATTGTAATCCACTGCTCTGTGTACAATAAAGAGTACATCTGTCTATCTATCTATGTATATATGTTTTCACTTCTGACGTGCAGTCCTATATCTGACGGTTTTTTTTTATGAAGTCGACTGCTAGCTAGGGAGGCTTCGATTTTCGCAGTGTTAATATTTGTATACATGAATATGCCAATTTGCATTGGGCTGCGTGTTTTAATATACATATAGTATATATGTGTATTTATAGAAACAATATCTAAGTATGTTTATCCGTGTTCTAGAACAGAGTACAAGATCTATTTAGTTTGGGGCTAGATAGCGATGTGTAATATGTCTAAATATATATATTTTTCAAGATTACTAGCAACGTGGGTCAGACATTACTAGAATAGAAATAAATTTTATTGTATACAACAATTTTATCGTATACGAACAAAAATGTTTTTACAAGAAATACATCAGGTGAATATTATATGCAAAGGGCGGCCTTATCGCTGAAAGAAATTTCTTCCAGGCAACCTTTGGATGGACAAATCGATAATAAATAGATGAAATCATGGGTAGTTTTGGTGTGATGTGCTGATATTGGAGATATTTACTTTATATTGGGAGATATTACTAGTGTTCTTGTTAACCCTTCCAGCTAAGCTAAATGCTTGTGTTAGGAGTGGGTTCACGACTCTAGAGTACTGGGTGAGGTTCGAACCAGCAACCCCTTGATCGCAAGTCCGACACCTTAGCCATTGCGCTACCGCCGCTTTTAAAGTTGAAAGATAATAACAGCGACTGCTCCTAGTACGTCGCGTTAGTCTGAATGTGTATCTTGTATTTTTTAAATTTCTTAATTATTTTGTATTTCTTGCGTTCCACCTTTTTTTATGTTTCTTATTTATTTGTACGCCAATTTGTGCATTTATTTTGTTGCCTGAATTTCTCAGCCGTATGTCATACCAGCTAAGTTCAACCAGAGTTCGAATCAATCATTCTGTTGCAAAAATACGGACTCAGGGGTGTGGAGGGTAACTTTTTGTGAGTGGTACAAAAACAATTTTGCATTCGGCCGTCGGCACACGATGAATGTAATTTCAACCAATTTTTCGTTCGCAGCTGAATGCGTGAATGCGTGAATGGGAATGACTTTCGTTTGTGACCACTTTTGTGTCCTATTTGGTTAGGATTTTGTTGCGTTTGACAGAGACAGAGTAAATAAACATTATGACATTTGAAGTGAAAACCACAGCACGTAAAGCATTCACCGTGTTAATGATTAAACAACATTTCTAATCGAATTGCACCGTTCGTATTCACGGGTGAAATGGTACAATTGGGACGACACGTCGGTTGACCACCAAGGTATTGTGGCTTATACAAAAAAAAAACAGTCCCGGTTTACATATTCAATAAATACTAATCGCGAAAATTCTAATGTAGAGAGGGGGGCGCAGAGGAGGATGATTGTTTTGGAGGATAATATCATAATAAATAATAATATATAAAGATTAAAAAAATACAATTCAATTTAGAACTCCACTTTCCAGTTAAAATTATTTTCAAAATATCACAACGAAAAAATACTGTTTTTTTTTGAAAAGATTAGTGTGTGACCATAGAAAATCATTTTCATGGTTTTATGTAGATATTGTCATTAGAAGAAAATCATTTCGTCAAAGAATAAAAATTGGATAACGTATTATGATCGGTTTTCTGTTTTATTCAGCTGCAAAATTACGTTTAAATTTATATAATAAATGTATGTTAGCCATCCATGACCTTAACTCACTGCTGAAGGCTTAATAAGAAGTATTACCATAGTAACTACTTAATAATCTGTGGTATTACAGAGTCATTACATACAAATATACATATTGCATTGGATTACTTGCAACACAAGACAATTTTTGAGCTCGGCTTAAAGTACATTAATTACTACATTCTAAGCCTATTGGTAAAGAGATTATATCTTGAGATCATAATGAAACGTAACATTACTTTGTGTTTATTATTGGACGTAAACCTCAAATATAGTCATGTGTTTATCCCCATGTGCACATTTAAAACATTGTAATTTTATACTAACTTTTAACCCTTTGCGTTCCATGAAATAATTATGTATTTATACGGGTATTAACGCGAATGCGACCACGAAACGGGTATTACATACACACTGAATTGCCAGACGTTTCGAACAGGTTGTACTGGCCGTGGTCACAGGCTGACTGCTGACAGGCAATTCAGAGGTATGTAATACCCGTTTCGTGGTCGCGTTAATTTCCATATGAATACAGAAGTGTCATTTTAAGCAATGTTATTAATCTATTCTTTAGTTTAGGACTTAAAAAGCTGAAACAAGTTCTTCATCTATATAATACTAACTGTTGCCCGCAAAAACAATAAATAAACAGTAAATAAATAAAGCCATTAGCTGTTTCTTACAGCCTCCGGGTATCATTTACTTGAAATGTACATTAATTTAGGGGTAACTTCACAGTTAGATGAGAGATGAAACAATTACTGATCTTGCAATTCACGTAAAAACATCTTTTATAAGCAACATTATTCAAAGACATTTCAAAACTCTTTGATAAATATCGGGGAATGTTCTTTTCGCTTCGACTTTCGACTCCAAAGAAGAAGGAGGTTCTATGTTCCACTGTAATTTTTTTTGTATGTTCACCGATTACTCAAAGACGCCCGGACCGATTTGGAAAATTCTTCTTTTGTTTGATAAGGTGTACTTCCCAGGTGGTCCTGTGGTCATCAGGTCAGGATCTGATGATGGAGTCCTGGAGAAATCGAGGGAACTCTTCAAATTTTATAGGCGCACTTGAAGCGATTTGGGTGTTTGAGGCGCATTGAAGTCAGTGATACTTTTCTAAAAGATAGTTTCATGAAAATTTTATAGTATACTAGCTACCCGACCACGCGTTGCTGTGGCTAGGTAATACGCAATTTAACAAGCTATCCTATCTCTCAAGTTGGATCAAATTGCATACATTGTTCAAAATTTTATTAAAATCGGTTCATTAGTTTGAGAGTTCATCGTGAACGTATATATATTATTTTATTTACACGAGAAAAAGCATTTTCCAAAATAAATAAAGAAGGTTTTTTTGTCTATTCAAACTGCCTTCACTATTTTTTACATGACGATTATAATATATGACTTCACCTTTCTTAATTCGTCGTATAAAATAAAGAAAACAGAAATAATTTCATTTATAAGGTCACAAAGTAACATTAATGAAGCACTGTTGGTCTAGTGGTTAGTGATCCTGACTGCTAAGCCAGAGGTCGTGGGTTCGATTCCCACGCAGGACAACATGTAATTGTGTGTTGTCTATAATATGTATGTATGTGGTTATCATAAAACAGGCTCTGCCTAGTTTGGGATCAGGAGGTTTCAGGTTTGAGGTGTCTCAAATTATTATCAACAATTTAAAAGAAAAAAAAATACTTTCTTTGAACACACATCCACATACTTATAATTTCATTATTTATTGGCTTTTATTAGTGTCATAGTGTGCGCCACTAGGATGGACAGATTCCCAACTTCAAAGATGGCCACAGATAAATTAACCCGGCATTGAAAACCTTTTTTTTTTGTGCGTGTGGAAACCCCCTCGGGCCGTCACCCCACCAGGGTTTTCGGTGGGGAGGTGTGTCGGAATCGAACCGACTAAAACCACACGGTGTGCCGTACTGCGCCTTAAATAGGAGGGATCCGGGAACAGGCATTTAAAACCTACGGCAAGCTTGACATTTAGACATCTATTATTTTAAGTCTCACGAAATAGCCTATAATATTCCTTTCAATTAATCACAACGTGGAAAATAACTGTTTTAATTATAAAACTGAACACTAAAAGGGAATGCATAAACGAAAGCAGCATCTAATTATTTCCTTCCAACAATATTAGACGCCAGAAGGTAAAGTTTTGACGTTAAAGAGTAATTGCTTTGACTTGTCAGTCAACTTGTACCTATTTAACATTTATTAGGGCTGATTTCTCTTATGGCCGGCCGCCACTGACGCCAACCGTCCTTGGGAAGTCGTTTTAAGACGGGAAATGAGGAAGAATGTAAATTTGTAAAAGGGAAATTGGGTAGAGAGAGGAACTTAGTGTAAAGGATACCGCAAGTCTCGGTGGGGAAGTAGACTGAGACTGCAGGAGCTAGCAGAGGTCGGGCTCGCATACCCGAACGTCCGGCTTTTCCAGTGACTGAATTTTAATTATCTTCATTGAAACTTCGAATTAGTTCTTTGGTTTATTACTGAGATCCATTGTCATTTGTTTTCATTACACTTCTATTTACTGTATAAATGAAAAATAAATATAGTCTAGCTTCAACCTCGAGTAATCCCGCACAAATTGGAAAGCTAACACTATTTATATTTCTAAGCGAATATTTTTCAAACTAGTTTTAAAGGGACCAGTGGTATAAGAAAAAGGTTCACCGCGAATTGAAACTATTACAGAAATAAGATTTTTGAACATATTACACAGACTTATCTCGGCGCAAACTTAATATGTACAAAAAGATTCTAAAATATTCTATAAATATACTTGTATATCTACATTGTTTTATAAATACAATTACATTCTACATAATAATTTAAAATTAAAAAAAAAGAAAACCGATAGCAATGGTTTTCTCATGGATGCCATTGTCAGAACAGGACCAAATTGAAATGGGACCACACGAAAAGCACCAGCTTTCAAATAAAAAAAGAATCGGTTCTCCCAGTCGAAAGTCCTGAAGTAACAAACATTAAAAAATACAGTCGAATAGAAAACCTCCTCCTTTTTTGAAGCCAGTTAAAGAACCTCCTCCTTTTTTGGAGTCGGTTAAAAATACCCTGTAGCAGCGACCTCTAACGTCCAATTCACTACCGTGGTACCGCACAATCAATCAATCAGCCTATCATAGTCCACTGCTGGATATAGGCCTCTCCGAATGTGCGCCATAGCACCCGGTCCTCCGCCTTCCGTATCCAGTCCATCCCTGCTACCTTCTTTAGGTCGTCGGGCCATCCCATAGGAAATACGAAGACCTAATTTTAGCTTTTGTCCGTAGTTGTGGATTTCGTCAATCAATTCAAGTATCCTTCTGATAAGTACTTTTTTCTGGATGCGAGGTCCTTTTTGTCCTTTTCTGACGTGTGTGCAATATATCATAATAAAAATAACCCGCTGAGTAGTAACAGCGTCAGGAAAATTACTCAACCTTGGTTAACGTCAGTTATCTTTGTAATAATTAATGGTTTTGGTTAAATTGTTTCCGTGCTATATAACTTGTTCTCAGGAATGGTGCTATTTGCTGGTTTGAATAAAGAATACGTTAACGCGGTTGGTTCTGTAAGAACTTGGGTGAAATAACGACTTCTGACGTCATACTTTGCTATAGTCAAATCATAGACTTTTAATGTTTGGTTTTACAATGAAAATAAAAAACAAACATGATAATAGTTATGAATTAGTATTTAAAATACTTATTTAACACTTAAAAATGCGAGGACTGTTAAATATATTTATTTAATCTACCGTTCGCTATGAAATTAATTAAGAAGTAGATTTTCGTATCTTAAGAAGAACAGAAGCCAGAAAAGCGGTAGCAGTACCCAAAGATCAAGCTCAAAATAATACACGCAGGCATCTGCAAGAACCCAGATTGCAAAAAAAAAGTCTACTGCATTACAAAGCGCAGCGAAGAGAGGGCAAAGACCATCAAGCATGTGAGATGTATGAAAGATGAAGAGTGTTGATAAAAGATGAGGATATAAATATAAATGAGGAGAATTATTGGAGCGAAGTGTTAAACGATGTACATGTGAATATCGGATTAGTCAACGAGCTAGTATAAATGACGTTAGAATAGTAGTACGAAGCATGAAAAATGGGAAAGGCGTTGGGCCCGATAGTACACCAGATAAAGGTTAGATGTTATTGAAAGAGGACGAATGTCGGTGGCTGACTTTATTCTTCAATAAGTTTTGTTGCATGAAGAGGTAGTCCCTAAAGAAAGGTGTCACAGTTGAAAAATAAAGGAGACGTACAGGAATGCAACAACTATCGCGGAAAGAAACAGGATTGAGAAAAATTTAATAATATCTAATGAGCCTATTTGAGTTTATGCCAGGGCCACGGGGCAACAAATGCTACATTTGCAATATGTCAACAATGTGAAAAAGTACAGACTCACGCACAAAAACTTGCATATGGATGTTTGTTGAGCTGGAAAAAGCGTATGATAGGAATCCTATCCTATAATACGTTTTTTTTTGTTGTTTTTTTTTTAAAGAAGAGAGAGTGCCAGCTGCGTATGTGTAAACGAATGAGAGCTGTCTGCACGTAGCTGAAATGCGAATGTTGAAATGGATGTGTGGTGTGACTAGGATGATCAAACTGAGAATTGAATATATATTAGAGGGAGTCTGAAAGTAACGTCAGTGGGTGAAAAGTTAAGGAGCGATTGGTATCATGGTATAAATATGAAATGCTGAGGGATGATCAACTGTGGTGAAGAGAGTTTTACGTGAGAAAAGGAAGATCAAAGAAAAGATGGATGAACTGTGTGATAGAGAATATAGTTAGGAAGGGAGTAAGCAGTAAAATGAGTAATGATAAAGGAGAATATAAGAAGAAAATACATTGCGATGACCCCAAATAAAACTAGGAAAAGGGTAGGCACATATTTATATAACTTTAGTCCGCAAATTTCATTACAAAAAGAAACAAAGCTCGAATTCTCCCGTACTATCTTCTTAATCGTGGTAAAGTAAGAAATCATGGTAGGGCTACTGCTTAATCGTTTTTCACTTTCCTTATAACAAATTGTCCTTACGCCCTTGAACTTAGCCTTTGGCCCGTCTCAACGCGGTACAACACTCAAGCATTGTTGGTTATAAATTATATTGGCGATGTGGTGGCAGATTGCCAAAACATGGCTGAATCACTTCAAGCTACGGATAACATTGAGTAATGAGTTTTCCGGATCACTACAAAGGCGAACTTTGCGGCGATTTCGATTTGTGAAATAGTATATGTTGGAGTTTGACGTTTGAAGAAAAAGGTTTCAATTTCTTTAATATTATAAAGTTCAAGAGTTTGGAGGTGAATTGGGTAACATCAGAAGCGAAGGGTCCGATTTACAAAATTATTTTTGAGTGCGATATGCCTTTTATTGATTTAAGTAATTTATAAAATAGTTCGTTAAGAATCCCACTTATTTCTATAATTAGTAGTTTTGTATATTTGTTTATTTTCATCAGAAATGTGTATACGGTATCATTGCTTAATCCAACTCAAATAGGACAAGTCATTAGTGAGAGACTGATGCGTATACCTAAAGGGATATATGTGTTACGGGTCACTAGGCCCCCAACACTTAAGGATAGACTTATTACTAAATCAAGAATAAACCTCAAGTATTAACTGTGATGAGACTATGAAATCTTTTAAATAAATAATATAAAACATTGGATATACATTTAGTGATGTGTGTCCGAGTAAGTAAGGAAAGAATGGCAACAATCTTGAAAGATTGATGTTCGAAGGGCAGTTTGAAGGGAAAAGAACCAGCGGCCGAAGCTCGTTACTCTGGTCCGATCAAGTGCACTCCATCCTTGACACCAACCCAAGACAGATACAGATGGTGGACTTTCACACACGCCAAGATCCAGAAAAGAGGTCACGACCCTAAGAATTGAGGAAACCGACACAAGGAGGAGGAGTCCGTGTAAGTTCGTATGTGTCCATATGTTATACACATACTGGTATCATTCTTTTAGTTAGTAATGCAAGTATTTTATTGTATATATTTAATTAGAAAAATGCACTGTACAAGTTGTTTATTGCGTAAAGCATGAGACTCATGTGCACAACAAGTTACCTATTACAATATAGTATAATTAATCCAAAGGTTGTTTGTAACAGATCGTAGACTGCGATAAGACCAGTAATTGTACCTACCTAATACTTAATATTATATTTTTTTCGCTTTTGCGTTATAGTTTTTGGTGTTCGAAAAACAATGTTTCAAACTTTTTTAGCCTTTGACAACTTAAAATTAATAACACGCTTGAAAATGGTCTAGAATCTAACTTTTCAAAGACTTTTTATCATACTTTCATATTTTATGAGGGTTGTGAAATAATTTCCCTATTTATAATCTGCCAACATGAGAGTGAGAAATAAAAAATGTAGGGTGCAAAGTTACTAATCTTACTAATATTATATAGGTGAAAGTTTGTGAGGATGGATGGGTAATAATGATAACAACCTGACACATCTCACACACGGCCGTCGGATCCAAACTAGGCGGAGCCTGTACTATGGTAACCAGACTGCTGATAAACATACTTATATATTTCTAAATACATACATATTATAGAAAAATAACACCCAGACACAGAACAAAAAATGATCGTTCTCATCACATAATTTTTTATCCTGGGTGGGAATCGAACCCTAACCACTAGACCAACAGGCCAGTCAATGGATGTTTGTTACACTTTTACGCAAAAACGGCCGAACGGATCTGGATGAAATTTAGAATAGAACATAGGCTGAAAAATGTACCGGAAAAATGTACTGTTCGTGAGATTCACCAAAATTGGCACGGGAACGAAGTTAACAGCTGGTATTGTTTAATTTACCTACTGTTATAAATGCGAAAATTTGTTTATTACTCAATCACGCCAGAACGGCTGGCGACGAATAACCCACTCCAGGTGTAGACCAATGATGACCTCTGTCCTCAGTTATGAAGGGCCGACTACAAAGAGAGAGAGAGAGGGAGAAAGAGAGAGTGAGCGTGTGTGAGAGAGAGAGAGAGAGAGAGAGAGAGAGAGAGAGAGAGAAAGAGAGGGAGGGAGAGTACAATGAAAGGCGTAGTCATTTAGAATCAGTCCGTTGGAATCGTTATGTATAGCCGTTTATAATAGTGGGTAGTTAGTGATAGAAAACATATTTTTTTTCAATGCGTGCTTTAAGAAATTCCAGTAGATTCAGTCATGTTTTTGTCTCAAAATACACTATTGTATTTTGTTTCTGTAGGTAGTTCGTCTTGTGTTGATATTGTATCACGGTATACGTCGTTATCAATCACGCTCTCACAAAAGACTGAGCGTGTTCACGATCTTCTAGGAGATAGGTTTAGATGGATGTGGTATGTGTATTGTAACTTTTTTTAGTATTTCATAAACAAATGTTTTATGTTACAATCGAAAGTAAGAAAATGTAAGTTTTACGCACAGAAAATTTTAAACACTTAAACAAATATATTTTAGAAAAACTCAAACAAATATGTTTTATTAGCGAACCAAATACGAGAATAAAAAAGAGTTCCATTGTCTACCTCCTGGCTCTATCATCAGAACAGCTTCAAGATGGCAAATTATGGTATTGTCATCCGAACTACATATACATACAAAGTTACATTTAGATACCACAATTTTAGAAGTAGGTTAGTTGTTTACACAGTTACAAGTCAAACTGGACCGATTTAAACAAAAATTATCCAATTCACAAGCTCTTTGATATGTTAAAATATACCTTATTCGGAGTACATAGGTCACAAAAACACAAAATTTTCAGATTGTGAATAGGATCATTTTTCGGTCCAACTAATGAAAGCGTGTTAAAAATATAAAAAGCTTAAAGTTTTAGATATTAATTAAATAATGGGCTCTTTAAAAACATTTTATTTTAAATTCGTCAATTTGCGTCATAGTCATGCGAAATCTATTAAGTGTTATGAGTTATGGTACTTAAAAGGGGCCGTTTCATAGTCTATTTTACGGTATGCTACGTAATATGATTTTATTTTATTTGTAAGGTACTGATTGCTATTGGTATAGGGCTCTCTATCCGCATCTAGACTCATAGGCGGTCGATTAAGCGTTCAGATAGGATGATTAGTTGAGACAGCCTAGCTCCTTCCAGAAGCACAGAAGCCTCCTGGGACGTTCACAGGCTTTTAGGAGCGACCTAGCACCCGCGAGGATACTTGACCGTTGTGTGGCCACTCCCTCGCACTCCAGGATAACGTGGGTGGCCGTTCCCTCCGCGTTGAGACAGGTGTAAGGTACAGATACAGACAATAGATTAATTACTTCTTAAACTAATAGTCACCTTATACAATTCGGAAACCTGGAGTCCAATTACAGCTGTACACGATATTTACTGGTTGATTAGCTTCCTTTAGAAAAAAATAATGAGAAATGATTACAAGTAATAAGCAGAAAAAAAAACAAAGTGTGAAATAGTAATTTGACTTGTACCATAACACATTCTTCGGCTGTAAAATGTCTTTATATAATCAGCAAAGCTTTTTGAAGTTATGCTTCTTTTGGCGCGTTAGGTAAAAATTATGAGAGTAAATTTTACGATGTGCGCGCAGTCACGAAAAACCGATTCTGAATGTAACTGCATGCTAGTCATGCCCTTTCAGTAATTTAAATAAGTGATCCTTTTTCAAACAAAAATGTAAATGTATATAAATAACACCAGAAACTCGTGAAAAACATAACCCCTTATTGTTTTTTTTGGGTAAATATCCCATATCCATTTCTTCGAACATCTTGTCTACACATAATGGCCGTTTCACAGAGGCCTCGGCGGTCATAATTATGTTTGAAAAAGAAACTTTTCTTCCTCGTCGATCTACCGCAATTAGATCTCGATTACTCAACACAGGAGTTGTTTCCCGAGTGGGAAACAAAAAGTACTGAAACTGGATGTAATGCACGTTACTATATATAGTTGTTGCCCCAGCTTTGCTTGCGTGAAAGTTAGTTTGTTTTCCCTCTGTAAACAGTACTTTTTCTGGATGAAAAGTATCATATATCCTTTTCTGCAAAGTTTCACGATCATTGGTTCAGTAGTTAAGGCGTGAAGCGTAACAAACAAACTCACTTTTGCATTTATATTATTAGGATTAGGGTGACATTTGCAACAGGAAGAAAAGAGACGGATATATGCCAAGCATATTATATACGCATATTTACAGCATGCAATTACGTCAGTTGCCTGTTGTCACGTTTCATGATGTCTAATGAAAGAAGTGTTTTCACGCTAAGTTACTGATTTGATCATCAGTATATAGCGTGTTACAACCAAGTTCGAATATTCGGTAAGCGTTTTTCCTGGTAGAAGGACTGCAAAGTCCGGTCCTGCTCCAGGTAAGTTCACAAGTTTTTAACAATATGTTATACATTTTCATGTCCATCTCAATACTTATTTAATTTTGTTTTTAAAGATAACTCCCTCTGTAGGAATATTCCTGTGTCGCACCTTATAAACAACGGACACAAACAACTCAATTCGGAAATCGGGGTAACTATTTGTGGATCACACAATTTTTTGTCCCGTGTGGGATATGAACCCGGCGCGGTTTTTGGCGAGGCTACCACTGAAAACATCCGAAAAACACCCCTGGTATTAAATATAGTTTATAGCTTTATCCTATAATTTCATTAATGTCAGCCCTCTCACTAAAATCTTGGTCAATTATCAATTTTAATTTGTCAGTTTTGAAATCAAGTTTCTGTAAGTTTAGGAACAATTTAAGAACAATTTTAGGAAAATTCATGATTTTTATCACGAATTTTCCTAAAAATGTTAACGCTTTACGCTATTCAGGGGGCCTATTATTCAGACTGACCTGTTGGTCTAATGTTTAGTGATCGTGACTGCTGAGCCAGAGGTCGTAGATTCGATCCTCACCCAGGACAAATAATAGTGTGATGAGCACAATCATTTGTTCTGTGTCTGGGTGAAATTTATCTATAATATGTATGCATTTAGTAATGTGTAAGTAATATATTATATTTATCAACAGTCTGATAACAGTGCAGGCAGGTGGTACAGGCTCTGCCTAATTTTTGATCAAGCGGCCGTGTGTGAGGTGTTTCTAATTACTATAACAAGTTGTTATTATTATTGCACGATCCCAAAATATGAATATATCTATTGCGGTTTTTTGTCATTACTTAATGTTATCCTAACATGCATCCTATACACTCAAATCCTTAGATTAACGCCTTTATCCGCGTCTCGCTGTAATAGAATTAAGCTGATATCATTAACTTCAAAATGTTTGCCCATCTCACCCATTATTTGTCTTTGTCGCGAAGTCTCTTCGCGTAAGGGCTCGTGCGTATTACGTATGATAGAGTGTGTAAGATTATCTGTATGTGTGTTTGTGCGATTACGTGCTTAACAGGGATGTAGGCATGTGAGTACTTGTGTGTTTAAATGAGATTAAGGTACATATTTTTTTAATGGATCGCGTTACTCAATTACTGATATTTGTTTGCAAAAGAATTTCAAATACGAAGATTTTCTAAGTTAACCTCTGTTATAACAGCACGAGGAAACGACAAACCAGCAGACCGCCAAAACTACTGAACCGATTTAAATGAAATTTTTTTCACAGATAGTAAAGAGCCTGAGAAAGGACATACTTACTAGTATTGTAATGTTCACATTACAATACTAGTAAGTATGTCCTTTATACAAGTAATCCCAAAGGGGTGTAAGAGGTTGAAAGGTATGAAAGTATCGTCATATTTAGAGCTAGAAGCTTGAAACTTATATTTTAGGCTGTTGATTCGATATAAATACACTATTCCACGCGGACGAAGTCGCGGGCACAGCTAGCGAAGGTATATCTTTAAAATAATATTTTTTTATAGTCTGTGTTGTGGCACTATAGATAAGGCTCATTTTTATTCTTTTTTATTTGTCGTTTGTTTTTTTTTCACTTTTTTTGTGCAAAATATTATTTTTCTCTTTCTTTCTTTCTTTCTTTCCATTTGATTCTTAATGTACATACCCCACGAGCTTCCTCTACTGTCATGAAACCTTTCACGCAACCTCGCCGGTTTCTGACCTTCCTCTTCAGAAACTCACCAATTTTGTCAGAATATGTTCTGCGTGGTAGACTCCTATGTGTATGAAACTAGTCACAGATAGCCTACTAATATTATAACCGTGAAAGATTGTGAGGATGTATGGATGTGTGGATGTATGAATGTTTGTTACTTTTTCATGCAAAAACTACTGAATCGATTGCGATGAAACTTAGTATGTAGATAGATTAGAGGAGACCTGGATTAACACATAGGCTACTTTTTATCCCAATATTCCCACGGGATCGGGACTTACGCGGATAAAACCGCGGGGCGCGACTAGTATTGTTATATATTTATACAGTGTGGTACAGAAAGGTGTAGCAAAGTTTTTTATGTAGACATTTTCAGAATAATCCAGGCTTTCTATCAACATCCTCGGTAGTAAATAGCCATAGTCTTGTTCAGGTCAGCCATCTCTCTTAAGAAATATTAGCTTTGTCGGTCAATTTTGAAGTTCAATTTCTATGTTTTAAAATGAGATTTGTATTAGAAATACGGTACTAAAATATGACATAACCTTTCTGTAGCACCCTGTGTATAGTTACTGGTAAAGAAAGTTTTTTTTAAAGTGGAATAAATAGATAAAATCTATTACAGTAATCTACTTAAAGGTTTTGATACTAAGCTTACCAAGAAACGTTGTACACAAAACTCTCTTTCCTTTCAAAATCCATTTAATCATAGATAAAGCATAGATATATATTTTCCGAGTAATCCAATAAAACAGAATCACAAGATTGGAGCAAGATAAAAAACATTTTCACAAACATCGCCTTCGTCGAATTAGAACGTTTAGCTAAAATCTCAGTGCTTTAAGTTAGGGTGACCACAAAATGATTTTTGTCTTTACGTACCTCATATTTGTATTTATAGACACACATCTCTCTCTTTTTATATACTTTTAAAAATATCCGAATCAGGATTTTCATTTTGACTTCAGGATTATGAATAACCTTTGAGTTTTAAGGGTACTGGTTTAATTACACTGGTCGTAATCATATTTGGACTTATACTATTTGAGAATTATTGCGATCAGTGTACCGAGACCTGTGAGTATAAATTGTATTATATTTTATCGCTTTGCATTTGTTTTTTTTTTGTGGTCAACATATATCCAAAATTAAAACAAAAATGTTAGCCTGTCTATGAAAAACAATTATATTATCTATAAGCTATAATATAATTAATTTGCTTACTTGTTCTAACAACACACACACTACACAACGTACATTATTACAGGTAAACACTTACCAATCCAACTATCCCTACCAGTGGGGATAACTTGGTAGGGATATATGGAACAGGCGCCAGTAAGCAAGTGTGTTGTGGTTTGGTAGAATTATTTAAAAAAATGTCCTCAATTTTTTTAACCGATGGTCACGCTATTTGTAATTGAATTGAATCTAAGTCATTTAATTCTGAATGTTTGTTTCTAAGACACAGTGTTTTGGCTCTTCATTTCAATGACACAGATGAAAGGGTTGGTGTAAACGGCTTTGACTCGTGGAAGTGTAGTGGCAGGGTATTCACAGTGGAAGTGTAGTGTTAGGGTACGACACTATGACACATACTTTGTGGTTTTAGTCGGTTCAATTCCGACATACAGCCTGAGGTATCACCCAATGGGAAACCACACGTAAATATTTTAATTTTTTTTTATTCTTAAAAAAGACAACTCCCGTATTATTCTATAACATCTTGCGTGGTAATATAGATTGTTCTCATTTACTTTCCAAAATTAGTATCAATATTCCCAAAAAGCGCACTAGAAACACTAAATTATTTAATGTCCCTCTTCATCGTACGAACTACGGTAAAAATGCTATTATGACTAGGTTGCCTCGTACCTATAACTCACGTTTCTCGAGTGTCGACCTGTTTCACCTTTCTAAAAACAAATACCGTGAACGAATTGTATGTACTCTTGTTGACTCTTAAATTATGCCATAAATCCAATCAGCACTTCATTGGGTATTAACTTGGTATTAGTAGTTACCCTTGTATCTGTTGTTATTTTTATTTTTGCCAACTCTGTGTTATATTTACACTTCTGCCTTTTTAAATGCCAGGAAACTCTATTATTGGCTTAAGACCTTTTTGTTATAGGTAGCACCAGCAAATAATACATATGTTCATACCTACTAGTGTTTAAGCAAGCATTAGTCAATGCTGCTGGTGGTACCTACACTATTGTCTATGTATATGGAAAACAAGCTGTTGAGTTTCTAATAAATAAATAAATAAATTAGGAATTACTCCTGTGTCGCGGGGGACTTTACAAACATACAAACAACGGACACAAAGAACACCCAGACTCAAGTGGTAATCGAACCTACGACCTGTAGCTTAGCAGTCAGGGTCACTAACCACTAGGCCAAAACCACTAGGCCAAAAATCACTAACCACTAGGCTAAAAGTTTTCTTTTAAAACAAGCTTTTATACAAACTAAGTTTTCTTTAGTGTAGATTTGATGTTTAAAAAGTACTTCTCAAGACGAATCAATTGAGCCCAAACTCGATTGGTTTATCTTGTTTAGTTCAGCAGTTCCTATTGCCACCTTCTGACTCCATCATCATCCCTTGGTTATCATTTAGCACGAAATTACTTACTAAGACAATACAAATGAGCCCAATCTCGATGGATTTATCTTCTTTAATTAACAAGTTCCTATGGCTGTCTTCCGGCTCAATCTTCTGAACATCTCCATGGTACCATACTATTGTATTGTCAATTTGTGCCCAACCGGACATCGGGAAGTGGTTCTAATTTACACAATCACAAAACTTGGCTCATACCTTCAATCAAAATTAGTTAACAAACAGAGAAGATTGGCTCTAAGATGGCCTCAAAAACATTCCTTTGAAATTCCGACCAACCTTTTGAAGTGCATTACAAATAAGAAAGTTCATTATAAGCAGGCAAAATAATTTGACGCTTTCAAACGAGGCTTAAACGACATTAAATGGGTAGAAAAGTTAAAAAGCGATTGGACGGTACCCTATAGCTTAATTAATTCGTTTCATGGTGACATCTCGTAATTGCTTATCGTTCCCCGTAGACGGTTACTGAACGGTTTTAAGGGTGTTATGTCATTACCACAAAGGGCCAGTGAATATGTAAATTTACAGGTTAATAGGTGCGACTTTTTAAAATGCTTTAGACATTGGTAATTCTCTGATCATTTTTAGGTGATATTTTAAAAGACCAATATATCCTGGAGTGTCGGTTGATGCTTGTCAATGGCGTCATCAGTACAGGTCATTTCTTAGAGATGATGCGTTAAATTTTTACTTTTATTTTTAATGAATTTCTTTATGTTTGTTTCTTAGAGTTTGTTTCTTTTACAATTTTAATAACCTATTGTGTTTTCCGGACTGCTCGATTAATCGAACTAACGTCTAATTAAACTTCCGGATTGTTAGACTAATTGGAACTAACTGTCTAACAAAAAATAATCTAATAGAACGGAGTTATTTTTCCATACTGTTCGATTAATTGAACTAACAGTCTAACAAAACGGAATAGAGGATACATATACCGTCAATGGGTGCTACTTGTGGTTGGAGTTATACATAAATGTGACTTATGTATACTATACTTGTTTATAAGTAGGTAAAATACTAACAAGAAATAAACATACACAAATATGTTTCATCAAGAAAAGAGACGATCAAAAGACTTTATTAGGGAATGCTAATAACATAGTTTTAAAACCACCCCGCACTAACTATGGTAAAAAGAATCTTATGTACGAAGGCGCGCAGTTATATAACAGGCTTCCTAAAGGTATTAAGGAATCGCGGTCTATCTGTACTTTAAAAAAATTGCTTAAACCTCATGTAATCAAATCTATAATTAATGGTGGTTGAATCCACTGTTAGTCATAAGACTGCCCGTCAGAAGTGAAAACACACACACACACACACAAACACACACATCTGTATATATGTATGTGAGCGTGACGGTCACTTGAGCCCAACGTGCAACGTAGGATAAAGCCAAACACATTCACAAATACTATTTAAAATTACTAAACTATTATCATAATTATACGAAATATTATAACATACAAAAATTAAAATGTCACTTCTAGTTATCCGTAATATAATCTTACATCGTTGCAGTGCGATGTCCGTTTTTTGTTTTAATATTATAGGGGCAAACGCGAAGTTGTGACAGTGTGGGGTGTATTAGTATTATATTCTCATGTTAATTGAATTGTATTATAATTCTTAATGAGTGTAAATATCTGTACCCAAAAAAGGCTGGATGGATGAAGAAGAGATTTATTATTACAGCATACATTTGCTTTGACCAAGACACCTTTTAATGATAAAGCAATGTTGCAAAAAAGTTTTATGAGATCCATAGTGGATCTAGTTAGTAGTAGGATTAGTTTAAAAAGTTTTAAAAGTAATGTGAAACTTTGGATGGATGGATGGAAGGATGGATGTTTGTTAGTCTTTCACGCAAAAACGGCTTAACAGATAGATAGATTATAGTCTGGAAAAGCACAAAAGGGTACTTTTTATCCCGGATAAATGTTTGGTTCTCGTGGGATAGATTTTCAAAAATTTTAACGTAAAAAAAGTCGCAGGCAACAGCTAGTTTAAAATACTTTTAAAAAATCGCGAAGAGACAGAGAGAGTGAGAGACCGAGAGAGAGAGAAAGAGAGAGAGAGAGAGAGAGAGAGAGAGAGAGAGAGAGAGAGAGAGACATTTGCCAATTAGAATTACAGCCTTATAATACGGCTATATATTAATTATAGCCTTAAAAGGAACAACTTCATACCTGAAGCGTAGGTATATGTACATAATGTACATACATGATGACAAAATATCTTAGGTGATTCCACAAACGAACAGCTTCTACGATTGACTAGGTTGCGCATACATTTTGTGGAATGCTACCTTTTTAAATTTCAGATTATCGGATGGCCTACTAACTCACAAAATAGTTCATTACTTTGCCAGTAGTTTTTGCCCGTCATCTGGTTTTTATTACCGAATTAGATGGCCATAATCAACCATTAAAGAATATTTATAGCCATAAACAGAATTTGAAAATGGAGGCACATTTGAATTTTAATTTTAATTTGAAGCTTCACCGCGTTCTTGTGAATTATGGATGAGAAAAATAGGTTTTTTATTTGTTATGCGTTCTTTTATTATATGATAATGGGCGAACGTCTAAGCTTTTCCTTAAATAATGAGAGTTTTATTTTTGATAATTTTGTTTTTATTGTGAGTTAGTGGTTAAACAAAAGATAGGCTTTTGAGTACGGCATGGGGGAAGGCAAATTTTTATCACTTTTTTTTTTATAAAGCGCTGAAAACATTTATCTTTTTGGGATAGGTTTTTTATACAACAAAATTTTCAAACAAGCACTCGATCCGGCACATGGTAACCTGTTATGGGTTCTATAAATACTTATAATATAATAATAAATTTATTCATTTATAGTTGGTACACATTATTACAGATCTTATATAACATTAATTGGCTTAAGATATATGGGTGCCTGTACTAGAGTAAACCTGTGCCACAGGCGGTAAGTGCACTTACAGACTTTTACTACATTATGTAATTATTTAATAATAACAATATTTATTTAATATACATGTCCACAAATAGACTTAACTATATAGTATATAACAATATAGGAACATTAACATTATGAGACTATTATTTATTTAACAACAGTAATTAAATCTTCAGTCTGGTTGTAGTCTAAACCTTGCAGATACTGACTGACAAGATTTTTTGCTTTAAAGTACTTGAGGTCATATATGGATGTGTTTTTATTTATCCTGTTGTAAAGAAAAGGACCCAAAAATGCAAAAAATCTATTTGTGAAAACAAACCTCGAATTCGAAATTGTGCCACAGACAACATCTTTCCGTCTCTTTCATTCTCACATGTTAGAGTCGTGTGTTGTTTTAATACAGTGTACATTATAAATAGTTGGCGGACAGTTAAAACGTTGCATTTTTGATACAGTAGTTGTGTACGAAAACGAAAAGGTAGGCGAAATGCTACTTTTAGGAGTGCTCGCTGTGCTCGTTCAATAGTTAACATCACCGTTTTTGAGGATCCTCCCCAAGAGGTGATGCAGTACTGAATTACTGACTGGCATAATGCTTTGTAAATTTGTATAATAAGTTTTTGTTCTGCTATATTGCGCAGTTTTTTAAATACGAATAATAATTTACGAGTTCTGGAAGTTACAGCGGCTATATGTTGTTTAAAAGATAGAGTTTCATCTAATATAATACCCAAGTACTTAATGTTAGTTGTGTTATAAATAAGAAGGCAGTTGCAAGCGTGGTTCGCGGTACTATAACAGTTATGTGCATACAATTGTGTGTGGTTGTGATGTAAAGGGGTTAGGTTTTTACTCATACCAAATATAATAAATTTCGACTCATCAGTGTTCAAAGTGAGAAGGTTACGTTTAAGCCATTTATTTACAGTGTGGAAACCACTCTGTGCATATTCGTAAACTTCCGTATCGGTGTTGGCGGAGAAAAGGAGCGCCGTGTCATCTGATATAAAAAAATATTTTTGCCGTGTGATAGATTTAAATTACATAGATCATTAATGTCCACTAGGAAAAGGGTACTTCCAAGAACACTCCCTTGTGGGATACCGAATGGGGGTAGTTTCAACTCGGCGCTAATAACATCATCTATTTTGACACATGGGTATCTATCCTGTAAATAGTCAGTGAGAAGTTTTAACTGTGTGCCTCTAATTCCTAAAGCATCCAGTTTCTTAAGAAGTATTTTGGTGGACACGGTATCAAAGGCTTTTGCAAGGTCAAGGAAAATGCCAATGACCTGTTTACGCTTCCCAAGCTCCTCTGAAATGAATTTTGTTAGGTTATGTACTGCATCAGCTGTCGATAACTTAGGTCTGAAACCGAATTGCATGTCGGAGAAGAGGCAATTTTTTTCAAGGTAGGACATTAGTCTGTTGTTTATTAATTTCTCTAGTATTTTGGAAAATGCAGGTAGCAGAGAAATTGGTCTATAGTTCGTTACCAATTCTTTTCGACCAGATTTATGTATCGGGATAACTATAGCCTTTTTAACGCAGTTTGGAAAAATACCGTCTGAGAAACATATCTTAAAAATGTGTGTTAATGGAGGAACTAGAATATACCTAAAAGTTTTTATTATATTGGTGCTGATGTTATCCCACCCTGGTGCATAATTATCTTTTAGAGTTACAATAATTCTTTCCACTTCATTTTCGTCCGGCTCCAACATAACAAAAGATTTTCCGCTTTTAAGACAGGTTGTGAGGGCGGTAATAATGAATCATTTGTATCTCTACCCCTTTGACTTTGGATCTTTTCTGCAAATGTTTTCCCAGTGTTTACAAAAAAGCTATTTACGTCGTTAATGGAGGAAAGGGGGGAAGAATGTGTATGTAATAGACCTTTTTAACATATTTCCACAATTGTTTCGTATTATTTGATTTGTCATATTCTATTTTTATATTTTTCAGAAGATTATTACAAAAATTTCTAAATCTGTAGGACACTTGTAGGGTAACATTATTTGGACACTGCTTAGCTCTCGTATGCAATTTATCTCGGTGTCGTATGCATCGGACTAGGCCCGGCGTAATCCAAGGCTTAATATTATAATAATTCCCACTGATTCTAATTATAGATGTATTACATAATATTGCATGTTTCACTTCATTAATAACATACGACATGGAGGCGTTCACATCAGCAGTTTTATAAACTGGGCTAAAATCAATATTACATAATTTCTGTTCGAGGCTATTCATGTTTATATTCGACCTTTGTTGCGAACGAAAAACCTTAAGTTGCATTAGTTGGAGCATAAGCAAAACTGCACAGTGGTCAGTAATTGAAGAGTTCGTAACAAGTGTGAGACACGGAAGTTTTGTTTTGAGCATGACGTGATTTAAACAAGACCCATTTTGGTGTGTAGGTAAAGTATGTGAGGGTGAAATCCCATGATATGCACATAGGATTAGGTAATCCTGGGTCCCTGGGTCATAATATTCACAATTTGTTTATATTTATATCGCCGGTAATTATTACATTTTTAAAAGAGTTTAGGGTTCGTAAAATATTATCTAAGAAGCTGATAAATGTGTCTAGGTGTCTAATGGAAGGGGATCTATAAATCGCGATAATTGCGGTAGTACCTATTTTAATAACAAAACAATTGCAGTCTTGGACATCAGGCTCTTCTACTGTAACAATAAGAGATTGTTTTGTGTATACAACTATTCCATCGTTTTGATTTAATGATATTGTCGTACTGAAACTGTTATATCCTGACAGTACAGGAAGTTTTCTATTTCTGTTAGAAATCCAACATTCAGTGAGAATGATCACGTCACATTCAATGTTAAGTCTGTGTAAGAAATCATTTAAACCTCTATATTCTTATAAATACTTCGAATGTTTTGCGTCAGTACTGTTAGTGGGTTACCGAAACTGGAGAGGTATTGCCTACATCTTTCAGTATCACAAACTTTAGATGTGTATAATATAACTATATTAGCGCCATTGTTGTCGACTGACGGTGTTTTAAAACTCTGCCACTACTGATTTTTTTCTTATAGAAAAGTCTAACAACATTTTGCCTGTTACGGTAATCGAACTTAGGACCTCACAATTCCACGTCACTTATTATTAAAAAAAAATGTTATCATCTTCAGACATTCAAGAATACAGTCTTCCCATGGGTGGCCACGATCTTCATTAAGAACAGCACAGAAAACTCTCAATTCCACTACTTTTGCGACGGTGCACTGCTGTCAGAGAAGGTGATTCTCACAGGTATGTACTACTTATATATTCATAAATACCATGAATAAATCTTTTTTTTCAATACTGCCTAAGTGATCATTTTAGATAGAGGAGCCTCTCACTCCATCTTCTACATCATACAATCAAATTAGTTTGTTGTTTTTCCGGTAGTAAAATAATATCGTATAAAGAAATGTCAGGGAGTACTAACTATAATTCTTTTATTTTGTCTTTGTTGAATAAATGATATATAACTCTTTCTATATATCGTTAACTGACCACTAAGTTTTTACTTTAGGAAGATAACAAAATTAAAAAAAATAATTACAAGTTAAAAAAATTACACAAAGGGTACATAAGCTTTGCCGTATGCAAACTAGATATCATAATATTGTGATTTGAAGTCATATCCATAAACACCAAATAACATAAAAAAAAAAATCGGAGGCAAGGAATTGTTTGTTCGATTTTTAAATAATTTTCTAAATGAAAATGGCGGGCTTGTCTCGTTATGACATCCCTGTAATAATTGTCTTGTATAGCTTTAAGCGTAGCTTAACGAAATAAAAATGTTTCGAGGAAATAAGTAGTGGTGGAGCGCCGATATATATTTATAAAATGCATACATAATCGCACCATAATATATTTCGTTATATTATTAATTTCATAGTCTTTATGTAAACCACATTCTGTTTGTCGAATGCAATTAGTGCTGGTACTGCTGTAATATTGCCAATGTACTCGACGATCTCAAGAGATGGCGTTAGCAGTCTTCAAATAATGTAAACGCGCTGCACCTGATTGGTGCAAGAAAAAACGGACATACCCTGCTCTCATCGCTTTTCGCTAAGAAGACGCTTTAATATAAAAATTTTGTTCCGCCACGGACTTCAGTTATATTTCTCGTGAAAAGAAGCTGATTTTCCGTTAGTCCTATAGCCGTGTAGTGTTTGGACTCGCTTGTAACCTTTACAAGGTGTATGTGGAGTGCTCCAGTCTACGATCGTGACCGGCCGGTCAATACCTTGCAATAGACCGTAGAAACCTCGCCGCTGCTCGCTGCCTTCTGGAGGATCGGGACTTGGTCGGTGTTGCAGGTTAGTGCTGGCATGATTGTTTTGATCGATAGAAGTGGTTTACTTCCCTACACCTCGTACGCTAACTGTTGAGCAATCACACCCTGGTTGGGCTATTTACACGCCTGACCATATAATTTGGTCCTTACGAGTACGGATAGGCCAGTGATTCACGTAAATATTGGTGAATTTACTTTTCTATTCATATCATAAAAAAGATTCACGTAATTCTAGTGAATTCTTGCCGCCATTTTTCCTCGCTCACAGATTTACGTAAAATTGGTAAATTCTGTGTTTAAAACGCACGAGAACTACGTAATTATTGGTAGACTCGTATTTAAATATAATTAATTGTTAGATTTGGTGAATTACGTATTAATTGGTAATAATATCCATTATACTCAATTTAGTTGAACTTATTTATACCTACCCACTTATTAACCGCTCCACCACTGTACTTTACGCTAAGTCATTTTAAGATTTAAATTTAATTTGTGTTTTTACACTAACTAGGTAGATATACCTATCACTTTGTAGTTGTATTGTGATATTATTTTATAAACATGACGGAAAGCGAATCAAGCCGCGAAGTCATGTTGGTTATGTTGAATCAAAAGAAAGAATTATTATTTCAACGTATTAATCGTATGTACACATCGTCGAAAGGTATAATTTCTTTCGATTCATCAACGCGAGCTAACGAGAATTTTCTGGCTGAAACGGAGATAATAGATGAGTTACGCGATAAATTTGAGTCCATTGTTGATAAAATAAATAATATAAATTTGTTATCAAAGATTACGGTCAATCCCGAGTATTCTTGCCTCGATTCATTTGATGATTTATACTCGAGAGTTAAACGCGTTAGAAATAAAATATTAACCACTTCTAAGGTGCGTTCACTCGAGACCAGTAGCTCGATCAAGTCCGTAGTGAAATTAGAACCTTTAGTAATTCCGAGTTTTGACGGACGCCCTGAAAACTGGAATACCTTTTATCAGTCTTTTAAAGCTAATATTCATTTGAATCAACAGCTTTCTGACTCGCAACGTGTACAGTATCTAATTTCTAAACTCACCCACAACGCACTAAAATTCACTTCCGTTATTATTCCGTCAGGTGAAACATATAAAATACTGTGGGATAGTTTGGTTAAGAAATACCACGACAAACGCTCATTAGGTACATATTATCTCAATAATATACTGGACTTAAAAACTTGCTCGCACACTGCGAACGCTCTTGATACCTTTGTTAGTAAATACTCCACTTCGATTTCAGCTCTAAAAGAATTAGGCATAACAGATCTAACTGATTTTATTTTTCTTCAATGCGCTTTGAGAAGGATGGATCCTCAAACCATCCAAGCCTTTGAACTTTCGATTCGGGATGTGGAAGTGCCTACGACACAACAGCTTATCGCTTTTATACAAGATCAGGCTAAGATTTTGGAGCGCTCAAACCCGCGAAATTGGTCATATACGAAACCCGCTGCTGTTGTTACGTCGCCCTCACGCGACCGGCGCGTTCATCACACCTCCAAATCTTACGCAGCAGTTACCGCGAATTGTTGTTTGTGTAGTGGTAACCGTCGACATTTATATGATTGCGCTCAGTTTAAAAATATGCGAGACGCAAGGGCTAGATATGAGTTTATTAAATCGAAGTACGGTTGCGTTAATTGTTTAAGCACTTTACATAAACTTCCGGATTGTAAGAGTACGTCAGTCTGTTTCTGTAATAAAAGACACCATAGGTTATTGCATTTTGATAGTAATAATTCGCAATCGCATGCGGCTATGGTAAATACCGCCGTCGCGTACTCGCCGCCGCCCGCTCATCGAGCGACCGTTACTTCGCCCGCGCCTTCTCATCGCGCTCACACGACTTCGTCATGCATTCGAGCGCCCCCGCTTGCTACAGAACCAGTTACACATACACAGTCTTACACTTCTTGTCATAAGGGTGATATACTTTTGTCAACCGCTCAGGTATACGCGCGCTCTAAGGGTAGCGCTGGTATCAAATCTGTAGTTAGGTGTTTGATAGATAATGGCTCGCAGAATAATCTAATAACATCTGCTTGTTCTAGTTTATTAAATTTACCGATAATACCGTTGAATAATTCCTATGTTAAAGGTGTTGGTTCCGCTTCAAGTCCGATAATCGGTTATGTTCATTTAGACATTGAATCCCGTATTTATCCGGATCAGAAATACACTATACATGCGCTTGTTGTAGAATGCATTACGGATCAATTGCCTTCGAAATTTATCGATTGTGATCGCGACCTAGATTTTCGTAACCTTCCGCTCGCTGACTTAAGCTGGAATATTCCGGGCAAGATTGATTTATTGTTAGGTGCCCAGCTATTCCCATTTATATACTTAGGAAATATGGTCGAGTGTGGGCCGCGCGCACCGTGTGCTTTATCTACAACATTTGGTTACGTACTTATGGGAGATTACCCGCGTAAACATATTTTACCTACTGCCGCGTCTTTTTCTGCGTTAGCGCTTAATGATATAGTGCAAAAGTTCTGGGAACTTGAAGAAGTACCCATGAAACGCTTGTTGTCACCAGAGGAGACAGATTGCGAAAATATTTTCACGGCTACCGTGACCCGTGACGACGTAGGTCGTTATACAGTTGCATTACCGTTCTGTAGGGACCCTTCGGAATTAGGTAATTCGCACGCTACCGCTTATCGCCGTTTCGTTTCACTCGAGCGTAAGCTCCGTCAGGCACCGATAGTGCGCGAAAATTATAACAAGGTTATTCAGGATTATATTCATAACAATTACCTCAGTCCTGTTAAAGAATCTGAGCTGTCCTCTGATGGTTATTATATACCGCATCACGCAGTAGTCCGACCTGATAAACCGATGCCGCGCATCGTATTGGACGCGAGTGCTAAAACGCATACAGGACTTTCGCTTAACGATATATTACATATTGGACCCAATTTACAGGCCGATCTGTTTTTATTATTGTTAGGTTTTAGATTATTTCCTATTGCAATGAACGCTGATATAAAACAATATTATTTACGGATTGGTGTACCAGTAGACCAACATAAATACCTACGCATTTTATTTAGATTCAACGAATCGGAAAAAATTCGAACTTATGCCTTTAATAGGCAACCTTTCGGTCTTAAGTCAAGCCCTTACATAGCTATGCGCACTGTGCGACAGCTGGCTACTGACATGAGTCCGCTCTATCCTGATGCCGCGAAAGTGGCAGAGACCTGTCTGTATATGGACGATTTGGTTCTTTCTATTGCAAATGAGGATACTGCCACGCAATTAGCTCACAACTTGATTAAGTTTTTCAAATCGGGTGACTTTGACTTAGTGAAGTGGTCTAGCAATTCACCAGTGCTACTTGACTCGCTTCCCGACACGCACCGCAAGTCGCTTGATTTTGATGTTGACAATAATGTCTCTAAGGTCTTAGGTCTCTCATGGGAACCATGTGAAGATAATTTTCATTTCACATGCGCCGCAATTAATGAAAGGTGCACCAAGAGAAACATACTCTCGATGGTTGCACGACTATTTGACGTGCTCGGATTGGTCGCGCCTGTGATTCTCTATGCCAAGTTGTTAATTAAGGAACTGTGGCTCAGCAAGTGTGATTGGGACGATCCTGCACCGGAGCACATACGCACCCGTTTTTTCGCTCTTGCGCAAGAACTTCAAATGCTTGACACTTTAAGGATTCCACGTCATGTAGGCGTCGAAGTTGGTTGTGAATTACGTCTTGTTGCTTTTTGTGATGCTAGCATGAATGGTCTGGGATGTGTCATTTATGCCCATTGTACCTACCCGTCTGGCATTCAAACTCGCATTCTTTGCGCTAAATCAAAGGTTTCGCCAACAAAAATCACTACGCTCGCTCGCTTAGAATTATGCGCTATTTTACTTATGTCAAAATTAATAAAAACTGTGCGAGACACATATGCAACACGTATGACCATTGCCGGGATATACGCATTTTCTGATTCCACTATTGCTTTATCATGGGTTCATTCTTCACCACATCGTTGGTCAGTTTTCGTCGGTAATCGCGTCGCTCAGTGCCAAGAAAACTTGGACTCTAAACATTTTTATCATATTGCCGGAGCTAGTAATCCAAGTGATTGTCTTTCGCGTGGTATGCTTCCATCGCAACTTTTGACCCACGATTTGTGGTGGAAAGGTCCTCCGTGGATTCGCAGCTCATCTGAGAAGTGGCCGATTAAGCCATTCTCGCTTAATAATTGCTCTGTCTTGCCTGAACTCAAGGCAAATGTGTTGGCTGCCATTACTCACACAGAGCCGCCGTTGCTGTGTACGTTAGCACAACGTGTTTCTTCTTGGGAAAAGTTGCTACGTATCACCGCATATGTATTAAAATTCGCAAGACCTAAAGTTAAGGTCGAACCTCGTTCTATAGCAGGGTTGACAAGTGCTGAGAATGCGTTAATTCTCGCCGTTCAATCTGTGCACTTCTGTGAAGATATCAAATTGATCAAGGCTGATAAATTACCTTCAAAAAAGCTGCAAAGCCTCTTCGTCTTCTTAGACAAACAAGGGATTTTACGCATTGGAGGAAGACTTTCTGGATAAATGCTTCCTTTCGAAGCTAAACATCCGGTTCTTCTCCCTAAACGCGATCATGTCGTTGACTTAATAATATAGCATTTTCATGTTGTTAATTGTCACACCGGACCTGGACTTCTTATGTCTATTATACGACAACGCTACTGGATCTTGGATGCCAGGACTGTTATCAGGTCCAAGTTGCGAAAGTGCAACACTTGCTTTAAATGCAACCCAACGCATCCAACGCCTATAATGGCTGATCTTCCTGATTACCGTGTTTCAGAGGCCAAGGCATTTTGTCACACTGGTGTAGATTACGCTGGTCCGATAAGGACAATCCTTTCTCGCCGCAGAGGTCAACATGCGCAAAAGGCGTACATCGTTCTTTTTGTTTGCATGGTCACACGTAGTCTACATATTGAAGTGACCAGTGATTTAACTACTGAAAACTTTCTAGCCGCTTTTAAACGCTTTATTTCCCGTCGAGGACCAGTTTCATGTCTCTATTCCGATAATGGATCTACTTTCATCGGTGCGAAGGCACATTTAGATGAGCTGTATAGTTTTTTATTGAACTCTAGCTTCAAAAACGCGCTGTCGAATGAGTTGCTCTCTCGACGCATAGAGTGGAAGATGATTCCCCCAAGATCACCAAATTTTGGTGGGATGTGGGAAGGGAATATAAAGAGCATGAAAACGCATTTATATAGAGTAATAGGAAGTCAGTTACTTACATACGAAGAACTGCAAACTGTTCTTACTCAGATAGAGTGTATTCTTAACTCTCGTCCATTGAGCGTATTATCGTCAGACCCTTATCCTGAGGTGTTAACTCCCGCGCATTTTTTGATGTCTACTCCGTTGCAATATTTACCCGCTGCTGATTTGTCAGATCAACGATTGAGTCTGTTAGAACGTAAAAAGTTGTTAGATAGTATGGTCCAATCCTTTTGGAAGAAATGGCACTTAGAGTATTTGCACACGTTGCAAGTTAGGCAAAAATGGGCTACTCCCGACAAACCGGTAGAAATCGGAACTGTTGTTCTTCTTGAGCAGGAGAATTCTCCACCGTTGCATTGGCCGTTAGGAGTAATTACGGACGTGTTCAGAGGCTCTGATAACGTTGTACGCGTGGCGATAGTTAAAACGCAAACTGGAATTTACAAACGCGCTGTAACTAAATTATATCCTATTCCTACACAATAAATTCAACTTAGTTTCAACCTTATTTTTAGTTTAGGCCGCTATATTTATCATATTTATTATTTAATCGCATAATGCATGTGTTACTCTCAGTCAGTTAGAAAATTCGCGTGTTTTGAAACATCTTGTGATGTTCCAAGGCGGGGTGCATGGTAGAGCGCCAATATATTTATAAAATGCATACATAATCGCACCATAATATATTTCGTTATATTATTAATTTCATAGTCTTTATGTAAACCACATTCTGTTTGTCGAATGCAATTAGTGCTGGTACTGCTGTAATATTGCCAATGTACTCGACGATCTCAAGAGATGGCGTTAGCAGTCTTCAAATAATGTAAACGCGCTGCACCTGATTGGTGCAAGAAAAAACGGACATACCCTGCTCTCATCGCTTTTCGCTAAGAAGACGCTTTAATATAAAAATTATGTTCCGCCACGGACTTCAGTTATATTTCTCGTGAAAAGAAGCTGATTTTCCGTTAGTCCTATAGCCGTGTAGTGTTTGGACTCGCTTGTAACCTTTACAAGGTGTATGTGGAGTGCTCCAGTCTACGATCGTGACCGGCCGGTCAATACCTTGCAAGAGACCGTAGAAACCTCGCCGCTGCTCGCTGCCTTCTGGAGGATCGGGACTTGGTCGGTGTTGCAGGTTAGTGCTGGCATGATTGTTTTGATCGATAGAAGTGGTTTACTTCCCTACACCTCGTACGCTAACTGTTGAGCAATCACACCCTGGTTGGGCTATTTACACGCCTGACCAAGTAGTATACTGAGGGAACCTTCTCTAAGGAACATGGAACGGTGAAATGTGTTCTAGACGGATACTGGAGCAATGTGTTCAGCACCTGGTTTAGAGAACGTTAAGCCGTCTGTACGAATGTCTCTCAAGTCACTCGTTTACGAATTTGCATAGACGTAGAATTGGAAAACTCAAGCTAAATGCAGTTCATTGTTATTTAATGTTATTTTTCTTTTTTTCTCCATCCCCTCAAAATACTCTACGGCGGTTTACAGCAAAAATGACTTCATCATTTGATGAAAATCTCTGGGCATCTAACCATTTCTTTTCAGGATATTTTCTCTTTGGGAATAAGTGGAAATTGCACGGGGCCAGATCTGGGGAATAGGATGGATGCGGTAGCAATTCGAACCACAATTCATGGAGTTTGGCGACTGCAATCATTGACGTGTGTATAGGCGCGTTGCCATGGTGGAACAAAACTCTTTTCTTGGCAAAATAAGGTCGTTTATTTCGGCTTAATTTTTGAAAACTTGTTTGAAACTATGGAAATTTCAGGGTTTTAACCTCCAAATCAATAGTTCATTATCACGCTTAAAACTTAACTTGGCACAAATAGCAAAGTTTTTTGTTCTCTTGATTGCGTTGAAAAATGATCAAATTTAGATTTAAAATCCATTTTGCTTATTAACCGGTTTTCCTCATAACAAAATAAAGTAATTCATTTTGCAAAAAGGTCCGATATCCGGCGACGAAGCTCTTCGGTGTTATAACTTTACGTAGTAATGATTTAACAGGACCGGCAACGGAAGTAATTACTGTCATCTTTTAAAGGAATCAATCTATATTTTTAATTGCCAAGACCTTTCCATTAGCAACTTAAAATGTTGACATGGAATTAATTGAACCGTATCAGCTTTACTTATACCGCATCAGCATCTCAAACAGCAAAACGGCTGACAATTTTCTTTTACTTTACATGTTCTCCAGATCGATCTTTGAACAAAACAACTTCACCGCAAAATACTAAAGGCGCACAACAAAACAATATTCTACCATTGTTTTTAAAACAACAAAAACAAAACAAGAAAAGGTGTAGCTGAAACAATCGGCACTTACCTTCGGAGGAAATTCTTTTGTAACCTCTTGTAGTCTGAAATGAGAGCGACATCAAAACGTTTTTGGTTAAGGTTCCGTATCTAAAAACCTATCAATGAAAAAGAGAGAGACTCCGCAGCATTGTGTTGATAATATGATTTAAAAAAAACGTTCTTATATGATGACAAATTGTAACCTAACCTATGTTGAATGCAAGGGATAAAAAATCATGAACATGATAAGATTAACAATTATCTTCCAATTTGAAACGCGTATTAAAAGTCAAGATGAATGTTCACATCTAGCTTCCCTCCAACTCAACCAGTAGAAGTCGACAAAACCTGAAATGAAAAAGCTCGTTCTAGCAAGCTTTCTTAGACCAAAACGAACCGCGTACCTCAATGAGAACCGGAGACGTAAAGAAAGAAAGCTTTGAAAGAAAACATAAGAAATGAATTAAAAAGAAAATAATGAAGCTTTAATTATCACATGTATGTTTACAGTATTACAACTGTGCACACGTCCGCGAGGTGTCTTTGGGCTTCAGCTGAAAATCAGTGCTATGGTCACTTTTATGGACCATAGCATAGGCTGAGCTGTGGCCTTTTAGTCACACATTTTATTGTATGTTGTTGTTTCGTAAGTAATTCTTTTCTTAAGTTTAGTACATTTTTTTTTCTTCCATGATTATTTATTGTGTGTGGCTAATAAATGTATTTTCTCTCTTTGTTTCTTTCTTTCTTTCAAGTATGCAGGAGGAAATCGCGATTGAGTATAACTTTAGAAGGATAAAAGTTAGATTTTTAATATACAGAAATGCATAGAAATATACAGATAGATAATACTTAATTTGTACACCAGGATATTACAGAGAATATGCATTATAAAATGTGTAGGATCGATAATGTACAAAGGGCATCCTTATCGCCTAGCAATCTTTTCCACCACCAGCATCTAAAGGCTTAGAAAACTCTAAAGTCAATTGATTTGAAAATTTTAGACAACATTGTATTTCAATATGCTTGCCTTATTAGTAAAATTAAAAAGAAACCATTATTATAGCCACTTTTCATGTACAAAATCAGACATTAGACACCACCAACAGGACCAGGTCATTATTATTTTGCGTGCTCCTCAGGAGGAGCTAGGAAGGAGGAGTACCATGAGGGTCAATCACTTAAGAGAGGGGATGGTGAGGGGGTGAATTTGGTTAAACCACTTCAGTTACAACATTTAACAGCTTATCATAGCAAGTGAAAGAAAAAATTGTATGAACAATCTAAATATCATTCGTGTTCGTATATTATCACTACATATTAAATAAAAATCTTTAAAAAAAAAAAATTAAACCGACGAAAAGAACTAAAAAGCAAAAAATAAATAAACCTTAAGTCTTTTGTATTGAGCTTATTTCCATAAACTATCAAATTTTATATAAATATATTTTGAGTCGGTTTAAGACTTAAGGTTTCTTTATTTTTTGCTTTTTAGTTCTTTTCGTCGGTTTAATTTTTTGTTAAAAAGATTTTTATTTTATAATTTTTTTTCATCATCAGCTCAGCTATATGATGTGATGATTTCTAAATGCAAATACCTGATAAAGTAATGAAAAGTAAACAAAAACAATATTCGTGGGTTCCTCTCAATTTCATCAGGATCCCATCGTCAGATCCTGACTTCCTTCACATGGGACCACCCTTGAGGTATACCCTATCTAACAAAAAAAGAATAATCAAAATCGGTTCATAAATAACGGAGTGAGGGCTGAACAGACATAAAAAAAAATAAAAACAAAAAAAAAAAATATTATACGGTCGAATTGAGAACCTCCTTTTTTTTCGTCGGTTAAAAACAAAGTCCCCCACCGCGTCTGTCTGTCTGTTCGCGATAAACTGAAAAACTACTGAACAGATTTTCATGCGGTTTTCCTTAATAAACAGAGTCATGAGGAAGGTTTAGGTGTATAATTTGTTAAGATTTCGTGTAAATTGAAATATGTTGATGGTTGTTGAAGATGTCGCTATCCATGCGAAATCGGGGTGGGTTGCTAGTATGCTTATAAAAAACTACTAACTTGTAGTTTTACAGTTACTGCTGCATACATAGTTCAGCGTATAAAACAGACCAAATAGATGTTTATAGCTACGGACCCTTTCAGAAATATTTAATCACTGTACAAGTATGAGTATTCCAGGGCACGTTTGCAGTTGACAGTAACTTTTCGTTTCGAAGGACTTAAATGCAGTTAACGAGTCTTGAATTCATTTAAAATGTTCTTTAGTTTTCTAAATGTAGGATTTTTTTTTTATGTTTCGTGTTCCATTTTTCATTTTATGTGTGTTACTGTACTATATAATGTCTTAATCAAATTGTCTTTTTAACTCCCGACGCAAAAACTTGTGTAATAAGTTTGACGTGTCTGTGTGTCTGCGTGTCTGTCTGTGGCATCGTAACTTCCAAACGAATGAACCGATTTAAGTGCGGTTTTTCAAAGGTGACTTGATCAAGAGTATTCTTAGATGTCATTCAAGAAAATCTGTTCAACCGTTCTAAGGAAGGGATTTTCGAGTCGGGAGTGTTTTAAATTTATGATTATTGTCATAATCGAGTGTTGTGTGTGTGAGTTTCTCTATATTAAACCTCACACGGTAGAATTGTGTCACATGTCATGAAATAACAATGTGTGACGTTTGTTTTCAAATGTATTCAAAATCATTATTATTATGTAATGCTTCATTTCATGAGAACTGCTTAATATAATTAATTTTAACAATAGTGAACTAGAGACTATTAATGCCGTTCAACGTGGTGCACTAAACCTCTCTTGTGTCTTTTGTTCAGTCCCATAGCGACATCTATAATCCATTCGATAAAAACTTTAACAAAGGACTCCGCAATTCCTACAATGTTGTCACTTAGCGTTTTATCGTTTTTTTCCCGCCTTTGGAGAGGGGACTAATTTCATTATGGCGACCTACCTCCTATGCTGAGTTTGCTTAATGATATTTCCACAATCTTTTGTTGAATTCGTTAGAGGAGTTCTTTTATTGTGAGTAATCAGGAATATCTAAGTCTTAGTCTTCAGTTGGTTTTATTTTGACTCACACATTTTGTTATTCTTCGCACGATGAGAAGAGAAAATGAAGGTGAATTTAGGATTTGAATTAGGAATTTATTCTTTCGACAATTTTTTATCTTTTTATATTAGGTCAAAGATAGCGGTCGGGGCAAACTGTTTGAGATGTGCATATTACAATTTTTTATTTTATTTAACTATGTTTTGAAATGAAGTGTCTCGATGCGGTATGCTGGTACGCACCTTTAGTAGTATATAAATTGAAAAGGAACCAAATTTTAAGCGTTTTAAGTATATTAAAATAAGAATACCGAATACTGTGTGAATACTGAGTTCAACTGGAAACGTATGGATACTTATATTTTGAGATAATTATACTGAAAATAATGCAATGATAGGTTCGAATTACCTAATATTTGATTGTTTTTTAAGACGCCTCGCGCTTTTGGAATTAGTTCAATGTCTGTAAAGACAAACATTGTAAAAATGGACACAAAGAACACCCAGACTCGGGAAAACTATTTGTGAATCACACAATTTCTTGTCCCGTGTGGGAATCGAACCTACACTAGGCGCGGCTTAGTGGCAAGGTGACCACCTAACAATACGCAATGTGTTCAGCTATTATTAAAATATTAAAAAAAATTACAGGTGGAAGATGCGTGTACCATTCCAGTGGTGCTGTGGTGCCAGAAAATATTCTTGTGTTCCTCGGCAAGACAAACTTGCAGGCAATGGGCGGCAGTGAAAAACTCTACAGGGTAAGATTTTCTTTATAATATCGCTAAGCAAATATACGAGAAAGGATAGGCAAAGGTGTTTCACACGCCCACGTCAGCAACATTTGAACACGCTTATATTAGCTTCACTTATAACCAACCAATTAATAGTTCAAATTGTATTAATAGTTGATGTGAAAAAATTAATTATTTCTGTTTGTTAATTAATTATAAATAATTCAAAATTGATAAAATTCACAGAATGTACCGTTTTGATGAGTACTGAAAGGAAACTGATAGGATTTGACAATCAACTAACTGTAGTTTTAATGTAATTTGATGATTTTTCATTTCATTTCCTTGTGCTTGTCACTCGCCTACTGCTACCGCGTTGAGTATAATATAAGTCACTACCATGACTACAAACTGTGAAATTTAAATTAATAGTAATAATTTATTTCCAGGTAAAAAATGTAATCCTGCACAACAACTTCACCGTTGATCTTGTAGGAAAGGCACAGAATGACTTGGCCATTCTTATTCTGGACGTAGCTGCTGAGTTAGATGATGGAATACAAAGTTCTTGCATACACCTTGATGAGAGTACTGAAGTTGAAGAAGCTGCGGTGAGTATCGTGTATTTTCAGCAAAGCATCATAAACAAATTACTAATTAAATGTATAAAAAAAAAATTAAGACAAGCCCTGCCGCAAAACCAATTGTTTTTTTACATTCAAAAATGACGCCATAAAGCCGTCATGTTCCTTTAAAAAACATATAGTCAGTATAACTCAAGTTGATGTAAGAATTCTAACGATACCCCATCCAAATATTTTTAGGCATTTAAAAGGTGGAATAAAGAAACTCACCTACAAACATGAACCCGGAAAACATTACACTCACTTTTTTTGGGCACTCGTGTAATAATTATGCTCGATTTGGCGGGGGCACTGCCGTGCCCCCAGATGTATTTATTTGCGATTTCATTGAAGAATCATTGAAAAATATGTAATATATTAGAGCTTCAATAGTGTATTATGGCCTTAAGTGACTGAAGCTTCAACGTATTGAGGCTGTAGTCGTCTTCGTGTTTAAATACTCCCGTGATAATTAGTCTTTCTGCGCAATTAGTTGAGGGTACTGAAGAAGAACAGCGGAATAGCAAACACGTCGTGTCTGGATTGTTTTAAAACGGTGAACATATTCAGGCTCTGGTCAACTTGTTGCCCAGTCCAGCATGGGGTAGGAATGGTGTTTTTTTTGGGGCAACGAGTAGAAAACCTCTGGGTGAAGTAAAGCAGCTCGGTTTGGCTTGCTCTGGATTTGTTACGTTTTGTACGTACGTATTTGATACGATAGCTTGTATTAACTTAATGCTATATATGCTGTTCCAGACAACTGCTTGGGGACCCATCGGACAGTTGTTGCCAATATTCTTCGAGAAAGAGAAAAGTGACATTTGTTTCGATAAGAGCCAAGATATTTTCTGTACTACGTATGGCCCAAGTAAGTACATTTTATACAGGTTGATTTTTAATATCTCTTGATCTACTATGAAAGATTTGGTTTCAAACATAGGTTAGAATCCAAGTTAAGTTTACCCTGAATTCAACAATGTCTTTGTCTGCAGATAGTCTCATGGTTAAGTTTGTTTACGGAGAGTGGGCTTAATGTATATTAATAAATAGATTTTAATTGCGTTTTCAAACGATTTTGGATAATGAGATAAGCGATTTTTTTGTGGATTATTGAAATTTACAAACAGGTCTTAGATTATAGTATAAAGTCATCTATCTGTATCGGACGTTATAGATCGACATTGGCCGGTGACATTGTGTTGATCTCTAATATTTAATTTTTATATAATAAAAATGAATCGCCAAATGTGTTGCTAAGCGCAAAACTCGAGAAAGGCTCGACCAATTCGGCTAATTTTTTTTTTGATATTTTCGTTAAGGCACAGTAAAGGTTCTTGGGTAGAGAAAAAACGTAAAAATTGAGAGGGAAATAGTAAAAAACAACATTTTTCTTTTCCTATACAAACCACAGAGTAAATAATAATTAAAACACAGGTCCCCAGCTGTCAAACATTTGACGTCGTTAACTTTTGACAGAACGAAGTCTGTCGGGGCAGCTAGTTTTTTAGTTAAAAAAGACGTTTTCAAACAATTTTTAAAGAATATGATGAAATAAAGATATTTAATTTTGACTTTGACAATCTCTGATAGCTATAAAGATAGTTCACTCCCCGAGAGTTTTGTCACTTGCATGTTTGCCGCCAATAGTTATTTCACCAACGTCTTATTAGGAACTTCTTTTCTATTGAGTAAGTGATTGCACGGATGGCGCAATGGTTTAAGTGGTCACCTCGCCACTACGCCGCGCCGATTGCTGTGGGTTCAAATCTCACACGGTACAAAAATTTGTGTGATCCACAAATAGTTGTCCCGAGTCCGGGTGTCCTTTGTGTCCGTTGTTTGAATGTTTGTGAAGCCCCCCGCGACACAGGAATATTCCTAATGCGGGAGTTGTCTTTTAAAAAAGAAAAAAAAAAAATCTCTGAAAATCTTGCTTTAAAGTATAATTTTTTTTCTAAAGAAAAAACATTATCTTGTTTACAGATATACCTCTCTGTCCGAGCTACGGTGGCATTTACGTCACCAAGCGCATGTCGAGATGGTGCCTCCAAGGTATATATTATGGGGACCCAACCAGCAAAGGACTGTGCTTTAATAAAAATGTTTTATTCACATCGTTACGTAATTACTTTGACTGGATTGATGATTACACTGTAATTGATGCTAATATACTGTAATTTTATGACACGCTAATTATTGTTTTATTTACGTGTAACAGATCGGAATAACGATTTCTGAACCTATTTAATAGTTTCAGTTGTATGTTAGCGTTTGTAAGTCACTCGTTCACTACAAACTGATATAGATTCTGTTGTTGGTCTTTCTAAACTAACCTACAAAACCTCTTATTTTAGTAAGAAGAGTTTTATCGTTTCTGTCTTCTTATTTTGATCTTACTAAGGTTAACTGAGGCAGTGTTAACTATGTTGATACGTTTACGGACTTTAAAATGTCGTTTAACAGCTCAAAAATAAAACTAAGTAATTTTAGTCTAGTACCACTAACCAACAATAGCTCTCAGTGCAAAAAGAAGAGTTGAAAGGTGTTAGTGGTTCTCGTGTTATCAAAAAAAAAACTATCTATATCTAATACATGGTTATTATAGGGTTTGGGAACTTTTCTGTTAAGTTTAAATTACCCATCAGGTGACACGTCTGCTCGTTTGCCCCCTATACCATATAAAAAAAACCTGTATTTGAAGAGTCCCCTCTTGTCCGTGGCTTATACTTTAGCTATGTAATAGAATATAAATTAATAGTACATTAAGGGTTAGTAAAAATAGGCATAATCAGTAGACAATTATACATTTCATACATTAGCTCAGCTTAGAAATATTTAGCTTAAAAATAGCGTGGAAGTACTTATAGGTCTTGAACAGTATGGCCAAAAGTAATTGATTAAAAGTATTGATATATAGGTAGTATTGACCAAGGTTTTGAGAGCCTGTACGTGTTATGTTCCTTTAATACCTACGAGTAAAATTTGCTTTACTAAATGGACAACCATTGTGTCATCGTGTTCCATTCATATCAGAAATTATTTACGTGGATTGAAAGAATTATAAGAATTCAAAATAAGCATGCATCGAATAACCACAGGCTATTATTAGATTATGGCCTTAATACACAACTTTCCACATTTGGTGTTCAGCCAGATATTAATGACAGATGAACGATATCTCGCAATGTGTATTGCACCAGTAAATTCAGCCATATTTGGCTTCTAAATTCGGAAACATTTCCACCGACGATGAAAGCTGCCTTCCTGGGTTTGTATTGTATTGATATATTTGAATTTGTAATGTGGTGGGAACTTGTGGCCAATAAATATTTTTTTTTGGCAAAAGTGTAGGATGCAAAGTGTAAAGGCTATTAAGCTCTTTGCTTTACGAAAGGTATGCCAAAAATTCTTGATATACTATTAGTTATAAAGTGGTTGTAATTTTATTAAATTGATTTGACAGTGAATCTTTATAACGATCTCATTAGACAAGTTAATTCGAGGGACAGGCTAATGAAATCAGATTACTCAGATTATTTGAAAAAGTCACAAGAATCCTTATCAGAATATGAGTGGATGGCTATCTAACTCTTTTGTCCAGTAACCAGTGTATGGTAGGACAAACTCTTCCAAGTTCTACAAGTAATATTTTAAAAAGGAAAATATGTCAACTGTACGTTATGTAATAATAATAACACAGAGGGGCTAGTGGCTAAGTGGTAACCGTGTAGGTTAGCACATTACAAAGTTAAGGAATCCTAGCTAGGTCAGTCTAGGATGGGTGACCATTCTTAACACATTGAGACCCCTCCGTAACTCCGAGAGCATGTTAAATCGTCAGTTCCGGGTACCCTACAAACATCTGTGGCATTCGTTACGGGTAGTTGCGAGCCCTAAAACGTCCGACAACCTGATCTAACTACAGAACTTCGATGTCGCCTAGTACTTGAGTTGTGGAGGTCTGATGGCAGTCGCTTCACGTAAAATATCAAAGTTCGGCCGTATCGTAGTTAGACTGAAGGTCGACCCCAACTTAGTTGGGAAAAGGCGCGGCGGATGATGAAAAATAACTTGACACATCTCACACACGGCCGTCTGGCGTCTCAAACTAGGCAGAGCTTGTACTATGGTAACCAGACTGCTGGTAAACATACTTATATATATTCTAAATACATACATATTATAGATTAATTACACCCAGTCTAAATGATCATGCTCATCACACAATTATTTGTCCTGGGTGGGAATCGAACCCACGATCTCTGGCTTAGCAGTCAGGATCACTAACCACTAGATCAACATCAACAGGCCAGTAAATATGGGAAATAACCATATTTAAGTAGCCTTGAGGAGTTGTACAGTAAACCCCTAGTTAAGCTCAAGCTACGAAGACATAAAGACGAAAGGGACTATTTTATTAATAGTATTTTAAAAAACTGGAAGTCCTCCTTAAGACTTGAGTATAGAAAACTATTTCACAAAAGTGAGGCTTCCGTTATGGAGAGAAAGATAATTAACATGTCAGATTCACTGACGCAATGTTGGTACATTGTGTTAATGAATCTGATGAACAACCCACGCACACACGCCCGATGACAAATCATGGTCAGTCCATTAAAACTGTCCATAGTCGGTTAGTTGCTGATTTAGATCCCAAACAATAGCAGTCAGTCATAATTCATTCCAAAACCAGATTATTGACCGTATGCGTGATAATGTAACAAGTGTTTGATAAATAAAACCTTACCTTCATTGTTATAACGTGTACAGCTTACGTATCGTTGTCATTACTATTACTAAACTTTGTCAGTGTGTGCCTTAGTGTGTTTGTTATATCTTCAAGCTGAAATGGATTTATGGATTTGCACACACTTCGAAATAGAGATAGACGTAACGCATACAACCTTCCTTCACTTGGATCCACAATTAAGCCTTGCAAGAATCTCCTCCTCCTCATCTCTATTTACATGTATTTTTTAATGCCCTCTAAATATTTCATATCAAATAAACTGCCAGCAACATCTGAAATGCAGCAGTAGCCCATAATTTAGTTAAATTCTTTAAGCCTCTTTAAAAACAGCAGCCTTAACAATAATCCTGTTTTTACTTGAAATAAGAGTAGATTTATCATATAGAACCATTGCTATACGCCATCTTAAATGTATCTGTTTTTGGGTACCGTATCCAAAGGGTGGAATAGAACCCTATTACTAAGCTCCACTGTCCACTCTCTTTTAGTCTTTCTACCTGTCAGCGGGCTCTATCTCATGTACTGTAATAGGTAGACAGTTGAAATTTTCTACAATGGTACAAAACCCTTCTAGTGCGAGTCCGAGTCGGTTTTTTACTATTAGTTACACATGTCAGAACGTTGTTAAATCAACGTATTCTACAGATTGCAAATGTCTTTATATATTAACACTACAAATATGTGCGTTGCATAGCGTGCCAAACAGAACAACTCAAACATACGAATGTTGTTTATTAATCCATGCTTACACGATTTCAAATCGAAGTACACAGTTTTAATTTAGAAGTTAACCATTTTGCGCATGCTTTAAACTGTGGGATGACCAGCCTGACAAAATTTTCCAAGATAATTCTGTATTGAGTATGGAGTTATGGACTGTTAATGTATTGGTTGATTTTAGTTTTTGTTATATTGTGATGGTTCTGATCACGTATTTTAATGAATTTAAGTTAATAGTTAAATTTGTGGCAAGATGTACATCAACTATTTCAGCTTTCTTTCCGCACTTTTGACTAACCTACTGTTGGATTGTCGCATTGGGGGAAGGTATGTCTAACAGAAGATACCACTTCATTTTTGTTCGGAATCTGTAAACGAAACCCTTGGTTCAAGTTACGACCGTTGTTTGATTTTTAAAGAACTACGGTTGCAAGAGTACCTGCAGCAAGCCACTAGTTAGGACTGTAAATTTGCATACCCGCCAGAATCAGCTCAGTATCAAAAGTCTAGATTTTCCGAAGCGAAGCAGTTTTGCTTCAACAATTACGACGTGTAAAAGTCTTGCAGTCCATCACAGTCTGCTTACTATTTGGGGACTCTATGGAACCTTTGTACGCTATCAAAAATACTTTAATTTGCAAGTCCTGATGTCAATTCCAAGTCTAGTGCCCGTTTCCGATTAAGATGCGTAGAATGATAATTGTCGCACAGGTATTTTGAGTGGAAAGAACCCAGCTAGCCCACGATCTAATGAAACTTAACCATGGCATTATGTTTCGTTTGATAAGTGACGTCAATAAGTCTCTGACATTTCAAGTACATGATGGCATTGGAGGCATACTTTATGTAACACATATACGTAATATTATATGCGTCTCAAATCGATTACCATGATGATTAGTTACGCTTCGCGTTGTTTATCAGTAATTGCTTATTTATCTAGGTTACAAAGGAAATGAATAACAAGTATACTAAAAAAAAAAACTGAGAATCCTTTTAGCACTGCTTATGAAGATTCCAAGATATTGTTGTGCCTTTTAGCATTATTATATGTTCTGGTATTTGTAGTTATACTTATTGTTCCACAATCCTATTTCTTTACATCCCTATTAGCTTCTTCACTCAGCTTTGCTTGCGTAAGTAATTTTTCTATCCCTCAGAAATAGTTTTTTGGAGTTTACTCCTTAAGAATCGATTTGCATATGAGACGCCCGGTATGAAAAAAATATGAAGAGTAAAATTTAGTGATCGGAGGGCAGCGTAACGCTTTATTGTGTTTTTTATGCTTTATTGGAGTTTACTCCTTATTCTCGACGCATGTAAGTAGATATGTGTATACCTTTATGTTATATATATGTGTAAATATATACGGAATATATAGAGGGAGGGAGGGAAAAAACTCCAGTCGTGCGTCGGAGCTGACGTACACATTTTTTATTTTGTTATCTGGATGACCGCTTCGTCTTTTTCTGTACCCTTGACAACGTGTGTTGCAAATTTCATGATGATCGGTTGAATTGTTAACGCGTGACAGCGTGAAAAACAAACAAACAAAGAAACTCACCTTGGCATTTATAATATTAGTTAGGATTTGGGGCGTGTTCGAAATTTGATAAACGAATTTCTCTTGAAGTACTAATAGGTTTCCACGAAACGAGCACTGACATAAAACTTTTAGAATATTCCTCAATATCGGTTCAGAAAGAGCAGATATCTTCCCAATAAATCTCGTCCCTAGTTGTACAACTCCTTAATTCGAAATATTTCCGAACCTCCTTCATTTACCAGTTCTCTGGTATACGCTTATTTTTGCCAGCTATACAAGGAAATTCGACAAAATAACTCACATCCAAAGCTCATGTTGGTGAAATCTTTCCCAAGGGAACCGTACATTTATCAGGGATAAAAAGCCTATGTGCTATTCCAGACTATAATCTATCTCTGTGCCAAACTTCATTCAGATACGTTCACCCGTTTTTGCGTGAAAGATTAACAAACATCCATCCATCCTCACAAACTTTCGTATTTGTAATATTAGTAAAATTCTTGACTGTCAACTGAAATGTACATCTACATATGTATTTTGGCGGTACCAGCTAGAGTAGAGCTCTAGCTAAGGAAGGTGGAATTTTTAAAATGTGTACAAGTGACCTTCGATAGGCCACTAGTAAACTTATTAAGGGTCCTGTTTAATTGTTGGCCACCTTTTTCTTTCTTTACAAAGAAAAAGTATGGTACAATACATGCATTTATACACTCATGCCTCTATCCTCGAAGTAGAAGGCAGAGACTTATTATACACCCAAATTTTGCCAACTATAATGTGCTCACAGAGAGTTCTGTTATATTTAACTAATTCAATAGAGTGCAGCAAGTTGCTAGCAAACCAAATATCTTACCACCTCATCTAAAAAAACGTATTGGCCTTGGGCAAGCTACTCACGTTAAAGGGGCGGCTTGCGCCTATAATTGTATTTATTACTGGTTTATTATAGGTTGTAAATAAAAGTATATACAGCCATACATTATAAAAGAAATACATACAGTCGAACGTAGACTCTCCTCCATTTTTCAAGTCAGATTCAATAACATTAATCACTATAAACGTCAAAGTGAAAAAAAGAGTGAAAAAAGTGAAAAATCGACAAACACACGGGCAGGGTTTCCCTCGTTTTCCCTCAGACACCATCAGCAGTTCCGGGCTTGGTGTCAATGGACTATCTTCGGAGTTTTTAAAATCTTTTTTTAATTGGTTAAAAATACCAGAAAGCCAATACTTCTTTATTCTACGCAGTCGGCTACGTGACAATCATCACGCCATTAATATGCGTCGTGGTGAACAGATCGGCATATTTGAAAAATAGCGGATGCTTCTATGTAGAATACAAATGTGCTTAATAAACCATTCTTCATTTATTCACAGTCGATATTGAGGATATGGAGGTAGACGAGCAACCTAACGCGATTTTTAGTTGCTTTCTTCATGTCGTTTGCTCCTATTAGCTTCTAGTGTGCGTGCGTGTAAGTTTGTGTATCTTGTAGCTTCAGCAGACGGACTAATGGCGTGACGTCACCGGTGTAACTGATCATTTATTATGATCAGGTCTGCCGAGAAAAAAATAAAAGAGATGATGAGAAATGACGAAGAACAAGCAGAATTATTAAGTAAATAAGAAAGAAAAAATAACAGTATCATATAGGTAAATAAATAACAAAGGAAATTGTACTTTTAATCAAATTACCTGCTAGCCAATGTAGGCAAATACAAAGAGAAGAAAAAAAATGTAATAAAGAATACTATGAAAGAAAACAGCTTTCAATCTTCTTGAAGTTCCTGATTTGAATCCTGGTACTGCTTCACCGAACATTGTCAGTGCTTGATCATGGACTGTGACCATGTTGATGTTGCTTCTACTACTAGAATTTCTCGCTGAGGTAGTAAACGCCCGCGTCCAAACTACGATGGTGTTACACAATCAAGAGACTGTCGCAACTGTAGAAGTCCGTTCTCGTCCTATATCGCTGGAATCATTACGTTCTTATGTCAACAATGCTAAAATTCCAACTACCTCACGTAATAGCCAAACGAGTACGCCCCTTCCATCTCCTCCAGCTACAACACTAACTTTGCCATGTGTAGCAGTCTCGCTAATAGTCCAAGTTCAACTTGTTTCATAGACTCATCGACGTTAAAAATTAATGAACTCCGTAGTAAGCTTCGAAGTACAAAAAGAGCCGAAGATTTAATAACATAGCAAAACAGAATATTAAAAACTACTTACAGAAAAAGGTTTCAGCGATTTGAAATTTAGACTAATGCTCAACAAACACAGCAATATAAAAATACTATGTTTTTAATACAATTGTGAAGTTTTTAAAGGTTTACAGGTTTGACGTGATTAAAATTTTATTCTTGAATATTTAAAAAAGACCTGTACATATAACAATCTCTATTGAAGATCTTGATAGAAAATTCTCCTAAAATTAATATCTCAATACAATGTTCTGTAAAATACTGAAAATTAAATTCGCCACAAAAATACTTGGCAAAAACACCAATTATTGATATTGACCCTATTGTTATCTTAGGTTAATTCTGTACGTTCGACGGCGGATCGAAGCAATAGACAGAAAATGTGTTGATTCTATAAGGATTCCATTTTTCCTTAGAACCCTAAAAAGGTTATTTTTGCAGCTATACCTTATTTATATCTTAAAACAATATTTGACTTGTTTCCAAACTAATATTTGTAGGTTTTAGGAGTTCTTTTAGAATTGTGTTGTTCAGATTACATATAAAACAAATAAATGGATTTTAATTATGTTGCGTTACGTAATCAGTTTATCTCACAAGGAAAAATAGGTATTAATAAAACATCTTGAATATAAATTTATGTGGGTTTTCCTTTTATTTATGTGAAGAATGAATTTTCCTTATTCCGACCGAGATATTTATATTATTGTACTTACTTAAGATCTTTTTAAGTTCTTTGTGATGAATGTAACTTAAAATGGAAGGTAAATAACCTTTCATTTTAAGTACGCCCGGGTAATATAATTATTCTTTATACGATTTTATTACAGTCTTTTTTTGTTTTTTTTAGACTCCGTCCACTGTTCAGCTAAAAAAGAGGTACTTAAAATAAGAAAACGTTAGTCGGAAATGAGACGTGTAAATATAGAAGACCACCCTACTCAGCTTAGCTGGCAGTTACTTCTCAAACTTTCACATCATATTCTACGTTACAAACCGTAGCCTTAATATCTTGGAAGGCTTCCAAAGTGTATGTGTGCATCGTGCCTTGAATCTAAATCCCAACAGTGCACGTTGAAAAATTATAGTAATAGTTTTATATACACCACGTTACAGTATTGAACGGCGGACAAAGGAATAATGATTTAATTGAAGTGATGAACAAATTTTCGTCAATATTTTATGAAACAATTAATGTGTCAAGATGTGGTTGACGACTTAAGAAATGGCAAAATTAGAGAGTGCTATAGAGCTATAGATATATATGGTTAATAAGAATAACAATCTAGGATGTGTTACACAGAGGTAATTAGATAAAACTAAGCATAGTTTGTAGTATGTAGTAAATGAATACAGATTATAGAAACACCCACACCAAAGTAGTAAATACGAATACTTGCACTATGTGTTCAGTAATAAGATCAACAGAAACACAAAGTAACTCGTCTGCACTCGACAGTAGACAATAATAACAATCGGCTACAAATTTGAAATAACAATCAGTCTGTCAGTGCTCAAACAGTTTTCACAGTAAACGGTTCTAAAATGTGGCTTCGATTTCTGACGTTTTGCATCCTTGTCTCACTCATTTTAATTGCAGTTTTAAGCACTATATACGGGAGACCAGTCATAAATATATTTTTCAAAAGATGTTGCGACAATGATATTGAAAACGATCACGGAATATTCGAGAATTTTAATGAAAACTTCTTGATGGAGAAACTAGTTAGTGATGTGATTTTCTATGACGACGATAGTAATGCAGAAATTGGTGAAAATGGAACGGTCTTTAGTAATAATCTGACTATAAGTGACAGTGTAGACTAAGTAGCAAGTGATTTATAGTGAAGATAAAATAAAAAGAAGAAAGTAGGAGTAAATGTAAACGCTGTATACGTATGACGAAATTGATTACACTTGGTCTCAAAAGTGTTTATAAAGAAAAACTCATGAAATTATACAATAGGTAAGAAAAGATTGACTAGAATGGCTGAGAGATCTAGATTTTAACAGTAAATTTAGTGGAATTCTTTGACTACTGACTTTATTAGAAGATCTAGTCAAAGCAAGATTTACTAAAGAGGATGTAAGAAATGAGAAGAAGAGTGGACTAGAAAATTGTACGAGTTTGAGAAACAGGATTATTTTTTGTAAATATTTCAATATACAATTAAAATATACTGAGCCCTTTTAATATTAATGTCGGCATATGGAAGATTTGAGAAACTGAAAATTTGCATTGGTGACTTTCAGAATCATTATATGTAGTAGAGTTAAAGTCAATTTCTCAAAAACTGAGCTGGTGACATATTTTTACAAAAAATCATTCGGAATGTAAAAAAATACAAGGACGGAAGTTATAACTGCTTAGGAAGAAAGATATCCAAGTAGGTTGTAGACTGGTACCCATATCCAGTTCTTCAATGGAGGTAATACAATATCGTTAGTTGCGGAAGTCCTTCAAATAGATCAATCTTCAACACGGAACTTGAATTTGTGACATAAAATTTGGTTTTATAACTTATTAATATAAAATAAATGTAGCAGTAAATTTTAAGTCGTAGGTTTCCTTTTTTTTTCATATTCAATAGAGGGAGAGCGAGTAACATAATATGGGAATAGGTTTGTTTTAGTGAGTCATGACTACGTTTCGAATTCATTAAATGTTACCTTCTTTTGCATGAGTCAAGAATATTGAGGCCGTAGAGGACTTTTGTGGCCGGAAATGTTTATTTTCCTTGTAGCCCTGTTCTATTCTGGTTGGAATATTAATCTTAGTTTAATTCATTTTTCAAGAGACTTATAAGGGTCTCTGCTATTAGAATAGACTCATGGTTGTTACTTTTACAGTGTCATCATATTATTCATTTATATTAAATTAAAATTATATTTTATATAAAAATGTTATGTTTCATTGCATTATTTAGTTTTTAAAGTCTTTTTTTAATTTAATGAACAAGTATATGGTTGATTGACGTGGTTGTAAGCGGCTATCATGAGGAATTTTTATTTGCACCACTAGTGGTAGGGCTGTCGTAAAGTTATCTTTAAAATCGTAATTTCTGTTTAAAAAAATTAAATACTGGGTGAGGTTCTATCCCAGGTTTAATTCAAACAAACCTTACTTGTGGTACAAAAATATATTTATTTTTCAATATTAGTTACTGACCTACATTTACTAAATAAATGTATATCCTTATACGTTAAGTATTACTTAAGAAATTTTAAAAGATCTTTCTCAATCTGCGACCAGACGCACAGCTTTGCATTCAAATTTATTAACATTTATTTTATTTTAATCTGACAAAGCATTTCAAAACTTTCTACTATTGAAATCGTAGCCAAGCCTATCAAAGTAAAATACCCAGCAGGTCATTTTATTGTATATTTCCAGGTTGTAAGCTGTCCGTGTTATCTGTCGAAGCAGTCCATCAAAGCGCCTACTGTTAAAATCATAGCTATACTCACCAAAGTGCGTTAAAACTTTGTCTTACAGAGGTGGCTTTAGAAGACCGATCAGTTGATTAGCTATACTCACTTGGTTTGCATAACGCTCGTTCACAGGAACGCGTGTTTTTTATACGACTACATTTGATTTGACTGGCCTGTTGATCTAGTGGTTAGTGACCCTGACTGCTAAGACAGAGGTCGTGGGTTCGATTCCCACCCAGGACAAATAATTGTGTGATGAGCACGATCATTTGTTCTGTGTCTGGGTGTAATTTATCTATAATATGTATGTATTTAGAAATATATAAGTATATATATTTCTTTAGTATCGTCAAGGGAAATAAACAGGAAGTAGATCAATATTTACAACACCTCAACTCCATTCACCCCAAGATAAGGTTCACATATGAGGTGGAGGCGGATAGGTCATTGTCATTTTTAGATGTCAAAGTAACCGCGAGGTCAGATGGGTCCTTGTCGCACTGTGTGTACCGCAAGCCTACTCATACGGATAGGTACCTACACGCCACGTCTCATCATCATCCCCGACACCTGCAGTCTGTTATGACTTCACTCAAGAACAGAGCATACGATCTTTGTGACCCTGAACATTTGGAGCGAGAGCTGGATCATGTTCAGGAGGTACTTAAAAGTAACGGATATCAGGTGAATGGAACACGGAAGCAACCGACAATGAGACGCAAGCATCCGCAGGTGAACAGACAACCAGCCTACATGCCATATGTGAAAGGAGTAACGGATAAGATCGGCTCCGTATTAAAGAAATACTCCATTCCGACAGTATACACACCAGGCATAAAGGTTCAAAACATCGTAGGTACACCGAAGGACGTCTTGCCGTTACAAACTCCAGGTGTCTACAAAATAAACTGCAGCTGTGGTAGTTCCTACATAGGCCAAACAAAGCGGACCATTGCTGAAAGGGTCAAAGAACACATCGCTGCTGTGAAGAACCGACAGATTAGCAAATCAGCGATTGCAGAACATGCACTCGAAGCGGGCACCAATCACTGGATTGAATTTCACCGTACGCAAGTCCTCTCCACGGAACGTCACTTTTACTCAAGAGTTGTACGTGAAGCGATTGAAATTAAAAAACACAAAACTTTCAATCGGGAAGATGGTTTCAAATTATCTACAGCGTGGAATCCAGTGATAAAAAACATGCCACCTCGCTTTTATGCGCAGTCGGGTGAACACCAGAATAGGGCCACATCGGTTTGCTTACAGAATAGGGACACTGTTAGTATAGTATGTGACGGTACATGGCGACACGAAAATATCAAAAATATCAAAAAAGTGGAGGTGGATGAAGAACCTTCTACCTCACGATGTCGGCGACGGAGGGCGTGCACCGCTGGGCCAGTCAGCCTGTGACCACGGCCAGTGCAACCTGGTCGAAACGTCAGGCAATTCAGAGGTATGTAATACCTTTTCGTGATCGCGTTAATTCCCGTTCATACGTAGATAATATTATATCATGGAACGCGAAAGTTTAAAAGTTAATATATAAGTATGTTTATCAGCAGTCTGGTTACCATAGTACAGGCTCTGCCTAGTTTGGGATCAGACGGCCGTCTGTAAGATGTGTGGAGTTATTATTATATATTACTAGCAGCGCCCCGCGGTTTCACCCGAGTAAGTTTCGATCCCGTTCGAATAGCGGGATAAAAAGTAGCCTATATGTTAATCCTGGTCTTCAGCTATCTACATACCAAGTTTCATCGCAATCGGTTTAGTAGTTTTGGTGTGAAAGATTAACAAACATCCATACATCCATACATCCTCACAAACTTTCACGTTTAATATTAGTAGGATTATTTTAATAACAGGATTTTTAAATTTAAATAAATAGTCCGTATATCATTTTTCACATACCATCATTTCGGTGATACATTTCATACATTCCGCACAAAGAAATACAAGAAATAAATACAAATTTATAGAGAAATAAAACTCTGTTTTACGCCCATTTGGCTGGCCAGAGTTCCAGAGTAAGAGCAAGCTTCTAAAAACGGGTAACCTTTTAGTAACAGTTGGGTTATATATGCTTGTTTGTCACCAGCCTTGGTCACAAAATACGTAATAGTAGTACGTAGGGTACACTGAAAGTTGGAGTACTTTAATATTTTTATCAACACTAGTCTGTTTTTGTTCTGGGGTGAGTTCATGAGGAATCCAGCGGCAACAACGTTTTCTAACTTAAAAAAAAATACTAGTTTGCTAGCTTACGGTTTACTAGCGACCTGAATTAATTTGACTGTAATGGTTAAAGCGTCAGACCTGGGTCAAAGTGTTTGCCCACTTCAAACACACGCATATATCTTAGCTGTATAATTAACAAAAACAATATTTTTTAAAATTTAAAAACTACTTCAGAATTACAAGGTTTGGTTATTATCATGGACTAGCTTAATTAGTTCAGACGCTGGATCATTATAAGACAAAAATATATTTGTATTTTATAGAATATTATTTTTATACAAATGAACTCTCAGCATTAGAAGCGTTTGTTTAAGAGTCTTTGATTTTCGTCTGCTCTCCGGTCACTCCGTTTTTCTCAGTATGTACAGTTGGTTCAACCTCTTTGCTTATGAACCTTTAAAATAAAGAAAAAAAAACAATTACTATTATTAACATACATATATATAACATATATAAACATACATATATTACCCAAAATGACTACTCATTACATGTAATTAATACAAACCTACTACACACGAAGCGATCAGATAAGTTGTTTAAAGGCGCTTCCAGAATAAGCCAAAGTACGTAACTCATTCCCAAACTTACAGTTCCAACACCGATAGTATCAACAATCTGAAATGCAAGAAGTGTTAAATGTGTAAGAAAGTCTTATAGAGTAAAAAAAATAATAAGTCCATTCATTATATATATATGTATAATTGTATATACATAATAATAATAATTCTATCCGGCTAGACTTAGGTGTGGTCCATAGCAGTTAGCAGTCCATAGGAGTATCCGTTTTATTCACGGCTAATACCAGGTATAGCCGGTTGCATTCGGCTAAAACTAGGTTTAGTCCTCTTTCTCCTGGCTATAACTAGATATATATATATATATACATATTATAGTGCACCCGTACTTCGTCTTTTAGCCGTAATATATATACCCACTACTTGTAAAAAAAAACCACATTTTTATTAAAGCTACTTTGACGATCTAATGCCCCGTCTGATAGTGAGGTGTTGCCTGTGCTTACAAACATTTGCAACACCATGTAGGTATATACAGTAAATACCAATCTTTAGTTAGAGTTCTCAGACGTCCGGGCAACAGCCAGTCCGAGTTACAAGTACGCGACCCTGACCTGCTCGACCTATGGCTTACACTCCACAACCCATCCATATGAGCAATATTCTTTACCTTCCTTGGCCTTCCCTTCTTGCCTATCTGTCCCTTTCAATATACTCCCAATTTTTTTATAAAGTTTGGACTGCCGAGGAACGCGTGGTACTGGCTCGCCAACACAAAGTGAGGATCCTTCGACCAGACGATGTCTGTCTGCGTGGCTGGCGGACCGTGGCCTACCGGTTGATGTTGGGAAGTTGTACATATATTTATGCGCGCTAGAACTAACTGCGCGATGCAGGATTAGCAGTTACTACGCAGTCCAGTTTATATACGCTAGATGACATTGAAGTACGTCATTTTGGTGCATGTGGACCATTATTACTTAGTGGCGGTATATCCAGCGCCATCTAATCAAGATTGGCAGAACTACTTAGTTACTGATGGTCCCGCATCTCGCTACTAAAGTTTTTACGTAAAGTTTCAACTTCCTAACATCAATCGTAAAATTTATCACCTAGTCTAGTCGGAAGGACGGTCACATTCCGTTCTTAAACAATTTGGTCATCGTAACGTCTCATTATATAAAATAGTTTTATACTTACCACATTGAACGAGTCATATATAGGAGCAGATTTAACTGTCAGTCCTTGGTTGGTTTGTTGAAAGACCAAACAGTGTATAAGATACACTCCATATGATAGCCGGCTGAGGGGGGTAAAGAATGGTAAACTGAGGAAGTCTGTCAGTAATGCTGAAACAAATGCAATAGATGTTGGAAGGTAGGTTTGATAAAGCGAAGTCGTCTATATAATACTGAACGAAATGGCCCCTCCTGCCGTGACGCCACCGCGAACACACGTACTCTGTTTAACTTCTTATTTTAAAATTCATAAACTGTGTAAAAAGTGAATAAAACTCTTCTAAAACGAAACAGTAAAGTTATTTTATATACAATTGACAATTTGACCTCACTAGCAGCACAAACAAATGAGCAGCACCGGTTTTGAGTTGTAAAGCCACGTACACTTAATTGATCGCAAATTTCAAAACCTTTGTTAGTGTGAAGTCAGCACTGTGGCTTAGGATGGTCAGTCCAAGTATTCAACAGCGTTGAGTTCGGATCCTGATTAAGACGACACACTTTTTGTGATTCAATTTATCACTAGTACTATTTGGGAAAACAGAAAAAAAAAACACAAAATATATATTTTTTGGTGGTATAAATTAATTTCTGCATAATTAATCAGTAAAAGTACTGATCATTACCCGCTTTTAAAATGCCGAAAACGCAAAAAACACCGCCTGCAACCACTAATACAATTTTAACGCATGGACAATCCCTGTCTGAATCTGACCTAACGTTAGCCACCAGCAATAAAGCAGAGACTAATATTACTGTGCGGTGCAAACGCCAACGCATCGATGACTTGCCAAATTGCCAAACAAATGGACTCAATAACGATGTCTCCGCTCAATGATTTCAAATGTGAGTACGATCAGTTACTAACAACCTGGAAAGCTGATCAACATGCCACTTTATCCAAGCTAGCCAGTGATGTCTCGGATCTTAAGAAGCAATGCCACTCAATCCAGGTAACAAACTCGGAAATTGATATCGCAGTATGTTTTTCATCAATAAACAATATGAAGACATCAATGGCAAGGTATTACAATTGGAAAAGGAGAAACTGGGAAATGCAGAAAATAAATCCCGGTTGCAGAAACAAATTCAGGATCTACACTTTCCCGCTAAGCTACTATAGAGATCCGGAATGTTAAGAACAAAGAGCAAGAAAAGAACTCATCTTCATTGTATCAAGAGTGGGGAAAACAGTTAACATGGACATTCAAGCCGGTGCTTTCCGAGACATGTATTGTATACCTGCTAAACCTGGTTTATGTCGACCAATTGTTGCTAAATTTTACTGCGTAAATACGCGAAATGAGTTTCCAACAAAAGTTCGGCAAAATAACAAAGAGCACTCACTAAAATGGCAAAATTAATACCCAGGTTATTGGTATTGATGGTGTTAAAAAACCCATCTATGTTGACGAACATCCACCCCCTACGTTAAAAAAGCTACTGTACGAACCCGCAAATTCGATAAAGGCCACAATTATTGCAGCTGGCATTTAAACGGAAGAATTCTTCTACGCGAAAATGCAGGTGAAAAATCATTTCATATAAAATCAGAGAAGACAAGTGTCTTACTTTGGTGTAAGAACAACAATGACTTTACTCGGTATTTCATATATTCAGTGTTTTTTTACTATGCATGTATTTATATCATAATTGTATATTTTATTTATTTTAATACTTAAAACTTATACTAGCTTTTCATGGCTTGAAAAATTAATATATAATGTAACTATTTTAATACATACACACATGTACAGACCCATTCATGCAAACAAACACATATACCTCATTGTGAACTTCCTAATTGTTATCGGTGGTGACATTACAATAGCTGGACTCCCCCCGCTGCAAATAAATGCATAATTTAACTCCTTGAAACCACTAGCAGCAGTTACACATCCTATTTACAGAAAATAAGAATGGCTAATCATAACACCTCGATATGAAATGAAATTGACAACATTTTCATCGCTCGTTCGCACTTATCTTCACCTGAACGACGCTCAGTTTTTATGAAGCTTCCAAACCAATTTTAAAAAGGATTCATATCAATTTAAGAAGTTTAAAAAAGAATTTTGATCAATTTATTACAATGCTTACTACTAATTTGGTGTCATTTTACTCACAGAGTGCTGAATTAAGGTTTCAGGGCCTCTACCTACCTGCAAGGCTATTCTTCTTTTGATGAGACTACAAACAATAAAACACAAAACGATGGAGTTGTGATATACACGAAGTCCACACTTAAAAACACATACCTTGAGCCTCCCCTTTGTGACTCAAACTGCCTTGTATGCTCTATTAGGTAATACAGCGATTATATGCGGGTATCGTTCCCCATCTCTCCCACAGTTAAATTATTATGTTTATTATACAAATTGAAATAATTAAGTTGCATGCATGCATGTAATAATCAATTCATTATGGAAATAAAGAGGCTATATTATTATTATTCTCTTTATTTACTTAGTATTCATATAAATTACATTTTTAAATACATTCACTATAAAAAAATAAAAAACAAATATATTTAAAAATATAAAAAATAGTGTCCCACCGGTATCGGGTACAGGGACCAAGCTACCGGTGGTTAGGGTTCCAGAGATAGAAACCTCCTCACTATGCGTGCCGTATCAAGGAGGACTGCCTTTATTATTATTATTATTATCGTTCCCCATCATATCTTCAGCTTGAGAATTTTTATCATGGTTTAGATAGCTTAGTAACAAAACTAAAGCACTCTGCTAATATAGTCCTAACTGGTGATATCAACATCGACATAAAACCTAACTATCACGACCGCCATTCAGGTACTTACCTTACCTTTTGTGCTTCATTAGGCTTACTGCCTGGCCAAAGTGGCACTGGATTGCTTGAGAACTTTAACGGGAATCCAGTGCCACTTTAGCTATCCCTATAACGCACAATCGGGCGATCGATACTGACACATTCCCAAATGCCTTTAAGAGTGCTGTCGTTTACTTGATCTACAAATCTGGAGAAAGAGCCCACGTCACTAACTACAGACCGATCTCGGTATTCAGTTCTCTGTCAAAAATACTAGAAAAGATTCTGAACAACTGTCTCACCTCATCTTGCGAAACATAAAATGATAGCTAATAATCAATACGGTTTCATGCATGGAATGTCTACCAAAGATGCAGTTTTATGTCTCACTAACGCTGTCACTAACACTTTGGCATCTTTCTTGATTTATGCAAAGGATTTGACTCCGTGTGCATTCCTACACTGATAGCGAAGATGGAGAGCATTAGAATTCGCGGTCTGTCACTGAAAATCTTTTCAGACTACCTGTCAAAAAGTACACAGTGTATAAAAATCGGTTCACTGTATAGTGATGACATGAACATCAATTTTGGAGTTCCACAAGGCAGCGTTTTGGGGCCTACGCTCTTTCTTATTTATATTAATTACCTGTGCTGCTTGCATATACCAAACTGTGACATATTCACCTATGCAGACGATACAGCACAGAAGAGTCTCTTTGCCGAGTGATGGCTTGGCTTTCAGCAAACTTGTTAACACTCCATTTTGAGAAAATCAAAATCGTGAGATTCTCACTTCCCCACAAAAACTCACCCCCAAAGGAAGCTATTTCTGTGAGAGCACATACGTGCCTGAATAATGCAGACTCAGACATCAAAGTCTGCGATTGCCTCACCCTCACTTTGGTCCCGAACATCAAGTATCTTAGAGTGATTATTGATGAACACCTTAATTGGCCCCCACATCGATGTAGTGGGTGCATGAAACAGAAAATTAATTTATATCTTTAGAGAATTCAGACACTCAGCTGACTATGCACCATTAAGCCTTGTTTGCCAGAGTCTCTGTATCTCTGTAGCCCAATCAATCTACGGAAATACTCCAGACAAGTGAAGGCAGGAAAAAAAACTGAGTATGTAGAACAATTAATTCTAAGAAAGAAACAAGAACGAAAAAAGAAAAAATAGCACAATACATATAAATAAAAGGTTTATATACCGGTTTTTAATAAACAAAAAAAGTTTTACACACTTAACCTTAAAAAAATATGTACTGTACCAGACAGAAAATGTCCCCGCCTCAGCATAATGCTTCTACAATACAGTATTGCAGAAGGGCTGATTTTCAGGCAGGGGCCAAAACCACGTTACCGGAGCGTACATGTTACAGCCACAATCAAATAAGACTGTGGCTATACCAGTCACTGTTCTAATGCCATATGAAAGAAGCATAAAAAAATCATAATATAACTAAGTACTACCTATAGCTTCTATTTATTATACTTAGTGCGCTATTAAGCAGAAATTTTGAATTTAAATGCCTATAATAAATAAAATTTAAATTCCCTTAGTTTATTTAGTTGTATATCTTTTAACTTAAAATGTGGTAAAATAATAAATTACAACATAATTATATAGGATTTATGCAATTTGAAATCCATGCGCAGGTTAAAATAAATATATATTTTATCTGTGCAGTGATTATTTCCTCGGCACTGCTATACTATGACTAGATATCGGATAATCGGATGCATATTTACCTAAAGCTATTTTTTGGATAACAAATTATGGAAGCGGCTTCTAAGTATATTTTTATTTACGAATGCAGTTGTATTGTCGCGTCGCTACTTGCGCACAAGCAAGTATAATTTGCCGTCTCACTCGCACTCTTACAAAATGCTTACATTTCCTGGGGTTTCATAGGCCCGATTTGACACTTGTTACAACGTAATAAGGTTGTTTTTGCTTCGTCGAAAATCACTGACAATAAAAGTAGGGAAAAGCAACCATTATACGTTGTAACAGAGCAAGTGTCATTTATGTCAAACTGGGGTTTATTACATCTCACGGAGTATAGGTACACTGAAATTTGAATTTCCTGGAATGGCGGGATTCTTTCGATAAAAAAGTGCTTTCCATAATAGCCAACATCTCAACTTTAGGTAAATATGCATCCGAATAACCGATCTCTAGCTATGACATATAAATTCTGTATAAAGTGTTTAAATGGTTTTGTGAAGCGTAAAGGGTTTTTGTGTTGCTTGTTACTTTGCGATGTTAAGATGTTATCAATCTGTGGTTTAGTGTTCCATGGTTGATATATATTACTTAATTGGAAATGATTTGAAATGTATGTGCTACCTACTAGATGTATATGGTGTACATGATGCTAAGGGTGAGTCAAAACGTTTAAAATTTGACAATCCATTAAGTACTTTTTGAAAGTCTTATTGAAACTTTGTACTGTTTTTAGTAATAGCAGGCCATTCCAACATTTAGTGGCTGAAAATCTGAAGCTCCCGCTAAGGAAGGTAGCGTTTTTTTTTTCTGGAATTTTAATGGCGAAGCTAACCCAAAAATTCCGGAAAGTCAAAAAAACTGTTTTTCGCTAGTAAAAAAAAAAGTTGAGTTCGAATCTGAAAAAGTTAATTTTAAAAGTCGTAAGTACTCACAGTGCGTCAATTGTTTATTCTGAGCACGGTACTACGCCGCCACTCTCTACTCCCTCTCGACAAAGACATCTCAAATAGATACAAAGGTCAGGCAGGTTATAAACCTGTACAATGTCGTAATTTTTTTGCGAGCCGTCATTATATAGCTCATAGCGCACGATTATATAATAAAATCAATCGTTTACTTGACATATACACTTTGACTAAACCCAAATTAAACTTACAAGTTGGCTACAGGAGTTGTCTTACGATGATACTGAAAATACTGAAAAGGTCCTTGTAGCTGGTATGGAAGCTTTTGACTTTCCATGTCTACATAAAGTAAACAACACGTCTTACAGTAACAGATTGACAAAACAATGTTAATAATCTACTTTAAAATTCACATGGAAGGAAGATAAATAGCCAGTAGGAGAAGAATTAGAAATACCGGAATTTTTTATGTAAAATTTAATAATGGTACTTACGTGGTTTCCCATATTCACAGAAGGCAATAATACCACACACTCCAACAGCCCATATAGACCTGTTGAAGGCTGCGACAAAACTTGCTTCTATTACGTCATAGTCCCTTTCTAAGAAGAAACCACCGAGGCTTAACGAAAATGTCATTAACAATAGAGAGAAGATGGCGCCAGTTACAGAATGAAGCTGAAAATATAAAAAAAGTAAATAATATCAATATTCAAAAAATATTACAGAGAGGTATGGGAACATTGATAGCATGTAGTAGTTTGTTATAATATTCTTGTACTGTCTCAACTTGATGATCAACTAAGTTTGATATATATTGTCTTACATTTTGCTTGTAACCTTTTTTTTATGGTATAGGGGGCAAACGAGCAGATGGGTCACCTGATGGTACATGACTACCGTCGCCCATGGGCACCTGTAACTAAAGAGTCACAAGTGCGTTGCCGCCCTTTAAGTTGGGAGTAGGAGCAGAGGGGGAGGGTAGAAGAGTGGGGAGAGGATTATGCAGGTCCAGATACCGTGACCAGTACAAAAGTCACCATTTACTTTGAAGTTGTAAAAATCAATACATATTCTTGTAGGAAATTAAACCATCTACGAAAAAGGTCGGATATGATTTTTCGCTAAGTCAGCTTGTTTTATATATATATTTTTTTTTATGAACTATCAAGAAACTAACAAAATTTTACAAGTCCTAAGTGCTCTATAGCTGTGTTCGTTAGGAGTAGTAATAATAAGTTATAATACGAGTACAATCCTATAGCCAAAGTATCGTTTTATGGACACATTGAACTCCGGGCGCTAGAGCTTAGAAATTAAGATTTTCTGAAGGATTCCAGTTTCGCGAACATTAACAGTAAGCATATTTCTTGTTTTTCTATAAATAACAAGTTTGGCAAAGAAAATTATACATACTGCTAGAATGCGTTATGGGTAAATGAAATTCACGTCCCTGGCAACATCTTTAATAATGGCGTCCGCAATTTTATTAATTTGAAATTTTATTCTATTGTTTATAAATACATTAGAAAATAGAATACTTACAAGTGAAATGCGATGTTCGGACACTTATGATTTTTTTTTTGTATAATTTTTCCAGGATGTAACTGCACAACCAGGCATTTTTGAATATTATATAAATAGCGGCTCTAGACTTACTTCAGCGGCGAACGTTCGCTCGCGTTTGACGAGTGAGTCGCTTGTATTTGTATTAATCGCTTGTATTTTTTGGCTTCAGTTTTGGGGCGCGGATTAGGCATCTGGACCTATATATAATCTAAGATGTAATGATAATAAAATAATATTTTACTAACCACGGACAGACTGTGTTTATGAATAGCAGGTTTGTAGATATGCATAAGGTATCCCAGACACATGCCGACTATGTATGGTCCAGCCCGGCTGTAGCTACTTAAGTATGTATAATCCACAGATACGTTCTTTGACAGCCATTCTCTGAAAGCGAATTAAAAATATATCTGTATGAGTTCTTATCAGTATAAAAGACTATAAATGTATGAATAAACCGACGAGATATGGTCTCATTCTCTGGGGTAATTCAACCGATATAAATAAAGCATTCATTGCTCAAAAAAATGTGTTAGAGCAATTTACGGGGTTTAAAAAAAAAATGCTTTAAAAACCTAAAATTAGTATATAATTCACTAGCACCGCCCCGCGGTTTCACCCGCGTAAGTCGCGATCCCATAGAAATATCGGGATAAAAGGTAGCCTATATGTTAATCCAAGTGTCCAGCTATGTACATACCAAGTTTCATCGGAATCAGTTCAGTAGTTTTGACGTGAAAGAGTAGCCAGCAGCCATCCTTCCATCCAAACTTTCACATTTAGATAGATAGATAGATAGATAAAACTTTATTTGTACATTAGCAATACAGTAGAAGATACATTTTCATAATTACAGTAAACAGATAATGTACAAAGGGCGGCCTTATTCCAGGCAACCTTAGGATGGATCAAAATGACTCGGAGAGATAGTGGCAGTTGGTGTTATATTTAAAATTTTAATTATAATAAATATGAAAATTAAAAATATACAGATATTAAATATTAATGTATTTTAAGTACCAATAGGCACTTATCAATATACATACATGAACCTAATTATAGTATATACAATATATACATAATTAATATACAATATACCTTACAATATATAATATACCTTAAGCGATCAGTAGTAACTACATACATAATATATTTATTAATGAATCCTAAGGTGAAAGATAGTGTTCATGAACCATTTTTTTTGAAATGGTTATTGATTGTGCTCACCTAATATTTAATGGTAATGCATTCCATAAGCGTACAGCTTGAACAGTGAAACAATATTAGAGGGATTTATAATATTAGTGGGATAGTGGGATTAAGGTTTGTGTAAAATAGCTGAAATATGACGAAGATTGTTGATGATGTCGGAAAAAAACAATATAATGCATTGCTACACGTGCAAAGCCTAGGCGGGTTGCTAGTAACTAATAAAATTATATTTCGCACTTTCACATACTTTTCTAAAGATCGCAGACTGCGATAAGATCGCCCATTGTACTGATACTTTATATTCAATTTCTAGTTTGTATAATACTTTTTTGGTGTGCAATAAAGAGTACCTATCTATCTATCTATCTAAATGTTTTGTAAACAATTGGCGACGTACTGATTGAAAGTTACACTCTTTACATGAGGCCTTAGGCAAGTTTGTACAGTTTATTCCTACTTTTCCTAATACCTGTGGTTGCCCAATCACTAAAAACAAATCTGGGGCACACAGTACACATCCTTAGTTTTCTTTTGAAAAAGATTACAAAACTCATTGTGCACTACTAAAAAGAAATCTGTGTAAAATCTATTTACATCATGTCAAAAAAAATTCCACTGTGAACCTCCTGACTTTATCATCAGACTCGATTCGTTAAAACGCATATGAGCCCAAATATGAGCCCGAACTCGACGGGTTTACTAGAAGCCACTGAAGAGATCCAAGATGCCAAATGGTATAGTCATCCAAAAAGCGTGTTAATAAAAGACTTGAGTGTAGGGAAAGGGAAACTAGCGACTAACGAGCAAAGGTGTAAGTGAGAGTAGGTTTTGTGTAGATACGTATTAATGCTATAAAGTATTTACTTACTCTAAATAGTAAAAAGCCGGCAGATTATGCCAATATGTTAGAACTCCTGGTATAGCTACAGATATTACTGCTGCAAGTCCAAAGATGTTGAAAGCTAATCTTTTGTTCTTCTTGTACATATAGACGAGTAAAGTTGCTAAGACTGCGAATTGATAGTCGCAGGCAATGTACCAAGTCACAGAGTAACACTGTGGAAAGAGAAATTACATCATGAAATACCTTCAAATAAGGTTTTAAATATTCTCTTCTCTACTGCGATTCTAGTGTGCTCGGTTAAAAGTCGTAACTTTTTTTTACGTGTAGAAACCCCCACGGGTACCACTTCAACGATTACATGATGATGTGGTTATGTCAGACTCGAACCGACTAAAACCACACGGTTTACGTCACGATAGCCTATAGTCGGGCGTTTAGATATGCCCTAGAAAGATTACCACTCAACCCCCGACAGCTTTCGCCTGCCTGCCAGAACGTCAGGCGGCGTCGTATAGTGTGTGCCTTTCCCCCCTCCTACATAGGGTTGCGAGCGTGGGATGGAACCTTCAATGTTTGTCCTTAGCACTGTATCCTTTAATCAAATGCATCGATTTAGATGAGGTTGTTTAAAAGCAAGCTGGATTAACTGGGATATTATGAATATATGCATGTAATAAAACCATCTGGTGTCATTTAATATCTACTCAAGTTGAGATTGACGACACAATGCTTAAGTGGTGTAAGTATTATTTAAAAAGCTATGTATCTATGTATTCAATTATATGTGAATGATTACTTACAAGTGTGCTATAACTATTGTTGAGCATCAGCATACTGATCCACCAATTCTTCTTACACCTACAGCTTTCCGAGTTATAATGCAAATTCCACAAGGGACCTGAACCGTGGAATTTTACTACTGAAGCGTAGTAAAACATTGCTAGGCCGAAAAGGCCAATCAATCTGAAAAGCAAAAGATTTTAATGTAACTTAATACTTCTAAAACTTAATCTTCTGCTATCGTTAACACGCCAGCACTATCTCATTTATATTAACACTAAAATAGGTATGCTTAGTGCCTATAGCTTCTTATTGGCAATATTTTTATTAGAACTATTTTTAGGGGTTCGTTCCTCAAAAGGAAAACCTAACCTTTATAGGATCCCTTTGTTGTCCGTCTGTCTGTCAAGATGCTTTTTCTAAAGAACGGGTGTAGGTATCAAGAATTAACATCAAACACTTATGTGTGCGGTTCCTTGAAGCCGTAAAAAAATCAACTATATCAACGCAATTAAAAAATGTGACCATTTAAGCCTTATATTTAATCCAATTTTAACAAGTCAGGTTAATCTAAACGTAAAGGATTCCCAATGACCTGGAATCATGAATATGTGTAAGAAGCAAGGTCTCACAGCACAAGTTTAGTAAAATCTAGAAAGTCGTTAATTTGATGTTAATCATATTAAAAATGGGATTACAAACTTAACTTTGTCACTCGTGATTAAGATGGAGATGAACGAATGAACTATCTACATACAACTAACTAAGTACGGTGGTGTACTTTGATTTATTTCAAGTCAAAAATGTCAAGTTTACTTACTCTCTATCATTTCTTCATTTGATTGTCTTTTACACATATTTTTTTTCTTCTTTTTTATTTTTTCAACAATTACTGTACTTTATGAGAAAGGTGGAATTTAACAAAATAAAATCGTTCTCCGAGCCTTTTACCAACTAAGTTGGGGTCGGCTTTCAGTCTTACTACGATACGGATGGCCCAAAATAAGGCAATTTTATCGTATGTCTTATGTCAAAATTTAACCGTAACTTATAGAACCTCGCAAGTAGATGAAACGATTTTAAATGAAATCTCACCGAACATATCGCTTCCATATGATGACGAAGACGTTCATCTGCTTTCTTCCCAAAAGACCCTTGATGTGCAGCAGTCCAGACATTGTAAAGAATGTATCTACTAGGAGGTTTAAATTCACAATCTTATCGAGAAACAAAATTCTCTGAAATGGGAAAGATACAGAGATAAAGATAGGTGTAGATAGTTGATTAATACCTTAAGATTCTGTTGACAATGAAATAAAACTGTATCCCATGATAACTGTTTGCTATGAAAACTGAAAACATTATTTAGTAGAAATGTCTTGCCATGTTTTATACAGGAATAAACCACAAGATGTCGTGTCGGCGATGAGACGGATTAATAAACAAATTAGGTTTAATAAGTCCCTTGTCATATCTTTTTTGCTTTGCAATGACGACTGATAAGTTGTTTTAAAAACCTAATCTGACACAAAGTTATCGTACCTTATAGATACTAAAGTGATTAAATCTGGATGAATATCTTTTATAGAACGAGTGTTCATGAAATAAGCAAAAAGAAAGATTAATATCTGGTGATATCTCCTATGTGTTGATAACACTATCCTTCCCTAATACAGAGCTCCGATCATTATCATCATCATTTCAGCTATAGGACATCCATTGACAAAGGCCTTCCTCATTGACTTCCAAGATGAACAGTTGGAAGTGGACAGCATCCACCAACCGATGAAAATCCCTAATCACCTTAGTCAGCTCTTATACGATCATAAATCAGCCTTATCTCCTTAAACATTACGTCATGAATATCCGATGTATTAAATTGCGAGTACATTACATAATGATCTGTTATAATATTTTATGTAAATATATTGGTCGTGCATATATTTATACAAAACATACATTGTCCAATTCGCCGCTATTCGCACATCCTGAGATCATAGTGAGATATATAACATGCAACCACACTATGCCAGCCGATGTTAAGAACCTGATACCATTGAGCGCTTTAAGTTCATCCTTGTGCGACTTGGTTAGTTCCGCAGAGTTCCTCTTCATACAAAATGATTCTAATATCCTCGCCACTGGCAACAGAAAAAAATTGCTTATGTAGATACATATTACATGCACGTTACAATATTTTGTTATATAGATACTCAAAACATATGTTTCCCAAACACTACCTATTCAAATTCAACTTATAATTTTAAAAATTGATTCTTCATTGTTACAAATGTCTACAACTTCGAGTGTAGTGCTTTAAAATACATTAGTGTCGTTCTGTTTATTATTTACTTTACTGACAGTTGTTACATTTATTATTTTCATGCACTTAAATTATTATACATATATGAACTTATTCTAAATGTAGGTACCACTATTTGTGAGAAATCACCGCTTGCTCTGATTTATATACACGCTAGCAGCGCCTCGCGGTTCCACCCAAGTAAGTCCCGATCCCGTGAGAATATCGGGATAAAAAGCCTATGCGTTAATCCAGGTCTCCAAGTATCTACATACCAAGTTTCATCTCAATCGGTTCTGTAATTTTGGAGTGAAAGAGTAATAAACTTCCATCCATCCATCCATTCATCCAAACTTTCACATTTATAATATTAGTGGGATAACTAGTTACCCATATAAATAAAACAGCAGAAGGTGGTTAGTAGATTAATAGCTTATATCTTGTTTTTTATGTGTATGTTACGCGTTACTTATGTTAGACTTTTATTCATCTTTTGGAAATAATTTTACTCATCTAGGTCAAGAAGGATTTAAAATTAGCGTGAAATGTTTTTGGCACTTTCAAGTTTTAAATGTCAACTTTATCTCTTACCAGTGGAATCAGTAGGTATTGTTTGGCTTTTTATGTGTGTCCGATAATATGTTGATCCTGTTGCTATTATCAACAGCGAAGCTATCAAACACCTGAAACATTATAATATGGATATTATAAGATTTATGTAGATTAGCATTACAAAATAGTAAGAGGTTAGAATCACAAGTTAGAGAATATATTATATGCAGGTAGATATTATTATATTTGGACCTGTTTTTCAACTCAGATAAATTTAAAAAATCTTTAAAATTAACCACATTATGACTTAAAGAGGGTTAATAATAATTCCTTTTACAATTTCAATAATATTATGCTAAAATATACATATCTGTTGTATTCATTTAAAATAACGCGATGGCTCAATGACATTAAACCAGATATTGTAATATCATAGGTGACTTTGTTATTTTATCATTCTAATAGATAAAAAACGAAGTAGTAAAGAAAAATAATCCTGTAACGTGGGTGTGTATTAATACAGAGAGTATAAAAGTAAAAAGATTTAAATCACGTTGCATCAAACGACAATTTTTCTATTGGGTAAGACTATAACTGTCATCCGGGACATATTGGGAATCAAAGTATAAATATATTAAAAGAAAAAGGTGGGTAAACAGTAGCAGGTGGCAGCACTGAAACTTCAGAAAAGTAGCTTACGGCAGAATTAGAAATAAAAAGTAAAATCAACACAAATAATTTACCAATGTTAATAGATATGATTTTAGATAATTTATATAAAAGTTATTGGTCAAATTAACACGGATTTCTTCATAATTAACATAAATTAATTAACCAACAAATTCAAATACGCAAGTTATACACTAGAATGATACACCACATTGACTATGACGCATTTTCTGACGGCTTCGTAGTACGCAGGTGCTAGACGCAGACAGAAGACACGTGCTAGCATACGCAGATTATAGGAAACACTGTACACTTGTATTCTATCTCATTCTCTCGCAGGCTAAATCCTATTTATGAATATGTTTGTCTCTTTTTAGTGTGACTTTTTCGATTCATGGAATTTTCTAATCACAACGATTTTAAAGAATTTTCACTTCCACAAGGTAAGGCAATTGTAGGAAAGGAATGTTGTTTATAGAGATGGATTGGCGAGAGTTAGCAATAGCTCGAGCTGGTCAGAGTTGCGTGCCTTCAACTCATAGTGGCTGCTGTCGTTAAGTCGAAGCCCCCTAACAATTAAAAAAGATATGATGTTTGACAAACTTACATGAACACATAATATCCTACTCCGAATTCTTCCTTTGTACCAGCTACGACGCAATCATAGATGGTGATATTTGGATTCGGTATAGCTCTGAAGTGGGTCTCTAAGTACATTTTTTTCAAGATCTTAGATACCGAACGATGCTGGCAAGATGCAAGGACACATATACCCCATGTAAATTGATTCACACGAGGGCCGTATTTCGTTTTCGTCTGAGAACATACGTATTATTATTATTTAAAGGTTTTATGCAACACGCGAATTAAACTGTTGAGAGTTTCTTAGAAAAAGATCCCGGTAACCACGTTGACTTAAATAGTGTAAGGAGATTTTAAAAAGATCTCCCTAACTCTTGTACAGTGGTTTCGTTTTATTGTTCGTTTAATTGTACCTATTTGAATAAATTTAAAGCTTTTTATCCTTTATTCATCTATATATATATATAACGGCAATAATAACTCCACACATTTCACACACGGCCGTATGATCCCAAACTAGGCAGAGCCTGTACTATGGTAACCAGACTGCTGATAAACATAATTATATATTTCTAAATACATACATAATAATTATTATCATCTATATCTATTTTTAACATGCTTTTATTAATTTCATTTGTAACTATGTAATATTTGTAACAAATCTTCGAAGTAAATTTTAGCCTACAACTAATTGAATAAAACTTTGTATGTACCTATAGGTATGTAGTTTGGATGACAATACTAAAATTCGGTATCTTGGAGCTCATCCGATGATGGAGCTAGGAGTGAACAGTGGAACTCTTTTTTACTGTTACATTCGGTTCGCCATTAAAGCATGTCTTTTTTATTTAATTTTACTAAACTATAATTGTATTAAACAATCTTTTGAGAACCGGTTAAGTAAACATTGACTACAACTACACGACTTACTTTCAGATACACCTCAGTTGAGTCATAGGGATCAAATACATCTCTCTTCAACTCCCTTCGCGTCATTTCGACTTCAGCAGTGCAGTACTGGGTTTTGAACTGAGGATGCGTATCCAACCAAAAAGGTTTCAAACACTGGTCATAGTTGCTCAGCTGTTTCCATGAACCGTAAAGATTGCCTGAAGGTAATTTGTTTGCGTCCCATACTGAAATGAAACTTGTTATTAAAATTTTCAAAAAACATGTTATATTTTTATGCTCAGGGTTTTAAAATGTTAACTGTCATAGTTTTTTGGTAGTAGTATTGTTCCTTGATCCTTGAATCCTATAGAAAACCGATAAGCAGGCGACTTTACGACGATGCTCAAGAGTATGCAGTGTACTATTTGTAAGCACATCGTCGTTGATAAGCTTACGGGGTCTTCGGTAGTAAGAGTCCAGTGCTTCAGGTTAACATTCTGCTGAGCCATCAATAAGGTGACTGCAGTACTTCATGCAAGATCGAACCTGAGCAGTATAAAAATTAAGCAGCTGCTTAGAGCTGAAGTACCGAAGGACCTTCGAAATCACTCCCAATTTCTTGGAAGTTGTCCGTGCCATGGACTCAATTTGTTGACCGAAGTTAAGTTTGGACGTGACTGTAATGCCCAGAAGCCCTAAAGAAGGAAAGTGGGTGTAAGTTCGAAAACACCCTTTTTCGCGACATGCCTGTATTTTTTTAGAATATTGTTAAAATTAACAAAATTGGCGTCACCCCAATAGGACACCCGCTGCAATGTCACATTAACCCGTTCAATCATGGACACTCTCAAAAACTGGATTTCACGTGAACTTGCTCGCGCATTAGATATATCTTGATCTACATCGGTGCTGTCATCGGCTTAGCCAATAATGTCAGGTGTTAAAAGGTCGTTTATATGGCGAAGGAACCAGGTTGCAGAGAGAACAGATCCCTGAGGAACCCCGGCATTAATTGTCATTAGGTGGGAAAAGCAGCCATCTAAGACTCGGATCGACCGTTCCCTCAGAAAATCAGGCACCCAGTCGCAGAGCCCGGTTGGTATGCCGTACGTTGGAAGCTTACATAAAAGGTCAAAAGCCTTAGAGATGTCTAGAGATACGGCTATTACCTCACCATGACCTTCCAAGGCCTCGCTCCTTAAGTGGGTGGGATATATTAAGAGCTGCGAAAACCATATTGGGTCATTCAGAAGCTCGTCACTTTCTAGGTATGCCAGGAGACGGTTGTTCAATACACGCTCCAAAATCTTGCATATTATGGAAGTGATTGCAATTAGTTGACAATTGTCTGGGTCTGCACGGCTTCCTTTTTTGGGTATAGGTTGAACGTTAGCAAGCTTCCAGGATGTTGATTTGAACGACTCTCATTTTGGGGCCGATTAAAGGTGATAGAGGTGGGCATTTACTTTTGCTGTCTAGACGAAAATATCCTGCGAAGAGATTAGAAAATAGTTCTGCTTTCTCTTTAGCGCTGTGGGTCAGAGAACCATCAGGTTTATGTAGAGGTGGGAGCGATAGGCGATAGAAGTTCAACTCAACCAACTTGGCAAGAGATCAGAAAGCTTTACTCTCTGAAGGATAAGAAGCTATGTTGTCCCCAATACGGCCAATGTAGTCAAAACGAGGTTCTCTGATTGCTTTTTTTGCACTGACTTGGCAGCAAAATTATAGGCTTTCTTCTTGGCTGGAAGATCAATGGCTTTCCTTCTACGAGCGTCAGCCCAGGTCAAATATGCTTCATGCTTACGCCTTTCAGATGTTAGGCAGTCAGCATTGAACAATGGGCGGGCTTTGGTTTCAAGGGGTATGTCAGCAATAGGAATAAGTACTCCATACCTCGACACATTACACTTGAGACAGCGTCAGCGCAGAACAATGGATCTTTAGAAGAAAATCAGACTTGCTGCCAAGGATAAGAAGCGAAGCAATCAGTCGTCTACCGATTTGTATTGCCATACTTGCCTGGTGCCTTTTAGGCAGGTGTTAGGTGGCGAGTAGTGCGATACAGATTTCACCACACAGTGATCCGATGTCCCAAGAAGTTGTGAAACGGACACCGAATGTCTGTCAGGATCGGTCGTCAACAGAAGGTCCAGGTGGTAACAGTTCCTGTAACGTCAGGGACGCGTGTGGGCTCGTGAACAGGTTGGTAGAAGCCACAAGTTAATGCAAACTTATAAGATTCATTCTCAGCGTGGTCGGTATCCTGGTATGGGCACAGCCACTCCCCATGATGGGCATTAAAGTCCCTCAAGAACACATACTGCGCAAATGGTAAATGTTGCTGGACCATGTCTGCAGCGTCGCTAAAATAGTCCATAACCATTGTTGTCTCTTCGTCTCCGCTGTGCGAACGGTATCTAATGGCGTAAACTATACTGCCCTCATTATTGCATACGCAGTACTTGCAAAATGGCGGTTTCGAGATAAATGCGGTAAACATATTTCTTCATATCTAATGGAGAATATCCGTGGTATAACTTTTAAAATGTACTTTAAAATAGTTAAAAAATCGAGCTTTCTATTGATATATTTTATTCTTTACTTCATTGTCTTATTTAGATAAAATGCTTAGTACTGCGTTTTCATTAACTTTCTGGGCTTGCGAGCATTACAGTATCACTAAGACTAAATGCAGTAACAGTGTTTATTACTGCAAACTTACCTAGCACATGCTTAGTACTGCGTTTGTAATTAGCAATAATTTTATATTTTCATGCCTGGTACTAGTTAAGCTGTAGGTAAATTCAATGTCAAATATTTAAATGACTAAGAAACGAAATAAACCAGAAATAGGTAGGTATTAGGAAAAATGTTTTTATTTTTTTACTTATCTTAAATATCACAATCAAATTTTTGTTGTTTAGTCTATTTTAAATTTATAATCAGTCTATAAAACTCGTTTCAGAAACATTTTTATTATAGTCTTTAAGTATACCTTTTTTGACGTCGACGCACTGATGCTAGAGCTAGAGCGAACCACGGCACTATACCGTGCGGCATTCGTACATGCATAGCTCCCTCTCACTCTTGCTTCTCTTAAACGCAGTACTGGAGAATACTGCGTCTAGGCTTAGCATCGCAAGAGTAGGCTTTTCTTATTTTCGCTACGTTCAAATGCAGTAATGGTGAATACTGTGTTTGGCTTTAGTTAGTATTCGTTGCAAAAAAGTTGTATGCTAAAAGCATATACAGTAAACGTAGCAAGCACTGCATAAACTTCTAGCATATGCTTACTGCTTCAAATCTTTTTAGTAATAGTAATAGTAATAGTATTCTTTTTTAGGTGCAAGTACTGCGTTTCATGTTAAATAAAAAACACGTTTTTAATAAGAAAAAACTTGTAAATATATTTTTTACGTATAGAATATATCCTTAGGATGTCATTTTTGCAAAAAAGTGAAAATCTCAAAAATGTCGATTACTGCAAGTACAATTAGCAGTATATGTATGTATATATATCTATGGATATATTTTATGAATTTTGAATTTATATATTATAAGTAACTACCCGGCCACGCGTTGCTGTACCTAGAGAATAGAGAATTTACAATATATTGAGATAAAAAAGTCACACTACTTTTTTTTCTCACGTTTTAAAGTGAGCAAGTTTATTTAAAACAACGTAGCTAATTCAAGGTAACCAGATGTCAAAATTAGTACTAAATTGACTCCGTGTAAACGCAAAAGCAGTTTAAAGATTTTATTATTTGCTATTGTTGTTGAAATTGTTGGATCTACTAACCCCATGTGGCCCACAATGTGAAATTCTTGACATTGTTCAAAAGCTCCAACGTCTCTTGAAGACACGGTGCTTCATCATCACTCCATATTTCTTCATTCAGTCCTTGAATAATATTGTCTATGGCAGGAAATTTTACATTTTCCTGAGATCTTACATTGCTCGCTGAAAGTGTCACTGCAAAGGCAATTGTAAATACAATAATAAGTTTGAGTTTTTAATTCAAGTCTTAAGACATTGTTTGCATTTCTTCTTGAAAATATTTGAAAGATATACTGTATCCCTTTCAATTAATAAGAACATTCGGTGTCCTTGAATTGAAAATGAAAAAGCTGCAGGTGAAGATTATAAAATCATTTAATATCTGGATTAATCACAGAAGGTAACTCAATATGTGACTTATTTAACCAATTTTTCTCATCGATAGGCTACCTAAAAATACCACATAAATACAGACAACACACTAATGTACGTACACTAATGATCTACATAACTAACTACATAACTACCTAACTACACTCATGATCAAAAGCTAACAGTACCATCGCCATGTACCGCCGCAGAAATATCAAAAATTATTAACGAGCTTGATAGCAACACTAGGACCAAGCCATGGTCGGTATTAGTACCAAAGCGATTAAAAGTTTAAAAGACATAACTGCCGATAGATTAACGTGTTGTATTAATAAATGCCTGACGGTTGGTATTTTCCCCGATACACTGAAGGTTGCAAAAGTTAGCCCTATTTACAGATCAGGAAGTAGAACTGACCCAAACAACTACAGGCCGGTGTTGCCCGTTATATCCAAGATATTTGAACAAGATACTTGTCTAAAAAAAATCCTGATTAACGAGCAATATGTGGATTTCGCGCTAAGTCAAGCTCTCAGCCGCAGTAGACCTAGTAACGAGAATTAATACCTCAGTAGACCAAGGAAGCTCTAGGGATTGTCATCGACTTAAAAAAAGCTTTTGACTCTGTGAGTCATCAAAAGCTATTAGAAAAACTAGTCAACAAAGTAGTTACAGGCGTGGCCCACAAAATGTTCAAATCTTATTTGGAAGACAGACGTCAAGTTGTCAAAATATATACTTACACTAGCTCGACCAAAACTGTGACAAATGGCTGCCCACAAGTCTCGATAATCAGTCCGTTACTTTTTTAATTTATATCAACAATAAAACCAAAATAGGACTAACAGGCCACTTAACGTTATATGCGGATGACACTTGTCTGTTTTACTTTGACAAATCTATTCATAACATTATAGCAGACGCTCAAAAGGATTCAGATATTCTCAATGAATGGTTGAAATATAATCTGCTCACAATAAACACTTCCAAAATATCATTCATGATTATATCTGCTAAAAATAAACAAATGCCTGATTTTACACCACTCAAAATAAACGATGACGTCATAAAACAATCCAATCACGAAAAACATCTTGGACTATGGCTGGATGATAAACTTACCTGAAAATTACTCGTTGATCACGTGAAAACAAAAATAACATCAGTTTTAGGAGCTTTACGGAAGGTATCAAACTGCATCCCAAACAAAGTACGTTACATCATCTATAACTCTCTAATTAAATCACACTTAGAATACTTAATTGAAATATAGGGGTCAGCCCCCGTGTCAAACCTCACCTCGCTACAAAGACAGATACGGATAAGGAAAAAAGGAATGTCACATAATTTAAGAAATCAACATAAGCTAGAACTAAGTAAAATACGAACAAATTACGGAAGGAGAACGATATTGTTTGCGGGAGTACATCTGTTTAATAAGTTACCTGTCGATATTAAAGAATGCGATAACATCAAGATGGTTAAATGTAAACTTAAGTAATATGTACAACGTAACCATTTCTAACACTCTGGAGGCTATGGCCAATATAATATTGTAATTATGTTTATCTCATTATAAGTGGACTTTTTATGTTCTTATGAGAAATAAAGATCTTTAAACCTAAATGTTATAGAGACTTTACGTCTTAACCGGTAAACTTTTGCGGCTATAGCCAAATGCAAATATGACCAAACGAAATGATCATATACCATGTCATCGTGGTTTCGTTATTTAGGAATTAACATTGACTCTTGGCTTTAGTTTTATTTAAATCCATTTTTTTTAATGCAATTGCTGTTGCTTGGTGTCATCATAATCCTGTTTTCCTGGTCTCACTCCATAAATATTCATAGGAAAAATGTATACCATCATTCTTTTTAAATGACAATGTGGACTGGAATTGGAATGGAATATAGTCCTATAGGACTATATTCCATTCAGGAGCTGTATGTAAACCCTATATACCTACTAAGCATTGCATAATAATATTCGTAATATTTTATGATTTAAGTTTCCTATAGTTGATAGCAAAAATAGCTAGGATCGTTATGTAAACTGGATATCTCAAGGTTTATCTACAAATTTTCATTTAAACACTGTGTGGTTTTAGTCGGTTCTCGTCCGACGTACCATCCCATCTTTTAGCCCCGGTGGGTTGATATTCCGTCACCGTTCCACAAGTTAAATTTTTTTATTAAAGATATGAGTATAAAACCTGATACAATAAATTACTAGGTACGTATTGAAAATAATTTAATTTTTTTATACAAGTTAATTGTTAATGCACATAAAAATAGACACACACAATAATATAACGTTTAAATTTTATTCAAACTTACCAACACAAATATAACAGAGAAACAAAAACTTCAACATCCTTCATGAAAACAGCGTTCTATCTGCAATCAGAATATTTACAATTAGTAAACGTTTATGAAGCCTGTTAATATTGAGTTAATGAAAACTTTATACCGCTCATTTATTATCATTAATTAATTAATTGACCCACAATCAAGTAATTTTATCTGCCATTGTTATTTTTATGAAGATCGAGCGTGCCCAACGATCAATCTTCAAGGTTATCCTTAGGGTACCGTTTAGTTATCCAACACTCAATTTATGTAAAGATGCCAATGTCATGACAGTTCGTCAAATATTTATATTAAATGGCTTCCTCCGTAAACATAAAGTAACTCACTATAACCCACATACCACGTACTCAACTCGAAGAAGAATTAGAATTTGTGACCTCATTCAACATAAAACTGCCTTTTTTAGGCGACAACCTCTCTTTCTTGCATCATTTTTGTAAAATAAATTGAACAAAATATTAAATATTTTCTCCAAAACGACATAATTATAATATCGTGCACCTATTAACTGCCCTGTTAACAAATCCATTGCATCTATCCATCTAAAGGATGTCTGTAAGAAATCGCAACTAGAGATAACATGGCCGTTTGTACTTTGAATTGTTTTTATTTATTTGCAATATTGTAAATTGTTTTATGTTGTACAATAAAGAATATTGTATTGTATTGTTTAAGTGTGAATCTGCTATTCAAAATTATTACATTAATCCATTATATACAGACACAGAGTCACTTATCACTATTGTTAAGTGACGCTCACTATCACATAAACATATACACCACAAACACATACACGCACACACACAATACATTGACTATACTAACTTTTAAACTTTCGCGTTCCACTATCGTGTACACTTAATTATGTATTTATACGGGAATTAGGCAGTCGTCAGGCAATTCAGAGGTATGTAATACCTATTTCGTGATCGCGTTAATTCCCGTATAAATACACAAGCCACCCGCCCCAGCTTCACACGGGTAGTAGAGAGTGAAACATCTTCAACAATCATCATCATATTTCGAAGTAAATTATACACCTAAACCTTCCTCAGGAATCTCGCGTACATCAAGTCATTCAGCTGTTGTAAAAAGAAAAACTAATAAATAAATCAGAATTACATTTGGAAGAACAACAACAGAAATTCTTGGAACTGCACGCATCTAACACATAAGAGTAGCTGTACATTATTTATTATTAGGATCTCCAACAAAAGATATACACAATTGATGACAATAGTTGACAACAAGGGGTTTTGAGTTGGTGTACTCTTTCACTTACAGGAGACCACAGGAAGCACAATGAAAAAATTAATTAAACAAACAAACTTACTTACTTAGTATAAATATTTGTAGTTTCTTGATGCAGTATCTATTAGTACTTATTAACAATATATGGAACCAAAACAACAATAAATGAAATTCCAACTAACTACTCACTGTCTGTTAGGAGTTGAAGTCTAAAATATTTTTATTACGATTTTTATGTTGGGATATAAATAAGAAACCACGGTTTTTCCACCTGCTAGGCAACACGTTATTCTACAGGAGTGTATTATATGTATATGCATTTCCAAAGACATGAGAAGTGGTCTCTCGAAATTTGATATAACCTAAACAATATTTCTAAATAATCAGCTGCCACTAGATGGCGTGGTAATGTAAACACAGTGTTCATGTCGGTCCTCAGTTATTAAATGCAAATAAATAGTTTATGTGACTTTTATGCCGCGTTCCAATAAACAAGAAACGATTCGTTTTGCTTACGGACGGTAAAATTTCGTTGAATTTTCAATAAAATATTTACCGTCCGTAAGCAAAACGAATCGTTTTTTGTTTATTGGAACGCGGCATTAGTGCTTAATAAGTGTCGAAATCATTGGTTAGTGGAGTGATACACCCAAAACTGTGTTTTTATAGTGACAATTTTAACAAATACTGCATCAAGAAACTAAAAATATTTATACTCACTATTTCATAAAAACGTAATTATATCTAGCGAATAAACTAATGAATAGTGCTTTGTCAAAATGATAAAAACACGGTATGAAAGGCTTCATTATCAATTGTGTAAATAAGTGAAATAAACAACTTTGAAAAATTGTGTTCGTTACACCTTCAAAAATTGGCAAATAATTCACTCGAAATATTCTTACTTTAGTGCCACCTATTACAGTAATACCAAAGTAAGAGATTTATCGGTAAACCACTTCGTTTGAAAGAGCGACATCTATTGAATAGTCACTAAATCACACACACAGTTAACAATTCATCGTCTTCATAACAACTTCTCATTGAAATACAACTTATTCCTAATATAATATGGAGGGCGTTACTAGTACTATGGAACAGGTAAATAATATCACTATAAGACGCCATATCTCAAGAAGAAAGTCGCTTGAAAGCCTTGAAAAAAACTGGTTCCTTACACAGCACCATGTCTGAAGAATTGCTAACAAAAAGCTTAGACTTATCGACTCACTTACATTTAAATCCAAAGGATTTAAAACTTGAAATTGATGGTCTTAAAGCAAGTCTGGAAACAACACAGAATGAACTTGAAAATGTAATAAACTGCATATCAACGTAATTAAACCAGGAAATTAACATTTTGACCAGCTATACAACAGTCCATTATCATCAGTTAGGAAAAACATGCGGAAAAGTTGTCAAAACAGACGTCGCTTAACAGATAGTTTCGAAAATAGCCCTCTAAACCATTCATAAAATGTAACATCTCCTGAAAAGCCACACTCAGTATTGAATTTACAATGTTCAACTGAAAATACATATAATCAATTCGAAGAGAAAGTCCGAAGCCCTCAAACAGACCCAACCTTGCAGTCTAGTATTAGCAACCAACCAAAAAAAGAAAAGCAGCAGGGGATAGTTGCAGACAAACAGTGCAAGAAACGCGTGTTCATCTTTGGAGGACAGCAATGTATAGGCTTAGGAAAACAATTAACAAAATTGAGATATAATAGCCCTTATGAGCAGTATACCTATATATCTTTTGTAAAGCCGTTTGCGTCAATCGAGGAAATATTAAAAAGAGCCAAGATGTACGATATATCAATGAACGATCGTGTTATTTTGTCAGTGGGTGAACATGTTTACACATTTAAGTGTTTTTATGGAGCGTATTAAGTGTCCCATGTTTATTCTTAGAGTAAATAGAAACATGCATCTAAATGAACTTAATTTGAATAATATGTTGAAATTCACATGTACCAACACAAATATGCTCATTTTATTCAAAGTAAATATTTGTAAGGAAATTAATTCTGTACCTGATCAAATGTACTACAATGACAAATTTTTATTATTTACTAAATCCAGGCAATTTCTACATACAGCGCCAAACTCTCCTCTTAGACCAAAGTCTTTTTCAATTGATAATAAACATATCGTGGTTACAGATAAATCAATCCAAACAGAACCTTCTATTTCTCCAATTAAATTATCAGAGTGATAATCATTTTCGTAACAAACAATGTCGAAAACATTTACTTTAGGTTACTTCATCAAAATATTGCCGGACTTTTTAACAAAAAACATTTTCTAGAAATTAACCTTTTCGAACTTAGGAAAGATAAGAGGCATCCAGATTTAATATGTTTGTCGGAGACATTTGTAGGATTGGATTATGAAAATTACATTGGAGTTGAGGGTTACGTATTGGCTTCTACATACTGCAGACAAAATAGTACGAAAAGGGGAGGAGTATGTGTTCTCATAAAACATGACGTCAGGTACACGGAAACACAAATAGCTAAAGACTTAGCAGTAGACTGCGATTTTAAATGTTGCGGAATTGTTGTGACTGACCAAAATATGATAATTATTTGCATCTCTTATCTTTTTTTTTACAAAATTAAACACTTTACTGCAAAAACTTGTGTATAAAGGTAATAAAAAGTTTGTTCTTGCAGGGGACTTAAATATTAACACGCTGCAATCAAATAAGACCACAGTAGAATTCTTAGATCTATTAAAAAACTATAACTTGACATTACATATAAAAGAACCTACAAGAAAGAATAATTGCATTGATCATATCATCAGTAATTTAAATACAGCAACCGGTGAACTTTTGCACTGGAGCTTATCGGACCACAATACCGCACAATTGCTTAACATACCTCAATAAAATAGAATTGCATCAGTGTTAGTACACTATATCACCACTAGAGACTATGGTAAGACAAACATCTTAAAATTTAAGGAATGCTTAGCAAGTCTTTCGTTTCGGGAGGTTTATAACGGTTCCGATATAAATTCGGCATACGAAAGCTATCACGATATAATCGGATTATTTTACGACATTTGTTTTCCAAAAATTAAGGTAAAAATAGTAAATAAGGGTCGCAAGACAGGTTGGATAACGAAAGGGTTACGTAAATGCTGTAAAACGAAGAGGTTGTTACGTTTTAAATATTATGAAGACAACTCGATAGATAATAAAAAGAAGTATAAACAGTACTCAAAGCTTTTAAGGCGTTGTATAAATAAATCTATACAATTATATAATGAAAAAAAAAATTATAATAGTAAGAATAAATGCAAATCATCATGGAACCTCATAAAGACAGAATCAAATAATATTCAGGAAATTGAAACCATAAAACACGTTATCTATAAGAATAAAATTTTATGTAAACCGAAAGACATAGCTGAACATTTTAATAATTATTTTATAAACTGTAACCCTACCAAAAACACGGAAACTAAGATTGAAAACCATTGTAAAAGCATATTTCTAAAACCGTATGATTGCTATGATATCTATACTATATTATCCCCCAAAAAAAATACAAGATCGACGGGTCATGATGATATTGCTACAGAAATAATTAAAGCCTGTACTAATGAACTAGTACCCATATTAACCCATTTGGTAAATCTATCTTTTACTACTGGCTGTTTCCCAGATTTGTTGAAACTATCCATTGTCAAACCTCTACACAAAAAAGGAGATAAATCGACATCGTCCAATTACAGACCTATTACTCTTGTATCTGTAATCTCTAAAGTCTTTGAGACCGCTATGTTTAAACGTCTCACTGAGTTCCTTGATAAAAGTAACATTCTCAGGAAGGAACAATTTGGCTTTCAAAGAGGTAAGTCAACAACATCAGCTTGTTTTCTCATGGCTCAAGTCATTGACAAAATTGATGATGGGAAAGCAACAACTGTCATATTCTTTGATCTGACAAAAGCCTTCGATTTTGTGTCACATAAAATATTATAAAATGAGTTAGAGCAATATGGTATTCGTGGTAATGCATTGTCTTGGTTAAAATCATATTTAGAAAAAGGGAAACAATGTGTCCAAATTAACAGCGTAAATGAAAAAAAGGAATTAGAAACCATTCGGTCTGGCTACAGAGTCAATAATTCTGGCATTGCTCAGGGCAGTGTGCTGGACCCTCTACTATTTCTATTATACATAAATGACCTTCCTGACATAACTGAATATCCAATGACATTATTTGCTGATGACATTTCATTAATAATAGAATCTAAAACAAAAGACATTCACAATAACGACACTGATATTAATAAATATAACAATGACATTAATAAATCAATTGAATCTATCATAAAACGGCTGGATGAAAATAATCTTAATGTTAACTTATTGAAAACTAAATATATACAATTAAGTACATACGGATGATAAATGTATGAAGCTTAAAATAGTTTACAAAGGTATTGAAATTGAAGAAGTAGAACATACAAAATTCTTAGGCTTAATTTTAGACAAATACGTAAATTGGAAAGCTCATGTTAAAAACGTATGTAACCAAATCAATAGATTCGTTTATGTCCTGGCTAAGTTAAGAAGAATAGCAACTGAAAAGACAGTCCTTAGTGCATACTACGGATACGTGGCCTCAGTTCTTAATTATGGTCTCATTCTCTGGGGTAATTCAACCGATTTAAACAAAGCATTCATTGCTCAAAAAAAATGTGTTAGAGCAATTCACGGAGTAGCTCCTTGGATATCTTGCAAACCTTTGTTTAAAAAACTAAAATGACTTACTTTGCCCTGTATGTATATATTGGAATGTGCTAAATTTGTGAGGTTGAACAAATACTTATTTACAACAGCAAGAGACATTTACCCGAGAAATACGCGTGATCCAGATAGGATTGTTTTATCTAAAGTACCTAAAACTATTTTATTTTAGCTTAGCCATGTGTGGATATATTTATAACTGTATACCAAAAGAAATTAAAGCTTTAACTTATAAACGGTTTATTTAACAGCTAAGAGAGTGGCTGATTGAGAAAAACTTTTATTCCGTAACAGAATACCTAACGATGTATAATAAATGGCACTAGACATAGACATTAAGTCTTCATAATTTAGAATGCATGTTATTTTATAAAAATGTTTGCATGCCCAATTTAGGCAGAACAGTCTGCACCTAGTCGTAAGACACATTTGTACCATCTTTATGACAATGTTCTTGGCAAATAAAGATTATTATTATTATTAGTTGCCATGGGATATTTTAGGTAGATTCCGATGAAAAGTCTACCTATTGGTTTTGTACCAGTTGTCGAGTTTTCCAATAAAATTCTTCACAGGAGGTCTAGTTATGATCCCTAGACCCCAAAACAACCGCCAGTTAAAAAGTTTATATCTGTATATATATATATATGTATTGGTGTATGTTCTTCAATTTTATTGGCACGATAGAGGTCGCAATTATGCACCGATTGATTTCAAACTTGGACGACAAATCAACAGGGCAAAAATGAAGGTTAAGTTCGTGAATGGAAAATATTCCCCCAAAGAGGTGAACTGAGAGGCAGATTTTCAAAAATAAGTTTTTTCAGCACATTAATAGCATGCCTATAGTAAATACGAACAGATTTTAATATGAACCGTATATGATTGAATCCTTAACTTGGGGAGAGGGGGAAAACCAAAATTTGTTGGAAAAAAATTCGTAGCTCCGAAACTGTAAACTGAAAGCAATTTTTTTTTATTTTACTCTACAATGTAGACTAAAAAAGTTTTTAATGCGACTTATATTTTTGGAGATAAAAATTCAAAAAACACGAAATCTACCTCTGCGGGCCTGCTCCGGGACCGGATTTTTTTTTATTTAACTCTACAATGTAGACTAAAAAGTTTTTAATGCGACTTATATTTTTGGAGATAAAAATTCAAAAAACACGAAATCTACCTCTGCGGGCCTGCTCCGGGACCGGATTTTTTAAGTGGTGGTTGTTTTGGGGTCTAGGAATCATAACTAGACCTCCTGTGAAGAAATTTTTGGAAAACTGGACAACTGGTACAAAACCAATAGGTAGGCTCCCTACTGTACCCACTGTGTGCCACTCCGTACTGTAGGTACGAAGTTACAAGTACATGATGGCTTCAACGGGTCGGACTAAATCAGTAAGCTGCCACGTGCCCTTCGTTCGATACACACTCACAAGCCGCATCGCGTCGTCCTATAGATATTACTTAACCATAATAAAGGCAAAAGCATTAATATCATGCCTTTATTAATGTTAATTTTTGCATTTTTTACCTTTTTATGTTTTCATCATCAAAAGGTAAAAATGCAACCCTAACGTCGTCAGAAGAGATAAAAGTTACGCGATAGCACGAGAGGTAACTTTTATATGAATATAAGTGTAGATGATTAGCACTGTGCGACCTGAATTACACTTAACTGTGTCGGACCAAGAGTCGCTATTTATTTGAATAACTATGCGGAGTAGGACTTCTGTATTGGTACTATTATTTATTCTGTGCCTTGGTATCGAAGACCTAGATTGCTGCGTAGACAAATAATCAATTTATTATTAATAGATAAATGACGCGCTATGTGACTTGAATGAACTGCACTGTAATAGTTAAAGCGTCAAACCTTCGATCAAAGAGGTTGCCTTTACGAACCCGATTCAGTACACTAACGGCATGAATACAGGGTATTAACAACAACAACATATTCTATTTATTTTATTTTATTACTACTTTCTCCAGAGTTACAAGAATTGGTTGTTATTATTATAGACTAGCTTCATTTAGTTCATTGTAAAACAAAACATTATTTGTATAAACCTTTTTTTATTTATAGAATATAATTTAATACAAATGAACTGTCAGAATTAGAAGCGTTTGTTTAAGAGTCTTTGATTTTCGTCTGCTCTCCGGTCACGCCGTTTTTCTCAGTATGTACACTTGGTTCAACCTCTTTGCTTGTGAACCTTTAAAATAAAAATAAAACAATTATTATTATTAATACAGTAACAATGTATTCAAGTTCAAGGGGATTTTAAATCTGTTACTTATTTCTAAACTTCTACGACTACTGAACTACTCAATCAAAACAGACTATTAGCTAAGTTAATTGTCTTATTCAGTTTTGTATCACGATGAAGCTCGATATGTAACCTAAATAAGAAATTCCCAGGAGTCAAGACCAGCCTTGGTAACCTGTCTAATAGCAGGTAGCACGCCGTGCATTGCTCTTAAGTCGTTTAGTTTTGTGTAACTCGAGACAGCCCTTACGGTCACCTTCGGTAGAATAACGGCCAGTAATCATGGACTGACGAGACGACTAGTCTTTTATGGCCTGTAGACTGACGGGAGTCACATATTAATCTCGGTCATTTTTTCACACAATCATTGCTGCAAACTGAAAGTATTACCCAAAATAACTACTAATAACATGTAATTAATACAAACCTACTACACACGAAGCGATCGGATAAGTTGTTTAAAGGCGCTTCCAAGATAAGCCAAAGTACGTAACTCATTCCCAAACATACAGTTCCAACGCCGACAGTATCAACAATCTGAAATGCAAGAAATATTAAATGTGTAAAAAAGTCCTATAGCGTAAAAAAAATAATAAGTCCATTCATTATATATATACATAATAATAATAACTTGAGACACCTCACTTACGCCCGTCTGATCCCAGACTAGGCAGAGCCTGTATTATGGTAACTAGACTGCATGCTGATATATTATTATATATTATAGATGAATTACAACCAGACACAGAACAAAAATGATCGTGCTATGCCTGTGTGTTTAATATTTGTGTATACCCACTACTTGTAAAAAAGAACCACATTTTTTTATTTCTTTAAAGCTACTTTGACGATCTAATGCCCCGTCTGATAGTGAGGTGTTGCATGTGCTTACAAACATTTGCAACACCATGCATGTATATACAGTAAACGCCAATGCTTTAGTTAGAGTTTTCAGACTTCCGGGCAACAGCCAGTCCGAGTTACAGGTACGAGACCCTGACCTGCTCGACCTGTGGCTTACACTCCACAACCCATCCATATAAGCAATATCCTTTACCTTCCTTGGCCTTCCCTTCTTGCCCATCTGTCCCTTTCAATATACTCCCAATTTTCTTATACAGTTTGGAATGCGGAGGACCGCGTGGCACTGGCTCGCATACACAAAGTGAGGATCCTCCGACCAGACGTTGTGATCATGCCTGGTGGATCGCGACGCAACGGTCGGAAGTTGTATATACACAACTTTCATTACGAGATGTAGGATTAGCAGTTAATATGTAATTCATTTTGTATACGCTAGATGACATTGAAGTACGTCTTTTTGGTGTATGTGGACCATTATTACTTAGTGGCGGTATATCCAGCGCCATCTAGTCAAGGTTGGCAGAACTACTTAGTTACTGATAATGCCGACCCACCGGGCTGTAGGCAGTCTAAACTGGTACTGGCGGAGGTCTCACCACGTTTAACTTGCAGACTGCTCAGTCTCAACCGACTCGACATCAGAATACTTGTAGGAACCATTACGGGCCACTTAGCCCTTGTTGTAATATAATATTGTTGTGAGGGTAGCTATAAGTTCGGAGAGAATAAATCAGTGTTTGCCCCGCACTCGGTCGTTTCATTGTAAACACAACATGGTGACAGCGGTGGGATTCGAACCCACGCCCTTTCGGACTGGTGCCTAAAACCAGTGTGGGGTGTGTGTGGGGTGTGTGTGGGGTCCGACAGGCCACGGTCCGGGACCGGTTGCTAAGAACTGAGAAACTCACACTCGACAAGGCAATAAAAATTTGTCAAGCCGAGGAAGTTTCACAGGAAAGCGGTCGGCAAATAGGTAGTCACGGTGCCAGTACTTCTGAGGGTGTCTCGTTCGTCGACAGTGTTGAAGTGAGGCGCCGCGGGATAGTGAGAGAGAGCGCGCGAGCGAGCGGCGGCAGCAGCAGCAGCAGCAGCAGCGCCGGAGGTCACAATGCGTCCGCTCGAGGCAGCGCGGGCGCCCGAAGCGCATACCGGGAGCGAACAGGGGCGCGCGCCCAGCCCTGTGGGGGCTGCGGGCGCGCCCCCACAGGGCACAAACGGGCACCTATTCACCATCAGTGCGACAGACAGTCCTCTATGCAGAGGATATCTCAACGCCGAGGAAATGGCCGCCCACGTTATCAGTGTGGCCACACAAAGGGCAAGTATCCTCGTGAATAAGAATAAGAATGAGATTGAGATTTGGAAGGAGCTACGCTGGATCAAGTAGTCAGCCTACCTGAATGCACAATGGACCCTCTATGAGTCTAAATGCGGAAACAGAGCCCTATACCAATACCAATACCTAAATACTGATGATTTCGCATCTCGCTACTAAAGTTTTCACGTACTGTTTCAACTTCCTAACATCAACCGTCACATTTCGTTCTTAAACTATTTGGTCATCATAACCTATCAATTATATATTATATAATAGTTTTATACTTACCACACTGAACGAGTCATATATAGGAGCAGATTTAACTGTCAGTATTTGGTTGGTTTGTTGAAAGACCAAACAGTGTAAAAGGTATACTCCAAATGATAGCCGGCTGAGGGGGGTAAAGAATGGTAAACTGAGGAAGTCTGTCAGTAATGCTGAAACAAATGCAATGGATATTGGAAGGTAGGTTTGATAAAGCAAAGTCTACTGTGTAATACTGAACGACATGTCCACATAATATACTGGATGAAACACAATTAATATAAAAAAAAGATTCTTCTTATTTAGTGTGTCAATTTATATTTTTAAAAAAATATAGAAAATCTATTATCAGTTCAACCGGCTGTTTCACAGCCGGTTGAACTGATAATAGACGTTCTAACCGATTTCCTTTTTTTTTTCAAAGAAAGGTATTGATGGAAATATTCGTCATCAAACATTGGAAATCGCCTAACTTTAACATTTCTTAAGATACAATCCAACGCAATTTCCTTCTGAACGTTTCTTATATTTTCATAGCTTTATTCTTCTATCTCTCCGGGTTTAATTAAGGTCGCGGTTCGTGTTGTTCTAAGAACACTCGCTGGAACAAGCTCTTACATTTGAGCTTTTGCCCGCTGAAATTGGTTGAGTTGGAGGGAAGGTAGGTGTGAACATTCTACTTATATTATCAACACAATGCTATGGAGCAGCACGGGCCCTCTCGTGTAATGTTAAATGTCTTGTAGCTGGTATGGATGCTTCTGACTTTCCACGTCTACATAAAATAAACAACACGTCCAACAGAAACAGATTGACAAAACAATAGTTAAATAGCCGCAATGCCCACAATAAATGAGAATTGGCCATCTTGATTGGTAGGAGAAGAATTACAAATACCGGAATTTTCTATGTAAAAATTAATAATTGGCCCATGTACTTACGTAGTTTCCCATATTCACAGAAGGCAATAATACCACACACTCCAGCAGCCCATATGGACCTGTTGAAGGCTGCGACAAAACTTGCTTCTATTACGTCATAGTCCCTTTCTAAGAAGAAACCACAGAGGCACAATGAAAATGTCATTAACAACAGAGAGAAGATGGCACCAGTTACAGAATGAAGCTGAAAATATAAAAAAAGTAAATAATATCAATATTCTGAAAAATATTACAGACAGATATGGGAAGATGTGGTGTTGCCAGTGAGAAGAAATGATGAACTCCCAATTATTTTTTTGTCTATATCATTAGTCTATATTATTTATTATTTTCTTATTTTTTTGCTAATTCTATCCTTATTTTGTAAAAATTTAAGTGTCCCCTATTGTGTGCCAAAATAAATATTTTCTTCCTTCCTTCTTTCTTTCATATCTACACCTAAACTAAGCATAGTTTGTACTATATGTTCCAGATACTGTAGCATTCTCTTATGTTCTTATAATCGCAAATGTTTTATCGACAAGACTTTCTTATGGCAGATGATACAATGCATTCTGGTATCTAGAAATAATTAATATATTTTGGCACAGAGACGTTTTATACAATACTAGAAGCACTTGCTGTCAAAACTTAAAGTCATCCGATAGTCTTCTAGTTTCGTTCAAATCTTATATGTTTTATACTAACAAAAAATACAGCCTTAAACCGAAAACGAATATAGTAGACCTTCTCACAAATCACATATTCCTGTATTCATGTCACCAAGGTCTATATACTGCAATACATTTTTATGAATACTGACACATTAAGCATATGCAAACACAGACCAATACAGATAGAATTCATTATCATTCATCTACATCATCTTCTTGACCTTTTCCCAAATTTAATTGGGATCGGCGCAATGTGTTTTCTTCTTCCACTTTCCTGTATCATTCGTCAGTAAACTTACTCCCTTTCTAGCCAGATCCCCTTGTCTAGACAAAGACAGCCAGACGCAGCAGGGGGAGATCATTGTTTTGTAGTATGTAATATGTGACAATAAAATAATATTTTACTAACCACGGACAGACTGTGTTTATGAATAGCAGGTTTGTAGATATGCATAACGTATCCCAGACACATGCCGACTATGTACGGTCCAGCCCGGCTGTAGCTACTAAAGTATGTATAATCCAAAGAATCGTTCCCTCGCATGGTCAGGAAGTCTCTGAAAGTAAATAAAAAAATATGGCTTACGAGATATTTTCAGTATAAAAGACTATAAATTTATGAATAAACCGTCGAGATAATATATTATCGAATTCTTCTATTTTTTACCCTAAATACGATAGTGGACTCTTAAGTCAAATCAGTTTCTTATTGATAAACGTCAAAACGATAGGTTCTGTAAAAACTTGTTTGATATAACAACTTATGACTTCATACTTTGCTTTGGTCTTACAAATAATAACAAACTTGAAAATAATAAATATCTTTTAAATACTTATTTAAGTATTAATTTCATGAGGACTGTCAAACAGTTTATTTCTAAACTACCTGTTATGCAGGATACAGATAAGGAGGACCTTGTTCTATGAGGGTTAAACCGCAAAAGTGCCCAGCTGAAAACAGAGACAACAGAATATAATGGCAATAGCAGAGATAAAGAGAATTTCCTGGCCACGGAAATCGAAATGTTGCAGTAGATGATTAGAAGGGAGGGAAGGGTTATAGCCTCCGGTAACCTCACTCACGCGGCGAAAAGCAATGCTTGCATTGCTTCACTGCCGGTTTTCTGTGAGGCCGTGGTACCGAGCGGAGTCGAGCCAGCCCATACGTGCCGAAGCATGGCTCTCCCACGTAACTCCTATGAAGAAGAACAGGAAAGAAACTTCAAGGACACTCTTTTATTCAATGTTTAAAAATAAATCTGGTTACACTGCTTATAAGCGTAAATGAAATGTGAGGACAATGTAACATATTATTCTAAAATATAAATAGATAATTAATACTAAAAAAAAATGTCGCACCCGTCAGCCATCGTACAGATCAACCATATTGAAGGGCGCCGAACGACAAGATACATATCGGCATACTCAGAACTGCCAAGCACGACTCGGCTCGACTCGATCGACGTTCCCCGCTATATCTTCAGTCATTTTTATCTTAATTATATTCTTAAAAGCTTTTACTAATACAGTAGGGTTTATAAGCATGAAACTAAAAACTACGGGACAGGTACGAACATTTTTTCTAAATAGAGTGATAGATTAGGCAAGGCAGGAATCCAGAGTTTCAGTGGTTTTAATTTGAATATCAGTAAAGAAATCATCAAATTCCTGAGCTATGTCCTTGTCAGAGCTTAAAATGTCTCGCCGTGTCTCTAATTCATACTTGTTGTTCAATATCTTATTCCTACCAGTTGCATTATTAATTATTTTTTAGATAGTTTTTATTGCGATAAACTCAATAACTACCGAACGGATTTTCGGACGGTTTTCACCAATAGACGGAGTAATTTATGAGGAAGGTTTACGTGGATAAATTATTAAAGTTTGTGTAAAACGGCTGAAATATGACGATGATTGTCGACGATGTCGGAAAAAAACAAATATTGTGCAAAGCCAGGGCAGGTTGCTAGTAACTAATAAAATTAAATTTAGTAGTCTTCTATACTGTTTAAACATTTTTGAATAATTGGCGACGCACTGATTAAAAGTCTCATTCTTTACGTGAGGCCTTAGGCCATAAAGTTTGTACAGCTTATTTCTACTTTTCCTAACACCTGTGGTTGCCCAATCACTAAAAACAAATCTAGGGTACACATTCTTAGTTTTCTTTTGAAAAAGATTATAAAATTGATTGTGCACTACTGAAAAGAAATCTGTGTAAAAATCTATTTTGCATCAAGTCAAAAATATTTATACTATGCACCTCCTGACTTTATCATCAGATCATCATTACCAAGCCCAATCTGTTGGACTCGTCAAAACGAATCATATGAGCCCAAACTCGAGGGGTTTACTAGAAGTCACTGAGGAGATCCATTGTCCATCTCCTGACTCCATCCATGAGCTCTGGAGCCTTCAAGATTTGTTTACATAGTTACAAGTGAAGTTAATAAAAGCGTGTTAATAAAAGACTTGAGTGTTGGGGAAGGGAGACTAGAATTTGATGAGAGCAAAGGTGTAAGTGAGAGTAGGTTTTGTGTAGATACGATTAATGTTATAAACTATTTACTTACTCGATATTTAAATAGTAAAAAGCCGGCAGATGATGCCAATATGTTAGAACTCCTGGTATAGCTACAGATATTACTGCTGCAAGTCCGAAGATGTTGAGAGCTAATCTTTTATTTTTCTTGTATATATAGACGAGTAAAGTTGCTAAGACTGTGAACTGATAGTCGCAGGCAATGTACCAAGTCACAGAGTAACACTGTGGAAAGAGAAATGAAGATTTTAAATATTCTCTTATCTACTGCGATTCTAGTGTGCTCGGTTTAAAAGTCGTAACTTTTTTTTTACGTGTAGAAACCCCCACGGGTACCACTTCACCGATTGCATGATAATATGGTTATGTCGATAGTCTATACTCAGGAGTTGAGGTATGCTTTAGAAGGATTATCATATCACTCAACCCCCGACAGACTTCGCCTGTCTGTCAGGACATCAGGTGGCGTCAAATAATGTGTACCTTTCCCCCTCCTACATAGAGTTGCGTGCGTGGGATGCGTCACGCCACCGCTCCAGACTAGTATTTATATAATCCTGCCACAAATGTAATGTTGAAAAATGTTCGTATTCCTCTTTATTCTAGAGATTTATATGGTTGAGGACGGCTTGAGGTTGGCAGGTAAACTTTTGTTGGATCACAATTCTGTAGATCAAGCTATATCTCTACGATGACAAGAGATATAGCTTTAACTTTTTAGCCTTCGATGTCTGTTTTTAGCACTGTATCTCTTAATTGCATAGATCGATTTATCGATTTGGATCATTTAAAAGAAAGCTGGATTAACTGAGATATTATGAATATATGCATGTAATCCAAACATCTGGTGTGATTTAATCTCTACTCATGTTGACATGAGATGAGATACAAAACAATGCTTGACTGGTGTAAAATTATTTAAAAAGCTATGAATCTATGTATTGAATGATATGTGTATGATTAGGTACTAACATATGTGTAACTACTGGTGTTGAGCATCAGCATACTGATCCACCAATTCTTTTTACAGATACAGCTTTCCGAGTTATAAAACAAATTCCACAAGGGACCTGAGCCGTGGAATTTCACTACTGAAGCGTAGTAAAACATTGCTAGGGCGAATAGTCCAATCAATCTGAAAAGCAAAAGACTTTAATATAACTTAGCTATCGTTAACAGGCAATAACTTTTTAATTTTTTAAACCCTAAAATATAAAGAAAGAAAGAAAGAATTTCTTTCTTTCTTTCTTTCTAATTTTTTTTAACCCTAAAATAGGTATTATGTATTTTTTCAACAATTACTTTATGGGAAATCTTAGAATTTAACAAAGTAAAAATCATCCTCCGCGCCTTTTCAAACTAAGTTGGGGTCGGCTTTTAGTCTAACTACGACACGGTCGAACTTCGATATTATTTTTTACAAAATAAATTAAGGTATTATCGTGGAAGAGACATGCTACGGCACGTATGGGCCGGCTCGACTCCGCTCGGTACCACGGCCTCACAGAAAACCGGCAGTGAAGCAATGCAAGCATTGCTTTTCGCCGCGTGAGTGAGGTTACCGGAGGCCGTAACCCTTCCCTCTCCCCTATTCCCGTCATTCGCCTCTCCTCCCTTTTAATCATCGGCTCGACCGGAGTAATACCACAGCCTCACAGAAAACTGGCAGTGAAGCAAAGCTTGCATTGCTTTTCGCTGAATGAGTGAGGTTACAGGAGGCCCTAACTGTTCCCTCTCCCCTCCCCTTCCTCTCTTCCCCCCTCCCCCTACTACCCCTACCTTTTAGGCCGGCAACGCACTTGTGACTCTTGAGTTGCAGATGTCCATGGGTGGCGGTAGTCATTTACCATCACGTGATGGGGCAAAAGAGTCCCTTTTTAAAACCCTATACCATAAAAAAGGCATTTTTATCGTAGCCTTATATCAAAATTTATCGTAACTTATAGAATTTCGCTAGTGTATGAAACGATTTTAAATGAAATCTCACCGAACATATCGCTTCCATATGATGACGAAGACATTCATCTGCTTTCTTCCCAAAAGACCTTTGATGTGCAGCAGTCCAGACATTGTAAAGAATGTATCTACTAGGAGGTTTAAATTCAGAATCTTATCGAAAAACAAAATTCTCTGAAATGGGAAAGATGCAGAGATAAAGATAGTTGATTAATACCTTTAGATTCTGTTTACAATGAAATAAAACTGTATCCCATTGCTATGAAAACTGAAAACATTATTTAGTAGAAATGTATTGCCATGTTTTATAGAGGAATAAACTACAAGATGTTGTGTCGGCGATGAGACGGATTAATAAACAAATTAGGTTTAATAAGTCCCTTGTCATATCTTTTTTGTTTTCCTTGGATAAGTGATAAGTTGTTGGAAGAACCTAACGTGTCGCAAAGTTTTTGTACTTTATAGAAACTAAACCGATTAAATGGATGAATGTCTTATACAGAACGAGTGTTTATGAAATAAGCAAAAATAAAGGTTAATATCTGGTGGTATCTACTACGTGTCGATAACACTATCCTTCCCTAACACAGAGCTCCGATCATTCAGATATAGGACGTCCATTGACTTCCAAGATGGGCAGTCGGAAGTGAAAGTCCCTAATCACCCTAGTCAGTCAGCTCTTATACGATCAGATATCAGTCTATCTCCTTAAACCTTACGTCATGAATTTCCGATGTATTAAATTGCAAGTACATTACATAATGATCTGTTATAATATTTTACGTATGGTCATGCACATATTTTTACAAAACATACATTGTCAAATTCGCCGCTATTCGCACATCCTGAGATCATAGTGAGATATATAACATGCAACCACACCATGCTAGCCGATGTTAAGAACCTGACACCATTGAGCGCTTTAAGTTCATCTTTGTGCGACTTGGTTAGTTCCGCAGAGTTCCTCTTCATACAAAATGATTCTAATATCCTCGCCACTGGAAACAGAAAAAAATTGCTTATATAGATACATATTATATGCACGTTACAGTATTTTGTTAAATAGTTAGGTACTCAAAATATTTGTTTAATTTTGAAATTGGTTCTTCATAGTCATACACACACACACACACACCGCCCGTTTTCAACTCCTTTGTCTTAGAATAAGGAACACTTATGCTTACGAACGTTGTGAATTTATTTACTACTAGCTGTGTCCGCGACTTCGTTCGCGTTTTTTTCGGAAAACAGCAATTTGTCGTTTATTGCATAGTACCTCTTTATCCAGGCAGTATTTCTGATACTGTATTGGCGGTGAAACAACCTGAGCGTACAAAAAAGGTTGTTTTGGTTGCTTACACGTGAAATAACGTCATAATTTGGCCGTGGTAGCATTACTCATTTGTTTTTCGTGTAGAAGCTCACCTCACCGGGCTATTGGTGAGGCCGTATATCAGGCTTAAACCAACTAAAACCACACAGTGTGCCTCACAGCACAGTTTATGAGTTGGCCGTCGGTACGGCGACGTTTTGCCTCCAATGATCCACCCAGCGCTGGCAGACGGCAACAGGGCGATGTCCCGACACCCTCTTCACGGGAGACTGCTTCGGGTGAAGAACATAAAACTCGTCTCATACACCCACGGCCACTCTTAGCGTACGCATGAGAGCGCGAGTGAAAAGGTTTCACCTGGAAGTTTTTCTACCGAATCCACACCGTCACCTCCTCCTTGCGCGAAAGTTGTTTTCCTCGTAGAAAATCGTCATAAAACAACTGTGACGACCTAACATCTCGATTCGTCCGACCAATTGGGAGACTCTTGCTGTAGTCGGTCAGTCAGTGCTGCTTCCTAGAAACTATGGGCCCCCTCGGTATACCTAACAGATAAATGTTTACTTCTGAGCTTTGTTTAGTCACGGTGTAACGTAAGATTTCACACTACTGTAACCGAACGGAAAATAAATGGTCTGAAAGTGTAAAAAAAACTTCACCGGTTACATGTCAATATTTCAGCTTAGATGTAATTTTTTTGGCGATAGTGTCTGCCATGCATTTAGTATAGTAAAATACTGTAATACTAACAAAGTGTTAAGGTAAACTAACAAATAAGTCATAGATGCTTTAAATAAAAATTATTTTCTATTGTAATATAATCAAGTTGACGGGATCACGTATTTAAAAGGTATGACATACCTTTACTTTGCCGTGGTCGTGGGCGTGATCACAGGCCTGTACCTATAATACTTTTATATAAGTGATCGCGTGAATTCCCGTCAACATAATTATATTATCACGGAACGCAAAAGTTTAAAAGTTTGGATCTTCTTTTTCTATAACTCTATTTATAAATATATGTATATTTACTGGACTGGCCTCATGGTCTAGTGGTTAGTGACCCTGACTTCTGAGCCAGAGGTCGTGGGTTTGATTTCCACCCAGGACGAATTATTCTCTGTCTGGGTGTAATTTATTTATAATATGTATGTATTTAGAAATATATAAGTATGCTTATCAGCAGTCGGGTTACCATAGTACAGGCTCTGCCTAGTTTAGAATCAGACGGCCGTGCATCACACACCTCATAAGGTGTGTGAAGTTGTTATTATTATTAATGCCCTGAAACATATTTATGAATTTAATGGCTGCGAGAGGCAAAATAGCTCGTTGGCATAGTCAAGAAGCAGCTTTTTTTTTTCCTCAACACTATTCTTTTCTACAATTTTAGAGGGTTTCTCTCAATTTTATCAGAATTCCATCATCAGATCCTGACTTCCTTGACATGGGACCACCCTTGAGGTATACCCTATCTAACAAAAAAGAATAATCTAAATCGGTTCATAAATAAGGGAGAGGGCTGACCATCCATAAAAAAAAATGTATATAAACAGTCGAATTGAGAAGCTCCTTTTTTTTTCGTCGGTTAAAACGATACCTAATTTTAAAAAGTAAATTAGTTATAAACTAATTTACTTTTTAAAATTAGGTATCGTATTAAAAAAAAGTGCAAGAAAGAAAAGTGACACTCTTTTCTCTTTGAGATGAGAGGGATTCGATCATCAAACTATTATTATACTAAGTTTCAAGCATATCCCTTTAGTAACTTCTGAGTTTATTGTGAATATACAAACAGACAGACAGAAAGACAGACAGACAGACAGACAGACAGACAGACAGACAAAAATTGATTGAATCACATATTCGGCATCAGTATCGATATCTTAATACCCCCCAGTTGTTTTTTTTTAAATATATTCAATGTACAGAATTCTTCCTGCTACAGATTTATTATAAGTATAGATGTATTAAGGGTGGGAGCCGCTGTGTACTGAAATATAGGCTATCAGCCTAGCTCAGTACCAGCAGCTACAACTACTATCAACAAATATTATTAATACTACTAGTGCATAAGATATTTTGTGTAAACTCTAATCATTGTTTGAGACAATGGCCCCAATTCTGTCACTTCACTCGCTAAATTAAAATTCACTAAATTTTCTTCATATAAGAAGTAAACCTTGTACACTTAGAAACAAGGTCTTATTTCAAATTGAAACAAGTAGGTAACATATGTCGCTATCGAAATAAGCAATTTATTTGTCGACTAAAGTCTGATACGCTTAAATAAACTTTAATACTACGTAGCAAGAGCCGCTATCCGTTGAATGCCATCTCTTTTGCTCTGTGTTTTTAGTAAGCGTCTTCGTAGGTGTAGATTAAAAACACGTCATCCTTGTTTGTTTTGAACAAGTTTTTATACGGCAATTATACAGCGTTTGAATAAATGAAGACTCTCGCTGCGTGGAAATAAAGTTGAGTATACGTTGACAGGTTTTATTGAAATTTAGCGGCGCTGAGAAATAGATGCTAGTAACAAATAGACCTTATTACGTAGAACACTAGGTTGATTTCATATGAAGAAATTAAGTCAGGTTTTAGTTTAGTCGAGTGTACAATAGAATCGGCACCAATAAATATTATTATTCACTTAAATATACATATAAATTACATTTTTAAATACATTTGTTATTATTATTACATTTGTCTACAACTTCGAGTGTTGTGCTTTAAAATACACTATATATCGTCCTGTTTATTATTTACATAATTGGTTTGCCGAGAGTTGTTACATTTATTATTTCCATGCACTTAAATTATTATACACATAATTATGTACTTATTCTAAATGTACAACCATTTGTGAGAAAACACCGCTTGCTCTGATTTATACACACATAACTAGTTACCCATATAAATAAAACAACAGAAGGTGGTTAGTAGATTAATAACTTATATCTTATTTTTTATGTGTATGTCACGTGTTACTTGTGTTATACTTTTATTTATCTTTTGGAAATAATTTTAATCATCTAGGTCAGGAAGGATTTAAAATTAGCGTGAATTTTTTTTTGGGTACGTTCAAGTTTTAAATGTCAACTTTATATCTTACCAGTGGAATCGGTAGGCATTGTTTGGCTTTTTATGTGTGTCCGATAATATGTTGATCCTATTGTTATTATCAACAGCGAAGCTATCAAACACCTGAAACATTATAAGGTATGGATATTATAAGATTTATGTAGATTAGCATTAAAAAATCTTTTTAACAAAAAAATAAACCGACGAAAAGAACTAAAAAGCAAAAAATAAATAAACCTTAAGTCTTAAGTATTGAGCTTATTTACATAAACTATCAAATTTTATATATACTTATTTTGAGTCGGCGCCAAACAACAAACTGATTAATTATTAAAATTTTATATGTACCTTCGTAAGTAATTAATCAATTTATTATTTTGCGCCGACTCAAAATAAGTTTATATAAAATTTGATAGTTTATGTAAATAAGCTCAATACTTAAGACTTAAGTTTTATTTATTTTTTGCTTTTTAGTTCTTTTCGTCGGTTTGTTTTTTTGTTAAAAAGATTTTATTTTTTTCATCATCAGCTCAGCTACATGATGTGATGATTTCTAAACGCAATACCTGATAAAGTAATGAAAAGTAAACAGAAACACTATTCGTTCCTACAATTTTCGAGGGTTTCTCTCAATGTTTTCAGGATCCCATCATCAGATCCTGACTTCCTTGATATGGGACCAACCTTGAGGTATAGGGTATACCTCAAGGTATCGGATCCCGGATACCCGGATCCGGACCTAAGACTCTAAGGGTACTCTAAGTTTACATTTGCAAGTGTGGAGTAGGTACAGGTTTTACATTCAATATGAGTAGTTTCAACTTTTTAAACTTAAATATAATATAGCATTAGGTTTTCTGTCTGTATTAGCCCTAAATGTTTTGGTCATTAATGAAAACGATAAGATAATCAATATCAAAAGGCCTACTACATGCCACATATACATACAATTATTTGTTGTTTCATTTTATACTCAGAGATGAATAATATTTGCTTATGATAGTCCAACTTATGATATAAAATAATCTTGAAGTATTATTTAGTTATCCACGTGACCTCCAGTCAATTATTTAATAAGAAGAAGTGTACTGCAGAAGTTATATATCAGCCAGTCCTCGTTGATTACGTAAGCTTTATTACCGTGCTTATATATTGTCTATAATGTAGTCATTTTAAATGTCGCACCTACTTTGTTTGTTTATTAATTATAATAAGTTAATTTTACGTACCTACCTATTAGTGTATCCAAATAAAAAATCAGTTATTGTAATCATGTGTAAATGTCATATCATTTTTTTTGTTTGCTCACATCATTATACACATTTAAAAAAAATAGAAGATTTGTTATTGGTTGCGTTAAATGTTGTTTTTATGAAATCAAGATATTATTAATTGTATTACAATTAAATTAGGAGTTAAGAGGAAAGGTATATATTAATACCGATCTAGCTCTAAGTATATTCTATTGTACATCCGTTCATTTTACATTTACAAAAGGGGATGAAAAAATATTGCAGTTTCTAAAACTAACAGAGTTTACTTATCTTTCGACTTATTGAGATTCATATGCTTGCTTAGGTAACTAACAAAACAGCAGGTTTGGACAAGTATCAAACGTTGACGCCCTTACGAAAACGATAATAGATTGCTAGACATGTGTACTTTGATTTAGCGAACGCTAATTCTATTCAACCTTTCTCTAAAAAGCAGATAGTTGTCTATGGTTTGTTTCACAAACCTCAAGGTCTTTAGCATGTATTATTTAAGGGGGCGTCTATTAATTATGTGAGGCTTAAGAGGGGGAGAGGGTCGATGCAAATCTCAGCAAACCACATAAACACTTAATATTTTTTCTCACGAAACTGTAACAGGAGTAAATCGAATACCTATCTGTTGTATTCATTTAAAATCACGCGATGGCTCAATGATATTAAACCAGATATAATATCATAGGTGACTTTATTATTTTTTTATTCTAAAAGATAAAAAACAACGCAGTAAAGAAAAATGATCCTCGGACGTCGGTGTTTATTAATAGAAATAGTATAAAAGTAAAAAGATTTAAATCAAGTTGCAGCAAACGATCGTTTTTCTATTGCTTAAGCCTATTGCTGTCATTCAGGACTACACTATATTGGGAATCACAGTATATAAATATATTAAAAGGACAAGGTATGTAAAAAAAGTGTGTGTGTGCAATTCAAACCCGGCAAAACTGAAACTTCAGAAAAGTAGCCTCCGAGAGACTGAGAAATAAAAAGTAAAATCAACACAAATAATTTACTAATGTTAATAGATTTAATTTTACATAAATTATATAATGTTATATGTGTTAATTAACCAACGAATTTTAATACGCAAATGCACAAAAATGATATTTGACTGTGGCGCGTTTTCTGAAGGCTTCGTAGTACGCAGGCGCAAAGACACGTGCTAGCTTACGCAGATTATAGGAAACACTGTACACTTGTATTCTATCTCATTCTCTCACAAGCTAAATCCTATTTATGAATGCGTATTCTTTTTAGTGTGACTTTTCAATTTATCGAATTTTCTAATCAACGATTTTAAAGAAGTTTCACTCCAACAAGGTAAGGCAATTGACGGAAAGGGATGTTGTTTATAGAGATGGATTGGTGAGTGTTAGCAATAGTTTGAGCAAAGTGGCTGTTGTCGTTCAGTCTGAGCCCTCTAACAATAAAAAAAGATATGATGTTTGACAAACTTACATGAACACATAATATCCTACTCCGAATTCTTCCTTTGTACCAGCTACGTCGCAATCATAGATGGTGATATTTGGATTCGGTATAGCTCTAAAGTGGGTCCCTAAGTACATGTGTTTCAAGATCTTAGATACCGAACGATGCTGGCAAGATGCAAGGACACATACACCCCATGTAAATTGATTCACACGATGACCGTATTTCGTTTTCGTCTGAAATATGTATTATTATTTAAAACTTTTGTGCAACAGATGAATTAAACTGTTGATGAGAAGTTTCTTAGAAAAAGATCCCGATAATCGCGCTGACTTAAATACTGTAAAGAGATTTTAAAAAGACCTCCTTAACTCTTGTACAATGGTTTCGTTTAATTGTACCTATTTGAATAAATTTTAAGCTTTTATCCTTTATTCATCTAACTTTTAACATGCTTTTATTAATTTCATTTGTAACTAGGTAAGTAAACAAATCTTCGAAGTACATTTTAACCTACATCTAATTGGATAAAACTTTGTATGTTTATGTAGTTTGGATGACAATACTAAAATTCGGTATCTTGGAGCTCATCTGATGATGGAGCTCGGAGGTGAATAGTGGCACTCTTTTTTAGTATTAAATTCAGTTCGCTTTTAAAGCGGTACTTTTTTAAATTTTACTAATCTATAATTGTATTAAACAATCTTTTAAGAACCAGTTAAGTAAACATTGCCTACAACTACACAACTTACTTTCAGATATACCTCAGTTGAGTCATAGGGATCAAAGACACCTCTCTTCAACTCCCTACCCGTCATTTCGACCTCAGCAGTGCAGTACTGGGTTTTGAACTGAGGATGCGTTGCCAACCAAGGAGGGTTCAAACACTGGTCATAGTTGCTCAACTGGTTCCAGGAACCGTAAAGATTGCCTGAAGGTAATTTGTTTGCGTCCCATACTGAAATGAAACTTCTTATTAAAAGTTTAAAAAAAATGTGTTATTCCATAATCTGCATTAGCGTTTTTATAATCAGGGTTTTAAAATGTTAAGTGTCATAGTTAACTTTTTTTTAACTTAAAAAGTATCATCGACGTCTATTGGCGTAAATCATCATAAATTTTAGTTAGCCGTAATGTTCATCCCTTAATTTTCCTCCCTTACAGGTGGAACATTTTCTTCAAATTAAACGGGACCAACGTTGGGTACCAACCACTTTAATAAAAAAAGAAAATTATTGAAATCGGTTCGCAAATGCAAAGATATCGAGTAACTTATACACACAAAAAAAAAAATCCATTTAGTTCAGTTCAATTCAGTCAAATCGAGAACCTCCTCCTTTTTAAAGTCGGTTTAAATGAGAAACTTTGTTTGCGAACCTTTGCTTCGTTTATAATGTGTTGAAGGATATTTCTAATCTAGTTATTCTGTGTACAGATGCGATATCTCTACAGCTTTACTTAGACGGAATAGTACTAGTTTTCGAATTACTGGTTTAACCATGTTTACATTAACTTAAGAGGTTTCCATTGAACTTTCAATAGGACTGGATTGGCCGTTAATAGTCGAATAGTTCCGGTGGTCTTTACTTAACTTTACGTTACTTTTAAAGCACATCATGCTTTAAAATCTAGAAGAAGTTTCTATTTTTATTTTTTTGTAGATAAGATACGTTCTTAACCGACTTACACTGCTTACTTATTTTTTGAGCCTACATTTCTTATATTTATATTATTTTTTTAATTGTGTCATGTCATAATGTAACATCAGGTGAATTGGAAGACAAATGCCTATTGCGTTTGTCTTCCAACTAACCTGACGGAAAGTAATGATGAAGAAGAAGATGGTACACGCCTATCCAAGAAAAACCTATTTACTCTACTCTTGAACGTTCCCAGATTATATTTGTCGGGAAAAATAGACGCAGGCAGTTTACAGACCTTGGCCACTCGAACCAGAAAGGAGTTGTCAAAACGTTTCGATCGACTTTTTGGTGTTCGACAATGAAGGGGTGGAACCTCTGCCTGCGTCTGGCCATCCGATGAAGGTATAGAGAGTGTCCAATTAGTTCAAGAGAGCCTTCGCACACTCACCAAAGTGAATCCTATAGAAAACCGATAAGCAGGCGAACTTACGACGACGCTCAAGAGTATGCAGTGTCCTATTCGTAAGCACATAGTCGTTGATAAGCTTACGGGCTCTTCGGTCGACAGAGTCCAGTGCTTCAAGTTGACATTTTGCTGAGCCATCAAAAAGGTGACTGCAGTACTCCATGCAGGATTAAACCTAATCTGTATATAGATTAAGCAGCTATTTACAGCTGAAGTACCGCCGGACCCTCGAAATGTATCCCAATTTCTTGGGAGCTGTCTGTTCCATAGACTCAATTTGTTGACCGAAGTATAGTTTGGTCGTGACTGTAATACCCAGGAGCCTTAGATGATCAGTAATCGGTAAGGACACACCTTGGAAAGTGGGTGTAAGTTCCAAAGCACTCTTTTAGAAAAATTAACAAGATTGGCCTCACCCCAATCGGACATCCGGTGCAATGTCAAATTAACCCGTTCAATCATAGACACTCTCGAAGACTGGATTTCACGTGAACTTGCTCGGGCATTAGACATATATCACTCTACAACGGTGCACCTTTTAACACGTGACATTATTGTGTCAGGTGTTAAAAGGTCGTTTATATGGAGAAGGAACAAGGTTGCAGAGAGATAACCTTTCAAGGCCTCGCTCCATAAGTGAATGGCATATATTAAGAGGTCCCCCATCGAAAGTCCTCTGCGAAAACCATATTGGTTGTCACTACTGTACTGTTTCTAGGTATGCCAGGGGACAGTTGTTCAATACACGCTCCATAATCTTGCATAGTATGGAGGTGATTGCAATTGGTCGATAATTGGGTCTGCACGGCTTACCTTATGGGTATAGGTTGAACGTTAGCAAGCTTCCAAGAACTTGGGACTTAGCCAGTTTCTAGTGAGAGTTGATACAGGCGTGTCAGAACAGGAGACAACTCGGCTATGCAGCGCTTACCGCAACCAGCCATCTGCTGACATGTATTGCCATATTTGTCTGGTGCCAATTAGGCAGATGTCAGGTGACGAGTAGTGCGATACAGATTTCACTACACAGTGATCCAATGTCCCAAGAGGTTGTGAAACGGACACCAAATGTCTGTCAGGATCGGTCGTCAACAGAAGGTCCAGGCAGTACCCAGTGTGGCCTGCAACGTCAAGAATGTGGGCTCGTGAACAAGTTGGGAGAGGCCATAAGTTATTGCAAACTTATAAACTTCACTCCTAACGTAGTTGGTATCCTGTTACGGGCACAGTCACACCCCATGGTGGGCATTGAAGTCCCTCAGGAACACCAATTGCGCAGATGGAAAACGTTGCTTTACTATGTCTGCAGCATCGCTGAGATTTTTTTTTTTTTATGGTATAGGGGGCAAACGAGCAGACGGGTCACCTGATGGTAAATGACTACCGCCGCCCATAGGCACCTGTAACTCAAAGAGTCACAAATGCTTTGCCGCCCTTTAAGGTGGGAGTCGAAGAAGAGAGGGAGGGGGGAGGATGGGAGAAGGGAAGGGCCTTTTTTTTTTTTTTTTTTTTGCGTGTGGAAACCCCCTTGGGCCGTCACCCCACCGGGGTTTTCGGTGGGGCGGTGTGTCGGAATCGAACCGACTAAAACCACACGGTGTGCCGTACTGCGCCTAAATTAGGAGGGATCCGGGAACCGCTTTTATTAAGACATCCGGACCCCCCCTAGCGCCTGCCCGCAAAAGCGCGGGCACCATCTTCGGGTAACAACCTCTCAATTAGGTGACGTCCAGGCACACGCGGACGCCGCCTCCTCGCGGGGGGCCACTATAGCGGGTGGAAGGGAAAACCCGTCCCGACCACCCGCGGCCACACTCAGGGCGGCATGAGGCGCTGGAAAGCGGGCCTCCGCCGCCCGGTTCGCCGGCGGCGAATTAAGTCCGAGTGGAGATCGTCCTCCCGGACCCGTTAAGCCGCCTCCTTCTGCGAGATGACGTCCTCACAGAAGGTAGCGACCGCGGTAAAATTCCTGTCGCTACCGGCCATGGAGCGTATGACGGCCGGTAGCGAGAGATCCCCTCCGATGACTGCAGTGAGGGCCCGACGCTGCGTCGCCCAGGCAGAACAAACCGCCAGCGTGTGCTGAGCCGAGTCCTCACTGCAGTCGCAGTGGTGACAGGCGGGACTCAGTTCCCTCCTAGCGACCGAGTGCAGGTACTTCCCGAAGCACCCGTGCCCGGAAAGAACCTGCGTCAGTTGGAAGGAAAGGGTCCCGTGCTGCCGCCCTGCCCACTCGACGACGACCGGCTGGAGCGCCTCCACGGCGGCAAAGTCAGCACGTGGAGTCTCCAGCCGGGACGACCAACGAGCCATGGTGGCTCGGCGAGCGGCCTCACGCCTTTCGCGTTCCTCTTCGGGCGGGGGCCGACTGCCACTTTCCGCCCGGAACTCAGCCGTTCGCCGATATACTTCGGCGAGCACTTCCGCCTCCAAATCCCACGGGGGAGTCCCGGCCAACGCGCACGCCGCCTCCGTTGACACGGTGCGGTATCCGCGTATGGCTCTAACCGCCATAACCCTCTGAGGACGCCAGAGGCGCTCCCTATTCTGAGCGGTCAAGGCCTCCGCCCACACCGGTGCACCGTACAGTGCCATTGACCGGACAACCCCTGTGTACAGTCGTCTCGTAGCGACGCTGGGTCCACCCAAATTGGGCAAGAGTCGCCCAAGGGCGGACGCAGCGCCGACCAGCCTTGGAGCAAGCTGCAGGAAGTGCTCGTCGAAGCGCCACCTACCGTCGAGGATCAGGCCCAGATATTTTATGTGGGCCTGAACCGGTACGAGGACCGAGTTCACCTCGATAGAATCGCCAGGGGGTGGACCACGACGGGGCCCATGAAATAAAAGGGCCTCCGTCTTATCCAAGGCCACCCGCAAACCCAGCGCCTCAATGCGCCCGACCACCAGAGAGACTCCCCTGGTGGCCAGGCACGCCGCCTCCTGAAAGTTCACTCCCCGGGCTGTGACCAAGGTGTCATCGGCGTAACAGATTACGCCAAGCCAGGGGGGGAAGTCGCCTCGAAGGGCCCAGTCGTACCCCATGTTCCACAGGAGTGGTCCAAGGACAGACCCCTGCGGAACACCGCACGACATGGGCCGACGACTCAAAACTCCATCTCGGTCCTCGTACATGACGGTACGCTCCTCTAAATAGTCTGCCACTAGCCGCCTCAGGTACCCTGGCACTCCGTGATAGTGGAGTGCTTCCCTGATGCAGCTGAATGGCAGACTGTTGAACGCGTTGGCGATGTCCAGCGACACCGCCAACAGCACGCTGCCACAGCTCACTACCTCTTCAGTCACGGCCCTCAGGCGCAACATAGCACCGACCGTCGAACGCCCCGCTTGGGCGTCCGACAAATCGGGGCCGACCTCGCACAGGTGCCGGACGATGCGGGCAGAGATGACCCTCTCAAACAATTTACCCGCCTCGTCCAGCAGCACGATGGGCCTGTAGGCCGCGACCGAGTCGGTAGGCCGTCCCGGCTTCCTTAAAAGGACCAGCTTCCCGCTCTTCCAGCAGTCAGGGAAGCGCCCGGACGCCAAGCAAGCGTCGAACACTTCCCTGAGGCGGTCGGACATGTGGTCGAGGGCGAGGGCCAAAACTCGGGCAGGGATCCCGTCTGGCCCGGGGGCGGTGTTCTTGGAACGGATCCGTAGAACAACCGCCCCTACCTCCGCCTCCGTGACGGGCGGAACACCATCCTCCTCGTTCTCCCCTTCGTCTCCGAGACAGAGGCCCACCGATGCCGCCCACTCCTCTACGGCATCACCCCTTGCGTCCGTCCTGGGGGAACCCCACGCAACGGACTTTGCGTTGAAATTCCCCAGCACGAGGACGTGCCCAGACGCTAGTCGCCGCATCGAGGTCTCCAAGTTACTTAAGAAAACCTCAAAATCGCTCAGACTCCGGTTAGGGGAGAAGTAAACACCATATATGATGTCCCCCCCCCCATTCGGCAGCAACATATCCATTACCCTTGTCTCTTAGCGACAAGGGCGGGGAATGAGCCACCGTGGAACCGACGACTGCCACGGAGCCGTCCTAGTCACCCAACCAGTTTGGTCGGGGAGGAACGTAATAGGGCTCCGCGGCTACGGCCACACCAATTGACCACTCTGTTATGGTTTGCAGGAATAGGTCCTGCGCACCGGCAGAGTGGTTTAGGTTCATCTGGACAAGGAGGCTGGAGACTCGGTCCATTTATTGGATCATCTCTACAGCCTCCTCCATGGGCGCCGATGATGACGCACGAGTAGCATCGGAGGCAGCCTGGGTCGACTGGCTAGCCCCCGATGTTTGCTGACATGCGCGCGGAGAGGCTTGCAGCCCCCCAATCCCATCTGGTGATTGGCGGGCAGGTTACCCGCCGCACACGCTGGGCAGTGAGGGGCGGCGGAGCAGTCCGCCGCCTTGTGCCTGGTTGACCGCAGCGGAAACAGAGTCCGCTGCAGTCAAAGCCACTACTGCACTTGACGCGGGTGTGTCCCGACGCTAGGCATTTAAAACACCTCATCGGTCTCGCCCCCAGAACTGTAATTCTGGCGTTCACGAAACCGACGAGGAGCCTGCCGGCGTCGTCCAGGATTTTGGCCGACGCTACGGGACAACTCACCCACACTGCGCCAAGGTCCCCAGGACCGGGACGGATCGTGCCAACCCTGATGTTATCCGCGTTGCATCCCGTTTTCTCCCGAATCGCAACGCGGACATCCTCCACTATGACAGAGTCATCCAGGCCCGAAATGCGCAGCTCTGCACTTGGTGGGCCTGGCGATCTTGACACCATCCGTTGTAGGGAATATTCCCCGCAGCTTCTCAGCAAATGAATCGGCTACTTTCGCGCCTTCAGCCCCTGGGAACTCCAGTACTCGAGCTCCCGTCTGGGCGAGGCGCATTCTCACACCTGAGGCCCCGAACTCACCGGCAAGACTATCGCGGGCCTTTTTGAATACGGCCGCGTAGGATAGCCCGCCGATAGCCGCCTCCGGTGACACTGTGACCACTACGGCCGCCGTTTTTGGCGTCTGCAGTTTCCGCGACTTCTTAATGGCCACTGCCACTGATGACGGCTGCGGTGTAGAGGCCACCTTCTTGGTAGCCTTCTTACCCCGCGTTCGGGACTTTTTACCCCCCGTGACTACTTGCCACCCGTCCTTTGAGGGGACCGAGGCCGAGGGGTCAGATGTGGAGGGGCCAGGCACAGTTTTAGCACCAGAAGAGACTGCGGCGCTCGTCCCTTTAGGTGCTGGAGTGGGGAGCGCAGGGAATTCTGCCGCTGCTATAGCCGAGGCCTTAGCTGGTTGCCTGGCTTTTGTTGTCACCTTGGCCAGCCGCCCGGCCTTCGGCCCGGTTGCAGGGCCTGGCGCCGACGTCGCCGTCGCATAGGATACGGTCACGCGACCACCCGCAACGGGGAGTGGCGTCGTTACTGACGCAGCCCTCTTGTCCGCGGCAAATGGCGGCCGAACGATGGGGGCCGGAGGCAGCCTTGCCTCCAGGCCCGCCAGGCGCCCGTCCATCATTCTCCACACTGCGTCAATAACTTGACGCAGGTGGGAATCCGGAACTTCAGATGGAGAGGGGGCGGGGGGAGCAGGCTGCTCCGCAACCAGACCCGGTGGCTCAGGGCACTCCGAGCGCGCACGAAACTGGGCAAACTGAGCGCTCAGCTCGGCAACCTGCTTCGTCAGGCGATCGTTTGACGCCGTAAGGCGGTCGTTTGCCTCCTGTAGGCGAGCAACGTCCTCGATGAGGCTCTCAACGACCCCAGATACGGCGGAGGAGGAGTCCTTCAGGGCCCTGACAAACGAACCCTTCAGGTTGGTGGACTTGGTGGCCACTTTGTTTATAATGGCCACCGCCACGCTCGTCCTCTCCTTCAATGACACCGGTGTTTGAGGAACAGAACCCCCTTCCACCGGTGCACGGATCTTGACAAGGAGATCCGCGATCTCCTCCTCCGCAACAATCTCGCCCTCCGCACGAGCTCGCGCATATGATGCCGACCTTGAAAAGGCAGATCCAGCCGAAGCAGGGATCGGTGTACGCGACCTCGATCGCCCTCTCTGGCTACTAGCCATTTTAGGCGGGAGCATATCTCTGGACGGTTCATAGTCCTCGTCTATTGAGCGTCCTCGTTTTCGGCTCTCAAGATCTCGGAGTTCAACCTCCATATCCACAGCTTCAGGACTTTGGTTATCTGTTCCTGTGGATAGTCGGGCCTTGGAACGTAGACGCTCTGAAACTCTTCTGCTCCCAGGAGTCAGATTGACTTCTGGGAGCTCTTCCGATATAGGCGTTCTGAGTAAAACTTCCTCGTCGTTAGACGAGGTGTCCTCCGCCTTCTGACTCTCCACCCTCTTATTCTTCTCCCTCCTATTCACTTTCTCCATCTTTTGTTCATCATTGTTTTTTGTTTTTAGATTTAAAGATTCCATTTTTAGACCCACGATTGGGGGAGAACTAAAGGTCGACCCGGGCAGAGATCCCCCAATACCCGGGCAAGCGTAGGTTTATGCCCAACCGAGGGGTCCGCAGTTGCCCCGGCTGGGAGTGCGCTTGCGACTGAACTATCCATCAGCCATGCATCCCCTGGTCACGCACCAGAACACGGGATTCGGGGTGATTTTTTAGAGAGGTTTTCTTCCTCGCAGTCTAGGCGGCAAAGCCAAGACCCTCGTCCCCGATCGGAGTTGCGAGACATGACCACGACTCCTTTCGGGATTACGATATGCCGACGGTGGCAAGGAAACTAAATCTTCCCATGCCTGCTCGGTGGCAGTGTGAGTGCACGCCGAGCCCGTCCATTTTCTCCACTGAGGACAGCGGAGAAACTCCAACCCATGGAGGGTCCCTCCTTCGTGATTTTTTACCGAGGTTTTCATCCTCATAGCTCCGAAGAGCGAAGAGCCAACAGAGGAATCGACAGAAACGCCCGCTCTGTTGGACTAAGCCTCGACCAAGTGGCCGAAGAAAAATGGCCTCCTCGTCTTACTAGAATATTGGCCGTTGGCGATGACGCCCTCCCCAAAAACGGAGGAGGAAAAGGAAGCGTCATCGCCAACGTTTCCAGGGTGCACCACGTAGAGGTTTTCTAGACAGCACCCCGAAGGGTTAGGGCCTCCGGTAACCCCACTCACGATGCGAAATGCAATACAATCATTGCTTCACTACCGGTTTTCTGTGAGGCCGTGGTATCGAGTGGAGTCGAGCCGGCCCATACGTGCCGAAGCATGGCTCTCCCACGTAACGATACGAGATAGACCATAACCCTTGTTGTCTCTCGGTCTCCGCTTGTACGAACGTTATATACTGGCGTAAACTATATGTGTGTATATATATGTATGTTTATATTTTATGAACTTTGAATTTATATATTATAATAACTAGAGAATAGAGAATTTGAAATAAAAATAAACTATCGTATCTCTCTAGTTGGACCAAACTGCAAACAGTGTGCAAAAATTTCATTAAAATCAGTTCATTAGCTTAGGAGTTCATCGCGAAAAAACTACGTGACACGATTTTTTTTATAAATATGTATATTGAGGTCTATTAAAAGAAAAACTGACTTTAACAAACATTCAAAGTTTTTAGGATTTAAATGTTACAACCAATATTTAGTAAAACATATTTTTGTTTAAGTGATTACGAACTCAAAGAAACTCGATTAGTAGTCGGTAAGAGTAGTGAATAGTGTTACTAAAGAATAGTGATATTATTTTAATATGATGAGTCTACTATCAAGTCACACTACTTTGTTTCTCACGTTTTAAGGTGAGCAAGTTTATTGAACACAACGTGGCTAATTCAAGGTGACCTGAGGTCAAAATTACTACTAAATAAACTCCGTGTGATTCGTTTTGCGGCCGAAAACCAGTTTAAAGATGTATTTTTTAATTTGCTACAGTTGATACTACTAACTCCATGTGGCCCATAATGTGAAGTTCTTGACATTGTTCAAAAGCTCCAATGTCTTTTGAAGACATGGTGCTTCGTCATCACTCCATACTTCTTTATTCAGTCCTTGAATAATATTGTCTATGGCGGGAAAGTTTTCATTTTCCTGAGATCTTGCATGGCTCGTTGAAAGTGTCACTGCAAAGGCAATTCTAAATATATTATAGGTTTAAGTTCATTATTAAGTCCTAAGATACTGGTGACGATTCTATTGTACACTCGACTAAACTAAAACCTGACTTAATTTCTTCATATGAAATCAACCTAGTGTTCTTCGTAATAAGGTCTATTTGTTACTAGCATCTATTTCTCAGCGCCACTAAATTTCACTAAAACCTGTCAACGTATACTCAACTTTATTTCCAGGCAGCGAGAGTCTTCATTTATTCAAACGCTGTATAATTGCCGTATAAAAACTTGTTCAAAACGAACAAGGACGACGTGTTTTTAATCTACACCTACGAAGACGCTTACTAAAAACACAGAGCAAAATAGATGGCATTCAACGGATAGCGGCTCTCGCTACGTGGTATTAAAGTTTATTTAAGCGTATCAGACTTTAGTCGACAAATAAGTTGCTTATTTCGATAACGACATATGTTACCTACTTGTTTCAATTTGAAATAAGACCTTGTTTCTAATTGTACAAGGTTTACTTCTTATATGAAGAAATTTAATGAATTTTAATTTAGCGAGTGAAGTAACAGAATTGGGGCCATTGTTTGCATTTCTCCTGGCAACTTTTGAGGGATATACTGTATACCTTTCAATTAATTAGAACATTCGGTAGTTTTGTACTTTCATAAAATTACATTTCTATACTAATATTGTAAAGAGGAAAGATTTGTATGTAAGGATGTTTGTAATATTTTCACACAAAAACTACTAGACCGATTGCGATGAAACTTAGTATGTAGATAGCTGGAGACCTGGATTAACGCATAGGCTACTTTTTATTCCGACATTCTCACGGGATCGGGACTTACGCGGGTGAAACCGCGAGGCGCTGCTAGTTACATTATAAAATCGTGTTATATTTTTATAGAGATTTTACGTCTTAACCGATAAGCTTTTGCGGCTATGGCCAAATGCAAAATATGACCAAAACGAAATGCTCTGATACTATGTCATTGTGCTTTCATTCTCTCGGATTTAGTTCTATTTAAATCATTTTTTTTTAAATAATGCGATTGCTGTTGCTTGGTGTCATCATAATCTTGTTTTCCTGGTCTCACTCCATAAATATGCATATGAAAATTATTCTACCATAACTCTTTTTAAATGAAAATTTGGTTTAGTATAGTAGTACTCAGTCGTACGAATGCACGTCAGAAGTGAAAACTTAACTTACATATATTATATATACAAATACACATACATCTGTATATAAGATATGTATCTGAGGGTGACGGTCACGCGAGTTTAGTGATTTTCCTCCATGCCTAAATGGCCCAACGTGCCTGAAGAAGTTTTCACTTCAAAAATTTCGGAAATAAAGTAGTACATGATTGTTTCAAATATTTTTTACTTTTCGTTTTACTTTCTTCAAATTGCGTTACTCTTTACAGCGATTTCCTTTCGAGGGTACACTCGAGGCAATGGCAATAAGGACTCCGTGACAGAACACCGTGTGGTTTTAGTCGTTTCGCTTCTGATGTACCATCCCATTCTTTAGGTCGTCACGGTTCCACAAGTTAAAATATTTTTTTTAACCAAAAACAAAAATATTAAGTCCACCGTTCTTACAGCTTATAATGCATAAGTTTCATCTGTTTAACGGTTTGGTATAATTTACTGGGGAAATGGTGTAGATAGGGAAAGGGCATTTAAAGCCCAAAAGAAGTGTGTGAGAGCAATCTGCGGTATCAAAAGCACGGACAGTTGCAGGCCTTTCTACCAGGAACTACAGCCACTAACCTTATCCGGTTTGTATATTGTAGAAGTGGCCTTATTTATCAAGAATAACTTTCATTTATTTGAAACACTCTCAATCCCTCGTCAAAACCATAAAATAAGATGTGTACCACATAAAAAGACCATTTTCATTAACAATTTTCTAGGTATGGCGCCCAAAGTATATAATAAGTTACCCAAGAGTTTAACAACAATGAATGATATCCATGAATTTAAAAATACATTACTACTCAATTAATGAATACCTGAAAGACAAATTGTAAATTTAAGTGAAGTTTAGTGTGTCCGATTATTTAAATGTATTTAACTGTATTTATTTTGTATATAAATATTGTATCAGTGTTCATAGATAAGTCACACATTTGTTACTTACCTGTACTTATTATTTAAATTAGGAGATTATTTGATTTGTATAAATTAATATTCTACATAATATATTACTTGGTTTATGACTTTTATTATTGCTGTCACTTATGTTATTATTTTATTATTAGTTCTAATTATTAATTTCATTCCTTAATCTAATCAATATAATTATGTAACATTTTTAAATAATTTAAGATTTGCACGCCAATATGGTAGAGCATAGACGGACTTTTTATACAGCTAACACCATTGTAATTATGTAAATTTACCTATGTTCAGCAAAAATAAAGAAATTGAAAATTGAAATTGAAAACTTTTATAAATTAAATTCTTCATGTAAGACAATGACGTCACAAAAATGTATAAAAATTATAATATTACATTGAAATTAATTATGTTTTTAAAGATTTTAAAGACAGGAGTATAAAACCTGATACAATAAATTACTAGGTACGTATTAAAAATAATTTAATTTTTTTAAATAAATAAATAATTAAATCACATAAAAAATAATGTTTATAGGAATGCGCATCAATAATATAACGTTTAGATTTTATACAAACTTACCAACACAAATATAACATAGAAACAAAACCTTCAACATGCTTTATAAAAACACAGCGTTCTGTCTCCAATCAGAATATCTACTAACTAGTAAAAGTTTATAAAGCCTGTTATGTTAACATTACGTTAATGAAAACTTGATAGCGCTCATTAATTATCATCAACTAATTCATTGACTAACAATCAAGCAGTTTTATATGCCACTGGGTAAGATAAAGATTCTTGCTTTGTGATGTCATGGCTATACAAAGCATTTGGCCATCTGGGCAGGGGGGAATTTGCACATGAACTTTGCTACACATTTTTAATTTACATTTAAATACCATGAAACCACCTGATTATTTTATGATATATTTTTAATACACATATAATAGGTATTTAAGATAAGATAACTTTATGTGTCTATACATGTGTACAGTTAAAGTTATAGTATAAAATCGCTTTCAACATTCTTGGTCCATTAATTTTAGACCTACAAATTTTATTATTTATTCATTTATATCAATTACAAACAATTACAATAACATGTGATATAATTGTAAACATATTAACATGTAATAGAAAAAAAAATTTTATTGGAAAGTAGGTCATTTTAAATTCTATTTCAGGATGCCTATTATTCAAATTTAGTGCAAGTAATTTAATAAATAATAATGTAGGTATATGTAACATAAAAAAATAGGCAGTCACGGCACTGTCGACAGAAGTGAAACTTAAACGAAACGACAAACTTAAAACGTCACATTAGTAGGTTGGTTACATTAATTAATAAGGAGCTGACAGCACTCAATGTTTAGATTAGCGCCCTCTAGTGGAATAACGCAAACGTGCCTAAAGAAGTTTTCACTCAATGAAATCTTTATTGAAATGTTAATAAAATTAGCAAGTTTAATCATTGAAACATGCAATTATACTGTAGTAGCATTTGCATCATCATATTAAATATACATTTTTGGAGCCATACGTAAGGTGCTTTTCGTCAGAGCTGTGCTTGCAGGATATATATACATAATCTCTCATTGTCACGTTTATTTCACCTGAGGTTTTAACAAAAAAAGCTGTTTCAAGTATGTACACGTATTGCGAAACTAGAGTCTAAGAAATATGAATATTTCATGAAATGGTCGGACACATCATGAATAGTGATCTTATTTTAGGATCTGGCTACGGGGACTTTTGAACAACAAGAAGGACGCTTTTAGAGACGCCTTTGTCATTGTTATAGATGACCAACCCCGACCAGCGGCACCCGTTCACGATCATGACGCACACGCCAGCCATCGTAGAGATCAACCATATTGAAGGGAGCCGAACGTCCCGACAAATACGTCACCTTCGGTAGTACTTCTAGGCGAGCTTCTTCCTTTCTCTTCGATATCTGTCTGTCTTCATGAATAAACATATTATTATTATGTTTTACTGGTCTCACACGCATATGTTAGATAGAGCTAAAAAGTAGTTTGTTTTAAAGATTTTTTTTTTAATAATGGTAATTAATAACTTATGCAGGTGGTTTTACGTGACTTGTTTTTATGTTTAAAGTAAACCAGTTTGGTCGTCGAACGACAGACAGTGGAGACACCGATAAGTAACGTATTTTCTAGACCGAAATCAAGATTTTTGTGGCGACTTCTATATACGACAAAACCACTTTCTAAACAAAACCTTGATCATTGTATCATTATTACTTATTATATATATATATATGTACATGTGTATGTATTATATTCGCATGTAGATAATAAAGTACTGTGTACTCATATAACATTTTATTTGACATTTTTTTATTCATCTATTTGAGTTTATAAAACGATTTTTTTATATTATAGGGTCAAAGGAGCAAAAGTCTCAAAGTCGTGTCAAAGTCTCTACAAAAAAAACCTATGCAGTTTCTCGCCATCTTGGAAGGTGACTGTGCCCGTAATTTTTCCGTTTGTGTATTTTATCATAATTTGTGACTTGGCTATTACTTTTCTAGACTGATTCTTCTTTATTCGATTACAATAAATAAATAAAATAAAATAACTACAGTATTTATAGTGCCAAATCTTAGGAAAAAAGGGAACAACATTAATATAAAAATTAGTTAGTTTTCAACATAATACTTCATGAAAATGAATGATTTTAAGTTAAATTAAAATATGTCACCTCTGTTTAGATGATATGATATAATATTAAAACCTATGATAAACCAATATACAGGCAACATCTGCAATCGATTAGTAAATACAAAGAAATAATATAGATATCTTTTAAAAATCGGATATTGCAGTAATCGATTTCCTTGACCCCATGCCTATTCATCAATCTGTTAGAACTGTCAAACGGTACTTCTTAGATTAGATGTACTATAGATAAACTAATACTGAATGCGACTAAAATGTGTGACTTTATAGCCAGAAATCTCTTGCAGCCTAGAACCAAGATTATTTTATATTATTAATTAGTCCGTAGCATACTAGAATACTGCTCCCAGGTTTGGTCTCCATTTTATGAGGTTCACAAAAACCGATTTGAATGAACACAAAGGAGATTGATCAGTCATCTTGCTTTTGAAATTGAACATGAAATTACATCATTCACTCACATCGGTACAGTTCTCGTCTTGAACACTTTGAAATGGTTTCTTAGAACTACTTCATATATATTGTTCTTATTTAACTTATTAAACAATAGAATAGATTGTCCTGAATTGTTGTCTAAAATTAATATCTCGACCCCAAGTAGGTTACCGCGCTTGAGTATCTACAGGTTGCTCATTGTCTGTAGATACAGGAGTAACATTGGTCTTAATTCACCTTCAGCAAGAATAGCCAAATCATATAATAGTATTCAGTGACTGGTAGATTTGGATATCTTTGGTGATAATCTGCTTTAAGGATTTAAGAAAAAAATCACTGAATACCCGAGTTCCAGCTTCAGTAATTATGATACCATACTGGGCTACGTTTAAATTTATATTTTTAGTTAATGTTTCTATGATGATCTATGAATATCGGGATAAAAAGTAGCCTATATGTTAATCCAGGTCTCCAGCTATCTACATACCAAGTTTCATCGCAATCGGTTCAGTAGTTTTGGCGTGAAAGAGTAACAAACATCCATACATCCATACTCACAAACTTTCAGGTTTATAATATTAGTAGGATTCATATAGATAGTATTACTATCTATATTGAAGAGATAAGCAGAATTATCTTTTCAATATAGATAGATAGTAATTTTTCCATTATATTTCACAAAAAAGTGACTTATATTACTCACAACCTTACTAAGTAGAAAGTTATAAGTAAGTAATGTGTGTGATAGTTTGTCGTCTTATCGTATCCGAGTACCATTAGGTAGAACATTAGAGCCTATGAGTGAATGCTCCAGACCCTTGCGATTAGACTCCAAAGATAAGTAGTTGATAAATGACTTATAACCGACTGTCTCGCTAGTTACTTGAAACGTTCTTGAACTTGAGTTAATGAAGAGTTTTAGCTTCATAGTTGATATATGAAGTTCAATGCAACAATTGTTTTTTTGTCAATAATTTGTCCGTTAAAGATCGTACTTCTAGATATAGTGATCAAAAGGATGGATATATCACATCATGAGTCATTATATAGCATGGATGCTTAGAGTGCTCTCTATAATAAATTCACCCTAAAGGAACACAAGTGTCATCTATCGGCGCTACACAGAGTCTAGGCGGAGGTGGATTGGCGTGTGGATGAACGAGTTCACTTTACGTTTGGTTTTTTTTTTATGGAATAGGGGGCAAACGAGAAGATGTGTCGCCTGATGGTAAATGACTACCGACGCCAATGGGCACCTGCAACTCAGAGTCACAAATGCGTTGCCGGTCTTTAAGGTGAGGTTAGAGGAAGGGTGGAAGAGGGGGGGGAAGGGTGGAAGAGGGAAATGGGAAAAGGGGGGGGAGAGGGAGGGGAAGGGGAGGGTTAAGGCCTCGGTGAAAAGCAAATTGCTTCACCGCCGGTTTTCTGTGACGAGCCGGCCCATACGTGCCGAAGCATGGCTCTCCCACGAAGAATTGGTTTCCTTCCTTCCTTCCTTCATTATAAAGTGGTTTGCATTGTTCTAAATATAATAATTGTTATTTTAATAGAATACAATGTATTATTAATGAGTAGGATAAAAATATAAAATTAATATAAAGGAAGTGTATTAATCTATCGATATAAAACAAGAAACTGACTGGCTGATCGATCAACGCACAGCCGAAACCGCTGGGTCTAAAACATGAAATTTTGCACAAAGGTTCCTTAAATGACGTAAGTGAGCACTAAGAAGGAATTTTTGGAAATTCCTCACCTAAAATGACAAATTTTGATATAAACTTTTATCCCCTTTTTTTAGAGTTGAAATAAAAAAGTGATGCAAACTTTGGTTTCTAACCAGAGGTCATAAATCAGTTTTATACATTTCTTACTTCAAAAATGACGAAGTTCCATACAAACTTCCATGCCTTATTTTGACCTCATATTAAACAGGCAATTACATAGGTCTCGACTGCTTTCCCCAATTGGCGAGTGTTCGACTTAGGGCCGAAGTACACCGGTCAAGACGAAGAAAGAAGTATAGTGTCATCTCTTGCCCATATGTAGTAAATAATCTACCCACTGTAGTAGCTTTTGCAGCTTATTTCTTTATATCTAGATGTCTAATCTCACCGCCATAAATACCAATATTCACATTAATACCGGCACTACCGATGGCTAAAAAACTCCAGCATCACGGGTTCTATTCCCTTCGCTAAATCAACCTATATGTCGCATCTTCGGTAATTAGTACGGATGCTTAGAGCGCTCTCTATAATAAATTCACCGGAAACGAACACAAGCGCCATCTATCGGTGTTACGAAGAGTCTAGGCGGAGTTCGGACGAGTTCACTTTACGTTTGGTCACCGCCGAGTCAACACTAACCTAGGAACTGTACAGTGTTTCTTTGCGTGTTTGCAACACATCAGTCATTAAGTATCAAAAGAGGTTTTCTCATCACCCATACCCATTTCGAACCCACATTGTGCCTAGTTCTGTGCCTGAGGATCCAACATATATATAACATATTACATATTCCCAATGTAAAACTTCGCTCCATCCTATTGTATAAAAAAAGAAAAGATCAAGCTTAGACGTCTTTCATCTTTTTTTACCCCAATTTATTGAATAATAAAAGTAAGTACGAATATGTAAGAAATTTGACTTTATTTATATCTCTTTTAGTACTTATTTATTAAGTTTAATATACATTAATATATTCACTTAATACACATAATACCTACATGTACGTGGTACAAAGTAAGATATAATACTTAAGCTGCTTTCAATTTGATCCTCTGTTGTACCGTTGCATTATTCTCTTCAGTAATACTTTGATCTACCCTTCTATGGTTGAACCTTTGAAAACAAAGAAGTTATTACAGTCAGATGTACGCCTTTTTAACGGGGGCGAGCCCTTTTGGCGTCTAGATAGACCGTTTTCGGACTACGTGCTGCGTATTGAGAACTTTCCGATAGAAAAACCCAGTCCCGGAAATGGAATTCAGGACCTCACAATCGCACACAAACGCAAGTGTCTGTCCGTTTCCATGATATAATTATGCCGAAAAGTATACGAAAATTGACGCGATCACGAATTAGGTATTACATACCTCTGAATTGCCCGACGTTCCGACCTCGGGTTGCACTGGCCGTGGTCACAAGCTGAGTCAGCCTGTGACCACGGCCAATGCATACCTATTTCGTGATCGTGGCAATTCCCGTATATGTCCATAATTATAAGTGTCTGTCTATCCATCGAGTCTAATAAGCAAGAAATATAAATTCAAGTACAGAATAATTTAATAAAATGCTATTATTTCAGCCTCAATTTTTTGGCTCTCTGGGAATCGGTTAGATTTTTTGGTTAACCAAAGAATGTAACCGATTCCCAGAGAGACTGTTGTGGTACCAACTTCATCGATAATCTGAAATACGAAAAATGATTAGAGTTCAGTTAATTCTAAAAAAAAAACAATTTAAACAAATTAAAAAAATCCAAACTAAACAATCACCGTACTGTGGGTTCAAGAACGTGGACATATGGATACTTTTTTTCTGTAAATGCATATCTAAACTAATATCATAAAGAGGAAACACTTATCTTTTTTATTTTATTTTGTGGAAAAGATAACTCCCACATTAGGAATTACTCCTGTGTCGCGGGGGGCTTTACAAACATCCAAACAATGGACACAAAGAACACCCAGACTAGGGTGGCAATCGAACCCACGGCCTATGGTATAGTCGTGTCACTAACCACTAGGCTAACAAGCCAGTCATGTTTGTGTGTATGTTTGTAATGTTTTTACACAAAAACTACTGGATCCGATGAAACTTGGTATGTAGATAGCTGGAGGGATTAATGCATAGGCTACTTTTTATCCCGACATTCCCATGGGATCGGGACTTATGCGGGTGAAACCGCAAGGCGCTGCTAGTATATTATACATAGAAACGCCCAGAACAAATAAGTAAATAGACGTATTCCTGAATACAAATATTTCTATTGAGCGGGAATCGAACCCACAACCGCTGACATTGCAGTCGAATGCTCTCTTGAGGCGCCATATACGTAGATCGATCGAGTATATTGAATATGGAAAATAAAGAAAAAAAAAACAGACCGCTTCGTTGCACGAAGGAAAACAAAAAAGAAAAGCATTGGTTTTTGTCTATGTTTTTTTTGCTTGCATATAAATCATCTAAACATTTTTACATTCTAGTAATATCTATATAATCCACCCAGGACAAATATTTGTGTGATGAGCACGATTATTTGTTCTGTGTCTGGGTGTAAACTATCTATAATATTTATGTATGTATTTAGAAATATATAAGTGTGTTTATCAGCAGTCTGGTTACCATAGTACAGGCTCTGCGTAGTTTGGGATCAGATGGTCGTGTGTGAGATGTGTCCAGTTATTATTATTATTATCTTTAAATTGAACTTATAAATTTCGTATTACAATAGTTATACTCACTAAAGCGAATGTGTTATACACTGGACGTGATTTTACTGTGACAATTTAATTCGTTTGATGCAAAGCCAATAAATGGACTATGAACAGGCCATAAGATAGTCGGCCCAGTGGCATATAGACCGGCATGCTGAGGAACTCTGTCACAAATGCTGTAAGAATTTCAGTAAAAAAATAGAGGTTAAATTACAAAAAATTTCCGATACAATTGATTGATTAATTATGGTGTACGCTGTTGGAAAATCGTTTATTCTGGGAGGATTATAAACCAGAACAAAACCCTGCGCAATAATACCACAGAGAACTCTACCTACTGCTTATATCTAAACAAAAACCCACTACCTCTCATTCGTTAACAAACAAAAAACACTGTATTTTATATTACTCTTCATTACTTTGTATTTACATTTGTTGTCGCCACATTAAAAACTCTTATTTATTTTATTAAAAATAGGGACAAACTATAATAGATGATAACACAGTTCACTATTTAATAAATATAATTGAATAAATATTATTTTGACTGGTTATACCGGTAACGCAATACTATTGGTTGATGGATAAATATTAACAAATTGTGGGATTATAAAAGGGTAGGAATATGTTTAGAACGATGGACTTGAGTGCAAACAGAGGTACGAACAACTTGGCAGTTGCTGTTAGTTAGTGATTTTCATAGTTTATATCAGTGCTTTTGAGACTGTTTCTAACACATTTATGACACGTTACATTAAAAATTTCAATTGGTAGTTGGAAATTCTTTTTTTTTTGGAAATCTTATTTTCAGTATTCTCATAACTTTTTAACATAATACATCTGTAGAATCCCAAGGCACAGGACTAGACACAATGTGGGTATGGGCGATGAGAAAATTCCCTTTTGATACTTAATCTCTGATGTATTGCAAAGAAACACTGTACAGTTCCTGGGATAGTGTTGACTCGGCGGTGACCAAACGTAAAGTGAACTCGTCCGCTCGCCAACACTCTCCGCCTAGACTCTGCGTAACGCCGATAGATGACGCTTGTGTTCTTTTCCGGGGAATTTATTATAGACGGCGCTCTAATGACCGAAAATGCGACATATCAAACTTTTTTTCAAACAAAAAATCACAAAATTTTAGGCAATTTAATATTTGCCTATATACGCACATTACGCAGATACAGCTGCTCTCCAAACAGTTATATACAATGCTGCTGCAATACGGGCCTCGAGTGCATCATACTCTCTAACTAGCAAGAAATATCCCAAGTTCAAGGATGATAGCATGAAAAATAGAGAGAATATGGTACCGGCTACAGAATATAGCTGAAAATAATGTCCATTTTGAAAGATTTCTGAACGAAATTAACATTAACACATTTACATAGTATAAAACAAAATCGCTTCCGACGTTTGTACGCTTATATCTTTTAAACTACGTAACGGAATTTAATTCGGTTTACACCAATGGATAGAGCGATTCAAGAGGAAGGTTTATACGCATAGTTTAATATTGTTTTGTGTTAATTTGTATAATCATATGACGATAATTGTTCACCACATTAGTATCTACATTATACCCGTGCGAAGCTGGGGCGGGTCGCTAGTAACTTAAAATGAAAAGTAAAGTAATATATATATAATAAGTCATTTATCTTTTAAAAAAAGTATCACCGACTTCAATGTGCTTTTTAGTGGAAAGTATGTGTATTTTGTTTAAATATAATATGGATACTCCAACTGAACGCACTGCTCCAATGAGACAGCGAGGTTTCGGAGTAAACGAAAATATCATCCATGTTTATAATTTTTAGATATTTGTTGATTTTCAAAACCCGCTCGACTAATTACGATAAATTTAAATGGGACCACCTTGGAAATATACCCTTTGAAACAAAAAAAAGAATTTTCCAAATCGGTACAGGTGTATTCGAGTAATCGTTGAACATATATATAAAAAAAGATTCCGACGAATTGGGAACCTCCTCCTGTTTTGAAGTCGGTTAATTAAACTAAAGTTACCGACATAGCCCGCAGAATGGGCACACTGAAGTAGCAATGGGCTGGTCACCAATGCCGAAGGACAGACTGCGAGTCGGTAAACGACACTAGCCAGATGGGCCAACGATCTGACGATGGTAGCTGGGATAGACTAGATGCAGAAGGCGGACGACCGTGTGCTATGGCGCTCATTGGCAGAGGCCTATGTCCAGCAATGATTGATATCTGAATGCTTTGAGGGGAGACTAAATACATTCTCTAGGAAGAGTCAATCGAGGCTTATGTATAATTATGTTGAAAAAATATCTTAAGTATATAACAGTCATCTCAATGCTTTTCTGGTTTTGTAAATTAATGCCGCATTCCAATAAACAAAAAACGAATCGTTTTGTTTAGGAACGGTAAAATTTTCGTTGAAAATTCAACAAAATTTTACCGTCCGTAAGCAAAACGAATCGTTTCTTGTTTATTGGAACGCGGCATAAGACAATTTACTTAGGTTTTACTGACGTGATGGTGTAATATAACATCTTAAGTTTCGCATATTTTTAGAATAGATAAAAAAACTGAAAACTTTGAAATTAATTTTAAGATTTAATTTCTCAATATATGAACTGAAACTATGAACTAATTTTCCGATTGCCTATTGCCTAAACTATCTTATTATTATATTTATTTATCATTACTTTGATAGAATAAAATACCTTATTGAGATAAAATTATTGTTTACAGAAGACTGAAAACAAAAACAAATAAATATTTACTTATGCTGTTGAGAAAAAATAATATCTATCTTAGAAGAGGAATAGTTAAAGGATAAAGATAAACTGCATGTCCTTTTCTAACTACTTAATTCATTTATCGACGCGGCTACAGGCCAGAGTGATAAAACGTCATGTCCAAAATTGCCATTTTTTTCATGTTTGGCTTCTGTTTACCTATACCTACCACAGATTTCTAAGTAGTTCTACATAACATCATTCCCTAAATCACTTCCGACAAAAATACCTATAAACAAATACCTACATTTTATTTGCCTACTCTTTCCGGGCCTTAAAAAGGGGTGTAGGGTTTTACCTCTTCAATATATATTTTTATAATAAAAAACTGGTATGTAAATTATACTTAATTTACATAACAATTTTTAATTATAAAACAATTAACAGTGGGAGAGCCATGCTTCGGCACGTATGGGCCGGCTCGACCGGAGTGATACCACGGCCTCAAAGAAATCCGGCAGTGAAGCAATGGTTGAATTGCTTTTCAACGCGTGGGTGAGGCTACCGGAGGCCCTAATCCTTCCCTCTCCCCTCTTACCGCTCTTCCCCCCTCTTCCCCTACTCCTGAATGACTCTTGAATTGCAGGTGTCTATGGGCGGCGGTAGTCATTTACCATCATGTGACCCGTCTGCTCGTTTGCCCCTTATAACATAAATTCAATGATTTTTTTCAGAATTAAACCACCAAATATGAAACCCTTCTTTAAAATTTCAGAGGCCACACATTATTTAATGTTCATAATATTATTATTTCATTTATATTGTATTTTTTGTGGCTTTTATCTTTGTGGCTTAGGCTGGGTACGAATCTTAATTAGTAACTTTGTCGAGGTCAGACGTGTCTAACTAATATTTATAATAATATATATTATGTTTTACTGCTTACGTAGCGATAAAATACAAACCAGTATGCATAACAAACTAGTTGTTGCCCGCGACTTCGTTCGCTTATTAATTTTTGAGAAATTTATCTCACGGGATAAATATAAATAGCTTACGTGCTATTCCAGGCTATAATCCATCTCTATGCCAAATTTTATCCAGATCCGCTTAGCTGTTTAAATATAATACCTTTAAACGAGCAATTCTTGTATATATATATGTATATTATATATATAGATATAATCTGAATCTCGGAAACGTCTCCACGATTTTCTTGAAATTTAGTATGCAGAGGGTGTCGGGATTGATAAATCGATCTAGCTAGGTTTCATTCTTAGAAAACGTATCTAATACCTGTAAACGAGCAATTCTGGTGTATATATATAATCTGAATCTCGAAAACGGCTCCAACGATTTTCATGAAATTTAGTATGCGGGGTTTTGTTTTTATGTATTTATAGATACTAGGTGCGCGCCGTGGTTTAAGTGTGGTGTTGGTGTAAGTCCCGGTACCGTGGGAATATCGGGATAGAAGTAGCCTATTTGTTAATCCAGGTCTCCAGCTATCTACATACCAAGTTTCATCGCAATCAATTCAGCAGATTTTGCGTGAAAGAGTAACAAACATCCATACATCCTCACCAACTTTCACGTTTATAATATTTGTAGGATTTATAATATTAGTAAGACTAGACATTTGTGATTATGAGTATAATTACTTACTAAGGTACGTATACTAGTGTTAATCATCAATAGACTAAGTAACCAATTATTTTGCCACAAGGAACATTCGTAGTCATAAAATTTGTGACAAATAAGACCCGAACCATGAAATTTTATTACTAAAATGGAATAGAATATTACAAGGGCGAAGAGGGGAATCAATCTGAAAAGAAAATAAATTTTATTGGAATCTTATCGGTTCTTCTGTGTCACTTAATAGGTAACGACATATAAAGGTATTTTTTTTTCTCCATATTGCTAGGACGATGCGTGGCCTTTTATTGATGTATGTATGTAAACATTCCAAAACTGTAGTGTTCTCGATTATGCTTGTAATGGTTAAAATGTTTATGTTTTAAAAACTACAGTTAGAAATACTCGGGATTTCGCCACGGCAAAAAGATAAAATGCAACACTGAGACTTTAAAAAATCTATTAATACAAAACATCACCATACATATTCATATGTAGGTACAAAAAAATACACCTATTTTTAATTTAGCTCAGCTCATTTGCTTTGTAGTGCATGTTTCGTTAATTTTTGAACACACCGCACAAACTCCGCTTAGTTTGAGTCTAGATAGCGCTGTGTAAAATGTCCCAGCATATTTTTTATATTTCATCCAAAACTAAAATAAATGCCTATATTTACTTTAGTAATAAGTATACACATAATTACTGGCCTGTTGGTCTAGTGGTTAGTGATCCTGACTGCTGAGCCAGAGGTCGCCAGGGTTTGATTCCCACCCAGGACAACTAATTGTATGATGAGCATGATCATTTATTCTGTGTCATTTAGAAATGTATAAGTATGTTTAGCAGCAGTCTGGTTACCATAGTACAGGCTCTGCCTAGTTTCGGATCAGACGGCCGTGTGTGAGACGTGTCAAGTTATTAATATTCCTCTTTATTCAACTCAAAACTTATAAATTATATTTTATCATTATTATTGTTAATTAACAACTTGGGAGACGTACCAAAAACTTACATAAAAAATGCAAACAGCTGCCTGACAATAACCCTCAGTGATATTTGGATGCGATATAGCCTTGAAGTGGGTATCTAAGTTATGTGTAAGACGCAGCTGGGGACTTTGTTTTATAATATGTAGTGATGCATTGATTATATACATAAATGAAAACACAAAAATATGTTTCAAAATATTTGGACGCCTCCATTTTGTTTTATATTGACGTCACATCTGCAAATCAAATTGGCTGCACGAGCGTAAACGATTTATTACATGACGAAATGAAAAACTGAGGCCTTTGTTTGTGGTTTTTAGTGCTTGACAAAAGACAGTCAAATATTCTTTTTAAGTGATAAATGTTTTTATAAAGTAATGACTCTTTAGTTGGCCAGCCGGTAAAGGGTACAGTAATTACGAAGTGTAAAAAATTCCAGTTGAATATAATAAATAAGAATTGATTGATTAACATTATAACAGGTTTTATGTAGAACTCACTGATAGAGTATAGCAGAGAATTTTGCCTTACAATGTAACTCTATAAGAGCATAAAAAATATTAAATTAAATAACATTGAGTAGACGAACCACCTACACCTAATCCGTCCTGATCAGGTGTTGAACTGTATTTTTTGTTTTTTTTATTGACAGTTTATCTCTAACAAAACGTACTAGAAATGTTCCAAGGAAGATTTTTTTGTACATGAAAAAAAAAATAAAGTATTTTGAGAGAAGATTTGAAAATTGAAATGTGTCTTTGTCAAGAGGCATTTTGTGTTTTTTTTTTAATATCATTCTTTATATACTACAATACTCTATGTGGTTTGCAAAGTTCACCTTCTGATTACTCATTACCATATCCAGTTCATTCTTTCCGTAAATATACATTTATACGTAGTAGGTATATTATTTGTACGTCAGGTAATGTATGTATGTAACAGATACTAACGTATTAAATTTCCCTTTCATTTCCTGATTACAATATTTCCATTTCTGTCCGGCATTTCTTTTCGATTACTGCAAAGATCCGTATTCCTATTTAACTGTCTTTTGCCCATTTTTTTATGGTTTAGGGGGCAAACGAGCCGACCTGATGGTAAATGACTACCGCCGCCCAGGGCACCTGCAAACCAAAAGTCACAAGTGCGTTGGCGCCCTTTAAGGTGGGAGTAGGAGAAGAGGGGGACAGGGAAAGAGTGCGAAGAGGGGAGAGGGGAAGGACAAGAATATGGGAGCGGGAAGGGTTAGGGCCTCCGGTTTTCTGTGAGGCCGTGGTATCGTACGTGCCGAAGCATGGCTCTCCCATGTTTAGCATATCCTCTAGCCCAATATCCTCTAGCCCACCTCTAGCATCTACATTCAAGTAAAGTGAAGAGTGTAGAATTTTAATTAAACGTATGAAATATGTCACATGATATTTATTCATAACGAGATAAATTCTTATAATAAGTGATCGCATTTCTCACAAGGCTCTTTAAATTAGCATGCCAATTACTACCTGATATACTCCCATTTTTGATTATTATTTTGTTTTGTTTTAAATATATGCATGCACTCACTCTGTGTCTGGGTGTTCTTTGTGTCTGTTATTTAAATGTTTGTGAAGCCCCCCGCGACACAAGAATATTCCTAATGCAGGAGTTGTCTACTTAAAAAACATAAAAAAAATATCCTTCATGTAAATTAATAATTAATAAATGTAATTATAGTAAATGTAGTTATAACGTGTATTTTACTACTGTTTTATACAAAGGTGGTATGAAAGTATACGGCCATACACTAACACAGCACATACTCGAACAGTAACAAATAGACAAACAAACAATACAAGTAGAAAAGTACACTATTACAGTTTTAATAAACATGCCCGATTAGCTACAGGACCCCCAGAATCTACATTGGATTGATTGCGCTTCTAACGATTCAGGTTGATTTGCGTAAATTAAAAGATACTACACATTAAATTTGTACCAGCACTGTGTAGCAATTTGTCAACCGCACTCGAGTTCGTTACGGTCTATCGTGAGCCGCGTAAATTCCTTTACATTTACCGAGTGGTTCGGTCGCGGTTCGGTTCTGTTGAAATCCGATGTACCCTACTTCCTTACATGTATTAAACACGTGACGTAAATAAGGAAATTAAAAAAAACAAGGAATCCATGGATGGTATTTGATTGCAATCTTCACAAAAAACCGGCGTGAAAATTGTTTCACGCCGGTTTTTGGCTTGGTTTGGCTTAAAGATAGATAGATAGATAGAGATAGATAGAGTATACTTTATTGTACACCAAAAATAGGATACATACAACATACAATGTTAAGTAGCATACAATGGGCGATCTTATCGCAGTCTGCGATCTCTTACAGACAACCTTTGATGGACTATACTGTATAGTAATAGGTGCATTAGTCTTACTTACTAAAACAATAACATGTATACATACACACATACATACATACATACCCCTATAAATATATATATACACATAAATACAGATAGACAGACATATACAAAGGTATAGGTTATTACAAAGATAGGTAGTAATCCTTGACGAGTTTTTAGAAAATAGTTAGTGACTTTGCCCGTCTGATAGCTTCTGGCAATGCATTCCATAGACATGCAGCTTGCACTGTAAAAGATTTGTCAGAAAAAGCTGTGGAGTGGGTTGGAATTTGAAATGTCAGGTTTTCCGATGACCTTAAGTATCTATTATGTGTGTCGTGAATGAATGCGAAACGTTTCTTAAGGTAAACAGGAGTAGTAGGGTTAAATAAGATATTATACAGTAAAGAGAGGATATGAGTATTCCGGCGAAGGCGAATCGGAAGCCACTTGAGTTTGGTACGAAATTCGGAGATGTGATCATATTTGCGTAAGCCAATGATGAATCTTATACAGAAATCCTTAAGTCTCTCAAGTTTATCTAGTTGGTCCTCATTAAGATCGAGATAGCTGACGTCGGCATAGTCAAGAATGGGAAGAAGAATAGATTGTGCGAGTTCAATTTTAGTAGAAGTAGGAAGGAAATTGCGTAATCTTCTTAAAAAAGCTGCAAATGCAAATATTTTTCGACTCGTGTTTTGCATCTGAACACTCCAGGAGAGGGTATTGTCGATGTGTATCCCTAAGTTTTTTACACTATTGCTTAGAGGAATAGTGACACCTTCAAAAGAAATTTGTGGAAGTACTGAATAATCAACTTTAGGAAAGAGTCTAGAGCTACCGACATTATGGCTTTCGTCTTACTAGGGTTAACCTTGCGCCCATACATTGTTGTCCATTCGTTTAAACTAGCTAGGTCTTTATTAATGGTATTTATATCCTGGGGCAGCTCGTTAAGTTTTGCTTGAGAGTAGATTTGCAAATCGTCTGCCTAAAGGTGGTAGGAAGAGAGAAGTTGATCCGAAATTGAATTAATAAATATTGAAAAAAGTAAAAGAGATAAAACGCCACCCTGTGGCACACCAGCTGTTGTGTTAGAACAAGTGGAATAGGTATCATCCACTCGAACACATTGCCGGCGGCCAAACAGGTAACTACGAAACCAGTCAATAGCTGATGGAGATATGCAGGAACATCGTAGTCCATAGTGTTAAAAGCGTTGCTAAAGTCTAGTAGACAGAGAACTGTGCTTTCCATTCTCCATGTCAGTCCTTATATCATCTGTTGATGAGGGAAGTAGTCGTACTATGGCCGGAGCGGAAACCGGATTGGAACGGATTGAGTAGGTTATTTTTGCAGAGGAATGTGCTGAGCTGATAATGGATATGGTGTTCAAGGACCTTTGACAGGAAGGGTAAAATTGAAATAGGCCGATATTCAGAGTAGGATACAGGTTAAGGACTCTTAGGTAAGGGAATAAGTTGGGCGTCTTTCCATGCTGATGGAAATACGCCGCTAAGGATGGATAATATTTTACCAATAATTATAATTATTGGTAAAATATTATCAAGGATGGGAAGGACCATGTTACGGCTTATACAATCAGTGCCAATTGCATTGGATGCGATAGATCGAATACTCTTCTCAACATCACAAGCAGTCAATTGACTAAGAACAAACGGAGGGTAGTCAGAAGTTGGAAGTGTTGAAAGATAATTTAATGTTTTCAATTTAGTTGTCTTATCAAAATGAGACGAAGCAGAGAAGTGCTGGTTAAGCATATTAATATCTGGAAACTTAGGAGAGGACCTTAGGTGGGTCACCGTTTTGTACGAAGCTATGGATATGTTGGCGTTGTGCATTCCTACACATCTTGTTGCAGTAGTTACGTAAATTCAAATACTTCTCTTTGTTAGCATCGGTAGGCCTTAATTTGAATTTTGACTTCGCTGCTGCTTTTCAGACAATCATTTTCTTTATTTCGTCTGTAAGCCAGGGTGACGGTAAATGTTTTAGCTTTATAGCTCAAACCAGTGCGTGGATATCGTAGAGTGCTATTAAATTAGTGTTAAATACGTGTACTTTTTTGTCGATGGAGTCTGCAGTTAAAAGAGGAACCCAGTCAATGTCCTCTGCGTCTTTTCTAAGAAGATCGACATCCATACTACCAAAATTGCGTTGCAAGAGGACTCTTGACTTTGCCTTGGGGGGACGAATTTTGTAAGAGAGAAAGAGAAGATCGTGATAGAAAAATTGGTCTGGTGCGTATTGCCTATGTTTAGAGACGCGATCCAAAGATGAAACAAAGATTAGGTCAAGAAGAGAAGGTACACAGTTGGAAAAATGATGGGTGGCATTTAAAGGGAGAATGGAGAGATTGAAAGATTCTGCTATGGAAACAAGAGAAGACGAGCGGCAGTCTTGTTTCAAAAGACATGTATTGAAGTCACCCATTATAATGGTATGACTATACGAAGGGGAAAAAGTTTGAAGTAAATTCTCAAATGTCTAAAAAAAATTAACACGCATGGAGGGACAGTAATAAACGCCTAAAAGAATTTTTGACACGGAGCAGCTCGACTTCCACAAATAAATGTTCACCAACATTTGGCGGAGGCGGTTGTGTTGATACACTCACCACAGAGTTAGGAATGTATAAATGGAGATAAATGGCAACACCGCCGCCACCACCAGGTGATCGGTCATTTCGTACGTACCATGAGGTGACTCGTTTGCTTGTTTGCCCCATATCCCATAAAAAAACCACTGCGATGCCATATTGGTCAATGCAGTGTTTTGGTGGATTTACTACCTCTAAAACGCAACATTTTTGTACGCCTATAATAATAATAATAACTGGACACATCTCACACACGGCCGTCTGATCCCAAACTAGGCAGAGCCTGTACTATGGTAATCTGACTGCTGATAAACATACTTATATGTTTCTAAGTACATACATATTATAGATAAATTATACTATGGGCAAACATGTTGATACAACAAAAAAATGTAACACCATTATGATATGACACATGTTTACAGAAATAAATGAAATAAAGAAATTAAGAAATGATTTGTCGAATTAGCTCATGCAGCATCCGACATAAATACGACAGGTCGGCTCACTCCTTGATAAAGGGTACCTTTAATAACTATGTATTATCTTTTAACGGCTTGGTTGTACTACTATTCATTCGAGATTTTCAGAAACCAAGAATGCTTTTTTACAGTTGTTTGTAATACTAAAAAAAACATTCAAAATTTATATCTTTTTAACACTACGTTTAAGCTGAGTTTACATGAATCAGTTGTAATTTCACGGGATGTTGCTATTGATGGTGATTGCGTACATTTCAAGTGATGCCTGTTTGTGTTGTTGCAAGTGTGTTGTTTGTTTAAATAAAGGTTTAAATACAAGTTAAGTGGAAAACTAGCAAACGCTCCGGTTGATATTACGTTTTATAATATTGATCTCCGCTCGTTCAATAATTAATGAAACCGTTATCGAATTAAATTATCTCTTCACATCTAATCGTCGCAACATCACATCATTCGACAAGTCTTAAAATTAGCATTTAATAGTATAGAAGCGTTTAGCTCATTTATATTTTCATCATTCAAAGGTAAACTGGTACATTATGCTAATTATATCCACCTCAATACCACATTTATTATTACATCCACCTTTGTATAACTAAGAGCAAGATGATTAAAATACATTAAATTTAACTGAGTTAAATCAATAAAAATTTCTTGACACAGCCCAGCGTAAAAGTTGGAGGTTACTCCAACTTGGGCTGTGTCAAGAAATGAATTTCTCATCCACAGTTGAAATGTGCAGTTAAATTAATTAAAATTTTAACAATATAATCCACAAACTTGTCCAGTAAACCATTCGATAATACTGTTGGGCCCTAAAATATGCATTACAATCGTAGCGTTTTCAGTCTTTTATTTGTGTTTAATATTCTTCTTTGGTACTTGGATGCGGCTCAAACGAGAATTAGTAAAGGAAGTTTTATTCTGTGGACTTTCATATATTCTTCTACTAGCCGTTCCGTGTATTTTCACCCTTGTATATGGTCACTGCTCAGCTTCTAAGGTTTATAGGATTCCTCTAGAATTAGATTATCAACTGCAAAAAGAATATTTCAAACCCCATTGTCAGTTTTAGAGGTAAGCACGTTTTACAAAATCTATTTAGTAGTCTGAAGAAATTTTTGCGCTATTTAACTCTTCTCTTGCTACAATTAGTAACAAAATTGGTAACGGTTTTCAGTTACTTCGCATCTCGCAGTACTTTGATTAATATATACGTTACATTTCACAGTATTTTTAACCGACTTCCAAAAAGGAGGAAGTTCTCAATTCGTCGGAATCTTTTTTTTTATGTATGTTCACCGATTACTCGAAGACGTCTGGACCAATTTTGAAAATTCTTTTTTTATTTCAAAGGGTATACTTTCCACGTGGTCCCATTTAAATTTTATCAAAATCAGTCGAGCGGTTTCTTAAAAATCTACAAATATCAAAAAATTGTATACATCGATGATGTTTTTGTTTGCTCCGAAACATCGCTGTCTCATTGGAGCAGTGCGTTTAGTTGGCCTACCCATCATTATATTTAAACAAAATACATCTACTTTCCACTAAAAAGCACATTGAAGTCGGTGCTGTAGTAGTAGCATACGTAGTTGAATAGAAACCATAGTTCTTTCTTTTGTTGCTGAACAAGGTCGGGATAAGGTTAGGCAAGGTGTGGTCAGGTTACTTACCTCTGTGAGGTTTCAAATTATTGATTTCCGTGTGAAATATTTTCGGTTTCACCTTACCTTACCACAACGGAAGCAGTATTTACGAAAGGGTTTTGCGTTATACCACATAGTACGATGTAACTACCGAATTGTTTTGACATCTCTTTAAAATTTGTTACAATACTAGTTTTTCTGGTTATTCAATAAATTACTGCTGAAGTGATCTAGGAGACGCCTAGTATAGTCGAACTATGCCAGTGCACACATTACGGCTCTGGAAGAATTTGCCACATACATTCCAAATCTTCTTTAAGGAAGTTCGGTTTACCCCCTTGTCTTTTTCAATTCGTCGAGGGTAATCCTTGGCTGTTATCATCTTTGGGGTTTACAAACCGAAGATGAGTCTTGAGTTTCCCTCCTTAATAACTATTTAGTATTTTTCCGCTCTCTGTCTATGCCTTGCACTATCTTCTCGGCCATTAATATGCATAGAGTAATTAAATTCAGTACAAGGCCGCAGACACCACCACATATTTATTTTCTCACCCCATCATCATAAATGGCGGACGATCGGTACATATTTACATTTCAAACTTATTTTGATTTGCCAAAAATGCTTATGTTTTACGTAGTCTTTATTTTTTACGAATTTGAGAAGGAATAGAGTTCAAAATGTCTCATTTAAAAGTACATTCTAATTCCAAATTGAGAGTTCTAAAACCGGGCCAAGGGATCATGATTTTGGTTCCGTTACGCAACGATGTTTAAAGTTGTATTTGAAAACTTTCATTACACGATGCAGTATACTCGTAACTACCTACATACAAAGCAGTTCGATATATTATAATGAATATTTTATTGCTTGAAACACGATGTGTTATAATGCTGTTTATTGAATAAAACGATGTTCTGTGATTGCAAATGCATGCAAATTTTTTAAAAGTTTTAACATTAATAAGTAAAATCAATTAATTAAATTGTTATATAAATCAAACAAAAAGCAATAAAATTACAATTGAAATAAAAAATATCAAGTAGTCCACGTCAAGAATGTATGCAAGAACAAAATTGTATTTAACCAAAATAATCAAGAAATAACTATCTTTTAATTTAACCCCTATTATTATTACTAAGCAATTATTACGTCCAATTAATATTGAAATATCATCACATATATGTTATAAATGTTCCTCTCTCTGTTCTAAATTGGTTTGCAGTTAATTGTAGCGGCGGTGATGCCACACATCTTTGCAACCATATTCCTTTTAAAATTATTGATGTTTCAGCACAGCCACTGCCATCAAATTCTTGTGAACATCTTCTGTTAAAAGTGGAACTTTATCATACCAAAATTCGTGCAGGTGAGTACTACTGTCTGTATTGACTTTTTCTCTTCTTTTCTCTTGCAGCAGTTTACAGCATCTGACGGTCACACAATTATAATGAGGGACTTTAATACGTGGCTTATAAAAAGACTCCCGTTCTGCCTCTTTATGTAACATAGTTGACTCCTGCAACCTTACTATTCTCCCTTTGAATGCTACTCATAACTTTCATAACTGTTCTCCTTCCCTTCTTGATCTCATCTTTGTTTCATCTGCTGAGCATGTGGTCAAACACGGCTAGTGTTGCGCTGATCTCTTCCCCTATCACGACTTTATCTACTTTTCGTACCAAATCCCCTAAGGCTAAATCAAAGATTTTGATGCGGCGTAACTTTTGTAGTGTGGACGTTGAGAGGCTTCGTAAGGATGATCCTAAAATTGATTGGGTTCCCCTTTTTAATTCTGAATCTGTTGATAGAACGTCGAACATTTTAACTACTAACTTAATTTCTCTTTACGATGTACACGCACCTATACGTGCAGTGAAAATGAAGTATTTGATATCACCTTGGCTCACAGAAGACGTCAAAGATCTGTTGACTAAAAAAGCAAGAGTCAAAAATAGGTCTAAGTGCCGACCGAATCAGCAAAACCTCGATAATTTTGTTGCAATACGAAATCCCTGCAATAAGGTGTGTAGAAAAGTGCAACGCCAACATATTCAAAAATCTGTTGAAAATTAAGGTCCTTCAAAAGTTTGGTAATTTCTTAGACCTTAGGAGTTGCGAAGTCAAAACAAGAAGTCAATCCTAAAAATATTGATCTCGCCTCGACAAAACTAGCACATTAAATTATCTTCCACAGCTTCCAGCTCCCACTTTTTATTTTCAATCAATTCCCTGATTGTTATGTAAAAAAGAGTATATTGACAATTTCTTCCAACGCTATAGAAATAGGAATAGAAATATAAATATTTATTTGCCAATGTAGGTAAAATTAATAATAAATGTTACATACTTAAAATAGGTCGCTACATTGTACCCATAGGCATACAAATTTTATTAATGGCTAAAATCTTAACCTTAATTGTAATGGCTTATTTTATCTAAATCATTTGTCCTCAAATTAACAACACAAAACAAACAAAATTAACATAAATAAACTAATCAGACTTATAATCAATAAACTCAGTGGTAGAATAAAAACTGTTTTTATTTAGGAACTCCTTAAAAGTTTTTTTAAAAATATTTAATTCCAAATCCCTGATGTCTTTGGGAAATTTGTTATATATTACTGGAGCCATTTCAAATATGCTGCTGCTATGCTATTGGTAACTACTGCATCAGCCGAAGCATGATCTTTGTCAGTCCTTACGAAGATTGCGGAACTTTCTTCCGACCGCTACAAAGATCTCGTTTGCACAGTCAGTCTTACTTCCAATACTTGACTATGCTGATGCCAGTTATCTTGATCTCACGGAGGATCAACTCGATAAGCTTGAACGGCTTAAAAATTTCATATGATGATCATATTTGGCTTACGCAAATATAATCATGTATCCGAATATCGCAACTCACTCAAGTGACTCCCAATTCACCTTCAACGGACATCCTTTCTCTACTATATAACCTACTGTTCAACCCCCTCACTCCCTCTTATCTCAAAGAACGTTTTAGGTTCTTAAGTGACACACATTTCAGGTTCTTGGGATCATCGGAAAACTTGCAACTACAAAACAATTGCAGAATGCAAATGTAGAATGCACCGGGCATTCTACAAGGTTGGCTAACAAATCCTTGACTGTTTAAGGAGCAAGCCTTTGGAATACACTACCGCTCTGTATCAGACGAGCTCAAATCATTCAGCTCAGCTTCAGCTCATTATCATCGTTTAAAAACAATGTTGTAACAAACTACTTGCATGACAAATACGTTTACATTTCTTATTTATTATATATATAATTATTATGTTTGTACAAGTATAAATATGTATGTATGTTTGCACTTATTTATATATGTGTACTATAGACGTACATAAATATTAATATAACATATTATACATTTAATATACCAATCCATTCACAGATTGCATAAACCCCTACAAATCTCTTCTTTGACCTTTCGACACCAAAGCCAGTAAATTGTAACACTTCTGTCCATCCAAAGGTTGCCTGGAAGATATTGCTTCTAGCGACAAGGCCGCCCATTGTGCATTTTATGTATAATCTATCTGTGTATATTTGTTTCCTTTTTTTGTGTTAATAAAGATATGTAATCCTTATTGATTGAATATTTAAGTTGCAGTAGAGGGCCCAAATCACTCTGAGGCACTAAAACTTTTTTTTTTATGGTAAAGTGGCAGATGAGCAGACGGGTCACCTGATGGATGACTACCGCCGCCTATGGGCACCTGCAACTTGAGACTCACAAGTGCGTTGCCGGCCTTTAAGGTGGAAGGGGAAGGGTTAGGGCCTTTTTTTTTTTTTTTTTTTTTTTTTTTTTGTGCGTGTGGAAACCCCCTCGGGCCGTCACCCCACCGGGGTTTTCGGTGGGGCGGTGTGTCGGAATCGAACCGACTAAAACCACACGGTGTGCCGTACTGCACCTTAAATGGGAGGGATCCGGGAACAGCTTTTATTAAGACATCCGGACCCCCCCTAGCGCCTGCCCGCAAAAGCGCGGGCACCACCTTCGGGTAAAAACCTCTCAATTAGGCGACGTCCAGGCACACGCGGACGCCGCCTCCTCGCGGGGGGGCACTATAGCGGGTGGAGGGGAAAAACCCGTCCCGTCCACCCGCGGCCACACTCAGGGCGGCATGAGGCGCTGGTAAGCGCGCCTCCGCCGCCCGGTTCGCCGGCGGCGAATTAGGTCTGAGTGGAGATCGTCCTCCCGGACCCTTTCCGCCGCCTCCTTCTGCGAGATGACTTCCTCACAGAAGGTGGCAACCGCGGTAAAATTCCTGTCGCTACCGGCCATGGAGCGTATGACGGCCGGTAGCGAGAGATCCCCTCCGATGACTGCAGTGAGGGCCCGACGCTGCGTCGCCCAGGCGGAGCAAACCGCCAGCGTGTGCTGAGCCGAGTCCTCACTACAGTCGCAGTGGTGACAGGCGGGACTCAGTTCCCTCCTAGCGACCGAGTGCAGGTACTTCCCGAAGCAGCCGTGCCCGGAAAGAACCTGCGTCAGTCGGAAGGAAAGGGTCCCGTGCTGCCGCCCTGCCCACTCGACGATGACCGGCTGGAGCGCCTCCACGGCGGCAAAGCCAGCACGTGGAGCCTCCAGCCGGGACGACCAACGAGCCATGGTGGCTCGGCGAGCGGCCTCACGCCATTCGCGTACCTCTTCGGGCGGGGGCCGACTGCCGCTTCCCGCCCGGAACTCAGCAAGGGTTAGGGCCTCCGCTAACCTCACTCACTCGGTGACATACAATGCAAGCATTGGTTAACTGCCGGTTTACAGTGAGGCCATGGTATCACTCAAGAAGCAGGCGACTATACAATGTCCAACAAACACACCGGACAAATCAATAATAGGGGTATGCAAACTATCTGTAAAGATATTGATGACTTTCTTTCGGGTATTTTAAAGTACGAGTTATTGGATTCTAAAATAAACACTGCAACTGTGAATCATCAATCTGAAAATCAATTTTTTCTCTGAAAAACATATAAATATATTACACCAAAATATAGCCGGATTGTTGAATAAACAGGACGCACTTGTCGTTTGCCTAGAAGAACTTATGATAAAAAAAGATAAACATCGACATAGTTTGAATCTCTGAACATTTCATTGAGGTATCTATTGAGGTAGGCTGCATGTTATACTAGAAAGGATGCTAAAAGAGGTGGAGTGTGTATATAACAAAAAAGGGACAACAGTGGACAGAAGTGCCTGAAATTATACAGTTAGCAATAAGAAGTAAGTTTGAATGTTGTGCTATCGAATCAACGCAGTCAAATACTATTGTAATATGTATCTATAAAGTTCATAATGCAACTAACTTAAAGGTATTCTTTAAACGTCTAGAAAAATTTGTACAATTTGTATTAAAGAAAGAGCGGCATATTGTAATATGCAGTGATTTTAATAGCGATGTTTGAAAGCGCAATAACATAATATTGGAGCTAGAATGCCTCTTACTTATTATAATATTAAATTAGTAATTGATCAGCCAAAGTGATTAAAAAGTAATAAATGTATAAATAATTTAGCACATAACTATAACAAAAAATATGAATATGACGTAATATATATATTGCTTTATCTGATTATACTTGCCAAAACCTCCGTTTGAAAGAATATATGTATTGAAATATTGGTATCTAAAGCGTCGTGACTATAGTATACAAAATTTTAAATGTAGAAAACGCGTACAAAGTCTAACTTTCTCGGAAATCTATGAAATTTATGATCCGAACAGAGCCTACAACCTTTTCTTAGATATGTTTACAATATTATATATCTTATGTTTCCCTTACAAATTAATAAACATAAACCACACAGAAAACAACAGTGGGTTTCGCGCAGTAAAACAATATGCAGTAAAAAAAATCCCTTATGTGGCACTACCGACAAGAACGCAATAATCGAAATAAAAGCGCATATGTTAAGTACGCTGCCATATACAAGAAGATTATTAAGTTGACTCAACGTTTGCAAAACACTTATAAAGTTAAACAAACCTAAATAGCCTATTATGAGCATGTCGAGCATCAATTCTTGATCCTCGATATCGCGGTAGGCCGGACCTTTCAACGGGCTGAACCACAAGCGAATGGCGCGCCGCTGGCAAGGAGAGGCGCGGGCGGTGGGCGGAACGGCTCCCACTACCATCATGATTACGCAGGGCACTCGCCTTATAAACTTCATCGGGATCACTGCTCTGTGCGACGCACGTTTTCGACCCTACTACTACTGCTTGCTTTTTATGTCTACCAACACCGAGACCTTTAACAAGCATAAAAATGGTTGGTAAACGAATTATGCATCCCTGTGACAGTGGCGAAAGCCTTGATATCTGTCCGATTCTAAACATTGTTATTGCTTGCAGGCCCCCCAAAATCCTGCCTTGCGTCCGTATCGAACACCAGATCACGCGGGGGGGCGAACACGCGTACAAATGAAACTTACGTTGCTAACAAGGTATAGGTAACCCATTCATGATGGAGAATTTAAATAATGGAATACGTTTAGGGCCGCTGCCCGGGGGCGATCGCCGGGGCACGTCTGGAGCTGGTGGCGGACGTGACAGCATACGGACCCCCAGCCCGCCTGTTCAGCTCTTTGCTAAACAGGCGGGCGAGAGTCGGGGATCTCGAAAATGTCACAGCCGATCAACGGGGAGGGGAGGGCCTGGATGATGCTTTGCAGGGTAGGGTTTCGCCCACAGACTCTGTCGGCTCATCTACAACGACCACAAATAATGTTATAAGCGACGATAGAAGAAAAAAGTGGTCAACAGAAGAATTAAATTCATGTTTTGTTATTTTAAAGCACGATACGAAAGGCCGACTGCAGGCACTTTTTACAGAGAAGAACCCTAATAACGATAACATAGGACTTAATCGATCAGTAACACATTGATTTTGAATGAATAAAATATTTATTGAAAAAAAAAAGATTTTCTTATAGAAATACCCGAGTGCTTGTATTAAATAACAGAAAACAATATTATCATATTTAAATAAAAGAAAGCAAATGTTGAATTATCTAGAATAGACATTACGAAAAATTCTACAGGTCATGTGACCAGCAAATAGAATACGGCGTTCCTCAGAGCAGTGTGCTAGGGCGTTTGCTTTTTTTTATGGCATAGGTGGCAAACGCGTAGACGGGTCACCTGATGGTAAGCGACTACCGCTGCCCATGAGCACCTGCAACTCAAGAGTCACAAGTGCGTTGCCGGCCTTTAAGGTGGGAGTAGGGGACCCGGCACACTCGGCGAAAAGTTATGCAACTATTGCTTCACTGCCGGATTACTGTGAGGCCGGGGTATCACTCCGGTAATGACATTCCAAAAGCGACGAAACATCGAAACTTCCATGTCAATATTTTCCGATGACAGTACTGTAACGATTAAATGTACAAGTAATAACATAAGAGACTTTGAAAATGAGATCACTAATTCGATAGCTTCTACAGTGAAATGGTTAAATAATAATAACCTTAAAATAAATATAGGAACAAAACCCAATTAATGATGAAGCAATTTTCACAGGGTTTTTTTTTTGTTTTTTGTTTCTATTTTTGATTCGTTAACGTATAAAACTGCAAATATTTCCATGAAAAGACTATACGTAAATGGCGAAGGGATTACCTTAATCGTACAATTTAAACTATTGATCCCATATGTATTTAATACATATTACATGACTGACGAAATGTCTATGAAACTTGAAACTTTAATTAAGAGAAACTGGAGAAGATAGAACATTATTTCTGATGTCTGATTTGAATTATTGTGACGAGTTCAGTGTACGTTAAAATTTTCATAACTACATCTTTAGAAGTGCAATAAATACACTATAAATACCAACCACTTTCCTAGGTTGGTTTAGTTATTATTCTCTAGTGCTGATATAATTGTGGTCTCTAACCATCCCCAACCTAGGTTGGTTGTCATCAACGAACTCTAGAAGAATAATATACTCCGGGTCAATTCTGCCCTTTGCTAGGGCAAAATAAACGCGTATAATCCATGTTAACTGGTGATATAGGTGGAGTAATGTCTCTAAGCTAATAAGTTGAGTTAATTAGATTAAATTTATAAAAAGTAGTTGTGATAGTAGATGTCTTTTTTTATATAAGCGCCAGACTTCAATCTAGTAGCGCGTTACTTAATTGGAATGATTCTTATTTGCAACGAGTTAAGTTAATGTTCTTTTTCTTTTAAAACCTCCTTTTAAGCTGCAAGTTTAATTCTTGTCAACTTGTTTCATTTCTACCTGTATCTTAATTTTATAATGTACGACACATACTAAGCTTAACAATTACTGCAAGTTGCAGATTCATTGGATTAGAATTAGAATATTGAATACAACCGAGGGGAAGGGTTGATATTCAATATGGAGGAAAAGGGAGTACCCAGGTTAGAGGGTATAAGTGAACCCATGTTAGTGGGTCAGGGAACGCCCAGGTTTGAGGGCGGGAGTGGGCCCAGGTTTAAGAGCATTACCACAACCAGGCCGGGAGGCCACGGACTGCCTAGGTCAGACGGCAGTGGAAATTCAGGATCTATTGACACTAAAGCGAATGGTATTGGATTGAGGAATAGGATCGAGGGCCGGATGACACGACCATCAAGATCGCAGAAAAGGCGATGCGATACGGACTCTGATAGCACATCGCGTGGTGGTACTGCACGCGAACGGAGAAAATGCCGACGGAGTTCACGAGGCTCTAAAGGAAGATTTAGGCGGACTTATTATAATAGCGACACCTCGAGTGAACGTAACCCAAATTCCTAATAAAAGTAGATCGTCTAGGTTGATCGGAAACAAAGGGCATTTTAGATAAATTTTTATCAATTTTGAATACTGTCAAGAGCTCAGAGAAACCCTAGTTACCGTTTATAAACAATGTTATACCAGATTTCGAACCCATGAGCAAGGAACAAACCGTGTTAGCCTAGATCACAAGAGTAGAGGAATGCGCTGAAATATACGGTTGGTCTGAAAAAGAAATCATCCATTATGCTTTTCCGAAGCTCCCAGGGGTTGCGAAAACTTGATACCAGGGTTTACCATCACTTTTGCATACGTGGGGTAAATGGAAGAAGAAGCTTTTTGAGTCTGTTCTATGTCGCGAGGACTATGCTGAGCTCTTGACAGAAATGTTAGCCAAACGTGTTAGGTACGGTGAACCATTATTACAATTATTACGCGAAACTGAATTTATTGAATAGATGCAAAAATTATGGAAAACATGCAGTTGATTGCGTATTGCATGGAGTAGACGATCGTGCCATTAGAGTAGGTGCTCAAGCTGCTCAATTTAGTGAACCTAAGCAAATCCTCAAATATTTTAGAACTGTAAAAATAGGGCAAAGTAGGGAAGGGGTCGATTCCAACTCAAAAAATAGGAACGATCGTAGAGTATCCGCCAATGTAAACCAATGGACGCCACGCCTCTAGGGTAGGTGTGTCAAATCCTAACATACGATGTTACAATTGCAACGAAACGGGTCACCCTAGTTTTAGATGCTAAAAACCTTTACTTAAATGCACGACATGTGATAGATTTAGACATCAAGCACCTAGTTGCTATAGGAACAGGACTAGCGCAAACTCTTTTAGGAATGAAACCCAAACAATAGATAAAACTGAAAAACAGGTCTCAGAACTACGCGCATCCGATGTTATTGATAAAAACGTTTTTGATATCAAAATAGACGGCTACACTGTACCCTGTCATGTAGATTTAGGAAGCCAGTGGTCACTGATTAAGGTGAGCAAAGCTCAGGAACTCGGTTTGAATATCCAGTGTGGGAGTAATCTGCCAGTACTAAGGGGTATAGGTGCGAATTTGACTTGTCCGGTGGGAACTATAACTGCGAATGTCGAGGTTCAAGGAATTAAAAAGACTATAGAGATATATGTGGTTGATGATTACGTAATAAGTCAACCTGTGCTTATAGGACATTCGTTTACTGAAATGCCTGACTTGGTGATTATAAAGACGCCAAGTAAATTGATATTTAACAAAATTGATTCATCTAAAGTACATTTAATATGCAACCATAATGTCTGCATCCCGAAGCGTTCATTAAGTGTCATATGCGTGAAGTCTATCCCATCGTTTAGTGGAAGTGTTTACGTAAACGGGTCTTTAAGGGGAGAGAAGGGAACGGAATACTATCTCTTCTCGGGTGATTATGATGTCAGAAATGGTATTGGCTCGTTACTTGTTTACAATGCATCCGATTTTTTTTTTTAATAATAATAATTTCGTTTATTTCTCTCACAATTGACTAACAAAACAGGTCTTAAAGCGGAATACATTGTGAGAGCTGGTGCCTGTTAAGGGATTTATAAACCTGTATTACAAGTCACCAGGTCCCATCTGGCAGTTGTATACATTGTACCTACAGTAAATCTAGTCTTAAGTACATGCTAGAGAAACAAATCAGTAACAAGAAGTAAAACAAAATAAGTAAGTATATAAAGAGAAGCAAAGAAAAGTTAAAGAAAGCACAAGCAGACGAGTGGGTGTTAATCATTTGTATGAAATGATTGTTTGTGTTTATTGAAATACATAGCTTTAGGGGTACATATACTTATATGGCGTGTATTTTGCTATTGATGTATGGAGTGAGAGTAAAGTGCGGATGTATGAGAGTATAGTCTGTTGTTAAAGTGTAAGGTCTACGTAGAGTTGCATTGATTGACGGACGGATTGTGGACAGAATGAAAGGAGTAGCCATGTTTTTTTTTTTTTTTTCGTTACTGTATTAAATTATTTATTTATTATTTTTGTTATTTATTTATTATATGGACTTGCCGGTATACTTCTTCAAAGTGATACTAAAGGAGCATTCCATCCAGTATCGTATTTTAGCCGAAAAACTTCTACTGATGAGCGCAAGTTGCATTCTTATGAATTGGAAACTTTAGCGGTGATAACGTCTTTGAGTAGATTCAGAGTTTATTTGCTAGGAATACCGTTCATAATTTATACAGATTGTAGGGCTTTAAGGTGCACGTTTGTGAAGCGTGATCTGATCCCGCGGGTCGCGCGTTGGTGGGTCCAAATGCAGGAATTTGACTGTACCATCGAGTATCGACCTGGTTCGCGAATGACGCATGTCGATGCGCTAAGTCGTGGACCAGTAACGCCCGCTGCATCTGAATCACATGTGTTGGATATTTTAAGTACTGAAATTTCCGATCAGAGCTAGATTGCCACCGTGCAGGATGCAGACGAGGAGGTACAGCGAATTAAAAGTATTTTAGAGGATAAAACTACGGACATTGTCTTAGACATTCACAAGAATTACAAATTAAAAAACGGTCGTGTCTATCGTATAGTAGAAAACAAGAGTAGATGGCTGGTGCCTAAACGTGTTCGAGATTTAAAAAAAAAATCACGATGACATAGGCCATTACGGGTTTGATAAAACTTTACACCGGATTCAACAACATTACTGGTTTCTCAAGATGCGTAGGTTCGTAAAACAATACGTTCAATCTTGCTTAGAATGTGCCCATCACAAAATGCCTGGTGGGTAAAGGGAAGGTGCACTGCACCCAATAGAAAAGGTTTGTATTCCCTTTCATACTGTGCACGCGGATCACTTAGGTCCATTCATAAAGAGTAAAAAGGGAAATTCTTACATCTTAGTTTTGGTCGATCGTTTCACAAAATATATTAATATTACAGCCGTTAAAAATACGAAGTCCCTTACTAGTATTAGCGTGATAAAAGAGCACATTAGTTATTTCGGTGTGCCCACTCGTCTAATAACTGATAAAGGCAACACTTTTACTAGCAATACGTTTAAAGAGTTTACTTCATTATACGGTATAAAACATGTTATTAACGCCGTTGCTACACCCAGAGCCAATGGAGAAGTTGAACGCTTTAATAGGACCATTCTGGATGCTCTTTCAACTTGTACCCACAACAAAGATGATAAATCTTGGGATGACTATATTTATGACATACAAGTAGGTTTAAACACTACCGTCCATAAAACGACCCATAAAAGTCCTTCAGAACTACTAATATAACAAGTAGATCGGTTTTAATATAACAAGTAGATCTGAAGGTATTTTGAGCCCCATAATAGCTGACACAACCAATGTTATTCGTTTATTGGATCTAATCCAACTTAGAGAGTCAGCTAGCGAAAATATGAAACCCAACAACTTAAAGAAATTCAGAGGTTTAATAGTCGCAGGAAATTAGTAAAAACCTACAAGGTAGGTGACTTAGTTCGTGTTGAAAGGCAGGTTCCCCATGACGGTAGATCACAAAAATTGGTGTTTAAATTTCAAGGCCCGTATCGTGTAATGAAAGTGCTCCCTAATGACAGATACGTGATAGAGGATACCCCTATGACGCGTAAAAATGGCCGTCGATACAAAGCCGTGATTGCTGTTGATAAGATGCAGCCTTGGCTCACATTTTCTAGAGATTAGGGAGTAGCGATGAAGAGGTGGATTGTGATTTTTTCTCATTTTTTTTTTTTTTTATATAGACATCCCGCATTAGGAATTATACCTGTGTCGCGGGGGACTTTACAAACATACAAACAACGGACACAAAGAACACCCAGACTGAGATGGGAATCGAACCCACGACCTCTGGCTCAGCAGTCAGGGTCACTAACCACTAGACCAACAGGCCAGTGATAGTGAATAGCAGATAAAAAATTAAACGAAGACTCATGATTAATCTTTAGTGTTACATTATTATGATGTTATTTTTTTATGGTTATAAATGTCTTTATTAAGGTCTAGATTCTTATATGTATTCTAGAAGTCTTCAATTTATGTTGTAATCAGATCTATATTTATTTTTGTTTTATGTTATGCTGATCTGAATAATGAATTAGAAGTAAGTGCTAAACTGTGTTTATAATTAATACATCTTTGATGTTGTTTTTATGACCTGCTCTTTTATGTTTACATTGCAATACTTGTTATGTAGTTGTCAAGAAATATAGATATATAATATATCTTGCACTAATTAAAATGTTGTTTAATAGGCTGCTATATTGTCACATGTCACATATTATTATGTACTCTAGTCAAGAACTTGACTAATTTTTGATACTGAGCTGTTAGCTTGTAGCGGGCAACCTTTATTCATATTCAATATTATTACTCGAGTCATTCATTCAATCGATCATTGAATCGATCATCAACCGTTCTTTTACAATACATTTTAGCAGTCGGCACTTCTGCTGGAGATGTCGAGGTGATAAGTAGTGTTTTCACTGGATTATTGTTCTGAGCATCTAAGTACAAGATGTGACTATTATTAGAAGTATGTAACAGATGATGGATTACGAAAAGGATATAATTAAATATATTTGTTTGATTTACGTGTGGAGAAGATTCTTATCTACTAAACCCTGTCCTAAGGTGCAGATAATAATCATGATAGTAAAATCATTTCACATGTAGGCTCAACTAAATTCTTGGGTTTAACAATAGATCAAAAATTACATTGGAAAACACATACTGATGACTTAATTAAACGCAGCAGCAAATCGACCTATGCACTTTATAAACTGACCGTGGTCGTCAGTGTGGATGCTTTAATCACAGCTTATCATGGTATGGTAGGCTCAATATTGAGTTACAGCGTGAGAGCAATGTTTGGGCTGCAATATCAGGACCGTGATCAGGACACATGTAAACCACATTTCATTAAACATAGAATATTATCAGTTCCATCATCAGTTACATATTAGAAGTTGCTATATTTGTTAAAACCAACCCAAAACTATCAGACAACAACAAGCGAAGTCGACAAGATTTAAATAGACTGTGCTTAAGAAGATCCAATACCGCATTCATGCATAAAAGTATATTCTGCATGGCGCCAATTATATTCAATCATATACCACAACAATTCAATGAATTAAATTTAAACCTCTTTAAAAATATTTTTACTTGATAATTCATACAGTATTTCGGAATTTCTCACGGATACAAATGCTACTAAATAATGATAATAAAGAATAATATGTATGTCATGATAATTATATAATTACGTACCTTCATTATTTTTATTAATTCAAAATTTTAGTTTTTTTTATTTTATTTTGTTGACTGTCCATTTTATTTTTAATTTACGTGGTTTTGTATTAATTATCCATTTTAATTTGACATTTTTTTATTTATTTCCGTTTTCATTGTTATTATGGTTTGTAATTTGTAGTTTTTTATTTCATTTTTAGTTTTTAAATTTGCATGCTTTTTTAAAGAGCAGAATGTACCCGGCTTCATACTCAATGTAACACCTTTTCTATTTACTTACCTACATTCTATGCAAATAAATGATTTGATTTGTTTTAGCAAATGAAGAATGAACAAGAGAAGAAGTGTGTGTAGGCCATAGGAGTAAAAGGTTATTTGGAGTGGAGCGAAGATCTCTGTCATGGTTAAAACATAATAGTTGAAGCTGTGAGATGAGATAAGTAGGGGCTGCTGACGTATAAGTAACCATGAAAGTTGGGTACAATAAGTAGACACACGGTCGTACTTACGAATATTGAAAATTAACCGAATGCAATTATTGTGAAGTCGGTAAAGTTTATTAAATATACGTTGTTGCTACTGTGCGTGCATTCAGGTCGAGATAGCATATATCACCATAATCGATGATAGGGAAGATCAAGGCCTGTACAAGCGTTAACTTAGTGCTGGCCGGGAGAAGGTTTTTAAGTCGATGGAGTGATCGCAAGGTCCCGGTGACTTTTCGACCGACTTTCGAAATGTAAGGTTGCCAGGTCAGTGTAGACCTAATCCATAAACCGAGGCCTTTGACAGATGAATTGATTGGTAAAATAGATCCATTGTAAACCACGGCCGACAGTATTGAAGTGTCCATTCAACTAACGATTCGGGGACCATCTATAATAATTGCCTGGCATTTGGAGGTTTTAACAAGTGTTAAAATTAAAACTGGTCTAAGATAATATTTTGTAACAAATATAAAAAAAATAACTTGGAAAGGGATACATTCTTTCCGGTATATATGTTGGCCTGTCATGGTAGGAAAGCCCATAAAATGACAGCTCAAATTATACTGGCAAATGAAATTTACCAAATAAAAAAAACTTCATGAATTATGATCGACATCCAACCACCAGGTGATCTTTAGTTTTAATAAATGGGTGATACTCGTTAGCAGATTGCGAAGTTTAGGAAAGCATATTAAGAATTTTCTAGGGAGTTTTTAAAAAATGGTAAAATAAAACTACATTATAATTATAACTTTACCCTATCGAACATGGATTCATAGATGGGTAAAACATAGATTCCCATTCTCAACTACAATTTTTCCATGATTTACAAACTTTGACGACACAAAACGAAACAAAAACAAATACACCACCTTATTTCTATTAAGAAAAATAACAATTAACAGGCTGGATCAGGGACATCCGTTTCCTGTCGATTTCCTTAGACAGGAGGCTCGCATATGCCGGATATGGCACAGAAACGTTTTCCACATTGCTTGAATAAAATACATTTCGATTTCATTTCCTGAGAATCGGAAGCCAGCAAACCATACTAATAGTCAAAGGAAAACAGTATGGTAAATCATCTTCCTATTATTTATTTTAATCTGTATGCATATTTGGTACATTGGCGGACTTAATGCCTAAGGCATTTTCTACCAGTCAACCATTGGGTGATGCAGAGAAAAGAAGAAGTAAATGGGGTACAAACTAGCATTTTTCAACAGTCGTCGTAAAATTAAATGGAATATATATCTGGTACTTTAAAAAACTACATAAAGCGCATACGGACGCATGACTCGCGGAACGGATGGCCAAAGGGGCTGAAAGGTTCTGAAGTGGACACCACGGAGCGGAAAGCGCAGCGTAGGACATCCATAGATGACCTTATGTTGATCGCGGGTCCACGTTGGATGCAGGCTGCTTCCAACCAGTCTTCTTGGAAGTCATTGAAGAAGGCATATGTGCGGCAGTGGACGTCTTATGGCTGAAATGATGATGACCCATGGCCCGAGAAGCAAGGTCTCACAGCACAAGTAAAGGAAAAAAATCTGAAAGTCGTAAGTTTGTAATTATATCACATGGAAAAAATTTTGTTCTGCGATTACAATCTTTTGCGCTTGGACATTTAACTGTGCCGTATATTGGAGATGTATGGGAGAGTATTTTTAGAACGACAAAGTTAAGTCTGTAACTCAGAAAAAAAGGTGAATAATCTTCGAAAATTGATTCCCGAGAAGAACTAACTATCTATATACAAGTTTGTACGCAAGTCAGACACGCACTTATCCGTTTTTTTTTAATTCGAACTCACCGGTTACCAGCCCCAATTGCACCGCATTCGATAGAATACGCGTAAAAGTTATTTTTGTATCCTTCGAGAATAGTATTTTTTTATGTGAAACATCTAATGCGGATGGTCAGACTGGATGTTAGCGACGCATCGCCACGCTATGTGATAGTGTATGTAACGTGTAAAGCAGTGTAGTGACGCGTCTATTTTTTGTATTAAATTAAATAAATGTTTATTTACTAAACAATAATCTTTTTTTTTTTAAATAATCATAAACTACCATTTTATGCATAGTATCTATACAAAATAATTTCGATGTTTCACATCTGCCAGGCGTCACACGACGGCTCACTTTTTTTGGATGGAAGACAAAGAAATGGACAGTGTGTGCTGGTAGAGCGCTATTAGACAACATCATCAAGAGTATACACTTGGAACCAAATGAAATAATGGTGAGTTTTGACATCGAGTCATTATTTGCCAATGTTCCGATTAAGGATTGCCTTGACGTCATCGAGCGGAATCTGTCGGACGTCGATCTGTCTAAAGAATACATTGTTTTCCTTACAAACTGTTTAGAAGGTAACTACTTCGCTTACCGTGGGCAGCATTACCTCCAGATGGGTGGAGTGGCCTTGGGCAGCCTCGTAGCACACCAACTTGTTGATGGCCAACACCTGGATGGAACATTTTGAGGAAGCAATCGACCTGCAAGCGTTAGACGTAAAGCTGTGGAAGAGGTACGTTGACAATGTCTTCTGTATACAATTTTTAGATATTTCGATAAAATTTAAATGGGACCATCTGGAAATATACCCTTTGAAACAAAAAAAGACTCCGATGAATTGAGAACCTCCTCCTTTTTAGAAGTCGGTTAAAAAGTATCAAGAACAACAGAGACTGCTATAGATAGCGTGTATCGACTATTAAAAAAGCTTTTGATACGGTAACACACATAAGTATATGGGAAAGCTTAAAAGAGCAAGGAGTAGAAGATATATATAAAGGCCACCAAAGCATACATATATATATAACAACAACAAGGGTAGAATTAAGCTAGAAACTCTCGGACCTAGTATTCCTATAGAAAATGGCGTAAGGCAGGGCGACCCGTTATCCCCAAAAATATTTATAGCCATCCTAAAGGCTATAATCAGCCAGTTAGATTGGAGCAAGACAGGACTGTGTATAAAGGGCGAATACTTAAGTCACTTAATATTCACAGACGACCTAGTGTTGTTAGCGGAGTCCAGCTCACAGCGACAGCTCATGATCGAAATTTTACATCTATCTAGTAACAAGGTCGGATTACAAACGAATCTCACTAAAACTATGGCAATGACAAATAAGGAGAGAAGATTAATAACAATTAATGGAGAGCCACTTGAATATACATATAAGTACATCTATCTATTTAGGGAAGCAAATCAGTTTTGACAGAAAAAATAACGAACTTGAAGTAGAAAGAAGACTACAACCGACATGAAAAAAATACTGGAGTTTAAAGAAAATCTTTAAAAGTAACCTCCCTATTACCATCAAAAAGGAAGGTTATGAACTCCAGTCTCTTACCATGCTTGAGGTACGGATGCCAGACGTGGAAGTTCACCTCAGAACTGAAGAATAAACAACGACCTGACAACGAGGACTAGAGCCCAGCATGCTTAAAATAAAGAAATTATATAAAATACGACACACAAAAATAAGGATAATAACCAAAGCAACAAATGCATTGAATTATGCACAAAAACTCGTCGTCGAAATGAGCGGGGCATGTCACGAGGCTTAAAGATCAGAGATGGGCCTTAAAAGTGACATTTTCTAAAGTTGACACGTTAGGACGAAGAGATTGCAAGAACAGCCGGCCCAAACTGGAAACAGACCGCACAGGACAGAGACAAATGGGCATCTTTGGAGGAGGCCTTCGTCCAATAAGGGGTTCTTGCAGATATTGCTATATCAAACTAAATTACGTTAGGCTATATTATTAGGTTATTTTAAATAAGTTAATAAGTAAATCAGAAACGTAAACAAACTAGTTAAGAGTATTATAAATCCTACTACTATTATAAACGTGAAAGTTTGTGAGGATGAATAGATGTGTGGATGTATGGATGTGTGGATGTATGGATGTATGGATGTTTGTTACTACGACGCGATTACGATAAAACTTGGTATGTAGATAGCTGGAGATCTGGATTAACACATAGGCTACTTTTTATCCCGATTTTCCCACGGCATGGCATCGGGACTTACGCGGGTGAAACCGCGGGGCGCAGCTCGTTAGTAATAAGTAAAGCAATCAAAGAAAAACTAGTTATGTGAAGTTAATTATTTAAATTAGACAAGTAACTCAAAAACAATGTAAAGTAGGTAATTACCTACTATAAGTAGGAAATAAAAGGTGTTTTTATTTTATTTTATTTTTATCTTATGCAAAAACAAGAATATTTATCTTACCTTAGTACTTAATTATCTTTAATTTGTTATTATTCCTCGTCTGTTGAAGTATTTTTGTCTTTGCATATGTTTTTATATATTATATATTTTATATATCATTACTAGCTAGTTTTCACTCTCAGACAGTTGCAGATTAGAAACTGGGAGCTGTGTTTATACTACATATAAAAGATGTTTAAACTTTTGTTTGTGTTTAATATTTTTACGGGTAAGCTTATTCTATTTATTACTGTTTGCTTTATACTTATCTATTTACTTTTCAATAGGACACACAGTTTTGTGATAATTTATTTTAATTAAATGTGATATTGTTAATTTATTTATTTTATTTATTTACATCCCCTTTTGGGGATGCAGGTGTGAGTGTATATAATGATGCATGTTTTTTTCATTTATTGTCCAAATTTTCCAGAAGGAATACAAAAAAAGACATTTTAGGATTTAAATTAAGAACACTAACCAATAAACATTTTTTCAGTGGCACTTTCAACAAATAATGTAAGTTCTCGTGAAAGTAAAAGCTATCCGGCAATAGACGCATTAATCCAAGGACTAAAGGAAGAAATATGGGATGAAAAAGAAGCACCATGTCTGCAAGAGACCCTGGAACTTTTACGCAGCGTCAAAAACTTCACTTTATGGGCCACTTGGGGTAAGTAGTATAAGAAATTAGGACCTTGGACAATTTTTTTTAATTTGCTTGATTCTTTTGTAAATGTATTACGTACCGCCTTTAATGATTAATGAGTGTTTCTTTTATTGAATAGGCTTAATTAAATGTCTCATATAAACTTGAAAAGATTAATCCATAGAATTTAAACTAAACGCCTAATTATGCTAATCTTACTTGCCGCAATGTACATGTGCGCATTTAAAATTAACATCTAAACGGAGAATGAAAAAAACTCAATGGTTTGAAGGTTCTTGAAGTCCTTACCTGCACGAGCTTGTTCAATCTTATAGTCAGACAGTTACTCTACAATATTGGCATTTAAAGTAGATTATCCAACGTCAAAAACTTTTCACAGTTTGCTTGAACTTTGTATTTGATACCAGGACAACACAATTTCTTAATTATTTACACTTTAAAACCCACTTCATACATATTATGAAATAAAGTCTATAGGCGCGTCTTTCTGTCTGAACGCGATTAACTATAAAAGTACCGAACGGATTTTTATGCGATTCTACGAGGAAGGTTGAGGTGTATAATTCATGAAGGTTTTGTATAAATTTACTAAAATATGATGACGATCGTTAAATATGTCGGCAAAAATCATGCCCATACTGGGAGCTTCACTGGCGTGCGCCGCGTAAACGAATAGTTATATTTCTGTGAAAACTACAAATTATAGAATAAAGTCTCCTGTCACGTCTGTCTGTCTTTCTGTCTGCCGGAACGCGATAAACTCGTAAAGTACCCTACGGATTTTCATACGGTTTTCACCAACGGATAGAGTGATTCGTGAGAAAAGTTTAAGTTCATTCATGAAGGTTTTGTAAAAATTTCCTGAAATATGATAGTAGTAGAAAACATTGGAAAAAAACATACCGATACAGAGCTTTCATGGCGTGTGCCGTGTCAATCAATAGTTATATGAAAACTATGTTTTACGGAATTATTCGTTTTAAAACGATCTATTACAATATAGCAAAAGCATGTGAAACTTTTTTTTATATTATGGGGGGGCAAACGAGTTTAATTTAATTTAATTTAACGAGTTTAATTAAGGTTAACTGTATGTTAACCTTAAGGAAAAAATATTACCAACAATAAGGAAGAAATACTTTTAAACATATTTTTGTGGCTCTTTACTTAAATTCGATTATTGTGTTCTATTTTTTTAATTATTTATTTATTTATACACTTTATGCGCATTTGTACAAAAACGGACTTAATGCCTAGTACATTCTCTACCAGTCAACCTTGGGGTAGGGGCAAAAATCCTTTCCCTCAGAGGGTTATGGCGGTTAGAGCCATACGCGGCCACCGCGCCGTGTCGACGGAGGCGGCGTGCGCGTTGGCCGGGACTCCCCCGTGGGATTTGGAGGCGGAAGTGCTCGCCGAAGTTTATCGGCGGACGACTGAGTTCCGGGCGGGAAGCGGTAGTGCGGGAAGCGGTAGTCGGCCCCCGCTCGAAGAGGTACGCGAGTGGCGTGAGGCCGCTCGCCGAGCCACGATGGCTCGTTGGTCGTCCCGGCTGGAGGCTCCACGTGCTGGCTTTGCCGCCGTGGAGGCGCTCCAGCCGGTCATCGTCGAGTGGGCAGGGCGGCAGCACGGGACCCTTTCCTTCCGACTGACGCAGGTTCTTTCCGGGCACGGCTGCTTCGGGAAGTACCTGCACTCGGTCGCTAGGAGGGAATTGAGTCCCGCCTGTTACCACTGCGACTGCAGTGAGGACTCGGCTCAGCACACGCTAGCGGTTTGCCCCAGTTGGGCGGCGCAGCGTCGGGCCCTCACTGCAGTCATCGGAGTGGATCTGTCGCTACCGGCTGTCATACGCTCCATGGCCGGTAGCGATATGAATTTTACCGCGGTCGCTACCTTCTGTGAGGAAGTCATCTCGCAGAAGGAGGCGGCGGATTTATTCAATTAAGACACTAAGTGACATTTATGAATGTTAAATTGAAGCTACAGTTAAAATCATAGATCGGCACAAACAGACGCCACAGCATGTGCTGGATTGTCGAGGTAAATTAGGTGAAAACACCAAAATCTACCTGCTTGTGTCGATCTATAACTTCCAGTTTCCAAAATGCGTAGAGCCTTATGAGAAGAATACTGGCTTCTTTGCCACTCATGGCCACTCTTTTTAAGTCAGATCTTCAGGTACAATAATGTTAATGTTACACGAAAGGTAAACAGGATGCAAGCTGATGCTACCTGAATTTCATTTTATTGAAATGCTCCAAAAGCTAACGTACTAAAAAATAAAAATCACTCAGTGATACCGTTGAAGGTTTGAACTTATTAAACATAGAAATCATTCAAGGTGCACATCTACCTTCATTCAATTACAAAATCTACTGTTAAAAATAATTCGTGACTGGATTAAGAGGCTAGAGTTGCAGTTGATCGAACCAAAATAATAGTATAGGCTAAAGCATCGCTGACTAGGCCGACCAGTCACCCCAAGCAGCACCCGTTCACGAGTATGACGCATGGACCAGCCATCATCTCCTTCGCCATATCAGATGGAAAGAAATGACCCGCCCCATGATGACGCCGCAAGCAATGACATTTTAGTGAGCATGACGAACCATAGTCGAGATACTGATAAAAATCACTACTAGTCAAATTACCATAATAAACGTCACGCATTACTTTCAACTGACAATGGTTTGTTAATAATTTAGCTTAATTATAAGACAAAGAAGTTTGTTTGTATATACCTAATGACACCTTAAGCCCAAGACTATTTGTCGTTTAAATAATCGTTGATCGTATAGTAGGATTTCCTAATAAGGTGATTTTTTACAGTTTGCTTGAATTTATCTACAGGAAGGTCGCTAACATGTATAGGAATTTTGTTATAAAAACGTATACCAAGACCTTCGAACGAGTTGTGTACTTTATGCAAGCGATGATAGGTACCAACGAGTTTAGACTTGTTTCTTGTATTAATATTGAGTATATCACTATTTTTCTTATAGTCATTAATGTTATGCCTAACAAACATAATATTTGCAAAAATATACTGTAACAGTTAAAATACCTATATCCTTAAATAACTCTCAAAGAGAGACTCTAGCACCTAAATTGTATATGGAGCGGATGGCTCGTTTTTGGAGGATAAAAATCGTTTCAACATCAGCCGCCTTGCCCCAAAGTAGTATACCATAGGACATGACGCTGTGAAAGTAGCTAAAATAAACTAGCCTAGCTGTGTCCGTATCAGTGAGCTGGCGTACCTTCCATACTTATTTAGTTAGTTAGCTGCCGAACTACTACGAAATACAAAGAGAGACAAGAGGGTAGTATTTATAAAGATTTAAACTATGGTTATTTAAATGTTTTGTGAAATTAAATTACAATATACTGAGTACAATACAAAGCATTTACTGTTATTAGTTTAATTTTATTTTTCGTCTGAAGGTTAATTATGCTACCTAAAATTTGAATTCAATAAAACATCCGCCAATTGTTTAAGATTATTTAACGGTCGATACGCAGTATAGTATTTAAATATCAGTTTATGATTATTATTAAAATAAATACAACTTTTAACACCATTAGTATTAATAAATTTAAACTTATTTTCTAAAATTTACCAATTTTATAGAGAGAGCAAGTAATTGACATGACGTCACGTCCAGTGTTGCCATCATCAATATAAATAATGCACTTATAACAAAAGTCATAATAATATCTGATGAATTCAGATGTCAGTAGGTAACAAATATTACGTCATAATCTCTTTCATTGTTAGATAGGTTCAACCTTATCGCTATTGTGATAACACAGAAATTTTTGTCAAAACTGGTAGACCATTTTCGTTATATATATATTATATCTTTTTATTATTCTTTATTAATATTTTTTTTTAATATTACAATTTAATATCCTAAAAATTTCTCACGTTTTATTTTCGTTGAGACTCAAATCATACGAACAAAGTTTTAGACTATTAAATTGTTATATTAAAAAAAATATAAATAATAAAAAGTGGGTAGTGAGCCCAGTTAGGCCGGTACGAAAGGTTGGACCCCGTATAAGGCACACAATACCGCACTCCCCTGGTCGGTGTCAGCTGGCGAAGGCCCCGGCGTAGTCCGGCGGAGCGCGGACCCGGGAGACTGAGGTATCAGCTCGAGCGAAGAGTGTAGCAGAGGTTCTCGAGAGCTAGTGTCGAGCGCAGCTCTCAAGCCCCATAGAAGTTCCCAGTACGGGAACAAATTAGGCACTTAGAAACAACTGTTATAAGTATTAACCGATTTATGAGAGTTGAGGTTTTATATTTTAAATGTCGGTTACACCGAGGGTCGGTACAGAGCAGAAGTACGTGTCGTGTCTCAAGCGAGTTTCCAGCGCAACTCGGGCTGCGCGCGCGCCATCAAACTCGCCACGTTCGAGTCCGTCATCGCGTCGAATTATCTAGAAAAGACAGTTCCCCATACGGAGTAAGCGCGTCTGTCGAGACTGTTTGTTTGTTGGTAATTTATTTTTATGTAATGAAAACTGATTAGATTATAATTTGAAAATTGATTAGTTGGCAAGATTGTAGTATAATTTGTAAATAGTTATAAAAGATTGATTAGATTAAGTTTTATCCTTTTTATGTAGGAACAGTATCTAGTGATCGTGACAGTAGACTGTACCTTACACTAAAACTAGCCCATCTATCAAGTACTTATTTTGCTTGGTCCCTAGTGCTTTTATAATGTTATCTAGATAGATAGAATATTCTTAATTGTACATTATTCATAAAATACAGTTGAAAAAATTATTATCTTATAAACCAGAGTACAATGGGCGGTCTAATCGCTAAAAGCGATCTCTACCAGACAACCTTAGGATGGAGATAATATCAAAATTATTTAATAAAAACATAGTAGTTGATGGCGTACTATTCGATTATTTTAAATGTATCATATTTATGTAGTCTTTTTAATTATGTTTGAAATCAATTATTTTTCACTTTTCAGTGCCCTTTCTTAGTGCTTTTTGAAATCGGTCCCTATCCCAAATCCCAAACAAGCCGGATTAGAGTTAAATTTTCACAAGTTTGTTTTTACACTTTAATTTAATAGATCAAAATTCAAAATTCAAAATAATTTATTCAATTAAGACACTAAGTGACATATATGAACGTTAAATTGAAGCTAGTGTTGAAATCATAGATTGGCACAAACAGACTCCACAGCATGTACTGGATTTTCAAGGTAAATAAGGTGAAAACACCAAAATCTACTGCCTGCTTGTGTCGATCTATAACTTCCAGTTTCCAAAATGCGTAGAGCCTTATGAGAAGAATACTGGCGAAGAAACTCATGGCCACTCTTTTTAAAAGTCAGACCTTCAGGTACAATAGTGTTAGTGTTACACGAAAGGTAAACAGGATGCAAGCTGATGCCACCTGAATTTTATTTTATTGAAATGCTCCAAAAGCTAACGTACTAACAAATAAAAATCACTGTGATACCGCTGAAGGTTTGAACCTATTAAACATAGAAATCATTCAAGTCGCACATCTACCTTCATTCAGTTGCAAAATCTACTGTTAAAAATAATTTATCTAGCTAGAGTTGCAGTTGATCGAACCAAAATAATAGTATAGGCTAAAGCATCGCTGACTAGGCCGTCCAGTCACCCCAAGCAGCACCCGTTCACAAGTATGACGCATGGACCAGCCATCATCTCCTTTTGCCATATCAGAGGGAAAGAAACGACCCACCCCATGACGACGTGCTTAACACAATAGGCTGATACAACAGTACAACAGGAAAAAAAATATAGGCAATTTCAATGTGCGAAGCCGGAGCAGGTTGCTAGTTGTTAAATACCGATTTTTTTTTATATTATAGGGGGCAAACGAGCAGACGGGTCACCTGATGGTAAGTGACTACCGTCGCCCATGGACACCTGCAACTCAAGAGTCACAAGTGCGTTGCCGGCCTTTGAGAAAGGAGTACGCTCTTTTCTTGAAGGTTTAAAGGTCGTATCGGTCCGGAAACACCGCAGGCGACAATTTGTTCCAAAGATTGGTTGAAAAAAATTCTGGAAAACCGCATAGTGGTGGATTGCCAATTATCCAGGTGATGGAAATGGAAGTTTTGTCGCGTTGAACGATGGCGAAACGTTGCGGCCGGTACGAGTCCGAACAATTCCTCGGAGCACATGATACATGCGGTAGAGAATTCAGAATGAGGCTACATCTCTACGCAACGCCAAGGGGTCAAGCCGATTTGAAATACCCTGGCAATCGATGATTCGACTCTCCGTTGAATGCGGTCAAGAGAGAGAAGCTGGTACTGGGGTGCTCCTGCATAGATATGAGAACAGTATTCAATTTGGGGCCGAACCTGCGCCTTGTAAAGTTGTAGGCGGTGGGCCAGGGTGAACTACTGTCTCGATCTGTTGAGCACACCAAGCTTCTTCGAGGCTAATTTGGCCTTACCCTCCAAGTGACCGCGGAACTGGACTTCGCTCGATATATCGACGCCAAGGATTCCGATGCTGGCTGTGGCAGTCAAGGGAGTGCTCTCAAAGCGAGGTGACACGATAAACGGTATCTTTTTAGCGGTGAACGCGCAAACCTGTGTCTTCGTTGGGTTAAATTGGACTAGATTAAGTCGACCCCAATCGGAAACTCCTTGTAAGGAAGCTTCGATTTCAGACACAAGTTTGGATCGACTCTCAGTGACGTTTTCCCGAGAAATGTTAGCGCGGCCGGTATACAAGGCATCACTCGTGCTATCATCGGCATAGCAATGAATGCTGCTGATTTGCAGCATATCATTGATATGCAGAAGAAACAGCGTGAGTGATAGCACACAGCCTTGTGGGACACCAGCATTCACAGACTTGAAGTCGGAGCATGCACCGTCGACAACGACCTTGATGCTTTTGTCTGCAATGGTGGTCCAGTTGCATAATTTCTCTTGAAGCCCATAGGAAGGAAGCTTCGAGAGAAGCGCTTTGTGCCAGACTCGATCGAAGGCCTTCGCTATGTCCAAACTAACTGACATCGTCTCCCCCTTGCTCTTGATCGCCTGTGCCCAACGATGAGTCAGGTATACGAGAAGATCACTAGCTGAACGACCCCGACGGAAACCATATTGGCGGTCATTGAAGCCGGTGGTCTTCTAAGTACCAAAGGAGCTGGCGGTTGACAATGGATTTCATTATCTTAGAGAACAAGGTGGTTATGGCTACAGGTCTATAGTTGGACGCTGTTTTGCAGGATTGACCAAACCAAGGCTGGGATTTGCCACCAATGAGAATCACAGAGAATGGAACAAAAAGCTCCTTTCCCTGAAGCACCACATCAGCGACAGAATCGGCAACGACGATGGGATCATCCGGCTTGAAGCAGACCTGCCTACAAGGGTAAGATGCAAAGAAAGTTAGCATCCCATCCCAGTCTGCTGACCTATACCACACACGGCGGCAGCCTACAACTTGTGGCTGCGGCGAGTACGTGACACTGTACTTCGGATTAGGCAATGGTCCGAGGAGCCAATTGGGGCCTCAACGGAGACTTGGTAGGCATCCGGATGAGAGGTCAGCAGAAGGTCCAACAGTAAAGGCTCGTGGCTTTCTACATCTGGGATTCGCGTAGGCGTTGCTACCAGTTGTGTCAAGCCATATGTCAGGGCGAAGCCGTGAAAAGATCTCCCCGCATGATCGGTGATCGGTTTTGCGTGAGCCAAGTCAAGCAGCGTGGTGGGCGTTAAAGTCGCCAAGTATCACGATCTCCGCGGACGGGATCTGCTGCAGCACAGAGTCTGTAGCCATTTGGACGTGGTCGATGAGTCGGTCAGTTTCGGCATCATCACTATGGGACCTATAGAGGCATGCATAGACGCGGGGGTGATCATCGCTGTCTACACGGAGCCACAAGGTGGAAAGATCCCTGCCTTCAAGATTGCCGAGGCGGCGAGAACTGACATCGTCTCTAACATACACGCACACACCAGCCCTAGGAACAAAGGAGTGCTCTAGACCGTACCCAGGGTAGGAGAGGTAGGATGTGTCCGCTGGAGACGATATCTGCATCTCGGTTAAGAAGAGCAAGGCCGGCTTTGCTGTTTCGAGGTGGTGGTGAACAGCGTTGAGGTTACAATGTATGCCCCTGATGTTGCAGAAGTCCACGGTGAGCGTGGCAAGGGGTGCCTTGGTATGCTTGCTCTTGCCCTTAGCGGGTGTTTTAAGCGCGGTTGTGCAATCCCCAGAGTACGAGGGGCAGCCTGGGCGTCCATGCCCAGGTGCACTGTGTTCTGAGCGTGGACGCCCAGAGGGAGATTCTCCAACGCTAGCGCAGCTGGTACCCCCCTGGGGTAATGTAATTTTTAACGGCGCGATCATTGGGGGAGGGAGCGGGGTTGGGGTTCGGGCCTCCGGTAACCTCATTCACTCGGCGAAAAGCAGTGCAAGCAATGCTTCACTACCGGTCTTCTGTGAGGCCGTGGTATCGAGCGGAGTCAAGCCAGTCCATACGTGCCGAAGTATAGCTCTCCCTCGTCAGTGCTATCGAAGTTTCCTTTCATGATGTTAGCATTTCATTAGCGTAATGGCTAAGGCGTCGGACTTGCAATCAAGTGGTTGCGGGTTCAAACCCCCACCCAGTGCACTATCGACGTTAACCCTCCCCCTCGGGCCGTCACCCCTCCGGGATTTTTGGTGGGACGGTGTGTCAGAATCGAAACCACACGGTGTGCCGTACTGCGCCTTAAGTAGGAGGGATCCGGGAACAGCTTTCATTAAGACATCCAGAACCCTTTTAGCGGATGCCCGCAAAAGCGCGGGCACCACCTTTGGGTATGAACCTCTCAATTAGGCGAGGTCCAGGCACACGCGGACGCCACTCCTCGCGGGGGGCCACTATAGCGGGTGAAGGGGAAAACCCGGCCCGTCCACCCGCAGCCACACTCAGGGCGGCATGAGGCGCTGGTAAGCGCGCCTCCGCCGCCCGGTTCGCCGGCGGCGAATTAGTTTCGAGTGGAGATCGTTCTCCCGGAACCGTTCCACCGCCTCCTACTGCGAGATTGTGTCCTCACAGAAGGTCGCGACCGCGGTAAAATTCCTGTCGCTACCGGCCATGGAGCGTATGATGCCTGGTAGCGAGAGATCCCCTCCGATGACTGCAGTGAGGGCCCGACGCTGCGTCGCTCAGGCGGAGCACACCACCAGCGTGTGCTGAGCCGAGTCCTCACTGCAGTCGGCGAACCGGGCGGCGAATTAGTTCCGAGTAGAGATCGTCCTCCCGGACCCGTTCCGCCGCCTCCTTCTGCGAGATTGTGTCCTCACAGAAGGTCGCGACCGCGGTAAAATTCATGTCGCTACCGGTCATGGAGCGTATGATGCCTGGTAGTGAGAGATCCCCTCCGATGACTGCAGTGAGGGCCCGACGCTGCATCGCTCAGGCGGAGCACACCGCCAGCGTGTGCTGAGCCGGGTCCTCACTGCAGTCGCAGTGGTGATAGGCGGGACTCAGTTCCCTCCTAGCGACTGAGTGCAGGTACTTCCCGAAGCAGCCGTGCCCGGAAAGAACCTGCGTCTGTCGGAAGGAAAGGGTCCCATTCTGCCGCCCTGCACACTCGGCTGGAGCGCCTTCACGGCGGTAAAGCCAGCACGTGGAGCGTCTAGCCGGAACGACCAATGAGCCATGGTGGCTCGGCGAGTGACCTCACGCCACTCGCGTACCTCTTCGGGCGGGGGCCGACACGTAAACCCACTCCTAACACAAGCATTTAGCCTTAGTTGAAGGGGTCAACAAGAATATTAGTAACGTGTGACCCACGTTGATAGTATACTTAATTTAAAAAAAAATGTGTGACCAACCATACTAGGATTGTTTTTCTAAAAGTAAAATAAATTTTCCGGTAGTAAGGGCACACAAATGTAGGAATTGTATTATTATGCTATATTTATTTCAGTGTGGGATGCAAACAAATTCCCTTCAGGCGGTCTTTACGGTTCCTGGATCCAGCTCAGCAATTTCGACCAGTGCATGAAACCTCCCTGGTTGGATACGCATCCTCAACTCAAAACCCAGTACTGTCTTGCCGAAGTCCAAATAGTGCGTCAAGAATTAAATAACAGAATATTTGATCCCTACGAATCTACAGAAGTGTTTCTAAAAGTACGTTACTTTTAAGCTAAGAATTTCAGTCATCAATAGAAAAGAACATGATGTCACTGTAAATCAAGTTTGCTTCATTTTAGCTCTTAGCTCGAAACCATTTCTAAGAGATATTGATGTATATAAGCTTAATACTAAAATTGCCTACCGAGGTATGGAGAGGCCTATTCTGTTTGTTTTCATTAGATTGAGATTGAGGAAGCTTTTGCAACTCATAGGGGACTTTTGTGATTTAACAACTCAACAGATCGTCATTGAAAGGTAAAGAAAGGACTTAGGGCACTTTTGATAATAGTCCAGTTCCCGAAGGAAAAGAAAAATAAACGCCAGCGAAATAAATAAACCAACTCGCGAAAAAAAACAAATCTTTACTTCTGATTTTTTTCTCATTTCAGACGAATACCAAAATAGGCTTGCGTAGTAACCAATTCCTCTGGGGTATATGTCTCCTTGCATCTTGTCAGCCTCATTCCATAACCAAGATCGTGAGGCATATGTACTTAAGTACCCACTTCAAGGCTATACCGCATCCGAATATCACTGTGGGTTATTGTCAAGAAGCTGGTACAAAGGAAGAATTAACAACAGGATATTATTCGTCATGTAAGTTACATCATAAATAATACATCTACCAGGTCCCTACCAAATATATTGTATATCATATATGGTTTAAGATCATTTGACATCATGAAACAACAAGGTTGATTTTCCTGTGCAATAATATTTTGACAGTTCATTGTTAGAGATAGGTTCAACCTTATCGCTATTGTGATTACACAGGAACTTTTGTCAAAACTGGCAGACCATTTTCTTTGTCAACTGTACATACTGTTACTGTTGACTGGCCCGTTAGTCTAATGCTTAATTACCCTGACTGCTAAGCCAGAGGTCGTGGGTTCGATTCCCACCCAAAACATATAATTGTGTTATGAGCACATCAATTTGTTCTGTGTCTGGGTTTAATTTATCTACGAGTATAATATGTATGTATTTAGAAATATTTCAGCTATTTAGTTACCACAGTACAGGCTCTATCTAATTTGGGAACAGACAGCCGTGTGTGAGATGTGAGAATTTATTATTTATATTATTATTAAATACCTATTACTAAAATAAATATAAGCTATTTTAGTTTTGGATGAAGTAGCTTTCTAATGGTGTAAGTATGATTAAAATCGGTTCAGTACTTTTAGAGTTATCAGCTATAAACAAAAAAAAAATTAATGGTATTAGTATAGATATTTATTTATTTACATACTTACCTAAATATTATTTATAGCATATTAGTGACTGTGGACGTCTTTAACACAGCTGTTAATTTGAGACGAATTTTTCTACATATCTGCTTGTAGTTTCACTCGTTGTAGTCTTTATTTTCAAGTTAATTATATTCAGCTTACATAAAGAAACTGTAATATACATATCATTCCTTTGTGGAAACAGTAAATTTGTTTTTTTCACTCGTGAATGAATTAAGCCATTTAAAGCAACTCATTCTCATTCATTCAAAACCAGTGAGTTTACCCTTTATCGTAATAATGTTCGAATTGATGCATAGGTATACGTATACTCTGTATACGGTTCAAACAAAACCGTTCATCAACGCAACGATCCTAAGAAACATTTCACTATGCGGGATCTTCGGCTTAATTCGAGCTTTATTTCAACTATTAAATGAAGCTGCAATCTCAGCAGGACTCTTTTGGTTTCGCATTGTTTTTCATGGGCCACGTCAAATCGAAGAACATTTTTATTTTATTGAGTATTCGTTTTGTGCCAATGTCCCGCAATGTCGGTTTTAGGTGCCTTCTACACTAAGCTATAACTTTTCAGTTGCTTGATAGCTACGCTTTTCACAATATCATTGGGATCAACATATTATATGACGTATATGAAGAGCCACACAGCATTTGCTAATTCACTTGGTAAGACGCTTCATTAAAGATATTTTGTAATAAAAACCTTTATATCAAATCCGATCTCTTCCTCATCCACGCCTAACGTGGCAAAATCTCGGGTAATTATAGCTGTAATTGTAACCTTTTACTCATTTACTATTTACTCGGGCGAGGAGGACCAGCTTCATAAGGAATACCGAAAGGAGATGCTGGAGGGTCTCGATTGTGGTCGCCCATATCGCACGGTGCAACTAAAGCTTCGCGCGTCGACCCCCCCCCCTCTTTACGGAGACTCTCCAGCCCAGCTTCCTGCAGGATGTGGTTAAGGGCCTTTTTCCGCAACGGCCGGAACACACACCCTCGTTGATGGCCCTATTGGCCGGACACGACGGGAAGGTCGAAAATGAGGACGTTCCGCCCGGCACAGAGGCTGTTCTACGAAAAAGTTCCAAGAACACTGCCGCCGGGCCAGATGGGATTCCTGCCCGAGCTTTGGCCCTTGCCCTAGACCACGTGTCGGACTACCTCAGGGAAGTGTTCGATGCTAACCTGGTGTCCGGATGCTTCCCTGATTGCTGGAAGAACGGGAAGCTAGTGCTTTTAACGAAGCCGGGACGGCCTACCAACTCGGTCGCGGCCTACAGGCCCATCGTGTTGCTGGACGAGGCTGGTAAATTGTATAAGAGGGTCCTCTGTGCGCTGTGTTGCGCCTAAGGGCTATGACCGAAGACGTAGTGAGGTGTGGCGGCGTGTTATTGGCGGTGTCGTTGGACATAGCCAACGCATTCAATAGTCTGCCATTCAGCTTCAGGAAAGCAGTCCTCTATCATGGGCTGGTGGTTTGCTCTGCTTGGGCTACGCAGCGTCGGGCCCTCACTGCAGTCATCGGAGAGGATCTCTCGCTACAGCCGTCATTCGCTCCATGACCGGTAGCGACAGGAATTTTACCGCGGACGCGACCTTCTGTGAGGACGTCATCTCGCAGAAAAAGGCGGCAGAAAGGGTCCGGGAGGACGATCTCCACTCGGACCTAAGTCGCCGCTGGCGAACCGGGTGGCGGAGGCGCGCTTACCAGCGCCTCATGCCGCCTTGAGTGTGGCTGCGGGTGGACAGGATGGGTTTTCTCTCCACTCGCTATAGTGGCCCCCCGCGAGGAGGAGACGTCCTCGTGTGCCTGGACGTTGCCTAATTGAGAGGTTTTTTACCCGAAGTTGGTGCCCGCGCTTTTGCGGGCAGGCGCTAGGGGGGGTCCGGTTGTCTTAATGAAAGTGAAAATGTGAAAAATGAAATTCACCTAATTGTTTTTTCCTATTTAAGGCGCAGTACGGCACATCGTCAGGTTTTAGTCGGTTCGATTCCGACACACCGCCCCACCAAAAACCCCGGTGGGGTGACGGCTCGCGGGGGTTTCCACACGCACAAAAGAAAAAACAAAAGCTTATCAAATAACAACATTTTGCGAACTATATATGTATATATATAGTATATTTATATACGATAATATTGGATTAACAAAAACAGGGTTTAATTGAGACTGTTTACTAAAAACCCAAACTGTCATGAATTTTGCCAAACATTTACTTTAAGGTTTACTTTGATCTTCAAGTTTGTCTACGTACGTTACTGTGTTATAACTTATAAGTCATCGGCGAACACGGCTTGTTATATATCTTTAAATGATATTTGAACTCCATAGCTAATTTAAAATAAAGAAAACTAAAATCATTTAAAATAAGAAAAGTTTGGGTCAAGTATGATACCTTGCAGAACACCTGTTTTATTTCATAGTACCATTTTGAGTTTAACGGATTCTTGAAACTTTTTTTACTGTATGTACGTTGTGATCGATATTCTATACACCGGTTTCGATTCTTTTGAAAAATATTTGTTAATTATATTTCAAGTCTCTCGTTTTCATTTCGTGTATATACTGTCAAAGGCAGTGCTTACATGTAGTCTTGCTACATGTTTCCTTTGGTTTATTTGACAAACAATGTTATTTATCAAGGAATTAATTAAATCTTACGGTTTGTTTTGGACAAACTTTATATTAATATTAAACATTTTACTATTTTCAGTTGCCGTAGTAATTGAATCATTTTGCATGATAAGAAACTCAGCGGCGCTAACCAAGCCGCAGAAGAACGAAATTAAAGTGCTCAATGGCATCAGGTTTATAGCAGCAACTCAAGTGGTGTTATTCCATGTTGTTCTCTACACGATGATTTCAGGAAATGTGAATGCCAGGGATTTAGAACTTGTTGGTTCTTTTTAATTGCTATTTTTTTTAAAAGAAAACTTGTAACGTGGGTCTTGTACATTACTAGTATTCTTGTTAACACCTCCAGCTAAGTTAAATGCTTGCGTTAAGAGTGGGTTCACGTCGGTAGTGTACTGGATAGGGTTCGAACCCACGACCTATTGATCGCAAGTCCGATGCCTTAGCCAATACGCTACCGACGCTACATGCCAACGCTTATACTTTATGTAGTTTTATCTTTAATAATTCGGCTATTATACCGATTAGACAACGAAAAAAAAGGTAATATCTCTGTGTTCTGACAGAAGATAAAACATAAGTAGTTTGATCACTTAGCTCTATGTAACTAACACATCAATAATTGTTAAGGCCTTGGAGCAAAAGTACATAGTGTCAATGTCTGTATACACTGCAGAATGTATCAACTAATGATTGCTAGCAAAATCAAGGATTCTAATCAACTATTGTATTTTTCGATTTCAGAATATAGGTTTTTACGATAAAGTGTTAAATATGACCGTCCATGTAGATACATTCTTTGCAATGTCGGGACTACTACACATTAAGGGTCTTTTGTACAAAAAGCAGCAAAATTTCTTCATCATCTTATGGAAGCGATATGTTAGGTGAGGTTTCATCGACTGGAATACAAATCATGATATAAAAATTAAAAATAATGTGATAAATAACTGCTCTGTGAAACTGCATCTCTGATCATGATTTAAGAATACCAGTAAAACTTTGTCACTGAAAATAAATTAACTCACGGACAAAAATAATCTCGAAAGCTGGCATATAAATTAAAAAATACCACGCATAATCTTTTCACCATATTGTTAGCAATATGATGACAAACAAACAACAAAATACCTTCATATTACGTCATTACCTATTAAATGAGACTGAAGAACCGATTAGATTCCATTAAAATTTATTTTCTTTTCAGATTGATTCCTCTCTTCGCCCTTGCATTATTCTATTACAGTTCAGTAATAAAATTCCATAGTTCGGGTCCTTTGTGGCAAGTATTTGATGACACTGAATGTATTTTGTGTCGAAAACATTGGTTGCTTAATCTATTGATGATCAACACTAGTATGCGTACCGCAGTAAGTACTTATAGATACTGATTATTTTGTATTTTTATTAACCGACGAAAAAAAAAGAAGGTCCCATGTCCAGGAAGTCAGCATCTGATCATGGGGTCCTGGTAAAATTGAGAGAAACCCTCGAAAATTGTATGAACGAATAGTGTTTCTGTTTACTTTTCATAACTTGAATCAAGTAATTGCGTTTAGGAATCATCACATCATGAAACTGAGCTTATGATGGAAACCATACCTTTCCTAAACAATCAGAAGTTAGATATAAAAACTGTATATAAATGTGCTTTAAAAAAATATATTCGATAGCATTTTAAAGTATTTCGTAGTAAATATTAAAAAAGTAAAAGATAGTAGTTGTCAGAGTAATAAAAGATGACGCAAGTCACAAAAACTTATAAAATACAAAAAAAAACCTTTTAACAAAAAAATCAACCGACGAAAAGAACTAAAAAGCAAAAAACAAAGAACCCTTTTAAGTCATGACTATAAGCTTATTTACATAAACTATAAAATTTTATATAAACAAATTTTGAGTCCGATATATACTCCGTTATTTGAATGTTTGTAACTTCCACCGCGCCACAAGAATTATTCGGGAGTGCAGTTGTGTTTTATAAAAACTTTATTAAGATATTACAAACACTTTTTAACCGACGACAAAAAAGGAGGTTCTCAATTCGACCGTATAATATATATATATATATATATTTTTATGTCAGTTCAGCCCTCACTCCGTTATTTATGAACCGATTTTGATTTGTTATCCTTATATATACACCCTTGAGGTATATCCTACGGTATACCTAAAGGGTGGTCCCATGTCAAGGAAGATGGGATCCTGATAAAATTGAGAGAAACCCTCGAAAATTGTAGGAACGAATAGTGTTTCTGTTTACTTTTCATTACTTTATCAGGTATTTGCGTTTAGAAATCATCACATTCAATAATTTTTTTTTAATTTTTGAAAAAAAAATTACAAAATAAAAATCTTTTTAACAAAAAATTAAACCAACGGAAACAACTAAAAAGCAAAAAAAATAAAACTTAAGTCTTAAGTATTAAGCTTATTTACATAAACTATCAAATTTTATATAAACTTATTTTAAGTCGGCGCCAAATAATAATTAATAGGTTTTGGGTCGAAAACCTATAGGGTACTTCTGCTGTTGAGCAACTCCTTGTAGAAATGTCTAACCTCGACTATGACATAAAGGGCTACGCAGATGACCGAGTGATCATAGTCAGAGGACCATGCCTCCACACCATCTTAACACTACTACAAGGAGCACTCAACACCATCAACAACTGGTGCAGAGATAACGAACTATCAATGAACGCAGACAAAACTACGATAATTCCATTCACAAAGAAAAGGAAGCTGGAAAGTTTGTCAAATCCAAAACTAAACGGCAAAATCCTTTCTTTCTCTAGTGAAGTTAAGTACCTAAGGGTCACACTTGACCAAAAGTTAACCTGGAACTCTCATATCACAAACATAGTCCATAAAGCAAAAATGGCTTTACGGATGAGCTGTCGCATGGCCGGCGCCAGATGGGGACTTCAGCCCAAGATTGCCCTATGACTATATACGGCGATTGCAAGGCCAATCGTAACGTATGAAGCTGCCGCCTGGTGCCGTAAGGTAAGCCAAACGACTACCTCAAACAAATTAGAAAGCCCTACAACGTACGGCTTGTTTAATAACCACTGGTGCGCTATGCTCGACGCTAGGGAAAGCTCTAAACGCATTACTAAGCCTGACTCCACTCAGCATCTATGTGCACAAAAAGAAGCTGCCAAAAGCATATATAAGATATGTACACAGACGAAACCAAAGTGGCAATCACAAACACTAAACTCACTAAAAGTTTTCAAAATAAAATCTCTGAACATGCCAGCGGATGACATACAAACAGAGATCGACTTCGTGAGAAGGTACACAGTAGAGATACCATAGACGGATACATGGCTGGAAGGCCCCCAATCCAACAAAAATGGTAGTCACGAGTGGTACACCGACGGGTTAAAAAAAGATGTAGGTTGTGGAATTTACGGAGATAGACCAAAATATAGGTGGAGCGCCAACCTGGGAGCAGAGGCCTCCTTCTTTCAGGCTGAGCTCTCTGCATTAAACATGTGCGGGGAGATCAATCTTGAAAGGAAAGTAAAAAATCAACACATCTACATCAACTCAGATAGCCAAGCGGCACTATTGATACTAGACAATTTTGAGACTAGCTCAAAGCTAATACAAAATTGCAAGGAAAACCTGAACACACTGGGGCAATGAAACAAAATTACATTCAGTAGGGTACTAGGCCATTCACGTATCGATGGCAACGAAAAAGCCGATGAACTTGCCAGAGCCGGTGCAGACAACCGACAGCATGGCCCAGAACCATTCTGCGGCATCAGCAAATAGCGAGCGTATTCTATCTTAAACGCCAAATATACATCATTGGCTATTAAGAGATGGAAGACCACGACTGGCCTAAGACACTCGAAAGCCATAATAAAGGGCTATGATAATAAAGTATCTAAAGAACTTCTGGAGCTCAAAAGATACAAAACCTGTGCAGTAACAAGGGTCCCCACCCGACACTGCAAACTGAACCAACATATGTTCAACCTAAAATTGGGTGAGAACACAATTTGCAGATTCTGTCAAGAGACTGAAGAGACTGCAATGCATATTTTATGCTCTTGTGGCCCACTAATGCGGCACCGAAGTATTTACCTAGGGTTGCACATCATGCAACCGGTGGAAATACAAACAATCACTGCTGATAGGATCTGGAGGTATCTCGAAGCCGTAAGTCTGAGCAGTGAACTGTAAACCAGAAGTGCGCTACAAAAGACCAGAAATGGTCAAGGTAGCACTAGGCACTCAAAACAATAATAATAAAATAGGGTACTTCTCATTTACCTAGAATCATGAAATTTGGTAAGAAGCAAGGTCTGACAGCACAAATAAGGGAAAAAATCCGAAAGTTGTTAATTGATGTTATATCACATAAAAAAAAAGTTTTGTGATTACAAACTTATATTTTGCGGTTGGATTGTTGAATTTGTGGTACACCGTAACCGCAAAGTTTCTTTGAAAATTGATTCCCGAGATGGACGTATACAAGCTTGTTTGCTTACGGAACCCTCGGTGCGCGAGTCAGACTCGCACTTGTCCGGTTTTTTTTTAGTCTTTATCACTGTTCATACATCTGATGTTTCGGTTCATTTGTAACCTAATATTCATGAATGAAAAAGTGAATAAACCTTTTCTTTACGAGATTTAAGAGTCTGTCATAAATTATGGCCCACATGAAGTGTCTGGCAACTGTATATGTTTGTTTCATAAACATAATACTAAGTTTATGGTTTGTTTATAGCAATATCATATATCACATTATGTAAAAACTAGCCTTGCTGCTTTGACGTAAGTTGGCATGGTTTTTTTCCACCTTTGATACCTGCTACCTGTAAAACGGCCCCGCTTTGATCTTAGCGAGTATTCTTTTCTTTCTATGTTTATGTTATACTACCGATCTTAAAAATTTCATCTTTCCTAACATCACGTAAGTCCCGGCTGACTGGGATCTTGGACTATTGTACTACTGGTGTTTTATAACATCCTGGTACTTTCTACTTTACGAAACTGATCAAAATGCCCTTACGTCGCACACCCCCGTCAAACCCTTTAAATATTGAAAATGATAATAATATCAACCTGAAAACAAAGAATACAACTTAAACTTGCACACCTCCTTCTTCATCTTATTTTGTTTAGCCGTTCTCGCAACTGACCACACTGCAAACTCAAAAATATATATTGAGCGAGTCGGAAACCGACTTAACTGATTTTGCTAATAATAACGGAAGCGCAAACATGGTGACGAACAAGAGCGTTTTATGACGGAAATACAAAAATCCTTCGAATCTCACTCTAGAAGCTGCGAAGTACGTAGTAATAGAACAGACTCTGCTTTAGAGGTATTGCAGACTATGATGAATGAACAGAATACTGAAATTAAGGATTCCATAGCATTTGTGTCAAAGCAGTATGAAGACAAAAGAATTAAAATGGAAACATTAGAGTCTGAAAAGAGAGAGGACCGCCAATATATTCACCTGCTCGAAGAAAGGGTTGACAACTTAGAGCGTATGCTGTACACTAAAAAAAAAAATTTGAAGTATCCCCTTATCAACAAATGAAAAAGAGGAAGATCTAGTCATGATTGTACAAAACACTGCCCATGCTATTGGGGCTTCTCTAAATAGATCGGAGATTAAGGAGGTTTACTGTGCGAACAAAAAGGATAAAGCATCAAGAATTGTTGTTGACTTAGCCAGCTTTTCTGCAAAGGAAAACATAATTAAGAAAGCTAGACAATTTAATTCCAATAACAAACAAAATAAACTTGCCGCCGCAAACCCAGCATCTCTTCTATCTAGCTAGAAAGTTTGCAGAAGAACAGAGTTATACGTACTGCTGGACCTCATCTGGTAAAGTTTTCCTACGGAATACTGAACAGGACAAACCAATAATTATAAGACGTGAGTTTGATCTTATAAACTTAATCCCAAAAATATGACTACTTAACTTATACTTCATATTTAAAATTGTATCCTATTCAATTTATACACCCTTCTCAAATATAAATACGTATCACATTATTACATACAAGAAAAAATACCATCCACCAATACTTCACATGCAACTATAATCAGAAGATATCTCAAGTCAGTCACACTCCACACATACAATATTAAACTGCCTCACGACACATACATATTATATCCTTATTAGTTACACACATACACTGCACCACTCCCTTATATTACAAGATAATATTTATAGTACACACGGACCTATATTTTATTTCAATTATATTCCACATGTATATGTCAATACAAATTAGCAACACCCCTTTAGTTTATTGTGCGAAACTCATATACCAACTTATAATTAAGAACAAAATTCGCTGATTTAAATAATGTAAATAATTTAAAAAATTAACGTAACTTAAATTGACGTAACGCAGCCTATTAATATACCTGTGATCCTGAATACTGTAAAACGACCTTGTCAAAACCTAATTTATTCTTAAAAATATTGCAACAAAACATCAGAAGTTTGAACAAAAACTATCATAGTCTGAATTTATTACCTAAAAGATTACAATTTAATTGTGATACCAAATTGTGTCTGAAAGTTGGTTATCGTCCATCAGCAATCTTCTAATAATACCTGGATACTCGAGCTTCTCGACATAAACTAATTACAACCAAAATAACGGAATAGCAGTTTTCATAAATAATGATATTACCTATCACATAGAAGAATCAGAAATTTTAGAAACAAACTATCTACTCATAAAAATCAAAAATGAGACAGCCATAATTGCATTGTACAGACCACCTAGTTTTCTCTCACTGGACAGTTTTTTACAGACTTTACAGGATCTATTAACCAGGGTGTCAAGTTTTAAAAATATTGTTCTGATGGGAGATATAAATATTAATATAAGGGAAACAAATCTTAACTTATCAAGTTATCTGGGCCTTCTTTCCTTTTTTGGTATGATACCTGCCCATTATGGACAAACCACGGGAAGTACTTGTTTGGACCAAGTAATAATCAAAACTAAATTAATTTTATATACTTTTATTCTGCAAACCGCTATTACTGATCCTGAGCCTGTTCTCTTCTGTTTTTATGCAAGGAATCTAAATAAATTCGACAAAAATAAAATAATCACTAAAATTAACTATGAGAAACTAAAAAATTACTTCACAAATATAGACTTCAATCATTTATTCAATAACAATATTAATCCGAATTGCTTGATGAACTCCTTAATAAAAATTTACAGAAAATCATACTGAATAACTGTATAAAAATTAAAATTCCTAGAAATAAAATACCTATAAAACCGTGGATTACGACTGAACTCTTAAGATGCATAAGAACAAGAGACAGAATGCACTATAAATTAAAACCAAATCCTAACAATCATATTTTAAAAATAACGTACAGAAGGTACAGAATTTTTTGTAATGCCATAATAAAACAATGTTAAAAGCAATATGACAACGATTTACTTAAATCTGCTCATAATAATAATGAAAAACTCTGGTCTGCAATAAAAAATATCAACAACCTATAAAAGCAAACACCCCGGCGATAGAACTTTTAAATATTGAAACTTTCCCAAAAGACTTAGTAAATGCTGTTAACAACTTTTTTGTAAATGTGGGCACAAATTTAGCTAATAATATCCCTACTGGCTTAATGCCACTCCCAACTAATGTCGCTAATACAACAACAAATTGTGACTCTTTCGCTCTTTCGGACACAACTGAAGATGAAGTTGAAAGTCTCATTATCAGCCTTCGTTCAGATTGTGGAATAGGTTGGGACAATATATATCATCAGTAGTACTATAGGATCTAAAAGACATTATAATCCCTCCCCTTACTTTTATTTTAAATAGATGTCTAAAGGAAGGTCATTTCCAACGTCTCTTAAAAAATCTGTGGTGGTAGCTATTTTTAAAGGTAATAAGGATAACGTTGCAAATTACCGACCAATATCCCTGGTCTCTTCCTTATCTAAAATATTTGAGAGAATCATAAATAACAGACTTGTAAAATTTGTAGAAGACTAAAACATCCTTTCACGTAACCAATATCGCTTTAGACAAGGCATATCTACTACTGATTGTTTGCATAAATTTACAGAACTCATTGTTGATAAACTGGACAATAGGCAAAAATGTTTAAGTATCTTTATTGATCTGCAAAAGGCTTTCGGCACCGTCTGCCCGGACTTACTAATATCTAAGCTCGAAAAGATGGGTATACGAAATATTCAGCTAAAACTTCTCCAAAAATATTTGCAAGATAGATCTCAATTGGTTCGCAAAGGTGATACGCAAAGTGTGGAAAATCCTTTAAATATTGGAGTCTTCCAGGGCAGTATTTCGGGCCCTAGTCTGTTCCTATATTACATTAATGACCTTTGTAAATTAAATATTCGAAGCTGTCAAATAATCTCTTATGAAGACGACACCACACTAACTTTTTATGGAAAATCTTGGGAAGAAATAAAATTTCTTCCCAAGATTTTCCATAAAAAGTGCTGTTGTATACATAAAATGTGCTGCCCAGAAAGGCTTCAATATAGTAACTCACTGGCTTGCTCTGAATAAATTAACGCTGAATGCCTCCTAAACCAAGTGTATAACCTTTTCAATATTAAACTTAACATCAAATCAAAATAACTTTAATATAGGCGCGCACACATGTCATCCTAGAACAACAAACTGCACTACTTGTCCCATTATTTCCAAAATGGATTCGGTTAAATATTTAGGTATAATAATTGACAAACATTCATCCTTCAAAGATCACATTTTAAATTTAATGCAAAGAACCAGAAAACTAGTTTAAATTTTTAAAGATTAAGGACATGTTGCAAATTGGAAAATTTTAAAACAGTGTACGAATCTCTTTGCCAATCAATTCTCTCGTACGGTACGGTATATCTATATGGGGAGGCTCGTGTAAAGATCACATCTTAAACGTTGAAAGAGCCCAACGCCTATTGCTTAAAGTTGCCCTTTTTAAACCAGGCTATACTCAACAAAATCTTTATATATCGACACTAAATTACTTAAAATTAGACAACTTTACATACTTTTGTGGAGGAACGTTGTTATGTCCCTCCAACACAGAGGGAGGATCCTTCGGCTAGGTGATCATGCCTGGCGGGCCGCGGTCCAACGGTTAATGTTGGGAAGTTGTATATATACTAATCGGCGCGAGAACTCTCATAGCGCGATGCAGGATTAGTAGGTTGTAGACGATGTTGAGTATGTTTCTTTTTGCTGTATGTGGAAGTCGCCACACTTTCAACAATACTTAAAAAACACTCGTCTATTAATAGAACGTCTTCGAAAAATAAATTAAATACTAGAAGACATTTGGATTTCTGTGAATCCATTTCATGTAAAACGTCATTTGCTCAAAAATTTTTACAATTTTAGGGGTAACTTTCTGTACAATAAAGTTGATAAGCAACCAGCAATCACAAATGTGGCCAAGGTTGAATGTAAAACGACAGTTACACAATGGCTCTTAAAACACGACTATGAACAAACGGAACAACTTCTCACTATATTAAGTTAGACACACCCACCACACAGAAACTTACATAACACACACACACGACACGCATACATGTATCCACACACTCTCACACAATACAAGTACTACACATACACACGCACACAATTTTGAGTATTTTTTAATTTTAGAACTTGTTTTTTTTTCTTTTTATGTTTGCGTTTTCTATATAATTATGTATTTTATTCACCCACTGGTAAAACAGGTATCCTAGGGTATACTAGTTTGGACTCCTGACTCCCACAAATTTTGTAGACCTTTCAACAACATTATGTAAACATTTTTGAACATTGTAAAACTTCTGTAAAATATTTTTGTAAGTTTTTTGGGGGATTGAAATAAACATTATTATTAAAAAAAAACAATTGTGTGATCGAATACTTCTTCATGTTCTTGTTCATGTAATTTATTTTATGTTTTTCTAGTGTCATGTTGTAACTTGGTATATTACATGTGATTACCAAATCACAATTTTTGGAACTGTGCTATTCTATATACATGAGAAGAAGAAAAGATTAGCTTTCCAAATCTTCGGGATCGCAACACTAATGTCTTCACTTATACCAGGAGTTCTAACGTATTGGTACAAGTTAACTCCAGTATTCTTCTTAAATATGGAGTAAGTAATATTTTTTTTTAAATTCATGAACTAATCGCTCTTAGAGTGCGTTCAAATGATGGGCGACCGCCCGTATAGTGTTCACATGGCAAGGCATCGACCGCGCGTTGTCAGTTCACACGTCAGAAACAGTAACAGAAAGAGACGGCAATATTTGGATCATTCTTTTTAACACCCAGACTTACTGAAAGACAGTTTGTAACTTAATATCCTTAACTTAGGCTACATGAAACTTAACTCAGTAAAGGCGTAGTAAAATTTCACAAATATATCTATGACAAATTAGAAGTCAATCTAAAATACTCAGTATTTTTCGTTATTAATCAGTCGAAAATGTATGTTTCTATTGAAACTTCGGAATAAAAAAATAAAGATTGGAAGACAATTCATCAAACACTTTCCGAGATTTGCGGCAAGAAACATACGGAAGCTGAATTTTTCAATAAACGTAACATACATATAGATTGATTTGAAAATTTCAAGACAATTCATTAAATACGCATGCACTTGACGAGATTTGCGACCATAAACATACGGAAGCTGAATAAAAGCTTTTTATATGTACATATAGATTGATTTTTTCATTTATACATTAGTGATATTTGAATTAATATTTAAAATTTTGATATGATATAAAAATAAAAGTAAATAGCTTTTGGCATTTCTTGTATGTTCTATTTTTATTTTAATAAACTGCATAAAATTAAGTCTCACTGAAATCATGCTTTGTGAAAAATGGTATACGGACTTTTATTTAAATGGCCGAATCTTTTTATTACAATCACTTGTCGATGCTTTTTAAACGCGCGCTCGTGTGAACGAATGTACAGAAAACCAATGATCTCAAAGCGAGCGTCGCTGCTATGCCAAAACACGCGGCATGTGAACGATTTTAACAAAATTTTACGCGCGCCTGACGCCCGTCATCTGACCGTGGCCTTACTATTATTTATTTTTTGAGCTGTCATCACAATTTCAGGACTTTTCTTCCTTGAAAGGCTGACCTGAAATTGGTAGATAACGATTTTTTGTCTTTCTTGGACCCTATGGGCACGATAGGTACCCTTCAACTTGTAGGCGTTAATCGAGTTTTTATCTATGAACGAGGTTGTTCTCTATTAAAATCCGCGTCTGTTAGTTACTTAAACTCTATGCCTGGTGACGCTATTATTTAAACAATAAATGCGTTCAAACGGTGTGTGAAGTGTCATAAAAGGCTGTGTTTTTCGTGTGTGAGCTCTGCGTTTAAAATAGAAGTCACTAGCAACCCGCCCCGGCTCCGCACGGGTACAAATCATTTACCTAAACCTTCCTCATGAATCACTCTATCTATTAGTGAAAACCGCATGAAAATCCGTTCAGTAGTTTTTCAGTTTATCGCGAACAGACAGACAGACGCGGCGGGGCCTTTGTTTTATAATATGTAGTGATAATGTATTTATTCTTCTCCTTTATTAATATTATATATTAAAATAATCCTTAAGATTCATTTTTTCAGTATATCTATAAGTTTTATGAATCCAAAGTCTGATAGGATGTTTTTATATGTGATACATTTTTATGCGAAAACTTCGCCTTTGTTTGCCGGTTTATCAAAATTAACGGTTTATAAAATGTTTTTGTATATTATATCATATATTTTAATAAAATATATCTGCTAGTTAGGAAGACTGGTTATTATTAATATTTTAAATAGACAATAGTTAAGATTTTACCTTTTTGTCATTTGACTACAGGCGCTTGTTTACGATATGTGTCGAAATATGCATAATTCGATTTCTTTAGCTTTCTAATTAGATCTAATTCAAATTATATTATAATTATATATTAGCATTATATTAAAGGGAAATTAATCTAGTTTTGTTTGTTAGTGTTTTGTTGGTAAAAAATATTATATTTTATGCTTACGAAACCAATTTATAGAAAGTTTTTTTTTAACTCGAAACCTCATAATTAACCTCATTTTAAGTATTATAGATTATCACTATCGAATTTTCAAATAGATAACTTCCACCTATAAACGTCTAGCTATTTGGCAGTATTTATCTTCGCTGTAGCTATTATATTTTAGCTGTTACAAAGGTTTTTGTTACCATTCGACTCCGCGGGGGCCCATAAATTTTTGAGAAGCATGGATAAAGCTGAAAATAACGACTCATTTGGAGCGACCGATTCGCTATAAAATATTTATATTAAAAAAACTTAGGGTGTTCAATCTACTAAATTTTGTCAGGTACCTATTAATGACTTTATGCATAAGTGTGCAAAGTTTCAGCAAATGAACACCTTCCAAACTAATGTTATAAACAAATTAAGCTGCTTTAGGTTAAAATAAACGGTTAAATAAAAATAGGACGGTAGAAAGGGGAAGGCCTGATTGACGTGATTTACACAGGTTTCGAAAAAGCTTTTGATCATGTGGATCATGTCATTCTGTTACAAAACTTGCAATCTTTGGGTATCCACGGTGATCCATTGAGATGGATAAAATCCTATCTCTCTAACCCTTCACAGGCAGTTGTACTGGGTGGTTTTAAATCAGATTACATTCAGATTCCTTTAGGCGTCTTCCAGGGCTCGCATCTTGGTCCGCTTTTCTATAACGCGTACATACACGACATCTATCGATGTATCCACAAGGCTTCTTACCTGTTAAATGATGATGACAAAAAAATATTTATGAAAATTTATGATAATGCTAACTGTCTATATTTACAAAAGGATCTTGATAATCTTTATAATTACTATATAATAAATAAAATTACTGTCAATATATCTAATAGCCAGTGTATAAGCTTTAGTCGACACATACACAATAATTTGAATCAGTGTGCTGCCAAGCAATGCATTCTTCTTATTATTACTCGTACTAGCAGTATGCATTGTGTTGAAGTGCACCATAATAATAATATACGAGTAAGTATACCATAGAATAAGTTTATTCTATATCTTAATATTGCATTGGAGAGAAAAAATAAAACAAATATTTTTTTCTTTTTTTTTTTCGACGTCTATACCTAACAGTTACTTACCAATATGCAACCTACAAACCAGTTCCGATTGCCGATTCTCAAAATCTTGTTTTACTCCAGATACGCTATTTTTGTATTTTCTTATTATTTCAGGGACGCCATCGCCCTACGATATAATGAGAATCTGAGCTATATATATTCCACCAGCTACAGCCGCGCTGGACCATATCTAGCTGGTGTTGCTATGGGTTATCTCATGCATATCTACAAACCTGTTGATCATAGGCACAGTCTATCCATGGTTAGTTACATTAGCTTATATAAGTGATCCTTATTAACTATTGTAGTATGCCAAAAGAACATGAATGTATATCCTTTTGACAGGTAGTCAGATAAGGACTTGCAGTTTTCCCTTTACTAATCTATTCTTCTTCGAAGATAGATATTCCTTTTTTCATCAGCGCAAATAGGTATGATATATTTGTTTTTGATTCCAGTACAAAGCCAACACATCAATTCCTCTGTTGAAAACGTAGACCCAGCCAAAGTTGTGTAATTTCTTCGATCTCTAGGAGTTAGAAAATCACGACTAAAATACAGTTCTCAAAGGGTTCCCGAATTGATGAATCGACACTTCCCCTTGTCGTCCAATTTTGACAGGACAATAAAAGAAAATCCGTTAAAATATCTTTTCTCTCTATCACTTCCAAACTCTCCAACATTCGTCTTCAGTCAAATATCCGATTGTGATGTTAAGATGAGGATACTCTCTATCGGTTTCAACGCAGTTGGAAGTGATAGTATCAGCCGCAACATGATCCGGTCAATCCTGGACGAAATCACCCCACATATTTATTTTCTGTATAATTAGGTGAAGCTTTTTTATGGCATGGATCACATACAAATGACCCACCCCATTACCAAAAATAATTATTCCATCCAGTTTCTCCGATTATCATCCTGTTTCAATCCTACAATTTCTCTCTAAAGCTCTTGAACGCCTTGTTTACAAACACATTCGTCAATTTCTTTCTAAAAATTCAATTTTTAATCCTCTTCAATCTGGCTTTTGTCGTAGATATAGTACCACAACTGCACTGGTACATACTACGGATGATATAGGGGTCAGGCATGGAACACGGCAAGTTAACGGTGCTGGCACTGCGTGATTTTAGTAACGCAGAGCAAAGAGAGCACATTAAACGTAAACTCGGTTTAATGTGCTCTCTTAACATATCTCCAACGGCAGTTGACTGGCTTCGTAACTACCTGTGCAGGCACCGGCTGCGTATTCGTATTGAGGATAGATTTAGATAGAAGTTGGTGCACTACGCCTGCAAGTGTACCTCAGGGTGGCGTTCTATCTCCTTAGCTCGTCGCAGCTTTAATAAACTCTATGTCCAATAAACTTATTTCCTCCTACCACCTTTGTGCCAATGATTTACAGACTTATATCGAAGCACCTGTGTAACGGCTATCGGAAGCCATTTTTAATATAAACAAGGACATAGAGCATATTTATGTATGGAGCATGGGTTGAACGTTAATCCATTTAAAACACAAGCTACTGTTGTTGGTAGCTCTAGGATTACAAGTGAAATTGATTATATATATATATACATACATACATATATAATATATTTTTTTAATATATTATTGATACGGTAAAAGATCTAAAATACAAACTGATAAAAGTTTGTCCTGCGCTACACAGCTACAAGAGGTTATTAGATAAAAGTTTGCCTCTGCAGAGCCCTTGAGAAGATTACGCAACTTTCTACCGGTCACCACCAAACTTAAGCTTTCAGAATCCCTTTTTCTTTTCATTCTTGATTACGCAGATGCCAGTTATCCTGATCTCACGGACGACCAATTAAATGAAGTGGAGCGTCTTCTCTTATGTTGAATTAGCTTACGAATTTTTCAAAATGAATATTAATGTATTTTATTTTCAGTTATACTCTGTAGTCGGTACCATGTTGTCTCTATTATTCATGCAATCATGTTTGGGCCTTGGATATTTCTTCCTACACAGAGAATATGACGCATTAGAAGCCGGTATTGCAGCAGCATTATATAGAACTGTTTGGGGTGCAGCAATTTGCTGTATAGTTGGGTTCTGTGAATACGGGAATGTGCGTAAGTATATAAGCAAATATAAAATTGCTTAACGATTTGTGATTGGTATTGGTGGAAAAATCCATTTGGTACACCAAAGAGCGTTTACATAGGTCCAGACATTAAAAATCTAATTGAAAATCAATTTCTACATTTGTTTTTAACGATATGGAAAAACAAGCTTAGGACTCTGTTTATTGACGTCACAAAAAATTACTTTTTATATCAAGAAATTCGCTGACTTTTGTGAAATAATAAGTGTTGATTGACTGCTAGTATAAAATGGGTTGCAACATGTCATTAAATTTGCATTTCTTTCACTAGTTTTTTTTTTTTTTTTTGTAAAAGACAACTCCCGCATTAGGAATTACTAATTAATTACATTAATTATTAATTATTATTAATTTTCAGAATAAATTTTTCTCTTTCTTTCTTTCTTTCTTTCTTTACTCCTGTGTCACGGAGGACTTTACAAACATATAAACAACGGACACAAAGAACACCCAGACTTAGGTGGGAATCGAACCCACGACCTCTGGCTCAGCAGTCAGAGTCACTAACCACTAGACCAATAGGCCAGTCAAATTTCTTTCACTAGTGTTTGAGCTTTTTCCCGAAAATATGACTTCAGTTAGTGACGAATGCAGAGAATGATTTTACCTTTTCACCCTTACCAAGGCAGAGGGAAGCCTGCTACGCTCGTTGATTACTGTTGGAGCTTTTGATAGATACTCCTGTATCCTAGTACAAGGGAAAAGTTAGCTACAAAACAAAAACCGTTCTGATTCATCAAAAAATCAGTGAAAGTCAAACTTAGTACTTGAAATTTGTGAATTGATGATTCTGGTGAGAGGCGCGCCCCCTTTTGGGCGGTCAGAGCCAGTTTCTGCGTTAATATTACGCATTTTGTTATTTAATTATTGCCTTCCAGAATAAACTACAGTCGATAACTAAAACAGATTTTAACAAACTATAGTAGATTTTCCAACGGCGTACAACATAACAGTAATAATAATTGTATCAGATTTTTTGAATTTTATAACCCTTTTATTTTTTTACTGAATTTCTTACAGCATTTGTGAAAGCGTTCCTCAGCATGCCGTTCTTCAGGCCACTGAGCCGACTATCTTATGGCCTGTACGTGGTACATTTGTTGGTTATGCTACAGATGAATAAAATGTTCTTAATAAAATCACCTCCAGTGTTTGACACGTTCACTTCAGTAAGTATAGCTTTAATGACACGAAGTTTTTCAGGAATATTAATTTTAATTAAACACTCAATATAATACTGGAATCAAAGTGATATTGTCATTAATTATTTTTAGATGATCGGTCGATCGAACAAAAAAGGAATAGATCCAAACGAATGTTTTTCTTTTCCTCTATAATGAAGCGGTCTGTTTTTTTTTTTCTTTATTTCCACACTTTCAATACATGACGCTTCGGGAGAGCATTCAACTGCAACATCAGGGGTTGTGGGTTCGATTTCCGCTTAGCACAAATATACAGGAATATTTTTTGTTTAAATTTGTCTGGGTCCCTCTATGGCTAATGTTTTTACAGAAAAAAAATTCTGAGTATGTTTATCTACGTTCTCAAACCCATAGCATGTATAATGTTTAGTTTGGATTCATTGAGTTTTTTTTTTTTAGATTTAATTGAACTCTGATTATGTTTCGTATTTCAGATTATCGATACAGTTGGTACTGTAACAGTCTCCTTGGGAATCAGTTACATTCTTTGGTTAATACTAGAAGCTCCTTTGAGCAACTTATCTGAACACTTCATATGCAAAAGGTTAATTTTTTAAATGTATAATAGTTTAAGTGAAAAAACTATTTACTTCCACCATGACTACGCGTGGGAGGTTAGAAGTTAAAACGTTTATAGATATAAACAGCCACAAAAACTATCTTGGATTGACGTAGAACCATGACTGATTGTCTGCAATTTCCCCACTAACAGTACTAATAGGGGCTTTCATCACACTGATTACCTACCAGTAATAACATTAGAAAATAATTATTTCAATTATATTTAGACAAATCTATTTCAATTAGAAGCTGTACCCAATACATATACTGGTTAACTTACATGCTTTGAAATAAGGTCTAAAATATAAACTGAAATATAATATAAATAATATAATAAATATATATATATATATTGTGTAAATGAATTTATATTAGAGACTGTCTTATTAGACTTGAACAACCTATCCGGTTGATACTTGTGTTTATGTGCGTGAGGTCTTGTGTTCCATTTCTTGGACTGGTAAATTTTAATCGGATTTTCTATTGTAAAATTCTCAATACGCAGTACGTAATCTGAAAATGGGCAATCTAGATGACAAATGGACTCCCCATTGTTAAATAAGAATAAAAGTATAAATTTTCGAATAATGTTGTTATTACACTTTCGGTGATAAAAAGCGTGCTTCTCCAGAAATTAGGTTAATAAACTATGTAATAATAACTTTTTTGTTTTCAAAGGTTCGACCGCAGAAGGGTAGATCAAAGTATTACTGAAGAGAACAATGAAACAGAACAAAAGAATATCAAATTGAAAGCAACTTAAGTCTTCTCCTTAAAAAGAATCAATCATTGTGTGCAACTCCCGTAAAAGTCCGGTCTATGTACGAAACAGGAAGAAAATAAATACAATAAATTACAACAGTAATTATTTTAAAACAAACATTAAACAATGATTATTTGTGCGAATTTTTTAGATACATTTTTTTTACCGGGAGATAAAATAAGTACATGCAATCTTTATGAACACAATATTCAGTTGGAACCAAATTTCGGAGCCAATAATCATATGTTAAACGTTTGCCGTTTTCTCAGCAAAACGATACTAAAAACCAAGTTCAAACACTTAAAAAACCGGGCCCGCAGCAGGCCCGCAGAGGCAGATTTCGTGTTTTTTTAATTTTTATCGCATAATAAGCAAATAAGTCGCATTAAAAACTTTAAATGTCTACATTGTAGAGTAAAATAAAAAATTAGCTTTCATTTTAAAATATTACCGATTGTAAAAAGGTTTAAAGTTTCGGAGCTATGAATTTTTTTCCAACAAATTTTGGTTTTCCCCGCCCCCTCCCCAAGTTAAGGATGGAATCATTTACGGTTCATATAAAAAAATGTTCGTATTTACTATGGGCATGCTAATAAAGTTAAACGGTCAAAAAAATTTCCATAGGAAAAAAGTTATGCTGAAAATACTGACTTTTGAAAACCTGCCCCCCAGTACTCCCCTTTAGAGTGAATATCCCCCATTCAAGAACTTAACCTTCATTTTTGCTCTGTTGATTTGTTGCCCAAGTTTGAAAGCAATCGGTGCATAATTGCGACCTATATCGAGGCGGTAAAATTGAGGTATAGTAGATAGATATATAAATATATATATATATGTATGTACCTTAATTTTACCGCCACGATATAGGTCGCAATTATGCACCGATATATATATATATATTAGCTGACCCGACAGACGTTGTCCTGTCATTCAATTCAAACTGGAATACTATACTAATAATAATTATTTCTATTGATGTATATTTTGATATTGTATATGTTTGTAATTTTTTATTATCTCTATAACATATTGTTTATTAGAATGCTTGTTGATACACAACATTGTTATTTTGTTTCCTGGCGCGTAAATAAATAATTCTGATGGTTTTCCGACACGGGAACAGGTGACATACGGTTGGCCATGAGAAAAACATGGATTTTCAAGATTAATACCACAAACACTTAACGACAGAGCGAATCATAGGGATGCGTGGAATCAATCTCATCATCATCACAGTCTTTGCCTTTATACTTCCCTTTTAAAATTGTGGCTTCGATGACGTTGTTAATTAATTTCTTTACGAACTGTTATCGATTGCCACGTTATAATTGAATGCAGCTCGATGTGGATCAAATGCAACATTTCTATTTTCTTGATATGGATTCCATTCAACGTCATTTCGCGCCTCGCGTCGCTCATCAGTTTGACTTGCTCTTAAATATCTTTGATTTGCGGCATTGCGAGTTCTACGATCTATGTTTGTACGTCTACTTTTGGCATTTTTAATATCAAAATTTCATCTAAAAATTATAAATGAACAAACTCCATCAATTTTCCGATTCATCGACTGTGCAGTGTGCACTAAGAAATGAAAACCATAATTCATTAATAATTTGCAAAATCAAAGCAAAATGTTTTAATTTTACCTCGTCAAAGATATTATTCGGACCAGGGAGCTGGGTAAGGGTTGGAATTCGTTCTTAATGCCGACCATGGATTTCCATGATGAAGCCCTTGATTCCGACCGAGACCACTAATTAATGCAAAGGGAATATAACGCTACGTAGAATTATGCGATCTTTGTAAACGATATTGGCGTTGTGCGATCTGTCTCTTACTGTCAAACAACTGACAGTTATTTCAATCGTGCTTAGCAAAGAGTATTACTATATAACGCTGGAGCTAAGGTTATATTAAAATCTTTATAATAAAGGTAGTCGTTACGTTTTTTTAAATTTTCAAAGTTTCTGCGCAATTTCCTTTTTTTTTTAATGTAAGAACCTTCTACGAAGTATTAGAAAATGTAAAAAAAAAAGATAAATGAAATCGGTAATGCCGCTCTCAAGTTATAGCGTGACCAGGAGGAATAGGGGTTCATTTTTATATATATAAATATATACTTTTTAACTGGCAGTTGTTTTGGGGTCTAGGGATCATAACTAGACCTCCTGTGAAGAAATTTTTGGAAAACTCGACAACTGGTACAAGACCAATAGGTAGATTTTTCTTCGAAACATCTACCTAATAATGACATCATTGAGCCCGCGAGTGGTGAGTGGTCTAGCCCAGTGCTGTTAGTGCCCAAGAAGTCAGATGACAATACTAAACCACAGCTAAACGATGGCGTTTATCTATTGATGTTCGAAAATGAAATGACCGCGTAATGAACAATAGGTTCCCCCTCCCAAATATTGCCGATATGTTAGATTCACTTTCGGGTGCAACTTATATTTCTCAACTACATTTAATTAATAATAATAACTTATAGTTTATTTCTCACCAAAACTGAAATACAATAAAACATAAGATTAAGCTACAAAAATTGACAATTTCGGTTGTGGATCGCTGGTGCCTGAGATAGGTATAAAACCTATGTTACAGGACATTACTCGATTAACGCATATCTCCAATTAAAATTAAATTCAGTTCAGTTATGATATATAGTTTTAACATTATTCTAATATTGTAAGCAATGTACCTATCCTACTAATATAGGTTCAGGAAGTACTCTATAACTTTAAAATAAATACCCTCTATATCACCTTACTTTTTTATTACTCTAGTATCCATTTATTTCATTATTTTTATATATGTTTACAAGAAAGACAAAAAAAGTGCTACTGTAAATGTATTTTTTTTTGGAAGCACTTGCAAGGTAGTAATCTTAGTATTTAATAAAGTTTTAATGGATTAATTATTATTAATAAAGACATCTTAGAACAAGCAACATCTTTTAATTATTGCGAGTCCCGTCCCTACAAGATATTGCGACTATTTTGTTCGACGTAATGAAATCAATGCCGGCAACTACCCTCCATAAGCAAAATATAACATTTTGTGCAACGTAATGAATGGGTACTATCTGAGCGTCAGTGCTCAGATAGTACTAACTAACTAACTATTCTAATTATACGGATTGTGCTTGTCGTTCACTCTTTCGATTACGCTTAGTGTGGTGACTTTCTGACGAGTTAATGACAGCTCTAATACATCTCGAAATGATTGATTCTCATTGAGAGTATCAGTTACAAACGCCAAGCTCTTGCTGAATGACTTAATCAAGTTTCCCATGTATGTAAAACCGAATGCGTTTAAAAAAATGAGTTTAAAGTGTCGCATGTTTCGAAGTAAGGAATTTCTTGGGGCGGCTGTAAAGTGTAAGCTTTAACTGGTTCATTCATAATACAACTAAGCATCGAATTAGCCAGTACTTTCCTATGAACTTGCTTGTGATAGTTTGTCGTGGCGAAACCTTTTATTCCAGGTCTTGTTAGAGATGTAGCTTTAAGACTCTTGTCCAAATCTGTCATCAAAAGTACGAGCTTGAAAGCTGGCGCGCTCGCCAGCCTGCTGCTGCTGCATACAATGCGAGTTGTGGCACTTGAATGCTGGTGTACTCGCCTTCGTGCAGCTGCTGGTTGCCGTGTACTGCGGCTGTCAGCGAGGCTGCCGCAATTCACCGTGGATTTCGCGACTTATTGCATAACATCCCACGGGCTCTGTTATGTTATTTTGCGTACCCTGAGGACTCTACACTTGTTGACCGCATCGCGAAGGCTCTTAGTTGGTTTTTCAGATACATCCTAAGGGCTCTATATCGGTGATTGTTGAACGCATCTCGAAGGCTCTGCGTTGGTTTTTCACGTATATCCTGATTGATTCAGAACTGAAAGTTCTGTGCTCTGTCTTTAAATAATAAATATTAACTTACTTAAGGTTTCGGTAAGGTCTATGTGTATGGATTGAAATAGCAAATAAATATATTTTTTGCACGGTAACCCTGTCGTTTTGCTGTTGTTACCCTTAAGTTTAAAAATATAAAGTGGTGTCTAATTTAAACAATTTTACGATTAAAAGTTTAGTACAGTGCCCATAACTAAAGCTATCTAGTGTCTAAGTCAATTACAAACTATTTAAATAGCTAAATAAAAACTAAACACTATTGGTTTGTATAAGCCTACACTAAACGTAAATATAATAAACCTTACTTAAGAGGCCGGGTGCTGTGGCGCACATTGGGAGAGGCCTATGTCCAGCAGTGGACTATGATAGGCTGATTGATTGATTGAAGAGGCCGTATACGAAATTTTGCCAATTTCGCTGATTTACGTGGTTTTACAGTTAAAATACTATAATTCTATAAGTTTTTATGAACAACATAAAAGATCATTTCAATTTAGATCTAATGTATGAGCCACTTTTTTACTTTTAATATTTAATTCTGATTAATCGACCTCAAACCGGTGACTGTTTTGTAAGTTTTAGCTGTAAGAGATTTAGAATATCACATATTTATGAACTGTTTTGAAGTACCAACGGTATGAAAAAATTACAATGTATTGCTGTAAAAGTCGTCTATACAATGTATGAAACACTTTTTACCACTTTAATATAAAAAAATGAGTAAAGAAATTTTTAACTTAGTCAAATTTTACAGAAAATGGACATAGTTTTGATTTTGATTTCGTCTACGTGGAACTTTCATTCATAAAATTACAACAACAGAAATAAACTTCAGTTCAAAATCAACCCATTTTCTGAAAAAAAAATGCAAAAAATAAAACAACCTAAATCTCGCATTTTAATTTATAATAACAGTAAAAAAGTGGTTCATTCATTAGATCTAAATTAAAGTGATATTTTATGTTGTTCATAAAAACTTATAGAATTATAGTATTTTAACTGTAAATTCTTGTCTGTAAAACCACGTAAATCAGCGAAATTGGCAAAATTTCGTATACGGCCTCTTAACAAAACAATACATAATAACACTGTGTGGCGTGTGAATGTATAATGTCCTACAGTGCTTGTAAACTCTGAGGACTCATTTAAAAACCTAAACAAATATTTATTTAAGACAGCGCCATCTGTCAATGCGTGTCCTGCGCGATCACTGTGTTTGTACGCTAGTATTTGTATCGATTTGCTAGTATTGATCTGTCAAATCTATACAAATACTAGCATACAAACACAGTGATCGCGCCAGTATTCCATCAGTGAAGTGTAATGCTTGCGCACGATTCCTATCACCAGTAGAGGGCGCTAAGTGTAGCAAGTGTTCTGCAATATATCCTAGAACGTGGGTGGCGGTGCCGCCTAAAGGGAAAATAACAAGTCCATGGCAGTGCGCAGACTGCAACAAATCCTCACTGAATCCCTTTCAGTTCCCCCCCAAAGCGGATAATTGTGGAGAAGGGGGAGCGGACGAAAATAGCACTGATGAGTTCATGGACTCGAGGTCGTTAGACGATACCACCGTGGACTGTGGGTCTAGTCCTTTAGACATAGCCGCCGAAATCTTAAAGTTTAAGTAAGAGCTACGTTCCGACTTTCATAATTTGCGTGATCGAGTTACAGCTGGTCCGCTCAGACATAGCTCAAATATAAGACTCCTTGAAGGCCTGCAGTGAGCGAATGGACAGTCTTAAGACACGAGTAAGTACTTTGGAACTGAGCGCTCAAACGTTGAAGAATCCCCCGGAGGTGGATGATGTGATTGTGGATCAAACCGAGACTTAAGCTTGGTGTTCAATTGGAGGACTTCGACGTAGTAAGCACGGTCCGCGTCGGCGGTAGACATCTCAATGCGATGGAGACGGTCGGTGCCACGGGAGTGCGCCCGCGCCTCTTTGTAGTGCACGATGAGTTGCTGCGCAATGCGTGGGTGCGCAGAGACGTGATCACCGCCGACCTCTGCATGTCTGGTCCGCCGCGGCGAATCTACATAAATGAAAGGCTCACCAAACGAAACAGAAGGTTATTTCGTCAGGCTCGGGACGCCGCTCAACAATACAGCTTTAAATTTGTGTGAGGGCGAAGCGAGGCCGCATTCTCGTCTGAAACACGGTGACCCAGCTTCTTTTGTGCGCACAGAACCCGATATATGCCATATTTTCGGCCAAACCAAATAACTATAATCCTATAACAAGTTTCGTTATAGTCTTTCATAAATGTGTATTTATTATATTCCATGACCTGATGTTATTTATTGCACAATCAAACAAACTATGAGAAGAGAAGTGAGCTAACAAACGACAGAACAAAAATCGGCAAACCATACATCACGTACAGTCTGTTACATAACATACAACACGACAGTTATTTACATAATGACAAATTGATTACATATATTATAACAAAATACATTACCCCACACACTGACACTATACAACCGATCTACCAAAATGAAAACATCAATAACGTTACATATAAAATATACCAAAAAAAAAATCGTATATATATACTATTATTACCACACTTGCATTTTGACTATTTCCTATAATTCCTGCAAAGTTATTAATACATTTTCTATAAAAATTACTGAATGCAACGAAGCGCTTGACGTCATCGGCGCATTTCGGTGACGGACTTTCAATGATTCGTATTTTTTCAGGATCAAGTAAAATACCTTCTGCAGATATAGTATGCCCTAAGTAAAGAATTTGTCGTTTTAAAAACTCACACTTCGATGGATTTAATTTTAAATTAACTTTTCGTAATCGGGTAAAAATAGACATGAGGTTGTTATTGTGCTCGGTGAAATTTCGGCCAAATATTACTAAATCATCCAAATATACTATAAATTTGTCGTAATTGAGACCCGACATAGCCACTGTCATTAACCTGCCAAAAGCAGATGGACTAATTTTTAGTCCGATAGGTAACCGACACATTTCATACTGCCCTTTGTCAGTAGTGAATGCAGTATACTTTCTAGATTCTGTCGATAAATTACATTGAAAATAGCTACGGCTTAAATCGCAATGACTGAAATAGAAAGCACCCGATAAGGGCTCTAATATGTCTGTTATATCAGGGAGGGCAAATTTTTCATCTTGAACTCTCTCGTTCAATTGCCTATAGTCAATTACTACTCTCCATTGACGATTATCACTACGATCTAGCATTTTTGGCACTGGCAACAAGGGACTAGACCACGCACTACTAGTTTTTTCGATAATCCCATCTCGTACCATTTGATCAATCTGCTTATTAAGTTCCTCTTTCTGTGTAAATGGAATTCTGTATTGATTCCTAAACACGGGTGTAGCATTATTTTTTAAATAAATAGACTGTTCGTAAACGTTTGTAACACTCAGTTTGTCACCCGGTAAATAAAATATATCTGAGAATTTAGCACAACAAAATTGATTCTTCCTCCTAATTCAAATATCAACCTAAATCGAGTAGTGAAAATAACTTTCGTACTCTCTCCACGCTAACATCCGACGTCTCAAATTGGCAAAACTCATCGTTTTCTAATTTATCTACCTGAAGCTCATTTAGACACAACGTTACTGCCTTGTCTGTGGTATTCGAAATTCGTACAGGTATTTTACCATTTTTCGGCCTAGCCACTACACTAGCCAAAAAAATACCTTGCCTAATCTCCTTAGGATATACCACACAGTCATAATAAATTAATACGTGTAGGTATATACTTAGTAACCTCACATCGCAGTTCGATAGATAAATAATAATTATAATAATATAGAGGTAATGTAACTCTACTCTGTGCGACTGTGAGAATGAGAGTGTCAGCTCCATAGTCTATGACTCCATAGTACTGCTTTATAAAATCTTGGCCCAATATACCTATTGACTTACATGGTAAATTTCTAAATACGTAAAACTTATGTCGTGAAAATATATTATCGTATCGTAAGGTCAAGTAAACAAAACCCACAGACTTTAAACTACCACTTATACCATGAATATTTAATTCACACCTATTTAATTGTAACTTAGTTAAATCTAAAACTTCATACTTAATAGTTGATAAAGAGGCCCCTGTATCTACTAAGAATTCTAACTATAACTTATGTATAGTTAAATTCACCCAATTAATACTATCGCAAACTAAGACCTAGTTAGGCACGAAAAAACTCGTTTAAAGTACTATTTTCGTGTTCATTATTATCTATTAAAGAAGGCATGGCATTATGTTCATTTGTAGTAAAGTAGTTTAAGTTTGTATTGTTAGAATTATTATTTGCACAATTGCCACGATTTCCGTGAACATACCTGGCACCGTAACCTGAGGCGAAACACGCTCGGTTACCGCGGCCTCCCTGCTACGTGCTCTTTGATGTAGTTGATACTTGATGCGGTTGCGACATCTCTTTATTACTGGGAAAATAATTACTATACGAATTTCGACCATGAAATTCATGTGATCTATAAGAAAAATATTTTTTATTATTTAAACGTCGATTGTATGACATGAGGGTCAGAAACTGTACTAGATTCATCTTCAGTCACTCTGATGGCATCCTTCAAGGACGTCAAATTACGCGCTGCGGTGATAGTACTTAACTTTTGGCTCCTTAAACCTTTCGAAAAACATTTCATTACATTTTTTTCATTCAGAAGGCGTAGTACTTTGTGTGCATTTTCGTCACCATTTGCCTGGGAAATAGTTAAATCAACAAACAACTCCTCTATCTCATCACCATATTATTTTACAGATTTTTCACCTTCCCTAACCCTTTGTAAACTAGCCTGTAAAGCAGTGTCAGATTTGCGAGTAAGTTAATGTATACGCATATCTTCCAATAGCAAATCTACCGAACTATAAGAAGTAGCTAAACGCATTGTTGCACCACTCGTTAATCGACTTTTTAAAACGAATTTTATCAGCATCTGCTTATCCCCATCATTAAGCATTGACTCATATAATTCAATCGCATCAATCAAATCTCGAGTCACCTGTTCATCACTGGTCATTTTCGGTAAAAGGCTTACCGCCGTTTTTAAACAGAACTTTTCACCCGACATTGTCTCCGGTTGGCTAATTATATTACACGAATTAGATTCTTTCTCAAAAGTCAAAATTTTGTCATAACATTTCTCTATACCAGAACATAGAAATATTAATTCATAAGACACGTCTTTAGATAACTTACTGTACGGGCCAACGACCGTACATTTTGCCGCGGTCAGCATTTTACGCTGACAGCGATGATTTTGTTAAATATGCAATTCAGTTCACCTTCAGCAAGCGTATCGTGTACTCATTAGCATATATCATATCATTTTAGTGCGTGAATCAATAAAATAGTTTACAAGAAAAATATCTATCCCTTCTATCATCTATCAAGAAGTGTACCTGACCCGTACATTTATGGTCCTTCGACGCCTTCACTTGTGAGATTAGGGCAGTGTTTAGTCAGATATTGTTTCGCGAGTGAAGAGAACTAGCAGTGTGGAGGTTTGTACTGCCAGCAAGTGTGCAGTATAAAGTAGAAGCAGCAGCAATCATCAAGGATCAACAAGGATCCCCTGTTGATGAGCAACAAGGCTCTCCGTGTGGAAGTTCAAGTAAGATCTTTACATTTATTTTATTAGCAATATGTCGTCTTTGGAGGACATTTTAGCAAATCAGCAACAGCTACTCGGTGCGATAGAACAGATTTACACAAATTTTAAGAAGGATAGCTCGGATCGTAAAACTTCGGACTACATACGCCGAAGATTGGACACGTTGGATGCATACTGGCAAGATTATCAAATCATATGCGAATACGCAGCATAGAATATGCCGAATCTCATACTTATTTTACTTCAAAACAATACGACATTGTGAAAGAGAAATATGAAAAAGTTCAAGGACTTATTCAACAATATCAACGACCTGACGACAGACCGTCATCACCATTATTAAAACCTGCAACTTCTCTTGGAACGTCTGGTTCCACCCAGCAATCAACACCCTCCTCAAGGACACAGGGTTCCAATAGCAAGACTGATGAAATGATAAGAAAACAATTAAGTAATTTCAAGGCTTTTGAACATTCAGTTTCCAAGATTAACCTAGACGTTGTCACGGAGAAATGGGAATTTGAACATCTATTGAAGACAGTACAAGATCGCTGGTCTAGAATAGATACCCAGCATTGGGAATTAGACAGTGAGTTAGGAGACAGAAACTCAAATATGAGAATACATATAACGACGCAATAAAGGCAATTAACAAGAAAATGTGGTCAGTGTCACATAGGGAACAAGCTACTCCAAAAATAGAGATTCCAACGTTCGGAGGCAGCTATCACCAGTGGACGTCCTTCAAGGACCTCTTCACTGAATCAATTCATAACTATCCAGGACTCTCCGGCGCTCAGAAGATGCAGTTCCTTAAGACGAAGGTCAAAAGGGAAGCTGAACGTCTTATACAACATCTTCTAATCACCTCTGATAATTACATAATTAGCTGGGATATTTTAAATTACAGATACGACAACAAAAGAATGATTTTTACATCCCATATTAATATCATATTAAACTTGCCAATTTCACAGCAAGCATCCATCAACCACATAAAGCGTATACATGATACCGCACAGAAAGCGCTGAATGCCATCAAGAACCTTGGCGCAGATGTTACATCCTGGGATCCGTTAGTGGTACATCTTTTATGTCAAAAACTTGATTCAGATACTTTTTCGGAATATAATATATCTATAAAACAACCCCGAGAGTTACCTGATTTGAAAGAATTTTTAATGTTTTTAGAAAATAAATTCACTAGCATGGAGGTGAGCAGGCGAAAACAAGAGAATTTTATTCAAAAACCGATTCCTTCGAATAACAAATCGATGGGAAATAGCCATACAAATCTTTCAAAATCATATAATTATAAACAGACGTACTCTAGTAACAAGCATATTTCACAATTGCGAAGCGACAAAAAGTTGGACTTTGGTACACATCATTGCCCAATCTGCAATGACACACATGCATTATATTTTTGCAAACAATTCTTAGAAATGGGGCCAAATAAGAAAAAGCAAATTGTTTCAAACCTAAATTTATGTCTAAATTGCTTATATGACCATAACGGAAAAGCATGTTTGTCAAAAAAGCGTTGTCGTGAATGCAATGAATTTCACAATACATTATTACACGAATCGTATCATCAGCAAAATAGTATTGCAAAACCATCTACGAGCACGCAGCCAGACGATGCGCGTTCGAATCACGACCGTATGCAAAAAGGTAACACTCACGTATCGCAACAACACATGATTTCTAAGATATTGTTGTCAACCGCACTTTTAACAGTTCAAAAGGCAGACGGAACTTATCAAACAATGCTGGCTCTTATTGATCAGGGGTCCCAAACATCCCTTATCACGGAGAACGGTGCACAGTTACTAGGTTTGCCTCAACATAAAAGCAATAACATTATTACCGGTATTGGACACACTGAAAACGTTTGCAAAGGGATAATGACATTAAACTGTATGTCAACAGTCTCCCCTTATTCGTTTAATATTGATGTGTACATCATGAAGAATCTTACAAAATACTTACCAACTTATACCTTCCCTAAATCCGAATTATATCCCGGAACCGACAGGCGGGTCCATGTGGTAATGCTGAAAACCAATAACGGTACCTTGAAACGTCCTGTAACAAAGTTATCTATTTTACCTATTAACGAGAATCTCCAAACAGCAGAAAACTAGCATTGTTTCAAACGCTTGCATCGCTAAAACAAATCCTTCGACGTGTAAAACAAATCGATTTAACATAGCCTCAATGTTTACATATATCATGTTATTTTTAACTATGATAACAACATTTCAAGGTGCTCTTAATATCACAAAATTCAGAAATAATCAACATATTTAATTCGACAAATTATCAAACATGAAAATCATAAGAACTGATTGGAAATTAATTATATATTACAACATGGCACCTTATTGGGAAGGTATCAGAGCTCTAAACAAAGTATTCAATGCATTGAAAAATCATGTGTTATGATACCGGAGCATTCACCTTGTGACATAATATTATTACAATTACGTCACGGATACGATGAACTTGAGGACAATAACCACAGGTTACTCAGTCAGCACTTTGACACGCAACCAAACAGGTGGCGACGCGGTCTTATTGACGGTGTCGGTTACATTGTAAACAGCCTGTTCGGCGTATTGGACAGTAGATTCGCGGAACAATACGAGAAAGATATGACGCTCCTTCGTAACAATTAAAAACATATATAACTATTTAATTCATAACAAAATTCGTGTTTTGAAAGAAAATCAAGGCCAAATCGAAAGCATCTCACATAATCACGACGTCCATCACTATACAGCAATATACACAGTGGCGGGTATTGTAGTCATACTCGTTGGGATCGTCGGGTGGAAGGCGAGGTGCGGACGCGCAGGGCCCCCACGAAGCAGGGAAGAAACGGCCCCTTCGCCACCGTTGGAACTGGTCAATGTGGCCTCCGCCAGTACTGGTGATCGGTGTTTAAACAAAGTGCAAGGTTTTCGTAGTTCGGGTAGTGAGTGTTAAAATAAACGTGATTAAGACACGTCGCCTTTTGTGAGAAAATCAGTTTTTAAAGTGTGTGAGCAAACAGTGTAGTTGTGTAGATTAAAATTATTAGAGACAATAAGAATATCATTTCTAGCATTTAAGGACCAAGTGGCTCACCTTGTTAATCAAATATCATTCACTTCCCATTTCACTTTACCTTCTCATCTTTTGCCCCCGGGAACATGTACGGGCCAACGACCGTACATTTTGCCGCGGTCAGCATTTTACGCTGACAGCGATGATTTTGTTAAAAATGCAATTCAGTTCACCTTCAGCAATCGTATCGTGTACTCATTAGCATATATCATATAATTTTAGTGCGTGAATCAATAAAATAGTTTACAAGAAAAATATCTATCCTTTCTATCATCTATCAAGAAGTGTACCTGACCCGTACACTTACTTAAAATATTTTGAAAAGACTCTTATAAACTTTTAGCCTCCCAAGTCTTTTTCTTAAAATAATTTCCCTTTCTCCTAAGAGGTCCTTAGAAATATTATCATAACATTGATTTAATTGTTCATAAATGTTTCATAACTCTATTTCTAAACTCATAGTCTAAATAAATTGATCTTACAATAAAATAAAAAAAAACATTTAACTAAAATTAAAGGCACATAAAAAAAAATAAAGGATTTCATGTTCCAACGCACTCAAATTTAATACCTATTTGCATCGGCATTCTCACGTTACCGGACTTCACTGCAATGACGGTCGCTGATTCGGGACAGCACTCACTCTAGGGCATCATTCCTCAGCTGGCTCTGCATCCAATTTATATGGCACCTTTTGTACAACCAGAAAAATCCAACGAATACAGCCAAGAACAAACGGGTACAAATCATCGACAGTAGAATATTGTTTGTTGCCGTCGAGTGGTAGTCGCCTGCAGAAGTCTGCAGGCAACCCCTTCTTTGGTCTGCGAGGATCCCATAGTCTGTCAATCTTCAAATAACTCCAGAGAAAAACCAGTTGTAAAAACACACATCTTTCAATGAAACTATAATAATAGTAACGGTACAAGATATATTAATATTTTGTGTAACCACCATTTGTGTCTATAGTAGCTTGGAGACGGTCTCTCCTTGAACCCACAAACCTTGAACAAAGATCAGATCCGCGGATTTCCTCACATATTTCGTTACAGTGCCATTCCAGAGCATTCCGTGTGCATTCAAGATGCATTGCATGATGTTAGCGTTTCATTTAAGTGTCGGTAGCGACATGGCTAAGGCGTAGGACCCAGTGGACTACCGACGTGAACCCACTCCTAATACAAGCATTTAGATTAAGTTGGAGGGGTTACCAATAATATTAGTAATGTATGACCCACGTTGCTAGTATACTTAATTTAAAAAAAAAGGGTGACCATCGATACTAGGATTGTTTTTCTAAAAGTTAAATAAATTTTCCGATCGAGTAAGGCACACAAACATAGGAATTGTATTATGATGCTATATTTATTTAAGTGCAGCTGTACAACAGATTGCCGGACGATGTTAAGGTTTGATAGCATGTCTATATACAAGAGTAAACTTAAGAAATACGTTGATAAAATTTAGATGTTAGATGTATAATAAAAAAAAAAAAATGTATATATATAAATATATATATGTGTGTATGTGTGTGTATGTGTGTATATGTGTGTATATATATATATATGTGTGTGTGTGTATGCATGTATATATGTATGTATGCATGTGTGTGTGTGTGTGTGTGTGTATGTATATATATATATATATATAGATATACAAAAATGTACAAGAAACCATGTTACAAATATTGATGTATAACCCTTAACAGACTTTCTAACACGCTAGAGATATAATTTAGAATTAAGTATTATGTATCTCATTATAAGTGGACTTAAGTTCTTATGAGAAAATAAATTCTTTAAACCTAAGTGTAAGATGCAAACAAATTCCCTTCAGGGAGTCTTTACGGTTCTTGGATCCAGCTTAGCAATTTCGACCAATGCATGAAACCTCCCTGGTTGGAAACGCATCCTCAACTCAAAACCCAGTACTGCCTAGCCGAAGTCCAAATGGTGCACAAAGCATTAAATAACAGAATATTTGATCCCTACGAATCTACAGAAGTGTTTTTAAAAGTACGTTACTTTTAAGCTAAGAATCTCAGTCGTCAATGGAAAGAAAAAGAAACGAAAAAAGAACAGGATGTCAGTGTTTGAATGAGTGAAATATATAAACCAACTCGCGAAAAAGAACAAATGTTATCTTCTGAATTTTTCCCATTTCAGACGAATGCCAAAATAGGCTTGCGTAGTAACCAATTCCTCTGGGGTATATGTGTCCTTGCGTCTTGTCAGCCTCATTCCATAACCAAGATCGTGACGCAAATGTACTTAAGTACACACTTCAAGGCTATATCGCATCCGAATATCACTGTGGGTTATTGTCAAGAAGCTGGTACAAAGGAAGAATTAACAACAGGATATTATTTGTTCATGTAAGTTTTTGGTACATCTATTAGGTCAACTATATCGTCTATCACCTAGATAGGTGAGATAGGTGTCAAATATAGATATGTTTGAAGATCATTTGACCTCATGAAACAACAAGGTTGATTTTCCTGTGCAATAATATTCTGACAGTTCATTGTTAGAGATAGCTTCAACCTTATCGCTATTGTGTATATACATAAACTTTTGTCAAAACTGGCAGACCATTTTCTTTGTCAACTGTACATACTGTTACTGTTGAGTGGCCTGTTGGTCTAGTGGTAAATGACCCTGACTGCTAAGCCAGAGGTCGTGGGTTCGATTCCCACTCAAGACATAATTGTTTGATGAGCACGACAATTTGTTCTGTATATGGGTCTAATTTATTTATAATATGTATGTATTTAGAAGTATATAAGTATCAGCAGTCTAGTTATCACAGTCTGTCTAGTTTGAGAACAGACGGCCGTGTGTAATGTGTGAAGTTATTATTTATATTTTTATTACATAGGTACCTATTACTGAAATAAATATAGGCTATTTTAGTTTTGGCTGAAGTAGCTTTCTAATGTTGACAGATTGATAAAACCGGTTCAGTAGCTTCAGAGTTATTAGCTTTTAACAAAATAATTTTAATGATATGTTTATTTATTTAAATACTTATCTAAATATTATTTATTGCATATTGGTGACTCTGGTCGTATTTGTCACAGCTGTTAATTTGAGACGAATTTTTCATAACTGCATACTTGCTTGTAGTTTTAGTTGTCGTCGTCTTTATTCTTAAGTTGAATATATCCAGCTTATATATAAAAACTGTAATATACATAGCGTTCCGTTGTTGAAAAAGTACATTTGTTCTTTTCACTCGTTTGTGAATGAATGAAGCTAATAATAATAATAATTGTTTATTGCCACAAAAGATACATCCTGGTAAAACTTACAAATAAATTACGGTCATTTCTACAACTTGTTGAACACTGGTACCCAAAGTAAGATTAAACTTGTGTTATGGGTACCAGGGCTCCCGCATTTTGTTTCGACGACAATTACTTTAACCTAATTCTAAATCTACCTCACAGCAATATTCATAGCTATGAGTAATATAAAACATGCAACCCAGTAAGATTGTGCTGTGTGAGTGTGTGTGTGCGTGAGTGTATGTGTGTGTGTGTGTGTGTGTGTGCGTGTGTATGGGTGTGTGTGTGTGTGTGTGTGTGTGTGTGTGTGTGTGTGTGTGTGTGTGTGTGTGCGTGTTACAAGATACTTAGTTTAATCAAACTCTCAGTTTCATCATAGGATTTGGCCATAAGCCAATCAGTAACTTTTTTTTTGCAAACGGATCTAGAAAGCGGATAGATATTACATTTTTCATTTGCGATGTTGTACAATCGAGATCCGATTACATTATGGTGTCGTGCTGCGAGTGCGCTCCTAAATGGCTGGGTTTGACAGACTCTGTGACCGCGCCGTTTTTTTGTCAGATCTACATCATACGCAAGACAAGCCTGCTTTCTGCATACAGTTTCAAGCAAAAATAACTGTCTGACAGTAAGAAGTTGGCACTCCTCATATAGTTGGTGCGTTGAAAATCTATATGGCTTAAAAGTCATTACTTTGAGGATTGCCCGTTGTGCTCTTTCTAGTGGCAGAAGGCATGTTTTTGCAGCTCCACCCCAAACAGTTAAACAGTAAGTAATTACAGATTGACCTAGTGCCATGTATACCAATTTTAATGTGTTAAAGTCAGCAGAGTGGCGAAGTTTTTTAAATATGAATATCATTTTGCGCAATCGAGCTGTAATGTTAGATATTTGGTACTTCCATGACATAAGATTATCGATGTAAACTCCGAGATATTTTATATGGGCAGACCTATTTAATACAGGACAACCACAGGATTCTGTTGAGGGGTATATTGCACAGTTATGAGCCCTAAGATTGTAGGTTTCAACAGATGGTTGGGTTATTGTAGTCTTCGAGAATGTGAGGTAAGTGGTTTTACTCAGGTTAAGGGTTAAGAGATTATTAGATAGCCACTGCATAACAAGACTAAGGGCATGTTCAGCGTTAGCAAACACTTCTGGCCAACTTTTTCCGCGGACGAGCAACGCAGTGTCATCTGCATAGGTAAAGGTTGAAGTATAAGGAAGGGAAAGGGAGCATAGAGAATTTATGTAGAGGAGGAACAAGGTAGGCCCAAGAACCGAGCCCTGTGGTACGCCAAAAAGTACGGGGACATTTTCACTAATGGATCCATCTATTTTCACGCACTGAGTTCTGTCAGAGAGATAATCGCCGAAAATTTTAAGTGCATAACCACGGATACCCATTTTCTCCATCTTTAACAAGAGATGTGGAACAGAGACAGTGTCGAATGCCTTAGTGAGGTCGAGGAAAATCCCCAGACATTTTTGATTACTATCAAGATTATCCACTATTTCGTCAACCAGTGAAGCCACTGCATCTTGAGTTGATATTCCATCCCTGAATCCAAACTGATTTGGTGCTAAGATATTGTACCTCTTCAAAAAGTTCTTAAGGCGGTTGTTTAAAAGTTTCTCCAAGACCTTGGACAAAGCAGGCAGAACAGATATTGGCCTGTAATTAGTAATACTATCTCTGTTCCCACTCTTGAAGATGGGATGCACAACAGCTCTTTTAAAAGGCCTAGGGAAGACACCCTTTGCCATGGATATGTTGCAAATATGAGTTATAACTGGTGCTAGTATATTGGAACAGCTTTGTAATAAGTTAGTTGAAATTGCGTCCCACCCAACTGCAGTGTTTCTGCGTAAGCCTCGAATGACCAACTCAACTTCTGCCTCATCCGTAGGGAGAAGAACAAAAGAATTAGCATTAATGCGATCGCTCGACCCTCCTAAGTCATTTCGGGTGTTGCAACTAATATCTTGTGCCAAATCCCTACCAATGGACGAAAAGTATTCGTTAACTTTGTTGATAGACACTGTAACATCTTTTTCCAGATTTAACAGTTCACTAGGAGCGCGTTTAGTGCAATCTGTGTGAGTAATGTTTTTTATTAATTTCCAAGTAGTCCGTGGGTTATTTCTTACCTTGCGGAGTTCACCATTCTGATAACTATGTTTTAATCTTTTAAGTAACTTGTTACAAAAATTTCGGTATCTGACATACGTCACTTTAATAGTATAATTATGAGGATCACTTTTAACCTGTCTACACATAGAATCCCGATTACGAATACACCTGAGCAAGCCCTTGGTTATCCAAGGCCTAAATATTCTTTGTCTGGATGGTATGTGCACTGTTGAAGAATGTTTTTGTATTAATGAACCAATACATGTAATTAACATCTCAGCTGCAGTATTGGGATCTGACTCATTCAAAATTTGGGTGTAATCTGTATTCAAGACATCGGTATATAAAGAGGTATAGTCTACTTTTTGAAAGGAGAATTTGTTTTCTTTAGGTCTTAGTTTCATATCCATGCTAAATAATACAGGTGCGTGGTCTGTTATACTAGACTCAATTATTAGTGTGATGCTTCTTGATGTCGACTTTAGTAAAACGTGGTCTAGACAACTTTTGTCACGAGTCGGCAGATTGTGGGTTGGTAAAAGACCATGCAAAGCCGCAAGATTTAGATAGTCATTCGCCATACTGTTCAACTGTGCTGGCACAATGTTTATATTAATATCTCCAGTTAAAACCACATTTTCGAAGGTAGAAATAGATGTTAGTGTTTCTTCCAAGCCGTTCAAAAAATCAGTGATGTTGCGATTACATGGTGGGCGGTACAAGGCGATTATGGCAAGATTTAGGGATTCTATTTTACATATCAAACAATTTGCATCCTGTATATACACTTCTGTGACTAAATGTATAATCGTGCACTTCACGAAGACGATAATACCGTCGTTTTGATTTATATTGTTGACAGTACGGTAGCCAACATAGTCATTTAGTGGTGGAAGGCTCTCGGTTTTGCTCAGCCAACACTCAGATAATATTATTACGTCCGGGAGAATAGCCAAATTACTTAATAAAACAGTAAATTCATCAAAGTTCCTATTCACGCTGCGTATATTAAGATGGAAAATATTCACTAGATTGGTACCATTATTCAAAAGGCCACTGCAGTCTTGTGGTTTACATATATATGATTGTGTTGCACCAATAGAATCCAATTCATCAAATATTGATGTTATATCCGCCATTCAAGAGTATAGAGGAGAGACACAATTAATACGACATAATAAACGAGCTCAGGTATTATTATCATCTGTGCAAGAATGTCAAGCACTAGTGAGATAACCGTAGGATTACCCATTGCGTTTCTACCATCTTGTTTGGAATGAAGTTTCATCGAACGCAATGTATAAAGCCTGTTACCTATGCCAGAGTTATGAAGTAATAACAGGAAATAAAGAATAAGTAGTAAGTGTAAGTATATATGTGTGATGTTATACAGGTATGTTAAAGGTATATAAACGCGAACTGATGTACACACAAAAATACGTGCAATAGTTTGTTGGTATTGATTTGGGTAAGACCATTGTATATATGAGTAAAGCTTGAATAATCCCTTAAAAATCGGATATAAAATAAAATCATTTAACATAGCAATGATGATATGATTAAATTTTTTCTTTATTATGTTTAAGCCAATGGATTTGTGGTGTAAAGTGTGTAAATATTGTGTGTAATTTGGATACTGAGAATGTGTTAAGTAATATACAGTTAACAGGTATTTTATGTGAAAATATGTTAGACCACTTAAAGGGCTATTACATATACTAACCCTTCTCAATACAAGTAAACTATAGTAATATATAAAGAAAAACGCAAAAATATCAATTTCTACAAGATAAGCCATATGCATAACTATAAGGTGAGAAGTATTTAAAATTCTTACATATTTTTTAGTTAGGAAATCGCTATAATTACTGTAACTTTGATAACTTGTCAAGACACCCCAATGAAGAAATGGTGATAGCTTCCATACCTTCCTGTTTGCGGAGAAAAATCCTGTTGTTAAATGTCCAACAAAATTTATAACTGTGTGATCTTGCGAAATTGCGAGCTTCAAAGAATAATTGCCTCTGGCTAGTCGGGAGATGTTCGGCCACATATATAGGTTTTGTTTCGCCGTCAATACCAAGGTGGCCAGTATTCAACTTTTCCGTTGGTGAACGTCCTTTGTTAAAGTTTCGGCCTGCATCAAGTATATTTCTTTTTAAAGTTACAGTTAGTAACTCGACAACGATCGGCCTACTTGTACCTCTCTTACCCGGCAGCCGATAAATATCACGCAGTTCTGTTGGTTTCAGGTCAACGTTAATAGTATTACATGTTTTCAGCATCAGTGATGTAAGATCATTCGTACTTTCATTTTCCCTCCATGGGATATTTCTTAGTTCCAGAGAGGCTGACCTCGTACTTTGTTGTAGATCCAAGACCTTTCTTTCTAGCTCCAGGATGTAAGCACGCTGTTCCTGCCGTTCTTTTTCCAACCTTTCCACTGTTCTTTTCATGTCCTCATATGCCGTGTTTATGTATTCCATTGATTTTTCAATATCAATATTTGTCCTCTGTATTTCCTTGTTTTGTAGTTTAACTTCGTTTATATCCTCTAGTAATTTTTGAAGTAAGCTGTCTTGACCTTCTTTCCATGTAGTTAATATGTTCAAAATTTTAGTTTCAAATGTCTTGAAGTCGGCTGACTGGTGGTCAGGTGAGAAATCGGGTCGGAAGCGCTTGGAACGCGAGGTTACATTAGACAATTCCGCCTCTTTTTCTATATTCGAAACATCCGGTGAAGACATTACTCGCTTTGTTCGAAGCTATTTAAAGCGACAATGCAGACCCATTCATTTGAAACCGGTGCGTTTACCCTTCATCGTAATAATGCTTGAATTGATGCACACGTAACACATACTTTGTATACCGTCAAAACAAAACCGTTGTTTAACGCAACGATTCTAAGAAACATTTCACTATGCGGGATCTCTGGCTTAATTCCAGCTTCATTTCAACTATGAAATGAAGCTGCAATCTCAGCTGGTCTCTTTTAGTTTGCATGGTCGAATTAAAGAATATTGTTATTTAATTGAGTATTTGTTTGGTCCCACTGTCCCACAATGTCGGCTTTAGGTGCTGTCAACACTTATACTAAAACTTTTCAGTTGCTTGATAGCTATGCTGTTCACAATATCATTGGGATCAACATATTATATGACGTATATGAAGAGCTACACAGCAAGTACTAATAATTCTCTTGGTAAGACGCTTTATTAAATATATTTTCTGATAAGAACCTTTCGGTTATTTCCGACTTCTTCCAGCCGTGGCGAAATCTTGGGTAATTCTAACTGTAGTATTTACAACAGTTTCAATTATTGGGGTCATTCTACCGAACGATAAAAAAATAAAATACTTTTTAATTTCCTTAAAATTAACCTTTTATTGTGTCGTTACAATAAGTCTTAATCTAATAAGCATATAAAAATAGTATCAGAGATCAAACACACACATGCTATGAAGAAATGGTACATTTTGGTTTTATCACATCGACAGGAGTGATTCGAGTTTCGTCATAAGTGACAGAAATTTTCTTAAAAATACTAACTTAAGTAAAAATACAGAAAATAATAATCACTTCTAATTGCTTTTGGTATCATCAGCCTTAATAATGTTAATTACTTATAATGAAATATTGTTATAAAGAAATAAAAAATAATGAAAAATATTCTACAGAAATGACGTACCTAATCATGACATTTCTGTAGAATAAAATAAGAACTTCAAAAAATATCATTTTCTTCATCAGACGAATTAATTTTGTTTTTTTATGTTTTTGAACATTATCTGAAGGCTTTGTATAAATAGTATTTTCATTCTAAGGTTTTCGTATCTTTATTTGAAACATCCCATCGTCAGAAGAATTATCAAATTCATAGCATGTTCTGTAAAAATCAACAGTACGTGAGGTTGTCGCTACTGGGTTCCTGTAAACATCATGTAATGGGTCTGGAGATATGTGATTGTGTCAGTTCTATCAGATCAGAAGAATTATCCAGAGAAGATAGAATACTGATTTATAATACTCGCTCTTTTTAATGCTTTGACCATTAAATCCATATTTGTATGTATCAAACACAAACAGGTGTTCCTCTTGTTGGCTTTTGGAATTAAAACTCAAAATGAAAGAGCGTAAGAAACTTTAATTTGAGTTTCCTCTTTAAACTTTTCGTAAAGGTTAAGCATTGTGTCACTGAGTAACAGTATTTGCTTTTTTGTTTCAGTTTTGTAATGGTGTCTTTTTTTCCAGACGTGGTTCGACTTGATTCATCTTTTTCGAAGAACTTGCGAACAGCTTCCGAGGCCTCGTTACGGGTTTCTCTAATGGTGTTATAATTCTCACATCATTGCGTTCGTTTGATCGTAACAATTTCATCCTTTTTGTTGCCAATGACTTTTCTAATTGTGAAATTCTCTGCCTAAGATGCATATTTTGCAGTTTTAATATTCGCCTATTTTTTTCAGTAAGTTTTAGTCCTAAGGAGGCTATAGGATGGGGTAGATCTCTGAGAAGCTGGAGTTGTAGGAGGAGTGTCATTTTCTATTATTCTCTGCTCAGTCGCTTTTAATCGTTTTAATTTATTACGATAAATCTGTGCGCGCTCTCGCCAACTTTTACTTATTGCTTTTGTGCTCTTCGAATATGGTCTTTAATTAATTTAACTTTCCCAGTTTCTTTTTTCTTTTGATATCTTTCTCTATCTTTTTGACGCCTTTCTTTTAGTTCAGCTTCTGACATTTTTTCCCTCTTCTTTCGAATCCAAGCTTTCTTTTTCTCTTATAACCGCTGTTTTTTCTCTTTCTCAGATTGCTTTTTATTCGCCATATCTGTAAAGGATACCAAAAATAGCTTCGCATATCACTTCCGTCGAAAAAATATCAATTCTGTCTAAACAGATAACTGAAAAGAAAAAAAAGGAAATAAAATCATATCATCGTATGAGATGCTAGTTTTTACATAGTGTTAATAAAATTATAAGCTTTAACTACATAAGTCACTTAGGAAGCACAAAATGTATAAGCATTTGAAGCATTATCAACACTTCTGTAGAAATTCATCATATTTTATTATTTATTTATTTTATTTTATTTATTATATTTCATTTCATTTATTTTATTTATTTCATTTCAATTTATTTCAATTCATTTATTTATTTTATTATTTAACACGTTATTGCTTGTTTATATACTGTACATATTAAGCATATTAACGTGGATATAATATAATACATCTGAATATTTTTTAACCATACATCAATGCTACAACCTACGTCGCATCGTGAACATTCTACAGGACGTGAGTGATCACATACTGTACCCGCAAAAAATACGTAAATTTGCAAATTATTATGAAATTTGTATTACGAGGTGTTACATTAGGTCCTGAAATATAATAAATTTAAGTTTCGAAAATAATTTAAAGTTACGGCGCTAAATTATTTCAAGCGAACACAATTTTTGTCTTTCGGCAGAATGACCCATTGTAACCTTTTAACCATTTAAGCATAATCGAGATTACCATCGTTTTGGAATTATATACATACTTTCACGGTGAAATCCCTAAGGGGTAGGCAGAGGCGTATCAAATACCCACATTTTGCAAACTATACATTTACATAAAATAATATTGGATTAAGAAAAACAGGGTTTAGTTGAGACTGTTTACTAAAAACTGAACTGACATGAATTTTGTGCATCATTTACTTTTAAGTTTAGATCTTAAAGTTTGTCTGCGTTCGTTACTGTTAAAATAATTAAAATCATTTGAATAAGAATAATATGATACCGTCAAGTATGATACCTTGCAGAACACTTGTTTTTATTTCATAGTACCATTTTGAGCTTAACTGATTCCAGAAACGTTTTGCTGTATGTGCCTAATGATATTCTATATACATCCTCAGATTCTTTTGAAACATAAATTGCAAGTTTATTTCAAGAGTCTCGTTTTCATTAACCGACTTTTTTTTTCTTTTTTTTTTATGTCTGTTCAGCCCTCACTCCGTTATTTATGAACCGATTTTAATTATTCTTTTTTTGTTAGATAGCGTATACCTCAAGGGTGGTCCCATGTCAAGGAAGTCTGATGATGGGATCCTGAAAAAATTGAGAGAAACCCTTGAAAATTGTAGGAACGAATAGTGTTTCTGTTTACTTTTTATTACTTTATCAGGTAGTGCGTTTAGAAATCATCATCATTTTTCATCATCATCATCATGATGATGAAAAAAACCATAAAAGAAAATCTTTTTAACAAAAAATTAAACCGACGAAAAGAACTAAAAAGCAAAAAATAAATAAACCTTAAGTCTTAAGTATTGAGCTTATTTATATAAACTATCTAATTTTATATAAATTTATTTTGAGTCAGCGCCAAATAAAATTTGATAATTAATCTGTTTGTTGTTTGGCGCCGACTCAACTTTTTTTAGATTGATTCCCCTCTTCGCCCTTGCAATATTTTATTACATTTCAGTAATAAAATTCTATGGTTCGGGTCCTTTGTGCCAAATATAATATGACACTGAATGTACCTTGTGTGAAAAACATTGGTTACTTGGTCTATTGATGATCAATAGCAGTATACATACCTTAGCAAGTACTTATAGACTGGTTACTGGTGATTTTGTATTTTTATCGCTATGTCAGCAGTAAAATATACGATTATAAATCTTAATAAGATATCTCTGAACTCGTCAAATTTTAGATTCGTACCAGACGTAGCAGACTTTCTTAAAAAGTGAATTTTTGAAATGACACTTGAAGGACAATACAAATGAAATAATAATAATTTTCAAAATTAATTCTCAAAAAAATATTATCATTTAATTTTCAAAAAAAAATATTATCATCAGTAATGATGCTTGCTTTTAATAAAGAATTTGACAATTGAGATTTTCAATTCAGCTGATAAAACTATGGTTCTGATTATTATCACAACACTAGTATCGTCCTTCGAATACTAATCAAGTAAATTTATTATAAACGATACGTACCTACATCAAGATTGAATCTGTTACTTCTCTAAGAAGAACGGGTTGTAAACGTACGATAAACAAGTATTTTAAGATTGCGGCGTTAATTCTAAATCCGTGTTATAACCTCATTTTTGCTTTGAATTTTTTAACAATCTAAAAATCGTCCTAAATTTATTATTTTTTTGTTATATCAATCCAATAAAGCAGTATGTAATATATTCTAGCTTACTTCCTCACAAGTGGACATGGTCGCATATAACCGTGGCCAAGAGGTCCTGGATAATGATGGCTCAGACACCACGTGTATACAACATCTCTCAGCAATTGAGTGCATAGATGGCAATGTCCAAAGTGATCACGTCACCACTCCATCGAGTATTAGGGGTTCGAGTCCCAAACGAAGAAACGTTTCGATCCACAAATAGTTGTCCAGAGTCTAGGTGTTCCTACTCCGTTATTTGAATGTTTGTAACTTCCACCGAGAGACAAGAATTATTCCTTTATGAAAACTTTAATAGGATAGCACAAACACTGTAGTTTTTCTGGCTTTCCTATATTATTGCTCTGTCGTGTATTTGCACAAAGAAAAGATAAGAAAGTATTTTTAAGTGGATCAAGTACTTAATTTGTGTGATTGATTACTTCTTTATGTCCTTGTTCATGTAATATATTTTGTGTATTTTATATATTGCATGTGACTACCAATTAACAATATTTGGAACTGTGCTATTCTATATACATGAGAAGAAGAAAAGATTAGCTTTCTATATCCTCGCGCTCGTAGCTGTAATGTCTTCACTTATACCAGGAGTTCTAACATATTGTTACAAGTACCTTTTAATTTCAGGGATGCCATCAACATACGAAAGAATGAGAATATGGACTATAAATATTACAGTAGCTATAGCCGCGCTTGACCATATCTACCTGGTGTTGCTTTGGGTTATCTCATGCATATCTACAAACCTATTAATCATAGGCAGAGTCTGTCCATGGTTAGTTGTATCGCTTATACTAGTGATCCTTATTAATTTTTAAATATGCCAAAAGAACATAAATGTATGTCCTTTTGGCAGGTGGTTATGTAGGGACTTACAGTTCTCCCTTTACGAAACTATTGGTCTTCGAAGATATATATTTCTTTTTAATCGACTTTAAAAAAGGAGGGGGTTCTATGTCCCACTGCATATTTTTTTATGTTTGTTCACCGATTACTCAAAGACGACTAGACCGATTTGGAAAATTCTTATTTTGTTTCAAAGGTGGTTTCATGGTCATCAGGTCAGGATCTGATGATGAGTTCTTGGAACAATCGGGGGAACTCTTTAAATTTAATAGGCACACTAACTTTTACCCGCGACTTCGTCCCCGTGGTGGCGGACATCAGACATCGTAGAGAGTAGGTAAACTAATTTAATGTACACCAGCGGCTCCAGCCATAATAACCGGTGACGAAACACTGTGTGGTTTTAGTCAGTTCGAGTCCAACATAACACCTTGTTGTTTGGCCCCGGTGAGGTGATGGCCCATGGGGGTTAGATAGTAATTGAGGAGGGAAAACCCACCAGTCACCTTCGGTTTGTAGATCAAAACGATGTCCGCAGCCGAGAATAAACCTCAACGAATTGCCATAATACATATTTTAAATTGCTGTCAAATATTCCCGGGGATGCCCTGCGGCCCCGTTTAAAGGCGAAATACTGGTCGAACTATTACTACATGCCAGCAGAAGATTGCAAATTAAGGCTTAACGCTTTAGAAATACTTGCATCGCCTGGTAAGTATATCTCACTGTGAAAGATGTTTGGTGTGGATTCCCTGTCTATGGCAATTTGTTGAGGCTAATGTCCGTGAAGGTGTTTCTTTCTCCGGATCCCGAGAGTTTCATCCCATCTTTCACTAAATTTGTATGGGAACAAAATCGGTTCATTTTTGTCGGAGACCTGAGATAACATACACAAAAAAAATTCTACATGAGCATCAAATTGAGAGAACACGTGTTCCCATACTAACTTTGCCACCCCTTTTCAAACCCTTGCCTTATCGGATGCTTACGTCATACAACGAATACACCCACCAAGTTTCAGGTCTCTACGATCAGCGGTTTAGGCTGTGCGTTGATCCGTCAGTCAGTCAATCATTCAGGACAAAGCATTTTATATATATAGATAGACTTGAAGCGATTTGGGTATTTTGAGGCGCATTGAAGTCGGTGGTACTTTTTTAAAAGATAATTATTTCATCAGCGCAAGTACCTATGATATATTTGTTTTTGATTCCAGTCTTGCCCGAAGACTTAGTTTCTAAGCAAAACCTTAATCTTATCCCAATTACTTTTAATTTCATTCATTTAATTTTATTTCTATTGACTTAAGTTACAAAAGATTCTTTAAGCACTTTTCAAAATAAGGGTTAATTTTGAAATCGTCACAATTACACTTAAACTACCCGCAATTTCAATAACGTCATAATTGATAAAATAGTAAAACAAGAAACAAGACAAAAGACAGCTCCCAAAGAGTTTCTGAATTGATGAATCGCCACTTCCTTCAATCAATCAATCATTAAAAATCAATCGGAGCAACTGGGTCACCAGTTTTCTTGCAGACAGAAAGATCAACGTTGTTGTCGACGGTGCATGCTCCGACCCTAAGTCTGTCAATGCTGGTGTCTCACAAGGCTGTGTGCTGTCACCCACGCTGTTTCTTCTGCATATCAATGATATGCTACAAATCAGATTATTGCTATGCCGATGATAGCATGAGTGATGCCTTTTACGGCCGCGATAATATTTCTCGGGAAACGTCATCGAGAGCCGATCCTAATTGTGTCTGAAATTGAAATTTCCTTAAAAAAAATTCAGATTGGAGTCCACTTAATCTAGTCCAATTTAACCCCACGAAGACAGGTTTGCGCGTTCATTGCCAAAAATATATCATTTGTCATATCACTTCGCTTTGAGAGCACTTCCCTGACACAGCCAGTATCAGAATCCTTGGCGTCAATATATCGAGCGAAGACTAGTTTCGCGGCCACTTAGAGGATAAGGTTAAATTAGCCCATCGAAAACGCTTGGTATGCTGAACAGATCGAGACAGTATTTCACTCCGGCCTATTACCAACAACTTTATAAAGCGCAGATTCGACCGCAAATAGAATTCTGTTCTCATCTCTATGCAGGTGCATCTTTCCTCCATCGCTTAACGTGACAAAATTTCCATCCCAATCATTTGGATAAATGGCACCCTACCACTCTGCGCTTCTTCAGAAACTTTATGCCTTCAACGACTAATATGTGGAACGAATTGTCGCCTGCGGTATTTCCGAACCGATACGACCTTCACGAAAAGAGCGTACTCCCACCTTAAAGGCCGGCAACGCATTTGTGACTCTTGAGTTGCAGATGTCCATGGGCGGCGGTAGTCACTTACCATCAGCTGACCCGTCACCTCGTTTACCCCCGTCAAAAAAAAAAATCCTATTCATAAGTTAAATTAATGTTGAATTACAAATCTTTTAAAATGAATATTAATGTATTATTTTCAGTTATATTCTGTAGTCGGTACTATGTTATGTCTATTGTCCATGCAATTATCTTGGGGCCTTGGATGTTTCTTCCTACACAGAAAATATGATGAGGTATTACATTATATAGAACTGTTTGGGGTGCAGCAGTATGCTGCATAGTTGGGTTCTGTGAATACGGGAATATGCGTAGTATGTAGGCAAATATGAAATTGCTTAACGATTAATTGTGATATTAGTTTGTTAAAAAAGCCAAATAAAAGCCATTTCGTACGCCAATGGTATGGTAGGGGGTACTTAGGCGACGGATTAAATGTAAAAGATCAAGTGTGGTGTGCTGTAATGACGTGTGCGGCTCTGAATATAAATGAAAAATAAATAAACGGATTAGTCAGGCAAAGACCAAAAAGCGTTAACGTACGTCGTACGTCGTAAAAGATGAATTTCCAATTAGATTTTTAATGTCTGGATACATTAACAATTTAACTGGAAATTCATCTTTTAACGATATGGAAAAACAAGCTTGGAACTCTGTTACTGACGTCACAAAAAAATTACTTATTGTTTTTTTTAGTTTTACTACATCGATGGCCAGAAATAACACGTAAACAATAGCGCGACCTCAGATATAAGGTTGAAAATTTGTTGAGTAGTGTTAATAACCTGTGTATTAACACTACTCGTATTGATACAGTTATCATATATTTGAATTATATAATTGAAGTTATTTTTAGAATGATTTAAGATACTATTTGAAGAAAATACCACTAAGCAGTCCTCGATTTGTTAACCTCAACCGATTTTGATAGACTCAGTCAAGGCTGCTTACCACTTGCGGCAGATGTTAAGATAACATTTTTTTTAGTTGCTGAACGCTGATATTCACACAAATCTAATTCGACTAAAATTTGACCCAAATATACTTGCTAATACATTATCCGATAACGTTACATCTGAAATTTAGACTGAAATTATATTATTTTTTTAAATAATTGCATGTGTATACGCGTACAATACATTTAATTTGATAATACGTGTTATATTTGTGAGAGAATGTGAGGTCCTGAGTTTTTTGTTTATATGAGTGTTAAGAATTAAAAGTTCATGATATCTTAGTTCCTGTAGTAGGTAGAGTTTCTGTGGTAATATTACGCATTTTGTTATTTAATAATTGCCTTCCAGAATAAACTAAAGTCGCTAACTAAAACAGATTTTAACAAACTATAGTAGATTTTCTAACGGCGTACAACATAACATTAATAATTGTATCAAATTTTTTGTAATTTTAACCTCCTTTTTTTTAACGCTCCTTGAACGCCACGTAATACTCAATACTAATAGTTTATTGCTTCCATAATGTATATACATAGGTGATAACAGTTTAAGGAGTAACAATTATGGACTCTGTCGGGCGCAGCACAGTTTGTTTGGGAGAGAGGAAGATAATACAAACATATATAATTTTAAAGTAAGCTATACTATTATTTTGTATATATTATTAATTGATATAATAATTCTACGGATTGTGCTTGTCATTCGCGTATTGCAAAATTGCTATGCTGAGAGGTTTTGGGATGGGGTGTCGATTTAGGAGGATATCAATTGAGAGAGGCTGTGGATTAAATTAGTTATATTGGAAACTGAACTAGCTACTTGCACAATTAGACTTTACAAAGGATTCATGAATAGCCCGGGTGCAGCAACTTGACAGCCGTCCACTCTGACTTGCTTGTGTTGGCCGTATCTTTTGATTGCATTGACTTAGAAATTGATTTTTATACAGCTTCAAGGGACCGCAGACATAAATTTTTGGTATTGACTTCAACTTGATGCGTCCAAAAGTTCCTGAAAAAAACGCGGGATGATTTCAAACAATACAACCCGAAAAAACGCGCTTTATTGGCGATCAAATTATAGCATTCTTATCCAAACTACCTATACATACAAAGTTTCCTTTTGATACGAGGTAGTGGTACGAGGTAGTGGTTCGATACGATATTAGTGGTAGGTTAAAATTGACTTCCAAGATTTGTTAACATAGCTCGTTAGTTTTTTTTTTTAAATAACAACTCCGGCATTAGGAATAATCCTGTGTCGCGGGGTCTTCACAAACATTCAAACAACGGACACAAAGAACACCCAGATTCGGGACAACTTATTGTGGATCACACAAATTTTTGTCCCGTGTAGGCTTCGAACCCACAACACTTACACACACAGTTACACAAGTGAAGCTAATAAAATCGTGTACTAGTACTTGACCCTTTGTATAATAACTTAACAAGCAATCAAGTCAGAGCTTAGAGCGATTTTAATATGAACAATGAACGTCTAATTGGATGGCTGTAAATCTCCACATGTATCATGATTGTATTTCGAATTGTAGCCTTCGCTTCAGCCTGAGCTCTTTATTCATTTATTTGCATTTGTAATAATGCTTAATTTATTGCTTAAGTACAGCAGAATACAAAAGTATTATAACAATGGTAGACCATGAGAACCAAAACGATTATCTATAAGTAATCTCTTTTAATATAATGATGCTTAACAATTAACATTGTATAGCAAATACACTCAAATTAAAACTCACATAACCTTCTAATTAAAAAATAAAATAAAATAATTACATAAATGATTTTCAAAACAATTAGTTATTTGAATCCTAAACCTGACTATTATTATAAGTGGGAAAGTAAGTTTGTTTGTTTTTTACGCTTTCGTGTCTAATTACTTAACGAATCTTCATAAAATTTTGCATGCAGGTTGTCAGGGATAAAGTACACACACCTAATGCGAGTAATCGAGTGGATTTAACCTGGATAACGCTGATACAGATGCGAAATCGCGGTGCGTAACAATGGATTTGTGTTTCGCCGAAAAACCACTGAGCGGCGGGTAACTTGTATCGGTTATCAGGAAGGCGCTGAAAGGAGCTGCGTCAACGTGACTATGCAAAGCATACTAAGGAATGACATGGGCAAGTTCAAGGTACAGTTTACTTCGAGATTTTTTTAATTTTAGCGAGACGTACCCTCACTAATCTAAACGCCAATAAACCGAATGATAAGGAAATGTCTGGCATCAGTCGTTTGATTACCTCATCATCATCCTCCGCGCCTTTTCCCAACTAAGTTGGAGTCGGCTTTCAGTCTAACTACGATACCGCCGAACTTTGATATTTTACGTGAAGTGACTGCCATCAGACCTCCACAACCCGAGTTACGACTAGGCGACTAACTAGGCGATATCGAAGTTCTGTAGTTAGACCAGGTTGTCGGACCTTTTAGGGCTCCAACTACCAACGAATGCCACAGATGTTTGTATGGCACCCGGGACCGACGGTTTAACGTGCTCTCCGAGGCACAGAGGGGTTTCAATGTGTTAAAAATGGTCACCCATCCTAGACTGACACGGCTAGTATTACTTAACTTTGTAATATGCTAACCTACTCGGTTACTTAGCCACGAGCCCCTCGAGTCGTTTGATTACCTAATTGTCTAATATTATAACTGTTTTTTTTTTATAATAATAACATCGGTCCATAAGTAATGAAGACAGACCTCCTTTGCCGCTAGCTTGGGCCGGCGGTCAATCGTCAGATTCACAGTGCTAAAGTTACATAAAATCACTGGTAACTTTTATTAAATTGTGAATGCTGATTCTTGCATTTTTTTTTGTACACAACAATCTCGTTTAAAAGTTATTAACAATATTGCCAGACAGTTTCCGTGACCAGTTATTTAAGCCTGACGCTTTAAAGTTTTAAATAATAGCATATATTTAAAGATGAAAAAATTTGGACTCGGACTAGTCCAAAATTTTTTCATGTGATGTTGAGAGAACCATTTTAATGCTATTTGTAAGCAGACAGACAAATTTTGAGGGCCACAAATCCTCTAGATACATTTAAAATGTCGCAGTGAGTATGTGAATTGATGCAGGGGATTTTTGGCACCTAGGATTTGTCTCGCTGCTTACAATTAGCAGTTCATTATAAATTATACAATACAATACAATATTCTTTATTGTACACCATAAAACAATTTACAACATTAAAATAAAAACAAATAATGGTACAAACGGCGCTCTTATCGCTAGCTGCGATTTCTTACAGACAACCTTTAGATGGACAGATGTAAAATGTCAAAAAATACAGAAATATAGGGCAATAAACAGGTGCACAAATTGTCTAAATATTTTATTGAAATTATAAGAATGGAAGAAAAAACAAAACAATAATTACCTCACATAGAAACTTGTTAACATATTATACAGTCAAACATACATACATATACCTACATACATACCTAAACACATATATACACAAACATACATACGTATAATAAATACATGTCAATAATAACTAAACTTTAATACAGAATTTATGCATTATATATGCATAAATTCTGTATTGTAAGATGCAAGTAAAATTATAAGTATTAAACATATTATTACTATGATGACAGATAGTAATCAAATACCAGTGTTTTAAAAGTCGTCCGCGATTGAGCACGCCTAACAAAATCAGGCTAAATGTTTATCTCTTGCAAAAACAAGAATATTTATCTTTTCTTAGTACTTAAATCTATTTAATTTATTATTGTTGCTCGTCTGTTGAATTTATAACGATATATATACCTATTATTACTAGCTAGTTTACACTTTCAGACAGTTGCAGTGTTTAATACTACTATAAGCGTATTTTTATTTGTCTCAATAGCATGTATGTCTCCTCACAGCAGCGACCCCAATATAGTTTCCGTATACATAATTTACTTTAAACATGGTTACTACTTAGTCATTGAAATGTCTGTTCAATGTGTGTATAAAGGTTAGCCCACACACGTTTAATATTAGACTATAAATGCTAACACAACTTATTAACAAGAAGAGTATTAAAGAGATACTGAACACGCCACCTCATTAGTTTCACTACACTACATATAAAAGATGTTTAAACTTTTGTTTGTCTTTATTGTTTTTATAGGTAAGTGTATTCTATTTATTTCTGTTTGCTTTTTATTTCTCTATTTTTTTTTTTAATATGACACACAGTTTTGTGATAGGTTGTTTTCTTTAAAAAAATAAAGGGTGATAATTTATTTTAATGACACTAAAAATAGTAGTTTATTTTTGAATATACATTTTTATTTTTACTGTGATTATAAGACTAATCATAATATCATAATTATATAAATAAATAATTTAAATATATATATATACGGGCTATTTACATGCATGCGTCATAAAATTCCTCCGCATCGTCGCCTACTGGCAGTGTTCCCAGAAGGCTGGCAGCATTGCCACGTTGAATGGCAATGCTAATTCTCTGTGCAAGAAAAAGGCCCGCCTTCTGGTCACGAGAAGTGTCGATCAGTCGCTTAGCTAATTCCTTATAAACGGAACGAGCACTTGTACCCCATGACCCTAGCGTTTCGACCCCAAACGGTTCAAAAACATAGTTACCAATTAAATTATTGTATTTACGCCGTTTGAGGCTTTCTGCTGATGCAGCAGCAGCGCCAGCACAACCAGCTGTACTTTGAAGATGTGATAGCGCGAGGGTGTCAACGCAGATTTTAATTAAATGTGATACTTTATTAATCTTAGCTGAACTCGTGCACCTATTAACTGCCCTATAAACCAATCCATTGCATCTGTTCATCTAAAGGTTGTCTGAAGAAATCGCAACTAGCGATAAGACCGCCGCGGCCGTTTGTACCATGACTGGTGTTTATTTTTTTGTAATACTGTAAATTGTTTTATTGTATTCTATTGTTAATTTATTTATGTCATTTATTTACATCCCCTTCGGTTATACAGGTATGAGTGTATATGATGCATGTATTTTACATTTATTGTCCAAATTTTCCAGAAGGAATACAAAAAAAGACATTTTAGGATTTAAATTAAGAACACTAACCAATAAACATTTTTTCAGTGGCACTTTCAACAAATATTGTAAGTTCTCGTGAAAGTAAAAGCTATCCAGCAATAGACGCAATAATCCAAGGACTGAAGGAAGAAATATGGGATGAAAAAGAAGCACCATGTTTGCAAGAGACCCTGGAACTTTTGCGCAGCGTCAAAAACTTCACTTTATGGGCCACTTGGGGTTAGTAGTATAAGAAATCAAGACCTTAGAAACGGTAAGGACATGCAACCTTGGGCAATTAACAGCAAGCTCAAGAAGTTTAATCACTTTTGGTCGGGATTACTTTGACTTAGCAATTAACCGGCTTTTTTAAGCACTAGAAATACAAAAAGGTTTAATGGTAAAAAATGCATTACGTAGTCGACATATACGTAGCAGTGCTATTACCGAGACGATTTGGGTTGACAACTGAAATTGTCTTGCTAACAGTGGCTCCTGACGGCTTCTAACAAATTAAAATATGAATATGTCGTGAGAGACAGTATCTTTTGTCATTTAAGGAAACTGATTTCTTTAAACGAGTTTGAATGAGAGATTTTTTTCATTCGCTGGAGTCATTTGTGAATGTGTTACGTACCGCCTTTAATGATTAATGAATGTTTCTTTTATTTAAAAAGCTAAATTAAGTGTTGTCTCATGTAAACTTGAAAAAGATTCATCCATAGAATTGAAACTAAATGCCTAATTATGCACCACTTTCTTAATTGTTTACATTTTAAAACCCACATCATATTATAAAACTAAGTCTATAGCCGTGTCTGTCTGTTTGAACGCGATAAACTCGAAAAGTACCGAACGGATTTTCATGCGGTTTTATGAGGAAGGTTGAGGTGTATAATTCATGAAGGTTTTGTATAAATTGGCTATAGTATAAAGACGATCATTAAATATATTGGCAAAAATCATGCCGACACTGGGAGGCTCACTGGCGTGTGCCGCATAAACGAATAGTTATATGAAAACTACAATTTATAAAATAAACTTTCCGGCAACGTCTGTCTGTCTGAACGTGACAAACTTCTAAAGTACCTAACGAATTTTCCTACGGTTTTTACCAAGGGATAGAGTGATCAGTGAGAAATGTTTAAGTGTATAATTCATGAAAGTTTGTTGAAATATGATGACGATCGTGGAATATGTCGGAAACAACACATGCCGACACAGAGCTTTACTGACGCGCGCCGTGTGAATCAACAGTTACATGAAAACAATGTATGACGGAATGATTCGTCTTAAAACGATCTATTACAATATAGCCAAACTAATATTAATTCAACGTATCCATGGTCTATCCACGTGTTCTATGGGTAATTCAATGTATCCTCTTGACACCTCTTGTAAACACCACAAATTAAATAGTATAATAATATTAAACGATAAGTGCAATATGAATGTTCCTTTATTATTCATGTCTTTCATACTGAAAACAATAAATAATGCATTTTTGTTAAAAATAATAAAAGATAGTATTTCAATAAATTGTTTCGCATTTATAAAATCACTAAAAGTTTGCTCAGCCCGCTCGCTTCTCACTTCTGATGTCGAATCTTCAGGCACAGAATTAAACATAATGTGGGCACGAAGTGGGTACAGGTGATAAGAAAACTCCCTTTTATATTTAATCACTGATGTATTGTAAACAAGCAAAGTAACAGTTCCTAGGCTAGTGTTAACTCGGTGGTGATCAACTTAAAGTGAACTTGTCCTTCCGCGCGCCAATACCCTCGTGCATTTATTTATTATAGAAGGCGCTCTAAGCATCCGTACTAATAACAATAATGACTGACTGACTAATCTGACATTAAATCACACTAACTGACCCGTGCAACTTCGTCTGGGATTGTAAATTTTTCCCGTTTTTCATTAAAGCGTTATAGCGTGATGTTATATAACCTATAACCTTCCCCTAGAAATGGGCTTTCTAAAAACTAAAATAATTTTGAATTCGAACCCGTAGTTCCTGAGGTAAGCGCGTTCAACCAAACGATAAAACAACTCAACAAATAAACTCTTCAGCCTTTTAATATTATATTATAGATAAATCATACTTCTAACAGTAATTAAAAGGAAGGAAAAACAAACATCTTTCAATAAAACTATAATAATAGTAACGGTACAAATATCATATTAATATGTTGTGTAACCACCATTTGTGTCTATAACATTTTGGAGACGGTCTCTCATTGAACCCACAAGCCTTGAACAAATATCAGATTTGCGGGTTTCCTCCTATATTTCGTTACAATGCCGTTCCAGAGCGTTAAGTGTTCTTTCAAAGATTACTACTAATGTGTGACCCACGTTGCTAATATACTTTATTAAAAAAAAAAATGTGTGACCCACGATACTAGGATTGTTTTGCTAACAGTAAAATAAATTTTCCAGTAGAGTAAGGCACATAAATATAAGAATTGTATTATGATGCTATATTTATTTCAGTGTGGGATGCAAACAAATTCCCTTCAGGTGGTCTTTACGGTTCCTGGATCCAACTTAGCAATTTCGACCAGTGTATGAAACCTCCCTGGTTGGATACGCATCCTGAACTCAAAACCCAGTACTGTCTTGCCGAAGTCCAAATAGTGCGCAAAGAATTGAATAACAGAATATTTGATCCCTACGCATCTACAGAAGTGTTTCTAAAAGTACGTTATACATTTCAGTTAAGAATTTCAGTCGTCAATGTTAAAGAACATGATGTCAGTGTGTATCAGGTTTGCTTCAATTTAGCTCTTAGCCCGAAACGCTTTCTAAAAGACATTGATGTATATAACATTAGTACTAAAATTGCCTAGCGTGCTATGGAGAGGGCTGTTCTGTTTGTTTGTTTAGTCGTTAGGGATATGACTTATAAGAAATAATTGAGAAAGCTTTTGCAACTCATAAAGGGAACATTCTTCAAGCATTGTTTTTTTTTTGGTAAATCAGTTACTGTGAAGTAGTTCTTGCCTTGTTACGGTAGTTCTAATTAATATTATAAATGCGAATGTGAGTTTGTTTGTTTGTTTATAACGCTTTTTTGCCTTAACTACTCAACAGATAATCACTGAAAGGTTAAGAAAGGACTTTGCCCACTTTCATTCTGATAAAAGTCGAGTTCCCGAAGGATAAAATAAAAGAAACGCGAACGAAATAAATAAACCAACTCGCTAAAAAAAAATTTTTACTTCTGAATTTTTCTCATTTCAGACGAATACCAAAACAGGTTTGCGTATTAACCAATTCACATGGGGTATATGTGTCCTTGCGTCTTGTCAGCCTCATTCCATAACCAAGATCGTGAGGCAAATGTACTTAAGTACTCACTTCAAGGCTATATCACATCCAAATATCACTGTGGGTTATTGTCAAGAAGCTGGTACAAAGGAAGAATTAACAACAGGATATTATTTGTTCATGTAAGTTTTTGGTACATCTACCAGGTCACTGCCAAGTATATCGTCTATCACCTTTCTATGGTTCAAGATCATTTGACATCATGAAACAACAAGGTTGATTTTCCTGTGCAATAATATTCTGACAGTTCATTGTTAGAGATAGGTTCAACCTTATCGCTATTGTGTATATACATAAACTTTTGTCAAAACTGGTAGATCATTTTCTTTGTGAACTGTACATACTGTTACTGTTGACTGACCTGTTGGTGGTGGACTGGACTGCTAAGCCAGAGGTCGTGGGTTTGGTTCCCACTCAAGACAAATAATTGTATGAAGAGCACGACAGTTTGTTCTGTGTCTGGGTCTAATTTATCTATAATATGTATGTATTTAGAAATATATATTATAAGTATCAGCACTCTAGTTACCACAGTACAAGGTCTGTCTAGTTTGGGAACAAACGGCCGTGTGTGACATGTGTGAAGTTATTTTTTTTATTTTTATTACATACCTATTACTGAAATAAAGTAAGTTAGTTTTGGATGAAGTAGCTTTCTAATGGTGAAAGATTGATTAAAATCGATTGAGTAGCTTCAGAGTTATCAGCTATAAACAAAAAAATCTTAATGATATTAGTATAGATGTTTATTTATTTACATACTTACCTAAATATTAGTTGTCGTCTTTATTTTCAAGTTAATCATATCCAGCTTACATAAAATAGAAACTGTAAGTACATAATAATAGTATAATATAATAGTAATAATATACATAGTGTTCCATTATCGTATACATTTGTTCTTTTCACTCGTGAATCTCGTGAAGAATGAAGCTATTTAAAGCGACTATGCAGACTCATTCATTCAAAACCAGTGCGTCTACCCTTTATCGTAAAAATGTTTGAATTGATGCACACGTAACATATTCTACTCTGTATACCGTCCAAACAAACCGTTGATCAATGCAACGATCCTAAGAAACGTTTCACTATGCAGGATCTTCGGCTTAATTCCAGTTTCATTTCAACTATAAAATGAAGCTGCAATCTCAGCAGGGCTATTTTAGTTTGCATTGTTTTTAATGGGCCACGTCAAATTGAAGAACATTTTTATTTTATTGTGTATTCGTTTTGTCCCTATGTCCCACAATATTGGCTTTAGGTGCCTTCTACACTAAACTATAACTTTTCAGTTGCTTGATAGCTACGCTGTTTACAATATCATTGGGATCAACATATTATACGACGTATATGAAGAGCCACACAGCAATTGCTAATTCTTTTGGTAAGACGCTTCATTAAAGATATTTTCTGTTAAAACACTTTGAATCAATTCCGACTTCTTTTAGGCGTGGCGAAATCTCGGGTAATTCTAACTGTAGTATTTACAGCAGTTACAATTGTAACCTTTTAACCATTCAAAGCATAATCGAAAATAACATCGTTTTAGAATTATATACTTACACTCACACCTGTACCCCTGAAGGGGTAAGCAGAGACTTATGGAATGACAACATTTTGCAAACTATACATTTATATAAAATAATATTGGATTAACAATAAAAGGATTTATTAGTAAACAGTCTCACTGTTTACTAAAAACCAAATTATCATGAGTTTTGTGCAACATTTACTTTAAGGTTTACTTTGATCTTTAAGTTTGTCTGCGTACTTTACTGTTTTATAAGTCATCAGCGAACACGAGTTATATATATATATATATCTCCAAACGATATTTGAGTGGTATAGCTAATTTAAAATAAAGATAACTAAAATTATTTAAAATAAGAAAAAGGTTGAGTCAAGTATGATACCTTGCAGAACACTTGTTTTATTTCATATTGACCTTAACAAATTTCTGAATCTTTTTTACTGTATGTGCATTGTGCTCGATATTCTATATACATACTTCAATTCTTTTGAAAAATAATTTGTAAGTATATTTCAAGTCTCTCGTTTTCATTTCATGTATACCATGAAAGGCAGTGTTTGCTACATGTATCCTTTGGTTTATCTGACAAACAATGTTATTTATCAAGGAATTAATTAAATCTTACGGTTTGTTTTGGACAAACTTTATATTAATATTAAACATTTTACTATTTTCAGTTGCCGTAGTATCAGAATCATTTTGCATGATAAGAAACTCAGCGGCGCTAACCAAGCCGCAGAAGAACGAGATTAAAGTGCTCAATGGCATCAGGTTTATAGCAGCAGCTCAAGTGGTGTTATTCCATGTTATTTTTTTCACAATGATATCAGGAAATGTGAATGGCAGGGATTTAGAACTTGTTGGTTTTGTTCAATTTCTTTTTTTTTTTCTTTTTTGAAGAAGTGTTCACACATTACTAGTATTCTTGTTAGCACCTCCAGCTAAGCTAAATGCTTGTGTTAGGAGTGTGTTCACGTCGGTAGTGTAATGGATGAGATTGCAAGTTCGATGCCTTGGCCATTACGCCGCCGACGCTAATACTTTATGTTGTTTTATCTTTTGATAATTCGACTATTATACCGTTTTGGCAACGAATAAGAAAGTAATATCAATACATGCGATCAAGTAGTTGCGGGTTCGAACCCCCCCCCCCCGTGCACTACCGGCATGAATCCACTCCTAACACAAGCATTTAGCTTAGCTGGAGGGGTTAACAGGAATACTAGTAATGTGTGACCCACGTCACTAGTATTCTTTTATAAAAAAAATATCTGTGTTCTGACAGAAGATAAAACATTTTGTTTGATCACTTTGCTCTATGTAACTACACATCAATCATTGTTAAGATCTTAGGGCAAAAGTATATAGTGTCAATGTCTGTATACATGGACTGCAGAATGTATCAACTGATGATTTCAAGCAAATCAAGCAAATCAAATCAAGGATTCTAATCAACTATTGTATTTTTCGATTTCAGAATATAGGTTTTTACGATAAGGTGTTAAATATGACCGTCCATGTAGATACATTCTTTGCAATGTCGGGACTACTACACATTAAGGGTCTTTTAACCAAAAAGCAGCAAAATCTCTTCATCATCTTATGGAAGCGATATGTTAGGTGAGGTTTTATTGCCTGGGGCACAGATCATGATATAAAAATTTAAATGAATGTGATAAATGTCTGTAAATGAGAAACTGGGCCAAAATACTTTAGTAATTTGTATGGCCGTTATTCAAATTTATTGAAAAATCAGATAACTGCTCTATGAAACTGCATCTCTGATCATGATTAGGGAAATTTATTTTCTTTTCAGATTGATTCCCCTCTTCGCCCTTGCAATATTTTATTACATTTCAGTAATAAAATTCCTGGGTTTGGGTCCTTTGTGGCAAGTATTAAGTGACACTGAATGTGCTTTGTGTCAAAAACATTGGTTACTTAGTCTATTGATGATCAACACTAGTGTACGTACCTCAGTAAGTACTTATAGATACTGGTTATTTTGTATTTTTATCGATATGTCGGCACTAAAATATACGATTATAAATCTTAAGAAGTTATCTCTGACCTCGTCATATTTTAGATTCACACCCGGCGTAGCAGAATTTCTTTAGTGTTTAAAAAGTAAAATTTCATAATCACACTTAAATGACAATACAAATGAAATTATAATACAAGCATTCAGTAATGCGGAAATTTGCGGCATAAACGGCTGTATCTTTTGATTGCGTTGATGTAGAAACTTGATTTTTTCACAGCTCTAAGGGACAGTAGACTTGAGTATTTGATATAAATTTCAGCTTGATACCTCCACGCGTTCCTGAGAAAAAGGGTCTTGACAGACAGACAGACCTTCGGACGGACGGACAACAAAGTGATCCTATAAGGGTTTTTTTTCCTATCAAGGTACGGAACCCTAAAAATGTGATGCTTGTTTTTAATAACGTATTTGACAATTGAGATTTTCAATTTAGCTGATGAAACTATGGTACTGATTATTATGACAACACTAGTATCGTCCTTCGAATACTAATGAAGTAAATTTATTATAAACCATAAGTACCTGCATTAAGATTGAATCTGTTACTTGTTACTGTTACTAAGAAGAACGGGTTGTAAACGTACGATAGCCATTATACTAAGACTAGCTGGTACCCGCGACTTCGTCTGCGTAGAATTTGTAATAAATTTTTTCTTCAATCTCTTCCATCTTTTGAGGAGAAGTAAGGTATTCGTAAGTTACTTTTAGTTTAGTGGTTAGTGACTACTGAGCCAGAGGTCGTGGGTTCGATTCCCACCCAGGACAAATAATCGTATTCCAAATGTACACCTACTTTCCGTTTCCCTTGCTTTCAGGGGAACTGTTAGTACTATTTTCAACTGGAATGGCAAATCCGTCGGATTTTTGGATTACGGGGAATTAATCCACATTGTCCCTTTGCTGTTCCTATCATATTTATTGCTCGAAAAGATCACCATCAATATGTGACATGCTTTTGGTCGTTGTCTGTCCCACAATTTAATAGGGATGTTCACATATTTTCAAAACTGGTTTTATTTTATACCTAGACCCATAATGAACGCAATAAATAATATTCTGTTAAAAAACACTAAAATTTATCAGATAAATTTGAAAAATAAAGTTACTTTTAAATTTTCCCCCCGAAACACTCACTTCAGTTTGATTACGTCATTATCCGAAAAACATTATTCAACTGTCAGCCCGTCACAGTAATAAGTGTTCTTGGTGTTTGTGCTCGCGGTTACCTTCACGAATATACCAAATTTAAGTGCTTTACCTGAGAGAAATAGACATAAAGTATTACAAATGCTGTGCAGTGTCCAAGTACAAAAGCACAACAATCAGCACACCGGAAAAACTTTTCATAAATGTCCCAAAAAATTAAACAAATAAGGAGAAAGAGGCTAATTCTTTCACGTTCACGTTGTTACGTTTCACGTTCACGTTGTTACGTTTCACGTTCCTAAGTTTAGCAGCACAAAAATCTTGGTTTCCTGTAAAAAAAATTGCCATCATCAAAGAATCTATCTTCGGTAAGCTCGAAGAGTTTCCTTTGATAAATCCAGTTTCCATAGTGATAAGATTATTACCGAGTTGCAACTAACTTGGAGATAATTCACGCAATGAGTGACGTTTTCTATGTTAATATCAAACCAGTTTTCTCGCAGACGGAAGAATCAAGGTCGTTGTCGACGGTGCATGCTCCGACTTCAAGTCTGTGAATGCTAGTGTCCCACAAGGCTGTGTGCTATCACCCACGCTGTTTCTTCTGCATATCAATGATATGCTGCAAAGCAGCAGCATTCATTGCTATGCCGATGATAGCACGAGTGATGCCCTGTATACCGGCCGCGCTAACATTTCTCGGTTAACCGTCACTGAGAGTCGATCCAAACTTTTGTCTGAAATCGAAGCCTCCTTACAAGGAGTTTCCGATTGGGGTCGACTTAATCCAGTCCAATTTAACCCAACGAAGACACAGGTTTGCGTGTTCACCGCTAAAAAGATACCGTTCGTCGTTTCACCTTGCTTTGAGCGCACTTCCCTGACTGCCACAGCCAGCATCAGAATCCTTGGCATCGATATATTGAGCGAAGTCCAGTTCCGCCGTCACTTGGAGGGTAAGGCCAAATTAGCCTCGAAGAAGCTTGGTGTGCTCAACAGATCGCAACAGTATTTCACCCCGGCCCACCGCCTGCAACTTTATAAGGCGCAGGTTCGGCCGCGTATGGAATACTGTTCTCATATCTATGCAGGAGCACCCCAGTACCAGCTTCTTTCTCTTGACCGCATTCAACGGAGAGCGACTCGAATCATCGATTGCCAGGATATTTCAGATCGGCTTGACCCCTTGGCATTGCGAAGAGATGTAGCCTCACTCTGCATTCTCTATCACATGTATAATGGGGAGTGCTCCGAGAAATTGTTCGGACTTATACCGGCCGCAACGTTTCGCCATCGTTCAACGCAACAAAACTTTCATCCCCATCACCTGGATAATTGGCAATCTACCACTGTGCGGTTTCCCAGAATTTTTTTGCCTCGCACAACCAATCTTTGGAACAAATTGTCGCCTGCGGTATTTCCGGACCGATACGACCTTCAAACCTTCAAGAAAAGAGCGTACTCCAATCTCAAAGGCCGGCAACGCACTTGTGACTCTTGAGTGGCAGGTGTCCATGGGCGGAGGTAGTCACTTACCATCAGGTGATCCGTCTGCTCGTTTGCCCTATAATTAAAAAAAAAAAATTAGTTTCAAGTTTCTAGCTCTAAATATAACGACACTTCCACACAACTTATCATCCCCACCTTTCAACCCCTTACACCCCTTTATTTGCATTAAAAAGTAGCCTATGTCCTTTATCAGGCTCTAGACTATCTGTGCACCAAATATCATTTAAATCGGTTCAGTAGTTTTGGCGTGAAAGGGCGACAGACCGACTAGATAGACAGAGTTACTTTCGCATTTAGAAATTTAAGTAAGGATTGTGGAATTAATTCTAAATCTATGTTTTGACCTCATTTTTGCTTTTATTTTTAACCGTTTAAAAATCGTTTATTATATATTATTTATTATTTTTTTGTTATACCATTGCAATAGATCAATATACAATATATTCTAGCATACTTCCTCACAAGTGGACAAGGTCGCATGTTACCTTGATCAAGAGGTCCTGGCAAATGGTGGCTCAGATACCGCGTGTATACAATATCACTCAGAAATTTCTATGTTTAATAGGTTCAAACCTTCAACGGTATCACTGAGTGATTTTTATTTTTTAGTACGTTAGCTTTTGGAGCATTTCAATAAAATGAAATTCAGGTGGCATCAGCTTGCATCCTGTTTACCTCTCGTGTAACACTAACACTATTGTACCTGAAGATCTGACTTTTAAAAAGAGTGGCCATGAGTTTCTTTGCCAGTATTCTTCTCATAAGGCCCTACGCATTTTGGAAACTGGAAGTTATAGATCGACACAAACAGGCAGTAGATTTTGGTGTTTTTCACCTAATTTACCTTGACAATCCAGTACATGCTGTGGCGTCTGTTTGTGCCGATCTATGATTTTAACTCTAGCTTCAATTTAACGTTCATAAATGTCACTTAGTGTCTTATTGAATAAATGATTTTGAATTTGAATTTGAATTGAATTTGAAATTAAGTGCATAGATAGCGCAATGTTCAAATGTGTTAGGGGATCGAGTCCCACAAGGACCAAAAGTTTGTGTTATCTACAAATAGTTGTCCAGAGTGTAGGTGTTCCTACTCCATCGTTTGAATATAAGTAACTTACTCCGCGACACAAGAATTATTCGGGAGTGCGGGAGTTGTGTTTTATAAGAACTTTGATAGGATATCACAAACACTGTATGGTTGTTTTGGGTTTTCTATATTATGCTTAGTCGTGTGTTTGTACAAAGAAAAGAAAAGAAAGTATTTCTAAGTGTATCAAGTACTTAATTTGTGTGATCGATTACTTCTTTATGTTCTTGTTCATGTGATTTATTTTGTGTATTTTACGTTTTTTTAGTGTCACATTGTAACTTGGTGTATTGCATGTGACTACCAATACACAATTTTTGGAACTGTGCTATTCTATATACATGAGAAGAAGAAAAGATTAGCTTTCCAAATCTTCGGGATCGCAACACTAATGTCTTTACTTATACCAGGAGTTCTAACGTATTGGTACAAGATAACTCCTATGTTCTTCTTAAATTTGGAGTAAGTAATATTTTTTATTAAATTCATGAACTAATCGCTCTTACTATTATTTGTTTTTTGAGCTGTCATCGCAGTTTCAGGACTGTTTTTCCTTTAAAGGCTGACCTGAAATTGATTGATAACGATTTTTTTTGTCTTTCTTGGACCCTATCGGCACGATAGGTTAAATTTAAAGGAAAAAGCTCTATACAAAGTGAAGTATTCAGGAAGTCATTTACAATAGGGGCTCTTATAGCTTTAAATAATCGGCATATATAATTAAAGGCATTTTTGATAGATCTTCAAAAATGTTACTTAGTTCTAGAATGATGTAAAGTCTTTGTAAATATTCTCAAAATCTTGTTTTAACTTCTGATACCTTATTTTTGTATTTTTTTATCATTTCAGGGATGCCATCGACATACGAAAGAATGACAATATGGACTATACATATTTCACCAGCTACAGCCGCGCTGGACCATATCTAGCTGGTGTTGCTATGGGTTATCTCATGCATATCTACAAACCTGTTGATCATAGGCAAAGCCTATCCATGGTTAGTTGTATCGCTTATACTAGTGATCCTTATTAACTTTTAAAATATGCCAAAAAAATATAAATGTATGTCCTTTTGGCAGGTAATTGGATTTTTTTTTTTAATTATCATATAAAATACAAGCAATTTACAATGTAAAATGCTAAAAAAAAACAAAAAATTTACAGTCGGAAAAACATTACACACATATACATACTAAATTCGAGTTAACATCTCTCCTCACGAATTGTTTTACTACGGTACAATAATAAATATTATTTCTTAACCTATCATACTTTATTTTTACATATTATGTGTAAGGAGAAAGGTTTTTAATTTATGTCTAATGTTGTTTTCTGTCGTTGCATTAACTAAACTCGGAGGTAGTTTATTTATCAGTCGAGGGACAATGTAGGTAGTCGTTCTTTCGCCGTACATATTGTTGGCTCGCTCCGTGCATAACTTGTTTTGCGCTATCGCTCGAGTGTATACAGGATGTTCTATGATTTTCTTTAATTTATCGTTAAAAAGTTTTATACTAACATGGTGTAAGTAATTTTTTTCTGTACAGGTAATATATTACAGTGTTTAAAAAGGCCAGTTTCGTTGTTATAATATTTTTGTTCAGTTTTTTTGAAGTGAGTTAGTGTCTTAATTGAATAACAGATTTTGAATTTGAATTTGAAAATTATATCTTCACAGTTTGTATAAACTCTATATCCAATAAACTTTCTCCTACTACTTTCTATCTATCTGTGTGCTATCGGAAGCTATTTTTAATATAAACCAGGTCATAGAGGACATTTGTGTATGGAGTTGGCAGCATGGGTTTAATGTTAATAAGTAATTTAAAAAATAAATAAATTAGTATTACCTGAGTGGTTCAGTGGTTAGGTTTATGAACTTTTTTTTTTTATTATAGGGGGCAAACAAGCAGACCTGATGGTAAGTGACTACCTTCGCCCATGGACACCTGCAACTCAAGAGTCACAAGTGCGTTGCCGGCCTTTGAGATAGGAGTACGCTCTTTTCTTGAAGGTTTGAAGGTCGTATCGGTCCGGAAATACCGCAGGAGACAATTTGTTCGCAGGATTCGTTGTGCGATCCAAAAAAATTCTGGAAAACCGCACAGTGGTGGATTGCTAATTATCCAGGTGATGGGGATGAAATTTTTGTCGCGTTGAACGATGGCGAAACGTTGTGGCCGGTATAAGTAAGAACAATTCCTCGGAGCACTCCCTTAGATATGAAAGAGAATGCAGAGTGAGGCTACATCTCCTGCATAGCCCAACCTGCGCCTTATAAAGTTGTAGGCGGTGGGCCGGGGTGAACTACTGTCTCAATCTATTGAGCACACCAAGCTTCTTCGAGGCTAATTTGGCCTTATTGTCGCCTGCGGTATTTCCGGACCGGACCGATACGACCTTCAAGAAAAGAGTACTCCCACCTTAAAGGCCGGTAACGCATTAGTGACTCTTTGAGTTGCAGATGTCCATGGGTGGCGGTAGTCACCACCCGACACCTCGTTTATCCCGTCCCATAAGAAAATAAAAAATCTTCTTCACAAGTTAAAATAATGTTGAATTAGTTTACAAATATTTCAAAATTAATATTAATGTATTATTTTCAGTTATATTCTGTAGTCGGTACCATGTTGTCTCTATTATTCATGCAAACATCTTTGAGCCTTGGATATTTCTTCCTACACAAAGAATATGATGCACTAGAAGCCGGTATTGCAGCAGCACTATATAGAACTGTTTGGGGTGCAGCAGTATGCTGCATAGTTGGGTTCTGTGAATACGGGAATGTACGTAAGTATATAGACAAATATTAAATTGCTTAACAATTTGTGATTATTTGTTTGTTAAAAAAAGCTAAAAAAAACCATTTGGTATGCCAATGGTATGAACGGCTTTAGTCAGGCAAAGACCAAAAAGCGTTTACGTAGGTTCGGATATTAAAAATCTAATTGGAAATTCATCTTTAATTATATGGAAAAACAAGCTTGGAACTCTGTTACTGACGACAAAAAAAAAAATTACTTTTTATACTAAGTCCGCTGACCGCTGCAAAAATAAGTGTTGATGGACTGCTAGTATAAAATGGGTTGTAACATCATATCATTAAATTTGCATTTCCTTCACTAATACTTGAGCTTTTTCCCGAAAATATGACTTCAGTTAGTGATGAGTGTGGAGAATGCTTTCACCTTTTCACCTTTACCAAGGCAGATGGAAGCGTGTTACACACGTAGATTACTGTTGGAGCCTTATAATCCTGAATCCTAGTCCAAGGGGAAAGTTAGCTACAACAAAAAAAAACCGTTCTGATTAATTAAAAAGATCAATGAAAGTCAAAGTACTAGTACTTAAAAATTGTGAATTAAGACATGGCTTTTACCCAAGAGTTGAGATAATGTAAAATAAATATTTTCGTTGTTTTACTACATCAATGACAACAAATAACACATCACCAGATACAAAGTTGAAAATTTGTTGAGTAGTGTTATTAACCTGTGTATTAATTACTTCGTATTGATACAATTATCAATTATTATATTTGAATTATATAATTGAAGTAGTTTTTAGAATGATTTAAGATACCATTTGAAGAAAATACCACTAGGCAGTCCTCGATTTGTCAACCTCAACCGATTGGGATAGACTCGGTCAAGGCTGCTTACCACATGCTGTAGGTTTTAAGATAACATTTTTTCTAGTTGCTGAACGCTGAACACTGATATTCAGACAAATCTAATTCGACTAAAATTCGACCCTAATATACTTGCTAATACATTATCCAATAACGTAACAACTGAAATTTAGACTGAAATTATTGTATTTTATTAAATAATTGCATGTGTTTGAACACATGTACAATGTATTTAATTTGGTAATGCGTGTTATATTTGTGAGAAAAGGTGAGATCCTGGGTTTTTTGATTATATAGGTATCAAAAATTAAAAGTTCATGATATCTTAGTACTTGTAGTAGGTAAAGTTTCTGTGGTTTTGTTATTTACTAACGCATAACGCATTTTGTTATTTAATAATTATCCAGAATAAACTACAGTTGATAACTAAAACAGATTTTAATAAACTATAGTAGATTTTTCAACCGTGTACATCATAACATTAATACTTGTATCAGTGTTTTTTGGAATAATAACCCCTATATTTTTTTTACCGAATTTCTTGCAGCATTTGTGACAGCGTTCCTCAGCATGCCGTTCTTCAGGCCACTGGGCCGACTATCTTATGGCCTGTTCGTGGTACATTTATTGGTTATACTACAAACGAATAAAATGTTCTTAGTAAAATCACCTCCAGTGTATGACTTGTTCCCTTCAGTGAGTATAGCTTGACTTACACGAAATGTATAAGTCAATGTATAGATATTATTGGTAGATTGGTTTCTGAAATAATTATTTTAATTAAACACTCAATAGATATTACTGGAATGAAAGTGATGTTGTCTGTAGTTATTTTTAGATAATCGATCGCTCGATCGAAGTTCTCTCTGTTACGAAGCTGCGAAGCGGGCTGTTTATTTTTTCATTTCACACTTTTAATATATGGCGCCTGGGGGGAGAGGGGATTTGACGTTGTGGGTTCAATTCCTGCTCAGTGGAAATATTTTTTTATTTTATTTTATTTGGAAAACTTACAGCTGAGTATCGAAATAGGTGTCAAGAACTAAATATATAAAGGCCAATTACAAGTTTTCACAATTAGTAACTAGTTTAAGTGCAAACAATATTTGGTCGGAGTAAAGAAAAAAAAACCAAAAGAGCATGCGCATGCACACTTTTACATCATCGTATACAGAAAAAAAAACCGTTTCGTAATGATACTTTTTAGATGAGAAACACTGGTAGCAAACAAATCGATGTCTATTTCCTCTGAGAGCTTATTGAATGTTTTACATGCACGAATCATATAACTATTTTGTCTATAAGTGGACCTTACACGCGGTAGATGAAGTAAGACAGGCTTTATGGCTAATGTGTAATGTATTTACAGAATAAAAGTTTCTAACATTCTTGAACTCATTGCATATATTTTGCTTAGTTTTAATTTATTAAGTTTGTTTCAATTTTTTTTTAGAATTATTTGGACTCTGATCATGTTTTGTATTTCAGATTATCGCTACAGTTGGTACTGTAACGGTCTCCTTGGGAATCAGTTACATTCTTTGGTTAATACTAGAAGCTCCTTTGAACAACTTATCTGAACACTTCATTTGTAAAAGGTTTATTTTTTTAATGTCTAATAGAGTAAGTAAAAAGCTATTTACTTCCACCATGACTACGCGTGGGAGTTTAGAAGTTAAAACGTTTATTCATTTAGAAAGCCACAAAAATATCTTGGATTGCACCTAGAACCATGGGTCCTGCAGACTGTCTGCGATACACCACTAACACCCCCCCACTAACAATACTAATAGGGGCCTTAGTACCTTTAATTACACTGACTACCTACCAGTAAAAACATTAGAATATTGGTATTTTTGGGTAGCGTGTACCAAGTTATAGGTACACGTCGTTAATTTTTTTAACCGACTTCAAAAAGGAGGAGGTTCTCAATTTCACTGAATTTTTTTGTGTATGTTGCGCGATATTTTCGCCATTTGTGAACCGATTTCAATAATTCCTTTTTAATGTTTGTTGATTCCACATACATTGAAGAAAATATTCCATATCTAAGGGTGGAAAGTTAAAGGATGAAGCATACAGCTTATTACAATTTATCATAATTTAGGCGCACTACAGTCGGTAATACTTACTTTTGAAAAAAGTTAATTATTACAAATATATTCCGAATTCCGAATAATCGTGTATATTAAACTTTCAGTGTTAAAAACGATGTTATAATAACTTTTATGTTTTCAAAGGTTCGACCGCAGACGGGTAGATCAAAGTATTACTGAAGAGAACAATAAAACAGAACAACAGAATATCAAATTGAAATCAGCTTAAGTCTTCTCCTTAAGAAGAATCAATCATTGTGTGCAACTCCCGTAAAAGCGAGGTCTATGTATTACTGTACCGTTTAACCAGCTATACTAAAGGACTATCAATTAATGACATTACTAGAAGACACTACCCACTACCAGTACCCAGTTCACCTTGTAGAAGAAAGATGGCGACACTTCGACAATAATTTCAATAAAAACAGGGAGAAAATATTTACACACATCAAAAAAGTCTAAGCATCATTTACGGAAACTGCATATTATTTTATATTTTTCTTTAATATTTACTTCTTTCTTGGCAAAATAGATTGGTATACAATCTTTTTTGTTCTGAGAAACATATATACTGGCTGATTTAAACAATAGAAACTTTTCAATTGTGTTTTGTTTTCATTAAAATAAAAGCTAATTATTTTTTCCCGATGTCATGTCATTGTGTTTTTGTTGATTGATAAATTTGGTATTTATCTCAGTTTTATCATTTTGAGATATGCAGTATTTAAAGAAAATTGTCGTGAGTTATTTTTATGTCATGGAGCGACGCCATTTGATTGCTGAAGAAATGCAGAGAGCTGTGGGAATGCTACAAGCGGGAAGAAATCAGTGCCAGGCATTTTGGTGTCAATAGGGGCGTGATTTGTCGTTTGTGGCAGCGTTGTGTTAATACAGGGGATCCTGCTGAGCAGCACCCAGGACATGGAAGGAGTACAACTGCTCGACAGGAGCGATACATACAACTGACTGCAAGACATCAGCCGATGTTAACCGCTCGGGAGATCGTTCTAAAGCTACAATTCTCAAGCGGTGTTGTTGTGTGACCAAACTGTGAGAAATAGGGTGCATTAATACGCCTTACGAGCACGACGCCCAATTGCCCACCTATACGCCATGGGAATCGAGCCCGTCGAAACGAGTTGTATAGGAAACCCTTGACATGGACCCAGGAGCAATTAGAAAAAAAAAAATTTGCGATGAGGCCTGGTTTGGATTTAGGCCTGAAACAAGAAGAGTATAGTCGAGTGTATCGTTGTCTCGGAAATGCTGAATGGCTCAGATGCGTCCAGGAAGTGCAACCTTGCAGTGGCTCCACAGTGATGGCATGGGCGGGTAATATGAAGAACAGACGACTGAGCTCGTTTTTTTTAGATGGCAATATGAACGCTGAAACTTACGTTGAAGATGTCCTCGGGCCTTATGTTCACCCATTTGCACAAAGTCTTGGCTCAGATTTCACGCTGATGCATGACAATGCGAGTTCGCACACAGTTCGGAGGACCAGAGAGTACTCGGCAAAAATAAAAATAATAATAACTTCACACATTTCACACACGGCCGTCAGATCCCAAACTAGGTAGAGCCTGTACTATGGTAACCGGACTGCTGATAAACAAACTTATATAATTTTAAATCCATACTTATTATAGATAAATTACACCCAGACACGGAACAAATTATCGTGCTCATCACTCAATTATTTGTCCTGGGTGGGAAATGAACCCACGACCTCTGGCTTAGCAGTCAGGGTCACTAACCACTAGACCAACAGGCCAGGCAATGGAAAACATCCTTGTATTGCCGTGGCCTGCAAAATCGCCAGACCTCAATTCCATCGAGCACGCACGGTGCATGTTCCAGAGACGTGTTCTAGAGATCCTAGACGGAGTGTCAACCCAACAACTGAAAGACTTGTTAAAATTTCCATGGAAGTGATTGCCGCAGGATCAGATAACCAATCTTATAAATTCAATGAAAAATAGTTGCGAATTACCAAATGTAAAACATGAAAATTTTATTTCGTTTTAACTTTATTTTATACTTCATATGTTACGGTACACATATTGTTAGTTATTGTGATTAAATGAAAGGAATTGAATAAAGAATTTTGCATCAAAGAATGCTTAGTTATTATTTATAAAAGAAATATAAATATATTACAAGATTAAAAATGGTTTAAAAGTTTAAGACCGTACATGTTGCTTAGACTTTTTTGATGTATAATAAATTACAACAGTAATTATTATGAAACGTAAAATTAAACAATTATTTTTCTTTACCTTTATGAACCTGGCGTATCCTCTGGTATACCGGTAGGGCTAAGTGTAATTTTATCATATGAAGTGAGATTGACACACTTCAAGTAAGTCACACTAGAAAAACGAAGGAATATAATAGACTCCATATTTCTATATAAGCTGCTGAGGCATAAGGTAGATTGTCCACAACTTTTAAGCAAAATTAAATTCCAGGTTCCAGCTAGATATCCTCGTTTTACCGCCTAATCGTTACTATCACCCCCTGCATCCTGCGCTTCGCAGAAGTGTTCTCGGTGCAAACTCCACCATACCACGACTTTGCAAACTGCTCAACAGTTACAGCGACCTGTTCGATATACACACCGACTCGCTTAACAAGTTCCGGAATACCATACAAAATATTTTATAAAAGGTTTATTTTTTACTTTCTATCTGTTTTTATCATAACCTACTTGAATTGTATACATTTAGCATAAGCACATAATAATTATTATTTATAGTGCATGAGGTGCTTACCTATAAGTAATTGTAACACTATGCCACTTCACACCAATTGCAAAATGTTTTTTGAATGTTCTACAGTGTATACAATTGTTGGTGAGCCAATAAATAATAATAGTTGTTTATTTCAGAGTACATAAAATTTGTTAGTAACAATATTCTTAGCCTAGGATTAGTAACAAGTCAGGCGCTTGGTCTCACGTGTAGGCCTATCCAGTGCGCCATCAGTACAAAGTCCATTCGACCGGCGCAAGCCAGGATGGCGTTATGCTGCCCCGTACCCGCGCCATCATTATTGTACTGTATGAATTTGTATATGAATTATTAATAAAGACATCTTAAAACAAGCAACATTTTTTCATTATTGCGAGTCCTATCCGTATAAGATGTTGCGAATATTTTGTTCGACGTAATGAAATCAGATTCCGGTAACTACCCTACATAAGCAAAATATGCTAGTCGTTATTATGGTTACATATTGTTATTTTAACAAGTGATGAGTTCACCGCAGCGATAGCAGAGGCACAGTTTACTGAGTAGTTATTACGTAACAAAAAACTCACTTGTTGAAGAATAATTTTATACCAATCCAATTCTTTAGCATTGTATGTATAATCTATGGAAATATGACAAAATATTGTCTCTGCTCGAAAAGGTAAAAATGTAATGGTGTGCAAGTGCAACTCGTGCTATCTATCTTAATAAAACAAAGTTTAGAGAAAGAACTTTTTATTATCTTACTATCCAAAACCCAACATGGTAGCAGAGCGTGGTTACCAAAGTGAAGAAAAAGTAGTAAAGTGTGAAAAATAGAAAGATAGCGAAATTAATAGTCCAACAAAATGGTTATTATATGAAGAAAGCAACTTTAATATCTAGATGTTCTGACTGAAATTGGTTCTCGAAGAAAAACAAATAGCATATTATGTGTTAGAAAATGAAGGATCCAAAAACGAGAAATATACCAAAGATGACGCCAAAGCGAAATCAATTACTGCCCAGGGCGTGGCTGATAATTACATAGAAATAATAAAAAACGGAATCAACGCCAAAGAAATGATTTCTTTATTAGAAAACCAATTCCAACGAAAAAGCGTATATAATAGGTTCTACCTAAAAAGAAAATTGCTAACCTTAAAATGCAATGAAAAACTTTCAGCATTTCTGATTAAGTTCAGTGGCATCATCAGTGACTTACAAGCAATTGAAGTAAAAATCGATGATGAAAACAAAATATGTTATCTATTGTCAGCACTACCTAGCCATTATGACAATGTAATTACTTCAATTGAGACGATGGCAACTGAAAAGAAATTAAGTTTTGATTTTGTGAAATCAAGACTGCTAGACGGTGAAACAAAAATAGCAACAAATGAAAGTAAAGAAAACGCATTTACAATAAACTTTTATCACTGTGGTAAAGTTGGGCATAAGTCATTTCAGTGCAGGTCAAATATAAAAGGTCGAGATCAGGTATACCAAGGACGTGGACAGCTAGGAAATGGATACCAAGGACGTGGACAACTAAGAAATGGATATCAAGGAAGTGGATACTAAGGACGTGGACAACAAGGATGTCTAAGACGAGGACAGTGAGGAAGAAGATCAGGACATGGACATGATGGAGGACAATGGCAACAAGGTTTTACAGCGGAAGTAAGTGAAATTAGTATTATTGCGAGTGAAAATGTATTAACTACAGGATATGACAACTTTGATATATCATTTGTAATAGATTCAGGATGTACACAACATATTGTAAGTAAAGATTTTGAAAAACACATGACAAATATAACAATATTAGAGAAAAGAATAAACATTTATGTTGCGAATGGTCAGTATGTTTTAGCAAACAAGAAAGGAAATTTAAAATTTTATTGTAACAATTTTAAAATAAATATGGAAGCCCTGATTGTTGAAAACATTTCTTATAATTTGTTGTCTGTAAAGAAAATAACAGAATCTGGTTTAAATGTTAAATTCACCTGTAATAAAGCTATCATAACTGGTAAAAATACATATCTTGTTGGTTTTGCTGAAGAAAAGTTATATAAATTAAAAGCTAATTTATGTTATGAAAATGTGATATCAGTGTAGAAAATGATTATCAAATGAAATTATGGCACAGACGTTTAGGTCATTTGAACAAAAAATGTTTAGGTATTTTGCGCTTACCAAGTTCTGAAAAAGTTTGCAGTCCTCCCTGTATTGAGGGAAAAGCCACAAGAGGACCCGTCAAGCCTACATCAAGACCAAGATCAAAGAGAGTAGCGAAGATGTTGCACACAGATATAGCTGGACCAATAAAATAATGTGGATTAAATGGTGAGAAATATTTCATGACTGTACTTGATGATTATTCCTATTATTGTGTGGTATTTCCATTAGTATACAAGTCTGACGCTAGTGAGAAAGTTATAAATTACATAATAAAATTAGAAAATGAAACAGGAAAAAAAGTTCAAAGAATAAGATGTGATAATGGATCTGAGTAAACTGCTAATAAAGTAAAAGACTTCTGTAACAAAAAAGGAATAAACGTGGAATATACTTTACCTTACTCGCCACAACAAAACGGTGTTGCAGAACGTTTAAATAGAACCTTCATTGTTAAAATAAGAACATTATTTGTAGAGACAAATCTGTCTAAGACATTATGGTGTGAAGCAATTCAGTGTGTTGCTTATCAGTTAAACAGGTCTCCTTCATGGGCTATAAATTTCAAAATACCTAGTTTCATGAGACATGGAAAGACAGACTTATCCAGACTACGAGTATTTGGATCTAAGGCATGGGCTACTATTATTCCTAAACAAGATAAATTGAGCCAAAGAGCAAAGTAAACAAGAATGGTTGGATATAACTCCGTTGGTTATAGATTGTGGGATCCAAAAGAAAACAAAATTATTGTATTAAGAGATGTGAGATTTGATGAGAGCGATATTCACTACAAAATGAAAAGAGAGAACAAACAGCCAAATTATTTACCGGAAGAAGAATAAGAAATGGATACAGAAGAAGAATGTGAAACAGAGGAAACAGACATTGAAAATACAGTTGAAGAACAATCTACTAGACCTAAAAGAATAACACAACCTCCTAAATATCTTCAAGACTATGAAACTGATATAGTTATATATTTAAATGCTAATATAATGAGGTCATATGAAGAAGCAATTACAAAAGAAGAATAGAAAAAAGCAATTGATTCAGAACTACAAGCACTAGATAAACTGGAAACATGGAAAGAAGTAAAATTACCATCAAACAAGAAAGCAATAGATACAAAATGGATATTTCAACAAAAAGAAGGCAAGATTAGTAGCAACCCCTTGCTACTAATCTTGCCTTCTTTTTTCCGTCAATCCGAAATCCGAAATCCCCATTTCAAATGAAAACAGAAGATAAATATGAAGCAATGTACTTGTACTCACCTGTTGCTCGAGCTTCAACAGTAAGAATGATTATATCTAAAGCTGTAAATGTAGACTTACCAATAAAACAATTTGATATACCTACTGCATTTCTAAATGGTAAACTAAAATCGGAGATATACATAAAACCTCCATCTGGATATAAAACAAAGAAAGAAGACACAGTATTAAGACTACAAAGAGCTTTGTACGGACTAAAAGAATCACCAAAATGCTGGAATGAGAGAATAAGTGAGTTTCTATAACAAAATAATTTTGAAAGATCCAATCTATAGTACACATGTTTGTACTATAGAGAAGATTGCTGGATAATCATATACGTAGATGATATTTTAACAATTAAAAATAGTAAAATAATTGAAGAAAAATTAAAGAAAGAATTTAAAGCAAAAGAACTTGGAGAAATGAAGGACTTTTTGGGAATAGAAATAATAAGAAATAAAGACACAATAGAAATAAAACAAACTAAATACATAGAGGAGATATTAGAAAAATATAATATGAAAGATTGTAAAGAAATGAAAACTCCTATGGAAACCTACTTCAAAGTACAAGAAAATGATATGAAAAACAACACAGAAAATATGAAAGGAATCTATAGAGAATTAATAGGAAGTCTATTTTATCTAACTACTACCACAAGACTAGACATTACCTACTCAGTAAACTACTTAAGTCGATATCTGGATAAAGCAAATGAGGTTACATGGAGAGTAGCGAAGAGAATACTAAGATACCTAAAAGCTACTAAAAACAAAGGATTAATATTTAAAAAGACTCAAAACTATGACTTATATGCCTATTCAGATGCTGACTTCGCAGGTGACGACAAGGACAGAAAGAGTGTAAGCGGCGGAATGGCTACATCCCGGTTGCATGGTTTTCGAAAAAGCAAGGATGTGTTGCATTGTCAACTGCAGATTCAGAATACGTGGCAGCTGCAACCACTATACAGGAGTTAATGAACCTAAGAGGCATAGCAAATGATCTAAAATGTTTAGCCAATGTAAAATTATTTGTTGATAACCAAAGTGCTATATTGATATCTAAAAGCTTTGAAAATTCAAAAAGAGCAAAACACATAGATATAAAATAGAATTTTATAAAGGATATTATTACAAATAAAAAATAAGTATCCATTCAGTACATAAATACAAATAATAACATAGCTGATGTCATGACTAAAAGTCTTTGTTATGAAAAGTTTCATAATTTATGTAAACATATTATTTCATAGGTTTTAATAAGTACTTAATAATAAAGTATAAGTAAATATGTCTTATTAAGTCATTTGAAAACATAAAAGTAAATAAAGGTTAAATACTATGATCAGATCATTTTCATATAGAGCATGTTGAATGTAAATTGTAATAATAACTATTTGTCATATTAATAAATAAGTGTTGTAAAACAAAAACTTCTCTAAATAAATAAGAAAAGGCACTCTATTAGTTAGTGAATGGATAAGAAAAATTTGATATTAATTAGAAAATAAGTAATAACAAAATATATCTAGTAAGATGATTACACCACATAAGTAAAGTACATAAATAAATGGAACTAACTACATACAAAATGTATAAAAATACTAACAATAAATATCTTTAGATTAATTAAGTGAACAATGAAAGTTGCAAGAAGTTATATGTAACATGTAATGTAAAATAAGTAAATTTGTAAAACTTAGATAAATTGTAAAATTGTATAAGTAAAATTAAAATTGTAAACATTGAATTGTATTACAATTAAGGGGCTGTGTTGAAGAATAATTTTATACCAATCCAATTCTTTAGCATTATGTATTCTCTATGGAAAAATGACAAAATATTGTCTCTGCTCGAAAAGGTAAAAATGTGTGTGCAAGTGCAACTCGTGCTATCTATCATAATAAAACAAAGTTTAGAGAAAGAACTTTTTATTATCTTACTATCCAAAATCCAACATCACTCCCTACAAAAACGTCGATACCAACAGTTTTAATCATAAACTAAAATATATTATACTGAAATAGTCTGGCAACTCGTTTTGTGTAGGTCAGCGCCTCTGAACGTAAAGCAAGGGAACTTTAGTTCAATACAGGGGGATGACAGTAACTACAAAGTGACGTTTTAGAAAGATAGAGGCGCTACCTATGCGTTGGCTCTACGAAAAATCTTCCTAGTTAATATTCAGTTTCTACATAGCTGACGCTACGAGTGCTGATTTACCGACAGTGTTTACCGACCGTTTGACATTTGACAACAATAGGTCAAAAACAAAAACTATCATGTTACAAAATAGTGGCTACTTCTTGTGAGTACGCATGTTTGTAGATCTTATACGAGTGGATCAGATACAAGTAGATTGCGATCGGGTATACGGTATTTTCATAATTTATTTGAACTAGAGTTTACCATGAAAATACCGTATACCCGATCGCCATCCACTTGTATCTGAATATGATGTAACAGCTAAGACTTATATATCACGAGAAAATTACACAACTAAGTCTATTGGTACCTACGTATACGTGTAAAAAATCTAAAGTAACACCATAACTATAAATAGCATAATTAGTTCCGGAGCCAACCGCTAGGCAGCGCTGGTAAGCTTTGAAATGACGCAAGAGGCCTCTATTTTCCCTAAAATTACTTTACTCTTTGGTTCAATACTTCAAGAATAGAGGCGCTGACTACATGGGTAAAAATGTATTATTACCTGCTATAGCTATAATGTATATTTATGAGAACAGAATAAATAACACAAATGTCTAGTTTAATTAGTTTATTAATAACATATTTTATTATCATTTCTATTCTATTCTATTTTTCTTTATGGCAAATGATGCCGATGTCGACAATTCTGCCAATGTCAGTCGTGCGCTGAAGTGTGTGTAAATGAGAAAACGAACATTAGTTCTGTCAAAATTGGATTTATTGCGAATCTTGTTTTGGAGTTAGCACACTGAAACAAACGTTTATTACTACAATACATACTTATAGTACTAAATAAAAAAACAATAATAATAGTGCTTTTTGGAGCAGACAGGCTGAGTCCATGATCCAGTAACCACTGGTTTAGAGAGTCCAACGAAACAGAAAGGGATGAGGCTGCATCCGTGACGGAAAGGTTTTTCACATATAGGGCCAGGTCATCGGCATATTGTAAGATGTGACAATTGTTGTTAAGGCAAGAACCTATATCTGCAGTATATAAGTTGTACAACAAAGGGCTTAGGACAGAGCCTTGCGGCAAGCCTTTCCACACCCTTCGCTGCCCAAATTCTTCCCCCTGCACTCTCAAAACCAGTGAGCGTGACGTAATCAACTGACAAATGCACTGTACCATCCTCGCTGAGATACTCAGCTTTTGCAATTTTTGCCTGAGTATTGGAAGAAGGACGTTATCATAAGCCGAAGTTATGTCAAGGAATGCAACTACTACTGATTTTTTTTGGGATAGAAAGATGCGCATATCTGTAACAAGTGTTCCAATGCTATCCATGGTGCCATGTCCCTTCCTAAATCCGAACTGAGAACTTGGTAGTAGTTCTCTCGATTCGACTATCCATTCCAACCGATTTTTGAGTAGGTGTTCCAAAATTTTTGCTAGCACAGATGATAGTGCGATTGGCCTGTAGCCATTTGCATCATCTGAATTTTTGCCAGGTTTCAGGATTGGGATGATAATTTGTGTTTTCCACTCGTTAGGAATCCAACCATTCTTATAACAATAATTTAAAATTTTCAGGAAGTATTCTCTTGCTCTGCTGCGTTCCCGAGGAGAGAATGGCGTATCGGGTGTTTCCAAAACAGAGTTCCCAAGTGAATACTCACCCTCTTCTTGCACAGAGGGTACATAAGGCGGGGCTATTTTATCATAAAACAGTTCAGCTGTCTCACGGGACATGGGATATGAAATTGTGGGGATACATCCCGATCTGAACCTGTTGACTCTTCTCCACACCAGTGATAAGGGAGTAGGCGGAGACAAAGATGTACAGAATTTGACCCATCCCGCTCTTTTTTTTTGTCGCAGTAGCTTTCTACATCTTGCACTTATTTGTTTGTAAGACAATAAATTATCGGTGTTCATATTCCTGTTGTATCTTTTCTCCGCCTCCTTCCTTTCCCTGACAGCTCTAGTGCAGTCTGGATCCCACCAAGGCGGTGACGGTATTTAACCCCGAGCCGAATTTTTTAAGGGGAATGCTAACTCGGCACATGAGTTGATGGCACCAATGAGGCTGCTCAAACAATTCTGTACATGGCAGTGATCAATTAAGTTTAGATTCTCAGGATCTAAATTTGGAAAATTGTTAACTTCCTCTTCCAGCCCTTCACTGTACTTAGACCAGTCTGCATTATTGAAATTGAATTTTAACAGTGGAGGTGAGCTTTTTTCTAAAAATGTTTGGCCTGAAAAAGATACTAGTATAGGATAATGGTCACTGCCATGTGACAGGTCTGTACAATTCCAAAGGCAAGGGCAGAGGTGGCTAAGTCCGCTGAGCAGAATGTTAGGTCCACACAGCTTCTGAGCTGTCCAAGTAGAGATCGGCGGGTGGGGCAACCATTGTTGAGTACTATAAAGTTGAGGTCATCCATTATCTCTACCAGGCCTTCCCCAAACGCATTACACCGTTCAGAGCCCCATCTGTAATGATGACCGTTAAAGTCTCCCATTACAAGGACTGGGCCGTTGATGTTTTGGAATGTGTTCCTCAAAGTTGGTAAATGATTTTGATAAGGGTGCGCAATATATATTGAGACAAGAGTAATACCTTCGACTTTGCAGGCAACCATGTTAATGTCGTCCATGGTGGGGGGAAGGGGCACGATAGATTGCGGTACTCTATTATTAATGAGGAGGGCTGAACCTCCATGGCCATCCTGTCTGTCGCACCTAAATAAGTTATATTGTGGTATGCGGAAGTTAAGACTTGGTAGTAACCAAGTCTCTGTGAGAGAACAAGCAATAGGCGTGTATCTATTTAAGAGGAGTGTGAGGTCATGCTTCTTATGAAGCACGCTCCTCACATTCCACTGAAGTAGAGTCATTTGTGGAGCCATTTTTAAAATTGAGTAGGAGTGTTATAATTTTATCGGCAACGTTGGACGGTGATGTAGGGATATTTTGGGACATAAAAGACTTTACAATTTCAAAAAGGAATTCGATGATAGGTGATGATAAATTGGAAAAGGATTGGATATTTGGATTGGAAAGACCACAACCATTTGGCTGTGAAGATAGGGGGGGGCTGGTGATATTTCTGTGGGCAGTTTTGTCATAGGATGGTGAGAGAGGGGTGTGGTACCTGGATTTAAGGTATACTGTTTTGCGGTATGATTGATTAGGTTGACTTTTCGCTGCATTAGCATAGCTGCGGGTAGCAGCAGGTATTGTCTTACTAGCTTCTGCATAGGATATTGCTTTTTCTGCCATTGAAGTCTTAATTGCTCTCTGCCTACCATACTCCGGACAATCCTTGCTATTAGCAAAATGACCTCCGGAACAAAGAATGCAGAAAGCATCCACTGCAGTTGTAAAACAGTCGCTACCTGAATGTTCAAGTCCGCATTTATGACAACGAGGTTTAGACCTGCAGATTGCCTCCACATGACCAAATCTACAACATTTGCGACATTGGATTGTCGGATATATATACTGCTGCACAGGAAGAGATGTGTAACAGCAATACACTCTTGAGGGAAGGGTCTGACCATCAAAGGTAACAACGCATGTCTCAGTTGGTTTCCAATGTGTGACTCCGTCTGTTAACACTCTGCGATTTATACGCCTGATTTTTAGGATGTGTCCACAGCCTGAGGGTACAGAAAGATAATTCATTGCCTCCTCTTCAGTCATATCTACTGGAACCCCACTAATAACACCCATACGTGTGATGTTGAATGATGGTACAGAAGTGGTAAATTTATTTTTAGGCAGGATGGGATTATTTAGAAAGGAATTAGCGTCTTGGGGGGACAAAAACTCAATACATACGCGATTTCGACCAACTCTCTTAACTCCATCTTTGACAATATTACTAATATTATTTTTGTGAAGGAATATCCCTAATGTAACTGGGTGAAGAGTTGTGCCTGAGTTGGGTTGTGTTTCTATCCGAGAGACATGGACAATGAATGGTGCCTTATCATCTGCTGTATAATATTCTCGGGCAATTTGACTCTTAGATTGTTTGGTAGGAGGACTATGAGACGTTTCCTCTTCAACGGGGCGTTTTCTATTTTGAGCGTCAGGAACACTGCAGACTACTTCTGCAAATTGAGTCAGAGGATTTGCAGAGGTAAGTGACGAAGAAGGGAAGATAAGGGGAGAGGAGAAAGTAGAAGTTAGGGGAGAGGAAGAAAAAGGATCATCGGGGGGGTCAGGGGGTTTTGTCTTATCCATTACTAATGAATGGATTCATATAAATATATATAATACTAAAACGGCACAATACCTTATACCAGTTAGTAAACTATAAATACACACACAAGAAGTCACAAATTTTTCAAAAACACTCAATATTCGTAAACTTTCAATTCACACGTGCTATCCAAACACACGGTAACTTGACAGTCCTATTATCATTTCATTTCAAAAACAGTGTTATGTATGAGGTGAAGATGGTTCTTTTAACAAAATAAAAATTTGTTCCCGAGTTGCCTGGGCATGGTTTTAATCGCCTCCTTTTTTCGGGCTTTTAAATGTGCGTAGGGTTCTTTCTTTAGTAAATAAAAAAAAAAGTGTGCGTCTCGGGACGCCCGACAGAAGTGATAATTTTAACTAAATACGACTACGCTGTGGGTTAGAGTGAGAGAGGAGAAGCCTGCCTACCGCTGCCCTACGGGTGAGAGAAAGTTAAGCCAGACAGACTGACGCCGAAACGAAGCGGTTTACCCTCCCATAAGAAGTTATCACTTCAAAAAATGAAATGTAAAATTAAGTACTTAACTCTTACTTTTCAATTTCAATGTTTTAGTTAACACATTGAAACCCCTCTGTGCCTTGGAGAGCACGTTAAAACGTCGGTCTCGGGTGCCATACCAACATCTATGGTATTCGTGTGCGTCATGCTCGTGAACGGGTGCCGTTGGTCGGGGCTGGTCGTCTCTAATCTGGTCTTTCTAAATTTGTATATTAGTAATTAGCGCCTTTATTTATATTTTAGAATAATAGGTATGTAACATTGTCCTCACATTACATTTACGCTTATAAGCAATATAACCAGAAATTTGAAAAAGAGTGTCCTTGGAGTTTCTTGCCTGTTCTTCTCCATAGGATCTACGTAATGGAACTGGCAACTAGCTTTGAGACTGACTTAGTCTGACTGACTCCTACTCCTGACAATTCAAAAATACCTATTGTTGGTTTTATTAAAGTAAATGGTTTTGATTTTGATTTTGATTCGTTACGGGTAGTTGGAACCCTAAAAAGGCCAACAACCTTGTCTAATTACAGAACTAAAATTTCTAAACTACAAAAGGAAAAGGAACAGGCTCAGGCTGTTGAGACAAATTATTTGTACAATGAGTTGATAAATGTTAATCTAAACCATACTAATGAGCAATCACTAGTCACTATTGACCTTACTGAACAAGAGTCAATGTTGAGGTACAACAATATTAAACAAACTAGTCATAACAAATTTAAATAAAAATCTTTTTAACAAAAAATTAAACCGACGAAAAGAACTAAAAAGCACAAAATAAATAAACCTTAAGTCTTAAGTATTGAGCTTATTTACATAAACTATCAAGTTTTTTATAAACTTATTTTGAGTCGGCGCCAAACAACAAACTGATTAATTATCAAAATTTTATATGTACCTACGTAAGTGATAAATCATTTTATTATTTGGCGCCGAGTATGTAAGGTAGCTAAATCTGATTTTATTAGTAATAAAATAAAATTTTCTGAAGATAAGATAAAAACTACCTGGAAAATATTCAATAATGAAACTGGTAGGAATAAAGTATCAAATAACAATTATGTACTAGAAACACGGCGTGGTACTTTAAGCTCTGACAAGGACATAGCTCAGGAATTTGTTGATTTTTTTACTGACATTTCAATAAAAACTACTGAAACTCTGGACTCCTCTCCTACTCACTCTATCAGTATTCTTAGAAAAAATTTTCGTAGCTGTCCCGTAGATTTTAGTTTCAAGCACGGAAACCCTGCAGCAGTAATAAAAGCTTTTAAGGATATTAAGGTAAAATTTACTGAAGATTTGTGGGGAATGTCGATCAAAACTTTCCAATCCATTATTGAAACTTCCGCTCCTTATTTAGCTCTAGTATTTAATTTCAGTGTAGATCAAGGGGTTTTTCCTGATCTCATGAAAAATAGTAAAGTAATACTTTTTAAATCCGGAGACAGTAAAGATGCAAATAATTACAGGCCTGTTTCAGTCCTGCCGGTATTTAGTAAGGTTTTCAAAAAGCTTATGCTTAATCAAATGCTACTTCATTTTAATGCAAACAACATCCTTCACGATCAACAATACGGTTTCACTAAAGGGCGTTGTACAACTGACGCCGGTGTTACCTTGTTAAAGCATATTTACACCGCATGAGAGGAAGCAAAGGATGCTCTCGGTATCTTTTGCTACCTCTCAGAAGCATTTGACTGCGTAAGCCATAAAACGCTGCTACTAAAACTTGAGCATTACGGACTTTCTAAACGGGCACTCTGTTTGCTAAAATTTTACTGGAGTGATAGACAACAGTTAGTCCAGATAAATGGTGTCAATTCATTAGGGTCAAAGATGAAAATGGGAGTGCCGCAGGGATCGATATTGGGCCTATATATATTAATGATCTCCTCTATTTACTGGATAGCCAGCATAAAATGGTATTATTTGCTGATGACACACCATAAATTTTTAAAGTTGATAGACGCGCCAGTAGCTTTGACGATGTGAATAATATTGTTCATCTAGTACATGGTTGGTTTACTGCCAACAATTTAGTGTTAAATAGGAAAAAAACTAAATGTATAAGATTTTCGTTGCCCAGCGTTAGACACAATGAATGCCAAGTTTTATTAAATAAGGAAAAGTTTGATTTTGTCAATGATACTGTTTTCCTAGGGATTACGCTAGATTCTAGATTACAATGGGGCGCTCACTTATCATCGCTTTCATAGCGGCTAAGTTCTGCAGCATATGCTGTAAGGAAAGTCCGCCAATTAACAGACATAGACACTGCAAGACTTGTTTATTATAGTTATTTTCACAGTGTCATGTCCTACGGTATTTTGTTGTGGGGGCGTGCTGCAGATATAGAATCTATATTCATTCCGCAGAAAAGAGCTATCAGAGCCATTTATACTCTACGTAGTCGCGAATCCCTTAGGGAACTATTTAAGGAAATTAACATCCTGGCGGTGCCTTGTCAGTATATCTATGAAAACATTATGTATGTCAGAAAAAAATTGCACCTATTTACTCAACGTTGTGAAAGACATAATTACATTACTAAAGACAGAAATTGACACCAATTTATATGTTACATTTAGTAAATTTTGAATTGTACATGTGAGAACTGTGTAGTCAATAACATATTAAGTTAATTTGCTATGTTGCCTGGCAGTTCTGAGTATGCCGTGTCCGCTTAGACGCCCTGCCTATGGTGGCGTGCGTGTCGGGTCGTTTGACTCCCTTTGATATGAATTGATATCATATGGTTGAAGTGGACGATGGCTGGCGCGTGCGTCATGCTCGTGATCGAGTGCCGTTGGTTGGGAGTGGTCATATCTGAACTGCTATTACTTACATATAGTAGTAGTTTGGGCGACTGTTTATAGTTTAGAACAATACGTTACATTGTCCTCACATTTAACTTACGCATATAAGCAATGTAACCAGTGATATGTGTGGCGACTTCCACATACAGGAACAAGAAACATCTACAACCTACTAATCCTGCATCGCGCTATGAGAGTTCTCGCGCCGATTAGTATACGAGTATATACAACTTCCCAACATTAACCGTAGGGCCGCGGCCCGCCTTGAATGATCACCTCGCCTGGTCGGAGGATCCTCCCTTTGTGTTGGAGGAACATGACAAACGTTCCTTCACAGTGTTGACCCCGACGTGATTGGAAGCAGCCTTCATGGAGCAGATCAGCAGCATCATCATCGCCACCATCGTAGACACTCCTACAGCAATGAGCGGTAATCAAGTCTCAGCCAGCCAGCATCCTCGGCCTCAACAGGGATACCACACGGCTGCAGCGTTCGCTCTAGCCTGGTTACCCCTACGGCCTCATCAGCGTCTAGGCACAGCACACTGCGCCAAACGGTCCACGTAAGAAGAGCATTTCTCTCCCGTCTACGCAGCAGCCAGCCACTACGCAGCAACCACCCCGACTCACTGGGGACTTCACCGCAGCACCGCACGCAGCACCGCACGCGGCCCCGACTCACTGGGACCAGCGGACTTCAGCCCCGACTCACTGGGACTAGCGGCATTCAGTTCCGACTCACTGGAACTAGCGGAATACAGTTCCGACTCACTGGAACTTGCGGCACTCAGTTTCGACTCACCGGAACAACTCACTACTGGCCCTGGCACGCTCCTAAATAGAGCATAGACAGCTGACTCATCAAGATATCGACCTCCGGTCTTGGAGGGCAGTGATGTGGCGACTTCCACATACAGCAACAAGAAAGATCTACAACCTACTAATCCTGCATCGCGCTATGAGAGTTCTCGCCCCGATTAGTATATATACAACTTCCCAACATCAACCGTTGGGCCGCGGCCCGCCAGGCATGATCACCTCGCCTGGTCGGAGGATCCTCCCTTTGTGTTGGAGGGACATACCACCCGTTCCTCCTCAATATGTAAAAAACATGTTGAAAAAGAGTGTCCTTGGAGTTTCTTGCCTGTTCTTCTCCACTGGATCTACAAATCGGAACAGGCAACTAGCTGCACGACTGACTTAGTCTAACTAACTACTACTCCTGACAATTCAAAAATACCCATAATGGTTTAGTTGAAATAAATGATTTTGATTTTGATTTTCAACTTCGAAATCGCTGTGGAGGTTGTTTGAGTACTATAATAATTTTTACGCGAGTGCTTTTTAGCTTATTTTAAAATATTTTGTCCTAACTTGACACTATCAGTTTTTTGTGCAAGTCAAATAGGAACAACATTCAAGAACATTTTGTTTTTTGAGTTATAATTTATTTCTGGACTCTGTCTCAAATTACATAGTCATGTACATGTTCAATATTGAAATTGAAATTCTTTCATTAAAAAAAAAAACCGGCCAAGTGCGAGTCGGACTCGCGCACCGTAAAATATTTTTATTATATGATGTAACTAAAATTTACGGTTTTCGTAATTTGTCCTTTATCTGTGGTTTAAGACTTTGCTTCGTACCAAATTTCAAAATTCAGAGTTCACAGGAAGTATCCTGTTGGTTTTGATTCCCTAGCGATTATCGAAAATTTGGGGAAATTTGCGGCATAAACGGCTGTATCGTTTGATTGCGTTGGCTTAGAAGTTTGATTTTTTCACTGCTTCAAGGGCGTGAGTATTTGATATAAATTCCAGGTTGATACCTGCATGCGTTCCTGAGAAACAGGGTCTTGACAGATAGATAGACAGATGGACGGACAACAAAGTGTCCTATAAGGGTTCCGTTTTTTCCTTTCGATGTACGGAACCCTAAAAACAAAATAAAATCACTAATTTAAACCTAAGTTGTCTCCACGGTAAGGTGTTTCACATGAGGTAGCTGATCATTATTGCCTTAGTTCTAACAATATACTAAATTACAAATTGTGTAGATAAATAGAGATATGTAAAATCGAGATAAGGTACAGAGTTTAGTATCACACATTTGTCACGGTTATCGTCACTGGAAAGGTTATCGTCACTCGATGGAGTTGCAAGGTTATCATCCCTCGATATAGGTGATGGTAAAGACACTTTGTCATACTATAGCTGTTGACTGATCAACAAATCAACCAAACCTCATCAGGTTTGGTTGATTTGTTAGCCACTATCGAGAAGTAGAATATTTTTTTGGTTTTTGCTATCGTATGATATAAGTGAAGTAGTTTGAATAAATTGTTGTTTAGCGTGATCCTTTTGTTATGTACGTACGTAAAATACAGTTCAGCATTCGACCGTTACCTGCAATACATACGTTTTCTTAGTTAGGAATCATGATCCCTTTACATTGTAGTATAAAACTAATAGCAATAATAACAATAGGTTGCTTAGTCAAAAGTAAAATCTTTAAAACATTGGATTACAAATAATAACGTTGCTACCTGGGTCGATCTATAACCGCCCGTTTTCAAATGGTGGTGCTTTGTGAGAAGAAATCAGAGAAACAACTAACAGCCTCTTTCTCCAAAAAGCCTTTATAAAGGGCTATGATAATAAAGTATCCAAAGATCTTTTAGAGCTCAAAAGATACAAAATCTGTGCAGTAACAAGAGTCCTCACCGGACACTGCAAACTGAACAAACATATGTTCAGCCTAAAGTTGGGTGAAAACACAATATGCAGATTCTGTCAAGAGGCAGAAGAAACTGCAATGCATATTCTATGCTCTTGTGGCCTACTAATGCGGCACCAAAGTATTAACCTAGGGTTACACACCATGCAACCGCAGGAAATACAAACAATCACTTCTGAAAGGATCTGGAGGTTTCTCGAAGCCATAAGTCTGAGCAGTGAACTGTAAAGCAAAAAGTGCGCTACAAAAAACCAAAAATTGTCGAGGTGGCAGTAAGCACTCAACAATAATAATAACCAATAACAGCCTCTCTTTTAAATCACCAGATAGTTATTACAATATTTAGTAAATTGTATAATAGAGCAAGATTCTAGAGCCACCAGACCTTACTTATTTTCTGAGGAACAAAATGTGTCTTTTAGAGTAGTATTAGTCGAGGCTCTGAAGTATGCATTCCTGCTGGCTTGGGCCGGCAGTCAATTCTCAGATACCAGGCACTAAAGTTACATAAAATCATTGGTTTTGACTGCTGATTTTTACATATATAGAACACAATATCTTTAAAAAGTTATTATCCATATTGCCCGACAGTTTCCGTGGGTGGTTATTTACACCTGACGCATTAAAGTTGGAAAAAGTAACATAAGTTTACTTATAGTGTGAGTCCTAATCTTTTCATGTGATGTTTATAGAACTATTTAGTATTTATTAGACAAATCCTAGGGGCTAGACAGCTAGCTGTTTGGCAGCTTACAAATATCATTAAAATAGTTATTTAATACAAACCCAGACTTCAAATAAACATACACAGTTTATTATAAATTATAAGTATTTATCTTCCACAAAACAAGAATACCTATTTATCTTATCTCCTTACTTGATAATGCTTTGTTTGCTTTATGTTACAATTATTTATTAATCACTGTTTGTGTGTTTCCTTTAAACCACTTTTTGGTGGTAGGATTTAAAATAAGTGGACTGTATAAATAGTTGTATTATAGATTTATTTCTTCTTATGTCGCGCTAAGGTAGCCGAGCGCCAAGGGGTTTGTCCGATCTATGTAATAATATCTGTACCTCAGAGGTATATAACATTAAGGGTCAAAACGAAAATATTGCAGTAGATACAAAAATACGCAGCATAAAACTTTAATGCAACATTGCTCAGAAAGCGTTAAAGGTATTGGCATGATATAAACTGTGTTCTTTATTATTTTTAAAGCTATTTACGGGAATCAATACGATATTTTTTCGTAAAACTTTTGCAATCATGCGTCAACTTATGATCTTATAAGGTCGTATACCACATTTGAATTTGTGAATTTCAAATAGTATATCATTCGATATTTCTTTTCGTTGACATCGTGTGACTTAATGCTTTATACCATAAGACAAAGCTCGCTTTAACGATTTTATTGGTGTAAAAAACCAGATTTGAAAAAAAATGGATTTAATATTGTATACCTCTAAGGTCGCTAGCCCCCGTCCGCCTCACCGCAGGCCCCGCAAGCGCACGCACGTCACTCACGCGCCTATACCGGTTACGGTGCTAAGCGCGCGAACAATCACTACTAGCTAGTTTACACTGTAAGACATTCATGTGTTTGATACAACATATAAACAATGTTTAAACCTTTGTTTCTCTTTTATATTTATATGGGTAAGATTTTATATTGTATTTATTATTGTTTGCTTTATATTTTTCAATTTTCTTTTTAATAGTCGAGACAATTTTGTTATAGGTTGTCTTCTAGTCTTTTATTAAAACAAAGATGATAAATTTATTGAATTAGATGTGATACTGTTAATTTATTTATTTTAATACGCGTCTGTCCCCTTCGCGGATACAGTGAGTGTATATATGTATGTGTTTTTCATTTATTGTACGAATTTCCAGAACAAACACAAAAAAAACATTGTAGGATTTGAATTAAGAACTCAAACCAAAAATAATTTTTCTTTCAGTAGCACTTTCAACAAATATTGTAAGAGCTCGTGAAAGTGAAAGCTATCCAGCTATAGACGCAATAATCCAAGGACTGAAGGAAGAAATGTGGGATGAAAAAGAAGCACCATGTCTAGAAGAGACCCTGGAACTTTTGCGAAGCGTCAAAAACTTCACTTTATGGGCCACTTGGGGTTAGTAGTATAAGAAATTCAGAACATAGAAACGGTAAGGACATGCAACCTTGGTCCATAAAACGCCAACCTTTAGAAGTTCAATCCTATGTGATCCTTTATAAGAAAAAGATTTACCGGATAAAATGCATGAAGTAGTCGACACTTCATACGAAGCACTTCTGTTACCGCGACAAATATGGGTTGACAACTGAAATTGTCTCGCAGAGCTCTTGATGGCTTCTAAGTAATCAAAAGTATGTTGTTAGAGTCAGTATTTTATATCATGGAAGGAAACTGGTTCCTTTAAACGACTTTGAATCAGAGATTTTTTTATTCACCTGATTTTTCTATGAATGTGTTATGACGTCTTTAAAAATTATTTAATATATATTTTTGATTGAATATACTAAAATAAGTGTTGCCTTGTGAAAACTTGCAAAAGTCCAATCCATAGGACTTAAACAAGCAGTGGTAGTGGAATGGTTGTAATTGTTAGGATATTAAGCACACGGTGTGCGTTTGGTGCCCCAATTATGCTATTATCGCTTGCCTTTGAAGGTTTCAGAAATCCTAACTTGCACTAACAAATACACTACAACTTGACCTCTCTTATACTGACAAATTTACCCTAAAATATTGGCATTTAAAGTAGATTATCCAAAGCTAAAAACACTATCGACAGTTTAGTTGAACTTGGTATTTAATACCAGGACAACCCAATAAGTAATAATAATAAAATAAAGTCTCTCGCCGTGTCTGTCTGTCTGAACGCGATAAACTCCAAAAGTATCGAACCGATTTTCAGACTTTTACACCAACGAATAGAGTGATTTACGGTTTAAGTGTGTAATTTATGAAGGTGTAATTTTTTTTTAAATATGACGACGATCAACGACGACGACCTTAAAAGAAAAGGAAGAAATGATGACCTTGCAACGATGTTTGAGAAGTTTTCGATGGATATTACATCACACCTAACTCTTTTCAACTCAGATCTATGCAGTAAAATCACTAACATCCAATATATCTCGAGCATATAAAATCAGATATCCAGACTATTAACACGAAACAATCAGAATTCTACGCCGATATATGTGATTTGAAAGATACCTTAAGCTTCCTCGACAAAGAACATAAAGATCTCCAACACAGAGCTTTGCAGGAATGCTCCTTACTAAAACAAGAAAACGCTAAACTTGCATCCGAATTAAACATTATTCAACAGCGTGAATAATCGCTCTGATAATCTAGAGATATCGGGTATACTTGAGAAAGCGAACGAGAATTTAGTTGCAATAATTACATCCATTGCTTAATATGCGGGTACGCAACTGTCAATAACTGATATAGTATATGCAACAAGAATCCAACCACGCACAAAAATAACCGGCTGGCCCAAAATGATTGTGGTGAAACTAAGATCTAAACATCAACGAGACACTATATTGTCAGGAATTCGCTCCAAAAAAGGAATCACAACCGCGAGTGTCGGGAAATCGAGTAATGCAACGAAAATATTTATCAACGAACACTTGACACAAACAAACAAGATGTTATTCGCGATGGAAAACTTTTCGTGTAAAAAGAATGATGTCTTATCACCCAAAATCATTATTAGGGACTCAGACGATTAAAAAAAAATTATCTGAACTCCACTTCTATTTCTGTTTTATTTATTATTTCTAACAGTTTTTTTTAAGTTTTGCAAAACTATTTCTACTAGTACAATTTTTTTTTAAATGTTTGGTAGTCGTTATTAGTCATAAACAAGTATATTTTGGTAAGCGGCATGTGTCCTATCATAAAAACCATATTTTTCGGTCATTTGTTTTTCTCTCCATATGTGCATACAAATATTGTGGTATATCTATAATTAATTTGAAATGCAATGACAGTTACGTAGGTTTACATATTATTTATATCGCCGGGTGTAGCAGCTTATAATTTTAACGCAATACACATTCTCGCCTAAACTAAATATATTCTATCAAAATGTACGCGGGTTACGTAATAAGTGCTTAACGTTAAACAATAGCATTTTATTACAGGAGTATGACTTTTAACCGGAACTTGGAATTATGCGATAGTAGGTACGAAATATTTCGATGCGATCGTGATATTAGCTCCACAGGTAAATAGTCCCGTGGCGGAGTAATGGTATGTATCCGTCATGAACTTGGTGCGGAAATTAATTACAATTGGTCTTGTAATATTATTGAATCGCTCTGTATCTCTATTTCTTCCCGTAAATTACAATCAGCTGCTAATCTGCATATTGTATTAGTTTACGTACCACCGGATAGCGTCTCACTTTCTCGAAATATTCTTAATGTACTCACAGCTTTTAATCGTTTATTTAATCAGAACAGTAATGATTACTTCTTGTTAGTTGGTGATTTTAATTTGCCATGCCTAGAATGGACAACTAACGGATTAACACTAAAGCATATTGGCACAACAGAATTACAAGATAGTGCACAGACACTTGTTAATGATCTACAGTTCTTAGGTCTTAGTCACTTTAGCTATATAACTGATTGCAGTGGTAATGTTTTAGACCTTTGTTTTTGTAGTCTTCCAGTATCAGTTACTCGAACTCAACCCCTAATTAAAATTGACCCTTTTCATCCACCATTAAAATAGGATATAACTGATCTCCAAATGAAAAATTTTAAAGAAAATATTGTGCCACGTTATAATTTTCACAAATGTGACTATGAAATGATAAATAATTATCTTAAGCAAGTTTACTGGACAGATATCTTAAGTACTGAAACTGTCGATGATGCTGTTGAATGTTTTTATGACGAACTAAATAAGTGTTTTGTTACATATATTCCATTATCTATTAAAAGACATTCTTATCCTGTTTGGTATTCAAATGCTTTGGTCAATATTATAAAAGAAAAGTCTAAGGTACATAGGGATATCTACTGAGGGACCGTCAACATAAAACACAAAGCCTATGTTTTAAGCGTTTCACAGAAAATGCTGAATGCCACATCAGACACACGCCAAAATACTTTTGGAAATATGTTAAATCAAAAAGGGGCGGTTTAAGTTACCCTCAGCAGTTCACATTTAATGAACAGTCATTTAATGATGCTTATTCTATATGTTGCGCATTCAACGACTTTTTTAAGAGTGTTTTTGCAAACTGTACATCACCACAGAAATTTGATAGTACTTCTGCAAATACTAATATTCATGCTGAAGTTCTATCACATACATGCATTACTGAAGATCACGTTCTTAAAATATTGCGTTCTTTGGATATTTCGAAGGGATCGGGCTGCGATGGTGTCCCTCCGATATTTCTAAAATTTTGTGCTAGCAGTCTAGCTCTTCCGATTACTCTACTTTTTAAACGCTTTCTGGAGTTTTCTATATTTCCAACACCATTTAAAAGAGCCCTCATTTTACCCATCCACAAAAAAGGCTCAAAATCAAGGATTGAAAATTATTCGGCCAATTTCTATTTCAAACGTACTTGCTAAAATTTTTGAGAAGCTGGTTTATGAAAACTTGTACCACGTTATATCGAAGGGTGTTCCTGAATCGCAGCACAGATTTCTTAGAGGGCGTTCTACCTTGACTAATTTGGCGGTATTTACGGATTTTGTTTTTGAGCACATGGAAGGGGCAGGGCAGATTGACGTGATTTACACTGATTTCGAAAAAGCTTTCGATCGTGTGGATCACGTCATTCTGTTACAATAATTGCAATCTTTGGGTATCCACGGTGATCTATTGAGATGGATAAAATCCTATCTCTCTAACCGTTCACAGGCAGTTGTACTAGGAGTTTTTAAATTTAATAAGATTACATTCAGATTCCTTCAGGCGTCCCACAGGGCTCGCATCTTGGTCCGCTTTTCTATAACCCATACATACACGACATCTATCGATATATCGACAAGGCTTCTCACCTGTTATATGCTGACTACAAAAACATATTTATGAAAATTTATGATAATGCTGACTGTATATATTTACGAAAGGATCTTGATAATCTTTATAATTACTATACAATAAATAAAATAACTGTCAATATATCTAAATGATAATGTATAAGCTTTAGTCGAAAAAGAAATATTATAAATTATAACTATAATTTTAATGGTGTGACAATAGAGAGGGTTGATTCGGTGCGGGACCTACGGATTACGCTTGACTCAAAGATGAGAGACGTGCCTGTCAGCCATTCAAAAGTTTATTATGTCTTAAATTAGTTTATTATGCCTACGTCAGAAGCATTCTAGAATATGGTTGTCAAACTTGGTCACCATATCATGCAATACATACCAATAAAATAGAACAAATTCAAAAGAAATTTATAAACCACTTGAACCACAATTTTAATAAGCCCACTGAGGATTACTTTGAGAATTGCCGAATGTATAATTTACTAACTTTGAAAGCCAGACGATCTGTAATGGAAATGGGGCTATTTTTTTACTTAATACGTGGCCGGTGGACTGCCCTGCACTACTTAGTAAAATAAAATTTAAAACTCCTGCTTATCGTACACGGCATACACAGTTACTAGATGTACCGCCGCATTCTACATCATACGGGCAAAATGCTGTGATGTCTAGAATCGTGCGCTCATATAACGCCACATTTAATTCTGTAGACCCTTTTCTAACATCTAAAAAAACATTTATGTCTATAATTAGAAAAGCTATAACCAACAATGAATGAACAAATAGTTATCTCAAATTTAAATCTGTTACACTTTTATTATATTTCATAACTTTAATACGATTCATAATCACACAAGATGGCTTAACCTACATACACAATAATCAGTGTACTGCCAAGCAATGCATTAGCTATGCACTAGCAGTATGCATTGTTTTGAAGTGCACCATAATAATAATATACGACTAAGTATACCATAGAATTATTATATTCCATATCTTAATATTGCATTGGAGAGTAAAAATAAAAAATATTTTTTTTTCTTTTTTTCCCGATGTCTTTACCTAACAGTTACTTACCAATATGCAACCTACAAACCGGTTCCGATTGACCGAGCGCTCAATGCACGCCCATAATGATAGATAACACATGTTTACGCGGTAGTTCTGAATTGTTGTTGTATTATTTTTATAAGTTCTGCAAACAATTAAATTAGTAATGATATACTTTAAAACTTGCAATAATTATTAATGGAAGAATTTTTTTTGCACCATTTATAACTTTGTATTAGTGGATTACTGTAATTGGACATAATCTGGTAACCATATGCGTAAATGAGTTTGTAATTGACTGTTGTTATCCTTAATAAAATAAATAAATAAATGTATCACGGAATTATTCCTCCTAGAACCTGCCGACTGCTCGAAAGGCGCAATGGTTTAAGAAGTCAACTCGCATCTACGCTGCCGAGTGTTTTGGGTACAAATCCCACACGGGACAAAAATGTGTGTGATCTACAAATAGTTGTCCCGAGTCTGGGTTTTCTTTGTGTCCGTTGTTTGAATGTTTGTGAAGTCCCTCGCGACACAGCAATAGTATATGACTATCTTCTAAGATTAGTTAGTAGGTTGGTTATTACCTTTTTTTTTTTTTTTTTTTGTGCGTGTGGAAACCCCCTCGGGCCGTCACCCCACCGGGGTTTTCAGTGGGGCGGTGTGTCGGAATCAAACCGACTAAAACCACACGGTGTGCCGTACTGCGCCCTAAGTAGGAGGGATCCGGGAACAGCTTTTATTAAGACATCCGGACCCCCCCTAGCGCCTGCCCGCAAAAGCGCGGGCACCACCTTCGGGTAAAAAACCTCTCAATTAGGCGACGTCCAGGCACACGCGGACGCCGCCTCCTCGCGGGGGGCCACTATAGCGGGTGAAGGGGAAAAACCCGTCCCGTCCACCCGCGGCCACACTCAGGGCGGCATGAGGCGCTGGTAAGCGCGCCTCCGCCGCCCGGTTCGCCGGCGGCGAATTAGGTCCGAGTGGAGATCGTCCTCCCGGACCCTTTCCGCCGCCTCCTTCTGAGAGATGACGTCCTCACAGAAGGTCGCGACCGCGGTAAAATTCCTGTCGCTACCGGCCATGGAGCGTATGACGGCCGGTAGCGAGAGATCCCCTCCGATGACTGCAGTGAGGGCCCGACGCTGCGTCGCCCAGGCGGAGCAAACCGCCAGCGTGTGCTGAGCCGAGTCCTCACTACAGTCGCAGTGGTGACAGGCGGGACTCAGTTCCCTCCTAGCGACCGAGTGCAGGTACTTCCCGAAGCAGCCGTGCCCGGACAGAAACTTCGTCAGTCGGAAGGAAAGGGTCCCGTGCTGCCGGGCTGCCCACTCGACGATGACCGGGTGGAGCGCCTCCACGGCGGCAAAGCCAGCACGTGGAGCCTCCAGCCGGGACGACCAACGAGCCATGGTGGCTCGGCGAGCGGCCTCACGCCATTCGCGTACCTCTTCGGGCGGGGGCCGACTGCCGCTTCCCGCCCGGAACTCAGCCGTTCGCCGATATACTTCGGCGAGCACTTCCGCCTCCAAATCCCACGGGGGAGTCCCGGCCAACGCGCACGCCACCTCCGTCGACACGGTGCGGTATCCGCGTATGGCTCTAACCGCCATAACCCTCTGAGGGCGCCAGAGGCGCGCCCTATTCTGGGCGGTCAGAGCTCCCGCCCACACAGCGACGCTGGGTGCGCCCAATCTGGGCAAGAGTCGCCCAAGGGCGGACGCAGCGCCGACCAGCTTCGGAGCAAGCTGTCGAAGAGCCACCTACCGTCGAGGATCAGGCCCAGGTACCTTATGTGGGCCCGAACTGGTACGAGAACCGAGTTGACTACGATGGAGGCGCCAGGGGGTGGACCACGACGAGGCCCATGAAATAAAAGGGCCACCGTCTTATCCAGGGCCACCCGCAGACCCAGCGCCTCGATGCGACCGACCACCAGAGAGACACCTCTGGTGGCCAAGGTTGGTTAGTACCTCCGGCAACCTCACTCACGCGGTGAAAAGTAAAGTAACCATTGCTTTACTGTCGGGTTTCTGTGAGGCCATGGTATTACTCCGGTCGAGCCAGCCCATACGTGCCGAAGCATGGCTCTACCACGAATCTTTTCTACGAAAGCTTTTACAGGTTCTTAATACAAAACCTAATATTTTGGAAACCCTTTTCATAATGTGTTTCAGATGAAGGGGTATCTAGTGAATTTTACATGCTTACATTTATCGGTATTTTACTGCCTAATAAACCTATGGTCTGCTTCCTATGTGAAGGCAATCGGGTTGCTAATTTCTTAATAATGGGATTGCTATCGAAGTTTTTTTATGATGTTAGCATTTCAAAGTATAATAAATTTTCCGGTAGATTATGGCGCACAAAATATAGGAATTGTAATTATGATGTTACATTTATTTCAGTGTGGGATGCAAATAAATTCCCTTCAGGCGGCTTTTACGGTTCCTGGATCCAACTTGGCAATTTCGACCAGTGTATGAAACCTCCCTGGTTGGATACGCATCCTCAATTCAAAACCCAGTACTGTCTTGCCGAAGTTCAAATACTTCATAAAGAATTGAAGAACAGAACATTTGATCCTTACGAATCTACTGAAGTGTTTCTAAAAGTACGTTACGTTTTAGTTAAGTTTCCGTGTTTTGGATAGACGACCAGAAGTAAAATTTTGTTCGTCAATGAAAAAGAACAGAATGTCAGTGTGAATCAAGTTTGCTTCACATTGGCATATAAGCTCTCAGCCTGAAACGTTTTCCAAAAGACGTAGATGTACTTAAGCTTCTTTAAGACTAAGACTTGTTTAACGAGCAACCAAAAATGGTCTAGTTGTTTTCGTAAGCTACATGATTTAGAAGAAAGAAAACTGGGAAAGCTCTTACAACACAGATGGAAAGAGCCTTCACGCATTGTTAAATAAGTTCTGTGATCTAAATTGTAACGTTCTCTTGTTACTGTCGTTCAAACTATTGTTATTTAATTTGTTTGTATCATTACTTCCGTATCAAATAAATCTTTACTTCTGACTTTATCTCATTGCAGACGAATACCAAAATAGGCTTGCGAAATAACCAATTCGTCTGGGGTATATGTGTCCTTGCGTCTTGCCAGCCTCATTCTATAACCAAGATCGTGAGACAAATGTACTTAAGTACCCATTTCAAGGCTATATCGCATCCGAAAATCACTGTGGGTTATTGTCAAGAAGCTGGTACAAAGGAAGAATTACCAACAGGATATTATTTGTTCATGTAAGTTTTTGACACATCATCCACTTAATAATGTACATACTTATTATTGAAATAAATATAGGCTATTTTAGTTTTGATTGAATTAGCTTTCTAAAGGTGAAATAATTATTAAAACCGATTCAGTAGATTCAGAGTTTATTGACTATAAACAAAGACATTTTAATGATAGATATTTATTTACATACTCATACTTACCTCACTGTCTTGCAATATCATGATGACTCTGGATCTTTTTGTCACAGCTATTAATTTGCTACCAATTTTTCACAACTATGTATTTACTTTTCGTTTTTTTCGTCTTTATTTTCAAGTAAATGAAATCCAGCCTATACATAAATATTGTGTTATACAACAAAATGTATATACCTACATATTGTTTCGTTTACATTTGTTCTGAATGAAGCTATTTAAAACGGCCATGCAGACTCATTTATTCAAAATTGGTGCGTTCACCCTTCATCGTTATAATGTTTGAATTGAGGCACACGTAACACGTAGGTACTCTGTTTACCGACAACTGTATATCGTCAAACAAAACCGTTGATCAACGCAAAGATCCTAAAAAAAGTTTCATTTTGCGGCTGTAGAAAATGCTATCCAGGTGAGTTATTGCATTGTTGTTCATGGCCCACGTCAAGTTTACGAACATAGTTATTTTATTGAGTATTCGTTTTGTCACAATGTAGGCAACCCACAATTTCAGCTTTAGGTTCCTTTTACACTTTTACTATATCTTTTCAGTTGCTTGATAGCTACGCTGTTCACAATATCTTTGGGAGCAACATATTATAGGACGTGTATGAAGAACCACCCAACAACTGCTAATTCTCTTGGTAAGACGCTTTATAACCTTTGGAAAAAAACCGACTTCAAAAACAAATATTCATTTATCAAAGATGCACTATTCAGCAACCAAACATAACATTCATGCTAAAACACTGAGTTACATTGAAACTAAGCGTAAAAGCCGTTTTTATAATATTAATAATAAAAATAATAAGCCTGATTTAGCGAGTGACACACATTTCTCCCAGAAGCTGAAATCACAAATACATTACATACTGATATAGCTTTAACTGACGAACTGCATAACTTTTGGTTAAAGTGACTCCGTAGCTCACATGTACGTTTGGCATCTCAATTTCAATCATGCTTAGAATCAGGTTCGCTTCCGACTTTTATGACGACAGGTATAACCCACCTGCTCTAAAAGTACTAGAGGGCTCTAATAGACCGATAAGAGACTTGAGCAATGATTATTAATATCACCATTCCCCATGACGACAGTCTCTTAAAGGCCGAAAAAGAGAAAGAAATAAAATATTTGGACTTAGCCCACGAGATTGTGACATGTGGGATGTGGATTCAGCAATCTTGTGCCGATAGTCATTTCGGCCAATGGGTTAATTGCTAAGAGCCTCGACCAACACCTTCAGAGGCTCATGTTAGGCAGCTGGATTAAGAGCCTGATGCAGAAGGTCCTCCTCGATACGGCACGCAAAGTGAGGAGGTTTCTGTCTCTGGAACTATAACCACCCGTAGCTTGGTCCCTGTACCCGATACCGGTGGGACACTATTTTTTTATATTTTTAAATATATTTTTTTTATAATCTGAATGTATTTAAAAATGTAATTTATATATAGTTAAGTAAATAAAGAGAAAAATAATAATAATTTATTTGCATGAATATGAGTACAGGGTTGGACAACGTAATAACAATCATCTATAGTTCCTTATATTCTACTTGTAGGGCGTGCAAGAACATGCAATACATAAATTGACAATTATAAACAATTAAATATAGTAGTCAAATATTAAAAAATAACAATAACTAAGTGAAAAGAGTAAAGTCGAATATAGATAATTATATCAACACAGCCTTTTATTTGTAATATTTACTAATTAAGGATAATAATAATAACTCCACACATTTCACATACGACCGTCTGATCCCAAACTACGCAGAGCCTGTACTATAGTAACCAGACTGCTGATAAACATACTTATATATTTCTAAATACATACATATTATAGATAAATTACACCCAGACACAGAACAAATTATCGTGCTCATCACACACTTATTTGTCCTGTTATGATAATGTCACTGTCAAAGTACATTATAATCACGGTCATTCAAAAACTCGTCAATCGTGTAAAGACCCCGTTAATACAATATTTTTCAAACTAAACCTTGAATAAATGTAGATGGAGTTCTTTTACGGCCCTAGGCCCGTTACAAAATATTGTTATAAATTCCAGGTGCCATGCAAAAATACTCTTGTTCATTAGTGCAGTTTGAGCCATCACAAAAACAGGGTTTCGAGACTCGAGACTGCTTACTAGAAACCAAATAAAAATGTTCATTAAAAAACTGCTGGGCCAAACGATTTTAAATTTTTATGGGAACAAATGGCAACTATTCCGCATCAAACTAAAGAAGAATCACGTAAATCGGATCATAAATCTCAGCGTAATCGGTGTACATACATAAAAAAAAAAAACTAATCGAATTGAGAACCTCCTCCTTTTTGAAGTCGGTTAATGATATGAATTTTGTGCAGCATTTACTTTAAAGTTAAGATCTTCAAGTTTATCTGCGTACGTTAATGCGTCATCAAGTCATCGGCGAACATGAGTTATTATGTATCTTCAATTGACATTTGAGTGGCATAGCTAATTTAAAATAAAGATAACTAAAATCATTTCAAATATACAGGTTGTTACAGAACGGTTTTTTAATATTTTAGGGTCGTATAGTAGATCCCTTGAATGACGTAAAGCGCTAACAATTTTTATGAAAATTCGTGATTTTCGTTACAGGATATTTTGAAAATGAAAAAATTTACATGAAAATTTACCAATAAAGCTATTTTTTTTATTTTATTAATACTTTATGCACAAAAATGTACAATGACGGACATAAAGCCATAGGCATTCTCTACCAGTTTACCCTAGGGTGGTGTAGAAATGGGTGACGTAGGTGCACTAAATTTAAATCATAAACTTTAAAACAAATGAAAGAAAAATAAATACCAAAACAAAAAAGAAACGAGGAGTAGAATATGGGGATATATAAATATATACACATGTACATACATAAAAAGATAAATACATGCATATATACATACACACTTTAATATATAAAGTATTAATATTGGGATGATGCTGCTAAATTTTGAAAGAGGAGAGCTCGTACCTTCGCCTTGAATGAAGCGCGACTGGGTGCTATTTTAATTTCCTGAGGAATAGCGTTCCAGAGGAGAACAGATTGAATGAAGAAGGAAGAATGGACACATGCAGAAGTATAACAGAAGAAGGTTATTTGTAGAACGGAGTTCTGTTATATTTCGTATGAGAGAGGGGTGACATGAATTACAGTATATGTATTTAATACAAAGGATGTTGATGATTTTTATGTAAATGTGTGCATAAAAAAATAAAAAACAAAATCATTGAATTGACATAAAAATTCATAGCATGGTGATTAAAAATGTGCACTTATTCTAGGAAAAGCATATTCCGTCATATTTTTTTTTTGTTTTCAAAATCCATATTTTTTTCAGACAAAGTCAATTATTTATCGGCTACACATAACGCTTCTGAAAGTTGACCACACCTTCTTTCTGTAACAGCCTGTATAAAAAAGAAAAAGATTGGGCCAAGTATGATACCTTGCAAAACACCTGTTTTATTTCATAGTACCATTTTGAGCTTAAACTTTTTCTGCTACCTCATCTTCATCATCATTTGTAAGTATATTTCAAGTGTCTCATTTTCATTTCACTTATATTATCGAAGGCAGTGCAGATGTATTTACTAGTGCAGCTACATGTTTCTTTTGGTTTATCTGACCAACAATGGTATACGTCAATGTGTTAATGAAGTCTTGTTGTTTGGTATGAACAAACACTATATTATAAAAAACGCTTTACTATTTTCAGTTGCTGTGGTATTAGAATCATTTTGTATGATAAGAAACTCAGCAGAGCTAACAAAGTCGCAAAATAATGAGATCAACGTGCTCAATGGCATCAAGTTTATAACAGCAACTCAAGTGGTGCAATTGCATGTTGTTCTCTTCACGATTACTTCAGGAAGTGTGAATGCCAGGGACTTAGAACTTGTTTGTTTTGTTTAATTTTACTTTATGTAGTTTTATGTTTTGGAACTTTATTAATAATTAAATAATTGAGCTATTATACCGATTGGGCAACGAACATAAAATAAAAAACCAAAGAGACATAGTTTCAAAAAGCTAGTATTTAACTGTAAATCAAAAAATCTTCCTTTTTATATAAAAAAAATTCCAATCCTAATCAAAAATACTGATTGCACAGCAGAATAGTTACCTCTCCAAATATAATTATTTTAGCAACAATTTGAACAACAAACGCATCGCTATTAATTGAAAAGTAGAACTTTTTTATGAACGCATATGCCTGATAATAACTAGTGCACAATAAACTTTGTGATTCATTTTTGTTAAAACAAAGCTAACTCAATACTTCGAGTGTTCAAAATATCGAATGTTTTTTACAAAAATTTGTAATTTTACGATTTTTTAGACGTCGGTTCTGGCACTCGCCGGCCGCTGCCGGGGCATGCTATTGCTCGCTTATCTGTCTCGTCTCGTGCGTTGTGATCGCAGTTCTAACCTACCCTTAGCCTAGATGTGCGACATTATTTTTACGTTTGCAAGGGTTTATTTATGTAGTTTAATTTGATGTGCAATCAGCATATTTGATATGAAAATAAAATTTTCGTACTTACGTACGTAATTGATGTAAATAAATGGGACGAATGGACGGGTGTTAAGTTTTTTGATGTGCATTTAAAAATAAGTCGTTTCAAAAATTGCTAGTGTTCTGACAGTAGAAGATAAAACATGTGTAGTTTTATCATTGTTAAGGACTTGGCCTAAAGTACATCTGTCAATGTCTGTAAAATGGATTGAATGTGTCAACTGATGATTGGTAGCAAAATCAAAGGTTCTAAGCAATATTGTATGATTTAAATTTCAGAAAATAGACTATGTGGACAAGGTGTTAAATATCAGCGTCCTTGTAGATACATTCTTCGCGATATCGGGACTACTACACATCAAGGGTCTTTTTCACAAAAAGCAGCAAAACTTATTCATAATCTTATGGAAACGATATGTTAGGTGAGGTTTTATTGACTAGGATACAATTTAAAATATGAGTATAAAAATATAAAAAAATGTGCGAAATGTCAGCGAATGACAAAAATGGGCGAAAATACTTTAGTCATTTGTATGACCGATATTCAAATTTATTGAAAACATTAAATAACTACTCTGAAAAACTGCACCTCCGATCATGATGAGGGAATAATAGTAAAATTAAGATTGGTCATTGAAAAGAAATTATCTCACGGACACAAACGTTGTTCTCAACAGTTGACATGTAAATTAAAAATGAAATGCCACGTATAGTGCTAGCAATGTTGTAAAAATAAAAACCTTTATAAGTCAGTACCTATTAAGTGAGACTGAAGAACCGATTAGAATCCATTAAAACTTATTTCCTTTTCAGATTGATACCCCTCTTCGCCCTTACAATATTCTATTACATTTCAGTAATAAAATTTCACGGTTCGGGTCCTTTTTGGCACGTCTTTTATGACCATGAATGTTCCTTGTGTCAAAAAAATTGGTTACTTAGTCTATTGATGATGAACACTAGTATACGTACCTTAGTAAGTACTTATAAATTCTGGATTATTTTTATTTTTATCGCTATGTCAGCAGCAATATATACGATTATAAATCTTAATAAGAAATCGCTGAACTCGTCAAATTTTAGATTCGTATCGGGCGTAGCAGAATTTCTTTAGTGTTTAAAAATGTATTCTCAAAAAGACAAACAAAACAAAAATGAAATAATAATATAAACACTAAGTAATTGTCATTGAAATTTCAAAGGTATAAACTATTGTTCTGAGTGGCGACTTCCACATAAAACAAAAACATACTCCCACATAATCTAGCGAAGACAAGCTGAACTACATATGTAGTAACTACTATATCTATACAACTTCCCAAAATAAACCGTTGGACCGCGGCCCGCCAGGCATGATCACCTAGCCTGGTCGGAAGATCCTCCTTTTGTGTTGGAGGGACATAACACATGTTCCTTGATATGCTGATTATTATCACAACACTAGTATCGTCCTTTGAATACTAATCTTATAAGATTATAACATAAGGATTGTGATGTTACTTCTAAATCTGTATTTTGAGCTGATATTTGCTTTGTTTATGGACCTTATAACTTCTTAGTTATTACTTTATCTTAGTAACTTCTTCTTATGTATTATCAATATGTTATACGTTTTACTTTTGTAAAATGTTTAACATATTGATAACACATATTATTTTATATTCTGGTCACCACCTTTAGGTAAACCAATTATATCAAAGACTAAATAAGCCCTAACTGTATGAGCATTATTCACAACATCAGGAGAAGGAGGTAACCGAGAAGGTTAGCAAATTGTAAGGTGTTAAGGTTAAGGTAAGGATGGGTGACCATTCTTAATACATTGAGACCCCTCCGTGCCTCGTAGGGCCGTTAAGCCGTTGGTCCCGGTTGACATACGAACATCTGTTGGCATTCGTTTCGAGTAGTTGGAGCCCTAAAAACAGTTATCCGACAACCTGGTCTAGCTAAAGAACTTCGATATCGCCTAGTACTTGGGTTATGGAGGTCTGATGGCAGTCGCTTCAAGTAAAATATCGAAGTTTGGCCGTTTCGTAGTTAGACTAAAAAGCCGACCCAACTTAGTTGGGAAAAGGCTCGGAGGAAGAAGTTATCGCGTGTATACCAATGTTTAAAGTGGTCTTCTCGCCCCTCAGCCGAGCCAAATTTTGTCTGATCCACAAATAGTTGTCCAGAGTCTGGCTGTCCTTACTCTCCATTGTTTGAATATTTGTAACTTCCACCGCGACACAAGAATCAGTTGCGGGGAATGCGAGAGTTGTGTTTTATAAAAAACTTTAATGGGATTTCACAAACACTATATGGTTTTTCTCCTGGGTTTATATTATTGCTTTGTCGTGTGTCTGCACACAGGAAAGAAAAAAAAGTATTTTTAGGTATTTTAAGTACTTAATTTGTATGATGGTGTACTTCTTAATGTTCTTCTTATTTATTTTGTGTATGGTTTTTTTTACAGTGTCACAGTATAACTTGGTATATTGCCTGTGACTACCAATTAACAATTTTTGGAACTGCGCTATTCTATATACACGAGAAGAAGAAAAGATTAGCTATCTATATATTTGGGTTCACAGCAGTAATGTCTTTAGTTATACCAGGAGTTCTAACATATTGGTACAAGATAACTCCTGTATTCTTCTTAAATATGGAGTAAGTATTTTTTTTTATTAAATTCTTGAACTAATCGCCCTTATTAATACTTATTTTCGAGCTGTCATCCCAATTCCAGGACTTTTTTTCCTCGAAAGATTGGTAAACCACGATGTTGTTTTGTCTTTTTATCAAATTGTACGGGAATCAATGCGATCAGGAAAAGGTATAACATACCTCTGAATTGCCTGACGTTTCTACCAGGTTGCGGTGACCGTGGTCACAGACTGACTTTTTTTTTTAGAGGGCAAACGAGCAGACGGGTCACCTGATGGTAAAAAACTACCGCCGCCCATGTGCACCTGTAACTCAAGAGTCACAAGTGCGTTTCCGTCCTTTAAGGTGTGAGTAGGGGAAGAGGGGGAGAGGGAAGAAGAGCAGGAAGACGGGAGAGGGAGAGGAGAGGGGACAGAGGGGGAGGGCGGGAATAGGGAAGAGGGAAGGGTTAGGGCCTCCGGTAACCTCACTCACGCGGCGAAAATCAATGCCAGCATTGTTTAACTGCCGGTTTTCTGTGAGGCCGTAGTATCGAGCAGAGTCGAGCCGGCCCATACGTGCCGAAGCATGGCTCTCCCAGGTTTAATCTCTTAGTTTAGACTGATTGGCTCATGGAAATTGTCGTATATATTTTTTTAACCCTATAGGCACGATAGGTATGGTTAAATTGAAAGGAAAAGCTCTATGCAATGTGCAATATTAAGGAAGGCATTTACATTGGAGACTCCGATAACTGAAAAAAAAAATCAGTATATATAATTTAGGGCATCGTGAAATACGTCTTTCAAAATGTTAACTAGTTTCTTTATATAAAGCCCTTGTATATGTTCTCAAAATCATGTTTTAACTCCAGATACGTCATTCTTGTACTTTTTTATTATTTCAGGGATATCTTTAACATTCGAAATAATGAGCATATGGACTATACATATTTTACCAGTTACAGCCGAGCTGGACCATATCTAGCTGGCATTGCTATGGGTTATCTCATGCATATCTACAAACCTGTTGACAATAGGCATAGTCTATCCATGGTCAGTTGTATAAGCTTATTTATAGTAGTGATACTTCTTAAGTTTATATGTATTGGCAAAAAAAAATGGAGTTATAATATGCCAATATACAATTTGTACATTAAGTAGTTAGAAAAGGACTTCCAGTTTTTCTTATACTCTTCGAAGATAGATATTCTTTGTCTCACCACTAGATATAATATATTAAATTTGTCTTTGATTCCGGTATTGCCTAAGGAATTGATTTGCAAGCAAAACCGTAATTTTATCCCAATTATTTTTCATTTCATTAATTCATTTTATTTCTATTGATTTAGGATACAAACATTTCTTTGACCCCTTTTCAAAATAAGGCTGAGTTTTGAGTTGTTAAAATTGCACTTAAATTCGTATTTTACGTTTAATTTAAAACGTCATATTTTATAAAATATTGATAGTATTATACATAACTATAGAAGCATTAAGATGACTTTTTTTGATACTACTCCTTTTTATAAGATAATTTTGAAACCTAAACATGGGCCTTGACTCTTAGAGAATTTATTTAGCTTTAAGTCTCCCCTCAAAGTACTTAGCCATGCTGCGTGTATTTTATTATTATTTATTTACATTATTTATATATCTGAACACATATAACTACGAGTATCACACTTGTATATATGTACATATATCTACCTATATAAATAAATATATTATAAACTAGCAGCACCTTTCGGTTTCACCCGCGTAAGTCCCGATCTCGTGGGAATATAGAAATGAAAAGTAGCGTATATGTTAATCCAGGTCTCCAGCTATCTACATACCAGGTTTCATCGCAATCGGTTCAGTAGTTTTGACGTGAAAGAGTAACAAACATCCATCTATCCAAACTTTCACATTTATAAGCTCCCTATTCGCCAGCGTCGTAATCTGTGAGCACTCATCGCAATCGGTTCAGTAGATTTGACGTGAAAGAGTAACAAACATCCATCCATCCAAACTTTCACATTTATAAGCTCCCTATTCGCCAGCGTCGTAATCTGTGAGCACTAACCGCTCTTTTCTCTTTTCCTAACTCTCCATCTCCACCATCTTATTTAGCTCCCTACCTTCAATTTTTGTCCTCAAACCATGACAGAAATCTTCGTTCTACAAACAATAATCTTCTCTTATGCCCCTCTCATAAGTCCGACTTCGTGAACTCTTCGTTCTATGTCCAATCAGTTCTTCTCTGGTATGCGTTCCCTCTCGAAATCAGGATGTCCATAAACCGCTTTATATTTAAAAAAGAGGGTACGTGATCTCCTCCACAACGAGTTGCAACAATTGTCACAGTGCTAGTACATGAATCCCAGACTCGATATTCATAGTATATGTATGTATGACTGCACGGATGGCGCAATGGTTTAAGTGGTCACCTCGCCACTACGCCGCGCCGAGTGTTGTGGGTTGGAATCCCACACGGGACAAAAAATTGTGTGATCCACAAATAGTTGTCCCGAGTCTGGGTGTTCTTTGCGTCTGTTGTTTAAATGTTTGTAAAGCCCCCCGCGACACAGGAATATTCCTAATGCAGTTGTCTTAAAAAAAAAAAAATATGTGTATATGTGTGTGTGTATGTGTATGTATATGTATGTGTATGTATGTATAAGTATTAGTATATTATGTCTCAGTATAATGTGTGTATTCCATGTAATGTGTATATTCAGTTAATGACTTGTTAAATTTTATTATTATAAGAACTTATAAATTCGTACTCTTTACCATATTATTTTTGCACCTACCACTTTCTATTTCTGCTTCACCCCAAGGTTGACTGGCAGAGAATGCCTAAGGCATTAAGTTCGCCTTTGTACAATATGTGCAGTAAGTTTTAATAAATAAATAATAAATAAATATTAGTGGAATAGTGGTATTATATTATATTGTGAAATTTAAATTTAGGTCACAATTTTTTCAAAATGGATATTGATATATTATTTTCAGCGATATTCTGTAGTCGGTACGATGTTCTCTCTGTTGTTCATGCTGTCATCTTTGGGCCTTGGACATTTCTTCATACACAGAGAGTATGATGCAGTAGAAGCCGGTATTGCAGCAGCATTATATAGAACTGTTTGGGGTGCAGCAGTATGCTGCATCGTTGGTTTCTGTGAATACGGCAATGTGCGTAAGTATATAGGCAAATATTAAATTGCTGAACGATTTGTGAATATTTTTTTGTTAAAGAAAAGCTAAAAAAAGCCATTTATTTGGTAAGCCAATGGTATGAACCGCTTAGTCAGGTAAAGACAAAAGAACGTTAAAATAAGTTTAGACATATATATCTGATTGAAAATTCATCTTTTACATCTGCTTTTAATGATATGGAAAAACAAGCTCGGAACTCTGTTATTGACGTCACAAAAAGTTTACTTTTTACACCAAGAAATCTGCTAAAATAAGTTTTGATGCACTGCTAGTATAAAATGGGATGCAACATGGCATTAAATTTTAATATGACTTCAGTTAGTGATGAATGTTTATGTAGTAGATTGCTTTCACCAAGAATCGCTCCATTTGAAAGCGTTACCAAGGCAGATGGGAGCCTGCTTAGCTCCTAGATTACTGTTGGAGCCTTTTGAGTGATACTCCTGAATCTCAGTACAAGAGGAAAGTCAGCTGCTACAAAAAACCGTACCGATTCATTAAAAAGACCAATAAAATTCAAAGTTAGTAGTTAAACATTGTGAATGACATGGCTTTTATATGGGAACTGAGACGTGGTAGAAAAAAATATATTTTCGTAGTTTTATTACATCAATGGCAATAAACTATAACCACATAGCAGCACCTCAGATATAAAGTTGAAAATTAGTTGAGTAGTGTTGTTAGCTTATGTTTTACTTCGTATACTTGAGGTTATTTTCAGAATCATTTAAAATGACACGTATCCTTGATTTGTCAAATTCAACTAATTCCGATAGACATATAAGTACAACTAAACTCAGGCTGCTAACCACATGCGGTAGATTTTAAGACAATTTTTTTTTAGTTTACTTACTATAATATTAGTGGTAGGTTACTCCTCATTGATTTACTCGCTGATAATAAGACAAATCTAATTCGACTAAAATTTGACCCTTTATACTTGCTATTACATTCGATAAGGTAACATGTAAAATTTAAATTATTGTATTTTATTAAAAAGTTGCATGTGTATATGAATACACGTGCAATGGTTTTCAGTTGATTATGCGTTGTTCATTTGTGAGAAAATGTGAGGTCCTGGGATTTTTGTTTAGATAGGTATTAAGAATTAAAAAATAAAGAAATATTAGTTCCTGTAATAGGGAGAGTTTCTGTGGAAAAATTACGCACTGTTTTGTTCCTGTTTATAATCTTTCTAGAATAAATTACAGTCGATAACTAAAACAGATTTTAACAAACTATAGTAGATAACAACACAACAGCGCATACACCATAACATTAATAATTGTAGTATCAGATTCTTTGCAATTTTAACTCCTATATTTTTTTACTGAATTTCTTACAGCATTTGTGACAGCGTTCCTCAGCATGCCGTTCTTCAAACCACTGGGCAGACTTGCTTATGGCCTGTTCATCGTCCATTTATTGGTTTTACTACAAACGAATAAAGTTTACACAATCAAATCACCTCCAGCGTTTAACATGTTCGCTTTGGTGAGTATATTTATAATCTCACGAAATTAATAAGTTCAATGTAAAGATGTTATTGAGATTATTGGCAGCGGAAATTGGTTCCAGGAATATTAATTGTAATTAAACACTCAAGTGACGTTGCCTGTAATATTTTTAGATGATCAATGCCAACAAAAAAGGCATAGATACAAACGAATGTTCTTCTTTTTAGTTTTCCTCTGTTTAACAAAGCGTTCTGTTTTTACTTTATGTTCCATATTCTATATACTCGATAGACCTACGCATGGGGTGTCTCGAAAGCGCATTCGTCTGCAACGTCAGCGGTTGCGGTTTAGATTCCCGCTCAATGGAAATATACAGGAATGTCTATTTAAATTGGTCTGGGTTTCTGAGCAAACATTATCCACGTTCTTGAACCCATAGTACATCCTTCACTTAGTTCGTTTTTTTTCTTGTTGAGTTTATTTAAATTTGTTTTTTTTTAGAATAAATTGAACTCTGATCATGTTTCGTATTTCAGATTATCGATACAGTTGGTATCACAACAGTCTCCCTGGGAATCAGTTACATTCTTTGGTTAATACTAGAAGCTCCTTTAAACAACTTATCGGAACACTTCATATGTAAAAGGTTAATTTTTTTTTAATGTATATTATACGAGTAAGTAAAAGGTAATCACTTCCACTGTAACTACGAGTGGGAGGCGAGAGAAGTTAAAACGTTTAAACAGCCACAAAAGTTGTCTTGGATTACCCGTGGAACCTAATTCCTGCAGACTGTCTGCAAAACCAACTACTACTAACTGTACTAACAATACCAGTAGCACCATTAGTACCCTTAATTCCACTGAATACCCACCAGTAGTATCATTAGAATATCGGTATTTTTTGTACCAAGTTGTACTCGTCGTTGATTTTCTAATCAAATCCATTAAGGAGAAGTTCTCAATTAGACTGAATTAGTGTTCACGATCTTCGCCATTTGTGAACCTATTTTAATAATAATTTTGTTTTTATTTTGGTTGGTCTCATATAAATTGAAAGACTTCTAAGGATGGAGAATGAAGGGATGAAGAACACAGCTTATTACCATTTATCATGATTAGGGCGCATTGAAGCCGGTGATACTTAAAAAAAAAGTTAATTAATATAATTCAGACAAATAATTTTTTACTATGGGAGAGCCATGCTTCGGCACGTACAGGCCGGCTCAACCGGAGTGATACCACGACCTCACACGTACTCGCACTCTCCCTCTAACCCCCTTCCCCTACTTCCACCTTAAATGCCGGCAACGCACTTGTGACTCTTGGGTTGCAGGTGCCCATGGGCGGCGGTAGTCACTTACCATCAGGTGACCCGCCTGCTCGTTTGCCAGCTATCCCATAAAAAAATCTAATTCGACTAGAAGCTGTACCCAATGTACCCAATACATATACTGGCCAATTTACATGGTATGAAATAGGGTCTAAAATTTAAACTGAACTAACATTATGTTATTAAATTATTGTGTAAATGAATGTATATTGGAGACTGTCTTATTAGACTCGATCAACCAATCCGGTTGATACTTGTGTTTATGTGCGATTGTGAGGTCCTGCATTCCATTTCTAGGACTAGTAAATTTTAATTAAATTCTTCTATTAGACAGTTCTCAATACGCAGTACGTAGTCTGAAAATGGGCAATGTAGATGACAAATGGACTCACCTCTTATCAAGTACCAACCAAAAATATAAAATGCCGAATAATGGTGTACATCTCGAGAAATCATGTTAATAAGTAATGTAATAATAACTTCTTTGTTTTCAAAGGTTCGACCGTAGAAGGGTAGATCAAAGTGTTACTGAGGAGAAGAATGAAATGGAACAACAAAGAATCAAATTGAAAGCAGCTTAAGACGTTATATCTTACTTTGTATTAAATAGATATATCGTGTGTATAATGTGAATATATTTAATATAACGATGCTTTTGTTTAATTTTAAGGTTATACAGAACTTAATGAATCCCTTCTACGATTATTAATTGAGCTCGAAAGAGCGCAAATGGCTCTACTAAAAGTTCTCCTTTATTTACCGTTCCGATACCCTACACATTTACATAGATAGATAGATAGATAACACTTTATTTGTGTACAGTAGAAGATACATTTTCATAATTACAGTAAACAGATAATGTACAAAAGGCGGTCTTATTGCTAGATGCAATCTCTTCCAGGCAACCTTAGGATGGATCAAAATGATTCGGAGAGATAGTGGCAGTTGGTGTTATATTTAAAATTTTAATTATTAGTAATTTCTTATAAATATGAAAAATAAAAATATACAGATATTAAATATTAACGTACTTTAAATACCAATAGGCACTTATACATACATAAACATTACTATAGTATATACAATATATATATATATATATATATATATATATATATATATATATAATTAATATACCTTACAATATATAATATACCTTAATACAGTATACCTTAAGCGATCAGTAGTAACTACATACATATATATTAATGAATCCTAAGGTGAAAGATAGTGTTCATGAACCATTTTTTTAAAAATGGTTATTGATTGTGCTCGCCTAATATTTAATGGTAACGCATTCCATAAGCGTACAGCTTGAACAGCGAAAGATTGGTCAAAATATTTAGTGGAATGCTGTGGCATCTCCAGTCTCAAATCCTCAGACGACCTTAGACATTTTTCATGTGTGTCATGAAGGAACTTAAACCGTTCTTTGAGGTAAAAAGGGGCTTTAGGGTTGAATAAGATGTTATAAAGCAAGAAGAGGATATGAGTACTCCGGCGAGAGCAAATTGGAAGCCACTTGAGCTTTTGACGGTATTTGAGATGTGATCATATTTTCGTAGCCCATATATGAATCTTATACAAACATTTTGAAGTCGCTCAAGTTTATCAAGTTGTGCTTCAGTGAGATTCAGATAGCTGACATCAGTATAGTCGAGAATTGGAAGATGAAGTGATTGTGCAAGCGCAGACTTAGTGGCAGTTGGAAGAAAGTTACGTAATCGTCGCAAGGATCCCGCTTAGAAAACGAAAATTTTACGACTGACTTCTTGCAACTGTGGACCCCAAGACAAGGTACTGTCTATACTAATTCCCAGGTTTTTCAATGAAGTGCCGCCAAATTGAATTTGGGGCAGTTGAGACCATTCAATTCTAGAAATTAACCCAGGACTGCCAATAATACATACCTGCGTTTTGAAGGGGTTAACCTTAAGTCCATAATTATTACTCCAAGCGCAAATACGCGATAGGTCTACATTGGTTGTATTAATAGCTTCGGATAACATGTTAAGTGGAGCTTGTGTATATATTTGTAAATCATCTGCATAAAGATGGTAGGACGAACGTAATTGATTAGAGATGGAGTTTATAAAAACAGCGAAGAGTAAGGGGGATGAAACGCCACCCTGCGGTACACCAGCAGTGATACTGCACCAAGAAGACACTGAGTCTTCAACGCGTACACGCTGTCGGCGACCAAACAGGTAACTGTGAAACCAATCAATTGTCCTTGGAGATATATTAAGAGACTGCAGTATACTAAGCAGAATGTGAAAATCTACAGTATTGAAAGCGTTGCTAAAATCAAGTAAGGTAAGTACTGTAATATTCCCACTATCCATGCCTAGCCTGATATCATCCGTAACGTGAACGAGTGCAGAGGTCGTGCTGTGTCCAGGACGAAAACCAGATTGATATTTAGTATACGGTAAAGCTGAAAGCTGAAGTTCTAAATGTGCGAAAATTGTTTACATATCAATGTATTCGGAAGTATCACAAAAATACGGTGCCTACATTACAACCATCGGGTAAAAGAACAGACAGATGTTCAGTTCCAAAAGTGAAGACCAAGTTTGCCCAACAACTATATAGTAATATTGCGCCTAGAATAAAATTATAACAAGCTTAATGTACTAAATTAAACCAAAAAGTTATCAAATTACGAAATTAAATATAAAATTAAACATTGGCTTAAGGATTTAGAGTACAATGAAGTGGAAAATTTATCAGTGATCTTAAAATAAAATGAAAATTTCAACAAGCGTTTATTACACACACGCACAAGCCCTGAAACCAGACAAAAACACACACACACACACACACAATATTCTACTAATATAATACGCCCTACGATCACGACGCTTAATTAGGTGCCCACCTATACGCTAAGAGAATCGAGCCCGTCGAAACGAATTGTATAGGAAACCCTTGTCCCAGTCCTGGTTTGGATTTAGGCCTGATACAAGAAGGGTATCGTCGAGTGTAACGTCGTCTCGGAAATGCTGAACGGCTGAGATGCGTCCAGGAAGTGCAACCTTGCAGTGGCTCTACAGTGATGCTATGGGCGGGTATTATGAAGAACAGACGAACTGAGCTCGTTTTTGTAGATGGCAATATGAACACTGAAACTTACGTTGTAGATGTCATCGGGCCTTATGTTCACCCATTTGCACAAAGTCTTGGCTCAGATTTCACGCTGATGCATGACAATGCGTGTTCACACACAGCTCGGAGGACCAGAGAGTACTCGGCAAAAATAATAATAATAATAACTCCACACATCTCACACACGGCCGTCTGATCCCAAACTAGGTAGAGCCTGTACTATGGTAACCAGACAGCTGATAAACATACTTATATATTTCTAAATCCATACTTATTTTAGATAAATTACACCCAGACACAGAACAAATTATCGTGCTATTCACACAATTATTTGTCCTGGGTGGGAATCGAACCCACGACCTCTGGCTTAGCAGTCAGGGTCACTAACCACTAGACCAACAGGCCAGGCAATGGAAAACATCCTTGTATTGCCGTGGCCTGTACAATCGCCAGACCTCTATTCCATCGAGCACGCATGGTTCATGCTCCAGAGACGTGTTCTAGAGAACCTAGACGGAGTGTCAACCCAACAACTAAAAGACTCGTTACTCGATCGACGTAATGAAATCAGATTCCGGTAACTACCCTACATAAGCAAAATTTGCTAGTCGTTATTATGGTTACATATTGTTATTTTAATGAGTGATGAGTTCACCGCAGCGACAGTAGAGGCACAGATTACTAAGTAGTTACTACGTAACAGAAAACTCACTCCCTACAAAAACGTCGATACCAACAGTTTTAATCATAAATTAAAATATATTATACTGAAATAGTCAGCCAACTCGTTCTGTGTAGGTCAGCGCCTCTGATCGTAAAGCAAGGGAGCTTTAGTTCAATACTTCACCGATAGAGGCGACGACTACATGGGTATAATTATGAGAACAGAATAAATAACACAAATTACTAGTTTAATTAGTTTATTAATAACATATTTTATTATCATTTCATTTGATGACGATGCTGACGATAGCTCGTATACTCCTATAACGAAACCGGTTATTTATACGTATGATAGTAAACAACTGTTGAGCGAGTTGAGGAACGCGGATTGGCGTACACCATTACAGTACAACTCCTCTAATGAGGTGTATGATAAAATACATAATAACTTTAATAACGCTTACAAAAATTGTATGAAATGTAAAACGAAAAAAATAAGAAACAGTAATAATAACTGTAAGTGGCTAAATAGCAGACTAGAACATATGTGTAATAAAAAGAAATAATTATTTAGATTTTCAAAAAAGAGCCAACTATCGAAAATAAAATTATTTATAATAAGTACAGAAATAAAACTAATAAGTACGTTAATTATTTAAAAAATAAATACTATAGAGAACAAATTGAATCGAACTTTGGTAATACTCAGAATGTATAGCATTTTAAAAAGAACCAATACTTACCTGTTACCTCTGATATTAAATAGCCTACCTAATCACATCGTTAATGAATTTGTCTCTAATTCCGACTTCTCCAATAAACTTAAAATTATAATAAAAAAACATCTCAAAACAAACCCTGAATATACAACCTTGGAATGTATGTAGTCTCAATATTCTGTAAATGTGTGTTTGCATGTGTACGTACACACACATACCTACACATATTTTTGTTCAATTAATTTGTTTATCTGCATTAGGCATATCTAATATGTGTGTGTGTTGTGTGTGTGTGTGTGTGTGTGTGTGTGTGTGTGTGTACGCGCATTGACTATGCATGATGCAGTTATAGGTATGTGTATAACTATATTAGGCGTGTGCATGTACACCTGCGCGTGCACGCGTGTACCAACAAATATAAACTATTAATAAGATAATGGTGCCGATTCTATTGTACACTCGACTAAACTAAAACCTGACTTAATTTCTTTATACGAAATCAACCTAGTGTTCTTCGTAATAAGGTCTATTTGTTACTAGCATCTATTTCTCAGCGCCGCTAAATTTCAATAAAACCTGTCAACGTATACTCAACTTTATTTCCACGCAGCGAGAGTCTTCATTTATTCAAACGCTGTATAATTGCCGTATAAAAACTTGTTCAAAACGAACAAGGATGACGTGTTTTCAATCTACACCTACGAAGACGCTTACTAAAAACACAGAGCAAAAGAGATGGCATTCAACGGATAGCGGCTCTCGCTACGTTGTATTAAAGTTTATTTAAGCGTATCAGACTTTAGTCGACAAATAAATTGCTTATTTCGATGGCGACATATGTTACCTACTTGTTTCTAAGTGTGCAAGGTTTACTTCTTATATGAAGAAAATTTAGTGGATTTTAATTTAGCGAGTGAAGTAACAGAATTGGGGCCAATGTATTTTTAACTAATTTAATCTAAGATTCTGTATGTAATATAAGGGTATTTATATCTTACAGGTATAAGATATAGTTACCTACCTAATATGTATGGCGAACACTGCTTACACAAAAACCGTTATGGTTTAAGTGAGTGGCTTACATGTAGCTAATGTTAGATATCTGGAATTATTTTGAACAATAAAAAAAAAAAAAAATACAAGACTTTATAATGATTTCAAGCATATAGGAACTGTCACTGTCACCCCATACATTTTTATAAAATTCAAAACAGCTTTTGACTGTGAGAACATTGTTCACTTAATTTTCACCAATTCATAACGAAAAATACTATACTATTACAATAAATCATAACACTTTTATTACAAGCAACGAATAATTTAAATTATTAAATAACAAACCGGTGTTTTTTTTTTCTGACATTTGACATTTAGACAGAGTGGCCATCATGTTTACTGGTTAACTACTTTATGGTCTCGAGTAATAATTTATTTTATTTCGAAACAATCATTTTTTATTTTTAATATGAATGAATAAAAGTTTTAAACTTTTTTACTTAATACTAATCAAGGAATTATTAAAAACGACAAACCTGGTGAAATGAATGTACAAACTTGACAAGTTATATAAAATACCTTAAATGTGTGACGGTAAAATATGGTAAACTAGAAAAACAGTGTTATGTATGAGGTGAAGATGGTTCTTTTAACAAAATAAAAATTTGTTCCCGAGTTGCCTGGGCATGGTTTTAATCGCCTACTCTTTTCGGACTTTAAAATGTGTGTAGGGTTCTTTCTTAAGTAAATTAAAAAAATGTGTGCGTCTTGGGACGCCCGACAGAAGTGATAATTTAAACTAAATACGACTAGCGCTGTGGGTTAGAGTGAGAGAGGAGAGCCTACCGCTGCCTTAGGCGTGAGAGAAAGTTAAGCCAGACAGACTGGCACCGTAACGAAGCGGTTTACCCTACTTAACTCTTACTTTTCAATTTCAATGTTTTAGTTAACACATTGAAACCCCTCCGTGCCTCGGAGAGCACGTTAAAACGTTGGTCCCGGGTGCCATACAAACATCTATGGCAGTCGTGTGGGTCATGCTCGTGAACGGGTGCCGTTGGTCGGGACTGGTCATCTCCGGACTGCTATTACTTAAATATAGTACAATAGTAATTAGCGCATCTATTTAGGTTATTTTAGGTTTAGTTGATTTGTTAGCCAGTAATACTATCGAGAAGTAGAATATTTTTTTTAGGTTTTTGCTATCGTATGATATAAGTGAAGTAGTTTGAATGAATTGATGTTTAGCGTGATCCTTTTGGTATGTACGTACGTAAAATATAGTACAGCATTCGACCGTTACCTACATTACATACGTTTTCTTAGTTAGGAATCATGATCCCTTTACATTGTAGTATAAAATTAATAGCAATAATAACGAATAGGTTGCTTTGTCAAAAGTAAAATCATTAAAACATTGGATCACAAATAATAACGTTGCTACCTGGGTCGATCTATAACCGCCCATTTCCAAATGGTGGTGCTTTGTGAGAAGAAATCAGAGAAACAACTAACAGCCTCTCTCTCCAAAAAGCCTTTATAAAGGGCTATGATAATAAAGTATCCAGAGAACTTTTAGAGCTCAAAAGATACAAAATCTGTGCAGTAACAAGAGTCCTCACCGGACACTGCAAACTGAACAAACATATGTTCAGCCTGAAGTTGGGTGAGAACACAATATGCAGATTCTGTCAAGAGGCAGAAGAAACTGCAATGCATATTCTATGCTCTTGTGGCCCACTAATGCGGCACCGAAGTATTAACCTAGGGTTACACATCATGCAACCGCAGGAAATAACTTCTGAAAGTATCTGGAGGTTTCTCGAAGCCATAAGTCTGAGCAGTGAACTGTAAAGCAAAAAGTGCGCTACAAAAGACCAAAAATTGTCGAGGTGGCAGTAAGCACTCAACAATAATAATAACAAATAACAGCCTCTCTTTTAAATCACCAGATAGGTATTACAATATTTAGTAAATTGTATAATAGAGCAAGATTCTAGAGCCACCAGACCTTACTTATTTTCTGAGGAACAAAATGTGTCTTTTAAAGTAGTATTAGTCGAGGCTCTGAAGTATGCATTCCTGCTGGCTTGGGCCGGCAGTCAATTCTCAGATACCAGGCGCTAAAGTTACATAAAACCATTGGTTTTGACTGCTGATTTTTACATATATAGAACACAATATCTTTAAAAAGTTATTATCCATATTGCCCGACAGTTTCCGTGGGTGGTTATTTACACCTGACGCATTAAAGTTGGAAAAAGTAACATAAGTTTACTTATAGTGTGAGTCCTAATCTTTTCATGTGATGTTTATAGAACTATTTATTATTTATTAGACAAATCCTAGGAGCTAGACAGCTAGCTGTTTGGCAGCTTACAAATATCATTAAAATAGTTATTTAATACAAACCCAGACTTTAAATAAACATACACAGTTTATTATAAATTATAAGTATTTATCTTCCACAAAACAAGAATACCTATTTATCTTATCTCCTTACTTGATAATGCTTTGTTTGCTTTATGTTACAATTATTTATTAATCACTGTTTGTGTGTTTCCTTTAAACCACTTTTTGGTGGTAGGATTTAAAATAAGTGGACTGTATAAATAGTTGTATTATAGATTTATTTCTTCTTATGTCGCGCTAAGGTAGCCGAGCGCCAAGGGGTTTGTCCGATCTATGTAATAATATCTGTACCTCAGAGGTACATAACATTAAGGGTCAAAACGTAAATATTGCAGTAGATACAAAAATACGCAGCATAAAACTTTAATGCAACATTGCTCAGAAAGCGTTAAAGGTATTGGCATGATATAAACTGTGTTCTTTATTATTTTTAAAGCTATTTACGGGAATCAATACGATATTTTTTCGTAAAACTTTTGCAATCATGCGTCAACTTATGATCTTTTAAGGTCGTATACCACATTTGAATTTGTGAATTTCAAATAGTATATCATTCGATATTTCTTTTCGTTGACATCGTGTGACTTAATGCTTTATACCATAAGACAGAGCTCGCTTTAACGATTTTATTGGTGTAAAAAACCAGATTTAAAAAAAAATGGATTTAATATTGTATACCTCTAAGGTCGCTAGCCCCCGTCCGCCTCACCGCAGGCCCCGCAAGCGCACGCACGTCACTCACGCGCCTATACCGGTTTCGGTGCTAAGCGCGCGAACAATCACTACTAGCTAGTTTACACTGTAAGACATTCATGTGTTTGATACAACATATAAACAATGTTTAAACCTTTGTTTCTCTTTTATATTTATATGGGTAAGATTTTATATTGTATTTATTATTGTTTGCTTTATATTTTTCAATTTTCTTTTTAATAGTCGAGACAATTTTGTTATAGGTTGTCTTCTAGTCTTTTATTAAAACAAAGATGATAAATTTATTGAATTAGATGTGATACTGTTAATTTATTTATTTTAATACGCGTCTGTCCCCTTCGCGGATACAGTGAGTGTATATATGTATGTGTTTTTCATTTATTGTACGAATTTCCAGAACAAACACAAAAAAAACATTGTAGGATTTGAATTAAGAACTCAAACCAAAAATATTTTTTCTTTCAGTAGCACTTTCAACAAATATTGTAAGAGCTCGTGAAAGTGAAAGCTATCCAGCTATAGACGCAATAATCCGAGGACTGAAGGAAGAAATATGGGATGAAAAAGAAGCACCATGTCTAGAAGAGACCCTGGAACTTTTGCGAAGCGTCAAAAACTTCACTTTATGGGCCACTTGGGGTTAGTAGTATAAGAAATTCAGAACATAGAAACGGTAAGGACATGCAACCTTGGTCCATAAAACGCCAACCTTTAGAAGTTCAATCCTATGTGATCCTTTATAAGAAAAAGATTTACCGGATAAAATGCATTAAGTAGTCGACACTTCATACGAAGCACTTCTGTTACCGCGACAATTTGGGTTGACAACTGAAATTGTCTCGCAGAGCTCTTGATGGCTTCTAAGTAATCAAAAGTATGTTGTTAGAGTCAGTATTTTATATCATGGAAGGAAACTGGTTCCTTTAAACGACTTTGAATCAGAGATTTTTTAATTCACCTGATTTTTCTATGAATGTGTTATGACGTCTTTAAAAATTATTTAATATATATTTTTGATTGAATATACTAAAATAAGTGTTGCCTTGTGAAAGCTTGAAAAAGTCCAATCCATAGGACTTAAACAAGCAGTGGTAGTGGAATGGTTGTAATTGTTAGGATATTAAGCACACGGTGTGCGTTTGGTGCCCCAATTATGCTATTATCGCTTGCCTTTGAAGGTTTTAGAAATCCTAACTTGCACTAACAAATACACTACATCTTGACCTCTCTTATACTGACAAATTTACCCTAAAATATTGGCATTTAAAGTAGATTATCCATAGCTAAAAACACTATCGACAGTTTAGTTGAACTTGGTATTTAATACCAGGACAACCCAATAAGTAATAATAATAAAATAAAGTCTCTCGCCGTGTCTGTCTGTCTGAACGCGATAAACTCCAAAAGTATCGAAAAGAGTTTCAGACTTTTACACCAACGAATAGAGTGATTTACGAGTAAGGTTTAAGTGTGTAATTTATGAAGGTGTAATTTTTTTTTAAATATGACGACGATCGACGACGACGATCTTAAAAGAAAAGGAAGAAATGATGACCTTGCAACGATGTTTGAGAAGTTTTCGATGGATATTACATCACACCTAACTCTTTTCAACTCAGATCTATGCAGTAAAATCACTAACATCCAACATATCTCGAGCATATAAAATCAGATATCCAGACTATTAACACGAAACAATCAGAATTCTACGCTGATATATGTGATTTGAAAGATACCTTAAGCTTCCTCGACAAAGAACATAAAGATCTCCAACACAGAGTTTTGCAGGAATGCTCCTTACTAAAACAAGAAAACGCTAAACTTGCATCCGAATTAAACATTATTCAACAGCGTGAACGCTCTGATAATCTAGAGATATCGGGTATACTTGAGAAAGCGAACGAGAATTTAGTTGCAATAATTACATCCATTGCTTAATATGCGGGTACGCAACTGTCAATAACTGATATAGTATATGCAACAAGAATCCAACCACGCACAAAAATAACCGGCTGGCCCAAAATGATTGTGGTGAAACTAAGATCTAAACATCAACGAGACACTATATTGTCAGGAATTCGCTCCAAAAAAGAAATCACAACCGCGAGTGTCGGGATATCGAGTAATGCAACGAAAATATTTATCAACGAACACTTGACACAAACAAACAAGATGTTATACAAAAATACTCGTGAGAAATCGAAAGCAAAAAACTACCAATTTACATGGATTCGCGATGGAAAACTTTTCGTGAGAAAAGAATGATGTCTTATCAGCCAAAATCATTATAAGGGACTCAGACGATTTAAAAAAAATTATCTGAACTCCACTTCTATTTCTGTCTTATTTATTATTTCTAACAGTTTTTTTAAGTTTTGCAGAACTATTTCTACTATTACAAATTTTTTTTAAATGTTTGGTCGTCGTTATTGGTCATAAACAAGTATATTTTGGTAAGCGGCATGTGTCCTATCATAAAAACCATATTTTTCGGTCATTTGTTTTTCTCTCCATATGTGCGTACAAATATTGTGGTATATCTATAATTAATTTAAAATGCAATGACAGTTACGTAGGTTTACATATTATTTATATCGCCGGGTGTAGCAGCTTATAATTTTAACGCAATACACATTCTCGCCTAAACTAAATATATTCTATCAAAATGTACGCGGGTTACGTACCAAGTGCTTAACGTTACACAATAGCATTTTATTACAGGAGTATGACTTTTAACCGAAACTTGGTTACAAAATGATATCCTCGACTTGGAATTATGCGATAGTAGTTACGAAATATTTCGATGCGATCGTGATATTAGCTCCACAGGTAAACAGTCCGGTGGCGGAGTAATGGTAGGTATCCGTCATGAACTTGGTGCGGAAATTAATTATAATTGGTCTTGTAATATTATTGAATCGCTCTGTATCTCTATTTCTTCCCGTAAATTACAATCAGCTGCTAATCTGCATATTGTATTAGTTTACGTACCACCGGATAGCGTCTCACTTTCACGAAATATTCTTAATGTACTCACAGCTTTTAATCGTTTATTTAATCAGAACAGTAATGATTACTTCTTGTTAGTTGGTGATTTTAATTTGCCATGCCTAGAATGGACAACTAACGGATTAACACTAAAGCATATTGGCACAACAGAATTACAAGATAGTGCACAGACACTTGTTAATGATCTACAGTTCTTAGGTCTTAGTCACTTTAGCTATATAACTAATTGCAGTGGTAATGTTTTAGACCTTTGTTTTTGTAGTCTTTCAGTATCAGTTACTCAAACTCAACCCCTAACTAAAATTAACCCTTTTCATCCACCATTAAAATTGGATGTAACTGATCTCCAAATGAAAAACTTTAAAGAAAATATTGTGCCACGTTATAATTTTCACAAATGTGACTATGAAATGATAAATAATTATCTTAAGGAAGTTTACTGGATAGATATCTTAAATACTGAAACTATCGATGATGCTGTTGAATGTTTTTATGACGAACTAAATAAGTGTTTTGTTACATATATTCCATTATCGATTAAAAGACATTCTTATCCTGTTTGGTATTCAAATGCTTTGATCAATATTATAAAAGAAAAGTCTAAGGTACATAGGGATATCTACTGAGGGACCGGCAACATAAAATACAAAGCCTATGTTTTAAGCGTTTCACAGAAAATGCTGAATGCCACATCAGACACACGCCAAAATACTTTTAGAAATATGTTAAATCAAAAATAGAGGGGCGGTTCAAGTTACCCTCAGCAGTTCACATTTAATGAACAGTCATTTAATGATGCCTATTCTATATGTTGCGCATTTAACGACTTTTTTAAGAGTGTTTTTGCAAACTGTACATCACCACAGAACCTTGATAGTACTTCTGCAAATACTAATATACACGCTGAAGTTCTATCACATATATGCATTACTGAAGATCACGTTCTTACAATATTGCGTTCTTTGGATATTTCGAAGGGATCGGGCTGCGATGGTGTCCCACGGATATTTCTAAAATTTTGTGCTAGCAGTCTAGCTCTTCCGATTACTCTACTTTTTAAACGCTTTCTGGAGTTTTCTTTATTTCCCACACCATTTAAAAGAGCCCTCATTTTACCCATCCACAAAAAAGGCTCAAAATCAAGGATTGGAAATTATCGGCCAATTTCTATTTCAAACGTACTTGCTAAAATTTTTGAGAAGCTGGTTTATGAAAACTTGTACCACGTTATATCGAAGGGTGTTCCTGAATCGCAGCACAAATTTCTTAGAGGGCGTTCTACCTTGACTAATTTGGCGGTATTTACGGATTTTGTTTTGGAGCACATGGAAGGGGCAGGGCAGATTGACGTGATGTACACTGATTTCGAAAAAGCTTTCGATCGTGTGGATCACGTCATTCTGTTACAAAAATTGCAATCTTTGGGTATCCACGGTGATCTATTGAGATGGATAAAATCCTATCTCTCTAACCGTTCACAGGCAGTTGTACTAGGAGGTTTTAAATTTATAAAGATTACATTCAGATACCTTCAGGCGTCCCACAGGGCTCGCATCTTGGTCCGCTTTTCTATAACCCATACATACACGACATCTATCGATATATCGACAAGGCTTCTCACTTGTTATATGCTGACGACAAAAAATATTTATGAAAATTTATGATAATGCTGACTGTATATATTTACGAAAGGATCTTGATAATCTTTATAATTACTATACAATAAATAAAATAACTGTCAATATATCTAAATGATAATGTATAAGCTTTAGTCGAAAAAGAAATATTATAAATTATATCTATAATTTTAATGGTGTGTCAATAGAGAGGGTTGATTCGGTGCGGGACCTAGGGATAACGCTTGACTCAAAGATGAGAGACGTGCCTGTCAGCCATTCAAAAGTTTATTATGTCTTAAATTAGTTTATTATGCCTACGTCAGAAGCATTCTAGAATATGGTTGTCAAACTTGGTCACCATATCATGCAATACATACCAATAAAATAAAACAAATTCAAAAGAAATTTATAAACCACTTGAACTACAATTTTAATAAGCCCACTGAGGATTACTTTGAGAATTGCCGAATGTGTAATTTACTAACTTTGAAAGCCTGTGATGAAACCTGTGATGGATATGGGGCTATTTTTTTACTTAATACGTGGCCGGTGGACTGCCCTGCACTACTTAGTAAAATAAAATTTAAAACTCCTGCTTATCGTACACGGCATACACAGTTATTAGATGTACCGCCGCATTCTACATCATACGGGCAAAATGCTGTGATGTCTAGAATCGCGCGCTCATATAACGCCACATTTAATTCTGTAGACCCTTTTCTAACATCTCAAAAAACATTTATGTCTAAAATTAGAAAAGTTATAACTTATAACCAACAATGAATGAACAAATAGTTATCTCAAATTTAAATCTGTTACACTTTTTTATATTTCATAAGTTTAATACGATTCATAATCACACGAGATGGCTTAACATTAGAATAATATGTACGTACATACACAATAATATGTACGTACATACACAATAATTTGACTCAGTGTACTGCGAAGCAATGCATTCTTCTGGTTATTACTAGCAGTATGCATTGTTTTGAAGTGCACCATAATAATAATATACGAGTAAGTATACCATAGAATTATTATATTCTACATCTTAATATTGCATTGGAGAGTATTATTATTTTTCTCGATGTCTTTACCTAACAGTTACTTACCGAGCGCTCAATGCACGCCCATAATGATAGATAATGTTTACGCGGTAGTTCTAAATTGTTGTTGTATTATTTTTATAAGTTCTGCCAACCATTAAATTAGTAATGAAATACTTTAAAACTCGCAATAATTATTAACGGAAGTATGTTCTTTGCACCATTTATAAGTTTGTATTAGTGGATAACTGTAATTGGTCATAACCTGGTAACTACGAGTATATGTGTAAATGAGTTTGTAATTGACTGTTGTTATCCTTAATAAAATGAATGAATAAATAAATAAATGTATTACGGAATTATTCCTCCTAGAACCTGCCGACTGCTCGGATGGCGCAATGGTTTAAGAGTCACCTCGCATCTACGCCGCCGAGTGTTGTGGGTACAAATCCCGCACGGGACAAAAATGTGTGCGATCTACAAACAGTTGTCCCGAGTCTGGGTTTTCTTTGTGTCCGTTTTTTGAATGTTTGTTGTTTGAATGTGTGTTTCGCTTTTTGTACTTTACCTAGAATTATTTATTTATTTAGGTCCACCAACAATTGTTTACTTTTAAACTTAAATATTACACATTGAATATTACCGAACTTAATGTAACACTTATTTAAAGGCAGACACAGCATGTAATATAACAAGTAAAATAAAAAAAAAACAGATTAAGTTAACTTTCTATCACAGTAACTATTGACAGGTAATCATTATTTGTGTATCTATTTAGTATTCTATTTAGTGAAGCTTTGTCAATATTCTCAGAACTAACTTTTTTATGCTATAGGGGGCAAACGAGCAGACGGGTCACCTCATGGTAAATGACTACCGCCACCCATGGGCACCTGGAACTCAAGAGTCACAAATACGTTGCCAGCATTTAAGGGGGAAAGGAGGGAAGAGCGGTAGCGGGAAGAATGGGAGAAGGGAGGAAGAGGGGGAGAGGGAAGGGTTAGTACCTCCGGTACCCTCAGTCACGCGGCGAAAAGTAAAGTAAGCATTGCTTTACTGTCGGGTTTCTGTGAGGCCATGGTATTACTCCGGTCGAGCCGGCCCATACGTGCCGAAGCATGGCTCTCCCACGAATATTTTCTACTAAAGCTTTTACAGGTTCTTAAACCAAAACCTAATATTTTGGAAACCCTTTTCATAATGTGTTTCAGATGAAGTGTAAAAGTAAATTTCCTGTCAAATATAACACCGAGGTCTCATAGTATTTACTCACATTGATATTATGTATGTGGTACTTAAAATAAATGGGTTATTAGTGAATTTTACATGCTTACATTTATCGGTATTTAACTGCCTAATAAACCTATGGTCTGCTTCCTATGTGAAGCCAAAAGCCAAGAGGGTTGCTAATTTCTTAATAATAGGATTGCTATCAAAGTTTTTTTATGATGTTAGCATTTCAAAGTAAAATTAAATTTCCGGTAGATTATGACACACAAGATGTAGGAATTGTAATTATGATGATACATTTTTTTCAGTGTGGGATGCAAATAAATTCCCTTCAGGTAGTTTTTACGGTTCCTGGATCCAACTTGGCAATTTCGACCAGTGTATGAAACCTCCCTGGTTGGATACGCATCCTCAATTCAAAACCCAGTACTGTCTTGCCGAAGTTCAAATACTTCATAAAGAATTGAAGAACAGAATATTTGATCCTTACGAATCTACAGAAGCGTTTTTAAAAGTACGTTACGTTTACGTTAAGTTTCCGCCTTTTGGATAGATGACCAGAAGTAAAATTTTGGTCATCAATGAAAAAGAACAGAATGTCAGTGTGAATCAAGTTTGCTTCACATTGGCGTATAAGCTCTTAGCCTGAAACGTTTTCTAAAAGACGTAGATGTACTTAAGCTTTTTTAAGACTAAGACTTGTTTAACGAGCAACCAAAAATGGTCTAGTTGTTTTCGTAAGCTACATGATTTAGAAGAAAGAAAACTGGGAAAGCTCTTACAACGCAGATGGAAAGATCCTTCACGCATTGTTAAATAAGTTCTGTGATCTGAATTGTAACGTTCTCTTGTTACTGTCGTTCAAACTATCGTTATTTAATTTGTTTGTATCATTACTTCCGTATCAAATAAATCTTTACTTCTGACTTTATCTCATTGCAGACGAATACCAAAATAGGCTTGCGTAGTAACCAATTCGTCTGGGGTATATGTGTCCTTGCGTCTTGCCAGCCTCATTCTATAACCAAGATCGTGAGACAAATGTACTTAAGTACCCATTTCAAGGCTATATCACATCCGAATATCACTGTGGGTTATTGTCAAGAATCTGGTACAAAGGAAGAATTACCAACAGGATATTATTTGTTCATGTAAGTTTCTGACACATCATCCACTTAATAATTGACATACTTATTATTGAAATAAATATAGGCTATTTTAGTTTTGATTGAATTAGCTTTCTAAAGGTGAAATAATTATTAAAATCGATTCAGTAGATTCAGAGTTTATTGACTATAAACAAAGTCATTTTAATGATAGATATTTATTTACATACTTATACTTACCTAACTGTCTTGCAATATCATGATGACTCTGGATCTTTTTGTCACAGCTATTAATTTGCTACCAATTTTTCACAACTATGTATTTGCTTTTCGTTTTTTTCGTCGTCTTTATTTTCAAGTAAATGAAATTCAGCTTATACATAAATATTGTGTTAAACAACAATATGTATATACCTACAAATTGTTTCGTTATCGAAACAGTACATTTGTTCTTTTCACTCGTTTGTGAATGAATGAAGCTATTTAAAATGGCTATGCAGACTCATTTATTAAAAATTGGTGCGTTCACCCTTCATCGTTATAATGTTTAAATTGAGGCACACGTAACACGTAAGTACTCTGTTTACCGACAACTGTATATCGTCAAACAAAACCGTTGATCAACGCAAATATCCTAAAAAAAGTTTCATTTTGCGGCTGTAGAAAATGGTATCCAGGTGAGTTATTGCATTGTTGTTCATGGCCCACGTCGAGGTTAAGAACATAGTTATTTTATTGAGTATTCGTTTTGTCACAATGTAGGCAACCCACAATTTCAGCTTTAGGTTCCTTTTACACTTTTACTATATCTTTTCAGTTGCTTGATAGCTACGCTGTTCACAATATCTTTGGGAGCAACATATTATAGGACGTGTATGAAGAACCACCCAACAACTGCTAATTCTCTTGGTAAGACGCTTTATTAAAAATATTTTCTTATAAAAACCTTTGGAAAAAATCCGACTTCAAAAACAAATATTCATTTACCAAAGATGCACTATAAAGCAACCAAACATAACATTCATGCTAAAACACTGAGTTACATTGAACATAAGTGTAAAAGCCATTTTTATAATATTATTAATAAAAATAATAAGCCTGATTTAGTGAGTGACACACATTTCTCCCAGAAGCTGAAATCACAAATACATTACATACTGATTGATATAGCTTTAACTGACGAACTGCATAACTTTTGGTTAAAGTGACTCCGTAGCTCACATGTACGTTTGGCATCTCAATTTCAATCATGCTTAGAATCAGGTTCGCTTCCGACTTTTATGACGACAGGTATAACCCACCTGCTCTAAAAGTACTAGAGGGCTCTAATAGACCGATAAGAGACCTGAGCAATGATTATTAATATTACCATTCCCCATGACGACAGTCTCTTAAAGGCCGAAAAAGAGAAAGAAATAAAATATTTTACTTAGCCCACGAGATTGTGACATGTGGGATGTGGATTCAGCAATCGTTGTGCCGATAGTCATTTCGGCCTATGGGTTAATTGCTAAGAGCCTCGACCAACACCTTCAGAGGCTCATGTTAGGCAGCTGGATTAAGAGCCTGATGCAGAAGGTCCTCCTCAATACGGCACGCAAAGTGAGGAGGTTTCAGTCTCTGGAACTATAACCACCCGTAGCTTGGTCCCTGTACCCGATACCGGTGGGACACTTTTTTTTATATTTTTAAATACGAGTATATTTTTTTTTTATAATCTGAATGTATTTAAAAATGTAATTTATATATATATTTAAGTAAATAAAGAGAAAAATAATAATAATTTATTTGCATGAATATGAGTTCAGGGTTGGACAACATAATAACAATGATCTATAGTTCCTTATATATTCTACTTGTAGGGCGTGCAAGAACGTGCAATACATAAATTAATAACAATTAAATATAGTGGTCAAATATTAAAAAATAACAATAACTAAGTGAAAAGAGTAAAGTCGAATAGAGATAATTATATCAACACTTAGCCTTTTATTTGTAATATTTACTAATTAAGGATAATAATAATAACTCCACACATTTCACATACGACCGTCTGATCCCAAACTACGCAGAGCCTGTACTATGATAACCAGACTGCTGATAAACATACTTATATATTTCTAAATACATACATATTATAGATAAATTACACCCAGACACAGAACAAATTAGCGTGCTCATCACACACTTATTTGTCCTGGTATGATAATGTCACTGTCAAAGTACATTATAATCACGGTCATTCAAAAACTCGTCAATCGTGTAAAAACACCCGTTAATACAATATTTTTCAAACTAAACTTCGAATAAATTTAGATGGAGTTCTTTTACGGCCCTAGGCCCATTACAAAATATTGTTATAAATTCCAGGTGCCATGCAAAAAATACACTTGTTCATTAGTGCAGTTTGAGCCATCACAAAAACAGGGCTTCGACACTCGAGACTGCTTACTAGAAACCAAAAAAAAATGTTCATTAAAAAACTGTTAAGCCAAACGATTTTAAATTTTTATGTGAACAAATGGCAACTATTCCGCATCAAACTAAAGAAGAATCACGTAAATCGGATCATAAATCTCAGAGTAATCAGTGTACATACATAAAAAAAAATACTAATCGAATTGAGAACCTGCTCCTTTTTGAAGTCGGTTAATGATATGAATTTTGTGCATCATTTACTTTAAAGTTAAGATCTTAAAGTTGGTCCGCGTACGTTAATGCGTCATCAAGTCTTCGGCGAACATGAGTTATTATGTATCTTCAATTGATATTTGAGTGGCATAGCTAATTTAAAATAAAGATAACTAAAATCATTTCAAATATACAGGCTGTTACAGAATGGTTTTTAATATTTTAGGGTCGTATAGTAGACCCCTTGAATGACGTAAAGCGCTAACAATTTTATGAAAATTCGTGATTTTCGTTACAGAAATCTTATTTTGGAACTGAAAAAAATTTACATGAAAATTTACCGATAAAGCTATTTTTTTAATTTTATTAATACTTTATGCACAAAAATGTACAATGACGGACATAAAGCCATAGGCATTCTCTACCAGTTTACCCTAGGGTGGTGTAGAAATGGGTGAAGTAGGTGCACTAAATTTAAATCATAAACTTTAAAACAAATGAAAGAAAAATAAATACCAAAACAAAAAGAAACGAGGAGTAGAATATGGGGATATATAAATATATACACATGTACATACATAAAAAGATAAATACATTCATATATACATACACATTATAATATATAAAGTATTAATGTTGGGATGATGCTGCTAAATTTTGAAAGAGGAGAGCTCGTACCTTCGCCTTGAATGAAACGCGACTGGGTGCTATTTTAATTTCCTGAGGAATAGCGTTCCAGAGGAGAACAGATTGAATGAAGAAGGAAGAATGGACACATGCAGAAGTATAACAGAAGAAGGTTATTTGTAGAACGGAGTTCTGTTATATTTCGTATGAGAGAGGGGTGACATGAATTACAGTATATGTATTTAATACCAAGGATGTTGATGATTTTTCTGTAAATGTGTGCATAAAAAAATAAAAAACAAAATCATTGAATTGACATAAAAATTCATAATATGGTGATTAAAAATGTGCACTTATTCTAGGAAAAGCATATTCCGTCATAAAAAGGAAAAAATGGACACATGCAGAAGTATGAGAGGGCCATAACAGAAGAAGATTATTTGTAAAACGGAGTTCTGTTATATTTCGTATGAGAGAGGGGTGACATGAATTACAGTATATATTATGTATTTAATACCAAGGATGTTGATGATTTTTCTGTAAATGTGTTCATAAAAAAATAAAAAACAAAATCATTGAATTGACATAAAAATTCATAAAATGGTGTTTAAAAATGTGCACTTATTCTAGGAAAAGCATGTTCCGTCATATTTTTTTTTGTTTTCAAAATCCATATTTTTTTCAGACAAAGTCAATTATTTATCGGCTACACATAACGCTTCTGAAATTTGACCACACCTTCTTTCTGTAACAGCCTTTATAAAAAAGAAAAAGATTGGGCCAAGTATGATACCTTGCAAAACACCTGTTTTATTTCATAGTGCTATTTTGAGCTTAAACTTTTTTGCTACCTCATCTTCATCATCATTTGTAAGTATATTTCAAGTGTCTCATTTTCATTTCACTTATATTATCGAAGGCAGTGCTTAGATCTATTTACTAGTGCAGCTACATGTTTCTTTTGGTTTATCTGACCAACAATGGTATACGTCAATGTGTTAATGAAGTCTTGTTGTTTGGTATGAACAAACACTATATTATTAATATACGCTTTACTATTTTCAGTTGCTGTGGTATTAGAATCATTTTGTATGATAAGAAACTCAGCAGAGCTAACAAAGTCGCAAAATAATGAGATCAACGTGCTCAATGGCATCAAGTTTATAACAGCAACTCAAGTGGTGCAATTGCATGTTGTTCTCTTCACGATTACTTCAGGAAATGTGAATGCCAGGGACTTAGAACTTGTTTGTTTTGTTTAATTTTACTTTATGTAGTTTTATGTTTTGGAACTTTATTAATAATTAAATAATTGAGCTATTATACCGATTGGGCAACGAACATAAAATAAAAAACCAAAGAGACATAGTTTCAAAAAGCTAGTATTTAACTGTAAATCAAAAAATCTTCCTTTTTACATTAAAAAAATCCCAATCCTAATCAAAAATACTGATTGCACAGCAGAATAGTTACCTCTCCAAATATAATTATTTTAGCAACAATTTGAGCAACAAACGCATCGCTATTAATTGAAAAGTAGAACTTTTTTATGAACGCATATACCTGATAATAACGTGTACAATATTGTGCACAATAAACTTTGGGTTAATTTTTGTTAAAACAAAGCTAACTCAATACAGTGTTCAAAATATCGAATGTTTTTTACAAAAATTTGTAATTTTACGATTTTTTAGACGTCGGTTCTGGCACTCGCCGGCCGCTGCCGGGGCATGCTATTGCTCGCTTAGCTGTCTCGTCTCGTGCGTTGTGATCGCAGTTCTAACCTACCCTTAGCCTAGATGTGCGACATTATTTTTACGTTTGCAAGGGTTTATTTATGTTGTTTAATTTGATGTGCAATCAGCATATTTGATATGAAAATAAAATTTTCGTACTTACTTACGTAATTGATGTAAATAAATGGGACGAATGGACGGGTGTTAAGTTTTTTGATGTGCATTTAAAAATAAGTCGTTTCAAAAATTGCTAGTGTTCTGACAGTAGAAGATTAAACATGTGTAGTTTTATCATTGTTAAGGACTTGGCCTAAAGTACATCTGTCAATGTCTGTAAAATGGATTGAATGTGTCAACTGATGATTGGTAGCAAAATCAAAGGTTCTAAGCAATATTGTAAGATTTAAATTTCAGAAAATAGACTATGTGGACAAGGTGTTAAATATCAGCGTCATTGTAGATACATTCTTCGCGATATCGGGACTACTACACATCAAGGGTCTTTTTCACAAAAAGCAGCAAAACTTATTCATAATCTTATGGAAACGATATGTTAGGTGAGGTTTTATTGACTAGGATACAATTTAAAATATGAGTATAAAAATATTAAAAAATGTGCGAAATGTCAGCGAATGACAAAAATGGTCGAAAATACTTTAGTCATTTGTATGACCGATATTAAAATTTATTGAAAACATTCAATAACTGCTCTGAAAAACTGCACCTCCGATCATGATGAGGGAATAATAGTAAAATTAAGATTGGTCATTGAAAAGAAATTATCTCACGGACACAAACGTTGTTCTCAACAGTTGACATGTAAATTAAAAATGAAATGCCACGTATAGTGCTAGCAATGTTGTAAAAATAAAAACCGTTATATGTCATTACCTATTAAGTGAGACTGAAGAACCGATTAGAATCCATTAAAACTTATTTCCTTTTCAGATTGATACCCCTCTTCGCCCTCACAATATTCTATTACATTTCAGTAATAAAATTTCACGGTTCGGGTCCTTTTTGGCACGTCTTTTATGACCATGAATGTTCCTTGTGTCAAAAAAATTGGTTACTTAGTCTATTGATGATGAACACTAGTATACGTACCTTAGTAAGTACTTATAAATACTGGATTATTTTTATTTTTATCGCTATGTCAGCAGCAATATATACGATTATAAATCTTAATAAGACATCGCTGAACTCGTCAAATTTTAGATTCGTATCGGGCATAGCAGAATTTCTTTAGTGTTTAAAAATGTATTCTCAAAAAGACAAACAAAACAAAAATGAAATAATAATATAAACACTAAGTAATTGTCATTGAAATTTCAAAGGTATAAACTATTGTTCTGAGTGGCGACTTCCACATAAAACAAAAACATACTCCCACATAATCTAGCGAAGACAAGCTGAACTACATATGTAGTAACTACTATATCTATACAACTTCCCAAAATAAACCGTTGGACCGCGGCCCGCCAGGCATGATCACCTAGCCTGGTCGGAAGATCCTCCTTTTGTGTTGGAGGGATATAAGACCTGTTCCTTGATATGCTGATTATTATCACAACACTAGTATCGTCCTTTGAATACTAATCTTATAAGATTCTAAAAAAAAGGATTGTGATGTTACTTCTAAATCTGTATTTTGAGCTGATATTTGCTTTGTTTATGGACCTTATAACTTCTTAGTTATTACTTTATCTTAGTAACTTCTTCTTATGTATCATCAATATGTTATACGTTTTACTTTTGTAAAATGTTTAACATATTGATAACACATATTATTTTATATTCTGGTCACCACCTTTAGGTAAACCAATTATATCAAAGACTAAATAAGCCCTAACTGTATGAGCATTATTCACAACATCAGGAGAAGGAGGTAACCGAGAAGGTTAGCAAATTGTAAGGTGTTAAGGTTAAGGTAAGGATGGGTGACCATTCTTAATACATTGAGACCCCTCCGTGCCTCGTAGGGCCGTTAAGCCGTTGGTCCCGGTTGCCATACGAACATCTGTTGGCATTCGTTTCGAGTAGTTGGAGCCCTAAAAACAGTTATCCGACAACCTGGTCTAGCTAAAGAACTTCGATATCGCCTAGTACTTGGGTTATGGAGGTCTGATGGCAGTCGCTTCACGTAAAATATCGAAGTTTGGCCGTTTCGTAGTTAGACTAAAAAGCCGACCCAACTTAGTTGGGAAAAGGCTCGGAGGAAGAAGTTATCGCGTGTATACCAATGTTTAATGTGGTCTTCTCGCCCCTCAGCCGAGCCAAATTTTGTCTGATCCACAAATAGTTGTCCAGAGTCTGGCTGTCCTTACTCTCCATTGTTTGAATATTTGTAAGTTCCACCGCGACACAAGAATTAGTTGGGAATGCGAGAGTTGTGTTTTATAAAAAACTTTAATGGGATTTCACAAACACTATGTGGTTTTTCTCCTGGGTTTATATTTTGCTTTGTCGTGTGTCTGCACACAGGAAAGAAAAAAAAGTACGTTTAAGTATTTTAAGTACTTAATTTGTATGATGGTGTACTTCTTAATGTTCTTCTTATTTATTTTGTGTATGGTTTTTTTTTACAGTGTCACAGTATAACTTGGTATATTGCCTGTGACTACCAATTAACAATTTTTGGAACTGCGCTATTCTATATACACGAGAAGAAGAAAAGATTAGCTATCTATATATTTGGGTTCACAGCAGTAATGTCTTTAGTTATACCAGGAGTTCTAACATATTGGTACAAGATAACTCCTGTATTCTTCTTAAATATGGAGTAAGTATTTTTTTTTATTAAATTCTTGAACTAATCGCCCTTATTAATACTTATTTTCGAGCTGTCATCCCAATTCCAGGACTTTTTTTCCTCGAAAGATTGGTAAACCACGATGTTTTTTTGTCTTTTTATCAAATTGTACGGGAATTAATGCGATCAGGAAAAGGTATAACATACCTCTGAATTGCCTGACGTTTCGACCAGGTTGCGGTGACCGTAGTCACAGACTGACTTTTTTTTTTAGAGGGCAAACGAGCAGACGGGTCACCTGATGGTAAAAAACTACCGCCGCCCATGGGCACCTGTAACTCAAGAGTCACAAGTGCGTTTCCGCCCTTTAAGGCGTGAGTAGGGGAAGAGGGGGAGAGGGAAGAAGAGCAGGTAGACGGGAGAGGGAGAGGAGAGGGGACAGAGGGGGAGGGCGGGAATAGGGAAGAGGGAAGGGTTAGGGCCTCCGGTAACCTCACTCACGCGGCGAAAATCAATGCCAGCATTAACTGCCGTTTTTCTGTGAGGCCGTGGTATCGAGCAGAGTCGAGCCGGCCCATACGTGCCGAAGCATGGCCCTCCCAGGTTTAATCTCTTAGTTTAGACTGATTGGCTCATGGAAATTGTCGTATATATTTTTTTAACCCTATAGGCACGATAGGTATGGTTAAATTGAAAGGAAAAGCTCTATGCAATGTGCAATATTAAGGAAGGCATTTACATTGGAGACTTCGATAACTGAAAAAAAAATCAGTATATATAATTTAGGGCATCGTGAAATACGTCTTTCAAAATGTTAACTAGTTTCTTGATATAAAGCCCTTGTATATGTTCTCAAAATCATGTTTTAACTCCAGATACGTCATTCTTGTACTTTTTTATTATTTCAGGGATATCTTTAACATTCGAAATAATGAGCATATGGACTATACATATTTTACCAGCTACAGCCGAGCCGGACCATATCTAGCTGGCATTGCTATGGGTTATCTCATGCATATCTACAAACCTGTTGACAATAGGCATAGTCTATCCATGGTCAGTTGTATAAGCTTATTTATAGTAGTGATACTTCTTAAGTTTATATGTATTGGCAAAAAAAAATGGAGTTATAATATGCCAATATACAATTTGTACATTAAGTAGTTAGAAAAGGACTTCCAGTTTTTCTTATACTCTTCGAAGATAGATATTCTTTGTCTTACCACTAGATATAATATATTAAATTTGTCTTTGATTCCGGTATTGCCTAAGGAATTGATTTGCAAGCAAAACCGTAATTTTATCCCAATTATTTTTCATTTCATTAATTCATTTTATTTCTATTGATTTAGGATACAAACATTTCTTTGACCCCTTTTTAAAATAAGGCTGAGTTTTGAGTTGTTAAAATTGCACTTAAATTACGCAAAATTAACGTCATATTTTATAAAATATTGATAGTATTATACAAAACTATATAAGCATTAAGATGACTTTTTTTGATACTACTCCTTTTTATAAGATAATTTTGCAACCTAAACATGGGCCTTGACTCTTAGAGAATTTATTTAGCTTTTAGTCTCCCCTCAAAGTACTTAGCCATGCTGCGTGTATTTTATTATCATTTATTTACATTATTTATATATCTGAACACATATAACTACGAGTATCACACTTGTATATATATATATATCTACCTATATAAATATATTATAAACTAGCAGCACCTTTCGGTTTCACCCGCGTAAGTCCCGATCCCGTGGGAATATCGAAATAAAAAGTAGCGTATATACATACCAGGTTTCATCGCAATCGGTTCAGTAGTTTTGACGTGAAAGAGTAACAAACATCCATCCATCCAAACTTTCACATTTATAAGCTCCCTATTCGCCAGCGTCGTAATCTGTGAGCACTCATCGCAATCGGTTCAGTAGTTTTGACGTGAAAGAGTAACAAACATCCATCCATCCAAACTTACACATTTATAAGCTCCCTATTCGCCAGCGTCGTAATCTGTGAGCACTAACCGCTCTTTTCTCTTTTCCTAACTCTCCATCTCCACCATCTTATTTAGCTCCCTACCTTCAATTTTTGTCCTCAAACCATGACAGAAATCTTCGTTCTACAAACAATAATCTTCTCTTATGCCCCTCTCAAAAGTCCGACTTCGTGAACTCTTCGTTCTATGTCCAATCAGTTCTTCTCTGGTATGCGTTCCCTCTCGAAATCAGGATGTCCATAAACCGCTTTATATTTAAAAAGAGGGTACGTGATCTCCTCCACAACGAGTTGGAACAATTGTCACAGTGCTAGTACATGAATCCCAGACTCGATATTCATAGTATATGTATGTATGACTGCACGGATGGCGCAATGGTTTAAGTGGTCACCTCGCCACTACGCCGCGCCGAGTGTTGTGGGTTGGAATCCCACACGGGACAAAAAATTGTGTGATCCACAAATAGTTGTCCCGAGTCTGGGTGTTCTTTGCGTCTGTTGTTTAAATGTTTGTAAAGCCCCCCGCGACACAGGAATATTCCTAATGCAGTTGTCTTTATAAAAAAAATATGTGTATATGTATGTGTGTATGTGTATGTATATGTATGTGTATGTATGTATAAGTATTAGTATATTATGTCTCAGTATAATGTGTGTATTCCATGTAATGTGTATATTCAGTTAATGACTTGTTAAATTTTATTATTTTAAGAACTTATAAATTCGTACTCTTTACCATATTATTTTTGCACCTACCACTTTTTATTTCTGCTTCACCCCAAGGTTGACTGGCAGAGAATGCCTAAGGCATTAAGTTCGCCTTTGTACAATATGTGCAGTAAGTTTTAATAAATAAATAATAAATAAATATTAGTGGGATAGTGGTATTATATTATATATAAAATATTGTGAAATGTTAATTTAGGTCACCAATTTTTCAAAATGGATATTGATATATTATTTTCAGCGCTATTCTGTAGTTGGTACGATGTTCTCTCTGTTGTTCATGCTGTCATCTTTGGGCCTTGGACATTTCTTCATACACAGAGAGTATGATGCAGTAGAAGCCGGTATTGCAGCAGCATTATATAGAACTGTTTGGGCTGCAGCAGGATGCTGCATAGTTGGTTTCTGTGAATACGGCAATGTGCGTAAGTAAATAGGCAAATATTAAATTACTGAACGATTTGTGAATATTTTTTTGTTAAAGAAAAGCTAAAAAAAGCCATTTGGTAAGCCAATGGTATGAACGGCTTAGTAAATTTGACCCTATATACTTGCTAATACATTCGATAAGGTAACATGTAAAATTTAAATTATTGTATTTTATTAAAAAGTTGCATGTGTATATGAATACACGTGCAATGTATTTCAGTTGATTATGCGTTGTTCATTTGTGAGAAAATGTGAGGTCTTGGGATTTTTGTTTAGATAGGTATTAAGAATTAAAAATTAAAGACATATTAGTTCCTGTAATAGGGAGAGTTTCTGTGGAAAAATTACGCACTGTTTTGTTCCTGTTTATAATCTTTCCAGAATAAATTACAGTCGATAACTAAAACAGATTTTAACAAACTATAGTAGATAACAACATAACAGCGCATACACTATAACATTAATAATTGTAGTATCAGATTCTTTGTAATTTTAACTCCTATATTTTTTTACTGAATTTCTTACAGCATTTGTGACAGCGTTCCTCAGCATGCCGTTCTTCAAACCACTGGGCAGACTTGCTTATGGCCTGTTCATCGTCCATTTATTGGTTTTACTACAAACGAATAAAGTTTACACAATCAAATCACCTCCAGCGTTTGACATGTTCGCTTTGGTGAGTATATCTATAATCTCACGAAATTAATATGTTCAATGTAAAGATGTTATTGAGATTATTGGCAGCGGAAGTTGGTTCCAGGAATATTAATTTTAATTAAACACTCAAGTGACGTTGCCTGTAATATTTTTAGATGATCAATGCCAACAAAAAAGACATAGATACAAACGAATGTTCTTCTTTTTAGTTTTCCTCTGTTTAACAAAGCGGTCTGTTTTTTCTTTATGTTCCATATTCTATATAGTCGATAGACCTACGCATGGGGTATCTCGAAAGCGCATTCGCCTGCAACGTCAGCGGTTGTGGTTTAGATTCCCGGTCAATAGAAATATACAGGAATGTCTATTTAAATTGGTCTGGGTTTTTGAGCAAACATTATCCACGTTCTTGAACCCATAGTACATCCTTTACTTAGTTCGTTTTTTTTCTTGTTGAGTTTATTTAAATTTGTTTTTTTTAGAATAAATTGAACTCTGATCATGTTTCGTATTTCAGATTATCGATACAGTTGGTATCACAACAGTCTCCCTGGGAATCAGTTACATTCTTTGGTTAATACTAGAAGCTCCTTTAAACAACCTATCGGAACACTTCATATGTAAAAGGTTTTTCTTTTAAATGTATATTATACGAGTAAGTAAAAGGTAATCACTTCCACTATAACTACGCGTGGGAAGCGAGAGAAGTTAAAACGTTTAAACAGCCACAAAAATTGTCTTGGATTACCCGTAGAACCTAATTCCTGCAGACTGTCTGCAATACCAACTACTACTAACTGTACTAACAATACCAGTAGCAGCATTAGTACCCTTGATTCCACTGAATACCCACCAGTAGTATCATTAGAATATCGGTATTTTTTGTACCAAGTTGTAAGTACTCGTCGTTGATTTTCTAATCAAATTCATTAAGGAGAAGTTCTCAATTCGACTGAATTAGTGTGTGTATGGTTCACGATCTTCGCCATTTGTGAAACTATTTTAATAATAATTTTGTTTTTATTTTGGTTGGTCTCATATAAATTGAAAGACTTCTAAGGATGGAGAATGAAGGGATGAATAACACAGCTTATTACCATTTATCATGATTAGGGCGCATTGAAGTCGGTGATACTTAAAAAAAAAGTTAATTAATATGATTCAGACAAATAATTTTTTACTATGGGAGAGCCATGCTTCGTCACGTACAGGCCGGCTCAACCGGAGTGATACCACGGCCTCACAGAAAACCGGCAGTACAGCAATGTTTGCATTGTATTTCGTCGAGTGAGTGAGGTTACCGGAGGCCCTTACCCTTCCCTCTCCCCCTCTTCTCCCCCTACTCGCACTCTCCCTCTAACCCCCTTCCTAACGCCCTACGCTTAACCTACTTCCACCTTAAATGCTGGCAACGCACTTGTGACTCTTGCAGGTGCCCATGGGCGGCGGTAGTCACTTACCATCAGGTAACCCGTCTGCTCGTTTGCCCCCTATCCCATAAAAAAATCTAATTCGACTAGAAGCTTTACCCAATATATATACTGGCTAACTTACATGCTATGAAATAAGGTCTAAAATTTAAACTTATTATGTTGTTAAATTATTGTGTTAAAATGAATTTATATTGGAGACTGTCTGATTAGACTCGATCAACCTATCCGGTTGATACTTGTGTTTATGTGCGATTGTGAGGTCATGCATTCCATTTCTAGGACTGGTAGATTTTAATTCAGTTTTTCTATTGGAAAGTCAATACGCAGTTCGTAGTCTGAAAATTGGCAATGTAGATGACAAATGGACTCACCTCTTATCAAGTAGCAAGCAAAAATATAAATTGCCGAATAATGGTGTACATCTCGAGAAATCGTGTTATTAAGTAATGTAATAATAATTTCTTTGTTTTCAAAGGTTCGACCGTAGAAGGGTAGATCAAAGTGTTACTGAGGAGAAGAATGAAGTGGAACAACAAAGAATCAAATTGAAAGCAGCTTAAGACTTTATATCTTACTTTGTATTAAGTAGATATATCATGTGTATTTTGTGAATATATTTAATATAACGATGCTTTTGTTTAATTTTAAGGTTATACAGAACTTAATGAATCCCTTCTACGATAAAAAAAGAGCTGATGATCTCCGAACCGCTGAACAGACGCTACATGCGTTCATTTGTAAGAGGTCCTCTCTGCCTTCAAATTAATCAGTCAATTCAATTTTAAAATCAAAAAACTCACTCAATCTTCAATAAATACATCACCAACAAACGACACGATGCTGATTAGATGACTCCGTTTTCAATACCATCTCTATTTGATTACGTATGATTTTTAATGTAGGTATTTTTGTGAGTCTATAGTATTATATGTAACGATTTAGTTAAGACAAATGTTTGTAGAATAATCTATGTTTCTAAAAAGAGTAATTTACAGTTTCATAGATGCTTACATACTTGCTTTAATAATTTAACTTGCGCACATTCCTATATTCACAGAACCCAACTATGCAATACAGTCCAGCTCGCCATACAAATCTATACAATGCTGCTATTGTCCTGTTTCTACAACCTTATAAGATCACCTTGTACTGTCATTAAGACCCTTTTTCTTATTAACCCGTGGAGGCATCAAGTTAAACTTAACATCAATACTTATGTTTGCGGTCCCTTGAAGTTGTAAAAAAAATCAAGCTTCTAATCCAACGCAATCAAAAGATACGGCCATTTTTGCTTTATATTTCACGAAACTTTAAATCAAAACCTAAAGGATACTTCTCGTTGTGTTACAATAAAAACTTTCGTGGGTGGTATTCATATTTATTAAAAACTATACGGTTTTACTCACGTTTGTATTTCGGGGATGCCCGACTAGTTTCAGACCCGACGGGGGCCCTTTATCAAGGAGTGAAGCGTCCTGCCGCGAGGGTGTTAGAGTGTGACGCTTGAAACTAGTCGGGCATCCCCGAAATACAAACGTGAGTACAACAGTATAGTTTTTAATAAACACTTCTCGTTGACCTAGAATCATGAAATTTGGTAAGAAGTAAGGTTTCATAGTACAAGTAAATGATAAAGTCTGAAAGTCGATAACTTGTTATTATATTAAATAAAAAACAATTTTTTTGTGATTACAAACTTTTTGTATCGTTGAAAATTCGGCTTTGTCGTTTCTTGTTAGAAACTTCTGGTCTAGTAAGCAACAATCAAGGTTGAAAACAGACAACATTAAAACTAGAGAAAATATTGTTCCAATTGAAGCTAGAGTTAAAATCTTAGATCGGCGCAAACAGACGCCACAGCATGTGCTGGATTGTCGAGGTAAATTAGGTGAAAACACGAAAATCTACTGCCTGCTTGTGTCGATCTATAACTTCCAGTTTCCAAAATGCGTAGAGCCTTATGAGAAGAATACTGGCAAAGAAACTCATGGCCACTCTTTTTAAAAGTCCGATCTTCAGGTACAATAGTGTTAGTGTTACACGAAAGGTAAACAGGATGCAAGCTGATGCCACCTGAATTTCATTTTATTGAAATCCTCCAAAAGCAAACGTACTAAAAAATAAAAACCACTCAGTGATACCGTTGAAGGTTTAAACTTATTAAACATAGAAATCATTCAAGGTGCACATCTACCTTCATTCAGTTACAAAATCTACAGTTAAAAATAATTCGTGACTGGATTAAGAGGCTAGAGTTGCAGTTGAACGAACCAAAATAATAGTATAGGCTAAAGCATCGCTGACTAGGCCGACCAGTCACCCCAAGCAGCACCCGTTCACGAGTATGACGCATGGACCAGCCATCATCTCCTTCGCCATATCAGAGGGAAAGAAATGACCCGCCCCATGACGACGCCGCAAGCAATGACATTTTAGTGAGCATGACGAACCATAGTCGAGATACTGATAAAAATCACTACTAGTCAAATTACCATAATAAACGTCACGCATTACTTTCAACTGACAATGGTTTGTTAATAATTTAGCTTAATTATAAGACAAAGAAGTTTTTGTTCATAATACCTAATGACACCTTAAGCCCAAGACTGTTTGTCGTTTAGATAATCGTTGATCGTATAGTAGGATTTCCTAATAAGGTGATTTTTTACAGTTTGCTTGAATTTATCTACAGGAAGGTCGCTAACATGTATAGGAATTTTGTTATAAAAACGTATACCAAGACCTTCGAACGAGTTGTGTACTTTATGCAAGCGATGATAGGTACCAACGAGTTTAGACTTGTTTCTTGTATTAATATTGTGTATATCACTATTTTTCTTATAGTCATTAATGTTGTGCCTAACAAACATAATATTTGCAAAAATATACTGTGATGCAACAGTTAAAATACCTATATTCTTAAACAACTCTCGAAGAGAGACTCTAGCACCTAAATTGTATATGGAGCGGATGGCTCGTTTTTGGAGAATAAAAATCGTTTCAACATCAGCCGCCTTGCCCCAAAATAGTATACCATAGGACATGACGCTGTGAAAATAGCTAAAATAAACTAGCCTAGCTGTGTCCGTATCAGTGAGCTGACGTATCTTCCATACTGCATAAGCTGCCGAACTTTAAAAATAAGTGACGTATCATCAGCAAATACAACTATATCACAGAGATCTTTTAAATAATAAGGTAAATCGTTTATATATATGCGAAAAAGTAGAGGACCTAGTATAGAGCCCTGAGGAACGCCCATAGAAACAGGTAATCCAGAAGACCTCGCACCATTGACATCTACATGTTGAATTCTATCTTTCAAGTAGGAAACAATTAGTTCCAAAGCAATACCATTAACACCACAATGTTTAAGTTTAAGAAAAAGTGTGTTATGTTCTACACAGTCAAAAGCTTTTGAGAGATCGCAAAATACACCTATCGCATCTTGCAAATTCTACCATGCATTAAATATATGTCTTAAAAGAGTTGCACCAGCATCAATTGTTGAACAACCCTTTGTAAAGCCATATTGTTCTTTGTGAAATAGATTATTTAGATTAAAATGGCTTTCTAGTTGTTGCAAAATAACTTTTTCAAAAATTTTACTAATAGCTGGTAACATTGAGATTGGCCTAAAGTTACTTGGTTCAGTTGTACAACCCTTCTTGAATAAAGGTATTACTTTGCTATACTTCATCAGGTTAGGAAAAACACCAGAATCAACACATCGATTGAATGTTATAGCTAGAAATGGTGCTATATCAATTATAATAGTTTCTATTAATTTAACAGAAATTCCCCATAAATCCCCTGAATTCTTAGAATTAAGAGACTTAAACGTTTTTATAATGTCTGTGGGGTTTATGAATTCAAATACAAATAAATTCTTACATTTGTTTACATTGGCCTTTAACAACAATTCCGACCTGGACGCACAAGAATTCAAGGTACTGGTTGTACTAACTGGTATATTTGTGAAAAAGGTATTAAAAGATTCAGCTATGTCTAAGTTGTTTGTTATAAACCTATCATTAATATTTAATTTTAAATCATTGTCTCGAGGTTTACTACGTCCTGTTTCATTATTAATAATGTTCCATGTAGCTGTTATTTTGTTATTTGAAGACTTAATCTTATTACTTATGTATAAAGACTTTGCCATAGTACATGTTTTCCTAAAAATCTTTGAGTAATTTTTGACATATTCATGAAATTTTGGGTCAAAATTACTCTGTTTCATAGCATATAAACCATAAAGCTTTTCTCTACTTTTGTATATTCCTGTTGTCGCCCAGTCACAGAATGTCGTTTTTGGCCTTTGAATTATTGTTTTTGACTTAAATATACTGTTAAATTCGATTTCTATCATATTGAATAAGTAGCCGTAAAGCTTATCCGGATCTCTTTGAGTCCAATCTAAATTGGAAACCTTATCACTAATGTTATTACTAAAATTCAATAATCGGTTACTAGTCATGGGCCTGCAAATAGTTTTGTTTATTCTATTTTCTTTCATACAAGGAAATGTAACAAATTGCCCACAGTGATCAGATGTTAACTCACTTAAAATTGACCTATTTAAATATTCACCATTGCTAAAAATGTTATCTAAGCAAGTTGCCGAGTGAGCAGTAATTCTTGTTGGCTCAGAAAATAAATGATTCAAGTCAAATGATTCAAATAGGCTCACTAATCTTGTACTAATAGGACACTTTTCTAATATATTAATATTGAAATCTCCACAAACTACCAAAACCTTACTACTGACACATAAACGCTTCAAAACTTCTTCCATAACTAACTCAAACATGCTAAAGTCACTCTGTGGTGGCCTATACACACTAACTATAATATGGTGTTCCAGTTCTACACAAGAAAGTTCTACAGTGCGCTCAGCAGACAAATTCACAACATCTTTCCGGTTTTTGCACTTAATACTATTACGAACAAAAATTAACGACCCTCCATGAATTGACTTCCTTCTTACATACACACTTCTAGCAGAATAAAGTTCATTATCAATTATTAACTGGTGTGCCTGTAGCCAATGCTCTGTGATACAGAGCACATCAACATTATATTTATCAAAAAATAATTCTACTTCTAAGTCTTTCCTAGATAATCCTTGAATATTTTGATGAACTATGTTTATGGTCATTGACTTTTTTACTTTATTGCTACAATTTTTATTTATTTTTGTATTTCTACTATCAATACCATTATCGAGTAAATGATTTGATATGCAAGAGATAGGCTCTATTGTCTTAGCAATTAATTTAAAGAATTTATGTCAAAATGTGCGGCCAAGCTATTGCCTGAATTAATATTAATAACATCATTGTTAATTAGCTCAGAAGGAGCACTATATGAAGCCAAATGTTTGGCTACAGTGTTCTTACATTCTAAGGGGTGCTCTATAGGAACTGTCAGGTTAGCCAAGTTCTTGGCTATTATTCTAAAATAATATGATAGCGAAACAGCTATTTGTCTTTTAAAATAATATGGCAGATAATAACTATCTGTGGTCAAAAAACTATTATCATAGACAATCCTATTGATGTCAATTAAATGAAATTTATTATAAAATCTACCATTAATTTGGCTTGTTAAGTTAAACATAGTCATGTTTAAATTAATCCTAATATTTTTTTCATGTTGAGACAACCGTTTACTAATTGGCAGTGTAAATAGTACTATTTTATTTGCATTGAGTTCCGATAATTGTTCAAAGTATTTTATGAATGTTTTTTTATTTACAGTACCCCCTATTGCCACTGAAAATTATGAGACTAGTATTTGTATCAAAATTTGCACTAATAGCCTTTTCTAGAATCATATTATATGCTAGGTTTGGCATACAAAAGTTGCTAAATGAATATTCCTTATTTGAGTTTGTCATTAACATACCTAAACCTAAACCTTTACCAATTTCATCGCTAAACATTATTATATTACTATTGGTACTGTACAATTGATATTGACTAGTTGTTTTGCCATTCTGGAAATTAACTACATTATTGTTATTTGCTGTCAATATCCTAGGGGCACATGTTACAGGCAAACTGTCTAAAGAACTAGTGGTTTCATTGTGGTAATCAGACAACAACAATGAATCATTCCTACAATTACATGAATTAACTAATTTACCTATTGCCAAAACTTGTTCCCTACTTTGTTTTTGTGAAATCTCATATTTACTACTAATAGTTCTCAGTTGCTCCTCAAGTTTCTTAATTTCTGTTTGAAGAGCTCCTGTGTTATCAAAATATTGTGAAGACATGTTATCTACTTCTATGGAGTACATATTGACCTGATCAATTAATTGCATCCTCTGCCTATTTAATGCTACACTATCTATAAAGAACTTATGTTTATAAATAAGTTTTTTTGTTTTTGTAATAAATTTTTTAACACGAATGTACTTTTTCAATTTGTTCTTACTACATTTGATGACTTTTTGAGATTTATTAACTCTGAAGGAGTCATTGTCATTTGTGAGATCTATAATGAGAGCCGAGTTATGGTTGTTAACTACCAATGGTGAACTGGGAGCGACCAGCTCCTCATACAGACTCTGATTTGATGCTGCTACTATCCTGTCCTTGAAGTCTTCAAATGATGATATGGTGCTGTGTGCTTCATGTAGCTGGCGTTCTAAAACCCTGATGCGTTTCAGAGCATGCTCGTACTCATCCCTGCATGTGTCAAATGAGTCGACGAGGAGCTGTAGTCTGTCCCGAGCATTGGTAACCTCAAGATATTCTGAATGCAATGCTGACAGCTTAAGTCTAAAATTATCATTTTCATGTAAAGTATCCAAGAGTGTTTGTTCACTGTCATTTCTCTCTTTGATCAGCTGATCACACTTCTCCTTGGTAGCTTTTAGTTCTCTTAATGTCATTTGGAGTTTGGCCTCCTCCTGACGTGCCAATACTTTGCGAGTTTGGATCATCTTATAATAGGTCTTTTAAGGATTTGGCAATATTTTTTAACTTTAAAACTAGAAGAATTGCAATCAACTAATGGGAGGTAGTTTTAAACAGTATAAGGTTTAATAACTGTTAAATTTCTGTAAAACTATACTTGCACTGTGAATAAAGTATGTTTATAACAATGATAGGATGATAAATACCTTGAGAGAGATGACAATAAATTCGCAGTGATCACTTAAAATATATTTTTTCACAAATTCCGTTGAAAGAATACATTAAGTTCAATATTTTAAATAGTTTTAACCTATTTTCAAAATTGAATAAGATTATTGAATGAAATTATGTTAAAACTTTAGACAGCATGTTATAGCTGGATAAGTCTAAGAGAGTATTAACATCGAGGATGGTCAAAAAAAGTATCAATTAACTATGTAGGTTACTTAGGTCATATTGAATGTTTCTGAATTCTGATAAATAACCAGACCAGACCAGATATTAGACTAAATGATACATTTATATGGCTTTTAAAGTATATGCTCTCATAATTTATAGATTTTTAAAATCGGATCGGTAGTTTCGGAGCCTATTTAATGCAAACAAACAAACAATCAAATATTTCCTCCTTATAATATTAGTATAAACAAATAATGATTGTCTGTCTGTCTTTACGGCACCACTCAACACGCAATAATTTCTGGTGTTCCGTTAAATAATGCGATATCAATCGAGTGCAAGACTTCCAAACCTTCAGATGCACATGCAAAATGTTTTACACATGGCTCATTCCAACGCCTATTACAGTACGAATTTGCTGACTGGCAATTTTTTTGTCAGTATCAATCAGTTGTCGTAACGTATCAATATTGGATTCTGTAACCATAGTCGGCGGCCGACCTTCACGCACATCGTCATGGAGAAAATCACGTCCACTTCTCAATTTTCCGAACCATGAATACTCAGAACTCTATTGTTGACTTAAGCCACAGCGAAAATCGAACTAATTGAGCGAAAATTTTTATGAGTTAAATTTATTACAATGAACGCACACAATTTATTAGCCACTACAGTGAAAAAAACAAATGACAGTCTCACAAATTAAAAAGTAACATGCCGCCAGAGAGTTCCTTTTTTGAATTATGTAATTACTTTTTTATTCTTTTTATTTTAAGTGGATAGTTCCAGAACCTTTCAGTATTCCCCACGTATGACGAACAGTTAACGAACAGTTGAAATAGCAAAGAAAAAAGGTTAAAAAACGACTTCTCCCCGCCAACTTAAGAAAGCAAATTTTTAGATATATGTTGATTTTTCAAAAACCGCTTGACCTATTTCAAAAATATTTAAATGGGACCACCTGGGAAGTATATCCTTTGAAACAAAAAAAAAGAAATTTTCTAAATTAGTTCAGGCGTCGTCGAATAATCGGTGAACAATACATTAATATACAATAAAAGATTCCGACGAATTGAGAACCTCCTTTTTTTGAAATCGATAAAAAATAGGTATAAAAAAACATAAGGATGATTTTTTTTCAAATTATTATTCTTTTGTCATAAAAAAATTACATACAAACACAACACCAACACATAGCAACAAAACATGCCTAATAAAAATGTTCATATTTCACTTTTTAATTTTCAATAATAATTTGTTACAAAGTATCTTATCATGGCTTATGTATAAGTATAAGGGGTAGACATATGGTACCGCGGGCTTTTCTACATATACTACATATGTTAAAAAGCCCGCGGTACCATATGGTATCGGACCAATATTTTTTTAGGACATTGTATTTACGTATCTCTAACCATTATGCAAGGGCACTCACTTTTTTTCCGACTTACCTAACAAAATCTATAATTTTAAACATGAGAGGTATAGCCTAATGCTATATAGCCTGCACGGATGGCACAATGGTTTAAGTGGTCACCTTGCCACTACGCCGCGTTGAGTGTTGTGGGTTCGAATCCTACACGGGACAAAAAATTGTGTGATCCACAAACAGTTGTTCCGAGTCTGGGTGGTCTTTGTGTCCGTTGTTTGAATGTTTGTGAAGCCCCCAGCGGTACAGGATTATTCCTAATGCGGGAGTTGTCTTTTATTAAATGAAAATGTATTAAATGAAACTATTATATAGCCTATATATACTATTCCTAATGAAAATAGCTATTTTACATATTTCTTTTTCATTAAATTATCAAATCCGACTGGTAGTTCCAGAGATTAGCACATTTAAATAAAAAAGTACACAAAAATACTCTTCAGCTTTTTATAATATTATTGATTTATTAAACTCTTTAAATCAAATTTTAAGGTTACCTTGATGATTTTTTTTCAAACAATAAGGCTTCCATTTGTACATTAGTAGTGACCTGCCCGACTGCACGGATGTCATAATCTGCCTACCCTTGTCCCAATTTAGGGTCGGTGCAAAATGTTTTATTCTCAATTCTACTCTATCGTTCGTTATTTCACTACTTACTCCCTTTTTAGCCATATCTTCTTTCACTCAGTCCAACCATATTTTTTGTGGTTGTCCTCTTCTTAAAAACATAATCTTAATAAACAATAGCCTACATCACTTGATGGTGATTTTCTGAATAAAAATTTTAGAATTTCAAATAAACAACATTTTTTGAGGTTACCCCTGTCTAAACTTACATGTACACATACCATAACTTATATCATTTTTAAAGAACAAGTATTCTTGTCTCTCTAAGCCCTTATTCGAAGAACAGTTAAATAAATTACTAGCTGGTGAGAGAAGTTTCTAGACAGTATTCTCAGACAGAGGAATCTAATATAGCATTCTACTTAGATTCTTGAAACTAGAAGCGAAGCCTTTCGTTCCTGACGCCGCACACTTAGATTTAAGAATGTTTTAAAGTAGGTACGTCCACACTAGTAACACTTTTTTATTAAATTTATGATAAATATAAGAAAGACATACGTACATAAACTCACGCCTGTATCTTCGAAGTGGTAGGCAGAAGTGTATCAAGCACCCACATTTTGCCCAACCATAATTTAGTCCCGATCACATATGACTGGCCTGTTGGCCTAGTAGTTAGTGACCCTGAATGCTATGCCATAGGTCGTGGGTTCGATTCCCACCCGAGTCTGGGTGTTCTTTGTGTCCGTTGTTTGTATGTTTGTAAAGTCCCCTGCGACACAGGAGTAATTCCTAAAGCGGGAGATGTCTTTTTAAAATAAATAAAAGAAATACGGGGCAAACCTTTTGCCGGCAAGCCTATTGTCAACCGGGCACTTTGGGAATTAAAGATGGGAAAATTGGGAGTATATTAAAAGGGAAAGGTAGGTAAGAAGGGAAAGCATTGGAAGGAAAGGGATATTGCTTATACGGATGGGTTGGGAGCGTAAGCAACAGCTCGAGTGTGTCAGGGTCGCATACTTGTCGCACAACTCCAACTTCGAGTTGTCGGGAAGTTCGATCCCTGTAACGAGTCAATATGAATATCAGAAATAAAGAAACATATTTATTTTACACTTATATAAAAAAGGCACATGAGGTTTATCAAAAATTGTGAAACTGATAGGTATTGATTTTTGTTAAGTAAAGTATTTGTTATTTACTTCCGCTTGTTCTCGCTACATGGCACTGAAGTATGTTTAGCTGTATGTAGATATCATCACAAGCTCAGCATTGTGCTACTTCATAGGAAAGCAACCCTCGCCAGCCAGCTAAAACCACACGTTGTTCCATCCTGGAGTCCTTAATCTCAGGTTTAAGATGAGCCCTCGAAAGGAAATCTCCGTAAAAAACGGTAGACTTGGCCGCCTGTTGAATAACTGTGATGTGCGGTTGGTTTTGCCCTCTGTCAGTCCCTTCCAGGTAAGCGCTCGTGGATGTTGGAGATGCTTGACTTGCTCTCTCCGACGGACGGGACGGGATAGTTCTAGTTCTCTCCCGTTCCCTTTCCTTACCCATTCCTCTTTGGCGTACATCATCTTCTCGCAAAACAAGGTAGCAGAAACCTACGTGTTCTCACTTTGGATAAAATCAAGGTCTCCCACTTGTAATGTACTGTAATATAAATAATAACATGACTATGAAAGGCGGTATACATAAATAAATCACGCTTTATTTTTGCAGTAGAGAAATCAAACGAAGTAAAAACATAGGTAGAAACTCGCTTTTGTAGATAATATTAGGTTTTCACATAATTATGAAATTGGTCGAGCAAAGCTAGCCGTTAAACAACCGAGACAAGTAAATTTTTCTAGCCCATGGCTACCTCAGGACAACGCTAGACCACACATTGCACAACAGGCCGTTGCATAATTAGAGAAGCTGCGATTGGAATATCTCTGACACACACCATACTCCCCGGACTTTGCTCCAACAGATTAACCATTTGTTCCGAAATGTGGACAATTTCTTGCTGTGGACAATTTCTTGCGAAAAAGAAAATTCAATTCCGATGAGGCAATCCTTACCACCTTCAATCATTTAATTGATTATCGCTCTCACAATTTTTTCAGTAAGGGAGTTACTTCCGATAAAATGGCGAAAGTGTATAGATGATATTGATGCCTAATTTGATTAATTAAACATTATAATTCATATAATTTCATTAAAAAATCCTTTACTTTTTTCAAATAAAGTAAAGACCAAAAAAATTGAAAAAAAAAATGCTCATTTTTTGTCGACACTTAAAGGTCGAGGTCATCAAGAGGTTAGCAAACTAATTAAATTGTCATACACAACCTTCATTCGACAACTCAAAATACAAATACTTTGGTAAGTGTAAAGGTGATTTAACTAAGCATTTTAGTTAAGTAAACCATTTTGTATTAACGTCTCGGTCTGGTGGCGCCTTCTACGGCTCACTGGGTGCCAAACGATTCGCTCAACAGCGAGGGCTGGGTGAGCTGATTGTTTGTCTGGGAGCGGCCAGCGTTTGGTTAGTGTGTCTGAGAGGGAAAGTATTGAGGCATTTAGGTCGAAATTATCGATTTAAATAGTTACATAGTTAGTAGGTTCACAAAATGGCACATTTGAATCTTGGAGGAGTACTTTTGTAGATTAATAGTAACACTGATGAAAATGATGTGAAGATACTTGTGAATTGTCATTTTGTCTGAACCAAATCTGAAGAAAAAATTGAATTCTATTTAAGAACAACACATGTTATTTGCAGATTTGGGTAGAATGCTACGAATGAATATATTGTTCAAGAGGATATATATATAAAATAAATATAAACATTTTTTTTATTCAACTTATTTATAATTACTTGTACAAATTTATTGAATAAATTTAAAAAAAAACAAGAGTGGATATACTACTACGCGTTACAGTTTCAGATAACTAAAATGAATAAGTGCTCCCAATATAGAATTTAAATATAATATTAGTGTATCAATAGATAGCGATTGGTCAATGCACAAGGATGCAGAATGATCGTCATACTCCACGCTTCTGGGCCTAAACCGACCATTTTTCCAAACATTCTAAGTTTGATAAAATGTTATTAGTATTTTTATGGTTGAAATCTGGTTCTTTTCGTCCGTGTCCGTGTTCAGCAGTTTGAGCTTTTCTATGAAAGTAGGTACATTTAGTACCTGGATAACGTCTAATTTAATTAATTACCAGTTTTTTTTTAAACAACGTCATTAGGAATAAAACAAAAACAACAGATGTTACAGTAAAAATCAAAAGACTCAAATGGAGATGGGCGGGGCATATGATAAGAGGTCCTGCTAAATGGAGCAAGAAAGTTACAAGATGGTACCCCAGGGAAGGTAAAAGAAAAAGAGGGACCGCGGAAAGGATGGGACTATGACATCAAAGAGGTGGCAGGAGTGACGTGGAACAGAGTAGCTCAAATAAGGACATCTGTTTGCCAATTGGCAAACAGATCTGCAAAAGATTACCAAACAGCAGATAGTAGAATAAGTTTTAACTTTTATTTGTTTTGTTTCAATTCAATTTAATTCAAAAAAATCTTTATTTCATAAAATTGACTGACTGATAGAATTATTTAATAAATAATTATTATAATTAAAAATTATAGATCAACACACAGAGAGTCACCGCAACAATAGTTTGCTTCGTCAAATGTAAAATGATTAAAGAAAACAAAATGGATAACATAATATCACATCTGCCTGTTTCGATCTATAACCGCCCGTTTCCAAATGGTTGAGCCTTGTGAGAAGAAATCGGGCAAACATAGTCACGGGACGGCACGTTTGAATTAGTTATTAAGGTACGGATGTATAAGCTAAAGATCTGAATAAAAAGCTATATTATTATTATTATTATTATATTAAAGATTTTGAGTAAAATATTACCAAAGATGGCATTTGTTTTTATTCTGAAAAAAGTTTTATTTTTCTTCGTATTGTATACCATAGATGTTTAATCGGCGCTCAAAAATAGCACCTTCTAAACTGTGCTATGTGCTTTCGTAATAGGCGTTTCGCGCCCGCGCTAGTGGTTTGACGTATCAGGTGTAGGCGAAAAATGCTACAAGTTTAGAAAAGCAAAAAAGCAGAAAATGACGTGCTTTCGATGAGTATAATATTTTTATGATAACTCAATTTTTTTAAGTATAAGTAATGACACTGTAACAAATGATAAAATATATTATGTATATTTGGACATTCAATATATTGTCTGGTATTTTATTAGGATGGTTAATTAAATGCATGCACGTAAAGTATCTAGTACTATCTAATGCCACTATTTGACGAGATTTTTGTTGGTGAAAGCGTATTTACTGTATATTATCGAAGTTTAATAGCGATTTTTTTAACTTTACCTATATTTTATATATTGATTATCTCTCAAAGATAATACGCGAACATCAAGCACAATCCAGAATCAATTTTACAACAAATGGATTTAAGGAGAGCCGTAAAAGATTGATGGTCCCTCTTGGGAGACATTGGAGCTTACCATCAGATAGAAATGCACTTTCAAGGAGTTGTTTCATGAGATTATTTGAGTGATTGAAAAGTTCTAGAGAAGGTTTTCATACAAGCATAAACTTTTAATGGAAACATACAAAGGTTAGGCTGTTTTTTTTTCTCGTGATTGACGTGTTGTCGTTTAACTAATTAAATTGTCGCATGCACCTTTAAATAGTAATTTAGGAGAGAAAACACACCACTTAGCCTCGGTTTGTAAACCCCAACTATGACAACAGCCGAAAATAAACCTCAACAATTCGAAATAATTATATTAATACGCAAAGAGAATTCTATGTTCCCCTTTATAAGCAATACCGGAGCTTTTTGCAATGACTGCACAATTGGCGCAATGGTTGAAGTGGTCACCTCGCCACTACGCCGCGCCGAGTGTTGTAGGTTCAAAACCCCCACGGGACAAAAATACGTGTGATCCACAAATAGTTGTACCGAGTCGGGGTGCTCTTTGTGTCCGTAGTTTGAATGTTTTTGATTTTATTTGTAGAAGAAGTGCAGAAAGCTGTAATTTTTAATCAATATGTGTTATAAATTGAAAAGTTATGTGATATACCCGTAATGGTCTAAGATCCGGCCGTAGAATTAGTGCACTCATTGAGTACTTGCTAAAAACCAATTTTTTACGTATATTTATGATTAGGAGAATATATATCTACCAGGGTGCCTATCAAAATGTGGCCGCTAGTATTTTTAATTAAATTATTGTTATATGATTTTTTGGACAAAATTTCATTCACTTGTTTTTTAAATAAAATATCGTCCACTTCACGGCAATATGTATAAAGACTCTGAAAAATCATAGATGCCGTTGCGTACTTGGCCGCACCTCTTGGCAGCCAGGTGGAAACAGGTATGATTCTGACACATTTATACGTTCATAACGTACACTTATTATTTATATATCAAATTAAAGTTAATTTTTTTCTGTTTATTATGATTGCGATTAGCGATTGCTAGCTGTTTGACACTTTGTAGCCATTGCGCGACGTAACCTCACTCACTACTGCTATTTTTCTGTGAGGCCGTTCTATCACTCTGGTCGAGCCGGCCCATACTTACCGAAGCATGGCTCTCCCACAGTATATTACTTATATTAGTATATTACATAGTACTATTGTAGAAAATATTTTTTAAAACTAATAAGTTACAGATTCCTTGTGATGGCCTTTTTAACCAACGAAAAAAAAGGTGGTTCTCAATACAACCGTAATTTTTATCATATCATTATGCATAAACTTCTGTTTTTCACATAGAATACGTGCCTTTGCCAAAACGCTCGCGATATACAAAATTTAATTAAAATCCGTCTAATATTTTTTGCGCTAGCCTCGGATATACCAAAAGATTCACAAAGGCAAGGTACATATATGCCGCATTGGGTTCAGTATCTGTTTTTTTAACCTAGTCTTTGTTGGCGGCTTCGCTCGCCTTAATGTACGTTTTGACAATCAAATTAACCCAACAACAGTACCAACAGTACTTTTAGATTTATACATATACTAGCAACCCGCCCCTGGTAGCAGAGACATCTTCAACAATCATCATCATATTTCAACCAATTTACACAAAACCTTAACAAATTATACACGTAAACCTTCCTCATGAATCACTTTGTCTATTGGTGCAAGCCGCTTGAAAATCGGTTCAGTAGTTTTTCAGTTTATCGCGAACAGACAGACAGATACGGCGGGGGGCTTTGTTTTATAATATGTAGCGATGATAATTTACAAGTCTGTAAGTCTAACTTGCGTCTTATTTTTAATTATTGATCGCATTATTAAATTTAGAGCATATGAAGCATAATATTATTTATAACAGAAAATACTTATATTCTTAATATTATAAATTATCGAAGGTAATCTGTCTGTACGCTCAACAAATTTTGAGGAATTAGTATAAAGATAGAGTACTCTCAAAATTGATTCAGTGCCCCTACTGGCCCAGTGACTTGTTTTTTTTTATAACGGTTTATTTTTACATAAAAAGTAGCATATGTCTTTACATAGGCTACTTTTTACGTAAAAATAAACCTTGAAGGTGGTTAAAAAGGGGATTAAAGTGTGTATGGGAAAATAATACATAAATGAAATAGCGGGCATCAACAAATTTTTTTTTCACGCTTTACACTTTACGGTTGAAGTAGCCAGATGCCTGTGCACGCGTTCATCCCAGCGTGTTCGCTCGAACCACTGGCTCAGTCAACAGCAATATTTTGATAAATTACTTTTGTTATTACTTAAGCAGAAATTTCTTTGACAAATGAGAAGTCGTTGTATATTGAAGACTGAAAAAAAATAATTTATTTATGCGAGGTTCCTAAAATCAAGACACGATTCGTTTTGCTTACGGACGGTAAAATTTTCAATGAAGTTTTACCGTCAGTAAGCAAAACCAATCGTTTTTTGATTATAAGCATTAGTGTACACAGACAGATTCTAAATCATTAAAGAACTGTTCTCACGGCTTCCATCCCGTGTCATCATCGTCTGCCTGCCCTTTTCCCAATTTTCATTGGGGTCGACTGTGTCGTCGGGTCGTGGGGTATGACTGGTGATTTGTAAAGGAAAAATGGATAGGGAGAGGAGTCTAGGGAAAGGGATATCGTAAGTATCCCATCCCAAACATTTTTTTCGTAGAACCCTAATTATTTCTTTGAAATAAAAGCAGCGTTCCTTCAATATCGTTACAGCCGGATCGGAGATTAGCACGTAAAAACAGGCACACAGATAAAATTCGTTGGTATTTTTTTTGGTAAAAGTAACGTGTAGAATATGCTTTTTATAAACCGTTATTTTAACATTACTAACAAATATTTCTATTTTATTTATTTGTACCTATAGATAATAAGCTTAGAAGCCCTTGTGGGAAAATTTAGGTGAAAACGAAAAATCCCACGCACGTGGCGTGGGATCTTTTTTTTTTATTCTTGTCGGGTAAAATGATATTAAGATCTTCAGTTTGGATTTTGTCAGCAACAACACTAAATCTAAAAACGTAGACAGAAAGTGTAGGTTTAACGCTCCTCTGTTTACTCCTCTGGTGGTATATGAGCTTGAGTACAAAAGAAATAAATACAAAAATCGGATATCCAACCCTTAAAAAGAAAGAGGCACTCACTACATGACAACATCTACATCTAAATCTTTACGTCGGTCGTACTAATAAAAAAATCATTCGGTTCCCACATCTGAGCCCGTCGAGATCCATTTAGCTCTTTAAAAGACTGTGCCGACCGTGTGACCGATTGTGCTAGCACTGAAAACCGTTTTAGGGTACCCTAGTGCAAATGGAGAATCACTTTGTAAGCTTGGTTTATGAGGGTAGTTCGAAAATTCGCTGTTTTAACTAACTTAAAAAGGTTCTCAATTCGACTGTGTATAGTTTTTTCTGTCTGTATTTTACGCTACCCTTTTTTTAAATTGAATTGGTTGTACATTACGGTAGCCATATTGAAATTTGAAGTAAATATTCCACCTCTAAGGGTTGAAAATTAAGGGATGAACAATACAAATCTATCATGCCTTAGGTGCATTGAAGTCGATGATACTCAATCATGAAACTCATATACTTTGCTGATATTTACACGGTTTTATGATAATCGCAACAAATTATAAAACAGAGTCCCCCGCCGCGACTTTCTATCTGTCTGTCTGTTCGCGATAAACTAAAAAACTACTGAACGGATTTCCATGCGGTTTTCACTAATAGACAGAGTGATTTATGAGGAAGGTTCTTGTGTATAATTTGTACCCGTGCGAAGCCGGGGTGGGTTGCTAGTCTTATAATATGTACTATACTAATAAAATAAAGCTTTTAACGCGCTAATCTCTAGAACTCTAAGTCAGATTTTTCAATTTCAATGAGGAAGGGTATAGGATATGTAACATCACGCTACAATCATTAGGAGCAGAGTAGGGCCCATAAACATAGGTGTAGGGACGACTAGTAGTACAATAAAGTTGAAGTGTTTGTTTTAGTACGATTTTAAAAATTCTTTATGCCTTTGATAACCATACCCTTGAGGAAATTTATAGGATTTTTAACATCGCGCTTTGACCCTTAGAACCGAGCAGTTACCATAAATGCGGATGAAACTACGTAGAATGGCTAGTTACTTGGATAAAGTACCATTATAACCTGAACTGTCATTGTATAGCTTTCCGGTACCATCACAGGTCAAGATATATACTGGACGCGTGTAGCTTGATGTAGCCGTTATCACGTATTTTTTTTAAATTTGTATCACAGATTGTTTAAAAAACTTCTATATATAAACATTAAGAATTCCAAATTTTACGTTCCTCGGTTTGCTAAATAATTCTCCTCGCGAATTAATATATAGAAGAAACTTATAATATAATTATGTTAGTGCGACCTGGTCGAAACGTCAGGCAAATCAAAGGTATAATGTAATCACTTTTAAATACAAGAAGATGCTTCAGTAAACTACAATATAAACTACAATCACAATAGTATCCTATAATGTAAGACTAAGGTGAATTATTTAAAATATAAGGTGGTACTCGCGTATGTGTTTTGAGCTTAGTTACGGGCACGACAGGGGCCAGGCCAGGAGCGAAGTGAGCTGTCGCGTTTGCGTCACGCCTTCGAAACTAGACGGCCTTCGTCGAAACGAGAATTCCACTGACGAAGTTATTATTCGTAAGTGAATTAAAGTAAATTTTAGATAATAATACTTACTACAATTTTATTGAATTTGTAATCCGAACAACACATGATTCAACAGCAAATGATAAATTGAATAATCTCTTAAACAAACAAAATGAGTTTTTTTATGGAAATTTCTGTGAATATTAAACAAAAATACTTACAACCGAACAGAGAATTTCCTCTTTTTTTGAAGTCAGTTAAAAAAGGTTACATACATTACATAAACATTAGTCTTTCAGATTTCAGATTTACAAATTTAATACTTTCCAAAATTCAATTACTGCATTAGTAGTAGTAGTAGTAGGTTGACTCTTTTTAGATAACCCATTACAAATAAGCTATCCGCCATGCAATAATAATTTATTGAGCAGATCTGCATTCATGTAGGGGTAGCACAAACCATCACGATATGTATATATACAACATCAAATGTTGGGCCGCGGTCCGCCAGGCTTGATCACCTACGCTGGTCAGAAGATCCTCCCTTTGTATTAGAGGGAATTAACATCCATTCTTCCACAATGATGTAGGTACAACACAATTATACTTTGTTCGCAGCAGACGGGTCACCTGATGGTAAATGACTCAAGACTCACAAGTGCGTTGCCGCCCTTTAAGGTGGGAATAGGGGAAGAGAGGAGAGGGGGGGAAGAGCGGGAAGACGGGAGAGGGAGATTAGATGGGAGGAGAGGGGAAGGACGGGAATAGGGGAGAGGGAAGGGTTAGGTTTCCAAGTTATTTTCTGCGCTGCACCATTGGATCTGTATTCAGTGACGACCTTAAATATATAGTAAATTGTGACTGCGTAATTCATTTCTGGCATCCCTGCTAAACTTGAGTGAAGCCTGAGGATAAATATATAAATAGGCAAAGACAAAACAGTTCACTATCTACTTTTCCTGTATTTGTTAACCGATTTTTTTATTTCAGTGTAATTAATTTAAAAAAATTAAAACAATTTTTTAATACCTTCAATGGCACTTTAATGTTTTAAATCTACTTTAAACAAATCATGAACTTTTTTACGATTTCCTCCGACCGTACTGCCATTCAACTGATTTCCTTTATTTTTAAATTATAGGTTATAGCACACAGATTTGTCATCAAACATTGGGAATCGCCTAACTTTCACCGTTCCCAGGTTATACTCAAACGCGATTTCTTCCTGTACATGTCAAATTCAAATTCAAATTGTTTATTTGCGTAATACAGGTTATACAAAGATCTAGGAAACTATTTATGGCCGCTGTATACTACCCTTTTAGGTGTGCAAATGTTTCATATTAGCTTATCACACTAAAACACAATAAATATTTAATTTTTATCGAATAATAATAAAATCTTAATTCTAAATTACACTGATTATAGTATTTTTAATTAATTTCATGTCAAATCAAAATACTAGGTACAGTCAATGAAATAAATAAATTGTCAACGTTATTAAAAATTATCCGAAAGGAAGTTATTTATGTTGTAATACGTTTTTTCAATCAGAAACGCTTTGATATCGCGTTTAAATTTTTTTATGTCACATATCTGTCGAATATTTTTTGGGCGCTTGTTAAACACTCTAAGAGCCATGCCGAGAACATTGTTATCAACAAGTGCGCTTGTGTGGGGCGTTGCATGGATTCTGTCATGCTGTCTTTGACTTTTTAGGGTTAGAAAATAGTCTGGATGCAATTTAATAAAAACTGCTAGCTCAAAAATGTACAATGACGGTGAGTTAAAATTTTTAGTTCCTTGAAGTGAGGTCTGCAACTGTCCGGTAATCTTAAACTACATACGGCTCTAACATGTCTTATGTTTTCATAGCTTATTTTCTCTATGACTTCTTCTATTCGTCTTGGTCTAAGAACACTCGCTCGGACGAGCTCTTTCATTGGAGCTTCTGCCCACATTCAACTTAAATTTCAATATGCCTTTAAAATTAGAAGATCATCGTGAATCCTATCATATTCAGAATTTTTCATCCCCTGTATTCAACTAAGGATAGGTTACGATTTGTCATCATATAATCGCGTTATTTTTGAACACAATACTACAAAGCTCCATGGATCCATAACTTTAGAGAATTCGTTTTTTTTAAACATTTTATATCTTACTTTTTCCATTTCAGAAATAGGTGACAGTTAGGTAATTTCCCAGAAAATATTCTAAACCCACTCCTGTTTACAGCCGTGCTTACCCTGTTTTTGCATGGCAATCTAAAGGCGAGATGGCTTTAGCATTTAGATTAAAAATAGCAGGCATCCTGGCGCGCTCACAGAATCCTAATGTACTTTCTACCGATGCGATGTGTCATTCATACGCATACTGTGGTTAAGAAAATTTATGAATTTATCACATTTGTGTAAAATGGATTGTCGGTTAGTAATCTGATATTTAGAGATATCAACTAAAACAAACAAGCATCATTTTCGTGTTTATTTATAACTAGCTTTTGCTCGCGGCTTCGCTCGCGTTAATATAGATTTTGTTAACCAATTCAGGGTGAGAAATACACAATTTCCTTTTTAATGTCCTTGAAACTTAGATTATATATAGGTCCAGATACCGTGACCAGTACAAAAGTCACCGTTTACTTTGAAGCCACTTTTTGGAGCTGTGTGAGTGAATCCCGCCCAACGCGAGTGTCAACATACAATATATGCGCTTGTGTGCGTGACGGTTTTACTACCAGTGCATAGAGGTTACCCCAAAATTTAGGGACTTTTTTATGAAACATAATAATTTTTGATGTAAGTAATATTAAATAAAGACATTTTAAATATATTTAAATGTGTAACAAGTATTAGTTTATTTCATTTTTTTTTATTTAATCGTTTAGTTAAAAAGACAAATGTAAAATAAAAATAAAGCTACTTAGTAGGAACTATTTATATACTCAAATGTATCAGGAAACCGCGAAATTGTATTGCAATATTATTACATTTTAATTCAGCCACTCGAACCATATAAATTTAAAGACATATTTACAACAATACTTGGATATATATATTTATATAATACTTGTTTTTCGTTTGAAATTTGGTTACGTTCTAACGAATTGACAAGTTAGGAAATTAAACGATCTACGAAAAAGGTCGGATATGATTTTTCGCTAAGTCAGCTCGTTTAAAAGTTATTCAAAGTTAAATTTCATTAAACCCAGTTGGAGAGATTGACGTAACTTTAAGTATTATTTACATCTGAATAATGCCGTAAAGGTGGCGCTCAGATTGATAACTCGATCGATTTTAGCGGTAAAATATGAAAATAGTAATAAAAATTAACAATTAGGTTTAACATAGTAGAATTTATAGTTTTTATCATACTTCCAAGTACGTAATTGCAAAATTTTAAATGAGCTTCTTAGCAAAAAATCATATCTGACCTTTTTTGTAGATCGTTCAATTTCCTACAATAATATGCATTGATTTTTACAACTTGTCAATTCGTTGGAACGCGATAAAATTTTAATAAAAAAATATATATATGTCACGTTATTTAAATGGGAAATCAAAAATCACGAAGCGGCACCTCTTAATAGTAATATTAAGAGCTGCTGTTTTCACAGGCTTATTTTTACGTCATCTTGAACAATATTTTCATGGTAACTAATGGAAAAAAAATCAAAAGTTTTTTTTGGCCCACCCTAATATATATTTTTTTTTTATGAACTATCAAGAAACTAGCAAAATTTTACAAGTCCTAAGTGCTCTATAGCTGTGTTCGTTAGGAGTAGTGATAATAAATTATAATACGAGTACAATCCTATAGCCAAAGTATCGTTTGACGGACACATTGAACTCTGGGCACTAGAGCTTAGAAATTAAGAATATTTTAAGGATTCCAGTTTCTCGATCATTAACAGTAAGCATATTTCTCGTCTTTCTATAAATAACAAGTTTGGCAAAGAAAATTATACATACTGCGGGAATGCTTTATGGGTAAATGAAATTCACGTCCCTGGCAACATCTCTAATAATGGCGTCCGCAATTTAATTAATTTGAAATTTTGTTCTATTGCTTATAACTTACATTAGGAGATAGAATACTTATAAGTGAAATGTGATGTTCGGACACTTAAGATTTTTTTTGTATAATTTTTACAGGATGTAACTGCACAACCAGGAATTTTTGAATATTATATAAATAGCGCCTCTAGACTTACTTCAGCGGCGAACGTTCACTCGCGTGTGACGAGTGAGTCGCTTGTATTTGTATTAATCGCTTGTAGTTTTTGGCTTCAGTTTTGGGGCGCGGATTAGGCATCTGGACCAATATATAATCTAAGCCTTGAAAACTTGTGTGCAAAATTTCATGGTGATCGGTGGAGTACTTTAGGCGTGAAACCGTAACAAACAAACAAAGTCATGTATTTGTCAAATTAGTAAGGAAGTGAGGATATTTTTGTGATATTGACAACACTTTAGATTAGACGTTGGTAGTAACATCAGCTATGTGCCAGTGAAAGTCCCGTGGAAATCGGTATACCCATTCTGGATACTAAACGGGACAACCAGACGGACAGACAGAAAATTTTAAAATAGATTTTTTGGTATTACTACCATGTAAACATTTAGATAAATTTACTAAAATATGGTTATTATGATTTTAGAAACAAACAATTTATTTTTAATAGCGCATAATTTAATTACGTTAAGTTTAGTTAATCTTATGCGTTATTCCTTTAAAGCAGGACGAAGGATGTCTTACCGTTACAAACTCCAAGTGTCTATAAAATAAACTGCAGCTGCGGTAGTTCCTACATAGGTCAAACGAAGTGGACTATTGCTGAAAGGGTCAAACAACGTATCGCTGCTGTGAAGAACCGACTAGTCTGTCGGTTCTTCACAGCAGCAAATCAGATCAGTGCAGAACATGCACTAGAAGCAGGCACTAATCACTGGATTGATTTTCAAAGCACACAAGTCCTCTCCACCGAACATTACTTTTACTCAAGAGCTGTTTGAGAAGCGATTAAAAAAAACATAAATCTCTCAATCGTGAAGAGGGTTTTAGATCTACAACGTGGAATCCAGTGATAAAAAACCACTTGCCTGCCTGCCACCTCGCTTTTATGCGAAGTCGGATAAATACCAGAATAGAACACATCGGTTCAAAAATATCGAAAATGAGCGGGTGGATGAAGAACCTCTACCTCTCTAACACCACTGAGCCGGAGCCAGTCAGTCTGTGAGCACGGCCAGTACAACCTGGTCGAACATCAGGCAATTCAAAAATATGTACTAGCTATTACGCGATCGCCTTAATTCCCGTACGTATACATCATGGAACGCGAAAGTTTTAAAGTGAGTATAACATTCTACAATTTTCGAAATTCGTTGTGAAGAGGTTTTTGACAGAAGGTGCTCGTAATGTAAAGATATATTTTGAAGCGTTTTCAAAAGTCCCCGAAACGTAAGAAACGTTCTAGGGAATTTGGTTAACAAAGGAAATCTTTATATTGAGGTTCGTCCCATGTCTTGAGGACGGTAATTTAACTCAGATCCAATTCTGAAAAGCTATTTCCACCACGTTTAAATTGTACTCGTGGGTCACTAGTCTTTAGTAAATATGAATACCGCACACGGAAGTTTTATTCTAAGCGATAAAAATAACTTCAAAGGTCACTGTATCAAGCGCAATCGGAAATGAAGCAATAAAACTCTAAGGTTTATCGTTCCGCACCATTTGTGTGGATTATAGCTCTAATATTTTATTGAAAAACATTTTGCTAATAAATTTGATCAGGCGTTCGATATATTTGTGAGTAGAAATATAAATCGTATTTATTTTGCTGCCTCTTCTTTACATACAATCGCTATTGACATATTTATTTTCATAAAAAAGGCATTTGATTCTATACAAAAGTTGGCAGTATTTTAGGTATTGTGTCTAATCTTGTGCGTAATATGTTTTATATGGAAACAATAGATTAAACAACTTTTTTGATGCGAACATCAGTACTCATTATCAGAACATACTCACGACATCAGTGTTGGCGTTGCAAGCTATATAAAGAGGGCTTTGACAACCTTTGGCAACCCTAGTGACCTTGTGATCTTGGGTAGAGAAAAGAAGATAGCCTTCAAGTTGGATGCTTCCCGAAGTATCCAAACCCCTTCCAATAAAATGATCTCTGCTTAAAAGTGTCTTCTTTCTTCAATAGTAAGTAATATATCTAACAGACTGCAGTCAAATGGCTGGTATTGGGATGATATATGTACCTACTAACTTTCGCCCACAGCTCACCTAAAAGTTATTTTGTTAATCCCTCGGGAAGAGTACTTTTTTTCTGCATGAAAAGAATCCTATGGCTTTCCCGTGCCTCTGACAACGTCTATGGAAAGTTTCACGATGACCGGTTGAGTGGTTAAGGTGTAAAAGCGTAAAAAGACAGAAAGAGATACTTTCGCATTTATTATCTTTAAATTAATATCTTTATTGCTTTTCAAAGTATTCTCCATTACATTTTAAACACTTTTTCTTTCGGTCAAACCATTTTTGAAAACATGAGGACAATTGGTTTAAGGGCAGGTTTTTAACGTGCCGGCTGAAAGCTATCACGGCCTCGGCCCCGTAAATGTCATACCTCTCATCAAATCTCAATTTTTTGGGAAAATAAAGAAATCGCATAGTGCCAGGTCTGGACTACATGCAGGTCACTAGCACTACCTTTTTAGAAGCCAAAAATGACTATGTTTTGTTCGCGGTGTGCGCCGAAGCATTATCATGGTGCAATATGATGTGACTTCTCGGTCGTTTTCCTTTAATTTTTCAAAGAGACTGGACAAACAAATGGTGGTTTACCACTCAGCAGGTCCCGTCCGGGAGAAAAAGAAACGCAATAATTATTTTTTGCCAACGTTTCTCGCCTGCCTCAATTTTGTTGGTTTGCTGTCACCTTCGAAAACCCCTACAGAAGACTGTTGCTTTCTTTCTTTACGATTACCTAAATTGACTAGCACGGGGTCTTTTGACAATAAACTAATAGTTTATTTATATAATGTCCCACATTGTATTAGATAATTCCAAAGTGGTTTGAAGTTTTCGGGAAATGTTACGAACTCTCTATGAAATAACGTTCGGAGTACAGAAAGGCAATAATGCCTTTTTGTGAATGAGTTCTAGTTGAACGATCAGTGAGTAAACTAATTGTGTAGTTTATCTTCAAACACCCACATTTTACTCTAGAATTTAGTAGGAACGTATAAATAATACAGCCCGGTTTCATCACATGTAAAAATTTTGTTCACGTAGTTAGACCGGCCGTCGTCAAATTTTATTAACATATCACGAGACCAAGTCACACGAAACTCCCTCAGCGCATCAATCATCAAGTGCGGTACCCAGACTGGATAAAGTGTCCGTGCTTTCAAATGGCAGTGAAGAATCCGATAACATAACTTGAGAGTTTCAACACGTCGGTCGGTACGAAACATTTTAGACCACTATTGTATTGTTGCACTTTTGTATTGGTTACTTGTACATGTACAAATTTTGACAATGTTGTAGAAAGCCAACCTCCCACCAGCCACTACAGCCTGTAAATAATAATGCAAGCCCAGTTTCTGCCACTGACACATAAAATGCTATCACGCTTCTACTTCATGCTGAATGTTCTATAGATGATAATCTACTGTTGCCACTAATACCTGGTACTAATACGATGTACTAACCCCTCTAGCACTCAAAGTACCATCCAGCTTTGAAAAAAAACGAAAACAATTTTTGGGAAAAGTACGATGACAGCACAATTATAGAGGAGGATATGAGAGAAAGCCACGCAAACCACCATCAGATCAAAAAGTCTCTAACAACCTCCTGTCGAGTCAAACTACATCGGTAAAACTTCGACAACACTTTACCCGTACTCCAGCCTCAGCATTTCGAAAATGTTTTAGCCATACAAGGATTGGTTTTATGATTCTACTTATTCCAGCAAAGCAGTTACATTACGACAACACCGAGACATTGTTAATAAAAATGACAATTTAGGATTATTTCAGTCCGAAAAAAGATTAGTGTGATGTTTGTCATATCTTTTGTAGTAGTTGTGATTATCCTGAACAAAAAAAAACCAAATTATAAAAATCATCTGTCAAATAAAGATGAAGTTCGTTGTTATACCTTTAGAGAATATAATGATGCCAAACAAAAGCTTCTAGAAATGTTGCAATTAATTTTACTTAAAAATGATGCTTCCAATACAATAGCTGGTATGCGAGTGACATTGTACATTAAGTAGGTCAGTTGAAGTAAAAAACTTATGGAACGCCTGCGCTACAAGCGATACCTATTTTATACAGCGGCGTTATATCTTGCGTATGTATTTTTCAGGGTCAACTGTTAGGGGTTATTATTATTATTGTTTTGAGTGCCTCGTGCTACCTCGGCCATTTCTGGTCTTTTGTAGCGCACTTCTGGTTTACAGTTCACTGCTCAGACTTATGGCTTCGAGAAACCTCCAGATCCTATCAGCAGTGATTGTTTGTACTTCCTGCGGTTGCATGATGTGCAACCCTAGGTGAATACTTCGGTGCCGCATTAGTGGGCCACAAGAGCATAAAATATGCATTGCAGTCTCTTCAGTCTCTTGACAGAATCTGCAAATTGTGTTCTTACCCAATTTTAGGTTGAACATATGTTTGTTTAGTTTGCAGTGTCGGGTGACGACTCTTGTTACTGCACAGGTTTCGTATCTTTTGAGCTCCAGAAGTTCTTTAGATACTTTATTATCATAGCCCTTTATTATGGCTTTCGAGTGTCTTAGACCAGTCGTGGTCTTCCATCTTTTAATAGCCAATGATGTATATTTGGCGTTTATGATAGAATATCGGTTGTCTGCACCGGCTCTGGCGAGTTCATCGGCTTTTTCGTTGCCATCGATACCTGAATGGCCTGGTAGCCATCTTAATGTAATTTTGTTTGATTGCCTCAGTGTGTTCGGATTTTCCTTGCAATTTTGTATTAGCTTTGAGCTAGTCTCAAAATTGTCTAGTGTCAATAGTGCCGCTTGGCTATCTGAGTTGATGTAGATGTGTTGATTTTTTACTTTCCTTTCAAGGTTGATCTCCCTGCACATGTTTAATGCAGAGAGCTCAGCCTGAAAGAAGGAGGCCTCTGCTCCCAGGTTGGCGCTCCACCTGAATTTTGGTCTCTCTCCGTAAATTCCACAACCTTCATCTTTTTTGAACCCGTCGGTGTACCACTCGTGACTACCATTTTTGTTGGATTGGAGGCCTTCTAGCTATGTATCCCTCTGTGGTATCTCTACTGTGTACCTTCTCACGAAGTCGATCTCTGTTTGCATGTCATCCGCTGGCATGTTCAGAGATTTTATTCCGAAAACCAACTCTTTTAGTGAGTTTAGTGTTCGTGATTGCCACTTTGGTTTCGTCTGTGTACATATGCTATATATGCTTTTGGCAGCTTCTTTTTGCACATAGATGCTGAGCGGAGTCAGGCTTAGTAATGCGTTTAGAGCTTTCCCTAGCGTCGAGGATAGCGCACCAGTGGTTATTAAACAAGCCGTACGTTGTAGGCTTTCTAATTTCTTTGAGTTGTCGATTGGCTTACCTTACGGCACCAGATGGCAGCTCCATACGTTACGATTGGCCTTGCAATCGCCGTATATAGCCATAGGGCAATCTTGGGCTGAAGTCCCCATCTGGCGCCGGCCATGCGACAGCTCATCCATAAAGCCATTTTTGCTTTATGGACTATGTTTGTGATATGTGAGTTCCAGGTTAACTTTTGGTCAAGTGTGACCCCTAGGTACTTGACTTCACCCAAAGAAAGAAAGGATTTTGCCGTTTAGTTTTGGATTTGACAAACTTTCCAGCTTCCTTTTCTTTGTGAATGGAATTATCGTAGTTTTGTCTGCGTTCATTGATAATTCGTTATCTCTGCACCAGTTGTTGATGGTGTTGAGTGCTCCTGGTAGTAGTGTTGAGATGGTGTGGAGGCATGGTCCTCTGACTATGACCACTAGGTCATCTGCGTATCCCTGTATGTCATAGTCGAGGTTAGACATTTCTACAAGGAGTTCGTCAATAGCGAGGGTCCAAAGTAGTGGGGTAGTCCTTGTGGGCACCCTAGTGTCGTATAAAATTTGTGCGATGTTTCATTTAGTGAAACTGGCGCAATTCTGGTTGAGAGCATGCTTTCTACCCATTTTATGGTGGTGACATCAATGCCCTATGCAATCATTCCTCTGAGGATTGTTGCTTTGGTTGTATTGTCAAAAGCGCCCTCAATGTCGAGAAAAGTACATAGAGCAGTTTGCTTATCCTCTAGAGCCTTCTCCACTTTGTCGATCAGATCTAATAAAGCTGTTTCCGTGGATTTGCCTGTTAGGGGTAGCTGACCCGATGAGTTACTGTATATGTACTGCCCTAATGTCTATGCCAGCTGGCTGATTAGGGGTCAGGGTACCTGCTTAACTGGCCCGGCTGATGTGATCAGAATTCGTACCGTAGTTAAGTGGGTAACTGGGGAGGCAGGTGAGGTAGGTATCTTTGTCTAGACCGGCTGAGCTGAGCTTTTGATTCGTAGCTAGAATTAAGTAAAATACCAAGGAAGGTTGAAATCGAACCTTTATTTGATGATATCTATGCTAGTTATATTGCAGTTTTGATCACACAAGTTGTATACATCGTATACCGTACAAAACATAGATTGACCAATCAGACGACTTAAATTATATTTACAATGTCTTTATATAAGTATCCAATCACATTGCGTGATTTATTACGTGAGCTATTGCTGCGTGTGTGCGTGACTATAAAATAAAATGGTACGCGTAGTACGGCACTGCATAAAACTCAAGCGCGCCGTGAAACAAGGTCATTCCGCTGTTGCTTTCATTGAGAGCGGACGTATGATGCTTTGTTAGAAGTACGCGGTATGTGTACGCCACATATTAATATCAGGCGTAAAGCCTGAACACTCGTAGGTTAAAAAATCAGAACAAACGTGACACTGTTGAGTCGAATCTTAACAGCAGTTTTTGATTTTAAAATGTGTTGTTCTGTCCTCATGGTCAATTAACAGTTTCCTTGACTAGATGGTATTTTCCCAGGCCTGCTAAGATGGTGTGATAGGATTCTGATAGATCATCTGCGGATCATTTACAGAAGCTGCTTGGCACACCGCTAGATACAACACAACCCAAAACATTGACACCAATCAGTCTCATTTCCTTCTTACTAAAGGTAAAGAACTTTAAATGAACTTTGAAACTTTGAACTGCAAAGAATATGCTTATTAAATAAAAGAATGAAATTAAAATAAATAAATCAACAGAATCTGCCCTACATCGAGTTGTCTGATACATAGAGGACAATGTAAAATACAAAATGTCAAACCTTGGAATCTTCATCGACATCAAAGGCGCCTTCGACAAAACCAACTTCACTAGCATAAGCCAAGCTCTGTCAAGACATGGGGTCGACTCCGCTATTATAGGATGTATCAACAGCATGCTTAGATACAGAGCCATACAATTTACTGTGAATACGGGTGGTGGCCAGAGGGTGTCCCCAAGACGGAGTTCTCTCACATCTCCTGTTTAATGTTGTGGTCGATGAGCTCATCACTCAACTCAATGACCGCAAGTTCATCGCAGTAGGCTATGCAGATAACCTGATCATCCTCATCAGCAGCCGCTTTTTGAGAGTGTGGTATGCGACCTAATGAGGTCCGCATTAAAGGTCGTGGAACAGTGGTATGAAAAGAATTTATGAAATAAAGACGTTTTTTAATATTAAAAACGGTCTGTATAAAATATTGTTAGTTGGCTAATTAGATAACAATTAGGTCTTCGTAGAAAAACTGCGTTGCAAACTTTGCATTTCTTCACATGTTATGGTTAGATTATATGTTATATTTTTGATGGGGTTATAATTGATGTTGATTTTAAGAAGTTTTTTTTTTAATTTTTTAAAAACAACTTTGAAAAACTATTTTTGATTTGTTCGTCCTTATTTTTATTTTGTTGATCATTCGTTTGTTAATCATTATATTTATAGAAAATGTACACCACTCATATAAGTTCCTTTGTTGATCCTTCATTATATCTATCCGTTTCATAAGTCATACGTCATTTATAGACCTATCTACTTAGAAAACGGACAATTACTAAAAATAATGTGACCAAATATTGTTAAACAGTAAAAATTAGAATCAATAAATGTTTTATTTCCAAAAACTACATTGTTTTGTTATTTATGATATACTTTTTTATAGATATGACTGTGCAAAAGCCAGTATTTACAAAAAATAAAGTTACATTGACACATGATTCTTACACTTTTCCTTAGAATAAAGTTACATATGTATACATGACGTTGAGATGTCCGCTGTAAATCACCACTTGTGCACATAAATACTCCAAAATTGAGAAATTTTGGTTTTCTTCAGTGCACTACTCGTACTGAGGGAAATTTGTCCTTGCCCACACTGGTGTCCATTTCCTTGAAACATTTTTGTTAAATCATAGTTATGTCATAACATCGAGAGAAGCCCGATATCGAAAAACGATTATTTACCTTCAAATTTCTTTTTTAAATATTACTTTTACAAATTATGATATCAAGTTTGCATACGACAAAAGTTATGTAGCGCCTTATGCATATAAGGATGTGGATGTATAATTGCATAATTTATCTCAGTCTGCAACGTTAAAAATAAAGACGTGAGTATATAAAACACTAAATATAACACAGCAATAACTCGAAGATCGCTATCGCCCCTTAAACTAGGAAACTAGGATTTATTTACAGCAAAAGTAAATTATAGACTCATAAATCACAAAAGCCCATTGAACCACGGGTAGTAGATCTATTGCCCATTAATGGCCATGGTCGGCTTAAAAATAAAACAATAAACGACACCGCAGATTTTATCGTTGGGTAACGTCGAATCTATTCTATTTATCTTTGCTAGTAAATTATTCAACTTTGTAAAAAGATAGTACTTTATTTGGGCTCGTCTGATATTTAGCAAAGCATTTCACAAACGGACAGCTTCATAAGCTACACCGTAATTGATATGATTAGTTATGAAAATTGGTAGAAAAGAGCTGATGATCTATGAACGGCTTAAATTATGACTGAGAGTACTCTTGATTAAGTCCCTTCTACTAAATACTAACTAAATCAAAATCGGTCCATATGTTTAAGAGTTATAATGCCACAGACAGGCACATAAATACATAGATATCTACGTTAATGAAACTTATAACACCCCTCCGTTTTGCGTGTTTTTTTTTATTTGAACATTTTTACATGCAAAAATATGTTAGGAATGTCTCCGTCCAAGTAGATAAACATACTTTATAACTGTGAAATATCTCACAAAAAGTATAGTTTAAGTTTTTAATACGAGGTGTTATATAAATGCAGCCACGGATGCAAATGACTTCCATCGCTCTCTTATTATAAATGAGTCTCCAGGTGTAACCTCACAGACTTGCGAAAGCACGAGTTTTTTTTTGGAATGCAATGTATATTTTGAAATCTGAAAGTTTAAAATTTTCTTTTATTCAAGTTGGTTTTATGTATAATCAACCGTTTAAATTCGCTCACTTCGCAAACTTTCAATCAATTTGTTTTAATTACATAGAAAAAAAGCAAGGGAATAAACGCGATCACGAAAGGTTTCGACCAGGTTGCACTGGCCGTGGTCACAGGCTGACTGGCTCAGCGGTGCAAGCCCTCCGTCGTAGAGATCGTGAGGTAGAAGGTTCTTCATCCAGCCGCACATTTTTGATATTTTTTAAATTATCCTTTCCCGGAATTTCTCTTTACTGCTCCATTTTTAATTTTTTTTAACTATAATTAACATAAAAAATAAATAATTAGTCGAATACATCAAGTTCAAGGGAGGTGCTTTTAATTTTATTTTTTATAAATTACGAGGAGGTGTATTACTAATAAGCCTTTTATTAGCTGGTCAACCTTTACACAATAAATTGGCAATACGGCATCCCATGCTCTAAACAGCTGACTTCATATTGACTTTAGTTTATATGTTTGACATATTAACCTACTAAAATAAATGTATATATAACATAACACTGAGACCATAAGCGAATTCATTTAGGTGGCTTAATAATATATTTCTTCATATTGTTCATAAGGATTCCAATAAGATCTACGTCATAAAAGAACAATAAGAGATTATTTCCACACCAGAAGCTAAATAATTTTCTTCTCGTAGAGTCGGTCGCAGTTGTATCCGTCGGATTGAAAAAATGTTCTATCAATATAATAATAGTTACTATTAATTAAAAGAAATACCCTGTTTGTCTCCTAAGTTTTTTGCTAAAGAAATTGTTTATCTGAAAATGTACTACTGGTTCGAATTGTAAAACTATTTTAGTGTTGGATAGCCCATTTGTCGAGGAAGGCTTTAAGCTACATAACATCACACTACGACTAATAGGAGCGGAGGAACCGATTTAATTGAATGAAGTGTTAAATTATATATATAAATTATATATTTAAATTCTCCCTAAATTTACTGTTTACATTTGTCGAGGAAGGCTTTAAGCTACATAACATCACACTACGACTAATAGGAGCGGAGGAACCGATTTTAATGAATGAAGTGTTAAATTATATATATAAATTATATATTTAAATTCTCCCTAAACTTACTATTTCTACCTGTCTTGATATCTGTCTGTGTTTTTACAGCACTTATTTTTCGGTAGTCAGATAACAGGTTTTTTAAACAGATTGTTTTTATTTTTATTAACTTGTTTCAACGATACCTACTACAATTTATTATTGAATAAGACACAACCTCATTAAAATCTGCCATCACATTATCATTCGGGTAAAAAGTGGTAAAAACACGAGTTTGTAAAAAGTAACAATCTCCTCATAATCGTTATTGTCGAGAACAATGAAGTTTGGTGAAATCAGTCCTAAGAGAGTCTTTAATCGGAAATACACTAACCTAAATCTACGCATAATTCGATGAACAACAGTAAATTAATGTGATCATCTGTAACCGGAACCCAGTCAAGTGATTCGCCGGAAACACGCATTTAAATCATGACCGCCGCCAGGAAACGGAAGTGGTTCTGTAATAAATATGGCTGCCGCGAATTTCTCGGCAAATATTACTAAGTTACGTATCTGTGGTTGGTTTGTTCTACTTGGCTTTTGCATCGGAAAAATAATTTAAAGTTAATGATGTGAAATGTTATAAACAGAAAGTGTTTTTTTTTTTTTATGGAATAGGCGGCAAACGAGCAGACGGGTCTCTTGATGGTAAATGACTACCGCCGCCCATGGGCACCTGTAAAGAGGGGAATTAGAGGGGACGGGAATAGGGGAAAGGGCTTAGGGCTTCCGGTAACCTCACTCACGCTGCGAAAAGCAATGCAATCATTGTTTTCTGGTATCAAGCGGAGTCGAGCCGGCCCATACGTGCCGAAGCACGGCTCTCCCACGTACACGTTGTGTGTTCAAAGATAAGTACGGTACGTGAATAAAAATAGTTTAGTAGAGTTTCATGAAACTAAAAACTTTTAGTGCGCGCGTAGCCCAAGTGTCATGTTGAGACCAACATGAAAAAAATATTTGAGCTGGAAGCAAAGTTTCTTTGAACTTAAAGTAGAAATAACATGGTCGTAATAAGAATCTTATTCCGTTCGATCCGAAGCAACGCAGGTTCTAGTTATCTACTGGTAATGCGGGTGCACACAGGAATTTCGATTAGCTTATCTCGTTCACATGGTAGTGTGTGAGAGAAAATATACTTTTCATATAAATGATCTTGTTTGGTGAGGATGGGATTGTAATATACCATTACGGTGGAATATAAGGAGACAATAAGAGTAAGGTAATCTTACTTTAATGATGTAGAACAAGATTTAAATGCAGCTGAATTTAAAGAGGACATTCCTGCGATAATATTGTAAAGGCTCCAAGTATCCGGTATCCGGTAGACTCTAATCCGGTTCATGCAAAAGGGTTACGGAAATTGTAGCGTGCAATGCATTGAATACTACATTTTACTATTATAATTTATGTTGTATGGAGTTTTTCGATTCGTCGTAGGTTAGTTTAGCTATCCTTACTATTATTATCGGTACGAAGGTAAGTTTGTTTGTTCGTTCATTAGGAAAAATCAAATGAAAAATTGCTGACACTTTGTCATTGGTACAATAAAAAGAGAAGACGATCGAAGACTGGGAGCTTTTAATTTATGAATAGGTATTCGCACCAATAAATATTTAATTTCAGATACCTACCTTTAAAGCCTCGGCGAGTATAAGCACACAGATGAGTGCTACAGTACCCACCTATCACATGACATTAACGTGTGGGACGCCGCGGGCAAAAGCTACTATAATATACATAACGTATACATATTATGTACATCAGTGCAAGCCATTAAATTAAATTATGTATCCTCACGTTTTGTAAATGTTTGAACGAAATTTATATCGAACATCGAAGGTTTTTTCGCTATTCTTAATGAGAATTAGCGAAATAAATATATTTCTGCATTTAGCATTATTACGATATGACGAAAATTTTTAGACTTCTCGGTAAAATAACTAAAAATATAACGTTTCATAAGACACAACAATAGTTGAATGCAAGTTTGGTGCACAACAACGTTATAAAATTGTAATAATAAATGTGTTTTATTAGTTAAACAAAACAATTATAAGTTTAATGTAACTACTACTCCAGTATTTAATAAATTGTGAGGCTGTGCCATAGGCGTGCACGGCGTCTTGCTCACACTGGCCATGTGAACTGTGAAGTACCCTTTTTTTTTTTGTCAAATTAAGCAAGCCGAAAAATAGTCAGTTAACCAATTAGTCGTCCGAGCCCGTTTCAAGACTCAAAAATTTCGCTCGCAGACACAAACTCTAGTTAATAAGGTCTCCCTCGTATCGTACTGATAATAATATATATTTTACGAAAATATCTAAAACACCCGAAAGTTGTAAGTAACTTTATGAATACTTTGTATCAAGAAAATATTCTACGATCTTATTAAAGATAAACTCAACCGACGATAAAGTTGTTATATCTCTATGAAGTTATTTACTGCAATAATTTGCCTGTATATTAACAGTGTAAACAGGTGCTTTTCGAGAACGGTGCATTGAATAAATGAAATAAATCTTTCTTTCCTTATCATATGAACTGAAAAATATCGTCAAAACATACCAATGCATACTGTCGTCAAACCTTTCGTTAAAATGTACGTTGACTGTGTTTTAATTCTGACCACATAACCATTAAAATCATTTTTAATTTATTTTGTATTAAAAAAATTATCTTATTGAATTTTGGGACAAGAAATTGTGGACTGAATGAAACACGACATACTAGTGTTAATATTTGCATACCTTAATAGGTGGAAGATGGAGAAATTTTGTACAATTGTAACACAAAGGTGTTACAATTATACAAAGATATAACTGTAACAGATTCGTATCTACCCATTCGCGCAAAAAAAGAAATTGAATTGAAAAATTAAATTACTAGAAAATATGTAAAGTTCGCATTTTGAGCTCGTTTCGCTCGCTTTACAATGATCTTAACATATTTTTTATCCTTAACGGGATTCAGAAATCTTACTCGTTTTCTACCACTATTTAGATGGTTTAAGTTTTTGATCCAAACATTATTTATTTGTGGATATAATTTAAAGATTAAAAAACACAGTAAAATGTTTCCTTTTGAAACTATACATAGGTTGTACATAATATATACGGAACAGTAAATATTTACAGTATAATTTACCTGAATCACATTACATTACATTAATATGAATAAAGCATTATCCACTTTGGTTGGTAAGCTTTTTTTCTACAGAGTAAAAATTAGGTACTCAATATTATTTTTAGACACCATTTATTTTTATTTCATCTGTTATAGTTAATATCCGATGGTTTGCAACAAACTATATGCTTCATAGATATAAAAGCTGCCCCAAGTCCAGTACACGCAAGCCTTACTTGAAGCAGGCAATAATAATAAATTACTTTCTTCGTACGATGTTCATGTTTAAAGTTATGGGTGAGGCAATAAAAATACGTTTCTTGTTATATTTCTGTCTCTTAAAGCGTTTATTTATGGTTTTGCTGCTTCTGTAATGTATGGCCTGGAAACACAGTGGCGTTTTACAAACGATACCATTTCCTATGGACTTCAATATGACTAAAACACATTATGTTTCTTCTTGCTCAGATAATTTTATTGCCAATAAACTCGGTACGATTTCTTATGAATGCCATACTGTTCTTCTATAGTACTATACTAATATTATAAACCAAGACAGGGAATTTTGGAAGTTATTAATCACTGGAATGACTGGACTTATTTGGAAAGCTACGTTATTATAACTATAGGTTAATATGAAGTCGGAACTTTTACCAAAATTTTTGGGTCTAAAACTTTTAAACTGTAAAACTTCAATGTAAATACTTCAAGTACATTAGACCCGATCCTAGTAGATTTGGTTTTGAGAAGATTGTGTATATACAAGAGCTTTTCCTCTTTTATAAGGGAGCAAACGAACAAACGGGTCACTTGATGATATGTGACGTCCGATGCCGATGGACACATGCAGTTTAAGCGTCACAAGTGCGTTGCCAGCCTTTAATATGGAAGTAAGGGAGGGGAGTTTTTTCGTATCGCACTCAGTCGGTTTGGTTTTTGGATCAGGCAAGCCATATTTCTCTTTAAGTTGTCAAATAAGCACATGTCATATCACAAATTGCGAGTTAAAATATTTTACGTCTAGCTAGTTGATTATGCTTCATTAACATTTTAGCCGCTGATGCCGAAAGCCAAGTAATTTTCATAATTTCTTACTGATTTAAAAAGAGAACTCCCGCATTAGGAATGACTCCTGTGTCGCGGGGGACTTTAAAAACATACAAACAACGGGCACAAAAACACCCAGACTCAGGTGGGAATCGAACCCACGACCTATAGCATAACAGTCAGGGGCTAGGACTAGGCCAACAGGCCAGTCAAATTTAGCGACGTATTGTAAAATAACTTAGTCTAATTTTACATAGTGGCCAACACTCGACTGGCGAATCTCAGTGTTGCCAAACTTCTCTAACGAATGAATAAGTCATCGACATATGTGAAAAAAGGTACTATGAGAAATAATCTTTAGAGATCTTCAGTAGATAAGTCAAAACCGAAGAGCCAAGGAATCATAAAGTGCTGAAATTCCCAAAAATTTAAAAAGGTAGGACATTTGACTTGGGGGTATGAGCGCACCCCATCTGTGCTGTGAGCAACGAAGCGAGACCAAAAAAGGGGACACGAAAAAAGGACCATTGGGTACGGTGGCTTTTACAGCGGGGATTAAAATATTTGCTAGTTTGAAATGACGTCTTATATTTAAGTATTTGTGCAAAGACTTAAATAACCAACCAAATAAACAACATTATGTGTATAAGCATAAAACACTGTAAGGCATGTTTAGTTATTTAACGTCACGGATTTTGAGTGCAAATTTTCACTGAGAATTGTACGAAGAATTAGGAAAACGTTTGACGTCACCACGTCATGCCTCGTCACCAGAAGAATGATCTTTTCCTTACAAAAAGGATAACCATTAACATTCGTCAATGCCACCCATGTGTCTTCTGCGAATTTTGCCCGTGTAAAAACCGATCTCAGTCTGTTCTATTTTCCTCTTCAAAATCCTTTTTGACCCTACTCACTAGCAAATCATTACAAGTACTATTATTTATCAAAAATACTTACCTAAAGTCCCCATTATTATTGTTTTGAGTGCCTGGTGCTACCTCGACCATTTCTGGTCTTTTGTAGTGCACTTCTGGTTTACAGTTCACTGCTCAGACTTATGGCTTCGAGAAACCTCCAGATCCTATCAGCAGTGATTGTTTGTATTTCCTGCGGTTGCATGATGTGCAACCCTAGGTGAATACTTCGGTGCCGCATTAGTGGGCCACAAGAGCATAAAATATGCATTGCAGTCTCTTCTGTTTCTTGACAGAATCTGCAAATTGTGTTCTCACCTAATTTTAGGTTGAACATATGTTTGTTCAGTTTGCAGTGTCCGGTGAGGACTCTTGTTACTGCACAGGTTTTGTATCTTTTGAGCTCATGAAGTTCTTTAGATACTTTATTATCATAGCCCTTTATTATGGCTTTCGAGTGTCTTAGGCCAGTCGTGGTCTTCCATCTCTTAATAGCCAATGATGTATATTTGGCGTTTATGATAGAATACGCTCGCTGTTTGCTGATGCCGCAGAATGGTTCTGGGCCATACTGTCGGTTGTCTGCACCGGCTCTGGCGAGTTCATCGGCTTTTTGGTTGCCATCGATACCTGAATGGCCTGGTACCCATCTTAATGTAATTTTGTTTGATTGCCCCAGTGTGTTCAGGTTTTCTTTGCAATTTTGTATTAGCTTTGAGCTAGTCTCAAAATTGTCTGTCAAAAGTCCCCATATGCAATGCATTAAGAGTGCTTAAGGATAAGACATTTAATGCATTGTATATGGGGACTTGGGGGCGTAATGAAGTGAAATCAAAGAAAAAGAAGCTACCACTGTAGCTTCTTTTTCTTTGATTTCACTTAATTACGCCTATTAACTGCGATCCATCAGGGTCGGACTATGATAACTACTATTTTCCCGTAGTTCACGTGAGGGGACTACCAAAAATTTTGTGAACTGAACTTTTGGTGAACTTTATTATCATTCTAAATGTCATAGCCATAAAAACGAAAGCATCGCCAAGTAATAGATACTATAAAACCATAAAAAGAAGTGCGATCATTCTAAGTATTTATTCTAAGCATCTAGTCTGGATACATAAGTATATTGAACACCTTGGCAACAATTTATGCTTGACCTTCAACACCTAACATTCGAATGTATTATCTCGCTGACAGTAGAGCCCCAATGGTGAGCAAAAGAGGAACAATTCAGCTGCGTTCGTTATTCGGGACGGCGCAGTCACCTGATTACGCGCTCCGGTGGGTACTAAGGATGGACGGCAAGTCGATAAATTGATATCGACTTTTTTAATTTAACGGCAGTTTCGCAAATGTAATAAACAGTTTTTTTATAATTAAAGGTTATTTATATACATAATATGTATATTAGAACGATCTCATATATTGTAACAAACTAAGTCTGTCGATTATCTGTTATGTAAAGTGGTTAATAGCATAAAGCATTAATTGACTTAATTGGCATTTAAATTATGTTTTCTTTTGCCAAATCTTAATATTAAATATATAGAATAGAATATGCTTTATTGTACACCTTATACTTAGAAATACAAATGATCTTAATACTAATGGTAGTGTTAGGTACAATGGGCGGTCTTATCGCTAAAAGCGGTCTCTACCAGACATATATCAGCATAGGCTAAGGTGTTTTAAAACAAAATGTTAAACAACGTTATGTACAGTCAGCAACGAAAATTGTTTTGCATGTTTGTTGATAACCGAAACCTCAAAATTGCTTGTCAAATTTTAGACAAAGAAAATTCTTACACTATTTCTTGCCTTATTCAGAAACTTTTGTTTGTTGTTGCACTAATTTTAGAGGAACTAATATTAGAACTAATATTACAGGACAGTTCATCAGTTTTACACCATAACACACGCCTTAAAATAAGTCTAGTAAGCCAGTTAAGCATTTAAAATAACCAGTTTAGCTAGGTTGTGTCAGAGTGTCTAACTATCTACCGTTGAAGCTCGATTCTCAGATCGGACGGCACTATGTTTATCTTTGTATTTTGTTGACGGACTAATTTCTTCACTGTAGTTCTCTCACTAATTCTGACTACCCTTTCCGGGCAAAAGCTTGATGAAAATGTTTGTGTCAATGGATGTATATTTACTGGAAAAAAATTAAATGTTTCACAGGTATTTATAAATTAAGTAAAAACGTTTATAAATATTTATATGTCAAATTGGGCCGAGCAAATTATTATAATTCTATCAAAAAACAATGGTAAAACTCTCTCTTTCAGAAGGTAAACTAAAATAAATAGTATGAAACGAACCCATGCCTGTTCTTCCTCAATATTTAATACATATCGATGGTATTGTAATAAAAATAAAACTTTTCATAGTTCCGTCACAGACGTGGAAAGAGATCTGAAGTTTATGACAAAACTTACCATGTAAAATATATAGTTATAGTGTAGTGATGCAGACTCACAACCAATCCGGAATATGTTTAAGACCTTAACAATCTGGAGTATGGATGTAAAACAAATGCTAAGATGCTTTAATATTCATTACTTTTCCATTGATCTCTTTTATCAACTAATTATCTAATTTGTCACCTTTTTGTCAGCTCGGGATTTTGTAAAAACAGTAATAAAAGGAGATTGATCTATTCTTTTATACGCTTATTGATTTCTTAAAATGAAGTTTCCAAAAGGAAGGCTATAATAATAATAACTTTACAACTTCTCACAAACGGCAGTCTGATCCCATATAGGCTCTGCCTAGTTTGGGATAGGTCTGGCTACCATAGTACTATGGTAACCAGACTGCTGATAAACATACTTATATATTTCTAAATATATACATATTATAGATAAATTACACCCAGGCATAGAACAAATGATCATGCTCATTACACAATTATTTGTCCTAGGTGGGAATCGAACCCACGACCTCTGGCTCAGCAGTCAGTGCGTAAAGTGCTAGTGCTAATAGAGATTTGGGACACAGCAGGCAAAACTAACTTAAACTTTCTATAAAAAGCACAAAACAAGCTAATAAAGGTTCTTTTTCACTTTGATTATCTAACGCCTACTGATAATGTGTATAGAAACACAAAATTACTTTATGTGACTTATGTATACTATACTTGTTTATAAGTAGGTAAAATACTAACAAGAAATAAACATACACAAATATGTTTCATCAAGAAAAGAGACGATCAAAAGACTTTATTAGGGAATGCTAATAACATAGTTTTAAAACCACCCCGCACTAACTATGGTAAAAAGAATCTTATGTACGAAGGCGCGCAGTTATATAACAGGCTTCCTAAAGGTATTAAAGAATCGCGGTCCATCTGTACTTTAAAGAAATTGCTTAAACCTCATGTAATCAAATCTATAATTAATGGTGGTTGAATCCACTGTTAGTCATAAGACTGCCCGTCAGAAGTGAAAACACACACACACACACACAAACACACACATCTGTATATATGTATGTGAGCGTGACGGTCACTTGAGCCCAACGTGCAACGTAGGATAAAGCCAAACACATTCACAAATACTATTTAAAATTACTAAACTATTATCATAATTATACGAAATATTATAACATACAAAAATTAAAATGTCACTTCTAGTTATCCGTAATATAATCTTACATCGTTGCAGTGCGATGTCCGTTTTTTGTTTTAATATTATAGGGGCAAACGCGAAGTTGTGACAGTGTGGGGTGTATTAGTATTATATTCTCATGTTAATTGAATTGTATTATAATTCTTAATGAGTGTAAATATCTATACCCAAAAAAGGCTTGATGGATGAAGAAGAGATTTATTATTACAGCATACATTTGCTTTGACCAAGACACCTTTTAATGATAAAGCAATGTTGCAAAAAAGTTTTATGAGATCCATAATGGATCTAGTTAGTAGTAGGATTAGTTTAAAAAGTTATTACAACAAACTGTGTATTAATTAATTATGTATGTAATACATTATGTATGAATGTTTAGTTTTATGATATTCGTATTTTATAAAAAAAGAAACTAAAGTTAATATTGTACTCACGATCACTGAAACTTTAAGGAAGCCAACCAAGTGAGTGGGATGTCGTTCGATGAAGAATAACGGGTTTTAGCAAAACAACTATAGTAGCTCCTCTTTATTAACAACATATTTATATACAACACTTCTAGATGCTAGTCAGCATTATTTAAAAGTTTTCGATGGTAACCAAAACGTAAGGAAATAGAACGACTTAAAAAGATCAAGTTATATATTAAATATTTGTAAAGTTATTCTTAAAACACCGAAGTAGTTGTCTGAATAAATCAACGTATTTAAAAAGAATTCAAGAAGTCTTCAAAACATATTCTTTTCTCTTTTTTTTTTTAAAAGACAACTCCTGCATTAGGAATTACTCCTGTGTCGCGGGGACATTACAAACATACAAACAACGGACACAAAGAACACCCAGACTCCACCAACCAGGTGGGAATCGAACCCATGAACTCTAGTATGGCAGTCACGGTCACTAACCACTAGGCCAACAAGCCAGTCAAAAAAACCCCATGTGAACCTACAATTTTCACCGTGCAGTATACTCCTGACACATCATTGTATTCAAAGTAAAATCGAAAGTATCGATACTGGAATTATAACATCACTAGAAGCATTCTGGCAGCTTTAAGTGAACATTTGGTCCAGCCCCGACCTCTCCACTTACATCTACAATTCGAAACGTATGAATAAACATTTGTAAAAAACGCCCCAGCTTTAGGCTTTGAATGTAACACACTTGTGATTCTTGAAAGGGCACTGTAGCATGAGAAACTAGTTCTAAAGCTAGAGAAAAATCTGTTTTTTTTACGTTTTTGCTAAGCATTTCAATGTTTTGGGGAGCTTATTCACATAAGTATTTTTGTTGAGAAAATAATTGCACATACTCTGAACGATATGGTTGAATAGTGATATATTTGAGACTTTGAGGGATCTAAATGTTGAAGTGATGCTTTGCGTGATTGACTAATGGTAGTAAAATCGGTTTAGCAAGAAAATTGAAATCATGACAATACATCTATACTAATATCATAAAGCTGAAGAGTACTTATTTGAATTGATAAATTCTTTTAGTGTTGGATAGCCCATTTATCGAGGAATTGTTCGGACTTATACCGGCCGCAACGTTTCGCCATCGTTCAACGCGACAAAACTTTCGTCCCCATCACCTGGATAATTGGCAATCCACCACTGTGCGGTTTTCTAGAATTTTTTTGCCTCGCACAACCAATCTTTGGAACAAATTGTCGCCTGCGGTATTTCCGGACCGATACGACCTTCAAACCTTCAAGAAAAGAGCGTACTCCTTTCTCAAAGGCCGGCAACGCACTTGTGACTCTTGAGTTGCAGGTGTCCATGGGCGACGGTAGTCACTTACCATCAGGTGACCCGTCTGCTCGTTTGCCCCCTATAATATAAAAAAAAGCATCCAAAGTTGCAAAAAACGGGAAAAATTTACAAACGCAAACGAAGTTGCGTGGCCTGGGTAAGCTAGTTTCATAATAAAAATTAAGCGGAAATATTATTATTATAATTAAACTATTGTACCTACATTTTGTGTGTTGATTGTGTGGATGTAATACTGAGAAGAGAGTAAGGGAGGAGAAGAGGGGGAGAGGGAAGGGTTAGTTCCTCCAGTAACCTCACTCACTCGGTGAAATTGCAAGCATTGCTTTACTTCCGGTTTTCTGTGAGGCTGTGGTATCACTCCGGTCGAGCCGGCCCCTACGTGCCGAAGCATGGCTCTCCCGCAGTAAGCTTAAGTAATGTGGTTGCTTAAATGGTTTGGAAACGGGGAAATTTTTATTTATGCCATTGATTAAGAAAGCGTATGCCGCGGCTTGTTCGCAACAAGAAAAGTAATTAATTTTTAACCCCTGACGCAAGAAAAAGCGGTGTTATAACTTTAACTTTAACCTCCTAAACAAATTTACTGCTTTTGATATCTTTTTTTTTTTAAACTCGATCGAGAGTGTTCTTCAAGTGTATTTCAAAACGTTCTAACGTAGAGGTTTAAGTAACAAATATTTTAATGTCAAATCTATCCTCGTCTGGAATTACAAAGTTTTCATCAAGACTTCAATCAAAACTTGACGAACTTATTGAAATAGATTTAGATTTAACTGTAAACTTTCTAATATTTTACAAAAAAAAAAAAAAGAAATTAAATTTTAACTTGTGAAAGAAAGTAAGTTATCAAAAAGTTTGATTATATTCACGATTGCAATAAGTTTAATAAAAAAATAATAATACAAAATCGATTCATAAATAAAAATTTTAAAACTTTTTATTCTGCTTGTAATTGACTTGTTAACGGTCGAATAATCAGAAGCTACTCAACAATAAGACTTATTTAGATTCAACTCTTGATAAAAGGATCTCGTGGGGTCCGAAACTGTTCGGGCATCCCCGGAATACACATTTTTTTATGGTATAGGGGTCAAACGAGCAGACGGGTCACCTGATGGTAAATGACTACCACCGCCCGTGGGCACCTGCAACTCAAGAGTCACAAGTGCGTTGCCGGTCTTTAAGGTGGGAGTAGAGGAAAGGTGGAAGAGGGGAGGTGGGAGGGAAGGGTTAGGGCCTCCGGTAACCACACTTACTCGGTGAAAAGCACTGCAAGAAATGCTTCACAGACGGTTTTTTGTGAGACCGTGGACTCCAGTCGAGCCGGGTCATAAGTGCCGAAGCATGGCTGATTTTAACAGAAACACAGAAATCTTATTTTGAAAGTAAAAATTAAACTTGAAAATTGACCGAGCTAATATTTCGTATGTGAGAGACCTGATATGAATGAAACTATTGGTATTTAATACCAAGGATGTTGATGGAATGCCTTCGTAGCAGAATATAATTTTCTCAAAACACGATGTTCGCAAAAAAACATAATCTCAAAACACCATAAACGCAAATTATCACGTTTGCAAAACATCATGTTAGCACAATATCGTAACCTTAAAGTATCATCATCATGTGTTATTTAGTATTTGTACTGTTTCACCCAGATTTATCTGAAAATGTCTGCATAAAAAAAAAATCAAAATCATTAGAGGAAAGTAACCAAATATGGAATAGTATCCCTAAAATGGAATACTGCCATTTCTCGGAAATGAATACTCCTTGTCGTAAAAAACAGTGATCTTTTATTTCTTTGCATCATTATACTCGCGTACAGCTTTTGACTTGTCAGTCGAGCGAGCGGTGTGTCCGCAGAGAATGAGAATGTTTTGTTTTGGAGCTGTCAGAAAAGTTTTTGAGGTACGAAAAAACTAGGTATTTCTCAATAAGTGATTGCAAATACTATTATATATTATGACTATGCATTGATTACATGTTTCTTTGAATGTTTCAGATTTTTTTTCCCGTCTACTTATGTTTAGTAAAAAATCTGATATACACTTTGATTAGTTTCAAATTTCCGAATATGGACAGTCCGTGGGGTCTAAATATGGAATATTTCATATTTGCATTACAAATTTAATATTTTAGTTTTAGAGTAGCGTCTTCGAGTTTAAAAGGGAAACGAAACGGAGGAAACATGAAACCACTAACGAACGATGCTCTAAATCTGGTATTTCCCTACGAAATCAGCCCAGTGCCAGTTAAAAAAAGAATACTTTCTAATATAGGAAGAAAAGCAATAATTGCTGCAAACATAACATCTTCCCCAAATAAATTCAACTTAATTGACAATAATAAAATACTTTTAAATTTGACCAAACTTACTGTGGTATCTCATAAAAATTGAGGCATATTATTCATAGTTTTATAGTAGTCCATATTTGGGTAAATATTCCATAATTATGTGACTTTATGTTCATTTGGTTTTTGAGGTAATTTAATAGTAAAAATAAGTATATGTAACACAAGAGTATTATTAAGTTAAGCGCAACTGTATGACTGATAATAACTAAGAATAAAAGTTTTTGATTTACAACATCTAATTTTTTTATAACACAAAAACAAAATGGTATTCCATATTTGGTTACTTTCCTCTACTATTTAAATGAAAATTCTTAATGTGTTGTTGAAAAATGTGCATCTACATTAGAAAGAGTGTTTTTTGTTAAAATCGATTCTTTTTTCAATCTAAATCGACTATTTGTCGGCTACACATAACGCTCCTAAAATTTCACCACACCTTTCTGTACCACCGTGTAAAGAAAGTCCACATGTAAGTATGCAAGTTACCTCACAATTTTACTCGAAGGAACTATCCTCTGACCAAGATCTGTGAACATGCAAACATTTATGCCCGATTCCTATAATCAAGAAACGATTCGTTTTCCTTACAGACGGTAAAATTTCGTTGAATCTTCAACGGAAATTTAACCGTTCGTAAGCAAAACGAATCGTTTCTTGATTATAGGAACCAAGCATCAGTAAAAATCAATACAATCATCACTGAAACTTTTATTGTGCAATGCAGGTACAGTTGCTTCGTAGTTCGGCTTATTTCCGCTAGATGACGTTGAAGTGTGTCACCATAAGCCCAGTGATACTAAACATTTTATATACCTTTTTGACGCAAAATAATAGCACACCTGTTGTAGCTACCTCATTATTTAGCCGTAGACCAAGCCTGTATTGCTAACAGTGTCGTATAATGGAGAAATAGTGGCTTGAGCGTTTAGAAATACCGTTTATTAAATTGGTGTCAATCCTTGTTATAGCCATGCTGGCTCAGACGCCACAAGTTACCGACTAAGTTTAGCTTGTAGTTGACATAGTTTGTAGCTAGTGATCGTAACTTTGAGCTTTTGTATTTGGTAGACATGTGACTTTTTCAGTGTAAAAGATAAATAAGGTTGATTATTACGTAATTTCCTTATTTTTTGTTCCTTTGAAACTTATGGGTTTGCCAGAGTTTTATTAGTGATTTAACTTTACGAAAAAGACTTGCTCCTGAAGTCAAGATGATGATCTTATGTAGATTACAATAAGATATAAAATCAACGATAAAAACTGTAGATGCTTTTAATTATGCCTTTTTTTTTATCGTGTGAAAACCCCTCGGGTCATCACCCCACAGGCGCTGCCAGTGAAGTGGTATGTCGGAATCGAACCGACTAAAGCCACACGGTGTTCCATCATAAGCTAGTCTATTGCAAGGGACTCGGGTATACTCTAGGAAGGAAGTCTAAGAGGGTAACGTTTTTCGCTATATTATTAAAGACCAAACATGTACGAATATCTTTGAGACATGGTAAGCGGAGTACTATCCATGTTAAAAGACATAAACGTAGGACAGAACAGTAAACCCTACACAGGGAGAACCTACGCGGCAGATGAGGAAAGAAACTGAACTGCAAAATACACCTGATAATACAAGATGAAACAAGCAGCCATCCAACTGAAAGTGATTTGTATTTTCCTATAAATGTACTAAGAAGTGAAATTCAAGAACAGTAATTATTACTATTTAAAAGTAAGAATTAAGATTTTTCAATTACTGAAACTATTCATGGCGAAATACTTCAACAGTAGGTTGAAGTTCTTTGCAATGAAAAGTTTTTATAAAAATATTCAACAATGGTCCCAATTCTGTTACTTCACTCGCTAAATTCATATTCACTAAATTTTCTTCATATAAAATGTATAAACCTTGTACACTTCAAAACAAGGTCTTATTTCAAATTGAAACAAGTAGGTAACATATGTCGCTATCGAAATAAGCAATTTATTTGTCAACTAAAGTCTGATACGCTTAAATAAACTTTAATACCACGTAGCGAGAGCCGCTATCCGTTGAATGCCATCTCTTTTGCTCTGTGTTTTTAGTAAGCGTCTTCGTAGGTGTCGATTAAAATAACGTCATCTTAGTTCGTTTTGGACAAGTTTTTATACGGAAATTAAACAGCATTTGAATAAATGGAGACTCTCGCTGCGTGGAAATAAAGTTGAGTATACGTTGATACGTTTTAGTGAAATTTAGTGGCGCTGAGAAAAAGATGCCAGTAACAAATAGACCTTTTTACGAAGAACACAAGGTTGATTTCATATGAAGAAATTAAGTCAGGTTTTAGTTTAGTCGAGTGTACAATAGAATCGGCACCAATATGTCAGTTATATAAATGTTATTTGCTCTCTTATCTAAACTACAGTCTCACTGTTTTATTGACAGGCACAAGCAAATTGTTAAAGGTTCATATTTTTATGAAACCCTATCGTTCAGGATTCTTTTGGGTTTAAATAAATACAATAATTCATGTCACATTTTTGATACCTGTAAATGCACTAGTCAAAAAAGTGCCACGTACTAATTACACTTATGAGAAAAATAATTTCACCATAAGGTGTCTTAAGGGATTATCCTAAGTATATTTGTAGTTAGTATCTAACTGATATAACTGATATATTTGCTGAATCCAACCTAAAATTCGAAAAACAATGCTATTGCTTTGCTGGAAAACCATTGTCATCGAAGTTGAATTTGAATGCTTAACTATATATTATATGTATTTGATTCTGCTGAAAGTTGTGTATATATATATATATAGATTTTTTATTATGTATGTAGCGATAATGTCCGCATCTCGCTCCTATTTATCTTAATTTAATCTAATGTTAACTCGTGGACAATGATGTGGGTTATATGTTGAACAAACCAAACATATGTATATTTCCTTTTTTTTTGTAACATATATCATGTAACTGTTTTTTGTCCCAAATAAATAAAATAAAAAATAAAATAACTGAGGTAAACTTATGCACTTGTTCTTGCACAAACCAAACGTTTAATCTACTAAAACTCACTAATCTAATATAAAAAGAATGTGTGTGTCTGCTCCGACGCACGACTGGAGTTTACAATTTACTGGAGTCTGTCTCTCTCTCTCTCTCTCTCTCCCCCTCCCTCCCTCCCTCCCTCCCTCTATATATTCTGTATATATTTACACATATATATTACATAAAGGTATACACATATCTACTTACATGCGTCGAGAATAAGGAGTAAACTCCAATAAAGCATAAAAAGCACAATAAAGCGTTACGCTGCCCTCCGATCACTAAATTTTACTCTTCATATTTTTTTCATACCGGGCGCCTTATATGCATATCGATTCTTAAGGAGTAAACTCCAAAAATCATTGTATGTTTATTCGTGCTTTAAGCGCTGCCGCACCGATCCAATCATCATGAAATTTCGCCTAGACGTTACCAGGTATACAAAGAAGGGTAATCAGAACCATCATCCAGAAAATTATTGTTTTCGACGGATGGAAAAAATACGTTTAAGCGAGCGAAGCTGCGGGCACAAGCTAGTGCCAAATAAACACCAGAATCTTCAGTATTCAAACACAAATGTTTATCCTATAATTATGAAAAAAAAATAAGTGAGTATGACGATGTGATGAATAGCTAAAGTTAACCAAGCTGGCTGTTACCAAGTCTATTAGCTGTCTCACTGACTAACTGCAAAAGCCACAGAATGAAATTAACAGTCTGTCAAGCGGTTCTTATTCGAACGGGAGTTCTTTTATGCCTCATCTTTCTGTAGGACCAAACACAATCTAGACTTACCTAGTCTACTGAGTGTCATGACTGTTCAGCTGAAAACTGAAATGGCTCTTTTATATAAAGACCACCCTGGGTACCTACGCAACACTTCCACAGTTTGACTTAATTTCGACTTGGATCCTTGAGATCGTTTCGGCGTTTCTTCTCAAGGCTAGCCATAGAAAATGCCGGCACCATCTAGCTTTAAAGAAGAAATCGACGTCTAAACGTGTCTGCAAATATCTGTTTGCAAAATTATATTATTTACTATTCGTTCAATTCTTTAGCAATATATAAATAGGTTTATATATCTAAAACACGATACCCTCTTTGTTTTTTCGAGTTCGTACATGATTTGATGACCAACTAGCTGTACCCGCACTTTCACCTGGTTCTATGGTCACTGATCCGCTCCTATTAGTCGTAGCGTGATGTTACATAGCCTATAGCCTTCCTTGATAAATAGGCTACCCAACACTATAATAATTTTGCAATTCAAACCAGTAGTTCCTGAGAAGTTGAGTTGAGTTGAAGAGTTTGTTTGTGTATTTTGTTTGACGCGGGGCGGTCAACCAAACAATCAAATATAGTCTTCACCCTTGTAATATTAGAATAGATGTGCAATATGCTATTGCTAATGGCTTGGCCAAACACAAGTTGCGTAGTAGTATAAAATCGCTGATTTAGTAAGCTTGTAATATTTGTGTTAGTGAAAATAAATCGAGTTTTACGTTACATCGCAACTTAGAATACCTCCACTCCTCTCCACTAACTCTCTGCTGACACCGATATCATATAGCCGGTTATGCTCTTAAAGAAATAAACCCACCTTTATCTACGCAAAATTACCACATATATCCATCCACACCTACACACTTCCAACCAAATCTTATTTATCAAGATCATATAGTACCCTGTTAAATGCAATTTAAGCCCAAATTGGAGGCTACGTTGTGCTAATACCCCAGTATAAGGAGAGAATTCCGTAGGCATTCGATAACGGTATAGATTAAATTTTCAGGAAGCTGTGTTCAAAAGAGCCGGTAATGAAATATGGTGCATGATATGTTGAACAATATAGTCTTGTGTATCTTGAACGTGATTTTCACCCCGTTCAAAACGTCGGATTAATTTAAAACTTTGCACACTTATTCAGGACTGATGACAATGCAAGAATTAAAAAGTTTGTTCCAATATCCTATGACTTTATTTATAAATGAAACGCCAAAGCAAATACTTTTTTAAATTGTATGTTCTACGTCATTAAAAAATATATAGATCAACCTAACGATCCAACTCATTCGATTACATTTCAAACAATTACAAAACAATTAAGCTGCTGCCGACAAAAAGAAAAAAGAACATACGCCACGAACAAAGTACATTTTTTTTTTGTACAGCCACAGTGTATAAAACACTACTACAGTTTATTACCAAAAGAGGCAAGGATATTCCTTATTGTGCCAGCTCCGTCACTTTTGCCCTTCCTATTTAGGTTTCACGGACTATACAACGCCTCAGTGATCTTTAACAATCATACACGACTGAGTAAGCAGAACAGAATATGTGCATTCCGTTTTCCAGTACCTCTGCTCTCTTATAGAAATGATATCGAATTGGAATTCACAGTGAAGCATACAATGAACGCAGGGTGCATGAAATGGCGCAAGTCGCAGGAACTATTTGTGAACCTCGATTCCTCTTTCCACTCAAGTGGAAAAATCTATAAGGCCTTGAACTGTGGGTCTGTATTTAAGTGACGAATGGAATATATAGGCAACACACGTGTTGTGAGTGTTTATAGACGCAGGTTGCCGCTTATCATCAGGCCCTGTCTCTTTATTGTTATAAAAAAGATAGATCAGATATTTACAAAATTAAATACATTATACAAAACGAATGAAACCCGCTTTTGAGTTTACTAGTGGTCACTCTCTTCAGTCTTGAGGCTGATCTGACTATCCAGGATATGAACCGTGGAACTCTTGTTTCACTGATTTGAATCCCTTAAACTGTATTCGATTATGTTAAACTGATGTATAACGTTTTAAAGAAAATCAGGAAAAACTATTTTTTTTTAATTTAAAAAAGACCACTACTCCAACAACTCATTAGGAATTACTCCTCTGTCGCGGGGGACTTTACAAACATACAAACAACGGATACAAAGAACACCCAGACTCAGGTAGGAATCGAACCCACGACCTGTAGCATAGCAGTCAGGGTCACTAACCACTAGGCCAACAGGCCACTCATAATAAACTATTTAGTTATTAAGATTTTGATAATGGAAAATTATCGTGATTAATGTGACACACATGGTCTCGGCACGGCATTCTAAAAAGGAGTAATAATGGCCGATTGTTACAAAGTTGTTACAATCTATTTAATAAAAATAAGTACAGAATTCTAAAACATGTTCCAAAATTAAATTAAAATTTCTTGTTAATATAATTATATTTCTAACAAGAAATTAATGATCTGCTATTTAACTCAAACAGCACCAACATAAACCAGATTATACCATCGGCCATATTGGATGAACCGGGTAAATTTCATCGGCATTTTACAAACGATACATAAACCTATTTTAGATGAAATTTTCGTGCCGATCCAAAGAGGTTTAGGTGGAAAATAAAAATGTTGTTTTAAGGAATGAAGAGGAGCATATTTTATTTCATAACCTCATTTAACTAACCGCAATATTGTATAAACTAATAGATATGAAGTCGGTTAAAAATAAGGATAAATTATAATATTATCATGAACACTATGATTAGTAAGAGTTGTGCATAATTACTTAGCAATCGTACATACATGAATTTAAAATGCCGAGGGAAGTTTTGCATGACTAATTTCTGTTCAATCTGCTACTTCCTAGGTCAGTTTAAAACCTACTAAGTTTTTGCACTTTTGGAATAAGTAAAAAGCAGTGAACTCGCGTGACCGTCGCGCTCAGTGTATACAGATGTGTGTGTGTGTGTGTGTGTGTTATGTTATGTTTTCAGTGCAATCCGATCGAAACGTTCCCACATAGTAGGGTAGGTACTTAGAGAGATAAAACCTATTTAATGAAAGGGCATAGCAAGAAAAGAGTGAAATCAAAGGCATAAGCTCTATGAAAGTAATATAATTCGAACACGATGAATGAAACACTATGTTTTCAGTTTCTCAAATACCGACGGTTGACTGACTGTCCAAATGCTGTTTTAAGAAACTGTGACATTAGTTGAAAAGAACGAATGACAGTTGTAATCGATAACCTTATCGATTACCAAAGCGAAACGTTGTAAGCAAATCAACTAACAAGTGACTTTTGTGAAACATGGTGACTGTACAACCCTAGTTAATATATATGCTTGTGTTATCGGCATCATGGATGATAAACAGTAAAGCACGATATTGTGTATAATAAATTTTCCCCTATTTATTAAACGTAGTCTATGATACGTCAACACGCCACGTCAACAACTCACTCAACATACCACAGATTGTTTATATCAGCTGACCTCAGTCTAAATTGAGTTTGAGAACTAGTCTTTTACAAAAACTAAACTTATTACACATCATCCCCATCAAAAACCTCCGTTAAAACTTAATTTCATGTTTAATGATACAAAACTGGAACAAGTCAATGAATTTACCCTCCTCGGTTTGTCTATAGATACGCACATAAATTGGAAATCCCATATACAGATAATAACAGCAAAACTTTCTAAATTCTCATATCTCATATGCCCATCTCATATGCCCATCTCATATGCCCATCTCATAGCCCTACGCGAAATTAAAAAAACAACCAACCTAAAAACTGCACTTATCACTTATTATGCATACGCGCATGCATGGCTCAGCTATGGGGTAACAGCACAGATTCACATACCATATTTACTCTACAAAAGAAATTAATTAGAATAATAACCAATATCGAACATACAGACAGCTGCAAACCACACTTCCAAAAACATAAAATACTCACACTTCCCTGTTTATATATGTTAGAGTTATGTAAATTTGTCAGAAAACATCCAGAGTTTTATACTACTTGTGAAGAAACACAAACAAGATACACTACACGACACAACAAAAACAAATTACACAAACCTCAATCCCGACTCAAAATGCACTCAACCAGCCCTTTACTTATGTCTATAAATATTTATAATCATTTGCCGAACGAGATTAGAGATGTAAGCAAAACAAATGTATTTGTTAATAAATTGAAACAATTTCTGTTATCAAAATCATACTACACTGTAAAGGAGTTTTTAGATGATAAATTGATTACAAAATAACATAACTATACTCTCTATAGGTAAGTAAATACTTGTAAGTGATCTAGTTAAGATAAGCTATAACTTGAAGTGCCACGTAGCCCTCTTCCTCTCTCCTAATTTGCTGTGCCCGACAGGGTCCATATTGTTCATAATTACTTTTTATATACCACCTTTGTAACATATGGAATGCAATAAAGAATACATGAATACATGAATACATGATATTTATTAAAATAACTTCTATACCTTGTTTTACTAAATAAATTCATTTTCTTTCTTTTGTATAAAAAATATAATGGTAAAAAGTAATGCATGTTACATTAAATAAAATCAAATTGGTTCAAAGTAACTCGTTCCTTTTTTGAAATTAAAAAAATAATGCTTATACATTCTTTTTACACAACACAATCAATGTGCTGTTAAGCTTTTTCTTTATAAATGTAGGTAACGTTTCTTATTCAGTAAATAGACTCAGTGTGTGTTAAAAAACCTAGATCTTTTCAAGGCATTAAATAATGGTTACCTAAATCTGACCTGTAAGGGTACCTGGGTAATTTATTACGAGAGATTGTACCCAAAAATTGAACGTAAGCCTTCTAAAAGGTTTCTTCTTTGAAGTATAATAGAAGTGTATTTAGGATACCGAGGTTGTTTCAGTATAATATAAATTTTAATATAATACATTTTGTTATTTGAAAAGGTCATGCGTTACTAATATTATAACTGACTCTTCTACTAAGTTTAGTACTTGTATTAGGTAAGAACTTACGTTTTTTAGCCTAAAAAGGACAGTGCAAGTGCAACAAGGAAGTAAAGATATTATACATACAAACATATGTATACTCACACCCGTATCCACGTAGGCGTAGCAGTGGCGTATTAAGGTAATAGACCTTAGACCCACCCGCCACCCGACCAGCACCGCCTCGTCGTTCGGCGTCAACTCGTTGTCGACGTGTGGTCGTGGACCATACGTCGACTCTGTGGATGTCGTTTGCAATGTGCAGTCAACGCTAGGCAAGCATGCGAGCAGCGAGTTGTTACAGCTTGTGATGCGGTGACGCTACCGAGTTGATGTAGTGAGCGCATAATCATAGAAGTTCATATAAAGAATACTAATCGCACGAGGAGAGGCGGTGTGGGTCAGGTGCCAAGTGGCTCTAATGAGCTAGGACCTTTAAATGTAGACTTTAATTTAGTCCCACTAACATAGATGGCAAGCCTATTGCCGTTAACCGGGCACTTTGGGAATTAATTGTGAAAATTGGGAGCATATTATACTCCTAATTGTCATTGGGTGTGGTTAGTAATCCTGACTGCTTAGCCAGAGGTCGTGAATTCGATTCCCACCAGGACAAGTAATTGTGTGTTGAACATTGTTTCGGGGCTGGGTGTATTTTACAAATAATATGTATATATTTAGTTATATATAAACACTTGCTGCGCCCCGCGGTTCCACCCGTGTAAGTCCCTCTTCAAGTTGTCTTAATTTTTTTCTTCATAAAGAACCTTCTCCGGACAATAATAAACACAAAAAAAAAGAATTAGCAAAATCGGTCCAGCCGTTCACGTGTGATGCCATGACCAAGGGAAATAGAAATCCTTTTTTCATATAATAGTTTATCAGCAGTCTGGTTACCCCAGTACAGGCTCTGCCTAGGTTGGGATCAGATGGCCGTGTGTTAGATATGTCAAATTATTATTATTACTTAACTAACCACTTAACAGTCCCGCTGCTCAAGTCGCTAGCTGCTTAACATCCCTACCGTTCAGTTTTAGTCTTTTAAATACACATTCTCCTCCCGTCATTTAAAGTTACTTAAACCATATCTCAAACTATTTTATCTGCAACTAGCCTTTCCTCACAGGTTCGCCTGCGTCACTGCTTCTCTCTTAAGGGCCGTAGCGTGATGTTACATAGCTTATAACCTTCGTCGATTAATATTCTATCGAATAGGAACATAATTATTCAAATCTGTCATATAGCTCGGGAGATTAGCTCCTTCAAACAAAAATACTCTTCAACTTTATTGTCTTTACTAGCCGTCCCCGCAGTTTCACCTTTATGATCACTGTTCTGCTCCTATTAGTCGTAGCGTGATGTTATTTTTTTTATGGTATAGGGGGCAAATGAGCAGACGGGTCACCTGATGGTCAATGACTACCACCGCCCATGAGCACCTGTAACTCAAAAGTCTCAAGTGCGTTGGGGGGAATAGGGGGCGAGGAGGGGAGAGAGGGAGAGGGAAGCGTTAGGGCCTCCGGTAACCTCACTCACTTGGCGTAAAACAATGCAAGCATTGCTTCACTGCCGGTTTTCTGTGAGGCCGTGGTATCACTCTGGTCGTGCCGGAGCATAGCTCTCTCAAAAACAAATATAAAGCCTTCCTCGATAAACGGGCTATCCAACACTAAAATATATTTTTAATTCGAACCAGTAGTTCCTGACATTAGCGCGTTCAACCAAACAAACAAACTCTTCAGCTTTATAATATTAGTATAGATATATAAAAATTTCACGTCACGTTGTTTGTTCACGATTGACTCCTAAACTAAAGAACCGATTTTGGTTTGGAGTTTGGTCCAATTTTAAATTATCTAACCATAGCAACAAATGGCCGCACATTTTTAATATAAATTTTGCACACCGTGTGCAGTTCTATCTAACTTAAAAGGTAGGATAAATTTTATCTCAGTTTACTGTCACAATACTTTTTTATTTGCAACCTAGAGAGCGCGTTGTGGCTGAATTTCGACCATAATTCATTTCATTGACCAATATAACTTGAGCTGTCATTCTATAGACTTACTTACCATGACAGGTAATCACATATACTGGACTCTTGTAATTTCATTAAGCCGTTTTCACGTAATTTTTGAAGTTGTAAGACATAGTGTTTAAATTTTTTTGTTTCTGCACTTCTTCTGTATATAAACTGTAAATATTCAAAAATTCACGTTACTACGTTTTTTATGGTATAGGGGGCAAACGAGCAGACGGGATCTGATGGTAAATGACTACCACCGTCCATGAGCACCTGTAATTCAAAAGTCTCAAGTGTGTTGGGGGGAAAAGGGGGCGAGGAGGGGAGAGAGGGAGAGGGAAGCGTTAGGGCTGCCGGTGACCTTACTCACTTGACTTAAAATTTTCTTAAAAAGGGGTACAAAGAATTATTTTTACGTATTAATATAATTACTATTATTATTTAGCAACGCGTGCCTGGGTAGCTAGTTTAGGTATATATAAAAGTGAAATAAACAACATTGTGTAAGGTCAAAGCAAAATTGTATAATCATTTATACCTTTCTTCAAATAATTAATCCTTAAAATTCAATTTCAGTAAAGAATGGACAAAGATAAAAGACAGTATTTTGATATAGTTATTTCACAAAATTGGAACGAAAAGGAATCTCTCTCAAAAAGGAAATTAGAGTCAACGAGAACTATGAATATTGATGTCTAAACATGGCAACGTTACGCGACTGTAGTGTGCTTGGGACTGCAACATCAGAGACCGCAGGTTCGATTCCCGTTCAGCACAAATATGTCTGTTTTATCTAGTTAGTGTATATAAAGGTTATCTATTGATTAATTACATTGTAACATACAATATTAATTCAATAATGAATTACAGTACTAATTAACTATTATCAATATTATCAAATATAATAATTACTAACAACCCGCTCCTGCTTCGCACGGGTGGCAGCGACATCTTTAACAATCATCAACATATTTCGATCTATTTACACAAAACCTTAACAAATTATACACCTAAACCTTCCTCATGAATCGCTCTGGTGAAAACCGCATGAAAATCTGTTCAGTAGTTTTCGAGTTTATCGCGAAGAGACAGACAGACGCGGTGGGGGACTTTGTTTTATAATATGTAGTGATTAGGTACTCTACTAGTAAATATTAAACTGTAAAATCTAAAAAGACTCCTAAAAGGAGGTTCCGTATTCGATTAGTATATGTATGTAAATGTTTGTATGTCTGCAATTTTCTTATAAAGTAATTCACCAATTTTCATTATTTTATCTAACTAAACTATCTATATATTTTCAGGACAGTTTTAATTTACTTTTCGTTGAAGTTGGTATAATTCTTTTTGGTTAAAAAAAATATTTTTTTCGCCTTTAGAGTATCAGTTAATAATTGAGTGTTTCGCAATAGACTGCAGGTCTTATCATTATTCGAATAACTCCTTACTAACAACACCCCGACTCGTCCTCAACAATATGACGAAGATTAACGACTTACGAATAAGTTTCCAAGTGTAACAACTTAATATGAACATTAGTTCGCTACTCACGTACACGAACTTAGGCTGGTTACACGCGGATAGCACTCACATTTCAACCTCTTATCAGTTCAGCCAAGCGTTTAACCGGCGTAGGTTGAGAAATAGGTGTTCGATTAATATTATTATGTTGTGAAAACTTCTCCTAGAGCATAGAACATAGTTTATAATTTGTTTTATTAATGTGTATGTATATACAGTACCTTTGTCGTCTCAAAGCCCCAATGAAAATCATTATTATAACACCTTACAGCCGTAACCTGTCTCTTAAGATGCAGGCGTATCCTAGTTTAAGAGACAATGGTGCCGATCCTGTTACATCACTCTCTAAATCACACTCTCGACTGGCCTGTTGGCCTAGTGTTAGTGACCCTGACCATTATGCCATAGGTCGTGGGTTCGATTCCCACCCGAGTCTGGGTGTTTTTTGTGCCCGTTGTTTATATGTCTGTTAAGTCCCCTGCGACACAGGAATAATTCCTAATGCGGGAGAAAGGAGGAGAAAACCGGCAGGGAAGCAAGGCTTGCATTGCTTTTCGACGAGTGAGCGAGGTTACCGGAGGCCCTAATCTTTCCCTCCCCCCTCCTCCTCTTCTTCCACCCTTCCCACCACCCCTCCCCTCTTCCACCCTTCCCCCACTCCCACCTTAAAGGCCGGTTACGCACTTGTGACTCTCGAGTTGCAGGTGACCAGTCTGCTCGTTTGCCCCTATGAAAAAAGAAAACAACTCTTTTTTTACTTTGTATCGGTTCACCCTTAATGTATATTTTTTTAGTTTTACAAAACTACAATTACTGTATACCGTACGTATATCACTAAGCTATCAACTAAGATCTTTAATGAATACTTACTTATTATAATTTCCTACATTAACTCAAGCAGTTTATGAAATATTACGGTGCCTTACAAAGCGTTACATAGCTTTTAATATCGAGTAAATAAATAGGTTCTTTGTTAACTTATTATGAATCGCGCCTCAGTGGGGCGTCGCTGAAATATTGAGGGAGTGGGGTGTCTATGAGTTACACAAAGGGAACATTTTCCATTATTATATTTGTGTTTTTTTCTTAATTGGCAAGTTGCGGAGAGAGCTTTCTCATATGTAATATTTTAATAAAATATAACCTTTAATTTATAATGGCTTCTATCTTTTTATAATATACCTGTCTTTGCCTTTTCCATCGCCGGTTTTTCTAAAGAAAGTAAGAAGTAAGAATATTTATCAGGCTTTCAATTAATCTAACTAACCTTTGAGTTAAGTAGGTACATGCAAATTTTAAGACGTCTAACTTTCGATGGGATTCGTTTAGAACCATGGTTAGTTCTTTGTTATTGTTTTTAATGTGTATAATATTCTAAGTGCATGAAAATAATAAATGTAATAACTCTCAGCAAACCAAATATATAAATAAATTAATTGTGACGTTTACGAGTTAAAATTTTAAGATTTCATTACAATAAAAACTTTCGTGAGTGGTATTCATATTTATTAAAAACTATACGGTTTTACTCACGTTTGTATTTCGGGGATGCCCGACTAGTTTCGGACCCGACGGGGGCCCTTTCTCAAGGAGTGAAGCGTCCTGCCGCGACGGTGTCAGGCGTCACACTGGGTTTACAACGCTGCCACCGGTTCCGTTGCCTTTCGGAACGTGCGGATGCGGATGTAGATAGTTGTGTTGGAAACGCAACTATCTACATCCGCACAAACGTGAGTAAAACCGTATAGTTTTTAATAAATATTTAAGATTTCAGCTTGAATTTTAGCTGCCTGATTAAAATCTCACTTACAACTTACAGGAAAATTATATCCTATCTGTCTCCCGCTCCTGGGTAACGTCTAAAGACCTGCATGACCGTCACGATAAAACAAAAAACTCGATTTGAGGTGGATGATGAAACTTCCACCTCGCGGACTTGACGACCGTGTGGGGACATAGCTGTATTAGTCAGTATGTGACTGTCAACTGCTCGATAGTTGACAGTAACACACTTACACATACATGTACGACGCTATAGTTGAAAATTATTATTCTAAACAAAAACAGCTTTATTGGTTTACTGTATTATAGTATTCTGATCATCTATAAGTTACCATGACTGCTTACAATTAGACAATACGTATATTTTGCAAACTTAGAGAAAAAACTTTAGACAATGTTCAGACTACTCACTCAAATCATGGCTATGGTACTCGGGAGCAACAGTTTCTAATAAAAACTCTCCGTGTCGAAGTTTTCGAACCACCGCGTGACTACAGAGGCGATTAATGAAACTGGAGTTGGTCCTATCTTCTATACTTATACTTATGTAAGTATGGTGTCGAGGGCGTGATCTTTAATTTGATTTATGGCGGTCCAGTAATTGTATCCGATTGCCTGTTCTTAAGTGGTAAAGGAAAAACATATATTTTGTAAATATATTTAATGTCGGAAATATGCAGGCGTCTTAGCAGTGCTTATCAAAACCAGCGTTAGGCACATGTCTAGCAAATGTTGAACCAGACCTCATCCGTTAGGCACGTAAGTTATTGTGCACGTGTATTGTACTAACTTTCAAACTTCTGCGTTCCATGATCACTATTTCGTGATCGCATTTAGAATAGAATAGAATAAACTTTATTGTACTCCAAAATAATTATTTTTACATGGAATAGGTACATCTAACGAATAGTACAAAGGGTGGCCTTATCTCTAAAAGCAATCTGTTACAGGCAACCTTTGGATGGACAAAGACGACTGTAAGGATCTACCTTTGTCGATCCATGTTAATATAACAGGCTTTAGTTTCACATGCAATATGTTGTCGCGTTGTGCTAAGTAAGTAGTATTTGTATTACATAGTATTGAGTTTGTAATATATGTTTAAAGGGACAAATAAACTGGCTTTCAGACGATACAGACGTTTACTCATTTAACATTATGTAACCATATATAATACATATATAAAACAACACTACACGACAATAAATAGATAAAAGCATGGGTAGTTTTGGTGTAAAAAGTGCTGATATGAGAGATATTTTGATTAGTTCAAAGAATCATAACATACTTCTAAAGCATACAGTATTTAGAAGTGTAATTTAGTGTAATTTATCTATAATATGTATTTATTTAGAAATATATAAGTATGTTTATCAGCAGTCTCGTTACCATAGTACAGGCTCTGCTTAGTTTGGGATCAGACTGCCGTGTATGAGATGTGTCTAGTTATTATTATTCGTATTATTTAAATTGGTTTAAATAATAATAATAATAGTAGTAATTGAAAATATACATATTATATATGCAGTCATTTCTAGCAATACTTTATTATTGTATACACTAGTACACAAACATACATAAATATAGTCTGTGTAAACATATACACAGATTATATGCAGAAACATACATAGACACTACAGACATATACAACAGGTATACTGTATTTTAAACAAAGAATAGATTAGGAAAATAGGTAATGTTAGATATCACTACATATTATAAAACAAAGGCCCCCGCCGCATGTCTGTCTGTCTGTCTGTTCGCGATAAACTCAAAAGCTACCAAACAGATTTTCATACGGTTTTCACCAATATACAGAGTGATTCATGAGAAAGGTTTAAATGTCTAATTCATTAAAGTTTTGTGTAAAATGGTTGAAATATGACGATTGTTGAAGAGGTCGGAAAAAATCAACATATGCTTTGCGATCCGTGCGAAGCCGGGGCGGGTTTCTAGTAAAATATTGAATGAAGGTCTGGCAGCTCTGTGATCTTACTCTATTACACGTTGCCTACACAACCCAACAATTTCACGTGAATATAACATCAAACCTGATAGCTACCTTCTAAGCTATCATCTGTATTATACAATAACTATAATAAAATTACACATAAAACCCAGATTGTAACATGATTATATAACTATTACAGAATGTGATGTAATATATCGCTATATTGGTTCGTTATTACACCATGATTTTTGAGGTTATTTTGTAAATTACTATGATTGTGTTTTATGAAGATGGCGTGTAAAGATTGTGGGGACCGAGAAGGGTGAATGCGGTTAAGCAATTTTGCTTTGCTTACTATTTTAATAAATGGTGACCTTTCTTGCTGCCACGAATATTAGTGATAATAGAACTGGTTTGTCAGTACCCTCATATAACTATGAGTAAATAGTGCGATGTAGGGTTTTGGTTGATTAATGGTTAATTTAGTGTGTGTTTATTGCTACTAGCCTTAAGATATATCATGTACTAACTACGCGCGCAACTTCACCTGCAACTTTTTGCAACATTTTTCATTGATGCTCCGCTTCTATTGGTCGTAGTGTGATGTTATATAGCCTATGAGCTTCTTCGATAAATGGGCTATTCAACAAACAAAACCCTCAGTGCACTAGTCGGACTAGCACTCGTAAGTTTTTTTTTGGTTTCAGAATATGTGTAGCGAATTTCAATCTTTAAGTATGTTGCTTTAAATTATTCTTAACTAGCAACCCGCTCCAGCTTCGCACGGGTAGCAGTGACATCTTCAACAATCATCATCATATTTCAACCAATTTACACAAAACCCTAACAAATTATACAATTAAACCTTCCTCATGAATCGTTCTATCTATCGGTGAAAACCGCATGAAAATCCGTTCAGTAGTTTTTGAGTTTATCGCGCATAGACAGACGGATATACGCGGCTTGGGACTTTGTTTTATAATATGAAGTGATGTAACTAAAAACTCATGAATCAGCTACATCATAGGTTGCATATTAAATCTTGAAGCTGCTGTCTTATATACACTGTTTCAGGATAATTGTTTAATTTCTACGAATGAAATATGAATCCATCTCTATTCTGGTTGTCTTGTGTCTCGATGATGTATAAAAGCCCTAAGAGTCTTAAACCATTTAGATATTACAGTTTTACTAAATATATTTCATCGCATCCAAGATATATTGCTACGTAATATCATTGTAACCCGGAAATTGGACAAATGAACCTTTCTTGGTGTGCCACGTAATCAAGTGAAAGTTGCCAAAACATCTTTAGCCAACTTAACTAATTTAGTTACTAATGAAATCTGAAAGTTACGACTTGTTAGTCCTGTTTACTCAGTTAATTACAAATATTTACGTCGGTTTTCCTTTCGGAAAGTTAATTTGAATATATTTATTACACACACAATACATTTAGTAAGTCTTTCGGATATTATAATATAGACGTCACGATATTTAGTTAATTAATTAATCGTCGTGATGTTGTAGTTAGCTAAAATGCATGGGTTTGCACGAAGGTGTTTTTAATATATTGTTGACTACATTTTGTATCTCGCGAACTTTAAGGCATACTATATGCATATACAATAACTTACTGCAGAGTTGTAAAAAACCTTTATCAAAACGTACATGTCATTTGTTTATTTTTTTTTTTATTTGTAAGGTACAGATACAAACAACAGATTAATTATTTCTTGAACTAAATGTAACCTTCTACAATTTATAAACTTATAGTCCAATTACAGCTGTACACAGCAGTTACTAGTTACTTAGCTTCGTAAAGTAATAACCAAAAAAGAAGTATGAAATATTAACTTGAATAGTCATGTCATCAGTTCGGTTGTAAAAGGTCTTTATAAAAAGGTTTTTGTTTTAATTAGGATATTTTTTGTGGAAAACAGTTATTCCAGAGAAAATGCTATTGTATTGCTTACACATTCTGACAAACGGGTGGTCTGGGAAACATTGTTGTTAGAAGTAGGAATGCTAAAAAAATGTCAAGTACCTAAGCACAGATCGTGTTGGTAATTTAAAGTGTATCTGACTTATAAGTGAGATATTCACGTTGTGGTGTGGTTGTGTGGTACACCACGTACATGGCATACATACATACACACACTCACGCCTGTATCCCCGAAGGGGTAGGCAGAGGCGTATTAAAAACCTACATTTTGCCTACCATAATTTGGCCCCACTCACGTATTAGGGGCAAGCCTACTGCGGGCCAACCAGACCGGGAATTAAAGATGCGAAGGTAAGGTATGTAATGGAAAGAAACTGTTGTGTACCTAAGTCTATTAGTACCAAGACTCAGTATAAACTACCTTTAACCAATAACCCTGTTCAAACAGTTGATAGTGCAACCAATGATCATGGATCAAATTCAAATTCAAATTTACAAATTAACGCGATCACGAAAATATATTACATACCTCTGAATTGCTCGACGTTTCGTCCAGGTTGCATTGACCGTGGTCACAGGCTCACTGGCAATTCAGAGGTATATAATAATATGGTAATAGGGTAATACCTTTTCGTGATCGCGTTAATTCCCGTGGAAATACATAATTATAAAAAAGTACATAGCTTAAGTTTTTATCTGTATTAATTTTAAGAGTGCGTACTCAATGGCATACCCAACCTTTGGCACATTGGCCAAAAAAATTTATTGCGTCATAAGTAGGGCAAATCTAAAATTTGAGGGCGCAGGGAGGGCAGCTGCCTTGCCCCCTGCCTCCTTCCTAGGTACGCTCAGAAAACTAAAAACGTCACTCTGATATCCTTATTTTCGTTTACCGCCTGTTTCTCGGAAGGAAGTCGTAATTCAATCATCACACGATAGATGTCGCCGCTCACAAAGGCTTAACACCGTAATTAGTACACCTTTCGTTCCTTTCTAACCTTACAAGAAACAAACATAATATTTCAGTTAGGAAGCCGCTTCGTCTTATCAAAAGTTGGAAGAAAAACCTTTCACAACTGCAAAGAAAATTTTGTACGAACACTTCATCTTTATACTTTACAATCTTATTTCAATACTAACTCAAGGAAAAATAGCTTCTATGTAATGGTATAAAGGTTGTTTAAAAATGTACAATTAAGTTGGTTTTTCATCACAAAAGAACACTCGTGCTTTGTAATGAAAGTTTTCTTTCTAAAACAAAAGGGAAATATTCTTGGTGATGTATTAAGAGTTTTATGTGAAACATGACTTGATGTATGAGTGAGTCAACAATAAACAAGTTGAGAAATAAATATACTTGAGTATTTTTTTTAAAATGTAACTACATAAGTCACATTTTTAACAAATCTTTTGACGTGATAACGTCTTATAAATCGATGAACGCCGGCTGCATGCACGAAAAATTGTCACGTTCCGCCGATAGAGAGGCACGATCGGCCTGAACGTAAGGCTTGTGACGCATCTATCTATCTTCCACTCCATTGGTCGATGCGTCCGAGTAGAAGAGAGACAGTGGCAGCACACAACCTACACGTGGACTATTTTGTCAACTGTTTATAAAGTGAAGTGAAAAGTTAATGTGGTTTCCATTGTTTATTACAACAAAATTAAAAATTAATGTTTTTAACCAGAGTTTTAAAATTATTGTGTTTTTTAATAACGTTCTCACGTAAAATTATCTTCCGTAAACCGACTTTACAGACAACCAATTTTTTCGTTAATTTTTCTAAACGAATACTTAAAACTACTGAACTAATTTTGATACATCTTTTACCACTTAACTTTGTATTGCCTGACCTATTGAGCTACTATATTCAGAAGTAACGTAGGTAGGAAAAGGTTAAAACGGGCAAAGCTGCGAGCACAACTAGTTTTATATAAAATTAAATGTTTCTGTAATGAATGTCACACATGTCAACGCAGTCGTAGAAAAACATCAAATGTAACTTGTTTTATAATATTCTGGGACAGAAAAAATACCAGAACTCTCATCACGTTTGTTACGTGTGAGAGCCATGCTTCGGCACGTATGGGCCGGCTCGACTCCGCTCAATACCGGAGGCCCTAACCCTTAATTGTCCCCTATTCCCGTCCTTTCTTCCCCTGTAATCCCCCTTTCCCCTATTATCACTTTCCGTCCCCTCCCCCTCTTACCCTACTCCCACCTTAAAGGGCGGCAACGCACTTGTGACTCTTGAGTTACATGTGCCCATGGGCGGCGGTAGTCATTTACCATCAGGTGACCCGTCTGCTCGTTTAACCCCTAAAACATAAAAACAACTACCATTAACAGGGAAAATGTCGCAATAAGAACATAACGTTTAGCTCCGTTTCGGAATCTTGGATAAAGGAACAACAGCGCAGTTTTGACACAATTTGCTTCTACACCACAGTTGCGACGTCGATACACGCTGCGTCCCACGTCAAAGACATAGCGTCCACTGCTAAAAACATCGAGTTTAGTTAAGTGTTTCGTTGTTTTTCGGAAAATATGAAATCACAAAATAAAACGTTTTTCGTCATCAATGTTGTTTACAGTATGATTAAAAAACTAAATTTGAAATCGAAAGTTAAAAGGCTTATATTAAAGTAACTGAAAAGCTATTAAAATATTGAAAGCTTCGTTAACAACTATTAATATAATGTTAAAACAGCTTTTACAAACATCAAACTAGAATGTTGAAAAGTAATAAAATTTAAATCGGCATTTATTTCCATTTTAACTGGGTACAAATACATAGTATAACAATTTGCATTTGTATTTTTGTACAAAGTGTTGTATTATTATAATCATTTCAGTCTTAAGCCGTCCACTGCTGAATATGACGTCTCTCATTAACTTCAAAGAAGACCTGCAGTCTGCGCAAGGTCATCTGTCCACTTTGTTAATGGACGTCTTATGCTACGCTTTCTTTTCCGTGGTCTCCATTCTAGCATTTTCAACAACATCGGTAATTTGTTCTGCGCCCTAAGTGCCCTGCCACTGTAGTTCCAACTTGCTGATCCGTTGGGTTACGTCAGTAATATTTGTTCATCAGCGTATTTCCTCATATCTCTGTGGGATCGAATCAGAAATATAATTATCATCAGATATATAGAACTTACTTTTAGTTACATGTAGTTGGAGTTATAAATAAAATTACAGTAAAATAATTGTTATGAAAACTTAAATCAAAATAATTTTGCTTCAAAATTTGCTGAATAATAATTAGGTCATACTTTGTTCGTTTTCGTTGTCATAGTTTGTGTATGTTTGTTTGAACGGATTGATCTCAGGAACTACTAGTTCGATTTGAAATTCTTCTTGCGTTGGTTTACTAAAGAATATGCTAATATTACCCATACTTATGAATAGTAATCAATCATCATTATTTAGTTAAATGTGTAATTAAAGAATAATTTAACGCGAGTAAGGTTGCAGGACAAAGACAAATAAAATCTGTAACATAATATATGTGAGCCTATCTTTGCATTTTTGTTATTTATTGTAGTGGAGGCACGATTGTCTGTTCCCTCCTACGCAAAGGGAGAATCTTCCGATCAGGCGAGGTGATCATGCCTGGCACAATGCGGCCCGTGGGTTAAAGTTGGAAAGTTGGATACTAATTAATCATCTCGAGAATTTTCATTGCGCTTTACAGTAGTTACTCAGTATTTCAGATTATCTTCGCTAGATTGCGCTGAAGTATGTATCTATGTATAGGTATTTGTGTTTTATTTTAGGTCTCTTGAAACTAAATCGCTCAAAGATCAAGTCAGATTACATTAAGTTGTTGTTGCAAAGACGTACAGAATTAATGGTTTTTATTAATAAACTCAGAGACGGAATTAGTTCTTCAGTACCTACATCGGGTGTAGGCTAGGTCCTCTCACCTTCAATGCAAGTTTTCACTCTACTTTACCTACCCAATTTTTTTTCAGGATATTTATTTTTTGTTTTTTTTTATTTATTTTGATTTTTGATAAAGACAACTCCCGCATTAGGAATTACTCCTATGTCGCGGGGGACTTTACACCCAGACTCGGATGGGAATCGATCCACGACCTCTGGCTCAGCAGTCAGGGTCACTAACCACTAGACCAATAGGCCAGTCATCCAGTTATCCAAACCACAAGCTATTTATTACCCTCGTATTACAAATTTTCATACGCTATAGTTGCCGCTTATCTTAAACGTACTATATGCTTGCCTGCCACCTTAGCCACATCGAAAAGAACCCCATTAGCAAGTCTTAAAACCGAAAGTCGTAAATGCCAGAGTCTATTAGGCCATTTGTTCCCCGCTCTCACTTTTTCCAGTAGACTATTATAATAGCTGTTAAATAGTTGCTTGGCTAATTGAATTGCCCCGTACATCTTTAGTGGGCTAATAAATTTACTGGCAGTGAAATACCAACCGCGGATTAACGTTCGCGCTAAAACTGAGCTCAAGCGGGGCTCGTTTACACCACAGTGTATTTTTGAATAAAAATCGATTAATCATTTTGAGTATTTCTTTTTCTTGGATGGCTTCGAATTTTGATTGTAATTCATTTAGATTTGAATGTTTTATTTTATTTTATTGACCAGTATAACTTAAATGTTATTGTAAATATTTTATACCACTGCAGCCTTTTGGAGCTGTTTAACATAGTTTAAAAAGATAAAACTATCTGATAAAAGAAAAAAATATATTGATATCACTAAAACTCGTCAATAGCTAGTTTATAATTATAACTTAATAGCACTTAACGAAGAGTACTTAACTAAGTGACTATATACTAATATCTGTTTTATTAGTATTAGTATTATTTATTAAAGGGAGTTAGGCTCAGCCCATAACTATTCGTATTGGAGACACCCGACTGGTCAAGTTTCCCGTTCCAACAGAAGACAATGAGTCATTTAGACAATACTAATACCCTCGTGCTATGTTTACTGATGACAAGTAATAGGATGAGATATAGGATAGCTGGAGACAGCTAACTTTATCAAGAAACTCGTTTATAAATTATATTTATTTGTATTTAAAGATTTGACCGTTAATTTTAATGATAATATGGTGAATGTTATAACACAATATTACATTAATCTCTAAATAACGTTTGCGAATTTCGTGACCTTAAATTCAAACCACAAGGAAACCAAAACATCTAACGTGTTACTTTAGGTCTCAAGGGAATTGAGTAGTTGGAAGCGCAGAATATACTCCATGTCATTAAGAGCTTAATTACACTTTACGATTTATAGAAACTTCATACATCGCCCAATTAGAAACATTTTGACCAATAATAATATCATGTTTGTAATTTTATTTTGTTTTGGTTACCAAATTACCTAAAAATGTTTTCATGATAGAGATGAACCTGCAAGAGTTGAGATAGTGATTATTGAGAACAAAACTCTCAAAAAACTGAGTTATATGTGTAGTCAAAATCTACCTAGGATATGAATATATGATGAGAAACAACTGAAACCCTAAGAGATTGATTTTTTAAACCACCTAAATGTTGACCTCTTGAAATCGTAGAGTGTAAATAAGCTTGTTACCTTCCTTTGTGTTACCAGGACCGCCGGGATTTGACCAGCTTACTTAATTACGTTCCGAAATTCGGGACTGTTTCTTGGGCTGGTGTATGTTAAGGTGGAACTTTGAAAGTGCTTTTGACCAACTCAAATAATAGCAATATCAAGCCATACTCAAATGAGTATTCCAGAATTATATGACAATAAAACGATTTTAGAGCGATGCAATAAAACACATCACGACAATGTTTATAACAGTTGTGTAATGTTTAATTAGGTATATTTAATAATAACATTATAATAACTCCACACATCTCACACACGGCCGTCTGATCCCAAACTAGGCAGAGCCTGTACTATAGTAACCAGACTGCTGATAAAAACATACTTATATATTTCTGAATACATACATATTATAGATAAATTACAACCAGACACAGAACAAATTATCGTGCTCATCACACAATTATTTGTCCTGGGTGGGAATCGAACCCACGACCTCTGGCTTAGCATTCAGAGTCACTAACCACTAGACCAACAGGCCAGTCAGGCCAGTCAAAGAAAGTCAAAACTAAAAATAACAGATGTCTTCTCAAATTAGAGCTGCTCGTCAGGTACTTCACACAACAGAAGAACATGGTAAAACAGCTACAGTACTTTTGATTTGGTTTGCTAGGGTTTCACGTCTAGGATGAGATTTGGTTCTAACGTATGTGTGATGTTATTGGTGTTGCGAGAGTGTGTAAGAATTTTGCTTCCCATCAGGTTGGTATTGTGATAGTTTGCCAACATAATTATATAAAAAACTAGTTAGAAAACAATTCTACTTTTTGATATTTTGTAAATCGGGGATATAGTGATACGGGTGAGGAAGAGCACTGAGGTATTAGCTTTTTTTTTTAAATTTATATATTTTCTTGCAATGAGTTGAGCAGTCTTCATGTTATTTACCAATCTATCAATGGCATGGAATGAAAAAGAAACTAAACGAGCAAAAACGTTGTTAAAGAAAACCGGGCCCGCAGCAGGTCCGCAGAGGTAGATTTCGTGTTTTTTTAATTTTATTGAAAATCTGACCCCAGTCTAACCCCCACCTTTGGGGGAATATCCCCCATTCACGAACTTAACCTTCATTTTTGCCTCGTTGATTATTTTGTCGTCCAAGTTTGAAAGCAATCGGTGCATAATTGCGACCTCTATCGTGCCGATAAAATTGAGGTACATACATATATGTAACTGGCGGTTGTTTTGGCGTCTAGGGATCATAACTAGACCTCCTGTGAAGATTTTTTTGGAAAACTCGACAACTGGTACAAGACCAATAGGTAGACTTTTCTTTGAATCTACCTAATACAAACATTTTAATACAGTAATACATTCATATTTATATGTTCGAGATTTTTTTTTTTAAGAAAAACGTATCGGTGTGAGAGGCGGCATCGTGTAAGCTTAAACAGCATTTACCCCCTTGAGTTATTGAAGCCTTAACAGGTGACGTAATGTACCGGAACGAGGGGTTTTGTCTCCATTGTATTTATTTGCACAAGCGTGAACACACACACACGCAGTCGTTTGTACATTTGCATATACACACTATAATAAACACAGTCATTCTTTTAACGGAGTTGGTCTTCTGTTAATTATTTATTTATTAATTTAATACTATCTAGTTATCTACTAGTGACTAGTGACTCTGGGTGATTCAGTTAGGGACATGGCAGGTGCATGGAAATAACATTGGTGACAAACAGCTGATTGAACGCTTTCGGTTTGTCTAAGTATATGAATTAAATTTCATTTTAAAGAGGTTTAGATATACTGGGAGAGGGTATAGATTGTACCATGATCTGTGCACATTATACTTTATATATGCTTATCAAACTCTGCTTAATCGATTCGTGTTAGACCTGGGTTCCATATTAAAAAAAAATAGAAGGAGCACAATACCAAAATGTTCCGTTTGCCTCCTAAATCAAGAACTATACTTGAGAGCCATGCTTCGGCACGTATGGACCGGCTGGACTGGAGTAGATACCACGGCCTCACACAAAACCGGCATGAAGCAATGCTTTCGTTGTGTTGTGTATATGTGGGGTTACAGGAGACCCTACCCCCCCCCCTCTTTCCCCTACTACAACCTTAAGGGCCTTGTAACGGCGGTGGCAGTCATTTACCATGAGGTGACCCGTCTGCTCGTTTGCCCCTATCCCATAAAAAAAAAACAAAACTATAGTGACCAAGTGGTCTGTCTGTCTGTCGTATTAGTTGGTGATACTGTAATAACCACAGATTACATACTATGACAGCGCCATATTTTTTATTAAAACTTACTCTTGCGAGCAGCTTCGCTTGTGTTAATAAGTTCAGGTATTCTTTAGGAACAGGTTATGTACGTTAAATTAATAAAAAAAAACATGTTATTATAAAGACGAATAATAAATTTACATACTTTAAAAAAGTGGAAGAAATCAAATTAAACTCCAAATAATAGTAACACTATTTTGTATATTGCATTTGTTTCTATTTGTAATCTTACATCACTACATAATATATTATAAAAGAAAGTGCCCCCGTTGCGTCTGTCTGTCTGTTCGCGATAAACTGAAAAATTACTGAACGGATTTCCATACGGTTTTCACTAGTAGACAGAGTGATTCATGAGGAATGTTTAGGTGTATAATTTGTACCCGTGCGAAGCCGGGGCGGGTTGCTAGTATATTATAAAGGTGAAAGTTTGTGAGGATGGATAGATGTTTTTAACTCTTTTACGCAAAACCGTCTGGTCGGATCTTTTTGAAATTTGGCACGGACACAGATTATAAGCCTGAAGAAGGTAGATTATAGGCTACTTTTTATACCGGAAAAATGTACGGTGCCCGTGGTATGGATTGCACCGAAAATTCCACGGGAAGGAAGAATAAAAATCTTAATATGTTTGTGAGTGTTCCAGAACCCACAGCACAAGCTCTACTTAGTTTTGGTCTAGATAATAATAGTAATAACTTGACACATCTCACACATGACCGTCTGATCCCAAACTAGGCAAAGCCTGTACTATAGTAACCAGACTGCTGATAAACATTTCTAAATACATACATATTGTAAATAAATTACACCCAGACACAGGACAAAATAATGATCATGCTCATCACACCATTATTGGTCTTGGGTGGGAATCAAACCCACGACCTCTGATTCAGCAGTCAGGATTACTAACCACTAGACCAACAGGCCAGTCAAGCAATGTGTTATATGATCCAGGATATATATTATTACTAGCTTCCCGGCTACGCGTTGCTGTGGCTAATAATTAGTAATTTGCAACAATAAAACATTGTGACTATAAATTGAGATAAAAACTATCCTATCTCTCAAGTACTCCAGGCAGTGTGCAAAATTTCAGAAAAATTGGTTTATTAGGATAGGAGTTTATCGCGAACAAACAACGTGACACGAAATTTTTATATGTAAAGATATATATTTTGAAAATTTGGGGAGGCCTTTTGCCCAGTGGACACTTTGGGCAAAAAGTTTAGATTTTTAAATGTTATTTAAGATCAAAGAAGTTTAAAAGCTATTGCGAGTTTATTTTCCCTCTACAACCAAATCTAACATAGTTTAATAAATTAAAACACGCTCTCACGCAAGATTAACAAGAAATGGGCAAAAAAATTAAACCACGCCATCCGTTAAATTGAGCATGAGATTCCCGGAAAAACTAATAATTAATTACATCAGCATGATAATGAAAAAATCTTGGCCGGAATAATGATAATATTGACTGAAGGATAACTTTCATCAAAGAATACCGGTATGGTCATGCATTGAAAGTATTCTGCTGTTCACGTTGGAGGCCGAGGCCTGAATAAAAAGACAACGTGTTTGCAAAATTTAATGATTATCAATTGAGCAGTCACGACGTGAAAGCGTAACAAACTAACAAGCAGTCATTCGCATTTATAATATTAGTTTGTGGAGGAACGAGTGTTTTGTCCCTCAAACACAAAGGGAGGATCCTCCGACCAGGCGAGGTGATCATGCCTAGCGGGCCGCGACCCAACGGTTGATGTTGGGAAGTTGTATATATATACTAATCGGCGCGGGAACTCTCAAATTCAATTCAAAAAAATCTTTATTTCATAAAATTGACCATCAATTATTCGAAATCGTCGATTTAATAAATAATTATTATAATTAAAAATTATAGATCAACACACACAGAGTCACCGCAACAATAGTTTGCTTCGTCAAATGTAAAATGATTAAAGAAAACAAAATGGATAACATAATATCACATCTGCCTGTTTCGATCTATAACCGCCCGTTTCCATAGCGCGATTTTCTCATAGCGCGATGCAGGATTAGTAGGTTGTAGATGATGTTGGAGTATGTTTCTTTTCGCTGTATGTGGAAGTCGACACAAGTTTACAGTAAAGATTTATATATGTGTTAATCCATGTCTCCAGCTATCTACATACCAGGTTTCGTTGCAATCGGTTCAGTAGTTTTTGCGTGAAAGAGCAACAAAGATCCATACATCCATACATCTTCACAAACTTTCACGTTTATAATATTAGTTGTACTATATTGAAATTAATCTCCCTTAAACAGTTGCCATTCTAGATTTGCTTAACGTGAATTTCTTCTCCACTAGTGCTGATACAGCCAGTTAAAAATACCACCATCTCGCTCAAAATTGAAAGAAATTTATTTAAATTTAAAAACTAGAACGGTTTAATGTACAAAAAAGTTCTTAAAGATCGGGGTACGGCCACGGAACAGGATAACCTTCCAGAAATTCTCGCCACTTTTAATATATATTACAAGTATAAAGTATTTTGCACCTTTTACCTAAAACAGTGAGGTGATGTGTCGATAAATTGTGTAACAATTTTATCGATACTTATTTTACTATGCGGATAACAAGGGTAACTAATTACTAGCTCAGTGTAACTAGATATATATAAAACAAGAAAACCATCATGTATTGAACCAAAACGAAACATCTAGGTAGCATGACTAGATAAGATTCTTTTACTGGTATCTAGCGTGGTTTATGCTAAACCTTTCTGCTCAATTCGGATGTGTTTTGTAAATATACCACCTATTGGCCTCATGTCGTAGTAGTAGGTTATTCAAGTTCCAAGAGGAGACAGGTAATGCTACAAGATAAATCAAACAATTAGTAGGTGGTCGTATCACTACATATTATAAAACAAAGTCCCCCGCCGCGTCTGTCTGTCTGTCTGTCTGTTCGCGATGAACTGAAAAACTACTAAACGAATTTTCATGCGGTTTTCAGTAATAGACAGAGTGAGTCATGAGGAAGGTTTAGGTGTATAATCTGTTAAGATTTTGTGGAAATTGATTGAAATATGTTGATGATTGTTAAAGAGTCTCTGCTACCCGTGCGAAGCCAGGGCGGGTTGCTAGTATATAGATAAATAGAAAAAGGGAGATGCAAACCATTAAACAGTGAGACTATTGAAGGATAAGGAGAAAGCGAGGTTATTTCCCTTCATATATTTTTCTAATTAAATTTATTGTGCGTTCTTAGACAGTTTGCTAGGACTGTGATATCTTAGGACTAGCAGAGGACTTATCTTTTGTGCTTTTGATGTTGTTCTTCACGTACCGGGGCCACAGTCTGCACTAAATATGTATTTATATGAATCTAAAGCTTCTTTTAACAATTACTAAAACTATTAGAAAATGGCCAGACTGATGAGAGTGAATTCATTTAGATTGGATATTAATTTAATGGAATGCAGTACGGGATGTAGGCCAGTAAATGTGTGTTGTGAGTGAGTTTGGAAAACTTTAAACAATAAAAAAAACTTTTACATGTTTTGCGTAATTATGTATTTTTGGTACCCCGGCGGTATTCTTGATTTACTGATTTATTTTTCTAATTAATGCGATTTTTTAGTTCAAGTTTAATCAAACGTTTTTCCCATCTCTATCTAAAACGGAAGGATATCCCTTAAATCCCCCACGGGCCTGATAAATTGTGTTTCGCTTGTTCACAGTAGATGTTAATAATATTTTAGTGTACATTAACATTTTACAGTAATTTTATTAAGGTTTCTATACTGTAACCTAGGGGCTTGTTTTATTGTTATACTGACACAATAGGTACCTACTTATTTCAATAAAAAGTTTCGGGTATTGATCTTTGTACCGATGGTTAATATGTGGTCTATGTAACATTATTAGTAAAAGAAGTAGAATTCATGAAACGCTAAGAAACAATAGACTAGTGGTATGTACTTGTGATGCGAACGGATAAGCGGAATTATGAAAAGACAGATTTATATAATTATAGAAGTTGATATCTACAAGAGTAGAGGTATACTAAAAGAAAGAAGTAGAAGTGACAGAGGATACGGCTAGGAAGGGTTTAAGCAGTGAAATGATGGATCATAGAGTAGGATGAAAAAAAACATATTGCGCCTACTCAAAATAAAACGTTGAACGTTTTTTTAAGTTCTTCGCCCCCTCTTCCCCTACTCCGAGCTTAAAAATCGGCAATGCACTTCTGACTCTTGAGTGCCAGGTGCCCATGGGCGGCGTTAGTCACTTACCATCGGGTGAGTCGTCTGGTCGTTTGCCACCTATCACATAAAAAAAAATTGATATGGCTGGAAGATGATGAAAGCTTTCTTTTTTCCTGATTAAGTAAGTGTATTCCGTAAGCGAGTGTGCGTAGTGATGAAGTACGCCTAAAAGGGCTTTTCTTCAGTGAAATCAATCAATAAAATAGTAACTTTGGTGGCGTGCAATGGCTGCTATTATTACACCTACAATATCTAGTATGCAAAGTAAGACAAGTTTGTTTTAAAATGCATCATTTCTAGGGTTGAGAACACTGACCCCCAAAATACAGGCACTCGGCTAGGCTGGAGAAACAGTATCAGTACTTTCCAGTAAAATACAACACCAATGCTCTACCTGATATAAAATGGTAATGTGTAACGTGTTTGTATTTTCTGAGACAATATTGATTATATTATTATTATTATTTTTATCTGAGCTGCCCTTTGTAGTAGGTAAAAAGTTTTCACTACACTTGACTTGCAAACGGGATGATGATAATGAAGTGGCCTGTTGGTCTAGTGGTTAGTGACCCTGACTGCTAAGCCAGAGGTCGTGGGTTTGATTACACCCAGGACAAATAATTGTGTGATGAGCAAGATAATTTGTTCTGTGTCTGGGTGTAATTTGTCTATAATATCTAGTATGTATTTAGTAATATATAAAGTATATTTATCAGCAGTCTAGTTACCATAGTTCAGGCTCTGCTTAGTTTGAGATCAGACGGCCGTGTGTGAGATGTGTCAAAAATTATATTATTAATGTACATACTACCGACGTGAACTCGCTCACATCACAAGCTTGAAAACGAGACTATTAGGTCACGTATCGAGCCGTCTTAAAGAAATCTAAGCTTATTTTGTACATACATAGAAAGTAAAAGGCAACACTAATCCATAAATTCTGCCTTTATCGTCTAGAAACGAACGAATAGTACGATTTCATGGTTTATCCGCAACTGAGGTCCGTGCGACCTTTCCCATTTGGTCGAATTGAAATTTTCTGCTGAAGTAATCCCAGTGATATCTTCGTCAGGACTTTTCTCCAATAGGAAAGGCTTTTGTTGTCGATAAATATAATAATACAGTCGTCTATGCGCACCATCATAACTAACATTATAAATTCGAAAGTGACTTAATTTGAAAGAAGAAACAACAAAGGAAATACGTCAATTCGGGCACAACTAAACGAGACCAACAGAATGAAACATTTAATGAACTAATTCTAAACACACAGCTGGTTTTCAACTGGGAAATTTTAATTATTTTTTTGTATTTCTTTGCATGTGTGAGGGTGTGTGAGTTTGATAATATTATGTTTTAATCTACAGAGTACAGCTAAATACATAAATATTATTTACATGCTAATCTAATACATAATTATAAAATATTTACCTACACCTACGCTGACTTCACACCTTAACCACCCAACTAATTATCGTAACATTTCGAATACAACATGCATGCATGGTGGGATACCGGAATTAATTGACTAAATTACATTATAGGGAGTGAAACCACCAGTAATAGTTAGTCAACTATATAAACATGGTATAGAAAATAAGTAAAATACAGCAATTAATATACACCTACTCACACCTGGAAGGGGTAAGCAAAAGGTGTATTAAACGCCCATATTTTGCCAAATATATTTTAGTACCACTTACGTAATTGAAGGCAATCCTATTTCCGTAAACAGAGCACAACAAAGCCTACTAATAACGTAAACGTGAAAGTTTGTGAGGATGTATAGATGTATGGATGTTTATGTGATAACAGGTATATTATAAACCATAGCTCTTAAATGGATGAATGGATTTTGATTTGTTTTGTTGTTTGTTTGAAAGGTGATCAGACAAAATCTGTTCAGCTGTTCGAGTATCATCAGGTCTTTTCTAATCGTTGAAAGAATTTTCAGTCCGGGGTGTTTTAAATTATTTACTGAAGTGAAAAGAAGTTAGGCACGTTAGCCACTTTTGGTATGGGGAAAAAGCACTGACCTCGTGTGACCCACGATCAGTTGTTTTCACTTCTGACGTACGACCGACAGTTTATTTATTCTTTAGATATTTTATAGATAAAATTTCTCTCCATCTATGTTTTAGGTACATATTATGTATTTACAAAATATATATAATATCGAAGTATGTTTATTCATGTTCTGGAAACTTAGCAAGCTTCTAAAATCAAATAATTGATTAGCTGGAATTTGGTGTAAAATAGGTCTTACAAAACTATGGACAAGGAAAGCTCTAAACCGAGTAGAGTGGAAAGAAATGGAGCAGGCATTTGCTGATGTTGGGCAAACAGACGAAGTTGTCGATGTCATCGACTCAGCATTTTGTTATTTGTAAATATTATTTCTGCGTCTGAATAAAGGCTATTATTATTTATTATTAGGTCTTACAATAATTTAAATGTTCAAACATATTCTGCCTTGCAGTGGCGTGCAAACATCTTTTGTCAAATTAGCCAGGTGTAGTATAGTTGGTATTACATTGATGTTTATTATATTATTCTATAGATGTGTAACTTTAGGTTTAGAAAGCGCTGTGTCACATGACCCAGATATTATTATTCTGCGAAATTCCAATTTTCTATTTTGAAGGATAAAGAATATTTTGATGCAAGACTATGTTCATAAAACGCCCGATTTACATAATACCACCAGTATGGGGTTGTATCTATAAACTATTCTCAACTATATAAACATCGTTAGCTTACGTTGCTACACGCGCCGTTGTCTGTCTGTCTAATTTTCAGCTTCAACAGTTTCGCATTTTGTGAAGTCAATTTACTTCAAGTCATTTATTTTGTACCCCTTTAATATCCAATACAAGTTTGTGAAGAAAATTTACCTATTAAATTTTATGATTGAATTATTTTGCTCGGTAAATATTCTATGAAATAATAAACTTTAGAAGTAAACAGGAACCAAATTTATTTACATATAATCTACGTAATATCCTAGGGGTAGGTCCCTCCTCCTCCTCTTTCTTTAAGTCTAAGTACGAAACGGCCGAACTTTGATATTTTACGTGAAGTGACTGCTATCAGACCTCCACAACCCAAGTACTAGGCGATATCGAAGCTGTAGTTTGACCAGGTTGTCGGACTTTTTAAGGTTTTAACCACCCGTAACGAATGCCATAGATGTTCGTATGGCAACTGGGACCAACGGCTTAACGTGATTTCCGAGGGTCCCAATGTGTTAAGAATGGTCACCCATCCTAAGACTGACCCGGTTAGTATTACTTAACCTTGCAATGCGCTAACCTATTTGGTTTCCACCTAGCCATGAGTACCTGTCGCTAGGGGAAGGTACATTTTAAAATTTAATTAGTGCAAGTTAGGCAGGAAAGGGACTATCAGTAAGTAGGTTTTTTGACATTTTTGTTTACATGGTCAATCTTTTTAAATGTTAATGATTTGATGAATTATAATCTACCCCTTTTTAACTACTTTAAAAAAAAATCAATAGATTTGCTGAAAAGATCAAGTCTTCAAAAGTTAACAAGCACACAGATAAACATGGTTTTACCAAAGATAAGGTATTTTTTACTTTCACGTATTTACACTATTTGACATTTGAAGTTATTTATTATATAAAAAACGATAGGCATTCCTTACTTTTTGTTAGCTTCTAGCGATCGCCATCAGTGTAACATATTGCAAACAATAAGAGAAAAAATCGTTATATAAATAAGGTATCTCAATTTATCGTGATCGTGACGGCACGTAACCTAAGTATATAAATCATTTGTCATTTATGTGGGTTGCTCAAGAATGCAGTAGAGAAACTGGAACAAGGAGACAAAGGAATCGGTGTTTACGTATCATGTATGTACGAGTATATGAGGAATGTTTGAATGAATGAATATTGTTATTTAGCCAAAAAACCAATATATATTTACACAAAGTTTGTGTTTACCAATGTACAGTGTCTTTAGTGTTGTCGTCACATCAAAAACTTTTATTTATTTTATTAAATAGGGGCAAATTATAAAAGATGATATAACAGTTCACTATTTAATAAAAATGTGTTAACAGACATTATCATAACTTATACCAGTAGCGCAATGCTATTGGTCGATTGAAAAATATTGAGGAATAGTGGGGTTATAAAAGCCATGCTAACATTACAAGTTGTTTACAGTCAGTTGAGTGCTGATCGAGGTTCGAAGAACAAAGCAGTTATTGTTATTTAGTGATTTTGATAGTTTATAGCAATATTTGTGAGAATGTTCTAACATTAGTATAGTATACTTTAACTGACGGTAGGTGTAGACAAATATATGTGCAAAACTTGTTCAAGAAAACATTTATATTAGTACAAATATTGAAAGTAAACAGTACGATGAACACTATACCGATCCTTGATTAGATATACTAAAAGCAATAGCAGGAACTTTGCATCTCCGAGTTTTTACTAAAAATATTAGAATATTGACCTCCTGGAGGCTTGTGACCCTTCAGAAGATATAAGAAGATATAGGAGTTGTTGTACTGGTAACGGAATGAATGACAATAAGCAGTTCTTCAAACCACAGTTCGGCGAGTTACGTGTCCGGCTAACAGTAAGGGATAGAAATAAATGCTCTACGGGTCTTCGGGAAATTTTTTTTATATAAATAGATGGTAAGATCGTGTCTCAATGGGAAGGCGTGTTTATTCTTCTACACATAATCAACGTGTCATTAATAAACGTGGGTAAAATTATTTTTCTGCAGTGCTCTGGTTTCCTAAACTAACTTTTGAACTTTCGCGTTCCATGATATTCAATTATTTACACGATAATTAATGTGATCAATAGATAATACATACCTTTGAATTGCCTGAGGTAGAACGTTCTTTATCCACCCGCAATTTTTCGATATTTTCTTTTAGAGTCTACGAGTAGGGGAAACTGCTTACCACCAGGTAATCATCGTTTCATTGGTAACGCTGAATAAAACATTCGACATATTTAAGGACCACATCGATCGTCGAGAAAAAATTATCACTACTCTAGCCTTGTGCTATAGCTTCACTCTAGCATGTGATTTTGGTGGCATTTGTAGGGTGATGGATTCTCCTGCGTCCAGCGTCTCTGGTTCGAAAAGCCATCTACAATGCCCTCTTAAGAACCGGACATTCAAACAGTAACTACGAACTAGTTCAGTTAAAGTTAAAAATAGATGTCACCAAATTTTTGACCCAAACTATCTTAATGTCCCCTAAATTCCAATTTTAACCTCTCGATATACCTTAATAGCATTGAACCGTAATAAAGATGATATCTAGAAAGTCTGAAAAGAGACTTTCAAAGCTAACTGAGTATGGGCCAACCGGAAGTACATGGCACTACGTCACATCCTGTGATTAACGACGCTAACCCAATTTCCTTTAAACTTGGTAGAAAATATCTTGGTGTTTGGTGTAATTTACAAGCTGCTGAAAGATTAATGAAATGTGCCATATATATAATAAATATACCGTAAATCAGAAAGTGTTTTAAGAGTTAGTGACTTAGCCGATTGTAATCACTACACATTATAAAACAAACTCCCCCGCCGCGTCTGTCTGTCTGTTCGCGATAAACTGCAAAACTACTGAACGGATTTTCATGCGGTTTTCACCGACATACAGAGTGATTCATGAGGAAGGTTTAGGTGCAGAATTTGTTAAAGTTTTGTGTAAATTGATTGAAATATGTTGATGATTGTTGAAGACGTCTCTGCTACCCGTGCGAAGCCGGGGCGGGTTGCTAGTAGTACTTTGTGCGGGAAACATATTGAAAGCACACTGTTGTAACGCAAATTCACACGTGTTTTGCGGGGGTGTTACTTCACGCGTGAACATGCTTGTGACTTGTAAGGTTGAGATTTCAACAGTTAATTTGAAAGAACATGACAAATATATTTAGTTTGCCACGACGTGAATTATAGCTAGTAATATTATTTTACATTTTTTTCTTTTAACCTTCTTTTGACCTTTTAAAACAAAAAAAAACTGTCATATTCACCTGCAGGATAAATGAAAACATTAATGTAGTATTTATTTACCTGTCACATGGCAAACCACTCGAAATAAAGATATAAATTTTAAAGAGACGAATCTACGTAGTCACTGTTAATTTTTCATTTTAAACTAGTGCTTTATGAGATGTTTCTTAATTACTTAAGCCGTAACTGCTGTTAGTATATCTCTCGCCCTACTTCGGTGCAGTATGGCACAACTTATGGTGTTATTCGGTTCGATACTGACATAACACATAAAAATTTGACAAATGATGCCTAATTTTTGTTCTTCTGTAGGCTGAAGGTTCTTTTATGGGAACGGTCTAGCATAAACATGCTGTGATAACTATCTAAGTAATAACTATTACTGTTATTCTAACCAATATTAATAAGTAAGTAAGTTAAATGTCTTTCATACCATAATTACTAAACCGATTATCATGAAATGTTGTTCTCAGGGGTACAGAAATACCCTAAAGGGGTACCCTTCGTCGAGAAAAAAATATTCTTCCAGAGTTACCTGAATTGATTTATAAAATTTAAATTGACGTTAATCGTAGGATAGTTAGTAATACTCGCTACTCTTATCAATTTGCGCCACACTCATGAATCAGTACAGCATGTCCTTTCAATAGATTATGATTTATAACTAGCTGCGGATGATTTGCAAGGAAATATAGCTTCTTAGCACTGCTTTTATAAAGACCTGATTCAATTCTTGTAAAAATAGACACTATTCAATAGATTTTTATACAGAAAAAAAGTAAAAGCTTTCCTGGCGCAATATGTGTTATTAAGGTTAGCTTTGGATTATCTGTAATCAATCTTAGTCCTAATTTATTAACTAATATTATAAATGTGATAGTGAGTTTGGTTTCGGAGTGAAGTTCCTTAACGCACGTTACACTTAAAACCTCAAGATGATGATGACACACTAGAACTTCGACAAGCAAAGGTGTAAGCCGGGTATTAAACTCGAATCTTGGCAGATTAGCTATGTTGGTTTTTGACCACTTAGTACAATAAAATAAAAACTAACTGCAATCACTAAAATATATTTAAGCGCGGCGTGAAAAAGCATCTAGCTAGGCCGCCATAGTGCTGGTCACCATGCTGCACTGTCCTTGTTCGCAGTGAGGATGGTGACCACCACTCTTGGATTGTGCTTGTGCTTTCCATCAGGCGGGGCAGAGTCATTTTGGCAGCTCAAATATAAAAAAAAAATATATATATATTGCTTGAGAAATAAAAACTAATTGTACTACTAAACTGTTCATGCCTCCTTTTGTCAGCTTCAGCATAAATTGTTTTCAAGTTGCGCAGTGTGAAAACTGTGATGGACAGATTTTCATTATTTCGAACGATTTATTTAGAAAAGCGACTTGAGTCGGATTTAAAATATGACGCGTCAGTTGAATAATATTAACTAGCTATTGTTTTTTTTTTCGCTAGATGACATTAAATTAACCTTCTTCTCCTTACTATTCTTCTACTAGCTTTTACCGGCGGTTTCGCTTGCGTTAAAGTAATTTTTTTACTCGCTAGGGAAGAGTAATTTTTCGTTAATAAAAGCATTCCTACATTCTTTTCTATACCCCTGACAACATGTGTGCGAAATTTCGTTAATATCAGTTGAAAGCGTGAAAAAAAACAAACAAGTAAAAAAGATATACAAACATATTATAGTTAAAGTATAGTTATCACACGCAGACACAGAACAAATTGATCATGCTCATCACATAATTATTTGAACAATATTGGATGCACGTGTGAAGCGTTTACTGCTTGTTGTTTGTCATTTACTTTGTTGTAAATGAGCGATTTTCAAAGTAATTTACATGAGCTTATAACCGAATTCATAGAGTGTTTTCTTATATCTCCATGTCTTAGGCAAATTAAAAACAATGACAACAAAGATAAAAATAAGAAATTCGAAGGTTAAAATAAGGGAGTTTTAAGATCTCTTCATACAATGGCTCAGGCACGTTAATAGTTCCGTCATCTTTTTCCTGACGTAATTCTTTATTAAATTCATGCGTGATAAACGCCCTCTTTTGGTTAGCCATTCTCTTCGAATACATATATGTTTATACTCTTCTATAACACAATTACTCATCGGTGTTCGACATCGCGTGGAATAGTATGAGGAAGTTTATCGTGTGTCGTCAAGGACGGACCGAATACTTACTTACGCGTAATTTATAAACAGCGATTTTAAAGGTCGTACGTCTTTCACCCGCTTTAGAGTAGCACGCAGTCTAATCCTGTATTAGAGTGCAGAAAACGGATCATTCGTACCGGCAGAAGGGTACGGGAAAGGGGCTTCGATTGTACTAACTTTTAAATGTTCGCGTTCCATGGTGTATCTCTATGTATACGGGAATTAAAACGATCATGTAATAGATGTTACATACCTTTAACCCGTGGTCGTGTTCACAGGCCATGATATGACTCGGAGCCTGTGATTACGGCCAGTTCAACCTGGTCGAAACGTTAGGCAATTCAAATGTATGCGATTCTATTGCGTGATCGCGGTAATTACTGTAAACATAAAACAGATTGTATTTTTTCAGAACTTTGAACACCTATATTGTTTGTTCTAATAAAAAATATCTTTTGCAGTGTTATTTTTATAATATTTAACACGCTTTGATTAGCTTCACTTGCAATTAAGCTTGTAAATAAACCTTGGAAGTCAATTTTAATACTGATGCTTGTATATCTCCGTAGTTCAAACTCTTACATAAATTTCGTCAGCCTTGTTTATCTACTTGGCACGTTTCCATGTACTGGACAGCTACCGGTAATACCCTTAGTGACAAATCCAATAAATAATTTTATTAGTTTGGGGATCGATTTGAGGACCTGGCGCTTTGATGCACATCCTTTCCTTTTTCAATGCGCTCTCTTCTATATGAAAGTTGTGTGTCATACTGTCATCCCAGATTCTGAATATATATATATATATATATTTTTTATGATATAGGGGGCAAACGAGCAGACGGGTCACCTGATGGTAAATGACAACCGCCGCCCATGGGCACCTGTAACTCAAGAGTCACAAGTGCGTTGCCGCCCTTTAAGGTGTGAATAGGGGAAGAGGGGGAGAGGGGGGAAGAGCAGGAAGACGGGAGAGGGGGATTAGAGGGGAGGAGAGGGGAAGGACGGGAATAGGGGAGATGGAAGGGTCAGGGCCTCCGGTAACCTCATTCACGCGGCAAAAAGCAATGCAATCATTGTTTCATTGCCGGTTTTCTGTGAGGCCGTGGTATCGAGCGGAGTCGAGCCGGCCCATACGTGCCGAAGTATGGCTCTCCCACGTGAAAGTAGTAAATGTAGGTACACTTAAATCGTTGCCTTTATCACTATTCTCACACCTCTGCCTCACCCCACAAGGTCCTGCAGGTGTCATGTTTTGTCATGTTACATTCTACTTTATACATTTCCCGTCAGTTGACATAATCCCTTCCCAAACGCACCCACATTGTTTTTCCGTCTCTAAGTAAGTTGTCTGTTGTAATGAAAAGCTGTCGACTACTGTGAGAATGGAGGACAATTTATTATCAAGAGCTCTCTCTATGTTTGAATATGTTCATACCTAAATTATTCAAAGGAAGTAGTTTGAACAAGTAAACAAAAATATAAATGGATATTTTATTCAGCGCTAGAGAAAGATAGATTATCTTTACATCTTTTAGTTTGGCTTGGAGTGTGTTCAATTCAATATTTTCATATGTAATTTAATAAAAGTTTTAAAACAACTTTGCACTTTGTTGGCTGGCTAAAATACGCTAATGTTTGTTCACCGGTTTGTGGCCGTATATAAGTCTAAAATATATAATTATAAATTAATTATTACTACATGTACGGGTTACTACGTACCACGACTCTATTTCCTCATTAATTTGTTTTCACCATAATTTTAAATTCAGTGTTAATTACTTTAGTGTCTGGTATTCCTTGTTGTTCATTTTTTAAATCAAAGTTGCTACTACGAAAGCATATTTATTACTATGGAGAAGCTGTCGATAGTCTTAAAAATCGTGGCTTTTGTTGTCGTGTTTAAGCAGAAGTGCAGGCCGTATATCTCGACATAATGCTCTTTTCACCGTCGACGTTCCAGCCGTACGTGAATTCAATCGTCTGGTACGATACGATAGAAAGAAACCAGATGGTATTTCGTGTGGAACGCAACTTGCGTCGACACCCTGACATCATCTTCCAAGCACAATGTGTTTTGCCGGCGCTGCTGCTTCATCCTCAAATGGCGTAATTACAATAATTTAATCCCTTATTATGATTTTCAGCTGTTTGGGGTCAAAACCTTAGGATTATGGGTTCCGAGTACTCGCTCCGTATACAAGTAACAAGCTAGATGACTGATCGACCCTTCTCGTGACCAGAAGGCGGGCCTTTTTCTTGCACAGAGAATTAGCAATACAAATCAACGTGGCAATACTGCCAGTCTTCTGGGAACACAAATTTTATGACGCATGCATGTACTCTTAAATAGTAATTTGATTTTACTATACATAATATGTGTCACACATTTCTTAGTATTTTAGTAAAGGTTTGTTGGTCAACTGCTTCCTATTTTGTTGAATTGGGCCTGTAATTGTAAAAGCTAGTTTACTACGAAAGCAATTAACGTAAAAGCACACAGAGTGTTCGTTATTCGTCACTTTTTCAAACACAACATTGATATGGCAAACTGCCTCTGGTACTTTGAACCACGTCAGATCACATATACGAATGAATGTTATCTTTGAGGTTGTCTTGTTTAACTCAAATACTCTGTATAGTTTGAAACCCACAGTTCTCGTACTGTGTGTACATCTCACATTGAATCTGTCCAAAAAAGATTTTACGGTACCTAGATTTAGGCTAACCAATTTTTTGTTGACTATGATGACCGATGTAAGATATCACTTCTTACTGTTAGAAATAAGACATTTGTTTGTAATAAACATTGCAAACGGGTCTATCGACAATATAAAATTACTTAGCAGAATATTAATTTGAACTAATATAAACACGCTTTGAAACCGTCCACACTATTAGTAAGTAAATACCATTTACATCTGTAAACTTCAGGCACATCGTCTTCCGTATACGCAGTGTAACAGAATTTAACAGTTTACCTTCGCACCTGGAAATGGACCTATTGAACATAAGCGCACGCAACATTAGGTTAATCCGGTGGTAATTAGGTTCCTGAATTGAGAATATCTGCTTTGGAAACGCCACTGAATAACTACTTTAATATTTAATAATAATTATTTATAATAAGAATATTGCACGATATGACACATGATTTTCTCTTATCTCTGTCTGATTTGTTTAGTTTTTTTTGTCTGTTCAACTTTGTATTGATGACTATGCGACGCTAGCAATTGATTAAATAAACATGAGGAAACTTGTCATTAACAAATGTTAGTGATAAATATAGTTTGTTAGCTTTCTGTAAAATAAATACATATAAAATTATTGGCATTACTAAATTAATGGCAATACAAGTGATAGAATGTCAGAAAACACATTATTTGTGTGTAAAAATCTTGTAATAACGAATCTTGGAGCATAGAAGTTTAAACGTGACTTAAATTTTAATGTTTTCGTCTAACTACTTACCGATATTTATCAGTAAGTAGTAGGATTATGGTGAGAAATTAAATGATTATTTTAAATATAATTACAAAGACGTACGTACGCTTCATCGAGAGTATAGACAAACGCAACACCGTGTAAACCAAAGAGTCTTATACAACTATAGAAAACCCTCTTTTCATATAATTAGTTTACTGTACTAACACCGATCATAATTAAATATTACATACAGGTTGTCGACTACAGAAAAATACTTAAGGGTAACTTTCATTCTGAAAAATAGTACTACTGTCGTGGGAAAGAACATAATATATACATACAAGTGACCATTACTTAAAATTCATACTAAAACCTTTAATATTAATATACTTTTACACACAAAACACAAACATAAAAGCAAAAGTAATATCATCTAACCCTAAAATAACTCACGATTTCGCTTTCAACCCTAAACCACGGCCTTGAAGAAACAAAACTGTATTAATCACAGGAACAAAAGGAGATTAATGAGTTAGCCCTTTACGTACAAGGATAAATATGTATGATTTGTATGAACTGCGGCTTTCCGAAGGAATGTTTTATAGCGTCAGAGTTAGAAAATTAGACAATCTATTATATAAAAATTGAATGCTGTTTGTTGTTTTTCAGCGCATCAATTGAGAATCACCGAAAGTATTCATATAAATTTAGTTTTAAAATAACCGCAATAGTACGAACTAGGTTTTTAGACAAAGAAAAAACTAAATTTCCAAGAAGAATAAGTACTGTATACTGTGTACTGAATAAGTAACTGGGAAAAACTGAAAATGACTTTGTTTTCTATGGACTGAAAGTTATCACAACCGAATTGATTGTTAATCTACAATAGAATGTCGCTCGGGTCGGCTAGTCTAATATATAAAATTCTCGTGTCACAGTTTTCGTTGCCATACTCCTCCGAAACGGCTTGACCAATTTTGATGAAATTTTTTGTGCTCCGGTATTTATGAGAATCGGCAAACATCTATTTTTCATCCCCCTAAATGTTAGGGGTAGTCCACCCCTAAATTTTTATTTTTATTTTTTAGACAAAATTTTTAATTTCATTTTTTTATGATACAACATACAAAAATACATACAATCCTCAATTTTCACCTTTCTACGATCAACCCTTATTTTTTAATAGCGATATTAGTATTTTTACTTTCATTGGTACCTACAATTTTTTAAAAGTATTTAACCCAGTGAAAATAGAAAGTGGGATTGTTATAATAGACGGGTCACCTGATGGTAAGTGACTACCGCAGCCCATGGGCACCTGCTACTCGAGAGTCACAAGTGCCTTGCCGGCCTGAGAGGTGGGAGTAGGAGAGGAGGGGAGATGGAGAGATAGGGGGGGAGATAGAGAGAGGGAAGGGTTAGGGCTACCGGTAACCTCACTCGCTTGGCAAAGTACAACGAAGCATTGCTTCACTGCCGGTTTTCTGTGAGGCCATGATATTCCATTCGAGCCGGCCCATACGTGCCGAAGCATGGCTCTCCCACTGTTAATCCAACCATCCATCCCAACTTTAAATATGTAAGTTAAATTAATGAAGCACTTTGAATTAAGAAAATGAATGGTTGGTGTTTTGTTATTTTTATAGGCCGTCAATAGACCACAGCGGCAGCGCTCTATTCTTCTTTCAGTCATAGACCCCATCCCTGCAATAAGTTAGTTCTTTTTATTTGACTACCAAAATACTCATTAGAAATAATTAATATGGCAAAACAACGTGTGCCGGGATAGCTAGTATATTATAAAAATAATGTTATTACATAGGTACCTATTTTTACACATGTTCTGATGCCCGCTCTTAGCGCGCGGAGCTAATCATCATGGATTGTTCCCACGGGTCCCTCACTGTTAGCAAACATAATTATGTTTTTTGCCGATTGATGTTAGACTGCCTGCTGATCTCACATAGAGATATGTCGCGGCACCGCGTGCCATGGGGAGCAGGCCTGGGCTCGGTGGCAACCCATTGCCTGGATCGGGGTTATCCGATTGAAGAAGATTAAACGGCACATGACTAAAATGTAATTGTATTTTTAGCAATCTAGGCAGAAATTATTAAAAAAATATATGAAAGTATTCCCTTTAGCGACGTAAGAGCGCAGGATGAATGCAGAATGCCCTATTTATAAAAATAAGGCATTAAAGCCATCACTCATTAAGAGATCACCCTTCACGGGGGCTATTACACTTTGTTAACTGAAAATATAGTAACACTAGCTGCGCCCCGCGGTTTCGCCCGCGTAAGTCGCGATGCCGTGGGAATATCGGGATAAAAAGTAGTCTATGTATTAATGCCTGTGTCCAGATATCTACATACTAAGTTTCGTCGCAATCGGTTAAGTAGTTTTTGCGTGAAAGAGTAACAAACATCCATACATCCACACAAACTTTCGCCTTTATAACATTACTAAGATAGTAAGATTAGTAGGATATCCGTTAATTCAAGTTTTAACACATTTTGATTTAAACCAAACCAAATTTCCACCTTCACCTCGCTGGGAAGGAGCTAGTCAGTAATTTCCTAATGCGCCGTATGTAAATACTAATTGTTTAACTTAAGTCGAGTTTCAGAACAGATTTTGAAATCAAAACTTCAAGATTTCTGGGCCTCATAATGTTTTACGATAAAAAAAACATGTGTTCATGGTACTCATTGAAACAAAACAATTTTTCGAAGGAAACTTGATTGTTATTCGGGTTGGAGAATTCAACATGTTCGATTTTATCTTAACCGTAAGAGAAAATATCTAGAGAACGTCGACGTGCTTTTACATGAATGACATGGAACCCCGTGAAACCAAAAAATACATCTAATATTTTTTCCTAGAGAGAGGAAAACATTGAGAAAATTTAATGTTCTAGAACATTTTCCTTAATTCTGAATGAAGATGGTTAATATAAAAAATATAATTCAATTGTCTATTATCGCTTTATGCAATCTATTCTAAAAGTTCATGCCCGTATAATTATTAAAATACGATAAAATTACGATTTAATGATACAGAAAAACTTCATAAGGAAACCAATACGTGAGAATTCTCTATAGTGTTAGTGAGTTTTGTCAATCGGCAGCCAGCAGTAAACGATGGTATAACATTGAACTGAAGCAGCAATATCTTTATCGTGCCCAGCAGTGTGATTCTTTATAAATGCTGCTTATTTTGAACCTTTGAAAATGTATTTTAGTATCCTAAAATATTATTCTACCCTTGAGAAACAATGTACGGGATGAAACAATCCCACTAATATTATAAATGTGAAAGTTTAGATGGATGGATGGATGGATGGATGTTTGTTACTCTTTCACGCCAAAAGTACAGAACCGATTGCGATAAAACTTGGTATGTAGATATCTGAAGACCTGGAAAAACATATAGGTTACTTTTTTATCCCGATATTGCCACGGGATCGGGACTTACGCGGGTGAAACCGCGGGGCGCTGCTAGTATAATATACATACGGCTTTGTCTTTCATTTTCATCTAAGAATTTACATATTTTATTACCACGCTATTATTAGCTAAACTTGTAACTAATTATGTTAAAAACATCAAAATATTTGTTTTTTAAGCCAACGTAGCCTAGACTGCCTTATGGCCAAAGCGGTTCTTTTCTAGTTAGTCTACTTTAATCTGATCAAAAATCTGGCAAACCCTAACGCTTTATGGTGTATAGATCTCACTTAGTCTCATATCTTTATACATACCTACACATTCATTAAAAGTTATGATTGCCAACAAATATATAATAATGTTTCTTTTCCCGCTAAAATGTTACCAAAACGGAAATAAAATTTTGTGTAATAAAGTGGAGGACCGAAACGAATTTCCTCTTATTATGTGGGTGTCCAAAACAAGGGTTCTCTTGACAGAATCTAGTTTCCGACATGTCAATCAAAATTTTGTAAGTTGGTAATAATATATTCGAGTGGTTTAGTTTTTAAACAAATTGTTACAGAACGGTGGGGTAATATTTTAGATTTGTAGGTCGTGACGTGACGTCTTTCTTGTAATAACGTAAAGCGCTAACAACTTTAAGATCTTATTTTAAAATTGACAAATTTAACTTGAAATTGACAGATAAAGCTAATATTTTGCAAGACAGGGGGCTGACATGAATTAAACTATGGGTATTTAATTCAATATTTACAAAAGTCGTATGTTTTTTAGATTATGTGCACCTACACTAGGAAAATAATTATCTGAATTTTTTTTTTGCTGAATCAACCAGGAGTAAAATTGGCACAAAAAATTTTTCATATTCTTTTTTCTTTAACAGTAAAATGATTTTCTTATTTGTCGTCTAAAACGTCCGTGATATGAGGCCTATCGTCTGTAAAGTGGTTACGGAAGAATTGAACCAAACACCATTACACGGTGTTTCTATTCGTTTTCTTTACTAGATTAAAATGGAATAAAAATTTTGAATGAGTATTTCATTCTCGTTAACTGTGGTATGGTTGCACTTTCTAAGCAGTTTCAACATTGCCTTTTCTCAACTCCTTCGATGTCACACTAACTTTATGATAGCGCACCGCTATCAAATACTTACTTCTTGGGCCCGTAATAAAACCTTCTTACTCAGACTCTTCTTTTCTCTTAACACATTGAGATGGCACTTCTTCCTTTCTCCTTCCTTCTTCCACTAGGTTAATTTTTTTGGTTTTCATTAATTATTACATTTCTCACCATCTTGTATCAAGTCCCCATCACTATCATCGTTCGACATCGTAAATCATATTTAGAAATAGGTTTTTTATTTATGTTATATGGGGCAACGAGCAGACGGGTCACCTAATGGTAAGTGACTACCGCCGCTAATGGGCACTTGCAACTCAAAAGTCACAAGTGGGTTGCCGGCCTGTAAGGTGGGAGTAGGGGACGGGGGGAAGCGGGATAAGAGGGGGAGATGAGGGAAGAGGGGGAAAGGGAAGGGTTAGGGTCTCCGGTAACTTCACTCACTCGGCAAAAAGCAATGTAAATATTGCTTCACTGTCGTTCATTGTGCAGGTATTCAGTGCCGGTATTTCAATAACTTCATTAAAATGCGTCTACTTCAGTTCATTAAGACGTAGACTGGCAGAGAATGCTTAATGCTTATGGCATGACGTCCGCTTACGTAATAAACTATGCATAGATATTAAATTAATAAATCAACTGGCAATGGGTTAGTCGCGCTGCGTAAAAAGTTTTAGAATTACGTATTACATATATTAGATGTCACCTGGTGTTCGAATTTTGACCACACTTCTTTACTTATTAAATGTTTTGATTTATATCGTTAACCAGTATAACTTGAGCTGTCATTGTAAAAAAAGTCTGTATCATGACAGATCAACATATATATACTGAACTCTGTAGCTTTTTGTATCCCTTTTCGCATTTTTTTTTATGTTTAACACATTTCGATAAAAAATTCTACATATAAACTTTATGCACCTATCACAAATTTCATATTCCGATGTACTCAAAAATTGCTTAAAATGGGGGGGACAAAGAATTATCTCCTCGTCTTTAATATATCTAATCCTACGAAAATGCTAGATGACCATGCCTGGAGGACTGCGCCCAACTGTTGGCCCCAAATGTTGGGAAGTTGTATTATATACAAAACGGCGCGAAAACTTCCGTTGTGCGATGCAGGATCAATAGTTCTTATGCAGTTCCGCTTGTCTACGCCAGATGGCGCTAAGGTAAGTTTCCACACACAACGTATTATAACGTAAAGTATGTGGAAAGTATAAATAGTTAGTTAAAACCTTAGTTAAAGTAAAGAGTAGATAGATCACTCAAAGAAAAATACGTCCTCGTAATTAGTGTTACGGTCCATAACAGACTACGTGCGGTAAACATTCTGATTACGTTTTTAAGTGTCTTCAGTAGTGAGCCTTTTCAACTAGTATATTGTTATCGATTCTATGCCTATACGTCATCGGTATACCTTGTAATATATTATGTTAAAATTATGTAATAAACTAATCTTCAACCTCACACTAGAGGTCTAAGTGAAATCAGATGTACGAAAGCTGCATCATCTGTTTAAATCTAGATGAAAATCGGCAGCTCTCCTTACCCTATCGTATCTTAGTCTGAAGATAAGTGGCATGTACAAGTGTTTATGTCTAAATTAGTACTCGTTAAGATACCGCCACGACTTAGCTTAATCATGTTGACATACTTAGCTTACGTCGTATCATAAGGTTAAATAAAATTAATCTCCTCTCGTTAATCAAATTTTAATACTAGGCATTTTTTGTAGAATATAATTATACAACACAGTAGAAATAGATGGAATCTCTAGAAAATACCTAATTGTCAGTAGTGGTAGTGGGTAGGGTAGCAGCTACTAGGATGGAGGTAAAGGTCTCAGAGAAATGGACTTCTTATATTCAGAGCAGCTGTAGAGCGCTTCCCCAGAATCTAAATTTTATATTTTTTTTTTATTTCTGCATTTTACAATGCACGAGCGGACTTAATACCACATGGCATTATCAACCAGTCAACCTTTGGGTGATTCAGTAAAAGACATGACAGGTGCATTTAAAAAAAAACATAGTTGACAAAAAGCTGATTAGACTTCTGATTAGACGATCTGTTATATACACTAAAACAATATACAAATACACACATGTGTGTGTGTGACAATACCTGTATATTCGTATCATATTTTATTTCTTTAAATGACAAATGTGCTAATGAAATACAAAGTAATAATTAGTAAGTAACCTAAATATGTTATTACTGTTTAGTTAATATATAAGTCAATAACAATTTCACTTGAGTCATCTGTCTATACACAAAAACTCCTACTCCACACTACTATTGAACCTAACGATCGTTATTAATGCTATAATCGTTCGAACTAAACATTACGTCAGTGGCGTTGCGTTACCTAAATATATTGCGAGCTTAACTTCGCCTCATTAATATGCCATTTCACAAAATCCCTCTGTACACGTATCTAAACCCTGGTATAGGGAAAGTGAAACGTTCTTGTAGGTATGTTGAATATAATTAACTTGTCTTCGGTTAAAATTACAGTTAAATAGATTTTGTGTACGGTAGTAAACTATCAAATTAATTTCTCTGTATTCAACGTCAAAACGATATGTTCTGAATCAAATAATTCCCTACTGCCCTGCACGCAAAAGCTTGTCTGGTGGTTCACGACGTTGTACTGAAGACAAGAATTGACAAAAAAATGCTGCGATGGTTTTGGCATGTCGCGAACGAAGAGCGAATAGATGAAGGAATTTATAAGGCTTCTGTTGGTGTGCGAGGCGGTGCGGGTAGTTCCCAAAAGACGTATACAGACCAGATCAACAGTATACTGAAGAAGGGCCAATTCAAAAGCTCCTTTAACCAACGAGCGAGTCCCAGGCCTGATGAATATAGTAGAGGTGCGAGCTATGTTTTAGGATGGCAAATGGCGTTCTATCATATCTGCCTACCCTGGACGAGCATCAAGCAAGACCATATGTATGTATGTGTTTACTTGTAATACTTTTCACAATGAAAAAAAAAAAGAATGTGAAAATAATAACGAATTTATGCATCTATAATCGAATAATGTTTTAGTCTTATTAAAACTTCATTTAATGGGAACTGTTAAATAATTTATTTTCACAATAGGCAACTGACATATACTTAACCGATTGGTGACGTATAGGAAAATACAAACGGCTTTGACCTGCTTTTGCCATGCATTATAAAACATTGACAAGAATATGTTTACCTTAATGTTTGTGAGACAATGTATCAAAGTGTCGGAGTCATTTAACAGATAAAATCCGAAGACAAAAAAAAATATTTAAGGTACGGTAATGACACGATATTTTTGGGAAAGTAAACATTGATGGGAATAATGCTTTAATATTTGCAGTGTTATAGTGTTATTTCATAGGCTGTTACAGAAAGTTGAGGTTACAATTTAGGAGTGTTAAGTGTAACCAACAAATAGTTCATATATACTTTTGCTAGTGTAGGTATAGGAACAGAATTTCTAAATAAAATATTAGGTAATAGCAGTACCCGCGTAAGTGCCGATCCCGTGCGAATATCGGCATAAAAAGTAGCCTATGCGTTAATCCAGGTCTCCAGCTATCTACATTCCAAGTTTCATCACAATCGGTTCAGTGGTTGAAAGAGTAATAAAGATCCATCCATCCATCCAAACTTTCACATTTATAATATTAGTGGTAAGTGGTATATTTTCATGTCAAATTCAATGATTTTGTGTATTTTATTTATACAGACATTTTCAAAAAATCCTGGATATTCCACCAAAATCTTTGGTAATAAATACTAATAGTTACATTCATGTTTTAATACTAGCCAGGTCAGTCTAGGATGGGTGACCATTCTTAACACATTGAGACCCCTCCGTGCCTCGGAGAGTGCGTTAAACCGTCAAACATCTGTGGCAATCGTTACGGGTAGTTGGAGCCCGAAAAAGTTCGACAACCTGGTCTAACTACAGAACTTCAATATCGCCTAGTACTTGGGTTGTGGAGGTCTGATGGCAGTCGCTTCACGTAAAATATCAAAGTTCGGCTGTATCGTAGTTAGACTGAAAGCCGACCACAACTTAGTTGAGAAAAGGCGCGGAGGATGAGTTACATTTATGTTAGCCCTCTTTCATACGAAAATATATCGTAGGAAAGAGGGAGGAAGGGAGAGAGCTTTATCGGTCAATTTTAAAGTTTAATTTGTCTGTTTCAAAATAAAATTTCTGTCGCTTTACGTTATTTACAACGTTTTTTACGGGGTCTACGATACGACCGTAAAATATGAACACGCACTTGTCTCCTTTTCTGTTTAAATATTTATAAGTTTAAAATGTGTTGTATGTTTTTATTTTAAGCCTTACTGATAATAATACCTATATCCTCTCGCCACCAAAAACTATAAATAACGGGACCAACACACTGCTTATTAGCTGATTGCTACTTGGGTGACTCATACAATGGCGATGGTTTACATAATTAATTTAACGATCCAAACTATGTATTACGAGTTGGAGTACATGGAAAATTATTCGCAGATACTTTTTTTAATACATATTCAAGCATAGAAATATTGAGCGGGAACCGAACCCGCGACCCCGACATTGCACTCAAACTTTACCACTGTGCCACATCAGTTGTCATAAACTTTTGAGAGTCTAACGCAAATCTTCCCTATACGTTTTAATGTCGAGTTCCACACGTGATTTTAATTCTATCATTCAAAAGCTTCCAAAATCCCAAGGGTATACTTATTATTGCTACTGATAAGAAAGGGTAAAGCATCCACTACAAGGTTTATTAAGATCAGTACACCTAAGCTACTATACTCCCAAACAACACTTAATTTCAACAGCCCCGAGAATAGACTCACAAAATATGCAAATCTACCCGAAATTTCTAACCAACATACATCAAACGTTGAGAAGGACTCCAACAAGTAAGGCTGTATATAAACAATAGGAAGGCCTATATTCAAATGTAAATGAAGTGCCACAAAGGACTGCTTCTACCGTCCTGCAATGTAGATTAACTTTTATGAGTGTTAAATAACGGTTAGTGTGAAAAGTGTTGTAATAAAACTATGAATGGTCGACATACTTTAATGTACAGTCTATGATTATATTGTACAAAGACTTTTAGAGTGAAATTGTTAATTTTCTTTCATATTATTTTGTAAATTGTTTCATGTAAAGTTGATCACATTTGTTATGATACTAAATTTTAAATAGAATAAATCAACATTTATTTTAGGATATAACTATAGAAAAAACTATCAGTCGTGGGACTGCACGTCAGAAGTGAAAACATAACTTATATATCCCACACACCCCATTATCTGAACGAGACGGTCACTCGAGTTCAGTGCTTTTCCTCATACCAAAAGTGCCCAACGTGCCTAAAGAAATATTCACACACATCGGTATGTATGTATCTGAGCCTGACGGTTACGCGAGTTCAGTGCTTTTCCCCCATACCAAAAGTGCCTAAAGCAGTATTCACTTCAGAAACATTTTTATTACTTAGCTGTAAGATACTATACTATACCATCACATATCCAACTCATTTGACTATAGCTCTAGAAACTACTTATCTACTTTTTTCAGGCGTTGATGGGTAAACCGTTGATTTCCACATTCTGCTTGGTATTCTGCGCTCTCTTAACGTATCTCCAAGGGCAATTGATTGGTTTCATAATTACCTGTTTGGGCGTCAGCATCGCATTCGCCTGGAAGACTCCATTTCTTCATGGTGCAATGCTACTTTTGGTGTCCCTCAGGGTGGCGTTCTATCTCCATTACTCTTCGCAATTTTTATTAATTCTATCTCTAATCGTTTACTTTCATCCTACCACCTTTATGCCGATGACCTGCAGATATACACTCAATCACCTGTTAATCTGTTATCGACCGCACTGAATGTTATTAACTCGGATTTAGAACTTATAGCTGTATGGAGTAGGGACTATGGACTCAAGATTAATCCTGCAAAAACTCAGGTTTGCGTCATTGGTAGTCCCATAATGTTTGCTAAAATTAATTGGTCACTTTTACCTCCAGCTCAATTTAATAACACTATTATTCCAATCTGCAGTAAAGTCAAGAACTTGGGAATTTTTATTGATAATACCTTATCGTGGGATCCTCAGGTTTAAGAGGTTAACCGTAAAGTGTATGCCGCAGCAGGATCTCTGCGAAGGCTACGGAACTTTCTTCCGACTGCTACTAAGATTACACTTGCGCAAACGCTCCTTCTTCCGATTATTGATTATGCCGATATCAGCTATCTTAATCTCACGGAAGCACAACTTGATAAACTTGAGCGACTTCAAAATTTTTGCATCACATTTATATTTGGTCTGCGCAAATATGATCACGTTTCCCAGTTCCGTCAAAGGCTCAAATGGCTTCCAATTCGCTTTCGCCGGAATACTCATATCCTTACGTTTCTATATAATATATTATTTAATCCATTGACTCCCTGTTACCTCAAAGAACGCTTTAAGTTCCTCCATGACACACATTTAAAATGCCTGAGGTCAACTGAAAACTTGAGACTGGAAATGCCAGGACATTCCAGCAATTTTTATGACAAATCATTTACTGTAGAAGCCGTGCGTTTATGGAATGGACTGCCTGTTGCTATCAGAAGAGCACAATCGTTAGCTAAGTTCAAAACAATGTTACAAGAATATTATCTGGCACTATAAAACTATATTTAAAATATGATGTATACATTATTTATTGTGTATATGTGTATGTCTATTTGTGGGTATATATGTATTTTTATTTATGTATATAAGAGTACTTGAGTAAGTATAAGTAGGTATAATTATTAAGTATTGTATGTATGTTATAGATGATAAGCATTAACCACATTTTAATTTAACGTCAACGATTACCACCTGTTTAATAAAATAACTCCATTCCATCCCAAGGTTGCCTGGAAGAGATTGCTTTAAGCGATAAGGCCGCCCTTTGTACACTATTTATAAGATACATCTTCTGTTACATATTCTTTGTAAAACCCTGGTGTACAAATAAAGTGTAATCTATCTATCTATCTATCTAAACATTACAATGGTATAAGAAGGCACTAGATTTGTCAGTCAGAGATACTTTACTTCTACGGGGTATCTTCTTGAAAAACAACTATCTGTCAATACAAAGATCCACAAAAAGACGTTACAAGACTTGATTAAGTTGATTACTTATTGTTGTTAAGATGTCGATTTAACTATCAGTGCACTCACCGGTTCCTTTTCGAATTTCAAATCTCAGTCTTAAGGCTGTGGTAGACAGCGGATGGGCGGGACGGTGACGCGGCGTGAGCAGGTTGTAATGTAGTAGTTAATACAGAGTATGTCACACAGCGTCGTCGCGCTCTAGGCTTGGTGTTAATACATTTCAACCGCTCACGCCGCGACGCCCGCCGTCCGCTGCGCTTTATGTCTACCTCAACCTTTAATGTATTCAGGGCCTGCCTATATTCACAAAACTTTCACTGTAAAAGTTTCATCAAAAATAAAAAAAGAACAGTCATATATCTAATAATGATAACGCTACCTGGAATAAAGGATAAGCTCCATTCGAAATCGTTAATTGAAAACTTTCAAGCTCAATCAACAAGTAGATAAGATATTCATGTTCAGAAAGCGGATGAAATTTTGTTGTTTATTCGCAACTTTAGCGAGGCATCTAAAGCGCTTAATGGATTTGTACTAAAATAAAAGAAAATTATTGAAGATGAAGACAAACATTTACTGAACAAACTATACAAATTTGCACACTATCTAAAAATCTTATTTGCTAAATACAGATACAGTATTTTTTTTTTCAAAGATAAAAGCAACGTAATAGGTTATTTTACAACCTTTTTTGAAGTGTTTTAATTTGACCCTAAGGCAACAGCAAACGACTAATTAAAACAATGTTCAATTGATAAGTGGCATAAAAATGCATTGCAATTTTATATTTTTAATTAATTGTATAAACACTAAACGCCATGTTGCTATTACATCACGATGGCAAGTCGGTAGGAACAGCGTAAATTATTGCAATTTTTCCAATCTTTATGATTAGTGATGGATATAGAAAAATATATCCTACATCGATGTTTAAGCATTCCGTAATTAGGCAAAACAAAAATCAGAATTAATTTAAAAAATCCTATTATGAAACAGCATTTCCTGGGTATATTAATACTTTGTCTATACAAAAACCGCTGTGGATGGTTATATTTAAGTAAAATACACATAAGGAATAAAACATTATAAATTTCAATTTATAACTTATCTAGTTTTTTACTAACGTGATGACGTAAGTCGTAGCGGCTGCCATTCCGCTTATTTGTAGAAGAGATAAAAAACTGAAAACTAAAATTTTATGTATTATAAAAGTAAATTTCGAATACTGATATTATTCAGTTCCCTTTTGCCTAAATTATCTTTATGTTATGTTTTTTGATCATTATATTCAAAGAGTAAAATATTTTACTTGGATGTTTTGTTAATTAGGCATATCTTTTTAGACAGCATTCTAATTAGACACGACGTTAATAACAATGGAATTTTGTACACCTACACAATTCTGTCTATTTTTAAAGAAGACAGTTATGTGAATTATGTGCTATGGTGAGTTTGAGTTTTAAACACCAGGCATACGACTTGTTTTTAAGGAATGATAGATAACCCGGTACCTAGGGGTCGGTAACCGGTTTATAAATTTAATAAATCTCTTCAAATTTCTTATAAGACATTGTTTGATAATCGCCTATGGGCGATTATCAAACATTATATATATAATATGATATAGCACAATAGCAGCGCTCCGCGATTTCACCCGCGTGTATTTATCGGAGGCCCTAACCCTTCCCTCTCTCCTATTCCCGTCCTTCCCCTCTCCCTTCTTCCCACTCTTCCCCTCTCCCCCTCTTCTCCTACTCCCACCTTAACGGGTGGCAACGCACTGGCGACTCTTGAGTTACAGGTGCCCATGGCCGGCGGTAGTCATTTACCATCAGATGACCCGTCTGCTCGTTTGCCCGCTATATCATAAAAAAAAACCTTTCGTCCAAAAAGAAAGTACTGTTGTCAAGGGATTCAAAAAATACTTTTATGCAAGCGAAGCCGCTTGCAAAAGCTACTAACGATGTAAATTTATATTTATGCCATTAATCTACGCATTTAAGGCTCTCTGCTTTGTTACCGGTATACACAATGAGATTCTCAATACAATAATTTTGTCCATATAATTCCTTAAAAAGTCTTTTCGCAAACAGGTATCGCAATTTTTCATACTTTACAATACTGATTTGATACAGTACGGTGTAAGGACGTCCCTTTAAATTTCTATACACTGTGGACAAAAGGCATTTCGCTGGACAAAACTGTCAGGCTTATTGAAGGCGACCGACGCAACGGTAGATAAGGAGGGCCCTTAAGAGCCTGTTTTCTGAATAACCCAAAGTGAATAACTTGATACAATATAATCACCATAAACAATAAGTGTTTTTCAAGGACTTTTGAAAATTATTAAGAGTTGCTGGAAGCTTTTAGCTGTTATTTTGCTAAAATAATGTCTAGAAAGCGCTTGAACTCGAATGAACTTGAACCGCTTGAATTTGTACATACATGCATGGCCACAGAACAGGACTGTACTGCGTATATTTCTCCCACTGTGTATGTTTATTCCCGAGAGAGCAGAGTTTTACGAAATTCCAGAAGTAAGTCTGCTGTTAGCTAATATATAATACATAATTGAAATTCTCACCTTTAATACTGTAATGTCTATAATTTTTTTAAATAAAAAAAGTAGCGCTAAAATAAAATATTATCAGTGGTAACTGGCAAACAGGTGGCAACACTTATTATAGTGAGGAGGGATGTGTTCTTGTGAATAGGGTTGGGATGAGTACGGGATACTGGGAATCTAGGATGAACTTTACTAGAACAATAAAATTAACCATTAGATGGATAGTGATAGTCAGTTCAAACTCTGAAACTCGTCCATGAATTGTCATGGACGAGTTTCAGAGTTTGAACTGACTTTTTTATAATAACTAATTCCTTACTTTACGCTTTCTTAATATTAATGAAAACCATAACCATATCGAGTTAATAGCTGAACATTACCATTTTTTCCAGTAAAACCTTTAAGATGTGGCTCTCTGGGTTTGTTTTAATGACTTAAATTTGACGACCATTAACATAAACCTGCTATATTTTGATTCCTTCTCCACGTATATGGGTCTTTTTTAAGGCTCAACTTTAACTAAATCATATAGGTTGAGTATAAAAATGCAGTCAACTGACAGTACATTCTCAGTGTCCTTTCACTTTTTACGATGGTGTACGTTACCGTTTGTATAAGTGGACTGTTCTAGTTCTGGATAATAATAATCTGATACGCGTGTCAGATTATTATTATCCAAATATAGCCTAGCACTTCTCCTAATTAAAGACATAATACTACCCATTGAGCCAACATTAACCAGTTATGATAATTATCTTTAACTTTTAATACAATCTTGCAGACTGCTAATGCTGTAAAATGAAACCTTTCCTACATAAAAAGTATCATAGAATATCCAATATTAATAAAATACCATCGTGGACAAATTTTTTTTTATGGTATAGTGGGCAAACGAGCAGACGGGTCACCTGATGGTATATAACTACCGCCGCCCGTGGGCACCTGAAACTCAAGAGTCACAAGTGCGTTGCCAGCCTTTAAGGTGGGAGTAAGGGAAGAGGGGGGAGAGGGAAGGGTTAAGGCTTCCGGTATCCTCACTCACGCGGTGAAAAGCAATGCAAGCATTGCTTCACTACCGGTTTTCTGTGAGGCCGTGGTATCAGTCCGGTCGAGCCGGCCCATACGGGTCAAAGCATGGCTTTCCCATGCATACTCATACTCTTATGTCATCATTTCATATAAATAATGTTACTATATGCCTATTGTTTTTACTAAATATAAACATATAAATTTCCCATTGATTTTTGTTAGTTTTAATTTTTATAAGACATAACTAAATACTAAGCTAAAAAAAAACGTCTCTAGTAGGGGAGCCCCCTTTTAATCTTTTGTTTATTTTTATTATTTGTTGTTACAGCGGCAACAGATATACACATTCTGTGAAATTTTCAACTATCTACGTATTACGGATCATGAGATACAGCCTGGTGACATCCGGATAGACAGACGGACAAACAGCGGAGTCTTAGTAAAACCCTAAAAATCATAAGTAAACAAGATAAAATAACATACAAAAACACTGGACCCAAAAAATTATTCATGTAAATATCCGATGGTCCGGGAACGTTCCTATCTTTCCCATCACTAGCCCCGTTGTAGTAAATAGACGTTTTTGCAGACATCAAGTTTCATTAAGTCCATGAGGGTATCAGATTTTGAGGCCATTACTCGCAGTGTTTTTGCCCTCACTATATGAGCGTGTTATCCTCTGGAGAACTTGGCCATTCCTTCGTATATTACTTTGATGGTCGGGCAATGGGAAAATGTTTAAGTAATGGGTACAGTGTTTTAGAATCGTCGCTAAAATGGCTATGTTATGAGTCTTAAAATCTGCTAATATCTAGTTCTGTCATATTTTTTTTTCTAGTTTCTGTATACGAGAATTTAAGGGCAGAATTTAAGTTCTTAGCACTTAGTCTTTTTTTTTTATTAATCATTAAAAGAGTGCTAAGAATTTTAAAACATAAATTAGTTTATTAACACGATTATTAATATAACTTATAATAAGTAAATATCCTTTATAATAGGTATATTATAATATATAAATAGTGACCAATAATCTATACTAATATTATAAAGCTGAAGAGTTTGTTTGGTTAACGCGCTAATGTCAGGAACTACTGGTTCAAATCGTGTTGGATAACCCATTTGTCGAGGAAGGCTATATAACATCACGCTACGTTCAATAAGAGCGGAGTATCAATGAAAAATGTTGCAAACACGGGGAAAATTTACAAACGCAGACGAAGTTGCGTTGAAGAAGTTATTGCGGGTCAGCTAGTATATCCGATATTTGTAATATTCGATATCAAGCACATCCCCACTTTTTACAATAAAAAAAGTGTTTTTAGTTAATCGTTTTATTTTTATTTGTATAAGTCTATATCTGAAGACGTGGAGAGATTTCTTTCTACCCTATGTAAATGTGAAATTTTAAATAATAATAACAATAAAAAAAATTATTTAGACAAAATACAACAATGACACATAGACAATAATACTGAAAACAAAAGTCCGCATAAGTACATAGTAGTTTGCATCGTTGTCACCTGTACTAGTGAAAATTCAGTGTATCACAGGTGTCAGCGCCTTCCATGGTCGCAGAACAATCTGACTGAATACGGATCATGTATTACACTTATACAACATTGTGGCATCATAAGGATGGAGTAGTTCACTGTGATTGCAAATATACTTTCTTAACAATATTAGGTTAGTGTGTGTATGTGTAATATGGGAATAAAGCTAGTGTGAAAAGGTATGTATCTAAGCCTGAGTATTTGTGTGTGACTGTATTGTCCGAAATTTTTCTGTTTGTGACAGTATGTGATGTCAAAATGGGAGCCTAACATGGAGTTTTTAAAAAAGATTCCGTGTGTGCATAGTCTAACGTTTTTAGCCAGACCGTTAAACTTAATTTAAATTTATTTTTATTTAGGGGATGAATGTAAATTTCTTTATTAATACGGTTGTAAAGTATACATACACCTATAAATGTAGAAACTTCGACTTGCAAGAGCACTGGCAAATGGCACTTCCGCATGTCTACGGAGTGCCATCTGGGGCACAAAGAGCTGTCTCACGGTGAGGACTGAACATTCTTGATATAATAGTGACGTTGGATATCTGAACGGTTTATGTAGTAGAACTTTAAGGACAGCTCTTTGTGCTCTTTTGACTTTAAGCATATACAGGGAACATGCGCTACCCCATACGGGGATGCAATAACTGAGCAAAGATTTTACACCAGTTTTAATGTTTTAATATCTGCCGAGGACCTTAACTTTCTCATGACAAATATCAGTTTCCTGGTAAGGGCTGAGAGATTTTGAATATGCTTATCTCAGCGGAGGCAAGAGTCTATATGTACTCCAAGATACTTGATACTAGTCGTATGGACTAAAGGTAGGCAGTTACAGTTTTCATTTGGCTTATCATAAGTATGAGCTTTTAATTGAAAGCCATTTTGCGGTTGAGAGGAAGAGTTGCAGGAAAATGTAATGTAATTTGTTTTTTCGACATTCAGTGTGAGAAGACTGGTAGCAAACCATGATATAACAATAGAAAGGGCCTTTTCCGCGTGACTATACGCCTCCAACCAGCCTCTCCCGTGCAAAATTAAAGCCGTATCGTCAGCATACCTAATTATTTTGCACTGTGGTACCTGAAGCCGACTTAGGTCATTTACATACAAAATGAAAAGTGTCGGACCTAACACACTTCCCTGTGGCACGCCAAAAGAGAGTGATTCTTCATCACTAATATGTCGGCCAATCTTTATACACTGAGTACGGTCACTCAAATAGCTCCGGAACAGATCCAGAACAGTTCCTCTTATTCCTATGGATTCCATTCTATCTAGAAATAAAGGGACAGAGACGCTATCAAATGCCTTAGAAAGGTCTAGAAATATTGCAAGCGTCTTAGATTTTTTATCTATCTTGAAACTTTAAATAAAAACGGTTTATTTTTTCGGCACCTCCTTTATTTGCCGCATCAATAAAATGTGGAATGCATCAGCGGCACACGTGTTCCCTTCAACATATAATCCCGGGTCCTTTAAGCGAGGCGTAAAAAAGCATCTCTCGAGGCCGTCAAGATGAGGGCCACCATTATCATATTTCAGTACAGTATCTGTATCTATAATGGTGGTCCTCAGTCTTTTGACCTCACTCTAGCTTTCCTTCAGGCGGTTTGAGGTCATTCTGACGTATCATAATAAAAAAAAAACAATATATGCTATTGGTTTAAAAATTATGCAAAAACTTTTTTAAGAAGCTACAGGGGTCCAGTGTATAGGTATGTTGACCTGTCATTCGGACAGTCTGGGCAGTAACGGTTCAAGTTATACTGGTAAATGATATATGATATGACTGGCCTGTTGGTCTAATGGTTAGTGACCCTGACTGCTGAGCCAGAGGTCGTGGGTTCGATTCCCACCCAGGACAAATATTTGTGTGATGAGCACGATTATTTGGTCTGTCTGGGTGTAATTTATCTATAATATGTATGTAATACCTAGAAATATATAAGTATGTTTATCAGCAGTCTGGTTACCATAGTACAGGCTCTGCCTAGTTTGATCAGACGGCCGTGTGTGAAATATGTCCAGTTATTATTATTATTAAAACAAAATATTTAAAATGTAAGGAATTAGGTTTGGGATTGGAACAGCAGGCCATCTCTAGAAAAAATCAATAGTAAAAGTGATTTCTTACTTTATTATCGAGTTTCCTAATAGAGACCATTTGTTTCTCAGATATTTTAACTTTTATTTAAAAATTCTGTGCAATAGAGTGTTATAATAAGTTACTAAAATCATTATTACAATATATGAATACTTGCTGTCCTATTCCATGTTATTAAATAGCTAGTCGTCCATTGCCCATTTCAAATGAAATAAAAACACTTATTTTTAAAACGAATTTTTAGTTTTAATAGTAAATATTTTTTGAATAATAGCCCTGAAGGCATAATTTCTTAATAAAACATTGAAATGTATGAAGGATTTTATAAAAACGAACTTTTATGTAAACCGTGTGGCTGAAAATAAAAATTCAATCAGCTTTAGAGAGAAATTTTGTTAGAAATGATTCGTTTATTTAATTTTGCTTTTTTTCATTTTATTTTTGGTTTAAACCTTTTGCACGTCTGCTGGTAAAACTATACGACGGCGACTTCAAACAGACTATTAGGTACCTAGTGCCTTAATAATTTTAGCTATTATATTAAAAGTGTCACACGTATTGAAGCCTGGAAGATATTGCTTGTTCTGATAAGGCCGCCCATTGTGCATTTTATGTTTAAGTTGTTTTTTTGATATGTATATATAACATGTGTTTGGTGTACAATAAAGAGTACTATCTATCGATCTACTTATCTTTTTTAATTTTGTAATCAATGATTATTTTTCACTTTTCAATTTTTTTTAACGGTTTTCTTTATTCTTCTTCATAAAAAAGGTGAGTCGCAGATTCGTTAAGCAGTACTAAGTTACTTTGAACGCGAAACAAAGGATATATACAATCCCTAATGTGTGGAAAGGACAGAGATACATTTATTATTTGTTTTTTTTTTATGGGGCAAGCGAGTAGACGGGTTACCTGATAGGAGGTGGCTACCGCCGCCCATGGACACCTGCAACTCCAGAGTCACAAGTACGTTGCCGGCCTTTAAGGTGGGAAAATGCTATTTTCTTGAAGGTTTAAAGGTCGTATCCGTTAGGAAATACTGCAGCTGACAATTTGTTTCGTATATTGGTTGTGCGACGCAAAGTTTTTGGTCAAAAATATTTTTCCACCATTGCACCATACAACTTGAAAGTATTATAGTATGTATCTATAAATATGGTGCAAATACTTACATTTTTCACATTCTGATATACTTTTAGTCAATAAGTAATGCCTATTTGACTTCTTTATAAAAAAAACGGTACAAAATATTATGAAAGCCACAGATGCCAATCCGCCAACTTTAACAACACTAAACATCCTTCAGCCACCTATAGGAAAAAGACCGTGGTAATCAGACTACAATGCTGACCACATCCCCTGAACCTTATTCACAAATAACATACATAATAATAAATTTAACAGAATTTAACTAATCATAAAATAAAGGAGACTTAAATGTAAGACCTTACTTAACTATCCTTTAATTTTACAAGCCTATCAATTTCATATAGATACATTAAATAATCCGTAGTCTTCACTAAAAGAAATCACTTAATTCACTAAAAAGAATCAATAACTTGATAAATACTTGATCCCTAGACACTTTTGATATGTGTACTTTGTGATGTTGACAACTCGTGTTACATTGCCTGTCTTACACATGATATCGTTTAATAAAAACTAGAGCTATTAGCATTATATTTACCATATTTATATTTAAATCATATCACATTAGGTGCAAAGGCAAACTTATTATAAGAAATTAATGTTTCAAATGATTTAAACGCTTGGCGATTTGCAGTGAGTACTTTAACTTTAGTTTTGTTATACTAAATGTAATTTCTCAACTGTTGTGTTTGATTTACGCCAAGATTTCATAGTAAAGTTTCAAATAAGTCTTGCATTCATCGTTTTGTTCTACCAAATATATTTAATCTAGAAACTCATTCTGGGTATACCTAGTGAGCGTCTTAACGCTTAAAATATCTTATGACTTACATAAATCATTTACTGTGAAACCTAAAGGACAACAACCAAGGATCTCTTCACCTCCTAATTGATGGTAAAAGTCGGCCCAGAAAGTTGTCGCGCAAGTGAGTACAACAGTACATACACCCTTAGTAACAATAAATACCATTTATTCAAACTATTCAAGCTAAAGCTAACGAAGTACATAATTATTTTGAAATAAAACATAAACGGAATCAAATAAAACTAGTTCTACATTTTATTTTAATGTTATACTCATTATCATTTGGAGTTAGAAATATATTTATGTTTAAATACTGGGTAAGCGTTCTAGGGATTCAGAGGATTTGCTTTAAAACCATTTGAAATAAACGGTGTTTGTTTTAAATTTATATTTCTTAGAGGTCGTTGTAGATTCACCTTGGGTATTAAAACGGAGAAGAATTCGTTTATTATTATTTTAAATTCATATTTCAAGACCATTACAACAAACATATTGGTTTGTTTTAAAATACTAAACGAAAATATATTAAATTAAAATAAAAACAGATGAAGAACAAATTATCTTCAGTCCAGTAAAACTTTCCTTCGCCCATGCAATATATTATTATATTATATACTAGCAACCTGCCCCGGCTTCCCACGGGTAGCAGAGACATCTGTCTCTGCTACCTAAATCTGCGAATCTTGTTGAAGATTCAACAATCATCAACATATTTCAATCAATTTACACAAAATCTTAACAAATTATACACCTAAACCTTCCTCATGAATCATTCTGTATATTAGTGAAAACTGCATGAAAATCCGTTCAGTAGTTTTTAAGTTTATCGCAAACAGGCGTTTGCCTGTTTGCAATGAGGCGGGGGACTTTGTTTTATAATATGTAGTGATTAGCTTTTCTGTCGATGATGTGAATCTTAGTTAACCTGTATATAAATCTAGAACAAACCGTCTGTGTTAAATTTAATCCAAATACGTTTAGTTTTATAAGAGTGATACATAACAAACATCTACACTCCCAAAAATAATAGCACGTTTATTTGTTCCCAATTTTTCTAATTTCTCTTTTCCCAAAAACTTATTCAAATTAGTACGATTAGGAATTTATCGACCGTGTTGTTTACAAATTCACTAGTGATGCGCTTACCGACGAAAATACGTGTTTAATTTAATTCATATATTTAGGCTTACTTTCATTTAATCGAGACAGAAATGACTTGTTTAACAAGAGTTCTTAAGCTAACTTTAAATAAGTGGACTTCATAAATTCCTTCTTTAACACTATAGACATAAAAGTGTATGTTTGTGCCTTGGTTTCTCAAAACATTGGGTTACTCAGCGGATTGATGACGGCCACACCTCACAGGAAGGCTGTCTGTCTTGAACTTGTAGGTTAGGTCCGAAAAACGGAGTGAGTGAGTTAATTTTATTTATTACTAACTAGCAGAACCCTAATTATTTTTCTAAAATAAAAGTAGCTTAAGTTACTCCTTACAATACCAGCTATTTGCCAGTGAAAGTCCCATGAAAATCGGTTCACCCGTTCCGGAGATTAGCCTAAACGAACAGACAGTTAAAAATTTAAAAAACTGGTTTTAGGCCTAAGTATCGTGCAAATAACTGTATGAACTTAAAAAAAAATAATATTTTGACATTACAAACAGACACTCATTTTATTTATTTGTATCGATATTTACGTCTGCATCATTTAGGTGTATTGAACTCGGTTTTACTTCTGTTAAAAGACTAATTATTATTTCTATTTTCAACCATGTCTACGAATAAGTGGATTAATGTTGGATCTAAGAAAAATAAAAACAAAATACTCAAGTCTTTCTTCGCAGTAGCCATAACAAGATAGTTTGCGGTAAAGTGTTACTAAGAGTTTCAAACTCGCTCAAGACATTTCTTGAAGTTATGGCTGGTGGAACTAACGGCACAACGTAGTTCAATGAAGATAAAGGTAGACAGTTATAATTTCAAATGTATAAATCATGTAATAAAAATCACAACTAGTGAGTAAAGCAAAAGTTAAATATCTATAATTATCATTTAAAAAAAAGTATCACCGACTTCAATGTGCTTTTTAGTGGAAAGTAGATGTATTTTGTTAAAATATAATATGGGTAGGCCAACTAAACGCACTGCTTCAATGAGACAGCGATGTTTCGGAGCAAACGAAAACATCATCGATGTATACAATTTTTAGATATTTGTTGATTTTTAAGAAACTGCTCGACTGATTACGATAAAATTTAAATGGGACCACTTGGGAAGTATACCCTTTGAAACAAAAAAATAATCGCGTCTTCAAGTAATCGGTGAACATACATAAAATAAAAGATTCCGACGAATTGAGAACCTCCTCCTTTTTGGAAGTTGGGTAAAAAACATGCCAGAACTTAAAAAGTTTCTATCATATTTATAAATAACACACCCGATTGTTGTTTAAGTAGTAAATATTGAGGAATAGTTAAAACTAGCAGCGCCCCGCGGTTTCACCCGCGTAAGTCCCGAACCCGTGGGAATATCGGGATAAAAAGTAACCTATATATTAATCCAGGTCTCCAGCTATCTACATACTAAGTTTCATTGCAATCGGTTCCGTAGTTTTGGCGTGAAAGAGTAACAAACATCCATCCATCCATCCAAACTTTCACATTTATAATATTAGTGGGATTATAATATTAGTGGGATAGTGGGATATTAGTGGGATTAAAGTTGTATAATCTCATTTATTTTTAAATTTGTAGTCGTACAAATGTAAGTATACACATTTACACAATGAACTTTTATATTTTAGTTCTCTGAGTTTATAAATTTATAATTTATGCCTCTGTCCATTTCGAATAACGTAAATTTTAAATACTGAAAGAATTTTCTGAATAGATGCAGTGGTTCCGGAGGTTACCCTCTATATACAAACAAACTCTCAAAATTGGGCAGTCTTTATAGTAGAATTTAAGACTAACTTGAGAAACGTGTAAAGGGCCCATCTAATGGTATTAGCGTACACAAGAGATCGTTGGGTGGTCGAATTTCAACCATAATTCATTAAGGGTAAAAATGTATTTTATGTCATTGACTAATATAACTTGAACTGTCATTGTATAGAGTTTCCATACCTTTGACAGATTAACATATTTACTGGATCTCTGTTCTTTTGTCTCTTATTTTTAAATTATAAAGGTCAAACGAGCAGACGGGTCACCTGATAGTAAGTGACTACGGTCGCCCATGGAAACCTGCATCTCAAGAGTGACAGAGAGTCAAGAGGCTTTTAAAATGGGAGTACGCTCGCATAAGAATTTGTTCCACAGATATGTTGTCTCTGTAGCTTTTTGTAGCCGTTTACGCATAATGATTAAACTTAAACTTAATATACATTGATTTAAAATGTTAGCTTTCTGCACTAGTTCTTTAAATAATCTCTAAATATTCAAAATTTATCATTCTTAAGTGAACACAATTTGCTTAAAAATTAGGCAAAGAAACTTCTTTACGTATTAATATAAAGATATAAATATTCGCAACACACAACAGTGGTGTGATTTCTGCTTGGCCGACTCTATCCATACCCAGAATGAAATTCTGTTGATTCACCACCGAGAAAACAGGATTACGCTCAATTTGGCTTACCTTGCATTCTACCTTGTGTTCTACGGAACGGAGGGACTTCCCAAACTATGGGGCTTCAATATTTCAATATTTTCATTAACTTTCCTATATTCTATACCTTTTTTATGAATTAAAATACGTGTTCATTAAATTAAAATGTATGTAGTATGAGTTGATATACTAACTTTTAAACCTTCGCGTTCCATGATATAATAATATCTACGTATTTACGGGAATTAACGCGATCACCAAAAGGTATCAGATATCAGAGGTATGTAATACCTTTCGTGATCGCGTTAATTCCCTTAAATACGTAGATAATATTATGAGTTGATATGTCAAAGATTTGTTTCACAAAGCGAAAACTCACACAAAACTCGAAGATGAAAAGTGAGTGTCAGACCATTATTAGTGACCCCATTGTCTGAACGAGTACCTCCACAATCGCAGTGGCTAACGATCACTTCGCTTTGTGTGAAACTTGAGGGCAACAGTTGCACTTGTTTGTTTGATTTGTCATACTAATGCCAGCTCTATAGAGATTTTTTGTTGACCATTCGTATAAAATTCCAAAGGTTTTGCCGGGCTTCTTTCAATTAAGAGTATGCTCTTTTATGTAACGTGAACTCGGCAAGCGCTTTGAGTTGCGCTGAAAAGATTTTTAGTCTAAAAGATTAAGTTAATATTTTAGGCTAGTCAAGAATACAAAATAAACATTAAAAGTCGAATCTGCGCAGCTTTATGCGCGGAATATTTTTGACCAATGGAGATCGGGTATGATAATTGGTACGACGGATCATATCTTCTGTTTCTGTCTATCTGCTTGTGGTGAGCAGTTATGATATAATGCAAATTCTTTATTGGCATAATCATTTACGCGTAATATTATGAATCCTCTAACGCCTGTGCCAGAAATACCTGAGTTGCAGACGTTTCCGATAGCTATAAACACTCGCCACAACAGTGTTGTAATTAGCTCTGATAGCACATATTCAGCTGGAGCATGGAGAGGAGTATAAAACTAGTCTTTGACCACGGCTTCGCTCGCTTGAATGTACCTAGATTTTGTTAAATAATTCTGGTATCTCTCGGGAAGAGAAGGTACTATTTCCTATGTCCCTGACAACAAGTGTGCAAAATCTATACTAATATTATAAAGCTGAAGAATTTGTTGGTTTGGTTCAACGCGCTAATCTCAGGAACTACTAGTTCGAATTTGAAAAATTATTTTAATGTTGGATTGGAGCCCATTTATCGAGGAAGGCTATAGGCTATATAACATCACGCTACGACCAATAGGAGCGGAGCAGTGACTATAAACACAGGTGAAACTACGGGGACGGCTAGTGTCATGATAATCGATTTAGTGATTAAGGCGTGGCAACCTACAAACAAACAAATAAACTCACTTTCACCTTTACAATATTAGTTAGAACTTTTTTTTTGTATAGAGTATATATATATCTATATGATACAGATTTAGGTACATATTTCATAGCGTTATGGTAATAAGACGAAGCTAATAAGATAAAAGTTAAGCTATGACGGTTTCCAAAACACATCGAAATAAAGTCCAAACAAGATTCTGTTGTTGCCAACGGAATTAAACTTATATGTTTTATTGGTTTTCTTGTTTTCGAAATGAGTAAGTTTTCTATCCACATTACTTCCGCGATCCTTTAGCCGATGGTGACTTTTGTTTTAGTAAAGAGTTAAGGTCGACATTTTGTTACGGTTGGATGTTATTAGCTCGAGGTATAAGGTCGATGAACTATACATATTTATACCAGCTAACCAGCCACGCGTAGCTGTAGCAAGAGAATTCGCTATAAAGAAATGTAAAAAAAAAAAAGCTATCCTATCCCTCAAGTTGACCAAAGATTGTGCAAAATTTCATTAAAATCTGTTCATTAGTTTAGGAGTTCATCGCAAACAAACAATGTGACATGATTTCTTAAAAATATAGATATAACAATATTTATGTTTAGAGTAAGATTTTTTATTAATATATGCTTGCATGCCATTTATTCGATACCTACTAAAGCTAAAGCATAACGTTTTAAAACATAAATCCTATTCTACTAATATTATAAACGTAAATGTTCGTGAGGATGTATGGATGTTTGTTACTCGTTCACGCAAAAACTACTGAATCGATTGCGATGAAACTTGGTATGTAGATAGCTGGAAACCTGGAATAACATATAGGCTACTTTTGTCCGATATTCCCACGGGATTGGGAATTACGCAGGTGAAATCGTGGGACACAGCTAGTTAGAAATAAGTATTGTAATACTTGTTGTTTGCCAATCATTTCAGATATGAGTCGTCATTTAAAAATAGGTCTTACGGGTACTTACAATGAGACTTTCAGTATTGACATTATAGCTATTTTAATATTCTTTAAGAATCTTCAAAATTTAATTACATTATGTGTAATAAATATATTATATAATACATATAAAGTTAAAGCTGTTACACAAATGTTTCACTAGATACATTTTTTCAAACAATACAAAGCACTCCTTTATTTTAAAAGCAGCTAAAACCTTCTCATTGTCTGAATTCTTTCAATAGTCTACGTGTTCAGATGGTTGACATTTCTCTCCGTTGCACGCGTTGGGTGTCGAAGCCGACAAAATGTTTTTTGCTTTAGTTGCAGAACATTATCTTCGAAGTAGTTTACTGTTTCTGGCAATTCCGAAACCGACCAGTTATCCACGGTCTTTTGTTACTTAGAGCATGAATCTTCTCTTACCTACCATAAATGTAATGTTATGTTCATGACTAGGTTGTGTTTATATAGATTTTCGTCAATCATTTTTGTACCCCTGATAATTAGGTAGGTAACGCATGAAAATGTATCAAAAAACTTAGCAGTTATATTATTAGTTAGGTAGTCATGAGAGCTTTTCGGCAGGGGGTCTCAGTATCGTGGAAGAAACACACTTCGTAAATGTTTATGAATATCAAAATTAATTAAAATCAGGCGAGCTGTGTCCAACTAAAAACCCCATTGAACGAAAAACTGTAAGGTCCCAAACAGTTTTATGTGGGACCTCGGCCAAGTCATGGACATCTTAATCCATAAGTATACATAAAAATGAATCAATTTCCCTTGGTCACGCCATAATCTGAGAAAGAATTAACCCATTTCATTCATATTTATTGATGTTTTCTAATACTTTGTAGAAGGTATTTACAAACCGAAAAGAAAAGTCGGTTCCAGTGGGATAAATTTGAATTTCAACGCGAACGAAGCGTTCTGTTGTAGCTATAACTACGTGAAACCAAAAATTTTATTAGTTACTGTTTTATCGCACCTAAATTTTGCGTGTTATTTTCGTTTAATATATAAATAAAATATGTTTTTAGGCCTTGTATTTTGAATATTAAAAATGTGTTAAATTAGATATCCATGTTCAGGCGCAAGTGAAGTGTTCCTAGAATATGAAAACAAAATTACCTTATAAGCTTTACTATTTTTCAAAATAATTACTTATGAAAACATTTTTACACATCCAATAACATATTAAACAAGAAAATATTTAATATTTTTAGAGATTTTATAATATTGGTTAATGCGATTTATTGTAAGCAGTTTTGGTTTACTTTTTTCACCGTTTTTAGGGTTCCGTACCTTGAAAGGAAAATACGGAACCCTTATAGGATCACTTTGTAGTCCGTCCGTCTGTCTGTCTGTCTGTCAAGTTTTATTATTATGGAACAGCAACAGTCCTTACAGTTACAAATAGAATGAATTTTAAGTCATAAATCTATATAAATATTTAAAAATGTTTTTCTTTATGTTCATTTGATACAACCAAATTCTCAGCTTCATTTATTTCACAATAAAAGAAAACAATTACTATTCTAGTATGTTTACCAAACTGCTGTCCACCCTATCCCTTAACCAAACAAAAATCTTAAAAAAAATATATACCAATAACATATTTAATTATTAACGACACTCAATTTCTAACACAATTTGAAGCACTATTTCTATTACTTCTCGACCTAAAACTTCCACGTTCAGTTGGTGTTACAGCCCCGAAACCACTTAAACTACCTACTTTTATACCGCAATAAAGAATTCTGAAACTATGAAGTAAATCCTACGTATTGAAGTATCGCCTTATGTTGTAAGCTTTAATAATGAAACTCCACAATATAGGTCCTACGTCCTTGAGCTTATCCCAAAACATATTTTTCTTTATTCTCCCTAATACTCGTAAAGTTAACTTATGGGTTGGTAAGCCGTCCGGTAAGCAGATATCGGACCGGCAACAGCTAAAGCTTTACAGAGTTTTAAGTGACGAGGAAATGGAGCGCAGAAGTTTAAATTGATAATATCCGTGATTTTATTTTGCTGGAATTTGTTTATAAAGCCTCCAATACTTCGTTGGGTAGGGAAAAATGGCGCTGTATTGAAGAAATATAATACAAATAACTTTATTGTACTTTATTTAAAATTTTACTAACAAAATAAAAGTAAAATGGATATGTGCAAAGATGGCTTTATCGCTTAAAACCATATCCTTACATAGATATTTTCTAACATGGATTCTTACATACTTCTGTGGATGGAAAAAACAAAACTAAGCATGTTGAAGAAATCATGAATCATGAAATTTATATAATCATGAAACCTTGTACAGTACCAGTAGCATAGTTTTCCCAAATAAGTATAGTTTAAGGTCCTTCATAAAAGACATTGACTGACCTGTTGGTCTAGTGGTAAGTGATCCTGACTGCTGAGCTAGAGGACGTAGGTTTAATTCCCACCCAGGCCAAATAATTGTGTGATGAGCATGATCATTTGTTCTGTGTCTGGGTGTAATTTATCTTTAACATGGATGTAGTTAGAAAAACATAAGTGGTTGCCATAGTACAGACTCTGCCTTGCTTAGGAGCAGACGGTCGTGTGCGAGACGTCTCAAGTTATTATTATTATTTACGGGGTTGAAAACACAGGGGATGCTCATTGCATTGCTAACTTTCACTTGACAACATTGAAGACTAGTAGCCTTAATTGTATAACAGTCAGTTTAACAGGTTCTAACCTACCAATTACAAAAAAAAACTACGGTTTAAGATAGAGTTGGTTAAATAGGTTGAAAGGTCGATAAAATTAGGCTTTGGCCAACGAGAGCATATTTATCGGAAAACAGGAGCAGTAGCCATATCAATTTAACGGCGTTGCTCGACTATGTGGCGCGGCGGTAGTGCATTCTACTGCCACACCGGCGGTCGCAGGTTCGATTCCCGCTCAGTGCCAATATTTGTTTGGCTATTTGCATTGGTATGATTGTTTCTATCCTACTAATATTATAAACGTGAAAGTTTGTGAGAATGTATGGATGAATGGATGTGAGGATGTATGGATTTATGGATGTTTGTTACTCTTTCACGCAAAAACTACTGATCCGATTGCGATGAAACTTGGTATGTAGATAGCTGACCTAAATTAACACATAGGCTACTTTTAATACCGATATTCCCACGGTACCGGGACTTAAGCGGGTAAAACCGGGGGGCGCTGCTAGTGTAAAATATGTATGTGTTTATTAAGTATGCCTCATAATAACCCATAGTACAAGCTCTGTTTAGTTGGGTCTAAATAGCGATGTGTAATGTCCTAGGGTATTATTATTATTATTAAAGCGGTCATAACTTTTAAACGGATATTTTTTATTTTTTTATTTTTTTGTAACTGCATGCTAGAGTCATGCCCTTTCAGTGACTTAAATGTTCCATTGTCGTATACACCCTGTATTTAAATTTACAGATATTATTAAAATAACCTTTTTTTTTTAAAGACAACTCCCGCATTAGGAATTACTCCTGTGTCGCGCGGGACTTTACAAACATACAAACAACGGACACAAAGAACACCCAGACTCAGGTGGGAATCGAACCCACGACCTCTGACTCAGCAGTCAGGGTTACTAACCACTAGACCAACAGGCCAGTCATTAAGAAACAGAAACATACAATGGTTTTCAAACTGTAACAGTTACAATAAGCACCTGCATTATGAATATTTTTGAATAGGGTAATTATGAACCAAACAAACAATTAACTCATCAGCTTTATAATATTAGTATAGATTTTTTAAGTCAGGTATCAACGGACAAAAGGCAACTCCAAGTTAAACTTCTGCTACATTTTTGTTGTGTGTAAACAAAGTAGAACTTAAGTATAAACGTAAACAGATAACAGGTCTAGCAAGCAGGGATTTGTGTGCGAACCATATTACACTGAGTTATATAATACTAGCTGCGCCCTGCGGTTTCACCCGCGTAAGTCCCGATCCCGTGGGAATTTCGGGATAACAAGTAGTCTATGTGTTAATCCAGGTCTCAAGTTTCATCGCAATCGGTTCAGTGGTTTTTGCGTGAAAGAGTAACAAACATCCATACAACCTTACACAATACACAATATTGAAGAATCTATAAAACCACATATAATTATTATTTTAAATTCAGTAAATTATAGTAGTGTTTATTGGAAATACTAAAATACTAACTTAAACTCACTCTAATTTTCAATAATGATTATTATTTTATTTACCAGCAATATAAGCCTACAGTTTGTACTGAGATGCTTATATGCTGCGAAGTTACAATACATGTTATAGTATAGTATTTACCATTTTAACCGACTTAAAAAAAGAAGAAGGCTCTCAATTCGTCGGAATCTTTTTTATATGTAAGTATGTTTCCAGATTGCTCAAAAACACCTGGACCGAATTAGAAAATTCTCCTTTTGTCTGAAAGAGCGTACTTCTCAAGTGGTTCCATGCTCATCAGATCAGGATCTAATGATGGGATCCGTACGTAATCAAATCAAATCATGGGACGAAAGTAATCAAATTGATTTTGCAGTTTGTTTGATAGTTATTAACATCTGTGGTCTTTTTGCCCTTCCTTTTTTTTATGTGGTTTCCAATTAATGTGGGTGTCTATAGTTAACCCGAGCAGATTAAATTCTTTAACAAGTCCTAATTAATGGGACCTTAAAAAATGGGATGGATTTTAAGTGGAAGAGCCATGCTTCGGCACGTATGGGCCTTCTCGATCGGAGTGGTACCACGGCCTCACAGAAAACCGGCTTCATAGCAACGTTTCGTTGTGAGTGAGTGAAGTTACCGGATGCCCTAACCCTTCCCTCTATTCTTTTCGTCCCCTCTTCCCTCCCCTCCCCTCTCTTCTCCCCAATATCCCCCTCTTCCCTCCCTTCTCCTACTCCCACCTTAAAGGTCACAAACGCACTTGTGACTCTTGAGTTGCAGGTGCCCATTGGCGGCGGAAGTCACTTACCATCAGGTGAACCGTCTGCTCGTTTACCACATATCCCATTTAAAAAAAAAAATTATTATCTAAAAGAGTTATTTTAATGTGGGTGGAAATGTGTTTGTCAATTATGTTGAGCCATCTAATCTATTGTGTTCTTTATATATTTTTTTTATATTTTCATTTGAATTTAAAAAGGTTGCATGATACAAGTTACAAGATATCAAAAAAAAAACCTTAAAACCTTCTTACCACCAAACGGAATGTCATGTACTCATTCATGTCATTTGCCATTGTGTTGCTAATAATTCCCAACTTAGCCAACTGCTTGTTTTCTTACGACGAGGTGGACCATCTGCATATACAACATGAGTCTAGACAAGCCGAACTACACAGTGACTACTAATCCTGCATCGCGCAGTGAAAGTTTTTGCATCGATTAGTATATAATTATGTACAAGTTCCCAACATCATTTCTGGTATCACCTGGCCTGGTAGGAGGGTCCTTTCTTTGCGTTAAAGTTGTTTTTTTATCTAAAAATATAATTGTTTCAAAAGTTGGAAGCCTAAAATATTTTCATTATTAAAAATAGATGCCAGTTGGTGTTACTGTCCTAGTGACCTGTCCAGTCCCAGGAAACACAGGACAATCTGATACGCAACCCCGGCCTCTGCGAGCTACTGTCTCTCCCGTCTCAGTCCCGTTCCCCATCCCAGACTTGCGGTATTCCTTACCCTAGGTTCCTCTCCCTACCCATTTTTCCCTATACAGTTTTACCTTCTCCCTTCTTTCCCGTCTTAAAACGACTACATTCTCAAAGAGGGTTGGCGTCAGGCAGGTGGTCGATCATAAAAAAAAACCAGCCAAAATCTTCTGCAATGTTACACATAGCGCCGACACTTATGAAAATTGGGAAAGGGTAGGAAGATGATGATGATGATATTAAAAATAGTCTTAGTTAAGATGAAACAAAAAATAGATATTCAGATTAACTGGAGACACCACACAACAAATAAATCAATATTAGTGCAGACAAAAGCAGCCAAAAGGAAAAAGCTACTAGTAACGTAGTATTCTTGTTAATCCCTCCAGCTAAGCGTAAGTATGTAAGTATGTAAGAAGTAGAGACCGCTTAAATTCTATAGTTCATAGCATATTTTAGCCATAATCGTAGCCATTAATGTGGTTAGGCGAGAGAAATGTATGCCCTGCCCTGTTTTATTGTTACGGGACTAATCGATGGTAAATCGTGAGCGTGTCCGACCGCGCGTTGACGACGAGTAGCCACGTCTAGGGAGCACCACATTGTCCCGCTGAATTGACGCCAAACTAAAACTGTTAGCGCTACAATTAAACACGATATTTACTGATATGGGCTCGTGGCTAAGTGGTAACCGAGTAGGTTAGCACATTACACGGCTAAGTAATACTAACCAGGTCGGTCTTAGGAAAGGTGACCATTCTTAACACATTAAGACCCCTCCATGCCTCGCAGAGCACGTTAAGACATTGGTGCCGGTTGCTATACGAACATCTGAGGCCCTGTGGTAGTTGGAGCCCTAAAAATTCCGACAAACTGGCCTAACTACAGAACTGCGATATGAAAGAAAAGAAAGAAAATCTGTAAGGCCGTATCGAAGTTACACTGAAAGCCGCCCCCAACTTAGTTGGGAAAAGTTTGCTGATAAAGACAAAACGACGATAGCTACGGTAGTCTAATTGCTTAGGTGTCAGACTTGCGATTAAGTGATTGTGGGTTCGAACCCCATCCAGAACACTAAGCGACGTGAACCCACTTCTAATACAAGCAAGCTGCGGGGGTCGATAAGAATAATAGTAATGTGTGACCCAAGTTGCTAGAACTGTTTTTAGTCCCAAATAAGATGTCGTATTATGCCCCCAAGGACAAAACACGCTTATTAGACGCGCAAAATGTACAACTTTCACAATCCCCTTATAAAATAAAAAACAATTTGTTGAACAAAAACAAAGGACTAAAACTATATGATTAGCAAAAACCTTTCAAGTGATATATTATTTTCCTTCTTTGTTTGTTGCGCCAAACACACTGGAAGTAACATGAATAATTGAATTTTGCTCAATTTTATACGAAGCGCACGAAAATTTTGTACAAAATTAAATTACTTGGATGGTAATGTTCTTTCTATGCTGACAATACGAGTGAGGGAAGACGACAAAATGGTTTAGGCCTGTGTTTATAAATAAACATTCTAGGTTATTTAAATGCCGACTAACCAGTGTTATAATAAAGAAAGTAATTGAATTTTGTAATTTCAAATCATTTCTAATTAAGTACTATATTCAACTGAGGTTTGATTATTAATATTATAAGTAATAAGCTATAGGTATTTTCCTTGATATGACACTAATCACCTACAATTTTCATTTTGATCGTGGGAGAGCCATGCTTCTGCACGTATGGGCCGGTGCGACCGTTGTGATACCACGGCCTCACTGAAAACCGGCAGTAAAGCAACGTTTCATTGCATTTCGCCGAGTGAGTGAGGTTACCGGAAGCCCTAGCCCTTCCCTTCCCTCTCCCCTTCTCTCCCCCTCCTCACCTCTCCTCTTCTCTCCCACTCTTCCCCTACTCCTACCTTAAAGGCTGGCAAAGAAATTGTGACTCTTGAGTGGCAGGTGCCTACGGGCGGCGGTAGTCATTTACCATCAGGTGACCCGTCTGCTCGTTTGCCCCCTTTACTACAAAAAAAAAATATTAAAATCTTACTCAATAAATTATACAGCATAGGTATAATAGAATAGAAAAAGTTCATTCCGACAGAACATATATAAATGCCTTCAATCTCCAAGGTAGGTAGCGTGGTAGAATGCTTTATGCTTACTATTACTCATTTACATCAATGATATTCTGAAATGGAGCTATAGAGATACAGCTATTAGGACCTTGTGTCATGCTTGAGGACGGTACCTATCTCGTTACTTGTGACTGGCCTGTTGGTCTAGTCATCCAGTGGTTAGTGACCCTGACTGCTGAGCCAGAGGTCGTGGGTTAGATTCCCCCTAGAACAAACGATTGTGTGATGAGTACGATAATTTGTTCTGTGTCTGGCTGTAATTTATCTATAATATGTATGTATTTAGAAATATATAAGTATGTTTATCAGCAGTCTGGTTACTATAGTACAGGCTTTGCCTAGTTTAGGACCAGACAGCCGTGTGTGAGATGTGTCAAGTTATTTTTATTATGATATGCAACATTTTTACGTAATTTCACGGTAGATAACAATTATAGCCTTCTTAATAACCCATGGCTATAGAGAAAAATTGGTGTAAAACTCTTCTACTTTCCCATTTTAGTGATATAAGGCGTAAGTATTTATATTATATAATTATAAAAGATAATGCTCAGTATTTTACTAATTCTATTGTTAGAAAAGGACGAAATACTTTTATAAATGTTAGTTCTATCTTCGATGAAAATATTTCCGATTAATAAATTTCACGAGATACGAGATTATATTTCTAAGAACTTCTTTACAATATAATTTTACGTTTTGCACAACAAGTGTCATTATAAGAATTAGATTCAGTTTCTAGTGTATTGGCAGAATCGAAACTATTGATTTAGGTAAGGAGCCAGTAGTAGGTGTCATCAATATAGTTTATTTAATAAACAAGTGAATCACAGTAGTAGAAATGGTAATAGTGAAGATTTCAAAAGACTCACAAATACTTACCCTAACAATAATGCGACAAAGTGCAAACTAACTTTGACAACAATTCATGTCCAAAACATATTTCTTCAATCATATTTCTTACAGTTATTATTTACTAGCAGCACCTCGCGGTTTCACCCTCGTAAGTCCCGATACCGCGAGAATATCGGAATAAAAAGTAGCCTATGCTAACGCAGGTCTAGGCCAGGTCTCCAGATATCCACATACCAAGTTTTATCGTAATCAGTTTAGTGGTTTTAGCGCGAAAGAGTAACAAACAAACATTCATCCATCCATCTATCCATCCATCCAAACTTTCACATTTATAATATTAGTGGGATAGTGGGATTTATAATATTAGTGGGATTCACGCTTCTAACAAAAAATATATCAAAATTAGCTGTCGTGTGTAGCTCCGCTCATGTGATTCCAACTAAACATTAATATGCCTTAAGAACCGTGTATTTTTTATATCTTAATCTTATACAGAAAAAATAGTATGATTCAGTTGTCCGGTGTCAAAGATGTGCAGTTCAATAAACCAATAAACATAATTTTAAATTTTTAATGTCACTAAGCAATAGCTGTGGCTGATATAGGAAGAGAGTACAGTTAAGAATATTAGTTGATCACAGACTCAAATGTTTCATTGTAGCTGGCAGTATTTTTTCGAAAGAGTAATTCCCGTATGTATCAAATGGCATATAACCACACAAACCTTATACATCTATCTAGAATAAATTGGAGCGTAGTTTATATTAAAAGGTTTTTAATAAAATTTACAAACGAAACAATATTTTAATTAATATATTTATGGCTATGAGTATTTGCACTAACTGAGGATAGAACCCACACGTTGCGTCTCGCACGTCTTGCAGAGGTCGTCATAATACATTTATTTGTAAAATATAGCTTAAAAATGGTGGCTAAAGACAATTATTAATTACAAACCTTAAAACCAATTGCAGCTTGTTTCAAAATGGAAATAAATCATTCTTAGACCATCTTTTGTACTTATAAAATATGCAGATCAACCTACACATTCTGCGCGCCCATGGATACTAGCTCCTAAACTATAATATACAGTGGGATCACGCACACACATCACGTAGTACTCCTAGAGAAAACGTATTGAATTTTGGTCACGTAAAATCTTTGTATTTTCTCCGTCTCGTGTCTCTTGTTTAGGGTTCCGTGATGCCTACCTTGGAGATTATATTTATCTGTGTTAGTTCTATTAATGAAATTGAAACGAATTACTCGGTCAAGACTTGCTCTGATGTTATTTGACGTTTTTTAGGTCAGTTTTTGCGTTTAGTTATTTTGACTATGTCTGTATATCGGTATTCGATATTCAGTTTATGTTTTACTTCCATTATATTCTTTACTTGTATATTAGTCATAAAAATTACATATCAAGTCTTTATGGCTCCACAATATACAGTCATTTGCCAAAGCCAACACTGAAGATCGTTCACTGTTATATTTTTAAGAAGAACACGGCTGTTAGTGTACCCCAAAGCGATAAAGAAACTCAACACATTATTTAATTCCAAAAATTGCATTACTCTTTCAGAAAATATTACAAAGACTCGTAGATTTTAAATTATTTTGACATGTAATATATTGAACTTACTTGCTTCTTCTTAGTCCTCATCACAGGAAGTCAGTAAATAAGATTTTTACAGTTTCTTTTTTTGACAATTTAGTTCTGTCAACTTCTCAGATTGTGTTAGTAAATGTAAATTGTGTATTGTTTTAAATACCGTTTCTTATGTTCTTAGTTCATATTTATAGTCTGTACTTATAGCGTTGGGAACCTAACAATAAATGTAACATCAAGCATTTCGACGTTCATAGGTGCTACTGTAATCTTGCGGTTACTAAACCCAACATACAACTTAAAATTAAAGCATCCGAGGCATGCTCTTACGTCTCTCTATTATACCAAAAGGACGTAAGGGTAACTGTTTGTAATGTCACGCACCTAATGGGTTACAAAGTGTGTATCGCAATGAAAACCGAACTAAGAATCTTATATACATAGAATCGAATTTTGGTTTGCTCGTCTTTTATGCACTGTTGTACCTTTCATTTGATAAATTTTGCATACGCGTTACCCAGAACACGGGAAGGACATTAGGAGATACCTACCTTATTTCCTATGATTCTAAAAAAAAATGTTTCCGAGGAGTGGAAAAGTTACTTTTACGCGAGCGAAGCCGCTGGCAAAAGCTAGTATAAATGAAAGTGACTTTTTATCTATTTATTTGTTACTTTTCGGCAAAAAAAAAATACAAAAAAAAGTAAGTATTTTAATTATGAATATTAAAAAAAAACAATTAAATGAATCCGACATCAGGTGAAGTCATAGTCAAAAACTTTATAAAAAAACAATCAGTCGTAGAAGTGAAAACGTAACTGACACATCTGTGATCTAAGCGTGACGGTCACGCGAGTTCAGTACTTTTTTTTCGTACCAAAAGCGTCCAACGTGCCTAAAGAAGTTTTCACTTCAAAAATATATTAATTGTAAGGACTACGGAACCAATTACCAAAAAACGGCACAGGATATATGATATCAGTTTACTTTTCATAGTTAGCAGTTTCAAGGGTCACGGTAATATAGATCGCAATACGGAATTAGGAATCCAAGAGCTCTTATCTCAATAAAAACAAACATATAATTTGTATAAGTTATGGAATTAGATAAACTTCATAAGAGCGGAGGCATATTATTTTCTTTTAGTTTGACCTTGCATAACAACTCCAATAACATTTATTTAGAATAGAATAGAATAGAATATTCTTTATTGTACACCATAATACATTAAACTATAGTGATTGATCTTATTATTATTTACCTTATGTTGTAAAAGAATAATAAGGATTATTACTTTAGTATACTGCGTATATATAAAAGAGTAATCATACAATTGAAATAATTACATAAAAAAAAAGAAAATATAGACAAGTATTTAAAAAGATTTGACAAAAATTCAGTACAATTAAGGTTTTGTTTAGGTGTCAAAAAATTCCTTTTCATCATATGGTATATCAATTAAATGATAAAAAATCCTTTCTTATTATAAAATGACTAGTCAATTTTCGCATTAAGAGTTGTAAGGGAATTGTGTGCAGTGTTAAACCTATTTCATTTCAATTTCAATGGGGCTCTCATATCCTACTAATATTATAAACGTGAAAGTTTGTGAGTATTGATGTATAGATGTTTGTTACTATTTCACTCCAAAACTACTGAATCAATTGCGATGAAACTTTGTATGTAGATAGCTGGAGACCTGGTTTAACACATAGGCTACTTTTTATCCCGATGTTCCTACAGGATCGGGACTTACAAGGGTGAAACCGCGAGGAGCAGCTAGTACTAAAATAATTTTAATGTATCATCATAGAAAAACGTTCTTAGTTGATCTTTGACGTCATAATTACATAAGAGTATTGGTATACTTTAAACATCTCTCTACTTTTGAATGATACAATTATTATAACTAAAACATAAAGAAATCTAACCTAAAGGCCGGAGGTCTACTCTCATCTCAAAGGACGGCAACGCACTTGTGACTTTTGAGTTGCAGGTACCTATGGGCGAAGGTAGTCACTTACCATCAGATGACCCATCTGCTAGTTTTCCCCCTATAATATAAAAAAAAAAATATTATAATTTGTGCTATACCTAGACACGTAAACATGAAAATCTATATATACGTGAAGATAATTCTTTGTACCCCTTTTAAGGGATATTTAATTTGGAATACATACGGATTATATGGAGAAGAAATGCAGAAAATTCAAATTTTCAATCAATATGACTGTAATAAATAATAAATTTGAAAACGGAAAATTTCAAAACCTACATATGCGTAGACGTTATGATGTTAACCTGTCATGGTACGGTAACTATATACAATAACTGTTCAAGTAACACTGGTAAAAAAAAAACATTTAAAGTTAGTAAATCGTTTAGAAGCACAGAGTTCACCGGCATCCATAACAACTCTTAACCACAGAGATCTATTATGTCTATTACAAAGTGGAAAACGTTGTCTAAAGTGTATCATGTCATACACTCAGAGGCTTATTAAATACCCACATTTTTCCAACTATAATTCCCACTCACGTAAGAGGGGCAAGCCTAACCTAGAACATATTAGGTACTGTGTACATGAACTAAGATTAATACAGATCTAGATATAAGCTGGATCCAATCACAAATACGTCACATCGCGATAAAATATATTTTATTTCAGGAAACCTACTTCACTCTATATTCAGAATGGAATACAGCTTTAAATGAACATGCAATAACATTGAATAGGGAAAATATATAGTACACAGAAATATAGATTTTTTAACGAACACAAGAATTTTGTGGCGCGTGTTGTCTGATTTCAGCTCATAGTTATAGCTTTGCATAGGTCTGTGTAGAAAATTATAAAATAAACTTTATTGTACAACAATCATCTATACAAATAATTAAAGTGTCTGTTTGTAATGTCAAAATAATAGTTTTTTTAAGCTCACACAGTTATTTGCACGTTACCTATGCCTAATCATCAGTTTTTTTCTTATGGCTTATTTTCGGCATGGATGGTCCTACCTATTTTCACGGGACTTTCGCAGGCAGATAGCTGATGTTTTAAGGTGTAACTTAGGCTACTTTTATTTTATAAAAATAACTAGGCAAAACATATAAATATGTACACAAGAGCGAAACCGCAGCGGGCACAATTCACTTAACACTACATATCACTACATATTATAAAACAAAGTCCCCCGCCGCGTCTGTCTGTCTGTTCGCAATAAATTAAAAAAGTACTAAACGGATTTTCATCGGGTTTCCACCAATAGATAGAACGATTCATGAGGAAGGTTTAAGTATATAACTTGTTAAAGTTTTGTGTAAATTGCTTGAAATATGTTGATGATTGTTGAAGGTGTCTCTGCTACCTGTGCGAAGCCGGGGCGCTTGCTAGTATAATACAAGTTTACTAAATTACATTCCTACACTAATTCATTCATAGATTAACATAACTATTTACTTAAATTATACAGAAAGCTATTTTAATAGGTTAGCTACACAGCAGATTTTATTTTAAAGTAACATCTTTACGGATTCTGTTTGGGTGTCATTTTGTAAAAAGCCCTCAGTTTTATGTCTCGTTATTATGTACTATATATATATATATATATATATAACATTATCTACCAATACAGAAGTATTCGCCTCTGCTTTTCTACATACCAACTTTATCCCTAAACAAAGGTAGAAAAATATCAAACTAAAAATGATAATGCTTCAGTCCAACCCTTCAATGAAATAAGGTTCATAAATCAATCTGTACCAAAGCCTATTATCCTCACAGTACTAAAGCCTTTCAGAGTTGAATCTGTAAGCCAAAATAATACACTCTCAATACTAAATAATCTGTTTTCCTTGGATACGTGTCGCGCCCAATAAAAACAGGTTTTATTGCTGTTTTCAACTGTATTGGATTTCCTTGACTTATTGAACTTCGAGGCCATTGCATTTAGATTACATTCGCGAATCAGTTCGATGAAATCCGTGGCTGGTTTGTTTTTTTTATTAGCGTATTAATTTCTAAGCATTAGGAATTTATACAAAAAAGACAGTTTCAAATATACATAAATTTTGGAGCAGTCGACTTTGGAAATATGTTGACATCTCGCATTCAAACATGTCTAACTTGACAAAACCTCATGTCAAATTAACGATTCACATGATTTTGTGAATGAACATTGATATTTTATTATATCAACTTATACTCAGTCACCAAAATAATATTCGTTATTTGAAATCTCAATATATAACCGTCAAAATTTAAAAATGACCACCCTGGCAAATAGTAATTTTAGATATGTCAACATTTTCACGCCAGTCACAGAAATACTCCTACAATAAATTGTTTGGCTGTTTTTATTTTTAATTCATGTTATCTTTTTATTTAATATTACTATTTTTATTTTTTAGGTTACGTTTAAGTAACGTAAACGTTAAAGTGATGGGCTCCTAAATAATGCACTCTGATCTACGTAGGTAAAGAAAACTTTTTATATGAAACTAAACCTTCGGTGGGAACTCAGAAAGAAAAAGATAAGACAGAGAGACAACAAGATAAGTGTTATTAGTTAATCTAAGGATAAGTAGATAATAAAAAGGCTAATTAAAATATAATATTAATTCATGTTTGCCGTTAGATACTGAATTAAACAGGCATAGAGTGAGATCATTTATATATTAAAGTACCTCATGCAGAACGGATTATCAATGCATAATTAATTATAAGATTGAACATTTTGGTTGCCCGCATTTACATTTAAATGACTCTCACGTCCTTCTGTTCAAGCTCCACACGTTGCTGATGGGTATGTGTTAAAAAAAACTTAATTTCATTTGCAAATAAAATTGTAGCCAAATAAAAGGGCTTCGAGGACAGACCAATGCTGATCTGATCATATGCTTGAGCAAATTTGTCGGCAAGGACTGTGCTTTTAAAAATGTGATATTGACAATAATGTAAATGCTCTTTATTTAATAGTGGGAGACTAAGTTTTTGAAATATGTATAGAAATATATCCCAATATAATGTAACGAGCGACTCAAACTCAAACAAAAAAAAAACAAAAAAATATATTCATCCGATTACTACTAAACTTCACAGGATTACCGGCTGGCCTAAATAAGGCTCAAAATTTCCTGAAAATTTCGTCAAACACGGTGAAGCCGTTTTGTAGTCCATAGGTGTTTTCGCCATATTAAAAACTCATATTTATTTTAATAAAAATAGGGGCAAACTATAGTAGATGATAAAATGGTTCAATATTTCATCAAAATGAGTTTATAGACATTATTATGACTAGTTATACCAGTAACGCAACGCCATTGGCGACCCGACAATGGTGGGGTGACTAAAGGCTAGGCATGCATTATAAGTTGATACCGATCACTTGAGTGAGGGAGGTACGAACGACATAGCAGTTACTGTTACCCAGACTCAGGTGGGAATCGAACCCACGACCTGTAGCATAGCAGTCAGGGTCACTAACCACTAGGCCAACAAGCGAGACAGTTTGTAGTGATAGTGGTGAGATTGTTGCTAATATAGGCTACATACTTATACACGTCGATTTTTATACTCGTATATACGAGTACATATAAATAAAGCTGAGGAGTTTATTTTTTTATGGTGGACCGCGCTAATCTCTGGAATGGTTAGATTTGAATTATTATTTTTGCATTTTATTGTCCAATTCTTGAGGCAGTATCATTATTAACCATCACGCTATTAAACTAAGTAGCTGAGCAGTGACCATAAGTAAAGATGCGGAAAATAGTAGGCTAGTACATACATAAATTCGTTTCAACTATTACTTTTATGAACGTAACAAATAATATGTTATTGTTCAAATGAATTTTAATATGGGTGATTACGAACACGTATAGAAAGATGAATGTGTTGTATAGATACATGAGGCGTCGGGGAATTATGGCCAGCCCTCCAAATACTCTCTTACTGTGTAGAAAGAGACCACCAATAACCTAGAGTACAAGTACCGGCTAAATGGCAACCGTAAATATTACACGATTATGATTCTCATTTGCCTCATTATTTATAAAAAAAAATTAAAGACCCGTGGGAGAGCCATGCTTCGGCACGTATGGGCTGGCTCGACTGGAGTGATACCACGACCTCACAGAAAATTGGCAGTGAAACATTGCATTGTTTTTCGCCGAGTGAGTGAGGTTACCGGAGGCCCTAACCCTTCCCTCTCCTGTCCTCTCCCCCTTCCCCTACTCCTACCTTAAAGGCCGGCAACGCACTTGTGACTCTTGATTTGCAGGTGTCCATGGGCGGCGGTAGTCATTTACCATCAGGTTACCCGTCTGCTCGTTTTCCCTCTATAATATAAACAAAATCATTATAATTTGTGCTATACTTAGACACCCCTATACCATAAAAAAGACAAATGCAAAAACATATGCTTATTTTTTTTTTGTAAAAACCGCGAAGATAGGAGTCGTATAAAATAAAATGTTTTGCACATTTTAAATCACACCAAAATAAATTGCAAGTAAAACAGGTAAGCCGAACAAATAGCTAAATCTGTTTGTTTACCCTCTAGCAACTTTAAGATCGGCCCTCTCACCGGTAGTGACAGATTGTGTACCTTTTTAAGCATCATTGACTCGTCCTTCCCTCATTTGGAAAGGAAAATATCCTTGGTGAGTTACTTTTTGCTTTTAGAAAATGTTAGTCTACCTTTTGGGATAAGATGGTTTAACAGCGCTTATCCCCTTTTATATTCTGATGACTTACTTCGAACACGTATCGTCTTATTAGTTATGTGATGAGTATTATAATTTTTTTCTGTGTCTGGGTGTAATTTATTTATAATATGTACGTATTTAGTAATATATAAGTTTGTTTATCAGCAGTCTGGTTCCTATAGTAAAAGCTCTGCCTAGTAACGGATAAGACGGCCGTGTGTGAGGTGTCTCAAGTTATTATTATTTTCTTTATTCTTATTTTTTTTACAAACATTGTTCAATATAATAATAATAATATTCTAGGACATATTACACAAATCTAAACTAAGCAGAGCCTGTACTATGGGTTGTAGAAGACGGATAAACATACTTTTTTTTTATAAATACATACATATTATACATGGAAACACTCAGACTAATGCAAATAGGCATATTCATGCATACAAATATTTATACCGCGAGGGAATCGAATCTGCGACCCCCAGCGCAGCAGTCGACTACCGCCGCGACACAGACCACATTTAGAATAGAATAGAATATTCTTTATTGTACACCATATAAAAATAATCACAATGGATCTTAAGTTTTCTACTAAAGTTAGGTACAATGGGCGGTCTTATCGCTAAAAGCAATATCTACCAGACAACCTTTGGATGGACTTAGTGACAGTAAAGAATGGTAACTGACGGTGTACTATATATAATAATACATATAAATAACTAAAGAAACACATACATATATAAGTAATAATATACAGAGATAATACATATCAATATTGAGCAAATAGTATTGCAAGAATAACAATAACCTAATATACTAATGGACTATAATCCTAGGTAGTGGCTTTTAACCATGACTTTGAATGCGTGTGTGGTTTGCTTTCCTTATTTACCCCTAGTTATGGAACTAAAATACCTAAATTGTGGATTACCACGCGTTTTTATTTTTGAATAAATAATAAAACAATGCGCTGATTAAGAATTGCTATATCCGCAGTCTGGACAAGTGGAGCGTAGTTTTTTAAATTAAAAACTAACAATCCGCCCCGGCTTTGCACGGGTAGCAGAGACATCTTCAACAATAATCAACATATTTTAATCAATTTACACAAAACTTAACAAATCATACACATAAACATTCGTCATGAATGAATCTGTATATTAGTGAAAAACGCATGAAAATCCGTTTCGTAGTTTTTCAGTTTATAGCGAACACACAGACAGGCAGACAGACAACGATTTTTACATTTCGTATAATATCTGGTTTGCAGTACGTTTCACATCATATGTATCCATAGCTTTATTGCTTTCCTGCTCAAAGTCGCTAAGTGCTTTTTTAAGCGGCAAATAAAGGTCAAAGTTAAAAAGAGCGACTTCAAACTTTATAACTTAATATTTAACTATTTTTGTCAGATTTTGTAGTTTTTTGAAGTTTCTGACATGTTGTTGTAAACATAAAATTAGAAATTGAACAGATATTGCATTTTCGAAAAATAAGAAATGGAGTAATCTTCAGCAAACCAGGAAAAGTATTAATAAAGGAATCCTAACTCCTGTTTACCCCCAATCAATCAGCTGAGATGAAATCCGTAACAGATCCCCAATAAGATAAATTACTGTTTGCATTCACTCGGAATATTAAGTAAATATATTTGGGTTTGGTGAAGAAACTTTGTGAAATAAATTAATTGAAAAGTTTTCTATATTGTGTTTTTGCGAAAATTACGACTTCGAATGTTCACAATGATACTGAGTTTTAACTCCCAATGCAAAAAAAAAATAGAAGTTATAAATGAGGATTAGTTTGTGGTATCGTAGTTCCTAAACGGATATACTAATTTTTTTTATGGACTAGGGAGCAAACGAGCAGACGGGTCACCTGATGGTAAGTGACTAACGCCGCCCATGGGCACCTGTAACTCAAGAGTCACAAGTGCGTTGCCGGCCTTTAAGGTGGGAGTAGAGGAAGGAGGGAAGAGGGATTGTGCGGGGAGGGGGAGAAGAGGGTCAGAGGGAAGAGTTAGGGCCTCCGGTAACCTCACTCTTCACACTCACACTGCAAGCATTGCTTAACTGCCGGTTTTCTGTGAGACTGTGGTATCATTCCGGTCGAGCTGGCCCATAAGTGCCGAAGCATGGCCGGATTTGTATTTTCTTTGCATTAGAACGTTGTTCTCACTGTCTGGCTATTAGTTGTGTTTGGTATAAATTAGTTAGGCCTTTTTGAAATATATTAGAGTAGCTGTTGTGTGCGACTTCGTTAGCGTGGAAGTTGTGGTGAAACCTGCTATGCCAGACTATAATCTATCTCTGTGCCATATTTCATCTAGATCCGTTCAGCCGTTTTGCGTGAAAGGAAATTGTGGAAAAAATTATTAAATTAAGCCTACTTTCGGAGAGCAGGAGTGTTTTCCATAAAATTTCTTGGTTTGAATATGAAAATTAAGTTAAACGATTAAGTTGTTTAAATGTTTTTTTATTACTATGTCGACAGTATGCTTTAGAGGGGTTGACATACCTGCTCTAAGATTTACAACTAGAGCCGGTGATTTGACGACGTCGCTTCGGAAGCCTCGATTAGTAATACCAGCCATTCGTGAACGCAAACTGAAAGCGAAGCGTTTTCGTAGCGTAACTTTATGAGGCACATCCATCTACGGGTCTACGCCGTAGAGCAGTTGCTACGATCTCTACAAAATCCGTGAATTAAAATTTGTTAGTGAATCGAAATTTTAAACAACTTTGAAAAGCAGTTCTCAATTTAGTTGTAGTTTTCTGTGTTGATCGCGTGAAAAGATTTAAAAATATAGGTAGGGTAAGTATAATGTGTACATAAGTGCTTACTTAAAATTTGAAAAAATAATTCCCTACCTTAATTGTGGTAACCAAAGTTTCAATGAGTATGATTTTAAGCATTAAAGTTAGTTGCACGTAATCTAAAATATTATATTTGAACTACAAACACACATATATTTTCTCTACTGTTATTTCAACCAATTAAAAAAAAAATCATAATGTATTCGGCATGGTCAATCCCTACCGTCATTTCTACCTTTTTTCCCAAATTAGGCAGATCATGTACTATGGTAACCAGACTGCTGATAAATATACTTATATATTATATATTTTGTAAAAAAAGTATCGAGTATTGATAACTTAATTCTAATTCCAAATTCAATTCAAATAATTATTTTTTGTGGTTAAATTGGCACAAATGTTTTCTATATTGGCGCAAAGTTTGAACAATATCTGTGATTTAGTTTGTTTTCAGTACTCGATTTTGTAAGCTCATCTTAAGAGTGTTTTGCGATTTTTAAAATAGATAAAAACATCGAACAAAGAGTTTGTCTCAAATTTTGCTTTGCAAATGGAATTTCAAGTTCAAAGTCGATGAAAATATGACAGAAGGCATACGGAGAATAGACTTTACCAAAAACTCGTGCATAAAGTGGTACAGTGCACTCAAAAGCGGTCCAGATTTGTTGGAAGATTTGAATCGCTTTGGTCGGCCATCAACGTCTTCAACTGAAGTTAACATCGCTAATGTGAAGGAAATTGTGACTGAAAATCCTCATTAAATTTTGAGAGAGATAGTCGCTGAACTTTTTGTGTCCCACGAATCGATTTGTACCGTTCAAAACGATCGCTTGGGCATGAAACACGTCGACTAGTTCAGAAAGATCTGAATTTACTTAAAAAACTCAACCGCGTAAAAACCGCTGAAGGCATGCTAGAACGAGTCAATTCTGACGATGAGACATGGGTTTACGAGTTTGACATGCAAACTAGTCAACAAGCTTCGGAATGGCGACTTCCAACCGAACCGTAACCGAATAAACCAAGTCGATCAAAAGTCAAGGTTGACTGGTTTCTTTGACTATCGAGGTGTCGTGCACTCGAAATTCTTACCAGAAGGTCAGACTGTAAATAAATAATATTATTTGAGCGTTATTAGCGGCGTTTGAAAGAGCAAATTCGTCAAAAAAGCCAAATTTGAGGAAAGAAAATTCTTGGATTTAGACTACCACAACGCGCCACAGGCACAAGGCCATCATTGTAAACGAATTTTTGACCAAAAACTCAACATACCTACGAACAACCACCGTATTCACCGGATATGGTTCCACCTGTTTTTTTTAATAGTTAACATTTTGTGTTTTATTGAGCTTTTCCCGGTACTTTCTTAACAGAGTAGTATTATAGATAAATTACACTCAAACACAGAACAAATGTCATTCTCATCTCACTATTATTTGTCCTGGGTGGCAATCGAACCCACAACCTCAGTCAGGATCACTAACCACTAGACCAACAGGCTAGATACGTTCGTCTTATATACTTGTTGTGCTATTAGTTACTCACTCATTATTTCTATGTACCCAAATCACCTCATCTTTATTGCAGGTTGATACCTTTAGTATAGCTATACAGTTTATTATATTTAGTATTTATTTTCTGTAGGTAGATATATATTGAACATGTAAATACCACTATACTGCAAGACTCGAGCAAAGTACTATTGTGTAGGGCTCTTAGCGGACAAAGGAATCGATTACGAAATACAGCCATAATGCTATCGACGTTCGAGTTGTTCGTTCCACCTTTAAATATATTTTAAACCCTGCTCTTCTGAAACTTACGTAGTATAAAATAAAAGAGCATAATTTAACAAGTCGATTATGAAAAAAAATTAAAACACGACTGACCTTTATTTATAGATTTATAAATGGCACCATAAAATCGCCATATTGACTATTCTCAGTTAGTAGTCAGTGTCACACCCCATACAGCCAAATTTGTTAAGGCATTTCGAAGTTATGATGGAATAAACAAAAACTCACATAAACACACGAACCCTGAAAACATTACATTCTTTTTTTTGGCAGTTGTGTAAAAAAAAACAAAACTTGATTGTGCTAGTTTAAAATGTTAAAAACTTTTTCTATGATTTCAAAATTTTTACTAAATTTTAAGCTTTCGCGTTTCATGTTATATAATTAATAATTAATTATGTATTCACACCGGAATTAACCGGCCGTTTTCCACGGCTAGTGCAACCTGGTCGAAACGTTAGGCAATTCGGAGGTATGTAATACCTTTTCCATGATCGCGTTAATTTTCGTATAAATACATAATTAAAAGTTTATATTGAGCAGAAACATGATAAGCCGGATCAGTTGGTTACAGCTCAATGAAACATTAAAAGTATAAGAATCCATAATCAAATGAAAACTTGAATAATACACAAATATAACCGAATTACAACCAGAAAAGTTAACCGACATTGAATTTAATAAAACTAAAATTTATAAACGGTACAGAAAATTTCATTTGTGAGCGTATCTGGTGATGAAAAATGCTTTGTCCCACTTGCTGGCATTCCTTGCATGGCTATGAGCGCCATATTCATAGTAAAGACATTTATTTCTCCTATTTCATATTTATAAACCACTAGCTTTTGCCCGCGGCTTCGCTTATGATAATGTAGATTTTATCAATCAATTCAGGCATGGGCGTTCCCAGCTTTTAACCCAGGGGGGTGGGGGGGGGGGGGCAATTGTTTTTGTCAGTCCAGGGGGGAGGCTAATCTAAATTTTAATCAAAATTACGTTACTACTATGAAACAAAGTCCCCCGCCGCGTCTATGTGTCTGTTTGTTCGCGATAAACTCAATAATTACCGAACGGAATTTCATACAGTTTTCACCAATAAACGGAATGATTCATGAGGAAGGTTTAAATGTATAATTCATTAAGGTTTTGTGTAAACTAGCTGAAATATGACGATAATAGTGGAAGATATCGGAAAAAATCAATATACGCTTTGTTACCCGTGCGAAGTCGGGCCGGGTTGCTAGTAAGTTTATACTTTTAGTATGGATACAAATATATTACCCATGACCAACGACCCCTACGGCTAAAGGTGGCAGCCATTGCTAGTACAGAAAGTTCATGGTGGCAACATACATAACCCTATCTAACGAAAACAAGTCATAGTCACATCGAAAGATGGTCACATATTTACATATTTATCCTTATATCGCCTTAAATCGAACGTTATTTGGTGTATTAAAATTCCAATATTTTTCTTCACGAAATACACACTTAGACTATACGTACCTTTTTAAGACACCGATTTCACTTATTTAAGGCTGATCAAAATATTGATCAACTAACAGAGCTGTTAAGTTAACAGCGGTGTCAAACGTTTTTATTATTTTTATTAAAAAAAAAAAAACCAGTTCGAGTTTCTGAAACGTTGATCAAATACAAAATTGACTAACAAAAGATTTTACAGTATTAGACCTCTCTGTTAACTATTCCGATGATCAAATGCCTAATCATGCTTGCAGCAATGCAATATGTACTTGACAAGAGATTTGACATTCAATTCGTTAATTGTTGCTTTGACTGAACCGGGGGCGTAACTTGTTGACACGCGTCTAAGAGGTCGAGGGGAATCACGACATGTTTTACTCCGTAATGTTGTAATGCAAAGTAGATTTATACAATATATTAAAGACTATTACATACATTTCGTAACACAAACTATGTTAAATATACAATTCCCTTTTTGTAAATAAAAAAACTGTCAGTCGTATTACTGCACGTCAGAAGTTGAAAACATAACTTACACATATATATAAATAGAAATTAATTAGAAAAATAGGGGCAAACAATAATAAATTATAAAACAGTTCACTAATTCACTAACTAATCAAAATGAGTTAATAGATATTATTATGACTAGCCATACCGGTAGTGCTACGTTATTGGTCGGTTGACAATAGTGGGGTGTTAAAAGAACAGGCATGCATTATAAGTAGATAACAAAATGATTTTGATAGTTTATAGCAATAGTGGTAGAATGCTTTTACAACACAAACACACACACACACACACACTTACATTCATACACACACGCACACATTATATGTATCTGAGCATGACGGTCACTCGAGTTCAGTTCTTTTTCCCCATACCAAAAGCGCCCAAGTGCCTAATGAAGTTTTCACTTCAAAAATGGTATAAGTACATAAGTAGCTCACTAAACGCAACAATACGCCATAATATTTCAACATAAACAAAGGTTAAATAACAAGTTTGCAAATTAATTATAAATGAGTATACTCATGTATAATTAATTATTTAACTTATAATGACATTACTCAAACCACAATGGCCCATTTCCTTACTAAAATATCACTTCGGCATATTATGGGATATTTAGATACGTCACAACTTCCTGTGAGCTCTTGTAGTTAGATAAGGCTGGAAGGGTTGATTTGAGAATCGTAATGGTTACAGCTAGATATACAAAGCTATGAAGAGAATTGACTACTTGAGAGTTACTGGTTCAAAAGGAGATTTTAAAGACCTTTCGAGTTACTAACCTTAGTTGCGATAACCGCCGAATGTGTCTATACTAGGTAGTATGATAAAGCTGAAGAGGTTTTTTTGGATTCCGTTCCTCAAAAAGCAAAAAGAAACATTTTTACTTTGTTACTGTAAAAAAGCGACATTCTAAATCCATCAAAAAATAAGACCATTTAGGCCTTAAGTACATTTTAATATTTCGTAGGTAAATCGACACTTATAGGGTACTTTCTATAGACTTAGAATCATGAAATTTGTCGAAAAGCAAGGTCTCATAGTACAAGTGAATGTAAAAACCCGAAGTTTGTTAATTTGTTGTTATTTCACATGAAAGAATATTTTTGCGATTAGAAACTTATATTTTGCGGTTGGAAAATTGATTGTGATGTATATCGAATCGGAAAAATCGATCAAAAATCTTTAAGATGCAATTCCCGAGATTGGACATATCGATATCCAAATTTGCACGAGTTCGACTCGCACTTGGCCGGTTTTTATTTATTTTTATAGTACCATTTTTATAGTATTTGAAAAATCCTTTTTCCTTTGTATTATTCCTGAAGAAGATTATTGGCTATTTATCACCACTAATCATCATCACCCTTAAAAGAGGAGCAGTGAACCTAAAAGCGTATGAAACTGCGGGTAATGACTAGTTGTAATATAAAGTCGGTGACAAAACTATGAATACGCATTTGGGAACAACAACTAGCGTTCAGTATGTAATAAGTGCACCGACTCGTTGAACGCAAACTTTCAAATACATTTAAATTAATCCTTATTAAGGTGTACTCTTTATTCGGCAAACTTTTAGTATATACTACATTTTGGAGTTAAAATTTAAGTACTGTAAGTACGCAAGAGTTGTACACTATTTAATAACTTAGTAGTTTTACTTTTTTCTTTCTTTTAATAAAGACAACTCCCGCATTAAGAATATTCCTGTATCGCGGGGGGCTTCACAGACATTTAAACAACGGACACAAAGAACACCCAGACTCGGGACAACTATTTGGGGATCACACAATTTTTTTACCGTGTGGGATTTGAACTCACAACACTCGGCGCGGCGTAGTGGCTGACCGTTTTTAATTGACTTCAAAAAGGATGGGGTTCTCAATTCTATTGAATATTGTTATGTTTTTGTGTCTTGTTACTCTATATCTTCGCCATTTGCTGAACTAATTTGAATAATTTTGTTTTTAATAGAATTGGTTGAATTCAAGGTTGTTCTCATTTCAAGTCTAAAATGATTCAAAATGATTTGTACCCTTTCTTCTATTATGTTTGTAATTTCTTCTAAACAAACACATTTTTTTTTTCTTTTTTTTAAATTAGGAATTACTCCTGTGTCGCGGGGGACTTTACAAACATACATCTATTTAATCAATAAGAAAGCAGTTATTCCGCGGGCTATACTCAAGAGTTTAGGTTGGCCAAACCATAACTTCAGGCCGCGGTCTCGGTACAAAATCAACACTCATACCTAGAGATTCGACATAAAATACATTGCACCTTCTAACGATAGACACACGTGTTTTTCTGAATGTGTAAGTGAGCTATTTTGTGTTTTATTACTTAGCCACTAAAGTCATTATTTATTTATATGAATGTCTTATGCCAGTACTATATTTAAAACAGGAGGTTTTTAAGGGAGACCGTACTTTAGTAGGTTTGATTAGGATTAAGTGTCAATATAGTGTATTGTGTGTGTAGTGTGTACAATATAAGATTAAGGTACCTTTTATTCGGTTGTTGATTGCGACATGGACCACTTCTCATAAATCTACTATAAGGCTCTGTTAGGCTGAAGTTTTTCTACGTAACATTTCCCAAGATCGGACCCTAGCAAATAATATTAGATAACATAATATATCTTCAGTTTCCGCAAAAAATATTTCTCTAAGTAGAACAAAGAGATTTTGTTAGAATAATCTTAAATTAGGTATTCTTGTGAACAGACTAAAATATGTAAATGTAGACAAACAGACATGTTTACTTCAAGATTACGAAAAATTATTTATTGCAGAGGACTCGCGCACCCTCACACACATTTACAGGACAAAGAACTTAAATAAATGGAAATTTAGTTCGTCACTAGTTTGATTAAATATATTACTTTAAAATACAAAAATGTAAGAATAAGACCTTTATTTTAAAGAATATAGTTTAGTTAACTGCTACATTTTTTTTTTTGGTAAAAATACTTACCAACTAAAGAGCCCTATATTTTTTTTTAAGTTTTATTTAAAAAAACTAGCAGCGTGAGTCACACGTTGCAATTATTCTTGTTAACCCCCTCCAGCTAAGCTAAATACTTGTGTTAGGAGTAAGTAAACGTCGCGTCGGTAGCGTGCTTCGTGAATATAGGAACTTTTTAATTTATTTTTATTTTTTGTTGTTATAGTGGCAACAGAAATACATATTCTGTGAAAATTTCATCTGTCTACCTATTACAGATCATGAGATACAACCCGCTGACAGACAGACGAACGGGCGGACAGCGGATGCTTAGTAGTGGGCCCTATTGGTTACCCATTCCTTACGAAATCCTGAAAAAAAATATTGTTTTCTTTGTTAGATTTTCGATGATGATGAATGATCTTCCCGCTTCTCTCGTTATGACATTATTTAAATTTTTTGTAGAATTTTAAGCGTGGTTTAACTAAACAAAAATGTTTCAGCGAAATGAGTAGTGTACTGAAGAAAACTTATCCATCTCTAAGGACCAAAGAACGGTATATTCAATTCAATAGCCCTAATATTAACTTTGAGGATGATGCAAGGTCAGGCAGGCCGATACAAGGGACTACTGAACATTGAGACTGCACGAAAATCATTGGAGAAATACCGATAAAAAACATATTGACAGATCGAGGAAACTTTCAAGTAAAGTGCGTCAACTGTTCATCGGAGTCTTTACGACCATTTGAAAGTAGGGAAACTTTGTTCAATCTGGGTACCGCACTTGATGACTGATGCACTGAGGGAGCAGCGTGTGACTTGGACTCGAGATATGTTAACAATAATTCACAATAATTCGTGAACTCGCTACTTCTATGTCATGAAACCCGGTTATATTAATTTGACTAAATCCCAGAGTAAAGTATGAATTTTTGAAGATGAACCATGTTCCGATCTGTCAAAAAAATTGTTGCAGTATTTTTTTTTTATAGGAACTTTTGAGGAAATATGCAGCTGTGTTGCTGAGAAATGTGTTCAGCACCTGGTTTATGCGTATGAAGCGTATTTATACCAGTGGAGACTACTTCGAAAACAAATATTATTTCACAAAGTACGACAAAACTTATGTAACGCCCTAGTATGTTCGCTTCAGGCGTGTAATTTCTTTTGTTTTCCTTCCCTATCTTTCGTGAAATAGTATAAATATTTTATCACTTAATTAGAAATGTTTAAATGAAGTGTGAAGGAAGGAAAACTTAGGCTCTTTTACCGAATCAACGCCTCCTTTCTTTGAATGATTGGTACTGAATTAGTTCCGGTGCTTGAGGATGTTTTATTAACTAAGGCTAGGCTATATTTCTTTAGTATCCTTTTTGTGGGTAATAGGCCTTATGTTGGACATATTACAGGTAAATAAAAATATTGCAGTACTTGGACTTAAAAACCTTACAATCGAGTATTTATACACTGAATATGTGTACTTATGTAATGTGTTTGAGGGTATATATTATTTATTATGTTATTCAAAATTAAACAAATTAAAAAATGACACGTATCAAGATTATTTGTAGTTTATTTCATAGTATTTTATAAACGGCATGTAATTGAAAAAGTACGAGTCTGACTCGCGCACCGAGGGTTCCGTAATCAAACTTTGTATGTAGATAGAAAGTCCATCTCGAGAATTAATTCGCCAAGATTTTTTGCCCGTCTTTTCCGAAAGACAATCTTAACTTTGCAGTTCTAAAAATGCTCTCCCATACATCGATTTACCATAAAGTCAACTTTCTGACCGCTAAGTATAAGTTGTTTGTAATCACAAAAACTATTTTTCTGTGTGTACAACAACAAATTAACGACTTTCGGATTTTTTCCTTAACTTGTGCTGTCAGACCTTGCTTCTTACTAAATTTTAATTAGGTCAATGGAAAGAACAGGTTTAAGGCTTGAATGGCCGATTATTGGCCGGATTGTGTTGACTTAGAAGCTTGATTTTTTTTATTTTTTAGTATACTGTTGTTCTTGTTTTTTTTTACGCAAAAAAAAATGAAAATATTCTATAATTGTTCATAACAAATTATTTATTTAATAAACATATAGATTATGATTTTTTTTTTGAAGACGGCTTGGACTTTCTGGCAATACAAGTACAAATATGCAACCCTGACCTTCTTAAGCAATTGCTTATACACCCCAATCAATATAGTTTTTTTTATGATATAGGTGGTAAACGAGCAGACTGGTCACCTGATGGTCAATGACTACCACCGCCCCTGGACAATTGAAACTCAAGAGTCGCAAGTGCGTTGCCGGCCTTTAAGGTGGGAAGGGTGGAAGCTAAGGGTTAGGACCTCCGGTAATCTCACTCACTCGGCGAAAAGTAATGTAACCATTGCTATACTGTCGGTTTTCGGTGAGGCCGTGGTATCACTCCGGTCGAGCCGGCCCATACGTGCCGAAGTATGGCTCTCCAACGAATCATGGGGTTTTTCCTTTCTTGCCTACCTTTCCCAATCAATATATTTTCCCATCCCAATTTTCCCATCTTTAATTCCCAAAATGCATGGTTAGCGGCAAAAGGTTTGCCCCTACATAATTTGGGTGTTTAATACCCAATGTTTAATATTCGGGGACACAGGTGCGAGTGTAGGTATGTATGAATGTATATATTTCTCTGGACCCCAACTGGAGAGTCTGACATTTTGGCATGTTTATAATATAATTATCCTGTAATTGCTAAGCATTTAAATGTCCGAAGTAGTTCAGAGATCAAATAGTTTCATATTGATTTTGTTTTTCATAAATTTCAAATTACAATTAAAACTTACAAGGATAATATTTTTACAGACTAAGAAATGTTCAATAAGTAACGCTATCAATTTTATGGATATTGTCGGTATATATTTCTTTTTTATGGTAACGGGGCAAACGAACAGACGGGTCACCTGATGGTATGTGACTACCGCCGCCCATAGGCACCTGTAACTCAAGAGTCACAAGTGCGTTGCCGCCTTTTAAGGTGGGAGAAGAGGGGGAGGGGGGAAGACTGGTAAGAGGGGGGAGGGTAAAGACGGGAATAGGGGAGAGGGAAGGGTTAGGGCCTCCGGTAACCTCACTCACGCGGTGAAAAGCAATGCAATCATTGCTTCACTGCCGGTTTTCTGTGAGGCTGTGGTATCGAGAAGCATGGCTCTCCCACGTCAGGGCATAATCATACACTTTTGTGGTATTATGGTGGATCAACATGACATCTAATTTACGTCAATGTCTATTAGTCATAATCGTGTTTATAACTTGCATTTTACGTTAGAAGAAGAAGCAAATCAACATATTTTTCCGAACTGAACCTAAAGCTTTTGGCTCAGGGTCTTTACTACTTTGCTGCCGAATGCACAACCTACGTCTTTATCAAAACCATCTTATCCTCCTCATCCTCTGTGCCTTTTCCTAACTAAGTTGGGGTCGACTTTCAGTCTAACTACGATACGGCCGAACCTTGATATTTTACGTGAAGCGACTGCCATCAAACCTCCACAACCCAAGTACTAGGCGATATCGAAAGTTCTGTAGTTAGACCAGGTTGTCGGACTTTTGAGGGCTCCAACAACCCGTAACGAATGCCACAGATGTTCGTATGGATCCGGGATCGACGGCTTAACGTGCTCTCCACGGCACGAAGGGGTCTCAATGTGTTAAGAATGGTCACCCATCCATACCTGGCTAGTATTATTTAACTTTGAAATGCTAACCTATTCGGTTACCACTTAATTACGAGGCCCAGGAGGCTATCAAAATAAAACATAGTAAAAATATAATTTTCCTGTTTTATTTTATTAAAATAACACAGATGATCTTGCACACAATGATACCCATGAAGCTAGTCTAATCTTTCTGTTTCTCACTTTCCCTCTGTTTTAGCGAATGATGTGACGTCTCTGCTCTTATATGACCTGCAATGCTAACTACAACAACACTATAAACTTGTTAGTACGAATATAAACACGAGTAGAACACCTCGTGAATATCTCAAAGCGTTAACAATGTCATGAAAATTCGCCTTCTTCATGAATCACTACATCCATTGATGAAAACCGTACAGACAGACGCGGTGGGGGACTTGATTTTATAATATGTAGTGATGAATAATCCTTAATTAATACTGCTTATGTTTCTCTAATCCATTTATTACTCATTTAATTAATTTGTACAGGATCCGTATAATTAATATTCCATTGTTCGCTTCTATCCTTTCTAAAGTTGCTATAAAAAGGTCACTTATAGCTATAACGTGGTATGTTCAATTTACTTATTTGTTTATGACAGTGTTATGATTTTGACTGCACGGATGGCGCAATGGTTTAAGCGGTCACCTCGCCACAACGCCGCGCCGAGTGTTGTGGGTTCGAATCCCACACGGGACAAAAATTTGTGTGATCCACAAATAGTTGTCCCGAATCCGGGTGTTCTTTGTGTCGGTTGTTTAAATGGTTCCGCGACACAGGAATATTCCTAATGATGGAGTTGTTTCTAAATACTTGAACAATGTCCTAAGTAATTAACGAAGGCATTCGGAAACTAACCTTATCTAAATAGAGTACATGGAAACAAAATTATGGTGCACATAATATATTAGATGTGTGACTAAGACTTAATCTCGGTAATATTTATACGTTTTTGGTTACCCGATGCCTCGCTCGAAGGCGAATGTTTGTGAGGATGGATGGATGTTTGTTACTCTTTCGCGCAAAAACGGCTGAACAGTTCTGGATGAAATTTGGTACTGAGATAGATTATAGTCTGGAATAACATAGCTTTTATCCCGGAAAAATGTACATTTCCCGTGGGATAGATTTCACCAAAAATTTCCACGCGCACGAAGTCGCCGATAACAGCTAGTATTATAAAAGCAAAAGCGAGTTTGTTTGTTTGTTACGCTTTCACGCCTTCTGCTCAACCAATCACCATTAAATACTCGTACAAAATACATTTGTATACACAGTGACCGGAGTACAGAAAAGGACAATTTATCCAGAAAAAACGTATTGTTTGCACAAAGTAAAAAAAAATTAAGTTACATAAATTATTTATCTTTCTCTGTCAGTTTGAGTTTTATCACATTTTTAACCGACTTCAAAAAGGAGGAGGTTCTCAATTAGATTTTTTTTTTTTATGTATGTACACCCGTACACCGATTAGTTGCCATTTGGTCCCATAAAAATTTAACATAGTTTGGCCCAGTAGTTTTTTTATGAACATTTTTGTTTACGTAGACGATGAAATTTTATTTTGTGTACCGCTTTTTTAGGAGTTTTCATAGTACCATACTAATTATGTATGTTCGTTTCCAAAACAATCCAAAGTAACATTCACGATGTAAGCCCGTATAAAATTTAACATTTACAAAAATACACATTACTGGAGTGAGCACACAAAAGTTGTCATTATTCACCGTTATTACGTTGGGAATGGTGGAATGCTGTTTTCTGCGGTATGGGCCAAAAGTTTACCTGATAATGATGATATATTTAAGCCGGATTTAGGTGCAGGTGACGCCATCAATCATATGTGAAATTTTTATACTTGTCCTTCAGTTAGACCTAGGAAATCGAATCAAATTGAATCATTGCATTTATAATCAATTTATATAATACTTTACCTTTAATTTCTAAATTCTAATTATTTCAAGAAGATTCTAAGATAAAAAAGATATTAGAAAACTATATTTATTTAAACTTCCCTTTCTCATAGACTATGAAATGATAACGGCATTCAGACTGGAGTATAAAAATCTGCAAGGGCCATTTATTAATAGTTAACACACAACTATGATCATTTAAACCATAGATGTTTAATCGGCACACCAAAAATGGCATCAACTAAACTGCGCTTAAATGCAGTTGTCAAAGGATAAAACTATACTGTAATATAATATAAAAATGGCACTGTTATTTTTGAAATATGTAGCTTGCGAACCTGCCCTTTTCACTCTCGCGAGTGGAATACGTACCACGAGTCTAATACCCTCGCCGTGCCATGCCGGTAAGTAAGTAATAAACTGCAGACGCTATACATTGCAGTTTTTGTATGAAACTATGTATTTAAATTTACAGGCACATTCATTGTATGGTCTGGTTAATTTTTACGATGGCATATTAAATGCAAGCACGTAGAATATGTGGAACTATCGAGTGCCACTATTTGAGGCGAATTTATAGGATAACGTGTAGCTATGGTATATTTTGATCTAAGAGATGATGGCTGGTCCATGCGTCATACTCGTGAACGGGTGCTGCTTGGGGTGACTGGTCGGCCTAGTCAGCGATGCTTTAGCCTATACTATTATTTTGGTTTGATCAACTGCAACTCTAGCCTCTTAATCCAGTCACGAATTATTTTTAACAGTAGATTTTGCAACTGAATGAAGGTAGCACCTTGAATGATTTCTATGTTTAATAGGTTCAAACCTTCAACGGTATCACTGAGTGATTTTTATTTTTTAGTACGTTAGCTTTTGGAGCATTTCAATAAAACGAAATTCAGGTGGCATCAGCTTGCATCCTGTTTACCTCTCGTGTAACACTAACACTATTGTACCTGAAGATCTGACTTTTAAAAAGAGTGGCCATGAGTTTCTTTGCCAGTATTCTTCTCATAAGGCCCTACGCATTTTGGAAACTGGAAGTTATAGATCGACACAAACAGGCAGTAGATTTTGGTGTTTTTCACCTAATTTACCTTGACAATCCAGTATATGCTGTGGCGTCTGTTTGTGCCGATCTATGATTTTTTAACTCTAGCTTCAATTTAACGTTCATAAATGTCACTTAGTGTCTTAATTGAATAAATGATTTTTAATTGAATTTGAATTGAATTGAATTGAATAAGAACATTAATATCAATATAGTGATGAATAAGGAATTAACGGTTGTTGACGTCCGTCATTTTTAGAGTAAGAAACACGAAATTTAATATACCTACTTCTAGTTAGAAATAAATGCACAGGTATATTGTTGTTTTTCGAAATTTTAAGCTAAGGGGTGAATTAGAGTTTGTAAGTATACGAAATTCGTCACTTTTGAACGTCACTAAGCAGCATAACTTTAGGAAACAAAGAAACCGAAATTAATACAAACTGCATATGTTTAGGGAAAAGTTTTCATCTATGCTTGATAGATGACGTTGTGCTCCAGAGTGACCTCTGCGAGCAAAGCCGCGGGCTTCAGTTCTATTCTCAATAGTAAATTCTTCGATTATAATACAGAAAGACAACGCAACGCTATCTAGGAAGGTCAAAAACTATTTCATCAAACTAAGTGTAGCATAACAGTGCTTCGTCCGTTCAAGGCCAATATGCTCAAATCTGTTTAGATTAAAACACGACTTAGGTTAAGATGCGGCCGACGACTTAGCACGGTGGAGCTCGTGTATGTTACCTATTATTGGACCAGTGCCAAAACTGCCTCTGCCCTACACACTAATCCCATTCTCAATGCGTGACGTAACCGTGTAAATTAAAAATTAAGTACCTAACCCATCTTCCTCGGGGCTTCAGCGTTTGTAGATGTTCCTCTTTGGTTTTGAGGACTACGTATTTTTTTTTTAATATTATAGGGGGCAAACGAGCAGACGGGTCATCTGCTGGTAAGTGACTACCGTCGCCCATGGACACCTGTAACTCAAGAGTCACAAGTGAGTTGCCGTCCTTTGAGATGGGCATACGTTCTTTCCTTGAAGGTTTGAAGGACGTATAGGTCCGGAGATACCGCAGGTGACAATTTTTATTCATTTGTACTCTCTTAAGTGGCCCAAAAAGTCTCATAAAAGAGACCCTGGTAGCATCAGGTTACATAGTCGGTTATTGTACGATCGTTTATATATATTAATCCTACTTTAATATTATAAACGTGAAAGTTAAAACGATGTATGGATGTTTGTTATTCTTTCACGCAAAATCTACTAAACCGATTGCAATGAAACTTGGTATGTAGATAGCTGGAAACCTGGATTAACACATAGACTACTTTTTATCCCGATATTCCCACGGCACCGGGACTTACGCGGGTAAAACCGCGGGGCGCAGCTAGTTTTAGATATATTTAAAAAGACTTCAGTAGTCATCGAAAGGTGGTATCTATGCGAATGTGAGTTTGTTTGTTACGCTTTCACCTTTAAATTCCTCAACCGATCATCTGCACACATGTTGTCAGGTATGCAGAAAAGGATATAAGGCACCTTTCATCAAGAAACAAGTACTGAGAGGTATATCTAAATTGATTAACAACATCTACATTAACGTGAACGAAGCCACAGGCTCGACTGGAGTGATACCACGGTCTCACAGAAAACGGGCAGTTTTCCATTGCTTTTCGCCGAGTGAGTGAGGTTACCGGAGGCACTAACCCTTCCCTCCCCCACTCTTCCCTCTTCCACCATTCCACCTTCCCACCTTAAAGGCCGGCAACGCACTTGTGTTGTGACTCTTGAGTTGCAGGTGCCCATTAGTAATTTACCATCAGGTGACCCGTCTGCTCGTTTGCCATACCATAAAAAAGGCAAAAGTTTGTAATAAATACATTGAAATATAAATAAAGATTTTGTTCTGTAACTGAAACATCACACGATCAGATTTAATTACAAGGCCAATATTATTTAAACACCAAAAAGTACAAATTAACGACATTAAAAAGATCCTTCAAGCGTCAATCCTGGCTGAAAATGAACGTCAGGCTTTTTATTCGCAATAAAGGAAATAAGGCGTTTGTTGAAAGGGAATGCCACGGATGTATTTTATTTAGCGCTTCCGTTTCCCGTTTAGTTATTTTTTAATTCAAATTTGGAGTACAGAATATTTTATGATAATTTTTGTTATTGGTTAAGTATTGGAATAAAATTGTATAAATTTAATAATTTTATTAATATTAACATTGTTGGTGATAATAATAATAATAATAACTTGACACATCTCACACACGGCCGTCTGATCCCAAACTAGGCAGAGCCTTTACTATGGTAACCAGACTGCTGATAAACATATTTATTTATTTCTAAATACATACATATTATAGATTAATTACATCCAGACACAGAACAAATGGTCGTGCTCGTCACACAATTATTTGTAATGGGGGAAAATCGAACCCACGACCACTAGACCAATGGGCCAGTCAAATAATTATCACTACATATTATAAAACAAAGTCCCCCGCTGCATCTGTCTGTCTGTTCGCGATAAACTCAAAAACCACTGAACGGATTTTCATGTGGTTTTCACCAATAGACAGAGCGATTCATGAGGAAGGTTTAGGTATATAATTTGTTAAGGTTTTGTGTAAATTGGTTGAAATATGATGATGATTGTTAAAGATATCTCTGCTACCCGTGCGAAGCCAGGGCGGTTTGCTAGTATGTTATAATAATGTTTATTACTTTCATTCTCTCCTCTCATACTTCTATCCTTGTATTCTTCTATTGCAGGGCCTGTTGGTCTAGTGGTTTGTGATCCCGACTGCTAAGCCAGCCAGGGTTTCCCACCAAGGACAAATAATTGTGTGGTGGGCAGTATCATTTGTTCTGTGTCTGGGTGTAATTTATCTATAATGTGTATGTGTTAAGTAATACATAAGTATGTTTCTCAGCAGTCTGGTTACCATAGTACAGGCTATGCTTAGTTTGGGATCAGACGGCCGTGTGTGAGATGTCTCAAGTTATTATTATTATTATAACTTACAATTTTCTGTAAAAAAGAGGAACTTAAAAGTAGGGCTAGTACTAAGTAGCTTTTAAAAGTTTAAATATCTTAACCGAACGCCCCATCCAGATTCAAAATCCACATCTGTGTAGGGTAGTCGTTTCATCTGCATTAGCACAAAGGGCGTACAGAGGGCTTTAGGGTTCCCTATAATAGATTTCCGCATCCCTGTTTGCTGTACAGACGGGGCCCGGAAACCTTTTCGGAGGTACGTTTGACGTATAGAGGAACGTATTTAAGGGTATGTTCTGTTATTGACCTCTTTTTAAAATGACATGTCATTCTACTAACAACCTTATACTTCAGCCGCCGCGGCGATTGACGACAGTAATGTTTTTGTCTCTGCTTCAAAAAAAATTTAAGTCGTAAACTCGTCGTAATTGGTCGGTTTGTTTCAGGAGGAACTGACGAGTAAGTCACCCAAAGATTGATTGACAGCAAATGCCTTAAGAATACGATCTTAGATATCAAGTCAAATCAGTGCCTCTTTATTAAACGTCGAAACGATACGTTCTGTAGAATCTTGTATGAAATAACGAGTTTTGACGTCATACCTATATTATGATTACTTAAAAAATTTCCTGCAACTCTCCTACACCAAAAACTACCATCATTTCTTTTATTTTGCTTTGGACTTTGTCCATCCAAAGGTTGCCTGTAAGAAATTGCTTTTAGTAATATGGCAGCCCATTGTACATATTTTTTCTGCGATATACTTGTTATTTATTTGTAATTGGTGTACAATAAAGTTTATTTCTATTCAACTATTGTCAAATTATTGACTTTCAACAATTAAAAATAATAAGATACTTGAAAACAGTAATGTATTTAGGGTTTTACAGTCTTATGTTATAGTTAATTGCCTGGGGCTGTTAAACAATTTATTTTAATAACCCTATTAATTCTACCTTTGTACTGTATTGTGCATAAAACTTACAATTGAATTTGTTTTGTATATTGTATTGTATATTGGACTTACCGTCTGACAGAAATGATTTCAAATGTGATTATTTCTGTTTATCATATGGTGTACAATAAGGCTATGTTCAGATGTCGAGAGAAAATCGAGCGCGTGATAACGCAGTTCAACAACTACACGAATTTTGTTCAAGTCGTCCATATGCTAACGAGCGCTCAATGTCCGTCAACTGAACATATAGACCGGCAGCTAGCGACAGAAGTTCAACACCAATTTTCTATTTATATAAATATATATATATATAAACACACTTAAATGGCGAATTCCCAAAACTGAATAAAATTGCTAAAAAGCTAGTGTTGTCTATCGCTTGTTTGTAGGCATACTATGATTCGGAATACCGTCTAAACAGGAAAATCGTAATATTCCAATAGTGTAGATAATATTGACAGAAGAGTCAGCCGAGCGGAGAACTTATCTTTATGGTTCGCGCTTATTCCCTGAAGAAAAATGCGGGGTATACGGTTTAACGCGTATTGTTAAATGCAGTTAAAATTATTATTTGCTTAAGAATATTTTTGCTTTAATTATAAATTAAAAAAAAAGAAGATACTGCATAATTATTTATACACATTCGGATAAAATTTAAGCAAGGTTTTTGAAGTGAAACTTGTCTATAATCGTTGTGATTTGAAATTCGATGAAACGAAAAACTCACACTAAAAAGAGACAAACACAATACAATAGGATTTAGTCTGCGAGAGAATGGGATAGATTAAAAGTATTTCCTATAATCTTTGTCTTTGCCTGCGTACTACAAAACCTTCAGAAAATGCATCAATGTCAACGTGGTGTCATTTTTGTGCATTTACGTATTAAAATTTTTAGACTCCTTGTAAACTGGCCTATTGGCCTAGTGGTTAGTGACCCTGACTGCTATGCCATAGGTCGTGGTTTCGATTCCCATCCGAGTCTGGGTGTTCTTTGTGTCCGTTCTTTGTATGTTTGTAAAGTCCCCCGTGACACAGGAGTAATTCCTAATGAGGGAGTTGTCTTTTTTTAAAACAAAAACAAGAAAAACTCGAATTGATTTGACACCACTGTTAACCTGATAGGTCTGTTAGTTGAAAAATATTTGGATCAGGCTTTCAGAAACCGGGTGCATGACTCATCCCACTAATATTATAAATATGAAAGTTTGGATGGATGGATGGATGTTAATTACTCTTTCACGCCAAAACGATTGAATCGATTGCAATGCAACTTGGTATGTTGATACCTGGAGACCTGGATTAACGCATAGGCTACTTTTTATCCCGATATTCCCACGGGATCGGGACTTACGCGGGTGAAACCGCGGAGCGCTGCTAGTTTGTTATATGTCTCATATGTTAGTGTTTATATTTATGTATCATACATGTATTTATACACATATATAAAATCCAATTCGCAGTAAAGTGAAGAAGAACAAAAAATAAAAGTAAGCATTTGAAATGTTCATAACCCCTCTCACATAAGTGTCTAAATATCTTTAACTTTTTCTTTGAAAGCCTCGTAAAAGGAATCTGCAAATCTAATAATATCACATGAGTGTATAAAGTTCATTCGTTCAGGAATTTATTTCTTTGTGATTTATGATGTTGCCAATTCGACGTATAACCTAGTTTGGGGGTAAAGTGTTTTTATGTAGGCAGTTGAGAAAATGTTGCATATTTCGTTGAAGTAAAAAATTCTTTAGGCACGATGGACACTTTTGGTACTGGGAAAAAGCACTGAACTCGCGTGACCGTCACGCTCAGGTGACATGTGTCAGTTAAAGTACCTATTTCACATTAACAAAAACACATTAAAAAATACAGTAATTATAATAGAAAAACTTGACGTCAGAAATGCTGCCAACACATAGGAATTATATTCTTGTAAAATATATTATTATGCCATTGAGACTAGTGCAATGGTTTCCTGTGTGTTGGAAAAACATTTCACGGTCCTTAAATGAGTGTATCTTATAATATGAGTATAGTTGTTAGGAGGTTGCGTATTACTGCCGTAATCGGGCCGAGCAGGTCTCGGTCCAACAATTTATTTTGAGAAGCTGTATACACGCTAATCAACGTGAGAACTTTCATTGCGTGAGGACACCAGTAGTGACTAGTGAATAAGTAGTTTGACTGGTCTTCGAGATGGCGCTGAATATAATAATAATAATAATGTATTTATTCTTCACAAGTAAGAGTTTACAAACATAATTTCATAGATGTTATACTACAAATAATCACAAATAGTGCACTGCTGATACTTAAAAAGGGAACCCTGTGCTATCCGTACCACACTCACAGCTTTATATGTCACAGTTTGGTAATACAATGCTTCAATTTTACCGTAGGACATTAGAAACAGAAATTCTGTAGCTACCACCGCTAAACAAAAACAATAATATTTATGCTGCAAGGAATGGGACACACACATACGCAAAAAACATACTGTAACGCCAGTTGTATTTATAGCGCCATCTTTCTTTAACAACTTTCATGATAACCCTATCTTATGCAAATAAGCGTTAATAAAAATTCAGATAATTATTAATGTCGTCATTATACTTCGTTCCGGAGATCATAAATAAAAAGTGTCATTACATTTTATGGTAATTTAAATTTAAGCGTAAAACGTGAACAATGAATTAGTAAATTTACTGTTAGAACAAAGATAACATTGATATTTTAAGTAACAGAGAAGATTATAACCGTTATTACGAAGTTGAGAGTCTTAGTACAATTTACTGGAAAAATCTTTTTAGACATGTTTTATAATAAGAGAGAAACAGCAATAGAGAAACAATTCAAAATGGTGGCTCTGTTGTGAAGTGTGAAGAGAGATAGCAGCCAAAATAAATGTTTTATCTTAAAACTCACGCGTTGCGCAAATTAAGAGTGTTTCTACGCAAAGGTGTTCGCTTTCTATAAGGTTGGCAGTTTGAAAATAAGTATATTATAATTATATCATAGAAATATTACATACTTCTTATTGATATTTTACATGGTACATTTTTTTTTTATATTATAGGGGGCAAGCGGGTAGACGGGTCACCTGATGGTAAGTGACTACCGTCGCCTATGGACACCTGCAACTCAAGAGTCACAAGTGCGTTGCCGGCCTTTGAGATGGGTGTACGCTCTTTTCTTGAAGATTTGAAGGTAATTAGTAATAATTTTTTTACGTACAGTAGTATTTTTTTAACTACTGGTCTTATAAGCACTAATTTAGCTAATTTAAAAAATATGAAAATTTCGTTTTTAATGAAAATGAAACTAACTATTTAGGATATAGTGTAAAACATAAAAATAATTATACAGGTAGGCAAATTTATTATTGCTATTTTCAACACTCAACGTAAAAAACTCGTACGTAACAAACTTGAATTCGCGTAGTACAAAAATCCATTAAGACTACCCTCATTTGACCCCTGCAACATATGGGTTAGATAAGGAACAGATACCATTCATCTTGTTGGATCCGGTAGCGGTAGACAGTTTGTACTTAGGCTGCAGTTTTTGGCCTATGTTGGGAAAGTAGCAGTTTTACATTTCACAACAAAGAAATACACTTAGCGTGTTATATAATATAACATACGATCGCTTAGCTAAAATTAGTATAATATTTTTTTTGCCAATAATATGCTTTCAAGTTGTTAAGTAACATTGTATAATTATAGCACAGATTTTTTTTGGTGTTTTTGACAAGGTACAAAACTTGGAACAAGTAACATATGAATGGGGTATATACTATTTTCATGTCTCAGTAGAATGAAAAATTGCAGTTACCGTTTTTTTAACTTATCTCCCACTTCTCGGCCCTTTAACCCATCCCATCACATTTTGCACAATTTTTCCCTACAGATAGATCCTTTTGCAAGGTTAATAGCAATAAAAATATTTTCCAAATCCAGTTGCGGTAAAGCAGTCGCTAGGGGCAGTATGCCTAATTATTTTCATGACCTCTGAAAGAATTATCCGTTAAACGTTCCATAAACTAAATTTCAACTATGACATACCCTTCATATTAATTGTCAATATTTAGACATCCTATCACATTACAGAAATAACTTTATTAATGAATTGATTGAAGCACGTACATACCATACTATTGCCTGACGTTTCGATCAAGATGCTGCGTCAGTGCGTTGATGGACACAGGTTGGTTCCACCGAGGTCAGTTCAAAGGTATGCACGTAGACACCCTCGAACAATGGCGTTGATTCGCGTTTATGTAAATTTAAAAGTTATATAAATTTAAGTCAGGAATAAATAAAATAAAATTGTTATTTTTTTTTAAATTAGCTATCAACTGGCTCAAATTAATATATTTTTATGGCCTCCTGCAAACGAGCAGACTGGTCACCTGATGGTAAGTGACTACCGCAACCCATTTCCACCTGCAACTCAAGAGTCACAAGTGCGTTCCCGGCCTTTAAGGCGGCAGTGGAGGAATAGAGGGCAGAAGGGAAGAGAGGGAGAGAGGGAAAATTTAGAGCCTTCGGTAACCTCACTCACTCGGCGGAATACAATGCATCCATTGCTTTACTGCCGGTTTTCTGTGAGGCCGTGGTATCACTCCGGTCGAGCCGGTCCATACGTGCCGAAGAATGGCTTTCCCACTCCATTTAAACGGAACAAAAAGTTGGGTTAGAAACTAATGTCTCCAACAATTTTTGCATTTGTGATTTTATTCTTTAAAGCAGCCACTTTAGATGTATAGTGAAACATCAATTTAGATTGAAAATACAGCTAACCATGCAAATCTCTTCGGTTATAATTTGTCTAACAGTGTTAGCCGTCCTAATGCTAATATGTTTGAATTAGAGGGTTAACTCGATTCTTTAGTGAGTTTGGGTGTAACCCGAGGTCTTGAGTTCACACCCTAATCTGTTAAACTATTTAGTGTTGAATTGTTTATGCATGTTGCATATTTTTTAATATATGTACGACTCTCTGTTTAACTTTCATAGTTATAATAGCCGTAAAAAAACAAAAAAGCCTCCTTGTTTATCCTTTACAACATGCTGTCCGTTCAAAAAAAAAAAAATTAAAACAATCTGTAAAAAAATTATAAATACATTCACCGTGCATTCCATAGAAGTACAACTGGTGTCGGTAAAGTAAAGTAAAGCCTTGTAGAATGCTCTTATTTTTTTCCGGCGACTCAAACTTAAACGCCGCATTGTCTTTCCTATATCATCCTATATAGTCAATAAACCGTCCATCGTATTTGTCACGGGAGCATCTATTTTTATCGTTCGTCGAACATGATGGCTATTTGTCTATCTCCAGGCTACAGGTACCGTTTCAAGTATAATTTGCTAAGCTCAAACGGCAAATGAAGTAGTTAGAGGCGGTTGTATAGGTTATATTGTTTAACTAAACTAAAGCTCCTTTATAAATTAAGAAATTACCTAAATGTTGAGCTCCGTGAACAATTAGTTGACTCTTTAGTGTCATCTAAATTTAACTACCTAGATGTTGCTTATGGTCCAAGACTTCTAGCTAGAACGGAGAATCTGATTCAGAGAGTGCAAAATGCTTGGGCGCGCTTTTGTTACAATATACCACCCAGGAGCCATGTGACACCATACCTTCATAATAGTAACATTCTTAAAATGAATTATAGGAGGGAGTTGCATTTAGCCACGGCTTTGTTTGGAGTAGTAACGACAGGAAAGCTGGAGTATCTGTATACTAAACTTAATTGGCTTCATGAAAACAGTAAATATCCTACTAGAGCATCACGAATAAACTCACATATCCCGCAGCATAAGTGTGCCGCTTTCAAAGGTAGTTTCAGATATCGTGCTAGTAAGATCTGGAATAATGTTCGTCCTCCCCTTCGAACACTCAAGAGCTTGGATAATTTTAGGTCTAAATATAAAAGTCTGTTATTGATTAATCAAAAACTCTGTGCATAACATAATATGCCTCCATCGCTGCAGTCTTGCCTGTCACACTATGGATGCCTATTTCCATTTCCATTTTTGTTTTTTGAAAAATATATTATTACGAGCTTGGTACTTCTCGGCTGGGTGGGTTAATTTGATGTTAATGTGATGTATTTAATTTGATGAATTTAACTAATTTATTTATTTACACGATATTCGCATGTACACGATATACATATAATAGCAAATAATAATTAGATATGCAATGACCATTTACATTTACAATTTAAAATTAAATTATGATTATATTTAGTGTCTCTAATCTATAACCGTGAGATTTGTACTGTACTGTTGCCATAGTGTTTTATGTTGGCTGTCGTGTTATATAATAATCGCTGATTTGTTAAATATAATAGATGGTATTGTGATGGACATGTATGAAAACGTGGGTCTACATGTATAGTGTAGGTTACGTGTATGTGTGTGTGATTCTCTTACAGAAAAAGTAATTTTACCCTAATGGATTGCATTGATTTGATGTTTATTACGGAGCACAACCTATTTTTGACATAACCTTCATATTGGCATTCTTTAATCTTGAGACATTTTTTTTTTTTTGCTGTTATTCTTATGCCACCAAATTTTACAATGCAAGTTCGAATAGCTACCTGGTTTCTCTGGCTGCAGTTGAAAATCAGCGTTACAGACAGTATACCTGTACTGTAACATTAGCTGAACTGTAACCCTTTAAACACACACTCCACACCGACGTTGCAGATATGATATTATGTTATCCATTTTTTTCTTTTATAATTTTACATTTGAAAAAGAAAAGTATTGTTGCGGTGACTCTGTGTGTGTTGATCTATTTGAATAATTGATGATCAATTTTATGAAATAAAGATATTGAATTTGAATTTGAAATTTGAAGCCAGGCTTTTATAATTCGGGTCGCTCTTTTAGTTTTACTAATTTTTTTTTTTTAGAATGACCTTCGATCAGACCTCAAGATATTTACAATGAATAGGATTAGTTTACCCGTAAAAGATAAGTTGGCAAACATGGTCTAGTTTTGAACTTGAATATTAAATTTCAACAAGTTCTAAACAATTTCGAACCCGTAACAGCTCTTGTGCACACTTCATTACTCCTTTTGCGTTTCAACAACGGATATTATGCCATTAACTTTTTGTTTAAATTAAACTGTGTACAATAACGTTGGCGTTTTATACCCATACCGTATTTAAAGAGTCGTTCTTGTTTTAATATTTTACCTGGCGACACAGAATGTTGCCAGGGCTAATATTATGAAAAGTTTTGTTAAGCTTTGGTCCGTACAATGCGAGCTTATATAAAAACAAACAAATTGAACCCCTTATGAGAATAGGGGCAAGGCAAGGTCAATACGCGTGTCTACTTCGGTTGGCAGATATCCCAAAGCGTCGAGACTGTTATTAAGAAAATTCCTGTATATAGGATACCATTTATTTCATTTTGAGGTTCTAATTTTTGTATCGCAACTGCTCCTACTTCATATGCTAAATACAGGTGCAAGTGTCCGTCATGCTACTGCCACTCTCAGTACGTACTTACTCCAACGATATCATTGTGATATGTTAGCCAAAAATTTAAAAGAAGTTGCAAAAGCTCAACAAGTGACACAGATAGACAAGTAATGTAAAAGTTTTTCTTCTACGTGATTAGTAACTTTTCAACTTTCGCTTTCCGTGATAATTATCTGAACAGGAATTAACGCGATCAATAGGTATTACATACCTTTGAATTACCTGACGTTAAGACTAGTTTGCATTGGCCATTGTAACGTAGTAGAGGGTCAGCCTCGAGCTAGACACGTGGCATATCCAGTAATTAAATGATGGAGGAAAATTAGTACGCGTTAGGTCAAGGTTTCACAGTTTATAATTGAACTGGTAAAAACTATTCCAATTATATTTAGGTATGGACAGAGTTAGGCTCAAGACGTGAGGGTCTTCAGAGGCTTTGATCGTCGGCTGGCCTGTAGCGAAAAGAGACCGCATCTTGTTGTGACTCTTTTTATATCATCGCGAGGTGGTGCGGGGTGCGAGGTCTCGAAGTGAAGCGTGGTGGTATCCGTGCGACACCGTGGTGACTGACTGGCTCAGTGGTGTACGCCCTCCGTCGTCGAGGCCGTGTGGTAGAACGTTCTTTCTCTACCCGCATATTTTTGATATTTTCGTTTTGCCATTTATCACACTAACAGTCCCTATTCTGTCACACTGACAGTGTCTCTGTTTTGCACAACTGAAACGTCAGACAATTCAAAGGTATGTAATACCTATTGATTGCATTAATTCTCCTTTGAATAATTATAAACAGGAGCAATACTGGTACAGTAATAGCTATATATTGAAATCAATTCATTTGAATTCCACTAATTTTATAAATGTGAAAGTTTAGATGGATGGATGGATGGATTGATGTTTGTTACTCTTTCATGCAAAAACCACTGAACCGATTGCGATGAAACTTGATACGTCTGCAAATAAAAATTGGCTTTCAACAAAATATTGTACTTTTGTCCAATATATTTTGATAAAAGCAGCTTTCAGAAAAACCCAAAAGCTCGTGAACTACAAAAATCACACACAAAAATGTTGGGCCCAAAATAATTCCCAAATAGTACAGTTTATTACTGTGCATTAATTTTCAGAAGATAGGCAGAGGGCCATATATAAACTGACTGTGTCATTTAATGGATGTTTTATGTGTAGTGTAGCAATATAATTATCATTTTTTCATTGCTGGTTTTGTTCTCTTTTTCCAATGTTCTTAAATGATACAGTAGCCGTAAAGTAAAGCATTGAGGTAATTCTATTTCGTAATAGGTGGTATTAGTGATTAGAGAGATAAAGTATTTGAATTTTTTGTCTTAGTTTCTACTTATTTTCTTGTCAAACTAACTATAAATTTAGAGTCAATTCAAGTCATGAAGTTTATTAAAGTTATATGATTGATAATTTGATTGATATGAATTGGTTGATGCATTTTCTTAATTTTTGTTAGTAATTTTAGTATCACGTCCTTTAAAAAGTACAACCGAATTCAATGCTTTTACATTGATCACCTTGAAACCTTCATTAGCTATTTTACCACACTTTTATTGAACTATGTGCTTTAATTTTTGCGGCACTGATGTAACATAACCAAAAAAATATCCGTCTACATCTGCACGTTCCTAAAAATAAGAGAACCGGTGGCAGTGTCGCCAATCTAGTGTGAGGACTGACACACTGACACAGCAGGATGCTTCATTCCTTGAAATAAGACATTTATTAAGGAGTGAAGCACCCCGCCTCCATCGGGTCCGAACCTAATCGGGTATCCCTAAAATACACACGTAAGTAAAACCATATATCCTACTAATAATATAAACGTGAAAGTTTGTGAGGATGTACGGATGTATGGATGTATGGATGTGTGGATGTATGGATGTATGGATGTGTGGATGTATGGATGTATGGATGTATGGATGTTTGTTACTCTTTCGCGCAAAAACTACTGAACCGATTGCGATAAAACTTGGTATGTAGATAGCTGGAGATCTGGATTTACACATAGGCTTTTTATTCCGATATTCCCACGGCATCGGGACTTATGCAGGTGAAACCGCGGGGCGTAGCTGGTCTTTAATAAATATGAATAGCAATCACGAAAGCTTATATTAAAAAAAAATAATGTTGAATTGAGAACCTCACCTATATTCTAATTGCAATCATTCTCACTATTTAGACTATTTTGCAAGCTGACCGTCACATATATACTAACAAAATCCTGTATTTCTTGAATCTATAACAAAAATTATATATATATATATCAATAATTATATATCATAATAAACATCGATATTCCTAGCGGTTCTTTTGCATTTTACTCAATCGACAAGCAGGACAAGGCCCGCTTGATAATAAGCACTCTAAACTATCAATGATACAGAAAGCCAATATTCTTAATAACATCACTGTAAATGACTAAATAAGAGATCTTGCACATTGGCCCATGGAACTACACTAAACATACATTTATCTTATGCCAACCACTGTTTAAAATTATTACGGTAATCTAAAAAAGCTGGCTTAAGCGAGCGTTGTGTTGCTATAAATAAAATGTCAACTTGGTTGGGTTGGTACAGAATTTAGTCGATGGAAACATACAGGTTTAAGTTTCAATCGTAAACGCTGATAGGATTGTATTAATAACACTAGCTTCTGCCTGCAGCTTCACTCGCGTTGATGTAGGGTTTGTCAATCAGTATAGACTTCAAGAACAATACTTTTTTGTACTCCAAAAATCTGCAAGCAAAACTTCCTTCACTCCCTATCCCCCACTTTCCCTACTCCCACCTTAAAGGCTGGCAACCCACTTGTGACTCTTAAGTTGCAGGTGCCGAACAAACTAACTTTCGTATAAGTAATGCTAGCTGTTGCCCGCGACTTCTGATCGTCTGACCGATTGCTGTAAAAACAAAAATTCTTATAAAAACAAAACTGTCAAAACTTTTTCCGTCTTTCCACTTTATCAGAATATTAATAATATTAGATTGCCGCTTATCTTAGTAAATAGGATACGCATAATAAGATAAATATTAAAATACCCAGACGAATTACTGCTATTATATAAATTTAAACATATGAAAATCGGTTTATTTTTAACCGGTATCCAGTCCTGATATGCAGGTTAATTTAGAAGTTATTATGTATGTACGATACCTATTATAATTGTGAATACGTCATCGTCACTACTTACAATTCTCGTCCGTATGTTGACAGTCAACTCTACTGGACATTAATTTGAACAGCAATTAAAACTTTTAGCAGTCATCGGCCGGTTTTTAAAGCTGAAAAACATTTCAATCCTAAGCGTGAAGTGAAAACTCAAGTGACAAGGGTGTTTGGTAATTCTAGCTTATTATGTAGATTTCTTGGTTTAATCGTTGCGAAACATCATAGGTAGCGTATGTATATTGTAAATTTGGTCATGTTTATTTTACCACCTAGACTTTTTGGCCTACAAACATACTCCAACATACTAGGGCGGGTTTCAGGTAGCTCAGGGTGTACCCTCGGTAAGGATATGTCACGGGTCTGGGTTATGTATTTATATGTCACCCTGACAAATAAATTATTACAATTTTTTTTTTTAAGACTACTAGTAACGTGGGTCACACATTGCTGGTATTCTTGTTAACCCCTCCAGCTAAGCTAAATGCTTGTGTTAGGAGTAGGTTCACGACGGTAGTGCACTGGGTGGGGTTCGAACCCGCAACCACTTGATCGCAAATCCGACGCCTTAGCCATTACGCTACCGCCGCTTTATAATTATGATATAAGATTATTGGTATAATCTGTACTTTGAGTAGAAACCTTGTCATTGACAGCAAAAAGGGTTATGAATTTAAATATTAAATCGAATATTCCAGATAATAATTTAAAAGTGAAATTACATTTCAATAGGTCTAGTAACAAATTTTTGTCACGAAAAACTAATTTACTTGAACAAATTTATGGGTAAGATAAAAAGTAAAGTAATTAGCCCTTACCGGAGAGCACCGGTCAAACCGGTAAAAGCACACGAATTTCGAGTTATCTACGGGTTCTCTGATAATGTGGTGATTTATATTAATTCATGAAATAGGCTTCAGTGTAGCCGCTCAGTTTTGATAGAAAAATTTGATGTGTTAAAAATTTTAAAATTCTAGTTAGAGACGCATGTTTTATACTTAAGGTTTAGGATTTTTATCCAGAATCCAAATTTCCTGCACATTTTCTCACTGGAAAAACTTTGTTTCTTTCATCTTATGACATCACATGATGTTCAAAAGAGCCTCCAGAGACAGAAATCGTATATTTTTGTTATACATTATTTATAATTAGACAATAATAATAATAATCGTTTATTTTCTCACCATAACCGAAAACAATGATACAAAGAAAAAATTAAACAATAACAAAAAGAAAAGACTTAAGCTAAGGTGTATCCAAAATATTCCGGCCATGGATCGCTGGTGCCTGAGGTAGGTGGGTATCACCTGTATTTCAGGTCACCAGGTCCCCACTCGGACCTTGTTAATACTTTGACAAATTATATACAACAGCAATAATCTGATAAAATTATTACAGAGAAGTACTATCAAAAGAGAACAATGTATGTATAAACACATAACTGTGTATATTATAACGTGTATACCAAATATATATAAGTAGTATTTGGTATACACGTTTGGCACACACCTATTTCAACTATTTAAATCAACTTGATTATTAAACAGTCAAAAAGATAAAATGCGAACATCTACTCGTAAATATATAAATAGAATACCTATTTCCCTTGGTCACGCCATAACTTGAAAACGACTTAACTGGTTTCATTCATCTTTTTTTTAATGGTTTCTTATACATTCCAGAATATTCTTACGGAATGAAAAATGAAGAAAATTGCGAAAAGTCGGAAAATTAAGAAAATTTGCATACACGTTTGAAAGGGTCGAGGATCCTATGTCCCTTACATAGGATACAAAAATAACTTTTACGCGAGCGATGGGAAAAGCTAGTAAAAAAAAAAAAAAAAATTAAGATTTTACACCCGCGTGAGTTGCTTTTAATGTCCAAAAGCAAAAGCCAACTCAAACTACATTTTTACAAAAATTAATCATGATTTATTACGTCACTAAATGAAAATTACCCAGATTGCTAAACTTTGGGACGTTCCCTTAACTCGCGTATATTTGCAAAACTTTTCGTTTTGCTACCGACATATTTACCCTACAGATGATGAATTAATGGACTCATTAACAAAACTCTTGTTCATTACTTTCTGTTAATATATACTCGCAAATATAAGATGCCTATAATCATTATTTAAACATTTTTAAAATGACTTTGTTCTATTTGTTCACCTCCTATCTGAGGTTGAACAGTATCATGGCTATGCGGACTTTTGAAGCAGCCGCACTGAAGAGAGGGGTAGTGCGGCATCCAAACTGTTCCCGCAGGTTCTTAAGCCACGAATATCTTCTCCTACCTACACTTATTTTTCCCATTATCTTCCCCTGTACTTATCATTTCTTATGACGTGACCAAAATACATAAAAAAATTCTACGCTTAATGATGTTCAAGGTTCTTCTTAAGCTTTCTAGTACTTATTTGTAATTCGGTCACGCCATGAAATTTTTAAAATAGGGTGATAGATCCACATCTCGACCACTTTTATTGATCATAATTTTATTGATTGACCAGTTTTATTGATGTATTTTGTGTTGTATTTCTCGGAGTGAGTGCGGTTACCGGAGGCAATAATCCTTCCCCCACTTTCCCCCTTTTCCAGCCTTCCCCTACTCCCACCTTTAAGACCGGCAACGCACTTGTGACTCTTGAGTTGCAGGTGCCCATGGGCATGTAGTCATTTACCATCAGGTGACCCGTCTTTATTTCGTCATACCCGACCTGGTTACGAATTCCGTTTAACATTTGCAAAGATACTGGGGCCATTATCGCTCACTCCTCTCTTCCTTTTTTCCCTTATGTAGCTCTGTGGACACAATCTATTCACGCAAGTCCAAAATTTAAAGTCTTTAAAATTTTGGACATGCGAAAAGGCGAATCTATTTCGACCTGAACACCAGTGTGCCATAGCTTTTTAAAGTGACTGTTTTAAAATACGTTCCATTTCATAAACCGAACCAAACTCAATAATAAAAATATGAAAATAAGACATACTCCAAAAGCCTATTACGTTAACAAAAGGCCCGAAAATATTCTATGCCCTATTATCGGTATCTTGAATGATTAATCCCTATTTCGCGGTTGAAACAAAGCCACATAATGTAAACGATATGGGCGTGACAGGTACAGGGGGAAGAGGGGTGAGGCACTAGGGGTGCCAAAAGTCACTTAAATTTGTTTTACAAAAATAAGGGTCTGACGTTGAAAATAGACTGCGGTCTTAAGTCTTCCTTTTCTGTCATATTATTCACAGCTGACGTTAATATAAGATAATAAATACATTTATTAAACATATACAATATAGCAAAGGAATGAAAAATGAATAGGCATATAAATTTTACACGAATATTTTTAAACAAAGATCAAAATTTTTTAAACAAAGAATTTTGTTTTTTAAATCCAAAAAAGCAGTAGGCAACCTTGGTTTTTTGACTTCTAATTTTCATTAGCAATTTTGGTATCTTCTTCGGTATCTTGAGAACAGAACTTGTTTCCGCATCAGAGATACAGAAAGGGACATAGGGTAAAAACGTGTTTGCAAAATTTCATAGTAATCGGTTTAGCTATTAACTACCTAAACAACTACATCATCATCTGCCTACCCTTATCCCAAATTTATTTGGGGTCGGTGCAATATGTTTTATTCGTCCATTCTACTCTATCGTTCGTCATTTCACTGCATACTCCATTTCTAGCCATATCTTCTCTCACACAGTCCATCCATCTTTTCTTTGGTCGTCCTCTTCTCTTGTATCCGTCAACATCCAAACATAAAACTCTTTTCACCACATTTTGCTCATCCCTCCGCATCACACGTCCATACCACGATAACCTATTGCTCCTCAGCTTTTCATCCGCTGGTGCTACTGTCAGGCTTCCCCTAATATTTTCATTTCTCACCTTGTCCATCCTAGTCACACCACACATTCATCTCAACATTCGCATTTCGGCTACGTGCAGGCGTCTCTCATCCGTTCTCTTTGTGGGCCAACTTTCAGATCCGTACAGGACGGCAGGTCTGATGATAATTTTATACACCTGTCCCTTTAACTTAATAGGGAACTTGGGATCACAAATGGTTCTTGTTACCTGCCGCCACTTCATCCATCGTGTATTGCTTCGGTGCTGTACAGTGCGGTCTATTTCGGCCATCGCTTTGAAGAAGAGAACCGAGGTACTTGAAGTCGGAGCACACTGGGATCGCTGTTCCATCCAGCGTAATGGTTTCAGGACTGGAGAGACCGCCGAAATCGCAGGACATGTATTCAGTTTTGGTTCTGCTGATTTTCAAGCCAACATTCTCCACTCTGTGTTGCCATTTTTCCAGTCTACTCTGGACCTCGCACCCGTCTTCTCCGACCAACACAATGCGGTCTGCAAATAGCATGCACCAAGGTACCTCCTCCTGTATGTCCCATGTCAGAGAATCCATTACCAACAGGAAGAGGTATGGACTTAGAGCCGTTCCCTTTTGCAAGCCTACAGAGACACTGAATTGTTCGGTGTTTCCAGCCATCGATCTCACATGCGTGCTAGACTCTCTGTACATAGCACGAATCAATTCCACATATTTATAAGGCACTCCTTCTTCTTTCAAAGCCCACCACAAAACCTCTCTTGGTACCCTATCATACGCCTTCTCTAAGTCAACAAACAGCATGTGCAAGTTTTGTGCACGTGTCTGTACTTCTCGCATAGTTGGCGTATTGTAAATATGGCATCTGTTGACCCGCGCCCTGGCATAACTCCAAATTGGTTTTGTGTTATCGCACTTTCATTTCTTACTCTTCTTTCAATTATTTTCTCCCAAACTTTCATACTATGAGACATGAGCTTTATTCTTCGATAGTTGTTGCATTCCTGTACATCTCCTTTATTTTTAAAGATGGGCACGAGTGAACTAAGACACCATTCATCAGGGATTACTTCTTCATGCAACAACTTATTGAAGAATAAAGTCAGCCACTGATATCCGTCTTCTTCCAGTAACTTCCAAACTTCAACTCGTATACCATCGGGCCCAACTGATTTACCATTTTTCATACTTCGTACTGCCATTCTAACTTCGTTCATACTAATCTCATTCACTAGTCCGATATTCACATGCACATCGTTTAACACGCCGCTCCAATAATTCTCCTCATTCATAAGCTTTTCAAAATAAGTCTTCCATCTGTCTTTTATATCTTCATCTTTTATCAACACCCTTCCCTCTTCGTCTTTCATACACCTCACATGTTTGATGTCTTTTGCCCTCTCTTCCCTGCTCTTTGTAATGCGGTAGAGTTCTTTTTGTCTTCTAGGTTCTTGTAGATGCCTGTACATATTGTTTTGAGCTTCAGCACTGGCCACTGCTACCGTTTTCTTTGCTTTCTTCTTCCACTCTTTGTATTCACATTTTCTAACTTCGTTGATTAGTTCACTCCCATTCTCATTTTGTCCATGCTTTAAATGCATCCTTCTTATCTTTCAGAGCTTTCTGTACCTCTTCACTCCACCACCAAGTATCTCTATTAATAGTACCTTTCCCTTTCGTTTCTCCAAATACTTCCCGCGCAATCTCTCTTATATAATGTGCCATTTCATTCCAACTTTCATCCACTGACTTATCGTGTATTCCATCCAAATTAACTTTTTCCCTAAATGTACTTGCATACTGTTTTTTCTCTAAAATTCGCCACCTGATCCTTGGAGGGAGCCGATTCCTCCTATTCTTATCACGAACTTTTCTTTTGACCTCCATTACTAGCAACCTATGTTGCGGCACTAAAGGTTCCCCGGGTACTACCTTACAGTTTTTGACACATACCAAATTATCTCTTCTGATAGAAAGTCAATCTGTGTCGCAGGGTTACCACTTTTATATGTGATAGAGTGTTCGTCGCTCTTTTGGAACCACGTGTTAACTACCGCCAGGTTAAACGAAGAGGAAAACTGGAGTAGGGCCTCACCATCATTATTTCTATTTCCGAATCCCCGTCCTCCATGAACTCTTTCGCAATCATCATTTCCTGTTCCGACATGCCCATTAAAATCTCCACCTATCAAAATTTCCTCACTTTCAGAAATACTTATCATAACCGTATCGAAATCTTGCTAAAATGTTTCTTTCACTTCATCCTTGCATCCAGCTTGGGGTGCATACACGCTAATAATATTCATAATCAGGCTTTCCCATACTACTTTCACTCTTCTATTCTATATTATATCTCACTATTATTCTATCATTCACTCTCTTTACGTCTGTCACACACTCTTTTAGAACACTATCCAGCACTTCTCCCACTCCATTTCTCTTCCCATCACTCCCACAAAAATAAAACTTGTATCCCTCTCCTATCTCTCTAGCTTTCGTACCCTTCCATTTTGTTTCTTGCAAGCATGCCACATTTATCCTTCTTCTTTTCAGAACATCCACCAATTCTCTCGCTCTTCCAGTCATAGTCCCAACATTCCAACTTGCATATCTCAGCCTTATCTCTCGGGCTTGCTTCTTACGTTGCACCCGCCTCGAGTGGTGCAACAAACCTTGTCCACTTGTTCGCGTAGCCGGGTGCTGCTGCCGCGCGTCGCCTACGGGGTACGCCCTAGCTCTGTCGCACTCACTTGTCATATTGCAACAAGGTTTTGGCTAATTCTTCTTTTATGGCCGACCGCCTGCCTGACGCCAACCCTCCTCGGGAATCTTATTGTTTAAAGACGGGAATAAGGAAGAAGGTATATTGGGATAGGAGAAATGGGTAGGGGAAGGAAGCTATGGTAGGGGATACTGCAGGTCTAGGGTGAGGAACGGGACTGAGACTTCAGTAGCTCGAAGAGGCCGAAGTTGCGTACCCCTATGTACATACATCCCGTGGTTGGAGAGGCCACTAGGGCAAGTACACCAACTAGACTGTAGATGATTTGAAATTAGTACAGTCTTATCCCTTTTACGACACCCACGGGCAGACCTGGTGTAGCCCTTAGTATTCTAATCGCCGGGAGCCACACGGCACCTAAACAACTACATAGGTTATGTTTTTTTTACTTTTGTTAGTTGTGTTTGAATTGAATGAGCACAAGGTATGTATTTGTAATTTCATTTCGTTTGTCATATAAGTTACTAGCAACCCCCCCCCCCGCCCCGGCTTTGGACGGGTAGCACAGACATCTTCAACAATCATCACTTTATTTCAATGCATTCACACAAAATTGTAACAAATTATACATCTAAACTTTCCTCGTGGTGTTTATTAGTGAAAACCGCATAAAAATCGGTTCAGTAGTTTTGCAGTTTATCGCGAACAGACCGACAGACAGACGCAGCGGGGGACTTTGTTTTATAATAGTATGTATGTAATGTATTGATCATTTGTTAGCAATAATCATAATAAATAAATAAACTTTTAATTTTGTTTTATTTTTTGTGATAAATTCAATCATATCTAAGAGCAGATGTTTCATTTATTACACAATACTATTAAGGGACGTTTTAATTTGTTGTGGCACACCTATCTTAAAGCACATGGAAACGCTCTGTAAATTGAGAGTACAATAATTTCAGCCTCCATACATTACACAAGATTACGGTTATCGACATCTCCCGCCGTATCCCAGAGCTCCTCGAATTTTCAAGCAGAGCCTCATCTGTAACTTGTCAGAGCAACGTGTTTTGATAAGATTTACTGGCTTTTTGCAGTATCTTTACGGTTTTTTATTGCAAGGTGTTGGCTTACTTTTGCGGTTTTTAATATGTGTAGAAATTTGTGTGTGTTGCTCCTTTTTGTTAGGGGTCGGAATAACTTTAATATGACATGAAAATGTTTTTCTACGTTTACGATTTTGGTTAAAAATAAGTTAAAAACTTAAGACTTCAAATAGAAGGAAGTATACTATATATGGCCTTGGTTACTTGAGAACGACTTAAAAAATTTATTCAACTTTTTTAATGTTTCCTAACAATTTGTAGAAAGTTCTTACGGAACGAAAAATTAAGAAAATTGAACAGAAAATCAGTTCCCGTGAGATAAATTTGATTTAACGGGCCTGTTGGTCTAGTGGTTAGTAATCCTGACTGCTGAGCCAGAAGTCGTGGGTTTGATTCCCTCCAAGAACAAATAATTGTGATGAGCATGATCATGTGTTATCTCTGGGTGTAGTATATCTATAATATATGTATTTAGAAATGTATAAGTAGGTTTATCAGCAGTCTGGTTACCATAGTACAGGTTCTGTCAAGTTTGGGATCAGACGACCGTGTGTGAGGTGAGTAAAAAAATTCAATGAAGCGAAGTCACGGGCAATACCAAGTTAAAAATATAAGGTAGTTATCACGTGTGTATTTCGTGGCTACCCAAATAGTTAACATTGGGCGCACAAGATGTTTTTTATCAAGGGGTAAAGCCGATCCACCGCGTCTTTTGACTTAGGTACACGTCATCGTTGACGTTACCACTCCTATCTCTACGCGCATATACGAGTAATTGTATTATACAGTACAATCTTTAAATACAACTCCCAAACAAAACAGAGTATTTTCTTTTTCTAAAATCTGTTAATAACTTTAATCCTTCACCGTTCATGACAGCTTCGTGACTAACGTCACTACAAAACAAAGGTGATAAATTTGAACTGAAGCGTTTTTACATTCGGCGAGAGGGCCTTAAATTGCTGGTACGTAATTAAGCTCATCGGGCAATGCAAATAAATTCATCACAGAGCGATGGATTCCGCGACAGTTTTCAATGGAAATAAAATTACTAATGATTGGTTTGTGCCACAGCCATTAATATGAAATACTTGCGTGTTTTGAAGTTTCATAACAACAAATATTAATACATCTTAAAGGCCAGGGCAGACAGCGGACATGACAGGACGGCTATGCGGCGTGAGCAGGTTGTAATGTACTAGTAACATAATGTACAAAATGTCACACAACCGCGTTTGGCGCTCGGCGCCACTACATTTCAACCGCTCACGCATCGTCACCGTGTATCATATGTGAATTAGTGGTATATACCTATATGCATTTTCATACATGTCGAGGGACGTTAAACGAGAAGTTTAAAATTACTATACGTACTCGATAGACAACAATATCGCTAGTGAAATATGGTTGTCATACCCTACCCCTTTTGTAATATCGCTTGAAGGCACAAAGAGAAAAATAAAAAACATCCGAAAAAAGAAATCTAAAGTCTACGCTTTTATAAATTCTAAATCGCTCTCTGTCGGTGCCGTGTCAAAAAGATTGGCAGCTCTGCCAATCGGGTTGCACAATTCAAATCTTTTATACCAGAAAAATGCCAGCTACAGCAACGTAGAAGCGCAGAAAATCGAAAATCGGGGACAATTGTCTCTATCGCAGGTATCACACCTCGCACGAATTTACCCTTTTTGGTTGTGGTATATTTGGTTACCTTATTCGTGTAGGAACAGGTGCAGGCCTTGCTCTCGTGGAATTCAATTTATTTTCTACCTTTCACGAGGATTTGGAAGTGGTTGCATATGTATATTTATGGTGGCATGGTAGCATACAGTTTGCAACACCAGAAGCGTGCGTTTTTAAACGTGCATGTTGCCGTCCCATTAAAAAATCTATTAGTATTTTTTGATCGACCGCATATAGTAGCCTATTCACTTGATTCATAATGATGCATTGAAGACATAGGGTTGCACATTATGCAACCGCAGAAAATACAAACAATCACTGCTGATAGGATCTGGAGGTTCCTCGAAGCCATAAGTCTGAGCAGTGAAGTGTAAAGCAAAAGTGCGCTACAAAAGATCAGAAATGGTTGAGGTAGCACTCGGCACTTAAAATAATAATTGTATTTGAAAAGTCGGTATGAGTCTGCACTAAAACGGTTTCTGGAGCGTTTTTCCCATGCCATTCCAGAACAGCAAGTAACATATAAGTTACTTTACTTTTGGTAAATCCCCATTTGGACAAGTAGTTGCCTGATTTTAAGGTAAGACATTTGCAATCTTCTCTGATTATTGTGTATTCTGAAACTATGCTATATAAATTATCTCAGGGTAAATAAATCTAATTTAGATTTATTCAATAACAATACTTAAAGTTAGCAATTGAATAGCAACCGCTGGAAATTGAAAATCATATCTCTGTATTTATTCATTAAAACATAGAACAACAAAACTACCCCTAATTTATGGAGGCTTTGAATCTACATAATTGATATCCGTCTATTGCAATCTAGAATTAATATTTACTTGGGTAAAATTCGATTTGCTAACTAATAGTTACTTATCAAAGTCTGGTTTCTGTTTGAAGAAAAAATTTCGACACTGATTGGTTTGAGCCCCTAAAAAGTCGATTGATCAACATTTTTTATTGTTTCGTAGAAATATAGTGGAAAACATTAACATGCAATAGGAAATAGAACCACATTAGTAGATTCTCATACATCCAATAAACTCCATAGAAAATAGGACAGTGCCTCTTATCACTACATATTATGAAAGAAAGTCCCCCGCCGCATCTGTCTGTCTGTCTGTCTGTCTGTCTGTTCGCAATAAACTCAAAAACAACTGTAAGGATTTTCATGCGGTTTTCACCAATAGACAGATTTATGAGGAAGGTTTAAGTATATAATTTGTTAAGGTTTTGTGTAAATTGGTTGAAATGTGATAATGATTGTTGAAGATGTCTCTGTTACCCGTGCGAAGCCAGGGCGGGATACTAGTGACTTATAAAAATATAATATTTTCTTATAAATTAATGACATGGCTGTTATGTCCTGTTTCCTTTAGATATTATTCTATACTAGATTTTTTTCCACGGCTTCGCTCGTGTCAATGTAGATTTTGCAATCAATTTGGGTAGCCCTCAGGAAGAGTACTTTTATTTTAGATAAAAGGTCCCTATGCCCTTTCAGGGGTCCACCCTTACAACGGATCGGAGGAATAGCTAAGGTGTGAAAGTACGTACATAAAAACATACTATCGGTTTTAGTAAGTTAAAGTCACTTGTAGTAATGTGCTAAACAAGTCGATGTCAGTTGAAATGTAATTAAATCGACGTTTATTTCCCTAACTAGTCCCTCACTTAAGTGCTGTGCTTGTCTATGTAGCAATTTCCATTCGTTTCTGTCAAGTGCCAACTCCTTAACGTTACTGTGCCTTTCAACTCTTTGGTTGTCGAGATCAAAGTGTAATGTGACTATATTTATTTTACAAGGACCAGCTTCTAAGACAATCACGAGTACCTTATTATTAAACAAAACAAAATTGAGTGAAGGATGTAATCGAGTAAAAACACACTGCACTAGCACTAAACACATGGAAGAGGTATGTCTCCCAGCTGAAACTCTACCACGTCAATAGAGCGTCACAACAAGGCAATTGAGGGGAATGGGAGACAGAGGACCTACCTTCGGCAAATAATTATGAGTTACTAGAAGGAATTACTGGAAAAACAAACAGAGCGGCTACGGTAGTGACATCATGGACTTTTCTACCGGCCAACACACATACACACATGTTTCACAGATGACTATGCACACTTTAGTGATAGTAACGTTTAGCCAATGTGCATCGCCATCAGGACGTTAAATACGACGGCTATTAGTGCTTGAAGATTTTAGCTGGCAAACCGATTTCGTTGATAGTTTTGAGCAGGATCTGGATTGGTGTGATTCCTGCAAATCGTTTTCTGAGGAGGTAATCATGTACATATATGTATGCCAAATATATAATGGGAACACATACGCGTACCAAGACAAAAAAAAAATAAAATCAACCCCAACCTGAAAGCGTCTAATAGTGTGCCAGTTTCCATAGCAGGAACAATGACGAAATAGCGTTACGATTAGTACATGCGTTTTTGAACAGAAAATCGGACAAGATAATAAAAGGTGAGGTTGCCAAAGGTTGCCAAAGGTTGCCGGGGTTTTCTTGGTTTTTTCACGCAGTTGCATACAGAACACTTACTTAAATCACTGAAAGAGCATGACTTTAGCATGCAGTTACAAAAAGATTTTTTGAAAATAATCTATCTGTTTAAAAGTTATGAGTTTATGACCGTTTGAATTTCCAGGTATTTTCACGTTCAAGTGTTCCATTGTTATATACAGCCTGTATACCTACACCTTGATTTCACACTACGTAGAGACGCACCGTTTCTTTCCTCCAAAAATACTACTACATAATATGTATGGTTTGCATGTTGCTAGTACTTGTGTTCACTTCTCCAAGTGAGCCAATTGTTGTTGTTTGGAGAGGATTTGGATGTAGTACTGCCTGGTTTTCAAACCGGTAACTACGTAATGGCAAGTCTAACATCTCAATCAATAACGATGTTTTTGAAGTAATCCTGTTATGTGACGGTAGGCGAAAAAAACTAGTGATGTCACAAACCATCCGATATCAGGCATAAAAAGCTGTTAGACCACTTTTTTTCCATCGAACGGCAACCAGCGAGTATCTAACGTGAGCAGTATCCTTTTATTGATTTGTTTTACTATGTGTTTAAATGTGTAAGTAATTTTTACGTGTGAGTTATAACAAAACGATATTTTAACTCGGTTCACAAGCAAATGTGTTTGTTCAATTGACACATGTTCATGGTTCATTCCATAAAAAAGTTGGAATAGTTCCTCAGTTAAAATAGTTTCTAACTCCATGAATTAAAATTATCCTTTGACTACTAGCAGTTTCATTTCAAAGCAACTTACGCTTTTGCCATTGCGATTGAGAGTGATTAAAACGGCTAGTCTTGTATAGACTCCCTTTTGGTAAACGATTGTGTTCGTAAAAGGCTTGTTGTATTGCATTGTCAAAATAAGACGTCCGTCAAAATGATTTCATATGGTAACTACCAACGTACCTTCTTTACCAGATGTTTATAGATGAAACTATTGAGACTAATCGGAAAACCTCGTTATCGGAGCTGTTTAAAAATTAATAGCTTTCAGAAAGACAATAGTTATCAGTTTGGAGAACAATCTGGAATTTAAATTAATATTATCTACTGTTGGATATGATTTTACTTTAGTTGTCTACACACATTTGAAGAAAATAATTGTATCTGAGAGTATAACAATGAATTAAACATGTAATCGTCTTTGACTGCTCAGGACTATCTGTATTAGGGGTTACCCTCAGAAACAGATTTATATATATCTATCTAACTACATCTAGAGCTATAAGTGCCTGATACTAGTAGAATTAACTTGACATTGATCAACCTGTTAAATTAACAGTTTATATTGAATTAGTGGATGCACTACTAGGGTAAAAAACAAAATCAATTATCCCATTGTGACTATAACGAGCCCTATAGAGTTTTAGTAAACAACTCAACTCAACTCCCTCGCCTATTGAGGTAGCTGAGATACCGCTGTATCCAACCATTCTAATTCTTCTTCTTTTCATAACTTCTGTGATATAACTAGAAATACAGATCAGAACTGTGTTTAAACTAACGGATCTTAAATGTCATAAGGCAAATTTTAAGCAACAATTCAGTAGGTATAACTTTCTCCTCTAATTTTGGGGCCCCAAAAAATTGAGGGTCAATTTAATTAAATCGCCGAAACGAACCACTCGCGACGGGTCTAAATAAATCTTGCCAGGCTTTATCGGGAGTCCAGTTAAGGTACTATTAATGAGACGTCTTGCTGATTTGGAATTGGACGGGTTTTTGTCATCTTAATACAAAGACATAGTCAAATTATTTTTGTTTTTGATTGAAACAAAAGATTGAATGTCTGTTCAGAAAGTGGAAAATTATTCCCTTTTTTCGGGTCGTTAAATTGGCTTTGTATTGGCTTTAAGTCATAATACTGCACTGAATAATGATATAATCGGGACTTATTAGCTACATTTGGTGCCGTATATTGGAAAATTAGATAAAATGACATGTTCTCTTGAGACAAATTTTAACTATGAAAAACTTACAGAGAGTGACGATAGATAAAATAGTATTGTCTTTGTTTCACATTCTTTACAGTATGGACACCAGATGTGTCTGTTGAGTTATTTTTCTTTGAACCAACACTATACGAATAGAACGCTAATTCTACTTTAAAACTGGCCGTTTTAAAAACGTTGTAAGTTTTGCTACATTTTATGTAATCTAATTCTGATTTTTGTGATAGAATTTTTGAGTTGACTTTGAATTCTGATTCAGTTATAATCAAAACTCAAAGTTTAAGATGCTGTCGAATGATATCCTACTAATATTATAAACGTGAAAGTTTGTGAGGATGTATGGATGTACGGAGGTATGGATGTTTGTTACTGTTTCACGCAAAAACTACTAAACCGATTGCGATGAAACTTGGTAAGTCGATAGCTGGAGACCTGGATTAATACAATGACCACTTTTGATCCGGATGTTCCGGTGAAACCGCGGTCCGCAGCTAGCTTAATAAAAACTCCATAACTCAATATCTTCATTATTCCATACTAGGATGAAAGCGAAGCATAATGAAGTTGGCAGTGTTTTGATGTAGGTAAAAATCTTTACAATTTAATTTCTATCTAATATTATAAAAGTGAATATGAGTTTGTTTATGTGTTTGTTAGTCTTTTATCGCCTAAACTACGCAACCGATCAACATAAAATGTAGCACACATATTGGCTATAGAAAAGGACAAAAAAACAGGACTAGAAATAATAAATAAAATTGCATTGCGAGCGAAACTGCGTTGAAATGTTAATATTATTTTTTTAAAAAGGTGGGTTAAAGATCGGCAATGCACTTGTGACTCTAACTACTGTTATCGTGGGCGGCGGTAGTCATTTACCATCAGGTGACCAGTCTGGTCGGTTGCCCCCTATAACATAAATAAATAAAAAAATATGGATTTTCATAAATCCATAACAGCAAGGTTTGTGTGTGCTCTTCGTGTAGTAGACAAAAATACATGGTGTCCTTGAGTTGACTAAGGCTACATGGTTTTTGTTCGTGCTGTGGCCAGGCCCTAGCTTTGAACATCCGATAGTTGACGGCCTCTAATACAGGGTTTGCAAAGGACAGACCCTGTATAAGAGGCTTTCTGTTAGGTCACTGTTATAATACTGATTTAATTAGAGTCACCTTCACCGGCAGACAAGTGTTCATGGAGGCAGTTTAACACTCAGCAGCGCATGGTGCGTTTTATTGGAGATTGGAGTTTGGTCATTTAGCTTTTTTATATGGATTTAGTCCGAAATAAATAATTTGAATTGATTAAGGTGTAATATCGATTTCTCTAGCTTGTATTTAATTATGGTAGCAGAAAATCATAGTAACAACTGATTCATAAAAGAGGTCTGAGCCTACAAAGGTCTGTAATTAGATAATGATTTAATATAAATTTCGCTATACATACTTACTAATAATATTATAAAGGCGAATGTTTGTGAGGATGGCTGAATGAGTGGATGGATGTTTATTAGTCTTTGGCAAATTTGGCAAATAGATTATAGTCTGGATTAGCACATACGCTATTCCAGACTACATCTATCGCACTGCTATTACAAGAGTGTATCAACTCAAAATGAAGCTATTTTCAGAAATGACAGAAAACTGATTACTCGCTTTCTGTTAAAGATTATAAAAAGAACACTGTATATAGATTATTGATAAAATTAAGGGATTTCTGTATTAATGAATTATTTAAAAGAATGCAGGTTATCAAGTTATTACAATTTATTCTTATTATTTTATATTTATTGACGCGTAGGGAATTGATATTTACGTATGAAAAATGAATTATCTCAAGCTTACCCTATTTTGAGTTGATACAGTGTGGTAATAGCAGTGCGATTTATACTTACGTTTTATCTCACAATAATGTACGGTTCTTTTGAGATAAATTTTACCACAATTTTCCCGCGAACAAAGTCGCGGGTAACAGCTGGTATAATAAATGCGAAAGTAAGTTTGTTTGTTTATTTGTTTGTGACGCTTTTTCATCTTAACGACTCAACCAATCAACATGAAAAGATGCAAAAAAGACATAGGGTACCTTTAATCCCGTAAAAAATACTTTTCCCCAGGGATAATGAATTTAAAAAAACATAATCGACATTAACGAAAGCTAGTAACTAATAAAACATGAGTTAAATAAAAAATGAGAATAAAAAAATATTAAAAAAACAATAATCAGTTTTAAAAAAAAATATTTGGTATTTTCAGATTTTTTTTCATGAGAACCTTCCAAACAAGGGCCAATACTTTCAACACTCTCATTTACACGGTGCAGTGGAGGTTTTCTTACCCATTACCGTTCCCTGATTAACGGTACCTTAAGCCTTAAAAACCTAAAACAACAATGTTAATTTCTTATCCTGCATATCCATCTAGGAGTACATAACTCTCTCAATTAATAAAGTCAAGCCTTTATCTCCTCGTGTAAATAAAAAATATTGCTCAAATATCGATAGGCATTAATTTGCGAAATACGATTCCCGTAAAATAAACCTTCGCCAGTCAAGGAAGTGATTAAACGTGGAACATAAATCAGGCGGGCTAAAGAGACGCAAATAGTACAGCATCCACAGAGATTTATTTGTAACATCGTTTTATTACTCAGGTTTGCTAATAGATGGTTATATTGTGATTATTCTGTTATTTTTTATCCCACTACGCTGTACTAAAGAATAGTTTTTTTTTACTCGAGTCAAATCTTGGAAGTCAATATTAATTCTAAGATTTGTGGGATATGGAAGTTAATTTTAACCTACTTCTAATAGATAAATATTTACTTCCAAGATTTGTTTACATTTTGAGTTAGTTTGTTAAAACTGACGCTAGTAAAAGCGTGTTAAAAAAACACATACATATGTCGACGACCAAATCTTTCTTCTGGCAAACTTGAAGAGTCGGCAAAGGCAGTAGTCTCGGCGATATTTCGAATCAGTTTCGCACTGTTCTGTTAAGGTTTGTGGATACAACACCCACATATGCGTTAGAAGCAATCAATCATTGGACGTGGTCAGAACAAAAAAAACTCTCCTGTGTAGTCTCTAATTCAACACAAATTATTTCTACAGTGATACAGAAAGTTGAGGTCAAAGTTTTGGCAAATTAAATTATTTTTTCATCAATATATTAATATTAAATACTAACAGTGCCCCGCGGTTTCACCCGCATAAGTCCCGATCCCGTGGAAATATCGGGATAAAAAGTAGCCTATATGTTAATCCAGGTCTCCAGGTATCTACACACCATGTTAGCACTAAAATACCTACAAGTTACATTACCATTATAATCCATTAAAATGTTGTCTGAAGAGATCTCAGCTTGCGATAAAACTGCCTATTGTAACACTAACGATACATTGTAGTCTATTGAGTGCTGATGTAATGTTTGGTGTGCAATAAAGTGTATTTATCTACCTATTCAACTTTGATTTTTTATTATATAATGAATTTGCATCTAATTGCCGTAGCTCCGTCAATTCGGGTTTAGTTAAGTGCCTTCTATTAGGCAAACCGTACATTGGCAACACCGTGCGTTCGATAATGCGAAAAAAAATCATATAGGCGTCAACGAAACGACGACCTTAAAACGTCACATTAGCAGGTTGGTGACATTAATTAATAAGGAGCTGACAGAACTCAATGTTTAGATTGGCGTCCTCTAGCGGATCCATATATGTATTATTAGCGTGGTGAACACGAGTTCAGTGCTTTTTCCCCGTAGCATAAGTGCACAAGCGTGCCGAAAGAAGTTTTCACTTCAAAAATAAAAAAAGAACTACTTTCAGACAAAAACTTTAACGAAACAAATCGTATATTTCGATTTGCCATTATTTTAATATAAGGTTGATTTATTATTCATCAAAAAAATCTAACAACGTAAAATTCTCATGATTAGTTCAGCCGTGCATTAGTTACAAGTAATCATAAGGCAGGACTTAATGTTTCCTTTCATAAGCAAAAAGCTTTTCATTGTTAGAGAAAAGTGGTAACAAATTAGTAGAAATAAAGGAAACTTCGTAGAGGAAACATGTGAAAATCCTTAAGAAGTTCGTGAACTAAGCCTTCTACGTGCAAACCTATTTAATTTCATCACAGCACCCCAGGAAATAAACAGAGAGGAATTAAAATCCTTCACTAGCAGCTTAAGATTGTTCAACGCTCTTACTCAAGTTGGAAACACGCTAACTTTTTAATCTAGTAAATATTGTGCTTTCAAACAAATACTAAAGATTTTGTATAGCATGACGTTTGATGTATAAAACTGTAAAATGTATTTTTTAATATTATTCGACAACATTATTCAGGATCTCTAACCACTAGACCAACAGGCCAGTCAAATAACTGATAATACACTATACTTACGACGTCCGTCAAACGTGCACGCACACACATTCATAAAATCTGTTTAATAGAGATAGATTCCGCCATATTCTGGTTAAAATTTAAGCCACATAGCTACTCTTTGGTCTATTTACTAATTACAGTTACACAATCATACAAACGTGGATCTTACTGATATTATAAATGAGAAAGTATGGATAATTGGATGTTTGTAACTGCATCACGCCAGAACGACTGAACAGATCTGAATGAAATTTGGCGCAGAGTTAGATAATGGTCTGGAATAGCACACAGGCTACTGTTTATCAATGATAAATATACGGTTCCCGTAGGATATTTCCACGCCAACGAAGACGCGGGCAATAGGTAGTGAATAATATAATGCGGGTAGTAAGGAGAAAAGCAAAAAATGTCATTGCCCACGTATTTTGTAACAGTTGTATGTGAGTGTTGTGTTTTGTAAGTGTGACGCTTTAATACCCAAGGCAAATGAAAGAGACAAGATTTAGATCTAAATTTATTTATCGTAACAGTTCTATTAAGTTTGGACATTTTAACCTAGATCACCATCAAGTGACTTATAAATATGTTGCCAAATAAATTATGTATATGACCACACCAGACAAAAATAGAATTTTAACCAATAAATGACTTAAAAATAGAATTTGTGCCGTTCCTAAAACCACTTAATAACAAACAAATAGTAGCTGAATTTTGATTTGACTGATGTAGGGATACTACTGTAGTGGCGTGTTCATTTTCTATTTAATACTCTTTCTTACATTGTATTGTGTTAGTATTTATACCTTAATGTTAAACGTGTTACTACGTTACTAAGTAGTAGACATATTAAAAGTAAATAATGTATACGGAAACTATATTGGGGTCGCTGCTATTCAGGTGACCTAGTATGCTCTTTCAACGTAATTACGGCTTAGTGTGGCTACACACTAAAGCTTGACTTGACCCCAAAATAATTGAAGCTCTCAATACCCAATACCCAATAGGATTAACATTTGGATATTAAACTTCCAACACTAGGTAAGTTTAGTCCTAAAGTTTTAGGTATTCCAAAACCAAAACAAGAGTTAAGGAACTAAGATCCAAAGGATTTCAACTATTCAATTGATTTTGACACGATTTCAAATGGTTAAGTAATATATTTAAGATATTATTAATTGATTTAATGAATTTAATTCAAATAGTTAAATGACTAGCTAAGCATAGCTTGTACTATGGTTCTAGAACACGGACGAATATACTTATAATTTGTAAATCTATATTCAATTTTATCTTGCATGGATAAAACACACAGAACAACGTGAGATGGAATTTGCATTTGAATCAATGCATAATGATATTCAAGTATGCATATATTTGTACTAAGCGGACATCGAATCCATGCCGCGCCACAGAGGTCGTCAAATTATTAATAACGTATTAAATTTTAAACTTCAGCGTTCTATGATAATATAATTACGTTGACGGGAACTGCCGTGGTCACAGGCTGACTCAGCCTGTGACCATGTCCAGTGCAACCTGGTTGAAACATCAAGCAAATGAAAGGTATGTTAGTAATACCTTTTAGATACGTGATCGCGTTAATTCCCGTCAACATAGTTATAATAATGTGTAAATGAAATCTGACAGATTAATGATGAAAAAATATCTAAAATGTCAAAATACTCATCCTAATCAATAATAGGAAGATAACAATCAACTTCTAATTTGTTCCGTATTTTTTTTTTTGGATTTCTTTAACACCGGGTGGACGGTTTTGAAATCTTTTTTATGGATATATTTTATTTTGGAATTGGAACAGGCAACTAGCTTCACGGCTGACTTAGTCTGACTGACTACTACTCCTGACAATTCAAAAATACCCATAGTGGTTTAATTGAAATAAATGATTTTGATATTGATTTTGATTTTATATATGTAATATATCAATATATATTTCTGTAGCCGGTTACAGTATTTCTTTTAGGTACTTTTCGTCAATTAACTTACAGTGAACGACTCCTTAACCCCACTAGAAATTTACAAAACAAAAATAACCAAAAAAAAAGATAAATATGAGAACCAACTAATAACAATTAAATATTAATCAATAAAACTCCTATACATTCAAATAGATTTTGTTTTTCTGACAAAAGTTAATTTGTTTTTTTTTAATTTTACTTTAAAACACCTATCCAAATTAAGTACTGAACAGATGCTTTAAATAATTTCTTAAAATTTTACTGTTCATTGTTTCGTAGTCAACGTTTATTAAGTAGTGAGTAAGTACATTTTATAACTTTTTCATGATATTTGTGCCGCAGATGAATGTTAGCTTTAATTAACAAACAAGTTTATAGTTCACCCTCCTACAAACGTAACTGTATCTAGTTCGAACAGGAAATTAAAGTTCGAATGTTCTCCCGGCTCTGTTTACTTGTTTCAAATGCGTACGTACGTCATTGCTAGGCCAAATCTAGTACAGTAGATCCAATTTCGGAGGGCTCAGAAACAAAATCGTGTTTTACCGTGAGTATAGAAAGTATGTACCGTGAGCTAAAAAATGGTGGCGCCTTAGCTAGAGATCATAGTGTTCATTAAATAAATAAATTTATAATTTTGGGACTTTTAAATTATTTCATTTTTTTTTTCTTTTGTCAGTTATTTACTCCCATTACTCCCTACCATAGTTTGGATATTCAAAAGTGAATTTATTATTATAATACTAGGTACACGATTGTCTCCCGAGACGGCGGCACGACGTGTTCCACGCGCACCTCTTGAAATCGGAGGGGGCAAGGCCCCCGCACCAAATTGTGGGGTCGCCTGTTGTCAAGCAGGCGGCCAAGTAAAAGTACACGATTGTCTATTATTTTATGAAACTTTTCCTCAGAAATGACTAGATGATTTCTGCAGAAATCATAGCTCTATCTTAGCAATTCTATCTAACCAAAGACTTCTGTAGGATGAAGTTTTATGGGTTCAAATGAAAAAAAATCTATTGGATCCTGTCTCCTAAAAAGATTTGGAGTTTTTTTTAATTCATTAAATCCATTAAAACCTCATGTAAAACCAACCCATATTCGTACAATTAACTTTTTTTGCCACTTTTAAAGTATGAGTTTCTACGTATTCATTGGTCTTGAGCCTTGAAATTCTAACGGAAGTTTTCCAAAATTCCCATAACGTCATGTCGGTATTTTAGTATTTCTGATGATAAAAATAATTTAAAACTCTTATCTGATATAGATTCTCAACACTAAGCACTCTGTCAACGTGGGTTGAAATGGGTCAGAAATCTTACGAAATAGGCATAGTTTTGTTCTGGAATTTTCCATGCAGTGTATTTGCGGGCTGTTTTCGCTCTGTAGACTTAATCAATTCCGACTAGTTTTTGCCACAATAACATTAAATATTTATAGATATAGTAACGCATAATTACTCCAAATATGTTTTATCTCTGATCTCACACATGGACTTTATGAGCTCGGCACTATAATAAACTATAATTTAATATATATGTTAAATACGGCTACAAAAATGTCGCCGTGGTTTATCACTATTTATTATAAAACAAAGTCCCCGGCCGCGTCTGTCTGTCTAAATGGCAAAACTACTTAACGGAATTTCATGCGATTTTCACTAATAGATAGAGTGATTCATGAGGAAGGTTTAGGTGTATAATTTGTACCCGTGAAAAGCCGGGGTGGGTTATTAGTACTCTATAAGTAGAGCTAATAAACAAAAGATACCGTGATTCAGGCGGATAGTATAACATCATCTACCGAACGTCGCGCCAACAAAATTATTAATTTATATTTATATTACATATTGAACAATGTTTGCGGTTGTAAAATTCATCGCGATGCATATAGTTGTCACCAAAAAAAACTAAATAAATATACAAACCGTTATAGTGTAATGAATAGTATTTGTATCAATGAATATAAACGAACTATTGTTACGAAATCGCAAAAACACTCATTGTATTAGTTAAGTAAATTAGTCTAGTGTAATTAAATTAATTAGAAATGTCAGATTATCCCTTATTTTCAGACTAACAGGAATTAATGAAAGAAAATTGCCTTCTATTATATTACACTCGTTGATAATATTCCCCATCTCATAATAATATCATATCAATGTCCGTATTAATGGGCAAGGATGAGAGTATTTCTTAAGATATATTCTTAAGATCCGGGTCTGGTTTTTGGCATTAACCTGAAAATAAACACTGGTTGTTACAGAAAGGTTTGGTCATATTTTAGGTTCGTGGGGTCTCCACCCCGTAAATAACTTAAAACGCTAACAATTATACATAAATCTTACTTCGAAACTGATAAATTGAATTTAAAAATTGACTGATAAAGTTAATATTTCGTAAGTGAGAGGGTATATTTCGTAAGGGAGAGTAAGTGAGAGGAGAATTATTGACAATTAATACTAAGGATGTTGATAGAATGACAGGATTTTTTTGAAAATGTTTTCATGCTAATTCTACTATTTTTCGGCTACACATAATGTTATTAAAATTTTATCACACTTTTTGGTAACATTCTGTAGAATTTAAATATTTTTATTTCAACAGCAGAATTTCGCTAGATTTGGATCCATTTCTTTGGGAAAGTAGCTTCATACGGTAGAAGGCCGCAATCAGCAAGCACTTCATAAATAGTAGAAACTGGGCGTTGTCTTTTTTTTATGGGAGATGGCAAACGAGCAGACGGGTCACCTGACGGTAAGTGACTATCGCCGCCTCCCGGCGGTAGTCACTTACCTAACTTACCACTCTGCAACTCAAGAGTTACAAGTGCGTTGCCGATCTTTAAGGTGGGAGTAGGAGAAGGGAGTAAACTGGGGGAGAGAGGGAGAAGCGTTGCTATGCTGCCGGTTGTCTGTGAGGCCGTGATATCACTCCGGTCGAGTCGGCCCATACGTGCCGAAGCATGTACCACTTAAACTGTCTCCCGGCTTTTCGGCCAAGTACGAGTATGTGTAAAAGCACCACAAGAATTGAGAAAAAGACAATTCAGCACAACATGCCTAGGGCAGCCATAGACCCATTGTGGCTATCGTAAGTGTGGGAAGCCTCTCACTGGATGCCATGGTTATTTTTTAGTTCAGATCTAGACTACGACGGCCTCTGTCACCTTCTTTTGCGAGGAAGTAGAAATCAAGATATCTACTGAAACCAATCTGTGTGAATTCGTGGACAGAGTAACAGCAGCTATGGATAAGGTTGTTACAGAAAGGTTTGGTCATATGGTTTGGGCTTGGTATATATGGTAAGGTTTGGGCTTTCAGGTGGATGTCGTGTACACTTATCACTCAAAAGCATTTGATAAAATTTCTCATAGAATACTCTTACGCAAGCTAGAGTATATCGGTGTACATGGTGACTCACCGCGATGGCTTGAGTCTTCTCTGCGAGATCGTAGCCAAGCGGTTACTATCAAAGGTTTGGATAATGTTCAAACTACTTGTATATTATTATTGTTGTATATTGTATCTGTTTGTTTCCCTAATAAACTAAAATAAAAAATAAAATAAAAAGTAAAATACTTAAAGACTGGAATGAAAAAAATATTTCTTGACAAGATCTAAATATAAATAAAATTAACGAGATTACCACTATCACATTCAAGTCCGGAAAGGAGAAAAGAGAAATTCCGCCAGAATATAGGATAGAACACCGTACATCTATGTCGCCACGCCACTTACTTAAAAAAAAACCTATTAAAAATTTACACTTTTTATTACTAAACTCTAGTCTATACAGATATCCGAAAAAAAGTAAATTTATTAAAAATAAAGTATACTCCACTCCACTTTTGTCCGTGTCTGCCGTTTCAATAATTACTGCAGCAGCTCAACGCGACATTAAGACCTAGAACTAGACAACGATGAGCTGAAGCGTTATGCTTAAAATTACTTCCTGTATTTCAGATTCCCATTTAATAAGCAAAGTAAAAACACGATAAAATATTTTTTCTAGCGTGAAAACCTTACATCGTACCGTGGATATGAATTAATTAGTAGCTTTTTAAAATGTGAGAAAATATTTTAATCCTGACTTTTGAATTTTTAACAATTTAAACCATATTATATTCTTATGTTTGTCCACATTCTAAATTACATAAAAAAATATAGTAAAAACAATATTAGAACCTACCTTAGCGCTCTACTGCTGCTAACTTTATGAAAAATCACCAAAATGAGCAATATTTGGGACCAATATTATATACCTAATTAAGAGACAACTGGTAGGAGTTACACTATGACACAGTAAAAAAATGAGTAGGTAAGAGAACAGAGTAAAGTGAATAATGTTAGTAAATAGGTTGCGAAACTGCAAGGCTCGTGGTGCAAGGCAGTGGTGGAGTTTAGAACGTGGGGCGAGAAAAACAAGAAAGACCACTGATGCGTTGGTATGACGACATCAAAAGGCTGGTGGGAACAAAGTGGTTAGAAACTGCTCAAGACCGAGAAAGACCTTAGCGGTTGAAAATAGCTAAAAAGAAGAAGAAAGAAATGATACCTACTAGGAGATAAACATTTATTTCATTATTTATCATACTCTAAATATCCAATATTTAAAAGATCAATTTACTAATATAACTAGTAATGCAAACTTGGAACAAATATGAGGTCAACGTTAAGAAACAAATTAACAAAAATCACGAGTTTTTGTGTAAGTTGTTTTTTTTTTTACGGTATAGGGGTCAAACGAGCAGACGGGTCACCTGATAGTAAATGACTACCGCCGCCCATGGGCACCTGTAACTCAAGAGTCACAAGTGCATGGCCGCCCTTTAAGGTGGGAGTAGGGGAAGAGGGGGAAAGAGTGGGAAGAGGGGAGAGGGGGATTAGGGGAGAGGGAAGGGTTACGGCATCCAGTAACCATACTCACGCGGCGAAAAGCAATGCAACATTGTTTCACTGCCGGTTTTCTATGAGGCCGTGGTATCGAGCGGAGTCGAGCCGGCTCATAGATGCCGAAGCATGGCTCTCCCACGTTGTGTTGTAATCTTTCTATGTATAAATTGAAATTCTATCTTTATATTTGATTTGTTAAAACTTATATTATTACTTGAGATCAAATTAACTTTCAGTTAATATGTGAAGCTAGTAAAATGTATATTGTCTCATTTTAGCATCTCAGGATTAACACATCAGTGCTTCCCACAACCGATATATTAAATAAAGCATATTATTTAAAAAAACAAAACTTAAACGTAAAAAGTAGTAAGTGCAAACAGATTTTTATACGTGAAGGAATTGATGCAGTAGCAATTGATTTTATAGAAGTTTGAACAATGACTTAATTACCAATCGTTATCATGCAACGCGTGAAAAATATTGGACAGATCACTGCAATGGTTATCCACACGTGATATGTTTGCTAAATTAGAGAGACACCAACAGGCTTCCACTTTATTCTGGGCTAATGGAAAAACTGTTGGTATACTGCCGCTATACTGAAGGTTGCTGCTGGTTTTCCTTTTCGATATCCTACCCTCGAATTATACAAATAATGGTACTTGTTACCTGTCAGGCAAACTTTTATTCTATACACAGTTATAAAAAAAAACATCAGGAATTGGCGTATAATACTGATTTATTAAAAGACAAACGCCGGATGGGCTTTGTATGACAAATGCAACCATTCCGTATGTCCTTGTCTCATAAATTCTTTGCTATATCGGTGGCTATGGGATCTGTACAATAAAATAAATAAATCAAATGTGGATCTCTTGTGGAGTGGATATACTACGTTATATACAATCCAGAAGAGTAGCTGCAAACGGATATTTACATTATGACTGACAGTAAATATGATTTTGAAATACCAAAATAATAATAATTATTATTTAAAAAAATAAACTTCTTCACCGTCCACACTCCGTCAATTAACTTGTCTGCTTTTTCTTTGCTTTTGCCTTTATATACCTATTGTGTTTTGTTTTAATAATCGTCACAGTTTTATTTCTCGACCGTGTACTTAAACTAGTTTTACTGTAGGTACAATGTATAGAACTGCCGGGTGAAGTCGGCTTGGTGACATTTAAGGTAGGAAAACCTTTAACATGCACCATCTCTCACAATAGTAAACTACATTCTATGTATTTAGTCCTGCTTTGTTTCTCAATTGTGAGAGAAATATAAACGAAGTACCATACTACGGTGCGTGGTACTCTCAGGCAGTTAATCTCGTTTCTTGTTTATTTATCACTTTCTTGAGAACGCAAAGTCGCTATTCAAATACTTTATCTATAGACTTTCTTCAGTAAGTCTCGGACTCAAGTGACAGTACGTGATGCTCACGGTTAGCAGATAGCCGCACTTTGCGTTGCCATATGCTATCTTAAAATCTGCGATTACGAAACTAGTGTATTGTTTTGTAACCGTATACAAATAGTTTTGTAATAGCATAGACAAAACATAGGTACGTTAAGTTAATTTACTCCTCATTCAAGTACAAAATACCAAAAAAAAAGTATTCTATGGTAATGATATATTTATCATTAGCATAGAATAGTTTTTTTATTAATTTATATTTAAAAATATAAATGACAATTTAACGTTATAGTATCATATAGCTAGTGTAACTTGTTTTACATCACGTAATAATGTAACATGTTTCTTAAAAAAAAAAAAAAATTCTAGGCATAATGGGAACCGGGAAATAGGAATATATTACGTGACAATAATTAAAATACCTCTATTCTTACAAAAAAATATTAAATACGTGTTAATGAATTAAAACTAAGTACACATTTTGCTTTACATCCCCTCTCTCAAGGACACCGTGCTGAATTTCGAGATAAAAAGTATCCAGTGTACAGTGTGATTTGAGTGCACATTACCCCGTAGTGTGCACTCAAATCATGCAAAGTTTCATTTGAATTAATTTAGTAGTTTCAGTGGGATGCGCAGCCAAGGTACAGACAGACAAAAATGAAAAAAAAAATACAGTTTTAGCTTCCGTATCCGTTATAAAGCGTCTCCCAAAATAAAATCAAAATGAAATCATTGCTTCACTGCCGGTTTTCTGTGAGCCAGTGGTATCACTCCGGTCGAGCCAATTCTGCACTTATTGGACCAGTTACAGTTATATTATATGCATAGCTATGCACGCTTTTACCTAGACTCGTGTATACCGTTTATATGTTTATCTAGTTTAACTGTCGAGCTATCCTACATAAGCCATCCTACTTAAACGATCCATTAAAGACGGAACATTTCAGCGTTTCGCGTTGGTACAAACGTCTACACTCTTAAATTGGACGATTAACCGTCTAGGAAAACAAATCCTACTAATATTATAAACGTGAAAGTTTGTGAGGATGTATGGATGTTTTTACATTTACACAACATTTACTTTTTATCCCGATATTCTCACAGGATCGGGACTTACGCCGGTGAAACCGCGGGGCGCTGCTAGTAGTTTATAAACGACCTATAAAATGAAATTGTTTTATCGCACGATGTCGTCGTTCATCGTCAGTGGTTAACTAGAACAAGAAGCCTCAAATCCGAAACAACAGGCTTAGCTAACCGGAATTCAGATGTATAATTGTATATGTAATATAAAATTTGATTATTTCAATATATTACATACTAGCAACCCGCCCCGGCTTCGCACGGGTAACAGAGACATCTTCAACAATCATATTTTAACCAATTTACACAAAACGTTAACAAATTATACACCTAAACCTTAATCATGAATCACTCTGTCTATTGGTGAAAACCGCATGAAAATCCGTTCAGTAGTTTTTCAGTTTATCTCGAATACCCAGACAGACAGACAGACAGACGCGGCGGGGACTTTGTGTTGTGATTTACAAATAGTTTTACATCTTAGCACAATATAATTAAACCAAAAAAAAAAGATATGTAGCTGTATGTTGATCTATTTAATAAATACTAGAGATTGCATGGTTTTTTCATTGGCCAGTATAACTTAAGCTGTCATTGTATAGACTTACTTACCATGACAGGTCAACGCATATACTGGACGCTTGCAATTTTATATTAAGCCGTTTTCACGTAATTTTTAAAGTTGTAAGACATATTTTTTAAAAAGTTTAGCTTACAGCATTTCTTCTAAATATAAACTGTAAATATTCCAAAATTCACGTTACTATGTTCGCGAAATTTTTTTAAAAAGGAGTCGGTACAAAGAATTCTCTTTACGTATTAATATAATGATGATACACTTAAGGTCAATATTAATAAATATTTGAAATTCGAATTTTGTAGATTACACGTTTGTCATAGATGTCTTTTTTTAACTCCTGGCTCAAAAAAGGGGGGTGTTATAATTTAAAAGTGCGTAGGGAAACTACTGTGGTGGCGTGTTCAGTATCTCTTTAATACTCTCTTAATACTTGTATTGTGTTAGTATTTATACCTTAATATTAAACGTGTGTGAGCTAACATTTATACATACATGAAGCAGAAATTAAGCTTACTAAGTAGGAAATACATTACGAGTAAATAATTAAACTATATTGGGGTCGCTGCTATTCAGGTGACCTAGTATGCTAGTGAAACCAATAATAATGCTTACAAGTGTTTATCTGACTGTCTGTCTCTGGCATCATAGCCCCAAAAGACATTCCTTTCGGAGTTATGACCACAGTTATGCGACTTTGATTTAGTTTTCTTTTTTGAAAGGTGACTTGATCGAAAGTGTCCTTAGCTATAATAAAAAAAAAATCTGTTCAACGGTTACAAGATCATCAGCTCTTTTCAAATAATTAAAGGGCTTTTTGATTCAGAGATTTTTATTTTTTTGACGTGATAACTTCTTATAAATCGATGAACGCCGGCTGCACGCACGAAAAAGCATGACTCATTGTCACGTTCCGCCTGAGCCGAGCGTGGAAGCGAGAGTGCGATAGAGAGGTACGATCGGCCTAAGCGTTCGGTTTGTGCCGCATCTACCTCTCTTCCAGTGTTTTCTTAAATTAACGCCGGAATTTGATATCTAAAGATCTGACTTAATATAAAGATAGATCATTACTTTTACTATTTTTGTGATGCTGAACTGGACGAACACCAATTTCAAGGAAAACTTTCATCCATTCCTTTCCCTAAATTCGAGAACCCTGGAGTATAAAGGTATTAACGCTTGTGTCCATGTCTCAAACTCATCACTTCGAGATTGAATTCCAATATAAACTCGTTTCCAAGTTTCCGGTAAGTTGGTAGGTTAAAATTAAAACACACAAATAAAAATAAAGAGCAACTTAAATTTGTAAAAAATAACAATACTTTGTCACTCACCTCTCCACGGTTTTCCTCATTCCTGTTTGTACGCTGACGAAGTTGTTAGCGCACGACGTAGTGATCATTTCGTCTCCGGCTTTTGTTTCTATCTCTATCCCCCTACTATGTTTGTTCCGTTTTGTTATACTATCTCTATCTCTTTTCTACGCTCTGCCTTTTTGTACTACCCTAAACAATATTATAATAGCGGTGTGTAAGCGAGAATGAATGAAAAAATATAATTTGTGACGATATATGTTACAGACGGGCGTGGATGACGTCAGCTGGATTATTTATTTGTGATATACGATTGTATCAAATAGGGAAGATAAACAATCGGTAATGAAGGATAAGTGAGCACTTCAGTTTCTGATACTATGTTATACTGTAATGCTGTTTGCTATACTCTTCTACGTACTCAATACATTTAGGCATGAGGGTATACTAAACTTAATATATTATAATATTGTGATTTTACTCTAATAAAATTATGTTTCTCTTTATTGTACACCTTTAAGTGGTAAGCAATGCAAACATGTTACAAATATTTAGGTATAGCGATCGGTGGTCTTATCACAGTTATCACACATAGCAATGCTTTCAAATAATATATATACGTAATACTAAATTTACATTAACTATAAACATATTACATACATGTATAAATAAATATTCTTATACACTAATATATATATATTTACACATATACTCAAAGTGATATATCTTATATAGTATATATCACTACCTATTATAAAACAAAGTCCCCCGCCGCGTCTGTCTGTGTCTGTTCGCGATAAACCGAAAAACTACTGAATGGATTTTCATGCAGCTTTCACTCATAGACAGAGTGATTCATGAGGAAGGTTTAGGTGTATAATTTGTACCCGTGCGAAGCCGGAGCGGCTTGCTAGTAAAATATAATTGAAACAATAATAATAATGATAATCATTAATCCTTCACTTGTTTTTAAATGCGTGCAAGGTTTTGGCTTGTCCAATTGCTACAGGCAAGTTATGAATGTCTTGGCAATTTCAGTTTAAAATTCTCTGATAACCTCAGTTCCCTGCAATGTGTATTTTGTAAGAACTTAAAACGTTCTTTAATGATGTTTCGTACCCAGTAAGCTTAGAACGATACTCTGAGATATTATCATATTTACGTAATTCAAATATGAATCTAATGCAGACGGTTTGGAGTCGCTCAATTTGGTTCAGTCGGTCTTCAGTGAAATCGAGATAGCTGACATCAGCATAGTCAAGAATAGGAAGAAGAACAGATCGTGCGAGAGCAATTTTCGTGTTGGTAGGGAGTAAGGTCCGAAGCCTTTACAGAAATCCCGCTATTGCAAATAATTTACGACTGATTTTTCCAATTTGAGGGTGCCAGGATAAGCACCCATCCATGTAGATCCCTAAGTTTTTAATCTTCTCACTATATGGAATAACCGAACCGTTACAATAAATAGCTGGCATTTGCTATGTGTTTATTTTACATTTCAGCCTAGGACTACCTACTACACATTTTTATGCTTAGCCTATAATCCCTACTCCAGGTACATATTTGCTTTAAATCTCTGTTGATGTCATCAACTACTTCTGTTATATTGTTTGGAGCTAGATTTGGAGATCAACTTCCTAAGGATGGGAGAAAGAAAGTAAACTGCAAAAAGTAATGGGATAACATACTGCCCAAAAGTACACCAAAGGGTGTGCACCAAAAGGAGTAAACATTTTCAATATGAGCACGCTGATGGCGGCCATACAGGTAACTACAAAGCCAGTCAATTTCTGATGGAGATATGTTAGCAAGACATTAAAGTCAACGGTGTTGAAAGCGTATTGCGGAATAGTTATATTTTAGTAACTTCAAGAACCACTTGACGTTACTAAAATCCAGTAACTCCGTAATATGGACTAAAGCTGTGGTAGTACTGCGGCCGGGACGAAAACCGGATTGAAGAGGATTTAATAGGCAATTTTTGAGAGAAACTAGCTTACAGTGTGGATAAGCGTTCAAGGACTTCGGAAATAATCTGAAAAAAGGATGGATTACATTTCTTAGAAGGGAGTTATTTCAGATATGGGAAAACATTATTAGATACAGAATAATTAAAGATATAGCAAACCACGAAGTTATTAACACTATGCTCTTCTTAACAGCACAAGCAGAAAATTTACTTAAAACGAATAGGAAACAGTCAAAAGTGTGAAGAGAAGAAAGATAATTTATCGTTGTAGCTTGAGTAGTTCCTCCAAAATTGGAGAAATAAGAAAAATGTGAATTCAAGGAATCGATATCAACATCTTTAGAAGGAGAATTTGGACGTTATTTACCGAGCAAATGACTTAAGAAACTTCCAGACCTTACCTGGATTACTATTTTCAACAGATTTGTGGATATGTCGGCGTTAAGCATTCCTACACATCTTATTGCAGCAATTTCTAATAAGCACATTTTTTTTCCAATTTGATGTAGTAGGGTGACCCTTATTATTCGATTTGTTTTTAGGAAATCCATAAAAACTGATTTAAAAATTATTCATGTTAGTTTTATAAATCAATAAGTAATACATTTCACTTACTTTTAAGAGAAACGAAGTGATAATAACTGGAAATTCAAACGGTCATAACTTTAAAACTTTTTCAACAGTTCTGTGTAACTAAATGCCTTTTAAAGATTTAAGTAAGTGTTCTATTGTCACTCTGTATACTTAGGATTATGATACAATAGTACAATTACGTAAAAATGCAATCGATGTGTGTTGAATAAAAAATAGTGAGTGGTTACGCGTCACATTTTTAGGTTGTACCTAAAAAATCCCGTCTTAAATACCGTAAACTGTATTTTGAGTATCATATCATTATTATTCCCGTATGACTCTTGCGTGATCGTACGCAACAGACGAGCAAGTTGCGTAGTGAATTAATATGCAAAAGAAAACCTGTTAACAAACTTGTTCTACTCGCTCTAAAAGTTCTTAAGCACTAAACTTACTAAACTTGAAGACTCGTCAGAAAATTTTATAATCATCTTTCAACAGAAACTTAATACTGAAATAATGTTTTTTTAATGTATTTCTTTCTTTCGTATTACGTATTAAGTTGTGTAACTTGCACAACACATGTGCTTGTGAAAAAATGTAAGCAAATTAAGGGTAAAAAAATATCAATAGACGAAACGGACTTGCCATTGGACAATAATACAATAACTCCACACATCTCACACACGGCTGTCTCATCCCAAACTAGGCAGAGCCTGTACTATGGTAACCAGACTGCTGATAAACATACTTATATAGTTCTAAATACATACATATTATAGATAAATTACACCCAGACACAATGGTAGTTCAAGTTAAATTGTTCAATGAAATAAAACAAGACATTCAAGACTGTCGAAGTTCCGCCAGTACACCGCAATATATTTCTTTGATGTACGACATAGCAGTATCTTGTAAACATATACGAGTCCATCTATACTTTGAAACACACTGACTAATGTATATTTACATTAGTCTAGGTGTTTCCAAGTATGAATATTCATTCATATAAACATTTACAATGAGGGAGTCTAGCCGGTGACCCCTGATGCTATAGTTGATGCTCTATCGCTAAAGTTTTCTATACACTGAAAAATGGGCATCACGCGTCTCCACTAGATGGATGTTAAGTAACGCAGATTCCGCCGCATATGGAATACTGTTTTCATATCTATGCAGGAGCACCCCAGTACCAGCTTCTCCCTCTTGACCGTAATCAACGAAGAGTGACTCGAATCGTTGTTTTCCACGATATTTCAGATCGGCTTGATCCCTTGGCGTTGCGTAGAGATGTAGCTTCTCTCTGCATTCTCTATCGCATGTATCATGGGGAGTGCTCTGAGAAATTGTTCGGACTTATACCGGCCGCAACGTTTCGCCATCGTTCAACGCGACAAAACTCTCAGCCGCATCACCTGGATAATTGGCAATTCACCACTGTGCGGTTTTCCAGTTTTTTTTTTGCCTCGCACAACCAATCTCTGAAACAAATTGTCGCCTGCGGTATACGGACCGATACGATCTTCAAACCTTCAAAAAAAGAGCGTACTCCCATCTCAAACGCCGGCGACGCACTTGTGACTCTTGAGTTGCAGGTGTCCCTGGCCGACGGTAGTCACTTACCATCAGGTGACCCGTCTGCTCGTTTGCCCCTATAATATAAAAAAAAAATTATCACTTATTTGAAATGCCTCTCCCAATGGTCAAATACGAATATTAACAAGGATCTGTAAAGTTCTTTTGTTCTACAGTTAACAGACATTACGTCAGCAGCATCTGTGTAAGCTTAAACCATGGGTCAACAAACGACAAACAATTTTAATTATGTGGGAATGGAAGTTGAGTGGAATGGAACGTTGCTGAATGACTGATGAATGTAAGTGAGTGTACGAGTAAGGCAGGAGAGGGGATATGGAAGGGGAGATGGAGGACGGACGTGACAGGAAGACGAGTGAGAGGAACTAAAAAGTAATAAAACGACGATTATTGTAAAAGTGAAATAATATACAAGTGTTTTAAGTTGATGGTGGAGTATTATTTCCCTCTGAGCACTACAATTATGTGTTTGACATTGGCGGCATGAAAGTTTTCTTTGATTGTATTTTGTAACATGTATGTATTATATGCAAACTAATTTTATAAATGCGACTGTGAGTTTCTTGGTTACAAATTCACGCCTTAAATACTCAACCTTTGCTCACGAAATTTTGGATTCACATCAGAAAAGGATATTAGGTACCGTTCATCCAACAAAAAACTGTTCTAGAGGGACAGAAGAATATTTTTTAGGTGAGTGAAGCCGTGAGAGAGAGAAATTTTAGTTTTCTGCACTTCTTCTTCATTCAAACATTTAACTCTCACAGTCCGCCGTGCGCGAGCTATTCGTATGTCAATGGAAAAATGAACATACGGCTAAAAGAATCACAGATTAATGAAGTTGTTAGGGTACAGGAAATATTTATATTATGTTTCATAACATTTCATTCTGAAATAAGAGATATATTATCGGCATAAAATAAATTCCGTGAAAAGTTATTCAATATTACAAAAAATGTGTTTTAACATCTCACAACTCACGGAAGTGACTCGCTACTTTGCTTTTCATTGTACATATATGTATGTATAAGAAGGTTCCACGTTGAAAGACCGCAAGGTGAAATGAATAGCAAAAAGTGGACAATAGAATGAAAAATGTATGAGTGATCACTTAGAATGTATGAGCAATAAATCAGAAAGGAAATAAACTTGTGCTGCAACACTGTATTGTAATAGGGACTTTGTGGGCCAGGGACAGTACACCCCCTGTAAGTGTACATAGTAATTATAACTCATCATTGTGAAGAATTCCAAAAATAGTTTATAAGTCAACATTCGTAATTATGTACGCTTTTACGAATGTAGGTCTAGAAAGTAGAGTAGTAAACTTACATATTTAAAGTGTTTCGTGGTAAGATAAAGCCGGCTGCCGTTGCTGTGTGTCCCACGCGCGCGCACCAACCTATTGCAACACGCGCCACAGACGCGCGCACTGCGTGCGCTCCATACGTTGTCTGGACAGATTGATTTATTTAACTGTACTCTGAATGAATTCACAAGGACAGCTTACTGTAAATTACCCTTTGATTGGGCATAATACACGTATATGTGCTTAACTATCATCTTAAGTATGTAACTACACTATTGTATTAGGTAGTAACCTGTGATGATAGTTGTAAGTGGTAAATAAATTAATAAAACTAATTGGTGTTGGAATTTCCAAAGAGGTTTCGGTTTTTCCATTTCGATTGGAGTGGGATTCAAAGAAGTACAGTTTATCCATGTTATATGGCGCCAAGTTAAATCGCAGTATGTAAGTTATCGTATTATTACAACAACCAACTTCAAAGTTAAATAAAATTGTATAGTTTAGAAATAGAAAAACGTAATCTAAAATAATAATTTAATACAAAAAATAATATTTATTTATGTCTAATTATACTATATACACAGTTTATACATTAATTTTATGTATTTATATATATAGGCTATTTACATGCATGCGTCATAGTCATAATTTAATGAATGTATGATGGTTAGTATTTTATGCGCTGCACTGACGTATCGTTCGTCCGATCATCATAAAATTTTGCATGCACGGTGCCAGAGATGCACAGAGAAAGACATAGCGTACCTATTATCTATATAATTATGTTCCTAAGGGTATGGAAATAATAAAAAAACCTCTTCAAGAAAGTGCGCGCTCAGTTAAATAAATTCAGAACTTTGCACTTTTATAGTTTGTTTTTCCATACTTTGTTTCGAGCCTACGATCCAAGCGGACCGAATCTTTATCAACTGTAAAAATATTAAACTGTCTTTTTTTATTTCTTACGAAGAAACCCACACCCCTCATGTATTATATACAATAGCAACCACCCGCAACTTCACAGTAAATACAGTATGTAATAAAAATGTATTTCATTCACTATTTTGTCAATATTAAATATTTGAAGAGAAATTATCTCATCATACATTTTCTCTTGTAGTTGTAACGATACATCCATCACGTTCTTCGTCTGAGATACTCGAAACTTATCGTTATAATTTTCCTGGTTATCAATATAATTTTGTTAATCTGATTTACAAGTTATAATACTGTAAAGTTTCATAAAAATTCGTTCAGTAATTTTTTGAGTAACAAACTCATCATCCTTGCAACATTTATAATATTAGTAAAAATGGATAGGCTAGTAATATAAACTGTGGTGACTGTATTGGAGAACAAGCTCTTAAACTGCAATGTTCAGTATGATCTTGGGATAAATAATTATAGGTAGTACTCGTTCGATCGACTAAGCGAGGTATCTTTTTCTTTAACCCCCACGGGTCATCACCTCACCGGGGCCAGGTGGCGAGGTGGTATGTCGGACTCGAACCGACTAAAACCACACAGTGTTCTGTCACCGGGTCTTATAGCCGGGGCCTCAGGTGTACCCTAGAAAGGAAATCCCTGTGAACCCCAGCAATCTTGGTCGCCTGTTAAACCAGGCGACCCCACTAAGAGGTGCAGATGGTTCGTCCCCACTAGTTTAGAGAGGCGCGCGCGGAACACGTCGTGCCACCGTCTCGGGCCTGCTTCTGCTAGTCACTCCTCGTACCTACCTATGCGCATAGTACCTTTTGTTTGTATTAATGCGTAATAAAACAATATTTTTAAATATGGTAGATAGCTACATATTTATCGCACGGAAGTCACACAAAAAAATACTGGCCAAATGCCAGTTGAAATAGATACTGGGCCGGTTTTTTTGTTCTTACATTTCCCAGAATTGAGACTTAAATACGAGTATATATGTTTTTTATCATAATTACATTTTTATGCCCGCGTCTTTAGCCGCATTCTTTTTCCAGTTTCTTTACTTCACAGTAAACCCGCAGTAACCCGCAACTTCACAGTAAATACAGTATGTAATAAAAATGTATTTCATTCACTATTTTGTCAATATTAAATATTTGAATAGAAATTATCTCATCATACATTTTCTCTTGTAGTTGTAACGATACATCCATCACGTTCTTCGTCTGAGATACTCGAAACTTATCGTTATAATTTTCCTAGTTATCAATATAATTTTGTTAATCTGATTTACAAGTTATAATACTGTAAAGTTTCATAAAAAATCGTTCAGTAATTTTTTGAGTAACAAACTCATCATCCTTACAACATTTATAATATTAGTAAAAACAGATAGGCTAGTAATATAAACTGTGGTGACACATACAGCAAAAATATACTTCAACGCCATCTAGCGAAAAGAAACTAAACTACATAGCAATTACTAATCCTGTATCGCACATTGAAAGTTCTCGCACCGATTAGTATTTACTATAACTTCCCTGCCTACCCCTTTAGGAATACAGGCGTGACTGTATGGATATTGTGACTCATGATGTACTGCCATATGTATTTTTCCATGAACACGCTAACAGAATTCGATTTGCTATAATTACACCCATCAATATCATACTCAACCGCACTCGGACATGTATAGAAATCACAATAATTACTTAACGTGTTGCACAAAGGGGTAGGTCCATCAATAAAACGAACAATGGGATAGCTATCTTCTTAAGACACTATTGTTGCATCCCATCCATGCTTTTAGTTGTCTCAAAGAATGCTAAAAGCGTTCACTGTTGTAATCGTCGTTTATCTTGTGCATAGCAAAAATGACAGATGCGTTATTGCTCGGTTTAGATGTTTCCTCTAGAGTTTCGCCGATAATACTTTTGACTTTAGCATTTAGTCATTTGCTTTCTTTCCCGGAACATGATCGATGAATCCAAAATCCATCTGATTAAGTATATCTAACGTTGTGTTGCAGTCAATTTGTGTTTGAAATTATAGCTTTGAAAAAGAAGAACGGCAGTAGAATTAAAGATCAAGAGCGACTTAGTGTTTTATTTCAAAGCATCGAATACATTAAAAGCTGTGCATGTGATTTGTAATTATCTTAAAAATATCAGAATTATTAATAAGAATAACGTTTTGACTTTAACACCACCGCTTGCCCTAAACCTTCTCGCAAGCCAAGCAATCTAAGATGCTTTACAGCCCTAATTATCCAGAGCTACTTTATATAACGGCGGTAGCGTAATGGCTAAGGCGTCGGACTTGCGATCAAGTGGTTGCGGGTTCGAACCCCACCCAGTGCACTACCGTCGTGAACCCACTCCTAACACAAGCGTTAAGCTTAGCTGGAGGGGTTAACAAGAATACTAGTAATGTGTGACCCACGTTACTAGTAATCTTTAAAAAAAAAAAAAAAAAATTTGAATAAGACAATATTCTTCAGTTTTTCCCTATTTATTAGTAAGCAGTATCAGTCAAATCTACATAAGACATTAAGAACTCATCTTAACACTGACTAGTTTTAAATTAACTTAATCCTGTAATATTTTTTTCTATCTTCCTTAACACTCTCCACAGGCGATAATAAAAAAAGGACTATCTCTTATTCTCAAGCTATCCAAGTAACGTGCAATCACGCTAATGGGATTCTAAGAGCCATGGAGACCAATGCTAGGTAGTAATAAATATCACAATAAATCTATTAAGCTATAAAAATATTTAAATAATTAGTCTGACAAAAGTCATACTAGAGTACATATCAGTTCTACATAAATATGTTTTTTTTTGTATGACTGAACAGATCGCCATAATTCTGAAGTGTTTTCGTATGAGCCGATTTACTTTAATATTTACTATCTAAATAATAAAAACCTTTTCTAAAGTTACAAGCATCCACTAAAATGCAAAAAAAATTGATAAATTTGAATAAAATGCTTATTTTAAAAGAATTTTATCTGCCGTCTGGTCCAAGTATAAATTTATTATCAAAGTCAGTTCCAATTTTTTCAAGGATTTTTATTATAGATTTTCTGCTTGAATTGAAGGGAAGATTAAGGTTCGCAAACAGTATCGAGGTGCAAACCAATTGTAACAGTTTATTATCATTTTACTTTATGTCAAATTTCTTGACTAAATCAAGTCAATATTTCTTTTCATTTATATATTTACCAGCTGTACCCGCGACTTCGTTCGCGTTTATATCGACAAACAGCATTATATCGCGTATAATAAGTGATGCACCTCTTCCTAAAAAGGAAGAATCGTCCAAGGAGGTTTTTATACTGTATTGGCCGTGAAACAACCTGGACCGTAGAAAAAAAATTGTTTTGGAAACCACATGAATAGACTGTCGATCCAATAGTCCACCCAGCGCCAGTCCACGGGTGGGAAGCGGGCTCGGTCTACTAACTGGGCGATGTCCAGAGACACCGTTCGCGGGAGACTCTACTGCGGTTAAAGAACACAACCCGTCTCATCCACCTGCAGCCATTGTTAGGGTCCGCACGTGAGCTGTTTGTGAGTTTTCCTACCGGATCCACTCCGCAACCTCCTTGCACAAGGTGTTCTCATCGCAGAACAACTGTGACGAACTAATACCTCGATTCTTCCTACCAATTGGTAGACTCTCGCTGTAGTCAGTCAGTGCAGCTTCCTAGAAACTTTGCCCCCCCTCGGTGTGTCTAACAGACAATACTAAGGTCCACCCCCACAACAAAAAAATGTTTGGTTCTGAGCTTTATTTAATCAGGGTGTAACATAAGATTCCACACTTACGTAACCGAAAGGAAAATGAATGGTCTGCAAATGTAAAAAAACTTCACCGGCTATCTGTCAATATTTCAGCTTAGATATAATTTTGTTGGAGATAGTGTGTAGGATCTTCTCGTTCTATAACCTTATTTAAAAATTTAATGTAGATATCACATGCCTCACAACCCCCAGAAACATATTTGTAAATTTGCTGGCGATTGGTGGCTGCGAGGGAGCAAAATAGCTCGTTTGCATAACCAAAAACCGGCTACCAATTACTCTGGGATCATCAAACAACGAAAAAAAAACTCCTGCTGTTTCCACAATCCCCACAAACAATCCGCCGCGCTCTGGGTTCCCCTTTCTTTTTTTTTTGTGCGTGTGGAAACCCCCTCGGGCCGATACCCCACCGGGGTTTTCGGTGGGGCGGTGTGTCGGAATCAAACCGACTAAAACCACACGGTGTGCCGTACTGCGCCTTAAATAGGAGGGATCCGGGAACAGCTTTTATTAAGACATCCGGAACCCTCCTAGCGCCTGCCCGCAAAAGCGCGGGCACCACCTTCGGGTAAAAAACCTCTCAATTAGGCGACGTCCAGGCACACGCGGACGCCGCCTCCTCGCGGGGGGCCACTATAGCGGGTGAAGGGGAAAACCCGTCCCGTCCACCCGCGGCCACACTCAGGGTGGCATGAGGCGTTGATAAGCGCGCCTCCGCCGCCCGGTTCGCCGGCGGCGAATTAGGTCCGAGTGGGGGTCGTCCTCCCGAAACCCTTTCCGCCGCCTCCTTCTGCGAGATGACTTCCTCACAGAAGGTTGCGACCGCGATAAAATTCCTGTTGCTACCGGCCATGGAGCGTATGACAGCCGGTAGCGACAGATCCACTCCGATGACTGCAGTGAAGGCCCGACGCTGCGTCGCCCAACTGGGGCAAACCGCCAGCGTGTGCTGAGCCGAGTCCTCACTGCAGTCGCAGTGGTGACAGGCGGGACTCAATTCCCTCCTAGCGACCGAGTGCAGGTACTTCCCGAAGCAGCCGTGCCCGGAAAGAACCTGCGTCAGTCGGAAGGAAAAGGTCCCGTGCTGCCGCCCTGCCCACTCTCCCCTATGCTATCTTTCGATTAAAAATATATTGAAATAGCGGAATAAATTTTTTATTTTGTTACCGTATTCAAATAGTTTCCTTTTAGGCTCTTTCACTTTCAGAAAGTATTAAAATTAATAGTTGTTTCGTTTTTATTGTAAAAATATTTAATTTCTTTATTTAATATTATTATATGAGTTTTTTTTAATAAAGGAATATTTTAAAACAATCACGTGTATTCGTTAATATTACTTGGGCAAATAGCGGAACGTACCTATCGACATCTATTTGTCTACAGTAACAAACACATGATTACATTGCAGTCAGCATTGTAATGATATGTTTTTCCTGGAACTGCATATGGGTAGACTGAACTACGTAAAGAAATTTACAGAAAAGGTTTCCACATTTGTTTTGTAAATTTCAGGTGTTGCAAGCACAATCAAACAGACGAACTGACGCAAATACCAAAAATAGTAAAAATGGAAATGGATGGATGAATGGATGGATGTTTGTTACTCTTTTACGCAAAAACCACTAAACCGATTGCGATGAAACTTGGTATGTAGATAGCTAGAGACCTGGATTAACGCATAGGCTACTTTTTATCCCGATATTTAAACAGATCGGGACTTACGCGGGTGAAACCGCGGGGCGCTGCTAGTATAATGTAATTAAACTTCACAAAATTGCATTAGCAATTCCAATCTTATTGAGAAAATTGGAATGCAATCGAATACGGGGCGTTGCATTCGACTGGTTCCGAAACGACTTAACAGGGAGAAAATAGCGAGTCAGGGTTTATCCTTGGCTCAGTAACCCAATAGAAACTGATTACGGAATACTTCAAGTTAGTATGCTTGGCTATTCCTTCTACTACTTAATAACAACTTCCTTAAAGTAAATGACGGTAAAATCGTCTGTTATGCAGATGACACTGCAATAATTTTCAATGATTCAACATGGAGCAAGTGTCTACTGAAAGCAGAATGGTATGGTTAATAATAATCTCTTAACTGTAAACAAGAACAAAACTAAGTTCCTTTGCTTCAATAAAACTAGTGCTTCATCACCGGTTAGCAGTCCAATCCTCAGAATCCATTCATGTTACCATACTAATATTAACTTCGATTGTGTCTCTCGTAAGATTGATGCAGCGGATTCCATTAAATATCTCGGAGTATTGACGAGAAGTTAACTTTCCGTAAACACATAACTATCCTCTGGGCGAAATGCAGGAAACTAATCTACGTAATGAAAGAACTTGGAGACGTCGCTGGTATCGAACTTCTTAAAACTGTGTACATCACACTCGGCCAATTTATCCTCACATATTGTTTAGGCGTCTGCGGAGGCACAACAACATCACATCTTAAACAACTAGAGAAATCACAGAGATATACACTTAAAGTTATGTTTAAAAAACCTGCTAGATTTCCAACAGTCGAACTGTATAAAGTTGCTAGTGTACTAAGTATACGACAACTATACATAACGAATGCGGTCATCGACATGCATGTAACGTGGCCTCGTCGTGGTCTCCACGTGGACCCCCGTGGTTAAATTGAAGTTAGGAGAGGAATTATAGACGAGAAACGCTTTTACAGATTATAATTGCACTTGTAATACAAATATTTAGAGGACTTTAGACATTAGATATACTAGGCTCAGGGAGAAGGTCTGCAGAGGCTATGGGCGTAGTTCCGGTTTCGATGTGGACTACTTAACTCGTAGGTCTTCGCACGTCGTAAGAGAGTGAATCCCCTGGCCCCAAGGGGCGTGGTGCGGCGTGTGGGAGCGTCTCGGGGCTTAGTGGGGAGTGCTGGCGTAAGGTTCCGGGGGGAGGACGCGTCACATGCATAAGCTTATACTAAAGTCCCCGGTATACAATATAATGCTAAATACAAGAGCCTTTAAACTGTTAAAGGCCAAAAGTTTCATAAGTATGTTTTCCTACTTGTATAATAAAATAGGTAAACACTGCAATATGCATGAAGCTGAAAATAAACTTAAAATCTTTGTCACCAGCCTAAATTAAGACGAAACGGAAGAACTTCTTAAATCTATGGTTTGACGGACCGCTCTAGCTGCTTCATTGTCCCACACACAGAAACACACACGCACTCGCACTCACAAATAATGTACATGTATTTTCGTAGTAGTACCGATTAAGTCCTAGGCATAAGAATATCGTATTGTTTGATAGCCACGATATAGGCTGTGCCTAGTGTGGCTATCGCAGTAAATGTGTATATAAATGTTACTGCTTGGAAATAAACATTATTATTATTATTCTCTTTATTAACATCTATTAAACATATTAATTACATTTTTAAATACATTAAGGCTAAGGCGTCGGACTTGCGATCAAGTGGTTGCGGGTTCGAACCCCACCCAGTGCACTACCGTCGTGAACCCACTCCTAACACAACATTTAGCTTAGCTAGCGGGGTTAACAAGAATACTAGTAATGTGTGACCCACGTTACTAGTAGTCTTTAAAAAAAAAAAAAAATAGTATGTTTATGTAAAATATATATTTAAAAATTATAAAATTAGTGTACCACCGGTATCAATATTATCCGGTATCAATAAGTATATGTAGATTGTATAATTAATTATTAACTATTAAATTATCGATGACCAACTATTAGGTATTATGAAATATGTGTTTATTTCAATTTATAACTCCTCATCCAAGTATTATATGCTAATAATGCATAAATTACCATTTATCGTAATAGTCTTATTGTTAGTATTACTTGGAGCCAATAGATGCCGTTACGTGTTGCGCGAAACATTTTTCTTGAAAATTATAAATTCATTTTTCTATGGATAGAGAAAACCGATTGCGATAAATCAGATACTTAATGCTACACCGAATTATACACCATACTTGCGCATTAAACGTTTCCACGTTTATTTTGTACTTTTACGTGATATGTGCACAATCAAACACTATTTATATATGTCGCATCCGGATCCTGAATACAGTTGTGAAACGACACACAAACGTCAAAATGACGTGTGCGGAGCCTAGCAACTGATATGGTTCCTTGTAATTGTTTTAATGTTTGTTGTAAAAGAGTGTAGAAGCCTAGAAACTGTGCTGTGTGTCATATTACTTCTCACCCTTACTCCTGCGAAAGCCCACAGTTAGTGATCGAGCCTCCGATTTATATTTCCTTTCCTCGACATATATATATAGAGGAAAGAAAATTACGTGATAATCTTCAAAGAACCTTCTTTAAAACATAATTATTTTTTTTGCAATCGGACTATGTGTTAATGAATTACAACTAAGTGCACATTTTGACTTTCAGTCCCCCTCTCAAGGAAACCGTCCTCAACTTCAGGATAAAAGTCATCATATGTCCTACCTCGTAGTATGAACTCAAATCATGCCAAGTTTCATTTGAATCCTTTCAGTAGTTTTGGCGTGATGCACGGAAATGATACAGACAGACAGACAGAGAGAAAAAATGAAAAAAAAATATAGTTTTGGCTACAGTATCGATTATAAAGTGCCCGCCAAAAAAAAAAATCAAAATATCTTCAATGTATCTATACATTGAAGATATTTTGAATTTTTTTTTGGACCTTTTACATTTTTATTATCTAATTACTAAACTTACAACTATTATTACAGGTTAAAAACCTAATGCAATAGCTGAGCAACTATACTAATTTCTGTATGCCAAATTTATTATTCATAACTAATATGAATAGTGTTATCTTAGTGAATTCACTCAGTGAACAATAAAATATGTCAGTCTCCTCTGCAACGAGATTTAGCGTGCGAAGCGCTCGAGACAGAGGCGCCTCATTGAGAAGATTGGTGCGCCCGCCGCCACACGTACCTGTCTGGTACACACAACCTTACCATACCCAATATAATAGATGAAGGGTACGCTAATAGATGAAGGGTACGCTATAACTTTCTCTGTTTCCTTGGTAACGTGTAAACAAATTTTCATGATGATCAGATGAACTGTACGGCAGCGCATAAAATTTGATCAAACACACATTGCTTTTTATTAATAAGATATGAAACAAAACCTGAAATTCGTTAAGATCGACCTCAATCAGAAAGCTACACAAATCAACTTATAGGTTGAGTAATTAGCACGAAATTGGGTCAAAACCGATTCAGCAGTTTCAAACTCAGCAAATAATACTTAGAGACTTATTAAAATTAATTTTTGCATCATCGGTCCAATGGTGTAGGAAACTTTCTTTAGGCTACTTACCCTACAAATGAACTTTGGATAATTAAACATTAAATACTTTAAGAAATTTAGGAGTTACAATAGATATTACACACGGATATTAGGTAGTAAGAACAGTTTCGGTGATGGAAAATATATTATTCATGATACTGCATCGCCTATCGACCGTTATGTAATCGATGGACTAGAACAAGCATATATGGCATACCTATAGTCAAATCAGTGAAACTAAGTAATTTTTATATTAATTAAGGTGTGCTTTTTAACCGTTAGGGTTGTAAACCATAAAGCTCTCAGCTCAGTGAACTGACAATTATTGTGGAACAGAGGATCACGGATTGGAAAGCGATGCGTGGGATGTAAACTGGTATGGATTTTATGGGTTTTGACATGGAATACATAAGTATTCCATGTTAAAAAATAACTCTGTTTAATAACTTAAACTTTCACGTTCCATGATATATAATTATAGGTATTACAACACTTTTGATTTGCCTGACCACGGCCAGTGCAACCTGTTCGAAACATCAAGCAATTTAGAGGTATGTAATACCTATTTCGTGATCGCGTTAATTCCCGTACACATACATAATTATATCATTGAACGCGAAAGTTTAAAAGTTAGTATGCGTTCCGTTTTAAGTTTGTAAAGTGTTTTCAAAGTAGTTTATTTCGGTTTAAATTACGGCTATTCTTTACAAACGTGGAATACAGAAAACAATATTTGTATACAAGGATACACCTCACGGAATTACCATAGAGACGAAAGGCAAACCAAAATAATATTCTGCTTACCAGGTTTTTATTTATAAACACGCTTTGTAAATTTTCCTTTTCAATAGTTCCTATTTGTTTTTAATTAATTGGTTCTATTAGCCGTTAGCCCTATATTTATTTTTTAATTAATGAGTTCTTTTAGCTGTTAAACTTGTATTTGTTTTTTAATTAATTAGGGTTTTTAGCCGTTAGCTATGTTTATTTAAACATTTTCTTGTAGTAAGTAAGTATTCACTGTGACGTCAGTATTGTAGTGTAGTAAGTAAGCGTGCATTAATAAAAGAGACGTTAACATGAGCGGATGCGTTTTTATTTAACTCTACACTTCACGCTTACTTCCTACACTACAATACTTACGTCACAGTGAATACTTACTTACTACACTACACTCTGAAAACTACAAGTACCAGTATAATATTTTATTTTATGTTTATCAAAGATTGTAAGCACGTTGCAATTTCAAGCACTTTTCTATTAACCTCCTTCAGACACAATGAACCCAACAACTAGCTGCTTTCCTAAGGGCCCCATATCTGCAGGTTTAATACACTGTTCGGCCAATCCCTGATCTTCAACATAATACATCAGAAAGGTCCAAAAAGGTCCACTGTATGGAATTTCATTATGGCGACGACTCATCCGGTCGGATTTATAACATCCTATGAATTTTGATTAAATTTTCGTGTGAAGCATGGACATTGGGAACTTTGAAGATATTACTATGCAAAGCTTTGCTTGACGTATTTGATACTGATGGCAATTACGGTATCAACATAGATATAGTTTTCAAATACCTGTATTTAGTACCAAACATTAATTAATATTTTTTTTACGTGTGGGCCCACCTTGGAGAAGTGGTGGCTATGTTATGAACGAACTGACTAAAACTACACAGTGTTTGACCGAGTTACTTCTTAAGACAGATTAGTCCTAACCCAATAAGTAATATGTAATAATATAACAACTCCACACATCTTACACAAGGTCGTCTGATCCCGAACTAGGTAGATGGTAATGGAACAGATGTTTTCATCTTTTTTAGCCATTTTCAACCGCTAAGTGTAGGCCTACTTCATGGCATACAGCCATCTTTAAGCAGTTTCTAACCACTTCGTTCCTGCCAGTCTTTTGATGTTATCATACCAACGCATCTATGGTCGTCCTCGTGGACGCTTCTCGCCCCACGATCTCCACTTTACCACTGCCTTGCACCACGAGCCTTGGTTATAAGTCACAAGTGTGGCTTAGAAATAAACAGATGTTTTGCTTTCACCATAAATCGAATTGTAGCAATTTGTAATCAATTTATTAATACGCGAAGAGTATTCTTTGTACCCCTGTGAAATTTGCAATACGGAAAGTTATACGTAGAAAAAGTGGAGAAAGTCAACATTGTTAAACAACATGTGTTATAAATTTAAAAAACGGCTACACGTGGCCCGTATACATATCGCACTGCTATTACGAGACTGTATCAACTCAAAATAGGGTAAATTTGAGATAATTCATTTTTCATATGTAAATATCAATTCCCTACGCGTCAATAAATATAAAATAATAATAATAAAATGTAATAAGCCAAATTTTTCAACAAAACAACTAAAAATAATTCATATTTTTTTTTAATTCATTCAGACAATGGAGTATTAACTCAAAAATTGGAAATAACTTGATAACCTGCAATCTTTTAAATAGTTCATTAATACAGAAATCCCTTGATTTTATCAATAATCCACGTACAGTGTTCACTTTTTATAATCTTTAACAGGAAACGAGTAATCAGTTTTCTGTCGTTTCTGAAAAAAAGCTTCATTTTGAGTTGATACACTCTTGTAATAGCAGTGCGATATGTATGTGTTGACCTGTCATTTTACAGAAAGTCTCTACAATGATAGTTCAACTGAATAAACAAACAACACAATCCAATTGTTCAAATGAATAGTTTAATTTATGTTACAAGTGGGTCAATTAAATAAAGTAAAACATTTATTATTTAATTAATTATTAGATTATCACTACATATTATAAAACAAAGTCCCCGACGCGTCTGTCTGTCTGTTCGCGATAAACTGAAAAACTTCTTTTGAATCGCTCTTTATTAGATAGAGCGATTCGTGAGGAAGGATTAGGTATATAATTTGTTAAGATTTTGTGTTATTTGATTGAAAAATACTGATGATTGTAGACCATGTCTCTGCTACCCGTGCGAAGTCGTAGCGGGTTGCTAATCACTACATACGAGTATTATAAATAAAAGTCCCCCGCCGCGCCTGTCTGTCTGTCTGTTCACGATAAACTGAAAAACTACTGAAGGGATTTTCATGCGTTTTTCACTAATAGACAGAGTGATTCATGAGGAAAGTTCAGGTGTATAATTTGTTATGTTTTTGTGTAGAACTTCTGAAGTATGACGATGATTGTTAATGATGTCGGAAAAAATCACTAAAGTATGCTCCGCTACCCGTGCGAAGCCTGGGCGGGTTGCTAGTTAAATAATAATTGCTACAAATGAATTGACTTCTATTCTGATCATGTGATAACGCGAACTTTAAAATTATAACTTCTATTATAATCTTCATTAAAAGGTCGCACGTGCAGCTTTTATATGCCTAAACACTGATAAGACATTAAAAGCTTTCATCAGTGCTACCAGTGATTGGAGTCGCTCGATAATCTCGCGACGTGTTAAATCTGTATACTAGCGGGGCACGACTCACCGAGTACGCGTGTGTGCTCTGCTACGTGAGTCGATGCATTGAAATGAGATTCAAATGATTTCGGCCTAATCACACAACGTGCTAAATCTGTATGAATATTTACATTTGTTATCAGTCTTTGGGTATGGGTATAATTTTTATATTACACCGCTAGGTGCACCCTGTACCTCTACACTTTAAGCAGCTAATTGAAACAAACATACACTGACACATGTATCCCCGAAGAGGTAGGCACAGCCGTATTAAACACCCACGTTTTGCAAACTATAATTTGATCTTCTTTTATGGTATGGGGGCAAACGAGCAGACGGGTCGCCTAGCTGTAACGGAATACCGCCGCCTGTGCGCACCTGCAACTCAAGAGTCACAAGTGCGTTGCCGGCCTTTAAGGTAGGAATAAGAGAAAGGTGGCAGAGGGGGAAAGGGGGGAGGAGAGGGGGCGGAGGGTTAGGGCCTACGGGTAATTTCACTCACTCGGTGAAAGCAATGAAAACATTGCTTCATTGCCGGTTTTTTGTGAGGCTGTGGTATCACTCCGGTCGAGTCGGGCCATACGTGCCGAAGCAGGACTCTCCCACGATAATATTGCCATCAGCCGGACACTTTAGGAATTAAAGATGGGAAAATAGGGTGTATAACAATAATAAATTCACACATCTCACACACGGCCGTCTGATCCCAAACTAGGCAGAGCCTGCACTACGGTAACCAGACTGCTGATAAACATACTAATATATTTCTAAATACATACATATTATCGATAAATTACACCCAGACACAGAACAAATTATCGTGCTTATCACACAATTATTTGTCCTGGGTGGGAATCGAACCCACGACCTCTGGCTTAGCAGTCAGGGTCACTAACCACTAGACCAACAGGCCTGTCAAATGTAATGAAAGGGAAAGATGGGTAAGAAAGAAAATGCCACTGAAAGAAAGTGATTTTGCTTATACGGATGGGTTGGGAGGGAGCAGCTCGAGCCGCTCAGGCACACATAGCCGTAACTCGAACTGGCTGTTACGGGAAACTCCCCCCTCTATCAAAACTTGAAACAAACAATTTTAGTCAAATCACACAAGGCACTAAATCCGTATAAAGCCTGTTATTGCTACCGAATAAGTTACTTAAACTATTAAGAAGGCTTCTGATCTATGCATAATATTTAAGGGCATTCTACCCTTAGTATATTAGGGTGGATTAAACTGTCAAGGGATTTTGTGTAACCCTGTATTCACCTTGAGACATTCTTATAGGGATACACGGGAACGAAGAATGGTCAACAATTCTTGGGAATTATTTTCGTCTTGCAGCTTGTTTGGTTAGGTAACAACAGTTGCACCAATAGAAAAAAATATATTGATAAGGTTTAAAAAGCAATGATATTTTCAAGGTAAATATGTAGGAAAATTAATATAAACTAGTAAATAACTGAACTACCTACGTCTATTTTTCCACACAATTTATAATCCTGGCATGAGACTACAGTGAATAGGTTTCCCTTATAGAGGAGTGTAGTATCTTTGTCTTCGTCATCACTTTTCATCAGGTGAGTTGGAGGACTAACATCTATTCCGTTACCCAATAAAAAAAACTTAGTAGTAGTAGTTAGTACCTATCACATTAAGGAGAAAAATATTTTTTCTTTATGTGAGTGAGGTTACCGGATACCGTAACTGTTCCCTCCCCCCAACTCTCCCCCTATTACACCCTTCCCTACTTCCACTTTAAAGGCCGGCAACGCACTTGTGACTCTTGAGTTACAGGTGTCCATGGGCAGCGGTAGTAATTTACCATCAGCTGACCCGTCTGCTCTAGCGTATACTATACCATAAAAAAAAAATGCTGTTGCATAGGGATAAATTAATTGACAAAATCTACACTAATGCGAGCGAAGCTGAGCGCAGAAGCTAGTTAATAATACATAAGTAATCTTAATACAAAAATATAGAGATGGGAGAAAGATTTTCATGATTTTCGTTATACGAACCATCAATTCATTAAAATCGTTCTAGCCTTTTTTTTTTTTTTTTTGTGCGTGTGGAAACCCCCTCGGGCCGTCACCCCACCAGGGTTTACGATGGGGCGGTGTGTCGGAATCGAACCGACTAAAACCACACGGTGTGCCGTACTGCGCCTTAAATAGGAGGGATCCAGGAACAGCTTTTATTAAGACATCCGGAACCCTCCTAGCGGCTGCCTGCAAAAGCGCGGGCACCACCTTCGGGTAAAAACCTCTCATTTAGGCGACGTCCAGGCACACGCGGACACCGCCTCCTCGCGGGGGGCCACTATAGCGGGTGAAGGGGAAAACCCGTCCCGTCCACCCGCGGCCACACTCAGGGCGGCATGAGGCAAAGGGCAAAGGGGGCCATCGACGGGGGTATGTGCTCCACCCGTTGCGGGAAAAGGCCCTCAACCACTTCCTGCAGGAAGCTGGGCTGGAGAGTCTCCGTAAGGGGGGGGGCCCGACGCGCGGAGCTTTTGTTGCGCCGCGCGATATGGGCGTCCCCAGGGGTCACCATTGAGACCCTCCAGCATCTAAAATCGTTCTAGCCTATGCTAAGGTTGCCTGGATGAGATTGCTTTAAGCCGCTCTTTGTATATTTTCGATGCTACACTTTTTATGTATTATTCTCTGTAAATTCTTCAAAATAAGATATTATCTCTTCGAAATAAAACTAGTATTTTTCTTCATCTGCAGGTTGTGGAAACTTCTTTAGGTACGTTGTGCGCTTTTGCTGTGGGGAAACAGCACTGAACTCGTGACCGTCACGCTAGTAATACATATATAGATGCACTAGAGGGCGCTAATCTTAACATTGAGTTCTGTCAGCTCCTTAATAATTAATCCTTTAAAATATAATTAGTTCAATAAAGTACGTATTGTGTGCGCAATTCAAATGATAAAATAGACAAAAACATAATTGTAATTAAGGTGAAAATTTATAACGCCTATAGTACTACAATAGCGAAAACCTTTATTCAAAACTTCGTTTACACGACACGTCGTTTTAAGTTTTCATATCTGTCGGCAGCCTCATGACTGCCGACTTTTTTTTATTCTAACCACACTATGTAATCTCTCGAAGCTGTTGTTTCGCACCATTAACTCTGGTTTTTCTTCTCTGTACGTCTACTACTGTCTACTTAGATGGTAAACGATCCAATTTTTATTTTTAGACACTCCATCAAAATCCCGGTCGACAACTAATTATCATAATTTATAAGGCGTGTTGTGTAACACGCTACCTAAAGGAGATTAAATCTCGAGATTATTTTGCCTCAAGGTATTTATGTTACATTGAGATTTCTCTTATGTAAGTACCAAATAGGAGTAATAGTGGTAAATGTTACCAAATTATGTCAGTAGACACAGCGGATTTTCGTTACAAAGTATAGGTACAAACTTTTATATAAAGCCTATTTACCGTATGGAGATCTGAAGGTGCTACTAAGATTTAACAAACATTCAAACAACAAAAAAAAAATGCATTAGACACTATGTGCCTAATCTTCGGGTAGATCGATTTTATTATATAGATAGATTTTATTAAGAATAGGGCCAAACTATAATAGATGATAACACAGTTCACTACTTAATAACAATAAATTAATAGACATTATTTTGACTGGTTATACCGGTAACGCAATACTATTGGTCGATTGATAAATATTAACGAATAGTGGGATTATAAAAGGGTAGAAATAAGTGAAGATCGATTGACTTGAGTGCGAATAGAGGTACGAACAACTTGGGAGTTTCTGTTAGTTAGTGATTTTCATAGTTTAATATCAGTGGTTGTGAGACTGTTTCTTACAGGCCCAAAGAGTGTTTTTTGCTGGATGCCAGCGGTCGGTATTTCTCAACGAGTGTTATAGCTGTCATTTTAAATAGATGATTCATACATCGTCCTTGTTGCAAACCTTTAAAAGGCTATATAGTCTGATACGGAAGCGACAGTAGAGCCTGCATGATTGGCGTCTAAGGTGAGGGTCGTTGGATACTCGTACTCATGTTTCTCTTTTTGCGTTTGTTGACTAAAGTCTATAACCATTACCGATCATAGGTTTGCATCCTTCAGCCAGAGACCTCCTCTACTTGTTTCGTTCGTCAGCCAGGTCTTTCCATTCGTTGGGTATGATCCCAAAAGCCACCATGTCGCGTTTTGTACAGTCCTCGAAACTTCCAGTACTAGGGTGCTACACTAGTTTTGTCGTACTCTGTAATTTGTTTTTAAGTGTTCCACTGGCAGTAATATAGGTCTTCATACATGTAAATCATGTGCTGAACCCAATGCTCCAGTATCAATCACAGCCACATATCTCCTTAAAAACTCCTATGTGAACCTTCAGTTGTTTTATTTTATATAGAAATAGTGCAAAGTAACAATCCGGACTATAAGGAGGGAGTCTCAGCAATTAGATTCCAGCTTGGTGCAAATTATCTGTAATTTTGCCGGCTCGATGTGCGGCGGATTATCTTGATCAAAAGCCAAGTACCGAGTCTTGTCGTTAATTTTTTAAGGCATCTAATACTTGAGGTAAACAATTCTCTGTATACTCTATCTCTGTCTCTCTGTAATCAAGCACAGCCGTAGACAATATTCCCCTCTTAAACATCCAGCAACCACTTTTTTCTTTACCGATCTAGCCATGTTCAGGGTGGTTCATCTTCAAACTAGCACACTTTACTCTGGGATGTAGTAGGAACAATCAAGTTCACGTAGTTAGGTCGGCCGTCTTCTATGACATAAAAAAGTTCCCTCAGTGCATTTAAATGAAATCAGACAAACAAACTCATAGCCATTCTTTAAAACCCTAAATAGTTTTAACAATGTTTAGTAAATTGTATTACTTAACTTTTTTGTTGAGCGTTATATTAAAATTCAAATTAATAATTAAATATTATATTATTAAAAGTAAATAAACAAAAATTAGGCTATGAAAATGGGTATAAGTAGGTACTTATACCCATTTTCATAGCCTAATTTTTGTTTATTTACTATATACTTATATTTGTATACTATATGCTTATATACATGTATTAGGATATAGTCAAGCCAAGTCAATTTATGTTACAAATAGTATGTCTTTAACTTGTTTTGAGGTATATACATCCACCCTTTCTTACAAGAATACGAATCGTAATACGAAGTCTTATAAGGTTCAGTGTTACCAATGTTCTGACATACGTTAACCTTTTCGATTAATTTATTATTAATAAACTACTTTAAAACAATGCTGTGTATCAAAGTGTGACTTACATTTGGTTTTCATAATAACGTTTATATATCCTCCAAGGGGTAGACAGAGGTATATTGCTATCTACGTACATTTCACCAGCTATAATAATTAGCGAAAGGGAAACGGAACAGCCCAAAAGCAGTTGTTTTATAAATTCGTCTATTATTCAGCTCTTTTGGGATTCATTATTGTATACTTACTTCACTTAACCATAAATGTTGCCTATCTATTCGCGTCATTTGATTTTAATTTGTAAAAAAAGAAACACGTCTGGACACTGTTTTCCAAAATACAAGCTTCAGCCTAGTTTGGAATACAGCTTTAGGACCCTTAGCGCCATTGTAACTAAAGTGCCTATGTTATGTAACTATGTGAATGTACTTATACTATCTTAGTGCTAAATAAAAAAAATAATATTATTATTATAATTCTTTGGTGAGTCGTGTGACTTAAAAAGGTAATGTTATTTTTATAATACATTTACAAAGGTTGCAACAACACTTACCCACACAAACTATGAGGCTCTTTATGACATAAGTTAACCCCCATATGCGCTGTGACTAATACGAGATCTTCCCACAATTCACCAAATTTCGCATTTTCCAAAAAAATTGTGTAAAAACAATCTTAAACAGAAGAAATTACCGTAATTCAGGGGAAAATTCTTTAAGCTTGCCACCCTATCAAGGTTACACGAGGTGTTGGCTTTCTTTATAATGAGTGGAACATTTTGAACCTTAAGACATTGATCTCATCCGTCTTCATTATTATATAAAAATGTTTTAAAACATCAACGTTTGATGTTAAGTAAGTTATGTTTTCTTTTCTTTGTATTTTCTTTACAGACTAAACAGAATCTAAGGGTACAACGATTTATTTTTAATTAGGTTAGCTAGCTGATCTAGTATACAAACATGACTACTTATATTTTAAACTATATTGCCCGAAATAAGATTATAAAGACGGAGTATACACATACATAGCCTGGCCTGTTTGTCTAGTAGTTAGTGATCCTGACTGATTAGCCACAGGTCGTGGGTGAAATCCCACCCAGGACCAATAATTGTGAGATGAGCACGAATATTTGTTCTGTGTCTGGGTGTAATGTATGTATTTAGTAATATATAAGTCCGGATGTCTTAACAAAGCTGTTCCCGGATCCCTCCTATTTCAGGCGAAGTACGGCACGCCGTATGGTTTTAGTCAGTTTGATTCCGACCCACCGCTCCACCGAACACCCCGGTGGGCGGACGGCCCGAGGGGGTTTCCACCCGCACAAAAAAAAAGGCTCTGCCTAGTTTAGGATCAGAGAGCCAAGTTTGAGATGTGTCAAGTTCATATTAATGGGAACTGTATGGAGGGTCTATAACATTTCTTCTTCTAGCCTATCAAATGGAAAAATAAATTTCTGATATGTCATTTCTTTCATGCATCTCGTGTCTGAATATTTCTGTAATCTTAGCTACACTTAAAGACAAGAATACCTAAAGCAAATCAGATTTGTTTGATGATCTATTTACAAAGATACATAATTTATTTGGCAAAAATACATATTGAAATAGTAACAATGGAAAAGGCTGAGTAATGCAAAGAAAGGGAGAAGCCTCATGGTTTGTGTATCCACCATAAATGAGAGTCTATGATAACTTATCACATTTACTCTCTTAAACAAAATAATATTGTCTGTGCATCTGTCCAGCTAAAGGTTGCCTGTAAAAAATTGCGACTAGCTATGAGACCACCGTTGGTACCATTATTTGTTAATTTTTTTTTCTTAAATACTATATAAACTGTTTTTTGGTGCGCAATTAAGAGTTGTATTATATTGAACTGTACAAACAACATACATTTGTAAGTATATAGGTATATGTATTTACTAGCAGCGCCACGCGGTTTCACCGGTGGGAATATCGGGATAAAAAGTAGCATATATGTTAATCCAGGTCTTCAGCTATGTACATACCATGTTTCATCGCAATCGGTTCAGTAGTTTTGGCGTGAAAGAGTAACAAACAAATATCCATCCATCCATTTAAACTTTCACATTTATAATATTATATAGTGGGATGTACATATGTCTATTACAAAACATGAGCAAAGTCTTGGCTTGTAAAGTTCCGCTACGTGTTGTTCCTAATATCTGCGAGTTTAATTGTAAGCTACAGTAGCAAGCATAAACTTAATATACTAAGTAGCAAGACGCCATATTGAATACGAAAGGTGAAAAGTTTGTATAGAATTCAATTAATAAATATTTAACTGTTATAATATAAGCACTAGTTGTTTAACCTTTGGGGCACTGCACGAATGCAGCAAAATTGGTAAATTTAAAAACAGAAAAAATACACATTAAAACACACAAGCAATTGCACATAATGTGTACACACACACACACGTACCTAAAAGTAAGCGCACACAAATATATTTGTTTAAATTTAATTCAGCGGCCATTTTTGCTATGTCTATATATATAAATATTGTAGCTATCTTGGTTATGAATATGTATTGCTTTTAGTTACCTAATGTGTATATGCTCATAAATAAATATCCATCGTTATTACTCATTACAATAAAATTATAAGAAAAAATAATAAAATTAAAGAAAAAACATTTGACTAAAACAAAATTCTATCACATAAATAATTCGGTGAAAAGAACTAAAAGCCATTTTTAAACAAGAATTTCTTAAATAAACAAAGTTCGGTATACAATACAAGATGTTTACGAAAACATTCAGGATAATTATTTATTTTTAACATCGTAGAAAAAACAAGATCGAACCCTGTTAAGAGACAAATGGATTGGATTGATTATAATTACCTGCCTGTGGCGAAGAGTGCACATCACATGCATATTAATTTTTAAGTTCTAGAAAATACCAAAACCGTATTGTTTAAAACCCGTATTTTATCAATATCGTATAGCTATTGTTAACCTTGTAAATTGACTTAGAAAGCACAGTTACAAAAAATTTACTATAAATACTTGGTAGACAGAGCCGTATATTAAACACCCATATTTGACCAACTAATTTTGCTCTACACACGTGACAGGGGCAAGCCTATTGCCGTCAACCAGGAACTATGGGAATTGAGAATGAGAAAACTGTGAGTATATTGATATTGAAAGGTATTACTTATACGGATTGGGTAGTGTGATGATAGATTGGTGCAATAGTTTGAACATATCATGATCGCGTACCTGTAACTCAAACTGGTTGGCTTAAAATGTCTAGTAATTGCCACTTTACATACAAACATATAATTGTACATGATATATGGTACGTCTCCTTCAAAACGTAGGCCTTCAAAGTGTTTATGCAACGGTTCCTACTTTGACCAGTTGCTCGTTATATGGATAAAGCAAAGTTTATTGCAATCCGATGAAATAACACAGAGATCAGGAAGGAAAATTGGGAAATTTAAGCGAGAGTGGATAGCACACGAGTATTAGTATCTGATAGCTTCATGTAATTAAAGTAAGCTAGATACCAATACATCATTTTACGCGTCTTTAATTTCAAAATTGTTGGATGACTTGTTCGTTATCCTCCATCTACGTGTGTCACAATACAAATGTTGAGCACCATGCATTACGCTACTCTAGTACATTTTGCTGGATATTAATTAACAAAGGGCCTAACTTTAAAATAATACAGTTGGATCTCATTGTCATTGTATCAAAGAAAAAAGAAATTCTAGCCTTTGTAACAATAGATACTCGTCATGAAACTAATTATGAAAACACTAATTGGTTTTTACTTTTAGTGAAACGTTACTTTTTTGTGAGGTCTAATTAGGTGACGTACATTTAGTGAATTTTTTTTTTCATTTGTGGGTGTAATAGCCGTAGAGTACCTAGTTTTATGGACAAAGTACTACCAAAAAGATTCCTTAAGAAGTTTAGTTCGTTAGATGTGTTTAACGTTTGGTTTGCGAGTTTGTAAGTTTGTGTGTAACAGTAACACCCGCAGGTACTGATACAAATTTGAAAATTGTTTCTAATAGGCTATGCCATATTTTCATAATCCAATTCAAGTGAGAAAAATAAAAACATGATGATCAGATCACTAATGACTGATTACTCCAGTCGTTATTCCAATGCAAGAACATTCAATTTTATATTATATTTGTCTCATAGACACCGGAAATGGCAAATAATCAGCCCAACCATTGCTTACCTCTTTGATGATTTAAAAATATAGAAAGAAAGAAAGAAATATTTTTATTCTGACTCAAACAGGATAGGTACATGGTTTTTCTCAAGAAAAAATAAGAATAAATAAATAATATAATAAAAAAAAAAATAAAAAAAAAAAACCTCTGCATGAGACAAAAATGGTCCTTAACTCAGCATTATGCTACTTCGCATGATTAGCGAAGAGGCGCTGGTACTGGTGCTAAGGCCAAGTGACATAGAAACGGATATCATGCTATCAAATAATTATATGAGACTAAACTTAAATTCAAATTACACATTAAAATATCGATTAATATAAAGACAAAGCAAATTTTATAGTTACAATTAATTATACTTTCACAAAAAAAAATCTAAATAAAGACGACATTTCAGCTATTATATTATAATTATCTGTGGATCGCGATCGTGGTGTCATGCATAGTGTTTGTATACTCTTTGGTGTCATGCATGAATAGTGGTATCAAAGAGTATACAAACACTACGTTAGAAGTGGTATTATAGCTCTATGGTTACATTCTCTTTGTCTATGGTGAAAGATAGATGCGGGGTTTTCAATGCAATGTTTTGAAATCATAACGCTTGTCTATAAGAAAAGCGAAGAAAAATAAAAAAATGTCTAACAAGGGAAAGTGGAGGATTTAATATAGTTAATTTAAGCTATTACATGTAAGATTATGAAACTGTGTTACTGATTGCAATCAAGAATCAGAGTAAAATTCTTTTCTGTAGGAAATGATGTAAAATATTGTTGGAAAATGGCGCGCAGAATGGGTCTATACAATATATATCTATTGTAAATATACAATGAATTCTTCACTTTAGACAAAGAATTCCGTGATGTATGTAAATACCTAAGCGATATTTACAAGGCAAGGTAAGATTATACTATATTTTTTTGTACATTAAGCAAATGTTGTTTCAATTTCTTGTTAAACCTAAACACTGAATTTGATGTACGGACGTACAGTTTATCATTTCAAAGAAACTTCACCAAATTTGACTAGATTTTTTTTTCCCTGTGATGTCTTACAACAACAAAAAAATTCTCGAATTTCTGAATCATCAAGCATGAAAGATTTTTATAATAAATTCGATAAATGCGACAAAACTTCAGTGACTTAAATAACACCATCTGGCATAGACATTTATATATAAAAAAAAAAGTTTTTTGTAAATCCTGTACCGCTTCGTATTCGACAGCCATTTTAGCTAAACGTCTTCAAAAGGACGACCCATACGTGATTCGCTTCAGAAATATGAACATATACGATGGAACATTTGTTAGGTTAAAGAAATGTTTCGTGATATGAAAGGATTGTATGATAATTTTGGTAGAAAGGGAAAGATCAGCTGCTTATTTACGAACTTATAACATTTATAATGCTAAGGTTATTTAAGTCCTAAATGTCATAAGATAAAATGCAATTTTGCTTGAGAGCAAGGTGTTGCAAATGGTCTTGCGGCTTGCGGCACGTCTGGAAGTCTTGGTAGGTATACGATTTAGTTTCATCCAATCTAAAATTATAAATAACCACATCAAAATAATAGGTTTAGCGGTTCCAAAATTTGAATAATACTTACATTTTTTTTATTTGTTATTTGGTTTTAGTTCTGGTGACAATACAATTATGTAAGTATAGAAAAAAAAAGGTGGACTACAAATCATCCAATGAATCAATATATCAAATGAATGGGCTTGAATAGTGGAATACCACCATGAAAACATTTAAATAATGAAAACATTTAGAATTACACCATGAAAAAATTTAAAATCCAAGATGGCCGCCGCCCCCCTTCAACCCCTTTAATATGGATATGAAAAGAAAGGGCTTGACTAATAGAATACAGCGAGGATACCATGAAAAAAATCAAATAATAAAAGAAATATTGAAAATAAAATAACTAAAATGATTTTTTGCTAATGTAACTTGTTTTTACAAACACCAGTAATGCTGTGTTAAGAGTAGTTTCACATCCGTAGTGTCCTGAGTGGGTTTGTATCCACAACCTCTACATCGCAATTTAAACGCCATAGCCATTACATCCGCCGCCAAAACGAAAAAACACGAGTCGTGAGCACAATTTTGAAAAATGAACTAGTTAAAAAGTTGTCACTAAAATTGCACTCACTATGATACGTGCGAACCCAATAGACGACGAACATCGACTGACGAACCAATCATGTGCAGTGTCAACGTGGTCAACGTCATATCGACCAACAAAGTGTGCTCACGACTCGTGCTGGTATCTGGACTATGGTTTTTAGAACACACACCAATGCAAATACAGATATTTATAAAACCAAATATTTACACATAGTTGGAGTCGAAGCCATTACCGCAGTCGAATGGTTGTACTGGTTTAAACTTAATTCTATTAAAACACTTTCACATTTCACTTGAAAATTAAATAAAGAACCTTTATGTGTCTACTCGTATTGACGGGCACATTTCTCTAACACATATCATAATCGAGTTTTGGTGATATTCGATTTAAATCGACCCAACAATAGTTCTAATATTTTTCCTTATCGGTAAATTGTGGACGAGTATTGTTATAGACATGTTATTTACTAAATGAAATATCCTTACACAATGTACTGAAAGAATAAGAAATATATATTATGAAAAGAATTTTTTGGACTCGAAGGCCCAAAGCGGTCGTAACAAAGTAAGTATTGCTTTAAGTTATTTATGCTGCTTCTTAAAGTAATCGTTACGTTTTACATACCTGACAGTATTTATAAGAACATGAATCTACTTTACTAACTTTGCTGATATATTTAAGTTGCATAGTGTTTAATCGGTTATTAGCGTTCAAATTTTGTATCAAAATCGCACGTTAAGTCAATAACTGCTTTTAGGTTCAAAGGACCAAGGACAAAGGTGTGGGAGTGTTAAGACAGTGCTTTGCCTCATGAATAGCATAGCTCTACACCAGCAGGTACTGGGTAACTGAGGTCCTCCGTAGAGTCGAGGTATTATTTTAGAGCACTCAAATTTGTACAGAAATCTATTTGATGACCTCTGTGGTGCGGCGGTATTGCATTCGACTGCCACACCAAAGGCCAAGGGTTTAATTCCCGTTCAGTGCAAATAATTAATAATAATAATAATAACTCCACACATCTTACACACGGCCGTCTGATCCCAAACTAGGCAGAGCCTGTACTATGGTAACCAGACTGCTAATAAACATACTTATATATATCTAAATACATACATATTTTAGATAAATTACACCCAGACACAGAACAAATGATCGTGCTCATCACACAATTATTTGTCCTGGCTGGGAATCGAACCCACGATCTCTGGCTTAGCAGTCAGGGTCACTAACCACTAGACCAACAGGCCAGTCTATAAATCACTCGATATCGGTTACACTAATTGTTTGCATGAATATGTCTATTCACATAGGTCTGGATGTTTCTATGTATAATTTGTATGTATAAGGGCGTACCTAGCTTTTACCCAGGGGGAACCCAATTTTTTTTTTTTCAAAATTCGTTTTTTCGAGTCCAGGGTGGAGGGGGAATACCTATCAAAAATTTGACTTAAAATTACCTTAGTACTAGGGGTCAGTAGCGAATCGACAATATTTTTGGTCATTAGTAATTGACTATTTATCGAACTGTTAAAAAGAAAACAAGTGAATTGACAGAGTATAGGTACATATATAGATAGATAGATATATAATCTTTATTGCACACCATAAATAGGATACAATAGGAAACAATAGTGCTATCACAGCGACTTCATATTTTCGGCATTATATGGTATATATTTGTTTTTATTCAACAAACATGATGACTCGTGCAAGTAAATAATCCGTATATATAGTTATAATTTATATATTTAAAAAGTAAAAACAAGGTTACGTAAACACATACGATTGTATTTCAGAATATCGCCATAAACTCAAGTCACTTATATTCTTCACTTATTAGACAATTTTTTTGTTTAATCGTCATACCCCACCGAACCTCATTTCTTAAATTATTCTTAAAAAAGAATACTAGCAACGTGGGTCGCACATTACTAGTTTTTATATGATAGCTTCATATAGTATTATATAATACGCAATCAATATCCTTGGTCTTTTTGAAAATCGCTGGTCAATTGTGGAATGCGTTGTCTGAATGGGAGTCGGTACCAATCTCAAGCTTTACAAATGATGAGTGAAAGAACTATGTCTTTTATGTATGCGGTAGCGGGCTAAAGTGTTGATTGGTTTTGGGGTTTTAACCACACCCAGCATTCTTGGTACTTAATTAACTTTAAACCAGTAGTTCATGTATATAAATATGTATCTTTCGCGTATCTAGGCTGTACCGTCTTCAATAAAATTTTGTATTTAGCAAAAGTTTTGCTTCTTAAGTTTATCTATAAGAACATATAGTTGTATTGCCGGAAAAAAACGATTTTATACAGAAAAAGCCCAGGTTCTTATGGTACAATATCGCTTGTACTAGTTAGTACATTTAGTTGTACTTGGTTCGAATCTATGATTTTTTTTCTTTGCGTTATAATTAATTTTATTAAATTTTATTCTGTTAAATATTATATTAAATATATATATAATATTCTATGAAACTGATACGCGATTCCATTGTTTAAAAAAGCTTAGAAAGCGACAACCCGGATAAACCTTACTGAATCTCGGATACGTACTCATGCAACGTCGGCTTATTATAAGACATGCGTATACTTTACCCGGGTCGGATTTCCAATTACGTTAACCACAAAAATATCAGTTTGCGTTTCAACCGAAAAATATTATTTATATTTTATTCGTTATTGGATACTTTTCAATGGGTTCGTTTAAATGTTTAACGTGTTAGTTAGTTAAAACCTTAGCTTAGGAAGCCGTTTTTTCAACTTAAACAACTTTCAACGATATGGCTAAAGACTAAATATTTTATTAAACATATAAGTTAGCAAACAAGCGTTCGTCCCGTCGGATAGTAAGCGGTTACCTGTAGTTTTGTGTTTCCAACTTTATCTCTCTCTCTCCCTTTCTCTCCCTCTCTCTCTTGTCATTGTTTCCATTTTTAACCGACGAAAAAAAAAGGAGGTTCTCAATTCGACCGTATAATTTTTATCTGATGACCTTAGAGAGAGAGAGAAATAAACAATACAGGATTTCCTCGATCTATCGATATGTCAGACGTCGGTCTTCCTCCAATAGTTTTCGTAATCTCAATAAACTAACCTAGGAACTCAAAAAACTATATACTAAAAAAAAACTAGTCGGGCATCCTCGAAATACAAACGTGAGTATAACCGTATATTTCTTTAACAAATTGGATAGAGTATTCATCGAGGAAGATGATAGGCTATAGCATTACGCTCGCAGGAGCTGGGGAACAGCCTGTCTATAATATATAAGTAGGTATATAGTAACATATAAGTATGTTTTTCAGCAGTCTGGTTACCGTAGTGCAGACTTGCCTTTGGGATCAGACGACCGAGTGTGAGGTGTGTCAAGAAAAAATACTGCTTAAATTGGAGTCAGAACAATCAATCGCTTAAGCTGACAGCTAATTTTCTGCTTGCAAATATGGTTGCCAGAGATCCACTGAAATTGTTTATAGCGATATCCACTTACCAACTGATGAACTGTTTCCTTATTAGTAAAAAAAATACATTTTACTAGAGTTTGGCCGTGGCTTAAAGTTATTTTTGTATCCCTCGCTGACAGTACTATTAAGAATACAAATTGTCATCATGATTGGTAAGGAGTAAAAATGTAACACATTGTCATGTTATAGGAGGCAAACGAGCAGACGTGTCACTTAATGGAAAGTGACTACCGCCCTCCATGGACCCTTGCAACTCAAGAGTCACAAGTGTATTGCCGGTTTTGAGGTGGGAGCACGGTCATTTCTTTAAAGTTTGAAGGTGGTATCTGTCCAGAAATACCGCAGGCGTCAAATTTTAATTGGTATGGGATAATGTTTAAAAGTACTTCAACTCCAAGCCTCTCTTTAAAGAGAACATAACCAGAGCTAATATCAATTCTAATAAAATAATAAAGAAGCTGAAAGTTCGAAGCATTTTGTTAAAAGCTTTATAACGTTGATATTATAAAATACTTATTATCCTACTAATATTATAAACGTGAAAGTTTGTAAGGATGTATGGATGTATGGATGTTTGTTGCTCTTTCACGCAAAAAATACTGACCCGATTACCATGAAACATGGTATGTAGATAGCTGGACACCTGGATAAACACATAGGTTGATTTTTATCCCGATATTCCCTCGGCATCGGGACTTACGCGAGTGAAACCTCGGGGCGCAGCTAGTAAAATACAAAGCAAAATTTCTGCCAATTACATTATAATACAAAAGCAGAATATTAATTGTGTTTACTGTTCTTGTAGGAATAGGCTAATCTTTATTCATTTAAAATTGTTAAGTTTTATTTTAAAAATAGAACAGATAAGTGGACAAGCATCTTGTTATAGATAGGAAGGTCGACTTAATAAAATGCCAGTGTTTGTTCAGCCCACCCGTTTAAATGGGTCTGGGGTATTTTTAGCCCCCAGGATTTGTCTAGCTGCTTACAAATAGTATTAAAATTGTTATAATAATTATTTATTTATGCATTTATAGTTGGTACACATTATTACAGATCTTATATAACATTAATTAGCTTAAGATATATATATATATATATTTAATGCCTGTACTAGGGTAAACCTGTGCCACAGGCGGTAAGTGCACTTACAGACTTTTACTACATTATGTAATTATTTAATCGTAATAATATTTATGAAGATTCATGTCTACAAATAGACTTATCTATGTAGTATATAACAATATAGGAATATTAACATTATGAGACTATTATTTATTTAGTAACAGTTGAGGTCATATATGGATGTCTTTTTATTTATCCTGTTGTTAAGAAAAGGACCCAAAAATGCCAAAAATCTATTTGTGAATACAAACCTCGAATCCGAAAGTGTGGTACGTTCCGAAAGTTATCTAAACATCAGATATAAATAAAAAGTTTTTGACTGGCCTGTTGGTCTAGTGGTTAGTGACCCCGACTGCTAAGCCAGAGGTCGTGGGTTCGATTCCCACTCAGGAGAAATAGTTGTGTGATGAGCACGAGGATTTGTTCTGTGTCTGGGTGTAATTTATCTATAATATGTACGTATTTGGAAATATATAAGTATGTTTATCAGCAGTCTGGTTACCATAGTACAGGCTCTGCCTAGTTTGAGATCAGACGGCCGTGTGTGAGATGTGTTAAGTTATTATATTATTATTATATCTAAATTTTCCTTCTTTTTTCTAATTCAAAAGCGTCAGTCGAAATAATCGCCCACAGAAACTGTCTTTCAATATTGATAATAACTTCTTAATGGCCGCCGGCCTAAGTTAGCAAAGCTCAAAGTCTCTACTAATACTACTCTGACACGTTTTCTTTGTCAGAACATAAGTAAAAGAGAGCCATGCTTCGGCACGTTTGAGGTCGGCTCGACCAGAGTGATACAACGGCCTCACAGAAAACCGGCAGTGAAGCAATGCTTGCATTGCTTTTCGCCAAGTGATTGAGGTTACCGGAAGCCCTAACCCTTCCCTCTCCCTCTCTCTCCTCCTCATCCCCTATTCCCCCCTTCCCTACCCCCACTTTAAAGGCAGGCAACGCACATGTGACCTTTTTGAGTTGCAGGTGCTCATTGGCGTCGGTAGTGATTTACCATCAGGTGACCCGTCTGCACGTTTGCCCTCAATATCACAAAAAAAAGAAAAAGGTCTGGCTGCTCTCCGATCGTTGTCTATACTATAAAATCGAAGCTTAGGTTATGAATGTATTGAATACTTGCTTTTGGCATTGGCTTCGCTCGCAAGAAATAATTGAAATTTCAGCACAAATGGACTGATGGAGTCGGAGTATGGTGAGTGTCGGAGACATTCCAAACGCATTTCTCTTTCTAATTTTTAATTTTTCTAGTTTCAAAAAGCTTTTCCAATTTGATTCAAGTGAATTAAAATTGTTGTAAAACTTACGTCGAAGCCTGCCACTAATTCTGATGTACTTGGATCCGCTTCTAAGATCCCTTTTAATTCTTCATTATCAACTAGGCTCTCCAGCCTTCCACAAGGTTTGTTCTGTACGATAAAATTTCCAGAACGAAAACGATGGAACCAAAAACGTACCGTGTTTTCTTTTAGAGGAGGTTCCCAATTGAGGTACAATGGACCTCGTTTTCATAAATAACGAGATATTTTAGGTTTTTCAACAAAATGATGTCAAAGAAAAATTAAATGGTGCGAAAACAAACGAATCACTAAATTCGAAACATAAATACACAATCTTAAATTTGAAATTACTTTGAATTTAGAATTCTTCACCAAACGTTAGTCAACTTTTCGATCGGATTGGTCCGATCTAGGTCACGAGTGGACTGATGAGAGCTCAGCGACGCCTCCGTGAAGTGCAAGTTTTGGCAACTACCCGCACTTGGTCTTCACTATTTTTATTTTTATTCGTACTGTCGGTACTTCGACACTTACGACGTCCCCTGACTGATGTCGAGGGTGTACTCACTAACGATAGCATTTGCTGATGACGGGATTCCAAGATGTCGATAAGCGGTACCCATCTTCTCGGTTGAAATTTTTATGCTCTTTTATTTCAACTGCTTCACGTACTATTCTGGAGAAATAGTGACGGTCGGTTGAAAGGACCTGTGGTTGATGTAATTCAATCCAGTGGTTTGGAACTGACTCCAGCAAATGCTCCGCGACCGCCGACTTGTTAATTTATCAGTTTTTTACAGCTGTGATCACTCGTGACCACGATCAGTGCAATTCGATCGAAACGTCGAGTAACCAAGAGGTATTGTACCTTTTAAATATTATCGCGATTAAGTCCCAAATTACACATTTAATATTCATGTGTAAAGACCTAGTATACGAATCTAAAAGCTTATACGCATACCTATGTATATATGTGAAATTTAAATCTTAATTACATTTCACCCAGTCTTATTAAGTTAGTATCATTAAGAGAGCTCTCTTTGTTACGAGCGAGGACTGCAGCAGACTTACTAAGTAGTACCGTTCGACGCATCCTTCATTGTTAATGAAAAAGGAATTAATTGAATCTTTTCTCCTAGCCGATAGTACCTACCATTTTAGAACTGTAATAAGAATAGTCATATCAAGTTACTTAGATCTACGCTCTTCTTTATTAAAAAATCAAAAAGTGAAAACTTCTTTATGCACGTTTGTGCACTTTTGCTATGGGAAAAAAGCACTGGACTCCGTGACCTTCACGTTAATAATAGATATATAGATCCACAATAGGGCGCTAATCTAAACATTGAGTTTTGTCAGCTCCTTAGTAATTAATCTTTAAAATATAATTAGTTTAATAAAAGTGAAAACAATTTACTAATTTGTCTGTGGAAGTGTTATCTTTACTTCAATAAACTTGTGAACTAAATTAAAGACAAACAAAATTAACGACACGAGATATCCAGGGATACCGGAATCTGTATGTACTTATGATGATGTTACTAGTATCCAGATGGCATCACTTTTTTTGATGATTCACGAAACATTTTAATTAGGTGGGGCTCAATTACTTCATTATTAATATTATACTATCAATAATATTAAATAACAAATACAAAAATAAAATAGGAATTTGATAAATGAACTAAAAATCACTGTTTATTTGCGACGTAACATAATGGCGTTGGCGCGTTGGCCGTTGGCGATCTTTGAAGTAACCTTTGTATAATATGATTTTGGAAATTATTCAAGCGAGCAAATAAAAAACTACTGGTCAAAACATATTTGTTCATTAATTATCAAAAAACTTACGTATGTTTTATGTAATTTAAATCACATTTTTCAATTTAAAAATGTAAAAATATTACCTTTTTTAAGAATTAGAATTTAAGATTAAGAAACTTTTTTGTGGTTTTCAAAAGTGCTATTATTTTTGATTATTTGTTTCAAAAATCTTACTTAATTTGAATAGCTTTATAGTTATTGTGCAAAAAAGTTAAATTGATAATGAGGAGAGTGTCAATATATGCAAAAAAGTTAATTGATAATGAGGAGAGTGTTAATATATGCAAAAAAGTTAAATTGATAATGAGGAGAGTGTTAATATATGCAAAAAAGTTAAATTGATAATGAGGAGAGTGTTAATATATGCAAAAAAGTTAAATTGATAATGAGGAGAGTGTTAATATACGCAAAAAAGTTAAATTGATAATGAGGAGAGTGTTAATATATGCAAAAAAGTTAAATTGATAATGTGGTCTCGGGGACTTCGTTCCTAGGGCATACCCGAGTCCTTTGCGATAGACTCACTTGTAACGAAACACCGCGTGGTTTTAGTCGGTTCGATTCCGATATACCACTTCACCGATAGCCATGGTGAGGTGATGACCCGTGGGGGTTTCCACAGAAAAAAAAAATGTGGAGAGTGTACATTATTTGAATTATAAGTGTCATACTACAGTGCATTAGATCTGGCTTGATCTGGCTTGATAAGGCTTGATGTGGCTTAATCAGGCTTGATCTGACTTGATTTGGCTTGATCTGGCTTGATATTTTATTATTAAGTTATCTGCTAGAACCCCTCTGCAAGTCTCCTCCAAAGACTGCCAGTCCTCTCTACACTGGGCTACTTTAATCCAGTTGGGGCGGGCTGTTTTTTTTTGAGCTCATCTTCCCAACTAGCTACAGATCTACCTCTCCTTCTTCTGCCTTGTGGACCTGTCCATGTGGTCACCCTTTTCGTCTATCTCTGGTCTCGTAGGCACGCCACATGTCCGGCCCACTTCCATTTTAATGATTGAGCGTGTACCAGTATATCCCTTGCATTTGTGATGGGTCTTATTTGTGTGTCTTATTTTTTGTATTATTTATAATATTCATCATACTGCACTCTATTCCTCGTTGGCAAGAAATTATGTTTTCCTTTGTTTTTCTGTTGAACACGTTTGGCGACGAGTATATATAGATATTTATAATCCCATGTAAGGTCACCTGTTAACACGTGTCTTCTGCGACAAGCATATAAAGCAGTAAAATATTCAAAGATAGAAGGATATAGATCAGATAGACTCTGGTCCTCATGCGAAAGGTTTCTACAAAAATAGCCTTGGAATAACTACTAATACATTTGGGAGTCACCAAGATAATGTTGGGATTAATCAAATTATTATATATAATTTCAAATGTTGTGTCGTTCCATCGCTGTACCCAATGTAAGTACAAGCAAGATAACCTCTTAATCCGGTGTTTAAAACTTGAGTGGCACTAAAAGTATCCATCACGGTTAACACCGCTCTCCTTCTAAAAATATTAAATTGCGTCTGTACAAATCAATTGATTGTAACACGACCGAACATTTATTACTCTTACTTCAAACTATAGTTGAAAGAAATCTAAAAACCTAAGGCGGACAAACATGTGACCTTTGTCCTCTAGGGTCCTAAAATCCGGATAAAGTTCACCTTTTGGAACGTCCGACAACTGAACCGATTGGACGATAGGAATTCAATGAAAGTAAAGCTTCAATATTTACGGCTATTGCGGCTGTTTTAGATTCAGGACAGTATTGGCTGGAAATAAGGCTGGGATATATCCAATTCTAGCTGTTGAACAATAGTTACTGTACCTACTAAGCCTTTGTACTTTTATTCATCCGAATGAAAAAGAGTAATTTGGATAATTTGATATCACCTTCTTTGTTTTTAGATATTTAAAATATAAAATCAATGTATGTTTGTACGTATTTCGCGCTCTGCCGTACCATTTATCCAATCATCATGAAGTTTTACCTACGCGTTGCTGGAGATATAGGGTAACGCGTATTCAAAATTCTTCTAAGATCTTAATAACTAAAATCTTTAGAGAAGGAAATAGTATACCTTTTATCCAGAAAAACGTACTTCTACGTGAGCGAAGCCGCGGCAAATAGCTAGTTTTAAATAAATAACTGATATACATCAGCAGATAGACGATAGCTATATTCATGTATATTAATATAAGCGACGGTAGCGTAATGGCTAAGGCGTCGGACTTGCGATCAAGTGGTTTTGGGTTCGAACCCCACCCAGTGTACTACCGCGACCGTCGTGAACCCACTCCTACCACAAGCGTTAAGCTTAGCTGAAGGGGTTAACAAGAATACTAGTAATGTATGAACCACGTTACTAGTATACTTTATAACAAAAAATACTGCATTGAGTAGTAATTACAACCCGTAGAGATTACAAGTAGGTACTGCTTAGTGCTTTATCTATTTCACCGCGGGCGTAGCAATTCAATGTTTAGCTATCGTCAAAGTTCAATAAAATCATGTTCAAAATCTTGCAAAAATTGTTTTAAAGTACCATTTGCTATTTTTATATTACATACACAAGTAATTTAATAAAACTGTCAGCCAATTATTATTCTTTGCCAAAATACTACAACATTTATTTATATTAGAGAAATTTTCAATTCGGTGGCATCAAGTCATCTACTTAAAAATATTTTTTTATTATGGACGAGTAAATCCATTTGGAGTTCTCCATTATCTCTGTTTTAGCTATAAATGTTGAGCTTGGTTTGGTTTTATTTATTTGCAAAACAATTATATTCAGCATACATTTTCTATTTCTTATAATATTTTTTTGCTTTCCTTAAAACGTAACCTTCCCCTTGTAGGCAAAACTCCCTAATTTTGTATTCCTTATAGATTGTACTCATTTTAAACCCCTGACTTAAAAAGGAAGGGAGTTATAACTTTAGATGACAGCTACTAAACGAATGAACGATTTTGATTTAGTTTTTTTTATTTAAAAGAAGACTTGGATCGAGAATGTTCTTAGCAATTCAAAAATATCTGTTTAGCAGTTCATGAGCTCTTTTTTAATCGTTGAAATTATGTAAAATTAAATTCTTTGACCGTAGAATCCGTCACAAGTTGGTGTTCGTACATAACATACAGGTTGACATATGAAATAAAATAATCCAAATATTATAAAAAGTTAGAATACCTACATTTAGGGCGTGATGGGCAAAAAGTAATTAGATTAATAATTACAAATTACAATTACATTGTAATTAGTTATTGAAATTTTTGGAATTTGAAATATATCTATACTTATAATAAATCTGTAGCGGTATGAATGAATGTACATTGAAAATATAAAAAAAAAAATCGACTGAGGGGTATTAAGATATCGATACTGATGCCGAATATGCAATTCAAACAATTTTTGTCTGTCTGTCTGTCTGTCTGTCTGTCTTTCTGTCTGTATGTTCACGATAAACTCAGAAATTACTGAAGGGAAATGCTTGAAACTTAGTATGATAATAGTTTGAGTGCCTGCGCAGGTTATAGGGTACTTTTTATCCCGGGTTAAACTGAATGAAAGCTGTAATAACATTGTAACGTTAGTAGAATGTATATACTTATTTCGAACTACATTACCGCGAACGTTTAGCTTATGTGGTTTAGAGTATGACTTCTACGAGGTTGGGTGCCGGATCGAATCCCTCTTTCCTTTTTATGCCCTTTTTTTAAAATTAGGTATCGTTTTTAACCGACGAAAATAAAGGAGGTTCTCAATTCGAGCGTTTATTTACATATTTCTTTTTTTTAAATGTTTGTTTAGCCTTCTCCGTTATTTATGAACCGATTTTGATTATTCCTTTTTGTTAGATAGGGTGTACCTCAAGAGTGGTCCCATGTCAAGGAAGTCAGAATCTGATGATGGAATTCTGATAAAATTGAGAGAAACCCTCTAAAATTGTAGAAACGAATAGTGTTTCTGTTTACTTTTTATTACTTTTTGAGATATTTGCGTTTTAAAATCATCACATCATGTAGCATTATAAACCGAAAGTGCTTTTCTGTGGTGTTTGCTGAAGCAGCAGGAGTTTATTTTTTCTTTGTTTGGTGATGCCAGAGTAATCGATAGCTGATTCTTGACTATGCCATCGAGCTACTTTGCCTCTCGCAGCCATTAAATTCATAAATATGTTTCAGGACATTAATAATAATAACAACTTCACACACCTCATACACGGCCGTCTGATCCTAAACTAGGCAGGCCTGTACTATGGTAACCAGACTGCTGATAAACATACTTATATATTTCTAAATACATACATATTATAAATAAATTACACCCAGACAGAGAATAATTTGTCCTGGGTGTAAATCGAACCCACGACCACGACCACGACAGTCAGGATCACTAACCACTAGACCATCAGGCCAGTCCAGTAAATATACATATATTTATAAATAGAGTTATAGAAAAAGAAGATCCAAACTTTTAAACTTTTGCGATCTTTAATAATATAATTATGTTGACGGGAATTCACGCGATCACGTATTTAAAAAGTATTACAGTACCTACAGGCCTGTGATCACAGCCACGACCACGGCAAAGCAAAGGTTTTAAGTATTCCCGTCAACATGATTATATTACAATAGAATGGAATTTTTATTTAAACCATTTATGACTTAAAAAAAAAGTTGTTAGTTTAACTTAACACTTTGTTAGTATTACAGTATTTTACTATATTAGATGGCAGACACTCGACTATAAAATTTACATCTAAGCTGAAATATTGACATGTAACCGGTGAAGTTTTTTTTACACTTTCAGTCCATTTATTTTCCGTTCGGTTACAGTAGTGTGAAATCTTATGTTACACCGTGACTAAACAAAGCTCAGAAGCAAACACTGACTACAGCAAGAGTCTCCCAATTGGTCGGATGAATCGAGATGTTAGGTCGTCACAGTTGTTTTATGACGATTTTCTGCGAGGAGAACATCTCGCGCAAGGAGGAGGTGACGGTGTGGATTCCTCGCCCTGAACCTTTTCACTCGCGCTCTCATGCGTACGCTAAGAGTGGCCGTGGGTGTATGAGACGAGTTTTACGTTCTTCACCCGAAGCAGAGTCTCCCGTGAAGAGGGTGTCTGGACATCGCCCAGTTGCCGTCCGCTAGCCAGCGCTGGGTGGATCATTGGAGGCAAAACGTCGCCGTACCGACGGTCAACTCATAAACGGTGCTGTGAGGCACACCGTGTGGTTTTAGTTGGTTTAAGTCTGATATACGGCCTCAACAATAGCCCGGTGAGGTGAGCTTCCACACGAAAAACAAATGAGTAATGTTACCACGGCCAAAACAATCCTTTCTTATACGCTCCAGGTTGTTTTACCGCCAATACAGTATAAAAAATCCTGCCTGGAGAAAGAGGTACAATGCAATAAGCGACAAATTGATGTTTTCCGAAAAAAACGCGAACGAAGTCGCGGGCACAGCTAGTTGTAAATAATTTCATTACACATCCAAAGTAGTTACAATTACAATGTAATTGAATGCTGTGTAATAACGATGATATATATTACATTTTAATAAAATTATTTTGTAATTCAACTATTAAGTAGATTACATAAGTAACTAGTTACGCCCATCACTGATGTAGGGTAGGTATGCTATTTGATAATAATAAAGGCTTTCTAAACTATTAAAACATCAAGGCAAAGTTGGAATAGAAATTAATAACTACTCCTAGTCTAGTATGTTTTTGTATGCGTACGTTCGGGTTAAAATTAAAGTTTACTGTCAAATTTGATTTTATGACCCATTTTTGAACGTTGATTAACTTTCCATTAATTGGACTAGAATTTAATAGAGTTCGCATATTAATATTTGTTCTTCAAACTGTCATTTAATATTATATATTTGAGAAATGTACCTACTTGATAGATAAATTAATTACCATAGCTAAACAATAGTTTATTATTCATAGGTGGCGTTGATAGGCTTAGCTAAAATTAGGATATACAGTGCTAGGAGCTATAGTGCGGCTACTATAAAAGATACATATAAGAATATTGATTGTATGAATGTAAATCATATTTTTATATTATACGCTTAATAAGTATTTGAGTTGTATTATTTATTGCCTACGGGCCTCAGGGATTATGTTATTGTTTCGGTTCGGTGAGGTTCGGGATTCGAAAGTTACACAATTATTACCAAAATAGACGCAATTTATTATAATAACTCACAAGTAACACAATTGAAATTAATTCTCTCTATTTAAATTATCACTTGTACTTCGCACTTATATTCTCACTATTTCCACATCTTCATTCACTTGTTCACTTGCTGATCGCAATTGGATCAATTTTTTTCTGGCCTATCATCAAAGGTACCATTAGTACTATCGTCTGTCTTCGTTTTCAGGAGCGTTTCACTAACACCTTGTATGTTATAAATACAACATTACCTATATATATTTCTACTGTTCTGATGCCAATGACGCCAATGCCAATTTATGGAAGAGGACAGCACGAACCTTTGTTTTAAATGTTTAGTGATATAGAAATAATAAAAACCTGTCATATCGATATTATTCGAAGCTTTTATATCATTCGGTTACGATTTCGAAAAGATTTTTATTACTGAAACTATCCGATTGTTTCAGTTACGGAGCTCCTTTACGTCCTTCGTTAATAGTTTAATTTATTTATTTATAGCAGTGAGGTGTTCATAAAATCAGTCAATGTTGAAATCAGTCCAACGGTATAGGCTGTAGAGCGAACGCCTGAAAAATATTAAATCGCAATATTTAATTAAACATTTCAACATTGGATGTGAGACATTATTTACTGCTCAGAAGTAAGTAGTAACTGACTGTATCTTATAATAGATCGGGGAAAAAGTCTGCATGTTTTAAATTGAAGTGGCTGGGAGTTTGTATCCTTAAATATTAATAAATATAGGACATTAAGAAAAAGAAAAATAAGAAGTAAAAAACATTTTTCAATTGTTTTTCTGTCTGTTGAAAAAAATCGATACATTCTGAAGTTTTATTACAAAAAAGGCAAAATGAGACTCAAGCCGCCAAAAAAATTAATGACGTTTATAATGCAGTGTCAGAAGAATAGCACAAAGTTGGTTCAAGCGATTTCAGTCCGGGAATGTTAATGTCAAAAACGCAGCTTGCTCTTGTCGTGATACGGAAAAAGTCGATGCCATTTTTGAAAAAGTGGATCAAGATCGGTATCTTAGTAGTTACAACATAGCCTAGGAACTAAGGATTGACCACAAAACAGTTTTGACCCATTTGAAAAAGTCTGATTATACAAAAAAGCTCGATATTAGGGTGCCACACGAGCTCAATGAAAGAAACCTAATGAATCGTGCACACATTTGTGATTCTCTATTGAAACGTAATGAAAACAAACCATTTTTGAAAATATTGATAATGGTGATGAAAAGTGAATTACCTACGACAAGAACGTGCGAAAAAGATCATCAAAGGGTAGTCAAGCTCCACAGACTGTAGTGAAACCCGGATTAACACGCCATAAGGTGAAGCTGTGTGAGATTGGATGGGATGGACTTCATTCATTATGAGCTTTTACTGCCATGAGCAAAAATTGAGAGAGCTTCGTTGGGAAGTGTTAATGCATCCACCAAATAGTCTCAGACTTTCACCTGTTTCGGCTCAAGCTTCAGCTTAACATCAAGAGAAGACTATCAAAACTACTTGTCACCGTTTTTTGATCAAAAATCCTAAGATTTCTACAGCATCGGGATTATGTCACTACCTACAAGATGGCAACAAGTTATTGAACAAAATGGCACATATATATTATAATAAAATTTAATTAAACTTTGAAAAAAAAGTGTCTTGAATTTGTGTATAAAATACGAAACAACTTTTTCCCCGACCTTATATACAATTTCTTAAGTCTTATTTGCAAATGCGTAATTTTACAACCCAATGTCTATCTATCTATTGGAAAGTAAATAAGTAAATTTGGTTTTGCACAGCAGATGCTGTGAACTTGGCGTCTGTTTGCGCCGATCTATGATTTTAACTCTAGCTTCAATTTAACGTTAATAAATTTCACTTAGTGTCTTAATTGAATAAATGATTTTGAATTTGAAGTCCTAGAAAAAGAAAATCTCTTTAGGTCAAATCTATTATAGCCTCAAAATCTATTTTTTGAATGATTTCAATTTTTAATCACGTATTCAATAAGTTAGTAAGTTGTGGCTGTGAGCAGAAATATCTTGTAGCAATTTATACATTTAGAAAAGTGTCTTCTAATTTACCAGACTTCATTAGCTTTTGTATGGTTGAAATATATTTTGTGTCTTTTAGATACTGCCTACTGCTGTGGGCACATGTGTTATGGTAAAGACGGTAGTGATTAAGGATTATCTGGGTAAAATTCAATAGAATATGCTGAAGTGTAATTTTGCATGAAGTCTGGACACACATATAGACAAATAATAAAAAAAAGGACTATGATTTCGACATCGGTATTATTCCTAGAATTGGTTGCAATTTTTTTTTTATATCATTCAATTTTATTACATATAAATACACATATATTATGTTTAACTAAGATATCTTAATACTTACCAATCTGTATGATCCTTGTCCCCTATTAAATTTCTTTCTTAATGACGAAGGTGTTCAACACGATAAAATTTCTTAGCAGTTTTCAACTTCAAAGTGTAAACGACACCTAGAGTGTGTATAGACCAGTTTTTTATCCGACGTTTGTATGTGAGCTCCTTTACGTATGTTTGTACGCTCGGAGCTCGTTATTTTGATTTCCACTGACAATACAGCAATGTGTATTGGCATGTTTTTTCTACCCACTTTCTCGGTACACGGCGGAATAATGATGAATTTCATTTTGCGCCTCTGAAAAAAATATATATCGCGAACTTTCGTCTGTAGTACTTGGAGTGGTTCCCTTGTTAGCCGGTACTTTGTGGGCGGTTCGCGTTTTGATGAACTAAATTCAGTTTTCTTGTATATTCTGTTTGGATTCTATATTTGAATATAATATAATAGTGTAGATGTACATCTGGCAACTTCTCAGGAAGCCTGGATTATATTTTTTTGTTTTTTTTGTGTAGGGGCAAACGCGCAGACAGGTCACCTGATGGTTAGTAATTACTGATTTACCTATAAAATAGATATCCTGAGGAGTTCTTCTGTTTCTGCGTATGTTTTTGTTAGGAGCCATTTACTTATTGTCGATTTACATGCAAATTTAGTAAGAGGGTATATATTACACTGTTTGTTTATTACATTGTAAAGATGTCCGGACAGTACCCGATGATGTCTACTAGCTAGTGAAGTTCTGGCTGTTTGTACTGTACATACTACGTGAGATCTTCGTCTTTTACATTTATTTTCATCGTAAAACAATGTGGTGTGTTTTCTTAGAACCGAATGGAGCACAAAGAGCTGTCGAACGGACAGGACCTCACATTCTTGATATAGTATATTAGTAGGATATCTAAATGGTTTACCAGTCATCACCTTGAGCACAGCTCTTTGTGCCCGTTCTAGTTCCAGAAATTTAGTTTTTGCAGCACCTCCCCACACGGAAATACAGTACCCAATGATGGACTGGCACAAAGCAAAGTAAACTGTTTTAATTGTTATATTGTCTGCGGAGTACCGTAGTTTTTTTTAAATATAGATTAATTTACGTACACGCGAGGTGAGGTTTACTAAATGAAATTTCCAGTTTAATTGGTTATCAATATAGACTCCTAGGTATTTGATGTTATTGGTCTTACATAAATGAGGGCAATTGCATGAGGTAAATGGAAAGCCATTCGTGCAGGAGTGAGCCTTCAGCGGAAAAGTGTCTGTTGATGGTTGGCTTAGTGATGTTATTGAAAAGGTTAAGTAAGTAGTCTTAGCTAGGTTTAGGGTCAATAGGTTATTAGAAAGCCAAGCAAGTACCCAACTGAGAGCCTGTTCTGCTAAAGCAAAAGTTTCAGGCCAGTTTGGACCATGAACTATCAGGGCTGTATCATCTACATAGGTGATAATCGAGCAATTAGGAAGAGAAAGATTGCAGAGGGAATTAATATAGGTCAGGAAGAGGGTGGGGCCCAAAATTGAGCCCTGGGGAACGCCAAAAATGGGAGAAGCCTCGCCACTCACCACTGAGTCAACCTTCACACACTGGGTCCTATCAGAAAGATAATCTTTGGAAAGATAGGTAATCACCCGGGTGATTACCCATCTCTACCCACGATACAGCTAAATATTTTGTACTATATACAACCAGCTTGATTTTAAAAGTTAATAATGATGTAACTTCATAGGCAATGAACCATTCAACATCGGATAAGTCGTGCGTTTTTTTTGCCAGCTTAGTTGTATAAAGTGTGTGGTTAGTGTGATAAACGTTACCGACCCTCTTAATACTTAAACATTCAGGTTGAATTACTGGGGTTCCAACGCAAAGGATCACATACCGGGTCCTTTCATTTAATCTAGCAAGAGGAGGCAATGACTTGAAGTTTAAGACAAATTACGTATTTTAAACACAGATTTCATTTTATTTTAACGCTTTATTAGGGTTCCGTACCTCGAAAGGAAAAATCGGAACCCTTATAGGATCACTTTGTTGTCCGTCCGTCCGAAGGTCTGTCTGTCTGTCAAGACCCTTTTCCACAGGAACGCGTGGAGGTATCAAGCTGAGCCCTTAGAGCTGTGAAAAAATCAAACTTCTAAGCTAAGGCAATCAAAAGATACAGCCGTTTATGCCGCAAATTTTCGACACTCGCAAGGGAATCAAAACCTACAGGGTATTCCCCGTGAACTCAGAATCTTGAAATTTGGTACGAAGCAACGTCTTATAGCACAGATAAAGGAACAATTGCGAAAACCGTGAATTTTTAGTTACATCATATAATAAAAATATTTTACGGAACCCTCGCCTCGGTGCGCGAGTCCGACTCGCGCTTGGCCGGTTTTTTTTTTGCTTTAACCTACTTCTTATTGTCGTATCGAAATGGAACTTTGTATGTAAATGTAGTTTGGATGACAATACTATAATTTGGTTTTTTAAAGCTGATCTAATGATGGAGCTAGGAGGTGGATAGTGGAACTCTTCAATGACTACTAGTAAACCCCTCGTATTTGGGCTCAGAAGATTCGTTTTGACGAGTCCAATAGATTGGGCTTGATAACGATGGTCTGATGATAGTGGAGCTCTTTTTAACTAGGTTCGCCATTAAAGCGTGTTTATTTAAGTTTACTAGACTATTATTATTAAAAGAATGTCAACTACAGTCTTTTACCGCGCTCTAACCGTTTGTAAGACTTTTAGTAGTAACGGTTTTTTTTTATGATATAGGGGGCAAACGAGTAGACGGGTCATCAATACGTACGATTTATGATATTTAACTTTACACGTTACACCTGCTTTTATGAGAAACCGAGGTAAAAATACCTAAAAAATCAAACGGTATAACCGTAAACGGATCTTCGAATCGGACCTTGTAAACGGATAGCTTTTTTTTTTATTGTTGTAACTGCATGGTAGACTACTTACTAGTGTTCTATTTTCGAATACAATCTTAATATTTCCGGGAATTTTATTTGTGCCCCAACTTTCCTCCTTATACCAACCTTTTTATATGTATAAAGAAAAGAGTGAAGTGTCAATATCATATCAAAAGAGATACCAAAGGATTCGCATTCCAATAACACCTCTTCAATCCACAAACAATTTGTAACATGTCGTCTTACTTTTCGGTGTAGATATTATTTTGAGACTAGCTTTTGCCCGCGGTTTACTTATGGACGGTCAAATTTCGTTGGATTTTCAATGAAAATTTTACCATCCAAAGAAAAACGGATCGTTTCTTGCTTATAGGAACCGGGCATTAAGGTAGATCTTGTGAATCAGTCTATCCTTCGAAGACGGTAGTTTTCTCTAGATTAATTCCTGATTTTTCTGTATTTCTGACAATGTGTTTGTAAAATCTCATTATGATCGGACTAGAAGTTAAGGCGTAAAAGCAAAACAAACTAATAGTCGTATTTATACATACAAATCAATAACATTGAAGTGCGTGTCTGTAATGTCATAAATTCATAATAACAGCATGTTACTAAATGCATCCGAATGTTTACAAGGTACATATAAAAAAATAGGCAGTCATGGGACTACCGACAGAAGTGAAAACCTTAACGAAACCACGAACTTAAAACGTCACATTAGCAGGTTGGTGACATTAATTAATAAGGAGCTGATAGATCTCAATGTTTAGATTAGCGCCCTCTAGTGGATCTATATATGTATTATTAGCGTGACGGTCACGAGTTTAGTACTTTTTCCCCATAGCAAAAGTGCACAAAGGTGCCTAAAGAAGTTTTCACTTCAAAAATAATCTATGATTTCGACATCGGTATTGTTCCTAGAACTGGTTGCATTTAAACTGTTTTATTTCTTTCAATTTTATTACACATAAACATACATAATATGTTTAACTAGGATGTCTAAATACTTACCAATCTGTTTGATCCTTGTCCGAACGACGAAGGTGTACAACACGATAAAATTTCTTAGCAGTTTTCAACTTCAAGTGTAAACAACATCTAGAGCGCGCTCTAGTGGTTCTATATATGTATTATTAGCGTGATGGTCATGAGTTTAGTGTTTTTTTCCCATAGCAAAAGTGCACAAACGTGCCTAAAGAAGGTTTTACTTCAAAACCAATTAGGAATAAAAAATGTCTTGCCTTAAAGTTGATGGTAGATTTAAAAATCACGTATGCAAATATAATATGATAAATAGCTTTACGAGCAATTGCATTAAAAAACTTGTTACCCATAAAAATTATCTTTCACGAGCATAAAGTTACAAGTTTGAAAAATATCCTGCTCAAAAAAGTGTGAAAATAAACGTAATAAGTCTATAAAAACATCTTATTTTATTAATTTGGATACTTCCCTTGTTGTGTAAACAGCTCTCTTTTACATTTTGAGTTTATATCTAACCTTGACAAAGTAAAATTTACTTTAACGCCTTCACGATTAAGTTGAATATAAAATGCAGTGGCGGCCTGAAGTTGTTTTATTTCTGTAGGCATTAAAAAGTGGCTTTTATCGAAGGTAAAAGAGTGCAGTGTCTGTTACAAAGTAACTATTAGACTTGTTTTTATACTGGTTTTAGGTTCGGCTTTAAAATGTGCTCCAGGAAAAATGCCGGGCAATAGAAATATAAATTATTCTAGAGGTACGTATAGCTGTCTTAAAACTTTTTTTGCAGAAAATATGTTCGGTTACCCGTAACTACTGACTGTCGTCACTCTGGCAGTCCAGATATCTTTTAAACGTTTCTTAAAAATTCTCCCCAGAAGTGTAGTTTTAGCACTTACCAGAATGAAGATTCATTTCAATTTTATTGAAGTGAAAACTTCTTTAGACAAATTGCGTACTTTTTATTGGGCGAAAAAGCACTGCACTCGCGTCACACTCAGATACATGTACGTGTTTTCACTTCTGACGAGCAATCCTACGACTGACAGTTTTGAAGTGATCACTTCTTATAGGAGGGTAAACCACTTCGTTACGTAACGCGTTACGGCGCCAGTCTGTCTGGCGTTTAAGTTATCACTTCTATCGGGCGTCCCGAGACGCACACGTTTTTTTATATAACACCACAACCACGCTTTCTATCTATAAATAACGAAGACTAACACCATAGAATTGGTAGGCAATAACCAATCAAGAAACTCAAATATCGTTTTTGATTATTATAACGAAGCAGCGATGGGAAACTATTATGTATTCTGTCGCGATGCAGCGATGGTCTGAACTCTTTTTTACTTTTTATTTCATTTCGGTACTCAAGCGTGTTGTTTTAGTTTTACCTAAACAATAATTATTTAAAAACATATATTTGATAAATGTACGTAACTGGAAGTAAATGAATATTAAGTGAACTAAAACACTGTGTAGTATACCTATATTTAACATTGTCCTTACCAACAACGTAGGTAGGTGTTTGTGGCTGTCGAGTAATAGCGATGTACGATAATTATAGTGGCTTGCCATAATAAAATTATATATATATAACACGACCCAGGTAATGTGTTTCATTTCTGCTACTAAATACTTATATTTATATTTTTTTATTATAAATTTTCTTTTTATACAAGGTGAATCTCACATTGGAACACTTGCTTAAATTACTGAAAGGACTTGACTCTAGCATGTAAGTAGTTACAAAACGATTTTTTGAAAAAAAAAACTATCCGTTTACAAGTTATGACCGATTGAATTTCCAGGTATTTTTAAAACAGGCTTATTGTCGCTTGCAAGACTAGGATTCACAAAAAAAAAACTTAATTTAAATAAATTCATGCAGTACCGAATAATCCCGATATGGTTTAGTGTATATAATAAAACTTATTTAAAATATTTGTTCACATATTACTGGACTGGATGACCGGATGACAATAAATTAGGATTACTTAAAAAAGGAACAATCCTTTTTCAAAGTAATGTCTGTAGATTATAATGCATGTAGATGTAATATTAGAACGTGTATCTTTTACGTTTAGTTAGTATAGGAATGTTTGCATCGAAATATTACATAGAGATTTATACTATTATAGGTACTATTTAAATGATACTATTTAAAATTAAAATGTTACAAAAGTATTGTAGAATGTATAAACGCTGTAACAGAATAATAAAATTAATTAACTTTATTTTTATAAAATATAATATTATTTTAAAAGACTTTTTATAGTTACTCAGTCTAAATGTAGGTAAGAATAATATTTAACTCAGTTTTACTTTTTAGAGGAAAAAAAATATAGGTACCCATCTTTTTTTAAATTCCAGTATATTTTCTGATAAATCTACGAAGTCGTCGAAGATAAAATACCTATTGATTTTACAAAATTTAAATACTATTTAAATCTCAACTATATTTGCACTCTTCTCTAAATCAATACAAAACCCATTACTATAAATTAGTTCTCTCCAATGATGGGACCACCACTATAGTCCATCTAATATAAGAAGTACCGTTTGACAGTTCTTATAGATTGATGAATAGGCATGGGGTCAAAGAAATCGATTACTACAATATCCGATTTTTTTTTTCCGAACTCCGAAATCCGAATTGCAGTTTTACAGATTTATGTATGTTGCTCGTATATTTGTTTATTATAGGTTTTACTAGTAAATCTTAGTATATACCAAAGTGTTTATATAAATGTCAGAATTTTATAAGAGAGATAATTTTTCGGGCTTTTCAGTTCCATCCTAACCAAACCGACATTGTACGTTATTGATTTTCGTAGAAGTGATTCGGTCCTGGTCCTCGCCGACCGTTGTCAGTACTTGTTGTGCACATACATGAGCAAAGAGCAGTTTGGACTTTTGCCATAAACAGTTGGTAAATTTTAGGTTTTACTGGCAATCTTAGGATTTACTGAAGTTCGGACTGACTTGGCTACAAGTCACAAATTTTGATAAAATACACAAAGGGAAAAGGTACGCGCACAGTCAGCTTCCAAGATGGCGAGAGACTGCATACATTATAGTTAGCAGTGTTGCCAGATTTAAAAAAAAGTGTTTTCTATGTAGAGACTTGGACACGAGCTATTTTGTCTACAAAGATTTATTTAAAATTACATGAACGTACATACTTTTAATTTTAACTATGAGTTTTCGTTGACAGTTGGATGTCAGCTGAAATTTAAGTATTAATATATACTAAAAGATGCCTGGATTGAAAAAGACTCGTTATTAATAAGTTCGATTATTCGTATATTTAAACGATTTTTCGTATACAAGTGAATTTGTGGAGTCGCAACACTACGATAAAGGACCTAACTACGTGTCTTTGAAACGAAGTAAAAGAAAAGGCTAACTATTGTATATTTTAGTTACTTTACTTTTTTTAAAAGATTTAAATTTGAATTTAGTCATTAAGAATTGTACATCTTGTGATAAAATAAAAATAGCTTCATAATTCCATGGTTTTACGGAAAAGGTTATTGAAATTGTGTGAGTTACGCCTATACAAAGTTGTTTCGGCTTGAAAAGTATGAAACGTCAAACGGTACTTCTTATATGAGATATACTATAATAGGCATGAGCATGTTTAGCATAAGAACATTATTATCTTGAATTCAGAATGCAGAATGCTCATTTGCACTTCTATAGTAATAGCAAAAGGTTGTGGTGTGCCGCACAATATACGTTTAGTAGGTACATCAATATTAGACAAGGTGGGTTGTGGCCCTTGCAACAGCGATTAGACGACATTAGAGATAGACGCTTTGGACCATGTGATGTGTACGCTAGAGAATTACCTTGATCGCGTTGTACCTGTTGCGAAACTTCAAAGGTTTTGGTTTTGACTAATAATATAGGAGCCAATGCCCTTGCGAAAAACTGATAAATATGCATATATAGGAAGGCGGTTTCTTCTGTCAGTGGAAGTGTGAAGAAGAAGATGTGAGGAGTTTTAACGTGATAACGTCTTATAAAATGGCTGCACGCACGAAAAAGTATGACTCATTGTCACGTTCCACCTGAGCCGAGCGTGCAAGCGAGAGGGCGGAACAAGCGATAGAGAGGCACGATCGCCCTAAGCGTTCGGCTTGTGAAGTTGTGACGCATCTATCTCTCTTCCACTGTTTTCTTATGACGTTATCACTATCACGTAAAATTATCGTTCATAAACCGACTTTACAGACAACCAATTTTTTTTTCATAAGCAGATCATTAATCAGTATGATGTTGATTTTTACCTTTAGTACCTATTTATTTAAGAATTAACAAATTATTAAAATAATCAATGATAATGTGAGGTTGAAAACTAAGTATAACAAATTAAATACTATAAAAAAATCGTGCTTTTAACATTTCCTTATATACAGGCCTGTTACAGTGATAACTGTAACCTGTAGACAGAGGTGTCTTATCAACATTTCGCTACCTTTATTTTATTATTGATCAAACGTAATAGAAAACAAGGAAGTACGTTTCCTGACACTATTCTGCTTTTTAAAATTGCCTGATTCGAGAATATAGCATGTCTTGACCAGAACCCACGATTGTACCCAAACTTAAACCGAAACTAATGCCATGAAACTAATTAGGTCTAAATACTATATAGGTCAAACCATCTCTGGTTTAGAGGGCACACCCGGAGCATTTAAGTGCCACCCGCAATGTTTAATGTAAATAATATTAGGTAAGACCTATTTATACCACAAATAAGATGAAAGGCGTAAATGAATTAATGATTATATGAACATCCATTATGTAGCGATTGCTTATGTGGTTTTATGTTTAGTGCTAAGATGTAGGTATCCCTAACTCTTTAATAGTTATTCACTAGTATCTCCCTTATAATAATATTACCTGAAATGATAGTTTCGTTTCCTTTCAGAATATTCTGTTGTCGTTTTTAGCAAAACTAAAAACACGCTTTGATGACGAACCGACTTCAAAAAATAAGAAATAGTGCGACTATCCAATTCCTCGCTTCATCAACAGACGTTACTAAGCCCAATCTGTTGGAATCGTCTAAACAAACCACATGAGCCCAAACTCTAGGTGTTTACTAATAGCCACAGTGCCACTATCATCAGATCAGCTCCAAAATTCCAAATTATAGTATTATCATCCAAACCACATTTACTTAGTACAAACTACCTACAAACATTTCGATACGATTTATTAGAAGTAGGTTAAAATTGCCTTACTAAATTTAATGTGACCTACCAAATTAAGTTAAAATATAATAAGAGTCATTTCGACATAGCCTAATTGAATTAGGATAATTGAATATTATACAATATATGAATAATCCATAGGAATTTGAAGTTTAAGATTATATATAAAAACAGAAAACTAAATGAACATTCTGTTTGGTCAACATGAAGATTTGGCTGAGATAAAAATGTTTTGGTCCCATAACATAACTCACACACTCACACGAACAGATAATTTGTCTTTTCGTGTGTGTGTGAGTTATGTTATATACATATTATAATGCATAATAATAATTATGATAATATAATACATTAATATCTATGATCTTACAGTATTACATTATGATACAGTTTAAATGATTTTAAAATTTATTGTGTATTTTCCTTTTATTTTCATGGTCCTTTTTGTGACACCTAAATAATTATACTTAAATGTTATAGTGAAGGTACCAAATAATTGGATGATAAGTTTATATCTATTCATTCAAACAAAAGTGTCATAATCCTAAAAGCGGTTAATTTGTATACATAGCTATGATAGAATAATTTTTGAACGCAAAAACTAAACGCGTGACAATGCATCTATCTGATTCTGTAAAAGCTACTAATGTCAAATGTCAAAACAATCCAATTTTTGTAATCACAGGAAGAGTTTATTTTATTCGAATTTAACGCGACAATAATGGATGATTACGATACTGTGTATAAAACTATATGCCGAGTGTGTTTATCACAAAGTGGTACCGAGAAAATGGTGCATTTAATTGACAAAACGGACAATGAGGGGTTGAGTTCTTTTGGTAAAGCTATCGCGATTGTAACCAATGTTCTTTTAGAGAAAGAGGATAAACTACCTAGTATGATGTGCCAAAAGTGTGTTTATTTACTAAAACATGCGGTTTATTTCAAGTTAAAGTGTGAATCCACGAACCAGAAATTAGAACGTTTGTTGAATACGGATATGAACAGTCACATTTCAGACCATCATATTAGAGAAAAAGTATGTGAATATGTTATGTTCAATCAATATTTCTCTTTAGACAGCTGTGAAGCTTCCAGCAGTTGTGCAGAAAAAAAAAGTGATGGTAAACTTAATAATTTAGACCAAGATACAGTTCCTAATTCATCCGTTGAACAACTAGGTGGTGATGCTAATAAAAGTGAAGAAATATACGAATTTGATGATTTTATAGACAATGATGATAATACCGGTTGCATAAATGACAAACAACAAGAATACTCAAATGACATCAACAATATTTTAGACACAATACAAGATATAATTAACACAGGCACAAATGCAACAACTTTTAAAAGGCGAAAGATAAAAAGACGAAAACAAAAATATTTTTCTAAAACACAGAGTAATGAACGTAATTTAATCTGCAAGATATGCAACAAAATCCTTGCAAATCGTTTAACATACGACCATCATATGCAACGTCATAATTTTTGCAGATTTATTTGTGACCAATGTGGCAAAGGCTTTCCCGTTCTTGCAGAAATGCATATGCATCAAATTGCAAGGCATGGGATTGGGCCATACTTACAATGCGATCATTGCCCTTATAAGGCTCCTCGGAAGTTAAATTTAATAGAACATTTAAGAATACATACTGGAGAAAGACCATTTACGTGTGAAAAGTGTGGGTTAACATTCCGTCGAAGAGCAATATGGAGAAACCATTTAGTTTGTCATATGGAGAAGACTCATCAATGTACATATTGCCCACGGAAGTTCTTTAGACACTCTCAAATGCTTGCTCACTGTAATAATGTTCATGAACGGTTATATATGTTTATGTGTAGCATTTGTAGTGTTACTTATACAAAAACAGAGACGGTCAGGCGTCATATGGTTGTGAAACATGGTATACCAAGAGAGAAACAAGGTAGGATTGTGCGAGTTAGTAATGGTAGTAATGAATTTCCTGGGAAAACTATGTAAACTATTTTTTTTGTAATGGTATTTAGCAAGGTTTCATTATGTGTACATAGACAATTGCATATAATTTTTGTTTATTATAAGTAATGGTACAGTGTGTAACAATACCTTTATCACAAAGAAACAAAGCCCCCTGCCACGTCTGTCTGTCTGTTCGCGATAAACTCAAAACTACAGAACGGATTTTCATGTGGTTTACACCAATAGATAGAGCGATTCATGAAAAAGGTTTAGGTATATCATTTGTTAAGGTTTTATGTAAATTGTTTGAAATATGATGATGATTGTTGAAGATGTCTCCGCTACCCGTGCAAAGATGGGATGGGTTGCTAGTATTATATACTCTGAAGGTGTGAGGATTGCAGCTTCGATTCCCAGCTCAGTGCAAGTATTTGTATACAGGAATATGTGTATTTGCATTGGTGTTGGTGTTTCAATGTATAATATATATTTAAGTATTTACAAACTAATTTATACATTTTAATCCTACACTCCACTACTTATACATACTTTTAACCCGTAGTACACACTGTGTTTAGTTTGGGTCTATTCTTATCTAGTAATATTAGTATTATATCATAGTAAGATTTACAGAGTTCAGTAAATAGTTCTGACATTTTTACAAAAAATAACACTGTACTTTAGTTTAATTAAAGCAGTTGACAAGAATTGCAGTCCCAAAATCTTTGATGATGTCCTCGGCTTTCTTCTTAAAAGATTGTAATGTATAAGATCAGATGGCAGTGTGGGATATATCTCAAGTTATTATTATAGATACATACTTAAGCAATTTGAAACTATTGTTTTGCCATCCAAATAAATACATAACTGCACTAATAATAAAGCTGAAGTTTATTTTTTTGGTTGAATGTTCTAATAAGTGGAACCGACCGTTCTAATAAGTGGACCAGTAGGGTCAGATTTTGAAAATTCTTCTTGCATTTAGTAACCTAATTCTTGTGGAACGTTATAGGCTACTTAATGTTACACTATAAACTTAAGAGCGGAGCAGGGACAATCCCTGTACTCGCGTTTACAGAAACGCAGTTGAAATTACAGAGAATACCTTATATTATAATTAGGTATGTGTATTTTGCATACAATACTGCGCGTATTTTTTTGGTTACTTTATTTCTATATGTCAGATTAGTATGAGTATAGCGCAATAACAGTGTTGTGTTAATATACTCATGTAATTTGAGAACAATGGAATTTTATAGATAATGTTATCTAGCCCTGTTCCAGAAGTCTGTCTGTTTCCATTAGTAGATACTGTTTAGTAGTTTCAGTAGGTTTTATGAAAAATTTTACTCACCAACATATTAAATATACAATGATTTTAAGAAATTTTCTTTAGTTTTGTTCTCACTTATAATATTCTAAACACCTGCAAGTTCCACAGCATAATTCGTTCTTAACTGTCTAACGACTATCTTTTAATACTAAAACATGTAACATACCAAGCACCAATAGATAACATCGCTAATGCAATTGAGATCATCAATAAAGATCTAGCTAAAATAAGTGCTTGGAGTGAATCCTACGGACTCAAAGTAAACCCTTCGAAGACCCAAGTGATTATCGTTGGGAGCGCTAGAAAAGTTTCAAAGATTGACTGGTCACATGTTCCTCCGATTATTTTCAATGGCGCTATTATACCCTTTAGTGAAAAAGTAAAAAATTTAGGAATACTTATTGACTCGGAGCTATCGTGGTCTCCTCAAATACAAGAAATAAGCCGTAGGTTATTCGCCTCTGCAGGATCGTTAAAAATATTGAGAAATTTTCTACCAACTGCCACCAAAACTGCCCTTGCAAATTCACTCCTTCCAATTCTTGACTACGCGGACGCCAGCTATCCAGATCTCACCGAAAACCAATTAGATAAACTTGAGCGACTTCAAAACTTTTGTATCCGATTCATATTTGGACTGCGTAAATATGATCATGTTTCTGAATTCCGAAAAAGCTCAAGTGGTTACCTATTCGTCTTCGCCGGAATGCCCATGTTCTCTCTTTGCTATACAGCATACTGTTTAACTCTCATATACCTTCCTACTTAAAAGGACGATTTGAGTTCCTTTATGGTACCCATACGAAATGCCTAAGATCATCAGAAAGTCTGATATTAGAGGTGCCGGTGCATTCAACAACTTTTTTTGATAAGTCTTTTATGGTTCTGGCTGTTCGTTTGTGGAATGCATTACCAGTACAAATACGGCAAGCTGAAACCCTTACAGCCTTTAAAAATATGGTCAAGCAATACTATCTATCACTGTAATACCTTTATTTTATTCTTTATTTTTATTCCATCTCACACTTAAGATCAAAATTACTTTTGATTTTACTATGTAATCTCTACTGAATAGCTGGATTATTTAAGTAATGTATGTGTGTGTATGTATGTATGTATGTATGTATGTGTATATGTATGTATGTATGTGTATTTATGTGTGTATGTATGTATATGTATATATATATATATATATATGTGTGTAAATACTTGTCTGTATTTTCTATATAGTACGCCATCAACTATTGCTTTTATTTAATACTTCTATAATTATCTCCATCTAAAGGTTGTCTGGTAGAGATCGCTATTAGCGATAAGACCGCCCATTGTACTCTATTTTTAAGCCATGATCTGTTCCAATTAATTTTATTTAACGGTGTACAATAAAGAATATTCTATCTATCTATCTACATGGTGCGAATCAACTAAGTTAAAAAGAGTCCTTCGGTGAGTGAATGGACGAAGTTCAAAAAAGACATTAACCAATTCACACCCTGGTGCCAAACAGCCAGTTTAAAAAAGCTACTTGTGCGATTCATACCGTGGTGCAAACAGCTCGTGGTGTGAAACAACGAAGTACCTCACTTGAGAATAGTAGGACGGATTTTTTTGAATTTGGTTTTAAAACAACGATAATAAATCGGACTAGGTTTTGAAACTAAGAAACATTTGAAAAATCCCCTAAAAAAGAAGGAGGAAGAATTTTTTTTTTTTGATTGAATCGATTACAAACGAAATTGAACGGGTCAACTAGTAATATAATAAAATAAAACTTCAATGATAAGTTTTAGCTTACCTTTGTTATGTTGGTTATTTATTTAAGGAACTGTCTGCGTGTCTGTTGCGTGAATTTTAACTACCGGAGGGCGACGAATAGGGTTATCTGTCCGTGTACCACACGCGCTTCACTGAATTAGAGAACGCTAGTCACCTGTTGTTCAACTTGATATCCTTTCGTGGACACATGAGGTCCTGGCAATAAGACTCTCCAATCTCCAACCTTTGCACCGTGCTGTCTATTATAAATAGCTATTATTTGTCACCAATCATGAGGGGTTCTTTTATTTGGAATATTCCATCTACTTACTACTTTAAGTAAGGTTTATAAACAAAATTCAACACGATGCGGCGCATTAGTAGCGAACCCCTGGCGATGCCAATGTATGTTGAATTTCGAATGTAGCGTACGTCCGGCATGATAATAGCGTGTCAATTTACATTTGAACGTTAAAATTCAAATTTAAATAGAGAACGACTCAATTATTTATCGGCTATTTATAACCCTAAAATATGATTAAACTTTTCTAAGGGACTTTCCTAAGGGAGTCTTAATAATGTATAAAAAAAAAACCTTTATTACATAAAATTACTGAACATTTATTTGAAATTGTCTATTAAATAAAATATCAACACACACAGAGTCACCGCAACAATAGGTTGCTTTGGGAAATGTAAAATAAAAAAATATAACAGATAACACCGTATCTGCCTGTGTCGATCTAAAACCGCGGCTTATAATGTTGAGCATTGTGAGAAGAAATCGGGTAAACAAACTCTCTTAAATCAACTCTTTTAAATCATTAGAGAGTTATAACAATATTTAGTAAATTGTATTACAGTACTGTTATATTAAACATTAATGAAAGAAACTGGTCTAGGGCTAACCCCTGTGCCACTGGAAGTTATTAAAACACTTTTTGGCGCGTGGAAATCTCCCCGGGGCTAACAGAAGTGAATGGAAGTGCTACGTCCAAAAAAAAACGTACGGTGTTCCGTCTCGTCTGGGTCTATTTTAGGGGTGTTGCCGATGAAAAATGAAATAAATAGGTATAAGAACTAGCAGTGCCCTACGGTTTCACCCGCGTCCCGATCCCGTGGGAATATCGGGATAAAAAGTAGCCTGTATGTTAATTCAGGTCTCCAGTTATCTACATACCAAGTTTCATCGCAATCGGTTCAGTAGTTTTGGCGTGAAATAGTAACAAACATCCATCCATCCATCCATCCAAACTTTCACATTTTTAATATTAGTGGGATACTGATCCAAAGAAGGAAGACCAAGGAGAAAGCTTTTAAAACGTACCTACGCCAATGGTCAGGCGTGTAAATAGCCCGACCAGGGTGTGATTGCTCAACAGTTAGCGTACGAGGTGTAGGGAAGTAAACCACTTCTATCGATCAAAACAATCATGCCAGCACTAACCTGCAACACCGACCAAGTCCCGATCCTCCAGAAGGCAGCGAGCAGCGGCGAGGTTTCTACGGTCTCTTGCAAGGTATTGACCGGCCGGTCACGATCGTAGACTGGAGCACTCCACATACACCTTGTAAAGGTTACAAGCGAGTCCAAACACTACACGGCTATGGGACTAACGGAAAATCAGCTTCTTTTCACGAGAAATATAACTGATGTCCGTGGCGGAACAAAATTTTTTATATTAAAGGGTCTTCTTAGCGAAAAGCGATGAGAGCAGGGTATGTCCGTTTTTTCTTGCACCAATCAGGTGCCGCGCGTTTACATAATTTGAAGACTGCTAACGCCATCTCCTGAGATCGTCGAGTACATTGGCAATATTACAGCAGTACCAGCACTAATTGCATTCGACAAACAGAATGTGGTTTACTATAAAGACTATGAAATTAATAATATAACGAAATATATTATGGTGCGATTATGTATGCATTTTATAAATATATTGGCGCTCCACCATGCACCCCGCCTTGGAACATCACAAGATGTTTCAAAACACGCGAATTTTCTAACTGACCGAGAGTAACACATGCATTATGCGATTAAATAATAAATATGATAAATATAGCGGCCTAAACTAAAAAATAAGGTTTAAAGTAAGTTGAATTTATTGTGTAGGAATAGGATATAATTTAGTTACAGCGCGTTTGTAAATTCCAGTTTGCGTTTTAACTATCGCCACGCGTACAACGTTATCAGAGCCTCTGAACACGTCCGTAATTACTCCTAACGGCCAATGCAACGGTGGAGAATTCTCCTGCTCAAGAAGAACAACAGTTCCGATTTCTACCGGTTTGTCGGGAGTAGCCCATTTTTGCCTAACTTGCAACGTGTGCAAATACTCTAAGTGCCATTTCTTCCAAAAGGATTGGACCATACTATCTAACAACTTTTTACGTTCTAACAGACTCAATCGTTGATCTGACAAATCAGCAGCGGGTAAATATTGCAACGGAGTAGACATCAAAAAATGCGCGGGAGTTAACACCTCAGGATAAGGGTCTGACGATAATACGCTCAATGGACGAGAGTTAAGAATACACTCTATCTGAGTAAGAACAGTTTGCAGTTCTTCGTATGTAAGTAACTGACTTCCTATTACTCTATATAAATGCGTTTTCATGCTCTTTATATTCCCTTCCCACATCCCACCAAAATTTGGTGATCTTGGGGGAATCATCTTCCACTCTATGCGTCGAGAGAGCAACTCATTCGACAGCGCGTTTTTGAAGCTAGAGTTCAATAAAAAACTATACAGCTCATCTAAATGTGCCTTCGCACCGATGAAAGTAGATCCATTATCGGAATAGAGACATGAAACTGGACCTCGACGGGAAATAAAGCGTTTAAAAGCGGCTAGAAAGTTTTCAGTAGTTAAATCACTGGTCACTTCAATATGTAGACTACGTGTGACCATGCAAACAAAAAGAACGATGTACGCCTTTTGCGCATGTTGACCTCTGCGGCGAGAAAGGATTGTCCTTATCGGACCAGCGTAATCTACACCAGTGTGACAAAATGCCTTGGCCTCTGAAACACGGTAATCAGGAAGATCAGCCATTATAGGCGTTGGATGCGTTGGGTTGCATTTAAAGCAAGTGTTGCACTTTCGCAACTTAGACCTGATAACAGTCCTGGCATCCAAGATCCAGTAGCGTTGTCGTATAATAGACATAAGAAGTCCAGGTCCGGTGTGACAATTAACAACATGAAAATGCTGTATTATTAAGTCAACGACATGATCGCGTTTAGGGAGAAGAACCGGATGTTTAGCTTCGAAAGGAAGCATTGATCCAGAAAGTCTTCCTCCAATGCGTAAAATCCCTTGTTTGTCTAAGAAGACGAAGAGGCTTTGCAGCTTTTTTGAAGGTAATTTATCAGCCTTGATCAATTTGATATCTTCACAGAAGTGCACAGATGGAACGGCGAGAATTAACGCATTCTCAGCACTTGTCAACCCTGCTATAGAACGAGGTTCGACCTTAACTTTAGGTCTTGCGAATTTTAATACATATGCGGTGATACGTAGCAACTTTTCCCAAGAAGAAACACGTTGTGCTAACGTACACAGCAACGGCGGCTCTGTGTGAGTAATGGCAGCCAACACATTTGCCTTGAGTTCAGGCAAGACAGAGCAATTATTAAGCGAGAATGGCTTAATCGGCCACTTCTCAGATGAGCTGCGAATCCACGGAGGACCTTTCCACCACAAATCGTGGGTCAAAAGTTGCGATGGAAGCATACCACGCGAAAGACAATCACTTGGATTACTAGCTCCGGCAATATGATAAAAATGTTTAGAGTCCAAGTTTTCTTGGCACTGAGCGACGCGATTACCGACGAAAACTGACCAACGATGTGGTGAAGAATGAACCCATGATAAAGCAATAGTGGAATCAGAAAATGCGTATATCCCGGCAATGGGCATACGTGTCGCATATGTGTCTCGCACAGTTTTTATTAATTTTGACATAAGTAAAATAGCGCATAATTCTAAGCGAGCGAGCGTAGTAATTTTTGTTGGCGAAACCTTTGATTTAGCGCAAAGAATGCGAGTTTGAATGCCAGACGGGTAGGTACAATGGGCATAAATGACACATCCCAGACCATTCATGCTAGCATCACAAAAAGCAACAAGACGTAATTCACAACCAACTTCGACGCCTACATGACGTGGAATCCTTAAAGTGTCAAGCATTTGAAGTTCTTGCGCAAGAGCGAAAAAACGGGTGCGTATGTGCTCCGGTGCAGGATCGTCCCAATCACACTTGCTGTGCCACAGTTCCTTAATTAACAACTTGGCATAGAGAATCACAGGCGCGACCAATCCGAGCACGTCAAATAGTCGTGCAACCATCGAGAGTATGTTTCTCTTGGTGCACCTTTCATTAATTGCGGCGCATGTGAAATGAAAATTATCTTCACATGGTTCCCATGAGAGACCTAAGACCTTAGAGACATTATTGTCAACATCAAAATCAAGCGACTTGCGGTGCGTGTCGGGAAGCGAGTCAAGTAGCACTGGTGAATTGCTAGACCACTTCACTAAGTCAAAGTCACCCGATTTGAAAAACTTAATCAAGTTGTGAGCTAATTGCGTGGCAGTATCCTCATTTGCAATAGAAAGAACCAAATCGTCCATATACAGACAGGTCTCTGCCACTTTCGCGGCATCAGGATAGAGCGGACTCATGTCAGTAGCCAGCTGTCGCACAGTGCGCATAGCTATGTAAGGGCTTGACTTGAGACCGAAAGGTTGCCTATTAAAGGCCTAAGTTCGAATTTTTTCCGATTCGTTGAATCTAAATAAAATGCGTAGGTATTTATGTTGGTCTACTGGTACACCAATCCGTAAATAATATTGTTTTATATCAGCGTTCATTGCAATAGGAAATAATCTAAAACCTAACAATAATAAAAACAGATCGGCCTGTAAATTGGGTCCAATATGTAATATATCGTTAAGCGAAAGTCCTGTATGCGTTTTAGCACTCGCGTCCAATACGATGCGCGGCATCGGTTTATCAGGTCGGACTACTGCGTGATGCGGTATATAATAACCATCAGAGGACAGCTCAGATTCTTTAACAGGACTGAGGTAATTGTTATCAATATAATCCTGAATAACCTTGTTATAATTTTCGCGCACTATCGGTGCCTGACGGAGCTTACGCTCGAGTGAAACGAAACGGCGATAAGCGGTAGCGTGCGAATTACCTAATTCCGAAGGGTCCCTACAGAACGGTAATGCAACTGTATAACGACCTACGTCGTCACGGGTCACGGTAGCCGTGAAAATATTTTCGCAATCTGTCTCATCTGGTGACAACAAGCGTTTCATGGGTACTTCTTCAAGTTCCCAGAACTTTTGCACTATATCATTAAGCGCTAACGCAGAAAAAGACGCGGCAGTAGGTAAAATATGTTTACGCGGGTAATCTCCCATAAGTACGTAACCAAATGTTGTAGATAAAGCACACGGTGCGCGCGGCCCACACTCGACCATATTTCCTAAGTATATAAATGGGAATAGCTGGGCACCTAACAATAAATCAATCTTGCCCGGAATATTCCAGCTTAAGTCAGCGAGCGGAAGGTTACGAAAATCTAGGTCGCGATCACAATCGATAAATTTCGAAGGCAATTGATCCGTAATGCATTCTACAACAAGCGCATGTATAGTGTATTTCTGATCCGGATAAATACGGGATTCAATGTCTAAATGAACATAACCGATTATCGGACTTGAAGCGGAACCAACACCTTTAACATAGGAATTATTCAACGGTATTATCGGTAAATTTAATAAACTAGAACAAGCAGATGTTATTAGATTATTCTGCGAGCCATTATCTATCAAACACCTAACTACAGATTTGATACCAGCGCTACCCTTAGAGCGCGCGTATACCTGAGCGGTTGACAAAAGTATATCACCCTTATGACAAGAAGTGTAAGACTGTGTATGTGTAACTGGTTCTGTAGCAAGCGGGGGCGCTCGAATGCATGACGAAGTCGTGTGAGCGCGATGAGAAGGCGCGGGCGAAGTAACGGTCGCTCGATGAGCGGGCGGCGGCGAGTACGCGACGGCGGTATTTACCATAGCCGCATGCGATTGCGAATTATTACTATCAAAATGCAATAACCTATGGTGTCTTTTATTACAGAAACAGACTGACGTACTCTTACAATCCGGAAGTTTATGTAAAGTGCTTAAACAATTAACGCAACCGTACTTCGATTTAATAAACTCATATCTAGCCCTTGCGTCTCGCATATTTTTAAACTGAGCGCAATCATATAAATGTCGATGGTTACCACTACACAAACAACAATTCGCGGTAACTGCTGCGTAAGATTTGGAGGTGTGATGAACGCGCCGGTCGCGTGAGGGCGACGTAACAACAGCAGCGGGTTTCGTATATGACCAATTTCGCGGGTTTGAGCGCTCCAAAATCTTAGCCTGATCTTGTATAAAAGCGATAAGCTGTTGTGTCGTAGGCACTTCCACATCCCGAATCGAAAGTTCAAAGGCTTGGATGGTTTGAGGATCCATCCTTCTCAAAGCGCATTGAAGAAAAATAAAATCAGTTAGATCTGTTATGCCTAATTCTTTTAGAGCTGAAATCGAAGCGGAGTATTTACTAACAAAGGTATCAAGAGCGTTCGCAGTGTGCGAGCAAGTTTTTAAGTCCAGTATATTATTGAGATAATATGTACCTAATGAGCGTTTGTCGTGGTATTTCTTAACCAAACTATCCCACAGTATTTTATATGTTTCACCTGACGGAATAATACCGGAAGTGAATTTTAGTGCGTCGTGGGTGAGTTTAGAAATTAGATACTGTACACGTTGCGAGTCAGAAAGCTGTTGATTCAAATGAATATTAGCTTTAAAAGACTGATAAAAGGTATTCCAGTTTTCAGGGCGTCCGTCAAAACTCGGAATTACTAAAGGTTCTAATTTCACTACGGACTTGATCGAGCTACTGGTCTCGAGTGAACGCACCTTAGAAGTGGTTAATATTTTATTTCTAACGCGTTTAACTCTCGAGTATAAATCATCAAATGAATCGAGGCAAGAATACTCGGGATTGACCGTAATCTTTGATAACAAATTTATATTATTTATTTTATCAACAATGGACTCAAATTTATCGCGTAACTCATCTATTATCTCCGTTTCAGCCAGAAAATTCTCGTTAGCTCGCGTTGATGAATCGAAAGAAATTATACCTTTCGACGATGTGTACATACGATTAATACGTTGAAATAATAATTCTTTCTTTTGATTCAACATAACCAACATGACTTCGCGGCTTGATTCGCTTTCCGTCATGTTTATAAAATAATATCACAATACAACTACAAAGTGATAGGTATATCTACCTAGTTAGTGTAAAAACACAAATTAAATTTAAATCTTAAAATGACTTAGCGTAAAGTACAGTGGTGGAGCGGTTAATAAGTGGGTAGGTATAAATAAGTTCAACTAAATTGAGTATAATGGATATTATTACCAATTAATACGTAATTCACCAAATCTAACAATTAATTATATTTAAATACGAGTCTACCAATAATTACGTAGTTCTCGTGCGTTTTAAACACAGAATTTACCAATTTTACGTAAATCTGTGAGCGAGGAAAAATAGCGGCAAGAATTCACTAGAATTACGTGAATCTTTTTTATGATATGAATAGAAAAGTAAATTCACCAATATTTACGTGAATCACTGGCCTATCCGTACTCGTAAGGACCAAATTATATGGTCAGGCGTGTAAATAGCCTGACCAGGGTGTGATTGCTCAACAGTTAGCGTACGAGGTGTAGGGAAGTAAACCACTTCTATCGATCAAAACAATCATGCCAGCACTAACCTGCAACACCGACCAAGTCCCGATCCTCCAGAAGGCAGCGAGCAGCGGCGAGGTTTCTACGGTCTCTTGCAAGGTATTGACCGGCCGGTCACGATCGTAGACTGGAGCACTCCACATACACCTTGTAAAGGTTACAAGCGAGTCCAAACACTACACGGCTATGGGACTAACGGAAAATCAGCTTCTTTTCACGAGAAATATAACTGATGTCCGTGGCGGAACAAAATTTTTTATATTAAAGGGTCTTCTTAGCGAAAAGCGATGAGAGCAGGGTATGTCCGTTTTTTCTTGCACCAATCAGGTGCCGCGCGTTTACATAATTTGAAGACTGCTAACGCCATCTCCTGAGATCGTCGAGTACATTGGCAATATTACAGCAGTACCAGCACTAATTGCATTCGACAAACAGAATGTGGTTTACTATAAAGACTATGAAATTAATAATATAACGAAATATATTATGGTGCGATTATGTATGCATTTTATAAATATATTGGCGCTCCACCAGCCAAAACATTAAACATTATAGCTGTGAACACCTGTTTAATATATTTTCACTATTTTCCTAGTAATTTTATTTGACAATTTAACATTTAATACCAGCAAGTACTTTGTAAACAGCACTTTACCCATTACAAAGCACTTTCATTTTGGAAATGCCTCCGGCTACATACGTGTACGGTTCTGTTAGAGTTCAACATTTGGTAGAATTAAGCCGTTGAAGCACATAGTTGGTACTTGCCTATCAAAACGGAATTGTGTGCTACTACAGACAGACGTTTGATCTGTTTCGACGCTTTTGTGGGAATGGTAAGTTGTCCAATGTCCAATTATTTCTTCGAATATTGATCCGTTTTCCTGTTAAAGAATAAGATATCAATTCTTCTCAATCATGATGAGTAATAGTCGTTATTCTCGACAGCTTCAGAATCGGAAACGAATTGAAAATGTCAGTTCGTATTTTTGCAATCAAAACAAGAGTATGTAAGAAACAGTCTCTAATCCTATAATATCCGAAATATAAACTATGAAAATCACTAACTAACAGTAGCTGCCAAGTTGTTCGTACCTCTGTTAGCACTTAAGTGAAGTTCTCATCTTATTTCTATCCTTTTAAAATCCCACTATTCGTTAATATTTATCAATCGACCAATAGTATTGCGTTACCGGCATAACCAGTCAAAATAATGTCTATTAACTTATTTTTATTAAATAGTGAACTGTGTTATTATCTATTATAGTTTGTCCCTATTTTTAATAAAATAAATAAGAGTTTTTAATGTGGCGACAATAAGTACCATTGAACTGTGGTTCTAAACCTATGGTAGGTTTCGTCGTTCTTTATGTTCAAAAATATGTAAAATAAAATATTTTACCATCTTGACATAATAAACGGATGCATTAATAGCGCTGGCTGTATTAGATTCGGTTCGGAGTTCGGAGTACCTACGACTTTGAGATCGAGTTAGAATCTAGGTACAGTTCAAATCAAATTAATCTGATAACAAAAATTTCAACATCCTAATTGACATCTAGTTTCTTCGCTTAGGGTTCTAAACGCCAATCTTAAAAAAGCTGAAATCATTATAGGTATTAATACGTAAAGAGATTTCTTTGTACCCCCATATTAAGACAATTTCGCAAACGTAGTAACGTGAATTTCGGAATATTTACCGTTAATATATAGAAGTGCAGAAAGATAAAATTTTTAAACAATTATGTCTTACAAACTTTAAAAGGTACGTTAAAACGGCTTAATGAAATTACACACGTCCAGTATATGCGATTACCAGGACCTATCATGGTAAGTAAGTCTACACAATGACAGCTCAAGTTATACAGGCCAATGAAAAATCATTGTCGAAATTAGACCACAACGCGATCTCTAGTACTGCTAGTACGTATTTATTATGCCACAGTATAAATATAAAATTTTTCAGTCGAGCAGACTATAATTTTTTTTCTGCCATGCTTATGTATTTGCATAAATTTAAATAGTTTTTGCCCTAAAGGTGAAAGATTAGCTGATGATAGTTTTTAATTGGATTGTTTCGGCGTATTGAAGGAGTTTCTTTTTAATATTTTAATTTGAGCAAAAATCAAAGTAGGTATTGGCCCCAATTCTGTTACTTCACTCGCTTAATTAAAATTCACTAAATTTTCTTTATATAAGAAGTAAACCTTGTACACTTAGAAACAAGGTTTTATTTCAAATTGAAACAAGTAGGTAACATATGTCGCTATCGAAATAAGCAATTTATTTGTCGACTAAAGTCTGATACGCTTAAATAAACTTTAATACCACGTAGCAAGAGCCGCTATCCGTTGCCTGCCATCTCTTTTGCTCTGTGTTTTTAGGAAGCGTCTTCGTAGGTGTAGATTAAAAACACGTCATCCTTGTTCGTTTTGAACAAGTTTTTATACGGCAATTATACAGCGTTTGAATAAATTAAGACTCTCGCTGCGTGGAAATAAAGTTGAGTATACGTTGACAGGTTTTATTGAAATTTAGCGGCGCTGAGAAATAGATGCTAGTAACAAATAGACCTTATTACGAAGATCACTAGGTTGATTTCATATGAAGAAATTAAGTCAGGTTTTAGTTTAGTCGAGTGTACAATAGAATCGGCACCATTGTGTAAACTTTTTAGTTAAGATTAAATGTAATCGAAATAATAATTCTATTTAATTTTTTCACGGTATCTTACCAACCTACCTACTCTATTATTTATACATTTAATGGGATATTTACTTATCAGTTTTTATAATTAATATGCAATAAGATGATAACTGATCTATATTATACGAGTAAATTATTAGAACATTAATAAACACTTCGAGATCGCCTGGCGGTTGAATTTAGACCGTTTTGAATGTCTTTCATAGACCAGTATTACTTGAACTATCACTACTTATATGGACTTTTGTACCATGACAGATCAAAATATATACTGGACGCCTATATATAGTCGTTTTTAAATAGCTACTTTCTAATTATTTTACAAATTATTTTTAAGTAGGTATTCCAAATTTCACATTCCTGTCTGAGTGTGTTTGCTTAAAAAATAAAAATGCGTAGAAAGAATTCTCACGTATTATTACGAGTAAAAGTTTGAACAAAAATATGCACATAACAAAACAATATGCAAACAAACTCAATGAAACATCATAGTTAGTTTGCATATTGTTTGTTATTCAATTACTATAAGTGAGGACTTGTTATTGGCTCTCTGAAAACTAAAATCTCCATTTTTATTCTATTATTATATAGCTGTAAGTCTTCCATGCATTAAATAAATACATTAATAAACATTGTAGGTACATGTCAAGTTTAGCGTATACATTTCGTTATTGCCTAATTCAATTATATGCCCCAAAAAAACTTGACATTAAACATAAACAAAATTTAACAAACAAACCCACACACAAATATCTAAGTAAACATAAGCCCTTCGGCATAAAATATTTAATTTAACTGAAATTTTGTGATTATAAGAAATTCTATTAAACCGTAGTTATAAACAAAAGCGATGTTTTGCACTAAACACCGACGATTGACCTGCGGCAATTTGACCTTTGAATCCTTTGGTCCTTTCGTGACCATATTATGTAATTGACATAATTTATCGGCCAAATATTGTTGCCTAAACAAATATGGTTACGTTACAAACGTGATTATCGCATTTTGACTGTTGACTGTACAATCTCCAAACAAGAATAACTAAACGCGTTTATGACTAGATTTTTCGTCTTAATTTTATTTTCGTAGTGAGGTAACGGCTCAAATAATAAAAATAATAACTTGAGAAACCTCACACGGCCGTCTGACCCCAAACAAGGCAGAGCCTGTACTATAGTAGTCAGACTGCTGACATACATACTTATATATTCCAAAATACATACATATTATATCGTCTGCTTACTGGTAAAACATGTTAAATGCATATTTTATCAGAAATCCGTTAATAATGCAGTTATATGTATTTTTTGGTGCTCTATCTACTGGTGAAATCAAATAAGTGATAGGACTAGTTAACGCGAAGTTACTAAAGTTAAAATATAATAAATGGTAATAAAATGTCAAAATTAATTCTGTAAAACTGAAGTTAATCAACTGAACACTGATTTTTTTTTTAAGCAGACACAAGTGAAAGATGATATATATCTTTAAGTTGTTTTTATGTAATCATATGTAGGATTTATTTACTAAAATAAGGGGTTTATGGTAAGCTAAAACAAAATAAATGCATTTATTTATTTTGTTTCGTCAAAAAGTACAGAAGAAATAATATAAATATACCTACATAATGTTTATTCTTGATAATCCATTCTAGTTAAAATTCCTCATTGTTTGCTAATAAAATATAATATATGCATTTATTATTTTTTACCTGTAAGACTCACCAAGCAGCTCCTTCAGGTAAAATATGATAAGTCACATGATTGCTCTATAACCTTACAGGTAAAATCAGGTAAATGCACACTTTTTCCCTATAATTCGTTAAGTTTATTCCAGATGCACAATTTTTATAATGTGACACCATGATTCTATTATAAGCTTACCATTTTCATTCAAATTGCTAAGATTTCGTAATGAATATAGTATTAATATAAATTTTTTCAATTACAGCTAAAACAAGTTAAGTGCATGCCCCGGTCATTGTAATATCGATTATTTATTTAATTCTCTACAATTACTGCAGCTTCTAGTTAACACAGATATAGTTTGATAGTTTATCTATTAATTGGTATATAATATTCTAAAGAAATTTTATTTAATAATAGCCAAAAATCGATTTCAACTTTCAAATCTCATTATCTCAGTTGAATGAAATCTGCACTTAGCTTATTTTACCAGTAAGCAGACGATATATAAATTACATTCAGACACAGAACAAACGATCGTGGTTATCACACAATTATTTGTGTGAATCCTCTGACTCAGCATTCTAGCGAAATGCTCATTAAAGGCGGCTGAATTGTTTTCATTTATTTATTGAATACTAAAAAAATATGTGTGTGTGCATTCATGGCAGAAGTGAAACTTCAGAAAAGTAAATGACACCACGTTGACATTGACACATTTTCTGAACGCTTGGTAGTACGCAGGCGCAAATCACAACGACTTGAATTAAGTTTCACCTCAAAAATAATAAATGTTTGCTTCCTTACATTTCTATAATATTTTACACATTATTGTAAAGATTTTGTGAGCGTGCAATTTCTTCCAAAACTTTCTTTGATTGTTTACCGAATACATTTCCGAAAACAAAATATTGGAATATTAACTTGTAAAACACTGTCCGTAAATCCAAGCAGAATTAGTTACCTCAAGAAGATTGCAAAAGTCGGTACACAAGCCGAGGTAAAGTCACTTCCATAGCACTTCAATGAAAGAAATAAACTCTATCGCAGGTGGCACACCTGGGATAAGAGCATGCATTGTTCTTACAAAAGGTTAATGAGTCAACCCAGATAATCTTTCCTTGTTGGTTGCAAGCGTTGGGCCTACAGAGTACCTACACGACAAGAAGACAAAATGCACTAACTACTATAAAGTTTATTTATTAATAATGGAATTGGAATTTTTGTTTAACTCTTGTTTTAGAACACCACATAGTTTTTTTAGTACCTATACCTTGCTAGTCACCTATTCACGGTGTCATGGCTGTTATAAATTTTCTCATATTGATAATTATCTCCTAACACGTTGCTCCACGTCATATATTTTTAATTCCAGACGAATGGCTCAGTAATTTTAAAATACCGAGGTCTCAAATGCATGTCCATATTAACATATACATTTGAGTTTAGTCACCATCATTCATCATTGTTAGGCAGTCTACTTATTGCGATAAAAGCAACGAGACGAAAAAAAAAACTATCTAAAAAAAGTATATTAAACTTCTCGAATTATAGGCTTCCGATTAAGAAAGTATCTCTACAGAAGACTTCGGTGAACCAGTAGTATTTGCGTAGTGTATCTACTAGTGACTAGGGACTACACACCACCATGGTAGAAACTAAAGTAGGGGTCGTAACGTTCGAGAGACACTACCTATTGGTTATGAGTGCACCAGTGACCGATTAACATCAGGCAAGCCGTTTTTTCAAAAAATGTCGAGTCCTGGCAAAGCCTGATCTTCTAATACAAAAAAAAATGTAAATCCACTACGGTTACAAGCACTTTTATTCATACACATGTTCCCGTTCAGGGTTGATAGAGATGATAGAGCGTCAGAAAATTGAGAGTAAGTAAGAAGTGCGATGTGGGCGGCGCAAGCGCGCCGAAGTTATGAGCAAACGCTCAGAACTAATAGAAACACGTTATAAATAACTATGCCGAGTTGCATAATAATAATTGTGTTGAAAAAGAAGTCAGGATTGCAGTGTCCAAAGTAAGGCAGCAGATAAGATAATAGTTACTTCGTAACAGATACATCACTCCCATGCAAAACTGAAAGTACCTACGTTATAATAGTCTACAAATTTTAAATAATAATACCTGGCAGAACTATATTTTACTTACGCTTTTCGAAAACTGAGAACGCCTTGCCCACCGCGCGACCTTCGTCTGTGTGTGTAGCCGCACTGCCGGACACTCTAGGGTTGTACAAAGTACACAAATAATGAAATAAATTATTTATTTGGGGTATGTGCCGATATACACTGCGAGCACTGTTCAGTGCTCTTACTGGAGAGAAATTCGTTCCGTTATGGACTGACAGTATACTGCCGCAGTATCCTAGGGAAATATAATATGACGTCATTAATCGTCACCATTTTTGTACTGGGAGCACTGGCGTTTTCGAGGAAAGGTGCTCTCAGTGCTTTGATCACGTGATCATCGCACTGAGAGCACCTTTTCTTTTTTTTCCAATTAAATAATAAACACTTTTTGTCGAAATATGTTCATCACTTTTACCGTACATAGCCCCATTTAAATAATTCGGTTATAAAGTTATTATGCATTGGGTTACTTGGAAAACAATATTTTCTTTTAATAAAAAGTAAACTTACTTTATTATGCGAGTAATTCAATTGACAATTGAGTTGAATATTACATTTTTAAATATAACTACATTCAAACACAGTGGCGTAGCTACCGTAGGGCTAGACGGGGCAGTGCCCCGGGGCCCCCGAGCTCAGGGGGCCCCTCGGACTCTAACTTACAAACTATAAATTGAACTAGTGAAAATTTCTCCCACATTCGGAATATAAATATACCACATTTTTTATAGAACCAGAAGTTATCAGGATCAGGTTTGTGTGAGTTGTGACTAAACCACTATTTATATTAAATTGCGTACATGAACAGGGGCGGCCCTAGGGCGGTGAGAGCGGTGCGGCCGCACCGGGTACCGTCATGCGTGGGGCGCCTAAATCAACCGAAAAATTACCACCAGGGCCAGTCACCGAGTCATTACTATAATCTTTGTTAACCGACGATCGTTTGGGTATTGACGACTTTATTTGGATTTCCCTAAAGACTTTGTTTCTCTTGATCAACAATACGCTATGGAAAGTGATATCTTTTTGAATTATCGATCAAAAAAGGTTTATAAAACTTGGGAGTGTAGAGTTTCTAGCCTTGCTGCTGTTCGCTTTGAATACACTTCACTTCGTGATGTCCTTCTGAATCTTCATAAAGAAACAAATGACTAACTTACAGCATCAGCGATTATACAGTAGGTACATAGAGCAATTTGATTTCATATTTACAATGTTTGCCTGGCCAAACGCTTTACTATAGCTAAAAATTTTCTTGGAATTTGTGAAACAGAGACGAGCCTCTTCATTTGCATTAATAACAAATAAGCTAAGGAAATAGGATCTTAGGTTAATATAGCAGTCTTTTTTAAGTCAGTGCTCAGGCGTTACCTTACGCGACGGAGTGATACAAGCGGGATGGACAACATTTTTAACGCGGATGAGCAGAACAATTGCTATGTCAACCACGAAAGACTGCTTGCTGCTCAGATACACCTTACATATTTATTTGTTAGATATATCTAACACCATTTATAATCACTACTGCATAGTATAGGAACACAAAGGTTTTGAATTAATAGGGGCGCCACTTTGAGGTCTCGCATCACCTAAAAATGTAGCTAGGGCCGCCACTGTTAACTTGAATATGGAGTACGACGAACCTGCATTACGAGAAATCTGGAGTACGTTGACTTTGGAACACGATACACGACGAATACGGAATAAACGATTTGGCCAGGGCCCAGGGCCTTTGGTTACCTATCTACGCCACTGTTCAAACAATATTTTTTCTTGTTGAACAGGTTGTTATTTCTGCTTCACCCTAAGGTTGACTGGCAGAGAACGCCTAAGGCATTAAGTTCGCCTTTGTACAATTTGTGCATGAAGTTTTAATAAATAAATAACTTGTGCATATATATAAAAGTTATTTTTACGTCAAAACAGCGCCAAACAACATAGATGACAGTATACTGGACTGTGTTCCGTATTAAAAGTAACCAGTTTGGGTAATTATAAGGGAACGGCTTTGCAGTATACTTAATTGACGTCACTCCTTATAGTGCTCGCAGTGCATATCGGAACACACACTTGATAATCAAATTTATGGGTGTTGAGTTTTATATAATGATAAATAAAATTATTTCCCCTATGAAATGTATATCTTTAATTTTTATAAGTAATTAAAATATCCTTAAACCATCGATAGTAACATAAAATGTTGATGCTGTAGACATATACATCACTATCACTACATCACTACATATTATAAAACAAAGTCCCCCGCCGCGTTTGTCTGTCCGTCTGTCTGTTCACGATAAACTTAAAAACTACTCAACGGATTTTTATGCGGTTTTCATCAATAGATAGAGCGATTTATGAGGAAGGTTTAGGTACCGATATAATTTGTTAAGGTTTTGTGTAAATTGGTTGAAATATGATCATGATTGTTGAAGATGTCTCTGCTACCCGTGCGAAGCTGGGGCGGGTTGCTATTAATGGCTGTTGCGTAGACTAGAGAAAGATACTCTTATAATTTTATACTTTTATATAACATATTATGTTACACAAAAGTATTAAATAACAAACAACTACCTACTCAAATAAAAACCTCAATCCGTGCCGCTCTCAATATGTTTTACATTTCAGTAGCTCTTTCTATTATTTTCGCTATATTTCTAACTACGAGTATATTACATATTGTGTGAGAGAAGCAGCTGTCAGTTCGCCTTGCCTACACGTTACAACAAATGAATACGCTGGCAGTCCACACCTACTAAGTTCATCACCTTTCGTAGAAATTATGGGTTTATTATTGACGGTCTAATAGACTACATTTATTACAACATCACTCTGGTCAATCACTCAAAACCTGATTTAGTACAACATTGCATAGAATATATACTTATAAGCAACATTTATTTTTTCGTTGAGAAGATAACTATTATTTATTATTAGTACAGTCACGCGGCAATTGCGAGTAAAGAATAAATACCTAAAGTATTTTTATATTATATTGACAAAAAAGTAATAGCTAAAACCATTTTTGCAACCTATTTTTAAAGGATTTCAGATATCACTAACGTCTAGCAATAACGCAATTTAACATAATAAATACATTTATCAATAACAAAACATCGTTCGATTTGACATTTTGTTTTTATTTCCCCTACTGACACTTTTACCGTGGACGGGAAGCTAAATTGGTAGGTATTTAAAACGCGACTTCAAGCGAGTGATGTAGCCCCGGTAAGACCATCACTTCATCGGTAAGTCCAAAAAATAATTTTTAAGCAATATTGACAAACAATCGCAAACAATTATGTAATTTAAGAGAGTAAAAGGTTATAATCTAATCTACTAAAACATTAAGTACCATATTTCAGTTACTAACTATATTGGAACCACGAGAGCATGCAATGAACTCCATTGCTTACTGGAATATTGCTATATTCAAATTCAAATTATTTATTTCGGACTAAATCCATATTTCGTTAGTAACAGTGTGTCTTAAACTAGTGTTAGTATTGAATAAAATTATTTAACAAATTATTTACTTTGTGTATGAATTGAAATCCACCTGTGAATAAGGGGGGAGTCCGACCTATCTAAAAAACCTTCAGGATGCTGTTTGAGGAGAAGCGCAAACGCGTGAGCATGAAAGCGCAACGTTTCCGAATTATAGCGGTGAACCCGTCGACCTGCGCCTCCGCGAACATGGCTGACGCACTACAACGCCACGGCAAACCCAAAAGCACCCTGAATGCGTTATTATACTGGACGCTGTACGAGTATGTCCGCTGCGCAAACTTAGTCCACAACTTAAACAGCGTAATTTTAACGGTGTCAGTACAGCGTGCAATGCCAGCATATTGCAGCGGACAGCCAACGACCTGCGTTCCCTATCGATATCCACATTGTCTTTTAGGTCATCGGTGACCCAGTGGCCCAAGTACTTAAACCTCTGAACCCGACCTAGAGGAGATCCAAAGACTGAGAGCTCTGGAAGCTGTTTGTACGTAAAAGCACTTGATTTGAAAACGTGTTGATATATTCTGTACGGAAATATTTGGTAAATGTTAAGATGCTCACTTCGTTAGAATCATGCACATCTGACAGCTATCTATTTACTTACCGCTGTCTCGGACGTAATGGTTTCCAAGTATGTATACGAAATGCTACCTTGAAATGATCAGCGTAATGGTGTATTTAGTATAATTGTAAATGGTGTTTAGGATTCACATTTAATAAATCCTCTGTGATGAATTATCATAATAATGTCTAAAAAAGGATTATCGTCTTAGTGTGTGCAACTGCCGACACAGGATTTAGAACAGAGTACAGTTGATAGCGTTTCTAAATACATTTGTGGATATACGTGGAAAATTGCTGACCTGGATCGGAGCATTCCTGCAAAAAAGAGCTTTTCAAGTGAGAGTGGGTGACACTTTGTCTGATCAACGAATGATACATAATGGTGTGCCCCAGGGCTCTGTCTTGGGCCCGCTGCTCTACATTATATATACTTTCGACCTACCCTACTGCCTAGAGTGCAATGTCAGTATCTTTGCCGATGATACCAAACTCTTTGCCAACCCTCTGATTGCATATGAAGATCTTCATGCAGACCTAGACAAAATAGCAAAATGGTCTAAAGAATAGCTTCTTAATTTGAATGCATCAAAATGTACTGTACTGCATATAGGTAATAGGAACCCCCATCATACATACACATTAAATGATACACACCTATTAGAAGTCAAAGTACAAACAGATTTAGGAGTAAAAATTGCAGAGGATCTGAAATGGGAGGCTCATATATTATCAGTAACAAAGAAAGCTAAAAGCCTAATCTATCTCATTAGAGAGGCCTTTGGAATTTTGACACCAGAAATGATGCTGAAGATTTATAAAACTTACATAAGACCTATATTAGAGTATGCATTTCAAGTCTCTAGTCCGTACTTTGTTAAGGACATAGACCTCCTAGAGAAGGTGCAACGTAGCTTTACAAAAATACCCAGAACACTGAAAAATCGAACATATGAGGAGCGTTTGTCGTTTGTAAAACTCACAACTCTGAAGGATCGCAGGAACCGAGGAGATCTAATCGAAACTTACAAGACATTGCATGGGCATTACGACATAGGGGACTTTGACTCAATATTCACACGAAATGGCAATGTTCATTTGAGAGGACATCACCTCAAGTTGAGCACCAGTCTTACGCATAATGATCCTCACAGGCATTTTATCAGTAACAGAGTGGTCAGAGCGTGGAACAGGCTCCCAGAATATGTGGTTTCAGCTGATACTATAAATAGTTTCAAAAAAAGACTTGATAAATATATTGAAAATGAAAATAAATTAAGAAAGCCGGATACAGGCATTATCAGTTGAATATCAACTGCTGCCTGATAAATAATAGTAATAAAAAAAAAATATTATTCTCAGTTCTGTGATTCTGACATACAGCTTGGGCCTCTTCCTTATTCATCAGACTTATCATACATTCTTGCCGGTTACAGGTGCTTTGTGATATTGGATTCCTCGATTCAGTGGAAGTACCACACTTTAAAGAAACATGTTCATACCATCTAGACCTCCATGACTGTCTATAAACCATACTAAGACTGTGGTAGTAAATTAGATAGGTTTCAAGGTTCATTATGACTTTTATTACTGTTCTCCATTAACATAAAGTTTCTAATTAGCAAAGGGCATTTAGCAACTCAAAGGGTTATAATTAACGTAATTTTGATTAATTTAATTGTACAAAATTTTCCATATTACTCGGTATAAACTTTTCGTTAACCTTAATTAATTAGACTTATATGTTTAAAAATGTTAGGTAGTTTATTTTTCATTAAATACAGGCTTTGTTCATAACTTTAACTTGGTTCGTTTAGGTAGCTTTTTGTTGCTATTTAGCATCTGAAAAGAAACTTTGAAAAATATTCATTAATAGGGTCATTGTCACCCTAAATACCTTTAGATTATTTGATATTACCATTTTTTTTACGAGTAGTGCACTGAGGTATGGTCCGCTTTTTAATTTCTATTGTTAAGTAGGTACTTCTCTATTTCTGCAAACCATAGCCTCCTAACTAATATTATAAATGCGAATGCGAGTATGTTTGTTCCCCACCTCGATCATCATGAAATTTTGCACATAGGTACACATTGTCAAAGGTAAAAAACAGGATATAGGATACCTTTCATCCGAAAAAAAAATTATAAAAAAATATCGTGAAAGTATAATATCTTAAACAAATAAACTGGATTTTTTTGAAGTGAAACTTCTTTATAATCGTTGTGACAAACATAATATACATAAACAAGATTTAGCCTGGGAGAGAATGAAATAGAATACAAGCATCAGTGTTTCCTTTAATCTTTGTCTTTGCACCTGCGTACTACGAAGCCTACAGAAAAGGCGTCAATGTCAACGTGGTGTCATTTTTGTGCATTTGCATATTAAAATTCATTGGTTAATTAATCTATGTTAATGATTTAACACATGTGTTAATTTTACCAATAACTCATATAAATTATCTAAAATTAATATTAGTAAACTATTTGTGTTGATTTTATTTTTTATTTCTCATTCTCTCTTAGGTTACTTTTCTGAAGTTTCACTTCTGCCGTGTGTGAATTGCACACACACTTTTGTTTTCATTGATTGATATTTCTAAAGCATAATAATAATAACAAACAGTAAGTACAGATGAAGTTGTTATGACGAACAACTTTCGGAGACATATCCTGAAGGACGGCACAGTTGACATTTGTCGGGCATGTCATCGTCCCGGAGAAAGCCTCAGGCATATAATTTCCGGTTGTTCTCGTCTTGCCAACGGCGAGTACTTGCATAGACATAACCAAGTAGCCAGGATAGTCCATCAGCAACTTGCTCTTAAATATAACCTTGTGACTGCGGAATTACCGTACTACAGGTATGTGCCCGACCCAGTTCTTGAAAATGGTCGTGTAACATTGTACTGGGATCGGTCTATTATCACTGACAGGACTATTTTTGCCAATAAACCTGACATAGTGGTAATAGACGGATTAGAGCGCCGAGCAATGATTATTGATATTACCATTCCCCATGACGACAATCTCTTAAGGGCTGAAAAAGAAAAACAAATGAAATATTTGGATTTGGCCCACGAGGTGGTCGACATGTGGGATGTGGATTCAGCAATCATTGTGCCGATAGTCATATCAGCCCATGGGTTGATTGCAAAGAGCCTCGACCAACACCTTCAGAGGCTATTTTTTATATTTTTAAATGTATTTTTGATATAATCTGAATGTATTTAAAAATGTAATTTATATGTATATTTAAATGACTAAAGAGAATAGCAAACAGTAGGTACACAATAATAACAGGAATTGGTCACATAAAATACGAAAACTGTGTACGAATCGTATTGTAATGACTCAATATTATCTTAACAATATACAACAACTGTAGCGACGCATGGAAGCTTATCTTAAGATTACACGGTAATTTTCTTTAATGTAACATTGGTATTTGTGCTCAAGTGTACAAGGAAATGATATCTTGAGCAAGAAATATTTAGAATGAAGATTTCCGGGTTTCCTACATATTCACACTAACAAATTCGATTTTTTAATAAAAAAATTTAAAAGCAAAATTGCAAAAAGCTCACTATTCCTTTGACTCTCTAATATTCTTAATTACGAACGAAAACTGGTTAGCTTTTTCACAGAAAAATCCTAACCGTTTGAATGTCAAAGGCGATACGGTTAACCGTATTTCACCCGGGCAAAAGTAACGTGGGGTCGAAATGACCAGGGACCGTGCAGGTAAACGACATGCGCCCCGCGGGACGAGTACAATTCAGAAGTAAAAGACACAAGTGGATAGCGAGTTGATAATCCTGGAAGTACGGAAAAACTCTAACTATTCTTCTAGTCAAGTTGACAAGGAAGCACATGGTCCGCCAGATTGCAAGCAGTCACTAGAGCCTATTGACCCTATTGATGCATGGATGGCAATAAAAAATAAAACTTTACATAATACTGTATTCATTAACTGCGGTTTTTTGCAGTTTGAAGATAATTTGCCACTCGGTCAGCATTATTCACATATGTCACGCATTAATTCTAGTAGAAATTTTAACACTGTGGCTTATAATAGTAGTCTTTTTCAAAAAAAAAAAACACGTGCCGAGTTGTACTCATATTTAGTGTCATTTATGCCATGCAGTAGGTAGACCCAGAACGCAAAAAGGAAAAGTATGTTGCTTTGCTGGTTATCTCTTTATCTATTGACGCTTGGCATAAATAGCTTCAAATTAAAGGAAGTAGTTAAAACGCTTCAGTTTTTAACTGGCATCGTACACTACAAGTACAGGGGAAATTATTTAAGAGTTCGTACACTGAGACAGATTTTTTTTCTGTTCTGTACCTTTTGGCTGATGTAACGAGTAATGTCGTGGGTACTCTCCTGGGAATCAAACCGGGATGTCCGACACGTTATTGGATCACAGTGGTTGTTCGCGAAATTACGACATTAGTAGAAGACTTTTGTAAATGTGGGCAGTCGAACAGATTTATAATTCGAGTTCCCCATTTTGGCATTTATCTTTCATGATTCATGATTTCAAGGGCTATTGTGCAGCGTCTTTTTAATAGATTATGAATAGGCTATGTTCTATATGCCAACTTTTAATAGATTTTTAGGTTCTTTACCCAATAATAATTATCCAATATGTTATGTTTCATTTGGTAAGTTAACAATCTGTTAGTGAATCATATCTTTCTTTTCCTCATCAACCTGCCTGCGGTACACCGTGTCAGGCAGAAGTGTCACTGAAACAAGGGAGACATAAAATAAGAGTAATAAATGTCTGTGGAACTTATAGCCTAGCTTGGCACAACTGTTGGGCCTTTCATGGGTCTACCGAGGCCAGGTAGGTGATTGTGGTAACGGCAAGGTAGAGAGTGTTAAGAATCTGCGACAGCGATCCGACTACTAATCAAGATGACTTAACCTCAGACTGTAGAACACACTTACTTTCGAATAACTCCTAACGAAAAGGTCAAAGATTAGAAAGAACGATATCTAATACTAATTTATTTTTTCTAACGGAAGGTCAAAATATCTGTAGACAAAGAGCAATTTAAAATTTCTCATATGCAAATCTCTTGTGTGTCGATATCGATCGTCACCGTAACCATCTGAGTGTAATGTTTCATAAATATTTCTGTGTCGGCTGTCATAATACCGAAAAATTTGGCTAAAATCAATGGCTTTCTTTATCACTGACTTGATCTTAATCTCCTTGTGTCAATTAATTATAAAAGCCAAAGATTGTATCCTAAAACCGTACCATTCTAGGCATGGTATTAGAAAGCAACCTGTTGATCATTTAGCTTGCACCAGTACGCGTTGCGCTCGTTTGTGCTATTAAGGAAAATACAAAACAATGAAAAACGTATTTAAACCGCTTTTAGTCTTTAGGTTTACTTTTCGTTTATTTGAACAATTCCCTGGGTAGAAGCAAGATATATTTTCTGGACCAAAAGTCGACATTCGGAACTATAAAACTAAAATTAGTTCTAGTTAGTAAATCAGATTCTAAAAAAACTCAAAGGAAATAAGATTTTCTTTGAAATCGATCAACTTTCTATTCGTATCTATGTATTATAGGATGTTTAACAAACGACTGTAAAATTTAGCGTGAATGTTACGAAAAAAAAGTACCTAAGTACTAAATAAAATGCTGGTATAATATATTAAAATATCAAATAAGGTGACGGGACTAATATACGTTCCCTAAGTCCAGTCACCTTAGGGGTTTCATCTCGGAATGAAAGATACGAAGCTATTAACTTATATAAATATTTTAAAATCATGGCTTAAAAGTCTCAAAATAAATATCGTCGTCTTAAGATATTCTAGGTCAAAGTTCGCGATAGTCCGTTTTTTTTGTAAATATCTTGGTTCTCATTTTTTGAAGTTATATTTCTTTTGGCGCGATAGGGAAAAATGATGAGAGTAAATTTTTACCATGCTCGCGCACACCGTCACATAAAACCGACACCCTAAAGTTAGTCAACATTTTAGTTTTTCAAAAAAGTTAACAACTTTTGATAGTGATTAAAATGGTTTTTACATCTTACTTTGAGTACGTTTGTAGAATTTGAGATTAGTTGACGGTATGTATTATTTATTATGATATTTAAATAAACTTTATTTAACTAGATAAAAGTCTAACTTCTTACGTGCGTACATAAGTACACACACTTTTTTTTAAATCGTATTTGTATACATTACAAAAGATGGAAAAATTTTATTTTTCTACAAATTAGGTCTCAATTCATTTTTTATCCGATTAATAGTTTTTGTGTACAAAGAGTGCGAAAGGTTTTTTAACTTTTGAACCAACAACACATTTGAGCCCTCAAAATAAATAGTATCTCTTACTCCGAGATTGTCATTTCTTGAGACTATGTGACTTTACTACATGTCGTGAAATCGAACAGGATGAACGTGCTTAACATTTTGACTAAACCTCGCATAATTTACTATTACTCACTTAATTTTGAGCCTAAGGTACTAAAATTAAAATTGAAATAAGTTAACAAGTGCGATGAAACTAACTCTCAACCGACGGTAAAGCGAAGTTAATGACCAAACATTTCTTCCGGTTAGCTAATTTACTCTGTACTTTTAAAAGAATCGCAATTAGCGGACGCTATGGAATTACACTGTGTACTGGGTGTCAATATACCATTAAATTATTTCATTAAATCACTTGTAATCATTGGTCAGTTTACGAATATCGTATAAAAGTATAAGTAATTTTTATTTTCAGCGTTTTAGGATAAGCTGAGTCACAGGGTATGTGGTTCTCTTACCTCAATCTTGTTGGTATATTTTTCAGAATTAATAGAAAACTATTACCACCATGTTAAGCTCTTCTACGCTAATCTCTCCAATAGAGATTGAAACTACTTTACTTACTTCTTGGTTACTAACTTTTTTGGGCTGTCTTAGGCTTCTGCAGTATATAAGAACATTTTTAATACCATTCGACTGGCCTGTTGGTCTAGTGGTTAGTGACCCTGACTGCTGTGCCAGAGGTCGTGGGTTCGATTCCTACCCGAGTCTGGGTGTTCTTTGTGTCCGTTGTTTGTATGTTTGTAAAGTCCCCCGCGACACAGGAGTAATTCCTAATGCGGGAGTTGTCTTTTAAAAAAAAGTTGTCTTTTATAAAAGAAAAAAAAAAAAATATTTGCTGGATATAGTGTGTCATTTACCCAGACCAGTTGTCAACATCTTTTAGTTTTATGTTTGAGATTCTAGTATGTGAAGAGGTTGATGAAGTTTATTCGGCGCCCGGATCCCTCTTATTTAAGGCGCAGTACGGCACACCGTGTGGTTTTAGTGGGTTTGATTCCGACACACCGCCCTAACGAAAACCCCGGTGGGGTGACGGCCCGAGGGGGTTTTCACACGCACAAAAAAAAAAGGTTTCTTCGCAGAGCAAACAATGGACAACATACAAGGGGGATAGACACAACTATATTTTCCAGATTTTAGGTTAGCCACAAGAGGATGAACTTCTTGCCGCTTAGATAATTCCGGACTCCGTGTAACTGGAAAACCAAAGTTGCCCGACCCGGAAATTAATCTCAGGATCTTACAATCGGTCATCCTCATGTTAAAAGGTAGACATCTAGTTAGTTGTCATTTAGCTGCATTTTAACTTGGGAACGGCTTGTCATTTATCAATCGCAAACAAACATTATAAAAATGGATGAACTAGTTAATTAAGTTTTTATTTTATTTCAATGGATGAATAGTAACTTAACACAATTTTCCATTAGAACAAATAACAAAATAAGGCAAAATAAAAATCTATCTTAGTATCAGTTACTACAAACGAAGCTGCAAGCGAGATCGAGAGTTTTCGCGCTAACTTTGACGCGGTTCCGCAATCACAAAAGTGTATCATCAAAAGTTTTCCAACTTGTTACTAACCGTTATCTTGCCGAACTAATTAGCCAAGTTTACTAGCGACCGTTGCATTTCTTTACAGAGAGAAATTGCTGGCCTGTTTACATTAATGTGGATTAAGATCTAATACATGAAAACCATTTAATCTTATGATAATTTATTGCGTCGAAGTTTGTGCATATTAAAATGCGTTAAATTTTGATTTCTCATTTTAAAATTTGAACATTGACATCAAAGAACTTTTGAAATTCCTTCATGACACATTTGCAAATTGTCTAAAGTAAATGAACCTGTGGAGACTGCAGGTGCTACTGCATTCCACTGTATTATATCCTCATTTATCCGTTAAAGCTATTATATCCTTGTGGGCTGTATTGTCAGTTACATTGTTTTAGAAATTGGCCGTTGTTGTAAATCACACAAATAAATTGTTCTACGCGAGAATCGAACACTAAAAGCTTTAAACATTAAGCAATTTGGCGAGCGGTCGTGTATTATTTATTAGGTAATTTTGATAACTAATTCATCCTAATTTAAATTTATTCGATTTTAAATTTTTTTGAATAGTTCTCCGGTATATTTTTTTCAAATTCGTTTTATCAATAAATATTAGGAGGTAAGTGGCAAATGTGAAAGAGACAAATTTCTAATGGGGCATATCAAATTAAGACCACTATGCACGCAATGCTATGCGGTCTGTTTTTAATTGAGGCCGCAATATTGTCTCGTTAATACCTATCATCCACGAGTCACTGTGGCAGCAATAGACTCATTGAGCATAAATCGTTTTTAATCATTTAATTTGTCCTATTCAGAATAGTTCTTTCCATAGCAGTTTTCCCCTGCTCTTCTTTTTCCAATTTTAATGTTGTTTACTATCTAAAGTTACTTTACTCATTATGTGTGTACAATATAGCTTTGCGCAATGAAAAGTCCAGCGGGACGTGGTTTATCATTTACTGAACTCTAATTAGCAAAGGTTTTGCTAATTTAGACTCCAGGCATTTGCAGGCTAATGGTTTAAAATTTAATTGTTCTAGTTGATTTTAGTTCTTGGGTGAGAATACTGGTTTATATATATGTCGGGACGGTAAGATATAGTACTACTGACATCAGTTAGCAAAACGACCCACAAACATAATAGTAAGAAATTCTCCACCTTTTTTGGACATCTGGACGGACTTTGGCTTTGCACCCGCAATTCAAGCGAGCGGAATTATTCAGTTGAAATTCGTCACTATGACGAAGCTTTCTTTCTTTATTGCATATTTTTATTTGATATTGAATATTATAATATGAGATAATAAGATTGGCTAGTTTTCTTGTCATTCTTTTCTTCCCATTGATTTGCTCTTTTTAAAAAAAGGCCTAGCATAACATATTTGACTCTACTTAATAGATAACTCCAAGAGTGGCATACCTAACAATCTTACAAAAAATACAACTCCCGAATTAGGAATGGCTCCTGTGTCGCGGGGGACTTTACAAACATACAAATAACGGACACAAAGAACACCCAGACTCGGATGGGAATCGAAACCACGACCTATGGCCAACAGGCCAGTCATACCTAAAAAAAGTTTCAAGTGTCATGATATAGTGACCAGGAAAGACAGCAGCAGGTAGGTTTGTATCTATAAACATATAAATGTAAAAAAAAAATTATGTGACACCGAGCAAGAAAAGATATATTAGAGCTCTTTAATTAGACAAGCCATGTAAATGTCTCAAAAGTATACCTACCACTAAATTACCACAGCCAATCACAATCTCTCTTACATCTTTTCAGAGCATTAATTAGCAATGTCAACAGTTCCCCTCTCTCCTCTTCCGCCGTGTTTACTTTGTACTTGTTTCAAACGAATCTAATTCCTTTATTTTACTTTGATGGTGCGAGGTCCCGTGGGGATGCGTAAAAAAGATGACCCTTTTAAATTATCTCAGATTATAATTTATAAAATGGTTAGATGTTTTTTCTTCAGTATTTGTAAATTAATTGTAATTAATTATTAAATAAGTAATCATTGGATGATGTGGGGGGTTCCTTGATAAAAACTAAAAAAAGTTAAACCGACGAAAGAAGAAAGGAACTGAAAAGTGAAAACTAAATTTATTAGCCAAACTAAACTCCTAAACTAAACTCAACACTTATGTAAAAACATAAATCATTATTATCGTTTTTTTTTTTTAGTTTTTTTAGTTGAGTCGGCGCCAAACATACAATCAAACAATTAGCCTAAGTTAGTCCACTGTTGGACATAGGCCTCTCCCAATGTGCGCCATAGTACCCGGCTACCTTCCTAAGGTTGTCGGTCCATCTGGCTCGGGGGCGTCCTACCTTCCGTTTACCGATCCGCAGTCTCCACTCTAAGATCTGCTTGCTGCAACAGCCATCGGTCCTTCGGCATTTTACTCCGTTTAACTCCGTTTCTTATAAAAGCAAAATGTGATAAAACATGTAAAGTTTATAATTTTATATCGTACATTTTTTACTTTATTTTGGAATGCAATGCATGATTGGGCGCGCCTCCCCAAACGACCTTACTTCAGCTGTCATTCCATGACAACCAATCACACTCAAGTGACAATTAAAGATGCCACATACAAAAATTAAAATAATTAATATCACATGGCATTCCTTCGGCTCTGCAACATATATAATTTGGATTGGCCCTTTTTTATAGTTCTGGTTTCGTGGTACACTTAATTTTTCTCACATTACGGTTATTTCGCTAATTGACTATGATCTGTGTCTATTACAATTAAAAAAATTCTTCTATACTAGTTAGTGTGATAATTCGCAACACTAGTACCATCATTTGTACGTTGCAAACCCTGCCCCTTCCCTATGAAGCTCAATTACAGATCCTTTTAAACTTTAGCGTTCCATAATATATAATTATTTAAACGGGAATTAGCGCGATCAATAGGTATTACATCCCTTTGAATTGCCTAACGATTCGACCAGGTGGCATTGGCCGCGGTCCGAGGCTGACCACGTTCAGTCGTTCCGTTCTGGCGTGATTGAGTAACAAACATCTATCCATCCATAGTTTCGCATTTGTAATAGTACCTAGTATAGTAAGAATATTCAATAGAAATATGTATATAGGGAATATAAGCTTGTATACACGTATTATATCGGATGATAGAACATTGTGCCATTGCACCTATTATGTTGTTGCTATAATGGGCAGTCTTATCGCTGACTGTGATCTCTTACAGAATAACATAAGCGAGTTGACTTGTACTTACAATTCTATATTGTTATGATAATCAGCAAAATATAAGCCTGATATTCCATTACAATCTGATTTTATTTGGAGTCTTTGTGTGTTATGAGTAACTTATGATACTTATGATATGGTGGAAATATTTTGTTTCATTGCGACGGGAATTAATAAAAATAAAATACACTAACAACATTATTGCATTATAAAATAGAATGCTAACTTTATTGTGTACTAGCTTATGCCCGCGATTTCGCTCGCGTAAAAGTTATTTTGGTTTATCGCTCGGGAACAATAATTTTTTTTGGGATTTGAGTTACCGTATGTCCTCTTCTTTACCCCCATGATCGGTTCAGTAGTTCAGGCATGAAAGGGTAACAAACAAGTATAATTATAATTATAAATAAACCATGAAAAACTAAAACCTTTTTAATTTTTTTAAACCAAAAAAGACATTTAAAAATACTTTGGCAAATAGATAGACACCTCTGCCATCACTTCATTTTTCGTATTAATCAATTTGCTGGCTTCTATGTATGGCGCCGCCTTAAAATTATTTAGGTGTTTACATTCGTGTGGGAGTTTAATTAGGCTAACCAGTTTAATTTTCGGTTCCTTTCTTCTTTCGTCTGTTTAATTTTTTGTTAAAAAGTTTTTATTTATTATAATATTTAGTGATATATTACACTGCGCTTTATAGACTCACACTAAGCGTAGCTAGTACAATGAGGTCTAGATCACGCATATATGTACTATTAAGAGGTAAACATTACTTAAGAAAATAAGAACAACAGTTTCACAAATATAGAAAAATAATAAAAACAAAACAATATTATACTGATCAGGTTGATCCACTCTGCTCGCATTTCGATGGAAAAGAGAGCTAGCAGCATCTCAATGCTTTGCTTATAGCCCGATATCGGATGGTGTCTCAATCTCTTTTTACAAGCTACCGTCACCTAACAATACTTAGATACTGACCAATGCAAACATTTCGAAAAAAAAGATTCTTGAAACACGGATAAATCAACAGACAGGCGATTAGGCAATGTTTTAAGAATTCGCTTTCTCCTTTTAAAAGTATGGAACTAAAAGAAAACACTCCTTGAAGACGTTGCAGTTCCAGCACTATCAGGACGAATATGGAAATCCTGAACATCAAAAACATGGCGCTCTCGCATTTAATTTTTAATTACGCCCGTAACGCGGCCAACTAAATAAATAATACTAAAAGATTAGTTTTATTGACCGCTTCAACATCTCAAGAGTGAGCTTGATAAATGAAATACATTTGAAACATGTCACAGAATCTGCATATTACGTCTTAAATTCAAATACTACTCTATTATAAGGTGTAGTTAAGTTTTGTTCTATCTACTCTTCTGATCATAACCAGCACGAGATATGCCGACATTAAGTTATATGGTCAGAAAATCAGTGTTGCCTTTATTGTTCTCACAGGCCATTGCCTGTGCCTAATTAGGTTCCTTGTTAATTATGTAGTGCTGACAGCGTGTGTCAATTGATAATGCTGTTTTTAAAATAATACGAGATCTAATCAGAACACTAAAAATTTACGAAAACTTTGAGAATGTAGTCTGATTCAAATGTTATTGTTTAGTAGTTAGAACGTAACCCAAATTACTTTTTTTTTTTCAAAGACTAATGTAACTTTATTTGGCTACAATGATGAATGTATCAAAACAGTGCTAGAATTTTTAAGAGTTTCCAGGTTCACTATTTTTCTCTATTAAAACCTGTGTTGATCTGTTCAATTAATAGTCCAGGGATTGAAGTCAGTGGAGTACGTCATATGCAGCAAAAATCTTGTCTGATCATTCCTTATGGGCCTTGCCTAGTATCCAGGCGCTCCTCCTTAGGCGTGGCTGTACCTAGTACTTTATTGTAGTAGGAAATCTGATGACTTGCGATTAATGCACTTGAAAATTTTATTCAATAGCAAATACAGCTTTGCTATTTTAATAGTAAGAAATTTTGGATGAAATTTCGTTTTATTCATGGAGTGCCATGTCAAAATTGTCGTAAAAATTTAGATACACTTTTGAAGAATTAAAGGCACAACAACAGATTAGCACACTAAAACTAGGAGTAAACTAGTCCCCATCAACTATTACAAATGTTTAGACATCCATTAACAAAGTCTTTAGATGTTTTCCAAAGTACAATCGAAAGTGACTTTTCGTAATTTAATCCTCATCAATAAAGCTGACTGCTATGTCATTTCTTAGGAATTATTGCTCATTTGGCCCAAGCATAAGAGCAAGTTAGCGATAACATGTTATTATAATTAAGATAACAATGGCTGGTAATCCAAGTTCTTGATCGATACCGAAACTAACTTAATTAAGGTGGCCGCATTGTTGGCCCTTGTTAGATAAACAATTGAAGGCCAGATCAGAATTAAGCTTGTATGCTCACATACTGGCTGAATCTTAGAAAAGCGAATTTTCAGTAGTAATTATTAGTATATTATCTCGTCTTAAGTAGGTGTTTATGCTAACCAGACTATCCCACTGATGTTATAAATGTTAAAGTTTGGATGGATGGATGTTTGTTACTCTTTTACGCCAAAACTGCTGAACCGATTGTGATGAAACTTGGTATGGAAATAGCTGGAGATCTGGATTAACATATAGGCTACTTTTTGTCCCGATATTCCCACGGGATCGGGACTTACGCGGGTGAAACCATGGGGCGCTGCTAGTTATTGCATAAAGTACAGGAGTTTTACACGCCTTTACGATATTGCATTGTTGGTATTGTTGTGTTGATTGTTAGTTGTTAGTATTAACACAGAGTACATAATAGTACAGGTACAAAAGTCTCACTCTGCCAAAACATTTAAATAAAAAGCGTCTCTTGTTCTGACACGATAAAGTCGCAATTTAGGTCATACAGCGCTAAGTACCTATAGTTATATTCACCTAGAAGTTACCTCTCTTTTTATCTCGTAAGACTTATCTGTTCTGAGGACGCCGCCACGCTAGGGTTGTCATTTTGAAACAATTAATTAAACTGAATATTTAATTACCAATGAGTTATGTGCCTATTACTCTACTTATGTGAACAAATAATCATAGGCTGGGTACTAATAACTGCATGGTCTAGATACGAATGGATGACGCGACGCAGCGCGTGAGGGAGCATTAAACAAACGTGCGGCCCGGTCGGCGCGCCGCAGCCCACTGAATTTTGGCACGTTTAGTCGTCCCCGCCATATACTTGTACCTTTATACCTACACCGTGGAGTGGGCCTGGCCTGATATTAGTGTGTTATTTGGTTAATATCTCTACTTAGAGGGCTAGGACTTCGCGGCAATAGCCATTTCGAGTTACTGGTATGCGACCCTGAGCTTCTCAAGCTATTGTTTCCAACCCCAATCCATTGGCTTAAGCAATATACTATTGCTTCCATTGCCTTTCCTTTTCAATATACTCTAAATTTTGCCTTATTTAGTTCCCAAAGTGTCTGCTTGACGGCATAAGGCTTGCCCCCTATTACGTGAGTAGGACCAAATTATTTTTGGCTAAATATGGATGTTTAATACATTACTACCTACCACTTCTGGGATACAGGCGGAAGTGTATGTTACGTATGGGCTGGCTCGACCGAAGTGTTACCACGGCCTCACAGAAAACATACAGTGAAACAATGATTGCATTGCTTTCGCCGAATGAGTGAGGTTACCGGAGGCCCTAACCCTTCCCTCTTCCTCTCTCCCTTCCTCGCCCCTTCCCGTACTCCCACCTTAAAGGCCGGCAACTTTGCGGTGACCTGTCTGCTCGTTTGCCTCCTATAGCATAAAAAATATGTATGTATTTTTAAGTATACTTTGAGTATTAAATAATTAGTAACATTTATGTACAAGCAGATGTTTCCATAATGTTCTATTTCTCTAGTAAACGTAACAGCATGGAACAAAAGAGATGAGCCCTCTATATATAGCGAGTCAACCTTTATATTACTCATTGCGTAAGTATACTTGTAAATTGCAATTCCCATAGTTCATATGGAGGTGGTTATAGGAGGTGATTTATTCGGAAATCACCCACGGACCACGGGCCGTGTAACCTGGTATAAACTAAGGCAGTTCGAAGGTACCAATGTACATACGAGTAGACACCCAAACCATAGCGTTAATTTCTCGCATTCATTTTGGCCTTAACGTAATCATATAGTACACGACAACTTTAAGGTAGGGACAAACTGCGGGTGGGGCGGGATGGTGACGTGGCGTGAGCGATTGAAATGTACTAGCGGCGAGAATTAACTAGTACATTACAACCTGCTAACGCCCCTTCACCATCCCGCCTCGCCCGCTGTCTGCCCCAACCATTATTAGTTTATTACCATGTGAGTTATTTTTATTAATATTGTGTATTTTTTTTTACATTTGATACTTATTTTCTAACTATGTTCATAACGCGTAATCAGTTGATTACTTAAATGTGTTGTATTTGTAAGAAGTGTTCTGAAACTTTTTGAAATAGTACATTGGCTAGTGGGTATCTTTATGTATATAATATAAGCAATTTATTATGGTTGTTTTAATATAACGGGGAAGCAACATTTTAATATTACCGCTGGGAGCAACGGGGGTGTTTTACTGACCTCCGCCCCACATCAAGAACTAATATGAGCGTCGGGTGTATTCTAAACCAACAAACCGCTGTGTTTTTTAAATTAACCTTTTTATAATTTTATATTAATAATAACTTTAGACCTTTCATGACTGCCTTTACCAGGAGAGAAATACCACTACGTTAGTGCATCTTAAGTAAGTTTTTCTAAGTTTCTTTATTGAAACTTAAATGAAAGAAATATCTTGAGATAATATAAAAATGGAAGACTGTTTTTATTACGTGGTTCTTTTCTCTTAGGCTCCATCTATTGCGATGCAATTAATAATAAATAAATAAAACCGAGTTAAGATTGAATCTAAATGTGTGTGTGAACTTAAATTATCATTCTGTGCTATAACGTCTTCGTCTGACATTCGTATGTGATGCTTTGTGACATAATTATTTTATACAGTTTGCTTAATTTTAAATGTACCGTATGTAACTAAAATTTATTTTGAGTCTATAAATTTTAAATTTAACCCCAAATCCTGACCGGTCGCGGATACAGTCCAATTATAGCGTGACCGTAATGGTTAGTTTGCAGTTGGTAACGGCGTCATTCCTAAATGTAATGTTCAGTTCTAATTAATGATTCCAGAACAGCAGATGGTGATGATTATTATCCCTTATGTTATAGGTCTAACCTTAATGTGTCTGTAAATATGAATAAAGGAACTTAGAAGTAGTTTAGATACATTATTATGATGACGCTTATAAAATAGACGTTAATTACAATAAAATAGAAAAACAAAAGTCACTTTTTGTAGAACTACTTAACAAAGTAACTAGCCAAGTTTTCTCTTAAACTTAAAGGACAGGTCTTTAAGATGATCATTGGACCTGCCGTCCTGTACGGATCTGACTATTGGTCCACAAGGGGAACGGATAAGAGACGCCTGCACGTAGCTGAAATGCGAATGTTGAGATGGATGTGGGGTGTGATTAGAATGAACAAGGTGAGAAATGAATATTTTAGAAAGGAAGCTTGAAAGTAGTGCCAGTGAATGAAAAGCTGAAGAGCAATAGGTTATTGTGGTATGAACATGTAATTCGGAGAAAGTGTGGTGGAAGAAAACGAAAAAGAAAAAATGTGGTGGAAAGAGTTTTATGACTATGTAAGTTGACGGGTACAAGAGAAGAGGAGGCCCAAAGGAAAGATGGATGAACTTGTGAAAGAAGATATGGGTAGGTCTTTCAGTGCTTGCTCCCTAAGCAGTGAAATGACGAATTTTAGAGTAAAAGGAAAGAATAAAATATATTGCGCTGATCCCAAATAATATTGAAACAAGGGTAGGCAGATGACGATGATGATTTAACGAAGTATCATGACAAACACGCAGTCTAATTTAGCCCCAATGTAGATTCAGGTGGCAAGGGCTCAACAGATTACTGGCATATATAACTTACAAAAGACTGCGTTTAGACAGCAGGATAAATCTGTGCACTCGCTGAAGATGTTAGCTGTAGATTGATCCAGTTCCATGTATGTTTAGCCGTCGAATATTTACTTAATTTTTACAATCAGTCACTGTAGGAACTGCTGAGCATCTAGCAACTACAGTTCCGGACACTAACTTTAGTCGTTGTAGGTAAGTAATGTACAAGTCCCTAATGTTAAAACGAAATAAGTATGTTTAGTTGCCTATTTTTTTCCGAAGTCAATAAAAATCAATAACAGCTATTATCACAAATGAGATTTATTTCTTACATGAATAACTTTTCACACAGTTACAGACCGTAATAAAATAACATTTTAGTAGCCTATAGGTTCTAGTTATATGATGGAATACCGTGTCCTTTAGTCCACTCAATTACTTGATTTCCAATTATGTCCTTATGTCACTAGAGTTACCCCAGAACAAAATATGGGTTCTCTAGATTTAAGGTGTTTGTGTGTGTGTCGACTCAACTAAAATAACAAATTCACTTGTGTTCAGTAATTAAAAAACTATCGATTCTAGCCATTCATTCAGTAGAATTACAATTTTACAATATGGTTCTGACAAAAATCAATACTATCTCCCAAGTACATACGCATACATATTTAAAGAGATGGAAACTAAAATTAGACATATACATGTATTTTAGACTTTAAATTTCCTTTGAGGGTTTGGTTGACTTCATTCCTCTGAGCTTTCAAACTATGATGATGTGTATATTACGAAATAGATTTGATGTCAGAATCTTCATTAAAATTACAGTCGCAAAGGGCGAATATTAATATTTCAAATCCAAAATCTTTAGGTTATAGATTATTATCATAACTGTTACAAATATAATTTCATTCGTATTCGGAACGGCACTAAAGCAACTGAAAAAGGCTTTATTTAGGCTTTGCTCGTGTTAATGGTAGGTTTTGTCAATAAAATCAGGTCTCTCTTGGGAATTGTGGAACACTGCAATGGCCATTCTCGCTTCCCCGATAATAGGAACGCAGCGGTTTTTTATCGGTAGGAGGTCTGTTTTATTCGGAAACAATATTTTTTTCTGGATAAAAGGGTACCTTGTATATGTCCTTTTCTGTATACTTCACGGTCATGTATACAAAATTTCATGATGATCTTTTGAGCAGTTCAAAGCGTAACAAACAAAGTCACATTTGTATTTGTAATATTAAGTTAGGATTGGTTAATGCTCAATATTAGAGAAATGTCTTAACTCTACAAAAAAACACAGCTACAATAACTTTCCAACAGATTGTTGCCTCAATTAGTGGTTCTGTCAAAAGGTTTTATGGCTGAGCCCCAGAAAGGAAGTTTCTGTAAACCCAAACAGACCTTAGCAACCTAAGGTAGCAGAAATAGTATTAATATTGTATTTTCGTGGCGATAGAATAAACTATACTATGCTATTCTTACATAAAATGGCTTCAATCACGCTTTGGTAATCCTTTCCTCTGCCTCTGTGCTACTCTGACAGACGTTCCCAAAAAGAGAAACAATTAATATTAGTTCTTATAGTGGTGGTTATAATAGTCAGTATTGGTTGATGTGGTTGCCTGTAAGTAAATGAGCACAAGGCATGTCTGTAAATTATTATCTAGATGTAAGAAATGTGTATCATTTGTTGGCGATACAAATAAATAAATAAAAATAAAAGGCAGTAAACCTCAGATCAGGTCGAAAGTCTTCTATAGTTTTGTGATTCCTATTCGCGTAGAAATTCTACAGTGCCTACTTGCTATAAAATAACCTAAACGCTTACCACGAGTACCGATAATAAATAAAGTGATATATTTTTTTTATAATATCCTGGGGCATGTAGGACACACACTGATCACATCACTATCTAGCAGAGCTTGTAAACATAAATAGATAGATTTTTTTATATATATACATACATTTTAGTCATATATGGTAGTCGAATGCACTACCGCCGCGCCACAGTCTTTGATACAAAATGACTTACTCTAGAAAAAAACTTAAACGAAACGACGAACTTAAAACGTCACATTAGCAGGTTGATGACAATCAATGTTTAGATTAGCGCCCTCTAGTGGTTCTATGTATGTATTATTAGCGTGACGGTCACGAGTTCAGTGCTTTTTTCCCATAGCAAAAGTGCACAAACGTGCGTAAAGAAGTTTTCACTTCAAATAAAACCTTTTTTTTTTATTTTATTCTTGATATCTATACCTAACAGTTACCTACCAATATGCAACCTACAAACTGGTTCCGATTGACCGAGCGCTCAATGCACGCCCATAATGATAGATAACACATGTTTACGCGGAAGTTCTAAATTGTTGTTGTATTATTTTTATAAGTTTTGCAAACAATAAATTAATTTGTAAAGAAATTGAAATTTGTAATTGTATTATTAACGGAAGTCTGCTCTTTGCACCATTTATAAGTTTGTATTAGTGGATAACTGTAATTGGTCATAATCTGGTAACTATCTTATGTGTGCATGAGTTTGTAATTGACTGTTGTTTACCACTAATAAAATAAATAAATAAATTATACATGTAATCTTACATCCCGAGATTTTAATTACTTCGTACGTTCTTCAAAAGTTTTATTACCGTTCAGAAATTCGAATAAAGAAATGACGTGTTTAATAAATATGATAAGAATTTGGATTTAAAATGTTATTAATATTGAACGTGAAGAGATCCTTTTTGAAAGTGAAAATCAGAGTGTTAAAGATCAAACAGTATGTAATATTTATTACCCAGTTACAAAATGTTACACATACTTCCTTAGCAACCTACACACATGAAATGAAAGTATGTGAAAGAAATGGTAACATTATCAATTTCATACACAGAAATGGGAGATAAAATGAGGAAAAATAGTATCAAACGTAGTACTGGGATTTCCTCTTATCCTACGAGTGCATTGAAGCTACGGCGTATTACTCACTTCGAACTTTTTTTGTGGACGTTGTGGCGTACGTTTATTGCAGTTTATTGGATTTTGTTTTAATGTGCAAATATATTATAGTAAGTAATGTTTTATCCACACTGCGAATAAAAAGTAAACCAAATGTCAATATTTGTTAGCTCGTCACAATTTGAAATTTCGTTTTCAGCTTTATTGACGGTCTGTACACCAGCTTCCTATTATTTTTTCAGTCCAGGTGCCATTTATGGATCCAGGTGTTCAAAGTATGTTTGTTTTCTTTACAATCTAAGCCATAGAATTCGCTTCCCAACGTCGGGATATCTACAAATCGGACCTCAATGAGTTTTATTGATCTTACTATATTAGGCTTAACATCTACTTAATTTATATCTATAGCAACCAATAGCCATCTATCATCAATATAGATTTAACCAATATCATGGTGCCTCTCAAAGTACTCTCTTATTACCCAGTGCTTACTAATTTCAGTGAATTTATTATACTTGAATTTTTATCATAATACTAGCAGCGCCCCGCGGTTTTACCCGCTTAAGTCCCGGTACCGTGGAAATATCGGTATAAAAAGTAGCCTATGTGTTAATCTAGGTCTCCAGCTATCTTCATACGCAGTTTCATCGCAATCGGATCAGAAGTTTTTGCGTGAAAGAGTAACAAACATCCATACATCCTCACAAACTTTCACGTTTATAATATTAGTAGGATTGTATTTATTTATTGTTTGACTCGGACGTTGTTTCATCAAAAGACTTACTTTGCATACTTTCTATTTGTATCACGTAGAAGTCCAATAATTGGAATGTGTAAAGTTAAAATGCATGGAAAAATTACTAAATAACTAGTTCTATTAAAACATTTGCAACTGTTTTTTTTCATACATACGAAACAACACATTTAGTGCACTGGTAGCGCGAACAATCTACATTTATTACATACACCCGTCACTTTATTACGACAGAGAACTATTAATCATGGTGGATATCACTTCTTACTATTTTATTAATATGACCGTGTAATGCGTTTTGCAAGTCAGCTGGGGTAAGTTGATATGAAAGTTATATAATCTTCTAGATTGCTCTTAACTGTGGATAAACGTTGACTTATGTTGTCATGGTCTACTGGATTGACTTTAAGGTAAAACATTTTATTATTTACTAGCCACGAGGAAGCTGAAACTTATTTAATGCCATACGGTATTACTCATGTCGGTATTTCAAAGAAGTCCGACAAATTTAGGGACCAACGGGGGCCCTCGATTTCAGACGCGACAGGTGATGCTGCAGTTTTGCTTTTTAGATAATTTACACGAGTCATATGAACATAAATATGAGTATTTTTCCAAGAACTGCAGTGCAGTGCATTATGTATTACAGCAACTGATACATACGAACATTAAACTAATTTATAAAAAAACAAATATTAAAAAAAATATCATAAATTAAATACATTCAAGTAATCCACATTTACTATAACATTTCGTAAAATGTTTAACACTTTTTATTCAGTAATAGTTTGGCAAAAGGACTACGTAGATCTAAAATTCTGCCACTTAGTTCAAAACATGTACTTAAGCTCTCAAAAGGCTTATATTCAAACTACTATCATCAAAAAGGAGATTAATCACTTTGATTTAAAGATTTATATGATGGCTTTGTGCTGATTCGTTACTTAGTAAAACTTCAACGTTATTACCGTGAAAATCTGAAGATTGTGCTTGAAACAAATTGTCGTTAAATATATTAAATGAGCTTAACCCAGCGATGCCTCGCTGAGTATCAGTATACTGCTTACCTTCTTTTTATTGTTAGGTCTTTTATTTAGTTTCATGTTGACGTTTTTTGGTAAAAGTAAACTCGTATTGTACTGTACCGTTGTGTCTAGGTTTTAAGTCACTTCTTTTCGAGATTTGGACACAAATATACGCAGTCAGAATGTTTACAGTCTACATCTATAAGTTATAAAAAACATCAGTTATAAATATACAGTTGTACTTACCTGTGTATTTTGAGAATGCCCGTCCAGTTTCAGACCTGACAGGGACCCTTAGTCTAGAGGTTAATCGACCTGCATATTCTAATAAAGAATTTGCATAGGATCCAAGAACGCGCAAGTTTAAAGTGTATTAACATAATGAACCGTATGAAAACAAAGTCTTTATACTTAAAATGATATATAAATATAGTGTACGAATTTGTAGTCAAATCGGAAGATATACTGTCTTTTACGAAATAGGTAATTGATATACTGTTTGATGAAAACCGAATTGTCGTAGGTAAGTGACAGCAATTCCAACGATGCAAAATATTAGCAAATCTATCTCAGGACCGAGGCCGATTCTTTTATTTAAAAACATTTTCTGCTGAAAATTATCGCTTATATCAGATATTTATTTTATTCTCTTCCTAGAATCCTCTTAGAACACCCACGAACGCGAAGCTGAATAGCTTTGAAAATTGTATTATTGATAAATTTGGTAAATACAGTTTGTATTTCAAATACAAAGATGTTGTGCTCGTTGGCGATAAGAGTTTTTATTTTTATTAAGGCATATATACAGAGTAAACACAAACATTCACATACATTATTCAATTTCAAACTAAGTGCACATGCTACGTTAATTACAAATATGCACAGCATTCACATGTAGACAACATACAAAATTAGGAAAAATAAAATAGTAACTTTAACTTTATACTTAACTAAAAACTTATAAACTTTAAGAGATCAATAGACTTAAAAAAATAAAAAAATTACCATCTGAAAATATACAACATACACATCATCAACTTATAATAAACTAGCAGCACCCCGCGGTTCCACCCGCGTAAGTCCCGATCCCGTGTTAATATCGGGATAAAAAGTAGGATAGGCCTTAATCCAGGTCTCCAGCTATCTACATACCAATTTTCATAGCAGTCGGTTCAGTAGTTTTTGCGTGAAAGAGTAACAAACATCCATCCTTCCATCCAAACTTTCACATTTATAATGTTAGTGGGATGGGATGTAGGATTATATATGTAAAGAAAGATATCAAGGTCAAGTATTCTCCAAGAGTGGTTTGTACATTGCAGTTTATCTAGTTATAGGAGCTTATGAACCCAAGTTGGTTCGGTTTGTCGGAACGTTGAAGAATGGGAAATAACTCTTAAGAAATTGTAGCATTTGGCCTAGTTATGCAGATTTGTACCCGCTGAAGCTGTCCCTGTCCCCTTTTTTTTGTGTGTGTGGAAACCTCCTCGGGCCGCAGCAGTCTCTGTCGCTAGGTCCAGCATCATTCTCCTATCTTGAAGAGTGTTCAGTTTAAATAGGGCCAAGCTATCATTCATCTTATACAATATGATTATGCTGCATTAAAATTCAAAAGTGTATCACGAATTGATTATATCACACATGCTACCCAGGTCTCAAACGGAGGCAACTTTGGTACCTGGGTTAGCTAGTTTAAAAATATGTCGATGTACGGACTAAGATCCTTGATCGAAGGACAGATAGGTCAAAGTGATTTATTAGAAATGATAACCGTAACGCCTTGGCCGATAAACCAAACTGGTTTGAACTATTATAATTCATGGAGTATTCATAACATTTCCATCTTTACTGTGTCAGCAGCTCTCTTCTAGATTTTATTCGCCTAGTGAGCTGCTACGTTTAGAAGTAACTATACATAGCATACGACATTATGTGAGCTATAGTCTGACGATAAATACAACAATCATATTGGAGATCCACATCGTCCGAGAAGCCCTGTCTGGACTGGTTTCATTTTTATTTCTCCTTTTTAATCCTTATCCCAAGAATACACTGATCGAAGCATAAATCAGATACAGACTTTCAAACAGTTACATCAAATCATGACCTGAAGAGATGCTTCTTAAATACAGGGTCACAGAATTAGGTATTGGGTTATGTACCAAGCAGAAATACGTTCGAGTAGGAGCATACTGTATCAATATCTGCATAGAAAGTGTTACGTCGTGAGAAAAATAATTTGTAATCAGGCATTAAAGTAGATGTAGATTAATATGGCGCTGAAAGCGAAATAGAGGGAAACTACTTCTATTGGATGCAACACTCATTATTCTCAGTCCGAGTAAAGCAATTCAAAAACAAAAGGACTTTGTTGCTAAGATTGTATTGTTTAAGAGTTTCTGAAAAATAGCTCTCAGGGGTGAAATAGGATGTTGTTGTTTTTTGTTATTTATGTCTTCCGTCTTGTAAGTCTTAGTATATTGTCTGATTCTTAGGTTTGTCTTACATACAAGCACCGTTCATTAGAGCGGATATTCAAAAGTAGCTATTTATCAAGTAGGGAATAAAGTTCAATATCTCTTCATAGAACTTTTAAGCAACGTTCTTTTATTTCTGAAACACGCTGATAAAGGTTACGGTATTTTTGTAGACGTAAATAAAAAAAAACTTATAAATTAGGTAGACTATGATAGATGGCTAGATTAGAGAAGTATCTCCTAAGTGAAAAAGAAAATATTTTTTAAAAGCTTCGTAAGTCATAAAATATGAAATTTCCTCTACGGGGTACCTCTACGGGGCTCAACATATTTTTTATCATCTAAAGTGTTGTAAAGCCTGCAGTCTGATTCAAGATTATTAGTTTAAAACATTAAAATACCCCCAATTCTAAAATCCGTTCAATGATTAGAAAAAAGCTAATGCTTTTCGAACGGCTGAACAATTTTTCTTGAATTATAGCTAAGAACACTCTCGAACAAGTCACCATTTGAACAAAAAACTAAACCCCGATTAGTCTACCCGCGTAAGAGCTATGATGCCGAAGACAGACACACAGGTACACGGATACATACGCTATACTTATAACGCCCCTCCTTTTTGCATCCGGGTTTATAAATAGCTATTGGAAGCTATGTACTAACATTAGTGGTGTGTTTTGTACATTAATTACACAGACACAGACGTACAATATGGGGTCGACATTTGACTTCCTTTCTCTTCTCTCATCCTGTATTTTGTGGGGTATGTCCCCGACAGAGTATATCCCGGACGTTATAATCTGGCTGCCTAACTGAATTGCAGAGACTCGTATCGGTGTACCTTTTTTAACGATGAACAGTCAGAAACAGAGAAACAGAACAGTATAATGCACGCATTATACATATATAAGGACTTTTATTATATTATGAAAAAAAGGTTCAATGGGCTATATTCACTTCAATCTTGAGTTCCTAACTTTTAAAATTACGCGTTTCATGATATATAATTGTTTTAAAATTACGCGTTCCATGATATGTAATTGTTTAAACGAAATTGGTCCCAATTCTGTTACTTCACTCGCTAAATTAAAATTCACTAAATTTTGTTCATATAAGATGTAAACCTTGTACTCTTCGAAATTATTTTCATCATTTTTTCTTATTTCAAATTGAAACAAGTAGGTAACATATGTCGCTATCGAAATAAGCAATTTATTTGTCGACTAAAGTCTGATACGCTTAAATAAACTTTAATACCACGTAACGAGAGCCGCTATCCGTTGAATGCCATATCTTTTGCTCTGTGTTTATAGTAAGCGTATTCGTAGGTGTCGATTAAAATAACGTCATCTTAGTTCGTTTTAAACAAGTTTTTATACGGCAATTATACGGCATTTGAATAAATGGGGACTCTCGCTGTGTGGAAATAAAGTTGAGTTTACGTTGACAGGTTTGAGTGAAATTTAGTGACGCTGAGAAATAGATGCCAGTAACAAATAGAGACTTTACGAAAAACACAAGGTTGATTTCATATGAAGAAATTAAGTCAGGTTTTAGTTTAGTCGAGTGTACAATAGAATCGGCACCATTATCTTCCAAATTGTAATATTTCGAGCGATCGCGTAAATTCCCGATTAAATAATGAATCTATTGAATGCTTAAGACTTTTGATATATTGCCATGTACTTTTCAATTAATAGGATATTGTCCTTACCAGTCAGTTCTAATCCAAAGTTACAAAATAAAGAAATATACAGTATATTGAAACAACAACAAAGTCTGAAGCATTTCGTGTAAAGTATAATAAAGAACAAAAGGACTATACTAGATAGAATTTTCAAATACTAGCTTTTAGGTTGATGAAATTGAATTGTATCGATGTGATTCATCTATTGATGTACTAGACTCAGTTTCAAAGCGAAACAACTGACACATCTGTCTGTGCTTGTATTTTTTAAGTGTTGAATCGTTGTTAGAAATGAAGTAAAACTAAATTTTATTAATTTTCAAATTCTTTTGTAGATATTATAGTAGTAGTAGAATAGTTTGATGTGTTTTACTTTTTTTTTGTAATTGCATTGCAAAAACCTACATAGCAAAAGCCGGTCTAATGCCGCTGCCGTAGGCATTTCTACCAGTCAACCATTGGGTGATGCAGAGATGTGTGTGACAGGTGTGTATTTAAAAGTCATGAGATGAAATACTTACCGAATGTGCTACATAAATAAGCCTTTATATATATATATACTACATATACATAAAGATATAACATACATAGAGGTACACACAAACAAATAAAGACACTTCCAATGATTCTGTCAATAAATCTTTTAAAAGAGAACCGGTTAGTGGACATCCTGATTTCTTGTGATAGCGCGTTCCAGAGCTTTACGACCTGGACAGCAAAAGAAGAATGAACCATACTAGAATATTGTGAGAATATTTATATATTTGAAAATATTTGACAAACTCATTAAGTATGGTATTTCAAATATCAGCAGTGTTCTTTATTAATATTCAAAGAAAATCGTAATCCTCTATCGCATGTATCATGGGGAGTGCTCCGAGGAATCGTTCGGACTTATACCGCCTGCAACGTTTCGCCATCGTTCAACGCGACAAAACTTTCATCCCCATCACCTAGATAATTGGCAATCCACCACTGTGCGGTTTTCCAGTTTTTTTTTGCCTCGCACAACCAATCTTTGGAACAAATTGTCGCCTGTGGTATTTCCGGACCGATACGACCTTCAAGAAAACAGCGTACTCCTAGATCAAAGGCCGGCAACACACTTGTGACTCTTGAGTTGCAGGCGGCCATGGGTGACGGTAGTCACTTATCATCAGGTGACCCGTCTGCTCGTTTGCCCCCTATAATATACAATGAATTCTTTTTAATTCCTTCAAATAAGCTACAATTAAGTATAAGCTGTTGTAAGGAGTGGGTTCACGTCGATAATGTACTGGGAGACGAACCCGCAGCCAATCGATTGCAAATCCGATTCTGAGATTCTGCAATTTTGAAAGTACTTAGGTAACGGTAGTAACGACCAGGTGACCCGTCTGCCAATATATAATAAAAAACATGGCTGTATTTGTCATATTTTTTAGGTTGTCTATTGGCAATCTCTTCTCGTGCTTCTATTTCTCTCTTACAATTTGTTATAAGTCCTTGAAACTTTGTGTAGTTGTTTTTATTGCGTGTACTAAAAATGGTGTTTACGAGAAATAGTTTTCAGTTAAAAATCAAATAAAATTACATCTTATGACTCTTGTCGCTCCTCGTAGAAAATGAACGAAGAAGTCAAAGACACTAAATTAACTTCTTGCGGTACTTTTGTAAGAAGTTTTTATTAGTGCTTACAGACCAGATGAAATTGAGTAAAGTTATCCCCAAAATACTGTACTTGCATGATGCTAGTAACTGAACTGATATCACGCTTTTTTATTTAATCAATCTCAAACATAATCACCCTCCAAAGTTTGTTGGCCAAAAAATCTAGAATTGCAATCTTGAAGCTGTGATAGAACCCTGTTATTCCTCCGACAGAGAGGGAAGTTTTTGTTTTCTTATATTAAAACATACTATAATATGGATCTTAATTATTATTAATATCATTATTATTATTATTGATAGATCATCAAATCACAATAGATCAAGTAATAAAACACAAATAAAAATGAACAATTATTTTTTATTATACGCGGCTCGACTTAAATACTATTACATAATAATATTTACAAATATTAACAATGATTTTATGAGCTTCTTTATCACATATATACTAAGTTTATATACAATATTCACTTAAATAGAATAACGTATTTACAAAATGTATACAAAAAAAATATTACATTTTGCATTTAAGAATGTTATTTAATTTATACACAGTACATAAAAAGCACTATTACAAATAACAGTTATTTTTCCATCAATAGAAGTTAAAAGTAACAGTTATTAATTATTTTAAATATATGATTACATGTATGAATGAATGCACGGTTTTGAATCTCTTTAATATTTTATTAAACTAAAATATAACCATCCGGGGAATGTGCTATTTTACAAATGAATTTTACCGTGATTACCGATGAAGTTAAAGTTACGAAAGGCATGACAAACAAAATGCATTTGTACTTAAATCATAGCGTAAAAAGGCAACATCTTTTCTATAAAATTATTACTACCTACATTATTTTCCATTTCATCTATTCTTTACATTTTTTTTTTTAAATTATGAGTTAGAACGTATAACATCGAAAAAAATATAGAATAATGACTTGTGCTCGGGTTAATGTGTTTTAGAACATACTAATGTGATGTTAGACCGAGTCATACTACATATCTAAATAAGTACGTAATTACATCGTATTTTACCTTTGAAATAGTTCAATGTATGTGATAGATTATTAACTGCAGACTAGAAAATAAAAGGTTTGGATGCGGTCATCTTGAAGGGATTTCTAGATCCAGTGAGAGCTTTAAGTAAACTAATCTTATTAAGAGATTATTATATTATTTGCACGGCCGATACACTGCTTTTGCCATAAACGAGTATATTTATTATATTAAAACGCAAAAACGCTTTAGAGATGTGATTTTCGCTTATTTATGAAAAATACTCGTAGTAGAGTTTCAGTAGATTCTTATAACAATACCGAGTACTTTTAATATTGATCGCAAGGTGAAATGAGGCCTTTTTATTCAAGTAACGGTTAAACAAACTCTGAAGTAAAAAAGTTCAATTAAGCAATGGGACGCAACAAAAGTAACGACTTTTATTAACTTTTATTTTATACAGTTATTAAACGACTGTTTTGCTCTCTGAGCGTAAATTGTGTGCAAACGGTTCAACAATTTTTAGTTTATTGATGCATTTTAAAAGGCTATAACATTATTTTTTTAGTATTGTTGAAAACAATGAAATGGCGTCGTTCATTTTATTTCATGAGTTTTACTCTATTTTCCTGAAAGCGTATTAATTTATTTGTTTGCAAAACGAAATGTTTTAAACATTTGTTTTTAATTTAATTCTTTCAGAACTTGTGCCCAATCATGAGAACCACTTATTATAATCTTAATGGCGTTTTTTTTTTATTTTACGGAAAGTGATAATGAAGACGAAGATGGTACACGCCTATCGAAGATAACCCTATTCACTATACTCTTGAACGTTCCAGGATAATAATGGTCTGCAAAAATAGAGTAAAAAAAAATAATAGAATATCTTGAGTTGCAGGTATCCATGGGCGACAGTAGTCACTTACCATCAGGTGACCCGTCTGCTCATTTACCCCTATAATATAAAAAAAAGACGAAGGCAGTTCATTCCAGACCTTGGCGTCTCGAACCAAAAAGGAGCTGTCAAAAAGTATAAAATAACCCACGTTTGCAACAGATCCAAACCGAAAGGCGAAATATAGTCACAATTCTACTAAAAAAACAAATATGTATAATAAAAATATATTTACTTTAACAAATACATTTTGATAATACTTCCTTGAAGTCTAAATGTACCATCGGCCAAATATATCGTCTACCACCCTACGGTTGAAGATCATATGATAATAAAACAACAAGGTTGATTTTCCCGTGCAAACATATTCTGACAGTTCATTGTTAGATAGGTTCAATCTTATCGCTATTGTGGTTACATAGAAACTTTTGTCACAACTGGTAGACCATTTTTTTGTTGACTGTACATACTTAGAGTCCGATAAATTTAAATTTAAAAGGTAATACACGACGTGTCCACCACTGTGTATCCACCACTGTGCGATTTTCCAGAAATTGCCTCGCACAACCAATCTTGGGAACAAATTGTCACCTGCGGTATTTCCGGACCGATACGACCTTCAAACCTTCAAGAAAAGAGCGTACTCCTATCTCAAAGGCCGGCAACGCACTTGTGACTCTTGAGTTGCAGGTGTCCATGGGCGACGGTAGTCACTTACCATCAGGTAACCATATTATAAAAAAAAACGTGTTTTTTAAGAAAATAATACACAAAGAGCGATGAGTGTGAGCTAAACATTTCAAACGAATTCCGTTCTCAACCCCATACTATAAAACTCATTGACATTCATGTTATTATCGCTCACCGTACACTTTTCTATAACATTTACGATATCTGCTAGGATTAGGATACGTCTTCATAGTACTTATTTATGGCGTAATCGTAATTAACTGCACCATATGATTTCAACAAAATCAGAGTCCAAATTTTACACCAGTATCTTGCTTTACAATGTTATACATTTAATTACACTAGTATTAAAAACTGTATTTTTTTTACATAAATATTTTGCGTGAAGTGACATTTCCGTTCAATCTTTGTAACCACTTAGCCTGCTAATGTGAAATAGAAAATATATCTGTTTCAAAAAGTAGAAGGAACTTTAATGAACCGGATTTAGCCTTTAAAATTAAGCATAGTTTTCTATAATTTAGGTAACCTATTATTTTTTTCACTGTTTTATTTGATTGCTGAAAGTGTAAAATTATAAAGATGTGGCAATAAGCTATTTGCTCTTGTATCGTGCATATTAAGATGATGATAACTGTCTCATGGGTCCGACTAATTAATAAATGAAATTGGACTACGTGCGACTGAATTGATGAACATATTTAAAGGAAATCGGACAAGTGCGAGTCTGACTCGCGCACCGAGGGTTCCGTTAGCAAACGAACTTGTATGTAGATAGTACGCCCATCCCCGGAATCAATTCTCGAAGAAGTTTGCCCGTTTTTTTCGAAAAACAAACTTAACTTTGCAGTTCTAAAAATACTCTCCCATACATCGATTTACCATGAAGTCAACTTTCTGACCGCAAAGTTTTATTTATTTATTTATTTTTATTTATTTATTTGTTGGACACAACAAACTATTATTTTATGTGATATAACAACAAATTAACAACTTTACTTCTAGATTTTTTCTTTTACTTGTGCTGTGAAACCTACCAATTTTCATGATTCTAGGTATTGACCTAAGGACCCTATAGGTTGAAGTATCCTATAGATTTTGATATACCTACCTGAAATGTATAAATTTATGTCAAATCTAAGGCCGTATCTTTTGATTGCGTTGACTTAGAAGCTTGATTTTTTTACAGCTTCACGGAGTCGCAGATATAAGTATTTGGCATTATTTCAACTTAATGCGTCCACGGGTTCCTGAGGAAGAGGGTGTTGACAGACAAGACAGATAGATAAATCACAAAGTGATCCTATAAGAGTTTCTTTTAGCGTTTTGAGGAACAGAACTCTAAAAATATATGCCGAGAATTGCGAAACTTACTTTTTAGAAGTTGGTTAAAATGGAAAACAATTAGGATATATTTATTTGTCTTGTTTTATTACGCTTCAGTTGTCTAAAAAAAACGATGTAGTACATACGTCAGGGCCTATATAGATCCGAAAAAAAAAACTCATTATAAGAAATCTAAATATACATTACGCACATATTTACTAAATAAAATACGAAATTTATGTTATCATACTCATTAAGTGCACTGCCCCACTGGCTTTAAGACTTTGCAAATTATGTTGCACGTCATATAAAATATGATGTCACGTAAATCTGTTTATATCATAAACCAAGGCGTTTCATCTATGTCAAGAGTATCTCACAATATACTGTGAAGATATATTGCGCACTTAAGCACTGCTAACTATACATTGTCTCAATTTGATATGTACTATATAACAAATATATAAGATACTAAAAGAGATTGCCCATGTTGGACCCACTATGGTCACAACTTTTAAACTAAGTGACTTAAATTAATTAGGAGTTTTACAAACATTTAAATGAGTACCACTGTAATGAACAATGAAAATGAACAAACAAAATATTAATATAGCTAGATTATGCCACCAAGTAATTATAAAAGTACGAATAAATGGATTGTAAAAATAATACAGAATTATAAAAAATACGTGTAGGATTTGCTTAAACTATGCAGTTAAAAAATAATCATAAAAAGGTGTATAAGCATACTACTGCAGTGTTTTACTAGTAAAACTAAACGTAAACGAATTAAATAATCGGTATAGCGTTTTTTTTACAATGACAACACTTTTGATATTTGTCAAAAAAATATTTCTTTTTTTTAAGACAAATTGTCACGTCATGTCATTTTTTGCTTCCGCTAAATCACTGTTCTATTCCACACCACTTTTAGATGATGGATTTTAACGTTTGTAATATGTGTAAATGTTGTTTTTGTTAATCAACATAAAGACTTCATTTTGAAAATACACCAATAAAATGTAATTCAGCAAAATATAAAAGAACTTTTTTTTGTTATGTTTAACATATAATAAATAGGTACATGATTTGCCACCGAACACATTTTAATGTTGAGAAATAACCTCAAAACTCATAACGTTTTTAAGTTTTCTGTTCTTTATAAAACAATAACGGTACTTTTATATATTTCTGAGATACTTCAAATTCTGGGAATAGGCAATCTCCTTTAACAGAAGTAAACGGAACTTTCACGGGGTGAATGAGTTCTTTAACGGCTTACAGGTGAATTTCCAATCATTATGTGTAATATGACGAATATTAAGCACACTAATGTTGTCGCCACATCAAAAACTCTTATTTATTTTATTAAATATAGGGCCAAACTATAATAGATGATAACACACAGTTCACTATTTAATAAAAATAAGCTAATAGACATTATTTTGACTGGTTATACCGGTAACGCAATACTATTGGTCGATTGATAAATATTAACAAATAGTAGGATTATAAAAGGGTAGAAATAAGTGGAGATCTATTGACTTGAGTGCGAATAGAGGTACGAACAACTTGGCAGTTACTGTTAGTTAGTGATTTTCATAGTTTATATCAGTAGTTGTGAGACTGTTTCTTACACTAATATATTATTATGAATTTCATAAACATATTAATAGCACATTTTTTTTAAAGTAAAATGGATTAGCCTAAAATACTAAAAAGTCTAAGCGACGTAAGATTGCTCGACCATCTGTTATCTAACGGATGCCCTGTAACATGACTGGACATCGCCAGGGCTAGAATTATTTCTTTTTTAAATGTAAACAGCATGTCAAAAGAATTAAGGGTAAAAGAGAAGGTTGCCTAAACATACAAATGTCTATGGTGCACGGACGTGGGAGTATTTGCTGCCCAAATTATTGAATGGCTTAGCAGTGCGATTAATACTAAAAATTGAAAATCTGTACTCGGGAAACATATATTAGAAAATTACTAATACAATGTCTAACCATGTATGTTCTGAGATGATGTGTCCGATATACCACTGATAAACTCTTGATGATTTTTGTGGTATATTCATTAATCATCCATTTTTGTTAATTACCTATGTTAATAATAAAAAAAAGAAGAGTTCGATCAATTGACTGAAGTTAACTCAGATATCCCTAGAACCACTTGCGATAAGGGGCTCCGATCTTTGGGAGAGATGAATAACGATAATGTGACTGTTGAAACTTATTGGCAGGAATAATTGTTACTTGCTTCTGGCGAAGTTGTGTTTTCGTATTTAAGCCAAAATTAATATTAAAAAACTGCCAGCCAAATAGTGCACGGAAACTTAAATTGAGTTGAGGGATTTGTAATAAAATCTTATAGAAGCTTTTATCTTCACTGTTTTATATATATAAGTGGGATAATAATTTATACTATCCTACTTATTATGTAACAAGCAAACGCAGTACCCAGCGCATGCTTAATTTGAATAATGTGAAGTTTGTTATATTTCTGCCTCTATATGGGTGTCGTGGGATAGCGTTTTATAGATCTTTTGAGTGCAATAAATAAGTTGAATTGTTATTATTTTATGGCACACTTAATCTAGAAGATGAAAGCATGTTAAGGATTATAGGGACAATATTGTTAAGATCGAAGAGTCTTTAATTTTGTCATTTGTCTTTAATCTTGTTAACCTATTTTTTAGCTTTTGCTTATTTAATAAAAAAACCATTAGTACCATTAGTCTCATTTTTAGGGTTCCGTTCATCAAAAGGAAAAAAGGAAACCTTATTAGGTCACTTTGTTGTCCGTCTCTCTGTGTGTCCGTCTGTCTGTCTGTATGCCAAAACCATTTTTCTCAGGAACCCGTTGACGTATCAAGTTGAAATTAATACCAAATACGTATGTCTGCGGTCCCTTGAAGCTTGTAAAAACATCAAGCTAGAAGCTTTTGAGTCAACATAATCAAAAGATAAGGCCATTTAAGCCTTAGATTTAACCAAATTTCAATTCGCAGGTAAATCAAAATCTATTGGGTACTTCCCATTGACCTAGAATCATGAAATTTGGTAAGAAGCAAGGTCTCAAAGCACAAAAAAAAATCTGAAAGTCGTTCATTTGTTTTTAAAGTAGTTTTTGTAATTACAAACTTATATTTTGCAGTTGGGAAGTTGACTTTGTTGTAAATCGATGTATGCGAGAGTATTTTTAGAACTGCAAGGTTAAGTTTGTCTTTCGAAAAAGACGTGCGAAAACCTTCGGGGATTGATTCCCGAGGTGGACATCTCTACTATATCTACATACAAGTTTCTTTTCTTACGGAACCCTCGGTGCGCGAGACAGACTCGCACTTGTCCGGTTTTTTCTATAAAGGAAGCCTTTTAAGATGTTACTGATTACACAAATTCACAGGTCGAGATGACTTTTAAGATGGATAGACGTACTTAGAAGTCAGGTAAAAGTATCTATTGGGTCCAACAAATTGGAACATAATTTGCCTATCTCAATGTTCCTGACATTGAGATAGACACGTAAACAAATATAGGGAGTATTAGTCAAATATCACTGGGTCAAATTTACATTGATCACTTTTATGTCTCGCCTTATTCATAAGATCATCTTGACCATATATGAACATAAAAATTATGGAAACAAAAATTCAATTTAAAGAAGAATGAATTCATTGAATGAAGAATTCTTTTTTAAAATTGAATTTTTGTTTGTACGCCCAAAGATTACAAAACTGCTCCATCGCCAAAATACTAAATCGAAGGTTAAAAGTGAGAAAGATGTTACAAAAATACTCCTCAAAATGTGCTTCGTAAAGTGTTTCGAGTCCGGTATAATTAGAGCGATAATTGCCACAATTTGGAAGGGAATTACAGAGGGTGACGGTGTCAAAATTACTAAAAGATTAGATTCACAGTTGTCCTTAAAATTGGATTATTTCTGATGTTATTAGTACGATTAGTTATTTTGCATTTAAAAAGAGATTCGTATCATTATTTAAGTCCAAAGATGTCCACTGCTGAACATAATCATCTCCTAAACACCTTGACGATGTACAGTAATGCTTTGTCTTCCTCCAACGGTCTTCTAGAACATTGAGCAGGTCGTGGGCCCGACCAGGAAGTCAGGAAGGATTCTACTACCTCTGCGTTCCTTCATATAGAAATAGGTCTTCTTTGGACTTACATACATACAATATTCCTCAATCCCTGTTCGCGTCCAGGGTAGGTCAATGTAGTCTAAGTAGTGTTTGGTTTAGGTAGGCCGATTTTGAACTCATTTATAAGTTTTCATCCAATTGTAGGTACTTAAGAGGCCGTATACGAAATTTTGCCAATTTCGCTGATTTACGTGATTTTACAGTTAAAATACTATATTTCTATAAGTTTTTATAAACAACATAAAAGATCATTTCAATTTAGATCTAATGTATGAGCCACTTTTTTACTTTTATTATTCAATTTTGATTAATCGACCTCAAACCGGTGACTGTTTTGTAAATTTGGCCGTAAGAGGTTTAGAATATCACATATTTACGAACTGTTTTGAAGTACCAACGGTATGAAAAAATTACAATGTTTTGCTGTAAAAGTCGTCCATACAATGTATGAAACACTTTTTACCATTTTAATATAAAATTTTTTAGTAAAAAAATGATAACTTAGTCCAATTTTACAGAAAATGGACAAAGTTTTGCTTTTGATTTCGGCTGCGTGGAACTTTCATTCATAAAATTACAACAACAGAAATAAACTTCAGTTCAAAGTTAATCCATTTTCTGAAAAAAAATTGCAAAAAATTTAAAAAACATGGTAATAAAAAATGTTTTAAAACAACCTAAATCTCGCATTATTATTTTTAATAAAAGTAAAAAAGTGGTTCACTCATTAGATCTAAATTAAAGTGATCTTTTATGTTGTTCATAAAAACTTATAGAAATATAGTATTTTAACTGTAAAATCACGTCTGTAAAACCACGTAAATCAGCGAAATTGGCAAAATTTCGTATACGGCCTCTTAATAGTTGAAAAATAATGTCATACATATTTTGATTCGCTTTACAAATGTTTTTATGACTATAAATAGGTAATTTACCTAAATATGTACCCTGTCTTTGAGATTACTCTAAATTAATAAAATAAAAAATGTTGTCCTGTTCTATATGTTGTATATTGGCCTTTGGTCAACCGACCTCATAACGTGAGATATCCTCACGTAACGTAACGCAAAGACCTACTGCAAATTGTAAGTAGTTAATATAAAAACCAAAAGTTAACGAAATAAACATAGATATGTTATTACTTTAGAATGCAATATAAACTTGACAATACTTAAAATGTCACTTCACGCGAAACAGAACCCTTAGCTATATTAAATAGGGTACGTTTTTATTTGCAGAATCAGCGAAATTGTCACCGTATCAGGTTGAGCATAGTGAGCGTTGGTAATAGGAATCCATGGAGAGTGGTGATGAAACTCGGTGATGATGATTGCATAGCTGCTGGATTTTCACCTGAGGAAGAGTTAAATACAGTTAGAAAAATTAATAGTATTTTCTCAGAGAATACATTTTATTGATGTTTGCAAAAATGTGATTTTATTTTCTGTTATGACTTATGATAATTATAAAATGAATAGTCCCTTGAATAGGATTTAAGGTTTGCGATAAATAAATTGCTTTTATTGCTTTAACAGTGCTTTCTACAAAACCCAAAAAAACTGGCTACGTAGTCACAAATATTCCCTAATTTAACTTCGAAAGACTTTCCAGTATCACAGTAAGTTAGCAAAAGCAAAAATGTAATAGATTTTTCACATCCCGATGTCGAAAGATTTAAGTGGATTGACGTCATAAAATTTATTCGCGAAGAAAAATATTTCGGTGTCGTAACTGAATATTAAAAAACAAATCGTACGCACTGGGTATACTGGCCGTCACGAGACTTAAACATATTTTTTTTTTTTTGGAAGTGAAAACTTCTTTAGGCACGTTTGTGCACTTTTGCTATGGGGAAAAACTGAGCTCGTGACCGTCACGCTAATAATACATATATAGATACACTAGAGGGCCCTAATCTAAATATTGAGTTCTGTCAGCTTCTAGTTAATTAGTGTCGTGTTCGTCGCTTCGTTTAAGTTTTCACTTCTGTCGGCAGTCCCATGACTGCCTATTTTTTTATTGATTATCTACTATAATAAGTTCATTATCAATGCAGTATTTACTTATAATAATAACGTTTCATTATTTTAAAACTTCACAGAAATATATAATTTATAAGATGACTTTTTTTCACGACGCTAAGCGAAGGAAAATGGCTGACTTGCCTTTAATTTCAAAATTTAATAATAAATGAGATAGCTATGAGCTCTTTGAGTCATAGTGATGTTACAACTCAGAAATACATCATCACGATTTTTTTTAAACAACTTCTGCACTAGAAATGTGTCGCGGAGGACTTTACAAACATTGAAACAAAGGGCATAAAGGACTCCGCACAGACTCGGGGCAACTAGTTGTGGATCACACAAATTTTTGTCACGTGTGGGAATCGAACCCACAACACTCGGCGCGGCTTAGGGTCAAGGTGACCACTGTAAGTATTACACCATGCGTGCAGTCTAAATTAAGATTTGTCTTCGAGGTCTTGCATAAAAAGGTTCTGGACCCGAACCGGGGTTACGAAAGTTGCTACTGGACGGACTAGATAAGACAGATTTGGCATTAGTAACAGCTTTGGTGTTGCAGTAACGATACCCAGGTAAATATCGTAAGCCAGTTTTTCAAAGTACCTGGAGATGCACAAAAAAGTTACTTTATAAGCAATCAAGCGCTTTTTTGTTGCAAGCGTCCAGTAGATTTCAGTTGTTAATTATGAAGGTAGACGTAATTATGCTCATTTGTCACCTTTGTAGTGTGCAGATTTTCATTTATTGTAGTATCAAAAAGATTAATGCAAAAGCTCACAATCACTACGATTTTCTATCCTAGTGCGTAACTTCAGAATTTGAAATATTTACGTTTCAATGAGCACCTGATTGACTCGATTTCTTTGGAGTCGTAGATAGCCTCTTTCGACTGTTGAATCATTTGCCCGCCTACCGAATTGAATAGTTAAGATTTGATGTAGGTATGTGAATCATTTCTGGTTGACTGATGGATTTATTTTCAGTTCTCAGTTTGGAAGGGGCGTGCTCTTGAAAGACAATCTTTATATCGTTAGGTTTAGATGCTAATAGTTAAATCATCGTCGTATAAGATCTAGTTACACATGTAATTGATTGCAACAATTTTAAACCCATGTCCTATTTTGTCTCTGAAATATATATTTATAAAATGATTCAAATGAGCTTCCCGCTGTTGTAACACAAAGGTGTTGGAAATGAATGAATGTACAACTGATTTTACGAGTACTTTTAGGTACCGACAATATAATCGTTGCCCTAAGAGAGGCTGTGTTTGTGTCATTTAATTAAGAATGAAAAAACTATTAAAGTTTGTTTGAAATCAAAACAATTTTTTTTTTATCTCGATAAGGGCCCTATGGTGTCCAGAGCTACTAAGCGAGAAATACCAAAACAAACACGAGGATTGTCAGTTTTAAAATGGACGTCGAAGAGTTAACGACGAGTGGGAGGGAGGGGCATCTCTGGTAGCGCAACTGGTGGCAGAGTGAGTGAGATGGGAAATAGCTTAATACATATTACGGTTGCGCCACCAGCAGGTGATTCGGTCGCCGGTAACAACTTGGTTGCGCCACCAAGTTGATTCCAGGTGAGATACCCTCCATACAACCATACAACTTTTATCGGTGGCGCGACCGGTGGCGCCACTATGGTGTTCTAATGAAATAGGTCCCTAAGGCCGCCCGTTGTACTTAGTTTCGTAATGTTATTTTCCGTGATTATATCCTAATTATGGTAAGCAATAAAAAGCCTCTATATATCTAAATTAAAAGATATTACAATATGAAATAAAATTCCCCACCATTTAGGACATATTCATAAAGTTCCTTTTTAAATAAATAATCTAAGTTTCTTGAATTTCTTCGAAAAAGGTAAAACAGAATATTTTATAAACACTATTGCTAAAATCCTCATATGTAAGTTTAGTGTTATTATTACCAGCCACGCATTGTTATGGCTAAGTAATTTGCAATAAAAAATATTGTTAGGTACTATAAATTGAGATAAAAACTATCTTATCTCTCAAGCTGGACCCAACTGCAAAAGTGTGCAAAATTTCAATAAAATCGATTCACTAGTTTAGATGTTCATCGCGGGCAAACAACGTGACATGATTTGTTGTATAAATAATTATCTTTTTAAAAAAAGTATCACCGACTTCAATATGGATAAATCGCATTTTGTGTAAACATAATATGGGTAGGCCAACTAAACGCACTGCTCTAATGAGACAGTGAGGTTTCGGAGTAAACGAAAATGTCATCCATGTATACAATTTTTAGATAATTGATGATTTTTCAGAAACCGCTCAACCAATTTCGATAAAATTTAAATGGACAACTCATTTGGGACGTATACCCTTTGAAACAAAAAAAGAATTTTCTAAATTGGTTCAGGCGTCTTCGAGTAATCGGTGAACATACATAAAAAAAAAGATTCCGACGAAATGAGAACCTCCTCCTTTTTTTAAGTCGGTTAACTTATTAACCGACTTAAAAAATAATATATTTAGAAGATAATATGCAACATTAAAAGTCAACCTCACTTTTACTATTTCACACGGTTACTATTTCAATCTAGCTCGAAGCAACAAAGCCAGCCACTAAATATCAAACCGTCTATACCTGTAGTGACTTTAAATTTAACATTAAAGTTTGTTTCAACCGCAACAGAATATATGTGGCAACTTCAACTACGTCAAAGTTCTCAACTAAGTTATAAGTTGGGGACAGGCTATGGTTTATTTATACCTTAACGATTTTGCACCAGTTAACCCGTGAAGTTGAAGGCAAAAAATATTTGTTTTAGAGAAACAAAATTTGTTCTTGTGAAGTGTGTTAACCAACATTGGCAGATTGACAAATTATTTGGCTTCTTATCCGAGAATAGATTCTTCAATCTAACTGCGAATGTCAAAAGTTTTTTCAGTATCTGTCACCAGCTGTCACCATATATATGTCAGTATTTGTCATACTGTATTCAATTTACGAGAATGATTCGATACAGAGACTGATTTATAACAAGAATACTTGGAAGAATATTTTTTGATCATCGTTTTTGTTATTTAAAGTTTACTTTATTTAGAGAAAACAGTGTTTTAAAATGTCATACCAATTCCTAATCAATTTGTTTGAAAAAATATCTATTCACCTTTTAGGTAGATTTTTAGATACTTTTGTGGCTTGACTCTGTATTGCTTATCAGCGTCCAATTATAAAACACTTGACATTGGCGGAATTCCTGTATATAATTTTACAAATTCAAATTCAAATTATGTAAATAATTTATGAGAATGATTCGTTTGACTTCGAACTTGATAGCGCGAAAATTGAATCCTTTCTTTATTAAATCTTGTCAGAACTATTGTAACCATGATTTTGAAACAGTAATGTTTTTTTTTTTTTATAAAAACTACCAGTAACGTGGGTAACCCCTCCAGCTAAGCTGAATGCTTGTGTTAGGAGTGGGTTCACGTCGGTAGTGCACTGGATGGGGTTCGAACCCGCAACCACTCGATCGCAAGTCCGACGCCTTAGCCATTACGCTACCGCCGCTTATAGTTTATGATCGTGTGTCTAAAATTTTGATGAATCTAAGAAAACATTGATATTTATAAAATAATATGTATACAAATCAATATTTTCCCTACGATACCATAGAGTACGGATCGTACCTTCTTGTACCTTTAATAAAATTTACATAACACTATACATACTTTTTCCATCCACTATACATCCAAATTAGTGTCAAAACAGACAGGGATCGTTTATCGTGGATGAAAATACCTGTCGTGCCCACGTCGCTTCACTCCTTGATACAGGACCCGTATTGGGCCCAAAGTAAGTATAATTATAATAATATTTACCATTAAATATATGCACGTATATACTAGCAGGTACCGCGTTATTCGGCACACACGTATAGTTGCCCGCGTGAGTGACACTCGCGGCCGGTATGAGGAGGTCCGAAAGGCGCTGTACCGGATCCGTAGTGACATTGATGCCCCGTTCAACATCGTAGTTGATCATTCTGCTGTTGTGGTACCTACAGAAAAAAAAGGAAACGTTAATTATACTCATAATTATGAATGAATTAGTAAAATTATAAATGGTTTATTTGTTTATTAGCTGTTGTTCGTTCGCATGGTAATTCACATCTATCCCACTGGAACCGTACGTTTTTTCAGGATAAAAAGCTTATCCAGATCTGTTCAGCCGTTCTGGCGTGATTAAGTTAAAAACATCCATCCTTCCAAAGTTTCGCATTTATAAGTAAGAAAGATCTTTTCAGATACTTTTATACATAAATTAGTTGATTTGATTTTATTAGTACAACTATTGCTTGACTTTAAAATGGAACAACAGTTTCTTTTTTAGAGTTAGTAATGGCGATAATGAAATGGCTAAGGCCTTGGACTTGTTATCAAGTGGTCGTGGATTCAAACCTCACTCTCTACACTAAAAGGTTGGGGCAGACAGCGAGTGGGCCAGGTTCTTTCCGGGCACGGCTGCTTCGGGAAGTACCTGCACTCGGTCGCTAGGAGGGAATTGAGCCCCGCCTGTCACCACTGCGACTGCAGTGAGGACTCGGCTCAGCACACGCTGGCGTTTTGCCCCAGTTGGGCGGCGCAGCGTCGGGCCCTCACTGCAGTCATCGGAGTGGATCTGTCGCTACCGGCTGTCATACGCTCCATGGCCGGTAGCGACAGGAATTTTACCGCGGTCGCTACCTTCTGTGAGGAAGTCATCTCGCAGAAGGAGGCGGCGGAAAGGGTCCGGGAGGACGACCTCCACTCGGACTTAATTCGCCGCCGGCGAACCGGGCGGTGGAGGCGCGCTTACCAGCGCCTCATGCCGCCCTGAGTGTGGCCGCGGGTGGACGGGACGGGTTTTTCCCCTCCACCCGCTATAGTGGCCCCCCGCGAGGAGGCGGCGTCCGCGTGTGCCTGGACGTCGCCTAATTGAGAGGTTCTTCACCCGAAGGTGGTGCCCGCGCTTTTGCGGGCAGGCGCTAGGGGGGGTCCGGATGTCTTAATAAAAGCTGTTCCCGGATCCCTCCTACTTAAGGCGCAGTACGGCGCACCGTGTGGTTTTAGTCGGTTCGATTCCGACACACCGCCCCACCGAAAACCCTGGTGGGGTGACGGCCCGAGGGGGTTTCCACACGCACAAAAAAAAAAAAAAAAGACAGCGAGTGGGCAACGAAGCGTGAGCGGATGTACTAGCGCCGAGCGCCGATCCCGACGCGGCTGTGTGACATTTCCTATATGAACTACTAGCTGACCGGAGCAACTTCGTCTGCGTTTGTAAATTGTCCCCGTTTTTGCAACGTTTATATCGACTTTCCGCTCCCATTGGCCGTAGCGTAGTGGTATATAGCCTATAGCCTTCCTCGATAAATGAGCTATCTAACACTAAAATATATTTTTAAATCGGATTAGTAGTTTTGAAGCCTATTTAATGCAAACAAACAAACAATCAAATCTTTCCTCTTTATAATATTATATTATAGACGACACTGCAACCTGCTCATACCGCGTCGTCGTCCCTCCCCACTCGCCGCCCGCTGTCTGCCCCAGCCTTAAGACGTAAATGCTGCTAACAATTATAGTATTTAGCTGAAGAATATAATAAAAAAAAATTGTAACGTATATAGTTAACGTATGTAGTTAAATTCAGTAGAAGTGAAAGTAATTTTTATTAATTAAAGATATATTTATTAACACACAACAAATAAATGTATTTGTTGATTTGATTGTGTTTATACGACCGGTGATTGACTTTCAAAGGTATCATCAGTTTTAAATTAAGATTTAGTAACAGCAAAAGCGAAATGGCCAATACGTCAGACTTGTGATCAAGTGAATGCGGGTTTAAATCCCACCCTGCACTAAGGAAGTGAATTTTGTTACCAATGGGCTTTTGAAGTGAAAGTTATTTTTTGTGACTGTCTAGCATGGTAGCGCATTTTTCATCAAACATTCTTTATTTTATAGCAAACTAGCTTCGCACGGGTAGCAGAGACATCTTCAACAATAATCATCATATTTCAAACAATTTAAACAAAACGTTATCAAATTAAACACCTAATTAAACCTTCCTCATGAATCACTCTGTCTATTGGTGAAAACTGCATGAAAATCCGTTCCGTAGCTTTTCAGTTTATCGCGAACAGACAGACAGACAGATGCGGCGGGGGACTTTGTTTTATAATATTTAGTGTTGCATAGATAAGATTGATTTTTATATCATTAAACTTGAGAGAAATGGTAGATTTCCGATACAAACTTTCATCACAATTCACCCCCCTCCCCCCTCAAGTTTAAGTTTTTTTTTTCTCTACAAAAAGTAGCCAATGTGTTCCCCATGTTCTGTCTATCTCTTATATCTTTGTCTACAAATATAATTTTTTGTGAAATATATTTTTAATTGCAATAATTTTATTCCATTATCCATTTATTATATAATTTTCCATTATCACTAATAAATAAAATTCAAAGTAACCCGACCTTATTACTTACTTAGTATTATTTAACCATAGATTACTAGTTCTTATTAATTCTCTGAAGAAGCCCAATATTTACAATAATGAAATTACCAAAATAACTCAAAGGTCAAATTCCCTAACAATGTAAAAAACGACACACGAACCACAAACAATATTGTAGGTACCCTTAATAAATATGCCTCGTACATTTCTTCCAGGGAGTCAACATAAATAAAACATCTATGTAAATATAATATAAAGATTTTCCCGATCACTTATTCCTCGTGGAGCGAAAGGCGAATAATATTTTCCCACGGTATCGACCGAGAGGCCTAACAAAGCTGACTCAGCAGTGACACAACTTGATGAGCGCTGAAATCCAATTTGCACGCTATTCTGTGCAAACCACTGAGCAAAATCTATTTTGTATAGTACTCGTGACATTCTTTAGTAAACATGTAAACATTTATTAAATCTATTCCATTCAATAGTTACAAGATTTATTTTGATACAAACGTGTCAGGAGCTATTGTCACGAAGAGAGACTTTTTATTTTTAGGGTTACGTTCCTTTAAAAGGAAAAACCTTTATAGAAGTCCACTTGGTGTCCGTCTGTCTGAATATGAAACTAACATCAAATACTTATGTCTGCAGTCCCTCGAAGCTGTAAAAAATCAAACTTCTAAGGCAACAGTAATACGGTCGTTTAAGCATTAAATTTCAACAAATTTAAGCATTTAAAATCAAAATCTAAAATGAAACCCTAGGACCCTAGAAAATGCCCTAGAATCATGAAATTTGGTACGGAGCAAGGTCTCACGGCACAAGTAAAGGAAATAATCAAAAAATAGTTTTTTCGTTGTTTTTATATCACATACAAAAACTATTTTTAACTTATATTTTGCGGGTGGAAAGTGGATTTTATCGTATATTGATGTAACGAGCAAAAATCTTCTATACCAGAGATAGACGAAATATCTATAAACAAGTTTGATTGCTTACGGAACCTTCAGTGCGCGATTGAGACTCGCACTTGTGCGGTTGTTTTATTAATAATTGTTATTAACAAAACTTTCCTTTTTAAATTAAATTAGTTGTTTAGTTACTTTAAACATTAATATAAGAAATTCGGAATGATATTTTAATAAGTGACCGGATAAAACTCATCTCTTAATTATCTCATTTTAGTATATTTAATAATATAATAATAAAATACAGATATCAATAAGCTTTATTTAAGAGCTAGGAATGCTTAATGACGAAGCCGAATAATAAATGTATGTAATAACTTCAAATTCATATAGACTGGCCTGTTGGTCTAGTGGTTAGTGACCCTGACTGCTAAGCCAGAGGTCGTGGGTTCGATTACCACCCACGACAAATAATTGTGTGATGAGCACGATAATTTATTCTGTGACTGGGTGTGTAATTTATCTATAATATGTATGTATTTAGACATATATAAGTATGTTTATCAGCAGTCTGGTTACCATAGTACAGGCTCTGCCTAGTTTGGGATCAGACGGCCGTTTGTGAGATGTGTGGAGTTATTATTATTATTATTATATCTTCAAATATTTTTTTTATATCGTATACCTATAATATCAACTCAATTTCTTCAAACTCATTTATACATTTAGTTTGAAGAGACCTTTAAATTATTTATTTGTGTGCTCTACGCATCCTTAAGACAATATCTTCATTTTCAGTAAGTTATTTTAATTACATCTTCTATACATTCATTACAAGATAAACTTCAATTAGTTGTAATAGCAAATAGGGTTGGATGGGGCTGTCCGTTAGGATGGGGCTGCCGTTACCCCTTTTTTTTTTGTGCGTATGGAAACCCTCTCGGGCCGTCACCCCACCGGGGTTTTCGGCGGAGCGGTGTGTCGGAATCGAACCGAATAAAACCGTGCCGTACTGCGCCTCAAATAGGAGGGATCCGAGCGCGGGCACCACCTCCGGGTAAAACCTCTCAATTAGGCGACGTCCAGGCACACACGGACGCCGCCTCCTCGCGGGGGGCCACTATAGCGGGTGGAGTGGAAAACCCTTCCCGACCACCCGGGGCCACAATCAGGGCGGCATGAGGCGCAGGAAAGCGCGCCTCCGCCATGAAGTCCGAGTGGAGATCGTCCTCCCGGACCCGTTCCGCCGCCTCCTTCTGCGAGATGACGTCCTCACAGAAGGTCGCGACCGCGGTAAAATGCCTTTCGCTACCGGCCATGGAGCGTATGACGGCTGGTAGCGAAAGATCCCCTCCGATGACTGCAGTGAGGGCCCGACGCTGCATCGCCCAGGCGGAGCAAACTGCCAGCGTGTGCTGAGCCGAGTCCTCACTGCAGTCGCAGTTGTGACAGGCGGGACTCAGTTCCCTCCTAGCGACCGAGTGCAGGTACTTGCCGAAGCAGGGCTGCCGTTACCCTGGCAGAAGCAGGCCTGAAACGGCGGTGCGACGTGTTCCGAGCGCGCTTCTCTAAATTGGAGGCGGGCAAGGCCCCCCGTACACCACGGTGTGGCCGCCTGTGCAAGAGACGGCCAAGGTCTGTAGGGGTCCCCGGAGGCTTCCTTCTTAGGGTATCCTGGGTCCCTTGCAATAGACCCACTTGTGACGGAACACCGTGTGGTTTCAGTCGGTTCGATTCCGACATACCACTTCACCGTTAGCTGCGGTGAGGTGATGATCCGTGGGGTTTCAACACGAAAAAAAAAGGGTTAAAATTTCTAGGTTCATGTCTACCGATATATTAAAAAAAAAATTATGAAACTGGCATGCACAGTTAGTTAGGAAAATATCATCTATCTGTCAATCATGGTTGATACAGAGATAAGACTCAAGTGATCTCTATCCGCTATGAGCACTGTTCTGCGGGTGACAAAAACGCTTGCCTCTCACTCTAGCAGAAGCACACCCAAAAACCTAATTAGAATATACAACTGCTACTCACTTTTCAAGTAAATATCTTTTATGTGTAAATCTGATAGATATATTTGTCATTGTGTTGAGTAACATAATTGTTCGTTTATATAATTTAATATTTATCATGTGGTTTATTTATGTAGGTACAATATGTATAATAGGGACAACATTCTGTTATCTGTGAATAAACAATTGCAGGAGTAAATAATATTTACTTAGCGTGCCGATTACAGGTGTATGTAGTGAGTATGTTTCACGGACAGTTTCATTCTGCGGTGGAAAAATATAGTCAGCTGACTATATTTCTTCGAAAATGCTTGTTCAAATTTGCTCTTTTAAAACATAACATAAAAGTTTGGAATAGTGTGCAAAATTTACTATGAACTCTATAATTTTTAATCCTTACTACATTTGTGAAAAAAGAAAAAATTGATATAGTATATTTGTAATACATTGCGGGTTTTTACTATAAACCTCTAAATCCGATATTCTCCAACAAAAGGTTATGAATATGGAACCGAATGATATTGTTGTATTTAGCATTTCCTTAGTAGTACAAACGCTTTTAGATTGTTCTATACAATTGAGTGATTAGCGATATTCATTCTTGGCAGCACAAATCGATTGTCGAGGACTGACTCCGGAAATAGCCCAATAATACCCACTTGTAAAACTTATACTTTATGAGTACTTGTATACAATTTAATAGATATTGTTTACGTTTAGTGATCCAAATATAAAATGAACTATTGCTAACTGATTTCCAGTAAAGCGTACGTAGTACTTTGTGTTTCATGTATTTTGAGGGAACCAGATTTCGTCTTGAGTTAAGTTAATTATTACTTAAATCTATTAGTGTTTTTTACCCTAATTCAATACGAAAAGATCGATATTGGTTATGTTTGTAAATTTCTCTACTGTTTGGTACCTATCAGTGTGGATAAAAAAATATATATTTTCCTCTGTGTACGAAGGACCAAATTCGATTATAAAATCGATTATCATGGTTAATATCCTTTTCTTGTACTCGATTAATTAAAATGTTTAAATATACCTAGAGCTCAAATTTAAAAATACTTCTCATAAATATTCTGAGTGTTCTCCATTTTTTTGTTCCATTAAAAGAGTTTCAACCGTTAAGATACGTACTTAGACTTTTTAGGCACTTTTGTATTTTTCGGTAATTTCATGTGTTTAAATGTTATAGCAGTGGTTCGTTTTTTCAATTGTCACTAGGTAAATGTTGTAGGTTCGATCGATGGGAAAACTATTCTCATGATTTAGAGATAATTATTATTGGTGTGCTGACGATCTTTACGACGCGGCGCGGGAGTATTTAACTGCATCGTTAGGTAACAATGTAGATTCGATTACAATGATGAATACTTCTATTTATATTATTTCAAGTGTTTCTGTATATAATATATGTATAATAACAAGAAGAACATGTGTGTTTATCTGTGCTATGCTTAGTTTGAGCTCAGAAAGGGCTGTGTAAGATGTGCAAGAATATTATTATAATTTTGAGTGGTATAATTGTATTTTTGTGTTTTACACGCTACCTCGCTACATAGAAATAATTCCTAATATAGGATCTTTTTTTATAGAAATGATAAAGAGGAGAAAAATTAAGATGATAGAATAAGTGAAAGATATTTTGGTGAGAATTAGTAAGAAGAGAAGTAAACAGAAGTAATCAGCTTAGTGTCTTCTTGTTAAACTCACTTACCAGAATACAAAAGCCGGTGCTTCCGTTGTCTGCACCACAGAGCACTGTAGTCGTAACGTCGACCCTGGCTTCAAATATTTCTCCGTAGGACCCGAGATCTGTGCTCTCGCCTCTGTAACAATCAATAAGGCTTAGTTGTGCAGGAAGTAAAAAAGAGACTTCGATAGTTTTGAGCTGACTACCATATAACATAGTCCTCAAATAAGTCTTCTTATTTATCGTATACTTATTGGTTAACAATTATTGGTCTGTCCAACCAAAATATAATCTTACAACTACTTAAACCTTTTCATGTTATCGATTAATTGTAACAGATATTAAAAAACTTATTAGGAGTGAAGATGTTGTCTGAACCAATCCAGTGTAGAGCATACAAATATTTACAAGATCTCCTCAAATTGAAAATTTAAAATAAGCTTCAATAAGTTCAGCAAGAAGTAACTGTAAGATACTAGCAGCGCCTCGTGGTTTCACCCGCGTAAGTCCCGATCACGTGAGAATATCGGGATAAAAGTAGCCTATGCGTTAATCCAGGTCTCCAGCTATCTACATACTAAGTTTCATCGCAATCGCTATAGTGCTTTTTGCGTGAAAGAGTAACAAACATCCATCCAAACTTTCACATATAGAATATTAGTGGGATTAAAAATATAGGGAAGATTTTATTACACACAACACTTTGGCTTTGCCGTCAGGTATCTCTAGACCTTTTGTCTAACATTTTCTTGCGTTGGATATAGTAAAATGAATATCGTTATGTGACTGTAGACGAAAAAACAAGCAATGCCACAAATCATCCGATATTGGGCATAAATAGCCACACTAAGGTGCGGTTAGACAACTTTTTGCATCGGCCAGCAACCAGCGAGGATCTAACGTGAGCAGTATCGTTTCCTTAATTTGTCTTACCATGTCTCTCTATATGTGTAAAAATGTTGTTCCTATTTTTTAAAAGTCATTTTTACATGTGAGTTATAACATCAGAAGGGGTATAGGATCCGCGTGGTTCTATCTCATGCACCCACCTATTCATTTTAAAAAGTAAAAATTAGTCTGAACATAATTACAAGTCATACGTTTAGTACGCTGAAAAAGAAAAGTGCGGGTGCTTTACGCGACGTATCAGCGTTTCGAGTATGACCACCATACCAGTGACGGAGATTGAGCTACAAGTATCATCGTATCCGTGCCATGTACACTTTACAGGTACCATTCAGTCCAGTGCCAAGGTGGTAATAGGTAAAGTGACCTAAGTGGTGGCTTGTGAGTGTTAACAACACTCTACACCGGGTAAGGTCGAATTACATTCTTTTTATTGAATTTTGATCTTCCATTGAATTATTATAATGATGTGTTCACCACGTATAAAGTTTAAATCAAATGTTAGAACGCGTAGTTGTGGCCTAACGAATGGCTTAGTAACGATAGCATATTTCAAGTGGGAATTCAAAATGTTGACAGATTCAAACAGATATTGCGAATATTTTTTACAAAGTAATAAAATTAGGTCGCGACAACTACCCTCCATAAGCAGAATATACTACACGATTTGTATTACGGTTACACATTGTTCTTTTAATGAGTGATGAGTTAACGGCAGCGGTAGTTATGAGGTATCACGACCCCTAGATTCGCTCAGCTGCTACAATATTTTCTGTTCTGTGTTCTGAACACTACGGATCGCATTCACTCGGGAGGTTCGAATAGCCAACGAGGGGTGCCTCTGATCACTAATTGGTGTGGCCTGCCCACCCCTGCTGGAGCCTTGATCGGGGCTTGCCGGTGATGGGTGAAAGCTCTTCTAGTGCATCTGATTTCGACAGCCACGCATCGTGTTCTTGATGCTATGCGGTTACTTAACAGTGCGGTGAGATCTACCCAACATTTCTTTTTACTGTGATCCCAATGTGCACAATATTAAAATTAATTTTGATGTTTACGAGATGTACATGTTGGTTAAAAAAGTGGGTGACTAGCGATCATACCTCGACTAATTTTAAAAGGGAGTTTGGACCTTTGTGCCCATAAAACCCCCGATATTGCAAATGTTTTTGTTTGTGTTTTTGAGCAGATGCGGATTATGCTTGTCGTTTGCTATTGCGATTACGTACAGTGCAGTGATTTTTTGACAAATTGATAACAGCCATAAATAAATCGCGAAATGATTGACCCCCCAATTAAGAGTATCAGTCACAAACTCCAAGCTCGTGCCGAATGACTCAATCGAGTCTCTTAAGTAACCGAATGCGTTTCAAAAGTGCGTTTGAAGTGTCACATGTACCAAAGTAAGTAATTTCTTAGTTGGGCACTTAATGTTATTGTCGGACGTTTGATCTCCTCTTTGATTGATTCTATCAGAGGAGAGAGTAAGCAGATATTGAACCAATGCCCTGTGTTAAAGTCTGTGTGGTACACTTATTCTGTGCCTGTGCCAACAGCCTATGAAGTAACGACGAAGACACTGATGACAACGTTGCGACGGTAGCTGGAGAGACCATCTTCCAGATCTGACGAGGACGTCAGGGTGTTAGGAGAGGCCGTGTTATGTGACGGCAGACGAAAAACCAAGCGATGCCAATAATCATCCGATATCGGGCATAAACAGCCACACTAAGGTGCGGTTAGACCACTTTTTGCATCGGCCAGCAACCAGCGAGGATCTAACGTGAGCAGTATTGTTTTCTTAATTTGTCTTACCATGTCTTTCTATATGTGTAAAAATGTTGTTCCTATTTTTTAAAAGTAATTTTTACATGTGAGTTATAACAATATATTTTCTATCATACTTCGATACAAAATTTAACTTCATTTTAATTATAAATTAATAATGTACTTTATTATATAATGTAAATCTTTGAAATAGAATGTACCCACCTAAAATTTAAATTGCATATTTTATAAATATCGAAATATACTATACCTATTTGCACGGCGAAAGTGGCAGAATATGCTGTACAATAAAACAATGTAAGAAACTGCATTCACCATATTCTTGGAAATAAAGATATTTAAAAAAAAAATGAAGTTTGTCACCTGTTACTTTCTCTTCAGATTTAATTGATTAATAATTATTTTATATTTTTTTTACCATAAGGCTTGCACGATGTTGATCGGTGCCTTTAAACGCTCACAGCACTGTTGTTGCGAACGCAGTTGCACGCCTCCAATTCGAGTAGTAAACATAAGCATCTCTATTTCATGATAATTTCACTTGTGGCTGATTTAGCATATTCTGTTTTGATGTGAGTATATAGGACTTGAATGTATAGCAGGTACACTTAATAATTGGAAGAAGTTTTGTATTTTGAGCAAAATCTCTATCATCTCCAGCAAAACATACTGCCTCATATCTAAAAAGATTTGAGCTAAATTGTTTAATTATTGTAGGTATTAAAGTAATCACCGTATGCGAATGAGGTCTGGATTTGTTTTAAACGAGTGCTGAAATTGATTCAATCAATAAGATTACTGGTTTCACGTATTTCATTCAAGATAGACCTTAATCTAGATAAAGAAAGTATATAATTAACAACGTTTCTTCTTTCATTGAAAGTAATCTATTGTAGTCTCAATTTAAATGCTAGATTTCGTTGTAGACTTAAAGCTTTAAGGTCCTTTTAAGGTTGAACGATTTTGAATTCGCTGACTTTTCATGAGTTAGGTAGAATATTCTTCTCTTTTAGTGGCATCGTATTTAGGAAATGCGATGCAAGGACGCATCTCTGACTTGTGCTCCGTTATGTGTTTCGAAAGGCTGTTTAAAGGAAGTGCCCTCAACTACTATAAATCTTTTGTTAAACATAAACTGAAATTTTATATCTTTCATATTTATTTTACTATTTTTAGGCTTTATTTTCATTTATTAATTGTAGTTTTAGGGTTCCGTTCCTCAAAAGGAAAAAGGAACCCTTATGGGATCACTTCGTTGTCCATTTGTCTGTCTGTCTCTCTGTCTGTCAAGACCCTTTTTCTCAGGAACCTGTGGACGCATCAATTTAAAATGAATAAGAAATACTTATGTCTGCAGTACCTTGAATCTATGAAAAACACAAGTTTTTAAGTCAATGGAATCAAAAGATACGGCCATTTAAGTCTTAGATTTGAACATAGGTTGAAGATTTGAAAATAAAGCGTCGGTAGCGGCTAAACCTTCAAATTTTCGATAAACTGGTCGTAGGTTCGAACCCATCCCAGTGCACTAACCACGTGAACCCACTCCTAACACCAGCATTTACCTTAGCTGGGTTTACAAGACTACTAGTAATGTGTGACCCACGTTACTAGTACTCTTTTTAACTTGTGACATCATTAGTCAGTCGTAGGACTGCACGTTAGAAGTGAAAACATAACTGACACATCTGTCATCTGAGTGTGACGGTGACGCGAGTTCAGTACTTTTTTACCCTTACGAAAAGTGCCCAACACGCCTAAAGAAGTTTTCACTTCGAAAATTGTTAATAAGTAATTGTGAGTTGCCGATCATTTTTGAAGAAAGCCATCTACTTATGACATCCATCAAACTGACGTACGTTCGGACGAAATTTTGAATAAAGGTTTTCGCTATTGAGCACTATAGGCGTTATAGATTTTCACCTTAATTATAATTATGTTTTTGTTTGTTTTATTATGAATTGCGCACACAATAAGTACTTTATGGAATTAATTATAATTTTAAAGATTAATTAATGAGGAGATCACAGAACTCGTTTAGATTAGCGCCCTCTAGTGGATCTATATGAAGAAAGAAGAAAAAGAAAGAAAGAAAACATGTTTTTATTTCCGAAACATTAGCAATAATTAGCATAATTTTATTAAAAATTGCAAGTGGCAACACTGCGCGTCACGTACGACATGGCAACGTGGCACTCATCACTCACGTGTCAAATGTCTGACGTGGCAACAGCCACAGGTCATGTTTTTTTATTTCGTACCTACATCGTTTTTAGTGGAAGATACGTCGTGTTTCGAAAATTTGGGTGGACACTCAGCATAAACTGAGATGGGCATAACCCACCCCAGTACTGATTTTCAGTGCCACATACTACTGATTTTCAGTGCCACCCACTACTGATTTTCAGTGCCACCCACTATTGATTTTCAGTGCCACCCACCATATATGTACTATTAGCGTGACGGTGCGAGTTCAGTGCTTTTTTCTCATAGCAAAAGTGAACAACGTGCCTAAAGAAGTTTTCACTTCAAAAATGTCTGTCGTATTGATTTCAGTCAGGCTCAGTAACAAGCGACTTTAGATTTGACTTTCGAGCCAGGTCACCTTAGATTAATACCTCATTTATATTCCATTTTCGAACCTTTGTTGAGCCTATTTCGTTAATCAACCCTATAGTCTAGAACAGCCTTAGGCGTTACCTTACAACAGAAACAAATACATTTACTAGATTGCAAAATCTACGCTTACTCAAGCTATATAGGTAGCAAACATTCTCGATATAATAAAATGATGCCTTGTTAATATTTAATTTTGTACGGAGTTGCGTGAAGAAGCAAATTTCGAGTTCGTCCCGTCGCGCGTTGCCTAGCAAATTTTATAAAGTCAAACCCGTTACTTGGACGTTTGGACTAGATATTTTTATTTTATAGGATAGGGGGGCAAACGAGCAGATGGGTCACGTGATGGTAGATAACTAATACCGCCCATGGGCACTTGCAACTCAAGAGTCACAAGTGCGTTGCCGGCCTTTAAGGTGGGAGTAGGGGAAGAAGTGAAGTGGGGGAGAGGGGAGGGGAGGGGGGATAGGGGGAAGAGGGGGAGAAGGAAAGGTTATAGCCTCCGATAACCTTACTCCCTTGGCTAAAAACAATGCAGCATTGCTTCACTGCCGGTTTTCTGTGAGGCCGTGGCATTACTCCGGTCGAGCCGACCCATACATGCCGAAGCGTGGGTCTCCCACGAACAAAAAGATGATGTTTTGTTAGACACTTCCTTACTTAGGTACAGACTTTCATATTTGAATTGATGTTTAGAGAAGCGTTCCGCATAGTTGTACCGAGTATTAGGCTCTACTAGAAATGTGTGAGGTAGCTAAGCGGTAAAACTAAGCTACAAAACTATTTGTCTTGTTCCACTAGAGCTAAATTGCCTTGTTGTACAAGTAAGATGTGGTATGGACATACGCGACGCAAACCGTGCGCGATGCATCGCGTTCACAAACTTACTAAATCGTCGTCGTAGAAAAACGACGGATTTGATTTTTAGTAACTTTACAGGAGCGCACTGTAAAGCTTTCAAATTATGTTTTACGTAATATTTTGAAAACGTCTGTTTCTGTTAATGAAATCTGCAAATGTTACTGTGTGTATGAGCTTTGAAAAACGTTTTGTTTTATGATAAAGTATAATGTTTTCAGTAGGCTTATGTCAAAAACAATAATTGTCAAGTCAATCGTCTAATTGTAGTTACCTTTATGAAATACAGAGCAGAGCTGAGAGAAAAGTCACAGTCGTAGTCGTAGAAAAACGGCGGATTTGATTTTTTGAGGATATGACTATTTTTGACGAGTATTTGACTCGCGAGGTCTTGGTTCACATCTTAGGCACCCATCCTAAGCATATATCCATAGTTCGAATCCGTAGCACACATACGTCGCTTTAATTAGTATAAAATAACTTAGCTTCGTTGAACAATGTTCCCTTACAGCTACGCTAAGCTACCTTAAGCCATGATTTTAAAGTACATATTTACTAAACACCTGTGTTTCTTTTGTCTCAAAAGTGAGACAAAAGACACCCTAGCGGGACTCGGTGAGATTCTAATTTATAGTAATGTGTTAATCAAAAATGTTTTACTAAATGCATAATTACGCATACACGTACTACACGGCACGTATGGGCCGGCTCGACCGGAGTGATACCACGGCCTCACAGAAAACCGGCAGTGAAGCAATGCTTGCATGGCTTTTCGCCTAAGGAGTGAGGTTAAAATATAATATATAATAAAAATGATTATTCGAGAATTAGCTCGGGAGGTGCCTAGTATTTGATATCCCTACCAAAACCAACATTTTTGTTTTGGCAGTATTATTAATACTTTTTTAATTAGTCTTCTAACATTTCTCTGGAATCTATACTAAATCTAAGCTTAAGAGTTTTTTGGTTTGATTGTTTAATAATAATAACTTCAAATATCTGACACACGGCCGTCTGATCCCAAACTAGGCAGAACCTGTACTATGGTAATCAGACTGCTGATTAGCATTCTTACATATTTCTAAATACATACATATTAAAAATTAATTACACCCAGACCCATTGTTTGTTTGTTTTAACACGCTAATACCTGAAAATAACAGTCGGATTCGAAAGTATCTTCTTGTATTAGATAGAGTATTCATTGAGGTAGATTACAGGCTGTGTAACATCACGCTACGACTCTAAGGCGCGGAGGAGTGACCATAAACGGTGATGAAACTGCGGGGACCGGTTAGTAACAATATCATTGGTGTTATAAACACCAATTATATTCATTTAATACTTCTTAAATTTTACTCGTAATACGGATGTTAAAAAACAGCTTACATAAGACCTTTTTCATATAGGATGACTTCCCATAAATGTTCAAAGGAAATAACTTTCCTTTCAACATTGATACCTCTATCAAGACATTTTGTTGACGGGCTATTTAGATACAATTTGTTGCTCACGTGTTTCGCATAAATATATCTATATGTAGGTAAATTTATGAGAAGAGAATAGCCAACATCTGTAGTTCCAGTTCTAGGAATACGAATTTCTGAGAACATCCGTCGCATTTTTCGAACTTTTTTGTGAAAATGTCAAGTTGGGAGTGTCAATGTTGGGATGACACAAAAGACGTAGATAATGTTGTCATAAATTCATTGGCTGTTCTTAATTTTAAATCTTATTATTATTAAGGACACAAACTTTAAATGTAATATTGTCTTACACGTGTAAGCTTGGCTTACACGTGTAAAGAATATGACACAAAGACTGACGATATCAATCAACACAAAAGGTGGCAACCGAATAATTCTTAACTCTTATTTTTTTCTTATTTAAAAAGACAACTTCCGCATTAGGAATTACTCCTGTGTCGCGGGGGACTTTACAAACATACAAACAACGGACACAAAAAACACCCAGACTAGAGTGGGAATTGAACCCACGACCTATGGCATAGCAGTCAGGGTCACTAACCACTAGGCAAACAGGCCACTCATAATTGTGCGTTAATACTAAAACTAAATTTTGTGCTGTTTTCTCTCTCTGAACTGTCAGTGCTGCAATAATAGGTCCTTCCCGTCCTAGATTGCAAAGAGGACTGCGAGCCTCGTTAATTAACCGGGACACATAGACATCTCCTATTTACGTAAGGCTCTATGTGGGGGTGGAGGTCATAAAATCCGTTTCATCCACCCGCAGCTAGTCTTATGAGTGAGCTGTGTGAGTTAAACGCAGAGTGTAAGAAATCGACTATTAAGTAAGCATATAATTCATAGCTTCATTATTAAGTTGTGTGTAGAACAAGAAAGAAGAAGAAGAAATAGCATTAAATAATTTAGAAATCACTGCTTCAGTATTTTGTCAAATAATGAAATAATAACTTGATTAACACGTCCACATAAATATTCTTTGCGAGTACAAAACGCCGGAGCTAGTAAATTAAATTTGTATTCATGACTTCATCCAATTTTAGAGTAAATAGCCAATTTTAGAGTAAATTAGCTGACCCGACGTACGATGTCCTGTCTGAATTTCAATAAATTTGTTTGTGATCATTTTAGTTTTACTTAACAAAGCCCTTTTAGTCTTTTTCCTCGTTGTAGAATATGCTGGACAAGTTTTTTAAATATTTCTTTAAGTGAAAACCTTACTCTGACTAACATTAGTAGAAACGCATCCTTTCAATACGACGTGTGTTGCGGATTTGTTTTAAAAATAACTCGGCAACACACGTTGCAACAGTAAGACAGGCGTCGCCGTCGGCTTCTGCGCGTTCATAAGGCGCCCATTACACGGTTCTTAGGTTTTGCTGTCAGTATTGCACAGTATAATGTATATACAGTATTGTATCTTCATACAAACGGTCGGATTGCCACGCCTTGAGTTCGGTATACACTCGGTACCAGGGCTGCCAGTTTATATTATTGGATGCTAAATTCGTATAACTCAAGCAGGTAGATGAAATTATGGGCAGCCCTATCGCGTGTTTGCGTACCGTCCGGCTGCTGTAGGTAATTCTTTCAAGGAGGCCCAGTCACAATACTGTATATACATTATACTGTGGTATTGCCGAATAACCAATCGTCCAATGCAATGATCGACGGTTGCATGATGAGATTTTGATGTCTATATTATTTAATCAATCACCAACGAATATCCGTCAATCATGACTTTTGGTAACGATTGATGTTTGCATGAGCGTCTAATGGACGCCTAAAGTTACCAAAAATATAAATACAACTCACGAAAGTTTTTATTCTAATTGGAAGGATCATATCCAAACTCGTCTAGCCGTTCCTAAGTGATGTAGTTACGTAGAAAGATAGATAGATAATTATTTTTGTAAATATGTATAATTTTTTACCTTAAAAGGGATTATGATAAACAGAAAACTAGAAAGCAGAGCAGAATAAAGGTGACCATGATCAATTTCAGCAAATTTTCTTATCTTCTTTAAAAAATCGTGTCACGTTGTTTGTTCGCAATGGACAGAATAGTTTTTATCTTAATTTTTAGTCACAATATTTTTCACTTACAAATTAAATTACTTAGTCGGAGCAACGCGTGACCGAGTAGAGCTATTATATATGTCAGAGAAATGGAGTGGCTTTTCTTATTTTTAAAAAGATAATTCCTGCACTAGGAATGCCTGTGTCACGAGCGACTTTGCAAATATTCAAAAGAATACACAGAACACCCAGATTCGGAACAACAATTTTTTTGACTTTTGACAAACGCTTTCGGTACGAAGCGTTCGATATGGAGCGAACGTCAACACCTTCTAGAAAACAAAACAAAATGTAGTGATTTTCTTTTTTATAACGTTTATTAATTGGAATACGCATACCTATATATTTTTAAGGAGATCAGACTCAAAAGATTTCTGCTTTTGATAGAGCTGTTCAGAACAAGAACTTCTCTTACTGAAGACCGACTTAAAGATACAGGATACAGTCTGATTTGTGGAGTTGAATACGTAAGTGTTGTAAGTATATTTTACAAAATATTTTGTAAAAATGAAATGTTAACTGTTAATCTCTTTTGCACCTTGGGGGGGCCTACAAATCTTTTCAAATGTAACATCAATAAAACATTTCAGGCTAATTAAAAATGTATAACAACACCATTTTATGGAAAAATACTTTTTTCTTAAAATAAAGTCGTTTTACCTCCACTGTAAATTAAAATTTTAAGGGCTTTTAATTATTTTTACCATTATACCCTTTGGAGTGGTCTATTGTGGATATGAAGGGCATCCATTTACATGTAAATACGTGATTAGGGTTGCGTTAAAAGTATCATGTAACCCGTGGGAGTTTATCTTTCATTCATGGGAGCAAATATTGCAGGTGAGGTATTATTTTTAGGCAGCCATTTAATTAGCATTCTTAAATATTCTACTCTAGACATTAAAACAATAATCTACAACATGAAACATTCAGAGCTTATTAAACTGTACAGAAAAATATTTGTAGGACTGTGCTAAGTATTTGTGTATGTGTATATATGTTTGTGTAAGTATGTATGTGAGCATCTACTAGTAGTAGGTATATATTAGTACATATTATATATTTGACACCATAACAACCCACACTAAATCATTACAGTCCTGTCCATCCAAAGATTGCCTCTAAGATATTGCTTGTTGTGTTAAGGCCTTCCATTGTACATTTTATGTTTAAGTTGTTTTTTTTATATGTATATGTTACTGTAAAGCCCGAATATTGGTAAATCCTAAGATTCACCAACCGTTATTGGTAAAAGCCCCAATTTTATAAAGAAGGGATATTTTTTCAGGTTTTTACCATGAGAGTTTGGTAAACCCTAGGTTTTAACAATGGCGGTTGGGAAATGTTGTTTATTTAAAAAAAACAATGGATTAATCAACTTAATCATTTATTTCAATCACATTCACACTAATCAGTCAAAAGCTTGAACAATTGTAATTATAATTATGATAATTTTTAATTATCTACCTATCAGCTAAATGATGACATAGTTTAAAGTATTATCATTTGGAATATTTATTAATAACTAGTAAAACATAATTTAAAGACAAGGTGTCTTTCAAATTACTCTTTAAATAATAAAAAACAAATAACTTCTCGAAGACTTACTTCTTTATCTTTAACAACTTTTTCTATCTTAGTATCGGTGTATAAATATACATGTACCTCGGAACACGAGGTAAACGGACTGGCTGCTTTAGTACTCCAAAATACCTGATTTCTCGATGCTCATCGTTTATCGCTGCAATCAGTTTTTCTTCGCCGCCTATAGTCAAAATATCAAAACGCTTTATCCGTCTGTAATGAACGGCTTTCTTCTTCTTCGCGTTTTTTGCAATTTTGAGTTCCTCTAAACACTATGTATTTGTCCTTATCCATATAAAAGTTGTCTCTGTTTTACACTCATTTTGATTTGTAAGTTACTTTTAGCAATAAAAACACAAACAGAAATCGAATTAACGTGTGTTGAACGTGTCAAGCGATTGGTTGAAGCGAGCAGTGGCGGTGTAAGAAGGATTCGTCGCGTCGGAAGGTTTTGACTGATGTGTGTAAATGTGATTGAAATAAATGCTTAAGTCAATTAATAATTAATTAAAATAATAAATTTACATAACTTTCATGGTAAAAACCCGAAAAATTATCTCTTCTTTATAAAATTCGAACTTTTACCACAAACGGTTGGTAAATCTTAGGATTTACCAATATTCGGGCTTTTACAGTAACATATGTATTAGGTGTACAATAAGAAGTACATACTTACTTAAATAATTAATTTAACAGACAGTTAGCTCTTATTATGTGGTTCCATTATATATTGTATATGTTCATATGTGTTCTACGAGTATTATGGTATTGACGTCGTAAAGTGGTTTTTATTTTCATTTGACATAAGTAATCTATTTTTTGACACACAAATTGAAATCACTTTGCTGGCTGTCTGTCAATTATTTTTCGGGGACATCTCAAAGTACTTTGAAATTATTTCCGATGCGTTCTACTTAAGACACATGTCTTTGCTTACTAATTTTTGGAGAATTGAGGTATTACAATTTACATGAAAAATATTCGATTTCAAGTAGACCTGTAATTGCGCCCTTGGGTGAAAATTGAGAAGTAATAGGCTATCGTGGTTTGGACGTGTGATGCGGACAGATGAGCAAGTTGTGCAAGAGAGTTTTATGTATGGAAGTTGATGGGTAGTAGAAAATGAAAAATGAAAAGACGGACCGATTGCGTGAAAGAGAATTTAGCTAGAAGAGAAGAAGAAGTGAAATGATGGATTATGGACTAGAATAAAGAAGAATGTCAGTGTAATATGTTTTACACTGACTCCAAATAGAGTTGGGAAAAGAGTAAAAATATGATGATGGAGTTACCTAAAATAAGATAGACCTTATACCGCGGCTGTCATCAATGTGTCGAGTTTAAGAATATGTGAAATATCGACGCTTTTAAAACATTTGAAGTTTATGGTTATATTTAACCGTTATTTAGCTTTATTCTCAATAAAAACAAAGTCATTTACTTGAGAACAATAATAACTTGAAGTATATTTACAGGTTCGACATTTCACTCAATAAATATACAATTGTAGGTAGGTACTAATCTAATGTATTCATTTGCCCGAGGATAAGTTATCTGACTGATACGGTACGTACATATTGAGCTAGTCGAGTTTTGAATACATTAAATGAGTGTATATGTTTAATGTGCGATGGTAGTTTATTATATAGCTGTGCCTTTTCAGTTTTACATTTTATATCAAACTAAGCGGTTCATAGTTTGCGGTCAAAAAATATTACAATTTGTAGAAATATTGTGTAGATCGAATGATCCTCAAACATAAGCAATGTTGAGTTACAACGTCAAATAAGGAGGCGGTTTACAATGTCAGAGTATTTTTTGTGTATTTTTTTCATCTATTGTAAACACATTTTTAATGTTTTTTATTGAAAAAAAAAAATGAGTGTCAAAATAGCTTAATTATAAAACTTTCTAGTGTCGTGTTGTAGGCATTAAACTCTATTGTTCTGTTTTTAAAACATATAATTATTATTTGTAAAAATCTGAAGTTTTAAACTCATTTCATTGGATTCATGTAAAACTAAAAAGCACATAACTCGTATAATGTTACTGCACTGAGTTTATTCTGTACAGGATGATAGAGAAAACCAGAATAAAGCGAATAAGTCAGAAACTGGGGCAATTTATATGCAAATAAAACGTGGAGCAAAAAAAAAATTAGTAATCCCCGAGGAGGTGTTTAAATTTGTACCAGGTGCGCGGTTGAGCATTACGTCACATACTTCCCCTATATTAATGAGATACGTACATCGTTTTAGGAATATTACTGACAAAACTTTGCTGGTATATTTCTGAGAATTTCTTGGCAGAGTTTTAGAAAATGATTCTGATGTACACCACTACTATGTGTTATCGGTTTCTGGGAGAGCTTTATACCCTCTTAAATATCTGATTCGGGAGATGCCTATCCCTATGACCTATAGTTTTCTACTGGCCTGGACAGGTTTTTCGGTTCAAGGCTAGAAAAAATATTTTAAGTTTTTTCTTCGCATTCATGAGAAGTTAATTCAGGTGACCTCCCCGTCGTGTCTGAAACTAGGCATCCTTGAAATATACACGTGAGTAAAATCTTTATTAAACTCTATGAGTCACAAATGCGTTATCGACGTTATAACGATGCGGGCAGAGAGGACCCTCTCAAACAATTTACCCGCTTCGTCCAGCAACATGATTTGCGATTTGTAGGTCGCGACCGGTACGCTGTCCCGACTTCATCAAAAGCACTAACTTTCCGCTCTTCCAGCAGTCAGGGAAGGGTCTGGACGCTAAGCTAGCGTCGATCACCTCCCTGAGACAGTTGGACATGTAGTCGAGGGCTAGGGCCAACACTCGTGCAGGGATCCCGTCTGGCCCGGGGGCGGTGTTCTTTGAACGGATCCGTAGAACAGCCGCCCTTACCTCCGCCTCCGTGACTGGCGGAACACCCTCAGAGCCTCACGAGCTTCTTTTATTTTAGTAAACGTTTCACACTATTCCGCCGGTTTCAAATACTTTTGACCTGCCCTTTCTTCATAACATCACCGATGTGGTCAAAGTATATTCTGCGTGGTCGATGCTTTACAAGCCTCGTTTTCACTAACGTTTGCCTTTTCTTTTTGTTTCCTTATTTGCTGATAGATTCATTTATGTTGGACTAGCTAATGCCCGCGGCTTCGCTCACGTAAAAGTTATTTTTGTTTATGGTTCGGGAACAGTTGTTTTTTTTGGATGAAAGATACCCTATGTCCTCTTTTGTACCCATGGCAACGTGTGTGCAAAATTTCATGATGATTGGTTCAGTAGTTAGGGCGCAAAAGCGTAACAAACAAACAAACAGAGTTACTTTCGCATTTATATAATTATAAAAATACTAGTCGTCTCCCCGCAGTTAGACCTGCTTTTATGGTCACTGCTCCGCTCCTATTCGTCTTAGTGTGATGTTATACAGCCTATAGTCTTCCTCGATAAATGGGCAATCCAACACCAAAATAATTTTTCAATTCCAACCAATAGTTACAAACAAACTCTTCAGCTTTATAATATTAGTATAGATCTAATATTATATTAGTATGGTAAGTTATCTTTTGTGACACTGTACAAACAGTACTACTGCAAAGCTATGGACAAAGTACAGTATTTACTACAGATAGTATTACTTCAATAATGGGAATTCTGTTCCATTTTCATTTGATACCGAGTGCTCGAAAGTTAAACATTCGAGATTAGTAAATATTTGGAACCTCGTGATTCAGAAAGTTATTTTTAAATTTTATTCACTCTATCCCAGCTTTTCAAACATGGGCTCTTCGAAGTTTTAAGTTTAAATTAAATTTTATTTAGGTTAGAAACTTTATTAATTGATTTTATTTATAAGCCCATAATCCTAAACAATATTGTTCTCTTATCAAAAGTTTATTAAACAAAACTCTGACAGAATTTAAATATATGTAAAATATAGGTTTAGTTCAGTATTATGTTATTTTACATAACAAGAACACTACCAATTATTTCTTTTATTTATTTTGTTATCTTTGTGAATCCAAAGGTTGCCTGAAAGAAATCGCTGTCTTACATAACAATTTCTTTCAGGCAACCTTTTGTGTTAAAGACCACCACGTGTGTTGTTTTCTTTATAATCAAATTTTAATTGTTGACGACTTCATTTATTTTTAATCTGACGGGCTTGTTGGTCTAGTGGTTAGTGGTCATGACTGCTGAGCCAGAGGTCGTTGGTTCGATAGCTATGCCTAAAAAATTGTCTGTCTGTCTGTTTGTTCCCGCTAATCTCCGGCACGGGTGGACCAATTTCCACGGGACTTTCACTGGCACATAGCTGGTGTTATAAGAAGTAACTTGGGCTACTTTTATTTTGGAAAAAGAAAAATAATTAGGGTTCCGAATATGTATGCGAGCGAACCCGCGCGGGAACTGCTAGTCTATAATATGAATGTATTTAGTAATATATAAGTTTGTTTATTAGCAGTCTGGTTACCATAGTACAGGCTCTGTCTAGTTTGGAATCAGCCGTCTTTCTCAAGTTATAAAAAAAAACATGTACCTTACTTCGAGCATAAAGAGCCGTTCGAAAGGTAAAGTAACCTTAAATTACAATTAAAATGGTATTGTCCAAAGATCGCGATTCAAAGTTTTTCTGCTATAAAAATAAATAATATTCTTCATTCGTAAATAAAAAAAAAAATAGAAACTTAGACTTAACTTGACTAATACTTTTACTTGACTGAATGAGTTTGGAAAATTTAAATTTTGTAAAATGTAATTAAATTAAATTGTAGGAAGATTCATATAAGTAATGATTCCTCTGGCTGGACTGTTGGCCTAGTGGTTAGTGACCCTGACTGCTATGCCATAGGTCATGGGTTCGATTCCCACCCGAGTCTGGGTGTTCTTTGGGTCCGTTGTTTGTATGTTTGTAAAGTCTCCCGCGATACAGGAGTAATTCCTAGTTGTCTTTTTAAAAAACCAAAAAAAAAAAAACTCTATACTCAATATATCAATTCAAATATAGGGCAACAAAATTTTTGGTAAATATAATTATAATGTTCAATATTTTAAATCGTGACATACCTTAATAGAAATTGTTTTTTCTTGTTAATTTCTTTTTTAATTCTTTTATTGTTTCTGCATGACAGGTAAAATATAATAAATTTATTTTTGATTATTATGTTATTTATAGATTTTTTTAAATTATTTTTGTTAGTGATACTAACACAATATTGTATGATTGTTTCTGAATAAATTAACTATAAGCTCGTTGACAAGAATTTTCAATAAAGTTTAAAATAATCCAAAACGTTTGAACCTCTACCACACAGGCGACCATTCGTATCAATAAGTACATAAACAAGATGCAAACAAGCACACCAAAGAGAGATATTTCCCAAATATACCTTTAGCATCATTTTCTTTCTCCAAATAAAATCTCAAAATGTTCAAGCCCACTTACCAACGACGTCGAGTCTTAGAAAGATGCTAGTGGGGGGGTGTGATGACACTTGACACTCATAGATCCCGGCGTCGCGTTTCTGAACGAATCTCACTTTTAACGTCCAGTCCTGGAAAGAAAGTTCATTTGAAAATTTGAACAGTAGTCTTCTGTTCCCAAGTTATTTAAATGACGTTATGAAGTTCCTTTTTGTACCTACTTATAATTTATTAAGCTAATTCAATATTATTTACACTGGGTTATTATTACTGTACATAATATCTTGATCATTATTTATGCAAATATCTTAGTAGTGTACTACAATTCATAATAACATGTTTTGAATTGAGTATAGAAAACCAAGGCGGTGAACAACATTGCAAACGAACACTTATTGACACGCATGTTTATAGAATTAATATGCATACTCAGATTCTTAGTCCTTTCAGAATAATTCCTTCAAGAAGAGTATCTACAAGAATAGAGCAAAGTCTAAGGCACGCTTGAATCAGGTCACGCGATTAATTTGAATGAAATTAAATGACTACGTATTGATATAAAAAAAATATTACAATAACCTATTATTTATTTATTTATTTATTTAAAACTTTATGCACATAGAGTATAGAGGCGGAATAATGCCATAGGCATTCTCTGCCAGTCAACCTTCGGGTGATGCAGAGAAAATAGGAAGTAGGTGCATTAAAAATATTACAGTTTATTAGGTAAAACTATTATGTTTGTACTAAGCCATAGAACCGCCCTTAGGACTTAGAATAATAAAAGTAGATGTTTTAAACTTAATTATATCATTAAGTTTTGATACTTAAGTCCGACAAACCCCCGACGTAAAAACTAGGTATAAATTTAACATGGTGTATTTGTGTACGTATACTGTATTTATGTATGTGTGCGTCATAGCTCAAAAACGAATGAAACGATTTGATTGCGGTTTTTTTTTGTTTAAAAGGTGACTTGATCAAAAATGTTTTTAAGGTAGCCATACACGGCAGGGTGTACCTGACAGGTTTGCCCGTACAGTTGAATTTTACAGGTAACCCGGAGCGTATGTGTTGCACATCTGTGCAGGTTTCAGGTTTTACTCAGCTCAAGCTTACCTGACGGTGTAACTGTACAGGCAAACATGTCAAGTACACCCTATCGTGTACCTATCATTAGCTCGTTTCTAATAGTTAAAGGGACTTTCGGTTAGTTTTTAAATGTATGATTAATTTTAATTTTATTCTGAAATGTTTTTTCTAGTGAGTGCATATCTAAACTAATAAATATAAACTGAAGAGTTTGTGTGTTTAGTTGAACGCGGTAATCTCAGGAACTAATGGTTCGATTTGAAAAATTATTTTAGTGTTGGATAGCCCAGTTTTCGAGGAAGGCTATAGGTTATATAACATCACGCTGCGGCCAAGGTTGCACGGGGACAGCTTGTTTTAAATATTCTTTCTAGCGGTATTGAATATTCATTGAAGCCGTGCTACTAAACAACTTTAACACTTATGTAAATAAATAGAACAAGACTTAAAAGCTGTTATATTTTTATAAGGAAGTTACCTTTTATTTACCCAACGTTTCGATTTGTCAATGGTAGTCGCGGCTGAACTGATCTCCCAATCGTTTTTTTTCCTTTCAAAATTTGTGTATTCGCATGATTGATTTGGTTTGTAAAATATACACAAGCTTGCGTTATTTGAAAGTCCCTACTAATCCTAAATAATATTATATTATGGTCAAGTAGTTAGCGATCCTGAATCCCGCCATAGGTCTTGGGTTCGATTCCCACCCAGGACAAATGATTGTGTGATAAGCATGATCATTAGTTTTGTGTCTGGGTGTAATTTATCTATGTATGTTATGTAAAAGTGAAGTGTCTGTTCGTAATGTCAAAATAATATTTTTTTAAGCTCATACAGTTATTTGCACAATACCTGTACCTAAAAATCAGTATTAAATTTTTTTATCTATGTATTTACGGGAATTAACGCGATCACGAAAAGGTATTACATATTTCTCTGAATTGCCTGACGTTTCGACCGGACTGCACTGGCCGTGGTCACAGGCTGACCGCGAAAGTTTAAAAGTTAGTATTAAAATTTTTTGTCTGTCTGTCTGTTGGTTCCGGCTAATTTCCAGAACGGGTTTACCGATTTCCACGGGACTTTCACTGGCAGATAGCTGGTGTAATAAGAAGTAACTTCGGTTACTTTTATTTTGGAAAAATAATTAGGGTTCCGCGTAAAATATATAAATATGTACACGCGAGCGAAGCCGCGCGGGAACTGCTATTAAATATATAAGTATGTTTATTAGCACTCTGGTTACCATAGTACAGTGCTTAGTTTGGGATTATACGACCGTGTGTCAAATGAGATAAGTTATTATTATATTAAGTTATTATATTAATTATTATTAATACGAAAACATAACATGCGAATGTGAGTCTGTTTGTTTGTTACGTTTGCATGCTCTAACTACTCTACCGTTCATAATAAAATTTTGCATACTTTGCATTGCGTTGTAAGGGATACAGAAAAGGAATTCATCTTAATGTCAGCGATACAAGAATTGATTGACTAATGCCCGGTTCCTATAATCAAGAAACGATTCGTTTTGCTTACGGACGGTAAATTTTTTGTTGAAAATTAAACGAAATTTTACAGTCCGTAAGTAAAACGAATCGTTTCTTAACTATAGGAACCGGGCATAAATCTATATTAACTCGAGCAAAGCCGCAGGCAAAAGCTTGTTATGTGTAAAGAAGCTGCTAAAACACACACAGGTTTTTGTTTATTATGACATAACGAGAGGTTTGTAGAGGCAGCTGACAGAGCCCTAAGTAATTCAAATGTGGACAGGGATGAATCCTCTTTTGGTAAATATTTAGATACCACAAAATGAGGTCCGACCAAAAACATTTTTGTTGACCAAAATATGTATGTTTACAAAGAAATACATTTCATAACGTTGTCAGAGATTTATGTCAAAATAAATGTATACACGTTTCTGTGATTTCTGTTGTTTTCAAGGTTGAAAGTGGAATGTTTAAGTGAAAGTGAAAATCGTAGAAAAATAGTCACCATGCTTATGTTTAAAATATATTTTTTTTTATGGGATAGGTGGCAAACGAGCAGACTTGTCACCTGATGGTAAGTGACTAACGCCACCCATTACCTGCCTGACTGAGGATCTAAATAATTTCAGGCTGTTTTTTCTCTTTTACAACTATTTTGATCACGTATCAGTAGATACGTGATCAAAATAGTTTTTAAAGAATTGGATTTTTAAAGAAAACTATTCTTCTAACATTACTCAATATAAAATAGGGTTCATTTATGTATAAATGTGAGTTTCTTTATTCCGTAATAACATCTAAATTCTTGAACAGACTTGGTTGTATCTATCGTTAGAATCCTTACAGACACTTAAACTGGCTTTAAGTTTAAAAACAAAATTCAATATGGCAGCCTGCTGTGTGCACGTTATTCGTTTTTTCTTTTTCACGACAGTAAAAAAGTTAAAAATTAACTGTTAGTGTTTGGTTTTATAATAAAAAAATTTTTTTTTTTTACTTTTTAGCCGTGAGTAAAGTCTTCTAGACTGTAAAGCTAAGATTATTTTAAAATATATTTATATAGGCGTGCTGAGAACGATTACGGTTAAAGTTGTTATTTAGAAAAACTTGCATACTGTGTCTGCAAATAACCTCCTACAACCGACTTCAAAATTCGGTTAAATATAACTACTATGGAGGAACGAGGTCTGATCTCCCTCCGATACAAACGGACAATCTTCCTATTATTCTAGCTATTGGGATGCTGTACACATACAATTATGTGTGAGAACTATTGTTTGATGTGGGTTTGATTTCTGTCTATAGTGAGAGGAGTATTGTTTACATAGGTATAATAACTTTTTTAATATTATCATACAAAGGCCCTGTTTCATAAGCTAGCTACCCTTGATATAGATTTAATACTTATTTTCTACTTACAGTAGATAATATTAGTTATTTATAGCTTTGTATCGATATCATAAGAGATATTGTTCTGTAGCGAAAGGCGAGACAGAATAAAAGGACACATAACCTTTGAAAAAGTCTATCAGTCTATTTACTTCTAGCAAAGGATCAAGGTGTAATTATGGGGAACATCGTAATATAGTAGGTATACAATGTTACATGGTCTTATTCGCCGGGGATTTCGGAATGGAATAAATACGAATGTGCGGCTTATTTTCTTGAGCACGATATTCTCTAGAGGCTGAGCACCAAATTTTTGTAAAATCAGAGCTACTTTCGTTATCTCTGCATCGTTATGTACCTAATGGAAATAGAGGTTATTTCATTGTAAATGTATTACAAATGAATAGAAATAAAGACAAAATATTATTGGCTAATATTTTCAAAGATTTTACAAAACATAAACAAAATCGATCTGTGGGATGCAAGTGTGGAATGATGAATGGTTATTTACATGCAGTACAGAAAGTTAAAGAAAAAAAAAGCAAATCAAACATAAACAAGTCCAGAAAGAAAAACAAGTATAGTTACTATAGAGAAAATAAAGAATTAAGCCATTACGTTATGCCTGATTTAAAGTAGTGATCTTTTAACTAAGTAACGATACAGAACAAGTTTTTGAAAATTTAAGAATATAACTGATCCTACGTAAGGCAGAGGATTGATATAAATAAAACTACCAATTGGCACGCTGAAATATCACGCTATGTCCGAAAATAAATGTACGCAATTTTTTTTAAAGGCATCCATCCTATCTGTGTGATGTGCCTAGGATGGACTAGGTGACTAATGGATATATTAAACGGAGCCTGAAAGTAGCACTGGATGAAAAGTTGCGGAGCATTAGGTTATCGTGGTATGGACGTTTAATGCGGAGAGATGAACAAAATATGATGAAGAGAGTTTTATAAATGGTGGTTGACGGGTACAAGAAAAGAGGACGACTAAAGAAAAGATATATAGCCTGTGTGAAAGAAGATATGTCTACAAAGGGAGTTGGCAGTCAAATGAGAGTGTTAAAGTGGAATGAAAGCATAAAACATATTGTGCCGACACCAAATAAAATTGGGACAAGGGTAGGCATATGATGATGATATCATCCTATTTGCCATACTGGTCAAGTTTTGTTAAATTCCAAACATGAAAAGAGGAAGAGTGAAGAGAGAAAAACGTTATGAGAGGTGTTTCAAATATAACAAGCCGTATGTGAGATGTGTCAAGTTATTACATAATAAATTGTGTATGGATTTGCGACGTCGTCAATTAGTCAAAAATGGTTTGTATGAAAAAATCATGTTATACGAAGATATTTGTCTTTCAAACAACTTTTTAGCGTTAGAGGGATTTGTATGAAATCTTTTGCAAAGTACCTATTAACACATAAGCGCACACAAACGGGAATCTATGTGAGCGGAACTGCGGGCGATAGATTAATTTCTATGTGTTCAATACTATTGTTTCCCGGATAATTTAATACGCGTATCACAGCTGCCTCTCTTAAAAGTTTTAACTTTACATTAAAATTGTGGATTGTAAATTTAACTAGCCAAGAATCCCCCGACATATGCATAAACCATATTCGCTCATATTTTGTCAAAGAAGAATTATTTTGTCAAAGAAAAAACCAAACAATGAGGTGAGAGTTAAAATAAAAATGTTCGGGCAAAATTTCAATTCCTTCCCTAAAATTATCGGAAATATCAGATGTGTAAATCTCCTCCGATATTTCAGGTATGTGTGTGTCACGAAATAATTGAAAAGTACGGTTTTTTACCAATTACTCATTTGTCGTGTTATACTTGAGATGTATCTGAGAAATCCTTTGGGAAATTATCGCAAAGGAGATCCAACAACCTTGTAATAATATTGTTACGTGATTATGCCAAAGAGGAGTTTGAAGACTTCTCTTCTGCCAGATGCTAAAATAAGTTGTGATGTTCATCTTTTCATAATTGACGTTATGCATAAGTCCATGGAGATAGTAAAGTAGTTTAGATTTTGATTGTTTTTAAATGTTATGTGCTTATAAAGTAGTCATCTCTTCAAATAATTTTTAAAACTTATTTTTCACATATTCTCAAGTCTTAGAGTGCATCGGACAATGAAAACTTACTTAAATTACTGAAAGGGATGGCTTTAGCATTCAGTTACCAAAAAAATTTTTGAAAAAATCTACCCGTAAAACAGTTATGACTACTTATGACCGCTTGAATTTCCAAACAAAATTTGGAATTTAACATTGAACATATTTTTTTATTGAATCTGTTATTTAGAAAATCCGCTAAAAACTAACTTTAAAAATTATCCAATTTCCTAAAACTTAAAAGAAGTTCATGACCGTAATTCTTAAACTTTACACATTCCGCCTGCTTTTATGAGAAACGGAGGCGATAATACCTGGAAATTTAAACGGCCATAATTTAAAAAAATCTTTTGGATTTTTTTTAAAGTTTTTTTAAGTCTTATAACTACTTACATGATAGAGTTATGCCCTTTTAGTGATATAAGTAAGTAAGTTGTCAGATGCACCCTGCATAATATACTTTATTTAACGTGTTTGAATTATTTATCTCATATTTTGCTTACTGAGCGGCAGTTTGACTGAACTGACTATTTGATTTAGCTTATTTTAAGTTAATTATCTTAATTTATTGACCCTTATTCTAACCCTTATTTAAATATAATAAATAAATAGTAAAATACAGCATAATGGGTATCTTAATACGCCCGAAGTATGTATTTTATTTACTTTGTACCAAATTATTCTAATACAATAGCTTTCATATTTCTAAGCCCTACAATATGGTAAATTGGTTTGACCATGGGATCAAGTCTTCACACAACAGTTTATATAAGTAACTAGCAGCGCCTCGCGGTCCCGATCCCATGGGAATGTCGGGATAAAAAACCCATGCGTTAATTCAGGTCTCCAGCTATATACATACCAAGTTTTATCGCAATCGGTTCAGTAGTTTTTGTGTGAAAACATTACAAACATACACACAAATGTTTCCTCTTTATAATATTAGTTCAGATAATAGATAATATGTCATGCGTGTGTTTTTTTTTTTTTTATATGCAATGTGTGCTTACCTCTGAGTGTTGTAAGTGAATCGCTTGAAACCTTTGGTCTGAACTGTACGTCGTTAGGCCAACTGTTAGCAGGTGATAGTCTTTTCTTCTTATCCATGACACCTGAAACAAAGAAGTGAATTATGTTAATATCGTTCTCATCGCTATTTCAATCCGTTTTATTGGATTATCGTTATCGTGGTCGCAAATGCAAGTAAGAGCCAGCTGAGTTCCTAATTATATTAGACATTAGCTTTGGGTTATTACGGGGTACCTTTAGAATCAGGGATACATTCATCTCACTAATATTATAAATGTAAAAGTTTGGATGGATTTATGTTTATTGCTCTTTCACGCCAAAACTAGTAAACCGATTATGATGAAACTTGGTATGTAGATAGCTGGAGACCTAGATTAAAATATAGGCTACTTTTTATTCCAATATTCACACGGGATTGGGACTTACGTGGGTGAAACCGCGAAACTAGTTTAATTATTTGTCTTTTATAACCGTTGCTCACAAAGCTGATTATAGACTGACTTGTTAATTAGTTTAGGCTTTATGGAATAGCAAACTAAGCAATTTCTTACGTTTGTGCGATAAGTCCAAAGGTTTCTCATTACCTACTTTAGGATTTAGTAAGACCTTGTTTATCGAATGCCCAATGCGAGGCGCTCGTGGCTAAGTGGTAAGCGAGCAGGTTAGCATATTATAAGATTAAGTCACTTCACGTAAAATATCGAAGTTCGGCCGTATCGTAGTTAGACTGAAAGCCGACCCCAACTTAGTTGAGAAAAGGCACAGAGGATGAGAATGTTGGTGTTCGAATGCCCATGCGTTAATTCACATGTAAAAAAGCACTTACAAGGCTTCTCGGATCTACTAATTCACAACCCTGAACGTTCTTTTTTTCCGTTAAATGATGATATATTCACAATATTACACATTATCAACGTATAAGTTAAACCATTCAAATATTTCATCGACACGGGCTCAATTCAAAAAAATAAAACAAATATATATAAATTGTTAAGCAATAGGGTAATAACCACAAAAATGCAATTTTCAGCACCAAAACATGATTAAAACACAAGATTCCTACAATATCTTTCTTCTAGCTTCATATAAAATTTTATGTGACCAAATGACCAACGTAAAAAATAAATGGTGAGTTAAATTCAATGCACTGCACATCAAAATATGATATGAATTACTTTACACTGTACTGTAGCCGCAAGATTTACGAGTACGAGGTACAAATTGCAACATTTTGTTGGCTAACGATGCCATATTTTGTTCCTCAGTTCTTGTATAACAAAGTGTGTTACAACGTAGTAGGTAATAAACTAGTTTTGAAGTAATTTGGAGTATGTTATAACCCGTTCAAAGTAGTGGTCGTAACTACAACTGTTAGGCAAGTTGTTACTTCTGCTTAAGAACGTGGTCTTTACTGCATAGAATAGTATAGAATATACTTTATCGTATACCATATAGAATTCAAATTGAATCTTAAGTTGGGAATAAGAACTTCTGAAAGTGGTTTTCATATTAAATACTAGCTGGTGACTTCGTCTGCGTTGAATCTTTCCCATACAAACGTTTATAGCCTTCAAGTTTTATTTACGCGGCAAAAAGTAGTCTATATCGTTCTTCAAAGTTTCGTCTACATCTTCACCATGAAATTTTTATCAAAATTAGTTAGGCGTAAAAACTAACGGACAAACAAAGACGATACTACTTTAGCATTTATAATAATAGTAAAGCTATACGGTTGTTCTCACATGTGTTTTTAACCACTACAAGGCCATTTTAAAATGAACATATTACAGAGAAGTACAGAGAATCTGCAACGAATTTATTCGGAGGTCAATTCAAAAAACATTCTTGAAAAAAAAAAATGTGTGTGTATACCAGAGTACACAGGTAAGAAGTGAAACTTCTTTACGACATATCATTTTTCTACTATTTGCAACTTCACGAAAATGGGGTAGATAAGGCTTAAGCCTTAAGAAATTATAAAACGAAATATATAATCACTCTCACTTTTCTTGTAAATTCACTTAAATTTGAATAAGTCTTTTTATTTTATCACTTTCAAATTAATATATTGTTATTCTTATTTCAAACCAAACTTCAAAACTAATATATTGTTGTTATTATTATAATATATTACATTATATTCTTTACGTCACTATACTAAACTTTGATAAAAAAAGCAACATGGCGCGTAACCGAAAAACGTGACGATTGCTACAAAATTTCTCCCATACGTCGATAAAGAAGTTTCACTTCAAAAAAAAGGAATAACCACATGTTGCCACGTCAAGAATGACACGTCATCTACATAAGAAAAAGGAATAACCACATGTTGCCACGTCAAGAATGACACGTCACCTACATAAGGAAAAGGAATAACCACGTTGCCACGTCAAGAATGACACGTCACCTACATAAGGAAAAGGAATAACCACGTTGCCACGTCAAGAATGACACGTCACCTACATAAGAAAAATTAATAACCACATGTTGCCACGTCAAGAATGACACGTCACCTACATAAGAAAAAGGAATAACCACATGTTGCCGCTTCAAGAATGACACGTCACCTACATAAGAAAAAGGAATAACCACATGTTGCCACGTCAAGAATGACACGTCACCTACATAAGAAAAAGGAATAACCACATGTTGCCACGTCAAGAATGACATGTCACCTACATAAGAAAAAGGAATAACCACATGTTGCCACGTCAAGAATGACACGTCACCTACATAAGAAAAAGGAATAACCACATGTTGCCACGTCAAGAATGACACGTCACCTACATAAGAAAAAGGAATAACCACATGTTGCTACGTCAAGAATGACACGTCACCTACATAATGTGTGTAACTTCAAACGTAGGTAAATCCATTTTATGTCATTGCGAGATATAGGTAAAAAGTCAATTAAAAACGATTAAATTAAACTTAACAATTACATTAACTAAATAAATGGTAAAAAATCAATTCTTAACAGGTTTAGACTTTTATGGGAAAAAATTTATGGGAAAATAATTGAATTCTGTAATCAAAATATAGATACACATCCCAGAAAACAAAAAAAAATGCGTATTTACTTTAGAGTTACCTTTGTTCGTTAGAACAGGGTGAGATTTAGCGGTTATTGAAACAGCAAGGCGAGTCGTTAACTATATAACTTTGTTGGGGATACAATTAGTACTTGGGGATACAGTTAGTAATGCGTGACGATTATTATGGTAATTTGACTATTAGTGATTTTTATCAGTATCTCGACTATGGTTCGTCATGCTCACTAAAATGTCATTGCTTGCGGCGTCGTCATGGGGCGGGTCATTTCTTTCCCTCTGATATGGCGAAGGAGACGATGGCTGGTCCATGCGTCATACTCGTGAACGGGTGCTGCTTGGGGTGACTGGTCGGCCTAGTCAGCGATGCTTTAGCCTATACTATTATTTTGGTTCGATCAACTGCAACTCTAGCCTCTTAATCCAGTCACGAATTATTTTTAACAGTAGATTTTGCAACTGAATGAAGGTAGATGTGCACCTTGAATGATTTCTATGTTTAATAGGTTCAAACCTTCAACGGTATCACTGAGTGATTTTTATTTTTTAGTACGTTAGCTTTTGGAGCATTTCAATAAAATGAAATTCAGGTGGCATCAGCTTGCATCCTGTTTACCTCTCGTGTAACACTAACACTATTGTACCTGAAGATCTGACTTTTAAAAAGAGTGGCCATGAGTTTCTTTGCCAGTATTCTTCTCATAAGGCCCTACGCATTTTGGAAACTGGAAGTTATAGATCGACACAAACAGGCAGTAGATTTTGGTGTTTTTCACCTAATTTACCTTGACAATCCAGTATATGCTGTGGCGTCTGTTTGTGCCGATCTATGATTTTTAACTCTAGCTTCAATTTAACGTTCATAAATGTCACTTAGTGTCTTAATTGAATAAATGATTTTGAATTGAATTGAATTGAATTTTAAATATTTTTCAGCAATCTCGGCGTACCAAAAAGTCAAATATTTTATTTTATTTTGATGTTACGCGACACAATATATTCTACATGACATAAATGACGTTTTGTAGACATATCATAGACTAAACATATTAGATGTTTGTTAAGAAGGTGAATCATATCAATGTGTATTTTAAACATAGACTTAGTTAACATAGAAAGAAAAAATGTACGCCGAGGTTTTTGCAATAAATTATATTTTCTTTCTTTCTAAATAAGGAAGTTAAAGTAGTAGATAATAAATTCACTTCCTTCTTTAGAATCGCAGGAGACAAAAGCTCAACACCAAACCGCCTATAAAAAAAAAATCCGGATTTTATCATTTATGTCCTGATTCATATGTTAAATACACAATACGAGTTTATAGAAGAAATTATTGATAGACTTAAAATAGTTACGGTATGAGTAAATAAATATATGGATTTCACATTTTACCAATAGAAGACCGCATATGTAACGTAATACTTGCCAAAACAAGTAAGAAAACTTTTATTTTAAGGCGTTCGGAGTTGCTCGGGTTTTGTTAGTAAAATTAACAATTAATTTAACTTTGTTTTTGATTTTGCTGCACATTTGAGTATATTAACACGATTTTATTAACTTCACTTGTTTACTGTGTTAAGAAATCTTGAAAGGCAATTTTAACCTACATCTAACTGTTTTATCGAAATGGAACTTTCTACGTATATAGTAGTTCGGATGACAATACTACTAGGTATATCAGCGCTGACCTAACCATGGCACCAGGAGGTGGATAGTCGTATTATTCAGTTGGTTTACTAGTGTAAACCACTCGAGTTTGGGGTCATATGATTCGTTTTGACGAGTTCAACAGATTGGGGTCAGTAACGATGTGAAGAAGATAAAGCCAGGAGGTTAATACTGGAACTCCTTTTTACTTTGGTTTGCTATTAAAATGTGTTTTTTTTTAGTTTGCCATTTATTAGTTTCTACTTAGTTCGGCATGCCGCAATGCAATGCCTTCGATATATGGCATTCATAACACGAAATTAATAAGTAAAAAACAAATTTTCGCTTAGAGGGATATCGCCAAACTATGAAGCTACCCCGTATCGTATTATTATTTTTTGTGATATCTACCTGTAATATAATACAAGACACTACTTTCTGAGAGTAATGTGCCTTGTGGTTCCGCAATACTGAAGTCTTGACAATATATTAAAGACAAAACTCCACACTCATAACATTAAATTCAAACTAACGGCCAATATCCATCCACCAACACTTACCACCTAATGTCCTACATGAAGCGGGTTTACATCGTGTAATTCTGCGTAATGAAAGCTAATGAGCTATTAATGAGATGTTAATGTGCATATCAGTCAAAGCAACGCGAGTCTTGCAGTTTAGTTGATGTAAGTAGTTCTCTGCTTTTACTTACGTAAAATAATTTTAACGCCCGATGCAAACTAATTGGTGTTATAGGTGTGTTTCTTGTATGTCTTTTTAGAAGTCGTAACTAATTAATCGAATTGAGAACCTTCTCCTTTTTGAAGTCATTCAAAAAATAAGATACGTGGTAAGAAAAATTGGTAAAAAAAAAATTCTCTTCAAAGACAGTCTATGTAGTAGTGTTGCATATATATATATATATATACACTCTCGCTTGCCTCCCGAAAGGGTAGACCGAGATGTATCAAAAACTATAATTTTTTTCCAACTCATGGAATAGGGTCCAACTTACTCGTATCACCGTCTACGGATGGATTAGGAAATTTAAGCAATAACTCTAGCGGGTGGCAGGCATGCCTTTAACTTGAACTGGCTGTTGCTGGGCAGTCCGAGCCCTCTTACATCTACACAAAAAAATAAAATTGAAATGTCTGTTTCTAATATGAGAATAACAGCTTTTTACTAAATGCGGCTGAATGTTTGGTACTTATGAAAAAAGAATTAGGGTCCCCACAAAAAATATAAACATTGTTAGCGAAGCCGCGACACTGTCTGTAACATATATGTTATTATAACATAGCTATCTATGTACCTGCGCATATACAAAATATTTTTAAGGACGATATTATAACCTTTTTACTTCATTAATCGACTATTTTTTAACATTTATTTTCTAACTTCGTACTTATTTAAAAGTTTTAAAAATTCCTCAACACACCCCAAAAATTATAACTTTCGACGAACAAAATGAAGGCTTTGGCAAGAACTTCGATATAAATTACTACTACAATTCGACACGTTGATGATCGACGACATTTCTTTTTGCAAAACGAAAAAGAAGTTTCATTTATATTTAGTACCTGTTTAAGCTGAATGAATGTATGAAACTGAACAAAAAAAATTATTGTTTTTTAACTCGAACTAAGACATCCTACATCGCTTCTAAACTAAAATGTTGCGGATGTTAACAAATGCACCATGGTATATCACCAACAGTCAACTCCACCGCGACCTAGAACTACCAATGGAGGTATTGATAATCATCCAAACGCACTCGCCTGCAACCTGATGAGTAAGACTTTCAGCAGGGTAAAAAAAAAAGACCCTCAAGACCTTATATTGTCTTGGCAATAACAAAATGGATTAGTTTTTTAAAATATTTTTTTTTGAAGTGAAAACTTTATTCGGCACGATGTGCACTTTTGCTATGGGGAAAAAGCACTGAACTCGCATCGTCACGCTAATAGTACATATTTAGATCTACTAGAGGGCGCTAATCTAAACATTGAACTCTGTTAGCACCTTATTAAATAATCTTTAAAAATATAATTAGTTCAGTAAAGTACTTAGTGTGTGCGCAATTCATATGGTAAAATAAACAAAAACATAATTGTAATTAAGGTGAAAATTTATAACGCCTATAGTGCTCAGTAGCGAAAACGTCCGAATAGTTTGATGGATGTCACTAGTAGATGGCATCAGTTTGTTTTCACTTCTGACGTGCAGTGCTACGACTGTTGGTGACCTGTTGGTTTTGTACCAGTTGTCGAGTTTTCCAAAAAATTCTACCGGCACGATAGAGGTCGCAATTATGCACCGATTGCTTTCAAACTTGGACGACAAATCAACAGGGCAAAAATGAAGGTTAAGTTCGAGAATGTGGGAAATTTTTCCCCAAAGGGGAGGACTGGGGGCAGATTTTCAAAAAAATAAAAAAAACACGAAATCTACCTCTGCGGGCCTGCTGCGGGCCCGGTTTTTTTTTTGGTGACGGTGTGGAAGATCCTTATGGATGTCCTCCGCCCTTGGGAAAGTGAAGGGGTCTGTCAGACTCATACCAACTAAAAGCCACTCCGGTGTTCCGCTATTTGCCTATGATCATCCGTCCCGATCGAGCGACCGTCACCCGTGGCTCGTACTCCTCTGAGAAGCACGCGCGGAACACTGCGCTCTGCCTCTCGAGCCTGTATCTGTTCTGTTCAGATTGCAGGATATTAATAATTTAAAAAAAAATGTTTTTTAACCGATGATAGAAACAAAAGATGTTAACATTTGGCTGTTTTATTTTTAGTGGCGATTATGTTTATTTTTTACATCAAAAAATTTAAAGAAAACATCTGACTCTAAGGGAGGGAAAATATAAACAAACTATCGTCGTATTTGGGTATTATTTAGCATACAGTTATTTATTTCTTTTTATTTAAATTTATTAGGAGACCATTGCTCTCACATTTGTCGTACAAATGTGTTGGGCTACGTGAGATAAGAGGGGGTAAAAAGTGAATTAGGTTTATTGGTAAAGTTATTTGAAAATCAGTAGTAAATACAAACACATTTTTTTACTACCATCAGATAAAGAGTTCCATCGTTCACGTACAAATTTGTTTTTAACCCCCAACGCAAAAAAAGGAGTGTTATAAGTTTGACGTGGCTGTGTGTCTGTCTGTGGCATCATAGCTCCCACACGGATAAACCGGTTTGAGTGCGGATTTTTTGATGGAAAAGTGACTTGATCGAGAGTGTTCTTAGATATAATTCAAGAAAATCTGTCCAGCCGTTCGAAATTCATCAGCTCTTTTGTAATTGTTGAAGGGATTTCCGAGTCGGGGGCATTTGAATTTTTTAATTTATGATTATCACCACTTTAGTAGTACAACAAAGCTTACTATTTATTTAGAGTCGGTATAATATGTTTTATTCTTCCATTCTACTCTATTGTTCGTCATTTCACTGCTTACTCCCTTTCTAGCCATATCTTTTTTCACACAGTCCATCCATCTTTTCTTTGGTCGTCCTCTTCTCTGGTACCCGTCAACTTCCATACACAAAATTTTCTTCATCACATTTTGCTCATTCCTCCGCATAACACATTAATACCACGATAACCTATTGCTCCTTAGCTTTTCATCCACTGGTGCTACTTTAAAGCTTACTAAATCAATTAAGCAAATCTAGTGTGTAAAACCTTCCCTTTTATTTATATCACTTGTAAATTTATCACAAGCGGTTTAGCGGAATTTTGGCCATTGTTCCTTGAACCGCAGGGTCGATCGATGTTTGATAGGAAACATTGTGGGTAACCGCCAACCGCCCTTCACACATGGCGTGTGTGGCGTACCCTTCTGCTTTGTAAAATTGAATTACCCTTCTGGGATTCTACTGTTTTACGAAATTGGTGTCATTTGCTTACGAAAACAGACATATACCCGGTTCCTATTATGAAAAAACGATTCGTTTTGCTTTCGGACAGTAAAATTTTCATTGAAAATTTAACTAATGTTTCTTGTTTATAGGAACCGGGCATAAATGACGATCTCTGTAGCGCGGTGGCAGTGCATTCGACTGCCACATCGGGGGTCGTGGGTTCGATTCCCGCTCAGAGCAATCATGTGTATGTAATAATATGTCTATTTGCATTGGCCTGGCTGTTCTTATGTATAATCATTATATTAATACGTGAAGAGAATTCTTTGTACCCCTTTATAAAAAAAAATCGCGAACGTAGTAACGTGAATTTTGGAGTATTTACAGTTTACATGTAAAAGAAGTACAGAAAACTAAAATTTTTAAACAATATGTCTTACAACGCGTTACACGCGTTCGGTATATGTGATTACCTGTCCTGGTAAGTAAGTCTATACAATGAAATATGAAAGAAAAAATCAAGTTATACTGGCCAATGAAAAAACCATGGTCGAAATTCGACCACCACGCGATCTCTAGTATGTACCTATAAATTAAGTAACAAAAATAATAAAAGGTGTGTGTCAGCTTCGACGAACGACTGGAGTTTACAATTTGCTGGAGGCTAAACTAACTTTTTTGTTTTTTTCTTTCTCTCTCCCCCCCTATCTCTCTCTCTCATCATATGTAGACGCTGTACAGTATATATTCTATACAAGCAGAGCCCCGAGGTAAGTCCCGGTACCGTGGGAATATCGGGACAAAAAGTAGCCTGTAAAATGTGTTAATCCAGGTCTCCAGCTATTTAAATGCCAAATTTCATCGCAATTGGTTCAGTAGTTTTTGCGTGAAAAAGTAACAAACATCCATACATCCATACATCCTCACAAAGTTTCACGTATACAATATTAGTAGGATTGAATATATTACATAAATGTATGCATACAGAGCCTTTTAACAAATCGCTAGGTCTTGAAACGGACGGACCCATTACGGACACAACCGTCAACAACGTCTGCCCTCACGCGTCTGCCCACATTCAGGTGGCTTACGCGGCGAGGAGCGATGTTTTCCCCCCTTCGCCCGCAGTGCGTCCAACCGCCCTAACTCGTCGTTACTTTTCACCTTTTTTAATATTTGACCAAATTACGTAATTTAAAAGACAACATTTATTTACTTTGAATATCAGAAGTAATAAAAGTATTTATTTTGATAAAAATCAATTTGTTACTGCTAAATGTGAATTGAAAATAAAGTTTCAAATTTTATTGTATTTATGGTTCACTATTTTGGTAATAATGGCTTACACATAGAAGATAGATGTTTATATACTGCCGCGGACTTCTTTGTAGAACTATTTAGGAGAAACAATCCCACCATACATTATATTCGTGTAACTCTTACAGTTTTTGCACCGCACGCCAGAATAACTCGCAGATTTTTTTCCTACTTACTTATTCATAAATATATACACAGTTTATACATTAATTTTATTTATTTCTATATATAAGCTATTTACATGCATGCGTCATAAAATTCCTGTGCATCGTTGCCTACTGGCAGTGTTGTCAGAAGGCTGGCAGCATTGCCATGTTTAATGGCAATGCTAATTCTCTGTGCAAGAAAATGGCCCGCCTTCTGGTCACGAGAAGTGTCGATCAGTCACTTACCTAATTCCTTATAAAGGGAACGAGCACTCGGACCCCATGACCCTAGCGTTTCGACCCCAAACGGCTCAAAAACATAGTTACCAATTAAATTATTGTATTTACGCCGTTTGAGGTTTTCTGCTGATGCAGCAGCAGCGCCAGCACAACTAGCTGTACTTGGAAGATGTGATGGCGCTAGGGTGTCAACGCAGGTTGTGTCCCACACCAAAAGCCTACCCATCTTCCATGGCAGTAACGACATACCATCTGGTCTCTTCCCATCGTCTCGTACCAGACCATTGGGTTCACGTACTGCTGGCACGCCGGCGGTAACAAGAGCACGACGGATTATGTCGTTAATAATAACACTACTTACTTAACACTTATCGTTATATTTTGGCCAATATACACAATATCTTCATAAATTATAGCCTATGTGTTATTCTGATATGTAAGCTATATTAATGTAAAGTTTTATTAAAATCCATACAGTAGTTTTGCGTGAAAGAGTAACAAACATCCATACATTCATACATCCTCACAAACTTTCACGATTATAATATTAGTAGGATATATTATATATAAATACGTATATATAGGTATATACACACATCTATGTACATGCGTCTAGGATAAGAAGTAAACTCCAATAAAGCACAAAAAGCACAACAAAGCGTTAAAGCGTTACGCTGCCCTCCGATCACTGAATTTTACTATTCATATTTTTTTCATACCGGGCGCTTTATATGAAAATCGATTCTTAAGGAGTAAACTCCATAAACGTGTGACGTGTCTTTGGAACACCCGGTTGGAACGAAGTGACTTTCGCTATATATAAACATATTTAATGGATAGAATAAATTTTATCAAAATATAGTAAATATTGTAAAAACTCGAAATTAATATTACGCCGTGAGTGAAAGTTGCTCGAACTAATATATATGGATAATTAGTTTACAACCAACATCAAATCAGATGGCGTAAATAGAAAAATCAAGTCGCGGTCAGATTTTTTCGTTGCGTTACATTTGTGATAAGGAACTTTTCTCCAAAATTACCTATGTATGTTGATCCGTGTTCTAGAAACCATAGTACAATCGCTGCTTAGTCTGGGTCCAGATAGTGATGCATAATATTAAATATCAACAAGATTAGTTTGATCCTATCATTTGTTTGTCCGAGAGCCACGCTTCAGCACGTATGGGCTGGCTTGACCGGAGTAATACCACGGCCTCACAGAAAACTGGCCGTGGAGCAATGTTTGCATTGTTTTTCGCTGAGTGAATCCCCCCTCCCCCTCTTCTCCCCTTCCCCCCCGCCCACCTCAAAGGCCGGCAACGCACTTGTGGCTCTTCAGTTGCAGGTGCCCATGGGCGGCGGTAGTCACTTACCATCAGGTGACCTGTCTCGTATTCTTTTGTATTCGTTTCGTATACTCAAAATGTAGAACTAAATCTATTTTAGTTTTAACAAAGCTATTTGGTGAAGTTACTCAACTTCTGTTATATTGTATTTCTTCAACGTCTAAAATAAGAAAAGGTGAGAATTGAATCAAAGCAGAGTTAAAACTTGTCTTGAAAACAACTCGGTCGAAACAGTCTCCATTTACCTTAATAATGGCAGAATCAAATTCAGTGCTTAATGCTGCCTAAAGTTAATTAGATCCCACAATAGAATAGCTACTTGAAGCCACAAACAAATGCTGTGCTTATAATATTTTACTTAAAAATGTAGTTTTTCGTTTTATTTCCTCCCACGCTTTTCGTATTCTGGTACCTAGTCGTTTATTATTGTGTTCAGGATGCCTTTACATTCAAATAACAATCTTTTCCATCACGATTGTGATAAAATCTTCCACGAGAAACTATTGATTTAAATTAATTTACGGCATAATGATAATACTGCCTGTGCACTAAATCCATCACATTTGTCCATCTTAAGGTTGTCTGGAAGAAATCGCAACTAGCGATAAGACCGCCGATTGTACCAGTATTCAATGTGTCTCTTTTATGTTGTAACTTTTTCTATGGTGTACATGCCTCTCTACTCTCTATTTGTGTATACTGCCCCCATCCCACCAACGCAATCGTTATGAAAGTAGGGTCAGTAAACCTGCATCCTGTTCCCCAAACCAAGGTCCCGAGACGCAGGGACCTTTATACGGCAGGTCTTACCTCCAACGCCATGGCGCCGGTACTAGTTAAGGCTAGTTACCCGTATGCCTATCGGTCACAGGGAATCGCCACTCGTGAAACCACACTCGCAGTGACCCCCGTTCGCAACCATTGTGTAAAACCAATCAACGTTCTATAGTTTACAATAAAGAATATTGTATTGTATTGTATACTCTGCACTATCCGCCAACTGAAATCAAAATATGCACATTGACGAGCGAATCTGCCAACCGGAGATTATTCATCTTTCTGTCAATTAATTTGACTAGTATTTAACCAATCAGAGTCAATAACTATAGTCAATAACATGTCAAATGAAAAGTAGTTGAATTATTAAGTTTATTATTTAGTAAGCTTCCAAAAACCTTTGAAGATAGAGTGAAAAAATAAGAAAGTGATTCACTAAAATAAATTCCTGTACAACATTCAGAGTTGAGCTTTTTACGAGGATAAAAACCGTGACACTCACTGCAATAAAAGAGGCTAAGTGCTAATAAAAGCTATTTTATGGTCTGTGCATTTAAGTTTTGTCATTTAAACTCGTAGTTGTTTGAATTACTTAATGAAAATATATTTTTTTTATGGTATAGAGGGCAAGCGAGCAGCCGCGTCACCTGATTGTAACTGCCTACTGCCGCATGGGCAACTGCAACTCAAGAGTCACAAGTGTCAGGAGCAGGAGAAGGGTGAAAGAGGGGGAGAGGGGGGGGGGTAAGGGATAGGGCCTCCGGTAACCTCACTCACTCGGCGACAAGCAATGTAATCATTGCTCACTGTCGGTTTTCTGTGAGGCCGTGGTATCATACCGGTCGAAGCCGGCCCTACGTGCTGGAGCATGGCTCTCGTACGATTAAAACATTTTAGAAATATGTATGTAAGATGTGGTCTAAATGAATAGTATGTAGCGGGATACCTTCTTTGTCGATAGTGCAAATAACCCTCTTGTTTCTTCCTAGTTTCCCTTCTTTCCTAGTTGCTAATAAGCAGGGTATACAGCCTAGAACTACTTCTTCAATTCTTTTATTCATGTTTTTTAAATGGTAATCTCTACTTATGGCTTCTTTCATTTTTCTTACTGAAAAGTGACCATTTTCCTGAACTTTTTTTATAATTTCTTTCTCCATTCTTCTCTTCACCTTTGAACAGGATGCCATTATCAATCCAGAAGTCATGATAATGTCCCTCTAACAATATCAGCTGTATAATAGCATTGAGTACTTCGTCTGTCTCCTGGCCACGCCACTTTTTGTAGGCTGACCACAGTGGCCACAAATAGGTTTCTACTAAGAGCATCAGCATTTTACTTCCGGCTCTGTGCTCGATTTCATAATCATACTCATCCAGCATAAACACCCATCTGGCCACTTTTGGTGTCACTTTTGGTGGTCTTTTTTCTTCAATGTTTGTTCAAAGGCTTTACAATCCGTCACAATCTTGAAATGTATGCCATATAAATAATGTCTAAACTTCTTTACAGCCTCCACTACTGCAAGCACCTCCAGTTCATAGCTTGAGTATTTGCTTTCAACCTCAGTCGTCTTATGATTCATGTACTGCACAGGATGTAACTCACCGTCTGGATGTAATTGCAGCAGTATTGCAGCTAAAGCATGACTAGATGCATCCGTGTGTAGCTCTGTTTGTAGGTTTGGGGTTGTATATTTTTAATACAGGATCACTGGTTAGCATTTGCTTTAATGTATTAAATGCACATCTTTGCTCGTCTTAAAAAATATAAATGGAACATCCTTCTTAAACAAATTTGACAATGGTCTGGCAATCTTAGCATAATCTTTGATATATTTCCTGAAATATGAGATTAAACCAATAAAACTCCTGACTTGTTTAATATTTTTAGGTTGAGTATACCTCACAACTGCTTCAACTTTTTCTGGGCTTGGCCTAACCTCCCCATCTTTAATCAAGTGACCCAAATATTCAACTTCATGACTAATAAGCTTCGCCTTCTTCCAATTCATCTCTAGTTCATACTGTGAAGCTACCGCTAAAACTTGACTAAGTCTTTTCAGAGGTTGGCTCTCACATTCTGCTATGACAACAACATCGTCGATGAAGATAACCATGATACCACTCGCTATCAACTCTCTGAAAATAATTGTCACAAACCTCATAAAATATTTATGCGAGATGGGCAATCCAAATGGAGCACGTAAAAACTCAAACTGTCCATGATGAGTAATATAAGAAGTATAGGGCACAGATTCGTCGCTTATTTAAGATGAAAAAATTGATTTTTGAGGTCTAAGACACTGAATACCCTGGCATCTTTCAACTTATCAATCAAGTTGTCAATCAGTGGTAGTGGGAATTCATCAATTAATAAGCGGTAATCTACACAAATGCGAGTGGATCCCTCTTTTTTCTTGACTAACACTAGCGGGCTAGAATGTTCAGAGAAACTAACCTGTATTATTCCCTTCTGTAGCCACTTATCTACCTGTTCCTCTACTATCCTTTGTTCCATGTGTGATATTCTCCGGGGTCACTGAGCTATTGAAAGAAAGAAAGAAAGAAAGAAAGAAAGAAAGAAAAATATTTTATTTGTATCTTCAGTTACAACAATAAAAATCATATGACTTAAGACTAGGGTGGTACTGAAGACCAAATAGGGTACCTGCGTCAGCTAGTGTCACAGATCGCTCTGCAACGCTGGTATTCTCGCAGGCCCCAATTAAATTTAAATATCTACATTATTATATATACATATTGTAATTATATTCATATTTTACATATAAATAATATCAATAATGTTATATAAATAATCATATACTATACATAAATACTTGTATTTCACACTTTTTAACAAAACAAATTAAATAATTATAATTTTCCTATATTCATAAGTGTATTTTCGAACGCTTCTGTCATCTGTCAGATAATATATTATTTTTATTGGATTAGTAGATAAACAATTGTTTATTGTATTATGTAATTGAAAGTAACAATGTTGGTACCTGATACCTGATGCTAATTCTATTCTATTTTAATTATTCTGATCTGAAAACTATTTTACTACGCTATTCAAGTCTGGCCTGAGCTTAATCCATTGTCTATTTAATCAGAGTTCTTACAACTTTCAATTATTAATTTATAAAATATTTTTAAATGTTTTCATGACTAGAATATTTGATAACTCGCGTATTTCTATTTTCATCGCTTATCTTTAATTTTACTGTTTAAAGGCAATTAAAAAAATACACTGATGAGCTTCAATTCCACGTGATTATATTAAACAAGTCTTATCAAACAAACCCAAAGGTCGAAAAAGAAAACAAATTATTTTTCATTTCAAACAGAAGTAGAAATATTCAGTTGCTAATTAGGCTCCTTATAAATACATTTGGTTATAATTATTTTAAGCTCCAGGTGAGCCACGAAAATCACGTTAAAAAGTGCAAAGTGCTGCATTGAATATATTTTGCTTTGAAGTAATATAGCAAGTTTTACAAACATTTTTAAAAGGCCTTTTCATAATAGGGGTTAAATAAAGTATGAAGTTTCCGATTAAGATGGTCAATTTGGATAAATATTAAACCAGCGTGATTAAAGATGCCTCGAAAATTGTTTTGCACAAAAACTATATAATATTTAAATTCAATAAAACCATGACGTAAATAATTTGACCTTCAGTTTTTAAGTAAAACATAGGGACCACAAAATACGAGTATAATAATATTGAAACACGAATTACAAGGCGCCTTTCCTGCAACAAATCGCCACCTCACCGTCACCTTTCGTTTTGGTTTAATCGCTTACCTTGATTTATGTTCATTTTACTCTTTACGTAAAACAAAATCAGCTTATGTAAACTGTCCTGAAAATAATTTCCGCCGTGAAAACATCCGGCGCCGTCGATACACTCGCATAGACTGAGATACAATATTGATATGTGATCCATATAACAGTGACGACCGTGCCATGCCTACACACGGCGAAAAACCATGTGTGGACAAGAGGCCGCATCGTCATAGGGCATCTCTTTCAGCCCGTATTGTACTAGTTTTCAAAGGTGGAGATAAATGCAACGTAGAGGACTATCGGCCTATATCCATCTTGCCCACTCTGTCAAAGTCCTTTGAAAGGTTAGTACACAATTATATTTATCCATCTATCCATAATGTAATTATTGAGGAACAACATGGTTTTGTAAAAAAACGCTCTACTAATACAAATTTACTTATTTAATTTTATACTTCCTACTTATTCGAAAGTATGGATGATAATAAATGATGAAGTATGGATGATTTTCGGAAGGCATTTGACAGGGTGGATCATAAAGTACTGTTAGATAAATTGGCTTTTAATGGTATACGCGGCAACTTATGGCGTTGGTTTAAATCCTATACCACCAATCGTACACAAAAAAAAGGTAGTCTTGAACGGTCATGAATCTGATTAGACTGCTGTTATTTCTGGCGTGCCTCAAGACTCAATTTTAGGCCCACTTCTATTTGTTCTTTTTATAAATGACGTTAAATGCTGTTTTCAATTTAGCAATATTTTACTCTATGCTTATGACCTAAAGATTTATCATAGAATTGAACAGATGGATGATCATTACAAAATTCAGCAAGATCTTGACCGTTTTACTGAATATTGTAAAAAGAATAAACTTGCACTAAGTAAAAAACGTAAATCTATCACTTTTACTAAAAAGATAAATGTCAGTAAATTTAATTATATCTTAAACGGTATACAACTCGAAAAGGTAGAGGTAATACGGAACCTAGGAGTCTTATTAGATAATAAGCTACACCTTGATGACCATGTTAATACTATCGTTAGTACTGCTTTTAAAATGTATGGATTTATTGTTCGTTCCAGTACATGTTTTACTCAGCCTTCGACTTATCTTTATTTGTATAAATCGTTGTTCGCTCACAACTTGAATATGCTGTGCCAGTCTGGAATCCATTTTATGATAAGTATATAACTGCCATAGAATTAGTTCAGAGAAAATTTCTGCACTGTATGCATTATAAGTGTTATCGTAAATCTTTGGTCTTTTCACAATTTCTTCCTTCCCTCGTACAAATCACTCACCTCGGGGTATGCTCATTTTAACTTTGTTATTTATTCCTATCTGCTTTGATAAATCCATTAAAGAAAGCTTACTTAAAACAATTTTTTTTCATTTAGTAACGATACTGAGTAATCTGAAAATGTCTAATTGAAAATTGTTGTGTACATTTCTAATTTGAGTTGAGGTTTAAATATACTTTTATAATAATGTTGTGTAATGCTTAAACCTTTATCTGTCTCTGTTTCTATTTTATAAAAAATTTCATGTACCGACAACAGTAAACAATAAGAGTTGCCATATCTTTCTAAGGGGCTTGGCGGTCCATGGAGACGGGTCTCTTTTCAATTTCTCAGAGTAAGTTCTATTGTACTATAAGATTTTATTTGTACACATCATGGAGAAGCAATAACTTATCTAACTTATCTGTGTCAATTTTTGGATATCATTGTCCGATCAGCCTTCCTTTCGAAAACATTTTTCGCAATAACACTTAATTGCAATAGAAAAATTACTAACATTACCGTCAAGTGAACTAATCAACATTACAGACGACCATTTGGACGTAAATTGACACATTATGACAGTTATGACAATGTATGATAATGCATCGTCGTCCATACAATTGTGGACCTTCCTAACAAATTACTTCGACATTTTTACGTCTCGCTATTATGTAAGTTGTTTGTTAGAATTGTCCGTTGACCCGTACAATTCATATTGCGAACTTGGGATTATAAATCCTTATAATTTTGACGTTTTGATTACAACCAACGGGGGTATTCAGTGTATTTTATGAGATCGTTAAAGGGTTAACTGGTACGGGTAACTTGAGGAAATTACTAACAGCTGAGTGAGGAAATTTGTTTTTAATAGAGAGGTGTGTGTTTCAGGTCTTTAAAATTGCAGGGGCTATCCCTGTTAAAGTGATGAGGGACTGATATAAAAGCTAACTAAAATGACGTTCACTTGAGGCTTGCTTAAATATTTCTGTAGAAATAATTATAAGTATAAACGTCACTTTCCTGGACTAACAATGTAACGAAAACAATGCCACGGAAATAATTATATGAACAACCCACTTAACGTTGCCGGTGAAGGATGGATGATGATTGGTTTACTACCAGACTGCGCGAGATGCGTTACCGAAATCCACTCAATACGATACCGTTGTGAACCCTCTATTAACACAAGCGTTTATATTAGTTACCCATGTTATTAATATTCTTTAAATAAAAAACATGTATGAAGGGCCGCCTCAATCTCAAGCGTCCAAAATGGAATCTCTTCCAATCAACCTGAGGCGGAATAAAATTATTCAAAGAGACAATGGCAATTGGAGGTTAATTTCAATCTTTAATTATTCCTAAGCCTGTTGATATAACTTATTTTAGAGATTTAAAGGAAAGTTAAAATGAGAATATTTTGTTTACATACGCATTGTATAGTATTGAATATAAGATATGCTAATAAGTCTCAAAACTGAAAAGTAACTTGCTCATTAAACACATAGTAGTTTGAATTCCTGTAATTTCTTTAAATTCACGTGATGACCTGCTTTAATGAAAGGAACGTCACAAATTGTGGTTTATGGTTTAATTCGTTTTGCTTACGGACGGTAAAATTTGGTTGAATTTTCAACGAAAATTTTACCGTTCGTAAGCAAAACGAATCGTTTCTTGTTTATTGGAACGCGACATAAGACATTTATTTTCTCAAAATAATGATTACATTCGTTTGTGCCGGAGCGGCTTTTCAGTTACTTGTTATTATTTTTTACATCTAAGCAAATAAGTAGTATTAATAAATTGAGCAATTAAGTGAGTAGCTATCACAAAACAAAACCAGCGGGACGCACACGTTCCTAGAGTATTGCAAGTTGTAAACAAGTATGGCCGTATTACGTATAGTAAAGCGATTGCTATCATATTTCTATCGAGTGACTTTTATCGTAAGCTACTTTTTTTTGAGCTTTTATGTTTATATTGTGTACTTTATTTTAAAATATTAAACGTATGTATTTTTGTATTTTTGATTTCAATATTGGTTTTGAGTATTCATATAAATACCACTTTTTTTTTTTATTGAGCGTTTATTAATATTAAATTTTTACCTATTTTACTATGCGTGCTCGTTTAAATAGATATTTAAAATTAGTTTAAAAAAAACGTTTAAATAAAGCCATTGATTGAATTTATTTTATATCGTTCGGTAGTTTATTGTAAACTTGGGCGATTTACCGTTTTATAAAAAAAAAATTCTAGGTATAGGCAGCTTTTTTTATTCTTCTTACTATAGTGAGTGCTATTTTCCCTTTATGTTTCTCGTCTCGTCTTTATAAAAATATGACTACGACATTTCGAACATAAAAAAATGTGATTTACATAATTTTACCAATAAAAATTACTATTTACTACTATTGACCAAAGACAAGTGCTAATGTCCTAGACCTTTTGCACTTGTTTTTGGTCAATACGAGTAGTAAGCCACGTGAAATTCATTCTCTATGTGAAACAGTAGTGTTAATATTCCACCAAAAGATATATTATTAGATCTGAAATCCACCGTTTTCAGAAGTTAATAACTGTAGATTAACAGCATTTTGACTGCAACCTGCAAACTGTGCCGGTAGGTAATTTCATGTTTTGCTTCTCTAAGAGCGAAATAGCGATAGAATTTTTTTTGTTTTCATTAAGTTGATTAATGGTTTAAGTTTTTAACTGCTAACCTGTTCAGAGTATGATAATACTAGTAAACCAAGTAAAACGAGACTCTTCAATTTAAATAGTTTTCGGATCGGTTCGTTTAATAAAATCTAAAAACGAAATTCTTGCTGAAAGCCCCATGTCCTTGACGAGAAATAAAACACGTGCTTCGGTGAATATACTTGCTGGAATAGTTTTGCAGAATCTGTGCAATACTTCGGTGAAAACATGTCGTTATACTCTCCAAGTATCAGTAAAAATGCTTTAAAAATTAACTATCTAGAACGAATACGAAGTAAGTAAAGTAAGATAAGTTGGCAATGTTCTCGGCAGCCATTATGCTGATTTTGATTCCATAATATAAAGAATAACATTGCGAATCTACGAGAAGTAACTCAAGAATTTTTCTAACAATATCACAGGGAAACTTTCAAGTTATGGATGTTCAGAATCCTGAAAAATATACAATTTTTTATAGTGATATAATTGAATATAAATACATACATACATACACTCACCCTTATACCCTCCAAGGGGAAGGCAGATGTGTATTTGATACCCACACTTTGCAAACTTTAGTCTAGTCTCACTCACTTACAACACTCACACACAAGAGTGGGCAAGCTTTTTGCCGTCATAAACATAATTATATTCAATTGCAACATATAAGTTATTGTCTACCTACCCACATTTACTTAATGTCGAATATGATATTAATCTAGGATACTACCGGGTACAGAAGTTAACAAAGAGCCTGGTGGCCTCATATAATTATGTACGTAAAATTTAAACATGCGCTTATACTGTGTGCTTTGAATAGACGTTAGTGAAAAGTTCTTAACTTCCTTTGTGAGCATCTGATTCTTGGGCTGCGCAAACTGCTAATTAGCATCAGCAATATTGTGTGTAAAAAAATATAGCTGCTGGTGTAAAATTATAGGTGTGGAATATATCTCTCCCCACCCCGTCACGGATAAACAAGCGTGAGTATATAAAAATAAATCTAAGAGAGAAATATACTCTAACCAAAATAAAACTAAACATATAAACGTTGATTAATTCAGGCAAGATCTCATAAAAATATCATTCGGCAATTTCAGAGCTCGGGTAACTCGGCTGGGTTCAGATATTACTCTCGAATGACAACACGGCGAGGGACTTGAAATTCCCTCCTTTACGCAACTGTGAAGGGAAATGTGAGCAGCTTTCATGATTTGCTCACGTTTCTGTCATTTAGACTTGGAATTAGCAACATGAGTTATGAGACTGGTTTCGTAATTAAAAAGCATACCCGTGTAAATGTTTTTTGTACATAATATCTAGTTTGATGTCGCGTGAGATAGGAAACAATGTCAGTTACACATACGGAATATTAATTAAATGGTAGTTTTATTACAATACGTTTTTATTAATAAACTTAATCTAAATGGTCAGAATTGAAATGTAACATTGTACGAGGCAACATTTGAAAAATAGTATTTGGTTGAAATTTTCTGTTGCGTTGTACCCCGGACACCACAAGTGATAACACTTCTTTTCTTTTATTTATGGTATTGATATCATCACTACTGGCTAATGATCAACACGAATAAGTCTCTACAGGCTCTGAATGAGCCACTAAATACCTTTATTGCCTCTTTAAACATCCGGTCTTAGACTTATCATCTACTTGATATAAAAAACGTTTTATTTTGATCGAGCAAATTCATTGTCAACGAAGATATAAAACCAGAAAGCATTTTTTAAGTTTTCAAGCTTACAAAAACAATAATTCGTAAATATATTTGCTACACAAATATTTCACGACACTAAAAGACTATTTCTATATCATGAATGGACTATATTAGTTCAGTGAGCGGAAGAACAGACTATAGCTATCTAAATAAATGTTATGAAGTTCAAGGACAGAAAATATATTGGCAAGCGTCAACCTAAAAATATCAGAGCAGTATTGAACTGATTTTTCATTTTCGTTCAGAGTATTGACTCTTGACTTATGTATGTTGAGAATAGGAACCAATATTTTCGTGAAGTGAGGTCGATTTTGTGCCTTTAAATGAATGTTTAGTTATTTTTATTTATTCCATCTCTTTCTGTGTTTCCTTCTTTCATCGTATTACACATTTTGCTACGTGTGATGTTGAGATCTTATTTAAGATAGTGCTTCAAACAAAGTTCTATAGTTAATTGGATTTTGATAAAATCTTTTTTTTTTGGTATAGGGAGCAAATGAGCAGACGGGTCACCTGATGGTAAATGACTACCACTGCCTATGGGCAACTGCAACTCAAGTGTCACAAGTGCGTTGCCGGCCTTCAAGGGGGTGAGCGGGAGAGGGGGAGAGGAGGGAATAGTGGAAAGAGGGGGAGAAGAGGGGGGAGAGGGAAGGGTTAGGGTCACCGGTAACCTCACCCACGGAGCGGAAAGCAATGCAATCATTGCTTCAGTGCCGGTTTTCTGTCAGGCCGTGGTGTCACTCCGGTCGAGCCATCCTATACGTGCTGAAGCATGGCTCTGTTTACTGACTTTCTCCTCTTCTAATCTAATCTAATCTATCATTATTGTACAAGTTTCCGTTGGGAATGTGTTGTATTAAAATCTAGCCTTTTTTATATTAAAAACATCTTACAGGAAACTTTTACATCGTTACCTTTAAAATTTTGAGAGAATAAATTAGTAAAAGTTATAAAATAATTTTTGGTATGTAAATAATCTTTAAAGTCGGACGTAAAGACGTAATTATGTCATAGTAATCGTGTCAACAACAATAAACAACGATAGGTACTGCACCAATTAAACAATGATTTTTGTACTAAAAACCACTTCATAGAGGGCAAACTAGAACACATTGTTACAGGAATGCTTGTTAAACATTACATTCACTTAATTCCTATTTTTAATACAAATAAGCTAGTGGAACAGGTGATCAGGCCGTCTGATGGTAAACAGTTACCGGCTATAAACAGAACACCGATGATATAGCTAGCATGTGCCAATCCTATGTATACCCTGTCCTTGGAGCTCTAGTTGGCAACCCTATTCGTCAGTAGGAAAAGGAGATACTTTCATTTAAAGTAAAAAATATACTATTATTTTTAATTTGATTAAGTAGAACTACAGATATAAATTAAAATTTCGCATGGGTTACACAAGTATGATCAAGAATTTAAACAAAATATTTTTAACCATATAAAATAAAATAAATAACAAATGATAATTACTTGTTCGCTTTCGAATGAAATTTGAACTTTAAATTAGAATATATATTAATATAACCTTAACACAAATTAATGAGTTATACGTCCTTAATTGCAAATATTTTTCAACCAATGTGTGTTAAATACAATTATACTAATATAGTAGAAAGTTGTGTGTGTGAAAGTGTCTCTAATATATTATATTTTTAATTGATGGTATGAATTTGAATATTTTGATGGACTATTAAGTTCATTCCTTTATATAATTACATTAAACAAAAAAGTTTTGCATGTTATTTTCTCAAAGTTACGTTTAGGTACTTAGGTCACATAAGGAAAATTGTAAAACTAAGTTAATTTTAAAAACCAATAATTCGCACTTATGAACATGCCATTTCTCCTGCTTCTGATCCAGTTATTCAATCGTTTTTCTCACTTTTAACATAGCGATGTAACACCTACCAAGCATGTTCGAAAAGATTCATGACCGTAGAGAAGGTTGGCCATAGTAATTGTCTGATATCGTGTTTTGAAAGATATTGATTTATGACTCTTGTTCGATGAGGGCCATAATTATCGTCAGTAACAGTAAAACCTTGTGTAAATATTAGCCTCTATGGGTACACTATAGACTGTAGTACCTGTTTAACGTAAATTTAAGCAGTTATGCTTGGCTCGTGGGGGACTGGTGGCGTACAACGTTTATGCATATATAATATATGCATCCGAGAACAAGAACGAACCAAAATGCTGCTGTAGCTGAAGGCCATGGTGGAGGATGAATCTTTGTCCAAGTGATCGGTACACTTTAGCGACAAGACGCAATGAAATTCATTATTGACAAAGAGTGCATTCATTTCATTTCAATTAAAACGTGAATTTTTGGCATTGTCAACAATAAATGAAATGTTTAAAATTGCATAAGAATTAATAAGTTAAAACCACACTCAAGTCACAAAATGAGATTAAAACTATGAAATTACACAAAATTGATGAGGGAATATGAAAAAAACTACCTACTGTTAATAACTTAAGAAACACTGGTTTTATGGTTGGTACGGTTCTCGCTAATTATTTTGTTTAACTTACGATGCAAAACTTGTTTGATTAGTGTACAAATGTCTTATTTTACAATTATGTTCTTGTATTACAGTGTTACGAAATCCATCAAAGATTAAATTATCCATCGGTGGTAAATTTTGATCAATCGACGATTGATCGCTCGTCAGGTATTGAAGATTTATTTATTTAATTACGAACAGTCAGAATGTACTTGTTGGATTTGTTTTATAATTTACAGCGTCAAGGTACGGTTTAAAAACCAAGGCACAACTCATTTGTTGTAGTAATTAAGCTGTTAGACGGAATTCTGGGGGAACAGAGCCGTGGCGATCTTGGAAGTAGTACCTAGTACCACTTTAATTATTTACTTCTACGGGGATAAAAAGGGAAGTACTATTAACCAATATAGGTCTCATTGAACACCACATTTTAATCAGTCTGTTGGCCTATCAAGACGCACTCTAGCCCAAAAAAAAGTCCATGTATAACCTATGTATTGCAGCATTTTAAAAAGTATAATCTAAGTGGATAAAACTTACTATCCGCTTACATCTAACACATCATTTTGAGTGAGACAGGTGCTATGACAAAAATGATCTTTATAAATTGGTTAAAAATATTTAAAGTCAACTAAATATACTTACAATGCCGTCACCAATATTCCTTATGACACATGGCAGGAGCGCTGTAGATCCTGTTTGTGATGTCACCACGGTATTGTTCTCTGTTCCGAAGTGTTTCTCAGGCGTGTTACTATACAAATCTTCTAGAGGAGGGAAAGAGACAGTAAGCTCATTATGTTCTGGCTTCTCTGTGGATGGTGAGGGGACGGGTGATGATGGACCTGTGAAAAAAAAAAATTGTCTAAATTAGATATTTAAATATTTTGAAGCAAATCCTGCCTCTTTTAATAATAGTCTCGGCCTAATGGTCTAACAGCATAATGGCCGAGACTGTACATTGAGTGTTTTATAAAATAACTAAAAAACAAGTTTTTATTTTAGTTTTTTGGTTGAAAGCGACATTTTGCACTTCCGGTTATCAAATTTTGACTGCACGGATGGTGCAATGGTTTAAGTGGTCACCTCGCCACTACAACAAATATTTGTGGCGTGGGTTAAAATCAAACATGCCACAAATATTTGTCCCGAGTCTGGCTGTTTTTTGTGTCCGTTGTTTGAATGTTTCTGAAGCCCCCAGACACAGGAATATTTCTAATGCGGGAGTTTCCTTTTAAAAAAGAAAAAAAACATGTTACGACAAAGAGCAGAACGAAGATGCATAAATACATAGTATGGGTCAAGAATTCAACTCATTTTAAATTTAATATTGTAAAAACTATGAAGCGACTCGATATACGATGAATGCAGCATATGAAAACAAGTGATGATGGAGCTATTACATACCTGCATACTTCGTAACTCATCACACAATGAAAATTAACGCGCTGATTAGTATAGATACAACTTCCAAAATGTTAACGGTGGGGCAATTATATTATTTATATGGTTCATTTATCTTCAGTAATCTTATAATTTTTTTTTTATGGACGATACTGATTCACGTCGATGAAGAATGTCGATTGTACCTTAACGAACATACCGATAGTATTCAATTTTTTTAAATAATATCTATTTATAAATGTTTTGTATATCAATACGTGAAGAGAATTCTTTGTAACCCTTTTTAAAGAAAATTCACACACATTATGTTAAATTCAGAATACTGAAAGTTTCACCCGGTCCCGAATGCCCCACGCTTCCTTCAGACAGCACGTCGCCCTGTCATGTCAGTTGCATATATTACTCCAACGACTTCAAAAAACACTTGTCAAATTGAGCCGTATATATTTACTAAGACTATATATATGACTGGCCTGTTGGTCTAGTGGTTAGTGACCCTGACTGCTAAACCAGAGGTCGTGGGTTCGATTCCCACCCAGTACAAATAATTGTGTGATGAGCATGATCATTTGTTCTGTGTCTGGGTGTAATTTATCTATAATATGTATGTATTTAGAAATAAATAAGCATGTTTATCAGCAGTCTGGTTACCATAGTACAGGCTCTGCCTAGTTTGGGATCAGACGGCCGTGTGTGAGATGTATGAAGTTATTTTTATTATCATATTTGTTACCCGCGATAAAGTAAATATATAAGAACTTACATACATGTAAACCCTGCAGAATATGTAGGTTAAAGATTTAAGCGGAGATTACGCTCGTCCATTCTGAAATCATAATTAGTCCTATATATCTGACAGTTATGCGATCGTGTAAGACCCTCTTTAGATGGAATCGCTAAGAGCAGAGACTAATAAATTTTCCGTAACAAGTACCGTCCCTGGATTTTTTTTGTAGGAAATTCGTATTATCTAACGTTACCTACATGTTTCGTGCCATCGTCTTTTGGGTAGGCTTGACGTATATTTTTTACAGAAATTCGAATGCTCCAAAGTTTTGAATATAACCTACAACTCATGGGAAATCTGTGAGTGGCTGAAATGATCTCATGTAATTGGCGTGCAGTTCATTAGAGCGTGAGATTTAAAAAGCGTCGAGTTGCACTGAAATTTTGCGACAGTTTTTGAAGACCTTTAAATTCCACGGGTTATCTAACTTTAACATTTCTTTATGTTATAAAAAGGTAATCTTCTAAATGCGAGGTCTTTTGAGGAGATAAGGCAAATCAGAAATGACAATATTTATGTATTTATGTTGGGAGTGCTTATTATTATATATTTTTTATTTTTTTTTATATTTAAGCTGCCAAAATGACTCTGCCTCGCCTGTTGTTATGAATTAATGAGTATATTCGATTTGACAATCAACCTATTCCTCAGGAACAGTACTTTTATGGATGAAAGGCATTCTTTTATGACTTATCTTTTTCTGTACTTCTAACAAAGTGTCCCCAACATTTTATGATGATTGGTTACGCATGAGCACACCGATGATGTATATTAGCATAATATCTTGACGTTATCTGTAAACAATTGGGACCATGGATAATATATTTTAGTGACACGAGGTCAGCATGAAATATAATAATATCTTGGGACACCACACACACGGCCGCCTTATCGCAAACTAGGCAGAGCCTGTAGTATGATAACCAAACTGCTGATAAACAGACTTATATATTACTAAATACATACATATTATAGAGAAATTACACGCAGGCACTGAACAAATGATCGTACTCATCACGTAATTAAGTGTCCTGGGTGGGAATCGAACCTACGACCTCTGACTGCTTAGTCAGGATCATTAACCACTAGACAAACAGGCCTATCTTTATAAGACTGATATATCAAAACAACACTATATACAAGGTATGTTACAAAGATAGTCACTTGGCATATCCAAATTTAAAGAGTACTGTAACACTAAAATCCTGTATCTAAAAAAAACAGCATACAATAAAATGAATTTGTCATCTTAAAATTTGAAGTTTGTTAATGGAACAACTTTTTATAAATCTGTAAATATTAAGTTACTATTCTAGCTGCCTGTAAAAGTTTCGAACACTTAATATACTACAATTTATTTAAAAATTAAATACCATTTCAAACTCCTGGAATCAAATAAAAGAAATTCGAGAAGCTTAATATTGCGAGTCCATATGTTTTTATCGAACACACTGTTGGATAATATGCAACAAATTGCATATCGTTATTCTATTTCCGCGCCAACATAGAACAACGAGATTCATTGTTAAATGCTAGCGTTTTATTGAAGACAAATCCTTTATTTCCTCTTTTAGATAAATTTTCTATTCACAGTCTATGTCTGCTGTTATCTGCATATGTAGTGAAAGGGGATTGTTATAAACCACATGAAAACACTGAAATGGGTTGTTATTTTTAAGCCAAGCCAATTACCAAAATGAAAATATTGGCAGTTGGCTTTGTATTCTTGTCGCAGTTGCAGTCAAACTTGGGCCAAGGTCACAATTTTTTATTTGCAACTAAATTTGCCTAACTGTACGTGTGGAGAGAACTACTCGTATACTAAGATTCAAAAGTTTTTTTTTATTCTCATGCCTTTCAATTGGATTTTGTCAAAAAGATTCCCAAACATTTATGATGTATCTTTTTAAATACCTACTAACAGTAAATTTAATTTAACCTTAATTATATTAGTCATCAGTATCGACAGAAGTTAGTATATATATTCTTGGCAAGTATACATGCAGCTGCAAAAAATAGATAATACGATAAATTAGTTATATTATATTACTAATATTATAAAGGTGAAAGTTTGTGAGGATGGATGGATGGATGGATGTAACTCGTTTACGCTAAAATGGCTAAATTTATCTGGATTAAATTTGGCACAGATATAGATTATGGCCTGGAATAGCATATAGGCTACGTTTCATCCCGGCAAAATGTACGGTTTCCATAGGATAGATTTCACCAAAATTTTCACGCGAACGAAGTAACGCGCAACACCTACCTAATAATATTTCTATAGGCCTGTCTAATTTACCCATGTCTTATCTTCAACTAAAGGGTTTAACCGCAATACCGTTTTAATACTCAAGATCTCGAAACTCATGGCCTTAGTTGTCTAGCAACTATCACGTCCTTAGATCTGCGTATAATTTAATTAAATCTCTATCTTGTTGTTCCCACCACTACAAAGTACTAATTTTGTCAGATTTCCATCTTTCCTTTATGAGGATCTATTACTTAAATTCATCAGACTACCATGACAATAGACCTTTTCATCTTCACTTAAATTTGTAGGTCCCGAATATATTTCTTTAAACATATTAAGAATATCATAACAGTTTATTTACCTTTGGGTTGGTTTTATTGAGACAGAATTATACCTACGGATTACCACCTAATAAACCTACTTTAACGAAATTGATTGTGAAAAAATTAGAACTAATAACTAAAACATTGATTAAAATATTTAGAATACGTATCGTTAGTGAAACAATCATGAAAATTGGTCCAGTACTTTTTAAGAGAATCAAACATACGGATCGAATACAGAACCTCCTTTTTGAAGTCAGTAAAAATGTATATTCTTTATAAACACCAATTTTCACTTTGAATTTTTATTTCGAAGCCGTCAAGAGAACCATGCTACCCACATTTAATTTGTTTACCTCCTCATCATGACATATTATAAAACAAAATCCCCCGCCGCGTCTGTCTGCCTGTCTGATTCGCGATAAGATAAAAAGCAACTGAACGAATTTTCATGCGATTTTCATTAATAGACAGAGTAATTCATGAGGAAGGTTTAGGTGTATAATTTGGTAAGATTTTGTGTAAATTTATTGAAATATGTTGATGATTGTTGAATACTACCCGTGCAAGCCGGGGCGGGTTGCTAGTTGGTTATAATTATTTTTTTTAGATTAGATCAAAACGTGGGCTCAACAAAAAAGGTATATACTATTTTTTGATATAAATAAGTCCCGATAAACACTTTCAATATTATTATGTTCAAAAGTCGCGAAAGTTTATAAACATTAATTTATCATATATGGAATCAATGAGTCGTAACTAAGCTTGTATGTTATTGATAATATATAATAATTGATCTTTAGATATTTGTATCATCTCCTTTGGTGGTTAATTCTACCCTCTATATCGATACCGACTTCCTCTTTAATAAAAAAACAGAATAACTTGGATATTACACGTTAGAAGCAAAAGATTAAAGATTTCATCGAAAATACTTTAGCAATTTTCTTGGAACATCTTTGGATTAACTCAATTATTTATACTTAAAACGTCTTTTGGGAGCTCTTAAAAACAAATGCAGGTGAATGTATGATTGTGTGTTGATTGTATTTACGTCTGTTGATCCCGAGTTCTTAGTACCTACATGTATTGCAACTTATATAATAATTAAATTGAAATCGAATAATAATAAAAAAAAATACACTTCAAAGTCAACGCAAGCAAAAGAACGGCCATTTAAGCATTAGATTTTAACAAATTTTAAACATTTCACCGTGTGACAACAAACATTTATTTTGTGGTTGAAAAGTTGATTTTGTCGTATATCGATATATGGGAGAGTTTTTTTAGAACTGCAAAGTTAAGTTTGTCTTTCGAAAAAAAACGCGTAAAAATCTTTAAGAATAGATTCTCAAAATGAACGTACATCTACATACAAGTTTGTTGGCTTACGGAACACTCGGTGTGCGAGTCAGACTCACACTTGTCCGGTTTATTTATAGGTCCCGATATCCGATAAAATGGGGCCCATTAATAGTGAAGCTATCTTTCATACAGTACTTATAAATCCTCGCTCATAAGAAACTAAGGTGTCGATTGCAGGTCGCTTAATCTCTCTTTTTTCCGAAACTTCTATTCACAAACAGAAACTTTTGCAAGAAGTATGGATTGGAGATGTTTCCCTGGTCAACATTGATACACCTCATCTTTTATGCTTGGCTGGATTTTGGCCTAACCCGTTGCACCTTGAGTCATCCTTAACATGATTAACTGAAGCTTACAACTGCAAGATGAGAGGAAGGGCGTACCAGTATTTCACAGCATAATTTAGGACTGCACCGCGCGGTGTCATATAAATCATCTCTATATCTGTTCAACAAATTCTGTTCCAACTTAGGATTATTGCGAATTATGTTATCTATTGCGTTTAACCATTGAATAGTTTTGAGTATTTATATATACGAAACCTGCAAAGAGGAGGTTCTCAATTTCATTTTTGTACCTGTTATGAGATACGATTGTATCCGTCATTTGTAAATCAGTTTTTTTATTGTAATTATAAAAATTAAAAATAGTATCGATGAAATCTCAAAACATAGCTCAAGATGTTATACATATACTTTGAAGGACATAATTTCTTTTTATCCCGATTAATTACTACACAAACAATATAAAGGTTTTTGGGACAAAGACAACAACGCAACAAAGATATGAAATCTGAGCTAATCTTAGTCTGAGATTGACGGATTATTATGATAACTAGCTTTTGCCCACTGACTTCGTTCGCGTGAAAATTTTAGTGAAATCTATTCCACGGGAACCGTACATGATTCCAGGTTTAAAAGTAGCCTATGTCCTACTCCAGACTATGGTCTATCTCTGTGCCAAATTTCATCCAAATCCGTTAAATAATTTTGCGTAAAAGAGTAAACATTCATCCACCTATCCTCACAAACTTTTGCCTTTATAACATTAGTAAGATTATCAAATACTGACTCCTCAATAGGAATAACGTATGAAGTACTAGCAGCGCCCCGCGGTTTTACCCGCGTCAGTCCCGATCTCGTGGTAATATCGGAATAAAAAGTACCCTATATGTTAATCCAGATCTCCAACTATCTAAATACCTGATTTCAAAGCAATCGGTTCAGTTATTTTGGCGTGAAAGAGTAGCAAACATCCATCCATCCATATATCCATAGATCCAAACTTTCACATTTATAATATTATATATATATATATATATATATATATATATATATATATATATATATATATATATATATATATATATATATATATATATATATATATATATATATATATATATATATTAGTGGGATTTCACCACTTCATATTTATTTATTTATCTGAAAGTAAGAGATAAAGTTTCACAGTCTTTCTTTATTCTTGCGCATCAAGCATTGATTAACTGAAAAAACTTAATTATATTAGCGAGCAATTTCGTTTGGATGCTGAAGATGCAGAATTTAGTGCAACGTCCCAAATTGCCGTGCAGTGAGAGAAGCGCATTGATCGAATTTAATTTTAATTATAATAGTCGCCGGTCCCTATATAAATTAGCATCTCGCCAAATATTCATTCGGTGGACGGACAGTTTTTAGGACTGAGTTATAAAATGAAGAATTTTATATGCGTAAGAAATAGGTACATAATTATGTACATACATACATTAATAAGCTTCTACATAAGCAATATAATGTAATATTGCAAATCATGGACTGCGAAACTTTAAAAGTCTAAAATTGTTTCCAACTTTTTGCGACCCATTCACGATAGAAGGCTGAATAAGTCAGGTAAATCTTGCATACTATGTGATTTGCTGCTAATTTACACGAACTGTACAAGAATTGTTTATACTTTAAGCAAAATATCTTTTAATTTTGTACGTTTGTTCAAGCGGTTATTTTAATATTACAAACAGACACTCCAATTTTATTTATTTCTATAGAGTATAGATGTATAGATAGAAGATGTGTATCAGTTGTTGTGGTCCTAATAAATAAATATACTTATCATAGCTAAACCTGACCTTGTAAATATCTAACTATACTGATTATAACTAATAATATAATTTAAATACGGGAAACGTAATTCGTAAGCGACGAACGGACGAAGCGACGTAGCGCGTGAGTGAGTATCGAAGTAACGTGCTACCTGGCCGACGCGTGGCAGCCCACTGAATTTCGTCGGACTCGTCGCCGCTGCTAGGTACCTGCAGCTTCATACCTACTGACCGGAGTGGGCCTAGCCTGCCTCTACCCTATTCCCGTCCTTCCAATCTAATCCCCCTCTCCCCTCTCTTCCCCTACTCCCACCTTAAAGGGCGGCAACGTACTTGTGACTCTTGTGTCACAGGTGCCCATGGACAGCGGTAGGCATTTACCACATTTACATTATTATTATTTCCCCAGCTTCTATCAATTCATATCCCTTTACATCAACACCCGTTCCCTTAAATCCTCTCTGCCAAGAGAGTTTGACCATATAAGCAATATCATTTACCTTCCATTGACTCCAATTCTTGCCTACCCCGGCAATAGGCTTGCCCCCTGCTACGTGAGTAGGATCAAATTATGGTTGGTAAAATGTGAATGTTTAATCACCTCTGTTTACGACTTCGAGGTTACAAACATGAGTATATCACAGTCCTTACGTACACAACGACATGTCAAAAGTCGTGGTTTATAGGAGAGTGTTTTAAAGTTTCGAAATGATGTGACATTAAAAAAAGAAATTACCTCGAAATTACTTATTTTTGTGGGACATTCCGTGGATGTACACAGCAAAGTACGTGGGGATCACCATTGACCGCCGCCTCACAATGGCGCCGCACGTCCGCAACACGGTCGCGCGGGTTAGGGCAACACGCGCCCTGCTGCGTCCAGTGCTCTCATCTCGCCTCCCGCTCCGAGCCAAGCTGGGTGTATACAAACTTTATGTACGCACCCAGCTCACCTATGCCGCTCCCTCTTGGTACGTCCTCACTAGCGAGACGAGCCGCCGACTACTGCGCGCGCAGCAATCCCTTGCGCTGCGCGATGTCGTGCAAGCCCCTCGCTACGTGAGGAAGGACGTGATCTAGAGAGACCTGAAAATTGAGAGCCTGGACGACCACATCCGCCGCCTCGCATCTACAATGTTCGAGCGTGCCGACGCCTCGGCCTGGGGACACATCCGGGGCTTGGCGCCATGGCACGCTCGCCCTCCGGACAAGAAAAAGCTCCCGCGTGACCTGACGCCCCAGGAAGAGTCCAGAAAGGACGGCGGTCCCTCCCCGGGTACTGCGCTAACAGCCTCTTAAGACTCCGCTTCGAAATGCCGTCGGCGAAACGTAGCGGAGAGCCTCTTCTAATCCCATTATCTGCCCATAGTTCTTGTTGCTACAGCCACCCCTTCGACCGCGAGCCCCTACGCCTACTTAGCCCTAGTAGGCGCATCGTGCGTGGGCGCGGGTGACCGCCGCAACAACAACTTCAGAACCTCCACAGACCGACACAACGGTGTGGAGGGAACCGGACTCGACACCAGGGGGTCACAAGTAAGCCGCCGCCTGTGTCGCTGGTCGCTCGGAGCTGGACCTCCCCAGGTTTCGCCTGGCTCGGGCTGACCGCCTAGGCGGCGTGAAGACTGAAGCGGCCCCCAAACAAACAACCACGGCAAAAGAAGCCACCACCATGACCTACCCCTATTTAGGGGTAGCGGTAGACACCGCTGTCATGGGGCCATCGCCAAGAAACAGCCTCCGCACGCCCAAGCCAGAGCATTGTGATACTACAGTGTCTCTTATGTTGCAGGTGCTCATAGGCAGCGGTAGTCATTTACCATCAGGTGACCCGTCTGCTCGCTTGCACTCTACCCATAAAAAAAAAAAAAATCGAAAGATGTGCTCTCATCTTACACAGTGTCTGTGACGACGTAAAGAAGCTTCTTTTAACGAGTGTTTTTTAACACTAGATTATGTTGTATAAAAAGCAAGTCCTCCAAAAGTCGTTCAAGCTTAATCGAAATTGATCGCATATTAGATGAGAGAACCTTTTCAAAATGGCGCCTAATGAGAGGAAAACTGCGTGTCTGACGTCCAATTGAACAGTATCGAACGGTCTGTTGGTTATTAATGAACTATTCTTAGCAAAGCACAGCTTACGGCTTTGAATGAAAATAATGACTGAATTATTCAGTTGTAACAAAACCTCATTTTAACAAGCTTTTATTGGCTTCACTTATAACTAAGTATCTTACCGTGTAAACATATTTTGGAAGTCTAATTTACCTTACTTCTATTTGTCTTATCGAAATAAAACTTTATATGTATAATAATAATAATAATAATTACTCCACACATCTCACACACGGCCGTCTGATCCCAAACTAGGCAGAGCCTGTACTATGGTAACCAGACTGCTGATAAACATACTTATATATTTCTAAATACATACATATTATAGATAAATTACACCCAGACGAGAACAAATGATCGTGCTCATCACACAATTATGTATCTGTACTTTAAATAACAATACTTTACTTTCGCATCTTGGAGCAGATCTGATGACGTAGCCATGGATGGTACACTACGTGACAGAAGAACTCTCTAGTGGCTAAAAATATGCCACCAATTCTGTGCTTACACGTCACCGTGTCTTCAACTTATTTGAGAGCAGCAGTAACAGGAATGCCCGTAATTTTCTTTAGAGGCCATTGACTTCGTGATCTGCCTCTAGGTCGTCCCCATTCACTTTGCCACTGTTTACTTAATATATTCGCATTGTGAATCTATCATCTACAATGTTACTTTTTAAATGATTCGAGTTTATTTGCTGTAATCTTTAAGTGCCCAGTTTTTGCAGTCTTCTTCAATAAACAAATTCGAAGCTTTTTTTTTAAAGACTTTTAGAGAAGTTTAAAAATATTTTTTTCATTTTCATCCTTATCATTTTCTCTTATTCAAATTCATAAAAGCTCGTCTATCCCTACAGTAAATTATTGTATACTTTGAAAAATAGATTAAATCTATCAGATATTATCGCCGAAAGAATAACTCAAATAGTAGCTGTCGAATTCGTCGAAAATAGCCCGACGATTAAACATGCCAAATTGAATTTGCTTTAGCATTTTGTGAATCTCGATAAATATCATTAGCACTGTCTGGGTTGCCTCATTCATGCTACGTATTTTAAACATTTACATCGTCTAGATTGTCAGAACTGGTACCCGCTTTAGAAAATTTCATGGTTCTTTCATATGTTTTATTTCAACATTATTATCACAGCCAGAAAATGAGATTTAGTCATTAGACCAAAAATGTATCTCTTTAATTTTAATAAAGTTAACTTTATCGACACCAAACTTTTTATATTTCTGATTAAGTATTTGTAAGATTATTCTTCTATTTAGTTATGCGCTCCTGACGAAATGGTAGTGGTCATATATTTTTCTTTAAGCTCACTTTTATCCTACAAGTTTCGTCTCTTGATACAAGTACCTACAGTAGCTTATATCCGATTAATTAAATTTTCTACCCTTTTTATTGTATACTTTTCTCCTTAATCATTATTAAAGTATTTCTTACTATATTTTTCTTGTTTTATAAGTTGTGATTACGGGATAATTTTTTTTACATTACAAAATATGGAGTGAAAGAACTTAATAACGACTAATAACTTTTATCCTTTTTTTTTTTACGTGTGGAAACCCCCTCGGGTACCACCTCGCCGAGCGTTCGGCGGTTTTTTTTTATCCTCGATTATATTAGAGCACTTTCAAAACTGTAATATTAAATAAATTCAGCACTAATTGCATATACAAATCGCACATATTTTTTTTTTTATTTTGGAATTTTATATTTTGCTACTAAGAAAATCCATAAACACTAACTTCGACATTTTTTTAACTTAGTTTTTAAGGATTTTCTCAATAACTGAGGGAATAGTTCCAAAATAAAAAAAAATATGTACGATTTAAAATTTTTAACTTTACACGTTCCACCTGCTTATATGAGAAACGGGAGTAAAATTACCCGGAAAATCAAACGGCCATAACTTGTAAACGTATCCGTTTACAAGTTATGGCCGTTTGATTTACTTTCAGAAATTCTTTTTGTAACTGCATGCTAGAGTTCAGTGATTTAAGTAAGTGTTCCTTTCTCACATACGTCCTGTATATACTAATAATATGATTATAATAAAGCTGAAGAACTTTTTGTTTTATTGTTTGTTTGCTTAATAGCGCTAATTTCTAGAACTGCCATTTAAATTTGAATAACTGTTGTTGTTCTGGTTCTACAGTATTTATTGAGAAAGGTTATAGGCTATGTAACATCACGATACGACCGTTAGGAGTGGAGCAGTGACCATAAACGGGAAAAAAAATTATATTGTAACATGTTTCGCAGGAAGAGTTAATGAGTACATTATTATTTAAAAAAAAATAGGCAGTCATGGGACTGCCGACAGAAGTGAAAACTTAAAACGACGTATCGCGTCAACGAATTTTTGATTAAAAGTTTTCGCTATTGAACACTATAATAGGCGTTATAAATTTTCACCTTAATTATAATTATGTTTTAGTTTATTTTAACATATGAATTGCGCACACAATAAGTACATTATTGAACTAATTATATTTTTAAAGATTAATTAATAGTCCTTATTAGTCCTAAAAGAACTCAATGTTTAGATGACCGCCCTCTAGACCATCTATATTTCATTTCATTTCATTTATTTATTGCTGAACACAGGTACATAATTACTAAATATCTAAGGTATTACATGATGATATCCTAGCCAATATATATTATGTATTATTAGCGTGACGGTCACGAGTTCAGTGCTTTTTCCACATAGCAAAAGTGCACAACGTGCCTAAAGTTTCCACTTCAAATACCTCAGGCATCGTTCTGCCTAATGAATCAGAAACAGGCAGTTCAATCGCCATCATTAATTTTCTTCTTTTGGTTTACTCTTTGAACTATTCTGACATCATTAGAGCCAAAGTATTTTGAACACAACAAAGTGGGGTGAAGATTAATTTGGGTTCGGCTGCAGCCCTGTGTGATATGTATCATCCTTAAAGCTTAGTCAACCCTCGCAAACTATTTCGTTACACGTAGTCACCCGTGGGAATTGGGTACAATTAACTACCACATATTACAGGTATAAACCTTATTTTTGTAATACATGTAATAGTAATGATAACGAGTCTTTCTTTCAATAATAAATTAGATTGAAAAAAATTCACAAAGGAAATCTGCCACTTTGGGTGGGGGGGTATTGATACCAAATTGTACAATGTTAAAACTTAGACCATTTTATAAATTCGTATTTCAGATCATTATTAAACTTTATTTGGCTAAGATAGCTGGTTAGGGTGAAGGGATATGTTAGTTTAAAGATAACTCAACAATCATACACACAAAATGTAATAACAATAGTCTCGACCGATTTCTATCAATTTCTTGATTTTTTACACCGTAATTTGCTAATATTTCATCATAATTGTTCATGGGAGAACCATGCTTTGGCACTATGGGCCGACTCGAATGGAGTGATACCACGGCCTCACAAAAAAACTGAAACGTTAGTGTGCGGGATGGGATTAGAACACGCAACTATACTATCGCAAGTCCCATTATGTCTAATTAATCACTCCAATTAGGTCCTGCAGAGTCACGGTCACATTCTTTAAAGCTTCAAGTCTTAAAGCTAACATCGGAACCAAATTCTATTTTCAAATTTTCGGTTTTATCACAGACCTATAAAATAGCTCCGACTCAAAACGAACTTAAATCACTACGCCATTCTAAATTCAAAAACGTTAGTAATCTGGCCGTCTTAAAGTATGTAGAACAAACGCTTCACGAAGTTTTTAGACCACAATACCGTTTTTGCTTACTACAAAATGAACAGATTTAGTTTAGTACACTCACTATATTTTTAGGTTAGTAAATTAAAAAAACAACCTCTACTTGACTGGTAACTAATTCGGTATTTATAGAGGTAAGGCGCTACCAAGAAGTGATCTATTTTACGGATTGCCGTAATTAAATTTTGTTTATTTAGAGATAGGTACCTACTCAGTATGAATAGGATCACAAAATAAATGAAGGTGAGTTAACTAGATATCTCGGTTGTAATTACTGTAGGATGGAAACGAAAATGTTAGTTAAAGGCTCGAACGGCTCGAGTAGAGTAGCAACAATAATTAATAACTAACAAGAACATCAATGACGTAACAGACCTGTTATTTTTAATTATGTTAGGAAATAAACATAAAGATGGTGATGCGCCATACCCGTGGAGCAATAGGAAAACAAAACTGTACTATGTTTTAGTGCTCTCTAACCGCGATTTTTGTATGGTAAATGTACTGGACCAGTCCAGCGATATTTATTTATTTATTTACATTAGGTACAGTTACAGAACACAGACCAAGTAGTGCTTAAAATTACTTTTATATGATAATATTTTAAATCTGCACTCCAATTGCAACCGTACACAGCTTCCAGGATTTATACAGCTTCAAAGATGTAAGTAAAGATTACAAAAACAAATAATAAAATAAAAATACAAATAATATAAGTAAGTATAAAAAAATAAAATATGTTAAAGTGCATTCAATTTGCGCAAGGATTCCATGAATCTGCTGCGACTATCCACAAAAATATCAACATGAGAACAGATATCATTATATTGTCTACACATTCGAAACAGTGCATTGTTTTGGGACACATTATTATTGCTTGTCGGTATTCGAAACAGCTGCAGAGTACGCACAGATCGAGTAGGTACCTTGAAGTGTGAACACTATACAAAATCCCTAAGCGTATTTGACGCAGCAGCCAACGCCCATCATCTGATCATAGTCTTAAGGCTAGGTCAGACAGCCTTTTGACAGTACCTATACATAAAACAAGAGAAGATCAATTTTACTAGTATCTATCACCCTGTACTTCTGCTAAACGTACTTGCAGGCGCAATACAAATTGAAATTATTACATGCAAAGGAAGTAACTATTTTTGTTAAATGTGTCATTGAAGTTAGACGTTATGTTATGCTATTAATTAATCCGTAGTACGACTACTAAACAAAGTTGAATGATGCTGAATAGAAATAACACTTTACACATTCGAAGAGTATTTGACTGTTTTACTTGCATTTAGTACACAAGGCTTACCCCCTACTCCAATGTAAGCCTAAAACTTCTAGCTTTAGAACCATTTCAAAAGCCATTTTCACAAATGATCCTGACATCTGGTCCCCAAAAAGGCACTGAATAACATTGGCGGGCACAGTTGAAATTCCTTTAAAATGACTTCACATTTTTTTTCTCAATCGTTCCACTGGAAAAGCGTTTTATTTCTGTTTTAGGTAGGCCTTTTAAATGTGCATGAATTATTCCATTGACGTCCGAGTTTGATTACTTAGAAGTTAATGAAAGTTAATACATACTTGCGTTTTCTTTTATCCAGTTTCTACCGACTTTCAAGAAAAAGATGTATTATGTTAATCATGCATGTTTTTCTATGTTAACCAAATTTCTCAGCAGTGGCTTTACAAATTTGAATCGTTTGAATCGTATTCGCCTAAATGGCGGTCTCATTATTATATCATCATCATCATCATCATCATCATCATCAGCCTGGCACTGCTGGACATAGGCCTGTCCTGATGTACGCCACTGAACTCAATCGTCAGCTCTCAGTCTAAGTTTTTCCCCGCCGTTTTGCGCAGATCGTGACTGGTCGCACCTGGCCGCAGGGTGCCCTACACTACGTTTCTTTTGTTCCGTTAATTATATGGTCTTTATTTATTTAATAGTTTTGGAATAACAAACATACATTTTGAATCTTACAATCGGATTCACTTACAGGAAAATGAATATGCAATTCATACGTCATAAATGTTGGTAGTGGTTGATGGTAAATTCTATTCACAAATGATGTAAAAAAAACGTAAAGCACAAACTTTTTGAAAATTGACCGCTAAAGCTAAAATTTCGGATGTTGATTGAAAATCCAGAATTTTCTGAAATGTCTTTAGTAATATTTATATATCTTTATCAGCAGTCTGGTTACCATAGTACAGGCTCTGACTAGCTTAAGATCAGACGGCCGTGTGTGAGGTGTCTCAAATTATTAATATTACCAGACCCACATGGAGCTCTGGGTAGTCATGAATAGTCAACTCAACAGCAGAAAAGAATAGTATCACGCTATTAATGCTATTATTATGGTCTCTTGCACGATTGTTGTAGTGGAATTGTCTCAATACTCAATACTTATTGCTGTTCTATAAAGTGTAGTTATAGGTTGCAAATTAAAATATATGTATTATCGAAGACCCTGTCGGGTATAGTACTGAGTAATTATGAGAAAAGAAGTGATTAATGGTTCAATGATCAGATCACGTTACGTACATGTATTATTATCTTTTAGTTGGTTAATGGAATATGCCTTTGTCTTTTAACTCATCTGATGAAAAGTGATGATTAAGACGAAAATACACGCTTGTCCAAGAAAAACCTATTCTCTCTACTCTTGAACGTTCCAGGATAGGCAGTTAGTACCTGGGAGACTTTTTTATATTTGTATTTAATTTAATTTTTTTTTTTTTTACAGATAATACAACTATGCAGTTTAACTTAAAATGCAAAACTGTATCTGTATGCAAAATTTAATCAACATCGTTAGAGCCGTTTCCGGGATACCCGAAATATAAATAATATACACAAGATTCGCTCGTTTAAAGTAGTATTGCACTATTTTCTAAATTAGTCTAAGGTTAGTCGAAGTTCTTTGAAAATAATTCATTCTTAAGTAAAGCCCTTAAAATTAAACACTGTCTAAATCATAACCTACATTAGCAAATCAACCCAAATTGTTCTCTAACTGACCCTTACAATGCACTGAAGCTGAGCCCTGTGTCGGAGTGAAGTCCGGGGAGAATATTGACATAATTGCTACGTCAGGTCACCGATTGGCTGTGGAAAGGACGTCTCTTGGGGGTTTTATAAAGGGTTGTTCGAATACGACCACTTAAGTAAATTTGTGTGTGTTAACTTACGGTAGTACTCTTACGTGAGATTAATACTAGCAACATTTTCTATATTTCTGTAGTACATTATAGTAGTTTTGAGCTCCAGTTTTACTCCCGTCAAAGTTATTTTATTATCCTTCAGAAACAGTTTTTTTCTTCTGCATGAAAGCTACTCTATTCCCTTTTTTAAACCCCTGACAACGTGTACATATGCAAAATTAATAAAAAAGTTTATAATGTACAAAAGTTTTAAATTGCTGGCAAGAATTGTCCTATTCCAAATCAGCTGGGAATTCTCAAAGTCGCTTCTCTTGTTGTACATACTTGATATGCTTCTTGATATAATTGTAAATGTATTACTAACAAAGAGAAGAATAACTAATATACTATAGAATTCTAAAACTTGAAAGGGAAGTATACAAACACGAGGACCGACAAGCCTTGGGGAAAAACTTTTATTTTTTTCGTTCAAAATAATCCACTTTAAAATTAGATTTTTGCGCATCCTTACAAGCAAATTCGACGTACAGTCCTAGCCAAAGGAAGTATAAGACGTTTTAGTTTTATTCAATGAGTTGCTACGAGAGCCTGGAAAGCCTTTTACAGTAACCTGACGTTCACCAGTCTATAGAAAAGTCTGCGAAGTATTTCAAAAGCAAGCGCAAATTTTTTCCGGCTTCCTTAAACTAATTAAGGCACCAACTGAGAAATCTTCATTTGAAAAGAAGCTGCTACTAAACAAGGCTTTAAGTCCATTCGATCAAACTAAATACAGAGTAATATTTCGCTACTTTTGGCATTTAAGAGAATTAGAATTAGAATTAGAATAGAATAGAATAGAATAATCTTTTTTTACGTATTTACGGGAATTAACGCGACCACGAAAAGGTATTACATACCTCTGAATTGGCTGACGTTTCGTGATTGAGTTAATTCCCGTAAATACGTAAATAATATTATATCATGGAACGCGAAAGTTTAAAAGTTAGAATAATCTTTATTCTACACCAACGACATATTGCTTAAAAAAAACAAAGTGGATAGGTACAATAGGCGGCCTTATCGCTAAGAGCAATCTCTTGCAGGCAACCTTTGGATGGACAACATCGATATTAGGTAAAAGAATAACGTGTAGTTTTGGTGTAAGATAGAAGTAAAAAAAAAGGCATTTAGTTGAGAGGAATTATAACGTCATGTAATAAAACTTGGTACTTTATACATATTAACATTTTCAGTAAGAAAAGTCAATTTTTGATATAAATACTAACATACTGAATAAATTAACATACCTACATATATACATATCATAATTATACATACTTACAATTACACAAATACATATACATTTAAAGATTCATTATATTTAATCCGTTTAATTAGATGGTGACATTATACGTAAAAAAAGTAATGTCGAATTTGAACTTGGTACATAAATTAATCCTACTAATATTATAAACGTGAAAGTTTGTGAGTATGTATGGATGTATGGATGTGTGGATGTATGGATGTATGGATGTTTGTTACACTTTCACGCCAAAACTACTTAACCGATTGCAATGAATCTTGGTATGTAGATAGCTGGAGACCTGAATTAACATATAGGCTACTTTTTATCCCGATATTCCCACCTGATCGGGACTTACGCGGGTGAAACCGCAGGGCACTGCTAGTATGTTTTAAGGGCAAAAATTAATAAAAAAGTTACATTTATAAGACTATTAAAGAATACTATTTTGGGGAATGATAAAGGACGCAGTAGATATTGAATTTGTAATAAACATAATATTATTATAAACAAAATGATGGCACATGAAGTTTAAAATAAATAAACATTGCTTCCCAGAGATTAATACAAGAGGAAACATAATTATATCATGGAAATCGAAAGTTTAAAAGTTAGTAAAACAGTTGCATCCTACGTACACAACGAATACTAATATATTAATTTGTTAGTTGTTCAATGTCTCTTCAATAAAAGAAGATACCGCACAGTATTTTTAAAAGAGAAGCCATGTTCCAAAAGCACACACAACAGTTAAAGATTGTATTAATCGCTGAAACAAAAACAGGTTGTAAGCATACTAAATCCCACTAATATTATAAATTTGAAAGTTTAGATGGATGGATGGATGAATAGATGTTTGTTACTCTTTCACGCAAAAACTAGTGAACCAATTGCGATGAAACTTGGTATGTAGATAGCTGGAGACCTAGATTAACATATAGGCTACTCTTTATCTCGATGCCCTCACGGGATAGGGACTTATGGGTAAAACCGCGGGGTGCTGCTAGTTTATAATATTTTAAAAAGGTTAGGAAATAGTAAAGTAAATACTAATGGTAAAATTTATCTCCTAGTTGGAAATTAAGCGCACATATTCATAAAAGGTTAACTTAGTATCAAAACCAAAGTATTATCGTCTACAAGCGGCAAAAAAATTTAACTGTACAAGCCACAAACATTATTTATTCACGGCTTTTTGTTCTCGGTTTACTGCAACTGACTTCTGTCCTGAATTTTCGTGTGGTCAGGAGTTTTTATGCTCTTCATTATAAATATACCTGTTTCAGCTTCACGGTTATAAATTCAAGGGACCAAATAGATTTGAAATAGAAAGAGAGTATATTATTAAAGAACTCTCTGAAGTTTATTGAGTTTATTTTTAGTTTTAGCTGCTGGCTTCTGAATTTCAATTCAATTATATTTAAATTAAATTGTCCTCTTTGTTATTTCTTTTTCGTTTCCTGGAGGCCTTTACTGACTTATAATTTACGAACCCGAAATATTTTCAGCCTCAGGACAACTATATTACGTGAATTACACAAATAATTGTCGTTTGTGGGACTCGTTCACACAACAATAACATTTAAACGTGGGAGAGCCATGCTTCGGCACGTATGGGCCGGCTCGACTCCGCTCGATACCACGGCCTCAAAGAAAACCGGTAGTGAAGCAATGCTTGCATTGCATTTCGCCTCTTGAGTGAGGTTACCGGAGACCCTAACCCTTCCCTCTCCTCTATTCCCGTCGTTCCCCTTTCCCCCCTCTCCCCTCTTCCGATTCAAACTCCCTCCCCCTCTTCTCCTACTCCCATCTTAAAGGGCGGCAACGCACTTGTGACTCTTGAGTTACAGGTGCCCATGGGCGGCGGTAGCCATTTACCATCAGGTGACCCGTCTGCTCGTTTGCCCCCTATACCATAAAAAAAAAACATTTGACGCAGTGACAATAAAAAAAAAATAGGCAGTCATGTGACTGCCGACAGAAGTGAAAACTTAAACGAAACGACTAACTTAAAACGTCACTTTAGCAGGTTGGTGACATTAATTAATAAGGAGCTGACAGAACTCAATGTTTAGATTAGCGCCCTCTAGTGGATCTATATATGTGTTATTAGCGTGACGGTCAGGAGTTCAGTGCTTTTTCCCTACAGCAAAAGTGCACAAACGTACCTAAAGAAGTTTTCACTTCAAAAAAATCTCAAGCAAATGTGATACAAGGTAAGGTATTATAGAAAGCTATGAAATACAACTACATATCATCATGGTCCATCCTCCGCGCTTTTTCCCAACTGAGTTGGGGTCGGCTTTCAGTCTAACTACGATACGGCCGAACTTTGATATTTTACGTGAAGCGACCGCCATCAGGCCTCCACAACCCAAGTACTAGGCGATATCGAAGTTCTGTAGTTAGACAGGTTGTTGAACTTTTTAGGGCTCCAACTACCCCCAAAGAATGCCACAGATGTTTGTATGGCACCCGGGATCAACGGTTTAACGTGCTCTTCGAGGCACGGAGGGGTCTCAATGTGTTAAGAATGGTCACCCATCCTAGACTGACCTGGTTAGTATTACTTAACTTTGTAATGTGCTAACCTACTCGGTTACAACTTAGCCACGAGCCCCTCGTGATACAACTACAAATAAACAGTAATAATAATATGCAATTATATCACATATTTCTTTTTGTGTGATATACATAATATGTATGTATGTATGTACCTACACTTTAACAATTTTCTATTGTTTTTTTCTTTCCATGAGCTATCTAACTACCAAATGCCATAAGTTTTAGTCTTAATAGGGAGTCCGTTATAGGCTTTTATTTACCTGCAAGTGTTTAGACATGCGGTACTAATTTCTGAAAAAAATCTATACTTTTAATGATTTGCCTTAAGAAATTAAATTTTTACATAGATAGTATTTTAAACTCAATGCCTTATTACAGACATACAAAGCATACTCTCACTAAAGAATCTGCTTACAAAAGCTGGTTAACTTCCAAATACGTTTAATGTAACGTTGGCATAAAGATACTTCAACACATGTTTTACCTCTGTACCAAGTAACTTCACTTGCTGCAAACCATTTTTAAGAAAGGCTTTTTTAGTTATTTCCATATCTAAAGTTAAAAAATAAGGAGTTAGTGATGGGTTTCCCTCCTCCATTATAATACTATTAATATAATATATCCTAATATTAACGAGCTTTTATTCACTTGTCACTAACACTGACTGACTAACTAACCAAGTAAACATATCTTGGAAATCAATTTTAACCTATTGTCGTATCGAAATGAAACTTCGTATCCGTGCGGAGGGGCCTTGACCGGATCGGACTTGACCGGGCCGGATCAAACCGGACCGGGCCGGGCCGCGCAGCTGGAGGGTTATGGCGGTTAGAGCCATACGCGCTTACCGCACCGTGTCGAAGGAGGCGACGTGCGCGTTGACCAGGACTCCCCCGTGGGATTTGGAGGCGAAAGTGCTCGCCGAAGTATATCGGCGAACAGCTGAGTTCCGGGCGGGAAGTCGGAAGTCGGCAGTCGGCCCCCGCCCGAAGAGGTACGCGAATGGCGTGAGGCCGCTCGCCGAGCCACCATGGCTCGTTGGTCGTCCCGGCTGGAGGCTCCATGTGCTGGCTTTGCCTCCGTGGAGGCGCTCAAGCCGGTCATTGTCGAGTGGGCAGGGCGGCAGCACGGGACCCTTTCCTTCCGACTGACGCAGGTTCTTTCCGGGCACGGCTGCTTCGGGAAGTACCTGCACTCGGTTGCTAGGAGGGAATAGAGTCCCGTCTGTCACCACTGCGACTGCAGTGAAGACTAGGCTGAGCACACGCTGGCGGTTTGCTCCGCCTGAGCGACGCATCGTCGGGCCCTCACTGCAGTCATCGGAGGCGATCTCTCGCTACCGGCCGTCATACGCTCCATGGCCGGTAGCGACAGGAATTTTACCGCGGTCGCAACCTTCTGTGAGGACGTCATCTAGCAGAAGGAGGCGGCGGAAAGGGTCCGGGAGGACGATTTCCACTCGGACCTAATTCACCGGGCGGCGGAGGCGCGCTTACCAGCGCCTCATGTCACCCTGAGTGTGGCCGCGGGTGGACAGGACGGGTTTTCCCCTCCACCCGCTAGCAGGCCCGCGTTGGCTAGGAGGGTTCCGGATGTCTTAATAAAAGCTGTTCCCGGATCCATACTTAAGACGCAGTACGGCACACCGTGTGGTTTAAGTCGGTTCGATTCCGACACACCGCCCCACCGAAAACCCCGGTGGGGTGACGGCCCGAGGGGGTTTCCACACGCACAAAAAAAAGGAGGTGGATGGTGGAATTCTTTTTCCCTTTTAATTCGGTTTGCTATTTATTGTGTATATTTTTGTGTTCATTTCTTTACCTTTTATATTTAGAATGGTTTGCTGTCACTTAACGTACAATACAATTGATTATCTATAATTATAAAGTTGAAAAGTTTGTTTTTTTGGTTAAACGCGCAAATCATGTCTGGAATTAGAAGTCGGGTTTGAAAAATTCTGATAGACCAATTTTCAAGAAAGGTTAATTATGAAAAGCAGAGCAATAACTATAAATACGGACGACACCACCCAATGAAATCAAAGGAGACTAGACGTCTTATGCCAGTACTAAAGAGACAAATAAGATGTTACCTTCGCCAGCGCCAGTGACAGTGTGTATAAGCAGCACCACGACGCACAAGCACCGCTGGCTCTCCACAGACATCGCGGTCGTGGGTACCGCACCTGAAACAAACAACAAATTTTGGTCACTACGTGCATTCAGGGCTAACGACGTCGTATCGTTGTACTCCAAAATGTCACACGAGAAATCTCTATTGGGGTTGATTTCTTTTTCGTAATTCCCTTAAAACTTGAGAGCAAAACTGTGTTGTTGTCTGCCTTCCCCTTCAGGCATACATGTGTGACGATGTATGTATGTATATTATCTTAAAAGTACGCGGCCACCCTTATTATAATCGATACTTATTCATTTTGATGCTTATTTTGATTTTTTTTCTAGACGAGTGTTCCATTTTAGACTGCATAACCTCTTGATAAACTCATCAAGTAATAATTAAAAAAACTAGTTAACACACCTAAAATTATCCAGTAATAAAAACCCTTTTAAAAATCCAGTGAAATGAAAAGATAAACACTCATTTAACTGCGACAATCATTTTATAAAATGATTAATCTTTTACGCATTGTTGCGGTGGCGTCATGTGTAAAGGCACTTTTAAAATTGCGGCTTGAAAGGATAATTTGTTGAAAGGGTGACAGGATTTCATGTAATTTTTATTTAAACTGAAACGATAAAGTGAATATTTTTTGTTTATCACAATCAATAAAATAAAACAGTCGGAGTTTGACGGGTGTATTGGTAATCAAGAAACAGTTTCCAAATTTTGATCATATTCAGATGACAGGCGTTAAACGCGCGTTTTGATGCGCGTCAACAAGTATATGAATTTTGTTCAAGTCGTTCGCATGTCCCTTGCTAATGCGCGTTTTGATCTATCAGAGTGTTGAAAAAAACTCAAGTCTTTGCGTCCTTTTTAAACGGACTCGGTTGATGAATTATAAGACTTGACTCATAACAACAGGACTCCATGATTCGAGTACTAAATTGTCTACGAGCTCTTTAATGTGACATGAGAGCTCGAGTCTCTTTGTGCGCTCGAGTCCTTTTTATGCGTCAAGTCACACTCGAGTCCTCTTTATGTATGAGTCTTGCAATTAAATTGTTACGGGCTGACAGTTGAATAATGTTTTTCGGATAATGACGTAATCAAACTGAAGTGAGTGTTTCGGCGGGAAAATTTAAAAGTAACTTTATTTTTCAAATTTATCTGATAAATTATAGTGTTTTTTAACAGAATATTATTTATTGCGTTCATTATGGGTCTAGGAATAAAATAAAACCAGTTTTGAAAATATGTCAACATCCCTCTTAGGCGAGTAAGTAAGTAAAAAGTAGTGGACGTCAACCTTGTATCTGTAAATGTTACTGATAATCTACTTCTTGTAGCAGTTAATTGTTGGTCTAAATTTCAAATTTCGTTTCACATTTCGCTTTAAAGGTCTCTCACTCAATTACGTTTTATACTTAGTTTAATATTTAAAGCATAATTGGACGCTGATAAGCAATACTGTGTCAAACCACACATATTTTATTTAGAGAAATTGGCGTTTAAAGATGTCATACCAATTTCTAATCAATTTGTTTGAATAATATCTAAAAATCTACTTAAAAGGTGAATAGATATTTTTTCAAACAAATTGATTAGGAATTGGTATGACATTTTAAAATGCCATTTTCTCTAAATAAAGTAGACAAAAACTGCTTATAGCTAAATGTTACTACTCTCTTCGAGAATACTTGGATGACGATAACACCAATTCCATCTAGCATTGTATCACACTGAATTGTTGTTTCTTTAGGACATTGTTATTTTATTGTTGACGTTTTTTATCATACGACATAACTTATTTTGAATGACTGAATACTAATTATTGTTTCCCTAAAATATTCACACTTTTGACATTATATTAATATTTATTATAAGTTTTATAAATTTCTTAATTAACTATTTTGTTATCGCTTTGCATGGCTAATGGTAGAATATGGTAAAAGTACAGAAAATTGTATTGGCTTTTAAGATCTGCAAATGTATACCCATATTCGCAAATGAATGAATGAATAAATGAATAAATGAATTGTGAAAGTCAAAATAAAAAACCAAAATCAAAATCATTAATTTCAATTAAACCATTTTTCAATTTTTTTATCGTCAGGAGCATTAGTCAGTCAGACTAAGTCAGTCGTGAAGCCAGTTGCCTGTTCCAATTCTTAGATCCAGTGGAGAATAACAGGCAAGAAACTCCAAGGACACTCTTTTTCAAAATATTTTTTACAATTCTCTGGTTATATTGCTTATATGCGCAAGTTAAATGTGAGGACAATGTAACGTATTGTTCTAAACTATAAACAGTCGCGCAAACTACAACTATATGTAAGTAATAGCAGTTCGGAAATGACCAGCCCCAAACAACGGCACTCGGTCAGGTCAGCATGACGCACGCGCCAGCCATCGTCCACTTCAACCATATCAAAGGGAGCCGAACGACCCGACACGTACGCCAGCATCGGCAGGACGTCTAAGCGAGCATGACATACTCAGAACTGCCAGGCAACATAGCAAATGAACGTAGTATGTTATTGACTACACAGTTCTCAGATGTACAATTCAAAATTTACTAAATGTAACATAAAAATTGATATCAAAATATAAGATAATGTCAATGTTTTGCAAAGTTAACAATGTCAATAATTATGATTAAAATATTAATGAATCACATGTCAGATAAAAACTAGTATAGGTACTAGCGAATATTCATATTTCTTAAGACCACCACTCATTTACTGTGTGGCTGTGGAGCAGGACCAGCATTTAGCCAAGCATTTTTATCAGCTAAATAATCATCTAGTTTATAATATGCCTGTTTATATATTGGGCGTTTAATGCAAGTTTTAAATTTCTTCTCATTTAGTTGAAGAATATTAGGAGGTATTTTATCATAGAATTTAATACAGTAACCTATAAAAGATGTTTGCACTTTTGTTAGTCTAAATTTTGGTTGTACTAATTTATTTCTTTCTCTAGTAATGTAATTATGTCTTTCACATCGTTGAGTGAATAGGTGCAATTTTTTTCTGACATACATAGCGTTTTCATAAATATACTGACAAGGCACCGTCAGGATGTTAATTTCCTTAAATAGTTCCGTAAGGGATTCGCGACTACGTAGAGTCATTAGCTGTGAGTTGATAATTCGACTAATTTAAAACGTGCGTATTAACGAATGACACTTTCAGCTTTGCACATTACTGAACTCGCAGTGTTACAGGGTGAATAATGCATGTAATTTATTTTATACAATACAATACAATACAATATTCTTTGTTGTACACCATAGAAAAGTTACAACATAAATGAAAAATATTGAATAATGGTACAATCGGCGGTCTTCTCGCTAGTTGCGATTTCTTCCAGACAACCTTAGGATGGACAAGTGTGATGGATTAGTGCATAGGGCAGTTTGCAGGTGTACAAACTCAGTTCAGTAGATAGATACATAATAATCATATATACCTTAAATACATTTTATAGGTTCAAACACAAATAAATTTAAAAATAGCTATAAATATTAAATAAATATATATATACATATATCAACATTGACATTTATATTAGACCATAAGCTGTAGCGGTTTTTAGTATAGTTTTGTTACAAGTAAATAGTCCGCATGATGTGAGTGTATTGAGTAATTTACATCACAAAGTTGTCTTGACAACTTACAGTATTTAGACAATGATCTATCGGAACTTCTTACCTGGCCACATTTAATATTTTTTTACTTTTGACTAAGTAATCTAAACTTATTTTAGGTGTTTTTTTGTGACAATTTTATCTAGCTTTTTTTTGCAAAAATTGTGTTTTATGACTAGAGATCGGATATTCGGATGCATATTTACCTAAAGTTGAGATGTTGGCTATTATGGAAAGCACTTTTTATCGAAAGAATTCCGCGATTCCAGGAAATTCAAATCTAAGTGTACTACGTGAGATGTAATAAACCCCAGTTTGACACAAATGACACTTGCTCTGTTACAACATATAATGGTTTCTTTACCCTACTTTTATTGTCAGTGATTTTTGACGAAGCAAAAACAACCTTATTACGTTGTAACAAGTGTCAAATCGGGCCTATTAAATCCCAGGACATGTAAGCATTTGTAAGAGTGCGAGTGAGACGGCAAATTATACTTGCTTGTGCGCAAGTAGGGACGCGACAATACAACTGCATTCGTAAATAAAAATATACTTAGAAGCCGCTTCCATAATTTGTTATCCAAAAAATAACTTTAGGTAAATATGCATCCGATTATCCGATCTCTATTTATGACTGATACCTGCCTAGAAAAAAAATGGATGGATGGATTTCTTATATGTATTGTTTCGCTAATTCTTTTAACGTTTCTTTAGTTTAATTAGTAGCACCTACATAATTATTCACCTTAGGTTTTTTTTCTTAATTATACGGTTAGTTTACCTAATTTCCTATGTTCAAGTAACCAAATAGTTAAGTTACTTTTATATTTTTCGCCATTTTTTTATACCCTAATATATTTCAATGAAAAAGTATTTAATATGTATCAAAGTCGCGAAAGTTTAAAAACATTAATAAAATGCCTAGAAACAGAACTCGGCTTTCTTGGCAGTCTGCTAGGGCAAAACGACTGCAACTTTTGCGTGGCAATGAAACACCGGATGAAAATATGCATAGGTTGGCCACCCAACGGGTAATCTACACTAATATTATAAAGCTGAAGAGTTTGTTTGTTGGTTTGAACGTGCTAATCTCAGAAACTACTGGTTCGAATTGTAAAATTATTTTAGTGTTGGATAGCCCATTTATCGAGGAAGGCTATAGGTTATATCACATTACGCTACGACAAATAGGAGCGGAAATTGAATGTCGGGATAAAAAGTAGTCTATAAAAGTAGCCTAGGTTATCCAGGTCTCCAGCTATCTACATACCAAGTTTCATCGCAATCGGTCCAGTAGTTTTTGTGTGAAAACATTACAAACATACACACCAATGTTTCCTCTTTATACTATTAGTTTAGATTAAGAATAATAAGGATCATTTCCTAGTTTAGTATATAAATACGTTTATTATAGTTTGGTTACAGTTTGGAAGTGTTGTCCTAAGTTATTATTCTTCTAATGGTTTACGTTTATCTTATTACAATATAAATAAGACAAAGTTGTTTTGAGAAAAAGTAGCCATTTAGCCTGAGGTAGACTTTTCCCCCATATCTAGCCGCCATAAAATTCCCTGAGCCCATTAATGCAAACATCTGCTCAAAGACTCAATGACGTTTTTTAAAAAGCATTCGGAAACGAATCAAATAAAGAATCTATCTATGAAACTCAACATTTAAAATAACTAAACAGTTATAATACTCATAATTACTCATTACTCATTACTTTATTATATATGGTATAATATATGGTATCTGCCAACATAAATATATAAATTCACAAATATTTATAACGACGTGTGCGGTACGTTAACGAGAATTAGTTTATGTTACAACCTTCTTATATAACATTTAGCACAAAATGGGTATTACCTTACACACGGGTTTAAGTGTAATGTTAGAAGGAGACACCGGGCTTCTCTCAAAATTATAATAAAGTGTAATAAGGGTGAAATTTCACACACTCGTCAAATATAGTATCTGTTCATGGAAAGTAAAGGCTTGTTTAAATGGAAGAAAAACCACTGAGTTATTACACCGCACTTTCCACGAAAATTACTTGTGTTTGTTTTGTCTTGAATATTATAGAGGACATAACATTTTGATGGACAGATACTTAATATAACTAACAATTTTTTTAGACTATATTATTCTATAAAGGTGTATAGCAAGTTACTAGTTACTAGAATTAACATTTTTTTTTTATATTATAGGGCGCAAACGAGCAGACGGGTCACCTAATGGTAAGTGACTACCGTCGCCCATGGACACTTGCAACTCAAGAGTCACAAGTGCGTTGCCGGCCTTTGAGATAGGAGTACGCTCTTTTCTTGAAGGTTTGAAGGTCGTATCGGTCCGGAAATACCGCAGGCGTTAATTTGTTCCAAAGATTGGTTGTGTGAGCAAAAAATTTCTGGAAAACCGCACAGTGGTGGATTGCCAATTATCCAGGTGATGGGGATGAAAGTTTTGTCGCGTTGAACGATGGCGAAACGTTGCGGCCGGTATAGGTCCGAACAATTCCTCGGAGCACTCCCCATGATACATGCGATAGAGAATGCAGAGTGAGGCTACATCTCTACGCAACGCCCAAGGGGTCAAGCCGATCTGAAATATCCTGGCAATCGATGATTCGAGTCGCTCTCCGTTGATTGCGGTCAAGAGAGATTATATTAGTCTATAAAGGTGTCCAGTTCAGTCATTTAGCGATCGCAACAGCTGATCGGTACCTATTATAGACCTTTGCATCTTAATTTTTTCATATTTAGAATTTTAGTTTTCCATGGAGGTACACATTTCCCATTCGTCAATCTTAGAGAGATAAGTAAATCCTCTTTTTCCCTATCTCCTCTCTTGTGGTCAGGTAGCCAACTATGTGTTAAAGAGTAAATTAAGTGTAATAAAGGATTCTTATAAGGTGTCATATGTTTATTAATGATTGAAATGGTGATGATAATTTTGCAACCAGTGACTAATTCAATGTACCCTGATACGCGAAAGCACATGGTAGCTATAAATACGGAGATAAACGCTACAGGAAAGAGAGAGACAAAGTAAGCGGTTTTGTGTAGTTGTGACTTCTGTTATCCAAAGTACATCACTAGCTAAACTGTATTAAAACCTATATAATCTCTGCTTTACACAGCTCCATTTCAACAAACTGTTACTCCTACAAAGCGGTTTTAAGCACATTAAGACAGAACAACACACGAAACATGAGGAACTAACGGTATTAGTAATTAACGTGATCTTAATTGGCAAGCGATACCTACGAGGGAAGTTCCTGTCTAAACGAACATTTGTACGTAATGTACTAGTGATGGGGTATTACGATATTATGTTGTAAAAGTATCGATATTTGTATCTGTGATCCACGATACCTCGCTTTAAATTTTTCAGTTTGACGACCTACTTAGCGTGGTGGTTAAGCATTCAATTGCAACTTCAGAGGTCACAGGTTCGATACTTACTTCGTGCAATTATATTTGTTTGCATGCATATATCTATTTGCATTGGTGTGGGTATTTCTATACAAAAACCAATGTATACAAGTATTTTTATACGTTTTTTAAGAACCTATAATACAAGCTTATATGGATTGCCCAAATGAAAAAAAAAAGTAAATACTCTTTATTGTACACCAATCAAAATAGGAATTTTGAATTCCGAAGCTAATATTGCTGATTAATGGGCGATTTATTTCAATCTAATAAATATATCGATAACAATTGCGAACATCACTCAGATTAGCACTTGTGTTAATTTAATGTATGAGTAAGAGGATTACATTAGAGATTTGACACATGTACATAATTTTGTAATTTAGTATTTATGATAACTATTATGATCTATATTCGGCCATAAATTATAATTTGAAGGTAATTTTTTTAGTGTTTGTAAACACAAGAACCAATTCAGGTTTGTAGTGTGGCGCCTGACACCTGACTCCTGTTATGTCACTGTACCCCTAATAATGGGCCCCATTGGATATCCCCGAACCGCGATGTCGAAAATTGTAATAAATCTATATATATAAAAATGATTCCTTATCTCCCTTGGTCACGGCATCACGCGTTAACGGCTGAACCGATTTCGCTAATTCTTTTTTTTTGTGTTTTTTTTTTGTCAGGAGAAGGTTCATATGAAAAAAAAAATGAAGAAAGTTGCGCTGGAAATTATACAAATTAAGAAAACTTAACGACCAACATTAACTTTTCTAATGCAACGTTGGCGCTTTTGACATGACTGACAGTAGTTTGACAGTTGGCACGATTGACAGAATGCGCGCTGCAAATTATATAAATTCGAATTCAATATTCATAGTTAAGACAGGACAACTTCTGTCGGGTCAGCTAGTAAATAATAAAAACAAAACAAAGAACGACGGTATATTTATAAAGCGTAAATGGTTATGTACGATATTACGTAAATATATATCAGCTGATCCGCGCAATTTTTTTCCCCGTATTGGCAACATTTTTCATTGATGCTCCGCTCCTATTGGTTGTAGCGTGATGTTATATAGCCTATAGCCTTCCTCGATATATGGACATCTATCCAACACTTTTTTTTAACTCGAACCAGTATTTCCTGCATTAGCGCGTTCAACCAAACAAACAAACCCTTCAGCTTTATAATATTAGTATGAAGATTTTATATAATACAGTAAATTTAATAAAAATACAATGATAAGAATTTATTTTATATACTCATAATAAAACTGTAACAGGTCCAATTCTGCACATTGAAGATAATTAAAAAAAAAATTGGGTGTCGTTCTATAATCGATACTAAATCAAAACTCCTCGAAGTCAGGGTGGCTACTAATTCAAATTCAAATTCAAATCTTTTATTTCAGACATGAGTCCATAGGCTTAGTATAAACAAAATAACTTAAATGCTAGTGTTAGTAATACATAATTTTTATTTTAATAAACCTATGTCCTTAGCTGGTGTAGATTTTTGCCCAGTGGCGCAGCAGAGGGGAGTCGCACCGATCTATGAACACCTTCAGGAGACTGTTAGTAGCGATGCGCAACCGGCTGGCCATGGATGCGGTCCTCTTTCTTATAATGGCTTAAAAATCGTCTGTGTGCGCCTCCGCAAACATACCGGACGCACTACAACGCCACGACAGCCCCAACAGTATCCTGAACGCGTTATTATATTGGACACGCAGTACTCTGTATGTCCTCTGCGTAAAACTGGTCCAAGGACTGCACGTGTAAAAATGCAGCATGTTACATCGAACGGCTAGTGACCTGCGCTCCCTGTCTATATCTACATTATCCCTAAGATCATCAGTGACCCAATGACCCAAGTACTTGAATTTCGTCACCCATGTTAAAGGAGTGCCACAGATCGTGACACCGGGGAAATCCGAATAGTTTATAGCCCGCCCTTTAAACATAATAAGTTTGCTCTTCTTGACATTGTACTTGAGCCCGAGGGCCAGTGCATATGACTCACAGATCGCAGCAGCACCATATCATCGGCATAGCTAATGTTATTCATACAAACGCCGTCAATATGGCACCCAACTCTAGTGCTGCTGAGGTCAGCGATAAGCCGGTTTATGTATAAGTTGAAGAGGCGGGGTGAACTCAACCCCCCCTGTCTCAGTCCACATTCCAGCTCATACATATCCGATTGAGCCTCCGCCCATCTGACACTATTTCTCTGGTAACTTCTGAATAATTTTAGTTAGAGTACATTCGAATAAAACAGGATAGTGATCAGACTGGTAAACTCCATATGAGACTGATGCTTTATTAATCAAGTTTGTGGCTGCGCTTGTTATCAAACAATGATCTAGCCAACTAACAATATTTATAATAGTATATGTATTATACAGCTATGTATGTGTGGGTAAATGTATCTATGTATGTGTGTATATATGTATATATATGTTAGACTTAAAGTTACGAGTTTTTGTGTATGTGTGTTTTCGTATAAAATTTTAGTATGTATCCCATTAAAAAAAAATAACATGATTTTTAAGTGCAAATACTTTTTTTTTCTCTGCATCACCCATAGGTTGATTGGTAGAGAATGCCTTGGGCATTAAGTCTGCCTATGTACTAATGTGCAAAAAGTTTGAATAAATAAATACACTTGTAAGTGACACTGAAAAATATCACGTGTTTTATAGGTGTGTGTGATGACCGCTTACCATAAGCAAGGCCTTATGCTTATTCACCACGATCCTTTGAAAATCAGTCAAAAGTCGGTAAAATATTTTACACGAGCAGTATTTTCCGTGAGCACAATTTTACGATTCGCACCGGACGATGTAAACCGCTTGTTCGGTTTTGTTTTACTCTCGACCGACAACGTCAAATCGATTGTGATTTTATCGTGGGAACGTAAAAACCATGTCAAAAGCTTTCCTTTTATAGTTCTTCAGACGCACATTAAATGGAAATACAAAAATGTATAGAAATAGAAACTCTAAGATCATAGCACTTTGAGTTTGTTGGCAGCATTTTGTTCTGTTTTGTATTTAATAATAATTCAAATTCAAATTCAAAATCATTTATTCAATTAAGACACTAAGTGACATTTATGAACGTTAAATTGAAGCTAGAGTTAAAATCATAGATCGGCGCAAACAGACGATCTATAACTTCCAGTTTCCAAAATGCGTAGAGCCTTATGAGAAGAATACTGGCAAAGAAACTCATGGCCACTCTTTTTAAAAATCAGATCTTCAGGTACAATAGTGTTAGTGTTACACGAAAGGTAAACAGGATGCAAGCTGACGCCACCTGAATTTCATTTTATTAAAATGCTCCAACTCCACACATCTCACACATGGCTGTCTGATCCCAAACTAGGCAGAGCCCGTACTATGGTAACCAGACTGTTAATACACATACTTAAATATTTCTAAATACATACATATTATAGATAAATTACACCCAGACACAGAACAAATTATCGTGCTCATCACACAATTATTTGTCCTGGGTGGGAATCGAACCCACGACCTCTGGCTTAGTAGTCAAGACACTAACCACTAGACCAACAGGCCATTTAATATTTATGGTAAGGTTATATATTTTATCGAACTAAGTTTCATAGTTTTAGGTATATTTATTTCTTTATAAAGTTAACACTTATGTTTGCCTGCAATGTCCATACCATTGTTAATAGATACATTATTTGTAATTCGAAATATCTGTTATGGAGTATTCATTATCGTTTGGCTTGAAAAGATAGATGGCAATAAAATCAGTTCGCATGACCAAAATACAGAAAACAATTAAGAACAATTTCACAGAGTGAAGAGAATCCCCATCTCCCTACTTATTTAACACTACACTTCCAACTCTTATGCAATAACCATGACAGAAACCTTCGCTCATCCAATACCCTCCTTCTACTTTATCTCTCTTACACTAATGGGTTCGTCGGCTCTTCTTTCTCCGTTCAGTCTGTCCTTTTATGGAATGCGCTTTCTCTTGAAGTCAGGATAGCTACAAATCGTTACTCTTTTAAAATAATAGTAAAGGAGTTACTTAAAAAGTTAGCAGAATCTACTAGTCCACAGTTCATCATTTAATATTGACTGGTAGAGAAACGCATTCGGTATTAAGATCGCCTATGTACTAAATGTAAAAAAGAAGTGCCAAATGTAGTAGAACATAATAAACGCTAGGGAAAAAAAGGAGAGAGAGTCTTAGAGAATAATAACAGTATGGTATACACAAACAAACTATACAGATATTACGAGCATACGAGTAAAAATATCGATGAACATACACAAAAAAAAATATATATGGACGAACATAGAACCTCCTTCTTTTTGGAAGACGGTTAAAAAGAGTTTAGCAAACGCGTGTATATGTATATGCAATCAGGTTGATTGCAAGTGACGACCGGAGAGCCGCTACAGCTCCTACGTGTTTGGACGTCGATGGAACGCCTAGTTCTAGTAAAATATATTGCAATGTCATCAAAATTTTATATATACTAGCTCTTGTCCGCAGCTTCGTTCTTGTGAATGTATTTTGTGTCAATCATTTCAGGTATCCTTCAGAAATAGTACTTTTGTCCGGATGAAATATACCTTGTGTCTTTTTCTGTGTCTCTGACGACGTGTTGGTATGCAAAATATCATGATGATTAGTTGAGTAGTTAAGGTGTGAAAGCGTTATAAACAAATAAATAAACAAGCATTCGTATTTACTACGCTAGCAGTTGCCCGCGACTTCGTGCGGTATTTTGGTGAAATCTATCCCACGGAAACCGTACATTTCTAGGGGATAAAAAGCCTATGTTCTATTCTAGACTAAAATCTATATCTCTGTGCGAAATTTCATCCAGATCCATGCATCCCTTTTTGCGTGAAAGTTTAACAAACATCCACCCATCTTTCCAACCATTCTCACAAACTTTTGCCTTTATAATATTACTAGCAGCGCCTCGCGGTTTCACCCACGTAAGTCCCGAACCCGTGGGAATGGCGGGATAAAAAGTAGCGTGTATGTTAATCCAGGTCTCCAGCCATCTACATACCAAGTTTCATCGCAATCTGTCCAGTAGTTTTTGTGTGAAAACATTACAAACATACATACACAAACAGAAATGTTTCCTCTTAATAATATTAGTTTAGATTAAGAATAATAAGGATCATTTACTAACATGCATCATTTATTATATTTGTTAATCAAAACTAAAATACGTTGAAATACTGAATTTCAATCTATACACAAACATAATTTACGCCATAATACCATAAGTCTACATCGCCATTGTCCGCGTACCCCATTCAACAAACTATTTATACTATAAGCCTCAGCAGTCTGAGCTATCATCATTAATTTAAATTCATCAATTTTGATTCCTTGAAAGCCATTGAAACAATAGAATATTGAATACTTGGATTGGAGCTGACAACCATTGTAAAACAATAGGTTTTGTGAAAGAAACTGTTCGTCTGACTATTTCTATTTGAATACTGTGATCTTATAATAAATTAAATAGTGTCTGTGTTATACACACGAGTATGCTTATGTGCATTATATCAGCTAAATTGTATATTATAAACCTAAATTACTCCAACAAAATCCTACAGTTATATATATATAACTATAGTTACATAAATCTTTCCTGAAAACAGAAAGTAATAGTTATTTATATTATGTTATTTATACGAGGTTTCTATTTATCTAATCTATGTAGGTACGACTACTATTCTCGGGGACTTCCTTCCTAGGGTACAACCGAGTCCCTTGCAATAGACCCACTTATGTTGGAACACCGTGTGGTTTTATTCAGTTCGATTCCGACATACCACTTCGCCGCCAGCCCCGGTGAGGTGATGACCCGTGGGAGTTTCCGCACGATAAAACGACTACTATATTGCACTTGAATGCAGTATCGGCTATGTTCAGTTTTAAAATGACCGGTGGTAAACGCAAGACTAAACTTGGTGATAACAATCCCTTATTTTTGGTGCCATATTTGAAACACGATACGGAAACCAAACATTTTTTTTATATCGTGACTGTATAACATAATTACTGTCTTGTAAGTAAATACAGATTAGTTTAGATCGCTGTCTTTTCCCTTGAGTTTGATGAAAAACACGCTGTTTCTGAGCAATGAAATAGAGCAAAACCTAAATCGATTATTTCTAAAGAAAAACAACAGAGGAAGCTATTACAAAGGCTTAATTGTACAGCTTAGTTATAAAATATTACTTTAAAATCTAGCGTAACTTAAAGTTCTGTTGTTTCATTCTGTATTCGTAAAAAGAAAAATATGCTTTTCAAGTAGCAGTTTATTATTCTGCTGTAAAAAATACAACTGCGAATAATTTGCAAGAAAAAATAAAAGTTACATGAAAATGTTATTTAAATTTATATATATTTAAATATTTCTCCATTCATTTTATAACTCCCTTTTATGTACGAGGGGGAGGCCTTTGTTCAGCAGTGGACGGCGATAGGCTGATGATTGATCGATTAATATAATTATATGTATGTAGTTTTATCATCACTACATATTATAAAACAAAGTCCCCTGCCGTGTCTGTCTGTTTTGTGATAAACGCAAAAAATACTGAACGAATTTTCATGCGGTTTTCACCACCAGATAGAGCGATTCATGAGGAAGGTTTATGTATATAATTTTTTAAGGTTTTGTGTAAATTGGTTGAAATATGATGATGATTGTTGAAGATATTTCTGCTACCCGTGCGAAGCCAGGGCGGGTTGCTAGCATACTATATATAACTAACTCTAAACCGGAGTATGTCATGCTCGCCTAGACGTCCTGCCGATGGTGGCGTATGAGTTGAAGTGGACGATGGCTGGCGCGTACGTCATGCTCGTGAACGAGTGCCGTTGGTTGGGGCTGGTCATCTCCGAACTGCTATTACTTACATATAGTAGTAGTTTGCGCGACTGTTTATAGTTTAGAACAATACGTTACATTGTCCTCACATTTAATTTGCGCATATAAATAAGCAATGTAACCAAACAGTTGTATAAAAGATGTTGAAAAAGAGTGTCCTTGGAGTTTCTTGTCTGTTCTTCTCCACAGGATCTACTTATTGGAACAGGCAACTGGCTTCACGACTGTCTTAGTCTGATTGACTACTACTCCTGACAATTCAAACATACCTATATTGGGTTTAATTGTAATAATACATACACAATACAATAATACAATACAAGAGGCGGCCAAAGTCTGCAGGGGTTCCCGGAGGCTTTCTTCTTAGGGAATACCTGGGTCCCAATAGACCCATTAGTGACGGAACACAGTGTGGTGTTAGTTGGTTTGAATCCGACATACCACTTCACTGTTAGATCCGGTGATATGATGACCCGTAGGGGTTTCCAAGCGTTAAATAAAGCAAAATCAGTTAAAATATATGTGAAATATATTTTATTTTATTTCATCAATAAATTTCAGGAATTAGCTGTTCCACGATTTCTTAAAAAAAAAATGCGTTTTTTTTATTTGATGCAATCAAATATTTTAGGTTGGATAGTTTTGCTGATTGCTGATGCGAATATATATGTATGTTTATATTTTTTAATTATTTTTCACTCCAATAATAAAAACAACGCCAATGCAAACTTTTGCATGGCTGTCGCTTTGTTTGGCTATGATCTTTGTCGAATTTGTCACCATCATGTTTGAAATACGCATGACGCAAGCATGACAATGTACTCTAAGTTAATAATTCCATATTCAAGTTTTTCAATCCTATTTTATTAACTTATGTATATGTTATTACTTTTTGTTTTGTCCAGGGAACTTATTTTTCCCTTATCTATTAACTAGTCTAACAGTTAATACGAGTACATAAACAAGCAATTAACGTATTTAATTCAACTTTAAGTAGCAGGCAGTATTTTTTTTCTTATGGAATTTGGGGCAAACGAACTGACGGATCACCTGATGGTAAGTTACAATCGCCGCCCATGGGCACCTGCAACTCAAGAGTCACAAGTGTGTTGTCGGCCTTTAAAGTGGGAGTAGGGTAAGGGGGAAGAAAGAGAGAGGGAGGGAGAGGGGAAACGGGGTATCAGAAGAGAGTAACTTTTATAAATTTCATGGTTTATCATTGGTTGTTCGGGAAAATGTGTTAACTTAAATTTTGTCCGCTTCTTTGTGTTTGAATAGCTTTTTATCGTATCATTCGCAACATTGTTCGAAGCAGCCTGCACTGATGTAACTGTTCACATAAAAACATTTTTGACTGGCCTGTTGGTCTAGTGGTTAGTGACCCTGACTGCTAAGCCAGTGGTCGTGGGTTTGATTCCCACCCAGGACAAATAATTGTGTGATGAGCACGATAATTTGTTCTGTGTCTGGGTGTAATTTATCGATAATATATGTATTTCGTAATATATAAGTATGTTTATCAGCAGTCTGGTTACGATAGTACAGGCTCTGCCTAGTTTGGGATCAGACGGCCGTGTGTGAAAGAGTGAGAAATTACATATATTATGTTACATCTTATTGAGTCTCAAAGCATAGTCAATAAGGGTATGGAATGTAGACCGCCTATTTATGCTAGTACGCATTTAAGTTTACCTACAAGATGGACAGGTGACCTTATAAAGATCGCGGGTCGACGGTAGATACAGACCGCTTCTAAACGGTCTTTTTGGAAGTCATTGAGGGAGGCCTATGTCCTTAAAACGATGAAGATGATGATAATGATTTAGGTCTCGAAAAATCATCTACATACATACCCTGCAAAACAAACTGTTTTGTTCTAATTACCTGCTTTATTAACACATGAATATTTGTTAACAAAGAAAACTTTTCTAGAGTAAATAAACTTACGAGCTATTGAGCGAGTTTCTTGCGGAGACCCTATCGCCGTTTAAGAGGCGATGCAACTCAAGAAACTTTACCGCAACGTACAATGTTGTAGCTTTTATGTAATTATTTTACACGTAGGAACGAGGCATTCCAAATCCAAATTCATAATAATGTAGGATTTTATTTAGTCGTTAAAAAAAGTACTCATGATTTCTCTTATTACCCCTGTATGTACTATGGCAATGAAGAACTGACTTTTTTATTACGATAAGTATCCACAGAAAGATGTTTTAATAAGTTTTTCGCGTAGCTCAAACTTACACGCTCTATATATATATATATATATACTAGCTGACCCGGCGAACTTCGTACCGCCATATTTTATTTCTCTAATCGCAACTAAGGAAATAAAACCCTTTCGGTAAAATCTAATTAGCTAAATTGAAAATAAAACTAAAGTACTCAATTGAAAAATTCATATTGTTGTACAAAATGACTCGTCCATCAGATGTTAAATCGCAAATAAAACACAAATAATTAGCTGAATTATACGGTATTTCGTTCACTACAAAATAATTTTAATTAATTTTATAGCGTCAACAACACGTGGTAATTATGCTGTTAAAATGTAGCTTATATGACACGTTCGTAGATTTACCATCGCAGCGCCATCTATTGATTACTTACTCAACCCAGTCGAAAGGTATCGACATCTGTTAGAATCATTTGGAGTTAACAGATAATTGTGACTGTCAAATAATAACAGACAAATAATTAGCAATAAATTAAAATTGCGACTATAATTTGAGATTTAAACTATCCTATCTCTCAAGTTGGATCGAACTGCACATGGTGTGCGAATTTTATTATAATCGGTTAAGTGGTTTAGGAGTCCATTGAGGACAAACATTGTGACACGAGATTTATATAATTTAACTAGCTGACCCGGCGAACTTCGTACCGCCATATTTTATTTCGAGATTTAAACTATCCTATCTCTCAAGTTGGATCGAACTGCACATGGTGTGCGAATTTTATTATAATCGGTTAAGTGGTTTAGGAGTCCATTGAGGACAAACATTGTGACACGAGATTTATATATATTAAGATTAATATAATTTTTAATTTTTTTATATATAAAATATAAAATAATAAAGATTATATATATATAATAATTAATTAAAGATTAAGATAAACAACTCCCGCATTAGGAATGACTCCTATGTCACGAGGGACTTTACAAACATACAAACGACGGACACAAAGAACACCCAGAATCGGGTGAGAATCGATCCCACGATCTATGGCGTAGCAGTCAGGGTCACTAACCACTAGGCCAACAGGTCAGTCAAATTTCAAACTTATATCTAACTAGCGCAGTAGCCCGCGACTTCGTTCTCCTGAAAATTCAAATTTATCTCACGGGAACCGATTTTTGCTCAACGTTCCGTAAGATTTTTTTTACTAAGTTTAGAAAATATACAAAAAAAGATGAATGAAATGGGTTAAGTTGTTCTCAAGTTATGGCGTGACTGAAAGAAACTAGGAATTCATTTTTATTTACAATGAATTATTTGTCATGACCATCCAAATTTTTTCTGGGCACTAGGTATCACTCAAAGACACCATTTTTGCAAAAAAATTGCTAAGTATATGATGGTTTTCCAAAAATTTCTTTTTTGCGAAATTTTAAGCTGCGTTATCACTAAATTAAATGTAAAAACTATTAAATACTGTGAAGTAGGAAGTTCCGATAGAGCGGTTTTAGACACTGAGCGCACACAGAGTCCACTGTGTCCACAACATATGAGTTGATGAGATAACTTTGTGATGCAATATTTCTCAATATTTTTGTACTTAGTGATACCAAAACATAAAACAAGTTTCTCATAATTTTCAACAAAGATTCTACAGTATGAATTTGAATGGTGATGACAGAATCATCCTATATATAGATTATGATGAGCCACGTGTTGTACTATTCATTTATTTTGTTATAATTCTTGCTATAACAGTTGTTTGAAATTACAATTAATAAAACATTTTAAAACTATAACTAACATTTCATCATGCCAGGAAAACTTTTCACGACCGCTTGACATTGAGCTGCAGAAATGTTGTATGGTTCAAATACACCAGTAAAAGTCGAACTTTGAAAACAAACCCTAGTATTTGTATTTGACGTATCATTTCATTGCAAACGACGATTCCAGCAAAGGGAAATGCCGGAAACGGTTTCCAAAGTTGAAGTTGTTGTGCTCCCTTTCAAATGTTGGAAAATTACTTTAAAAGACGATCAACTGAATAAATTTTTGTTGTTTGATGTGGAAGGTTCATTCTATTCCGTTTAAAACGTCAAGAACAGATATTTTTAATGTGTCAAAAATAAAGTTTTGAACATCAATAAGAGGGACTCAATTGAATTGAACTGTTGATTAAACTTTGAAGGTCGGTATGCAAATTTATTAACTTGTTCATGTAATTAGGTTATAATAAAACCAATTCTAGGTTATTGCAAGCTTTGAAATATCTAAGCCATACTCTGCAAAAGAAGGATTTTCTTGTTTATATTTGTTTGTAATATAAACAAACACAAATGGCCTTCTCGCCACAAATGATTAACGGCGATCTACGATGGAGTTAGCGATGGGTCATCAACGTAAAATGGTTAACGAAATTAGCCGGTCTATTTGCGTTTATCAACGAGTCGATTAACTAGTTAAATTTTGCGTCTAGTCTACGTGTGAACTTATGCAAACTTTCTACGTAAACTCCGTCTGCAACAACGTCTACGCCGTTTAAGCTGACGGTAGTCTATTAGACTGGTGTTATTAGAATTTTTGTTTTTAAATTCATTAAGTAATTTAAAAATAAATGTTGTGTAGATATTTAAATTAATAAAGTGCAATAAATCACAATATTTACATATAGTTATATACAAATAGGTAAAATGAACAGAAAGTTTAGTAGAAAACATACCCTTGTACAAACCTACATACCTTTGTCTCGCAACGCTCAGCCAGTCCATCTCCTTACTCCTTCACTCACTCAAAACTACCATTACGGTACGATATAATTTTCTTCATTATACTATTTAATCTAAATTCTATTTTATTAGCTTAGAGCTCAAATTGGCTTGCTTGACGTTGACGTTGAGTGGTAACTAAAAATATCGTAGCATTTAATACTGCTTCATCAGATCAATGCCAGTTCTGACACTAGTTAGTTTTAGATGCCCAACAATAAACGCTGGGTCCCAGCCAGTCTAGCATGTGGCCCATACCATAAACTGTTCCGATTTAAAGACGAGCCAATACTTTGGGAAGACAGCCCTGTCCCGAAATTGACTTTGACCCAAATTTTTACTTTATGGTATAGCGGGGAAACGAGCAGACGGGTCACCTGATGGTAAATGACTACCTGGCACCTGCAACTCAAGAGTCACAAGTGCGTTGCCGACCTTTAAGGTGGGAGTAAGGGAAAGGTGGAAGAGGGGTAGAGGGGAGGGAGGGAAGGGTTAGGGGCCTTAGGTAACCTCACTCACTCGGCGAAAAGCAACGCAAGTATTGCTTCACTTACAGTTTTCTGTGAGGCCGTGGTATCACTCCGGTCGTGTCGGCCCATACTTGCCGAAGCATGGCTCCCCGACGTTTACTTAAAACTTCACTTAGGAACAAAGTTCAAAGTTCAAAAATATAAAAATTAACGCTACTACCTGCACCGCTTCGAATTTCAATTAATATGTCTCATGCAATCAAAGAATTCAGACAGATTTGTATACACAAATCGCTTATGTTGGGCTGTTGTACTATATTTTTTTTATTCTTATACTTTTTAATGCACCTACTTCATTCATTTCTACATCACCTTAAACTGGCAGAGAATGCCTTTGGCATTAAGTCCGCCTCTGTGCACATTGTGCATTAAGGTTAAAATAAAAAATAAAATAATCATCGGTCAGATAATTCTTTCTTTTAGTTACAGGGACATCATATCCTTTTCTAGAAAAGCTGTTAGAAAACATTTTGGAACGACCAATCTCGTCCTAAATTAAATATTATCCACAATTTTATTAAAAGAATCGTTTTATTTGAAACAATTTACTAAAATTTGAAAGCATTTCATCTGAATATCATAACACTATGTTGGCTTACGTCACCACCCGTTTCCAGGCTCACATCCTAAACTACTTTCACCCAGATTCTCCAAGCAATAAGGTGTAAGATATATTGATCTGCCTGCTCTGACGTCCCATCGCCGTCGGTCAGACGTCAGGGAAATATGGCTATAAAACTTTACTGTTCTATAAAACGTCAAATGTATTTCTGTCTTGAACATGTGTGGTTTACGAGGCGCATTCATTATTACATTCGTACTTTTATATATTCATAAAGATGTCGATTAATAATTTTGTTCAAATATATGTTTTTTAATTTTTTTTATAATAGGGGGCAAACGAGCAGACGGGTCACCTGATGGTGACTGACTACCGACGCCCATGGGCACCTGTAACTCAAGAGTCACAAGTGCGTTGCCGCCCTTTAAGGTGGGAGTAGGAGAAGAGGGGGAGGGGGAAAGAGTGGGAAGAGGGGAAAGAGGAAGGACGGGAATAGGGGAGAGGGAAGGGTAAGGGCCTCCGGTAGCCTCACTCACGTGGCGAAATGCAATGCATTCATTGCTTCACTGCTGGTTTTTTGTGAGGACCTGTTATCGAGCCGGCCCATACGTGCTGAAGCATGGCTCTCCCACGTTAACAGTACGTTATATGTATATATATGTTTAGAAAAATAAGCAAAAGGCACTTACTCGTTGATGATCAGGAATTTCTCTGGTTTCCAGAAATTATATCATCTTTTAAGCCATGTAGCATAATCAATTTTCTTGGACCCTATATCATCATGATTTTTTTTCAGTTTTTATCAAAACTTTATTAGTGAATGTTATTCCTTAAACGCACGTAGGAAACCCTTAGACGTAATGTTTCCGTATAAACCAATAAATGGCTTTATTGATTCCCCTGAGCTGTTAGAAAAAGGAATCATGAGTAATTGAGTAACCCATGCACTGGCAGTCGCTTATTGAACAGGAAAACATATGTTGCGCCTCATAGCCTCGCATGCTAACTCTTTTTTTGGTGACGAAGTGGAAGATCCTCATGGATGTCCTCCGCCTTTAGGGAGGCGAAGGGGTCTGTCGGACTCTTCCGTACTAAAACTACCTCGGTGTTCCGCTACTTGCCTATGATCGGGGGAGTGAGAATCATTCATTGCATTCTTCTGCAACCCCCGATAGGCATTGACCCGTCTCACGCTAGACGGGTCCATTCACCCAGTGCAACTATCACCCGCCGAATCCTAACTCTGGCCAACGGCATTCGAGCCGAGATAAATATCTTTGTCAGTTTCGTATCCTTCATTCCTCATTTTTTATCCTTTTATTTTTTTCTAATTTGTGTATAATCAATAAGGCATAATTTTTTTTTTTCGTGGTTTATTGTATTTCTTCAACCATAGTAGATGTCAGTATTCTGTATTCATTTATTTATATGTGGAATATAGGTAAGTTTACAGATTTAAGAAATATGTTAAATATGCACTACGTAAGTCCTACCATATTTAATGTTGTACAAATTATTAAGATTAAATTAATAAGACTAAATATAGATTAAGATTATGAAGACAATTAATAATAACTTAGTCAATCGAATGTCAATCGAATTTGTTGTTTTTTTTTGTTTTTATAATCCTTTTGAGTTTGTACATCAGTTTCTGAATTAAAATTTAAAAAAAAACTCCTAGACGACGTAGTTGGCTTAAGACTTCCTAATGGAAACTGAAATAATTTTTCACTAGACTGATCACCGACGGTTAATAATAATCAATAACCTTATCTGTTTCCAGATAAGGTTCACATCATAAATTATGTCAAGTGGACATATCAAATCTGTCAAGTGATTGATTAATTCAATTGTTTACCGATTAGTTAATGCTCGGCTATGAGCAAATATCAAACTTGCTTTTTCCACACAATGATGAGAATAGTGCTCTAATTACGATTTCATGAAAATGCATCTCGTGTTTGGAATTGAGTCAGTAAAATTCTATTGGCAATTTGAACTCCACTTCAATATTTAATATCTGAATTTATGTTACGTATTACAAATTTACGATGTATTCGTGATATCTAAATTGGAGAAATAAATTCCTAACGGTTTTTATATTGTGTGTTTTGCTTTTTAAAGTTGTGAAATTTGTAATATATTTTTGAATTTGAATGACCATCCTATTTTATGGAAATATTGACATAATTCTCATAGCAAACAGCTTGTACTTTCTGACGCCCAGCAATACTAGCCGTTTTGCCTTATGGCATGAAGGGAGCAAAACAACAGATGAAAGGGGAAACGGGCGGACGGACGGGAAAGAGAAAAACAGGTAAGTACTCGTACATATTTTTTTATTAAGATTTCATATGATGATGACAAAGGAGAGAACCTGAAGCTACGAGAAAATATGAGTATAATGTAACAGTGATAAAGACTACTCAACTCTACTCTTTGTGAATCACAAGTGTGATCTTGATATCAGACAAGTACAGGGCCCAATGTATGCATAAATACCTTTTCTTGCTGTGTTTTGTCGATTAAGTAATAATGAATGTAACGAAGAAAGCACTAAAAAAGTAACGACAGAAGATTGTCTTAATGTGCATATCTCAATTTCTGTAACGATAATTATTGAATGAGGCTATATGACAACAACAACAACAAATCTATTCGATTAGATCAAACATTAGCTTTTGAAGTCTAGTAAACAAAAATATGCAAAGTAATTTCCATTACATTTGAATTGTCGATGTCGAAATCAAATCTATGGCATACCATTATTAAGGAGTATTTGACCTCACTTCTTAGAATTCACAACTGTGACTCAAATAAAAAATAATGTGCTCATAAACCGATAAGGGCGCTCCATGCCTTTCTGAATAAGCTACGTTATGAAGGTCAGACGGCATTAGTTGCGTGTAAATACAAATAATCTGGGCATAGAATGGGAGACAAGATTGGCCCTTGTCTACTTGGGGACAATAAAAGTGAAAGATGTGAAAGAAATTACTGATTTTTATTATAAAAGAATTATATAAAGTAGGTACTTGATAAGCGTTACATTTTTCTTTAAGCACTATTTTTAAGCAATTTTTAGTTTCTCCCAGTAGTTTTGTACTCTGTATAGCTTTGAGAGTAGGTGGTAAACATGTCTTAGGATATGGCCCCTGTGGCATATTATCTATCTTCATAGGTAGATCATTTAGGGCCTTTGGATGGTTGTCTTGTCGTCTTGGGTAGATAAAGAAAGGAGAGCATAACTGTTCATTTTAACTTTTAGTAGAATTCTAGCACAAACTGATAGGGTTCTACAGGGATCTTTTGCTGGTCCAAGTGAAAAATATATTTATGTCGGAGAGGTCAAAAGTACGAGAGCTGATTTGACAACGAGACTCAAGCGTTATACAGATAGCGCTTCTACACAGTCTAGACTAAAGTTCTTTAAATCTTTAGCGTAGTTTGTAATTGATTATTTATTTCTTGTATCGAATTCCTGGCCCACACGATTTCTTTAAATCATCTATTATAATGAAGACTCTTACACAAATCACTCTAAAAAAAATATAGGCATAACTTAAAAGTTATGCCTATATTTTTATATAATTTTTATAACCACTTAACTTACTATGACTTTTTGGCGACTAACGCAACCCAAACTATTAATTACTTTCCTACATCGCTCAATGAAAGCTCTCATTCTGACTAGTAAGTTCTTCAACTTCGGTGACTAATTGCTATAAAATGGGACGTGTTTGTCCCCACAGTTGTGTCGTCTTCTTCTTCCACCCACTTCCCATTACCCGGGGTCGGCTTCCCTTGAGGCGCTACTTGTTTTGCTGGTGAACATCGTCAGTAGATAGACCGCATTATCATGGCTGTCTAAACGTCAAGATCAACAACAGAAAAAAACGCAGGTTGACGGTTGATGAAGGCCACTTCCAACCGGTCTTCTTGGAAGTCATTGAGGGAGGCCTATGTCTGCGAAATTATTATAATGATGATGAAGGAAAAAATTATACGATTGAATATTGTAAAACAATAGTGTTTAAATACAACAAAAGTTACACTTTTAAACTACCTACGTTTTCAACTGTAAACTTTTAACTATACAGATTTTCTTACCTTCTGTTTATTTTCCAAATTGCACGCTTATATTAACTTCTTCAACATTGGTTTGGGAGTGTAAGGGATTTTAATGTACACGGAATATACTGAGTAAACTGAATGTTAGTGGAGAATTTAGCTTATATTACTTACAATGAACCCAAAATTACTATTAGTACCTACCAATTTCAGCTTATATGAAATAACTAGCTATAGGTAAAATGTAAGAATTATTACCCATTAAATGCATACATTTGAAGCATGACTAATAAAATGAATACGAGGTATACAAGATGTTGTTTGTTCGTGGGAGAGCCAAGCTTCGGCACGTATGAGCACAGAAAACCGGCAGTGAAGCAATGCTTGTTTTGTATTTCAGCGAGCGAGATTACCGGGGACCCTAACACTTCCCATCTTTCCTCCCATCTCCACCCCCACCCCCTCCGCTCTCCCCTCCCCCTCTTCCCTCCCTTCCCCTACTCTCACCTTAAAGACCGGCAACGCACTTGTGACTCTCGAGTTGCGAGTGCCCATGGGCGGCGGTAGTCACTTACCATCTGGCAACCCGTCTGATCGTTTGCCCGCTATCCCATCCCATCCCAAAAAAAAAAAATTCTAAATCCATTTTTTTTAGTCAAACTCAATTATTTTGCGACTTTTTCCGTAACACGTTTAACATAGTCTTTATTTTACTTTTAATTACAGACATAACAAGGGTGTGAAATCACTCGACTGTTGCCAAGCCTCCCCTACGGAGCTTGACAATTTTACGCCCACACGAGGGTTTTAATTTTATTCTACTTTTGCTTGTTTTTTTAACTACATTAACTACTAACATATATTACTAACATATATACTTTCCCGTAAAGAGATATTGGCGTGCAAAATATACACTTCAATTTAAACTGGATTTTGTAGGAGAAGAACTTTTTCCCCACCGAAGATCCCAGAGTTTTACATTGAGTACTATTAACGGGAAATCAATATTATTATTTATTTAAAACTTCATGTATATTACACAAAGGCGGACTTAATGCCCATTATTCTCTGCCAGTCAAGATTGGGGTTATTGTGTTGTGATCTGTCTCGTGGGACGTCAACTTGAATGCCAGCCGCCAGGTAGGGGGCACTGACTAGCCACTGTTTTGAAATTCGGATGACGACTTATCTCGATTGCTTCGCGTATTTTCCGCGGGACGAAATCTCCTACATTTCTGAAGCCATAGTCACACGGGATCGAGTATACACTGGCGGCCCCGTGTGGATCAAATACACACGTGAGTAAAACCGTATATCTTTAACAAACATTAACTTTATCGTATTTGGAGAGATAATTGGGTCTGTGATTGATCTAGCTGCTTCGTTAGCTTCGTTTAGCGGTCTTCAGAACACATGAAATTAAGGCAGGCTACGTGCTACTGTGGCGGGCATAGACTAATAGTTAAACAAGAGACCATAGTAGGAAAATTTTCTTTTATGGGAGTACTCATTGTCTGTCGCTTGTTTTCGGCTCCTGGAATGCATTACCTCCTTGAAAAAGCAGTAGTATCCTATAAAATATCGGTGCCTTTAATAAACGATTGCTAGCGAGACGTTTTCAGCTCGAATGGCCTTTGTGAGGGTGTTACCCTCAAATACAATGCTGGTCTTCTTGAAACAGCTGTAGCGAAGAAGTATCTGCGCCATCTGTTAAATACCCTAAAAATCGAGTACACGTATTTAAGTTTGCAACGCCAATATTAACTATTCCGAATACAAATTTTAGTTTAATGGCATGCGTCAGATAAGATAGAGGACTCTGACTATTTGGAAATAGCCAGGTCGAGTTACAGGTTTGCGACTTTGACCTTTTCGAGCTCCTTCCACTCCCCCCCCGCATAAGCAATATTCTCCACCTTCAATTACCTTCTTTCCTTACCTTCTTTTTCCATTTGAATAGACTCCCAATTTTCGAATCTTTAATTCCCAAGTGCCCAGTTGGAGGCATAGGCTTGCCCTTATATTGATCTCATAAATATATTTCTCTAGTCTGTTGTAGGTAACCATTGTCTTAATTTTAAGCCTCTATTTAGCTACACCATTTCCGTAATAGCGCAGAATAGATATTAATGACTAAAGTGGCAAAGCTCTGCATATACCGCAGCACTTAATCAATAAATCCAATTTAAATCAGTTAGAACTATATATAGACACGTCATCTTTGTTTATAGTGTAGTTTAATTTTGAAATAGTAATAGATTTTATTTTTAGTTTGTACTTGGTGGAGTTAACTTTAATCATTATCATAATATAAGCAACATGATTAAATTGTGATTTTAAAGGTTATAGGGCAAAAAATTTAAAACAAGGATCTTAGATACTAAGAATCAACTACACAAACAAAAGCCATGATGATGGGACATCGCTCTCCGCTGCTCTGAACAGGTTATAGGTTCGTCCACTGTAAAACTTATTCTATAATGGATAAACCAATAACCGTGTTCATGAGCAATAACGATCATATCTTTGTGTCATGAGTCATGATTATGACATACGCATCGGTTAATGACTATATGCATAGTCTTTAAACACTAAGATCTTGACTTCTCTAACGCTGCTATTCTGAGTTTTATGTTTCGGCAGACTTCTTTTCTAAAATTGATCTTACCAAGCATGACACTTTGTCCTAAGTAGACATTATCATTGACATTTTAGAGTGTAGTTATCCCAACAACAAACGATATTGGTACAAAATTGATATTAATAATAATAATAACTTGACACATCTCATACACGACCGTCTGATTCCAAACGAGACAGGGCCTGTACTATGGTAACCAGAATGTTGCTAAACATACTTATATATTACTTAATACTTACATATATTATACATACATATTAGACAGAATTCCAAGGTACTTACGATTATTTATATGTTTATTTAAATGTTTTGGCATTTATAATAATAAACCAGATAAGTCTAGGTGCTGAAATTGAGCTTCAAATAATAAAATGTTGTAAATATATAAGATAAATTGTTATTTTATTTGGTATGCTACTAGCCAAAATAGAAACTGATATATTTTATTATAATGTAGGGTCAAAAGACGTAGGTAGTTTATTTCCAATATTACCAAGATAACATCTGTATTTACTCAAACCCAAATCTAATAATTTTACAAATTATCTATCTCACCTGTCTAGGAGGATAAATCAACCCTTAATCCCTACACCGAAAATCACAAAAGGTAAACACCGAAGTCTTTTAGTAAATTGAAAATCTTTGCCAAAGGAAAAGGTATTTGTCTGGAGGTATAAAGGGTCAATAGAGAAAGAGGCTGTTTGAGTGATTTGAGGAGTGCCTTTATTCGGTATTATTTTATAGGGTAAACTGGCTAAATACAATATTTCTTTATGTATGTTGCTTTACTTAAGGACTGTATGGTTAGTTCTCTATGTGATTTTTATGAATATTATATTATTGACCGCCAAATATTATGTAGGTACTCGTATCCTACGAAGAAAATCGTAAAAGTAATTTTATGAGGTGTTGAGGTAGAAAAGTCTTTCCAGGCACTGCGACAACACTTTTTTCTTCTGTTTAGTGGAAACGTTGCTCAATTAGGTGTGGGAATGTTCTGCAAAAGTGGTATATTTTCAATTTTTGCTGCTCTGTTTCTTTGCGTCTTCCACTCTGTAAAAATTACAGACTGCATATGGATCATTCGTTGGCTTAGAACTCCGATAGTCAAGCCTTAATCCTGACTGGCAAAGGACAGAGAAAATTAGTCTGATGGTCTGGATATGTGTTAAAAACGACTTACCTCACTCGATCACCGAGCTAAAGGTGGCGCTTTAATCTCACACGCGTTGATGCCCAGGATGTAGCGGAGGTTAGTAGTCGTCGCGTTACGTATTTACTGCTTCCTCCTACAATTCGTTTAAGGTCAAAGATACTGCGTATCCAACACCGGTTCATGTCCTACATAATTGCTACCTTGTACTCTCAGGGAAGTAACTAGAGGTTTCTAAACGAAAAAAAGTTATTATCTCTATATCGCGGGGGAATTTGCAAATATTAAATTACTGGTAAGAAGTCTACATGAAATGTTACTGATTTGCCAATCAATCTAGGTGTGAGATATCTATCAATCAATTAATGAAAAAACCATTAGAGTCTATTTGTGATGTACAGTCTTCCATTACGTTTAATTTCCCATGGGCCTTGTCAGACATTGTATCACGTTGCAATGTGCTTATACATATGTACCAAAGTCTTCACTAATTCTGATCTATGTATTTTCTTCTTATTTTTGTAAACCTTCAATACCATTAGGACTTAAAACAAGTGGCCGCTATAGCAATCAGTAGCAGCTTTTATCATTGTAAAAAACTATTATTAACGATTCGTCATTATCATTCCTTAAGATTACTTAAGTATCTCCCATGAACATGTTTGTAGTTAGTGTTAGGGTACCCCCTATGTCCTTTTGTGTACCCCTGACTAGGTTTATGCAAAATTTCATGATAATCCGTTGAGTAGTTCAGGTGTGAAAGTGTAACAAACAAACTCATCTTAGCATTTGTAATACTAGTTGTTGCTCTCGACTTGTTGAAATCGGAAATCTTTTTCGGGATATGCAGTCAAGTAATTGTACTTTTGTTCTATAGTACCACAATAGTTACTTTTATATTGTAACTACAAAAACAGTACTAAAAGTACCTGTTCGCTGTTAGTTTTCAAAGTGCTTGTGTCGTTACCTCTATTGACAAAAAGTGATTATACCTAGTTAAGGTATAATCACTTTTTTACCTTACCTACTTTTATTACCGTGATTAAGTCTCGATTTATATACCTAAAATTCCCAGTACTGATATTAAATAAACTCTATCTAGATCTCAAAAAATCTAGCTCACTTACAGTTTTTATCTTAAATTCTTTATTTTTTATAGCCGATTGTCAATAATGGCGACAGTCTGGCGCAAAGTGTTGGCAAACAGACAAAGCTATAAGTTTCTTCTGATATTCTTTATTGCCCGACTTCAAAAAAAGAGGTTCTGTATTCGATCCGTGTGTATGTAGGTTGGTACGTCCGCGATTTCCTTCAAAAGCAATAAACCAATTTTAATGATTGTTTCACTAACGTATTCAGGAAGTGTTTAGTATATAATTGATTAGGTTTTTATTTCGTTGAAGTCGTTTTTTTAAATTCTGAATTGTTTCTATTGAATTTTATAAAACGATTCAAGAGCCACTCAACTTACTATGATCTTTTGCTGACTAACGCAACCCAAACTATTAACTACTGATCCTACATCGCTCAAAGAAAGCTCTCATTCTGACTAGTAAGTTCTTCAACTTCGGTGAATATGGTACGAATGGTAATTCATAACGAAAAAAGTACTGTTTCTGAGAGATAGTTGATTGGCAAAGTGGAGATTAATGCGAGCAAGCAGCGAGAAAATAAAATAAAACTTGACATCATTATGTCACATATATGTCATAATTTGTTTACAGAGCAGAATATCATAAATGTTAGAAATTTTTGACTCGAAAAATAATTACAATTTTCATCAAACGGTTGGAATGAATGAAAAGAATTATGGCCATTAAATGGTTCATGGATATCTTCTATTTTTGTTATATTCAACATGAAATATGCCGACCCTGTGAATGCGTGGCGTTCCAAACATTCTTTTAGAACATAGCATTTTTTTAGCATTCCGTTCACTTTTTGCTGTACATTGTTGAAGAGGAATTTAGATCAAACGAGAATTAAATATTATAGACACAATTGAACTTTCAGCTGGTTTGTCGTTTAGCGGTTTGTGTAGACTGTGGAAGCATGTCACACTAATACCACGGTCATCTCTTTACAAATCAGAATTTCTAGCAACATTATGTGATTAGTGGGAAAACAATAACAGTTGACAAAATAATATTATTCAAACAAGAAAGGAGGTCGCAGTAGCGTAGCCAACTAACTGTCTTTAAAGCTCCAAATTCTTTAAATTTTAAGACTTAATTACAACAGGAACAAAAGAAGGAGCCGTGCAGAAGCGAAGAAATTATATGGACTGTTTGTTGTTTCTTACAGAGTTTTGCGTGATTGTTTATAGCAGTAAAATAAAGCTAAAAAAATGCTTATATCCCTTGACCTAGAAGTCGGATTTAAATAATTTTTTTGTACTTTTTAGCCTAATTCTTAAGGAAGTCAATAGGTTCATGGTACAACCCTAAGTGTCGTAGCGTGATGTTCAGGAGGCTATGGTGCGGAGTACTAATAAAATATCTATCTATCGTTATCGTTCAATAACGTCATGTACTTGAAGGTGTCATTACTTTTCAAAACACCATTTCCCAGACTATATTAAAATTGAATCGTATTGTATTTTTTGGATTTATCCATTAAGTTGTTATGTCATCTCACCGTAAACAGGTATCTCCAACGGTGACGTCATCCTGTTTCAGCGTTCCATTTCCAAGTTCAAACCATGTTTTGGTTCATGAACAAAATTGGATTAATATTTGCATATTCATGGTTAGGAATCCCTCACTTGTTAGGGATGTGTTTTGATCGTGAATCAACTTACTCAACACATCGCACACCTACATCTAAAGGAAGCTAACTCAAAAATTTCAGTTTTTGACTTATGAACACCATCGAATTCCTTATCTCTATACCTACCGACCAGTAAACCAGATTTAAAAATATCATCACTACTCGACGCTAGACCCTAAATTCACCAACACGAGCTCAACTCAAAAAATAAAGCAAATACACAATACATTGTTAAGCAATAGAAAAATAACTACAACAACCCTATTTTCAGCTCCAAACCATGATTAAAACACAAGATTCCTACAATAACTTTCTTCTAGTTGCATATAAAACGCCAAAACTCCTGCAGTGCAAAGTTACTTTTTCGCGTTTTCTGAAAAGAGTGCTTTTTTCAGTTAGCTCCCTTCAGATATGGGTCTGCGATATATGTAGTTATTGGTCTTTTATTGTATCCTAATAATAGATTAGGATTACAAGTTTCTGCTTACTGGCTGGCTTGGCTTGGCTACTGATTATATGTGTTTGCAAGCATTTTCAATACTAAGTATGTACACAATTAACTTTTAACTATAAATTAATGATATAGAATAAAATTAATGGAGTAGAATGGGAAGATCCTCTGACTAGGCTAGGTGATGATGCCTGGCAGATCACTGTCCAATGGTTGATATTGAATAGTTGTATACCTAATATGTACCTGCTAATTGACGCGAGAACTTTCATTGCGCGATACAGGATTAGCAGTTACTAAATAGTTCGATTTTTTTCGCTAGATGGCACTGAAATATGTTTTGTTGTATGTGGATTTTGCCATCCATCCATAAATCTTTGTTACGTTACTTTAAACGGGATGACAAAATGGTTTTTAGTTTAGTGTACACTTGAATGTAAACAGTATTATTAGGCCAACATATAAAACAACTATTTAAAAAAAACTCAGTTTAGAAACGTTCCCTGTTTCTGTATGTTAATAAAGATCATTTAATTTTATTGGTTCAATGCGTCGGACTTGTAGGTAGCTTCTTTACAAGCATTGCGAAAGTCTGAAAAATTAATTCTCGGTAACGATACGAGGTATGCTCCTTGAGAAAATAAAGATCTTTAAAAAGGAAACATCTTATTTTGGATACCTTGTCAGAAAACCACTTGTATACCTACAACTACACAAGTATCTACTGGTAAAGTAAAATCCCTTAAAAGCCTGTCATTTAAAAATGCTGGGACAGAAATGAGGATTAGACCAATCTGCAGAGGAATATTTATACAGAATGAAATATTTTTTCCTTAGTGCTCCACCAACCGCTAACAGAAGATTTCAGCTGATTAACATTTTCACACACGCACTCACATACACATACATTAACAGTGTGTGTTTGTGTTAGAATCTTCTAGCAACAAACATTTTAATTCACACACACTTATAGTTTTTTTATAAAGGAAACTAGTATGACGCTGCGACACCAAACACAAGAAAAAAATATAATGCGTATGTAAGAATAAATAAGCATGTAATATCAAATATAAGTTGAATAATAAGTAACATTCGAGAATTATCGTGATTAGGAATAGTCAGTAATAAGCGATTGTAAATAACATAGGTTGTTACTTACACGTGCCAGCAAGTACATATACGTTATAACATAACCTCGACCGCGGCAAGTGGAGAGTTTTAATACGCCTCAATTGGGCGAGGCCGCATAGAGTGCGGCGTTTAGCCATCACAACTTGTAATTCAACCGAAAAGTATTATTACCTTTCACAGCTACTCTGCTCTCACCGGATATTTACTTTTAAGTTACTTTCAGACGTACTTCCTTATGTGTTTTTATTGTCAAGAAGTATATTTATTTATTATATACAAAAAGTATTGTTTTATTTGAAGAAAATAATAGGCAAGCTGGGGAAAATAGGCATTCTCAAACAGGACCGCAAAGATCTCTGAAAACAAATACAGGCCACTAAACTACACTTTCCAGTGCAGCGAGTCATCAACGCTCCCAATTCTTCGCGACCTGAACTGACCAACAACACACTCTTCCGGTCTAAGAGTTGGACTAGGACAACCCCACAACATAATAACTAGTAAGATGGGTCATACATTACTAGCATTGCTGTTAACCCCTCCAACAAAGCTATGTTCTTGTCATAGTAGTGAGTACGACGGTAGCGTATTGAATAGGGTTCGAATCCACCACCACACTATCTCTAGTCGGTGAGATCTAAGATGTTAATAGGCCCTCTAAAAACAAAACATAACACAATAAGCAAGTAACTTTGTAAAAAAAACCATGTTGAGTTCCTTGCCTGTTCATCTCCATAGGATGTTCGTTTTGAAACAGGCAACTAGCTTCACGACCGACTTATACTGACTGACTCCTCCTGACAATTCAAAAATACCTACAAATAAATAATTTTGATTTTGAAAATAAACACAAGAACTAAGTCCATAAATACAAAACAGCACATAAACAAAATATTCACTTACTAAAACCTCACAAATACGAACAATAAGATTGAAATCTGAAAACTCAATATAAATAAATAATAGCTTTCAACCAAACTGAAATATTGTTTTCAAGCTGTTGAAAACATATTTTCAAATAAAATAAAGAGTTTTGAAACTCTTAATGCAGTTCTTTAAAGTTAAAATACTGTTGCCTGAATTTCGCCGAGTAGCCACTCAAAAGTATACTCAAAGTTTCACATTCAATAATAGTAATATTTATCAAAGGATTCTGAATAAATTGCAGACGGCTTTTGACAACCCTAGAGCTCAGTTAAGGACGCAGTGCAAAATTATTGCGGTAAATCAACTGTTTTCTCATTTCAAATTTGGCTCAAATATTAGTTTAGTTATGTTTTAATTAAAAGGATAATTACTATTGTTAAGTAATATCTAGATTTGTTCAAACCCGATATTCATTTATCTACTTGGTATATTTAGTTATATGTATATGTGTGAATCGACAGTGTGGCCGCCTACTGATCAGGCAGTCAAGGTCTGCAGTGGTTCTTGGAGGCTTCCTTCTTAGGGTATCCCGGGTCCCCTGCAAAAGACTGCTGTTTTAGTCGGTTCGAGTCCGACATGCTACTTAACCCTCAGCACACGATAAAAAAAAGGTAATTTAGAAATAACTTACATTTTAAGCGTTAAATCACTAAGCACGCATATTTCAATAACTAACAAAATACATGAACTATGAAACGTTATAAATTTATAGAGAGGAAGTGAATTACCAGGCTTCATTAAGGGTCATAAAAGGGTGCCAAAGATTGACCAGGTAGGACCATATAAAAAAAAGCAGTCACGGCACTGCCGACAGAAGTGAAAACTTAAACAAAACGACGAACTTAAAACGTCACATTAGTAGGTTGGTGACATTAATTAATAATGAGCTGACAGTCTAGTGGATCTATATATGAATTATTAGCGTGACGGTTACGAGTTCAGTGCTTTTCCCCATAGCAAAAGTGCACAAACGTGCCTAAAGAAGTTTTCACTTCAAAAATTTCTAAGAGGTGAGGCACTGTAGACATCAGCTCGAATTTTACCGGGTTCATGTGCAACCCTAGAAGTGTCAAGTTTGTATAGCTACATTATTTTGATATGTATAATTTATATTGTATTGTATAACCGATTGAATGTATTATATTACCGATTCGTAAAAGTATTTTTGAAAGAAAATTAAAAATTAAGAACATATAATTCAATGTATGCATATGGGAATTAACGCGATCATGATATAGGTACTACATACCTCTGAATTGCTTCACGTTTCCCGTATAAATAGATAATTCTATCATGGAACGCGAATGTAATACAATGTTACCATTATTTTTTTTTTTGCTGTGACTTATTCTTGATCTAATTGCACGACTCATGGAATTTTTTATGTAATGTTCTTTATATTAATCAGAAATGTATTCATTGCTGTAATTTCATCTACAGGTACTAACCATACAATCTATAGAAAATCACACAGAATACTTAACTACTGATTAGACAGTCAATTAGACTTAGGTACTTCGGCATTACATTTATTCAATTATCCAATCTCATTTCAATTCTAATCCAATATCATTTCATTATGCTAGTTTCTTTTGATTCAATTTATAGATAAACGTATATATTATCACTAGATAAAGACTGAAACAACAAGTCGATAATGAAAATTGTCTGAGGGAAAAATAAGAAACGAAAACTAATATCTGGAACACTGCTCCCGTAAGTTGAGGAGTAATCTTGATCGGGCCTATTTCACGCCCGTCCTAGCAATGGCAATCACGAGAAAATTCAAATCAGTAGGTAACTTGACATGATTAATTAATGATTATTAAAATGATAACTGTGTAACGTTTTCTGTTTTTTTTTGCAAGTAATTATTCATAAACATTTTATTTGATTCGGTTTATCTGGGCCATGTTACACAGCGCAATCTAGACCCAAACTACGAGTAAGATGGGCTATGTAGAGAGTGGTATGGGTTCTAAAAAAACCGAACAAGTGCGAGTCTACCTCGCGCACCGAGGGTTCCGTAAGAAATAAACTTGTGTGTAGATAGTACGTCCATTTCGGGCATCAATTCTCGAAGATTTTTGCCCGTCTTTTCCGAAAGACAAGAAATAAAACAGTAATTTAGCGATTGGCTAGGAGTGGGTTTTTTCCCGCAGATTTTTCGTACTACATTAGCATTACATTTAAAAGTAAATCCCGACTAGTAGTAAGTATCACTTGTTTGTTGTCTACCCATTCACGTCACCTTTCCTTCTTTCCAGGGTCATACATACCATCACAAATTGACCATTATGATAGCAGTAGATGACCGCGGTTGCCTATGAGGTGGAAGTACGACCCTAAAAATTGATGTTTTTTGTTATTGTAAAAGTGATGTATTAATAGCAACTTTTTACCCCCTCCCCCCCTGGTAATATGTGGTGAGGTTTTAGATTAACCTCACCTCCGCTCCCCTTAGCCAAAATCACCTGTATTTTCAAAATATTATCTTTAAATACAGATATAATAGTGCGTTCTACAAAAAAATAATACACGTGATATCTGACTACAGCTCCCCTTCCCCCTTGTAAATACTTCGTGATTTTTCGGAGGACAATCTACGCCGACCACTAGGCAGTGTCCTACTTTGCCGTCTTAGTACAAGGAAAATGAAAATTACATCTAGAAGAAAAGGTTTTCTTTTTAAAAGTTATTTTAATCGAAAGTTTGAAATGAAAGAATAAATTGAAAGTATGAATGAATAAAGGATTTACTCTGTAATACATTCTTTCAGGCACTTTTACTAAAAGACCGAGTAAAACTAAAAACCGATTAGTACTGCAAATAAATTTTCAAAAAGTGTGAACGTACCAATCTTTGTAACCACAATTATGCATGAATCTATTCGTATGGAGAAGTCTTTCTGCCGCACCCTCAAGTGATAAGCTCTACCTTATGAATTATTTATGAATCTGCTCCGAATTTTCACAGGAACTACAGCTGGTTAAGATCGGAGGAAAAATTCCAAGGTAAATTTAGTGCAAAGTGTTATTCGATTTGCAAACCTAAGGAATAAAGTGTATTATTTTTATGTATTTCTTTCATAATTATTATTCTTTATTTTATTGGTAATAAATGTACATATTTAACAAAATAGCTTCACTTCTATGTACATCAATCTTGGAAGTCAATTTCAACCTTCCTCTAATTGTTGTATCCAAATGAAACTTTTTGTGTATATGTAGTTTAGATGACAATACTCTAATATAGCATCTTGGAGCTAATCTGATGACTGAGGAGGTGGATAGTGAAACCCTTCAGAGGCTACTAGTAAACACCTCGAGTTTGGGCTCATATAATTCGTTTCGATGAATGGCTCAGCAGCCAGGATTACTAAACACTAGACCAACAGGTGAGTCAGTCGTATATCTAATTTTCTTCACTTCACTTCACACATCTCTCTCGTCTGATCCCAAACTAGGCAGAGCCTGTACTATAGTAACCAGACTGCTGATAAACATACTTATATATTTCTAAATACATACATATTATAGATAAATTACACTCAGACACAGAACAGATTATCGTGCTCATCACACAACTATTTATCCTGGGTGGGAATCGAACCCACGACTTATGGCTGAGCAGTCAGGGTCACTAACCACTAGACTAACCGGCCAGTTAATTAGAACCGCAACACTTTAAGAAGTTGAAAGATAAAAGAAACCTTTTATCCTATCAGTACAACAACACAATAGTTTTACATCAAAAACGAAAACACCTTCCTTAAAGCCTTCGTTCAGTAATAAACACAGAAAAGAAGCCATTTCCCTCAAGATTTATGTCGGAAAGCCTTTTTGTGAAGCCGCGCCATGTTTGTTATCCCATAATGGGAATAGGTTTTCCTAATATATATCGGCTGTTTGGTAATCTCTGGAATTGAGTCATACCAACATACATGTACTTGTATATATCGAGAATAGATATATGACAGCTTTTATACTACTAACTACAAACACTAAGAATCAATTAAGTTTAAAAGTAACAATATTACTACTATTCTTATTATATTTTTATCACTTGCCAACATTGATGTTAGTAGAGACAAGTATAAATTACCTAAAAAATTATAAACTAACTAAAAGCATGTAGTTCTATATATTTTGTAATTCCTTTTTTAAAACCCTTCATTGTGATACTGGATAGGTTTGGGAGAAAAAACATTTTTGAAAACAAGTATTTTGGCGTAAAAAATCCGCGATTTTATTATTTCAATATGTGACACTCGTGCAATAAAAATGACATCGGTTGTCGGTTTAGTAGTTACGAGGGAATATACTTATATGTTATAACCCTCCTTTTGGGCTTCACCGTAGTCGGGTAAAAAATTTGTGCTCTCCATAATATTTCATATTATTTTAATTTCTACTTCATTTGTTTTCTATTGTACATTGCGCTTTTCAATTCGTAAAATATATTTGTTAAACAAACTAGTAGAGGTTTCTTTAAATCCCATATAGGATTATCCTTTACACTTGTGACTTGGGGTGTATTCAAGTGTGTTGAACATATGTCCAAGATGTACATTTTAATGTTTTTGAAGTGAAAACTTCTTTAGACACGTTTGTGCACTTTTGCTATAGGGAAAAGCACTGAACTCGTTACCGTCACGCTAATAATACATAATATATATAGGTTCACTAGAAGGCGCTAATCTAAACATTGAGTTTTGTCAGCTCCTTATTGATTAATTTTTAAAAATATAATTAGTTCAATAAAAGTGAAAGCAATATACTGATTTGACTGTGGAAGTGTTATCTTTATTTTAATAAACTTGTGAACTAAATACGTAGTGATAAAAATGAGAGAAGTGTGCATGGGTATGTTCCGATTTACACTGAGAGCACTGTTCAGCGCTCGTACTAGGGAGATATTCGTTCCATTATAGACTGACCGTATACTGCCGCAGCATCGTAGGGAAATGTATGACGTCATAAACGTCGCCATTTTTGTACTGTGAGCACTGGAGTTTTCGAGGTAAGGGGCTCTCAGTGCTGTCACATTGTCACTTTTATAATGCGATTTGACAAGTGATTTGAATTGACAACTGACAGTACACTGGTTCTCCGGCGTTCCGTTATAAACAGTAACCAGTACAGTTAATTATAAAATAACGGCTTCGCAGTATACTGAATTGACGTCATACCTTACAGTGCTCTCAGTATACCGGAACGCACACTATATGTGTTTTCACTTCTGACGCGCGTGACAGGTTTTTATATGAACTACTGTTGTAATAAACATATATATATGAACTAACAACTATGAACACTTGTTAAATTTTGTTACAGTACATACATATCTACCTATATTTTCTTAATGATACGTAAAATAGGGGTTCTCTTTTCATTTGTCCGGTAATATGTGTATGTGCAGCAATACTTAAACGCCATCTAGCGAAAACAATATGAACTATATTATAATTATACAACTTCCCAACGTCAACCGCGTCGTGGTTCGCCGTTAAGGTGTGTTTTAGTTTTATTGAACTTTTTTTTTAATGGGGTAGGGGGCAAACGAGCAGACGGGTCACCTGATGGTAAGTAACTACCGCCGCCCATTGGCACCTGCAACTCAAGGGACACAAGTGCGTTGCCGGCCTTTTAGGTAGGAATACGGAAAGGGAGGGAAGAGGGAAGGGTTAGGGCATCCGGTAACCTCACTCACTCAGCGAAACACAAAGAAGATTGCTACACTGCCGGTTTTCTGTGAGGTCGTAATAGCACTCCGGTCGAGGCGCTCCGTACGTGCCGAAGCGTGGCTCTCCTACTTAAAAATAAAAAATTATAATCTGCCAATTCTCTACACCTACAAAAACTCTTTTTCGCCTAACATTCTGAGTGGACTGGTATTTCTGTGTACCATGTAATCTGTGTTGAGACCATCTTACTATGTTTCTATGCTTTACTGAGCTGAAACTGTGTTTCTCGAAACAGGGCTAAGTAGATACCTTAGAGTTACTGTGTGAGTGAGTGGTTACTGATTATTTTATAGAAACTGCTAATGGTTTGCAATAACTTTTCGACTCTTTGGCAACTTAAAAGCATAAAAAATGTGCTTTGAAATAAGATTAAACTTATTCAGTTTTGAACACTCACTACCATAAAATTTTGAAACTAATAGGAATAATCAGACTGATATTAGGTTATATGTAAGTATGTATGTATATGTTATATTTACATTGTATATGTGTAAGTATATGTATTAATATTATAGTTATAGTATATATGTAGGTTTATCTCTGTATTTAGTCACTTATGTAATATGTTCTATATTTGTATTCCAATTATCTTTTAGGTTCACACGACTTTGCCTCTTATTTTTCTTAATATCCTCTTTTCACTCCGAAGGTTTGCTGGAAGAGAACTCAAGTATGGGTTAAGCTCGCCTTTGTACATGCCATTTTCCTTATGTATATTGTGTGATTATTTTTGTGTACAATAAAGAATAACAACTTAAAAAAAAATATTTTCTTTTATTAACTTAACTTTAATAGAAGTTTAATTAAAAACATTGATTAGAAAACAACTTACTACGTCTCTCACTACGGTTTTTTTTTTATTACAGGTAGCCTTTACTTTGAATAGGTTCGTTGGAAACTTGTTTCTTTAGCAGGTACTATCATAATAATTTCTATTATACTAAATGAAATGGATTAGCTTTGCTATTTGTGAAACAACGTATATCGGATTCCAATGAAACAATGTCATTAGATATCTCATTTCATCAAACCTATGAGTCAATATGTTGAAAGATGTTTTAGACCCACTGCACGATCCACGTACGTATATATTTCTAGTATCATACAGTTAGTATGGGAGTCCATTAAGGGATTTTTTGGATTTACTCCTGCGCGGCAGATTATTATATGGGGGGTTAATTACATTCTGACAAGTGTATATTTTGATAATCTGACGATTTGAGCGTGACACAAAGCAGTGGGTCGGTGTACAAACTTGTAAAAAATAAAACCGTCGATTTTTTATTTATTTTGAAGGAAATAATTCAAGGATAACAGAAAACATATAATCTGCCCATTTCCACAAGCCGAAGTTACAAAAATCTTAAAGAAAGTTTAGTGCATGCAGCTGCAGTGAAGCATGTATTTCCCACTCCACGCCTCTCTTTCCTTTTAACATTCTCTTTACCTCTCACTCTCTCATATACCATCTGTAAATATCTGTCCATTTGTTTATGTTCTTTTTGAAAGTTGCTGGAGAACTTAAGGGCGCTTGCGTGCAAACCGATTTCGATTATTTACTTACCTCATCTTGTTAAGAGCAACTACGAGATATTGTTGTTTGTGGATGATTATTTACTCTTATTTAGACCAAAACGCATGAGCACAAACTTTGATGATGTAAATGAGGTTTGTCGGTTTTAAGTTAACAACTTACTTTTTAATGGAGAAAAGGCTAAATATATCCAATTCACTACTCCAAACGATAAACAGGTGGAAAACACTATAATGGTTAAATAAGACGAATTGAAACTAGTTAATACCACTAAATTATTATTGATAAAAATAAGTAAATATTATCGAATAGACTCAGCTCAGCAATATACGCAGTTAGAAAACTTAGTGAACTGACTGATATTGAAACAGTCAGATTAGTCTATTTTAGTTATTTTCATAGTATAATGTCGTATAAAACTATATTCGTACTGCAGAAGAAGACTATCCGAGCAATTAATATATTTATATAACTCAGGTAGTTGTGATTCACTAGGGCAGAAATATAAAGAAATAAACATCCTCACTGTGGCTTATTTATGAAAACCTACTTCACCTTCATAAAAACACAGATCAGTTCTGTAAAAAAAGCGGTATACATTCTTTCACACACGTAATAAAAACTACTTGTACCTACAACTATACGTTTTTGCCCGCGATTTTATACGCTTAATATGTTGATTTATCTAAACCATTCACTTTGGAATATGTTTTTCAAGAAATTTGGAATTTAAATGGTATTCGTAAATTAACAAAATAGTTTTTAGCTTAGAATCATCCTTAGCTGACTTCTCTTACTCATAAACTACCTTCCTGGCAAGTTTCATTTTCATAGGTCAAGTAGTTTTCCAGATTTCGTGATTAGTCAGTAGATGAGTGAGTAAGTGAGTGAGTATCTTTTCGCTTATATATGTATATAAATAGTTAAGTCTATTTGTATTTGCATGCTATTTTCCGTGCATATTTGACACATTTAATGATGAAAATACATGTTTTTTCTTTTTCAAATCGTCAGATTAAGAGAATCCCTCAAAATAATCGTCAGATTATTGGTCAGCTTGTCTAGGACATTAAGTTGAACCATCTGTATGAAAATCTGACGGTGATTTTTTTTTGCATTTTCAAAAAGCCGCTGCGAGCGTGCGTCACTTCCGAATCGTCAGATTATTGAATGGGGGTTTCTTTCGGGTGTACTTAACATCTCCTCTTAATATCTGACGCGCTCAAATAAATTTTTTTTCCCATTTTCTACCCTTCCATACGGCCACCCCCACTCTGCAAATGGGCAGATTAACCTACCCCCATTATCAGAGACATGTGGGGTATCTACACTATTAATATCTGACACGCTACATAAGTCCTTTTTACTATTTTTTTTTACATCTTTGAAAGCCTGTAGAAGCTCCCCCCACCAATAAAACGGATACATCGCCTGAACTCTTTTTTTTTATACCATCTATTCTTCAAAATCCAATAGGTCCCAACGACGCTGGAGTAAATACACATTTAGCATCGTGGGCTCCCCTTCTAAGTTATACCTTGAGCTGTGTCAGCAACTTACTTCATTAATTGCTTCAATCATACTTAAAATTAGTTCGCGTTTACGTCAACTATCAATTGACGTGTCATGTCATATCATTATCATTAATTAGATTTTAAGACATTTTTAGCTCCACTTGTAATTAGCTAGCTAAACTAACTATGCAAACACATCTTGGAAGTAGAATTTAACCAACTTCTTTAGTGTCGTACTGATTTGAAACATTGCAAATATATAAATATAAAATAGCGATGACAACACAAAAGTTAGTTTCCATCGAGCTGATCTGATGATGGAATCAGGAGATGGATAGTGGGACTCTTCAATGGTTATTAGTAAATCCCTCGAGTTTGGGGTTATTTATTTTGGTTTGTTTTAACGAGTGGAATTTATTACACTTAGTGACTAGGGCTGTAAAGCGTGTTTTTTAAACAGTTAAATTTATTGCTGAGTTCACTGATTTATCACATAACCGTGGTGTATGGACAGTATACCCAGATTTTATCTGTCCGATTTGTTCAAGGGCGCTCATAGTGCCGTTTATACACAGATAGCCTTTATTTAAAGTCCATAGTTCTAGTATTTCATTTATTCACACGTTACAAACCTCGTGGAACAAGAATATATGATATAATAAGCATATGAAGTGATCCTCCACTTTGTAGGCTTGTAGACCACACTAGTATATACTTAAAAACTTTGACTATAATGATGAACGATGTTGCTCTTACAATAATTTGTTGTAACAAAACTAATAATAATAATAAATAACTTCACACATCTTACACGCGGCCGTCTGATCCCAAACTAGGCAGAGCCTGTACTATGGTAACCAGACTGCTAATAAATATACCTATATAATTCTAAATACATACATATTATAGATAAATAAATTACTGTTATTGTTTTATTAATTATTAATATTAACCCAGACGCAGAACAAATGATTTTCGAATCTATCAACTTTAAATAAGCATATACATACATAAACTTACCCCTTTCTCCCTTCGGGGTAGACAGAGACAACAGTCGGTCACTTGCTTCTATCCTTGCATATCTCACAAACTTACTCTACTGTCATTAACCTCTCAAGAAAGGGCAGGTCAAACGTACCCGAAACTGTTTACTGAAATACAAATTGAATGAAAAGTTATCAATAACATCGCTATTATGAGAAAATTATAATGAAAAGTAATTCAATTATTTTATTATTATAGATTATTTTTGATTGTCCAGGCATCGACTTTACCCCATTATTCTCTTTGTAACTTCCTCAATGACTTGGGAGTGTATCACAATATAATAATTGGTTTATTTTGAATGAAATCAAACCTTTAGATATCAATTAAGTATTTCTTAAATAGGGAAACCAACAATTATTCGAAAATAAACCCGTCAATTTAATCAGTAATTAATATAATTATTTTAATTTATATTTCTTCGGCATAATTATTGTTAGTAGAAATCTTAATAAAATAACTAATAAAATTAAGTATTGCCTCAAAGAAAGGCTTTACGACATTTGTCTTTGATACTGACTTATTATTGTCGCGCTTCTGTAGCGCATCAACTATGTTTATCGGGGCTGTCTCTGCGTACAGACTGTTTTAACGTAGGTTGGCGTAAGAAATGTGCATTACTACTGCGCAGCCCCTACTCAAACAGCATGTTACTAATACCCCTCATATACCAATTTAGTGCCTAGCACGAAACCTGTTCTAGTAATTAAGTACTAACATAAGATTATTATTTTAATATTACCTTGTTACTAACAGAGTGGACCTTTTGGTAGTCTGTATTAGTAAATATAAAAAAATACAATGGAATAATTTAAACTGTTACTGTGAGGGCCGTATTCATTAGAACACCATAGTGGTGCCACCGGTCGCGCCACCAACAAAATGTGTATAGTTGTATGGGTATCTTACCTAGTATCGAACTGGTGGCGCAACCAAGTTGTTGGCCGCAACCGAAGCACCCGCTGGTGGCGCAACCATTAATATGTATCAAGCTATTCGCCATCTAACTCACTCTGCCACCAGTTGCGCTACCAGGGATGTCACTCCCTCCCACTCATTGTACGTATAGCAAAAAAACTGTTAACTCTTCAACGTCCATTTTGAAACTGACAATCCTAGTGTTTGTTTTGATGTTTCTCGCTTGGTAGCTCTAGACACCACGGTCGCGCGACTGGTCGTGCCACCATGGTGTCCTAATCAAATAAGGCCCTTATCATGGACGTGGCTGAAAGGAAGCCTCTATTAAGTATTTACTTATCAGGCAGCCTAGCATGGCCTTACTGTTGATCAGAATGTTTCATCTATAAGAATTGAAGGGATAAGAATCGAAGAAAGGAGTTAAGAAAGCCCGTAGGATGCCTCTAGTCTTACTTATTCTTCGCTTTTAGTAAATGTTAAACTGTTGGTTTTCTGAATTCACAAGTGGAAGAACCATGCTTCGGCACGTATGGGCCGGCTTGACGGGATTGATACCACACACGCCCTCATAGAAAACCTTCCACATAGCAACGATTGCGTTGTGTTTTGCTGAGTGAGTGAGAGTACCGGAGGCCCTAACTCTTCCTTCTACCCCCTTTCAAAGCACTTGTGACTCTTGAGTTGCAGGTGCGTATGGGCGGTGGTAGTCACTTACCAGCAGGTGTCCCGTCTACTAGTATGCCTAGAATGAAAGCCAGTTTCAGTCAGTTTAGGAGAATATTTTATTTACTACACAAAACTCATAACATTTTCATCATTCAGTTAAGCGCTGTTGGTAGACGAACACAATACACGATAAAAGGGTTGTAACATTTTTATACCGATTCCGTTCCGATTCACGCGATTTAGTCATAAAATAATCAGATATGGATCTCTTTTCCTCTCATTCCGTAATCAATAAAGTTTTATGTAAAAGCTTTCCTTGATAAATATTGAGCGTAATTTTATAACTCATACGTCCATGTGAGTAAATTCGATTGTGAGAGCTAAATTGAATCATTTGGATTTTTCTCGTTGGTTGGCTGAAATATGGGATTGTAAAAAATGAATTTATTTGAGATAATAATAATGGAATAAGGCACCATAATTAACCTACGAGTAGTGGTTTGAAATAGACATGACACGCTCAATCTAACGTTCATAAGTTATGTAGAAAGTTGAATGAAAAGAACAACTTGAGACGTCATACGTGACTATCGTCAAATCATTATCAAAATGTCCTGTTGGTATGGTCGTTCGTGGGTTCAATTCTCACCCCGGACAAATACTTGTGTGGTAAACATGATATTTTTTTCTGTTTCTGGGTGTAATATATATTAATATGTAAGTATGTTTATCAGCATTCCGGTATCCTTAGTACAGGCTCTGCCTAGTTTGGGATCAGATGGCCCCGTGTTAGGTGTCTCAAAATACTTAATTTTGATGTTTGGTTTTGCTATAAAAAATATAAGAAATTTTAAAATAGTATCTTTTTTTAAGTCTATAAACACTTAATTTCAGGAAGACTACTGTTAAATAATTTATTTTAACCACAGGAAACTAACCTATGGTCCGTGATTGAATTTCAGGACGCTGCACATAATAATGATAACTTCACACATCTCACACACGGCCGTCTGATCCCAAACTAGGCAGAGCCTGTACTAAGGACACGTGTACTATTACGTGGAAGAGCCATGCTTCGGCACGTATGGGCCGGCTCGACTCCGCTCGATACCATGGCCTCAGAGAAAACCGGCAGTGAAACAATGCTTCCATTGCTTTTCGCCGCGTGAGTGACGTTAGTGGAGGCCCTAACCCTTCCCTGTCCTCTATTCCCGTCCTTCCCCTCTCCCCCTCTCCTCCCCCCTAATCCCCCTCTCCCGTCTTCCCGCTCTTCGACCCTCTGCCCCTCTTACCCTATCCCCACCTTAAAGGGTGGCAACGCACTTGTGACTCTTGGGTTACAGGTGCCCATGGGCGGTGGTAGTCATTTACCATCAGGTGACCTGTCTGTTCGTTTGCTCCCTATACCATAAAAAAAAAAACCAGACTACTGACATAGTTCGTAAGTAAAGTTACATCTAAAATGTCTTACTTTTTATCTCCCCTTATTAGTACCAAATTGTATAATGTTCTCTCAGTACATACATATATAATTAGAACGTATACGTTCAGTTTGTGGGACTATAAAGGCATTCATTTCGGTACCAGCTGCGTCGGTAGACAGTGTCACGTGCAGTAGCCAGGCAGCGCCATCTGCCGGTAATTACCGTACGTGAGATTCAGATGCCCCATTTGCATAAAGAAGATCGAGGTGAACCTTTGTGGCTGCAGTAATAATTCGAATTAGTAGTTAGTTTGTCTTTGTCTTTAACGTTACCAAAGTAAGCTTTTTAAACCACAAACAAACAATAATACGGCCCTGCAATGGTGAGTGGGCCCCGATGCCTTCAAACATTGCACAATCACAGTTTTATATTTACTAGAAATCGCGTAGTGGTCGAATTTCGACCATGTTTTCAATGGCAACTACTGTCAAACAGGATTCCCACAGTATCATAGGAATAGACTTGATAATGGTACCATAAGCCTGTCTGTCTGTTTTAAGGGATCCGTTCCTTAAAAGGAAACAAGGAACCCTTATAGGATCACTTTGTTATCTGCCTGTTTATCTGTCTACCTGTCAAGACCCTTTTTCTCAGGAACGCGGCGAAGTATCAATTTTAACATTTTGCAAGCAAAAAACAATATTATGCTTTAGATTTTTAACAAATTTGAACGTTTCGCAGGTAAATAAAAACCTATAGGGTATTTTCCATTGACCTAGAATTATGAAAGTTGGTAAGAAGCAAGCTCTCAAAGCACAAGGAAAGGGAAAAACCCAAAACTCTTTACTTCATGTTTGTGCTTGGAAAATTTACTCTGACGTACATCGATGTATGTGAGAGAATTTTTATTATGGGAAAAAAAACGGGCAGTAATCTTGAAGATTCGGTTTCCGATATAATTAACTATCTACATACAAAGACGAGTATGTATCGACGAGTCAGAATAGCACTTATCCGGTATTTTTAGGGTTCCCTATCTCGATAGGAAAAAAACGGAACCCTTATAGGATCACTTTGTTGTCCGTCCGTCCGTCTGTCTGTTTGTCAAGAGGTATCAATCTGGAATTTATATCAAATACTCAAGTTTACTGTCCCTTGGAGCTGTGAAAAAATTAAACTTCTAAGCCAACGCAATCAAAAGATACAGCCGTTTATGCCACAAATTTCCGCAAATTTTCGACACTCGCAAGGGAATCAAAACCTACAGGGCACTTCCCTAGAACTCAGAATATTGAAATTTGGTACGAAGCAACGTCTTAAGGAACAGATAAAGGAAAGATTGCGGAAACCGTTAATTTTTAGTTACATCATTTAATAAAAATATTTTACGGAACCCTCCGTTTTTTTTTTATCATTAAGGAAAGTGAAACTATCCAGTTTCGGCTATACAAATTTTGATTCATAACAATACTTCGAGCATTTCTGTTGTGACAGCAAACTGCAAAAATCTTTATTTCATAAAATTGACCATCAATTATTCGAAATCGTCGATTTAATAAATAATTATTATAATTAATAATTATGGATCACACACACAGAGTCACCGCAACAGTTTGCTTCGGCAAATGTAAAATGATTAAAGAAAACAAAAATGGATAATATAATATCACATCTGCCTGTTTCAATCTATAATCGCCCGTTTCCAAATGGTTGAGCCTTGTCTTGTTTATCTATGAAATAAATTTGATAGTGTATTTACGTTGTAAATTCAATCACTCGCATCGTCTGCGTGTGATGCCAATGATAAGCCATAAAAACCTTCAAAATAAATACCTAATAAAAATAATATCCCAGCTCGAAACCTGTATTAAAATTTCTGAAATGAGCGGTTATAATTAATATGGAAGAAAAAAAGCATAAGCGACACAGCAAAAAGACGTTGATTTGGGATGAAACATACTTTCCAAACGTAGAAAGACGTCACTGCTAAATAACAAGTGTCAAGATCAAAATTAATAGGATAATTCCGAACTGAGAATTTACGAAATAATCAATCTCTCAAAAAACTTCCGCAAAGAAATCAGGAAAATTAATCCATAAAGAACTTGCGCCGTCTTTTGGAGTTTTCTTCCATCGTTCAATATACTCCTCGGACAAGGAAACAAAAGCAATTTATTAAGAAGGCTCATTACTTTTAGCCTAGTTACATTCTTAATGTTCTTAACACAAAATCTTTACGACACAAAAACACTTATGTAATAGATAAACATGACAAGTTTGTTGTCACAACCAAACTGTTCGATGTATTGTTTTAAACCTGCATTTGTGTAGTTGAAACTATCTTTCTTAATTCTCATAGCACAACTTGATGTGTGATGAGTAAGTATACGACATGCCAAAAGAAAATCACCAAGGAATCCGGCGAGAAGGTTGCGAAGGCGACTGCACCGTTTACACAAGTCATCCCATCCTATGGATACAATGAGGATTAGATTAGCAGCGGTATATCTTTTCCATTTTCAAGTCTATTTGTTTGATGCTGTGAACCTTATTTGACAGTAGACAGTACAACAACACTACAATATATAACACGACTGACCTGTTGGTCTAGTGGTTAGTGACCCTGACTGCTGAGCCGGAGGTCGTGGGTTCGATTCCCTCCTGAGTCTGGGTGTTCTTTGTGTCCGTTGTTTGTATGTTTGTAAAGTCCCCCGCGACACAGGAGTAATTCCTAATGCGGGGCGTTGTCTTTTAAAAAAAAAAAATATATATGCCAGTAGCACTGGATAACCACTTTAGTCTTTTGTCGGCTGGAGTCACTTTTTTATTTGAGTGTTGAAGGAAACTCACTAATCTGTATTTCTTTTTATACAGCATAATACGTAGGCAGATAAAGGCGTAATAAACAGCCACCATTTGCCAACAATAATTTCGTCCCACTCACGTGTAATAGGGGACAATTAAAAATTGGAAAGTTGGGAGTTTATTGAAAAATAAGAAGGAAGGCAATATAATATGTGGAGGGGCACCTTATAAGCTTAGAGCGAACAGAGAGAGCTGTGCTGAAAGATCTACTTAAAAATCCGTATAGAGTCCCCACCGTAAATTTGTATGCCAATTCTAACGTCCTAACTTTTCGCCAGCTCTATGTGCTCCCACTAATTCTAAGAAAGCATCTGCCTGTGTCCGTTCCTAACCCAAAGAAACGTAGCAAGCAAATCTATCTATTACCCTGCTCCTTGCAAGACTTCTTTTGATAGACGACAATATAATAAGTCTAAGCTACAAAGTTTACAACATCGCAAACAAAAAAATTAACATTATATACAACTGAGCATAAATAAACATGAAGTACAAAACAAAGTGACCGCGTTGTTACAACAACTCGAATATCAAACGACAGAAGAGCTACTTACATAAATTGGGTAATCTCGTAGCTCACAAAAGAATACTCCATCTTTCATCAAAGCACATACAACCAGCATGCACACTCGCACACACACACCATACATAAGCGCACACTCCTTCTCTCACACAAAAATACACACACACTCACACACATACACACACACACACACACACACACACACACACGCATACTTGGATATTTACTGTATATTAAATTCAAGATATTTATAATATTTACTTTTACATTTACCTTAATCTGTCATAAATGACTCCACAAGGACTTTCACATCTCTACGTAACAATGTATCAAAACACTGTCTTCCAACATACAGGCTATAGCCTAATTTGGAAAACAGTTGGAATAATACAACTTCAAATATGTAAACTATAATTTGTTCCATTGAATGAATGTGTGTGTACTTAATTAATTTTGTGTCAAAAATATATTATTCAGGAGAACGCCTTTTAAACACATACATTTTTTATGCTTTACTTAGAAAATGTTGAATTGTTCGTGTGAGACCTGTGTACTGTGTAGTGACTTATTAAGTTAATTTTTCTATGTTGCCTGGCAGTTCTGAGTATGTCATGCTCGTCTAAAAGTCAGTAAAAGTAAGTGTCAGGTCATTCAACTCCTTTCAATATGGTTGATCTGTTATATTGGTTACCGTAACTTAGACATTTAAAATGTCCTATTACAATAGTGGAACAGTTACCTGTATAAATATAAATTAAGCATAAACAGTGGCAGGAAACTAAGACTATTTATCAAACCAAATGGCAAACGATTGCGATCGCTACAGTGTACATTGAGCATTCATAAATTCAATAGATATATTTTCAACCAAAACTCTGATACCAAGTTTGAAAGTTTTCTGCTCCGCATTTCGTATAGATATTTCAAAAACGATTGAACTTTAATACCTCAGCCACACCGCAGATCAGAAAGATTGCGTCACTTCAAGAAATAAAATTATTCGCAGAACATTCAAGTTTGAACTTATATAAACTTTCTGCGTTTTGGGTTTCATATTATGTCCGAGTCACCAAAGCTATTTTACATTGTTTAATATCATATTTTTTTACTTCAATAACGTTATCTAGTTTTTAAAGAACATTCATTCTTAATAAACCCTGAGCTAAATAGTTTTGTTAGAATTGGGTTCACTTCGGCGGTCTTTTCTAACTTTCACGTTTCATGATATAATTATGTATTTACACGAAATAGGTATTACATACCTCTGAATTGCCTGACAACAGTCTTTGGTCTATGACCACGGCCAGTGCAACCTGGTCGAAACATTACTACTGAATGGTATAAAAACCTACGAAGTTACGATTGCAAGTCTAACCTTTCAACTATCTTGTCCACGTAATGATGTGCCAGTTACAGGATAAAATTAATAAAAAAAAAAACCATTTAAAAAAATCAATCCTCACACATCCATCAATATCGAATATAGGCATATAGTATAGGTATAGGCGATATCAAAGTTCTGTAGTTAGATCAGGTTGGCGGACTTTTTAGGGCTCCAACTAACAACTACTAACGAATGCCTTCATTCGTTAGGGGCATACGCCCAAAACATATGTTTGTATGGCACCCAGGACCGACGGGGGGGTCTCAATGTGTTTAGAATGGTCACCCATCCTAGACTGATCTGGCTAATATTACGTAACGTTTACCCAAGAACCCACTTACTCGAAACTGCAGTTATAAATTCAGACAAAGTCTAAGTATTCTGGCTGTTAATCTTCTGCTAAAGTGTCAAGCTTTTAGTAGCTTTAAGTATAGTTAAGACTCTTAATGGCCAAAGATGATTCCAAAGAAAAAAGTTAAATTTACTTCTTTTTTTAAATCTATCATTTTCTCAGCAAATGAACTGTTACAATAATTTTGTTTGTATAACATTGAGTAATAATATCGCCATATTATCTAAAAAATATATAAACTGATTTATGTTTATTTAAAGACTAGAATAAAGGATTCTCATAAAATAAATTTAAGTGAAGACAAGTTTATAGCATTGAAATAAGTCAATCCTTGGTACTCTTTTACATTTTCTAGAATATGCAGGATATTACAGAAAGGTGAGGTCATTTCTTAGGGTCCTATAATAGACCCCGTAAATAATGTAAAGCATTAACAGTTTTAGGAAAATTCGTGATTTTTAATTAAACAATCTTATCTTCAACTGACAAATTGAACTTGAAAAAATTACCAATTAAGCTAATATTTCGTAAGAGAGAAGACTGACATAAATATAACTATGGGTATTTAATACCAAGGATGTTGAAAGAATAACCAGATTTTTCGAAAAATGTATGCATTTCTTTTTTCAAATTCTTTTTTTCAAACCAAATCAGGAACAATAGCAATCTGTCTAGTCTTACCAAGAATTAATAACGAATCAACAAATTTCATTAGAAGTGTAATAGAAGAGTAAGAACAATAAATTACTAATTCCAATTATAATTAGGATTTTATAATTCAATTCAAGGGACAATGGCCCCAATTCTGTTACTTCACTCGCTAAATTAAAATTCGCTAAATTTTCTTCATATAAGATGTAAAATTTGTACACTTCGAAACAAAGTCTTACTTCAAATTGAAACAAGTAGGTAACATATGTCGCTATACGATAGCGACATATGTTACCACATGTAAACTTTAATACCACGTAGCGAGAGCCGATATCCGTTGAATGCCATCTCTTTTGCTCTGTATTTTTAGTAAGCGTCTTCGTAGGTGTCGATTAAAATAACGTCATCTTAGTTCGTTTTCAACAAGTTTTTATACGGCAATTAAATAAATGGGGACTCTCGCTGCGTGGAAATAAAGTTGAGTATATGGACGGTAGAGGACAAGTGGACGGAGTTACCAGATATAATGGCAGAATTTGCCAGGGATTTGGGGCTTTGTGGCCATATTGCCTCTTCCAGCAATAGATGGCATATAGGAGTCGCCTTGTTTTTTTGGTCGTTTTGATTCCCAAATGCTTTCAAAAAAGGGGTCATAGAATTATCTTTCTCTGTAGCTAATAAAAACTTGTTTTAAAGATAAATACATGTTTTGAAAAAATAAACTTATCGTATCTTATAAAACTTCAATAAAACCTCGAGGAAACAATACTGTAAAGATTACTTTATCAAGATTTTCATATATGCAGTGGTATCACGGTGCAACTGGAACGATGCCCCTATCCCAGTAAAGTGTTTCAAAGTTTGTACTACTTGAATACATGCATCGATACAATGTTTAAAGTTGAACGACATGCAAAGTGGATCGCAAGTAAAGTTTTCAAGGCTCAATTTAAATTGATACTCTCTAGTGTTTACTGGTGTTACAAGAATTGAGTACTCAGAATTGAATGACCTTTTTCTGTTAAATAAAATAATTGTAGAGATAGTGTTGAATACTTCGAAGTACTGAACTTGAACCCAGGATTATATTCAGAAGACAAGAAAAGAAAGGACGAAGGCCTCTTATTATGCTTTTTTAACGTTCTGGCAAATTTTATACTAATTCCCTTTCATAAGACAATGCATTATAATGCTAGGAATTCATTTGTAAGAAAAGATAAACTATTACAGAAGATTTGATAACCACTATGATAAGAAAAAGCAGTATTGCCCACCAGACAGGATCACCAAACCTGGTCGGAAGATCCGCCTTTTGAGTTAGAGGGATATCAAACACGCATCGAAAACTTTCTACAATAGTTTTTTTGCCACAAACCATGACCAACATGCCACTGATATGACCACACACATGCCCCTGACACATTCACATACCCCGTAATACCCATAATCTTATTTTAAAGTGGTACCTACATAAAAAGTATTTCCTTTAGACGGTGTAACTCATGCCTTCTTCTCATTCTATATAGTTATGTCTATAATGGTTATTGTTGTTTAGGATCTCAGTTGTCTGTAGATATGTTAAAGTAACGTGAGATATGGCAAACGTATTCAGGTCAATTCAAAACAAGGTTAAAAAAGAAGAAAACAGATTCTGTTAAATAGCTAATGAAGAAAAAAACTTTTTCAATTGTGCTGCTCACAAAAGAAATGATGAATTATGTGCACAAGGCTAAAATGCTTTGAATAAATTTCATCATAAATTTTCTTACTTATTAGGGCAAGGTAGTAAAATTGTACTGTATAGTTTAATCGGTAGCCAGTGCTTCCTTTTTATTACAATATACCTTTTACGACGAAAACCCTTGTAATATCTTCATAAAGAAAGGGTCCAAAATATAAGGCTAGCTTTTTAACAGATGGCATTGTAAATGTACCATCTGAATATGGCTTTTATATGAAGGGAATCTAGCTGATGAGTTTTGCCAATAAATATGAAGATATTGTCTCGTTTAATATCTGTTAATCAAATTCAAATTCAATATCTTTATTTTATATAATTGATCATCAATTTATTATTCAAAACGGTGAATTTAAAAAAATATAATCATAATTAAAAATTATACATCAAAATACACAGAATCACCGCAACAATAGTTTTGTCTAATGTAAAATTATTAAAGGAAAAAGAAATTAATAAAATAATATTATATCTGCCTGTGTCGACCTATAACCGCCCGTTTCCAAATGGTTGAGCCCTGATCAAACTCACGGCCACTTTTCTAAAAAACCAGTCAATTTTAACAAATTCAGTAAATCTTTTTATATCATTATTACAATGATTTCTGTGTTACGGGGATCTTTGTGGATACAAAATTTTAGTCTCATGTGGGAATCGAAACCATAACATAGTAGGCGTAGTGGCGTATGCGCCATCCGTTTTATTCGCAGGTTCGTAGGTTTTATTCGCTACTATCTTGGTAAAATAACAACTTTCGTCAATGATATATACTTATTAAGCATATATGGTTTTACTCACATGTGTATTCAGACCTGCGTGCAGCGCTTGACACTGACGTGGATGGTTATTTACCCCTTGATGAAAGGCCCCCGTCATGTCCGAAAGTTAATACGCGATTAAAACCGTACCCTTAATAAATATAATCTCTTTTTCACAGAAAAATAACCGGGCATCGTGATAAGGTTTTACAGTTGATATACATTATGAGGATTATCAAACATGTCAGCAAAATGCTTACGATATACAAAAAAAGTTGTAACTTAATTTTGTGCCACACTACATCAAACTTAATTACACCCTAAATTTAATTGAGAACCTGACTTCAACACACACAAAATTATTCATTTTACTATTTTACTAAACACACAAGTCATGCTTGACTACATAAACTGGGTATATTACGAAGATGGTATTTAGCTTCTGTAGTTGAACTACATTTTATTTTCTGCCTTTGAATAGCTAGAGTACCTAGTGCTCAATCTGGTGTCATCATTGAAAGCAATTTTGTCACCGAGTAGTGGTCTCTCGGACCTCGGAGGGGTGGGCAGAGGCGTATTAAACACCAACTTCAGCCAAACATAATTTAGTCCGTAATCACTGACATTTCGGATATTAAAAATGGGAAAATTGGGAATGTATTAAAAGGTACGTAAGAAGGGAAGGCAATGGAAAAAAAGTTATATTGGTGATACGGATGGATTGGGAATTGAAGTTGGGGTCGTATACTTGCTGTTCCCGGGAAGTGTGAGCCCTCTAACACAGGACCACTTTGAAGATATAAGCTATTCAATAAAAAAGGAAACATCAAAATGAAAATAAAATGTTTGCAATTAGCAATAGTATCGCGCAGCACACACACAAAAAATCCATTGCAATGAGACCCTCCTTCTAATTATAAGCCCTCTAAAAAATCATATTTATACGTTTATTCATGAGTATCGTGCTTCTACCCTGGTCCTTTTTAATAAAGCTGATTGACAGGTTGTGTATTTTAATTAAACAAGTTTCAGAGAACAATCACGGTCAAGGATGTTAAGTGTTGAGCTTCAGTTAACGCTTCAATTTCAAAATAATGAATATTTATGATATACATTATTATTTTAATCCAATAATCCACTATTCAACTTTTGGGTAAAACGAATGTAATTAATGTACTAAAAATATCTAATTTGGTTGGATTGAAACGATTTTTTGGAAAACACAGTAGATATTTGATCTAATTAGAGCCTCCCACCTTGTTAAGAACCGCAAATCGACAGATTTGCGGTTCGCAAATCGACAGATAGGATTGGCACCCGTAACCGCTTACTTTCAAACAGTTCAATTAGATTTTAATAATCCTTACTAATATTATAAATGCGAAAGTAACTCTGTCTGTCATCCTTTCACGCCAAACTACTGAACTGAATTAAATGAAATTTGGTACACAGATAATCTAGAGACTGAGAAAGGACCTAGGCTACTTTTTAATGCGAAGAACGGGGTGTAAGGGGTTTAAAAGTGGGGATGAAAAGTTGTATGTATCATCAATTAGCCTAAATAATGAAAAATTCTACCCAAAGACACTATTCCACACGGACGAGCCGCGGGCACAGCTAGTTGTCTATATAACTCCAAATGAAGTAACAATGGCGAATGTTTTGGCAATGTATGATGTAAGGTGGCACAGTCGACATTTGTCGGTATGCTACCATCAGCTGGTCATTTTTGACTTGCCAATGGCGAGTTTTAGCATATACATACCTAAGTTGAGAGGATTGTTCATCAGCGAGTAGTTCGTGAAGTGAACTCTGACCTTACAGTCGAAAACTCAGTCATCGACATCGTCATCAACATGAGTAATAAAATACCAACAAGTAGTGACCAAGTACGTGACCTTTTAACAAACACCACCTATCACATGAACCAAACACATTCTACAGGTGCTTATTTCCCGCTCACCATACCGCCCATCAACTCAGAAACACAGTCACATTATAAGCTTACTGCACAGCGCCTCATGCTTGCTCGCGTTCGTTTTTTTCATATGTTGTAAACACATTTTTTCTGAAGTGAAAATGGGCAAGAAAATGGAATCGTGGATAGCATCAGCAAATCTTTAGTTTGCGAACCTTTTCTATGGAAACATGAGGTGAAATCTATTTGTGCGTTTATCTTTGAATAGCATTAAGGTTGGGGACCGTTAGAAATAATATGGTATGGACCGCTAACAAAAACACTGCTGCTTCTCACAGAGCAAAAATAATTCTCAGTAATGTCATTCTTTCAAGAATCAAATATAACTTTTACTCGTAATTCTAATACTAGTTCAAAATACTTGTAACTATAGAAAAAACTTTGTTATTCTTAAAATAAATCACAATATTTCTAACAATAAACTATATTTTCCCCTCTAGCTGATACGAATTATTTGTGAGCAACATTGACAAGTATTTGCAATATTTTTTCAACAATATAGGTAGGAGAGGATACCCTTCCTATTTGCGAGCACGAACACGTTTCAATATTTTGCCATGTAAGTAGTTTTATATCTAAATTCTCGCTCTTTTAGTATCATACGTCCCGGAGATACAAGGTTTTTTGTGAATACTATACATCGCAACAAAAATAGTTATTTGGATTGTTCTAAATCTGCGATAGTGGATATATGAAATATGCAACATAACACAGTTACATACTTATAAAAGTTTTTACTTATACGAGTAAATGTTATGTTGCAGTGCGCGTGATTACTGAAAGTGGTAAAATTCACAAATAGTTTTGACTGGCAATGTACCAAAAATATACGTTTTCAATCCTAGGAAGTAAAAGCTTGTTCACGCTTAAACCATACCGGTATCGAGTCTAAGATGATTTCGATGATACCGGTACGATGTCAGAAGTTTCTGATGATACTGATAAAATGATGAAGTTGCCGGTAGGCAGTAATTTAGGTCTTATGCCGCGTTCCAATAAACAAAATACGATTCCTTTTGCGTACGGACGTTAAAGTTTTTGTTGAAAATTCAACAAAATTTTACCGTCCGTAAGCAAAACGAATCGTTTCTTGCTATGATCTATCTACTCTCCATATCACGTACTGGCAAAGAATAGTTACGGTACCTGTTGGATCCTCAATACAGAAAACTGCCACATATAATGACCTAGATGAAAGAAAAATATAACCAGTACCCCGATTATCGGATTACAGAGGGCAGTGTCCTTTCAAGTCTCGCTTGAACAAGTGGGCTCGCCAGGGAGAATCGATATAAAATAAAAATTACAACTAAGAAATGACAAATTAGATACTTTTAGTAAATTTAATTTAATTTTGAGTTGAATGTTCAGCGTTATTATTTTTAACGCTGAACATTTTATATTTTATCACGCCACTTGAAACTTGATTAGCTATTTTGCCAACCTCTGGTTTTTTATCGGATCACTCTTTTCACAATATACACACAAAAAAATACAGTTGAATTGAGAAATTCCTTCTTTAGAAGTCGTTTGAAAACTGAATACAACAGTTTTAGTTACGACGAAGTAGTAAGCTTTTTATCCAATGTCTAGATGCCTAGACGAGAAAATTTAATCTAAACCGGACGACGCAACAAAGCATTGAGAGATGATTCGATTCTAGATAGCATTGTCCTTTTTAAATAAGATAGGTAAGTGTAGTAGAGGTTTTAGTAGGCTCCTATGAAGTTCCGCAATTGTGAAAATCATATAACGGGTGTGAGAAATGGCTTGCGGAATCTTGAAATAGTAGATTCAGATCACCATTCTGAGTGGAAAATCATTGGAAATTTCTGGCGGAACTTATTTTTTTTTTCATTTTACATTTTTTTGGGTAAAAGTGATAACACAATGACTAAACAGAACATTTTACCGAAAAAACAATTAATAAATACCCCCTACGGCCTCCCTATAAATCTCCCAATAAGTTATTACCACCGTCCAGTACCACTACCCCGTAGAAGTCTGCGTTTGAAAATCACTCCCAGTCTTGTTTAAGGTTCCAATTTTAACCTACAATAGGTATTCGAGCATCCACCCACTAGATTATGAAAATTCCCTAAATAAAGAATTCAGAAATTGAAATAAGATTTATACAAATACCATGAGAGAAATTTGTTCAAGGATTTTAGAAGATAGAGCATAGCAGATTCCTTAAAACTGTAGACGTCTTGAGCTAATGTTCCCATTCTTTTCTAAGTTTAACCAGCGTTTATTGTGTTGAGCTGTTTTTCTTTCGGTAATTAGGGTCACTAGAGTTTCTTGGGAGGGTTGACAACACACAAGTTACACCAATAGTGTTGCGAGTATACCTAGGCACTATGCTGGGGCCTTGTGCGTTTTTCTCAAAGTAGTTGTTTTAAAAAAATCTATATCGTTAAACTTAAACCAAAACGTGGGCCACTAAACACAAAATAATAGAGACTCAATACTAAAGTTTCTGTTTCCAGTTTGTTAAAGACAAACATTGTACAGCCAGCCTCATGTATATGCAGTAGTTTGTTCAGACAAGTTTCGATACACGAACCAACTCTGCCTAATGGTATTGGCTTATTAATGCTCGTTTAATACAGAATAAGTTACATTTGCTTTCGCTGTACATCTACGTTTTTTTTTGCTTACGGGTCTTTGTAGTAAAACAACTGTATACATGTTGGGTAAAATAATTGTATCTTGATGTTAGAGAACTTTATTATCAATTTAAACAGTATGTTGTTTGTATTTACGTGAACTGGGGAGCGGTAGTATCAATATTATTTAAACAATATATATAATGGGATAAAGTTTCTCTTGTTCAGATTAAACAGAATTTTAATCCTTTTCTACAACTACAACATAACAGTCCTATTCGCATAATAAATGCAATCTTCAGAATAATGAACTATTAATTGATTCTCAACCTCAACCATGAAGAAGAAAAATAGCCTTGCTCATCAAGAAGAGGAAGAGGAAGCTAGTAGTTTCATCAAACCATTTAAATTGACAGTCTTTCATCAGCAGTTCAATTGGAGCCACTGATAATAGACTGCATACCTGAACAGATTAATTGCCATTCCTCACAGTCTTCAAAGAAATCTTCCATAATTACTACCACTATTAAACACGTTTCAATTAATTTAAATAAGCCACCATCAATTTTCTCCTTCTCAATTTTTATTATGCAAATACTGTGATGGAATCCTATCATTTGAAATGATAATTGAAACACTCGTCTGATTAAACATTACTTTTCAAAGGGAATCTTTCTTGCTTTCATCTTGGATTTTTAATTTGCTAAAAACTCTTTCAATATTTTTATTTGATTATGGTTAGCGGCGTTACGCAATAAGTGTAAATGCGTTTTGATTTCCATTTTTATTTTTAACTTGATTTTGATGATGTTCTGTGTATTCAGCAGCATTAGGTATATTATTAGTTTAATTGGGCTAATTTCCTTTGCCGACAACCTGATCTATAATGTTATTTTAAAAGAACACTCCGTAACTAGCAAAGAATCCATGTGTTTTGGAGACGTTTAACATACATTATTAACAAGCACAAAGTAAACCCAAACAAATACATTTTTACCTCCATGAATCTATTTCAGTACATATACAAACGTTCATTAAAAAAATTTGACTGCACTTGCAATGGCCTGTTTTAAGTGGTTATCTCGCAAACTGACATGCTGCTCGAATGCTGTGGATTCGATTTCCACTTGAAATTATTATTTGTGTGCTTCAGTTTTTGAGTGTAATATATTCTAAGTATCTGTTAATTTATTTACTGTCATTAACTTGTCTTTTATGAAAGAACAGAATGAGAAAAAAGTTAAATTGAAAATGCAAAATCTTTATAAATTTATAATTAACTTTAAAAAAAAGTATATAACCGACTTTATTGCGCCTAAATCATGGTAAAAAATAAACTCATCATCAAATTTTTACGAATTTTAAGGGGTTATTTTGAAATAAACCTCTTTTGAACAAAAAAATAATTTTGCAAATCTTTCTATATATGACGGAGTTATGGCCGAACATACATAAAAAGAATATAAACATCCGAATTGAGAACTTTTTAAATTCGGATAAAAATGTACATTCATACGAATGGTAATTTGTTAATATCAGTTTACATGCCTTTATTTATCGCATTAGTGAAGTCTACATTTTGTTGCTCTATGTTTTGTTATTTAATCAGGGAATCTATCTACTATTACCAGGTATTTTGCATGTACCTAGAAGTAAGACATAGACAATAATATAGTTTCTTTTTAATGCAGTTAACTTAATCGTATAACTTACCTACTATTTAGTAACTGTTAATTTTTTTCAAGGACGGAATGATCATCTAATTATATTAAAATAGCACTAATTCCAATGTAATTTTATTAAAAAAACTTCTAACAAATATCTACACAACTATAAGTACAACAAGTTTATACTAATATGGTTATCAAATCCCTAATCCTAATTGCGTGGTAACCAACTTGACGATGGTGCCATCAAATAATGCCTATTTACGATCCTGAGGTCGTAAAAATAGTTTGAAACTACATAGACTTAAGTTCCGAATAAGTCGTAGTAACCTTGGACGAGAAATATATGTCCTAGTATGGTACAAACACTCGTAAGTAACTCTGTTATCAGCGTCATCACATATTTATCTGCACGTATGTATACATATATTTGTATATAACAGAGAATTGTTTGTGTATAGAGCGTTTAATCGGCTTACTGTCACCTATGTTTTTTCTCACTTAATCACCCTAAGGTTGACCGCTAGATAATTCCATGTAGCATAAATCCACCTCGTGCAATGTAGGTACAATTAAAAAAGAAAATAAAGCTATCATTTTAACTGGCCTGTTCGTCTAGTGGTTAGTGATGTGTGGACAATTTTGTTTAATTTTCACAGAATAATTCCTACGCCTAAAATATTTACTAACAGATGTATTATTCAATTATTTCAAAATTGTTATAATTTGGTATTTTAAAATGTTTCATGAATTGTGAAAAATCCTAGGTATAGGTATAGTTATTAAAAGTAAGAAATGCCTATGGTAAAATATACATACAGAGTAGTGTAAACTGAACTTACTGTAAGAAAATTTCACTAATAGTATAAACCCTGTCTCTTAAACCAGGAATAACCTGTACCATATTATAATAATAACTTAACACATCTCACACACGGCCATCTGATCCCAAACTAGGCAGAGCCTGTAATATGGTAACTAGACCGCTGATAAACATACTTATAAATTTCGAAATACATCCTTATTATAGATAAATTACACCCAGACACAGAACAAATTATCGTGCTCATCACACAATTATTTGTCCTGGGTGGGAATCGAACTCACGACCTCTGGCTTAGGAGTCAGGGTTACTAACCACTAGGCCGACAGGCCAGTCAAATAATAGACAGTGGTGCCAATTCTATTGTTCACTCACTAAACTAAAACCTGATTTAATTTCTTCATATCAAATCACCCTTGTCTTTTTCGTAACAAGGTCTATTTGTTACTGGCATCTATTTCTCAGCACCACTAAATTTCACTAAAACCTGTTAACGTATACTCAACTTTATTTCCACGCAGCGAGAGTCCCCATTTATTCAAATGCCGTATAAAAACTTGTTCAAAACGAACTAAGATGAGACATATGTTACCTACTTGTTTAAATTTGAAATAAGGTATAATATAAAAGGTATAATGTACAAGGTTTACATCTTATATTAAGAACATTTAGTCAATTTTAGTTTAGAGAGTGCAGTAACAGAATTTGCGCCAGTGTTCGGCTAAAAGTTAAATTGTTAGAACTTTTACATCATGCAGACTGTCTCTCATTAACTAATAACTTTTAAATATATCGAAGACAATGCCTCTTACTCCAACGAGTTCCAATTTTAAAATAAGTATGCTAACAAAAACTGTGTCAAGTGCTTTAGACAGGTCTAGGAAGATACCTAGGCATTTGGTTTTCCTATACAGGTTAGGGGGGCCAACTGCGTTAGCTCTAGCACTGCATTATCGGTCGATATTGCTTCAACGAAAGCTGTATTGATTTTTGGAAATTATTTGATGAGGGAAAAGTTTAAATTTAGGTAGTTCACCCTTCTCTCGCCTATACTATTTGGCTTAATATCTATGTTTAAGAAGTAAAAAAAGTAAGTATGTTAATATTATTTAATTCCTTGAAGTCATGCATTGCTACTTAAAATTAATATAAACAGAGTATTTTAAAAGACTGCCTAACACAGTGTGTACAAAACAAATCCATCCATTCAACCTGCTGTTTCCTATATCAACCTCATCCCTTCGCATCAAAGGGACAAACGATGCAAAATAAATATTTGTGCTTACGATAATGAAACAATTTGATGTTTATTTCGAGTCCTGGCGTTACTTTGGCTTCTCAAGGAATACAATGAATTTTATAAGGGTCAAATGAATTGAATAAACAACTGTCCTTTATAAAGGCATAACAGCTTAAAGCAAAATAATAAAAAGTCACATTGTAACGTTTCCTGTCAGTTTATCTTTGCTGTCTCTCGGAATTTTTCTCCTACATTTTGTTTATCATTTGGGTGGAACTCTTTGAAATGCTTTAATTAATTTTAAATACTTTTCAAATAGACTAGACATTTTATTTACAATAAGGTTTTATAGTCGATATTTTGTTTTTAAAATAAGATAATAGATCTACAAGACTTATTCAATAAATTAGTTGTTTCTAAAACATAACAAACATAAAAAGAACAAATTAAAAGATACTAACGAGTTATATGGAAGCCGTTTTTACAATTAGGGGCATATATAGATAGATAGAAAGAACATTCTTTATTGTACACCACAGTTGAACAGAAATTAAACATAATTAGTTAGTTTATACTAAGCGGCAAGTATATATAGTTGATGAAAAAAACTAAAAACTTTAAATTAAAAAGATTATAAATTGCTAACTGTGGGAAGTCCCACAGTGTTTCTGCGTAAAAAGAAGCACCTCAATTTTAATAATTTCAATTCAATTCAAATTAATTTAAAACGTTTCTGCATCGATTAAAGGATAAATCTTTGAAAGACGTGTGCAAGTAAAAAAAGTATATACGGTCCTGTCTCGCTTTCACTACAAAAGAGCTACGGCAAACTAATAGCCATGTTAAACATTTTAGACAATTTCAAAATGATAATCCTTAACAATATGTTTTGATGTTTTTTCATTAAGTGTTTACGATAAATTAAACAAAGGTTTCTTGATTTTAGATATACTTCAAAAACGGAAATGATGTCCCAGAATAAGTCAGCACCGATTAAAATATCTACGGGGTATGGTTCATTAAAAGAGGGATCTGCTAACTGAAATTGACTAAGATTTAATTTTTTAATATCGAAGTATACTTTAGGTAGGTGGCCTAAAATTTGTGGTAAAACTAAACATGAAACAATTACATAAAATTTACTAGTTACTGAATTGATGCGTATAATACAGCGTTCTGTGTTAAAATTTAATTTATTGTTATCAATGCCTATTATGCTAACGTCGGATGGCTGAGGAGTCAGGTTTAGGTGGCGTTTTACAGCCTGGGTGATGATAGTCGTCTGTCTCCCGCTGTCGAGTAGCGCTTGAACTATTATAGACTCGTTGGTGGCCAGGTTGGTAACTTTTACTCTAGCAGTACATAAGAGTACTTCAAAAGGGTATATAGAAGAAGACATAGTGACAGAATTAATTGAATTTTCACTTTCAATTTCATCTGGTTTGTGAAGAAGAGAATTATGACGTAATTTGCAATTACGACAGGTACCTGGAAGTCGACAACGTTTAACAATATGGCCGGGTCTTAAACAATTTTCACACAATTTGTTAGAAGAAACAAAGGCTAATTTTTCCTGAAGAGACTTTGCCTTAAAGGACGAACACTCATAAAGGCGATGCTTATTTTTACAATAAAAACACTCTGGTAATTTAGATGAAAAAGTGTTGTCTTCGTTCGGCAAAACGACTAATGACCTTGAGCTAGTGTGTTTATGTTGATTACTAAAAAACTGTTTCTGTTTGTTATCCTGATTATCGTGCTTATGACGATAAACAGTCTCTAAAACATCAGCGCGAGCTTTTAGAAAACTGAAGAAATCGTTGAGTGTAGGTATGTCGCTTAAATTATTTCGGTGTTCTTCCCACTTAAAATATGTGCTACTATTTAATTTTCCTGCAATCATATATATAACAAGAACATCCCATTTGTCAGTCGGGAGCCCTAGGGAATTGAGAGCGCGTAAATTCTTTGTGACATGGTCAATAATAAATCTTAAGGATTTATCATTTTCCTGTACTGCATTAATATTAAATAATGCCTTAAGATGGTTGTTTATCAATTGGCGCTTATTGTCGTAACGATCGCATAATAGTTTCCATGCTTCAGAATAGTTGCTATGGGAAACCTCCAAATTGGCAATCATTCGAGCGGCTATCCCTCAAGATATGATTGTAAATAATGATATTTGTGAATACTTTAAATTTTTTCGTTAGCGTGAACTAACGAAACAAATGTTTCTTTAAATTCCAACCACTTAAAATAGGTACCGTCGAAATTTGGAATCTTAATCACCGGTAATTTAAAACCTAGTGCATTACAACTGTGATCATTATGATAACACGTAGCCATAGGTGATTTATTTTGAGTTTGATCTCACGTATTTTTCTTAATTAAATCTTGAGAAAATGCAATACAATGGTAGAAATCCTGTTCAATTAAATCCCTCGTAACTAACTCACTATCTAGACTATCGGGGTTAAGGGTTTCTATAAGACTTTGCACCTCATCAAATTCAATAAATAACGCCTCACATTTTGATAACTTCATCGAGAGTTTACTCACTTCTAAATCAGAAATATTTTCTAAAGACGACAAAACATCGAGACTCAATTTAAATTTTGTTACGCGTCCTCTGATTGAACCGCGTTTACTAATTAGCTCTTTTAACTTTAAAGATTGCGACATTTTATAAGTTGAACTCTCAACGAGCTACCACAATATGTTTGAATGATTGCGTAATAAATAGATAACAAAACAGCATACGATACGCTCCTCCCTCTGTCGATCAAACTGATGCACGCGAGCGGCCCTCGTAGTCTGCGTTATGTTGTTTACAATATAGGTAGGGCCAGTAGTCAGGTAGCAGCGATGCACTAGCGACGCCGTGTACAAGTATCACTGAAGTAGATTAATTCCGAACGCCTAAGTTTACCACTTATAATAACTCGTGAGAGAAAACGTTATTTTGCAAACTTATAAGTTTAATCGAGAAGATATGTATCCTTATTATATTTATGGGGAGAATTAGATAATATACTATTAAAGGAAGCTGTTGTAGTGCTATAGTTATTGAAATAGTGCCTGGTTGAACAAGTAATCACAAGAACTAGTTGCGTTGAAAATTATAAGTGCATGAATTAAGATGGCGGGTAAGTTAATTGATGAGTGAGTGAATGAACACTGAAGTGAAATTAATTAACTACATTTGTGCTTTGCCTAATTCAATATAGGCTTCTTTGATGACTAGGCAGACTAGACACAAATAGAAAAGAATAAAATTTCACTTGCTCTCTAGAAACAAAAACCCGCTAAAGGCACAGATCGAACGATTTAGATAGGTAAATTAGTAAGATGGAACGGGTTCACTTTTTAAGTAAATAGGCAGGAAGGACCCCTTGTCCTCCCGTAGAGTAGCGTACCAGTGGATAGGTTCTTTTGACTGGTTTATGGTGGATTTCGCTTGATCGGAGTTCCGTAGTCTCAGCAACGTTCCAAGAGTAGATTGGCGAAGGTATGGTTGTTTGACCCAGGTAAATAGGTTTCTAGTATACGCAGCGCGGCGATATTAAAATATTAGGCACGGCCTTCCTTTGGTACTGGTAATATTTTCGTCTGGTGTCGATTATGTCCTTCTAATACCCTTGACACAGGAACATTCGGAGTAGATATTTGCTTCAATCCGACGATTGAGGTCCTGTCACGGTCGCCAATTTTGTTTACGATAAATTAAACAAAGGTTTCTTGATTTTAGATATACTTCAAAAACGGAAATTTACAAATTTGAAAAACGTGTTTTAACGATGAGTAGTTAGCGAGAGAATGCCTTGTACATAATGTAATATAAAAGTGAATGAAAAACGAATGGCGAATGGAATCGAACAAGTTCGATGAATGTGTCGTAGACATTAAGTATATTAGATTACCCATTGATTTCCTCGCTTTTTCAAAACTTAATACAGCGGCTGATCGTTTAAGTCTCAGCTTATCGGAAAAGCACTTTGCCATAGCTCAGTTGTTTGATTTTGGTACAGTGGTTGAACGCAAACAGTTGCTAGAGCATTATGTCTGTAGTATCGGTGCACAAAGTGAGTTTGTTTGCTTGGTACACTTTCTCTTCTTTACTACTCAACCGAGTACAGAAGAACAGGAAGGGGTACAGAAAAGGATATAGGGTACCTATGATCCTGGAAGAAAAAACGGGTACCTAGGTATACTTGCATTGATTGACAAAATAAAGTGAGTGGTGTTTTGTGCAGATATATCTTTTCCCCACCCAGCATTGTTTTTTTTTTGTTTTTTAAACTATTATTTATTATTTACTTTTTAGTTCAATTTATCATTATCGGTAATCCTGAAGATCCTGATCAGGATAATGGAACACACTATTTAAATTTTTGCATTGTCATCGGTCCTTGATATGTGTGCTAAGTTTAAAATTAATCAGAAGGGTGTGAAAATTACTTTCAAAGATTCCGTTACATACCTACCAAGCTAATAAAAATGTTAAAAAATTACATGTTTTATAAACTCTCATTTTCATTTCGATTTGTAGATGTAATACATCTTCATTTTAGAGAGATTGATGTAAAAATTTCATTAACTTTTGTTTCTTACTCAAAACTTTTATTTTTGACTCATTTGAGTTTATTATCTGCTCAATAATTCTGAGAGTCGTAATTTATAATTTTTGTATGAGGAAATCTCTGGCTACATGGAATAACCAGTAAGGAAGTTCTAAATTCTGGGTTGTGTTTTAAAAATGATAGTGAAAGAATTAAAAAACAGTGTAGAACCTAGAATTTGAAAAAAAATTGCATGAACGAGGCTATACTCAAGGATTGCAACTGTAAATGTTGATCGTGCATCGCGTAATTACAGTTGGAGGGACATAGCAACCATATTGCCACAGATATTTAATAATATACATATAAGTAATAAGCATAAATTCATGTATTAAGACGAGATTGACTTGTTGTCCATACTCTCATGAGTAATTTTGCTGTAAGTAAATTTATGACGACGGGTGTATTGAATTCCTATATTATCTTAAATATCCAATATGACCAAGCAATAATCAGATAGCCCAAAATATGATAAACGGCTACTAGCACATTACCAGTACATCTACATACAGTAATCATTTAAATTCAGAACACGAGCAATCGACATTTCGTATTCTGTGTTCCTCTACTTGAGTTGCAAGTCCTAATCTGGATATCTTCAATTTCAAAAACAATTCAGTTCCAAATTCGTCTTATTATTAGAAATCAGTAAAATTTAACAATGCTATCTCAAATAAAATAGATAAGCAGATACAAAAACATTGTGATCTACATGAAGTAAACATGGTTGTTAAAGAAACTATCCTAAGAAAAGGACAAGGTAACATTGAACATCAAAACGCCCACAACGTTAGTTCAATCTTTCAAGTAACAGGTAAACACACGAGCCTTGATACCCCAAAAAGCTCCTGTTTTCCGTTCAAAGCATAAGTTGATATTAGTCATGACGTAAGAGGGACCGGTATGAAGGGGTTTTTAAGCAGATCAAGTATCAAATTGACCTTTCATGTTTTTGAGTTGCTAATATGAAACAAATCAATAAACTTGTGAAAGAGATACTTCAGTTTTTTAATTGGTTTTTACTGTGAACGCTGTAGACAGCAGTACTTTTTGTTTCATTTTTGGTAACAAAATTTTTGCTGAGATAAACGGCGAGGTTCATTATTGGAATTCGAACTAATGAAACCAATAATTATTTTTTTAGGTTGTTATGGCTATAGATATAACCTAATGTAGCTTAATGAGAATAAGTGAATGTGTTTTAGTATGAAATCCCGGAAAAATATCTTGTTACATATTAACATGTTCCTTCACCCTAAATCAATCTATCTATTTCGACCTATGGCAATGACTGTACTGAAAAAGTTGCCTTTAAATGCGAATCTCTATATAAGTATGTTACGAAGACGACACTCGTTTATATCAACAACTAAAATAAATTAAAGATTGTCGGCAGATGTAAACGAAAAGTTGGAGAATTATTCTGGCATTTCAGTTATATATTTTCAGCATTACAAGATTGCAGACTGTATTAACACAAAAACACCTGTGCGATATCGTAAACCATGTAATTTTAACAAAAAAATCTAGGAATAAACGAGAACGTCAAAGACCAAACATCAAAAATAAACAAAAGTTTTAGACTTAGCACTTTATTTTATAATCACTACATAGTATAAAACAAAGTCGCTTTCTCTGTCCCTATATCCCTATGTATGCTTAAATCTTTAAAACTACGCAACGGATTTTGATGCGGTTTTTTTTAATAGATAGAGTGATTGAAGAGGAAGGTTTATATGTATAATAACATCCATTAAATAGTGGAGAAATACTGTTATTTTTGAGGTTTCTAATGTGATGTCGTAAATAATTACAAACTACTGGATCTATTTTAATATTTTTTTCAGTGAATGACATAGGCTATATATTTTATACCCGTGCGAAGCCGGAGCGGGCCGCTGGTTCATAATATTTTGACATGTTTATAAATCTTTAGACATAAATAAATTGTTTTGACATGCAGTAAATTTTTTTATCATTTTATATTCGTATTCGACGTCTATAGGTACCAAATTAATATTTTTTGTTTTATATTTTTTTTTATAGCTTTTTAGTAATGTAATCTTCTTTTAATATTCAAACACAGTTGTAAAATATTATTGTTCTTGAATAAATAAATAATAATAACATGACTGGAATGTTATAACAAATCAGTATAATATTCGGTCAACTTTGTTAGACTTTACACTAGACACGCCAGCTTATGAGACGGTCAGTTAATAGTAAGATGACAAATTAGTAACAAAGTCAAAGAAAACTTCAGTACAGCTAAATCTGAATTTCAGTCAAATATCTGTGTCAGCCGAATCCATAATGATAAAGTATATGCAGGTTTTTTCAATTAATTATTGAAACTGAGTGAAGATACGAATAAGTGTAGTAATGAAAAAGAACTGAATTATTAGTTGAGTGTAAATCTTAAATCTCTAAGATCAAACATAATAATACTAAACTAAAGTAATTCTACAAAGAACTATTATCTAACTAACTTCTAGATTGAGATTCCCTTGAGTCTCATTACTCCAGACGTTATTAGTTTCTTCGACATTTAGCAAAAGGAATTAGTACACAATGAGTCTTGGACATGTGTGAGCTCGAAAGACCAATGTCGATGAGAATTTTTTTGTTGACCGTGTGTTAGTAGGCGTACAAAATATACTTAGATAATGTGTAGTATAATCTTATTTGTTTCTAGATCAACAATTCTCTGGGAACGGAAACAGTATCAGCGGTATTGACAACGATCTTCTACTCCTTTAAAGTGCAGGTAGCGCGTTAAATTTAAAGATCATGACTCATGAGGTTACCGGTTGGAATGGCTTGTAATAATCTTTTAAAACAAAGTTTATAGCTTACAGTCTATTATTAACGACAACACCAGTAATTTGTTAACCAGGACATTAAAAGTCTTTAAAAAAATATACACCTATTAAATAGTGTCATGGTATACTGACTTACAGTATACTTACATGGTATATTGACTTAAGCCAGTTAATAGACACGATTTAATTTCAAAGAAAGAAGCGAGCAAAGACTTCAGCCTTCTATTTCATAGACAAACTAAAATAAATTTAGACACAGATAATAAAAACACGGATGTGTTATTGACCAAAGTATAAATATTTGTAACATGAAGGACAAAAAAAAATTAAATTATGATTATAAATGATCAAAAACAAAAACAGGCTCTGTCCTCAAGGACATAATACTGTAGATAAATTTAATAAAAACTAGAGTTGACATGGCCTAATAATACAATGTTTTTGTATGAACGGCCAAAAATCTTATCTAGAAGATGTCCTTTTCGCTCGACTCCTTTGAGTGTGTTCTAGACGTCTCTAACATATATTAGGCCTGTCAATTTACCGTAAAGATAGTACTTTATCGTTTACACGATGAGAGGCAGGCAGAATTAGATTTTTCCAATAGAGATAAACATAATCTAGGGTGAAAAGAAGGGTATTATTCTGTATTTTATTACATTTGACGGTAATCTTACTCAACTGATTTTATGGTTAAGAGAATCTTTGTTTGCAGACAATCTTATTACTATCATTTTATTGATTTGGATTAATAAGAGTTATGGTATTAGATTCTTTTGCGATAAGTGGTGGACTTGATGCTCGTTTATTGCAATATATACGAGTCGCAAACCCAAGTCAACATTATATAGCTTATTCCCAAGCTAAAGGAAGATATTTACAAGTAATGATTGACCATGTCGTTGTGAAAAATCTCTACATTGATGACATTGATATCAAGTTAAAACCAAAAATTAAGTTTAGTGGTCATATCGTATCAGTTTCATACCCAAAAATCTAACTCTAAAATACATTTTATAATATATATGTGGATAATAAATAATATGTACCTAATTATTTAATGAATTTGGGCCTAGATTTGCAATTCAGATACTATTGATTCAAAGTTATGAAAATAATAAGATGTTGAATAGCGTTTTTTATAAGTCATTCACATGGAAAAGCAAATAAAATACGAGAAACGCTCTCCATGAGAACACTGTACAAAAACGCAACGCGCGGCCAAGGCCCGTCTTCAACAGTAACATGTGAACGACTTTGCTAGTAGCGGTATTAAAGAAAAAAAATGGGAAGAATTTAAGGAAATTATACATTTTGAACTTTAACATATTTTTGTGTCAGGGATTTAAAAGTAAACCAGTATCACAAAGCAAGGAGTTCTGAATGTGAAGCTCAATAGCTGCTATCCTAAGATTAAATTAATTGATAAAGATATATTTAATTAATAAATTGGGCATATCAAACTAAACTTAACAGACCAGTAGGTACCTGGTGCCGTTATAATATTACTGGTGTGTCTTAAAAATAAAATATGTACCTAATTTTTTTTTTAATTTAAACCTAACTTTTAATATAGTATCTGCATCATTATTGTTTCTTTACAATAAAACCGTTTAAGTTCAAAACAATTTTTCACTTATTTTAATTTTTTATTTAGTTACTTAAGTTAGTTAACAAATTATGCACATTTTTACAGTGTTACTGTATTCTAATAGTCAAGCCCTTTCATTTGATATCATTATTGAGGGGATCGGAAAAATGTGTAATCCGAAATTTAGTGGCTGCCGCCATCTTGGACTTACAATGATGCTGACTAAACATAATTGTATTGTCATCAGAGGTAAAAGAATTTACCAAATTCGAGATCAATCAGTTAACAAGAAAGGGGTAAAATTTTGTTTAAAAAGACGAATTCAAGTTTTTTTAATTCTGTTATATGATACGCGAATTCAAATTCCTATTTGCTTGTCAAATCTACATACTTTGTATGCAAATTACTTCACTATTTAATTAAGCTACTGTACAGATGTAGTATTTTCTTAACTTATGTGAAAACATAACGTTATATTTTACCTTTTCCGTTGAACCGCAGTAAGCTACGCACTCAGAAATGTGTTGACAACTATCCCTTGAGACGCGCCCGTGTCCTACATAACAGAACAACAAGAAACATTTCATGAATTTGCTTTGAAGTTGTTTTCGTCTTGCAAAAGAATTTTGTATAATTGTTTGGAATATCAGTCTCAAGTGACTCGGCAACAACTTGACATAAGTTAAGGTTCGCAGCTACCATTGCAGGGAAAAGCGGTGGTAAGGCTTGTGTCTTCGTCTCAAGCTAAGCTAGTAGTACGTGTTAGGATTCGGGTCATGTCGGCAGTATACCTACCGGGTGGGGTTTGAACCATCAACCAATCGGATGCAAGTCTTATTTATCTTTCTGGCCACTACATCTTTCACACGATTTAAACTTTTCTTCTTCTTCCTCCTAGCTTTCACCATCCCCACAGCATTTTTGTTGTAGTATTCCATTTATACGTCCTCATCATGAAATGTTTCCAAAATTTCAGTTATTAGGGGTCACTTTTTAGCTGGTTTTATCGTTTTATGTTTATTGTTAATATGGGTCTCCTCACTGATTTATTCTTAATGGTTACAAATTACATTAACAATTTATGATGTATGTTAATTATTTTTTAAAGATATAGTTGCATTGCACCTATCAAAGATGCGATAGGTCACTTTATCCCTTGATACGGGACTCCTGTCGGGCCCGAAACAAGTTACGCTTCAACGAAACATACAATCGTATTTTACTACCTATCTTTATATTCTATGAATAGCAGTCACAGAAGTCATTATTTTAAAGTAGCTTACAGAGAGGTTATGTATTTGAATATGTTTATTAACAGAACTGTTTAAGCTATTTCATCAAGAAAATAGTTCTTAGTATTGTTGGGAATTTTCAAAACAACGACAATAGGGCTTTCCTACGTATCGCTGCTGACAAGAAATTGATCTACATATATACCTAATAAATCTACTCCGGTCCTACCAATCCTCCCTGCACAATGATTTATATCTATTGCGGGATGTAGTGGTTATGTAACAACAAAAGTTCCTATACGCCAATTCGTGGCTGTTGTGTTTGTAAGTGGGTTCTATAGATCATCTTATGTTACTTGTGACTGTGTACTACGCAAGGGCCATATTTCCTACATAAATCTCGACACGCTTCAATGACATTATCCATCATGTCCTGTCACGACTGGCGTGCCAACAATACATGGACTTGTTATTCGATAAGTGTTGATGGGTACAAACTTGAGAGCTTGTCGCTACTGATGTGGAAAATAATTTAGCTTTTGCTTTGTCAACGCCCATTTTAAGATTGGTTTCTTTTTTTTATATGTCCCTTACATCAATCTAAATATATGTTTTAAATTACTAGATCTGTTTATTCCATATCATCTTGAGTGAACACGTGTATTCTCTGCAAAATCTCTGGTATGATTGACGATCAATCAGATTGAGCGTCTAATGTCGATATAATTCCACCAATCACCAACAATCATACGCCATACTGGTCAATGAAATAAACCTAAAATTAATTATGGTCGAAATTCGACCACAAGGCGATCTTAGTTATTATTATTATATGTATTGGTTTTGTGGTAGGTTAGGACTTTTGTTAATCTAGACGACTTACTACGAGATTATATATAGATCTTCTGACTGGCCTGTTGGTCTAGTGGTTAGTGACCCTAACTGCTGAGCTTAGAGGTCATGGGTTCGATTCCCACCCAGGACAAATAATTGTGTGCATGATCATTTGTTCTGTGTGTGGGTGTAGTTTATCTATAATATGTATGTTTTCAGAAAAATATAAGTATGTTTATCAGCAGTCTGGTGCGATGTGTGAAAAACAAAATTAGTTACCGAATCGAATACTCTTGTAAAAATGCTGCAAAAACTCATAGGTGTACGTATCGTTTGAGAATAAATAATTGATTTTCTTTAAATGTATTCGCTGCTTTAATATGATTGAATTTATTAACGAGAATTAGCTTCCGAGGATTAACGAGAATTGTACCGTGCCAGAATAATTGAAATAAACAATAGTAATATGATTTAAACTGCCATTACAAAATCAATATTTGAGCCTACTGCAGTCCATGTCTTTATATTTAGAGGATGCTGAGTTTACATTTTAGTTTTGGCGTTAGGAAAATGTTACAGTCTCTCTTCTTGAGTCTTTAGGAGAGACATTTATTTTAGGAGATATTATGATTAAAAGTATACTTTATCTCCTAAACACTCACTAAAAATACCACGGGTCATGAAGAAATTACATCAAACATAGCAACAAATTATTGACACGTGATGCAAATCCTTAAATGCGCCGATACTACAAACTGAGAGTACTAACTGTATTTATAAATAAACTAATCTGTGTAAATTGAACAAACATAATTATGTTCAACCTAAAGTTGTGCGAGAACACAATATGCCGATTCTGTCAAGAGGCAGACCAAACTGCAATGCATATTCTATGCTCTTATGGGCCACCAATGCGGCATCGAAGTATTAACCTAGGGTTACACATCATGCAACCGCAGGAAATACAAAGAATCACTGCTGATAGAATCTGCAGGATTCTCGAAGCTATAAGTTTTGTTAATTGCACCTACGTTTGTGGAATGCATTAACAGTACAAATACGGCAAGCTGAAACCCTTACAGCCTTTAAAAATATGGTCAAGCAATACTATCCGTCACTGTAAAACCTTTATTTTATTCTTTATTTTTATTCCATCTCACACTTAAGATCAAAATTACTTTAGATTTTACTATGTAATCTCTACTGAATAGCTGGATTATTTAAGTGTATATGTATGTGTGTGGATGTATGTATGTATGTGTATATGTATGTATGTATGTGTCTTTATGTGTGTATGTATGTATATGTATATATATATATATGTGTGTATTTTCTATATAGTACGCCATCAACTATTGCTTTTATTTAATACTTCTATAATTATCTCCATCTAAAGGTTGTCTGGTAGAGATCGCTATTAGCGATAAGACCGCCCATTGTACTCTATTTTTAAGCCATGATCTGTTCCAATTAATTTTATTTAACGGTGTACAATAAAGAATATTCTATCTATCTATATCTATCTATCTACTTCTTCTTTTCTCTGCATCACCCAAAGGTCGACTGGTAGAGAATGCCTTAGGCATTAAGTCCGCCTATGTACTAATGTGCAAAAAGTTTTAATAAATAAATAAATAAAAATAAGTCTGAGCAGTGAACTGTAAAGCAAAGGTGCGCTACAAAAGACCAGAAATGGACGAGGTGGCACTAGGCACTTAATAAATAAATAAATAGTCTGTGTAAATTAGTAGAGTATATAATATATGCTCAAACTCAAAATATTCTAATTTGAATTTTTTTTTATGAGTGATACATGCACATGAGACAAATCATACTTGTATAAACACATACAACGGAGTATCACTCGCGTGTTAAGAATCCATTTATTATATTCCCGTAATCCTACATACAACATACATACCCATAGTCACATCTAGGAGTATATCCACATTTTGCCAACTATAAATTTGATCCCATCTACGTAATAGGGGAGCCCAACGCAAGCCTATTGCCGTCAACTGGGCAGTTGGGGAAATTTGGGAGTATATTAAAAGGAAAATAGCTAAGTAGAGAAGCCAATTGAAGGAAAGAGATAATTTTTTTTTTATAACTAATATAACTTATACGGAGTTACCAGAGGCCCTAACCCTTCCTTCCTCTCTCTCCCCCTCTTCCACCCTTCCCCTACTCCCACTTTAAAGGCCGGCAACGCACTTGTGACTCTCGAGTTGCAGGTGCTCATGGGCGGCGGTAGTCATTTAACATCAGGTGACCCGTCTGCTCGTTTTTATATATATATATATTTCCTATATTAAATTTTGATATTTCTAACCGCACTTAGAGCCTGGACCTTTAATTTAAAGTTCCTCACTCCGGAGGGTTTATATTCTAGCCCTATCACAGTATTATTGTTTAAGTTTCGCAGTTGCCCTCTCTAGACTTTCGCAAAATTAATTCTTAAGAAACTTTAGACACCCTCTGGCTGTTGGTTTTTGTAATTAAAAAGTTTCAAACATTGAACCTTAAACCCTTATCCCTACACAAAACGCACTAATGAAAACACCAAGTAAAATTATTTTGATAAATATTATATTATATTTTAGTATGCAATTTATTATATAGTACTTAGCTTTCACTAAGACATGTTAATCTAAATATTAATACGTGAAGTGAATTCTTTGTACCCCTATTGAGGCTATTTGCATTAAGCGGAAATCAAAACTGTAACCCCTGAATTAGCCGAAAAGTGAAGATTGATAACTAAATACACGGATTGGCTAAAAGTAAGTCACAAACAAAAGTGGTGTTGGTTTTTTCAATTTTGTATTTTCAATCCCTAAATCAATTGAGGTCCAGCGACCTTCCAGTAAAAGAGAAACATTGGTAGGGTAGAGCATCATCCCAGTCGGTTGTTCTTTCAATGATGAGATCTATCAACCTCAGAATCCTATCGGATGCAGAAACCGCAATTTTCTGTATCCTTAGTCGGATGGCTTCTTCTAAACAAACCCTTAACTTCCCGCTCTCCAAAACATCCGTCCCGGCCACCTTTCTTAACGATCTACTTAAAAGGTATGAAATTAATCACAATGGTCGTCCTAGACAACATTATAGTAGTGGAAAAGAAAACAGGTATTTTAAACGGCAAATACTCTGGAATTTAGTTTAACTAGTTTTAAAGTTGTGCGTATCTTGATGAGAAGTTGCCCAAGTTCTGTTACGAATTTCAAAGCCAATTAAGACTATTGACTTAGTTAATCACTCTGTGAAATTTCGAATATAATTATATCCGTATAGTTACAGAAGAGGGAAAGAGATAGAAGCTAGGATGCCGCTTAAATTGATTTTTAATAATATTTAACTTTCGTCAGTGGTAATTTATTTTAACTCGGAGGAAAAAGAACTTCGAAAATATAGAAGAATAATATAGGGTAGGAATAAATATAAGTAATAATATAAGACCGTTTAAATGGAAATCGGGAAAATAGCAGAAAAGAAAACATGAATTATGATGATTAAATGAAACAGGAGGTAAGCAAGGCCGCCCGCGCTCTACCGTTTGACCGCCTGTTGATGAAGTGGCTGCCTAGGTCAGAAGGGGATCTCGGAGGCTTCTTTCTTGGGTATATCCAGTCCCCGGCAATAGACCCACTTGTAACGGAACACCGTGTGGTTACAGTCGCCTCGATTTCGACATACCACTATTTTCCACACGATAAAAGCCACGATAGATGAATGTTCAAATTAAAGCTACCCGACGTATCTATATCCTACAGAAGACTGTGGTTAGACAGTACTACTAGATTAATGCTATACTTTTCTACTATAGCACAAATATACCGGTTCGTTGCTAAATTGTATTATTACAAATCACAAAAAATTACAGGTTTAATGAAAAATTAACAAATATTATTAAATTAAAAATAGTTTTATTTTTTTAATATTAGTAATAAAAATCATGCAACTGAGTAACTAATGTTAGAAAGCTCGAACTTACCTTATATAGAAATATAGGCACTCCCAATTCCTTAATTATTAAAGGGCCCAGCTGACACCTTCTCCCCTATTACGTCAGTGTGGTCAAATTAGAGTTGGCAAAATGTGGGCGTTTAAAACGCCTCTGCTCCTCCTAGGTCTTCGAGGAGAAAGGCGTGAGTGTTTGTAAGTGTGTACGTATGTAAAATCACACAATTTTAACATCATTACCCGTTAAAGTATTTAATTAGTGCAGCACTCACTGTGGATTTGTGACTGCCAGTGATTGAACGATTTAATCAAAATATAACACTCATTTATTACATTTATTTTCAATACATTAATGTAATGGCCTTTAAAGCTCTTTTAAAAGAAGTGTGTTTTACCGAACGCATGAAATACTAGATGTAAAAAGAAACACGTTCATTCTGAGTTTGACAACTTCAACAATGCTAAATTCGAAGATGTTAGTCTTCAATTAGAATTTCGTCGTTCAGTGCCTTAGGCAATTGGGTAGCCAATGTCATGTTTAAACTCTATATTAAATAGTTTAAGCATGGAACAATAAAAAAAAATAAGACTTCGTCTTACTTATTTCTACTATACTGCTTTCGTCTTTGGTTTTTGTAGGATATAAATGCTCAACACAAGGAAAACTACACAATCCACTGAGTTTGGGTCGGGTTTCAGTATAACTACGATACGGCCGAACTTTGATTACTTAATTAATGAGTAATTAAATTAATAAAGAAAATAATTAAAATGGATATGAAAATGTAATTGAAATCGTTAAGAAAATTATATATTTATCTGTTTCTAATAATGTAATCTAATACAATTTAAATTAATATAATGTTAAACATAAAATGTAATAGGTAATGTTTGTAATGATGATTGTTATTTTTAGTTGGTAGTATGGCATTGATCCAAAACCACCCATGTAATACCAGCTACTACCTGCACATATTTCAAATATATAAATTTTGTTTAAACATATTTCATCCACAGAACGGAAAGCATTTCATTTTTCTCGCTCTGAATACAGATTTTTTCAAGCTCATTCATTTATTTATCAGCTATTTATAATAGTACTAACGATGTACATATTTACTTATTTATCCTAACTAATATTATCAATATTTGGTGTTTGTTACGCTTCTAAGTCTTAACTACGTAACCGATCATCATTCAATTTGTTAGACCCAGTGTCAGGGGTATAGAAAAAACTTAGGGTATCATTCATCCAGAACATCAGTAGTGTTCCCGAGGGATGGAAAAATAACTGATACGGAAACAGTTAAAATATCTAACTACCTATATCGACAATCGAAAGAAAGCTAAAAGAAGACATCAATATTTAAGAACCATCTTTATTAACAGAACATTAAGGTTACATAATTAGAGAGTTTATAATTTATTCAAGTTCTGTATAAACTTAATTAATGTGGTTGTCATAATTGACTCCTTTGATGCCAACTGAGACGAATTGTGTCGGTATGTTGACTGCTTGTTGTTTGTATTGTTTACTAAAGTTTTGTTCGATGTAGTTTGTAAAACGTTATGTAATGATTTGTATTTTGTTTTGTATGTTTCATACTCGTAATATTATCTCTTCTTCTTTCCTTTGGTATTCTTCATCTTTCTCGTTTCTTTATCGATTGGTTTTAAATGAAATATTCAATATTGATATGGCTTATTGTTCTCAGGATCTTACTTTATAACCATTTAAACTTTGTAACCATTGCATTGTTTTGAAGAATTAGTGCTAAATGATATAATTTGTAGGTATGTACTGTTTAATGTGGGTTTTGTTAGCTGAATAAATAACTTATTAATATTATTAGTTGTTCCCGTTTTCGACCAATGTTTTTAATTGGTTATATAATAGCAGAAAAGACTATTAAAAAAAGTAAAAAAAATATGAAATATTTGTCAATGGAAAATACTGAAGTTCTACTTTATATATTTTATAAAGTTACAGATTTAGTAGTAAATTTTTAATTTTACTAAATGACAAAATTAGTAAAAACGTATGTTCACCGATTACTCGAAGATGATGAACCAATTTTTAATTTTGTTTTTCAAAGGGTATACCTTCCCAAGTGGTCCCATTTAAATTTTATCGAAATCGTTGAGGTTTTTGAAATATCAAAAAATTGTATACATCGATGATATTTTCGTTTACTCCGAAACCTCGCTGGAGCAGTGCATTGGATGCATTGGAGCAATGCGTTTAGTTGGCCTACCCATATTATATTCTCCAATTTTCAATTTTCTTATTTTTTCGTTCCGTAAGAACTTTCTACAAAGTACCTATTAGAAAACATAAAAAAAGATGAATGAATTCGGTTAAGTCGTTCTCAAGTTATGGCGTGACCAAGGAAAAAATTCCATATGTACTTTATAAGTTACTATTACTGCTCAATAAATAAATAGCAAAACTGAATTTCAAAATGAGGCGATAAAAATGATAAATTAACGAAAAACCCACCTTTTTCATATTTAAACACGAATATTGCTTACATTTATGAGCAGAAAATGGGCTTAAATATACATTGGCATAGTCAGACTCGTGAATGAAATCAACACATTCACTAATTAATGGGCTGTGGTATTTATTTATTGTGACTCACGGATATGAATAAAGTGGAATTCAGAGATAGTTGCATTATATATTGTATATAAAATGAATATTTTGTTAAGTATTTTTTTACTATTATATATGTATTCTATAAAATAAGTGGGACAATAATGGCTTGTTGGTCCAGTGGATAGTGATCCTGACTGCTGAGCCGGAGGTCGTGTGTTCGATTCCACCCAGGATAAATAATTGTGTGATGAGCACATCATTTATTTTATTCTGTGTCTGGGTGTAATTTTTCAATAATATGTATGTATTTAGAAATATATATCCATGTTTATTAGCAGTCTGGTTACCATAGCATCTGTTGTTGCCAATTAAAACCCTGAACTTTGCAATCCTGATGTACTGACGGTTCATCATCAGCACTATAAGGCACTATTATTTAAAGAGAATAACATGAGTTGAAACTACAACATATACTTATACATATTTCTTATGTATTTATAGAACTAAGTTAAAATTATTATATTTTTATGATATTTTTCTCATTATCTATATATTAATATCTTCTATATTCTGTACATGAAGTGCATTATTTGCATGTTTTATCCCTTTTTAAAAAAGTTTCGTGTGCGAAGTCTCTCTTTGAACTTATTGGACACTCTGCATTCCTTCATCGAATGACTAGACGCAGACATAGGTACCACCCTTTCATTGTTGAAACACCAAAAAGTCGAACGAAACGTTTCGACAGCTTCATTTTGGTTCGAGTGGTCAAGGTTTGGAATTATCTGCCTGCGTTTATTGTTTCAGACAATTACTTTCCATGAGGTGAGTTGAAAGACAAATGCCTATTACATTACATAATAAAAAAAGCATGAAATTTGATAAATTTAAAGATTGGAAAATGTAGAATTTTCCCATCTTTATTTTCCAAAGTGCCCAGCTGAGGGTAATAGGCTTACCCCAAATTACGTGAGTGAGGCTAAATTATAGTTGACTAAACATGAGTGTTTAATATGCCTCTGCCTACCCCATTGGGGAAACAGGCAAGGGTGTGTGTGTTGAACTGAATACCGTTAGGCAGGTCCATGAGTTTGTTCGAAAACTTAATTATTATATAAAACAGTCGCGTTCATGGTAACTGCTCCGTTCCTAAAAGGCGAAGTATGATGTCAAAAAGTTCATACCTTCCTCAGTTATTGGGCTACCAAATGCAAAAATAATTTTTCATATCCAAATGGTCGTTCCAAAAAATAAAGTTACTAACAAACACACACTTATATTTTATTATATTAGTATAAATTTGCATAAAGATAAAAGATATCAATAGCTATGTCTGGCTCCGATCCCTTAAAATAACTCCCATACTTATTTATCTTAATAAGTGTGTATAAACAGTCTCACGTACTAAGTCAGCTTCAATGAAATTTGTCGATCTAATAACATAATATGTATCAAGCATATAAAATTTCAGTCTAGAGTTGGAATATAATCTATTATATATATAAGTGTGTTTTATTAATGAATTCCCTTATTTCAATATCTTTGAGTATTATAAGACTACCGAAATAACATCATCATACATAAAAAATATTTCAAAGTCGATAGAATTATTGAATAGTTATGGTTTCGCAGAGTAAGTGATGTATATTTTCTTACAAGTCTATTCTTGACAGGATACTAAAAGAATAGACTGCACGGATGGCGTAATGGTTTAAGTGGTCACCTCGCCACTACGCCGCGCCGAGTGTTGTGGGTTCAAATCCCACACGGGACAAAAATTTGTGTGATCCACAAATAGTTGTCCCGAGTCTGGGTGTCCTTTGTGTCCGTTGTTTGAATGTTTGTGAAGCCCCCCACGACACAGGAATATTCCTAATGCGGGAGTTGTCTTTTTATTAAAAAAAAAAAATTAACTTATGCCTAGTCTCGAAATTTGACATTGAAATTTCAACCGAAGTCTGGTTAATGTATCGAATATCTATTATTAATTTACACCAAGAACAGGTAGTGGTCGTTAGCAGGGATGTCACGAATATAAAATTTCACATCTGGATACGCATAGATATATGAATAATGTTATATGGGTTTTAGATACAATTACGCATATGAAATTATTTCGGATTATCAGATAGTTTCCAATAATTTCAGTTACGGGTATTAGATTTTTATGAAATTGTAGTAGGAAATTCAGATAGGTCATGATTTAGCTTTATTTTAAGGTTATCATTTGGTAGGAAAATCACAAAAAAAAACAATAAGTGATTATCATAGCTACTCATTTTAAGTATACACTATAACAATCATTTCAGATTTAAATTATTTCATATAGAAATAATAAAAACCTGCCAAAAGGTATCTTATTTAGTTTTATAAATGAATTTATTATACAAATTGATATTTTCAGACACTTTTACATATCGATTAGTTCTTTAAAGCAAGATGGTGTAGGCATTTTCTACGACTAGCCTCGAGAAGAAATTCCGAAACAAACAAACTGTGAAACTGCCATGTAAGCGTCCACGGTGGTCTTCATACGAAAAACAAATCACTTTTGAGCTAACTAGTCACGAAGTCTGTACCCAGTAGACTAAATAAGTCAGTAATCACGGAACTCAACCACATCTTAGAGAGCTCCACGGTTACAATGAGTCCGCCACCGCAGTCAGACATTTGCGTAGGCCATTGAAAATAATCAAAACGTAGAGTGTTGTGAAGATTAAGCTAGAAATTGTCGACAGATACAGATACATACTCCACTTGTATCCAAAATTGTATTACTTTTATATCAGACTAGCTGAACAGCGCAACTTCGTCCGCGTTTGTAAACTTTCCCCGTTTTTGAAACATTTTTAATTGATGCTTCGCTCCTACTGGTTGCCGCGTGATGTTATATAGCCTTTTTAGATAAATGGGCTATCCAACACTAAAAAAAAATTTTCAATTCGAACCAGGTGTTCCTGAGATTAACGCGTTCAACCAAACAAACAAACAAATTCTTCAGCTTTATGATATTAGTATAGAATCGGTTTACGGTTTTGGACAGATTTTGACTTTGGATATCCGATAGTTTCGAATATGGTTACGGAGCTCCATAACATCCCTGGTGGGAAGCTAGGACCATAAAGCCTTTACTCTAGTATTTAAAAGTATAATTGCAATTTATATTAATTTCAATATTAAGTTGTTATAATTCATTACTAGTTTTACACATAAATTGGACTACTATTCTTGAACAAAATAATTAAAAGACAAACAAACACAGACAAAGTAATTAAAAAAAAGCTTTTTTATCTCGGATTAATAGGAGGCGTTTGACATATTAACTTAGGTGACATTTTTAAGACAATTGACAATTCACTGTGTATATCATACTTTGCTGTAATTAATTTCATTAATGTCTAACCTTGAATCACCCAAGTATGCGATAAAGTCAAAATACGCACTCAAACCTGCTAAAGTACAGAATATAAAAAAAAAACTTTTAAACTTTAACATGAAAAAATTATCACCTAGAAATTTTCTACCAGAACATAAATAATGTTCACATTACATCGTATGAATCACAAAGATTATTAAACTCAATCATGCCCTAAACATTTAAATAAATAATTATCTAACAAGATTCTTAATTAAAGCTTTCCAATGTGATATTACAATATATTACATTCGCAAGCTTTTATTACCAAATTCATGATAAAATAATAAGCTTACTTTAATTTGTTGCTCCGTTTACCATTAAAATTTGTTAATTAGATACGTATTCATATTTATTTACACATCCCGTAAATAATTCATAAATTCACAAAATGAAACCTTTAATTTTGAGGCGTTTCATAGGTAGCTTTAAACGACAACTTTTACACGAAAATTAATTATATTTGTAAACATCTTGTATGTTAGCCTCAGATTATTGTAATAATTATATTATTACACAAATAAAACAAAATAAATAAATATAGTTCTCTAATAAAATTACTGTTCGCATCTACAGCGGCAATAATTCAAAAATAATTTTATTTATGTTGATCAGGTTTGTTTAATTTATTTTTAAGAGATTATTTTTTAATTCTGTATTTATCTTTGATTTTACTAGGATATAAACCTAAGCTGTTATTACGCAACCAAGATGTTACACATTTATATTCATATTATTTTCTAAGATGTTGTTACAATAATAACGAATAAAGTAGTATTCGTAATTTTATATTTCAAGGTTAAAATTCACCTTTTCTTTATAAAAAATAATAAATAATATATAAAAAAATAATATAAAATATATAATAATAAAAAAATAATAAAAAATAATATATAAATTCCATGGAAGAACACCAGATTATAAGAATTATTTCGCGCGAAACAGTTGTAGTTACATAAAAATGCAATTGTTTTTATTTTAGGTAAATTAAATAAAGTGTTAAAGATTTTCATTATTATTTTTTGCAAAAAAATCTTCTTTTAATAAATAACATAATAATAAATAATGCAATCAAAAACTCACCTAAAACACTTAACACATCACTGCACACTTAAAAAAATATTCAAAATTTTTCCTCACAACACTTTATCAAACAACACATAATTTTTATTACTTTTTTCTTAATGTTCACTTCACTGCATTTTAACACTGCGTATCGGGAGGATTTGGGGAGGAAACGTGTAGCCCCGGTTAGTACGCGAATCGGTCTACCCCCCTGTTAAGGTTTCATGGCGCTCAGAGCGCATGCGTGTGTTATATATCACCGACTTAGCTAGTTCTCTAACAGGATATTGTTGTTAAATAAAATAAAGATATAGAAAAATATTCTAGCTTCCATGCTATATTAACTTATATCTATCAAAGTTCGGATAGGATTAAACAGTCGCAAAAATATGTCCAAGGTCAATACGTATTATTTTTTAAAGTGGGTTAGTCGATCGTCATGAGATACAACCGTTGATTTGATTAATGTTCCTCTCGATCGCCAGCTATGGCTGTCGGCAGGAAAAACAAAGCGTATCGGTGGTTTATTTACAGCGGCGGCTGGGTTTACTAATTTGATATTATTTTATATTTGACTTCCTTTGTCGCCCAATACGTTCTTTGATAGTTACACTAAAACTTATTAGTTACAATAATAATAAAACAAATGACTATCAACTATTCATTAGCGATTAATAAAACAAATTTTAGTTAAAAAAAATATGATTAGAATAGTTAGATGTTCTATTGGCCCGGGAAATAAAAAGAGTCATATTTATTCTCACAGACCATTGGACGTTGTTGACAGAAATTATGACTAAGACCTGTGCATCAGTCGATGTAAATATAAAGCAGTTGTCCTGTCAATAGGTCTGTTATCGATGACTAGAAACTGTTGGTCTAGTGATTAATGATCCTAACTGCTGAGCCCGAGGTTTGATTCCCATCCAGGATAAATAATTGTGTGATGAGCACGATAACTTGTTCTGTGTCTGGGTGTAATTTATCTATAATATGTATGTATTTAGAAAATATATAAGTATGTTTATTAGCAGTCTGATTACCATAGTACAGGCTCTGCCTAGTCTGAGATCAGACAGCCGTGTGTGAAGTGTCTCAAGTTATTATTACTATAATTCAATAGACAAGCTATATTATAGTAATCTTAACAACACATCATCAAACAAACAAAAAATACTAAAACGAAATCTGTCTAACACATATACACAAACACATAGATACGCAGATACACAGGTACGCACGTTAAAGTTATATAACACAGGAGGGGTGTTTGCGTTCGGGGATAAATAGGTACTTGAACACTGACTTTTACTATACCGCTACCCAAATTTTTAAAGTAATCTATTGATAAAAAATATTATATCTCAATTTTTACAACACCAAAGACCAAAAAAATCTGTTCAGGATCTGATGATGGAATGCTGGAGAAATCGAGCGAACTCTTCAAATGTTATAGACACACTTAAATCGATCTGGGTATTTTAAGGTGCATTGAAGTCGGTGATACTTTTTTTAAAAGGTAATTATTGTTATATATTTTGTAAATAATCTCAGTCACCTTTCGGAGTATGAAAACTAATATAGAAATAGAAATTCCAATATTTACACAAAGTCTGCCTGACCTCAATTACCTAACTGGACTCATTGTTACTAAGGTGTAGGTACGGTGTAGTAAGTCTGAGCTAGATGTTTATACTGAAATTCCCGGAGGCTTCCTTCTTAGGGTATCCCGGGTCCCTTGCAATAGACCCACTTGTGACGTAACACCGTGTGGTTTTAGTCTGTTCGATTCCGACATACCACTTCACCGTTAGCTCCGGTGAGTTGTCTATTAAAGTATTACTCTAAAATAATAGAATCGTAGAAATCAGCATAAACTTCAACCAGTTAACTATTGAAGCAAGATCTATAATTTGAAAAACGACGACGAAGCCACGGGGTGCGACTAATAATATATGTAAATATTTGAAAAAGCTCTATTTTTCCTAAAGGATCTAGTTTCTCTAATACAGCGAGTTACTAATGGCACAGGGAAGATCATGCGAATCTCCGCTGTCTTAATTAGACACACGAGCGATAGCGATTGTGTTTATTCTTTCACTTATTGTGCAAAATTTAACGTTCATATTATTACACTAAGGACATACATACAGACAGACTTACAGATTATGTATACAAAATATACATGTTAAGCGGAAAGATTAATTTATGATACGGACTAACATTTTATGGTTGCGTGAAACGCCGTGTCATTTTCACGCCAGAGTACAACCGAACACTAAAGCTTTACACTGCTTTATGTCTTTTCAATTTATTCTCACACCATTATTTACCTTATTTACTGGCATCACATGAAAATAAATAAAAAATAACAGTCCTTTCAGTTTTTGTTTGCACCGTACAAGTTACAGCCGAAGGGTTTTGCGTCTTTGCGAAGTACATACAAATTAAATATAATGTATATAAACACACAATACAATACAATACTCTTTATAACACATACACATACTTCTTGTTTTTTTTACTTTCAACGTATAAACAGTGAGAAATATCGCTTTTTTTACTAAAATGTTCTAGATGTGTCATTATACGGTGCGGTACTAACTAAACTTAATATGACTAACAAAAATGGGCTCAAAATTATTTTATCAAATACTACATACGAATACCAGGTACAAAAGGTATACAGGTACAATATGAAATTATTTTTTTTAGTTTTTTTAGTTAGCCTTACACGTGTCCCACTGCTGGGCAAAGGCTCCTTCTTACGCTTCCACTCTTCTCGGTCCTCGGTCACCCGAGGCCACATGTTTATAAAGGTGTCGAGATCGTCCTCCATCTCCTCCTCGGCCTTCCTCGCCGTCGCCGACCACCTCCAGGTATCCACTCCGTGGCTATTTTCGCCCATCGGAATTGCTCCATTCGACTGACGTGTCCCGCCCAGCATCACTTTAACCTGGCGGTCACCACACCAACATCAGCGATGCCAGTTTTGGAACGCAGCTCAGTGTTTCTGACGTGGTCCGTCAATTTGACACCCAGTATACTGCGTTCCATGACCCGTTTTGACTTGACTTTTGATGCTCGGTCAAAGACCAGGTTTGGGCGCCGTAGGTTAGAATGGGCAAGATGCACATGTCGACGAGCTTGCGCTTCAGAGTGAGTGGTAACTCACCCTTCAACATCTCCTTCATGGACCAGAAGCTCTTCCAGGCGTTGTCGATACGGCGATCGATCTCCTTGTCCTGCCTGTTTTCGAAGCTCACTATCTATCCCAAGTAGGTGTACTCGTCGACATACTGCATCTGTTGCCCATCTACCTCAACCCTACGTTTCGCGCTGTTTGTCATTACCTGAGTCTTTGACCGATTCATCTTCAGTCCGACATCAAGACTTGCCGTGCTGAGAACTTGAAGCATAATGTTGGCGCATCAGGAGCGAACAAGACTATGAAATTATTACTATTTTTTTTATTAGTCTTTTATGGTTGGCTATATAAAATACAAAATTATATTTGAAATTCAAATGATACATAAAAAAAGTAAGTTCAATACACAATTAAACATTCTACACCTTCATAGTTGGATAGACGTTGTAGGTCTTATAATCAAGTATCACAAGGCATCACTGTCAAGATCTTAACAGACAGCACGGATTAGTGTCTGCAGCTTGACATTAATTAGTTTATTAAACGTGTTTATCTTGTATTTTACCTTAAAAGTTGCTTTGATCACTTTTAGAATATACTTAATGGACTAAAGTCTATTTTTGTAGTCAAATCTAATAAAGTAAACATTATGCATTGGTTTTATGACCGAAATATTGTAACTTGAGATAACTATACTGAAACGTATAACATAACTCATTAATAGTTATAATTGTTATTGGCTTTCATTCTCAAAGGCTTAGAAAAAAAGCAGTGCTGGTGCTCAAAGCTGTAGCAAATTGTAGATTTGTCTTTAAAAAACACAATTTGTTCCATAGGGATTTGTTAGTGTTGGGGAACAGCGATGAAAAAGAGAGGTTTTGAATGTAATAAACCAAATTAAGACCACTGAATGCAGTAGGATATTTCTGGTTTTTACCTTATACTTCTTTAGATTTGTAATTATTATATTATAATGTTTGATGATAATTATTCTGCGAAATAAACAGTGTTTTATTATCTACAGAATGAGTGTATAACCTATCGATAAGTAGATGAATATATACGGGTAACGTGAATTTTGATTTTAGTTTTTTAATCTCTTTTATACGAGATGAGATAGACAAACTAGGTGTCCCCGTATTTTTATTTATTTGTAGGTCGCCAGGCATAGGTCTGAAGATATTATTAAAATGACATCAAACAACACTAGGTTTGAGTCGTATATTCCGTTTACATATCTTCTAAAGGGTTTTGGACGTTCCCATCTAAAAAATTGTAGTTAATAAAAAATTAACTACTTTTTATTCCCTTACTTTTTTTTAATAAATTATATTTATTAATAGTTTTATCATGTGGGAACCCCACTACTCACGACCTCAAAAGGGCTAACGGAAACGTGGTACATGTCGGATTTGAATCGTCTAACACACAGTGTCCCTTCACGGGGTCATATTGCTGGGGCCTCAGGTGTAGCCGAGAAAAGAAATCACTCTGAACCCAGGGAGATATAGTCACCTAGAAAATAAAAGGCCATCCCACCGTGCAGTGCGGGGTCCTTGCCCCATGTTCTGATAGGGCGATGGATAACCCCAACCCGATGGTCGGGGTTATCCATCGCCCTAGCAGAACGTTTTCCGGCCTCCGCGCTAGACTTAAGACGATTCTTAAGGCAAACGCGGTGGCTGCAAATCGTTTTGCACTCTCCGGTGCCTGGTAAGTGGAGCGATGTTCCCGTTCCATTTCCCCCGTCTCTTTGGTACACATTACTACTCAGAGAACGAGGCAGCGGAACCCCATCTGTTATCGAACTGGGCCATGGAAGTAACCAGTAACCGTATTCTTCAGTGAAAAGCTACACTTCTAAATAAATAAAACTTAAATATTATATTGTTTTTTATTTATTGAAAGTGTTAAATAAAATTATTTAAAAATTAACATGAACACTTTTCTCGCTAACAGTACTAAAGCAACGGACATGACGGATCTTTAACGAGATTCTCTTTAAAGGAAAATTAAGTGAAGTCCGGAGTCTTTATATACTGCATAGATGCAAATTGTTATAAAGTTATAAAAAGTAGAATTCTGTAATTTAATTTAGTGACGTCCGCAACTAAAACTATTGTTAATTGCACTCTGCTACAAAGCTTATAGATGATATCTGGAGTGTTGCCATGTAGGGTAAATTCGCATACATTTGGGTGCTTTTGTGATGTATTTTTCATTAAATATTAATAAGATGTTAAAGCATTATACATTCCGTCTGATGCTACTTTGGCCTATTTACATTGATTTTAATACCTACAATAATATATATCCTACTATCCTACTAATATTATAAACGTGAAAGTTTGTGAGTATGGATGTATGGATGTTTGTTACTCTTTCATGCCAAAACTACTAAACTGATTATTGCTATGAAACTTGGTACGTAGATAGCTGGAGACCTAAATTATCATATAGGCTACTATTTATCCCGATATTCCCACGGAATCGGGACTTACGCGGGTGAAGGGTGCCAGTACATAATGCTTTTATCGTAAAGTTTGTTGCTGATAGCGTAAAGTTTAAAAAAAGACAGAAGAACTCTTGAAAAATTGACTTATTACCGTTATCACATTCTCAAAAGCAGCGCAATGTTTTGAAACATACTATATAGACAGTAATAGAATCATATGTACGTAGGCATTTCACAAATGTCAACTCCTTCAGAGATATAAAAAAATACCAAAGAATTTGTTATTATGTAATTGCCTGTAAAGGCATTTGTCGCTCTATTGTCTAATGATGAATCTCATCTCCATCCATTGCACCTCATTACAACGTCATTCCCGTCATTTCACAAATTGAGGATCTTACGAAATTTTAAACAGTTTTAATGTCGTTATAGCTCAGTTGTGGCATAATGACATTTTATGTTAAAATAGCACACTCGGTGCCTTGTCTTTATGGTTTTGTGATATCTGAGTGACATAATTATCACTTGCTTAATGATGTAACAGACACGTCATGAGAAATTTGCGCCCCTTAGAAATGGCACGGTCATAAATCATTATAGGTATTCCGAAGCCTTCCCTTCAAGGTTTAACAAATAATATCTATTAGCAGGAAGTGTTCATGGCATTGTTGTTCAAGATGTGAGAGAATTTTCTGGTACATAATACCTGGGTAAAAATGGTTTACAATAACTGCTATCTTTTTTTTTTGTTTACTTCGATATGTATAGAAACAATATATTACATAAACGATAAGTTATGAGAACGAACGTTGAGAGTCAAACACTAATAATAAAGCAATTAATAAATTTTTGAAATAAAATCAAATTTGTTTGTAATATTTTTTAAATGTGTCATTCATAAGGTGTGTCAGCAGCTATATGATTTTTATGGTATACATGATTTATTTCATATTTACCGTTAATTACTTCACTACAACCAGTTTACTTTATTCCATGACTTGAGTAAACGTCTCCATTCAATTGAATTTATAAGCTACGTACGAGGGTAAAAGACTTTCATAAAGTAGGTAATCGAAATTTAACATTCTACTTTAACATCGTACAATGCAAAACTTTCTCCTTGCATCTTCAAATCTATTAAAAATAGAAATACATCCGTTCTACACCCTAATAACTATTTAGGCGGATGAGTTGTATTGCAAGTATTTGTACAGGATCATTAAGACACTAACAAATAGAGAACCATCATCATCTTCTTGCTGATTTCCCAAATTTATTTGGAGTCGGCGCAAAGTGTTTTATTCTTCCATTGTTCTCTATCCTTCATTACTTCACTGCTTATTTCCTTTCTAGAAATATCATATTTCACGCAGTTCATCTATCTTTTCTTTAGTCGTTCTCTAGTCTTGTATCCATCAATTTCCATACATAAAACTCTCTTCACCAAATTTTGCTCATCCCTCCGTATCACGTGTCCATACCACGATAATCTGTTGTTCCTCAACTTTTCATTCACTACATTCAGGCTCCCTCCAATGTGTTCATTCCTCATAATGTAAAATACTTTTCCAATACCATAAACAGTCTGTAACCATATTATGTCTCGTTTCTCAAAATCTAACATTACCTATAATCTCAAACATCGCAAAAAGGCTCAACAGTAAACCGCCCCATAAAATGTAGCAAAATTAAACATTCCAACTTGAGCCATTAAGTTGATAATTAATCTGAAATACGTTTCCAATTAGCTGAAACTTTTATATATAAATCTAAATGCTTGAAGTTTGGGTAGTATTTGGCTTCCTTAATTATTTGCATGCTGTTTTGGCAGGAAACTTTTTATGGCCTTGTATTAAATATGTTGCAAATATATTAATGAGGTTCTCTTTCAAAAACAGGTGCAAAACGTGACCAACATAAGGTAATGACGTCATTACCCAAGCCAGTGAAGGTAAGCAGTTTGTCAAGTCGTAAGAGGGCTCGGACGTCCCGGCAACAGATCGAGTTACAAGGATACGACTCTGACCAGCTCGAGCATTTTTTAAACTTACCAATCTATCCCTATGAGCAATATGCCTTTCCTTCTGTTGCCTTCTCTCCTACCTACCTTTCCCTTCCAATATAATCTCAATATTCCCATCTTTAATACCCCATGTGCCCAGTTGACGGCAATATGCTTGCCCTCTATTTTATGAGCCCAACTTATAGTTGACAATGGGTGTTTAATACGCTTCTACTTTCGCCTTCGGGGATACAGGTGCTAGTGTGTATGTGTATACGGCCTTAAGGATTTCAGGTTTAAGCAGCAACTGATGGAAAGCTAAATTGCCTGAGCTTATAAATTATCCCAAAGAAATGGTAGTTTAATAAAATTTTCATTTTTCATTTGTGTGTCGCCAACCCAATCGACTCTCCTGTGGAGCCCTGGCGATTCTTAGGCGCCCTTTACACTGGAGGTTTTGCTGTCAGTTTTGACACAATCAAAACGGTGATTGACGAATAACCTATCGTCTAATGCAGTGATTGACGGTTGCACGATGAGATTTTAATGTCGATTTTATTTCATCAATCACCAACGTCAATCATGACTTTTGGTAATGATTGACGTTTGCATGAGTCTGATGCGTCTAATGGATGCCTTACAATACGTAAATAAAACAAAACAAAAATAGTAGAACTTGCTTTAAATTCTGACCACCGTATTTACTGTCAAAAACAAAATTTCTACTGCTACTACAAGTATTTAAGTGTAATCTTTAAGTTTAATGAAATAAAGTTTAATAAAATAAAATAATAATATTGCGTTGGAAATGTTACTCGCAAAAAGTGATATCGCCTTTTGTGACCTTCACTAGGGTAAAGAGAAAGCCGCGCTTGAACATCACTACTATACTTTGTTCATTCATTTATTTTCTTTTAGACAGTTCGGTGAGTAGTAAATTAGAGATGACCAAAAATTTTGCCAATTCAATTAAAAATAACAATCGATTTCGTAAAAAGTAAAAACTTAATTTTCGACAAACGAAACGGACAAAATAAGTTCTTGATTATAAATTATATGTTGCTTGTAAACTAAAACGTTCCTCTACATATTCAGAGCGCAGTCATTTGGCGGATATTTGGCTGGTTGCCTACAATTTTACCAATTACATTCCGCTGAGTTGATCTCAGCTTGCACTTGCTTACCTCGTACAGTTTGACATTCCGCTTTTTGTGTTTATTTTATAATATAATTACTTGTTGTCTACTCTTAAAGTATTATGTATATTACCACTGCTGTTTCTTTGAAAGACTTTCAAAATACTTTTTTGCAGCCTAAATCGAGTGGCTCTCTACTTCTATTGATCTACTAGCGTGGTGAACATCAATCCTTGACGTCACAAGCTTTTTCATTTAAAAATCTTTCTTGGTTCTATAAAGATAAAATTAAGACATTATTTTATGTTGAATATTGCTCGACATTATATGTAAATTCATTTGTCATTGCTTTACATGATTCTTTAATACATACTAACGATACATCTTAGCAGTAACTTTATTTACTTTGACTTTATAAATGATATATTTATTGCAGAAGTCATGTCAGGATTTAAATAGTTTTGTTCAATTATTTAGAATTTTAGATTACTGCGAAACATACCAAATCGAGCTGTGCAATCCGCGTTAATAAATAAAATCGAGCTGTGCAATCCGCGTTAATAAATAAAATCGAGCTGTGCAATCCGCGTTAATAAATAAAATATAAAATGGTCCCACAAGTTTTTTGCGTATATTCGGTCGATTCCTATTAAAAATATCTGATATGTGATTCTACATCAAGTCCATTTGTAAAGTTTACTAATTTCTATCGTAATAAAGTGTAAAAGTAAAGGGTATCGTCTAGTACTCAACATAGCCTTTGAACATTTTAACTTACCTTTTATTCCAGTTATTTTCTTAGATATCCATTTTTACCTTAAATAAAGCTAGAGCTAAAATTACTCTGCTCTGTCTTTTCAGAGAACGAGTTCCATTTAAGAAAACGCAGCGTCAACGTTATGCGTTGGCCAAATTCGGTCAACGGTTATAAATATTTCATGTGCATGTTCCATGTTAAAGATAACAGCGAAAGAGGGTTGGCTTAAAATTCTATGTTAAAGGAAATCGTGTGCGTAGGAAAAGTAAAAATGAGGGTAAAATTTATTATATGACATTGGTGGTTTAAATTATGATGGGTAAGAAAGTACAAAAGGTTATAGTTGTCTGATTGGCCTCTATAGATCACGTTGTGTTCCTGGGATCTATTGGGTCTCTTCAGGTCGGTAATATACGCATTCGAGCGTTACTGACCCTTATTTGCAGGTTGTGCAAACGCAGTCCCTCTAGGAAATTGTGTCAGTCGCAGTAAGTTGTGAGCAATACTAATAGTGCCTATTTAGTTTAATGTTGTTTTCAGTACTGAATTCTTCAAGAAAGGAGTGTATAGATTTCTTATTAAAGTGGAAGCATCCATAAGCTACGGCACCGCCTACCATCAGGCGGGCTGTATGCGTCATTGCCACCGATGTGGTATATTATAATAAAGTATATATGCCATTATTAAATCCAAGATTTTTTTAGGTTATTGTTCACCTACGTTTGCGTAGGTTTGTAAGGTGAGCCACAGAGATCTACTCACTTGTTGAAAAGGATAGTATTACATCCATATGCTTCACTGGAGTTAGCCATCTATGAATTATGTGTATCGTAACTTCTATTGCTTCAATTCGAACATAAATGTTCTGTGCCCCAGCTTCGAATGTAGGTTCATATATTACACATATGCAGATTGATTGTGTAGATAAAGTTTTATATCCAAGAAATGACTTTAAAACCTTTCCACCACATCATATCATTAATAAAATTGACTGAATAAATACAATTAATACGAGGTAAGCGTAAAATAAATGATCAAATAACGTTGTCCACACGTTGTTCATTATCGTTGACATTTCTTCTATTACAGTGTTCAACGTGGTAAGTGTCCGTTAATAGGAGTAGGTTTACCACAATAGTGGCGGATATCGGGACAGTGAAAATATTGTTAGTGCCAAATCCAGGAACAGGAAATAAAGGTTTTGGTTAAATCAAGATAATTTTTTGTGTGAATTTCAAGATTTTAGGACTCCTTTCCTCATAAGGAAGCCTATGTCTGAAATCAAGCTTTTACTTCAACATAATTAAAAGATATGGCCATTTAAGCCTTATATTGGAATAAATTTTTCTAATTAACCAAGAATCACAGAAATTGGTAAAAATTAAGGTCTCACAACACAATTAAAGGAAACAATCCCAAAGTCGTTAAATTGTTGTCATACCTCCTTTTTTTTATTTTTGCTATTAAAAACTTATATTTTGCGCTTGGAAAAATGATTGAGATATTTTTAGTAAAGTTTTTCTTTTAGAAAAACGGGCAATAATCTTCTGGAACCAATTTCTGAGATGGACAAACTATCTCAAAACAAGTATGTACACAACCCTCGGTGCCCGAGTAAGACTCGCAGTTGTCTTTATAGCGTAAAAACGTACGGTTCCCGTGGGTAAAATTTCAACAAAATTGCCAACGAATGAAGTTACCGGCAACACTTAGTGCTTTATAATTTAAAAAAATATACCACTCTATCATCACTGAGCACCCCGGAAAGGAATAAGACCCGCGATTATCTATGTAAAATAAACTTAAAGGAATATATATATATATAAGTTATATAACTATATCGGTATTTATAGTATTCTTATTATTATTGTTCTAGAAAAATCTGGTTGTGGTAACCAGCTTTTTCTTGCGGCTTCGCTCGCCTTCTGATTTTGTCAATCGATCTGTTCCCCGGGAACAGTACTTTTATTACGGGATGAAAGCTACCCTATGTTCTTTTCTGTACCCCTCACAATGTGTGTGTAAAGTTCCAAAATCATCGGTTAAGTAGTGAAAGCGTAACAAGGAAACAAACAAACTCATACACATACTAAAACACTCACTTTCGTATTAACATTATTAGTTAGGAAAACAATCTCACTTCTACATTTATAATATTAGTTTAGAAGTAAATTGAAAGATATTAGTTATATTCAAATAATGTACAAAGTAAAACAAAACTAAACTCAACAATAATATTTCATTACTATTTCACTTAATTAACTAAAACATACATACCCTTATAAATATTCAACAATTGAAGCCGACGGTGCAGATATCTGATATCGCTTATATAATATCCGGAATATCCGCAACTTTAGAGACATATTATTATGCTCATTAGCCGTGAGGCTAGGCTAAAAAGTATCGCGTTGCAAACACACGTGGAATAAGTAACATAAGGCTTAGGACATACTTGCGGTTTAAGACAGGCACATGGTTTTAACTGTTTCAATAGAATTAATGTTACAAAAGTAATGAAAAAAAGATGAAAGAAAGTAGAAGTAAACAATTTGTTTAATTATAAATTTTGTGAATATTATAAAATACATTATATTAATAAAGTATAATGTCAATCTCAGACAATTAACGAGAATACTAAAACTAATTGTATTTTCATGACTTATAGAATGCTCTCAGTGAGACAAATAACTTGTTTCGGATTACTCTTAGACAAACCTTTTTATGCTGAAATTTCTGCAAATGGCAAAGGTTACTTTTACTGAAATAAACTCACTACAGTTTATTGTCAATTTTAAAGACCATTTATGAATCTTACGTTATTACGCGCTATTTACGTTTATTGACTTAAGAAAACTCGTTCTACCACAACAAGTATTTTGTGAAAGTAGTATTGTTTGTGAATTTTAGAGTAAGAATTAGGTAAACAAGAAATTATACTGCATAGCGTGAGGAAAATAGTGTCCTTGGAGTTTCTTGAACAGTCAACTAGCTTCGCTCGTTTTTTAAATAGACAACTCCCGCATTAGGAATGACTCCTGTGTCACGGGGGACTTTACAAACATACAAACGACGGACACAAAGAACACCCAGACTCGGGTAGGAATCGAACCCACGACCTGTAGCATAGCAGTCAGGGTTACTATTTAACTAAAAGGATGATCAACGTGACTAAAAATTGATTAGAGAGTTCAGATTAGCTCAAAAGTGATAACCAAAAGTGAAATTTACACTGTATAAGTGTAGTGACGTTAGCCTAAAGTATAACATACTGCTTTCCTTAACAGTTTTAGTGTGGCTGATTATTCATAAACATCAACTATGAAATAGCGGACATTTAATAAATATCTATCAAACTGTAATTCGATTGGTAGTCAGGCAATACAAACAAAATGCTGATTAGCAATATATTCAATGACAGCAGTGGATCCGTCTTTATACTTCGACAAAACAAACAACTGCCGTTCTACGTGCTAATGGAATGTGCCCAATTACGTGATTATTCGCAAATGTGTACTGACCCTTACGCCGGACAAGGATACATTATCGTTAAGATGATTGCGTGTTCACACAAGAGTCGGGCGCCTACACCTTAATTATCATCTTGTAAATAGATATTTATGAATGACTTAACTAGTATGTGTAATATGTGTGTAATTCGTCGTTCTGAATTTATTGCCTAATTTAGTAAAATATATTACACTAGTTTTATATTACATCCTGATCAGAGTCAGTCAGATAAATGATTTACTAGGGTTGTGTAAATAATCTAAAGGTGGAGCTCCATACTAACTCCTCTTGTATTTGTCGTGCAAATTATTAAAACAGATTATCAAGAAATTATTAAAACAGATTATCAAGAAATTATTAAAACAGATTATCAAGAAATTATTAAAACAGATTATCAAGAAATTATTAAAACAGATTATCAAGAAATTCCAAGTGCTTAAAGAGTTTTATAAGTTTAAAACTGTTTAGCAATTGTAATCGCAATAATCAGGCGTCAATTTGCTGTGCTGCTAGTGAGATGTTGCAGCAATGTGCAGCAAAAAATGATTTTTACCTCGAAAAACCATACAAGACGCGTTTCAAGGTCGCAAAAACCAATGCTAATAAAAATAATGTATTTGTACGCAACCGAAAATTTGATAAACAAGGTTGGAAACGAGGTACTTCTGATTTTGTTCAGACCAATAATAATAATAATAATAATAAACCTACAAGAAAAGAGCGTACTCCTATATCAAAGGCCGGCAACGCACTTGTGACTCTTGAGTTGCAGGTGTCCATGGGTAACGGTAGTCACTGACCATCAGGTGACCCGTCTGCTCGTTTGCCCCCTATAATAAAAAAAAAGAAAAAAAAAATTACTCCACACGTCTCACACCTGGCCGTCTGATCCCAAACTAGGCAGAGCCTGTACTATGGTAACCAGACTGCTGTTAAATATACTTATATATTTCTAAATACATACATATTATAGATAAATTACACCCAGACACAGAACAAATTATCATGCTCATCACACAATTATTTGTCCTGGGTGTCAATCGAACCCACGACCTCTGGCTTAGCAGTCGGGGTCACTAACTACTAGACCAACAGGCCAGTCTAAACTGATTCTATTTCTATTTAAAGTTTTGTCTTTTGAGAAAAAGATAGTATAACGGTGTATCTTTTTTTATATCTTTTTATGTTTGAAAGTTTACTTGATCAAGAGGGTTCTTAGCTATACTTCAAGTAAGCCTGTTCAGCCGTTCGACGATCATCAGCCCTTTTCAAATCATTGAAGGGATTTTTGAGTCTGTATTTTATTTGTACCTTTTTCAATATTTTTTTTTAAAGACAACTCCCGCATTAGGAATTACTCCTGTGTCACGGGGACTGTACAAACATTCAAACAACGGACACAAAGAACACCCAGGCGCAGTCAGGAACACTAACCACTAGACCAATAGGCCAGTCAATATTTGTTTGTAGTCGTTTAAAACTGCATCCTATTTTAATCCTATAGTGTTATCTTTTTCAATCTGAATTCTGAGCATATGAAAATGTACTCTGTTCTAAAAGTTACATAAACGTACACGAAATATGTCCGCCAAATAAAATCAACCTCTTTTATTCCCACGGGCCTTGTGCGACATGAGTGATACTTAACCTCTCAGAGGAGGAAGCCGCAACTGACGGAAACAGAGTGCTTTATTCACTACGATTATTAAAAAAAAAAACTAGAAAATATTTATGTTAGTTACTATAATATTATGTGTAATGGGTACATAGTAGAACTAAAAATTCTTTTTCCGATTTCGTAGCACATTTTTCTTTCCCATTTTAAGTTCCAGTGTTACACTTATTTATGTTAACTGAATTTAAAACTAAAGGGAAACAGCTTCAACTGTTTAAGATAACGTAACTTTGTTTGTTGCTTTCTACATTATGGTGTAACAGCATTTTATGAGAATAAACATTCTGTTGGTTTAAAAATGTTTTAATATTCCATTTTTGTAAATAAATTATATGGTATTTAAAATATAAAAATGTACGCTAAATGCTTGTATTATGACACATGGGCCGGCTTACAGAAAATCAGCAGTAAAGCAATGGTAGCATTGTGTTTCACCAAGCTAGTGAGGTTACTGGAGGCCCTAACCCTTCCCTCACCCCCTCTCCTCCACCCGCCCCTCCTCCTTCTACCCTCCCTTTCCCTACTCCACCTTAAAAGCCGGCACCGCACTTGTGACTTGAGGGTGGCGGTAGTCAATTTCCCATAAAAAAGGTCTGGTTACCATAGTACAGGCTCTGCCTATTTTGGGATCAGACGGACGTGTGTGAGATGTGTGAAGTTATTATATAGGTGTGGTCATATTTTAGGACCCCGTGAATTTCGTAAAGCACTAACAATTTTAGGAAAATTCGCGATTTTTAATGACCGATATAGCTAACATTTTGTAAGAGACATACCTAACATGAATGAAACTATTGGTATTTAATATAAAGGTTGTTGGTGTAATATCCAGATTTTTCTAAAAACATCTTGTTGTCGCCAAACAACACAAACAAACTATAATAGAATATGACAACACAGTTCACTATTTAATAAGAATAAGTTAATAGACATTATTTTGGCTGGTTATACCGGTAACGCAATGCTATTGGTCGATTGATAAATATTAACGAATAGTGGGATTATAAAAGGGTAGGAATAAGATGAGAACTATTCAGTTGACTGCGAATAGAGGTACGAACAACTTGGCAGTTACTGTTAGTTAGTGATTTTCATAGTTTATATCAGTGGTTGTGAGACTGTTTCTTACAATTTGAATAATAAAATGAAAAACATAATCATTGAAATTGACATGAAAATTCATAATATTTTGAGTAGAAATGTTCACCTGCATCAGTAAAAGCATGTGCCAAAAAAAAATTAATGTTTTTTATAATTATAACTTCGGTAGATAACGCTCCTACAATTTGACCACACTGTTTTGTAATAGCCTGTTTGTTATATTAAATGCCGTTTTGTATAATGGGCTTAGTAAATTGTAACGCATTCATATTCGAAATACGGTCTGCAGAATTTACACTTGTTGCACAATCGCCGTAAATAATAGAGATTTATTCCCATTTTTTTTTATATGATAGGGGGCAAACGAGCAGACGGGTCACCAGTAGACGGGTCACCTGATGGTAAGTGACTACGGCCGCTCATGGGCACCTGCAACTCAAAAGTCGCAAGTGGATTGAGACTCCAATAACCTCACTCACTCGGCAAAACACAACAAAGTTTTCTGTAAGGCCGTGGTTTCACTCTGGTCGAGCTGGCCCATACATGCCATGTATACAATTATGCTGAATTTGAACATAATAATAATTAAACATCAATACTACTAACTAAAAATTCCGTCAATCAAATTGAGGTGGGTATCCCTCGGAAAATTGTTTTTCTTGGATGAAAGGTAGATATCCTATATCTTTTTCTGTCCCTTGACAAAGTTCCATGATGATCAGTGGAGTAGTGAAAGCGGAACAAACAAATTACGATATACAGTTGAGTCACGCAGAAAAGCCTGAATGGTTTCGACTTCAGGCCCGTCGTCCTGAAGTTACCTGTTGCGTCTCCAGGTAACTTTTTAACTTTTTCTAGTTACGGCACTAACGGTTTAAAGATAAAAAAGGAACGATCGAGGTTTAAAAAAATAGGTTCATCCATACGGTAATGGCGATGACATGCTCTGTGTTCTCCTCCCCCTCCACTCGACACCTCTACATAATTTACAATGTACATATACATACATACTGTAGCGCTCTTGATCGTGTGTCGCCAGAATTTACAAGAATATTTCCCTTAGGAAAGTGATGTGTTCCCAGGAGATTACAAATTAAACACTTGTAGCTGGAACTTAATATTATATTTGAGCAATTATTATACATAAATCACTTTATAATTATATTCATACTATCTGATAATCAAATACCTGGGTTGATATCTGAAACTTTAAGTCTTTGTCTTCTTCTTTTTCTATAAATACGATTTAAAAATACTATGTCACAAACCAGTACGGTATTCATATCAGAGTTTAATTTGCTACAATATATATGTCCCACCTTATTTCGATATACATAGGGCACACTGAAAGTTCTGTGCTCCTGGCCGCTCATACATGTTTGAATTTCGAATGTTATATTTTTTTAAACATAAGAAACTCAATCATTGGTTAAAGAAAAAATTGTCGGGAAATCGAGTGTCAATTGTTTTTTATCACAAGTTGAAGTTCGTAGTCCATAGCAAAAATGGAATTAACGCAAAAAAATTTAGGGCGATGATTTTGTATGATTTTAAAAGTTCACCAACTCCGCAAGACAGCACTGCTCGTCCTTAAAATGCTTATGGGAGGGAAGCACCTTATTTGAGAACCGTAAGGCGTTGGTACAAAGAATTTGTTCGGGCTGTTTTTCTCTCCATGATGAAATTCGTAAAGGTCGGCCCTCAACTGCGATCAACGAGGAAAATATGGCTACTGTCAGGCAACTAATTGAAGAAAACCAGCGTATCACCTATGAGGAGATTCGAGGACATTTGGGGATTGGTATGAGCCAAATTCAAAAAATCTTACATCAACATTTAAAAGTTTGAAAACTTTGTTGCCGCTGGATTCCTCATGAACTCACCCCAGAACAAACACTGACTCGTGTTGATTGGTGTAAAAAAAGTTGTTAAAATGCGATCACGCCGTTCAAATGCTATGTATGATATTGTGACGGGAAATGAAATGTGGATATATTGTTACATGCCGCAAAGAAAGCAACAGTCTTCTGTATGGGTGTTCGAAGGTGAAAGCAAACTAACATAATTGAGGCAGGCAGTTTTTTTTTCTCTCGGACGGGTCTTATGTGCATGATCCCACTTGAAGAACAAAAGACAGTTAATGCTGAGTGGTACAATACCATTTGTTTGCTTAGTGTCTTTGAAAAAGTTAGGGAAAAACGACCAAGAAGTCGCATCCTATTACACCATGACAATGCTTCGGCGCACACCGCGAACAAGACAAAGTCATTTTTACCTTCTGATAAGGTAGAGCCAATGACCCATCCCGTAGATAGTCTAGACCTGGCACCATGCGATTTCCTTATTTTTCCAAAAATTAAAGATTTGATGAGAGGTATGACATTTACGGGGCCGGAAGAGGCCGTGATAACTTTGAACCAGCACGTGAAAAACATGCCCTCAGACCAATGGTCCTCATGTTCTCAAAAATGGTTTGACCGAATGAAAAAGTGTTTAAAATGTACTGGAGAATACTTCGAAAAGCAGTAAATATATTACTTTATATGTAAATTGTTTTATTAATGAGTTACGCAAAACTTTCAGTGTAATAATAATAATGATGTGGTGGCAGTTGACAACGGACTCACTCCGCTTGCTCTAGGAAAAGAGAACTGGCGCAAACCATCAGTACTTACTATTATAGACCGCAGGGAGATATGGAAGAGCAAGGCGTTGCATGGACGTTTTTATCGGGCCTTAAACGGGCCCGATATAGATTTATTAGCATCAGTATCCTGGCTACGGTTCGTTGACCTCTTCGGAGAAACTGAAGGTTTTGTCTGTGCAATTACAGATGAAGTTGTTATGACGAATAACTATCGGAGATATATCCTGAAGGACGGCACAATTGACATTTGTCGGGCGTGTCATCGTCCCGGAGAAACCCATATAATTTCTGGTTGTTCTCGTCTTGCCAACGGCGAGTACTTGCATAGACATAACCAAGTGGCCAGGATAGTCCATCATCAACTTGCTGTTAAATATAATCTTGTGGCTGTCGAGTTACCGTACTACAGGTATGTGCCCGACCCAGTTCTCGAAAATGGTCGTGCAACATTGTACTGGGATCGATCTGTCATCACTGACAGGACTATTGTTGCCAATAAGCCTGATATAGTGGTGATAGACCGACTAGAGCGCCGAGCAATGATTATTGACATCACCATTCCCCATGACGACAATCTCTTAAAAGCCGAAAAAGATAAAGAATTAAATATTTGTACCTAGCCCACGAGATTGTCGACATGTGGAGTGTGGATTCAGCAATCATTGTGCCGATAGTCATTTCGGCCCATGGGTTAATTGCTAAGAGCCTCGAACAACACATTCAGAGGCTCACGTTAGGCAGGTGGATTAAGAGCCTGATGCAGAAGGCAGTCCTCCTTGATACGGCACGCATAGTGAGGAGGTTTCTATCTCTGGAACCCTAACCACCGGTAGCTTGGTCCCTGTACCCGATACTGATGGGACACTATTTTTTATATTTTTAAATATATTTGTTTTTATTTTTTTATAGTGAATGTATTTAAAAATGTAATTTATATGTATATTAAGTAAATAAAGAGAATAATAATAACTCTTTATTGTACACCAGGAACATTAAAAAGCAAAATTTCTTAAAATTACGGTTAATACAATTGGCGGCCTTATCGCTCTATGGCAATCTCTTACAGGCAACCTTGAGATGGAGAAAAAGAAATGGAGATAAATTAGGGCAGTATGGTGCACGTTATTAAATTGTTTAGTGACGTAAAATATCTTACTACTATACATACAAGTAAACTTTAAACATATAAAAATATAAGTACATGTGGGAATATAAACGATAGGTAATATATAATATAGGATACAGCGGCACAGTGACTTTAATGAAAGGGCAAAAGGGAAGTTATGTGCTGACATCACCTAGTGATAGTTCTTGACTAGTTTTTTTAAGAACCCCACGTAGAACACAATCCTGACGTAAAGCTTGCGCCTCTGCCACGTTCATCAGATCTTTCATACAATCTCCCGGCGATATTTAAGGTCATAAATTGAAGGGTGCCTTTAAACTAATTATTGTACACAATAAAAATATGCTTCAATCATCACCACATTCTTTTTAGACTTTTAGACTTGTTCCGTGTATTCAGACTATTTTGAAAGAGCACTTCTATGTCTAATTAATTGATTCGCAATACGAAAGTCATGCAAGCTATTTTCCAGTTATTGACCTAAAATAACATTCGCATAGAAGTTGGCGTCTACCTTCATATTTTATACGCTACAGTGAAATATATTCACATCTTTGTAGCATATTCGGTAGTAGGATCACGTGTAAATATCTGTGGTTATGCCAAATGCACTTCGCCTATAGCGGTTACCATTGGAGAATGTAGAATATTTTAATCGCATATATGTTGCAATATTCTTATTTCATATTTAATTTACTTCTATGATTGTATCAACGTGTATTATTTGTGTAATATGTGAGATTTTTTTTTGAGAAAATCAATACCAAGTTACAATAATAAGTTAGCACGTATCTATGTTTATTTGTATGTGTATGTATGTATATATAGGTATATATATTTGTTCTCCTGTCATCTTTCCTAGTTTCTTTTTTCTTCTTACTTAAACTTAGTGCACCTATTCACTCATTTCTGCACCACCCTAAGGTAGACTGGTAGAAAATGCCTACGCATTAAGTCCGCCATTGTACATTTTTTTTTGTGCATAAAGTGTAAATAAAAAAAATTAAATACCTACCTTCTTTATTGGTCCACTGATACATTGAATGTTATTCAGGTATTTTCTTTCTTTGTATGATTTTACTCTTTATATCATTGTATTACTCCTTCAAGTTAAATCCTGACTTAAATATTATTGATGAGGGTGTAAATTCGATTATTTATTTGTTACTCCTTAACACTTTAAAGATTCAACCAATCATCATAAAAATTTGCATTCACGTTGTTAAGAATTTACAATAGCGTACATTCTTTACGTTACTGAGGTTCAAAAAAATTAATTTTACACAAGATTTTAAATTTACTTTTAAAGCTAGTTGTGTAATGAAACATAGACATACAAATTTTAATATAAATTACTTTAGCGCTTAATAACGCAATCAACCTAGCTGTTTTATGATCAAAAATGGACATTTTGATTACCATGCATTTTTATTTTTGGATAAATGAACTGGGCTATTAAAGTGTTTCTAGAGTTTAAAAACGGATGTACACAAAATATTTTTAGTTTGTAGTTATTCATTCAAGGCACCGCCTTGTATAACTACTTATAACTAACATATATTTCATTTTATAGACGATAATACGTTATTTATTCTACCCAGGGACGTATAGATTGAGATTTCATCACAAAAAAAAAACTTTAAGAAACTAGTTGACGCAAAAGAAGCTAACAAGTTCAGGACCAACTTCATAACAGATAATATAATCTAAAGTTTAACTAGAGCTAGAATAAACTAGAGTTATTAATAAACTAGAGTTATTAATGGAAAACTACATTGTTGATATTTAAATAAACTTAATTTAACTAGATAAAACTATAACTTCTTACATGCGTACATAATTTTTTTATTTCAATAAAAGACAACTCCCGCATTAGGAATTACTCCTGTGTCGCGGGGGACTTTACAAACATACAAACAACGGACACAAAGAACACCCAGACTCAGATGGGAATCGAACCCACGACCTCTGGCTTAGCAGTCAGGGTCACCAACCCCTAGACTAACAGGCCAGTCTACACACACTTTTTTTTAATTATAGTCAGCCTGTGACCACGGCCAGTTCAACCTGCTCGAAACGTAAGGCAATTTAAAAGTATATAATACCTATTGATTGTGTAAATGCCCGTTTTAATAATTAAATTACGTTTCTGTTTGACAAATATAATTATTCAGGTCTTAATTCGGTTCGACGTAACAACTTTTTTGAGCAAATAGGTGTAAAACAGTATTTAAAACCTTTTACCACGGATCGTTCAGGCTAACGATCCGTGGTCTGTATATCATAGATTATACACGCGGCTACTAAGCAGAACGTGGAACTATTATAGATTTCATTTTATGTTCAAACATTTGTGAATAGTATTAAATTCATACATACATTAAATGTTCAATGAATTTCACTTTAATAATGTTTAAGCCGTGAGCATCCAAAATAAAATAAAATAAAAATACAATGCTAATTTATACATAGTAACTGTTAATAATCATAAAAGCGTGGCATGTGGAAAATATAAATAATATTAATAGTTTAGTAATAGTAATAGTAAACTGAATAAAAAGGGAGTGGGGGCCTACCCCCCCCCCCCTCCCCTCCGCCTTGGCTTTAGCAAACTTAAGTAGTACTAAGGTAATTTTGAGTCAAAGTTGTGTGGACCCGTGGACCGATACAAACAAATTTTGCCCCCCCCCTTGGGCTAAAAGTTGGATACGCTCGTGTCATCAGACTGTTGTCACCGTCATATGAGCACAAACTCGAGGGATTTACATACCATCCATTAGCAATTTAGTAAATTATAGTTATATATAGCTTATCCAATAAGGATATTCAATCCTATCATACTTACATTGTTATGCTTAGTTAATTTAATTACACTATTTTCAGGATCGCTGCTGAACGATTGTGACAACATGACAATTTTTTTTGGCGATTTTCAAATTTAGTTTTGGTAGATCCAGGCTGTGTTATTATTCTACATTTTGTTATACACATATACATCATATACACACACACATCGTTATCATGTCATCATGACAATATATGTCATGACGGTAATGCGAGTTTATGGCTTTTTCCCCTTACCAAAAGTGCCCAATGTGTCTAAAGAAGTTTTCACTTTAACAATGTACAGAACATTGTTGAACTGAAAACTAGCGATACAAATCTTTACAAAGGTTTTGTCATTGATAACTATAACTGAATCTAATATGCAATTCATTTCTTTCTTAAGTATGAGGAAATCCTGCAAGCAGCATGTATTTTACGTGGGAGAGCCATGCTTCGGCACGTACGGGTCGGCTCGACTCCGCTCGATACCACGGCCTCACAGAAAACCAGCAGTGAAGGAATGCTTGCATTGCTTTTCGCCGCGTGAGTGAGGTTACCGGAGGCCCTAACCCTTCCCTCTCCCCTATTCCGTCCTTCACCTCTCCCCCTCTCCTCCCCTCTAATCCCCTGTCCCTTTCTTCCTCTACTCCCAAATTAAAGGGTGGTAAGGCGCTTGTGACTCTTGAGTTATAGATGCCCCTGGGCGGCGGTAGTCATTTACCATCAGGTGACCCGTCTGGTCGTTTGTGCTCTATGCCATAAAAAAAAAAATGTATCTATCACTAGCACGATGTAATTTTATTCGTTTTAATATTATCTACGTATTATCGTATTGTCGTATTATTGTATTATATCGTTATCGTATCGTAAATCTACGTATATCGTATTAGTTTATTCGTTTTATCCGACTACGTGACAGCAACAAAGTTTTTCGGTATGTATAAATATGGGATTTTTATACCGTCGAAGTATCACAGTATTGTTAGAGGGCTTGGACTTCTCGGCTAAAGCTAGCTTGAGTTACAGAGTCCTCAATCTGTATAAGCCATATCCCTTATCTTCCAAAGCCTTACAGACTTACCTACCTTTCCCCTTTCAAAATACTGCCAATTTTCAATAACTCGATTTCGGATCCCTTTCCCTCTTAGAACAAATGATTCGTACAATTATTTAGCTTCAACAAGCTATACCAAAGGTTTCTTGTAAACAATTTATGAAAGCTAACATTCGCGTAAAATGTTCGTCACAGACGCCCACTTTTCGCGAACCAGCAGAAAAATCCCTCTTACTAGAAAAAGGCCTCCATACAATGCGAAATGAGTCCTTTCACCTCCGTCGAAAGCCATATGATAAAAATATAATATGTATGTCGTGGGAACATATTAGGGACCCGTATTTTTATGAGACGAAGGGTGGTATTATGTAAAAATTCGCATAATTACGAGCGAATGCCATATGTCGTACGTGAGGTTGATCGTCAAAATGTTAATTCTAGTAAAAAGGGGCATTAAATATGAATGAGGTTTGTCTTTTGATTTAAAAATGGCGATGTTGATAATTTATGGTTGATAAATTACTCACCTCGCTATGACTGTTGACATTATTAAGTTCGAATAAAAACTTTCGTGAGTGGTATTCATATTAGTTAAGATATACTGTTTTACGATAACATATACGGGTAAAACCGTACATCTTAACTGACATTATTAAGATATATTATGATAATAATATACTGTTGTATACATATGTTTGGAATAGATATAATAAGCTCTGAGTTTGGATGAACTTAATGATCGTTTATGTTTGTAAAGTCAGGCAAGACTTTGATTATTTGGCTCCAGATTCGTAACGAATACGAATGACCCACATGACGAGTACTATATTTAATATTACATTTATAAAATTACTTACTGCGCATGTCTGTACAAATAAAAGCAACCATCTTAAACAGGCTTAGTATAAACAAAAACAGAAATGACATCCCCGCTTATACTATTATTAATCATTTAGCGAAAAACAAGTCGGACGAAAAAGAAAACTTATCGAAGAGATAAGGTTTTGGCGCTTATTTTTCACTTCGGCACGTCATGAACGTCGGTGGGACGGAAAATGATGTGTTATCGGGACATTGGGTCGAGTCGAGCGCTGTAGTATCTAGACGAGAAAATGATTGGTAGATTTAGTGAGTCCTTTGTCGCTAATTCTTTGGGTAAACAAAGTAAATGTAAAGAAAGATATTGTGTTGATATTTTGTTGATGGAGGAATATTCGTTGCTTATTGTTAATTTTGTATATCCGGTTCACTAGTAGGCGCACATATACAGTGTTTTTAAAAAGGAACACTAACTTAAATCACCGAAAAGGCATGACTCTTTTATTTATTTCATCATGACGCTGGCAGCATTGCCTCGCTGAATGGCAATAAAAAAGTTAAAAAATAAATAAAATAAAGTTAAAGTTTCAAAATAAAAAAAATACCTACGATTTACAATCTTTAACTTTACACGCTCCGCCTACTTTTATGAAAAACGGACGCAAAAATACCTGGAAATTCTAATGGTCATAAAACTAGTAAACGCATAGTTTTATTTTATTTTATTGTAACTGCATGCTAGAGTCAAAAGGAACACTAACTTAAGTAACTGAAAGGAGTGTTCCTTTTTCAAAAACAGCCTGTATATAAATATGTACTACGTATATACCTTCAAACGTTCAAGAAAAGAGCTTAGGTACTCCCAACTCAAAGGCCGGCAACGCACGACGGTTGTCACTTACCATCAGGTGACCCGTCTGCTCGTTTAGCCCCTAAAACATAAAAAAACACCCGGTTAATATACGAGTATATTTGTACTTCTTATCTTAATATCTTAACGAATATAAATATATTATACACATATATATATATTCTCATAAATCACTCTGTCTATTAGTGAAAACCGCATGAAAATCCGTTCAGTAGTTGTTCAGTGTATCGCAAAACAGACAGAAAGACAGGCAGACAGACGTGGTGGGGGACTTTGTTTTATAATATGTAGTGATAATAATACATAACTTCACAAATTTGACATTTTAAACCAAGAGTTGGAACTATTAACTTTTTAACTTATGGTTTAATGTTAAAATCATTGTAATAGCGACACACAATTTTCTAATGGACGCCACAATGAAACAACAAATGACAGTCTCGCAAATTAAAACGTAATAATGTTCACAGAGAGTTCCATTTTCGAAATCCGTAATTACTTTTAAATATTTTTTATTGTAAGTGGTATAATATAAATAAAATATATAACCTTTGAACATTTCTTTTAAAAAAGGTGTATTGTTACAGACACAATCAATTTAAAACGATTCTATTTCTATATCGAAGCTAATTGTCGTGGTCACTTTGACACAGAACCTTTGTCCTTTTTGTAATGTACACTTTTAATTTGTAAAATAGCTTTTTGGGCATTTAAAGCTTAACTTTGTTACATTGAATGAGTGTCGTGTGTGTATCGAGTTAATGCAAATCTAAATCGTAAATTCTCTTTTAAATGAACAAGAAAATATTTCTTTATTTAGCTTACTACTCACTCCGGCAGAAACTTTTGTGTCGCGTGTGACAAGTAGTAACTGTACACGAATACTAAGCCTAAAGACATAGAAGAATACAACGCTAAGCTCTCAGTCCACTGGTGACCACGATCGATACGACGGGCAAAAAAAAATTATGATACCTTGAAAATATCTTCATTACAACCCTAATTTATAAAACTAATGTGTATAGAAGTCGCGTTAAAAACAAAAAAGATTGTCGATACATTTTTTATTAACATGCTTTTATTAGCTGCATCTGTAACTAACCAACTATGTAATCAAACCTTGGAAGTCGAAATCAACCAATTTCTAATTGTCGTACCGATTCGAATCTTTTCAAATATATGTAATACCGATGACAATACAAAAATTTGGTTCTATCGAGCTGATCTGATGATGGAATCAGGAGTTGGATAGTGCAACTCTTAAATGGTTACTAATGAACATCTCAAGGTTGGGCTCATTTGGTTTGCTTTAACGGGTCGAATACGTTACAATTAGTTACGAGGCTCTGCATAGCGTGTTTTTTAGATTTATTTAAATATTATGAATATTACTGTAGAACTTCCAATTAGTACAACTGCCTGACTTAGCAAAACTTATCAGCCAACATCACACTTTTCATCGACCTAATCCAAAACTTTGTGTTCATCTACGAGTATTAACTACACTTTCAAACGAATGAAAGTTTGCTCTCAGCTCTCGCTTTTCCAATTATGATGTTATTCAATTTCAATGTTGATTCAGATATATTATATTTTTAAGTATTTTACATATGTAGTATATGTAACATTACAATTTAGGATTTGACCTGAAATAATAAAAGAAGCAAAAGCTCGGATAGCTTTTGCTTCTTTTCAACTTGCATATGGTAAAAAAGAAATGATTTGCACCGCTTGATGTTAATCCTATTCATGTTAAAAACTTCGTTGACAAAATGAGGCATCTAAACCAATCAGGATTTTAACCAATTATAAAAACAGTAACCAGATAAAACATAGTTAATAACACAGACAAACTAACTACTCAGTTTTTTTTACTTTGTATCTCTTCCTTAAAATTATTTTTTCACTATTTCACTAATACTATTTTTCACTAATACTTTAGGAATATTGATCTAAGAAATACAAAGTACGCGAAAAAATCAATAAGTTTCATAGACACTAATAATTATGTAATCCACAGTTCTAGATTAAGTGAAGTATTAAACCACTCCGGCCTCCGTGCAGTCACAAGATAAGATATTAGTATCAAACTTGCTGTAGGCAGAATCGTAAAGATCCAAGCATTGAAACAAAAAAACACACTTTAATGGCGAACCGAATTAAAAAGTCAAAAAGAGTTCCACTATGCAGCTCCTGGCTTCAACATCAGACCACCGTCACCAAGCCCAATTTGTTGGACTTGTCAAAATGAATCTTATGGGCCCAAACTCGAGGAGAACCCCTCTAAACTAGTAGCATCAGAAGAGTTCCACTCCAAGATGCTAAATTTTAGTATTATAATCCAAAAGTTTCCTTTCGATACAACAATTAAAATCGACTTCCGAGATTTATTTACATAGTTAGTTAGTTAAAAGCGTGTTAAGAATTGAAGTTGATTTTATAGATAAAGTCCCTCGTTTCAGCACAATAATGTAATTGTTTTACTGTGCCATTTATAATATAGCTGTTGGTGTAAACACGCGCGTAAATGTTTGCTTTTCATTAACCCTCCGACAACAGAGTGAAAAATTCATTTACTGATATAAATTTACTGGCTTTCAATTTATAGTGAACGTTGATTTTAAAGCGTTTGCTATTCCTATTTGGAGGTCGTGTCTATTTGTTGCTTTAACTTTTTGTTCTTCACTTTTGCTTACATCGTTTTGAAGCGTAATCGTTGATAGGTTAAGTCTAAGTTTTACCGATAGTATATAAATGACTATATGATAGAACTAAATGACAGAACACTCTAACTTCTACTTCTAACCAGGGTACGCGATAAGGTCCGCTGCTAAGAGAAGTAGATCTGCCTTCAAGAAGAGCAGCCTAGCTACAATGACGCATTTAGAACACGTTTTTGAGCTAGTTAGACAATTGTAACCAACAGAGCAATGAGATCTTGCAGCAGTGCCCTTGAAGTAAAAAAAAATGATAATGAAAGTCTACTACAAAGCTGATTTTTTGTTAGTTGCCATGGTTTGCGACCTTGAATTTATGGCTTTAGTAGGACATAAGTAGCATGAGACTAGAGGATACTAATAGGTAATGCTTTCGAAGTAGGAAATGGCCATCGCAAAAATATCTTCTTTATGTTTCTTTTTTCTGCAATGAAGTTTTGGAACTAAAATAATTTACTTTACTCTCCATTGAATACAGGACGAGGTCTTTCGCTCAAAGTTATGTTCAAGAAGTTTTCAAAATTGCCAAATAAACTCCATTATTGAGTTTATACAACAGTTTTGGAAACGATTCTGGAGTGCTGTTGTGGATTTTCTTGTTTCATTTCACGACCTCTTTCAATAAAGTTGGAGTACTTTTCAGAGGCAAAACTTTAATATCGTCCAGGTATAACAATAATGAATATTTCGATAGCGATAATTTTTTTTTTGATTCTTTATCTCAACAGGAAAAACAGAACTGTACTTATACTTTCTGATCCACTTCGTTGTCAGCTAGTCTGTTCCTTTCAAAATGTAAAAAATTCAAATCATGTCAAAACTGTTTTTGTTCCAGTGTAAAACATGTAAAACAAGCAGACGGGTCACCTGATGGTAAATGACTACCTGATATGTACTTGACAGAGAGAAAGCAAACAACGTCTGAATCGGAGACTCGTTTATTCCTCATTTGATTTACCACGCTCCCACTTTATGCAGGCACGCACACAGGTGGGAGCCACGCGGCCGTTCGCAGAGGCGCATATACAGTATACACATATACATACACATCACTACCGCCGCCCGTGGGCAACTGCAACTCAAGAGTCATAAGTGCGTTGCCGGCCTTTAAGGTGGGAGTAGGGGAAGAGGGGGGAGAGAGGGGACGGGCGAGAATAGGGGGGGAGAGGGAAGGGTTAGGGCCTCCGGTAAACTCACTCATAAGGCGAAAAACAATGAAATCATAGCTTCACTGCCGGTTTTCTGTGAGGCCGTGGTATCACTACAGTCGAGCCATCCTATACGTGCCAAAGCATGGCTCTCCCACGTTAAAACATGTTGAAGAAGTTTTTAACGTCAACAGCAGTTTTTTGTGTCCTACCTTCTCCAATCAGACAACAAAAATAAGCACTATCAGAACTATGTATGTAAAATTTAATATTTTTCTTTGTATTCACTGATTTATGAAGTTGGGTAAATAAACATATTTAACTGTTTCTAAAGTATCACTGACTTCAATGCGCTTAAATCATTATAAATAGTAATAAGCTGTATTCTTCATCCCTTAGTTTTCCACCCTCAGAGGTGGACTATTTTCTTCAAATTTGAATGTTAACCTTGAGTACAAACAATTCAATAAAAAAAAATTATTGAAATTGTTTTACAATTTTTTTTTTAATAAATTGAGAACTTCCTCCCATTTGAAGTCAGTTATTGAAAGAAGTGCTACGTTTTTTTTTAGTAGAATATTTTCAAAATATATTTAATAGATAATGTTCTCATACAACAGATATTTACAATTTGTTTAATCAACGCTTCATGTGCCCAGAAGGTTGTTTTTGAAAATACAAATGCAAGGTATCAAGAGCCTCAACCACTTAACAACTCAAGTACTTTTCCCTTAGTAGTTTTTTTTTTTATTGGGCAGTATTTGTGCCCGTCTAATGGGCAGTAAAAATGTGTTCAACAAACGTATGGCCTGCACTGTATATGATTTATCCATAAAATTTGTGGAATGCGACTGCATTTTAAAGTCAAATTCTATCTACTGCACATTGTTATCGGAAATATATGTAATCCGTCATTATATAGAATTTCTAGGAAATGTGTATAATGGAAAAAAAATCGGAAAGGAATGTTTAAAATAAATTTTATTAGGTATACACATTTCCTAGGAATTTTATAATAATAATAATTTAATCGCAAAAATAATGTAATCGCACTGAAGGAGTGGGTGGGGTGTTGCTAAGTACTGCATCATTCGCTCGCGTGTTGGCAAAAATATAAATCTAATTAATCGCACATGGATTAAAAAAGTGTCTTTGCAAGAAAGATTGAAGTTTATCAAAATTTTTGTGGTTCAAAATATAAAATGTTGTTACCTCAGCGTACCCGTTACTTTTTACAAAAGTGACCTGATTATCGTACCTGATAAGTAATTAAAGACAATACCTGATAAGTGATCACTACATATTATAAAACAAAGTCCCCCGTCGCGTCTTTCTGTCTGTCTGTCTGTCTGTTCGCGATAAATTTCAAAATTACCAACGGATTTTCATGCGGTTGTCACTAATAGATAGAATGATTCATGAGGAAGGTTTAAGTGTATAATTTGTACCCGTGCGAAGCCGAGACGGGTTGCTAGTTAGTAATAAAAGACGGGGGGGGGGAAGGGCTCGTGGCTTAGTGATAACCGAGTAGCGTAGCACATTGCAAGGTTAAGTAATACTAACCAGGTCAGTCTTAGGATGGGTGACTATTCTTAACACATTGAGAACCCTCCGTGCCTCTTAAAGCACTTTACGCCATCGGTCCCGGTTGTCATACGAACATCTGTGGCGTTCGTTACGGGCATTAGGAGCCCTAAAAAAAGTCAGACAACCTGGTCTAAATACAGAACTTCGATATCGCCTAGTTCTTGGGTTATGGAGGTTTGATTGTCACTTCATGTAAAATATCGAAGTTCGGCCGTATCATAGTTAGACTGAAAGCCGACCCCAACTTAGTTGGGAAAAGGCTCGGACCATGATTAGTAATTAAAGACAGGGCTAGCTTTTATTAGACATTAAATTTAAATTCAATTTTATTTACATATTCTATATAAACAACTCATATCTATGATGTTGCATGGTATATGCAATAACGTGTCATGTGGTACCTAGAACTGTATTGCAGCGCGACTTGCGCGTGCTGTTCTATACTGCAGAACAAAAGCCGGTGTACGGTCTCCTCATCGCCATATCTTAGAAGCGTTCAACACACACTTCGCCATTCTTTTAAAAGTACTGTTTTAACAAACACAATGCAATGATGTGGATTTTGTAACTAAAAAAAATTATAGTATGTTTTTGTTGGGAACCAGTTTATATAAAATTTACTTAGGTAGGTAATAGCAGCTGTAGGTAAGTTCTAAATGTGTCGTATTGTTTAATGTATTATAATACAGGGGTCACCCATTTTGGAACTTAGTGTGACTATTTAATTTGTACTGTGCATGCTGTAGTTTACGTTACTTATATGAATAAACAACTACACACTTGAACCTATATAGGTATAATGTAAATAAATTACATGATATTATATAATTAGAATTACATTCATTGGATTAAGTGTTTATAAATAATGTAAACCTTCTTTCTATTCACTTCCTAGGAAATGTGTGTATTAAAGAATCGTTGACAAATGATATCACACATTTTTTTAATTTGATCGGATTGGAATTGTACACTATAAACATAATAAATTATACTAGCAGCGCCCCGCGGTTTCACCCGCGAAGGCCCTATCGCGTGAAAAGTAAGCCTATAATATATCCCGCGGATAACCCGGGATAAAAAGTAGCCTATATGTCCAGGTCTCCAGCTATCTACATACCAAGTTTCAGTAGATTTGGCGTGAAAGAGTAACAAACATCCATACATCCATACATCCATAATATTAGTAGGCTATATTACCAGAAATGTTTGCAACCCAGAAATTTTATACATCTCTCAGGTTTTATACTATTCTGTTAATATATACATACATCTATTTACCGTAGTTTTTTTTAATATATTTCTCGAATCTCTGTCAAGAAAAATTAACATTACACATTGATACACCTAAAAGCCCTTTAGATAAACAACAAGAACTAAAATTCATAGCAAAAACAATAGCAATTATGATGATGACTTTCAGAAACACTGCGCTATACAATGCAGTTCCAACAAAGGATCCAGTACAACAGAACTGCTATCGAGGCAGATAATTTCGTTGGCAGTGTAGCTTTCACATATCGCACTGCTATTACGAGACTGTATCAACTCAAAATAGGGTAAATTTGAGAAAATTCATTTTTCATACGTAAATATCAATTCCCTACGCGTCAATAAATTAAAAATAAGAATAATAAATTGTAATAAGCCAAATTTTTCAACAACACAACTAAAAATAATTCATTTTTTTTTTTATTTGTTCGGATATTAGAGTATTAACTCAAAAATTGGAAATAACTTGATAACCTGCAATCATTTCAATAATTCATTTATACAGAAATCCCTTAATTTTATCAATAATCTATATACAGTGTTCACTTTTTATAATCTTTAACAGGAAGCGACTAATCAGTTTTCTGTCATTTCTGAAAAAAGCTACATTTTGAGTTGTTACACTCTTGTAATAGCAGTGCGATATGTTACTTGAAGGAGTAATAGGGCGGTGAAAATTGGATTGTTACCACTTTTTTATTATAGCAACACTTTGATGTAACACTTAGATATTGGCCGGATTAAAAATATATTTAGAGAACTGGATACAAGTTTACTATTCAATTGTAAGACTTTCTATTTCGCTCTCATGAAAAACGAGTATTTCTGTCTATTATGTGAGGCTGATTATCCGATTCTGTGATGCCGGATAAATTTCTATATTTATTTGCACTGTGTATTGAATGATCTTGTAGTAAAATAAATGAAAATAATATAATGTAGTTATTCCGGCAGTTAATAATTTTATTATTTCCACTGACATCGTGTAAAGTTGTATTCTTGAGGTATACTAAAGTATTGTCGCCACATTAAAAACTCTTATTTATTTTATTAAAAATAGGGACAAACTACAATAGGTGATAACACAGTTCACTATTTAATAAAAATAAGTTAATAGACATTATTTTGGCTGGTTATGCCGGTAACGCAATACTATTCGTCGACTGATAAATATTAACGGATAGTGGGATTATAAAAGGGTAGAAATAAGATGAGAACTTCACTTGAGTGCGAACAGAGGTACGAAAAACTTCACAGTTACTGTTAGTTAGTGATTTTCATAGTTTATATCAGTGGTTTCGAGACTGTTTCTTACAAAAGAATAACATAAATACTAATATAAACCTAAAATTATTAAGTTAAATATATTCACGCTACACCATTCAATTTTACAATGCACCTCAGACTACCCGCTGTGATATAAATGTATGGCACGAGAGATCAGTCTCTTTTACGCTTGGCTCTTCGCGAAGAACGGTTTATCGACTTGTTGTTTGCATCTAGCAGCGTTTGTATATGAACGTATTATCTAAAAGTAAATTATTTTCTATAAAATAAATTCTCATAACATTTGGAACCCGCTAGGGTGAGTTCTTATTCTATCATGGTCATTAATTAATATCATTGTAAGGTGTTCTACCCACTTTAACTTTTATGCTCTCCTAACTTTTTTGTTTTTTGACAATTACCCTTAATCTGACCTCAGTGTGGTCTAGACAACTTCATTCATGCCTCCGCACTGGGGTTCCAGGTTCTAAATCCCAAATTCAAAGCTCCAGGTAGAAGTTCTAGCCTCCAGGTCCACGTCAAGCTACCACGTGATTTTACGAGGCTGCATGTTGATCCTACCATCAACGTGTACTTCTAGTCGTCTGACAGTTCATCGGGTTTTAACATCACTGTTAACTACGAGCTGGCTCCTGTCCTGCTGGCTGACGGTCACAGACGGAAGAAGACCACAATAATTTTGTTATTGACGAGCGAGGAGTTTGGCCACATTAATGGAAACTAAATGGGTTGACTCTTTTCTTTACGAACCCCCTTTCTGTGGCGTGTAAAGGGAGCTACCCTCGCCGCAATCGTTCCCCTACAACTCGTTGTCTCTTGTCGTTGAGATGAATGTATTGAAATTTCATTTTACATCATAAATTATATTGATATGTGACAGTTGTTTAACATAAATATTCTATTTAGGCTGTGAATGAAATGTGAAATAATTGTTTGATAAAAATTTTAAAAATAGTCACGCATAATTTTGTTAAATATACCTAAGTCAGTTTGTAATAAAACATTTCACAATACTAATTATATCTGTACTGACTGGCCTGTTGGTCTAGGGGTTAGTGACCCTGACTGCTAAGCCAGAGGTCGTGGGTTCGATTCCCACCCAGGACAAATAATTGTGTGATGAACATGATCATACTCCACACATCTCACACACGGCCGTCTGATCCCAAACTAGGCAGAGCCTGTACTATGGTAACCAGACTGCTGATAAACTTACTTATATATTTCTAAATACATACATATTATAGATAAATTACACCCAGACACAGAACAAATATGTTCTGTGTCTGGGTGTAATTTGTTTATTTATCTATAATATGTATGTATTTAGTCATTTATACGTAGGTTTATCAGCAGCCTGGTTAACATAGTACAGGCTCTGCCTAGTTATGAATCAGACGGCCGTGTGCGAGGTATCTCAATTTGGTATTATTATTATTATATAACCATTAAATATATATATATATTGGAAAAGTGCTTATACGATGCGGTCTCTGTTCTTATCAATATTATCGTCGTATTTTAACACGCAACCAGCTTCACTGATTTCAATTTGATTTGATTTGAAATCTGAAAATCAATCTAAGCCGGTCGCCTAATCTATTTCATTCTCTCATCGTGAAGAAGTATTCATGACCAACAAAGAGAAAAATTTTAAACAGGGTTTTAATTTTATTATTGCTTAGATGGAGGTACGGTTGTGATCCCTCCAACACAAAACGAGGCTCTGTGACCTCGTCTGACTAGGCTGTGTGATCATATCTGTTGGACTACTAAACATTGATTGACGTTGGGAAGTTGTACATACATACACAATCGTCGCGAGAGCTTTCATTGCGCGGTACAGGATCAGTAGTAACGATGTAGTCGCCAGACGGCGCTGAAGTATCTTATTGTACTACTATTACGAATTTATTCGAAACTGTTAATTTGAATAAAACACACCAGCTTGTACTTGCACCACCAATAAGTGCATAAAAGTAATTCGCTGTTGAGCTCGTTCCACTAAAGTAGTATGGAATTTACACGGCTTACTGTTACAGAGAAAGGCAATTTAAAAATATTTAATTTTATATATTGGATTACATGTGGTCACTTTGGCACAGAGTCTTTGTGGATTGGGGACTTTACCATTTAATGTTGTAATATTCAAAACGTTTTACTAACCGACTTCAAAATGAGAAGTTCCTCATTCGACTGCTTTTTTATGTTATTGTATCTCGATTTCAATCATTCTTTTTGTAATTGAATTCGTTATACTCAAGGTTAGTCCCATTTAGTCTCAATTTTAAGAAAATACTCCACATCTTACTGTGGAAAATTAAGGGCTGCAGAATACAGTATATTACAATTTACCCTGATTTAAGCGCCAATCAGGAATAAGTCGGTGATACTTTTTTTACTGTGTAGAATACAGTATATCTACAGTAATCTAAACTTCTAAACTAATATTATAAAGAGGAAACATTTGTGTTTTTGTATGTATGTTTGTAATATTTTCACACAAACTACTGGACCGATTGCGATGAAACTTAGTATGTAGATAGCTGAAAACCTAGATTAACGCATAGGCTAATTTTTTATCCCGACATTCCCACGGGATCGAGACTTGCGCGGGTGAAACCGTGAGGCGCTGCTAGTAATTGATATATTAAATACAAGTAAACAATTTAAGTTTAGTGGAAAAAATACAAAAGGACATTACGTTTCAAATTGCAACTTCTATATTTTCACACGAGAACTATCACCTCATAAGTATGTATTGGCTTTCCGTCTAAAATCTTCGTATTGCTTGCGTTAATGTAGTTTTTGTCCATCAACTCAAGTATCCCTCAAAAACCGTACTTTTTGTCCCTTTTCTGTACTTCCAATAACGTATATGAAAAAAAATTATGATGATCCATTGAGTAGTTAAGACATGAAAGCACAAACAAACCAACTCACGTATTTATATTATTGTAGTTAGGAAGCTAGCCACACCAAAGCATCGTAGAGAATTCAGCAGTAGAAGTTATCGTGGTGAATGACTTCTGGTAGTATAAAGAGTTAAAGAGGTAGGTACTTTGGCACCTTCAAACGGACTAAAACCACGAGGTTGTCAAAACTCCTATATAAGTCGACAAACGAGGCCAGCATTAAAAGTGTAAGGGTACAGAATTGAAAGCCAGAACAAAGTAATTGCCGTATTTTAAATAACTAATGAAAGTAAATGATTAAACAGCTTAATGGTTCCGGTTTCAAACATGTTTTGGAACCATATGTATATAATGGTATAAGTGAAACATTTGTTTGAACGATTACAGCATGTGATTAATGGCTAACGGCCGTAAATGTATATTTTATTCGTTTACATAATTAAGAAGCACTTAGTTGAAATACTGTTTCTAATGTGGCCGTCGGCATGAAGTAAAAGAAAAGGCTTGTTTGTTACAGTTGTGAACATTTGCGTAAAAAAATCGAGAGCATCTTGGTGTTAAAAAAATTATTAAAATTACTAGCATCTGAAAGCATTTAAAAAAATAAAGCGATAGTAGTCTATTTCATGCCTCCCATGCCTTTTACAATCATCTACAATTTCTTATTTTTTTTCTAATGTTTTGAGTTGCTAGTAATTTAAGTAAATATCATTTCAAATAGTTGATTTTGTCCAGTGGAAATAAGTCCTTCTTACGCAACTAACTATAGAATGCCGAAAAGCAATAGTCGAATTTCAACTTGCTTTTTGCATTTAGGAGTAACAAAAGTAAATTCTAAATAATTAAATCTACTAATATTGTGCTGGAGGGTCGTCAGATGAGCAGCTAAGATTAGCTGTACTGCAAGTGTTTCGCGGAATGTTTATTAACAGGAACTTGCGTATTAGCAAACAAAATAATACATCCCTTTATTGTGAAATCGTGAGATAGGTATGCTAACATTAAAACTATTACTGAAACAATCCACCGTCATATTTCCGAATACTTCAAATTAAAGCAATCAAAACATTGCATTCCTTTTCGTGAAATTTATCTATCTAGTGCAGACTCTGACTAAAAAAAGAAATAGAGGATGTACAATTGCTTTTTAAGTCTGTTTGCATGAAATATCGAAATTGATCAAACGAATGTCTGGTCTTTGTGGATATTTTGTTCAATTTTCGATTGTAGATAATCTGGGTTTACAATTTTAAAATCTTCTATAGGGGTTCACTTTGTTTGTAGCGTATCCTTTCTTATTACAACATGGGAGTTTTATGGTAGTTACATACCTATTTGAACATGTATCAATAAGTGTAGAGCATGTCATCCAGACAAAAAAAGTAGTAATTAAGAAGAGAACACCACCACTCACTTTGAGTTTCTAAACCCAAAAGACGCGTTCTTACGAGTCAAGTTTAGTTGACCAAAAAAATTTGAATATGAGTTGAATCAGTTTTGTTCACATTTTTAAAACAAAATGTGTCAACTCATTTCATTTTCAACTCAGTTTAATTACATTTAAAATTTTTAAAATGGCATTGAAAGCAGTTGTGCGTGAAATTGTAAGTACAATAAGTGTTTTGTTAAAAGAAGAACTAAAAACAATTTGTAGTTGAAATGTGTAAAAATCATCAAAAAAACGTTTTGAGTAGGGCGGATATTAAGAAGAAATCCATTAGGAGCATCAGATACTTTACTAAAGGAACTAGCATTAGAGGATTAAGAAAGGAAATAACAAATTATTAAAGAATGTCTGAAGAAAAATTTGATGAACAGCTGATCGGAGTTGACAGGCGACTAATAACTTGAATGAAAAAGTTTGAACGAAAAACTGAGTCAAACTTTTTGATCAATTTAAAACTTGTACAAATATATTGAAACAGAGGTCCTCACTACAGATTTCATTCAACTTTTGAGAGAACCAAATACCTCAATCACCATGAATAGGGAAAACGCAAAAATAAATCACAGCTTTATTTGCTACCAAATATCGAAGATTAGTCGTGTAGAGGCAAATCACGTGTCGAAGTATCAATTCGTGCCATATGAGTTTATGAGATCTTTCTTGTGTTGTGTACACCAATCACATTAGCGATATTCTAAAACAAGTCTGATTTGAACCAACAATTTTTGAGCTTGTATGAAAAAACTAATGATAGTAAAGTATGGTATGTAAACTATGAAAAAGGAAATCCGCGATTTTCTGTAATTTGTATCTTATATCTAGTAGTAATCTTATATTCCAGTATATCGTATGAGATACAGTATCTTTATCAGCCCTGGTTGTAAACTATTCCTTTGCTGGACACACACTCAGTTACACACAGACTTATTTAGCATGTGCAGGGACATGCCATAATACTAACTTTCAAACATTCGCGTTCCATGATATAGTTATGTATTTAAACGGGAAATAACGCGATCACGAAAAGGTATTACATACCCCTGAATTGCCTGACGTTTTGACCAGGTTGCCGTGGTCACAGGCTGAAACGTCAGGAAATTCAGAGGTATGTAATACCGTTTCGTGATCGCGTTAATTCCCGTTTAAATACATAATCATGCCATAATAGTCCACACTGCGTCCATTTTGCGAACTTCACAGACTGAGAACATTCTGGAAAAATCTCTGGCTCATGATGTTTGGCTACCATTAAAGCACTTGTTTTAACGGTTAAAAACATAAAAACTGGGTCTAGAATTATCACTTGACAAATCTAAATAAAGCCCCTAAGCCATTACAGAAATTTACATTATCATATCTAAATTAACAATAAAATTATTTAAAATTTACATTTCAATTAATAATTCATTATAACTGTGGCCTGAATAATGGAGTTACTTAAGAGGACGTCGACGAAATACTGTTAACAAACTAATTAATTGTAATTCATCATTGGCTTCGAACGGTCAAGGAAAATATAAAGAGGAAGGTATTTTCGTTTTGTTGATTATATCATGGAAGGATCCAAGATAATTAATTTGCGGGTTGATAAAATGTTTCCCATTGGTTACGGAATACACCATGGGGAAAATTATGTCACTTGCGGCAAAAGAGGATAATTTTACTTTTAGAGCCTTTTTGTTAATATTATTTTCATTTTCTTTAGAGAACAATATAAAGTATAATGGCATAATTAAGGGGTGTTCTCGACGGCAAGCTGGCGGCGTGAAAAGAAAAATTGTTTATTGCAAGGAATAAAGTGTATTAAACTTATCATCACAATTTTGTCTCTTAGGTAGGTCACCATAATTTTGTTACTTAGGTAGGTAAGTCATTACAATTTTGTCTCGTAGTTATGTCGCAGCCAACTAGCTTGATTAGTCATTCAATTAACAGCCTAGCCTCTTTACTATACGGTGCCGTTCAACTAGCGGCCTGAATGATATTCAGCCGTAGGGTCTATTACACTATTTAATGAACTGGCTGGCTGATGCTTAGGCCATTCATACAATAGCGTGACCATGTGACAAAAACAAAAGAAGTCGAAATATCTAACATTAGAAAATCAAGATTATATCAAGATAATCGAAATAATAAGGCATATTGTTTATTCGTTTAATAGAATATTAAGTTGGAGACGATTTAACATTAGTAGGGTAGATCAATTGAACAGAGAGCTAGGTTTAGGTTAGGTTAGAACTGTGACCATTACGCACGAGCCGAGCGCGCGAAGCGAGCTTGCCGCGGCAGCGCCCGGCGAGTGATAGAACCAAATTCTATGACAAACGAAGTACTTGGTATGAATAGGCTAGACAAGTTGTTAATCGTTCTCGATCCAAGTCATTTGCCTAGCTATTTACCCATCATTACAATATTGTTCCTTTAGTTAGTATATTTATTATAATAATTTTATCAAAGGTGAGAAGACCAAACATACCAGTATTCAGGATTCGCACGGCACGCTTCCTAATAGCAAGGTTTTATGGTATCATATATATAGAGGCGTGTGTATACACGCGTCTATATAATATCTTCGAAGGAATAAGCAGAGGTTTGAACATCGACATTTGAACAACTATATTTTAGATCTTATGTTAAAATGTCCGAGCCTTTTGCAGCTAACGAAGCGTAAAGGTCTTAATAATAAAACCGTTAGATTCCAGATTAATTTCCTCTTGCAGGCTATCGAATTGTCTAACGTTTTCCCGCCGTTGTTTTCCTAGGACACTACAGTTTAGAGTTTAAACTATTGAGTTGGCATTCGCGGAGAACCCCTAATTTTGTGTGACGATAGGTAACTATTTATCATTAGTATTTTATAGCATAACTTTCACAACAGTCTGGCATTTTGAGTATTTCATTGGCCTTCCCAAATGTCTGCGGTGAATGCGGTGGCAGACCGGTTGGTGTCGAGAAGCTCACCTTAGGGAACGCCGCAGACATGGTTGAGTTCTGTTATTACCTGTCCGACCGTGTCTACCAGGTACCGTGTCGCGACTGGACAGCTCAAAAATTAAATGGTTATATCGTATAAAGACCATCCCGGACGCTTACTTAGTTTAAATTTATGTAGACTGGGATCCTTGAGTTTATTTCTTCTTAAGGCTAGGCATAGGAAATGCCCTCATCTACATTTTAAGCAGACATTGACATGTAAAAGCGCCTGAAAAGATCTATTTGCAGAAATAAATAAATTTATCATCTAAACTAATATTATAAAGAGGAAACGTTTGTGTTTTTGTATGTTTGGTTCTGATGTTTTTACACAAAAACTACTGGACCGATTGCGATGAAACTTGGTATGTATATAGCTGGAGACATTCCCACGTGATCGGGACTTATGCGGGTGAAACCGCGAGGCGCTGCTATTTATCATAAAGTGGATTGTAGGTTATCTTAAACATATTAAGTATACTACTGACGCATTCTTTGAAATCAAATATAGAAATATTCTTACCTGAGCTGTAATTTGAGTGTTCTATTTCGGATAAATCCGTATTAGTAGTTTTTTAGATAGGGACCAATTGGTATTTCACGCGTTTATTAGTATTTTATTTAAAACGCATCTGACGTTACAAAAAATTACCCTCCATTTATTAAGTTTTGAGAGACGTCAATATTTTTCACTCAAAAATGCCCAATGAATGCCCCAAGTTTTCAGGAAGGTTTCCCAATGTATTATTTTTTTGGGTACCGCGGACAGCTAAATTTTTCATTTGTACACGTCAATCCGGAGATAGGCAGACGGACAGATAGATGATTAATCCTATCAGACCTTTTTTGTTACTATTTTCTTTGATATTGGAATGTCGCTCACTAGAGCCTTATTTAATTGGTTGGTGGACAGAGATAGCTTTGTAACAAAATATAAATAAAATAGGAAGAGACGTCATTTAATACTATTTATAGGCTGTATTTTTACTGTTGACTGGTAATCTTGTGGCCGATACTTGAAATATATTAAATCTCTAACCTTTAGATCAAAATATAATATTTGTTTGTCATGTTGTTCGAAACTGTGGAATATTTGTTCAAATTACCATTCACCATATTTACCATCTTCATACTTATTACAAGGGCGGCACTGAAAATTTCGGGAATCAAGGAAGTGACACAACATTACTATTTAAAAATGTATTTATTGCTTTTCGAAGTATTCTCCGCGAAATTTGACATACAAATATTTCCATACGATAGAACCAAGCATTGAAGCAACCATTCCGTTCGTAAGTTGGGTCTCCAAAATGGCCGTTTTGTAGGCGTCCACAGCTTCTTCAGGTGATGAAAATCTCTGACCACGCAATTTATTCTTTATTTTTGGGAAAGTATGGAAATCATTAGGGCTTAGGTCGCGGCTGTACGGCGGATGGTCTAATAATTCTATGTTTTCTTGCTTTAAAAACTCTTTTGTTCTGTGCGCGGTGTGAGAACTCGCATTGTCGTGATGGAGGATGATGCGGCGGTTGCAGTTCTCTTTACGGAGTTCAGAAACGACCTGTGGCAAACAAATGCTAGCATACCATTCTGCATTAACCGTTCTTTGTCCTTCAAGAGAAATAGTCGCAACAAGGCCGGTTTTGGAGACAAACGTGGCCACCATTTTTTTTGCAACACTACGTGAACAATTTTTGTTGGCTTTAACTCATTTTCGAACACCCAAACTCGTGATTGGTTTTTTGTTTCGGGTTCGTACGCGTATATCCAAGATTCGTCACCTGATACGATGTTATATACAGAATTTGAAGATCCTGCGTGGAATCTTTCGAGAGTTCTGACGCACCAAGTAACGCGAGCCGCTTTTTGCTCTTCACAGAGCGAATGCGGTATCCATCGGGAAAACAACTTTTTTACATCTAATTGTTCATGTAAGATTATTTGTATTTGACTCATGCCAATGTCTAAAGTTGTCTGAATTTCGCGGTATGTCACATGTCGATCTTCCTCAATCAGCTTACGCACAGCATCAACGTTTTCTTGGGTGACTGCAGTTTTTGGACGACCTTGACGGGGATCATCACTGAGCTTGACACGTCCACGTTGAAATTCAGCGAACCAGCGATAAATTGTGGTTTTGGATGGGGCTTCATCACCAAATGCAGAAATCATCCGGTCAACACACTGTTTTTGCGTTAAACCACTTCGAAAGTCATAACAAATCATCGCTCTTGAATTTTCTCGAGTCAAATCCATTTTCTCAACGACTAAACAAGTTTGACAAAACCTTGTGATAAGACCGAAAATCTTTTTTTAAAAAAAATAATGGTATTCGATTTTTAAAACCAAGGTGTTTTCAATTAAAAAGATTTTAATATGACAGAAACAGTGGAAATATTCCATTCCCGATACTTCTAGTGCAGCCTATGTATTCATGAAAAAAGGAGAATCATTAAAATAGCGAAGACGTTCCACAACATTCACAAAAATAGGAGTGGATTGACCGTGAACCGAATTCACTAATTACAGAGTTGATAAAGATAATAAATTACTCTCCAACTATTTTATACAATATGGAATACTGCAGTCCCTTCTTTAATATGGTGCCCCACAGTGCTACCTTGGTGTTTAAAATCTAATAAACTAATTGAGATACTTAAACGTGTAGCACTCAACTGAAGTTTCCAGCTGTGGGAATTCATATTCTGGAAACAGCCTATCATTAGCTCGTGCAAGCTATTTGTAGAACCTCTTTTGTTTTGGCTGAGGATGATATTTGATGACAGCATGTAAAATTACTTCGCAGATTTAATGTCGGACGACTTGCTCAAACCAAATGATAAAAATAATACAATAAAGGTGAAAGTTTGTAAGGATGGTTGTTTATTACTCGTGCACGCAAAAACGGCTGAACGGATTTGGATAAAATGTTGCACAGAGATATATTGAGCGGTAAATGACTGGCCTATTGTCCTAGTGGTTAGTGACCCTGACTGCTATGCCATAGGTCGTGGGTTCGATTCCCACCCGAGTCTGGATGTTCTTTATGTCCGTTGTTTGTACGTTTGTAAAGACCCCCGCGACACAGGAGTAATTCCTAATGCGGGAGTTGTCTTTAAAAAAAGAAAAGAAATATCGTAAAGTTAATTATACTAATTTAGATAGGTGAAAATGAAAATATTGAAATATTTATTTAAATATTCTTGACACAGAAATCATTTACCTCTACACTACGCTTACGATCTACTGTCACGGCAAATGTTCTTTAGAAGATGTATTGTATTATAAACTACTTTTAATTTTATTAATTTTCTATACCTAAGAAACAGTATCTGGATAAAATCAAATGACATTTTTGTATCCCTGGCACAGTGTATTTTTTTATGACTAGCGCCGCCAATGGGCACCTGCAACTCAAGAGTCACAAATGCGTTACCGGCCTTTCAGTAGGGGAAGGGTGGAACAGGGGGAGAGGGTTTAGGGCCTCCGGTAACCTCACTCTCTCGGTGAAAGCAATGCAAGAATTGCTTCACTGCCGGTTTTCTGTGAGGCCGTGGTAGCACCTCGGTCGAGCCAGCCCATACGTGCCGAGGTATGGCTCTCTCACGATAAAACATTTCATGATGACCGGCGTGACAGCGTTACAAGAAAAAAAAAACCAAAGTCGCTATTTATAATATTATTAGGGATTCTACGTTTATTCTTTGGCATAGCAGTAAACTAGAAAATACTGTAGATACATTTTGTAAAAAATCAGAAGCTAACCAACACAAATAAACGTACAAGGAAAAACCTCTTATAAATAAATCTGTAATAAAACTCTTCCAATAAGGAAGCGTAGGAAGTACCTAAAAACCTTTGTAATAAAACATCGAATATGTCGTAAAATTTATATATAAATAGTTAACGAAATCCCTTTATATCAAGATACAATAAAATATATTTTTACAAACGAAATTTAGGTTCTTATCTCAGAAAATAAAGATAACTCAGAGTGCGATGATCATCATATAGGACTCTTGTATGTATTTAGCTGAAAAAGCAACATTGTAATGTCCTGAGAAACCAGAATTATCTTACAACTGTGCTGTATCTGCAGCAATATAAGGAACTGGCCATGGTCTCAGGCTGACAGTGAAACCTTGTCGAATCATAAGGTAATTCAGAGGTATGTAAAACTTCAAACTTAAAATTCAAATTCAATATCTTTATTAATTTCATAAACCTGATCATCAATTATTCGAAATCGTCAATTTAAAAAATAGTTATTATAATTTAAAATTATAGATCAACACACAGAGTCACCGCAAAAATTGATTTTTTTTTTTATATTGTTATACGAGTAAGCTGCAAACGAGCAAACGGGTTACCTGATCGTAAATGACTACCGCCGCCCATTGGCACCTGCAACTCAAATGTCACAAGTGCGTTACCGGCCTTTAAGCTAGGAGTAGGGGAAGGGATGACAAGGAGGAAGGGAAGGGTTAGGGCCTCCGGTAACCCCACTCACTCGGCGAACGATCACTGCCGGTTTTCTGTGAGGCCGTGGTATCACGCCGGTCGAGCCGGCCCATACGTGTTGAAGCATGGCTCCTTATTGGTCCTATTTCCGTATAAATACAAAATTATATCATGGAACGTGAAAGTTTAAAAGTTATTTAAGAAAGCTTGAATAATAGTGTTGCACGGTCGCTGTACTAACATACATGAGATATTTCTTTATACGTGTTTTTAACCAAATTTTGCCTACTTAGAAGTGTGAACTTTGGAATACTTAATATTTATAGTACATAGAAGAAATGCAGAACGTTAAAAAATTTAATCACTATCCTACTAAAATTACAAACGTGAAAGTTTGTGAGGATGTATCGATGTATGAATGTTACTTACTCTTTCACGCAAAAACTAATGAACCGATTACGATGAAATTTGGTATGTCGATAGCTGAAGACCTGGATTAACACATAGGCTACTTTTTATCCCGATATTACCACGGCACCGGGACTTACGCGGGTGAAACCGCTGGGAGCAGCTAGTATGTTATACATTTAAAAATGTGAAAACAGCGTCTATACATCGTCAACAGTATATGTTAACGTGTCACGGCACAGAAAGTCAATATGATGATGGTTCAACTTATGCTGGCCTTTAAAATAAACCAAAAAAAAAAATTTACTTAGTAACATAATGGTAGAAAGTCTACCTCCAAGTGATCTCTAGTATCCATTATTACAATATTTTCAGCTAAACACATTTATCCAAGGACACCTCTTTATCTTTAGTACAAGCCTAGGTCAAAAAGAAAAGTCCTAACCCCTACAAAGTATTTAATTATTTAACTTTACCTTAGTTTCCCTCATAAAAACATGTTAAATAAATAATTTTACTAAGTGTGTAGAAGTCATGTCATTATCAAAAGTATTTAATTCTTTAGCACAACAAAAATATACATCGACATATGTTATACACAGAGTGTATCTGAAAATGGAACACTTACTTAAATCACTGAGGGCTTGACTCTAGCATGCACATACCGTTTGAATTTTTAGATATTTTTACCTCAATTTCTCATAAAAGCAGCTGAAATGTGTAGTTAAGGATTTTAAATCGCAAATATTTTTTTTGTTTTAGAACTATTCACTCAGTTATTGAGAAAATCCATAAAAACTAATTTAAAAAGTTTTCGAAGTTAGTTTTTATGGGTTTTTTTAGTAACGGAATGAAAAATGTGTTTTTGTAACTGCATACTAGAGTCGTGCCCTTTCAATGATTTAAGTAATTGTTCTTCTCACTCTGTATAAAAGAGGCAGGTTTTTTTATTTTTTTCTTGTAATTCGAACGTCTTTATTATCCCGCGATCTAGTGTTTGCATATTCATCAGTGGGTTGCGATAAATACTTTTGCAATAAATTTGTTTGATTATTCCAGTTCTGCTGAACAAAATTTCATTTAATGTATATCATACGTTTCACAGATTTATTTTGACTGGCCTGTTGGTCTAGTGGTTAGTGATCCTGACTGCTGAGCCAAAGGTACGACCTTTGGCTCAGCAGTCGAGTTTGGTTCGATTCCCACCAACGACAAATTTTAATAATTGTGTGATGAGTACGATCATATTTTGTTCTGTGTCTGGGTGTTATTTATCTTTATTAAGTAGTTTGCGATCAGACGGCTGTGTGTAGTGTTTAAAATGAAAAAAAAAAGAATTTTTCTTTTTATGGGATCTGGGGCAAACGAGCAGACGGGTCACCTGATGGTATGTGACTACCGCCGCCCATGGGCACCTGCATATTAAGAGTCACAAATGCGTTGCCGGCCTTTAAGGTGGGAGTAGAGGAAAGGGGGGAAGAAGGGAAGAGAGGGGGAGAGGAAAGGGTTAGGGCCTCTGGTAACCTCACTCACTCCGCGAAATCCGCTATGCATTGCTTCACTGCCGGTTTTCTGTGAAGCCGTGGTATCACTCCGGTCGAGCCGGCCCATACGTGCCGAAGCATGGATCTCCCTCTTTAAAATTTAGAAATATGTTTTTCAACAGTCTGGTTGCCATAGTAGGTACAGGTTCGTTTGGACCGTGTGTATCTCAAGTTATTATAATTATTTTATACTAAAGTTTCTAAAACACATCCCAAAATCTTTAATGTATTCCCAAATTCTATAAAACAACCAATCCCCTTCAAAAATCACATCCAGCCCATTCAGTGTTGAGGTTGCCAGATAATCGGGTCCCTAAATCATTCCCCGGGGGAAATAAAAACAGGTAGGACGACAAAATGTTAGAACATATCAATTTGTGAATATTCTGCCGGGTTATATGCCGGGGTACGTGCGGAAGGTTTGTTTTAGACGTTTGATGGAATTGTCTTAGGTTACGTTTGTAAACTACGTGAACTTTAGATATGCCTTTCATTTGTTTAGATTTTCATGGACAAACCTTACCTTTTGATTTAGGTTAAACGGAGTAAAGTTGTTAAATATTAATCTTAATAAACATTTTTAGTTAACTTAAAGTTCTCACCTACACACACATTAAATACTACATGCTGAGCTCTTGAAGATAAAGTAAGCCTCACTCTTGCTTTGCTTTATTTTCTTCTTTTATGTTTTTTAAAATAAAAAAGATCTGGTAGCCCACCTCATAGTAAGCCGTTAAAAGGTAATTAACACTCAAGTGCTGTGTCTCCAGTACTTCTGTAAACTATTCTTCTTATTGCTGTAAAGTTGATTCACAAATTTTTAAATGTCATTAATGTCTATCTCATTCAGCCTTTGCTTTTTATATTTTACTTTCCCATAACATATAGAAGTCTTCGTATCATACTTATGTGCCCTAATTAAAAAAAAAACCGGCCAAGTGCGAGTCGGATTCGCGCACCGAGGGTTCCGTAAAATATTTTTATTATTTGATGTAACTAAAAATTTACAGTTTTCGCAACTTTTCCTTTATCTGTGCTATAAGACGTTGCTTCGTACTAAATTTGAAGATTCTGAGTTCACGGGAGTACCCTGTAGGTTTTGATACCCTTGCGAGTGTCGAAAATTTGCGGCATAAACGACTGTATCTTTTGATTGCGTTGGTTTAGAAGTTTAATTTTTTAACAGCTCCAAGGGACAGTGACCAAATGACAGACAGTAGACTTGAGTATTTGATATAAATTCCAGCTAGATACCTAAACGCGTTCCTGAGAAAAAGGGTCTTGACAGACAGACAGACGGACGTACAACAAAGTGATCCTATAAGGGTTCCGTTTTTTCCTTTCGAGGTACGGAACCCTAAAAATGGAATCGATAGTTGCCAATGATTATTCTAAATGATAAAGTTTTTAATTAATCAAACGTATTCTAAATCTATTATTCGAAGAGACATAATCTCAGGTCATTAATTAAATAAAAAGATATCTAACTATGAATGCCAGATTTTTATCCGATTGTAAATGTGCATACGAATCTACATACAGATCGCATCTAGGAAATGCTCCTCTAAAAACACTAAAGTAAAGTGCTGTCTTTTATCTTTTGGATCTCTGTGCTTCATTATGGAATGAGCTACCAAGAAAAGGGGATGAAAAGATATACGTATTCATGTTTGTTTTTTATGTTTTTTTTTTATTTGAGTAATGTTTTTGGGAGATTCAAATATAGATGCATAGCAAAAGCGCCTTTATTACCAGGCAAGTAAATCGCTAATTACACAACAGAGTTTTGATATTTACTTTGTGATCATGTTAACCCCTAAAATGTAATTAGAACATATGTTTAATCTTTGAAAGTTGGGTTTCGTAATGTTGTCTTTGTCTATATGTAACTCGAAGACACTTGTTCCTATCTTTCCATACTTCACGAACTTCCTCTACTGTCATTAAACTTTTTATCCAAGCCCACCGATTTTGGATACCTACTTCTGACCTGCCCTTTCTTCTGCCATTTATTGCTGTAGAGTCATGCTTCGGCACGTAAGGGTCGTCTCGTCCGGAGTGATACCACGGCCTCACAGAAAACCAGCAGTTAAGCAATGTTTTTCATTGTGTTTCACCGAGTGAGTGAGGATACTGGAGGCCCTAAAACATTCCTCTCCCCCTCTCGTTCCTCTACTTCCACCTTAAAGGCTGGTAACGCATTTGTGACTCTTGAGTTGGAGGTGAAAGTGACTACCGCCGCCCATGGTGGGCGACGGTAGTCACTTTTCATCTCCCGTCTGCTCGTTTGCCTATCACATAAAAAAAAATGTTCAGGGTATTTTCTGCGTTGCTGAGCCCTACTGACATTTCCACTAACGTTTGCCTTACATTATGTACTTGTTTCGCACTCATTCTTTCTACGTGTCCAAATTACCTCAACATACCATTCGATGTTCGTTACTAGGTCGTCTTTCAAGCCACACTCCTCTCAAATCTCATTTCTCTTTCTGTCAATCAGACTTCGCAGAGATCTATTTATTTTCTTTAAACTAAATTTTAAAGAGATACTTTAAAAACTAATGACTTTTTTGATTAACATAAATGATGAAAGAGTTTTATTTAATAGCAATCTATTAAAAATAAGATCGATTTTATTTTAACAAACCTATTTATAATGTATGGATGAGATGGTAAAGACCTTTTTTATTTACCCTCAATGATTTTAATTTATTTCCAACATTAAAGTTTTATCGTTTTTTGCTATTAGATTAAAAAAAATAGGCAGTCATGGGACTGCCAACAGAAGTGAAAACTTAAACGAAACGACGAACTTAAAACGTCACATTAGCAGGTTGGTGACATTAATTACTAAGGAGCTGACAACTCAATGTTTAAATTAGCGCCCTCTAGTGGATCTATATATGTATTACTAGCAGCATATTATAGGCTATATATATCGCGCTAATATCTTTAGATATAGCAGCGTAGCAGTGACCATAAAAGCAGGTGAAACTGCCGGGAACACCTTATATTAGTAGTAGTAGTTAATATTAGTAGTTATTAAAGACTGGCTCATCCGCGCAACTTCGTCAGAGTTTGTAAATTGTCCAAGTTTTTGCAACATTTTTCATTGATGCTCCGCTCCTATTGGTCATTGCGTGATGTTATATAGCCTATAACCTTCCTCGATAAATGGGCTATCTAACACTAAAATAATTTTTCATTCGATTCAGTAGTTTCTGACATTAGCGCGGTCAACAAAACAAACAAACTCTTCAGCTTTATAATATTAGTATAGATATGATGCGTTTATATGTGCCGTGTCTGGTGACGTAAGTTTAGAGAAGCTTGAACAGATTCAGGACCGTCAGGATCTCTCAGACATTAAAAGGTTAACATGGTCACAGGTATTGGAGTGGTTAAACCTGAACGAACTCATGAAGGAGACCAAAGCGTTGACAATATCTCTGAGATAAATAACTATTTGATATGACTCTTCTTCACGTGTTATCAAGCTTCATCGTTAGTGTGCTATCTTGACACCCCAATAGTTATTTTTTGAAATGAAAACTTCTTTTGGCACGTTGTGCACTTTCGCTATGGAGGAAAAGCACTAAACTCGCACCGTCACGCTAATAGTACATATAAAGATTCACTAGAGGGCGCTAATCTAAAGATTGAATTCTGTCAGCTCCTTATTAATGAATCTTTAAAAATATAATTAGTTCAATAATGTACTCATTGTGTGCGCAATTCATTTGGGAAAATAAACAAAAACATAATTGTAATTAACGTGAAAATTTATAACGCCTATAGTGCTCAATAGCAAAAACCTTCATTCAACATTTCGTCCGAACGTACGTCAGTTTGATGGATGTCACTAGTAGATGACATCACGTTCTCCAAAAATGAACACTTCTGTTCGACAACTCACAATTAATTATTAAGAATTTTTGAAGTGAAAACTTCTTTAGGCACGTTAGGCACTTTTGGTATTGGGAAAAAGCACTGATTTCGCGTGACCGTCACGCTCAGATGACAGATGTGTCAGTTATGTTTTCACTTCTGACGTGCAGTCCTACGACTGACAATTTTTTTCATACTATGAGTAACTATCAAGAATTTAAGAAAATGCGAGAAAGGCTACTTTACTTAAAAAAGATTGAATGGTGACATAAAAGCGACTATAATATATTCAGTTAACAAAACAGGCATCATAGGATTTCCAGATCAAAGAGGTTTCTGTAAAGCAATAAAAGACTGCAGGAAGATCCTATTGAACTGCGTAGTACGTTATGGTTCAGATTTGTAAGTGTGAGAACGAACAACTCGCTACCGGTGGCAAGCGGCGTGAGTGTAGAAATTTCATTGTATAGAGAGCATCTTTAACACAACCCATTATACTGTAGGTACACATAAGGAACCAAAATTGGTAACCAAAAGGTACCAAATTATATAATATAGAAATAATATTTTAATATTAATCTACTAAATTACTGATGATAGTCACTTACCATCAGGTAACCGTCTGCTCGTTTGCCCCCTATAATATAAAAAAAAAATTACTTACAGGAGTGGACGAGTGAACTGTAATAATGTGTGTATATTAGGCCTGATTTTCAACTTACAAATAATATATACTTTTTTTACGTTGTTAATAAGAGCCGATATTAACTTTCAAATTAACGGAAAAAAGTAAATATCTTACACTAGGGGTCGGAACCTTAAAACATATTGTTTATTTCTCGCTTCAAAACAATATACGTCGGCAGAAATCTGATATTTATTGAACAATATTACTGTAAAACCCTCTTTGGCCTAATTTCCCCAATAAAAGGGTAACCTACATGAATAAAACTTTATGAGTCTTCAAATATAGGAAATGTATAAGTATCTATTAAATTATATGGCTCTGTTCAAGTTATGCTCAGTTATGGATTTATAATTATCATACAATGTGTATCGATTTATATAATTTTGTTTGTTTATTTTTACTACTACTACTTAAACAATTTTACTTCTAAATTTACCCCATAGTACTTAATTTGCACAGAAAAACCAAATGTTTCGAATTATCTAAGATATTTTTCAGTAAATCATTTTTACAGGGTTTTTATATATTTACACCTTCGCTTGTTCAATTCCAAGCAACGAACATCAAATGGACTACTGTCACTAAACTTACGAATACCTAAGATGTTTTTATACGCATATTGCTCTCATATTTATTTCAATTAAACCAATAATAGGTATTTTTGAATTGTCAGGAGTAGGAGTCAGTCAGACTGAGTCCGTCGTGAAGCTAGTTGACTGTTCCAATACGTAGATCCTACGGAGAAGAACAGCCAATAAACTCCAAGGACACTTACAAAATGTTTTTTAAACATTTTTGGTTACATTGCTTATAAGCGTAAATGAAATGTGAGGACTACGTAACTTATTATTCTAAAATATAAATAAACGCGCTAATTACTACAATACATATTTATGTAATAGCAGTCCGGAGATGACCAGCCCCGACCAACAGCACCCGTTCACGAGCATGACGCACACGCCAGCCATTGTACAGATCAATAACTATGATAAAATAAATATAAATTATAGCCTTGAATAGATTCATTGTCATACCTCACGTTTTGAAACCTGAAACCTGAATGAACTATGCTGTTTGAAAGGTACTTCATGGATGCCCAAGTCGTGGAACGAAGTGTTACGAAAGTATTTTAAAATTGTATGTTTTCAAAATTTAGAAAGTCAAATTACGCCCGATTAATGTCAATGAAAATAAATGTTAATTCTTTCTTTAAAAAAAAATAGTTTTATCGTTGGTTAAATCCGAAATTAATACAGATAATTATTTCTTGGACAAATAATAATATGTTCTCATGAACTCTACCTTACTACTTTGATTAAAAAAAACACTATTATTATTAACTAGCTGCGACGCGTGGTTTTACCCGCGTTAGTCCCGATGCCGTGGGAACATCGGAATAAAAGTAGCCTATGTGTTACATACCATGTTTAATCGAAATCGGTTCAGTAGTTTTTACGTGAAAGAGTAACAAACATCCATACATCAAAAGTTTTAAAATAAAATTTCCTTAATTTTATTAAAATTTGTAGTTTCCTGAAATATTTGCCTGATATAATAAACTTTACATCATCCTCCACGGCTTTTCCCAACTAAGTTGAAGTCGCCTTTCAGTCCAACTACGAAGCGGCTGAACTTCGACATTTTATATGAAGCGAAGCCATCATCAAGTACTTACTAGGCGATATCGAGATTTTTATTAGACTAGGTTGTCGGACTTTTATAGCTCTCCAACTACCCGTAACGAATGTCACAGATGTTCGTATGGCAACCGGGACCGACGGTTTAACGCCGAGGCCCGGAGGGGTCTAAATGTGTTGAGAATGGTCACCTATCCTAAGACTTACCTGGCTAGTATTACTTAACCTTGCAATGTGCTAACCTACTCGGTTATCACTTAGCCACGAGTCCCCCCTTAGCTGCGAGCCACCCAAACAAACTACAACTTCATTATATAACGGGCGCGATATTTACTTACAGAGTAAAAAAGTTGTTTTTCTAGTACGAACCTACACAGTGAAAAATCAAACCTTTCATCTTATGGCTAAATAAAAAAATATTTTTTCTCGTCCTTATAGTAGAATTTTCTCTATAGAGCTTTGGATTCCCAACTCTGATATAATGTTCCCAAAAAATGACTGTATTTTAACATGGAGGGTTTCATGTTAACACGGTTAGCGTAAAACGTTTGGGAGAGCCATGCTTCGGCACGTATGGGCCGGCTCGCTTCCGCTCGATACCACGGCCTCACAGAAAACCGGCAATGAAACAATGCATTGCATTGCATTGCTTTTCGGCGCGTGAGTGAGGTTACCAGAGGCCCTAACCCTTCCCTCTCCCCTATTCCCGTCCTTCCCCTCTCCTCCCCTCTAATCCCCCTCTCCCATCTTCCCGCTCTACCCCCTCTCCCCCTCTTCCCTTATTCCCACCATAAAGGGTAGCAACGCACTTGTGACTCCTGAGTTACAGGTGCCCATGGGCGGCGGTAGTCATTTACCATAAAAAAAAAACTTTGTCGTAATAATGTTTCAGGTTGCACTGTTGGAAGCAAAATAAAGCCTCCAATGTAGCCTCATTTCTATCCAACCATTTCTCTTCTGTTACTCAACAGTTACAAATTGCAGTCGTCACTTATAAATCACGTACGACGAATTTCGTACGGACGAGCACTTGGTACGACACGACTGCGGCACGGGATTTGTCCAGGCTACGGGCGATTTCGCTTGATACTTGTTTAGCTTGGGAATAATTAGTGTTTGGAATTGGATAATGGTTATGTGGCTAGAGATTGTTTGGATAATAATGCACTAGCAGTCTATTTTGGATAATTTATGATGATTATGATTTTAAGCCTACTTGAGTGATGTATTAATGTATTAAAATCCTGCCGCTTCAAAACCTGCATTATCTATTTTGACGTCCAAGTGGTTAGATTTTAAAAAAATTCTTTATCTACTCAATAAAAAAAAAATACAATTTATTCATAATAAGCTAAGACATCGCTCAACATACATAAAATAAAACATACAGTTGAATTAAGAATCTCCTGTCTTGACGTTCGTAAAAAATATTTGGTTCAGGGTTCATAGTCTTGAATTAACTTATCTAAGATGCTTGGTCGTGTGGATGGGAGTGAGCCTCCTCTGACATAACATCTACACAGGTTGTAGTTTTAATGAAGTAACCTTTAAGAATATAACCTCTTGTAAAAGTAGTAAACCCCAGTTTTAACCAAAGTTTGTCTTTGTACCTCATTTGCACCAGCGATGCAAAGCTTAACGCATTGCAGCGGAAATTAGGAAGTATTAAGTTTCGTACTACATAAGTTTGTAAGCTGTTATACCGCTCTTACTTGAACAATGTTTTTAAAAAAATTATTGAAGCAAGAACCGAATTTAATGTTTTGACAATCCTTTCTATTTTGCTCTAAGTTTGCTTAAAGAATATAACCTAACCAAGAGGTACATACATATGACATAGATCTCTGCATTGAATTTAAATCCGAACGTATTATGAGTTTTACTCTTTCTTATATTGTATACGAAGTTGGTTTAAAATAGTATTGGATTCACCAAAAAAATTTAGTTAAATGTTTCACCGGTCAACAAAATTTTATAACAAGAAAGACGCTTAGTAATTTTGAACGACCTACCTACCCCCATTCTAACACCGTTATTATTTTGATTTAATCAGGTTACTTTTAGTATTCCAGCTACTAACCGTAAATTTAAAATTCACCGCTTTAACTAACATTTTCTCATTTAGAGTATTTGTTACTTAAAGAGCGTAGTTGTGTGCTATATTTCCCGCGTTGAGTTATTATTAAATAATGTCAAGAAAGTGTCAACACGATCCTGACAAGTTCTGTTATATTTGTGGTGGCATTACTTTTAAACCTCAGTGAAGCAATTTGACGCTATTAATAGAACATTATTTTGGCTTTGTCCCCATACACCTGTTGTGTTTCATGTGTGAGTCTTCTTCCTGGAAAAGCAAAAATATATCATTATATGTCTTTTGAAATTCCTATGATTTGGACGGAACCAATGATCATCTAAGTGGGCTTTTAATCTTAATGATACATAGCAATACCACTGTATCACAATTAAAAGAAAAAGAAAAATTAGGCAGAAGGATGAAGGTTTACTACTTGTGTATTTAGTTGTGATTAACAAAATAAACATATATTTTTTTGGTAATCTAGTAAACCCGTAGATATATCTTTAATAAACCGAAATTTACTTAATATTTTTTTATAACTATAATATCACGTCGTTATACCCATAAGATTAACATACATACGAAAACTTCACAGGAAATTCTTTATATGCAACTGAAAGTTCGAAAGGAAGGAAGAAACGATACCGCAATCTGAAACACTAACACATTTCCTGCAAATACCACTCAACCCCAATTTCCTCAACTGAAAAGGTTTATTTATACGAAAGGCAAAAACTCTGATATTACACTATGAGTACCGTGTTAACTTAATCGCATTTCTTCGGTAATTCCGGTCACGTCCACTCCGTCGTCGGCCCCGGAACAGATCCCAGGATTTATATCCCGGGTGAATCCCGGGCTGCATCGCATTACTATTCGCTGACTATGAAGCTTGCATCTTTGCTGCCAAATACAATTTTGGATAATACTGCAAGAATGCTGAAATATTGGTGCATATTTTTATGTTCGAGGAAGATTGCCTTGTCAGAAATTGATTTGGATTACGAAAAAAATTTGGCACAACAAACGTAATAATTGTAATTCGGTTTTAAAACACTGTATTGTTCGAGCGTGACGGATAATAACGTGACTGGCCTGTTGGTCTAGTGGTTAGTGACCCTGACTGCTAAGCCAGAGGTCGTGGGTTCGATTCCCACCCAGGACAAATAATTGTGTGATGAGCTTCGATGAGAATTCTGTGTCTGGGTGTAATTTATCTATTTTTATTTATTTAGAAATATATAAGTATGTCGATCAGCAGTCTGGTTACCATAGTACAGGCTCTGCCTAGTTTGGGATCAGACGGCCGTGTGTGAAAACTGTGGAGTTATTATATTAAAATATAAGATTGCAGTTGAAATCATCACTATAGATACAAAAAAAAAATTAAGAACCGTTCCATTAAATTGAAAGCAAAGAAAAAGAAACAAATATCAAACTAGCAGATGTTTGTTATGTTATACTTTAATAAGTTGAGATATTTAACAAAAGGCCGGAACAAAGTTGGCGCGTAAATCTCTTCTGAAACTGAAAGATAACAAACACCAAGTTTGAAACTATAGGCATTTGCATTGTCTGAGTGGAGCCTCAGTACAAGCGGGAGATTATAACAAAAAGCTGCAAACCTGTTGAAGTACCTCCTTACTATAAAAAGACATAGATAGCACTCTTTTTGTGCACAGATTACAGTTGAAACAGATATCATATATACAGATTAGTTTGATCATAATTAATGTACAAAGGATGGCCTTATAATAGGTAAATGCAATGTTTTCTAAAATAAGTTGGGTTAAAATTATTCGTAGACATAGTGACAGTTGGTAGTAGAAAGTTTTTTGTAGGACACGACCCTCGTGACGTCAGTTGTGACTGGTGCCAACTATATACACAGTAGTACAAAACACAATACGTTTTTGATTACATTAACGTCCCTCATACGACTAAAGGGACGTCACGTGGGAGAGCCATGCTTCGGCACGTATGGGCCGGCTCGACTCCGCTCGATACCACGGCTTCACAGAAAACTGGCAGTGAAACAATGCTTGCATTGCTTTTCGCCGAGTGAGTGAGGTTACCGGAGGCCCTAACCCTTCCTTTTCCCCCTCTCCTCCCCTCTAATGCCCCTCTCCCATCTTCCTGCTCTTCACCCCTTTCCCTCTCTTCCCCTATTCCCACCTTAAAGGGCGGCAACGCACTTGTAACTCTTGAGTTACAGGTGCCCATGGGAGGCGGTAGTCATTTACCATAAGGTGACCCGTCTGTTCGTTTGCCCCCTCTACCATAAAAAAAGGCACCTCCAAGCCCGAGATACGCAGATGCATCGGCATGGCCAAAACAGCAATGACCCAACTCTGCAAAATATGGAATGATACAAAAATCTTGAATCGCATTAAGATAGGTACCTACATCTCGTCTGCCGGAGTCGTCATCCAGAGTAAGCAGTGAAATGAAGAATAATAAAGTAGCATCAATTTGGAAAAGTGTGGAAGATATGAGACGATTGAAGCTCCTCGTAGTAAATCACTTCTCATAGATATGAAGTACTAGAAGATTGGTATTGTATTTCTGCTGTTAATCAGATTACATAGGGGTCTAGGAACCGCTTACCGCTCCGAGGTTCTAGGCTTGATTGCTGACGTACTTGAATAAGAATCTATACAGAATGTTACAGAAATGTGTAGTCATATTTTAGGGTCGTAAAGGAGAGAGTAAAAATTTCATTTTTTAACTTACAAATTCAACTTAAAAATGTATCGATAAAGATAATTTCGTAAGAGGAGGCTAACATGAATTAAACTATGCCTATTTATTACCAAGGAGGTTGATGGAATACACAGATTAAAAAAAACTGTATAAAAATAAAACGCAATATTTTAAACTTTTACGTTTCAAAATAATATAATTATCTTGATGGGAATCAAATTATTCGTAATGGAACCGTCATTCGAATCAAAGATATGTAACACCTTATAAATACGCACCAATCGGTCCATTGTTTTGAGAGCTACGATGCCACAGACAAACACACAGACTCGTCAAACTTATAACAGCCCTCTTTTTGCGTCGGGGGCTAAAAAGACAATAGAACATTCGAATGCAGCGTCAGAAATCGGGACTTCAATTACAGTTGGCCGATCGGTGGAAATCATTGTGCCTGTGAATGTGTCATATGCATATTAATACATTTACTAAAAAATTTAGAACCCATTATAAGCTATATGAAACTAGTATAAGGTTAGCTCTAGAAAGCGCTGTATACTCAAAATATCTTCTATTCTTTCTATAGATATTAGTATTATTTTAATATTTAATGTCTTTGAAATAGTGTTATTTTCTTCATTGCTACGTTATTAGTACATATATTATAATAATAATAACTTCACACATCTCACACACTGTCGTTAGATTCTAACCTAGGCAGAGCCTGTACTGTGTTAACCAGACTGCTGATAAACATACTTATATATTTCTAAATACATACATATTATAGATAAATTACACCCAGACAAAGAACAAATGATCATGCTCATCACACAATAATTTGTCCTGGGTGAAAATCGGACCCATATATATATCGGCACAACTACAATAGTTCGTCAGTTATAAGAATACTTTAATAGTTTTAAAATCAGTTCATAAGCTATTGTTTGATTATTGTAGTATAACTACGGTTTAAAAATTACATTAGATCATGTCATCTATTGCATTCCAATACTAAACCTACTCGTAAAAATGTATGTGCACGTGCACTAGCAGCGTGCTTATAAATACGGCCGCACAGTACTCGCTTGGTATTCTCACTCGAACCTTCCAATGGAGCGGACCTCTCTGGGACATAATAAGATAACTTGTAATTTTGTAAAACTTGTAATACGCTTGAAAAATCGAAAATCGGTGATCAACATGGTGATGTCACACTTTTTAAAAATACTACGGCGGTCTTCCTTTCGTTAAATACTATAACTTGTTACTAAAGCAGATTTATGAGGTGTTTTTTTTCGAGTACAATGGACAGTAATGGACTTGTGTAAAATTTAACTTAAATCCATAAGAGATTACTTTAAAATAGTGAAATAACTAATTTGTAAAAAGCTTTAACAAATCTCTAGTACCAATAATATTATTATATTTGTGTTGCCTGTAGGATCAATTATATTATCAGTAAACCTAATTTTATAATTACATTGCTAATGAGAAATTGTACCAACCCATTCGCATCCAATTAATTTTACGGGCAATTATGTATTTAGCAGTCGTGGACCGTCTGTGGACTGATATTAGTAATTTAATACAGTATAGAATATTGTTATAAAATATTACATCCTTTACTCTCAATAACATTGTTATTGAGACGAGAGATGTTATTATTTATATTACAAGATATAAACTCTGATTTAGTAGTGTTTCATTTTATTGAATGCCTATCTATCGATAAGCATCATGTTGAAATTAAAATATCGATACTATATGCGTATAACACTTAAAACTGTTGACGGTGTGAAACTAATTGTGCTAGTAAGAAAGATGTTATGCATATAGGCGTATATTAGATATATAGGCGTACTTAACGCCTAAGGCATTGCCTACCAGTCAAGCCTTTTTTTTTGGGAGTGACACAGAAAGAACGAAGTAGATTTATTATGAGTGTGGATATATGTACTTAGTTTCAATTCATTTTATATTTTGTAAAGTTATCTTTTTGAAAAATAATTATTACATTATCTTTAATATTGATAGATATTAAATATTATCGATAGTCTTGCAACTGTCGTTAGTTTTTAAAAGCACCGACTGTAGTAGTCTTTGTATCTAATAGCCGTACATCAACATTATTGGCGCGTATCCAATTTTGTTAAGAGTGTTAATATTACTTATCGAACCGATACTCAATACGTTAATAGGCTTATGGATAGTCTACCTAATTATTTTCAAGCTCAGTTATTAGATTATTATCTATGTCAGTTATCGATAGTGAGACAACACTGGGTCATGAGTCTCCCTTGTAACTTAATCTCAAACTACCCAGGTTAGATTAGTTATCTAGAAAATATAGGGTATAATCGATTCTTGTTCGGAATACAACTGACTAAAAACACTACTAAAGTATATGTACGTGTAAACTCTACAGATAAATTTTAATTCGTGTAAATATTTCAAATGCGATTTGCTACTACTTTGGAAGGATTCTATTTGCTTAAAATATGTCTGTCATCCATAGGTAAATGTATATCTAACATTTAAACACGTAACGTTGAAGTATATTGCTTTGAAGTACTAACAATGTAAATAAAGATTTAGACCAGATGAGGGTAGGCAACAAAAATCACGCAATTCACTTTTACATCGCTAAGCTCTCATTAGACCACAGATAACCAGGATCTGTGATGAAGAAAAAATCAAAATGGATGGCAAGTCTTTTTCTTGCCTTATCACTTTCTAAATACACTTGAGAGCAAAGAATCTGGGTCACTTAAAGATACCTGAAAATCTCCCAAACTAAGAATGCTAGCTTAATTAAATAAATTGTGTTAAATAGACAATTAGAAATATACATTTTGATTCGTCTCAAAACATAACTCTGAACCGATCTTCAAGACTCCACGTTAAGATAGGAGCCATATCTTCCTGTAACCCGAATTCATGAGTCTCGAGTGTTTTATTTTAACGCGTTTATCATAAATAGACATAATTATGATGATGACTGACTGACGTTACTAGACGTACGTTACGTAATTATAAGATTAAAAACCTGATCAGATGCAGAAATACAATGCATACCATAAATATGATACTAATCTTTGTTAATGGGTGAAGATGATTTACTATGAGCGGCTACGGAGCAAGTGGTTTAACATTTATTGTTGCACTACCGAGTCTATTGTTGCCGTTGTTTGTACAATGGTCTCGGATTATTTTTAACTTCTCTCTCATCTAAATACTACAGATTTTTTTACTGTTTAATTTCTACATGATTTTTATTTTCATAACATATTCATACCAGCTGTGCCCGCCACGGCTTTGCTCGCGTGTGTATGTATTTAATTTTTTTTTTATGGAACCCTTATTTATTTATCAAAATAAAAGTAGCTTAAGTTACTTCTTATAATATTAGCTGTTAGTAAAAGTCCCGTGGAAAACGGTCTACTCGTTCAGGAGTTTAGACGGAATAAACAGACAGGCAGAATGATTTTTTGGAATATGTACCGTTTCAACATTCAGATGCATTTAGTAAAAAATTTACACTTTATTTTATTCACTTGTATCGATTAACATGTATTAACATTATTATTAAAATATGATGAATTCTAAAGAAATCAGTACCGAGCTCGTATATTGATAAATCAAAAACTCATTACTTAATATTATTTAAAAGGTATTACATACCTCTGAATTGAATGACGTTTCGACCAGGTTGCACTGGGCGTGGTCACAGGCTGACTGGCTCAGCTCGTCGTCGAGATCGTGAGGTAGAAGGTTCTTCATCCACCTCCACTTTTTCGATATTTTTGACATTTTCGTTTCGCCATGTACCGTCACATACTATACGTAAATTTATATAAATACGTAAATAATATTATATCATGGAACGCGAAAGTTTAACGTACAAATACAATATCAACTTAATTTGTACTCATTAACATTAATCATAGCCTACCCAAAAACCTTTATTGGCAGTAACAGTGGCACATATTACAATCTCATATTTCTTGTTCTTTAGAAGCACATAATTGCTTTACTTTCATAAAGGCAAACAACAATTTGTATAGAGAAGTATAAAAGTAATGTTAAAATTTTACAAAATAAACTACAGGAATGTAAAATTTAACTGGTCTAATAAATGTTATTAGAACAGTGATTCATACGACAATAAATAATAAAACAATAACATGGGAAATGGGTATTACATAGTGCTGAATAAACCTAAATAAAGCAAGGCTCTAGAACACGGATAAACATGTCGCACTGCTATTACGAGACTGTATCAACTCAAAATATGGTAAATTTGAGATAATTCATTTTTCATACGTAAATATAAATTCCCTACGCGTCAATAAATATAAAATAATACTAATAAATTGTAATAAGCCAAATTTTTCAACAAAACAACTAAAAATAATTTATATTTTTTTTTATTTGTTCAGATATTAGAGTATTAACTCAAAAATTGGATATAACTTGATAACCTGCAATCATTTAAATAATTAATTAATACAGAAATCTCTTAATTTTATCAATAATCTATATACAGTGTTCACTTTTTATAATCTTTACCAGGAAGCGACTAATCAGTTTTCTGTCGTTTCTGAAAAAAGCTTGATTTTAAGTTGATACACTCTTGTAATAGCAGTGCAATGTGGTGATTTCCACATACAGCAAAAAACATACTTCAACATCATCTAGCGAAGACGTACTGAACTAAGGAGTAACTAGTTATCCTGCATCGCGCTATGAACGTTCTCGCATCGATTAGTATATTTCGGAATACAGCTTCCCAATATGAACCGTTATGCCGCGGTGTGCCAGGCATGATAACCTAACAATTCTAACACCTTGGAGAAACGTAACACCCATGTCTCCACAAACAAACTTAGATACAATATTTTTTATATACACATAAATTATGATTGTGTAGAAACACCACCAATATGTATTGAGCGGAGATCAAACTGTTTGACGGCAGTCGAATGCTGTACGGCCGCATCATATATGTAGGTTGTCATAATAATCAAATTATACCAAAGGATGTGGAATAGTTGATACAAAACTTATCTGCCAGCTCACAATGAGTCCACGAGTCAATGCGTGATACTATCACGAGTCCGGGATAAAGTGTCTGTTTTATGTCACAGCTTCAGCTTACGTTCGCTCGCTATTACATATAGTGTTCGAACATGTCTCATATCTATATCGTTTTTTTATTTACACTAAATGGTAGTCTGCACAAAATCTTGAGATATAAGGTGTGTTTATAGGGGCAAGCCTTGATTTTAAATTAATTATTTATGTCAAGAAAGTTACAAATGAATATGTGCACGACCACGTAAACAGTGAAAATGAAAAATAACAGTGTGTGTGTCAGTGCCTTGTAAATAAGATAGCGTAATGATAGTTATAAAGACATTCAGTAATATTGCTATTGTATTATAGAAGTAAGATTGAATTTAGTTTAATATATAAATATATTGGATTATGGTTTATAGGATTTTGATGTTAAATCCTACATGAAGATGTATATGATAGAAAGAAAGAAAGAAAATACATTTATTAAACACGCGCGTCGAGTTCAACTGGTTTTGCGATACTTTTAAACCCATATCTATCTATCTTTACGTGGTAGAGCCATGCTTCAGCACGTATGGGCCGGCTCGACTCCGCTCGATACCACGGCCTCACCGGCAGTGAAACAATGATTGCATTGCTTTTCGCCGCGTGAGTGAGGTTACCGGAGACCCTAATAATTCCCATTCCCCTATTCCCATCCATCCCCTCTCCCCCTCTCCTCCCCTCTAATCCCTTTATCCCGTCTTCCCGCCTCTCCTCCCCTCTAATCCCTCTCCCCTTCTTCCCCTACTCCCACCTTAAAGGGCGGCAACGCACTTGTGTCTCTTAAGTTACAGGTGCCCATGGGCGGCGGTAGTCATTTGCCATCAGGTGACCCGTCTGCTCGTTTGCCCCCTATACCATAAAAAAAATATATATATATATCAGTCACGTAGGTGTGGACACACATGTTTAAAGGCTCACAGTTCAGCTAATGTTACAAATATAGTATCTACAACGCTGATTTTCAACTTCAGCCAGAGAAGCCAGACGGCCATCTGAACGTCCACAAGGTTAAGACAAATTTAGCTGTTGCCACGCACCTAGCATAAAATGAAGGTAATTTACGATATGGTAGTATGAACATACAATCAAATTTAGAATCACACATGCACACTTCATTGTTCCCGTTCTAAATATTTTTGGTACGCCACCAGCTACCGATTACTTTCCTCTGTTGTTTCCATTCAAAGGTTGTCTGGAATACATCGCTATTAGCGATAAGACCGCCCATTGTAATTGCCGCTTAGTATAAACTAACTAATTATGTTTCATTTCTGTTCATTTGTGGTGTACAATAAAGAATGTTCTATCTATCTATCTATCATGCACATACATACACCATACAAGATTCTACATCCACGAAGACGTACATTTTCGTAAATGTTTATCACAATACTATTCATTATATTAAGAATCGTTAATAAATACATCGTTAATAAAGCATAAAGTCAAATTTGAACGCTTTGTTAACTCTTAAAAAATACGAGACATGCGGCCACATAACATGTAAAGTTTTTTAACTGATTTGATAACAAAGAAGAAGAAAATAGCCAAGCAAGATCTTTAAGGAATACAGGAGATAGGTTTGTTAAAAGTGAGGCCACTGATATTGAGAGTGTTTTAACTGGAACTTGTAATCATTTACCATCATATCCCTTGAACTTGTTAGCCAAAAAACTTTGGACGAACCCACGAGCAACGTTAAGCATAAGACCTATAAATTGGGGGTAATTACGTCTTCCAGAATACTGTCAAGGTAAGAATTAGAAATTAGGACTTAATCCCCATAATATTTTTAAGGTACGATATCTTATTAGTTACCCTGGATCTCTGTCAAAGTTTTGAAGGGTTTTGGCTTATAGAAAGACATCAGAAATCAAAATCTGTCCTGTGTATCTAAAAAAGAAGGAAAAAAGAATTGCAAGGGTATTTAAACTATTTGTCTTATCCTACTAATATTATAAACGTGAAAGTTTGTGAGGATGTATGAATGTTTGTTACTCTTTCACACAAAAACTACTAATCCGATTGCGATGAAACTTGGTATGTAGATAGTTGGAGACCTAGATTAACACATAGGCTACTTTTTACTTCAATATTCCCACGGTACGGTACGTTAACATTTAAAAACTTGTCAATTTTCTAAATTGTCAAGTTTTTAAATGTTAACTGTTTTCATTTACTAATAGTATTTTTGTTACTGAAATAATTGTCCCTTTACGTCTTATCATGGTCGAAGGGGGTTGAAAGGAACAACTATCAACGGTTTTAATGGCTTTACTTTAATTAAAACAACGCGTATACGTATTTGTGTTCCTCTTGAAATTGCTCTTGAGCTCAAATAGTATGTCTTTTCCAACAGTTCAAAGGTCAATAAACCCAGTGCCAGTGTCCTAGATTATTAGGGTTTGTTTCCATTGAATCGGAAACGAGGGTACCTTATATGAGATTCTCAAGAAGCGACCGACACGATCACGGAATGTGGTTACATTGGTTGAAATTTGAATTTCGTACCCGCAACACTTCAGTTGAAACTCTTTACACGAACGAGACAAATTATTTGGTGAATTTGGTGAACGAAGTATGTGTGTAGCGTAGGATTAAGTACATTTATTGGAGCATAAAAGAGTTTTTAATAACACAGTTCCTGTTTCCCGAAACAAGTCTGATTGTTGTACTCAATACGCTTTTCTAAGCTCCGACCTCCGGTTCAATGAAAACCAACCCTTGCTGTCGTTTACTTGAAGTTCGCTTCGGTAGCTTAGACAACGTAATTGTTTAACATTAAGTTAGTGGGTTTATAAATTAGCTCATCTTATAGTCGTTTACTATATTATGTCTTATAATGGGGAAGGCGAGCTGGAGACATATTCACATGTGAGGATAAAGAGATAAAACTAAATTGAGAGCTATTTACAGGAACAAAACCAGTTACGAATTTTAGATTTTATTTTATTTCCATATTTCACATAGAAAATATGTCAAATAACTCTGAAACCCTTTACCCCGAAGATTACATATCCCGTTAGATTTATTTAAAATATTATATGTAAGTACAAAGCACGCACCAATATCGATATTTTATTGAAATGAATATCTGTAATGATTGTTGTGAGCAAAGCCGTGGACGGAAAGCTAGTAACCCACAAAAGGAGAATATTTTCCTCACACAAATAACACCACTTGAACCCCATTTTTTCATAGATAAAGGTCCAGAATATTCCAAAGAATGAGTTCTGTAACGTGCACAGATTACGGAAAAATCGTGTACAAACAATTTTTTTATATTAGAAAAATATTATCGAATATCTGTATTATATAAATGACATCGTCCAGAGAGGCAGCCTTCGAAAGCTATCTCAAACGGTCATAAACTGTCTCAAAAAATCCCTTTAGGCTAGGGAAAACTTCCTTACCAAAACTTCAGATCAATGACATTTAAAAAGTTAAGCAAAACTGAACTTAAGGCTTTTGGAATAAAAGTTGTTAAATTTTCGATGAATCGCCGAAATGATTTGGCAAACTTTAAGATATAATCTTGAATCGATAGGCGGGTAGTTCGTTTTGTATCTTAATGTAAAAGATATTTTTGTTAAGCATCGTCAAATATATACTTTTTAGGTATGTTGTGAGTCATAAGTAAGGAATAGATACAAGTTTATACACACACTAACAACAAAAACAGAAGGAATACAATGTTTAAGCCAATAGATATACAGTCTATTGTGAGCCGTCTTACCAAAGACTATGATCTTTTACTGACAAACTTTGACTGGACTGTATGCTTTTATGTGGTATATAATAATAATAATAAATCCAGCCAAAATCCTTTGCAATGTTACACACTGCGCTTATCCTAATGATAATTGGCAGGAAGATGAGATGATGACGATATTAATCTCACTATATTACTTATTAATCACTGCAGAGAGCTAACATTACATTATACTATATGAATGCACTTATGATAGTCCTCGCTTGAGAGTAAAAAAATATACACGATTCTTCCTTCTTGTCAAAAATTTTGAAAAGCTTGTGTGTCTGTCACTTAAACAAGAAACTGTACAAACATTATTTTGCTGTACTATCGCAAATAAATCAACAATGCCATTAATATTATAAATGTGAAAGTTGGTATGTAGATAACTGAAGACCTATATTAACACATAGGCTACTTTTTATCCCGATATTCCCACGGGATCACGACTTACGCGGATGATACCGCGGGGCGCTGCTAGTAGGGTATTATTGCCTAAAAATAGGTTCCAAGGGTTGACACCCCTTTGCTTATTACCTCGGTAAAGAAAACACAGTAACGCAGTTAATAATACTTTTTGTAATAATTATTTTACGTGTTGCGTAAATAATATTACGTTACTATTGGCTAGTTGGCAAGATTATCTGGCAGCAACATTGGATGTTAAGATATTAATTAATATCTTGTTTGTTGGGATCATATTATGTACTCGTAAAATCTTAATTAACGTTTTGCCCTTTCGGACCGATTAAAGTCATATTCTATCTCAAAATTTTAATCAACAATGAAGGACGTGCTGCTACGCATTTCAATGTATTAGATGAAAAGCTGAATTTAAACATGCCAGAAAGCATTTTGGGCAGCTTACATGTAAAAGTATCAATTTGTACTGCTCCAGGTCCTGAACCCGTAAATAAACAATTTACATCCAACATCTGTAAAAGAAAAGGTCAATATTAAGAGAATAATACCTATTTCTTTGCAGCCCTATTTCACTGAATGCTGTATGACAGAGTGAGGATAAATTTTTACCTAAACAGCATAGCGTACGATCGTTTCTGGCGATTCCATAATTGCAATTTCTGAAAATTACAGTAAGTAATACAGAGAAAATTCAATTTGCTTACTAAGAAATAATAGATTTACAATGAAATAATAAATGCCAAAGATCGTATACATTTTCCTTAAATGCTGTTTTGACTGATGATTTAAATCAAAAATACGACCGATAAGTGGTGTTCCAGTGAAATAAAGTGATTAACTATTGAATAAATAAAAGTATTAGTAGAAGTCAAATTAGCAATGTAGTATCAAAAACTGAAGCGATGTTGGCTCAGTATTGCAACAAACATGCTCGATGTGACATTGTCTGTGCAGAACGTAAGCTGATTAATAACAGCCGTAGCGTGGCGCGAAAATTACCGATAGATGCGACGAATTAACGATCATAACGATGATTAAGTACGTATGAGACTTTTTGTATAGACGAAGAGTATCGATTAAAAAGCAAATTAACTATGCGATGACGTGGCCAGAAAGGAAATAAATACAAAGATTACAGGGTCACAGAAGTGTGTTTAGTCAAATAAAACACACCGAATGACCTGTTGAATCTTGGAGTGTTGTGCTCCTTATTCTCAATGCAGCTAGCCAGCCTTATTTAGTATACTAAGGTTTGGTTTGCTTTATTAAAAAAAAATACCGTGCATGATCCTCGTGCATTAAATATGAATAAATGCAAAATTTAAGAATTAACACACGCGTGCCTTTCAAAGTTGTAACTGCCGGCCTCTAGGGAAAAAGGGAAGGGTAAGGAAGTAGACGCTTGACATCACGTCCAACATTGATCCTGAAATTACCATTGAAAAGCAATATTCGTTAGATGGATAGATGGGATGGGATGGGATAAAAGAAGACCTAACAGAAGGCCTAGGTCACTTAGCAGAGAAGTATCAAAAATATACCTATGTTTAACGGCCTCTAACGCCAGTTCATTAGGGCAGTACATATACATATATGCCTAGCACATCGCGAGAATTATCAATCGATGGCAGTTACAATTAAAATTGCTGTCGTGTGTAGTAATAATGTAAATGATTGAAGTGGACGACATTTTCAGAGTAGAGATAGATCAATAAAATGTGTTTTGTAAATAATCAATATTTTATTAATTTCAATTTACCAATTTATTCATAAAACTAAAAATCACCATATAACCTGAACATAACATTTTATTTTCTTCTCCTGCTTTTTGTAGACAGTTCCTGCAGTATGAGTGATTCCTGTGTCGCAGGGAATTTTACAAACATTCAAACAACGGACCCATAGAACAGCCAGACTCGGAACGACTATTTATGGATCACACAATTTTTTGGCCCGTGTGGGATTTTGACCTTCAATACTCAGTGCGGCGTATTAGCGGGTCGACCACTTAAACAATTTAACAACTACTAGTACTAGTTACTCACGGATTGCCGTCCTCGTGGGACATTGTAACGGTAGAAATACTACGTAACCTTTCGTGCGAGGCGATATAATAATAATCCTCTAAGTAAGTAGTTTCATTTCAAATCAAAGAGCTGTATTTAATTACTTTCCTAGAACAAATCGATCACGTAATGTGTCGTAATGAGAGCCGTATAACATTTAGAGTGTTTCTGAGAAACTGTTGCTTACTACGTTGGTTTTTATGTAAGCGGGTTGTTGTAATTACTTACGGGTACTCTCAAAGATTAGTAATGAAGGCTGTCTTTCAACCATTAGAAATGAAGATTAAGTACATTGTTACTGTAGATTTTGTCAATCTATTCACTATTACTTTGGAACATACTTTTTTTGGATGAAACTTCTTTTAATTTTTCTTTGAAACATCTTAATCATTGTGCTTGCCTGATAGAAACTAGTAGGGCATTCCAGACGCGCTGTTTGAACTGTAAAAGATTTATCAGCAAACTTTGTTGAATGCACTGGTATTTGAAGTTTTAAGTTTTCCGATGATCTCAACAATTTCAAATGTGTGTCACGTAGAAAACTAAAACATTTTTTGAGATAAGAGGGAGTAAGGGGATTGAACAATATGTTATAAAGTAGAGAGGATATGAGTATTACGACGAAGGCGAAACAGGAGCACTTGAACAATTTGCGGTATTCAGATACGTGGCCATATTTGCGTACGCCAAATATGAACCTTATATAATTTTTTTTTATGGCGCTCAAGTTTATCGATTTGCTCCTCTATGAGATCAAGATAACTAACATCAGCACAGTCAAGTATTGGGAGTAGAAGTGACTGTACAAGCGAAACTTTTGTAGCGGTCAGTAGAAAATTCCGCAGTCTTCGTAAGGACCCCGCTGAAGCTAACAATTTGACATGACATGTATGACAGACCACCATGACAGAGTATATATATATATACATTATTAAGTATATTTTTATGTAATGGTAGGCGAAAAAAACGAGTGATGTCACACATCAGCTGATATGGAACCATAAATGGCAACGTTGAGGTGAGGTCTCTTTTGCATCGGACGGTAAGCGGCGCGGATTTAACATGAGCAGTATCGTATTCTTAATTTATTTTACTATGTCTCTATTATGTGTGAAGGTTAAAAGTCATTTTCACGTTTGAGTTATAACACTGTATTTGGGATTTCGTATGTCATATAGCTGAGCCTATTTTATTAAGAGAGAGGTTACACCATTGTTCAACTGGTTATTTTACCCAGATAAAATGTATACCGTAGTCGTATACCTGTAACTTAAACTTGCTGTTGCCGGGAATCTCAGCCTCTTTAACCAAAGTTACTTTTATACCTATAGAACATCTAAAAAGAATATTTTTTCCTCCGAGCTTTTTCCAACTAAGTTGTAGTTGGATTTCAGTCTTACTACGAAACGGTCGACTTTCGATATTTCACGTAAAGCGAGTGAGATCAGACTACCAACCTGGCATACCGGTGTAAGCTCATTGCATGTAACCATTTTACAGCCTTTTCTTTTTTTTTGTGCGTGTGGAAACCCCCTCGGGCCGTCACCCCACCGGGGTTTACGATGGGGCGGTGTGTCGGCATCGAACCGACTAAAACCACACGGTGTGCCGTACTGCGCCTTAAATAGGGAACAGCTTCTTCCTAGCACCTGCCCGCAAAAGCGCGGGCACCACCTTCGGGTAAAAAACCTCTCAATTAGGCGACGTCCAGGCACACGCGGACGCCGGCTCCTCGCGGGGGGTCACTATAGCGAGTGAAGGGGAAAACCCGTCCCGTCCACCTGCGGCAACACTCAGGGCGGCATAAGGCGCTGGTAAGCGCGCCTCCGCCGCCTGGTTCGCCGGCGGCGAATTAGGTCCGAGTGGAAGTCGTCCTCCCGGACCCTTTCCGCCACCACCTTCTGCGAGATGACTTCCTCACAGAAGGTTGCGATCGCGGTAAAATTCCTGTCGCTACCGGCCATGGAGCGTATGACAGCCGGTAGCGACAGATCCACTCCGATGACCGGACCGCAACTGGGGCAAACCGCCAGCGTGTGCTGAGCCGAGTCCTCACTGCAGTCGCAGTGGTGACAGGCGGGACTCAATTCCCTTCTAGCGACCGAGTGCAGGTACTGCCCGAAGCAGCCGTGCCCGGAAAGAACCTGCGTCACTCGGAAGGAAAGGGTCCCGTGCTGCCGACCTGCCCACTCAACGATGACCGGCTGGAGCGCCTCCACGGCGGCAAAGCCAGCACGTGGAGCCTCCCGCCGGGACGACCAACGAGCCATAGTGGCTCGGCGACCGGCCTCACGCCATTACCATTGCCATTACCTCTTCGGGCGGGGGCCAACTGCCGCTTCCCACCTTGAACTCAGCCGTTCGCCGATATACTTCGGCGAGCACTTCCGCCTCTAAATCCCACGGGGGAGTCCCGGCCAACGCGCATGCCGCCTCCGTTGACAAGGTGCGGTATCCGCGTATGGCTCTAACCACCATAAACCTCTGAGGGCGCCAGAGGCACGCCCTATTCTGGGTGGTCAGAGCCCCCGCCCACACCGGTGCACCGTACAGTGCCATTCACCGGACAACCCCCCGTGTACAGCCGTCTTGTAGCGACGCTGGGCCGCTTGCAGCTGAATGGCAGACTATTGAATGCGTTGGCGATGTCCAACGTCACCGCCAACAGCACGCCGCCACAGCTCACTACATCTTCGGTCACAGCCCTCAGGCGCAACACAGCACCGACAGTCGAACGCCCCGCCCGAAAACCGAATTGGGCGTCCGACAAATCGGGACCGACCTCGCCATGGTGCCGAACGATGCGGGCAGAGAGGACCCTCTCAAACAGTTTACCCGCCTCGTCCAGCAACACGATGGGCCTGTAGGCTGCAACCGAGTCGTAGCCCGTCCCGGCTTCGTTAAAAGTACCAGCGTCCCGCTCTTCCAGCAGTCAGTTAAGCATCCGGACGCCAGGCTAGCGTCGAACACTACCATGAGGCGGTCCGACATGTGGTCGAGGGTGAGGGCCAAAGTTCGGGCAGGAATCCCGTCTGGCCCGGGGGTGGTGTTCTTGGAACGGATCCGTAGAACAGCCGCCCCTACCTCCGCCTCTGTGACGGGCGGAACGTCCTCATTTTCGACCTCCGTGTCGTGTCCGGCCAATAGGGCAATCGACGGGGGTACGTGTTCCGCCCGTTGCGGGAAAAGGCCCTCAACCACTCCCTGCAGGAAGCTGGGCTGGAGAATCTCCGTAAGGGGGGGGATCGACCCCCCTGCTGCCGCACGCACGTGATGGTGGAGCCTCTGTTTAGAAGACAGAGGCCCACCGATGCCGCCCACTCCTCCACGGCATCGCCCCGTGCGTCCATCCTGGGGGAACCCCACGCAACGGACTTGGCGTTGAAGTCCCCCAGCACTTGGACGTGCCCAGACGCTAGTCGCCGCATCGAGGTCTCTAGGTTGTTGAGAAAAACCTCGAAGTCGCTCAGACTCCACGTTGCCAATGCAGGTCTCGACAACGCTAGAGACGACGGAGGATGAGTCCTTAAGGGCCCTTACAAAGGAACCCTTAAGATTAGTAGACTTCGTGGCGACTTTGTGGGTAATGGCCACCGCCACGTTCGCCTTCTCCTGCATGGACACCGGTGCCTGGGAGACAGAACCCCCATCCACCGGCTCACGTATCTTCAGCAGGAGATCAGCTATCTCCTCTTCTGCAACCTCTTCGCCCTCCGCTCTTGCCCGGCTATAAACTTCCGCCTTAGAGAAGGCGGATCCTGACGACCTCGAGATTGGCGTGCGCGACCTCCCTCGCTGGCTGCTCGGAACTTTCGGTGGCAACATGTCTTGCGACGTGTCACCACTCTCGTCCCTGGAGCGTCCGCGCTTGCGACTCTCGCTTACATCTAGCTCCATATCCTCGGCTGAGTCAGCCACTATACTGGCGGCCCTAGAACGCACCCTTTGAGACATTCTTCTGCTCCCAGGAGTCGGATTGACTTCTGGGAGCTCCTGCGTGATGGGCGTTGCCAGCAAAACTTCCTCCTCTTTAGGCAAGGTATCGTCTGCCTTATTATTACTTTTCTCCTTTCTCTTCACATTCTCCTTCTTTTTTTCATCGGTGTTGATTTTTAATAAATTTTTTTTAGCTTCCATATTAGACCCATGAGATGGGGAGAACTAAAGGTCGACCCGGGCAGAGATCCCTAATACCTGGGCAAGCGAAGGTTTATGCCCATGGGTCCGCAGGTGCCCCGGCTGGGAGTACGCTTGCGACTGAACTACCCATCAGCCATGCATCCCCTAGTCACGCACCAGAACACGGGATTCAGGGTGATTTTTTAGAGAGGTTTTCTTCCTCGCAGTCCGGGCGGCTAAGCCAAGACCCTCGTCCCCGATCGGTGTCGCAAAACATGACCACGACTCCTTTCGGGATTACGATATGCCGACGGTGGCAAGGAAACTAAATCTTCCCATGCCTGTTCGGTGGCAGTGTGAGTGCACGCTGAGCCCGTCTTTCTTCCTCCACTGCTGACAGCAGAGAAACTCCGACTGGGAAGGGTCCCTCCTCCGTGATTTTTTGGCGAAAAGCCATTCAAGCATTGCTTCACTGCCGATTTTCTGCGAGGCCGTGGTATCACTCCGGTCGCACCAGCCCTTTATTATATTAACTTCGATATTGCTTTAAAAAGGGTAATATAATATGTATGTTGATACTAGTATAAAAACTTGTGAAATGTACCAATAAACTACTTTTTAGTTTTTTAAAATTGCAGCGAATGTTTTAAATTTGACCCTATATTCAATCAAGCAACTTGTTAATGTTTAAAAGATATCGAAAAATGCAATTTGTTTAAAGGTAATTGTAGGAATTTACAAGTTCTTAAACACGATATTTCTTTCCTTATATTTTCAGGAATTTAGGATCTTGCGTATAAAAAGGCATAAATTAATATTTGTGCTATAAGGTGGTCGCACAATATACATACATTCACATGTTAATGTATCTACCATTGCATCTAAATTCAAGAAAGAAACAGAGTGTTCACAAATCCCGAAGATATAACAGAATATAAAAGAAAACTATAGATCAGACACTAAGGATGTCTGATGATCAAGTCATTAAAAGGAAACAGTTAAGTCTTTTAAAGACATTCATAAAACTGCTTAATTGTTTACAGAGAGAGAAAAATTGTCTCCTATACTTGTTTTTCCTCATTATTTATCACACAAAACCTAGACCTAGAGTCAGCAAAGAAGTGTGGCAATAACCTTGCCCTCCATTCTTCTTTACTATTCAAACCCAGAGAATTGAGTACACGTTAAAAGTATTTCTTTGTTGGTGGCTTGCCAGACAGCTGTCTGAACAACCTCCATAGCGCGGGGCTCAACGATTACAAAATGATGTTTGTCATATATCAAAGGGTAGAAAACTTTTTACTACATAGGTATTATCTAGTTTACAAATCCCACTAATATTATAAATGTGATAGTTTGGATGAATGGATAGACGGATGTTTGTTATTCTTTCACAAACCACTGAACCGATCGTAATAAAACTTGGTATGTAGATAGCTGGAGATCTGGATTAACGCATAGGCTACTTTTAGACCGATATTCCCAAGGGATCGGGACTTACGCGGGTAAAACCGCGGGGCGTTGCTAGTAGATTCTAAATTTGAACGCAGTAGCATGATAATGCAATATAAATATTTTAATTTTGGAACCACATTGATTAAAGAAGAAGTGAAAAGATTGAGGAAATTATTATTCTTAACTTTGTTATTATATATTTTATAATAACTTTACCTCCATAATTACAAGCTTGCAAGCATTTCATTTCAAATGACATTAACTGCAAGCTTCAGAGTAAATTACTTGCAAAAAATCTAATGTTACTAATTTGTTAGTGTGGTGTGAAGATAGAATATTATCAAAGTAAACGTTTTCTTGAATGCTACAAAAAATGTTTTAGTTAGGTTTGAACTATTGCCCGACTTAAAAAGAAATTAACTTAAAAATAAAAAATAAAATAACAGTAAATTTAACACGAAATTTTGAAAATTTGTTTTTAAGTTCTTGACGAGTGTGTCACAACATAAAGTTGGACAAATGAAGAATAGATTTTATATCGAAATTAAGACCAAATGTATTAGGAACACATAAAATCAAAATCTATATGGATAATCGTATACACACCTTCATACAACAGTGCCTACGAATCGTTCCATCCTTCCTAAAACCCCTTGTTAATTTAGCTCCCAAACGCAAAGGTAACCAAGTAAGCCGTCTGCTGTAATCCAAATAGCAGTATCCAACAAAAACAAAATTAGAACTATTTCGGTCAACTATTGAGTTCCTAAATCAGAGTCCCAGGTCCAATGAAGCTTAATTAGTTTCCATGTAGTCATTGTTACTATCAACCCATATCAAGGGGAAGGCGGCATGTAGTAATATACTTATATTAAGAACTAGATCTTTTAATATGTACTTGATTATTATATAGTTTGTACCCAATAAATACAGGCGTGGTAGAAATCACATTCTATTAGCCTATTTGCTATATGTAGTGTCGAACTGTAGCATATTTTAATTCACCCATTCCACGGGCACTTACCGCACTCAAGGCTCTCTTGGAATCAAATTTAAACTGTGACTTGTTTGGGGATGGATAGCAGACGAATATGTCAGTATGTCTAGTGTACTGCGATAAGTATGTATGTTAGAGGTGTAGTTTTCATTTCGTATATAGATAAAGTTGTTGTATAGTATAATTTGTTTTGTATTAACATTTCTCTCTTAATTAGAGTAAGTGGCTAGGGGCCGTTTTGATTAAGATTAAATAAATAAATAAGATAAATAATTGGTCAATTTATAACTATGACAGATGGATCTATGGCTGGATGTAATATTGTTGTATAAACGTGATTATTTAAATACTCTTTACATGCCCAAACACATATGTATAGAATATGTGAAAGTACGAGATGTAAAGACGGCTCTCAAGCAGCTAAAGAACAACAGATCTCCTAGAGATGACGGAATTACTACCGAGCTTCTAAAGGCAGGTGACAGTACTAGACAGTCTCTTTGATTCCATCATCCAACAAGGTTTAACACCTAGGGCATGGTGCGGGAGTGCGGTGGTACTATAAAAAAGGGGACAACACATTGTTGAAGAATTAGAGACCCATTTCTCTCCTGAGGAGTATAGTCAGCTGCTATGTTTGGCTTTTGTGGAGTAAGAGAAAGCCTTCGACTCAATCGAGGCCTGAGCAGTTCTCGATGCTCTGCAACGATGTCGTGTTGACTGGCGGTATATTCTATAATATTTAACGAGTATACCGCAAATTGGTTAACGCAAGGTAAGACCCTCCCAGCCAGATGGACTGTATTGACTAAGGTAGCTGGGATATATTGGATGCGGAAGGCGGATAACCGGGTGCTATGGCGCACGTTGGGAGAGACCTAAGTCCAGCAGTGAGCTGCAATAGGTTGATTGATTGATTGAATATAAATTTAAAAAACAATTAATACCATAGTACACAAATGATTAACAGCTTATTACATATAGAATATATATTGTCTTTTTTTAACTTTACTACGTAATTATATAGTAACATAGTAGAAGATAACAAAAGAAAATATTAATGACAAAAGCTAATTAACAGGGAATGGTTTAATATTTATCACGTTGTCCAATAATACATCCTCTTCACTAAATCAAATTAAGTGACGTATATAAGGTCTATTATTGCTCAGATCAGGTGTATAACTTGGGCAGGACCCTTAGAGCTCATTAACTGTAGCAAAAGTTATATCAAGAGCAAAGATTATGCAGAAGGAAGGCAAGAAGCAAATTAAATTAGTTATCTTTGTTTGGACGCCTTGCTCGGCTACAGTGCAGACAGGCTGCGTTTTATTTACTGCGTTTTAGAGAGCAATACTGTGAATGGTCAAGAAATAGTTATACACATTAATAGATTAGTGTTTTTTCTGTTTTATAGTAAAACACAACAACTGTCTGTATGGGCACAAGTGCTGGGTCTACGCCTAATTCTAGAGGGCTGTACTATATCAAAATCCTTGGCTATTTTATGTTTTCAAACTTCCTAGCAGAACACGGAACGTAACAAATACAAAAAAATCTGATTTCGAAAGTTTATATTATTAATATTTTACCTCGTCTTCTGAGCAGTTAAGTAAATTTCTTCATGTATGAATATTTTAACAATGATTTAACATGGCTACTGACAGTATTTCGTGTTATACCTTTGGCTCTCATGCTGTAGTATATGTTTAAAGGTAAATCATCACCACTAAATCACGTTATTTTTTCTATAAAAGTAGTGGTGGTGTTAGAGATTGTGAGATTATAAAAACACTCTTGGGCAAAATTTTTAAACAGCTTCGAATTTTCTGTATTATTTACAGTAATATTTTACTTTATAGAAGTAAAAATCGTTTTAATAATTATTTATACGAATGACTTTTAAAACGAAATATTCGATTGATATGTCTAGATTATCGTGGAATATAAATTAGTAGTTAATAACTATTTATTTTGTAGAATTTTGAATTTGAGAAACACTTTTTAGATTAAGTTGCTTTGCATTATCTCCCAACCGGTCTAATGTTATGAATATCCGATGAACTTCGAACATTTCCAATATTTATATTGCTTACAATATGAAAATAAATGGCGCATTATTACATAACATCATAAGCCAACGCAGAATTAACTCAAGTCAGTAATAAGAGATACAGTTTAGTGAGAGAAAATTAGTTTCTGTATGTCTTGTAATTGTATTGGTACCGAGTTACTTATTAAACTACTTATACGTAGCTACAAGCTCAATACTCGGTGATGGTATAATGTTTTTCTGAAGTCAAATTCAAGTGAAAATCATACTACAATTTAGATATTTATTACTTAATTGCGCCAGAACGCCTGAACGCATCTCTATGACATTTGAAAGATAGATTATGGTCTTGAATACACTGTACACTGCACATATATTATTATGCTACTATTTTTTCCGGAAAAATGTGTGTTAAAAGTTTGGGAAAGATTTGACTTCCCACGCGAACTAGTTTGTAATATGTAAGAAACAGTCTCACAACCACTGACATAAACTATGAAAATCACTAACTAACAGTAACTGCCAAGTAGTTCGTTTGCACTCAAATCCCTCGTTCTAAACATATTCCTACCCTTTTATAATCAGACAATTTGTTATTATTTATCCATCGACCAATAGTATTGCGTTACCGGTATAACCAGTCAAAATAATATCTATTAACTTATTTTTATTAAATAGTGAACTGTGTTCTCATCTATTATAGTTTGGCCCTATTTTTAATAAAATAAATAAGAGTTTTTGATGTGGTGACAACAAATCTGACATTTTCTTGGCTCTCGATGTATACACGGTTGTTGTAGAATGAAATGTAATCCTTTAATATTGTAATTTACAATATGGCGGTCACAAATTTAGGACTTAAAACTATTTATATTTTTACCTGTTCGCAGTACATCAGAAAGAGTCTGGAAGAAAAAGTAGGGTAATTAAAACATACACTATTGTTAACCGTCTTCGAAAAAGATTAGGTTCTCAATTCGACTGATGTTTTTTTATATATTTGTTACGCGATTATTCCGCCAATTATTAATCGATTTTGATGATTCTTTTTTGTTTCGTAGGTTTTACTTCGAAGGCGGTGTCGTGTAAAATTTTATCAAAACTGATTCACCGCTTTTTGAAAAACCAACAAAAACAAAAAAATATATACACAGGTGACGTTTTAGTTAAAGTTTGTAAATGTAGGTATAGCCTTGAAGTCAGTTTTTATTTCTAAAAAATTTACTTTATTTATCTCGAAATAAAATCAACCAAGTTGCATAAATTGTTCCATGTACAACAATTGCGTATCATCATCATTTAGTAAAATGAACCGATTCAGCAATTAGTAGTCTCTCTATAATAAATATTTTACAGCTCAAAACGTTCTATACTAACAAAAACTTCGTTACTTCAAAATCAACATCAATAAAACTATTTGTTTTATTCGGGCATAAATCAAAGTCCGAAATGAAACAGTGCCTTTGCTATGAATTAATTGCATCAAAGTGATAATTTTTTTTTAAATCGAACAGAAAAAATCCTTTGCATTTCATGGTAAAAAAAAATACAGAGTTGAAAACTTGTACAGGAAGGAAATATATGATCGATCACTTAATGAGGAACACGAAAAAGTTTATCACCATCATTCGTTTTGAATCTTTTCTTACAACTTTAGACTACTTCCTCACACCTAGCCTTTTAAAGGTGACATTTTAGTTAACGGCGTAGAACGCATCATACAAAGGTATGGAGAAGGCTTCGTGTGTGTAACTTAACCAGGGTTATTGCCTGAAGGACTATTGTATTGTGATAGTGGATTATGCAGAATATAAAAACGCTTGGGATTTAATTATTTTCTTTTTGGATTCACTGTTTATTTTAAATACTTCATAGAAATGTAATGTGAGCTAATATGTTTCTTATCTTCCGTCTTTTAATGCTTTTCTTTCTTTTTTTAAATTAATTTTATCTTGTTTAGTTTTAAATATTCATATTTTCATAACATCATTTTAGTTTACCTTCTTTGCGGATACAAGCAATGTAACCAAAGACTTGTAAAAAACATGTTGAAAAAGAGTGTCCTTGGAGTTTCTGACTGATCTTCACCACAGGATCTACCAGACAACTAGCTTCACGACTGGCTAAGTCTGACTGACTACTACTCCTGACAATTCAAAAATACTTATAATGGGTTTAATTTAAATAAATGATTTTGATTTAAATCTTAATAACATTATGTATAACACACAACAAAACAGTGCCGCAGTGGTGTGATACATTTCACTAAATATTTTAAAACCATCTAGTGATTAAAAGATCGTGAGTTTGCCTTATTTCTTCTCATACGGCTCAACTATTTGGAAACGGGCGGTTATGGTCGACACAGGCAGATACGGTATTATTTATGATAATAATCATGTTACTTTTGACAAAACAACCTATTCTTCCGGTGGCAACGACAGTGACTATGAAATTCTCACTATTATCGATTACTGGACACTACAAATATCGCGATACATCAGCATACACCTTTACATTCTTATGTAGTTCATTTCATCATACACTTGAACCCCTTATCCTCCAGTTTAAACACTATCCGAGCTAACAGTGGTAGTACCACGGTTTGCTTCGAAGTATCACAAAGTGATACCACGGCTTCACAGAAAATAGGCAGTGAAGCAATGCTCGCTGTTCGCTGAGGGAGGTAGGTTACCGGAGGCCCTATGTCTTCCCTCTCCCCATCTCCCTCCTTCTACCTCCCCCTCCGCTCTCCCCCTCTTCCCCCCTTTCCCTACTCCCACCTTAAAGGCCGGCAACGCACTTGTGACTTTCGAGTTGCAAGTGCCCAATGGCGACAGTAATCACTTATTAGCATCCCATAAATAAAACCGTATGAGACGAAAAATTTAATCCCAACTAATTATAAATGCAAAAGTGAGTTTGTTTGTAACGCTTACGTCTTAACTACTCGGCCGATTATCATGAAATGTCTTCCCGCTCTTACCCCCTCTCTCCCTCTTCCCCTACTCCCACCTTAAAGGGCGGCAACGCACTTGTGACTCTTGAGTTACAGGTGCCCATGGGCGGCGGTAGTCATTTACCATCAGGTGAACCGTCTGCTCGTTTGCCCCCTGTACCATAAAAAAAAACAATATAGGATATCTTAAATCCAGAAAAAAGTACCGTCCCCGAGGGATAGACAAAATTAAGTGTTACGTGAGCGAGCCGCAGGCGAAAGTTAGTAATATTATAAATGCGAAAGTAACTCTGCCTGTCCCTTTTCACGCCTCAACCGCTAAACCAATTTTGAAAATTTTGGTATAGGTAGCATTGGAAAATGACATGGCTACTTTTAGTCTCGAATATAAAACTTGAGGCTGGTGAATTAGGGATTTGAATGAAAGTTTTTATAGAAGATATTCTACGCAGTCGAAGTCGCGGACACCAGCTAATAGAAAATAAAATGACTTAATAACATTAAAACTTTATCCTTATTTTAGTACTTGAAAATTTATTTATATATTTCATAACAGTTAGCATTACTGTTAAAATAATATCGACGCCTATAGCTGTAACGGTTAACTGACAAAAATGACGTTGATGAGTCACCAAGCTATATGAATGGACTCTGCGTGCGAGAGATAAAACTGACCTATTGAAGTGAAAAACTAGTTCATTTTACTCGGCATTGCTTTTTTCTGAACAGGATATACTTGAATGGTTTGGGCATACATTTTTGTTTTTTTTTTATTAGCGCTTTTGTGTAATCTCTAGTTGCCTTAGAAATATGACTAGTAGTTTCTGATAACGACTTCTCTCACGTTTTTCTAGGACTTTTTGACGTGTGTAAACCCCCATCTTACCGGGGTTTAAAAAAAGTGGTATGTCGGGCCCAAACCGGCTAAAAACACGCAGTGTTCCGTTTTGGGGGTTTTGCCGAGGTGGTTTAACCTAGAGAGGAAATCCCTCTGAGTACGTCTAGAGTGATGTCCCGCAGTTAAACAACAGGCGACCTTAACGCAGAGTGCGGGGACCTTGTACCCATTTATTCAGACAGTCACTGAATACATCATGGAAAAATCAATATTTTTGCAACTTTCCAGACCACGTTATTTCCTGTAAAAGTACTTATTATCCTGTGACTTAGATATATTTTGTACCAAATTCTCAGATAAGACAATTGTTTTGTCTTAGTCAGATAAAGTGAAATTTCTTTTTCTGAAAATTTTACCATTCCTTGTTTATTTTCAAATGCTGAATCATCATTAAAAGTGAATGATGTGTAACAGTAAGGTGCGACGTCATGCCTTATTATTTCATACGAAAATGTACCGAACCAACAGTTTGACATTTAGTTAAAATATACTGATTTCACTTGACAGTACCCGGTTATTGGAAAGGTTTAGGTACATATTTACAATAATCTATGATAACTGAGGGTAACTGGCGTTTAATCCAGTTTGGCGGGTGAACATTGTAATAATATCATTATGGCTCTTTGAAATAATATATATATAGATAATACATATAAGCGTTAATCAGCGATTTTACGGACTAGTTAGTAGATAGTACTGATTAATCAGAAATCTTTACCATCTATACTTCTATAATTTTAAAGTTGAAGAGGTTTTTCTTTGATTTATAGTTTTTTTAAACGCGCAAATCTCTGGTCTTGTCAGTCAGATTTGAATAATTCTTTTTGTATTGTATAGATCATTTATCGTGGAAGGTTAAAGGCTCTGTAACATAACGCTACGACTCTAAGGAGCAGAGCAGTGACCATAAACGTAAGTGAAACTGGGGTCAACGACTACTTATACAATAAAGCGTTTCCAACAGACTACGATTAACTTCACAATAAAAGCGGATACATATGTATACAAAATACAACTTATAGAATTTGTTCAACAATTCGTTGCTACAACCAATTATAACTTTCAAAACGATTCAAACTTCTTGGCTATAAAACTGATTTGTTGGCCTAACCAGTTTCAGCACTTGTTTACTGTAACGAGCACATCGAAGGCGGTTGCCATGCATGCCATGTTAGGTAAAACAAGAATTATTTGACGTTATGGTAATACGGTTTTTGATAAAGTGATGTAGAAAAAAAGTGCAGCAAACTGATACTGGCATCAGAAAATTCAAATTCAATACCTTTATTTCACAAAATTGCTTTATTTTTTTTTAAATCGTCCTATTTTAGCGTTTCGTTCCTCAAAAAGAAAATAGTAACCATTATAGTATCACCTTGTTTTCCGTCTGTCTGTCTGTCACGACTACCTTTTCCTCAGGAACCCGTGAAGGCATTAAGTTGAAATTAAAATCAAATACATTATGTGTCTGCGGTTCCTTAAAGCTGTAAAAAATGTTTCTGACTAAATAATAGTATATATACCTTTTAGAATACTAGTAAACTCGAGTTCATATTATTCCATTTGACAAGTCCCGCAGATTGGGCTTCATAATAATCCATTACTGAGTAGTTGCTATGTAACAGATAAATCACTCCCTACAAAAATTTCGATATCTACCGTTTTAATTGCCTACTTTTTCCGAGCACCAACCTCTATTTGCGAAAATGAACTTTAATGTTCGTAAGCACGGTTTATATTGCCTCGCGATAGCGCAAGTCTGTTTAGGGTCACATCTTCAATATATTTTTTTATTAAAACATTCCTATGTAATAGGTATTTGTATTTGTGTATATAAGAGTACTTGAGTAGTATAAGTAGGTATAATTATTGAGTATTGTACGTATGTAATAGATGATAAGCATTAACCATATTTTAATTTAACGTCAACGATTACTACCTGTTTAATAAAATAACTCCAGTCCATTCCAAGGTTGCCTATAAGAGATTGCTTTAAGCGATAAGGCCGCCCTTTGGACACTATTTATGAGATATATCTTCTGTTACATATTCCTTGTAAACCCTGGTGTACAAATAAAGTGTAATCTATCTATCTTTTTTTCTTTTTTATGTCGAGGTGGAAGATTGTCATGGTTGTCCTCCGCCCTTGTCCGCCCGGGTCTGTCGGACTCTTATCGACTAAAAACCACCCCCGTGTTCCACTGCTTGGCCATGATCGGGGGAGCGAGAATCGCCATTGCATTCTTCCGCAACCGCCGACAGGCATTGACCCGTCTCACCCAAGACGGATCCCGTCACCCGGTGCGACCGTCACCCATCGGTCACACACCTCTGAGAAGCGCGCGTGGAATACTGCTCTCTGCTACTCGGGCCTGTATCTGTTCGGACGACGACTTCCCCAAAAGTTCTTCGCCCGCAGGCCGGTTCCTACGGTGGCCGGAGATCATTGAATGCCCTCCGGCGCCCGGTGCGTCTACTGCGGGCAGAGAGAGTTGTACTTCGCTCTCTCTCCCGTTCGGCCGCCTCCTTTGCGGACATCACCTCCTCGCAGAAGGCGGCGACGGCATTCCATGCACTCTCGCTCCGGACCATGGACAGCACCACGGCCGGCAGCGAGAAACTATCCGCAGAACCGACTGCCGCGACGAGATCACGACGCTGGTTAGCCCAGGCTGAGCATTCCGCGGTGTGGGCCAGTTGTCCCATGGCGTCGGCCAAGATTTTGAGCGACGCCGGAAGAGTCCTCATCGGTTTCGTGAACGCCAGAGTCACGCTCCTGGCGGCGAGACCGATGAGGTGCTTTAAATGCCTCTTCACGGGACACACCCGCGTCAAGTGCGCCAGCTGCTTTGACTGCAGCGGACTATGTTTCCGCTGCGGTCGACCGGGGCACAAGGCGGCGGAATGCTCCGCCGCCCCTCACTGCCCTGTGTGCGCGGCGGGAAATCTTCCCGCCAACCATCAGATGGGGCAGGGTGGCTGCAAGCCGCCCCGCACTTCTCGACAAACTTCGGGGGCTAGCCAATCGACCCAGGCTGCCTCCGTTGTCAATCCTGCGTCGTCGTCGTCGCCCATGGAGGAGGTTGTAGAGACAGTCCAGTAATGGACCAAGTCTCCAACCTCCTTGTCCAGACGAACCTGAACCACTCTGCCGGTGCGCAGGATCTTTTCCTGCAAACCATGGCGGAGTGGTCGATAGGTGTCGCCGTAGCCGTGGAGCCCTATTACGTTCCTCCCCGTCCAAATTGGCTGGGTGACTGGGACGGCTCCGTGGCAGTCGTCAGCTCCACGGCGGCTCATTCCCCGCCCTTGTCGCTAAGAGACAAGGGTACTGGATATGTTGCTGCCGAATGGGGGGGGATCACCATATATGGTGTCTACTTCTCCCCCAACCGGAGTCTGAGCGACTTCGAGGTCTTCCTCAATAACCTGGAGACCTCGATCCGGCGACTAGCGTCTGGGCACGTCCTAGTGCTGGGGGACTTCAACGCCAAGTCTGTTGCGTGGGGTTCCCCCAGGACGGACGCACGGGGTGATGCCGTAGAGGAGTGGGCGGCATCGGTGGGCCTCTGTCTCCTAAACAGAGGCTCCACCAATACGTGTGTGCGACAGCAGGGGGGGTCGATAGTGGACCTTTCGTTCGCTACCCCTGCTCTCGCCGCACGAGTAAGGAACTGGCGTGTCTTGGTAGAGGTTGAGACGCTCTCGGATCACCTGTATATCCGATTTGAGCTCTCCCGGACCCAGGACCCCAGAAGGGGTCACACGGCGCGGCGTTCTTCTCGCTTCCCGCGGTGGGCTGTTACGAAGATGGATAGGGACCTACTAGAGGAGGCAGCTATTATTTACTCATGGCTGTCTCCGCAGCCTCTGACTGAGGAGGTAGACATGGGGGCAGGCCGCTTTCGCGATGCGATTACGCAGATTTGCGATGCGGCCATGCCCCGCGTCCGAGGTCGTCGGCCTCCAAGGAAGGAGGTCTACTGGTGGTCCCAGGAGTTGGCGGACCTCCGTGCGGCCTGTACTCGTGCCCGGAGGTCCTACACCCGCAGCCGGCGTCGTCACCGCGAGGAGGGCGAGGAGGACCAGCTTCATGAGGAGTACCGAGAGGCGCGGAAAACTCTGAAGCTGGCCATTAGCCGCGCCAAAGAGGAGAGGAGAAAGGAGATGCTGGAGGGTCTCGATCGTGACCCCTGGGGTCGCCCATATCGCGCGGCACAACAAAGGCTCCGCGCGTCGGGCCCCCCCCTTACGGAGACTCTCCAGCTCAGCTTCCTGCAGGATGTGGTTGAGGGCCTTTTCCCGCAACGGGTGGGACACACACCCCCGTCGATGGCCCTGTTGGCCGGACACGACGGGGAGGTCGAAAGTGAGGACGTTCCGCCCGTCACAGAGGCGGAGGTAGGGGCGGCTGTTCTACGGATCCGTTCCAAGAACACCGCCCCCGGGCCAGACGGGATCCCTGCCCGAGCTTTGGCCCTCGCCCTCGACCACATGTCGGACCGCCTCAGGGAGGTGTTTGACGCTAGCCTGGCGTCCGGATGCTTCCCTGACTGCTGGAAGAGCGGGAAGCTGGTGCTTTTAACGAAGCCGGGACGGCCTACCGACTCGGTCGCAGCCTACAGGCCCATCGTGTTGCTGGACGAGGCGGGTAAATTGTTTGAGAGGGTCCTCTCTGCCCGCATCGTCCGGCACCTTGGCGAGGTCGGCCCCGATTTGTCGGACGCCCAATTCGGTTTTCGAGCGGGGCGTTCGACCGTCGGCGCTGTGTTGCGCCTGAGGGCCGTGACCGAAGAGGTAGTGAGCTGTGGCGGCGTGCTGTTGGCGGTGTCGTTGGACATCGCCAACGCGTTCAATAGTCTGCCATTCAGCTGCATCAGGGAAGCACTCCACTATCACGGAGTGCCAGGGTACCTGAGGCGGCTAGTGGCAGACTATCTAGAGGAGCGTACCGTCGTGTACGAGGACCGAGATGGTGTTTTGAGTAGTCGGCCCATGTCGTGCGGTGTTCCGCAGGGGTCTGTCCTTGGACCACTCCTGTGGAACATGGGGTACGACTGGGCCCTTCGAGGCGACTTCCCCCCCGGGATGGGCGTAATCTGTTACGCCGACGACACACTGGTCACAGCCCGGGGGGCGAACTTCCAAGAGGCGGCGCGTTTGGCCACCAGAGGTGTCTCTCTGGTGGTCGGTCGCATCGAGGCGCTGGGTCTGCGGGTGGCCCTGGATAAGACGGAGGCCCTTTTATTTCATGGGCCTCGTCGTGGTCCACCCCCTGGCGCCTCCATCGTAGTCAACTCGGTTCTCGTACCGGTTCGGGCCCACATAAGGTATCTGGGCCTGATCCTCGACGGTAGGTGGCTCTTCGACGAGCACTTCCGACAGCTTGCTCCGAAGCTGGTCGGCGCTGCGTCCGCAGTTGGGCGACTCTTGCCCAATTTGGGCGGACCCAGCGTCGCTACAAGACGGTTGTACACGGGGGTTGTCCGGTCAATGGCACTGTACGGTGCACCGGTGTGGGCGGGAGCTCTGACCGCCCAGAATAGGGCGCGCCTCTGGCGCCCTCAGAGGGTTATGGCGGTTAGAGCCATACGCGGATACCGCACCGTGTCGACGGAGGCGGCGTGCGCGTTGGCCGGGACTCCCCCGTGGGATTTGGAGGCGGAAGTGCTCGCCGAAGTATATCGGCGAACGGCTGAGTTCCGGGCGGGAAGCGGCAGTCGGCCCCCGCCCGAAGAGGTACGCGAATGGCGTGAGGCCGCTCGCCGAGCCACCATGGCTCGTTGGTCGTCCCGGCTGGAGGCTCCACGTGCTGGCTTTGCCGCCGTGGAGGCGCTCCAGCCGGTCATCGTCGAGTGGGCAGGGCGGCAGCACGGGACCCTTTCCTTCCGACTGACGCAGGTTCTTTCCGGGCACGGCTGCTTCGGGAAGTACCTGCACTCGGTCGCTAGGAGGGAACTGAGTCCCGCCTGTCATCACTGCGACTGTAGTGAGGACTCGGCTCAGCACACGCTGGCGGTTTGCTCCGCCTGGGCGACGCAGCGTCGGGCCCTCACTGTAGTCATCGGAGGGGATCTCTCGCTACCGGCCGTCATACGCTCCATGGCCGGTAGCGACAGGAATTTTACCGCGGTCGCGACCTTCTGTGAGGACGTCATCTCGCAGAAGGAGGCGGCGGAAAGGGTCCGGGAAGACGATCTCCACTCGGACCTAATTCGCCGCCGGCGAACCGGGCGGCGGAGGCGCGCTTACCAGCGCCTCATGCCGCCCTGAGTGTGGCCGCGGGTGAACGGGATGGGTTTTTCCCCTTCACCCGCTATAGTGGCCCCCCGCGAGGAGGCGGCGTCCGCGTGTGCCTGGACGTCGCCTAATTGAGAGGTTTTTACCCGAAGGTGGTGCCCGCGCTTTTGCGGGCAGGCGCTAGGGGGGGTCCGGATGTCTTAATAAAAGCTGTTCCCGAATCCCTCCTACTTAGGGCGCAGTACGGCACACCGTGTGGTTTTAGTCGGTTCGATTCCGACACACCGCCCCACCGAAAACCCCGGTGGGGTGACGGCCCGAGGGGGTTTCCACACGCACAAAAAAAAAAAAAAAAAAGGCTGAGCATTCCGCCAGTGTGTAAAGCGCCGTGTCGTCGGGGCAGTCACCACAATTATGGCACCGTGACGTTGGATCTCGGCCGATCCGACACAGGTACTTGCCGAAGCAACCGCGTCCGGAAAGTACCTGCGTCATCCGGAAAGTGAGGGCTCCATGCCCTCTCTCCAGCCACTCTCGTAGGACGGGTCTTACCGCCGCTATAGTGGCGTGCCCTGCACTGGGTCGCGCAAGTCGCTGCTCCCACTCCGTCACCAAAATCTGGCAGAGCTCACCCCGGTGTGCCTCTTTTCATATTGGCTATCGAGGACGAGTCCCAGGTACTTCATCATACGCTCGATGCCGATGCGGACACCTCCCACCATGATATGGGACCCCGAAAGTGGCGTCTACCGAGGCCCGTGAAAACAAACGGCCTCGGATTTGCGCAACGCAACCCCGAGACCCAACCGCCGGATCCTACCAACAACTTGCGCAACCCCAGCCGTCACCAGAATTGCTGCTTGCCGATGCGTCTTTCCACGCATTTTCGCAAGCGTGTCGTCGGCATAATAAATGACGCCGACACCATGGAGAAGCGCACCGCGCAGAACCCAGTCGTAACCGATGTTGCACAGAAGCGGGCCCAGGACTGATCCCTGTGGAACACCGCACAACGTCTCTCGCCGACCCCAGCCATCGTGACCCGGGTATATGACGGCCCTGTCCTCCAAATTTGCCCCGACAATACGATGGATGTAGAACGGCACCCCATGATACCGAAGTGCCTCTCTTATACAACTCCAGGGCAAGGTATTGAAGGCGTTAGCAATGTCGAGGCACACTGCCAATACGACCACACCCCGGACTACAGCTTCCTCCGCCAGAGCCCTAACACGCATGATGGCATCCACCGTAGAGCGCCCCCGGCGGAAACCAAACTGGTTGTCCGCTAGATCTGGACCTACCCCAGTTATGTGGCGGTCTGCAATTATTCTTTCGAAGAGTTTGCAGACCTAGTCCAGCAACACAATAGGGCGGTATGTGGATGGTGAATCTGCGGGGCGCCCTTCCTGCCTTAACAGGACCTGTATTCAAGTTTCCACCGGCTTGGAATCTGGCCCCGTTCCAAATATGGGCTGTAGAGCCCCACAAGTCGGGGCCAAAGGAACTTCGAGGCCTGAACCCATGCAAGGCCGGGAATGCCGTCGGGCCCCGGGGCGGTATTTTTGGCCTGAAGTCGATGCACCGCCACTCGAAGTTCCGCCCGGGTCACTTCGGGCACATCGTCGTCGCCCTGGTCGTTGTCAGGATACGAAGCCGGAACCATAGGCGGGGGTATGTGCTACGCCCTCAAGGGAAACAGAGAGCCTACTACCTCCGTAATCTATCCATCATATTTTAATCAATTTACACAAAACCTTAACAAATTATATACCTAAAAATAATATTAAAAGCGTGTGTACGCGACGCAGCTGTCGGCAACCCACTGCGTGTGAATGCGTATAAGGTCCATGAGGACGAATTGAAGCCAGGACAGGTCAGGGGACATTGCAATCAAATTTACTTCCACCACGCCACAGAGGTCGTCAAAAAGCCCAGAAAGAACAATTACTATGACATAATCAACGACCAACTCACATGACGTCATGTTTCTCACCACAACATTTGCGCCAAATAAGTGACTCTCCAATTAAACTTCTAGCGAGAACATCGCGTAGAATTAATTAAATCTGGAATGCATCCAAATCTAGATTTTGTCCATAGGTTTGCACTTGCATTCGTTTTCTACATAATATACGTATGTAATACTAGCAGCACCCCGCGGTTTAACCCGCGTAAGTCCCGATTCCTTCGAAATATTGGGATGAAAAGTAGCCTGTATGTTAATCCAGATCTCCAGCTATCTACATACCAAGTTTCATCGCAATCGGTTCAACATCCATCCATACATCCATTCATCCTCACAAACTTTCACGTTTATAATATTAGTAGGATAATATCTACGACTCTACGTATGGTTAATAAGAATATTAAAACATTGAATATAGTTACGTAGAGATAAGAACTGTAAATATAATTGTTCAATCTATTTAGGTTGGCTGATAAAAAACCGGCCAAGTGCGAGTCGGACTCGCGCACCGAGGGTTTCGTAAAATATTTTTATTATATGACGTAACAAAAAATTTACGGTTTTCGCAAATTTTTCCTTTGCCTGTGCTATAAGACGTTGCTTCGTACCAAATTTCAAGATTTTGAGTTCACGAGAAGTACCCTGTAGGTTTTGATTCCCTTGCGAGTGTCGAAAATTTGTGGAAATTTGCAGCATAAACGGCATCTTTTGATTGCGTTGGCTTAGAAGTTTGATTTTTTCACAGCTCTAAAGGACAGTAGACTTGAGTATTTGATATTATTCCAGCTTAATACCTTCACGCGTTCCTGAGAAAAAGGGTCTTGACAGACAGACAGACGTTCGGACGGACGGACAACAAAGTGATCCTATAAGGGTTCTGTTTTTTCCTTTCGAGGTACGGATCCCTAAAAACACGACAAATTTAAGGGCAAGACATTTTGACAACATACAGCGAGCCACGGCCCTTCTAGTGCTATTAAAAATTGAGCCATTACAACTTTAATGGTGTGCTTAGCAACCCTACTAAATTGAGTTAAGGTAACCCTACTCAGCAGCAGTACCACATATGGAAATTATTAACCTAATAAAAACTCGCCTTGCCTTATTCCATTAAGAAAAAAGTTACTTAATGTTTTACGTCACTATCTATGCAAAATGAGCAGCTTTATATTATTATCCTATAGCTACAAAGTCCAAAGCATTGTGTAAGGTGGCTAGCGTTGTAATATGTTCAGCAACAACGCTGAGGCAACGAGCTAGTTTGTTTGTTGTTTGCAACTCGTTAGCGGCTATCGGCGTATATAAGCTACACACGGTTAGGAAGAACGTACAACAAAATTAATTTTAAATGAAATACGAAATATAAACCTGGTTTTGCGATTTCGCCAACTGTTTATCAGATTGATTGTCATTTATGGTTACTGTTCCTCTCTTATAAGCTTCCACATTACACTTTTTTACTAAACACTATTTTTAATTTTACGTATGATACTTTTATCCTAATCCTGAAATGGACTGGCCTAGTGGTTAGTGACCCTGACTGCTATGACATAGGGTGTGGGTTCGATTCCCACGCAAGTCTGAGTGTTCTTTGTGTCCGTTGTTTGTTTGTTTGTAAAGTCCCTCGCGACACAGGAGTAATTCCTAATGCGGGATTTGTTTTTATAAAAGAAAAAAATCCAAGCTTTATAATATTTGTACAAATCTGCGTCTGAGAATAAAGGCTTTCGTGATTAAAGTTATACGCTTTTAATTTAGTGTGAATTTTAGGGATGCCCTACTAGTTTCCGACCCGACGGGGGACTTTTCCCAGGAGTGAAGCTCTGCCACGACGTCCCTTAACCGTTTATCTTTAATAGAGATGTGCGTCTGTCAGTGGCTAAAATGCTATTCATACATGCCACCATTGCGGATGCTGTCACGAGGACACCGCATTCCCCGCTTTGGTAGAGCGGGGGCGAATCAACGCCGTAACCTTGTGGCGGCTATCGGTGCGGGTAGCCTCCCGTTGGAGACAATGGTTCTGTAAAATGAGAAAAACGATATTTTGCAACCTTTTATGCAAGGGGGTGATGTGCACCAAAGAGGAGTCCGATAAAGAATCTGAGGGAATCAGCACTCTGTTCCCGCAGAAAACACACCGGGCACAGGAGAGTTCTAAACGATCTTCCCGGCCTTCATAAGCGATGAAATAGCAGCGGGTTTAGCAGAAGCAGGCCTGGCGCCGGCAGCTTAACGCATCCCAAGCACGCCTGTCGATGTCGGAGAGGGCCAAGGCACCCCCCACACACTATTCGACACCGCCTGACGATCTGTGAGGCAGGCGAAGTCTATTGAGTGTTAATCCTACTAGGGCGTACCTTGACTCCCGGCTACAGTCTATTGTAAAGTAAACGATGTGGTTTTAGTCGGTTTAAGTCTAATAAAACCACGTCATTCTGCAACTGGTGAAGTGATACCCGTGGGCTTCAAAAAGTACCTAAAAATAAACTTTACATACATAAAGTGTTGAAGGTTTATTTTTAAATACTATATAATGTTTGCTGATCATATTATCCGATCGATTAGTCACGATTTTTACATTACATATATCATATGCCTGTATGTACATGCATATAACAGAGGGAGTTAAGAAATAAGTTTAATAAACCTACGTGATATTTCAATTTTTAGTCTTCTTTCACCGTCGTCTTAGAGATCGTATGTATCGTAAAACACCGAGTAATTGAGCGAAACTAAAAAGTACTCGTTCTAATTGGACTTCTGGGATTTTTTTGTCGTACTCCCACATATTAAAAAAAAATAAGCAACCCTTTACGCCTCTTTCTTTATTTAATTAAATATTCTCAACCCATTTTTTCCCTTTCACTTCTAATTGCTATTTTACCCGGTGTTCGCAGCAATTGATCTCGGTTATCGGATTGCGGCGTAAAGGGATAAATGGATAAATATTATACCAATACTTGGCTTTTTGGCGAATCAATTTGCTTTGTTTATTTATATTACTTAAATAGGTATCTTATTGGCAGTAAAATGGTGTATTATAAGATGTGTTTTGGGTTTAAGTTTGGGCCAAAAAATCTGGGAAGTATATTGTAGTACTAAATTTATCATTCGCAAGATAGGTAGAACCTGGATTGCCTTGCTTCAAAGCAAAGCATGAACCCAAAAAGAGGGGCGTACTCAGCTGTATGTGTAGTCGGGTTGGGAACGATAATAATGATTATGATTTAAGGATTTTTTCCTAATCCCCCTAAACACTATCACTATAAACACCTAAAATTATTTATTTGTTTCTAAAATTATAACTCCCATGAGAAGAGACACATACAAGTACCTGTCATTGGAGCTCATTCCTCTATTAATCTGGAATCTTCTACATGTCGTAATCAAGCGGTATCCGGCACGCCAGCGGTACCTGGTGGCGATCGATGGGGTCATCACCATCCATAGTGGCTAGATGCGGCTTCAATATTGTTGCAGCGGTCAAGTAAAACAGTCATCGAAGAAACTGTGTTGCGTTCCTTAGTTGCCTAAATACCTACTTAGTTTTACACTGATTTCTTTGTTATGGGATTACTCAGGACTATAGCTACTTTGACTTTGTTTTCGTGTTCATTTTATTTGCTACTGAGTGACACCTACCTGGAAGAAGTTGCTTTCAGTAATAAGGCCGCCCTTTGTACATATTCACCTGATGTATTTCTGGTAAAATCATGTTTGTTGGTGTGCAATAAAGTTTATTTCTATTTTATTATGATCTATTTACTATGCCCACAAATCTATGGCCGACGGACAAAGTGATTTTTTTATAGAATAGGGGACAAACGAGCAGACAAATTACCTGTTGGTAAGTGACTACCGTCTCCCATGAGTAACTTCAACTCAAGAGCCACAAGGTGCGCTTAAGGTGGGAGTAGGAGAAGGGGGAGGAAGAGGGGTAGATGGGGACAGGGTTAGCGCCTCCTGTAACCTCACTCATTCGGTGAAATACAATGCAAACATTGCTAAACTGTCGATTTTCAGTGAGGCCGTGGTATCACTCCGGTCGAGCCGGCCCATACATGCCGAAGCATGGCTCTCCCACAGTTAGTATATCAATAATTTATAGATGTTACACATATATAACGTCAATAGCCTATCTTAGGTATTATCAATAAAATTAATTGGAAACAGTAGGTTTTTTTTTATAAATAGGTAAACACAAAACAGTTCAGTACCTTTTCCTCCTCTGTTTATTAACCGATTTTCTTTTTTTCTTTTGTTTAGATTGACGAGCTTGTGTGTTATCTATAAAAAGTTTGCAAACATTTTTATTTTCGTACTATCGACGGGGCTTTAGTATTATTAAAGTAGGTCTCAGATGTACAATGCACAAATGTACAAGAGTGGACAAAAAATGTTAGACATATACATATAATATAAATAATAACTCCACACATCTCACACACGGCCGTTTGATCCCGAACTAGGCAGAGCCTGTACTATGGTAACCAAACTGCTGTTAAACATACTTATATATTTCTAAATACATACATATTATAGATAAATTACACCCAGACACAGAACAAATGATCATGCTCATCACACAATTATTTGTGCTGGGTGGGAATCGAACCTCTGGCTTAGCAGTCAGGGTCACTAACCACTAGACCAACAGGCCAGTTTACATACTAATACATATGTATTAAAATTATCAATAATGATTATAATCGATCTTCCACGACCAACAGACGAACACTAGTATTAGTTAACTCTAGATACGAGTATATAATATATTCCCTGGAAAAGCTATTAACTAGATTTGGATTACAATCTGACTAAATAAGCGTATAATGAATCGTGAAATAGAGAGCTACTAGTATCAATATTCAGTAAAAAATAACTAATTTAAATAAATGAGAAAGTATAATAAACATAATTATTGTCCAGATAAAACACCCACACTTAGAACTAAGGTTAGTTTAAATTGTTCAGTTTTAACTAAGTTTAGTTTAGATTGTAATACACAGATGACGTTGATCGGTATTTCTAAATCGCGCTATACTTGGTTACGTGAGAATGTATAAATAGTTTTAAGAAATTGTATTGTGTGTGAATCGTATTCTGAGAAAATATACGCATAATGGTATATTTTTCTGGTGAGTGGTATTACTACCGTCTACGCATTACGCCTACGCATCTCGGCTTTCGTTCAATTATAACTACCTAAAACTAAGTTCCATCATTCTTCTATCTTTGTGTAAAAATAGCGCGGTTCACTACACACTGCCATATATAGTACTAGCAGCGCCCCCCGGTTTCACCCGCGTAAGTCCCGATCCCGTGGGAATATCGGGATAAAAAGTAGCCTATTCCTTAATTAAATTTTATATTAAATTTAATAGTCAATCCAGGTCTCCAGCTATCTACATACCAAGTTTTATCGCAATCGGTTCAGTAGTTTTGGCGTGAAAGAGCAACAAACATCCATCCATCCATCCAAACTTTCACATTTATAATATTAGTGGGATAGTGGGATTAGTGCAAAATCGTATCGTCTATGCTCTCCATATTCTATGCTTTTATGGCTATACTAATCCGGTATCGAAGTATCTACTTAGGGATATACATCATGCAACTGCAGGAAACACAAATAATAACTGCTCATAAAATCTGGAGGTTTCTTGAAGCCATAAGTCTGAGAAGTGAACTATAAAGCAAGGGTGCACTAGAAAAGACCAGAAATGGTCGAAGTACAATAACGCTCTCAACAATAATAATAATCATTATAAAGGTTGCCTAGAAGAGATCGCCGTGAGTGAGACGACCTAAGATAACATACACTTATACCTAGTACCTTTGTATGTTTATATTGCTCCCCTAAATTATGAACAATGAGGAGTATTAATAAGTGTACAAATAAACAGTTAAAACAAAAAAAAACATAGAAATAATCTTAACATACATTAAATAAATAATTTTATTCAGTTAAAAAATATCATCAACATTTTAGCTACAGGACGTCCACGCGTGGACACAAGCCTCCCTCAATGATTTCCAAGAAGATTGCAAGCACTCTGCATCTGGGCCGCGACCTTTGCAAGATCGTCTTCCCATCTCATTGATGGATAAGACAATATAATCTGCAAATGAAAAAATCCTACTACACAATATCATACCATTAAAACATTAATTATAACTAAATAAACAACTTAAAAAATGTGCGTCTCGGGACGCCCGACAGAAGTGATAACTTAAACGCCCGACAGCGTACGTAACGAAGCGGTTTACCCTCCCACAAGAAGTTATCACTTCAAAACAAAAATAATATATTTCTTTTATCATGGCACTTATTACTTGGCAAAAGTCAACCCGAATTCACATTACCACCGAACCTTCAATCAGCAAAGCATGAAACAATACACGGTTAAATTGAAAGCCTTATTTTTCCACCAAAAATATATATTGTTGTAGATTTCGTTTGTTTTTAATTTTCCTTGTTTGAAAAGACATGCTCCATGTAATTGTTTTCTTTGATAGTATTGTAAGTAATTGCTTCGGAATGGCAACAGTTTTGATAGGCTTTTTGATAATTTTATTGTGTTTCTTGTAATGGTAATATTTCAAGTTAGATTCTCATATAAATAATATGTTGGCTAATTCAATATTTAATAATTTGCTAGCTTCCGAGGTATCTTTATTATTTCTGCAAAAAGTATTGTTGTATGTAAATATAACTACTACAATTTTTTTGCCTCGCACAACCAATCTCTGGAACAAATTGTCGCCTGCGGTATTTCCGGACCGATACGACCTTCAAACCTTCAAGAAAAGAGCGTACTCCTATCTCAAAGGCCGGCAACGCGCTTGTGACTCTTGAGTTGCAGGTGTCCATGGGTGACGGTAGTCGCCTACCATCAGGTGACCCGTCTGCTTGTTTTGTAAAAATATAAAAAAAAAAAAAAATTGTACGCATCTGACTAAAAAAAAACATATTAGGAGCTTCGTAGGAACTACATAATCATGTAGGTAGACACGTTATAGGTATTACATACCTTTGAATTACCTGACGTTTCGACCAGGTTGCACTGGTCGTGGTCACAGGCTGATGGGCTCGGCGGTAGAAGGTTCCTCATTGGATGGATGAAGAACCTTCTACCACTGCCCATTTACTATTTGTAAAATTGAAACACAATTATCGAAAATGTACTACTACATGTGGTTGTATACAAACGTATACTATACAAATGTATGCTATACTGACAGTATCTGGCCTGTTGGTCTGGTGGTTAGTGACCCTGACTGCAAAGCCAGAGGTCGTGGGTTCGATTCCCACCCGAGTCTGGGTGTTCTTTGTGTCCGTTGTTTGTATGTTTGTAAAGTCCCCCGCCACACAGGAGTAATTCCTAATGCGGGAGTTGTCTTTTTAAAGAAAAAAAAAAAAAAAAAGTATCCCTATTCTGTGAACAAGCCGGCGTCTCCCTTTTCTGGTGTTTATCTGACTGCTCATAAATGCGAAATAGACATGTTTTTTATCACTAGATTACGCGCTCTTTGTTTTTGTCTGTGTCTAATTGTAAACTTCCCGATTGAAATGGCTTCACATACTACTCTGAATAAAAAAGAGATTTGTGTGGCTTTTTAAATATGAAATTTTATTAAATATCTTCTTAAAACGAGGCCTTTTTGGTAGACCTTTATATTAAAATTTATTTTGGATGATTCACAGATAGTCCGAGTTTTTATGGGTTAGTGACAAAAAGAGCAGACGGGTCACCTGATCGTTAATGACTACTGCCGCCCATGGACACCTGAACAGTCACAAGTGCGTTGCCGCCCTTTCAGGTGGGAGTAGAGGAAGGGTGACAGTAGGGGGAAGAGACTCCGGTACCTTCACTCACTTGGGGGAATACAATGAAAACATTGCTTCACGTCGGTTTTCTGTGAGACCGTGGTATCACTCCGGTCGAGCTAGCCCATCGTGAAGGAGCGTGGCACTCCCACTTGAGTCATCGTTTGATGAGTCTCCAAGTAAATTTTGAACTAATTATATTTATATAAAAACATTTATTTAAAAATAATATGTCTACCTTTCATATTTACCTACCTTTCCAAAAGCATCTGACACTAGTAAAACAGAAATTCAGATTACTAACTCAAAATCTTAGCAAATTGATATGTACTCGCGAATTTACATCTCCAAACTCGGCATTAAACTAATTTCAAAATAAATTTGAATTACCTCCCAGTGTAATGTTATTAATCAGGGAGCGGATAGATTGCTACATCTAATTTATTAGTCTGGCTTTTACCCCAAAATTAAATGTTTAATTTAGTTGGTGAATATTTAGGACACACTTTAACTGACGAATTCATAATTATTTTGAATAAAAAATTTAATGTGTAAATCCAAAACTAAAAAAAAAATTCGTTTGTAGGAAACGGTAGTAGTACTTTCTATTCACAGGAGTTTCCTTGTAAGGGTAACACCTGTGACCCTGGTAATATGGACTGTGACGGAACACCGTGTGGTTTTAGTCGGTTCGAGTCCGACCACCCTATACCACTCTACCGCTTAGCCCCGGTCGGGCGACGACCCATGGGGCTTGGCATTGGTGTAGGGCTCTGTTTCCGCATTTAGATTCATAGATGGTCCATTATGCTTTCAGATAGGCTGACTAGTTGAGCCAGCCTCGCTCGAGCAGCTCGACCCATGGGGCTTTCCACACGTTAAAAAAAAAAATAGTGCTTTCTATAAGACAATAAATAAACAAATAATAGTTTAAAAAAACTAAAAAAAACACGCTTTTATAAAAAAATTAAAATATATTTTAATAAATTTGGATTAAGTATAGTGTAAATAAGAAATCAAAGCGTGGGGTGCATGCATAGTGTCAATAGTTATAAAAATATTATTGCCACTATATGCAGCCCACGTTTTTTTTTTTTTTAAACTACTATTTTTTGTTTTTTTAATCGAATTATGGCATTGTCATCGGTCTTTGACAGGTGTGCAAAATTTGAATAAAATCTATCCGTTTAAAGTAGGTGAAAATCGCGCCCTAAGGAATCGGTTACAAACAAACATACAAGTGAAGCTAATATAAAGCGTATAAAAAGAATTAGAACCTATCGTTTAAATTCAAAATGTCTACCCAGTGGTAACAGCCAAGAAATCCGAAGTAATTGCCGCAAAATATCTCCATATTTGTATAAGCAATATTTTGCTAAAAAAAGTATTTGGTTAAAACACATTTTTATCCCTATGTTAAAAGTTTCTAGGATCAGTTTGGTACCAACCGATAAACTTTAGTACAATTTATTAAAATATGAGAAATTTATTTTATCAATATACTAGCAAACCTCCCCTGACGTCGCACGGGTAGCAGAGACATCTTCAACAACCATCATCATATTTCAACCAATTACACCAAATCTTAACAAATTATACACCTAACCTTCCTCATGAATCACTCTGTCTATTAGTGAAAACCGCATGAAAATCCGTTCAGTAGTTTTTCAGTTTATCGCGAACAGACAGATACACTGACGCGGCGGGGGACTTTGTTTTATAATATGTAGTGATGAACCACGGTTTGATCTAGCTCTTGAGTAAAATAAAATGAGAACTGACACTAATTCTTATAAACTCGTTTCGGTTCCGTATTTATATCTGTGAAGAGTATGGCCACAGATAAGATAATAGTGTACGGTGCCAAGTCTCCTTATGTTATCTTTATAAAAGGTGACACAATACAATGGTTTATTCATAACCAAATTCCCAAAGACCTAAAAGCCTCTTACAAAACTCAAAACAAAAGCTGATTACAATCAACAAATTCGGTGTCTTAAGGAACCACCAGCGCACAATGTCGCGCCTTAATGCTCTAACACATAATGATTATTCATCAAATTTCAAAGCATTAACATAACATACCTCCCTTTAATTTATGCTACAAACTCGTCATTACGCACACCTTTTGAAAACTAAAGTTACTGGGTAAGAGGCTCAACCGTAAAATATATATCTATTAAAGTCAAGACTTGGTTTATGTTGAGCAGTATGTAATTGGATGTTCTACAAGCGTTTTGCAGTTTAAGTCGAACTTAATATAAAATAATAAGCTGTCGTTATCCGGGTTTGTAGTTCTAATATGCCTAATTTCATTATATGTAGAAGTCCTGTATGAAATTGCTGAACTCCTTACTACGCCTTTTGATAACGAAAGTTGTTGCTTGAGTGACTCTGTGAAGTACAGCAATCCCAAAACTTTTTGACCAGGCTGAAGTTAGCCGTGAGCCGGTGTGCAGAATGCAAAATTAAGGTATCAGGTGGGTTATCAATAAAATTAAAATATATTTAGGAACTTTGATTTAATACTATATTAACATCGAAGTCGTATTTGGGTTACTAATTTTCCACTCGATTCGACGACGATTGGACCACCATGTACCATGCGCGAGATGGCGGTTGCGCCAATCTCAGGCCGGCTAATAAGTTTGGAGAGTATTGTATGTATCAGAGTTTTGGTTTGTTTTAGACGCGGATGTTATTTTAGGAGTTCTAGAAGTGCTTGTTAAATTTAGTAGCACACACGTTTTTCCAGGTAAGAGGTTAATAACTTTCTTACTCTTAGCCGTGTTGTATAAAAAAAATCCAGATCCAGTTTAGGCTTGTCCGTTATATATCGCATAATCGACGATGCGCCATCTTGAGATAAAGTCTTAAAAAAAGTTTTCTTGGAGCAGTATTATTCCGGTTGCGGTAAAAAAATTAAAACTTTAAGAATACATATTACTATTCAAACTCTGAATGACATACAATCCTACTAATATTATAAACGTGAAAGTTTGTGAGGATGTATGGATGTATGGATGTTTGTTACTCTTTCACGCAAAACTACTGATCCGATTGCTATGAAACTTAGTATGTAGATGGTTGGAGACCTAGATTAACACATAGGCTACTTTTTGTCCCGATATTCCCACGATAGCGGGACTTACGCGGGTGAAACCGCGGGGCGCAGCTAGTTACTAATAGTTATGGCAGACAAGTGTCGGAGAGATCTCATCGTTCTCTTCTATTCGTTCCTTGCCTCATTGGTGAACATGCACTTTCATTCCAATAATTTTCAGGTTAAGTTTTCATGTCTTATAATGACAGCTTATGAAAATTAATTACATTATTTTCTGTTTGTGTTAGTGCCTCCACTTCCATTCAGTCGAGGATTTTTGGAAGGCCTCTCAAATATACGTCTTTCAACTTTCTCATTGTGAGACTTAAACTACCAGTGGGATTGTGAATATAATTTTTGCACTTGATAACTCTGTTGTTGGGGAAGGTTATTAAGCATCACCGTATGACCCTTAACAGAGAAGCAGTGATGGTAAATGTGAGTGAAACTGCAGTGATCGGCTATTACATTAAAATAGAAACAAATACCTATTTTAAGTTAAGTAAACCTTAAGGTTAATTATATTAAACTTTCAAATTTCAAACTTAATCACATTTGTCTACAAATAACCCAATTACATTTTGTAGTCATAAACTAATTTAGGAATTGTCTAGCTATAGGCTCGTACACTGGGCTAATGAGCTGACCTCTCATCTACACATCCTTTGTTAAATGAATATGTACACTACGAAGTGTCATTAGAATTAATGAAGGTCAAAGAATTATCTAGTTCAAAAATTTTCAGAGATATACAATAAAGTGGCAATTCAGTTATCACCAATTCTTGTTATTCTACAATTGTGTTTTTTTTTTAAATAAAGTTTATTTCATTGGTATTTTAATATAAACTAGAGATCGCCCGGTGTTCGAATTTCGATCGTAATTAGTTAATGCCCGGTTCCTATAATCAAGAAAAGATTCGTTTTGCTTACGGACTTGTTTCGTTTCTTCCTTATAGGAACCGGGCATAAGTTTGTTTCATTATAATTGAACTGTCAGGTCTACTATATGTCGAAGAAGAACCCTGATTAACGCTCTAGGGAGTAAAGTTTCCTCCTATCCCAAAGAAGCGGGCTAAGAAATTAAACTATTTCTTACAGAATGTAAATGTAACTCAACTATAATAATACAGTTCCAAATAAAAAATAGTTTACCAAACTAGACCATTGAGTAGCTGTTGGTCTTCTAAATACCGAAGTAGCTGGCAGTCGATAACAGATTATCTCAGATCTCAGATGCTCTCTCAGATCTTGGAGAACAAGGAGATTATGGCTATGGGTCTATAGTTGGACGGATCCTTTTTTTTGGAACAGGTGCAATAAAGCTGTCTTCCATGAGTTTGGGACGATGCCTAGAGAATAGGAGAGCCGATAAAGGCGTGATTGTATGTAGGTGTAATAAATATTAATATGAACATATTAGACATTTTTGAATATTAATTTGCATGACAATAAAATTATATCTTTGAGGAGACGAGAAAGGAAACGGGAGAGGACAAGCACTCTCCCATCCCGCAGAAGACGCACCAGGCACCGGAGAGTGCACAATGATCTCCGACCTCCATGAATGCTGGCCAGGTCGGGCTGTCTCTTAATCTTGCAGAAGTAGGAGGAGGGTGTTAATGGCCCAACGTATTCCACGGTGTGATTGCTTTCTGATCAAGAGTCTGCAGAGGTACTCGGAGGCTTCTTTCTTCGGGTATCTCGGGTCCCCTGCAATAGACTCACTTATTACGGAACATCGTTGATTTTAGTCGGTTCGAGTCCGAACTACCACTTAACCCTTGGCTTCAGTGAAATGATGACCCGTGGGAATTTCCACACAAAAAATATATTTGTTTTTCTTTTTATAAGTACTCGCTATTAACAAACTAATGATAGTCTAACTACGAAGTCAAAAGTAACTACTTTAGTATGTCCATATTGTAATTTTTTTTTACGTAAAAAACATTTTTGTACAATATCTAATTGTTTGAGTTAGCAAGCTATAATATGACCATGTACAGAACAAATGAAAAAAAAAACTCAATGCTATTTCTCTCCTTCCTTGCGTAATTTTATATATTACATCTCACATGGACTGGCAGACTGACAATCGGATGACGTACCATGGCTACATCTATAGACTACAGATTACTAAGTAGTTACTACGTAACTTTAGACAACAATAATTCTTGTTTACATTCATGTATGACGGTTAAGTTTTGATCAATTAATTGAGCATTGCCGTTTGTGGTGCCATGTGCTTAGTATACTTAAGTCCATGTCACACCAAGCGCCCACATAATCTTTACTGAGTGAAGGCCGGTCTCATGATTCTACACAATGACATGATACAAGATTAGGTACGTATATTTAAACCGCATTTGAAGCTGTGGAAACTGAGAAACACAAAAAAAATATATATTTTCAGTTATATGCTTTTATTAAAAAAAAAAGATATTTACAAAACTAAAAACGTACACACTTGTGTTTTTATTCTGTCAAATAATTTTTACACTTATAAATGTCGAGAAACTTTTGAACTAAAAGAGATATTCAGAAAAACATAGTATCTATAATATTATTTGCATACCATTGATTATAATGGTTATTAACTTATCACAGTTCACTAACAGGACACTGCTCTCTATAACAGAGGCTAACGACCAGAACTGAACTAAAATCGTCTATTTACGACACCGAAACATAAAATAAACATAATATCCGACAGCTCAGCTGCTGTCATTTGGACATAATGGCACACATATTGCGGCATATGATGTGAATGCCAAAAACACATATATTAATTTTGGCCCCAACACTCCCTGATATGAATTTTTATGACCAACATACAGTAATTACAATAAAAATGAATGATTGATGTACGATTAATTTGTTTTTATTATTATTAAAGCTGAATGTTTTATCTAGAGTTTTCTGGAAAATTAAATTTTAGCTCGCAATGAATAGGATTTTTTTTATCATTTGTCTAGCAAATCGCGAACAAAAGCATTGTAAATTGGTAACTGGCAAAAATATTGGTATTTTCTGTGTGTCTGGTGTCATGCATTACATTAATATTCTAGTTGATTAAATTTGTTACAATAGACGTTCTTAAAAAAAGTTTACTTATATCTTATTTATTGTACAATATTTATTATCTAAAATACGTTTTTACTTTTAAGCTCTTTTATTTACTTTGCTTTGTTTATAATTCCATCTCTCCGGTTTAATTTATTTTCATAAAAATAAATTGTTTGAATTTATACAATAACTAGCAACCTACCCCGGCTTTGCACTAGTACAAATTATACCTAAACCTTCCTTATGGATCACTCTGTCTATAAATGAAAACTGCATGAAAATCCGTTCAGTAGTTTTTCAGTTTATCGCGAACAGACAGATAGACAGACGCGGCGGGGGACTTTGTTTTATAATATGTAGTGACAATGAAGAATACCGAAACTTCACGACTACACTATTTAAATAGAAAGAAAGACATTTATTTTGGTACCACACCAAGGTAATACCATAAACTTTACGCTAGTATACTAAGTTTATTGGTCATACAGGCTTATAAACATAAATAATAAAAAATAAATTTAAAAAATACTTTTTTCTGTCTTTGCTCATACCCTTAAGTTAGTATATTAAGTTTATGCTCATACCTGTGTGTGAAACAAAAATTGTTCTTAGCAAATTTGTTTAACAAGTATTTGTATACCAGAATGGTAAAGTGTGACAAGCTCTCAAAAGTACCTAAAATCTTTGTATTCTATACAAATAAACATAATTTATAACACGCTTTTCAACCTACTTCTAACTGTTGATTCAAAGTGAAACTTTGTATATATACTTTATATAAAGTTAGATGACAATGCTACAATTTGCCATCTTGGAGCTGATCTGATGATTGTGGATAGTGTAACTCTTCAGTGGCTACTAGTAAACCCCTCAAGTATGGGCTCATATGAATTGTTTCGACGGACAGATTGGGATTGGTAACAATGGTCTGATGATGAAGCTAAGAGGTGAATAGTTGACTCTTTTTTACTTTTTAATTGAGTTCGCCATTAAAATATGTTTTTTAAATTAATACAACTAAAATTTACTAGCAACCTGACCCGGCTTCGCACGGGTAGCAAAGTATATATTGATTTTTTTTCCGAGATCTTCAAAAATCATCGTCATATTTCAGCCATTTTACACAAAACGTTAATAAATAATACATCTTAACCTCATGAATCACTCCGTCTATTGGTGAAAACCATATGAAAATCCATTGGGTAGTTATTGAGTTTATCGCGAACAGACAGACGCGCCGGGGGACTTTGTTTTATAATAAGTAGTGATGATTATAGAGCAGTCCGAACGAATTTGCTGATAGCCTGTTCACTCTCTGTGGTTTCGTTCGGAGGCAGTAGATACCTCTTGCTCTGCTGGTCTCTTGCGTGGATTTCTCGAAGAGCGTATTGAAAAGCGACCGTGCGACGTACAATAAACCGCACTGCCCACGTACAGACGTGTGCCAGTAGTTGGGCTATTTGGACATTTAAACATACCTTGCCTTGGCATTGTCCATGTTGTAAGAAACAAGCAACGACTACACAACAACTGATATTGTACAGTTCGTCAGCCATACAAGGAATTAAATGACTTTCAATTCAAACCTCCATTGACCTACACAGAACCTCCAAGTTCCAAGCCAAACATGCAAAATATATTTCTCTCATCATTTTTGTGCCGGAAAATCCGGTGAAAAACGTGTTCACACCTGAGAAATGACAATACAAAAAACAATATCAAACAACTTTACGACCTGACCCCGTATTTACATAATGTGACGCTCTGAATTGAACCCAGTAGCCTGCGTAAAGGTTATATACGAGTATATTCGTGTTGAAATATATTCCTGACAGGTAAAACGTCGGATATAACTTGCTCTGAAACTAAACCTTGCCTTGCCTATTAGGTAGATTTCGAAGAAAAGTCTACCTATTGGTTTTGTACCAGTTGTCGAGTTTTCTAAAAATATATTCACAGGAGGTCTAGTTATGATCCCTAGACCTCAAAACAACCGCCAGTTCAAAAGCTTACATATGTGTATGTATGTATGTACCTCAATTTTACCGTCACGATAGAGGTCGCAATTATGCACCGATTGCTTTCAAACTTGGAATAAAAATCAACAGGGCAAAAATGAAGGTTAAGTTCGTGAATGGGGGATATTCCCCCATTCACGAACTTAACCTTGGGGGGACTGGGGGGCAGATTTTCAAAAAATTTAAAAAATCTCAAATAAACCTCTGCGGGCCCGGATTTTTTTTTTATTATTACAAACAAGCAACATCCTGTCAACGATTAGAAAATAACTGAAAATCTTCGAGCGGCTAAAATGATTTTCTTGAATTACAGCTAAGAACACGCTCGATCAAGTCACCTTTCAAACAAAGAAATAATAAAAGTATATCGGTTTGGGAGCTTGGATACACAGATACAAACTTTAAACCTATTTTTTTTTTGTGCCTGTGTACATACAGAACGGATAATGAAAGATGGCCTCTGTAATTTCGGTGTCCTACTGTCATTTAGATTTTGAGTGGGGTTCTTGTGATTAGAACCCCACTCAAAAACTAAATGACAGTACCTTGTAGAAAAAAGAACAGGTAACTTTCATTTTTTCTTGAACTATTGGTCTGAATAGTTCTGTTTAATTTCGTAGAAGTTTACCTACACCTTTGATGCATCACCTTCCATTAGTCTATTTAACCATAAAGCGTGGAGACTATTACTAAACGTCAAACTGTATAACATGTTTTGAATAATAAGGCATGACGTTACGCCTTACTGTTGTCACCATAAACTTACGCTAGTATACAAGGTTTATGGCTGTCACATCATTCGATTTAAAGATTGACTTAACAGTTATAAAGTAAATTAAAACCGTTGAAATAAAACCGGTAGTATTTTAAGATATAACGTAGCCTGACTCGAGTGAAATAGTTTATTTTGAACATAGAAATCTCTAAAATAATTGGTTGTTTATTACTCTAAAATAGCCTAGCGGTATCCATGTCAACTAATTGGATGTCGTCCAAATAATTGGTCAATGTAAGATCTTTCACCTCTTTAATCCTTCTCTCAAAGTGTCCAAGAGCCAAATCTATTGCTTTCATTGCCCGATTAAAATGGACTTGACCCCAGATGACTTCTGTAGATTTGTTTGATATAAACTAATGTCAGTTTACATGCCATATATTTCAGTAAGGAATGTACAGGACACACACAGTTGGTATTTTAATAGGCTAACAAAAATATTATGTTATTGACTTACGCTATGTTATTTGCCTTTTTGTATGAAATAAGATTTTCCAAATGCGAATTTGATGATGTTCGAAAATAAATGCGGTACCTACAATTAAATATTAGTCCTAAATAAATTAATATCAATGGCTTTTAATTAATTATTATTGAGTGGCATTTCCGATCTCGGTTTATCATTAAGATCAAAACTTCAAGAACAGAGGCGTTCAAACCAAAACCACTGCGTGCTTTGATGTCTTCCTTAAAAGTCGTTAATAGCTGCTATCTTGTCACAAAGAAAAGTCGAACGACGTCAAAGCAAGTAAGCCTTGAAGTCGTTCGATTATATAAAAGAAACATAATTTCTATATTATAGCATTAATTTGAATTTAGAATTCTAAGTAGACTGAAAGATTCTATGCATCAATTATCAAGGTACACGTGTCCAGCATAGATTGAACTGTCGTGGTACAGAAAGCTATACGATTATATTTCAAGTGATACTGGACAATTAAATAAAAAATTCAAAACTAAATAAAGTAAAACTCCTAATTTTTTAAGTCGTAAAGCATGTATGATTACTTTCCTGTTGCTGTTTGTGCGTCAATAAAGGTCAACAATCGTCAGCTATTCGATAATGCTAATGTAAAATATCACTAAAATATTGCAGGAGCAATAACAAATAATATCTTTATACTAGTATTTTTTGAGGTTGACTATAAGTGTTAATACAAATAATTTGATGTAGCGGCAGGCGAACTTGTGTTGAAAATGTTGTGAGCTCGAATCCCATTACACTAACGATGTAAGCACACTCCTGACACAAGTATTTGACTTGACCCTGCTGGATTCAAAACCACTCAGTCTACATGCTTACGTGAGTACAATAGAGCAAGATCCCAAAGCTGCTAGACCTTACTTAGTTTCTGGCGAACAAAACGTGTCGTATACAAGCTGCTAGCTTGGGCAGGTGGCTAATTTTCAGATACAAGGTACTAAAGATGCATAAAACCATTGGTCACTTTTTCAAATTATGTGTGCTGGTTTGTACACTATTTATCTATCATTTTATCTGTTTAGCACCTTGTATCTGAAAACTGACTACCGGCCCCAACCAGCAGTTTTTTTAGCAGCATACCTCCAAAGTCTTTACGAATACTACTCCATACGACACATTTTATTCGTCAGAAAACAAGTAAGGTCTGGCGGCATTTAGATCTTCGTTGACAACCCTATATCTTGCAAAATACTGTATACAGAACAAAAATTTGCACCCACGGGGCTTTTTACGACAAATACGATACCATGTCAAAAGCATCTTAGATAGTGGATCGAGAAATATACAGTAATATTTGATGTCATTATCCTCGATATACTTATCGTTGTTACACTTACGATACACACGGGAAACGTTGGATCTGACAGAACATAACTGTTATTACACCGAACAAGTAAATTACTATCGTTGCTCCATTTTGAATTCCATTCGGATGTGTGCCCTATCTTGTTATTTGATGCAATTGAGATATAATATGAAAGTGATGTTTAAGTTTTTCATTTATTCTTAGAAAGCTTTTATAGTCACATACGTGGCTCAATTAACTCTCAAAGGCTAATAAAATAAACTAAAAACGGATCATGGTCGAAATTAGACCACCAGGTGATATTTTTTATTTTATTTAAAACTTTATGCACATGTGTACAAAGGCGGACTTAATGCCTCATTCTCTACCAGTCAACCTTCGAGTGATATAGAACTGCTATAAGGTAGGTGCAAAGATACATTTCGATGTGATACCTAGTTTATCAGTTAGTGTCAAGTAGTAACTTGAAACTAACTGATAAGAAGTTAGAAAATATTAAGTTAGTTTCAAGTTACTACTTGAAACTAACTAACTGTCATTGTAAAGACTTACGTACTATGACAGGTCAACATGCAACAAGCAGGAACAAACAGACATAAAAACATGATAAAACGATTGCTTCTTTGGTATAAGTTCCATGTAAACATATATTTATTAAAAGTTGTTATTTTAACATTACAAACAGACCTTTTATTGATTTTAATGTATACTAATATTATAAAGGTGAAGAGTTCGTTTGTTTGTTTGGTTGAACGCGCTAATCTCAAAGGCCGGCACGCACTTGTGACTCTTGAGTTGCAGGTGTCCATGGGCAACGGTAGTCACTTAACATCAGGTGACACGTCTGCTCGTTTGCCCCTATAATATAAAAAAAAAATCACAGGAACTACTAGTTCGAATTAAAAAAATACTTTAGTATTAGATAGCTTATTTATCTAGGAAGGCTAAAGGCTATATAACGTCACGCTACAACCAATAATAGCGCCTTTTTGTTGTAGCGATTGTTGTTAATGCTCCGCTGAGCATCAATGGAAAACGAGGAAAATTTACAACCGCGGAAGAAATTACGCGGGTCAGCTAGTTATGTATTGTATATGTATTTGTATTGTATAAATTGAATCAATAGTTAGATAAGCTGAGTGGTTCAGAAGTATATTTGATGAAGTTTAAATATATGAGCTTTCAATCTTTACTAGAGATTTCCTGGTGATCAAAGTTCAACCGACCTTAATTCATTAAATTTCGAATGTTTTATTTTATTTCGTTAACCTATTTGTAACATAAATCAAACTATTTGTTTCCAATATCATTTCATAGACTTTCCGTACCATTTTATGTCAACATATAGTGGGTGTAAGGAACGGCCTGCTGAATCTTGAAAAAGTATATTCAAACCATAATTCTGAGTGGCAAATCATTAGAATTTTCTGCCGGAAAATTCATATTTTTTTTTATTTAACATTTTTTTGCTTAAAATGATTGTATGGGTGTATGATGATATTACAATGAGTGTATGAGCCGGCTCGACCGGAGTGATACCACGGCCTTAGAGAAAACTGACAGTAAAGCAATGCTTTTTCAAAGAGTGAGTGAGGTTACCGGAGGCCCTAACCTTTCCCTCTCCCCCTCCCCTGTCTCATAAAAAAATATATTCGTAATAAAAAATGGGTTGGGAGAGGAACCCAGGGTAAAGGATACCGCAAGTCTTGAATGGGGAGTGGGACTGAGACTGGGCTGGAATAGGGAGTGGGGCCGGGGTCGTGTACCCAAATGTCCTGTATTTCCTTGGACTGGAGAGACTATTAGGACAGGAACACCATCTGGTGGATCCTGTCGTACAGTGTGTAAAGTGGCTTTCTGCAAGTCTTCTTCAATCTTTGTTTCCGCCTCTACTAATTATCTATAATATATTTATTAATATGGCACCTGTATTTTATTGGTCCTCAAGGTGACAACTGTGTCAGGTCACATAGATTTTAATATATTATCAACCTACAATTATCAATGAAATTATCTACCTTTGTAATAGCTTAATACAGGATGTCAGGTGTGTGAATCGTGTTATAGGCAGGTTATAATAGTCATACAAAATTAAAAAAAAAAAACCAAGGTAAGTATTTGAAAAATTATTAACATTACAAAAAAAATATCAAGAAAACCACACTGTGACGGTCTTCTCAGTCCTGTTCCAGTTTTGGCCGGGAGCCATTGCCTGCGTGCCATCACTGCGGGGGCTTTCCCGAGGATACTGCACTCCATACTCTATTGGAGTGCCCAGCGTGGGCCCAACAGCGCCACAACCTCGAGACAGCTATAGGAGTGGGAAGCCTCTCGCTAGAGACCATGGTGCAAGCTATGGTACTCAGCGAGAGTGCGTGGGACTCCGCCGCCTCATTTTGCGAGGAGGTGATGTACGCCAAAGAAGCGGCGGAAAGGGAACGGGAGAGAACTAGCAGTCTCCCATCCCGCAGAGGACGCACCAGGCGCCGTAGAGCATCTAATGACCTACGGCCTCCATGAGCGCTGGCCTTCAGCGCCGGAACCCGGCGCCAGAAGAGGAAAGTTATGCCGAGACGGTGGCCGCGATGTGATCCACGCGCGCTTGAAATGTGAACGGGACACGGCTCCCACTTACGCCTGCGAGACTACCTTGCTTTATGGGAAGGTAGTCAAGTCTGTCGGGGGCCCAGGGAGTTCCTTTATAGGTTATACCTGAGCCCTCGGCCATAGACACCCGTGACGGAACACCGTGTGGTTTTAGTCGGTTCGATTCCGACATACCCACTCACTGAGTATCACCAAAGATTGAAAATTAATACTTAACCTACTTTAACTGATCGTACTGAAAAGTACTTACATACTTAAGTTCCGTCATCTGAAAGTGATAAATGATAATACCTTAGAACGTCCTAAGGATTTCCTGAGATGTCCTAGGCCCAATTTTTTTTTAATGCGAAAACATGTAATTGGTAACTAGTTATATTATTTGTTTTTATCTTTAAGTTGTTAATACTGTTTGTTTTCCGATTAAAATAAAATAAAATAAAATAAATCATAATTTTATTAGTAGGTATTTTTTTACTACGTATTCAGCCCTAATTTTAATTGAAAAAAAAAAACTTGACATAGTAGGTACTATTAATTTCTCACTAATTGAAAGTTCTATTAAATTAGGTGTAGAATGTTTCACTCGATTAAATAACACATAACCATAACCTTAAAATATACTTACATTTTTGATATTTTTTGTATTGTTTATTCATAGTACCATTTTGGTTAAATAGATAAATGATATTATACATTTTTCGGCTGAAATATATGAAGGAACTGTAGATAATAAATAATTATAATGTTAATAGAATATTTAAGTTTGTCCGGATGGAGAAAATAAATAATAAAAAATATTGAAATTGATATGAAATTAAATACGACAGTGTTTTGAAATATATATCCTCGATATTATATATCGAGGATATATATTTCAAAACACTGTCGAAACAGATATACTCGAAGAAAATCATTTTGTGAAGAAAACATTTTTTTAGGTTTTTTATAAATAAAACAAAAATAAAGTAAATCTAAATTCAGATCAGCCAAAATGCCCAAAAACCAAAATGATTTTTTTGCTGATCTACAATCTTACCCTTCAGTTCATTATATGTCCAAAAAAACCTTAATTATCTTCGACCTCTATCAGCCTTTAATTACAAATCAACCAAATCTACCAAAAATGTTCAATCAAACAGAAGTGTCACTGCAAAAAAAGCCTCTCGGCCAACAATTAGTGTAGATTAGCGTCAGGTAGAAATGATTGCGCCCTTAAGAACATTTAATGAGAAAGTCGTTAGGCGGGCGCGTGACCCGTTTCCTATAGACCGTGTTTGACACAAGGCAAAAATAAACAGTAGTACAAGTAGAAAATACTGTCTCAAAAAAAGGAAGTAAAAATAATGTTTTATTCCACCTATCAACATTAACTTTATCCAGGAATCACACACTTTGTTAATGGACCTACGGAATATTGAACACCTATTTTCGATAAATAAATATTTTTTAAAACTGAATCAGACTACGGATAAAATCGCGCTATAATAAGTACGTAACTAAACAATAAATATTTTCTGAAATGTAATGTATAAAAATCAATGTAGGTATGTTCGTATTTTATGCACCTCCGTTCATCGGATCATTATAAAAATTGAAAATGGACGTATCTAGGGATACAAAGAAGACCCTAGGGTTTCTTTCATCCAGAAAAATAAATGTTCCCGAGGGATGGAAAAATCAATTTTACTCGAGCGAAGCCGCGGGCAAAAACTAGTTCAGAATAAGAATTTCAGTCAATTTTCTTGTTTCGTCTATTTGTATGTAACATAATATTTTAGAAACTATTATATATAGAAAATTTACTAGAATGTTATTGTGAGTGTTGGTTAAAAGAATAAATACAGAAAAGATCCTCACCATTACACTATAGGTCGTTAAAGAATTTGACACTAAAAATGTTAGGGCATTCCACAAAGTTTATACAATTTTTTTTTCTATTTTCAAGCTGTCCGTTTGTAGAATGTCTTACGGTAACACTGTTAACAATTTACTAATTGTTTTTCTCTCTTTTCTTTCCGATTACAAAAACCTGACAACTTTTCCAGTACTCTGTACCCTCCGCGTTTATTATATCTATCCTAGTTATGCACTAATTATATCAATATTTGCACATCTAAACGTGAGTAACATTATCATAATTCAATTAAGTGCTATTGAGTCTGGCATATAAACAGAAACGCTGAATTCGCCTATCGCCCTCTGGGAAATCAAGAAAACCATTGACTTACAAATAGCGCTAGTTATCTACTATGCCTAGACTTAGGACGTGGAAAAGGTAGCTGGCTTGACTTGAATACAGAGAACTCAATGCGGAAAGAACCGGAAAGTGTTGAGAGGCCTAAGAAGGCTTAAGAAGAACATATTATGACTTAGCTACGATGCGTTTTTTAGATGCTTCGACAGTCATTTTATAATCAAAGCAAACAAAAATTTATCTACACAGTTTAGTATCTACTCGTACAATAATAAACACAAATATTTGTATAATCTTGCATTCAACCCGCAAAAAAATAAACATTTGCACTTCGAGCCTAGATTACGTACACTACAGCTAAAGGAACAGTCAAATAATTTGCCCTTACACAATTCAAAATTATTCTAAATGAAGTGACAGCATACGAGCACTGTTAGTTTTGTAAGTAAATGTAAGTTAAGCACAAGTTTTGAACTGAGGGAGAAGCAAACAATGAAGATTTTCTCTTGAGAGTGAATTAATTTGTTCCATGCTCGCCTTCAGACGATATGAATTACTGTGTAAATCTTAAATTTCTATTACATTCTAAGTATCAGATTGCAAAGTTTATAAGTTTAATAGACAGTTTTATGGCGTATAGGCTTGTTCTTGTTTTGTTCAAATAAAGCGGCAAGAAAATTGTCGGTCCCTTTGATGGGTAGTAGTCTGTGATATACGGACGCTTGCAACGGCAGTGATACGAATTTAGAAAAGATTTTTGGGTAAATTGAATGTTACCCAAGTTTTGAAGCTTTAAGTTCAAAACTTTATAACTGCATAAACAAACAGCTCAATACTGTAGGACTTAGCAATCATGAAGTCAAAATTTAAGTAGCCAGCTGGTTTCAACATTTAGACTATGCAAAGATCGACGACGGTACATCGTATAGGAGGTATACATGTGCCTGATAAACACACGCACGCATACGCATGCATGCACACACACGCGCACAAACACACACGCGCACACACACACACACTCACTCACACACACACTCCTCACACACACACTCCTCACACACACGCGCACTCTCTCTCTCTCACACACACACACACACACACACACACATCAAATTTAATTCCAATAATTGTTTTTACTTTAAATAGATGTCAACTAAATTAGATAGAAAACTTTAGAACTATTAAGAAACAACTGAGTTATTTTAAACGGCTGTACGCTGGGTCCCAATATACAAATTATTTCGTTTGGGAATCGGTTGCTCCTTGTCTTTCACTTATAATGTCACCTGCAAGCGATGTGAATAAAGATTTTAATTTTTTATATATTTTTTAATACGTTTTATATTCATTTGTTCCAGTCAAATCTTTAGCACATAGTATTTTCAATGTTATATTTAACTAACTATTGCCCGCACTTTCACTAGCATGGAAATTTGTTTTGAATAAGTACTTCTTTTCAGGACAAAAGGCACCCTATGTCCTTTTCTGTGTCCCTGACAATGTGGATGCAAAATTTCATGATGATCGGTTGGATAATTATGGCGTGTAAACGTAGCAATCAAACAAACTCACTTTGCTGTTGCCCGCGACTTCATTCGCGTGGAATATTTTGTGAAATCTTATATTCCACGGAAACCGTGTTCGTTAGAAAATGTATTTTCTGCGTTAAAATCTCGATCTCTGTGCCAAATTTCATATATATCCGTTTAGCTGTTTTTGTAATATTAGTTAAGAATTGTTAAGATTGGTTAAGATGGTTATGTATAACGTGGTCGTTCAAACATGTACAAGATGATACATAATAACTTTTAAACTTTCGCATTCCATGATATAATGATGTATTTACACAGGAATTGACATGATCACGAAAAGGTATTACGTACCTCTCAATTGCTTGACGTTTCGACCAGGTTGCACTGGCCATGGTCACAGGCTGACTAGCTCAGTGGTGCATGCCCTCCGTCGCCGTGTCGTCGCGATCGTAGGTAGAAGGTTCTACATCTACGCGCACATTTTCGATATTTTTGTACAGTACGGTACATGGCGAAACAAAAATATCAAAAAAGTGGCAACACTACGCCGCGCCAAGTATTGTAGGTTCGATTCCCAAATGGAACCAAAATTTGTGTGATCCACATGTTGTCCGGAGTCTGGGTGTTCTTTGTGACTTTCATTTTAACTTTAATTGTGCGATATACGATCTTCGAGTATTACGCTGAGGTATATTTGCTGCAGTGGACCCCATATCAGCATCAAAAAACTACCATGCCCAAAAGCAATAATCCCAAAAATCCTTCATATGTACTTATTTTGTACCTAAAAACTATTTCATTATTATATTAACTATGCTGATTTTGAAGATCGCGTTAAAGTCAACGGAGGAGAAAATGTTCCATAATATGTAATAAAAAGCCAATCTTCTCACTACCCTAGATGGTAGTACCTGAAGTACCTAGATGGTAGCTCTGTCCTGGAAGACGTGTCCTCTGGATGCGTGCAGGCTCTCTGTCCTGGAAGACGTGTCCTCTGGATGCGTGCAGGCTCTGTCCTGGAAGAGGTGTCCTCTGGATGCATGCAGGCTCTGTCCCGAAAGACGTGTCCTCTGGATGCGTGCAGGCTCTCTGTCCTGGAAGACGTGTCTTCTCTATGCGTGCAGGCTCTGTCCTGAAAGACGTGTCCTCTGGATGCGTGCAGGCTCTCTGTCCTGGAAGACGTGTCTTCTCTATGCGTGCAGGCTCTGTCCTGAAAGACGTGTCCTCTGGATGCGTGCAGGCTCTGTCCTGGAAGACGTATCCTCTGGATGCGTGTAGGGCTTTCATAGAAAGCGACAACTTGTACAAGTTTAGGGTGTGAGAATGTATGAGACATTTCGCTAGTTGAAGCATGAATACATGTGATAGTTAAGTGTCTATTTTGAGCTATTTATAAAAGCGTGATTATGAAAGGAGGCCTTGTATGTGCGATGACTGAACGTACAGGCACTGTTAACATTTGACGATATAACAACCATTGGGTTTCCTCGACAGACTCTGATGACTGTCATGATGACAGTGACCAACCTTCTGGTACCTCCAGCAGTAACGCGAATGCGGCTAGTCAAGGCGACCCACCGCGATACCTGTGCAGCCGAGGACGGCGCACCGTCAGGAGAGGCCGTATTAGCAAACCACCCTCAGAGTCGTCGATCTACCTTCAAATTTTATATAATAGGAAGTGATATTCAATATTAGAGGTCTTTTGATTGTGAGCGCTCGTAGTGATCGGAGCAACCCTTGTTCGTGTCTATTTTGTATTAAATTGTGATTACCAAGTGTTTGATTGTTTTTAATACAAACATGATCAAAGTGTTCTCTATTGTGATTTTGTGTCTTTTTTTAATCTAATTCTACTTTGGAACATAAACCTTGGTGCATGCGTTAAGAACTGTCATATAATGTTGGCCCAAATTCGTAAAATTCAGGATATATTCTAAGGAAACCTTTAACCTTGAAGATGTCAATATTTTGTTCGATAATTTTAATATGTACCTAGTTTCGAAGGATTGTAATTTATTTTACTCAAAATAATAAACATCATTATTATTGAGAAACGCATAAATATATTTAAAAAAGTAAAATGACCTAAAGCAAAATTCTGTTTAAACTCTTGTTTCTCTGTATTTGCCTGTCTAATGCAATTGAAGACTTAGAAATACAAGAAAATACATTTATAGCTCTTTTATGGCATTTTATTTATGTTATTAGACCTTCTGACTTTTTAATGTATGAAAGTAAGGCATTTCTTTAAGGGAAAAGAAAAAGCGTCTGCTAAAAGTCTAATTTATTTAATTATTTCAGGTATGGTGATTTCTTAGAATCAGTTCCCTTCAATTAATAAAATGTAAACATTTTATTTAAATACTACTTTGAATAAAAACTTTAACGAGAGTACCGCCTCGCGAGGGTTTTGAAGAAATTTCAAAGATTCGATTTAATTATAGACAGTATATTTTAAAAGTTTTAAAGAAAACACGGACCTAAATTAAATTATTTCTTTTGCACGTCACTTAAAAAAGAAATAGAACATTCTGTACATACGCGTGCGATCACCCGAAACCACTTATGCACAAAGCGGGCTAACAATACGTATGGCATGTTATCTGTGGTATGGCGAAAGAACGGCAGCTTACCTCCTACCTCGATTGATAAATGAACTACCCACTGACTTACGGGACAACCTCAAACCGAACAACATTAAAATAAACTCAGGACTTATTTCCTGAATCAGCTACACAACCACAAATAAATGTATTTATCTACTCCCATATGCTAAACTATCTTAACTATTACTACTAGTTGTTGCTCCAAATGATTTTATTTATTAACTTATCTTGTATAAAATATCGAAATGTAGCACTTTATGTACTTATCTAGACGAGAATTAACGGAACTTACTATAAACCTTAGTGGTTTTACAGTATCTTAAAAATAAGTGAATTTATGTATCTTTTAGGTGTTAAATAAATAAAAAACAATATTATTACAATTACACTCTATTGTAAAAACAACGTGATGATCAGAAAATATAATAAATTATACCACAAAAGTAATGACCTGGTCAGACCAATTTGATACAAAAATATCCGTATTAACAAATTTGATCAAAACACTGTTTTTGTTGTACAACTGTTGCCTAAAAGGTAAATTTTAATTTCTAAATTAATAATTGTGAAATTAAAATTTATCTTTTAGGCAACTTTAATATAATACATTAAAGTAAGGAAAACAGAGTACATGAACCAAAAACTAAACTCTGCTTCGAACGGCTGCGAAAATGTAAGATTTTATTTTTCAAAACAAGTTTTGAGAGAGAGGACACATCAAATTACACAGTAATTTTAGTTATCATATTACAGATGATTTTACTGTCCGTTCAGTAGAAGTAAAGTGATAAATAAGTAAGTAGCTAACGGTTACCTGTTGAAACGTTTGATTTTTACTCGTATACTCAATAATCTTATTTTGCAAACATATTTAAAAAAAATTACATTAAATATCAATAAGTTTAAATAGAAGTGAACGAAATTACATCGCGTTTTTCATGTTAAAAATTATCTTTCGGGTGTCACAGATTGGTCGTTGAGCAGAACTTAAAATGAATTATTGGGATCAATACTCACTTCGTCACGCAATTCAGAGGTATGTAATGCCTTATTTCGTGATCGCGTTAATACCCGTATACTACATAATTATTGGGATCAATGTATGTTCAAACTAGTGTCCCTATACCTACATACCATGTAGTTTTAAGCTTTAATATTTAAGGGAATAGGGTTCCCATAAATATTAAAGCTATTCGTCTAGATTTGACTGAATTTCAGGTGCTTGTTATAGAGACTGGCTCAATTTTGCGCTGGCGCCACGCATCTTGTTCGAGGTCTTTGATAGGTTAGTACTAGTTACTTTTACTATAAAATTATATGCTGCCATTTAGAGTCATGGGCTTTAGTTTTGTTTTAAAAGGCGATAATGGCCTTGAGTTGTAAGTTTAAATGTTCCTCAGCATTATTTACACATTGTAACAGTGGAAATATTGTGCTCTCCGGGCACGTAAGAAAGAAATCGACAGGTGCATTATTTAAAAAGCTTCCCTTTTAATACAGCAGGAAAATTGTGCTTCGTATATTATGCAATACGGTTTCGAGAATCGGTCTGGCCATTTGTAGTTATCACTCAACTTAATGAGTATTTCAAAATTAAAACAAAATCATTTATTTTAATTGAACCAATTATAGGTAATTTTGAATTGTCAAGAGTAGTAGTCAGTTAGATTAAATCAGTCGTGAAGCTAGTTGCCAGTTCCTAGATCCTATGGAGAAAAACAAGCAAGAAACTCCAAGGACACTCTATTTCATCATGTTTTTTACATCTTTCTGTTTACATCGCTTATAAGCGCAAATTAAATGCGAGGGTAATGTAACATATTGTTCTAAAATATAAGCAGCAGTGCAAAAGACTACTATATTTAAGTAATAGCAGTCCGGCAATGACCAGTCCCGATCAACAGCACTGGTTCATGAGCATGACGCACGCGTCAGTTAAAAGGGGTACGAAAACGCTGCAATAATACAACATTAACTGTGCCCAAAAGAGATTTTTATTTTATTTAAATTCGCGTATTGCTTGGATGTCGTCTAGTTGGCGAGTTACCCTGAGATGATTCCTTCATCCCCTTCAAGTAATTTTCCGGGTTCACTCCGGTTTATGGACGTAGTATGGAATACTGTGTGGTTATAGTCAGTACAATCTTCCTCTATGGTGGAAGGGTAGTAACGGCCAAGAGCTTTTATTACTCCTAATTTTCTGTGTGTTACATATTTAGTAGCAGTAGTAGATTAAACAAAGTTGTGAAGGTGCATCACTATAATAAGGTGAAATATATTTTTAGTAATCGTTAACAGAATTCACTTTATTTCGGATTGACTAAGTAAAGTATAATAGCTGTAAGCGCCTTTCAGGATCTGAAACAAATATTGAATATTCAAAGAGAGGCAATATTTACAAATCCTAGCGTACAATAAAAAAAGGAACGAAAATTACATTACCTATTATTTTATAAAATCCTGTAAAAAAAATTAAAACTAAAGAATAGATTATGAATTGACTTCATGAATTGAATTGATTGATCATGAATTCATTGATGCATTTTGATGGTTAAAAGAACAAAACGTACTGTGAACGAATTAAGAGTAACATCTAACATCTCTGCAGACCAATTTCACGACAGCTTGAGTGCGCATCTACGGCGTATTTTTTTTGTGAGAATAATTCAAAATGATTATGTATATATGTTATTATAAAAGCCGGAATATTGGTAATTCCTAGGTTTTACCGGTAAATCCTAAGATTTACCAATCGTTATTGGTAAAGGTCCGAATTTTATAAAGAAGGGATAACTTTTTTTAAACCATGAGAGTATGGTAAATCCTAGGTTTTAACAATGACGGTTGGTAAATGTTGTTTATTTAACAAGAACATATACACACAGTTATAATATTTTCAGGAAAGGCTAAGTATTTCAAAGCTCAATTTCTGTTATTTAATTACTTCAACACACGAAAATGTCAATATGATAATTTTTTACAGCAGCAATAGTCGAAGTAGCAAGAATAATTTATCATTTAATTTTAAACTAATTATATAAAGTTTACTTTTTTATTGTATGTGACTTTATTGAAACCAATAATTACTTTAATGAAACAATGCTATTAATTATAAATGCTTGTTATAAGAACGTGATGCAGTAAATTCAATTCAAAATTCAAATTCAAAAAAATCTTTATTTCATAAAATTGACTTGTAATTAAAAATTATAGATCAACACACACAGAGTCACCGCAACAATAGTTTACTTCGTCAAATAAAATAAAATAAAATTCGTAAAGTAAATTTCCTACTTATATCTGATGTGACTCTGTTTATATATTTCCAATTAAAAATGTATGTTAACTTTTATGTCGAGCAGCGTGCGTGGAAAAAGACGACATAATATTATATTGTTTTAAGTTCTACGTTACTCCTAATATCAACTAATACACAGAGTGCAGTTCACAGTAAGTCAATTGAGTCAATTCATTAAGTCATGACGTAAACAAATCAATTCAGCTTGCAGCCCACCACGTCGATGCATCAATGTCAATCACACGCGTCAGCGACCCGTAGTAATTTAGCCTAGTATGGACGTCCTGTACTTCAATATGCATACGGTTGCATTAACTTTTGTGTGTTTCTCGAAGCCTGACTGGTTTCTGCAGTGTAGCAAGATTTTTAAATTTTTTACGTGTGGAAACCCCCTCGGGTACCACCTCGCCGAGCACTCGGCAAGGTGGCTATGTCGGAATCGAAACGACTAAAACCATACGGTGTTCCGTCATGGGTGTCTATGGCCGGGGGCTCAGGTATAACCTAGGAAGGAACTCCCTGAACCCCCGACTGACCACCTGTCCACAAAGCAGGTAGTCTCACAATCGTTAGTAGGAACCGTGTTGCCCTTCAGTTTAGAAAGGCGCGCGGGGAACACGTCACACCACCGTCTCGGGCAATAACTATTAGCTTGGTTTTGCGTTAAGGTAACTTTCTATCCCTAGGGAACAGTCTTTTTTTTGGGATGATAGGTACACTACGTCCTTTTCCTAGAAAACGTAAATTCCATGATAATCGGCTGAGTAATTGAGGCGTGAAAGTGTACCAAATAAAGAAACAAACAAACCACTTTCGCATTTTTAATATTAGTTAGGATGATACATTTCATTAAAGTTATTATTTTAATAACACTAAAATATGTATAACACGTACATGCTACGAGACGTAACACAACAGGACTGGAGTTAATAGAATTTTACTTAGCGGTCACTCCCAACAAAACTTGCATTCTAACAACCCGATCAGGTCCCATGCTCCATGATCAGGTTCATATGCTATTTTCTGTACAACTATTGTGACTAAAATCTATACATTCCAAAGCATGATAGCTTTTTCCCGTACGTCAGCAAGAAAAAAATATTTCATTTAACGCAGTGGCCAACCATTTGAGTTCTCGAGGAGGAACCCTGTCTCAGTAATATAATAACCAAATAGGTATTCTGGAAGGCATTCACAAATTACCTACTTACATTAATAAATGTAGCCACCGTCAACTTTGCGAAAGGTCCAGCTGAAAATACGACATTCTTGTTCAGTTGGCCTATCAGTATGAACAAGTTCTTGCGGTATTTTACATCTCTTGCCCACCAAGCGCTTTCATAAGGACCACGCATCACATCTTGGCTCTAAAATTAAATATTGTTGTTATAGATACTATGCTAATACATACCCACATAATTAAATTTACTTAACACAATATTTACGAAGATTCACGACGGTCTTCAAACCTCTGTGCATAGTGCATTCAACTGCAAGAACAGATGACAAGAGTGCAAATATTTGTAATTGTGAATTATATTTGCTTTGGTGTAGACGTTTCTAAGTATGTATATGACATATGTATTTACTAGAACAATACCAGCTGTCTGTCTAGTTTGGGGTCTAGATGGCGATGTGTAAAATGTACGAGAATATTTTGTGGGTATAAAATTTATGAAAAATCTCTTTGGTTGTACTGTTTGTGTCTGGCTGGTTTTAATTTCAATAAATATAGGACATTAAGAAAAATAAAAAGTAAACAACACTTGCCCGCCATTTTTCAATTGTTTTTCTGTCTGTTTAAAAATGCAACTCAGGGAGCGAAAAAAATGAGGCGTTGATGGCATTTTTTAAAAAGTTTAGCAAGGCAAGGCATATTAGTAATTAAGACATAGCCGAGAAACTGAGGAAGTCTGGCTATAAAAAAAAGCTCAATATTTCGATGCCACACGAGAATAAGATCCTGATCAAAGGGTAGTTAGGCACCACAGATTATAGCGAAACCCGAATTAACACGCAGTAAAGTGATGCTGTATGAGATGTGAAGGGTATCGTTCATTATGAGCTTTAACGCTGGGCAAAACCATCGATTAAGAAAAAACTGCTGGAATCGATCAACAGAAAAGAGTGGTTTTTCATCATGATAACGCCAGACCACACTCATCTTTGGCCACTCAGCAAAAATTGAGAGAGCTTGGTTGGGAAGTGTTAATGCATCTACCATATAGTCTTAACCTTCCACCTTCAGATGTTCACCTGTTCCAGTCTCTTCAGAATTCTTCGGGTAGGTAGTGTTAGCTTAACATCAAGAATGGACTGTCAAAACTACTTGTCGCACTTTTTTGATCAAAAATACCAATATTAATTAAACAACATGATTATGTCACTACCTACAAGATGGCAACAAGTTATCGAACAAAATGGCACACGTATATTAATAAGCCATGCTTCGGCACGTATGAGCCGGCTCGACCGGAGTGATACCACGGCCTCATAGCAGGCAGTGGTGCAATGGTTGCATTGCTTTTCGCCGAGTGAGTGAGGTTACCGGAGGCCCTAACCCTTCCCAAGCTTAAAGGCCGGCAACGCACTTGTGTAACCACAATGCAACAATCTTGAATTTGTATATAAAATATGAAGAAACTTTTCACCCGACCTTATGTTATATAAATTTTACTAAAACCGTTGTTTTTAGTAAATATTTCTCATTTCTCTGAAAAATAGAATAACTGCTTCAAATATTTCTTTTGACCCGATTTTGAAGGGTATCATGATTTGTTCACATTTATAAATATTGATACAGAGTCAATAGAAATTTTATTCAACTTACTTTTGGAGTATTGAAAGAAAAAATCCTGAGAAAGGGCTTCCGTCCTATTGATGTTAGTTAATTTAACCCGCTATTTGTGAAGAACTAATCTTTGAGACTGTCGTAGTTCAAAAAAAAATCGGCCACTTAAATAAAAAACTTCAATAACATTTTAAATAGGGAAACAAAATTCAAGACTTTGATCTACCCATTTCTGTAGTCTCTCTAACAGAGCTTTGACTTAATGATAATGACTTCTTTTTAGATGGTGGCATATTCCTCCTTTAAGAAAGATAGTTAAAAGTTATTTGTGGCTATAAACATGTACAATATTATTGTGCTTCGTTGAGTATTGAAAATTGCACGTGGTACCAATGCACGATCATTGGTAGAATATCATTATCATGAAATCGTTTTATGGATCAAATTATTCAAAGCTCATTATATTTTGCTTTGTGAATTTGATTGTATTAACAGAGTGATTCCGCTGTATTACAATTGTGTCAATTTGTGTGACAATTTTGTACTCACTGCAACCAGAACGTCATTACTGTGCCAACAGTAAATAAACAGCTGAGCCACGCCAAACACCAAATATTCTGTTGTTAGGAATCTCTGCATTGGACTTGTTTCTATCTAAAATAGAAAAGTATATAATAAATATATCGTGTTATAGATCCAGAAATAAATATCTTATTTTTGGGTCTATTTCTTCATATCACATCTATATTAATCATTTGGTTAAGAGGTACGGTAGACTCGATTGAAACCTTACCTGAATAATAAAACATAAAAAATAATGATTTCGAGTCCACAACATTCCACGAAATTCGGATTGTCGAGTATTTTGTTAAATTCTAATGGTGCAAATGGCAGTAGCCATATTGGCCACTCGGATGCCATCTTGAGTTCGTGAAAGCCGATACACACGTATATCTTGAGTTCGATTCGTTCTTGAGAGATATGCTACTCTTTATTATAATGGTAATCTAACCGTTAAGTTCAGCAACCCCTATGATAATACTATTGTCAAAAAAGGATAATTACCATCATTTTGTGAGATAATTTCTACGATAATATCAAAGAGTAATAAAAAAAATTAAAACAAGAATTATACTCAGATAAGTCTCATCTTGAACGTTATATTTAGTCTGCACTTTATACTTACAGTTATTTGATAGGCAGTGACACAAAGCATGACAGAGCATACGAACATGTACAACAACATTATAGGTGACAAGCAAGAGTCAAAGACACGGGCGTACCTGCAATCAAAGCAAAACCATCATAGAGAAGTAAGTTTAAGAAGATTTATTAGTAGACCAGTAATGTTGGTCGTATAATGCTACAAGTATCTATGTCAGATGATATGTATAAGTAATGAATAATGTTTATCCTAACTTCCTAACCAATATTATAAATGTGCAAGGGAGCTAGCTACGCTTTGACTTCATTACATAATTGGCTGAAATTCCACATACTTTCAAATCGAATTGCCTTAAATTCCACTCAGGAAACAACTTATGTGCTCTTAGTTATATGGTATTGTAACAATTGATACCTTGAAATTTATATGCTAATTTCTTGTTTACATGGTTCACCATGTCAACAAGAAATTAGCATATAAAATTTCTTAAATTTTTGCGACTTTTATACATATTAGATGATAGATTAGTTGCGTTAATATATATTTATAAGTGAGCTCTCACCAGTCTACCCGTGACTACGATCGGTACAATTCGATCGAAACGTCGAGTAACCAAAAAAGGTCTTATGCCTTATAAAATTATTTAAGCCATATAATTTTATTATTTGTTGATATGAAAGGATCTATCTGGCGACGTTTTATCGAATTAGTTACTTAGAAGTGGCGGCAACTGCTACGCTAGCATTATTCTCATTTCTTTTCGTTTTAGTATTAATCTCTGACTTATTTTCTTCTATGGAATTATTGTTTAAGACATTTTTATTTCTCATAAAGATATTATACGTTCACAAAACGATTTACGTTGTTAATGTTTAACAGTTTGATATCCCGCGTGTGAGATGTGTGAAGTTATTATTATTATTAACTATATAGCAGAATCTCGGGAAAATTATATTACAGTTTTTTTATAAAAAAATAACCAATCTTTCTTCCTCTTGATTTAACTTAGGGACAGTGTTCCAGAAAAGTATAAAAAATATTCTTAAAACACCGAACATCCTTAAATTGTAAATAGTCGATTGATAAGGAAACATCGTCCTGGTTTTACGAATTTACACAAAACAGAAGTTAAAAATAAGCTGCGATATTATCCGTAAGATAAGTTTTATTCTTCGTCGAAATAAATTTTAAGCTTGAGTAATACCCAGCTTTGTATAAACGGGATTCAAACGTTTACAAAACTTATTAAAATTACAAAAAAGAAATCTCTTGTGGTTGAATTTCCATCACAGTATTTATTTTCGATTAAACTACAATTTAATACAGTTTTAGCGTATAAAAATTTGAGCGTGAAACTAAAATTTTCAGTAATAGTAAATTTAAATAAATAATAACTTGACACGGCCGTCTGATTCTAAACTAGGCAGAGCTTGTACTATGGTAACAAGAAAGCTGATAAAAATACTTGCACATATTACTAAATACATATCATAGATAAATTACATCCAGATACAGAACAAATGATCGTGCTCATTACACAATGATTTGTCCTGGGTGAGAATCAAACTTACGGCTTGTGGCTCAGCAGTCAGGATCACTAACCACTAGACCAACAGACCAGTCATCACTTACTATTAGTCATTACAAAACTTAGTGCTGTGTTTTATGTACAAACCTTTGAACTGTGACCAGATTGCACGGGCCCTGGTCTCAGGAATTGCAAAGGTATGTCGCGTGTACAAACCCTTGACTGGCATTGACCACATACCATTACGTTAATTCGACTAACCCTGGCCGTGGTCACAAATTGACTGTTAACCACTGTCAGTCAGACTGTTCAAGCGTATGTACAACATACGCCAACCATCGCGTTATTCTCATTACTGACATCATATGCCTTGTATAATATCAACAAAGCAACAATAACGCAATAAACTTAGTTACTCTAATGTCAACGGTATTATAGTTTGTGAGTCCTCTGGATTTGGGTATTTGCGGCAATACTCTGCATGTGGTTTATATAGCTCACTTCCCACCATAGATCCTTCTTTTTTAAAGTCGGTTAAAAGAGATATATGTTACGAGTTAAGACCCAGTACAGGTTTATTCTCATCGAGATATTTAAATATAATGATCTAAAACTTTCGTTATTTCTTAGAACGCGTTCTATTTTGTATGTTATTACAATAATGAATAAAATATATTAACAAATATAAAACTTTTTATAGCAATAACTGAACACAAATTCGAATCTACAAATACTTTTTTATTTGTTGTACTTCTATTAGAACGTATAAACCCTTATTATAATGTATCATTTTCGTCTTCATAGGATTATCATTCATATGTCATTTGTATTTAAGCTTACGTTTTCCTTAACAAAACAATTTCCTTGTTAATGTGCGTACGTAAACAAACTTACAAGAATTTATCGTTCCCAGTTAAGTGTTTAACTTAGATTGACTTTAGAAGGCTTAATTTGGATTTTGAACACACATTTAACTACAATGGTTTTATCAACTGAGTTCAGGTTTGCTGTATGGAGTGTTTGCTGTTAGCTAACGCAGTCTTATAGAAGAAATTGTTTATTTATAAATCTCATTATATAAGTTGTATATATAATTATATAGAAATGTCGATGATATTACCACTTTCCTCATATTTGAAAGAGTACATCATTATTTGATGACACTTGCATTATTATATGAGCTATTTAACTTCGGTCTTTTGCTAGGTAAGAATATCCAATTTTTAATGGACCAACCTGAAAATTATACTAAAATAACGACACTTGTTTCAGAGTAAAATACTACGCCTGTTATCCCCACCAAGTTATCCCCACTGGTAGGGATAGTTGGATTTTTTTTCCATGCATAATAGGTAGGTAGGTAGGTAGGGATAATTGGAAATTTTATGTCCACGCCTATTCCATATATCCCTACCGGTAGGGATACTTAGAAATTTTATGTCTGTGCCTGTTCCATATATCCCTACCGGTAGGGATATATGGAAATGTTATGTCTCTCTACTGCCTAGATGTACTATTAGAAAGAAAATATGTTCCTCGTACTTATATATATCTTGGTGAGAAGGTCCATTTCATTTCTTGCCTTTTTATATTGGTTAGAATTATTTGCAACATTTTAAATAAAACCAACATGAGTAATAAAATAATTACGTGGGAGAGCCATGCTTCGGCATTACGTGGGAGAGCCATGCTTCGGCACGTATGGGTCAGCTCGACTCCCCTCGATACCACGGCCTCACAGAAAACCGGCAGTGAAACAATGCTTGCATTGCTTTTCGCCGCGTGACTGAGGGTACCGGAGGCCCTAACCCTTCCCTCTTCCCTATTCCCGTCCTTCCCCACTCCTCCCCTCTAATCCCCCTCTCCCATCTTCCCGTTCCTCCCCCCCTCTCCCCCTCTTCCCCTACTTCCACCCTAAAGGGGGGCAACGCACTTGTGACTCTTAAGTTACATTTGCCCATGGGCGATGGTAGTCATTTACCATCAGGTGACCCGTCTGCTTGTTTGCCCCCTATACCATAAAAAAATAAATAAAATAATTGTGATATAAAACAAAGCAACTTACTTGACGAACTCCACATGTCGCCTGTGACAATCTTTCAATTTAGCCATCGCTACCACGTCATTAATAGGCATCGATTCCTTCCCAAATATTTCTCCACAATCTCTCCTTAACAATTCCAATTCAGCTCTAAAGAAAACCATAATAACCATAGCATTTGTATCAAAGGATGTAATCCAGCCTCCCCCATAAATAGCCGCATAACTCTGGTAAACCGAAGCTGCTAAGTATCCAACAATATTATTCTTATCAAATGGCACCCATGAGCTCACGACTTGTAAGTAAGTCTCAGTACCATTCTTTACGTTTTGTTTATAAGTCTCTGAGGAAAAATATTTGTAGATTGGCTGAGCCATCACTATGATAACGGTCGTGTACATTAACGACCAATACAGATATGTTATCTTTCTACAGTATCTCGTAAAACCGTTTATGATTTCAATTTTTTTTTCGTCGCCAGTTGTGCGTTGATAAAGGTCAGCTCTTGTCACATATTCGATAATGCTCTTCCAATATTGTTGCCAATATAAAAACGTCGTCACTTTAACAACACTTACAGTGGCCAGCATTGTAATTTTGAGATTATTTAGAAGAAGATTCATATCTGATTTGACATACCAAACATCGATACACTCAGTAGCTGTAAAAACAGTCACTAATATATGCATGAGTATGTAAAAATATTTTCTCCAAACATTGTCTGGGAGTAAGAGGCCCCAGAACTGTAAGGCTTTAACATTAGGGCCTAATAATGGCCTTTTTGGATCTTCCAATTTCTGTAGAATGTTTTTCAACATATTATCAGATCTACTGGATGGTGCTGATTTGAATAGTGATGCGAGAAGCCTTACTACACGACGACAAAGACGATAATTATATGATGCGTAATAATAGAGATGGGAAAGGTAGTGTCAAGGATATCGATTTTGTAATAAAACAGTTTTTGTGAACATTTCGTATATTGTACATATAAAAATTTAACAAAATCTAATTGTAATAATGAAAAAATAATAAAATAATGGAAAATCGATAGTGTTATTTTTTATTCAAACTGCTATTTTTACATTTTATAGTGTAAGTGTAAATACACAGCAGATTTTTTAACTTTTCCACTACCAAGTGCGAGACTTCCTCGCAGTATGAGGGCTTCCTAGAAGGAATTAGCAGACTAAATAATGATATTACACTGGCTTATTCCCGCGGCTCCGCTTCCATGAATTTAGAATTTGTCAATCAATTCAGGTATCCCTCGGAAGCTTAAATTTACCAACATGCGTACATTGTTAAGTAGTAGGGAAAAAAATCACCCAAAGCCAACCGAATGATTAAAACACAAGATTCTTACAATATCTTTCTTTTAGCTACATGTAAAAAGTATAAATCTTTACAGAACAGTAATTAGATTTTCGATTTTTCTGAAAAAAGTGTTTTTTTTAGTTTATAATTGTTTAGCTCATGTGTGCGAATATATGTATTAAGTGTGTAAATTATACAATCAAAACTTGAGGTAAACATCTGCTTCTCACAAGTACAATATTACCTTGTATTCTTTTAGTTTTTTTTCTTACCTGAATCAAGGAGTTTACATCAAAACTTTGTTCTTTTATAATCCATCCAATCTCAGTGTTATATGAATGAGGGTGTTTTTTGTACCTTGTTGTTTCGATATAAATGCCTACTTTAGTAGAAAGTATTACGATAAGACTTCGTTTCTTTGCAACTTCTATAAAGGTTTTCAAGGACTAGATAGGTATGTAAATAGGACTTTTCTTGGATGTTTATTTCGTTTGGTTTTTGAAATAAGTTGTAAAGAATATAATTGTTGTTTTCTGTATTGATAATGTTACGAATACTCGACAAAAGAATGGAGTTTTTCAAGCTTCATTCTATTCCTCTGTCCGTGAGGTGCATTTTTTTTCTTCAAAATCTTCAAGGAGCAGCAGTATGAAATTTGAAGTATTAGTTTCTATTAAATTCCGAAATGTTTCAGACGGAGATAAGATTAGAGTAATGTCAATAACACTACTGGTATTCCAAATGGCTCTAATTCAAGCAGATATTTGTTATGCCTATAACTTTTGTTAAAATAGGTGAACCTGCAAGCAAAAACCTGTTGTTATTAATTTAGCGTTAGTTTTATTATTAGTTTTAAACTAGGAACACATTTATCACAGAAACTAATTCAAAACTTTTTTAATCAACAACTTCTTTTTCCATGTGAATCCTAGTGTTTCCATCTACGGGTAATATTACAAAAACCATTCAGAGTTTTGTGAACATATTTTGTCTAGGGGGTAAAACCTTGGAACAAACCATGGAAAACATTACACGGTAAACACTACAGATGTCAGCCAAAAAGCACCTTTGCCATGGAGTGGGGTGGACATTTCCTAATTTGGAGAGTTTACCTCGGGTCTGTTTTTAGTAGATTTGTAAAGATAGCTCTTCGAATCATAGCACCAACTACTGGCCAAAGAGAAATAGCCACCTGGATAAAATAGAAAACGGGCACTTTATATTTTGCCAGATTAACTAGTTTTTATTTCTAAAAGAACAATAAATTTACTTAATCTCCAAGCTATCCGTGTCGTCATTATTGTTGGATTTAAATATAATTTACGGCTGAAGTTATAAATCTTTACTTTTTGGTCGTTAATTAAAATATTTCGAGACTTTATATAAAAATGTTAGGACTTCCAAACTTAAAATATTACGTCTGTTATCTCATTGCCTGTCTTGTTGTAATTAATTGGAATCATAAAGTTATTTAATTTTGTCTTTTCTTCAGTGTCGTCTTCACGTCGATCTCAATTCATATATGTCTGTGTTACCTTTCCGATTTTTTTTAATATCCATCCAGGGAAGCTCACTTAAAGACACATCAACACACTCAGAAATTTTTGCATTTATACTATTTATACATGCACATGCGTAAACACGCACACACCCATGCATTCGAACACGTATGTTTTCACACGATCATTTACACGCACACACACCTGTGCGTGCACTAGATTGACTTGATCATAATAGTGACTCAGTATGCTTTTACAAGTTTCTTATAAACCTCTGCGGCTTTGATTCATATCAGATGTGTAACCATGATTGGTGCAATTCAATCGAAAAGTTGAGCAACCAAGAGGTATTGTACCTTTTAAATATTATCGCGATTAAGTCCCAAGTTATACATCTAATCAATTCATTAGTAGATTTATAAGTCTTGATTTAAAACCAAAGGGAATTATTGACGTATTTAGTTCTAAGTACATGTAAAACCACCTATCAGGTTTACGGCTCTAAAGTACTCTAAATCCGCTTCTTAACAATATTCAACGTGAACAGCAGCAGAATATTGTTGGAATACGGACTTAAATGGAAATGTAGTACAATGCACATTGACGCAATATCAGATTATATTTAAGTTTAAATTCATAGAGACATATCTACCTAATATCTTGAAATTAAATATGACTTTATACAGTCCACCGCTGGACATAGGCTTTTTCCAACGTACACGTTAGCACTCGGTCCTCCGCCTTCTGTATACCTTATTAACCATTATATATCCACGATTTTCTTAAAAGATAATGGAACAAATTTCACATGGTCCCTACTTATTACATTCCATCATGCATGCATAAGTCACAAAAGTTTTAAATATGTTAAATCTATTATAGAATGCTACTATCGATATATCTTGAATCTATGTCCCAACCCTAATAGTTAAAAGTACAAAATGTCCGCATATATTATGTTCCTCAAAGGTGTCAATTGTAATAATTGCAGGCTGCATTGATTTTTCGTCACCTAATGATATATTAGCAAGCTGTAGTTATACTTTAATTATGTAAGAAATAATTTTTATAATGACTTCATTATAACAGTTCGCGTTAATAATTTTAGTTGGATTACCAAGTAAGATTATTAACGCGAACTAAAGTATTAATTTTAAAAAATTGTTAGTTTGAATTTCATGTAATAAAAAAAAAATCGTTTCCTCCATAATTTCCGAACACATCCCGTCATTTTATCAATATTCTTTATACTTATTACATATAGTTTATTTATATAAATATTAGCAGCGCCCCGCGGTTTCATCCCATAAGTCCCGATCTCGTGGGAATATCGGGATAAAAAGCAAGTAGCTATCTACATACCAAGTTTCATCCCAATCGGTTCAGTAGGTTTGGCGTAAAAGAGTAACAAAAATCCATCCATCCATCCAAACTTTCACATTTATAATATTAGTGGGATAGGATATAGGATTACCATTAAGCACCGGGACTTACGCGGGTTAAACCGCGAGGCGCAGGTAGTGTAATATAATTGTACTCGATTTCTGCAAACGTCAATGATCTCTCCCAGATGATTACACAAGTCGTTCACTGTAATAGAGAGCAATCGTTCTAAACTGCCCGTCGTAAAATGTGTGTCGCTGTAATTGTGCTGATAGTTATATAGTTGCGATCGTATTATAGTAAATTTGCCAATACTGAGTGATAGTATAAGGACCTATTCACAGAATTGATTTATTTTATTAAAAACTAGCAGCGCCTAGCAGTTTCACCCGCGTAATTCCCGATCCCGTGGGAATATCGGGATAGAAAGTAGCCTATGCGTTAATCCAGGTCTCCAGCTATCTAGATAGCAAGTTTCAACGCAATCGGTCTAGTAATTTTTTTGTGAAAACATTACAAACATACACACAAATGTTTCCTCTTTATAATATTAGTTTAGACAATCTATGATTTGTAGCAACGTAGATCTTATAGAAGTGAAACTACTTCAAGAACCGGACAAGTGAGTTTGACTCGCGCACCGAGGGTTCCGTACATACTAACTTACTTTATTGTACACCTAACCTACATACTTTATTGTTAATACATTACAGTTCAAACAAAAATCATCTTACTAATCAGAGTACAATGGGCGGTCTTATAGCTAAAAGCGATTTCCACCAGACAACAACCTTTGGATGGAAATAATAACGAAATTATTTAATAAAAACATAGTAGTTGATGGCGTACTGTTCCCGATATAGATAAATACTTATACATGTAGATAGGTATATTAAGTATACATCGGTAGTCTGTGCTCGGTGTTTCGCCGCGAAGATAGGCTACATAAGCCATCTTCGAGCGCACCAGCGCCATCTCTCCAACTAGGGGTCTAAGTGGTCGCCATGGCCGAAATCGGTCGGAAGCATCAAGTATACATAAACAAATATTTACAGTAGTTTAGTAGAGATAATATAGTAGCGTAGATAGCAATTTAGATCTTATAATTAAAAGTAGAAGTATAATTAAGAGTAGCAGTCAGAGTCAATTTTACAAACGCAAACTATAAGTTAATTTATTTATTTAATAACTTTTGAGGAAAGCTTACAAACTAATAATAATTATGGTTATAACAAATATATATCCATGTTCCTAACAACTACCCTCCATAGTTAGGTAACAATATACTTCACTCAAACAAAAATTTGTCATGAACCAAAACATACAAATATACCTACAAACCTATCCGTACATACAAAAAGAAATTTTAGAAATAGTAGCACTTAGGAATTCGAAATGAGATGATATAAGATGAATAGGAATAACATTATTTACTGCATTACCTAATATTTGAAATCACAAAAAGTGCCGTTTTATGTGATATAACAAAAAGCATACGCGACGCTATTTTTTTTTTTTTCTTATTGACCAAAATGTTTACAATTCTTATTATTTAAAATACTCATCCACTCGCTTAAACCACGTAGGTTTTTATGAGAGCGTAAGTTCACATGATAATCATTAAAAATTACACATTTATAGATACACATTTGTCGATGTATGTACACCCCCGTGGACGCAGCACATACACGTGCATTCTGTAGCTTTGTATCGTGTATACGTCGCTCTCTTTTAGTCCCTTTACGTGGCGTCGGAAAATATAGCTCACTTTCGCTTTACGTCATATCTTTCTTCTTTCTCATGTAAGGAAATGTGTCTAAACATGAATTTTACTCTAAATTCTCGTCCATCGTTACGGATTATATGAAAATCTTTTTGTTTTTATAATTTGACATACATATGTATGTACATAACGGATTCGTCTACTTGTGTAAATGAGTAAGCGTAGCCTTAGGATCCATTTCACTGGGGAATGTGTATATAAGTAGGTACCTACAGTTTTTTTTTACACAATAAATAAATAAAAGTCTCTTTTCATCTCTAAGATCGTGTCTTTGTTAAGAAGAAATCGGACTTGTATCTCATAGAGGAACTTGAAGACTTAAAATTTTAATATGTGTGTTTGCATTATAGAATCACATTAATTAAACTCTCTCAGGTGGTGCTTGGCTATTATTAATGGGATATACGCTTAGTATTTAGTTAGTTATTAAGAAGAATTAGAAAAAGGAGTATGAAGATAATCGGCGTCTGTCTTAGTCAGTAATATTAGTTTCCATCAAATTTTAGTTTGAATCCCATTTATTTTTAACTTTTTAACATAATTTTTAATGCACCTGCTTATTCTTTTCTCCGCATCACCCGAAGGAAATGTTTGCTCATTTGGTACATTCTCTACCAGTCAATGGTAGAGAATGTACCAAATGAGCAAACATTTTAAATAAATAAACATTAACAAGTACATTATTATAGGTAGATTACAAATATTGCTAGAGTATACAGCTTTAATTTTCTTGGTATAGCCATGATAAGTCGCCATACAGTCGACGGTACACATCGATTCCATTTCTTATTTTCTACAGACTCAATTTTACGGTCCTAACGTTAGATGAGATATGGACCAGTGCTTTCAGATAGTCATACAAACCATCACTACTTTGCGGAAGTTCAAAAATATGGCCGATATAAAAGTGAATGCAGTTTCCTCGTTGAAATATTCTTGTGTAAAATTTTACTGGATTCATATATAGCCATTAGTTGCTTGGTTTGAACTACAGAGTTATATAACTTGGAAGATTTCTTTTAAGAATATTTTGGAATTTAAAAATCTTAAATCTAGTATAAGGCTGCGTTTCCACCATAGATGTGCAAGGTAGCCAAGCGGTGCGAGGATGCCTAACGAAGCTGTCAAACGATGTGAGCGTTTCCACAAGAGATGTGCTAGGCTCTGAACGATGCGAGGATGCGTAGCGACGCTGTGAAACGGTGCGCAAATGAGCGGTGCGAGGATGTGTACAATACACATCGACCTCTAACAAACACCGTCTAGCACATATCTCTCAACACATCTCTTACACACATTCCTCGCTTGTGTTGTACGTACAAAAACCTCGTTCCGCTAAGCCGTTTCCACTGGATATACGCTGAGCGAGGCTAAATGAAGCGATTCTATTGGTTAATAACAAACACATCCCTCGCTACGCATCCTCGCACATCTCTGATGTAAACGCAGCCTTATGGTCGTCTCAGCTATGGCCTGTAGTTTTAATGTTATTTTTTTTAAGAGAGCACTTGGCTAAAGTGGTCTAAAATTAAATGAAAATCAGTAAAACGATTTCGTGGCAGTCTTGATCTACCTTGCGGAGTCTACGAAGAACATAATTAATAAACTTTTTTGAATTTAACCAGCTGGATATTTATATATTAGTTTACTCTTTATTCATTTTTGTTAATTTTTATTGGTATCCCTTTTAAATATGTTTACTTTGTTTATGGTTTACTTACATGTTATATAATTTTTTTTATTTTTTTTTGATTATAATCTATCATTCATTTGTCTTCGGGTATGCTTCGGTTAGTCATAGTGTGGCAATTAAGGGTAATATATAAAGGGGTGCGTAGAGCTTTAGAATTATAAAAAAGCGTGTGTGTGAAATTCACACACGGAAGAAATGGAACTTCTAAATTAATTAACCAACGAATTTTAATACGCAAATACACAAAAATGATACGCGAAAGTTTAAAAGTTATTTTAAACTTTCGCGTTCCATGATATCATATTATCTACGTATTAACGGGCATTAACGCGATCACGAAAAGGTATTACATACCTCTGAATTGCCTGACGTTTCGACCAGGTTGCACTGGCCGTGATCACAGGCTGACTGGCTTAGCGGTGCAAGCCCTCCGTCGTCGACATCGTGAGGTAGAAGGTTCTTCATCCACCTCCACTTTTTTGATATTTTCGTTTCGCCATGTACCGTCACATACTATACTAACAGCGTCCCTATTTTGTAAGCAAACCGATGTGGCCCTATTATGGTGTTCACCCGACTGCGCATAAAAGCGAGGTGGCATGTTTTTTATCACTGGATTCCACGCTGTAGATAATTTGAAACCATCTTCCCGATTGAAAGTTTTGTGTTTTTGAATTTCAATCGCTTCACGTACAACTCTTGAGTAAAAGTGACGTTCCGTGGACCTCTCCACTTGCTCCGTACTTGCGTACGGTGAAATTCAATCCAGTGATTGGTGCCCGCTTCGAGTGCATGTTCTGCAATCGCTGATTTGCTAATCTATTGGTTCTTCACAGCAGCGATGTGTTCTTTGACCCTTTCAGCAATAGTCCGCTTTGTTTGGCCTATGTAGGAACTACCACAGCTGCAGTTTATTTTGTAGACACCTGGAGTTTGTAACGGCAAGACAGGTCAGGCAATTCAGAGGTATGTAATACCTTTTCGTGATCGCGTTAATTCCCGTTAATACGTAGATAATATTATACACAAAAAAGATGCACGTGAATGATACACCACGTAGACTATGACGCATTTTCTGTCGCTTCGTAGTACGCAGGCGTAAAGATACGTGCTAGCATACGAAGAATATAGCAAACACTGTATACTTATATTCTATCTCATTCTCTCGTCGGCTGAATCCTATTTATGAATATATTTGTCTCTTTTTAGTGCTGTATTCTTGTATTCTATCTCATTCTCTCGCAGACTAAATCCTATTGTATTGAGTTTGTCTCTTTTAGAGTGACTTTTTTGTTTCATCGAATTTTCAAATCAGAACGATTCTAAAGAAGTTTTACTTTAAAAATTGAAGTACACAGTGTACATTAATTGACTCACCTAATCTTGCCTCTGTGTCTGTCAGATGATAAAGGCGCCATAGACACCACTTTTGCCTAAAATGGAAGGACAGTACAATACAATATTAAACTTCATTTTCTTATTGTCCTTCGAGAATCTTCGGTTCACTGAACGAATGAAATTTTATGACTACTACTAAATATGAGGTTTATCATCTACATATAAGATCGGGGAAAAAGTTTCATCGTATTTGATACACAAATTCATGATATTTTTTAAAAGTTTTATTACATTTAATTATAATATATATGTGCCATTTTGTTCGATAATTTGTCGCCATCTTGTAGGTGACATAATCCCGTTGCTGTAAAAATCTTGGAATTTTTCAAGTAGTTTTGTCAATCCTCTCTTGATATTAACCTAACCAAAGAGTTCTGAAGAGACCGGAACAGGTGAAAATCTGAGGGTACAAGATCAGGACCGATGGTGGATGGTGGTGCATTAGCACTTCCTAACTAAGCTCTCTCAATTTTTGGTGAGTGGCCAAAGATGTGTGTAGTCTGGCGTTATCATGATGAAAGATCACTCCTTTTCTGTTGATCAATTCCAGCCAAGTATTTCTGCCTAGGCCAAGTTTACTGCACATTCCTATAGCTAGGACTACGTATAGGCAAAATTCCTATCAACTGCGTGCCGTACCTACAATGTAACCCAACTCTGTTCCCAAACTGAAATAAGTCTTGTGCAACCATTACCACAGATTACTAAGTGCCAGTGGCCTGCCATTACTTCCAGGAATGACTAAATATACATTTTTAACCGCATTAAATTTTCGAGACATTTCCTTATTAATTGTTACAAAAGTCGTAATGTAATTCGTTAAAATTTTTAACTGGCCTTCACCTTTGTATAAATATTTTTTGTGAGTGTTACAAATAAAGTAAAATAAATAAAACAGAACATATTTTAAAAAGTTCCCGTGCAATAAATATTAAAAATACCATTGATTGCTAGGCTGATCGAAGTACCTACTTTGAATTGACCTGTATTGTATTGTTTAATAAATAATAATGGTAAGGCACTTCTCTCTAATATTCTCAACTCCAAAACACGAAATAATTTTATTATGGAAAACATTGGAAATAATAAATGAACTCTTTAAATCAGATACAATTTATATCTGATCGCCAATAACTCAAGTGGTTTCAGAATGAAGAATTATGAATATTAGATGAGCTTTTACTGCGAGGTGAAAGTAAATGAATATAATTAAATTATTAAAACTGTAAGTATTATTGTTCCTATTACAATCAGGACGGAAGATACTCGTATCTGAAGAAGAAGAAAATAATATGTTAAAGTACTAATATTCCAAAACTATAGAAACCAGCATATACCAAATATATTTATGCAAGATAGCCATCCTAAAATATGAGTACATGTGAATATTCTAGAAACATCTGGTCAATCATAATTTGGAAATGTGTAGACGTTTAACATGTAAAATATTTGATGTGAATTGAACATGACGTCAGATTCTTGTTGATTAATGCCTAATGTTGAATTTTCAACGAAAATTTTACCATCCGTAAGCAAAACGAATCATTTTATGTTTATTGGAACGCGGCATTACTGAACTGTCTGGACTGAACTGAACTGTACTATAATTATATTTTCCTGAATATTGCATATATAAAAGTACATAAACAACTAATTATCAAAATTAATTAGTTTGTGAATTAAATGTAAAATATTTTGACATGACAGCAGTTTGTGAAAGATTTTTTTTTATGGTATAGGGGGCAAGCGAGCAGACGGGTCACCTGATGTTAAATGACTACCGCGGCCCATGGGCACCTGTAACTCAAGAGTCACAAGTGCGTTGCTGCCCTTTAAGGTGTGAATAGGGGAAGAGGGGGTGAGGGGGGAAGAGCAGGAAGACGGGAGAGGGAGATTAGAGGGGAGGAGAGGGGGAGAGGGGGATTAGAGGGGTGGAGAGGGGGGAGAGGGGAAAGACGGGAATAGGGGAGATGGAAGGGCTAACCCTTCCCTTTCCCCTCCGGTAACCTCACTCACGCGGTGATAAGCAATGCAAGCATTGTTTCACTGCCGGTTTTCTGTGAGGCCGTGATATCGAGCAAAGTCGAGCCGGCCCATACTCCCACGGTCAATAGTATTACAATCAGGACGGAAGATACTCGTATGTGAAAATTAGAGAGAAAAAAATGTGAAAGTATTACATATTATATAGTTGTATCCAGTCTTCTCAAACGACGTTTACTAAAAAAATACTGATACGATTTAACAGTCATTTATCCTATTAAAATTGAGTGTGTGTGTGAGTGTATGTGTATGTGTGTGTGTACGCGTGTGTGTGTGTGTATATGTTTGTGCGTGTGCGAGTGCTTGTGCTTGTGTGTGTTTTAGATTAATTTAGAACTAACGGTTATAAATGTTTGAACTATTACTACTGTAAAATAAATTAATTTTTTTTCCGGCTCCATACCCAAAGGGTGACAAAGGAACCCCACCAGTAGGAGTCCATTGTAATAGGTGGTCAGTAAAAATTTTCGGAGTGTACATTTCTATAGTCGCTATATACATACCCCCATACAAGGAACCCTTGGGGTGCTCATCTCATTATGCTGATATGCACATCAATACAAAACTTTGAAATTATACCCCACAAACTCAACAAATTATACCTACTATTAAAGTATAAAGCAGGAAAATGAATTATTTTGTCTACTTAAGAACACCGTATATTCGAAATAAAATACTGTAAAAGTTGTGGTTTAATTGAATTATGGTCTTTTAGGCGCTTTCCAAAGTTTCAAGCGGCAATAAAACAATATTTTTTATCTGAGAAAATATTTCATCACCTGGCTCAAGTTACGAAGTTTATGGGTATTTTGTTTTTTCTCTTTGTAGCAATATGAACAAAGCAAAACAGCTAAAACTCTAAAAGCCTATTATAAAAAAAAGCTGTTGAAAGATAACACGAGTGCAGCGCAGCTAATGATAGACGTTGATAGAAGGGTGATATATCAACAAATTTGGGCTGCTTTAGGCATTGGTATGAGTCAAAAAGTACATGTAGATGTAGTTACATGTAGATTTAAGCGTCAGAAAGGTTTGAATCAAATGGACACCTTATAATTTGACTTAAGATCAAAAACGCCGTCAATTGGATTGGTGCCGCTCAATGCTTGAAAAGTATGACGGAGGTAACTCGATAACTGTATGTTATGAACCCAAAACCAAAAGACAATCTGCGCAATGGATGTTTAAATCCGAAGATTTGCCAACAAAAGTAAAGAAGGGCAGAAGTGAAGGGAAAAAGATAATTGCCTCATTCTTTGGACGGACGGGTCACTTTGCAACAATCATTCTAGAAGATAAAAGAACTGTTACTTCAGATTGGTATGTCAGACGTTATCTACCAGTTGTCTTAGAAAATGTTAGACAGCAGCGCCCAAGAAATAGGATCCTCCTTCACCACGACAACGCTCCAGCTCACTCCACCAGACGGACTATTGAATATTTGGCTATCGGAGGTGTGGAGCTAGTGAGTCATCCTCCTTAAAGACCGACCTGGCACCTTGTGATTTTTATTGATTTCCAAAAATAAAAGATAAACTTAGAGGAATTCGTTTTATGCACCCTGAAGATGCCGTGGCTGCGATGGAAAAAAGCGTGGAAGACATCCCTAAAGAAGAGTGGGCTCACTGCTTCAGTCAATGTTTCCATCGCCATCTAAAAAAAATAGTAGTAAAACTAATATTCAGAATATTCCGAACTATTGTACTATTGTATGTCCATACATTGGTGGCATATCCGGATGTGTTTGAACATATTCGTAAAAAAAAAAACAAACAAAATAGTGGAAATACAAACACAAATTATATATCTATTGATATAATCATTTACTTAATATTTTAAATAACCTGACTCCTGGGCTAGTAATAACTGTGTTGCGTATACTACCTAAGTATTAACATTATAAAATAAAAGAGGAGACTATTGGCAAAAATGAAAAAAAAAGTAAAACAAATTAAGAATATTAAAAGAGAAGAAACGCCAAAACAATATTTCCAAATTACACAAACGGACATAACGACCACTATTCTAAAATGTGACCACGTGTGTGGAACATTGTATACATACATATATATTCACAATACCGCCTTAAAAAATATTTAATTTGGGCTGAATCTAGTTACACATAGATTTGCATATTGTTAAAATGATTTTTTCAATATTAGTTTCATTACAAACATCAAGTACATTTAAGAAAATAGCCAATGCCTTCCTGTAAGTCTAAAACAACATTAAAAGCATGAAGCAACATTAATAACAAAATGCCTGCCTGTAAGTCTAAAACAACATGAAAAGGCATCTTAAAAAAACATAGTTAAATTTGCAATTTGAAGCTTACTCTTCGAATTTCTAGCGAATTTTCATTGAAAATTCAACAAAATTTACCGTCCGTTCGTAAGCAAAACGATTCGTACGAAAAGCACTCATCTCTGGTCCAAAACTAATCAGATTAAAAACATTCTTTTGTATTTTAGAGCACAATTCTTGCGGTAGGTTTTAGGCTACTTAACATACTACCATCCTTAGAAGATGAGTAGTGACCATAAGCGCAGGTGAAACAACGGCTAACGGCTTAAAACAAACTAAACCATATAATACAAATAGAATACATTTGGCAAATCATTTAGATCTATCCTACGATAGTCTGAGAAAGCAATTGAGTAAAACGACCGCTCTTTGTAGATTATGTGTTCAACATGTACAATGTAGTCCCTACTTGGTTTGTAATAATGGTATCTTTTTTAACAAAAAATAACCCAATTTAAACAAAATTGATTGGAAAAAAAACCGGACAAGTGCAAGTCTTACTCGCGCACCAATGGGTCCGTAAGCAAACAAACTTGTGTGTAGATTGTACGTCCATCTCGGGAATCAATTCTAGAAGATTTTTGTCCGTCTTTTCTGAGAAACAAACTTAACTTTGAAGTTCTAAAAATGCTCTACTATACATCGGTTTACGACAAAGTTTACTGTCCATCCGCCAAAAATAAGTTTGCGATCACAAAAACTATTTTTTTTGTGAAATAACAACACATAAACGACTTTCGGGTTTTTTTCTAACTTGTTTTTTTTTTGGTTTTTAAAAAGCAACTCCCACATTAGGAATATTCCTGTGTCGTGGGGGTTTCACAAACATTCAAACAACAGACACAAAGAACATTCAGACTCTTGACCTTAACCCAGACAGAAGCTTGATTTTTTTTTTGAGCTTTAAGGGACCGCAGACGCAGTGATTCTAAGAAAAAGGGTCTTGACAGACAGATAAACGGACAACAAAGTGATCCTATGAGTTTCCTTTTAAGGAATGAAACCCTAAAAACTAATAAATGCTTAATATATTATACACTAAAACCTTTCTGTTTTTCTCTAGAATACGTTCGTAAAACAATCATGAATATTCCATTACTTTCCAAGAAAATCGCGGACATATAGACATAAACTTTAATATACATACGGATTGAATACAGAACTTCCTTTTTGAAGAGGGTTATTAATATTGTTATATGTATCTTACCCACAACCAAGAGTAAACAAGCCCGCCTGGCTTGTGTACCAATTTAGTTGTATAAAAAGACAATTGAAATCAAAATTGTAATAATCACTACTTCAGTCGTAAATACGATACACGATTAACATGGCTTCCTGAGGATTAGTTACAGATCGTGGTTGTCTCAGCAATGTAATTGAAATTCCGTTTAAAAATTTATTGTTTGAAAGTTCCATTTGTGAATAAAACAAGCCTGTCTTTTAATACACATCGTAATGCTAGTTTCTTTTTTTATGGGATAGGGGGCAAACGAGCAGACGGGTCAACTGATGGTAAGTGACTACCGCCGCCCATGGGCACCCCAGGCCGAAGGGGTCTGTCGGACTCTTACCGACTAAAAACCACCCCGGTGTTCCACTGCTTACATGGATAAGCTGTGGAACACCGGGGTGGTTCCCGTCACCCGGTGCGAACGCCGACAATATAAGCAACAGCTTCTCCTTTTTAACTACCTTTCAATATGGTCTTAATTCTCCCATCTTTAATTCCCAAAGTGCCCGTTATATGGTAATAGGCTTGTCCTCTGACATATGTGGGACCAAATTATAGGTCGCACTACCCGGGGTTATAGGTTATGTATGAGTATATGTATGTATGTGATATTGTGTAGTAATATGACAGTAATAAATTATATAAATAAATATCTGCAGTCGTAAAAACTAAATTTATAATTTAAGCAGCAGCAACACATGTAAGTGAGTTTATAGGGACGTTAGAGTAAAAGCTGTCTACTGTTTTTTATTAACCGACTTCGAAGAACCTCCTCCTATTCCAATTCGTCGGAATCTTTTTTTTTATGTATGTTCACCGATTACTCGAAGACGCTTGAACCAATTTGAAAAAAAAAATATTTTGTTTCAAAAGGTATACTTCCCAGGTGGTACATTTAAATTTTATCGAAATCGGTTTTCGGAAAATCAACAAATATTAAAAAAAAATTATATATCAATGATATTTTCGTTTGCTCCGAAACATCAATGTCTCATTGGAGCAGTGAGTTTAGTTTGCCTACCCATATTATATTTAAACAAAATACATCTACTTTCCACTAAAAAGCACATTGAAGTCGGTGATACTTTTTTTTTATAAAGATAATTAGGACATGCCTATTGCATATTTCTAACTACTTAACTATCCAAGTACCTGGTAAGTAAGTGGGAGAGCCATGCTTCGGCACGTATGGGCTGGCTCGACTCCGCTCCGGCCTAACAGAAACCCGGCAGTGAAACAATGATTGCATTGCTTTTCGCCGCGTTTCGTGAGGTTACCGGAGGCCCTAACCCTTCCCTATCCCCTCTCTCCTCCCCTCTATTCCCTCTCTCCCATTTTTCCGCTCATTCCCCCTCTCCCCCTCTGCCCCTGTATCTTAATTAAAGGGCGGCAACGCACTTATGACTGTTGAGTTACAGGTGCCCATGGGCGGCGGTAGTCATTTACCATCAGGTGACCCGTCTACTCGTTTGGCAAATATACCACAAAAAAAAATGATGTTTTGGCAGATGGGAATAATAGATTTCTTATTTACAATCCAAATTGTCTCTTAAAAGTCAAAAGTATTCCCAATATATTCCTTTATTTTATTTCACAAAGTCCAACTTAGCGGATGTTAACAGCCCTTAAAATAGAAATACAGATATCCTATCTTGCCTGTTCTGTGCCCCTTAGACCTTCAAAAAAAGGCATCTAAACTTCAAGTCACAATCTGTCCCGACTTATACAAAACCAACTCAAAACTTTCGTATGAATAAGATTCTCCTAAATCTATATAGAAAACATATTAAAGCACAAAAGTCTTACTTGAAGCACCTCATTATTGCTTCAAAGTACTTGCAGTGTCCTGAACAAATATCCTGACTTTAAGACTCTTTAAGCTACGTTAAGGTGCAACCACACTGGTATTAAATAGGTATGAAGACATACGAATGAGACTTTAATTTATATATAGTGTTACAGAACGATGTTGTCATACTTTAACAGCGTTTTGCTGATAAGTAGTTGGTTTAGCTTGAAAAAATATTTTTTTTTATTTTTATTTTCGTCGGAATGTGCTGTTTCTGGTGTATGTGCACCTTTTAAACATGTTATGAAGTTTCATTTCAGTTTCAAAGATTTTATTATTTATTTATCTCTTTACTCTACACCTTTTAAATGAGATACAATATAAGCATAATTTAAATATAAAATAATATTCTTTCAGTTTTTTGTGTTCAACTTTTTTGTTTTTCCCTTTTTGGCTTTAATTTAGTTTTTAATCTGGTCATTCCATCAACATTCTTGGTATAAAATATCCATAGTTTCATTCATCTCAGCCGTCTATCTTACGAAATATTAGCTTTATCTGTCAATTTTCAAATGCAATTTGTGAGCTTCAAAATAAAGTTTCCTAAAATTGTTAGCTCTGAACGTTATTTACGGAGTCTCCTATACAACCCTAAAATGTTGTGATTTTAGTGTTAAACTGTATTTTATACTGCTATATAACAGAGATAATAATATACCTCCTTCAAAGGCTTACAATGAAACATAGCATCCATATTGCTTTCAATATTTAGAAATAATTCGATGGGTAATACTTATTCACATAAAACATTTTTCAGAATGAAATTTTATGTCGGCTGTTTTCGATAATCTTCTAAATTGATCAAATGTGGAGCACCTTAGAATTCTGTGAAGCCGCATTATTTCGTGTACTGAACTAAGTTTATGTGAGATAATCCCATGCTATTGGCAATCTTTACTGCGTTTAAAAGTACGTAAGCTTTAAACATAACGTATTTATAACATAAGAGGTTTATTTTATTTTTAGGTGTAACAATATCGCATTGGGAGCAAACCTGTAAAGATGTTTTTTTAGAAATAAATATTTTTTTTTTTTTCTGATAAACTAGACATTGATAACTATAGACATATCAAATATTGATATACTTACATTTATAAATATTTATGAATCAAGGCTAGGTGGTAAGTAAATCTACGTTTGAAAAGTAAATGATACAAATTATAATTTTTTTTTTGTAAAAGATACTAGTAACGTGGGTCACACATTACTAGTATTCTTGTTCCCTCCAGCTAAGCTAAATGCTTGTGTTAGGAGTGGGTTCACGTCGGTAGTGCACTGGGTGGGGTTCGAACCCCGCAACCTCTTGATCGTAACGACCGTACTGACGCCTTAGCCTTAATGGCTAAGGCGTCGGACTTACTATCCAGAAAGCGGCGGTGACGTAATATAATATATTATAGCGGCGGTGACGTAATCGTCACCGCCGCTTATATATATTATGTTGGTATTAATGCCACTCATATAAATTTGAACTCTTTTAGAAAACAGAACAAATTTAATCAGAAATAAATTATGGATATATGTTATCAATGCAAGCAAATAAATAAAATTGAAGTGTCTGTTTGTAATGTCAAAATAGTATGTATTTTAAATAACTGTATGAGCTTAAACTCATACAGTTATTTAAAATACCTATGCCTTAAAATTAGTTTTTAAAATTTTTGTCTGTCTGTCTATCTGTCAGTCTGTCTGTCTGTTTGTGCCGGCTAGTCTGCGGAACTTGTAGACCGATTTTAACGAGACTTTGACTGGAAAGCTGGCGTTATAAGGAGTAGCTTAGGCTACTTTTATTTTGGAAAGGAAAGGGTTCCGTCCAAAATAAATAGGTACGCAAGTGAAGCAGCGCGAGAACTTCTTTTTGACTGGCTTGTTGGCCTAGTGGTTAGTGACCCTGACTGCTATGCTACAGGTCGTGGGTTCGATTCCCACCTGAGTCTGGGTGTTCTTTGTGTCCGTTGTTTATATGTTTGTAAAGTCCCCCGCGACACAGGAGTAATTCCTAATGTGGGAGATGTCTTTTAAAAAAACAAAAAACTGCTAGTCACAAATAAATCCGAAGTGGAATGAAATTTATCAAAAGTATTCCGCGTCTAATAAATAAAAGAAATGCGTTAATCTGTCCAGAGATAGCAGGTCTATCGCTGAGTTGAGACTAAGTACAGAGAACAATGAAAGACATCAGCCGATTCTTGGGCTTGTAAAGCGAAATCTATAGAAAATAGTAACTTTATCATAAACGACACTTTTTATTCCATATTTAAACCAAATGTCAAAAAAGTTGTTGTAACTTTTGTACATTATTAAATAGTTTTCTAATTTATTTGCTTTGTGATCGTGTTTTCAATAGTTTAGCCTTGACTTTGTAGCTTTTCAGTAAGTAATTGATTTTCAACAAAATTGTGATTCTTATTGAACCTCTTCAAAAGGTTTCTTGGTATAACGAACTTGTTTGTAGGGAACTTTCTTTGCCTGACTACACAAAATAATTAGTTACTTATTTTTAATGGTTAGTTGCTGATAATCAATTTCCTCACAATGATCTTTGTCTCTAGCTCACAAATTAGAAGGTAGCATCATCATTAACAAAATTTATTTATAAATGATGGCCAAGGCTTCAAAATTCGTGCAAAAGTTTCTTTTTGGTTGGCTCACCAACAATTGTCTACACTCATGTAAATACATAGGATACAATGAAATACATATGCTAGCCTAGTGTAATAATCACTAACAGGTAAGCACCACATGCACTGTTATTACCTTATGTTACGTAGTTTCAAAAATAGTGAAACTAAACCAAAAGTTTATAAATGATTGCACGTTTACCCGGCCCAATTTTCCAGTACATAAAGAAGGTGAATGTGAAGAAGGTACGTCACAGCAGATTAATGGTTTAGCTAGCTTTTCCCCGCGGCTATGTTTGCGTAATGGGTATTTTTTATCCATGAGAAACATTTCTTTTGGATTAAAAGTACCCAATGTCTTTTTATTTACCTATGACAACGTGTATGCAAAATTTTATGATAATCAATTGAGTACTTACACTATGAAAGCGTAACATACAAACAAACAACAACAACATCAAACACAACAAGAAACATAAAAACTTACTATCCCTTGTATAACATGAAATTAGGAAAAAAAAGACAATGGTTACCCACTAATATCCAGCACTCTCAGTTAGTGCAAGTTTTCTTTTGATGAGCAGTCGTAAGCCAAAGAATTTATAGTTAGGTGTTGTAAACATACTTTATACTAGAAATGCGAAGTAACTCTGTCTCTCTGTTTGTTATATTTTTGATACCTAAAACGCTGAACCAATCTGGATAGATTTTGGTATGGAGTTAGAGAGGACATTGGAGAAGGACATGGCTACTTTTGTCTCGAAAATAAAACTTAAAAGTGGTGCAATAGGGAACGAAAGTTTGTATGCGAATCAAGTTTAAAGATAAAAAAATCATGATGTTTCTTTTTCTACGCAGCCACAGTCACGGGTCACCAGCAAATGGTTATATAAAACAATAATACACGACGAAATCTTTACCCATATTTAACTTTTGATTAAAATTACGTAAAACTACTAAAATTACTTCCATCTAAACCTACTTATATGGTAATCGCATTATGTATTGGTAGTACCATAGATAAAGAGAGCAGTTTTTCCTACATTGAGGGAACAGATCGGGTTAATACAAACTTCTTTATCGTTCACTATTTGCACACTAAATATATTACAGAACCTTCCCTACACAATTCAATTTGCAAGCCCCACACACGCTCATGCCTATCGTTTCTCGAACATCAAACAAAGTTTAAATTGGTTCCCCGATAAGAAATTATAAACTTTGACGATTTAAATATTAATAAACTCGAATTATGTAAGAATCGATGCTTGTGTTACCTCAAAATAATATCAACGCTATTTCTAAAGTGATAGCGGCTAATATTTTTGGAAAACAAAATGTACCGAAAGCCGTAATTGGGCGTAAGCATAGTTATTGTTCCTATGACTTCATTGCATCGAAGTACTACCTATCTAAATTATGACTCAACAACAAAGTTTTTATTAAATAAATAATAGTTTAAAAAAACTAAAAAAACACGCTTTTATAGAAAATCCAACTAAAAAATAGTAAATAAATTTTAATAAATTTTGATTAAGAATAGTGTAAATAAGAAATACATGTATACTATTGGAAAAATGCATGCAGCATAGTGTCAATAGTTATAAACATTTGTTTTACACTATATGCAGATGCTATTATTGAGACCTCTAAAGTTGTTTAGTGGTCTGTATTGTGCTTGTATATGTTTTGGAAGGTGTGGCTTGAAATCCCAATTTGTATCAAAAAATCATAGACATATCAAAGGTCGAGTTCATCGATTCATCGTCAGTTTGGTTCTAAATCTAAAGCTTTCACGCGTAACAGGATGGGATTTAAAAAGAGTGACTCATGAGATTTTTTACGGTATATTATGGTATATGAGCTTATTTTTTACTTCTCCCTGATGTCTCAAAAAAGAGTGTTAATTTTATTCCAACCAATGGTAATAATATTTTCTAAGCCACAAGTACCTGGGTATAAGAAAATGGTGGTAAAACAACATGTACACGTCCAACGTGATCGCAATTTGTTTCCTCAAGGGACCTCATTTACGTGAAGGCTGAAATTAGTTTACAAGAAATATATCTCTTCTGATAATATTACAGCTCTTTCTTATAAGTACTTTATATTTCTCTGAGATTTCCTCATCGTAGGTAAATAGAAATTGAAGGATTTCATAAAGAAGAATAAAATATTAAAAATGAATATTTATTTTAGAACACACTATGATTTTATTCTGGCTGAAGAGAAGTCTACGAAACTGTTTTATCAGTATACTTACTATACTACAGTATAGTTTCGTAGACTTCTACCCCTTAATCTGTGGCATCTCTGCCATATAACGAGACGTGCGTCGAAGCCTGTCTCAGCCAGTTTTGAATAAATACATCAAGCGGGCGCGCGGGCGGTGACAAGCCACCGCGTCACCGCAAATCTCAATGGATACGACTTCTAACACCAAATCCTGACCTGTCAAATAATCAAACTGAGTTCCCGATTCAGATTGATTTTTTGACAGAATTATGCCGCAGAATTATTCCGCTCAATTGACACAAAACACTCATCGGGAATTCAACCAAAATAATTCACAGCTTAACGTTGAGCGAAAACTCATAATTAGTGAGGGTGGACGGCCACTGTTATAATCCGTATTGTCAACACTGATTCTGTAAACGCAATTAAAAGTTTAGTGGAACGACAAAAGGTAGAGGCTTCAGCGGGTTTCAACTGATTAAAAAGTTGAGATATTCTTGGACAGGTATCCGTGAACTTGTAGATCTGTGGCTATAGATGCCGAGTTTAAAATTATTTATTCATATACTTTACGAACAAAGTATTAACTTGTGAAAGTTAGGATGCTGAACAGTGATTCTAAAATAATCATTGTTATTATGTAAATTCAAGTTCTTGTCTTCATTCTAGGTTTATTAGTTTATAGTTAAATAGAATGTAGGAACAAAAATCTCAAATATTAAATTCCTTTAAATACAATACATAAAAACATGAAAATTTCTGGTATTATTTTATCTCTTTGAATTTTTTCTCTTTACTCATGTATCGTGACAATACTGAACTGATTCTAGCATATACTAGGTGTAAGACATACTTATCATTATACTTGACTTAATGCTCTATGTCCCCTGGATGGGGTCTTCAGTAAACTTTACTCCAGTACTTATCATATACCGACATACCTATTATACATAGAAACATCGTATTTGAAAAAGGAATACTTAGTTAAACCACTAAAGCACATGCAGTTACAATAAGATTTTTTGGAAAAAAACTATCCGTTTTTATTTTTTATTTCAATCCATTATTTGAATTTCCAATTATTTTGTTCTCCGTTTTCATAAAATTTTATGAATTGTTAGTTAAAGGTTTTAAATGGTACATATTTTTTATTTTCGAATTCTTCATTCCATCACTAAGAAAACCCATTAAAAGTTACTTAAAAAAATTTATTAAGCTAATTTTTATAAATTTTCTCAATAACTGAGTGAATAGTTCCAAAATAAAAAAAATACATACGATAAAAATCTTTAACTTTATACGTTCCACTTGTTTTTATGAGAAACTAAGCTAAAAATACTAGTACTTTTAGCTTGGTTTCTCATAAAAACTGGTTGTAAACGTAGTCTTTTTTCAATTTTTTTTTATTATAACTGCATGCTAGAGTCACACACTTTCAGTGATTTAAGTAAGTGGTACTTTTTCAAATACACCCTGTATATTATAATGCAAGCAACAACGTTACAGTCCAAGGCGCGACCATCGTTCACTTAAAGATGCAGCTATGCACAGAAAGCATAGCTCACGTTTAAAAACAATATATGTATGCTTATCCGTGTTCCAGAACCGATAGTACAAACGAGGCTAGATCTAACACATTGGAATGGAAGTACATAAAAATCTTCTCACTCTTTTAATGTTTATAAAGTGGAGATTTCTGTCGCCTTGAAACTTTTAGAAACGCTCAATTCAACATAATGTGTAAAATGTACATTCTTTTGTCCGAATTCTTCTCACAAACGACAAGCTCGCCTACGAGTATGAACTTGGAAACGAGCGGTTATATATCGACAGTGGCAGATAGCGATCTTATTTATTTGCAACACGGTATTATTTATCGTTGTATATTATTTATTTGACTTTCGACAAACCTCTAATTCAAATCTATAATTTTTTGTTGAAAAAAATACGTATTTAAACAATTTTTCAAGAATTTTATGAAATAAAGATATTTGGGGAAATGGAAATATGGGTGACGTATGAACACACTGAATAATATATTGTTAAATAGAGGACACAAATGATAGGACTCTCAACCCGTATTGCAATCAAACAAGTGTAATCGTATACAAGGAAGAGCATAACGCAATGCAAGTAAAACGAAGCCGCTTGTAAATGTATGGTGGACTTGTACTCCACCGATGCATTATGAGGAATTATAAATGACGACAGACACGCTCGTTGACACGTAATCGAGGCATGTGTGATAAATAATGAGACGAACCGTGAATATAGTGTGCTCTTTCCCTATGACATCGCTCTTTAACTCACCGAACAACGGTCTCAAAACTACAGCAGTAACCGGCCAGACCTTGCTCCATCTTATTTCCACTTATTTTAGAATTTTAATAACATTTAAACGAGAAAAGTTCAAAATCTCATAAGACGATGAGAAACACTTTTAAACAGTTTATCGAATCCCGTTTCTAGGATTTCTATAGCAAATGCAGCATTCAACTTTCATGAATGGCAAAATAACATCGACGATAATGATGATGATATACTTTTCATGAGAAGAACTTGTTTGATGTTTTTTCTCCCGTCACCTACACACCAAAATATTTACTATCATTTGAGTCTCTAATAACTCAATTTGAGTACAACAAAGGATAGTTTATTCGCTTGCAATAGTGTCTAAAAGGTATTGGTTCAAAACATGTATCCGAGTTTATACATTGATTCTTAAATTTGTGAATGTTAGTCAAAAACTTAGAGGAATCCTTTATTAGTTTTATCGTTGGATAAACTTTCGCTGACAATAGTGTAAAGATAATTGTTGATAAGTTTTTCTTTAAAGAATTTGTACTTGTCATAAATACATGTACCACATTGATAATATGTATCAAAAGTAACAAACCATAAAGGTTTGTTAAATCCTAGAGCGAATCCTAAGAAAGCGAACTGTTAGTATTTGCAAGCTAATACTAACAGTTCGCTTTCTTTCTTAATCTTCTTCACTTTGAACATCATTTTTAATTACTTTTTAAGAAAAAGATTAAGAAAGAAAGAGAACTGTTAGTATTTGCTATGCTAATACTAACAGTTTTCTCTTCGTGTCTTTTCGGTCGAAAAAGTCTGCATTTGCAAGGATATGCTGTACAACAATTGAACAATTTGCTTTTGAGATAGTTTAACTACACCAATACAAATAAATAAAATTGAAGTGTCTATTTGTAATGTCGAAATAATTTTTTTTTAAGGCCATACAGTTATTTGCACCATACCTATGCCTAAACTAAAGTTTTTTTTAAATTTTTAGGTCTCTCTGCCTGTTTGTTCCTGCGAATCCCCGGAACGGGTTGACCGATTGCATCGAGACTTTCACTGGTCACAGATGTTGGTGGTGGTATTATAAGGAGTAACTTAGGCTACTTTTATTTAGGAAAAAAAATCGGGTTCCGCGAAAAATATATAAATATGTACAGGTGAGCGAAGCCGCGCGGGAACTGCTAGTTCCTAAGTCTAATAATAAAACAAAGTTGTGAAAACATGTTCTTGCTCAGGGGTATCTGAATATATTATCTGTTTCTAAAGTCCACAATACATTTTTGTCCCATGAGATTGTCATAACCGATGAAGCTGGATACACTTAAAGCGTAGAAGTTTATTGAACACGATGTCCAGCAATAATTTATAGTGTTACATTGCTGCTATCTCTAATCTAGGTGAATGTAAGTCTGTTTGTTTGTTTCGCTTTCAAACCATAACTACTCAACCAATCATTACGAAATGCACATACGCATAGTCTGGGGTACAGTAAAAAATCTGTTCCCGAGGGATACCTGAATTGTTTGATGACATCTACATGAATGCGAACGAATATGCGGGCAAAAGCTAGTACACGATTATGACGTAAAATTTTATGGAATCTAAATACGAATCCACCAAGTAGCACCAGTGGATGAAAAGCTGCGGAGCAATAGGTTATCGTGGTATGGACATGTGATGAGGAGGAATGAGCAAAATTTTATGAAAAGATTTTTATGTTTAAGAGTTTGTTAAATATACAATCATCAATCATTAGTTACAAGGCCGACAGCCACGTCCCGCCACATCACCATTAGTGAGGCTGATGATTCATTTAACCTGTTTTTACGGTTCAGCACCCAAAGGGTTCGAAACAAACCTAATTGATGTTGGTATGACGCACAGTCTATCTGTAAGCCCGACGAAAGATCTCAACATCCTTACTAATATTATAAATGCGAAAGTAACTCTGTCTGTCTGTCTGTCGCCCTTTCACGCCAAAATTACTGAACCGATTTAAATGGAATTTTGGCACACGGATAGTCGAGAGCCTGAGAAAGGACATAGGCTACTTTTTAATGCGAAAAAAAGGGTGTAAGGGATTGAAAGGTGGGGATGAAAAGTTGTATGAAAGTATTGTTAATTAGCCTAAATAATTGAAAATTCTACCCAAAGACAGCTAGTACACAATATATGAAATCATTAAATTTTATTACTATTAAAAACGCTTACTCTTGTAGCTTAGTAAGGGACCGCAGTTATATTGATGTTATAAGCCTATTTACTTAAATATTTAACTGTTATTAATTTCGTATAATTTAAATGTATCTTATGGCAAAAGCTTTAGAGAGTGTTTATTTAATTATTTTTAATATGTGCTTTTGTTGACAAGTTTGTTGACCTAATCGGTGAAATAATGTTAAAGGCCAACACGTCCAGGTTAAGTTATTATTTTTAACGAATGTTTACTCTTGTTCAATAGTGAAAAATTACAATGATGATGTGCAAAAAGTCTACGAGCAAATAAGATTCAGAAACTATAAGACCAACCGTAAAGAGAACGAACAACTTGAAAAAGGCGCCCGACCTAGAAAAAGTATGTCACCTGAAATATTACGTAAGTGCAAACACTATTACGTGGTAAAACCTAGCACAAAATAATAAAACATTTAGCTAATTCTCTTGTTGCATATAAACTACACAAACTAGAACACAACTCTCAAAAATATGAAATGTCTGTTTGAGCCAACTGACGTAGTTAGGCAGTTAAATAAACAGTACTCTTAATTTGCCAACAAATCTGAATACTGTATCTCACTTTTCATGCGATATTTAATACATTACTTTTCACTCTAACAATTCAAATATTATATTCGTGACTAGCTGCACCCCGCGGTATTTTTAGTTCCTTTTCAGGCCCATCGGTCACCCGTTCTGCGAACTGTGTGCCCTGCCCACTATCATTCAAATACAATATACTTTTTCATGCTCAACAATTATTTAAAATCCTCCTTTTTTTCGAAATGTCAAAGTTATTGATTAACACACACGAAGTCACCGCAACAATAGATTGCTTTGTCCAAAATAAAATTGTGAAAACTATGAGTAAAAAATAATACCGTATCTGCCTGTATTTATCCTTAGCTCAGGTTTTCAAATGATTGAGCCTTGTGAGAAGAAATCGGGCAAACAAAGTTATTTATTTCAAATAAACCAATATAAACTTACAGTATACTCCAAGTTGCTTATAACCAGGTTGTTCCGAAAATTGTTAGCTACAGGATAAATACAATCTCTTTTTCTACAAACTATTTTGAATTGACGGCTAATTTCAATACAAATCTCTTTGCTGTAAATCATTGGCCACCTATGTGTAGTCCTTTTTTTAAATATTTTTTATGAAGTAAATCTGTCATTCTTTGGTTTCCAACAATGAACGTCTCGCGGGAAGCTTTTCGTGTTATGATTATAAACAAGGGTTAACCTTCAAGGAACCTCACGAAAATTTACAAGCTACATTTGGGGAGTCTACTTCATTGGCAACAGTTACTTATTGGTTTCGTGAATTTAAACGTGCTCGAGAGAACCTAACGATGACCGGCCGACCTACAACTGCAGTAACTCATGAAAATGTCACCAGAGCAGAGTGGCTATTGCGGGAGAATGGACACATTACACATCGAGAGATTCAGGCTGAACTGAAGATTGGATCACAGGCAGTTTCCACCATCCTGTATGAAGACCTTAAAGTTAGGAAGCTTGCTTCGCGATGGATACCTCACTCTCTCACCGAAGAGCACAAATCCCATCGCGTTGACTGGTGAAAACTTATGATAGAAAAGTTTTAATGAGGAAGTGGATCAGTAGCAATTATGTATAATGGTATTGCGAAATTTGTCTGCCACAAGCTTTTGGGGAGCTAAATAGCGAGCGACCAAGGAGCGGTGTCCATGACGTTCTTTTTCACCAAGATAACACTCCCGCTCACACAGCTGCTAGAAATATTAATTATTTGAATTCCTCTGGGGGTACAAATATTACCCCATCCTCCGTACAGCCCAGATTTAGCTCCATGCGATTTTTTTATTTCCCACGGTAAAAAAAATGCTTGGTGGGCGAAAATTTAACACTGCAGAAGAGGCCATCGAAGAATTTCGGCGGTAATTTTTCGACCACCAACAAGATAAATTTTTTAAATGTTTCGAAAGCTGGTTCACCCGAATGCATAAGCATTGTGGTTAGAAGGGAATATTTTAAAAAGCTATAAATAAACTTTTTTCGAATTCCAACTATTTTTCATTTCACTAACAATTTTTGGAACAGCCCATGTATGTAAGTTGACGCAATACGATAAAAATGGAAAATAATACTCACGACCACCCTTTTTAATGACCAACCACCACCCACAGTCCATTTCCTTGTTATCTTCTCTAGCTAAATATCCTATTCATTTCCACTATGTACATACATAGACTTACGCCTGATTAACTTCTGGGATAGTTAGAGAGGAACGGTAGAGAGCCAGTTTGCACAATTCTGACAAACAAGTTGTTCCTCTGCTACATTCATTAAACCTCACGCTCGCTAGTTAGGGGGGCCTTACACTTGTTCCTTTTTCAGTATACTGCCGATCTAAACAGTATGTCTTTCGGGCTTACGGGCACCGACTTCTCCACTCACAGGGGGCCTCATAAGTTTATGTGGTCCTTCGCTCTTTACTTTTCTTTTCAACGTGCTCAAACCATCGCAGCATTGCTTTCTCCATTCTGGTCCCTATATTTTCTTTCAGCCATTATAGTCCCAGTTAGTAGTCCTACCGTAAAGACGTATCTTTGAGCTTTCTTTTTGTTTGACTGTGTTTACGCCCTACACCTGTCTAGTGGTTAGTAATCATGCCTGCTGTGCCAGAGGTCGCGTCCCACCCAGGACAAATAATTGTGCGATGAGCATGATGTCTGTGTCTGGGTGTAATTAATCTATAATATGTATGTTTTTAGTAAAATATAAGCGTGATGATAAGGCTGGTTATGGCAGTATCGATTCTGTCTAGTTTGAGATCAGACGGCCGTGTGTGTCTTAAGTTATTATTATTATTTCACTATGCAGCTAATGAGCTATGATGACCCTACTAGCAATTAAACTAACAACGCTAGTAGGGAAGTGCTCTTTTGAAAGCGCTATTCTCTTGTCGGATACCTCCGATTTGAGTGGACATTTTATAACAAGATTCAAGATTCACTTAAAAATGTAATAAACCCACAAATACGGACATCAATTTAACTTTAACCATTTTAACTTTCTATCTCACGGAAGTCACAGAATCATTTCTCTAAAAAACTACTCTACATTTGCATTTGGTGACCGCGACCCGGATATTCCGACCTTTATGTAAAACGCATAACCGGATAACCGACAACCTTTTTGAGTAACCCTGTTACGTACATAAACTGTGACCGGTTTAAACTGGCTTCCACTGGGTAAATGAGGTTATATTGAGAATACTGAAGTGTTCGAACGCTTATTTGTTTTGAATTATTGTAACTGTGTTTATTTTGCTTGTAGTTGCTGTTTATGAATGAGTTATATAACTGAATAATAAAATATCGTATTCATGAATTTTTTACCTATCTTAAAGGTGAACACTAAAGTACTGCTCTCAATTCCTTATTGGGCGAGGCAATCTCTACTCCTAATAGAACTCCTTTTTGTTTTGGTCGCTTCATTAGGGTTCCTGCACGTTGTCAATTGTTTTTTTTTTTCAGAAGAAAATACTCATCAGCGTATAGTAGAAGCAAATAGAAAGGCTTGTGTTTATGTTTTTTTTTATGGTATAGGGGGCAAACGGGCAAACAGATCACCTGATGGTAAGTGACTACAGGCACCTGCAACTCAAGAGTCACAAGTACGTTGCCGGCCTTGAAGGCCAAGAGTTAGGGCCTTCTGTAACCTTACTCACTCGACGAGATATAATGCAATCATTGCATAACTACCGGTTTTCTGTGAGGCCGTGGTATATGGCACATACGTGCTGAAGTATGGCTCTCCCACGCAACAGATTATACTGCTAGAAAAGGGGAGAAATAGTATTATTCCGTCCCATATAGAATGTAACAGACACCGTAGAGTATACCTACGCAGTTATTAAAAAAAAAAAAGTTGTAGGTAAAGACAATGGCTTGACCTATATCGCGAGAATTTGTCTTAATTGAAGAACTGAAACAGAAAAAGACTGGAACACTCCTAGAGAAAGCTCCTTGTAAGATAGGGAGTTTCTTCCCTAGATTTATACTGGATCAACCTTTGTGATATGAATATTATCAATACTGGTCTATGTGAGAAGGTGTACTGAATTCATATTCTGTTTGTTTAAAAATATATAACATTTAAACAAAGAGACAAGACGATTGAAGACAGAGCTTTGACATCAACCATTGACAGCACGTCGGAGGACTTTAAAGGTCATCACACACGGTAACGGCACGGCTCCAACCCAGCAATAAAGTTGTCATTCAAATCTGAGCTTTAAAACGTGGTCGTAAAATACATTTCATAATGTCAATACACGCTTGCTGCCCGCCGTCGGCTTTCTCATGTTGACTTGTCAATGACGACCACGTTTTAAAGCTCAGATTTGAATGACAACTTAATTACTGGGGTGGAGCCGTGACGGTATAGTGTGTGATGAGGTTAAGTCTTCCAACAAGTTATTTTATATAGTTTATTATTGCGGTTTCACTCGCGTAAGTCCCGATCCTGTGGGAATATCGGGATAAAAAGCCTATAGTAGCCTATTTGTTAATCCAGGTCTCCAGCTATCTACATGCCAAGTTTCATTGCAATCGGTTCAGTAGTGTTGGCGTGAAAGAGTAACATCCATCCATCCATCCAAACTTTCACATTTATAATATTAGTGGGATGTTAAGTGAATATATGAATGAATTGAAAAATTCAAGGTACCCAACAGAGATTTAAATACAATACCTAAGACTCTCGACGAGTCGCTTCATTAGGGTTCCTGCACATTATATAGCTATATTTCTAGTACCTAGTCTAATATTTAAAATTATTGAACGCCTGTTATCCTTTGATAAATTACAATATAGTATCTTCATGGAAATCAAACGCACTTTTTTTCTTATAAAGAAATGTAGGTATTTTCTACCATTTTGTTTTAATACATTATCAAAAATTATATTACCATCCCGAATGTTCTAATTGCATTCCAACCATCTAAGCAATTAACCAAAACTGTGTGCAATGGCGATTCAATTTATTGTAACCGCAAACAGACATTAACAGTCTAATATTTAATGAAGATATTGGCTATTTGAGTTTCCAGTTACCAAGATAATTTAATTATACCTAAAGCCACCTAGTGATGATTGCGTAAGTCAATTTGATTCATTTAATAGATAGTCTCATTGTATCACCTTGCATTTAATTGACCTAAACTAGAATTTCCCAAGACTCAAAGGCTTTTATTTCTCCGACGTCGTCTATAGTCAATACAAATAAATAAAATTTAAGTGTCTGTTTGTAATGTCAAAATTATAACTTAAAAAAAATTGTCTGTCTCATTGTTCCGGTTAACCTCCGGAACTGGTCGTCCGATTTCCACGGGACTTTCACTTACAGATAGCTGGTGTTATAAGCAGTAACTTAGGCTACTTCTATTTTCGAAAAGAATTAGGGTACACGCGAGCGAACCAGCACGAAAACCACTAGTCAATAATATTATTAGTACCTAGTAGAACGAAACACGTTAAAACTAGAATTATATAAAAGACAAATTTAGTGTTTACAACTACAACATGATGGTCATGTTACATTACACTATAAATGCATTTATGTTTACGTGGCAAGTGTGCATTGCATTGAACTTTGCTGATTCGAACTAACAAAGCCGACTTACACATATAGGTAATTCACATCTATGTAGCAACCACTTACGGTCCGGTTACGCTCAACCAAACAATCTACGTTAGCGGATTCACACACAGTAATGAACGAACGACGGAGTAACTTGGGCTACTTTTAATTTGAAAAAATAATTAGGGTTGTTCGCAAAATATATAGAAAGAAAGAACCATTTATTGCCTCACAATACAGCCGCGCAATGCGCAATCAATATAAAATGTAACTTAAATCTAGGAACATAGTTACGCACAAATATGTTGCATTGCCTTTGCACGCCCGCAGGTGTGGTAACGAGGTTAATACTCAGTTTAATGCTGGCTGTGACGCAGGCCACACACAGCACTGGTCTTGCGTATTAACTCTAAGTGACGCACAGAACGAGAAGCTAAGGCCAACACCGTAACATAAAATTTAAATATAAAAAACAATAGCATATGGCGTGGTGTGCATTTAAATAACTTAAAGATCAAGTTATCAAAACACAGATAAAAACAAACACACATAATTATTCTAAAACAACAATATCCAAGAACATGCTTACATTCGCGTTAGTCATAAAATTATATAATAAAATAAAATATAAATACGTACACGCGAGCAAAGCCGCGCGGAGAATGCTAGTAATATAATAAAGATTTTGTGTGTTCTTTGAAAGAAAATTCTATTCGGATTAAAAAATATATTTTTGCATTGATTGCAATACCCGAGGAATGCTATTTAACATCACTCTGTGATTCTGAGAAATGGAGCGGCTACCATTGGTGTGGGCGCATATGGGACGGCCACAAATGTCACCACCTGAAACTAGATGTGGCTACAAAAGTTCTTGTGATCGGAGGTCGACGAAAATGATCGGTAACCGCTACTATTTTAACCTACAGTTTGCAATATTATAATGGATTCCGGGCGCAGATTTCGATTGAGCTGCTGTTGATAAACAAACGTCGAATTGGCTGACTGAAGCGATGGGAGAGTGATGTGGGGTATCGGCGTTTAGTAGCCTGTGGCGGTCACAGAAAGCCATCAGTGACAATTTGTATCAATGTCGCGACGATGATGTCTCCCATGTGCGGGGATTTCATATAAAATGCGTGTGAAAGCTGCCGTCTGAACCTCTGTGATGGCGTTTTATGGTTGTCGCGTGTGGCTCATGTGCGCCTTAGCGTACCTTAGTTATCGGTCAACCAAATTGATATTGAGAATAAAGTCGATCTGGTTATTATACGTGTTTCGGGGCCTACTCGCAACGCCTCGCACACCGTAGATTTTCTATTCCAAACATTAAACTGCCGCTGTTACCACTGTTACCGCTGTTCTGCTCGAATAGAGCTGCTGGAGCTTAGGAATGTGGTCAGAGCTCTTAACGGAGAAATATTATCGTCCTTATAACAAAAAAAAACATAAAACAGATTTTTAAAACAGTATGCTTATTTCAATTTGAAGTTCTTTTTATTCTGATCTGACATCAATAATTTTTATTTCTTAGACTAAAATATATTTTTTTCTCTTGGCGTAACAAAGAAATCATATTTGATTTTAAAAAAAATACTGCTTCCGAAATAAATTGAGTTATTCCCAAAACTGATTACATTTTGATTCTGTTTCTACTTTGAACTCGTTTTTTTATTCAAACTCGATGTAAAAGGCATACTTCTGAAACAAATCTAATACAAAAGCCATATGAAATTACGTTCAAGTATTAAGGGGGCGTTAAGTGTATCCGTTTCATTACGTCAGTAGTCTTTGATTGGGCCATAAAATAATATTATACGAGGATTAAATATTGTCACTTGTATGTTTTTAAACATCAAAATACCTGTAACAATACCTTGTTACATTTTGATCAGCTTTTTAATCAAATTAATTAATGATTCAAATAAAAACTATTATTTTCTTTAGGATAAAGTTACCCACGCTGACATCAATCGTGCGAGCCTTCCTGCTAAAAAATCTACGAGTACCATTACGAGACCAGAGCCTCAGTTTATGGAGATGGGTGCATCAAAAATAGGTCGTATAATTTGGCCACACTCATAAAAAATAATGATTGTCAATATCATCTTATTGTTACGTAATTTCAAGAATTTTAATATCGTAGGTATTTTCAAATTGCGAATATAAGGTCAGAATACGTACTAGTAATTATTTATCAAAGCACTGTAGGATAAGGGTTATTATCTTTTAAAATAAGTATCACAGACTTCAATGTGCTTTTTAGTGGAATGTAGATGTATTTTGTTTAAATATAATATGGGTAGGCCAACTAACCGCACTGCTCCAATGAGACAGCGATATTTCGGAGAAATCGAAAATATCATTGATGTATACAATTGTTAGATATTTGTTGATTTTTCAAAAACCGCTCAACTGATTTCGATAAAATTTAAATGGAACCACCTGGGAAGTATAACCCTTTGAACCAAAAAAGAATTTGTAAAATTGGATCAGGCGTCTTCGAGTAAACGATGACGAATTTACTTAGTGACGCCTTAAACTAACGTTATTTTAAACAATCCCTGACAAATTAAAAGACATGGTGAGTAATATCTAAGGGTAAGCAGTTTAAGCTATAACCGCTTAAAATCATGGCATCACATCGTCCACATATTTTACACCAAATTAAATACCTTAAAGCAGATATATATTTTCAAAGCCTGCCCAGTCTTTATTACTTTATCATTTTTCTCTTATTTTTACCACCACAATACCCCAGACACCTCATCGCCCAATTTCCAAACAGCCGGATATATCCGGTTATCGGGACCAGAAACGCTATTACCCACCACACCACTAGAATATTGAGTGAATGTGTCCAATTAACCCCCCGACTACCCTCGCGTAGAAAATCTAACCCTTGTTAGTGTCAGCCCTTAAATTCGGATAATCCGGATATCGACAAGCGTTGAACCGGTTAAGATACCTTTTGCACTGGTGTGTATTGGAACGTAGAATTTTTATTTAGGCCTATATTTTTTCCTTTTACTAATGCGTGGCTGCCTTTTTTCTTACACATACCTATATGCGCAATTGAAAGTCGTGACATAGTTTTACTAGTAATGTCACTGAATACTACAAGGTTATAAAGGCAGTATATATATATATATATATATATATATATATATATATATATTGTGTCGGGTCGTTCGGTTCCCTTCAATATGGTTGACCTGTACGATGCGATGGCTGGCGTGTGCGTTATGCTCGTGAACGGGTGCCGTTGGTCGGGCCTGGTCATCTCCGGAATGCTATTAAATATGTATAGTAGTAATTAGCGCGTCTATTTATATTTTAGAATAATAGGTATGTTACATTGTCCTCATATTTCATTTACGCTTATAAGCAATGTAACCAGAAATTTGTAAAAACATTTTGAAAAAGAGTGTTCTTGGTGTTTCTTGCCTGTTCTTTAACCATATGATCTACGTATTGGAACAGGCAACTAGCTTCACGACTGACTTAGTCTGACTGACTCCTATTCCTCTATTAACTATTATTGGTTTAATTGAAATAAATGGTTTTGATTTAATTGATTTGATATTTTTCAACGATTTTTTTTGCCGGATTTTTTCTAGTCCACTGAAACTGCAGGGAATAGCTATTATATTATTTCTTTACCATTAACCGTTTTATATAAATAAGTACCGATGAAGCCTATAAATTATGAAGGAGCTTTGAAATCATTTAACAATTGAACCGTCCGCCGACTAAACTTTTGACAATTGTCTCTGAATCTAAAATTTAATGAGTCTTGGTCCTTCATTATTCAGAAAATTGTAAATTGTAAGAGATGGACGAATCCACGATGAAAAGTAAAATATTTCATTTCACGCTTTGGTGACGTCATCCACTTACTTTAATTTTATGTCTAGATTATCTAATGAACAGATTTCAATACAGTTATTACAAAATTTGTATGAGTTCTTTGATACACCCTATTCGAATAGCGATCGGTCGTACTTTGTGTGTTCTTTACCTCTTTAGATAATGGGTATGTTCACGATGACCATATATGATACATACTATAAAACAAAATCTGTCTGTCTGTCTGTTCGCGATAAACTCAAAACTACTGAACGGATTTTCATGCGGTTTTCAACAATAGATAGAGCGATTCATGAAGATGGTATATAATTTGTATGGTTTTGTGTAAATTAATATAATAACTCGATACATCTCACACAAGGCCATCTGATCCCAAACTAGGCAGAGCCTGTAAAATGGTAACCAGACTGCTGATAAACATACTTATATATTTCTAAATACATACATATTATAGATAAATTACACCCAGACACAGAACAAATGATCATGCTCATCACACAATTATTTGTCCTGGGTGGGAATCGAACCCACGACCACAGGCTCAGCAGTCAGGATCACTAACCACTAGACCAACAGGCCCGTCAAATTGATTGTAATATGATGATGATTGTTGAAGATGTCACTGCTTCCCGTGCGAAGCCGGGGCGATGTGCTAGTAAAATATATGATGTGTTCTAACTGTGTTGATTGCAACAGTTATTACAACGCCTTAGCGTGACTGTTGTTGGAGAACTGGTATTAGCGACTAACTTACTTAACTAACATCTTCCTTAGATAGTCTACACAAATACATAAATTCAATGTTTGGTCACGTCTTATACACACATACAAAACAATATTATACTGTTATTTATTACTTAGTCACGGAGCATCCGTTCTACACAAATACATACATAATTCTATGTGTGTGTGTATATCCGCTACAACCCCCAATCAATAACAATAACACGTAATTACCTATTGTAAAAATAATTAAAAACATTAAATTACGGCATATTATTGGAATAGGGCGACATGAATTTGAAGAAAGTTTCCTGATGAAATTTACATGAAATTGAAACTGTTGAAGGGCAGATGAAAGTCGCATTTAATCCCTAAATCCCGAGGACTCTCAAGAAAAAGGTAGGATTTGTCACGACAAGGAATAAGGTGTAAAGAAACGATTTATTTCGTAAATCTTCAAAATTGTACGACGGAATTGTGATTCATCGGCTTAAGAAAAGATAAAAATTATAATTGGGTACCTTTTAAAGACGCTTTTTGAGAAGGCAAATTGTGCTGATTTGACATAAAATTGTATGTAATAATTTTATTTTACTATGTATAACCTGGTTTTGGTTAAGGTTTCGACTCAAGGTGGAAAGTGGTGGTGAAAGGTATCACATACCCTTGAGTTGCCTGACGTTTACTATACGTGATTGCGTTAATATAATTTAACGCTATAATTTTATAGTTAGTATTATGTGTAATCTAAACTATAATAATATTATAAATTTGAAGTGTGTTTGTTTGGTTGAACGCACTAATCTCAGGAACTACTAGTACAAATTGAAAAATTCTTTTAGTGTTGGATAACTGCTAAAACTTTCTAAGTTAGTTTTTATGGATTTTCTCAATAACCGAGTTAATAGTTCCGAGGTAAAAAAAAAAAAATTACGATTTAAAATCTTTACAGTTACACATTCAACCTGCTTTTATAAGAAACAGAGGTAATAATACCTTTTTTTTTTCGTGTAGAAACCCCCACGGGTCATCACCTCACCATGGCTATCGGTGAAGTGGTATGTCGGAATTGAACCAACTAAAACCACACGGTGTTCCGTCACAAGTGAGTCTATCGCAAGGGACTCGGGTATACCCTAAGAAGGAAGTCTCCGAGAACAGAGGTAATAATACCTGGAAATTCTAACGGTCATAACTTGTTAATGGATACTTTATACATACATATATAGATAAACTACTCCCAGACAAATAATTGTGTCCACGACCTCTTTCTCATGACTTATTATAATTACAATATGATTGTAAAGGCTGTACCACATGTGTCATCATCATCTTCTTACCCCTTTTCCCAATTTATTTAGAGTCGTTGCAATATTTTCTCTTCTTTCATGCTACTCTATCATTCGTCATTTCCATCCATCTCTTCTATAGTCATGTTCTACTCATATATCCGTCAAATTCTCGTACAACTCTTTTCACGACATTTTGCTCATCTCTCCGCAGCACATGTTTATATTATAACCCTAATAACCATCACTTGGATAAGTAAAATGTGTTCGATAAAAAACATTAAAAGATCTTTATGAAAAGATAGTAATACAATGTTTAAATCGGGGTTTCTTCTTCTTATTCAATATCAAATATGAAAATATATTTTTCCTTAGCAACAATACTTTCTAAATGTTCTATTCAAATTTCCGATACATTAATTTAAAAAATAAACACAACATCTGCTTGTCACGCCATCTGTATCGTGTCGATGTACAATCCTGTCGTATTTTACGAAGCCCTGTTAGATATCGTAAAAATTCATGTCCCGTTGTAGACAGTAAAAACAAGAAAACATCGGTGTAGGTGTAAGAAGTAACGATAATGAAGCGACAGCAAACCGATATGAGATTATGTTAGCAAACTGTATGCAGGAGTACTAAATTTAAAAACTGTTTTTTTACGCATAATTATCGTTTTTAGGCAAATAACTGTAAGAGCTTTAAAAAAACTATTATTTTGACATGACAGACAGAAACCTCAATTTTATTTATTTGTATTGATGATGATGATGATGATGATGATGATGATGACTAGGTCTCCCGCTCACATCAAAGTTGTTTGTATATCTCTCTATTTTTTCTTTGAATGAAAAGTACGTAAGGGTTGACCACGTGTATCAAAATGTCATGAAGATCGGATGAGTAATTCGGGCCTGAAAGTACGATTAATTATTGGGAGAGTCAAGCTTCCGGCTCGACCGGAGTGATACCACGGCCTCACAGACAACCGGTAGTAAAGCAATGCTGTTATGATTCGCCGAGTGATTGAGGTTACCGGAAGCCCTAACCCTTCCTCCTCTTCCTCCCCCTCTTCCCACCCTTCCCCTATTCAAACCTTAAAAGCCGGCAACGCCCTTGTGACTCGAGTTGCCGGTGCACAAGGACGGTGGTAGTCACCTAATATTAGGTGACCCATCTGCTCGTTGGCATATTGCATAAAAAACTTACTTATTTTCACCTTTATAATATGTAACATTAGTAAAGATATTGTTCCAAGCATATCTCAAAAAGAACCCGTCCATTAAGTAGTTAAATAAACAAAATTGCAATGCGGCAGCTAACAGCCACATAATTCCTTTTTTCTTCATAATACACCCCATGTCAGTTTCAGAATCAAGACAAATGCAGCGACTTTACAGACATTAAGACCCATTAAGCTGTTAAAGCCCGACAAGGCAACAAAAACAAAAGGCGTGAAAGGATTTCATAAGCTTTATATTTGAATATATTCTCGTGTAAAGAGAGTCACTGTATTAAACAAAATTAAGCAAAAAGGAAGGAGGAGGAATTAAGTTTTCATGTAAAGAAAAATGTTAAATTTGAACATTGGACAATTGCTATAACAAATAAAAGAGGTTTTTGTGTTTGTAGGGTAGCAGATAGTTATTACTCAACCCCACTGTGTAGTCGCTGACAGGATTAGAAATAACATTTTTACAAAAATAGAAACATATGTATTACAGCATAAATTGATTAGTTAATGCCTACGAAATCCAGTCAGGCACTGAAACAGGCTGAAGCATAAATCAAATATCTAGAGTTGAGTGATATTGAGTTGCAACACACAAAATTTTAAGTAATCCATAATCTTTAAAGTTCTTATCCTTTCTTACTAATATTTTGTGGATGGTAAGTGACTACCGTTGGCCATAGACATGAGGAAAATGGGGGAAGGGTGGGAGTAGGGGATAGGGCCTCCGGTAACCTCAATCAGTCGGTGAAATACAACGAAAACATTGCTGTAAGGCCAGTTTTCTGTGAGGTCGTGGAATCACTTCGGTCAAGCCTGTCGATACGTGCTGAAGCATGGCTCTCCCACGTTAAAAAAGGTGAGTTTATTTGTTTGTAACTCTTTTATCCCTTAACTGCTCAATTGATCATCATGTAATTTTGCTTACACGTTGTCAGGGGTACAGATGATAAGGACATGGGCTATCTTTTACCCCAAAAAAAAAAAAAATACTTTTCCTAACAACCTCTGTGCATGAAACATATCCGTGAAAAGTGTATATTTAGGAGGCGCTACCGTAGCTAGAGGCTGTAGTAACTAGAAATGAGAAAGTTCCGCTTTGTAATCGCATATTAGCAGATATTCGATTACATTGTTTTTTTTTTCATTATTCATCACTTAGTTAACTTCTCTGGTAGCTAAAAAATATGTATTTCAACGCAGCGCACTTCATTCCGTCTATAACCGCTAAGTTCATCCCACTAATATTATAAATATGAAAGTTTGGATGGTTGAATGTTTGTTACTCTTTCACGGCAAAACTACTGAACCGCTTGCGAAGAAACTTGGTATATAAATAGCTGGAGACCTCTATTAACATATTATTCTTATATTATTATTTATATTAGTATTATTTATCCCGATATTCCCACGGGATTGGGACTTACGCCAGGCCTATGCTATTCGATGTACTTACGTGCGCTAAACACCTACCGGCCGTTCGTCCGCTGGCGGACCTTATACGCAATCTCGCGCAGTAGGTTGCCGACAGCTGCATCGAGCGCTCTCGGTTTTTTTTTTAATTTTAAAGTACAAAAACGTAATTCGAAATCTTATTGATATACTTAAAATACAGACAAATTCACGGTGAAAATTGACATGGTTTTTTATAGTTTATGTGCTGTACATGGATGTACTTACATCCAGTAATGTATGATGATATAATATAGTAGTTTAATGATGTAGTTTTTCCTTGTCTATTTTCTTTTTCTTTGCTATTTTGGTTACTTAAGCATGTGAATTTTATTGTTCTAATAATTTATTGATGTTTCTCGTTAGATGTTTGGTCATTCGAGATCGCAAGGCTACGGCGTTAAGTTTTTCGTTGTAGCGTGTGTTAGAATTTTAAGGTTATAACCTCAATAATCTCAAAGAAAATATATCGATTAATAATATTCCTTGCATAAAATTATCTAGATACAGTCACAGAGGTTATTAACAAACAGTAGTTTTTTTAATGGCGGTAGCAGGAATAATTAGAAACAATATATTAAACTCAAAATTATTTATTTCGAGTAAACCCATTGTAGGTACTTTTAAATTGTCAGGAGTCTGTCAGTATAAGTAGGTCGTGAATCTAGTTGCCTGTTCCAATACGTAGATCCTTTGGAGAAGAACAAAGCAAGAAACTCCAAAGACACTTTTTTTAACATGTTTTCTTTACAAGGTACTTGTTACATTGTTTATAATAATTGTGTATATTATATATTCGAATAAACATATAATCGTTTAAGCATATCAATCATTTATGATATACGGCAGTAGAATACTGATTAAAACAGTATCACACAGGACACACAGACACACACAGTAACAAAAACAAATCATCACAACATAATTCTCCTATTTTATAATATAGAACATTAGTTTCATTATAGGTTACCATCAATAAAATATATTAGAAAAATTATAACAGCTTACGTAACTTAGTAGTGGCTAGTTCCTTCTAATTGGAAGGCTTACAATAGAATTCCCAATATTGGGCCCAGACACCCGTATTTATAACCTTTCAACAGATAGTTCTTTAACTAAATAAAACCAACATACCCTACAACCGTATCTTATTTTCTTAAATGTAGACATGCTTAAAATACAAGTACCGGCCACTTTGGCTTTGTGAAATAACGTCATATTGGCACCAAGATTGGTTTGGTTTTGTAGAATCTATTACGTGCATTCGTTGTTAAGTGTTTCGTTTTAGTAAACTTACGGGGACGTGGTATTCAGTGTTACATTTTTCTAAGGCAGGTAACACACCCGATTTTTGTGTAATTAAACTTCACTTAATTAACATAGCCTTTTTTTTTAATATAGATATTGAATATTACATAAAAATAGGTAGTAGGTAACCCTTAACTCACGGCAACACAACCGTGCGCTATTGAGAGACAATAATAATAGTAGTTTAAGAAAATTTAAGATCATTTTCGTATGGAGCGGTCGGTGCTCGGAAAGAGTAGGTAATTCAAACGGTAGGTATGGACGTTTTTGTAGGGAGTGATTTATCTGTTACGTAGTAGCTACTTAGTAATCTGTGCTTACGCGGGTGAAACTGCTAGTATATTATATACCCTTTGTGTACGCTAGCGCCATTTTGGCCGGTTCTTAAACTATTGTTTACTGCTTTCTGCTGGACACTTTTTCGATTTTTATCCCATACTAAATGCTCCTTGCCACCATAGTTTCAATATCGTTCCTCATAATAACCCCAGCCCCGCTTATACCCATTTAACGTTGTACAAACAGGTGCAAGATGACGTCGTGTGCCCTTTTCTTGTTTGTGTCGATCTTTTAAACGTGTCACGTGACTTTAATACATCGTTGTCATGAATAATAATGATTATATTCTGTGACATATTACACAGCGTTTTCTGGACCTAAAATAAGCATAGGTTGTACTGTGAGTTCTAGAATATCGATACACATACTTAGATGTTTTTTTTTGGTAATACATATATATGGGCTGTTACAGACAGATGTGGTCAAATTTTTGCTCACAAATAGTTGAATTAACTTGAAAAAGAATTGGGTTTTGTCAAATGTGTTTCCTGGTGTATCAGTACATTTCTAAACGACGTAATTATTATAAAGCTTCATGTTAATTTCAATGACAATTTTTATGCACATTTTTTTTTTTATTAAAAGACAATTCCCGCATTAGGAATGACTCCTGTGTCACGGGGGATAAAAACATACAAAAACACCCAGACTCGGGTGGGAATCAAACGCACGACCTATGGCGTAGCAGTCAGGGTCACTAACCACTAGGCCAGAAGGCATTTTCAGAAACATCTGGATATCAAATCAAAATCCTTGGTATAAAATGCCCATAGTTTCGTATATATCAGCTTCCCTTACACGAAATATTTACTTTATCGATCAATTTTCAAGTTCAAGTTGTTTCAGTTTCAAAATAAGATTTTTGTAAAAAAAATATCGATTTTTCCTCAAATTAATGGCTCTTTACTGTCTACTGTATGACTTTAAAAATGCTATACCTTTCTGTAGCACCCTGTCTATATAGAAACATAACATATTATGTTATTTATTTTGTTTTGAGGAAGGCTTACAGACTGATAACAAAATACTGCATAAACATATTATAGGTAACTTAATTGCTAATGAGAAGCCCCCACAGTTAAAATATCCGCTTGGAAGACATAAAAGTTAACAAAAAAAAAACAAAAACAATATTACAGAACAGTTAAACTATAACTATATAAATAAAATGAAAAAAAAAATTAAACATACAGATCAAGCAAACAAACATCGCAAAATATTATAGGCTTATACATAAAAAATACCCACATCATTGCAAATATTTGTATTAAACAGGAACCGATCGTAACAGTCGAATGTTACCGCACCACATGGTCCAAATCAGTAATCAAAATAATAATAAATGCACCGATTCAAATTTGCAGTTGGCCTCAATTTAGTGTTCCTGTGTCTGTGATAATATATTAAGGTTTGGCCATTATCGATATTGTGGTATCGATATCTCTATGCAACAACGGTAGCTAACTTATTTCGGATATACATATTCATTGATAACTAGTAAATCTGTTTTGTGAAATTATCCGAAAATATATTACTTACACGTAGTCACATAATTGAGATGCATCACATCATGTCACACACATCATCATGATTATAAATATTCATGTTTTTGTCGTTACATGTGAATGTATAGCTATTTAACGATAACTATTTATTTGAACATCAATATATTACGTTTATATAATTACTTCTTAAATTTTTGGAAAAAGCTTTTGTTTTCCAAGTCACCAGATGGAAGGTGAGGATAAAGACGAAGATGGTTCACGCCTGTCCAAGAGAAACCCATTCACTCTACTCTTAAAACTTCCAGGATTTAAATTGTCTGGAAAAATAAACGCAGGCAGTTCCAGACCTTGGTGACTCGAACCAAAAAGTTTCATTCGACTTTTTTGTGTTACGTACGGGAATTAACGCGAGCAACTGATTGTGGGAGAGCCATACTTTGACACGCATGGGCCGGCTCGACCGGAGTGATGCTACGGCCTCACAGAAAATTGTCAGTGAAGCAATGGTTGCATTGTTTTTTGCCGAGTGAGTGAGGATACCGGAGGCCCTAACCCTTCCCTCTCTCCTCCTCTCCCCCCTCTTCCCCTACTCTTACTCTAAAGGCCCGCAATGCACTTGTAACTGGGCGTCTGAAGTCCTTTACCACCATATTTTTTTTTTATTGTTATTGTTTCGTAGACTGAAAGGAACGGAGTATTGTAGATCACACATGATTTTCAGATTAGCACCTTCCTGCCGGTTTCCCAATTTTCATAAGGGTCAGCGCAATGTGTAAACATTGGAAAGGGTTTTGGCTGCTTTCTTTAATTGCCGGCCGCCAGCCTGACGGTTCCTCCTTGGAAATGTAGTCGTTTTAAGACGGGTATAAGGAAAAATAGGTAGAAAGAGATAGATAGATAGATAGATAGATAACTCTTTATTTGTACACTATTTTTACAATATATTTACATAATAAAATTATATCAAGGATAATACAATGTACAAAGGGCGGCCTTATTGCTAGATGCAATCTCTTCCAGGCAACCTTAGGATGGATCAAAATGAATCCTATGAATAATATATATATGATCCTAGAAAGCTAAGGTAAAGGATACCGCAAGTCTCGGAATTACTCCAGGCATGCTGCTTTAGTATGGCGTGGGTTCACGTCTCGGCAGTGTACTGGGTGGGGTTCGAGCCGTGAATCATGCACACGCAAGTTCTACGCCATAGGCCTTACCTACTGCCGTTTAAATGTTGAACTAATAATAAAAATATTTATAATCCTGGAACGTTCAAGTGTAGAATGAATAGGTTTATCTTGGTTAGGTTACCATCTTCGTCTTCATCATCACTTTCCATCAGGTGAGTTGGAAGACAAACGCCAATTCCATTACAAAATAAGAAAACTTAACTTCATATACCTACCTTTATAGAGTTATTTTCAGTATTTAATATAATAGATAATAATTAATTAGATGTTACGTGGAGAACCAGGTGCTATGGTACACGTTGGAAGAGGTCTAAATCCAGCAGTCGGCTGCAATGGGCTGATTGAAAAAATGAATTCCATATTTATTAAATACTAGTAGTTCCCGCGCGGCTTCGCTTGCGTGTACATATTTTGCGCGGAACCCTGATTAAAAAAAAAATAAAGTAGCCTAAGTTACTCCTTATAACACCAGCTATCTGCCAGTGAAAGTCCCGTGGAAATCGGTAAATCCGTTTCGGAGACTAGCCGGAACAAACAGACAGACAGACAAAAGTTTTAAAAACTTCATAGGTATCGTGCAAATAACTGTATGAGCTTAAAAATTACTAGCTTGTTGTATGTTACAAGCTTATTTTGACATTACAAACAGACTCTTCAATTTTATTTATTTATACTGCACGGATGGCGCAATGGTTTAAGTGGTCACCTCGCCACTACGCCGCGCCGAGTGTTGTGGGTTCAAATCCCACACGGAACAAAAATTAGTGTGATCCACAAATAGTTGTCCTGAGTATGGGTGCCCTTTGTGTCCCAGAAAACTGTCGCCATGAGCTTTCCCGCCGACTGCGACACCTTGAATTTCTTAGGCGGTGGTGTACCCTTTTTATGCCACTGCATGGAATCTTGCTTAGACTCAGGTTTATAGTGATGAACCCAAGTTTCATCCCCAGTAACAATTCGCTCCAAAAAATCATCCATGTCTTCATTACACTGGTTCAACACGCGAATACTCGATGCACTGCTGTTTTTGTGGCGGTGGGAGCATTCTAGGCACCCAGCTTGCACTGGCTTTTGTCATGCCGAGATGATTATGTAGGACTTTAAAAATGGTGTTTTTAGATACTCCAACCGTTTATGCAAGTTGTTTTTTCTACAAAAGCGCATCCTCCAATATTAATTTTTCGATTTTTTCGATGAGATCTGGAGTGGCAACTTCAACAGACCGCCCAGGTCGGGAATCGTCTTCAATTGATTCCCTGCCTTGCTTAAAAACGTTGTGCCACTTGTATACTATCGTTTTTCCTGGACAAGAGTCCCCGTAAACAGATTGCATCCCTTCCAATATGGTTTGAACACTTTTTCCTTGCTTGGTAAGGAACTTTATAACGGCGCGGAACTCGATTTTCTCCATACTTCACAATTTCTTCTGGATTTAGTTGCTTGATCGACGATAGTTCAAAGACTAATGACCTCATTATGATAATACTTGGTATTTATACTAATGATTAATCACGGAACACGTTAAGACCGAAATCCGAATCGAGCACCCCCACCACCCTCCATCCCCGCCATTCCGCGAACTTAAAAACGCACCCTCGTATTTTGCGTGGAACCCTGATTTTTTCCAACATAAAAGTAGCCTTAGTTACTCCTTATAACACCAGCTATCTGCCAATGAAAGTCCCGTGGAAATCGGTAAATCCGTTTCGGATATTAGCCGGAACAAACAGACAGACAGACAAAAGTTTTAAAAACTTTATAGGTATCGTGCAAATAACTGTATGAGCTTAAAAATAGCTAACGTACAAGCTTATTTTGACATTGCAAACAGACACTTCAATTTTATTTATTTATATTGAAGAGGTATTTCAAACAGTAACGGTCTCTTAATTATTAAAGTAAATAATTTTCCACATCCGTAATCATTAAACAGTTCATTCCCACCCGTTCCAGATTCACCACAGCCTCTCAAAGGCTTTTTAATATTTAAAAACATAAAGCGTATAAAACACCAACACGTTAAAATCATTTCAGAAGCATGTTAAGCAGTCATTTTGCGAACTACGCTTCAAAATTCCGACATTTATAATATACACACCTTGAAATATGAATAGGCAGAGTCCGTGAATTTACCAGCGTAACCCTCTACCTTATGCAATGCTTTAAAATCAAGCCTATATTTTTAAAATAAAGTTGAAATTGGTGTAGCAGTTTTCGAGTTAAGATGTTTTTATATTGATTGTGTTGGAGAGCTGCCAGAGTCTAAAATCTGTGACCAAGCTAAATTTTAATCTAAATTATTCTAACCCAAAATAATACTAGCCATAAAGTTTATGATGCGGAAAATCTTGCTTTTGAGGGCGTAGCCATATTGTTGCTTTTGTGTTTTGAATGACAAAGATTAAGTAAAATTAATTATTAATCTAAATGTTAAAAGCATGTTGAGATTACAAGGTGCAAAATGTATTTGCTTTAAATTAGATCAGTACCCCCTTGTAATGAATCCAAAAGAAAAGACATATCTTCTTGTATTCCATCTAGAAGTAATAAAATACAAAATTAAACATTTTTAATGTCTTTCCAAAAGGAAGGTGTTCGCAATTAAACAATTTTTTTTCTTTCGTTTCGTGCAAAAGTGTCAGCACCAGCTGTTGTGAGTTATAAATTAAGGCTTTTTTTTCGTTGTATAGCTGACTTTTTCAGAGTGGGAAACTAAAGAAAAAGACTACTAAGAAGAAACTTTAAATGACATGATTGATTTAGACGAAACATTGGCGTTGGAATCGGTAAGGGCTTACTATTGCGTTTGCTGTGTGTTTGTTTAGCAACTTGGTTAGGTTATTAGGTTATACCTGAGTGGGACAACTCTACAGACCGTAGCAAAGCTCGTCGTAAACAACTCCTCTATATCAAGTAATCTCTCCATCCCATGGTTGCCTGCAAGACATCGCCTTGTGCGATAAGGCCACCAACCACCAACTATACAAAACTGTCCATAGTTGTAAGATTTTTAATGATTTTTTTAATTATATAAATTTTGTATGTTCGACATTAATTAACAGTTATTTGAAAAAAAATATTATGTGGAAACTCTGAGAGTTGTCCATAATGATATGAAAGCTTTCAGAAGCCTGTCGCCTGGCACTACGTCGACGTAAGTGCGACGGGCACACTATGAAATAACACCTTTAATGCAGAGAGGAGATGCATGACTAGCAATCTCGTCTCCTTTAGCAATTTCTTCAGTTATAAGCGTACTTTTTACATGCATACACGAAGGTTAGGCAGATAGATTAAGTAAGTTGCATGTGGTTAAAATAAATAATGTAACACTGATTTAACTTGACAGTCTACATATATAATTATGTACACCTGTATTCAAGGGGCAAGCCCTACCTTCTACAGGTGATTGGAAATACAGGCATACAGGAAACATAAGTGATACATTTTGGAAACAGCTTTACTACACTCGAGGAAACAAATCATCTACAGGCAAAATTGTTTTTGTTTTTCCGGATACTAATTGACAGAATTTGATGACTATATAAACTATTATATATTGATCGTAACGTATCCACATCAATCGAAGTTATTAATATTGTTCATAGACTTGGGGTTATATCACAAAATAACGAAATTGTTTTGAATAGTTTGACCGCCTACGTCATAAGAAACTCCAAACTGTTTTAGGTTATTGATTGATGTTAGGTTCATAATTTTAAACATATTCACGCACCGCCAAGCTTTAAGACTATCGCTGGATATTAAGATATTAGATATTATATATTGTAATATTAGAGATAAATAATGTATATCATTGTAAATAACTGAAGATAAATATTTTTGTTCTATACATATTAGGTACCTAATAGAACTGTATTTTTTTGTATGCCCATTGTATTGAATCTAATTTAATTGCTCTAATTAAAGGCAGGAAGGTAATAGTCTGATAATCATGTGTGCTCTACGAAACTCCGTTCATTTCAGTTTACAAAACAGTATCAATATTTTTTATATGGTGTAGGGGGCAAACGAACAGACGGGTCACCTGATGGTAAGTGACTACCACCGCCCATGGGCACCTGAAACTCAAAAGTCACAAGTGCGTTGCCGATCTTTAAGGTCGGAGTAGGGACTGGGTTGGGAGGGGGGAGAGGGGTAATAGGGGTGAGGGGGGGAGAGGGAAGGGTTACTCACTGCCGGTTTTCTGTGAGGCCGCGGTATCACTCCGGTCGAGCCGGCCCAGACTTAGAAATTAGAAGTATTATAAGAAAGTAGTAAGTAATTTATAGTAGTAGTAACTAAAAAACTACTAAACGGATATTCATGCGGTTTTCCCTAATAGACAGAGTGATTCATGAGGAAGGTTTAAGTGTATAATCAAGTAATACTTTATTTTACATAATATTATTTACTCTGAAAAGACAATGTGTTAAGTTTTAATGTTGAATCACAATCAGCCATTATTAATTATTATAATTCTAATCTCGAAATACTCCCTGATAAAGTGTTATTATTCAAAGTATTGGCTTGATTTTTCTAAAGTAACTCTAACATATTTTACTTTTGTTCAAAGTTTCGAAGACGGATGTCTACCTTTTATTTGATTTCCTTTGAGAAGGGGTTCTTTTCTGCAGAAACCTCCTCCATTTACGTCATCAATATGTCATAATCCATCATGAACTGGACAAATGGGTCGAGTGTCGGATTCCTGGGCTTTGTAGGGTATTTTAGGTTGGTGTTTGTAATCTACTTATATTTTTTTGTAACGACACATATAGGCTATATATTTATTTATATTTGACAATATTTAAACAAAAAATATTTTAAGGATGTGTTACAACATCCACATACTGCATAACATACTTCAGCGGCATCTAATGAAGAGCAGCCAAATTACGTAGTAACTACTTATCCTGCATCGCACAATTAAAGTTCACACTGATTGGTATATACATCTTTCCAACATCACACCTTAGGCTCACAGACATGATCAATGATCACCTATTCTGGTTTGAATATTCCATTCCCCCACAGATGCAAAATGTTTATGAAGGAAACCAAACTCAGATTAAATGCTTAAAAATGCATACCTATCAATCTGTAGCATTCGCAGTGGATATTTCGATCAATATGTCACCTGTCCCGCGTCGTATGTCACACGTGTCGAGCTCGATTCTAAATTAGCGTGGGCACTTTCAACGATACGTCAGTTATTTCTATTTTGCAACGAATTACCTGTTTTATTCCTGTATTTAAGTATAACATTGTTGTTAACGAGTTTCTATACTTTATTAAGAACCTGTAAATCCTAACTAATATTATAAATGCAAAAGTGAGTGTGTTTTTATGTCACTCAACTCACACAAACGATCATTATGATGATCGTTTGTGACAAGTGGTTGAAAGTGACAACGCGTAACGACGCGTTGTCAGAATAGACATATGGTAAAATCATACAAAAAAGTACTGTACCGAAGCTTTGGGCAAAAGACAGCAAAAAATATGTCTAATAATTATATAGTAGGTCATTGTAAATTAAGTAAGGTAATTGTGGTTTTCTATCATAAATTTCTTTACATCTTCTCGACAACATGTGAAGTATTCTTCGCTCGTATCTTGTTAGTTTATTCCTAGTGGACCATGTGCCAGTTGCAACGAACGACGAGATCTGTTGGGAAGAATCTTCTCTGATTTCGGGGATATATAAAGTGCTTACACAGAGGACTTACGCGCAACATGATTTTTTTTGATGATATTATTATTTACGAACTAAATAAATAAATACATGTTTATATACGAAAATTTCTCATTATATACGATTGACCCGTTTTAAAAGATGCTCGAAAATAAACAGTAGATCTTTTCTACGACATTCTTTTCTTTTCCTACGGCAAATAGCGTTGTTATTGTTTTAGTCCACTTGTGACCACGATCGGTGCACTTCGATCGAAACGTCGGGTAACCAAGAGGTATTGTACCTTTTAAATATTATCGCGATTAAGTCCTGAATTACACATCTAATATGAATCAAAGTCGCGAAAGTTTGAAAACAGTTTAGACCGCAAGTCCGACGTCTTAGCAATTAGGCTACCGTTATCTTTTAAAATAAATTGACGAGGAATTACTATAATACTTTATAACGTACTTGCTAAAATTAATAATGAACAATTTTTGACATTTACTGTTGTAACAGATTCAGTCTTTTTGTGGCGTCTGCTAAAATACGCACGGTACAAATGGAAGGCGTAGACGCCAGATTCCATTGCCTTTTAATAAATAATCTTCATCGTTAATTGTGGAAACTGCCTTTACTATCACAAAACATTAATATTACTGTCCAAATACGCTAAAGTAATTAGTTAAGGCCGCGTCCACGCTTACGACTTGATAGTAACAATGAAAATTGCTTCAATAATGTTTAAAACTTTTCAGTAATAGTACTGATAAAGTATAAAATAATATAATGTAATGTAATGTAACGTAACATAAGCGAAAACTACCTCGTACTTATTATGCAAATACACGAAGAGAATTTTTTGTACGCATTTTTTATTTAGTTATGCCAACGGAGGAACGTGAAATTTAGAATCTTTGAAGTTTATAAATAGAAGAAGAAAAAGCTAAAATTTTAAACAATATATTACTGTGTTTCAAATATGAAAATTACGTGGAAACAGCTACATCAAGTTACAGGGGTCTAGTATAATATATGTTGTTCTGTCATGCTACATAGGTCGCCATCGTTATATATACACACACTATAATATATTTTGTCCTGTCATGCTACGTAAGTCGCCATCATTATATATACATACACTATAATATGTTGTCCTGTCATGCTAGGTAAGTCGCCATCGTTATATATTGGTATTGGTATAGGGCTCTGTTTCCTCATCTAGACTCATATGCGGTCCATTATGCGTTCAGATAGGCTGACTAGTTGAGCCAGCCTAGCTCCTTCCAGAAGCACAGAAGTCTCCTGGGGCGTTCACAGGCTTCTAGGAGCGACCTCGCTCCCGCGAGGATACTTGCCCGTTGTGTGGCCACTCCCTCGCATTCCAGGACAACGTGGGGGGCCGTTTCCTCGGCGTTGAGACAGCCTCTACATAGAGGACTGCTTGTCGCATTGATAGTGAATAGGTGTCGGTTTAGGGGCAAATGGCCCGTAATGGTTCCTACAACTATTCTGATGTCAAATCGGTTGAGACTGAGCAGTCTGCACGTTAAACGTGGTGAGACCTCCGTCAGCACCAGTTTAGAGTGCCTACAGCGTGTGTCGGCAGAACGGCCGTTGTGCGCTTCACGGGTCCGTTGCCTTACCCATGAGCGAAGTTGATTAAAGGGAAGGGAAGTGGCATCAGTACAGTAGGACCTGCCACTGACATTACAGATCCCTTCCTTGCCAGCTCATCGGCTGCGTCGTTCCCGAGTGAATCGCTATGCCGCTTGATCCATTGAAGAATTAGCCCATTGGTAGAGGCTAGACGTTCCAGGGTCTGGTGGCATTCGTAAATAAGACCGGAGTTCAAGGTGCTGCCCTCCAGGGCCTTTAGGACGGCCATACTGTCTGACAGTATGCGGATATTGTACTCCTTTATACCCCTTGACATGACCGCGGTAGCGGCGTAGGATATTGCGTTGCAATATCCTACGCCGCTACCGCGGTTGAAATTTTCACACTCACATTGAAATATGGAGCTGTGTTGGCATAGCGCCAGTGAAATTGTTATATTCAAGTCTTGTGAGAAGACTCCGGCTCCAGTCCCTGTCCCCATCTTGGAACCGTCCGTGTATATCCGGACTTCGTTTATGCCAGATTGATCTCTGTCGTTTTCAGATAGTTGTATTTGGTACCTCCTTCCGAAGATGTGTTGTTTAGGGATCCTATCGCATGGGGCAGCTATTAGTGGTTGATATTCGGAATATTATATAACATATATTATAGTGTGTATATATATCGTTATATATACACACACTATAATATATGTTGTCCTGTCATGCTACGTAAGTCGCCATCATTATATATACACACACTATAGTATGTTGTCCTGTAATGCTACATTGGTCGCCATCGTTGTATATACACATACTATAATATATATTGTCCTGTTGTCCATATAATATGTGTTGTCCTGTCATGCTACGTAAGTCACCATCATTATATATATTACAAATAAATACTAATACAATGACAGTTCAAGTTATACTGTCCAATTAAATAAACCACAAATGTAAGAAGGAAGCCTCCGGGAACTCCTACAGACCTTGGCCCCCTCTTGGTCAGTAGGCGGCCACACCGTGGAGTACGGGGGCCTTGCCCCCCTCCGGTTTAGAGAGGCGCACCGTGCCACCTTCTCAGGCCTCCGTCTGCTAGGGTAACGGACATCCCTATCCGTTACCACATAACTAAATATACATACAAATCAACTGGCCTGTTGGCCTAGTAGTTAGTGACCCTGACTGCTTCGCCATTGGTCGTGGGTTCGATTCCCACCCGAGTCTGGGTGTCCTTTGTGTCCGTTTTTTGTATGTTTGTAAAGTCCCTAGCGACAAAGGAGTCATTCCTAATGCGGGAGTTGTCTATAAAGAAAAAGTTTAATTTCGATACAACAATTAGAAGTAGGTTAAAATTGTATTCCAACATGTGCTTACATAGTTAGTTAGTTCAAGTGAAGCTGATAAAAACGTGTTAAAATAGTATAGGTATGGCTTGTGCCCTTATCGGATTTAGGACAATGGAACTGTCGATACATAGACTAGGCCGCACATCCTACGCTTGTCAGAGGCGGGGAAAACTATTTCGTAATGTACACCCGCATCCTCAACTATGTTGATGTTAGATTGTCGTATACATATTAATCAACCTAAGAACTTACACAGCGTTATATAGTTTCAGTTGAATTTAGAATGAAGTAGAATTGTTAATTTATTACTGTGGCCATAAACCAAAGCCAAATATATAGGCTTCAATCAATCAATCAATCAGCATATCCTAGTCCTGCTGGACGTCCTAGGCCTCTCCCAATGTGCGCCCGGTCCTCCGCCTTCCGCATCCAGTCCATCCCTGCTACCTTCTTCAGGTCGTCGGTCCATCTGGCTGGGGGGCGTCCCACCTTCCGTTTACCGATTCGCGGTCTCCTCTCTAGGACCTGTCTGCTCCAACGACCATCGGTCCTTCAGCATACGTGGCCAGCTCATTGCCACTTCAGTATGCTGCTGCATAGGCCTGCTTATATAGGTTTAATATGACCAAATTTACAAAATGTAATCTGAACGGCAAACGTAGTTGACAAAGTAAGAGCCTTATCCTTATTAGCTGTTGCCCGCGATATCGTTCGCGTGGAAATATCCGATGGGAATCGTACATTTTTCGGGATATGAACTTACGTGCAATTTACACTGTAATAAAAATCTGTGTCAAATTTGATCCAGATCTGTTTAGTCATTCTGGCTTGATTGAATAACAAATAACCAGTTATCGAAAGTTTTATCTATCAAACAAAATTAAATATTGAACTAACACTATTTAACATCAGATAATACATCTCAGTTTTAGTGATATTAAATGCTGCTAAAAATGTTAGGAAACAGTTTTATGTTTGAAAGAACTTTTAGTTCAAATTTTATATTGATTGGTCCCAAGCATCGTGGGTACAAATGTATTATATCCGACTCGTCTCAAAGTCTGAGTAACATTGCTCATATTGGTGGTAATGGTTGTCAATATTTTTTGAATATACTGTAATATATAGTTTTTTTTTGCCTTTTAGCTTTGATAGTAGCAGAGATAAGTTCTATTTGGGACTACTCCAGAACTCTTAAAAGTATTAAATTAACAAACAGACAGGAACAAAAAGTGTGTAAAACTTGAAACTTTTGCTAATAGTCGCAGCTGTGTATGACACGCTTTTTACGTAACGGTGGGGAAGGTTTGAAGCAAAACTAATTAATTGTTACCTACCGCGTAGCCTACAGCGTTAGTATTATACTTTTTTAATATATTTACTCAAGGGGTTTTGTAGTTTAATAGTTTTTTTAAGTTTTTATAAATGTGAAATACCTTAACATTTTACATTTCTTCCTTAATTTGGTATCATATGAGTCACGGAGTATAGAAGCATTGAATGAAACCAGCATTTATGCTATGTGTGCTGGATTCCACATGTCAAACCTTCTTGCTATTAACTAATATCAAACAGTTTCGTCATGATGAACTTAATCATTAGCTATTGTTCAATCCGTTTAGAAAGGAAAGATGGAAGCATACAGCCCACCTAATGGTGACAGATTCAGACCCTAACTAATATTACAAAGGCAAAATTAAGTTTATTTATTACGCTTGTACGCCCTAACTACCCAGCTGATCATCGTAAAACTTTGCAAGCTCGTTGTCAAGGTTAGAGAAAAGGATGAAATATACCCCATGTACATTTCATCCAGGAAATAGAAATTGTTCCTGAGGTATAGAAAACGACTATTACATTAACGAGCCGCAGGCAAAAATTACTTATAAATTAGTCACTGTACTATTGTTGTCACTTCAGTTGTTCTACCCCGATCACGTCACCACAAAGCTCTGGCCAAACTCAATCGACTATTTTCTAGTTTTGCAAACTCAAACATACTGTTAGTTTTTAAATACATGTAGATATAAATTCATATTCTTGTTTGTTCTTGTAACCATTTTTCTAAACATATATTTTTGGTTGAACAAAATTGGTGGATGGAACGCCAGTAAGCTAGTTGGAGCGTGCGGAGAACTTGTGAAATTTGATGAGCGCGCCAACTGAATACTAAGTTATAGGAAATATGGTTCGCTTTTTGGCTCTCTGTTTCACTAAGATATGAGTTTGCCTATTTTGCTGAGTAGCGCTTTAAGTAAACTACGTATAGAGATAATGGCTTTCGGTACTACGCTATAATTGGATGGGCTAAGGATGTATTATAACTATTTATAACACTAAAACTCTGTCTGTTAGAAGGTAAAGCTTTCATGAGTGGTATTTATATTTATAACTAGCTGACCGCGCAACTTCGTCTGCGTTATTAGATTATAGAGATTATTTTCCCCGTTTTTTTGTACATTTTTCATTGATGCTCCGCTCCTATTGGTGGTAGCGTGATATTATATAATCTATAGCCTTCCTCGATAAATGAGCTAACAACTTCAAAAAAAAAAAAAAAAGAAAAAAAAAGATTTGCTTCGTTGGTATCAGGAGCCGAATTACCGCCTGAATAAAACTTTTTGAGTAATATAACCAGTTTTATTTAGATTCAGAAGTCAGTTGATATACAGTCAGTTGATTATGTACGTGTACATTTTTTTGCATATTTATTATTTATTATTTAACCTTTGCTTATTTGGCTGATGATTTCGATATAATACTTATATACTTTTCTTTAATACAACAATGTCGATATTACCCGTTTCTACAGCTTAAGTGAGGATAAACTATTTCAAGTCAATCTCAAGAAAAGGATTTTCTAAAAAGCCTTTATCCTTTTGGGAAGGCTTCGACAAGAGCTTGAATACTGAATACTACACCTCTATCCTGTGTTGAGTGTATCGCACAGTAGTGAACCACTTAAGCTGCATATATTATGGGATCTATAGATGCACCGCTTTTAGTCAGCGGTCTATTACATATCCACTTTTTGTCAGCTATATTTTTTGAGGAAGATCGGACCGGCAACAGCAAGTTCGAGTACCTTTTTTTTTTTTACCTTAACCGTTTTTTTTTATGTCTCGGTGGAAGATCTTCATAGATGTCTTCCACCCTTGGGGAGAGGAGAGGTCTGTCGGACTCTTACCGAGTAAAAACTACCCCGGTGTTCCACAGCTTGCCGATGATCGGGGAAGCGAGGATCGCCATTGCATTCTTCCGTAAACTTACCCTAACCTGCTCGAACTATTGCTTAAACTCAATTACCTTCCCTTCTTACCCACCTTTCAATATACTCCCAATTTACCCATTTCTAACACTCATAGTGCCTGATTGACGGCAATAGGCTTGCGCGTGGGACCAAATAATAGTATCTAAAATGTGGGTGTTTAATACGCCTCTGTCTACCCCTTTAGGGATACAGGCGTGAATGTATGTATGTATATCTTTGTAACACGTTTAGTATAGTAACAGTCAGTCCATCATATTATTAGGCAGTGTCATACTTAAAAGTCATCATGCGAAGACAAGCCGATTTATATACTAACTACTGAATCTGTATCGTGCAATGAAAGTTCTCGCGCCGATTAATGTATACAACTGCCCAAAATCAATAGTTGGCCGCGGTCCGCCAGCCATGATCACCTAGCCTGGTCGGAAGATCCTCTCGGTGTGTTTGAGAGACTAAAACTTGTTCTTCTACAGGTCAAATGAACGTAATAGTTTGATTGTTCAGTTCATCAGTTATCGCTTGATAGTTTACTAAACACATCTGAAAGCGTCTGCAACTTTGAACCTTGTGTAAATTATGGAGATTTAATCGCTTCCTATGCAATCCAACCTAGCTCACTGAGGACCCACGACTAGACTGGATTTAGAATAAGAGATATTATTGGTTTAAGACACATGAAGGTGACACCATTAACGACTTCCATAGGATAAAGAGGGACATGAAACAGTGTAGACTTTACTGTCACTGAAATATATAAAACCGTAGATAAGGTAAAACTTTGCTTAAATTGAAACAATCTTGAATTCTTAACTGAAACTGAACTGTACTAACTTACGAGTTTGTGAAGTAGAGAGCACTATTGTCTGTGACACTAAAATGTGTCACAGAGGGTTACTATTTCAGTTTAAATTTTGTAAAATTGTATAACTATATAATATTTTTGCAAACATTTTTTTTCGGCGGTGTTTGTGTTGTGTTACCGTATAGTGCAAATAGTTGTATGCTTGAATACATATGTTTGTGTTGGTATGATTTCCCTTGTTTTGTCCTAATTTCATAAAAAAAGGACTTAGAATTTTCCTCGAATTTCCAGATTTTCCTGGGGATTTTTAAAATTTTTCTATCCTGCAATACCTTATTCAGACTATTATTAACATGTCAAATAAGAATTAGTTAAATCGCTGCAGCTATTTTCCAGTAATGCCTGTACCAACGAACAGTTACTTATTATTTTTTTGTTTATACAGGGTGTATTTGAAAGAACACCTGTTTAAATCACTAAAAGGGCATGACTTTATTTGAATTTCGAGGTATTTTTACCTAAGTATAAAAATAATGTATTCATGTTTTAAAACCCATAGTACATGATATGTTTATTTTGGGTCTAGAATGCGCTGTTTAAAATGTCTCAGAATGTTTATTTAAAAAAAATATATACTTCACAGTAAGCTAAAGTTGTAAAACTAAAATTACTCTTTAATTCAAGTTCCTAGTTTACATACTTAGATGGAACATAAGATCTCAAACTTTAATACAACTATGGTGTCAAGAAAGCACACAGCCCTAAGAAATTTACAGCGCCCAAAACCACAAAATTAAAACTCCAGTTTACACAATAACATAATAGAAATTAGACGAGAAGAATATTTTTCGTCCAATCATTCATTTTCCAGCCAAACTATCCCGATATCCATTTCTGAATAAGATTGTGGTCATTTGGAACCTGGATGCTTGATTAATACGGTCGGAATATTTGTATACAGCAAACGTAGGAATATTAATGCGCCTGGCGTAGTACGCGACTGGCACGGAAATATGCTTCATTGAAAGGATATTCATTTTTACCTCGGTTTAATAGTCTGCATTAAACCAACGCAACATACATATAATGAAATCAAGACATGAGTAGGATTTAAAAATATTTCTGCAATTTATGCTTTATTTTTAACTAGCTTTTGCCCACAGCCGCGCCCATGTGGGTGTCGTTTACCAAGGTAAAGAGTTTTCTATATGCTAATCCATGTCATAAACTATCTGTGTGTTCCGTTTAGCCGTTTTTGTGAGAAAGAGTATCAAACATCCATCCATCCATCCTCATAAACTTTCTTTTTTATAATAAACTAGCAGCGCCCCGCGGTTTCACCCGCGTAAATCCCGATCCCGTGGGAATATCGGGATAAAAAGTAGCCTATGCGTTAATCCAGGTCTACATACCAAATTTCATCGCTATAGGTTCAGTGGTTTTTGGGTGAAAGAGTAACAAACATCCATCCATCCCTCCACCTATCCATCCAAACTTTCACATTTATAATATTAGTGGGTTTATTATTAGCAAGCCGTAGGGTCGGTTGCCTATAAATAATAGCAATCCTATCCTCTTTTCTATGAAGCTCTGTTGACCGATCGAATAGAACATCATTACGACTATAGCCATGTTCAACTACGGAGCCGTCATTGATTCGAATATATATCTCCTGTGTCTTACCTCCTTAAAATATAAAAGCTAACCCAACCTTAATCCAACAATGAAACAGCAATTAAAAAGACTACTTAATACTTATATGTATATGATAATCCTCACAAAACAAAACCCAATAATCTCTACAGAAGATTTTCCTACATTTTGATTTATGGACTAATACGAGTACTTCAAAGGTATTAGCAGCCCTCTAAACCTCGTTCCGACTAAGCCAAAAATACATTAAGTGAACATGTTAATACACACACATAAATTTCTTCGACGCCCCTTCGAGATTACGTTTTCTTACATTACGATTCCAATCGATACGAGCTCATATACTAGATCGTGCACACGAGTTTGAACGTCGATATCTATATTTAACTCTTGGGTTTAAACTGAAATACTAATATTATAACAAGCGCTATCATCACCTTTTAAGAACAGCTTTACTTTCATATTCTGAGGTTTCCACAAGAAGGTAAATTTAAATTTAATCGCCGCATACATTTTGAACACCCCCTTTTTATAAGCTTTATATCAGCTTCACTTGTATGTTTGTTTGTATGTTTGTTTGTAACCGACTCCTTAGGGCGCGACTTTGACCCATTTGAAACTGCCAGATTTCATTCAAATTTTCCACACCTGCCAAAGACCGATGATAATGCAATAATTCGATTAAAAAATAAATTTACTTCCAAGATTTGTTTACAGTTAGTTCAAATAAATAATAGTTTAAAAAAAACTAAAAAAACACGCTTTATAGAAAATCCAACTAAAAAATAAAAAAAATAAATTTAAAAAAAGCGTGTGCATATAGTGTCAATAAAATTTGTATAACTATTGATACTATGCATGCACCTCACGCTTTGGAAAACGAAATCCGCATACTTCAACGAAACAGGTTTCCCAAGACGTGTATATTTTCAGAAAACCAAAGTGCGGGATATGCACCACAGCATAAATGCCTGCTCACTGATTAAGTAAAGCTTAGCTGGAGGGGTTAACAAGAATACCAGTAATATGTGATCGTCGCTAGGATACTTTATTTAAAAAAAAAGTACAAAAATTGTCACATTAGAAAAATTAAGCAAATCTGTTGACTGTTATTTACTTGACTAGTTTATTTTTTATTATTAATAAAAGCAGTGCTATTGATAACCAAACTGGTAGTTTTCTTTATAAATTACTAGTATTTTAATATTACCCGTAACATAAAAGGATAGTTAATATCCTATGTTATATATATATATGACACAAAATACTGTTAACACAGAGCAATCGTGTCATATGTATATGACATTGAGAAAGTCTACATTTTCCGAATTAGATTTTTCATTTTATTTTTTTCGGTTTTCTTATTAACTATTTAGTAAATTGGAATAGTTTTTATTTGAATTACTCACGAAAATTTTCGTTGGGCCCCAGGAGGTTAATTTGGCATCTTGAAGCTTTTCTCATGTTGAAGCCAGAAGGTGGAGAGAGGAACTCTTCAGTGTCTACTGGTAAACCGATCGAGTTTGGGCTCATATGATTTATTTTGACAAATCCAACAGATTGAGTTTGTTAACGATGGTCTGATGATGAAGCCATAAAACATGATTTTTAGGTTAATGAACTATAATTATGTTAAATACTACAAGGATATTACACTAGTATGGAAACACTTGGGAAATTTCCCTGTGTAGACTGTTGTATTGAAAATAATTCTTGTATGTGATTAAATCGATAGATTTACAGCAGCTGATTGTTAAGTTAATTCAGTTTATTTTTCTTTAACGTCTAAACACTGAGTTGTCTGGAAGCTTAGATAATATCTTGTGTCAATAACTGTTAAGTATTATCAACCATGTAAGTAAGTAACAAGTACCCACAACAATACAGAAAAACATAAGTAAATTGGTCAAGCTGTTTGGAAAGAGAAGAATTATGAACATGCATAGATGGATTTTATTTAAAAAAATATAACCTCAACTTTTATAATCGATTATTTAGCCTTACTCAAATGTCGTTTTTATTATAAATATGTTAAAAATAAGATGCACCATAGCATAAGAAGTCACTTAGAAGCATTGCTTTTGTGAATAAAAAAACCAAGTTGCAACACTTGCAACAATGGTGTCCAAGGTCATAGCGGTTAATAGCGAAGTCAATGAAAATACAATCAATGACTCTGGTCGAATAAATAAAAAATAATGCTGTTCCTTCTTATGAGAACTCTGTCAGGACTGAACAAGGAGACCGCAAATAAACTAAGTTTCAAATACCGAATGAATAAACAAATTAAATACCACAACAGATTAGTAAAGAGTACAGCCAAACACGTTTATCTAAATCAGCTTACAACATTCCACAAATGCAATCTCAGATTACTTAGCTGACTTTGTATCTCCGATCTCTAGATAGACAGTCCTTATGTGGAGTTATCAAAGTCGTATTAAGATAAAATTTGTTCCCACGCTAAGGGTGTTTAGGTCTAGGCTTATGATATTGTTTATCTAGATGTATCTTTATATTTAAGACGTTTGTATTAAGACGACTATGACATTTTATACTATTATTTATTCCCTTTTGATCAGTTAATTTTTATCTTAGTCGAAAATAGGAGTACGGTAAAATTCTAAATAGTATTTGGTTATTACGAAAATCTAAATTTTATACTAGAACTGTTGTGTAGAATTATCTTATTAGTCATTTGCTTTTAAAGACTCCATTATAAGAAGCTGATTTCAATCAGCCTATTATAGTCCACTGCTGGACATAGGCCTCTCCTTATACATGCCACAGCACCTGGTCCTCCGCATCCAGCCCATCCCTGCTACCTTCTTCAGGTCGTCGTACAATCTGGCTGGGGAGCGTCCTATCTTCCGTTTAGCGAAGCAAATTTACTGAAAGCTTACTATGAACAGTGACACACTATGTAATACCTTTGAAGAACCAGAACTCTTTAAAGTTATGTAAATTGCATGCAAGTAAGACACTTTTCTTTTTTCACACGGTTTTATTAACTTCACTTATAACTATGTAAACTAATCTTCAAAGTCAATTTCAACCTACTTCTATATGTCGGATCGAAATGAAATGTTGTATGTCTATGTAATTTGGATGATAATACTATAATTTGGATTCGTGGAGGTGATCTGCTGATGGGTCAGGAGGGGGATAATGGAACTCTTCAGTGGCTTATAGTAAACCTCTTGAGATTTGGCTTATGTGATTTGTTTTCACGAGTCCAACAGATTGGTCCTACTAAAGATGGTGGTTTACTTTTTAATTCGATTTGCCATTTGTTGTTTAGTTTTACTAAACTATAATTCTTTTATTTTAATTCTTGACAAATTTGCCTAGGTTGTAAATTAGTCCAGTGGGGACTATACGACTGAAATTGCGGTTGTAATTGTAAAGAAGGTTTTGAAAGATTTAGAAGCTTCAATTGTCAATAGTCCTAATTCTGTTACTTCACTCGCTAAATTAAAATTCACAAAATTTTCTTCATATAAGATGTAAACCTTGTACACTTCAAAACAAGGTCTTATTTCAAATTGAAACAAGTAGGTAACATATGTCGCTATCGAAATAAGCAATTTATTTGTCGACTAAAGTCTGATACGCTTAAATAAACTTTAATACCACGTAGCGAGAGCCGCTACCCGTTGAATGCCATCTCTTATGCTCTGTGTTTTTAGTCTTCGTAGGTGTAGATAAAAAACACGTCATCCTTGTTCGTTTTGAACAAGTTTTTATACGGCAATTATACAGCGTTTGAATAAATGGAGAGTCTCGCTGCGTGGAAATAAAGTTGAGTATACGTTGACAGGTTGTAATGAAATTTAGCGGCGCTGAGAAATAGATGCTAGTAACAAATAGACCTTATTACGAAGAACACTAGGTTGATTCCATATGAAGAAATTAAGTCAGGTTTTAGTTTAGTCGAGTGTACAATAGAATCGGCACCAGTGTCTTTTAAAATTGTCTGATTTGTGAAAGTCCAAAAACTTATAATCCTGCTAAGGGTAATTTATTATTAAAATTAAAAAGCTCACTAGGAAATATCACTGTATGAGACGGTGGCTTATTTTATGTTGGTTCCCGTTGTAAGCTGAATTATTAATTTTATACTCATATTTAACATTTAGCGTGTCCATGACAAACCATTTAACAATGTGAGAGGGATTATTAAAACCTATAAATTAATAATATAATAGATTCTAAATCTATAAATATGAATAGAACACATTTAGAATGCCATATCTGTCGATTTACTCCCCCATCCATAGGAATTAATATTACCGCACGACATGCATACGAAATATGCGCATTCAATATTCACATCTATTTTCCAGTTCAAACGGGACATGAATTCGAGTAGTATTAATTTAATGACCCGAAGCCTCATGTAGGAACTGGATGAGATTAACATAGGGCATTGTAGAAAACTACTGTAGAAATTTAATTAGAGAAGTCGTAGATACTGTATTAAATCTTAAAAGGCTGTCTGAAAATCACTAAAGATTTACCGATTTATAGACCCTTTAGTTAGAAAATAAACACCTATGAAAATGGGTGACCGCTCTCATTTCAAAATTAATGCACTAAAAATAGCTACTGTTACTGGCTATTAAGACACTGGTACGACATGAAAGCGAGAGCACGTGTTGATTACACCACAAAGATAAAATGAGCATGAGAAGAAAGAAAAGGTTTTCATTTAAAAACAAATAAGACATCCGATAACTTCTGATAAGCTTGACAGGTTTCAAACCCAACAAAAGTTTGACTTTTTCAAGTCGCATCGGTTGCAGGCTGCGTGCTTGGTGTTGCAGAGCATGATGAAAAGAAAAAAAAGGAATCGCAAACTTTTAAGATACACGATAATTGTTGTAATAATAAAAGGCGGTAGCGTAATGGCTAAGGCGACGGACGGCAATCAAGTGGTTGCGGGTTCAAACCCCACGTTGCTTAAAACCTAAAAAATATATTAAAACTAGAAAATACTTAAATTTAAATAATTGAATGTTTAAAACGAACATCAAGAGTTTATAGAATTCAACATATGCGAGACGTGCCTAGCTAGTTTTCAACCAGATCATAATATGCTACGCGGATAAAAAGCAATATTGTTAAATTAATACAATATTTTTTACTGTACAAGTCTAAGAATATGTGTCTTTTATGTTTTTTTTTTTCATTGGAGTAATTGCTAGTGAAATACGAAAGCTCCTAGTATTTCACCAATGCAGTTTTGGTACTACTATTAAAAGCAAAGGTGTTTTTGTAAGGCACGGTGCTCCTAAAGAATCAAATTACCTATAGCAAATGGTCAAAATTTCGAAAATGGAACGAAAAGTTATGAAAAGATGGCGATAATTTTTTTTATGGTATTAAGGTCAAACGAGCAGATGGGTCACCTGATGATAAGTGACTACCGCCGCCCATAGTCAGATGCAACTCAAGAGTCAAAAGTGCGTTGCCGGCCTTTACGGTGGAAGCAAGGGAAGGGAGGAAAGAGGCAGAGAGGAAAGGGTTAAGGCCTCCGGTACCCATACTCACTCGGCGAAACACATCGAAAGCATTGCTTCACTGCCGGTAATATTCTGTAAGGCCGTGTTATCACTGCGGTCGAGCTGGCCCATATGTGCTGAAGCATGGCTCTCCCACAATAAAACCAATTCAAACTATATAAACTCAATAGTTTAGTAAGCAACTGTAAATCTATTATTGACTTGTATATGTGTCTAGTAATAATTAAATAAACAGCGACTCTTAGGTCTTTGATTCGATTTAACAAAACTGAGTTGCCTCTCTCCTCTAACTTTTCAATTAATCTTATCTCGGAACCGAAACGTGCTGCAAATAAATTATACGGCTATGTGGACTATATACGCTTGAGTTGAAGTAATATAAATATTTAATTTTTCATTGAAACTTTTATAAAAACAAATACAACAAAAAAATCTATGTTAGAATAAAGTGAGAGTTATCTTCTTATTCTATCGCTGCTAGAATTTTCCTTACTACTATTTTTATGTGGGACTAAGGAGCATGATCAAACAATATTGTTTTAAAGTCGAGTTTTTTTTTATTGTTTGGCATTGTGCCAGTATACACCACTATGCCCACAGTAATAGTTTAGTGGCCACAACAAGCGTTTGACAAAAAATAAAAATGGATGCACCATTGGTCAGTAAATACTGCGTAACAAAGGCCAGTTGTCACAATTTTAGCCTCGACAACTCTATTTAAGTAATTTACGGGTATTTGCAGTTAGAAAGAGAATGAATGAAATTTTCGTTAAATCTAGTACCATAAAAGCCGTATATTTTGCTGAAATACAAAATTGCCTGTGTGCAAAGTGTGCCAGACTATCTTTCTCTGTACCAAATTTCACCCTATCCATCCATCCTTATTCAATTCATTCGGTAGAAAAGGGGAGAAACACTTACACCAATGCAAATAGGTATAATTCATGCATACAAATAATTTCTTCACGTATTAATATGTAGATATAATTTTTGTATTGGAGATAATAAAAACAATAAATAGTCTTTATTGTACACCACAAAAAAAAGAAAACAAATATACACAGACGGATTATACGTAAGATGGACAATGGGCGACTTTACCGCTAGAAGCAATATCTTTCAAGCAACCTTTAGATGGACAAGTGTGTTACGATTTACGTGGGTGGCTTTGGTGTCGAAAGGTCAAATAAGAGCTTTATAGGGGTTATAGACCCGATGTGTTTAATACTCACTACTTAGAGTGTAAATAATGTTAATTTTTTATATTATTTATATGCAGCCTACCTGACGCGAACCCTCCTTGGGAATGTAGTGGTTTTAAAACGGGAAAGAAGGAAAAAGTAAATTTGTATATTGAGAAATGGTTGTGGAGAGGAACCTATGGTATGCAACTCTCTGATGTGGAACGGGACTGAGACTGCAGTAGCTCGCAGATGCCGGGGTCACGTACCCGAATGTCCTGTATTTCCTGTGACCAGAGAGGCCACTGGGACAAGAACACTAGCTGGCCACTTATTTGTCTGTAGTGTTACTTACGAATTTGTTAAAGCTTTAAATCCTTTATCTCGATATGTGCTTCACTATGAAAGTTACGCGTCCTACATTCAATACCTTGATATTACTCTTTTTTCTGAGTAAAGGAATGCCTAAATCCAGAGCTTATGGGGCTTAAAAATCTTATTGCTACTTATTTGTTGCATCTTTGGTTTTACACTGGACCTGGAAAACTATCTCGTTGATGTTGTAGCATAAGTTTGCGTGAAATTGCGTGATCGTGGGTTCGATTTCCGGATCAGACAATTTTCTATAATCTTTTTATTTTGAAATTTTTATAGTTGAATTTCTCTGGAACACCTCTCTCAGCTCTAAGAGGGTTCTATAATATCTTCTTCTGCCTTCACCAATTCAGGGATATATGTTCATGAGTGAGTATATCAATAAAATATAATTCTTCAACACAACGACAACTTCCACAATGGACCTTTCATAGTTCAGAGAGTCCAGAGGCTCTTCAAAACTTTCACCGGTCTTCAGACAGTCTACTCAATCGATCTTCTCCAACTCATTGCCAATTCATCTTGATAATGTTAGGAGACCCTTAGTGGATACTTTGATTGTTCTTCCGAGTGCTTCATACCAATTTATATCTCTTAGGGAAACATCCAACATACTCGTAAGTCTCTCATCCCTCCACTGGACCACTGGACCGACTACACGTACAAAATGTCAAAGAGTCATTAAGAAGCCTTTGTTCGTACCGAAAAGCTGAGCAATTGCATTCCTGGACTTAACAAATGTAAAAACAAATTTATGTGTTGGAAAAGTTCAGTGAAAAAGTTAAGTGTTTTTCAGTTGTATAATATATATCCAGCTGTTTCTCTGAAAATTATTATGCAAAGGGATAGTTGCTACCCCCAACTAATAATTAAAAGGCATCACGTACATCGCGCCTGTTTATGCATAAGCAATTTGAGCTCACGGTACCGGTTATCCAGCCAAGAGTTTATGCAAAAAATTGCTCTTAAAGTACTTCTTACTATACTTTTAGGCATTTTTGCACATTTCAAGTTTGTTAAGATGATACTTTGATGTGGAAAGATAAACTGTAATTTGTTAACATTTTCTTCTTAGTATTTAACTACTTTATATTTAATAAAAAAAATATTACGGGACATAGTTTCAGTGTTAATTTTACTAGCTTCAAATTAAAGACTGATTAGTTTAACCTTTCCTTTAAATATTCCCCCTTTCCTCTAATCCTACCGGGCCGGGCACTTGTGACTCTTGAGTTGCAGGTGCAAATGGGCGGCGGTAGTCATTTACAATCAGGTGACCCGTCTGCTCGTTTGCCCCCTAGAACTCTTGGCTATAAAAAGCTACAGGGGTTCAGTATATGTTGATCTGTCATATGATAGTTCAAGTTATACCGGTCAATGATATACCACACCAAAACATTTAAAGTTGAATTATGCCCGAAATTCGACCGCCAGGCAATCCTTAGTATTTATAATCTCTCTTCTCTCTGTAAGTGGAAATGTTTTGGTGGTTCCTTGTTAAACTAAACAAATACTAACGAACTCTCATCGAAATAAATTATGGGCACCATCTAGCAATATATGAACATCAGTTCATAACAATTTACTTACATTTTAGTAACTGGTCTATCCTCTGTATGAGCATATCGTAGCCTACGAATACTAACTCCTTATAATACTTGACAGCTACTTGCGTTTTTTTTAACTGCACGAAAGAAATAGAGATTAATAGATCGTAATATACCATACTGGCTTTTACAGGCGGGTTTTGTTAATCAATTAAGATATCAATCGTAAACAGTAGGTACTTTTACTCTGGATAAAAGATACCATATGTCTTATTTGTATCCCAGACAACGTGTTTGCAAAATTTAATGATGCTTGGTGAATACTTTAGCCGTAAACGGGTAACAAGCAAACATTGATTGAACATGAAAAATCATCGATATTTGAGTTTACAAGCGCCCACTTAACATATCCATTCATTAATGTAGTTAGATGCATTTGAACAACATTCAAAGTGAGGACTACTACATAGAGTTGCAAACGAGCAACTCTGTCGAGCATAAACTTGACTATTTAGTGAAATCCAAGTCAAGTTGTGTTCTTACGGATGCATTGCTGAGAGTGGCAATAATTAATAGGTATAATTCAAAATCTTCAGTACTTTTAAATTATATTAAACTACCTATATGTAGATATTTAGCCACGACACAGGCTCTGCTTAGTGTGGCTGTCTCAGTAAATGTAACATCTTATGTGATAAATTTGAAAAATTAATGATTATTAAATTATTATTATTACCCCTTATGCGTGTGACAAGAGCTCCGTGCATGTATTAAAAGCCTTAAACTTAACAAATCTATAATATGCCATGCCGTATCATCGAGCTTAACTTATCTCAAATAAACCGTCCGCTAATCAGAGGAACGAAGGAGGAGATAGGAGAAAGAAATCTGAGTTGATGCGAGATGTCCTTGGTAACCGTCCACGTCTCACACCCGTACATCAACACGGTTTTCACGTTGGAATATCTTGAGCTTAACTTTTGTAGACAGTTTCCGCGATTACCACACGGGACGGAGCTGTGTGAAGGTTACTCTTGCCTTGCCAATCCTCGAAGCGATGTCCTCTTCGGTCCCTCCAGTTTCCGATACTACACTACCGAGGTAAGTGAACTGGTGGACCCTTTCCACAGCCTCTGTGCCAATGAGCAACGGCATAGAGCTTGTCGCTCCGCATCTCATTTCCTGGGTCTACCGGGTAAAATATCAATGATAATACAAAAATTTGGTTCAATCGAGCTGATCTGATGATAGAATAAGGAGATGGATAGTGGAACTCTTCAATAGTTACTAGTAAACCTCCTCCCTCGAATTTGAGCTCATTTGGTTTGTTTTAATGAGTCAAATACATTACACCCGCTGTTTTTAGTTTTTTAAAGTAAGTGGAAGAGTAATGCTTCGGCACGTATGGGCCAGCTCGACCGGAGCTATACCATGGCCTTGCAGAAAACCGGCAGTAAAGCAATAATTTCGTTGTGTTTCGCCGAGTGAGTGAGGTTAGTCGGTAGTCACTTACCATCAGGTGACCCGTCTACTTTTTTTGTCCCTATAACATAAAAGAAAAATGTGTAAGTGTTTCATTAAGAACATTTTCTAATTTTATCTTTAGCATATGTTAACCTCATAAATATTATAATGTTGATAAAAATCTTTCTTGTCAAGTATTTCACTCAGAATATTCGAGCCACTGAACATACCAGTCGAAAGTATTATTTGAAAAGACGCGTTGACTCACACACAATATGTTCTAGCATGTCAACTTGTCCAATATCGTTAAAATGAAAATACTTTCAGTTAATAGTTTACAAGTATATCTCGCTTTGTCTTTAGAACTATTTGTCCTAAATGACAGACCATTTCACTTGTGTTTGGGGACAAGTCTAGCCGTCATGTCCTACGAATGTAAATTAAATACGTATAAACATCAAACTTTAAGTCTCCTTTTATGAAATACTGTTTTTTAACGCATTTTTATTAGCTTCTCTTGTAACTAACAAACTAGTTAACTATCTATGTAAATAAATCTTGGGGATCAGTTTTAACCAGCCGGTTTTGCCTGCCTGTTGGTCTAGTGGTTAGTGACCCTAACTGCTCAGCCAGAGGTCGTGGGTTAGATTCCCACCCAGGACAAAAAATGGTGTGATAAGCATAATCATTTGTTCTGTATCTAGGTGTAGTTTGTCTATAATATGTATGAATTTCCTATTATTTATCGTGGGAGAGCCATGCACACACACACATACACGTACACTACACGTGGGCCGGCCCGACCGAAGTGATACCACGGCCTTACAGAAAACTGGCAGTGGCCCGGGCTAGAGCGGAAGGTGAAATTGTAGCGGAGGAGGAGATTGCGAATCTCCTGCTAAAGATCCGGGAGCTGGTGGAAGTGGCTTCTGTCCCCCATACACCGGTAACCATGCAGGAGAGAGCGGACGCGGCGGTGGCCATAATTCAAAAAGTGGAAACCAAGTCCACCTCCTCCTCCACTGTTTCTGGGGTCGTGAAGACCCTAATTGGTGATGTGGCGCGCCTCCAGGCGGCAAACGACTGGTTGGCGGGGCAGGTGGCTGAGCTCAGCGCTCAGTTCACCATATTTCGGGCTCAGGCAGTCTCCCCTGAGCAACCAAGCCAAGTAGAGCGGCAGCCTGCTCTCTCCACCGCCTCTCCCATCGAAGTTCCAGACTTCCACCTGCGTCAAATTATTGACGAGGTGTGGAGGATGATGGACGGGCGCCTCGCGGGCTTGGAGGCACGGCTGCCTCCGGCCCCCATCATCCGACCGCCACTCGCAGGTGATAAGCCCAAAGCCGCATCGGGCCTAATGCCACTTTCCGTTTCGGGAGGCCGCGTTGCGGTCTTCTATGCGGCTGCAACATCAGCGCCAGTCCCTGCAGCTGCGCCTAAAGCCGGGCGACTGGCTAAGGCCACAGCAAAAGCAGTGGCATTGAAGGCCGGGCAACCCGCTAAGGCCTCGGTTGCAGCAGTGGCGGAATTTCTCCCGCTCCCCACTCCGGCACCTAAAGGGACAACAGTTCCTACTGGTGCCAAAACTGTGCCTGGCCCCTCCGCATCTGGCCTCTCGACGTCTGCCTCCTCTAACTACGGGTGGCAGAAAGTCGAGGGAAGCAAGAAGAAGTCCCGAAGACGGAACAAGAAGGCTGCCAATAAAGCAGCCTCTACACCGCAGTCGCCATCAGTGGCAGTAGCGACCTTCTGTGAGGACGTCATCTCGCAGAAGGAGGTGGCGGAACGGGTCCAGGAGGACGATCTCCACTCGGACCTAATTCGCCGCCGGCGAACCGGGAGGCGGAGGCGCGCTTACCAGCGCCTCATGCCGCCCTGAGTGTGGTTGCGGGTGGACGAGACGGGTTTTCCCCTCCCCCCGCAATAGTGGCCCCCTGTAAGGAGGCGGCGTCCGCGTGTGCCTGGACGTCGCCTAATTGATAGGTTTTTACCCGAAGGTGGTGCCCGCGCTTTTGCGGGCAGGCGTCAGGGGGGGTCCGGATGTGTTAATAAAAGCTGTTCCCGGATCCCTCCTATTTAAGGCGCAGTACGGCACACCGTGTGGTTTTAGTCGGTTCGATTCCGACACACCGCCCCACCAAAAACCCCGGTGGGGTGACGGCCCGAGGGGGTTTCCACACGCACAAAGAAAAAAAGGCAATATCTAAACACTTGGCAGAGATAAATTTTCGGTTAAAAATAAGTTTAATGGTAGAATATTTTAGAATTAATTTATGATAGCAGTGCATAATGAAATGAGTTTATTTTTTATTTTTATGAGATAGGGGGCAAACGAGCAGACGGGTCACCTGATGGTATGGACCTGGACACCGGATAGACGGGGCACCTGCAACTCGAGAGTCACTTGAATCGGGTCCCCTTTGTTTCGACAAAATTTTTTTGTCCTAATTTAATTTGGCATAACGAGTTACGTATTTTTTTTGTCATAATAATACTTGAAAATATATTTTTTTATCATACTATTTCATTATGCATAAATATCATTTAGTCTAATGTTCTTGGCCTAATTTTGATTGGCATACAGTTAAAAGGCATATTGTTTATTCGTCTAATAGAATATTAGACGAATAAACAATTGGAGATGATTTAACATTAGTAGGGTAGGGTCAATTGAACAGAAATGGCTAGGTTTAGGTTAGGTTAGAACTGTAACCATACCGCACGAGTCGAGCAAGTGAAGTAAGCGTGCCGCGGCAGCAGCCGGCGAACGCCAGAACCGAATTCTATGACAAACGAAGTACTATGTCAAACGAGTTAATTATGCAGCGAATAATTATTATGCTTAAATATCATTATGCGTAAAAAAAATTATGCTTGAGAATAGTATGCTAAACAATTATTATGCTTATAGTAATTATGCTTAAAATAATTATGTCTAAACAGTTATGCCAAATTAATATTGTGCGTATAGTTACGCATATTAGGATAAGTAAAAGTATGCCATGTTAAATTATGACATATAATTTTATGCGAATAAATAGAGAACCTACGTGAATCAACCCTGTAAAAACATTTTTGAAGAATCTCAACCTGTAGTCTCTTGGGAAAACTATAGCAGGAAGATTATTTCACAATATGAGCGACCGCAGGAGGAAAATTCCCATTTTCTAAATCCACTCAGCATTTGTAATTCACTGCGACATGCCATTGTCTTGAATTTTAAACATCCAATTATATGAAAATGATTGAGAAGGGGCAACTCTCCATTTAACCTCGGTTTACTGTTTCACAATCGCTTAGTGTCGTAATGATTGTAAATAATTAAAAAAAAAGGAAATCACATGAGTTCCAAATCAATATGAAAACTTGAGAGTTTAGATCTTACATCTACATAAATTAAAAAAAAGGTTCACGATTTGGCTAATATATTTTTTATAAGAAATAGAGATATGAGAAATTTTTAGGGAAAGTCTGATATGTCATTTTAAAACCCTTGATTTTAATACACTTGATATTATTTGACTGCACGGATAGCGCAATGGTTTAAGTAGTTGCCTCGCCACTACGCCGCGCCGAGTATTGTGGGTTCAAATCCCACACGGTACAAAAATTTGTGTGATCCACAAATACTTGTCCCGAGTCTGGGTATTTTTTTGTCTGTTGTTTAAATATTTGTGAAGCCCCCCGCAACACAGGAACATTCCTAAGTCGGCAGTTGTGTTTAAAAAAAAAACAATCCTACCTTTGAGACTTAGACTCACGACAAAATTACGAGAATTATATTTTAAATAATTCATGAACATTTAATTCGGGTTGTAAAATTCAAATAGTTGAATAACAATTTTCAGCTTATAAAACTTATGTACTAGACTAGAATAACTCTACTTTTACAACTTTAGGTACGTTTCAACCTAAAGTTGTAAAAGTAAAGTTGTTCTGAGCAGGCAGTGATAAATATCCAAAATAGTTTATCATACAACCTAGGGACGTAGTCTAGAGCGGACCCAAGCTTAGATACGGTTTACTCTTGTTTTAACGTATGGTCCAAATACATCATATTAAAGGAATAGATTGACTTAAGATGAATATTATTTGGTGGGCCTGTTGGTCTAGTGGTTAGTCATCCTGAATGCTGACCTTTCATATGAATTCGATTCCCAGTCAGGACAAATAATTGAGTGATATGTACGATTATTTGTTCTGTGTCTGGGTGTAATTTATCTTTACATTATTAGTAATATATATGTCACATCTTCGGTCATGAGTACGGATGCTTAGAGAGCCCTCTATAATAAATTCACCGGAAAGGAACGAGTTCACTTTACGTTTGATCACCGCCGAGTCAACACTAGGCAAGGAACTGCACAGTGTTTCTTTGCCTGTTTACAATACATCAGTGATTAAATATAAAATGGGAGTTTTCTTATCGCCCGTACCCACTTCGTGCCCACATTATGCCTAATTCTGTACCTGAAGATTCGACATTTACTTAATGTTTACTAGCAGTGTGGTAACCATAGTACACGCTCTGCCAAGTTTGGGATCAGACGGCCGTGTATGAGGCGTCTCAAGAATATTTTTTTTTATTTAGTTTAGTGGATGATAGTAAGTTAAGGTTTTCAGAGTTGTACATTTTTAGGTCTGACATTAGATAATAACTGCCATTGGAAGGCACACATCAATTCAATATGCAATAAATTTATTTACTAAATAATACTACAATACTCAATAATTTACTAAACTAAAGAGTCAGGTGAACAAATCACATTTTTTTATTAGTTAGGAATTTTTAAAATATTCCAAAAATGTTTTATGGTATAGGGGGCAAATGAGCAGACGGGTCACCTGATGGTAAATGACTACCGCCGCCCGTGGGCACCTGTAACTCAAGAATCACAAGTGCGTTGCCTCCCTTTAAGGTGGGAGTAGGAGAAGAGGGGGAGGGGGAAGAGTGGGAAGAGGGGAGAAGGGGAAGAGGGGAAGGATGAGAATAGGGGAGAGGGAAGAGTTAGGGCCTCCGGTAACCTCACTCACGCGGCGAAATGCAATGCAAGCATTGCTTCACTGCCGGTTTTCTGTGAGGCCGTGGTATCGAGCGGAGTCAAGCCGGCCCATACGTGCCGAAGCATGGCTCTCCCACGTGTATAAATAAAGAGTACAGCTCTCTTTATCTATATCTATATTTTATTAATATGCGAAGATAATATTATTTGTACTTTGTAAGAAAATGTCGTGAATGTAGGAACTTGATATAAAATTTGGAATACCTTAATTAAGATTATGTGTAGAAAAAGTGCAGAAAGCTACATTTTTTAAACAAACTTCGTAGTAACGATATCAATTATTAGTTTCAAAATATTAGTTGCATTAAAGTTAGTTATTATTTAAACGGCGATTAGGCCAGTGCTAAAGAATCTCGTTCCGCAAAAATTAAGATAATTTAAATATTTTTTTTAGACATCGGGCAAAGGTATATCAAATATAGTCTGTAGTCATCCGTTTGTTCCACAAACGTTCGTGTGATAAAAGTACATACGATTTTTGTTACCTGTTCTCAGTGCTCAGTTTTTGTAATCAGCAAAAATATATTTTCAGTAAATTCGTAAAGAACCTACGAAACCCGCAGACTAATTAATTTTTTTTATTTTTAATTATAATAATAACAATATAATAATAATAATAAACTAATAATAAAATAATAAAATAATATATTTAAATAATAAACGATTCACGAAATAAATAGGTACGTAGACGAAAACCAAGCAAGTATGATTCCAAAAACAATACAACGTAGTGTGTTCGCTGACTGCCAACAAAGCTGAATAGTCTAGCATTTAAATAAAGGCGCCATCTGGTGCATTTCCTCTCAAACAACCAGCAATTTGTCTGTCTAAAACTTCCACCTATGAATTATGTATGTGTGTGTCATATTCTAGATCTCAAAGGTATACCAAAGTAAAGGATAACTTCAAGAGAGTATTAGTCACATTATATAATATGCAGATTGCTTAATCCCGATAATTTTAATAAGGAACTCTTTTTGTTTTCGATACTCGACGTTTCGATCTAATTGCACCGATGGTGGTCAAGGGTGGACTGTGGACGATCGGTGGCAATTTAGTACCTTATAATGATTACTGCGATTAAGTCCCGATCTACACATCTAATACGCAGACAAGTCGCTAAGGTAAAACATTAAGGGTATAATCTGTTGAGCTTTTTTTAATTCCTCTAAAAAAAAAAAATCGCAAACGGACTACCCTGAAAAAGTAATCGTAGTCATTCATAAAAAATACTGTCAGTCGTAGGACTGCACGTCAGAAGTAAAAGACATATACAATATATTATGTCAGTCTGAGTGTGACGGTCGCGCGAGTTCAGTGCTTTTTCCCCATACCGAAAGTGCCAAGTAAAGAAGTTTTCAGTTATAAAAAAACAAATATACCACCTCCGTTTTTTGTCAATTAAAAAGTTACCTAAACCAAGTCATCCAGAAAATAACTCATAGTCATATCTGTACATGACTCACCATTTCAAAAGGCATGTATTATCAACACGAAAAAAATTTAATATGTGGGGGAACTTATATTATCACAGTAGATAAAAATAACATGAATAGTGCACTTATATTTGTTAGACGGCATTGCAACAGTCACCACGAGGCAGGTTTTTTTTCAGATTCATGGCATGATGACAATAATATTAATCATCATCTGCCTACCCTTGGTCCAATTTTGTTTGGGGTCGGCCCAACATGCTTGATATACTCTACTGATATTATTATTATTGATATATCAATAAGTATACCTGTAGGTATACTTATTGATATATCAATAATAATAATAGACTTAGGTATACTTATTGATATATCTATCAGTAGTCATCCGTTTGTTCCACAAATGTTCGTGTGATAAAAGTACATACGATTTTTCTTATCTGTTCTCAGTACTCAGTTTTTGTAATCAGCAAAAATATATTTTCAGAAAATTCGTAAAGAACCTACGAAACCCGCAGACTAATTAATTTTTTTTATTTTATTAATATCTCTTTATTGTACACCATTCAAGGAAAATGTAATACAAACATGTTATAATATACAATCATGACAATTGGCGGTCTTATCACTCACGGTGATTTCTTAAAGAGAACTTTTATACGGATATTTACAAAATTAATTCCGGGTAGTCTGTGGTGTACTATTGTATCGTGACGCATATATGTTGTAACCAAAATACTGTATTTACATAACCCATACCTGCTATTTAATTATACACATATATACTTACATAAATATATAAAGTATCCCACTAATATTATAAATGTGAAAGTTTGGATGGATGAATGGATGGATGGATGTTTGTTACTCTTTCACGCCACAACTACTGAACCGATTGCGATGAAACTTGATCTGTAGATAGCTGGAGACCTGGATTAACATATAGGCTACTTTTTATCTCGATACTCCTACGGGATCGGCATTTACGCCGGTGCAGCCGCGGGGCGCTGCTAGTGACATATTAATCTTTCACTTTCTTTTTTAAATAATTGCAAAACTTTGGTTTGTCTTATTGTCAAAGGTAAATTATTCCACACTTCCACTAATGTGATTAATAAAATAAAATATCATAAATGATATGTCATATTCTCCGAAGTTTGTAATTTGGACCACACATTTAAATTACTACGTATATACCACTAAAAACTGAGAGCTTGATCGTCGAAACTCAAATCCCGTCTCCACAAAGGCACACTAATCTCTTTGACTTTTATAAGCGACGCAAAAAGTCTCCTACAACTTAGAAATTAAATTTATTCAGAACATTAAGAAGAAGTTTTAAATTGAGGAAATATTAAAAGTCTTTATAGCACAGCCAGTAGTTTATTTAACAACGCAAAAATTAAAAAGTATATCTAAAAGATTATTCTTATTTCGGTAAGTTGGTAGACATGTCCTAGTGGCTTCTCCAACCACAAGACATTATGTACCTATGGGTACGCGGACCCGGCCTTTTCAAGTTTTCTCGTCTCATTCTCCAACTGAGATCCTAGCGTCCTCATCCGACCCATTTTACCTTTCCCGATCTTCTCCCGTCTTTAAATTTTTTCCAAGGAGGGTTGGTGCCAGGCAGGCGGCCGACTATAAAAATAATCAGCCAAAACCTTGTGCAGGATGAGTAGAGTATATCAAGCATGTTGGGCCGACCCCAAAACAAAATTGGACTCAAGGTAGGCAGATGATGATTACCCCCCCGAGGTATCCCCACGTTGCCGTAGTGGGGGGGCTTGCGTGCCTCAATGATCTTTGGAGCTATGCCGGTAGAGCCACTCATGCCGGAAGGTTCAAAGTGAGAGACCAGACTAAGAGGGATACTCGACGGAGTCCATCCATCTCGGACTACCAGTCGGCGTAGGGCATCCGTTCGATCGGGCTCCTACTTTCCGCTCTCTGTATCCTCTGTTTATAAGAGGATATGGAGAGAGCGGTGTACGACGGGCCCTGTTGATCGCGGGTTGTGTTCGGCAGGGCAGGTAATATCTATTGCCACCGTCGTTGGTCTTGGCTTGGTCGCCCGGACCGAGGAAGAAAACCTCATTAAAAAAAATTACCCTGAATTCCAAGTTTTGGTGCGCGGCGAGGGAATGAATGGCTGACAGGCTGTCCCCTTACTCTGAGTCCAGTTTAAGGTGGCATCAGTCGCTAGCACACCCCAGGCTAGAGGATCAGTGGCCCCTCTGGTCTGGTTCAAATGTACACTTGCCCGGGCAATACTGTGGGGCTCTGCACGGGTCGACCGTTTTTTCCCCCAGACTCGTGGGAATCAAATGGAAATTTCAAATTTTAAAAAACCAAAACCAATAACAGTGGTAGAGAGATGCTTAGGGACGGGCCGAGAAGGCCGAAGTGAGGAGGCTGGCGCTGACAAAGAGTCCGACTGCGAATCTGTCGCTAGCAGTTGGTCAGCAACGAGTGTCGGGAGTGGAAGTGCCAGTGCTAACGTGCCTTCCAAATTTTGGAGGGGTGGCCGCAAGCGGTCTCGCTCCGAGGTGGTAAACTCGGAGTCGGAGTCGGCTTCGGATTACACCACGGTGCCGGCAAAAGTCGGCACGTCAAACAGAGGACGAGGGCGGCCCCGAGGGACAGGCAAAACCGTTAGGCCAGGCAAAGCCCGAGCGGAGCTCCAAGCTTCAAACCAGGAGGGGCTTCGCCAAGTGATAGAAGGGGACGTCGAGGCGGAGGTGCATAAGCAAGTGGAGGCGGCAAAGAGGCTACGCCTCGCCCGATTGGCGGAATCTAGCCACACACTGTCCGAAAAGGGAGTAGATGCCAGGACGGCTGGTGCTCTTACCAAACAGGTCCAGGAAAACTTGGAAACCATACTAACGGTTGCAAAGAAGTCCAAAAACCTGAAGGGCTGCTTCGTTAAGGCCCTCAAGGATGCAGCGTCCGCAATCCAAGAGGCGGCCGAAGAGTTCTCGGCCCGGACAGCCTTCGAAGAGACGGCAGCACTCTCGCAGGAGAACGCCACGCTTCGAAAAGAGGTGGAAGAAATGCGGCAGGAAATCGCGGCTTTGAAAGCCGAAATGGCTCTTTGCAAAGAGCGGCCGACGCCTACTGAACAGCCACCACTCCCCGCGATGAACAATCAGCAGCTTCCCATCGAGGTTGCTGAACTGGAGCGAACCATCATGGTCCAAGTAGGGACCATGGTGAACGCCCGTCTAGAGGCTTTTGAGGAGAGACTCCCTCCCCCTGTAAACATCCGTCCACCGCTTGCAGCGGACAGAAAGGCTGCTAAAGCAACAGCTAACGGAAACTCCCTAGGCTCCCAGTCTGGGAATAATGCCATAAAGGGGAAACAGAATGGAACAAAGGCGTCGGGAAAACAATTGACGGTGCCCAAGGATGCTCCAAAGCAGAGGTCTACAGCTGCAGCGCCTACTACCACCAGCGCAGCCGCATCTTACCGACCATCATCGGCTACAGACCTACCGCCGCCGGCAAATTCCGGGGCTGAAGCCCAAACCTGGTCGAAAGTGGTGGGTAGAAAAGCCAAACAGAAGGCTGATAAGGAGAAGAAGACCCAATCTCCGAGTCAGACACCTGCTAAGAAGTCCAAGACCCGTAAGCTCCGCGCCCCACGCTCCGCAGCTGTAGTCATTACACTACAGCCTGCGGCGGTGGAGAAGGGAACTACTTACGCCTCAGTATTGGCCGAGGCCAGATCCAAAGTGGATCTGCAAAACCTAGGCATAAAGGGTCTTAGGGTTCGGGTGGCGGCAACGGGTGCCCGAATACTAGAGATCCCCGGTGCTAGTAGTGGGCAAGCGGCGGACCAACTGGCCTTAAATATAAAAAATGTCCTCCAAACGGAGGACGTCAAGGTGTCCAGACCCACAAAGTGCGAAGAATTACGCATTAGTGGGCTAGACGACTCCGTGTCTGCCGCAGAGGTACTAGCGGCCATCACCCGCGACTGTGGCTGTCCGGTGGACTATATAAAGGTGGGCGAAATCCGCCGGGATGCCACTGGTCTTGGCACAGTGTGGGTGCGCTGCCCTGTCACAGCAGCCAAAAAACTCAGTGATAGTGGCCGTCTACTGGTTGGCTGGGTGTCCGCCAGAGTCAAGTTACTGGAGCCCAAGACGATGCGATGCTTCCGCTGCCTACAGGACGGTCACGTCCGGGCTAGGTGCACCGCTGAGATTGATCGCAGTGACCATTGTTACCGCTGCGGTAAGCCTGGCCATAAAGCGGGCCAGTGCTCTGCTACACCGCACTGCCCGGTTAGTGCTGCGGCAGGTAAATCGGCGGGGCACAGAGTGGGCAGTAAGGCATGCTCTGCAACCACTGCCAAAAGTAAAAAGAGGAGGACGAAAGCTGTCGGGAACGAGAATAATCCCGCGCAGCCGAGTCACCTACTAGCCGAATCAGTGGTTCAGGAAGAGCAGGCAAAGGAAATGGATTGCCAGTAATGGCTCTCCATTTCCTCCAAGGGAATATCAATCACTGCGCCAGGGCTCAGGATCTTCTTCTCCAGAGCATGGCGGAGTGGTTGATCAGCGTGGCAGTAATCGCCGAGCCCTACTTTGTCTCTCCCAGGGACAACTGGGCAGGTGATCAGGACGGCCTAGTGGCTATTATTGGCGGGGCTCTTGAGAAGGTGTCCAGGGGTCGCGGCTGGGTGGCTGCATCTATAAACGATATCACCATCTTTGGGGTGTACTTTTCGCCCAACAGGAGCCTCTCCGAATTCGAGGACTTCCTTGTGGAGGTAGGCGCCTCAGTTGGTCAGTGCTACCCTCGACAAGTGTTAGTGCTGGGGGACCTCAACGCCAAGTCCGCGGCTTGGGGTTCCTCCATCACAGACGTACGTGGTGAGGCTCTCGAGGAGTGGGCGCTGACCACTGGTCTGTCCCTCCTGAATCGAGGTTCGGTCAGCACGTGTGTGCGGCAGCAGGGTGAGTCCATAGTGGACGTATCGTTTGCTAGCCCTGCTCTCGCACGCCGTGTCCAGGGTTGGACTGTCATGGAGGGGGTGGAGACACTGTCAGACCATAGGTATATACGGTTCGACGTCTCCACCCAGTTGCAGGGCAACCACAGCCCAACAATCCCACGGAGGTGCGGCCCTCGATGGGCTTTGAAGCGATTAAACAGGAAAGTTCTTGAAGAGGCTGCAGTTGTTCAGGCCTGGTCTCGGGAGCCTATCGCAGAAATGCCCGTCGACGTCGAAGAGGAGGCGCAGTGGTTTCGAGAGGCAATGACAAATATCTGCGACTCGGCGATGCCTCGCGTTTACAAACAACCAACGATGCGTCGGGTATACTGGTGGTCTGCCGAAATCGCGCAGCTGCGCGTTGCCTGTGTGACAGCTAGACGTCAGTACACCCGCTACAGGAGGCGACGTCGGCGTACACCTGAAGAGGAGGATCTCCTCTATGAGGGTTACCGCCAGGCAAAAATGTCTCTGCAGATAGCCATCGGTGCGGCCAAGACTCGTGCGCGGGAAGAGCTGCTGGAGACTATAGATAGAGATCCGTGGGGGCGCCCCTACCGTATGGTGAGGGGCAAACTTCGTCCTTGGGCCCCCCCCCTGACGGAGAGTCTCCGGCCGCAGATGCTGGAGGAGGTGGTGGCAGTGCTCTTCCCGGAGAGACCGGAATATACACCACCGCCGATAGCTCTGCCCGTTGCTACAGGATTGGAGGAGGATCACGTTCCCGAGGTGACACAGGGGCAATTGGGAGCAGCGGTACTGCGCCTCCGGGCCAAGCACACGGCTCCGGGGCCAGATGGCATACCTGGCCGAGCTCTGGTCCTAGCTCTCGAGTCCTTAGAGCCCCGACTTAGAGGACTCTTCACGGCATGTCTAGAGCAGAGCCGGTTTCCCAATGAGTGGAAAACTGGCAAGCTAGTTCTGCTTAAGAAGGAGGGGCGTCCGTCGGATTCACCGTCCGCGTACCGGCCTATTGTGCTGCTGAACGAGGTGGGCAAACTGTTCGAGCGCATCATTGCAAACCGCCTCGTCAGCCACTTGTACAATGTGGGCCCAAACCTAAACGACTGCCAGTACGGCTTTCGCCACGGACGCTCCACTATTGATGCTATCATGCGCGTGAAGGTCTTGGCGGGGGAAGAGGTGTCCCGGGGTGGTGTGTTGTTGGCCGTGTCGCTCGACATCTCTAACGCCTTCAACACTCTGCCCTGGAGTTGTATAAGAGAGGCACTCATATATCACCGAGTGCCCCCCTACCTCCGCCGCATCGTCGGGGCGTACTTATCTGAGAGGTGCGTCACCTACGCGGGACGTGACGGTGCAGGTAGGCGCCAGATGTCGTGCGGTGTTCCACAGGGCTCGGTCCTCGGGCCGCTCCTGTGGAACATTGGTTATGACTGGGTTTTGAGGGGTGTCCTTCCCCAGCGCGTGCACCTGACGTGTTACGCGGATGACACGCTGGTCACGGCCGGAGGAAAAACCCATAGGGAGGCAGCGTTGCTGGCCACGGCTGCGGTAGCGCAGGTGGTGGGCCGCATTCGGCGCTTGGGCCTAGAAGTGGCACTCAGCAAATCTGAGGCCATGGCTTTTCATGGACCTCGGAATAAGCCGCCGCCGGAGTCACATGTCGTGGTGTGTGGGGTCCGGATAGCTGTCGGGTCAACCATGAAGTATCTAGGATTGTTCCTCGACAGCCGATGGAAATTCGACTGCACTGTCATCGCTGCTTCCCAATTTAGGGGGGCCGAACGCCGCCTGCCGACAGCTATACTTAGGGATCGTGCGATCCATGGCTCTTTATGGGGCCCCGGTGTGGGTAGACAGTCTAACGGCCAACAACATCGCCATCTTGCGAAGACCGCAACGGGTGATGGCCGTTAGAGTCATTAGGGGGTATCGCACGATCTCCTTCGAGGCGGCGTGCGTACTGGCAGGGTCACCGCCCTGGGATCTTGAGGCGAGGACGGTCGCATCACTGCGACGGTGGCGCAACAGTACGGCTGAGGAAGGAGAACGACCGGTGCAACGTGAAATCGAGAGGCACCGGTCGGAGTTGCGCCAGGTCCTGGTTGCGGAGTGGCAGGAGCGCCTTTTACACGCTTCCGCCGGCCTCAATACCATCGAGGCCATCCGGCCAGTACTGACAGAATGGCTCAAGAGGAGGCATGGCTCCCTAACGTTCCGGGCGACGCAGGTGCTTACCGGCCACGGATGCTTCGGGAAGTACCTGCACCGCATAGGTAGGGAGCCGGACGCCCGGTGTCACCACTGCGTCGGTTGCCAAGAAGAAACGGCGCGGCACGTGGTGGCCGAGTGTACTGCGTGGGAAGAACCGCGCCGTACCCTCTTCGCAGAGATCGGAGGAAATCTCTCACTGTCAGCTATTGTTCAAAGTATGGTTGGCAGTGAGAGTTGTTGGGACGCGGTGATATCCTTCTGCGAAACAGTGATGTCGCAGAAGGAGGCTGCGGAAAGGGAAAGGGAAATATCAACTACCCTCCCGATCCGCAGCAGGCGCACCGGGCGTCGCAGAAGGGCTGATAATGCCCTCTTTCGGCCCCCCTAAACTGACCCGTGAGGGGCGGATTTGGGGAAATCCGTCTTTCTGTAAATGGGTTCGAGGTGGCAGTGCGACGTGTTCCACGGGCGCCCCTCTATGGAGGATGGAGGAAACGAGGGGGGTTAACATTTAACCCCCTCAGAGACGGGGCCTGCACAGGCGGGCCAGCACCGCCGGGGACGCGGACGAATTTGATTCCCGTATCCCCGGCAGAAGATGTAAGATGGAACACACTGGTGGTTTTAGCCGGTAAGAGTCCGGCACACCCCTCTGCCGCACCCCAGGTGGAGGATAGTCCATGATGGATTTCCCCAGTATAAAAAACCTGCCTCGTGGTGACTGTAGCAATGCCGTCTAACAAATATAAGTGCACTATTCATGTTATTTTTATCTACTGTGATAATATAAGTTCCCCCACATATTAATTTTTTTTCGTGTTGATAATACATGCCTTTTGAAATGGTGAGTCATGTACAGATATGGCTATAAGTAATTTTCTGGATGACTTGGTTTAGGTAACTTTTTAATTGACAAAAAACGAAGGTGGTATATTTGTTTTTTTATAACTGAAAACTTCTTTACTTGGCACTTTCGGTATGGGGAAAAAGCACTGAACTCGCGCGACCGTCACACTCAGACTGACATAATATATTGTATATGTCTTTTACTTCTGACGTGCAGTCCTACGACTGACAGTATTTTTTATGAATGACTACGATTACTTTTTCAGGGTAGTCCGTTTGCGATTTTTTTTTTTAGAGGAATTAAAAAAAGCTCAACAGACTATACCCTTAATGTTTTACCTTAGCGACTTGTCTGCGTATTAGATGTGTAGATCGGGACTTAATCGCAGTAATCATTATAAGGTACTAAATTGCCACCGATCGTCCACAGTCCACCCTTGACCACCATCGGTGCAATTAGATCGAAACGTCGAGTATCGAAAACAAAAAGAGTTCCTTATTAAAATTATCGGGATTAAGCAATCTGCATATTATATAATGTGACTAATACTCTCTTGAAGTTATCCTTTACTTTGGTATACCTTTGAGATCTAGAATATGACACACACATACATAATTCATAGGTGGAAGTTTTAGACAGACAAATTGCTGGTTGTTTGAGAGGAAATGCACCAGATGGCGCCTTTATTTAAATGCTAGACTATTCAGCTTTGTTGGCAGTCAGCGAACACACTACGTTGTATTGTTTTTGGAATCATACTTGCTTGGTTTTCGTCTACGTACCTATTTATTTCGTGAATCTTTTATCATTTAGTATTCGTCCAAAATTAAGTAATAGCAAAAAAAATCTGATTTTATATATTTAATTTTATATTTACTAAATATTGTTAAAACTGTCTGTTTTTTTTAAAGAGTGGCCGTGAGTTTGTTTGATTTCTTCTCACAAGGCTCAACCATTTGGAAACGGGTGGTTATTTATCGCAACAGGTAGATATGATATTATGTTATCCATTTTTTTTCTTTAATGATTTTATTTACATTTGACAAAACAAACTATTGTTGCGGTGACTCTGTGTGTGTTAATCTATAATTTTAATTATATCTAATAATTACTTATTAAATCGACGATTTCAAATAATTGATGATCAATTATGAAATTCAGATATTGAATTTGAATTTGATTTTAAATTTAAATGAGGATGCATTGTTTCTTATGAACTTTTCTCAAAGTTGCCTCTCTCGCGACATTTTACTTTACTTTCATACATTTGAGCTATAATGAAACTGAAAGGTTTCCATAGGAATTCCATAACCATAAAAGCCTGAAAGTGTTTATATTACCCTTTTTACTGACCGTGACTATTAATAATATAATAATAAATTATTTTTCTCACCAAAATATACAGTACACTGTAATTACAATGGAGTTATATAAAACATCTAAAAATATTGTGCGAGACTGGTGCCCAAACTAGGTTGTAGCCTGTATTTCATTACACCAGGTCTCCAACCCTTCGGAAATATTACAATTGTGTTATTAGATACTTGTACACTTGACAATCTGGCAAACGAGCAGACGATTCACCTAATGGTAAATGACTACCGCGCCCATTGGCACCTGCAGCTCAAGAGTCACAAGTGCGTTGCTGGCCTTTAAGGTGGGAGTAGGGGAAGGGTGGAAGAAGGGGAGAGAGGGGAAAGGGTTAGGGCCTCCGGTAACCTCACTCACTCGGCGAAAAGCAATGCAAGCATTCCTTCACTGCCAGTTTTTTGTGCGGCCGTAGTTTCACTCCGGTCAAGCCGACGATTAGCCAGCCAGCCCACGATAATTTAGGTTAAGGTCATCCATGCAAGCCAATGCATATTTAGGTTAATATGCCTAGGACCGGGTGCTATAGCGCACTTTGGGAGAGGCCTATGTCCAAAATTATGATTTTTAAACAATACCTATTTTGATTACCCGATCGTTCGATGTTTCGATCGAAGTGCACCGATCGTGGTCACGAGTGGACTGACATCGGGTATCCAAAAATGGTATTGTGCCTTGTAATTGTTATCGCGATTAAGTCCCGATTTACAATCTGCTGCAATAGGCAGGTTTATTTATTGACTGAACATTACTTCATTCAAGAAAAGTCTTCTAGATATATCTCTTATACAAATACTTATGTTCAGTTAACGTATTTTCAGTCCAGGTCCCTCCTCTTTTTCTAGTTAAATCTGACTCCAACTTCACAAATCACGATTTCAATATAAAAAAGTATATGTAAACCTAAAAGGCAAGATTTAATGCATTTTTACTCTTGAATGATTGTCGTTACGAATTATCTCAGGCAATAATTTAGATACTTGAATTTTAATACTAGGTAATTTATCAAACTAAGCCATTTATAATGAGTCAGCCAAGAGAAGAAAAATTAATTACTGATTATGCCTACCTAATTACTTTAAACGATGAGATGTAAATTTTATAAATACTATTTAATTATTAACCTCGCACAGTAAAACACGAATATCTAAAGACTCTTTGTCACGGTTATATTTTCTATATTCAAAACAATTAAATAATAATTTAGGAGAGAAAACCCTTCACTCACCCTCGGTTTGTAATCCTCAACGATGACAACAGCCAAAGATAAACGAATTGCCTTAGAGAGGCACATTACTAAGTAATGCAGTGTGCTCTAAAACCATAAAACGTAATCTTCTGCTTTTACAACGTCATACGGCGACACTTATTTCCCCTAAATATCAATAGACATCCTTAGAAACGATTCGGTAGAAATGCAGCTCATTTGCCTAAGGCCGGTGGTAATTCGTTGAGGTTTATTCTCGGCTGTGGTCATCGTTAGCGTTTACAAACCCCATGTAAGTGGTGAGTTTGCCCTTCCTAATTACTATTTAATGACGGATTTCTGAGATGTCATGATCATGTGCCTTATTCAATTAATTATACACAAATGGTTTTGGTTTGGCTGACTTCGTAGAAATTTTAAGTAAAATTGTTAAATAATACATATTTAAAGTAGTCACGAACAAAACAGGGCATAGTTAGATGTTGTGTAGGTGCGAAATTTTAAAAACAGTCAAAGCGTAGTTTTTCTTCTTAACTTTAAATACAGTATTCACAAACAATTCTTGACTAACTGAAGGAAAAACCGTGTCACATAAAGCCATCTCAGACACAGAGACTACAATTAAGACCAATTAACGGTTGACGAATAGGTAATTTAAAATAGGATTTAATAGGATAAGCTAGCATATGAAGATCAAGACTCAGACTATATGTAAAGATTCGTTATTTGTTCGAACTTTAAGCGTCAAAACTGTTTAATGATATTGTATACATTGATAAATTAGCACTTAGAATTTAAGGAAAGTGATCAATGATTGAATGTAACTTTAGTACCTGGTACCTGAAAATTGGTCGCCGGGCCCGAGCTAGCAGGTATGGATTACCTCCAGAGTCAATACGACATATTTAGTTGATATTGAGGAAAGTAATTGTGACGACTCGGTTGTTGATCCAAATTCTATTCCAGAAAAGTAATTATTTGGAAAATAAGTAAGGTCTGGCGGGCCTGGGATTTTGGTCTAAAGCCTTAGAAGAGCGTTTGCTATCTATAATTCTATTAAACTAGCATTGGTAAAGAAAATAAAAAGGAAGAAAAACCTCTTTGTCTTTGCAGTGTTTATATGTTACTCATCAAAGACTATACAAACTCTAAGTTAAATTACTCATTTACAATGCAAATTGTTAATAGTTATCGTTACTGACTTATATTTACAAAAATGAATTACTATGAGGTAGATAGATATTGGAAGGGTGTCGATGAACATATGGGGTCGGTAACTATTTAAAAACAATTCATTATTGACATCCAAACACAACTGTACAATTCAAAACAAATGCCATGATACAAAGCGTACATAGGAAAGTGATATTACTAAATTTAATTAAAACGATTAATTGTAAGAACTAGAAGAAAGTTTCTTTCTTAAAAACATTATCATGAATTTACCAAATGACATTTGGAGGTTTCTAAAACGGACCATTCAAGAGAGTAATAAAAAGTATAATGACGCGAGAGGTCGCAGTTCTGAATTAACGGAATACGGATGAAAACGTTCCCCTTTTGTTAAAAAGAAGTTATAGAGCCCCAAACTTGGTGCTTGTGTAAATTCTCAAGTAGAAATGGCAGCGGTGGGTAGGGTGACCATCGACGATCATTATGAAGGACCATGGGTATTAATACAAAATGTAGGATAGAACTTTATTTCACAAGAAAAGTTTGTCACTTTTTTATAAACTTAATGGTTTTTAAAGTATTTCTATCGTTTGTAGGGCACTACAAGTGCAAGTACCAACAACAGAAACCAAACCCTACAAGATATTTTCTTACGTAGATAAATTTAAGGTCTAGCATACACTGTATGGTAAAGAAATGGCAAATCCTAATTAATATTATAAATACGAATGTGAGTTTGTTTACTACGTTTTCACGTTTGAACTACCTAACCGAACATCATCAAATTTTTGCATACCCGTCAAGAGTACAGAAAATTAATTATTTTTGTACTTTTCATCCCGCAAAAACGTACTATTCCCGAAGTTTCACTGAATTAATTGTCCAAATGCACTATTGTTTGTGCAATAGATTTGACTTCAACCAATAGACAATAGAATAGTACGTTTGATTTGTTAACGATTTGGTTACTGGCTGGTTTAGAGCTCCCTTCCATTAGCAACTTTATTACAATGTTTGTGTGTTCGTGAGGTCCTGAAAATTGGCATTGTTTTGAGAATAAATATTGTTTTTGTGTTTGTCTGCTTGGAAATTTTTGCAGTAGTGGCAAAATTGAAATAGTAAATTACTTCTAAGGCAACATAAATAATTGTCACCTTACACAGCATGTTCACGAGAAACTTTTCAGTAAGGACAATCTTGAGGGAATTTTGCTGACACGAGGCATCACATATTCTAATTTATCAGAAGCGCCATGTTCGAAAATAATTGGGTTTCAACCTTAAGCAAATTTATACATTTACAATACTTCAACGCCTTCGATCTAATTCCAAAAAAAAGTATAAGGCTTTTTAGGTTTGAGATTTTTTCAACTTTGATATTTGCCTCACACATTACCAAGGTGAGTTTAAAATTAAAATGTAGAAGCGGCTAATCCAATCCAGTTAATACATAAATAAAACAAGTAGAAATAAAAACATATCCACGAGCCGTCTTTTCTATATCTACGTGTACTAATACCTCCATGAATAGTAATTTCCAGGTAGTATTATGTATCTGGTATAACATTTTTAACCTACATTGTATAATAATTTAATAAAAGTTTATTTATTTACAGAAAACGGATAATGTAGTACATTTTAGTGGGCAAAAGTCTAATTACAAGTTAATAGTAAACAATGTATTACAATATTATTATGTGAGTGCCATACTGTTCTCCTAGCTAGGCTACAAAATAGCCTGTATTTATAAAATTTAATAGACATAATGAGAGACAGACGTATCCATAAACGAAAGATATCGGAAGTATATTAATGGTGACTATCGTGACTATATAAATTCACATATGGGGATTAAGTAATGATTTTATTTAGAAGGAATTTTGTTAAATAATACACTGATAATTTTTTTTTTATTTCATAAAATGTTTGCACATCGTAGAAGAGTTCGTGACTAAGTGGTAACCGAGTAGGTTAGCACATTACAAGGTAAAGTAATACTAGGCAGGTCGGTGTTAGGATTGGTGACCATTCTTAACACATTGAGACCCCTCCGTGCCTCGGAGAGTCGGAGAGCACGTTAAGCCGTCGGTCTCGGTTGCCCTAAGAACATCTGTGGCATTCGTTACGGACAATATGGTCTAACTACAGGATTTCGATATCGCCTAGTACTTGGATTGTGGAGGTCTGATAGCAGTCGCTTCACGTAAAATATTGAAGTTCGGCCGTATCGTAGTTATCCTAAAAGCCGACCCCAACTTAGCTGGGAAAAGGCGCGGAGGATGATGAAGATGATGTTTGCACCACAAATATAAAGTTAAGCTATTACTTAACTCAAAATATTAGTAGTATGTTTCAAATTAGCACCAACATTTTATTCTAATGTATGATAATGATAAGGAATTCCAGAGCAAATGGAATTGTAGCTGTAAGACAGCAGTGTAAAGTAATTACTTAATCCCCATAGATGCAGCAAAGTAACAACAACAAATTGAAACATCAAACACATTACTACCATTACTTTATATCTTCCTATATTGCGGTCTCGCTCTAACAACGGATGCGGGTATCCCATTATGTGAGATTATACCCTTATTTGTCGACAAAACATCCGACGTTGACATTCCTACCTAAAACCACAGGGTCACAAGAACTATTTACCTTCCTCAAATCCAACAACGTCTTTACCCCCGGCATGCGCAAATGTTAATCTTTATGATGTTATAGTGATGGTAAATGCCTCTCGCTTATGAAATGGGGTTCAATGGGGTATATCAGTGTAACGTGTCTTTATCATTCCCTTTTATGGTATGAGTTCGGTGTACTTCTAAACGTATCTACTGATACGTTTACAAGTGCAAGTACTTACTGGCTTCCTTTATTTTCTGATAACTTGTTAAGGTTGGTTGATTTTTAAATACAAATATGACAAACACGCCATTTAAGAAAGTACTAAATTTTGTACTTGTAACGGTTGCATCATTTATCATATTTGCAAAGGCACTTTATTATGGTGATTATTATTGAAGTGAAACTTCTTTAGAATCGTCGTGATTTAAAAGAAAAAGCGACAGTAAAAAGAGACAAACATATTCAGAAATAGGATTTAGCCTGCGAGAGAATGAGATAGAACACAAGTATCAGTGTTCTAAAATCTTTGTCTTTGCTTGCGTATTACCCAGCCTTTAGAAAATGTATCAATGTCAACGTGGTGTAGTTTTTGTGTATTTGCGTATTAAAATTAGTTGGTTAATTAATTTAGAATTTTCACTTCTGCCATGTGTGCAACTGTACACACACACACTTTTTTTTAAGTATTAAGAGTTTGTGTTTTAAAAATAGTGGGGTGAAATAGTTGAAACAGTTAGTGCAAAATTTTTCGATAATTATGTCAAAAATTATCATCAGTTTATTGAAATTTTTCTAGTCCATCCTAAGAAGAGATTCCTTGAAGCAATAAGGCCGCCCTTTTGTATATTTTTAATGCTACACATTTTTTATTTCATGCCATCTCATCTACTTAATGTTTGAACGCAATTGGGTACAAAGGTAGGTAAGGTGAGGTACAAAAATTAAAGAACTGATCACATCAGATTCTATTGTGTAGAGGAGCAATAAAAGTAGCAAAACTTCAGAACAGAAAGGGTACTTGTTTTTTATAAAAATAAAATAAAAGAAATCCTTGCTTTCTTTACAAACTAATTAAAAGTAGGAAGGTTTATTATTTCCGAGTTCAACCGCAGAAAAACTCCGTTAAGTTTCTTCAGTTTTTTCTGGCTGACTTAGTTTGTAAGGAGCGTGACGTAATATACTCAAGACTTTAGTTTTTTATTGTTATGATTATGTTTCACATCGTGGGAGAGCCATGTTTCGGCACGTATAGACCGGCTCGATCGGAGTGATACCACGGCCTCACAGAAAACCGGCAATGAAGCAATGCTTCTGTTGTATTTCGCCGAGTTAGTGAGGTTACGGGTGGCCCTAATCTTCCCTCTTCCGCTCTTCCCTCCCCCTCCTCTTCCCTCCCTACCCCTACTCCCACCGTTATGACCGTATTTTTCCTCCGCTTTCATAAAGTTGATGGAATGAGTAAAGTTAAATATTTTAAATAGTACATATTTTTTATTTTTAAACTTTTCATTCCGTTATTAATTTAACAAATCACTTTATTAATCTTTGACCTTTGTCATAAAGTTGTAAGTTTTTAAGTGATATTTTTTTATTTAGATAATTTAAACAAAATATTGTTTTTGTTTACACTATATTGATGAAACTTGGTTGCTTATGATAACTTTAAAACCTTTACGTTCTACGGTTTACATTTTTGGGAATTAAAACGATGGTTTAGGTAGATTATGCTCAGCCTGTATACATTTTCATTACGGCTAACCGAAACATCAAAGAAGTTTCCTTTGCACTTCATGATATTTTGACTTTTGATGTAGATACACAGCGGTAAATCCGCTTATAATAATCATATATATCTTATGTAAGTATATGTTAACAAAATACAACACTTCTATCACTAAGACAGTTGTGTTGTAGTTTGTAAGTTTTGTTGTAAGTTGTGTTAGTTATGTTGTAGGTGTTTGTAAGTTGTGTTGTAGTTTATAAATTTGAGCGTAACCATAAGAAAGGTTGATGGAGGTGAGTTGATTAATTTACATTTTGAAATGTTTCGTGAAAAACATTGCTAAAAGACGACCAAATAAAGATTTAATTAATGATTTGTAATCTACTGTGTTAGGATTTTACTTTGGAAAAATTTACAGTGGAAATGCCGTCAAAATAGTGATGACATCCAGATCTTTGTGGGTTTATAACATTCAAGTCACATTTTATTTTGCTTTTCTGTCTCCAAACATAATATATAATTAAATCATAACTACACAAATCAAGCCTAAATTTAAACTATGATAGCATAGTTAGTTATTTTCGGTTAGGTTTTAGGTTAAAATAGTTAATAGGTTTAAAGAATTTATTTTCTCATAAGAACTTAAGTCCACTTATAATGAGATACATAATACTTAATTCTAAATTATATCTCTAGCGTGTTAGAAAGTCTGTTAAGGGTTATACATCAATATTTGTAACATGGTTCCTTGTACATTTTTGTATATATATGTAATTGACAGGCTATTTCAACCGAATTTAATACCATCGAAACAAAAACTTCTTTACAATCTCACTCAAAAATAGTACACAATATTGTAACACGCACTTTGTTTTTGTATACTGAAACGTTCGTCAAAACCATGTTTTTCTTTTATTATCCTCATACATACACGAGCGCTCGGAAATCCAGTCCTAAATTAAACGTTTCTTCCAAAGCAAACAAGCTCATAATATGAGGGTAGGTTGAAAAACAAAAGGGGTACACGTGGAGTAATAAAAAATGTAGGAGCATGTGTCATAAGGCCAAGATAACTTTGTATTGGCCATACGTTAAAATAAACAGATGAGACTTTGTTGTTGACTGGTTTAGGTCTTTGGATTTGGGCCTCATAAAAACCCTGTCGAAGAACTGTACAGCGGTATACTGACAATAATAATTTTCTAAGTTCAACAAAATTCCTTGCCTTGGTTAAGAGGCTTCACATAATTTTTTATGAATGAGTATAATTAGGTCGCAATCACTATGCGTCCCAATGTTGATTTTAGAATGCCTATAGTTAGGTACAAGTTGTAAACAATAAAGTTCGTAGTTCATTTAAGCCTGCATGGCTCCGCCTCAAAGTGCACTGATCGCCGACAGCTACAACTTGCTGTCCACCCGATGGTAGCTAGCATTTGACGCGCGGTCGGTGAATAAGTCTCTTGTTAACTGACCGCGGCATGTACATTCGTGATTCTTCTTGGTAAGCAAGGCGTCAACCATCGAGTGGCTAGACTGCGGTAAGCTCTGTTTTTGATTGTATGTTATCATTGTAAAATATCCTTAAGAAGCACGATTTTAAACTTGTCTTAAAATTTTCATTCTTGTACCGTGTAGGAGGGTATATAAGTAAACTAGGACCTTTATGCTTTAATTATATTTTGTTTGTACTGAAATTTACTTTTAGTAATTTGTCATTTGTATTTCAATCAAAATAAATAAACAAGGATAGTAAAATTTGAATTGCTTTAATGACTATCTTGTTTACCATTTACTGACGCTTCTCATTACAGAACTCCCTAAAATACACAAACGTCACCCGTGTTATGTCTATAACGCCCAAAGCTATATCAAGATGTTTTCAATTATATATCCAGATTGCGTCCATATTCGCAAATGTATAAGGATGTGGGCCAATCACTATTCATCTTGTTTTATGGTGATCGGTTGAGTAGGCGTAACAAATAAACACACAACCAAACTCACATTCCCATCTATTATTAGTTGGAATGGCCTTTATTTTTGATGCGCATTACTTTGATACTGAAACTCATGACTTGAAAGTAACTTTTATTACAAAAACCGGAATGGCAACGCTAACTACGTGACATATTTATTACGTACATTGCACTTATATTTACACCAGAGTTTTTCAAAACCCTTTAAAAATATAAAATATTTTATCTAAGCTTGAACTGGCTTACATTACCAGGAGCAACTAAACCAGCTGTCATAACTTTGTACCTTTGTATTTGAAGTTCTTGGCAGCCATAGGTTTTTCATTTGCTTTGTCTAGAAATATAAATAATATCTTGAGGAAGTGTTAAAATATTCACCTTTTTTTTAGTTAAGAATAGAACTATTAGATGCAGGTAAAATAGTTACAGTAATCTTTTATGACATGACTAAGGCTTTCGATTGTGTATCCCATAATATCCTAATAAAAAACCTTGAAAGATATGGAATTCGGGGATCCGCATTGAACTGGCTACATACATTTTTGGTAAACCGGAAACGATTCGTGGAAATCTACAATATTGATAAAAACATGGAACTACGAGCATATCGCTCTAAACTAGTCGTGCATAATTATGGAGTCCCGCAAGGCAGCGTGCTGGGCCCACTATTGTTTTTACTTTATATAAACGACTTTCCTGACATAACCATGAACCCTTGTATTCTTTTTGCTGACGACATTTCTTTGATTTTGACATCTGATAAGAAAACTGACACTAATAAGTATAATATTGACATGAACAACACTATAGAAACTGTAATAAAATGGCTTAATAAAAACAATTTAAAAGTAAACCTAACAAATACTAATTTTATACAATTAAGCACATATGGTAGACTAAACAATAAAAATATATCTAAACTACGATAATCAAGAAATCCTTGAGGTAAACGAAACTACATTTTTAGGAATAACGCTTGACAAACACCTTAAAAGTGTGCACGAAGATTAATAGGTTCGTAGGTTCTACCCCGGAAACCGTACTTGCAGCGTACCATGGCTATGTATCCTCTGTTTTGAATTATGGCTTCATACTATGGGGTAACTCCACGGACGTTCAAAAAGCTTCCCAAGCTTTTTTATGCTACAAAAAAAGTGTGTTAGAGCCATTGCTGGTATACCGCCTTGGGAGTCCTGTAAGCCATTTTTCTTAAATATCACATTCTCCCATTAGCAAGCATGTACATCCTGGAAGCGGCTAACTTTGTTCGGCTAAATCCTAGTTTATTTAAATCAGCTAAGGATTTATTTCCCAGAAACACAAGAAACCCAGACAGAATGGTTGTGACAAAAGTACCCAAAACAACTATGTACTTAAAAAACTGTAATGTTATGTGTGGACGTATATATAATGCAATTCCTGACATTATAAAAGAATTACCCATAAATGTAGTTAAAAAAAACTTAAAATGTGGCTTGTTGAGAAATGCTATTACTCAGTATCAGAATTAATAAACAGTAGAAGTGATAAAAATGGTAAACTTGCATGACCATCAATTAATTATATTTTAGACATTTAATATACTTAACTTTAATTGTAATTTAATGATCCATGTACAATTGACTATTTTCATATTTGCATGTCCTTAAACGACAAAATGTATCTGGCACTGTTTATTACACTTTTGTCTATCATTGATGTACCTACATTTTAAGCAAATAAACGTATTTTATTCTATTCTAAAGTGTCTACACATCGTCTGTCAATACGTTAGCTACGTAAGAGTTTTCAAATAGAAATATTATTCCTTTTTAATAATTGAAGAAAAGAAAGACAAGTATAGATAAGCATAAAATCTCTGTTCATTTATTTAGTATAATACCTCCCTAAGCTTGTCTGGATATAAAAGATGATAGCTAACGTGTGGACCATGTTTTATTGAATATCAATTCAGGCAAAATTACTTGCAGAAGCAAGCAATTTACATAATCATATTAATTTAATACCCACTCACTTTACTTCTTATACGAATTCTAATTTTAAATTGGATCAAATCGAGGGTAATTTATTCCAAATAGAAAAACATTTACGTTGCTGGTAAATATATGTATATAATAATTAATTCTGTCATCGACGTTAGCATTAAATTAACTAACATTTTATTAATCTATATCAAAATATTTTAAGATTATCGATAACGATATCAGCCCCGTTTGATAAAATGTCCAGTGGGACAGACACCCATGGAACCAGTGTGGTCCAGTATGAGAGGGGGCGGTCGCCTTGCGTAGATTTGTGTACTTCACAAACCTTTGAGAATATTATGAAATAGTTTCAGGTATTCAGGTTTCCCAACTAGGTTTTCGCTGACCGCAAAGTAAGTGATAGTTTATTTGTGATACGCACATGAACTTTAAGACACACGTGGATGGCGATCTCTATCAGCTGTTTATTTTAGATAATTAGTCAGAAATATTTTAAAAGTAAAAATTTTAATATTGCAAGTTAACAGAATCTGTGCTGCTAATTACAGATTCCTTAGAAAAGAAAAACAATAGCAATTTACCCGGTGATTGAGCTCGTCCATAGTTTTGCGAAGTTTTTTTCTTAATCCATTTTAGAATTTACTCAAATTTTCTTGTAATACGCTTATTGAGCATTTATTTTTGATGCAAAACTACCTTAGTTGGGTTTATTACCTATCCACGCATTTAACTCTAAATCATAACTCATTAAAACAAACAAACCTCCAACCAAATACAATCAAATATGTTACTAATTACCCACTAAAACAATCATGTCATCAAGATAGAAATTCCACTTCGGTATCAAACTGTTACCTGGAGTGATAAATGTGTTTGTCGACGTCCAGTGCGTGCAGCTAAAGTTTGTCAGAGATGCTGTAATTTGAGTTTCAATTGCTTTTAAACTGTTAGAGAACCTAGAAACTTGGAGCGTGTATCATCTGTTGGAAGTTGGAAACTAGAACAAGATGTTGATTACATTTGTTTAAATGTGATGTCAGTAGTTTGCATTGCACGATTCGTTCCAAGTATTTAAATTATATACTCAGCCACTGTCCCGTTGGTGCCGTGGCATAAGTATCTGTTTGCATGTGATCGTTGGGGAAATTGTTGTTGGATTTTTGTATTAGGATATTCTCTATTATATTGTATGCATGAATATATTTATTTTCACTTGTCTAGGTGTTTTTAAAATATGTATGTTTTTACAAAAGAAAATACATCTACGAGTATGTATGTTTATCCGAGTTCTAGAAACTATACTACAAGCTAGTTTGGGTCTAGATAACGTTGTCTATGTGTGATGTGTCGCAGGATATTAATATATTATATTACTAGTCGTCCCCGCAGATTCACTTGGGTTCACAGACACTGCTCCGCTCATATTGATTGTAACGTGATATTACATAGCCTTCCTCGATAAATGGGCTATTGACCATTATAAGAGTTTTTCAATTCGCACCAGTAGCTTCTGAGATTAGTGTGTTCAACCAAAAAACAAACAAGCTCTTCAGCTTTATAGTTCTTTTATCGATTTCATCTTCAACTAATATTTAAATATTTATTTAGAAGAAATAAACTCCTGCTAAAAGGGATTCATCCATCCTTTTTTATATTCTTGAAAAAAAAAAAACTTTCTAAAACCAACGTCAATTTTCAGTTAATACAAAAAGTGTAAATTTGGTAATTGATATAAGCTCAAAGTAAAACGAAATCCAATTTTTGTGAGTGCCTTCTACAACCTACGTACGCTATTACTGAATGAAATTTTGATTGAGAATAATATCAGAGTTGTATACTAGTACTAGCCCACGTTTCGACTCATCTTTTCTTTTTAATGGTGTTACTAAATTATAATAAGGGGCTCGTGGCTACTTACCACTTGGGAACCGAGTAGGGTAGCACATTAGAAAGTTGAGTAATACTAGCCAGGTCAGTCTAGGATGGGTGACCATTCTTAACACATTGAAACCCCTCTATGCCTCGGAGAGCACTTTAAACCGTCGGTCCCGGGTGCCATACAAACATCTGTGGTATTCGTTACGGGTAGTTGGAGCCCTAAAAAGTACGACAACCTGGTCTAACTACAGAACTTCGATATCGCCTAGTACTATGTTGTGGAGGTCGGATGGCACGCTCTTCTAAAATATCAAAGTTCGGCCGTATCGTAGTTAAACTGAAAGCCGACCCCAACTTAGTTCCGAAAAGGGTCTAAGGATGATGACCAAATTATAATTTTGTAATCGTTAAAAACTAACTAATAAATTGGTATTACTTTATCGTGTAGGAATACATTAGGTCCTGCACTATATAAGACCGCTAGCGTTAACCAAGGGTCACCTGTCAAGACGTATTGCGTGGAGTCCATTTTTTTAAACTGTGCATGAAGAATAAATGAAATAAATATGATATGATATGATGATTCATGTATTGAGATCTGACTGAGTGATTTGTCTGAATTTCTATGATCGCACGCAAATTTAAACACAAACTTATGGCATTAGACCATCCAGACAGTCGCTCAATCACTAATATGTATCCCATTTAAAGTTTTCATATCGCGATTGAATGTTGTTAATTTCTTAGGTTGCAAAAGCACTCTTTTTATCATTACCCTGGCATTAAACTAAAACTTTTTGGCTTTAAGTCAAATGTACTACTCCAAACGATAATTGAAGGCTAATAGGATTTTCGGCACTTGGAATATTTTCTACAGATGACTTATTATGTTTATACGAGATTTGAGCGAGCAATTTAATTGCTGTTTTAAGTTAACTGTGAGAAAAAGAGATCTAAGAATTTGGTTGCTGTAGTGGAGCTTTTAATGGGCTTTTACGTTTTACGTAAATGTGTTTTGTTTTGCGTTTATACTTTTAGATGTCTGATATAACTTTTTGAGCTGCTTAAATAAGTATTGGTATAACAATAAACCTGATCAATGGCTTACTTGATAGTAAGTAGTTACAAGTGCTAAAATCTCTTTAGATACCAGTAGAAGAAGCATATTACGCTATTACTGCTGGTTAATCGCGATAACTTGTCAGGTCCTGTAGTGTTTTCAAATCTGCAACTAACACTATCGCGGATAAATAGGTTAGTTAGGTTTCTTTATGGAGTTATGATCGCCACAGCTTCATGGGACAGGATGATTAGCACTGGTGTAGCAAATTTTACTAGGAACCGATTACCATCAGGTAGACAGTGTGCTTGTTTGAAAATACAACACTTAGAACACTTACACAACAGTTGACTCGTTCACTATAGTGCTTTACTGAGGACGAGAAAAAGCCTTATTTTTAATAAAAAATATTCCAAATTCCTGAAGTCAAATTTGAATGTATTGTTATAAGATATATATTATATACAAATAGGCGATATTTATAAAAGAAAAAGGCGTTCCACTTCATTAGACCAAAGCCAAGGCGTAGTGGAGTGGAAAATTCACACATATTCTCATTTGAATTCAAAAGAAATGTTTTACCTCACATGAATATTGTTACAGAATAAGTTTACATTTAAAGATTTCTATATATTCATTTTAATAAGCGTTAAGAAGCAAATGAAATTAAGATATCTAACTGCAAATAGATTTTTTTACGATAAATTCCGGTTGAATTGTGTGAGCTATATTCGAGTGAGTTAGATCGTGAGATGCGCTCATAATTTTTTTTTAACAAAGTTTGAGCGAGAAATATAAAAGTAAAATAAATATATACAAGTAGATATAGAACTATTCTTTACTCCGGGGCCTTTTTACAACCAATAAAGATGCGAGTGCTCGGCACAGTTCATAAACAAACAGTTATCTACGGTTTCAACGTTTACCTTAAAAGTGCAAGACATGGCAGTTTATAGTTTATTTGTTAGTGTTATACTGGTATAGTTTAGATTTGTTTTTGATGTAGTTTTTTTAAGAAAATTATTATTAAGTGATATCTTAAAAATACATAATTTAAGACCCAGTTATGTAACTTTATGCAATTTTTATTTTGAAGGTATAAATTCCGATTCAACCAATATCCAATACATTACTGACTCACCTAATGCAAGCGCTTTACACCCATATTCTCTCTCATACACGACGAGCTCATGGGATAAGTGAATATGAATGAATATGGGATAAGAAATAAATGTTAAGAGGTGGCAAAATTTTGCTTTGTTCCACACGGTTGCACGAAATAGATAACCAGTCCATCATGATTTCTTAAATTAGTAATGAAATAAACGTTCTGCTTCCCACTCACCTGATGCAAACTGACGATGAAGACGAAGATGGTTCACGCCTATACAAGAGAAACCTATTCACTCTACTCTTGAACATTCCAGGGTTATAATTGTCTGGGAAAGTAGACTTTGCGAAAAGGAGCTGTTATTGTACTATTACTCGATAGTGACTGACTTTGACTGCTGGAACACCATGATGGTTTATCTATGCTGCAATCTATATTTCCTTGCTGCTGGCATTATTTATTTACGACATTAGATACAAAATGTACATCGAAAAACAACATTATCATTATCAATGAACAAACAAACTTCTCCGCTGACCTCTTCTTAGAACAGAATGAATATTTTTTCTCAGTAGATTGATTCATAGACATCGCTGAATTGAATTTGACCTACATCTTATTAGGGTCTGCTAAGCATTACCGCCGACATTTCATTCTCATTCTCAGTAAAATTATTGGATTAAGCTTTTTGTGGTTTGCAAACGTAACAAATATATATTTTTTTGTGTTATCATGAGAAAATGCTAGAAATAAAGTATACCAATCTGTTCGAAAACATTTTCTGTAGTAGGTTTCTTCCAATTTTCATATCATAAACAAATAACTTAATAACCAAATAGTACAAAGAAAGATAGATTATTGTCTAATATGTAAAACATTAATTTAAAAATCTAGTAGTACATTTCTGCCCTGAGTTGTAGGAGGTAGAATGTAAAACAGATTATTGTTCACATTGGCAGCGCTGACGGGAAAAAGACATCTACCTTAGCGAATATAGATAGGCACTATTACCGTCACAGGAGGGGGATAGTTATGCAAAAGTAACACCTGAGGTACCTATTCTAAGTTTTTATGGACATATCGTCACCGTCAATGTATCGACGGGTGCAAAGTAAAAAGAGATATCTGCAAAATAGCTACTTTACAAGAGAGCGAAAAGATCTAAGAAGTGTGTTTTTTTTTTAAATAATGAATCGATTTTTCTGAACACTTTATTAATACATGTTTACACTCTTACTCATTTATACATGATGTTTGTTTAAGTAATTTCTTGTTATTTAACGAGATTTTGCAGTTGTTCGCATCTACATTGTGTTATAAATAATACTAATTGTGTCAACTGCATGTTGGTCGTATATACGAGGAACTTAAAATTTCGTGTATAAATTGCATTCGCGTTAATTTACTGTTTTACGATTTTATTGAAACATTTAATTTAAATGAAATATACTACCTAACATATATTAATTAATAATAACTATCTATCTGATATCAGATACAAAATCATTTCACATATTTAACATAAAAATGTAATCAAGCCTGCGAAGCGCGTGTCAACTGACTGATGACCTTTTGTGTATGCACGGGAAAAGCCCCGGGGCCCCGTGTCAATGCGGCCAACGTTACTTGGTCATATTAACTCCGTAGTATTTGAAAGAACATACGTAGCTGGCTTTTGTTACGTACGAATATTTATTGAAAGAAAGTGATATATGCAAAAAAAAAAAGAAGGCATATTGTAAAGTATTGTTTAATTGAAACGATAGTACAATAAACAAAAATCATCATTTTGTAGATAACTTTATTTACTTTGCATCCGTCTGTGCGGAAAGAGAACCTTCGTAGGCTTTGAGGTCGCAGCAGTGCTAAATTACCTTTTTACATTGTTACGTCGTTATTGTTTACTGTATTGTACAGTATTGTTTACTGTCGAACTAAAATGACGTAATAGTGTTGTCAGCATAACAAAAACGGTAAATTTAGCACTGTTGCGATCTCAAATCCTACAACCGTTCTCATTCCGCACAGACTCTGTCTATGTTAGATGATAAAGAATAAATTATATATTTTTAACCTAAGTATATAATAAACGTTGTCTATTACATCGTCAACACGTAACGTCATGCGACACATATATCACCTCAAGTTACGAAGTAACTGTTACATTACCTGACCATTGACCGTAGATCAAGTTTGAGTGTCGTATGACAACCGATCTTATAGACAAAATATAATTATAATTGTTTTTTCTTTTCTGTCTTATGTATTTATTGTTTAAAAAAAAAATAAGTCACTTATATATGCATATATATGTCTTATTAAATAAACTCATTTTCTTTCTTTCATATCTTCTTCCTGTACCGGTGGCCACTTACCATATTACCGCAATCAAGGTTGTTTGCCAAATAAATTGTATAAAAAAACCCTTTTCGGAAAAATCTTTATTTCAATATAAACCAAATTATGCCTGTTCGAAGTTGGGGACAAATCAAAACAATACAATGAAGGGCTCATTACACACCAGATTTTGACCATATTCAACTGCAGTTAATGATGCAACCTACTTTATCGTAATTATAAACTTGATTATCCCGCAAATAAATTTTAGCGAATTGTAGTCAGTCGGTTATTGAGCAAGCGATACAGCAAATGTGACTTTTTACCAAAATTAATGAAATTTTACATTCAGAATTCCTCTCTTAATTAAGCATATTTTTTTGTCATAGTATCGTTTTTATTTGTATTTCTAATTGAAAACTAAATTTGAAATAAACTTTAAATTTGAAATCCGGAAACTGTATATTGAGACGAGTGCTTTATTTACGAGTATATAAAACAATTGTCATTATACTTGTAATTTTGACAATCACTAAAGGAAATTCATGTCAAGTGTTATGTGACAGATTACATTTTGTATCAAATCATAGTATAATTATTTTTGGCCTACATTAGAAGTCTGTGCAACAATTTAATATAATATTAGATAAAAAATGTCTAAAAACATTTTAAAGTCAAAATTAATATAATCAATGGAATGATGTTTGTTTGTAAAGATGTCATTTTATATTTATATTTGGAACAAAATTTAAATATCTGTCGTTCACTAAAAGCAACGCCTTTCACACGTCAGATTTTATATCTTTATATGTCATTCGATTATAAATATACACATACACAAAATAAATGCCTTCGCATTTGTAAATATATTTTTATGCATATGTGTATGTATATGTGTATGTGTGTATATGTATGTATGTATGTGTGTGTATAGGTATGTATGTGTATGTATATATATATATATTAATTATGGACAACGTGTGAACTGTATAAAACCATTTAAATATCGTTACATTTATACATAATTTAATACATGCTCAAAACTACTTAAACATTTAACGTTTATTTAACTGTCCTACTTTGAACATAACAAGAGTTCAACATCAGTAATTTGTTGCATGTTACTAAGTGATAGGCCTTTATAAACAAATATTGTTTCTACATGCGTTTCTACAACTTTAATAGACAACTACCTTATACACATAAACTATTTCACAACTACCTTACTTACTACGCTGATTGGTTATTATTTTGTGTCTACTATTGTATTTTTCTCTGTAAGTGATTATTGTAATCGTTTGAGAAAATAAAATCTTTAACCGTAATTATATTGATATCTATGGTTGAAACACTTTTTTTTTTATCGTGTGGAAACCCCCTCGGGTCATAACTCCACACGGGCTGCCAGTGAAGTGGTATGTCGGAATCGAACCGAATAAAACCACACGGTGTTCCGTCATAAATAAGTCTATTGCTAGGGACTCGGGTAAACCCTAGGAAGGAAGTCCCCGAGAACCCTGGCAGACCTTGGCCGCCTCTTAAACAACAGGCAGCCACGCCCTTGCGAGCGGGGGGCCTTGTCCCCCTTCCAGTGTAGAGAGGCGCGCGCGGAACACGGCGCGCCACCGTCTCAGGCCTGCGTCTGCTAGAGTAACGGGCAGCCTCACCCGTTACCAGCGGCCAGCGCTCATGGAGGCCGGAGATCGTTCTGCGCTCTCCGGCGCCTGGTGCCTCTCCTTCGGGACGGGAGAGTACTAGCCCCCTCCCGTTCCCTTTTCGCTGCCACTTTAGCTGACATCACTTCCTCTCAAAAAGAGGCAGCGGATTCCCACGCACTCTCACTTTGGACCATGGACAGAACCATGGTCTCCAGTGAGAGGCTTCCCACTACAATAGCCGCCGCGAGGTCACGGCGTTGTTGTGTCCACACTGAGCACTCCACTAAAGTGTAGAGTGCAGTATCCTCGCGACAGCCTCCGCAGTGATGGCACGCAGACGATGGCTCCCGACCTATGCGACACAGGTACTTACCGAAACAGCCGTGGCCGGTCAGAACATGCGTCAGCCGGTAGGAGAGGCTGCCTCTCGAGCCAATCCTCCATAATGGGTCTTACCGCCACAATTGTGGCGTGCCCATGGTTGAAACACTTAACAGTTTCGTTTATTTTGTTAATCAATGTTAGAAAAAAAAAATACTAAAACATCCTACTAATATTATAAACGTGAAAGTTTGTGATGATGTATGGATGTATGGATGTAGGGATGTTTGTTACTCTTTCACGAAAAAACTACTGATCCGATTACGATGAAACTTGGTATGTAGATAGTTGGAGACCTGTATTAACACATGGCCTACTTTTTATCTCGATATTCAAACGGGATCGGGACTTACGCGGGTGAAACCGCGGGGCGCTGCTAGTTATTTTATAAAATCACTACTGTGATATTATTTTAACTCTGTCGTAAAATGTCCCATAATAGAGAAGAAGTCATCAACTTGTAATTTCAACCATGTTAAGATCAATCCCCAGATCATAATAAAAAAAATCATCAGGATTTTATTTTGCTAAATGTAAAAATAATATCTGATATAACAACACCAGAAAATAAGGTCTAATCTGCATATTGATACGTATCAATGTCCTGTATTGCCAGCAATGTACTAGTAACATTCACTAATAACGATGTGTAAATCATCGTTCTTGAACTTTCGCAACGTGTATGCATAAAATAAATCTCGATTGATATATCTAACCACACTTATTCAACACAATGAATCAGCAAAATAGCTTTCGCGGTAATAACAATTATTCCATTGAAATTTGGATCAGCCATTTGCCGGTTTATCAGAAACAATAAATATTGCATGCAGTGCTGATAGCGTGCCCATATTTATTTGTAGACGCCTAGCGTGTTGTGATGTCCTGTGTATATATTCCAGTATAGTTCAATTTGATGACAAAACTATTGTATTCATTTTTCATTGCACTAATTTTCTTTGTCTCTATTACAAGGTTGTGTAAATCATCATTTAATAGAACGAATTATGATTAATTTTCATCTGAACCCTCTATTATCTGACTTTATAGTTTAAAATTAGAACAAGTCACAGGACACTTAGGACATAATTTTAATCCTTGACAGCAACTTAACAGGAGTCTTTGAAATAGTGCCTTTATTTAATTCTTTTTATCTTTGAAATTACAAGACTTTGCAGATCACTCGTGTAGCTTAACAATGTAGTAACTTAAAGCATGTTTAAGATTTAATGTTCAACAAGATATATACAGTCATGATCTTAAACATAGGATCACTTCCGAGAGATGGCTCGTTGGGTTAGCATAACTGAGAGTTACACCTACTAACGTAAACAATGCATAACTTGTCAATACCGAGGTGCTGAAATAGTGTAGCTCTTGGGACAAGTTTGCTGCATGATAGTCGACCTCAACTGTGTTGGTATAAGCTCACAATTCAGCTCATAATGCGGTTACTGTTGTCAATAAACACACAACCAGGGGTTTCCCTTATGTGTTTTATTGCTCTTTTTTCTCTCCATTCTCTTTAGTTAGTAGCTATGCTTTTTATAGATTAGATATTTTTCTGTACATGATCAGTTTGAATTCAAATAGGAATCTGCAGTATTTTTCTAAAGTTCAGCGAAAAAAGTATATACACAATATGTACATACATTATATAATGGCCTGTTGGTCTGGTGGTTAGTGACCCTGACTGCTAAGCCAGAGGTCGTGGGTTCGATTCCCACCCAGGACAAATAATTGTGTGATGAGCACGATAATTTGTTCTGTGTCTGGGTGTAATTTATCTATAATATGTATGTATTTAGAAATATATAAGTATGGTTTATCAGCAGTCTGGTTACCATAATACAGGCTCTGCCTAGTTTGGGATCAGACGGCCGTGTGTGAGATGTGTGAAGTTATTATTATTATTATTATTATTATAATGTGTAGTTATTCCAATGGTTTACTGATTCAGTGCTTTTACTAATTTCGGCTTATTGGATACGTACGTCTTCAACTCTAAATAAACCTAAAACTAAAGTGATGTTCATTGACCGCAACCAAACTTTCCAACAAAGCTATGATAATGTTTATTTCTGTACTCGCTTTTAACAATTCCCTACCAATCACAATAGCTGCAACACAGAGATTGGATGTGGAGTTCACATGGCCAAGGTGCGATGAGCAAACTCAATATAGCATGGCACGATAGGTTTATTCAAAAGGTCACCAAAATCTGGCTAGTTCACTGGTGTTTTGTCTTCTGTCTTGTATTGCTGAAAGTCCCGGACATCAAAGCAAATATGACGATCAGGATAAAAGCATTATCACATCAATTATTGTGGCGACATCCACAATAAAAAAACATATTATGGTGTCATCTACTAGTAGTATCACAGAATACATAATAAATAGTACAGGTAGTTTGCAGTAACTAGTAATCTGGCATCGTGCTATGAACGTCCTCAATAAGATTAGTAAATTGCCTGGTCCTAGTCGGAGAATCTTTCCTAGGTGTCCGCGGGACATTCCTTTTCCAAAATATAAACAAATGCGTGTAGCATCAGTGTTTGTAGTTGCTAGTACACACTAATAAGTATAAAATTTCATTGCTATGTGGTACTTCCATAGCTTCAGCTTCTGATGGTGTCCATGTGGATGGATTTAGATGAAGGTCTAGCTTTGAGGTCGTATTTTTTTCTGTTGTACTATAAAGTTTATGTATTCTGTTTGTCTGCTAGAATCCAACACAATTACACGAGATATGCTTAGTTTCTATTAGAAAGCGGTATGTACCTTACATCCGATATACCCTTGAATTGTATTATAGTTACGAATGAAACTGAATTATTGAAGGTAATTTAAATTCTAAAGGTAACTTCACTTTAGATACGAACTGTAAATTTTTGGAAAACTTTGGAATTGTTAAGTGGGACAACTGTTGGGAATTAGTGAACGGAAGTCAGAGAGTCAGCCATGAGTGCTATTTTTAATCCATTCATTTTTGAAATGTTTTCTATTGTATATAGTAACAGCCCTATATCTATACATGCACAATTCTTTCCAGAGAAAAATTTGAAAGCAGGTGTGGTTACGTATTATCTAAATTGAGTTATTACATTACAATATGCCGTCTACATCTTATGCCCTGAAGGGTCATGTGTACGTACCAGTGTTAATATCCTCAAGTTCCGCAAGCTCTTTTTTACGACCTGTTTACAAAGGCTCTTTGAATAAAAGCACAAAAAAATCAAAGTAAGTGACTATGAATTTTTAAATTTTGAGGCCACTTTCCCAATTATTCGTTATATAAAAATATAATTATAACTATTTTCAAGTGATGCGCTCACGAATCAGCATTTCAGTTTTTTTTCATTATGTTAATATTTTAAATATTATCGAGAACTCACAATCCGTTAGATAAGTAACTAGTTCATACAGGAATACAAAAGTCGTTGCAAAACTAAAAAAATAAATAACTTACTGTTTAGACAAAAATTAACTAGCGTACCACACTCTTTTAAACTCCTTCAAAGCTTTTAACAACTTTTGCACAGTATTTATATCTGTCTCAAAGTTTTTCCATACAACTAAATTATATAAATATGGCTTGGATAGCTACGGTAATGTATCGTGGCTGCACGCCGAAGTGCAAACCACCGTTTTGTAGTTGCAAATTTACGAACTCCAACCTAGATCTTGGCTCTTCGTTTTGGATATATAGTTTTGATGGAAGAGAATCTTTGTGGGATATTAAATTTTTTGCAAATGCTATACTAGCGACTTGTCGCGACTTGGCAAGGATGCAATTTATACATGGTGCAATGAATGAATAGCCTTGAGCATCCTTTGGTTATGTACTACTTGTTCATTCCGTTATTCATCTACAAAGATTTTTTGTCGTTTTATATATCCCTTACACCCAAACTTACAAACTTTACCTTTTTGTATTATGAGTAAAGATGACTCCAACTGTTATTTAATTTTAAAATAAACTACATTTAAATTAAATCAATATTCAAGCCATGTTTACGAACAATCTGTAACATGCCCATAACATATGAAGATAAACGTCAAAAATATCAGCTCAAGTTAAAAAACCTAACTATAAAACCATTTTAAGTCCGATTTCCAGTCAAATTACACCTGACATTAGATTTGAAGCAATGAGAATCAACTGAAATAAAGGTCATCGAATATTGGTTGGCCACAATTAACCGGTCTTATTTCGGTTTTCACCGCAAGTGTTGCTTGGCAGTTTGATTAATGATCTTATTATTTACTGCCTAGCTTATTCTCTAGACCGTCTCTGCATTGAAATACTCGTATTGTTTAGCTATCAATTTAAATATCACCTGTACCAACTTATAGTTGACAAATTGTGAGTGTTTAAGACGCATCTACCTTCCCCTTAATGAATACAGGCGTAAATGTATGTATGTATCAACTTTTTGTCTGTAATTTGATTTCTAAATTATTTTAACATATCATACATATTTACATTAATTTTTTTTGGATAAATACGATACGATAAGATAGATAAGATATTTTTTATTTTTTCTAAAAAATGTTTGGCAAGACTATTGCCGTCTATCGGGCAGGTTTTCAGACTCCGAGCTGATATTGAAAATTGCCTAATAGAAAAACACCCTAACAATTTTGTCTGGATCGCTCGCAAAAATAAGTGTAACCTTCTGCCACAGGGTTTTGTTCATATTATCATCATATTTCTTTCAATTCACAGAAAGTTTCATTTCTATCTGCATATATATATATCCATTTTATAGGATTATGTAATCAATGGCGGAAAACTATGCCCTTATTTAACCATACTTGGAGATTATTGGCACTGTCCTATATAAATTTGAAGTAAAGAAAGGTGAAAACAGGAATTCATATGGTTTTTTTTATGTTAATAATAATAACTCCACACATCTCACACACGGCCGTCTGATCCCAAACTAGGTAGAGCCTGTACTATGGTAACCAGACTGCTGATAAACATGCTTATATATTTCTAAATACATACATATTATAGATACATTACACCCAGACACAGAACAAATGATCATGCTCATCACACAATTATTTGTCCTGGGTGGGAATCGAACCCACGACCTCTGGCTTAGCAGTCAGGGTCACTAACCACTAGACCAACAGGCCAGTCATGTTATAAGGGGCTAATGAGCACATGGGTCACCTGATGGTAAGTGACTATACGTCGCTCATGGAAACCTGCAACTCAAGAGTCACAAGTGCGTTGCTGCCCTTTGAGATGGGAGTACGCTCTTTTTTGAAGGTTTATATTTTCACCTATTTTACATATTATAAACATTGAAAAACAAGTAAAATCTACAGTAAGAATTTAACGTGTATGGTTCCACACGTTAAATTCTTTATTGCAGTTAGTGATATCCTTCCTAGAGGTTTTGTTTATTACTTAATACAAAAGTAATCGGTTACTGTTAATCAGTAAATACCTCTTCAAGTCTTTTAATATCTTTTGCGCGATGGGGTTCCACAGTAGTCGCCACAACTCCGACGGTTGCATTTTAATGCTGAGCTAAATAACGCCGCGATTTTGCATCCCTGTGGCTTTCAACCAGTAAATCAATTGATTTAACTTCAAATATTTCATTATTCGAACAAAACTGCGAGTATTGCATATATTTTGAATTACTCTATCCTATGATTTCGGATACATATGTTTTGTTTTCATTGTAGTGTTACATTGAAATTATTTTGCATACAAATTAAACTGGCCTGTTGGTCTAGTGGTTAGTGACCCTGACTGCTAAGTCAAAGGTCGTAGGTTCGATTCCCACCCAGGACAAATAATTGTGTGATGATCACGATAATTTGTTCTGTCTGGGTGTAATTTATCTATACTATGTATGTATTTAGAAATATATAAGTATGTTTATCAGCAGTCTGGTTACCATAGTACAGGGTCTGCCTAGTTTGGGATCAGACAGCCGTGTGTGAGATGTGTGGAGTTATTATTATTATTATTAACCAAAATTTTATATGAATAAAAATATAATTTAGTTCTTTAAAAACACTTTTATATGTAAAAATATTTTTGTTATATCGTTATGTCTATCATTCATGTCAGTAATAATTTGGTAGAAATACAATTAACTCTATATCTAAACTGGAGTAGGTGCATAACGGAATATGATAATATGAAAAATTTTGGAATACATATCAAATTAAAATCACATACACCACAGACTACCCTGAATTATATTTGATAACATCTGTAAAAAAGGTGTCTGGAAGAAATCGCTGTGAGCAATAAGACCACCGATTGATATACCTAAATGTTGGTATTACATTTCAGTTAAAAGCTATACAATAAAGAGACAAATAAATAAAGAAAATCTGAGAGAAACATATACTACCTATTTAAAAATATCTTTATAAAGGAATTAATCTGGATGCCCACGATACTAACGTTAAACACATCTAACGCAACAGTAACTACCTTTGGTAATACTAGTTGGGAGAAACAATTAAAGCTAGTACTATGGCCAAATATTTGGATAGTAAATGGCATCTTAAACTTAATGTTATCTCAGAAGCTCTGGACTTAAAGCTGCAGTAGTAACCCCTTGACTTCGCATGTAATCTCTTTTGTCAAGAGAGAGCTAGTTCTGAAGTCGACTTATACAATTTAAGATGGACAGTTTAGTTAAATAATTATCTTTTAAAAAAAGTATCACCGACTTCAATGCTCCTCAAAATACCCAAATCGCTTCAAGTGTACCTATAAAATTTGAAGAGTTGACTCGATTTCTCCAGGATCCCATCATCAGATCCTGACCTGATGATCATGGGACCACTTGGGAAGTATACCCTTTCAAACAAAAGAAGAATTTTCCAAATCGGTCTAGGCGTCTTTGAGTAATCGGTGAACATACATTTAAAAAAAAACGGTTATAATTATTGTTACGACTAATAGGTACATATTAAAATATTGACGAAAAAGTACGATACTGGCAACAAATAATTATGTGTTTACTAAGAAATACATAAGGTGAAGATACACATGTACATGGCCCGTCGGTCTAATTATTAACCCTGACTGTTAAGCCAGAGGTCGTGGGTTCAATTCCCACCCAGGACAAATTATTGCGTAATGAGGACGATCATTTGTTCTGTGTCTAGGTGTAATTTATGTATAATATGTTTGTATTTAGTAATAAATAACTATGTTTATCAGCAGTCTGGTTACCATAGGACAGGCTCTGCCTAATTTAGGAGTCTAATCCCAGCCTTTGGTCGTGTATGAGGTGTCTCAAGTTATTATTATTTATTTTTTTATTTTATCAACTACTAACTTGCTAATGACATTCGTTCAGACCGCAACTTTTACTCGGCAAGATGTCAATTGAAGACTTGGTAAAGACGTAATTACCGTAGCAATACAACACGGTATAGGTAAAGCGCTACACTCAATTTATTCTATTTCTCCGATATATTGTGGCTAGGACAGTAGACATGTTTAGACATTTTGTAATAAAGTTTTGTCTCAATAGCAACAGGTTATTTGTAGTCGCTGTATCTCCTTTACATTCATGTGAAACGAAGTAGACTATATAATGTAGACGGGTGTAATTGAATGTCCTAAAATGATCAAATTGCTTTTTAGAATTTAAAATCATTTGCAATCTAGTAATATAAAAGGATTTTAACAGATTTCCGGTACAAATTCAAACCGCAGTTAGCGTATTTAGGCACCGGTAACCGCTACGAAATGTTAGGGAAAATAGTGCTTCCTTTTTAGTGCGGTCAAGTTGGCGAAGTAGCAAGTGGCGTGGGTTATGCATTGCCAACAGTAATCACTTTCCACCTTATTCTTAAGGGGCTCCTACTCATTAGCGAATAAATACAATATGCTAGTAGAATTATCTAAACAGTCTTCTTTATAGTAGAGATACGAGTAGTGGACCAATTGATATTCTCTTACTTAAAAAGAAATCTACTGTACCATTAAACCTCTATTAGTCAATCTAAAATTCTTTCAACAAATATGTTCATTCTCAAATTAAGGTCACCCTTTTGAGTATTTGTGTTAAACGTTAAATAAAACGTTGCAATTCTAGGCATCTTAAGTATATTTATGAAGTATTACTATTATTATTGTTGAAGTGCTTACTGCCACCTCGACCATTTCTGGTCTTTTGTGGCGCACTTTTTGCTTTACAGTTCACTGCTGAGACTTATGGCTTCGAGAAACCTCCAGATCTTTTCAGCAGTGAATGTTTGTATTTCCTGCGGTTGCATGATGTGTAACCCTAGGTTGATACTTCGGTGCCGCATTAGTGGGCCACAAGAGCATAGAATATGCATTGCAGTTTCTTCTGCCTCTTGACAGAATCTGCATATTGTGTTCACGCCCAACTTTAGGGTGAACATATGTTTCTTCAGTTTGCAGTGTCCGGTGAGGACTCTTATAACTGCACAGATTTTGTATCTTTATTTATGAAGTAACTACTACATATGCTATGTTGAGCTTGCAACGGAAGCTATCTGTACACAGCATCTACGGATGTGGTATATCCTCAGGCAGACTTTCAACTTTGGAGTGCTCGTTATGATGCCCTCCCGCTGTGTTGTTGTAAAGAATATAGTTTCCTTTCGATTCCGCTCTTTTGGATTTGAGAAATGTTTTTATTCATTTGAATTATCCTGTTTCGTTTCCTTTTTATTTTATGTAAAAAGTTTTAAAAGGCACCATCATGTACGTAAATAAATTATTTTCCAAATGTGTTATATTTTTTTTTTCATTCCTTTTAAGTTTCTTGTATCGCGTTGTTTTTCCTTAGCCGCGGCGGTTTTATTATTTAAGAAACGGATAACACCACAGTTGAGGTGTGTTAAATATCCAAATTCAGTTGGAACTTTGTTATGTATACTTATTATTATGTCTTTTTTGTAAATAATATACAGATAAATATTCGTTTTAATTTTTAAAACCACATTGTTTGCTGCTGATCTTAACCGATTTTAGGTCAGATAGGATCAAATAGGATATTTATTTGAAAATATATGGTTGCTTCTCTCAAGATTTTTTAGTCCCTCTATACAATACTTTGAGGCTAAACCAGTAGGTAAAGAATCTGATAAAAATATTCCAGTGAACAAAAATAACGATTAAAATATACGGGTTAACTTGAGAACATTCTCCGTTTTTCCTCGGTATAAAAGCAAAATTATCTAAGATCGATATCACTGACGGTTATCGAGACGAAGATAAGTTTTTTTTAATGAAAAACCCAACACAGTTAATATCTTTTACATATGTCTATCGTAATAATGACACTTAATAAATTCTCCCCATTTTAAGTAATAATATTATAGGTACATATCTTCGTTATAGGTTTGGAAACGTCAAACGGGTCGCTTGAGTGAGGTCGTTACAGGACTGGCAATATATATTAATTATGTTATAGGACGTTCAAATTAACAATAGATGGTTATGATCGGTAAACGTCAGAATAAACTTGAGAATCACTTCTGTCATTAGTTCCCTGTGTTTCGAAAGTTAAAGTGAGTGTTTTACAGTTAGCTTATATCCGTGATATAAACGTGAATTTGTGTTGGAAACACAATAACTCTATGTTTCACTAACACAATAATTTATTTTTAAAACAACCTAAACAAAATCAACAAATTTTAAGTTATCGCTCACAATCTTGAGTTTGAAGAACGTCTTCTAACTTATGATGAATGGCTTTAAATTGTACCAAAAGACTAGAAGAGATAAACTAATATCTAATTTATGTATCTAGTTCTAAACTTTACCTTTAATTATAGTAGAGTAAAGTTAAAGGTAAATATGCTATAGGTAAATATATTATAAACATAATTACAAATATATTCTTAATCTTCACCAGACTTGTACCACCTGGTTGTGTACTTAAATTAAAATTATGTTAGGAGACGGCAAATTGTTGCCTACTCAGGAATGCTCTAGTTTGGGAAAACCAATCCCACAAACTAGACCACAGACACCTTCGTGGTGTAGCACGGCGTCTTCTACGAAAAGAACGAGAAGATTTAAATGAAACATATGAAAATTTAGAGATGCAAACTGAAACCTACAGTTAATGGACACAGAATACATCCCTATTTATAACAAAACATTATTGTTCCATGTGAGGATCAAACCCGGCATGGTAGTAGTTGGCAAAATGCCCACTGAAGCCACTGGGCCATATGCAACCTGCCAAATTTGAGTTAAAAACCGCACAAGCGATATTCACCGTACTACCGACCATATTACTGTACTATCTTCATAAAATTTTCTTGTTTACTATTTATCATTTTGAAGATCTTCTTAAAAGATATAGACGAAAATTCGATACTCCGCTCGCAAACAGCCCGCATTTTCGCAAACTGTTGTAGGTACAACTTGAACTGTTAATTTGTCATTGTCATCGCTTTAATTTCAGTGGAGAAGAGGGATGGGTTCAGTATTAGCGATACGGTTTGTCCATGATATTTTGCATACAGCGTTGTATTATTTTTACTTGCGTGGCGGGGACTTGTGTCGATCTGTTTGTAATCAAATATGTTTCATCTTATATACAATTAAATAGGGTTCTGGGGAAACAGGGTCTTCATTGTCAAAAAGGATTTCTCTATGAAATATTTTCTTAAGGTATACATAACATCTAGGTCTTGCCTAAAAGTCCTTGTATTCATTAGTGAGCTGTCATTATCTAAATGATGATGATGAAACTCTCTTAACAGTTATTAAATGATTTTTATTTAATCATCTTTATTGTACACCATTTCAGTAAATAGTACAGACATGGTTACATAAACTTAGAAATGATAAAATCAAAATTAAAATTAATAGATAACTTAATGTGTCAAATTGTAGGATTTTTTTTTATAATTACATTTATAATTAAGATTTTCAAAAACTAATTATAATACCAATAAGAAGAAGCCTACAGAATTTATAGGGACAAAAAGGTTATACACATACTTGTAATTCAATTCTTCTTTATTTAAGATTTTGGGTGAGATTGATGATCATCAGTAATGTGGCAGAGATGTTTACGACAGTGTTATTCCATCGGCTATTAGTAGTTTTTCGATTCTCGTTCATCTTCTTTACATTAACGTTACGAGCTGAAACTAGATAGATAAAAAAATAATCATTTATTTCTAAATCATTTTTACAGTCTTATGGCCAAGCCTTCCCAGTCAGTAATCTTTCGATACTTGTGTTGGGAGGACTCGCATCTTCCACTCGGGTTTACTTAGATTTAGATAACAATAAACTAACTAACTAATAAAGGTATTTAATTAACAAATTTAGTAGAAACGTTACTTAACAAAATTTCAGCTCAATTTACTTTAATTACATATAGGTGTGTATTTTTATTACATATGTATGTATGTGTGTGCGTGTGTGTGTGTGTGTGTGTGTGTGTGCGTGCGTTCGTGCTTGTGTGTGTGTGTGTGTGTATGTGAGTGTGTGTTTACTGGTATGCCCTACGGAGACCTAGTTCCTTGGGATCGGATATTGTTTAGCCACATAGAAGTAGGTATTTAAAGTATTGTATTGATGAATAATTCACTTTTATAGATTAAGATTGACAAACAGTCAGGAATTGACATCAAGGATATTTGAGCTCTAACTAAATTACTCTTAAACATGATTCCTAGTAACACTAAGTTGCAAAGAAATTGTTGCATAATGTGCATATTAGTCAATAATAAAATTTCAATTCGTGTCAGGGCGTCGCCGCTGAATAAGCTTGTGCCATGTTTCAGTGAGAGGCTTTTGCTGTACGCGTTTTAAACACCCAAGGAGTTTCTGAATCTTAGTCAGCTTAATAAGTAATTGGAGGTAATGAGCAAGTGGTTTCATCGTTCTTAAGTTACGGTTTGATTTTCGATGGTTATTTAGCTATTGATTTATGTTGTGATTATGATGATATTATTATGATTCTATATAAGTGTAATTAGTTCATAATGAATTATATATTTTGCATGTCAAATCAATTATAAGTAAAGTTATTTATTGGCACAATATTTAGCACGTAAGGTTTATTGTACCTACAAATTCTTCGCCAATAAATAAATTTGAATTTGATATAACAAGCGAGTACTATCAAACATTACACTAATGTTCTGAGCACGCATCACATTCTGATAGATTATATAAAAATATGTGAGATGATTATCTTCTATACGCCAATGAATAATTTTATTTCTATTCTTTTCTTCACCCTCTACCAAGCTTTTTGAGAAACAACCAGACTCGCTATCACTCAGTACGCGCCCAATGTCGGCGACTTTAATAGGTTTTGCGGTAACTTGTGCGTCACGCCCCATTTAAATGTGTAGATGAAGAAAAGTTACGTGAGTGCGTATATTGTATAAGAAGCAAATGGAATCCGTTGATTTAAAAATGAGGTCTCAAGAAATTTACTCTTTAAGAAAATATATAATTCTGTGCTGAGGAACGGGTCTTATTGGTCTTTAGATTTTTCCGAAAAAAAATTGCAATTGCGTGGTCATTTAGGCAAACGTAAAAATAGGTTGGTCAAATTAAAAAAAATCTTAAAAAATTGTCCAGCTGCGTTGTCACTATGTCAAACGCAGAAAATAATAATTGCGGCGAAGTAGGCAGTTCCTATAAAGCGGTTATTGACACTTAGCGCACACGGCATTGTGTCTACAAACTGTGAGTTGTTGACACAACTTTGTGATGCAAATTATTCAATATTTTTGTACTAGTTGATATCAAAACAAAACACATATTTCTCATTATTTTAACCAAAGATTCTACCGTGTGAATTTGGATGGTGATGACATAGTTACCCTATATGATAGACGTTAAGAATTAATCGCTTATGTAGTCATAAGATCAAGAAAGCTTAAAATGCAAATTGCCCTCACCTATTCATCAAGCGCAAGTCAGCGTTGCAACGTTGCTTAATGCGGTACATTAGATATTTGCTCAGTAGAAGCTAAATTGCTTTGAGGCGAATCGATATTCTAAGCCGGATAAGGATATTCCTTCGTGTGAAATTGTTATCTTATAACTGGAAGCTATATTCTTAGACATGTTGTATTTCATGCAGTGTGATTGCAGAAAGAAAGATACTAAGTCGAAAATGTAGGTATTTAATGGCATTTTAAAAAAATAAATAAGAAAGACAGTGATGTAAGTACTTTGAATTAACGCGGTTTGAAATAAGCGCTCAAGATAAAGTCATTTACAGTCAATGGATACGTTTTTATATTGGAAACCACATGAAAGTCCGTTCAGTAGTTTTTTAGTTTATCGCAAAAGTGATACACTATTTTTATCTCATATTATTATCATCATCATCATACTTAACTAGCAACAATTTCTTTGCAACTTAGTGTTACTAGGAATCATGTTTAAGAGTAATTTAGTTAGAGCTCAAATATCCTTGATGTCAATTCCTGACTGTTTGTCAATCTTAATCTATAAAAGTGAATTATTCATCAATACAATACTTTAAATACCTACTTCTATGTGGCTAAACAATATCCGATCCCAAGGAACTAGGTGTCCGTAGGGCATACCAGTAAACACACACTCACATACACACACACACACACAAGCACGAACGCACGCACACACACACACACACACACGCACACACATACATACATATGTAATAAAAATACACACCTATATGTAATTAAAGTAAATTGAGCTGAAATTTTGTTAAGTATGTATTAAAAAAAATGCAAACAAGGAACAGAATCATAAAAATTTAAAAAGGGAAAAAAATATTTAGAACTCAATCTCAAGTACCGTTTCTAAAATTGACGCTAAATAAACAAGTAAAGTAAAGAACACAAAAAAAAACACATTCCTGAGCAAAGTTGCCCTGAGAAGAAGACAAATATTATTAAAAAAATATATCAACAGGAAAATCTGTTTTTTTAGTATAAATTGACTCTCCTTCTCAATCAAAAAGAAATTTTGTCGAAATCGGACTAAAGTCTTAACATTTAGAGGCTAATATATACAGAAAATAAATACGTCGAATTGTCAACCATTTTCTCTATTCGTTGTCAGTTAAAAATAAATCAATCCACCTAAAATCGACCGGCAGCTTCCATCTGTATTACATCTCGAAATCTCGTCGTGTCACTGACAGATGCATGGACATCTAACGGTGATAAATTGATGCTTTCACTGTAACAGGTGAAACGTATAAGTTCAGACAACGGAATTCACTTTTGGCTAAAAATTTTCTAAGTGCATGACGTATGTGCGCGTATTATTTTTTATTTGCAGCTATTTTTAGCGACGGGTTTAGCTTCGAATATAGGTAATTTACTACTAGTTAAATCCAAAACGGGAAGACAGTCGATATGACTGGGACTATATTCAGTGATGTGATTGTACAACGCTAATTAAAAGCCCTTCTACTTTATTAAGCATGCACGACTCACTCAAGCTTCGTATGCGTGCAAAATGCATGTAGTGTAATTTATGTTATTAGTGTCATTTTTGTTTATTATGTTATTTTAAACATTTTCATTGAAGTTGTTATCACATCACATTTCCACTTTTTTTTTGATAAAATGTGTCCCAACTAAACTCAACTAAATAGCCTACGGTACTCGCCGGTAATAATAATGACATTAATAAAAAGAAAATTATCACCGGATTACTACTTTTAGTGACTTCAGCGATTATCTCTAGTCTACACTTACAAATTGACTGCACGGATGGTACAATGGTTTAAGTGGTCATCTCGCATCTACAAAATTGTGACAAAAATTTGTGTGTTCTACAAATAGTTGTCCTTGTCTGGGTGTTCTTTGTGTCTGTTGTTTGAATGTTTGTGAAGTCCCCCGCGACACAGGAATATTCCTAATGCGGGAGTTGTTTAAAAAAAAAAATAGAATTTTACCTCTTTTTGATGTTAGTGTGGAAAAAAATATTCTAATTCTTACAAAAAATACAACTTTTTCATCTGATGAAAAATACAAATGAGACCGCGTTCCTATTTCAAAAGTCTGAAATGAAGACGGAAGTTGTGACTAATTGCACTTTCTTTCATTTTATTAGTTAGTCTACTATTTTACTATTAAGGAAATATATGCCAAGATTTCAGAGATAAACACCATTGTATTGTTAAGGAACTTGACTTTTAATTTCTGATTAAAATTACAAAATTTTAATGTAGCTGCCACAAAAGTTTTGTGACAGCTACATTAAAATTTTGCAGTCGTCGGTCTCGAAGTTCAATTTGAACTGTTCGCATTTCTAACTAAAAAAAAACTGACAATTGGCATTTGTGGTTGGTTTAATTGCAAACGTCATTAAACATACAAACAATAGTTTAGGAAATCATTCTTTTTAAATTGATTAATGCAATTGGCGTTTGTCTTCCAACTCCGATAGAAAGTGACGATGAAGACAAAAATGGTACACGCCTATTCAAAAGATACCTTTTTACTCTTACTTTAAATGTTCCAGGATTATACTTATTCGGAGAAATAGAAGCTAGCAGTTCATTCCAAACCTTGGCAACTAGATCCAAAAAGGGGCTTTCAGGGCATTTAGTTATTTTTGGTGTGTCGATAATGTAAGAACAGAACTTCTGCATGCATCTAGTATCCAATGAAGAAATTGTGAGGGTTAAATTAAATAGAAGAAAGCTTTCGCACACTCACCAAAGTTAATCATAGAAAAACTCGACAGGCGATACAGTGATACTCAGGAGTTGACATTTACTATTCGTGAGCATATCGTCGTTTTTAAAGAGCCTCGTGCCAGACCTGGTCAAAGACCCTAATGATATCCAAATATAGGGCTATTACCTCACTATGGCGTATATCAGATGGTCCCCAGTCGAGCGGCCTTTTTGAAATCCATATTGGCTGTCATTAAGGAGCTCGTTGGTTTCAAGATACGCCAGAACACGATTGTTCAATACACGCTCCATAATCTTGCATATTAAGGATGTGATTGTAACAGATCGATAACGACGATAACTAGCTGGGTCTGCACGGCTTCCCTATTTGGGTACAAGTTGAATGTTAGCATTAGGTTCCAGATTAGTACCTGGACTATAAAAATAAACGTATTCCGGATTTCCATCAAAAATTATAAAACTGAAAGCGTGAACACGTGAGTTACGATCGCTGAGAGATATTGCTCCTACTTTACACCTACGCCACGTGATTCCAAATCTTTTACATTGAGCAAGAAGATATATTGAGTTTTGAACATTCCTTACGATACGAGCGAGAAAATTTTACTGTTGAGAGTAAATTTCGCACCTGTTTTTGGCATTTCAATATTTTTCCTCCACGTTAGGTTATAAAGTAGAACAAATTCGAGCAAAATTATATTTTACACGTCTAACATTTTTAAATGAAATCACTTTTGATAAAACATGATTTAGGTTTTCGAATCCGACTGGTAGTTCCAGAAATTGGCGTGTTTAAACAAACAAAAATTAAACAAAAAAACTTCAGCTTTATTGCAGTATAGTATAGATTATTTCTGATTTTATTTTAATGATGTTAACTGTTATGTATTTACCTTACTTCTTTTTTGAAATTTTGTTTTATATATTATACCTATACATTTTTAAACTGTTTTTTTTTTTACTGTTTCTTAGAAGAAATGAAATTCCTTACTTTTTTTCGATAATTTACGAGCAATTGATATCATCTTAATTTATATAGAAAAAATAAGGACCTATCCTTTACAAAATAACATTCAAACAAAATAAAACAAAGCAGTGTGCAAAACAGTTTCGAAAAATTCGGCTAATCCGTGCAACGGATTTTAATGTTACTCACTATTATCCCACTAATATTATACTATTCCACTAATCCCACTAATATTATAAATGTGAAAGTTAAGTAACTTTGAAAAAACCACTGAACCGAGCGCGATGCATCTTGGTATGTAGATAGCTGGAGACCTGGATTAACGCATAGGCTACTTTTTATCCCGATATTCCCACGGGATCGGGACTTACGCGGGTGAAACCGCGGGGCGCTGCTAGTAAGACTATAAAAATCTTTATGACAGTGTACAAGAACAATAACAGTCATTATCATATCTATAGCCAAAACACCAACGCATTTGGATGCATTGGATCTTTAAGATATTCGTTGTTGCATGTAAATCTGTTGGAATACAATTATTTATTCCATTGCATACAGATAGACTCAAAAGTTGGAGATTGAAAATTCTCAATAATAATCGTCACGCTCACAAAGAATCAATATACAATAAGGTTCACAATATATAACAATATATTTTTTTGTAAGCTGACAATTCCGGAAACATACATCAAAGGGCAAGGAACTAGAAGAACCGTATGTCATGGCCAAGGGCAAAATAAACTGTATCGAGGAGAGGAGGAGAGTCGATTTATGATCTAAGAAGTATAATGTAGTTTGGGAGACAGTAGCAATGTTTGTTCATTGATAAAAACAAAATATTGGTAAAAGATAAAAAAGTTAAAATGAAAACATTTTCCGAAGAGAATAGAACCTTTTTTGTTGTTGAAATAAAAACTGAACGCTTTATACTAACTTTAAAAGTTTTGCGTTTATTATAATTTGACTTGTATTAACGCTATTCGTACAGGCCTTTGATTTGCCTGACGTTTCGACCTAGTTGCACTGGCCGGGGTGACAGGCTGACTAGCTAAGTGGAGCTTTTGTCCTTCGTCGAATCCGTGAGGTAGAAGGTTCTTTATCCGCCCACCACATTTTCGATTTTATTGATAAATTCCTTTCGCGATGTACCGTGTTACATACCATGCTAACTGTGTTCCTATTCTATAACCAAACTGGTGTTCATACGATTGCGTATAAAAAAAAGTTAGTATGTTTATGTTTATTTTTTTTAATACCACTCTATAGGTAATTCAAATCCATTTCAAAGTCACTTTCAGTGGAGAGGACTTGCGTACGGTTAAATTCAATGAATTGATTCGATAGAACCGCTAATTTGCTCATCCGTTGGTTTTTACAACAGCGATATGTTCTTTAACCCTTTCAGCACTAGTTCGCTTCGTTTGGCCTATGTAGGAACTACCGCAGCTGCAGTTTATTTTACAAACACCTGGAGTTAGTAACGGAAACAAATCCTTCTATGTACCCACGTTGTTGTGACCCTTTATGCCTGGTGCGTATACTTTCGGGATGGAGTATTTCTTTAGCATGGACTCGATCTTATCTGTAACTCCCTTGACATAGCTTGGCTTGGCATCTAGGCTGGTTGTTTGTTTCCTTTTGGAGGCTTGCGTCTTATTGTCAGTTGCTCCATTCACTTGAATTCCGTTACTTGTAAGTACCTTCGAACATGATCCAGCAGAAGCAAACATAAAAAAAAATTGAAGGATCCTAAGCTGACGTCATATGATTTTACTTACGTGTGTATTTCGGACATACCCAACTAGTTCGGAAGGTTGCTTCACCTCTTGATAAAAGTCTATTTGTATGAATACCTCTCACGAAAGTTTTTATTCCGATATAACTATTTGTAAGCTATACCTCAGCTGGAGATATTAAAACTTAAATTTAGCTAAATTATTTCACGAGATTTCTTCTCCTACTAAATAAACGAGTAAAAATGCTAAAACCATTACTGTATCTCCGACTATAGATAACATATGTATATACGTCAGTTCACCGAAGCATTTTATACAACTGTAACTTTTTACGTATTTTCCACTTCGTCTAGAGTTTGCATATCATTCTGTTTGTTTTGTTCGTGGTACGTCGTGATAAAATATGTTTGTCGAAGAGTTCGAGGGAAAATATTGAATGTAGATATAAGTTTGCTGTACGCACGTGTTTCTGTGTATACTTTATACAAAAGTACTCTTAAGAATGATTTTTATATAGAAGTGAAAATGAGAATTGTTTTATTGATGTAAAACCTTCTGAGGGCCTTGCTTTGTACAAAACTCGGACTAAGAACAGAAACTATAACCATAATTATGGTATAAATGAAGTCTAACACTTTCGATAATAATCGAGTTCACGTGTGAACTGACAAGACTGATATAAATTTAATCCCTAATGTATTTTTTTACCCCTGACTTAGAATAACAACATTTATTTAAATTCCCTGCATTGCTAATATGTTAATGTTCGCAGAAATGTCCGTCAAGATAGCAATGGAAAGACAGCTAAAATATTGAAAAACACAAATTTGTAACCAATTTGTTCCTGATGACACGATAACAGTGAAATAATAAAAAGAAATTACGGTCGTGATCGTTTTAAATGACAACAAACGGATTACAAACAAATTCTAGTATGGTTGTCAATTAGATACCAATATCTTTTAAAATTTTCCCTATTAATTATTTTGTTTTCTAAGCTCATGGCCCGCTTGTAGCTAAGCGATTACCAGGGCTTACCAATACTCACAAGGTTGACTATTTGTCTTACCGCGTACGTCGCCTAATCCGGTTACTAAAACTCAACTGAGACGAGATTTGGTGACCCTACTAACTGACAGAAACACAACACTGGATGATAATGTGATACTATGTATGTTATAAAATAAAGTAATCTTCCGTAGGGAAGTGAAAGGTGGGAACCTCTATAAAATTGATAATATATTTATGATGATGTGTCATGTGTCACAAACAAACAACAAGGTTACAAAATACATTGTATTCATTAGGCTTTGCATGCTAAATAGATAACCTTCGGTGCCTTCGGGGAGGGTCATGTTATTTTGTGGAGGAGAGAGGGAGAATTTTTGTAGTATGTAAATATTTTTTAATAACATTCACTCGGAAGAGAAACTGAAGCTGTTATAATACTCGCACCGTTTATGGTGTTTTTTACGGTGCTCTTAAACCCTGAACGTTTATCACTGCCGAATCATGGATTTCCTACACAAGTGCGCATAACTCGACAAATTTTACCGCTACACATAGAATGAATTTTGGAATAATAGTTTTAGTTCCATTAATAATGTACCTTCCTGTAAATCGAAGGAAAATTTTCGTTTAAAAATTTGAGTTATTTACTGAGCTACAACTTTTTCGTCGTTGTTTAGAGAGTTTCTGTTTATTTTTGGAAACCGTGCTTTAGAGTAACTTAACTTTTATCTTATTTTCAACTGCTACTGTCTCCTATGTTAATTTAATAAAACGACCCTAATAGTATAACAAAATGCCATTTATTGCTTACGTCAATGACAATCACATTCATAATGATGTGATATGTATCAACGTTCTTCAACAGCATGAATACTGCTCGTTAATAGAGCACTTGGTTGAAAAAAATTGATGCAACTGATGGCAAGCGGTTACCGGTATCCACTGGTACTGAAAAAAATATTACCGCTTGGATATTAAATATGAAAGCCATAAGTCTCTTATCAGAAAAAGAGATTATGCATGGCTTAACAGTTGGTAGTCACAAAATGATTCAATTGCAGAATTTATGTGGTGGTAATTGTATTTAAGGAATACAATTAATGTTATATATATATATATATATATTATCTTTCAAAACTACTGATTTCTGTGTAATTTACAGTTGTGATGTAATTTCCAGTAATAATTTAATATTATATTGAGATTAATTAATCAATTTTTATTTTGTAATTTTAATTTTGATAATATTAATTATTGTCTAATTGTGATTGATATTTGCGTGCCATAAGACAGGCGAAACATGGTGTACTCATGACTGTATGTGACACCTGTGTCTACCATGTTTCAAGCAAATAAATGATTATGATTTTGATTATGATGAACGTATATTATTTTCTTGTAATGCGTGATGATGGAATAGTTTTTTCTATACATGTACTTACTATACTACTATATACTTATATATATACTTTCTATTTATGTAGATAAGGATGTAATTGGTATTTCTGAACATTATGTGATAGACTTTAGGAATAATTTTGAAAGTCTGGAGCAGTAACATAAAATGGAACTATAATCTCCTTGTTCCATTTGGCTAACCTACGTCTGTCTTTTAAACATTTCGAATTATAATCATTTTATAACTAGGAATTACCATTACGTTTTATGTAAATTGGCAATATAAGCCTACACTAATACTCACTGTATTATCAATTTTCTACTTCAATAATTACTTTTAACGACTCCATCCGTTCCATCTGTTTCTATCTACTTCATAAAAACAAGCTAAACCCAGGTCCTTTTGTTCCTTTTTTAATTTAACTTTAAAAACACTCATTGAAATGCACCATTCCGCCAAAATTGTAACTTAATCGATTTACTAGTTTTAGAGTTTTGCAAACACGATCATAAGGAAGTTTAATTATTTCTACATCATTTGATTACTTGTTTTTTTAATCCCTCCTCATCAGGCTCCTGACCAAGTACAAGAAGGTGGTGATCTAGCTCACCACAAACAATGATAATGATATCTTGAACATTGCACATGAGTGTAAGTGTGTGTCAAAATAAAGTTTTTTTTCTTTACATACAACACAAAACCGTTTTCTCTTCTGGTCAGACAATCACAATACTTCGCCGTTTGCTTCTGTGTTACTAACACATATTTCGGTGATTAGAACACAGTAATAAATTCACTGTTTTCTATCGAATATGGATGTATATAAATAACTCTAGTAAAGCTTTTTACAAATTAACTACAACGATACACAATCCGCCTTGGATAAGATCAGAAATTCTTCTTTCATAAAAACTGGGTGTCATTTAAACTTCCTTTTGTCTTCAAAGTTCGCAGCCATTGTTTCTTTACATAAGTTGACTTGATGGTAATTAAATCTCTTAATTTCTATTCAGATTTCGGTGCTCAAGAATGCCTTCAGTATCTAGAAGTGCTTCGTTAACAAAAGTAATGGTGTCCTGGGTTTGAATTCTAGATTGGATCTAGCTGAGCATTTCAAATTGCTTTGGTCGGTTTTGATTAGAATCCACATTAATATTAATGGCAAATTATACGTAGCTACCTACAAGTAATTTCTACAAATAGACTACGTAATGTAATTATTGAAGCTGTGTGTTTTTAAGATACTCTTTGCTGATTTATTTAGTGTCTTACATGTCTCGGTGCATTTAGCTCAAAGCTTATCTAGTTAACAGTTTCAAAGTAAATAATTGATGAGGAACAAATTTATATCGATATGTCAAGAAGATGGATATGTCAAGGCGTTCAATGGGCGTATGATTCTTTAGTAATATTTATAAAAAAGGAGTTGGGTGGACCTCGTTGTGTTTTTAAATATTTATCAATAGTTAAAAATATATATTATAATACTTTTACCGATTTGACAAAATAAAATGTGGAATATTGTACCTAATAACCGTATCCTAATAACCCTTATAATAAAATAATTTTCTACGAAATATAAAATACGTATATTTTTCTACGAAAGTTGAGTATTGTCAGAACTTTCGTAGAAAAAACATTGGTCTATTTATGGGCATTAACATTATTGCTAACTTAGTACTACGGAGATAAGTAAAAATAAACCAGAATAATTGAAAGGAACATCTCCAAACCTAAACTATTAATATATTTATTTGAAAACGATTGATATTTTATCTTTTTACTCAAAACACATCTCCACTTATTCTAATAACTTATTAGAAGCATTTAATGGCATTCAATCGACAGTTTCAGGATATGCCTAAACTTAGAACGATATGTCAATCACAGTTGTCAAATCCAAACACTAGTTAACTTTTTAACTTTCATGTTCCATGGTATAATTATGTGTTTACGCGAATTAACGCAATCACGAAAAGGTATTACATACCTCTGAATTGCCTGACGTTTCGACCAGGTTGCACTGCCCGTGGTCACAGGCTGACTTTTCATGATCGCGTAATCACGGGGATTACCCCGTGATTACATAATTATACCAAACACTAGTTGTTCAGGAGACGATTTAATCTACTAAACTAACAACATAAATAAAGAATCAAACTTTACGCTTACACGTAATACTGAAAAAAGGCTGTAACTTTTACTGAAACATTTCTCTTTAATTGTTGAAGTATTTCCTTTGAAACTTGGTCACAGAGTCCGTTGTCTTTATTAAGATCTTAAGCAATTAGTTAAGGCTTACTAGTCCGCGTCAGATGGCGTCGGGGGTCTTAAGTGTATTAAAACTGATTTTGATCTGAAGTACGAAAGAGGTTTTTGACTTTGTCTGCGGCGATTTTGGTGGACTTAGTGTCAAGATACCTATGGATTTCTTCATAATTAATCGTTCTAAAACAGTCTCTGCATTTTTTAAGCATGTGGTAATTAAGTTCGAAACTTAAACTTTCCAGAACAATATAGACACATGAATTTGGTATTTTAATCTATCTTAAATGATCTATAGATGAAACGTATTTATAAAATACTAGCAACCCGACCCGGCTTCGCACGGGTAGCAGAGACATCTTCTACAATCATCATATTCTGACCAATTTACATAAAACCTTAACAAATGATATACCTAAACCTTCCTCATGAATCGCTCTATCTATTGGTGAAAACCGCATTAAAATCCATTCAGTAAATTTTGAGTTTATCGCGAACAGACAGACACAGCGAGGGACTTTATTTTATAATATGTAGTGATTTGAGAATGCGACGTGGAAATTGGAAGAGGCTTAAAGCGTGAAGCAAAAGCATGTCCGTCTCAAATTATATACATTTTGAAAAAAAAATCGGAATAATTATAAAGTGGACATTTTTTAGGTAATAACAGATTGAAAACAAGCTATAATATCTACCGACCAATCAAAGATCACTCTAAATACCTGTCAGTAACGTGACATTTTTACTGATTCTAGTTTAAAAATCTTTTATAAGGACTTGAGCTTAGGCATGTTTTTTCCTCATACAAAAAGATTTTAATTTGTTAACGCCGCCGGTCAAATGAATATAATTATATTCAAGAGTGTTGTTTGAGCTTGCGAATATCTCCAACAATTAAAACATAATCATGACATATTTCTTTTGGGGCCTGTGTGCTTAGGGAAAAAGAACACTCTTTATAAATAAATAATTGTAAATATCCTAAATAATCAAACTACGAGGTTTATCTTGCATTTCTTTTGTGAGAACTAAGTTGGTTTCTTATTTTTATACTCTGTGGTAGACACCCACCACCAACTCAAACAACAAACTCTTAAACAAGGCGTCACTGACGAGCGCGTTTCACACTCTAAACCTTATAGCGAAACTAACAGACATTGCTGTTCTCTGAGTGAATTTACAAGAGTATTATGGATAACTAGCAGCGGCACGCGGTTTCACCCACGTAAGTCCCGATCCCGTGGGAATATCGGGATAAAAAGTTAATCCAGGTCTCCCGCTATCTACATGCCTTACCATACCATAAGTTTCATCGCAATCGGTTAAGTGGTTTTTGCGTGAAAGAGTAACAAACATCCATCCATATAAACTTTCACATTTATAATATTAGTGGGATTTGTTATTTGCGTTTAAGATAATAATACTAAAAGATATTAGTACCATTTTTACATTTTACATTTACCTATTCGGCGACTATAGGCGTAGAGGCTACACGACACTCTGAATATTCGTGAATTTACAGAATGTCTGACTCTCTGACACAAGTGACGATGAAACTATAATTTTGGCTTAACATCTTTACTTAAAGCAAAGAAATCGTTGTAACAATTCCTACTGCTACAGAAGCTTTTTTTGGTATATCATTTTTAGAATATTCTTTCAACGAATAATCCCTTGAAACAAATTTAATATTTAATAATTGCTTCTCCATCTTGGAAATCGCAGTAACATTTGTAGCGACGAATGAACAAAATGTCGACAAAGCGTGCCTGTCTACGAACGTCTATGAATTTGTACTGCGGTAGTCGCTTAAAATCGTCGGGTATCGAAGATTTGCGTAGCCTTGTGTACGAAGGGCCTTAGTGTACCTATGAGAGGTGGTCAACTTGACCACGGTCAATCTATCCTGCATCAAAGAATATCATTTTATTCCAATAAACTTTATACCTAACAACAATGATAATATCCTTTATTGAAAAAAGAAAACAAATAAAGGCGTCAAACAAACACATTATGTAATTTATTTGTCATTTGTCAAAAGAATTACAAAGCGCGCATTACCAAATTATACAATTTAAAATTCAGCTCCACAATTGAGCTGTAAATCCTACCACACCGTTCCAAATTGTGCGTCGTATTTTGACATTACGCTTCACGATAAAAACTGAAAAGTTATTTGCTTAAAACACCGTTAATATGTCGGGTATTATGCAAATATACCACCCGTGATTTGAATAAAGTATTGTTTTTTTTTTGCGTTTTCGCCCTTTTATTTTCATCATATCTGTAGCGTACAAATAGGTTTCATTTGAATTTAAATAAAACTGTCTGCGCTTGCTCAGTTTATTTGTTTTTCTTTTTTCTAAATTAATACTGCTACAGAGATGGCTAGCTGCTTTGTTAATAAACGTATGATGATGCCCTAAGTAAATGATTGGAAACTGAAGTTTAGTAGACAATATCTTTACTGATATGTCCGCTAGGGACACGACAGACGTTATCTTGCCCTAACATAAAAAAAAACCGGGCCCGCAGCAGGCCCGCAGAGGTAGATTTCGTGTTTTTTTTAATTTTTATCTCCAAAAATGTAAGTCGCATTAAAAACTTTAAATATCTACATTGTAGAGTAAAATTAAAAATTATCTTTCATTTAAAAATATTACCGATTGTAAAAAGGTTTACAGTTTCGGAGCTATGAATATTTTTCCAACAAATTTGGGTTTTCCCCCTCCCCTCCCCAAGTTAAGGATGAAATCATTTAGGGTTCATATTAAAAAATAAAAATTCCATAAGAAAAAAGTTATGCTGAAAAAACAGATTTTTCACACCCCGCGCTTTCACCCGCGTAAGTCCCAATGCCGTGGGGATATCGGGATAAAAGTAGCCTATGTGGTCAGTTCTCCAGCTATCTACATACCAAGTTTCATCAGTCAAGTTCAATCTGTTCAGTAATTTTTGCGTGAAGGAGTAGCAAACGGCCATACATCATCACTGACTTTCACGTCTATAATATTAGTAGGATAAAAACTTCAAACCTTCAAGAAAAGAGCGTACTCCCATCTCATAGGGCGGCAACGCACTTGTGACTATTGAGTTGCAGGTGTCCATAGGCGACGGTGTAGTTCCACAGATAAGCGCGTATAAACAAACAAAAAGCAAACCATTAAATAAATCTTCAGTTTTATTGGAGTTTACTCCTTAAGAATCGATTTGCCCGGTATGAAAAAAATATGAAGAGTAAAATTAAGTGATCGGAGGGCAGCGTAACGATTTAACGCTTTGTTGTGCTTTTTGTGCTTTATTGGAGTTTACTCCTTATTCTCGACGCATGTAAGTAGATATGTGTATACCTTTATGTTATATATATGTGTAAATGTAGGGAGGGAGGGAGGGAGGGAGAGACTCCAGTAAATTGTAAACTCCAGTCGTGCGTCGGAGCTGACACACACATTTTTTATATTAGTATAGATTCAACATTACGGTCAGTGAAGTATTTTTTTAAATAAGGATAAGTTGGACGAATGCAACCGTATCAAACTAAAAGGAAGTATAATTCAATAAGGTTTTGTGGAAAATGACGATGATTGTTGAAGATGGCGGAAAAATCAATATATTATGCTTTGGTACCCGTTCCAAGCCGGGGTGCGTTGCTAGTACTTATGGAATATTTTATTTGTTGTAATATTTTATTACTTAATAGTTTCGGAAAATAAAACGCAAAGTTAAAAGTTACTTAAGTCAAATATGAGACCTGTTATCGCTTTATTAGTATAAAGATACAATCACTTTTGGAAACTTCCCAGACAAGCTTTGTAGTTAAGGCGAAGAGGTAAATTTGGCACTCACCCATCTAAACAAACTTTTTAATTACTTACGTTACCTATTTAATGTACCTACAAAACCAGTTTTGTAATTAAGTTAACATACATTAAACTACGAGTTAAATAGATTTGAAACAATATTTTTTCTATGCGAATGTAAAAAAAGTGTTAGGGCAACGAAAAATGCTGACCGTGAGTTGACTTATTTTATGTACGCTAGATGTGGATTCTGAGAGATACTACTGTAATTTGATATTGGATAAACTTAAACTAATATATGGATATTTAGTGTACAACCTAATTATCCATATATTAGTTCAGGCAACTTTCACAGATGGCGCAAGTTTACTTTTGAGTTTTTACAATATTTTGATAGGTACAATTTATAATCCATTAAAAACTTCTTTCCAACCGGTTGTCCCAAAAACACCTGAAGTTTTTCTTTTTTTTTGTTCACGTATTTCATATATCTTTGATTTGTCTAGTATAGTTCACTATGTTCACCGGGGTAATATCACCCATGGGTGAATAACTGGCGGCGGTCACGAGCTAAGTAATTCCCATCAAGGATCTTTCATCTTCATAGGTCAAAAGGTTTTCCAGATTTCGTGATTGTCAGTAGATGAGTGCGTGAGTGAGTGAGTGAGTATCATTTCACTTTATTAAATAAAAGTTTACGTCTTAAAGTTTCAAGTATGTAAACATTTCGTTACAGAACTGGTATTAACGGTACACCAAAGAACTAGTGTAATTAAGAAGTTTTGTTCAGCTGGCTGAAGAATATTACTTACAGAGACTTAGATTTAAAAAGTATTAGACCATCGTTACCAAGCCCAGTTGGATTCGTCAATCGAATCATATGAACCCAAAGGTTTAGTAGTAGAGACTGAAGAGTTTCACTGTCTCCTCCAGGCTCCATTATCAGATCAGCTCCAAGATTCCAAACTATAGTTTTGTCATCAAAACTACATGTACATACAAAGTTTCATTTCGATACAACTATTAGAAGTAGGTTAAAACTAATTTCCAAGATTTGTTCACATTGTTACCAGTGAAGCTAAAAAAACGATTACAAAAAACTGATGATCTTCGAACTGCTGAATAGATTTTCTTGAATTACATCTAAGAACACTCTCGATCAAGTCACCTTTCAAAAAAAAACCGCACTTAAATCGGTTCATCCCTTTGAGAGCTACGATGGTGGCATCGTAGCTCCCAATGGAGACAAGACAGACACCCAAACACACAGACACATATAACACCTCTCTTTTTGCGTCGGGGCTAAAAAGAAGTGAGTCATGATCTTTGAAAATAAACAAAATCGTCATTGGATATTACGAAAGACCAACAAATATAACTAGACAATCTGTTTGCTGAGCTAAAAGCTTACAATTATACCGGCGAGCCTTGTAAAGCAATCTCCAGTCTTCCGAGGAAACTTCGGCAATTCCGTTTAAGTAGGAAAAATGTTTTACTGCCTACGGCTTTTTATGAATGTAGACAATTGTAACTTGAAGATTTCTTGAGGTTTTATTGCCATTACATATCAATATTACTAAACGATAAAAAGGGGCCAACCACTCAGTTTGGTTTAAATTGCTTAGATACATAAACGACCCTTACCCCACGTGCCTCATGAAAGGAGGAAGTAACCTTCTTGTATCTTTTTTCTCTTATATTTGAAACGTATGCATAGAAGACAAGAATAATTATTAAAAGAACAAATTCGTATTTAGTAATTGGGCTTCCCAAATAAAAGGCAGGTAGGAAAAAAAAAGAATAAAGCAGTTGGAATTGGCCGAGTTGCGTCACCTAGTCAAACTTCTGGTTACCAAGTAAATAATGTATCGTACATTGAAGTTAAAATAAATATCTATATAAATAAAAATGAATCGCCAAATGTGCTGCTAAGCGCAAAACTAGAGAAAGGCTCGACCAATTCAGCTAATTTTTTTTTCATGTTTTCGTTAAGGCATAGGGAAGGTTCTTATGAAGAGAAAAACGTAAAAATTGGGAGGAAAATAGTAAAAACAACACTTTTATTTGCCTATTCAAACCACATACTAAATAATAATTAACACACATCGCTCCAGCTGTCAAACATTTGATGTCAATCAATAACTCTTGACAGAACGAAGTCTGTCGGGGCAGCTACTTCCAAATATTGTGATTAGAACTGATATCAATAACGATACATCTGGGTGTAAAATAATATATGTATCATTATGCATTGTAAAAAAAGATATTAGTACTATAAACTGTATAGATGTGTGAAATTTGAATATTAGTTTGGTATTACACAGCGCTTTCTACCCAAAATAGGCATGGCTTGTACTTAGATAATAATATTTAGACATACAAATATATGCAGAGAGTGGGAATCAAACCCGCGACCCATAACATTGCTGTTGAATGTTCAACCGCCACCACACAGACATCGTCAAACAGAAAAGAGCAACTGAATAGATTTTGAATAAGATGATTAATCTTTTCCATATGTTCAATGAGTAAGATTTATGCACATTAAAAAAATACTTAATCAAAGCACAAATATATTCCTTTTCTGAACTCGGTTAAAAAGGTCAGCCATATTAAAATTTAATCTGGCATTAAATTTATGTAAGCCACCCAAACACTCAAGAATGATGGATCTATTACACAATAGAGGAAAGTTATGGCCATTTTTAACTGCGATTGTCGAACTTGGCGTATTTATTCTGGTTTCTGGTTTATTTTATTTCGTGATTACAGGCTGCCTCTGACACTGACAGTGTGTGACAGCCTGTGCCCACCGCCAGTGCAACCTAGTCGAAACGTCAGGCAATTCAGAGGTATGTAATACCTATTTCGTGATCGCGTTAACTCCCATACACATACATAATTATATCATGGAACGCGAAAGTTTAAATATGATACTTATTTTGTATTGAGACTGATATCGCTGTGTAGGGTAATAATTCATAAGTATTTAATGTGTCTGTAAGGGGATTGATTGATACCTACGAGACTTATGAGGAAAATAATAACAGAATCCATTTTTATTGATAAACATGATAAATATAATAACGTGAGACACGTCACACATGGCCGTCTGATCCCAAACTAGGCCAAGCCTGTACTATGGTAACCAGACAGTTGATATACTTATATAGTACTACTTACATACATATATTATTATAGATAAATAAAATTTCGATGCCTCGGCACGTATGGGGCGTCTCGACCGGAGTGATACCACGGCCTCACAGAAAACCGGCAATAAAGCAATGTTTGCATTGCTTTTCACCGAGTGAGTGAGGTTAAAGGAGGCCCTAACCCTTCCCAATACCCCTCTCATATCCTGTCCCCCTCTTCTCCCTTCCTCTACTCTTACCTTAAAGGCCGGCAACGCACTTGTGACTCTTGAGTCGCAAGTGCCCATGGGCAGCGGTAGTCATTTAACATCAAGTGACCCGTCTGCTCGTTTGCCCCCTATACCAAAATAAATATATTACACTCAGATACAGAACAAATGACACAATTATTTGTCGAACCCATGACCTCTGGCTCAGCAGTCAGAATCACTAAACACTAGGCTAACGCCAGTCAAAAATGTAACTTGGATGCTTCAAACAAAGCAAATTGAAGTCTCCATGTTATTGTGATTTTATGGCATACAAATATATTTATTCCTAAAAATTATCAGCAAAAAAGAATCCAGATATCTTGAAGAGCATTACCCTTCAAACGTAACTAAATTGTCGATTTTGTTTCTAGTCGATTGCAAACAGTCTCCATATTCTTTTCAAACTTATTCTGATTACTAAAAACCCTTTTAGGTCGAGCCTTTGTGCAATTTAAAGTTGATTACATAGGGTAGAATATTTATTGGTTTATAAATTCCGAATCAATATTTGAAACGCACGATCAACATTTTAGGGTAAGCAAGGAAAATGACTTTAAGAACTTTTAGACTAGAATAGCTTCAGTAACCTTTGAAGCTCTCTGAGTATGGCACTTAGGAATCCATTAGACGCTCATGCAAACGTCAACCATTACCAAAAGTCATGACTGACGGATGTTCGATGGTGATTGATGAAATAACATTGACACTCAATCACTGAATTAGACGATAGGTAATCACCGTTTTGATTGTGGTAAAACGGACAGCAAAACCCACCATGTAATGGGCGCCTTAAAGTCTGATATATAGGTATAGATAAAGACCCTTGAACATTGCTTTTTTCTATGTACGTATGTATGTATTAACTTTGTGTACATGCAACAAGTAAAATATACCATGAAATATATTAGTAATTATATAATTCAACTAGAGTAGTAGCATCGGTTATAAATTTCACCTTAGAGGCAACAGGCAATGCTCAATAATCGACGTGAGTATAATGCATCCCACACGAAAGCCCTATACATTTTCCATGCTATTAAACACATACCGTCAGGTTTCCTCCCATTATCACGTGCCAAAATATAAAGATCAATACTATTTTATTCGATGTAACTTTTAGTCCTTCAAATTTTCATCGAGAGGATGAAGGGATATCGACAACTTTTTTTTGTTAATGAAGAGTTTTTAGATTTCGCTCTGGCGTTACTACTATTAGTTAAAGATGATCATTTACTCCCGATACTTTTTACACATAATGTATACCTTCCTTATATATAACACGAGAATTAACGCTATCACGAAATAGGTATTACATACCTCTGAATTACAGACGTTTCGACCAGGTTGCATTGGCGGTGGTCAGAAGCTGACTGACTGACTGGATTATTTAATTATATCACGGAATGCGAAAGTTTAAAAGTTACTTATGTATTATAGATGAATTACACTAGGACACAGAACACATAATCGTGCTTATCACACATGAATGAATGGGAATGAACCTCTGTCTCAGCAGATCTCTAACCACTAGATCAACAGGTCCGTCTAATATATACGTAAATACTTTTTTTTATTCAAATATATATAAATAGAAAATCTAAACCAGAGGGAATAGACAATACATATTCCTGCACAAACATATTTCCACTGAATCCGCAATTGAACGCGCTCAGTTCAAATATTTGTATGTCTAACAAGCCATATGTTTCATAGTTTAATACTTTCCTTTTACGATAAAAGAATCCAAATTGTGATTCAGACTTTTCTTTGTGATGTACAACATCACTGCGGTTGACGCTGTTGAAAAACTTCCGACTTGATATTGTGTGTAGCTAGTGTAGCAATGAGTATAGTATTTTATACATATATAGTAATAGTATATATACAGGCTGTTATAGAAAGATGTTTACAGTTATGTATTTTTCTTTGACATTTATTATCTACTAGCTGTTCCAACAGTTTCATCTGCTGTTATGGTGACTGCTCCGCTTCGAAGGGTCGCAGCGTGATTTTACATAGCCTATAACTTTCTTCAATTAATACTCTATCCAATACAAAAACAATTATTCAAATCTGACTGATATTTTCAGAGATCAGCTCGTTTAAAAACCTCTTCGGCTTTAATTGACTTGTTTGACTAGCAATCCGCCCCGGCTTCGCATATTTCAATCAATTTACACAACATTTTAACAAATTAATTATACATCTAAACCTTCCTCCTGAATCACTCTGCCTATTAGCGAAAACCGCTTGAAATCCGTTCAGTAGTTTTTCAGTTTATCGCGAACAAACAGATAGACAGACAGACGCGCCGAGGGACTTCATTTTTTATTTTATAGTGACTAGCAACCCGCCCCGGCTTCGTACAAATTATACAGCTAAATCTTTCTCATGAAGCACTCTTTCTATTATTGAAGACCGCACGAAAATCCGTTCAGTAGTTTTCAGTTCATCGCGAGCAGACAGACAGACAGATAGACGCGGCGGGGGACTTTGTTTTAAAATATGTAGAGATATAGTGATAATTATATTAGTCATGTCATTAATCTAGTTTACGCTTACTTTTCAGTTTCAAACCAATATTTATATATTAGAAGTAAACGTTTTTACGGTATTCACTTGATTCGACACTAAAATATAACAATACTTTTCTGTAACCATGATGAGTGCAATCCGATTGATGTACTGGATGAATAGATAAGCCTTCTGTCACACATTCTATGAACCTTAAACAATTTTTTCCTTGACCTTATTTTAAATGTCAGTATTCATGTGTAAATCGAACGTATCGGTAGCCTTTATTTGTAATGATAACATTAATATAATATTGGCGAACCCTTATAGATAACTATTACCTAAACTACGAGTTTTAATCTCACAAATTCGTCGCATATAGTTTAGGTCTGTGGTATGGCCTAAGCCATAAGATATTGATATGATAAATGAAATCGTCTAAAACCTGGCCAAAATATATTGTTCACCGCACACTGCTTTATAATTACTTTATGAAACGTATCGGAATCAGGGCTGCGATTCGACTAACTGTCGAACCAAGCTACAAGACTATTTTGTTTCATGGTCACATAATATTTCATAGTCATGAACGTGAGAAATCACAAGACTATATTTGTTTGAATGAATCTAGTCTAGTCCAATCTCAATGTTAACCAATTGTTTTTTTTTTATTGCGATAGATAATCCCTAGTCTTAAATATCCCTTTGTTTAAAAATTCTATATAATATTAAGCTAAGACTCATAGGATCAAAGTCATAACATTACAAATTGAATGTCTATAAAACGGCGCTGTGAAATTTGAATTTAAAACGTTCTACGATCAGTGCGTCTGGCAAATAAATCGTCTGAAAAATACTATAAAAGTGTCTTTATTAAAGTTATTGAGAAGAAATATTATTATAATTTTGATTTTGAATAATAATAATAATTTGATACCTCTGACACGGCCATCCGATTCAAACTGTTCATTGTAGCTAGACGGCTAATAAACATACCTTTATATTTTTATTTATTAAAACTTTATGCACATTTGTACAAAGGCGGACTTAATACCTAGGGCATTCTCTACCAGTCAACACCTTCGGGTGATGTAAAACTGCTATAAGGTAGGTGAACTAATATTTACATTACTTACATGTACAATTTTCTTAATATCATTACAACATAATATACACAGTTTCATATACTTATACATAAATATACATAAGTACTTATATTATACTTATACAGAGTACATAATTATATATTCAATTCAATCTTATATTATAATAAATAAAATAAATTACATAATTTGTTCACTGAGTGAATTCACTAACATAACACTATTCATATTATGTTATAAATAATAAATTTGGTATACAGAAAGTAGTATAGTTGCTCAGCTATTGCATTAGGTTTTTAACCTGTAATAATAGTTGTAAGTTTAGTAAATAAATTACACCCAGATACAGAGTTACAATTAGTTGTCCTGGATGGGAATCGAACCCACGACCTCTGACTCAGCAGTCTGTCAGCCAGTCAGTCAATAAGCCTATCAAAAAAAAAGATTGTCATAGATAAAGGTACCAGGGTGTCACCTATGTATTTACATTATGGAAGCAATAAAGTATTGAGTATTAAGTAAAAACAAAATCTTGAAATCAAAATGTCAGCATTTAAATCTTTTGTCCGCTTTAATTTTATATTGGGCCATAGTCTAAGGTGGGTGGCCGGGTCGGGCGCGGTCCCCACATAACAATCGTAGCTATTTGACATTAACGAGCGAACTTCTACCATTAAATGAGATTACTCCGCCAGTTAAAATACTTACAGAAGGAGAAAGGATTTCAGAGGTCTAAAAAATGCCCTCAAATAAATTTTGGGTTGCAACATTTTGTAGTTTCGGGCTCATTGGTTTCTTGATGTGTGTCGTGTTGATAATATTAATAGTTTTACTAGGATAACAAACTTTATTTTAAAAGACGAATTTAGAATTGGTGTTAAATTTTTCATTGCTTGTTTAGTTAGGTAATCCCTGATCGTTTTTGATCAAGATTCATAAAAACAAGATATCATGTTTTGGTTTATTTTATTTTGGTTTTGTATTTACACAGTTAGCATACAATACAATCGGTTAACTCGTATGTATGATATGGTGACCGTGTGAAGAAAATTTGCTGAAGATATATAACAACCATTTAAAAAATAATTTATGAAAGGAAGATTTGTGACATGTCATAAATGAAGCCAATAACTACTATTTTTGGTACATAATTATAATAAAAAATCAACAGCTGCTGACAAGCTTTAAAAAATAAACACTCATGAATGTCTCTGTTACTTCCACACTGTTATGTCTGACGTCATCTGTACTCACTCCCTGTCTAATTCACTCGTCTTTTTTACAGTCCTTCTATTTTAATCTTGGTTTCCTTTCCACGTTTAACACCTTCTATGTAGATTAATACTTTATACTTTCTTTCGAACGTATTGAATAAATACTAAAGTTCGTGACTTTAGTGTTTAGTCTCTGAAAGGCTGATAAACGCAAAAATTAATTAGTCGTATGTCAAATTATTCGTTAATAGGATCAGTTAATAGACCTATCAAATTTTACTACAAAATCTTTTGTCAAATGCCATTCGAATAAATTGACCGTAGATTAGTAAATTTTTAATCATCAACGTTTCAACACGTTTGACAGATTTATTAGGTAGTTGATCCACATTTTGATTAGCCGTTCAGAAATCGTGTGTCAGTGGATTATATAAACATGGCTTTAGGTCTAGCAAGTACAGATATAGTTAGTTAGTTAGTTAGTTAGTAGAAGATAACCTAACATTTATCTTATTAAAAAAAAATATTTTAACGCTAAAACATGGTGAGATGATTATATAAGAGCGGTTTAAATATCACGAATCATCGAAACCTTTTCCTATTTTGAAGAAGCCCTTACGTGGACATATTCAGTTTCTTTCCAATACATATCATCATATTGAGGTCAAGAAATATTCCGCTTGCGTAGTTGAAAAAAGAGAATAATTAAATTCCTGTCATTATTATATCAGAATTAGAAAAACAAGACAATTTTCTTGTCTTGTTTTTTCTATTAAAGCCATGTTGTTTGAAGTTCATTAGTTTTAAGGTAATGTATTTTGTCTATATTAATGTAATCTTGTACATTAAGAACTCGTGCCTAACAATTTAATCTTGCAATTGCCACGAAATGGGTTAACTGTTGACATTTAATATTAATGTAAAATCTCCATATGTGTGCCTAGACTGTTTGAAATATATGTCTTTGTATTTTGTCTTTATCTAAATATTTTTAGACACAGTGAATATCAGTTAGATTAGTTTGTAGGGATAGTTTGTGTGCCGATTTCTTACTCATTTTCATTGGTATTCATGACAGTCAGGTCGTGAACCTATTTGTATTAGCTTAGTTAGTTACCTTTGGTCCAGAATAATTAATAATACTTACAATTCTCATACCTATGACGGATTCTGATCACTACGTCCTAAGCTCTTAAAAAAATATTCATATAATATAATATATATTCTTAATCTTTCTTTTTTGTCATTTGCTGCATTTATCGGATAAAATCTTTTTAATCTAGAAATATATATGTATTATTTATTATGTATGTTTATGTGTGTATATGAATAAATTAAATGTTACAAAGTGATTACACTTGTTTCCCTGCATTACCTATCTAATTATATTGTTTATGTTTATAGTTATCATTTACTAGTTTTAAGCCTAACACGTTTTAATTCCCACACCATAACTACCCATTAAATTATTTGATTACTGGTCATTATTTTTCCATCCCAAGGTTGCCTGGAAGAAATTGCTTTTAGCGATAAGGCCGCCCTTTGTACATATCAAAATTGTAAAGTAACCTTAAGCAATATGTACTGGTGTACAATAAAGATTATTCTATTCTATTCTATATATAAATCGTGCCATTAAATCAATAATTACATAGGTCTTACAAAAAGGGATGAGAGTGTTACGACATCTACATATAGCAACATGTATCTTATTAAAAAAAAAATTAAAAAAACAACTGCGCTGCCAAAACAAAATATAGGCCATTATCACTCGGGATGATGCAAAGATTATAACGATACCCGAAACATCCACATCTGTTCAGGCATTTAGTAGTTATGATAAAAAAAGAAACTCTCATTCATGCATACCTACATAGACCATGAAAACAGTAGACTCCTTTTTGGTCCGTCATGTAAAAACATTCGTTAGCGCTACCACGACAAGCCGAACTACGTAATTACTACTGATCCTGCATCGCGCAGTAAAGTTCTCGTGATGATTAGTATTTACACAACTTCCCTACATCAACAGTTGTGATCACCTATCCTGGTCAGAGAATCCTTTCTTTTGGTTTGAAGGGACATAACACTCATTCCACCACAACAATACGAAGACACATTCATTAAATTTCTATCTCTTATATAAATGATTCTTTTGTGTTTGACTTGATCTGTAAAGCAGGGAGTTTATAAATAAGATAGCAAAGGTAACGAATTACCAATGCTCATCAAACTTTGCATTCTGTCGCATGCGCTTTGCCAACTATAAATACTTCTCTTGCATTATAAAAATACATTTTAGATTGCAATTTCAGATAGTCTAAATTAAATAAATTAGTGCGCAGTGCGGCAAAATTTCTGTGAGAATAAATCTGTTGCCAAAACAAAAATATTTTTTAGTTTGATTTGTAGTTCCCGCTCAATATATGTATGTATAATCAAAATTCTGGGTAAATTTATCAGGCGTGTTTTATTCTATGGTAAAGTAATTACTTTCTGGGTAAGTAGTGAGGGTAATATTATAACAGCAAACTTGTTAACGATCCAAAAGGTAATCAATTTTCTCCCATTATAACTTTACCTCGGGAATAGATGAGATGTTATATTATTTGCCTACATTGTCCGCGGTAGATTATGCCAAGTTACACTGTTCAGTATCTGTCTACTGCTAATTAATTTCACACTAACTTACATTGTCCTCAAATTTGCTTTGCGCTTATAAGCAATGTAACAAGTAATTGGAAAAAACATGTTGAAAAAGAGTGTCCTCAGAGTTTCTTTGGAGTTTGTTTGCCCGTTCTTCTAAATAGGATCTACGTATTGAAACAGGCAAGTAGCTTTACGACCGACTAATACTGACTGACTTCTATTCCCGACACTTCAAAAATATCTACAATTGGTTTAATTGAAATAAATAATTTGAGTACTGTCTGTTAGTGCAAACCGCAAGAAAATCCATTCAGTGATTTTACAGTTTACCTATCGCGAACAGACAGACAGACGCGGCGGGGGACTTTATAATATGTTGTGATTATGTAATTAGACAATACTATAATTTGGCATCAAGGAGCTGATCAGATGATGGAACCCGAAGGTGGAAGGTGAATTCAGTTAGTCAGAACTTATAAAAAATTTTTTTTCTTTTTTTTTTAAAAGACAACTACCGCATTAGGAATTACTCCTGTGTCGCGGGGGACTTTACAAACATACAAACACCGGACACAAAGAACACCCAGACTTAGGTGGGAATCGAACCCACGACCTCTGGCTCAGCAGTCAGGGTCACTAACCACTACACTAGACACTAACACTAGACCAACAGGCCAGTCATTGTGGGTACTTTAAGGGTTAAAAACCCTGTTTATGTACCTAACTCTAATTTTGTTACTTCTAAAGCATACACAAACTTGTAAAAAATGAATGCTAGTCTGTATGGCTTTTATTTTTTGTTTGTCTGTCCTAAAAAATAAAAATACTAATTTAAATATTCCACACCGATATATGCGATGTTATGATTCCCTTGTGTACTTTTAACTAAAACAACACAATAATATAACAAAACCATAACATCATTTTATTCTATAAACAAAATACCAAAGCATTTTAACGAACATATATTTTTTATATATTTCGAGACAAAATATTATTCATCGCTATCTAGATAGGGACTAAGCATAGCTTTTACTATGAGTAATAAAACGCATAAACACACGAAAACACCTTCTTTGCAAATTTACATATTCACACACAAACATTTCCACACAAGTTTTTCACTGTGAGAAAATCGAACCCGCGACCTCTTGAATTGTAGTCGAATATATAACTACTGCTGCGCCAAATAGGTCCTCAAACGTCAACAAAGTTATGAAGGCACTATTTTTCCTTGACATGTCTGCAATAAATAAAAATGATCAATCATTTTTATTTGATGTCGGTTGATCCTTGAATTTGTTTTGTGGACTGTATTTATTTTTACATCAATCATTTGTACGACTATTTGGTATGCGTAAATTAACCCAATTGGAAAAAAGTTAAAGGTTTTTGAAGTGAAGACTTCTTTAGGCACGTTTGTGCACCTATGCTATGGAGAAAAAGCACTGAACTCGTGACCGTCACGCTAATAATACACATATATATAAATCCTTTACATGGCGCTAATCTCAACATTGAGTTATTTCAGCTCCTCATTAATTAATCTTTAAAAATATAATTAGTTCAATAAAGTACTTATTGTGTGCGTAATTCATATGGTAAAATAAACAAACACATAATTGTAATTAACCAGGTGAAAATTTATAACGCCTATTGTGCTCAATAGCGAAAACCTTTATTCAAAATTTCGTCCCAACGTACGTCAGTTTGATGGATGTCACTAGTAAATGGCATCCCTTTCTTCAAAAATGAACACTTCTGATCGGCAACTCACAATTACTTATTAACAATTTTTGAAGTGAAAACTTCTTTAGGCACGTTGGGTACTTTTGGTATGGGGGAAACTGATTTCGCATGACCGTCACGCTCAGATGACAGATGTGTCAGTTATGTTTTTACTTCTGACGTGCAGTCCTACGACTGACAGTTTTTTTTTTTTTTTTTATTATTCAATAAAGGAGTAAGCGTTTGTCTTCAAACTCACCTGATGGAAAGTGATGATGAAGACGAAGATGGTACACGCCTATCCAAGAGAAACCTATTCACTCTATTCTTGAGCTGTCAAATCGTTTAGTTGGACTTTAGGTGTTGTGACAGTGAAATGATGGAACCTCTCTCTGCCTCTAGTAGTCCAATGAAGGAATGGTGAGGGTTCAATTAGTTCTCATGTAAATTGCGGAGGCTTAGGGAAGCTGGGTTACGAACTAAATAAAATTAAGTTAACTTAATCCCAACTAATATTACAAATGCGAATGTGAGTTTATTTGTTTGTTGCGTTTTTACTCCTTAACTACTAAACCGATCATCATGAAATTTTGTATACACTATATTGCCAAGGGTAGAGAAGAGTAGTAGTAGAGAGCCCTAGCCTTTGAGCTAGTATTAAAGTGTTGTTGTCAAGGGATAGTGTTGAAGGGCCTACGACTTTAGCGTTAGCAATAAGTTACGTCCTTTGTAATTCAAACTAGTTGTTCAAGTTAACTGCCTCGATTTTATGTTTTTTTTATGGTATAGGGGGCAAACGAGCAGACGGGTCACCTGATTGTAAATTACTACCGCCGCCCATGGCCACATGCAACTCAAGAGTAACAAGTGCGTTGCCAGCTTTTAAGGTGGGACTAAGGTAGGGTAGAGATGAAGAGGGAAGGGTTATGGCCTCCGGTAACCTCACTCACTCGGCGAAAAGCAATGAAATTATCACTACGGTCGACCCGGCCCATACGTGCCGAAGCATGGCTCTCTCATGTTAATGTATACATATACATTAACAATAGGAATAGGTAACAATGACACGCAAAATACATATTTTGCGTGTCATTGTTACCTATTCCAATACAGTAAAGTCCATCAAAGATTGTCTTTAAGAGATAATAGACTGCCATAATACCGCCGATTGTACTGGTTTAAAATGTTGTAGTTTACGTATGTATCTTGTTCTTAGTGTGCAATAAAGTCTACCATCTATCACTGTTCACTTCATTATAAAAGATTACCGAATCAGCTCGGTCCACACAGTTGTTTTTTTATAAGTCCTGTATTCCTATACAGATAGAAAAATAATAATAACTTGACACATGTCACACACGGCCGTCTGATCTCAAACTAGGCAGAGCCCGTACCATGGTAACCAGACTGCTGATAAACATACAAATATCTTTCTAAATACATGCATATTACTTATAAGTAAATTACACCTAGATACAGAACAAATGACCATGCTCATCATACAAATATTTTTCGTGGATGGGAATCAAACCGAATCGGTATGAGAATCTTAACTTAACTTACCATGGAAAGGGACGGTGAAGACGAAGATCGTACACGAAAAAGAAAGAAAGAAAGAAAAATATTTTATTTGTATCTTCAGTTATAAGAAACAAAAGACTATTCACTCTACACATGAACGATCCAGGATTATAATTGACTGGAAAATAGATGCAGGCAGCTCATTCCACACCGAACAAAAAAATAACTGTCAAAGTGTTTAGTTCGACCTATTTATATATATACTACTGGACCCGACAGACGTTCTCCTGCTGTAACGTAAAAAATATTATTCCTGTAACCCTATCACAGCGCCATCTACCGGGTCCAATTGTAAATCTCCACTTGAAGCCACACAAAAAATTTCATTAAAATCGGTCCAACCGTTTAGGAGGAATTCAGTGACATACACGTACAGAAGAAATATATATATTAAGATTAGTATTTGTTACTATAAGTCCTTAAAGTTTTTCCTGTTTCTGTAACATCCTAGCATCTGAATCCTTTTGATTCAAATGCCGGCGCCTGTTCTAAATAGGAACTATTGTGTGAAAGAAAAAAACAGACAAAACTAAACTATTAAACAGTGCGTCTCCTATTACTTATTCTCTGTTTAATTACAATAGTGAAGACATTAACAGAAAAAATAGTTTTGTAAACGTCACGATATAGAAATAAACGATCTTTATATTTCCCAAACAGCTTGTCATTGCTTAAAGACGCAAGTGGTTAAAATGTACTAGCACCGAGCGCGACGCCGCCGGATCAGATTATTTAAAGTTCCTATTAATAAATCAATAAATCTCCAATATTATTATGTATTAACTTCGCCGGAATTACGCGTTAACCGAGCGAGGTTTCTAATTATAGAATACCCACAATTACATTAATACCCGTTTGAACCAAGTTTGAACGAATTAGATTATTTACAGTTCATATTAATAAATCAACATTGTTAACAGCTCAGTGAGTTTCAGGCAATTTGCGCCTCTCGCACTATTTGTTAAATAGATCTTGTCTATTTGAGTTTGACAATTAATTTATGATATTGGCATGTCAAAACATTAATACTTTAAACACCAAATTAACCCTTTTCAAAATTACCAAAACACAGTAAAACCTTCTGCTGATCAGGCGGCCGAGGTCTGCAGGGGTTCCCAGAGGCCTAGATTATACCCGGGGCCTTTGCAAGAGTCCACTTGTTACAGAACTCCGTGTAGTTTTAGTTAGTTCGATTCTGGCATACCAGGGAGGTGATGTCACCACCTCAGCGGGGCTACACAATAATGAAAATTATGGATAACACCACCACCAAGGATACTGATGAAATATCCGTTAACTAATATCATATAAACTAATCTTCTCGCCTTAGCCACGCACATTTGCTACAGTTTAAAGAGTATCAATTTTATTCCATCATCATCCTCCGCGTCTTTTCCCAACTAAGTTGGGGTCGGCTTTCAATCTAACTACGATACGGCCGAACTTTGATATTTTACGTGAAGCGACTGCCATCAGACCTCCACAACCCAAGTACTAGGCGATATCGGAGTTCTGTAGTTAGACCAGGTTGTCGGACTTTTTTAGGGCTCCAACTACCCGTAACGAATGCCACAGATGTTTGAATGGCACCCGGGACCGACGGTTTAACGTGCTCTCCAAGTCAATTTTATTCCAAACAAATTAAAATACATAAAATATTTTTTATGCAAAGGCTCTTAACTGAGAATTCATGACAGTACATATTAAAGTTACAATAGAAGTCAATGTAGTGACCTTTTCGAATGCAATATAATGATATTGGAAAATTCCAGAAAGAAATTGAGTCCCGTTTCAGATTTCAGTGAACGTTTCTCGAATTTATTGGAAATAAACTGGTGCGCGCGGTTTTACCCGTTCCTTATTTCAGTTTTTGAATGTATTGGAATACCAAGATTTGATACAGAGTTGTATATTTTTTGTCTTCTCTTGCCGATTAGGAATGGTCTAAAAGGGTATTCGGAAGGACAATAATAATATATGACATAACATAAGACACGCCTTTCTCCCATCAGAGACAACACCCTGTCACATGCTTACATTCACGGGCTTCTTCAAACTTAAATCCCACTAATCCCACTTCTCACTAATCTCACTAATATTATAAATGTGAAAGTTTGGATAGATGGATAGATGGATGTTTGTTACTCTTTCATGCCAAAACTACTGAACCGATTGCGATGAAACTTGGTATGTATATAGGAGGAGACTTGGATTAACATATAGGCTACTTTTTATTCCGATATTCCCACGGAATCAGGGCTTACGCGGGTGAAACCGTGGGGCGCTGCTAGTAAGACATATAAATCAGATTTTGTTTGACAAGTCCTGAAGAAAAAAAAACAAAATGATTTTACCCTATGAATACATTTACTACGTTACGATTTCTTTTGGAAGTTGTACACGTCTTCAATTAGTTTACAGCAGTTGCGCTCATTTATTGCAGTAATACTTAACTTTGTTCGCTTGTTTCAAATTACTTTTTAATTTGTTATTCTGCTCCCTGAATATTTATATAACAACACATTAACTTTTGGAGTACGACAAACACCTATAAACGTGTAAAGTTTTTAATTAAAAGATCTAAAAGTACGTTGTTTTACGTTTGGCGCCAGATTTGCAACTCAATTAGGTAGAACAAGTCAGAAAATAACTTGGCCATAAAAACAATCCTCCACTTTTTTATATAAACTATTATATAGTCTACTGGGTGTCATGACTGGTCAAGCTGCTTTCATATAAAGATAACCCTGGACACTTATTATGACATTTTAACATTTCAAATTATGTTTTCTTGGGTCCTCGAGTATGAAAAATCTTACTCTAATTTTATTTAGTTCGTAACCCAGCTTCCCTAAGCCTCCGCAATTTACATGAGAACTAATTGAACCCTCACCATTCCTTCATCGGACTACTAGAGGCAGAGAGAGGTTCCATCATTTCACTGTCACAACACCTAAAGTCCAACTAAACGATTTGACAGCTCAAGAATAGAGTGAATAGGTTTCTCTTGGATAGGCGTGTACCATCTTCGTCTTCATCATCACTTTCCATTTTTTTTTTTTCCATCTGGTCTGTTTCATTGACAAAATAAATTCATTTTCATTCTCATCGCCTTTAGTGTACATTTTATACTAAATAACACGCCTGTATCCCCGAAGAGGTAGGCAGAGCCTTATTAAACACCCACATTCCGTCAACTATAATTTGGTCCCGTTCACGTAATATTAAGTGCAAGCCTATTACATGTGCAAGCCAATTGCTGTCAACTGGGCACTTCGGGAATTACTTGAATTGACTGTACGGATGGAGCATTGGTTTAAGTGGTCACCTCGCCAAGTGTTGTGGGTTCAAATCCCACACAAGACAAAAATTTGTGTGATCCACAAATAATTGTCCCAAGTCTGAGTGTTCTTTGTGTCCGTTGTTTAAATGTTTGTGAAGCCCCCCGCGACACAGAAATTATCCTAATGCGGGAGTTGTCTTTTTAAAGAAAGAATGAAAGATGGGAAAAATGGGAGTATATAGTATAGTAGTAATAAAGGGAAAGGTGGGTAATTTGGGAAAGGAAGATAACTAAAGGGAAATTGCTTATACTGATGGATTAATTAGTGTAAGTAATAGCTCGAGGAAGTCAGGGTCGCATATCTGTAGCTCATACTGGTAGTTGCCAGGAAGTCCAAGTCCCTCTAACAAAATCAATGCTAGCAATGCAATTGTAAAAGTTTCCCAAGAGAAACCCTAAGATACACAAACAGAAATACGTCCCGAGATATTATGTTTGCATATGTTGTCCATATTAAATTCAGCGGTACTGGTCGATAGAAAATGCTGAATTTCAGGAATTTGTAGCAACGATATATACTCTTTGTAATCTTACGTACTTCGCTTGGAATTCTATATTCGAATATGTTAAAGGAAAGCATGAATTTGCCTAAAGTATGGCACTGTTCAGTTTTTTGGCATATTGAAGATGTATTGTAGACTTGAATTTGTGGAACCGTTCCGAACCACCACCGGCTTTCGGTGGGGCGGTGTGTCGGAATCGGATTGATTAAAACCACAAGGTGTGCCTAAAAAATACTGCGCCTAAAAAAAGTGACATCGTTTGAGCGCCTAACACTCACGCGGTAGGTCGCTTCGCCCCTTGATAAAGGCCACCCGAATGGCCAGAATACATACGCGAGTAAAACCGTGAAAATGTGAGTAAATATATCTATAAAAATATTGATATGAATACCACTCACGAAAGTTTTATTCTAATATAATTTATCGTAAGGTAAAAGATTATATTACACATACTTTCAAAACATTAATCGGATATAATTTTCTTGACACAAAGTAATTACAAAGTTACTTATGACTCTAGGAAATATTCGCAATTAGGTATTTGAAAGAGATGTAAATATTCGCTGAACACTTTAAAAGTATTTAAATTTTATTTAAAAGTCCTCCTAAAGGTTTTATATTTTTTTGAAAAATGGTAGGTAATGCCTAAAAGTCCTGCAGGTGGTGGGCGTATGTGTCGTTCGGCTCCCTTCAATATGGTTGATATGTATGATGGCTGCCACGTGCGTCATGCTCGTGAATAGGTGCCGTTGGTAGCGGCTGGTATTTACGAGATTTTAGACTAATATGTTACATTATAAGCAATGTAACCAGAAGATTTAAAAAAACATGTTTAAAAAGATTGACCTTTTAGTTTCTTGCCTGTTCTTCTGCATAATAATTATTATTTTATTGTTTCTCTCACACAGTACGGCAATACATTAGGCATTAGACACAAAACAGACTTACTTTAGACATATTGTTATGCTTCTATATGAAAGACTGGTATCTGTACTAGAACAGGCCTGTATGACAGATTACCAGTCTCTCCCAGCTCTGGATTTGTGCAGTACTAGATGTCAGGTATGTGTTATTGATGAGAGTTTACAAAAATTACTACCGAGTGGCAGTGTGCATAGGATCTACGTATTGGAAGAGGCAACTAGCTTCACGGCTGACTTATTCTGACTAATTCGTACTCCTGACAATTCAAAAATACCTACTTATAATTCATAGAAATAAATGGTTTTAATTTTCGTTTATTTTCAAGTGTTTTCATTATTCTTTCATTGTAAAGCCAAGCATTAAAAGTAAATTATTTGGTGATAGCAATGTATAATGTTACAAGTTATTATGCCATACAACTTTATATGTAACCGTTTGGACGTTTAGTAAATTAAAACTGATTTGACTTGACAGTTAACTATAGTATCATTATTTAATACAAAAAGTGCTTGACTTAAAATTGAAATTACCATATGTTTTTAAGTGTGATCAAGCGGATAGCGGCGTTACTATTCGCTATCACGCGAGCATGTACGAATAATTGTGTTCTTCTTCTGCTAATAGCACAATAACTGTTAAATCATTTCAGCATTATTTAAAAAAAATTACCAATGTTCATCTATATTCTCTAAATTGTGCACTGGTTTAATACACGAATTACAAGCACTCATCCAAATATAAGCGATTGCTCGAGCATACGCTGGACCGCTCAAGCAGGGTGCGTGGGGAGGCAAAGAACAACAACAAGCTCAAGCATTTATCCAATCCGCTGTATCTGAGTTGAACCTTATGATATCAATTCCTTCATATGTTCTATCTGAACAACGTCATTAATTCTTGTCAGGACGTCTAAACTAATGATATAGAATAAAATTTAAAAGTATATTCCCATAACAATAGCTCTTAGGCAATACATTATACAATGAGACGTCTAGATAAAATCCTTCACTTGGATGAGGGTGTCGTGTCGTATGCATGCGGCGTGGGATTTCGAAGGCAGGGTCGGACGATCAGTTATCGGCCGTGTAAAGAACTAATATCGTATTTTATAGCTATCCACCTGTTTTTACTTCTATACAGTCAATAGTAAAAACCATATGACCTGCCTGATTATTAGCAGTTAGAAGTGCCAGCAAAATTCATATTAACATTCGGTGAATCGCGGACGTTGCATTTTTTTTTTTTCAATAAAAAAAAACACTCGGCATAATACTCAAACAAAACTCAAAAATTTTGTTCATGCTTGTTTCGTCGCTATGGTCGACACTTAAGTGAGTACCAGTTGTCTTATGCCAGCTATTTGTGGCAGATTTACTTTACTAATCATATATTTGATAAAAAAAATCTACCATTCGACAAAATAGGGTTATCCTACCATTTTAGGGAGGTTAAATATCATTCGAAATAGTAGAATAATCCTATTTTTTTAAGGCTGCAGTGGCAAGAAAATACAGATATATTCTAGGTTAACAATTCTTTGAATTAGCTGTAATAGAGAAAAAACCTTAAAAAATTACCGAATTATTGAAAACTAGTAGTCTAGTTGATTAGTCAAGCAGGTTAACTTTATGACCCATGGAAATCACTCACTAACAAGAAACCAGTTTACCTAAGTGCTACAAAAATTCAAAGGAAGTCGTACAAAGTGCTCAGGAATTCTACCCTTTTATGTCAAAGTAACAAGCGAAAAATATCCTTAAAAGCTTAGTATCGAAGCCGACAATAAGCAAGTTCACCTTACATGGAAAAATATTTTGTTTCCAAGTATGTCTCGAGTGTCGGATTTTATTTTCTAGTTTTGCAACAAAGGAAACTGGTACCAAAATAGCATCAGTTTTGTTCTTAAAATAAACGATATCTTTGTGCATTATTATCATTTGGGAAATTTATAATTTTTAAAAGGAAGAAAATTTCAATTTTGGAACTTGACAGAGTTTGAGTTTTCGTTCTGTTCTCTGTCTTTCAGCTAACTGAAATGATAAGAATGATGTGGTTTGAGAGTAATTAAAGCTATATTAATATTAGCAGTATTATGACGCGTGATAAATTGTCAGACTCTAAACGTCAAAAAAGAAGAAGATATTAAGAAATATCATAAAGATTTTACCCGTAGATTTTTCGGATTTTTCGGAAAAAATAATATACCTGTATCTTTAGATCCTCAAATCACAAGTCTCAGAAAACTACCAGAAAGATAGGTGAAACTGCGGGGGGGCTTGTTTTAATATAACCTTACTAATTTTTATTTTTTATTTTTTATTTAGGTCCACCAACAATTGTTTACATTATTTATTTATTATTATTATTAAATTTACATTATTACATTTATTCAGTTTATAACATTTCTCTTTTCAGTGGGGCATCTGTGTGTGAACTAGATAGCTTAATATCTGTGCTTCAGACAGCAGCGCCTTCCATAATATAGCAATTTTAAAATACATTATATTAACTATGATCGTAAACTTGTATGTCAGTTATACCAAAATTAAATATAAGATTTATTATTATAAAATACAATCAGTTGTGGAGTGTTTTTTGGAATTCATGCGGATGTGTCTTTGTTTATTGCTTGTTAAGTACGTTTTGTTTGTCGGTCTTGCAAGCTAACAACCACTTAAAATAAAAATCCTATGCAGTTGATTTTTTTTATATTTCTAATAAACACTCGTACTCTTAAGATATAATTCCAGTCATTTATTTTTAATGTTGTATCCATAGAGTTGGCAGTAAACACTTACTGCCAACGCTGCCAACTTACATCTGTTGTTGCATTTATCTACTTAGATGCCTCTCTTGAGGTGCACAGCGTAGTTGCCAGCTCCATTGTTACTAGCAGCATCATTAATTTCATTCTAAAACACGGTAAACACGCTAAACTGTATATATTATTCATTTTTCAGTAAGAAACCTGTAAGAAGTCATTTCATAGATTCTATTGTTTGCTTTTTCCGGAAGTCATAACAGAAAAAAAACAGGACAAAAGAAAAAAAAATGTCATAATTATTATTGTTCTCTCGGATAAACAAACTCAAATCTGGTGTCATTTCCTGCAGACCCACATATCAACGCGTCAAGGTTTCTGCGCGACGGCAACGGGAAACGGAAGCCGGCTTATCTCACGTCTCGCTCTGACAGCAGTATAAGTTAACACAACAAGCGAGAAAACATCAAAATAAATACTATTACGTCTCATTCATTTGATAATAACAGTTTTTTGATGACATCGTGGATACGTTAACGTGCTCTCCGAAGCACGGAGGAGTCTCAATGTGTTAAGAATAGGCACGCATCCTGAGACTGACCGGGCAATTATTACTTAACCTTGTAATGTGCTAACCTACTATGTTACTACTTAGCCACGAGCCCCCTACTGATGATGATAATGTAGCGATTAGAGAATGAGACAATTTTTTTTTATTATGTGGTGAAAGAATTGAGTTCTCTGAACATTGTCAGCATTTAGCGAGACTAATCTGAGATTCTCTATAGTCTAGTCTTTAGATAAAATTACTTTAACAACTTGCATCTTGGACCACGGTTGTACCGCAGGATATGTTCATTTGAACTGTACCAACAATTTTGTAACGCAATTATTAAATTCTCATTTATCCGCAAAAGTTACTCTTAAAAGTTCTAAGTGGCTTTTAAAAGAACCTTTTTGAAGTTTTATGTCGGTTGTCTAGAAGTGAAACTTTATTATATATCCAAATATTATGATTGTGAAAAAGGTAATTTCCTGACGAAACCATCGAGCGTCCCTCTCTGTCACACCTCTACAAACGCTCGCTTTTCTATGCAAACTTTAGACAGTAATTACTTAATTCTTTAATATCATACGTCCAAAGTATGACTTGATATCAGCTTGTCTAATTGTTATAAGTATATACCAGAATATAATTTGAAGAAAACTATACCTAATTACAATGTGATTAGGGTACAAAATAAAAAACGGGTGAGGTGTCTTTGGGACACCAGGATTAACATTGCGCAATCTGTTTTTTTTATAAGAACTTCCCACACCAATACTCATTTAATATTTTTTTTGCACTTTCAGTTTATTACAAAAATATTAGATATAAAAATGATAGACGTGTTACGTCAAATTTTACATCACAAACTAGTAAAATTAATAATAAATCACCGGGAAATACTGGTCTCTTGACAAATCTTCAATCATCGAAATATATTCTTTGCTTTGATTTTTTCACTCAGGTTCATAATATGTACTTAACGCGAGTGTCCCCACGTCTTGCCGATATGCTGAATCACAAAAAAAAGTTGCCATTTTAGGTAATAGATGAAAAAGTTCTTGTTGTAAAAGAGAACGAAGCAACGTAGTTTTTAACACTAATACAAACTCAGCAACGATTTACGTTTTTAGAGATATTTGAGTTACATGTCGATTTCGACCAGCTTCGCTTCGTTGAGTATTTGATAGCAATAGCAGAGGCCGCCTGTCCCAAAAATATTTGTGTAACTACGTATTAAATGTACATATTTGCCAAAAAAATATGTTTAAGTATGTTTATACGTGTTCTAGAATGTATTATTTAGGTTCAGTTGGTAATACTAATTTAATACAACTTTAAACCATACATTTAAATAGATAAAATATACCAAAATCTTACACAAATTTCAATGAAGTCAATAAACATCATGCTATCATTCACACGGCTATTACAGACAAAACAAAACAAAACCCATAAACCGCTTTAGTTTTCCAAGACTAATTTGTTTTAGAAAACATGGGATTCTTGCAAAACTAATTCGTGTAAACTCCAGAGAAATACATCAAGATTCCCTTTCTGAATGAATTATATAGGGAAAACAGTTCCCTAAGGTACCGACAGCAAGGCTGAGAATCGTGTATCGGGTATCCGGGTCTAAAGTTAGAGAAATGTCTTTATTGTACACAAAGTTTTTCGTTTGTCAATAAACGGCGATTGGTTAATTTGTTCGTTCAGCCGTATAATGGTTTTGGAACGGAAACATTCAATAATTGGGATCTGTTTGATATTTTCTTTTCGATTTTGGTCAAATTTTCTTTTTTTTTGCTGATTCAGCATTAAAAGTAATGTCACTTTTATTGGTTATCATCTTAACGAAATTGTATTTTATATACCTATTTATTATTTAGGGACTATAGTCATTAGTTAAAATGTATTTTTGATTTTATTCTTCGTATACAGTAGTATATGTAGTAAGTAATGGTATTATAATTTTCGCTTATTCAGACGGGTCACCTGATGGTAAGTGACTACAGTCGCCTAGAAACACCTACAACTCAAGAGTCATAAGTGCGTTGCCGGGCTTTAAGGTATGAGGTAGGGGAAAGGGGGTGAGCAAGTTACCTCCTTCCCTTTCAATCAAATTTCAATTCCCATTTCAATCAAACAATCCAACAACATTTAAACATTTTATGCAATCAGCTGGTCTTGATCTCTCTGGTCATTCACCGTACCGCACAAAAAGAATACCTACACATATTGGGCGTACATCGCATTGCGCCAAATGGAAGTAATGACTATAATAATAATATTTTTTTATTTATTTCCACAAATTACACAAGTCTTAATAACTAAGTTGACAAAAAGTTTAGCTTAATTTGTAATTTGTGGGCGATCTTGTGTGTGTGTGTGTGTTTGTGTGTGTGTGTGTGTGTGTGTATTTTATTTTATTTTATCCTTCGAGGGTAAAAATACTTTTACATATCATAAGGTCTAGATCTGCGACCTCGTATGTCGGACTCGACCAGAGATGGTCTCTACCGACTAAAAAAAACCCTCTTCTCTTATCCACATCCCTGTGGAACGGCCGCGAGGCTTTACTTCACGGAGGGACGAATAGCAGAAGCTTTATCTCTTTTAAACCTTCTTTGAGGTTACAGTTTTCGAGCCAGCTCTTTGCTTCGTAGGTCTTTTAGTACCTCCGTTACGTAGGTGCTCGTTGCTTCCCAAGCCATCTTAGACGAGAGCATCAACTCGATTAAATTTTCAGGACATACTAGTCTCCCAATTGTTGTTTCCCATGCAACACGGGCCTCTTTGTAGGTTGCATATGAAAAGAAGACGTATTCAGCATCTTCGTTCTTGCCACTGCACGCTAGGCATTTTGGAGAGTCTTCGTGTTTGAACCGGTGCAAGTATTCTCGGTAGCACCCGTGACCGGAAAGCATCTAGGTGAGGTAGTAGTTAACCTCCCCATGTTCACGGCTGAGCCATGGTTCGATTGATGGTTGAGGTATCCCATGACAGTTGCCACCTACGAATACTCCTCCGCCTCTCATCGGTTTTCACCTAAGCCTTGGTTAGGTCCAAGCTGGTTTTTCTGTGCTGATACAGATTCTTCCGCTCCTCGGTCAAGATCTCTATTGGAAGCATGCCAGATATCACGCATGCCGCATCAACGGACACTGTGCAAAAAGCGCATGCAACACGTAAGGTACTTACCCTGTATACTTGTACAATTTCACGCTTTGGTTGTTGTTTTTGCATTACATCAGACCAGATTGGAACTCCATATAAGATTGTTGTTTGGGGCCTCCAATATTGGGCATAAGCCTAGCTACCGATCTTGCTACAACCGATGTTTTTGCGATATATTCTACATGCTTTTTGAAGCTGAGACGCGTGTCAGTCATTACTCCCAGATAGTAAACATATGGTTGCGTTTTAAGCTCATAGTTACCGAGTGAAGTTGTTTCTATCTGTTTCCTACTAGTGATTAGAACGGACTCTGTCTTATGCTCTGCCAGCTCCAGTCCTGCCATGTTCATCCACTGACGAATTACTTGGAAAGTCTTATCAAAAGCCCATTTTAGTTCTCCCAAGTGTTTAGCTATGACTACAACTGCCAGGTCATCAGCAAATGCAACTAGTCGTGTTTCACTCGGTACTTCACATTTGAGCAATCCATCGTACATAATGTTCCACAGAAGAGGGCCCAGTATTGAACCTTGCGGTACTCCTCCCGTGACCTTGTACTCTTTAGCTCCATTATCGGTATCATATATGACGTCCCTGTCTGTGAGGTAGCTAGCTACTATGTTGCATAGGTAATCCGGCACTTTCATGTTTAACAGGGCTCTCATTATTACATCCCATCTTGCCAAATTGAACGCATTTTTATGTCTAGGGTCGCAACCAGGCAGTACTTCTTAGAGCCTCCATTCCATCTAGTCCCTGTCCCTGCCTTGCAGTTTCAGTGACCAGGCCGATAGCGTCTAGGGTTGATGTGTGTGTGTGCGTGCGCGTGCGTGTGTGTGTGTGTGTGTGTGCGTGCGCGTGTGTGTGTGTATGTGTGTGTTTGTAGGGAGTTATAAATCCTTAATCTCTCATTTTAATGATGATCTGACGTTTGTATTGTGATAAGTATAAACAGAAAGGGGTTATTGTAAATTTTTCGCGTGGATCAAACTTACACGCCTAATTAATTTGATAAATTGTATCAATATATAGTAGACATATTAATAGTAAACCCTCGTAATTAAAATTGCACGCTCTGTGGAAGTTGCCCAAACTAATAACTAGTATAAAATATAATAATAAAGAGTTGCACTCATTTAAAAAACAAGTGAAGGATTATTATTTGTCATTATAAATACTTTTTAATTATATTATTATATGTGTATGTGTATGTATATATATTTTAGTGTCTGTATAAGTAATGTGAATATTAATATGTGTATGTAATATGTTTATAGGTAAATATAGTATTCAGTATATAGTATATAAGCTATTGTACACCACAGACTACCCTCAATTATATTTGACAATATCCGTACAAAGGTTGTCTGGAAGAAATCACCGTGTGCGCCTAATAGACCGCCGATTGCTATACCCTAACATCTGTAAATTGTTTTGCATTATGTACTTTTTAAAGGTGTACAATAAGGTAAAATAAATAAATAAATAAATAATAAAGAGTATATCTATCTAAAAAGTGTTGGTAGGTACCTCCTTATTGTTTATTACATTGGTTTATTATTTTCGACGACGACGAAGAAAATCCTGAATATTATTCAAATAACTGCATGGATGGCGCAATGATTTAAGTGGTCACCTCGCCACTACGCCGCGCCGAGTGTTGTGGGTTCAAATCCCACACGGGACAAAAATTTGTGTGATCCACAAATAGTTGTCCCGAGTCTGGGTGGCCCTTGTGTCCGTTGTTTGAATGTTTGTGAAGCCCCCTGCGACACAGGAATATTCCTAATGCGGGAGTTGTCTTTATTATAAAAAAAAAAAGAATGTTCAGATTTTTCTTCATTGCTATTTATAATATCCTATTTTTATAATTTATACTAGCATATATATAGCAACCCGCCCCGGCTTTGCACGGGGGTACAAATTATACACCTACCTACTTCATAAATCACTCTGTCTATTGGTGAAAACCTTAGGAAAATCCGTTCGGTAGTTATTGAGTTATCGCAAATAGACAGATAGACGCCGCACGGGACTTTGTTTTATAATATGTAGTGATTACTACATAATTAGGTATTATGAATAAAGGTAAAAAACTAAATAAATATAGGCTTGGGGAGAAGGAAAAGCTAGTAGAAACGGATGACCGTCCGTTTCTACTAGCTTTTTCTATTATTTAAAAAACGGACACCAAGTGAAACTAATTGGTGATCCCTGTACTAGACCAACAGGCCCGACGACCGTTTTTTTTCGTTAAAAGTACTTTTGACCGATTAAGTTTGACTCTTACATTTGTACCTATCTACCTGTTAATTTTCTGTCTGTTAAATAGGTATTTAGGTAAATAACAAATAGACTATCTTGGTTTAAATCTAACTTGCTCATAACGTCTCTTAAAACTTTTAGAGAATAAACCATAAAGTTTCCAAGTTCAAAATCATCTAGATCCTAATCAGCCGTTATCGAAGCATCGGGAACTTTCTAGGCACCACGTTCAAAGGATTTTCAACTCATTTTCATTTTGCTTCAAGTTTGAATAAGTTTTTTTTTATCGAGTTTCTAATAAAAGTTTCGACACACCAAGGCCTTTCGATTTATATGCAAATTTATTCTTTCATGCTTCTTCTGAAGTCATCACAGTGCCTGTAGAGATAGGCAATATTGTAAGTAGTCTTAATATTTCTCAGGGCAACTATCTCATTATATCTAAGAACGTTTAGGTTAATAACCAAAATGTTAAAACAACGCACTCCTCTCCCGTATAAATGTTCATTGAATTGCAATATTCTTGTCCTAAACTCATTGATATACAAAATGCACTTAATATAGGAAGGAGGAGGGGGAATAACTTAACCGATGTTTTAAAAAATGTCTTGAAAGGATATTTTATGATTTGTGACTTCTCTGGTGCCTGTTATAAACGTGGAAGAGTCATGCTTCGACAAGTTTGGGCCGGTTCGACTGGAATGATACCACGGCTTCACAGAAAACCAGCATGCAATAATGCTTGTGTTGTGTTTCGCCGAACGAGTGGGGTACCGGAGGCCCTAACCTCCCTCCCTACTCCTACTTTAAAGGCCGGGAAGGCACCTGTGACTCTTGAGTTGCAGTGACCGTCTGCTCATTTGTCCCATATCATATAATCTCATAGTTAATATTTATACCTTTATTTAACTTAAAAATTTTGTTAGAATGTCATTACATATGCGGGATATATGCATACATGTGCGGGAATTAACGTGATCACGTAGGTATTACATACATTTGAATTGCCTGACGTTTCGACCAGGTTGCACTGTTCTCGCTCAGAGGCTGACTGGTTCAGTGGTGCACGCCCACTGTCGTCAAGTCCGTGAGGTAGAAGGCCATGTACCGTCACATACTATACCACAGATAAGCTAATAGTGCTATACTATTATTTATATGTACTATAATAATAGTGTCTTTATTTTGTATGCAAACCCATGTATCCCTATTCTAGTGTTATATACAAGCGAGGTGGCATGTTTCATAACTGGATTCCACGCTATAGATAATTTAAAACCATCTTGGCAGGTGTTTACACACAGCCTACTCTCGAGTAAAAGTGGCGTTCGGTGGAGGCAAAGACTACAATAGTATATAGGATATAGACAGGCAGCTCTGCTTCTTTTTATTGACAACACAAAACTTTGCTTAGTGGTCAGATACCGAAAACTAATATAATATACATATCTATAGGTATATATATACAATTGATCAATATATAGGTACCTACCTATACGGTGTATGTGTGTGTTTTGTTGTTCCCTGTTTCTTGTTTTATTGGTTTTAACATGAGAATTTTATACTTTAGTTAATTAATGTCTGTTTATGACTAATCTCCGATTTTTATATTCAAGTAACGGATAGTTTTACACATAAAACAACCAAAACTTATATTGCAAAAAGAAAAGCACAAGAAACCGGCAATCGGTACTTATACGCAGCCATTTGCAATATAAGTGAAGTGCTGCCAACCTAATATTAATAAGTTCCTAATATTAAAAAAAAATTGTTTATTCTTACGATTGTATTTTTAATTAATATTATTGTGTGTTGGTGAACAAATTGTTGTTTGTATAGAATTTTAAGTTGTTTTAGATATTTAATATGCAATATTTTGTTATATAAAAATGCGAATTTTAAATCGTAATACATTTGAGAGTAATAAATTTCCCCTCATCAAAATCATAAATTTAAATATTGTAACACAGTAATTTTAGTTACGGTATCTATCCTTGGGATGGCACTGTACTCAATAAAAAAGTGTAATTCTTTTATGTTCCAAGTTGCCATAGCATGGGTGGAGGAGGTATGTGGTTAAAAGACGTCCTTTGTCAGTCGCGCGATCGCGTTAATTCCCGTACATATTCATAATTATACCATAACACGCGAAAGTTTTAATGTTTGTTAGAATAATTACATAACACTTATACACGTTTGGTTTGGTGCAGAGAAACGCTACCTATAGATTCGTATTTATTACATCTACGTAATGTTTTTTTAATGTTATTCCGAAAGAGAAATTCTAATATATTCTAACGACTGTTGCGTTACGGCAAAACTCTTCATAAACATAAAAAAATAATCTAAATATTCAGGACCAAAACTCTCCTTTTATTTCAAAGGAATAATTTGTTATCGTCAAAAAAACGATCCTCATTTGAATTTGATCTTAGATTAAGAAAAAATGTAATATTATGTATTTATTATACCCCTTCCTAGTCAAATATATTATCGACGACGCAGCCCAAAACTACTTATCTAGTAATATCACAAATGCCGAAACTCCCTGTTTAATATAATTACAATTACTATAATATCATGTCCCTTGATACAATAGACGTATAGCAAAATGAATCTCCATAACTTCCGTACACCTTTTCGATAATTAAGAATGTGTAATATAGCTTAGAATAAAAAAAAACAACCGTTCACTTCAAGCGCTCTTACCGCTGTCATCTTGACTTTTGACACAGAGCGGTACGCAAGCGGTCTGCATATATCGACGCCGAATCACCTTCATATGCTTCTAATTTTCAAGTTAGTATGTGGATGGCTGCGCTTTGGGTTTACTGTCAACACGTGGACTGCGAAATCTCAACTCAATTCAACGTGTCAGCTAACAACTAGTAAGCTGGGACAGTCTGTGTCCTAGATCGTTATGGTTATGCTTGAGTCATGAACTTACATCGAAAATACTTCGGTATTATTTGTGACAAAACCATTGACTTCATAATAGTTAATCTTATTTGGAATATTAATTTGCGGCGATTTTCCTTTGTCACAATAAATTAAATTCTGTTTTATTTGAAATTTAAATTTGGAATGGAAACGATATTTAAATCTAAATTAATTTTGCTTAGGGCAAAGACTAAGTTATGTATGAAAACCAGTTATTGGAGGAATATTCGAAAAATTTGAAACATCATATTGGAAAGTTAGTCTTTTGTACTTCTTCTATAAATTATGTAGCAGAAGTGCAAAAAGCTAATATTTAAACTTTAAGTAATTTCAATTTCATATTCCTCCCAAATTTGCTTAAAAATATCCTTTTTCAAGAAAATTTCTCTTCTACTTCACTTAAAATGTAGTAAATGTATAAGTATAAAGGTATTAGACAGTACTTCTTAGTCCAAACCAGACAGAGAAACAGAATCAATTAAAGGCAATACAAAGAAAGTAAGCTATAAAAAGGTTTTAAAAATTGATATGTTTTTTTTTATTGTACACAGTAAGAAGAAAGAAAAAAAGAAGTAATAAACTTTTTACACTAAACATAGTCTAGTCGTAGTCTAACATTCCACAATATCAAATCCGCACCCCACTTTAAATCAATTTCCTGATCCGCATAAAAACGTCAAACAAAAACAGCCAATCTGACTGGCTATCAAAAACAGTATCCTGAAGGTGCAATTAGATTTTGAACGCAAAACGGTTGACCTCTGAAGTTTCAAAACGTTGGATATAATCGGACCCGCGGGAAATCACTCCCACTTTATTGGTTTCCACTTCACTTCGTTTAACGTTGACGGAATTGTTGGACGGAGATTTCATTTGAATAGAGTCAAATAATACATTTAGAAGAATCGTTCAGTATCATTGTATTGACACATAGCTTTAGCTTGTGCTGAGTTTTTGATAAGTTATAATAAACATTTTAAGCCACTATATGGATACTCGTATCGGTGGTCTATACTTGAGTGTAAAAAGATTAAATATAATAAAGTTTTGTTTATATTTACTCTTATAATGCCGTTATTTTATTATTTTTACATCTCTCAAGTGATTATTATTATTTTTGTTCGTCGTAATAACATACAAATTACATTTTTAAATACGAACAATAAAATATATAAAAAAAAATAAAAAAATAGCACACTACCAACATCGGGTAGAGGGACCGAGATGTCGGTGGTTAGGGCTTCAAAAACAGGAACCTCCTCACTATACAGGCCATGTCGAGGACTACTACTTGCTGCATGAGCCCCTACATCCAGCCGTCTAACGTGAGCCTCTTAAGGTGATGGTCGAGGCTCTTTGCTATCAATCCATGAGCAGATATTACTACCGGAACAATTATCACCGAATCTATTCCACATATCGACAATCTTGTGAGAAAAATCCAAATCATTTATTTGTTTATTTAATAATTCCATGGACGGCGTGCATATGCTGACATATCTAAAATTGCTATTTGTCACTGTGGCCATTTTTAATTTTTGACGGTTGATATATATTTCAAATAACGAATACTATATTGGTAGCTGGGTATAAGTTGATATAAGAAAATATAATTCACAGTTCATTCACAAAATATGTGAATCGTTAATTTGACATGAGGTGTTATCAAGTTAGACATGTTGAAATACGAGATGTCAACATATTTCCAAAGTCGATTGCTCCAAAATTTATGTATATTTGAAACTATAATTTTTTTTCATAAAATTCCTAAGGCGTAGGAAGTATTACGCCAATAAAAAAAAAAAACAGAAGTCGAAATGTCTATGTGTTCACGCCAGCCACCGAGTTATTTAATAATAACTCTATCCGGCATGACATGGTTGTTCAGGTCTTGCCAATGGTGAATATAAGCGTAGACATAATCAAGTAACTAGAATTATATATTAACATATTCCCCTTTAATAAAATCTTGTGAATTAAAACTTCATTATTAGTTTCTTTTACAATTTTACATTACCAACGTCTCTGTACCCTTTTTTTCTATCAATTAACATCGCCATTAGTAAAATATTCATCTGTAACATAGATTAAAGTCATTCATTGTCATTGCTATACCAATTTCACTACTACCGGATTGCGATAATCATTTCTCGAATCAGATTATTAGCTCAATTAGCCTATCTGCTTACGCATCGACAAACAGACTGTGTGATCTAATCAGACTGATTTGGTGACATTGTTTGTTGATCTGAAGTCCGGTTTGAATAAATTTAGAGTTGCAAACTACTGATATATTATATTATTATATGTATACGTAATAAGGCATTTTAAAGTATAGGCAATTATAAAGGAACGGTAACTTATATCTATATTATTTCTGAATTTATATTACATATACATGCATACACACTCACACAGGCATACGCACACTTACAAACACAGTCACTTGTACACATCAGTTTTCTTTACTTCTGTTAGCTACAATTTGCACTGCCTCAGAGAAAGATTCTGTTCTATGCAATGGAAGCCTAGTTATCCACAACACAGGTTTTTTACTTAACTTGGAAACCAGTCATCCAATATCTTATAATGACAATGTTGTATTTCCTGTGTTAATTGTTATGTAGGAGAAATAAGTAAATTATTATTATTATTATGAAAAAAACTTCTTTCTTCTTGATATTTTTAACATTCACAAACAATGAACTAACAATATGACATTTCGTAACTAAGTACAAAATACAATTAAATGCTTACGCGTTAGGCATTATTAAGTTTTTGCTAACAATCCAGCCATAATGAGTTTTGCCGACTAGAGCACAGATCGAGGTAGTCATAACTCGGTGTGTGCTCTCGTTGCAAAAATTTTAGAAGGCAACAATTTTCGTCGAACTGTGTTATGAGGATTTCGATTGGTTCTCGGCCAACAGGAGAAGTCATTTCCCAATATCTGCAGTCTCGCGTCATCGCGTTTACTTTTCTGCCGCCCGTCCATTACAATGTGCATTTTCGATGACGAAAAAGTATCAATCTTAAAAAGCTGTTTCGAGCTCAAAATGTGATTAAGAAAAAACCTTATAGACATACAGAAGGCAACATATTACAATGTTTTGCGCATAATTCTAGAACTGAATAACTTTTTCTTGACACTGGCACACAAAAATAGAACCAACGCCTTACAGCATCTCTGTATTTTTTTTACCCTTGGCAGTAAAATACTTATTAGCATTCAAAACCTCGTCACGGGAAACTCTCTGAGGAATCCCGCAACCTAAATCCAATTCAGAGGACCTCACATACCTGTTTATGCAAGACACGTACCCACATACACGAGTGAAAGGTACAGAAAAAATCTGACTTAACCCCTGTCTAATTTACATCCACTCTTAATGCCTCTCCGCAAGTTGTGAGATAAAGCTCAACTAACGGCTTATGTTCGTGGACTTTTGGTCTTAGAAATTAGGCCTCAGTAGCAGCGCGTTAAATGATTTCTGACATGAAATTATATTTTATTTGCGGGACCAGGAAAAAAAGGTCTTATGTCATAAAGTAATAGGTTAATTTTCCTCCTTTTAAAGTCAATTATGTTTAAGTTTCACTCTTATTTATGTGTGAATCTTATTTTTTTAAATGTAATTCTTGTTATTTATTTTATGAGTTACAACGTTTTTTTTTTGCATCGGAACTATTTCCTGTAAACTAAATAAATATTTAGCATGCACATGCTGAACAGATTGTGATTTTATTTAATAATAAGATTTTTTTTTAATCTTGGTAGAAAATGTAAATAAATTCTATTAATGTTACTCTAAAAAGAGCGTTATATTTTCTAATCTGTGAGATATTGAACTGACAAGGTCGTTTCACGTGTTACTGTGAAACAGATTATGTACTCATTAGTATGTGAATTTTTGTGAGACCGTGAATTTAAAGGTCGAGTAAATATTATCAGATGTGGCATGAGGTACGTTACTGGTGATCACAATGAGGGAAGAAGTGATGATATCAATAACATTACGGAATAATCGCATGTTGGTCGATTTTCAACCAGAATTTATTGTTTTGAATATTTTGTTTTATTTCATTGCCCAGTATAACTCGTACTGTCATTGTATAGACTTTTCGTACATGACAGGTACACAAATATACTGGACGCATTCTGAAATTTTTGTATTCGTTTTCACATACATCATTTATTTAGAAAAAAAAAATCTGATACAATTTTTTTTATTGATATTTCTAACACTCGTCTATTAAACAGAAAAAAAGTAATGACAATCAGTAGACAAACATATGAGACAATAGTTTTTAACTGTTTTGTCTTGCTTGCCAATTCTCAAATAATAGTAATGTTAAAATAATATTTTTTTATAAGCTCATACAGTTATTTGTACGATACTTATGCCTAAAAAAGTTTAAAGGCCTGTTTGTTTGTTCCAGCTCATCTCCGCAACGGGTCAACCGATTTCCAAAGGACTTTCACTGGTAGATAGCTAGTGTTATAAGGAGTAACGTAGGTTACTTCTACTTTAGAAAAAGAATAAGAGTTCCATGCAAAATATAGAATACATATAATAGATAAATGTAGGTACTTAAAATTAATGCCGAATAGATTTATAGAAACAGTGAATTCGGAATACTCCAATTTCGTATCTTAAACCATTGACATTGACAACCATGAAAATAATGTGAGAGCTTATCTTCTGCAGAGTGATAAACATAAATGTAATACTATGCAAAAAGATTGGCATCAATATAGATATTAGCAGTATTTAGAGAAATTTTTCTTCCAATAAATTTGAAAATTTTATCTAATTGTATTCATTCGTATGGTTGATATCATATTTTTTTATGTCAATAGTTATACACATAACAAGAATAATCCATTTTAATAAATAAAAAAGTAAAAATTTTTTTATGATTCCGCTAAAACTGAAGCCACACCCGATCTAAGGGATTAAGACAAGACCAAACTCTACGGTGGTACGTAGTCACACGATAAGAGTGTTAGGTGGAAAAACCGGGAATTAAAACTTTTGGAAGACCGTTAAAGAGATCTGAAACTTGCTGGACCAGCTATCATAAAAACGTAGGAAAACGTAGGATGTAACTTCAACTTTTGCGTTAAGTAAAGATAGTATCTTCACTTAGAACAGCGTATTTGACCTTAACTTAATATAAGTGTAGCAATTTATTAAACACTAGCTGCGCCCTGCGGTTGCACACGCGTAAGTGCCGGTGCCGTGAGAATATCGGGATAAAAAGTAGCCTATGTGTTAATCCAGATCTACAGCTATCTACATAACAAGTTTAATCGCAATCGGTTCAGTAGTTTTTGCGTGAAAGAGTAACAAACATCCATACATCCTCACAAACTTTCACGTTTATAATATTAGCAGGATGAAAAAAATACGTAAGCAACACATAAGTGACATCACATAGATATTGTGAGCATATATGTAAAAGATCCAATAAGCGCTCACATTCAAGTTGTTTACCAAAGAATTCTTTATGTGACGTATGTATTAAGTATGTCTATTGGTCTTATAAATGGACATTTTTTTTCTTAAATACATAATATATCTAAAAAGCATCTGTTATACACAAAAAAAATTAAAAATTTAAAAATATTATAAAATATCTGGTTTTCTTGAATGATACGACATGAGACTTTCGATCACTTTACGAACAAAAAAAACAAATCAAAATTGGTACATCCGTTTAGGACCTATGATGCTACCGACATACACAGATACACGATACACACGTTAAACTTATAACATTTCTCCATTTTGCGTCGAGAGAAAAAAATTCTAGAGAAAATCGGGTAATTAAAAAAAAATGGCACTGTGATTATTTTAGAAATGAGTTTCAATATAATGTATAAAGAAACCATAACGTAGCAAGTTTTACAAACCATGTTTGAAATAATTTCAATGAAGAATTTCATTTTGTGGTTGCGTGAAATGTTTTTTACACTGTACAAGTTTTGTTGAAACTGCTATCACAAATTGTTTATTGTTGAAACATCTCGTTTGCAACAACTAACGAGATTTTACAACCAGAAGTGTTCGTTGTTTTTGTTCATACTCCACTGCTCACTTGCACAAGGTTTTATAAAAAAATCCACCGTCGAAATTTTTTTCAGTTTATGTAAAAAATATAAATTGTGGTTTTTGTTTATCAATTTCTTTATCATCATCATCATTTCAGCTGGTTGACGCCCACCGCTGAGCATTGGTCTCCCCCAAAGATCGCCACGACTTTCGGTCCTGCGCTGCCTGCATACAGTGGTTTCCCGCGACCTTTACAGTGCTCTGTACAAGGTCATCAGTTCACCTTGTAAAGGTCCTATTTCTTTATACTTACCGATATTTCTCTGTCATGGGACTGCCGAAAACGAAACGACAAACTTAAAAACTCACATTAGCAGGTTGGTGACATTATTTAATAAGGAGCTGACAGAACTCAATGTTTAGATTAGCGCCATCTAGTGGATCTATATATGTATTATTAGCGTGAAGATCGCGAGTTCAGTGTTTTTTCCCCATAGCAAAAGTGATTCACTTCAAAACTGATTCTGATGATGAATAAATGATTTTTTTTATTATTATTATAATTATGGTGTCTACTATACGACTCTAAAATATAACCAAACCTTTATGCAACATCATGTATTAGAGAATATAATTTACGTATCGATCCATGTCTATTGCTGTTTATATTTCTTTTTAACCGACGAAAGAAAAAGGAGGTTTTCAATTTATATATTTTTTTTTATGTCTGTTCAGCCCTCACTCCGTTATTTATGAACCGATTTTGATTATTCTTTTTTTGTTAGATAGAGTATAACTCAAGGGTGGTTCCATGTCAAGGAAGTCAGGATCTGATGATGGGATCCTGATAAAATTGAGAGAAACCCTCCAAAATTGTAGGAACGAATAGTGTTTCTGTTTACGTTTCATTACTTTATCAGGTATTTGCGTTTAGAAATGATCACATCATGTAGCTGAGCTGATGATGAAAAAAAAAACATAAAACAAAAATGTTTTTAACAAAAAATTAAACCGACGAAAATAACTAAAAAGCAAAAAATAAATAAACCTTAAGTCTTAAGTATTGAGCTTATTTACATAAACTATAAAATTTTAAACTTATAAACTCATAAACTTTAAACTTATTTTGAGTCGGCGCCAAATAATAAAATGATTAATTACTTACGTAGGTACATATAAAATTTTGATAATTTATCAGTTATATTATAATTTACTAAGAAGCGTGTTAATATAAAATCAAATGGGTCAAATTATTTATTTCTTTAGTAAATTAGTTAAAATTAGTTATTTTTTTATCTAGAATACTCATACAAACATCTATATATATATATATATAAAATTCGTGTGAAATTCTTTGTTCGCGATAAACTCCTTAACCAATGAACCGATTTTTATGAAATTTTCCACAATATATGTGCAATTTGGTCCAACATTTGAGATAGGATAGTTTTTTATTGCAAATTCTCTAGCCACAGCAACGCGTGGTCGGGTAGCTAGTATAGTATATTATTAGTATATATATGGTAGGTACCAAAAGATATCACGAACTATAGAAAAGATTTTGTTTGTTATCTTTTAAAATAAAACTTATTTCTGAAATCCATCTTGTAATATCCCACGCCGCGTCTGTATATCTGTCTGTTCGCGATAAACTGAAAAACTACTGAACGGAATTTCATGCGGTTTTCACTAATAGACAGAGTGGAAGGTTTAGGTGTATCATTTGTTAAGATTTTGTGCAAATTGATTGAACTTATGTTGATGATTGTTGAAGATGTCTCTGCGAAGCCGGGGCGGGTCGCTAGTTGTCTTATAAATAAATGAACAAAGTTTTCTAAAATACATTAGCATTTTTCAGAAGGCACAATATAAAAATTCTTTTCCTATTTTTGAAATGTATTTTCTTTAATGTGAAAGTTCGTTAATGTTACGGTCTTAATTAAAATAGGTAAATTATTACTCCATTACTGCTCTTTGTTTTCCGAAATCCGGGAAATTCAGAATGAACCCTTTCAACCCTTAAGTGCCTAATAATGACTCCGAAGAGAAAAGGTCAACTTTCAAATTTTACAGCAATCAATGGAAAAACCACCTTAATTAATAAACATTCAATAACTCAATTACTCAAGCTGCTAAATGATGTTGTAGTCTCGCTCTAATAACACTTTCTAATACCCGTCTCTTTCACACTCGGCCTTCGTAGAAACGTGAGTCTTTAAGTGTGTGGTGCAATTGAGAAGCGGCTAAATAGAATTTTATATTCCTAAGTGTAATAAGAGAAAATAAAACTTTATCATTGATAATTTTTTTTATATACCATTACTAGTAAGTTGAGGGGCTCGTGGCTAAGTGGTAAGCCGTGTAGGTTAAAACATAACAAGGTTAAGTAATACTAGCCAGGTCAGTCTAGGATGGGTGACCATTCTTAACACATTGAGACCCCTCCGTGCCTCGGAGAGCACGTTAAACCGTCGGTCCCAGGTGCCATACAAACATCTATGGCATTCGTTACGGTATAGCACAGTTATACACACATGCACATTTGTATATATGTCATCTAAGCGTGACGGTCACGCGAATTCAGTTATTTTTCCCAATTCCAAAAGTGCCTAACGTGCCGAAAGAAGTTTTCACTTACAAAAAACCGGTTATTGGCTTTCTACTGTTGCCATTCCATAAAAAAACATCCATCCATAAAAAAATAGATGGAAATAATTGTATTCTCTAGCATAGTGCAAAATTATCTTAATCAGACTAAGGGACTTGGAGCACATGCTGACATAAGACGACGTAGAGAAAGAACTTTTCCATAAAAATACAAGTGTTGGACCATATTGCGATACGAAGTATTTATATGTCGTTGGTGTACAATAAAGATTATTCTATTATATTCCGTTCTAAACCATTCGTTCAAATAGAGGTTATTTTAATAGTCAGGATTTTTTTTTGTTATATACAGGTAGTACATAACGAGAGAACACTTACTTAAATCACTGAAAAGGCTTGACTCTAGCATGCAGGTAAAAAAAAAATATAAAAAAAAAAACTATCCCTATACAAGTTATAACTATTTGAATTTCCATATGTTATTACGTCTGTTTCTTATAAAAGCAGGTGGAATGTGTAGGGTTAAAGATTTTAAATCGTACATATTTTAATGATTTATTATTAGATACACCCTGTATACATACCTACACACATTACAGAGATGGGGGATGATGAAATGCTTCTTGTTAGGTCTTTGCGCTGGAAACTGCGGCTTGAATCAATAATATCTGGAATGCACCGTCTAATTTACAATTACAATTATGCCACATATATATTAGTATTTGCAATTAAATTATAGGTATATATGAGTTTGTGCAAAGAGGCAATTTTGGAATCAAACAATATGAGCTGTAAATAAGTGTTACTATATTGGGTATTCTAATAAATACTTTCATATTAGAATACAACAATCACTTCTTGAACGGAGAGGCACGTCTCATCGGTCTGACGTCCAGGTTCACACCTCCGCTTGTTTTCTTCATACTATCATATTATACATATTTAAACTTTCAAATTTAGAACTCAGTGCGGATTTCTCACACAACAGTACCAATATATATCACAGGGGGATGACATACTACAATATACAATTAATTTCAAATTAATTGCTTTAAACTTGCACCACTGCACAAGACTGTAAACGCGATTGCTGCGTGATTGCGTACTCGCTGTAAAGATATTCGGTCAAGTTTAATGCGTCTGTAAAACTCTACGCTTTAGAAGCTTATTTAATCATAAACCGGCGCTTTTTGCCTGTAAAACGAATAAACAATTAAGGGTTAAGATTTGGAATTTTCAATTTCCCATGGCGGCGTTTAGAGTTATATATATAGAAAATGAATCGTATATAACTGTGGATTTCAGATAAGATTACTATTTTGAGTGTAATTGGTATTGAAATTTAATTGTTTAATACACATCTTTTATAAATTAAGACGCGAAGACAAATCTTGGTACCTGTTTTAAATTTGTATTTTGAAGTGATAACTTCTTATGGGAGTAACGCGTTACGGGGCCAGTCTGTCTGCCGTTTAACACTTTTTTTTACTACGTCGGTGGCAAAGAAGCATACGGCCCACCTGATGGTAAGCGGTTAACGTAGCCTGTGAAAAATTCAACTGTCTAGCTATCACGGTTCATGAGATACAGCCTAGTGACAGAAAGACAGACGGACAGTGGAGTCTTAGTAATAGTGTCCCGTTTTTACCCTTTGGCTACGGTACCCTAAAAACGCGGCGTATTAGCTAACTAAATTAAAAACAATTAATAAGAATTCCACTATCCACTATCTGGCTTAATTATAAAATCGAAATCAAAATCAAAATCATTTATTTTAATTAAACCACTATGGGTATTTTTAAATTGTCAGGAGTAGTAGTCAGTCAGACTAAGTCAGTTGTGAAGCTAGTTGCCTGTTCCAATTCCTAGATCCAGTGGAAAAGAACAGGCAAGAAACTCCAAGGACACTCCAAAGACCATTATTATATATTGATCAGACCATCGTTACCAAGCCCAATCTGTTGGACTCGTCGAAAGCAATCATATGAGCCCAAACTCGACGGGCTTACTATTAGCCACTGAAGAGATCCATCATCCAACACCTGGTTCCATCATTAGATCAGCTCCACGATACCAAATTATAGTACTGTCATCCATACTACATGTACATAATACCCGTTCGCGGTAAGTTTGCCGGTCCGTGGAATGCGCTCTCCCCCGACCTACCGCACCGCTGAGTCGCCATCTCAGTATCGTTGTGTGTGTGTGTGACGTCGTATCGCCAGTGGCAAATTTAGCGTGAACGGGTAGTACACTTACGGACGGTAAAATTTCGTTAAATGCAAATTTTACCGTCCGTAAGCAAAACGAATCGTTTTTTGTTTATTGGAACGCGGCATAAGTGAAGTAAATAAAATTGTTAGAATACGAACGAATCTATCATCACTATAATATACTGGCTTCAGATAGTTGTACATATACCAACTACATATTATAAAACAAAGTCCCCCACCGCGTCTGTCTGTCTGTTCGCGATAAACTAAAAGAATATGAACGGATTTTCATGCGGTTTTCACCAATAGACAGAGTGATTCATGAGGAAGGTTTAGGTGTACAATTTGTTAAGATTTTGTGTAAATTGATTGATATATGTTGATGATTGTTGAAGATGTCTCTGATACCCGTGTGAAGCTGGAGCGGGTTGCTAGTTTTTATATAAGGAAACGCACCTGTTACCAAATAGGCAAAGAAACGCCTTCAAGAGTGAAACACACACGCCTATCACATTTCACCTGAAGTTTTTACGATCACTTTCAGACAATATTCAAATTCAGCGACAATTTTGACAAATGACTACGTATAAGTGATTTTTTAGTAATAGAGAGTAATATTTTAGAAGTAACTAGCTGCGCCCCGTGGTTTCAACCGCGTAAGTCACGATGCCGTTTAATATCATAGGGATAGAAAGTTGAATATGGGTTAACCCAGGTCTCCAGCTATCTACATACCAAGTTTCGTCGCAATCGGTTCAGTAGTTTTTTCTTGAAAGGGCAACAAACATCCATACATCTATACATCCTCACAAACTTTCACGTTTATAATTTTAGTAGGATGAATGCATGAATTAACGGAATAAAATAGATAAATTCAAATAAATTTTACCATGTTTCTATAGATTGCTTTTGGGGTACCAAATTCAAATTCAAATTCAAAATCATTTATTCATTTAAGACACTAAGTGACATTTATGAACGCTAAATTGAAGCTAGAGTTAAAATCATAGATCGGCGCAAACAGACGCCACAGCATGTGCTGGATTGTCGAGGTAAACTAGGTGAAAACACCAAAATCTACTGCCTGCTTGTGTCGATCTGTAACTTCCAGTTTCCAAAATGCGTAGAGCCTTATGAGAAGAATACTGGCAAAGAAACTCATGGCCACTCTTTTTAAAAGTCAGATCTTCAGGTACAATAGTGTTAGTGTTACACGAAAGGTAAACAGGATGCAAGCTGATGCCACCTGAATTTCAATTTATTGAAATGCTCCAAAAGCTAACGTACTAAAAAATCAAAATCACTCAGTGATACCGTTGAAGGTTTGAACGTATTAAACATAGAAATTATTCAAGGTGCACATCTACCTTCATTCAATTACAAAATCTACAGTTAAAAATAATTCGTGACTGGATTAAGAGGCTAGAGTTGCAGTTGAACGAACCAAAATAATAGTATAGGCTAAAGCATCGCTGACTAGGCCGACCAGTCACCCCAAGCAGCACCCGTTCACGAGTATGACGCATGGACCAGCCATCATCTCCTTCGCCATATCAGAGGGAAAGAAATGACCTAATGACCTAAAATACCTAAGACTTAAGTTACTTATAAGTTGTTTCTTTAGAGGAGTATACGAAAACATGTTGCCTGTTTATTGATAAGTGATCACCAGTACCAAAAAACAAGCTGATGCAGTGTTACATACTTGTTGAAGCCTAGCCCCAGGATGAGGATGTATGGATCTTTGTTACTCTTTCACGTAAAAACTACTTAACCTATTGCTATGAAACTTGGTATGTAAATAGCTTAAGACCTGGATTAACACACAGGGTACTTGTTATCCCGATATTCTAACGGCAATTATAACTCTGAAATATAACTGCGCAGTTCCACTTAGAATGTTGTCCCTTACGAAATTGCTATGGCAACGTTCCGTTCAGTGGTTCTCTTATATTGATACCGGCAATAGTTGTAACACTTTACATAATTGTTTGATAGGAATATAATGAAATAGCACTTGTATTGTTCGACTAATTTAGTTTAACCATGGTTCATTGGTTTATGTGTATAACGCAAACACTTATTTTAGGATTTTGAGCCATGTTAGGTTGTGAGCTGTGGCATATTTTTCTAATCTCTTCAGCCTAAGTTGGACCCAGATGACGAGTCTCTCACGCATCGCCCAATAAAGAGTCTGAATTTAACATCCCCAAGAAACTCTTAAAGAAGCTTACTTCTGATTTATTTTCATTTATGTTCATTGATTTTGCAAGTGACTTAATCAAATTTAATTGTTGGAGTTTACTTTTTAAGAATCGATTTTCATATAAGGCGCCCGGTATTAAAAAATACGAAGAGTAAAATTAAGTGATCGGAGGACAGCGTTACGCTTTAACGCTTTGTTGTGCTTTTTGTGCATTGTTACAGTTTACTCCTTATCCTCGACGTATGTAAGGAGGTATATGTATATACGTTTATGTTATATATATACATATATATATATATGTATATTTATATAATACTGTACAGCGTCTAGAAATGATGAGAGATAGAGAGAAAGAAAGGCAGAGAGAGAGAGACAGAGAGAGAGAACCTCCAGTGAATTGTAAACTCCAGTCGTGTCTTATATATGTATATAAAATGTATGTACCTCAATTTTACCGGTGCGCAATTATGCACCGATTGCTTTGAAACTTGGACGACAGATCAACAGGGCAAACATTAAGGTTAAGTTCGTGAATGGGGAATATTCCCCTAAAGGGGGGGACTAGGGGGCAGATTTTCAAAAATCTGTTTTTTCAGCATAACTTTTTTCCTATGGAATTTTTTTGGACCGTTTAGCATTAATAGCATGCCCATAGTAAATACGAACATTATTTAATATGAACCCGAAATGATTCCATCCTTAACTTGGGGAGGAGGAGGAAAACCAAAATTGGTTGGGGTAAAATTCATAGCTCCGAAACTATGAACTAAAAGCTATTTTTTTTTTAAATTACTTTACAATGTAGACTAAAAAAGTTTTTAATGCGACTTATATTTTTGGAGATATAAATTAAAAAAAACACGAAATCTACCTCTGCGGGCCTGCTGCGGTACCGGATTTTATAACTGGTGGTTGTTTTGGGGTCTAGGAATCATAACTAGACCTCTTGTGAAGAAATTTTTGGAAAACTCGGCAACTGGTACAAAACCAATAGGTAGACTTTTCTTCGAAATATACCTAAAAATGATTCAAGACTATAATTTCATTCGCCTTTTTTTTTTTTGGTGACGAGGTGGAAGATCCTCATGGATGTCCTCCGCCCTTGGGGGGGCGACTAAAAACCACCCCGGTGTTCCGCTACTTGCCTATGATCGGGGGAGCGAGAATCGCAATTGCATTCTTCCGCAACCCCCGATTGGCATTGACCCGTCTCACCCTAGACGGATCCCGTCACCCAGTGCGACCATCACCCGTCGGCCGCACTCCTCTGAGAGCGCACGCGGAACACTGCGCGCTGCCTCTCAGGCCTGTATCTGTTCGGACGACGACTTCCCCAAAAGTTCGCCGTCCGCAGGCCGCTTCCTAATGTGGCCGGAGATCGTTAAACGCCCTCTGGCGCCCGGTGCGTCTGCTGCGTGTAGAGAGAGTCGTATTCCGCTCTCTCTCCCGTTCCGCCGCCTCCTTTGCAGACATCACCTCCTCGCAGAAAGAGGCGACGGCGTTCCATGCACTCTCGCTCCGAACCATGGCCAGAAACACGGTTGGGAGCGAGAGACTACCCGCAGCACCAACTGACGACGAGATCACAGCGCTGACTAGCCCAGGCTGGGCATTCCGCCAGCGTGTGAAGCGCCGTGTCCTCGGGGCATTCGGGCGGATCCGACACAGGTACTTTCCGAAACAACTGTGTCCGGAAAGCACCTGCGTCATCCATAATTTCATTCGCCTTTTTTTTTTTTTGGTGACGGGGTGGAAGATCCTCATGGATGTCCTCCGCCTTTGGGGAGGCGAAGGGGTCTGTCGAACTCTTACCGACTAAAAACCACCCCGGTGTTCCACTAATTGCCTATGAATTTCATTCGCCTCACGTAACGCAGGTCAAGCCTAATTAAATGCCAATAACCGGGCTCTTTGGGAATTAAAAATGCGGAAAAATGTAAGTATTTTAAAAGGGAAAAGGAGACAGGCAATCGAAGGAAAGGGATTGCTTATATGGATGGATTGGGGAGTGTAAGCGATAGCTCGAGCAGGTCAGGTCGCATCCCTGTAACTTGAACTAGCTGTTGCCAGGGAGTCCGAGCTATCGAACATAGCTTAGTAGAGGTTTCTGGTAGCTAATACTTTCCATTCAATGCTTTATTTTGTACTGTGTCTATTCTTTTCTTCAGTTCTTTCTTCTTTTAATCCCAAATGTTTTCTACAATTTTTTTTATCATGCTAACAGTCTTTTACAAACAATATGTCTGAAATTCCTGCGGAACAGTTTCACGGAATATGGTGGACTGGCCTGTTAGGTAGGATGGACCCTGACTGCTAAGCCAGAGGTCGTGGGTTCGATTCCCACTCAGGACAAATAATTGTGTGATGAGCACAATAATTTGTTCTGCGTCTGGGTGTAATTTATCTATAATATGTATGTATTTAGAAATATATAAGTATGTTTATCAGCAGTCTGGTTACCATAGTACAGGCTCTGCCTAGTTTGGGATCAGACGGCCGTGTGTGAGATGTGTGGAGTTATTATGTGTGTGGAGTTATTATATTTTGTGTCCTTTAGTAAGTCTATGCATATTCCTCAGACTTGTTCTAAGTAAACGAGTTTTCTACTAGTTACAACGAATCGCACTCCGACATCATCACTTTGTTATGTCCTTTACGGATTTGTTACCAAGAGATTTCCAAACGACAAAACTTCATAGGCACCAGCATACTTTAGTAAATATTAATAAATATGAGAGCAATATAGCTTTGGTGTAAATTCATACCTTGGTATGAAATTGAAACGCTGATTGCAAAGTCTGATGAAGTAATTCCGATGCTAAAGGATATTGGTTTCATTTGGCACGAATGTACCGATCGTTGTTTAAGCAACAATTATTTCCATGTGTTGCAAAATTGCTAAAATATGTTCATTACATTTATGTTTATATCATCAGCCTGTCATCGTCCGCTGAGCTTAATTGTCAGCTGTCGTCATCCAGTTTTTTCCTGCCGTTTTGGGCAGATATATACAGTATCAGTTGTACTCAAACCTAGAAAGCAATTCTGATCTACTGTCAAGGTGCGTAAAGTAATCAGGTTGCTCTATCAATGCCACGTTAGTGATCGCAGGTTCGATGCGAGTACAAATATTTACGTATACATGAATATTATTGAATATGCTTATATACATTGGGTATTGCTTTGTATAAAATGGATGTATTTACAAAATTAAAGTATCTAAGTATGTTTATTCGTAGTCTAGATCCTATAGTACAAGAGTCAAGAATATGAAGAACTATTCATATATACAGCTTAAAGACACACACACACACACACACACACACACACACACACACACACACGAACACGAACAAATATACACACGCCTTTTAAATTATGTTTATACTTACTTATACCTTTGATTATATAGACATATATATAATCAAAGACTAATACTCGTAATACAGTGAGAGCTGCTACTTAAATTCACAACAGTGTAATAACCTCCACGACTGAACACTTTCTCCCGCAATACAGACTCAAGCCTTGTTTGGGACTCAGTTTCGATACCTTAAGCACCTTAGATACCATAATGTATTGTATCATATAAATCACTTACATCTATTGTATTTGTGACAATAAACATTAATCACTATGGATTAACACGATTAACAGTTTTTCTTCAATACAAAGTATACAAAAAAAAGTTACAAAACCTTTTAAATCGTTAGGTCACTCAACAAAGCCTACACAAAAAAGGTGTGTGTCAGCTCCGACGCACGACTGGAGTTTACAATTTACTGGAGTCTCTCTCTCTCTCTGTCCCTCCCTAATCCCTCCCTCCCTCCCTATTCAAAATAAATCATAAAAAGCACAATAAAGCGTTACGCTGCCCTCCGATCACTAAATTTTACTCTTCATATTTTTTTCATACCGGGCGCCTTATATGCAAATCGATTCTTAAGGAGTAAACTCCAAAAAGGGTTTCCTTAATGGTTCAAAAATCATTTTTAGATCTCCCAGTACCCTAACTTCGTGCGTTAAGGCTTTGAGAGATCTAAAAAGACTTTACAACAACCAATGTTAAATATGTAGGGACAATGCTGACGCAGTAATTTGTATACGAAGGCGCGAGCATTAGCCCGGTGCAGTCGTCTCAATATAAGTATATACAGCGTGTAAGTATCACCGTAGCGAAGAACTTACAAAGAAGCCTTTTTTTGGAAACCTATCACAATGCAAAATTTAGTTCATTATAAAAATGCGAGATCTAGGATTTACAGTTATGAGTTTGATTTTGCGGTACGGTGAATGACCTTAAACGTTCGGCGCCGTCGAAGCAGCTGTTTGCATAAATGTTGTTCAATTGATTACATTACAGTTTTTGACCGTATTGGATATTTATTGATTTTTCGGGAAAATGTTCTGTTTACTCATTGTGATATCAATTTGAACAAAAAAAGTGTAAAATTTATAAAAAAGATTATGTATTTTCTGGCAGAAAATTCCAATGATGTTCCTCTCAGAGTTATGGTCTGAATCTACTATTTCAAGATTCGGCTTGCTGTTTCTTACACCCGTTATTTATAAGTGGTACCAACATGTAGATAGATAGATAGATAGAATATTTTTTATTGTACACCACAGTTAGACAGAAATTAACACAGTTTAGTAGCAACATACTAAGCGGCAAGTACAATGGGCGGTCTTATCGCTAAAAGCGATGTCTTCCAGACAACCTTTGTATGGAAACAACAGAGGAAGATAATCGGTAGCTGGTGGCGTTCCAAAAATATTTAGAACTGTAACAATCAAATAATAATAAAGGAAATTAAGTGATGTATGTATTTGAAATATATATTTTATATAAATAAGTCAGGATATAATTAAACCTGACCCTACAAACACTACAACCGTCAAAACTCTTTTTATAGACGATGAATTAGAGTTAAAAAATTACGTAAAAAGTAACGAAATATGTTTTTTTTTCTATTAGGACCACAGTACGTTGTATGTAGTACTACACTATGACCTGTATTTTGTAATATAAGTCTCTAGCTAAACGAACAACTCAGTAACCGGAACGTTGGCACTTGCAAGACAGGTTAGGCAATCTGTTTTAGTAATCCTCCAGGTCTTATAAAACCTGATCTAGCTATAAAGTGATATAAATCTATGGAAGCAGCTAGAACTACATACACTTAATAGCCAGTTTCTGCAGTTTCACATGAAAGATAATTAGTAAAATACACGGTAAATACCATAAACTTATAAATTAAGTTTGTGGTAAATACTTAGTTTTAGTTCTAGTAAATACCAATTAATCATTAGTATTTTTTTTATCACTTCTTTAGTGATGACGAGGCAGGAAGAATCTTTCAAACAGGCGGGCGGCGCGGTGGCCGGAAAGTTAATGCTATAAACAAGGATCGGTTGCTGCAGACACCTTGTATCTTATTTTAATCTTTATCAAAAGACCTATGTTTTAAAATTGTGACATCAAATTAGAAACCGGCTAAGATTTCTTAATTAATTATATTTCTCTGTTGTCATTGAAGCGAGTCCCGTTAGACGAATTGAATGAAGTAAAGTTCCAAAGAAGTTTTATCAAAGAATAACCTTCAGCTTGATTATATCAAACCTTCATTTATACGCCCACACACCTCATAGATAAAGGTAATCGAACAACACCATTTTTTTTTGTGAACCCGGCTTTTGCCCGCGGCTTCAGTTCCATTCAGTTATTCCTTGGGAAAATACCTATTTTTGATACTCGTAAGGTTCTATTGTAACTATGTAAACAAATCTTGAAAGTAAATTTTAACCTAGTTCCAACTGTCGTATTTAAATGAAACTTTGTATGTATATGTAGTTTGGATGACAATAATTTGGTATCTTGGCGCTGATCTGATGATGGAATCAGGAGGTGGATAGTGGATCTCTTTAGTGACTTTCAGTAAGCGTCTCCAGTTTGGGGTCATATGATTTGTTTTGATGAGTCCCACAAATTGGGCTTAATACCGATAATCTAATGATGGAGCCAGGAGGTCGATAGTGGAACTCTTTTTACTTTTTAATTTGAGTGTCACAAATGTACGTATGGCAACCGGGACCGACGGCTTTACGTGCTCTCCGAGGCACAAGGGGTCTCAATTTGTTAAGAATGGTCACCCATCTTAAGTTTGGTCTGGCTAGTATTACTTAACCTTGTGCAACCTACTCTGTTAGCCACGAGCCTCTCTGAAATACACACCTTAATAAGTATATCTAATATTAAAAACCTGAAAGTTTGTGAGTATGAATGTATGGATGTTTGTTACTCTTTCGTGCCAAGACTACTGAACCGATTACGATGAAACTTGGTATGTAGATAGCTGGAGACTTGGATTAACATATAGGTTACTTTTTATCCTGATATTCCCACGGAATCGGGACTTACGCGGGTGAAACCGCGAGGAGCTGCTAGTATTTAATATAAACACAATTGGCGTTTTTACGAAAGTTCTTCTTATAAATCACAATAGCCTTAAGAAAAAAAACGACATGATCAATTTTATATATATTATATCTGCATCTAAGTGACGTTTGAATTTTCGCTCGTTAGTCGCTTCGCCGCCTCCTGTAATACCCACGGAATGACAAGGGTCGCTCCTGAACTGAAGAGCGCGTCTGAAGCAAATTCATATAATTACATTTGATTTTTTTAATGAAATGTTTTATGAAGCTAAAATATCCGGACTAGGACACTAGCCTAAAAATATCAAGACTTGATATTTTAACAACATAAAATTTATTTTTACTTAATTCTCAAAATATGTTAACGCCTTCTTCATATTCTGTCTGCCATTATTAGTTCCAGCTCAGAGTCCATGACACATGAATCTTCAAGGATCTCGTACCTGTGCCCCATTTACTCATTACTTCTTTCTATCTAAAGCTGAGAAATTTTATTCTTTGATTGTTTGTATGTTAAACTGAACTATCAGCCAGATTTGTGTTGGATAAAGTATTAATTGTGGAGTGTTTTTTTTTTATATATTACAGGGGGCAAACGAGCAGACGGGTCACCTGGTGGTAAGCGATTTCTGGCTCAGTGGTCAGGATCGATAACCACTAGATCAATAGGCCCGTATGTGTAATGCCGATTCTATGCTCTTGTGGCCCTCTAATGCAGTAGCGAATTATCAATCCAGAATTTGCACCCTAGGTGCACATCAAGCAACTCTTCCAACTGGTCCCCCCTTCTCCCTTCCTCTACAGGACAACACGTGCCGGACTCGGAAGTCACCCCTTCAGAGTGGTAGACATACGGTCTCGCACTCATCGATTCGGGTCTTCCTTCCTGTGCCGAGCAGTTAAAACCTGGAACTCACCAGCGCACGTGTTTCCGTCCCACTATGATCGCGGGTCTTTTAAGCGGGGCGTGAAAAAGCATCTCACTAGGCCATAATGCTGGTCACCATGCTGCACTGTCCTTGTTCGCAGTGAGGATGGTGACCACCACTCTTGGATTCTGCTTGTGCTTTCCATCAGGCAAGGCAGAGTCATTTTGGCAGCTCAAATATAAAAAAAAGAAAAAAAAAAAACTGCACTAAACACAAACAGTTAGTGCTCATAAGATCTGGAGGTTTCTCGAATCTTTAGTTTAAGCAGTGAACTAAATAGCAAGAGCACTACAGGGGTACTGAATTAAAAGTAATGGATATGGTACAAAGACCCCTTTGGACTGTCTTATAATTATTATACAACATTAAAGATGTATACATTGTATTTCTTTATGTGACGATTTATACACGTTATGCACATCTTCTTGAAATACGTTTGTTAGCTTGTGACTAAGAATCGCAGTAGATTTTACTATTGCACTAAAGAGATATTGCGGGGCATCCGCTGCGGTGACTAAACCCATTGGTTAACAGTCGCAATACCGCCTATTTTTATATTAATCATAAATAAACCTCACAAGTTGTGTACACCACCAACGTTTAGTATATAATGATAATTCACATTTTACTGCAATCGGAATAATAAATATAAATCAAAATAAATAAATAATAATCTTATCATTTCAAATGTATTTCTCTATCATCTCTTGTATTCTTACTTGAAACGTAAATATTAAATTTAGTAAGTCTAATAAGCGGTCATAATGGATAGATACCAACCTACGCGTGTCATCTCTAGTGTTGGAAAAATTCATAGCATGTGGGGACCGCTATTTTGGTGGTTATTTTTCAACGTGAATTTCACCAACTTCAAGACATCCGATTAACTTGAAAATTTGCACACTTATCAAAGAACGCTGGTTTGTTATTCAGGCATGTTTTTTAAACTAATTTATTACTTCTTCGCTCTCCTCTCTCTTATTCTCCGCTGCAGTGGAAACTCACCCTTATAGGGAATACAGACCAAGCGAAGATTAGCGGCGGGCTAATGCTTGTAATATACTGAGTGTTTCACATCACGTTTTCTATACACTATAAAACTAAATTTAGGAAAATTATAGTCTAGACGTCGACATGTGCCGTACAGAATCAATAGTACCAAAAACCAAATAAAATGATACCGACAACTGAGACGTAGACAAACTTCGCATAACTGCAATATCTAAAAATAATTTACTTAGTAATAATGCAAGGAAAACACACATGTTATGAAAATAAACTATGCTCAAACATATCAATAAAACTGAAAAGTTTAAACCTTTTTTGCATTTTTTGTCCTTTTTATTCTTAGCTCGAAGAAGAAGAAGGTTAAACATATATTCACGCCTGTATCCCCTTAGGTGTAGGCAGATGCGTATTAAACACACACATCCACTATCATCTGTCTTCATTTTCGGGAGCGTTTCACTAACACCCTGTATATAGATATATTTCAGATGGCGTTTTATCAGCAAATAAAGGTATTGTTATAATATTATTATTATTCTCTTAATTCATTTAAATATACATATAAATTACATTTTTAAATACATTCAGATTATATCAAAAATATCTACTTCGGGCCCATTTAAGGCCCGATAAAAACGTCCATGCAGCTATTTGCTCTTCCATATCTCCATGCGATCTGTAATATTGAGCACTGCAGGTTTGCGCCAGCTCTCTATACCTAGAGCAAGCGGAGTGAGTCCGTCGTCAACTACCACAACATCCCGATGCAACTCCACGTCAACAGAGAGGAAGTAATCTCTAATAATATTTGTACACCAAAAATGGTAGAATATATAAGAAACTTAAGAAACATAATGTAACACCTAATTTACTATATTCTGACAAATAAATTTATCTTTATCTTTATCTCTCAGATTGCATACCTCGCGGTAATGTACGGACTCTTCTATCCAGGGCATCAAGTTCCGTCTGAGTTCATCTAAGTATGCCAAAGGAGTAGGTTAGGACCGGTATGACCCAATCGTTATAGGTCCGCACCTTATTACCACCTGACAAAAGACTTTTTAATACTTTTTTCAGGCGGCCATAGAAGCGTTCCTGTAACGATTGCTTCATAGTCAATTCATTTAAACCTAACGCCTGTGACATTCCTAGATACTTGTAAGTATCATTCGCGGAAAGACATCTAAGGTGTGTAGAATCTGAGAGTTCCATCCCTTCAGATTCCACAATCCTGCCTCTTTTTACATGCATGACTCCACGTTTATCCACACCAAATTCCATCCTGATACATTTACTAAAGTTTTCAGTTACTTCTAGTAATTTTATCAGTTGGAAATTGCTGCAGGCAAAAAGTTTCAAATCATCCATGAAAAGGAGGTGGTATATAACCTGACCTCCTCTCCGCAAACGATAGCCTAGTCCTGAACACTCCAACATAGTGCTGAGAGGATTTAAAGCTAGGCAGAACCACAAGGGACTCAAACTGTCACCCTGAAATATACCCCGCCTGATCTGTATATACTCGCCGTCACCCTGAGATTGTCGACATCCTGGATAGCAAAGAACCGTTCTCCTTTGCTGCATACATGCCTCCAAGAAAGTGCATAGAGCTGTATCAACCTTATACAACTCCATGACCCTCAGGAGCCACGTATGCGGCACAGAGTCATAGGCTTTCTTATAATCTATCCAACATGTCACCAAGTCTTTTCGGTTACGGCGAACTTGTTGGTTAATGGTCGTGTCAATAATAAGGAGCTCTTTAGTGCCACGAGCCCCACTTCTACATCCATTCTGAGAGTAAGACATAACAGAGTTGTTGATAACATGAGATGATATCTTTACTCTCAGAATGGACGTCAGTAATTTATATACTGTTGGTAGACAGGTGATAGGTCTGTAGTTCTTGGGATCCATGGCACAACCAGATTTATAGACTAGGTGAGTCACGCCTGTGGTCATAAAAGTTGGACGCGAACCCGATTCTAAGCATGATTGAAATTGAGATGCCAAACAGACATGTGAGCTACGGAGCCACTTTAACCATAAGTTATGCAGTCCGTCCGGTCCCGCTGATTTCAAATTCGGCAACGAACGAACTGCATAAGCTATATCGATGTTTGATATCAATACTGGCTCCATTCTATTAATTGACTCACATGAACGCTCGACATCTCGCATCCATTCACCCTCAGTGTGAGCGACAGGCATCGACCAGATGTTACGCCAAAATTCATTCGTGATTTCAGCATCTGGTAAATGAATGAAACTCACTAAATCAAGCTGCTCCCACCTTCTTTAAACCCACTTCTCATCCCTTTAGAATGTGCGATTCTAGTATATCGGTCCATCCTTTTTTTGTACCTTCGTATGCGATTTTCCCATGCATAAACCTTCTGTTTCAGAAAGTCAATGCGCTCTGTGACTCGTGCTGTATAATCACAGGAACTGATACCAGTTCTTGAAAAAACCCGATTCACAAAACGCATTACTCTCGGGCGTGTGTTACCCGATCTGAAACAGTTAAGCTTGCCAATGAGTACCCTCGACTCAGCGATACGACGCTCAATCCTGCATTGCACGCTGGAACAACAAACTTTGACCGAGTAGCGGTGTCATTTCCTAGGAATTTAATACCAGCTACTCGACATGCTGTAACAGCCGCACAATACAAAATTGAGTGTGTATCGCTGAGATCTATGCTTTCTTTAAAATAAATAGTTGAATTTAGCAATATTACTCAATTACACAGTAAATACAGTACAGTATTTTTTTTTTTAATAAAGAATACTAGTAACGTGGGTCACACATTACTAGTATTCTTGTTAACCCCTCTAGCTAAGCTAAATGCTTATGTTATGAGTGGGTTCACGTCGGTAGTGGTCGGGTGGGGTTCGAACCCGCAACCGCTTGATCGCAAGCCTTAGCCATTACGCTACCGCCGCAGAAACAAAGATCTTGTGGTAGGTATGTTCATGTATTTTTTTTTTTCAAACGTGTCTACATACATAAATGTTTCTAGACCATCTGATAAATTGTTATTGGAAAATTATACAAATGACTTAAAATACAGGGAGTGTGAGTCAAAAGGGTACTTTAAAAAGTTATGTTTTTATTAGATCAGCGAATGACTCTCCTGTGAATGAGAAGCGCCCATCGATTACCCCCTTTGAAACCTTAATGGTGTAAAAATGTGGTCAAGTAATATACTTAACAGAAAAAAAAACGTTTAATAGTAAATCAAAGCGAGATGAAGATCTAAAAAAAATCGTAGTTTAAAAAAACTAAGAACCACGCTTTAACAACACACGGCTCGACCGGAGTGATACCACACCCTCACAGAAAACTGGCAGTAAAGCAATACATACGTTGTATTTCGCCGAGTGAGTGAGGTTATCGGAGGCCCTAACCCTCCCCTCTCCCCCTCTTCCCCTTTCTCCCCCACTCCCACCTTAAAGGCTGGCAACGCACTTGTGATTTTTAAGTTGCAGGTGCCCATAGGCGGCGGTAGCCACTTACCATCAGGTGACCTGTCTGTTCGTTTGCTACCTATCAAAATTAAAAAGTAGAGAATAATTTATAACATTTGATCTCAAGCACCTAAGAATTTATTTTCTTTTAAATTCCTGTAGATTTTTCTCAGGTGAGCACATGATTCCTTTCACATTTTCAACACATAACGGTGCATGCAGTTTAAAATGAAATATTTCCAATGCTATATTAAATTGCACTATACAATATAAATATCCAGTCAAAAGAATCACTACTCCCAATCTGAAAATAAAAAGTAAGTCTCAGCTGCATTATTCATAATTTTAAACATATTTATATTATTTATAATATTTGTATAGGTGCAAAATACATACAAAAAGCATAAATATTTTTCAGAATATATAAAATATTTACAAAACCCGTTAATTTCATTTTAATATTACAAAAATCAAAGTTAACAATACGTGTGTTGCTAACGTAAAACAATAATCCAAAAATCATATTTCTTGTATTACTCGTACTGCTTGTAACTCTATAACTCTAACAAATAGCATTTACAGCGTTAATACTAAAGGGGATTAAAATGTCTTCTAAGTACCAATCTTCGTTTACCTAACAACATTCTAGGTTTATGTGTAAATGCCCCTTCCTTCTGATTGCCTAACATCGCCAGGCGTCGTTTACTCCGCAATGAGTGCAGTATAACCGCGTGTTGACGATGTTGTGGTGGTTCTCAGTGCTTTGTGTATGTGGTTTAACCTCTGTGCTGGGGGATAATAATACCCACACAGGTAGGTACAGGTTAATATACTATTTAAATGAAAAATACCTCTGGATGTGATTCGGGCGTTTTAATGTTCATTTTTAAGATTTTTTTTTAAATTTATTACTTGTATCTTACATATATATACATGTTAGTGTTTTTGTTAAATAAATACGTTAAAACAACGTACGTTTTAAAATAATTTAGGTCTCTCTTTGACGACGGTCAATAAAATTCAGTGGTATAAATGGTTTAATTATGTATATATACGGGTATTAACGCGATCACGAAATAGGTATTCCATACCTCTGAATCGCCTGACGTTTCGACTAGGTTGCACTGGCCGTGGTTCACAGGCTGACTTGAGGCAATTCAGAGGTAAGTAATAACTATTTCGTGATTGCGTTAATTCCCGTATTTATACATAATTATACATGGAACGCGACAGTTTAAAATTAAGCATAAATGGTTTAAAACTAATCTTCAATATTTGAAATACTATGAAATTGTTGGACAAAGATTAGACAAACAAGACAGTCTTAATATTTCAATCGTAGAAAATGACGTTGATTTTTTTCCTATCTTTTAATTTATTATTTCAGGCAAAGCCAATAAATAGAGCGCCCTTTAACACGATCCTGACGTGCAGCTTGACTCTCTTCCACATTCATCAGAACACTCATGCAATTTTCATTTTCTCACTTATTCATTCATTTTATCATTTTCACAGAACAAATTCTAATGTTGAAGTCATTTTGTGAAATTCAACCAACTGGGTCATTGATCCATGATCATGACGTAAAAAATACCTAGCAGTGAAGGAAGCTAAGTAAAGTACTTTATATCGATAAATTAACGGATATGGGCACAGATTAGGTAAAATACAGTTAAGGATATTGCATTTATTGCTAGTCAAATAGCATGTTCTTCGATCGCGTTCAACATCCTTTCACGTTTCCAGTGTTATTATTGTTTGCTGCCATCATTAGTATTAAAAACAAGTAAATCGTAGTCTGCTGGTTTTATCGCTCTGTTCGATAAATCATTGGGTAACAAAATACCTATAAAGAAAATAAAATAAAAATTGAAGTTTAGTTATGTTGGATGAAGATAGAAATGTTATGAAGCGTATTAAAAGCAGGATCTGAATAAGGGATCAAACAAATAACGAAATATTTTTTTAATTAAATATTTTATAAGTAGATACTTTTATGTTTTGTATAGTCAGTACAGTTTGCTCTTTGAACTCAGTAGTGCTTAGGCAAGAGCGTGCACTTAATCTTCAAGAGTTTTATTCATATTTGATTCTTCAACAGACATCAAACTAGAGACGCGTGTAAACATTGTTACGTTGTGGTATTACATCACCATTATGTATATGTCGAACCTTTTTACAACTCACAATATAACAGATATCAGAACTATTGCCAGCATAGGCAGTTTTCTCTAAGTGCAGATTATTTTCCGCCCGCCTTTGAGAGATCTTCGCCACTATTTCTAAAAACCCTGTCTGTCTAAAAGAGATATGAGAGCACTACCCACTTGTTTGAAACCTGAAAAGATTCTTAGTCTCCCAAAAACTGTCTGACCACCCAATTCACAACGACCAAAGCTTATATATTATGTCCATCGATTGTCGAGTTTTTGATGATTGGTCAGTGCTGTTTTTATTCCTGGATTGACATCCACATTTTTTCCATTTTTTATGCTAGTAAATTGGTAATGGGCCGTAGTGCTTAGTGGTAGTAAATCTTTAGACTTTGTTTAGAATTAAAATAAACAGAAATGTATTAGACACGTATTGACGGTTTATCTTAGGTTGCTACGTATGGTATGGTATTTTGTATCGGGCTCTTGTATCTTTCAAGGCAATAATAGCTTTGGCACTAAGGCAATCACAGACAGTGACCCTATTGAAAATACTAAATAAACTACTATGCATATAAATGAATACAAATGCCAAATGAATTTCCCTGTAAAATTGAGGCAGGAGATTCTTATTTAACAAACATTTTAATAGCTAAACTCTGATGATTTGCAGACAGAAAGGACAGGGACATAATTCAAATTCAAACAAATAACTGTTTTGCTTAGAATCAATGTGCTGTAAAGAGATGCTATAAACTGCAGTATTGGTTAGGAAATGTACAGAGTTATCTCGATATTTGAGAACCTGTTACGCCGTGAGAGACCACTAAAGTGTGCCGGGGAATATGCTAGAAGTCTGTGCCATTATACATATTTGTCGTCGACAGCATAATATGTACAAACCACTTGAGTGAAACTAAATCGTAGTTTGGAAACTGCAATGCATATTATGGTATATACCATAAACCATAATACAATGCATGGCAGTTTCCAAACTATTACGATAACGATTCAGACAAATCTAAGGATTCAAATCAATCCAGTAACTAGGGATTTCATTAAATTGATTTGATATTATTCACTAGCGGTGACATGCTATTTAAAATAGATTATGCTTTTTTTCATTACGGACATCAAAATATATTAAAAACGGTCTGGTAGAGATCGCTTTTAGCGATAAGACCGCCCATTGTCCTCTGGTTTGTAAGATAATTATTTTTTCAACTGTGTTTTATTAATGGTGTACAATAAAGAATATTCTATCTATCTATCTAAAAACATTAATAAAGGGAGAAATATACGATCATTTTACTTACCCTTTCCTTTATTAATGGGATGTATTGATATATTGTGGACTAACTACTTTCGTCTCGGCAGCAATGTTAGCCAGAAGTAGTGACGTCTCCAGCAGAAGGGTTTCCTTAGAGTTTCTTCCTTTCCTTCTCCAAAGGATCTACGCAATGGAACTAGCTTCACAACTGATTGACTCCTACTCCTGACAAATTCAAAATACCTATAATTGATGTAATTGAACTGAATAAATTTGATTTTAAAAGAAATCAGGTTTTCTCGCTTAAGTTTCCTACCTTCCATACTTTCTTAAATGTTTGGATAATATTCTACTTACGGCAATGTTCAATTTTTCGTATTTCAAAGACGAAAATATTTAAAAAATAAACAGATGTGTGACATGGGGATGTTTTACATTTTGCTTTTGCAAAGAGCTTCGTATCTCTCGTTTACCAGTATACACTTAGGTTTTAATTTATTAGGTTCACCAACGTCTGTTTACACTTCAAGTAATACATAATACTTTCACAAAACTAAATATAGCCTACACTATGGCTATATTTAGTTTCAAACACTTATAGGTAAACACCCCATGCCAAAGCTTAGTTACAAGTTAACTACCTTATAAGATAATACTATAAATGGCTATACAACACCTTATCAAAAGCTCATGATATCGACATTGGCGAATCTTTATTCTGACATAAGAGACACTTGAAACAATTGCTTTAAATTTCTCACTGTTTGTATGTATGTACTTCACTGTATTCTGCTTATTTAAATTATTTTAATTAGATAATTAATGTTGTATTAGGTATAAGCTTTGATGTAATAGAGCATGCTGTGGTCTCCTGTAACTGAAGGAGTACACTGTTCAAAAACTATGTATGTGTGAATAATATGTGTATTTCTGTGCATATCCTTTGTTGGAGATCCAATAAATAAATAAATAAAAGATAATGAATGGATTACAAGAAAGTAAACAAATGAGTTAGAAAACATATATATAGCAAGTATTATAAAATAAAAACGATTTAGATATTAAGCTCTAACAAGAATACTATGATTTGTATTAGACAAGCAGTAGAAATTATTAAGATTTGTGGAAGCCTGGATTATAACTTTCCACTAACCAGCAATCATATTACTTGAACTTAGGCACTTCTAATTTAAGTACCAATTTAGCGTTCTAAATGAAATGGAAGGTTAGGTTACTCGTATAGTTGAATTGATGTAACCATAATCATATAAGCTTTACCATAATATATTGCCCTTCACGATCGATGATGATGCTAAGCTCTTCTACAAGGTGTTGCAGAAAGGTGTGGTGGTATTACAGCCTGAATTCCATCAGCCTTACTATTCCCAAATACATCAGACACACACACACTCACTCACCCATTCACGCACGCACACACATATACTTAGATACAAATACACAAGCCCACACACACACACACACACACACACACACACACACATTAATGTCAGATGTTTCTGAATGCAAATAGTAAGCGCGGAGCATCCCTGGTGACCCGAAATACAGGCTTTTGTTTAATTTGGGCACCAGATTTCCACGATATTTCTACGCCTTAACCAAGCGCCATTATAATTATTGTAACCATGTAGTTTTTGTTATGTTTTTGAATGAAATAAATTTTAATTATTATTATTATAGGGTCGTATACCATATTTTTTCGGTAATGCGCGATTTTTAATATGGAAATATTATTTTTAAATTGACATCAAAACCAATATTACAAATGAGAGGGTTGACGTATATGAAATTGAAGAGGCAATGAATAAAAAAGCATTTAAAATGTACCGCATCTATACCTAAATCAGAAAACGTATTTTTAAAGCTGTTTTTCAAGCTTCGGTACTAAACAATTTTTCGGCTATACATAAAACTCTAATAGTATGACTACATCTTTTTGTATGTCTCATAACACCATGGAATGTTCTACATATGCAATACGAGTGTCTATACGTAGTTCTCATGTATGATGAATTGATGACAGATTATTAATATTGCAAACACTTTTTTATATTACATAATTTACAGTGACAATAGTAATAACAACATATAGGTCATTAAACAGGCTGTATATGGCAATGGTAAATAAAAAAATATGTACGATTTGAAATCTTTAACATTACACATTCCAGCTGCTTTTATGAGAAACGGAGGTAAAAGTACCTGGAAGTTCAAACGGTCATGATAACTTGTAAACGGATAGTTTTTTTTTAATTTTTTTTTTGTAACTGCATGCTAGAGTCATGCCCTTTCAGAGATTTATATAAATGTTTCATTGTCAGATACACTCTGTGTAATAAAACGTACTTGTTTATGACGATATAATTTTTTTTATAAAGCTCGCAGACCACAATTTTTTTTTTTTTTTTTATTTGAGCTGCCAAAATTACTCTGCCCTGCCTGATGGTAAGCACAGGCATAATCCAAGAGTGGTGGTCACCATCCTCACTGCGAACAGGGACAGTGCAGCATGGTGACCAGCACTTTGTATTTGTATATTGTTCATTTTATTTCCTTCCTCTTTATTTTCAATCGACACTATTCAGTCCTACTAATATTGTAAACGTGAAAGTTTGTGAGGATGTATTAATGTATGTTTTTTGCTCTTTTACGCAAAAACTACCGAACTGATTGCGATGAAACTTGGTATGTAGATAGCTGGACACCTGGATTAACACATAGGTCACTTTTTATCTCGATGTTCAAACCGCGGGGTGCGGCTTGTTAATAACAAATAAGTGACGACTGGCAACCTGTGCCGCGTGCCGGTAGTGTATTTGATGCCAGTTGAATTTCGCTCAGCACAAAAATTTGTATGCATGAATATCTATTTATTTTGTCTGGTCTGAATTTTTCTCTTAACAATATTACTGTGTCTGCATTTACAAAAAAATATCTAAGTATTTTATCCGTGTTCTAAAGCCCACAGTACAAGCTAAGTAGGTATGCTTATATGCTGCTATGAGTAAAAATGAGATTTGCTCCCACATTGCGGATACTTTATGCAGATAGAACAATTATGAAGCTAAATGTTCAACATTGAAGTATGTCTAAACTGAATATGCTGAATAATAAAATCTGACTGCCAAAACTGGCTGACACATAATAATATATTTGAAACTATCGCGTTATACGAGTATAGTTTGAAATGGTATACTCGTATGTTTACGGGAATCAACGCAATAAATTATGTACCTATCTCTGAACTGTCTGAAGCATCGATCAGGTGACAGGCTAATTGAGCGATTTGCAACTCCGTCATTGAGCCTACGATGTAGAAACTTCTGATTCGAATTGGCTAGAAGGATGTTAGAGAATGTTACTTTGCGCTTTAGTTTTAAATATTTAGATTAATTTTGTAAAGATAACATTTTAAAATAAAGTGCACGTACATACATATTTTAAATTACAAATTTAAATTATTATTAGCTATAAATACATACAGAAATTCATATGTGACCCATCACAAATTTTATAATTCTATCGTTCATAAAACTGTCAGTCTGCCATAATATACAGTTAAGACACCCGACACAGTATTTGTCGCTTTCAGTATCAATTAATACTAAGTACCTGGATGACCTGGTTTTTTTTTACGTTTTCTAAAAATGTAACTTAGCTAGATCTATTTATCGCCCCCGAAACCCCCTGCATACTAAATTTTATGAAAATCGTTGGAGCCGTTTCCGAGATTCAGATTATATATATATATACAAGAATCGCTCGTTTAAAGGTATTAGATTACGGCGGACTAACAGTTTTATGAACAGATAGAATTATAAAATTTCCGATGGGTAATCAGACGGACAGTCTAGCCTTATCGGACGGTTCTTATTACCGACTTCAAAACGGAGAAGGTTCTCAATTCTACTGAGTACCTATTAATTTTTTTTGTATGTATGTCATGCGTAATCTTCGCCATTTATTTACTCAAGTAGTTGTACTCAAGTTTTAAATGGGACCATTTAAAACTTATTTTGGAAAATTAAAGAATGAAGAATACAGCTTATTACAATATTAGACATGATATAGGCGCATTGAAGTCGGTGATACCTTTTTTTAAAGTTAATTATGGCTTAACGGTCCATCTAGAGGCGACCTGACTTGTCAAAACATTTGGCCGTGAGACCACGTAACCGTGTAGTATAACAATCGGCATCATCTATACATATTACCAAATATATGTACTTAACTAATTTTTATGAGTAAATATGTAACTTCATAAATCCATTGCACAACTAAAAGCAAACTAAATTTAGTTTAAGTAAATTTGCTGAGTTGGCTTTGGAAATATCAGTCAGTGTATGATAGACTGGTGACCAAGAGAACTACGACAATGATGACAAAACTACTTACAGAAATATTGTTTTATTATAACACTGAATAATCTAGAGTGTGAATAAGTATGAAGGCGTGGGAGAGCCACGCTTCGGCACGTATGGGCCGGCTCGACTCCGCTCGATACCACGGCCTCACAGAAAACCGGCAGTGAAGCAATGATTGCATTGCGTTTCGCGTCCTTCCCCTCTCCCCCTTCCCACTCGTCCCCCCTCCCCCTCTTCTCCTACTCCCACATTGAAGGGCGGCAACGCACTTGTGACTCTTGAGTTACAGGTGTCCATGGGCGGCGGTAGTTATTTACCATCACGTGACCCGTCTGCTCGTTTGCCCCCGATACCATAAAAAAAGGCTAATTAATTTCTAAACCCCATGGATGAATCAAGCATCAAGAAAGCAAGGGCAAGGCAAGGCAATTTGGGTAGAGATAGCCTTACTAGTACAAATGCTATCTTTTTAAAATTAAATGTTTTTCAGTTAATCACTTTATTCTTATTTAAAAGTTACTAAAAATGTTGTCTTATTTTTAGTCTGATTTCGTAATAAAGCATGTCTTCATCAGTTTTAAGATATGACCAGATCAAAACGTGCCAATTAAGGAGCTAATTATATATTGATGACCTACTGATATTAATATATGTAACAACCTTTTCTGAACAGATGGACCTGCAGATTCAGAAATCGACTACTATTCCATGCCAGCTCTTTCCGAGCTGGATGACTTCGACCTTTGTCTAAGGCATCCGGACGCCGTCTACTGTATAGTAGACTTAGCGCTCTTGGAAGATGAAACACCTTTATATCAATTTATTAAGGTAAGATTTTTATACAGTCTGTAAGTTCTCACACCAAAAGTATTAATTTGGGCCTAATCGCGGTAAGGTACGATACTTTTTTATTTACCTGATGTTAGCCTTATAGTTCTTTTGATACTGGTATACACTGCGGTCAGTACAGTCATAAATAGTCCTATGTATATTTTTACTTTTTGAAACAAAAACATAAAAAGTAAGGTAGGCACATAACCTCTTTAATAAGACCCGAACATTTTTGGTCAAATCCAATGCTGAGTAGTCTGATGTCTAAATGAAAACCAAACTTTTTTTGCCCTGGTAGTGTGCTTTTGTAATAGAAATGGTATTGACACCCTATTTCGCTCCTGCTGATATAAAAAAAAAATATTTTCAGCTATCCAGTCTTCATTTGAATGCCACTGTTAATTAGTAAAATACGATCCTAAATAAACACTACTGTTTATTGTACTAAGAATAAGCTATATCTTAGTTACAGTCAACTCGAGGCATGTCTTACGAATATGCAGATGCTTAATTTGTTTGGCCCACTCGCTCCAATAGTGCGCAAACATCGAATGAGTATAACCTTGACACGATAGAGTGTACGTATCATAATATTCTCTTAGTGTTTGTGGGTAAACAGAGATTTGGCAATAACTAATAATAGTACACTTGGTACTTGAACTTATTTGCTTGCACTTGAGATGGAAAATGGAAAATTAAAAATATTACTATTGGCCCCAATTCTGTTACTTCACTCGCTAAATTAAAATTCAAAAAATTTTCTTCATATAAGAAGTAAACCTTGTACACTTAGAAACAAGGTCTTATTTCAAATTGAAACAAGTAGGTAACATATGTCGCTATCGAAATAAGCAATTTATTTGTCGACTAAAGTCTGATACGCTTAAATAAACTTTAATACCACGTAGCGAGAGCCGCTATCCGTTGAATGCCATCTCTTTTGCTCTGTGTTTTTTGTAAGTGTCTTCGTAGGTGTAGGTTAAAAACACGTCATCCTTGTTCGTTTTGAACAAGTTTTTATACGGCAATTATGCAGCGTTTGAATAAATGAAGACTCTCGCTGCGTGGAAATAAAGTTGAGTATACGTTGACAGGTTTTATTGAAATTTAGAGGCGCTGAGAAATAAATGCTAGTAACAAATAGACCTTATTACGAAGAACACTAGGTTTATTTCATATGAAGAAATTAAGTCGGGTTTTAGTTTAGTCGAGTGTACAATAGAATCGGCACCATTGTATAGAACAGTCAAGTCCAGACAAATTGTTATGAGAGAGTTCTGCACAGATAAAAACATAATTAGTGTTACAAGTGATTTAATTCAAACGTACTTTCTTTAGTACATTGGCGTGAATATATGAAGGTTATAGAATTAGCTGATCCAAAATAATTATATAAGTCGGCAAAAACAAACAGTTCATTATTTTACTTTCGATCTCTAGGCAACCACTTGTTTATCTTACCTACAATCTCAACAGGGTGAAAATATCTTTCTTTGGGGATCTGAATTAAAATTAAACTTCAATCTTGACTACAAAATCTTAATTAAGGATTGTGGTCGAGAAACAAAATCAGATATTAACAGTACCTTTGAAGGTTTTGAAAAAAATTCTGCCATTAATTCATCTCAATAGTTGATTATTGCTTACTATTATTTTCAGTTGTACTTTATCATTTTCTTTTGTCTCCAGAACTTCTCCTCCATGACGTACAAGAATTATGAACACACAAAGCTCCACCGAGGAGTTTGTGGCTCTCAGCATTGCGGTTTGAATACTAGTCATGCTGATGCTGGTGAAAGTACCGTTGAAATACTTAGGGATTGTCTTAATGCAACTTTACATAAAGGATATGCATTGCAGGTAAGTTGTACTTATAACTGGCTTTTGCCGTAATTTTTCTATCCCGCGGGAACAGTCCTTTTTTTTTAAACTTTTTGCACATTAGTACATAGGCCGACTTAATGCCTAAGGCATTCTCTACCAGTCGACATTTGGGTGATGCAGAGAAAAGAAGAAGTAGGTGCAATTAACAATCTTGTAAAAAAAATTACAAAGAAAAGAATGGGATACATACAAAATTCGATACGAATATACACACGCATTATACACAAATACTCGTAACTTTAGTGTAACATATATATACATATATACACATTCATATACAAATACATACATAGCTATATAATACATATACTATTATAAGTACAAATAGCGACATTAATGGTTCGAACTATTGACAAGTTGACTCCGCCAATTCCTTGAATAAGAGCTCCTTTACATTTACCTTAAAAGTGTAACGATTTGAAGCCGTCCTGACTTCGAGAGGAAGCGCATTCCATTTTTCTGGATGACAGGTATCCTATCTAATTGTGTGTATCCGTGGCAACGTGTATGTCAAATTTTCTGGATGATCGGTTGAGTAGTGGAAGCGTGAAAGCGTAACAAACAAACCAACTTACTTTCGTTGTTATAAAACTAATTAGGATGTTAGCAGCAAATTTAGAAAATGCATGTCGAAAAAGAGTGTCTTTAGAGTTTCTTGCCTGTTTTTCTTTATAGGATCTACGTATTGGAACAGGCAAGTACAACGGACTCCTTCTCTTGAAAATACAAAAAATACGTATTCTATTGCTTTGATTGAAATAAATTTTGCTGTTAAGTTACCTTATATTGTTCTAAGTAGTATTTCTACTTTATTAGTTTCTAGTTCCTTGTAGTGCTTAAAGTTAGGTTTATTACAAAGCTAATCTTTCAATCCGCTTGCCTCCTCCATGAAGATTGTCTTCTAATCTTCATGTAAAAATATTGACATTTCATATTTAGAGTCCGGTTATATAGATATACAGAATAATCATACATATTATTATGTCACGGGTTATTACAATCAATATTGACTGTCATAAGCCGTGACAAACTAATAATTTACTCTCTAGTCAGGCAAGCTTGAGATAAAATGTAAACAACTTCTAAGCACACTATTAAATTATTTCTTTTGTAATTTGGGAGTGTTTGACAGTAAACCGCAATGAGTTTATTTGACTGCTGAAAAAAAAAATTAAGTGAAAAGAATTCACTTAGTTTCTGGTTAATGTTTCATCATTCAATTAATCAATCATTATGTAATATTATTTACGTATTAACGGGAATTAACGCGATCACGAAAAGGACATACCTCTACATACATACCTCTGAATTGCCTGACGTTTCGACCAAAAGGTGCAAAACATCGTGGGTACACCGAAGGACGTCTTGCCGTTACAAACCCCAGGTGTCTACAAAATAAACTGCAGCTGTGGTAGTTCCTACATAGACCAAACAAAGCGGACTATTACTGAAAGGGTCAAAGAACACATCGCTGCTGTGAAGAACCGACAGATTAGCAAATCAGATTGAATTTCACCGTACGCAAGTCCTCTCCACGGAACGTCACTTTTACTCAAGAGTTGTACGTGAAGCGATTGAAATTAAAAACACAAAACTTTCAATCGGCAAAATGGTTTCAAATTATCTACAGCTTGGAATCCAGTGATAAAAAACATGCCACCTCGCTTTTATACGCAGTCGGGTGAACACCAGAATAGGGCCACATCAGTTTGCTTACAGAATAGGAACACTGTTAGTATAGTATGTGACGGTACATGGCGAAACGAAAATATCAAAAATATCAAAAAAGTGGAGGTGGATGAAGAACCTTCTACCTCACAATGTCGACGACGGAGGGCGTGCATCGCTGAGCCAGTCAGCCTGTGACCACGGCCAGTGCAACCTGGTCGAAACGTCAGGCAATTCAGAGGTATGTAATACCTTTTCGTGATCGCGTTAATTCCCGTTAATACGTAAATAATATTATATCATGGAACGCGAAACTTTAAAAGTTAGTACAATCATTATGTACTTTTGCTGCAAGAAGCAATTTTAGTTAATATCAAATAATTTAAGAATGACAAGGCATTTTTGTTGAATCGGACTAATCTTTAATCAAAATTTAAAAAGAGAAGGATTTTCATTACATGTTACATCATTATACTTTCATAACATAGGTGTACACATATATGACACGCTTTTTTAAAATTTAAATTTTAATTAAATAAATTATGTTTTTTTCGTTTATTCAAAACAAAAGAAACATTTTTATAATGCCTACTGTATTCACACAGGTGGACACAATGTCAGTCCGTTACTGCAAGACAAAAGATGATTACATCCCAACAGATACCCTAGACTATATCATTGGAGCCTTACTTCTTTTACTGTTACTGGTCAACTTGGGATGTTCTGCGTACTACTTTTTATTTGCCAAAGAGAATGGAAAAGGTATAATTTTAAAATAAAGTTTTATTTACGCCTGGTAATTACATGAGTGATATATAGCACATAGTTTTTTTCGAATTTCACTTACCATTTCTTTCAGATAACAAATACATGCTGGCTTTCTGCGTTCAAAAGAACTGGAAAGCTCTGAAGTATGGAGGCAGCGCTGAAGGTGGAATCTTCAAATGTTTTCAAGCTTTAAGGTAAGCGAAATAAAAAGGTAACAAATAAAGGTGACTGATGATGATATAATGGATATTATAATCTTGTTGATAGGTGTCAATACAGTTCAAATTATTTTGAAGCACTAGAGGTTATACGCTCCTCATTGTCTTTTAACTGTTCTAATTTATAATTTTAACAAAATAAGTATTAGTATTCTATTTTATCTGTATCTGATATCAACAAGGGAAAATTCTCGTGCATTTAGTGCCATTCTTATTATTAAAATCAAGTTTTTTTTTATGGTATAGGGGGCAAACGAGCAGACGGGTCATCTGATTTTAAATGACTACCGCCGCCTATGGGCACCTGTAACTCAAAGAGTCACAAGTGTGTTGCCGCCCTTTAAGGTGGGAGTAGGAGAAGAGGGGGAGGGGGGAAGAGGGGAGAAGGGAAGGACGGGAATAGGGGAGAGGGAAGGGTTAGGGCCTCCGGTAACCTCACTCACGCGGTGAAATGGAATGCAAGCATTGCTTCCCTACCGGTTTTCTGTGAGGCCGTGGTATCGAGCGGAGTCGAGCCGGCCCAAACGTGCCGAAGCATGGCGCTCCCACGTAAGAAAAGTATAGCTTAATAGGTGACCATAAACTGTATTTAGAAAGAAAGCAGATAGAAAGAAAGAAAACATGTTTATTCTGGCACAACTAAACAAGACGCTAACAGAATGATATACATATATAATATATATATATATATATATATATATATATATATTTATAATCAAGAAACGATTCGTTTTGCTTACGACGGTAAAATTTTTAGAAAAAACAAAATTTTACCGTCGTAAGCAAAGCGAATCGTTTTTAATTCTAAACATACAGCTGGGTTTTAAGAGATATAACTTAAATTTACAAGACGAGGAGTAATCATTTCGCGGTTGCACCAAAATGCGAGCCCATTTCAGCTTTGTCCCGGTACTGGTGGGTGCCTGACGCTGGTTTTCAACTGGGTTTAGTTAATACTCTCTCTTTCTCATCAATATTGCAATATTTCACCTACTTTTGACTCTTTTATCTCCCTCTTTGTTTAGGAGCGAGTTGATTTACAGTATTTCCAGCTTATTCGAATTCAATGGGGGTTTACTTTTTTTTTTTTTGGTGGGTTACTGTTATTAATGTAGATATATAGTTTCTACCCAAAGTGTTCCATTACAAAGCACAATTCATCTCCTTCTATCAGCACTTGGTAAAGAATAAACAATTACAACTAATGTCCTTTTACCTTTGTGGGATTGATTTAGTAATTTTCTGCCGGTTTTAATTTAGCAAGCAGAAAAGTTATGTTATTTGGCAGTTTTTATTTTGCTGATACAGGGCAAATATCAGATATAAATATCATATTTTCGAAAACTCGCGTGCAATTTGCCAATTAATTGGGCCGCCATTTCTTGACAAATGTTTTCCTTTAATTGACCCACTGTTTGATCGGATTATTATTGAAAACTCTGCTCTTGATACATCCCCACAAAAAAAGAAGTCTGAACTTTGTGGTAGTCACACACACACTAAATCTCCTTTCTTCAATATCAAATTGCGGCTTTTTCATTGGCAACTTGCAGGCGAGTGATCGAAAAAATTGCGATTTCCTTTGGAAGATGAAAATCAACACTTACACGATATTATTTTCAAATAATAAATTAAACATGTGCATTCGGTTTTTAAAAGTTAGTAAACTCTCGCCTGACCCTGTAATTTTTTATTTATTATTTAAAAGTGAATTTTATTATGATCCGCCCTGTATTACTAATTTATGTTTCATATACAATGATCATTATACCATTTTCGCGAAAAATGATAATAATAGACACATTGCGTAGATACGCTTTTATGTACTTACAATGATTGCGGTTAGCGGCAGGTATTTGAATGTTCATTATACACGTTCTGCGTGAATGGCTTATTACCAGAATACAACGTGATGTAGGTACAAAGTATAACATAGACTAACTGGGGAAGGTAAGGTAACAAATACATAAGTATATAAATTGGTGATTGGGGTCGTCGGTTGGTGTAGTTTTGGGGCCGACTCAAAAATATATAGGTCTTTACGACAGAGTATTAGTTTAGGTAGGCTAACGAGTTTATTTTCCACTTTTCACTTTTTTATTCTTTCGTCAGTTTAATTTTTTGTTAAAAACTTTTAATTTTTAGTTTTTTTGTGGCTAAAACAATCAACTACAGGTCTCCGTCATGGTGCAGTATCATTAAAACTACATGTGTGCTAAGTTTCAACAAAATCGGTTCACAGGTGAAATGTCAATGGGTGAACAATCATTCATCCCCTATTTTTCTACCCTTAAGGTTGAAATAATCATTTGAAACTTAAAATGGATCAACTTCTAAGTATCCAATAAAAAAAGAATTATTGAAATCGGACTAACATGTAAAAAGTTATGGTCATACATAAAAAAAAATATATATATATATATACGGGTCGACATGAGAACCTCCTCCATTTTTCTGTCGGTTCAAAATGCACACTGAAGAGGTTGATATGCTATAATACATAATTATATAGTTAAGCAATTAAAGTCAATGGTAACCATTTACCCTCAGGTGAGCCGTGACTTGAGGGAATCTTAATAGTAAAAGCTAACGCTTATTTATTCCCCTACAGCTTACCTGAGAATCGCATAAGTTTTAGTTCGATACGTTTGTGTAAGATAAAAAAATAGTTCTCGTTAAAATTATAAATAGTATTTAATTCAAACTTTATACTGGTGAATGTTCATCCAATTTTAAACAGTAAAATAGTTTTAATATTATATTTATACGACTAGTTTAGAAAGGAGCTTACGTCATTGTCACGTACTCGTGGGAGATTAACGATCTTTTTTACTTTTGCTAATTGGAGTGGACTTGAACCCTCAAAAGAGGATATATGCGATAAAGGGTGAGGTTTTTAAGAGAGCATAAAGGTTTGATGTTAGCCCGCGTCTATCCTTAATCATTGTCTAGGCACTCTTATTTTTTCTTTTTTACTCTACATTGAAAATGGAGATATTAGGAATTTTATTCAAGCATCGCTTCTATCCAGTCATGTTTTTAAATACTAGAATCAATAAGAGTAGAAGCTTAATTCCGGCTTAATATAAACCAGAGATAGCCTGCTGATATTTTGTTTTAAAGAATGAATGAATGAATGAATGAAGTCTTTATTTGCGAGAACATGGGTACATTTGGCAGATATAATAGAAAATAATAGTTTCACCATATTCAACTTTTCAATTGTGCAAATGTTTAACATGCAGTTTAGATACACTTATTAAAAAAAAAAAACAATATTAATGAGAATAAAATAATAACATAATAATTAAGTACAGTATTATTATTACAATATTCAAATAATTTTAGTTTTTGACCAGTAAATCTAGATCTGTCATCGTTTAGAATTGTCGTATCATGGCAGATCAGCATTTATTTTGGGCCCAGGTAGCTTTTTGTAGTCGTTTTTACATCATTCTTAATTTGTCGGGTAACCAACGAGACCCTATTACTGAGCCTCCACTGTCCGACCATCTATCCGTTTATCTATCAGCAGGCTGTATCTCATGATCCGTAATAGGTAGAAAGTTGAAATTTTCACAGAATGTGTATTTCTGTTGCCGCTATAACAACATAATAAAAATAAATAAAAAGTTAAAGGAGGGCACCGCTACTAGAAACGTGTTCCTTTAAACTTGTTTTTTTGCTCGATCTTAATATATTTTTCGACGATGGTACGAAACCCTTCGTGTGCGAGTCTGACTCGCACTTGGTTTATTCAATTTCTAATCCGAATATTGATTAAAAATTACAGTTTTCCGCACGTTTACAGTTTTTTTTTTAAATGTCAACTTAATATTTTCCAAATATGACATTTCTCCGTGCGCCATTTTTGCTTAGAAAGGGGTACAAAAAAATCGCTTCTGGTATTAATATAATGATGATGATGATAATTGAAGTGATATTTTTGTTTCAGGTTCTATACTATGGTAATGATTCTTGGCCTTCATTCTATGATCTTCGTCGGCTATGGATATACTGCTAACCCTGAATTCATTGAACATGTAAGCATATCTACTAAATTATTTGGTATTAGTAACGCAGTTAATACATTGAATCACATGATCATTTGGTCTTGTTGTGTTGGGTCGAGGTGTAATTCATCTAAAATATGTTTTTATTTTCACCGAGCCTAAATTGGGGTCGGCTTTCAGTCTAACTACGAAATGGCCGAACTTCAATATTTTACGCGACTGTTATCACACCTCCACAACCCAAGTACTAGGCGATATCGAATTTCTGTAGTTAGACCAGGTTGTCGGACTTTTTTAGGGCTCCAACTACCCGTAACGAATGCCACAGATGTTCGTATGGCAACCGGGACCAAAAGCTTTCCGAGGCACAGAGGGGTCTCAATATGTTAAGAGTGGTCACCCATCCTAAAACTAACCTGGATATTATTACTTGACCTTGCAATGTGCTAACCTACTCTTATTAATAATATGCTTGTATTTAGTAATATATTAGTATGTTTATCAGCAGTCTGGTTACCATAGTGCAGGCTCTGCCTAGTTTGGGATCAGACGGCCGTGTGTGAGGTGTCTCAAGTTATCATTATTAATGAGTGGTTATTCTTATTCATCTCTCGCGACTGGTATACACATAAGAAGGAAAATCGGGACTTAATCGCGATGAAACTTACAAGACACGATCCAATAATTTGTTATTTTCAACTATCCTACTCATTTCTATATATAAAAGATAGATATTAACGTAATAAACCACTTACTATAAATTGTCGTGGTTGTTTTATCACAGACATGTCTTGTGACATAAGTTGCTTGACATTATATATTAAGGACTGGTCATTTCAATATTCCCGACAATCTTGCGTTGCGTTTATCTTTGGATTTAGTTCGCAGCCGTTCACAAGACCCTCCTGTATATGGTGTGTACACCTTGTAAGTTTAATAGGTTCAATTCTGACTTACCATGAAAGGAAAGGTCGTGTCCAGTGTATGGGTATGTCCAAATTCCAAAAAAATAGTTCATGTCATTACATTATCATTTAAATTAATAATAATAGCACATAGCATATTTTTAAGACTCAAGTGTGTACAGTTCTTAAGGTTTCCAGTAAAGCCTAAATTGAAATTATCACACATCGCTACCTCTGGCCGAGCAATCTATGCATTTGAGTTGTTATTAATGGATAAACGCGTAGTGTAAACCACAGTACAATCTAAATACGCTTCTATTAAAATTGTATATTGTAGAAAGGAATTTAAAAATAAATTAATATTTAGTTTCAACTCATTCAAATTATCTGTGATCTGAAATGAAATCTGAAAATGTTACTGTGTGTTCGAGCTTTGAAAAATGTTTTGTTTTATGATAAAGTATAATGTTTTCAGTAGGCTTATCTCAAAACCAAGTACTTTATTTTCTTTTCTGTAGCCTTGTAACATGTGTACAAATTTCGTGTTGTTACGTACAAACGTTTATAGAACGTTTCTTATCAAACGCAACTGACCTACATATATCCTCTATCCCCATCACCCCCTAAAGTCTTATTGTTAACCCCGATCCACACTCTCCAGGAGGCAAGACGAAGTGACGCGAGTGCGTGAGTGTAGTTGACCTCTTCTCTTCTTACCTTACCTCGCCTTCCCGAAGCTCCGTTCTGGTGCGAGGCAACTGAATAAATTGAGTATGGATGGCTAGCACTATTGCAACCTCCGCTCGCTACGAATCATGCGAGGGCCTCTATGAGGCGCAATCGCGAGAGTGTGGACCCGAGGTTACGTATAATGTAAATAAAAGAACACATACTTTTACATATAAAACTACGCACCATTTTATAAAGAACTTTATTCTGTATCATAATTTATTTTTACTTTAGCTAATAAAATAAAAATATTAAACATAATCATACAACTATATTGACTGGCCTATTGGCCTAGAGTGGTGGGTGACCCTGACCGCTACGCCCTAGGCCGTGGGTTTGATTCCCACCCGAGTTTGGGTGTTCTTTGTGTCCGTTGTTTGTATGTTTGTAAAGTCCCCCGCGACACAGGAGTTATCCCTAATGCGGGAGTTGTCTTTTAAAAAAGAAAAAATATATATTTATATATTCGGTATTTCGGAGGTATTCATCATTATGTTTCTGCCCTTTACTAAATTTTCATTGAGGTCGGTGCAATGTGTAAACTTTATGGCCGGCCACCAGCCGGACGGCAACCCTCCTTGGGAGTGTAGTCGTTTTAAATTGGGAAAGAAGAAATAAGGCAAAAGTGTATATGGGTTGAGAGAGGAAACTCGGGTGAGGGATACCGCAAGTCTCGGATCAGGAACAGGACTGAGACTGCAATAGCTCGCAGAGGCCCGAGTCGCATACCCGAATATTCTGTATTTCCTGTAACTGGAGAGGCCACTAAGATAGAAACACCATGTGTATATTTTTGAGATGGCCGACTAGTGGTGTTGTGTCTAATACCACTGCAGCAAGACGACTTCGCTCCTTGCATGAGAAACTCTGTCGGGGCTATGACCAACCGGGTATCCCTAAAATACACTACCTGAATACAATCTGTATACCTTTAGAAATATGGATGCTACTCAAGAAAGTTTTTATTCTAATCAAATAATTAATATAGAAGGGAAAACAATACAAAAAACAATACATTTAAATAAGGGATGTACGGGTTAGAGGCTTATTATTTTCTTTTTTTTTAATAATGGAGTTATAACTATGATTGGTCATAAAGTCGTAACTCATAACATACTAAATATTGGTAATATTGTGGTACAAAATCCGTTGCACAGTTGAATACGCATTTAGTTTAAACCACATTTATCTAATTTGACAACGTGCAATAAATTATATTTAACTAAAGCGATTTGAATCCAATAATTTGATTAATGGGTAAATAATTACAATTTGAACACTATTCGCGTGAAACAAATGAGTTGAAAATGAGATCAGAATTATACAACGTCATGGATAAATGCATAATCTGAACTATAACTAAAAGTATTATCGTCTGAACTAATTTTGGTAGATACTGGGTGATACAGTATAAAAGCCACGGCACATTTGAAACTTTTTTAAGTAGTACACCCCGTACTATGCCTACTTAAGAAAGTTACAAATCTGTTGTCTATATATGTACCTTACAAATAAAATAAAATAAAATAATAAATATTTTTTCTTATATGTGACTCTTCATCCGAACTAGACTATTAGCGAAGGAAGAAGATACGACGGTATCCTATAGATTCAACAGTATTATTGCACCTTCTTTTCGCCTAATAATCCGCGTTGGTCATAGTCATAGTTGGACTATTGGCCATTGATGAAATAGATGAATAAAACATGGGTTGGATGAAAATTTTAGACGCCATTGATTTATCTTAAAACATACATTACTGAAATGTGTTTGCCCAACATTAACTCAGGTATGCGTCTATGTGTAGAATGGCATTTTGCAATGCAGCCTTGCGCAGTTTAAATGTCAAACTATCTGATTATTGTCCTGTTGTTTGTTATACAAATTCAGATTGCTGAATAAATATTATAAAGGCTGGTTAAATATATTACAGACTAGAGTATATATATATTGTAAACTAGACTATATATACGTAACCTCGTGTTAAGTTCCTCTTGCGGTTAGTGGCACTAGAGGTCCTTGAGGATAGTCTGTTAACAGAAGTATTGTTTATTTAACACTCTTTTTTACATATATTAGATTTACTTGTGACTAATGAACTTACTACGAAAAACAAATCTTGAAAGAAATTTTTTACTTTTATTATTTGCATCGAAATTAAAGTTTATATGAACATTATGTACGTTAAACCTTACAAGTTTGGGCTCACATGATTCCTTTTTATGAGTCCAACAGATTGGGCTTGGTACTGGAACCCTTTTTTTTTTATTCGGTTTGCCATTAAAGCATGTTTTTTTTAGTTTTACCAAAGTATAAATAGTTTTTCTAAACTATCATGTGTTGTATTCTCTACCACTACTACTAGACCGTAGACCGTTAGAAGTTTTATACTCTTCAAGCTGAAACAACTTTGTATAGGAGTAACTCAATCAATTTTAAATTTTCACAATCAGCTAGTAATTGATTTGGTTATAATTGTTCAAATGTCTGTTAAATACTTGTAACTTTTGTAGGCTGCCCATAATGAGGAATTATTAATTACAATAAACTTAAAACACTACATACACGTAACTCACTTTTCCAACTTCGAAAAGTATTAGAGAGCATCCATTAATTAAGTGAGGTGATATTAGTGATATTTCTACCACCTTCCCTTTGATAAGATGTCGGATGTGTAAATTTGGCTCGACTTTCTATTGCCGCCACAATCCATTAATCTCACAAGTTTTTTTTTTATGGCGTATTTTTAGTGTAAAGTGACTGAACTTCGTTAATAAATACAAAAAACAAGAATATCTGTTGAAAAAGTAGAAAAAAACTGTTTTGTCCTTGCCTTTTTATAAATAAACAAAAAACATGAATTAGTTTCCTAAACAAAAGTTCTGCAGGTTGACAAGTTGAACGTGAATCCAGTCTTGCGCAAGTTAGTAAGTCTTGACCTAGACAAGTCAACGACCTGTTGCACAACCGGTTCGTTCTGGTGCAATACTTGTTGGAGTACTTCATGAATAAATAGAGTAACATTTCTATACTTATCATGTAGCGTAACCAACTATAAAAATGTTTCAATAGATAGTTATCATGTGCCATTACTTGGTTTAACTTGAGTTTGATCTCAAATTACTAGAGTCTGCTGTTCTCATTTTTAGTCCTTACAACGATAAATACTCACAGAGCATAAAAATTGTATAGAATAAAATCTTACTTACCATGCATTATGAATGCTTTCACTCAAGAATGCGATATGTAGTTACAAAAATATAAGCTGTTGATACATGAATCCAGGCGTAAATTACTCAAGATACGAGTAATGATGTTGCATGGAATATGCAATAATAGATATGACTGTATTAATCTTACGAATAAACTTTGTTATGTCGTACCTAGAACGGTAGTCATGCGAGGGGGCACGCGCCTCGTTTGTTCGTCTGCTAGATAATTTTAACAAACATATTGTTGTAATTGATATTGTTGCTAATTCTCATTGCACCTACAGTAGTACCTAGAACGATAGTCATGCGAGGGGGCACGCGCCTCGTTTGTTCGTCTGCTAGATAATTTTAACAAACATATTGTTGTAATTCATATTGTTGCTAATTCTCACTTCACCTACAGTGGGGCACGCGCCTCTTTTGTTTGTCTTATAGATAACTTTATCATACATATTCCGTGCTTGTTTTGCTGTTCTCACTTCACCTACAGTAGTACCTAGAACGGTAGTCATGCGAGGTGTGCGTGTAGAACAAACGCTGGAGACTAAACACCACTTCGTCCTCTTCTAGATAACTTTGACACCCATTTTGCTGTAATTGATATTTTTGCTCATTCTCACTCAACACAAACAATGCTATTGCTTTCCTTGGCAACCATTGTCATCAAAGTTAAATTGAAAAGCTTACTTCACTAAATAACGTAATTTTAATTATATAAATGAAGCGACAACGTCCGGATCTCACTTCTTTTTAATTTAAACCAATATTAACTCGTAGACAATGACGTGGGTTATATAATGTTAAAAAAAGCAAACAATTGTAGGTTTTTTTTTGTGTGACGTAATATACCCCGTAAGTGTATTTTTTCGTCATGTCTACTACTACGAGTAGGTAAGTCGGAAAACCAACTCAAGGCCTATCTGCCGGTAAGCAGTTACTGGTATCTATGTACGATTGCAATAAGATGGGGAAAGGGAGAGGAGAACTCGCAACTCTTCTCTCATAGGGATATACAGCACTATCCTTTTATTCTCAGAACAGACATTTGATTACTCCTATCTAGTTTTCAGTGTAACCGTGGTTGGCGCATGGCGTACATTTGGGCACATAGTCAAAGACATGCACAGATATTTGTTTATTTTTTAATTTAATATAACTAAAAGAAAATCTATTGAATAAGTAAAGGAAAACTAACTTTAATTTGTCTGTATTTTGAAACTGAGAACTGAATGTAAGTAATTTTTTCTATTATTAAGGACAGTTTTATTAAATAATAAATACAGACTATTGAAGTATGTACTTAAAACTAATTATCTAAAAAGAGTGACTAAAATTCATCTTTAAAATGTGAAGATATGACGTACACAAATAAAAATTAGTTAAATGGAGAATTCACCACCTTGTTTTGAGATCTGATTTTGTACTGCATATTTGAAATTTCTTTTTTATTATATTTTTATGTAAAGTAAACCTAAACTTAACTGTTTGTTAATATTAATACAATCCGTGTAACTTGCGTTTAGAAAAACTTTAAGATCGTTTTCAACGAAGTAGAAGCTGAGATTAGAGTATTCTAAGAAATAATCAATCAATCAATCATTTATTTATTGCAGAACATAACACATTATAACTTAACAGATGCAGTTGCAGAGTCAAAAGGCAAAACTTTTCAGTTATTGTTAGTATAGACAAGATAATACTTAGTATAGATTTGTACAGAATATAATAACAGTATTTGTGTCTAAAAAAATCCAATCAGACATCCGGAAATGTTAAAAAATTTTGGAAACTTACATTATTTGGCCTGTTGGTTTAGTGGTTAGTGATCCTGACTGCTGAACCAGAGGTCGTGGGTTCGATTCCCACCTAGGACAAACATTCGTGTGATGAGTGCGATTATTTTTTCTATGTCTTGGTTCTTGGTTTTCTTTCTTTTCTATGACATGTATGTATTTAGTAATATATAAGTATGTTTATCAGCAGTCTGGTTACCATAATACAGGCTCTGTCTAATTTGGGATCGGACGGCCGTGTCTGAGGTGTGTCAAGTTATTATTATTATTATTAACATTCATAAATATCATATATAGTTAATATAGAAAATATTATAGGTATATAATATAATAAAATATAATATATAAAGAAACATTATCTACTAATATTGTCCTAACGTAATCAAGTAATCGAGAACCATCAACAACTTTATGTCGGTCAAATCACTTTTAGGAATGATGCAACATAATATGAATGATAAATACAGGTTTAGAAAAATAATATACACAAGTCACTCCCCTACAACGGAAAACAATACAAAACAAAATGCATTTAAATACAACTTACTTTACAGTGAAGGCAAGTGTGTTGCGTGTCTCGAAATTAGTAGTTGCAATGCTTATTTGTTTACACAACTAAAATATGTCAGCTGTCCTAACTATATATTTACATTCTGTGAAATTATTTTATGTTTTAAAGGTGTAAACACACTTTAAAACATGAAATGAATGGATAGCAGACTGTCCGCTCCGTTTCTAATTTGTCCGTTTGGATTTTCTGTCACAAAGATCCAATAAAAGATGCCCGAAATACCAACACAACACTAAATGTGTTATCAGAGCATGGCAACCATTCAGACATTCTATTTTTATTTCTGTTCCTGGTAGTTTCACCCGCATTTATTTTTCAGCAAGTATTTTATTTATCAGTAAATAAATGATTGATTGATTGATTTATTAACACTGCTCTGCTCAGAATTTTGTGAAAATATTTATTTTTTATTTTTCTTTAGGAATTTAGCTTGTAAAGCTTCTTGTGTGTGTTAAACTAATACTTGTGAAATTACGAGTATACTTAAATTATACTTGTGAAAATGAAGTTTGTCCATTCGTAATGAACCATTGTCCTAATATTTAATCATCATCTGCCTTCCTTTAATAAAAAAAATTGATATTATATATTTTCAGTTCTTAGAAAAACTTTCAACAATGTTTTAAGTGGTCACCTCGCCACTACGCCGCGCCGAGTGTTGTGGGTTCAAATCCCACACGGGACAAAAAATTTTGTGATCCACAAATAGTTGTCCCGAGTCTGAGTGTTCTTTGTGTCCGTTGTTTGAATGTTTGTGAAGCAACACAGGAATATTCCTAATGCGGGAGTTGTCTTTTTAAAGAAAATAAATATTATGCCCGTGTACGTTCTAGTACTCATAATAAGTTAATGAAAGTACTAAAAATAAAATGTATTCTTATGTGTCACAATATGCTCGTCACAGTCATCAGTCATTAGTTTATCACCCAAGATTTTATCTATTTCTAAAAAGTTGTGGGTAAAATTAATGTCAGTTCAATTTTGTAAATCGTGCGTACTAACTAATAAGTTTTACATGGCTTCGTATAAATGTGTTAACTTCCCCAAACATTTTCGTTTCATCTGTGGTTCGTATTCCGTGTTATAACAACAAAATACCACAACGGACATTGTGAAAAACATGTACGAACAATTACATCAGTGCTACTATTACTCCAAAATATAGACCCTGAATTAAGTACGAAGGGTTACCTTTTTTTTTTTTGTTGACGGGGTGGAAAATCCCTTCGGATCTCCGACTCCTCGGGGACACAGGAGCCAGGAGTATGTGGTATTTCCACTAAAAACCACCCCAACAGCCGGTCTCAGGCGTTAGGCGTCCCCACTCTCTGGCAGCCTGCGGCCCCGTCCACGGTTGATACCGCCGCCGACGTCCTCTACGCTCGGGATCGGCCCTCTCCCGATCCCTTTTTAGCGGTCTCTTTCTGGAGCATTACAGATTCACAGAAAGAGACCACTACGAAGGGTTACCTAGAACTTCGCAAGTGGTCAATGGGCAGGGATAACAATATTAACATAGATAAACCCATGATATCAAACAAAATTTCAAAGGATTAGGTTGCCTATGGGTGCCAGCGTCCATTTTCTTCATTCGCATTTGGGTGACTTGCCTGAAGACTTTAGGAGTAGAGTGAAGATCAAGGTGCTAAATTTTACCAAGATATAAAGAAAATGGAGCAAGACCTTTCCTCCATTTTCTTTATATAAATGAAATCGTGTATAAAGGGGAAAATCGTGTATAGAAAAGTGAAATAACGATTCGGTTAATAAAATTAATAGGAAACGAACTAACTTCTTTATTTCAGATTGTTTTGTCTTTCTTGAAAACCTGTATTTTTAATTATTTTTTTTATAAATGTATATTATGAAAAAATCTGCTGTGATAGAATCAAACCGATATCAGATTGGTCATAAGAAGGTCCCAAAACCCAATAAATCAGCACTGAAATAAAAAAAAAGGTCTGTGTAAGTATTACATGGGCGACGATTACGTTAACAGTAAAGTGCCAATCACATAATAATCGATAGTGATCATGTCTATGTTCTGCAATATGTCTTAAGTATTTAATTGAAGAATATATCGCTTTAAGGTATCCCCAACACGTTATTCAAGTAATAAAGTTACTTACCGTGCTATAATTAAACTAATAGCTAAAAGTATATAGTGTTACTAGTAAGTTGAATTTTAAATACACCAATCACCTTATAACAATATTATTTCGTTATTATTTAAAGTAAGAAACATAGGCCCCAATTCTGTTACTTCACTCGCTAAATTAAAATTTACTAAATTTTCTTCATATAAGAAGTAAACCTTGTACACTTAGAAACAAGGGCTTATTTTAAATTGAAACAAGTAGGTAACATATGTCGCTATCGAAATAAGCAATTTATTTGTCGACTAAAGTCTGATATGCTTAAATAAACTTTAATACCACGTAGCGAGAGATGCTATCCGTTGAATGCCATCTCTTTTGCTCTGTGTTTTTAGTAAGCGTCTTCGTAGGTGTAGATTAAAAACACGACATCCTTGTTCGTTTTGAACAAGTTTTTATACGGCAATTATACAGCATTTGAATAAATGAAGACTCGCTGCGTGGAAATAAAGTTAAGTATACGTTGACAGATTTGAGTGAAATTTAGCGGCGCTGAGAAATAGATGCTAGTAACAAATAGACCTTTTTACGAAGAACACTAGGTTGATTTCATATGAAGAAATTAAGTCAGGTTTTAGTTTAGTCGAGTATACAATAGAATCGGCACCATAGTCGAAGTAACAAAAGGTCCCGCTAATGTGTAGGTTACAACCACGACTCTAAAACAAAATCGGGGAAACTAAAAAAAAAAATAGTCTATCAATAATCTAATCATTGAGACTATTCCATTGAGCTTAAACACGATACTTCTTATATAAGTTGGTGAGGAGTAGGTATCCTGCTGATTCTAGATGATGTAGTAGCAGCAGGTCAAGGTTACCATGCTATTTTAATATCATTGAAGTCACAGGATCAGACAGGTAGAAGTTACTCACATCTCTTCAAGGATTAGAAAAGATCTGATTATCTTTAAATGGCTAATAGATTATCTTGAATTATATCCAATAACACTCTCGATCAAATCACTTTTCAAACAAAGAAAACTAAATCAAACACTCTTTAAACTTGTAACTCCCCTCTATTTTGCACCGGGCGGTTAAAAGCCAGGGAAACCCATTACACTAGCGAATTGTCCTGAAACATGTCAGGAAATTAAAAGTTCTGAGAACCTCAAATTATTTGCAAAAAGCGAAGGGCATACGTTAGGCCTGTTCCGACCCGTACCAGCAATTTGTGCTCCTAGCGTAGAACCGCAACGGAATATTGTCATTTCAGTCGGTTTTAAGCACGCCACGTTTTTGAATTACAACGCACTTAATTATGTATTTTTTTTTTATGTTATACCGGGCAAACGAACAGAAGGGTCACCTTATATAAATGATATAATAATAATTATTATATTACATATTTATTATAAATAAATAAATTATTCACAACACTACCTAGTATCCAGATTAAACATTCCCTGGCTCTAGTGTAGTAGGAACTTCCTGATAGTATAGACAAGTGAATAAAGAGCGGTGGACAAAAAATCAGTCCAATATCTTAAGTCGGTCTTAAACCGAGACTTAACATCTATAATATATTTTATTAGTCGTTTTGACCGAATTGCACCAATCTTGGTCACGAGTGGACTCAGACAAACGCCAAGGTCCCATACCTACTGCCTGGACTTGTTCGTCAACTGGCGAGCGTGAAACACGCGAGCGCGCGCGAAACCTTCCGATTTTACCTATTTTTTTTTTGTCATCTAGCTTTATCCTGAAAATCTGAAAATATTTACAGTTATCTACAAAAACGTTTTAAAAAATTGAATATAGGTACCTACTTTAAATGTATAAGACACTTTTAGTGTTACTTTTAGAGTTTAAAATAAAAGAAAATATAGTTCTTGAGATATAAAATATAAAACACCATGACAACTACATAAAACATCTCAACATATAGGCACCTATATTAAATTAATTAAAACATTTTTGTAGACGACTGTAACGTTTTTGTAGATGACTGTAAATACGTCAGATTTTCAGGATCAAGCGAGTTGACGACCATAAAAATAGGTGAAATCGAAAGTTGGCAACTCGCGCGATTTAATAAAAATATCAGAATTGTATTACAAATATTCTTTTTATTGCAGTCCTACGATGATTTCTTCAAAGCTCTCCTCTTCAACTCTCGCATCATAGTGCAAATTTTCTTCGTGATGGGAGGGTTCCTCATGGCTTACAAGATGCTGGTGTATGCTGAGTCGCATCCATTTACACTGAAGACTATTCCCATGGCTATTGTTAATAGATGGTTCAGGTATGGAAGTCTTCTTCTTCTATTTTAAGTTTTATGTTGCCACATCTAATGAGCCGATACCATGTCTGCGGCAATTCGCTGAGTAGAGTTTTTATAGAAAATTATAATTCTTACAGGTTCTTTCCACAAACTATTATGCCTAAGTATCATAGCTTATTTTTTTTTTTTAAAGTGGCAGTGAGTCTTTAAATGAAGGCCGCACTTTCTTGCCTTTAGGGGAGGTCTATGTTCAGAAGTGGACGTCATGTAGAAACAAAAGTAGGTACTTACATAATTATGCGTTACAGTTAACTGAGCCAAGGGACCACAAGGAGCGTAATAACTTGGGGGAGCTGGGGATAACACTTTACACACTAAGGTACACACGTTTAGTAAATAAACAAGGAAGAGACGTAGTGTGGCTAATTAATCGCGAGTTGAGACAGTGGTCAATAACTAATTAGCAAGCACTATACAAATTAAAAAGGTTTTTACGTGGGTTTTTTGGGCATGCCTGACAATAAGAGGCGCTTTACCAAGAAGTGTGGACGTGGCAGGTTGCTTTTGCCGCGTCAGTGTCACGTGGGAGGTCGTTTTAACAAGTCGGGCATCCTCAAAATACACACATGAATAAAACCGTATACTTTAAATACTATTAATACAATATTAGTTAGGACATACGGTTTTACTCACGTGTATATTTCGGACCCGACGGAGGCCCCTTTATCAAAGGTGAGGTGTCCTGCCGCGTCGGTTGCAGGTGCCAGACTGAAAGTCGGGCATCCCCGAAATATAGACGTGAGTAAATCGTATATATATTAATATGAATACCAATATAAGTACTGCTATTAAAGAAGTGTATGACTGCTTAAGGTAAGGTAATTCGGTGCTCAATGATGGGATACTTAGATAGCAGTTTGGGTCCCCTTGCTAAACAGGCGGCCAAGTCTGCCGGGGTTCACAGGGATTTCTTTTCTATGGTACACCTAATGCCCCGGCCAAAAGACGGTGACGGAACACTGTGTGGTCTTAGTTGCTTCCAGTCCGACATACCACCTTACTGTTTGACCTCGGTGAGGTGACGATCCGTAGGGATTTCCAAACAAAAACAAAACATATATAGACAGGAACAGTTTAAGACACATTGCGACCGGGCCTGTTGGCCTAGTGGTTAGTGGCCGTAACTGCTATGCCGTAGGTCGTGGGTTCGATTCCCACCCGAGTTGTCATTTTTAAAAAAGAAAAAGAAATAAAAGAAAGACGCATGGCGCCACTGATTGTGGCTAATTACGTCGTAGTTTTTAAATTTGGATCTGAAATATACGTTGCAGGAAGTGTCAGGTTTTCTAACATGTAACCCTCCTTGAAAACTATTTGCCATCAAGAGCCATTAATGTCCCGTTTTGATAAAGGTTAATGTGAGGTTATATGAAGAATAATATGCACTGGACATACGTGGATGGGACCGGTTTTTGTCAATTTACAAATTTGCTACGATGTGAGAGATTTTACGTGGGATACTTTCAAAGCCTATAAATATAGGTTATTTAAACACCCATGTTAAATGACTTCAAGTTTCAGGAATCCGCAATTCAAGGCATTGCCCTCTTGGAGCTGATCTGATCATGGCGCAGGGAGGATATCAAGCGTTTTTTTAGTTTTATAACTTTTATTTTCAAAAAATACTCTTTAGCTGTAGAAACGAGTCTACCAGTGATAACTTAACTTTTTGGGTTTAAATCCAAACCCAAAAAACTCTATATCACAACAGTTATTCATTATTGTTTCAGACTAATGCCAGCAGTTTTAGTAGTAATGGGTTTAGCCATGACATGGGTACCTCACCTTGGTTCCGGACCTATGTGGGATGCCGTGGTGAAAAGGGAACGGGATATGTGCAGGATGAACTGGTGGCAACTGGTGATTCTAATGCCGAATCTGTTTCCCTTCGAGCATTTGTGTTTACCTCAAGCTTGGTGAGTGTTCCTTTTTTTATAAGTAAGAGTCTTATGTACACTCCAATCTCAGTTGCTACCACCGATTTGTTAAATTCTTTTTGCGATACAATAACCTGTCAAGCTCCATAGAATGGTAGATTGGGTTTTTAATGCAGAATCAGGAGAAGGAGAAGAATCATGTGGGCTATGTATATGATTCCCAACTTTGTCGTGTAAAAAAACCTATCTATTTATCCATTGAGCTACATGATTCTATGATATTGTATAAATAGGTACATTCAGATCAATTTAATGCAAGTGCACACTAACTATACATTATCATTATATTATTCACTGAATACTTACAACAAATGTCCGACAAAGAATCAATAATATCCTGTATCAGACGTACTGCTGCAGCTTGCGCATTAATTTCAAAAGGAACCCACTTAGGCTGAGCACGGGCGCGTAAAACTAGTGTTGTAACATTCGCAGTAGCCATGAAATTGTATTGATTGCGGACTGGGATCAGCTGGACTGGTACCCTAACTCATATTATAAATGTGAATTTGGGTTGGTTTGTTTATTATGCATTCACACCTTAATTACTCTACCGAGTTATTTAGCTTAGCAGGAGGGGTAAGAAGAATACTATTGATATGTGTTACTAATAAAGAAGTAAATATTTCTCTTACGAAAATTAAAACAAAGAGTGAGATACAATCTTTACCAAAAACATTTAGTTATCGCACATTTCATTACACAACAAAAGGCTTTCTGTGTTTTTCATCAAAAGTCGTGACCCACAAACATTGCCTAAACGAATTTTCATACGAAATTGCAAGCAAACATTTAAGAATACACATCACGTACGCTGTATAATTTAAAATGAATCTTATTGCGAAATGCTTAAGGTTGCTTAATTTAGTAATGCTGTCTAAATATTGTCATGTCTCCGGTTTAGTTGTCAACATAATTGGTGTTTAGAAATTTGTGGCAAGAGGGTATCTTGATCTTCGTGTGCTTAAAGTAGTTTAATAAAAATGTAATGGCGTTTGGCCCTGACATGCTTGAGACAAAACCATGTCATTAACAGGACTTTAAAAACACTGAAAACTATATAAAATGATTTAAAAGTTTTACATACTTATCCCTCTATTTATGCGAAGGGGCAAGCAGAGGTGTTATGTAAATAGTAAATAAGAGTGAGTTTTATTTAAATATCAGGGACTCATCAGTGCTTATCATATACTATTAAACGACCAACAATAATGTGTCCAACCTGGGAATAGAACCTAAAATCTCATGTTCGCACGCTGAAATATATTATGACAAATGGGGGATTTGCCAATTAACAGGCCTGTTCAGTTTCCACTTGGTATTTAATCAACAGTTTCTTAGAGTATTATATCATAACCCTGGAGTCTATTCAAATAAAACTAAGAAACACGAACACAAATGAATAGATATAATTAACTAAGCCAACATTCTCTTTTGTATAATCAACAAAAGAGAATGTTGGCTTAGTTTAATATATCTATCACTACCAAAAATTTAACTTTTTTTTAACAACAAAGTTTCAAACCAATACTTATTTACCGCTCCGGTAGCGTATATAAGTAAGAAAAATAAATAATTTGACTTTACGTTGAGAAGTAACTTATAATAGGTTCGTTTCATTAAGGCCGCGTTGAACGCGCGTTGACGCGCGTCAACAAGAACACGTATTTTGTTTAAGTATTTCACATTATATGTTAACGCGCGTTTTGATCCGACGCGCCTCTGTTGTACATTTGTCCGTGGTTCAGTGACACTTTATTTCATACATTCAAGCATTTTTGTAAAAAATATAAAATACTAGAAGTTAACCGGAATTGATACAAAAATAAAAATCTGTTTAATTTTTCTGTTTTACGCCCATTTTCAATTATTACAGAACTCGAACTGAACTATGACAACGCGCGTTCAATACCCAAGTACTCCACCCTCTGGCAAACGGTTACTAACGCGTTTAGACACTTGCAACCTATGGCGACCCATATGCGTTGTGTAAGCCCACATGTATATAAGCAGAAAAAAAAATACCACCACATTAATATCACCAGTTACAAGTAATATTTGGATGTCGGGTTAAATACATTCTAGCAATACCATGGTTCATGGCTTTAAAAACTTGGGGGGAGGAAATGGGTTAGCCGGCCCTTGATTCTTGTCGAGCTCTGAACAAGGTCTGGTACAGTTCTCATTTCAGTAAAATAAGAACCCTAATGAGCAAAACAGATCTTATAGTTCTCCGGAGCTGCAAAGTGGGAAACCTGTTTAAATATATCGAGAAAGAGTGAAAACCGTCTAGCATAAACTCCGCTTGGTCAACTAATAAATCTGGTCAAGCAACGGTAGTCCTTTAGCGCTGCCAGAATAGAACCAGATGGCCTTGCGGTGAAGGAGCCCATCACCCAATAACAGGATCAAATAAGTGGTCTCAAGATACAAGAATGGTGTGTAGTCTTTTAAATAGACCGGGTTCCTGATAAACACTATTAGTATTCAACTAATTATTACTTTCAGCTTAGGCGAAAATAGTAATAACTGACAAATAGATGCAGACAATTTCTTTCATATTTTATAATGTTAGATTCGAAGAAGTTTCATTTTTCTGTAAATAAATTTATTGTTCTTATGTAGATGTAGCTTCATGCATGTGCAGTGTATTTTTCTTGTGTATTCTTCAGGTATCTGGGGACGGACACCCAACTCTTCCTGATAACCTTGGTAGTCTTACTCATCATCTGGCGCTGGCCCAAGAGTGGGATCCCCGTTCTATCAGTAGTGATGGTCATCAGTCTTGTCATACCGTTCCTGCAGAGCTACTTGATGAATCTCTTACCTATTAGAGTTAGCTTATATCCAGAGTAAGTAAAGCAACCATGAGCAGGTCTTAGGCATTTTAAATATACCTACTACAGTACACAAAATATCTCTTATAGAGAGAGAGAGAGAGAACTGCAAAACGTTTGTCGGATTACCGTAATCCGAAAAACGTTTTGCAGTTCTCTGTCGGACTATAGAATTGGTCGGATTATAGAATACTGCCACCGACCCTATCCGGAACTCAATAAATATAGGTTTGGGCATGGGGTTTATTATGAAAATATCATAATTAATATACCTACAAAAAAGTACGTTAGAACGTTTATATGCCGCGAACACGTCACAACGTGTTTAAATATGCATTAACGAAGATTTAACTACTATCATAGGCATATGGGATTCTAGGGAGTGCTGAATAAGACGGGGGCTGGATTATCGCAGGTCAACTGTAGTGGTCGTCCGGAACTCGAAATTGGAACTTAATGTATTATCCATAAAACTTTGTTTTTTTTTTGTTTTTAAAATCCTCTACAAATGATATTTTGCAATTTGCATTGCATTAGATTGCAGGGGTGTGATATAAATGGTCACTTAGGGATAAGTTTAAAGTATCTTTAACATTATTTGCAGGTCTATAAGAGATATTTTCGGATACAACGATACCTTCTACCATGCTTACATATCTGCACAAGGAAACTGGGCTGGTTATCACTTAGGAGTGTTGACTGCCTACTTCTATCACAGAGCTCAAACAGAGAAATGGAATTTCAGTGATTCTATCGTAAGTTATAATGTTTTTTTATCGATGTCAATGTCAGACCTGTTTATTTCCAACAGTCTGTCATCGGTGTCCTATCAGTCTGAGTGTGGGGTTTAGGCCTTGGTGATCTCATGTGGATGGCAGACTTCACAAATCTACGAGCACATTATCGAGAATACTTAGGTATGTATGTAAAATGTATGTTTGTTAGGTATGTATGTTTCCATGGGCAGTTTTCCATCATCGTTCAAGTAGGTGATAATAGATTTCTAATAAGCACATGAACTTCCAAAATTGCACGATTAATTGTGGAACAAATACTCAGCCATCACTGCTGCTAAGGACAATATTGTAGAGGCTTAAGATCGAAGAAGGTTTTTGCTAAAAATGCATACTTAACAAAAACTTGCTTGCTGACTGCTCACTTACCTCACATGTTATCCATTTAATAGTTTTAGCTTGATTTTGGACTTTTTCCAAGAAAATTGGTTGAAAAAAGTCTGCATCCACCGGTGCGATCTTTGCTAGGTCGTTTGTCGACCTCGTTAATGGAGTTCAGGAGTGTTTTTTTTTTACCCTAATCTATGAATTTGATCGAAGTAAAACCTACCAGCAAATTACTTAATTATTTGATTTCCAGATTATGAAACTTCTCTTCCTAGTCTCAATTCCGATTGCATTTGGTACCGTTCTCATGGGTTGGGACCTCCACCACCGGGAAGCCTCTGCTTTCGAGTCTGCAGTCTTCAACGCTCTCAATCAAAACTTCTTTGCGCTAGCCATTTGTGTATTTATTATTGGATACTTCTACCGATGCAACCGTGAGTATATTACTAACGTCATAGACATATATATATTTTTTTTTAGACGAAGTAGAAAAGTAGTAAGTTTTTTTGCCATGAGAAACCCTCCCTCCACCAGCACGTCATCATCTCACATAGGGTAACGTTGCTATGAAACTACGCAGTTATTAGTCATGTAGTCTATCATGTGTTGTACTCTATCAAAAACTTAAACGTATATGTAAAATAGTGCTTAAGAAATCACTTGTATATATTTTATGTTATTAAAGAATTTTTCAAAACAAAAAACAAACAGTTATTAGTCATAGGAAATCCCCGGGAATCTGGACAGACCTTAGCAAATTGTCGATGAAGAGATATTTAGAAAGTTCATCCCGAACGATAGGTAACTAATCTAGGGAGGTGCCAAAATGTATTGTTTGTTCATTTTGAATATAACCTCCCCCACTCTAACTACACTGTAACAAGGCCTTTTTATGTTACATCTGGGACCGCGCCTATTACATTTGTGACGCGGAACCAGTGGTTTGAATCGGTTCGACCTCACCACAGAAATCTAAATAGGGTGATAGAAATGGTATGTAGCGCTGGGATCTATCGAGAACGCATGTCGCCAGGGCGTGGCTACATCTACATACACAAATAATAACTACACAATCACGCGTACATATGCACGGAGAATGTTATCCAAACTGAACTAAGCCTTATGAATATTCACTAAGATTGATATTACTTCGTATTGGTCCGCTCACTTCACACGAGGATAATAGATTCTGCATTTGTGGTAGTGATTGCGTAATCTACACTAGGGCTTGACTACAGGTAATACCGTAATACCAGGGAACCAAGGAATAATAGAAGAAAGTTATTAGTGGGTCCATGCTGTATTGTTAAATATAATTTATTCTTTACAAAAATTATAAAAAGATGAAGTATTAAAAATTACTGTCCTGTAAAATGAAGATATTTATGAAATAACTGTCTTTTTGGAACAATTTCAATTGCATTTTTGCGTAACAATTGAGCCGGATATCACATTTAATTAAATGAATGGCGTGGTTATCAGTCGTGGACTGATCATATTGGTGAAAATGTATGTCATCAAATATTAAAAAAAAAACAAACTTCACGTTATTCTCGCATTGAAAAGTCTTCATTTACTTTTTTATTAAATCGGTTAAAACAATATAAACCTGAACTTACTACATTGAACAAGTTCATTATGTTATTTGTAGGTACTGCAGATTTTAACAGAGTACGTCGTTTTGTTGATATATTGAAGTCATCCTCCGTAAAATGAATCGAACAAATCAAACAACAAATAAGTTATATCCACTTGTCTTTCGTATCTGCATTCTACGGGAATCGGGAATAAAATAAACGAAATAAACCAATAAAATAATATATTCACTTAAGAAAACAATTTTTCATGTTTAATTTTTATCTTTTAATGTAAAATGTACAGTTTGTGAGTACTACTGTAGGTAGCCTAATTAGCACATCTCTAACTCGCGACGATTCTCTGTGACCGTGCCACTAGAAATGCTAAAGCCAACACTATTATTCATTGCGTTATACATTTCTTTATGTAAAACCAAACTGTCGGATAGCATCCAACACAACGGGCAATGTAAGTAGTAAGTAGAAATAAAGCCCCAAATTATGCCAGTCGTACTATTTATTGGTAGAGTTATGTTTTAAAATGTACTTTTATCAAAAACATCAATAAAACCAAAAGAAAACACTTACCGATGAAAGTTATCCAAATGTTATCCCTTGATTAGTGTAATTACACGTAGTAGACAAATTGCCGCAGTGGGCAATGCTGTAAAACACTATTTTTACAACCGCACTTGCCAAGACAAAGTTTCACGAGTAACTGAGCGTAACATTGCGCACTGGTGGCGTCTGAGTCACCAGCGCGGCGATAAGTTTACGCGTTCATAGCACTTCTACTACCTTATTTAGATTTCTGTGGACCTCACCCTTTTTGCGCCGTAAACGAATCGTTTAGGTTTTCACACAACAAAAAAACCTTTTTTTAATATATGCAAATAAATAAAATTGAAGTATCGTGTTTGTAATGTCATAACAGCAGCAGTAACAGCATTTTACTAATTGCATTCGAATTACACAGTAGGTACTTATGCCAAAAACCCTTTTTTTTTGTCTATATGTTTATTCCGCCCAACCTCCGGAACGGAAGGACCGATTACCACGGGATGTTCACTGGCAGATAGCTGGTGTTATAAGTTTTATTTCAAAAAAGAATTAGGATTCCGAGCAAAATAAATAAATATGAACAGCTGGTATTTTATAATATTATCTTAATTTTTTTCACAGGTATATACGTATGTTCAGTCGAGTGGGGACCTCTGCAACCTTTAGGCAGAATGTCATATTGCGCGATGTTACTTCACGCAACAGTTCTAAGAACTTATGGTGGTCAATTAAGGAGGTCGTTCTACGCTACTGATTATACTGCTGTAAGTATTTAATAAAACATAATTCAAACTGGGAGGATTGTGGGAGACCCATGCTTCGTGTCGAAGCTTATAGCGGAGTTGAGCCGGGCCGGCTCAACCCCGCTATACCACGACCTCAGAAAACCGGCAGTGAAACAATGGTTGTATTACTTTTCGCGGCGTCAGTGAGGTTACCGGATGCCCTAACCTTTCCCTCCCTCTATTCCCGTCCTTCCCCCCTCCCCAAGGGCGGCAACGCAATTGTGACTCTTAAGTTATAGGTGGCGGTGGTCATTTACCATCAGGTTACTCGTCTGCTCGTTTGCCCCCTATACCATAAAAAAAATGACTTATAGTTATACACTAAGCTAAACAGAAGCGTAACTGGCTGTTCTAATGTATGGATTTTGAAAGAAACACGTGAGAAAAGTGAATCCGAAGTTACGCAATCGGGAAAATCTCTTACCGAATATAAATGCGGTTAACCCGTTATTACAAAGACGTTTTAGCTGGTTAGAGGGTTACCAGTAATGTTTGTGCTACTTTAAAAAGAGTAGTAGTGACGTTTTCTTAATTTTACTTAATTATTTTGTGTGTATTTTGAACGATATCTTCCCAAATTATTTATATATTTAATTAAGCTTTATTTTATTTTAGGTACTAGCAACCCGCCCCGGTTTGCCACGGGTACAAATTATACACGTACACCTTCCTCATGAATCACTCTGTCTATTAGTGAAAATCGCATGAAAATCCGTTCAGTAGATTTTCAGTTTATCGCTAACAGACACACAGACAGAAAGACATACGCGGCAGGGGACTTTGTTTTATAATATGTAGTGATGAAATCGCTTAGTAAGACGAAAAGTTTTAACTTCTAAGCGTAGTAAAAATATTAGGCTATTGAATATTTTTTCTTAACAATGAAGGTGAAATCGCCCCTTTTTACTTACTATAAAACTTTAGTTCCTGTATAATTGTTTCAGTCTTAGAGCTTTCAGATAGAGAGTGAGAGAGTATTGCGAGGCACCACCCATTTAAAGCTATGTACAACAAAGCTTTAAATAATAATACTAATAACTCCACACATCTCACAAACGGCCGTCTGATCCTAAACTAGGCAGAGCCTGTACTATGATACTATGATAAACACACTTATATATTTCTAAATACATACATATTACAGATTAATTACACCCAGGCACAGAACAAATGATTATGCTCATTACACAATTATTTGTCCTGGGTGGTAATCGAACCCACGACCTCTGGCTCAGCAGTCATGGTCACTAGGCACTAGACCAACAGGCCAATCAATGTGTGGTGCCTAGGTACTATTAGCAAATTGTTAATATTATCAAAGCAATTGACTATAGTTCTCTAATGTTGTGTTGCAATCGACTCGTTTTGCTTACGGACGGTAAAATTTTCGTTAAAAATTCAACGAAATTTTACCGTCCGTAAGCAAAACGAGTTGTTTTATGTATATTGGAACGCGGCATAAATAATCATGTTATAACAACTTAAATCAGTAACTTTAGTAATTGAAATATTTATATTTAAAAAAACTGAAAAACACGATTTAGACATTAAAGCGTGTTTTGTCCAAAACGAATGATTTGAGCCCTACTCGAGGGGTTTACTAGTAGTCATTCAAGAGTTCCACTGTCCACCTCCTGGCTCCACCATTACATCAGCTTTAAAAAACCAAATTATAGTATTGTCATCCAAACTACATTTACATACAAAGTTTCATTTCGATCCGACAATTAGAAGGTTAAAATTGACTTCCAAATTCGTTTACATAGCTAGTTTTTTTTTTTTAATAGAATACTAGCAACGTGGGTCACACATTACTAGTAATCTTGTTAACCCCTCCAGTTAAGCTAAATACTACCCGTTCACTCTAAGTTTGCCGCTGGCGATACGACGTCACACACACACACACACAACGATACGAGATACGTTGTCAACGATACTAAGAGGGCGACTCAGCGGTGCGGTAGGCGGTCTGGGGAGGGGACACGCATTCCACGGACCGGCAAACTTACCGTGAACGGGTAATACTTGTGTTAGGAGTGGGTTCACGTCGGTAGTGCACTGGGTGAGGTTCGAACCCGCAACCACTTGATCGCAAGTCCTTAGCCATTACGCTACCGCCGCTTATGTTAAGTTACAAGTGAAGTTAATAAAGGCGTTTTAAAAAAAACTCCATATTTTTTTTCAGATAATGTTATACGCGGGTATTGTAAGCACAACATACCTATGCGCTCTTCCTTTGTACCTCTTCGTTGAAGCACCAGCCTGTCAGCTTCAAAAACTTCTCCTTGGACCGAAACGAAGACCGAAAGACGCAGAAGATGCTAACGCCAATCACGTGAAACCTGGAATATCTAATGTATCTGTGTCGACTGTTTCAACCCATATCTAGTAAAACACATTACAAAAAGGTTATAGTCTAAGAGCTAGCGGCTGATTTTAGTAAAGTGTTTTAATATTTATTAAAGATATACGCTTTTACGTCAGTGGATGCAGGCCGCTTCCATTCGGTTTTTGAGGATGTACATTAAGGGAGGTCTATATCCAACAGTGGATGCTCTTAATGACTTGTCTATTTCGGAAATACCCGACTAGTGGCGCAGGACACCGACGCATCAGGACGTCCCGTTGGGTCCGACACTAGTGGGACATCTTCGAAATATACTCAGTAGTAAAACCGTATATCTATAATAAATGTGAATAAGACTCGCGAAAACTATTATTTAAAAAAAATACTTTAGTTCAAGAGCTACTGGCTGAACAAAATGACGTTTCTTAATGTAAAGAAATAGAGGTGATGTTTTTCACATAAAGAGAGGATGCAACTAGACATTCTTGCCGATTATATTTGCCCTTCAATGAATTCCATTCAAATGAATTATAAAGATTATATTCTAAGAGCTAACGGCTGATTTTAGTAATGTGTTATAAGATTCTGACATTACTCAGGTTAATTGAGACACTGTCGACTACGTTGTTGTTGCGATGAGATCTTACATTAGTTTGATTTTTTCTTATTTTAGACTGATACAACAGAATAACAATAAAGCAAAAGACTAGGTTGAGTAAAGTTCCAAACTTTAGTAGCATCAATCTAATATATTTTGATTTAGTCCGATGTTTTCAGAAAACTAAAAGTAGTTTTAGGGGCCTAACTAAATTTTAGTGTTTTTCAGTTTAGAGTTTTATAACAAGAAATCGGTACCAATGTATACCTTGCAATTAACAAGACAATTTGAAATATTTTACATAATTACCGGTAATTATTACCCACTATGTTACCAACCCACTATGTTAATGTGCAAAATATTACATTTACCAGTTATCATTAATAATTTCCAACTATGACCTATGTATAGTTTAATATTATTAATAATTACTAGAATTAGAACTACTGTCTCCGGTAGCGGTAATTTCATGACAATACTTCAATCGGTATCTGACTTGTACCTACAAGCTCTTTTAACATATTCACCATAAACATCATCATCATAATTTCAGCCATAGGACGCCCACTGCTGGACATAGGCCTCACTTAATAACTTCCAAGAAGACCAGTTGGAAGCGGCCTGCATACACCAACAGCCTGCCATCTTTTTAGGTCGCCTGTCCTCGTTTTTGATGGACATTCCTAGGCTCCGCTTTTAGTTCCGGCGCCTTTTTGTGGTGGTGGTTCGTTGGCAAAAAACTCAAACCTCTTTTAAATTCTTTTGCTGGCAACGAACCTGGGTGAGTTGCAGGTGTCCATGGGCGGCGGAAGTCGCTTATTATCAGGTGATCCGTCTGCTAGTTTACCCCCCTTAAAAAAAATATATATTTTAATACGATCATATGAATGATTTCATTATTTCGTTCCTCTTGAGTATATCCAAAACAAATGCAATTTTTTAAATGAGACAAGCAATCATTTGGAAAAACTCCCATGGGTCGTCACCCCACCGGGGCCAAGCGGTAGGATGGTAGGTGGACACGAACCGACTAAGAACACACGATGTTCCGTCATAGTCTATATTACTAGGTCTTCAGGTGTACCCTTGTAAGGAAATCCCTGTAAATCCTGGCAGAGTTGGCCACCTGTTAAGTAGCCGGAGATTGACTTGCTCTCTCCGTCGCCTGGTGCGTCTGCGGGAGAGTACTAGTTCTCTCTTGTTCCCTTTACGCCGCCTCCCTGGCATACATTACCTCCTCAAATAATATCAAATCTGTGCAATAATGCTCAAAAAGTTAAGAACGCTCTTAAGATTTCTAAATTAAATCATTAAGACTTATATTTTAGTAGCCGGTCTGGTTACTGCTCTACTCCTAAGGGTGTTGTGTTTTGTAGTGTAGTGTTACATGTTTACTATACTATTCCTCATGAACCTAGCTATTATGTACACAAAGGTTTTTTCGAATCTGAGTGGAAGTATCCGAGATAAGCGCTTTTAAACAAACGAAAAATATCTTCCGCTTTATTAAATTAGTATAGAGAGATGAGCACAACAGGTCATCAGTATTTTAAAGTATCTGAGTGAATTCAAATTCCAATTGAGAAAACTTTGAATACAGTTTTCTTTCTTAATTCCAAAATCGATTAATAGGTTTCTAAGAGTACCGTCTTTGTAATTTAGACTAACATTTAAATACTGTACCCTCTTCGCGTTCTGAAATTAGATTGACAAGTTGAATAATGTAGAAGCCCAGAAGAAATTAGGTTATCTATTAGGATATTGTGTAAATATATTATTGGCTAACACTATTTAGGCGTAAGTAAAAATGTAATTCTTTTACTCTATAAGAATTCTGTATATAATTGATAATAGTATTTTTGGAATAAATTGTTTGGTACCATCTATAATTTTACTTTTTTGTGTGATTTTTAACCTTCATTTAGAAATATAATTAAGCCACTGTTTACTCCACTAGATACACAATTATTCAATATAAAAATTTATCGGAAAAATTGCAAAATTTTGTTAACACCCTCACCACTAGAACTATAAACTATCACATTCACTAAATAACCGTAACCGCGATGTTGTTCGTACCTCGATTCGCACCCCAGTGATCGTTATATACCTTATAACGTACGCCTAGCCTTTACTTACTTTTCAGACGGACTAATGGCGTTGCGTCACCGTTATAACTGGTCATAATAATATGTATTAATGAATTATTATTAAATAGTGAACTTTTTTATCATCTACTGTAGTTCGCCCCTTTTTTTAATAAAATAATATGAAGTTTTTGAAGTGGCGATAACAATTGATAAAAAAGAAAACGTGAAAAAATATTAATTTTATACAAACAAATATACGCACGGCCTCACAGAAAACCTGCAGTGAAGCAATGCTTACATTGCTTTTCACCGCGTGAGTGAGGTTACTGGAGGCTCTAACCCTTCCCTCTCCCCTATTCCCGTCCTTCCCCTCTCCCCCCTCTCCTCCCCTCTAATCCCTCTTACCACTCTTCCCCCCTGTCCCCTCTTCCCCTACTCCCATCTTAGAGGGCGGCAACGCACTTGTGACTCTTGAGTTACAGGTACCCATGAGCGGCGATAGTCATTTACCATCAGGTGACCCGTCTCCTTGTTTGCCCCCTACATCATAAAAAAAACATATACGTACTCATATTTACACGTTTTTAACAATAGTAAAAACCACCCTAAAAATCCGCTGTTCACCACAGTATATAAAAAAAACATTTATCATGTTTGTTCTGTGTCTGGGTGTAATTTATCTATAATATGTATGTATTTAGAAATATATAAGTACCTATGTTTATCAGCAGTCTGGTTACCATCGTACAGGCTCTGCCTAGTTTGGGATAAGACGGCCGTGTGTGAGATGTGTGAAGTTATTATTATTATTATATTTATCAGTGTATTAAGTCTTAAGAATAATTATCTCCTCTTTGCATGTCTAAAGTACATAGAACAGGAAACCGTATGTCGTGCGGAAGGAAGGAAGGAGTCGTGACATAATATACTCCCGTTACTGTAATTAAATTCACTACCAATATCCAACTAATATTATAAACGTGAAAGTTTGTGAGGATGTATGGATGTATGAATGTGTGGACGTATGAATGTATGGATGTTTGTTACTCTTTTAGGCAAAAAATACTGATCCGATTACAATGAAAGTTGGTAGTAGATAGCTGAAGACCTATATTAACACATAGGCTACTTTTTATCCCGATAGTCCCACAGTACCGGGACTTACTCGGGTAAAACCGCGGGGCGCTGCTAGTTTGTATATATTTTAATAATAAATATAGAAGGTATAAGTTGTAATAAGTCCGTTTTCGTTACTACCATTATAAATGCGAAAGTCATTATCATATTCCTGCTCTTTTCCAAACGTTAATTGGGTTGTGGTGGGTGGTTCGTTTCTTTTATTGCCGGCCACCTGCCTGACGCCAATCCTCTTTGGGAATGTAATCGTTTCCAGACTGGACAAAGGAAGGAGGTAAATTAGGATAAGGAAAACAGATAGAGTGAGACAGCTAGAGTGAGGGATACCGCAAGTCCCGGATAGCGGATAGGGAAACGGGACTGAGACTGCAGTATCTCGAAGAGGGTGGAGTTGCGTACCCAAATGTCTGTCCTGTGATTGGAGAGGCCACTAGGACAGGAACACCAACTGGCCATCGCGAAAGTAAATTTGTTTATTTATTTCTTTGTTTAGCTTTCACGCCTCTACTACTCTACTGATCTTTATAAAATTTTTCATACACCTTGTCAGAGATAAACAAAATACCGTATTTAATGTAAATCATAAAAAAAATATAAAATTAAATTGGTGGTCGAAATACGACAATATTTTTTTTTGTTAACTTGGACAAGTCAACATAACGCGTGTAGTTTAATGTAACTATTATCAAATTTGCAACTATTATCATTTTCAAATTTGCAAATTATATCATTATATATATATATATATATATTAGCTTTCTGCACTTCTTCTATAAATAAACCTTAAGGATTTCAAATTTCACGTTACAAAGAATTCTGTTCACGTTATAGATTTGATGGAAGCGCTTTATATGAAGATGTATAAATCTAATGACATTTTATTACCTAATTATAAATAGGTAATACAATATAATTACGTCGCCTTTTTTCATTTCACGTAGATTTTTCTTTAAATTTCACAATTTAAAGAAAATATTCAAATGGAATTAGAAGCTACTAAAACTAAGTACTCGTATACTACTATATCAAGTAGCGCCCCTATGTTTGAATGTATTGCCTTGAAAAGCGTTAAACCTTTTCGTCTTTGAATAAATTTGTACGGGGTCCACCTCACCCATGTATTGCCTTTGGTCTTTGTGACTGAATACGTTGTCAAGATTTTCTGTATGGGAAAGGTGTTTTTCAGAAACAGAAGCTATAATGGAAGAGAATATTCCACTTAGCCTTGCCGCCTTTCTTTACTTCATATTTTATCAATTAGGGTTTATTCACGAGTACACCAATCAATCAATCAATCAATCAAACAAATCATTTATTTGTAAAACATAGGTAGATACAATCAATGTGGTCTTATAAATAAGTCTTATTGCACTATGTTAACTAAAAATAAAACTATTCGTTTACAAGTTATGACCATTTGAATTTCCAGGTATTTTTGCCTCCATTTTTTATAAAAGTAGTTAAAGATTTTAAATCGTAATTTTTTTTTTTTTATTTTGGAATTTTTCATTCCGTTACTAAGAAAATACATAAAAACAAACTTTTTTTTTTTTTAAATCCATAAGGATTTTCTCAATAACTGAGTGAATTATCCTAAAATAAAGGTAGGTAGGTAGTTAAAAAAGACCTTAATACAGTCACTCGCGGCAAATTCCCGGGCAAAATTATGACACATATTTATTAAAGACTCGTTAAATTATTCTTCCAGTGTTGTTTACCACTACTTTGGTAGACCAAACTTTAGAACTCCCATATAGCCCATTAAGAAACAACTGGGTCATTTACAATTTTTTACTTTTATTATTCGACTCCAACATTGCGGGTTCTATACCCACTCAGTGTAGTTGCACTGTATACTGTGTTCTAGAATGTTCTAATGTGTCGTAGGTATTGTGTACAAGAATCACAAGCCCGGCCCTTACAACGCCAGGATTTACGCTCTTATAAATCTTTTGGGTAATTATCCATATTTTAATATCTTTTGGGTTGTCAATCTTTCTAATATTATAAATGCGAAAGTTTGTGAGGAAGGATGAATGGATGGATGTTTGTTACTCTTTCACGCAAAAACGGTTGAACGGATCTGGATGGACCTTTCCACAAAGATAGATTATGGTCTGGAATAGCACAAAGGCCACTTCCCGGAAAATGTACGACTTGTATGTGCTTAGGATAGATTTCACCATAATTTCCACGCGAACGAAGTCGCGGGTAACAGCTTGTACTGAAAAATTGGATCATCCGAAGATAACCATCTTTCACCAATGCATTCCACTATTCACCACTTCCATTCATTTGAGAGTCAGAAGAGAAGAGAGTGAAGAAAGAATAGTTAAGGTATTTTATATAAAAGTTTTTGAAGAAAGTGTCTATATTCTTTTCATCAGGTGAATTAGGATCTCAATGGGTTGAAAAACATCAAAAGACAGAAGAGATACATATATATATTTTATAATACACATAGGTGTGTCAAAATATAGCAGCATCTCAACTAGAAGCAACCACAACAGTCTGTCAAAGACTCAGAGCAATTTGACTACAAACTAAAATGCATCATACAATGATAGCCTAAAGTTCATATTGGAATGTGCTGTTCATGCACTATGTTCGGTGTGTTCATTGATTATCGACACACCGATCAAGGATGTCACTTGCATGAGATTTGCCTAATTCATAGTGCATGTGTCGTATCGTCAGCTGTGACGTTGCAATACGGGTGGCAATCACACCGTCTCAAAATTCATATTTAATAAGCTTACTCGTACATCTGAGGTTTCTGGATTTACTAATTTATTTAGGTCTATTCACAGCAAATGCATTACAAATTAATGTACAGAACATAGCTGTACTATTGATAATGGCTGATATATTTGCCAATTACGGATAACCAACATGCGTATTATGACAATGACGATACGAAAAAAAACATATACTCGTATTAACATAATGAATAAATTAAACTTAATAATATTTCTAAAAAACTGAATTTAGTAGGAAATAGATGAAGTGATTACTCACATACTATAGGTATTACTTTAAATAGCTGTTGTTATTGAAGAATCGAAAGGAACCAAATATTTTATTTTTAACCGACTTAAAAAAAGCAGAAGGTTTTCAATTCGACTGTATTTTTTTTATGTTTGTTACGTCAGAACTTTCGACTAGGTGAACTGTGAATTTTGATGATTTTTATTTGAAATCTGGTGCTTCCCGTGGGGTCCCATTTCAATTTGGTACAGTTCTGACAATGGCATCCATGAAAACACCATATAAGTGTTTTAGGGAATAGTTTGTTTTTGAAGTTGTTTTTTTTTTAAGAATTATTAAATCTATTTGTAGAATCGTAGTAGATGTCTATGTCAAGTCATGTCTAATTCGTTTACTCTAATAGTAAAAATGTAGGAATTAATACTTTTTTCTTCTCTCTTTCAGCAACCTCATAATTGGCTATTGCCAGAAGATTTCAAGAGAAAATGTTTAAAATATACCACCAACTTTGTCAAAATAATGACACATAGCATACAGAATGGTCATAATAGAGTATGAAAGTTTAAACCATCAAAAGTCTAACACTCATCTCCGAGTTTATTTTATAAAGTATCTCAAGAATGTTTTTGTTATGAGCTGACCCTTTCATAACTTGCAAACTTTGATCAAAAGGTCATTCAAAACACTTGAACTATTTTAATATAATTATATTTAACTAGCTGCTTCACCCGCGTAAGTCCCGGCACCGTGAGAATATCGGGATAAAAAGTATCCTATGCGTTAATCCAGGTCTCCAGCTATCTACATACCAAGTTTCATAGCAATAGGTTTAGTCGTTTTTACGTGAAAGAGTAACAAACATCCATACATCCTCACAAGACTTTCACGTTTATAATACTAGCAGCGCCACGTGGTTTCACCGGCGTAAGTCCCGCTCCTGTGGGAATATCGGGATAAAAAGTAGCATATGCGTTAATCCAGATCTCCAGCTATCTACATACCAAGTTTCATCGCAATAGGTTCAGTGGTTTTTGCGTGAAAGAGTAACAAACTTCCATCCATCCATCCATCTATCCATCCAAACTTTCATATTTACAATATTAGTGGGATTAGTGGGATAAGTAGGGTATGCTTATTTACAAGATTTTAAAAACATAACAAAACATGCATTATATATTAATGTTATATACTTATAAAAACAGAGGTTTTAAACATAAACGCTAGTATGTTAGCTAGCGTTTAATTACCGTTTAATTATAAATAAAATTGATATACGGTGTGATCGTAGGCCATTGTAAGCCCATAGTGACATGAGAGCACTACGATGTATCGTTCTTGTGGTTAATCAATCGATGTGAAATGTAGCTAGCTTGCTTGCTCAATAGTGTAGTACAGGCGCATCGACATATTCTACTGTTTAGTAAATACATTGGGATGTAAATTAAAAAATGTAGAAGACAAGTGACAATATAGATTTCTTCTTAAGATCACTCCAGCACTAAATACTTATCAGGAAAATGTTAAATTAGTATTATTAAAGTACTTCAAGTAAACAAAACATACTTCAGCGCCATCTAGCGCAAACAAGCCGAACTACCATGGGTATATTGATCCTGCAACGCCCAGTGCAAGTTCTCACGATGATAACACCTATATTCGTATAGTATAGTCATTATATTTCATATGGATTTTATTATTATGATGATTATGATTTATTATTAACTGTTTATAATATTAACATATACTGTACTGAGTACTGCGTTGTTGTAAAATTTGTAAACAAGCGTTCGTGGGAGCGCCATCCTTCAGTACGTACGGGTCGGCTCGACCGGAGTTTTACCACGGCCTCACAGAAAACCGGCCGCGTGAGTGAGATTACCAGAGACCCTCTCCCTCTTCCCCCTTTCCACTATTTCCCGCCCTTCCCCTCTCTCCCGCCTCATCCCCCTCTCCCCCCTCTTTCCCCTCTTTCCCACTCCCACCTTAAAGGGCGGCAACGGACTTGTGACTCTTGAGTTGCAGGTGCCCATGGGCGGCGGTAGTCATTTACCATCAGGTGACCCGTCTGCTCGTTTGCCCCCTATACCTTAAAAAAAAAACAATTTTGAAGTCTATGTAAGTTAGTTATATCAGTCTAGTTTAATCAGAATGATATTTCAATCTATTAATATGTGGTGTCTTACAGTGAAAAACATTCTTTAATACCACCTAACGAAGACACGCAGATTTACGTAGTTACGACTGATCCTACATCACACAATGAAATTTCTCGCCCCTATTTGTACATAGATATATTACAGCCAACATCAACCAACGTGATCAAATGATCACCTAGGCTGGTCGAAGGATCCTCCCTTTGTATTGAAGGTAAGTAATACCCATTCCTCCACAGTGATCCCACAAATACTCGTATATGCAAAAAAAAATTAACATAAATGAAAATATTCTGAATAAATAAAGCGGGAAAAGAATAGAAAAAACATTTTTGTCCAAGTTTCATGTCGGCGTGCATACCTCGGCATCTTAAGAGTAGCATTATTCCAAATGATTTAAAAAAATACCGATAAGGGGTTATTATTTTGTTCAAAGATGTGATTTATTTGAAATACATATTTATAAGCATTCGAAATGCAAAATACATAATTTTATTTTTCATTTTCAATATTTTATATTATATTATTTTAAATACTTTACATACCTACTTATATATTTAGTATTTGAAAAATACGAAATGTTTTTGCTACTTTTGTAATCCGCATAATTATCCTATTTAGTTCAATTTAACTTAACATAGTGAATCAACTTCAATCAATCAATTTCAATCTAAAAAAGTTTTTTTTTCGATAAGGTTATTTTAAGATTATTTTAGTGGGTGAAAATGTAGGTCTCATAAGTTTGTATAAATCAGAATGTTTACCATGTCAATAATACGGCAATATTATTCTTGTTTATTTATAAAAAACTAAGAAAATAAAGCAGCAGCAATCTTTGCAGTTTTTGTAATTAAAATATTCCCAACTGTACATAAGCAATTACCAAGCAAAAATAATTTAAATTTTTATATAAAATTTCATGTCCCCTTATTTGCTTGAAGAATTAAAACATACTTATATACTATACTAGCAGCGCCCCGCAGTTTCACCCGCGTAAGTCCCAATTATCAAGACAAATTTATTATACAAAACCCATGACTCACTAAAGGAAAATCCGAAGATATTAAAAGGTTGCCCAACCAGTCTTTAGATGCTCGCTTGCAAGAATAACGTACGTGCTTAAGCAAAACAAAGTACATTGTTATATTAATATAATAATATACTTCGTTTAAAAAAGAAGCTGCATCTTCATATTTAATAAATTAGTAAAAAATTATAATAAATGTAGTGTAGTGTTTAATATCTATTGTGTCTTAAATTGAGGATACGCTAATACTTCAACAACTGTAAGTATACCGCTGTTTAAGCAATGTTAAAAGTTTGTAATAACTAACATAACATGTTGATCTTCTACTAATATTACTTTATAAACTTCTCAAGAAATTGTTGCAAACAAATTCAACAAGATTTCTATTTCTTCCATGATTTCAATTACATACTTAAGATCCAAAATCTCGATATACAATACAAACAACATCTATAAATATTATTTGAGAATATATGATAACACGACAGAATTGTGAGTTGATATGAACAACCTGTTGAGCTAGAATCTTACAAACGACGACGGTTCGCAAATAATATAACCTTCAAATATTATTTTCTCTTTATAGATTATTTTCGTTTGCCACCAAGCACAATGAAATGGGTTTTTCTAATGCTGACCTTTATCAAGATAACCACACAAGAAAGGATTGTTCAGATAGTTGGCAATCCCTTAGCTCATGCTAGACCTTGCAAAAACAACTCTGATGTTTTGGCATCATTTGAAAGTGGTCTGCCTCCTGGAGAAGAAAATCAATATCGTTTGATTATAGTAGAAGATATAGGACCATATTATGAAATAGATTTGGTGTTCGATTCTGATGCTACACTAACTTTGGTGAGTTATTTCATTGTAAAGAGTAAATCAAATATACTCGCTTATATAGAATAACGCCTGATTAAGTGCTTCGGCAAAGTTGAAGACGACGTTAAGCTAATATTCAAAGCGGCTTGGGTCATTTATTATATTCTTAAAATACTTTTGATTATGTAGGTAATACAGCACCGAGTAATACCGGATGATATCGGATCCACGGGGGAAGGGGGGGGGGGTTGTTGGGGCAATCTGAAATATGTGTTGTGAAGCTAACAAACAACAGCATTAGGACAGTAATTCAATCTCATTAATTGCTTTTTTTAAAACCATTTTTTTTTTGATTATATATTATATTGATTATATCATCATATTTTTACTATTACGATTTCTTTACATTCATATAAAACGTAATCTGTCCATTTTCATTCAGATGTCACTTAAAGATGATCAGCATGCAAATGGGAACACCATTTTCATGCTGATCATCTTTCAGTGATTTAACTAACAACTAAATAAACATGACCCAATGTTGAATAGATTTTTCTAACATTTAACCACGGAGCCGATACAAAGATTTAACAGACAGATAAAATAAATATTCTACAATTTATTCGTGTGGGGTAAGCAAATATTGTGTATATTTGATTTTTTTTAATTTTCAATTTGATTACAGGTGAACCCAGAATTAGCCCGTATATCATCGAATCCGAATACTGGCTTATTTAATGTAAGATTTTTTAAATCAGCAAAAAATCTTGCTGTATATGTGAAAGGCCCTGAATCTGGTACAATACCATATGTTAAGAGTATTATAATCAACCAACAAGAAATTTGTAAAACACCTAATTCTGTGAGTATAATACTTTTTGCTGTCAATAGTATTACTAGAGTTTTAAAAGAAGTCCGAATTTAAACTTTCTTCTTCTAGTTGTACTCCTCTCGGAGGTTAGAAATTTAAAGTCAATTTAAACTTTGAATAGGTACTGTAAAACACATTATGCGGATTTCATCTTAATAGATGAAATCCGCATAATGTGTTTGTTTCCTTCGATATATATATTTCGAATCGATTGGTATATCACACTGAAAATTGTGTGTTTCTAAGAATGGTAATAACTTTATCATTAAAGGAAATTTATAAAAATATATTTTTATTGTTTTTTGTTCAAGGGATACTTTGATAACTATATCCTAGGGTTTAAAGGAACAGCCGGAATTAGTCACAATGCACCCGATGAGACTTGTGGAAGGCGTAAAATAGTTCATACAGAATTAATAGTAAATGGACAACAAACGAATCCAGGAGACTGGCCTTGGCACGTGGCTCTTTTCAGGGTCGAAGGACCATTTGTGAAGTACATCTGTGGGGGAAGTTTACTATCCAAATCATTGATTTTAACTGGTAATTAAGTTAAAAGTCTCAATTACGTTTAATATTATGTAATTGTATACTTATCAATATTGTTGTTGCTATTATTTAACTAATCAACTTGAATTCGATATTTAAGGAAATCTATCGTATTGTAAAGTTTATTAAACATTAAAAGTAAATCAGTTCATTAGACATTAAAAATTTAAAATGCTTATACTTTTAGCCAATGTATATTCAAACCTGAAAAATTCAAAATCTGTGTGCGTTTCAGTTCAGTTCAATTCAGAGAACTTCATTATTCAGTTCATTAAAATACCGCAAATACAGTTCAAGAGGAACTGGCGGACAATGTATTTTTGAGTCTACAAAAACAAATCTATTCCACAAGTTCAGAAATAACAAATTATAGTTTGGAAATAGTTCAAAATTAATGCTAAATTATCTATTACTACAACTAATATTTATTTGACTTCAAAAAGCCGCGGTTGAAATCGAGTAACATCATATATATAATTAGGAACGTTGGTGGAAGCAAACTTCCATTAGTTTGTAAATGTAGGTAATGGATGAACGTAAAGTTTTGGTTCAGGTTTATGATTAGTATGATGTTGGCTAATAAGTTTCGCTAATACAGATTGGAAGTTCTTCATTTTTCTATTCTGTGTGTCTTCGCATTATTTACTTCTATATGTTTAAAATGCGTGTCTTCAGACGACACTGAGATTATTGCGGGAAGAGCATGTATATTTATAATAAAAATACAAAAATGTAAACAAGTTTCCCTTATAACTTTTCTATGTATTTCATGGAAGGTAAATTAAAATTTGCAAATCAAATTTTATAAAAAATGTACATATTATTATCAAAAGGTAGAATAGAAGATAAAAAAATAAGTGTAGTAAGTTCACATTTTTACCATTTAGTTTTTATATCGAATAACTGGTTATGAGAATGTTATATCGTGTTGTTTATTTATTGTGCTATTTTAATATGTTTGCAGCTGCTCACTGTGCTACAATTAGAGGAGTACCCGTGATACCGCAAAGCCTGAACGTGATCTTAGGGAAACATAATCTTATCGGTGGAGACATTGCACCCCAAGAAAGAGAGGTATTTATATTATATTATAACCAAATATTTATAATTATCTTAACGAAAATATTAAACATATGGTTTCAGCTGGAGCGTGTTTCACCTTACATACAAAACAAATGAGTTTTGTCTACGTCCTGTAAACTACGTATAGGAGCTCAAATTGAATGTAAATGAAAACAGACAGAATAAACGTTAAAATTTTAATTATCTATTTAGGAATACAGCAAAATTCTGTTCTTACTATGTTACTCGTGAACCGTGAACTGGTTTATTTATACTCGTAATTTTGGAACTATCCCGACGAGGCGTAAATAGGAGTTCAGCAGTTAAGAACATTTTTGGATACAAAGTGTCCTTCAGTGAGCAATCCTGAAATAACCTCTTCACCTTTTGTCAAATATAAGCGACATCATTGTTTGTTAGTGTTTAAAGCTATGATGGAAACAACACAAACGCAGGTGAAATCCGCTTCTTCAATAGGTCAGACAAATCGTAGTCCTCTTCCGTTTTTTTATCGTCTCTTTGGTAATCATCACCAACTGGAATGATGATGATTTTCGTGGGAGATCCATGCTTTGGTACATACTCGTATGGGCGGGCTCGACCGGAGTGATACCACGGCCTCACAGAAAACTGACGTGAAGCAATGCTTGTGTTGTGTTTCGCCGAGTGTGCGAGATTACCGGAGGCCCTAACTCCCATCCCCTCTTCCGTACTCATACCCTTCCCCTACTCCCACCTTAAAGGCCGGCGCCACACTTGTGGCTCTTGAGTTGCAGGTGTGTATGAGCAGCGGTAGTCACTTACCATCAGGTGACCTGTCTGCTCGTTTGCCCATATCCCAAAAAAAACTCAATAAAAATGTTTCAGAAATTCAGAATACCTCGCACTTTTTCTACTTTACATAAAAATAATCTTTAACCATTTTGAAGGCTGTGACAATAGATTAGTAAGGGTACGTGTGCAATACACACTAAGTTTTTAGAGAGCTGACAATAAAGTCAAAGTTGCAGGGAGCCGCTGCATATGTATTAGTTAGCTAGAGTTATTGGAAGCGGTCTATGTTCAACAATTGAATTCCATTTGTTAAGGTGATAATAACGAGAAACATATTGAAATATTGAGATTTTTGTTATACTTTTCAGATATTCGAGGTAATAGTCCACCCCTCGTTCCAAGTCAAAACATTGGATAACGATATTGCTCTTTTGAAACTAAAGACCGAAGCCATTTTCGATGATTATGTTCAACCAGCTTGTTTGTGGAGCAAAAACTCTTACAAAAAATTGCCTGGAGGAGATATTTTTGGAACTGTAAGTTACATTTACATGCTAAATAATTCAAGTTATTCCTTTTCAGTGACATAAATATAAAACTTTAAACTTACTTTATAAAAAAAAAAAAAATAGGTTAATGAACTTTACTCTTGAATAATCCTTTCCAACCTCTAATAATAACACCAACAATTTGAAGTAGTAGGTAGTTTCTACTAAATTCAGTTTCGTAGAAATGTTATTTAGTTTAGTTTATTCATTGTGTTAATACATGTTTTTTTTTCTTTGTGTCATTGTCATAATACGCATGCTGGTTATTCCGTAATTGGCAAATGTATCAGCCATATTATTTACTAAAATGTTCTGTACCTCAATTTGTAATGCATTTGCTGTGGATAGACCTAAATAAATAATAATCTATAATACCAAGATTTAAAATAACACTTAACGTTCACTCTCTTAAATATATAATATTTTGTATTTATATCGTTGCGCTATTTGAAATAAATAAAACATTTTAAAGTATTTCACACAGCAGCTTCTTATGTAGATAAATATTTTCTTTTGTAAGACTAAGTTGGCCAACGTTGGTCTTACAGTAAGCCTGATTTATCGCTATACGTTGACACAGAGATTTTAACCAAATATGTCTAAAAACTTTCCACTTTAAAATAAAAGTATATTCTCTCACGTATTTCTTAAAGATTAAAAGTGAGTTAGATTTTACACTAATATAAGATTTCGTTGTTTTTTTTTGGCAACGTGACAGTTGTATCTTCTTGCTTGCCCAATTTAATATAACATATTACACAATGTGTTTGTTTTATCTAGACGATAAAGTTAGTTTATGGGTGTTAACATTGCACAGTGCTATAAAGACAACTAAGGTTGAAGCATACAAGTGTACTGACGAAATCTACCTTATCGAAAGTGGTCCCGCTTCAGTGTATAAAACACAGCAGACTGCTTTTCGAATATGAGCTAAATGAAGTTTAGGTGGGGATATTGGATGTATACAAATTTATTTGAGAAAGTTATTTGCACGATGCAGGACTAGTTAAAATGGAATTTAGTTCGGAATAGTTCGGTTACTTTCGATCGATGAAAGATAAAAGAAACGGACATTGCCTATTAATTCTAATATTATGGTTTTCTTCTAATTTAGTTAAATATGATTACGTTTCCAGGTTGTAGGCTGGGGATTCGACCACACTGACTTGCTGTCGACCACCTTACAGCAAGTCTCAATGCCAAAAGTTTCAGATGCAACATGTCTAAAAAGCAATGCAGTGTTCTTTTCAAAAACACTAAATTCGAATAAATTTTGTGCAGGCTACACTAATGGTGAGGATTAAAATTTTATCAATTATCTTTTTCTTTGTAATAAGATTCTCCGACTAGCGAAGGTTGGCAGCTCTGTCATCGCGTCTGTCTTTTGCGAGGCGAAACAGTTCTGCAGCACTCGCAACGCCGGTCCATTACCGGATATTTCTCAGCCACGACTACTTTCTTGCTTGCCCAACTTTTCTTTTGCCAAAAACTTTGCCCATTATAATCAATTACAAAATCTGTATGTTTAATTGTTTACTTTATCATTTATATCTGTATATAAATATAGGGTAATAATGGGCAAAGACAAAACAGTTGTTTTATCTGGACCTATTTTTAACACGATTTTAATGACTTCACTTGTAACTAAGTGAATTTTAACCTAACTTTTATTGTCCTATCGATCATGTAATCAAATTTTCATTACCTTTTAGGTACCTCAGCCTGCAATGGTGATAGTGGAGGTGGATTCCAAGTCTTTGTACCTGATAAGACTGGTGATAAGTCATTAAAAGCAGGCTCTTGGCATGTTCGCGGTATTGTGTCGATGACAATGAAAAGAAATGACGCTGCGATATGTGACCCTAACCACTATGTGCTTTTCACGGATGTTGCTAAATACAGAGATTGGATTATGGGGTACCTCAAGGCATGAAAGGGGACCAGTAGTTTTATTAAAGAATACAATAGTTGATCAAGGATATACCTATGGTTTTAATTACGTATATATTTTGGGGAAGCCCGACTAGTTTTTTATAATGGGTGTTGGGTCCGAAACTAACCCCTTATAGTGAAACATCCTAGCTCACCAGTTACCGGCGCCGGACTGAACTGGCTGGCAACGTTCGACGGGATATAGACACGTGCGTTTCCGTTGCGGTGAGTGTTGCGAAGTCGTTTATAACAAGCCCTATGGTACGCATCAAGCTAACTGTAACACTTTTTGTCTCGTGAGACGTAAGTTTCATGACCAGTCTCCAGACTGGCTATAGGCCATACAATAACTAAAATTAAATTCTATTTCTCTGAATGTAACGAAGTTATAACTATTTTATTTTTACTTCTTTTACTGTAATGAATTAACTTTACACAAAAATATTAAAATAAACACAAAATTAAAATATCACAGGAACTGTAAACAAACCGTGCTTGCATCACTTTATCATCTCAGCTAACAGATGTCGTTTTTAAACAAGCTTTTAAAAAGAAAAAAAGCGGGCGCCAATATATTCTTGTTCAACTTTTAATGTAACGCCATTATTCTTCAAGAGTTGTCTAAATGGAGACGGGTAGACTCCTTCGCTTAACAATCTACGCATTTTGAAAAATTATACAACTTTGGATTAGGACGTTTTACGTAATATTCGTAACGTTGCAAACTTTTCTATATTTTGAATTATAAACGGTAGAAACATGATATTTTAAATAGTTTGATATTTGTTAAAAAGTAAATTAAATTTTGAAACAAAATGGGAATAGATTAACAGATATTGGAGCAACCGACTTGACTTTCTACCCAACAGATCATAGTTGGACAAAGATACTACAATTTTTTTCAAAAGGTCGAGTATTGTTGTGAGATCTGCCTTAGAAAGAAAACAATGGTTCAAGGCACACGTGATATTAATGAATGGTGTGAGCGTACGTAAAATGGTAAACACGAGATGCCGATTAAAAGTCTTTTGTCTCGCTGAAGAACTCAATGTAGTTATTTCCCTTCCAAAAAATGCCACAGAGGTTAAACCACAATTCAAGGATTATTGTATCTGGAAAACCTAATCGCTATCGGGACCCAAACTAAACATAGGTTGTAATGAGGGTTCTGGAACACGGACAAACATACTTAGATGCTTAGAAACAACAAAAACTGATGCAAATAGACATTTGTGCAATTGATGCAAAGATTTGCAATGAACGCTAATCGTGTCCGTGACCTCTGACGTTGCAAAGCCTTCTTATTGTATTATTTGAAGTGCATTGCGGTTAACAACATTTGTCTTAAGTCCCTTTAAAGTTCAAAAAATATTTAAATCTGTAACACTTTTGATACATGTAACATAATCGTGTAATTTCCAATCAAAATCAATCAAAAACGCAATTTTTCATAATGAGCATGTAAAGTTATTAAAGATGAAATATTGCAAAAGTGCTTTGAAGCAAATAAAATAGTTAATTTATGTATAATTATAGTAAATATAGTATCATATTTTTTTTTCAACTTGATGAAATGAATGATGAATGGATGAATGAGTAAAATGTGATTGCAAAAAGATTTATGTAGAATACGTTAACGTTAAATATAATATTGTCTTACCATAGTGATATGACTTGGAAATTTGAATGGACACAAAGAAAAAACACCAGAAAGAATTTTCACATTTTTAAGGCGTGAGCACATCTTACGATACAAACAAACTCACATTCATTTCATTCATTCATAAATAAATGTCCATGGTCGGTCCATAGATTACGGTAACCGCTTACTATTAAACAGGACATATGCTTATTTCATAGGACTTTTAATAAAATAGTTATATTCAAATGATAATACATTACTTAAAATTCATACCGTGCAGGGCTTTGTTTCGCTTCGCTTCAATTAACTTAGTTAGAAAATTATGAATAAATTATTTGGTCTGAGTATTTCATTTGTGTCAGATCTATTTATTCAAAACCAAAATAGTTTGATAATTATATTACTTTCATTTCATTAAATTTCTTTATTTTCGAGGTAAGCCTCTCGTCAAATTATTTAAATGAATGCTGTGTTTCAAGTTAACAAATAAGGGTCGTCGTAGCCTACTGTTGTTGTAATTTCAACTTTTTGAGATTAGATCCAGTTCGTTCAAGTTCAATTTTAATATATGAAATGAAGGTGATAGGGTACAGTAGATTTCAATTCCAACTGAGCCACCTGACTATGGAAAAATCGATTTCATCAAAAATAGCATAATTGGCGTGTGGGATTTGAACCCACAACACTCGGCGCAGCGAAGTGGTGAGGTGACCACTTAAACCGTTGTGCCATCCGTGCTAGTAGCTAGCTGTTTTTTTGTTAGTGAGTTTTGTTGAATAAAAATATTTATAAATAATTTTACAACACGGGCCGTTAATAGATCAGTTGCAAGAAGCATTTATATCCACTTTTTTAGATTCATTCAGAATCTAATACTTTTAAAAGAGCAATTCTTGTATATATATATATGTATGTTTTACCGGTAAATCTAAATAAGGTTTACCAACCGTGATTGGTGTTTGTTGCGAGAGAGAGAGTTTGGTAAACAATAGGTTTTAACAATGACGGTTGGTAAATATTGTTTACTTTAACAAAACAATTTAGTTTTTTTTTTACTAGAATTTATGTGATATATAAATTCTAGTCAAAAAAAACTGTCAGTAAAACCTTTCAAGTATTCCTTTACATCGTGGTCTATTTGCATAAGTCTTGCAGGATCCCACAACTATCTAGACCTCTCGAGCCTGAAGTGATGATTACTTATGCAAAGAGGCAAAACAGTATCTAACTATACCCTTATTATAAGAGCACAGTACGTTAGTGCTGAAATTGGAGACACGCAACCAAGTTAGCACCTCCCTATAGTAGTCCGCTTGGAAATGTATTACTAATGTAGGGTTTTTCTGTATCTGAGAAGTAAGATTGCCAGAATAAAGTTGCAAGAGGAATGGATCTCTCTTTGGATGTAAGCTTGAATATTTCTATGTAAGTAATGTAATTTGTTAGTTTTATTATTATTGTCAATCTTTGATGTGCCCAAACAGGGTCCACAATGACGCATAATTGTAAGTTCTACCATCTGATTCACATTCTGGAATTGTAAATAAAGAATACTGAAGTACTGAAATCTCCGGTTGGCAGAGTCAGATTGCAAGATGGAGGGACCTCCCCCGGTTTGGGTGAACCAGAGGCCCTAACCCTTCCCTCTCCCATATTCCCGGCCTTCCCTCTCCCCCCTCTCACCGGCTTCCACTTAACATCAGGCAGACCGAATGCAGAATTTCGTACGTTTCATGAAGTCAAGTAGAACCAAGAAATGTATCTATGTATTTCAAAGCATTGTTCCTCAATTCAATGGATCGATATTACGACACGTGCTGCTCCGTCAGCTGGTGGAGAAACCACTTTTCTCAAACGTCAATCTAAATGAAAGGAAATTGCTTACGTGACGCGATGAAAACGTGTGACAAGACTCAAAACGAGTATTGCATTATGAAGTATGTAATAAGTTATGAGTATTATTACGTACAAAGATCCGAGAAAAGTACTAAAGAATAGCCTATTTTCTTTTACCACCAAGAACTTGATATCGATCTTTCGATGATAAGAAAATGTATTGTTTAGGTTTGGATGCTAAAATATTTTTATAAGAGATTTTTCAAATATAGCTCTCTAGGCAACGAGGTGTGTCCAGGAAAGAGGGATCTAAAGGCTTTTTAACTAAGTTTCAAAAGATTAAAAACAAGTGTATAATCTGTATGTTGTCTAAATAATTTACAAAAAAAAAACATTAATAGCAACCGTGAAAATGTGTAAATGTTGTAAATTTATTTGCATAGTATGTCAAACTTTATGACAAACAATGTACCTACACAGTCCAAAAACACATGTAACTCGTCACATTTAAAAACATTCATGAGCTCTTTCCGGAACCTGCCCATGTTTATTTTTTCTTAAATTCAGTTTAAAAATAAACATACGTTTTACACAAAACACTAAGTATAATATTTTTTAACCTATTTATTAAACGTGGTCTGTTGCTACGACATCACGCCACGTCATACGACAGACTATGTCACTCTCAGCGTAAATCAAGTTTGAGTGTCCTATGAAAATCAGTCTTTTAGCCTAATATTAATATTAGTATTTCTTAATGTATAAATAAGTTCTACCTATGCCTTGTCTGAAGAAACAAAATATTTATCTTTTCTTTTCTTTCTTTCTTCTGTTGACATTCGGTTTATTAATGTCCTTGCGCCTGTGTATCTCTAAAGGGATAAGTAGAAATGTATTACAATCCTTATTTGCAGACTACATTTATTTTTGGGCGCACGTAGTGGGAGGCGAATCTATTACAACCAAACGGATAAGTTTAGTTGCAATAGATTCTAGATTCTAGATCTTCTTATATATTTTTCGGACTTCGTACTGCTACTCAGAAAAAAAAAACTGTCAGTCGTAGGACTCCACGTCAGAAGTGAAAACATAACTGACACATCTGTCATCTGAGCCTGTCGGTTACGCGAGTTCAGTGCTTTTTCCCCCATACCAAAAGTGCCTAAAGAAGTTTTCACTTCAAAAGTTGTTAATAAGTAATTGTGCTAACGTACGTTCGGACGAAATGTTGAGTAGAGGTTCTCGCTATTGAGCACTAAAGGCGTTATAAATTTTCACCTTAATTACAATTATGTTTTTGTTTTGTTTTATATGAATTGCGCACACAATAAGTACTTTGCTGAACTAATTATACTTTTAAAAATTAATTATTAAGGAGCTCACTACACTCAATGTTTAGATTAGCGCCCTCTGTGCTTTTTCCCCATAGCAAAAGTGCACAACGTGCCTTAAAAAGTTTACACTTCAAAAACAATAACAGTTTTCTTGAACCGAGAATATCAGAACGATATCACTCACGATCGCACGTAAACATAAGCATGAGTTATGAAATACGGGACTAACGAGACAGATATAAGTAAAAATATATTTTAATTTGGCATAATTACGAGAAAAAAACCACACACCTAAAAATTAATCAACTCATACAAGCGACATTCATATCTCCGTCAAAAATTACTCACTGTTAATAAAGTGCGCCGTAATTTTTTCTCAGGACAACAGGAGGGAGGAAAAAAAATATAAATTGCCTCCTTGCTCTTGACAGAACAGTCGTTATGTAGGAGTTTTATGTCCAACACTTTATCAGGGGATGAACGGGCCGGGCTACGAGGCTTAAGAAAGGTAGGCGTCATTGCAAATGATTGTATTGGGTGGTGTCAGTAACTGTGTTGGTGTGAATATGGATAAAGCTATTGTGCGCTAAATGAAAGACATTCGGCCTTCTTATGTTCTACTGTTGTGTAATGGTGTGTGTTTTAAGGCATTGTTTTAGATAATACCCGCGGTGATACTCTATCACGCGTTTCTCGTCATTGGCAGAAGTTCATGATCCTACGAAAACTAGTTTTTTTTTTAAATCTTTTCGCTGAAGTTCAAATAGTGGAATAATATTATCACCTTACCTAATGTATTCTGTGAACTTACTCTTTGTATTTTTTTTTATCGTATAGGTGGCAAACCAGCATACTCTAACAGGCAACGCACTTGTTGAGTTGCAGATGTCCGGTGACGGAAGAAGCGACGGTAGTCACTTACCATCAGGTGATCCGTCTGCTCGTTTGCCCCTTATAATATAACAAAAACAAAGCTAAGAAAACAGGAGACAAAAGTTGAAAATATCCATTTTAATAGATCGTTTGACATCGTCTACGGTTAGAGCCACGGAGTTTACAGAATAGATAGGCCTGATAGATTTATTAGTCTTTTTAAAAAGGGCTTCTACTTGCAATAACAGTGAAGCTATCTTTCTGCTAAACACATGTACACCGACACGCGGCCATTTAATCCTAACAACTCTGTTTAAGTCATTATCTGTTTTCCGGCACGTGTTGATGATAAAAAGTCTGGAAATGCCTCCCCAACTAATCTTACATCTTCTCCATTTTATTCCTAATCTTAAGGGAATAAAATATTGTCTACGTACGTACTACGTACGACGACGTCAATTGCAATTACATTGGGTTAATCAGATTATCTAATATTTGATTTACAACTTATATTAATCTGCTCTAGGTATCTTGGTTGCAGCACTTGTCTAAGAAAGAAAAATAATTATCATTTACTACATAATGCGAACACTTGAAAACATGAGAGTTATATTTATTTATTTATTTTAAACTTTATGCACATTTGGTACTTTGCGGACTTAATGCCTAAGGCATTCTCTACCAGTCAACCATTGGGTGATGCAGAGAAAAGAAGAAGTAGGTGCAAATAAAAATTATGTTAAATAATTGTACAGTAAATAATACGCAACTTGTAGCCCAATATAGATATATTTTATAAATACATATCAAATACATACATAAACATACATACATGCACTTAATCCCTCAAAAACGCAGGTATGCGTTATAGGCAGTCCTGGGTTAATTTCAAGAATTGATTGGTCTCAACTGTCTCAAATTAAATTTAATGGCACTTCATTACAGATCAGCACAAGTGTGAAAAACCTGGGAATATGTATGGACAGTACCTTATCTTGGGGTCCACAGTTGCAGGAAGTCAGTCGTAACGTTTACGCTTCAGCGGGATCCTTACGAAGACTACGTAACTTTCTTCCAACTACCACTAGAGCTGCGCTTGCACAATCACTTCTTCTTCCGATTCTCGACTATGCCGATGTCAGCTATCTGAATCTCACTGAAGCACAAGTTGATAAGCTTGAGCGACTTCAAAATTTTTGTATAAGATTCATATATGGGCTACGAAAATATGATCACGTTTCAGAATTCCGTCAAAAGCTCAGGTGGCTTCCAATTCGCTCTCGCCGGAATACTCATATCCTCTTTTTACTTTACAACGTTTTATTCAACCCTAAAGCCCCATTTTATCTCAAAGAACGGTTCAAGTTCCTTCATGACACACATGAAAAATGTCTAAGGTCATCTGAAAATTTAAGACTGGAAATGCCACAGCATTCCACAAAATTTTTTGATCATTATTTTACTGTTCAAGCTGTACGCTTGTGGAATGCATTACCAATTACCATTAGGCGAGCACAATCAATAACTGTTTTTAAAAAAATGGTTTATGAACATTACCTTTCACTTTAGTTATACTGTATGTGTATGTGTTGTATATAATATAGTTTATGGTTTATGTATGTATATTTGTTATATATATATGTGTATTGGTATTTATAGTAGGTTAAGTAGGTTAATGTAGAATATCAGTATATTTTAATATTTATTAGAAATGACAAATAAATTTTATTTTATTTTTTGTTCTTTGTAAATACACCATCAACTGCCACTGTCTCTCCGATTCATTTTGATCCATCCTAAGGTTGCCTGGAAGAGATTGCATCTAGCAATAAGGCCGCCCTTTGTACATTATATTATCCTTGATATAATTTTATTATAGATAGATAGATAGATAACACTTTATTTGTACACCAGTCTTACAGTAGAATTATCATAAATACATTTGTCATACAGATAATGTACAAAGGGCGGCCTTATTGCAAAATGCAATCTCTTCCAGGCAACCTTAGGATGGATCAATGTGTTTCGGAGAGACAGTTGTAGTTGGAGGTGCATTTAAAATTTTTATGAAAACTATAATTACTATAACTAAATCAATATGAAAATATACAGATATCCTGTATATTTAGTCTACTTATGCATACTAATATAAAACATACATAAACATATAATATATACTTAAGTCTATCATATAACAAACATACATATATACATATTTTAATTTATACTCAACATACTTTAATAAGGAAATAATTAACCTAATGTGATAAATAGTATTCATGAACCATTTTCTTAAAAATTGTTATTGTTTGCGCTCGTCTAATGGTGACTGGCAACGCATTCCACAAACGTACAGCCTCAACAGTAAAGGATTGGTCGTAAAATTTTGTGGAATGTAGTGGCATCTCCAGTCTCAAATCCTCTGATGACCTCAGAGATTTTTCATGTGTATCATGAAGGAACTTGAATCGTTCTTTGAGATAAAAAGGGGCCTTAGGATTGAATAAGATATTGTAAAGAAAACTGAGTATGTGAGTATTCCGGCGAGAACGAATTGGAAGCCACTTGAGCTTTTGACGGAATTCAGAAACGTGATCATATTTTCGTAGCCCAAATATGAATCTTATACAAAAATTTTGAAGTCGCTCAAGCTTATCAAGTTGTGCTTCAGTGAGATTCAGATAGCTGACATCGGCATAGTCGAGAATTGGTAGGAGAAGTGCTTGTGCAAGTGCAACCTTAGTGGCAGTCGGAAGAAAGTTACGTAACCTTCGCAAGGACCCTGCTGAAGCGAAGACTTTACGACTGACTTCTTGCAGCTGTGGTCCCCAAGATAAGGTACTATCCATGTAAATTCCCAAGTTTTTGACACTAGTGCTGATCTTTAATGTGGTGCCATTGAAATGAATTTGGGGCAGTTCTGACCAGTCAATTCTTGAAACTAACCCAGGGCTGCCAATAACACATACCTGAGTTTTTAAGGGATTGACTTTGAGTCCATAATTATGACTCCATTCGCCAATGTGCGACAGGTCAGCATTGACTATGTTAATTGCTTCCGATAACTTGTTAAGTGGAGCTTGTGTGTAAATCTGTAAATCATCTGCATAGAGGTGGTAGTACGAACGTAATTGTTTAGAGATGGAGTTTATAAAAACAGCGAAGAGTAAGGGAGATAAAACGCCACCCTGCGGCACACCAGCAGAAATACTGCACCAAGACGAGACCGAGTCTTCAATGCGTATACGCTGTCGGCGACCAGACAGGTAACTATGAAACCAATCAATTGTCCTTGGAGATATGTTAAGAGACTGTAGTATACCAAGCAGAATGTGAAAATCTACAGTATTGAATGCGTTGCTAAAATCCAGTAAGATAAGTACTGTAATATTTCCACTATCCATGCCTAGTCTGATATCGTCCATAATGTGAACTAATGCAGAAGTAGTGCTGTGACCAGGACGAAAGCCAGATTGGAAAGGGTTCAGTAAGGAATTTTTGGAGAGAAAGTTACTTAATTGAAAATGGATAAGACGTTCGAGGACTTTGGATAGGAAAGGTAAAATAGAGATTGGACGGTAATCAAAAAATGAAGAGGGTTTTACTTTTTTAGGTAGAGGAATAAGTTGTGCATCTTTCCACGCAGTTGGAAAGACACCACTTGACAGGGAGTGATTTAAAATATTGCAAAGGATGGGTAGGATTTCGTCAAGGATAGGGAGAATCATATTTCGACTAATGCAGTCACTTCCTACTGCATTTGACGAGATTGCTAGTATAGTCTTCTTAACATCACAAGCAGACAGTTGATCAAAGACGAAAGGTGGATAGTCGGGAGCTGGTGTAGAAGAGATATATCTAAGAGTATTAGCTTTAATTGTCTCATTAAAGTTAGACGAAGTAGAGAAATGTTTATTAAGTGAATCGATATCAATATTTTTAGGAACAGAGTCTTGGCGCGACTTTCCAACCCCCAATGTTCTCAGAAATTTCCAGACTTTGGCTGGATCTTCGTTTTCTACGGATGAGTGGATATGTTGGCGTTGAGCATTTCTACACATCTTATTGCAGTGATTTCTCAGGGATACATATTTTTTCCAGTTAGTCTCCGTGGGTCGACACTTGTATTTGTTTTTTGCTGTAGATTTTTTAGTCATAATCTGCCGTATCTCGTCGGTAAGCCATGGAGCCGGTAAATGCTTTATTTTAGTACATCGCAAGGGCGCATGCAAGTTATATAGCTGTAACAAATTTTCAGAGAAAATTTGGACTTTCTCATTAACACACTGCGAGTTTAATAGATCTGACCAGTTAATATTACCGGCATCCTCTTTAAGTTTGGCAGTATCCATTCTACTGAAATTGCGTTGCACAAGAATTCTCGACTTTGCCTTAGGTGGGCGGATAGCGTAAGATAGAAATATCAAATCATGATAAGAAAATGCATCAGCTGGATATTGACCATGTTTGATGACATGATCAGTAGAGGAGACAAGAATAAGGTCAAGAAGAGAAGGAGTGCAGTTTGGAAAATGATGTGTTGCATCTAGTGCTAAAAGAGATAGATTACTGCTTTCTACTACACTACGCAGCGAAGAGGAGCGACAGTCATTTTTGAGTAAGCAAGTATTGAAGTCGCCCATTACAATTGTATGACTATAGGAAGGAGTTAGAGTTTCTAAAATGTTTTCAAAAGAAGAAAAGAAGTTAGTGCGCAACGAGGGCGAATAGTAAACACCGAGTAAAACTTTTGTACGATTTAGTTCCACTTCCAAAAAAAGATGCTCACCCGCGTTTGATGGTGGTGGTTGTGAAGAGATACTTACAATAGTAAAGGTAAGGTGAGTTCGTAAATATATACCGACACCACCCCCACCACCAATGGCGCGATCGTTTCTTATAAGTTGGAAACCCGGGAGAGTATATGATACGGATGGTAAACAGGGTTTTAACCATGTCTCAGAAACTAAGATAGCGTGTATGTTCCTACAGTCAAAGGTAGCCAGCATATCAGGGAAATGAGCAGGAATACTCTGGGCATTAATATGGATAACATTAAAACTCCTTGGAGCATCAGAAAATTGACACTGGAGATTTTCTTGGAGCGAGGGTAGGCTAACGAAACTGTCATTGAGGCTATTTGCAGATAAAAAACTATCATTATCACTGTTGTCTAAGACAGACATTACAATATGAGTATTAAGATATTTATAATATATAATAAATAAATAAATAATAAACTTAAAAAAGAAATGAATGTATATGACTTGCAAATATATAGCTAAAGCAATATATTAATTAATATTCGTTTTAATCCACCCGCCAGTTGTGTTAAGCAATAACAAATTACAACAATAATAGAAAGGACGGAGGAAGAAATATAACTTTTAAATAAAATATTAAATACAGTAGAAACATCACAAGTGTCTGAGTAAATATATCCGCCAAAAGCCTTTGTTCCAAAGCACGATTACAAATGTTTTAGGTAGGATTTTCAAACAGGTCTGGAACGTGACTTTGACATTTAATTATCAATGTAATAAATTCGGTTTTTGACAAAACTATGTTATAGGAATATGTGAGGTAGTTATATACTAAAACAGTATGATAATAAATAATAAAAATAGCAAAACAGTTTTAGATACCAGTAAAAGTGATAACTAGGATATAGACATACATTGAACCGAATTCACTACACAATCCACCCAGACAGTGCAGTAAAGCAATGTAAACAATTATTTTTTAGACCCCGCAGCTGCTCTTCTTGGTTTGGAAGCAGGATTTTTGGTTGCAGTCGGCTTCTCGATATCCACTGCCTTGATTTTATTTAGATCGGACAGACAAGTTATACGATAGCGTGAACCATCGGGACCCATTATTATGTAAATGTATTGTAAAAATAGTGTACAAATAAAGAGTTATCTAAAGAGTTATCTATCTACATGCATAAATGCAGACATGATCACCATAAAATTCCTATCACATACCTAAGTATATATATCCACGAATAAGTATAAGTTTTAACAATATTCAATGGTTAACTATTGAAGAGTTGAATCTGCTAACTCTTTGAGTAATAGCTCCTTTACTTTCACTTTCAAAGAATAACGATTAGTAGCCATCCTGACCTGGAGAGGAAGCGCATTCCATAGTAGCATAGACTGAACCGAGAAAGAAGAACTGATAAACTAAGTGGTATGAGAGGGACAAAGTAGAAGTAGGTTACTTCACGACCGAAAGGTTTCTGTCATGGTTATTACACAGTAGTTGGAAGTGTGGTGTTAAATAAGTAGGGGGAGATGGAGAATTGAGGATAGTAAATAGGGTAGTGAGTGCGCGCATTTTTCGGCGTTGACGAATAGGCAACCATCTGAGCTGAGAACGAAAGGTGGAAATATGGTCATATTTACGAAGATTAAAACTAAAATTAATATCTAATGTTCAATTTCATTATCCTTGTTAGGCATGCTTGATGTACCATGGCTCATGCCTAAGACTATTTAAATAAAACTGAAATAATAAACATATGGTGTGTCACTGGTCCTTGTTAAAATATTGGATTAGAATACAGTTGGTGATTTGTCATTGCAAGACGATTAAAAAGTGTAAATTATTCAATTCATGAGTAAATTGTAGTATGCTATGTACTACTAGGGTCTTATCTCTGTATCGCGAGGTTTATACCAATCTACAATTGGCTCAAAAAGAGTATAATCCAAACTCAGAACAATGATTCATAAATCAACACATTAATTCACAAGTATGTCTATTTCATGTGTTCAATGAACATAGAGTAGGTACTTAAGTTAATTTCAGTTTGCAAAATTAACCCAATTAAATCGCTGGTCTACCTGTGCATTCGTAGTCAAGTGGTCTTTGACAGATCCTGAGAAAATCAAATCCATCAATAAAAGTTATTGTTTATTCGATGTTTTCGCCGTTATTCCCCTTGTTTACAGGTAAAAATCATTCACGTCAATATTGTTCTTTTAAGTTTACCAAAAACATCCCCCCAGATTAACTTCTTCATCGCAATATTTCACGATTTCTTCCGATTCAATAAAAAATTAAATCAAAGAAGTTAAATTGAAAAATCAAATGGTTGACAAATTTGAATTTCAGTTTCAGAACATCCGAGAAATAGGAAATTATGTGAAAAGATTCGCTAAATAATTTATTTGAATTCCTGAGAATATAGATAAGATACTGGCTATATGGAATCCTATGGTTTAAGATCTTAGTATTTACTATAGTTCAAGCTATAACAGTGACACATACACCGGTCACGACTAACACCGATCTTTGAACATAAACGTTGACGTCGTAAGTTTCTGGTAAATGTCGATTTAATCAAATAATGTGTGCAGTAACTTCTCCTATCAAATATTATGTAGTAGTATGCCTAATTAATAAATTTTAATCTCTGCGGTTATGAAAAACCGTATAATTATGATGACTATTAACTTACTGATAAAATTTTAGTGCCTCTTGCGAATGTGCATTTTTAGCCATTCATGATCGTTGATAACATTACTGATTTCCTGTCTCAAAGATAAGGTTATACGCCCCCTAGTTTTATTGTACATAGTAAGTTATGTTTAATCTCTTGAGTTGCAGGTGTCCATGGGCAACTCACCATCAGGTGACCCGTCAGCTCGTTTGCCCCTTATAATATAAAAAAAAATGTTTCGTAAATGAAGCGTGATAAGTGATAACAGAGATATATATATATTTGTGGAATTGAATTTAAAATTCATTTCGCTGTTGAAGCTTAATATTAATTTGTGTCTCACCCAGTCTTCCGAAGTATATCTTTGACCTAATAGGAAATGCTATGTCGTTACTATCTCTACAATCAAAGTTCCTAGCAGTCAGTTTCAAATCTCTGCATTTACTTCTTAAAGCTTTTGGATTCGTCCATTTACTGTACTTATAGGGTTATCAGTAATAACACATGTCATAATTATGTATTTAACGTTGAATACTATGCGATACGCGGTTAGTAGTTCTAATAAATAAATAAATAGTATATCCAAAGATTTTTAACCACATGGCGTAGAGAAGTTTTTCTAATAACATAATTCAAAATGTTACTTCTTTTGCTTTTGTTTCAAGGACATTGTTCAAAAGCGACTCCTCTTAAAGAAAATAACATTATATCTAGAGGTGTAGGAACCAATCATGACACCAAAATACTTTGATAATGAAGCCTTTTGACATATTTAATACTTTATCCTTATTTAATATCTTCTTGGCTGGCATTGTGCTCGTCATCCATTACGGGACCAAAGACTTTAGTTAGTAAAATGTGAGTTTGTAATACATCTCTTCTTACCTTCTAAAATATACAAGAGTTAGTATAAGTTTATTTTTATCATAATATAACAATAATATTCCGTGGCATATCGCACACCTACATCTAAAGGGAGTTAACTCAAAAATTTAAATTTTTTAGTTATGTACACCATCGACCTCCTTATATTTATTTATTATGACTTAAAAATATCACCACTACGCAACGCTAGATGCTAAATTCACCAACACGGGCTCAACTCAATATAATAAAAAAAAAAAATTACATACATTGTTAAGCAATAGAGAAACAACTACAAAAATCCAATTTTCAGCCCAAAAACATGATTAAAACACAATATTCCTACAATATCTTTCTTCTAGCTTCATATAACAAGCATAAATATATACAGAACAGTAATCAGTTCTTCGCCTTTTCTGAAAAAAGTGTTTTTTTTGTGTTAATATCTGTTTAGATTTAGATGATCTAGACTCAAACTAGGTGAAGCTTGTACTATGGGTTCTAAACCACCTATAAACATATTTTTTTTCGTTAATACATACATCATCATCATCATCTTCCTGCCTGTATGCTTATTTAGTGTCGGCGCAATGTGTAACATTGCAAAGGCTTTTATGGCCGGCCGCCAGCCTGACGCCAAGGGTACGTACCAAATGTAATTGTTTTCAGACGGGTGACAGAAAGAAGGTAAATTTGGATAAGGAAAACGGGTATATCACCCTTGCTATACTCAGCTCCCTAGCTAGGATAAGGGATACCGCAAATCTCGGAAGGGGAAACGGGACTGAGACTGCAGTAGCTCGAAGAGGATGGGTTCACATACCCGTATGTCCGTCCTGTGTTAGAGAGGTCACTTGGACAGGAACATCAACTGGCCATTTGGTATACTGTGTCTTTCTTTAATACATAATTAGTATGCATAGGAAGACCTGACCAATACATATAGATATATTCATTAATAGTGTGTGCACAGAGCGGGAGTCGAACTTGCAACCCTCGACATGGCAATCGAATGCACTACTACAGTCGCGCCATAGAAGTCGTTTTATTTTAGAGGGTCAGAGTATTATTTTATAGAGCTCTAGATCAGTTCCTATATTTATATTGTAGTAGCCGCCCTAGTTTCGGACGCACACATTTCTACATGTAACCACAGCAATCATGGTTCACCACAATAGGTGTAAAGTCCATTGATCCCTGGAACTCGTTGACAATAATTGCCTTAAAGGGTTACTGTTCGAATAGGGGTGAGCCTAACGATTCATAAATCAAATGATTTGATTAAAAGCATCGATTATCGAATGATATAAGATAATCGAATGTGTATTTTATATCTCCGTGCCATATAACCTTTAACCGGGAGCTATATACGTAGAGGTGATCGAACTCTGGTTTTGTCACAAGCACAGAGTGATGTAAAATCACCGCTTGATGCCATTAAATATACAAACATCCATAAAAATCGTATTCGATATGATATTTTTTCATTTAAAATTTAATCATGTTCACATTTAATCGTGCCAATATACAATAATTTGTATAATTGCACTAAAATCAAGAGAGACCGCTATAGTTTTGGCATGATTTTGAACGTGGGAGAGCCATGCTTTGGCATGTTTGGGCTGGCTCGAATCCGCTCGATACCACGGCCTCAAAGAAGGCAGTGAAGCAATGATTGCATTCCTTTACGCCGCGTGAGTTACTGGAGGCCCTAATCCTTCCCTCTCCCCTATTCCCGTCCTTCCCCTCTCCCCCTTCTCCTCCCCTCTAATCCCTCTCTCCCCTCTTCCCAATCTTTCCCCCTCTTCCCCTACTCCCACATTAAGGTGACGGTACAGGTGCCCATGGGCGGCGGTAATTATTTACCATCAGGAGACCCGTCTGCTCGTTTGCTCCCTATACCATAAAAAAAAATTACTTGTTATTATACACTAAACTAAACAGAAGCGTAACTGGCTGTTGTAATGTATGGATTTTATTATGATTCTATCTCTTCCTTGCGTGTTTTCGCACATTCTGCTCAGACGCCGGTTATTCAATCGCCACCCGTTCACGATTTTATTGGTATTCGATTCACAGTGGAATTCATTTAGCGGTGTTGCTGCTATGTTTTCGCGGCAAAGGTGTGCCAGAGGCCTCATAGGAGTTCATTGCTTTCGACATCCACTTGTTTTGAAATTTTGGATGGTTGCACTGAAAATCCTACTGATTCTACGGAAACAGGTTTCTTCTCTTCAATTTTTAAATATTCAACTGGATTACGCAAGAACAGCAGACCTCGACAGCACCGGTCAATTCTGCCACCCATATGTTATTTTCCGAATCAGTGTAAATCCTTTTTTTTGTTCGCTTATAGGGAGTTATACCTATTATAAGGAGTGACACGAAAGAGAGTAAACCTGGAAATTTACCGAGTTTAGGAGATTTAAAGAAACAAAGACATTCTATGAAATGTTGATTAACTTTATTCGAAAAAGATGTTTACAGATTTCAAAACGTCGCTTTGTCTGCAGTCGAATTAAATGGAGTTAAATTTTACTCAGTTCCTTTACCAATTTCAGGTTCAAATAAATAGAACAAGCGTTAGACGAACGAAAATGAATGAAACAATTCGCATATAAGGAATCTTTAGATAGTCAATATAGACAGTAAAATACTCATTAAATGTGTTTTTATTACTCGTTATCAAGATTTTCAATCTTTTGATCATTCTTTATGTAGACCGAATTCATTGGTCCCGATTGAATTTAAATTTATTGATTATCAGAGGTCATGACGTGAGGAATGCTTGTTTGCCAGGGCAAACAGTGTCAAAGCACAGCCTATCGGATAGTCATCAGTAGTGGCCCATTCTCTTAGAGCCATTTGTTTCACACGGCTCTGAGCCAGGTCAGACACCGATATCCATTGTGTCACATCAAATACTGCAATGCCAAATTTGAGTATGTCGGTGTTATCGGTAGTGTCACAGGTATTATTTTCTAAATTGCCTTGTCGAGATCTTGCATTGTAACAACTGAGTAATAATAACTAACTGTAACTACAAATATCACACAGCTCGAGCCTGTTAGATAGCGGCAGTCCAAAATACCCAAATATCAGAAGAAATATTATGGCAATCTACAGTATATCAAGAGTTCCCACTTGATCAAAACATGGAGAGTAAATATGCGTTAAAAAAATTATAGAATAGGCCTTAACTAAGTTGTTTCGTTATACCGCGACTGACATCATGTTTATATTCAGTTACATTCCGCATATAATTATTACTCTTATCTTTGCAACTACCACTTGCGAGTGCATGCGAATGGTGGACCTACCTAATGCAGTCGGTGTCATGCAGAAAGCCTTTTCCAAGATCTGTCCGTGTCTGAATTTCAACTAGCTGCTCTTAGGACACAGTTTCATCTACGTTGTGTTCATCCTACTGAAAATCACTGCTTTCAAAGCCAGACCCATGTTTCTGCGCCATCTATGAGTTCATATAACTATCAATCAGTCATACCTCCTCTAATGTATGTGGCGAAGCAAAATCTGTCACTTAAATTATTTTCAAAAGACTAAAACACCTCAGAAGTTCTTTCAGGTCAGTGATTCGGACATAATCTTTAAGACATTTCACAGCTCATCTGAGTTACTGCTGTAGTTCCTTAGAATGTTCAGGATAGATGGGTAGTATTTTTGTTCGAAAGTCAGTGCGAAATTCCGTGACATTACAAACGAATTAACGAAATTTGCGAATTTCAACTAAACCCACCTGCAATTCTTAAACCTGTTAGTAATTAGTTACTAATTTATCTCGCTTTATCTCTTTCCACTTTAAACCTTTTAACACACCGTCACAATTACGGGAACATAAAAAGTCAACATTTCGGCATTCTAATTTTGATTGAGCATCTAGGGAAACACATAAACAATACAAGTAATGTATTGATATTATTTTATTCAGATGAAATGTCCAAAAGGTGAAAATACAGAAAAAATGTTAAGTTCAGGAAACTTGAAATGTAGGAAAAAAATAAAGAAATAAAAAAAAATGAGGCTCGGGCTATTATGAGAGCCGAAATACGTCTTCATATGCTTTTGATAAGATTGGTTATCATTGCTTGGGGTATATTCACTCATTCTTCCCATTGTTTATGCGGTCATGCGTTATCATGCATGAATATGAAATTTACGCCAATGAACTGGGTATTTTTAAATCGAGGTGGTATTTATATTAAGATGTAAAAAAAAGTACTTGTCAAAATCCCCGACTTAGAAATAAAACATCCACTTGTCGACATCACAATGCATCTTAAAAAAAATATATTTTGTGTTATTTTCCCCTAATTGTGTATTTTCACATAATAAGCTGTTATGTTATTATTATTAAGATACAAACACGAAATCAAAGAGATATTCAGGTTTTAATACTGCCTATTATTATACGTAAAGAATATAATATTATCACTGTAGTGTATATAATAAATATATATGTGCGCCTACTAGTTAGTGGGGCGCGCTGTGGATGGGGCGTGCGGAGCGAACGCTCGCCGCTCACTTCTAGTCGTACCGCCAAGCTAGTAGGAGCACAGTGTAGTGAACCTGTTGGTTATTGTATCAAACAGAACAGTACAATCACAATTCACTTACATAACTTATTATATTTAAAACAATCATCGTTTTTTTTTTTTTTAAAAAGAATTTTTTGCAACTTTGTCACCACTTAAGCTATCCGTTACCACTATTCTTGGTATAGATTTTCTGTAGAGAATCATTACTAAACGATAGCGATAGATAATAGTAATAGTACACAGAAACAGATATTTTTAAATCAAATGTACAATGGGCGACCTTCCACAAATCAACCTCAGGTAACTTTTGGATAGACACGAGTTCAATGAGAGTGTTTCTATTTACTTTTTCAGCCCTCACTCCGTTATTTATGAACCGATTTTGATTATTCTTTTTTTTGTTAGATAGGGTATATACCTCAAGGGTGGTCCCATGTCAAGGAAGTCAGGATCTGATGATGGGATCCTGAAAAAATTGAGAGAAACCCTCGAAAATTGTAGGAACGAATAGTGTTTCTGTTTACTTTTTCAGCCCTCACTCCGTTATTTATGAACCGATTTTGATTATTCTTTTTTTGTTAGATAGGGTTTACCCCAAGGGTGATCCCATGTCAAGGAAGTCAGGTTCTGATGATGGGATCCTGAAAAAATGAGAGAAACCCTCGAAAATTGTAGGAACGAATAGTGTTTCTGTTTACTTTTCATTACTTTATCAGGGACGTTTTTCTGTTTCTTAAAAGTAAAAAGGTAGCATTCTTAAAAAGTTATTTCAACAACCATAAGGCTATTCAATACTTGTCTCACGGTTTACACACAAATGGAATCCCCGGTTACTTCAGGCCCAATGGTTTGGAAATCTTTAAAGAAAAATTCACAGTTACCTGACTTGAGTCACTTGCAACGTACCGGGAACAGGTGCGCTCGCCCATCCGTTTGATTTTATCAGTTCAGTCCGAGGATTATGAAAATAGATGGAATATGATTATTCGGAAGCAGATAAAAGAACAAAAATGCATTTCCATTTCGTATACTACAGAATAAAAGAACCGAAATGCAATTGCATTTCGTATTTTTTGTTCAGTGAACGACAAAAATGTTTTACTAATAAGCATTAATAATAAAAATAAATTAATAACTCACACACGGCCGCTTGATCCCAAACTGAGCCTGTACTATAGTTACCAGACTACTGAGAAACATACTTATATATTTCTAAATACATAAATATTATAGATAAATTACACCCAGACACAGAACAAATAATCGTGCTCATCACACAAATAATTGTCCTGTGTGGGAATCGAACCCACGACCTCTGGCTCAGCAGTCAGGATCACTAACCACTAGACTAGTAGTAATGTAACGGTGGTAAACGGATTACAAGACAGATGACTAAAATAACATAACATATTAACATCCACCGACCAACTAAATGAACTTATTATGGTGGAATTATTATGAAGATGTAAACACAACATGTTGTATAAGTGGATGTGCGCTAAATTCATAACCCTAATATTAAATTAAAGTTACAAAAAGTTATGAGAAAACTATCAATATGTGTCCCACGATACAGATGAATCCAAATCTGTATATCCTTGAACGCAAATAGTATGTGGGATTTCATTGCAATATTAGTACAATGTTTTATAGTAAAAAATAATAATAATAATAATAAAAAATAGTGATAACTTAAAGAATAACAAATTTAATCACTCATGTGTGTGTGTGTGTCTGGTGTGTGTGTGTGTGTGTGTGTGTGTGTGTGTGTGTGTCTGGTGTGTGTGTGTGTGTGTATGTATGTGTGTGTGTGTGTGTGTGTGTGTAAGTGTGTAAGTGTGTGCGTATTCTAACCCACCTTTACAATACTCTCACAATATGTTTGATCACATATTGGGATGTTACAGATATTCATTAGAAATACATTTCTCACATGAACACAACTAACTCCTGGTCGTTAAGGAAGTTCAAACGAAGTAATTTAAAAACATTTTGATACACATGCCTCCGAGAGCATTTAATTAGTTTGCGAGAGATTAACTTTATGATAAGTTTGTGCCGAGTGGCAACGGTATATGAGTTGAGCCTTGAAATTTGCCTTTCATACTTAATTAGACTTCATCATATGGCTTCGCTTGTGTATCCGTTTACAGTGAATTTAACTTTAAACGGATACACAATTGAACCCAATTGAACTTTCTCCAAAAGTCAACACGTTATTAACTTCACTGTCTAGTAAATGTGGTCAAATCGCAGTAGAAAAAAAAACCGGGCCTGCAGCAGAGGTAGACCTGGACCTGCTTCGGTTAAAAAAAAACACGAAATCCATGTCGTGTCTTTTTTAATTTTTAACTTAGCTATTAATGTTAAACGGTCCAAAAATTTTCCATAGGAAAAAAGTTATGCTGAAAAAACTGTTTTTTGAAAATCTGCCCTCCAGGCCCCCCTTTGAGGGAATATTCCTCATTCACGAACTTAACCTTCATTTTTGCCCTGTTGATTTGTCGTTCAAAGAAGAAAAGAAAGAAAGAAGTGTAAAATATGCAAAATGTTCATAGTTTATCATTTAAATTAATTTGTAATGCACTTTCTCAGCCATTAAATATTAATGTGTAATAAATATATTTACTAATTTCCAATTATTTCTGACTACAATACAAATCTGAATCCAATTAATTGGGTTATATTTTATTTTGATCATTACTTTTTAATAACCATTGTAGTGTTAAACTGGCATGCTTGCAGCATAGGCATAGGTTAAGTATTTACCATAGAATCTTGACACACGTAGCTGGCCCTCCAAACTGCAGTCTACAATATCCTTAACGAGAGTTTTGTAAGGTCCAACACACACATACACCAACATCGATACACAAATAACACACGCACACACATACTATCGTCTACGAACATTTGAAGACACAGACGCAATACAAGCTCGTAAAAGCCGTTGATGAAACCGAGCTTTCAGTGCAGTCCGTCCGACATACACTCAGATTAGTTCTCGGATTCTAGTGTGAAATGTGATTCAGTTTAAGTGATGCTAACCACCAGGTTTTGTAAGGGATTTCTGAGATCTGGCTGCAGTTTAACATCTGTTAAAGTAGCAGTATTAACATAAGCTATAAGTTTTAGCATTAGGTTTTTCAGTAAACAAATGGGTCACCTCCTTGAAAGAAATCTTGCTTATCAAAGTGTGTGGTATTTGGTTTACACAAACCGCTAAAGTCCATCAGTGTAAGAGTCCATTTGTACTAATGTTACTAGCACCACTACACTGACTATACGGATGGCGCAATGGTTTAAGTGGTCAGCTCGCTACTACGCCGGGCCAAGTGTTGAACGAAACTTAAGTAATAAGTTAAGGTACTTATATTTTGAAAAAATAATAAATATGTGCACACGAGCGAAGTCGCGCAGGGAACAGCTATAAATAATTTATTACATAAATAAATTACATACACTCACTTAAATGTCAACGTTCATAACTACATATATTATGCTTATGTAATTATGCAAATTGACCGATTGTTTTATCGTATTAAAGGGATTATTAAAACTAAGTACATGAGTACGTGTTATAGGCAACATTCACAATGTAGTTAAAGAGGACGAGAGAAGAAAATATGATTGCCAAAATTTTTACAAGTTCTTCAGATAATAATTACTTTTGTACAATTACATAGAACACAACCTACGATTAAGAAGAACCTGTTGATGTAAGATTTTACAAAGACTTAAAATTATTTATTACCATATATACGAACAAAATATTTTAAAATATAATCATAATAAACAAGCAAATTTGAAATAATAAAGTGAAACAGAATGGAATTAGGCGATATTAGGCAAATAGTTGAATATAATTAACGATAATATTAATTAAAAAATATACAACAATATATATACAACGAACACTATTTAAAATCAAGTCAAAGATTTCAGGAAGCTATCTGTATCGTCGTACGTCCACGTTAAAGTTAAATAAAATACTCCTATGCGCCCATAAAATAGTCTCAACATCGTGCAAGCAGAACTAACTCAAAGGTAGCACAAACTCTCTTAACAGCTTGCACTAACTTGTTGAATAGACAGACAAATGAGATAATTCTACATCGGATGGTCACTTATAGTTAACTAATGGCTTTAACATGATGAATCTATTGGTTGAACCCAAATGTCACAATCGTACAATAACGAATGGGGTCAAAACATTGTTTTATGCTACCTTTTGGATCTGTCAGTATTACATATACATATAAGATTAGATGATGAGTATACTGCAGTCGTAAATGAAAACAGTAATTCCAGTTACTGTGGAACGGTACTTTGGACAGTTACTGTGTAACTGTACTTTTGACAGTTACTGTGTAACTGTACTTTTGACAGTCACTGTGTAACTATACTTTTGACAGTTTCTGTGTAACTGTACTTTTGACAGTTTCTGTGTAACTGTACTTTTGACAGTTACTGTCTAACTGTACTTTTGACAGTTACGGTGTAACTGCACTTTTGACAGTTACTGTATAACTGTACTTTTGACAGTTACTGTCTAACTGTACTTTTGACAGTTACGGTGTAACTACACTTTTGACAGTTACTGTATAACTGTACTTTTGACAGTTACTGTGTAACTGTACTTTTGACAGTTACTGTGTAAATGTAGTTATTGTGTTTTCATTTACGGACGGCAGTATAGTTGTGACTAATTATGTATATTTATTGATAAATGAATTCACATGCCATAAATAATAATACAATGTAATTAATTTAATCTATAATATAAAACAATTTGTGTCATAACTATTTGTATGTTTAAAATATGACGGAAATGTGCTGAACTATTGTAATCCTTGATTCATAAGAACCTATGTACTTACCACATTTTGCTGCAAATATATTCAATTCTATTCTATACATTACAGCTTTTATATTCTTAGCCTGACTAACTGAAAGCGTAGTAACAATTATTAAACGAAGACTATCAGTTCCGAGTTCAATCCTCATGAATGCGGAGCATTAAGCTCCGTTTCTCAATTAAGGATTAGAGCAGGTAAATTTAAGTATATCTCCTCCAATCCTTTACCAATAAAACAGTACTTTTTACTCTTTTTAATCGACTTCAAAAACAGGAGAAGATTCACAGTTCGTATGGATCTTATTTTATGTATGTTATCCGATTACTCGAAGATAGCTGGATCGATTTGGAAAATTATTTGTTTTTGTTTGAAAGGATATACTTCCTCGACCCATTGTCAGGTCAGTATTGATAATGTATTTAGCGATTTGGGTATTTTTTATAGTAGCTCATCCACCTGGTCAAGTGGAACTGATGATGTAGACCTCAGAAAGCCACCAACACAACTCAATTATTAGTATTTTAAGGGTTGGGAGTCAATTACTTTAATGTGGTTGTCAAGCAATTTATGCCCGTCACAATGCGTGTGAAGTACCAGGAGAGCTCCTCAACTAGTAACTTCGTTGCATCGGACAAAGCAATATTTTGTAAAAAGTGATGAGCAATTGACATTAGGCTATTGTACTTACATAAATTATAAACCGACCCACTCAAAGGCGAGAAATAAAAACATAACACACTGCTATTACGAGACTGTATCAACTCAAAATAGGGTAAATTTGCGATAATTCATTTTTCATACGTAAATATCAATTCCCTACGCGTCAATAAATATAAAATAATAATAATAAATTGCAATAAGCCAAATTTTTCAACAAAACAACTAAAAATAATTCTTTTTTTTTTTAACTTGTTCAGACAATAAAGTATTAACTCAAAAATTGGAAATAACTTGATAACCCGCAATCTTTTAAATAATTAATTAATACAGAAATCCCTTAATTTTAATCAATAATCTATATACAGTGTTCACTTTTTATAATCTTTAACAGGAAGTTTCTGAAAAAAGCTTCACTTTGAGTTGATACACTCTTGTAATATTTTATATATTTTTATTCATATATTTTTTATTTTAATATTAAGTATAAAAAAATCGAAAAAATCTAGAGGTTCTCAATTCAACAATTGTATTTGTGTTACCTGATATATTCGCCCCCTGTAAACCGATTGCAATAATTATTTTAAATTGAATTGGTTATACTCAAAATTTAAACGGTACCTTAATTATTACAAAAAATTCCACATCTGCGAGTGAAAATTAGGCGATGAATAATAATTATACAACAGCATATTACAATTTATTATTATTTAGGCGCATTAAAGTCTGTGATACTTTTTAAACATAATTAGTGTATATTGGTGACCTATGTTCCGAGGCGGTACTGTATCTACCGCCTCGGAACATAGGTCGTCAACTGCGAAAGAGGTCGCGAGTTTGATTTCTGCTCATTACAAATATTTGTATGCATGAATATGGTTTATTTATTGATCTGGGTGATACTAAGCATAACATGTATGCATTTACATAAAAAAACATCTCAGTATGTATATGTATTCGTTTTCTAGAACCTACAACACAAGCTATTCTTAGCTTGGGTCTAGACCCAAACTAAGAATAGCTTATACTTTAGGTGCATGGGTATACTAAGACTCAAACTAAGACCCAATTTTTTTTTTTTTGGAACATAACTATTTTATAAAAACCTAGTGTCGGCGCACCACAACAAGCGGCCATTCACGGCCGGCTGCGTCGGGCCATCAGGGGACGGACGCGCTGGGTGCATAAAACATGTCTCGCGAACTCGCGCGCCTCTTCTCTCTGCGCCACTCGGCTCTCAGACGCGTTACGCTGCGGGCATATCTAACGATTGTATACACAATATATATATAATACAACCTTATAATACAGTCCATATTTTATTTGAAGTCCCGTAAAGGCCTAGTCACCTAGCGACCCGCCCCGGCTTCGCACGGGTGCAATATAGATACTAATGTGAAATGTGATTATATAAAGTAACACATTAAAAAAATATTAAAATTTACGTATAAACCTTCCTCTCTAATCGCTCTATCTTTTGGTGAAAACCGAATTAAAATCCGTTGCCTACTTTAAAAGATTTAAGCGTACAGACGGCGTAAGCGACTTTGTTGTATACTAGGTACAGAAGGTACCAAAACAATGTTTTATCATTTATCTTTTCTAAAAAAGCAATAATGAGTTACTTAGAAATCGTTTCAACACAAATCTGTAGCAAAGCTTTACTTCATTTAGACCATGAAATGTTTCAAGAGGAAAATAAATTATTTACACAAAGTAAACGGAGATGCCTTGAATTTGGGACAGTACGACAACATTACTTTAAATTATATACGCGTTGTATATCATTTACAGTTAAATTACAGTGATTCTTGGAACTAATCAAAATATCTTCTATACCAGTCATCGATTTTTTTCAATTCGAAATCTTAAAACAATTGAAAGTATTATAAATAATGCTTTTGTTTAGTCACAGCGTTGTTTAGAATCTGTAAGGTCACGTACGAAAATACATCTTTCTAAGGAAAATGTTCGAGTAATAATTTTTTACAACTTTCGCAGAAACCTAACACGGCTTCAGTGTTTCGAAGAGCTAACATCTGTGTTCCATGATCAAACCCCATGTCTGCGGACTGCCAAACGCTGGTATTTAGAATTCAGCGAGGACGTACAAGTTTTAATGACAAATCACGTGAAGGACGTCCAAATCTGCCTTTACTGAAGATAACACCATTGCTGTGAGACAATTAATCTGTAAATAAGTGATACACTTGTTTTTTTATTGTACTACTTATTTGTATATGCATTAGTGTAAGTAGTTGTTGATAAACCTTGAATAAATAAATAAACATTAGTAGAAAAAAGTCCTAAATAAAACCACTAATTAATATATAACGACGAATGCGATAAGTTAGTGACGGAGCGATCATTAGCATAGTTATCTGGTAGCGGGTTCATGGCGTAGATTACAAACCACAAGTAGACTCCCCACTGACATTTAATTTTTCATTTTATCTGAGCGTGTGAACTAGAGGTCCCGTTTGGAAGAACCGAACTACTCGATGGCTTAAAAAAGTGTGTCTTAATGTCCATCCAGATTTAAAACGTAGGTAAGCGTCGGCTTTGCAAATGATTCCACTCACGTGACTCGTAAGGTCACCACGTGACTCGTAATGTCACCACGTGACTCGTAACGTCACCGCCTACCTCGTACAATAAAATCAACTGACTGTCTTATTGTCGCTAAATTGTCGTACTCACCAACATATATTTGATTTTGAATTACTTCATATAAGCTTTGAGCTTTTAACAAAGGTAATGTCTATTCTATTTAAAGCTACCCTCATTTTTATAAAAAGAATATCTTCTGTATCCCCAAAACAAAAATTTGTTTTAATCATGATATTGTGCGACTGAAACGAATTAGTTCGGTCTGAGTTCTGTAATTAATAACTTCAAGGATGCCTCACTAATTAGCCAGATTTTAGGTAGAATGATTTATTTTAATTAGTAACTAGATATTCTCTTTTGTGGGGAGCTATTTCAAGGATAATTTAAAAATATGAAATGTCTGGCTTTGTTATAATATCCGTTGCGTTTTCAGAGAAACATAAGAATTTAATTATTCTGGATTGGTTTCCTCTTGTATTTATAAATACATTGTTTTCTAGTAAACTGAAATATATTGTCTACATCATTGTCTCTTTCCAAATACTCAAATTACAAGACGATATTCTATCCAATCTTCTAGTACTCTGTAAATATATTATGAGTGTATTATAAATTATAATCCTACTAAAATTATAAACGTTAAAATTTGTGAAGATGTATGGATGTGGAAACCACGGGGCGAAACTAGTGTTTAATATTTATCTATGCTTTGTTATAGTATTTGTATTGTATCTATTAAATGTTATCATCATCAAATCTCTTCCTAATTCATCTTAATATACCAGAAACTGTCCAATTACTCTTGGATATATTTTCACTATCGTATGGTTGACTTCACGAGACTGCCTTTGTTCGCTTAGGTTTAAAATTGTACAAATTACTCAATAGTTATTTTTTTTTAATGTTGGAGGTCTTCATTGTACACGAACTTGGTTACAATAAAGAGAGTTATTAAAACTGAAATGACAACGGAGTCTCGACGCCTCTCACCACACTATAAAAACTTGTTTTACTTCGATACTAAAATGGGTAAGCCGTTCAAATTTGCTGTTCACACCTTCAACTTCTGTACACCATTAACGTCGAAGTATACAATATTTGACCTATTTGATATTCCCTCAAATTTTGACCATCAAATGGCATGTTATCTCGAAAATTAATAAATAGGAGCAACCTTCAGTACAAAAAATTCAATTAAATAAGAATGATTAAAATCGGTTCACGAATGGCAAATATATCCCGTAATAGACAAAAACTGTTGCATTTAAAACCTCCTAAAAATAAGAACAAAGATGAAGAATTCGGTTAAAAATCAATGCTAAAGTTGCGACATCAACATACAGTAGACACATGCTTCAACGCCATCTAGCGAAGACAAACGCATCGCAATTAATTAGTGTTATTTATTTAATTTCTAAATTTAACAATGTGTTCCCTTTCCATGACATAATTACTTATAATTTAATTTCAATACTTACTTTTATATTTAGTTTAACATTATTTATAATACTGAATTTGACATTTCAATTTTAATAATAAACCGAGACCTTGTATCTAATTTTGTACTACAATAGATATATTTATGTATTTACACACCATTGTAATGGTAGAATGTGAAGGGATTAAACACAAAATCATCACCAAGATGTAACTACATTCAGAAGTATCTACTGATCCTACATCGCGCAATTAAAGTTCTCGTGCTGATTACAACTGTTGCGCCGCAGTCCGAGAGGCATGATCAACTAACCTGGTCAGAAGATCCCTTTCTTTGTGTTGAAAGGCCATATCAACTATTCTGCTATATTGGAACAGTCACAGTGACAGCAAAGGGAATGGTTAAGCCTAAGATATCTTACTATTCATTTGAAGACCTATTTTTATTTTTATTTAGGTAGTTTCCTTACTTTCTTTTAAACATTTAACGGTTTGTTGACATCTAGATGTCGAGAGGGAGCGCATTGCATAGAAGAACTGATTGTTTATAGAAAGAAGTGTTAACGAAGTCAGAGCTGTGAGAGGTACACAAAAGAAGCAAACATATTCTCTATCTCCGGCTCTCCGAATCCAAATCTCCGTTCCGTATTGGAAGTAGGGAGCTAAGTAAGAAGGTGGTGGTTGGCAGGTATTTAGCAGGTTGTTTTGTATTTTTATTTGAACTCATTGCATACTAAAAATATTTTTCTACCTCGAGCCTAAGAAGATGAGGAAAACAACCCCTGTGCTGTGCTATCTAGCATTTATTTTCAATGCTCTGCTTTCAATTTTGTATTTGGGTACAAATCCACCTCATAAGTCATAACTCTCTTAAACAAATGAGAACGCAATCATCGGTAACCGATCCAACTGATATCCGCATAAATGATACTTTACCTTTATCTAAAGCTTCAAAACCATCTTTCATCATATTCTATATATAATTGGACATTGACATAATTGTTCGTCCTCATATTAGCATTCCGTCCCTTCCAAAGGTCGGGAATTTTTCAAATAAATCGGCCCACTAAATTTTACTGTCCCATCAGGGGCAAGATCATCGTTCATAGGTTTCGGTCGCTAGATGTCCGGACGGACGTGACGTCATTAAGGCCGACGTGAACACTAACTAAGTTAGGGTGAGGCTACATTGGAGCGTAGTTATATTTTTATTACCACTTACTTACTTTTATTACTGTTTTATTTCTAAATAGAGACACTTATGATAGTAATCACTACATATTATAGATCAAAGTACCACACCACGTCTGTCTGCCTGTCTGTTCGCGATAAACTCAAAAACTACTGAACGGATTTTTATGTGGTTTTCACCAATAGATATAGTGATTCATGAGGAAGGTTTAAGTGTATAATTCGTTAAGGTTTTGTGTAAATCGCTTAAATTATGATTGTTAAAGATGTGTCTGCTACCCGTGCGAAGCCGAAGTGGGTTGGTAGTATATTATAATTGGAAGTTTGACCGTACTTCATTGTAAAGCTGAGGGTTTTTCACAAAGAAATATTATAATACTAGCTGTGCCCGCGACTTTTTTCGGAAAACAGGAATTTGTCGCTTATTCCATAGTACCTCTTTCTCCAGCCAGGATTTTTTAGACTGTATTGGCGGTAAAACAACCTGGAGCGTACAAAAAAATAGTTACGCCGAGCGTCTGAAGTGCGATAACGAACGTCATTCCAATAAATAAATAGCATTCGTAAAGTTTAAAGAACTTAACTACCTTTGTGAATGCAGCCTATTCTACACACTCACAATGCTGCATGATAATGAAATTTACTACAAATATGATCTGATATGCCCTGTTCCAGTGTAATGGCTACTACGTTCAGTAATTTGTGAATAGTGCCTCTACATATGGGTTAGTTACGTATCAAAATCCAGAAAAAGAAAACGTTAAAGTATAATAAAAAAATCTACACAAAATCGTGTTATAGTAGCGTAGTATTGTGTTTATTTTGCTGCAGATGACGGTCACAAGAGTTCCATGGGTGTGGTAATATGCGAGTGACATCACGGTGCTGGTAATCGCTTATTGCTAAGCTGTAAAATATATATAGAATAATTATACTAGCTTCAAGCGATAGTGCATTTGTATATGTATACTTGAATATGTCTATTTGTATTGGTTTGAGTGTTTCTGTGTATAATGTGTTCGTATTTATAAGAAAACGAAGTATGTTATGCATTTTCTAGACCTCATATTACAAACTATGCTTAGTTTGGGTCAGGAAGTGCTGTGTAATATGTCCCAGAATATTTAATTATTACTATTCTCTTTATTAACATCTATTAAACATAAAAAATACATTTTTAAATATATTTTGTAAATAAAAAATAGTGTTCCAACGGCATCGGGTACATGACCAATCTGCCTGTGGTTAGGGTTCTCAGAAACAGAAACCTCCTCATAATATGTGCCGTATCGAGAAGGACCACTTGCTGCATCAGGCCCTTTATCCAGCTGCCTTACGTGAACCTCTGAAGGTGTTATTATTATTTGTCTCGTTACGTCCACTCAATTTCTTGCGTCTGCGAGCAGTTCTTTAAGTTAACAATAAATAATTTAAAGAATCATTTTTTTTTTTAATTTTACTCAATAATTTTGGATTTTATTTATTATGCACAAAGTGGCACCTGCACAATTTGACAAAAGCCGCCATTTTGATTAGTTTCTGGGCCACATATAATTGGGTTTTAAAGACGAATCTAATGATGCCTTAATTTTCATAATCCATAAATTATAATCGTTTACGTTTACAAATAACATTATTACCGAACTTTCAAGAAAGAATAATGTTTTTCGTTCTAAATTGGCAGTCTTTACAACAAATATATTTTCTGGATTTTGATGGAAACCTTCATATTTATACTAGTCCTTAGTTCCCGCGATACCAACACGTAGGCCTTCATATAACGTACAGATACATATTATTATATACGATCAGTCTAGACAATTTCGTCATGTTAGTTCTATGTGACCTTGTACGTATGTTGTCGCCACATCAAAAACTCTTATTTATTATATTAAAAATAGGGACAATTATAGTAGATGATATAACACAGTTGACTATTTAATAAAAATAAGTTAATAGACATTATTTTGACTGGTTATACCGGTATCGCAATGCTATTGGGCGATTGATAAATATTAATGAATAGTGGGGTTATAAAAGGGTAGGAAGAAGTGGTTAACCGTCACATGAGTGTGGATAGAGGTTAGTGATTTTCATAGTTTATATCAGTGGTTGTGAGACTGTTTCTTACACGTATTTTAGTAATGTTAGCAAAATAACTGTTTATGAAAATGTTGAAGGTCAATTTTCTTCATTAAAGGCGTACGGCGTAGTAGGTCTACGTATCTACGCATTAGATAATTACAATGGTGCCGATTCTATTGTACACTCGACTAAACTAAAACCTGACTTAATTTCTTCATATGAAATCAACCTAGTATTCTTCGTAATAAGGTCTATTTGGTACTAGCATCTATTTCTCAGCGCCTCTAAATTTCAATAAAACCTGCCAACGTATACTCAACTTTATTTCCACGCAGCGAGTCTTCATTTATTCAAACGCTGTATAATTGCCGTATAAAAACTTGTTCAAAACGAACAAGAATGACGTGTTTTTAATCTACACCTACGATGACGCTTACTAAAAACACAGAGCAAAAGAGATGGCATTCAACGGATAGCGGCTCTCGCTACGTGGTATTAAAGTTTATTTAAGCGTATCAGACTTTAGTCGACAAATAAATTGCTTATTTCGATAGCGACATATGTTACCTACTTGTTTCAATTTGAAATAAGATCTTGTTTCTAAGTGTACAGGTTTACTTCTTATATGAAGAAAATTTAGTGAATTTTAATTTAGTGTGTGAAGTAACAGAATTGGGGCCAATGTATGTATTTTTAAAACTGGATTTGTTAAAATAATATAGTTTATCATATTTATACTGTGACTGTGGTTATATTGTAAGAATTATTTTTATTTGTTTATCTAAGTCGTAAAGCAAACGCAGGACTCTCCTGATGGTTAGAAAGTAAATTGACACAAAAATAATACAATAACGTGACACACTAGGCAAACTAGGCAGTGCCTGTACTATGGTATCCAAACTGCTAATAAACATACTTATATATTTCTAAATACGTATAGATGAATTAAACCCAGACACAGAACAAGCTCATCACATATTTATTTGTCCTGTTTGGTAATCGAACCCACGACCTCGGGCTCAGCAGTCAAGTTTACTAACCACTTATAAACCAACAGGCCAGTCAAAATCATAATCTATTATTTATTTAAATGTGCTTCTATACATAAAAAAGTACAATCCATTAATTTAAAAAAAAAAACATGATAATAAGTCAGGTCGATTCACCTAGTTATCGGCTACACACTGAGTACAATGTGGTAATTTTTTAGTACTTCTTAGAGTAGTAAGACATTTAAACACTGACAGACATTTGCACTTGTATGCTACCTTACTAATAAAATAATAGACATTTGGAAACGGACGGTTATAGATCGACACAGGCGGATATGATATTATGTTATCCATTTTGTTACTTGTTTTTCATTAGACACACAACATGTTGCCGTGACTCTGTGTTGATCATCTATATCTATCTTTTTAGTCTTTTCTTATAAATTGACGATTTCGAGTAACTAATTACCAGTTTTATGAAGTAAAGAAATTTAATTTGAATTTTATATTTTATCCTACTAATATTATAAACGTGAAAGTTTGTGAGGATGTATGGATGTGTGGATGTATGGATGTTTGTTACTCTTTCACGACAAAACTATTGAACCGATTGCGATGAAACTTTATATGTAGATAGCTGGAGACCTGGATTAACATATAGGCTACTTTTTATCCCGGTATTCCCACGGGATTGGGACTTACGCGGATGAAACCGCGGGGCGCTGCTAGTTTAGAACAATAACTTTCGTTTGTTGAAGAAATACAGTAGCTTCTCGTCTGTTCCTCGTTTCCCCAAACACACATGAGTACAAACTGTGTTTCGGGGATATAATACCAGTTCCGGGCCCATGATGGGCCCTTTATCAGGTGGTGACGCGACCTGACGCGCTTCTGTTAGTAGTTACACACTTTCTCCAACGTTCGTAAGTAGAACCTACCATGTGTATATAACAATCATACATTTAAAAGTCCCTTCAACGATTAAACACGAACTGATTACCTTCGAAAGGTTGAACTGATGTTCTTGAATTTAGGCAAGAACATTCTCAATCATTTTACAAACAAAAATAATGTAATTAAAGTCGGTCCATCCGTGTAGGAGCTATGATCCCATGACACACACGTTAAACTCTCATAATTTTGCGTCAGGGATCAATTATTGGTTTTTATAACTTAAGTCAATCGGTTTAAGCGGCGATAGCGTAATGGCTAAGGCGTCGGACTTGCGATCAAGTGGTTGCGGGTTCGAACCCCACCCAATGCACTACCGTCGTGACCCCACTCCTAACACAAGCATTTAGTTTAGCTGGAGGGGTTAATAAGAATACTAGTAATGTGTGACCCACGTTACTAGTAGTCTTTTTTTTTTTAAATCACAATAACCTTTAAATGATTTTCAAAAAGTGGAAAGCTGGTAAGAGTTTATTTTACAATAAGTTTATCCACTAAAGGAACAAGCAAAAATTGTTTTCGTATACATCAACAGTTCTTTATAGAGATAGTTATTGCACTAGTAGAAGGCCTTAGATTTTCTAAAGCGAGTTCGCATTGAGCCGTATTAGGATGAAATGGGCGCTCGACAGTATGACGTACTTGCACGCTTCAATTTGAGTACAATGCTGTCTTAGAAAGTAACTTTCAGTTCCGTGGAAGTTACATTCAGTGCCAGAGTAAGTGCACTTTATGTGATGGTATTCTTAAAGTTTAAATTGATTTAAAGACTGCATTGTAAAGTGATAGATCTAAAAGAAAAAGATCTTAAGCGTCGTTACAAAAACTTTACGTCGCTTGTAAATTTTTGTATTGTTTACTGATCAAAAGCAAATAATTTTGACGACTTATATGTGGCGTCGGAGTATGTAGTGAATTTCATTGTAACGTCAGAAAGTCACGAGTTCGATTCTTGCTAAGTACAAATATTTGCATGGAACTGGGTGCTGATCTATTGATTAATACGTGAGGAGAATTCTATGCACGCATATTTAAGATAATTTCATGTACCGAGGAACGGAAAATTTGGACTAATTAATGTTTATATATAGAAGTGCAGAAAGCAAAATTTTTTAAACAATATGTGTTACAAATTACGTGAAAACGGCTTCAAGCTACCCGCGTCCAGTATATAATTATGTCGACTCGTCACGGTATGATAAATCAACTAAAACAATTAAAACTTAATGAGTTATACAGTACAATATATTTACAAAAAAAAAGTCATATCTGTTAATTAGACAAAAGTATTACAGAATTTCAATCGAATCTGACACGATTCTCGTTTAAACTGAATCAAATATACATAGCCTTCAAAATCAGTTTCTATTGGCGTATACGAACTACGTGGTCGGGGTCCAACAATATGACCTAACGAGATATTTTAGACACGCCCGACAAATTCAAATTCACTACGAAACCCAATGCAAATGTGAAATTATGAATATGTATGTTAGTATCGTAGTTTGCACTTTCGTGGTTGTTTAAAGGGGGTCGTGGTATGTTTATTTATTTATTAATACAATGAAGTACCAAAAACAAACATATGATCACCCTAAAGTTGGGCGAGAAGACAATATGCAGATTCTGTCAAGAGGCAGAAGAAACTGCAATGCATTTTCTATGCTCTTGTGGCCCACTAATACGGCACTGAAGTATTAACCTAGGGTTACACATCATGCAACCGCAGGAAATACAAACAATTACTTCTGAAAGGATCTGGAGGTTTCTCGAAGCCATAAGTCTGAGCAGTGAAATGTAAAGCAAAAAGTGCGCCACAAAAGACTAGAAATGGTCGAGGTGGCAGTAAGCACTTCAACAATAATAATAATAATTTACTGTTATATTTTATATCATTTTTAAGATAAGATCTGTTTCTATTAATTTCAATTACTGGTGTACAAAAAAAAAGATTCTATCTATCTATAGATAGATAGATAACTCTTTATTTGTACACTATTTTTACAATACATTTACATAATAAAATTATATCAAGGATAATATAATGTACAAAGGGCGGCCTTATTGCTAGATGCAATCTCTTCCAGGCTATTCCATTCCAGGCTATCTATCTTATTTATAAATTGACAATTGCCTACAAAATCTGATATCGCGGCAAGGTCGTTGTAATTACTCTTACTCTTGGTTTACATCAACGTTTTCTTCTTTTTACCGCCTAACGGGATATAATTTTTTACGATATCTGACAAGGCTCCATAAAATAAATGCGACAGAATTGTACATCAACACGATGCATATGGCGTGACACGCAGATGTGATCTTTATTTTTTTAATTTATGGATCGGAAATCTGAATAAACCATTAAGAAATCATTGTTGCTAAGGAAAAATATATTCAAATATGTACGAGAGATATTGAGTGGTACTAAGAAAATCGATTTGTGCATTATGTGATGTTTTTATCACGTGTTTTAATGTTCCCATCGAAGATGTGTCAATATTTGTACGACTCCACGAAACCACAAAGTCTCATCCTAAAAAATCCAAATATCACAAGGAAAGGGAAGGGTTAGGGCCTCCGGTAACCTCACTCACGCGGCGAAAAGCAATGCAAGCACTGCACTCACTGCTGGTTTTCTGTGAGGCCGTGGTATCACTCCGGTCGAGCCGACCTATACGTGCCGAAGCATGGCTCTCCCACGAAATCACAGACTTATTTATATAAAAAGTCCAAAAATTATTATGACGAAAAGTTTTATTTATAAAAATAAAAGAATGGTCATTACTGTCGAGGAACTTTAACCATTTTAATAGAAGTTCTTCCATACCTCTGCCATACAACACCTGGTGACGGGACTGGAATTTATGCTTAAATGCCGAACAAAAATGTTTCATGAGAAGTATCCAGTCATCACTCTTGTAGTTTTGAGACAGTTCATTTGGCGGTATAAGATAGAGCATTTTCGTGAAGAAGAAGCACTAAAGCAACATGACAAGTCGTTTGGTCGTTTGACAGCAAATTTGTTTGTTGCCATTTACAAAATTTTCCAAGTACACCTCTGCAATACTTTTTTTTATCAAGTCTAAAAAGCTTGCAGAATGAACAATGCAAGGCAAGGCCCACAAAGCCTAAGTTTATGAAATAGAGATATTTGGCTTTGACTGTCTTACTTGTATCCAACTAGTGCGATAGAGGTATGGTTGTCACACAGAATCCACTTTCATCACAAGTGGCAATTCGAAAGCCCCTCTTTGTGTGCCTATTTAACAACTGATTATGTTGTTTATTTAGTTAGTCTACTTTTGGCACCGGCTCATTGTTGAAATGAAATTTTCCAGAATAGAAGCGATAAAATTAAAATCGTACCTTCACTTATGACACCGAGATGATACGTGAAGGGATATTGCGCTTCTTCTGTGCTGCCTGATACTATGACAGTACTTGTATTCTAGACTAATGGGCCATTTTGATTTTAATGATATTTTTTCTAAATGTCTCCCTCTGAAAAGACTCTAAAAATAATTATAGACATCTTTACACAATAATACACAGGCCAGTATCAAAATTTGATATTTTTAGGGTTTTGTTTCCCAAAAGAACCCTTATAGGATTACTTTGTTGTTTCTGTCTGTCTAGACTCTTTTTCTCAGGAACCCGTGTAAGCATCAAGTTGAAAATAATACCAACTATGTCTGCAGTCCCAGGAAGCTATAAAACATTAAGCTTCTAAGTTTACGCAATTAAAAGAATCAAAGACAGCCATTTAAAAGCCTTAGATTTGACTAAATTTGACCATTTCGCAGATAAATCGAAACCTATAAGGTACTTCCTATTAACCAAGAATCATGAAATTTGGTAAGAAGCAAGCTCTCATAGCACAAGTGAAGGAAAAATCCGAATGTCGTCAATTTGTTGTTATATATCTGCGTGTCTTTCAAGACTTTTTTCTCAGGAACCCGTGGAGCCATCAAGTTAAAATAACATCAAACATTTATGTTAGCGGTTTCTTGACGCTGTCCAACAAACCAAACTTCTTAGTCACCGCAATGAACGGTCATTTAATAATTTCAATATTTTTTTGCACTTTTGTTATGAAAAAAAAGCACCGAACTTGCGTGATCCTCTTGCTTAGATACATAATAATAAACCGATGTGTGTGTGTGTGTGTATTTTTACGACTGATAGTTTGTGAAGTGTAAACTTCTTTAGGCACGTTGGACACTTTTGGTATGGGGGAAAAGCACTGAACTCTCGTGATCGCTACGATGACATATCGCACTGCTATTACGAGACTGTATCAACTCAAAATAGGGTAAATTTGAGATAATTCATTTTTCATACGTAAATATCAATTCCCTACGCTTCAATAAATATAAAATAATAATAATGAATTGTAATAAGCCAAATTTTTCAACAAAACAACTAAAAATAATTCATATTTTTTTTTTATTTATTCAGACAATGGAGTATTAACTCAAAAATTGGAAATAACTTGATAACCTGCAATATTTTAAATAGTTCATTAATACAGAAATCCCTTAATTTTATCAATAATCTACATACAGTTTTCACTTTTTATAATCTTTAACAGGAAGCGAGTAATCAGTTTTCTGTCGTTTCTGAAAAAAGCTTCATTTTGAGTTGATACACTCTTGTAATAGCAGTGCGATATATACAGATGTGTGTGTATAGATGTACATATGTAAATGTGTAATAATACCTATTTCAAAATTTTAAAAATAGAAAAAGACAGACTCTTTACAATCTTTATTCTTCTATTGTTATTTCCACAAGTATCAAAACACTTTCCCAAGAGAGCTGTAGACACAAAAGTTAAAGTGGTTTTACCACACTGTATAACTAGTAAAGTTTAATAGTTTTGATACCCATTTAGCGTTTGACCCACAGACGTCTTATACATCCATACCAACGTAAGGATGATAAAATATACGTATAATATAGTCTGTGGTTGTATTACATATTTGTACAGAACATTTGTACAGATTATTTTTTTCGTATTCAATGTAATGACTATATAGCCTTCGTTCGTCGATCATTCATCGTCGGTTTTACGACGTCTTCGTAAGAGTTCGAAGACGTCGTAAAAACAACTTCACGAAACAGATACTTTTTCTTTAAAATGTAAACTTGCTGTAATTATCCCTGGTGTGGCTGTAAAGGTTTCGGTTATAATATGGTAGATCATAAGTTTATGTCCTGTGCTAAATTCTATCAGATGTGTCTGTAGCTCTAAAGTTAAAGATCATAATCATCATCATCGGCCTATCGCCATCCACTGATGGACGAAGTCTGGCCCCAAAGAGCGCCAACTGTCCCGGTCTTGGGCAGCCCGCATCCATCCGGTGTCAGCCACCCTCATCAAGTCGTCGGTCCATTGTGCTGCAGGACGCCCTACACTCGGTTTGCCTCATCGCGGTCTCCACTCTAGCACGTGTCGGCTCAAGCGACCATCAGTCCGCCTGGAGACATGACCGGCCCACTTCCACTTCAGCATACTGATTCTAATATAAATAAAGATCTATAATTTCTATTTTAATAAAGATCATAATGTAGTAGTTAGATTCAAAAACTCCTCATTTTATGTCGTTTAAAAGTTAGAACCGATTAATGTGTAAGACGTATAAACAGTCGACATATTAAATCATATCTCTTGAAACTTTCAGTAAGTGTTTTGTATCCCTTGATGTTAGCATTTTTTTTTCTACTTTTATGAAACCATGGTTTGCTCATGAATCACTCTGTTTAGTGGTGAAAACTAATCACACAGAAATCTGTTCTGTGGCGGGGGACTTTGTTTTATAATATGTAGTGATTATTGAGATTTTAATAAATCTTTGTTAATGGATAGGCCATTAATAAAGATTTATTAAAATCTGTTCACAATCATCGAAAGTATCGTATAATTACAGACATAAAAGGATATAGTCAAATTGAAACCCTTTTTTTAGGTAGAATTTTTTCTGGGTCGGTCTTCGCCACCGACAAGGCATAAATTTTAAAAATTTAAAACGAATAACATCTTAATAGCTTACCATAAATTCACCTCTTCCTATAGTAAACGGCCGCAAACCCCACATTAAAGTTGTTTACTGTAGTTTCCCCATAAATCTGGTATCGGATCCCGACGTGTCAACATAAAACAAAACGTTATCGTTGTAATCTTAAGATTGCTCCGGAAACGTGTTGTTTCCAGCATAAGATGAGCTCTGGGTGCTGCAAACATCAAAATAAATCACATTCGAATCGTTTAACTTCACTCTTGGTGATAACGAGTACTTCAGATGTTACAAATGTCAAAGATGCAGCAATGCAGCAGACTGCACGGATCGCGCAATGGTTTAAGTGGTCACCTCGCCACTACGCCGCGCCGAGTGTTGTAGGTTCGAATCCTACACGGGACAAAAATTTGTGTGATCCACAAATAGTTGTCCCGAGTCTGGGTGTTCTTTGTGTCCGTTGTTTGAATGTTTGTGAAGCCCCCCGCGACACAGGATTATTCCTAATGCGGGAGTTGTCTTTTTATAGAAAAAAAAAAGTGAGACTCGAACTCGACCACTTTAGAAGTCATTAGCATGGGCCTCTCCCGTTCTGCAGTAGATGTCGCATCGTTGAGTGAAAGGCTAATTAATAGAGGGCATAAACTTCACACCGACGCGGCAGGTCGCTTCGCACGTTGATAAAAGACCCTATCGGGCCCAAAACTAGTCGATAATCTCCGAAATACACACGCGGGTACAACAGTATATCTATACTAATGTTACAAAGCTGAAGAGTTAGTTTGTTTGGTTGAACGCGCTAATCTCAGGAACTACTACTACTACTGGTTCAAATTGAACAATTCTTTTAGTGTTGGATAGCCCATTTATCCAGGAAGGCTATAGACTATATGATATCACGCACGTTCAACACACTTTTCAATGATGCTCCGTTCCGATTCGTCATAATCAATCGGAGCGGAGCATCATTGAAAAGTGTTGCAAAAACGCGGAAAATTCATCTCTCTCTTTCTTATGTCAATAAACATTATAAAGTTTAACACTTTCACATCAATATACAACATATCAAGTTGGGAGTGTAATCCTGTTAGGTCTAAGTAAGCTGTTGTCAAGGCGATATACACAGCTGATTACGGATTCCAGAAGTCGTTCATTTATATGGCATTTTACAACCGATATAACTAAAAAAAGATATTAGAATAGAAGCCTAGTAGGAAATTTAGAAGCATGACTGAAAGTTTAGTAAATTTGTACAATCTAGGCTCAACTGGCTGAGTTGGTGCTCAAGACGGACCTGCGTACGAAATACGTTTCGTGTAAATTATATTAAAATTACAGTACTTATATATATTTTTAAGGTGAGTGGCTGCTTCTTCCTCTTACTTACTTATTTCCACTAGCTTCAAAGACGGTAAATTTAGCGTTAATATTTCCAAAAGAAAGATTTGAAAGGAGTTGGTACTACTATAACGAAAGAAAGACATTTAACTTCTTCTCTAACAGTTTAACAACATATAAAAAAAGGGAAATTTTCCAATTTAAAATTTATCTAGCTCTTCCTCTCTTAGGGTGTGTCTCGAAGCCGGGTCGTCAAAACTGTGAAGCGATGGTTTCATACAATTGAAGACTTCGTAATACAATGAGAAAATCTTGAGGAATTCCTAGTCCCATTTAAATTGTGGCGTACGCATACCGCGTACTTCGAACATGCATCATTAAAAATACATCAAAGCATCATACGTCCGCTCTCGATGCGATCAACAGTGAAATGCCCACGTTTCACGGCGCACTTCAGTTTTATACTGTGCCGTACTGTTTTATTATATAGTCACGCACACAACCAGCGATAACTCTCGTAAGCAACCACGCAATCCGATTGATTGCCTACAGAAAGACATTGTAAATATAGTTTAAGTTATCTTATTGGTCAATCCACGTATCGTACGGAATGTAATGTATACAACTTGCATGACCAAAATTGTAAAATAAATAGTGTGCGTAGATTTTAGCAATTATAAGTTCGATTTCAACCTGCTCTGGTGTATTACTTCAGACTAGCTACGGATCAAAAGCTTGGCCGATCTAGTTAAAAGTACATATCCATTCCTGCTCCTAATAATACCTACTTCGCTACGGTACAAAGGCTGATATCAGCCGGGCCGTCGAAGTAGGTATCCTGACCCCTGATCAGCCAGCTGGCACAGACACATCTATTGCAAGTACTTACACAGCAACTCATCGGGTCAGCTGCCCATAACAGCTGACACGAAAAATATTAGAGCGCGTCCTAGGTCTGGATTGAACGTTAATTTAACGCTACTTTACCTGTAAATAACTAATGCATTTAATGGGAAAAAAAATCCATCTTTAGTTCAGATTTATTTTTTAAGTTTTATGTTATACAAGCTTATCCAGATAATGTGTCTCTGTGTCTGAATATAAATTTTTACCAACACAAACATATAGAGGCTTTATTATTATACATAATTATTAAAACTTTCATTAAAATACTTTTCTAATAACTATGTAATTAAATACCTATAGCTAAGAATTATCATACATATCGAACCCATGTGAATAAGATAAGCGTTAAACGTATTCGATCAATTCTAGACTGCGTAGGTCCTATTATTGCAAGTAATCGTGCATTTTGAATTTGTATTTCTTTCTTTATGGCTAGATTATAGTTAAGAACAATAATAATTTAACGATAATAATTGTAAATACCTATGTAAAATATAGATACATGTATGTCCGAGTACGATTTATGCGGGCTGTGGTTTAACGTGGGAGAGCCATGCTTCGGCACGTATGGGCCGGCTCGACTCCGCTCGATACCACGGCCTCACAGAAAACCGGAAGTGAATCAATGCTTGCATTGCTTTTCGCTGCGTGAGTGAGGTTACCGGAGGCCCTAACCCTTCCCTCTCCCCTATTCCCATCCATCCCCTCTCCTATCTTCCCACTCTTCCCCCTCCCCCTCTTCTCCTACTCCCACCTTAAAGGGTGGCAACGCACTTGTGAATCTTGAGTTACAGGTGCCCATGGGCGGCGGTAGTCATTTACCATCAGGGGACCCGTCTGCTCGTTTGCCCCCTATACCAAAAAAAAATAATAATAACATTCGACTATAGCAGGGACTTCAACAAATATATATGTTTATGATAATATATCTAAGAATATTTATCCGTGTTTTAGGTAGTACAAGCTAGCGTTAATAGTAATAAGTTATTATTCTATAAATAAGTTTTTTTTTTAAGTTAATTGGTTTTATTGTAAAGAAACAATAATGATGCAGACTGTACTAGAAGCAAAACAATAATTCGGAGGTAAAATCATTCGACAAAGTATACATAGCATATTTAGTCAGATTACTCTTTACTAAAACATTTTTTTCAAGTTTTTAGTTTTTTTATTTAGTTACTAAATATATCGTTTTTTTATGGTGTACTGTATTCTACTATTTAAGCCCAATCTTGGATTTAAAATGATGCTGAATACACATAATTGTATTGTCATCAGAACTAAACTAACTGACTTTTAAAAAGAGTGGCAATGAGTTTCTTTGCCAGTATTCTTCTCATAAGGCTCTACGCATTTTGGAAACTGGAAGTTATAGATCGACACAAGCAGGCAGTAGATTTTGGTGTTTTCACCTTATTTACCTCGACAATCCAGTACATGCTGTGGCGTCTGTTTGCGTCGATCTATGATTTTAACTCTAGCTTCAATTTAACGTTCATAAATGTCACTTAGTGTCTTAATTGAATAAATGATTTTGAATTTGAATTTAAACATGTGTACCAAATTAAAGATCAATCGGTCAACAGAGAGGACGTAAAATTTAAATTTTTACTAAAATGGACCCAAAAAACAAACTAAGTAAAACTAAAAAAAAAATAGCTGATGTTTCCCACTAGCCGAAATCGATTTTCACGGTTTGTGTCGAATAACAATCGCGTCACCTAAACAAGGCCTTAGCACATTTTAACGGCATGAATTTGTCATAATTCTTATATTACTTCCGTACAATAAACTATAGAAAACCATGCATTCATTTATATCCACTAAAATCCTGAGACATTTTGTCCTGCAAATGCTGTTCTAGGATCCAACAACAGTGGACGGAAAGGTTTTATGAGTCTACCTGAACTCGTAAAACTGAAAAAGGGGTTTGAAGGGGTGTAAAAACTGCTTGATAGCGCGCCTTGGGGTAAATAATAGGCTATTGGTGCCACCCGGAGCGGCTGATGTCCTATTAATTGTTTAAATAGGATCTCCCGTGTATCTTCTTAAGGGTTAGAGCTGATAGAGTAAAGTTTGGCTGATGAACGCCGGTTTTTTCAAGGTTTTACAGAAAGTTATGTTCATATTTTATGGTCTAACTAGCGTCGTGTAATACGTCGCAGAAGATATAGTTATTTTAACGCTAATACTAATAATAATTCATTTATTTATAAAAATAGATCTTTACATTCACTTTTACAGATTTTCTAGTAAAACTAGACAGTGTCGACATTTCCTATGACTATTCTAGAGAAGAAACAACTTCAAGGATTGAAGTCTAGATAAATTCGAAATGTGCAAGCATTACCATTACCACATGTCTAGACGTGTGCACATATTGTAATCGACCAAATCTGTTAGAAGTCAAGTATTGTTTTCATTTCATTTTTATTCAGCAAGCAATCCTTTTTTCTTTCCAATAAGATATAATATTGCTAGTTTTCAGCAGCTGTGCTTTCACAATATCATCTGATTTTTTCGATCAATTGAAATAATATGGGCATAAATAAGTTCTCGATATAAAATAATACGATTCGTGTATTTTATAAACAGATTTTATTGCTAGACTAGTGATGAATACCATAGCGGGATCGAAAGCCCTGGCAATAAGACTCCGGGACGGAACACCGTGTGGTTTTATTCGGTTCGAGTCCGACATACCAATTTACCGTTTAGCCCCGGTAAGGTGATGTCACCACACGTCAAAAAAAAAATCAAGTGATACAATGATGCTTAGACTATCGTTGGATATTTTTATTAGGTAATATAGATTTTTACTTTAGAACGCTATTTTAGCTCTGCACTTACAAGTCTTACAACACAAATACATGCCTGAAAATTGGCCTTAAAACAATGATATTAAATACTGAACTTGAAAGATGTCTTACTGAACTGTGTACCTAACTTCATCGAAGACCGGAACATCCAAGTGTACTACCAGTACTTAAAACACCCATAACACTAATTCGCATTGAAAAAGGATTCTTCTATACTTTGCAAAAAGTAAGCTGAAATGGATAGCCTTAATGAATGTGTTTCTATACAACAGTTTAATGTAGATAAACAAGCGGTGTGACCGCCTGCTGTTCAATAGGCGACCAGGGTTTGCCATGGTTCTCAAGCACTCCTTTCTTAGATTATAAACGGGTCGGTTGTTATACACCCACTTGTGACGGAACATCGTGTGTTTTAGCAGGATCGATACGTAATAGTCTAGTCGACAAGTTGAAAATGGTACAAAATAGAGATACTGCTCTTAAAATTATGTGCGATAGCTCATTGGATCCGGAATGACGTCTAGAAAAATGTGCCAAAAGCGTGTATTGGCACATAAAAAATTGCAAAAGTTATAAACAATTAAAGATGAAAAGAAAATGGCATTTCGTTTTTTGCCAATATTTTAATAAACTATTAATATTTAAGAAATTTCAAAAAAATATTCTGAAAGAGGAGGAAATTTCCAATAAAAAACTCCTAACTCCCGGAACTCTATCTCCATTATTTATAATTTTAATTTAACGCTGACAATAGGTCTGCGCGTGACATTTTTAGGATGCGCACGTGGCGTCAAAAGCGAGTACTGCACATTAATTTATTTATTTAAGGTATTGAATATTTTTTTTAAATCTGAAAAAATTATGGTGTGTTCTGAACACTATAATTAATTTATTCCCGTTGGAAATTTTACTAAAAGTTAATTTTTTAACAAGTTAAACAATTGTTAACTAACGAAAGTTTCTCGAACTACCGTCTTAATTGTAAGTGAAAAAAAATGTTTAAAAAATTTTCGCTTCGTAGAGCCTTTCTTACATACATACTTAACAAGATTTGACACTGACCCTTATCATGTGACGATCCGTAGGAGAATAAATACAATAAAATAAATGACTAAACAAATAATGCAGGATCTTTTAGTGGAAAGCGCGTTTATACCAGAATATTTGCGCATAATCCGGGAAGAGACAGAAATATCACAGCACTAGACAACACCATTTTTTTTTTTTTTTATTTACAACCAAGTCTCGCGATATACAGTTCAACCCTAGGTTTATTACAACAATAAATAAAGATCGGGCTGTTCTCTTTTAGTATACTGTTTACTTTTTGCAGACTCTGTATGTCTACAAACTTTATGACCATGCAAATCTGATTTGATAAGGTGAATAAATGTTATAAAATTTTGATTAAAAATTTCAAGAATCGCATGCATTCCATATTCAACTATATTAAATATTCGTACTATTAAAATTCTTCAGATAATCTATTTTGATAAACTCCGACATGTGCTGAAGGTTGTTTAAGTTTTTTTCGAGAGTCACGCGTTGGTAGCCGTAGGCGAAAACGTATGTATGTATTACATTACGTAAAAACAACACAAAAGTAACTAATAGATAACATGGAAGCCGCGCTTGCATAAGCTACAGGCTTACGCAAGCGCGGCTTGTAACGCTTGTTATTGTTGTATTAATTATGTTTGGCTGAAAATGTTTGTGTATAATAACGGGTCAACTCCCACTCGCATAAAAAACCTACGTGGTTTAAGCAAGTGGATCATTGCCTAATAAAATTGTAATTTCTTTTGTTTTCAACAATAAATTAAAAAAAAATTTAAAAAATTAAGTTGCAAGCTTGGTATGTAACATTGTAATAAACTTATAATACATATTGTTAAAACGACTTAGTAAAGATCGCTGGCCATTTGTGCATGCAGGCCACTTCCAACCAGTAGTCTTCAAGTCAATTATGGGAGCCCTATGTCCAGCAGAGTCGACATCCTATGGCTAGCTGCATATAACAAGCATAAATCTATACAGAAAACTCCTGCAGTGCACAGGGAAAGTTTAGTTTTTCGTCTTTTCTGAAAAAAAGTACTTATTTGAGTTCATACCTAATACATATTGATTTAAAATTTAACTTTTCTGAACTTCTTCTAAGTATTCAAATTACAACTATATCCTTAATATACATAGATGGAATATGAGACGCACTCTAGCTGCTGTAAATATATTTCTAAACTGTTTCGGATCGTGTTTTGTTTTTCATTTTAAAACGGCTTATTAATCTTTCCTTGTCAGCAAACGGTTGGAATTTTCTTTCATCCGCCTGACTTCCACAGAACAGTAGCGTTACCTATGAACATGGCACTGTCGTATTTTTGATCACAGACGTTTGGTTACTACTTGGGTAATGTCATTTTCCAACACGTGCGCTATAATGTGTGCATTAATTTTCCACTAGCTTTTGCCCGCGGCTTTAGTATTTTTTGTATTCTTTGGAAACCTTTTGTTTCCTTGATGAAGTGTACCCTATATCCTTTGCTCTATCCTTAACAACGTGTACGCAAAATTGCACGATGATCGGTCCAGTAGTTAATTCAGTCATTTCGTAAACAACGCAAAACAGTAGCATTATTTTGTAGTTTTGAATAAACTTTGATTACACTGTCTGTTACAATTAACAATTTATTTATTTATTGCTTCTTGACGTTAATTTAATTCCTTTGTAAATAATTTTTAAATATAGTTTAAGTTATTTGCAGATTACATAACCAATATTTTACTTGTACAATATTGTTTTCAAAACATGAAGCACACTTTACTTCTATATACTATAGTTTAAAAACAGTTAAAAGGTGTAAGACACATTTGAATTTTTGAAAACCGTTAATCTGAAACGAAAAATCTTAAAACTTGATCCTGTATTTATATGGGACTTTGATGATTTTATGAATTTTACAGAATATTTTTTTTCAAAGTTTACGATATATTTCAAACTTTAATTAAAAATATATACATGGTTCGTTAGTAAGCGCATCACTTAAGAATGGCTAGAAGGATTTTTCTAAATTGGATAATTAACCCTAACAATACGAGCTTGGTTTGAAAACAGATAAAATTGGAAAGATTTTCGGAAAACATAGAAAATTTACCAAATTTTTTTTTTTTCTAATGAATGAAAATGACAAAACAGAAAATCAACAGGGCCACGTCTCTCGTATCAGCTAGCACCATAATAAAACCATAAATATATTATATTCCTTACAACCAATGCCGTTTATACTAATTATTTACTCCAAAACTTCAAGCTTTATTTATATCAAAGGCCAACTAACCTTTCATTTTATACAAAACTTGGCTCCACCGTCCCTTTAATAGACCAAAATTAATGAGCCATAGACACACTGGCCACTGTTTAAAAGTCCTTTTATCCAACAAAGTAATTAATGAATACCGTTTCTTTGTACTTTTACAAGAAAAACAATAAAGTCTTAGGGAGTATAATGATCATTACTGTTAAATAAAAATGCTAAAACACTAATTTAATGTACGATAGTATCTTTTAAAACAACTTTAATTGTATTTTGTTTATTCTAAATAGTCAAGAGATTTATACAATTTAGTCAAAAATTCTTAACACACATCTAGAATAGACAATCTTCGTGAGAGATATCTGACAAGAAAATTAATTATGACCCATTTTTATCTACTACTAGGCAAAAAACCACACATCCGATTGTAAGCATTTAGATACCCTATGAATGTTTAGCGGTGTCACTCTATCCCATATTGTTGAGTCTATGAAAACAGTTCGTGCTTAATCCCACTATATAAAATTATAAATGTGAAAGTTTGGATTGATGGATGGATGGATGGATGTTTGTTACTCTTTCACGCAAAAACCACTGAACCGATTGCGATGAAACTTGGTACATCAAAGTCGGTGATACTTTTTTTAAAAAGATAATATTTTATGATTTTGAGTGAAACACGATATTTACATTTATTAAAAAAAAATCAGGGAAATTTGAAGTTCCAACTTTTGTATGTGAAATTGTACCTACATTTATTTTGTTTCCTAGATATCTCGAAATATTGTATAGTATTAACATATTTAAATAAACCTTATACTCGAAATCCAGGTAAACCAGGTTTCACAAACATATGCAGTATTTGAGTATAAAATGCATTGAATTCCGATTCATTCCAGGATTAACGTTGCGGTCACACCGAGAGCGGAAGTTTGTGAAATGGGAATTTATCGGAAACCTTTACACGGAGGCTTAGTGCAAGTATCCACAATGAGTTAGATTTATTGCTTTGAACTGTAGAACAAAGCTATTGGCTAGTTTAGTAAACTAACATTTTAGTTATAAACTGGATAGTCATGTAAGGCATTTTGAAACTTTTTACTACGACATTAACGATGTGGAAATTTTTTATACATACTTATACTAACGGCTGCACCCTCGAAGGGGTAGTCAGAGATACAATAGAACACCCATATTTTGCCAACTATAATTTGGTTCCACTTGCTTGCCCCCTAGGCAAGCTTATTGCCGTCAAACGGGCACTTTAGGAATTAAAGGTGGGAAAATATTGGTTGGGAAGGCAACGGAAGACTCAAGCAGGTCAATGTTGTATACCTATAACTCGAACTAGCTCTTACCGGCACTTCCGAGCTCTGTAACTTTTCTCCTTAACTGTCATAATTTTTTTTTAATATAGTGAGTAGATATAGTGAACACATCACCTGTACCTATAAAATCATATTTGCGGAGGTATCACTTGCACGGTGATCACCCCTTATGTCTCATTCTTAGAGTTCTTGCAATATTTTTCACCGGCAAAAATTGATATAACGCTTTCAGCTAATTGAATTTCTAGTACTCTTCTTTCTGTCGTTCTGGCTGGCAGTTACCTATTTATGACCTGGATTTTCAATAAATGAGCCGAAGCCATTCATATGTTTATCTAATGTGTGTGTGTAATATATATTACACAACATAAAAGTTACAAACCTTGTACTTTTTGAAGTGAAAACTTCTTTAGCGGCGTTGTACACTTTTAGATGGGTAAAAAATGTTAAACTCGCGTCAGGACACGTGACCCTGATGTCCGTCCCCATCGAAAATTCATACGACGGAGCCGAGTTTGTTATATTTACATGTACAGTGTGAGAGAGAGCGTAGCGAGAGAGAGAAGGAGAGAGGGGGAGAGGAGAGAGAGAGAGAGAGAGAGAGATAGATAGGTAGTTTGGTTTAAGTTTTCACTTCTGTCGGCAGTCCCATGCCTGCATAGTTTTTTTTTCCGCTTAAGCTTAATGTGACACCGGCTTAATATGGATATAGCGTACTACTGTGCTTCAATGTACCATCGCTCTACGTGGCACATGTTACAGAAGAACTTGAGCTATATTCGCTGGAAGAACTTGCATCAAAAATTCTCTTTAACGTTCCCTTTGCTTGATGTCCAAACAGATAACAGAAAGTTTATGGCCAATTATTCTGTTTTACAGTCTGTATTGCAGTAAATAGGTTATATTACAAATGCTGTTTGAAATACTTGCTTCGAAGCAATGCTTTCCGGCGCAAAAAATGGCGCAAACTAGCATAGTTACTTCGCTTCTCATGATTATTGTTAATTTATTTCTAGAGTTGAGCAACAAAAAGCTGAGAAAATAATAATTGGCACAAAAAACATTTACAGGGCATCTTTTAATTTGTCATCTGAACGATTGCATTGCACAGTTGTTGAAGTAATAATATATTTGCAACTGCGACTTTCGTGTTATATGGTAAGGGGTTCGATCTCCAGATCGGACTTGCATATAATATATGTTATTTGTAGGAGTTATGTAAATTAGGAGAATTTTCTGACCATTCGTTTGGAACGTCTTCCACAACTCAGAGTGGACTAATATAGAATCCAAACAAGTTAGAAAATGTCAACTTCTATTTAAGCACCGTTGTTAATCTTAAAATAAGTTGGGAATTCCCATATTGTTTCCATACAAATTTCAGTTGGACAAAATAACTACTTGAACCTGACAGTTGTTCCCGTTCTGTTCAGGGGCTATGGCGAAAAGCTACCTACAACCAATATTGGAAAAAAAAATCCATTTTACCTTTAAAAACGCAACAAATAATTTAAAGTTAGACATTGCGCTGCAATGCTGTATGTTATTTTACATACACAACTTTTTAGAGATTGTGGAAAAAGAAAACTGTGGTTATATTTTAAAATGCGTATAGCAGAGCTCGTGAACATCGTAAAGCATGTATGATGATGTATATAAGCTGAACTGTAACCCTTTAAACACACACTCCACGCCGACGTTGATGATGCGGCTTGTCCTAGTTCTTTAATTATGTGGCCTGAAAACAAAAAGAATTTTAATGTCAGACTGGAATATGTATCCCAATATAATTATAATTAATATAATTTTGTACATAAATATTACTTACCTAGTGGTTATGGCCAATAAACCTGTAGGTAGCAACGTTATAGGGGTTCAGCAACGCGTGGGTTCACTGCGTTAACTAGCTGCACCGGTAGTGCTTCGTTTGTACAGATTCCAAATTCAAAATTGTAATTGAGAGCAATATATTTAGCACGTAGTTTCGATAACTGAATAACCTTAGTTTGCGTATTTGGTGTAGTGCTGGCATGGCGGGTAACGTGGGTGCGACGCGAATGCTAGCGGTGTTGTTGTGTCGGTCCGGTCCGAGTCAGTCGACGCTGTGTTGACTGCATAGATAATAAAAAATATGCCTGTTGTAAGGCGATCGTCGCGCAGTCCTCTGCGCCTCCCCGCGATCGCCGTGAACATGTATTGTGGCGTACATCACTACACACTAATAAATTATGTGTAAAATATAATGTGGTAGTGTCTAATTAACGTATTTTCTTTCTTTCTAATAAGCAAGAAACAGTAAATCAAGACCTCTTCCAGCAATCTAACTCCGCGAAACTCGAAGACGGTCCATTCGATGCGTTATAGCATATCGATTTGTGTTCAACCATACTCTTTGGTCTGCGGTCGAAGCCTCAAATGGTAACATTTAAAAGGTAAATGTGAAATATATTACTGGAGCCTTTAGTGCTGCTTTGGTCAAATTGTTCTTCATTTCTGGGTCTAGCTGAGATTATGCTATCAACGATCTTATTTCTAGCAAGAGATTTATGTGAACCTTAATTAGATTAGTACTAGTTTTTTTTACATTTTTGAAGATGTTTTTAATTAAGCAACTCAGTTGGTAAACATGATTGTAGAAGCGTTTAGTGATGCATAAAAATAATAGCCACGCCAACAAGAAACCTTGCAATGCTATGAGTGCAGGTTTACTGCGGTCTTCTAGAGAGAGGAGGTATAGGAAAGTGGCTAAAGTCTAAAGTGGCTCTGTTTGAGTACAACCAAACTTTTAATACTAAACAGAATTTATGAATACCTTGTTTGATAAAATAAACTACATTTATAATTCATATCATGACATCAAATCACAGTAAAAAAAACTCACCTTAAGTAAAAACTTGTTGTAATGTTGACGAAACTAAATACAGTTTCGTTGAGGCTTCCAGAATATTCCTTCTTGACTCTATATTTGAAATCTAAACATACATTATGCACAAACACACATACTGGAAACTTCGTGTACAAATTGGTTACATATTTGAACTTTTAGATTACCATTTAATATTGATGGTAATTCGGAACTTCTCAAATCCGGAAACATTTCTGATTGCTTCTGACTCGTTCCTTAAGATACCGCCTTTTAAAAAATCGATTTGCTGCCGTATCCTTCTCGAGGTGTCTACCTCGTGTTAAGGTGAAACAAGTGTCGAATTATTACTGAGGACCAGCGAAAGAACACGCATTACCGTTTGCAGATTCCTGCTGCACCTGAATAGGGGACTCTTTTACATTGACTAAATTTGACTTTTCATGCTGAGGGAGTTCACTTTAGTTTTTTTATCTATCACCGTTCCGCCTATGGCTGTTGCTGCTTAGGGTTAATATCGAGGAAGAGTGGTGAATTTTAACAATGGATTTCTGCTTCTTTACGCCTTATTAAATTAATTTGTAATTTTTTTCTTTGTAGTGAATGTTTTATAAATTTGTGTCGGTTTTGTTTAAAAGTTCAGGTTCAAAATAGAAGTTTTCAATTGGAGATGCTTAAAATTGAAAGACCTCTAAGAATATTGCACCAGTATTATTTACGTGCTTTTAGTATTCATAAAAATAAATGGACGAATTTATTTATCATGGATCATAAGATAAAATTTAATAAAATACTCTTGAATCTTCTCAAAAGGAAAAAAAATGTTATCACGTACCTTTACAAAATTAAGAGTGCAATAATTTTGATGGACCCCTTCATCAGACCTTGACAATATTTACAAGGAGAGTATGGGACCAACCCCACAGTATCAGTTTTATAACAATTAAAATCAGACAACTGGGTAAGAAGTTATCGCTGATTAAGCATTATAAAATAAGGACCTCCTCCGTTTCTATACAAAACAAAAGTACAAAGAGATAAACCTGTATAAACCGCACCTGATATTTTGAGATAAAACGTAATTTGAATGTGTTTTAATGTTAATTTTAATAAAATTTTGTACTTTTCCTAATTCATAAATACACAGACCATTTAAGCAGAATTCAACGCATCTAGAAACATTTATGTTCTATCCTAAAGAAGGGTTTTATTTCGATGTTGTTAATTAAATATTTCACTTAAGAAAATTTGTACTTAAACACCGACAAATGAAAGGTTTAATATGACTACTTCAAACATTTTTTCGAACAAATGCGCACTGGCCAAATTTTTATCAGTTTGGCTTGACTCCAAACGAGGAGCGCAAATTAGATGCTTTCAGCATAACTTGTAGTCCTTTGTTGGCTCTTTTGTACGGTTAATTTAATATAGTTGAGATTTCATGGATTTATTTCGTTAAAATAATTAGTATTTAGCTTCCAGGTAACAGCGTTTACGTAATTCTGTTAATTGAGAATCAATAAATAAACCTAGGGTGATACCCAGATGATATTCTTGTGGTACCACAAGGATATCATCTGGGACCTATATCCCTTAACCGTTATTCGTCCTTAGAGAGATGGGCATGGGTCGACACAGAGCTTCAATTGATTAAGTAATTCTTACCAGATACAGACGGGAACCGTTAGGTTGTTAATCCGGCTTACGAGAAAGAAAACCTTTTAAGAAATAGAATCACACAAATCGACTCAGAAATAAATTAAGAACCTTCGCCTTTGAAAGGTGGTTTTAAATAAACTTAGCATAGAAAAAAAACTTTATTTTTTACCACCTCATTATTTACGTAACTTAATTCAAAATATTACACAATCTTAAATTACTTGACAGACGAACACATATTACGTTTCCGAATAAGCGCAGATAAATAATATCCGCGGATACAATGTTAAAGTAAAAGGATGAGATGGGTTTTGTCAACAACAAACAGTAAAAATACCTATCAAATATATTTTTAAACATAACATACTCAACCGAATTAAATGCAAATATTGCAGCTTAAGCTCTGGTTTCGTGAAATGTAAGTAAACATTTCCAAATGTAAGAGTGTCCAGCAAACATACACTTCAAGTAATTCGCATTTCAAATGGATTACTTTTGTTCAAATTTAATGTAACAAGATATTACTATAATAACAATAACTATAATAATAATAATAACTAAGATTTACCTAAGAAGATTGATCGAATGTGTTTTTTTGCCAATGTCGCTATCTGTACAACAAATATTATATTATTATTATTTGCAAAAAAAAAACGCTATACTGATTATTAATTTGATATTGTGGGTAAGCATTGACAATTTTGGCTTAAAAACTTAATAATTAATTATTAATAATAGGAAGAGAAGCTCGGTGAAAACCGGCAACAATCCAACTTTTTTTTTTATGGTATAGAGGACAAACGAGCAGACGGGTCACCTGATGGTAAATGACTACTGCCGCCCATGGGCACCTGCAACTCAAAAGTCACAAGTGCGTTGCTGGCCTTTAAGGTGGGAGTAGGGGAAGAGGGGGGAGAGGGGAGAGAGGGAAGGGTTAGGGCCTGCGGTAACCTCACTCACTCGGCGAAAAGCCATGCAAGTACTGATTTACTGCCGGTTTTCTGTGAGGCCGTGGTATCACTCCGGTCGAGCCGGTTATTTTTATACCGGAAATCTTATATAGAAACTGATAAATTGACCGATAAAGCTAGTATTTCTCAAGAGAGAGGGCTGACATTAATCAGACTATGGGTATTTAATACCAAGGCTATTACTGAAATGTCCAGATGTTTCTGAAAATGTCTGCATAAAAAATAAAAAACAGAATTATTGAAACAGACGTGAAAACTCATAATATGATGTAAAGAAAGGTACACCAGGAAAAAAAGGCAATTATATCGATGGATCCCATGAGTACTTGAGGGTGGTTTGTACAGTTATACATCCATTTTTTTATTTCAATTTTTAAGTTTCTTTTGTAATTGAATGACCATAGAATGGTCATTTAAATACAATATATAGACAAGACATATGTATTTACAAAAATATATATGTGAGTATGTACATTGGTGTTCTAGCCGACCCTAGAAGCCGTAATACAAACTCTGCCTTATTGATGTCTAGATGGTGCTGTGTACCTAATATGTCCCACAATATTATTATTATTAATAATAACAATAATGACCACACCAGCCTACTTTTCAAACACCAGGCTGGCTTTTACTTATCCAAAATCAAAAGGCAAATAAAAACATAACGTCATTTTTACCACTTAATAGCAGAAGATTAGCAGAATTGATTACGACAATTACGTTTGAACGAAACCGTCAAAGAAAACCCCTTCAATAGGCCAAAATACTTTCTCTGTAGATTCGCACTTCCCATCAATCGAGGGGCCGCTATCTTTGTACAGCCAGCCCTCAAATCCAATGGTTAAATTTATTCGTAGAACTCATCCGCCGAAGGCACAAAGGACGCCATTTTGTATTATCCTCAAAGTTTTTTAAGTAAGTTTTGATTGAAAAGTACTTTAAGATTATTATGTGGTTCGAAAGAAGGTAAGGACACAGTCCTGTACGATTTATAGTCAAATATTCAAAACAGTATTTAATTTAACTTGGAAATTAATAAACAAAATTGGGAGTGTGGATACATAAATCGTATATGGTAGACGTAAACCTATAATAAAAAACTTTGCGGAAGGCTCAAGTGACGTTATTTGGTAGATCAGAAGAGTTATAAATACATTGTTGTTTTTATTGAGAGAGTGAGAAACTTGTTTTTTTTTTATTTATAACCTGACTAGCAGCGCTACGCGGTTTCACCCGCGTAAGTCCCGATCCCGGGGGCATATCGGGATAAAAAGTAGCCTATGCGTTAATCCAGGTCTCCAGCTATCTACATACCATACCATATCTACATACTTTTCATCGCAATCGGTTAAGTGGTTTTTGCGTGAAAGAGTATCAAACATCTATCCATCCATCCATCCATCCAAACTTTCACATTTATAATATTAGTGGGATGGACAAGAGATTATTTTATATTTTGGGGTTCTCTGTTGAGACGCATTATCACCTGCGCAATTAGTGCGAGCGAGATAGATGGACAAATCTTCTCACCCAGCAAAGCATGAAACTAGATACAAAAGTATTTTTGGCTCATTTCGGTTTCATTTAATGATTGACTTTGTAGCTAAACTTTTAATAAAACTAGTACCTTGAGATTCAATATTAACTTATAGATTTGAATCAGAGCTTGGGCGAGTAATAAAAACCAGCCAAGTACGTGTTGGGCCACGTGCAGTGTGGAGGTTCGTAGTCGTCCGCTACAAGACGCAGAAGAATTGAGCCAACGCATCTCCTCCTGTGTTAATTGAACCCTAAAAAGTGTTCACAAAGTCGTAATTTCTCTCAAATATTACTGTAATTCTCAGTTACAAAATAAGTCCAAAAAAAACAAAGGCGATTTACTATTTTTGCACTGAAATAAAATTGAAAATCGATTTATTTACAATTCAAAATACTACAGTTAACATTTTAGTTCCATCTTTCACCGTTACATTCTTACATTTTAAATTAAATGTCAGTTTCGTATACCTAAATACATTTACTTACATGTATTAATAATTTATTGTATCGATAAAATCTGCGATTGTAAATAAGTATATGTGACGAAATAACATACAAGACTTTTCTAATAGACATTTAAACACTTTGATACTTTACCTAAATCCGGCTTTATATTTAACTAGCGGACCTGACAGACGTTGCCCTGCCGGAACTTAAAAAATATTATTCGCAATCGCAATGCCATCTAGTGGATCCAATTGTAAATCTAAACCATTCTCGAATCCACCTGAAGCCACACAAAAAATTTAATTAAAATCGGTCCAGCCGTTTAGAAGGAGGGCAGGACATACACACGTGCAGAAGAAATATATATATTATTAAGAAGATATGCATACTATTAGCAAAAGTATAAAAACAGTTATCGATTCCTGAATGGTTACGACATCTTTCTTTTTTCAGACAGATTTATAAAATTGGGCCACAAAAGCAATTAAACTACTATTCCCAAAAGCAAAGCTCCATACATTCTGCAGTTGTTGGCAAAAGAACAAAAACAATCCAGTGTATATGTGTACGTATACATTCAGTATGAATGATAGGTATTATTCATAAAACTGTTGTATTTCAAAAGTAACAATGGTGAACAAACAAAGTTTTATTTATCTATCTACATTTAATATGCAGATGTAAAATAATTAAATCGAGATACCCGATTATTTCTAGGAGCAAAAAAAAAGTAGTGTCATACGACACTACAAATTGTCACTGTCAGTTGTCACTAATGTCACCATCAGCTTTGATCAAGTTGAGTGTCGTGTAAAAACCAGTCTTTTAGCCCAGTATAAGTATTTATTTATATTAATGTTTAAAGTTGTATGCCTTGTCTTACGAAACTTCTTTTTTTCTTTCTTTCTTTTCTTTCTTTAAAAATCATGTGATGAATGTTTTCTGTTGAGTACAGGTATTTTGAAATTCGTGCTGTGCATGTGCACAAAACGGAGTCTTGGTCTCAATATTTTTTTTATTGCAAACGATCTCATTCACATTTTCATAGAAGCGATACCACTAACAGCCGATATTTAATATTCGACCAGAAAATAACACGGAATAAGGAAATCAATATGGCGTCTTTAAAAACATAAAACTGCATTGCCTTTTAAACCGTTCGCCTCAGAAACGATACTTGGGATACAGGTGCGGATTTACTTCATGTGCATGATGGATAAAAACGAAGGGAGCATTATAAAAACCTCTGTTAAGCTTGCAGAGCAATATACTTAGAGCAGTTTTTTTTTAACCAAACTCATCGTCATCTGCCCACCCTTGTCACAATTTTATTTGGGGTAGGTGCAATCTTTTCTTTGGTCATCCTTTTCTCTTGTATCTGTCAACATCCATACATAAAACTCTTTTCACCACATTTTGCTCATCCCTACCCATCACATGTCCTTAACACGATAACCTATTGCTCCTTAGCTTTTCATCCACTGGTGCTACTTTGAGGCTCCCTGTAATATAGTCACATAACACATCCATCTCAACATTCGCATTTCAGGTACGTGCAGGCGTCTCTCATCTGTTTTCTTTGTGAGCCAACTTTCAGATCCGTACAGGACGGCAGTCTGATGATAGTTTTATAGACCTGTCCCTTTAACTTAAAAATAAACTTAGGATTACAAATTGTTCCTGTTACCTGCTGCCACTTAATTCACCCTGTATTGATTCGATGTTGTACAGTCCGATCTATTTCGCCATCGCTTTGAAGAAGGGAACCGACGTGCTTGAAGTCGGAGCAAGGTGGGATCGCTATTCCATCCGGCAAAATGGTTTCAGGACTGGAGAGACCGCCGAAATAGCAAAACATGTATTCAGTTTTGGTTCTGCTGAACCACCACTCTAAGTGATGGCACCTATGAATACAAATTTCTTATAAAACGTGATTGATAGATATGTTTTATTGTTAAAAAATGTGATTTAAAATAACGCAATATTTGTGCGATATATATAAAGGAAGAAAATTCTCTTATGTGTAACATGTGAACTAGAAGTTACAAAATGATATTATAAATAGTAAATAGGTTTATTGTCCCAATGAAAGTTTTTAGTTATTTTTCTTTTTCTCTGAAGCTATCTACTAGAATATCAGCTAAGTGCACACAAACATAAATAACACAATGACACATACAAACACAGTCCTAACAAAATGAGAAATATTTTTTTATCTCAGTAACTTGACAAAAAGGGCACAGACCCTCTGAATTTAATCGGTTGTCGGTATCTATAAACACTCACAACCAACGATATCGCACGTTGCCAAACTTATCCTCTTCACATGGGGCTCGAGCGACCCCACTCATCGGCACTGAGACAACACTTGCACAGTTGAAGTACTTTTCCAACCGGCTCTGATTGGATCGAAAATCGTAAATATTGAGCATTTAACTCACTTAGGCTAAGATAATCGAGTGTAACGAGTAAACCAGTATTAAAGCTAAGCATCAGAAGAAGTTAAGCCAATCATTCGCTGCGCTAATGATTAAATTATGCATCGGTGTAATGAAAGTTCACTATATCGTACAAAAATAAATACAAAACGGCTAAGACAAACAAAATATATTTAACAAAATTAACCAAATCCATCACGCACCCCAAACTCTATAAGTCCGGCCCTGTAATCCGTCCAATTTAAATGCTTCGGTTCAGTATCGAATCCCGCCATTGAGTTTAAGAGGGAAGGGAACAAGGAACATAGAACAAGATTGATCCTCTAATGCGAATTAAAAACATGGAGATTCTAAAATAAAACGACTCATATCTATGCATTTGGAATGTTTTAATTTAAGCTATTTATTTAATATCCATCCGATTTTCTCTGTAAAGATACTCTTAAATGGTTTTCAGATATATAGATATCTTTAGGTCTAGTAAGTAATTTAGAGAGCCTTCGTCGCCGAATCGAACTCATCACTCGGAGTGCTAACATGTATATATATCAGCAACGAGGAATAGGAGTATTGTGTCTTCGACAAATAAAGGACTAGTTATGCCCGGTCACTGCAGCCCAACGGTAAATGTTGAGGATTAGTTTCTTAACTAATATTATAAATGAAAATGTTAATTTATTTATTTATAAAAACTGTTTGCACATTAGTACAAAGGCGGACTTAATGCCTAAGGCAAAGTAGGCTACATACTATGTATTCCGCTTTAACATCTGTTTTGTTAGTAAATTGTGAGAGAAATAAAAGAAATTATTATTATTATTATTCTCTACCACTCAACCTTTAGGTGATGTAGAGAAAAGAAGAAATAGGTGCACTTAAAAATCATGCAAATAATTAAAAAAAAAATGGGATACATACTAAAATTTAAAAGGAATATACACAAATACTCGTAACTTTAGTCTAACGTATATATTTATATATACACATATACATATACCAACACATACATAGCTATATAATACATATACCATTATATATACATATAACGACATTAATGATTCGAACTATTGACGAGTTGAGTTAATTTATTGGTTTGTAATGCTTTCACACCTAAACTACTATACCGATCATCAGGAAATTTTGCATTACACGTTATCAGAGGTACAGATGTCCCTTATAGGGTACGTTTTGCATTACACGTTATCAGGGGTACAGGTGTCCCTTATAGGGTACGTTTTGCATTACACGTTATCAGGGGTACATATGTCCCTTATAGGGTACGTTTCATCCCCGAGGGATACCTGATTCGATTGAAAAATCTATATTCACGGGGGCAAAGCCGCGGGCAAAAGCTAGTTATATATATTTAATAGCGATATTTCAGGCATGATGCAAGATCAGTAGTAACAACGTAGTTCGCCTTATCTTAACTAGTAACATCAGTTGAGGAGGTACCTATCCTACTAATATTATAAACGTGAAAGTTTGTGAGGGTGTATGGATGTATGTATGTATGGATGTTTGTTACTCTTTCACGCCAAAACTACTAAACCGATTGCGACGAAACTTGGTATGTAGATAGCTGGAGACCTGCATTAACATATACTTTTTATCTAGATATGCCCACAGGATCGGGACTTACGCGGGTGAAACTGCGGGGCGCTGCTAGTAATATTATACGCTTCGAGTTTGGGCTCAAATGAATCGTTTTGAGGAGTCTAAATAGATGATAGATTAGAAGAGGGGTTGGATGATGAAGCCATAAGTTTCTGGAACTCTTTTTTACTTTACCTACATTATATTTTACTTTTTTAATTAGATTAAGTTATTTATTAAAATTTTTTTTTAGTTTTACTTAACTATACTTATGTATCTACAAATCTGTACAAGGAAAATATTTACCTAAGACGTAAAATTTGTGTTATCCACAAATAGTTGTCCTGAGTCTGGGTGTTTCTGTCCGTTTTACACATAAGACATTTCTAACGCGGGAGTCTATCTTTCAAAAAAAAACAAAAAATATATTTTCACGTCGCCACTTGCCTCGCCACGCTCGCTGTTGGTTCAAATCCCACACAGGACAAAAATTTGTGTGATCCACAAATAATTGCTTTGTGTCCGTTGTTTGAATGTTTGTGAAGCCCCCCGCGACACAGGAATATTCCTAATACCGGAGTTGTCTTTAAAAAAAAAAATACCTTAAACTACATTATAGTATAACTTTATTTTCACAATATGGAAACAAATACGGTTTAAATTCGCGTGCTATTCTCACAACAATTCTAAATACGCTTAAGTCCCTCTGCAACTCAGTAATCAATTACAAACTAAATAAAACCTAATAGGAAGACATTCAATTACACTATATCCTCATCAGCCATTAGCTCTCACTAACTCATTTAAACTAATAGGCATCTGTTGGCAATAAAAGCCAGCTACTACAATGTACAGACTAAATTATGGGCTAGATTCATTGAGCTATGAAGAACAGAGTACAGGTAGAGATTTCATTGGTACTAAACCTTCGTGAGAGATTACAGCAAGAACAACGGTGTATGTGCCTGTATTAATTAATTGGACCATGGATAATGGAAATTAATGGACAATTTTCGTAATGAGTTAAAGGCAATAACTCATACTAACTTTTGCACTTTCGCCTTTCATGATATAATTATCTATGTATATGCACAGGAACACCTTTGAATTGCCTGACGTTTCGCTTAGGTTGCATCTGTAGTTTGGGCTGACAGTCAGCCTGTGACATCGGCAACCAAAGGTATGTAATACCTATAATGTTATCGCGTAACTTACTTACTGTCAGTAGGAAAAACATTTTTTTCAGTAGTACATACGCTTTATTTCATACCTCATTAATAAGAGATTAACACATTATCTAGAACACTTTCAATTAATATCCCCACAACAGTTTGGCTTTCGGAAAAATAAATCAACATGTGACGCAGTGCATCAATTATGTAATTATATAGTAAAAAGTTTAAATTCAAACAGTAAAGTCTTAACAATATTTCTAGATCTAACGAAAGCGTTCGATACCATCCCCGTTCCCACCCTGCTTCTCAAATTAGAAAGTATTGGTGTCAGGGGCTTACAATTGGATTTTTTCCGTAGTTACCTTACCAATCGCTCGCAAATAGTCACAATAGAGGGTCACAACAGTAGCGAGTTGCCAATTTATTACGGCGTACCCCAGGGAAGCATTCTTGGGCCGACGTTGTTCTTAATTTTTATTAATGACCTCTGCAATTACTACATCCCAAACGGTCAAATAATATCATATGCGGACGATACTGCTTTGACCTTTTATGCAAGTTCCTGGACGGAACTAGAATCAGTTGCACAACTTGGCTTAGATACAGTTCTAAATTGGCTCCAATCCCACTATCTTACTCTGAACGTATCTAAAACGAAATTTATTCACTTTTCAATTACCTCAATCTCTCAACCTAAAATCCCCATATACATAAAAGCACATACTTGTGACTTGCAAACACAGCCACAATTAAATAATGTTGATAGTCTTAAGTATTTAGGCATAATTTTGGATAAAAATTTAAACTTTAAAGCTCATATAAATTCCCTTACATGTAGAATTCGGAAATTGATATATATATTTAAAACGCTCAGAAATGTCGCGAATCCCTTTATTGTTAGTAATGTTTATTATGCTCTCTGTCAATCAGTTGTAACATATTGTATCTCCACCTGGGGTGGAGCAGCCAAAACGACCATGAAACCGCTCGAAATTGCACACAGAGCTATTCTAAAAGTAGCTACCTTTCGACCCATTCTGTATCCAACAACTGAATTATATAAAAACTGCAGTGTTCTAAATGTACGTCAGTTATATATCTTAAAAACAATTCTACTTCAACACCATGAAAAATCAGAATTTACCACAAATAAGAGGCGAAAAGATAAAATCTTTGTAGTTCCCCCAACACGTACCACTTTTGCCAAACGCTTTTTCTATTTCCTAGGACCATCACTGTACAATAAAATTAGTGCAACATGCCATATCCATGAGATGTCGAAATATGATTGTAAAAGAGCGGTAAAGTCAATCCTTCAGGAAAAAACTTATGACGAAACAGAAGCATACCTAACCTAATGCAAAACACACACACACACACACACACACACACACAAACACCTTCACACACACACAAACACCTTCTCACACACACACACACACACACACACACACACACACACACAAATATACGCGCAAGTTGTTCAGATTTAAGATATCTGAATGTCTGGATAACTTAATTAATTTTAATTTTAATTAAATCTTAAAGATAATGTAACTAGAGAACTCACCTTTAATATAGGAGGGAAAGGGACTGTTACTCCTTAATACAGATTATTTAATAATCTAGCTAGGAGAACAGTACACTTCACTCACTAGATTGTAGATTAATTAGTATACTAACTAGAGAATAAGACAAACCTTTGTACTGCAATCTCCTTATTTGGTAAATAAAGTTATTATTATTATATTATTATTATTATATTTTTCTAGGGTTTCTATAGCGAACCAATACTAAAACACCTGGTTTGACCTACAAATTACCGAAAATTATCACAGTGGAGAGAGTTTGTCGGAACGTGGTTAAATTGGAAGTAATATTATCTCTTACCTCTTAAGAACCTCTACATTTGAATGTTGACATTTAGTTTAATTTTTAAATACTTTTAATTTACTGAATTATTTTTATTAAATATAGTTTAATTAAATTATATATTTCTATTAATTTAGAATAATAAAAAAAAATATATATATAATTTTTTTGGAACGATTTTAGAATTCAAACATAAAAATACTTTACTTTACTTTAATAATATCTTCTAGAAATCAAAATTAAACATTTACCACATAATGGAAAACCTCCGTCGCAGCTTTTTCATATAAAGGTGGGTACTGACCGGTGTCAAGCGATGTAATGTAACGTCCATAGTGAGCATGTTACGTTACGCTGTGTGCTGAAAATCTTAGTTACATGCTTGTTACTCGCCCGTGCTCCAGATTTGTTGCTACTCGTAGTCACGATGTCAGACGATGCGACTAACCCAAGCATCTTATTTTTTTTATTTTGTTATAATGTTCTGGATGAGCCGAGTTCCATAAAAGAAATTCTCCTCTATATTTTTCTATGAAATAAATTGTTTTTGCTTTGTCCCACTCCAACTTTATATAATCATACAAAACGGGCTAGGAGTAATTGACGGTTGTCTTACGTGCGCTCGTGAAGACTGACAGCGGCGCACTGACTGAATCGCGTAACACTCAAAGGATTCGCCATTAAATCGACATCCGAGTGGAGCACTAAGGCGAACAACGTGCGGCTCGCTGCTCGCTAGTTTCCCCGTACTGACGGCTCGAATGCTCGCTTTGTAACATGTTACATTACGCCCGGTAACGCCAGTCAGTACCCACCTTTACAAGTACCTACAGATGATTACTTACCGAACTGAAGAAATCGTGGTACTAGTAGTCCTAAGATTTCGTCAATACTATGTCCTAAAAAAACCAGAAAATCTTCTCAATCTTTTTAGTTGATTCAAATAAAAAAAGAACATCACATTCCGATAAAATAGGATTTCATTTAACGAATAGATACTCCTAGTAACATACAGAAGATTAAAGCTAGCCTTTTAAATCAGATTTGGACTACGAGCTACGAGTCTTAACGAGCACAAGTAAATAGTTCACAAAACAGTATTTCGTTTTGCTTAAGAACATTCGATACTTAATCGAATGCTAGGACATGCTTACAGATACAAATGATATTTTAAAATTATTTGAATTTAGGTCAACGCATTCATTATCATTTATATATATGTATAAATTAATTAATTAACATTGATTGAAAACAAAACTGCCATCGTGTTTAGATAATGGATAATTTATTTGATTCACAAATAGTTGTTCTGTACCTTGTTGAACTCAATCACTTTACTTTTTTTTATAATAATCTTAGTAATGTTATAAAGGCGACAGTTTGTGGGGGTGGATGAATGGAAGGATGGATGTTTGTTACTCTTTCCCGCAAAAGAAGAAGACAGAGCTAGAACATAGTCTGGAATAGCACATAGACTTTATACTGGAAAAATGGTCGCCTCCCGTGCGGTAGATTCCACCAAAATTTCCACGCGAGTGAAGTAGCGGGCTAAAGCTAGTATTATAAATGCGTTTGTTTGTTTGTTACGCTTTCACGCCTTAACTATTAAACCGATCATCATGAAATTTTGCATACATTTAGTCAGGAGTACAGAAAAGAACATAGTGTACTTTTGATCCCAAAGGATAGTGAACTGATTGACAAAATCAATATTCACGCAAGCAAAATCGCAGATGAAAGTTAGTATTACATACAGGGAGTTAGTGAAACGCTCCCGAAAATGAAGGGATACGTTAGTACTTAATGGTACCATTGGTGATGGGGCAGAAAAAAAAAATAATTTGAATTTTAGAATTTTTCACGCTCCATCTTGTGAATACAGCTAAATGCGATGATAATTTCATAAAAAAATTAATCAAAAACAGCTGACGCTAGGCGCTGAAAAATGCTAATAAAAAACCATAAAAAGATAGTTTTTTAATCGGGATGGATTTTTTTTCTACGTTTTCATTGTCTGTCTTCGTTTTCGGGAGCATTTCACTAACACCCTGTATAAATAAAATGGGGGCTTGAATCCAATTATCCTATCGTCTTATCCTTAAACCAGAAACATATATTTACACTGTTTAAGTCTTCCGCGGAAATCCGATGACTATATTTTGTCTTTTATAGGAGGTAGTTTAATGTCCACTGCGCGTTCTAAATCACGATACATAAACGGAGATAAGACCCAGAAGGATCGCAATATATAAGGTGTAATAAAAAATAGTGGCCTATAACAGCAGCTGAGATACATTGTTGAGGGTTTTAGCCACTCCCTGGTGGAAACTGCGGCTATTTAACATAAATAGGGACGAAAACAGATAATTAGACATTGGGCTTCGAGATCTGAGTGAGGAGGCATACAGCACATTTTTAGTTGGATCTATGGTCACCTTTGGAAAAGGATTTCGTCCATAAAGATTTTCTCCTTGAGATACTTGTCTGAAATCAAAATTTACGTTTCATGCATTAAAAAACAATTTTTACATTGTGTCTGAATATACAATAATAATAAAACAACAATTAATTTAATGAAAACAACAGTTGAATCAGGATGAAAAATAAAAAAATATTAGTAGTCATGTCAAAAAGAGAAAAAAGATAAAAAAAACGTGAAGGAAATCTGAAAGCCAGTAATTAATTAAGTACATAATTATAGGTGCATGTCCAAATCACAAATTTATATGTCATTGGTGGGATTGAAAATAAATAATAACAAGACAACTCACACAGGGCCCTCTGATCCCAAACTGGGCAGAACCTGTACTATAGTAACCAGACTGCTGATACGAAGCACATATTTATAGTTTTCTAAATACATACGTATTATAGATTAATTACAGCCAGACACAGAACAAATAATCATGCTCATCACACAATTATTTGTTTTGGGAAACGAGCCCACGACTTAGAGGGCTATCAGGATCACTAACCACTAGACCAACAGGCCAGTCGATTTTGGAAGATCAGTGTTGAAAAAAATCCAAATAATACTTGCGTTAGATTTGTCTTCGTCAAATGGTCCTAAATGTACATAGGAACTACTCAGTAACCTGTGCCTAGAACTGGATTTCAGACGTGACACATGTGGTGTAGCTTACACCACCATCCAATTTACTGTATGTTATGTGTAATAATAAATAGTATCAACACTTGACAACAACCGTTTAAGCTTTCATCTAAAGTAAATAAAAAGAAAATCCTCATGAAGGTAACTAAAGGCAGTATACTCTTCTTAGCCGCGATAGGGTACAAGTTAAAGAATGGAGTCTATTTAGTGTACAGTGAAATTTATAGGAGCAATGAAACTAGCGCCGTAAAGCTATTTTGTTGCGACCTACTGTGGGTAAGCTCCTTGATATTTCTACTTGCCTAGTACTTTCTGAACTAGAACGATATTGATGGTAGCGTTTATTGCTTGTTTACGCTAGGAGGTAAGGTCAAGCAAGCTTACCGCTTCAAGCCAAAGGTTATGTGGCTAGCCTTTCCTAAATCTTACGCTTGTATATATTTTGGTGGTATAAAAATCTTTTTAACAAAAAATTAAACCGACGAAAAGAACTAAAAAGCAAAAAATAAATAAACCTTAAGTCTTAAGTATTGAGCTTATTTACATAAACTATCAAATTTTATATAAACTTATTTTGAGTCGGCGCCAAACAACAAACTGATTAAAAAGATTTTCATTGTATGATTTTTTTCATCAACAGCTCAGTTACATGATGTGATGATTTCTAGACGCAAATACCTGATAAGGTAAGGAAACGTATACAGAAACACTATTCGTTCCAACAATTTTCGAGGGCTTCTCTCAATTTTATCAGGATCCCATCATCAGATCCTGACTTCCTTGACATGGTTATTAACCTAATTGACCACCCTTGAGATATCTCAAGGGTATATACCCTATCTAACAAAAAAAGAATAATCAAAATCGGTTCATAAATAACGGAGTGAGGGCTGAACAGACATAAAAAAATATATATATATACGGTCGAATTGAGAACCTCCTTTTTTTCGTCGGTTAAAAAATAATATAAAAATTTGTATACCATATCCTACTAATATTATAAACGTGAAAGTTTGTGAGGATGTATGGATGTATGGATGTATGGATGTGTGGATGTATGGATGTATGGATGTTTGTTACTCTTTCACGCCCAAACTACTGAATCGATTGCGATGAAACTTGGTATGTAGATAGCTGGAGACCTGGATTAACATGTAGGCTACTTTTTATCCCGATATTCGTACGGGATCGGGACTTACGCGGGTGAAACCGCGGGGTGCTGCTAGTATTATATACATTTAAATAGTTTATCTTGGGAAAGGTCGTCGATATCGTTGTATAAAATAGAAATGTACTGGGAAGCCCGACTCAAACGAGTTTCCTTGAGAAAAGATTAATGTTGATTTCGAAGCTAGTTTTGCTTCGAGAAATACTGCGTTGAGGCTTATAGTTAATAATTGGTGTCAATACTTGTCTCGCGCGAAACTACGTCGAAAGAAATCGTTGCCAAAATCCTAGACTACATTGGAACATGCTAATTAATTTTCTAATGTGCAAGTTAGTTAACTTCTGGCCTTATACAAATTAGTCATAGGGACAATTTGTCCTTTTTTAAGCGATTCCATTAGGCTACCAACTACGTATTTTTAAAGAAGTTTTTATTCAAAGCAGACCATCCAGTCGGTGTGTGAATCAATTTGCAATTGTCTTGTTTATTTTACGATTTTGTTTCGTTTGCATATTTTTAAGCTCGTTTCCTTAATTAAAACCGTCGTAACCAACATCTAAGCTCTGTTTTTAATGTACGTATAAAGTTTTTAAAAGACAAGAATCTTTCGGTTCTTAACTTCATCTCAAAAAAGATAACAACTAATCACCATTTCTGTGATTTTTAATATTTGAGTTCCAAAATTCTGAACTCTTTAAATTCATACTTCTTTACGGATATACTCACGTATGTATTATAGATTCGGGCCCGACAGGGGCCAATAAGCAAGGGTAGAAGTGACCTATCGTATCCGTGTCAGGCGCCATAGTCTAAAAACTAGCCGGGCTAGCGACTTCGCACAGGGCTGTAATCACGTGGATCTCGGTTCCCTCATATGCCTATTTATTAAACCAGAATAACATATAAATCTTTACACATTATATGTGTTAACCTAGGCTTTGGGCCTCTGCCGCATTCGGGTAAAAACGTGATAATAATCTCTTGCCTATTATAGAACAAAGAGAGTAAGCATTATAGTTAAGAGCAAAACACATTGTCTCGACCCCAAATCAATTTGGAAACATGATCAATTATGAAGAAATATTCTTAAAATTCTTTGCTCTAAAACTTCTTTAAAGAATCATTTCTCAAATCGATCCAGTATTCAAATAATGCACTTACTAACGTACCTACAGCATTTTTGTATGAACGTTACATAAGTTGAGTCAAAATAACAATAAATTTGAGTTAATTGGAGAGTTTGCCATATTTTTCACAACACAAACACGGCATTCTGTTTTAAACTTAAACAAAATTTCTGCTGGGTTCTCCAAATATAAGTACAAATCGAGAAAGAAAAATATTTTCAAACATCACACACCACCATTTTTTTTTTTTTTGTTGACGAGGTGGAAGATCCTACATGGATGTCCTCCGCCTTGGGGAGGCGAAGGGGTCTGTCGGACTCTTACCGACTAAAAACCACCCCGGTGTTCCACTACTTGCCTATGATCAGGGGAGCGAGAATCGCTATTGCATTCTTCCACAACATCACACACCACCATCACACAACTATTTTGTAGTAAAAATATAATTCTATAATGAAGAGATGTTTGTTTCAATACCTTTTCTTCTTGCTTGTTTTATTTGATCATTTCCTGATATTTCTAACAAAAATACATTTCTGATAGGATTATTTTCGAAGACTCCGGTAATAACATATTTTATATATTCTATTTTAGTACACCAATGAAATCATGAGGTACAGACGAATACGATATTGGACTGGCACTGCCCCATGGTCCGATGAAGCGAGAAATTGGACCACAAGCTCAAATCTTAGTCATGTCTTTGGAAGTGGGAGAGAGAATATTGTAAAGACTTTACATTTAATATAAAATATAACGGTATGACGCTCGATGGATGGATATATTTGTGAAAAATAACGTTAACATTTTTCACACTTGAAGAACAATTAAAAGTTTGAATGGAATTAGTACTAGCTCCAAGATGTCGAGCTGAAGAGTAGTCGCCAGTAATTCATGACTTTTATTCTACACTATTTTTTTTTATTTATATTATAGGGAGCAAACGAGCAAATGGGTCACCTAGTGTTAAGTGACTACCGTCGCCCACGGACACCTGCAACTCAAGAGTCTCAAGTGCGTTACCGGCCTTTGAGATGGGAGTACGCTCTTTTCTTGAAGGTTTGAAGGTCGTATCGGTCCGGAAATATCGCAGGCGACAATTTGTTCCAGAGGTCGGTTTGCGAGGCAAAAAATTTCTGGAGAACCGCACAGTGGTGGATTGCCAATTATCAAGGTGATGGGAATGAAAGTTTTGTCGCGTTGAACGATGGCGAAACGTTGCGGCTGGTATAAGTTCGAACAATTCCTCAGAGCACTCCCCATGATACATATATTTTTTTTTTTCTTCTTCCGTATTTGTCTTTCCAATTCAACATTGATAATTGATTTTTCAATGAGTTGCTAATTCATTGACAATTGACCTTAATTTTGGAAATTATTCATTAAAATTCATTTATTCGCAAGAATGTACGTTATGGCGCTTACCGGTAAATTATAGTCTTTTGAAACTACCATAACAGGTCAAACATTTAGTGCAAGCAGTAAATTAATGTCAAAGATTTATGTCAATTCAAGAAATTAATAATTGTAATAATGTCAGATTAAATGTACCTAAATACACTCGAAACTGTAAATTGTGTCCTTGCGTCCGACTTTATGTGCAATCGATCGAAACGTCAGATAAACGAAAAGGCTTATTAATACGGGAATTACCGCGACAATATCCGAAAATAAATCCAATATTCAAGTGTTATTTTCTAACGTAGGCTATCTCAGCTAATCCACGCAATAAGCATTACATAGGAAACGTAAACCACCTCGTATAACAATGAATTGTAATTATATTACACATGTAATATTATAAAGGCTAAAGTTTGAGATATATAGACGGATGTTCGTTGCTCTTTCACGCAAAATCGACATGAAATAGATTAAAGTCTGGAATAGCACAAAGGCTGCTTTTTTTCCCGGAAATCGTACTGTTCCCAAAATTTCCACGCGAAGAACGAAGTCGCGGGCAAACAGCTAGTACCTACATATGTCCTTTCAAAACAAATCTGTATTGAACTTTGGCCTTGTTCAGTCGTCTCCAAAGAAAACAAATAAAGGCTCTGTATACAAATATAAGTGGAGGTCACTTTAATTTTCATTTTCTTCCCTTTTCTCTGTATGTGATATGTTAGTGTTAGTGTGTGCCCACTAAACACGAGGAGAAATCCTCCTCGCATCTTTTCCCAACTAAGTTGGGGTCGTCTTTCAGTCTAACTATGAAACAGCCGAAATTCGATATTTACATGATGCGACTGCCATTAGACCTCCACAACTCAAGTACTAGGCGATATTGAAGTTCTGTAGATAGACCAGATTGTCGGACTTTTTAGGGCTTCAACTACCCGTAACAAATGCCACAGATGTTCGTATGGCAACCGGGACCGACGGCTTAACGTGCTCTCCGAGGCACGGAGTTATCTCCATGTGTTAAGAATGGTCATCCATCCTAAGGCTGACCTGGCTAGTATTACCTAACCTTGTAATATGCTAACCTACTCGGTTACCACTTAGCCACGAGCCCCACTAAACATGAGGAGTAATGGTTTTTATTTATTTTGTTTATATTATTATTATAGCCAAACTAAAATGACCAATGAATCGCACCAACTGCCAAACGACTGACAGTTATGTCAAAAGCCCTAAAGTTACATTAGAAAAATAGTAGTCTGCTCATTTGCCCCCTATAATATAAAATAAAAGTTAATACGTTCGTTAAGTTTTCTTAAATTTTCTGATTTTCCAAGCAACTTTCCTAATTTTTTTCTATCATAAGAACCTTCTCCTGCCAATAACAAACACAAAAAAAAAGAATTGAATTGAAATGACACCGTAACCAAGGGAAATTAACAGCGCCTGCGGTTTCACCCGCGTAAGTCTCTCGTTAAGTTTCCTAATTTTCCGCGCAACTTATTTTTAACACAATTTTTTTTCTTTTATAAATAAAATAAAAAAATAGTGAAATCGGTCCAGCCGTTCACGCCTGGTGCTGCGTGACCAAGGGAAATAGGAATTAATTTTAATATTTATAGATTATAGGTCTCGTACCTTTTTCTAGATAGGGAAAAGTTCAGTTCATTGAAAAATGTTACTTCTATTTTCAAAATGGATTTTCATAGCTTGGTTGCAAGACTGTTAAGCCCTGCACTTTTTTTGTTAAGAAAACATGTGACAACATGTTGTGGTCTCTTTTCAGGTAATGAAATTCAGTATCAAAACCTACAGAATTTTTTCCTTATAAAATCTAAACCGACTTCCGTTGTTTTAAAAAAAAAGCTTTTTATACAAAGCAAACAAATAAATCAAGCAAGTACAATATTAGTCAATAGGCAAAAATATTACACTACTAACATCTACTATCATCTACTGAAGGTCTTCCACGTTAGTGAAATAGGATCCGCGTGTTTCATAGCCCAACCACCCTGAGGCGTAGCGCTTTGTTTGTACAAATTCCACGGATTCCTTAAGATGTTTTCTCCTTACGCCTAATCTCGTACTTTGATCAAAGACCACCAAGGTCTTTGATCGTAGACAAATATTTGACTACAATGACCAACATATTGTATTATTTGTCGGTTATTGCCATATTTTCATCCAAGGAGATGTAGCATATTCGAAGTACTTACATCGTCTAGTTCGAATTACGATGAAGTAGTTAAAACTTGCAGGACACAAGAACAACTTGTTTTAGAGAATTGTGCGAACCATGAATAACGTAAAGTATTAACAATTACAGGAAAACTTGTAAGTTTCCAACTAAAACATTATTTATTTTGATCGAACCTTGATAATTTACCAATCAATATATATAACTAATATTTTGAAAGAAGGAAATATGAATGAAACTATAATTATCATTCATTCATTCATCTTCATTTATTTGTGAATATATAAAATTATGAGCAGCCACTCTACATCAAGGCATGCAAAATGTGTCTAAATTTTGTCAAGTTATTGCATTAACAAAAACTATGCCAAATTAAAGAAATATAAATAGGTTGAGTATCTAAACATACTAATAACAAATAGTAATAATAAAATTTAACTATCACAATGAAAATGACACACGACACACATTTTATCTTCCAGATACGTTCTAGAACCTATCCTTTTTGTAATAAAATAGATTGAAGTAATTTCATGCTGCCAAAGACATTAACGGAATATCTGGATTGGATCCCGGTGATAGGAAAATAAGTATCTTATTATATTTCCAAAATACAAACGCAGAATTTATCGACTATATTTAACTAACCTAAAATATTGTCACACTTGTTTGAGACAGGTTGTATAATATTCACCGATATTTTACAATGTAGATTCGCAAGACTGACTGAAATGTTCAATAACTTGTAAAGAAAATTGTATTGATATTTTGTTTAGTTTGATATACAGTAATATTGTAGGGAAAATTATTAATAGTTTGTGGTATATTTATTTGACTGGCCTGTTGGTCTAGTGGTTAGTGACCCTGAATGCTAAGCCAGAGATCGTGGGTTCAATTCCCACCCAGGACAAGTAATTGTGTGATGAGCACGATAATTTGTTCTGTGTCTGGGTGTAATTTATCTATAATATGTATGTATTTAGAAATATATAAGTATGTTTATCAGTAGTCTGGTTACCATAGTACAGGCTCTACCTAGTTTGGGATCAGATGGCCGTGTGTGAGATGTGTGGAGTTATTATTATATACAAGCAGCGCCTCGCGGTTTCATCCGCGTAAGTCCCGATCCCGCGCAAATGTTGGGATAAAAAGTAGCCTATGTGTTAATCCAGATCTCCAGCTATCTACATACCAAGTTTTATCGCAATCGGTTCAGTAGTTTTTGCGTGAAAAAGTAACAAACATCCATACATCCATACATCTACACATCCAAACATCCTCACAAACTTTCACATTTATAATATTAGTAGGATTATTATTATTTAATAATGTATGTGTTCAAAAAAAGTGCCACTAAGGTACTGCGGTGGGCGATGCCTTATTACTGTACCGCACAGAGCTAACTTAATATCACTCAACCGACTACACTCACTTTCAACTATGTTCATTTACTTCTTTACTTTTATATAGAACGTTTATAGCCATCGACTCATTCAACGGTGATCAGACGAACCGAATGTTTGTTCACGACGGTAGTTGTTAAAAACTATAAATAAACCTTTCAAGTTTGTATTTTATATCAACGTATAAAACCGACAACGACAACTATTATACCATAAAACTGCTCTTTAAAACTATTGTCGTCATGTGAACATTTATGAAGAACAGACACTGTTTCAGTGGCGTAGCTAAAGGAGGGCTAGACGGGGCAGTGCCCCGGGGCCCCCAAGCTCAGGGGGCCCCTCGGAATCTGACTTGCAAACTATAAATTGAACTAGTGAAAATTACTCCCACATGCGGAATACAAATAAACCACGTTTTTTAGAACCAGAAGTTATCAGGTTTGTACTAGAGTTGTGACTAAACCACTTAGTATTTATATCAAAATGCGTACTTGTACTTGTATATGGAGTACACGACGAATACGGAACAAGGGGCCTAGTTTATTTTTTGCCCTAGGGCCTTTGGTTACCTGGCTACGCCACTGCACTGTTTTAAATCTTTTCAATATAGAGCAACACTGGGCTCAAATGATCACAATTCCACAGTGGCTTTGCATTAGAAAATTGTAAAGGAATTTAATTCAGTACATTCGCTAAAGGTTTCTCTGCTACATTTATTTGAAACTGTTTGCTTAAGGAAAACCTTGAGACTTTGGTATTGTGTAAAACTTCTTAAAACTTTTAAATTAATGTTTTAATCAAAGATCAAGATCGCTCTTTCAAAAGGCTTTAGAGTAGTTTAAATAGTATTGCTGAACTGATGATGATAAAGAATAATTGAATATTGTTATACAAACATCTTTTAGTTGTAGGAACCATTACGGACCACTTGGCCCTAAACCGGCACCTATTCACCATCAGTGCGACAGACAGTCTTCTATGCAGGGGATGTTTCAACGCGGACAAAACGGCCGCCCACGTTATCCTGGAGTGCGAGGGGGTGGCCTCTTATTTGTGTACGAGGAAAAGTCATTTCACGGCGACTACTTCGAGAATGAAAATAAAAAACTTAACTTAAATTTAGACACCTCATACACTGCCGTCTCATCCTAAACAAGGCCGAGCCTGTATTATGATAACCAGACTGCTGATAAAGATACTTATATATTTCTAAATACATACATATTATAGATAAATTACACCCAGACACACAACAAGTTAATTAAATTGAATAGTTTTATAAAAAATATAAAAAAAAATTAAACCGACGAAAAGAACTAAAACGCCAAAAATAAATAAACCTTTTAAGTCTTAAGTATTAAGCTTATTTAAAAGGTTTATTTATTTTTGCTTTTTAGTTTAATTCTTCGGTTTAAATTTTTATGAGAAGGCTGAACAAACATAAAAAAAAAGAAATAATAATCCTTATTTTTCGTCGGTTAAAAGCGATACATAATTAAAAAATATATTTTATATATTAAAAAAAGTGCAAAAAAAGAAAAGAGGGATTCCATCCGGCACCCAACATCGTAGCAGTCGTACTCTTAATGAGAAAAGCTAAACGCTCGCTGTAATGTGATTAGAAATAAGGTTATATATTCTACTAACGTTACAATGTTATTACAGCTTTCATTGATTTTCCTGTGGGAACCAAAGTTTATCCCGGGATAAAAAGTACCCTTTAACCTGCGCAGGCACTCAAACTATTATCATACTAAGTTTCAAGCATACCCCTTTAGTAACTTCTGAGTTTATCGTGAACATACAAACAGACAGACAGAAAGACAGACAGACAGACAGACAGACAGAAAGACAGACAGACAGACAGACAGAAAGACAGACAGACAGACAAAAATTGTTTGAATTGCATATTCGGCATCAGTATCGATATCTTTATACCCCTCAGTTGATTTTTTTTTAAATATATTCAATGTACAGAATTCATCCTGCTACAGATTTATTATAAGTATAGATTTCCCTCCTAAAGTTCTATCTATTGAATAAACTTCCTTGGTTACATCAACAGTGTTTATAAGTAGTTACTTGTACCAAATAATCTTCTTCAACTCACGAGTGACAAGTATAAATTAAAAATCCCACTAATATTATAAATGTGAAAGTTTTTTATGGATGGATGGATGTTTGTTACTCTTTTACGCAAAAACCACTAAACCGATTGCGATGAAACTTGGTATGTAGATAGCTGGAGACCTAGATTAACGCATAGGCTACTTTTTATCCCGATATTCCTACAGGATCGGTACTTACGCGGGTGAAACCGTGGGGCGCTGCTAGTTATAAATATATTCGACTCAATAATCCCTTCAACGCATAGAAAAGAGCTAATGATCTTCAAACAACTGAACAGATTTCTACTGTTGATCAAGTCACCTATCAAACCAAAAAAACTAAATGAAAATCGATCTATTCGTTTAGAAACTATGACGCCACAGACAGACACAGTTACAATCATTAATCTTATAACAACCCCTCCTTTTTGCATGGGGAGCTAAAAATGTATTTTATCGATATAACTAACGATACAACTAAACGACATTAAATAAAAATTGGATTTCATATTTCAAACAACACTAGAAGGGTGTTGTTAGGAATTTATCGAGGCGAGAAAATCTTTATTGCAGACCTCGTCAGCGCTTAACCGTGAAATGAGATAGTGTGGACAAGTCGGCAACAAAGCTTGTCTAACATTGAGCAGAAAGCTGAGGTTATAGATCGATGTAGACCTGAAGAGTGACACTAGCTCATTATTCAGGGGTTTTTTAAGGACGCAATGCTAAAGTATAGAGAAACCCATGCTATAGAAGGTCATTCGAGCATGTAAGAAGTTCTTATCGCAATGCGAACGTTTTAACTTTAACTTTATAATGAATATAATTCAGATAACTACTCACATTTTCTGTTTATCTTCACTCGAAAAACATGTGATTTTATTTGTGTAGGTGTTTAACTTATTTAGAATTCAACCGTCGAAATTCAATATAAAATTCCGAATTTGGTTACAAAGTTGTCAACGTTGGCATGAAATTAAATAAAAAACCAACTGTGAACACGAACGTGACTTAATACGTGCGGTTCTGTATATATTTATTTGACCTATATTTAGTATATCACACCTCTATGTTGTCGCCTCATCAAAAACTCTTATTTATTTTATTAAAAATAAGGCCAAACTATAATAGATGATAACACAGTTCACTATTTAATAAAAATAAGTTAACAGATATTATTTTGACTGGTTATACCGGTAACGCAATACTAATGGTTGATGGATAAATATTATCAAATTGTGGGATTATAAAAGGGTAGGAATATGTTTAGAACGATTGACTTGAGTGCAAATAGAGGTACGAACAACTTGGCAGTTATTGTTAGTTAGTGATTTTCATAGTTTATATCAGTGGTTTTAAGACTGTTTCTTACAGTTAGTACCGGTGTGTGAGAAATCCGCACTGAAATCGATGCGAAAAAGATATTTTGAAATGTATATTGAATAGAACAAATGAGAGAAGCGACGACGGGCAGTCTGAGTGGACGGCTGTCAAGTTGATGTACCAATTCGATGAAGCCTTTGTAATTGAAGTTCTTGTTTATGGTATAGGGGGCAAACGAGCAGACGGGTCACCTGATGGTAAATGACAACCGCCGCCAACAGGCACCTGCAACTCAAGAATCACAAGTACGTTGTCGGCCTTTAAGGTGAAGGGTGGAAGAGGAGGAGAGGGAAGGGTTAGGGACTCCTCTAACCTCACTCACTCAGCGATGAAGCAATGCAAGCATTGCTTCATCGCCGGTTTTCTGTGAGGCCGTGGTATCACTCCGGTCGAGCCAGCCCATACGTGCTGAAGCACGGCTCTCCCACGAAGCTAGTTCAGTTTCCAATATAAGCCAATTATTCCACAGCCTCTTTCAGTTGAAATCCTTCTACATGGGCACCCCGTCCTAGAATCTCTCAATCCAAGCGGGGTCTTGCAGTATGTATTCGAAAATTGTATTTGATTTTTCTTTTAGCCGTATATCTCAAGAGGGATAGGTCAATGAAATTTATTTGGAACAGTCGTTTATCTCTTACAAAAGATTACTGAAACAGAGAAATGATGTTGGTCGATAAAACCTACTTACCTACTTATTTATATTGCCCTACCTACTACTATACTCTTACATGCCAAATAAAATGTATGTTTTGTTAATTATGGTCATTCTTGATGTAAGAATTAAAATCTGTATTATATAGATATTTAAGCGACTTAGATCGCGAATATAAGAGTCTTGTTCTTCTGCAGGTAAGTAAATTCTATAGAGGCGATAGGCGACCTGTAAGTAAGCAAGCGCTTGTTAACTTAGTTGAACAAGATATCACTAACTAAAACAAAAAACCCGACTGCATTCACTAACTAATAATGTGTAGAAGTTTAGTTAGTACTAAGTACTAAGTAAGTTTTTACACAAACATTTTGGCACCAGAAACCTGCCATTCTGATTTTCTATAGTTATAATATACCCAGTGACTGAAAATAAAAATCAATCTAACAACATATGTTTAATTCATCAAAATCAGTTGAGCTGTGTAGTCTTTACGAAGCAATATAAAGAAGGACATACATAGGTACATACATACTTTTGACTGCCTGTTGGTTTAGTGGTTAGTTATCTTGACTGCTGAGAAAGGTCGTAGATTCGATAACCAACTAGGACAAATAATTGTGTGATGGGCACGACCAATTCTTCTGTGCCTGGGTGTAATTTATCTATAATATGCATGTATTTAGAAATATATATATAAGTATGTTTACCAGCAGTCTGGTTACCATAGTACATGCTCTGCCTAGTTTGGGATCAGACGGCCGTGTGTGAGATGTCTTAAGGGGATTACCTCGCTCAAATCCGATTGTAGATGAATCCCTTTGGGCGTTTTCCTTATAAAAAATATGTAGTGTACTTAAGGTCGTCACAAATACATTGTATTGTTTAAAATTTTAATAATATTTACCAAATTTTGTTAAAAAATATCATTAAACAGGTCTTTTTTCAACCTAAACTGTATTTTTTCTCTGCAACGGCTAAATAGTTCGACATGAATTTTGTACCAAAAAATATGTAATGACGTACTTCACAATTTGTATTGTTTTTCTTTAATATCTTTTAATATTTCAAATAATAACTAAAAACCCGAAACTTCACCAGTACCCCGCTGGAGCACCCCCGCAAAAGCCTGTGTGAATATACAAAAAACTAAACTGATGACAAATTCTTTAAAACAACCAATAAAAATAGGAAACAAAAATATCGAATATGTACAGACTTATATATACCTTGGAAAACAAGTATCTTTTCACCAGAATAACAATGTAGAAGAAGTAACAAAGAGAATAAATATGGCAAAAATACTGGGCTCACACAGAAATAATGAAAGGAGACATGCCACTGTCTGTGAAAAAGAAAGTAATGGATAATAGTATCCTTCCCAGCGTAACATATGGCTCTCAAACCTGGTCATACACAAAACAGGTGAAAGAAAAAAATAATATACGAGTATGTCAAGCAGCCATGGAACGATCAATCCTAGGACTCCGAAAGAGAGATAAAGTACGTCACACCGAGATAAGAGAGAGAACAAAACAAATAGACTTCTTACTCCACTCGATGAAATTGAAGTGGAAATGGGCAGGACATCTTGCCCGAGTGGACGATGCTCGGTGGACGAGACGTGTCTTGGCATGGAAAGGACCAAAAGGAAAAAGAAAACCAGGAAGACCATCTAGAACTAGTTGTATGCCATATTTCAAAAAATATTAAATATTAACTCTTCCTTCACTATACATACTTGAAACAACCCTTTTTGGTAAAACCAATCCTCAGCTGTTTCCTCGTCTCTCGGATGTTACAGTACGAAATAGACGTGATAATAAGAGGCTATGTATATATCCTGCAAGTACTGCTCTACTGACGAAAAGCATCCTATGTATGGCTCCAAAAATTTATAATAAGGTTCCGAACTCATACAAAGACTTGAATACAAATATGTTTAAAAATAATTTATCGAATTTATTGTTAAGCAAATGCTACTACACTATAAATGCATACCTCAATAACAAACTTTAATTAGTTAACTTTACTGTAAGTTTCTTGTGATACATGTACCTTAGTAACTACCTACATTATTACTATTATTATGATTATTAAATTAATTCCATTAAATTTCATAATTAGATATCTTGAAATAAAGTTGTAATTTTGTTGCTGCAATAATCAATATTTTATTGTAATTTACTATAATTTTATTGAAATCGATGTAAAACAATTATATTTGTATGTCTAAAATTAATGGACCAAGCATGTTGAAACAAATTTTATACCTACTGGAACACCATCTGTACACATGTTGAGACAAATAAAGTTATCTTATCTTATCTAGAAGATGGGTCGATGACCTTAAAGATAGGTATAGCAGGAAACGATTGGCAAGCAAAGGCAAGAGATAGAAAGAAATGGAAAAAAATGGTGGAGGCCTTTACCCTACAGAGGGGTTCTCATTTAAAAGAATGAAATTGACCCTATGCATAACAATAAATTAAAATGAAATTATTTATAAGAGTATAAAAAGTTACAAAAATTACTTAATAATAAATTATTGTAGAAAGGTATTCAACAACTATACAAAAGTATTACGATAATAACTAATTAGACCGCTTTAAATTAAATGTATTTTATTGCATGCAAATCAATACTTCTTGTAAAAATTATGTATGAGAAATAATAAAAGGCTTATTTGTTATTATTTATGATTAAGTTCGTAAATATATGTAAAGTAGTTTGTAATTTCGTTTGGTTTAAGAACATGTCATAGAATAAGCTTGATTATAAAAATAAATGTAAGGTGAAGCGAAGCCGGGAAAATCTGTTCAACTAAACTGAGTACTCACGTTTTATTCAATGAAATTCATTGAGTAAAATATAAAAACGCAGTTTAGTTCGACTTGATCTTGGTTCCTGCTATTGGTCAAATCGTTTGACGGAGGATAGAGACCTAAATGACTGATCATGTCACCTACCTGATGGTAGATTCCGAAGGTGTGTATAGGATCTCAGTGTAGTACTACGTAGAACCATTTGGACTCATTTGAAAGGTCTCATGGAAACCTCGGTGACTGATGATGTCACCTACCTGACGGCGGACTCCGAAGGTGGGTATAGGATCTCAGTGACGGCACTACGTAGAACCATCGTGTTTGGTCTCATTTGAAAGGTCTCATGGAGACCTCGGTGATTGAAGATGTCGCCTACCTGATGGTGGACTCCGATGGTGGGTATAGGATCTCAGTGACGGTACTACGTAGAACCGTCGTGTTTGGTCTCATAGAGACCTCAGTGATTGAAGATGTCGCCTACCTGATGGTAGACTCCAAAGGTGGGTATAGGATCTCAGTGTAGTACTACGTAGAATTATCGCGTTTGGACTCATTTGAAAGGTCTCATGGAAACCTCGGTGACTGATTATGTCACCTACCTGATGGCGGACTCCGAAGGTGGGTATAGGATCTCAGTGACGGCACTACGTAGAACCATCGTGTTTAGTCTCATTCGAAAGGTCTCATGGAGATCTCGGTGATTGAAGATGTCGCCTACCTGATGGTGGACTCCGATGGTGGGTATAGGATTTCAGTGATGGTACTACGTAGAACCGTCGTGTTTGGTCTCATGGAGACCTCAGTGATTGAAGATGTCGCCTACCTGATGGTAGACTCCAAAGGTGGGTATAGGATCTCAGTGTAGTACTACGTAGAACTATCGCGTTTGGACTCATTTGAAAGGTCTCATGGAAACCTCGATGACTGATTATGTCACCTACCTGATGGCGGACTCCGAAGGTGGGTATAGGATCTCAGTGACGGCACTACGTAGAACCATCGTGTTTGGTCTCATTTGAAAGGTCTCATGGAGATCTCGGTGATTGAAGATGTCGCCTACCTGATGGTGGACTCCGATGGTGGGTATAGGATTTCAGTGATGGTACTACGTAAACCCGTCGTGTTTGGTCTCATTTGAAAGGTCTCATGCAGACTTTGGTGACTGATGATATCACCTACCTGATGGTGGACTCTGAAGGTGGGTATGGTATCTCATTGACGACAGCACTACGTAGAACCATCGTGATGAACGCATTTGAAAGGCCTCATAGAGATTAGGTTGACTGTGAAAATGACAGTCTTGATTTTGAGAAAAAATACCTAGTTACACAAGAACTAAAGTATCACTTTTGTTTTTCTGTGGTGTGTTGTTTATTCCCAGACTGTAATTGCAAAAATAGTAAATTAGCATACTGAAGTTAGTTAGAAACTTATTTTTAAGGTAATTAAGAAACCCGAATTACGAAATCAAGAACCTCAGGAGTCAACAGAAACATACGATCTATCTAGTATGATTGTTGATGAGGGGGCAGAGCAAATTATGACAGTAATTTATTCTGTTTGCTTCCACTGCGGTATTTTTAGATAAATAATTTTTCAAATATACTATAAATTATTACGTTTTTTATCGATATCTATACACGATAAAACAAAAAAAAAAGATTTAAACATTGTCTTTTGATTGGTACTCAAAAAACAATGATTAAAAATTAAAAAAATAATCAATATTGAATTTATGTAAGCAATTACTACGCTAACTTTTTTGTAAATTTAAATCGGACGGTCATCCTAACAATTCGTCACTGAGAACCAATAAGCACTTATCTGGTCATCATAAGACCTTCAGAATGTATCATGCAGTAGCACCCGTGCTCAATTAGATACATTTTAAAAGCTAAGTCATCCTAACTATTTCCGTTACTGAGAACCGATAAGCACTTATCTGGTCATCATAAGACCTTCAGAATGTATCATGCAGTAGCGTCCGTGCTCAATTAGATAAATTTAAAAAGGTAGGTCATCCTAACTATTTTCGTTACTGAGAACCGATAAGCATTTATCTGGTCATCATAAGACCTTCAGAATGTGTCATGCAGTAGCACCCGTGCTCAATTAGATAAATTTTAAAAGCTAGGTCATCCTAACTTTTTCCGTTACTGAGAACCGATAAGCACTTACCTGGCAATCATCAGACCTTCAGAAGGTGTCATATAGTAGCACCCGTGCTTAATTAGAGAGAGTATAAGACTACAAAAACTAGAGGTACAAAATGTTAATAAATTCTCTCAGAGAGCGAATGAAATAGGCAAAAACGATAACAACTCTGCGACATATCTGTGTTCTTGCTTAATCTGTGGCCCTTAAAATCTTTAGTATGGTCGTTACAAATAACAACAAACAAATACTAGTACAGAGATCGAATCTTCAAGGTCATTGAGCAGGGTAATAGCCTTAAGTTATTATTATTATACAGGTCAAATGCGACTAAGTCAATAAGGGAGTGTATAACACTCCCTTATTGAATTAGTTGCAGTCGAGAATATTATTTTTTTATCAGCTCGTGATACGCTACTAACCTTTATTTTATGCCTTATTTTGTAGTGCTTCGATTTTTATCGATGCCACCTTATGACTAATAAGCGTAGTAGTAATTTTAAAAAAAAATAAAAAGAACAAAACTAATTAAACTAAACATCTCTCAGGGTCCTTCCATCAGCAGCTGCTCAGATAGGTTGGTTAATTGATATGAATTAATAATTCGCCCCCCTTTGAAGGCTGTTCGGGCTCAATATTCATCTTAAGCTTACGTAACCCAAAAAAAAGGAAACTTCCCTTCACGCGTTGCCTAATTTCCCGAGTATCAAACCGAAGTTTTCTGTAAATATTTTCGTCTACCCTCAAAGTAATATCTAGGACGTCGTTTATCAATCTGTTGACTGTTTTGTTTTAAATTCAATACTCGTTATAACTTTGTTATTTACCTGATATTTTGTTTATTTTGTTTATTTTTGAACAATAATATATCTTAAACAAGTGACACTGGCAAGAAAGATTAAGATTTGGGGTGACCACATACATGAACAATTAGTCAAGTATAGAAAGAAAGAATAAAGAAAGAAAAAAGAAAGAAAGATATTTTGATCTCATAGAGTAGAACCTAATTCATTAAAGTTACATTTTTTTATTTTCAAAAAAATACCTCTGCATGAGTCAAAAATGGTCGTTAGGTCGGCGTAATGTTACCTCGGGGAGGTAGCACTGGTATTCAGCTACTAACAGATGTATAGGAGTTTTCTTGAATTTTTGTGGTATTGTGCATATGTCACTAATCGCCTTTGGCCTTATGGGAGTGTAGTGACTAGACAATACATAACACCCGTTCCTCCACAGCATTATATTTCAATAGACTCAAGGTCAACAACGCTTGCGTGACGCCGTTGGTTTCCAAACGTTCATTTTACAACGTAATTTTAACAGCGAAAAATTTTAAAAATATGAAACTTGTTTTAGTACTTTTCTCTCAAGAGAGTTATGTCGCTTTAAAGCATTTACAATACTAAAAAAGCACCCCAGTAATACCTCATAACTGCACAGTTCAAACGATCCTGGCCCCTCTTAACCGAAACGAGTTCGACAAATGAGGTGTCAAAGTGTATGACACGTTTGGATGACGGATGAAGTCATTCTGACCCCAATATGATAGGAAATAATAGGGTCACTACAATCATCCTATTTTTTATGTTTATAAAGATAACTTATATCATGTTCAGGTATCATGCATACGTGGTGCATGCATTTTGTATCGGCGTTTCTATGTATCATATGCATGTATTTCAAAAATATAAAATTATTTTTATCCGTGCTCTAGAATCCACAAGATTTGCTTAGCTTGGATCTATGTACTAGCGATTATCTTCTATATGTTAATTCGTAAAAGGAAGTCTTTGTAGGCCTTTTTTAAGTAAAAAAATTTGAGGATCATGAAATTTGGAATACTTAATGTTTATGTATAGAAGAAGAGTACAAAGCTGATACTTTCAAACAAAATGTAACAAATTTCAAAATTTCGTGAAAACGGCTACATCAAGCTACATAATAACATGAGTCCAGTACATATGTGAACCCTTCATGGTACGTAAGTCTACACAATGAGAGTTTACGTTATACTGGCCAATGAAATAAACCAAAAAAAAGTTAAAAAAACTTAATTAATTATGGCTAAAACTCGTCCACCAGGCGATTTCTTGATATTTTTATTACACATAGGTGTTATTCGCGGATGCGAGGTTGCTGCGAGAAGCCTGTGAACGCACGAGGAAGCTTCTGGAAGGAGCTAAGCGGGGTTGACTAGCCAGCTTATCCGAACGCATAATGAACCGTCTGTGAGTCTAAAAAAGGAAAAAGAGCACTATTCCAATACAATAGGCATTACTATCTCTACTAATTTCCTCCAAAAAAATTGTCGCAAATTTCCACTTTTTTATTTTATTACACTCGTGGAGCACTTCGCTTCAACATTCGGCTTGCATGTTCCATTTCATGTTTACAAAGAATAACATAATATTGTGTGTCATGTCACTAGAGGGCGTTATTAAATAAATTTGATTGATCACAATTCGCCACATTGCGGACCGACGACGACATTCTGAGATCGATATGTGTATCAACGTCTCAAAAAGTGTTCTTAGCTGGAGATGTACTCGGTATTGATGAAATGAAAATGTCTGTAGCATTGTAGTGCTTGTCTGTTGATGATGTAAGGATGTTCAACTTAAAATATTTCGCTAAATCGTGCAATAAAATAACTTAAAATACTGTCCAAATTGTTGTCTACTTTTATTTTAAAGTTTTTAATTTATATTATAAACGTCAAATTAACATTAAAAGTGAATGATTTGACAACAGTAAAGTGTGACGTCACGTTTAGTATTTCATACAAAAATGTATCGAACCTACCGTCTAAAAGATACTGATTTGACTTGACAGTCATCTACGCTATTACCAGATTAAATTTGTTCGAAAATACCGGCACGAAAAATATAAAAAAAAAACCATTGAAATTGAGTTACAATATATTTTTAGATACGTGCACTTTATGTATTTTAAGAAGACCTTTGTCTCTTTTTCAAATCCATTATTATTTTAGGCTATTGAAACTACTTATTTTTTATTTAACAAGCTTCTATGGGTCTTCTTTTTCTTCTCTTTCTTCAATAGGTTTTAAACATAATTAGATACTTTAATTGTTATAAATACATCCTACATATTAGAAATACCGATACCGATGAAAAAAATGACATAGGTAATCAAGCATACAAGTATTTGCACCAGCATCGACCCCTGACTCTGCATTGTTCATTGGTCCTCATCGCAACTTGTTACATAAAAGGATTCGTAGGAGTAAAATATATTTTTTTCATCAATGTTACGAAGTCACACTTATGAAAGTCAGAAGCTACATTAAAATTTGGTTCGAAGTTTGAAAAACTGTTAGTAAAATTTCACAAAAAAGGTCATCTTATTTTATTGGCACTATTACAGGTCCTTTATTACAAAAGTCACGTTGCAAACTTTGTGATTCCTATTTATCATCGCAAATATTTATTACATAATTTAAATGCAAACACACACTGCACACACACATACAGTGAAAACATACCTACTTCAATGTCACCTAACAAAGACGTTACCCAGCTTTTACCTTCTAATATACATACAAAAATGTGTTGTCAAATTGTAGAATATATAGGCGAAAACCGGCTAATTTCCTTTTAAAAAAATGGATTTGAAAATTATCCTAGTATAGTACATTTCTAAATAACATAGATTCTTGTTAATTTTCATGTCAATTAAACCGATTTTGATGTTTTTTATGCTGACATTTTCAGAATATCCGGACTTTCTATCCTTGGTATTAAATACGCATAGTTTCGTTCATATCAGCCTTCTTTTTCACGCAGTATTATCTTTATCGGCCCGATTAGAAGCTCAATTTATCATTTTGAATAAAAGATTTCTGTATTCAATCATAAATTATCCTTCAATTGTTTCAGCTTTACTTTATTCACGTATACTGTACTCTAAAATATGATCACACCTTTATAGAAAGAACACTCTGTAGAATTAAGCACATTTTTTTTTAAAGAATACTCCAACATTAGGAATATTCCTGTGGCGCGGGGGGCTTCAGAAACATTCAAACAACGGACACAAAGAACACCCAGATTCGGGACAACTATTTGTGGAGCACACAAATTAATACTATAATGAATAATAAAATTATTATTACTCCAGACGTCAGGCTACTTTAAGAGATACCCAGAGTTCTGAAGCATGACCAGATCAGACCGGTGCGTTACCAAGAGTCACTTGTAAGCAAATAAAATCGAAACAAAAACACTCAACAGTGTGTATGTGAGATCTGTGGTTTATATCGTTGTGTCGGTTGTGTTTTATAGCTAGAGTCTGTGAAAATGTTTTATGGTTCAAGTTAAAAGAGGTTGAGAATAATATAATTGTTCAGTTCATTCAGTACGCATAGTGACACTAGCACAACACTATTTTTAAAATTTTGCTTCTGCTTTTATAAGTGGGAGAGCCATGCTTCGGCACGTATGGGCCGGCTCGATCGGAGTGATACCACGGCCTTACAGAAATCCGGCATTGAAGGAATGGTTGCATTGTATTTCGCCGAGTGAGGTTACCGGAGGCCCTAACCCTTGTCTCAAATTCAAAATTCTCTCTCCTTCTCTTCCCCCTTCCCCTACTCCCGGCTGGCAAGTACTTGTGACTCTTGAGTTGCAGGTGCCCATGGGCGACGGTAGTCATTTACCATCATGTGAACAGTCTGCTCATTTGCCCCCTATCCCATATTTTTTTTTTATCTAATATACAAAAGCATAACAGATAAATTACACCCAGACACACAACAAATAGTTGTGCTCATCACACAATAATTATATCACCTCTGACTTAGTCGTGATCAATAACTAGTAGACCAATAGGTATGATTGGTCCAGATAGACTAGTCTACGACTATGACGTCTTTGGTTTGATTCCCGAGTCATATTTTTTTTTTTTTTTCTTTAAAAAGACAACTCCCCGCATTAGGAATGACTCCTGTGTCGCGGGGAACTTTACAAACATACAAACAACGGACACAAAGAACACCCAGACTCAGGTGGGAATCGAACCCACGACCTCTGGCTCAGCAGTCAGGGTCACTAACCACTAGACCAACAGGCCATATTGAGGTTTACTTGTTAGATATATCTTAGTGTATTGACACTAAGATATATCTAACAAGTAAAATCGTCGGGTAAACAAAATTATCGTAATTAAGTCCCGATTGATGGGCACGTAGTAAATTTATTTACCCGGGTACTTGTTTTTTAGGGTGCCGTTCCTAAAAAGTAACCCTTATGGACACACTTCGTTGTCCAACCGTTTGTCTGTCAAAACCTTTTTCCCAGGAACACGTGGAAGTATCCAGTTGAGATTAGTATCAAGTATTTGTCTGCGGTCCCTTGAAACTGAAAAAAAATCAAGTTTCTAAGTCAACGCAATCAAAAGATACGGTCATTTAAACTTATTTTTTTCAAATTTAAAGGGTAAATAAAAACCTAAAGGTATTAATGGAAAATGAAAACCTTCCCACTGACGTAGAATCATTAAATTGGGCGAGAAGCAAGTTCTCGCAGAAGAAGATTTTCTTTTATGTAATTTATTTCGTTTACTTGTACTCTTTAGCGTTTATGTTTATTAGTCAATGGGGAGTTTTGATTAACCTGAGATGTGTTAAAATTGGTTAAATATAAGGATAATAATTAAGTTACATATAAACGGAAAAAGAGTATGGAGTATACATGCAAAATCAATATAACAAAATTAAACCACCAGCATCTCTTCACTTGCTCCAAACACTTTTCTAGGACGCTCAATTGACCTTCCTTAGGCTGTCCAATAAAAGGGGTTTTACGCGAAAACTTCAGAGCACGCAGTTTTTCTACTAAGGTTGTTCTACGAGAATACGACTTAAATGGAATCTTCGCTATTTGTACATAGAACTTAGCATAAAATTTATTTTCTCTCAAATCAAGGACATTTGCTTAGTAGAAGGTTTTGATGAAATGTTTTCCAATATAAACAGAGTCCCAAACAAAAAACTAGACCGCTATACAAACGTTCGCTGTAATAATTGTAAATGATTTAGTAATTGTGTAATAAATGGCTCATCTTAGCCTTATTATTACTATATTTACAATACATAGTACTATGTACTGGGCGCGTTCCTAGACTCCGTGTTGATACCAAGATATATCGAAGGGAATCGAACCAAAGACTTCCTGGTCGTAGACAAGTAACCGCTTATTTGGACTTATACCTGTTGGCATGGGCGAACCCAGCTTTTAGCCCAGGGGAGGGGGAACAAAATTAATTTTTGTCATTCCAGGGGGGGGAGTAAAATTTGACTACTCAAAATTACCTTAGTACTAAGCTTGCTAAACACAGGGGGGGGGCAGCTGCGCTTCCCTGCCCCCCCCCCCCCTCCTCTCTCGATATGCCTATGCCTGTTGGTCTAGGAATTAGTGATCTAGCCAACAGTCGTGGATGTGATTCCCACCCAGGACAAATAAACAAATAATTGTGTAATGAGCACGATCATTTGTTCTGTGTCTAGGTGTAGTTTATCTATAATCTGTATTTATTTAGAATCATCTAGTAAAAGGGTTCAGACTTACCGGCTGTAGCCAGTTCGAGTTACAGGTATGTGACCTTGACCTTCTAAAGCTCTGGCTTACACTTCCCATAGAAGCAAAATTTTATTCTTCCATTGCCTTCTCTTCTTGCCTAAATTTCCCTTTCAATATACTCCCAATTTTCCCATTTGAATATTCTTCCAATCTTCCCTTCTTTAATTTTTTTGAGTGCCCCGTTGGGTCCAATAGGCTTGCCCTCTTTTTATTTGCCAAAACGTGGGTGTTTAATCACCTTTGCCTATCTCTTCGGGAATACAGATGTGAGTATATGTATTTATGTATGCTTATCAGCAATCTAGTTACAATAGTACTGGGTCTGGCCTAGTTTGGGATCTGAAGGCCGTGTGTATCTCACACACGGTCTCAAGAAGATTATTACTATTGCTTCTATATGATCATAGTCAGCAGCCATTATATCTTTATTCATCTTCTGGACTCAAATCTAAATATCCGGTCTCTTTTCTTACCTTAAAGGTGTTCTAACGTTTCTCTAATGGTTTATCATTAAGTAATGATTTAAGGATTTACTATAACAGAACTGTTAATAAAAATTACCAGTCTCAGCCCTTAATACCCACAATTTGCCATTTTTCGCATGCCCCTGGATCAGTGTAAAGTAGGTTATTACATTAAGCTGTATATACACCGTAGGAAAAATATAAAAAAAAACTATAGGCATGATAATTATTAATAACAAATCCTATTTATTGATATCAGGTTTTTAGTATGTGTAGTTAGGTACAATTCGGTAATAATTTTAGTAGTAGTAGTTTGAGTGAATGGACTTTGAAAAACTCTGGCCAAGATGCAAATATTATAGTTACTATATATTGACACTAGAGGGCGCTCTTCTATTAGATTAGCTGTTCCCCACAGTTTCACCTGCTTTTATAGTCACTGCTCCGCTCCTAAGGATCATAGCGTGATTTTACATGCCCTATAATCATCCTCAATGAATATTCTATCAAATACAAATATAATTATTTAAATCTGACTCATAGTTTTACTGATCTATACTGATATAATAAAGTTGAAGCGTTTGTTTCTATAATACATAAAAAATCCATGAGCAGTCGGATTAAAAGAACACTTTTTTGCATTTAATTTTTCAGGAAGGTTATATTCCATTTTATATTACGCTACCACCCTTAGTAGCGGTGCACTGACCATAAACGCGGTTGAAACTACAATATAATCAGTAATCACACAGACATGTTCAGTATGTTCAGCTACATAACACATATATACATACATATACTTATTGAATTAAAAATCGGCAAATTGGGACATATTGTAGGGAAACGTAGGTAAGAAGGGAAGGCAATACAAACGGATATTTCTTAAATGATGGATGGATGGATTGGACTAGAAGTTTTTATTTTTTTTATTTTTATGGTATAGGGGGCAAATGAGCAGATGGGTCACTTAATGATAAGTGACTACCGCCGCCCATGGGCACCTGCAACTTAAGAGTCACAAGTGCTTTGCCGCCCTTTAATGTGGGAGTGGAAGCGGGAGGAAGGGGGAGAGAGAGGAAGGCGAGAATAGGAGCGAGGGGGGAGAGGGAAGGGCTTGCTTCTCTGCCGGTTTTCTGTGAGGCCGTGGTATTACTCCGGTCGAGCCGGCCCATACGTGCTGAATCATGGCTCTCCCACGGAAGTGCGAAACTTCTAACTCAACACTTATATAAGTGTGATACAAATTACTCGCAAGTGTGCATACAGCTTAAATGTCAGTTAGAGTTATTAAATAATTTTTATAGCAGCATTTTACTGTGTAATATATAAAATGTTCGTCTGTCCGTAAATTACGTTTCGGCACAAATTCACTTGTTTATTATCACAATAAAATTAGATCGCTTCAATTGTGTAAAGTTTTATTGGTTAACAAGTTTTTGGTGCAACTGTGCCCGTCGGTTCGGGCTTATAATGTAGAAAATTACATGATCACATGAATTATGTAGAAATTTATAATGTAATGCCACTAATATTATAAATCTGAAAGTTTGGATGGATGGATGTTTGTTGCTCTTTCACGCAGAAACTTGGTATGTAGATAGCTGGAGACTTGGATTAACGTATAGGCTACTTTTTATCCCGATATTCCCACGGGATCGGTACTTACGGATGAAACCGCTGGGCACTGCTGATATAATAAAGATTTATATACCTACTTACTTTTTGTCATAACATTCGTAACTTAACGTTGTTTGTTTTTTCAAGTTCCCCGAAGTAATGTAACGGATAATAAGTATACAACCAACATCAAATTACATTAGTACCTATCGCATAAAATCCACAGATGGCGTAAATAAAAAAATCAAGTCGCTATCTGCATTTTCCGTTGCGCTAATACTTTTTTCCGCCTAGCCCCTATCCGCCGAGCGTCTGAAGTGTAATGTGCTATAAGGAACTTTGCTACCATAACGCATGAAGAATATAGGCTTAAACCAGTAACATTATAGCCCCTCTCATTTCGAGCTCGGTGATATGTAGTGTAGGACACCCTGCGGCCAGGTGAAGTGATGATCTGCGCAAAACGGCAGGGAAAAACTGGATGAGGAGAGCTGACGATCGAATTCAGTGGCGTACATTAGAAGAGGCCTATTTCCAGCAGTGGATTATGAAAGGCTGATGATGTAAATAGCCGGTAATGCCACCGCCATTCTCAATACACGCTCAAACTATTTATTATAGAATTGGTACTCGAAAAAAATATTATTATTTTCACTGCAATATGATACAAATAATCGACAAGTGTCAACAGACACAATAAGTACAGATTGTCACACAACTTGAAACTTTTGAAGTGTCAAAAGTTGAGAAATATCGGAATAAACAATCGCTCTTATCAATCCTCTGAACAATTTAGCGATTAGCTGATCATTTTTCGCAGTATAATCAGTGGCGTAGCTACCGGAGGGCTAGACGGGGCAGTGCCCCGGGGCCCCCAAGGTCAGGGGGCCCCTCGGACTCTGACTTGCAAACTATAAATTGAACTAGTGAAATTTTCTCCCACATTCGGAATATAAATAAACCAGATTGTTTAGAACCAGAAGTTATCAGGTTTTTACTACAGTTGTGACTAAACGACTTTTTATATTAATTGTTTAGTTGGGGCCCTAGTTTATTTTTGCCCCATTGCCTTTGGTTACCTAGCTACGCCACTGAGTATAATATATTTCGAATAGCAGAAATTGAGATTTCAAAATAGATTTTATGTTTCGTGATTCTTTTATGTGTTATTTACTTGACCTTAATATAGAACAAAATAAATTGATGCGAATAAAGCTAGAACTGGCTTCCAACAAATGGAAGTAGGTACTACTTTGTTCAATACATTTCGAAGAAACCAGCCAAACGCGCAAATTACTACTATATTTAAAAATATTCGACGACACTGGTTAACAAAAATAAAAATGCCTACAATTGATGTGATTGAAGAATGTATATATGTAGATATTACTAGGTATACTTAGAATATTTTGTCATCAATATCAATCGATCGGTAATAAGCCCTGTTTATAAACTACTCTTCTTATCCATATGCGCCTTCTTTCAGTGTAAGTATATGAAAGGAATTTGTCCATAGCCCATGCCACTATCACCACATATCTGTCTTGCACCCCAAACGAGTGCGTGGGGAACGGATGTTATAGCTCTCTATTACAAAAGGAAAATCCTCCGACAAGGCTAGATGACAAGGTGACACGAGGCCGTCTGATCCCCAACGAGGCAGAGCCTGTACTATGGTAACCAGACTGCTGTACCTACTATGGTAAACATATACAATTTACTAAATACATACATATTATAGATATATTACGCTCAGTCAGAACAAATGATCGTGCTCATCACACAACTAGTTGTCCTGGGTGGGAATCAAACTCACGACCTCACGCTCAGCAGTCAGGATCACTAACCACTAGATCTACATGCCGTTGATGTTAGGAATTTTTACATTTTAATTGCGGAATCCAGTATTAGTATTTACTGTCTATTTCGGCAGAGATCCCTAGATGGCGCTCATTTCCCTGGTAGTTTCAAATACGAGTTGGTATTTTTATATTAGTGTGTAGATCGTAATACTTCTGGTATCTATCCCACTCGCATTTATATTATCTATTTACTTAGTGAAAACGTCTTAGAAATACTCGTATTGTGAGGCCAATAATATGATCCGTTATATACCTATTATATTCGTATATTATTTATGTTAGGTACTATTTATTTATGACATTAAACTTTTCTTAAACTTTGTACCCTGTTTACTCAAATTTGGATATATAATATATAAGATAAAGATGACATACAAAATCTAAGACAGACAAACTGTCCCTCTTTTATACATATATAAAACAAGCAATAAAATACAAACGTTTTGCCTATATTTTAGCCGTTAAATACGACAACTTGTTTAATTGGTATTTAAGTTATTTTACGACAAATAATAATTGTTTTAAATATCAATATTGCCGAGTTCTACTTTATTGAGTAGATCTACACTTCTTCATGCTATTAGCAGTTTCTAAAGATGTTGTGAATTTGTTATAGACAGTTAGAGTAATAGAGCCTTATTGTCTTTAAGTTAGAAGTAGTAAAATGAAATGTCCAGAAGCAACAGAATCTGATTTTCTTTTATGATTGACTATCTCACGTATATTAGTTTAACTGGGGGCACGGCAGTGCCACTGCAAAGACAACCAAAAAAAGTTCTATTTGCTTTTTATGTTTGTGTTCGTTAGTGAGTCCTTAATGGAGTAATTGATTTATTTATTAAACATGGTATCATGTATTTAAGTGTAATTTGTGTATCTAGGAAGTAATAATTTTATATTAATGACACTACGAATTAATATATTACGTTTATCATAGAATTTAACGTTGCTAGGTCTTCATTTAATTTACTCCTCGGTTTATAATGTGAGTTTTACTTTCTCATGTATGGGGAAGATTTTGCAGACATCAAATAGTTGATTGTAATCGTTCTTATATATTTTCTTTATGTTATGCGGAACTATTTGTTTTAATATTCTTAGTTGAAGTAGATAAATTTGGTCAAGGTGGGTCTTGTAAGTCCTTCCGTAACACACCAGTCCATATGAAATTATTGTCTCTGCCAGCGATTTATAGATAGTATGAGTGTTTGGTAGGGTATTTTATATTTAATTATTAACAATTTAGCGAGAATTGTTCTCAGTTTATTGCAAACTTGGTTTATATGTTCTTTCCAATTAAGCCGGTTGTCGATAATTAATCCGAGATAAGTTTCTCTGTTAACGTGTTCTATGGTATCACAAGCACAGGGAGTAGTAAAATTAACCTTGTTAACATTCATGTCAGTGTGCTATACCTACGTTTAGGTGTATAAATGTTTTTATTTTGGCTTGAGCTAATAAACATCGCTTTGGTCTTTTTTGCATTTAATACAAGACCAGTATCATGCGACCATTTTGAGAGTAGATTAAGTTGTACTCGATTTTGAGCTTCGGCTACATTAGTTCCTGCAGAGACTAGGCAGGTATCGTTTGCAAACTGGTACATTTCAGTGTTTTTTATTAAACTTTCGAGGCCCTTTATGTAGGTGAGGTAATGTAAGGGTCCTAGTACAGAACTTTGAGCCGTGCCTTCCGTCACTGTAACCATTTCACTATACGCGTCACCAACTTTGATCATAAACTTTCTATCCTTAAGATACTCTTCACACCACGCAAGTAGGTTGCCTCCGATACCACTAACACTAACGGAAAGGCACTCTATAAGTCTGTCATGTTTGAGCGTATCAAATGCCTTGCTGTAATCTATAAATACGACCAGGATTTGATGTTTTTTTTTATCTAGATGATTGTCTGTACTGTCTGTAAAAGCTGAGAGAAGTTGTGTAGTGCTTTTGTGGGGCTGGAAGCCATAGTGTTTTCTAGCCAGTATACCATTTTTTCATATAAATCGTAAAATTAATTTAAAGACATTATAGTTTTTTTAATCGAGTATGACTCAACTGGTTTAAAACGCTTTAAATAACGATAAAAGTAAATTAAATACTTGTATTAGGAATGAGTTGGAATATTTAACACAAGTCCACGTGCACAGATTACTGAACAGGACTTAACTAAATCCCCAACTACTTGATGGCACCTCCGAGACCTTATATTTATAGATTAAGCTAACGCCATTAATTTAGCAAATATAAGTATTTTGTTTTATTTTCCTACAATGGAGGTGCAATAATTTTTTCGATATTTTCGTTTGCATCAATTAAAATTGTTATTAATTATATGCCAAATAAATGTTTAGGTAGGTAGGTACGTTTATTTAAAAAAAAAACTCAAGTCAAAGCCACCATCTAACATGTGCAAGTATACTACATATAAACGGCTCACTAATTTCAGTGAAAATCTTGCGCACAGAAGTGATATTAAATAAAAATAAACAACTACTATTGTAACTTATCCGAGCTCTAACCCTTTGTATTAAAATTTACGTCTATGATGGGTAATTCCACTCCTCATACATTTGCTGACAGCGCCCCTGGCGAAATAGTGACTAAATAAATTAGTGAATGCAAAACTTCGACAACCGTACCATGTAAATATTCATTTTTATAGACACCGCTAGAACATAAATAAAACTTAAAATACTTCTCAGTGCACCTACTCCATACAATAATTTATAGTGTAGGTCATGTTTTACAAAATATAGATATAAGGAGTCACTGATTCAATATTGAGAAAAAAAACATCAAAAACTTTTAACTTGAATTCCAAATTGAGAACAGCGCCATCGATCCATTCATAGCTGAACTAATATAGTATTCAAGACGTTTAAATATGCAGTTCAATGTTATATAAGGACTATTATAACAGTTCACCCAGAATAAATAAATCACAAAAACGATGAAATTTAAAAAGGTAAGTATTTTTCTTTTTGATTTTATAATTAAAATAATAATCAGGTTGAAAAATAACTTTGCTGTACTTAGCGCCATCTAGTACTGGAAATTTGTTACCCAACCAGTTCTGTAGAACCTAATTGTAGTATAAACCGTATAAAACAGATGTCATGACAATCTTTGAAAAATTAAAGTATAAATTTAAATTTGGAAATATTAATCGTTAAAAATGTTACTTTTTTCACCATTGAGGCTTCAAGCAGAACCCACTAACCTATATAAACATATATTTTTATAAAGTAAACACAGGTATATTCCTACATATCTATGCTATATAATTATTATATATTTATTAATATTATAAAGCAGATGCATCAAGCATAAAGAGTTTGTTTGGTTCAACGTGCTAATCTCAGGAACTATTGGTTCGAATTGAAAAAATATTTTAGTGTTGGATAGCTCATTTATCGAAAAAGGCTATAGGCTATATAACATCAGGCTACGACCAATAGGAGCTGAGCATCAATGAAAAAGTTGCAAAAACGGGCAAAATTTACAATCGCCGACGAAGTTGCGCGGGTCAACTATTTATACCTATTATCCGTTTAGTACCTACATACTTACCTATCTTAACAAACATCACAAGTTTTTTTATGCAAGAGGGGCAAACGAGCAGACGGGCAACCTGATGGTAAGTGACTACCGCCGCCCATGGACACCGCAAGTCAAGTGTCACAAGTACGTTGCCGTCCGAACCGCACAACGGAGTGCCAATTATTTAAGTAATGGGAATGAAATGAGCCGTTCTCCGTTGAATTCTATCGAAAAGGAGAAGCTGGTACTGGGGTGACCGTGCATTGAGGCCTTATAAAGTTGTAGGCTTCCTCTATAACTGTCATTAATTCGGATTAAAGTACTATAATTCGGCATCTTCGAGTTAATTGGATGATGGGCCAAGCTTAGTCGGACATGGGTAGGTATTTATAGATAAGGGGTAACTCAATTTATTCAAGCATACATTGCTCCAGAAATTTAAGGTGGAAGCTTATCCTGTGCCTAATTAATAAGCATTCATAACTATAGTAAAGCTTCAAAGAAAAAGCAGTCGGTTAACAAACAAAGGTAAAAAAGTTAGTGAACAGTTTTGTTTGTTTATAATATAAATAAGTAAAGACAAAACTCTAAGTAATAAACAAAAACGAGTCAAAAATAGGTATTGTAATTAATTGAATAAATTGTATCAAAATATAGTAAATATTGTTAAACCTCGAAATTAAAATTGCCTCGAAATTAGTATACTTACAACAACATCAAAGTACAATAGTATAGCGCAGAATTCACAGATGGCGTAAATAAAATAAGTCAACTCGCGGTCAGCATTTTTCGTTGCGCTAACACTTTTTTTCGTCTAGCCCCCAGCCGCCGAGCGTCTCCTAACGTGCGATAAGGAACTTCGTTTCAAAAAGATAATATAAATAAATCAACCAATTTTTTTTTTATCTAATACCTTTACTATTGTTTTGAATACTTTTATGTTTTATGGTTGAATTCGATAATATTATTATATAGGTCCACCAATCCAAACTCCCGTTACCAACACCCAATCATATCTACAAACTTGCAAAGGTTCCGATTCTATTGTAGTACATCTAACTAATGACTCTTTAAAAACTTTAAAATCTTACTTTGGTCACAGATAATATAATACTATACTAGTACTTTAGTTTAGTGATTTCAAATATGCTATTCTGACGCGTATGCATACTTTAAACAAGTACTCAATTTTATTCTGACATTGCACAGTTTAATCGAGACTGTGTTTTTGTGAGACGATGTTCAGTACTGTAGTTGATGTTCAGTACTATAGTAGTAATTAGCGCGTCTATTTATATTTTTGAATAATAGGTATGTTACATTGTCCTCACATTTCATTTACTAAGCAATGTAACCAGAAATTTGTAAAAAACATTTTGAAAAAGAGTGTCCTTGGAGTTTCTTGCCTGTTCGTCCTTCTCCATAGGATCTACGCATTGGAACAGGCAACTAGCTTCACGACTGACTTAGTCTGACTGACTCCTACTCCTGACAATTCAAAAATACCTATTATTGGTTTAATTGAAATAAATGGTTTTGATTTTGATTTTGATTGTCAAGACGAAAATCGGTTTCGTAAAATTTTGTTATGAAATAACAAATTTGACGTCATACTCCGCAATCGTCAAATCTTCAAACATCTACTTTTCGTGCTATTTTTAATTAACACGCTTATAATAGCTTGACTTTGTAAGTAACTGACTAGCTAGCTAAGTAATTATGTAAGCAACTCTTGGAAGTCAATTTCAACCTACTTCTTATTGTCACCATGTTGTATCGAAATAAAACTTTGTTTTGTTTGCAGTTTGGATGACAATACTAACATTTGACATTTTGGAACTGATCTGGTTACCAGGAGGTGGATAGTGGAACTCTTCAGTGGCTACTAATAAATCTTTTCGGCTTTGGATTCATATGATTCGTTTTGACGACTACAGCAAAATTGGGTTTGGTGACGTTGGTCTGATGATGGCTTCAGCCAGGTGGACAATAGGACTCTTTTTTAATTTTACATTCTTGTTCGCTTTTCAAGCCTGTTTTTTTTTACAAAAACTTTAATTTTTACAAAAAAAATAATAAAAAACTTAAAAACTTGAAAACAATAACAAATCTATTTAATTACATTTTAAGTCTTATTGAACACTTAATTTTATGAGCAACGGTTTTATAAATTATTTTTATCATAATAACTACCCTATTTTAATTTGACGTTTCACTTTAGACGATGTTGGATGTTGTAAACTTACAAATGAATGCCATTATGGCAAATATCAGTAGCAGTAAGTTTTTTAACCGAACTAATTTCACACTAAATATAAGTTTAGTCCTACGTTTTTAGAATACAAAACGTCTTTTGACAGGACCGAATTAAACCTCAATGATTTTTAATTCAGTTTAGAGAGTTTTATAACAACAGGATAGGCGCCCATGTCTTTTATTTCCAGTATCGGCGGTCGTGCATACCCCGTGGATAACGACGGACCAATATGGCTGCCGTAATGAGGTAGCTGCGCTGACCATATGTGGAATAGTTAGAATGGTACGGAGAAGGTATGTTTTTAATTGGTAGCTTTTGTTACCGAAGCTGATGATAATATTATGCCATGACTATTGGAATAAAGTTGTTGTTGCTGATGTAAAACGCCTTGTAAATTTAATGAATGATTGAATTAAACCTTTTGCTTCCAATAAATCTTTTCGTGTTACAGGAAAGATAATCTTAACTTAATCTTACTAATATTATAAAGTGAACGTTTGTGAGGATGGATGGATGGATGTTTGCTTGATGTCTTACTCTATCAGGCAAAAACAGTTTTACGGATCTAGATGAAATTTGGAACATATATAGATTATAGTGTGGAATACCGAGTAGGCTACATTTTATCCCGAATAAATGTACGATATCCGTGGGATAGATTAGACAAAAAACTCACTAAATTTCATCCAGATCCATTCAGACATTTTTCAACAAACATCCATCCATCCATCCATTCTCACAAACTTTCGCCTTTGTAATATTAGTAAGATTAAGTTCGAATTAGGAAGTTAAGTTAGGACTAGTTAGGATTACACAGCCTAAAATATTAAAAATGCATTTAATATTTGATAGGATGCACCGTGAAGTATGTCCGTGAATCAGTCATTACTGGAGTCACAAAACCCCTACTACGATACAAGTAAGTCTATCTGAAAGAACTTCTCTCGTATATAAATAGGCATAGCTATTCAAATGTTCGTCTGTTTGTTTGTTAAAACAACGCGTGGTATTCTTGACAAAGGAGTCAGCACGCTCGCGAACTTCATCCAAAGTGTTTTAAATTTCCTTGCGCATAGTTTAACTCCGTAAACTTTGGAGTTAAGGTAATTTTATAAAGTAAAAAAATTAAAATAGGCAGTCGTAGGAATGCCGACAGAAGTGAAAACTTAAAACAACGTATAACATTAGTATGACCGTGACGCGAACCCATAACTTTTGCGCTACCAAAAAACGCTCAACCTCGCTAAAGAAGTTTTCAATCACAATTCAGTATGAACTTCATAATTCTAATATTAGCACGATAAACCATTAACTACACACACTAACCTCACAATGTAAACCAAATAATTGTTAAAATAATTATTATTACGTACCAATAATAACTATTAAATTAATAATGACAATAATTACTTATTAATTTAATATACTAAACACAGCGACACAACAGCGAAAAGCAGCTGACTGTATCTTTCTCGCTCGGTTACTCTCGGCGGTCAAGAGTTCACCCGATCGAGCCTTTCACCTCAGAGCGTGACGGATCAGCCTAACTTACTACCTACGAAAAAATGTGTGTGCGGTGCGTTTTCACTTCAAAAACTTTTGAATGAAAAATATACAGTTGTGTTGTTCCAACCCATTTAAATGAATAAATGCTACTTGATGTTACTCTCTTTATAAATGAAATTTATTTGTTGGATTAATTACTACAAATTAATAGGTTAAACAGTGAGATACAAGGTAAAATTAATTTTAAAGGGCTTGGACTTCAAGCCAACAGCCAATTCGAGTTACAGATATGAGACCCTAACTTGCTCGAGGTAGGTACCTATCGCTAACACTCCCCAATCTATTCATATAATCAATATTTCTCTTATTGTCTTCCCTTCCTACCTACGATTCTCTTTCAATATATTTCCAACTCATTTTCCGCGCCTTTCTCCCAACTAAATTGGGGTCGGCTTTCAGTCTAACTACGATACGGCCGAACTTTAATATTTTACGTGAAGCGACTGCCATCAGACCTCCACAACCCAAGTCGGCTAGGCGATACCGAAGTTCTGTAGTTAGACCAGGTTGTAGGACTTTTTTAGGGCTCCAACTACAAGTAACGAATGCCATAGATGTTTGTATGGCACCCGGGATCGACGGTTTAACGTGCTCTTCGAGGCACGGAGGGGTCTCAATGTGTTAAGAATGGTCACAAATCCTTTTTTTTTTTAGGGCGTGTGGAAACCCCCTCGGGTCGTCTCCCCACCGGGGTTTTCGGTGGGGCGGTGTGTCGGAATCGAACAGACTAAAACCTAACGGTGTGCCGTACTGCGCCTTAAGTAGGAGGGATCCGGGAACAGCATGATCACCCATCCTAGATTCACCTGGCTAGCATTACTTAACTTTGTAATGTGCTACTCGGTTACCACTTAGCCACAAACCATTATATTTCCAACTCGTCAATTTGTAATTCTCAAAGAGCGCCCGGTTGACTATAGTAGGCTTGCCCTCTATTACGTCAGTTGGATCAAATTGTACTTGGCAAAATGTTGTTTTGTTGTGTGGTGGGTGTTAAATTCGTCTCGGCTTACACAACCCGATTTTAGTAACAAAGAAACACTGCTAATATTCTGTTAAAAATTTATAAAAATCCTTAAGAGACTCCCCTATGGTATCACTAAAAATCAAAGGCATTTTTGTTCGAAGTTTTCGTGTTTCTTAAAGAAAGTTAATCACGAAGTAGTTATTGTACGCGGTGTGCAGTGGTACAAAAATGTAAATAACGTTTGATACTACTATCTACGCTAGAAGTCTATGAACCTTACAAAGAGCTAATAATTTTAGCTAGTTCTAAACACGATCGTTTCACCAATATGGGTTCTAAAAAATATATGGTAACCTACTATTTTTGAAGCCAGTTTTAAAGTTTTTACGACGATCTACCATCTGTGTGTAGACCGCTGCAAGAACTTCAACTTTATACAAAGTAGCATTTATATATAATTAGCAGCACCCCGCGGTTTCACCCGGATCTCGTGGGAATATCGGGATAAAAAGTAGCCTATATGTTAATCCAGATTTCCAGCTATCCACATACCAAGTTTCATCGCAATCGGTTCAGTAGTTTTGGCGTGAAAGAGTAACCAAACATTGATCCATCCAAACTTTCACATTTATAATATTAGTGGGGTTGATAATCTTTACTCAAATTAATGCTATGTAATAAATAACACAATTAAAAAGCACACAGCTCCTAAATTATCAATATATTTAAGTATATAAGCAGTTTCGCGCCGCCCCCGCAGCTCCTCCCCGCAGCGCCTGGAGAGCAACGCGACTTGTTGTCCCAACGGTCACTGTGAGCATCCCTGCTGCACCATCTGTAAAGCCCTTGCCTACGAAGGCACAGATTTGGGCTGATGAAGAAGGTTTCGGGATAGCGAAACACTGAGAGCTGCTGTGGCCAGGGCCCTGTAGACCCTAATATAAAGGTGCGTGCCGCTGCGCGAAACACCTCAGTGTACATCTCTCGCATACATTACACCACTGAGGCAGAAGAGATCGCCAAGTACTTGTACCAGAAGCTGAATTACGAGAGTGCAGCTGCTTGAGTCGCGCTGCAACATCAACTTCAAGGCGTTCGTGGTGCGAGTACCCAACTGTTATCTGCAAAAGTGTTAGATGAAAGCTTTGAGCGCAAGTTTTGGTATTTCGTCGCTTCACGGGACAAGTACCAATGGTCCGCACAAACACCTAGTGCAAGTAGTGAATGCTACTAATTTAGTTTTAAGTTATATTTACTAACACACAATGTTTTAGTATGTATATTTAGATTAAGGTATTTATCTATGGGCCTATGCACAATGAAATAAAGGATTATATTAGTAGAGTAGTGTTCAGGTTCGAACACAAGCTCACTAACATAAGAGTTTAGATTAGTAGGAGGGTTAACCGACATACGAGCATTGTTTGACCCCAGTTATATTTATATTCTTGTTCATCATCATCATCAGCCTATCGCCGTCCACTGCTGGACGAAGGCCTCCCCCAAGGAACGCTTACTACCCCGGTTTTGGGCAGTCCGCATCCATCCGCTGCTAGCCACCTTCTTCGAGTCGTTGATGCATCGTGCCCGTTATTAGCATTATTTATTTATCATCTGTCTACCCTCCTCTCAATTTTACTTGGAGTCGACGCATTATTTGTGTCTCCTTCCATTTTACTCTAGCATTCGTAACTTCTCTGCTTATCCTATTTCTCTAGTATTCTTCACTGGCCGTTCCCGGCAGTTTCACTTGCGTTTATAGTCACTGCTGCACTCCTAAGGGTCATAGCGTGATGTCTATAACCTATCTCAGTGAATACTCTATCCAATATAAAAATAATTTTTCGAATCTGACTGGTAGTTCCAGAGATACGCGCGTTTAAACAAACAATCAAACAAAAATAGCCGTGGTCACAGGCTGACTGAGGTTTTTTTGTTTGATTGTGCAACCTGGTCGAAACGTCTGGTAATTCAGAGGTACATAAAGCGGTCCCTAAACGATCATGCGGCATGATCGTCTACGTGCTGTCATGCATGCATGACCGTTTAATTGTATTGATTGATGCGAATGACATGCAAACTACTTGCTGGCAGTTGATTGACAATTCCTTTTACTTTTAGATTTAAAAAAATATTTATTTATAAATCTGCCTTTGACAAAGACATTTCCATACTAGTGCAGAACACCTCTTCACTGTACTATCTATATCGACTGAATAAAATGATTATACCAAACGAATTATCATGCTGCATGAAAGACTCTCAATAGGTCTTTCGTGCAGCATGTTGATTCAGCATGTCATGCCGCATGATCGTATAGGGACCGTTTAATACCTATTTCGTGGTCCCGTTAATTCCCGTATATATACATAACTATTAAAAAACCTCTTCGGCTTTATTTTAGCAGTACAGATTGATTATTAAAAAAAAACTGTATGGAAGAAATCGAGAACGCGTGAGGGTGTCTGAAAGCTGTCTAATCGTCTGGAGACTGTTGAGTTTATATTTATATATAGTTTTAATAGGTTATTTTGTACCCATATTTTCGAAGGTCGGATTTTACGTCTCCGGAGAATCCACACAGCAATAAAATTTTAAATGGACCTCGGTCGCTTCGTAGATAGGTGTCGTTTACATGTTGCAATTTTATTTTAATTTTCATTCAATTGTGACTAGCTTTTGCACACGGCTTCAAACTTACACAACAGTATTTCGTTAAGGATGGAAGGTGGTGTGTCCTTTTTTGTACGCCAGACAACGTTAATGCAAAACTCCATGATGATCAAACGCTTAAAACGTAATAAACGAATAAAGACACATTCGCATTTATAATAAGTATTAGTTATGATTTCAATATTTTTCGCTTCTAGAATTTGGAATGTAAAAAATTATTGTATATTGTATTTTACAATTTCTTTTTGACGTGATAACGTCTTATAAATCGATGAACGCCGACTGCAGGCATGAAAAAGCATGACTCATTGTCACGTTCCGCCCGAGCCGAGCGTGCAAGCAAGAGCGCTGAACAAGCAATAAAGAGGCACGATCGGCCTACTTATGACGTTATCACGCAAAATTATCCTCCGTAAACCGACTTTACAGACAACCAAGTTTTTGGTTTTTTGGGTCTTAAACTTTTAATGTTAATAAGTGACATCGGTGTAATTTTCGTTTAAAGTCTAAGACGATCTGCAAACGCAAACTGCAAGCGACACTACTGGTTTCTATGAATTTCTATGAAAAATCTTCTCGGACTTTTATCGCATGGTCAATATATATATTGGCTTTCCAAATTTTAATAGAGTGCCCACAGGTAGCCCTGAAACAAAATTTGTGCACGAATGACAGATCTCGGCAGCCGGTAGTTGCACAAGTAAGAAGAAAACGTAAAATTAGTCAAACTGACAGTGCTCGCCACGGCCATCTAGGATTTTGTTTTGGTAAGACAGGTAAGATTAGTCGCTTAATGAGCATTTTTCCTTAGCTAAAAGCCCTTCATTTATCACTTGGGCGTTAGACTGCTCTCCTTACATAAAAGGCTACAACAAGCAATGCCATGAATTTTAAAACCGAGCTTACGCCGTTAAATTTAATCGTTCTTTTACTGCGTGATTTGATGGAGATCAAGCGGTTAGTTAGTGTTTAGTTTTCGGTTCACTACAAACTTCACGTGTATCCTATTTCTACCTGTATATTATTATTCAATTATTTCTTGGTTTTTCTCTTAATATTCTTTTAATTGAACTCAACTTTATTTTGAAATTGATATGGTGAGGTATTTTTCCGATGCGGCTTTTTATTTATCGACACCAATACCATTTTACTAACTTTTAAACTTTCGCGTTCCATTTATTTATTATTATATTCTGTAAGCATAGGGACACTGTTAGTATAGTATGTGACGGTACATGGCGAAACGAAAATATCAAAAATATCAAAAAAGTGGAGGTGGATGAAGAACCTTCTACCTCACGATGTCGGCGACGGAGGGCGTGCACCGCTGAGCCAGTCAGCCTGTGACCACGGCCAGTGCAACCTGGTCGAAACGTCAGGCAATTCAGAGGTATGTAATACCTTTTCGTGATCGCGTTAATTCCCGTTCATACGTAGATAATACAATACCATTTTACCTGCAGAGGCATCTCGAATACCTACTAAAATTCACAATTACCACCACCACCGTGTTCATTCATCCATGTTCCCATAAAGAATCCAAAAATGAAATGCAAAAGATAAACCTTATCGTCGAAGTTCCATGTAAACCCAGCTGAAGTTTCTTTTATTTTCCTGTCAGTCCCGGATTGCGACACACCTCTTGCGAAACTTTTCAAAAACTTGTTTTTTTTTCTTGTCCAAGATTGATAGCTCTCCGAACTTTTTCGCGGATCCGGGTGCACGACAGTATAAGCCAAGTTCATGATAATTTATCATTTTAATGATGGAGTTCTTTATTTTCATTTCTTTATAAAAGTGCAAAATAAAATTCATGTCCTTCTGGCTCTTGGTACACGCTTCTTTGCTCTTACGCTGGAGTTTTATAAAGAATGTAATCTGACATCAACCGATTATGATTTTGACGTTTGAACTGCTATGTTATTCTTTTGTTTTTGTTTATTAAATATTTTCATGATGCTTGGTATACAATAAAACATGACATCTTCAACGATTACGCGTTACGGCCTTACCTTTGTTGCTTAGTAGCCCAGTCAAGGAACTAAAATACCAAAATTTTGGATTACCAAGCATTTTTATTTTTGGATCAAAAGTAAAAAAATGCGCTGATTAAGGACTTCGATTTCCGCGTTCTGGACAAGTGGGGCGTCATTTTTTTTTTAACAATTTAACAAAAAAAAGTTACAACTTAATTCCACTTAGGAATTAACTTGTAGCAGAAAATCACACGAAGATATCACACGAAATGTAAAAAAAATGTGTTTTTTAACTATAAGCTTTTATTATTTATATATTAAATTAATAACTTTAGCGAGACGAGTCTACCCAAATTTCGATAGACGGGATTAGACTAGGTATTTAAAAGTAGCTCTAATGTGCTACTTTTAAATAGCTGGGATTGTTTAAAGCAAAATGTTATTTCAAAGTTTCGACAAAACTGCCTATGCAATTTAAAGTCCACGATTTTATTAGTAGTAAATAAAACATAACAAAATAGATACTTTATTGTTTTCGTCGCTTTCAAAGAAATACATTCCTCCGCATACATTCTTGTGTCAACCGATAGACCTGGTTCCAAAGGTGTAAAATTTTATTGAGGAAAACCAAATTGTATTGTTTATCTTAGGGAGAATATGGCAAAAAAATAAGATGTAACTGAAAGATAAAATAATATTTTTGTTTTACTGATGATAGGGTGAATAATGTTGATAAATATATGGATTACACTATGTCAGCAGAGATGGCACCTTCCCTCACAGTCACACATGTTGATTTACGCGAAACCGGTATTTAAATAGGTAACAAATTACGGGGAAGTTATAATATTTTGAAACTAAAAACTTTAATAAGTACGTAGGTACATTTAACGAAACGTGGGACAGTTCTTAATGCTTGTTGTCAGCTCGAAGTCTCGAAAGAAACAGAGCGTTTTAACACGCACGCGTACGCAGCCCTCGCATCGACTCGAGCGAACGTCCTGCCACGCTCTGTCGAAATGCGCCAACTTCAGCGCACTTTAGTTTCGTTCAATTGACGTCCCTTAGCAAATAATTATATCATTGGTGTTATGTCGCTTTTATTTTTATTGTGTCTAGACAGGCACAGTTATAGAGTACCTTCAGCACCCATATAACCCATTGTTTCCAAAAAGCAGATTTGTATTGCAAAAGACGTGGTCCGCTTGGAACGCTTCTATTAATGAAGGTTCTTTGGTAGTTTCCCTCTAGAATTGAAAACATCTGCAGTAGACGTGCTTCACTCTCATCCCCGCCACTAGACGTCTCGGATGTCTTGCATCAGTATTGTGTTAGCGTAAACGCTGCATATAAAGCTGCATATAAAGACTCAAATGACAATTGGTACAAATCCTACTAATATTATAAACGTGAAAGTTTAAAGATTATAGATGGTTTTTACTTTTCACGCAAAAACTACTGAACCGAATGCGATGAAACTTGGTACGTAATTAGCTGGAAATCTGGATTAACACAATGCTGCATTATGCTTATTAAGCCTATGCTACTTCATAGCCCGATATTCCCACGGCACCAGGACTTCACGGGTGAAACCGCGGGGCGCAGCTAGTACGAAATAGACTCATATGTTTAGACTCAACGCATACGCAAACCAACCATAGACCAAACTTTTTAAATATGGAATGTAAATTTGATTTTTTTCTTCAAGCTATTTTGCACTTAATTACGTAGTAGTAAAAGTATCTATTTGTATGTCTATAATGGGTAAGCATTCGGTACTACAGTAATATTTATTTAGTGTTACTAATTAGGAGCCAATCAAGGCATCTTTCACGCTTTACCTTATCTTATCGTTTTCCCCAAAACATCATTCTTTAACAATACTATCCACCTTTAGGAACCACAAAATTGATAAAGCGATTACCCATCCATAGATTAACCTTGATAGGATTTCCTAACCTCGTCAAAAGATCGGCGTGCTGCTACTCAGTCAGTAAAGTTTGACATTAATGACGTTATATTCTTCAACAATTGTATTCCGCATTACATAGAAACTTAATACACCTACCTTGTTTATTTAATTACGAAGCAACCCATTAAAATGCGGTCCCCATAATAATTACAAGGGAAGCTTAGAGATATCGCGTGACAATATACAGGGTGCGGGCTTGGCAATGTCACGGTTAAAATAAGAACACGCTATGTAAAATATAGCTCTGGTAAATGATACCGGAGTTTAAATACAAATTGTTTTGGATGTAATGCTACATAATTGATGTTGGATATTTTTGTATAGGAAAATTAAATTAGTACTAAGTCGCACACAATGAAGTCATTCTATTCTAGGTCATAGCAGATCTGTCAATACTGGGAATAAATTCGGTTTAGTCCACGAAATGACTGAGATGGATGTTCAGTTAACCAACTCCCTTCGTCGAATGATTTGGGTTCTATTCCCCCAAAGGAGAAATAATATTTATGTGATTTCTAGGCAATGGTTTTGATATTTTCTTAGTGCGAACGTTGTGTTTTAAAATAAGAGATAGAGCGCAATAGATTTTAAATCGATGCAGAACCTCCTGGATAGTGACTCTCTGTAACATCTTACTTGTAAACAGCTTCTCCAAAGAGAACGCGCTGAGGTTAACCTCCGCTATATTCCACCTTCTTAACACTGGCTGGGTTAAGAAGGTAGAGCACAGGGGCCGGACTGGTCAAGTACCTTAGTTGTTGAATAAAGTATAATATAGCTGCCTTACTCAATACAAACATTGAGTAAAGCCGCCGAAAATCAGGAAGAGCTTATCGTGGGAATATCGGGAGAGTCTATGTGTTAATCCAGGTCTCCAGCTATCTACACACCAAGTTTCATCGAAATCGGGTTAGTAGTTTTAGCGTGAAAGAGTAACAAATATCCATACATCCTCACAAACTTTCACGTTTATAATATTAGTAGGATTTGTATTTCACAAAACTAAAAGCAGGCTAATTTAGTCTATTATAGTTTAAAATAGTTAGAACTTTGTAATTCAACTAGTGATCCGTTGGAAGTTTGTATTTATATTAACTATCTAACATTTGACGATAATTAGAAGGTGCCGTGTCAGCGCACGATTAGCGGTGAAAACTTTTTGTTCTAAACATAGATGTTGGAGTAAGTTTAAAAGGAATTTATTTGCATGAATATTATGAAGACATTGGTGTCATCGGCAATAATAGTTGTGCAAGGTCGAGGTAGCCACGGTGAGGTTGTAAAATATGAGTGCAGAAAACTGGAGGACACCACTCTTGGGATCAGACGGCCGTGTGTAAGGTGTTTCAAGTGACTGGCCAGTTGGTCTAGTGGTTAGTGACCCTGACTGCTGAGCCAGAGGTCGTGGGTTCGATTCCCACCCAGGACAAATAATTGTGTGATGAGCATGATCATTTGTTCTGTGTCTGGGTGTAATTTATCTGCAATATGTATGTATTTAGAAATATATAAGTATGTTTATCAGCATTCTGGTTACCATAGTACAGGCTTCGACTAGTTTGGGATCAGATGGCCGTGTGTGAGATGTGTGAAGTTATGAAGTTATTTTATTATACATTCATTTTGTTCGGCGTCGCGTCGGCTCAAAATTATTTACGTGTTTACATTATTGTAAGAGTTTAGGCTAACAAGTTTATTGTTCACTATTTAGATCCTTTTTTTTGTCGGTTTATTTTTTTGTTAAAAAATTTTTTAGTTTAATTTTTCAGTTTTTTGTGGCTAGTTACGTATTTAAAATTCTTACTTAATTAACTTATGTATAATATAATTACCTTTAACTACTCATTGTTATTTGCTTTAGGTAAATATTTAAACAACAGATATTCAACAAGCCTTTATTAGGTTTAAAGTTCTCTTCGTGGGAGAGCCGTGCCTCGGTACGTATGGGCCGGCTCGACCGGAGTGATACCACGGCCTCACAGAAAACTTCGCCGAGTGAGTGAGTTCTTCTACCCTTTAACTACTCCCACTTTAAAGGCTGGCAACGCACTTGTGACTATTGAGTTGCAGGTGCCCATGGGCCGCGGTAGTCATTTACCATCAGGTAACCCGTCTGCTCGTTTGCATAAACATATATAACGTAAAAAAGAGGAATGAAAAAAAATTTATAAGAACAAACACGAGTTAGCTACTGTAAACCATTGAGAAGTTCCCTTACCTGGCTTCCGCATCCATTATCAAATCAACTACAGGTCTCCGTCATGTTGTTGTGTCAATAAAGTACATGGTGTGCTTCAACAAAATCGGTTCACAGGTCAATGGGTGAACAATAATAATTCGTCCCCTCGTTTTTACCCTAGGGTTGAAATATAAATGCGACTAATTGAAGTAAAAAAAGAACTATCAAAATCGGACTAACTTGTAAAAAATAAAAAGTTAAGCATGGTCATACATAAAAAAATATTAATTGACTTGAGAACCTCCTTCATGTTGTCATGCATCGGTTAAAAAAGGAACTACCAAAATGAACCTAATATTTGCCAGCATTTATCTTTTTTAAACAGCGAACAAAAAAATTAAAAGAGTTAAGAGGCCGTATACGAAATTTTACCGATTTCGCTGATTTACGTGGTTTTACAGACGTGATTTTACAGTTAAAATAATATATTTCTATAAGTTTTTATGAACAACGTAAAAGATCATTTCAAATTTTACAGAAAATGTACAAAATTTTGCTTTTGATTTCGGCTACGTGGAACTCTCATTCATAAAATTACAACAACAGAAATAAACTTCAGTTCAAAATCAACCCATTTGCTGAAAAAAATTTGCAAAAAAAAAAATGTTAATAAAAATGTTTTAAAACAATCTAAATCTCGCATTATAATTTAAAATAAAAGTAAAAAAGCGGTTCATTCAATACATTTAAATTAAAATGACCTTTTATGTTGTTCATAAAAACTTACAGAAATATAGTATTTTAACTGTAAAACCACGTAAACCAGCGAAATTGGCAAAATTTCATATACGGCCTCTTAAGTAGGTACTGCCAACATTTTAAAATCACTGAAACGATTTTTTTTTTAAGTCTGTACTGTATTTCTGAGCTATATGCTATACCCTGAACGGCAACAGATACTAACGGATGGTTTGAGATTTGAAAAAGGTTAAGCTGCTGCACTCTCGTGCATAACCTTATTAAAGAGTTTATTTCCAAGAGACTTTTCCTATCTCTAGACTCATTCGAAAGCAGTGGATTGCGCACGTGTAACCTGAGTGTATTTCCGTTGTCCATATCATGCCCTGTCCCCATTGAAAGCAGATATAAGTGTTTGGTATTAATTTCAACTTGATGCTGAGAAAAAGGGTATTGGCAGACAGACAGGCAGACTGACAACAAAGTGATCCTATGAGGGTTGTGAATAAACGTACGGCCTATCAAGTCGAAAGGACACCAGTGCTAATAAATGATCTCAACATCAGATGTATAAGTAGTGAAATGCCAACTGTAGTCTCTTTTCTAACAAGCTCTGCTAAAAGTGGAAAAAAATTCGGATTCGGAAAACGTCTACTCGTCTTTTGTCAGTGGTAGTAGAAGGATCTTCGTCACATGACAAGAAGATATATAATAGGGGAATAGCGAATTCCTCCTAGACAAGTTGTTGTAATTAGTTCAACACAAGTTCACCCTTCAGAAGACTATAGTTAACCAGTGACACTACTCTTGCTACTTGTTGCTAGTGAAGGTAACCACTTAATCTTAAGCGGACTGTGTTCTTGTATTCTAATATTAAGTATATTATCATTTTTACGAAATTAGCAAACATATTGAATTCTATTCTTAGACTTAAACACACAATCATAAGTCATGTTAGCCTCATACAATAAATCACCTAAAATAATCGGGACAAAACTTCTTCATAGAAAACCACATACAGATTGCAGTTTTGAAAACCTTAATTCCTTGACAGAGAGCTTAAATTTGTTAATCAAAAGTGATTAGTGTTTGTATTATTATATTTATATTTGCCCTTGGTATGAACATACAAAACTTAGAACTGACACGAATATGTTCCTGTTATTTATGATATTTCAGATGTTATCTAACATTTCGTACGAAAAACAGAAAATCATATACCTACTTACTAGGATCGGATACTAGAATATTCTACTTTACGAAACTAGTTCATGGAGTACAAACACGTAAAAACTATATTTTAAATATATAGACTGAAAAACTTTTTTAACCAATCGAATTGAGTTTTTACACGCTTTATATTAGCTTCACTTGTATGTTTGTTTGTAACCGACTCCTTAGGGCGCGATTTTGACCCACCTTAAACGGCCAGATTTCATTCAAATTTTGCACACCTGTCAAAGACCGATGACAATGCAATAATTATGACGATTTAAAAAAATATGCCCACACCTGATGTCCCTAAAAAAAAAAAAAATAGCAGATGCTGCTGAGATTTTCCTAATAGAGAAACCCAATAACTCCAGAATTGAACCAAAGACTCGTGATTTCAGCTAAATATAAACGCCAACTAACACTACCCAGTAACATGGGGTCAATTAGGCTGCCTAGTCTGAAATTATTAACCTGTAAATCAACATTTTTTGGTATTAATTTTCAGGGTATTCCAGTCCACCTACCAACAATTGTACCATGTACACACGATACGCTAGCCCAAACTTCTAGAAACAACATTAATACTATCACGCAATACAAGCCAGAGGCATGCCCTGATTATTTCATAGTTTGTAGAAGGTTTGTCCAAGTTAAACAGTGATGTCACGGCAGACCAACCCTGTTTTACTACACAGTTAATGAGAGACAAGCTCATGTAAGCGACATGAAATTAGATCAGTATTAACCAGGTCAGGCAAAGGTCAGGATTTTGACTAACAAAAAAGTTTCATAGAAAATTGGTCTCTTTTATAATACGATGAGGTTTTTGGGGTACGACTTTTTTATGTTAATATTGTAAAAAGTCTGAGATAAAAGACCGTAACAAGCCCAGAATAAAAAAAACCGGGCCCGCAGCAGGCCCGCAGAGGTAGATTTCGTGTTTTTTTTATTTTTTTGAAAATCTGCTCCACAGTCCCCCCTTTGGGGGAATATTCCCCATTCACGAACTTAACCTTTATTTTTGCCCTGTTGATTTGTCGTCCAAGTTTGAAAGCAATAAAATTGAGGTACATACATATATATATATATATATATATTTATATATATATATATATATATATATATATATATATTTATATTTATATAAACTTTTTAACTGGCGGTTCTTTTGGGGTCTAGGGATCATAACTAGACCTCCTGTGAAGAAATTTTTGGAAAACTCGACAACTGGTACAAAACCAATAGGTAGACTTTTTACGAAATCTACACCTAAAACTGTCTAATCTGACTCTATAAAACTAATGCTAACATGTGTTTTAATAAATAATGACTACCTACTTAATTATTATTCCTGGAAGTTAATCGATAGGAGAAGATTTGACAATGGTTCCAATTCTGTTACTTCACTCGCTAAATTAAAACTCACAAAATTTTCTACATATAAGATGTAAACCTTGTACACTTCAAAACAAGGTCTTATTTCAAATTGAAACAAGTAGGTAACATATGTCGCTATCGAAATAAGCAATTTATTTGTCGACTAAAGTCTGATACGCTTAAATACACTTTAATACCACGTAGCGAGAGCCGCTATCCGTTGAATGCCATCTCTTTTGTTCTGTGTTTTTAGTAAGCATCTTCGTAGGTGTAGATTAAAAACACGTCATCCTTGTTCGTTTTGAACAAGTTTTTATACGGCAATTATACAGCGTCTGAATAAATGGAGACTCTCGCTGCGTGGAAATAAACTTGAGTATACGTTGACAGGTTTTAGTGAAATTTAGCGGCGATAATTACGAAGAACACTAGGTTGATTTCATATGAAGAAATTAAGTCAGGTTTTAGTTTAGTCGAGTGTACAATAGAATCGGCACCAATATTAATAATTCTTAATTAAATGTTTCTCTTACATTGTACCATCGGATAATATACTCTTACATATTTCAATAGTTTATTAATGAACGACGAAAGAACAACCGCTGGAAATAGTTTTAGAAATAGAACTACATATATATAATAATACTGATATAATTAATACATATACTGATAGACTGAATGCGGAAGGCGGAGGATCGAGTGTTATAGCGCACATTGAGAGAGGTCTATGTTTAGCAGTGGACTGCAAGGGGCTAGTTAATTGATTAATTATAAAATAAATAAGCATACATACGGCCACAGGTATGGTGAGAATTACTTTTCGTTTACTTCGCAAGGCACAAAAATAAAATAATAGACAACCTAACACCCCTGGCATTTGAAGCCTCCATAAGTCACTGTACCCCTTCACCGTTACGTGGAACGTATGCTTGTTTGCCATCCTAATTGTGCAAAAAGAAATAAAAACACAACGCAGTAGCACCACACCTTCACTTTAAAGCTCACTTTCTTCCATAACAAAAGGTAAAGTTAAAATAAAAGGTTCTTTGGTAAACACCAGCTCTCGGTACTAATTAGCCACCTCTAGATAATGCAAGCTTTAAAACATAGACTTAGTAAGAGACCAACTTGGCTAGATTTAGTTTTAATGGTATTTATGTGAAAAGCGACGTTATCTGATATCTGAAGATTTACATTTTAATGTACTAGCAGCGCCTCGTCGTTTCACCCGCGTAAGTCTCGATCCCGTGGGAATGTCGGGATAAAACCTATGCGTTATCCAGGTCTCCAGCTATCTACATACCAAGTTTCATCACAATCGGTCCAGTAGTTTTTGTGTGAAAACATTACAAACATACACACAAATGTTTCCTCTTTATAATATTAGTTTCGATGAAATGGCTATGGAATGAGCTCCCTGCCGACGTCTTCCTGAGGGACTACAGCATACCGTTCTGTAAGAAAGAAGTGTACAGGATTCTAAAGGGTCGTCAACGCGCATGCAAGTTACCTGGAATTGCAAGCGTTCATAAGGTACAGTAACCACTTACCATCTGTATCTCTTATCATCTCATATAATATGTAGCTGTCGCCAAAAAGACGATGACTTGAACAAAAGGTATTTTACCTTATAAATTAAATCGTGATTAAGCTTTTAGTAGTGCATATTATTAAGAAAAGAGGTAAACAGTAAAAACGGAAAGGCTAAGGAATGCATCATGACTGAGTAGATAAGAATGTGTTATATGCAAATATTGGAAACTTACTAATCTATGCTATAAATATTATAGAGCTGAGGAGTTTGTTTGGTTGAACGCGTTAATCTTAGGAACTCTTGGTTTGAATTGAAAAAATATTTTAGTGTTGGATAGCCCATTTATCGAGAAAGGCTATATAACATCACGCTACGACCAATAGGAGTGGAGCATCATTGAAAAATGTTGCAAAAACGGCGAACGAAGTTGCGTAAGTCGGGTAGTTCAATAATAATACTATTTACTGTTGGAGTCGTATTAAAACGTAAATCTATGTGTATTACGTATATATACAATCATATTTACCTATATATTAATGCGTGAAGAGAATTATTTGTACGATTTTTTAAGAAAAATTTGCCAAAAACGCACGTGATTTTTTTTTTTTTATATTATAGGGGCAAACGAGCAGACAGAAATATTTAAAGTTTGTATATAAAAGAACTGCATAAAGCTAAAATTGTTAAACAACATGTGTCACAAATTTACAAAATATTAAAAGAGTTCTACTTATATTGGAAAATAGTAGGTAAAATATTCGACCATTATTCGTAATAATGGTCGAATTTAGACCACCAGGAGATTACAAGTATATATTGATAAGCAATGAAAAGTTCAGTACCTTTTTCTCTTTTGTCTGTCAATAGATTTTATTTTAACCTCCGACGCAAAAAGAGGGGTTATAACTTATGTTTGTCGTGTCTGTGTGTCTATGTATCTGTGTGTGTCTGTCTGTGGCATCGTAGTTCCCGAACGGATGGACCTATTAAAGTGCGTTTTTTATTTGTTTAAAAGGTGACTTGATCAGCAGTGTTCTATAATTGTGTAATTATACATTTTAAATTTGTCAATAGATTTTATTTTGGTTTTTGTTAAGCAGATATTGAAGCTTAATTGCTATTAATAATTAAATTAATTTCGACCTCTAGGCGCCCATTAGTATAAACAATAAATTGAGACATAAAATAGATAAAATAAATGAAATTAAAATTTATGCGTCAGACCTTGGTTACAGGTATACCTGCCTCTAAATATTTTATTATACTTTAAAGAAATAAAATAAAATTAGTTATCTCGACTTATATACGAGACTCATCATGATAAAACTGTAACAGGTCCAATTCTGTATATTGATGATATTTTGTTTTTTTTGGATGCTACTCCGTAATCGAAACTGAAGCGAAAACTATTTTTTTTTTCATGTTTCATGTTTTTCAAGTAACATCCATCCCACTAATATTATAAATATGAAAGTTTGGATAAATGGATGTTTGTTACCCTTTCACGCCAAAACTACTAAACCGATTGCTATTAAACTTGGTGTGTAGATAACTGGAGACCTGGATTAATATATAGGTTCCTGTTTATCAGGATATTCCCACGGGACCGGGACTTACGCAGGTGAAACCGCTGGCTGCTAGTATTTAATATTATAAATGCGAAAGTAACTCTGTTTGTTTGGGACCTTTTCACGACTAAACGCCTGAACAGATCGTAATGAAATTTGGCAAGGAGACAGTTTATATCTTCTACTTTTTATCCCAGAAAAATCTGTGGGATAAATTTAAATTTTGCGTAACAGCCAGTGTCAAATTAATAATCAGAATAAATAACTTCCAAAGACCTAATATACCAGGAATATTGTGAAATAAATACATTTAACAGGTCTACGGGCCCAACACTCTGAGTTACAGTCATATTATCCTTTTACTTTTAGTTTCTAAGAACTGACTTTGCATACTCGCTTGCTCGTAAAGTCAGTGACGCACCGCGCGCTTTAATTCTTACTCTCTGGAAAAGGTGATTGAAAAAAAACATTTTTAAATACGGAAATTGGTATCAGATTGAAATACTTGTGGTCAAGATATGTTTTGTGTATTGGTGTGTTTCAAGTTGAAAATAAAACACGGAAGTTAAGCCAAAATATAAATATGACGGCGCACCGATTGTTTCAGTTGGCAACATTATTAATAAAGTGTCAGAAATTAAGACACTGACGCAACACCGAGCGCTGGCGCGCGACGGATGACAGAACGGTTCGGATAGGCCGCTGAAAAGGCAGAATCGATTTGTACTCGTAGGCGCACCACGTGTTCTGTGGAGTGTCGTGATTTAAAGCTTGATTGAAGATGACTAATCATTATTCAGAGTATATTTTTGTGTCATACAGAGTGTAGTAAAATGACTGTGAAAATCACGTTTTTATTCTCCTCCCCCGCCAACTCACATCTACCTGCAACATTAAACATGAACACGTCCGATGTTTCCGATAGACCAGTAGGAGTTTCTACAAATAAAATAAGTCTCTGTTTTTCGTCTTTTTAGGTTTCCATTTCTTCCATATCCATTTCCGCGGATCGCTTTGTTGTCTGTCTGACAATTTATTTTATATATATATATCGAAATCAGTATGAAATACTTAGGTCTACGGCTACCAGGAGGAACTCAGTGACAGTAGATGTAAACAATCAAGCTTCTAAGTAAGGTCTTGCAGCACGAGTAAAGGTATTGTTTTTAATTAGTAGTTATATCATATTAAAAGCAACCAGACGAGTCTTGCACCGATGGTTCCGTAAGCAAACAAACTTGTATGCAGATGGTACGTCCATTTCGATTCTTGAAGATTTTTGCCCGTCTTTTCCGAAAAACAAACATAACATTAAAGATCTAAAAATACTGTCCCATACATCGATTTACGATAAAGTCTACTTTCCAACTGCAAAATATAAGTTTGTAATCACAGAAACTATTTTATTTATGTGATATATTTAATTTGCTTCTTACCAAATTTAATTTTTCTAGGCCAATGAGAAGTATATATATCTGAGTTCTGATTTACCTGTCAAATATTCAAATATGTTAAAACCTAAGCACAGAATACATAATAGTAATAATGGCTGCTTCTGATTGTGTTGACTTAGATGATTAATTTTTTTCAGCTTCAACTGACCCGACTGCACTGACAACTGACTGCACGGGTTCCCGAGGAAATGATTATGATTCTAGGTCAATGGAAAGTACCCTGTAGGTTTTGATTTACCTGCGAAATGTTAAAATTTGGCCAAATATAAGGTTTAATTGGCCCGACTGTGTTAACTTATAAGCTTGATTTTTTACAGCTTCAAGGGACCGCAGACATAAGTATTTGGTATTAATTTCAACTTGATGCGTCCACGAGATCCTGAGAAAAAGGGTCTGTAAGACAGACAGACGGACAACAAAGTGATCTTATAAAGTTCCTTTTAAGGAGCGGAACCCTAAAAAGAGATAACATACTTTCATTTGCAGTCGGAAAATAGGTAAAGACATTTTAACGCACATTTTGCTCCAATAGACATAATATGCGCATAGTTGATCACTGACGTTTTTTCTAGGAACGTGTATATTTTAAAACAGTTATTGTCATAACTGTAATTAGTTATGACTAATGTAACCAACTTCAAAGTTATTACTTACTCGCGTTTGTTTTTCACAATGCAATAATGTTCTTCCTGTTTGTTTGTATTTCTTTATTACTACTGGTACCAAAGAAGTAATTAATTTACAACTTTCACTGTTTTCACTAACAAGGTAATTAATTATTTAAATGTCAACTCAACATAGTCCATGACTTTGGTTATTTTATTTTCAATAATAATAATAATAACTTCACACATCTCACACTCGGCCGTCTGATTCCAAACTAGGCAGAGAGATATTACAGACTATGGTAACCAGACTGCTGATAAACCTACTTATATATTTCTAAATACATACATATTATAGATAAATTACACCCAGACACAGAACAAATGACCATGCTCATCATACAATTATTTGTCCTGGGTGGGAATCGAACCCACGACCTCTGGCTCAGCAGTCAGGATCACTAACCACCAGACAAACAGGCCAGTCAATACAGCAGCTGAAGGACGGAAAACAGCCTATTTTAAGCGAATCATATGCTACCATGTGACTTACTATCACCATTCGATTTACCATTTGTTTTGCAAATATTTCAACAAGAAGTATGTTAAGAAGCTTGGAACGAGTATCCAAATCAATTATCCTAGAAATATTTCTACTTCATATACACATATTACTGTCTCGCGTTGCTGCGTGTAATTTTTTTTAAGCATTTGAATTTTTAGAACCGTTAATCCTGCAGAGTATCATGCTAAGCATTGCTGAAGTTACTGTTGGTGTAGTAGTTACCGGGACTGTAAGATGTAAGACTTTAACCCTCTCTCCCCTTTTCTACCTCTCTTCCCCCGTTCCTCCCTTCCCCTACTTCCACCTTAAAGGGCGGCAACGCACTTGTGGCTCATAAGTTACAGGCGCCCATGGGCGGCGGTAGTCATTTACCATCAGGTGATCCGTCTGCTTGTTTGCCCCCTATACAATAAAAAAAAAGATGGATTAGGTGAAACAAAATCAAACTTATATATTTTTTTATTTATGACTGACTTGTATTTTTTACATGTTTTACATACCATATTAGACTTAGATACCCTCTAACTGAGACTATTTACGTACCACGTAACCACGTAAGAATTGAAATAAAATTTTGGCCTACCGTTTTAAATTCTCCCCTCCTCTCCATGTCGCGTTACTCCTCGTCTAATAAAATTTATTTATTTTTATTTTTTTAAGATTCAAAAAAATTACTTACACATAGAAACATTTACAGTATAAGAATACAGGGTGTGTGAATTTAAAGTGTAATTGCTCATTGATCATCGGTACCCACAAAAATCTAATAATTAGATAATAATTAGTATAAGTTTAGTATTACTTACTAGTACTATGTATATCACCAACCTAACTAAGGTTACGTTTGCCACAATGTAAAGAAGTTGCAAATGTTCTTTTCCTTTTATTTCGAAAGCTAACCTTTAGTTTTTAGATAGATTTATTTTAACACTAAATGAGAGAGAAAAGGTGTGGTTCGACTGTTTTATTTTAAGGCCAGTATCTTTTTGACCGACGAAAAAAAAGGAAGTTCTCAATTCGACCGTATAATATTTTTTTTTTATATCTGTTCAGCCCTCATTCCGTTATTTATGAACCGATTTTGATTATTCTTTTTTTGTTAGATAGGGTATACCTCAAGGGTGGTCTCATGTTAAGGAAGTCAGGATCTGATGATAGGGTCCTGAAAAAATTGAGAGAAACCCTCGAAAATTGTAGGAACGAATAGTGTTTCTGTTTACTTTTCATTACTTTATCAGGTATTGCGTTTAGAAATCATCATCATCATCATGATGATGAAAAAAACCATAAAATTAAATCTTTTTAACAAAAAATTATACCGACGAAAAGAACTAAAAAGCAAAAAATAAATAAACCTTAAGTCTTAAGTATTGAGCTTATTTACATAAACTATCTAATTTTATATAAACTTATTTTGAGTCGGCGCCAAACAACAAACTGATTAATTATCAAAATTTTATTTGGCGCCGACTCAAAATAAGTTTAAATAAAATTAGATAGTTTATGTAAATAAGCTCAATACTTAAGACTTAAGGTTTATTTATTTTTTGCTTTTTAGTTCTTTTTGTCGGTTTAATTTTTTGTTAAAAAGATTTTTTGTGTCTAGACTTCATTTCATTTCAGTGGACTCTTCTATCATCGGAATTACACATTAATATATTATTACAGATAAATTACACCCAGGCACAACAAATGATCATGCTCATAACACAATTGTTTGTCCTGGGTGGGAATCGAATCCACGACCTCTGGTTCAGCAGTGAGGATCACTAACCACTAGACCAAACCCAGTCAATGAGTCATTATGCCTTGAATATTAGATATTAGGTTTTAATACCTAATATAGTCATATCTAATATAGTGTACCACATACAGAGAGTATGTGGTTAGTAATAGTATTATAGCAGGAACTAAAAAAATTGGTATTTTAAATATTCATAACAATGAACTGGTATATAATATATTAAAATTATTTTATAGTTTGCGGTTAATTATTTAATAGAATAAGCCGGAAGAAGAGCCATTGAATTTAAATTCTAATTAAATTAAACCATTATCTCGATTATTTGTAATAAATTATTGTAAAACAGTAGATAACATTAATTTATCATTATTTTATGAGGAACCATTAATGAAACGGTTATAAAATAAAATTTTAGTATGTTTGTCAGCCATACATAAAAACAATAAAATTTTCATAGATTTCACTAAGATTTACGTTCCGCGATTTACGTTTTACCCCTTGATAAAGGGCGACTGTCGCCAAAAAAAAAAACTTATTTAAAAAAGTGTGTGTGCAATTCATACACGGCAGATATGAAACTTCTAAATTAATTAACCAACGAATACGCAAATGCACAAAAATAATACACCAGAATGGCACAAGAAGGCTTCGTAGTACGCAGGCGCAAAGACACGTGCTAGCATACGAAGATTATTGGAAACATTGTTATACTTGTATTCTATCTCATTCTCTCGCAGGCTAAATGCAATTTATGAATATGTTTGTCTCTTTTAGTTCTGTATACTTGCATTCTATCTCATTCTCTCGCAGGTTAAATGCTATTTATGAATGTTTGTCTCTTTTTAGTGTGAGTTTTTCGTTTCATCGAATTTCAAATCAGAACGATTCTAAAGAAGTTTCACTTCAAAAACAGCTGAGCTTAATAGAAACTGGAATGGGAAATTCAGTGAAGTACCCCGATCTACGGTAAATCTTAAGATTAGCCAGTAAAACCTAAGATTTACCAACTCCTTACGCTAGTAATAATAACTCAGTGACTCCTAATGGTGTAGGTACGAAAGGGTTACTGTTCATGTTTCAAACTTTTACCGCCATCTTTGGTTTTACCACACGGTACATGTCAAAAATGTGTGTCCACCGTCATCATCATCATCAACAGCCTACCCTTATCCCTAATCTAGTTGAGGTCGGTACAATGTGTCTTGCAAGCAAACACATTGGCAAGAGAGTTTTGGCAACCCTCCTTCGGAATATAGCCGTTTTAAGACGGGAAATAAGGAAGAAGGTATATTTGTATAAGGTAAGATACCACAAGTCTCGGATGGGGAACGGGACTGAGATTGCAGTAGCTCGCAGAGACCGGGGTCGCGTACCCAAATGTCCTGTGTTTCCTGTGACCGGGAAGCCACTAGGACAGGAATACCAACTCAAAATGTGTGTCCAATGTAAACTAAATATCAAAAGTCATACTATTACTACCTAACAAATGTTATTATTCTATTGTACACATTGAAAAGGTCTACAATTTTGATGCAACATACTAAACTAATTGATGAACTGATTAATTATAACATAATTATATACTTATATTCTTGGACGTATTACACAATGCATTATCATAAATTTTTCTATATTATGAACTATGTTAAACGGATTTTTCAGAAAATATTATTATAATTTCTAACTTCAACAACGTCATTTCTTTTTATACATTTATCGGAACTTATTAAATTTTCTATATTTTTAAGTCAAATGAGGGAAATATATTTTTTTCAGAGACAAAGAAAAATACTACGAGTCGTTAATTAAGGAAATAGTAATACCTCTGAACGAAAACAACCACAATATCCGCTATCAGATAATAAAATATAATGTGTAATTCATTCTATAGCATCACAATTAATTAAAAAACCTTATCAATATTAACTTTTTAAATTAAGTTGATTATTAAATTATGTTACAAATATTTTACGATTTATTAATTGTGGTCATTTGCGTTTTCGTATTACATTACTGGAGTAGGTATAGGCTTGTTAATTGACTAATCAAATCAGTATCATGTTACTAACATTACATTTTAAATAAAAGTTAAGTTTAGTTAACATTATTTATGGAATATCAAGCTATGACGTCACGACTAAAAAAAGGATGAAAGCATTGAAAAAGATTTTCAATATATTATGTTGTCGGAAAATATCTAATATATACTCTTAGTTCATGCAGGACTTAACTGACTTAAGTCCCGCATTAACTAGTTACTGTTTGAAAGGGTTTTCATTAAGGCATTTAATTTAATGGAGAACTATACTCAAACTACAATCAAACTAAACGATGCTTGAGTGATTTCAGAAACAGTCTGTTGACACTTAAGCACAAGCTTATGAATGAATGAATGAACAATGTATTTTAATGTTTGAAAGATACATTATTTATATAAATATTTAAATTATTAGCTTACACTTAAAAATATAATGGATACATCTTACACTATCCAGCACTAAAAAGGCACTGATCTGGTACCTTGTGGTATCTAACCGCTCGCACTGTCTTCGGTAGAGTATAACTTTCTTCCCAGTAGTGAAGTTTCCATTCTAGTAGAAAACTGTTATTTACACCTCCTGCCAAAACACGGCATATAGCTATACTAATCGCATCTGTCCGCCATCGTTTCACGCGACAAAATTCCATCCTTATCATTTGGATAATTGGTACTCCACCACTGTAACCCTCAAACCAGACAAATACATACACACACACACCTTCACCTACCCTCATACTCACTCACCCACACACAGTACATACACACGCACAATATTCTAAAACAACAAATCTAGTATCTAGCTAATAACATGTTTTTCTCCATTTCTAGTTTGCAAACTGTGTAACTGTGACGCTGGTGTCCATGGGCGGTAGTAGTCACTTATCATCAGGTGACGCGTCTGCTCGTTTGGCCCCTATCCCATAAAAAAAAATATAATAGTAACAAGAATAAAAACTAAATTAAAATGAATTATTTCAAGAAAGTAGCATACACCTACTGGTTTAAATTTGACCATAATCACTATTATTATCCGTCGATAGTGGAATAGTAGGAGTTTAATTTTTGAAGTGAAAAGTTAGTTCTTTAGGCACGTTGTGCACTTTTGCTATGGGGAAAAAGCACTGAACTCGCACTGTCACGCTAATAATACATATATAGATCCACTATAGGGCGCTAATCCAAACATTGAGTTCTGTCAGCACGTTAGAAATTAATCTTTAAAAATATAATTAGTTCAATAAAGTACTTTTTGTGTGCGCAATTCATGTGATAAAATAAACAAAAACATAATTGTAATTAAGGTGAAAATCTATAACGCCTATAGTGTTCAATAGCGAAAACCTTTATTCAACGTTTCGTCCGAACGTATGTCAGTCTGATGGATGTCACTAGTAGATGGCATCACTTCTAAAATGAACACTTTCTACACACTATCACACTATCGGCAACTCACAATTTTTGGAGTGAAAACTTCTTTAGGCACGTTGGGCACATTTGGTATGGGGAAAAGGCACTGAACTCACGTGACCGTCTCGCTCAGATGACAGATGTGTCAGTTATGTTTTCACTTCTGTCGTGCAGTCCTACGACTGACAGTTTCTTTTTTATTGGTAACACACAGCAAAAAAAGAAAATCGGTTGACAAACATAGGAGACAAAGATACTGAACTGTCTTCACCTACTTATATATAGATACATTTACACATCGTCTGTTTCTGAACGTGTTAGTATGCGTACACGGCCACTAATGGGCAGCTTTTTATGCACTACGAGTATATGCGGGTAGACAATTGAGTGTACTAAATTATCTTCACGCCCGTATTGTGTTACAACGTGAACAGAGAAAAATAGATATTTTAAAACGAAACTTTTGTGAGCTCGTCCTGCGGAGGGTAACGGCCGAGACGGTGTACAGACAGCAATCAAAATTGCTGAATATATTGAAATTAACTCGTGTAAAATAAATAAACTCGGGTACACCATAAATATAAATAAATTGCAGTTATTCAAAATATTCTGCGACATTACACAGCGCTATAGGCCTTGTGCTATGAGAGAGACACCTAGACCAGCTAGAGACACCCAAAACAAATAGACAAATTCTTTCACGCAAATATATGAACTGATCCTGAGTCGAACCCACGCCCCTAACATATCAGTCGCATTGCTCTACCGCCACTTCACAGAGGTCGTCAAGCGACTGTTAATTCCTTCTTGTCAATCAATAGAATAGAATAGAATATATTTTGTATTGTACACTATAATACATTAAACTACAGTGATCGATCTTAATATTAATGTTATTGTCAATCCAATAAATAAAATTGAAGTGTGGGTTTGTAATGTCAAAACAATAGTTTTTTTTAAGCTCATACGGTTATTTGCACGATGCCTATGCCTAAAAAGCAGTTTTTTTTAATTTTTGTCCGTCTGTCTCTTTGTTCAGGCTAATCTCCGGAACGGGTGGACCGATTTCAACGGGACTTTCACTGGCACATAGCTTATGTTATGAGGAGTACCTTAGGCTACTTTTATTTTGGAATAGAATTAGGGTTCCGCGCAAAGTATATAAATATGTAACCTGCTCTAGCTACAGAACTTCGATATCGTCTAGTACTTGGGTTGTGGATGTCTGATGGCAGTCACTTCACGCAAAATATCGGGGTTCGTCCGTTTCGTAGTTAGACTGAAAGCCGACCCCAACTTAGTTGGGAAAAGGCGCGGAGGATGAGGATGTGATATTTCTGATTTAAATCGTTGCATATTTGGTGCTTTTACGTTGTTTATAGACAGCGAGTCACAGCTATTGGCATTTGAGTGGAATTAGAATAAAAATTCTTAAACTTATTGACAGCTACTGGAATGTCCATACATTCCAGTAGCTGTCAATAAGTTAATCTTAATCATTCATACGATTAAGGATACGGTACAGTAGGTAATGTATTGTAGCGCTTGCCGCATGCCCATTTGGCTTTGGCAGAGGGTTTACCCGGGAAAGTGGTGTATTAAAGAGTGATTCAATTAAAATTCTGGAACGCTGTAAATCAATGTGTAATGGAAGCGACTGATATTACTTTTTAAATTTTCATCCAAGCCCTGGACGGCCACGCCAGACCGCAAGAAAACTTCAAGTTCTCTGTCTCCTGTTTTTTCCCTTCCCATCACATTTAAAAAAAATCACTATCACTGAAAGCAATTCAGCTATGTTCTCACATGCTAGATAGATGACCATACCGATGAGGTTCGTATGCTACAGTATTGTGTACAGTGCAACTCCTTACCTACCTACCTCTGAACACCATACAATGTCAGTTATTTTTATTACAAAGAAGTGTCAATGAGAATTTTATTGCCTTACTCTTTTGAAATAGGGTTCAGCTGTTGTTTAGCAACATCGTGCTAACAGAAATGTAGCTTTTAATTTTCAAAAGTGATACTTTGTAACGAATTTGTGGCCATCTAGGGATATTAACAAGTTTTTTTGTACATACGAGTGATTGCTAAGTCATTCACAACTATTTAGTCAAAATATAACTAGTAATTTCATTATTCCATTTAATGACAGGCCTATTGGTCTAGTATCTAATAAAGTAAGTAAAAAAATAATTATCTAATTTATTGATAATATGTATGTATTTAGTAATATATAAGTATGTTTATCAGCAGTCTGATCACCATAGGCTCTGCCTAGTTTGGGATCAGACGGCCGTGTGTGAGATGTGTCTAAAATATTATATTTTTGTCTTAAATTATACCAGTCTATTAAAATTAACAAAGATATTTGTTTACTATTTGAAATTTATTTTTGTGTTCTAGTTTCATGACGGCAAGTACAATAGTATAATTCGTAGTAGAATGTATATGTCAAAGACACTGTGTTATTACTTATTACACACCACACTAACAGTGTTTAAGACTTATATTAAAGTACTGTGACCTCTGCTTACCCCATAAACTAATCATCACTTCTATTAAAAATAGCAACGACAATACATACAAAACAATTCTTTTGTGAATAAAAAAACACCTACTTTTTTACAAAACCGTTGCACTTGCACATCACATCATACGACTTAGCTATTGTTAAACGGGTTTTAGCAGGAACTAACCCTTATACAACCATCTCTTTCACGCATACGTATAGTTTAATTATAGTTCTCGCTCCCACGACGTGTCGTGTAAAGGACGGAGGCGCAGGAGTCGTTTTTTTATTTAAATTTGAATAAATTTACACTTTTAAAGAAAGGTTTGAGGCTATAGGGTTTTTGAACTCTTGCACGGTTCTTTATTATGTGAATGATTATAAAATCGATAATATGGTTTGTGTAACTACGGTTTATGTGTTTGCAAATATTACTAGACGCAATGTTAATGGTGTCGTATTTTAAATTCAATAACAACATAAATTTATCTGACAGAATGAAGAATGAAAGGAGAACAGAATTATATTTCCTTGGGTAATGACTGTAATGAGTTTTAGTTCAAGTTTATCGAAATAATTATCACTTATTGTTTGAAGTTCTTTCCAATACTTACTATTATGACGTAAGTTAATTTTGGGATCAATGTTCTTGTTATTGTTTGTTGAAATCGTTTTGTTTTGTAGAACTTTTGTAATATCTAATGGCTTTGTTCCTGACTTTGTCTGCGTTAACTCATATTAAACTAAATAAAATAAATAATCTAATCCAATCTTTTCTAGTCGGTTTATCTACCTTTTTAAAGTGAAAACTTCTTTAGGTACGCTGTGCACTTTTGGTATGGGAAAAAAGCACTGAACTCGCGTGACGATCACGCTCAAATACATATATATATATATACAGATGTGTATCTAATATTATTGCATAGCTTCTTTACTTTGATAAATAACCAAATTGTTGCTGATCTGCGAAATTTAAAAGTTTATAGGGTTGTAAGACGTAATGGTTGTAATTTTAAGTTTGTTAATTCTTTTTTGTTAATTCGTTAAATGGTGGTGAGTTTGAGTTCCAGCAAACGCAATGATAGTAAAATCGTAATCAATACCTAGGATATAGAGATACATTTACAATTATACAGCATTTTAATTTTGACAACCCTAAATACGATGACATATTATTATAGTTTGTTTACAAAGATTCCATTTCCAATTTGGCTTAAGTATAGAGATAGCCTGGTGGTCGAATTTCGACCATAATTAATTAAATATATAACATATTATAAATTGAGCTTTAAACTTCCAATAAAGTTGAACTGTCATTGTTTCTTACCGTACCATGACAGGTCTACATATATTACACTATACATGTATGTGTAGCTTGATGTAGTCGTATCCACATGATTTGTAAAATTATAACACACTAGCTGCACCCTGCGGTTTGACCCGTAACAAAATATAAACGGACTTCAACGAAATAAATATTATTTACTAAAACCTGAAAAATGTAGAATAAGTTAGTGAAACAATTATAAAAATTGGTCTACTAGTTTTGAAGAAAATCGCGGACTTATAAACATACATACATACAGATCGAATTCATCCTTTCTTGAAGTCGCTTAATAATTAAATATTTCTGATATTCTTTATCTATATAATAACTATCACTTGCTGAAACCGCGCTGCGTAGCGGTCCAGCGTTCACTAGTAGAGTCAACGGGAGCTGCTTCGATACCACTTAGTCTAAACTTTTGTGTGTATTGTACATACATACATATTGTATGTATGTACAATACACACAAATTTTACTTGAATATGTATGTGTTTTTCGGATAGCGGGCTAACAAGCAGATGGGTCACCTTATGGTAAATAACTACCACCGCCCATGGACACTTGCAGCTCAAGAGTCACAAGTTCGTTGCCGGCCTTTACTGTGGGAGTAGGGGAAAGGTGGTGTAGAATAAGGGGGGTGTAGATAAGGGCCTCCGGGAACCTCACTCACTCGGCGAAACACAACATCATTGTCCCACGCCGGTTTTCTGTGAGGCCGTGGTATCACTCCGGTCGAGCCGGCCCGTACGTGCCGAAGCATGGCTCCCCTATTAAAAAAAAAAAATGTTTATAGTCGTAGAATCTACATCTATCTATCATCTACTATAGCGCTGTGCAAAATATGACAAAATGTGATTGACAGATAATTTGACGCTGCCAAAATTAATCCAATGACACATGAATCTCCCTAAACCTTTCATAACTCATTAGTTTCGCTTCCACCGTCCGTGAGATCTTTGAATCCAATATGTTTTCTTTTTATACACTGTCCAAAGCATTTATTACCTTTTGCTTGTATTAAAAATAACTGCTATAATTTTGAACTTTTGATAGCATGATTTGTGGGGTCCCTAATCAAAGTCTTGATTTTGTTTTAATTTTTTCTGTTTTTTTTTTTTGTTTTATGAATTTTAATCTTATCTTGTGTTATAGAAGCGGAAGATTGTTAGGCTACAAGTTATAATCAGACCGATTAAAGTTTACAGGGTAACCTTGTCTGATAAATTTAACCTTCTAAGTCCTTTAAAAAGCAAATTATTATTTATAAATACTGTAATATGATCAGTTAGGGGTAATATTTTTTTAATGGGATAGCAAACGAACAGATGGGTCACCACCTGATGGTAAGTGACTAGAGCCGCCCATGGGCACCTGTAACTCAAGAGTCACAAGTGCGTTCAGCCTTTAAGGTGGGAGTAGGGGAAGGAGGGGAAGGGGGAGAGTGCGAGGAGGGGTAGACGAGGGGAAGAGGGGGAGAGGAAAGGGTTATGGCTTCCGGTAACCTCAGTCACTCGGTTAAATACAATGCAAACGTGTCTGTATTCCTGCTTGTTTGCCAATTTGGTCGCAAAAAAAAAAAAAATTCTGACATCATCATTCAAAACTTTTGATTTAAATTCAGGTTTTGTTTATTAATTTCTACCACATATCAATCTAAGATTGATGCCGTTTTGTTTCGTAAAACAATGACTACACACAGACAACAACTACGGTCTATTTACGAATAATGCGCATTTGTATCAAAACAATTAGATCAGTTTTACAAATAAACATCACAATGCGTAGTAAATACAAATATCTCTTTTGATTTAAAGATATGTGTCCACTAGAGCGGGTAAAACGCCAGAAGCAAATAGACGATCCAATGTACCTATAGTTTTAAAAATCATTTTTTTTATGGTATAGAGGCCAAACGAGCAGACGTGTTATCTGCTCTATTGCCCTCGATCGACACGTCGGGTAACCAAAAAAGATATTGTACCTTCTAATTATTACCGTGATTAAGTCCCGATTCACACATCAAATATGTATAGTCGCGAAAGTTTAAAAAAAATATATATATAAATATGTTTATCAGCAGTCTGGTTACCATAGTACAGGTTTTGCCTAGTTTTCGATCAGACGGCCGTATGTGAGATGTGTGAAGTTATTATTATTACTTACACTCCCCAGCTCACCCTTATAAGCAACATTCCTTTCCTGCCATTGCGTTCCCCTCTTGCCTACCTTCCTCTTTCAATATACCTACTACTGATATTTTCCCATCTTTAATTCCCAAAGTGCCAAGTAGGCGGCAATAGGCTTGCCCTCTATTAGGAGCCATCCCTAAATTACGTCACATGTTGAGGGGGCGGAGGGGGGTGAACGAAGTCTGACATTGTGTGACAAAATAAAATTGCAACATATGTGACGTCACTCTAGGGAGGGGGAGGTCCCGCAAACGTGACCACCTGTGACAAGGACGTGGGGGGTTCAAAAATCATGAAATTTGTGTGACGTAATTTATGGATGGCCCCTTACGTTACGTTGGCAAAATTTAGGTGTTATAAATACTACCGTGTTATAAATAATATTGTATGTATGTTTGTGTAGCAGAAGCATTAGATAAAGCAAGTCCAGTCATTTTGCGCTGAAATTCTCAAGCATATTGTTAGCTAGCGTACCATTTTAAGATAGGTTAGGCAGGAAGCCTCCGATTGGGATATTATTTACGACTGGGGTTGTGACAGAAGTAAATTCTTTAAAGAATTATTATCGGGGCAACGAGAATTAGATAATGTTTTTAATTCTTTATGGTATAGTCTTTATGAAGATTTTTAGGAACGTTTAACCTTCTGTAAAAATCTCTACTTTAGACGACACTAACCACTTACTAAACAACCACCGTGGTTTTACAACCCATACAAGCCAGTGGACAGCCAGCCTTATTAACAACATCAATAATTATATCACTGGTATGATAACGCAAATCTAGCAAATCTAGTGTCTAAAACAGGATTTTATCTTTGTACAAAATAATATTTAAATGTATTGTTATGTTCTTATATTAATATTGTATATGTATATACCTTACGAGACAAGGAATCAACAACCGTGACGCCAATAAAATGAAAATTATAACCTTTTCCGCATTGAATTGGCATAATTATCCCAAGAATAGCCTATTTTAAATGATATATTATTAGATAATTATGCATTAGGAGTATTAGTTGTTAAATAACAGCTAACATAAACATAATTATCTAATAATTTAAAACTTAATGATCAACTTCTACTGTTCTACTATGAATACATTTGTCTATTACTAATTATTTATTAATTATGTTAAATCTCAGATTTTAAAGATTCATTTGTTTTTAATTATTGACGGGGCAAGTCATTTTAATTCTCTCTAACTATGATCAAAAAATGATTCGTTTTCCTTTTCTTTTTTCACGCGTGGAAACCCCCACGGATCATCACCTCACTGGGGCTAACGGTAAGGTGGTATGTCGGACTAGAACCGACTAAAACCACACGGTGTTCAGTCCCGTAGTCTTATTGCTAGGGCCTCAGGTGTACCCTCGAAAGGAAATGATTTAGAAACCCGGCAGACTTGGTCGCCTGTTTAACAACAGGCAGTCCGGCTGTGGTGTGCAGGGGTCTTTCCCCCTCCAACTCAAAGAGGCGCGCGCGGAACACGTTGCGCCGCCGTCCCGAGCCTGCTTCTGCTAGGGCGACGGGTAACCCATCCCATCTTCCTCAGGCAAGCGCTCATGGAGGCCGGAGATCGTCTCGCTCTCTCTGTGTGTCTGGTGCGTCTTCTTCGGGACGGGGAGTACTAGTTCTCTCCCGTTCCCTCTTTGGCACTCATCACTTCCTCGCAAAACGAGGCGGTGGAATCCTATGCGCTCTCATGCTGGGCCACAGCCATTACCATGGTTTCCAGTAAGAGACTACCGACACCCAAGGCCGTAGCGAGGACGGCACAGTGTGGAGTGCGGTCTCCTCGCGGCAGCCCATGCAATGGTGGCACACAGGCGTTAGCTCCCGGCCTATCCGACACAGGTACTTACCAAAGCAGCCGTGTCCGGTAAACACTTGTGTTATCCGGTAGGAGAGTGCGCCATGTCGCCTCTCCAGCCAATCCTCCATGATGGGTCTTACCGCCACAATTGTGGCTTGCCCCAATTCTTTCCTAATACCTTAACGTAATACGTAGTTTTTATGCGATTGAGTTGGTTTTCCAACAAAAAAAAACTAGCAATTTTGCATTAATAAGTGTTTTTGTTTGCCTATTTTTCTGATTATGCTTAAAAAGAGGAGCCTAAGATATAATAAATTGTGATAAAAAAAACATTACCGTTGTAGAAGGGTAATTTACATAGGTGAATTGAGATTGGTTGTAATTTACATAGGTGAATTGAGATTGGTTGTAATTTACATAGGTGAATTGAGATTGGTTGTAATTTACATAGGTGAATTGAGATTGGATGTAATTTACATAGGTGAATTGAGATTGGTTGTAATTTACATAGGTGAATTGAGATTGGTTGTAATTTACATAGGTGAATTGAGATTGGTTGTAATTTTTAGAAGGTATTTGTATTTCAATAGCTAAAGCACACATTATTAAAAAACGCTGTTTGTCAAGAAACATAAATGTATAATAATTTCAATCGAGTACCACCAAATTATCAACCGGAAGCAAGGTGGTAGACAGGCTGCATACCGTCTTCGAAAACGAACCTGTTTTAATTTGAAACCTTAGCCACAAAGGACTACACTCTCATCTTTAAAAGTATTGCGATTAACCATCATTAATAATACATGCTATAATAATTTAATATATATATAATAAATCATAAAATAAAATACTTTTGTTTCGTTGCAGGAACGTTGAAGTCCTGTATGTCTGTCTGTTCGTTAGAATAAAAACTTTCGTGACTAGAAAGGATTAGCTATTTTCCGGGTAACTTTTCCAATGTTTTTTTTATCTTAAAACCCTTTTTGGACGATTATTAACATCTAAAAGAAAAATAAACCGTCGGTCGTAAGACATAAAGCACACATCTGTATAGATGTATCTGAGCGTGACGGTCACGCGAGTTCAGTGCTTTTTCTCCAGACCAAAAGTGCCCAACGAGCCTTGAGAAGTTTTCACTGCAACAACTTGCCAAATCGGTTCAGCCATTCTTAAGCGATTTGCTTACCAATGGCCAGCATTTTTTTATTATGTATGTTAAGAAATGTAGATATATTTAGGGTTATACTCACTTGAGTAGTTATTCGGGTCCGATAGGTGTATTTTTGTAAGGGTTGGAGCTACTTGCCGCGTCGGTTTTAGACGTCCTCAAAACGTAAGTTAATTCATAAACTTAAACTTTGTTTGACACCTTAGTAACATGCCAATTTAGATCCAAATGATTTTATCGTATTCGTACAGGTGAGATAATTTTCGTGATTAAACAGAGGGGATTAATTCCTTGGGGGAGGCCTTCGTCTAGCAGTGGACGGTGATAGGCTGATGATGATGAATTAAACAGATAGTCTGTTTGATTAGGTACGTATAAAGCTAAGAAAATGTAATTATTATACTACCCAAACAAAGTCGAGAGCGGAACCATGTTTTAAAAAAAATGCGTTCCAATAAATCTAGGTACCTGTCATGTACTCATACTAATTTAATGTTTAAATTGTTGTTAAAAATCCAAAACTGATTCATTTAGGAGAAGTTCGCGGAAGGCAACAGGTTTTTTTCTTTTTTTAATCTCGCATGTGCTGGCTAAAGTTAAGGAAATGTTTTACTGTTAGTTCGAAGGAGGTTGTTAAGCTGTAATGCACAAAAGAATTATAATATATTCGAGATCGAAACATACCAAACTAAAGGTGGAATTTAAACTCATTACTAGTGCACAAAATTTAAAACGTCAACCTAATTTGCCATTTTATAGAGGCCAGTGGTTGGTACTTTCAATAAAAAAAATATACAATACGAACAAAGAAAATGTGCTTAAATGAACAATTAAAGAAGAGGCCATGTAAAATATTCAAAAACGAAAACCTACTTACTTAATCTTATTTGGCTATAGTTCATTATTGATAGCAATAAAGCCCCATCATGTGGGTGTTTACTACCCTATCTGGCCTATCTCTTCAAAAATACGGGCGTAAGTGTATATATGTATGTAAAGCAACGGAGCTTTACATAAGTACATATATACACTCTCGGGGGTTTTTCCCAACATTTGACGGCAAAGGTAGGGCAAAAAACCCTGTTTCCAAACATTATTATGGATTTGGATTAGGTTGACGAACACTACAGAGAGTAGGATAAAAATCTAAACTGTTTTATTTGTACCTACTTATACGAGTATTTTTTAGTTATCCAAGAATTTCAGCATCGAGACAATTCCATTCAGACTTCGTTTTAGTATGTGATAGATATCAACGATAGTCTCATCACACACAATTCCTCATAACATAATCTTTTGTAGAGGTTGTAGAACACATTTGCCGGGCAAACTTCACCTTTTCTTACGAACCAACTAAACCCACGCGGTACTTTCCGAAGCATCCGTGTCCGGTGAGTACCTGCGTCGTCAGGTAGGCGAGTCTGCCATGTCGTCGATTAGCTTATCCATCATGGAGGAATTACCACCACAAACGTGGCATACCCTGCGCTCGGTCGCTCAAGTTGCTCTTTCCACTCAGCCATGAGCACCTGGAGGAGCTAGGACCGCTGAACCTCGACTTCGCTATGCACAAGTGTCAGGTCCCGCTCCTGCACCTTCTTGCGCCGCTGGTACAATAAACTGGCACAGGACCCATGGCGGAATCCCAGCTAGAAGACTTGCCGCTTCGAAGTAGATCGTACGGTATCCTCATAATGTAATATGCCCGAATATTAAATATACATATTCTGAGTTGGATAGTTAAAGTTGTTCTCATCTAATTTTTACCACGACTTAAAAAACATAAACTTTTAATAAAGAAACTAATATTGAATATATCGTTAACTTTAAACTGTTTTGTTCATGAAATTCTAGGTGTCTATTACTTCAGATGATAATGCACAATTGCTGTTGTATTTTTTGTTTCATTAGAACAATAATTTGAATAACATATAATAATTATTGATAGTCTTCTGTATAACTGTAAAAATAGACTTGTAGCTCTAAGCGTTGTTACTTGGTGAATAATAAAATTATTGTCATTTTAAAGACACAGGATTTTCATGGTCTAACTAGTGATTAACGACATGTTCGCACGCTGATTGGTACATACTAAACTGGAAGATTGGAACTTCCGATTGATTTTATACCACCGATTCCGACTTCAGCTCCGATACTGTATAATTATCAGATAATTTTGGATCAGAGTTATAACGAAGATGGACAAGTAGCAGTGTACAAGATTCTAAGTGTCTCCTTGCTCCCAACACTTATTTATAAGTTTAATGAAGAGCATTTTCTATATGCTGCAACGAAAGGTTAAATGAATGGTTCTCTCTGCCTTTCTTCTGGATAGCATAGCAACAAATATCTCCTGAGGAATAGCTGTATCTCAAAAAAAAAAATGTTTTGTTATTCTTTTCTTCAACCATTAGATGAGGTTAACATACATATGACTGATCCATAGTAATATTAGCATCTTATCGGTAAATCCGCTAATACACACATACTTCTAGAATTTTCAAACAACATCAAAATAAAATGCACCATTAAACAATTGAATGTTTAGGAGTACCTTACCTTTAAAATCTTCTTTGCTAAAATGTATGTATGTATACGTGGGGTACACTGAAGTTTTGCGTAACTCATTAATAAAACAATTAAAGTCCTTTCATCTCCTGTCACAATGTCATACACAGCATTTGAACGTCCGTGATCATACTTTAACAACATTTTTTTAAACCAATCAACACGAGTCCATTTTTGTTCTGGGGTGAGTTCATGAGGAATCACGCGGCAACAAAGTTTTCTATCTTTTAAATGTTGATGTAAGATTTTTTGAATTCATCCTGGATTCCTCAGAACAAAAACAACAATTACCCTCATGTTTTAAAAAATGGTTTGACCGAATAAAAAAGTGTTGAAAATGTAATGGAGAATACTTCGAAAAGCAGTAAATATATTACTTTACTTGTAAATTGTTTTATTAATGAGTTACGCAAAACTTTCAGTGTACCCCACGTAGATTATTTTGTGGTAAGAAGATTAGGACTGTACCCCACGTAGATTAAACTGGGGAAGGACATAGGTTATTTTTACTCGAGGAAAAATTTACGGTTCCGAAGGGTTCACGGGAACGAAGTCGCGGACCTGTTGTCCGAGATGAGTATAATTTTTTTTAATGATGTTTAATTTTATTAAACTTCTTATGTAAATTTCTTACAAACTCTTCGTGACTCTGGATAGGGTTACAGTACTCGTTACTTTTATAAAAATCAAGTTTTTACCGATGAACAAAGTACCTTATATCCGTGTATCGAGTTCAATGTAAATCGATTTAAGTTGTGCAATAATTGTTTTCTATATATGTATGTAGTTACATAAAAGGGTGTATTTTATATGATTTTTTTTTAATTATGTACTTAATGGAGTTCAATTTTACGCATGGCAACAATGCGCTACATCAAAGTTTAATGATCCCACAGAATGTTTAATGATCCCACAGAATGTTTAATGGCAGATTGAGAAAAGTTTTACTCGGAATGATCTAGACGCATTGCAGTCAATTGTTTTTTGGGACAATTATTAGAGGGGTAAGTATACCTTTTCCAACGTTAAAACACTTTATTACAGTAAAATAGACCCAATGGAACCATGAACCACTTCATAATAAATTGGACCCTAATACCTTGAAGTGGTATTTTAAATTTATAATTTTGTCATTCTATTTCTATTTATTTTGACCAAAATAAATTTAGCAGTGATAGTTGCTACTTATTGATCTAGCGAAAAAATAATTGCAGGAATCAAGACCCAAATTAATTATGATAGAAGTACTAATAAACTAAAAATGTAAAACACCTCCAACAATTTGAAAAGAGCTTCGAACGGCAGAATAGATTTTATTGGATTAGAATTTTTATTTTTATTATTTATCAAAGTTTACCAATATAGATCTCTCCGTTTAGAGCTATGATGCCACAGACAGACATACAGAAATACAGATATGTACCTACACCTAATTTTTGCATCGAGGGTATAAAATCCTAATTTGATAAACTTAAAAAAAATTGTACTGTTACTCTAAGGTCACGTCTGTTTGAGTTCACTGATAGGAATAAAAAATTTTAATTAAGGAAGTACCGTTTTAATGACGTGTATATTTCGGGGATGCACGCCTAGTTTCGGATCCGACGGGGGCCCTTTTTAAACGCTTTATATTAGCTTCACTTGTATGTTTGTTTGTAACCGACTCCGACTCCTTAGGGCGCGAGTTTGACCCACTTTAAACGGTCAGATTTCATTCAAATTTTGCACACCTGTTAATGACCGATGACAATGCAATAATTCGATTATAAAAAGAAAATAGTTTAAAAAATATAAAAAACACGCTTTTATAGATAATCCAACTAAAAAATAGAAAATAAATTTTAATAAATTTGGATTAAGAATAGTGTAAATAAGAAATAAATGTATATTATTGGAAAAAAGCGTGGGGGGCATATAGTGTCAATAGTTATAAAACATTTTATTGACACTTATATGCACCCAATTCATAGATCACACCAAAATTTCATAGATGATGTACTTCTGTTGCCGCTGTAATAACAAATACTAAAAATAGAACAAAAAAAACTAAAAAAAGGTAATAATATAGTGTCTAATGTGGTATAGATAATGGTACGGAAGCCTTCATGCGCGAGTCCGACTCGCACTTGGCCGGTTTTTTTTTTTATTATTTCAGTCTATGAGACTCAATAAGAAAAGTAATAAATATTTTTTTCAAATAAGTTAGAAAAATAGAATAGAATATAAGTTAGAATAGAGTTAGAAAAATGAGTCACTTGATATTACTGATTCCTATTATACTCATCATCGTCTTCAGCCACCCATCCTCTACCGTCATCCTTGTAGAGTAGACCTTAGGATATAGTCTTAGAGCTTAAGATACAGAAAAAAAAAAGCAATGCGAGTGTCCTAGATCCTACCAGGCACCTTGTGGAGCTTCTTACTATGAGGCATACAAATCATTAAATAACCTAAAATCAAATGTAACTAGTAGGTCCCTATTTTTGATAGCGTTGCCCAGAGCAAGAATATCTGGAATAAGGTCCATCACTACCCATCCGCATGATCGAAGCTTGACAGTCGTGATAAAAATAGATCCTGCTCCCTAGCAACATGTGTCCTGGTACGTTTCCAGTTTAGACCATAATGTTCATCCTACAGTACAGTAGGAATATAAAAATATACAATTGGTACCTCGTATCTTCTTAATTAAAAAAACTGACAAATCCCTCAAAAAACTTGATACAAAACAAAAAGGAACAACCCGAAGAGTGAGTGAAGGAAAAAAGTACAACTTTTGCCTAAAGCCAACCGGTCCTCAGCCAACTTCGCTTCGCTTCAAGTGATTAAACGAAGGTCAGGCGATTCGCCAGATGCTAGCTCGACTCCGCGCCAAACGCACGCCTCCCGCGTTGCCATTGAAAAAAACTTTTACGTTCGAAATTTTAATGAAAATATCGGTTCTTTGTATATAATAAAGTGTGATTTTAATATTATTTTATGTTTTAAAGTTGTTTCTTTAATGCTTGTCGAGTGTAACAGTGGCTTTGATATTTGAGTTCAAGTAGAAAGTTTACGTTGCATTGACAAGAATCTAAATGGTTCTTATGTGTTTAAAGTTTGTGGTGTCTGTTTTAGCTTGAACCAAAGGAATAAGATATTGGTGAGTTCCTATTTGTTTATTTTTTCATATATTATTGTTTTTCTTTTTGCATTTGTTCTATTCTATATTCAAAAAGAGTTTTTATTAAACTTTTTATGATGACCTAACTGTAATTTTTGCGTGATGCAGGTATAGTCTGTAATACCAACAATAAACTTTTTATATTGTATGTTGTCTATCAATAAGTACAATGTTTGAAAGTAAAACAATGATCAGTAATGACAAGTGTGACTTCAACAGTATTTTTTGCAAATTGCAATTTTTGTATCTTGAGCGGTGCAAGGTATTTTGTTTTTCTTTTTCATAGATCTTGATATTATAGGTACAGTTCTTGTGTTCTTAACTCGTATAATATGTTGACTTAGTAATTTAAAATTAATTATCATAGGGATAAAAAGGTTTAACATTAGATTTTTAGGTTCAGTCTAAGGGTGTGTTTAGTAACAATAATATACTGTTCATATAACACATTGCTATCACCAAAACTAAGCATAGCTTGTACTATGTATAAGTATAATATTCCTTAGAATGCAATAAGACATATTCTTACCTAAAGAAAAATTAGCACTGAACAAGAATCGACCCCGCGACTGACGTTGCTATCAGATGCTTAACCGCTGCGTCACATAGGTCTTTAGCGATTATAATAAATATTGATTGTATATCCTGTCATGATCTTAATCATGATTCAATTAAGTGCTAAATAACCAAACTTTTAAGTTTACAGCAATCAATGCTGCTGTCAGTTTTCAATGAGGTTATTTATTTATTTTATTTAACAGCTTCAACAGCTTTCAATTCTTTTTCCAATAATAACTTGACACATGTCACACACTAGGGTCGTCTGATCCTGGGCATTGGGGTTATTGAGAAATTAAATGCCAATATTAAGTTAAAAAATTATAACGATAAGTACGATAACAACAATGATATTTTATAATATTATTGGATAACAACAACGAGAAAATATTGTGACACTGACGTTAGTTTTTTTTTAATAATGTTTGTGGCATATATGAGCATATATGTTTTTGACAGGGATACCATGTATAAATTAAGGCTAAACTAACGCTGAAGTATACATTCACTACTAGACTACGATTACATACATGAAATAATAAGATTACTAAACTGCAATATATTTTAATGTGACATTAAGAATTATTATCACGTATATTATTATTTAACCATTTTATTTAAAACGATGTTTATTTGCATTCAACCATTAATGGTTTATTTTATATAATGGCAACATTTCACTTAAAATATAAACGGTCGTTGATTTAAGTTTTAGTCCTTGTAAGATTTAATTTCAAACCCCAAGTTCTATAGAAGAGATTCAGGGTCGAAAAGTCACATTAAAATCAATATTTTTTTTAACATTTGAAATAATGACGCGAACGTCTAAAAGTGAAACCATCAATGGGCATTCTCTTTTGTATAAGAAAAAATGGGCAGGGAGAGGAACCTAGGATAAGGGATACCGCTAGTCTCGGATTGGGAACGGAACAGAGACTGTATTTCCTGTGACTGGACAGGCCAGTAGGACAGGAACATCAGCTGGCATAATAAACATAAAAGCGGCTAAGCGGCGTCTAAGGTATCGGACTTGCGATCAAGTGGTTGCGGGTTCGAACCCCACCCAGTGCACTACCGACGTGAACCCACTTCTAAAACAAGCGTTTAGCTTAGCTGGAGGGGTTAACAAGAACAGTAGTAATGTGTCAGCCACGTTGCTAGTATTCTTAAAAAAAAAAAAGAAATTAAATAATCATAAAACAGTATCTATTTACTAGTGAGTGTATTTGCAATTTGTTTCCGATATGACTCCTTTGGTAATTGAAATATGTGTATATATTACTATAAAGGCACCTGGCAACATGTATGGAAAATTTCATGACGATCGGTTGAACAGTTAAGGCGTACGAGTGTAACAAACAAACACACTCATATTGCTGTTGTTGCCCGCGACGCGACATTTTTGTGAAATCTATCCCACGGGACTAGTATATTTTCCCGGAATAAAAAGCAGCCTATGTGCTATTCCGAAATATAATTTATCTCTGTGCCAAATTTCAACTAGATCCGTTCAGCTGTTTTTGCGTAAAACACTAACAAACATCCATCCTCACACTTTCGCCTTTACAATATTACTTAAATCTAACTAATATTGTTAGTTTAGGTTAGGATAAGGAATTTGGCAAACGAGGATTCGGTCAGGCTCTGGTAGGCTTCACTCAGCGCTTAAGGAAGCCGGGACGGCCTACCGACTCGGTCGCGGCCTACAGGCCCATCGTGTTGCTGGGCGAGGCGGGTAAATTGTTTGAGAGGGTCCTCTCTGCCCGCATCGTCCAGCACCTTGGCGAGGTCGGCCCCGATTTGTCGGACGCCCAATTCGGTTTTCGAGCGGGGCGTTCGACGGTCGGTGCTATGTTGCGCCTGAGGGCCGTGACCGAAGAGGTAGTGAGCTGTGGCGGCGTGTTGTTGGCGGTGTCGTTGGACATCGCAAACGCATTCAATAGTCTGCCATTCAGCTGCATCAGGGAAGCACTCCTTTATCATAGGGTGCCACAGTACCTGAGGCGGCTAGTGGCAGACTATCTCGAGGAGCGTACCGTCATGTACGAGGACCGAGACGGAGTTTTGAGTCGTCGGCCCATGTCGTGCGGTGTTCCGCAGGGGTCTGTCCTTGGACCACTCCTGTGGAACATGGGGTACGACTGGGCTCTTCGAGGCGACTTCCCCCCCGGGCTGGGCGTAATCTGTTACGCCGACGACACACTGGTCACAGCCCGGGGGGCGAACTTCCAAGAGGCGGTGCGTTTGGCCACCAGAGGTGTCTCTCTGGTGGTCGGTCGCATCGAGGCGCTGGGTCTGCGGGTGGCCCTGGATAAGACGGAGGCCCTTATATTTCATGGGCCTCGCCGTGGTCCACCCCCTGGTGCCTCCATCGTAGTCAACTCGGTTCTCGTACCGGTTCGGGCCCACATAAGGTATCTGGGCCTGATCCTCGACGGTAGGTGGCTCATCGACGAGCACTTCCGACAGCTTGCTCCGAAGCTGGTCGGCGCTGCGTCCGCCCTTGGGCGACTCTTGCCCAATTTGGGCGGACCCAGCGTCGCTACAAGACGGTTGTACACGGTGGTTGTCCGGTCAATGGCACTGTACGGTGCACCGGTGTGGGCGGGAGCTCTGACCGCCCAGAATAGGGCGCGCCTCTGGCACCCTCAGAGGGTTATGGCGGTTAGAGCCATACGCGGATACCGCACCGTGTCGACGGAGGCGGCGTGCGCGTTGGCCGGGACTCCCCCGTGGGATTTGGAGGCGGAAGTGCTCGCCGAAGTATATCGGCGAACGGCTGAGTTCCGGGCGGGAAGCGGCAGTCGGCCCCCGCCCGAAGAGGTACGCGAATGGCGTGAGGCCGCTCGCCGAGCCACCATGGCTCGTTGGTCGTCCCGGCTGGAGGCTCCACGTGCTGGGTTTGCCGCCGTGGATTCGCTCCAGCCGGTCATCGTCGAGTGGGCAGGGCGGCAGCACGGGACCCTTTCCTTCCGACTGGCGCAGGTTCTTTCCGGGCACGGCTGCTTCGGGAAGTACCTGCACTCGGTCGCTAGGAGGAAACTGAGTCCCGCCTGTCACCACTGCGACTGTAGTGAGGACTCGGCTCAGCACACGCTGGCGGTTTGCTCCGCCTGGGCGACGCAGCGTCGGGCCCTCACTGCAGTCATCGGAGGGGATCTCTGTCGCTACCGGCCGTCATACGCTCCATGGCCGGTAGCGACAGGAATTTTACCGCGGTCGCCACCTTCTGTGAGGACGTCATCTCGCAGAAGGAGGCTTCGGAAAGGGTCCGGAAGGACGATCTCCACTCAGACCTAATTCGCCGCCGGCGAACCGGGCGGCGGAGGCGCGCTTACCAGCGCCTCATGCCGCCCTAAGTGTGGCCGCGGGTGGACGGGACGGGTTTTTCCCCTCCACCCGCTATAGTGGCCCCCCGCGAGGAGGCGGCGTCCGCGTGTGCCTGAACGTCGCCTAATTGAGAGGTTTTTACCCGAAGGTGGTGACCGCGCTTTTGCGGGCAGGCGCTAGGGGGGGTCCGGATGTCTTAATAAAAGCTGTTCCCGGATCCCTCCTACTTAAGCAGCAGTACGGCACACCGTGTGGTTTTAGTCGGTTCGATTCCGACACACCGCCCCACCGAAAACACCGGTGGGGTGACGGCCCGAGGGGGTTTCCACACGCACAAAAAAAAAAAAAAAAAGGCTTCACTCAGCGCATAAGAAGACTGTAACTGTATTAAATTAGGGTGATCCTACTCAACAGCTGAGTACACTACAAGTGCTAGTTAACCGGTCCTTTGTAGGATAAAATGTATCTATGTTTGTGGCTCCAATTTAGGAAATCGGTTATGCCCTACCCTATCCTATAAAATCAATCTAAATTGTTAATGGTGTTAGTTGTTCCATAGGGAATAGCAGACACAGCAGTCTTTCCGACCTTAAAAAAATCTATATTCGGTCCAAAAGTTTTAGAACATTGGTTCTATCCTAGTGGAATTATTAAAAATGAGAATGTAACTCACATAGATTGCGGGCACCAGCTGGTATTATAACAGAAAATTAGGTTGTTTGTTTGCTACCTCTATCATCTTGAAATCATCTTGAAATGTTACATACTTATTGTCAGACGTACAGAAAATAACATAGGGTAACTTTTAAACGATAGAAAAATAATGACAATTTTTCGTAGCCGTAGACAGAAGCTAGCTAAACCCATAAATTAAAAAAGCTATAGGTATTTTATAAACACCAGAGCTGACTGGACTGTTGTACTAGTGGTTAGTGATCCTGACTGCTGAGCCAGAGGTTGTAGGTCCCACCAGGACAAATAATTGTGGGATGAGTTGGTACAGGAGAGATGAGTGAAACCAAAAAAAAAAACTGTCGTAGAACTGCACGTTAGAAGTGAAAACCCACACACATCACCTATATATGTATCTGAGCGTGACGGTCACGCGACTTCAGTGCTTTTTCCCTATACCAAAAGTGCCCAACGTGCCTAAAGAAGTTTTCAGTTCAAAAAACGACACAAATACTTTATTGTTAACTTTATAAAAATACCGAATCTATTGTATATTTTGTAGCTTAATGAAGCAATCGTAGAAAAGATAAAAAACATCTAACAAAATTAAAGATTATACCGGTCTAGGTCCGGCTAGTTTTTGAGTTAAATATTGACAGATTAACAAAAATACTTTATGAGCTGACTAAACCAGCACGAGTCTCGAACGCGTCATTAAATTTTCATCATTTTTAACCATTGCTAATCAAAAGGATCAAAGTTTCATTGTTTTTGTGTGTCTATCTGTCTGTGGCATCCTAGCCTAGCCATGTTATTAGTTATGTGCGTTAGGTAGGTACGCAGTATCACATTTATATATATATATATATATATATATATATATATATATATATATATATATATATATATATATATATATATAACCATTTTTTAAGTTAATATTGTATTAGTTAATTATAATAACCAAAAATAACCGTAGCGTAGCGTAGCGTAGCGTAGCGTTAGCGTAATGGCTAAGGCGTCGGACTTGCGATCAAGTGGTTCGGGTTCGAACCCCACCCAGTGCACTAACGACGTGAATCCACTCCTAACACAAGCATTTTAACTTAGCTGGAGGGGTTAACAAGAATAAAAGAAAAAATCATTAAACGTTATAAATATTTTTGGTTCGATTCCCATCCAGGACAAATAATTGTGTGACGAGCACGATAATTTGTTCTGTGTCTGGGTGTAATTTATCTATAATATGTATGTATTTAGAAATATATAAGTATGTTTATCAGCAGTCTGGTATAGTATAGCTTTGCCTAGTTTGTCTCACTACTAGACCAACAGGCCAGTCAATAGCTCGAGTAGGGTAACTCGAACTGGCTCTTCCTGGGAAGTCCAAGCCAACAAAGGCTTTCGAAATGTGTGTATAATCACAGAATACACAATAGTACTACTAGTATAATACACATTTTTTTAATATAATAAAAAGACTCCCACATTAGGAATGACCCCTGTGTCGCAGGGGACTTTACGAACATACAAAGAACACACAGACTCTGGTGGAAATCGAACCCACGACCTATGGCATAGCAGTCAGGGTCACTAAGCACTGTTAGGCCAACAGGCCAGTCAATCCCTTCTCCTTCTGTCTATCCCTTCGGGCATATGCAAGTGAGCATATTAAAACGACGTAGTCACAAAACTAGTTTTGGCTCCATGGTTCACCTTGTTACATATATGTCAACTGGGGTCAGCCTTTCAAATATAACCTGTTCATTCAAATGACTTATTTTTTGCATTCCGAACTTCTTGTGCAATGGTATGTCAACTTTCTGTAGCAAGGGTCACAGGTTCGATTGTTGCGCAAAACCAGTTTTGTAACCAGTGGTCTGGGTATGGCAACCGAGACCACGATAGATAGGAACTTAATCGCTCAGGTCTTGAAAACTTTTGTCTTGGGAATTAAAAAAAGTAATATAAAAACTAGAAGACTAAATTGGTATTATATAATTATGTTTGCATCCTTAAATAAAATCTGTTAGAATATATTTTGGTATTTAAAATAATAATGGACATTATTATTTTTTAACCGACTTCAAAAACAGGTTCTGTATTCGATCCGTATATGTATGTGCAATGTATTTGGGTCTGTTTTTTTTGCCCGCGATTTTCTTAAAAACTAGCCGTTCCCCGCAGTTTCAGTCACTGCTCTGCTCCTAAAGGTCGTAGCGTGATGTTACATAGCCTATAACCTTCCTTAATTAATACTCCATTCAATACAAAATTATTTTTTTAATCCAACTAATGGTTCCAGAGATAAATTAACAAACAAACAATCAAACAAAAAACTCTTCAGTTTTATTATATTAGTATAGATTAATGGATAGAAGATTTTAGTATATCATACATGAGGTATTTCTTAGTTAATTTTTTTTCAAAGTCAATTTTGTTAAAGTGGGTTTGTTTTAGTTAAAAATTTAAGTATTAGTTGTCATCAAAGTACGCGGTTACCACTACCGCTTATGATGCAACAACTGGACACAGGTCTCGCCTCTCATACTGAGAAATGCAGGTGTCACTGTTAAATTGTGTGTTAATTACAACCTAATACATACATGAACGTTGTAGAGTCAGAGGTGCCACAAGGGATCGACCTAAAACCGGTGATGTAACACGCCAATGTTAAAACTACAATCCTAAGGCTATGCTTTTTCCTTCATTGGTAGTTCACCGCGTTCCAAAGTAGTTATTTACTACGCTTTAGCCAGTCCCTCGGACTTATTTAAATAATAAAACACTATTGGCCTAAATAGTGTACGCCAATATGCGTGTTAAACTAAATATCATGCAATATTTCTACGTAAACATTTTCAGCCTTGAAGAATTTAGGTGAAAACAAAAGTTATGATTATATCCTTGTCTTATCAAAGAGTCGTAGGTAAGTCACAGATAATAAAAACCAGGTAACGATTACCATAATATGAAAGAGGAAAATGGGTCTAGTTCAAGTTGATAATAATAGCGATATTTTTACTTATCTCACTTTTAACCTGACTCTAATATTAGGGTTTTATCCTGGTCGAAAGCCGCATCATAATACCTCTTCCAACACTATCTGAGTATTGCTAAGTATGTATGTGATTCTTAAGAATGTTCTGGACTGCTCTAAGAACCACTTATTTTGTGTTTCGCGTGTGACTCTAATCAGTTATTTTTAAGGCGCCTCAACTTCGCATCGAATCGTTAATGCGTTCCTAAACTGATTATTGAATAATGAGGATAACACTATCGAAAGAAAGACTAATCTGGTGAAATTTTATTTACTAAGTAATTTTTATTTAATTTAATTGACTGGCCTGTTGGTCTAGTGGTTAGTGACCCTAACTGCTGAGTCCAGAGGTCGTGGGTTCGATTCCCACCTAGGACAAATAATTGTGTGATGAGCATGATCATTTGTTCTGTGTCTGGGTGTCATTTACCTATAATGTGTATGTATTTAGAAATATATAAGTATGTTTATCAGCAGTCCGGTTACCATAGTACAAGCTCTGCCTAGTTTGGGATCAGACGGCCGTGTGTGAGATATGTCAAGTTATTATTATTTAAAACGTGCTTTTTTTATTTTATTTTATTTACTACTTATTTAATTTCATATACCGTTTACGTTGTCTTGAGCAGGGAGGTTTATCATGTGAGAATCTGTCACATCACGCAGTTTTTTTCAATTTTGCATCCTAACAAGGCTTGAGGTGTCTTCCAGACCTTTACCTCTGCAATTATACGGTCTATGGAATGTTAAGTTTCGTCTCTTTCTTCTTTTTGAACGATAGCCCAAAGTCGCTACCTAGCAATGTGAGAAGTGATCGCAGTCTTGTCTTGTCTAGACTCATCTGTTATATACAAATGTTCAGTTGGACTTATGGGATTAACGTTTTTGGACTCTACACATTTGGTTCTAGTCTAAAGGTTTTTGTCCCAAAATTCTCAGATTTTATCAATCTCATATCTCATAGTTTCTAGCCTAATAGTTGTTTTCGCAAATAACAACGTATGCGATAAAATTATGATGATTCCTATTTATATTATACAACCTCCAAATGTAAATGGTTGCAAAATAAACAGAATTAAATAATGATTGACCTCTACACCAATCAGTAATAAGTAGAAAGCAAATAATTATGATAAAATTATCGTAATTGAATTGACAATGACCTGACCGTAATTATACACATAACTTTTTATTACGGAATCAGATAAATTAAATTCAAATCAAACTTAATTAATTTTATTATTCATCTTCATCGGAATATTTTTTAATGTACAGTCAGTTACTGAAGTCGAATGAGACACCCTACAAAACTGAAACAAATGTAGGATACGATTAGCTCTCAGAGTAAAATTCCCTCCTAGGGGACTACCTCCGCCCGTACGAAGAGCACGGCAAATTGAACCTTGCGGTAGTGTCGCCAGGGTTCTGTAAAATACTTACACTTATGTTATTAAACAAGATATTTTTGCTGACATCCTTATTTTCAATTTAGTCCTTATACCGCAAAAATGTCATGCTGAATGCGGTAAGCACGTCACGCGTTGTTTTGTCGTTTGTATAAATTACTTAAAAAAAACTTTTCGAACTGTGAAGACTACCTAATAGCAATTTTAAAGGTCTACCACAACAACTATAGAACAGTAAGTTTAGCTCCATAAAAGACAGTACCGAATATTATATATTTTATGTGTGCGACTGTACACTATCAGATGTCAAGTGTACAAATGTAATATAGTAGTAATACTCGTACATAGTAAGCTGCTTTTCCTACCGCCGTTCGAAGATGACCTACTGTTTCATCTCGACAGTGGTTCTATAGCCAATTTAGGTGGATGTTTACCGTACTAAATGTATTGTGTGAACATAGTGCTACAAAATTAACTGAACAATAGACTTTAACTGTTATAATTGACGCACCTCATTACATTGAGTGTTAGCAACATCAAATAAACTATGCTCTTAAGTTGGGGAATTTTTGTACACTGACACAATGTCGCATTGAAGGCAAGTACTTATATCTCTTAGTTATTTAGATCGAATATCTAAGGAACTGGTTTGTTTTAAAGAGTAATATAAAAGAGAGGAACACTTAGTGTAAAAAGAGATAAATAATTTTTGAAACATATCAAGGTGGTCACGACCCGCCTGGTAGTCGATGGGTTATCGCCCCTATCGCCTGACTTCTATTCTCACCAGCAGCAAAAAATAGCATTATTATAATGTTGCCTAACCGTAGTAGCTTTTTGGAGGTTGCAGTATCTTAGTATGGCGATGGTTACAAACTAGCTGTGCTTTCAAATGCTTTTCCAAAATACACGGAGATAATGTTGTGTACCAGTGCATCTTATTTGTTTGTTATTTGTTAGATTTAGAGTCCCTAGACGTACATACTAATGCAAGGGTAGTATAAGATGAAATGAAGCGACCCATGTTATAAGTTTCTTTGTTAAAACGAAGAAGTAACGTAATGATTGGGTGAAAAATGAAATTATTGACGTAAGCAAGCTGAATCAGCAACTGGGCGACAACTACCCAATGACAGCCAGAAAAAAATAATCCTAGAGTAAAGAGTGTATGGAAGTATGCATGTATGTATCTTTTTATGTATGTGTGGATGTATATGTGTATATATTTATATATTCCCATATTTTACTCCTCTTTTCTTTTGGTATTTATTTGTGTTTCATTTATTCTAAAGTTAATAATCTAAATTTAGTGCACCTACTTCACCCATTTCTACACCACCCTAGGGTAGACTGGTAAAGAATGCCTATGGCATTAAGTCCGCCATTGTACATTGTTGTGCATAAAGTTTTAATAAATATTTATTTATTAAAACTTTATGCATATTTATATTAAATAAATAAAATAAAGATTTTGAATCAATGTATAATATATTTTGCGTGTGTTATCAAGACTTGTCATAATATATTACTTGTAAACTACCAATATCTATACTATTTTATCACTCAGTAAAACACACTCAACGTCATTTAGAATCTCTCTTCTCCAATTTCTTACGTAATTATAAGTAATTAGGACGATTAAAACAGCTTAACTTACTACGCACATTTTTGTGACATTAATCAGAATTGATAAACGCAATTTAATCTAAACTTTCTGACTATTTAATGACTCATAAAATGGATTGAGTGGTTTTTCTTAAAAGATGTAAACAAATAGGTAAAAATTAAGATTTGCGTGATTTGCACATTTCGTAGAAACGAGATATTTTAATACTGAAATTATGTGTCATGTTATAACGGTTGGAGAGAACCTTCATATATACAATCTATACAAGTTATACAAATAATCCCAACAAGGAGCACACGATTCAGCACCTACTTTCTTTACCCCACCATTAAAATTGGGAACTAATTACCTTTAATTAACAAAAATGGGTGATTAATAAATATACCACAAAAACCATCCAGAGTTTATCAGTGGTATATCGAACGTGTTCCCTTGGACCGATTTTGTATTTATTTATTTCATAACAATAAAATAACCGCAGGTACATCCGTATCCATAATTAAATCTCAAACAAATCATTATGATCTTAAATATCAAATGCCATTGTCTCTCTGAATCATTTTGATCCATCCTAAGGTTGCCTGGAAGAGATTGCATCTAGCAATAAGGCCGCCCTTTGTACATTATCTCTTTAATGAAATGATGTAAATGTACCTTCCACTGTAATGCTAATGTACAAATAAAGTGTTATCTATCTATCTATCTAAATGTTTGGACCTCAATCTAGCTTACCATCAGGCGGATGGTCATACTGACGAGCTATTATTAAAAAATAAGTCGATATCTTGTTTCGTATATGTGTGTAATCCTTTTGGTTTGGGCTTGGGTCAAGTATTCCATAAGCAAGTCGAAAGGCGAAAGGGGTCCTTTAATTTAAAAAATATATAAATTAATTATGTCATTTGGCGACACATGAACCATACGTACATATGTATGTTAATTTTACTTCTTTCTAATTAGAAACATAAGTACCAGTCAGATAATTTTAATGAATTTGCATTTTTGGGATTCAGAACTCCCGTCTCTCTATCAAATACGGAATAATGGACGGTTAAGTAAAGGCTAGGACATAAAACTTGCCAACAAATGTACCGACGGGTACTCACTACAACTGAGTGATTTAGGATAGATGTTACTCTTGTTAAAATCATAAGTTGTTGTCTTCTCGCGTACGGTAACCTATAGCGGTAACGTTTTAGTTAAAAAAATAAAAAATTGCGTAATTTTTTTTTTTCATTGGATCTGATCTCCCTTATTCTAACAAGCTTCTTATTCTAATCCTAATTTTTTTAATTTGGCACGTAGATAACGTCGTGACCTAATGACGTGTTTTCTCATAACATGGGAAAAAAATATTGCGATGTGGTGAAACATGGCGAAATCTAAACATTACTTAATTTAGAAGTCCATTTTTGTGCAAATGGACTTGAAACATTTCGGAAATGAAAAAAATATGATGAGTTTTGAATCTCCAAAACCACAATGAAAAAAGCAACGGTAACATTTTTGCGCATAAAATCAAAATGACCTGCAAATTTAGTACCGTTCATTAACTGCCGTAATGTTGTAATATCATTAGAGTATGAATATGCATGAGTTTGCCTTGACCGATTTTATCATATTTCCTTATTAACTGTTGAAACTATATTCATATTTACTTAAACGTACCTGAATATACAAACGCTGGTAAAACCAGCCCTTATCGAGGGCATCTATAAAGTAAAGAAACTATTCTTCCTTCCTTTAAATCACAACAAAGTCCCACGACGCGTCTGTCGCGTCTGTCTGTCTGTTCGCGATAAACTGAGAAACTACTGAACGGATTTTCATGCGGTTTTCACTAATAGATAGAGTGATTCATGAGGAAGGTTTAAGTGTATAATTTGTTAAGATTTTGTGAAAATTTATTGAAATATGTTGATGATTGTTGAAGATGTCTCTGCTACCCGTGCGAAGCTGGGGCGGGTTGCTAGTTGGTATTAAATTACAGCAATAACTAATTGGTTTCCCGTCAACAATACCAATGTAAACATTATTATGAAACTGAAAATGATCGCACCTGGAAAACGAGCCTCATTTAAAAACTTCAAGAATTTGATTCTTAATCAAGCAATAATCGTGTTTGGCCACATCATAATGAGTCATATTATTGAAGCAAGAATTCAAATTCCTAAAATACTGATAACTGAAATCACTGTAGTAAGAGACCACGTGTTTAGTCATCACACACACATAATGAGTCATATTATTGAAGCAAGAATTCAAATTCCTAAAATACTGATAACTCAAATCACTGTAGTAAGAATGATAGTTCCGTGCCTCGGAGAGCACATTAAGCCGTCAGTGCCGGTTGCCATATGAAAATCTGTGGCAATCGTTGGAAAAAGAAGGAAGATGTAGTAAGTGAGAACAGTCTAGTTTACATACCTGAATATGCCCGGCACGACCTGACGAGTATAAGCTGAATTTCATTGTAATTACTGATCCTGCATCGCGTAACAGTTTACAGTTCAACGTCTCAACAACTTGGACAACCTTTGGAAGCGGGGCCTCAAGATCACCTAGCATGGTTGGAGGATTGTCCTTGTGTTGGAGGGACATCACTGACCATTTCTTCACAATGTTATTCGTCTAATATTATGGGCTCGATCAGATAAGGTTTTTTTTTCATTTTATAGATTAAGCATAAGTTTAACAGTGAAAACAGATCGTAGATATAAAAACAGTGCTGAGATATTTGCATGGCTTAAGATGTTATGATTTTTCAACACTGAAATTTTCTGGCTTGTGGTTTAATTGCTACTAACTTAGAAGCCAGAAAAGCTCAATTCGAACATTATACGAAACCAGTTCCAATAATGAATAGACTGTTATTGATGATAAGAAATTAGTAGGACTTAGCGTACTGCAGATTTCTAACCCAAGAAAAACCAATGTTAACTGCTACTAGCATAGTATCATATGTATTTATTACACACGAGAGACAACGTGAGTCACTACTGGTGTTGTATGAGTTTATGGACATCAGAAACTGCGGACAATTGAGTTGTATAGAAAAACGTTAGTTCAATATTGTCTTTTTTTTCAAATTGACGTCATCGTCTTTTGCTTTTGCCTTATTTCTGCTACTAGTATAAATTTTAGTCCTCAGCTTAAATTTATTAGTCTTATTAGATATATAATAGATTAGATTGTTTTCGCACAGATCTGAGGGAAACAGTTCCGTGTGAGAGCAGCAGACATCCATTTTAAGTTAAAAGATCATTGGATATTCCTCTTGAAGTTTTTTTCGTTCCCACATCCGTATTTTGAAATATGTTAATTGTTCTAATGACTAGCTATTTTTAGTCACGATCTTTGTTTTGAGGTCAAGATAACTTGGATCATCCTGGCTCAAAAGTGACGTCATTGAGGTTTTAATATGGAAGTTACTGAGAACTATTTCAATTAGGCACGTTTTTCTTATGATTGGATGATAATATTGTAAGTATTGAGTATTGTGAGCCCTTTGGATTCTTTGTATTAACAAAGAATCTGCCTATGATGACTTGTGAATGACTAAACACGTGGTCTATTAAAAATAATTGATCAAAATAATTTAACTTCTCATTATGATACTGTTTTACATATAAATGATGCACTATAATTATACTGTGTTTCCTTGAAGAAGCTTGGTGCAAATCTTTTGACAAAACAAACATCGAATGGTTATAACAAATTATACAATACCTTGGTGGAGAATTGAGTAGGAAATGTTTCATGCCTATAATAAGTTCAAACAAACAGTTATTAAGTTATTAGATTATAAACAAAGTAAATGTATAAGTAATAAGTTAATAACGTAAGCAGATCATTTGAAGGTTGATATGAACAGTTGCTGAATGAAATAATTAGTTAATTAGCGGACTAAAATGAATGAAAATAGTCGGCGAGTAAATAATTTGCTTAATATATAAATTAGTTTTTTTTATTAAACTTTGCGTAACAAGTCTTAAAAATGGTGGTGGTATTTATAAATACTTTAGTTATACCAGGAGTTTAATTCACTGTATTATTAAAACCTCAATTTGTACACTTAAGGACACTATTGCCACTTGTTAGCCGTGCTTAAGAATGAAGAAATTTCTTACTTATTGAAAGTTGTACTACTTACAAAATTAACTGATTGAACATTAACAAAACTGACTGAACTCTTTGAAAAGGTGATGCAGATAGCATTACTTTTTCAAAGAGTTCAGGAGGGTATCATAGCAAAGAATGTAAATCATTACGGATTCAGGGGAGTGCTCCAGGGTACTGCAGTATGTCCTTAACTTAAAGAAAAACATATTAAAGGCTATGTTAGGTTAGGGTTTACCTACAAACAGACAAATTTGAATCGATTTATAGTTATTTATTTAATTAAAGCTCAACTTTGATTACTTTATTAGCAGACAATTTGTTGTTGAGTCAACCTTTAAAAACTTTTTTATTTTTTGATGCATAGACGCCAGTTAATTAGTACACATTCATTAGTAAGACGTAAATGTTTACATTTAATTTTTTTTTTACCTTGAACTTGTCTGCATCAAGTAAGTAATTTTAGATGATATGATAATTGGCAGAAATTTTGTGGTGGTTTATTTGTTGATCAGATATACAGAAATGATTATACTTTTTCGGCTTCAGCCAGCCAGCCCAAGGTCCGCAAGATATAAAGTGTCACCATTGTCTTTAAAATATCTCAACACCAGCAGCGTCAATAACGTTACCTCGTTACCTCCCTCCTGCACTCTGGCGATCACAACCGTGGTTTGGAGTACGGTGGAGATACTTTTCAACTCTAGCTGGCTAGCTATGAGTAGGCAGAAATCTGCTGTATCCTGAACATCATCACTGTCTCAGCCATCAGCAGCAGTTTTAAATTGAGGGGTCATGTACTACTTTCATCGGAAACGTTCCGTCAAATTCAAATTCAAAATCATTTATTAAATTAAGACACTAAGTGACATTTATGAACGTTAAATTGAAGCTAGAGTTAAAATCATAGATCGGCACAAACAGACGCCACAGCATGTACTGGATTGTCAAGGTAAATTAGGTGAAAACACCAAAATCTACTGCCTGCTTGATCTATAACTTCCAGTTTCTGAAGAGAATACTGGCAAAGATACTCATGGCCACTCTTTTTAAAAGTCAGATCTTCAGGTACAATAGTGTTAGTGTTACACGAAAGTTAAACAGGATGCAAGCTGATGCCACCTGAATTTCATTTTATTAAAATGCTCCAAAAGCTAACGTTCTAAAAAATAAAAATCACTCAGTGATACTGTTGAAGGTTTGAACTTATTAAACATAGAAATAATTCAAGGTGCACACCTACCTTCATTCAGTTACAAAATCTACTGTTAAAAATAATTCGTGACTGGATTAAGAAGCTAGAGTTGCAGTTGATCGAACCAAAATAATAGTATAGGCCAAAGCATCGCTGACTAGGCCGACCAGTCACCCCAAGCAGCACCCGTTCACGAGTATGACGCATGGACCAGCCATAATCTCCTTCGCCATATCAGAGGGAAAGAAATAACCCGCCCCATGACGACGTGGTCGTCATTCGAAATCCTTTCTACCTCAGCGATCCTTCCACCTGTTTAGAATATTTCACATGTTGCGTTGTATTGACGTAAAGTAATGTAATATTTTACTATCTTGTTAAATTTATTTTCTTCGTCTCCAATAATTTCAAAATCAAGTTGTTTATTTACACTTTATTTTACGATGAAATCGCCAATTCATTGTTGCTTGTCAATACAGCATTCATAATCATACAAAAGGTGTGTTGCAAAATCGCATTTAAGTGACAGGTTTCTACTCCATCATATACAAGGTCTACACTTATACTGAGCTGACAAAAAGCCCTGCCTATTGTCATATGCAATCAATGTAAATAGGTCATAATAATCTACTAGCAATCTTCATTAGCCTTAAAGGGATATGTTAGTTTTAGAGCTATCAGATGATTTAAGTAAACTGTATAGCTAACCGGAGCGATCAACATTTTTTTGTGAAGTCTGAAGAATCCCGACATTGTATGGATATCCCGATAGAAATTTGTTGTGATAATAAAAGAGTATTCTCCATTCAAATAGACATAGACTCAACGACAAACGAAGGAATTCATAGTAACTGTATATAATTACTCTTTAGTTAGTACCTACCTCTGCATATATGCAGAGGTAGGTACTCACTTATCTATTTAGGAAAAACGCGACTAGTTTTCGACTCAACACGGACAATTTATTAAAGAGTAAGGGCAACCGTACATTGGCTATTTTTAGCATCGGCGACGGCCATTTTATAACTACATTGATACTGAATCGCGTATTGGCGACTATAGGCGTTACATCGCTGCATCAAATTCGGGGTAGATATTTAAAAGCTGCATCATAGTTTGGCGACTCCCAAACGATTGTGGAGGTTTAACAACTAACTTAATACAATTTACCATTAAGTTAATTATGAAGTTGAAAAAAATATATAATTATAGGTAATGAAACCAATTCATTTTTCTTACTTTGGGCTTACATATGGAGAAAAATATAATCGCTTCAAACAAAATTAAAGGAGAAAGACAGTAATCGATAATACAGTTTTAAACTGTCATTAGGCTGCGTTTCCACCAGAGATGTGCTAGGCCGCTGAGCGGTGCGAGAATGTGTAGCGTGTATGTTTTTCCACTGATCCATGTCACATCGACCTCTAACCAACACCGTCTGGTGACTGCTAGCAGTTTCTCGCTCGCGTTAGTCCCTAGCACACATCTCACGCACACATCCCTCGCACACATCTCTCACCCACATTCCTCGCACCCGTCGATCGCTTGTTTTGTACGTACAAAAACCTCGCTCCGCTAAACCGTTTCCACAGGAGCTGTGCTGAGCGAGGCAAGGTAAATGAAGCGATTCTATAGGTTCTTAACAACCTCGCTCCTTCGCTACTCAAACCCAGCCTAAATCTACATAACAAATCTGCCAATCATAATAAGTAATGCTCAACCATGAGAACGATGCAAAGACATAACAAGTAAGTTACTTGAGTGTTCTTCAAAATAATATCAGTGGATTATAAAGTCTACAATCATGCAATTGGCCAAGGTTAGGAGAAAGTGATCTAGTAATCAAAACATGATGAAACCTAGGATTAATAACTCCATAAAAATGAGTGACGTCTTGAATGGTAAAAGTTTTAAAGCAGAGACAAATGCGTCAGTTTTAAACCTTAAACCTCCTTTCGCAACTCTTGTAGTTTTAAGAACAACCTTGGACACTTTAAAAAGATTAAGAAGGCATTAGATTCTAAACATATGCATACATAGAACGAAAGGGTTTCAGACCATTCAGAGCGGAGAATAACCCTTAGTGCACTTGCCGAATGTATTTAATTTTTTTTAATTATATTTATGTATGTTACATTGCATGATCACTGCCAGAGACACACGATATATACTTAAAGTTAAAATGATTCCACAAAAAGATTTAAAACCAGTTTTATAGAAAACAATAATAAAAACTTTTGTTTGTTTTACGTTAAACTACACATAAAACTAGATATTAATCCGGTTTGTATTTAAATTCGTCTCTTTTGAAGTCATAATTTTTATGACACTAGATTTCTGCACATCGCTCTTTTTGTAGTGGTGAGAAATAGAAACTTGAACAATTGATATCCAAGGTTAGTGGATAAAACAATTTGAGTACAAACAAGGAAAAAAGATAAATTTAATATCTCTGCAAGAAGTTCGGTTACAAATAAAATCTTTTTAACAAAAAATTAAACCGACGAAAAGAACTAAAAAGCAAAAAATAAATAAACCTTAAGTCTTAAGTATTGAGCTTATTTACATAAACTATCTAATTTTATATAAACTTATTTTGAGTCGGCGCCAAACAACAAACTGATTAATTATCAAAATTTTATTTGGCGTCGACTCAAAATAAGTATATATAAAATTAGATAGTTTATGTAAATAAGCTCAATGCTTAAGACTTAAGGTTTATTCATTTTTTGCTTTTTAGTTCTTTTCGTCGGTTTAATTTTTTGTTAAAAAGATTTTATTTTATGGTTTTTTTCATCATCATGATGATGATAATGAAAAATGATGATGATTTCTAAACGCAATACCTGATAAAGTAATGAAAAGTAAACAGAAACACTATTCGTTCCTACAATTTTCGAGGGTTTCTCTCAATTTTTTTAGGATCCCATCATCAGATCCTGACTTTCTTGATATGGGACCACCCTTGAAGTATGCCCTATCTAACAAAAAAAGAATAATCAAAATCGGTTCATAAATAACGGAGTGAGGGCTGAACAGACATAAAAAAAAAAAAAAAAAAAAATTTATACGGTACGAATTGAGAACCTCCTTTTTTTTCGTCAGTTAAAAAGGAAGATTTAAGACGCCATTCAAGTCCTGAGGTCGTCATAGGAGAGTTGTTCTTTCAGACCAGTTTAGGTCATCACGGTACAAACGATACTGCTGGTATTTTCAATTTTAGTTATAGGTGCCCAAGGGCGGCGGTAGTCATTTACCATCCGGTGACCCGTCATCTTTAAATGACAACTTGTCAAAATAAAGGAAGTATTGAACATCAAGAATATAATATATTTGTCAGTAAGTCATAAAATCTTTGAACAAATATAAAAAGCAATACATTTGAAATGCCATAGTTGAAATCTTTAGTGGCAAATTGCACTGCACGGATGCAATGCGGATGTGGAAATGACTGCTAGGATGGCGCAGTGATTTTAATGATCACCTCACCCACTCCATGGCATCGAGAGTTGTGGGTTCGATACAAACATAGGACATGCCCTCTCGTCTCTACAGCTACGTATCTGTTTATACTGCCTCCACCCAATCAACGCAATCATTCTAAAAGCAGGGTCAGAATACCTGCATCACGTTCCCCAAAGGTCCCGAGACGCAATGACCTTTATACGGCAGGTCTTACCTTCAACGCCATGGCGTCGGTACTAATTACTAAAACATAGGACAGTAAAAATAGTTGTTTAGTATACAAACAGTTTTTACTGCTGTTTGTTAATTACAAGTTTGTAAAGTCCACTCCACACAGGAATATTTCTCTAATACGGGAGAAGCCATTTAAAAAAAAAACTTGGGAAAAATTTATAAGCAAAATATCAAATTTTAGATCGATCTACTAAAACAGAAATGTACAAAAAACATCTATCGCACATATATCAAATGCAAACATTCACACTCCTTTTCATAGAAATTGATTAGATTAGGAATCTGAATTGCCTACAATTATATGATGTCATAGTATCAAAAGGTAATAAACGTGACCTCTAGTAACACTACCGGTGACATTCCGGTTCTGTGGACCGTATATCATATGTGCGCAATGTTATGAGGTACCTAATAAACATACATATAGGCTGAATTTTAATACAAATGATTCTTTCATACCGTGATAAAGCGCTAAGGTTGTCAATAATCCAATGACATAAATTATTCTATGTTATTTTGCTATAAATACTGTTCGTCAGAATTCGCATTATTTAATTTCAATTAGGCCGATTTGGCTATATTTTTTTTTCTAATTGTCCTAATTTAATTTGATATGCCAAGAAATTTGGAAAAGGTACCCGGAAAAATCTAGTAACAATGAAGTGTTTTTTTTTTTATAAAATGGTTCGTTATTCAATTATATGATTATACGAGTTTGGATAAAGTTTAACACACTGATATATTTTATTCTGGATTAAAAGTTATATGTGATCTACGCACGTGAAGCCCCGAAATAGAACAAGTAAAAGTAAATACTGCACTGTGACTGCACGGATGGCGCAATGGCTTAAATGGTCACCTCGCCACTACACACACACTGTTGTGGGTTCAGATCGCAAACGGGATAAAAATTTGTGTGATCCATAAATAGTTGTCTCGAGTCTAAGTGTTCTTTGTGTCCGTTGTTTGAATGTTTGTGAACATGCGACATAGGAATATTCCTAATGCCTTTAAAAAAAAAACAAAATTATTACGAGGAGCCAGGAGCATCAAAGTAGTCAATCGTAAATGTTATTCTTTCACAAAATCCTCTTTCTTTAGTCTTATTAATCGAGTTTTTATGAGAGAGTTGACAACCCTACTTTCAATTACCGTTGATATGGAAGGACCCTGACCGATGCTTTGTCAGTGGTTATGACGTCAGAGCAGATTACCTGTTTAGTATAAACGGCTCAGTATACGGTTGATAGGACTGTGTTTTGTTCTAGAAATATGGAGTTAATAGTAACTACTAGTTCAACTTACCATTGTGGATATCCCACGTGGATGTCACGTGGGTTTTTAGAAATGAACTGTCATGTTCACTAGCACTGTTAAGGATTTTTAGAGACTACAATGTTTTTAAATCTCTTTATATTCCAATTTACATACAAGGAGCAAGTTGGATTCTTGATTGATCTTATTATTTAAAAATAGATCGTGCTCTTTATATACTACAGGCACTTTATATCTATAACTATTAGATAATATAATAGCCTACTAGAGGAACAATGGCCTCAATTCTGTTACTTCACTCGCAAAATTAGAATTCACTAAATTTTCTTCATATAAGATGTAAACCTTGAACACTTCAAAACAAGGACTTATTTCAAATTGAAACAAGTAGGTAACATATGTCGCTATCGAAATAAGCAATTTATTTGTCGACTAAAGTCTGATACGCTTAAATAAACTTTAATACCACGTTGAATGCCATCTCTTTTGCTCTGTGTTTTTAGTAAGCGTCTTCGTAGGTGTAGATCCTTGTTCGTCATCCTTGTTCGTTTTGAACAAGTTTTTATACGACAATTTTACAGTGTTTGAATAAATGAACTCTCGCTGCGTGGAAATAAAGTTGAGTATACGTTGACAGGTTTTAGTGAAATTTAGCGGCGCTGAGAAATAGATGCTAGTAACAAATAGACCTTATTACTAAGAACACTAGGTTGATTTCATATGAAGAAATTAAGTCAGGTTTTAGTTTAGTCGAGTATACAATAGAATCGGCACCAATAAATATTATCTATATAAGAGATAATAAATTAAAAAAACCTCATTATCTTTCCAACGGTTGAACATATTTTCTTGAATTATGGCTAAGAATACTCTCGGTGAAGTCACCTTTCAAACAAAAAGAACTAAATGCAAATCGGTCCGTCGGTTTAGGAGCTATGATGCCACAGACAGACACACAGATACACAAGTTAAACTGATGTTATAACATCCCTGCAAAAAAAAAAAAGATGACACAGCGGTTTAAATGGCCAAGTTGCTAACGGCCACCGTAAGGTGTGTTGTTGATTCGATTCCCACATACGACAATTATTTGTGTAATTACAGATAGTTGTTTTCAGTGTAGTTGTTCTTTGTGTCCCTACATTGTGTTTTTCTAAAGTCTTGATGACGTGGGTTACAAATTAATGGTATTCTTGTGAGGCTACTAGTAATTAGCCTATAAAAAATATATTAGCCCAAAGATACACATGTTCAAGGACTCTATACAATAGATTCTTCAAGGGTAACCTTATCGATTTGTTATTTAGCTAATCCAATGAACCAATTTATGTCATTTTATCGCAGAAATTAGTTCTTGAAATGCGTAGTTTAGTTTTTGATACATGTTTCATTTCCGTGATAGACAGTTATGAAGGAAATTGTATTAAATTCAAGTTTAAAGGTTAACTTACTTTATGTCATCACTTTTATTTAGTGTTATAGTAATTTGAATTTTATTTTAAGGTTGTAGAACTTATAATAGTATAGTTTTTGTATCTTCTTATTATCATTTGACGTTGAAATCGTTTAATGCCTTATGTGGCGCGGCGGCGTCAAAGCTCGAATCTAACCTGGGACGTTAAAGGTCGCGGATTCGATTCCCGTTTCGGATGAAAAATTAAGTAAGTATGTTTACTGTGTTCTAAAACCATACGAACTATGCTTAGTTTGGGTCTAGATAGTGTTGTTTAATATTTACCAGAACATAATTATTGAAGTGAAAACTTCTTTAGGCATGTTGGGCACTTTTGGTACGAGGAAAAAGCACTGAACTCTCATCTCTCCGTCACGGTCAGATAGAGAGTTGTTTTAATGTAATATTCTAGAATAGTTTTTGATGGTACTGAATGTAAGCAATATATGTAAGCATCACAAAATTATTTGTCTTGGGTTGGCATCAAACCCACGACCTCTGGTTCAGGAGTCAGGCTCACTAACCATTAGACAGGCTAACAGGCTCGTCATGATGAGTTTGTCACACGGCCACACCTGATAATTCTTTAATACACATAAATACATAAATAAATAGATGGTAAATCAAAAGATGACATGAAAGTCTTGGTGAGCGTCTGTAGATTTGTACATAATATATCTCTATGTCTAGGCTAATCAGGAGACACCACTTTATAGATTTGGGTGTGGCTTTTATTATTAGATATCACTCTCATATTTTAAAGTTTCAAAAATTCCAGGAACTAATTAATTATTATAAACTAGCGACACGCCCCAGCTTCGCACGGGTGTAATGTAAACCCTATTGTGGTGAACAGTTATCGTCACATGAGTATACAAATTACCACAAAACAATATTAAACTATATGTATAAACCTTCCTCTTGAATCGCTCTATCTATTGGTGAAAACCGAATTAAAATCCGTTCCGTAGTTTAAAAGATCTAAGCGTACAAACGGCGGAAGCGACTTTGTTTTATACTATGTAAAGATAAAAACAAAAAAAAATTATCCTGGTCAAATAGGGTCAGTTGGCCAGTTGTTTATAAATCTAAGTCATTGGAGAAAATCTGGTTTATCTGTTGTACCCATATGTTGCATAAATTCGTCAATAAAAATACTTTGCAGCACTGAAATGTATTTCTCTAAAGAAACACGTATGCTGATAAGAAGTTAGCTTATCATATTAAGTGTTTCATAAATCATTCAGTGACATAAAACTTTGATAAAGATTTAGTTCACTATAACAATTATTATGGAACGGAGTGAAGGGAAGTCATCCATCTTTAGAATAATAATTTTGAAAATGTGAAAAAGTAAAAAATATTAGTGTCCGGCACGAATTTTAAGAGAGAAATGGACTAAAACAATATCAAAGTTGTACAGTAGAGGTGGAAAAAGACTAAGGCCACGAACAGAAGTAGACTTTAATAAGGTTGCTGGTCCCGAATGGACAATGATGGAGACAGAGAGAGAAATGGAATGGAAGAATGAAATAAGAATAAGTCTTTGTCGAACGGCAAGCTGTTGTTGGACAATACATATACCGATCGCCAGTATTTAAAAACGAATAATTATAAACAATTAAACAGCAATAAAGGCTTGAGGCTTGTTGAGGCAGACGTGATGTATCATCGATTCATCATTGTTGAGAATAAAGGACTTGAAAATTGAACAATTATTATCAAAACATAAATATTAACAAAGAATTTTATCAGTACCGTTACAGTCATCAGTACACAGTTTTTTTTTGTTCGTTCGTTAGTTTGTCTGTTTTTTCTTATCATATTATCCTACTAATATTATAAACGTGAAAGTTTGTGAGGATGTATGGATGTTTGTTTCTCTTTCACGCACAAACTCCTTAATCGATTGCGATGTAACTTGGTATGTAGATAGCTGAACACCTGTATTAATACAAAGGCAACTTTTTATTCCAATATTCCCACGGCACCGGGACTCACGTGGGTGAAACCGCGGGATACAGCTAATATAGTATATTACCAAGGTGGCAGGCGGTCCTGTGTTACTGTTACTATTGTAACTGGTTACCTCTGCCTATAATATAAACACTGTTTTACGAGTCATCTTTAACAAAAATAATTATCATATTTTACTAACAAAGTACTATCTAGCTATCTACTAATTTGAAATGTTCGATATGAAAAAATATTTTTGCGATAGATAGATTTTTATTTAGAGATACGGAACAATAGAAACAGATAGTTAAATGTATTTTTTTTTCTTTCAAAAAGAATACTAGCAACGTGGGTCACACATCACTTAGTATTCTTGTTAACCCCTTCAGATAAGTTAAACGCTTGTGTTAGGAGTGGGTTCACGTCGGTAGTGCACTGGGTGGGGTCCGAACCCGCAACCACTTGATCGCAATTCAGACTCCTTAGCCATTATTATATTTTGAAATGAAATAAATTTAAAAAAACTCTTACAACATTTGTATTCCAACCAATATCGTAACTAATCTTATTTAATATTATTGAGGCGAAAATTTGTGAGGATGGATGGATGGATGTTTGTTACTCTTTGATTTAAAAACGGCTGATCTGAATGAAATTTGGCACAGAGATAGATAACGATCAAAGTCCCCGGCAACAGCTAGTATTAAAAATGTGAACGTGAGTTTATTTGTTTGTTACGGTTTCACACCTTAACTGCTAAACCGATCATCCCGAAATTGCATATACACGGGGTGCAGAAAAGGACATGAGGACCTTTCATCCAGAAAAAATACTGTTCCCGAGGTATAGTTTAAAATATAAGTTTTAGACGGTTGTTGTTCGGCTTGATAAAAACTACAATTACGCGAGACTAGCTGACCCTCGCAACTTCGTCTGCGTTTGTAAATTCTCCCCGTTTCTGCAACATTTTTCATTGATGCCCCGCTCCTATTGGACGTAGCGTGATATTATATAGCCTATAGTCTTCCTCGATAAATGGGCTATCCAATCCTAAAAGAATTTTCAAAATCGGATCAGTAGTACCGGAGATTTTCCGAACATCTAAACTTTGTGTATAGATATTTCTTTATGTTTATGTACGTATGTATATTATTTATATAATTATAACTTAACTTAAATAGACTGTTATTTATAAATTGTAAATTTTTCTTATTATTTTTAATTGTTGTGCACTACGAGTTACCTACTTCCATACAGTATAGTCCACCCTAAAGTTGTCTGTAAGAGATCGCAGACTGCGATAAGACCGCCCATTGTACTGTTACTTAATATTAAATTTCTAGATTGTATAATACTTTTTTGGTGTGCAATAAAGAGTAACTATCTATCTATCTATCTATCTTACAAACTTTACCTCTTTATAATATTAGTATAGGTATATAATGTTTTTGCGCAGAACCCTAACTCTTTTTCCAAAATAAAAGTAGTCTAAGTTACTCCTTATAACACCAGCTGCCAGTGAAAGTGGAAACCGGTCCACCCGTTTCGGAGTTAGCCGGAATAAACACACACACAGACAGACAAAAAATTTAAAAACTGATTTTTAAGCATAACTGTATGCGCTTAAAAAAACTATTATTTTGACATTACAAACAGACACTTAAATTTTATTTATTTGTATTAAGTATTGATAGGGACAAACTATAATAGATGACAAAACAGTTCACTATTTCATAAAAAGGAGTTAATAGACATTATTATGAATAGTTATACCGGTAGCACTACGCTATTGGTCAGTTGAAAATGGTAGGGTGATAAAAGGCCAAGTATGCATTACAAGTTGATAACAATCACTTGAGTGCTGATTGAGGTACGAACAACATAACAGTTACTTACTGTTATTTTATTTAGTGATTTTGATAGTTTAGAGCAATAGTGGTGAGATTGCAATTAACGCTTGCAATTTTAGGAGTATCGCTCGTGACTTCCCTACCCTCTAAAACCTAAACACAAATAAAGGGAAATACACCCTATACTTCCCTACTTCAAAAGAAATTTCCATTAACAGAACTAGGTTGGGAATTTAATATATTCCACTGAAAAATGCTAAAGTTTTCGCTCCCCAAATTGCCATAGAAACCGGGAATGATAGATCAATAACCTGAATGTTAAACAGGATGTTTCAGACGGTCCCATAGCTATGTCTATAACTAGCCTCACCGTACAAATTCCGGACGCTTGAGACGGAGAGAAAAATGCTGAGAAAAATCTACATGAAATCCTAACTGATATGTGTTAGTTTGTTTGTTATACTTTCACGCCTTACTACTGAACATCATGAAGTTTTGGGCACATATTGTTAAGGGTACAGAAAATAACACAAGGTGTCTTTACATCTCTTACTCGTCTAAATGTAACGTTCCCGACGTTAAGTTGAGACGACGACGAGACGAGTTTGATAGCAATGATTAATTTACTGTTATACGCTTACGTATCTCATTCTCCGCGCCTTTTTCCCAACTAAGTTGGAGTCGGCTTTCAGTCAAACTACGATACGGCCGAACTATGATATTTTACGTGGAGCGACTGCCGTCAGACCTCCACAACCCTACTTGGGTGTTATCGCAGATGTTTGTATGGCACCCGGGACTGACGGTTTAACGTGCTCTTCAGGCACGGAAGGGTCTCAATGTGTTAAGAAGGGTTACCCATTCTAGAGTGACCTGGCTAGTATTACTTAACTTTGTAATGTGTTAACCTACTCGGTCACCACTTAGCCACGAGCCCACGCTTACGTATAAATACATTAATTTTTAATTACAGACCACAGCTCAGTATATTTTAATCTTTGCTCAAACTCATAAACTATTTTTGTGACAGATGTTTTGTTTTGTGAATTTAGGCATAGGCACAGTCAAATATCCGGACATGGGACAATCTCTGTTCATTAGGCAAATGGTAAGAATGTTTGAAATTATGGTATATGAAAGACTCGATTCGGGTTCGTGTTTCTTGTGTTTTGTCTAACCATAGCTAAATACCAAAGAATTGCGTGTAACAGGTTTGGTTACCGCACGGAACGAATGTTTTAATGTTTATGAACGTCGATGTGTTCCGGATCCGGGTTTCCAAACTGATCTGGACTTACAACGGATGGCACTGTGATATAGCCCTAGCTTTTTAACTAGTTTGAGTTTCTTTCAATTAATTGTAATTTGAGAGGCCTTGCTTCTTGCCAAATGCGACATAAACGTTTAGGTCAATTTAGAAGATTCATTTTTGAAGTTTAAATTACCTAACTACGTTAGAATTTTTATATTAATTATAGCTTGATATCTCCACCCGTTGATAGACAGATAAACGAGTGATAATTCTAAATAGGACGTCATTTTAAATGAAATTCTAAATCCTTCATTCAAAACGGAGTCCCTCTCTAGCTATTCCGAAAACGGACTAAACTAATGCTATAAACATAACATAATTGACTTCTGACAGCAATAGTTGCACAACGGATTGTGAAAAATCAACAATTATGTTTGATTCAAGACCAATTAACAGTTGTTACAGTAATAAATAAATTTAATTTTGTTCTTATAGACGATAATTGAGCTACGGTCGCGCAATTATCGTGCAACTTGTTGCCCCCAAAACCTTTTGGCATGTTTGTTCTAAAAACCTTTATTTATGTTTAAATATACAGAAAGTTAAGAAATTTATACGTTTATGATTTTTTTTAAGAAATATTTATGGCTCTTATTATTTTTTATTCGCAACAATCAACTATGAGGCAAAGATATACAGGTGATGATATTTGAAAATACGCGAGCTTTGCGGATTCTACAATAAATATTTTTAATTGGTCGTGTTTTCCAAGAAATAAGGATTTTTGTCTTATTTTTATTCGTCCGTTATTATTCTTTTCAGTAGTAAAAAACGTAACTTCATTTAACTCTTAGTAAATTATAACTATAACATTGAAAACCAATCAACTTGACGCAACATCAAATCGTGTCGAGTGATAACCTGATTTCCTATAGATAACACTGTTTACACACGCTATCGACGTGTGAAAGTGCCAATTTGATCACTTGACCGAAATCTACATTTAAAGTAGGTGACAAATTGAAATAGGTTTTTTTTTGCTCAAAATGCGATATTTGATCGCCTCTCAAAAAACCTTTCATCCTAAACGGACGTAAGTCAGCAGAAATATATCAATTATTTTGGCTCTTCTATACAAATTACTATTCTACCAAGGCTTGAATACGTCATTGTTGTGACTGCTTCTACAACGTACAGATTTACAAAAAAAGTATCATAATCTAATTATTAAAGAAATCTGGCTTGTTAGCCTAGTGGTTAGTGACCATGACTGCTATGCTACAGGTCGTGGGTTCGATTCCCACCTGAGTCTGGGTGTTCTTTGTGTCCGTCGTTTGTATGTTTGTAAAGGCCCCCGCGACACAGGAGTAATTCCTAATGCGGGAGTTGTCTTTTCCAAAAAAAAAAAAACTGTGTCTTAAATATATTTCTGTGTTCTAGGAACCACAATACAAATTACGTTTAGTTTGTGTAGATAGCGCTGTGTCATATATGTCGAAGGTAATCATTATCTTCAATCTAAAAATGAATGATTTATGCCCGGTTCATATAATCAAGAAACGATTCGTTTTGCTTACGGACGGTTAAATTTCGTTGAAAAACGAATCGTTTCCTGATTATAGGAACCGTGCATAAATCATACGCGAACGCGCTTAAGTATTAATAAAATAGATCGTAAGTTTACCAATGTAAGTATATCAAACCATTCAAATCTATAACTCAAATCATCGTATTTTTTTATAGTAATTACTACTTTTAACATGGGTCAACACATTACTAGCATTCTTGTTAACCCCTCCAGCTAAGCTAAATGCTTGTGTTAGGAGTGGGTTCACGTGGGTAGTGCACTGGGTGGGGTGCGAACCCGCGACTTCTTGATCGCAAGTCCGACGCCTTAGCCACTACATTACCTACGCTTTCATATTTTCATAATATATTATATTTTTATAATACTTACAACATTTGGTTTGCTGGATTTGGGTTCAGTTTTAACTACGGCTACGGAACTCACAACAAATTGACGGTTGAAGTAAGTTAAAAGAAAAATAACTGGATCCCATTTTCTTCCATTCCAATCCCGACGGAATGTCTTGGTAAAATATCAGAAATACTTAGTTGGTGCAGCGTCCAATCAGTTCTTAATGGTGCCCACTTAATGACCGTACATTAGCAATTAATCAAGTGTGCAGTGTTCTATACTCAGTGGTATGAAGGTGGTTATCTGTGTAATGTATAGTATTTTACTTTAAAATTGAAGTCAGTCTTTCATTCCAATGGCAAATTGTCCTTCAAACCCTGACGCATTCTACTGGCTTTAGATTGAGAGTGATTATAATTGCTAGAGACTTGAAATTGTTGGAAAAGTTAAAGCCAATCTTAGTGTAGGTAGTGCTATTTATCATGCCTAAGTACCTATAGTCTCTTGATTTAGGAAAATAAGAACTCCAACTTCTCTTTTATTCTCCCCCCTTCTAAGATCGCCTGACCTGTGGCGGGCTGTTAATCTAAAAATTCTCCCACAAAGAAAAGGACACATTTGTAATTGTAACATATTTTTTTTAAGTTTATGCAAATACTTTACTTTACTTAATATTGAATAATATCATAGTCATCTATACGTGTACAAAGACTGAATAAATATCATCCGGAATCTTTTAAACTAGCGCTCAAGAAGACGAAACGAAGAACGAGCCCCTAATGGACAGGAGAGATGGTCATCTCTCTCTTGCAATTCAAATTGTAAATACTGCTATCTCTCTACATTCTATTGACCACTGGTTAATTCAAATTCAAACAACCGCCTTTTAGAGTACTATCATCACTAATTTATAAGCTTACCAATTCTTGTATCATTCTACATCCATCACAACATCCTACTATCTTTAAATGTCCATAATTTACAATTATGATCAAACAATGACTTTCTTGTGAGTCAGTTTGTTTAGCGTAATCTAATACCGATATCACGTACCGTCGTTAGTTACGCAAGAGTGATGTAATATGACTGTGATATTCATTGAACAGGTAAATTTCAGAAGGTATGGTAAGGTTTCACATTGGATGCTTAACATTAATAGTCTGTGTTATTGACGATAACAGGTCAGTATAAGATCTTCCTTGACCTTTTAACACCAAAACCACCCACGTAAATTATTACACTCCTGTCCATCCAAAGGTTGCCTGGAAGACATTGCTTTTGCGATAAGGCCGCCCATTGTGCATTTTATGTAATATAATATCTGTTTCTGTACATTTGCTTTTTCTTTGCTTTTGGTGTATAATAAAGAGTATTTATTATTATTATTACACATGACCATTAAGGTATAACTGTGAATTCCTCAATGGTCCCGTGGCAGTAGTTTGCGAAGTTTTCTTGCGATCGTCAGGTACTGGATTCGAAAGTCAGGGAAAATTTTAGTAGCAGAACAGAGTAAATAGATAGCTCTAGATCGTATGTTTTGTGGGACCGAAAATATAAGCGATTAAATGAGGGTATTAAAACACTTCAACCAATATAAGCAGCTGCAATTTATTATTATTGGAATATTGTACATATTTGAAGTTTTATCAACGACTTCTATAAATACAGCTCGTCTGCTTCCTTCGTTTAGTCGTAATGTCGGGCGTAATGAGATTAACTGCCGTCTGACCTATGCGACCCAGCAACGGTGGCAGAGTAATAATTAAACGGGACTGATTGCGTTTTGATGCAGATAATGATCTCAGAGGATCATAAAGTTATTCTAAGAAAAAAATATGAAAAAGAATCGTGACTGTAAAGAGACAGGTACAGAAAAAAATGGTTGTATAACGATGGCCGAGGTTGCGTACCCGAATGTCCTGTATTTCCTGTGACTGGAAAGGCCACTAGGACAGGAACACCAGCTGGCATGGATGCAAGTAAAAGCAAGTCCAGTAAAATTTATAGCTAAATTTAAACACCAACTTTCTTCTGTTTCTTTATCTCTTCCCATTAATGGGATTTTATTGTACAGACAGACACTTTTGAAAAGTAATTATCTTTTACAATCCTTAACTACGCAGACGTTTTAGAACAATGCGAGAATCAATTGGTCAATTCTAGTCATAAAATTGCTTGGACCATCTCAAGCTGGCTCATATCACATCTTAATCGAAGGCCACAAGTGCTATAAAAATTCAGAGTGCCAGGATCTCTTGTCTGGAGGGTGTTAAAAAAAACAGTATAGTTCATTTAGCAACTGACTACTTTTAAAATTTTTCAAATTCAGATCAGAAACGAAAAAAAGTACTTGAACTTCTGCTAAATAACTTTATTATAACAATAATCTTGCTCTCATGAGTAGATATTGCAACATGGTTTGTTTAATAAGAATGCTCAGGGAATCTATGATTAAATTATATAACAACCTTTAGTAAACATCCTGTAGAAATAGGGCATAGTAATTGATAGAGAAGGAAAATATATTTTGAAACGATTACAAAAGAGATGAATATACACACTCAGTGTAAACTTTCGAAACCATGGTATCAGTTATTAAGCATGTTGACGTCCAATTTTGATTGATATATTTATAGCTCAAAATTTTTCTTATGGAATATTGCTTTATTAAGAGACATGAGGACCTTTAATACCATAAATGCGGCAATAATAATAAACTATTGTAACTGGAGCAGGCCATGAAGTAAATATACTTCAACGTCATCTAGCGATGTCAAGTCGAATTACCTAGTAACTAATGATTCTGCATCTTGCAATGACTATCCTCAGGGTAATAAGTATAAATAAAACAACCCAATATTAAGTTTTTTGAAGATAAACCTTGGTCGGAGCATCCTCCAGGCACCTGTGTTCGTAAATACATTTATTCTGGCTGTGGAATGAGTTCCCTTCCGAGATTATCCCGAGGAGTACGGGGTTTCTTCAAAATAGATGCGTATAAGTCTCTAAAGCGACGGCAATGGGCATGCGAGTATCCTGGAATTGCAAGTGTCCATCGGCTATAGTAACCGCTTATCATCAAGCGGGCCGTATGCTTCTTTGCCACTTACATGTTATAAAAAAAAACCTCTTCTAAGGTAGGTTGCTACTAAAACACACAATAACGCCCAGTTGCCTTTATACTGCTACAAAAGTTTAACCCGCCATCTACTGTCGAGTAGAGGAAGTCATAAAAGGTTACGATTACCTAAATTGAGATGCACGCCATCTTTTGACATTGAGTGAAACTAGTAGCCTATTTATAGAATGTCCCACATTATATTACAAAGTTAATAGGGTTCTAGTTGAGCGATACTGCGAGTAACAACGAACAATACGGTAAACAAGTGGAAACATAAGTGCGAAGTCCACGTGATTATTTAAATAGTGAGAAGTAATTGTAATTGTTTTAAGTAATTGCGAATTATTTAAATAAATTGGTAATAAATTGGTGTAACTTTCTAATCCCGAACCTCAGCTCGTAACAATATCTTTCTACTTGCTACCAAACTGCATACGACAACTACGTCTCAATAATAGCGTAATCAGCAGTGAAAGGTTACTTCTGCAACCTTTGCAAGATTTATCACAGAACACATTCACAACGAATTGCCATTGTTATCTGTAAATGTCATCGAAACCGTTTGTAAGAAAGTTTGTTAAGGTCTGTTAGTTTGTCTGGAAGTATCTTTGTTATAATTAATTCTTCAAAATATTTTCTTCCTTATCTGTAGTGTAAGGATGCGGTGTTTTGGAGAAGAAAGATTTCTTGGTGTAGCCAACTCAAGGGAGTCCAGAGAAGTGTTTATGTAGTAATGAAACTAAAATCTTGGAATGTTCCGTCACAGAGGCTTATCACTACATATTATAAAACAAAGTCCCCCGTCACGTCTGTCTGTCTGTCTGTCTGTCTGTCTATTCGCCATAAACTGATAAACTACTGAACGGATTTTTATGCGGTTTTTACTAATAGGCAGAGTGATTCATGAGGAAGGTTTACGTGTATAATTTCTACCAGTGCGAAACCGGGGCGGGTAGCTAGTGGTTAAATAAAAATTATTTCATCATATCATCATATTTCATGTTAAACTTAGCTGTTCAGCGGTGTCTTTGATTTCGAAAGGAGTTGCGGCGACAACCCAGTTTCTGCTAGGGTGGTGGACTGTCTCCTTATTCGCCGTCAAGCCAGAAGTACCTACCTTATTAAGCATCTTTACTTTAGAGAAGTTAACATTCACAATTTGACTGTCACACGATACCTGCTACACTACACTACGACTCTGAAACTTAACTATTTATTATACCCGCTGATTTTAGTATCAATTGTACAAACCAGTAATTCTCTAGTAATTGGTTAACAAACAGATGAACAAACGTTGGATTCTAAAATACGTAAGTCATTTTGTAAGTATGCTACTTTACTAACTTTTAAACTTTCGCGTTCCATAACATAATTACGTATTTTATGTCAGCCTGTGTCCACGGCCAGTGCAACCTGCTCGAAACGTCAGGCAATTCAGAGTTATGTAATACCTATTTCGTGACGGCGTTAATTCGCGTGTAAATACATACCTAATTATAAAATGCTACTTGACCTTCGTCAAAATGAAAAACGTTTTTAGTAACAAAAATAAATACGAACGAAACCAATGGGCGTTACAAACTTTGCGTACGATTGATTGATGTAGCGAAAAGCATAGTGATTGATGATCACAGAAATGATCTCATTTGGCCTCAGCTATTGTCTATCAATGATAAATATTATTAGAATTAGTTGTAAAAAAATTAGGATTTAGACACACTAGTTTCAGATTATTTTGATTAATAGTCATTAGGGTCCTACAGGCTTATAGTACAAAACAACTCACACAATGATCAATCCTTACTTAATATCATAAATGCGTCTGTTTGACTGATACGCTTCCACGCCTTAACAACCCCACCGATCATCGTGAAATTTTGTACACCTTGCCTGGCAACATGTGTGCACATTTTAATTAAAGATTGAATATTGATCTTATGAACAGAAAACGATATATGATTTCTTTAATACAGAAGAAGTTGCCGAGGGGTTTTAAGCCGTGGGTAAAAACAAGTTTAAAAATATACCAAAAACAATGTTTATGAAATCTGATTAGTTCAAGTGTTAAGTAGTACATCGCTTGTTCTGTACTGTTTTGGTAACTCTATAAATGGTCATTTGGCTATTGAACTACTGATAAAAACAAGCAACGTATTATAAGGTAAACTATTAATTTTCAAGTGACAAGTATTAATCAAACGTTGTTATATTTGTACTGGTTTAATAACCATAAATGGTGCAGTCATGATTCTTTCCTAAATAACTAAGTCAGTAAAATTCCCGATTCTCCAATTTTTAAAATAGTGCCCAGTTGATCGCGATAAGCCTCTTATTACGTGTTTGGAATCAAATTATAGTTGGCTAAATGCGGGTGTTTAATACACATCTGTCTACAAATTTAATAAACTTTATTTTTTTTATTTTACGTAAAATAAAAAAATAAAGTTTATTAAATTTAAAACTAAAAACTAATACTTAGCTTTTGTAGACATTAAAAAAATTCGTGTATTAATTAACTGTATTTTGGTAAATCTTTACCAAAATACAGTTAATTAATACGTAGAAATCTTGGGCAAAACTTTTTTTCAGGAAAGGTTTAGTAGCTGGAATTACAATGATAGTATAATAGGACGATAGGAATAATAGTATTTACGTATGAGTGTTTTAGTGCAGATGAAGAGAGGAAAACTAGTATATTTACTGAGGCACTCATTCCACAACCTTACAATTAGTAATAGTATCAGTATTGCCACATCAATTTTCGAGTCCTCAGAATTCCAACTGAGTGTCCCTTATAAGACCATTCAGGTCCCAAAACTCCAAACCAATTTAGGAAAGGTTAGCATCCTAATTTAACCGCACAAGATCTCGTTAACTATAATGTATTCAAAGCTTTACGTACAGAGACCAACAAAAAGATGTATCCATATCTGTAATTCCGATCTTGCGTGAGCTACGCGTCGTGTTATGCCAAATGTTACACCATGTATATGAGGCGTTTGTATACGTTTTTGTATGGATATTAGATAATATATATGTATGTATGATATGATTGTTTTTTTTGTGGAACTCTGTTTTTTCTTATTATGCTCGGCAATATGATCTCAACCCGCCTGATGGTAAGCTAGATTGAAGTCCAAAGATTGAGGGATCGAAATATGCTTGTTCACGCCTCGGTTAAAGGACCCGGGGTTTTAGGGCGAAGGAAACACGTATGTTGGTAAAGAATTTCAAATTTTCATGGCGCAGCAAAGGATTGTATATAATTAGGTAATTATGTACACAGTTGTTAGTAATTAACTTAAATGATTTAACTTGTTATTAGTCGTCGATCTTGAACCTACAACAAAAGACTTCCGACAGGTATTCTTGGAACTAAATAGTGAGTCTATAAATAGTGAAAATGTACATCAGCGTCATCTAGCAAAGATAGGGCGAATGACGGAGAAACTATTGATCCTGCTTAGTGTACAACTTTAAATTATTCAAATTCAAATTCGTTTATTTGCTGAAATATTGAAATGTGAAATGTTGAAATGTGTAATAAATTCATGAAAATGTGGAAACAGTTGACTGCTTTACGTTGGAGCACGAGAGCCCTTGCCCCTCGTGGTTAAGAAGCATTAGGTACTATCTCTAATCATCTCCTGAAGAATGCTATTCTTTTATTTTCTTTTCTGCTTTAAATCCTTTACGTGTTATAATTTTTTTTAAAACATACAAGGCTATTTTTAACGACGTTTATATGTTTGTTTTTTAAAACAATTAACTGTACCTACCGCAAATTATCCAATTAAACGCTTTTAACTATTTAATTATGTACAAAAAATGTCTATTAATGATTAATCGGTCTTTACTGCGATATTAATCACAATATACATTAAGAACGCGTAATAATTAATTATTTAGTTGTGATATCTATTATTAAGTTATACAATTTTTTAATCATGATTACAATTATTCGGTTAAGGTGGTAATCAAACTCGACTTGTCTGGTGGTAATCGGTTCCCTACACCAGCAAGTTGGCATAACAAAGAAGAGTGACTGTTCCGCATGCAACTTTAGTAAATGCAACGTTAGCGATATGCTAACGTGGTGTTTAACCATGATTTTATGGTGATCTTAGCCGGTCTACTGTACCTACTTACTTTGATGGCTAATCTATATGGCGTGGCATTCCACTGCAATGTCAAAGGTCACCTGTTTGATTCCCACTTAGCGCAAATCATTGTAACCAGACTATTGATAAACATACTTATATATTTTTAAATACATACATATTATAAATAAATTACACCCAGACACAGATCACACAATTATTTGTCCTGGGTGGGAATTGAACCCGAACGACCTCTGGCTCCGCAGTCAGGGTCGTTAACCACTAGACCAACAGGCCAGTCGTTAGATTGATTGCCTTCTTCCTTCTTCGAAGTCTTAAAACGGCTACATTCCCAAGAAGGGTTGGCGTCACACAAGCGGCCGGTTAAAAGAAACCAGTCAAAACCCTTTTTGCAGTGTTACATATGGCCCCTTTCTAAATTTCGAAAGGGACATGAAGATGATATAAGTAGATATTTTTATCCGTGTTTCGTACCATCGTACAAGTTATGCTAAGTTGGATCTAGAAAGCGCCGTGAAATATATCTAAAAATCTATATATATCAAAATGAATCCCAATTTTCCTTGGTCACGGCATCAGGCGTGAACGGCTGGACCGATTTCGCTAATTATTTTCTTTTGTGTTTGTTATTGTCAGGGAAAGGTTCTTATGAAAAAAAAAAATTAAGAAAGTTGCTCGGAAAATTAGGAAATTAAAGAAAACCATATTAATTTTTATAATATAACCCTAGCGCTTTTGACATAACTGTCAGACGTTTGACAGTTGGCGCGATTGACAGAATGCGCGCTGCATATTATACCCATTCGAATTCAATATTCATAGTTAAGACAGGACAACGTCTATCGGGTCAGCTATTATAATTATATTGTACTTATATGTATGGTAGATATACTTAAGACTATTTGTTCAGGTGAGTTTGAAAACAATTGGTAAAAATTACACATCCATTTATTAAAGCAAGATTTATACCCTTCACACAATACGGTCCCCTAAATTAAAACAAAAAACAGTAGTTACCCCTGATTCCGAGCGAAATCGTTTAATATTCTTACATTCGGACTGAGTGTGTTCTGGCTAATTTGTTACTACAAAAAAAAACCTCCAGTTGTAACCTAGCAATTTTGGTTATGCTATATCTACGCTTTACTTATCAGCTTGCTATTATCAGCTATTTACTTGTTGTAGCGTCGTTGAAAAAGTCGAGTTCAAAAGCAGGAGTGGAAAGTATAAAAATCGGGTCTACAAGATGCCTCGCTGGCTTTTCTGAACTTGATTCCGCAGGGGAACTTCAAAATGTGGAATTAACTACCATAGTTTTCTGCTTGTGGCATTGGGCCAGAGCGGCATAAATAGCGTATAATATATTAAGAAAGAAAGCAGGGTTTAGTGGTGCAAATTTAAATCACACTCTTAATAGTAAAAAAAATTGAAAGCCTTGTTACTACCCAAACCCCTAGCGTACAGCGCTCAATGCTCATTCACAGTACGATACTAAAGGATTATTTTAAACAAATTATATGTTCCACCTATTCTAATATGTACGTAAAACCAATCAAACTAATAAATAAGCTCCTACAGATGTTACCCCGCCCATCTAATTCTATTCTTCGAGAATATCCTCAAGCGTTATTATCATAAACGCTTCCGTATAACAAAAGTACTAATAGTTGTGATGGCGTCACGGATGCTTCAGTGTTACCATCATTCGCTTCCTAAAGTTGCCATGTAAAATTAGTCATGCGTTTAGTTTTTGAACGCATAATGTTTTAGCGACGTGTTACTTGTGCGCAAACTATGGCGTTAAGTAAAAAATATTTCTGAATCATCATTATTGTGTGAAAGAAAAAACGAACGGTGCTTATCGTGCGTATTATTATTATTTAATAACCTCCCGCGTTGAAAATAATGTAAAAATAATGTGTAACTGAGGTTTAGGGATTTGATGTAAGTACTTCTATTTTTTATTATAATAACTTCACACTTCACACATCTTTCACACGGCCGTCTGATCCCAATCTAGGCAGAGCCTGTACTATGGTAACCAGACTGCTGATAAACATACTTATATATTTCTAAATACATACATGTTATAGATAAATACACCCAGACACAGAACAAATGATCATGCTCATCACACAATTATTTTTCCTGGATTCAAATCGAACCCACGACCTCTGGCTCAGCAGTCAGGGTCACTAACCACTAGACCAACAAGCCAGTCAATCGGTTAGTGGATCGGTTCTACACTTAAAATAAAGCGCCCTGTTCGAAATTCAGTTAATAAAAAAAACTTTATGGACATTGTTTAGGCCGTGGATCAAAATACAACAAACCTACCGAAACTACTAAAGTACCTAGCGGCGTGCCGGTAAACCATTTGTTGCAACGTCAGACGTCACTGGTTCGGTTCCCGCTCAGTGGAATTATTTGTATGTATGATCATGTCTATTGGCATTAGTTTGAATGTTTCTTTATATAAAATGTGTGCAATTACAAAAAAAATCTAAGTATGTTTATCCATGTTCTAGAACGCTCATAACGAAGCTTTGCTGTGTTTAGGTCTAGTCTAGCCAGCGCTCTGTAATGTAGCATCCTCGCTTTAGGATTACTTGTTAATAGGATGTTAAATTAAAAAGGATTCACTGGAATAATAACATTAATAATTAATGTATTGCATTTATATTATAACATATTATATTTAACCTTGTGCCTTGTAGCTCTTTGCTGCTCTGCACACCTGACCCATGTTCTTCTTCTGTTTTTCCCCGTCACAAATATACAATTAAAAAATATAAACTCTTTTCGAATTAGCGATTGTTTCATAAATGCAGACTGCCAGGTCATTATATGTTCCGAATAGGTCGGAACATCACAGTCTTATATACCTATTTGTATTGTAATGTGTAAGATAAAGACAACAACAATAAACAACCGAGTGTTCTTTAGTAAGCAGTTATATTCCTTATTTAAATTTTATTAAAGTATTCCACATTTAAATTTAATTTTCCTTGGTTAATGTTAATTATTCAATCGTATCGCCACGTAACTAATTCTTTTCCTCTAATTGTGTTGTTCATCACGTACAATTAATGTTGTGTACACCTGTCCTTAGAACCTTGCTTGTTCCCTATTTGCATGTACTTTAAATCTTTATGTATAAAGGAAGCATATCTAGATTTACTAAAGATAAATCAAGAGACAATACTTTTTATTGGTATAAAACTCGTTTATTGTAAAATAAATTATTAAAGGACAGACTTAACTTAAGTACTCTATTTAGGTTAAGAATATTAGTAACTGAACAATATTATTTTTGTTTGTGTGTAATGCCATATTGCAGTATCACTGAAAAATTTTAATATTAAATGTGTAAGTTAGGACTTAATCGCGATAATATTTAAAAGGTACAATACCTCTTGGTTAAGTCCCGAATCACACATTTAATATGTATCCAAGTCGCGAAAGTTTAAAAACAATTATTCATTTATTAGCTTTTGCCTACACCTTCTTATTAATTATGTTCCCACGCGGCTTCGCATGCGGGCACATATTTATATATTTTGAGCGGAACTTTCAAAAAAATGTTGCCTAAGTTACTTCTTATAACACCAGCTATCTGTCAGTGAAAGTCCCGTGGAAATCCGTAAACCCATTCCGGAGATTAGCCGGAACAAATAGACATGGCTGACAGGCTGCCATGCCGCCGCTCCAGGCAATCCTCCTTCACGGATCTTACCGCCACGATCGTGGCGTGCCCTAAAAAAATATTTTGGTGTAAAAAAGTCTGGGGTGCTTGATGTAACCTCAATATTGTTGATAGTGTAGAATATTATTTAGTTCTGAGTTTAAACGACGAGAAAAGACAACTTTATTATGCTAAGAGGTAAGGTGAAACGAACCAGCTTCTTGCGTCGTGTACTTATCTGCGTATATTTGTATAAAATAACTTGCTGTCATGTTTACTTTTTCCAAAGATAAAAAAACACCATATCTAAGAAAAACAAAATTTTTTAATGTTTTCCCTGGCATACAAGCCACTAAGGTTTACTCAATTTGTATGCATATATATATATATGTACAGTATTTATATATATCAAGACCTATCACGATGGTATTTCTAAGGTACGATAAATTGTTGTCAACTCGAGACATTTTGATCAAATTGCACCATGATGAGGATCGACCACCTTATAAATATTACGTACCAACCCTTCTCCGCCATTTCACCTGCGTTTATGGTAACTGCTCCGCTCCTAAGGAGCGTAGGGTGATGTTACATAGCCTATAACCTACCTCAATTAACATTCTATCCAATACAAAAATCATTATTTAAATCTAACTGTTATTTCCAGAGATTATAGAACTTTTAAAACAAACAAAGACAAAAAAAACTGTTCAGCTTTATTATATTAGTTAAAGATAACGCAATTAAGTCCCGATTTTTCCCCATAAATAACAACTTTTCAAAGTCCACACGGGACAAAAATTTGTGTGATCCACAAATAGTTGTCCCGAGTCTGGGTGTTCTTTGTGTCCGTTTGAATGTTTGTGAAGCCATAGCAATATTCCTAATGCGGGAGTTGTCTTTAAAAAAAACGAAATTCATATGCAAATTACATGCGTGGAGGGAACATAGTTCTTTTGCACTCGACATTTCGATGACGAATGGCTTAGATCGTGACCACGATTAAGACCCAAATTGTAAATCTATGCGTATTCTTTTTTTGAACATTACGCTGATCTTCTAAAGTGGTGTGAAGGTCATAGTTTTAGTAGTCGATCGGAGGAGCGCACGAACTTACAATTAAGTAAGTAGGAAATAAATTAAAGTAATTACTTACATAAATAAAAATATGTATTTTTTTATGATACGGTAGTGAGCACCATGATTTGTTTCTATTCATTGTAAATCGTAGATCAAATTTTTCGGTTCATTTCATTTTTTTTCTAGTAAATTACTTATTGCTTTGTTTACAATTATTGGTTACGTCCATTTTGCTGGTTTCTGGTTATCTTAATAAGGAAGCTACCCTAAGCTTCCTTATTACTATTATATGCTATGATCATCGCTTTGGATAGATGGATGGATGGGAAAAAAAATTCTCTGGTATAGTTTAAAATATTTGTAGTTACAATATGCAAGTATGGTGAAAAGATGGTGTCGTTCATTTAATACCAAGTCTTTGTATAACATGCCCCAAGGGTTTGAGCTACCTTACAGTATGGATCGAAATTGAACTTTCTCATGTATCTGTAGTGTCAGGTCAGCAGACGTCATTATTCTGCTAGTTTACGGAGTTCTTTTTTCAGACTGAACAAGGCTGCCTTACCACGGCGAAGAAGAGCCGTTAGTAAAAGAGACTTGGTCGTTTCGACAGAACTAATATATGATGAACTCAATCCCTTGGGTTGTTGGGTTGTTCATATAGCACTAGTAGAAGCATTGACGCTAATTCGTAGGTATTGCCTTACTGAAATAATAATAATAATATCTTGAAACATCTCACACACGGCCGTCTGATCGCAAACTAAGCAGAGCCTGTACTATGGTAACCAGACTACTTATAAACATACTTATATATTTCTAAATACATATTAGATAATTACACGCAGACACAGAACAAATTATCATGCTCATCACACAATTATTTGTCCTGGGTGGGAATCGAACCCACGATCTCTGGTTCAGCAATCAGGATCACTAACCACTAGATCAATAGCCCAGTCAAATCTAAGCGTGTTCGTCAGTTTGTCCTTTTATTTGCAACAATGCTTTAATTAGCAGACCAAACCAGGTAGCAGTTGGTTAGGTGACATCAGTTTTTTGTTACCAATTGCACAGCTCCTGAGCACTGGTAACACAAAAACAAAGATTTTGTGATACGGTCTGCTGTTTATTTTATCATAAAATCACACAGCAAAACCGTATAAAAAGCGTAGACAAGACGTAGATAAAAGTAAACTTAACGCTTCCGATATGCTTTCAAAATAACATAAATAGCTATTGCAAGCAGCCCTTGTTTTGAATTAAGTACATATTACTTAACCGTATTGTTTCAAACCGACCAAAACCACAAAGGAAAGCTAGAAAACCAAACAATACACACTTTCCATGTCATTTTCCGACCCACTTTCGTGTTAAAAAAAACCGGACAAATCCGAGTCTGACTCGCGCACTGAGGGTTCCGTAAGCAAACAAACTTGTATGTAGATAGTACGTCCATCTCGGGAACCAATTCGACTATCTGATTCTTTCCTTTAGTTGTGCTGTCAGAAATCGCTTCTTACCAAATTTTGAGATTGTAGGTCAAAGGGAAGTACCCCATAGGTTTTGATTTACCTGCGAAATGTTCAAATTTGTTAAAATCTATGGTATCTTTAGATTGCGTTGACGTAGCATCTTGATTTTTTACACTTCAAGAGACTGGGACATAAGTATTTGATGTTATTTTCAACTTGATGCCACCACGGGTTCCTGAAGAAAAGGGGCCTTGACAGACACACAGCCAGACAGGTGGACAACAAAGTGATCCTATAAGGGTTCTTTTTTTTCTTTTGAGGAAAGGATCCCTAAAAACTGTCCAAGCAAATTGTAAAATTTATCAGAACGACTCTTGAGCGGTCGAGAGGAGAAAGTGACGCATGTTTTCCATTTCTATAGTAATGGCTTTGAAAGTACAACTTATTGTTTAAAACAAACGGTGAAGAGTAAGTGCTGTATTCAGAAGCAGAGACGTTATAATTACTTTTAGGAAGTAGATGGATGTCAATAAATGGTGTTTCAGGAAAAACTATACGTTAATATATCAAATAAAAACCATTTATTCCAAACCAATAATACGTATTGTTGAATCGTGCATGTGGAAACCCCCTCGGGCCGTCACCCAGCCGGGGTTTTCGGTGGGGCGGTGTGTCGGAAACGAACCGACTAAAACCACACGGTGTACTGGGCCTGAAACAGGAGAGATCCGGACACCGCTTTTATAAAGAAGGAAGAAAGAAAAGGCATTAATTTTGGTGCTAAGACACAAGAAAAAATAATTAATAATTATTCTAATAAGGTACTTATATCTATTAAAAATATTAAGACATCCGAACCCACTTTGAGTGTACCTAAACAAAGGTGTTGTTTGTTTCTTGGCGACTTTTAAGGGGCATCCCGCACCTAGGGATTAAAAAATGTGTCAGTTTGGCGACACCAATCCCTGTACAGAAAAAAACAGAAGGGATATATCTTACTCGTTTATCATTCTTAATTTGATAACCCTAATTACTGCAAATTTAAAGTTAAAGTTGAAATCGCAATACTCGAGGCTGTGGAAACTTCTAGAACGAAATGACTTCTTAAAACAACATAACCCCTCCACAATCCTTACCTCTTAAAAACAAAATATGAATAGTTCAATAGAATTGTCATCTATTTGATTAATGAAGGCTGTTGCAAGGCTGCATCTAAAGTACATTCCACACGCAATACGTAACCTATGAATCTATCCACCAGTTTATCTATGGCCACATAAGGTTTTAACCTTTCGGTATCCTCTAATGACGAACAATTACATTGTGTAACATTTCCACTAAAAGGACCTCGAAGACCGCTATGCAAATAGTTAAATGAATTGCCTGAACTGTTGAATATTTGTCATTAATTTATTGGTTATTAAATATTTAGATATCTATTATCTACATGTTTATACGTGAAGGGAATTCTTTGTATCTTATTTCAAGCAAATTTTGCGCACGAAGAAATGTAAAAGGAGATTGCCCATTTCATTCATTTCATATATATTATTGGGGGCAAACGAGCAGACGGGTCACCTGATGGTAAGTGACTACCGTCGCCCAGTGACACAAAATGCTGCGTCAAATATGTATAAACTGCATCATTAAGCCTGCACGGAGTATTATTTGAAATATAAACGTATATTGTAACATAACTTGAGGTTATTGGGAAATTCAATGCCAATATTAGGTTAAAAAATAATAACGCTATGTACGATTACAACAACGTTTTCACAATATTCTCTCGACTAACGAGTTTTGTTTTAATAATGTTTGTGGCATCATGTTTTTGACAGGGATACCATGTATAAATTAAGGCAAAACTAACACTGAAGTATACATTCACTACATAAACTACGATTACATACACGAAATACATTCTTGTTTTATGTTAGTTGTTAAAAAAGCTTATTCACAAATATTGAAACGAGGTGTTACCTCCAGATGTACCTATTCATTAATCACCTGGATTTGCATGGCTGCTCATCAGTATTTATTATTCCTTGCCCTATTTGCACATTCGTATATATGTAAATAGATACATGCTTCACATAATAATTAACGCTTGTATTCCCTAAAGGGTAAGACAGATCTGTAACAGTCATTAGAGACGCATATTTTTGATTTCGTATAAAGAAAATTATGCTATAATCAAGGAATAAAAGAATCTTAGTATGTCAGGTGTCATATGGTTTTTTTTAATTGTTGAACGTTCAAAGTTCTAAACAGACGATTTGTAGTTCATTAGCACTCCAGTTTCAAAACTACAGTTATGTGTAGAAAACACTTCATGATTATTGCAAGTGGACTGCACAGTCAATAGTTATCCTGCAGTTCAAAAGCATACTGTAATTCAGACCCGCCGACAGCGAACAAACACAAAGAATCGAACTCAATACAATTATCTGTGATTCATACAAATACTTGTGCTACCCACACCGTTCGATCCACTTTTGTTTATGTGGGGTTTTTATATGGATGATACCTGATTGGCGCTATCGTTAAGGTATTATTCGTATATTATATTGAACAGACTAAAAACTGATGTGCCATAACACGGTGTGCCGTATTGAGCCTAAAAATCTCGGTGCTACGACGATGTGTCTACCAAAGCAGCCGAGTTGGCAAGTGGGTTCCGCTTACTACTGACTGACTCAGACTTGTAAAACGTAAATCGTTGACTTATAAACGTCAACCTCAAACAACGAAACGATTTTGTTGTTTGTTAGTGTACATTAGAGTCCACGGTTGGAATGTTAACTGTGTGAAAGATGAGTATAAACCTCCCCTTATACTTTAGATTAAATTACTTCCAAGATCGGTTGGAAGCGCCATGCATCCACCGATTAACAGAATATTTATGAGATCATCTATGCCATCCAATAATGTTGTATCATGACAGAAATTTTAATAGATATTCTTTAGAAGTTTTCTTTTAATCGGACCTACTTTTCTTACGGATATTATTTTTAATCACTCCATCTCTTTTCAAAGAATAGATATAAACCAGAAATAAACAGGCGGATATTCTATTACAGATTGATGAATACACACATATATATATGTATATATTGTGAAACAAATGTACAGTATTGTACAGGTCACCTTTCGAAACCCAAATGACAATTAATCGAGTTGTCCACTTAATAAAATTTCAAGGCCTTTATCATCACGCTTGAGATATAGAGTAATGGCTGCTTAGTAGGTTATTAGAAGTAGAACTAGTTAAAACAATGGGCTTGGAAACAATTGGTGACATGAATCGATTTCTTAAGAGAAATCTGATCATGACTGGGAGTAGGTTTAGTAATGTTAAAATCGATGAGCAAAACCTTGTTATTATTAACTGGTATATAAGTTAGTGTCCCGATTGAAGTGTTTTATTGTTTGAGAGTTAAGTTTTTTTTTTTATTTCGGTTGGCACCATCTTTAATAAAAAAAATATTTACTAGCTGTTGCCGGCGATATCGAACGCGTGGACATTTTGGTGAAATGTATCCCACGGAATAGGAATTTCCGTGATAGGAAGTAGTCTTATGTGCTATTCCAGACTATAATCTATCTCTGTGCCAAATTTCATCCAGATCCGTTCAGCCGTTTTCGCGTAAAATAGTATCTAATAAACATCCATCCAAACCAGAGTTTATGAGGATGGATATCGTCATAAACTTTCGCCTTGATAATATTAGTAGGATTTATTTACTTACACGTTTTGCTAAAATGCACGATGGTATACTTAATGCCATAAGTCTACTAATGCCGCGTTCCAATAAAAAAGAAACGATCCGTTTTGCTTACGGACGGTAAAATTTCGTTGAATTTTCAACGAACATTTTACCGTCCGTAAGCAAAACGGATTGTGTTTTGTTTATTGGAACGCGGCATAAATGGCTAATTCATTTGAAAATTTGTACTGCACTAAATTTAAAGGACGGAATACAAATATGTTACGTAATATTTTAATTTTGGTGTACTCAATTCATCCCCATCACCTGAATAGTTGGCAATCCACCACTGTGCGGTTCTCCAGAAACTTTTTGCCTTGCACAACCAATCTCTGGAACAAATTGTCGCCTGCGGTATTTCCGGACCGATACTACCTTCCGGTCAACGCACTTGTGACTCTTGAGTTGCGGGTGTCTTTTTGCGACGGTAGTCACTTACCATTAGGTGACCGCTTTATAATATAATTAAAAAAAAACAAATTAATCTAAGAATAATAATGTATATAAAACAACTAAATAAAATTAGGTATGTAACATAAACTTATTAATGAAATTAATTAAGAAAGAGAAATCTGATCATGACTGGTGGTGATACTTATAGTGGATACTTACTCATTTTGAAATCGATGAGTACAAACTCGTTATTGTTAACTGGTATTAAGAGGTATTATAATAATGGTGTCATCGGTGTATTTGAATGAGGATTAAGTATCAATCAATTTTGAGTACTGTCTTATGTCGTAATTTTAATGCAGGGTGCATTAAAATTACTGTTACTAATAATAATTTTTTGAGCCATAGAATTATATTAACGGGAGTTAATCCGACCATGTAAGATATTACATACCTTTGGATTGCCTGACGTTTCGACCAGGTTGCACTGGTTGTGGTCACAGGCTGACTCTGAACCCTGAGACGTTTATACAGCGCCACCTAACACAGCTTGTACTATGAATTCTAGACCATCGGATAAGTATACTAAAATACATTATTTTTAACCTCATTTTGATGAATGAAGTCCCACCTAGTCTTGTAGAACATTACGACAAAATAATGTTTTACAAGACATGTATAATTGACTGGACTGTTGGTCTATAAGTTAGTGATCCTGACTGGTAAGCCAGAGGTCGTGGGTTCGATTCTCACCCAGGACAAATAATTGTGTGATGAGCACGACCATTTTTTCTGTGTCTGGGTGTAAATAATCTAAAATATGTATTAATTTAGAAATATATAAGTATGTTTCTATCAGCAGTCTAGTTACCATAGCACAGGCTCTGCCTAGTTTAGGATCAGAAGGCCGTGTGTGAGATGTGTCAAGTTATTAATTAAATAATATTTATCCTTCCACAATAAAATCATAATATTATCCTTACTACTAAATAAATGCCAAAGTTTGTATGGATAGAAATTTGTTATTCAATCACGTCAGAACAGCTTAACGGATCTGGATGAAATACAGCACAGAGATAGATTATAGTCTAGAATAGCACATAGGCTATTTATCTCTATCTAGCAACCCGCCCCGGCTTCGCATGGGTACAAATTATACACCTAAACCTTCCTCATCAATCACTCTGTCTATTAGTGAAAACCGCATAGAAATCAATTCAGTAGTTTGTCAGTTTATCGCGAACAGACAGACAGACGGACTTTGTTTTATAATATGTAGTGATAAATGTACGGTTCCTGATCAAAATTTCCACGCGAACAAATTCCCGGGCGACAGTAGATACATTACTTTGTAGTGGCATTTTTTAGGTTTATTGAAGCAATATTTATTTATTTAACTTATTACAGTGTTGAAAAAGCTTAGACGTAATACCAGCCCAATTTTTGTTTATCATATTAACATTTATATATGTTAAAACATAAACAAAACAACAAGCACGATACCTCAAAACTACGCTTCGACTACCGGGTGTGTCGGCCTGCGCCTTATATGGCACCACGTGGGCGAACTTGTTACATTACTTATAATTATTCATAGTTATTGTACCCATTTAATTGTGTGTATACTTGCGTCTACTGCTGTACCACTTTCTAATTAAATAGGTTTCAGAATTTTTATTTGAGTAGCTCCTGCCCGCGACATCTAATCAAATCAAATAAAATCAAAACCATTTATTTCAATTAAACCAATAATAGGTATTTTTGAATTGCCAGGAGTAGGAGTCAGTCAAAGTCAGTCGTGATGCTAGTTGCCGGTTCCAATACGTAGATCCTAGTGAGAAGAACAGGCAAGACACTCCAAGGACACTCTTTTTCAAAATGTTTTTTTAGAAATTTCTGGTTACATTGCTTATAAGCGCAAAGAGATGTGAGAACAATGTAACATACCTATTAATCTAAAATATAAATAGACGAGCTAATTACTACTATACTTATTTAAGTAATAGCATTCCGGAGATGACCAGCCCCGACCAACGGCACCCGGTCACGAGCATGACGCACACGCCAGCCATCGTACAGATGCAAATGCAAATTTTGTTATTCAATTACTATCCCTCGGGAAAAGTACATTTCTTCTGGATGAAAGTTAACCTCTGTCCTTGTCTGCGATCAGTTAACATGTTTGCAAAATTTGATGATGATCAGTTGAGTAGTTAAAGCGTGAAAGTATAACAAACAAACTCACAAGCAGACAAAAACAGCCCTACCTCAGTTTTGTTTCAGGTTTAAGTTTTTCTTATATCTATCACTATATATTATAAAACAAAGTCCCCCGCCCCGTCTGTCTGTTTGTTCGTGATAAACTGAAAAACTACTGAACGGATTTTCATGCGGTTTTCACTAATAGACACAGAGATTCATGATTAAGGTTTAAGTGTATAATTTGTTAAGATTTTGTACAAATTGATAGAAATATGTTGATGATTGTTGAAGATGTCTCTGCTACCCGTGCGAAGCCAGGACGGGTTGCTAGTTAAATGCAACTAAAAATCTACAATTCTATAACGCTTTAAAATTTGTCGAATATGTGCTCGGTATGGCTTTACTTTGAGTGGATCGGTTTAAATGAGTTCATCTCAAAAACCAACAGATGCTGAGGAAATTTCTGGGCTGTATAATTCCACATTGCGAGTCATAGGAGCGGAGCAGAAAGCGTAACCGCAGGTGAAACTGCAAAAAACGTTTAGTAATTATTAGAATTAAAAAACTAAAATAAGGAAGGCTGAGTGACAGCGAAATGTGGCTGAACATAGCTAGGTACTTATATTTATAATATCCATACATCCACACATCCATACATCCACACATCCATACATCCACACATCCATACATCCATACATCCTCACAAACTTTCACGTTTATAATATTATTAACGCGTTTGAGATAACGCTTTTATTTATTTACGAAGGCCTTATATAAAAATCGATTCTTAAGAAGTAAACCCCAAAAATCCGATTAGTAAAACCTGAGATTTGCGCGTTAAAACTTTTCACACACTTTAGAATTACAATATTAGTACAGATAATAAAAATTAATGTTCGTTTGTTTCTTTGTTCCTCTTGCATACAAGATAACGCATACGTTACAACACTTACAACCCATTCATCGGTTACGATTCAGTTATTGTACGCTCCGTGGGCATTAATTTTTTTTTTTTTAAATAAAATACATCACTTGTGTAGGTACGTATTTTTGTGTGCACCTTGGCCTTTAGTACTTTTTTAGTATTAAGTTGAGCTATTTTTAAACTGAGCTTAGGCATTTCACTAAATTGGTCTTAAAAAGTCAAGACGATTTTTCTTTCTACACTACTTTGTATCGGCACTCAATAGAGTTTGTATTCATATTTTATACATCTAAATATTTTGAATTGTTCATAAGAGACAGTGCAATTCATTCTTTGCATAAGTTCTCAATGCGATGCGTTATTTTTTTGCTTTTTGCGTCCTATGAACAAATGACAAAATTACAACTGAATTATGATTACATTGGAAAAAAAAAGAAAAAAGAAAATTGATATGTTTGAATCGTTTAGAACCAAGTTTGAATAACTAGTGTATCGGGGCGGTTTGGCCCTTATAAATTATAAGGTTTTCAACAAGCTACTACTCCAATTGTGCCTTCCGAACCTTTGACAAAAATAAATTATTGACTTTTCAAGCTTTAACTCCCACTTCAGAGTTGAATTTTAAGGCACATATTACCTATGACGTATGTTACGAATTTCCCCAATTAAAACAAGACTCATATAAGTCATGAACGTAATAAGTTTACTTGAGGTATTATTTCTACTGCACGTAAGACATTTTAATGACATAAATAAAACTATCACATTTAACTAACAGTAATAAATGAGAATAACGATGTAAAAAAGATATAAAATTGCTAATTTGTAGCGTGTTATACATATAAATATACCGCTCCTCCTAGTTTGTTTTAGTTAGTTGGACGAACATACAAATTCTATTGATGTTATTGAACCTTGCGATGATGAAACTTCAATTTATATTGTCTATAACTTACAATTTAATCTTTTTAAGCAGATTTTCCTCCATCTATAATATATAACATTGTATAATCTTTTCGGCAGCTGCAGTAACATAAAACAAAAATAAAATAACATTCTAACTGTTACACTTTAAATTATTCAAAAGTAGCTGTATCCAGCGTACTCTAATAAATAAAAAATCGGAACCCGTTAAAACCAGCCAGCAATATGAGGTAACATCCGAACAAAAATACTTTACAAAAACCCGTTAGAGTCACGAGACGGCCGCCCAAGTGTCGGACGCATTTCCTAATACGAGTGCTATCAGAGTATTTACACAGTTACTCGAAATGTTGCCGCTCTTAAAAGGTATTGTTTACCAACTCATCAACACTAGGAATGCATTCAAAGTATTACTAAATTATATGTTTGTTTCTAACACTTCTTTACGTCTAAATAGGGTTGGCAAGCGTACAGTTCTGTGATTTAATAACCTGAAAAAAAACAAATCACTTAAAACATTAATGCAAATATAGTCAGAACAAAATTAATGAAAAATTTTTTTTATCATAGTGCATTTATGACTCATCAGTTTAAGTGATCACCATGTTTAGTGGTTCAATTCCAACATAGGACAAACATGTGTTTGATTCAAAGATAGTCCTTTTGAGTTATTTGTGTACTTTATGCCTGTTACTTGTAAGTTCGTAAAAACAACGCTATACAATATACCCGTATTATGTCCATAGCAAGCAATGGTACATTTTCTCGTAGTTCTTGTAGATATGACAACCCTACATTAGTATGATGAAATACCTAAGTATAAATATTGACAATGGAAATATGTAACAATACTTAAACTCGACAACTCGACTAACAATTCTAACTTCCATGAAAGTATAAATGAAGTAAAGCCATAATAAAAGTCACAATACAGTTTTTTAAAGGGAAAGGAAATGAAATAAGTGACAACCCTGGTTTTTACAAGTGTTTCTTTGTTTGTTTGAGGGGTCTCAAGTGCTTCGTTCGGTAGCTTTTTGTAAAATCGTGTTCTCACAGGAAATATAACTATGCAGTTGAAATTAAAATGCAAATATGCGTTTCCGAGATACCTGAAATATAAATACATACATGTAATATTTGATACATAGTTGACGTCTCATTGGTTTTTCTATTTCTCCATTTAGAAAAATGTAGGTTATAATGTAGTTTAATTTTACATTTATGCAATAAATATTTAAAGGCTATTAGCAATTAACTGATATTCAGGTAAGGCTAAGCTGAAATACATCTAAGTCCCCGGCATTAGGACCTTGCGGTTGGTCCGTCACAGGTGGTCACACTTGTTAACCGCTCCCCCTCCCTTCCTTGTGTGACGTTACATATTTAGCTATTTTACACTCAGAACTGAAAAGAGCATTTCTAAAATTATTACTTTTTAGTAAAAGTGTATTAACGTATGTGACGTCACGAAGCTTACGAACCCCCACCCCTATTAATAATAATAATAACTCCACACATCTCACACACGGCCGTCTGATCCCAAACTAGGCAGAGCCTGTGTACTATGGTAACCAGACTGCTGATAAACTTACTTATATATTTCTAAATACATACATATTATAGATAAATTACACCCAGACACAGAACAAATGATCGTGCTAATCACACAATGTCACACTTCGTTGACCCCCCCCCCCCCCCCCCCTTAAAGTGTGACGTAATGTATGTATGGCCCCTTACCACTTCATCCGTATAAGCATTATCCTTTTCCTACCATTGCCTGCTCGTCCCTTTCAATAGACTCCCAATTTCCCCATTTATAATTCCCAAAGTGCCAGTAAGGCGGCAATAGGCTTGCTCCTAGTACGTGAGTATCACTAAATTATGGTTAGCGAATATGGGTATTTAATACGCCACCTGCCCCTTCGGGGATACAGAGTGAGTGTATGTATGTATGTGTATTCCTAAAACAGACTTATTTATTATACGCACATGTCGTTGTCGTCGTCGTAGAATAACGACGGATTTGATTTTAAGTAACTTAACAGGAGAGCAGTTTAAAGTTTTCAAATTATGTTTTACGTAATCATTATATTAATAAGTGAAGAGAATTCTTTGTCCCCCTTTTTAGAAAATTTTGCAAACGTAAATACGTAAATATTCCAAAATTCACGTTACTACGTGAATTTTGGAATATTTACAGATTATATATAGAAGAAGTGCAGAATGCTAAAACTTTTAAACACTATTGGCTACAAAATTGCAAAAGTGGGTACATAAAGCCATAAATGTCCAGTATAAATTTTGACCTGTCATGGTACAAAAGTCTATCAGTCAATGACAGGATAAGTAATATTGTCCAATGAAATAAACGCGATCTTTAGCATTTTGAAAACGGCTGTTTTTGCTAAGAAATCTGTAAATGTGTGTATGAGCTTCGAAAAATGTTTTGTTTTAAGATAAATTATAATGTTTTCAGCAGGCTTCTGTCAAAAACAAAAATCGTCATAAAATCAAATACGCCGATTTTCTACGACTGCGACGATATAATGTACTTCAAAAAGTCAAAGCTGCACGCCTCGGAATCAGAATGAATTGCCGGCGTAAGACGTTAATATTTAGACCACTTGGCTATCACTTGTTTTATTTTGTTTCGCTTAATGGGCCCGCATTACTTCCAAGCTATTTATCATAACACCATATTATGGGCAATCACGGACTCCAAACAAACCATAGAAAGGCCCGTTTAAAATAGTTGACCTCAAATAACAAGAACTATACTGTAATGAGGTCTCCACGGCCCGCAGACCTATTACACCCTAAGGTCAATAAGCTATCCAACTTATATCTATGTTGCTATTAATTTATTAATGAGTTTAATCGTGTGGTGATATAGAAAAGAAATTATTTACAAAGGGCGCCTTAAGCGAAATAGTATTATAAATGATTAAACTCATTTAAAATAATAATAATAACTTCACACATCTCACACGGCCGTTTGATCCCAAACTAGGCAGGACCTGTACTATGGTAACCAGACTGCTGATAAACATACTTATATATTTCTAAAAACAAATAATTATGCTCATCTCACAATAGTTTGTCCTGGGTGGGAATCGAACCCACGACTTCTGGCTCAGCAGTTAGGGTCACTAACCACTAGACCAATAGGCCAGTCAAATAACTGAAAGCTGTATACCAGGCTGTTATTTTTAACCCCCGATGCAAAAAGAGGCGTGTTAGGTTGTATCTGTGGGTCTGTCCGACCGAATGAACCGATTTCAGTGCGTTCTTAGATATAATTCAAAAGAATCTGATCAGCATCAGCTCTTTTCTAATTATTGAAGGGATTTTCGAGTGGGGGGTATTTTAAATGTATAAATGTCTTCACCGCGCTCTGGGCCATGCGAACGAAATAGCCTATAAAAATGTAAGGAGAATAATATCGTCCCTAGAGATTAGATATCTATGAAATAAATGCTTTTAGGATCTTCTTTATATTTTTGCACGCTTCCTTTATGACATTTTGATAAGATATAAGGTTATTTCCGGAATATCTGACTAGTTCCTATCCACAGGGGCTCTTTATCAAAGGGCAAAGCGACCAGCCACGTCGAGGGCAATTCAGGACCAAGTCAGGTATTCCCGAAATGCGAACGGCAAGGCAACCGTATAGCTTAACATTTGTATTAATACCACTCAAGCAAATTTTTTATTCAAATAATTTTGATGTTTGATATAGTATTTATTTATTTCTGATATCATTATCATCATCAATATGATGATAATGATATCAGATCAGATGGGCAATGTGGCCAGTCCACTGCCACTTCAGCTTGCTTATTCTTTGAGCTATGACGGTTACCTTGAGTTTGGTTACTTGAAATAATTTTTCTAATATGTTAATTTTTAAACATTGTCTCTCCTTGTGGGCCTAATGAATAAACTCAAAGCCGCTCGACGAGCTATGGAGACGGCTATGCTTGAAGTTTATCTGCGGGATTGGATCAGAAATGAGGAGATACGCAGACGAGTGAAGATCATCGACATAGCTTAAAAGATCAGCAAGTTAAAATTAAAGTGAAAACAGATAGCCGATGGGACTGAAAGGTTCTAGTGAAAACCACGGATCCGAAAGCGGAGCGTAGGGCGTCTACCTACAAGATGGACAGATGACCTTATAAACAGCGGGTAGATGTTCCACCATATACCCGCTGTTGAAAGCAGCCTGTATCCATACAGCCTGCTTTCAACCTATCTTCTTGAAAGTCATTAAGGGAGGCCTATGTCTTGCAGTGGACGTCCTATGGCTGACATGATGATGATGATGAGTTTTCAAATAAAAATAGAAAATAATAATATGCGTAGATGTTTTCTTGCTTTGTGATTGAAACTTGTAAATAGCGCGCGTTTATATACAGGTTATAGATTCCCTAATGCCGCGTTCCTATAATCAAGAAACGGTCCGTTTTGCTTACGGACAATGCGGCATAAGTGAATTGAAGTAGAGAAACATTCTGAAATTATTTTTTTTTTCTTTTGACCCTGTCTCTGCCAGCGTGGAAGTGGGTTTTGTGTAGATTTAAAAATCAATGAAAAAGATCAAAGCTGAAAAAGATCAAAGCTCACAGTATGCTTAGGTATTAATATCTTAATCTTGATGCCAAAATGTTATTCAAATGCGTTCAGCGGTTAGGGCATGACTAAGTAACAAACATCAACCGATATAACAAGAAATATACATCAATCGTCAGTATCAAAGTCATTAGTAAATGTAAACACAAATAATATATTGATTTTGTCATAATCGTTCGTAAATCTTCATTACCCAAATTCAAAACTGGTCTTAACGATTACAATTCGGCCTTTGTAAATCAGGCTCCCTTTAATTATGTACATAATCTAGACATTTATAGAAACAAAGTAACTTCCTTCTTAACTCAAAAGGTTGCTCAATATGTTTACCTAGACAATTCTACAATAATATTGTGCTCTGTTGACCTCGTGACATCTTTGTAGCAATATAATTGTGGGCGGGAAGTTTAACCCAATGACATACCACTTATTTGGTAGTGAATTTGTTTTGACTTTCCAATTTGACTTACTAAAAATATAATAATCTCTCTGATCCCAAACTAGGCAGAGTCTGTACTATGGTAACCAGACCGTTGATAAACATACCTATATATTACGAAATATTTACATATTATATATAAATTACACCCAGACGCAGAAGAAATATTATAATTGAACTTGTAGTAGAAATATTTAAAGGAATTTAGACATCAAGTATACTAGGCTCAGGGTGAAGGTCTTCAGAGGCTTTGGACGTAGTTCCGGCGCTGGTAGATGCAGGGTACTTAACTCCGTATCCATGTTCAGGTCGTAAGAGAGCGAGTCCTGTATCCGTATCCATGTATAGGCCCCAGGGGCATGGTGCGGCGCGGGGGAGCGTCTCAGGGCTTAGTGGGGAGCGCTGGCGCAAGGTTGCGGTGGGGGACGCAGGATGACGCGTGCCAAGCGGCAAGCCTACTGATGCCAACCGAGCACTTTGTGAATTAAAGATGGGAAAATTGGGAGTCTTTTGAAAGGGAAAAATAAGCAATAGAAGGGAACGTAATTGAAGGAAAATAATATTGTTTATACGATGGATTCAGTCAGGGTCGCATACCTGTAAACATCTGGCTCGTGGGAGAGCTATGCTTCGACACGTATGGGCCGGCTCGACGGGAATGACACTCTCCTCTCCCCCTCTACCCCTACTCTCATCTTAAATGCCGGCAACGCACTTGTGACCCTTAAGTTGCAGGTGTCCATGGGTGGCTGTGGTCACTTACCATCAGGTGACCCATCTGCTCGTTTGCTCCCTAACACAAAAAAAAACTCGAATTGGTTTTACCTATACTTGTCTTGTATACTTGTAATTTTGTCAAGTACTAACAGATAAGAACACCTTAAAGCCCGAAATACCGAAACGTGCTCATACCCGTCCGACATAATAACTTAAAATTATAACCTCAAAACTCCAATGTTCGCACGCAGTACATTATTAGAGTAAACATTAATATGTATAATCAAAAACCAGGTGTATGAAACATAACCCAGATCTATCGAGACTTGAGTGATTGGTACACAAGTATGCGGTGACTAGATACGACTGTAGAAATACCTAGTGCTTCAGTAACGGTAAGCGAACTTCATAAATATCATAAATTAATACTTAAAGTAGCGGTCGTGCACAGGTTAAAATTTGACCGTCATTCAATTCTATTTTTAATTTAGAATATTATTGAGGTTATTGTGTGAAAGAGTTATTTTTAACCGACTTCAAAAAAGGAGGCTTGATTGTTTAACTGTATGATTTTTTTTCTGTATGTTCATCTATATTTCCGTCAAAATTATATTTATGTTTGCAAGGGTAGTACACAAATAAAACTATTCTAATTTTCTTCTTCGTTAGGCACGAAGAATGCCAAATTTTTTTTTTTATGTTTGCAATGGTAGTTTTTCTTTGCCCAGAAAGCGTCTGTCTCAATTCATACTTGATCCAGTTTTCGACATCTGATCAACGAGCAATACATCACTTATCAATTATCATCCTCAGCTCCTTATCCCAATTAACTTGGGCTCGGCTTTCAGTCTAACGATGATACGATTTCACTGCCATCAGACCTCAACATCCCAAGTACTAGGCGATATCGAAGTACTGTAGTTAGACGAGGTTGTTAGACTTTTTAAGACTGCCCGTAACAAATGCCACAGATGTTCGTATGGCAACCAGAACAGACTGCTTAACGTGCTCTCCGAGGCACGGAGGAGTCTCAATGTGTTAAGAATGATCACCCATTCTAATATTGACCTGACCCTCTCAAAGAGCAATACATATTTGTTTTTATAAACATTAAAAAAGTCACACAATGCGGAATAACTAGTTCGTTACATAAGCATAATATTTGCATAAAATTCTGAAATGTATTTGCAGTGTTTGCAATAAATACCTACTTGCATTAGTTGGCATCTATTAATTTATAATTTGTTTCACACGTAATGTTAAATATTGAATTATATGTCATGTACTCATGTGTCTATGCAAAATTTAGTTGTACAATACAATGTTCAGAAGTACAAGAACAGCAACTATGTTAGGAGTGCAGAGTTTTAACCATTTGTGTTTTCTATAAAATTTTGATAAGTACTTTCTCAGTAGGACGCTTTTAATTTAAGTAAAAATCTACTGTGCTCAAGCTCCTTGATGTCTACGTAATTGTTTTTTTGCAAACGCTGATAGCTTATATATGTTAACTTCCCTACTGAGGCACAGTTTGAGTAGGTAATGTTCGATAACGACGCCATTACTCCAAAGTTTATTAACATACTATAAAAAGAGTTTGGTTAGACACCTGTCTACATTACATCAGCTGTAATAGGGGTCACGCATATTACCGTCTACCGGGAACCTTCTAAGACTGCTATCGTCTTGCAACTAAGAATCGCCTAATAAAAAGCTACAATAAAGAATTTTAAAGACCCTGGAGTCGAAATTTTTGTTTCTGTCAAAAAAAAAATTCGACTCACTTGTTGGCTAGTGGTTAGTGACCCTGACTGGTATACTACAGGTCGTGGGTTTGATTCCTACCTGAGTCTGGGTGTTCTTTGTGTCCGTTGTTTGTATGTTTGTAAAGTCCCGCGTGACAAAGGAGTCATTCCTAATGCGGAAGTTGTCTTTTTTCGAACATAATATAACATAACAATTTTTATATTTTAACAAAACTGTAAAACAGAACTTTGCAGACCCTTGTCACCAAGTGTAACGTATTTGACTCTTTAAAACAAACCGAATGAGCCCAAACTCGGTGGTTTACTAATAAACGTTAAAGAGTTCCACTATCTATCTTTTTTACAAAATTTTTGAAGTGAAAACTTCTTTAGGCACTTTGGACACTTTTGGTATGGGGAAAAGCAGTGAACTCGCTTGACCGTCACGCTCAGATACATAATATATATTATGTATCTGAGTGTGTGTATATGTATATATGTTTTCACTTCCGATGTGCAGACCTACGATATTACATATATTTGCAAAATTTCAAATCGGTACGACAAATTAGAAGTTGGTTAAATTCGACTTCCAAAACTTGTTAACATTTAATAAAAGCGTGTTAAAAAAACATTATTTCATTAAAAGAAATTAATAAAAGTAGTTATCTATTAATTTGTATATTGAATTTATATATACTAATATTATAAAGCTGAAGAGTATGTTTGTTTGTTTGCTTGAACGAGCTAATCTCAGGAATGACTAGTTCGAATTGAAAGTTCTTATAGTGTTGGATAGTCCATTTATTGGGGAAGGCTATAGGCTATATAACATCACGCTACGGCCAATAGGAGCAGAGCACTGACTATAAACGCAGGTGAAACTGCGGGGACAGCTAGTCAAATATAAGATTCTGATAAGCAGACGACAATGTTAATTTATGCAAATTTATTAATGTATTGAAATGAGTTCGATATTATGTTTTTGATTCTGCTATAACGAGTTATTTCAAGTTAATGACGTTAAGCTTTACATGGTTGTGATGGATACTTCCGTCTACAAACTTGTATTGTATTAGACTAATAATAATAATATCAGTTTCATTTTACCTAATATAATATAATAATAACTCCACACATCTCACACACGGCCGTCTGGCCCCAAACTAGGCAGAGCCTGTACTATGGTAACCAGACTGCTGATAAACATACTCATATATTTCTAAATACATACAAATTATAGATAAATTACACCCAGACATATATGTTTATAGTACGTCTATAGTTGAAGTGAAAACGACCTCTAAAGCAAAGAGTTAAAGATTGGTTATGAATGACTGACTGATTTGCTTTTTCTACTTACGTTCTTCTTCTAAATCTTGCTCTTAGTAATTTCATTTCCCGTCTATGCAAGGCTCTGATTATTAAGATTTTGAGTCTAAGCTTAACATATATAACGGTCAACAATTTTTTTTTATCTTCATCAATTCTCTTTGGGACTGTTTTATTTAACAGTAACAAAATTTAAGTTCTGTTACACAGATAGAGCCAGCTATGTATTATTATGTGTATCCCGAAGGAGGTCGGTGTCGATCCATTCTCTAAAAAAATATATAAAAGATAGAAGAGTCAAATTATAATATGTTTATATTTTACTAGCCATCCCCGCAGTTTCATCTGCGTTTATGGACACTGCTTCTCTCCTATTGGTCATAGCGTGATGTTATATAACCTATAACCTTCCTCGATAAATGGGCTATCCAACACTAAAAGATTTTTTAATTCGAACCAGTAGTTCCTGAGATTAGAGCGTTCAACCAAACGAACTCTTCAGTTTTATAATATTAGTTTAAATGAAATAATTATATTATTATTTATTCTGCTACGCGATATCTGTTTACCTCAGGGTTGACTCGTCTTATGCCGCGTTCCAATAAACAAGAAACGATTCGTTTTGCTTACGAACGGTAAAATTTCGTTGAATTTTCAAAGCAAATTTGACCGTCCGTAAGCAAAACGAATCGTTTTTTGTTTATTGGAACGCGACATTAGAGGGCTACTTTTCCGACAGAGGTTCTATCCTTTCATTGTCGAAACACACAAAAAGTTGAACTAAACACTTTGACAGCTCTCTTTTGGTTCTAGACGCCGATGGTTGGAATGAACTGCCTGTATTTTTCCAGACAATTATAATCCTGGAACGTTCAAGAGTATAGTGAATAGGTTTCTCTGAAATAGGCGTGTACCATCACTGTCTTTTCCGTCAGCTGCGTTGGAAAATAAACGCCTATTCAGCGATAAACAACAATAGCTCAAAATATCGTGTTCTCATGTTGGGTGTTCTATGGTCTATTGATATACTTGATCCGCTTAAGAATTGTAAGGGCGTGGCACTCCGTTATAATAAGTTATTATATGCGACACTTGGAAGCCGGCAGCGCGGCGTGCCTTTTGATGACGTAGAATGATAAATGTTATAGGATTTTTATTGACGATCTATGTGGCGTGTCGGAGTTCGATAGTTACATGAGATCTCGCGGCTTTGATTTCTACTCAGTCCAAATATTTATATGCTTATTTGCACCCAATAGCTCTGTGTAGTATGTTCCAGAAACAGTATATGTTTATACGTGGGAGAGCATGCTTCGGCACGTATGGGCCGGCTCGACTCCGCTCGATACCACGTCCTCACAGAAAACCGGCAGTAAAACAATGCTTGCATTGCTTTTCGCCGCATGAGTGAGGTTACCGGAGGCCCTAACCCTTCCCTCCTCCCTCTCCTCCCTTCTTCTTGCACCTTTCCCTTACTCCTACCGTAACTGCCAGAAACGCACTTGTGACTCTTGAGTTGCAGGTGCCCATGGGCGGTAGTCATTTACCATCAAGTGACCCGTCTGCTCGTCTCTCTCTGCTCTACTCTTTAAACTTTTGTACTCTTAAAGATTTTACAGAAATTTCGTTATTTGCTGATGTTTTTTTCTATCCTTCAATAAAAATGATATATTTTTCAATTTTACTAACATATAAAGTTCTTTGAACACTAGCCCCCGGTCCTTATAAAAAAAAATAATAAAGTGACTTTTTCTTAATTATTATTAAGTGTTATTAGTAGAGATCGGATATTCGGATGCATATTTACTTAAAGTTGAGATGTTGGCTATTGTGGAAAGCACTTTTTTATCGAAAGAATCCCGCGATTCCAGGAAATTCAAATTTAAGTGTACCTATACTCCGTGAGATGTAATAAACCCCAGTTTGACACAAATGACATTTGCTCTATTACAACGTATAATGGTTGTTTTTCCCTACTTTTATTGTCAGTGATTTTTACGAAGCAAAAACAACCTTATTACGTTGTAACAAGTGTCAAATCGGGCCTATTAAACCCCAGGAAATGTAAGCATTTTGTAAGAGTGCGAGTGAGACGGCAAATTATACTTAGTACTACTAAGTAGCGACGCGACAATACAACTGCATTCGTAAATAAAAATATACTTACAAGCCGCTTCCATAATTTGCTATGCAAAAAATAACTTTAGGTAAATATGCATCCGATTAGATTAGATTTCCTCTAGTTATCAGCAAACGGAACCCTGAAGAAAAAAGAAATGGTTTTCTAAATATTGATGGGATGACGAGTCTTGGTGGATATCCGCTGCGCAACTGCATATAATTGACCGATATGTGTGTCAAAGATTGTTTATCAAAAGCTAATACTGTTCTAAGTTTAAATTTCACTTTCTTACACGTTTGTTTATTTACGGCACACAAGAGGTCAAAGTAGCTACTTTCACTGTTTATTTAAAAAAGCCAGTTCTTTGAATCTGGCTGTAATTAGCATAATGATTGTGTGCGAATAAAATTAATAGCCAATGAATGAGAGACAAAAATGTTTTTAGTAAACTTACGAATAATGAATATAAAGTTGAATTTCTAAACAGTCAAAGATAAAATATAGAATAAAAGCATCCGTGAATGGTATTCACATTTATTAAAGACTGACCCCTCAGACTTTGTCCTGTCAAAATTTTCTATAAATTTGTTTTAATTTTCCGATTTCTCCGATTTTCCTAATTTTCCGAAGAACTTTATAATTTATTTATTTATTTAAAACTTAATGCACATTATGTACAAAAGCGGACTTAATACCCAGGGCATTCTCTACCAGTCAACCAATATTTTTTTCTTCCAATCAAGACATTATTCAGAATACGCCAAATTGGTCCAGCCTTTCAAGCAATGTACGTAGAAACGAACATAATTTCACTCTTATTTATTTATGTAAATACAGTGAAAGCTTTATATAACAAACCTCAATATAACGATTTCCTCGATTTAACACATTCTTCGAAAGCCCCTAGAATTGCCCGTAAGAGTTTATGCAAAATATACATTTAGATTACAAATACCTTTTGTCAAAAACCTCTGCATAATGTATTTTCAATCATTTCAGTTTTTTTTATGAGGGGGCAAACGAGCAGACGGGTCACCTGATGGTCCTGTAACTCAAGAGTCACTAGTGCGTTGCCGGCCTTTAAGGTGGGAGTAATAGAAGGGGGGAAGAGGGAGAGAGGAGGGGAAAGAGACAAGGGTTAGGGCCTCCGACTGTAACCTCACTCACAAAAAAAAGTGACTCACAAAAAAATTATAATTATAAAGTATTCATATTTTTTAAAGCTTTACGGAAGCGAGTTAAAGAATCTGCAAACACGTCAACAGAAACACTAAAGTGGTTTAGTAGCTTGCATAACCTAGGAATAGGGGAAGTAGAACCTAAAACTGTTCTTCTAGATGGTGGGTAAAGAGGAGTAATGCGTGCACGAGGATATTTATGAGGCACTCTAAAATTAATTTTTGATAGCAACTACGGACAATTTATTTCATTCTGAATGAGCTTGTCCAAGAAAACTAGATCTAGATGTGTTCTTCTTGTGTCAAGGGAATCTATTTTGAAATTATTTAGTCTGTCTTTATAGGAGGTTGTTCCTTTTTCCGATGAACTCGAGTAAGTTAAGTGCCATAAAAATCTCTTTAGTATTCGTTCTATCCTTAGTATATGAACAGCATAATGCGGACGTCAAATTACACCACAACACTCCAGAAAACTTCTTACAAAACTATTGTATAATAAAATTTTAGTTCTTGCGTTGCGAAAAACTCTTCCATTCCTTATAATAAAGGCCAGAGCTCCTGCTGCTTTACTGCTGGTTTTCTGTGAGGCCGTGATATCACTATGGTCGAGCCGACCCATAGGTGCCGAAGTATGGCTCTCTCACGAACAAAAAGTATAAGTTACCTCTGCTTAAAGACTTTTGTATAACCTTTACATAACGTGTCCTACCAATCCACCATACAAGATGCCACATGAACTCATGTTACGACAGATTGATTTTATTGTAACACAACCTTGTACTTTAAACAAATCTTAGACCACCCCAAACCTCTACGTACATACAAAACCACGTTGTTACAAATTACTTGGTATAACATATGTTTTCTAATCCCCTTTAGCTTAGTTAAATAAAGACGATTCTAAAGCCATATTATTCAACAAAATCGAAGGACGGACAAACACATAACCTTTCTTTTCTAGCGTTTCGGGTAAAAATTCGATTTGACTTCTGTTTTACACGTGTTACGATTTCTATGAGTTATTGTTTATCAATTAATAATATTCATGGTGTAATAGAGCCTTGAATTTAATATGAATTTCCTATATCGTCATACGATCTGCTACGTTGTAAAGAAACAGCGAATTTAACACGTTTGGGCAAGTTTATACCTAACTAATAACGTTAAAATAAAAACATCAAAATACGCTTAAATTGTGTAGCTTTCCTGCCATGGTTTTTCTACACAAATTTCAAGTCCAGTCTATCAAGTGATGGCGGATAATACCTAGGTAATGTGGAACCAAGTGAGGTGGGTATTGACGTGAAGCCACTTTTCACCAACGTTTAGCTTAGTTAGAGGGGTTAACAAGAATACTAGTAACGTGTAACCCATTAGAAGTATTAACAAAAAATATTAACACATTTATAAATGCAAAAGGTTTAATGAATGGATGACGCCATAAATGGCTGAACGGATCTAGATGAAATTTGTCTGGAATATAATTTGTCATCATCAATACAAATGAATAAAGTTTAAGAGTGTGTTTGTAATGTCAAAATAGTAGTTTTCTTAACCTCATACAGTTATTTACACTGTCCGTCTGTCTGTTTGTTCCGGCTAACCTCGGGAACGGGTGGACTGATTTGCACGGGACTTTCAGTGGCAGATAGCTGGTATTATAAGGAGGAATTTAGGCTACTTTTATTTTGGGAAAATAATTAGGGTTATATCATAAAGTTAGTGCTCCTGAGGGTCGCAGCGCAATGTTAAATAGCTTATAACTTTTCGCAAGAATAGGGAATATGCATGTTGTTTAAATTTACTTGAATAATTTTCCCTTGAATCTTTATTGTCCAGATATTATGCCTAAACAATTATTTTCTTATTTAGTTCGTGTTTAATTGCAAGAAATATTAATTAAAATATGCAAAATAAGGGCGCGAAATTCAACTTTGCAAAACGCTTCACCATTGGTCGAAACAAAACATAACGTCACATTCCACGTTCTGTCATTTATCGGCGCCTATATTCGTAGTCTTAGGGAGAAAGATAGGTGTTCCTGTGATTTTTGCTCTTAGCTAGTGCAATTTAAGCATTCTAGCGATATTAGAAATCTTCTAGGACAATGACTGAATGTAGTTTTGTCACAGCACAATTGGACAATCTACCGAAAATATTCCGAAATTCATGATGACTATATATTTTGCATCAAATCCAGATTTTACATCCGCTGAGGTTAAAGGAGTGAAAGCCGCAAGGTAATTATTATAATACTTGTTATATTATAATCTAAAGGATAGGTAAGATACGTATAGTTAGTTATATTCATGAAGTTTTATTGGACTTTTGTTACCTAGTTTAAGTAGACAAGCAAGTTGCCTTCTGCTTGATATTTAAAACAAACATAAATTACTGCTGACTAATTCACAGTATACTAGCAATTAAATTGTAATATGCTTACATTAAAGTGATCTTCACAACAATATAAAGAAGATACTTCATCTCTTCTCATAAATGTACACCATTGCTTTCGTATTTTACATTATTATTTTGTACAGGAAAAAATACTGTATTGGGTGTACTTCTTATAGTGTTTTTACACTTAGGGACAAGGCCATACCTATAAAATGTTTTTTTAACTTTATCCATCATCTATTAATTACAACTGGAAATCGGTATAAAATTACTATAACACCTTAAGTAAGTTTATGAAACAAACACTGAGCGTGGAACGTGACGTCATCCAAGGCCCGCGAAATATGGCGGCGTTCAAACAGATCAAATTTTATCGATGTTTTAAATGTTATTTTAAAAATTAATTTGAACATTTCCAAGGTTATTTATATTTTTTATTAGGGTAGAATGATGGAACAAGTCAATATAAGATTAAAAAAAATCTAAGGCTATTAAATATAATATAATAATATAATATAATAATAATAACCTGACACATCTCTCAAATGCAAAAAGCATTTTTCAAATCGGACTGGGTAGTTTACGAGATTAGCGCGTTTAACTCGTTTAACGTTTAACGCGTTAACTCTTCATCTTTATTATGTTAGCGTAGAGATGTTTTTCCTAACAATATATTCTTGAAAATCTCAATGGCTCTTCCAGCGCTTATATCAAACTGATAATTACTGACTGTCATATGTAGGACACGTTCACTTTCAATAGCATTGGCTGCATGACCCTGACTAGAGAAAGTCATTTGGAACAGAGATTAGGGTAGGTAAGCTTACGGATTTTAGAGATTATGATTTCTGCGTAGGAGTTGATGAACATACCACGGCTTATGGTAAAAACAAACCCGTTGACTAGTAAAAATACGAAAGTGGGTTAGTTATTTACGCTTTCACGCTGATTCTACTCAACCTATCATCATCATTTAATTATGGGAGAGCTATGCTTCGGCGATGCCACGATCTCACATAAAACCGGCAGTGAAGCAATACTTGCATTGCTTTTCGCTGATTGAGTGCGGTTACCGGAAGCCCTAACCCTTCCCCCTGCCCCTCTCTTCCCTCCACCACCTTTCCCCTACCTTAAAGGCCGGCAACGCACTTATGACTCTTGAGTTGCGTTAAGGTGCCCATGGCCGGCGGTAGTCATTTACCATCAGGTGACCCGTCTACTCATTTGACCGCTACACCATAAAAAAACAATTTTGCAAACACGTTGTCCAGGGTAAAGCAAATGACATAAACTTTCATGCAATAAAAAGTACTGATACCAAGAGATAAAATTTGAAGAGTCCCTCGATTTCTCACGGATCCCCTTATTAGATCCTGAGCTGATGACCATGGGACCACCTGGGAAGTATACCCTTTCAAACAAAAGAAGAATTTTCCAAACCGATCATGGCGTCTCTGAGTAATCGATGAACATACATAAAAAATATATATATACAGTGGAACATAGAACCTCCTCGTTTTTTGAAGTCGGTTAAAAAGATAACTTTGTATCAGAGAAATAAGGGGACCATATTGTTAACGATTAATGAACAAATGAACTAAACATCAAGCTTGCAGTGCTTTAAAGTACACTTCTCCATGTAATTTCATTAACCACCCCCCCCTCATCCCCAGAAAAAGGAGTATTATAAGTTTGACGTGTCTGTGTGTCGGTGTGTGGCATCGTAGCTTCCAAACGAACGGACCGATTTAAGTGCGTTTTTTTTTGTTTGAAAGGTGACTTGATCGATAGTGGTTTTAGATATAATTCAAGAAAATCTTGGATTAATGGATGTTTGTTACTCTTTCACGCCAAAACTACAGAACCGATTGCAATGAAACTTGGTATGTAGATAGCTGGCTACCAGGATTAACGCATAGGCTACTTTTTATCCCGATATTCCCACGGGATCGGGTCTTACGCGGGTGAAACTGCGAGGCGCTGCTAGTATTATTATATGTATAAAGAACTCAAGCACAAGGGTACTGTCTCTATTACATTGTTATTATTATATCCTCTTTAACTCCTTAATATATTTACGATTCATTAGAAAATATACAATTGTATTTAACCTATTAATGAACATTATTATTTTGATTAAATTCAAATTTATATTATTATTTAAGTGATTTATGAGATACGTAACTCTCATTACTACGATTTGTACCTCCCAACAAGTAATTTTTTCCAGGTCACTCTATCATTGGCTTTAGTACTCCAGTCTGAGCGAGTCTATTGCATCTGTCCATCTCTCACTTTGGTATTTCACTTTCGCCATTTATACCATAAAAATAATTTCGGAACTCGTATACGAGGTCACCAAACAATCTGTTTTATTGAACCCAGAATACTCAATCCAGTAGCATTTGGCAAGGTGATCTCTTGACCACTGCGATATTCGTGCAATTTATTCGAAAATAAACAAATATCTGACGAGGTTTGAAAAAAGTTACCTGAACTTTGAACTCTTACGTATGTCAAATAATTAAATAAAATATCAAATATTACAACATAAAAAGAAACGACTTCGATAATTCGAAGGCTGGCTGGGCCATTAAAACCAAGTACATATATTATATACCACGTACATATACAATAATTTATACAGCTTATATCAAATGCATTCAACTGATCAAATACTAAATGTGCATTCATGAGCAGTTGAGCACATTCCTCGGCCCCACACGCCTTTAAACCTCATGTCTATACATTATTTATTATTTACTTAGTGGAATCACTTAAGTTTGTATTTATTTAAGTTTATTTTTTATTGTGTAAAACGAGCATACAGCCAGCATGTTTTTAAGTGGTCACCTAGCATCCGTACATTTGCAAAGCTAAGGACTTCACACAGCTTTTCGAACAATCTCATAATATAATCACTTTGGAAGACTAAGGTATAAATATTATTAATTTGTTTTCAGTAAGCTACTAAGATAAGTCGAAGTAAGGAAAAGATCTGCATTGGTCGCCAAAATGTTCAATATTATTTATACTGAAAATACCTACATAAAAATATATCTTTTTTTTTATTGTATAGGGAGCAAACGAGCAGACGGGACCCACCTGATGGTAAATTAGAGTCACAAGTGCGTTGCCGCCCTTTAACGTGGAAGTAGGGTAAGAGGGGGAGGGAGGAAAAGAGAGGGGAGGGGGGATTAGAGAGGGGAGAGGGGAAGGACGGGAATAGGGGAGAGGGAAGGGTCATGCGGCGAAAAGCAATGCAAGCATTGATTCACTGCCGGTTTTCTGTGAGGCCGTGGTATCGAGCGGAGTCGTACCGGTCCATACGTGCCGAAGCATGGCTCGACCACGTTATCCTTTCGCGCCTTTTCCCAACTAAGTTGGGGTCGGCTTTCAGTCTAACTACGATAGGGCCGAACTTTGATATTTTACGTGAAGCGGCTGCCATCAGACCTCCACAACCCAAGTATTAGGCGATATCGAAGTTCTGTAGTTAGACAGGTTGTCCGACTTTTTAGGGCTCCAACTACCCGTAACGAATGCCATAGATGTTTGTATGGCCCCCGGGACCGAAGGTTTCACGTGCTCTCCGAGGCACGGAGGGGTCTCTGTATGTTAAGAATGGTCACCCATCCTAGACAGACCTGGCTAAGATCACTTAACTTTGTAAGGTGCTAACCTACTCTAATTAGCCGCGAGCCCCACTATATCACTACCATACCAAATATATCATTTATATGGGTATTAACTTATGAAGTTTAATAAATGTATTATAATTTAAACGCAATGCGTTTAATGTCGAATGTAAGTACATAATGTACCTATGTAATTAAATGTGAAATCTTGAAAAGTCGGTCATTTGATTTAAATAAAAGCCAAACTTGGTACACGGAAACTCTGACAAGATGGCGGGCCATATCAGTGTTGCCCCACTTAGAACTAAGTACATTGCACATATAGCGCAGATGGTTTTTGGATTTGATTTGATTTATTACAGAAAAAGATATTTTATATTCGTTTTATATGACAAATAGCTTCAAAACCAATAAGCAACAAGTCACAGTATACTTCAATTATTAAAAAGGTTAATTGCTCACTGTATTGACGTGAACATATCGCTAGACAACATTTCAATATTATTGGCATAATGACTGAACTTGGCACGGGTATTAATGATCGCTGGTGCTGCTGGCTAACCCTTAGGGGTTAGATAGATTGATAATGTTGTCAGCCGCTCAAGGATTCCATTCCCCGTCATTATTTAACATCTTATTATCTACGCTGCCGTGCTTTTGTCCTCAATGTTTTTTTAAGAACGTCTTCTGTTTCATTAAATGGCTAAAAAACTTGCAGCCTATAAAATTGTTTAGAGCTTGCTTATCCTTGTTCAGCCATTTTTTTTTGCTGAATGGTTAACGAGTGTTTTTATCGACTTTTTTTATTAATAGATATAAGATATTTAAATTTAAACGGGGAGAAATGTAAATGTTATCCTGGATATTATTTTTCGACAGGTGGCAGTATAGGAATATATATTATAATTATTTTGCAAAAATTAAACAATTTTGAACAAAAATTTTTTAGTATACTCATTTCGTCGGTTTCGACGAAATAAATATACTAAAAACTTTCTGCAAAGATGTAGCATACGGTACTGAAACAATCATAGAAATTGGTCCTTTACTTTTAAAGAAAATCACGAATATACAAACACATACATAAGGTATGTATGTGTAAAGATCGAATACAGAATGTCCTTTTTTGAAGTCAGTTAAAAACACAAAACAAACAACACTATAATCTACAAGTATGTCTACCTAATAAGCCTAATTTAATTCTGCATCATTTGCATTTAATATTTTCTCGAATTTACCGCGAATATTAAGAAGTACATAAATATGTTCAAAAGTAAAAAAAAAACGTCAAACTACTCCGTATGCAGGTCATCACTTTCGATGACCCAGTATTATGTGACCCTACGTAAGATTAAGAGAAAGTCTGCGTAGGTTGCAAGAAAGAGGTCGCTAATTAGAATACAATATGTTTGTACTATACCATGGGTGCGATTAGGACAACACTAAACAATGTGACATAATTAATGCGTTTAACAGCTGTAGCGAGAAGTAGGTTCGTGGTACTGACGATTGTCTACTAACAATAATACTCTAGGGCATATTGCACAACGCTTTCAAGACCCAAACTAGGGATAGCTTGTACTATCGGTTCTGGAACACGGATAAATATACTTAAATACCCTTTTTAATTACTGGGCGGGAATTAAACCCGCTATCCGCGACAGTTAAATGGTGTATCGCAACGCCACACAGATCGTCAAATAATTAATTTAAGTAAAGAATAAATAATTTAAAGTTGCAGCAAGCTACTTTTAAGAGTGCGCAAGCGACTACTATATTCTAACCGTTTACATGCAAAAACTGTAGTTATTTCACCGATACCCGCATAAAAAATTAAAGAAAAAAAAACAAAATAGAGACTACCTTGCACGCACTTGCACGTCACTTATTGAAATTGGTCACCGCTCAGCATTGATGCTGATGGCGCCGGCAAGGGAGTTGTGAACGTGTGGAGTAGGTGCGCACATATAAAGTAAAATAAATATACATATACTTTTTATATAATATTATGATCTACACATATGAAGATAAACTGGGTAATGTATTTATGGCTGGCAACACTGGGGTGCATCATCAGTCAAATGACGCAAGCCCTGTAAACCCCAAACTTCCTTGACGCTTGCCTTGTAGGTAGGCTGTGTCCGGCTGTAACATGTACTCTAAAAACGTTGTTATTTGTTGCGTTGAACTTTTGGAGCTTACCCCGGTATGTCCAGGTTGCCAGCCTGTGTGAAGTGTTGTTTGTGTTGTGTTATTGTTGGAAAAAATGCAGAATTCATGGCTTATGAAGATCAAGTAAGGTCACACTCGGTAAGGTATTTCCAGTTCACATATTCTGTGTTAAAATTCGTCGCTATTGTACTAAATTCTTCATATGAATCTTTATTTCATAAAAAAAATTAAAAGTTGCTTGAAATTGTCTTTTTTTAAACAAACAATTATAGACCAACATAATGTTACCATAACAATAGGTTACTTTGTCAAAAGTTTTTTTTTTACGGGTCACCTGACGGCAAATGACCACCACTGCCCATGGGCACCCGCAACTCAAGAGTCACAAGTGCATTGCCGCCATTCAAGGTGCTAATTGGGGAAGAGGGGAAGAGCGGGAAGACAGGAGAGGGAGATTAGAGGGTAATTAAAGGGGGGAGAGGGGAAGGACGGGAATACCAGAGAGAGAAGGGTTAGGGCCTCCAGTTACCTCACTCATGTGGCGAAAAGCAATGCATTGATTCACTGCCGGCCCATACGTGCCGAAGCATGGCTCTCCCACGTAAGAATTATGATGACAATAAATAACAAGTAATACTCCCATTTTCAAATAACAAACTCAGTTAATATTAAATCTTTAGGTTTAGAGAAAATTTAAACGGATTTCAATTTTAATGACATAATGTAACACAATTAAGGAAGAAATATCAATTTTAGACAAATGGAGTCACACAAATTTTTCAATGAGTTACAAACAGTCTTACCAACCTTCACAATGTTTGTGAAAATCTTTTATTACTGATAATAATGCAGTACAGCAACCAGTGTTCGGTGTAAATGATGATAATAATATTCGTACAGGTATACTCAGAGCCCTTCTATTGGCAATAAGTTAAGAAAATGTATTACAAGAGATTCTTATGTAAGATAATTATAATAACAAAAACGTGTTATGAAAAGCAGAGAATTAAGTCATTAAAGTAATTCGGTACTGTAGCGTGTAGTTTGAATGAAATGGTTGTGTAACTACATTTATTTTTTTGTCATTGAAGTGTCTTCGTCTACCTAAAATATGATAAAAACCAAATGGGTTAGTGGATCTATAACAAATGTAGGTGAGAAATTTAAATATGTAAAAAATGATTGCTAGCTAGCCTTTGACATATTTGAGTAGAAAAACAAAGTATAGTAGTAGTAAGAGTACTGCAAGGACCTATTTAGGACCATGAAGTAATAGCTCACGATCTTGCTATACTCTTTGTGTAAACTAATATTATGTATTATTTTAATTTTAAGGATGTGAGTATAAGTACAGTTTCAAAAATGCATATTATACAGTATTTTTTATTAAACTGACACCTGGTTCACGGTTAGGTCTACTGACAGACAAAGGTACGCTTACAACACAGAATCTACGTAATTTAGACTTTTAATTATGCAGACACACAACATCTCTATAAACATTATTCATATATAAATATGCAAGTTTTGACGATAGTAATGGCACTTCATCAACCTCAGATATGTTTTATAGACGATTTGTTTTTCGTAGAATCTAATAGTAAATCTAATGACAATGCCTTCAAGGATTTTGCGATATTGGTTTTGTAATTACCAATAAATTTAAATATATTTATAAATACTATTTCTACATAAGAAACATTACGCCACATATTTTTGGTAAAGTATTATTAGCATAGACTTGTATCTTCTTTTGTCCTCCAGCGTGACAAAATCCTGGACTATTTATCGCATGACGTAACATCAGGAAGTATTACTCACCACGGCAGAGGCACTTTAAAAATTGGCCATTTCTGTTATGTGCCCTGCTACCTTGAAAGAAACTAGGTTACTTTTAGGAAGAGGTCTGCAGTAGTGGGTAGAGACGCAACTAAGAAATCATGATTGTCTAGTAAATACAACCCGCTCCCAAGTACAAATGGTCCCTTAAAAGGATTTTAGTAAATCTAGTTTTTTTTTTCATTTGTTTTTATTAAACTCAATATGATACCAAAGATTGCCTGAAGAGATCGCTCTTAACGATAAGGTCGCCTATTGTAGGTACACATCCTATTCACTTTGTGTATTTATTTTAAGCAATATGTCGTTGGTGTACAATAAAGATTATTCTATTCTATTCTATTCTATGATGAGTTTTTGACGTGACAACGTCTTATAATTCGATGGAGCCGGCTGCACGCACGAAAAAACATGACTCATGCGGCGTTACCTCGCTCTGAGGCGTTACCTTATGACGTTGTCATGTTCAACTATCGTCAGTAAACCGACTTTACAGACAACCGATTTTTTTGTAACGATTTTTCTTTGTACATACTTAAAATACTATTAAATTTAGATATGCCACAATCGTTACATCTCCAATATGTTCGTATTCTTATAATAGCTTCTATTACTGGACGAATACCACCATAATTAGGTATTTCTTTGAACAGTCTTTTGTTAAGTCTGACATCTTCCGGCTCCGAACCCCGAAATCTTTAAACACGGAAACAACCTTAATAAAACAATTACTAAGTATTTTAACGAAATGACTGTTTTTTGTTTCAGATTCTACCATCAAACGTCCCTCACATTGATAAGGTATAATTTTATATTATTTGTAGGCAATCTTTTAAAGCCTTTTGTTTTTTACTGAAGTGTTTAACGTGTAAAGACTCTGATACATTGTCTCCATCGTCAAGAGCATATCAATGATTTTATATAACCTTTTCAAAATGATGAACAAAGAGTGTTTTTTTATCATTGCTTTTGCTATTTGCTGTCATTGTTCCGCTTCAGATATCACCCGATTCACCCGTTTGATAGGAATTTTCTCCTATGTCGTTCATTGAACTCCCGTATAGGAGGATTCTATAAAAAGAGTATCAAAGATGCTGCAAGCGACTATGGGCTACGTTACGACTTACTATTAAACTGTTTTGTAGGGTCACCAATAAATACTATAGTGACACTCACAGTAGTACACAATAATATATCTACATATCAGTAGCAAAAGAGATTGATACCAGGTTACCAAAAACGTTCATTGTAATTTATTTTAGTACCTATAATTTTATTAGCATAGATATAACCGATTTGGTGTAAAACTGTAATGCTTGTATTTTATAAATAAATAAATAAAATAAATAAAGCATGCGTGGCTATCGTAGTACTGCAAGCGTAAATGTTGCAAACCATGTAAACCTAATATTAACCTCTAAAAGCATAAAGTTCCTGCAATTACAGAAGATAACTCTACTGTGGAAAGTACATCACCTCCTTAAATCAATGCCATATTATATTGCCAGCGATATTATGTAGTGATTAGACAGTCGCGTGGTTCCCAATCGTGTGATACTGCTTTGTAATAATATTTTGATTGCATTACAAGAGATTTTTTATTTAAAAAAAATTCAATTGTAAATCACACGTCTACACACGTCTTAAGGGCAAAAGTGTAGACAAGTCGCAACAAAGAATCATATTACAAAACAATGGTTGTCTAAATGTCGTAAGGTGTGATGCAGTTTGATGTTCGTAATCATTATAGGCGATGTTGCGGTGCAACAGTAAAAAATATATAATACAAAAAAGTAATAATATGTTCTGTTTCAGCAGCTGCAAAGCTGCTTTTAAAATTAATTGAGTAATGAACATTTAACACGGTGATATTTTTTGAAAAGCTTTCCTAGATGAGCTTTTCGAAATAAGTGTCGAAAAATCATTGATGCTTCTAGCAAATTTTCTGCCAAGCTGGAATTGGTCCATATTTTACGCCACTATATTTCCCCGCGGGTTCTCTGAAGATACAATGAAGACGCAACAAAACGATTCATTCATTCAACTTTCGCGATTTCTTTTAAAACTGTGGACGTTCTCAAATACAAATCCTTCGGTTGAAACCGTTGCCTTGACCGGTAAGTAACTTTAAAGTTATTGGTCTAGGAGTAAAAAAACTTTCGTAAAAAAAATTTGGGCGGTATATGGATTTTACCAAAAGTAATGGTCACGGTCTTACAAAATTTCTGTGCTGATTCTTTGAGGGTTCTGGATACTTTCACTTTGTGAGATGGCTGTATTGAGTAGAAATCTACAGTGAAAAAAAAAGAAAGTTAAACATACCGTAAAAATCATATCTCTATAACGTTACATCAACAACATATAAGAGGGAACAGGAGTCTGGAATGTCATTTGATTTAATCTCGAATTTGAGCAAGAGTTACAATTTATTAATTAATTTAAGATTGAAGTGATAAGCCATTCCTCGTTATTTCAATACGTAATTAATTGGTTATATAATCGTTATAAAATGTCTAGATTGTCACTTTGATTATAAGATTGTTACTTGGGTTACGAATACGTTACCTAGTTCCAAAACTACGCTGTCATAATATGAAATTTTCCCTAATGAACTATACAACAAAACTCCACAGAAATATGATTAGTATAGTACATTTCTAAGGGGCTCTACGTGAGAACATAGTCTTCACTAGTATAAATTGAAAGTTAAAAACATAAAACTTCTTTATAACTTGCAAAAAATGCAGCTGTCATTCGGTTTCAACGTTATCTAAAGAATTATTGAGAAAGACATTTATTCCTACTAATTTGAAGTCAAATTGTTTAGGTACTATTGTCGTTGATAACGTCAAAACAATATGTTCTTACATTAAATAAAGGGCCACGGCGTCATACACCATTATTGCAAAATGGCGTCATACACCATTATTGCAAAATCATTTACTTTAAACGTGTGGTTGTACAATTAAAAATAATGAATATAATGATACATTTGCAAGCAATAATGAATCAAATTTTTCGAAGTCTTCCAGGCTGTTTTACGATGGTTGTAGAGTAAGTTTTTACAAACTCAAAATGGCGACCGTTAATCACAAAATGGCTGTCGTGGCAATGACCTTTAGCACACTTTTCGTACAATTAACCCATAACATTTTTTTATTTCTCACCAGAATAGTAAAAAGTTAAGATAAAGATATTGTAATAAGTCATACGTTTCGCTAAGACCGCAACATAATATTTAGCGAAGGTACAATTATTATTAATATACATTGTCTTTATTCTAGGCGTGGACGGGGAGAAAGTTAGCATTTAGCGCGGCATTGTTTGAAAGTAAGAGTGGATTAACACCTGGCCAGATTATTATATCCATTGAAACCCACGTCGACGATAATACGATGCATAAACACTAAATATCAATATCTACACTGATGTAATAAAGCTGAAGAGTTTGTTTATTTGTTTGTGCCCGCTTATCTCTAGAAATTCCAGTCTGATTTTGAAAATTATTTTGACGATTGATTGAACTTTAGGTAAATATGCATCCGATTATCCGATCTCTAACAATAACAAAAGCAATACATAATAACCACTTCGGCAGTCTGGTTAACACAGTACAAGGCTCTGCATAATTTGAGAGATGTGACGCTCGTGTGTGAGATATGTCAAGTTACTATTATTAATATGATCATATTTGAAAAGTCCAGATATGAACCTTGTACGAACGTTATGGAATGTCTCAAGTTTATTAAGTTGATCCTCTGTGAGAGATGAGAGATGGATAACGGACATCGCCATAATCAAGAATGGGGGATAAACGCTATTACGCAAGCATAATTATATACATACACAAACCAAAAAGTACTTCCGTACTTAGTATTATACTTAATATTCTAGGACTCTTTACAAAGCGCTATCTAAACACATTACTAAGCGTACCTTGTACTGTTGAACCACGAATAAATATACTTAAATATATATTTTTTGATGCAAGTGACATATTACATACAAATATTTACCAACCAACTTTAAAATTTATAAAAAAGTTATCAATGAATCAAACTGACAATGTAGTCGAATACTGTAATACTACGCCACGCTACAAAGGTCAAATTACAGATACAAGACAACTTGACTTCACTTAAAAAGAATAAAGATTTGCTTGTTGTTGCAGTCGCTAAACTGTGAAACTACTAAACAAATTTACCATTAGAAAGTTCTACCTCATCCATAAGAAATAGATAGGCTATATTTATAAGTGAGTAATAGACAAAGGTGGGTAAAATTGCGGGCACACCTGGTACATATGTGAGTCATATTAAAAATTGGCTTTTTATAATTAATATTTTATAATTAACTAGCAGCGCCCCGCGGTTTCACCTGCGTAAGTCCCGATCCCGTGGGGATAGCGGGATAAAAAGCCTATATGTTAATCCAGGTCTCCAGCTATCTACATACCAAGTTTCATCGCAATCGATTCAGTAGTTTTGGCGTGAAAGAGTAACAAACATATATCCATACATCCATCCATCCAAACTTTCACATTTATAATATTAGTGGGATAAAACGTTTGTATTCACAGTCACTTCTCACCTAGGCCACAGAATACATACAGAAACAGAAGTCTCACTCCTCCAAATCATTTAAATAAATGGCGACTCTTGTTCCGACACAATAAAGTCGCAATTCAGGTAGGCACAGCGCTAATTACCTACAATTATATTCACCTAGAAGTTACCTCTCTTTTGGGGATGTCTGTTTTTTTAAGAATTATTTTATCAGAATATTTAATTACCAGTATATTAGGTGCCTATTATTCAATTTCTTTGTAAACAAATGAAGCTAGGCTAGGTTGGTACCTAGTTATTAGTATAACTCAAAGTCTAGATACAAACGGATGACGGGACGTAGCGCGTGAGCTAATGTGCGGCCCGTCCGGCGCGCGGCAACCCACTGAATTTTGACACGTTTAGTTGACCCAGCCGTGTACTTGTAGTTTTATTAGGTATAAAGCTGCGGAGTGGACCTGGCCTGCCTATGCGGAGTTTAAACAGTTAAATGCAGCCTACTACAAAAATGATGATTCCATTTCACTTACAATATTAACGGACTTTAACAGAACGCATAGGGTCAATGAATCCTATATTACAAAGACTGCAATAAAGAAACCACTCGGGCTACGTGGCATTGAGGTATCTCATAGTAATGTTTACAAATACGGATGTTAAGCTCGTAATTTTAAGATTTTAAACCACCTGAATGATTACTACTTGAATTTTTTGTTTCTTTTCCTCTCACAAAAAAAAAACATGGATGAGGAAGACCATTCTGTAACTAAGATGCGTTCATGCATTATTAAGAGCATTTGCAGATACTTAAAATGACTACCGGTTACAATAAACTACCAATTTGAAGATGACTAAAGCAATCATCTTCTATATAGGTACGTCTCGAAGCAACAATTTATTCCTAAAGCTTATTATAGGATCGAAATTACAACGAAAAAAAACGTGGTACCTACATATTTTTGAGAATCCAATTTCAAAGATTTTTGTACCAGACTGCAAAATAGTATCTATTGCCAGTAACTTTTTTAACCGACGAAAAAACGGAGCAAGTTCTTGAGTTAACCCGTATTTTTAACCGACTTCAAAAAAGGAGGAGGTTCTCAATTCGTTGGAATCTTTTTTTTATGTATGTTCACCGATTACTCAAAGACGCCTGAACCAATTTGGAAAATTGTTTTTTTGGTTTCAAAGGGTATACTTCCCAGGTGGTCCCATATAAATTTTATCGAAATCAGTTCAGTGGTTTTTGAAAAATCAACAAATATCTAAAAATTGTATACATAGTTGATATTTTCATTTACTCCGAAACCTCGCTGTCTCATTGGAGCAGTGCGTCTAGTTGACCTACACATATCATATTTAAACAAATTACATCTACTTTCCACTAAAAAGCACATTGAAGTCGGTGCTACTTTTTTTTAAAAGATAATTATATATATCGAGAATAATAACTCGGTGATGATCACGCATAACTTTTTACAGAGCTACGAAGTTGGTCCCATTTAAATTTCAAATAAAATATTTTGGTTATGTAGTTGGTACGCTACAATCAGCAACGAAAATAACTTTATCTATACATATTATAAAACAAAGTCCACCGCCGCGTCTGTCTGTCTGTTCGCGATAAACTGAAAAACTACTGAACCGATTTTCATGCAGTTTTCACTAATAGACAGAGTGATTCATGAGGAAGGTTTAGGTGTATAATTTGTTAAGATTTTGTGTAAATTGATTGAAACATGCTGTTGATTGTTGAAGATGTCTCTGCTACCCGTGCGAAGCCGGGGCGGACTAAAGTATTATCAAATTTAGTAGAAATCATTTCTTATTGTTGCCCTATGAGATTATGTTTTTTTTACCAATAATAGTTGCTGTGACTATGACAATGATCATTCACAAAAAACATAAAATGTGTACAACAGCGTTTTGTAAATCGGTATGTTTCTAGTGAGTTTTGTTGCTGACTGTACTTCTCAGGTACTAGGTACCTAAAACTTATTATATGCACTTATTGAATCGGACCTTAGAAAGGGTTAAGCAACGCTTAAAAGTATATGTGTATGTGTAACCTTCGGTACCTTTTACTTTTTTTTGTAATTAGCCGTAACATACTGTTTAAAGAAAAAAAAACATAATCACACGACACACGAAATGGCTAATCAATAAGTCAAGGCATAGGTATTCAAATTTTTCAGTTGTCAATGTTTGACAGTTGTTTTTTTTTTAATTACCATGCAAGGCAACGACCTTCGGTGATGTGGTCAGAATAAATAATTATTGTGTAAGCCCATAACATGTGTGTTTTATATTGTTCTATTGTTTTTTAATTTGTAAACAAATTATGTTTTCAACCTTGTTTACAGGGAAGTATCAGATTTTTTTATGGTATAGGGGACAAACGATAGATAGGTCATCTGATGATAAGTGACTACCGCCATACCATATACCCATACCGATATACCCATGGTCACTTGCAATTCAAGAGTCACTAGTGCATTGCCGGCCTTTAAGGTGGGAGTAGGTGGTAACTTCACCCACTCGGCGAAAAGCAATGCAAGTATTGCTTCACTGCCGGTTTTCTGTGAGGCTGTGGTATCACTCCGGTCGAGCCGGCCCATGCCTGCCGAAGCATGGCTTTCCGACGCTAAGATTTTGACGTATAAAAGCACTTTTAGGAGAGGCTGGGTGTGGCGTCATCCACATATAACAAAAGCATACTTACAAGACAAGCTGAACTGATATGTAGTACTAAATATTGATCAGCAATCCCTTACCTACAGAACCCTGTGTCCCTAATAAATCAGTCAGTACTGTTTTCAGTATATATTTCATTGTTTTGAAGGGCATAGCAGATTTCAGCTCAATTTAGACCTGCCTACCTGCGTAAGTACCTCCTACCTCGAGAAAACAGCCTAGTGCTATATTTCCGCCAGTACGGCGAGTGTTTATGGCGTGCGTGTTGCCTAACTTAGCGCATAAAGAAATATTAATCCCGTTCAATTTAGTCCAAAACAAACACTAAAAAACCATTGTTTGGTTTTTATAGTGTTGCTGCTCATTAAAAAGATAGTTAAAGTCCTTGGGAGCGGTTTGAATAAAGACAAAAACATGCGATTAACTTTCTTGCTATAAAAATATATAAAAACCTCAGTGGTTCAAAAGGCAGAAGCTATAGGTACCTATAACATCAGGCTACCGTGTTATAAAAATAACCTTTCGCATGTTTATTACTCTGCTAACCATATTATGTGAGATCAATGGTTTTTGTGTGTCTTCCCATCGCCACGTAATATCACAAAGGAACTTATTTCTCCATCTCCATAATAACACACCGTGCAAAATCCATAACCACCGCAAACTTATACACTCTACTTTGTCTATGAAAGCAAAATGGCGGACTGTAATGCAAATATCGAGGTGCAATTAAGCGGGAGCGGAATCGAGTCATTACATCGATCTCGCTTATTACTCGATTACCGTAAGTGCTGTAGCTTGCATACGTAATAATCGTGTATCGGTATAAAATCGCTTCGATCTATTAGAATTCTGCCAATAATCGTCTATAAAAGGGATTTTTATTTTTCTGTGTTATTTTTTAATCTGTTTGTAATGCAGATATTTAAATGTTCGGTATTCGAGATTGTTCTTTTTTTAAATATTCTCGTATTTTGTAATTTGTTTGAAGTATTTTTATAAGTTTATAAACTAAGTATTTAATGAAAATAACTTGAGAATTAAACTGTACAATTTAATTACAGTTTAATTTAAAAAAGCTGAGTTACGTGTATTTGAAAAAAGAATTAAGTAGGGTATTTTAAAAATCGAATTTAAGTTCACTTGTTTGTTTATTTTTATTTAAAAAAAGACAATTCCCGCATTAGGAATATTCCTGGTTCACGGGGGCCTTCACAAACATTCAAACAACGAACACAACGAACACCCAGACTCGGGACAAATATTTGTGGATCACACAAATTTTTGTCCCTTGTGGGATTCGAACCCATAACACTCGGCGCGGCGTAGTGGCGAGGTGACCACTTAAATCATTGCGCCATCCGTGCAGTCGTGTTACATACATTAATGTTCAAAATTTTCGTTTTTGCAACTTCTACTGACATTTTAGTTTGGGAGCGAAAGAAAAACTAGTTAAATTCTTAAAAAAATATGAATTCAAAACATTATTTGGCTTGGCTTGTTCTTAACACAGACCTGAATTCGATTCTATGTTAAATTTAGTTCATCCTTTATTATTTTTTTTTAATTTTAAATTTGTCCAGTATGAGCCCACTGAGTAGATTACAGTGTTTATGATCCACGATCTGGATACAATAAACCCTTTATAAAATACTTGATCCCTTCAATAAATTTAAATTCAATCAGCCGGTTCCGCCGACAAATCTAGTATAAGGCCTGCCCGCAAAAAAAGGACTTGCAGCCTCGCAGCGCAGCAGAAACAAGCTAGGTATGGGCAACAAAAAAACTTTAGTCTATAATTATTATCGTCCTTAAGAGACTGGCTATACAATAAAAAATGTATTATAATATGATGGGCTGGAAGAGATAATTATATCTCAACTACTTGAGATTTGATTATATCTTGGAACAATTTTTCCAATAAATTTTATATACCTACACATAAAGTCATAATATGTATTATGTTGAAATTATTCCGTTTTTGAATTATGAACTATAAACCTATATTTTTAAAGCATAATTCAAAAAAGGAATAACCCTAGTTGCCATTACCATAGACTTTTCGTCGTTTACTAATCTAATAGAGGATACAATGAAATATTTACACATGAATTTGAATCGACTAAAATCATGTGGTTCGTGGTAGAGGTTTTCGGCTGATAGCAAAGATCCGAGACCATAAAGGATACAAATACTGAAGTGTCTAGTCTAGGTTATTTTTGTTTTTAAAAACAAACGAAATCTATAGCTTTAAGAACCATACTATCTGGCCAGAAACGTCAGGCAATCCAAAGGTATATAATACCATTACGTGATCGCGTTAATTCCCGACATATACATAATTATATCATGGAACGCGAAAATTTAAAAGGTAATATAATCGGAATTTGCGTGTTTACTTTCTTTTCTTAATTTATGTTATTTATCTTTCTTGTCAGCGTTTGATCTTATCAAACACGTTGTTTTTACCACTGAGGACGTTAAAGTTAAGGCTTTTCATACACCATAGAGGTTAGGATGTTAACTTATACTTAAAGTTTATTTAATTCATGATGATTTGAGAATATATAGTGTATTAGTTACTGACCCTTATATTCAAGTAACACTATGAACACTAACATTGTAACTTGGCAATTGTAAAAGTGATGTGAGTTTTTATCGCCGTGTTCTTTTTTCAAAGGCTCTATTCAAATGTAGACATACCATTAAATTTAAATGTAGTTTCTGTGTTTCATATATGTTACTTTGTAACATATATGAAAAAATTAAAATGATCAGTTCTTGTAGTTTTCATGTTGCGTAAATGCAAATTTATGCTCGAGGCTCATGAAGAATACGAATGAGATTAATAAGAGGGAATCTTGCTTGAACCCTCATAGAGTTTGGAGAGCTTGACAGTAGATTAGATTAGATGATTAGAAAATCTGAAGATTAACAGCTGATCGTGAACCACACAACGATGTCAGAACTCACGATGATCTTTTAGCTTAAGCTTGCGATGAAGTGCGATCGTGATATCCTAGCCTCGATTCCTGAGTGATTCAAATAGTTATTATAGTTCCAAAATATCACTTAATCCAAATGAGTAACACTTCATTAGGCAAGCCTACACCATTTTTTTTTCTTATTCTAAAGAGACAACTACCGCATTAGAAATGATTCCTGTGTCGCGGGACACTTTACGAACATACAAACAACGGACACAAAGAACACCCTGACTCTGGACAACTATTTGTGGAGCACACAAATTTTTGTCCCGTGTAGGAGTCAAACCCACAACACGGCGCGGCGTGATGATAGGAGGCGACCACTCTAACCATTGCGCCACCCGTGCAGTCAGTCAGTCGCCACCTGTTTGCCTACAAAGTTACGTTTAAGCTAATAAGATTGTATATAAAAAATTGCCTGGGTATCGCATATTATATCTCTATTTTAATATGTTTTCTTTGTTTGCAGGTAAGCATTGGTGGCGAAATTGGAAGAATTTACTAGTAATCTCTTTTTACAAAAAAAAAAAAGATAATTAGAATAATTTTTTTTTGACGTGTCGAGCTCCCTAATTCCGTAAGTAAAAACACATGATAGAACGACCCCAACGAGATATCCTTAGCGTATTTAGCTTAATGTTGTGTTTTAAATCAGAAATTCATACGATAAACACCATTTAATACCTACGCATGTGCAGTCTTACTTTTTGTTTGAGTATAAAACGAATTGTTTAAAAAACATATATATAGATACTATTTCACGATTTTTTTGTAAACTGTGAAAGAAGTTTAATTTTATACCATTAGAGCGTTACCGTGCTATGTTAAATAAATGTAAAAGTAGGTACCTACTGAATGTGTATTTTACATATATGACATACTAGCAGCGCCTCGTGGTTTCACTCACGTAAGTCCCGACCCCGTGAGAATATTGGGATAAAAAGTAGCCTATGCGTTAATCCAGGTCTTCAGCTATCTACATACCAAGTTTCATCGCAATCGGTTCAGTGGTTTTTGCGTGAAAGAGTAACAAACATCCATCCATCCAAACTTTCACATTTGTAATATTAGTGGGACTTTCAAAATGAAATTTTACCGTTGTATTCTCTGTATCCTAATAATCCTTTTCTTTTTTTAGACATGCCTAGATGACACTCGAACTTGTGACAACAATTTACTAATACTATTTTTAAATCCTCAAACTCGCCTTTTTCTCCTACATATATAGATAAAATATTCATTATCGTACACCATTAATAACATGCAGTTGAAACAAATCTTATCTTAAAAGTTAGAGCACAATGGGCGCAATTTTTGCTAATAGCGATCTCTACCAGACAACCTTTAGACGGAGATAATAACAGAAGTATTAAATAAAAACGTACTACCTACAAGTTGTCGTTGATGATAAAAATACAGACAAATATCATTCATATACATACCTACCTAGTGAACTTAAATGTAGGAATAAAGTAAATTAAAGAAGACAAGGGGTAGAATGAGGATACGAAACATAAGATAGATTTCATCATTTGCAGTATTACAGACCACTATTTTCGCTATAATCGTCTGAAGAGCCGCAGTTATATTTAATTGTGGCTCTTCAGACGATTAATGTGGTCTGTAATACGTTTATTAACTATTGTTAATAAACGTAAAAATATTATAATTAATCAATCAATCAATTTCTTTATTTGCGAGATAGGGTAGGTACAAGGGTGATATAATTACACAAAGTTTCACTATCTTCCACCTATTACATTATCCAAATTTTAACAATAGTATATTATGTTTGTGTCATGCAGTCAAACAATTTCTCACCCTAGAATTAATTTAAAATGTTAGAAGTAAAACACAGTCAGTAAACAACTAATAAATAGTTAAGTTCTATGCTTAAATTATGTACCTGAAGTAATTATGTCACCACGAAATAAGTTTTATTAAAATTATAATCATAAATTCATTCAAAGTAGGTATATATAAGTCCTTAAGTATTCTAAGATTAGCAACGAACGGTAAGCAAACAAGACTTGGTATTTAAAAGTTACCAAGTTTGTTATGAACGCGGCTCATATTGCGTGAGGCAGGACACGCGATTGAGGTACTAGTGTAGGGATCATAAAATGCTGCATCTAACATAACAGAATTTAACTTTGTTGTTCTTATGTCAGCCAATGCGATGAAAACGGCCACGCCACGCGGAGTGATATCCTTGTACCTTGTAACCCAACATACATCTTCTGAATCGACACAAAAACAGTTTTTTTATATACATCTGCCAGTTTCATTCCCATGTCGACGGTGGGGTTTTCGACAGTGATGCAAGGGTTAAATTGAATTGTAAAGTTTATTTATAAAGCAGTAATATTGTGACAATTTAATTAGAATTTCCACTGCATTAAGATGGTTTTCAAAAGTACAGCAGAAATGCAAATTACCTCAAGCGTCATTTTAGCTTCACGCCTAACTCTATATAGCAAAGGCTGTTCCCAAAGACATGTTGTAAATGGCATCGTTTTTATGGAATCTCACAATTTATGGAGTAATTCTTTTAATGTCGGTGTCATGGAAACGTATGTGTGAAAACCCATAAAAGTGCTATTCAATGCCACATAAATTCCATAAGAAAGTTATTTTTCAGAAAATGTATTTATGTAAGTTTCCTTTGCTTTCCATAATCTACGTTAATCTTAAAATTACGATCCTTCGTATCTTTATGTGACCCGGATTCATTGCTCTGAAGTGTAAATGAATTAGGCGTTTCATAGCGGAAATCGATCTTTAAATACTAATTACACCACTCTCCCTTGTTTCGTTAACCCTAACAATGGGAATGGTAAAACATAAACCCCTTGGTTATTTTACTATTAGCTTTTGCCCGGAGCTTTAATGTCGTAAAGGTTAATTTTCTATCCTATCGGGACCAGTACTTTTTTCTGAGTGCAAGTTATCCTAAGTCCTTCTCTGTGCCCCTGGCAATGAGTATTTAAAATTTCACGATGATCGGTTGAGCCGAGAGACCAATTTACATATACATTTATAATATTAGTTAGGATTTTGTTTAAAAAAACCATGTTACGAAAATCCAGCTGTAGAAATACGTATTTACCACTGATATAGTACAGTAAATACTGTTAATTCTACAATGGTCAGTGGGCACTGACCTTTCTAGAATTTACCGAACATAAATGAGTTCAAGATCTAGTTTATCGAAACCAAATATCTACATAAAACCAGGATATGCTCACGTTAAAGTGTGATACATAACAGCCAACTGACACGACAATCGAACATTTGACCCTGTTCGACTTACCATGGACTTGAAATACATTTGTATGCAGATTGTTTGTGTGCTTATTGGCTATGAAAAATGTAAACAACCAATTTGTTTTATAAAAAATCAAATAGTCTTACGATTAAAATTAATAACTAGTGATAATAGTTAACACGGAAGAAAATCCAGATGCCTTCCTAATTCAGAAGACTGAACAGCGCCATCTAGCGAAGAGAGGCCGAACCTCATAGGAACTACTGATCCTATATCGCGCAATTAAACTTCTCGAGCTGATTATTATGGAATATACTACTTCCCCATCGTCCCTATATCCATCGTTGGACCGCGGTCAGTTAAAAAGAGTCAGTTAATAGGTTACCTAATAAGTTTTATATATGAACTTTGGTGAACATAGAGGGTATGGTAAAAATGCAGAATGGCGGATTTTGCGATTTTCAGAGGACTTTTCCCCTCCATTCATCAATTATCATCATCAATAACAGTAAAGTGCGATTCATGTTACAAGTATAATTTATTGATTCAAGCTTCATAGATACATTTCAATAATACTTTAGGCCCCTCCCTATTTGTGCGATAGTCCCCGTCGACCACTTTCCGTGTGCAATGCATACCAGTTGTTTTGTTCAGCTACTTTCAATTAACAGTAAATATAATTGAGAGTCTTGATATCCGTCTAAGAGAAACACATGAATTTTAGACTCACAACAATTTTATTTGAATTAAGAGTTAGTTTAAAGTTTCATTAGTACCAAGATCAACCGTAAAGATATCTTTATGCGTATATTTCATAAAATAGCCAGGAACCAGCTGCAACGCCAGTAAAAACACAGTATATTGAAATGCGTTAGGTCTAGTCCTACTCATGTGATGTCAGACTTGATGTTATCGAGATTTACTTGCTTGAGATTTAAACAAATATACTGTGATAACAGCGTCTTGAATATAATTAGGGGACATCTGTTAATTATGAGACTCGGTGGGACCTCTCAAGTCAAATTCGTGTTTCTTTATCAAAGAACCAGCATAATCCTGATTTCTTTACCAAAGAACCAGAAAAAAACCTGATTTCTTTACCAAAGAACCAGTAAAAAATCCACCTTGCCGTTGACCAACGCTAAATCAACACAAGCAGCGATGTCGTATTTCTTCTTTAAAGCACGATCGCTATGAGTGATACTGGTTTTTCAAGTATATATAATATTTTATAACATAACCGTCACACAAAACATCAGACATAACATTAATACTTCCGATATTTTTAGTGACAAAATACTGTAACAGTTATTAGCTGAAAGCAGTACCCGTTATTTTAAATACCTTATTGAATTGGATTTTACTTTTAGCGCAAAAGTGAAATGCACATCGTATATGCTAATGGTTTTTTTTTCTTTTACGTTAGACTAAAGACTGTTTCTTTGTCTAATGCTAATAGCTTTTCTGTCTACTTTCAGTGGCAGTTAAATTTAGAATAAATCTTTAAAGATAGACGGTTTTACTCGTGAAAGTATTTCTGGGATGCCCAAGTAGTTTCGGGCTAGACGGGGCTTTTTATCGTAGGGTGAAGCGATATGCCTCGTCGTAGTAATGGACCACACAGTTACATTTATAATTTCGTGGTACAGTTTCAACAATATTGGTCATTGACAGAAGGTCTCGTGCTGGGCCGCGTATCAACAAACTGCATTGGTGAGACTAGAGAGTGTTAATAGAAAAAAAAAACAGTGTAGATTGTGTAGCGACGGATATTAATATATGATCCAAAATGTTAAGTTTTAAGTTGTTGTCTCCGTTACAGTGGACGTGATTTGGTTTGTTTTAGATGACAAATAGGTATTTCAGTATTGCAAGTATGATACCTAGTTGCGTTAAACAGTTGAATGACATCTGATTTTTAAAGTTTTTTTTTTTTTTAAAGACAACTCCCGCATTAGGAATTACTGTTGTATCGCGGGGGACTTTACAAACATACAAACAACGGACACAAAGAACACCCAGACTCAGGTGGGAATCGAACCCAGGACCTCTGGCTCAGCAGTCAGGGTCACTAACCACAACCACTAGACCAACAGGCCAGTCAATTATTGCTTGTTTTCTCCTACAAATTAAAAAAACGGGCACGGAGGTGTGGAATACATAAAAATTATTATGTACAAGAGTGCAGAAAGCTAAAATTTCCTGAGTGTGTTTGTGCCTGTGTGTGCATCTGTGTGAGTCTGCAAACGTGTTAATGTGTATACGGAGATCAAAAGATGTTACTCTTTTATAGATTCCATTTTTTTTTTTCCTGAACAAACAATCCTACTAAATCATGAGATACCATTTTTATTTATGTCATAACATGATCCGACATAGCATCAAGAAAAATTACATCATGATCGCATTCGTTATGGACGAGTTTTTTAGCCGATAACCGGCAGATATCATAGCAAAAAATACAGTTATATATATAGCAGACTTACTTATTTAAACGGTCATCGCTATTGTAGCTTCATAAGTCGAGTTCTAGAATAAGATGATGTCACGTATTCCGAGCAAATACAAGATAAATAAATGATTCAGATTAAACAAATTATTTAAAAAACTCTTACAGAAATTGTTGTGTAAAATTTACATGCATTTTATTTACGTATTTACGGGAATTAACGCGATCACGAAAAGGTATTAAATACCTCTTGAATTGCCTGACGTTTCGACCAGGTTGCACTGGCCGTGGTCACAGTCCCGTAAATACGTAAATAATATTATATCATGGAACGCGAAAGTTTAAAAGATTACATGCATTTGTTCCTTGTTTTTATTTGTAGTTTACTTAAATACATATACATTTTGGCGCCAAACATCAGACAAATTTGATTTTTTATAATTTTAATATACCCTGTGACAATCGCGCAAAAATACAAATCACAATCAGATAAATAATATTTTTTTTTGGTTTCGCCGCAGTCAGGTAAAAAATAAGTTATTTAACCATTTGATTTGTAAATCGGGACTTAATCGCGGTAATAATTAGAAGGTACAAGAACTTTTTGGTTACCCGACGTTTCGATCGAATTGCACCGATCGTGGTCACGGGTAGACTAGTGAGAGCTTAGCGACGCCTCCCGATTTACACATCAAATATGTATAGTTGCGAAAGTTTAAAAACAGTTATTTACCTCTTTTTCAAACCTGCGCATAAAAGCAATGTAACCAGAGATTTGTAAAAAACATGTTGAAAAAGAGTGCAGTTCTTTCTGTTTCTTGCTGTTCTTCTCCGCTAGATCTACGAATTGGAACAGGCAATTAGCTTCACGACTGACTTAGTCTGACTGACTACTACTCCTGACAATTCAAAAATACCCATAGTGGTTTAATTAAAATAAATGATTTTGATTTTGATTTTGATTTTACTTCGGGCAGGTCATAAAATTGTCTTGTAATACCAGCTCTAAGCGAAGTAGACAAAAAAGAGTCCTACCTTTCCAGAAATGTTGCATAGTAAAATCTCTTTCTATCCAAACAAACAATGTGACAATCTACAATATTTAATATTGCGACCAGTACCTTTATCTACAGATTACTCGACAGTATTATAATATGTAATAAACATAAAATACTGCTAACTCATAGTTAATACTAGTCATCTACAAGATACAATTAATTTCCACTCGGTCCACAAACTCAAACATGCAGCTACAAGACTTAAGAATTAAATTCATTAGATAAGCCCTAAAACCTTACGTAAATGAACCTATAACTTACTTGTTCCAACACAACATTGTCTTGCTAAACATTAAAATGTTTTCTCGGAGTCAGTCGCAATGAATCATGCAGAATGCGGGTCAACAACTGTTGGTAAGTTGTCACCGACTTAATATATCTTTTAGGGATTATTGTGATTTTATAACAATGTTAAATTGGTTGTTAGTAAACCGTTTATTTTATTGTGAAGCTATTGCGCTGCTGAGCTTGTTGTTCCTCTCTGATAGCCACGGTTATCTTGTTGTGCGAGTATTCTATTGCCGAGCTTGTTATGTCTCTCAATGAGGGAGGTGGTTAGATCCTAGTTCATCATGTTGCACTTGTGTGAACTAATTAGCGAACACGCTCTTAAATTAAATATTTCTGACGTCCTCACGATATTTTACTTCAACATTAAAGAATTGATAAATAATTACAAATGTTCACATTCGGTACTTCGGTAACTTAAAGGTGTCTGAACTTTAACCACACAAGTTTCAAGTTTGTCAGGTTTTACCAATATGAGTTTGTAAAATTATTTTTGTTTATTGAGAAAAGTTATGAGATGTGGAACATCACGCTGTGACTGATGGTTGAGGTGAAGGTGAAAGTAAAGTTAAAGAAAGAAACAAAACAACCAGGTTTGAGCATTCCTAGAATACCAGTATAATATCATGCCCCCGTTCTCCTCAAGGAAGGATTAGATTTGTGGTTTTGAGCCTAAAACGCAAGGTCAATTCCAACTTTTATTTTCAAAGTTACATCTTTAATGTCGCATCGGGTATAATCCATCCTTCCTTAATATAACTTCCTATTAAGTAGGTTATTTTTCTTTAGGTCTTAGAGACAATTACAATATTGCTATAGAAATTCTTGGCAGAAATATCGCCTACGAGGCAACTTTCCTTACCAACCCAATTACATTATGTAAACAAGTTTGAAATATTTTTTTATTATTTTATTAGTAGCAACTAATTCGGGTCAGAACTATTGGGCAACGCGCCAAAGGATAACTTCTAAATCGATGCAGGGATTATATTCCGGCGATATATATTCCGATACCGCACTACAGCAATTATATTGTAAAAAAGGCCTGTTCTTTATTTCTTTCCAATCATTACGAGGCTGAGGATTCTGGATAAGACGTTGCTGCTGTTGGTGAAAGCGGTGGATATGGTTCGGTATCGAATTCTTTTCGGTTAAGAACGTTATCCTGATCGGCAATGTACCAAAACAAGATGAAATTGAGACTGAAGAGATTGCGAATTTCTCAATTTAGCACATAGATACCTTTAATTTATTTTTTTGTGTTTATAGTCTCTGAATTAATTAGAAATTGTGTCCAAATCGTAAGCTTAACCGCGGACAGACAGACTCTGGCCTGATGGCCTAGTGGTTAGTGACCCTGACGGCTACGCTGTAGTTAGATTCCCACCCGAGTCTGGGTGTTCTTTGTGTCCGTGGTTTGTATGTTTGTAAAGTCCCCCGCGACACAGGAGTCATTCCTAATAAGTTGTCGGGCGGGAGTTGTCTTTTATAAAAAAAGAAAAAAAAAATCTTTTTGATTCCACGTTCAAGAGAGATTGCTCTTAAAGTGAAAATAGTTCTCGAAAAAAATGATGGCAACGATCAGCCGTGAGTTCGCGTAGATATACATATATGGGTAAGAGGCACCAAAGGTAGTTTAATAGTGACCTTAGTAAGTGAAAAGATTTGTGAGAACAAGTCTGTCATGGTATAAACATATTTCAACTGCACGCATGGTGCAATGGGTCGTCGCCTTGCCACTAAGCCGCGCTAAGTGTTGAATTATTCGCAAATAGTTGACCCAAGTCTGTGTGTTCTTTGTGATCGTGGTTTCAATGTTAGTAAAGTCCTAAAAAAATAATGTCTAGTGCAGGAATCGTCTTTAAATAAGAACGAGGGAGAATGAAGGTGTATAATTATTGAATGTTTCTAAGTATGCCTATGAAAGGTTTTAAGAATAATAATAATAATAACTTCACACATCTCACACACGGCTTCTGATCCCAAACTAGGCAGAGCCTGTACTTCCTTTTTTTTTATTTTTTTAAAAGACAACTCCCGCATTAGGAATATTCCTGTGTCGCGGGGGCTTCACAAACATTCAAATAACGGACACAAAGAACGCCCAGACTCGGGACAACTATTTGTGGATCACACAAATTTTTGTCCCGTGTGGGATTTGAACCAGCAACACTAAACCATTGCACCATCCGTGCAGTCAACCAGATGTTTATCAGCTGTCTGGTAACCAGACAGCTGATAAACATACTTATCTAATACTGAATACATACATATTATAGGTAAATTACACCCAGACATAGAATAAATTATCGTGCTCATCACACAATCATTTGTCCTGGGTGGGAATCGAACCCGACCTCTGATTTAGCAGTCAGGGTCACTAACCAGTAAACCAACCGGTCAGAATAGAAGAAGACAAACGAAAAATCGATGGACTATAAGAATGATGACGGTATGTCAGTAGAAAGCGAAAGAGTATAGAGATGACAGCTAACAAAAGTGTGTAGAAGCGAAAGACATATTACATCGATGCTAAAACATAACGTGATAAGAGCAAAAAAAGTCTCAAAATAATACAGATTACTGTTTGTAGTAGCCAAAATACAAAGCATATATTGTTTTCCTTTCATTCTCTATATTTACTGGTTAAGATTTTCACGAACAAATAAACCTATTACCTTCACGCGTCGCTATTTCAACTGTAATAAACTTTTCTTGTAAAATACTGGTAACAATCATTAACAAACTTCACCCGAGTTCTGTATTTTGTTTTGTTTTGGAGCCTTGACCGTCACATTGTCGGCATTCACTAGCTATATATGAGTCTATCAGTAATATGAGTATGATACGACCGTGTAAAATTGGTAAAAGTATGTCGAGAGACAAATTCACTCGGTCATCGCAATAATTTATGTTTCTTATCGTAATATTTGGATTTGTATCGTTGGGTATGCTGATTATATCACTTTGGCGGTTTATTCTTTGTCAATTTGCAATGTGTTTCCTAATTTAAATAATAAATCGCTGTATCATACAAAATACGGCTATAGGCTTGCGTACTATTACGTGAGTTTTATCAAATTTTAGTTGAGGCAATCCATATTTCCCAAGTTAGAGATAGATCCCAAGGTAGAGGTAGAGGTGTATTAAACACCCATGTGTTTAATATACCTCTACCTCCCATTGGGGGATATAGGCGTGAGGGAATGTATGCACGTAAAAAACAACAAGGAATTTCTACTGTTAATATTTCCCGCTCTATTTCTGGGAACATTACCTAGGGCTACCTAGTTATAAAGGTAACAATAAATTCCAACATTCATAAAGAAATGTAAAAATATCACACAAACAATTTATAAACATACTAATGTTAATGAGTTTTTTACAAGGAAACAACGTTGACTGATGTATCACCGTATCCTCAAAGTTGGTGTAAAATCGTAATTTTTTTTTATTAAGAAGCAGTATTATAATATATATAGATTAGTCACCGTTATGTATGTTTGAGTTCCCTTAAATAGATTTTTGATTAAGATATTTAGCTTATCGTTGATAAAAGATGTTTTGGTTGCTTTGCATACTGGTATATTATGCTGTCCAACAAAAATAGATATAGTGTGGACCAGCCGGAATTGGAATGCGAATTCAATAAAAGAATTGGAGTGCGAACGTGTATCAATTTTAAGAAGGTTCTGCAACCTTCAACCTGCCTGCAACCATAGCGACTTTAACGAAAGGGCAAAATACAATACTGTTTTACTGCTAAAAGAGTATTGTATTTTTGCCCTTTCGTAAAAGTCGCTACATTGGTATCTATACTAATAATATTATAAAGCTGAAGAGTTTGTTTTTTGTTTGGTTGAACGCGCTAATCTAAGGAACTACTGGTTCTAATTGAAAAATTATTTTAGTGTTGGATAGCCCATTTATCGAGGAAGACTGTAGGGTATATAACATCACGCTTTGATCAATAGGAGCGGAGCATTAATTTAAAAAAATTGCAAAAACGGCGAAAATTTACAAATGCAGACGAAGTTGCGCAGGATTATAAACTGTATCATATATTATTATTTATATTTCTACATATACTTATGTATTTATATGTTTATTGTGTAAGTGAATGTATACTCTTACGTTAAGATATTTTACGTAATTAAATAATATACCCAAAATGTATTTAATTTTTTTTTCTCCATCTCATGGTTGCCTGTAAGAGATTGGCATAAAGCGATAAGGCCACTAATTGTTTAAACCGCCATTATTATTAATTTTACTCATCAATGTGGGTGTACAATGAAGAGATGTATTACTAACTGACCCGATAGACGTTGTCCTGTCTTAACTATGAATATTGAACTCGAATTGGTATAATTTGCAGCGCGCATTCTGTCAATCGCGCCAACTGTCAAACAACGGTTACTAATACTAAACTACTAAGGTTACATTAGAAAAAATAATAGGGTCGTTAAGTTTCTTAAATTTTCTAATTTTCCACGCAACTTTCTTAATTTTTTCTTTCATTTGAACCTTCTCCTGACAATAACAAACACAAAAAAAAAGAATTAGCGAAATCGGTATAGCCGTTCATACTTGATGCCGTGACCAAGTTAAATAGGGATTTAACTGACATAACGGGAACGATTAACAAAATACCTCTTGGTTTAAATATAATGTAATGATAACACACATATCTTGTAATTATATTTCATTTGTGAGATATAAATACGCTGTATTCATATCATAAAGTAACATAAAGAGCCGTAAATTGTAATATAATTGATAGTTTGCAAAAGGAGGTGTGAAAACGAAACGACACAAACTCGGGTCAAGGCACCGTCCACCGCGTGTCACTGTGTCGACATCAATAGTAAATGTCTACTTTAGACTGAGGCTCAATTTATAAGCGATTGTAGATAATCTGTTACGAGATTGGAGCACTGACAAATACGATTAGATGAACAATTAAGTCTTAAAATACGAAAAGTATTCAACCTATTATCTATACTAATATTATAAACGTGAAAGTTTGTTAGGATGTATTGAGGTTTGTTAATCTTTCACTGAAAATCTACTAAACCGATTGCGATGAAACTTGGTATATTGATAGCTGGAGACCTGGATTAACGCATAAGCTACTGTTTATCCCGATATTCCCACGGCATCGGGACTTACGCGAGTGAAACCGTGGGGCGCAACTAATGTATTATAAACTTTTATAAGTATTAATAGTATGTGGATTGTTTGAATATACTTCTCTAATAGCTTATAGGACTCGGATTGCCCGGCAATACTTAATTCGCGTAACAGGTACCTATGTGACCCTAATCATCATCCTCCGTGCCTTTTCCCAACTAAGTTTAGGGGTCAGCTTTCAGGCTATGTGACCCTGATCTGTTCGAGTTATTGCTCACATTCCCCAATCCATTCCGTACGAGCTTCAATGCCATTGGACTCCCTTCTTAACTCCCTTTCCTTTTAAATATACTCCCAAAGTGCCCAATTGACGGCAATGGGCTTGTCTGCTATTACTTGATTTGGATAAAATTACAGTTGGCAAAATATGGGTGTTTAATACACCTCTGTCTACCTCTTTGGGGATATTGAGTATATGTTTGCATGTATCTTCTGTCATAGCGATAATAAACTCCCAAACCACCTAACTGAACGCATTTAATCTGACCTAGTGTCAGATAAATATTTTGACGAAATGTCATCAGTGTCAGTTTTGTACCTACAAAAGGTCTGCATATCTGTTCCTTATAGAGATGGGTAATCACCCGGGTTTTTACCCAGTCGTGGGTTTTAACCCGGGTGATTACCCATCTCTAGTCCCAAAAGTCATGACGCTATCATCTACATACAAAACATAAGTAGAGATCAATTATTCTTTTGCAACCAGGCGTTGATGTCTCTTAGGCTACTTTACGACCATTGGAAGTCGTATTCCTGGTAATTCACAAACATTATCTTAAGGTAATAGCTATTTTACCATTCCAGTATAGTTAATTGAATTTCAATTTGAAGTATTTTTATAACAAAACTAATTTATAAATTCATAGCTTGCCCTTACAATTTGTTAAAGCAACGTTTGTAGAATAATGCACAGCAATATTGGTCTTTACGATCGATTCTAACGGAATAATATTTATTTCTCTGATGTGTGCTCCTGCATGATAATTGGCAGTGCCCTTGCCAAGTTCACCGTTACTTGTGCTTTAGATGGACAGTATGTCTATCAAAATTGCAACTAACGGTACACTGCACACAGTGAGAACAGAACCGAGCTTGATTTTATACAGTGATTCTGCGAAACGTACTCGTGACTAATGACCAACGGTGTGTATTAACAGAGTTTACCAAATACCGAAAAAAAATATTTATTGTAATATTCTAAATTTAAAAAAAATACATAGTCTAAAGTATTTTATTAATGATCAAAAATATTTCACTAAGTTTATTATGCTGCTATTGAATACCTTTATCCGTTATCTATTGTAAAAAACCAGTTTCAGCGAAAGTTTAAAAGTGGTTTAAATTTCAAAGCAGTTTCAATTTCTAAACAAGATGGAAATAAAACTTCATCTTTTAGTAATATTTTGGTAAAAGCTTTCTTTGGGCAACTGTGTTTGGCAAAATAGATGTTATAATCGACGTTATAGCGTCTTCACTTTTCTGTCTTTATTTCTGAATTTCATGCATACATAAACTTATGTAACTTACTTCTTCTTTTGGGGAAGGCAGCGACAGCAGCTTTGCTTTTTTTTGGTTCTAACTGTACAAACCTCACGAGTCTATTCAGACTATTTGTATTGACCGGTCGATTTGCGTTGCTTCTGATCTGTCTTTTCTTCAGGACATCTCGAATTTAATCCTTGTAGTCTATCATAACTTGCTTTTATCGTAAAATAACTAAAAAGCACACGATTAAACAGATAGTAAGCAGTAACCGGTACCTAAAGAGCACTTGCAACACCAGTACCGTCACTTGTGCTTCACCAACCAGATTCTCCTTTTCCTATGCTACTTAAACGCGGTATTCTGCAAAGTGAATCTTACTCCACTTACCACTTATAATCGAGAGCACTATCTTCTTCATCTATTTCTATAACAGCATCGTTACATTTTTTAATACTTTCGAGTACTAAAACGATTGCCTGATAGTCGAATTTGTACCATAATTAATTAAATATTTAACCTATTTGTACAGTGTAAGTTGAACTGTCATTGTTTTTTTTTTTTTTTAAAAGACAACTCCCGCATTAGGAATTACGCCTGTGTCGCGGGGGACTTTACAAACATACAAACAACGGACACAAAGAACACCCAGACTAGGGTGGGAATCGAACCCACGACCTCTGGCTCAGCAGTCAGTGTCACTAACCACTAGACCAACAGGCCAGTCGAACTGTCATTGTATAGATTGTATAGACCATAAATGACATAAACATGTGTAGCTTGATGAAGCCGCTTCCACATATTTTTTAAACTTACAACACATATTGTTTAAAAATGTTAGCTTTCAATACTTCTTCTTCTTCTCCACATGTGTGTGAAAATTACTGAAAAAAATGGGCACAAAGGTTTCTCTTCACGTATTAATATATAGAAATTTTCCTATTTCATCTAATCGCTTATAACTTACACCACATCCAACTAATCAGCTTTCGTAACAGCTGAACCGAATTCCGACTCTCCCTCTAGTTCTAGCCGATCTGTATCATTTTAATCATAACTATTGTTTATATGTACTTTGATTCGATTATAACTGTAATTATAAGAGATAAGAGACTTAATGGTTAGTGATATAATAGGTATGCGTTGGTTATTGTTATCAATAATTATTGGGTAGATATTAAACTACTTGAATTGCTACTACATTGTATGTAGTAGCGGTATTTGTGATAAAGGTCAACTATTAATAGGTGCACTTTTAATTATATAGCGGAATAGCAATTTGCAGGCATTTTCTGTGCATGCGTTGGTAGATCTTCTCTGGGATACCACAAGCCTTTGAGAGATTACTGTTTTTATCATCGAAGCGCCCACCACTAAATCTAGCGCATAGCTCATTTTCCAAATATATTAATAATAATAACTTGAGGCACCTCACACATGGCCGTCTGGTCCCAAGTAGATCATAGAAATAAACATACTTATATATTATTAAATACATGCACATCTAATAGAGATAAATAACACCCAGAAAAAGGACAAATGACCGTGTTCATCATACAATTGTTTGTCCCGGGTGGGAATCGAACCCACGACCTCTGGCTCCCCAATCAGGATTGCTAACCACTAGGGGGGGGGGGGGGGCAAAGAATTTCAATGTTATACTAAATCTAGTGCAAAGCTCATTTTCTAAATGCACCAAACTTGTAATTCCCGTCTATTATCAGCACTACAAAGAGACATTACCGGAAAGAAACAGTGTTAGAAACAAATAGTTTTCTATACGGCAAAGACAACATAGAAAGCGCGACCCACTTGTAGCAGATGAAAGTGAAACAGTAATGATTAAACGCTTTCTTGACACCCTGTCTAGCGACCTTGAACATAATACTACTCGTATAGCGAATCCAGCATACTGTTAGAACCAATATCATCCGATGCATAGATAGGTAATTGGTTACGACTTTGAGTGATGTAGCGATAGATCTAATTAGATTAATTTGAATCCGCTGAATATTGTCGATAAAATAAGGTTTTGTTCTTCCTGGAAGGATAATAATAAATGTGTTCATATTTTAGGAGCGTTATGTATCCGAAAATTAGCCGGGAAAAAAATCGGACATTGAGTTTGTTTTTTTTTGTTCGGAAAATGTTTTTCTTGGCGTAGGTGCACATTTCTGAAGTGAAGTGCAGAAAGCTAACTTTTTAATCAATATCCTACAAATATTAGAAACTTGAAAGTTTGTCACGATGTATGGATGTTTTTTGCTCTTTCACGCAGACACTACTGAACCGATTGTGAAAAAATTTGGAGGCTGGAGACCTGGATTAACACATAAGCTACTTTTTATCCCGATATTCCCAAGGCATCGGGACTGACGTGGGCGAACCCGCTCCGTTATAAGTTATAAGTTTACAAATTATGCGAAAGCAGCTCCAAGAAGCTGCAGGCGTATATTTGTGACCTGTCATGGTACGGATATTCTATACAATAACAGTTCAAGTTATACTGGTCAATTATATCAAACAAATCGGTTAAAACTTAACGAATTATGGTCTAAATTCGATCACCAGGCGATCCTTTAGTTCATAGTAATTAAATATATGCGGGTTTTCTCACGTGCGTATTTCCGAGATGCCCGACGAGTTTCGGACCCAACGGGGGCCCTATTTCAACACATGAAGCGACGCTTAACCGATTTTTTTTTTATGATAAAGGGGGCAAACGAGCAGATGGATCATCTGATGGTAAATGACTACCGCCGCCCATGAGCACCTGCAAATCAAGAGTCACAAGAGCGTTGCCGGCCTTTCAGGTGGGAGTAGGGGAAAGGTGGAAAAGGGGAAGGGAAGGGTTAGGGCCTACGGTAACCTCAGTCACTCGGCGAAAAGCAATGCAAGCACTGCCTCACTGCCGGTTATCTGTGACATTCAGGGCCGGTCGAACCGGCCCATACGTGCCGAAGCATGGCTCTCCCACGTTTAGAAATACACAGAAACCGAAACACACAATCAGTCTAAACGTCTTTTTGCTACCTAAATGGTATAAAAATACAATTTAATTTATCAAGACTTAATGTAACTGCTGCTCTTAATGAAGGTTAAGGAAGTCACACGGCATCAGTACATTAAAGACATCCTTTCGACCTCGATTGCAGCAAGTAATTAACTGACTGAAATGCAGTGCGAACTGTCATTTAATTAAGGAAATCTTATATTTTACTAGCTTTTTACCCCGGCTTTGCTCGCGTAAAAGTTATTTATTGTATAACCCTCGGGAACAGTCGTGTATTTTCGGGATGAAAGGTTTCGTGCCGTTTATTTTCTTGCTTTATATATTTGTATAGATTAATTCCTTACTATTTTCACGTTTGTAATTGTGTGTTAATTATCGAGCAAATTATGACGTCGCAAGTTGTTTTTAAAGAGAGAGAGTATGAGTTTAGACAACCTACTATTTTGACATTCCATAAAATGATTAAATTATCGTGTTGTATGTACTGAACTGAACTGTGAATCATCTAATTAAATTTCAATGTATGTAAGTTGGTAAGTAGCCATAAAATTCGTTGTCAAGGTATAATGTGATGCGCCTTATCAATGACAAAACCGTTATTAAGAGTAAGACCGTTGGGCTTAAATTTTAGGGTACCTTAAGTACCGAAGGTTGTTTTTTTTTTTTGGATTTAAAATGAATTATTATAACACTGATATTGTGGGTTGATGCTGTAAACTACAATATGTTCTGTACTGTGCGATAAGGACCACCGGTGCCAAAAACTAAAAGAAAAAAAAAGTGAATGGTAAATTAAAAACTATATTCATTTTAGTATCAACGTTGCGCTTTTTACAGTCAGTTAGAGTAGAGAAAGAGATAAAAGATATTTAAATCTTACTTGCGTCAACATTATAGTTCAGTTTACGTCCAATGCGAACTAAGTAACCGTAGTGTTGTGGTGCCTTAAGCGCAATTAAAACAGAGCCGCGTCTTCGCAGTGACTCTTCTTTTATGGAACAAAGGTGTTAATAACTTTCTTTATCTACTGCTTCATCTCCATGATTTATAAAAACATATTTTTCGTACTCAATGTAATTTCGAATTTTACACTTGTACTAATATGTATTCTGTGGTTTTCCAAAGAACTTCATAGACCAAGATCCCAAGGCCGCCAGACCTTACTTAGTTTCTGAGTAACAAATGCAAGCATTGCTTAACTGGTTTTTTGTGAGGTCATGGTATCGAAGCATGGTTCTCCCACAGTCATTTTTATGGATTTTCTTAGTAACGGAATGAAAAATTGCAAAACAAAAAAATATGTACCAACTAATATCTTTAACTTTACACATACCTGCTATAAAAAAGAAATATATGTAACTGCATGCTAGAGTCATGCCGTTTCAGTGATTTAAGTTAGTGTTCCTGTGTGATATACTCCCTGTATATTGTACACGTACACAATATCATTAAAAAGTTATTATCAACTAGCAGCGCCCCGCGGTTTCACCCGCGTAAGTCCCGATCCCGTGGGAATATCGGGATAAAAGTAACCTATATGTTAATCCAGGTCTCCAGCTATCTTCATACCAAGTTTCATCGCAATCGGGCAGTAGTTTTGGCGTGAAAGATTAACAAACATCCATACATCCACACATCCATACATCCTGACAAAGTTTCACGTTTATAATATTAGTAGGATATTGCCAAACAGTTTCTGTGTGCGGTTATTTACGCCTGACCCTTTAAAGATCGAAATTAATATGACACATTTTGTTAGTCAGAAAATAAGGAAGATCTGGCGGCCTTTGGATCTTTGTCTATCAGTAAATGTTGATCGATCAAAGCAGTATGGCACACTCGTAGTTTTATGTAGCAACTGCGAGTGGCAAATGTAAATGTAATGTATCGATTCCCGGAAGAGCCAGATTGGATTTTATTGGCTATTTCCAAGAGCGGCTATTTATTCAAATTGCAGGTTATTACTATTTATTTACTAAAGCCGCAATTTATTTAGGTATCTCTTAAAGTGAACCTTCTTTTATATGATAACTAGCAACCCGCCTCGGCTTCGCACGGGTAGCAGAGCATATATGCGTAAGTTTTATTCCTATCATAGTTAACAGATATTTTTATTAAGGAATAATTCCGTAACACATGGGAGAGCCTTGCTTCAGCACGTATGGGCCGGCTCGACCGGAGTGATACTCACAGAAAACTGGCAAGCATTGCTTCACTGCCGAGTGAGTGAGGTTACCGGAAGCCCCAACCCTTCCCTCTCCCCTCTCCACCTCTTCCACCCTTCCCCTACTCTCATCTTAAAGGCTGGCAACGCACTCGTGACTCTTAATTTGCAGGTGCCTATGGGCGGCGATATTCATTTACCATCAGGATCCATCTGCTCATTTGCCCCCTATACCATAAAAAGAAAATAAACACATTGTATTCGAATAACTCTATTGGTTGACGAGTAAAGCACTCGCCAGTAAAGATCAGAGTCGGCATGATTTTTTACGACATTTTCATATTTCATCAAATTTATATAAAACCTTAATGATTTATAGACCTTCCTCATGAATCACTCCGTCTATTGGTGAAAACCGCCAGACAGACAGACAGACGCGGCGGTGGACTATGCTAGCAACCCGTCCCGGCATCGCACGGGTAGCAGAGCACATATTGATTTTTACCGACATCTTCAAAAATCATCGTCATATTTCAGAATTTTACACAAAACCTTAACAAATTACATACATAAACTTTCTTTATGAATCACTCTGTCTATTGGTGAAAACCGTCTGAAAATCCGTTCGGTAGTTTTCAAGTTTATCGCGAACAGACAAACGCGGCAGATCTATATACACATAATTATAGGTAACGACAAAATAGCTGTGTAGCTGAGTTCTTCTCCTCAGTTTGTTAAAAGACTTTTTCTTTGTTTAGTAGCTATTTATACAAGCTGTAGTGTAGCAATAAAAATAAAATTGGTAACAGTTTTTTTTTCTCTAACTTTGAATTTCAATCCTTTAACGCATAACGGTCGAAGTTTGACCTCCGGCCGAACACTAGCATTAGTATTTCTGTGGTCGGAGGTTTGTAAGGCTTAATGGAAAATGTATTATTCCAAAGCATTTCGTAGAAATGCTTACAAAATGAGACAACTAGAATGAAATATATTTCTGCAGAACCCTCCTTTATTTAAAAGCTACATCGAATCCTTTACTGTCCTCTCACGTAGTCTTATTCTCGGTATTTTGTTATTGGGATCGGATGTTTCATTGTAAGTAACTACTTCATACTGAAATTGTACACTTAAAAAATAAATGTATAAGCTCAAATCAACTTTAATACTTTGTAATAAGAGCTGTAGGGATACATTAGGAATGATCATGTTAAGTTTGTAAAACGAATAACGTTTTGTTTCGTATCGGTGATTCAAAGTTAAAGAATTTTAAACCAAAATTAAAGTAATGGAGTCTGTTTTCAATGAAGATTTACTAAAAGTTTTTTTTTTTATTTTACCAGCTTTGACTGCTTCGCTCGCGGTAATGATAATTTTGTAAATCAATCTATCTCTCGGATTATAAATATTTTTTCTATATTAAAGGCTACTCTACGGTCTTTTTTATAGCTCTAATAACGTGTATGCCACAGTTTCATGAAGATCGGTTGAGTAGTTTATGCGTAAAAACGTAACAAACAAACTCACCTTTGCACTTATAATATTTGTTAGGATTATTAAGGGCACAGAAGTTGTTAACCTGAACCAGAAATGATCCATCCTAGAGAGGACCGGGTTAAAGACCACTTCATGCTTACAAATGTAACTTTCTGTTAATAAGCCAAAGAGGTTGCCAGGATTCTGAAGTTTTATCAGAGCCACTCGATTGAGAAAGAACCTTCTCCCTACCACCTTACAGAAGATTTAGAAGAAGAAAGTTAACCAGGACTAATGGCGTTATTACTATTTATTAACTAAAGCCGCAATTTATTTAAACATCTCTTAAAGTAAACATTATTTTATACCAGAACTAGCAACCCGCCCCGACTTCATATATGTGTATATTTTGTTTCTGTCATAGTTAATAGATTTTTTTAAGCGGAATAATTAAGTGACACATGGTTTACAAATTACTCTATTTGTTTCATGGATTGGGTTTTTATTCTTTACTCTACTAACAGCATAGTATTTCTGTTAGTAGAGAGTCACCAAACCTCGAAGGAAAATGACGAGGGAGATAAAATAGGGTTTAAAGGCGGCGGTAAACGCTTACCATCAGTCATACCTTGAACTAGTAAATAAAAATAACATAAAATATTCTCAGAATAATTATATGTGAATCATACACACAATTTTGCCATAATGAGATCGAACCTACGACATTATGCTCGAGGCAATGACCGTTGGTGGTGTTGTACGTGTCCAAGGCTAAACCTAGTGGTTTGGTTTCCCCCTGATTGGTATAAAACTGTTTACTTAAACTGCCTTACTTTTCAGTATTATTAGTGTTTTACTGCCAGAAGTTCTCAATCTACGTGCAAACGCATAATATTTCATATTTATGTAAACATTTTAATTTTATATTTCCGACTAGGTACACCCATTATTTTAACCAATTGTGATCGTGGGAGAATTGTATTGAATTATTTAGTTTGAAACTTGTTCTATGGCTGTGTTGATTCTTGACCTACCATATTTTATGGTAGGCCTTTACATTTCGAATAATGTGCGTTTTGAGTAAGTATGTCACTCTATGAGAAGGCAGTGCTTTAGGACGCGTTCGTATATGTTGTACTTGAAACTGTAATGGTCCTACGAGCCAGCAGAAATGAAGAATAGAAAACCTACGAACTGTTGGCCACTAATGTTTCAAAATGACAATTAAAATATAGTAACACTTATTAGTTGTCTCCGTCTACCTCGCCGAACAAAACTGCCTCATAAAATAACAGCTTTGTACCAGAGAACAAGCGGCCATGATTGAATGCACCCGCAATATGCGCAGTACATTTTAAATATATTATCCTACTAATATTATAAACGTGAAAGTTTGTGAGGATGTATGGATGTGTGGATGTATGGATGTGTGGATGTATGGATGTGTGGATGTATGGATGTGTGGATGTATGGATGTTTGTTACTCTTTCAAAACTACTTTACTTACTTTACTTACTTTTTCCAAAACTACTGTACCGATTGAGATGAAACTTGGTATGTAGATAGCTGGAGACCTGGATTAACATATAGGCTACTTTTTATCCCGATATTCGGGTAAAACCGCGGGGCGCTGCTAGTATTGTATAAACTTAACATCATTAGTAACGTGTCAGTACCAATGTACCACAATATTTGAGATATCAAAGGCTAAGTAACATTCAATTAATTATACTGCAGAACTTTGACGTGCCCCTCGCAGGCTGAATATACCTATGGGCTAATCATAATTATACACCTGACATCAAATATTCTCTCTATTCATCATACATATGTCAAAATAATATTTCTTTTAAACTCATACAGACATTTGCACGATACCTATGCCTAAAAATCAGTTTTCAAAATTTTTGTCTATCTGTCTGTTGGTTCCGGCTAATCTCCAGAATTGGTCTACCGATTTCGACGAGACTTTTACTGGCAGTTAGCTGCTGTTATAAGGAGTAATTTGCCTAGTTTTATTTTGGAAAAATAATTAGGGTTCCGTGCAAAATATATAAATATGTACACGCAAGCGAAGCCACCTGGGAACGGCTAGTATGAAATAAAGTTTCGTTTTATTTCATCTCATCTCAGTGATGAGATGAGATGAAATAAAATGAAACTTTTTTGAACTTAAAATAAGAACTTTTTTGAAATTACGATAAGTGTTTTGAGGTGTGAACCTCATCACACTTATTTTAATTTGATTTAAAACAACATTGGGACAAAACAAGACACAGTGACCATTTGTAGTATTTAAATGAGTAATGGTCATAAACCAAATAACGCCATTGTCTTATAATTACTAAATATTCGAGTAATCGGCTGACAACGTACTCCACAACTATAAAAGTAAGTAGGTATTTGTAAATAATAAGATAGTAGAACGGAAGTCGAATAACTCGTTTGTCGTGGATTTGAATCTCATGGCGTTGACCTTCTCCAATTGAAAATTAAAATAACACACGTCTAAAAAGCACACTCTTCCTTTTGAGCAGTCAGATGATGAAGATAGCCTTCATTTCTTCACGCTAGCGTAAATGACATGGCATTCTGAGCACGTTAATTAATCATCATTAATAAACCATCAGCCTTCGTCCCTTCACACAAACTGTCCTTGATAATGAACCATGAAAATATCTTGAATATATTAGATGGAGTCGCATTGACCAGACCGGATTCCGTAGAATGAGTATTTCATTAAATTTATTATTATTTTTAACAGAAGAACATTTACAAATAAGACTATAGCTCGTGTGACTGCTTGCCAGGTTACAGTGGCATAGAACACGGTATAAGTTATAGAACTTTATCCCACTGCCTCTGTGTAATCAATGATCAGACCCTAATCTCCACAACACTATTCAAATAAGGCTGCCTTACTGCAGCTAATATTTTTTTTATTTTTTACAAAATCATGCAAATCCGTTGCTGAAGAATGATTTTCGTATGTGGAAACCACTTATATATCAGTTCAACATCAGGACAAATATGCAAAAAGCGCAAACAATGATAAGCGGTTATCCTTAAACCTTTTTTCACGGAACCCTAAACAAAATTATGCATTCTATAAATGTAGACACATTTGTGGAATGCATTTTTATTATTATTTTACCTGATTCATCCCTGTCATTATAAAGCTCTAAAAGCATGGACTATTTTGTAAAGCATAATTACAGGCGTGACGATTTTGGAATGTAAAATTGAAACTAGACCACCCAGTAACTTCATAATTATGCACAAACACTCATATATAGAATACTAGCAACCCGCCCCGGCTTCGCACGGGTACAAATTCTATACCTACACCTTCCTCATGAATCACTCTGTCTATTAGTGAATCCGTTCAGTAGTTTTTCAGTTTATCGCGAACAGACAGACAGACAGAAGCTGCGGGGGACTTTGTTTTATAATATGTAGTGATGATGTGCTTCTAAGTGACGGACGTCTGAGTGATTCATTAAATAGCTAGTTTAGAAAAAAGTTACGTGGTCAATCAAGAACATTCCGCCGCAACGTAAGTAATAATTAATTACATCTATCACTTGATACTCTTGATTTGCAGGTGTCACCTACCATGAGGTGACCCGTCTGCTCGTTTGCCTCCTATACCATAACAAAAATGTAAGCAGAAGTCGAGCGTCAAGGGCTGCTTATTTTTTTTCATATGCAAATTGAAAATATTACTTTTAAATCCAGTAATCTGCTGGTAATTTGATAAGGTCACTTGCAGTGATTGATTATTTCTTTTATTTCTATTAACATATTACAGTTACCCGGTACGACTTTAACGCATTTGAGTTTACAAATAAAAGAAACTTATAAACAATAGCACCTAATGCTTAAAGAAAAGGTATTAGTGCATCACGACACATGCATGGCTTATTCATATACAAAAGCCAAATGGACGGAGTACCAATCAGGGTTCATATTACATGTACAACTCGGGACTTAATCGAGATAATATTTAAGAGGTACAATACCTTTTTTGTTTACCTGATGTTTCGATCGAATTGCACCGATCGTGGTCACGAGTGGACTGTTTAAAAACAATTATTATCAGCCAGGGTCATTCTGTATGAGAAGATGAATATGTAAAATGATAATGTCAAAGCACATCTATATTTTGGAATGTGCAAAAATTTTCTTTTTCAAGAATAAACATATGTATATTTATTTATCTAAATTAGGAGTATTAGTAACACTGGTCGCACATTATTGCCTACTAGCCGTCCCCGTAGTTTCACCTGCGTTTATGGTCACTCCTCCGCTCCTATTGGTCGTAGCGTGATGTTATACAGCATAGCCGTCCTCGATAAATGGGCTATCCAACACTAAAATAATTTTTGTATTCGAACCAGTATTTTTTGAGATTAGCGCGTTCAACCAAACTACAAATAAACGCTGCAGTTTCATAATATTCGTATAGATTCTTGTTATAGGTACTCCAGCAAAGTCTGGGTGGGACAAACGTCTAAAAAGCTTTCAGACACAACTCTGCAACTAAATGCATCTGAGTTTTTTTTTTCGTTCTATAAAGACACTGAACTTCGAAGTATGCAGACTTTGTAAAGATTACAGTTAACGTAATCTTCCATCCCAAGTAAAACCGCGATCATAACCATGTCTATCACTGACGAACAAAGCTCATTAAAATATCGTTAACGCAAACCTTCACATTATAATTAACGTTCTGGGTAACAAATGTTTCATTTAAATACCACATTTTCTACATTACTCTGCAAGCGGATATTAGTGATGGATAAAAACGGGAACGAGGCGGATATAACGGTGGATATTGGATGCGATGATGTGATGGGATGTGTATGTGTGTGATTTTATTGATGTCATTTCCTAGTCAATCTTATTGCATTAATTTATTTATTCTGTCACGGGTAAGTGCATCGTTAATGTAATATACGTATAATATTTTTGTTCAAATTCTTAACGTATATATGAACATACATTCATTAGTAATAGATAACTATAGGACGCATTGACCTATCTTGGACTTATAAAATTAACTCAATCAACAAAATGGTTGATGTTAGAAACTTGGTATAATTGGTATTTGGTTTATAATGTTTTGTATGGTGTTTAACCGATAATCCTAAATATTATGTTTGAAGAATATAGAAAATTAAATACAGCTATAAGTGGGATTAATGTTCCGTTCTGGATCCTATCTCCCGCAGAGGAGTGCGGTTGTATGTAAATAGTAAAACTATTCACAATTTAAAAGAGGCCACCATTGATTCGCTTCAGGAAATACATTGTATATATCCGAAACAGTGTGGTACATCACTACGCACGTACTCAAGTGCACACGTTCTAACTTAGTATAAATTGCACAATTTACATGTCACGGTGTACAAGGAGGATCGCATTAACTTATGACTAAGGAAAGTGAGAACGAGTCATAAGGCTGGTATGTTATTTTATTTTGTAGTTATTTATGGAAATTACTGCTGAACTGGCATCAATTGATTGTTCTTATACATCTGTGGAGAGATACAGCAAAACATACTTAAGCGACATCTAGCAAAGACAGCCCGAACTACATAGGAACTATTGATTCTGTATCGCGCAATGTAAATTTTCTATAGTATTATATGTTGGCAAACTGTTGACTTTGTCCGCCAAGCTTGGTCATTTAGCTTGGTCGGCGGATCCTCTCTTTGTATTGGAGAGACATTACCCATTCTTCCAAACCTCTATGAACTGAATTAGTACCTCCTTACAGAAGAAGATAGTTCGAGGACTAACAGCTAATTGTTATTTTTAACTGTTGATAAGCGCGGTCGGTAGACATCGTTGAGTGAGGAGACAGGGTTTATCTAAGTGTCTCCAATTAATGATTATTCGTATTATTATTGTTTGGAGTGCCAACCGCTACTTCGACCATTTCTGGTCTTTTGTGGTGCACTCTTACATTTCGCTCAGACTTATAGCTTCGAGAAACCTCCAGATATTTTAACATGCATTGCATGACGTGAAACTCTAAGTTTATAATTGGGTACCGCATTAGTGGGCAAAAAAATCATAAAATATACATTACACTATTATCTTACACTGTACTTAAGAACTGTTAAGTACAGTTATCTATTATGTGTCTTAGTCGTAAATTATATTATTTTCTACTCATCACTGAGTCAGCTGATATACAAATTAAAATTCTTCGCAGCTACTAATATAATGAAATCATGATTTCTCCCACGTCGCCGCTAGATGGCTCTATACGATCCCGCATATAAACGAAGCGACCATTGTTCGTTATACTAGGATCGCATAATAATTAGGTGATAGTAATTCTTATAAAAAGAAATGGCTGAGTTCCCATGATGTCATAGGATGTTATATTAATTAATATGATTATAGTTAGTTTTATTTCCTGGTCGATTGCTGTTACTCAGAATGTATGGATTTCAAGAAACTTTTTATTATATTTTTGATAACTTAGTTTCTTGCAAATTCTACTAACATCTATCTATCATCTACAAATTCTAATTGACAATTCAAAAATACCCATAGTGGTTTTATTGAAATAAATGATTTTAATTTGATTCGATTTGGTTTAAGTTTTGAATACTCCTACTAACAGACTCAACTATTACACAAATTCATTAACACCAAAGATTTGAACGCCAGCATTTGTTCCCTTACAACAGGAAAGCAAATATTTATAGCAGTCTGAATATGCTTCTCCACAATGTTAAGTAAATAAAAACTTTGGAGCGACAACTTTTTGATTAGCTTTTTAAATATTGAAAAAAATCAATGTTGGAACGAAAGCGTTCAGATTCATTCAAATTCAATTCAAATTCAAAATCATTTATTCAATTAAGACACTAAGTGACATTTATGAACGTTAAATTGAAGCTAGAGTTAAAATCATAGATCGGCACAAACAGACGCCACAGCATGTACTGGATTGTTAAGGTAAATTAGGTGACAAACACTCAAATCTACTGCCTGTTTGTGTCGATCTATAACTTCCAGTTTCCAAAATGCGTAGGGCCTTATGAGAAGAATACTGGCAAAGAAACTCATGGCCACTCTTTTTAAAAGTCAGATCTTCAGATAAGGGAATAAAAAAGCTAAATAGTGTTTCGGCTAGTGAATAGAATTCATTGCCCGTGCTGGTCGTTATTAGTTTATTACAAAAAAATCATAATGTGTCACTACGTGTATCGACATCCTTTAGCATTCTGTCATCTCTAGATACTAGTTTTGCAGAAAAATATATGTTAATAAAAACACATATATTAGTATTACAAGCGCATCCTGCCAACAACTTAGGCTTGACACACACTAAATTTATAATCGCTAGGTTGACGCTGCATTTCCTTTAAACATATAGATTATCATTCATTTCAAATGTCATTTGCTTTTTTTTTGCTAATTTGTTCTTGCAATTGTTAGGGTTGTACAGACTGCTGGAAACCAACCTGCTTCCCAATATTTTTTTTTTTAATTTATTAACTTTTGGCATAACTGAGGCGTAGTATTTATCTGTTAACGACGACTGTATACAACTTTTGAATATACGAGTAAAAAGCCTTGCTCCCATCCATGACGGCAGCCGTCTCGGACCTCTTAATCAGTAAGGGCGTGCACTTGCACTCGTTTTACAGAAATAAAATACCTAAAGCTAGTTTGCACTTTATTACCTAGTAGCGAAGATTGCTTTTCATTTTAGTATCCATCAAGAGAGTTTTCTGTACGCTAATACTATCATTTATTCTATAATTATATATCGATGAACGATAAAGATACGTTTGGTATAGCATTATGAAAGATAATTAAATATAGGTAATTTGGTGATACCTGTTTTGCAGGTGTTATTGCTATAATAAACTAAACACAAACATATACTAATTAGTGGGCAGCCGCAGACATTGATGTTCATTGACAGCAGCGGAATAAATATGTATAGTAACATCTGGTTACAAAAAATATGACTATCTTTTTGTAAATTTAAGCAGTGTATTTAGTCATTAAAATTGATAAATAAAATAAACACATAGTATTCACAAATAAATAATGTATGAAATAATCTATGCGACTTAAGGACAATGGATGAATGATAAAGAATTGTATCCGTGCCAGGGGATGGTTGGCTGGCTGGTCTTTTGTTTGGGGAGTTCGGTTGACTTTACCTTTCTAAGGAAAAGATGTTGACTTTACCCTTGTCATCGTGTAAAAAGCTTTCACAAAAACCATCACCCTATTTTTTTTTACATCTATACCACCTTAGCTAATTTAATTTAGCTTAACAAACTAATTTTAATAATTTGCTATCGACCTTAAGTATTTGCTGTTCTTGTTTCTATATTTTGAATATTAGTTAGTTATCTTGTCACATACCTATTCCTAATACTGAAGGGCTCGTCTCTAAATTGTAACCGATTAGGTTAGCACATAACAAAGTTAAGTAATAATTGCCAGGTCAGTATATGATGGGTAACCTTTCTTAAGACATTGAGACCTCTCCGTGCCTCTGCCAAACAAACATCTGTGGCATTCGTTACGGGTAGTTGGAGCCCAAAAAAGTCCGACAACCTGGTCTAACTACAAAACTTCGATATTCTCTAGTACTTGGGTTGTGGAGGTCTGATGGCGGTCGTTTCACGTAAAATATCAAAGTTCGGCCGTATCGTAGTTAGACTGAAAGCCGACCCCAACTCAGTGGGGAAAAGGCGCGGAGGATGATGATATCAATCCCTAATGCTATTGGTCTTCCATCTATAAATAAATATTATATTGCTAGCACCGGTCAATCCAGAACATGAAAGATACCTTTCTAAAGGATCCGTCAATATTTTTATGACTTATAAACTAATATTAATCTACCTTAACCCTATCCCTATCCCGAATAGATTTCAAATGTGGCTATTAATATGTGCAGCGAACGACAGGACGTCCGTCCGTGTACAGCCCTTAAAAGGATACATGCGAACGCTTGCGCATTTTAATGTTAAAAATATTAATGTAATGAAAGTCTTATAAATAACCTGTTTGACAGATTAAAGTATAAAAAAATAAACATGATGTGTCACTATTTAGAACATAAAACGAAAAAGAAGATAAGATTTTTAGTTTAGTTTTTTTGATTGAGTCAAGTCAGGCTGTCAAGTCAAATCAGTGTCTTTTTAGAATACGTCAAATGGTAGGTTCGGTACAATTTCGTATGAAATACTAAGGCTTGACGTCACTTTACTCTGGTCAAATCATTCACTTTTAATGTTAATTTGACGATTTTAAAATAATTTAAAAACTGGACAACAACTTTTATAGTATTTTATGTTATTTTATTGTCCGACTTAGCGAAATAATTTATTTTGAGAATAAGCATCTACCCAATTTTTGTTTTTTTAATTGTCTTTTTTTATGGTATAGGGGGCAAACGAGCAGACGGGTCACGTGATGTGGAGGACCCGTCTGCTTGCTCGTAACTTCACTCACGCGGCGAAAAGCAATGCAAGCATTGTTTCACTGTCGGTTTTCTGTGAGGCCGTGGTATCGAGAGGAGTTGAGCCGGCCCATACGTGCCGAAGCATGGCTCTCCCACGTAATCTATGGTCTATGGTTAATCATTTATTTATAATGTTTTCTCTATGTCCATCTTTAATAACGCACCTTTCATATGATTTAAGAATTTTCTAAATAAGTGCAGTGGTTTCAGGGATTAATCTCCACAATCCCAGGTGTTTTTTTTATACTGCTACTGCATGTAGGTGATATTGGCAACCGCTTACTATCAAGAGAACTTGCTTGTACGTCACCTTCAAAGACGTATGAAATCGATAAAGCCTTAAGAAAATTATATTTTAAGTCTTCCACAAGCCTTCTAACATTTTATGCATCTCTCGTCAATGTAAAGCCAAGTATTTTAAACGATAAATTATATCTTCTTTATCCATAATTTTCTTTGCGAAAATATCTCATTTTAAATCGTCTAATTCGTCATGGTTTAACGAATACCATTTTATTCACATTCAAACCTAAACTCAAAAGTTGACATCATAAAATTCAAGTTCATTTAGCACCTATTCAACGCCTGTAAGTGTATAACGCTTCAAGTTGAAATAGACTATATTCTGATAGGCGTAAAATAAGTTTTTGCATCTGTCGAGAAGGCTTTCGCGTAGGGTGTCTACCGAAGCGTGACGTCACTTTAATCTGTAACGTAACATATGAACGACTGATATAATTTGTAGGTCAACAAACTGGAGGAAATGGTAATGACATTGTGGAAATATATAGTTGTGTTTAAGCTACTGTAAGTACTGTTTACTACAGCGTGCTTCTATTGCATATTAGCCAAGTAAACAACATAACATTTTATAGGACAGCCTTCAATAGAAAAGTTTAGGCCTCGTTCAGGGAGACGCGGGGCGTTGTGCGAAGCGTCTAGCATATATATATATATACATTTTTTTTTTTTTTTTTTTTATGGTATGGGGGGCAAACGAACAGACGGGTCACCTGGTGGTAAATGACTACCGCCGCCCATGGGCACCTGCAACTCAAGAGTCACAAGTTTAAGGTGGGAGTAGGTGAAGAGGGGGGAGAGAGGGGAAGACCGGGAATAGGGGAGTAGGAAGGGTTAGGGCCTCCGGTAATCTCACTCACGCGGCGAAAAGTAATGCAAGTATTGCTTCACTGCCGGTTTTCTGTGAGACCGTGGTATCACTCCGGTCGAGCCGGCCTATACGTGCCGAAGCATGGCTCTCGCACGAATATCATTACAGCATGCGCTTTTGTCATTGGACTTAACTCGCTTACATTCGATAGGTAGACTGTTTACTTGTTAAAATCTACGGAGTAGAAAATGTCATCTAATTCTGGATGGGGTGTATACAAATTGTTACTCTGTGACTCTTAGAGCTATGTTTTTTTTGTGCGGCAAGCCCCAGATGCCTCTCACTGACAGCATTAGGTACACGGACAAAGACACAGAGCATTACCCGGTATAATTCCTAGTTACCCTTGTACCGCAATGGTAGTCTTCCTCCTTGTGTAGATTTCCTCAATTCTGAGGGTCGTGACTTCTTTTCTGGATCTTGGCATGTGTGAAACTACGCCACCTGTGTCTGTCTTGGGCTGTGTGTAGTAGAGTAGTATGGACCGTGGTAACGAGGGTGGAACGGACTTGGTCGGACCAGCGCTACGGGCTTTGCTCTCTGGTTCTAATGGCCGTGGTAGTATCTACCTACTATACATATACATACAACATACAGAGGAGGTAGACTGGTGGTGTCGTTAGTGCATTTTCAATATATCTTAAAAAGGTGTAACGACCTTAACTAGCAGCAGAAAATAACAGTGCTATCTCGCTTTAGTAGAGATTGTGAATCTCAACCCCGGCGGCGCTGAATCAGCAACCAAAGAAAGGAAATTAACCGCAGCCTCCAACGTTATGAATTCTATAACGGGTCGGATTAGACAGCGTAGTTACCGAAATCGTAGTATCGGGATCAGAAACTTTTTTATTTTATAACCATTTAAAACTAAAATTATTTTCTTTATTTTCAGATTCTGTACGCTGCATCTCTGATATATAAAGAGGTAAGCTAAAATATAGTTAACACAGTAATAATAACGGCACGGCCATTACTAGTTTTAAATTTTTTTTTTATTTCCTCAAGTCGAGGGACTCTGATTGGAGTAGAAAGTTGTTAGTAATACTTGCTAAATGGCATTTATTCTATATATTATTCCTACATCATTATTTTGCTTTGTAACATCAAGTTATTTATTGGCAATTATGATGCCACATAATACTATGTAATACACTTCCTACCAGACCACCCGTTCATGCGTTAGGTTTTCTCGACAGAGGAAGTCGAAATTACTTTTCAAATGCCTGTTTCGTACTGTCAATACATTCGTTTCCCGTTACAAATTACTTTGTTGGTATTATTAGTGGCACTTACAACACAACCTGACATGTTACATGTTGAAATTGTTGGGTTTAATTATTTTAATTGTGGTGTAATATTAGAGCGTGTTTCTCTTAGTAAATTGTGAAAGCACCATTAGAAATGCTTATTCTTATTATCCTGATTACCACGCCTTTTGTCCAAATCTCCATTAACGCTAGTTAACCCGTCGCTAGCGTTAATGGAGATTTTATAACTCCTTTTGCTCGGTAACAGGAGGTCTTTTCGGGATGACAGGTACCTTGTGTCCTTTTCTGTACCCCAGGCAACGTGTTTGCAAAAGGAATTAAGGCATGAAAGAGTGACAAACAAATAAACCGACAAACTCACTTTCATTTTTATAATATTAGTTACAATGTTAAATAATACAAATAGGACCGACACTTACTCACCATCAATGCGACAAGCAGTCCTCTATGCAGAGGCTGTGTCAACGCGGAGGATACTGCAGCCCACGTTGTCCTGGAGTGCGAGGGAGTGACCACACAACGGGCAAGTATCCTCTCGGGAGCGAGGTCGCTCCTAGAAGCCTGTGAACGCCCCAGGAGGCTTCTGTGCTTCTGGAAGGAGCTAGGCTGCCTCAGCTAGTCAGCTTTCCTGAAGGCATAATGGACCGCCTTTGAGTCTAGATGCGGAAACAGAGCCCTATACCAATACACATATGACGAGACAACACGACATCTTGGTCCTCCGAGCCAAAAACGTTACTGTGAACATGTGTAGGATACCTTAGAATTTTATATTTACGAAGGCAACATTCATCTTCTTCAAAGTTTATCAATGCTAAGATACTTATCCTTTCTTGTATCTCAACAAATATTATAAATTCGTAAGGAAGTTTGTTTGTTACGGTGTCACGTCTAACTACTGAGCTGATCATTATGAAATTTTGCATATACTTTGCCATAGTCCATAGGGTATCTTTCATCATGAAAAAAGTACCTACTGTTCACGAGGGATATAAAAATAACTTTAACAAAAGCTAATTGGAATGCGTTGCCAGTTAGTATTAGGCGAGCGCAATCAATAACCACTTTCAAGAAATTGGTTCACGAACATTATTTGTCATCATTATTATAGGTACTACTTGTCACTCATATAATTATATACTTTTAGGTATACTTAATACGTATGATATTGTATAATATACCTAAGTTTATGTATGTATATTTATATATGTATTATGGTTAAGTACTGGCATAAATTAAATTAAATAAATTTATAGGAAGTAAAGTATTTGAAAATACAGAATATCTTTCTGTTTTCTATTTATTAGCAATGAAAAAATATTGTAACAATTTTAATATACCACCAATTATTACTGATTTTGATCCATCCTAAGATTGCCTGGAAGAGATTGCATCTATCAATAAGGCCGCCCATTGTACATTATCTGTTTGACACATGTATGTGTACTATGGTGTACTGTAACTATGGTGTGCGAATAAAGTGTGTGTGTGTGTGTGTATATCTATCTACCTAATTGAATATAAGTTAGAAACAAAATAATGTTATGTCTAAGGCAATAAAGTTTAATATTTTATTACTCATACTTTACTAAATACTTAAGACTAGTCATAGTGCGATCATCATCATAGTTCAAGGCGAGAGTCGATAGATAGCATCAGGCGCTCGACCTTTTGGACGTCAGTGTCAACTAGGCATCGAGACGTATTGAACTTAGGGATGTGAAATAAATGTCGATAACAATATTGTTATAAAGATAATTTACAGAGAAATCGACAATATTATAAAAGTACTCGTAGAGCATTATATATTTTAAGAGGAGATAAGACACAGCAGATTTCTGCTCGAATTTAAGCCAAGAATGAGATGATAACCTCTTTACCAAACGTAGTCTCCTGAAGAGTTATCTAACCCTTACAAAAGACCGTGGTTAGATACCACGCATGACGTTGGCGAAACAAATAAAAAACTGTCAGTCATAGGACAGCACGTCAGAAGTGAAAACACACACACATTAGTATACATATATCTGAGCGTGACGGTCACGCCACTTTAGTGCTTTTGCCGAAAGAAGTTTTCACCTCAAAAATCATTAAAATCAAAGACAGTAATCAAAGTGATAACCGAAAGTATTTTCAATTATTTTTCGTATACCGTAAGATTTGACATTACTCAAAATACATAGTTCAGTTTTTACTTGGTTTGATAGATGACTAATAATGTTTGTGTCCATTAGGCTCTCAGAAAACAGATGATTCTTGTTACATGTTGCTTGCATTCACATTTTTTCGCAAAGGTTATCTATTTAATTTTTGGCTTCGTTCAGTTGTTACTTCAAGTCCGTGATACTTTCCTGCATCAATGTAACTGTTTCGCTGGTATCTGTCTTAGTCTGGTGCGAGGTACAGCGTTTGGATGGTGTGCAGATGGCGCTTGTGTGCGTTGCCGGCCTTTAAGGTGGGAATAGGCGAAGGGTGGGAGTAGGGGAGGGGTGTTAGGGCTTCCGGTAACGTCACTCACTCCGCAAAACACAACGAAAGCCGGTTTTCTGTGAGACTGTGGTACTGCTCTGGTCGAGTCGACCTATGCAAACCGAAGCTTGGCTCTCTCACGAAGAGAAGTAACACTAATAATTACTATGCGCAAAACGGGCGGTCTTAAAGTACTGTGCCATTTAGGCTTTTAAATTTTTACTACCCATCTGAACCTTTAAAAGTACATTAATAAAACTTTACAGATAAGAATATTTATTGCACATTGAAAGCCTACAAAGGAGTTTTACTCGATTTTACGACTTTTCGAAACCTATTTAGTTACTATTAAAGACCCATAAAATGTACATGTTTTAGTAAATATATAAAAAAGTATACTTTAAAAGCTACAATGATTCTTATTATACCATACAAAGTAACTTTTAATACACCTAAAATATTCTAGAGTATATACTTTAAATACTAATCTTTCATTTCACTTTATTCCTGATAAGCGATAAAAGCTATTAATAAAAAAATTAATAAGCCGTGGGAATGTGGCTTTGAGTGATCTTTCTTTGAACCTAATATTATTTGCGGTCATAAGATATACTACAACGGTAAAGCAATTTATAAGGTGTCTGTTTTTACATGTTCATAAAACTAGAGCAGAAGTAACCGCGAAGATATTATCAAAGTATTGATAATAAATTAAACTCTGAAGACGTCTTTGATCTGTTCAAAATGAACTTTAAGTCTTTACATTACGGCTTAAACTAATCTACAGTGAGATAAATCACTACCACACCAGAACTATGGCTTTATGACATCAAATAGTTATGTAATGTTTACCTTTAGTCAAAGTTGTTGTTTTATTTAAAAGTACAGTTTTCGTAGGCGACCTCGGATGCAGCAAAGAAGAAACAACCATAAAAAGTACTATACAGGGTGTATAACAAATGTAAATATTTTACACCACTTGTAATATAGATTTTACTTTTTTATGCCTCATCGGTCGTGCCTGATGGCAAACGGTTATCGTAGCCTATGGAGTTTTGCAATTCCAGAGGACTCGACATGTGCGTTCCCGTCTTTTTAAAAACCTATACGCTTCTTCCTTAAAGAACCCTATACTGTATCTCCATCGACAGGGATCTCATTCCACAGCCGAAGCGTTCGAGGGACAAAAGTCTCTGGATCCGTACCATGCGCGCCCATTACTAAGGGGTATAAGAGATCTTACACTAGAATTTGATTTTGAGTAAATATGAATACCACTTAAGCAGTTGCTTATAATAAGTAGTACAGAATCATTTAATTAATTATGAATAATATATTTATAAAATTATTTAATTTTAAACATTTGCGTGAAGATTAATCAATCTTCACACAAATGTTTGATGTAATTCTATTCTAGAAGAGTTTATTGCCAGTAAGATCTTTAACCTGTTTTATCCTTTAGGATGATCTCAAAAATCATAAACTAATTTTTAATTAGTTAAATTAAAGACCAAAATTAGAAGATATATCTTAACTAGTTATTCCAGACTAAAATATATCTCTGTGCCAAATTTCATCTAGATCCATTAATCCGTCTTGGCTTGATCGACTTACAAACATCCATACATCCACACAAACTTTTATAATATTAGTAAGATGTGAAAACTACCTAAGTTTTGATCATACGTTTGCCTTTGAATGACGCTTCATAAGGCGTACATTTAGCCTCGTCAGGTGCATCATTTCCACATTCAAACAAAGTACAGTGTGTCTGACGTAATACTTCCAAGAGCCACCTGAATATTTAATTCTCATTATCCATTGCAGTGACGATCAAATACAAATAATATTACAAAATGTTGAAGTCTAGATGTCTACCTTATCCAGGTCAGGCATCAAGGCTATGAGGCTATGACACAGCCTCAAGAATCCGTGTGGGCGCGATCACGTTGTCACTTACATGTCTAACTTAATGCGTAGTGATGTCTATGCGTTATCGATGTATCGATATATGTTTTTCCAAGGGCGAGGAGAGATGCGAGAAGGCCCTTGGATAACAGACAATGGACATGTCATAGGTCTCTGTTTACCACAAGCATAAATAAAAAAATTAAAAGACCAAATACTCAAAAATCTCTTTAAGGGTCTGAACAAAGCTGATGATCTTCGAACGGCTGAACAGATGTTCTGGAATTGTAGCTAAGAACACTCTTAATCAAGTCACCTTTCTTACAAATAAATATAAAAAAAAAGGTCCATCCGCTTAGGAACTATGATGTCACAGACAGACACACAGGGACAAGGACGGGGACAGGTACAAGGACGGGGACAGGGACAGAGAGAGAGAGAGAACTGAACTCGTGCTTATAAAATATATATAGATCCACTGGAGCTATTTATTAATTAATGTCACCAACCTGTTAATGTGATGTTTTAAGTTCGTCGTTTCGTTTAAGTTTTCATTTCTGTCGGCAGTCCCATGACTGCCTTTTTTCTTAAAGAGCGGGTTGTTGACACGATTTCAATTGCGCGTTATCGTAAGATATTTAAATGATTATTCATTAATATTTAAAGTTTCGGCAATGCTCCTACGATTCTGATTTTATTATTTGCTATACAAGTAATGGTGGAAAAGGAATGTCATTATCGTATGTACATAGTAATTAGTTCTTAAATTTTTGTTCTTATATTAGAATTGTATGTGCATAGCATACTCATCCCTTCCCTTTTGAAATATAAATAATAATCCAGTCTAGACTATTTATCTTTCGATACTGACATAACTTCTAAGACTATTTATGTTTTACTTCTTATTTAACTATTTTAAAATCACAATTTTTTTCGAATGACATAGTTCTTTTAAATTCAATTATTGGAATAACAGTAAAGGGTGAGTGCAAACAATGTGTGTTTGCAGTTTAAATATTTGCATTCAAAATAAACAGGGGTCGTAGCATGAGTTGGATCTTATATTCCAGTTTGATGACGTAATACTTCCAAAAGCCACCTGAATATATAATTCTCATTATCCATTGCAGTGACGATCAAATACAAATAATATTACAAAATGTTGAAGTCTAGATGTCTACCTTATCCAGGTCAGGCATCAAGGCTATGAGGCTATGACAGAGCCTCAGGAATCCGTGTGGGCGCGATCACGTTGTCACTTACATGTCTAACTTAATGCGTAGTGATGTCTATGCGTTATCGATGTGGTATGGTAGAAGGCTCAAAAAAAAAGAAATGCTATAGGGAGCAAATGAGCAGACGTGTCACCTTATGGTAAATGACTACCGCCACATGGACACCTGCAACTCGAGAGTCACAAGTGCGTTGCCGGCCGGTTAAAATGGGAGTACAGGAAGGGGGAAAGGGGGTAGACTGAAGGGTTAGGGTCTCCGGTAACCTCAGTCACTCAATGCAAGCATTGCTTTACTGCCGGTTTTCTGTGAGGCCGTGGTATCACTCCGGTCGAGCCGGCCCATATGTGTCAAAGCATAGGTCTACCACGACTTGGTGTTGGATAAAAAATATAACTGTTGAAATATGGGTCAGTATACATATCCCACATGAAATATGTTGTCGCCACATTAAAAACTCTTATTTACTTTATTAAAAATAGGGACAAACTATAATAGATGATAACACAGTTCACTATTTAACAAAAATAAGTTAATAGACATTATTTTGACTGGTTAACGCAATACTATTGGTCGATTGATAAATATTAACGAATAGTGGGATTATAAAAGGGTAGAAGTAAGATGAGAACTTCAGTTGAGTGCGAACAGAAGTAGATACGAACAACTTGGCAGTTACTGTTAGTGATTTTCATAGTTTATATCAGTGGTTTCGAGACTGTTTCTTACATATACATTTAAGGTAGAGTGCTCTTCTACCAACAGCCAGTTTGAGTTTCAGGTATTCGACCCTAACCTGCTCGAGCTACTGCTTACACTCCCCAACCCTTATAAGCAATATCCCTCTCCTTTACCTTTTTCCCATCTTTTTATCCCAAAGTGTCCGGTTGACGACAATAGGCTTGCCTCATGATGTGAGTGGGACCAAATTATATTTGGCAAAAGGTGGATTTTAATACTTCTCTGGTTACCCTTTCGAAGATATAGGCGTAAGTGTATGTATGTATGTATACATATAAAGTTATTGACTTCTTTAGAAGGTACTGAGATGCTAAACGAACCCGTGTCAACATTTATTTTTTGTGCACATTTCTGTCTAAACTAATATTATAAAGAGGAAATATTTGTTTGATGTTTGTTATGTTTTCACACAAAAACTACTGGTACCGATTGCGATGAAACTTAGTATGTAGATAGCTGAAGACCTGGATTAACGCATAAGCTACTTTTTATCTCGACATTCAAACGGGATCGAGACTTACGTTGATACGACTTACGGTGAAACCGCGAGGCGCTGCTAGTATGAAATATAATTCTCCGTCCGTACTCTCACATGGAACCCTAAAACGACTTTGCAGAATCATTTTTCTTGTTGTTAAAACACAACAAAAATTGTTATTCTTTTTGCATTAATACAGTTATTGAAGAAACGGGATCTGTTAAAAAAATCAAATTTCACGCTTGCAAATTTCGTTGGAGAAGTCTAAATATAGGTATCGTAAAAATGCAAATGACTCACACACCGTGAGAATCCCAACAAATATCATTAGGCTGTTGCTACCGTTACATTACAAACATATACACTTGAAACAAATAGATCTAAAGTGGGTCGCACAAATATTGGTCAGAACCTTGTCAGTTGTATAATTAATCTACAGTTGATATCCCGCTAATAACTTTCGCTTGGCCAGCGAATAACTAATTAATGTTTTAATATTTTTTCTTAATTTGGTGTGTTTTAACTTTTATTTATTTCAAAGTACGTATTTAAGATAGTTAGGTATTATCTAAACAGCGATCTTGCAGGCTACTGTAATAGACCGTATCTATTTAATAGCAAATGTTTAGTTAAACAACAGTTAGACAATATTACGAGAAACCTGTACGTGGTAAACTCAGAGTTATTTGTACGTGAAAGTTAGTAATTAGTCAGTACGAAAAAAAATAGGTTTTGCATCAATCTTAGTATCATATTCTTAGGTTGGCTAATGATCGTTATCTACTATCGATAAATATTTAAATCAGCGTATAAACAGATAAATGTATTGAAGTTCTCTTTACAACATATACAATTTTATATTTATTTACATTTCTTTTCAAAGTTTAATCAATTATATGTAAATTTTATTGATTTTAGTTATTTACATTTCTAGACGGGCATTTCCGAACAAAACCGACTATTCAATCAAAATCCTTTGTCATTTATCACCTACGGTCCCATTTAAGTCTGTCGTCTTTCTTTATCAGTAAATATTGAAAAGAAAATTCATGGTAAAAATTATATTATTGATGTCATATTTTTAAAAATGATATTGCAGCACGTATTTTGTTCCACATGTGATAACAGATTGCAAACATTTGTTTGTTCTCAATAATCTCTACTTCTAGAATTATGACACTTGTGCTCTCGAACAGGTATTCTTCATGTTATTGGTGGACATATCTGTATGTGTATCAAACATATCAAGACGCGTTAAAGGCATATAATAAGCTATCGAGAACGGAAAGAAAGATAAAGTTTACAAAGGCTCATCATGCTCACCTAATAATAAGTGTTAATAAACACTTACATTTATATATTGGCCCTTAAAAGAAATTGAATTATATCGATAAAAAGCCAAGAACCCTAAGTTCTCGTGCTCTAAAAATAAACAAATAAAAGCTTATAAAAAGAAGAACGATAAGAAGAATCTAGAAATAAAATCACTGAAAATATTTCTACAGTCGCACTTAAGCTTTAAATTTACATCCACTATTAAAAGAAAAACGCACTAAACTAACCTCGTATTAAGCAATAATTTAACTTAGAACATAACAAAGACAGGTGACATTATAAATTTAATATCTATTAAAATTTTACGAGCCACATGAAGTCGTAAGACGCATTTTATAGCCCGTCTAACGTCGACAGTGAAATATCGATACGATTTTATCGGGTATTTCACCTCACTAAGGGTATTATTGTGTCATATAATATACTAGCTTTTGGCCATGATTTTGTCTACTTGGGTTAGTTTGTTAATGCGTAGATTATAATGAAATAAGGATTATTTTTGTAGTGTGCTATATAGAGGGAAGTCTTCCAATTTTACCGAATTCACACACCGGTCACCATCTGGCTTCTCAGTATTTTTAGTGATTAAGTTACTATATACTAAACAGGCAGCCTGTGACCAGGGCCCGTGCATCCTGATCGAAACGTCGGGCAATTTTAAGGTATGTACCTTTTACGTGGTCGTGTTAATTCCCATTGGTGTACATAATTATATATCATGAAACGCTATTAGTAAGTTACTATATAGTTAAGATTTTGAATAGAAGAAGTAGGCACAGACAACAAAGTAAATTAACAATATGGGTTACAAATTTAACATGATAAGGTGTCCAGTGTATATGTTGCCCTGACACGGTAAATAAGTCAATACATTGACAGTTCAAGTTATACTGGCCAGTCAAATAAACCAAAAAAATTTCAAATTAATTTTGGTTGAAATTCGACAACCTGGCGATATCTAATAATAACAAAATTAATCAAAACACGCTGTGCACTGTGTTATATTTGTCACTAAATATTTTTTAGTATAACTAGGTTTTTCTTTCCTTATATCACTTTTGGGGGCAAATGAGTACACGGTCCAAGACTCCAAGTGATAGTTAACCGTTATCGATCGACCTCACAAGCACTTTCAATACAAAAACTTGCGATACTCACTTTAGGCTCACATGACTTACGAGAGAAACACACAAGTTCCTCCCTCGTTTTGTGAGTATCAGTCAGTATCGTAGAAGGTTCATCAGGTAATTCCAAATATAAAGCAGGAAAGCCAGGGTTTGTCACGCAAGAGTTTCCGACAGTGTAAATCCTTTTCTAAAGAATCCCATACGGCAGGTTGACTTTAGACACACCGCGACCGCGGGCAATAATTCATTTCAAAGCGGCTGTTCTATATTTAAAATAGAGACATGAACTATCTGCTAGAGGCATCTCAAACAGTTCCTCAAAACTCAACCCGTATCTATATCGGACTTCTATTCAGCTGAACCTAAATTTTAATCAAACCTCCGTTAAAATATATTAATCTATGTAGATCCGAAAACTTTTATCAAGTTCTACTTATGAAATGCACCGTGTATTGAGCTATAGTATAAAACTCGATCCACGTTATAACAACGAGACATAATGCCCTCATTAGCATACAACATCCTTCATCATTCAGGTCTCGATTATCGACAGTATACCTTTTTAAAAATAAATCGCAAGTCACTGGTAACAGGTTTTAGAGTTCCTGAAGAATAAAAATGCTTGGGTAGCAATAAGTGCTAGCAACCTTGGACACAAAACTAGTCGTCTCCGTGTGGTGTACAGTGGGTAATAATAACATATCTTTTCATTGTACACCATAAACAGTATAAAAGCACGGTTGTTGTCTATGTTTAAAATAAATGATTGCAAATTCATGAGAATTTTGAAAATTTGCTTCTTGATTATTTTTACGTTTCTTATTGTCATTTAAATGTCAAACATAAAAGAAAATGATTTGACGATGTCTATGTATGACGTCAATTTCTATACAACACACTAATTTGACATTTAATAAAGAGTTATTAATTTGACACTCAACTACCGTATTGGCGACCTTATCCAAAGAGTATACCAACACTACGATCTTATCGCACTGTGTCAATCAGTCAGTCAGGCAACAATTGAATGAAGAAAAAAAATTGGTAATCGATTCTGGAGTACGTAATTCTATCGCCTAGAAACAAATGATTCATTGCTGAACATAACGATTTTATTAAAATAAGAAGATTGCAAAAACTCGATTTATAACAAGCTCATAGCTCTCCTCACACTTACCGGTAACTTTTGCCTATCTTCATAGGCTTGCAACGCTAATGATGCCACTTTTTCTTTGCCCATCTGGGGGCTCAACGTCACTAGAAAAGAACAGCACTATGCTCAAAGGTAGACTACCTTTTTTAAGTCAGCAGAAAAACAGCAGTCTCTCTTGCCCAGTCTTCTGTTATGGGGCACTTCTCAAGTGAAGCGGTATCAGTGTGCCTTACCTCTATACCATTCTAAAAATTTGCTGATATTGGAAATGAAATGTGGTTGAGAGGGTATCCAACTATAACGCTCGATACAGTGATGAAAAACCTTGAAAAGTTTAATTATAAGGAACCCCAAGCTCGATGCCCCCTCACTTCATTCTCGTCATTTTGCCTCACGCACTAGAGAAGCATGTAAAGCAATCAAGTGCTTATGTTACACCCGCCATCATGCGCCTGCGCAAGTAAGAAAAAACTGACGCCTAATGGTATTATGTTACTGGTTGTCGGTACAGCCGAGCGCGGACTTGTTAAGATCTCATTTAATGCTGATTAACTAAAGAAATGAAAATTATTATTTCAAAAGCAATTATTGTATTAAGACTCTATATAATTAACAAATAAAAAAGTAAAAGCGGAAATTATTTGTTGTATCACTATAATCATCTCGCCACTACGCCGCGCTGAGTGGGTTCAAAACCCACACGGGATAAAACTTAGTGTGATCCACAAATAGTTGGCCCAAGTCTGGGTTTTAGCCTTCCTCTATAAATGGGCTATTCAACACTAAAATAATTTTTCAATTAGAACAGTTAGTTCCTGAGATTAGCGCGGTCTACCATACAAACAAACAAACTCTTCAGCTTTATAATATTAGTATATATCCAGTTGAGACTTTCGTCTAAATCTTTTTAACATTAAGTATGCTACGATCGGCTTTTAGAAGCGGAGCAGCCATATTAGCAGCAAAATTAGTATCAGTAGAAGTAAACCCACTGTTGAGGTAATAAAGTCATAGCCAGCAAGTTTTTACGTCAACCAATGTCAAGGATTATTGTCAATCTCTTCTTATAAGATACTTTATATTCCCAAAAAGGTCACATTAAAATTAAAACAAACCAACAGCTTGTGAGTTGAAGTGTGAGTAAAAGTTTTTGTTACTGACCGATTTCACCCGCGCAATTCCCAGTGCTTTAAGAAAATCTGGATATAAAGTAGCCTATGTGTTGATCCAGGTCTCCACCTATCTACATACCAAGTTTCATCGCAATCGGTTCGTTTTTACGTGAAAGAGCAACAAACATCCATACATCCTCACAAACTATCACGTTTATAATATTATAATAGGATTAATAGGATTTAATACCATTTTCCATACGCGTCCCTACCCATCAATAGGAACACAACGTTATACAAATAACACTTTTTACTTAAGTTAACTGTACTGTGACTTGTGACTGTCTCCACTCTCCCGTCCCCGGTCTACAAGACCCTAATCGGGCAACACCATATTTAAACAAGAAACAGTTGCATACATCTCGCGTGAAGGGAATCTAAAATCCTAAACTACGGAAGGCTCCAAAGTCATGGGAATAACAACTAAATATATTTCTAGTTTAAACTATTCAAAAGTGTTATATAACAAGTTTCTAAACACCTTTCAACACCCGTTCGCAAACACTAAACAGTTATAATTCCAAATGCGTCTGAGCGTACCAGTACCGCTTGATTGGAATTTAAATACTCTCCAGTGTTGAATAATAAACTTCACCTTGAATTATTAAAACGCAATTACTTGGACTAGCATTAAAAGTAACCATTAAGCCATTATTTGATATTTTTGAGAGATCTTAATTGATATGTTCATAGTTATTGTTAAACTAAACTCATACTTAACTCATAATTTTCAGTCATTTTGCTTTAAATGTAATGTTTTATAGTTTGATGATAAAAAATCATCGTTTATTACCTTAACTATGAAATACTAATATATATTATACATATAACTTTAGCAGGGCGAAGCTTATCAAGTGCACAGTTCGTCAGGGACCCGATTTTAAAATAGTAAGGCCTGTCGCACTTAACATTGTGGTACAAAAATATACTTTTACCGAATGACCATCTAGCGTTAGTGATCATCAGATTAGAGTTTATAAAACAAAAAAATTAAACAAAAACCACCGGACCAATACAATAATAATAATAATAAATAGTTTATTAGGAAAAAAAACAAAAGATATAATACATTGCCGGTGGCCCAACACTAGGCAAGCCTGTCCTGTGGGTGCCAAATGCGATTACAAATTAAGGCTTTACGTTATTGTTCGGTAAACATTGCCATGAATACATAATATAATTGCACCAAGAGGGAATCAAAAACCGCAACCTTGGACTTTACAGTTGAATACACTACCACCTCGAAACACATGTCGTCAAGGTAGAAAACACTATTGGAACGATGTTTCTTATCGCACGTTACACTTAAGAACGTTTGGCGGATCGGGGCTACACGTAAAAAAGTGTTAGCGCAACGAAAAATGCGTTTATTGCGTTGAAGATTTAAAATCGTAGATCTATTTTGTTATTTTGGAACTATTCTCTTAGTTATTTAAAAAAGCCATAAAAGCTATCTCGAAAATTTTCGAAGTTAGTTTTTATGGATTTTCTTAGTAACAGAATGACAAAAAAACATATGTACCCACTATTCAAAATCATTAATTTAATTCTTATTCAATAATTCACTAATTCTTATTATTCAAAAAATCAGACACAAACAAAAAGTAAATAATTTTTCGTATAAGAACCGTGTAAACATTCAGATGCATTTATTAAAAACCTGTTCTTTTGATATTTATTCGTATAAATAATATTAGTCTAGATATAGTCTGGCTCCGCTACTGTAAATCTAACGGCTAATTAACAGAATATTTTGATCACATTCCAATTATGTTTATTTATGTGAGAATTTATAACCTAACATATTATTATTATTTATAAGTGTTTGAATGATTTAGTCTTCATTGATTATGACATAAATTAAGTTGCTATAAGATTTAATAAAGACATTTAATAATTAGTATATAATTATAATAGTATATAAATCGTTTATTAAATAATAAAAAGTTGTTTGTTGTTTCCTTATGCTTTTTACAACAATCCTCTTATATGGTATTTGACGATCAATGTGACTCAGAGGTAGCGGGTTCGATTTTCACTCAGTGCAAATGTTTTTATCTTTGTTAAATGCGAAAGTTTGGATGGATGTTTGTTACTCAATCACGGCAGAACGGCTGAACGGATCTGGATGAAATTTGGTACACAGATAGAATATAGTTTGAAATAGCACATAGGGTACTTTTTACCCTAGGAAAATGTACAAAGCTATTTAAGGTATATCTTATAAACTTGGTCTATAACGTGACTGATTAAATATTCCTTATATTTAAACAGGACGGTGTTTATAAGGTACCTCGTATTAATATTTTTTGATATAATCATTATACAATACTTGTCATACGATTGTAGTACCTCCTCACGTACAAATACAAATGGCCGCCATCGTCAGTCATTTACCGATAGCTCCCGGAATCAATAAAAACCGTTATACAATAGTCATATAAATGTAAATAAGTTCCGTTCGTGAGTAAATTTAACGCATAATATAATATTAAATTATTGTTTACAATAACACCAAATCGAATTAAAAAGTAAAAAGTGTTAATAAAGCTTTTCACTATCCACCATCATATACCTCCATCATTACACCACCGATACCAAGCTCAAGCTATTGGACTTTTTGTTTATACTTATCACAATACAAAAGTCAGTTCATCATAAAAATGCAAGATTAAGGATTTATAGTAATTAGTTGCATTTGGCACTACGCAGTGTAGCGAATGACCTTAAACTTATACCTGCATTACTTAGACCTGCATCCATCGACGGCCACCGTGTCTACCGCTATAATGGACGTCTTACGCTGCGCTTTTTGGTCCGTGGTCTCCATTCGCGAACTTTCAGGCCCATCGAACATCTACGTGCTACGTGCCCTGCCCATTGTCACTTTAATCTGCTGACCCGTTCATCTATGCCGGTAACCTTTGGTCGTCTATTACACGGATTTCACACACTATTTGACTAGATTTTCAATCGAATCATTTCGTGTGCACGTAAATTGACAATTTTAAGGTCATTGGTTGGTCAGGACCGCCTGACTTGATCGCGTCACATCAAATCGGTTCGTGTGGCAGGCGGCATACTGAGCCGATGTATACTCATTTTTTTCAGAGGAGGCATGTATTTACGCATTATTAAGGCGTTTTTTTCAGTTCGGTGGTTATATTTACGAGATAGTTTATATTATTAGATCAATACAATAATAAAAATAAATAAATATAATATTTCTTCAAAAATAAAAAATATTACTTATGAATAGAGATCGGATATTCGGATGCATATTTACCTAAAGTTGAGATGTTGGCTATTATGGAAAGCACTTTTTTATCGAAAGAATCCCGCGCCCATGTACAACTTTTCTATCTTTCATTTCTCTTCTTTGTAGCTTCTGTGTGTACAACATAAAAATATTATGTGATGTAATGAATAAATAAGTTTATATTAATTTATGTTTTCTTATTTACCACACCACCATTTCTCTTACAACTTACATACGTACATACTCGAATGGGAAACACCTTAACTTAAAAAGAATTAACTTAAAGTAAATATATATCCGATTAGTTATGCGATCCCGGAATCCCGGGATTTTATTTTAAAAAAAAATATACTTAAAAGCCGCTTCCATAATTTGTTATCCAAAAAATTAACTTTAGGTAAATATGCATCCGATTATCCAATCTCTACTTATGAGATAACCTTTCTTACATACGTCCGTTTAGCACAGAAAATATAAAAATCTTTTGAACAAAAAATTAAACAGACGAAAGGAACTAAAAAGCAAAAAATAAATATACCTAAGTCTTAAGTATTGAGCTTATTTACATAAACTATCAAATTTTATATAAACTTATTTTGAGTCGGCGCCAAACAACAAACTGATTAATTATTAAATTTTATATGTACCTATGAAGAAAATGGACAAGCCTCTACGTAGGTAATTAATCATTTAATTATTTGGCGCCGACTCAAAATAAGTTTAAATAAAATTTTATACTAAACAAGATCACGTCCGTCGGCCAAAGGTTACAAGTTCGCAATCTTTCCCATAAATTACCACAAGCTCCTCTACGGGGTCCCTTGCCTTTGGACAGAAATTAATACATTAACCACTACATAGTGGGGCAACAAACAGTTCCCGACCCTTGGTTACCATCAACCGTTAAAGCTGTAGGTTTTATAAACTGACTAACATGCACCATTAACATACAAACTACACGGGTGTATTATAATAATAATACAATTATTTGGGGCATATTAAACAAAGCTATTTAAACCCGTATTAATCATAGCTTACTATGTATGCTAAAACAAACATACATGCATTATTTTTAACCGACTTCAAAAAAGGAGGAGGTTCTATGTTCCACTGTATATATTATTTTTTTATTTATGTTTGCCGATTACTCAAAGACGCCTTTTTTTTTTTGTTGACGGGATGGAAAATCCCTTCGGATCTCCCGCTCCTCGGGGACACAGGAGCCGGGAGTATGTGGTGTTTCCACTAAAAACCATCCCGACAGCCGGTCTCAGGCGCCCTGCTCTGGGGAGGACCCGGACCATATTATTTCAGGTCCCTCCCCGGATCGACGCCGTGCCTGGCCAAGCCCTATCCCGGGGAAAACAGGCTTCCCCACGCCTATCGACCTAATAAATGTGTGCCATCCTATCGCCTACCGCAGCAATTAATTTGCCACCAGAGGTCCCCACTTTTTGGCAGCCTGCGGCCCCGTCGACGGTTGATACCGCCGCCGACGTCCTCTACGCTCGGGATCCGCCCTCTCCCGATCCCGTTCAGCGGTCTCTTTTTGGAGCATTACAGCTACACAGAAAGAGAACACTGCGCCCCAGCCCTCCTCACCCGCCAGCATGGCAGCAATGGTTGCTGGCGGGGACAGGTCTCGTCGACAAGGATCTCACGTTCAGACGCCCACGCGGGGCAGTCTTCTGGCGTATGCTGGGCGGAGTCCCAATCGGCTGCGCAGTGGTGGCATTGTCTCCTCGCGTCCAATCCGATTCAGGTACTCACCGAAGCAACCATGCCCAGCGAGTACCTGCGTCAGTCGGTAGGTGACGCGACCTCCCTCCCTACCTACCCAAGCTTCGAGGTTAGGCAGAACGGCACCAACAGCGCGTTGGCGCGCATTCCGCGGCTGCTCCAATCGCGCGCGCCACTGCGCCAGTGCCTGTCGGTGAGCGTTCCGCCGCATTTCGAGCTCGTCCTGGTCTTCCCCAGCCTCACCCCGGCGGATCGCGCAAGTCTGATCATAGACCCTCGCGTCCATATCCGCCAGGATATCAAAAGGCGGGAAACGTGAAAGGACTGTGGCCGCCTCCGACGAAATTGTGCGGTAGCCTCGTACGATACGACTAATGGCCGCTACGCGCTGCGCTTGATTGAGCTTAGCTCGACAGCGGGAGGAGGCCGAAGACAAAGACGCCTAGACTGATTTCGAAAATTCTTCTTTTCTTTGAAAGGGTATACTTCCCAGGTGGTCCCTAGGTCAGGATGTGATGATAGGATCCTGGAGAAACCGAGGGAACTCTTCAAATTTTATACAAAGCGATTTGGGTATTTTGAAACGCATTGAAGTCGATGATACTTTTTTTTAAAGATAGTTAATTTGTAAATATAGATACATAGAAAAAGCCAAATCAATGCACAGACAGACATATTCATGAATTCAAACATTTGCACTGAGTGGGAATCAAACCCACCCAGGTTGGTAAAGAGTCGTTTTATAAGAACTTGCGTTCATGGTCAGTGTTTATTTGCCACTTTAACCGCTTACTTTTAGATGTTGCCTGTATACCTACCTCGTTCTAAAAAAAAATACAAAATGTACAGTTATTTTCTTCTCTCTCTAATACACAACTATCTTACAATTCAACAAAATGACACACTCGCTATCACAAACGACTCATCCTATATAATTTAACGTTTAACCGGAGTCGAACCCGGGCCTGTACCTTCGCAGAAACCATTTTGCCTAAGGGAAGAACGTAGCGGTATTGAAAATAATAAACGACGATGGCCCACAACGACTGTGGGGTCAAATGTTGGCCCGTTGATGTATTACACAACTTAAGTCGATGTCAGATAGGATGTATATATTGTCATGTATACGTCTGCCTGTAAGTCTACAGGCATACACTCACGTCTGTAACCCCAAAGGGGTAGGCAGAGAGGTATTAAACACACACATTTTGCCAACTATATTTTTTTTGAAGTGGAAACTTCTTTAGGCACGTTGTTCACTTTTGCTAAGGGGAAAGGCACTGAACTCGCACCGTCACGCTCACAGTACATATATAGATCCACTAGAGGGCGCTTAAAAATTGAGTTCTGTCAGCTCCTTTTTAATAATCTTTTAAAATATAATTAGTTCAATAAGGTACTTATTGTGTGCGCAATTCATATGGTAAAATAAACAAAAACACAATTGTAATTAAGGTGAAAATTTATAACGCCTATAGTGCTCAATAGCGAAAACCTTTATTCAAAATATCGTCCGAACGTACGTCAGTTTGATGGATGTCACTAGTAGATGGCATCACTTTGTTTTCACTTCTGACGTGCAGTCCTACGACTGACAGTTTTTTTTTTATTTTTTTTTTTTTTGGTCCCACTCACGTAGAGAAGGCAATGTAAGAAGAGGAATATTGCTTATACGGGTGGATTAGGGAGTGTAAGCAATAGCTCAAGCAGATCAGGGCAGGTCAGGGTAGGTCAGGGCCGGTCAGGGCAGGTCAGGGCAGGTCAGGAATTGAATCTCGAAGAGGCTGTTCGAGCCCTCTCACCTAGGACGTGGAGGTTATGTTAATATGTTTTAACTGTTAAATACAGTTGTGTGGCAGTGGGGTGGTGGAGTATGACCACGTGGAAACGTAACCTAGTATTTTTATTGGTGTAGGGCTCTGTTTCCGCATTTAGACTCATAGATGGTCCATTATGCGTTCAGATAGGCTCACTAGTTGAGCCAGCCCAGCTCCTTCCAGAAGCCTCCTGGGGCGTTCGCAGGCTTCTAGGAGCGATCTCGCACCCACGAAGATACTTGCCCGTTGTGTGGCCACTACCTCGCACTCCAGGATAACGTGGGCGGCCGTTTTCTCCGCGTCGAGACATCCTCTGCATAGAGGACTGACTGTCGCACTGGTGAACGTGAACGTAACCTAGTATTCCCTCGCCTCTCTCTCTGTTGCAGTATTTTTAATTTTATATATTCTTAAATATTGTTTGTGCTTTCTGATTAGACTGGCTATCTAATAAAAAATGAAGCGGGATGAAAGATGTCTGAGAATTGAGCGTACAAATAAAATAAACTCTTTAGTTTTGCAATAGGCATTAGTGTAGATTCCTTGTCAAAAGAGGCTATAGATAATTTAATCGCCGACTGTAAGAAATGTGCAATATGAAATACACCACAACTAAAATAAGGAGGCCGTCGGAACTATATACATTACTAAGACATCCACGTGATATAATAAAACTCCTAGTCATAAATGTCAGTTATTAAAATGTATCGAGATCTCTACCCGCTACCTTAAGAAACAAAGCATGAAGATACATGAAAACATTGCAAATCTTATCCACAATTTCTCTATTGCGCAATTCACATAATTTTAACGTGGGCCGAGGCCGGAATCGAACTTGCTACCCACTGATTTAGCACTACACGGTGTTTGAGACGTAAATCTATCGGTTTATCAATCTATTGATATGTTTATTTCGTCTTCCGCATCTCGAAAACAATAGATACAAAATTTTGCAAGGTTGTATTGGAAAGTAGTTTCGAGACGTTATGCAACGAAGTATTTTGTTAAGAATGTTCAGACATCTTGCTGATTTTACTAAAAGTAGTTATTCCCTGAATATTGAGTCAACATCCGTCATTTTGGATCTCCTCCGTACTATTTCGACGTTCCGAATCAGTCTGTTAGAGAATCGACCAACAAATTCCTCTCTATACCTTGTTGAGGTACTTTGAGCTTTTTAATAACGCATAAAATAACGATATACTATTTCTGAGAGAGTACCTCTTTAGCAAAACGTCGCTTTCGCAAAAAATCTGAATAAAAAGTAAACTGATTTGCAAATTTCCAGGTTGGGAAATAGATATTATGAGAAATGTCCCTTTTGCGACCGGTAGTCACTTTGCTAAGGGGACGTTTTGAGACTGAGCGATAAGCATATGTCTGAAATATTCGTCTGATAGTTTTGTATCACAATATTTGTCGAATGTCCTTCCTACTTCCACAGAAATACGTGACACACAATTGCTTGCATATCTTACACATCACAATTATAATGGAAACATGAATAACATCTCAAACCCTGGCATTTCAATTGTCCTCTTGTAACAATGATAGGTTTGCCAAACTAATGCCGGCATCTGACATTGTATGAATTCTAATCTAGCGAATGCATGTATTTATTATGTGGTATTTTCATAATTAGACGGCTACACTAATTATGAAAAGGTTTATTCAAGGATGATGATGATGATATATCGGGACTCCAACTTTACCAAAAGATGAAGCAATCTTCCTCCAGATATTTACTTTTAAACATGATATAATTTGTGCATTAAGGTGGTTTATACATTATGGAAGCAATAAACTATTGAGTATTGAGTATTGAGATCTTTAAAAAAATGCTGATTGAAAAAGTAATTAGATTACTTATTACTTTCGATGTTGTTCTTAATTATTCTTTAGATATACAGGGTGCAATATACCTAAAAAACAATCAGTCTATTTGATCATACATTGCAAAGATATCAATAGTTACTTATAGATAATTTAATCACTGTTGTATACAAAATACAAATATATTCAGCGCAACGCACATAACGTGTAAAAATAGGTATAACTTAATAAATAATTGAAAGTCCATTCATTGTACTGAAATTGTTCACCCAGCTTCAAATGTTCCTTAATCCGCACACTTGATAATTTTTTATAATTGTATGATTCACAGACAGTTAATAAAATCTTTAAGTAGTTTGAATTCCTTAGGTTCATTATATACAGTACATTATATCCATTATATCAGCGCGTTATACACTAAAATGTCTATGATAACTATTTTTGTCGTGCACGTGGAATCGTGCATACACCGACATCGAAATTCTGCGCATGTAACATGTCTGACGCCGGCCTCAGAATCAATTGTCACTATATCAATAACTATTGGGAGTTGTGCAACGTTTGCATACTTATCTTTTATCGACTATATGCTACCCGTGGCTTTGCTTGACATTGAAGTCACGAAACTTGTTAACAAATAATAGATAACATTAATAGAACAACACAGTATACACTTTAGGTAATAAGTATTTAAAATTAAGTACTTAATATATACAGAAACTACATATAAATAGGTAATGACCTAAATAGTTCAATACATTTTTCTCTTCTGTGTGTCAAGCAACTTTCTTGTTTTTTTGTAAATTTGCTGTCGACGAGCTTAATAACAAAAATAATCTTCTTTTTTAATAATTATGTATAATGATCATGGAATTTCGACCAGTGGGTGAACACTAGTATCAAAAAAAATGCTTCTAGTATAAGATATTATCTTCAGCTTTTTTAACCGACTTCAAAAAAAGAGATTCTACATTCGTATGATTCATTGTATTCTTGTATATATTTACCTTTATGATGGTCCCCCTCAAAAGATAAATTGTCGAACTAATTTAGACCGTATTTCACAGTAATAATAAGAACTAAACTCTAACAAAAACGCTCCACCAACACCTTTTTACATGTTTTAGATAAAATAATTACCCGGAATCACATGAAAATTATATTCCAAGATTCCTTTACCTGCATTCATAACCGTAATTACACCCAGTGACACACGTAATTATAGGCCTTTATAACTTCGCGTAAAGCCTATGAAAGTTACTGCACATGTACATTTGAATTATCCGACTTGATAAAGCAATCAGAGTCGGCAATCCTACTAATTATAAACGTGAAAGTTTGTGAGGATGTATGGATGTGTGGATGTATGGATGTTTGTTACTCTTTCACGCAAAAACTACTGATCCGATTGCAATAAAACTTGGTATGTAGATAGCTGGAGACCTAGATTAACACATAGGCTTCTTTTTATACCGCTATTCCCACGATAGCGGGACTTAAGCGGGTAAAACCGCGGGACGCTACTAGTATCCAATAAACTAACATTAAATATATGGAGAAGTTTATTTTACAACGTTTGAGATTTACTAGCCATATTTATTGTGACATAAAATAACATAATAATGATCCTCTCAAGCAAAACTGCAATATGTACATGTGACATCCTCACTAATATTATAAATGCGAATGTGAGTTTGTTTGTTTGTTACGTTTTCACTCCTAAACTACTCAACCGATCATCAAGAAATGTTGTATACACGTTGAGGGTTAGAAGAATAACGTAGAAACGCTAGTGCCTTATAAATATAGCTAGAAAAAAAAAAGTATTAACGTTTTGCGGATTTATGTTAAATGATATCATACTTTGCTACCAGAAAGGCTGGGTCAGACAGCAGACGAGACGGGACGGCGACGAAGCGTGAACGGTCGTAATGTGCTAGCGCCGACTATCGAGCGCGACGGCACTATGTGACATCGTCTATATTATCTAGTGCATTACAAAATGCTCACATCGCGTCGGCGTCCTGCCCTGCCCGCTGTCTCACAGTGGCTTTAGAGATTCCAAATGCAGGGCACGGTCGCAATCTAAGTCTAATCTCAGTTCCAATATTTAAATACACTAACTAATTACTTTAAAACTCTGTTAACATACAGTATATAGTCTACAAATATGATCCCAGCCGCTATATACAAAAATATGTAATGCGGTGAAAATTGTATATTAAATGTATATACAACCAAAGTCAAATACAAATCGAAGTCTCGAACCGATTTTCTCCATAGGACGTCTGTTGGACATAGGCCGTTATAGTTTCACATCACTGACTGTTAATAACAATCTACATGAGGTAATGTAAAACTTCAATGAAATCAATTAGTTTGGGCAGCAAATAGGCGTTATTAAATATCGATGAGGACTTTCCTTTTAATGGAAGTTAATTAAATAAAATTAATGATACATGACATAACATTTGACTGGCCTGTTGGTCTAGTGGTTAGTGACCCTGACTGCTGAACCAGAGGTCGTTGGTTCGATTCCCACCTGAGTCTGGGTGTTCTTTGTGTCCGTTGTTTGTATGTTTGTAAAGTCCCCCGTGACACAGGAGTAATTCCTAATGCGGGAGTTGTCTTTTTAAGTAAAAAAAAAATTAAATAAAAATCTTTGGAAAAGAAAGAAGTCTTATTCTGTGAAACTAAAAATATATTTGTTCATTAGCTAGTCCATCTTACATTATAAGTTACGGGCACAGACACGGAACAAGTCTAGATTTCAAAGTCTAGATCTGTCCGGACACGGAACAAGTCTAGACTCTGAAGTGATGTGTTTTAATGTAAAATATTTATACGTAAAAGAATGGGCTTTTATACAACAAAAAATAAGTACCGTTGACAGCGGCGATGATTCAAGGGTATGAAGTTATTTTGTTCAGCACTTAACACTGTTACATGGTGGACATAGTTTCGTAATGCCTAAGGTTACATAAATACATGGACACTTGACCAGGCCTTTGAACTGATGCGTCTTTTGTGGCACAAGTAAAAGAGGTAGCGATTTATTCGATTAGCTAATGTATTATATTGTGAATTAATTTTATAGTAAAGGTTTTGTTAATATAAAATTAAGTATTGTATTCCTTACTTGTGACAAAATATTGCCTGTTTTTAATCTGTGGCGAAATTATGGCGTCATTAATTCAAAATGGGAATAGTGCAAATTACATATTTCCTTAATGCGACGTTTGCCATAATTTTTTTTTTATTTGGCTAAGACAAGCTTTAAAATAAGAACATTAAAATTGTTTTGCAAATGGCGAAGACATCGTGCGAATTCTGTATTTTATTGAAACCTTCCCTTTATGAAGTCTTCTAAAAACTATCGTAGATAGATAGATACTCTTTATTGCAGACCATAAATAGGATACAATAATGAAAAAGAAAAACATTAAGAACAGTAGTACGTTGGGCGGCCTTATCGCAGTCTGCGATCTCTTGTTATGTGTATAAATTTTACTTTTGATTAACAGGTTGCCAGTGACGTCATTAACCTTACATCTTCATTTATTTGGGGTCGGCGCAATGTGTCTTGTTCTTCCATTCTACTTTGTAATTGATCAGTTCACTGCTTACTCACTTTCTTGCCATATCCTGTTTCATGCCATCAATCCATCCTTTTTTTGGTGATCCATACATAAAACTCTCTTCACCACATTTTGCTCATCCCTCCGCATCACATATCCATACCACAATAATCTGTTGCTCCTCAACTTTTCCTCCACTGGTGCTACTTTTAGGCTACCTCTAATGTCATTCGCATTTCAGCTACATGCTGGCATCTCTCATTTATTATTTATCTCATTTATTGACAAAAATATTTATAAGCCAGTCGCTTATAACTTGTACCAGACATAGCATCCCGTTCATGAGACAGTGACCGATATGTAGGCGAAAGGTCGACTCGTCTTTACCTATGCGATTGTGATACTGTGATATATGTTTACGCTACTCAACTTAATAGCCATGCCAGAAATATCTTTGTGACTGCTGAAGATGAATGAATGAAGAAAAGAAGAATGCCCATAATTTTGTATCGAAGCTGTCAGACGAACGCGTTGATTTCTTTTGTACTGACTAGTGATGAAACCTTGGTGTACTATATTGTTCTGGTTGCGAAAAGGTTACATGCAGGGTCCTTTGTATGGATACTATCGTATTACTACGCATGGGTCTTAGGGGTGTTAAAAACTACACGTTAGTCTAGTACTGTTTTCTCGATTTTACATGTTTTAAAGGACTAAGTTAAAAAAAAATACACAAACCGTCTGCTTATCATCTAATGGTTAATAGTTGAAAGTTCCTGTTAAAAGCTGGGTTTTAAATTTAGCTAATTACTTTACACCGCAATAGATGGCGTTGTTTCGATGTTGCTGAATCGCGCTATTGTTTAGTTAATCTTATAAATGTCTACGTTCTTTCAATTTTAACCTTCTTCCAATAATTGTCTAATAATATAATTTTATGTAAATGTAGTTTGGATGACATCACTATAATTTGACATTTTAGAGCTGATATGATGATGGAGCTAGGAGGTGGATAGTGAAACTCTTAAGTGGCTACTAGTAAACTCCTCGAGTTTGGACTTATATGATTCGTCTTGACGAGTCCAACAGATTGTGTTTGCCAAAAATGGTCTGATGTTTTTTTTATGATGGAGGGGGCAAACGAGCAGACGGGTCACCTGATGCTGAAACCACCGCCGCAAATGGGCACCTGCAACTCAAGGCCTTTAAGGCGGGAGTAGGGGAGGAGAGGGGAGAGGGGTAAGGGAGGAGAGAGAAGGGTTAGGGCCTCCGGTAACATCAGTCACGTGGCGAAAAGCAATGCAAACATTGCTTCACTGCCAGTTTTCTGTGAGACCATGGTATCACAAAATGAAAGCGTGTTTATTTTCATTTGTTTCACTAAACTATAATTTTATTATTTTGACGTGGTAACAACCACTGCACCATTCGTACAGTTCAAATGATCAAGTACTATGTAACTTGTTTTCAATGGCCTCGTTGTTGTAGGTCGTTTGCGGTAGGCCTAAAACCTTTTACCTACAATGACGACATAGTGTATATAGGTACATGTTTTATAAACATTAGACAATATACATGTATATATACTTGAGTAGACAAGGTGTATAAAACATGTACATATACTTACACCGTATTAATACAATACTCGACTCGACTGGGTTGTTGGCCTAGTGGTTAGTGACTCTGACTGCTATGCTACAGGTCGTGGGTTCGATTCCCACCTGAGTCTGGGTGTTCTTTGTGTCCGTTGTTTGTCTGTTTGTAAAGTCCCCCGCGACACCGGAGTAATTCCTAATGCGGGAGTTGTCATTTTAAAAAGAAGAAAAAAAAAAGAATACACGTATTTCACAGTTTCACCCACTTTTATTGTCTCTGCTTCCGCTCCTAAGGGTCGTAGCGTGATTTAAACAGAATAAAGAAAGAAAGAAAGAAAAAGATTTATTATTGGCACATTGTGGTACACAATAACATACACAAACACTTAAATAGCCGATACCCTTCCTCAAAAATTGGGCTATTAAATGCAAAAAGGTTTTTTTAAATCGAACCCGTAGTTCTAGAGATCCATGCGTTAAAATTACAAACACAAGTTTTGACGCTTTATTATACATATTGGTACATATTGGGTGTTCTCAACTCTAGTTCCAAACTTGTATACACAATGTTGCAAGAAGATTTATCACTTATATCGAACATTGTATAAACAGAATATACCGTTATGACATACTTGTACTAAGAGGACGACATAGGGATGAATCATGTCATCCGAACCGGGCCCGGGCCGTGTCACGATCGGGGGCACTATGAAACATTTATCGTATACTTATATATTAACCAATACATGTTTATTTATTTATTAAAACTTCAATAACATATTTTACAAACGCGGACTTACTGCCTAATATTTATTTGTTTAGCAAAAACGAGAAGAAATTCACTTAATTTATAGTTTTAGAAAATATATGATATGATTTACTGTATATTATGTAATATTAATTTGGAACGAAATAAACACGAGTTAAACAATAGTGGCTTTTCGTTAACGAAATAGACTTATATTTAAATATCAGGTATGTGCTAAAACTTATTTCATTAATCCTAAGTCGGGCCTGGACCGGGCCGGGTCTATCGTCGTAGACGGATCAGAAAGCGGACCATTTGAGCGGGTCGAATTTCACCAGTAATTTAATTTTTTAAGTTTTTTCTAGTGATGAGCATGGTCGCCAGGGCTCTATGGTAGGTAGATATATGGCCCACTCATAACCGCTTACCAACAAGTACGCAGTCTGCTTGTTTACCAACGCAGTAATTAATTTTTTATACGTAATATTTTATTGCTATGTGTTCATTCTATATTACAAGATGTTAGATGGCTCGGGTCTTCCGATTCAGATATAAGACTCTGACCTGCATGAGCTATTGTTTACAGCATTACCTTTCCTTCTTAAATACCTTTCCCGTTTTACTAAACTCTCAATTTTTCCCACGCGTCTAGCTGCCCCTTCAGGGATACATGCTTGTGTGTATGAATTAATAAAAACCGGCCAAGTGCGAGTGGACTCGCGCATGACGGGTTCCGCACCATCGTATAAGATTTAATACCACAAGCCAAAAAAAACGTTTCGAGTAGGGGAGCCCCCTTCAATTTTATATTTATTTTTATAAGTTTTTGTTATAGTAGCAGCAGATATACACATTCTGTGAAAATTTCAACTGTCTGCCTATTACGAATCATGAGATACAGCCTGGTGACAGACGGACGGACAGTGGAGTCTTAGTAATATGTCCCGTTTACTCTTTGGGTACGGAACCCCAAAAATTAATGTAGTATAGTAGTTGATGCTTGAAATCGCCTAATTAATCAACTAATGCCTTGTAACCGATAACTGATTGGGCAGTCGTGCGTGTAACCCACTTAAGATATACTTTAGTTAAGATCATGCGTTAGTAGGTGAATACTTACTAACGCATTAGAGTGGAGCATTACGAGTATATACTGCTCGGAATAGCCGAGCAGTTTCACCCGCGTTTAAGGACACTGCTCTGCCTCTAAGGGTCGTAGCGTGATGTTAAATAGCCCATAACCTTCCTCAAGGATGCCCAATCCTTGAGGAAGGCTATCAAATGTAAAAATAATCTTTATTAGTATTACTAGAGATATTAATCTCTAGAACAACTAATAAAGATATTTTTTTTGTGTTTAGTTTGTTCGTTTTTTTTTTTTGTTAAATGCATTAGTGTTTAACAAAAAAAAAACGAACAAACTTCAACTTTATTATATCAGTACAGATTATAAAGCTGATTTCAAATCTATTTCGAATAGAAAATAATTATAGTTTAGTAAACTATAGACACCAGCCAGGAGGAGGCTTTTACCCAAGAGGGACTACACCAATCAACAAATACTACTTAAAATAACAGCTCTTTGAAATGCTTTTGTTTACTCTGTGAATGTGTAGATAAATAAAGCTTTATTATTATTTTATATAAACTATCCGCCACTAACCACCTCCTGGCTGTTTCATCAGACCATCGATATCAAGCTTTAATCTATTGGAATTTTCAAATCGTCATTACAAGTAGCCACTGAAGAGTTTCAGTGACCACCTCCTGGCTCAGATCAGCTCCAAGGTGCCAAATTATAGTATTGTCATCCAAATTACATATTCTTTTTTTTTTAAAGACAACTCTCGCATTAAGAATTACCCCTGTGTCGCGGGGGACTTTACAAACATACAAACAACGGACACAAAAAACATCCAGACTAGGGTGGAAATCGAACCCACGACCTCTGGCTCAGCAGTCAGGGTCACTAACCACTAGACCAATAGGCCCGGTAATATACTTACAAAGTTTCATTTTGATATGACAATTAAAAGTAGGTTAAAATTACTTTCAACATTTGTTGACATAGATAGTCAGCAGTGCGGCTTCGTCGATCCAACGTGGGAGAGCCATTGCTTTTCGCCGCGTGAGTCAGGTTACCGGAGGCTAACCTAGCCTTTCCCTCTCCCCTATTCCCGTCTTTCCCCTCTCTCCCCTCTCCTCCCCTCTAATCCCCCTCTCCCCTCTTTCCCCCTTTTCCCCTACTCCCAACTTAAAGGGCGGCCACGTGACTCTTGAGTTTCAAGTGCCCATGGGCGGCGGTAGTCATTTACCATCAGGTGACCCGTCTGCTCGTTTGCCCCCTAAGTATACCATAAAAAAATTAAAAAATTTACAGTTTATTTTATTTTCTTTTTTATTTTTTTTTCAATCAAAGAAACACCGGGTGGTAAGATTTTTGAAGCTCCTGTTCATAAAAGGTTCCTAGTATGGCTTGATTTTGCAGATCTTCTGTATTATACAAGTGCTAACAATAAAAATTTGTTTAAGTAGTTGATAGATATCTCGATTTCGCCAGGGTCTATACATTTTGGTAGACTGTACATTTGTTTATTTTTTATTTATCATCATTATCATTTTGTTTCAGATTCAAACATCTACAGTGACAGAGTCAACTATTTTGGGCTTCTATATAAGGTAATAATTATTTATATTTTATTTTAAAATTATATGCAAAGAAGCGCCGAGAGCGTAATGGTTAAGGTATCGAAATTGCTATCAAAAATGTACAGGTTCATGTCACAATCAGTACACTACTGATGTAAATAGACTTATGTCACTTATAATAATAATACCTTGAGACACCCCACACGGCCGTCTTATCCCAAAGTAGGCAGGATATTTTTTTTGTGTTTAGTTTGTTCGTTTTTACTAGCAGGTACTATGGTTACCATAGTACAGGCTGCTGGTGAACATATTTATAAATATTACTAAATACATACATATTATAGAAAAGTTATACCCAGACACAAAACAAATGATCGTGCTCATCACACAATTATTACAGTCTGTAGGAGCGTATGTTCCGTTGTTTTGTTTCATTTTTTTTTGGTTACACTTAATGCTTAACTTGAATTTCAATTCAAACGTAATTGCAAACCCGAACAATTTTGAAGTTTCTTGAGTGGTCTGATACCGACGGGCTTCTGGGTCTAGTGGTTAGTAATCCTGGCAGCTAAACCAGAGGTCGTTAATTCGATTCCCACCCAGGACAAATAATTGTTTGATGAGCACGATAATTTTTTGTTGTGTCTTGGTGTAAATTTATAATAAATATGTACTTATATAAGTATAATTAATATCAGCAATCTGGTTACCATAGTACAGGCTCCGCCTTGTGAGGTGTCTCAAGTTATTATTATTTTTACATCCAACCTCCTCCCACTCCTTCTGAGTATGGGTGTAATTATTGTGCACTCTCTTCATTTCTAAATTGTTAGACATCACACAGAATGTTAAGCTAAAGGTCCTTAACAAATCCTTAATAATGCGAACTTCATATGCAAGACTTTATCTCTTACAAGTCCTAACAAATAGGATTCAAGTGAGACGATTCCCCAATAATTTCACCTCACGGCAAATTGGATCCTTACGATAAAACTCCACTCGATAAAGCCTTTTATCCTATACACAGCCTCGTAGAGTCTAAGTTTGTAGCAATTAAAGATTAGAGCCTCCTAGGCCAGGTCCCGTTAAATGAGGCTCAAATTAACTTGGTGTTAGACTCGTCTCAATCAATTGCAAGTAGTGCTAGATTGTGTGGTCCAAAAGGGAAGTGATAGCGAAAATAGAAATATTAAAATCGTTTCATCTCTATTGAAAACGAGTAGCCTGTTATCATAAAAATAAATTGTTAAAACTTATTAACAATGCCTATTCAAAGAAAAATTTTTACAAATGTAGTACAGTGTGAGAGTAAATACCCAAATTTTGACATTACATTGTAAAAATATGAACCCAGTAGTGTAGTGCTTTAATTTTTGAAACAAAAGAAAATACGATACGATAGCAACCAAATATTTAATGAAAGATTATTGTTTGAGATACAAGAAATGCAAAATAATGCATAATATTATTCTTCTCTAAATCTTTGACCTGTGGTGAATTTCTCAGATTGCTCAGGTTCTATTTAAAATCTTTAAGTCGTGATCATACAAAAAATAGGCTAGCTAGGTTTTTACTAATTATTGCGCATGTGTTAATTTTTTTTACATTTTAAGACTTAGCTAAACGAATCAAATTAATGCAAATTTAATAAAAACAGCACATAATAGCACCATTTATAAAAATCAAAACAGATTAAAAAAGAAGTGTATCAAAATAAATAAAAAATTGCCGTCACAAATTGTAACACAAATTGTTTCAACACCATTTAGCAGACTATTAATTCATAAAATAAGACCGGATTTAAAATCAAAAAAATCCGGTTTAGGTAATAAGTGTAGTATGTGGTCAATCGGATTCTTTTAAATTACGGTTCTCATATGACTAGTGCTCCGAACAACCATCTGTAGATTGCACAGATTTTTATCGCGCATTTCTTGGGTACATAATGTAGTTAAGGTAAGTGTGAGTGAGCTCACTTAGACTCACTCTGGTGAAATCAAGTTGTTATCTCTAAATTAATCGCAAGCTTCTGTTAATTTACTTTTTGAAAGAAATCTAACCATTTATGACGTTTCAACAAAGTCAAAATGTATATTTTTTTACCGCTTAGTTACAATTTATAAACATAAACGGTCCAAAATACTTAGACGCGATAAGGCATCTAGCGTTTTGAAATATGCACAGGAACCCAACACCACTATTTCACTACTAGTCTTTTCAAAAATGAAGAAACGTCATTATTCTAATATACCATTTATACCATAAGATAAAAATTTGTACTATAAGTGATTTCAAATTCATAGTCGATTGGTTTTTCTCCGGACCTTCGCTCGTTAATGTGAATGTAGTTAAACCTGTACTATTTTCTGGAAAAAGTACTCTATTTCCTTTGAACATCTTATGACTTGGACCATACTTTTATGTTTATCCAGGAAGAAATTAAAGCTGGGCGAGCACTTCAGTCTAGATAGGTCTGCGCGCATACCAGCTAGGTGTTAGTAGGTTTTTGTTAGTCAAATTACTGTTTAAACAGTTGATTTTGATACATTACAATGTTGCTAAGTTATAAATTAGTCTGGTAACGGTAAGTAAGCAATACTTTGAAACGTAATGGATTTCGTGCGGTATTTTGTTTAGCCTTCCGATTGTTTTATATACTCACGTCTATATGTTCCCGGAAGGTCACGCAGAAAAATATTACTCGTAAGTATTTTTCGATTTCTGAGCCTAATCCTAAACTATTTTGACATTTTGTTAGGTACAGAGTTTCAGAAATAGTCTGGCAGAGGTCAGTTTGGGATGGTGCTAGTAAAAGCCAATTTAAGACACGGTACCAACAGGGAAACGTACTCAAATCAGATAAATCATTTTAGTTAGGAGTTTTCTTAATTCGCTCAGAAGGAATATTTGTCTAATTATGTTCTCAAGGATATACAGAAATTGTGGAATAACTTACAACTTGGGTTTTCAATAATTAAGGTTCTTATTATGCAAAAGTAGAAAAGCTTTCGTCAATCCACCTCCTGCCTTCATCATCAGACCATCATTATCAAAGCCAATCTGTTGAACTCATCAAAAACGAATCATATGAGCTAAAACTCAAAGGGTTTACTGGTAGCCTCTAAACAGCTCTACTATCCAACTCCTGGCCCCATTATCAGATCAGCTCCAAGATGCCAAATTATAGTATTGTCATCCATACATATACATACAAAATTTTATTTTGATATGACAATTAGAAGTAGGTTAAAATTCAAAAATTTGTTTAAAATAGTTAGATTTTTCTTTTTTTTTTTTTTTAATAGTTGTGTCACAGTTACAAGTGAAGCTAATGAATGCGTTTAAAAAATTGTACTAGAAGGTTGTTAGATAGTCAGCAACACATCATCAATACAAATAAATAAAATTGAAGTGTCTGTTTGTAATGTCAAAATAATGGTTTTTTTTTTAAACTTATACAGTCATTTGCCCGATACCTATGCCTAAAAATCAGTTTTTAAAATTTTTGTCTGTCTGTCCGTCCGTCTGTCTGTTCCGGGTAACCTCCGAAACGGGTGGACCGATTTCCATGGGACTTCACCGGCAGATAGCTGGTGTTATATGGAGTAACTTAGGCTACATTTATTTTGGAAAAAGAATTACAGTTCCATGTAAAATATATAAATATATGAAGCCGCGCGGGAACTACTAGCTAGAAATAATCCTGGTATTGCAAATCTTCATACATAACGGTAACCGCTGACCGTTGGACGTGCTCTATGTTTGTTTATCACGTTAGAGGATTAAAAAAATACATATTCATTACAACTATATGAATGTACTATAAGCAAACTTCGCAAATACACAGCTATATTAAATAACGGAATTGAACCCGTTGACCGCTGCAACTTCCAAGATTACAATTAAATATTTTGTACCTTACTAAAAGCTGGTAACACTATCTTGGCAATAATTCATGCCGCAGTAGGCATCGCCTCCGGTTTTCTGTTAAATATTACTGTACAAATGCATTTAACTGTTTTTGAAATTAAGCTATCTTTACTAAGAGATCCTGCTTCTCCTTACATAGGGATATCATTGGTTTAAGGAGTTTGCCGGTTTTGTTGCATCACCTAATTTGACTGGGAAATTAATTTGGAAATGACCTAGTATCTTGTTACTTTAAACGAGCAATTCTTCTATGTTTATATTTATTTTTGTATGTTTTTATATTTCGGTTATCTAGGAAACGGCTCTAATGATTTTGATGAAATTTTGTATACAGATAAAATTTTGCATTTAAAGTGCTGTACTGCATGTATTTCTACCAAAAAACGCTCAACGCTTTTAAAGAACTTTTCAATTACAATTCAGTATGAACTTCATAATTCTAATATTAGCACGATAAACCACTAACTACACACACTCACCTCACAATGTAAACCAAATAATTGTTAAAATAATTATTATTACGTACCAATAATAACTATTAAATTAATAATGACAATTATTACGTATTAATTGAATATACTAAACACAGCGAAACAACAGCGAAGAGCAGCTGACTGTATCTTTCTTACTCGGGTACACTCGGCGGCCCCGAGCTCACCCGATCGAGCCTTTTACCTCAGAGCGTGACGGATCTGCCTAACTTACTACCTACGACAAAATGTGTGTGCGGTGCACCAAAAGAAGTTTTCAATTCAAAAATCAAATCCCGACTGGTAGTTTATAAGATTAGCGCGCTCAACCAAGAATACAAGAGAGCCAAGATTCATATTTCTTTAAAAATAGTACTAGTAACGTGGGTCACAACGTGAGTTTAGATTGGATTCACTTCGGTACTTCGCTCATTGCGTGTCATATTTGGGTACTAACTATATTGGAACTACGAGAGCACGCAATGAACTACATTGCTTACAGGAATATTGCTATACATTTTGCACGTAAATAAATAAATATTTTGTGAATGTTAAGACGCACACTCGTTAGTTCTCCACTGACGTATTAGTGTCTCGGACGTAATAGCTGGCTAGTATGTCTACAAATCGCTACCTTATACTGATCATCGTAAGGGTATATGTAGTTTAATTAAAAATGGCGTTTATGATTATTGTTTCACAAATCCTTTATGATGAATTAGCGTAGAATTCTGTATGTGCATAAAATAATGTGCAACTGATGACACATGATGTAGTACTGGCCCCTGGTTATGTGGATCTCATGTTACTAGCATTCTTGTTAACGCTTCCAGCTAAGCTAAATGCTTATGTTTAGAATGGATTCACTTCAGTAATATATTGAAGGGGTTTGAACTTGCAACCATTTCATTGCAAGTCCAACGCCTTAAGCAATAGGCTACCGTTGTACCATAAGGGCATACTTAGAAGCATTGTTTTCAAATTGTTATGAAGAATTTGAAAATATTTTTTTGACGAAACAGCTCCTATGGATTTTATAGTGTGAATATAAGCGTCATATTTTATACGCGTTATAGCGTCATATAACCGCCAGTTAAAAATCTGGTCAAAACTCAAGGGGTTTACTAGTAGCCATTGAAGAAGGCGGCGGTAGCGTAATGGCTAAGGCGTCGGACTTGCGATCAAGTGGTTGCGGGTTCAAACCCCACCCAGTGCACTACCGACGTGAACCCACTCCTAACACAAGCATTTAGCTTAGCTGGAGGGGTTAACAAGAATACTAGTAATGTGTGAAACACGTTACTAGTATTCTTACTAAAAAAAAATTCACTATCCTACATCATCAGATCAGCTTCAAAATGCCAAACTACGTATACATACATACGGCAATTTTATTAGAAGTTAAAATTGGCTTCCAAGCATTTGTACATAGATTGCCAATTAGTAAGTTACAAGTGAAACTAATAAATGCTTGTTAATAAAAGAGCATATACTCTACCTGATGGTAAGCGGTAATCAGCCCCTATTAGCAACACTAGTGCTAACGTTAAACACGCACGTTTATATAGGTGGTGAGCCGGGATCTTGCTTCGGAGGTCGTTCCCGAAAGAACTTCTGTTAGAAGCAGAAGTCTGATAAATCATCGGTATCGATAAACCGATACCCCTCTACCCTATTTATAATCTATCCCAATACTGGGTATACGCTTATTCTGAGTATAAGCGGGGATTAGGCTACAGTTTACCAGTCCGACTGACTGAACAAACCTTCGAGAACTTTATGCAATATTTCTCGGGTTTCTTCGTTATGTTTATTTACCGCTAAAGCAAGGTTTATTGCTATCCAATACTTGTGTAGCATACTACTTAATCAACATAAAATTTCAGCTTTGCTATAATTACATACTTTAGATACGTTTCTGGTATCTTGGGCTAGTGGTCCGAAGATAATATTCTAATTATTTCTAATATAATATGTCTGTCTTTACTGTCTGCGTTTAATTTAATGACTTGTTAATTGGTGTACTTGGTGATCTTTGGTGGCAGATATATAGAACTTTAATTTCGTTAACGAGAGACTTTATGGAGTATAAATATTCTTGTTGAGAGAATTACTGTAGTTAGACGGTGATAGCAGAGTTCATTAACACTTACAGTTTTGCTGTTTTATATACGTTTTGCTACTAAGAGAATTGTACTTGATGTCACAATAGGAACGTACATATTAGATGGCAAATTGACGGGCCTGTTGGCCTAGGGGTTAATAATCCGGGGTGCTGTCTAGAAAACCTCCACGTGGTGCACCCTGGAAACGTTGGCGATGACGCTTCGTTTTCCTCCTCCGTTTTTGAGGAGGGCGTCATCGCCAACGGCTAATATTCTAGTAAGGAGAGGAGGCCATTTTCTTCGGCCACTCGGTCGAGGCTTGGTCCAACAGAGCGGGCGTTTCTGCCGATACCTCTGTTGGCTCTTCGCTCTTCGGAGCTATGAGGATGAAAACCTCGGTAAAAAATCACGAAGGAGGGACCCTTCCTTGGGTCGGAGTTTCTCCGCTGTTCTCAGTGGAGAAGGAGGACGGGCTCGGCGTGCACTCACACTGCCACCGAGCAGGCATGGGAAGATTTAGTTTCCTTGCCACCGTCGGCATATCGTAATCCCGAAAGGAGTCGTGGTCATGTCTCGCGACTCCAATCGGAGACGAGGGTCTTGGCTTAGCCGCCCGGACTGCGAGGAAGAAAACCTCTCTAAAAAATCACCCCGAATCCCGTGTTCTGGTGCGTGACCAGGGGATGCATGGCTGATGGGTAGTTCAGTCGTAAGCGCACTCCCAGCCGGGGCACCTGCGGACCCCTCGGTTGGGCAAAAACCTTCGCTTGCCCGGGTATTGGGGGATCTCTGCCCGGGTCGACCTTCATTTCTCCCCCTCTCGTGGGATTAATATGGAAAATTGTAAAACATTTATAAATAAAAGTAACGAAGAAAAAAAGAAGGAGAAAAGTGTATTGATGGAGAAAAGTAAGAAGGCGGAGAGTAAGAAGACGGACGACACTTCGAACGATGAGGAGTTTCAAATCGAGACGCCTATCTCGGAGGAGCTCCCAGAAGTCAATTTGACTTTTGGGAGCAGAAGAGTTTCGGAACGTCTACGTTCCAAGGCCGGACTATCCACAGGAGAAGATAACCGAAGTTCTGAGGCTGTGGATATGGAGGTTGAGCTCCGAGACCTCGAGAGCCGAAAACGAGGTCACTCATCGGACGAGGACTATGAACCGTCCAGAGACATGCTCCCTCCCAAAGTAGCAAGTAACCAAAGAGGGCGGTCGAGGTCGCGTACGCCGATCCCTGCTCCAGCTGGTTCTGTATTTACAAGGTCGGCATCATATGCGCGAGCTCGCGTGGAGGGCGAAATTGTTGCGGAGGAGGAGATCGCGGATCTCCTTGTCAAGATCCGTGCACCGGTGGAAGGGGGTTCAGTCCCTCAAACACCGGTGACGTTGAGGGAGAGGACGAGTGCGGCGGTGGCTATCATTCAAAAAGTGGCTACCAAGTCCACAAACCTTAAGGGTTCCTTTGTTAGGGCCCTTAAGGACTCCTCCTCCACCATCTCTGGGGCCGTTGAGACCCTGATTGGGGACGTGGCGCGCCTCCAGGCCGCGAATGATCAGCTCACGGCGCGGGTTGCCGAGCTTGGCGCTCAATTCGCCGAATTTCAGGCGCAGGCGAATTGCCCTGAGCAGCCGAGCCCTGTTACCCAGCAACCTGCCCCCTGCCTTTATCCCGTTCCAGATGCCCAGCAACCTGACCTCCGTCCCACCCCCGTTCCGGATGCCCACTTGCGTCACATTATAGACGCAGTGTGGCGCATGATGGACGGGCGCCTTGCGGGCCTCGAGGCAAGGCTGCCTCCAGCCCCCATCGTTCGGCCGCCACTCGCAGCAGATAAGAAGAAGGCCGCGTCAGTTCCGACGCCACTTCCCGTTGCTGGTGGACGCGTCACTGTCTCATATGCAGTGGCGGCGTCGACACCGGCACCTGCAGCCGCTCCAAAGGCTGGGCGAACGGCTAACGCTGCGACGAAGGCGGCCGCACCGGGGACTGGGCGACCAGCTAAGGCCGCGACAAAGGCGGCGACGGGATTCCCTCCACTCCCCGCTCCAGCACCTAAAGGAGCAAATGCGTCTCATAGTCCTTCTGGTGCTGAGCCTGCACCTGGACCCTCCACGTCTGCCCCCTCAAACGAGGGTTGGCAGACAGTTGAAGGAGGCAAAAGCCGCAGGAAGAGGAAAACGGCGAACAAAAAAGCCACCTCGTCACAGGCGCCGACAGGAGCGACGCAAACAAAGAAGGCGGATAAGACTCGGCGGCTCCGGCCACCGAAAACGGCAGCCGTAGTTGTAACAGTGCTGCCGGAGGCGGAAAAAAGCGGTCATTCCTACGCTGCCGTCTTCAAGAAGGCTCGAGACCACCTTTCCTCCGAATTCGGGAGCGTAGGTGCTCGACTACGCCTCGCCCAGACGGGGGCTCGAGTTCTCGAGTTCCCCGGGGCTGAGGGTGCGAAGACGGCAGACATCTTCGCAGAGAAGCTGCGAGGAATCTTTGCAGCGACGGATGGGATACGGATCGCCAGGCCCACAAAGTGCGCCGAGCTGCGCATATCGGGCCTGGACGATTCCGTAACGGTCGACGACGTCCGGGGGGCAATCCAGCAGAAGACGGGTTGCACTTCGGAAAACATTAGGATCGGCACCATCCGCCCCGGACAAGGAGGACTTGGCACGGTGTGGGTCAGCTGTCCTGTGGCAGCCGCTAAGATGTTAGGCGATGCCGGGAGGATCCTCGTCGGTTTTGTGAACGCCAGAGTTACTATTCTGGTGGCAAGACCGATGAGGTGCTTCAAATGTTTGGCGTCAGGACACACCCGCATCAAGTGCGTAAGTTGTTTTGACTGCAGCGAACTTTGTTTCCGCTGCGGTCGACCGGGGCATAAGGCGGCGGAATGCTCCGCCGCCCCTCACTGCCCAGCGTGTGCGGCGGGTAATTTGCCCGCTAATCACCAGATGGGGCATGGGAGCTGCAAGCCTCCCCGCGCTTCTCAGACAACATCGGAGGCTAGCCAGTCGACCCAGGCTGCCTCCGACGTCATTCCTGCGTCGTTATCGTCGCCCATGGAGGGGGTTGTAGAGACGGTTCATTAATGGACCAAGTCTCCAACCTCCTTGTCCAGACGAACCTGAACCACTCTGCCGGTGCGCAGGACCTTTTCCTGCAAACCATGGCGGAGTGGTCGATAGGTGTGGCCGTAGCCGCGGAGCCCTATTACGTTCCTCCCCGTCCTAATTGGATGGGTGACCGGGACGGCTCCGTGGCAGTCATCGGCTCCACGGCGGCTCATTCCCCACCCTTGTCGCTGAGAGACAAGGGTACTGGATATGTTGCTGCCGAGTGGGGGGGGATCACCATATACGGTGTCTACTTCTCCCCCAACCGGAGTCTGAGCGATTTCGAGGTTTTCCTTAATAATTTGGAGACCTCGATGCGGCGACTAGCGTCTGGGCACGTCCTAGTGCTGGGGGACTTCAACGCAAAGTCCGTTGCGTGGGGTTCCCCCAGGACGGACGCACGGGGCGATGCCGTGGAGGAGTGGGCGGCATCGGTGGGCCTCTGTCTCCTAAACAGAGGCTCCACCAACACGTGCGTGCGACAGCAGGGGGGGTCGATAGTGGACCTTTCGTTCGCTACCCCTGCTCTCGCCGCACGAGTAAGGAACTGGCGTGTCCTGGAAGAGGTTGAGACGCTCTCGGATCACCTCTATATCCGATTCGAGCTCTCCCGGATCCAGGACCCCAGAAGGGGTCACACGGCGCGGCGTTCTTCCCGCTACCCGCGGTGGGCTGTTACAAAAGTGGATAGGGACCTACTGGAGGAGGCAGCCATTATTTACGCTTGGCTGTCTCCGCGGCCTCAGACTGAGGAGGCAGACATGGGGGCGGGCCGCTTTCGCGATGCGATTACGCAGATTTGCGATGCGGCCATGCCCCGCATCCGAGGTCGTCGGCCTCCAAGGAAGGAGGTCTACTGGTGGTCCCAGGAGTTGGCGGACCTCCGTGCGGCCTGTACTCGTGCCCGGAGGTCCTACACTCGCAGCCGGCGGCGTCGCCGCGAAGAGGGGGAGGAGGACCAGCTTCATGAGGAGTACCGAGAGGCGCGGAAAACTCTGAAGCTGGCCATTAGCCGCGCCAAAGAGGATAAAAGAAAGGAGATGCTGGAGGGTCTCAATGGTGACCCCTGGGGACGCCCATATCGCGCGGCGCAACAAAAGCTCCGCGCGTCGGGCCCCCCCCTTACGGAGACTCTCCAGCCCAGCTTCCTGCTGGAAGTGGTTGAGGGCCTTTTCCCGCAACGGGTGGAGCACGTACCCCCGTCGATGGCCCCCTTGGCCGGAGACGACGGGGAGAACGAGGAGGATGGTGTTCCGCCCGTCACGGAGGCGGAGGTAGGGGCGGTTGTTCTACGGATCCGTTCCAAGAACACCGCCCCCGGGCCAGACGGGATCCCTGCCCGAGTGTTGGCCCTCGCCCTCGACCACATGTCCGACCGCCTCAGGGAGGTGTTCGACGCTTGCTTGGCGTCCGGGCGCTTCCCTGACTGCTGGAAGAGCGGGAAGCTGGTCCTTTTAAGGAAGCCGGGACGGCCTACCGACTCGGTCGCGGCCTACAGGCCCATCGTGTTGCTGGACGAGGCGGGTAAATTGTTTGAGAGGGTCCTCTCTGCTCGCATCGTCCGGCACCTTGGCGAGGTCGGCCCCGATTTGTCGGACGCCCAATTCGGTTTTCGAGCGGGGCGTTCGACGGTCGGCGCTGTGTTGCGCCTGAGGGCCGTGACCGAAGAGGTAGTGAGCTGTGGCGGCGTGTTGTTGGCGGTGTCGTTGGACATCGCCAACGCATTCAATAGTCTGCCATTCAGCTGCATCAGGGAAGCACTCCACTATCACGGAGTGCCAGGGCACCTGAGGCGGCTAGTGGCAGACTATCTCGAGGAGCGTACCGTCATGTACGAGGACCGAGATGGAGTTTTGAGTCGTCGGCCCATGTCGTGCGGTGTTCCGCAGGGGTCTGTCCTTGGACCACTCCTGTGGAACATGGGGTACGACTGGGCCCTCCGAGGCGACTTCCCCCCCGGGCTCGGCGTAATTTGTTACGCCGATGACACGTTGGTCACAGCCCGGGGGGCGAACTTTCAGGAGGCGGCGCGCCTGGCCACCAGGGGAGTCTCTCTGGTGGTCGGGCGCATAGAGGCGCTGGGTTTGCGGGTGGCCCTGGATAAGACGGAGGCCCTATTATTTCATGGGCCCCGTCGTGGTCCACCCCCTGGCGCCTCTATTGAGGTCAACTCGGTCCTCGTACCGATTCAGGCCCACATCAAGTATCTGGGCCTGATCCTTGACGGAAGGTGGCGCTTCGACGAGCACTTCCTGCAGCTTGCTCCAAAGCTGGTCGGCGCTGCGTCCGCCCTTGGGCGACTCTTGCCCAATTTGGGTGGACCCAGCGTCGCTACGAGACGGCTGTACACGGGGGTTGTCCGGTCAATGGCACTTTACGGTGCACCGGTGTGGGCGGAGGCTCTGACCGCCCAGAATAGGGCGCGCCTCTGGCGCCCTCAGAGGGTTATGGCGGTTAGAGCCATACGCGGCTACCGCACCGTGTCGACGGAGGCGGCGTGCGCGTTGGCCGGAACTCCCCCGTGGGATTTGGAGGCGGAAGTGCTCGCCGAAGTTTATCGGCGGACGACTGAGTTCCGGGCGGGAAGCGGCAGTCGGCCCCCGCCCGAAGAGGTACGCGAGTGGCGTGAGGCCGCTCGCCGAGCCACGATGGCTCGTTGGTCGTCCCGGCTGGAGGCTCCACGTGCTGGCTTTGCCGCCGTGGAGGCGCTCCAGCCGGTCATCGTCGAGTGGGCAGGGCGGCAGCACGGGACCCTTTCCTTCCGACTTACGCAGGTTCTTTCCGGGCACGGCTGCTTCGGGAAGTACCTGCACTCGGTCGCTAGGAGGGAATTGAGTCCCGCCTGTCACCACTGCGACTGCAGTGAGGACTCGGCTCAGCACATGCTGGCGGTTTGCCCCAGTTGGGCGGCGCAGCGTCGGGCCCTCACTGCAGTCATCGGAGTGGATCTGTCGCTACCGGCTGTCATACGCTCCATGGCCGGTAGCGACAGGAATTTTACCGCGGTCGCTACCTTCTGTGAGGAAGTCATCTCGCAGAAGGAGGCGGCGGAAAGGGTCCGGGAGGATGACCTCCACTCGGACTTAATTCGCCGCCGGCGAACCGGGCGGCGGAGGCGCGCTTACCAGCGCCTCATGCCGCCCTGAGTGTGGCCGCGGGTGGACGGGACGGGTTTTTCCCCTCCACCCGCTATAGTGGCCCCCCGCGAGGAGGCGGCGTCCGCGTGTGCCTGGACGTCGCCTAATTGAGAGGTTCTTCACCCGAAGGTGGTGCCCGCGCTTTTGCGGGCAGGCGCTAGGGGGGGTCCGGATGTCTTAATAAAAGCTGTTCCCGGATCCCTCCTACTTAAGGCGCAGTATGGCACACCGTGTGGTTTTAGTCGGTTCGATTCCGACACACCGCCCCACCGAAAACCCCGGTGGGGTGACGGCCCGAGGGGGTTTCCACACGCACAAAAAAAAAAAAAAAAAAAAAAGGGGTTAATAATCCTGACTGCTCAGCCAGAGGTTGTGAGTTCCATTCCGACCCAGGACAAATGATTAAATGAAATTTATCTATAATATGTATGTATTTAGAAATATATAAGTATGTTTATCAGCTGTCTGGTTACCATAGTACAGGCTCTGCTTAGTTCGGGATCAGACGGCTGTGTGTAAGGTGTCTCAAGTTATTATTAAATCATTGTTGTGAAGTAAAGGTACACAAAATGTTCCAAGGTAAAAAAAAATGTGACAATGTTAGAGGGCTTGAACTTCCATGTAACATCCAGTGCGAGGTAAACTGCTCGACTAATGCCGCGTGCCTATAATCAAAAAACGATTCGTTTTGCTTATCGGAGCGTATCCTTATTATCCCACTCAATTCTGTTATCGCTACATAAACACACGTATTTATTTTATTAAAAAGAGGCAAACTATAATAATAGATGATAAAACAGTTCACTATTAAATCAAAATGAGTTAGTTATGACTAGTTATACTGGTAGTGCTACGCTATTGGTCGGTTTACAAAAGTGGAGTGTTAAAAAAACAGGCATGCATTATAAGTTGACAACAATCACTTGAGTGGTAATTGAGGTACCAACAACCTAGCAGTTACTGTTACATATTTAGTGATTTCGATAGTTTATAGTAATAGTGGTGAGATTGTTTGAAAGTATGTGAAGATGGACGGATGGATGTTTGTTACTCTTTCACGCAAAAACGGCTGAGCAGATCTGGTTGAAATTTGGCACAGAGATAGATTATAGTCTGGAATAGCACATAGGCAATTTATTTCAACAAAACTATAAACTCGAAAGTGAGTTTGTTCGTTTGTTACACTTTCACGTCATGACTACTGAAGCAATCATCATGATATTTTGCAAACACGTTACCAGGGATAAAAAAAATGGTGATAGGGTATCCTTCATTCAGAAAAAAGTATTTTTTCTGAGGATAGACAAAATAAATTATACGAGACGAAGCCGCAGGCATAAGCTAGTATCATCAATTCAAATAAATAAAATTGAAGTGTCTGTTTGTAATATCAAAATAATAGTTTTTTAATCTCATACAGTTATTTGCACGATACCTATGCCTAAAATCTAGTTTAAATTTTTTTTGTCTGTATGTCTGTGTATTTGCTCCGGCTAATCTCCGAAACGAGTAGACCGATTTCCACGGGACTTCCACTGGCAGATAGCTGGTGTTATAAGGAGTAAATTAAGTTACTTTTTTTGGAAAAATAATTTGTACACGCAAGTGAAGCAGCGCGGGAACTGGTAGTTATTTATAAAATTGATATCAATAGTTTCATGGCCACCGTAAAAACAAAAATCTCATGATTCTATATATACTTTTCGCAAAAACACCTCTGTCTCATATAATAAAATTTTATTATACCTCGCAATTTACAATTTCACAGTATAATTTAGACGATTTTGTTCGGTTTAGTGCAAAACATTTATATTTCATACGTTAATTGACTTTACCTACTATAGAAGGAAGTTTCAACGCTGTCTGAGGAGGTTATATTTATTAAGAATATAACTTTATTTAAGGAAATTGAAGCTGAAGATACGGCAGGCCTGAAGTAGCCGAAACCATTGAGCTTGTTTGAAAATATTTTATCCATAGATGTTCCACCTCAGTTAATTAACAAAAAAAAAAAACAATTCAACGAAGTTGGTTGTAAAAAACATGAACTAATAAATATCTAATGTATTATATACTAAAACAGAATCAACATCCAAATCCTTTATTTCAATTAAACCACTATGGGTATTTTTAATTGTCAGGAGTAGTAGTCAGTCAGACTAAGTCAGTCGTGAAGCTAGTTGCCTGTTCCAATTCGTATAGCCAGTGGAGAAGAACAGGCAAGAAACTTCAAGGACACTCTTTTTCAAAATGTTTTTTACAAATCTCTGGTAACATAGCTTATATGCGCAAGTTTAATGTGAGGACAATGTAACGTATTGTTCTAAACTATAAACTACTACTATATGTAAGTAATAGCAGTTCGGAAATGACCAGCCCCAACCAACGGTTCTCGTCCACGAGCATGACGCACGCGCCAGCCATCGTCCACTTCAACCATATGATATCAATTGACATCAAAGGGAGCCGAACGACCCGACATGTACGCCACCATCGGCAGGACGTCTAAGTGATCATGGCACTCACAACCTAAAACCTTTACGTTAGTGAAACAATAATGAAAATTAGTGCATTTTTTAGAAAGTCTTGGATATACCAACATCGTCAACATACATACGGATCGAATACAGAACTTTTCTTTCTTTGAAGTCGATTAAAAATATTTCATCATTAACACCATTTACAGTACACGTGAAAGACGGGTATAGTCAATCCTTTTACGATGCTCTCTCTTAAAACAGAGCATTCTTTAGCTGACAACTTTCCAACGTTAGACATTCATCATGCAAGTTGGACTCAAGTCGATTTTAGTCAAAAAAGTTACATATAACTAGTCTATGGACTGATTACATAGACTGCTGACACAGAAGCCATATACCATAACCGCTCACACTAAATCATTACAGTACTGTCCATCCAAAGGTTTCCTGGAAGATATTGCTTGGTGTGATAAGGCCGCCCATTGTGCTTTTTATGTTTAAAGTTGTTTTTTATATGTATATATATCATGTGTTTTGTGTAAAATAAAGAGTACTATCTATCTATGTATCTATTTTATAAATCTGCCATGGTAAGATGAGTTCCAAAATTTACAATGAAATAAACCACGAAAAAAACAAAATAGCAATTTAAAAAACCAAATGAATGTTGACACCCACACATTTGTATACAGAAGCACACACATAATACTCTTAAAAATACCTACTCTTAGTTCTATTAACCTCGAAATGTCAACGGAACTTATAATAGAAATTTAACGCTACACACTTCTTTAGTCTATAAATAGGTACTTTTTATCGGAACAAAAAATTCATTGTTACCGACCAAATCCTTAATTTCCATCAAATAATATGCTAATAACAGCCACATGACGTACAGACAGACAATTTCGTTACATTAGGCCGAGCGCACAGGACATTCACCTTGTGCAGCAAAAAGCTGTACAGTGTTACAAGTCAGGACAAATAAATGGCCAGCGGTGCGTTGTATGCAAAATGTAACCTGCTTTGTTCGTAAGTACTGATATACAAAGAACATGACTTTCTGTTCATACTTGAAAAATTACTTCAACAAAATAGAATATGAACTCTACACTGTTCTGTACTTGTACTCAATTTTATCAAACGAAGTAAAATCATTACTTAAATTTATTTATCATAAAGAACAATAGAAGCTTACAGTTAATACATAATACCTACATATACCTAATATTCATAAAAATCTAATAATATTTTCATCAGTACGTATTAGAATGGTTTCGATGGCGCTCAACTAAGTAGTAATTATTATATAAAACCAGCTCTATGTTATGGTCCTTCCATCAGCAAAATTTGCATATTTGATAAAAAAAAACTAACTAACTCGCCCATCTGTAAGGTAAGTAAAACAATTTAAAACATATTATATACATACAACATATTATATTCATTGTGACAGGAATAAAACTGAACGTGAGGCTTTGCTGGAAGAACTTAAATTAAAGTGTGAAGAGCTGCTCAAGCTTCGAAGCAACGAAAAAATGGTACGATGGGGATAACATATAGACAGTGGATCAAAACCCAAAAAAAAATAGAATACATAAAAGTCATATCCTATGATCGCCATACCACATGAATGAATTAAAAAAATCAATAACTTTCTTTTCACTTTGGTTAATGTTGTCAAAACATACAATAAATTAGACCAATGCAACGTTGCCTGACTATACACAAAAAAAAAAAAAACAACATTCAAATTAGTTATATAGTAGAAGGTCTTTCTTAAAATGATAATTTTTATAGATCAATCACATTATAAATATTGTATGTAAATGTGTGGATAATTTGTGAAGAATATAAGTGGAATTTATAATTTAAATTTCGCTTTTCTTAAACATCGATTCCACTTATTACATTAATATTATAAAAAAATTTTTTGAGAGTAAAAGCGATTCATCATGTTATTACTTTGTGTTGCTCACTCCTTATAAGGTAAACAATAACTTTAAGCACTTATATGTTTAACACTTATATTATTTTTATGAATCATTGTAGCAAAACGAAGGAATAAAAAACATTAGTCAGTCTTTGTATAGCAAAGTCTCAGGAATAATATCCCTCGAATGAATAAATGTTCTGTGTTGGGATGTCGTATTTAAGATTTTACATATTTTGCTGATTAACTTAGCCAAGCTATTTATAAGAATTATAGTAGTCTTTAATTACAAAATTTTGGTGGGCTTGTAATTTTTTAATCACATTTTTTTATTATACTCGTTTCAAACATTATAATGTCTTTCAGCGCTCTGCTTAATTCAAACGCTAAAATGACAAAAGGCCAAACTTAATTTTATTTGATCTGCCATCGTACTAGGCTATCATTAGGCTTTTAGACGTTGCGAGACTAAGACTCGTAAAAATTACACCTCATAATACTCCGATAACGTCAACATTTTCTTGATTTCACGTACTTTACCTTTTCTGAATGACACTTTATTTTTTCAAAACAACATTTATCACACACACACAATATTTATCACCAGCAAAATCGATACTGCTCTTAACTTTGGACGCATAATCTCAGTTAAATAATAATGCCTAAATGCATGTATGCAGGAAACTAGCTTAAACCCCAAAAACAGGTTTTAAACAATTTACATTTAACCGTAATCTATATTTTATTATTATTGGAATAATATCTATATTTCAGTATCGAGAAACAAGTATTTGCATTGCAGTTTCTGCCAATTTGAAGCTGCATTCCTGATCTGGGCCCGCGGTGTAATCACCTTGTTATAAATCCTTGAGCATCAAGTTTGAGTCAAATAACGGTTCAGACCAGTTCGCTCGTTAATAGCACGTGCCTTCAACGAATATGTATGACTTCCCCTTGACACAGGGGATGAATGTATAATTATTAAATGATTTATGTTTTATTAAATTTTTAATTGACCCGGACAAAAACAAGTGGATCTTCATATATAATTTTAGCCTCACTTTTTTATCTTTCTAATTGATTTTGGCCTGAAGGTAGGGCCTATAAACAATTGCAATACAAATCATAGCTCTGATGCGATGACAACTCTCCCATCATCTGTGGAGCTCTGCCGATTGTACTTCATAGCAGATCTATTTATAAGCTACTACTTTTTTCGCGGCTTCACTAGCGTTAACATAGAATTTGTCAATGAACCCATCTCTCGGGAAAAGTAGTTTTTTTCTGGATTTATGTTATTAAGTTGGGATACCAATGATAGGCCTCCTCTTAGTATACAAGGAAAACCCTCAGTTATACAGGGACGGACGGTAGAACACATCTTATGTAATTTTATATCGCTCGTGATTTGGGAATAGGTAGTTTACCAAATCACGAATGACGATCATGGGACGCCAAAGTCGGCTCCACGATATTACTCGACATTTACCAGTAGGAAAACACACTTCGGTTATAGGGCGCTAGTGTGTAGTTTATACACCGACTCCAATGTCACAACAATCTTCTTTAAAAAAGCTTCTATGTACTGCAACTTTGGGGAAGCATAAATACCGTGTATAAACAGTCCGGTCGCAAGGACTTACGCCTATTACGTCAGATCGTAAAAATCCTAAACACTACTATCCCAAAAACTAATATTCAAGTTTAAAATACTTAATAAAAAATATTTAATATTTGCTTGGAACTCCGCTCGCGTATAATGTTTGGAATAAATATAGCGTGAGCGTGACACAAACCAATTTCGATGTTAAATGTAATCTTAAACTAATAACCACGACTTTAGTTTTTTTTTTTAAAAAGACTACTAGTAACGTGGGTCACACATTACTAGTATTCTTGTTAACCATTCCAGCTAAGCTAAATGCTTGTGTTAGTAGTGGGTTCATGACGGTAGTGCACTGGGGGGTTCGAACCCGCAAACACTTGATCGCAAGTCCGACGCCTTAGCCATTACGCTACCGCTGGTTATTTATAATAGTAGTAACACACAATCATATGTATATTTATACTAACTAACGGTACAAATGTACATAATCATTATCTTCGTAAAATACTAAAATAGTTAAGAATAGTTATAAATACTTAACATTAAAACAGTTTTAAGAAAACAATGTTGTGTCTCAGTACTTTGTAACTACCGTTTATTGCCTACGCGACGGCGTTTACGACCAGCAACTGTCTGGTTGTGTGTAGTCTATAGTCTATAAAGGTTTATGTTCTTAGGAACTCTACGAGATGGCTACTTTATAAGATAAGAAAGGTATTTTAATGTTCCTCCAGGAAGAATTCCTCGACCAGACTTTGGGGGTAACGTTTCGTGAGCCGCGGCTCAACGGTTGAGAATTGCAACCATCGCAAAATCTTTCAGTACATGATGCAGGGTCATCATCTACACTAATATTATAAAGCTGAAGAGTTTTTTTCTTTGGTTAAACGCGCTAATTTCAGGATTTCCTGGTTCTAATCGAAAAATTATTTTACTGTTAGATTGCACATTTATTGAGGAAGGCTGTATAACGTTGCAAAAACGTTACAAAAACGGGTAAAATTTACAAACGCAGACGAAGTTGCGCGGGTCAGCAGTCAATCATAAGATTGTCATAAAGTTGAGCATACACATTGGGTACAGGGACAACATAGGATACCTTTTATTCAAAGAACAAATAGCCTTCTTAAGGATTTCTGAATTTATTAACAAAATCTACATTAAAGCAAACCAAGGCGCGAGGTAAGGCTCGTTTTCTATATAAATAAAAACCTAATCAATGTTTGTTTGTTTGTTCTGTATGCGTTCCCAAACCATTGATCAGATGGTGGTGAAACTTTGGTAGGGTGACCCCCGCGAGGGTTCCTTACCCTAAATATCTATTTAAAAAAAGAAAAAAAAAATGGCATTGCAACGCATGCCGGGTACAGCTAGTCATCTATAAAACTAAGTAAAGATAAAACAGTTCAGCATCTTTTTCTCCTTTGTTTGTCAACCGAATTAGTATAATATATATAATAAATAAATATAATATTTCAACTGAAAATTGTTTTCTTTTTGTAAGTATGTTACGCGATATTTTCCACATTTGTTAACCGATTTCAATAATTCTTTTTTTAATTGGATTGATTTAGATCAAGGTTCGTCCCTTTTAAATTTGAAGAAAATGTTCAACCTCTAAGGGTGGAAAATGAAGGGATGGAGAATACAGCTAATTTATCATGATTTAGGCGCGTTGAAGCCCTTTTTTTTAAAGCTGGAAACCCCCACAAGGTCACCTCACTGGGGCTACTGGTGAAGTGGTATGTTCAATATAACCAACTAAAACCACACATTGTTCTGTCACAAGTGAGTCTATTGCAAGAGGCTCATATATACCCTAGGAAAAGCCCTTCGCTTTGCCCCCCTTCCGAATTAGAGAGACTGGAGATGGCCGAATTTCAATCTACTATAGGCGACCACGGCGTTTATGATAAAACATCTAATTTCATTAATTGAATTAACATCGCCTATACAGAGTAAAATAATTATTGAACACATTTATGTTCTAAATGAAAACCCACGCGTCATTGCCTCTCACACTTTACCGTGAATTTTTTACTTAGCCAAGCAGAGCACATCGAAAACATTCATTCATTTAACCAACTTTAAACTTACTTTTGGTTAACCAGAAACTATTCGGTTTTGAACTTTACGCCTCTCTAATAAAAACTATAAGTCAGTGTTAAACAGTAATGGTTAAGTTGTACTAAAACTCGGCCATAATTTCTCAATTAATGCTCTATTAATGAAACTAATCTTGAACTTTCACGGTATAGAAATAAGGTAGTATTACTCGTTTTTCAGTTGTAATATTAAAATTGTAAAAACACAATAAGTTTCGCTTACGTAGTGTGAAGTTTACAAAGAGCTAGTTTAGAAAGTAACATCTAGTTAATTAGACATCTTTTGACTCAATTGTACAGCCGACTGATCTTCGAGCCTGTTTGTATAGAAATGTATTTAAAAAAAACGGCCAAGTTTGAGTTGAACTCGCGTGAGGAGGGTTCCCTACGATGATGTATTTACCAAAATTTATTTAAATAACAAACTTAATTTCAAGTGCAAATGTAAGTTTGTACGCACAATATTATCTCTCTCTCTCTTTCTCTGTTTTCTCTCTTTATCATGTCTTTCTAACCTTAAAACGAATAATCTTAAAATATAAGAAAAATATGTATTTGTGACCCTCACAACAATTGCTTTCATTTAATACACACGGTACAGTTTGCATTTCTTTTAATTGTCTAATTTATCCTCCAAAAGTGACTCCCATTCATAACACAGGAATTGATATGTGTAATAAATTTCAACTTAATCAGTTCAGTAGATTCGGAACAAACAAAGGGGCTGTGACAAACGTACAGACACAGAAGTGAGTCCTATAAGGGTTCCTTTTTTTCGATTGGACATACGGAACCTTAAAAAGCAAAAAAATACTAAGAAGGAAACTGAATGTGTAGACAAACTTAACCTACATTATCTATTATTATATTATTTCATTCAATGGTTGAAAGACTATTTGTAGATAAATAATATTGTTTGCTTCAAAGTAATCTGACAGCCATTAGATACTTTCTAACAAATAACAGTCACAAAAATGACATCGATCTTTGAGATCTCGCTTTTCATAACAATAGTGTAAGTAACTCAAAGATATTAAGTGTAACTTAATGCTAAGCATTATCTACCAGTCTACATTACGTAATAAGTAATATGCACTAAAAAGTGAGAAATATTAAAATCAAATATTTGTACTAAAACTGACATAACACAAATAGGAACATATATTGTCAGTTTTTAGACGAGGAGACTTCGTTCGTTGAACAAAGAGGGACTGGGTGCCATCTTGGTATGCTGCGTTACAGCGTTCCAAAGGACAGACTGAATATCACGTGTATTTATTTTTTCGTAGAACACGCGATTATTTTAAAAATTGTAAATATATTTTCAATTTAAAAAAATACACGTGATTGGGGGGGTAGCTTGATCGCCGCTTCGCATGTATATATGTATAAGTTCTCTCGGTAGTAATTAATAGGTTGGACATCACAGACGTCATTTAGTTTTTGGCGGTTCGATGCCCACATAATCGCTTTAACGTCCCTCTTCTACCCCGGATATTTTCCCATATGCAAACCACAAATAAAAAAAATGTATTTCATCCTCGACCTCCTTACTAAAGTTATTTTAGACCCCCCACCCCTTGTCACACATTGTCAAACTTCGTTGACCTCCTCCCCCCTTAACGTGGAACGTAATTTATGAATGACCCCTAAGAGGATTGGAAGTACATATTTGAGATGGAAGATGGAAGGAACAGGATAGTACTTATAGAGATAGATTGGGGAGTGTTAGCATCAGCTCGAGAAGGTCAGGGTCGCGTGCCTGTAGCTCGAACTGGCTATAGCCGGGAAATCCGTACCCTTTAACTTACATACTCATGATATAACTTACGTATCATTATCGAGGGAGAGCCATGCTTCGGCACGTATGGATCCGGCTCCACCGGAATGATACCACGGCCTCACAGAAAACCGGCAGTGAAGCAACGTTTACTCCCAGCTTAAAGGCCGGCAACACACTTGTGACTCTTGAGTTGTAGGCACCCATAAAAAAAAAATACATATTCATGACGTTGTAGTCGAATGCCCTACCGCTGCACTGCATAGGTTGTCGTAAAATCAAAACTATCAAAGTATTAAAGTATCTATTAAATAGGAAAAGTATTATACGATCACTGTTATGGTTGCTATTTAATAACATTCTATATCCTGAACGTAACATTTATTATACACTAGCAGCGCCCCGCGGTTTCACCCACGTAAGTCCCGATCCCGTGTGAATATCGGGATAAAAAGTAGCCTATATTAACATATAGGCCATCCAGGCCTCCAGCTATCTACATACCAAGTTTCATCGCAATCGGTTCAGTAGTTTTGGCGTGAAAGAGTAACAAACATCCATACATCCATACATCAATACATCCATACATCCACACATCCATACATCCATACATCCCCACATCCATACATCCATACATCCATACATCCTCACAAACTTTCACGTTTATAAAATTAGTAGGATATTATGGCACCCATAAAATCTTTAAAATCTGTTTACCAAATATGGAGTTTATGGCGTCCTTTAGTAGAAAAGACATCTCTGGAAAAGGTCTCTTACAAAATAACTTGGCAAAAAGGTAGGAAGGGGATTGTATCATCGTCCTGGCCATGGAATTTTATTTATTTACAACTTAAATGGTAATTTATTTTTACAATGATATTTAACTTAAAAAAAACTATCACCGACTTCAATGCGCCTAAATATTCCACGCTTAAAGGATAGATATTTTTTTTTTTAAATGAGACTCGCGCTCGCTGGTAGTACAATAGGGAGTAGGCGGCTATCCTACGGTAGGCGGGTCTTACTGCACTAATCCTTTACACGTGGGGAACATCACGCCATATATGACGTAGATCGTATGATCTTGTGCTTCGTCCTGACGCATAAAGGTTACTCGCCTACTTGCCACAAGACCAACCTTGAGTACAAACAATTCAATTAAAAAGAGAGTTATTGAAATCGGTTTACAAAAATGGCTAAGAAATTTAACATATACAAAGAAACAGTTGAACTGAGAACCTTCACCTTTTGAAGTCGATTATAAATTACGCTAAGGGTCACCTTAGCCTACGATTCTGCGTCACCAGGGATATATTCAAGAAAAGTATCAAATCATAGAAAAACGTTTTTAATGATGATACATGTGCGAGTATAAAAAATCGTACGCGATGTTTTTTTTTTATTTTAATTTTTAGCATTTTTTAGCTCCATAATGTTAATACAGCTAAATGCAACGATAATTTCGTTAAAGGACGAGTGGGCGCAGTTTGGCGCCCGAGCGTAATTTGTTTTTATAAAAACTGTAAAAAGATTCTTTTACCAGGATCTATTTTTTTTCTGACCCATCATCAAAGGTACCATTAGTACTATCGTCTGTCTTCGTTTTTAGGAGCGTTTTACTAACAGCCTGTATGTATTAGGTAAAGGCAGTTTAAAAAGATATTGACATCATCATTTCACCGATAGGAAGTCCACTGCTGGACATACGTCTCCCTCAATGACTGCTAAGAATAGACTAAGACTACTCATAATTACTTACTTCAAATTACTTTATCAAAATCAAGAATTGGGAGATTATTTTAATGGTCCAGTTTAATGCTAATGATGAAAAATATATAACAAGTTTGAAGCCACAACACCTGTCTCTTGGATTTGTTTAGTTTTTTTACGTTAGCTTAGTCTATTACGCCATTTTGATTATACAAATCACTGTAAAAAAATTTAATACTCTACAACCAATAATTTGTTAAACTGTTATTCAGCTGCAGTTGTTTAACTAAGCGTAGTTTTATCACTCAAATCTATACATATATATAAAGTTGCAGAGTTTGTTTGTTTGCTGGAACGCGCTAATCTCAGGAACTACTGGGCCGATTTGAAAAAATATTTCAGTGTTAGATAGCCCATTTATCGAGGAAGGCTATATATATCATCACGCTAAGACTAATAGGAGCGGACCAGTGACAATAAACGTAGGTGAAACTGCGGTGACGACTAGTTAAACATATGTGTGACATGTGTGAGTAGCACTGAGTCTGAATTTCACTGTCATCTATGTAACTCCGGCGAGTTGGTTTATTCACATCTTCTGTTCGTGCTTTCGATTAAGACACTATCGCTCTAGTGTTAATATGATCATGACGATTTTTCTACGGTAGATAAACCACGTAGACGTAAGGTAGTGACGTAACCATCTATAGATTCAACCGGGCTTTAGAAAGTTCGTTTCAGAACGCTGTTGTGGAAAAACTTTTGCGGTTTTCGAAGCGTTGGTTCGCATAGCTACGCACCAAAAACTAGACTGTATTGTTCATTTTCGTCCTTGCTTTTATCTAGAACTCTAGAGCAATCGTGCCTTTCAATAAATACGGGGATGAGCTATTCCTGCAATTGGATGTATCAGATCTAAACCAGTCTTACAAATATAATTGTACCGATTCGGAAGGAGATCGGAAAAGTGTGAAGATTCAATTCCCAAACTGTTGCATACTGTTTTGTGAAATTCTTAGATCAATATTATTACTATCTATAAATATGCTGGTGGAATTTCTTCATCAATCAATAAATCAGCTTATCGCAGTCCACGGCTGGACATAGGCCTCTCCCAATATCTTCCATAGCACCCGGTCCTCAGTCTTCCGCATCCAGTCAGTTCAGTCCGTCAGTCCATCTATCTGGAGGGCGTTCACCCTTCCTTTTACCTTCGCACATAGGCATATATTTTATTAAAGAATTTTAAGTTTTTGATAGTAACATCTATTGGTACATATTTGTTTACATAAAGTGCTTAAATAAGCAGACAGTTAACTGACGGAAGGCGTGCCTAGCTTTAACCCCAACTAACTAATCTAGCCTCAACCTCGTTGAAGCTCAGAAATATTCCAGTACGGTTGTATATCGCAATCTTTTGAAGGGCAATGCTGTTTTCCCTCCCAGGCGTCTTACATTCACCCATAAATCTGCATATCTCCTAATATGTCACAAACATGAGGGGTCTAACAGTAATGATACCCTAGATGACATAAACACAAGAATTGTCCCACAAACCCTTAACAACAAAATACCGTTGGTTATCCTTTAAGGGCCCTACCATTATAGCATCAGAGCAATCATAATATAACTTATAATTATCCAGAGACATAAATATGATACCAAATTGGGTACTGAACAGAGCAAGTTTTAAAACGGCATGGGAAACTCGTTCTAGCGGTCCATCACAGTGTTCTTGCAGAATAAGGCTACGAAAACAGCGGATTGCAACATAATAGCGGGAATTAAATAAACAGACAATTATGGTTGACACACATGTTAAAAAATAGTTAAATATAAACCAAAGATTTTAACCGAATTCTCTATTCAGATTTAGCCATTAAACATTTAGTTCTCGAAGATTGATTAAGAGGAGGAAACAGCAGATTTCTGTCCATAAGTACCCCACGTTTGTCTACCACTTCTTGGATCAGCATTAACCGTAGCTTATTCGCAAACTTGTAAAAAATTGATAAAAGTTTTGTTGGATACTTACACCAGCCTTAAGATATGTATTATATACTCAAAACTAATATACTATTTTATTAATATATTGTACATTGTTTATCAAATTTTCTATTTGATATTACAGATCTCTAAACTATTCCTAATTGTTAACTCGCTTTTTTAATGTTTCAACACTGGCATTCAATTCATATTCTTAAACGTGTGCTTGGTTAACCTTACTAAAATAAATAAATGGACAAGCGAAAGGGGACATATTAGCCCTCCTTAAAAAAATGGGAATACTTTTATTTAAAAAATCAACTAAAATAAGCATATATATAGAAAGTTATATATGTATATATTTATATATAAATTTAAAGAAAGTTCTGGAAGTTAATTTACCCTAGGACTTCTTTATAAGATGACTAACAGTGGAGTAATAACTTCCACGTAAAAAATATATTTATACCATGGACTACGATAACCGCTTGCCAGTAAATAGGCCTTATAATCCTATGAAAATATTATAAACAATGTTATTTACTTATTTTTCTTTTTGAAGATTGAAGTATTTATTTTAATTTAAGCCCCAGCTTCTCTTATGGCCACACACTTCGCTCCTTATTTGTCTACAACCGATCGAGTACAGTTAGTCGCAATATTATCTAGCTGCTCACAATAGGTTTAATCGTGCGATACAGTCGTGCGCTCAACTCGGCAACGGAACTGTACAAAAGTTATACATTTTTGCTATCGAAATCGTGATCATGTGGTTATCATATCTTATACAACTTTTTCCGAATGATGATACCTTTTGATGTTTGATGTGGAATGAGTGTGGTTAGTTTTTTGATGGTTAGGTATGCAAGTAACGGGACTGCTATACCGGCAGTATTTTGTGATATAGTGTGGCGACTATACAAAAATTGTTTACGAATATGGTCCAATATATAAAACCTGGTCAAACCGAAGCTGCCTGACTCTTGACGTCCACCTACAGAAGCTAGGAACCAAAAAACCCAAGCGGTGTTTCCTATGGTGGGTCTCCAAGGCCCATCAAGAAGTCCCTATATCATGAGCGTTACGATTGCTGCTACTTATATATGTATACATATGCCATAATAATAGCTTAGAAAATATTCAAATAAATTTTAAGGATCAGTAATTTCTAATAAATATAAAAAAATATACAGATATTCTATGTTAACCATGATCTGAGATATTAACCTATTTTAACTACTATGAAACCCGCGTCCTTGCAGCCGTATGCACTGCCACTGCGCTAAGTAGCTCGTCATAATGTAAGGATCTAATTCTTGCTCATTCCCGAGCTTAATGGCCTTTGAGTACGTACAACTTACAGATTAAAAAACCATTCGAAAAGGGATTATAAATGGTGGTTTAGACTTATTCTTCTATTACTTCGATAAAACATAAAAATTTTAATCAAACTTCGCGTTGTAAAAGTCGAAGTAGAAGCTCTGATGTTTGAAATGAAGAGGCGCACTGTTTACAGCACATGGCGTGGACAAATTCTCACCTGACGTCAGCAACAGACTAATTGAGAGTCAGAGTATCTTGGTTTAACCAAAAACATTTTGTTGTTGGCACAAGTACACGGCCCTTCCTGTGATAAGCTACTTTGATAATGTTAGTAGTGTCTAACTTATACACCAGTTACATCATTAGTTACCAATCTTATAATGGAATTTTGGTGATTCTACTCAAGACCATAGTTGAAAGAGAATGGAAAAGTTTCCTTAAGCAAGCGGCTCTAAGGCGAGACAAAATTTGTTGCTATCTCCAAAAAAAATTCAGTAGAAAGTAAATGAACAAATTATAGTTTAAAAACAAAAAAAAATCATACTATAATAAGAAATCGAACTGTGGAGGAACGGGTGTTATGTCCCTCCAACACAAAGGTAGGATCCTCCGACCAGGGGAGGTGATCATGCCTGGCGGGCCGCGGCCCAACGGTTGATGTTGAGAAGTTGTATATATACAAATCGGCGCGAGAACTCTCATGGCGCGATGCAGGATTAGTAGTTACTTCGTATTTCACCTTGTCTTCGCTAGATGATGTTCGAGTATATTTTTACTGTATGTGGAAGTCGCCACAGAACAAAAAAGTGATATTGTTTTTATTCTGATGATACTGATGTAATAATATATTGTTATTGACCCTTGATTCGTGTGCAAATTTTGAAGTCAATCAGGTGTGTTGGTGAACATAACATTGAAAGATTCTGTTACATACATACTACATACATACACAATTACTTACACACATGACGAGCTGATTATAGCGTGTTAAAACGTATTCAAACCACATTATGACGAAAAATCTAATAACTGTAAACGACAATTCTCGTGTATAAAAAATGTATTTTGTATGTCTCGGAAACGCTCTAACGCATTATAATTTTGTATTTAAAATACAACATATTTAAGACATATACCTAATATAAAGAGAGTTTTTTATATGATTAACTAGTAAGCCTGATACAAATAAAACATGAATCGCGGAAATCCCACTCGAAACTGCGGCTCTCTGTTTCAACGATGACTATCGAAAACTGAGATGAAAGATAAAACGAATGAAATCAAAAAAGTTCCGACTGAACTCGTTAAAGGCTATCTGATCATACAAAATCATGTAGCTGTAGAAAAAACATTGGAAAATACACTCGCAACATGATTACAAGATAAAGGTTTATTGGTCTCAAAAATTGTTCTAGAATATACGAATGACGTTGATTCCACAAGGAGTGTAGTGTTCAATGATTAAGTGCACCTTTCCTCCTTGAAGGCACAGTATAGCCACCGCGTAGTTTGAGTCAGTTTGATTCCGAATTCGACCGCACTGAAAACCGTGACAGTGGTGATGGCCTGTTAGGGTTTCCATAAGCACAGAAAAACGGTCTGTCTTTCTCTTGTTCTAAATGCAACAAGGACTCTAGAATAAGTTAAGCGTGACTCGACGTCGCTTCACCCTTTTGAAATAACAGATAAGTGTGGGTCTCTTTTATGTCAGACTCGACACTAGTATAGTATATAGTAATACACACATGAGTAAAACCAAAATTATACCTACATCTTGTGGTCTAATGACATCCTTTTGAGTACCATTATCCGTCAAAAGAAAAGATACTCTGTGTACTGTGCTTTCGACATATACTCTCTTACTCGAGCTAACGATAGGCAAATGTTTTTCGATTGTGGATTGTTAACTTTAATATTTTCGAGTTAAATTGTACTTACTTCAGGGAGATACTATTAATCTACATATTCTTAAATGAATAAGACTAGTCTTTTGAGTTTTTTTTTTCTATTGAAGAATGACAATAAATTAAAAAACTAATTTCATACCACATTTAGAACATAATTTGAAAAAGAAAATTGCTTAAACAAACATCAAAAAATGATCGTACGTAAACCCAACAAACCTGTAGAAACTAACAAAATTTCATCGCACTGTGAAAACCTTGGCTAATTAAAGCGTAACGCATATAAAACAAACACACAAGTTTAAGGTCAACGCTCACTAACAATGGCCTGATGTAACGTTATGCGCCGGCGCATACGAATATGTTAGATAATGTTTGGTTACGAGTTAGTTGGTTTCCGATATGGTAGCTAGTTTTTGCTTTTAGTTAAAGCGTTATGTATATGAAAACTGTAAATTTTCGGATGGAAATAAAAAGTATTTTATGAAAATTTCTCATCCTGATTCATGTCCGAGTAACGGAAGGTGATATAAGATGTTTTAAAACTAGTAATAGTACTTTCCGTGCACTTGCATAAACGTGGGTTTATGGTCACTTTTCCGCCACCAAGAGTCATAGTGCGATATTAAATAGCCTACAAGCTTCCTTAAGAATAAGACTATCAAATGAAAAAGGTATGATGCCAATTTAGCTGGCGATTCTGGAGTTTCCGGAGATTAGCGTTGCAATAAATCCGACATTTCATCCAATAATCTACGGCTGTTTTAGTTCATTTTCTTTTTTGAAGTGAAAACTTCTTTAGGCACGTTTGTGCACTTTTGCTATGGGCAAAAAGTACTGAACTCGTGACCATCACGCTAATAATACATATTTAGATCCACTAGAGGGCGCTAATCTAAACATTGAGTTCTGTCAGCTCCTTATTAATTAATGTCCAAACCGGCTAATGTGACGTTTGAAGTTCGTCGTTTCGTTTAAGTTTTCACTTCTGTCGGCACTCCCATGACTGCCTATTTTTTTCTTTTATAAAGATACCTCACACTCGGCCGCCTGATCCCAAACTAGGCCCAGCCTGTACTATGGTAACCAGACTGCTGATCAACATTCTTATATATTACTAAATAGATACATATAATAGATAAATGACACCCAAACACAGAACAAATCGTGCTCATCACACAATTATTTGTCCTGGGTGGAATTCGAAACGATGACTTTGGCTCAGCAGTCATTAATAGTCATAGAATTTATTTGTGTCATTGATCAGGTAATTGATAACACCCTTAAAGGAAGGTTTTTCTCACGCTGATTAGTATCCTTACAACATCCAATATCAAATTGTAAACCTTGTCCTACCAGGTGTGATTACCTAGCCTGGTCGGAGCACAGTCTTAACCTCTTTGTGTCGGAGGGAAGGCACGCCCCATTCCTGAACGATATACGATGTGTTTGCTCTAAATATTTCAACAGTACTTTCATTTATGTTAGTCTAAACGTATCTAGGCAGAGCCTGTACTATGGTAACCAGACTGCTAATAAACATACTTTAATATTTTTAAATACATACATATTATAGATAAATTACACCCAGAGACAAAACAAATTTTCATGCTAATTACACAATTATTTGTCCTGGGTGGGAATCGAAACCATGACCTCTGGCTCAGCAGTCAGGGTTACTAACCGCTAGACCAACAGGCCAGTCATTCAGACTGAAGAGTTTTTTTTTTAATGTGCTAATCTCTGGAACTAGCAGCCCGATTTGAATAATATGATTTTAATTTGTCAGCCTAATTCATGAGGAAGATTATGCCGTATTTAAAATCAAGCTGCTACCCTTAGGAGCGCAGCAGTGACCATAAACGCGAGTAAACCCTTGGCGTTCGGCTAGTTATTATTAGCACTTAATTATGGTCAGACGCATAAGCAACAAAATATTGTTTGGTCAACACTGCCATGGCTCATAGTATACCGTTAGCTTACGTGGAGGTATTCACTGCTAAATCGTTAAGGCTTTGATAAAATTGCCACGCAAGGATACCGCATTGTATGACATCACCAAGGCTAAACATCTTACTCGACATTAATTATGACCAAATTGACTGCACGCATGGCGAAAAGGTTAAAGTGGTTGCCTTGCTATTAAGCCGTCGAGTGCAGTGGGTTCGATTCTAACACGGGACAAAAATTGTAGTGATCTACAAATAGTTGTCCCGAGTCTGGGTGTCCTTTGTGTCCGTTATTTCATTATTTGTTAGATCCCGTGCGACACATGAATCATTCCTGGTGCGGGAGGTGTTTAAAAAAAAAAAGTAGTCAAATCATACTCTTTTTATTCGGTTGTAAGTTAAGTATCTGAACCTCCGTGAGTAAGGTCTTTGGAGAGAAATTAAAATCATTTTGACGAAGAAACTGTTGGAAAGCACTTTCACTCGTAATGTATCTCTAAAGGTCTATTAATCATAATCATAATAATCATAATCATTTATTTCGTGAAAACATAGGTAATAAAAGGTCTTGAAATATGACATGAACATTGACTAATTGAGTAAATTTGAATATATCAATTGATGGCGTTGATGAGAGGTAATAATTTCACTTTCCACTTTGAAGTGAGTGACACCTCTTTTATTGCCAGTGGTTATAGACATCGGTAATCGTTTACTATAAGGAAAGCTGTATATTTGTTTGTCAGCTTATTGGTTTATAAGAAAAGTGAAGGTATATTTATTAATCGAATGCAATGAAGTCTAAATGTCATCTAAGTGCTTACATCAAATCTGACATTTTAACAATAATAAAATTGGATATAAAAAAGTCATAATCACCACAAAATGTATTCGTCCTTATTATAGTTACTTTATACGTGTAATTTGTAGAGATTAGCAGCAATCAGATCATACATGATATGATATTTCCATCATCTGAGTTGTAATTAATGTTGGCAGCTTAAAATTTATTACTGCAACAGAAATCATGTTGATTAGTTTCTCATTTATTTTTCGCCAGTATTTCTTATATTTTTTTACAACATAAACTTAGCACATTCACGCATCTGGTTTTTACCTGAGAAAAAAATTGGTTTTCCTGTTGGTTAACCAAGTTTAACGGTTATTTTGACGTGAGAGCAATAGCCTTATGATAATTTATGGTACTTTCATCTTCCGGATTTAAAAAAAGTCAGTAATGCACTGATTATTGTTGTTGAAATTGAATCCTATTAGGTCAAGCTGACCACAAGACTACACACTGAATGCAGAATTACATTTGCGTTATATTGGAATATTCGAATGTACTTAATAATCATGGCCGTTTCTTTCTTTCACAGATGTGACTAAACTCGACATGGCAGCCACAGATGGCCAAGTAGTAGTCGCAGCTTCCCGCTGGGCGGACGAGGGCAACTACCTCCGGGAATTCGTGGCAAAAAACCGCATTCCAAACGTCGCCAAGATCATAAAAGGGCAATATGGAGGACTCGGTGTACCCACTCTTCCAAGTCCAGGTCTACAAAGTACAGCGCTACTCGTATCTGCTGGAAAGAGAAAGAAGATTATTGCTCAAGCGATTAAGCTAAAGGAAGGTAGGCGGATGGTCAGCGTAGGACCAAGAATAGCCATCCCTGATACCTACAAGGGCTATTTTGAGCTTTTAAGTGAAGAAGGCAGAGCTGTGAGATGCATTGAGTCAGTATCTGAACTAGCCCGCCGGAAACTTGATGATGGTTGCCTCGTCAGAGAACCAGTCAGAGTCATCTGTGCTAAAACAGACTTAGACGGTAATATTACAGCAGATGGTGCAAGAAATTTACCAGCAGGGGAAATTATAATGCCCAGAGGCGAGACTTTCTTAGGTAAGAATAAGTATCTAAAATGTACGGACACCAAAGGTGATATGATCCTTCTGAGTTTAGACCAGAGAGGAAAGTTTTCAGCAGTGGCTAAAGAAGAAAATATCAGTGGCGTTCACACAGCAAAGACTCTGCTTACAAAACGTTTACCAATAACAGTTCGGCTGGTACATGGGACACCACCGAGAGGCCTCAAAAGCTCTAGCCATTTTGTAGCTGAACTCAGACTTATATCCATGTTTGAAGAAGATCACGTATTTGCTTTACCGCTCCAAAAAGAAGGCAATGCACTAATAGCTTTACCCTTGGCTGCGCCTCTCAAAATGCAGAGATGTAAAAACGAGGAGCACATTAAGAATTTCATGGAATTCTCTAGATTAGTGGAAAAGTGCAATCGTTTGTTAGTAGACGTAGTTGATAGAATACACGTATTGGATGGAAAGCTGGGCGATCCCAAGAGACTTTTAAATGGTCCTTTACATGCACCTCCGTTAGTCAAAACTGGTTACTTTCTAAGACGAAGTGCATCATCTGATACTGCTAATCAACATCACAAACATGCGTCTCGTCATACTCACATTTACAGCAGCCATAGAGATGAAAACAGTATTCCTGATGAATATGACGAGATTGATCAAATTTATGATTATGTTAGGGGATTTGCTCCTCTTCCTAAAAATATTAAAGCATCATACTCGAATGAGCCTACTCCAAGACATGAGTCAGCACCATCTTCGCCAGCAGCTACACCTATCCATATGCCGTTGATAACAGAAATAAAGCCAGAACCACCGCCCATTGAAACGATTCCCACTAAGAAGCCATTGAACATTCAAAAGGCAGAAAAACGAACTAGAAAAGCAATAATTCCTATTAAAGAAACCCCAGTCACTGTCTATAAAGAAAAGTGCTCAATCGCACCAGCGCCGAATCTTCCCAAACTTTACATTAAAAATAGTGTAAACAACAATAAAAATAGAATGGTATTTCGTCAAAAGAGTACCTCGCCGACTAAAGAGGCGCCTAGTCCAGTAGCTAGTCCATTAAGACCGATCAAAGGAGATTCACCCATCTTCAACATAAGATATAAGAGTTTGTCGAATATCCACCAAGCTATGGAACTGGATGGAACATTGGACTCCAGTCATTCTGGTGGAAGGACTTCTGGAGACTCTGGTAATGGTCCAAAATTACCGGAGAAAAGGTCCAGAAAATTGAGTCGACCTAAATCGTTGACGAATCTGGTCTGGGAGCTGAAAGGATGTCCAGATTCAGATAAACCAAAAGCTAGGATTAAAAATGAAAGCTACAAGAAGATTGGTAACAAATTATCTTTGGGAGCTCAAAAGAGGGTGCCGACGTTGTATCTTTAATTATGGTGAGTAGCATTTAATATTCCTTGTAGATATACCTTTATTCACAAGGCTGCCGTGTATCACCCTTTTTAGATTTTTACCTCGCCAGGAAACTTCCTGTCTTCTTTCATGAAAAAATAAGTGGAGTATTGAAACTGTAATATTAATGTCTGTGCGTAATGTAGATCCCATCATATTTTATTTATAAGGCATCCCTATATTAATTATCACACACGATAGGACTTAATCTTCTAATCTTAATCGGTCTGAAAGCCGTACGTCGTACTCCTACAGTAAATTAAATACAAAACCTATATCGACTTACGTTCAAATATTAGCTATCTCGATAAGTGTATTTGTCTTCGTTATTAGATTCTTAATTTGTATTGTCAAATATTGGTGTTACTGTTTTTGAAAGCTTAACAAAACGGAACAATAATTCCTATTTGAACCAGAGTTCGATTGTGCGCTTACGTATAATTTATAGATTAAGAACGTTCAACCCCCTTTTTGACTATTGTTTTTTGTTTTACATGATATTTATTGCCCTAATTGCAAAAACATATATTTATAATATCAAACTTCCGAGTGAGTATACACAATTCGCGAAACGCAACCCTAATAGCGAGTTCTGTGCCATTGTTGAGAATATATGTATATGTATGTATATTAAAAGAATATATTCCGTGATACGAGGCAATTAGTCTAGATATTCTTGAAATATGTCCCCATTAGATGTAGGTGTGTTCCATAGTGTTTTAGCGAGGTCTGTGTCAGATTCGGTAAAAATATTGTTTAACTTTATTTTGGACAAATAATTACTTAAATAAATAAACACATATAGTTGAAATACATACATATATGGACGATGGGATTGACTTAAGTTCTAATTACTTTTGACGAAACAACCTATTGTTTCACTGACATTATGTGATTTGATCTATATCTGTTACTTTTAATTACATGTTACTTTAAATAAAGATATTGAATTTTAATTGATAATTTTCATATTGCATTATATGTGTAATGGTTGTTGTTATTTGTGCCTAGATATTAGAAAGAATGATTCTTATTCTGTAGAGTCAATAAGAGAAACATTGAGCTTTGTAACTTTGATCAATGAAATTTATATTAAACACGAATGCTCTAAAACGCTCTATGTTAATGTTTCTTTCGTCATTAAAAGGAGTGATTTACAGGCTACATTCCTATCAACACATAATTCAAAAAGTTTATCTTGAAATAATTGTACTCGTAAAGTTTTGAAATAGTGTAAATTACACGGCATAATAGCGCATAAATTATGTTACATGGACAACGGAAAAACAATTTTTTTCCATTTTCTGACACATATTATAACAATGGGTTTATATATTATACATAGAATCATCTAGACCAATTCAATTAGACATTTCATACATACAAATAAGTACCCTGTGTGGGAATCAAGCGCCCTCTGACCAGCATTAGAACTTCAATATGAAAAGAGGGCGCGTCGCGTCATGCAAATAATTTAAACACGTATGGCCATAGATGAAAGTATTTACAGTATTACACAATAGTATAATACGTGCCAAATGCCAATTATTTTAAACCCCCGACACAAAAAGACTGGTGTTATAAGTTTAACGTCTGTCTGTTTGTGGCATCGTAGATCCTAAACGAATGGACCGATTTTTAAGTTTTTTGGTTGCAAGGGTACCTTGATCGAGAGTGTTTTAGCTATAATTTAAGAAAATTTTGTACAGCCTTTCAAAGATCATCAGTTCTTATCCAATCGTTGAAAGGATTATGAGTCGCTTGTATAAAAACTTCAAAATTAGTTTGAAATTGTGTTTCTATAATAACAATATCAGTTATTGCATATATACGCAATTTACAGTACTATTACAGGTTTCACATATTTAGCCCTTATACAGCATGCAACAGACGAATTAGTATCGTATTTAACCGACGAAAAAAAGGAGGTTCTCAATTCGATCGTATCTATATATATGTTCAGCCCTCTCTCCGTTATTTATGTACCGATTTTGATTATTCTTTCTTTGTTAGATAGGGTATACCTCAAGGGTAGTCCCATGTCAAAGAAGTCAGAATCTGATCATGGGATCCTGATAAAATTGAGAGAAACTCTCAAAAATTGTAGGAACGATTAGTGTTTCTGTTTACTTTTCATTACTTTATCAGGTATTTGCGTTTAGAATTCATCACATCATGTAGCTGAGCTGATGATGAAAAAAATCATACAATGAAAATCTTTTTAAAAAAAATGAAACCGACGAAAAGAACTAAAAAGCAAAAAATAAATAAACCTTTTAAGTCTTAAGTATTGAGCTAATTTACATAAAGGAACCTTAAATTGACGCGCGAGCGCCACCTGTTAACGAATAGCTTTTGACTAATAGAATGTTCTACTTATATATATAATAGATAGTGCAAGATGTTTAAGGGAAGATCACAAACTTTCTATGCGATTTTTTTTTGTACTATATAAAGAAGTTCCATTGCGGTATGGACGATTCAGTTCTAGTTAACCGATACTACGAGTTAACAAGTGCGAAGAATAGTGAATAGTATAGCGAGAATTACTAAAACTGTGACTTGTATTAATTGCGATTGTTTTAAATAAATTGTGTCTATTTCGTTACAAATTGGTGGAAATATCTAATCTCGAACTCCAGCTTATAACAGTAACATCACGCTACGGAACTGGGGACGCTGGGGAACGGTTAGTAATATAAACAATAACAATGTTTTAAACTTTAATTGTTGCAACAACCATCTACGAAGTGCAATATAAAATTTATTGTAAGGAGGAACAGTTGGAGTGATATGGATTTGTAAATCACATTCAGATTCAAGTAGGAACATTGGCATTTACATGTCTTAATGTAATTAGAAGTTGAATACGAACATTCTGTTTGTATAATAAATTGCAATGCTGGGATGCTCCGAGATATGTCGCAAGCCACGTCGTGATATGCCACCAACAGGTTTCCTATAAATTGTGAAAATGAAAACGTACAACTTTGATTCTATAGCGTTTCGTAATTCTAAAAGGCCAACTTTGTATTTTTTTGACCCCTAAGGTATCAAATAATACCAGTTAACCGAATGATGGTAATCGGTTAAGATTGCTATGAGCATTTTTTAATTATTGCTGATATTACACGACTTTGCCAAAAACCTTTTTTTGTGTAATGCTTTCAGGGTTCATGTATGTGAGTTTCTTTGTTCCACCATAACGTCTAAATTACTGAACAGGTTTGAATGTTAGGTGTATCGTTAGAATCCTTACATCATCTGGAGTAACACTGATTATATTTTTTTTCAAAACAATCTATTTTATGGCGGCTGTATGGCCATATAAAAATGTAAAAAAAATCTTAAATTCGCTTTTTACCATGGTACTCGGGTTGTAAATTTCTTAAATTAGGAACTTGCAGAATTGACGAAGTACATCCTCCAAATTTTGAGTTGAGGAAGGACAGATATTGTGGCAATGCTAATAGTAAGATTTACCATCAGCCGGGGCTGCATTCCTTTGCATAATAAGAACGAAGAATAGAATGGTATAAATAAACAATATCCACCTGTTGTGGAGACTTGATTTTATTCTTAATTGGGCCCTACTGGTGAATAGCAAGTAGCATTTAAATACAAGACTGTTACTTAAGTGACCTTCCAAAAACTTAGCAGTTATATATGGATACAGTATGTACACTTTTTTCCAATTAAAGCACAAACTGATTTAATTTTACAGTTACGAACTAATTAGTTTGTTTCTTATTCAAATTCTTATCTTTCAAGATTGAATACAAATGGTCGATGCCTGTAATGTCGTTTTTATACCAGTAAGATGGCAAAAAGATATGGCTGAACTATAATAATAATGTTCATTTCGGGCGAGCCCATATAATGCTAGTAGTGAATAGAGACTTAGTGTTAGTGAATATACTGCATTTGAAATTTCATCCAATGTCGCAGCAATTAAATTTAATTGGGGCCTGCGAGAATACCAGCTTTGCAGAGCGATCTGCGACACTAGCTGACGCAGGTACCCTATTTGGTCTTCAGTACCAACCTAGTCTTAAGGCATATGAATTTTATTGTTATAGCTGAAGATACAAATAAAATATTTTTCTTTCTTTCTTTCTTTCTTTCTTCAGCATTTCTGAAGATTCGGTTTGTAGACCCCAACGAGGACAACAGCCCAGTATAAACCTCAACGAATTGCCAGTAATGATAATATAATGTCCGTTAAAGTGAGTTTTTCCTCGGATCCCATTGGGATGGGACTCATCTTCACCTCACTTCACTGCTGCATATCTGGCGGTCGTGGTAGAGGTTCAATAGGGTTGCAGCATAACTATTGAGTTTTCTTGTATTAGTATGTACTTCAAATGAAGTACATACTAACACAAGATTAAAGTGGTCATCTCGCCACTATGCCGTGCACCGTGTTTTGGGTTCGGTTTCCATACGGGACAAACATATTGGACCGATACGACCTTCAAACCTTCAAGAAGCGTACTCCTATCTGAAAGGCCGACAACGCAGTTGTGATTCTTGAGTTGCAGGTGTCCATGGGCAACGGTAGTTACTTACCATCAGGTAACCCGTCTGCTCGTCTGCCCATATAATATAAAAAAAACTAACAAAAGAATTTAAAGGATTCAACTATGATCAGTACATCCAGTTATGTCATACCTCTTTCATGAGCCGTTTGTCGCAAAGACAAGATGTACGGCAACGTTCTCTACTAGAGAGGCGGCGAAGCGATTTTGTTAGCAAAATAGAAAACTGATTTATACCATTCATTTTTTATGAAGTCATCCCACGCCGTCACTCGCTTGACGGCGAGGACGCGGCCTTACACTCTTTAATACATCAATACAAATCGATACTAATGCTAAAATGCTATTAACTGTTTTAATTGTGATGAAACGCTATTAGTCGTTATCTAGATTGCGTTTTTGCTAATGTCGTTGACCTGTACGTAGAAACATAATTGCTAGAATAACAAATGATTAAGTATCGCCGAAGCAGGACCTAAAGTCTTTAGAAAGTCTATAAATGTATTTTAATGTATATCAATATCATTGACTGCATGTGTGGCGTATTGGTTACAGTGTTCTTCTCGCCACTATGCCGTGCCCAGTATTTTGAGTTCGATTCCCATACGGGACAAACATTTGTGTGATCCACAAATAGTTGTCCACAGCCTGAGTATACTTTGTGTTGTTTCAATATTTGTAAAGTCCCCTGCGACATTTGAATCATTTCTAATTGTCTAAAAACAAAATTGTTGTCTATTAAATAAACGACATATTACACACTTACACAGCGCTTTCTGAAGCCAAACTAACATAGCCTGACTGGCCTGTTGGTCTAGAGGTGACCCTGCCTGCTGAGCCAGAGGTCGTGGGTTCGATTCCCACCCAGGACAAATAATTGTGTGATGATCATGATCACTTGTTCTGTGTCTGGGTGTTATTTATCTATAATATGTATGTATTAAAAAATATATAAGTATGTTTATCAGCAGTCTGGTTACCATAGTACAGGCTCTGCCTAATTTGGGATCAGACAGCCGTGTGTGAGATGTGTAAAGTTGTTATAATTATAGCTTGTACTATGGGATTTAGAATATCTGCATACCAACACATACTACATACTATCTGCATACTAATACTTCTACTGACCGAGAATCGAACCCGCGATCAATGACAGTGCAGTCGAATGCACTTCTTCAATCGAGACTGAAAGGCAGTGATTTGAGTCTGCTCTATGCATTTCGATCTGACATCAAATAATTATTGTAAATCGATTGTTTGTTTGTACGGCTAACTGGCTTAAGTAACCAAACAAATAATTGGTATATTTGAATCGATCTTTCGATCGATCGATCGAATATTCACAAAAATATAAAATGAACGAGACAGCGACGAATGATGCCACAAGTGATACAATTACTTGTTTACAACCGTTCACAAGAATACTACTGCGTAATATTCCAAGCATTTTCCTTCCATTATCATAATGGCTACAGTTTTCATATTCAAGTCCAAGGTCAATTATTCCCTGCCTAATCTCACTTTGTACATCGCAGCAATAATTCTGCTAATTGAGCCACACCTGGAGGTGCGGGCTGCACCCTATTTCCACACGAAAAGCCGCACCTATGACGGTCATTTTGCAAACATACATAATGAAATTGTCTTTCGTAGTGTTTTTTATGTAATGTTATAGTTAAAAATAATTCATGACTGAAATAGAGCATTTAAAACAAAGTATGTAACACTCCTCAAGAATGTATGTTATACAGAGTGTACCTTACAATGCGACGCTACTTTATCTAAATCACTAAATCACGGGCATCAAAGCACTAGCTACCTACTGATCTGTTTAAAATCGGTGCCAACCCAAATAGGTAGGTGCTTGATAGATAAGCTAGGATATTCAGATATTTTATTATAGGCTATTCCGTTCTTAATTAAGCTGTTCATATCCCTGAGTATTACTTATTGAGTTTTTAGCTTGGCACCGACTTCAAACACAGCAGTAGGTAGTCTTAGGTACCGTTTGTAATGAATTTTACTTCACTTTTCAGTGCCCTTTGTTAGTGGTTTTTGAAGTCGGTTTAACTTTTTTAAAGTGTTTATTTTTTAGTGTAAGGTACGTACGTACTGCGTAGATACGGTATTTAGAACATAACATACTGTAATTATGCTAAAAGCAGTACGTTAGATTAAGTTTACTTAAATTTAGTTTATTAAAATCTAAACTTTATTGAGATAAAGTGTTAAGGTTTTTAATTTGTCTAACAACTTGCTGCTCTTGAGTAACTTATAAAAAAAAATAAACACAGGCGAACGTAGAACGTTTTTTTTTTTTAAGGCGTTTAATAACAGTAACATTTATTACTTTAAACATCAGTATTGCTTAATTTCAAGAAAAATTAACAAACACCCACACACACACATCTGTCTTTCTGAGGGTTTCACTCGTTTTTCTCAGATAACGTCATCAGAACCGGACAATGAGACCACCGTGGAAGCGTACCCTTTGAGACTAAAAAATATTTTTAGAATTCGTCGTAGATGACGGATATATCAGTGAACATACACAAAAACATAGGTACCAAAAGTGCCCAACGTGCATAAAGAAATTTCCACTTCCAACAAAATACGTATAGCCGAACAGAGAACCTCCTCCTTTTTTTTTGAAGTCGGTTAAAAAAGAAACAGGGAGTCAGGAGTCGAATAAAAAAATACTATTCCAAATGTGAAAAATTACCTTATAAAAGTTTCCAGTAGCATTGCTTAAGTTAATTGAACTCGGTTCAACATTAATATAATTATTTAATACCAAATGCGACAACAACAAAAACATATTTGTTTGGCTAGGCAGCTTTAACAAAAAAATTACAATGTTAGCGAAAACCCAATGCTGCCTTGCTTTCATTGCGATATTTTATATACCTACGTCGCCTTATATTTCTAATAATTCATGATGATGATGATGATGGAAGCATGCTACCATCATCATTTATAAAGTCATACAAGGTAAAAACAAAGAGAAAATCAAGTTATACTCAGTGTCAAGTTAATGCTTCCTTCAGAAAAGGATATCGATAACCATATAGACCGATCATGCCCGATCCTGGGACCGTGTAGAAACCAGATTCTTAGTTTTTGCGCTTATCTCCGCTTACTCAATGTCTGGTCTATAAATAAATCTTGAATTATGTATAAAACTGTTAGGGGCGGTTTACACTACAACACGTTAACATTTTTAAAAGGAGGTTGAAATAGTCAAATAATTTTGTAAAAAATCTCAACCGACAAAAGAACTTTAAACCTAATAAAAAAATTGTTCGAAATTTGAAACAATCGTAAATTTTTGATTTTACTTTTGTATTACATTCATTTTACGGTATTAAGTCTTCCAAGCTTTTTTTTTAACATCTCTCTGATAAATAAATCTCCGCTTTACAGAAAATCTTGGTAACCAAAGTATTGCTGGTCGCTGGTCGACTAGTATAACTCACTAGCATATTACTAATCACAGGATAGGTTAATATGTACTCTTATTATAGTATAAATAAGATAATTTTAATTGTTGCAACAATACATTTAAAACACCTAACTCAAAAACATAGCCAAGGAAAATAAAATACAAACATTTTCTATCTATAAATGAAACTACTTACATGAGCTCAAGCTGTAAGCTATAAGCTGATGAGGAATTGGGTATCCTCGTGGTTCCAGGTGACTTTGCAGCATCAGTTCAAGATTACCATATTATTGTAACATCATTGAAGTCACGGGATAGTAAATTTCAAATCGAATAGAAAGATTAAAAAAGAACTGACGTTCTTCAAATGGCTGAACAGATTTTCTTCAAATACAGCTACGAACACTTTCGATCAATTGACCTTTCTAACAGAAGAAATAAATTAAAATTACTCCATCCGTTTAGGAGCTATGATGCCATAGACAGACACACAGATACATACCTTTTTGCGTCTTGTTTAAAAACGTTGACAATTTATGTTACATATTGAACTTATACTACGTGTGTATAACGTGGTGCGTAAAACAATAATATTAACAATACTTTTATAGTACTGCCTCAGTTCGACGAGACTACAAGAACTACTTTTTAACCGACGAAAAAAAAGGAGGTTCTAGGTTCGAGGTTCAAAATCGACCGCATAATATATTTTTTTTTAAATACAGATCTTTATAGACTTATGATTTTTAAATTATTTATTTTTTTAACCGAGTTCAAAAAGCATTTCTGCATTCGTTCCATTTTGTATCCGTATGTTTGTATTGTCTGTGATATTCTTATAATACAGTAGGTACTAGTTAATTTTTCTTACAATCAATTTCATTGAAGTCTGTTAATTTTTTTTTAAATATTATGTCATCCTGCATCTTAACACATATTTATAAGAAGAAGATAAATCGATATTATACTTTGGACGTACGATACAGTTAAGTAATTACTGTCTATGTTAATGTATAAGTAAAATTTGTATGAAAAAAAAATAACTAAGTATCACATCCCTTATAAAAAATCAACCTGCACTTGATAATAACAAAGATGTAATGACTAAGAAGCATATTATTAATAATCACATTTAGATTTAGATGTTTATCAGCTCAATATTAAATGGAAGTTGTTACCCACAAAAACAGAAAGGTCTATGACCTGGCCATAAATCAATATTGATCTAAATCTTCGAACATCATGTCAGCAATTAATTATAAAATCAATTACCGACTGTGACGCTCATAGTTTTTTTTTTCTTGCTAAGTACTCTTTAAATATGTAGATTGAATCTGTCAATCATTTGTTCAATACGTTCGGGGTGTTAAAGACTGCGGTACATCAATTGTGTTGGCCAAAATGTTGCAAAAAAATATTACATTGACCCATTTGTCTGTCTGTGACTCCGAACTCATAAATGGATGCACGATTTTCAAATGCAGATCTGAAAATTTTTATGAAACTATTTAGCTCTTTAAAAAATGTGTTTTTTTTTTAATAAGAACGCAACTATTCGTTTACTTTTAATTAATTCCATTTAAGTGCAATAAATACGAATGTTTGCAACCGAAGAGTTTGAAAGGTTTTTTTATCTACATGCCAACCTTAACGAATGTCGGGAATAGATTCATCGATCAAAGCAAAATAAGTTTTCAGTTACAGTGATACGGTATATAATAAAATACGATGATCAAATATTCAGATGACATACGAATTTCGGTGCGAGCTGGATTGCACTTTACTGCTTGGCGTCTAGAGTCGCTATTTATTTAACTGAATATAAATTTGTGAACGTTCTGTTCGTAATTATTATAAACTATTTATTATAAACTATTCTGTAGTTATAAGGGTTTAGGAAAATAAGAGTTAGTGGAGATCACCTGGTAGTCGAATGTCGACCATAATTCAATGACTTTATATTTTTTTATTTATTCCGTGCCATTTTGGGTCCACAAATATACTGGACATGTGCATTAATTTTAACATTTTTTTTTTACCCATTGACACTTATTCTATGTATGTGTATATAAACTTTAAGTATAAAAATAAAAATTTCACGTTCCTCTGTTCGCTAAATTTCCTTAAAAAGGCATACCAAAAGATTTTTTTCTCATATGAATATGTAAATATCGCGTGTTACATTCTCTAAAGGTAGAATACAATATAAATGGTATATTTTATTCACGACAATGTGTAAACCGACCTTTAGAGAGCAAAACCTTTTAATGCACAGCTCGTAGGGTTCACTAAACGGCAACAAGAAATGACGCAAAAACTATTAAAGTTCAATACACATAAGACCTTTTCTATACGATTAGTATTAAATTGAGGCAGGTGTAGCTTGCAGGCTTATTGAATTATTTATATTACGTGTGAATAGAACATTGAAACTAAAAAGGTTTAAAGTAAAAAGTTTTGTTGTCAAATTGTATCAGAAACAACATCACGCTTCAATGCACAAGCAATATTAGGTTTTCAACTCACGCACTAGAAATAATTCCTGTGTCGCGAGGGACAACATTGAAAAAAACGGACTCAAAGAACACCCAGACTCAGGACAACTATTTTAAAATTTGCGCCAACTGTGCTGTCAAGGTATACCCCAATGTTATCCAAAAACTCTAAACTTAAGTCGTTTTTTTTTTTTGGATATGAGTCTCGCATGCTAGATAAATTACAGAAAGAACTATCAGTATTATCGAACTAAATATCACAAAGTATCGAACTAAATATCACAAAGAATCGAACTACACAACACAAAGTATCGAACTAAATATCACAAAGTATTGAACTACGTGTCACAAAGAATCGCACTAACTATCACAAAGTATCAAACAAAAAACACATACATACACTCACGCCTCTATCCCCGAAGGGGTAGGCAGAGTCGTATTGAACACTCAAATTTTGCCGGCTATAATTTGGTCCCATTCACGTAATAGGGGTTAAGCCTATTGACGCCCACCGGGCTCTTTGGGAATTAAAGATTGGGAGAAAAATTGTGAGTATATTGAAACTGCAAGGTAGGCAAGAAGGGAAGAATATTACCTATAGAGATGGATTGGGGAGTGTAAGCAAAAAGCTCTAGAAGATCAGGGTCGCAAACCTGTAACTTGAATCGACTACTGCCGGGCAGTTCAAGCCCTTTAAAGCTTAACACCTAATGGAACAGCCGGTTAACTTAGGCGGTCGACAAGGATTGAAGTAGTATTAAACGAGATTGAGGCGTTGGCTCTACAGTCTGACTCTGCCTGTCTTTAGGACCGACGTATCCAATAGTACCACTTCTATTCACTGGCAGCGGAATCGGCAGAAGTATTATGGAACTACTATTATGGCAAAGAACCCTACATTCCAAATGTTAGAACAAATCTTAGCTTATGGACGTTTGCCACACGAGGGATGTCACGCACCTGAAGACTTGACCTATAAAAACATCTTGAAGAATTGTTTTTTTCTAGAAATTGTACTGTAGTTAACTAAGGAAAACTCGATTTAAGTGTCTGCGGAAATAACAATATAAAACCACCGGTCGTACAAGTGCCTCCTTGGTAAACAGCGGTGAAGTAATTGATGATGAGTAAATGGTGTGATCCCATTTTTACTTTCAATATTTATTATGCGGCAAAAGTTGTTTAATACATCGACGACCGACTCGGATCTGCTTAATTTGGGTTAGATAGCACTGTTTAATTTATGTCCCATCCCATAATATTATTATTAATATGACAAGCACGATAAAAAGTCGTCATTCACAAAGCTCTGTGTTTTGATCATCTTAACCCATTTTCCCATTTTAATGATGAAACATTTAGATAGTAGCATACCAGGTCAGAAGCAAACGAAGGAGTTACTATAAAACTATTCCATTTATCTCAAACTTCATTTAATAAATCAAATATAACAGATTTGACCATTTAAGCGCAACTGGAGTACTAGGGTACCATAAAAATGTGAGAAGTGTACATAATTTTTGTTGACTTTTGTATTTTAAGTACGCGATAGGGTTGACCAATATTTCTTTTGACTAACTAAATTTTTGCATTTATTTGATAATATCTATTTAATAAGTTCGAAGTCCATATTGATAGTCTACATAATAACGAAACTTCAAAAATGGTGATCGTTGTAGCCTAATGGTGATAGATTGAGCATTATTTTTTTGTTATAACATTGTCAATATACAGTAGTGTACAAAAGGCTTTTGTTTTAAAATCTTGATATTTTTTATTTAATATTGATTTTTCTATAAAACTTCGAAAAACCGGAAGCATCTGCAGCGTAATGGATTTAGATCCAGGTCCATTTTACCACTGGCAATGTGCGCTTAACAAGAATAATAGTAAAATATGGCACAAGTTATGAGAAGTGTTGTCACCACATCAAAAACTCTTATTTATTTTATTAAAAAAACGGGCAAACTATAATAGATGGTAAAACAGTTCACTATTTAATAAAAATTTGTTAATAGACATTGATATGACGAGTTATACCGATAGCGCCATGCGGTCGAATGGGAAATATTGACGAATAGTAGGGTTATAAAAGGCAATGCTAACATTTCAAGTTGTAAACAATCATATGAGTGCGGATTGAGTTTCGAACAACATAGCAGTTACTGTTATTTAGTGATTTTGATAGTTTAAAGTAGCAGTTGTGAGACTGTTGTTAACAGAAGCCATTAAAAACGCATGATTTAAAAGAAAAGACGAGTACATTAAAACATCGAATCCAATTTGTATTTCGAACGTCCCGTAAAAAAAACAAGTGTCAACCCTGATCCCAAACATACTGTAATCTCCGCTAAACATCGCATTACGCAAGCCGAAGATCTGTCTCAAGATGCATCCATTATGGCGGCTCTTTAGATTTTTATTCATGTCTTGATAGGCCGGAATGGGAGAAGACTAGTACCGTGCTCTGTGATTTACTAGTGTAACGCTCGAAAGTGACACGGATGGATGGGTGAATGTTTTAACGGTACATAGTCATAGTAAACCTAGTGTAATAAATGACCAGCCATGCAGTACTTAAAAAAACTTTTAACTTTGAGTTAGATCTGAATTAGGTATGCGAAATTCTAATGTGCTTTGTATTTTTTTATATGCTAATATGTTGTTACTCTGTGATTACCACCATCTAAAGGCTATCTGGTAGCTTATTGTATCATTATTCTACTAATATAAAAAAACATCTACACTAACAGTGTAGTGTGACATCAACACCTTTATAAATTAGCTTATATAGAAGAAAGAAGAAGAAGAAAGAAAATGAGATAATGTAGTAAAACAAGGCATACAACTTACTTTAATAAATATCATGTCTAAAAGACTAGTTCTCAAACTCAATCTAGACTGAGGTCAGGTGACATAAACAATCTGTGGTATGTTATGTTGCTAACGTGGCGTGTTGACGTATCATAGACCACGTTTAACAACTAAATTAAAAATAATTATATGTAGCTAACTCTATGTTTTTCTGAATTTCAGGTCCACGATGTCTTCCGCGACAGCCGTGCCAGACCACAGTTTAGTGACAAGCGACATTACGACATTCACGACCAATGACCGTTACATTTGAATTCAATATCACACTTCGGCCGACTTCGCCTGACTTCGGCTAACTTCAGCTGATTTCGTTTTTTACAACGATTAACAGAGCGAGATAGAATATATATTATGTACTATATTTTGTTTGTTTGTATTTTTTTTACTATTATTTTTTTTGGCTTAGGGTTTATTAAAACATGGCATTTTAGTATTAAACTGTATAATGTATGATGAAAACGCCCCGCTAATAGTACCATTCCATGTCTTATAAATTAGTCTGAATATAAGAAACAGACAAAAAGCCAATTAAATCCGCGTAAATCGAAGTAAATTAACATCGTATTTTACATATTATTTGTTCTATATCCTTAGTATGAGTTTAACAGTCTACGTTTACTATATACACATATTGTCAAATTATTATTATGTCAGCGTAATTATTTTAGTTAGCAAGCAATTACGCCACTGTAAGCAAACATAGGAAAAAGGTGACGACACGCATCGGCAAAATAAACTGTAATAAATCAAACAAGGATACTGTGTTTCTATTTAGTTTTATTAATGCAAAAAAAATCTGCGAAGAGAAGAAAAACTCTACATTACTTTTTTTATAAATACGACGCGTCTCGCTTTCTAACCTGAAAAAGAAATGCCGAAGTGTGTATATGCATTAAAAATTGTAATTTGTGTAAATTTATATTATTTCTTGTTTGTAGAAACAAATTCAAAGATGCATTACAAAATTTGTACAGTTTTTGTTTTAATTTTAATGAAAACTAACAAAAAAATACAAAAAGAAATAATGTTAATTACTTATACGAAAATGTAAGAGAAATTAATAATTTTTACAACAAAAAAGAACTTAATTTTGATCTCTTAATGGATAATTATTTATGAATGTAATGCCATATTAAAGTATAATACTTCATTGGTGTTCGTATTTAGATTTTAAGTGGGGTCTTTCTTAATAAACCTTTTATTATCATTTGAAGTTGAAACTATGGCTATCAGCGCCATCTGTGAAATGGGTAGTAATACTGTAGTTGTCATGAACGTGGACTAGATGGTAGCGGCAAGATAATATATATATATATATGAACGCATGTTTTAGTACTAAAAATGTATCATCGTTACTTAGATAAAATAAGACTTTGCAGTAATTATAAAGAAATGTGTACATGAAAGACCCCAGACGGGCTGCTTGTGTGATCCATAGTTTCATTAGTAAAAAGTCATCGATTGAGTAAAATTTTCATTTCAGAAAAATACAGTTATATTAAAATTTAAAATGAGCATTCGGTAACTTAACGGTGCTCAAACGGTAATCATTTTTTTTTATATAAAATGATTTTGCAATACCTGACAAAGTGAATCAAACTATGAATCACCAAGAGCCTACTAATAAATACTTAGCAACTAGTTTCACATTTAATCGTCTTATAATCCATTCTGTTGATGCAAACCAAAAATGCGAGGTGCCTTAAAATGCTTCTTTTCGAGAAATCTTTGTATAATTAATATCTTAGTCTTAAGGGAATAGTCACAAAGTAACTTGGAGTGTTTTAAATTCTTTAGCATGTAAGTACCTACTCGATATGCAATCCTTGATACGCATTTATTCATTGTTTTAATTTTACAGTCATAATCGTAGTTCCGCTCGCCTTTAAAGTAACAATAATGTCTTTTAAAAATTTTATTTTGCATTAAAAGCACATAGCAAAGGAAGCCATGATTAAATTACTTCAAAATAATGCATAATAAAAACTACGGTTTTCAACTCTAATATCGATTTACGTTGGTTAACATACTTCATCTAAGGTACATAGAAATCTGATAAAAATATTTTAATATTACTTCAGAGGCGAACAAAATGTCATTACTGTTACACATTTCTTTTTATTTATTTGGTAATCGATATTGAAGTACATCCGAATTTGAAACTATGGCAAATAACGCCATCTATGGAACGGGTAGCAAACTATAGTTATTCATAACCTAGATAGAGTATTTTCCTTTTGACGTTGCTAAGTGTTTTTTTATATAAATAATTTAAATTCAAACTTGTTATTAAGTAGCTAATAATCTCATCGATTTTACAGCCATAAACAATGATACCTTACCGGCTTACCCTTAAAACAATGATATCTGTTTAAAAAAAACGTTGTCTATTTTGAGATTACTTGTAGTTTCACTTTTAAGCAGACAGTTATTGGTCCTACAACGTGAAAAAAAAATAGTAAAATATATTTTTTCTTATCCACATTTACAGTCTTCTACATATATTGACTAAGTACAAGGCCCATCTGAAGAAAAGCGGTTACCGCTGCCTATAAACACTTACTAGTATAGTTATATATAATACCAGTAGTAGTTTATGGGCATTGCAGAATTTATAGCTCTGGTCAAACTATGACCAAGCAGAAAGAAACTTCAGGCTGTCTTTTGTACGTTATTCCCCAATCGGGAGACTCAAATTTTAAAATCTATAGTTTTAATTTCAGTATCAAGTGTTGCCATATAAATAAATAAAAATCTGTAGCTTAGATTCTACGTATTACTTACGGATAAATATCTCGGAATTTCGAAATAAATTTCGTTATTTCGATTTTTTTATCGCTTATGAATTTAGTATTCCAAATATTGTTCTCTATAGTTAGCTAGGGTACCGTTTTCATGATTCCTAGGGTATGTTTCATTATCTGTAGAAGTAAGTTTTCAATGAGTGTTATGGAATATCAATCGACATTGTAATAATTTACGGTAAATAAATGAAAATGATATTGAATATTATTGTTTTATTACTAAGCTGGACCAGCATCGTAAAGTCACAAAGACTCACAATCACTTACTAAGAACAATTTCATTTAAAGTATAGCCTTAGTTGGTAAGCTTACTAAGTATAATTCTAAACAACATAATCACAACATATTTATTTAGGAGAAATCCCCGATATAAGACAATATTATACTTTTAAACGAGCAGGCGTGTCACCTGATGGTAAATGTCTACCACCGCCCATGGGCACCTGCAACTCAAGAGTCACAAATGCGTTGCCGGCCTCTAAGGTGGGAGTAGGGGAAGAGAGGGAGAGGGAAGGGTTAGGGCCTCCGGTAACCAAACATTGCTTCACTGATGGGTTTCTGGCATGGCTTTCCCACAAAACTATATATAGCTAGGTTCACATTGACGCGGCAGATCAAAGTTTTTATTTTATTCTTATATCTAAAAAGTATTTACACAAAACTTTTCTATAATCTACATTCAGCTACCTGAACCAAAACGAGTCAGGGCAGGTGTCGCGAAAGCATAAAATAAAAATTAAAGTCGATCGTAAGAAAACAGTTTTTGACGATGTGAATAGGGCTCTAAATGATGTATTGTATTGGTTTTCAACTAACAATCTCCTACTAAATTCAAATAAAACAAAGTGTGTGAGATTTACTATGCCAAATGTAAAACAGCTAGGTACTAATTTAACTCTAAATAATGAAATGTTAAGTATTGTAGTCTCAACAGTATTCTTAGGAATTACATTAGACAATAAACTACAATGGGGAGCCCAGATAGACAGCCTTGCAGGTAGGCTTAGTTCGGCAGCTTATGCAGTATGGAAGGTACGTCAGCTCACTTACTTTCATAGCGTCATGTCCTATGGTATACTACTTTGGGGCAAGGCGGCTGATGTTGAAACGATTTTTATTCTCCAAAAACGAGCCATCCGCTCCATATACAATTTCGGTGCTAGAGGCTCTCTTCGAGAGATGTTTCAGGATATAGGTATTTTAACTGTTGCATCACAGTATATATTTGCAAATATTATGTTTGTTAGGCACAACATTAATGACTATAAGAAAAACAGTGAAATACACAATATTAATACAAGAAACAAGTCTAAACTCGTTGGTACCTATCATCGCGTATATAAAGTACACAACTCGTTCGAAGGTCTTGGTATACGTTTTTATAATAAAATCCTATACATGTAATCGACCTTCCTGTAGATAAATTCAAGCTAACTGTAAAAAATCACCTTAATAGGAAATCCTACTATACGATCAACGATTATCTAAACGACAAACAGTCTTGGGCTTAAGGTGTCATTAGGTATATACACATAAACTTCTTTGTCTTATAATTAAGCTAAATTATTTAACAAACCATTGTCAGTTGAAAGTAATGCGTGACGATTATTATGGTAATTTGACTAGTAGTGATTTTTATCAGTTTCTCGACTATGGTTCGTTATGCTCACTAAAATGTCATTGCTTGCGGCGTCGTCATGGGGTGGGTAATTTTTTTCCCTCTGATATGGCGAAGGAAATGATGGCTGGTCCATGCGTCATATTCGTGAACGGGTGCTGCTTGGGGTGACTGGTCGGCCTAGTCAGCGATGCTTTAGCCTATACTATTATTTTGGTTCGATCAACTGCAACTCTAGCCTCTTAATCCAGTCACGAATTATTTTTAACAGTAGATTTTGTAATTTAATGAAGGTACTAGGTAGCTGCACATCAGCTTGAATGATTTCTATGTTTAATAGGTTCAAACCTTCAACGGTATCACTGAGAGATATCACTGATTTGGAGCATTTCAATAAAATGAAATTCAGGTGGCATCAGCTTGCATCCTGTTTACCTTTCGTGTAACACTGACACTATTGTACCTGAAGATCTGACTTTTAAAAAGAGTGGCCATGAGTTTCTTTGCCAGTATTCTTCTCATGAGGCTCTACGCATTTTGGAAACTGGAAGTTATGGATCGACACATGCAGGCAGTAGATTTTGGTGTTTTCACCTAATTTACCTCGGCAATCCAGTACATGCTGTGGCGTCTGTTTGCGCCCATCTATGATTTTAACTCTAGCTTTAATTTAACGGTCATAAATGTCACTTAGTGTCTTAATTGAATAAATGATTTTGAATTTTGAATATCTATGCCAGAGGCAGCTGGTCTTGAAGTTGCGAATCGAGGATACCATGGAGTCTTCAGTTTGCATCCCTTCTATATGGTTGTGGCTAATAATACACACCGAAACTGCACACGCTTAAACTGAAGAGCGTCTTTGTATACCTACCTGTATGAATAAATATGATTTTTTGTAAAACCACAATCCGTTAGGATTCTTGCCTGAAAGATGTTCATAACTTGGGCGGTGTAGGTTACGAAGAAGTGTCATTGGGACACCGAATTTTAGCCTGATGGTAGGGATTGCAAGCCGGCACTAATTTCAATCCGGGCGCGGGCGGTACCTTCACCATTACGACCGAATCCGGTCTCGGATTGTAATTGGCATATCATAACATTTAGTTAGTTGGTAGTAATATGAACTGTATAAAAGAGGTTTGAGGAGTTATCATACATTTTATAAAACGTCTTAGTGTTCGTATTGGTAAAATTATCTCTATTATAAGTATCTCTAGAATTCATGCCTGACGTCAGTAAAAAATATTCAAATGTAACATATATTACTTGAATTAAATGTAACTTAATCAACCATGATCACCTTAGACCTCAATAATCATGTTATTATATCTTAAATAATTATTTAAGATAACATTTTCTAAAGGAAATTAAATAATAATTAGCAATCAAATGTTACCTACTCGTATCATTTGCCTATCGATTTCTTTAACAGTTACAAATATAGCCAGCGGTTAAAATACCCTTTCAGCTTCTATTCTTGTCGTCATCATTTCTTGCTAGATTTTAAAAGAAAATTTTACTATACTTATTTGTACAAATTTCCAATAACCAAGAGCTCCTGCAAATAATTCGCTAGCAGAAGTTTGTCTGACTGTTGGAATTCTCTACTCACATACATTAATTTAAAACCCCCCTACTCAAAACTCCCTCCAGAGATTAGAAAAAGCTGATGTCCTTTAAACGGCTAAACAGATGTTCTTAAATTTTAGCTAAAAGCACTCTCGATCAAATAATCTTTGAAACAAAGAAAACTAAATCAAGATCGGTCCATCTGTTTATTAGCTATGATGTAACAGATAGATACATACCCCTTCTTTTTACCCGCCGTCGGGGGTTCAAAAGAACAACTCTAACCATCAGGTAAGCCCCACTGTCAATTTAAAATTATTACCTACCGTATCTTTCTATTGTAAGGATTGCACACCAAATTTTTTAAAAACCTTGCATGCTAAACCAACGCCAAATCTTACAAAACCAAGTTTAATTTCAGAGGCTTTAGTTTTAAGGTTAGTTTAAGGTTTTAATTTTAATTTGATAAAAGATTTTTCTTTTTTTAAAGACTCCACCCGCATTAGGAATATTCCTGGGTCGCTGAGGGTTTCACAAACATTTAAACAACGAAATATTTAAAGAAATTGAAGTATGAGACTCAGTTCAGTAATAACAAAATTAAAATCCTTAGGCTGAAGTGTCGTTGGGATACACGACATGTTGAGTTTCCCTACTTTTAGGTAAAAACACTATCAGCAAAATTAACGGCAATACCGTGAGATCTTATTCTATGTATGTAAACTTTTTGCGGCAAGCGATCAGTTTTTGTATAGTATACGGAATGAAAAGCATGTTCATAGAGCATGAAGGCGCCAGCATGCAACAGTTTTCTCTTTGCTACATTCATAGAAGAAACCTAATAACTAGGGCTGCCATCATTCCTGGTTTTCCCGGATTTGTCCTAGGTTAGAGGTCGTCCAGGGAGCGTCCGGGCGGCGTTTTGATAAATCACAGAGTGTCCGGGACACTCTATGCTCTTAACAATTTAAGTAATGGCAGGCCTACCCATAACCAACGCGGCTATAAAAGCATCTCCACTCTGCAGAAAATCCTTGTGCTGCTAAATAGAATCTATATAATATGCTGCTACATATAACAACTACTAACTACAAAAGATACAGCCATTTAAGCCTTAGATTTGACAAATTTGCATATTTCGCAGGTAAATAAAAACCTGTAGGGTACTTTCCATTGACCTAGAATAGAATCATGAAATTTGGTAAGAAATAAAGTGTAGTAGCACAAATAAACGTCGTTGTTAATTTGTGGTTATTTCAAATAAAAATATGGTTTTTGTGATTACAAACTTATTGACTAAACGTTGAGCGGGTGCAAAGTTGACTTTATCGTACATCGATGTATGGGAGAGTATTTTTAAAACCGCAAAGTTAAGTTTGCCTTTCGGAAAAGACGGGCAAAGAAAGATCTTCGAAAATTGATTCCCCAGATAGACGTACCGACTATCTACATACAAGTTTGTTTACTTACGGAACCCTCGGTGCGCGAGTCAGACTTGCACTTGTCCGGTTTTTGTAATTACATACATTTTACACATGTAAACACCCACATAAATGCAACTAGATTCGACTTCGGACGCGGCTTCGCTCGCGTGTTTTCGCATTTATATTATATTATGGGCGGAACCCTAATTATTTTTCCAAAGCAAAAGTAGCCTTAGTTACTCCTTATAACAGCAGCTACCTGCAGGTGAAAGTCCCGTGGAAATGCGTATACCCATTCCGGAGAAAAGCCGAAGCAAACAGACAAAAAAATTAAAATTGATATTTTGGGAAATGTACCGTATAAACATTCGGATGCATTTTGTAAAATGTTATTATTATGACATTACATTACATTAGTAAAATTTTATATAGATGTTTAGATACAAATATTTGACAAATCTGCGACCCCCAACATGGCAGTCGAATGCACTACCGCCGCGCCACGGAGCTCTTGTTGCCAGCTCCTGTTCCCGCTTACCATAAATATTTTTAGTTATGTGCATACGTGATCACAATACTATAATAATATATCAATGGCACTGTATTGTCGAAATTCCTCTAATTAAAACTCTAAATGTTGGCCGGGTCAAGGCAAATGTTGGCTATAAAATAAAAGTGAGGAATTATTTATGCAACAAGCATAGTAGTGAACAACATTAGCGCACTAACCTTGGTAGCTGTGAATTTTGTTTAGTGAATTCTCTTTCAAAGAAATTGTGAAATTCATTCGTAATTCTTACTGTATAATAAACTTGTTTTTATTTTAAAGGTTAATTGCAAACTCATTATAATATTCATTAAGGCTAAGTCTGAAAATGATAGTTATATTGACTAACAAATTCTTTTTTAACCGACTTCATATAAAGAGGTTCTTGTATAAATGTATAATAATAATAACTCCACACATCTCACACACGGCCGTCTGATCCCAAACTAGGCAGAGCCTGTACTATACGGTAACCTGACTGCTGATAAACATACTTATATATTTCATTTTAAACAAATGATCGTGCTCATCACACAATTATTTCTCCAGGGTGGGAATCGAACCCACGACCTCTGGCTTAGAAGTCAGGGTTACTAACCACTAGACCAACAGGCTAGTCATGTTTATGTTATATTTTAGTTATAATGTTATGTATGTCCGCGATTTTCTTAAAAGTAATGGACCAATTTTTATGATAGTTTCACTAATGTATGGTCCATATTTTCAGGTAAGTTTAAGTATAGTGTAATAAATTGGGTATTTCTTAGTAATTTCTTTTTCACGACCTATCTGTTACTATTTTTTGTTTAAATTATATATGTTACCGAAAATATATGAAACCTTAGGAATATTGATTTTAGGCATTATACACATTTCGTAGGAATTCTATATAATGAGATACTATACAATGACAGTTCACGTTATGCTGTTCTACAATTTAAAATAAAACAAAGCATTTAAAACTTAATGAATTAGTAATTAGGGTCGAAATTCGACGGCCAGGCGATCTCTAGTTAGTATAAATATGTAAATCGTGACTTAATCATGGTTTTGTTTAAAAGTTATGTTACCTTTTTATTTACCCTACATTTACTATTTATATACTTACCTAAATGTAAGAAATACGTAATACTTTTTGACTATCAAGCTACTGCTTTGGCATAAGTTTACAAAATTGGTTGCAAAATGTTTTGTAATAAAGTAGTGATAAAATAATTTAAAAAATCTCTCACATTGTCACAGAACCATTAGTAGTATATCTGTTAGTAGCAATAACGTTTAACTAGATCTTAAACTCACTATTACAAAACTTACAGAATAATCTTACCAAGGTACTAAATAATTTTAATGAAACGATATATATTTTAACGAAATAATTTATAACAATTATCACTAATAATACATTAAATATCTAAGGAAGATAAGCATTTAATCCTCCCAAATGTCCCTCATCCCTCTTTTTCTGCTTTTCTAGTCTCTCTTGATCATTTCCATCGATGCCAAGACCCAACCTCTCTATCAACTTTTCCCCTTTATCCCCGTGAAGTTCTATGAACTGTCTTCTTCTCTTCACAGCCACGTCAGGATCGAAGACCCAAGATACCCTGTTATGGATAACGGGATTACCCACTAAGTTGGTACGGATAAAACTGGCAATAGGCCCCGTGGGTGCTTGCGTCTTTGCATCGTGATAAACAAGTAGTAGGCAGAACTGAAAAATAAAATCAGCTGTCAGATGGAATGATATGATATTTAAAAATTTTTTCTTCCCCTTTCCCTTCAACCTTTTTAACTCCCGACACAGAAAAGAGGAGTGTCACAAGTGAAACGTGTGTATCTGTGTGTCTGTCTATGGCTATCAGCTCTTTTCTGGTCGTTGAAGGAATTTTCGAATCGGGGGTATTTTAAATGTTTGAATTATTCTTGTTAGAAATGTATGTTGTCTAAATATATTTCATGATAAGCTCTACGAGCGTAATGTTCGACGAGTGATGGCGTATTAGACGCATCTATTTTTCTCAATCTTCAATCTTATCTCTTTTTTTATATTGGTGTATCTAATGAGGGGTATCCTTGTGTTTTTAGGTTTTTTCTTTCATTTTATAATTTATTTTATTTTAGTTTTTATTAGGTAATAGGTAAGTAAATTAAATTATCTCTATGGAGAAGTTAAATTTAGTTCTCGTCTAAACTTTACATAAATACATACGCTCGCAATTGATTGCCCTTCTTCAGCAGTCGGCTAATAAAGCAATATAATCAATTTCAAAATTACATTCGGGAATATTGAGCCAGTAAATTAAAATATTCCAAAAAAAGGATCATGAAATGTTTCTTTTTAACCGACTTCAAAAAGTAGGCTGTAATTCGGTAATAACAACCGATTCGGAAAAATATTTATGGAACGAAGTTCCTTATGGGGTTGCGGAGGGGTAGCCGGCAAAAAACGTCCGTAACGTTAAAAAAAAGCGTAAGATTTTTATGTATGATGGCTATACAGTGTCTAATATATAGCCTACGTGATGACTGTTATTGAGAATTTGCGTGTGTGAGGATGTGTGTGAGGATGTGTGTGAGGATGTGTGTGACGATGTGTGTGAGGATGTGTGTAAGGATGTGTATGAGGATGTGTGTGAGGATGAGTGGAAGGATATGTGGAAGGATGTGTGTGAGGATATGTGAGAGGATATGTGTGTGAGGATGTGTGTGTGAGGATGTGTGAGGATGTGTGTGAGTATATGTTACAGTATCATTAATAAATGTATACCCCAATAATTATTTTCTTTATACCTCGAATAGAACTTGAAATTAATATTTTGATAATAAGGAACTTCGTTCCTACCTGGTGTCCCAGGACACCACACAGTTTTTTTTATTTCGGAGAGTAGTACCCACTGGTAGGTTTCTCTAAGGGTGGAAAATTAGAGGATTAGTTTTTTTACTTTTCATCGCATTTCTTTTTCAGAATTCATTTCTTTAAAGTCGTTTTTTAATTGTATATTATTATGTCTGTAGAAACCTCCTAAAGAGATAGACACACGTTTTTTGTTTTAATCCAATCTCTAATTTGATAGTCCTCTACTAAACCCAAGGCAAACACGTGTTATTATAGGTAATTAGAGAACGTGAGGTTTTGTCGAGGTAGCATGCGACTGGGCTAGATCACAGATCTGCACCTATAGGGCAGTGGTCCCAATAATGCACACTGCACTCTGCGCTCGCTTCTAAATAATGTGGTGGGTTTGATCTCCAGGTAAACTTTATATAACATTTTTAAATTTGTGTTTAAGGTTCGTGGCCCTTACTTATTTTCGAGTCGTACATTCTTATATGTGAGATTTTTTAAGTGTTGTGTTTTATAGGCATTAAATTGCTCTAGAGATAGGTTCGTACCCTGCTTCTTTACACGTCTCAGGTCCTATTGACAACTATTCTTACCTCTGGGCGAGAGCAAATAGAAACCAGCTAGAACTCTTAAAATAAATACACAAAGTTGATTGATACATTGATTGTTGATTAATAAGTTGATTGATCGATAAATTGATTGATTTGTAAAATTGATAAACGCAATTGATCAACAAAATTCACGCCGTTTCTCTTTACAAAAGATTTGTTACCCCTGACTGTTAGCCTTACCGAAAGCTTAATCTCTTTTACACGTCTCTAAGAACAACTGCGGTCTTTAATCTTATCTTATCAACATTAAACACGAATTTATGACTATTTGTGTTTTAGTTTAGACGCACTATTCGTGTTATTTGGCTCTTCTTGATTAATACTTAAAATATTGACAATGACACCGAATTCGTGACTATCAATAGGTCAAACCTTTATAGTCGATTTAGTCTAGCTTTGCCAGCGGGTTCACTCGCGTAAAAGTAATCTTTCAACACTCGCGCACCGTAGGTACGTTTTTTTGTATAATAAGCCCTATGTCCTTCTCTGTATCTCTAATAACGTGTGTTACATGCAAAATTTCATGATGATGAACCGTACGGCAGGGCATGAATAACGAATCGCAATACGAACAAACAAACATTGATTTTTATATATCAGTAAGAAAAGTCAAGAAAATAAGCCTAGTTTGTACGTTACTAAGGCGTCCAATAGACGCTCATGCAAACGTCAATCATTACCAAAAGTCATGATTGACGGATGTTCGTTGGTGATTGATGAAATAATATCGACATTAAAATCTCATCATGCAACCGTCAATCACTGCATTAGACGATAAGTTTTTGCCAATCACCGTTATGATTGTGGCAAACTGACAGCAAATTCTACCGTGTAATGGGCGCCTATTGATTCTAGGACACGGTAAAGGGTTTTTTTGTAGACTTTTCGTAGCGGTAACTTATTTTCATCCAGTAAGAAGGCTACAGACGATGAAACATCACGTTGCTAGTTTGCGTCTCATGGGTGCGAAGAAAAAACAATACAATTTTGAAACAGCTCCAAAACTAGTACCTATATTATACTAATAAAATAATTACAAAATTAATGTATGTAATTACACTTCGTATTTCGGTAGAAGTTATCGTACAACATTAGCTAATTATGATATTATTTTTATTACTTTATTGAGTCACTTACATGTGAATTAATGTCTATAGAAACGATATTTTCTTAGTAGATATTAGAAAGAAAGAAAGAAATATAAGTATAAAAGATTTATAAACACCAAAAAAATTATTTTAGCAAATCACATACCTAATGAAAAGTATTTTTTTTTGTAGAGTTGCCAACCCTACAAAAACAAAAAAAATTGAAAGATCAACGCAAAATACATAGAGACTTCCCGTACTGACTAAACTTTTCTTCTTTGAGCAGCCTTCTAGACCACAAGGGAATCAACACAAGGATACTTTGTCTGCAATCTTCTGCAGATAGACCCATACCCGGATTTAAAGGGAATTTTCCAGTGTCCTACCTCTCAGAATAAATAGTCCTTTTTTTAAAGATTCTCGACTCACACATACATAACACTAAACACAAATCCGAGATTTTTATAGACAACACACAGAACACAATTTGAATTAATTTTATAAATGGAACACCATAAAAATCTGTCAAAAATATCGTTCGTGTATTCGCACTATACTCACAAGAATTAATTTATTCATCCTATTTTGTTTTTATTATTTTTATGACTGCCCGGCTTCGCCCGTGAATGTGTACTGGCGAAACAAGTTAAATGCAACTTTTACATATAAAGCAGTTCACGTTGCTCAACTGGGTTTAATGGCTTGATGTCTTACGTCACGAGGGTTAGGTAATGAACCTTTTTTATAGAAGGATTTGAATGTACTGGCTGCCGCTTTAATACCCTGTTACTGTGCTAATCGATTTAAGATTACCGAGGTTAGAGAATTGGTGAGATTCGTTTTAACATTTGGTGTTTTATCATAATAATCTTTACGAATAAATAAAATTAAAGTATCTGTTTGTAATATCATAATAAGAGCACTTTACTAAATGTTTACACGGTACATATACCAAAAAATCTATTTTAAAATTTTTGTCTGTCTAACTGTTTGTTCCGCCTAATGGTTCGTCATGCTCACTAAAATGTCATTGCTTGCGGCGTCGTCATGGGGCGGGTCATTTCTTTCCCTCTGTTATGGCGAAGGAGATGATGGCTGGTCCATGCGTCATACTCGTGAACGGGTGCTGCTTGGGGTGACTGGTCGGCCTAGTCAGCGATGCTTTAGCCTATACTATTATTTTGGTTCGATCAACTGCAACTCTAGCCTCTTAATCCAGTCACGAATTATTTTTAACCGTAGATTTTGTAACTGAATGAAGGTAGATGTGCACCTTGAATGATTTCTATGTTTAATAAGTTCAAACCTTCAACGGTATCGCTGAGTGATTTTTATTTTTTAGTACGTTAGCTTTTGGAGCATTTCAATAAAATGAAATTCAGGTGGCATCAGCTTGCATCCTGTTTACTTTCCGTGTAACACTAACACTATTGTACCTGAAGATCTGACTTTTAAAGAGAGTGGCCATGAGTTTCTTTGACAGTATTCTTTTCTAAGGCTCTACGCATTTTGGAAACTGGAAGTTATAGATCGACACAAGCAGGCAGTAGATTTTTGTGTTTTCACCTAATTTACCTCGACAATCCAGTACAAGCTGTGGCGTCTGTTTGCGCCGATCTATGATTTTAACTCTAGCTTCAATTTAACGTTCATAAATGTCACTTAGTATCTTTTTGATCGAAAAATGATTTTGAATTTGAATTTGAATGTCCGGAACGGGTAGACATTTCCACAGGACTTTTACTGGCAGATAGCTGGTATTATAAGGAATAACTTGGGCTATTTTTATTTTGGAAAAAGAATTAAGGTTTACATATTTACAGGCGAGCGCGGCCCGCAGGGAACTGCAAGTTTTAAATATAATAGCTTTGAATAGTTAAGTATTTTAATTTTTTAAAGGAAATATATTATCTAAAGCTAAAGAGGTTTTTATCGTGTAAAAAACATTTTATATTCGATAAAACAATTTATATTCGATAAAACATTTTATATTCGATAAAACAATTTTCGAGGAAGGTTATAGATACTCTGTTAAACATCGGGCTATGACCCTTACTAGCGGAGCAGTGACTACGAAGGACTGAGGGAAACTACGAGGAATGACTGGTATATGTATCTATTTTTATAATATACGGGAAGTAATATATAATAGGCCTATCATCACTTAAATTGTCGAACTTTAACTTTTTTTCATTAATTAATCATCTTACAATAATAATTTTCCCCTGGCATAGAGTGTCCGGGTTTTACCCGGACACTTTTTGAATACCCCGCCCCGACGCTCCCCGGATGCCCGGTAAATTAGGACAAATCCGAGGAAACTGGGACGGATGGCAGCCCTCATATTCCAAGTATGTACATGAACACCTTTGAACTTCATAAATAATCAAATCGGTTATATCTATGTCCCTGCCATCTCCGTTCATGGGTTTTATTATAGTGCGGTCATAGTGAGGCAGTACGTGTTAGTTAATCGCAATACCTGTAACCCTTTTATGATGGTGACCTCACGATAATACCCGGCACATGCATAATTGCACATGCAAGAACACGATAGAAATTAAATATTGACAAGGTTAAAAACATGCCTCCGGGCATGACTCGTGATAAATAACATTGATTATTCTTTATTATTACTGTTATATTAAATACTAGCAACCCGCCCTGACTTCGCACGGATAGCAGATAGAACTTCAACAATCATCATCATTATTCAACCAATTAACAAAAAACCTTAACAAGTAATATATTAAACCTTCCTCAAGAATCGCTCTATCTATTGGTGAAAACCGCATGAAAATCCCTTTGATAGTTTTTCAGTTTATCGCGAACAGACAGACATACAGACGCGGCAGGGGACTTTGTTTTATAATATGAAGTGATTGTATTTAAAATACTTATACTAAACTGTTGCTATTTGTTTTGCGTAATTTTTTTTAAGTTTGCATTACTATTTAACGATAGTAAGCTAATTTTGTATCCGGTGTAATGAAATAAACTGGCTAACATTAATTCGATGTTCTATAAAAATACTTCGATGCATCGATGCTTTTAGAAAAAAAAGGATCTATTGCAAACATCGATGGAATTCGATGCATCGATGTTATATATCGAATTCTCCTAACTGATCTTAATACGTTAAGAGCAGGCTCCCTAAATTTTATGTTAGTTTGCGTTAATATTCTGAAACAGTCACGCAAACAATCAAAATTGAATTTTAGCATATGATTTTTTGGTTCTTTTTCTGTCTATTCACAAGAAAGATACGTAATTGTAACATTTTCACTCGATTCATTTTTTATTCGAAAATCATGTCTTTTTTTGATGATTATTTAAATAAAATCAAAATGGCTCATCTTTTAAGTCTAAAATAAGTATTCAATGTAAGATAGTATATTTTATTATCGAACTACAAGATATTTTTTCTCTAGAACAATTACTTTAGTTATAAGAGAAATAAGAATTGAGACTTACGCCATTTAGTTCCATGCTCGAACACGAACAAGCGGGCTTCGCTGTGGACCGCATGCCTTACACCTTTAGGATCAACTCCGATTGTGTGCAAAATGCTCAAGCACTTATAAAATATTAAGCTGCTTTAATGAGGTAGCAAATAAAAACAACAACATATTAAATTGCTTTTAGCTACTTTCTATTTATGACAGTAGCTTAAATCAATAATATACTTACGAATTTCTTCTTTCAGGGTTGGCAGAAACAACAGCCCGCCACTTGCTTCTTTTTTTTTTCTTCTATCTATTTATTCTAATTGAAACCTTTAATTCAAGCCCGACGGTTTTGGGTACTTCTACCCTACATTGTCTTGAGAACTTCAAATAAATCATAGTATGTTCTGTGTGGTCGACTCCTACCAGCCTTCATGATCTTTGTTCTGCACTCATTTTTCAACGTTTTCAAACCACTTCAGCATTTCAATGGTCTCGTCACTAAGTCCTCTATCCAGCCACTTTGCTCTCCAATATTTACATTCCTCTTTATGTTAACCAATCTAATAAGCTAATGACAAAATAATATAATCAGAAATAAAATCTAATAACCAAGTCTGTGAGAATTTATATGAAAAAGGTACATTGCAGCGGTGTGCCTATACTGCGGAATACACTTTTCTAAAGCTGGCTGTCTATGAAGTCAAGTACAATCGTTTAATTCCTCAGAGAAATTGGTTCAACAAAATTTTCCCTATTAAAAGTACTATTACTTGTTTTTAAACGTTCGCGACTTTGATACATATTATATGTGTAATTCGGGACTTTATCGCGATAATATTTAAAAGCTGCAATACCTCTTGGTTACCCGACGTTTCAATCGAATTGCACCGATCGTGGTCACGAGTGGACTAATTATCTCCACTTATCCCGATAAAGTCCCGAATTACATTACATACATACATTACATAAGTACTATTAATTTTGTTGTAAATGAAAAAATGTCGATTATATTTGTTACCTAAATTTACAATCCGGTATCCGGCCGGATACTTGCTTACTATCCAGTATTCGACCGGATAGTAAATTTAGGCTGGCCTAAATCCGGTATCTGGATACCGGATAGTTACTTACCAGATTTACTCTACTTCTCAATCACAAACATTGGTGTCCTTTCGTGCTCTACAGCGCATTAGTTACTCTATACAATTATAATTAAGAATTTGCATGATAAATTCTTAATATACATGTTTGTAATTCTGTAGTTTTTCTAGGTGCAATACAACAGTGCATCGCTTATGTGTGACAAAATGTTCTCGTAATAGAGATAATTTCTTGTGTTTACACAATACTTTTGTAGAACACTCGATTACCGCGTTTTTAACACGCTTTTATTAGCTTGGTATGTAAGTATCTATGTTTCTATGTAACGGAATCTTTGAACATGATTTTCACCCATTATAAAATTAAATCGGATTGAATTGAAACTTCGCACACTTGTCAAGGACTGATGACAAAACAATATTAAAGAATAAAAAAGCAAAAATAAATAATAGTTTAAAAAACTAAAAAACACGTTTTTGTAACTAGCTGAACTAAAAAGTAGATTTTTTTTTTCTGTAAGTTAAAAGAAAATTGAGTGATTAAGAAAAAAAAGCATTTTATCGTAATCGTATAGATTTGATAATCAACTCAACAAGTCAGTTTGCTATAAGATGTCTCCCACAATAATTTACTTTCGGACGTTTTCTGATACTGTTTTGGAAAAGAAAGCCGGAGTACATTATGTAGCCTTGAGCACTGTTGAAGAATTCGCACCTTTAGCCTTTACAGCTTTAGCCTATATATTCTAGCCTACACATTCTAGCTAGCCTATACAGATAAAGGCTAGTTGCCTATCTACGGTTAAAATAAATCATTTAACAGTCCTTAAATAAGGTGTTAAGACTTTATTTTTAAGTTAGTATTTATTTTGCAACAACAAAGCAAATTTGACGTCACAAGTGGTTTTTCCATACAAATAAGCGGCGGCGTCGGACTTGCCATCAAGGGGTTCGAACCCCATCTAGTGTACTACCGACGTGAACCCAAACGCAAGCATTTATCTTAACTGGAGAGGTTAACAAGAATACGAGTAGTTTGTGATCCACTTTACTAGAATTCTTCTAAAAAAAACAATCGTTTTACACTTAGTATAATGAAACTCATTTGAATTGACAACCAACTACCGTTACCGTAGTAATTATTATCTGTGACCGTAATACCCCTATTTGCGCATGCGTAAGTCAACTGTTTTACCGACAGACACCCACGTGTGCCGGCCGCGAAAATCGATAATTTCAACAACACTGACATTTTCTTTGCGAAAGAGTATAATAATTTAATTATTACCAAGATGATGCAAGAATATGATGACGATTTCTTCTTTGAGGAGGATAAAATGTACGTATACTAAATTTCTTAGATATTATTTGCAATACTTTTAGTAGAAATCGATGTTTTTGTGGATGCAAATGTTATGTTTACATTTCGGTCGTTATAGTTTCTTGCATTACAAATGTATTACAAAGCAAGTAAATTACAAGACTGATATTTTTTTAGTAAAAGTGTAATATAACTTGTTAAACGGTTCCAATATTTTCGGATACAAAAATACTGTAAGTAGGTACTGAGATAATTTCGTACTGTTCCGGTGTATATAATCAAAGCTTTTGTATTTACGGCCGTAGCTTTAAGTATTCTATTATTGTATAATTGTTCTGATGTATGAGTGGTTTGGACTGGGGAACACGGAAACCGTCCATTTATCAGGGATAAAAAGTAGCCTATGTGCTATTCCAGAATATGATCTATGTCTGTTCGAAGTTTTATCCATACTCACAAACTTCGCCTTTATAAGATTAGTAAGATATATACGTTGGTACCCTTTCCGTCGCGTATGTGTTCAAACTTCAAGGCTTCCCAAGAAAATACTTTTATGAATAATTTTAATAGGATATTAGTTCCATCCTGTTTGTTTCCCATTGATGTTTATAAATATCAACATAACAAATAGTTTACCTGCAAAGTATAAAGTATAATGTTCTACTATTTTAAATAACTTGTTTGTAACCAACTTCAAAAAGGTGGAGTTCTGTGTTCGGCTTTCTGTATTTTTTTTTATGTATGTTCACCGATTACTCAAAGACGCCTGAACCGATTTGAAAAATTCTTCTTTTGTTTGAAATGGTATACTTCCCAGGTGACCCCATGGTCTTCAGGTCAGGATCTGATGATGGGATCCTGGAGAAATCGAGGGAATTCTTCAAATTTTATAGGCACACTTGAAGCGATTTGGGTATTTTGAGGCGCATTGAAGTCGGTGATACTTTTTTTAAAAGATAATTATCAACATTTTTAACAGGTACTTGGATCTTAGAGATAAGATGATAACAAAAAGCTCCCATACATGTTTCTTGAAATTATTTTCAAACCTCATAAAAGGTTTTACCTAACAAGTAATTTATTTAATACGTACATCACGCACATGCAGACAAATCGGTAATACGCCTAACAAATTACGTGTAGGAACGATCTCAGTTTACGTAATTATTGACGAATATTTTTATTTGACTAAATATCGACTAGTACAATTGAATCACTTCGATTGAAAGACTTTATCAAAAACTCGTGCATATGAGTGGTCTAGTGCATTCAAAAGAGGTCGAGATTTGTTGGAAAATTTGCCTCCCTCTGGTCGGCCATCAACGTCTTCAATTGAAGTTAACATCACTAAAGTAAAGGAAATTATGACTGAGAATCCTCATACAAGTAAGAGAGATAGCCGATGATGAACTTTCTGTGTCCCACAAATCGATTCGTACCATTTTAAACGACCGCTTGGGCATGAAACACGTTGCCGCTCGATCAATCCCGAAAGATCTGAAATTTTTTCAAAAATTCAATCGCGTAAAAGTCGTTAAAGACATGCTAGAACAAGGCAATGCTGACCCTACATTCGTAAGACGCATTGTTACTGGTGATGAGACATGGATTTACGAGTTTGACATGCAACCTAGTCAACAAGCTTCGGAATAGCGACTTCCAACTGAACCGAAACCGAAAAAACCACGACAAAGTGAATCAAAAGTCAAGGTCATGTTGACTGTTATCTTTGACTATCGAGGTGTTGTACACTCGGAATTCTTGCTAGAAAGTCAGACTGTAAATAAAGAATATTATTTGAGCGTTATGCGGCGTTAGAGAGAGCAAATTCGATGAAAAGGGTCAAATTTATGAAAAAGGACATTCTTGGATATTACACCACGACAACGCACCATCACACAAAGCCATCGTTGTTGTGAACGACTTTTTGACCAAAAACTTAACAAATACCATCGAACAGCCACCGTATTCACTGGATATGGCTGCGGCCGACTTTTTTCTCTTTCCAAAACTCAAATTACCACTTCGAGGTACCCGTTTTCAGCAGTCAGGATCACTAGCCACTAGACCAACAGGCCCGTCTTTGATATTGTCTCATTAGTTTCTTATTTATATAAACTACCTGACCCGCGCAACTAATCCTGCATCGTTTGTAAAATTTTCCCCGTTTTGCAACATTTTTCATTGATGCACCGCTCCTATTGACTGTAGCGTAATGTTATATAGCCTATAGCCTTCCTTGATAGATGGGCTATCAAAAACATAACACTAATCAATAAATAAACGACTACTTTTGGAAAAATAAATCCATGTTTTTTAAATAAAATTAATTTGAAACTAGAATTCTTAGCCAAAAAAAAAAATACTAACTTTTAAACTTTCGCGTTCCATGATATAATATTATTTACATATTAACGGGAATTAACGCGATCACGAATCAGTCAGCCTGTGACCACGGCCAGTGCAACCTGGTCGAAACGTCAGGCAACTCAGAGGTATGTAATACCTTTTCGTGATCGCGTTAATTCCCGTTAATATGTAAATAATAAAAAAAAAAATGTTGATTTGAAATAGCCAGTACTGTAGAACGACAATTTTATAGGTAAAGACCTATTATTAGTATAGATTAGTATAGATTTTAAGATTTTCCTCTTATACATAAATGTATTTGATTAACCTTTTACCCAGTATTGTTCACAAACACATCGTATTTAGTTATCTCACCCTTTATCTAACATCCTCTGTTCCAGTTTATCAGTTGTTTGAACACCGCGGCCTAGAACAAGCGTGTTGAATATATTACTTTATTGATTTTTGCGTGTTTAATTATGTGGCAGCAAAACAGTCAGTTTTACATCTTCAATGACACGAAGATTTGCCCACCGATACAGGCGACGCTTCAGAGCATGTTTGAAGATAAAATGTAATATGTTAATGTTTTCTTTGTTGTGATTTTTAGTTTTTTGAAGTAAGTTTTGTATTTTAGTACTATTATGGATATAGCCAATGGTTTAAAAGAGCCATTACTTTAGTTAGTATATTTTACATTGAGCTAAGACGCAATTTCGTCGTTCCATTGACCCGAAGTGTAGTGTTATTTTTATACGTAGGTAAGATACTAATTTCCTACATTTGCTTTTTGACTACTTATTGGTAGATGTAATGTCTTTAGTTATAGGAAGAGTAATTTAAAGTGGTGTAGTTAGAGTGTATAAAGAGTAAAGTTACAAAGGACTTGTTTAAATAATTTATTAAAATAATTAATTCATCAAATGTTTATAAAACTCGCATTCAATTCAGGAACTGTTAAACATTTAACTAACTTTTGCTCGTGGTTTCCCGGTCTGGTGTTTTCTTATGTTAATCCAGGATACAATTTATCTGCGTTCTAAATAAATAAAATAATTTTAAAGATTAATGTGATAGTCCGCTTGTCCCCCAGTTATTATACAACTAGCCGTCCCCGCAGTTTCACCTGCGTTTATGGTCACTGCTCCGCTCCTATTGGTCGTAGCATGATGTTATATAGCCTATAGCCTTCCTCGATAAATGGGCTACCCAACACTTAACGATTTTTTCAATTCGAACTAGTAGTTTCTGAGATTATCGCGTTCAACCAAACAAACAAACAAACTCTTCAGCCTTATATTGCTATTATAGATTTATTTAAGCCAAAATTATTAATATTTGAAATTACTGTTCTTTGGATTGTATTGTAAAGTCCTTAGTTACCTAAATGTGTTAATCTTAAAATACCCTTAATTTTATAAATCATTGGAGATATTTTGTGCCATTTCATAAATTTTTCATTAGGTTATATTTTCTGCTGTCATTCCTACTTAACAAGTATATATTATATTTATTATCTACAGTTGATACATTAAGCTTTATGGAAATGTATGGGACCAAAAATGTTTTGATACTTTCAAAAGTGTTACACGGTATTCTGATGTGTGTACGTTAAATAAAAATACTACGATATATTCTAGTGAAAGTTCACAATGGTGTAAAAAGTTTATATTATTATGGTGGTTTTGTTTAGGATATCCAAAGGGAATATTAACACCTCCTTGTTACTACCTGTCGAAGAACAGTAAGTATTAAGCTTTATTAAATTTATGTCTTATCATGTAAAAAACTCACAAGTTAGAGGCTGTTTACTTGATATCGTTTTATTGTTAAAATCAGGGCCAGTTTAAAGTGCAGTGGCTATAGGTAAGGCACCTCATGGTAAATTGACTATCGAGATTCATCGCATTGTTGTCTACAATCAGTTGCAGATACTCTCCTCATATGCTTGGGAAAGTATATGCATAGACAACAACAAAATGACTGCACATATAATGACGCTGAACAAATTGGAAGCAAGTTTGAGAAGCCTCTCTGTGGCTAGATTGTACAGTCGGTTCGATGCCGTAATTCCAGTCTTGTTTACTTTTGAACAGGTGCCATCCCTAGAATTTTTTGCACAAGTTAAATTATAAACGTTCATTTTAAATGCTTGCATTTTTGTTTAGTGCAACAGCCCCTGTTAACATACAAGAAACTCTACAAGGAATACCTGAAATCACAATATTCGAAGAGTAAGTATTTTTGCCGCGTTGATTCTATTTTTACAAAATAAAATTTTTAAATATAATAATATTACTGTCTTCCAATTGATATTCGATATATTTGTAACCATAAAGTTATTTGTTATTATTTTATTTCTACTTATTTTAAGCAGCTGATTTTTGTGGGTTTAAGTTATAATACCCATGCGCCCCAAATATACAAATGTAAAATATTTATTTTATATATTTGGCAGCACAATATAGTACTAGTCACATATTGTACTTGTATTTTTACTAGCTAAAAAGGCTTAACTTCTTAGTTAAGTTAACAATATTGATAGCATGTACACACTCACTGAAGTTTACTTAGGGTCTGTTTTTTCTAATCTACCTAATAAATGACCTAATATCAATTTTTGTTCTTAGACAGCTGAAAGATAAAATTCCAGATCCAGAAAATACAGAATGTATCTTCAACGATTTGCGGTACGAAAGATATACTATACAGCATCAAGATCTATTGTAAGTCGAACAAATCGTTCAGTAGACATGGATGACTACGCTAACTTTGAAAGGATCAAGTTATGTTGGTCGATGTAGCTATGTTGGCCGTTGGCATAATGTCTAAGGCTATATTATTGTATGAAGTATAGCTACAAATAGAAGACCTCAATTGTGTATCGCTATGCTACGATAGTAAGAATCAAATTACGTCGGTTAATTTGATACTCTAACTTAGGCATCGCTAGTATTATGTTACTAGAAATTTGACTAGAGCTGTATCACAAAAATGTTTTTTTTATACAACTAAGTTTCCAACTTAATGGTAAGCAGTTACTATAAACACCAGCAAAACCAGTGATGTCACGATTTGTCAAATCTATCCCCCTGTGATGAAATCCACATACTTCAGCGTCATCTAGCGGAGGCAAGCCGGACTACGTAGTACCTACTGATCCTGCATCGCGCAATGTAAGTAAACAGCGCAGGAGTATATTACTGCTAATGTTTATAGTCACTAAAACCCCATTTGGCACCGGCTTGTGACGTCACTGGCGCTTCGAATGTTTATAGGACAACATAAAAACTAACCAATCCGTATTTTTAATGATTAACTTAATTGTATAAAAAAAACACAATACTACCCGTGTTTTTGTACAACTATAGTCTTTGTTCCAGTGAAAATTAATATTGTATTGGCTTGTTTGAATTAAGTAGAAAATGCGAATATGTATACCTACTGCTAAAATGTACAACAGCTGGTTTGTCGTACGATAAAATCCCTTTTGTAAGCTATTGTGTCGCAGGTAGATGCTAAAATATATGATCTATTACAATAATGTGTTTATTATTTTTTTCTTTAAAAACATATTTTTTTCTTTAGAGGTTTTTTATGCCACATCAAATTCAAAGTCTATAGTCATCTACACTTATTTTAATTATAGTTAACCGACTTCAAAAAAGGAGGATGTTCTCAATTCGTCGGAATCTTTTTGTTATGTATGTTCACCGATTACTCGAAGACGCTTCAACCAATTTGTAAAATTCTTTTTTTTATTTCAAAGGGTATACTTCTTAGGTGGTCCCAGTTAATTTTTATCGAAATCAGTCCAGCAGTTTTTGAAAAATCAACAAATATCTAAAAAATTTATACGTCGATGATATTTACGTTTGGGCTCCAAAACCTCGCTGTCTCATTGGAGCAGTGCGTTTAGTTGGCCACCCACATTAAATTTGAACAAAATTCATCTACTTTCCAACTAAAAGCATATTGAAGTCGGTGATACTTTTTTTTAAAAGAAAATTATTATCACAGCAATAATTCTTTACCGCGTTGCTTGATATCAATTAAGTTTTATTTTTTATCAGAAATAGCTCCTTTTCCAACAATGAATGCTTGTAGTAGGAATATTTAGGTTCATCGAAGTGGTTTCTACTTTTGGCATATATTTGGTTTTAAAAAATCTTTGAAAGTCTATATTAAGCGCTAAATTTGAATTGTGGATATTTCAGGGGAATGACGGTGACGTCAGGTAGTGTGGTCCTCAGCAAGGATGAGAAGAACCTGATAGGAATAAGTATAGGAGGAGGAGCGCCTTTGTGTCCGTGCTTGTATATAGTACAGGTAAATATTAATATATATGTATTTAATGTTATGGCAATCATTCTTTTTTTTGAAGAATTCTAGTCACGTGAGGTCTAAATTTATTCTTGTTAAAACATGCCATACGCTAGCCCCGTTCGAAGTATATTTAAGTCCTTAAACCAATTAATAGTAGTGATTTAGAAAACCACTTCTCTTCGTATAATACAGAAACTCACATTTTCTCCCATCAGATCTTCGACAACACCCCAGCATCAAAAGATGGTACGCTACAAAGTGGTGACGAGTTGGTCGGGGTTAATGGTCAGACAGTCAAGGGGAAGACCAAAGTGGAAGTCGCTAAGATGATACAGTCTGCTAAGGTGAACCTCTAGTTTATACGTAGCTTAGATCGAGTAGGATTACCTATCACTTGCAGATTGAGGATGGGGACCAGACGATCGTAAAATGCATATTCCTTGCGTAATTTACTCTATGTACCAGATTTTTCAATAAACTGAATGAGCTGTTTAAGGATTCTTCAGTACTATGAAAGCCATGATTTGCGTACGTGATTTGAACGTAATAATAAGAGAAAAAAAAACAATATTTTTCAATCAGCATTCTACCTCCTTTTTGTTTTTTTTTTTGCGTGTGGAAACCCCCTCGGGCCGTCACCCCACCGGGGTTTTCGGTGGGGCGGTGTGTCGGAATCGAACCGACTAAAACCACACGGTGTGCCGTACTGCGCCTTAAGTAGGAGGGATCCGGGAACAGCTTTTATTAAGACATCCGGACCCCCCCTAGCGCCTGCCCGCAAAAGCGCGGGCACCACCTTCGGGTGAAGAACCTCTCAATTAGGCGACGTCCAGGCACACGCGGACACCGCCTCCTCGCGGGGGGCCACTATAGCGGGTGGAGGGGAAAAACCCGTTCCGTCCACCCGCGGCCACACTCAGGGCGGCATGAGGCGCTGGTAAGCGCGACTCCGCCGCCCGGTTCGCCGGCGGCGAATTAAGTCCGAGTGGAGGTCGTCCTCCCGGAACCTTTCCGCCGCCTCCTTCCGCGAGATGACTTCCTTACAGAAGGTAGCAACCGCGGTAAAATTCCTGTCGCTACCGGCCATGGAGCGTATGACAGCCGGTAGCGACAGATCCACTCCGATGACTGCAGTGAGGGCCTGACGCTGCGCCGCCCAACTGGGGCAAACCGCCAGCGTGTGCTGAGCCGAGTCCTCACTGCAGTCGCAGTGGTGACAGGCGGGACTCAATTCCCTCCTAGCGACCGAGTGCAGGTACTTCCCGAAGCAGCCGTGCCCGGAAAGAACCTGCGTCAGTCGGAAGGAAAGGGTCCCGTGCTGCCGCCCTGCCCACTCGACGATGACCGGCTGGAGCGCCTCCACGGCGGCAAAGCCAGCACGTGGAGCCTCCAGCCGGGACGACCAACGAGCCATCGTGGCTTGGCGAGCGGCCTCACGCCACTCGCGTACCTCTTCGGGCGGGGGCCGACTGCCGCTTCCCGCCCGGAACTCAGTCGTCCGCCGATAAACTTCGGCGAGCACTTCCGCCTCCAAATCCCACGGGGGAGTTCCGGCCAACGCGCACGCCGCCTCCGTCGACACGGTGCGGTAGCCGCGTATGGCTCTAACCGCCATAACCCTCTGAGGGTGCCAGAAGCGCGCCCTATTCTGGGCGGTCAGAGCCTCCGCCCACACCGGTGCACCGTAAAGTGCCATTGACAGCATTCTACCTCCTAACCTAACATCCTAACCACCTATCAATTTTAGCAATGGAGTCTTTTTTGTGCTGGATAGTCAGTTAAGTATAATATACAGACGACCTGCTGTTCACCAAAATTTTTAGGTGATTATTGGGACTTCCAGCAAAATATTCCCCAGACAAAACACCGCAGTTTTAAGTCCCTTTGAATCTTAAACATTCACCTCGGCGTTAGCTCTGAGGGCCTCTCCTAGTAAGAAATCTGATATATCTCAGAACAGGTTCTTGGATGCTAAGGTGCTTCCCTCTATTAAAATCTTACTTGTTTCTTGCAGGATGAAGTAACCATAAATTACAACAAGCTCCACGCTGACCCCAAACAGGGTAAATCTCTTGACATCATCATGAAGAAGATGAAGCACCGACTGGTAGAAAACATGTCTTCAGGAGCCGCTGATGCTTTAGGGCTGTCTCGAGCTATACTCTGTAACGATACTCTCGTGGCAAAGCTGAACGAGCTGAGGGAAACTGAGGGTACTTATAAGAGGCTGGTCGAGAATGCTAAGAGGTAAATCTTTTTTTTTTACCAGATTTACAATAGTAAGGTGGTATGGCACAGGTGCCACTTCTTGATATAACTCTGGTGTCCCTACCTGGACATCAAAGGTCCTTGGACACGTGGCTATGATCTCCAGTGTTAGAAGAACATTAACTAGAAAGAACGTTTGTCGTGAACAAGTTGCAGTTCTCACTCTCTCCAAGAACCAAGGGCTTAACAAACTTCTGTTAGAATCAGAACTGACCGATTGAGAAACCACTTCTACTTTACAAAAAAATATTATGTTTAAAAAGTATAGTAGGTACCTATTGGTGAGAAGGTTTCATAGGGAGTGAGCACTGACCTAACTACACCATTGGTGTGTTTTTTATGTTATAGGGGCAAACGAGCAGACTGGTCACTTGATGGTAAATGGCTAGTCACAAGTGCGTTGCCGGCCTTTAAGGTGGGAGTATGGGAAGAGGGGGAGAGGGTGAAGAGAGGGAGAGGGAAGGGTTTGGGCCTTCGGTAACCTCACTCACTCGGCGAAAAGCAATGAAACATTGCTTCACTGCCGGTTTTCTGTGACGCCGTGGTGAAGCATGGCTCTCCCACGAACAAACTGCCGTTAATCTTTAGAGGTTCTGGTTACCACGGGTTTTGTTTACCACATGCTTGATTAAAATAATTTAGACCTTAACTTTTAAATATACATATTAGGGCAAAATAAAAAGCACCCATAATGGGCGAGCGTGAATGAAAAGTTTGATGAATGTGAAAGAGGCCCAAGCTATATGTCAGGATCGTGATAAATGGCGCTCTATCGTGTCTGCTTACCCTAGACGCAAACAGAGCGTGAACATTTAGATACATAACCTTCGACCCCGGACGTGACAGTCAAATTCTGTAGCACCTCGCCCCATGGTCGTCAAATTCTTCTTCTTCCAGGATGTTGAAGGCATACTTCGATCTGTTGCAAACATACAAGGCGGTTGGTGACATATTTGCTGGTATTGGAGTTCGGGAACCTCAAGCGAGAGCTTCCGAAGCCTTCACCAAGTTCGGCCAGTACCACCGGTTGTTAGAACGAGATGGGATTAAAATGCTAAAGGCTTTAAAACCTGTAAGTTACTTTACTTAGAAAGATTTTAATTTAAGAATAGTACAAAAATTAACCGTAAACATGGCATTAAATACAATTATATTTAAAAGTTAAACCGACTTCAAAAAGCAATGAAAAGGGAAAAATAATTGATTACAAACTGGATTGAAAAAAAGAGTACAATACATGTGACACTTTTAATATAATAGTTAACATTATTTAGGCACTGGGTACCTGCTGGTCTATTTGACGTTGGTGCCGTAACCCGAAACGTGATAGTAATACTTAGGGATATATAACAGTATAACTCCAATGAAATATCTGAATTTATTGTCAATCATTATTAAAGACCAACGGAATAACTTATCAGTACTTATGGGCAATAGTCAAAATATACAAATTTACAAACGAGTAATTTGGCTTAGCACCGACTCCACACAGATCCTTATACGTAAGCACAAATTTTCAAAAATTAACAAAAATAAACTAGTGTACAGTACAGTTATAGCAGGTATACGGTAGCCAATAGACGACGACTGACGAACCAACCACGTGCAGCGTCGGCGTGGTCAACGTCTTATCGACCAATGAAAAGTGTGCTCACGACTCGTGCCGGGAACTGTACCTAGTGCCTTTATAGCGTTAATTGCCATTCCTAAATCCCACATCCACCAATCTAGCAGTTATCGGTTTTTTTTTCAGCTCACTACATCCAGCAATTGGTGGCTACTTGGTGATACTGAATTTTTTTAAAAGATGATAATTGCCTTTTTCGCTATCGCATTTATGGTATAAATGGACTTCTCCTAAAGACTTCTGAGCCACTGTGAGCAGATTGTTGGTCTATCTAGTGGTGGGAAGTCTCATGTTTGGATTTCTACTCTCTGCTAGCCGAACGATTACTTATTTTATCCAATTCAATTAAAAAACGCGTATTTTATCAATTATATCCAATAAAAAACTGGTCTGGTCTCTTTTCTGGCAGAAATGTAATAATATTTATAAAGGTACTTCCTTAATCGGGTAGCTCCAATTCGTGGCAATATCTTTTGAACCCTATGTTAAGACGTAAAGAAACCTTTCCACCTTCTAGATTCTATCGGACATGGGCACTTATCTGAACAAAGCGATTCCGGACACTAAACTCACTATCCGTAAATACGCGGACACCAAGTTTGAGTACCTCTCTTATTGCCTAAAAGTGAAAGAGATGGATGATGAAGAGTATGGATATAATGCTTTACAAGAGCCTTTGTACAGAGTAGAGACGGGGAATTATGAGTACAGGTAAGCATATGCAGCAGTGGTATGCGTTAACACTGTTCCTACAGGTAAGCATATACAGCAGTGGTATGTGTTAACACTGTTCCTAACGGCTTTCTTTTTACCCGACTACGAAAACGTGTGTGTATGTGTAGTATGTATGTATATGTGCGTAGGTATGTATATTTCTTTATGTATGTATGTGTACTATTTTGAAAATAATAAAAAAATAGTAGACTTAAATAGACTTTTATTTACAAATTGTATATTTTTCATTATTTCTAGTTGTTGTGCATCGCGATTTACCTACACGGTATAGTCCATCCTAAGGTTGTCTGTAAGAGATCGCAGACTGCTATAAGACCGCCCATTGTACAGTTACTTAATATTAAATTTCTAGATTGTATAATACTTTTTTGTTGTGCAATAAAGAGTGCCTATCTATGTTTTTATTTACGTCTATTCAACCACAACTTAAATTATGTAAATAATTACGAAGAATAAGGTGAACATCTATTTATAACGATAGGCTGTTTCCCACCCTTAGAGATGAAATAGTTTCTTCAAATTTAAATGGGTTTAACCTTGAAAACAACCAATTCAATTAAAAAAAAGAAATATTGTAATCGGTTCACAAATGGCTAGGATATCGCGTAACATACATGAAAATAGAATACTTGAAAAAAAAATTTTTTTTTAAAGACACCGCATTAGGAATAACTCCTGTGTCGCGGGGGACTTTACTAACATACAAACAACGGACACAAAGAACACCCAGACTCGAGTGGGAATCGAACCCACGACCTATGGCATAGCAGTCAGGGTCACTAACCACTAGACCAACAGGCCAGTCAAATTCAAAGTCAAAGGAAATTCAAACGGTCATAACCTGTAAATGGATAGTTTTTTTTTTTAATTCTCCTTGTAACTACATGCTAGAGTCATGCTCTTTCAGTGGTTTAAGTAAGTGTTCCATTATCATATACACCCTGTATAATAACGCTGATTTCTATACCTGGTTTATTTCCAGGTTGATTCTCCGTTGTCGTCAAGATGCACGAGCAAGGTTCGCTCGCCTCAGATCTGATGTGCTGGTCAAACTGGAACTGCTCGACAACAAGAGAACCCAGGATGTTGCCTACCAGCTACGAAGGTTCATACAGGGACTCGCTGTCTACCACAAGTGAGTGTCAGTTGTTCCACTGGCTACGTATTAATATTATTTTTAAGTTAATATAAATTATAGTTTAGAAAAACCAAATAATTGACTCGACCGGAGTGATACCACGGCCTCACAGGAAACTGATAGTGAAGCAATTTGCTTTTCGCCGAGTGAGTGAGGTTACCAGAGGCCCTAAGCCTTCCCTCCCCACTCCACCCCCCTTTCCCCCTCTTCCAGTCTTCCCCTACGTCATTAGTCATTTACCATCAAGTGATCCATCTGCTCGTTTGCCCGCTATTCCATAAAAACCTAATTAAAAAGTAAAAAAAAAATCCACTGTCCACCTGGTTCCATCATCAGACCATGATATGAGTCCAAACTCGAGGGGCTTACCTCTACTAGGGTAGCCATTCAAGAACACTCTTGTAACTACACTATCTACCATCTGGCTTCATCAGATTACCTTCAAGATGCCAAATTATAGTATTGTTATCCAAACTACAATACACATACAAAGTTTCATTTCGATACGCACTTGTGATTTCACACACACAAGTAAAGCTAAAAAAGCGAGTTAACAAGTACGTGGGTGACACATTACTAGTATTCTTGTGAACCCCTCTGGCTAAGCTAAAGCGTCTGTACTGCACTAAGTAGGGTTCGCACCGCAACCACTTGATCACAAGTCATATTGAGTGTGGGAATGAGATAAGTTAAAATTGTAACGTACTGGTACGAGCCGGAGTTCGGGATTAGAATTTAAGCCAATTTATAATGAAATAGACACAATTTATTTAAATAATTAGCAATTTACACAATTACAATTCTCACTATTTCCACTTACTATTCACTTGTACTATTCGCTATATTTCGCACTTGTTACTCGCTGTATCGCTTAACTCGAACTGAATGTCCATACTGCATTGCAACTTCTTTATATAATTCTAAAAATATCTCATAGAAAGTTCGTGAACTTTCCTGAAACATTTCGTACAATCTACTTGACTCGACCACTGTTCTAACTTCTACAACTCAGTACCAGAACCTTGTTATTGATAGATAATTAGTTCCTTTATTCGTCAATTTAGGTAATCTATAATTTCCTGTACTCGTCAATAGATGGCGCCCGCGGGTAGGCTTCCGTAACAGTACTATAATATTTAATAAGATAAAGTCTTATTTACTATAAAATCTACTAAAACTAAATATTTAACAATTTCTTGCCAGACATAGTAACAGCGATAAGAGTAGCTCATCTTTTTAAAATCAATTAAAAAAGAAAATAATGTACCTAGTAATTTCCAGTGAGACGGTGGAATACCTGACAGAGAACGCCGCGCTGTTTCCAGTGGAGGTGGACCTCTCACAAAACGCCTTCCAGTACAAGTCGACCGCACAAATCATTCAGGTACCCTTCTCAAATAAAATACCTACTTCTAAAATTAAAAATACTTACTAAAATACAAAGTTTTAAATGGATAAAAATACAAGTACAGTATCATTTAAAAAATACATGTTTATCATTTACAAAATCATAATTGGTTTGAAAGGAATAATTTTTATTTCGCTTCAATACGACTCGTTTTTACAAAGTTATTTCCTTATAATTTGAGTATAATACTGAGTATACCCGCGGAGTTTTATTATCCTTTCCAAACGTGGCTGCTAAATATTTATGAAGTACAAAAGAAATATCGCAACCTTTGTGAGTAGGCGTATAACTTAGGACGGTAATATCCGGTTGCACTGACTTATTTGACAAATTGCTCTACATTTGCAATTCTTCTTTTATAGTCGTAATATTATCCGTGAAAACTTTTAATTGGCCTTCACCTTGGTATTAATATATTATTTATTGTACGAATTTTAGCTGTAAGTTTTCCTAACAATGTAAAAAATAAAAATTTACTGGATAGAAACTCAGATCTTTTTGGACTTTTTACTTAAGAGAAGAACGCTAAATAGAAGTCCACTTTATCCGCGTCATAGATATGATAAGCGAAAAGTTATTTTTCTCGTTAAATAATATTTTTTTTCATCAAAAATTAACATTCTATATTAAATTTCTGTTGTATTCCAGGACAACCAAGACGAAGAAGAAGAAATAGAATTCGGCAAAGAGATCCACGAATATCACGACATAGCTGACATTAACAACAAGGAACCTAAAACGGCCAACCGACGTCAAAATAAAGACAACGATGACACGGATTCTTCACAACAACTCCTGCCAGACTTTGACAACGCCGATAAGTTTGACAACGTGGCTTTTGACAAAACGGGCAAGTCTGACAATGTGGATAATTTGACTTTGCTGACGGAACTTGGACTCGCTGACACGAATGTTCAAGATGATTTTGGAGATTTCCAGAATGGGTTGCTGGATGAGTTCCTGCCAAGGGGCAGCGGGGTAGATAAAACTGATATTTTTGATAAGTTGTTGAGTGATTTGAGTGTTGGTGAATAAAGTATATATAATATGTAATAACGTCTGTCTTTTGTGTTTGTCAGAAATCATTGTGGCTATTGAAGCCCTGGGTACTTATATGTAAGATGTCATCAAGTCTCGTTCTTTCAGAATCAGTAGTTATTATGTAGTTCACATGGTCTTAGCTAGATAGAGGACGACGATGTCCTTTTAAATTAGGTGCATACCAGTGCATACATACGTTAGGCTGGAAAGTGACCGAATTAATAATAATTAAAACCAAATAATTCTTATAGTTAAATAAATATTTATTAAGTAAAAGTTAAATAAATATTTATTAAGGAAGTAAATACAAACAATTCTTATAGTTAAATAAACATTAAGTAAGTGTCGGTTTCAATCAACCACATAAGTACACTTATATATAACGGTACAGGTTTAAGTCTTCTCTCTTACGATTTTTTGAAGTCAAACTTCTTTAAAATCGTTGTGATTTGAAATTCGATGAAACCAAAAAACTCACACTAAAAAGAGACAAACATTCATAAATAAGATTTTGCCTGCGAGAGAATGAGATAGAATACAAGTATCAGTGTTTCCTATAATCTTTGTCTTTGCGCCTGCGTACTACGAAGCCTTCAGAAAATGCGTTAATGTCAACGTGGTGTCATTTTTGTGCATTTGCGTATTAAAATTCGTTGGTTAATTAATTTATGTTAACTATTTAACACCTATGTTAAATTTGACCAATAACTTTTATATAAATTATCTAAAATTAAATGTATTAACATTAGTAAATTATTTGTGTTGACTTTCCTTTTTATTTCTCATTCTCTCGTAGGCTACTTTACTGAAATTTCACTTCTGCCGTGTGTGGTGCAAACACACACTTTTCTGTTACACCTTGTATAATAAAATACTTTTACTTTTACCCTTTACTTAAATACCGTTGTACTTTTACTTCATTAAAATCAATCAGTAGCTTAATCTTACGCGTGCGCTCTTAAACAATTTGCGTTTTACTTAACCTAATCTATTAATTTAAACTAAATATTTTCTCGAAGCAGTAGCATTTTTAAACAAATTTAAAAAAACTGATAACTGTTATCGAATCTTACATTACAATTTCATCCAATATCATTACAGGCCCCTGGTCATGGTTGAGTAAGAGTAAGATCCCAGAACCACCAGACCTTACTTATTTTTTGACGAACAAAATGTATCGTTCGGAGTAGTATAATGGAGCTAAATAGATACACCCTTAGACCTTGAAGGTAGGCGTACCTGCTAGCCAGTGCTAGCTTAGACCGGCCGCGGCGGCCAATTTTCAGATACTAAGTGTTGAAGTTACATAAAATCGTTCACTTTCCTTGTCTTAGTGCTGATTTTAAATGTATGGCTTACATTATCATTAAAAAGTTATCCCACTAATATTATAAATGAGAAAGTTTGGATGGATGGATGGATGGATGTTTGTTACTGTGTTTCACGCAAAAACCACTGAACCGATTGCGATGGAATTTGGTATGTAGATAGCTGGAGACCTGGATTAACGCATAGGCATAGACTTTTTATCCCGATATTCCCACGGGATCGGGACTTACGCGGGTGAAACCGCGGGGCACTGCTAGTTATCAATATTGCCAGACAGTTTCCGTAGGCGATTATTTACGCCTGACAACAAATATCGAAATATCGAACAAATAACGTAAGTCTGCTTATAGTCTGAGTAGAGTTGCCACCCGTACTATATATAGTGTCGTACTATATTTTGATCAATTGTACTAAATATTTTAGAACAATTATACAGTAAGAAAAATATTATATTTTTATTGCTAACTACACTGTCACCATTTTAACTGTAACTGGAACACACTGGAACGGTTTTTTTAATTATATAAAAGTACTATATTTTCTGCAAGTTTTAAAATAATACTATATTCCCACAAAAAGGGGGCAACCCTAAGTTTGAGTATTGATTTTTATATCTAATGTTTAGAGCACTATTTCAATGCTGTTTGTAAGCAGCCAGACAAACCCTGGGGCCAAAAATCCCTCAGACCCATTTAAAATGTCACCGTGACTATGAGTGCGGCTATATCGTCAGAAAATGAGTAAGGTCTGGTGACCATGGGATCTTGGTCTATTCCGTATCGTTAGCCAACATTAAGTTCTAACCAGACTTGCTGTTCCTGGACAAATCCAACTCCTGATTATACATACTCGGATAAACTTTTAAATTTATTTTGGATGAGCTCTCCTTTGCGTTGAACCTTTGGTATGATATTAAATATATCTAGTTTCTGCAGTTTTTCCGTATCAATGGTGTCGGCTAACATTTTAAATGTTTCAGTGGCTTTTTCTTGAATTGATTGCAGATCTCTTTCGATTGTCTGTTGCAACATTTGTAGTTTGTCCATTTTGTACTCTTCTAAGGTCTGTAATTTTTTGGCGGCTGATTCTTTGAGGTTATTTAAGTCGACAGTTGCCGTCACCGTGTGTATTACAAGAAACTGAAAAGAAAATTTAGTTTAGGTACTGATTACACTTACTTTGGGGCACTCGGATGGAACGAAATTCCTTTCTCTATGTATATTTACATTTGATGAATAAAACTTTAAAACTGCGCCATCTGTGAAAGTTGCCCTAACTAATAAACGTATAGTTAGTTACAGTAACATCGCGCAGAATCCACAGATGGCGTAAAAATTAAATAAATCAACTCGCAGTCAGCAATTTTCGTTGTGCTAACACTTTTTTTCCGGCTAGCCAGCCGGCCACAGAGCGTCTGAAATATATTTTCAGTTTCAGTTATTGGCATTTTATGCTCCTAGGTTCCACCGTGTTCTGCCACAGTGTTACAAGTTCTATCCATACACAGTCAAAATTATTTACGTAATTTGCAAATAATTAAATTGTTCTGTTTTTAAAATATATAATATATAAATAATATATTGCGTTTAAGAAGCACAACTTACTTGATATCTATAAATTTCTATCTATATCTATTAATATCTGAAATCAAAATTTAAGAGAAGGCTCACTCACTCCATACAGCACAGTAACGGCTTACTATTAAGCAGGCCGTACTAATCTAAGTAGTGTAACGAAAGGTAAAAATCATAATTGAAAAATATCGATAGAAAATCCAATCAAACGAACATAATTAACGAATATCGATATAAGATCTTATCATGAAAAAAAACATCCGCCTTTGTATAGGAGCAGCAATGGTGAAATGAACTATTCGTACACAAAAAGCCACTTACCACGATACAGTACTTCTTCATGTTGATTACAAGTTAAGCACAACACCAACTGATCGCCGAAGGATAAACGCTACATAATTTAAACTGTTTGTTGCGGCGGCATATCATTAAAATTAGCGGCGGACGTATTCTGGATCTGTCAGGGTTTGCAAATCGTTAGCGGAACTACAATCAAAATAGTTACGCAGTATGATAAGATTGCTAGCATATACAGTTGGTTACAGAAAGGTGTAGTCATATTTTAGGTTGGTAAAGTAATAATAATAATAATAATTTAATGAAAACGTCATGCGGGCATATTATCGGGCTACAGAGTTGGGAACTAATCTTACTGCGTACCGTGTTCATTTGGTGTCTCTGTTTCAGGAGCTTGAACCAGCCGTCAACGTATCAGCACAACGACTGTCGGATCAGGTACGGGCTATACAGCGCTGCCACCTGCTGAATAATACCGTACTTGACAGGATACGCTCTGACGTACGGGATAGCTTTATTGTCCCTTCTTCATCGCAAACTGTGAGTTTGGAGACTAACGAGATGCCACAGTTACTACCTCTTGATGAAGTTGTGGAGAGTGAGGCTATATCCGTGAGTACCCAATACAATGAGAGACTAAGGAGTGCTTTGGAGGATGCGATTCTGGAATACAGGTCTGTAAATTATCAAATTAGACCACGTTTATCCCGTTTGCCTATGCATAAAAGAAATATAGCGCTGGTGTGTGCCCTGGATTCGCTATTGTCTGACTATTTAGACAATAGCGAATCCTGCGCGGCTGTCGCAGTATGTCGAGTAGCGGGAGTTAATTTTTTCGTAAATACCACTACTACTCGACCCAAGTCTACTGTGCCAGCCTGGCAGTGTAGAATTGAGCGTCGTATAGCTGAGGCTAGGACGCTCATCAGTAAGCTAATTAACTTTCGATTGGGCAATACGCGGCCAAAGGTGATGCACTTTGTGAAACAGGCATTTTTGGGGACTGACATCAGTCATCAACAATACATGTCATGTGTCACAGAGTGCATAGACTTTCTAAAGCAAAAAGTTTATGCGTGGGCAAATAGGATACGACGTTACAAAAAACGAATTGATAGGTATAATCAGAATCGTATATTCCAAAGAAATGAGAGGTGGGTGTACCGAAAATGGGAACAAGCTGATCCATGTATGAGTGATGGGCACTTACCGGATGAAGATGTTACAAATACATTTTGGCGTAACATCTGGTCGGTGCCCGTCACTCATACAGAAGGTGATTGGATACGAGATGTTAAGCGGTCATGTGAGCGTATACAAAAAATGGAACCTATTGCCATAACCACAGAGGACGTAAGTAGTGCAGTCCGTTCATTACCAAATTGGACATCAGCTGGACCAGACGGACTGCACAACTTTTGGCTTAAGTGGTTCCGAAGCTCACACGCTCGTTTGGCATCTCAATTCCAATCAGCTTTAGATTCAGGGTTATTACCCCATTTTATGACCACTGGCATTACCCACTTACTCTACAAATCCGGTAATGCCACGGATCCCAAAAATTATAGACCTATCACATGCCTACCAACCGTGTATAAGCTTCTAACTTCCATTCTGAGACTCAAAATTACTTTACATTTAAATAAAAATTCGATCATTTCTATTTCTCAGAATGGATGTAGAAGCGGGACCCGTGGTACTAAAGAGCTCCTTATCATGGATATGGCCATTAGCCAACAGGTACGTCGTAACCGTAAGAATCTGTCGACATGTTGGATAGACTATAAGAAGGCCTATGACTCGGTTCCACATACGTGGCTTTTGAAGGTGCTAGAGTTGTATAAAATTGATACAACTCTTTGCACTTTCTTGAAGTCATGTATGAGGCAATGGAGGACGGTACTTCGCTATCCAGGATGTCGGCAGATTGAGGCAAGCAATGTACCAATAAAGATTGAGCGGGGCATATTTCAAGGTGATAGTCTGAGTCCCTTGTGGTTCTGCCTGGCTTTGAACCCTCTCAGTACTCTGTTAGAGGGTTCAGGGCTAGGCTATAGGTTGCAGAAAGGTGATCTAGTTATATCTCACCTTCTATATATGGATGATTTGAAATTGCCCCACTAAATTGCAATTGATAGCGTTACTGAAGGTAACTGAAAACTTTAGTAACTCTATCAGGATGGAATTTGGTGTGGACAAGTGTGCCGTCATGCATGTAAAGAAAGGTGTGATAGTGGAATCTGAAGGAGTCGAACTTTCCGATTCAACAAAACTCAGATCTCTGTCTGCCACCGAAACCTACAAGTATCTAGGTATATCACAGTCATTGGGAATACCTGAACCTACTATGAAACAAGCGCTGCAGGAGCGCTTTTTTGGCCGCCTGAAAAAAGTGCTAAAAAGTCTTTTATCAGGGGGTAACAAAATACGTGCCTGCAACGGTTGGGTCATGCCGGTTCTGATGTATTCCTTTGGTATACTTAGATGGACTCAGACGGAACTAGATGCCCTTGACAGGAGAGTCCGTACACTGCTTACTGCATTTCGAATGCACCACCCACGTTCATCGGTAATGAGGTTGTATATCCCACGAAAGTTTGGGGGTCGTGGACTTTTAAACATTAAGACCTTACACAATCGTGAGATATACAACCTTAGAGAATATTTTCTTGATACTGATGTGGGTGTGCATTGTAATGTGGTTGCAGTGGACAACGGACTCACTCCGCTCGCTCTGGCTAAAGAGAACTGGCGCAAACCTGTAGTTCTTAGTATTAATGAGCGCAGGGAGGTATGGAAGGGCAAAGCACTTCATGGTCGTTTTTATCGGGCCCTAAATGGGCCTGATATAGACCTAAAAGCGTCCACATCTTGGCTACGGTTCGGTGATCTCTTCGGAGAAACCGAAGGTTTTGTCTTTGCAATTATGGACGAAGTTGTTATGACAAATAACTATCGGAAATATATCCTGAAAGATGGTACGGTTGACATCTGTCGGGCGTGCCACCGCCCCTGTGAATCTGTCAGGCATATTATTTCTGGTTGTTCTTGTCTTGCCAATGGTGAATATTTGCACAGACACAACCAAGTGGCCAGGATTGTACATCAACAGCTAGCCCTTAAATACAACCTTGTGAATTCAGAGGTGCCATATTACAGGTATGTGCCCGACCCAGTTCTTGAAAATGGTCGAGCCACATTGTATTGGAATCGATCTATCATCACTGACAGAACTATTGTTGCGAATAAACCTGATATAGTGGTGATAGATCGATTAGAGCGCCGTGCAATGATCATCGATATCGCTGTTCCTCATGACGAGAATCTCGTGAAAGTTGAAAAAGATAAACAAATCAAATATTTGGATTTGTCTCACGAGATTATCGATATGTGGAATGTCGAATCGGCGATCATTGTTCCGATTGTCATATCTGCTCATGGATTACTAGCCAAGAGCCTCGATCAACACCTTCAGAGGCTCGCGTTAGACAGTTGGATCAAAGGACTGATGCAGAAGGCAGTTCTTCTCGACACGGCCCGTATAGTGAGGAGGTTCCTGTCTTTGGAGCCCTAACCACCGGTATCTTGGTCCCTGTGCCCGATGTCGGTGGTCTACTATTTTTTATATTTTTAAATATATATTTTTTTATGTACATATTTAAAAATGTAATTTATATGGTAAAAGATGAATAAAGAGAATAATAATAATTTAAATTTTAAGAAAATTCGTGATTTGTTATTCATACAGAAAACTTATTTTGAAACTGACAAGTTGAACTTGAAAATTGACCGATAATATTTAGGTATCCTACTAATATTATAAACGTGAAAGTTTGTGAGGATGTATGGATGTTTGTTGCTCTTTCACGCAAAAACTGCTGAACCGATTGCGATGAAACTTGGTATGTTTGTGAAACCTGGATTAACATATAGGCTACTTTTTATCCCGAGATTCCCACGGTATCGGGACTTACACAAGTGAAATCGCGGGGCGCAGCTAATGTATATATATAATAAATACTTACTAATGTATATAATCTGAATCTTGGAAACGGCTCCAACGATTTTCATGAAATTTAGTATGCAGGGGGTTTCGGGGACGTAAACTTAAAAAAAAGTCATCCAGGTACTATAAATTGAACTTCCACATGAAATATGTTTTTAGAGTACGGTCCACACGATTAACGACATGAATAAGACCACGGTTTGTTCAAAGATATTCCTTCTTTAAATAAATACTTATGTTTAAATTAAGATTATGTAGGTAAGCCAAGCTTTTAAACATTCAAATTCTACACAAACGAAGGCATTAACAAAATAAATTTACAACAATTTAAATAATATTTTTGGAAATGTCCTCTATTATGTCACAATTACACAGAAGCTGCATACCGATTATGTTACATCATATATTATTTACCACAAGGTTTTTTATGCGAATACCATTTAATTGGGTAAATTACGTACCTACCTGGTACAGTACTGTATACTAGGTGCATAATTACTACTATCTATATAAGTGACTGAATACCTTCTATCAAATTAATTGACCTCTTCTGTAGCCTTTCTATATATTTTCCTGATATAATTGGGTATCACTTAATATGTAAATTATGCACCTAGTAGGTGCGGTACTGTGTTAGATATTTTTGACTCAAACTAATCACATTTTGCTATGCTATCGTGTCTCGAAGACTCGGGAATTTATATCACACTAGCTGATGCCCGCGACTTCATTTGTAGAATCTCCCCGTACCAATTTCCACAGTTTTATCTCCTTCGGCTTTTTTTTACAAAAAGTAGCATATCTCCTTCTAGAGTTCTGCATAGGTATATCATCAGAACTGGTTCAGTGGTTTATCGTGAAAATGTAACTTACTGACATACAGACAGAATTACCTTCGTATTGATAATAAAAGTAGGTATGGTTAAGTAAAGATTCTTTCATTTATAGTTTGTAATTTAATTCTGTAGTAAAAATATAGGCAGGTAGTTTAGTGGAGTTAACTATTCGCAACTCCGTATCGATTACTATATATCAGAATACCCCCTCATAGAAAGTATCGAACGCAAATATTATCAAAATTCAGTTCACAATCTACGCGGGCGCATTGCGCATGTCAAACATGTTGACACGATGATTTATTACACTTTGTACTGTGACATAATTAAGTAATTGTTATTCCGTTATATTTTGTTCGTAAGGGTTAGTGGACACGATTATATAACGACGGCAAACCAAGCGTAAGGGCGCAATACCTATTGTTATTACTATTGCGTGTGAGGCTAATCCTTGGTTCAGTTTATTTGATTTCGACCTTATCTCAACTTCTACATATATCTATCGCCATAAGCATTACGCCAATATTTGAGTTGAATGTACCTATATGTATTACCAGCCATGGGTGGATGAGAACGGTTCTTATGTTCTCGAAATGCAGTAGAGCCTTCCTAGACGGGATGATGAACATCGCCCAGTTAGTAGACAGTGCACAATCAAAAAAGTTTGATTGTATTGTGCTTTGATTTTTACAATTAAAAGAATTTGGCTGGAAATCATTTTGACAGTTGCAATTTATACAGTGACAGTTTAATCGACATTATTGACACTAGTCAGAATTTGGAATTCGAATCTTATATTCTGTCAGCTAGGACATAGAAACAACATTTTGGCAGCGATAATACAAGAAGATTATTTTGAAAATGGAAATTTATTATATATATCTATCGCATTAGTATATTATATTGAAGTTAGAGAATAAATTAAAAAGCAATATTTTCTTAAAATAAAATATATTATCGAACCAATGTTACAGCTTAAAAAATGTACGCTTCAAATACAGTTAGCACTAACCCTAAATAGAATGAGGGCTTGTTTCACTACCCACAACAAAATTTTACAGTGTTAAATAATATCATACTGACTCTTTTTAATTCCACTAAAAAGAAAGGGACAGACTGATACTGTTTTCTTAGTTGATGGGTAATGAAAAAAGCATTAACAAGTATAATAACTTTTGCTATTATCAGTACAACGTGCAACCTTATTCCTCCGTCATAAAGTAAATAATTCTATAATTAAAAAAGTTTGATTGTATTGTATTTTGATTTTGACAGTTTAAACGAGTTTGACTGGAAATCATTTGACAGTTGCAATTTATATAGTGACAGTTTAATCGATATTATTGACATTAGTCAGATTTTGACACTCAAATCTTATACTTTGTGAATTAGAACATAGAATGCGACACATTTCTTATATAGACAGATAAGGGTTATATTTGTCTACCTATTTAATATATGAATCATATCAACTTCATTAAATCTTGGAGAACTAAAAACTAACAAATAATTGAGATTAAACTGGAAGTCCGACTGTCAAAATTGAATAACATTATTCAATTTCAAAACTTATGTCCTTTTGGTAGTACATTACTACTTGACTTGTTTACTAGCAAATGTGTTTTTAATGTGGATTAGTTGCATAGTGGTTTTTTTTTTTCGATATTAAATTCGTTAGTTAGCAATGAATATTTGAGAATGATTTAAGGTTTCTTACCCTATTAGCAGATATTATGTTTATTATTTATATTATATTTAGCTTCGGATGCTACGCTAGGAAAAGAAATGTTCAACATCATACTAAATATAAACTATCTTAGACAAGCATATTCTGTACTATTTAGACCTGATCATACATCATTAATAGCAATAAAAAAAACTTTACATGACACTTAGAAACAAAATATGTATCTAAAATTAACTTTAATTTTTAAATAACAAAAATAAAATCAAATTCCGCCCCCCCATATTCTCCATCAATATTTTGACTAAATATGTAAATTGTATATAAGGCAGGGAATATAATATTATTCGTTTATCATTGAGAAAGCGAATTCTATTTTAACATGCTTTAAATACATATTTATACAATGCATGAATACATTTGTGGGACTTTCCTTTGCGGTTGGGAATCTCTACCAAATAACATATTACACGGTAACGAAAACCTTAGCGCTTCAATTCACAATGTTTTTACTAAATATTGTCCTCAGAGAAGTACAATCGTGCTTATCTGATAAGAATATTGTTTTATTCCACCCATGTTTGCACGGCGATTTTTATCTATACAGAAATTACACGACATTAAACTTATTAATATGCGTTAACCACATATTTATTAATCTAGTCAGATATTCTTCAGTTCTCTCTTTTATATTTTATTTAAATCCTTTATACTCTTATGTGGTCACGGAACCACAGAGACGACAAAATAACTAAGATAAGCAAAGACTAATGTACGTCAATCCCGAGATAGTTTTAATAACCGTCACAGTGTTCCCACAAATGTTGTCACACTTAGCCGTGAGCTATAAGATACCTATAAAATATCACAAACGTACAACTTATACAGAAAACCGGTGATGGTACAAGATTATGTGGCCCACGACTGCAGTTGTGCCAGCTCATCATCATCCTCTGAAACAATATAAAAAAAAAACATATTAATATAAGATATAAAAAGAAAATACGAAGTACTTTTGATCCAGTGTTTTTATACAAGTACACAATTTATCTATTGTATTAATATAAAAAAATATCACCAAGAAAAATGTAAACAATTTTATGTTCTATGGAAGAACTGGGGGACTCAAAATAAGTTTATATAAAATTTGATAGTTTATATATATAAGCTCAATACTTAAGACTTAAGGTTTATTTATTTTTTGCTTTTTAGTTCTTTTCGTCGGTTTAATTTTTTGTTAAAAAGATTTTATTTTATGGTTTTTTTCATCATCAGCTCAGCTACAGGATGTGATGATTTCTAAACGCAATACCTGATAAAGTAATGAAAAGTAAACAGAAACACTATTCGTTCCTACAATTTTCGAGGGTTTCTTTAAATTTTTTCAGGATCCCATCATCAGATCCTGACTTCCTTGACATGGGTGGTCCCATGTCAAGGTATACCCTATCTAACAAAAAAAGAATAAACAAAATCGGTTCATAAATAACGGAGTAAGGGGTTAACAGACATAAAAAAAATATATTATACGGTTGAATTGTGAACCTCCTTTTTTTTTCGTCGGTTAAAAATAAGGCGATGAAATTCACGCTGCGTTAAAACAATAGATCGACAATTGTTCAAATAAATAGTAGCAATAATTCCACGTTCATCAGGTCTGTATCACACACCATTGTATTCATGTATTTATGTATTCTTTATTGCATTCCATATGTTACAAAGGTGGTATATAAAAAGTAATTATGAACAATATGGACTCTGTCGGGCACAGCAAATTAGGAGAGAGGAAGAGGGCTACGTGGCACTTCAAGTTATAGCTTATCTTAACTAGATCACTTACAAGTATTTACTTACCTATAGAGAGTATAGTTATGTTATTTTGTAATCAATTTATCATCTAAAAACTCCTTTACAGTGTAGTATGATTTTGATAACAGAAATTTCAATTTATTAATAAATACATTTGTTTTGCTTACATCTCTAATCTCGTTCGGCAAATGATTATAAATATTTATAGACATAAGTAAAGGGCACGTTGAGCGCATTTTGAGTCGGGATTGAGGTTTGTGTAATTTGTTTTTGTTGTGTCGTGTAGTGTATCTTGTTTGTGTTTCTTCACAAGTAGTATAAAACTCTGGATGTTTTCTGAAAAATTTACATAACTCTAACATATATAAACAGGGAAGTGTGAGTATTTTATGTTTTTGGAAGTGTGGTTTGCAGCTGTCTGTATGTTCGATATTGGTTATTATTCTAATTAATTTCTTTTGTAGAGTAAATATGGTATGTGAATCTGTGCTGTTACCCCATAGCTGAGCCATGCATGCGCGTATGCATAATAAGTGATAAGTGCAGTTTTTAGGTTGGTTGTTTTTTTAATTTCGCGTAGGGCTATGAGATGGGCATATGAGATGGGCATATGAGATGGGCATATGAGAATTTAGAAAGTTTTGCTCTTATTTTCTGTATATGGGATTTCCAATTTATGTGCGTATCTATAGACAAACCGAGGAGGGTAAATTCATTGACTTGTTCCAGTTTTGTATCATTAAACATGAAATTAAGTTTTAACGGAGGTTTTTGATGGGGATGATGTGTAATAAGTTTAGTTTTGGTGAAGTTAATTTCTAGATTATGGTTGTCCATCCAGTTAACGGCTGTAGAAAGAAGGGAGTTTAATTTCGCGTTTATGTTGTTGTCGTTTTGGCATTCGGTGAGTAGAGAGATGTCGTCTGCAAAGAGAACACATGGTTCGTTTATAACTTTAGGAAGGTCATTTATGTATATAAGGAATAAGAGGCAACCTATTACACTACCTTGGGGTATTGACGCGTTGACTACTTTACTGTCGGATCTAATTTTTATTATTTCATTTGTGTTGTAATCGAAATATTCTATCTCCACTAATTGTTTCCTATCCTTTATGTACGATGCAAACCATTCTTGAGCTTTTCCTCGTATTCCTATCCCGTGTAACTTATCTAATAGAATCTTAAATTGCACCTTGTCATAGGCTTTGGACATATCAAGCAGCATCCCTATGGCGTAGTTCTTATTATTGATAATAGTAAGAGCCTTTTGTATGTATTTGTAGACTGCTAATGTTGTAGACCTGTTTTTCCGGAAGCCGTTTTGGCAATCATCTAGTATTTTGTATTTTTCACAAAATGAGTATACACGGTTACACATAGCCTTTTCAAAGATTTTAGACGCAGTTGGTAATAAAGCAACCGGGCGATAGTTATTTGGGTCAGTTTGGGAATTTTTCTTGTGTATACCAAAGCTTTTTTAAGTTGGTGTGGAAAAGTTCCTTCTTCGAAAGATTGGTTAATTAATTTATAGAGCGGTAGGGTTAGCTCGTCTGCACATTGTTTAATAGAGATGGGGGAAGTTCATCTACTCCAAAACTCTTTTTGTTTCTTAGATTTTTTATTATTTTATTCACTTCGAAGGGATCTACAGGGCTGAGAAACATGGTGTTCTCCGTGGGACACATCACAGGGGCCCCTTTTGCTGGTGAGGCTTTATCTCCAATAGAAGCAAAGAAATCGTTGAAGATATTAGCTATTTGCTTAGGTTCAGTTATCAAGTTATTATTTTTATTTAATTTTATGTTAAGTTTATCGTATTTCATAATTTTATTTGTTATTTCGTTTATTATGTTCCACATAGTTTTTATTTTACTTGTTGATTTTTTAATTTTATTTATATATTGTAGTTTTTTTTGCCGTTTTTATAGATTGTTTTAGGAATTTTTCGTATCTTTTATAATATTGTGATAATATGAGATTGTTTGTTTTCATAGCAAGTATTTTAAGTAGTCTTTTGTTTTTACAAGATAATTTTATACCCTTAGTGAGCAAATACTTCTTATATTTAGTTTTAATTTTGATCTGTTGCAAAGGAATACACATATTTAAAATTTTATTTAATATATTATTAAAAGCAGTGTAGTTTTCATTTATATTCTTATTTGATATTATTATTTCATTCCAATTTTGTTTACTTAATTCGGATTAAAATTTTTCTATATTTCGGGTATTATATATTCGTTTTTTCGCGAACCAGGTTGTTTTTTTATTGGTGTTACTAAGTAATTTCATGTGGTTGATGGTTGCACAGTGGTCTGAGAAGCCTAATTCCTCTACGGTAGTATAAGTATGGCTATCATTCAAGTTTGAAAAAATCAAATCTAAACATGTTGAGGTAGTTTGTGTGATACGTGTGGGAACTTTAATATGTTGTATGAATTTATGTTCTAACATTAGATCTAGAAACAAGTTAGTTTTTGAACAACTCTCTAAGATATTTATATTTAAATCACCTCCTAATACCACGTTATGTTTTAAATACTTATTATTAATATAGTACATCATTTGTTTTAATTGGCGAGTAAATATTTCTTCCTCTCTTCTATTCCAATAAATAATAACTATAAGAACATTTTCCTTAGGTAATTCTATTGCACATAATTCTATACAACACTCAACAGACATCACTAATATCACAAATTTCCATGTACTCCATATTATTTTGTAACAAGATACAGACGCCGCCGCCTCCTCGCGTACGACGACAGTAAAATGCTGCAATTTTGTAGCCGCTTAACTGTAAATTATCATACTTTTCTGGTGATAGCCAAGTCTCACATAGGCATATAACATTATACATTGGTTTTTCATGGATGAAAGCTTCTAATAGATGTTGTTTGTTATAGATGCTTTGTATGTTTTGGTATAAAATTTTAAATTGTTGTTCTTTAGTTTCGAAATGTATTATTATTTTCTTTGTTGTTAGGTTTGTATTGTTGGCTTGTAGTGAGAGCTTTTTCGTCGTTATTTATTGGTTCGATTGTTTTGACGTTGTTTTGGTATAGCGTCTTCTCTTTGGTCGCCTTCTCTCCAGTTGATATCCATTTCCCATCAATAAATAATTTGTTATTTCTTATCACTGCATACCGTCCATTTTTCCGTGCTTTTAGCATTTCCTCTCGCATTAACATTCTGTCTTTTCGTGCCTTTTCATTGAGAAATTCGGATAAATGTATGCTAGTTCCTTGAAAATAGTGGCTGTTCTCAACAATGTACCTAGCCATTTTCTTGCTTAGGAGCTCAATAAGTAGGGGTCTGTTTTTTGTGGTATTTCTTCCTATTCGATTAGTTTCTTCTATATATCCAGTCAGGTCCACATGCAGAATTTCATAAAACATGTCAGTCAATCTGCAGTGTAAGTCGTGGTCAGACTCATTGTAGTATTCGGAAAAGCCATAGATTACTATCTTTTTGGAACAGTTTTCAGTATCTTTAATTTCCGGAGTTGGTGGCAAATACTTCATATTTTTTATTTCATTTTTTAGAGTTTCGTTTTCTTTGATTAGTTTTTCTGTTTTTTTTTTTTTGTTTATTTCTTCTATTTCCTGAGATTTTTGGTCGTTTTGTTTATACAAGAAATCGGTTTTTCCTTCAATATCCTCTTTAAGCTTGGTAATTGCTTTATTTATTTCAACTTCAATTGTATTTTGTAGTTCCGATATTATGAATTTATTATTTTCTTTTAAGCGCTGTATTATAATTTCGCTCAAATTTTCTAGTGAAAAATTCGCATGTATACCCGAGTTATTACTAATTTCCATATTTTCTTGCTGGATAGTATCACCGAGAAAACACGAGTCTTCCGATATTGTATTATCATTGTTGAAATTTGTAGTCTTCTTTCTGATAGTAATATTGTTATTAGCAATATTTTCTATTGGTGAATTTAGCAGGTCTGTCTTTTTATAGTCGTGAGGTCGTATAGGAGTGTTTACGTTGCCGGTTTTCGGAGCCTTACAGCGGCATGCCTGACATTGCCATGATTTTTTTATGTTCTGGCGTCATTCTTTTGAAGAGGTCAATCGTCGTGTTTGCACATTGTAAGTCATATTTATTTTGACATAAATAACAGACGAGCAATTCCATGTTTGGTAGGTTTTGTTGACATCCTGCACACAAAATTGTAGGTGCCATCTGAAGATTTTTATAACAACGCCCTCAAGTGTGTAATAGCGTTTCGATCTCAATAGATTGAATGTCGATAGCGGTCGAACGTGAAGATAGTGGTTTTGTTATTTAACGCTAGATGGAGCTGTTAAGCACGGATAATGATTTGCACTTTATATTATCTTTAAATTTTTATTCCACTAAGGTATTCAAAAGCTAGTTCTTACCTTTTCGGGATTATTTGAAAGTAATTTCCTTTTCAATTCAACACTATATTTGGGTTATTTTCACCTTCACTCTTATTTTCTAGTAAATATGTAGTACGAGTTTGAATTTTAGTCGTTAGCATTGGCAGTTTCCAATGTGAATATTTCTTCACTTTTTAAATTTTAACAAACTGTAACTTCTATCGCTGTTGGTCTATTAATTGTCCACTTTGATTTACTTTTTGTTGTGATAAAAACACTTTATCTATTTTCAAAAACAAAAATACACAGAGGTGATGTTTACTTGCGCACTGCAGCGCCCGCCTCCCATTGTATTGCTTGTTGTGAACTAATTCCCTATCTGTCTAACTCTACAACATGATGTTAAAGCACAATGACATTTCTCGCCATTTGCAAATATTAAGGCACATTCACATCAAAAATTTCTTTCTTTCATTATGATATTACTTTTGCGCCATCCCTGTATAATGAAATAAGCAAATAATTCTTATCAGTACAAATAAATAAAATTGAAATGTCAAAATAATAGTTTATTTTTAAGCTCATACAGTTATTTGCACAATACCTATGGCTAAAAACTAGTTTTTAAAATTTTTGTCTGTCTGTCTGATTGTTCCTGCTAATCTCCGGAACGGTTGGACCAATCTCCACGAAACTTTCACTGACAGATAGTTGTTATAAGGAGTCACTTAGATGTCTTTTATTTTGGAAAAAGAATTAGGGTAGGTAGGAAGACGCGCGGGAACTGCTAGCCATCTACTGTTACATATATATAATGGAGCTGGTAAATTCGTTTCTAGATGATTATAACATAGATGAGTTGACAACTTTTAACTGTACCATAATCATAGATGTATATTTGTTCTATAAACATACATATTATAATACATACTTAATTATAACATAGTTAAAAGTAAATTTTGTTTTTAATAATGTTCAAACATCTAGGTTTTTTTAAATATTTATATTAGAGTAAATACATATATGTTAAAATTAATTATTATTTTATGAAAATTGAGACTATTCTTTTTTTAAGTTTTGAACACTTTTGAAAACATATTGTAATGAATAATGAATAATAAGAATAATTAATGATTAATTGAATTGTCTAAACTGTGAATGCTGTATCAGAACCTTATTACCTAGATTTTATATATATGCTGTGAGTTAACCAAATAAATGAAAAAATAGTTAGAAAAATCCTTTTTCATTTGATGCCCCAAACCCCAAGGTTAAAGGCTATTTAACATCACGCTACGAACCTAAAGAGGTGAGCATGGACTAGAATCGCGGATAAAAACTGCAGGAAACAACTAGTATTCCAATAGATATGCACTAACCTGTCTGTTTGGACCTGCTGGGCTTGGGTTTGTCGTGGACGAGTTCAGAAGCAGGCACGTCGGGTAGATTGTCCGTCGGTACTGCGATGCCCAGCATCTCCTTGTCAAGATCCTCCTGCAAAGGTAAAATACAAAATGATATTTGTGTTCGCATTAGACCCACCAGTCTGGTGAGGCACCTCATCTCGCCATACGACTGCGGTTATCCAGCAACGTGGCAGAAGCATAGCAGGCTTTAGGTCCAGGGGCCCCCCGGCAGGAATTTTTTGTCAGTCCAGGTAAACATTACATTAATAAACTAAATACTACGTAAGCATACAACATCCAGGGGCAGCAGCTGCCAGGGCGGGTTGCTAGTATATACTATATGGGATTACATTCAGATAAAGACATACCTGTTCAAGTTCCTCAAGTTCCTTCTCAAGCTCGTCCTCGTCGATGTCGTTGGGGAAGGCGACATTGTTACTGATGGCGTCTGTAATTTCGCGAGATATGTCGTGTTGTTCTGCGATGTCGTCCATAATGTCGTGGACTTTGTCTACATCACTGCAAGAGAAGACATGGTTACGTTTAGATCAATAGAAATAATGAGGCATGATGTCATGCCTTTGTGGTGTCAAATCATTAACTTTTAATGTTGATTTGGTGATTATAATATAAAAGAAAACTTAAACTGAAATAGGGCAACTATTTAATGTTGTCTATTGAATAAAATGTCCCAAAAAATGTATAATAGTATCCAGATCTAAGGCCATTTGCATTCTAAGATAATGTAACTAGTCAGATATGCGCAGCCGTAGCTAACAATTAGTCATAACTAATATTATAAATGCGAAAGTGAAACTACTAATCGTGGTAAAATTTCGCACACAAGTTGTCAGGGCTACAGAAAATGTCATAGGGTTCCTTTCATCCAGAACAGTATTTTTTTATGGAATAGGGGGCAAACGAGTAAACGAGCAGACGGGTCACCTGATGGTAAGTGACTACCGCCGCCCATGGGCATCTGCAACTCAAGTCACAAGTGCGTTGCGCCCTTTAAGGTGGGAGTAGGGGAATGGGGAGGAAGAGGGGGAGAGGAAGACAGGGAAGGTTGGGGCCTCCGATAACCTCACTCACTCAGCGAAAATAATGCCATCATTGCTTAACTGTCGTCCATCTGAATTGATTTACAAATCTAAATTAACGCGCGCAATCCGTAAGCAAGAGGAAGTAGGTTATAAGTATAAAAGATACTGACATATCCTTGTGAGCGAGCTTCATAGCATTGGCAGCTTCGCGCATGGTATTGAGGACCTGGGCGTTAGTGTTAGCGCCCTCTAGCGCTTCCCGCTGAGCTTCAATTTGTGTTAACGTGCCGTCGATCTGGGTGAGTTGCTTCTCGTAGCGCTTCTTGCGCTTTAAAGCGGCTATCGCAGCTGAAAAGAGAAACTTTTATTCAAGGCTGTGCGGTAAGGTTGCTGTAATATTATAAGATCATTCAAAGGTTTGCGCTTGCAAGATGTACTTTGAGGCACGATAAGCAAAGTTGTTAATGGAATGTGAGCTTTCAGGAAGATCTAGTATCCCTTCGTATGCGGAAACATCCCGTGGTATGCCGAAGGATGCCATACTGTGCCCATAACATGCTGTGACTTTGTGCTAAAGCCTGCAGAAAGCATGTACCTAGTCAGTACTCATTTTTGTTATGTTCCTTACAAATGAAATGCTTTGCGTGCCGCGCCAGTATTAATCTATTGTATCACAATCCATTACAGTTTTCAAAACCCGTAGAAATTACATCACCCGTGTCATAATTGATTTTTCATTACAATATTATAGAATATATGTACGTTGCTATCAGTTAATTGAATGTTATTATATTTCATTTCACTAATGATGTTGAAACTTGAATAAGATTATTGGTATCGACAAGTTCAATAAATTAATTTAAACAGGTTGTCTATAGATTTTGTCTAACTGGTAGTAAACTCAACCTCGTAAGAGTTACTCAAGCAACTTAAATGGTCGGTGAACTACACAATTATACTTTTAAACTATCGCGTTCCATAATTATAATAATTATACGTATTTGGGTTTATTATACCCACTTTACACTTTGTTCTTGTAGCATGGTGAGCCTTTGTACAAAGGCTCATTTTTACTGGTCCTTATGCCGCATGCGGGGAGTGCCCGAATACGGGCTATCGACTAATGAAAGTGCGGCATGGATATCTCGGTCGATATGCAGCATGCGGGTATTCCCGGCATGCAGCCTAACAACCAATGAAATTCATCGGTTGGTGTAAAGCATGCGGGGAAGTTATTAGATCTGCGACATCACACTCCAAATCTAAATTTAACTGCATACACAATGATTCTGACGCACCGTGTACCTTTCTATTTTTAAGTAAACTTCGCACCCAAAATCTTTTTTTTTTTATTCAACGAAGCTAATAACTTCTTCTTCAGTAAGTCTCAAACGGATAAAATAGCTCCACACAACATTAATTGTTGTGTGGAATGTTCTTCTCCGCATAAATGTGCGGAGAAGAAAATCAAACATCCCGCATCGACCAATGAAAATGGTTACCGTATGCGGGCCCTATGGCATGCTTTAAACTTAAACCTCCCGTACCCTGCATGCGGTCCCTATGTCCCCATATCCCCTATTCGGGGTGGAGAGATTATGCCATGCCGCGTTAACAAAAATCTCTCGGACCCCTAATGCATCCCACCGCCCTAACAACCAATGAAAATGAGTCTTAAGGGCAATAAACAAGTTCATAAACACAGTCCCTGTGACAATAGAATCTACTTCTCTGTCTTAGTAGATCTCGACAGAAATGCTGTAGTTGGCTATGGATGAAGACTGTAATGGTTATGAAGCAGAGCTGATATTAAGAGGTACGGTTTAATAAGCAGAAGTAGTGTCACAATGATGAAATACTCAGAACCTAACAAAAGCAAGCAAGTTATTGTCAGTACTGCACAACAAGTCAGAACCCCTGGTCTAGTAGCAGATTAACTTGAGCGCCACAAATATGACCATATTGGTCAGGGCAAAGAACACTAGTACTTTACATATTTATTTGGGGTATCTATAGTCAATTTATGAATATTCATTTTCAAAATATTTTCGAAAAGAGATACAATAGAGGTTCGATAAGAGCTGGTAATTAATACATTTATGCCAAATATAGATAACAACAAGTCTAGTACAAATCCTTACTAATCCTTACTTCCTTACTAATATTATAAATGCGAAAGTAACTCTGTCTGTCTGTCTGTCGCCTTTTCACGCCAAAACTACTGAACCGATTTAAATGAAATTTGGTACACAGATAGTCTTTAGACTGAGAAAGGACATGGGCTACTTTTTAATGCGTGTTAATTAGCCCAAATAATTAAAAATTCTACCCAAAGACACTGTTCCACGCCGACGAAGTCGCGGGCACAGTAAGTAGTAGTAGTAATATAATTTTAATGCAAAATTTCACAAAATCTCAGGTTAGACTGTAAAGTCAAACGAGTTCCTCTTTATTAAACACTAGCTACGCCCGCGGTTGCATCTAAGTCCTGATAAGTGTAAGTCCTGATTCCGTGGGAATATTGGGATAAAAAGTAGCCTATATGTTAATCCAGGTCTCCAGCTATCTACATACTAAGTTTCATCGCAATCAGGTTCAGTAGTTTTTGCGTGAGAGAGTAACAAAAATCCATTAATCCAAACTTTCACATTTATAATATTAGTCGGATTAGTAGGATCAAAACGGTATGTTCAGCAGAAATTTGTATGAAATAAAGAGTCGCATCATCTTACCTAACTATTGCCATCATCTACTTTTAGTTTAACAATGAATATAATAAAAAACTTAAAAACGGTACCAAATACAGTTTTCCACAGTCGCATTTCATACTTAATTTCATAGGCACTGTTAAACACCAACAACAACCTAGGATATATACCCGAGTCCCGATAAAAAATAAACGTAATAATATAAATAAGTTAAGTTAAATTGTATGATTAAATATAACCAAGGACAACTGAGAAGAAATAAAAATATTGCATAGTTAGAACCTTATTATTGAACAATAAACAATATCTTAATCAATGCCTTCTATGAGTAGGTATGATAAATTGTTCTTACCATACCTTAATAGATAGACAGATCAGTCAACAGTCTTTAGTGACTAATATGTAATGATAATAACTTTTTCATCATAATCTTACTAATATTATAAAGGCGAGTAGCATAATAGCTAAGGCGTCGGACTTGCGCTCGAGTGGTTGCGGGTTCGAACCCCACCCAGTGCACTACTGACATGAACCCACTCCTAACACAAGCATTTAGCTTAGCTGGAGGGGTTAACAAGAATACTAGTAATGTGTGACCCATGTTACTAGTAGTCTTTTTTAAAAAAAAAAGTTTGTGAGGATGTATGGATGTTTGTTATCTATCATGTATAAACGGCTGAATGGATCTGCATGAAATTAGGCACAGAGATAGATTATAGTCTGGAATAGCACAAAGGGACAAAAATATTGTTCCTGAGGGATAGATTTCACCAGAATTTCCAAGCGAACGAAGTCCTGGGCAACAGCTAGTAGGTAATATGTCTCACATACCTCATTAAATACTAACTTAACCTTTCCAATATTATACAGAATACTCAACAGAGCAATATTTTAATGGAGGAAATTAATCTTAAACACTTTCAAGATTAATTTGAGTTTTTCATGAACATCTAAACTAAAAACCTAACTAATACTGTAAATGTGAATGTTAGTCTGTATGTTTGTTACACTTTCATGCCTTACATTGATCATTATGAAATTTTGCTCCGTCACGGAGGTACACCTGATTGTGTTCACAAAATCTGCAGTAACGCAAGCAAAGCCATAGGCTAAAAAGTTAGTTTACTATAAAAGTATAGAGATGCTGAAATGCCTGATCCTTAAGCAGTTGTTGATTATTCACTATGAGTTTAATGACAAACAATATTTAGATAGAACTTAAAATGAACTGTAAAGAAAAAGGTTAACAGATCGTGGGAGGACGTGCCAACGATAAGCGTCACCATTAGTAGCTGATCTAAAAACAAGGTCATACACCTTTATTAGATGTCAACAAAGCACTAACTAGACCAATGTATGGGACAATCATTGCAGTCTTGTACTATTGTTAACTTACCACGCTTGTTCTTAGTGCCATGTTTTCTGGCTGTTTGTATTTCTAAATCAATCTTCTTTTCTAGAAAATCTTGCTTTTTGAGCAATAGTTCCTCAGTTTCACGTAATTTTTGGATTGCTTCATGGGTTGAGGGCCCTTTTTCCTCCTTCTTCCCCCCGAACAATTTTCCCAGAAAACTCATTACTAAAGCTTAGTGATCCTAGAAAATGCTTAATCAACAGTATAATAGAAGGATTATTACGCACAAAAAGAATTATTATATGTTTCAGTTCCGTTCTTTTACGGGAGTATGCGTCATCTATGTACCACTCGAAGTATTTTATTCAGAGATTTCAGACTTGATAATAGTTTTGCTTATGTACATACATGTTTATATTTAAAACAAAAAACTAATTATATGAGACACAAAACGGCTAATAAATATATATGAAAGGTGTTTTTAGGTAACATAGATTTTTAATTAAAATTTAACGAAAAAATACTCCTTATATTTTCTTAATAGTTTAAGTTTTTAAACGTACCGTGACTCAAGCTGTTTTCTGTCAATTAGTAAGTATACAAAATAAAAAAGCTAGTTTGCCAATGCACGGTTTCTATAGATGACGATTCTGTATTTTGTAGGGTTATAATTTGTTCAGAAACCAAAACCATAGAGGTTCAGAAATATTTTCTTTTTTAGTAAACTGCCAACTGAAACCGTTGAGTAGTTTAGTCTAATAATTTTATTGTAAAGATATTTGTTAATGATATCAACTTTTCATGCAGTATAAAATTAATAGTTATTTTTAAGATAATACCCATAGTTCAGAATGTCTTCAGAATGACTTCATTTGTTTTGACACTGAATTAAAAAAATATACAAAGTTGACATCATTTGCAATCGGCAAACAGATCGTCCACCTGTGTAGAAATATTAATTTTTTTCTTAATAAATACCGAACAATTTGCGGGTTTTTGTGTATAAAATTTAAATAGACTTTAAAGATGGTTCGTGTTATAAGTCAGGAGACGTACGACGAAGTTGTTAAGGAGAATATGGAAGAGTTTGATATGAGCCCTGAAGAAGCTGTGAAAGAGGCTGTTGCCCAATTTGAGGCACAGGTACGCCTTATTTGAAGTGATAATTAGGCAATTAGTCATATTTTACTCATAAATCCTTACTATCTCATAGTACGTCATTCATATATAATAATATTTATTTCTATGTCGTTTTCTATTTAACACACGCTTGTCAAGCGTTTATTACACTGTTCATGCGAAATTATAGATGCAAGATGACTTAATCATTATTTTTGCGTAGTTATATAGTTATTCAAGACATGTTGTTGTCAGGCTACATTTTTATTGATCTAGGCCAATTGTTACAATAGGTATATTAATGTATTTAAAAGCTATTTGCAGCAGCTTTACTTGTAACTATTTTAATTTAAGTGAGTTTTATTACCAGAACTTATTTCTCAAGTTGAATTGCATGTACATTAATGTAATTAATTGTATCACATAATTATTTTGGACATACCTATTATTGAATAAACTTGATGTTGATAGCCTTACTTTTGAATTAGTAGTAGCTTATTACTATGGAGCTCAATTCATTACTTTTTAAATTGTTTTTTAAATGATATTACACACACTAGAGAATTTTACTACACTACTATATTGATACTCTAGCAAGTCATCTGTGTTTCCGGGACTTTACAGCCTTAGAATTGTACAACACACGGTATAACTAGTTTTGACATATTAAATTGCATGTGCAGATTGAACCCACAACACATTTGGCAAGAAGTAGATATAAAAAATCTACATAGCTAAATCTATTGATCTTTAAAAAAAAAACAATATTTCATTATGGTAGTACATGCAAAGTTAACTCATTTGCAAGCAGGCTGGGAGTCTGCTCCATAAGTATTGTCTGTATGTCACAATGATAGACTGATGTTTTCAGGGTGTAGACCTATCACACATAATAAAGGACTTGGCACTTAGTAGTGGAGACAATCACTTGGTGTCAGAAACTGTTACAAATCTCAAAAACTTGTGTGCAGTTAAAAAATATGATTTCAATCAAGTGCTGAAGGAGTTGGATGTACTGAAGGTGAGATTCTACTTTTTTACAGTAAATTGTACAGGGATCAAACATTTTTTATTATAATCATTCATCATTGCCATCAGGCATTGTTGACAATATAAAAGAAGAAAGTGCTGGCAAGACAATAAAAAAAATTGATGTATAGTATTTCTTTAAGAATAATTATGTTGACAGAAATTGATGTGGTAATGTTTTTAAAAGGATTACATACCTTTGATTTATCTAACATATTGACCATATCATTATATTATCATGGTAAGCGAAAGTTTAAAAGTTGGTTCCTTAAGGATACATAATTCAAAAACCTTACTGTGATAATGTATATCATCTTTTGTGTGACAGTTCCTCAGTTAGGCTACTTACAGATATCTATTTATTTTTATTTATTTATTTATTTATTTAGGACAACTTACAAAACATACAGCAATACTGAGTTTACAAACATGTTTTACAATAAATTATGTGCAGAGTGTTGTTTTACTTACAAGTTGCCACTGCATGATAAATGATAAGGGATAGTTTCATCTAAGATTTTTTCTACTTAATATTAACTAAATCTAAACTTAGAGATACATTTACATGTTAACAAAAGAAAACAATTATCTAAAAATTCATTTAAAACATCTGTGAGAAATAGTTATATGAGCGCAATATATATATATATATATATATATATATATATATATATATATATATATATTTTTATATATATATTTTTTTTTATAACATACCTAAGTTTATACACAGTCATATACATCATACAACATACAGAAAATATAGAGAATGATCGAGCTTACAGGACATATGAAAAGACAAGAAAATCGGTAACACACAAATGACAGCATATACATAGAAGGACCTTGCCGTGATGCAGCAATAGCCCGTAGACTATAATTGAAAAGAAGACTTCTTCATTACATCCAGTGAAGACGTTGGCTTTTCAATTTTCTTTAAATTTATTACGATTTCCAGGTAGAATGCAGCAAAGACATAGCTCATAGAGTGAGAGCAGGTAAAGATGGAGCATACAAGATACTCGTAGATCTACTCTTTACCAAGCAACTACTCATGCAACTCAGTGAAAGGGATGCGAAACTGATGGTAGCTGCGCTTGAATCTTTGGCAGCTCTTATGGAAATGCAGCCTGATTTGCTAGACGATAGAGGTGTGGAATTGATTAAAACGTAAGTTGAAACATAAATGTACTACAGTGAAGACCAAAAGGGCATGGAGGTAGAGTGTATCGACTGCGACGTCAAAGGTTGCGGGTTCGCTTTCCGCTCAGTGCAAATATATATACATTATGTGCATAGTGGCTGAATATGAAAAAATTTAAAAGCAAAAAAATTGCAATACTGCACTCCACTATCAATTAGTCTGTTCTAGTCCACTACTGGACATATTCCTCTATCAATGTGCGCGATAGCACCTGTTCCTCCGTCTTCCGCATCCAATCCCTCCCGCCTCCCTCCCGGCTGCCTTCCTCAGATCGTCGGTCCATCTGGCTGAGGGACGTCCTGTCCTACCTTTCGTTTACCGATTCGCGGTCTCCACCCTCAGACCCGTTTGCTCCAACGGCCGTTGGTCCTTCGGCATACGTGGCCAGACTATTGCCACTTTAGCGTGCTTATTACTCTACTATATGAATAAAAGAACTGAACTATGTTGAATATTTGCAAAAATATACAGGCATCATACCAGTGGCGTAGCTAAAAGTAACCAAAGGCCCTGGGTCAAAAAATAAAATAAACTAGGGCCCCAACTAAACTATTTAAAATCGTTTGTTCCGTATTCGTCGTGTTCCAAATTCGACGTACTCCTGATTTGTCGTAATCCAGATTCGTCGTACTCCATATTCAAATATTCAAGTATGCAATTTAATATAAATAGTGGTTTAGTCACAACTCTAGTACAAACCTGATAACTTCTGGTTTTATAAAATCTGGTTTATTTATATTCCAAATGTGGGAGAAATTTTCACTAGCTCAATTTATAGTTTGTAAGTCAGAGTAAGAGGGGCCCCCTGACCTTGGGCTCCCCAGGGCACTGCCCCGTCTAGCCCTCCGGTAGCTACGCCACTGCATCATACGTATTCCATGTCGAAATGAGATATTTATTTTGCAACCGAAGTGAGTAATCAGCTAAAAACCATCAGCTATCTATTTTGCTTTGGATATTTTAAATGTATATTTTCTCTGGTTATTCCAAGCCTAAAATAGTCAAATTTTATAGGAGATATGCTTCGATGAAAATTGACATAGAATGTATGTGTATAATTTAATTTTGCCTCTTAAGTTGCATGTAACCACTACAAATGAATAAATATTCTCCTTCCAGTATTCTAGACAATGTAGAGAATGACGATGTTTTAATATCGACACTGAGATGGACCACAGCTTGCTGTATCAAACATGAGATGAACAGACAGAAACTATTTGCCAAGAATATAACTGAAAATTTAAAACTACTGCTGAACGTCTGTGGTAACCAGAAAGTAAGTACTTATAGCTACTATTATACAACTATAACACCATTTAGTTATTATTTGATACTTTTATAACACTAGTAACAAATCACTCAACACAATAGAAACAACAATACGAACTCGACATAGTTTGCCAAATGCTCCCCAACCTAATTGGATCCTTCTAGTGATTTCTTTATCGAATTCTGGATGACCTGCCTAAAGAAGATGTATCAATATATTGATTAATAATTAAATTAATTACATTCGAATTTGATATTTGGATTCGGTCGGATTCGAGTCAAGCTCTGGGCGACTATTAGTGTCAACAAAAATAAACCAACTTCAACGAAATTTTCTGTAAAAAATAAATAAATTAAGAAATACCTACTGTTATTATATACTAAAACCTACCTGAAAATATGTAAAATTCGTTAGTGAAACAATCATGAAAATTGGTCTATTACTTTTAATAAAATCGCGGACATACAAACATACATACGTATGAATTTAACACCGGACCACCTTTTTTAAGGTCTGTTAAAAAGGTGAATTATTGCAGCTACTAAGTGAGACGTTGCAAGTGATCCGCAAGCTCACGTTGGACGACGACGTGCGCGTGGAGTTCGGCAAGGCGCACGAGCACGCGCGGGAGCTCGGCGCGCAGATGCTGGAGCCGCTCACCAACCTCTTGAAAGGTCAAGTATTCTTCATCTTACTACACTTGTATCCCTTGTTCCATTTTTCCAGAATTGTGAGTCTAATTTAAGGTGCGCGTCACGATTAGGCACATTTCGTTACATGAGAGAGAAGAAACATACAACAGAGACAGGCCTATATTTTTAAGAAGTTCTATTTCTATCTGCACACGAATATAATTTTTTATACAGGTATTCGTTGCCGGCTTTTTTTTTTGGTATCCACATAATGTGTATACAGAACCATGTCTTCTGGATACATTCTTCTACTTGCGGTTTTGTCCACTCCTATCAGAAGTTAATGGTTCTGCGGATTTTTTAGGCAGCCGCTCTGAAGGGGGGTCCAAACCATTCCCTAACTGACACACATACGTAAATTACTATAAAATGTACCTACCGATAATTCATTTATTAACCGACGAAAGAAAAGGAGGTTCTCACTTTGACCGTATTATATTTTTAATTCTTTTATTTAGCAAGTGGTATAGTTATTAGAACGAAGTCCCTTATAACATGTTACACTTCAGACGCTCGGCAACTTCGGCGGCGAGACGTGAAAAAAGTGTAAGCGCAACGAAAAATGCTGACCACGAATTGATTTATTGTTTTTATTATTATTATTATTTTATTGCTTCTGCGCGATACTATTGTAATTTGATGTTGGTGGTATACCAATTATCCATATCGGGCAACATTTACAGATGACGTAATATTAATTTCGAGGTGTTACAATAATTACTATATTTTGATAAAATTTATTCAATCCATTAAATATATGTCCCAAACTGCATGTTTTTTTCTATCCCTTGGTAACAGTAGGTATCTTTTTTTATAAAGGTACTTAGCCGATTATCACCGAAAATACCTTTTTTTTTTTTTCGTGTTTAAACCCCCACGGATCATCACCTCACCATGGCTATCGGTGAAGTGGTATGTCGGAATCGAACCGACTAAAACCACACGGTGTTCCGTCACAAATGAGTCTTTCGCAAGGGACTCGGGTATACCCTAAGAAGGAAGTCCCCGAGAACCCAGGCAGACTTTGGCCGCCCTCAAGCAGAAGGCAGCCACATCATATCACCTTCCTTCTTAGGGTATACCCGAGTCCCTTGCGAAAGACTCATTTGTGACGGAACACCGTGTGGTTTTAGTCGGTTCGATTCCGACATACCACTTCACCGATAGCCATGGTGAGGTGATGACCCGGGGGGGTTTCCACATGAAAAAAAAAAAGAAAGAGAAGGTATTTTCGGTGATGAAACAACATTTATGCAATCAGCTGCTTCGACGGCGCCGTACGTTGAAGGTCATTAACCGGACCGCTCAAAAAGAATACCGCGTACATTGCGTAGCGCCAAATAAAACTAATTACTATAAATCCTTAATCTCACACTTTCATGATAAACTGACTTTTGCATTGTGATAAATGTGATAAGTATGAATAGAAAGATGTTTTTGTAAGTTTTTCGCGTAGCTCAAACTTACACGCTGTATATTCCTCTATTATAAACCTTATCTCTACTTCCGAGTCGAAAACACGATTTTGTAATAATGATCCTCACTTACAGAGAATACAAAACCTCCTTTGGTGTCGGAGCTGATGCTGACCATCGCCACTTTGTTGGTTCGCCACGAGCTGTGCAAGATGGTGGCGGAGGGCGGCGTGGGCGTCGTGTTCACCGCGCTCGCCGACAACTACGACAACGTGGCCGTCGTACAACAGGTCAATAAACTGTAAGTGTATGCTTAATATTGTGTTAGTAGTGTTCAAAGCTCTTTGAAGAAAGTGCTTTATCGGTAACGGAGTTTTGGAAAAAAGTTTCCTATCGCACGTTACACTTCAGACGCTCGGCGGCAGCGAGACGGAAAAAAGTGCTAGCGCACCGAAAAAATTATCTTGGGTTGATTTATCTTATTGACGCCACCTGTGGATTCTACGCGATACTACTGTAATGTGACGACAAGAAAGTCGAACTAAATGCTTTGACGGCTCCTTTTTTATTCGAGTCGCCAGACTCTAGAATGAACTGACTAATCAAAGGTCTATTCCATCATTTAATAAAACAAATTCTCACAGAGAACCGGCAGTGAAGCAATGCTTTCATTGCTTTTCGCCGCGTGAGTGAGGTAACCGGATGCCCTAACCCTCCCCCTCTTCCCTTCTCCCCTGTTCCCGCTCTTCTCCTCCTCCTCCCCCTTCCCCTACTCCCACCTTAAAGGCTGGCAACGCACTTTTGACTCTTAAGTTCCAAGTGCCCATAGATGGCGGTAGTCATTTACTATCAGGTGACCCGTCTACTCATTTGCCCCCTATACCATAAAAATATTTGTTTAATACAGTTCATGTACTCACCAGCCGTTCCCCGCAGTTTCACCCTCGTTTATGGTCACTACTCCACTCCTAAGGCTCGTGGCGTGATGTTACATAGCATATACGATTCCTCATGAATTTGGCTATCAAATACAAAAAGATTTTTTCGAATCCGGCTGGTAGTTCCAGAGGTTAGGGCGTTTAAACAAACAATCAAACAAAAACTCTAACTTTATAATATTAGTATAGATTAATGATAGACGTGATAATGCGTTAAACATGTTTAAATGTCAGTGAGTACAATAACATGAGGTAATAATTTGCGAATCTTAAGTGTATTAAAAATGTGTAAATGTTTTTAAACCACAAGTGTGTTGGTGCTTCTTTTTCATATTTAGGTTTATGGGCTAATTTATGTCTAATTTTTAGAACCCACACATCTTCTCCGCTGACTGATAATGCGACCTCAAGAACAAACACCTCTGGTTATCAAGGAACAAAGTCTTCTTCTTCACAATGATCTCATTCTCCAATAAAGACCTCTCGTGAATCAGTTCAGCTCTCAATTTCTCCGTTTCCAAAGATCTCTGTTGCAACAAGCTCATACTATCATTCAAATCTCTAATTTCTTCAATCAGCGCAACTAAAGAACCTTCTCTGCAGTTCTCAACGTTGGGTCTGCAATTCTTTGTGTTCAATCGCGTCTGTGCTACTTGTATTCTCTGCGAGACTTTCAACATCTCTTCGTGTAATGTTTCCAGAATGTTCTCAGTTTCGACAATCTTTTGCAGAGTCAGTTTCAACTGGTTCTCCAAGTCAGTTTTGACTTCCTCTGTTCTTGCAATCCTTTCGCTCAGTGTTTTGTTTACTTTGATGTCTTGGGAGCGAAGATCCCTTGATGTGTTGATGAGAACGGCTTCAACCTTCGCCCGTAGTGCTTTAGATTTGTCGATGGCGGTTTTAAAATCGTTTAAAGCATTGATCGTGTGTTGCTCCCAAGATGATACGTTGGATTGTCCTGAAGGAAAATAATTGTTTTAGTGAAATTTTAAAGAACATTTTACAAAATATTTGATTTTACAGGTTCAAAGAATTATTTGAATTTTATAATTTTTTGTACATATAGGTACAATTGATAGGAGAGTCAATTGGACCAGCAAGAGCACGTCAGGAAAACAACCAAAGGATATTAATACGAAGGAGGTTGGAAGCTGGAAGCCACTTGACTTCTTTCTGTAGTTGGGCATCATGAGGATATTTGAATAAAATACATGCTAATATAACTTTCTAAATATACATTTACGTACATACAGTAAGTAGGTATATACACCTACTTACTGTATGCGATGAATAAATAAGAGCAGAACAACAATCCTGCTGTTACCATGAAAACATATACCTTCAGAAAGCCTCGTAGCTCCCGCTGAATCCTTGACATTCATAGATTTAGTTTCCAATTGAACATTATCAGTTTCATACTTGAACGCCAAATACTTATCGCTCCAGTCCCGCTCCAACCAATTCTTCGACGCTATATTCACTTCTAATTTATATTCTATCTCTCTCAATAGTTCTCTGTGCAGTTTCTTCACATTTTCGATCAACGCACATTCAGTAAACAAGTCTTCTTGAGGCTCGTCATAGATTAAATCGGACTGCATTCTCAACTTTCTCATATCCAAACATTCTTCTGTAATATACTCGGGTATTTTGAGAGTATCCATAGCATTCTTCAGTTGCTGTCTCAGTGTTTCTGTTACATTTATTTCGGCATCCATGTCTCTAATAGCTCTTTCTAGTTCCGATTTCCAGTAATTAATGTGTCTAGCCCGATGCCTTAGTTGGTCGGTACTATCGCTGAAGTCTTCACAAGATGTTTGGTTCACTTTGATTATACCGTTCTTAGTTATAGCTGTGTTCTTGTCGGTGGTACGAATGATGTCTCCTTTGAGTATTTTTTGGTTGTGTTCGTCCCACACTCGGATCGTTGATAAGGCGAAGTATCGATCACCGAATGAAAGATAGTCACCACTTTCTGCCGTAGTCATTCTAGCAGACATTTTTATTAAATTTTTTCGCTTACGCACTTTTTGTAGTCACGTCACGTCTTCTGCCTTACTACTTTTAAAATGCTCCTGAAAGAGATTTTTATAATAAAGATTCGCTCTCTTGGCTCTTATCCTTAGATATAAAGATTTCTTTATTATAAGTACACTAGCAAGAAAATAATGTACTGAACCCCTGTTCAGGTTGGGGCAGACGTTAGGTCGGGCGGGACGCAGCGTAAGCGATTGAAATGTAATAGCACCCCGTGCGACATCTATATATATACATAACTAGTACATTACAACCTGCTCTCGTCGTTCCGTCCGTTGTCTGCCCCAGCCTTTACGTATGCAGATGAGACGTGTAAACCAAACTAAGGCTATCAATAAATACACTGTCGTTAATTAGGTGCATTCCACATGGTTGGGACGCAGCCTGAACGCACTTGTTACTGAGTAGGTAGTAGCTACGCACAATATGACTACTTACAACAACCCCCAAGTGCGCATAGAAGGTACTTCTTCTCAAAATAAAGCGGCGGTAGCATAATGGCTTAAGCCTCGGAATTGCAATCGACTAGTCGCGGGTACGAATCCCACCAAGTTCACTACCAACGTGAACCCACTTCTAACTCAAATTTTTTGCAAGAATTAAGAGATTAACGCGAATACTTGTAATATGTATTGTATTGTAAGCTTTAAGATGTTATAATTTTCACGTTTCTCACGCTACTAAAACTGATCGCAAATTCTGATTAATGGTAAATTAAATACATAAAAAAATATTTGTGAGAACTAACCCTACAATTCGTCCACTGAACAAACCGCTTTGTTTTACTTTGACACAACCGCCTGCTTCTCCTGCCAACGCAGAAATGAAATGTTTACAAATACAAAAGAAAATATATTACCTATATACCTACCATGGGATTTATTGAGTAAACGTGCCGTTGTCATGTCATACGAACAATCGTTGCTTTGGATACGACCCATATTCCCTCGGGAACATTGTAATCAATACACACTGATCTGTTTCATACCTTATATATTAGCTTCGTGATATGACATCATCCATTTCACCTTGCGTGTGTATAATGAATGTATATGAGAGTAATATTTATTCGTTTTAGTATGTAATTCTCTTAAATAGGTAAAATTTGATATGATATTTATGCTCGGTACACACAGACACGAAAATAACAGTTGCTAGCTAGAACGTTAAAACTTTTTTGTAAAAAATATTGTTTTACTCTTAAAGTGTAAAAGGAGGTATTGCCCTCGTGCCCGATATTAAGCTTAGAGATATTAACGACTTGATATGTTTTTTGGTTAAAAAATAACCAAAAAAACTAACTTAAAAAAAACTCGAAGTTCGAAGAGTCATCATACCCTTTAAGTGATTTAAATAAGTGTTCCTTTTAAAATACATCCTGTATACACTTCATCTATATAATTATGTATATAAGTGCTTGATCTGTGTATACCGTTTGCAGGATAACAGCTCTGGCAGGCAATGACGATGTCAAAAGAGATTTAGTGAAGAGTGGTATTGTTCCCGTGGTGGTGTCGGTGCTGTCTAGACATGCCGTAAGTTTATTTTTATTTATTGCTATAGCGAGACAAGTTGATCATAATAGGGACTCTTCGCGCTTTAGAAAATTTAGCCGGAAGCACCAAAGCCCTGAGTTAATTTTCTCTAACGTATATAATATGTAGGGACTGGCCTGTTGGTCTAGTGGTTAGTGACCCTGACTGCTAAGCCAGAGCTCGTAGGTTCGATTCCCACCCAGGATAAATAATTGTGTGATGAGCTCGATAATTTTTTCTTGGTCTGGGTGTAATTTTTCTATAACTAGCAACCCGCCCCGGCTTCGCACGGGTAGCAGAGACATCTTCTACAATCATCATCATATTTATTTCAACCAATTTACACAAAACCTTAACATATTATACACCTAAACCTTCCTCATGAATAGATAGCTATTGGTGAAAACCGCATGAAAATCCGTTCAGTAGTTTTTGAGTAGTTCTTTAACGTACACACTTTGCCTCTATTGATTCTTTACCATCTTCTCTTCACTCCCAAGGTTGGCTGGAAGGGAACTCAAGTATGGGTTAAGCTCGCCTTTGTACATGCTATTTTTCTTCCTGTACATGATCATTATGTTTGTATACAATAAAGAATATGAAAATGAGTTTAGAAGCACTAGAAACACCAAACAGTTAGTATATGAACTTATTTTTTTTAAGTTATTTTTTTATGGTATAGAGGGCAAAAGAGCAGACGGGTCACCTGATGGTAAATGACTACCGCCGCGTTGCCGGCCTTTAAGGTGGGAATAGGGGAAGAGAGAGATTAGAGGGGAGGAGAGGGGGAAGGACGAGAAAAGGGGAGAGGGAAGGGTTAGGGCCTGCGGTAACCTCACTCACGGCAAAAATCTATGCAAGCATTGTTTCACTGCCGGTTTTCTGTGAGGTCGTGGTATCGAGCGGAGTCGAGCCCCGGCCCATACGTGCCCAAGCATGGCGCTCCAAAAAGTCGACAATATCTATTCTGAACCTTTAATATTAATCGTGAACGTTCGTCTGGCTACAAAACAACAAGACTATCGACTGTTATTTTCATGTTCCTATATATTTTATTATGAATTAGCTTCTTCTGCTGATAAAAGTCATTGTTCCAAACCTCGGGAACATTTGCTGTATCCCTGGCAAAGTGTATGAAATTTCATGGTGATTGGATGAATGGTAGGTACGGCAGTGCATAAAGTACGAACAAACAAACTTTGATTTTTGTGTACAAGATATTATTTTTTCAGTTAAACGTAGAGATAAAACTAATTCAATCGGCAAGTTATCAATAGTGTGAGAAAACCGTTTAAAAAACAGCGGTTAGTATTATTAATTTTAAATTTATTTTACATAATGTTACTATATTAGCGAAATACCTATTCAGCTATTGAACTACTAATTTGTTAATACGCGTTGGTACTAAAGGAGATAAAAATTTCATGTTTGTTGCCGTAGCCTCCATAGCTCAGGGGTTAGAGCACTGGTCTTGTAAACCAGGGGTCGAGAGTTCAAATCTCTCTGGAGGCAGTGCGTGTTTAGAGTCAGTCTTTACCTTTTTTTTGTTTTTTCTGTATTCATAATGTTATATTTTGCAAATTTTATGGAATTTTGACAATAAATTTTACTTTCAATCTTTTTGTCAAACAAGATTATTTGTTTTAAACATAGGCAGCAGTTGCCGCGCGGCTTCGCTCGCGTGTACATATTTATATATTTTTAGCGGAACCCTATTTTTTTTTTCAAAATAAATGTAGTCTAAGTTACTCTTTATAACACAACCTATCTGCCAGTGTAAGTCCCGTTAAAATCCCGTTCCGGAGATTAGCCGGAACAAACAGACAAACAGGCAAAAAAAAATCAAAACTACTTGTTAGGCATAGGTATCGTGCAAATAACTGTATGAGCTTAAACAAAAGCAATTTTATTCAATTTTATTTATTTGTATTGATTAAGTTAGTCTTAGATAAACACTAGTTGCGAATATACATGAAACACATGAACAACATACACCAACGAAACAAAACCCTGCGTGCACTAACTCAGACAGAAAGAAGAAATAATAATATCTTGGAAGGTATTACACAGCGCTGACTAGACCCAAACTAAGCAGAGCTTGAACTGTGGGTTCTAACATACATAGAATTTTTTTTGTAACTATATACAAAGAAATCCAGACCAATGCCAATAGACTTTCATGCATACTCATTTTTGCACTGAGGAGGAATGGAACTCACACTCTCCGCCACCGCGCGACACTACCCACCGCGCAACAGAGGTCGTCAACGTCAGAGATGCCCGATCTTCTTAGTTTTTTTTTTTTTTATTTCAGAGCAACGCAACAGCCACAGCGTTAACGCTAAAATCTATAGCAGCTTTGAGTCTCCGGGAGCCGGCGCACAGCCAACAGTTCCTGGACAGTGGAGCCCCCGAAGCTATCGTGGAGTGTATGAAGGTGCACCAAGACAATGCTAGTGTACAGGTTTGTTGATAGTCCCTTTATATTTATAGATCTTGCCTTTGTATAGTGGAGTGGGATGGCTCGGTTGAGAGAGCGGCAGAACGATATACGTGCCAGGTTCTGTTTGACTTTAGGGGCATTTCACGTGAAGCGGGCCACGAAAAAAAGTGAGGTTTCGAAATTTCTTCATAAATGGGGTTTGTTTGTTTGCTAGGGGTTGTAAACAAGTACACATATATATATTTTTTTTAATTGAGGTTTGGTTCTCAAATTACGGGATTCTGAAGAATTGACCTGATCGGCGGAAGGGTTTTTTTAGTGGACGTTTTTCGTATTAAACATTACTACTTTTGCTGTCATGTTTCAAAGTTTTTTTTTTATACAGAGCTTATAGCTTACATCATAACAGTCTTCTCTGTTACGAAATATTAGTTATAGTTTAATAAATGTTTCGTTCATATTGCCAGTCCCTAGAAAAGTTTTCTGTTTTAAAAGTCATTATTTTTCTTAAAATATTAGTGCTTTACTTTTTCTAGTGTCTATTATATGAACCTAAAATATCACCATAATTTTCTGAACCACTTTGTATATTGCTTAAATATACATTTTTAACCGACTTCAAAAAGGTGGAGGTTCTCAATTCTACTGAGTATTGTTTTTTTTTGTGTGTATGTTATGTTATGAGATATCTTCGCCATTTGTAAAACGATTTTATTAATTCTTTTTTAATTAAATTAGTTTTACCCAAGGTTTGTTCCATTTAAATTTGAAGAAAATATTCCACCTCTTAAGAGTGACAGAAATTAAGAGATGAAGAATAAAAATTATACAACTTATAACAATATCAGGCGCATTGAAGTCGGTAATATTTTTTTAAAATTATCTTTTTTTAAGTTATTATCCATTGTTTCAGAAAAACGCGTGTTGGGCTATCCGCAACATGGTAGCGCGGTGTCGCGAACAAAACGCCAAGTTCCACGAGCTGGGCGTCGAGGCCGTGCTCAACGCGTCGTACGACAAGTTCGGCGCCGACTTCGGCTTCGACATCAAGTCCGCTCTCCGGGACCTCGAGTGTGACGTCACCTTCGACGAGCCCTGGACCGGTACAGGTGCGCACTTGGAGCAATGATCCCGGGGTTACACTCGCCAGGACACGAAATGTATCGAAGGCTCGCCTAGAGGTCGCAGTTTTTTGGTCACACAAGTACATTTTATTTAGTATTAACACTATAATATGCTTTTCATTCATTGCATTTCACATTGATAAAAAAAGCATTCTTTTGATATAAATAATAATTATAAATAACTTCATTAACTTTATATTAATTTTATGAAGTTAATTACTAGGTATGGAAATTTAACTTAAGGAGCCGAAAACGCAGAAAGAGTTGTTCAAAAACACAACACTGTAGACTTGAGTGACATTATATTATATCATATCTATGTGAGAGTTCCAACTCACGTCCCAGTCTACGCTGAATTTAACGAAAGAATTGTGATATTTACAATTTATTATCATCATTTTATTATAAAAAATTACTTTTAATTTTTCATCAAGGTCCTGGACAATTTTGTCATTCCAAAATATTAATATTTTACAATATTATTATTCCAAAGTGAGATAATGGCCCAGGTGTGAATGTTATAAACGAGAACACATTTTTATTTTTTTACATTAAGCTTAGACTAGAGATTCTAGAATTATAATTGTGCCTGAAACCCGCCCTTAAATTTTGATACTTTAAGATAGTAAACATGATGGATGAACAACACTACACTGTCACAAAATAACAAAAAAGTAGGCAAAAAAAATGCACATACGTGTTCCTTAATCCCCAGTGTTAATGATTGAGGCCTTACTGAATAGAAATTAGCATCACATGGTAAAGCCTTATTATCTAGATAGATGGATTCAATTAATTCAATTCAATCCTGCTCTTAAACCGACAGTCACAAAGAAATAATTCTGCTATCAGTGAGACAAAACCCTTTGTTAAATGTAGATTCAATAAATATTTAGCCAACAATATGTTATATTATATATATAACTTATAAACTCACCTCACCCTCACAATTTTCACATAACAGACTATGCTGAGCCTTGTTGAGAAGAGCCTACTACGATTGCAACCACTGACTGTTCATTTATTTTGTTATATACTTAATTTTACATTCTTCAAATACCTATATTATGTGTGAGAAATTATATTATTGAAGCTATATAAAATATAAATTATATTTAAGCAATTAGTTTCATTCTATGCCTAATGGGAGTCAAGTGTATGTCTTTGTTATTTATTTTTCTAATTTAAGAAAATAGAAGCTAATGTCATTGTAGACATAGCAATTAAATTCCAATACATTTAACGACTCATTCACCATATAATTATTGATGACGAAATCTTGATGAAATATAGTTGAACTTTTAAGCCTCCTACGTGACTGGGCCAAGATAGTTGGCAAAATGTGGGTATACGCCTCTGCCTATCCCTTGGATACAGGCGTGAGTGTATGAATACACGTGTGTATAGTGAGTGAGTGTGTGGATACATATAGTGTATAAATGTAGGCAGGCTGTCTACTTTTAGTAAAAACCTTTTTTTTTTTAAACTGTGCAGTTGTAAACTATTGTTATTTGACGATATGACTTTCTTAGCCTGTGTACATTGTGTCCCTGACCCACTTACATGATTTTATATTTCATAATTTTTTGTCTTAAAAATCGATTGAATATCATTGATGGTTTTTTTACTTTAAAAACTTTGAAAGTATGAAATGGTACATGTAATGTATTGTACACCATGTATAATAAAAAGGTGCTTTAAATGATTATTGCTATTTTATTAAAAAATGTTTATTGTAATAACACATGAATGACATTATTAAGTAACAATCACTGAACTAATAAAGCCATAATTATTTAAACCGATGTTTCATTTAAAAATAATTAAAACTAACTTATTTTAAGAAGATCAAAACATTCATCTAACACAACAATATGGCTATTAAATCACAATTACGACATTAAACATATAAATACAAAGTAAATTTACGAACACGCTCCAAAATTTTTTTTTTATGTAATATGCAAAATGATTTGATTTAGTTGAGCGTCTAAAACACAAAATATCCGTAATATTCGAAAGAACTGCGTTTTAATAAATTAACAAATACGAAACACTACAACTTCTCAGAAAGCGAAAAAAAGTCTCATCATGGATATTTTCAAATCAAAAACGAAGTTCATATTGAATTTTAACTGTTATAATATATTTTTGTGAAGCTTATACGTTATTACATACCCTGATGTGAAGTAACAATGTTATATGTAAAAAATAAAGAGGTTAATTTATTGACAAAATTTGTTCCTATGGTGGTTAAAAAAACTTTTACAATTGGCTAAAGGACAGATAGCTTGTGACAATGTTTCGGATATAACCGCCCCTGCTACGTAGATTTAAAGCTTTGTACATCGTGTTTACGGTAACTCTCGGATACGGTGGTTTTATGCGATATTTTCACAAAAGTAACGATTAATCCACATACAGTAACATAAGTATATTATGAAGGTGATTCTCAATACCATGAATTATTTAAAATATGACCGTTTTTTTTTTATATTTTACTGCAATACACAAAAACATTTCAGAACAATGTCCTGTTCATTACAAATTTCTAATTTTCTTCCCGACATACATTGATTTTTTGGGTCAGAAATCCTCACGGATGTTCTCAGAAAACCCTGCCAAAGGTTCATCACTATCTAATCAGACAAACATACTTACATTCATTTTTATTTATCGGATGTATTTAAACGCACAAAGCTTTTAGAGGATTTCCATCGTTACAGAGCGTGTTCAATTTACTTCTTATCAATATTACATAATATTTATCAATGATCAATATAGAATAATAATCATTCTCACTAGTACACAGTAATAGTACTGTAGTAATAAAAACATTCGTTCAAGTTCCACTTGAACATATTGTAAAATAGAATACGTATGTACAAATTTGGTTTTTCAGTTTGTTTAAAGTAGATCTTCTCAGCTCAGTTTTAAAGCCATTTGGCCCAGTTCAGCTTACGTCAGAATACGTTATTTGTAATTTTTCATTACAAATGTCGCTTATAGGTGACATTACATTGTAGTTTTTTTAAGGCACTGCCCATATAGGGACTTTATATTAACTCACTACACATTATACCTAACATCGTTAAACTATTTATGTGAACCACACCAGGTCACCTCACTAGACAATTTTTTGTCTGACGGTGACCGTTTCAACCACTGAAACATAGTATATATATAACACTCCTGTTTGACTGTTGGTACTTATGATATTATAGATAGATATTCAAAATAGAACTTGAGAAACCTTTATATGACTAAAGATCTACGTTATTAACTTCTAAACGTTTGCAAGTCTGACGGTTCATATTATAAATGTACTAGCGACCCGCCCCGACTTCGCACCTGTAGCAGAGACATCTTCAACAATCATCACAAAGCCTTAACAAATTATATAACTAAACCTTCCTCGTGAATTGTTCTACCTATTGGTGAAAACCGCATGAAAATCCGTTCAGTAGTTTTTGAGTTTATCGCGAACAGACAGACAGACGCGGCGGAGGACTTTATTTTATAATATGTAGTGAATAGCCGTTATCCGCAATTTCACCTGTGTCTATGGTCACTGCTCTACTCCTAACGATCGTAGCGTAATGTTGCATAGCCTATAGCCTTCCTCAATTAATACTCTATCTAATACATAAAGAATTATTCAAATCTAACTGATAGTTCCAGAAATTAGCGCGTTTAAACAGACAGACAACAAAAACTATTCAGCTTCTTTATATAAGTATAGATATAAAGATGAAATGCTGATAATGATAACTGCATTACTAGTAAACGACTTCCCTGTGTCTTAATGCTATCTATCTTTATGAAATAATACCCGTATTTTCAACAAAATGCATGTGTTTTATGGACAAATTTAATATGAACCGTCACTTACATTAATTTATATGAAAATGCAGATGCAACTTATATTAGACATAACTAGTCGCTGTAGAATGAATCAGATAATTAAAAGGAACATTAACAACCTACTGCTGCGGTGACATTGTGTTTATCTATAATTTTTATAAAAAATGACTTTATGAATTAAAAATGATTGACTATTGTAAATCCCAAACTCCCAATATTTCTTTCTCTTATAGATTCACATAAGAAGCGTGACAATGCATTGACTTTATAACAAAAATACTCAATATCGTATTTTAAATTGTGTATTAAGGAGCTTCTCAATGCTAACGGTTAAAATTAAAAAAAAAACATAGTGGAGGAATGCAGCACTTGAATTTTGAAGAAGTGTAAAAACTCGAACTAGTGGTAGGGACAAGCTGTTGAATACATTCAAATATTTTAAACTAATTGTAACTGCGATAAAGTACGTAAGACATTTTTAATTTTGTGCAATTTTGACCCTTAATACAGTAATAATATTAATCTCAAAAGTATTCTAAAATTAGGTATTTAACGAACTAGTAAAATACGTATTAAAACTCTAACGGTTAATAAAGTAACTTTCCAAATGTCTGATCAACCTTCCCACTATAATTCAAAACAAGCACCCATTTTAGTGTCCACGATTTTCTTATTTTATGAGTAATCTCACTTCACTGTTAGAGTTGGAAGTAGTGAAGATGTTTTAAATACAATACTTTGGTCTTAACACTCCCAAAAAAAGACACTCACAATTTCGTTATTACCTTCCGAAATTAGCACATTATGAGCTAACTCGTAGCTGTTTTAAGAGAGCATAATATCACATGTACAAAACTAACGGAACATCGTCAACACGTGGACGTTCTGTAAATGTTTGCCTTCTCGACGAACAAGGTGTGGTTCCACTTTTTATAGTTCATAATCTTCTGGCCGTTCATGACTGTGTGGACCATTATTTTGTCGTCGTATTCCAAGTTCGTTAGCAGCTGGAAGAAACAATACAAATTAGTACTATAAGCTTAATTGCTTTGGGACAGATGAATTGAAGTGGTTGTGGGTTCGAACTCCACCCAGTGCACTACCGACGTGAACCATCTCATAACACGAGTATTTTAGCTTAATTGGGGGAGTTAACAAGAATACTAGTAATGTGTGGCCCACAGTGCTAGTATGTCTTGCTGGAAACCAAACAAGTGGACATGTATTTGTTCTCATCATTTTTGAAAAAATGATAAATACTTAACAAAAAGTGGACGCCAGAAAAAGAAAAGGAGCTGTACCATCAAAACAAAATTCATTTAGTTATTTTAGGTAAATTAAGTAAAATAATTGTCTTAACATTTAATAACGCTATTTTCAGGTTTCTTCGAAAAATGTTAAAGTGATAACACGGACGAATCGGATAGAGTGGAGGAACAAACAAAACGACTACCGTTTGTATGCGCTGATTTTTACCACATGACCGATGAGGCTGAAAAGCGTGTTTCAAAATATGCCACTAACCTTGGGTGTCAATATGAAGTACTGAGCGTTGTCACATTCCGACGTCACGCTGACGAGCAACTCGAACATCTTGCGTTCGTTGATGGGATCCATGCCTTGGTTTATCTCGTCCACACATCTATAAAACAATAAATTAAACAAGTCAGAATATATTATACCTCCCCTAAAAGTTTATATGCAGTTAAAATATAATCATAAAAAAATGTGAACATAATTAATTTCTTCTTTAAATAGAGTAAAATATTCGACTGCGAAAATAGTGGGCTAAAAAGGAAGAAACAAGATGATGTAGAAATATAACCCAACCTTGATCAAGGACCTCCGTAGAGTAGAGTGCATGCGTGTGTGTCACTTACACACACGCACGCACTCTTTACCTGAAATGCACGGTGACCTGCCGCGCTGCAGCGCGAGCAGATAGAGCGTGGTGCAGTGTGCATGTGCATGCACCGTGCCCTTCAGGTAAACACGCACGCGAACGCACGCACGCACACACACACGCACACACACATACACACTCACACTGCACCACGCTCTATCTGCTCGCGCTGCAGCGGCAGGTCACCGTGCCCTTCAGGTAAACACGCACGCGCACGCACGCAGGTAGAACGCGGTGCAGTGTGCGTGTGTATGTGTGTGTGTGCGTGTGTGCGTGCGTGTGTGCGTGCGTGCGTGCGTGCGTGCGTGTTTACCTGAAGGGCACGGTGACCTGCCGCTGCAGCGCGAGCAGGTAGAGCGCGGTGCAGTGTGCGTGTGTATGTGTGGGTGCGTGCGTGTGTGCGTGCATGCGTGCGCGTGCGTGTTTGCCTGAAGGGCACGGTGACCTGCCGCTGCAGCGCGAGCAGGTATAGCGCGGTGCAGTGTGCGTGTGTATGTGAGTGTGTGTGCGTGCGTGTGTGCGCGTGCGTGTTTATCTGAAGGGCACGGTGATGCGCGAGCAGGTATAGCGCGGTGCAGTGTGCGTGTGTATGTGTGTGTGCGTGCGTGCGTGCGTGTGTGCGTGCGTGCGCGTGCGTGTTTACCTGAAGGGCACGGTGACCTGCCGCTGCAGCGCGAGCAGGTAGAGCGCGGTGCAGTGTGCGTGTGTATGTGTGTGTGCGTGCGTGCGTGCGTGCGCGTTTACCTGAAGGGCACGGTGACCTGCCGCTGCAGCGCGAGCAGGTAGAGCGCGGTGCAGTGTGCGTGTGTGTGCGTGCGTGCGTGCGTGCGTGCGCGTGCGTGTTTACCTGAAGGGCACGGTGACCTGCCGCTGCAGCGCGAGCAGGTAGAGCGCGGTGCAGTGTGCGTGTGGGTGTGTGCGTGCGTGCGTACGTGCGCGTGCGTGTTTACCTGAAGGGCACGGTGACCTGCCGCTGCAGCGCGAGCAGGTAGAGTGCGGTGCAGAGCGCGCGTTCGCCGCCAGACTGCGCGTATCGCGTCAGTTGCGCTAGCTGCTCCTCCGCCCGGAAGCGCACCAGGATCGAAATGCCATACTTGTCGAAGTCCTCCTACAATATTATACGTAGTGTTAGGTATCATGTCATGGTCGATTATTTCTATAACAATGTAAAAAGGGAATTCCAGATATCTTTGCAAAATCAAAATTTTCGTAAAACGCGTGATCAACTTGCGGCCCATGATTAACGTCGCGGCGCGTGGTTGGCGTCGCGGCGCATGGTAGACGTCACGGCGCATGGTTGGTGTTGCGGCGCATGTTGGGCGTCGCGGCGCATGGTTGACGTTGCGGAGCATGGTTGGTGTCGCGGCGCATGGTTGGCGTCGCGGCGCATGGTTGCCGTCTAGGCGCATGGTTGGTGTTACAGCGCATGGTTGGCGTCGCGCATGGTTGGCGTTGCGGCGCATGCTTGACGTCGCGGCGCATGGTTGACATTGCGGCGCATGGCTGGCGTTGCGGCGCATGGTTGACGTCGCGGCGCATGGTTGGCGTTGCGGCGTATGTTTGGCGTTGCGGCGTATGGTTGACGTCGCGGCGCATGGTTGGTGTTGCGGCGCATTGACGTCGCGGCGCATGATTGTTGTTGCTGCGCATGGTTGACGTCGCGGCGCATGGTTGGTGTTGCGGCGCATGGTTGACGTCGCGGCGCATGGTTGGCGTTGAGGCCATGGTTGACGTCGCAGCGCATGGTTGCCGTCGCGGCGCATGGTTGGAGTTGCGGCGCATGGTTGACGTCGCGGCGTTTTAAGTTTTCACTTCTGTCGGCAGTCCCATGACTGCCTACTTTTTTTTATATTTTTGACTTCAAAAATCAAGAAATCATCACTAAATATAATGATATAAACTCACCTCGCTGCCGCCTTTGTCAAGTTTAATTTCCCCAGCGCAGCCCAACTTGGAGAACATGTCGCCAAAACTCTTGTCGATGTCCCGCAACAACCGTTCTAAGGGCGGCAACCATTGCGATCTGATAATTGATAATAAATTAAATATTACTGTATCAGGAATAATGTGATATAACTGGTTAAGGGTACATACGTTTTAACTTAGGCGGTCGTTGGCATTCTATTTCAACGTGAGAGGTCGAGGTTACGATACCCGTTTAGTGCAAAATTTTACCATAATTAATATTATTTAAAAAAAACTGATAACACAAAGTTCGAAAATTAAATTGATCGGTTGATAAACCGAGTATAAAAAAATACTTCATTATTTTGTATTTGCCTATATGTAGAAAGGGTTTTTTGAGGTAATCTAAACTAATATTATAAAGAGGAAACATTTATGTGTATGTTTGTAATGTTTTCACACAAAAACTACAGGACCGATTGCGATAAAACTTGGTATGTAGATAGCTGGAGACCTGGATTAACGCATAGGCTACTTTTTATCCCGACATTCCCACGGGATCGGCGAGGCGCTGCTAGTAATGAATAATACTTACTTGATATTCTCCATCTGTGTCTCAAGGAGTTTGTTCCTGTCACTGGACGTTGTCACTTCAGTTTTCAACCTGTTGATATCCCTTTCGCGATCTTCATATTCTTTAACAACCTTAATCATTGAAGAGCTCATTAAATATTAAAATATTTGATATGTCTATGATTTGTATGATGTCTATCTTGTTTATACACTAAGCGGAATTCCGTCATGTCCCAGAGAAAGCCTATTACAACTATGTGTTGAAGAGAAAACAGGGAATGTCTTATTAGAATAAAAAGTCAAAATATGGCGACATCTCAGACTCTCTTTAGACACATTTAGTTTAAAACTTTTTTTGTATACTACTGAAAACCGCATCGAAAATAACCTTTAGTTTGTTAATGCGTCCAGTACAATCTCATGTTTTCAGATTCCGTTACTAGCCTTGAATATGCAACTACATCTTTTAAGAGTTCTGTTACGTCAAATATATTTACTGTTACCATGACATGCCCGAGAAAAGTCATGGCGACATAACCGACAAGGCCATGGGCGTAGGCAATTTTTTTACTATAAATCCCGAACTTTGTTCTGCCAAATTATGTTGTTGTGAATGTTTAAACAGGGAGGGAAGCCGGCCTCTCCCAGCAGCTTATTGTCCGAACTTACTGATGTCTACAAGTATGACGTTACCTGCTCGTCTCCCTGGTCCATACAGGCTATGCTGGTCTGCAGCTCGTAGCAGCGCTCCTGCAGGCCGGTGATGTCGTCGGGTAGCAGCGCGAACTGTGCGGTGTGAGGGAAGCCGGCCTCTCCCAGCAGCTTATTGTCCGAACTTACTGATGTCTACAAGTATGACGTTACCTGCTCGTCTCCCTGGTCCATACAGGCTATGCTGGTCTACAGCTCGTAGCAGCGCTCCTGCAGGCCGGTGATGTCGTCGGGTAGCAGCGCGAACTGTGCGGTGTGAGGGAAGCCGGCCTCTCCCAGCAGCTTATTGTCCGAACTTACTGATGTCTACAAGTATGACGTTACCTGCTCGTCTCCCTGGTCCATACAGGCTATGCTGGTCTGCAGCTCGTAGCAGCGCTCCTGCAGGCCGGTGATGTCGTCGGGTAGCAGCGCGAACTGTGCGGTGTGAGGGAAGCCGGCCTCTCCCAGCAGCTTATTGTCCGAACTTACTGATGTCTACAAGTATGACGTTACCTGCTCGTCTCCCTGGTCCATACAGGCTATGCTGGTCTGCAGCTCGTAGCAGCGCTCCTGCAGGCCGGTGATGTCGTCGGGCAGCAGCGCGAACTGTGCGGTGTGAGGAAAGCCGGCCTCGCCCGGCAGCTTATTGTGCGAACTTCTACTGATGTCTACAAGTATGACGTTACCTGCTCGTCTCCCTGGTCCATACAGGCTATGCTGGTCTGCAGCTCGTAGCAGCGCTCCTGCAGGCCGGTGATGTCGTCGGGCAGCAGCGCGAACTGTGCGGTGTGAGGGAAGCCGGCCTCGCCCGGCAGCTTATTGTGCGAACTTCTACTGATGTCTACAAGTATGACGTTACCTGCTCGTCTCCCTGGTCCATACAGGCTATGCTGGTCTGCAGCTCGTAGCAGCGCTCCTGCAGGCCGGTGATGTCGTCGGGCAGCAGCGCGAACTGTGCGGTGTGAGGGAAGCCGGCCTCGCCCGGCAGCTTATTGTCCGAACTTCTTTTCGCTTCTACAAGTTTCTCCTTAGCAGCTGATTTAGCTCGAGCGAGTAGACTTTCTATGTTTTGTAGTGTCATCTGATGTAATTTATTAAAATGGGATGTAGTGTCATTTATTTTTATACTGTAACGTTCTTGAAACGTAAACGAATGGCTATTTGTTTATTTGTTGGGTTACAATTTAGACAAGCTTTTTAGGGGTGAAAGCGTTTTTAGCTTATTTTCTCAAAAACCGCCCGACAAAAAGTTTTAAAATGTGTATGTGTAATATTTTTTTATTCCCTTTTTGAGTCTTATTTGGTAAACAAACACCACTTACGTTTTAAGATAATTACACATATTTGGTTTAAGGTTATGTGAAAGACACACATGAACTGAATAAAACTCAAAACTGCTGCTAATCATTATAATCATTTAAACATTATTTTTCTTATAATTGAAATATTGTGAGAATATTATTTCCACCGATAAATTATGAAGATGACAATTTGACATTTCGAAATGCTATTATAAACAGAGTCGATGCGCTACAGAAGTGCGACAACCTCATCAGCACTCTGTATGCACTGTTGAACTGTAAACATTGTCGATGCGCTACAGAAGCGCGACAACCTTATTAGCACTCTGTATGCACTGTTGAACTGTAAACATTGTCGATGCGCTACAGAAGCGCGACAACCTTATCAGCACTCTGTATGCACTGTTGAACTGTAAACATTGTCGATGCGCTACAGAAGCGCGACAACCTCATCAGCACTCTGAATGCACTGTTGAACTGTAAACATTGTCGATGCGCTACAGAAGCGCGACAACCTCATCAGCACTCTGAATGTGTGTCTGTGGGGAATGTCCATCAAAACTTGTCAGTCTATTATTGTAACTTCTGCTCCCTACTTAGCCCTAACATTTAATTTCTGTGTAGATCAAGGAGTTTTCCATGATCTCATGAAACACAGTAAAGTCATACCCCTTTTTAAATCCGGAAACACTAAAGATTCTAATAATTATAGGCCTATTTCAATCCTGCCGGTATTTAGCAAGATTTTTCAAAGGATCATGCTTAATCAAATGCTTCTTCATTTTAATAAAAACAACATCCTTCACGATCAACAATACGGTTTCACTAAAGGGCGTTGTACAAGTGACGCCGGTGTTACCTTGCTACAGCATATTTTTACCGCCTGGGAGGAAGCTCAGGATGATCTTTTGCGACCTCTCAAAAGCATTTGATTGCGTGAGTCATGAAACGCTGCTGCTAAAACTTGAGCATTATGGACTTTGTAAACAGGCCCTCTGCTTAAATCTTACCTGAGTGATAGACAACAGCAGGTTCAGATAAATGGTGTCAATTCTTTAGGATCAAAGTTGAAAATGGGCGTGCCACAGGGATCGATATTAGGCCCGTTTCTATTTCTCGTCTATATTAATGATCTCCCCCATTTACTAGATAGCCAACCCAAAATAGTATTATTTGCTGACATCATCATTAATTTTTAAAATAGATAGACGGGCCGATAGCTGTGACGATGTAAATATATTATTCAGCAAGTACACGGTTGGTTTACTGCAAATAATTTAGTGCTAAATGGGAAAAAACTAAATGTATAAGATTCTCTATAGAATCTATATTCGTTCTGCAGAAGAGAGCTATCAAAGCCATTGATAATCTACGTAGTCGCGATTTCCTCAGGGATCTATTTAAAGAAATTAACATCCTGACGGTGCCTAGTCAGATATTTATGAAAACATCATGTATGTCAGAAAAAAATTGCATCTCTTTACAAAACGGTGTGAAAGACATAATTATATTACTAGAGATGGAAATAAATTAGTTCAACCTAAATTTAGATTAACAAAAGTGCAAAAGTCTTTTATGGGGTACTGTGTTAAGTTCTATAATAAAATACCTCCTAATATTCTTGAACTAAGTGAGAAAAAATTTAAAACTTGTATAAAACGCACACTATGTAAACAAGCATATTATAAACTTGATGATTATATGGCTGATAACACTGCTTGGCAAAATGCTGGTCCAACTCCACAGCTCTTTACATGGGTAGGTAGATATGGCGGTCTTTAGGTTCTCCTTTTTCTGAATTTTCACTTTTGAATTTTATTTTTTATTTGACATGTATCTTTTTATGGATATTTTCATTATTATTTGTGACATTGTTAATTTTACACAACATTGATATGATCTATAGTTATACTGTGTTGACATTGAAAGTATTACATTTTTTTTAGTTATTATTATGATTTTTTAAGCTTAATTTAGAAAATTTTGAATTGTTCATGTGAGAACAATGGCGCCTTGTGGTTTAAGTATACACAGACGGGTATCTATGATAAATGAATTTATTTTTGCAAATATATGTTTTCAGATACTTTTACACGTCGATTTCTTCTTTTAAGTCAGATGGTGCCGGTAGTCCGAGTTCAAGTTTTGACACCACTTAAGTACCCTTACCCTTAAATATCTGTCGTGAATTTCTATGGCTTTATACAAAGACCCAGTTAAAGGCCTACCACGCTCACACCAAGCGTTGAAATTTACCCTGGCAACCCCATGAGCTTCGCTCACATGTCTGTTCCAGCCTGCCAGGGGTTTCTCGCGTGTATACTTTGCCAGTCACCTTAGCACTTTCACATAAAATGTTTACTAATTTCACATCTCTGTAGTTTCTGCCACAACACTGGGAACATATGACCTAGGGTCTTGACCCTAAACGGTTCAAATAAATGAATACCAATTAAATTATTGTATTTACGCTGTTTCAAAACTTTCTGCGGATGCAGTGATTTAACTATTACACATTGTAGCGTATGTCTATATTCTCTATACCACGCGTGCATATGAACACTTCAGTGGCTCGCACTCTCCCTACAGATATGCAAACTGTACCGTCAGCAGTCGCCTGTGGCTCACACAATAGTGACTGATGTGCAACCTCTACAGTAAGCACGAAAGAGTGCATATAACTATTTTGTAGTTCTACCCTACTTACAGTACACACATATTTTATAATAAATAATTCATTGTTTATACCTCCACTCTACTCATATCACTGGTAAGCTCTCGAAGTTGTGTCTCTTGGTCCACAATGGAGTTTCTGCTTAAGTCCAATTTCAACTGAAAAGAAATATCGCTACATTACATTTTACGTGTCGGCGTGACTTTTTTTAATCTAAAACACACAATTTTGAATTATACATGATCAGTTCTGGACAATGGTCTAATCTAATGAGTTAAAAAGGTAATGTCTTTCCTCACCTTCAAAACATCCCCATTAAGTATCTCAGTGTGCAGGTTATTGATGATCCCTTTCAGTTCCACCTGCAACTTGCATTGTTTCGTGACACACTCCTTCTGCTTTTTCTTACTCATCTCTTTCGCCTGCTGTATATCGAACGTTGGCTCCGTTTCGATATCTTGGACTTTCTTGGCTTGGATTCGGATTTGTGCTGATATGGTTCGCACCTAAAAGAAATAAAAAATATTAAAATTCTGTAACAAGTCTCAAACACATAGGGGAGGTCCTCGGACCAGGCAACGTGATCATGTCTGACTTGCGACAGTCCTCAGTTCATGTTAGGAAGTTTTAATATACTAATAAGTGTGAGATTTTTATTGCGCGATGTAGATGCAGTAGTTACTACTCAGTTCAGCTTATCTTGACTAGATGACGCTAAAATATATTTTTCTGTATGTGGATGTAGAGACATATTCATCACAAAACACAATATTGCCAAAAGATGAATAATCACGCTATTACATCAACTGTATTCATTCACAGAACGTAATGAACTTAACTTCATCTTGATACAAATTATCAAAGAAAAAAAATGTGAGTGATTCTTACCTTCTCTACTCCTTCGTTTATGGCTTTTCTCCTCGTATTTAACTCATTTATATTGCTCTCCAGAATAGACAGTTGAATATCAAGCTTGTTCATTTTGTTTTTCTGATTTTGGGCAGCTCCCTCATATTTATTTTTCCTAAAAGAAACATCCTCATTACAAATTCTTGTAACGTTGTAAAAAATGAATAAATAAATAATAAATAAACCGAAATTTATGGTTCAAAAGGGTTTTGATATAGCATTTGGTATTTGTCTTGTCGATGGTCGATAAAAAGTTTTCCCAAGAAAAAAAAAATTGTTAAAAACATGTACATGTCGTCTAGGACGAGTTCCCTGAGCCTGTAACATTGCGGTAGCTGACGTCGTGCGGGTCTGGCAGAGCCCTAGTCCCATCGAGAGGTTTCCAGACGTAAGGAACGCCGAGAGTTCCACCTTGCTCGTGCGGAGCGGGGCCTAGGGAGGGGGCCCTTTCCTGGTCTTTCCAGAACATTTTAAATGTTGTGTTAATTTTTTCAGTTTGGACTTACCATAGAGTAATTGTTAACTTTACATGCTCTGAACAAAAAAAAGAATGTGATGGCCTATTTAGATATCAAAATATTTATGTAAATACTAAATGTTGCCATACCAATACCATAATTAACAGAACTTACAGTCACATGGTTTTTTAGGAAAATAACAATAAATTATTGTAATACTTTTTTTTGTGATTGTTTGGTATTCTGTAGGTATTTGAGGGAAGGTGGAGAACTGTATTGAGAAGTGGCAGTTCGAGTTCCACACTCCTTCATCTTTGTGACGGGACTTACTAAGAAAATGTTAGCCGGCTAAGTCAACAGGGTATTAATTGTTGTAATAACATTTATGTATATTCCCTGTTCAGTGATATTAAGCATTATTTATTTAACCCGTGAAAATGGCGCCCAACGTGGGGTCTTAGAAAAAGGGTCTTTGGTTTGATTGATTAGAGTGTCCTTTTAAATTGAGAATAGCTGATCTATTGTCGGTTTGAATTAGGTTGATTTAGTCTGAAGAATTTTCAATCCTGTCACATCAGTAACTGCTTAAATCAAGATTGCCAGTAAACGTAGTTAGTAGTAGTAAAACTAGTTAAATAATAAAACTTACTCAGTTTTGAGCTTGTCGACTTGTTCAGCATCCACAGTGTTGGCCAACAACCTCGGCTGTCTGATTTCTATCGTAGAGCTGGACTTCTCACCGCTGTACGCAGACACGCGCACGTTGAATCTGTGGTTCTCTGAAATATAAACAATATTAATGTTGACTACATTAAAGCGCCAATGATTTAAATATACTTCGTTCATATTTTTCACCGACTTCAAAAAGGATGAGGATCAATAAATTTTATGTATGTTCGGGCATAACTCAATCTGTATATAAACGTTTTGCATAATTATTTTTTTCTCGAAAGAGGTTTATTCTGAAATGGTCCTATTTAAATTGCGTAATCATCATCATCATGATTTAGGCGCTTTGAAGTCGGTTATATACTATTTGAAAAGTTAATAAATTTTACTAAAGTATTTAATTTCCAAGTTGAGATGGTTCAATCGTGAGTATTATTACGGTAATCTGCACTAATAATACTAAAGCTAAAAACTACCAATGTAATTGCGGGGAACCACTTGTTCATTAATAGTTGTTCTAATTCTTTGAATATTTTGGGTTTGCTAATGTTATGTAAAAATTATATTTGAGTAAATATGAAATTACCGTTTTATCGCACCAGCGATTTTGAATGAAATTTAAACATGAAAACTATAAGTTTCTAAATAAAAAAACACATGTTATTTTATTGGACGTTTAATAGTTTTTTTATTCAACTTAACGTAAAATTATGGATACAGCGAAAATAAAAGTCAATGCTGTGTTTGGAAAGGATATTGTGTTGTAGAAACAAATCACTAAGGTAAATAACAATTAATTGAAGCTGTAGTTGGACGCAGATCCGGATCAAACTGCCAAGGAATTTGCGGCATAGTTTTTTTTTTATTTTAAGCACGTCAGAATGACTTCTATGTGCCTGTTGGAAAGCTAGATTGAGATCTAAAGAGCATCATTATAGATAAAGATGATACTAAAATGGTGGTTCACAGTTTGACGGCCTTGAGATGCTTTTTGACGCTCCAGATAAAGAACCCAGGGTTGTAGGTCGAAGGGAACATGTGTGCTGGTAATGAGTTATATATTTTAATGGTGCGGCAAAGAAAAGAGGTCTTAAACCTCTGGGTTCTCGTTGAGATTTTTTGCACTGTAAGGGGGTAACACCTCAGCCGGCCACGTGTTGTTTTGGATAGGAAAGGAGAGGGTGGGATCAATTGAAAAATCTCTTTGGAATACAGTAGAATACAGTCAAAGAGGCTAGGATTCTGCTTAACTGCAAGGGTTGTTAGATTGATGTTAGCATACCCACAATATTTACCCATTTGCAGCAAGTCGGTGAAAACTGGATTCTTTACGATAATCGCAAGCGTACAACGCAATGGTAAACCCCAGATCAAACGTTCCATTTTTTTCATTTCCATAAAAAGTTGATGGTAAACAGTTTGGTGGCCGCTTTATTTTGTAATTCACTACAGCTTCCTTAGATCCTGTTAGGTAATAACAGCAGATGTCTGAACCGGTTGAAAGCAGATTGTAATGAATTGGTTAAAATAGAAGATGTCTCTCAGCCGTTTACGCCGCATCGCCGTCCCGCCCGCCTGCTGGCTGCCCCAATCTTAATATGTCCCAGAATATCACCTACCAGTAAAAAAGTAAGTGATATTGGCCGGAACCTTCCCGCTGTTGTTGTAGGTGTGGTCGTTGCCGATGGGTATGGAGTGTATCCTGTACGTCTTGCATAAGTAGCTCACGATCGCGTCGGGAGCCGATATCGTGTCCACTAGGTACGTGTAGAAGCCCAAGTAGCTGGAAGAGAAGCATACATTTAGACAACAATAAAAAGGATAAAATACATTAAATTCGTTCACTGAAGTGAATTCCCTGAGTGTTGCTTTTATGCAACTATGCGTAAAAAGTGTGGTCCAGCTCTAATAAGCTTGATTGTACATGTGCTAGAGTTGAGACCACGATTAGGGAAAGGTAGTGCAGGGCGCCCTGCGGCACGATGGACCGACGACTTGCCTAAGACCGGGATAGTTGGCGCTCCTTGGGCCTTCGTCCAGCAGTGGACGGCGATAGGCTGATGATGTACATTATGTGAGATGTAGCAGCGGCGAGACGTGGATACAGTCTATTCACTATTATTCTAATTTTTAGTTTTATCATTTTACTAACAATAGTTCTTAAGTCTACTTATTTAATGTAAGTTCCAGTTACTTGAATAAATCAAATTATTATCATTATAACGAACACAACAATAGAGTGTTTTACTGTACAGGCTGTAAGCAAAGTAAATATAGTATACTATATTTGAATATGCTCTTGCACATCAGAGCATTTAAACTATGAGGGACTAAATTAAAGTAAAGATGTAAATAACAAAAAAACAATGCACATTTATATGTATATTAGCTACCCGGTCACTGACTATACATTGAGATAAATCTATTATATCTCTCAAGTTGCACAACTGCACACAGTATATTAGATACCCTACATTAATTAATAATACAACAGATTAACAAAAAACTTTCAAGACATTTAGATGAATTTATTTAATTTTAGAAAGATACATATTGTTTACAGATAATCAGTTGACTGGCCTGTTGGTCTAGTGGTTAGTGACCCTGACTGCTAAGCCTGAGGTCGAGTGTTCGATTCCCAGCCAGGACAAATAATTGTGTGATGAGCACGATAATTTGTTGTGTCTGAGTGTAATTTTTCTATAATATATATGTATCTAGAAATATATAAGTATGTTTATCAGCAGTCCGGTTACCAGAGTACAGGCTCTGCCTGGTTTGGGATCAGACGGCCGTGTGTGAAATGTGTGGAGTTATTATTATTATTATTATTAATCCTTACACAATAGTATATAAGCAGGTACTTAATAACATGTATAAAAACTTTGGTAGGTAATAAATTAATGAAACAATATAAGTGAAACAATATAAGCAGCTGAGTTACAAATAGGTACTATAGCTAGGTAACAGAACTAGAAACCGTCAGTGTCTCGAAGTAACGCCCTGCTGCCTTCATTAACATATATTCAGAGCATATGAACATGTCTAGTGTCTGATCAAAAATCAAAATTTCATGAATGTATCTAACAGCGTGCGACAGCGGCGCGAACTGACCGAGGTTAGAACGCGCGGCCGCTGGGGGCGCTCGCGCACCGCGCAGCTTCCGCGTCGCGGCACGCGCCAGTTCACTTGTGCTAATAGACGAGGGTTATAGGCAACACCGCGAAGTAGACGGAAAAACGAGGGGACATTCCGACGTACTGCTAGCATTCTGTAGTCTACCATTCCTACAATGTAAAGGGTTGGGTATAAATACGGATAATAATAATGAAGTTTCTTAAATAAGTATCGAACGAAAGTTTTCTGTACTCTTTCTATCTTTTGTGTGTTACTGGTTTGGTGCGGATTCCAAACTACTGCATTAGTTTCAAGGTTACTACGAACATAAGAATTATATAATACTGTTAATGTTAATTTATTATGTAAACACTTGGTTTGCCTTAATACGAATCCTAAACTTTTATGTGTTTTACTACATAATTTATGAATGTTATCATGGAACGTCAGGTGGCTGTCGAACCATGTCCCTAAGGTCTTTAATGGTGGTTACTCGTGGTAATACATTATTGGCTATTGAATAATTTCCAAGTACAGGTGAGCGAGTGCGGGTGTATGACATAATAGTGCATTTATTTAGATTTAAGCTATTTATTTAATACCCCAATTGAATACATTATTTAGATCAATTTGTAATAGTTCGCAGTCAGCAGCTGAGATGATGGTTAGAGCCAGTTTTACGTCATCCGCAAACATTAGGCACGTACTATATTGAATAACAGAGGGTAGGTCGTTAATTAATATTAAAAACAACAAAGGATCCAAACATCTTCCTTGTCCTATGCCCGAGTTGACGGTATATGTCGCAGATTTTGTGTTTTCAAATAAAACAAACTGTTGGCGGTTCTTTAAATAGTTTGAAAAGAAATAAATGAGATTATCGGCAAAACCTATTTTAGCCATTTTGATAAGTAGAACATCTTATCCACTTGATCAAAGGCTTTTTGAAAATCGAGATATGCTACATCGACCTGTTTTTTGGCATCTATTTTGTTAGTAAGTAATGTTGTAATGTTTAATAAATTAGAAGAAGTGGAACGGTCGGGTAAAAACCCATGTTGATGATCGCAAAACCAGTTTTGTAATTGTGTATAGATTAAGTTGTACAGTATGGATTCCATTATTTTCCCAAAAACAGATAATACTGCTACTGCACGGTAGTTTTTTATTTCAGACTTAGACCCATTCTTGTAAATAGACGCAACCGGGTAGACTAGTTCTTTCATTGCTAGGGTAAATATATATAATAGTGGATCAATAAATACATCACAGCAATCACGGACAATTACTTGGGGTACGCCATCTGGGCCTTGGGTAAATTTTGGTCTAAGTTTTTTTATGGCGTATTAATATAGACTCTCACACCACAATAATAAATTTCCATATTGGTCGCACACCACATCACTAGTTATAATCTATTAGTCACACGTACAGAATAACGTTGATTATAATGTTGTGATTAGGCACATATAAAGCCTTAGACTAAGATATGTGCCTAATCACAACAAGCGAAAACAGTTTTCACAGTGTTTACCAATCCATAGTTCTGTTCTTAACGCGCTAACAGTGCATAGGATTCGCGCGTGTGATCCTACTAACACGTTAGTAAGTAGTTTGGTGTAAATGGTGCCTCACCTCAACTGCTGTATATTTCTTTCCGGTAACTGGACAGGTCCTCCTTGGCTACACAGTGCGTTCACTCTCTTCAGGCCTTTCTCTTGTCTTACTTTTTGAAGGAATAAGTTCATGTCCTGACTGGATTCAAAGGTGAAAGCCACGAGATCTCTATCAGAAACAGTAGACTCTAAATAGCGTGCAAACTTTGGGTCGGTGAAATTTATCTGAAATGAAATTATAATTTAACATTATTGTCTTTCAGGTCAACCCATATATTTGTTTTTTTTTTTTATATTTACTATAATTTGACATCTTAGAGCCAATCTGATGATGGAGGGGGTGGATAATAGAACTCTTCAGTGGCTACTAGTCAACTCCTTGAGTTTGGGCTCATACAATTCGTTTTAACGAGTCCAACAGATCGAGCTTGGTAACGATGGTCTGAACATGAACCCAGGAGGTGGATAGTGGAACTTAACTATTTTTTGTTCTTTATGGGATTGGGGTCAAACAAGCTGTCGAGTCACCTGATGGTAAGTGACTACCGCCGGCCATGGATACCTGCACTTCAAAAGTCACAAGTGCGTTGCCGGCCTTTAAGGTAGAGGTAAGCTACTATTATTTAATACCACGCATTAGATTATGCATCCAATTTTACGTACAGCACTGGGAAATGGCCGCTAACTGTAGCTCAAAACCGCCTAATGAATGCCCCTTAATGTTTGGTGTTTCCTATGACATACGATTTTTCTGAAGAAATATACCTTAATCGAATAAAACGAAATTAACCGACTTGACATAAGCTTATTTATCCACAAGTAATGGCAGTTATAAACATAGTTACATTTTTATTTTATAAAAAAATATATTAAGGAAGGAGATAAAGGCAATTATTATTTATTTATTTAATGGCAATCCATATAAATAGAGCGCTATCCTGTGGGGAAAAAAAGATTTTAGGGATATTGCACTTACAGTTAGTATTATATGTATACTTAAAATTATATTTGGAAAAATGGGGGTGTTTAATATGTGTCTGCCCGCCCCTACGGACATACAGGCGTGAGTGCATATACGTTTTGTTTTTATTGATTTTGACATACATACATTAATCATTAGAGGTTAGGGGCCATTCATAAATTACGTCACAACTTCATGGTCTTTGGATCCTTCCCCCCCGCCCTCGCCACAGGTGGTCACGTTTGTGCAACCCCGCTGGAGTGAGGTCACACGTTTTGCAATTTTACACCCAGAACTGAAAAGAGTTCTAAAATATTTTTTTTGTAAAAGTGTAGTTGCGTACGTAGTCTTTCGTTTATAGGTAATGTTTTATGTGAAATACTTTAGATTTTGACATGTAACGTAACGAAGCTTATGTCCCCCCACCCTTGTCACACAATGTCAAACTTCGTTGACCCCCTCTCCCCTCTTAACGTGTGACGTAATTTATGGATGGCCCCTTACCCTAATTCGATAGATGCAGAATAAACGCACAATATCATATCACTGTCTCAACAAATCTATAAACATATACTTATACAATATTCAGTTTTTATTTTTTTTTATGGTATAGGGGGCAAACGGGAGACGCAGCAGCCGGGTCACCTGATCGTAAATGACTACCGGCACCTGCAACTCAAGAGTCACAAATGCGTTACCGGCCTTTAAAGTGGGAGTAGGGGATGGGTGGAGAGAAGGATGGAAGAGGGAGAGGAGGGGGGGAAGGGTGGAAAAGGGGAGGGAAGGGTTAGGGTCTTCGGTAACCTCACTTACTCGGCGAAAAGCAATGCTTCCCTGTCTGTTTTCTGTGAGGCCGTGGTATCACTCTGGTCGCGCCGGCTTATACGTGCCGAAGCATGGCTCTCACACGATCAAAATTCTCTCTGTGAATTTAGTCATCTAACACGAAAATATATATTTCTGTTTGACAATGCATTAAGCTCACGCAGCGAGCGCGTAGTGGCGCGGGCTGCAGTAAGTCGTGCGCTGTGTCAGTGTGCAGGACATAAAGCTGAACCATCTGCAAGACGGCGGGGTTGTGTATCATCGCTCGCAGAACGGGCCAGAGCCACCTCCCTTCTCACTTCGAGCCTATGGTAGTCAACCATACCCAGAACAAATAGAGTAGGGTACAGCAATGGAAATCCTGGATATATATGACAGTACTCACTTCTAACATCATTGGTTCATGTACGTCGTGTTGGAACAATTGCCTGTTCTCCCGGAGCCACAGCACCGCGCTGTAGCAGTCCTCGCTGTACGCGCGCAACGTCTCCAAGCGCTTGATGCTCACGTCCTCTAAGTTACGTATCCTGGAAATTGAAAACAACATTGGAACAACAGCAAAAGGTGGAAGTTCATTCTATAATTATTTTTATTCCCTTTATCGTATCTATAACTAACTTCCATAAAAAAAAAATTAGAATAAAAGACTATAGCAGCTGACATCGAAGCGACAAGTAGTTTCACCCCTTGATAAAGAGCCCCTGTATGGTCCGCAACTAGTTGGGCATCCCCGAAATACACACGTGAGTACAACCGTATATTTGTAACTAGCCGATCCTGCAATTTCACTCGCTTATATGGCCACTGCTCGGCGCCTAAGAGTTGCAGCGTAAAGCTACATACCCTATAACCTTCGTCAATGAATACTTTATCCAATCCAAAAACAATGTTTCGAATACAACTGGTAGTTACAGAGATTAGCACGTTTAAATAAAAAAACAAAAGTAACTTTTCAGCGTTATTATATTACTAGCCGTTCCCTCATGTTTATCATCACTGCTCCACTCCTAGGGACCCTAGGAATGAATACTTTATCCAATACAAAAAGCAGCCACCAAAGGAAGCAAAGAAAGGAGAGCATTGCTTCGGCACGTATGGGCCGGCTCGACCGAAGTGATACCACGATCTCACAGAAAACCGGCAGTGAAGCAACATTTTCATTGCTTTTCGCCGAGTGAGTGAGGTTACTGGAGATCCTAACCCTTCCCCTATTCCCACCTTAAAGGCTGGCAACGCACTTGTAACTCTTGAGTTGCAGGTGCCCATGGGCGGCGGTAGTCATTGACCATCAGGTGACGTTTGCTCGTTTGCCATTACCTTAAAAAACAAGTACTCAAATCTGACTGATTTTTCCAGGGATTAGAACGTTTAAGTAAACAAACAAAAAAACTCCTTAGCTTTGGCTGATAAAAAATTTGGCACCGATAGCAACTTTTGGTATTAAAAGTAACATCTAAAATTGGTGAATATACCTATTTTGACATAATCTGATGTGTGACATGATATTGATATCCATGTCATGTTGTAATTCCAGTTTCTGTTTTTTGAAGTTTTCTATAGCGGCGTTCGTTTTAGATATGGGCTTATGTAACTCAGCCAACTCCATCTTCACTTTGGTTTCTAAAAATTATAAATACTGTAGTAGGTATTGATGTGCAATACAGAACAGATAGATAAGATATATACATTCGCCAAAATTATGGTACATTAGGTGATAACATCAAACTCATTATAATGATACATTAGGTGACTAAAGACTACTTGACTGTTCAGAGTTCGTGGGTGATTCCAACCCAGGACAAAAACTTGTGTGATGAGCATGATCACTTGTTTTGTGTCTGATGGTAATTTATCTATAATATGTATGTATTTGGTAATATTTATTAGTATGTTTATCAGCAATCTGGTTACCATAGTACAGGCTCTGCCTAGTTTGGGATCAGACGGCCATGTGCAAGATGTGTCAAGTTATTATTATTATTATTGCAAGCTAGATGGGCATTCCTTGTAATCCAATCCTTACTTAATATTAGAAATGCGAAAGTAACTCTGTCTGTCTGTCTGTTTGTCTGTCGCCTTTTCACGCCAAAACTACTGAACCGATTTAAATCAAATTTTGGTACACAGATAGTCTAGAGCTTGAGAAAGGACATCAGCATATTATCAGCCTTTTTAATGCGAAAAAAGGGGTGTAAGGGGTTGAAAGGTGGGGATGAAAAGTTGTATGTAAGTATTGTGAATTAGCCGAAATAATTAAAAATTCTACCCAAAGACTAGTTTAGTTTAGTTAGTAGTTTTATATATATACATAAAAAAATATTTCTATCAGGTATGGTATATTTTATATAGTATATTCTTTTTCAGTTTGTTTTCAAATTGGTCTAGGCTAAACTTGATGTTACAAGCATCCAAACGCAACGCAACCGCTAACCTTCTAAACAAAGACAAAAAATAGGTATTATGCAATTTACGATTTCCACTTTTAAATTATGTGTACCAATATTATTCAGCCTGGAATAGATGAGAAGAATAAAAAATACCGTCGCCAACTTTCTCCACTAATCTGGTCTTATCCATAGTCAATTTATCCAGTTTAGCTCTCGCCTCTTGTAGTTCTCTCTCTTTGTTTCGATGTCTTTCCATCTTCTCTTGAAAAGAACTCTCGACTTCCTTCAGCCGGAACTCTTGCGCACGAATTGTGGCCATTGTCTCTTTGGCTGACTCTTTGAAACTGTAGACTTTTTTGTTCTTAAATAAAAAAAAGTAAGAAAATTTTGTGTCTTTGTTAATCAATAAAATAATATGTTTATCAAGAAAATTGTGCTCCTAAAATTTAAGATATATATTTCATGACCATGAGATACATGTGTGTGTGTGTGTGTGTGTGTGTGCGTGGCACAATTGGATTTTACTACAATAATAATAATTTATTGTCACAAGTCTTGATGTACATAGTGATTTATAGTACTTGGAGCCTCCTTTTAAGCAAATGGTATGCCTTTACCAGGAGACTCCGCTCTTCCATATCGCACTTATTTAGACTAGGCTAGTATCTGCTAATTATGAACTATTTCCTATTTCATGATATTTATGTACCTATACATAAATTTTCTATTTAACATATGCTGTTATCATTAACTCAGTACTAAATAAGTTATTCAAGAACTAATATTGACAACAATTCACTAAGTAATAAATTATAAAAAAAAAAAAAAAAAAACTAAGGACAGAAAAGAACAATGTACGTACAGTTACATCGAATATTTAATTAAATCTCTACTTTAGAAATCAAGAAGTGAATATGGATCTCTTGGTAAGCAGGGAGCTTACCAAAAGATTCCCCTCTTTATTTCACACACACATCAGTTTCTGTTTACTTCTTCGACAATACTCGCACTTTATGATTCCTATTCACCTTATGAACTGTACTCTCGATGCCTATCGATCCCTTGTACAAACTGCCCAGTACTCAGTCCTTGATTCCTACTCACTATTCACGTTCTTGTCTCTATTGATGTCTCGAAATTTACGAAGTTTTCATAATAATAATATCAGCCTATTTCGCTTATGATATTGATTTTTGTACCCCTATAATTGAAATTAATTAAAAAAAATTGCAGCACATTTCGAACAGTTTTCAGATGTGCACATTTGTCACATATAAAAATAATGTATGTAATTTGGCAAAAATCTTAAAATTGAAAATATTGATCTCTAACTATACTTACAATATGAGTTTGAAATCTAAACTACTTACTGTGTCCAATTTCTTCTTCTCCAATTTACTAATTTCCACTTTGGCTGTCTCAATGAAGTTTTTTAACGGCTCCAACTGTTGTTTATGTGTTTTCACAACTTTCACCGCTTCTTTCTTGTCATTACAGTACTCGACAAATTTCTCTCTCAGCTCCTGGTATTCCAGAAACAATTTCTTTTTTTCACAAATCTCAATCTGTTTCTCTATTTCCTTCCGTTTTTGCATTGCATCGATGACTACCTTTAATCTGAAAATAAATATACACTTATTTTGCAACTGTGCACTTTTTTCTGCAACATATTGAAGAGGACAAGAATAGTTTTATATTTAACTATTTTTATTATATGTTTAGAAGATATATGTTTTTAAGATTATATGAACGTTAATGTGTGCCCCGGAGAGCACGTTAAGCCGTCGGTTACCGTTGCCATACGAACATCTGTGGCATTCGTTACGGTAGTTGGACTACACTACTACTAAAAATAAGTCTGACTACCTGGTCTAACAGAATTTCGATATCGCCTAGTACTTGGGTTGTGGAGGTCTGATGGCAGTTGCTTCGCGTAAAATATTGAAGTTCCGCCGTTTCGTAGTTATACTGAAAGCCGACCCCAACTTAGTTTGGAAAAGGCTCAGAGAAAAAAAAAAGGATACAAATGCAATATTCATTCAAGCAGTGTTTGTTTACAGTGACATACAGATGCTGCTTGATGCGCTTACACAAGCAGACGGGTCACCTAATGGTAAATAACTACCGCCACCCATGGACCCATGCAACTCAAGAGTCACAAGTGCGTTGCCAGGAGTGAGGTGGGATTAGGAGAAAGGTGGGAGTAGGAGAAGGAGGAGAGGGGGGTTTGAACTTCTCCTAACCTCACTCACTACAAAGAAATCATTGCTTCACGACCGGTTTTCTTTGAGGCTGTGATATCACTCCTATCGAGGCAGCCAATACGTGCCGAAGCACGGCTCCCCCACATACAAGATACTTCACACATACCACCACTTGAACGTTTTTTGTGACGTTGCGTAAATATTTAAAAGCTATAAAAACTCTTTACGGAGACGGTACATTTAAAATTGTACCTACGCCGTACGCTTGCATGTAGACGTGGCGCGCAGTGAAGAAACAGCCAATTTATTCCCATCATTTTTGCTCTACTACCCAACAAACAACAAAGAATGTTCCACAGGTTCTTCTCTATACTTAAACAACAATTTGGATTAATCTTAGAAATGTACAAATGCGATTCCGAACTAACCGTTGTTAAAGCTAGAAACCATGTGTTTCCAAACGTAACCGTGAAAGGTTGCTATTATCATTTTTGCAACGCCACCGCAAAAGAATGAAATCGGTCTACTTCTGTAGACCACAAAGTTGTACAGTATTGTTCACTGTTACCGCTCGCGCTGCTGACATCAAAGTTGGTACGTTCGTTGATACGTACACGTTTCAATCAGAAGCCATTTATTATCATCTGTAATTTTCCAGATGATTGAACTAACAACCCACTTTTTATGCTTCAGAATCAATTTTATTACCATTATGAAAGGTAAAACATTATCTTTTTTTTTATTATGAAATTAAACAAGTCAAACGCAAACATTTTGTTATTAATATTATTTACAGTTATTTTGTCGTATAGAAACACTGGGAAACAAGATTTTTTAAAGTTTAACACATTCTAAATTACCATTTAAAGAACTGTTACTTCTGATATATCGCATCTTATATGCTATCCTCGACTCACAAAGATGTATATAATAATAGTTAATAATAATAATAATAAAATTATTTATTGTAACAAAAGGTGCATACAATTCAAGTGCAAGCCCTGATTCCCAAACTAGCGTTAGCTGTATAATGGGAATCAGTTCCTTCCCATAAAACAATGATACAAAAATTTGTTACTATAAACATGTGGAACATACATAGTTTGAAACAACCTTAACAGTAGAGTTAGTTAACTTTGCGCGTGCATGTGTGTATGTGTGTGTGTGTGTGTGTGTGTGCGTGTGTGTGCGTTCGTGTGTGTACGTTTGTGTATTGAAAGTATGTTTTAAATTTAAGTTACGTCGTTACAAGCAATAGACTCTCCACTTCATCATATCCAAAACGCTTAAGCCATATTGTAATTATGTTTTTAATTTGGTAGTTTGATAGGTGTTTGGTTTTGTACAATAAATTAAGTTTATTGTATAATCTAGGTGCAATGTTACTGTATTGCTGTTTCGCAAAATTGCTTTTCACTCTTGGGATGGGACATCTCTCTTTTCTTTTATCCGAAGGTTGAAGAAGGGGTACAGTATGCTTATGATATTTACGAATACATCGATATACAAACAACTTTCGTACACTTAAAACTTCAGCTTTTTCATACACTAAATGAGTAGGGTGGCGGAATGGTAAGTAAAGGAGTACTTTAAGTACAGCCCGTTGAGCTCTTTCAACCTCAATTAAGTGTGTCTTTGCTGCTGAGCCCCACGAACATACACAGTAGGTGATTAGACATTCGGCTAAGGCTTTGTATGTCTGTATTAAAAGTGTGGTATCTGGTATAATTCTTAAATCCTTAAAAATATAAATGAGCTTCCTTAATCGACCACTAACTATATTTATGTGTTTCTTCCAGATTAGTTTGTCATCGATATTCACCCCTAAATATTTGGTGTCAGTTGTTCTTGATAGCTCAGGACAACTACAACGTGCAGAGAATTCGATAATTGATCGGTTACAGGGATGGCAATGTATGCGAAGTTGGAGTGTTTTTGGAGAAGACGCCATAGTTTTGCTGAAGCATAGATATTTTGTTTTATCGACATTAAGTGATAATAGGCTATCTTCAAGCCATGCTGTAATACGGGACATTCCTTTTTCAGCTTTTTGTCGCACATTCTCCCATTATCAATTATAATATCATTATCAATAATGACGTGTATTATTAAGTGCCTTAAAAATTATATTGTTTTACCTCTCATTTAGTCGTTTCTGTTCTTCGATCACCTGAGCATTATTCTGTAGTGTTGTAGCATTCCTTCTTTGTAATGTCCGACACTCTATCAACTCATTTAACTGGGTAACACTCTGCTGACCTCCTACTGCAGACAAGGTACTTCGTAGAAGCTCTTGAGGGTCCATTTTCGCAAAGTCTTGCACACGATCTTGTGGTAAAAGCTGGCATAGATTATCCACCTAGGATAGATTTAAATAATGAAGAATGTTAGAAAACGCTCTTAATTCAATGTTTATAGCAAGCCCTTGATGCAATGAAAACAATGAAGGTTAAGCGATTGATGAAAGAAATGATCACACTTATTTGATTATACCATTGTCTTAATAAGGGGCCATCCATTAATTACGTCATACGTTAAGAGGGGGAGGGGGTCAACAAAGTGTGACATTGTGTGACAAGGGGTGAGAGGGTCATAAGCTTCGTGACGTCACATGTCAAAGGCTAAAGTATTAAACACAAAACATTATCTGTAAACTAAAGACTACACACGCTACTACCACTCTTATAAAAAAAAATCTTAGGACTGCTCTTTTCAGTTTTGGGTGTCAACTTGCAAAATATGTGACGTCACACCAGGGAGGGGTCTAAAAAATCATGAAATTCGTTTGACGTAATTTATGGATGACCCCTAAGTATCAAGTGCAAGATTGAGCTCACTTAGTCGCACGTTAATAAAAGTGTTAGGTATCTATAAGGTAGTGAGTGAACTTCAGAAACGATGCACAACAATCGAACTCGCTAGTTGGTTTAATATATAAAGTTAGTTAAGTTATTTTTGCTAAATGACTGATACAGCTGTTAAAATGCTATCTTATGTCTTTGGAAAGTGTTGTAGATAAAAGTCTAGCCATATCCAACACTGTCTTAGTAAAGTGTACTAATGAATGAAAAAACGCGTAAGGAATCTTTACAACCGGTTGGAACGAAGTTGCTTTAGCTATATATAAATATATTTAATGGTAAATACTGTAAAAACTGGAAATTAAATTTGCGAAATCTTTGAAAGTTGCCCGAACTAATGTTTGGATAATTAGCATACAACAGTAGTATCGCGCAGAATGCACAGATGGCGTAAATGAAATAAATCAACTCGCGGTCAGCATTTTTCGTTGCGCTAACACTTTTTTCCGTCTAGCCCCAATACGCCGAGCGTCTGAACGGTAACGTGCGATAAGAAACTTTGTTCCAAATATTAGATTATACTTTTGCTCATACCTGAATGTTCATAGATGCTATAATCTCCTGAACTTGTTTCTCCCTGACAGTCTTATGATCAATAGACCAAGTAGACACATCAATAAGGTTGAAGTTTCTTGTAATGATCACATTCCTCTGTCCATGATCTCTGTATAGCTCAATCTCTATGGTTGAGTTTGAGCAACCAGTTCTTACGTAGTCTGATATCTGGAAAAATAATAATTGGGTGTCAGAGTCAAGTTAATAATACTTCAGTCTAAAATAAACCAGATAAGTTCTAACCAGTTCATGCTGTAAAGGTGGTAAACAAACATTTTTGCCCAATTACTTTTCACGATACTTCATTTGGAAAAACATTATAAAAAAAAACATAATATTATAAAATGTTAATGTTATCCATGTTTCTGGGAAAACTTTGGAAGGGGGATTATTTCAAAGTTTAAGCTGCTAGGAAAGGGAGTCCTTTCAAAACGCATGTTATGCAACCATTTTAGTTTTAGTTGGTATTGATGGAATCTACATCTCAAGAATGTTGTGTAAGCCTGAACTAAACGGGCCCTATTTGCTCAGTCATCTTAACATCATAACATCATTGACTATAAATATGACTTTCGAATGCAAATATCAGTTCTGACCATCTGAAACAACTGTAGGAAACATTATTAGTCTTTTAAAGGGGATCTGGTTTGTCTGTTAAACTTACTTTTTTAGCTCTCCCAATCACACTGGTTTTGCCACAAAGCCCTAATATGATAGCACACACAAATGTTGATTTTCCAGTCCCATTAGGACCAATGATAAGATTTAACGCTGGGCCAGGAAATAGCTCCACTCTCTTGTAAGTTCTGTAAAAAAAATTTTGTAATAATATGAAAAAGTTTTTATTTTTCAATATTGTAATTATTTTACTGTGTATTGTAAAATTTCCCACATTATTTCTTTTTTTTTTTTTCGTGTGGAAACCCCCACGGGTCATCACCTCACCATGGCTATCGGTGAAGTGGTATGTCGGAATCGAACCGACTAAAACCACACGGTGTTCCGTCACAAGTGGGTCTATTGCAAGGGACCCGGGATACCCTAAGAAGGAAGCCTCCGGGAACCCCTGCAGACCTTCGCCGTCTATTAAACAGGCGGCCACACCGTGGTGTACGGGGGGCCTTGCCCCCCTCCGATTTAGAGAAGCGCGCTCGGAACACGTCGCGTCGCCGTCTCAGGCCTGCTTCTGCCAGCGTAACGGACAGCCCCATCCGTCACCCCCAGGCCAGCGCTCATGGAGGCCGGAGGTCGTTCTGCGCTCTCCGGCGCCTGGTGCGTCTACTGCGGGACGGGAGAGTACTCGTTCTCTCCCGTACCCTTTCCGCCGCCTATTTAGACATCATCACCTCTTAGCCATCATCACCTCAAATTTTAGGGTTGTAGTTGTCGAATTTTAGGAAAATTCGTCATTTTTAATACAGACCGGTTACTTTGAACCTGACAAATTGAACTTGAAAATTAACTGATACAACTAATATTTCGTATGAGGGCAGACTTGAATAAAACTATGGGTATTTAATACCAAGGATGTTGATTATGATGATGGATGTCCAGATATTTCTGAAAATGTAAAAAAAAATAAAAAAACAAAATCATTGAAATTCACATTAAAATTTATATGATGTTGGATGATGGAAAAGCATTTCCCCACAAAAAAAAAAAAAATTCTAGCTAAATCAACTATTTGCTGGATACAAATAACAGTCCTAAAATTTGATCACAATTTTCTGTAACAGCCTGTATAAGTCCCAGTATACCTATGTATAAACTATTAATCTTGACCTGCAGTTTTGCCTTTCTAGGAATTGTGAAGTTCCTGCTCTACACTAATAAACCTATCTAAATCACACCCTTCGACTATTCAGCATGTAACTTTATTGGCAGAACATATATGTAAAAGGGTTGGTAAACGTCGCAGTTACAATCTCGACTCTATGTTGATATTTATGACATATAAAATCGCACACACACATCTATTAGTAAGACAAACCACTCTCTAGCTTTATTAAAATATGACTCAGATGTGAATTATTATTAGGATACATCATATAGGTACATACATTACTCATTGATTTCCAAATATAAGGGCTTGACAGTTTTGTTTTGCATATCACTTAATACAACAGAGTTTAATATCATACCTATATGTTTATAAGTCTGTTGTGATTTCTGTATCTTGCAACTGTGTGGTACATTTTCTACTACTAGCACTTTCTGATGAAGTTCATAAAGAAGAAGAAGCCCTAGCCAAGTTCTTACACTAAGTAGTGAATATCAAATAGGGGCAAATTTGTTAAAATCTATGGCTTAATGGCCATATCTTTTGATTGCATTGACTTAGAAGCTTGATTTTTTTTTTTACAGCTTCAATAGACTACTGACATCATTATTTATAAGTGTTCCTTTTGAGGAACCTGACCCTAAAAAACATTTATCATTATTGGTTCGAGTGCCTAGTGCTACTCCAACCACTTCTCGTATTTTGTAGCATAAAATACGCATTGCAGTTTCTTCTGCCTCTTGGTAGAATCTGCATCCTAACTTTAGGTTGAACATAACATGTGTGTATTGAGTTTGCAAATTGTGTTTGCAACTGCACAAGTCTTTTGACCTCCAGAAAATCTATTGATACTTTTGTGGTCTTCCATCTCTTCATTGCCATTGATATAGGTTACCCGCACCAGTACTGGCAAGTTCATCGGTTTTTCCATTGCCTTAGTGGCCTGGTACCCATCTTAATTAATTATTTGATTGTCCCAGTGTGTTAAAGTTTTCTTTATAATTTCTATTTGCTCGAGCTAGTTTCAATTATCTTTTAGAACTCATACGACAGCCAAACAGCACTATTGGAGTGCTGTTTGGCTGTCGTATGAGTTGATTTGGATGAATTGCTCTTATTTTTCTTTTGAGATTCCTCGTATCTGTCTATTGCAAAGAGTTTGACCTGAAAGATGAACGGCTCTATATCCAAGTTGACACCTGAACTTCAGTCTCTGTCTGCGTGTCTTATTTCGAAAATCAACTCTTTTACTGAGTTTAGTGCTGGTGATTGCCACTTCGGTTTTCTTTGTGTACAAATCCAGTACATACTTCTGTTAGCTTCTTGCACAGAGATGCTGTGCAGTTCAGTAGTGCGTTTAGAGCTTCCCTTGGTGTCAAAGTTAGGGCACCAGCAGCTATTAAACCAGCCATATTTTGTGGGTAGTTACATTTGTTTCAAGTAGTCATTTGGGTGACTTTCCTGCACCAAATAGAAGCACCATATGTTGCAATTGAAAATGCTACAGCTCATCCATAAGCCCAGGTCTATAACTCTTTCAATAATGTTAACAACTCATAGGACTGAAAGATTTTGGAACAGAATAGTCCCTTTTCCCTACCTACAGTATTAAAGGTACCTTGATTTGTGACTCCCTCAGGTGTAACTTGCTGGGAAGAGTTTTACTGAATGCAGAAAAGAATGCCAATTTCATGTTGCAGGAATGCTGGGAAAACGTCTTCCTCCCATCCATTTGAAATCAATTGCTTTATATTTTATATTTATATTGACCTTGGTTAGACTCAAAAATGTTGGGCACCCTGTGAATGGTCCTTTGGGTTGCAACCTTTGTTATTTATTGTTTAAAAACTTGGGAATAGCTTGACAATTAAAAGTTCTCCAATGTTTCCATGGTTGTGTTGATGCAAGTTTTCAAGTAAACCTAGATTGCTACTTGGTGTCTTGGCGAGTACTTTATGGATTCTTCCCGCTTTGTGCGTTTGTGCAATATCCTCGCAGAAATGTAGTCATGACGCAATTTTGACTTTATTGTCATAATAGAATAACCATAATGAAGTGGGTCCACACCACTACATAATATTGTAAAGTGAGTCCTTTGGAACTGCTATACGGTATACTTTATGTACGTATTAGTGTCGATCACAAATACGACAAGGACACCGACTAAGGATTATGTAAAATACAAATACTTTTAAATTTATGCGAATATAAAAATGTTATCTTTACTAAACATTGTAAAGATCCATGCACAAGTCACTTAAAGATATAATAAAGGTAACCTATAACAAACAAAATACTAATAACAAACGATAATTTACTAAATTCAATGAAAGAGCGCGCGAAACATGGAATGGGCAACTCACACGAAGTTTTCAAGGGCTATCCTGTAAATGCAGCCGGCTTTAATGCCGTCGTAGTTAACCACTCTGGACATATTTATTTTATTATAACATAATTCCCACAAAATTATAATAACAACAGCAGCTCTGCTTGTTATTACGTACTTTAATTTACCTTTTGGTTCTTTTTTTTTTTAGTGTCACGATAGGTAGTCGTTATTTTGACAACCATAGTGATGTTCTCAATCATTACAACTAAATAGTGACGTTACGAACGTTTCTACTTTACTAAAGTACTACATACTATACGATTCAACTAAGAATAGGACTGATCTTGGGTCAAGTGGCAACATATTATGATGTCAATTCGTACAAATTAGGTTCCTACCAAGTTTTTTCAAATTGACAGCATAATAGATATTTTCAAAAACATACATTAACATGTCTGTATGTTTTGATATCTTTCTGGGTTCCGTATCCTCATGAAGGTCTGAACTCAGAGTTTTGATTAATTGATTAATCTTTTCAATTAAACTGTGTTAAATAAATTAGACATAACGTAAGTTTTCTGTTTTCTATATTTTGTTGTATTCCTTAGCTAATTTTAGTAAGTAGGTATGTCTTACTGTTATATGCAAGATAGATTCACATCTAGTAGATGTCAATCAAACATGATGCTTTTGAGATTGTACATTAGTTTTATGAATAAATAAAAAAAATAATTAAGTCAGTGTTCCTGCGTCTCATCACCGAACCGGTTCGGCGGATCTCCGACCGAGTGGGGCAAGCTCGGTGCAGGCCAACTAACTCGCTCAACAAGATTCTACGCGTGCGCGTCGCTAATTTTATAAATATAAATATAAACATATTAATCTTCAACGCGTTTATCTTTTAATTGCAACACATATTCAGTCGAGAACACCAGCGACACACCTGGAGCTTGGCATTCAAAGTCAGAGAATTAATATAATTTCAATGATCTTGATTAATGAACTAAAAAGTTAACATATATCTTAGATTGGACCTCACAGGCTTCATTTACAACAGATCTTATTAGATGTTTTTTTAGCTTTTGTGTAAAGGCACAATACGAGAACAAGTGAAAATTGTTGCAAAAGCAACTATAACTTAAAAAAAGAGCGAGTCGACACTTAGCACTCATTCATAAGTGAAGTGAAAGTAAATACTAGACTATACTAGATAATAATGCCTGTAAAAGGACGGTACCAAAGTTTCTCCCTGAAATTAGACTTAATTCGTGATACATCCCTGTTATGCTTATTTTAAATCTAACAAGTTCAAAAACATCTCATTGCTATAGTTTTTCTACTTTAACTCCATCTGTTACATCTGAATCTTTATCCTTTTAATTCCCAAACAAATGAAATACGCTATAACAACAAGATTAAAAAAACCGTGTACGATAAGTCCTACATATATATATATTTAGGGTTTCCAGCAGCTTTGAACGCTTCTTACATTGAGATTTAAAATGTTAGGACGGAGGGAAGGCTTTTTTTACAATTTTTTTGCTATTTACCTGTTCGTTAACTGTTCTTCATTGTTCGATCAGATTTTTTTTTCTAATATCTTAGTTTTGTTTTTAATGAAAAAAAAAATTACCTTTAAGTTGGTGAGGGGAAATCGTTCTTTTACTTTTTTTTTGCTATTTCAATAGTTCGTAAACTGTTCTTCATTGTTCGATCGGAATTTCGTTTTGTTCGTTCTTAGTTTAAAAATATAAACTGAAATAAAAAATTACCCTCAACGAAAATTTATTCTTATTCTTTTATTCTTCTATTTTAATTGTTCGTTAACTGTTCTTCATTATTCTATCAAAATTTTGTTTTGTTATTTCTTAGTTTTTTTTTAATAAAATTAAATGTTACCTAGTTGGCTGGGTGAAGTCGTTTGTTTACATTTTTTTGCTATTTCAATTGTTCGCTATCTGTGTTCACATTGTTTTGTAAACATTTTGACAACTTGAGAGAGGTAGCTAGAGTTTATCACATCGACTATTAATATAATGTATGATAAACTTTTAAAATCCATAAAAAAAAGTATATTCTTTTTTTTCAACAACCCAATCGGGTTATTCCATTATCTTATTAAGTTCATGATCTATGTGTATGCGTCGGTCCTGAGTTCTGACAAACATATGTTTTTAAAATAATAATAGAAAGTTCTAGTATTGTTTTTCTGTTAGCTTTACAATCAATGATACTGCGACATATACAACATACCATCTTGCAGACGGGTAACCTGTCTGCTCGTTTACCCCTACTACTTGAAAACAATATGCATGAGACCGTCAATGAATTATTTCACTCCTTTAGAGAGAACGACTAAGACTCTGAAATAATGTTCAAGCGGGAGATCTGGCAACTAAGTGGTTCCAGATTTTAAATAAGAAAGAAAATTAGAAGACTTGAACTGTTTATGGACGTCAATAGGATTATATATATAAGAGTATAAATAAGAGATTTAAAAAAAAAAACACTTTAAATTGTGCAAAACTAATTGCGGATGCTATTTACTATGCTAAACCTGCTAGACTGACCGAAGATTCTTATATAGTTCTTGGATGAAATCCATTCCGACACATTTCATCTCATCTAGCAAACTCACACCTAGGATAACGTACATCACTTTCACGCCATTGACTATCAACTCCGCGCTACAGTAATAGCAATGCTTAAACATCAATCAATTCAATGCCATCTTACCAAATTAATCTCATCGGATTATTTTCTCCATCTCAAAAATACCAAGCCCGGTTACCTAATCAGTCACCATAATAACAAGTCCAGATTTCATATCGATCCGTCACTACCACAGAACCAAAACCAGCTATATGACCCATCGTCACAGTACAAATACAAAGTGAAACGAACCATCGACCCGGTACCATTTCCACGTTCTTGAGCCATCGCACTTGTCGGTGGTGAATAAATAGTAATGGCAGAGTAAATATCCAAGAATGGAATGTTCTTTCGTCATTAGTTTACAGCAACATTTTGGGAGAAAGAACAGGAAAAGTTATGATTTCTTTTTAAGAAAATTTATAAATAAGCCACCACCACCAACTAGCCCCTGAGCATTATAAGTGCCCTGAACCCGAAATGACCTGATTCTAAATAAAGAGTACTTACAGAATAAATTTGATCTAATATTGTTTTATTTGATACTTTTTTAATTTCTTATTATTTATTTCTCTTTCGGTGTACAACCTTTAATTAGTAAATAGTACAAAACAAGTTACAAATGTTAAGGTATAACTATCTTCGGTCTTATCACACACAGTGACTTTTATATAATTTTTTAAGTTTTAGTTTTTAACCAACGAAAAAAAAGGAGATTCTCAATTCAACCGTATATATAAATATATATATATATATATATTATGTATGTTCAGCCCTCACTCCGTTATTTATGGTGGTCAAGGGTGGTCCCATGTCAAAGAAGTCAGGATCTGATGCTGGGATCTTGATAAAATTGAGAGAAACCCTCGAAAATTGTTGGAACGAATAGTGTTTCCGTTTACTTTTTATTACTTCATCAGGTATTTGCGGTTAGAAATCATCACTTCATGTAGCTGAGCTGATGATGAAAAAAAAATCATTAAATGAAAATCTTTTTAAAAAAATTAAACCTACGAAAAGAACTAAAATGCAAAAAATAAATAAACTTTAAGTCTTAAGTATTGACCTTATTTACATAAACTATCAAATTTTATATAAACTTATTTTAAATCTGCACCAAATAATAAAATGATTAATTACCGACGTAGAGCCTACGTAGGTACATATAAAATTTTGATAATTAATCAGTTTGTTGTTTGGCACCGACTCAAAATTAGTTAGTCTCAATATGACAACTAATCGCTGTTTTGCAGTAACTCAATCTCTTGGTATTGTATCTTGTCTCTGAATATAATCTGTCACTAAATTTAATAAGTCGTCAAATTGTGTAGTATTAATTCAATGACTCCTAAAATCTTTTGGATCTAGAACGTTTATGTTGTTCAATTTGCTTCTCAGTAGTAGCAGAACTGCTTAATCCAATATTTTGCTTTTTTAACTGACTTCAAAAAAGGAGGGGTTTTTTAATTCATCGGAATCTTCGTTTTTTTTATGTATCTTCAAAGACGTGCGAAGACGTATGAACCAATTTGGATAATTCTTTTTTGTTTCAAAAGGTACACTTTCTAGGTGGTCCCATTTAAATTTTGAAAAATTAACAAATATCTAAAAATTGTATACATCGATGATATTTTCGTTTGCTCGAAAACATCGCTGTCTCATTGAAGCAGTGAGTTTAGTTGGCCTACCCATATTTTATTAAAAAAAAAATACAAATATAAAATATATAATAAAATAAGAAGTCTTTGATACTTTTTTTTAAAGATAATTTTTTTAAGCTTAAAAATACCCGCTTATGGCAAGTACAATGCCAATTTTCTGCTTTTTTAAACATGTGTCACGTGCACGTGATGGTCGGGGTTCAGACTTAGGAGTTAGGATTCTTATATACTAGTGTAAACAGAACGGTCAATGTGTAGTGCCCTAGCTGGTGCATTAACTATTGCACTAGATGTAGTGAAGTGTTATCAACGTTTAAGACTACATTCATTACTAAAAAATCGGCCATCACTTAATATTTTATAATGAAGATTTGATATTTCTATTCTTTTCAACAAAAACTATTATTCTAGTCGATTTCAAAGTTGCGATAGAGAAATACCTATTAGTGAATGCGACATATTTTTTGGTTTGCAACCCACGACAATTGACGAATCGTGTAGCGTTCTCAAACGAGCCAAACAAACCGATTCCGACCGATGAGCTTGTCTGTCGTACGTAAATACGTGTCTCGTAAAATATTTTATCGGATGTTTGTGTATGAAAACTGGTGTAAATACATAGTTTCTTGAATGAATAAATACTCAAATGGGTCATTTATTACAAAATAATTAGAAACATAATGTATTTTTAGTGCATTTATGTGATTAAAGTACGTTTTCGTCCGTGTCTAATTTACCAAGAGAGCATTGGTGTTTATAAATATTGATTTGTTACATATCGTGTTTTCTAACATTTCTAATAAGCCTTGAAACATATAGTGAAATGTAGGGAAAATAAATATTGTGTCCCAAATCCCAATCAAATGAAAATGCAACAGTTATTTTTAATATACACGGACGCAATCGATGGTGTATTGTCGCGTGTAATTTGATTGTGTTTTTGTGTTGTGTTGTGTGTGTTTTTATGACAATGGAGGGGACTACAGAGAAGGATTGTTCACCGTTATGGAATCTGTATCAGCAGATCGTATCGGATATGAAGGTAGGTCATGTTTAGCGTGCTTTTCTTTGTGGTATAGACACGCTATGTTGTTGGTATTCTCAACCGGTCGTATGCCCCACATTCAATAAGAAATCGTCCCGGTAAAGCGGTGGTGTTGAACGAACGGTATTTCCCGCCCCGATAAGTTTTTTTTATTGAATGATTTTTTTATGCCATTCAGTAACACAAAATCTGCAGGTAGATAAAAATATCTCTTCATAATTATTTAAAAAAAAAAGAAGTCATCGGTGCCCCTTTTAAATTATATTTAAATATTCTTAACCCTATTCTCATCCTAATTTCATGCTTCTCCCTTTTTGCTTATCTTCCTTTTATATTTATTAAATTACAGGATAGTGCTTATAATTGTATAGATAGGCTGCTGAGCATGTCTTTGATGTGAATACTAAGTATGTGAAATGAAATACAAAAAGTAAAACTTGCCAAAATGTTATAGAGACACACATACCTGGAATTAGTAGGTGAGGCTTCTTGCCACTTGATATTGCTATTCTCAAAAGTGTAGTATGTGTCTTATTACTAATAAGAAACTACCTACATTTTATGCTCAGTAAAATTTTAGAATAACTTTAATTTTGTATGTTATTTTGGCATAAAGTAAAAATATATTCTATGATTGTCTATTAAATTAAAATTGTTTACAGAAATCAACATTGTTATTCTGAAAAAACCCAAGGAAGTTAGATAAGATTATTTTTATCGATAAACAGTCATATCACCAGTACATTGTAAAATTTAGAATTATAAAAATGTATTTATTTAAGCTTGGAATCTTGTAAATTACAAACACTAGACATTTTGAAAATAAATTACATGTCACTACCTTTTGTAGCTCAGAAACTAAGTCTTAATTTGAGAAATCCTATACTTTAATTCATATGTAATAGTTTGTCAAGCATGTTGTGTCCAATATGATCAAAGTAACTGTTCCGAACACAACACATAATATATTTAAACCTGTTCAGCCAGCCAGTCAAATAGATATACATACAAATTTCAAATCACTGATCACACTCTATGTGATAATTTAATTGAAGAAAAAGTATATAATTGAGTATAATTACTCAATATTCTGAGGACCTTATGTGATACTTGTGAATTTCATGACAGACTTGTCTTGCTGGTCTGGATGGCAACAGGTAAAAACAAAATAGTTCAGTACTTTTTTCTCCTATTATCAACCGATTTTTATACTTTTTTGATTAGTAGTTATTAAACTGATAAGCTTGAGTGTTAAAAAAAAGTAAAATAAAGTTTTTATATTACAATAAGTAATGATTTAATGTCTTGTTATCAGTCATTCAATGAATAACAATAGAATTTCGATATCTGGGTGACTGTTAGCAGTTATAATAGAACAGCACTCAAATTGTATCATAATGCAAGAATACATATGCCAAAAGGAGGGATGTTATAAGGTGTCTTGTGGGTGTCATGTCTGAGTCTGTCTGTAGCATCATACCTCCTAAACGCATAGACCGTTTTTGATTTAGTGTTCTTTTGTTCGAAAGGTGACTCAATCAAGAGTGTTCTTAGCTATAATTCAAGAAAGTTTGTTAAGCCATTCAAAGATCATCAGCTTTTTACAAATTGTTAAATGGTGCCAATTCATTAGGATCAAAGTTGAAAATGGGCGTGCCACAGGGATCGATATTAGGCCCGTTTCTATTTCTCGTTTATATTAATGATCTCCCCCATTTACTAGATAACCAACCCAAAATAATATTATTTGCCGACGACACATCATTAATTTTTAAAATAGATAGACGCGCCGATAACTTTGACGATGTAAATAATATTATTCAGCGAGTACACGGTTGGTTTACTGCAAATAATTTAGTGCTAAATGGGAAAAAAACTAAATGTATAAGATTCTCTTTGCCTAACGTAAGACATACGGAATGTAACATCTTATTAAATAACGAAAACATGGATTTTGTGAATGAAACTGTCTTTTTAGGAATAACGCTGGATTCTCGACTACAATGGGGCTCTCACTTAACATCTCTCTCTAAGCGGCTAAGCTCTGCAGCATATGGCAAGCTGCAGCGGTAAGTCCGCCAATTTACAGACATAGATACTGCACGACTAGTTTATTTTAGTTATTTCCACAGTGTCATGTCTTATGGCATTTTATTATGGATGGAAATAAATTAGTTCAACCTAAATTTAGATTAACAAAAGTGCTAAAGTCTTTTATGGGGTACTGTGTTAAGTTCTATAATAAAATACCTCCTAATATTCTTGAACTAAGTGAGAAAAAATTTAAAACTTGTATAAAACGCACACTATGTAAACAAGCATATTATAAACTTGATGAATATATGGCTGATAACACTGCTTGGCAAAATGCTGGTCCAGCTCCACAGCACTGTACATGAGTGGGTAGTTATGGTGGTCTTTAGATTCTGCTTTTTCTGAATTTTCGCTTTTGAATTATATTTTTTATTTGACATGTATCTTTTTATGGATATTTTCATTCTTAATTGTGACATTGTTAATTTTACACAACATTGATATTATCCATAGGTATACTGTGTTTTTAACGTAACATTGATATGATCAGTTCTACTGTGTTGACATTGAAAGTATTACATTTTTTTAGTTATTATGATTTTTTAAGCTTAATTTAGAAAATTTTGAATTGTTCATGTGAGAACTGTGTAGTCACTTATTTAGTTAAATTTCCTATGTTGCTTGGCAGTTCTGAGTATGTCATGCTCGCCTAGAAGTCCTGCCTATGGTGGCGTATATGTCGGGTCGTTCAGTTCCCTTCAATGTGGTTGATCTGTACGATGCGATGGCTGGCGTGTGCGTCATGCTCGTGAACGGGTACCGTTGGTCGGGGCTGGTCATCTCTGGACTGTTATTACTTAAATATGTATAGTAGTAATTAGCGCGTCTATTTATATTTTAGAATAATAGGTATGTTACATTGTCCTCACATTTCATTTACGCTTATAAGCAATGTAACCAGAAATTTGTAAAAAACATTTTGAAAAAGAGTGTCCTTGGAGTTTCTTGCCTGTTCTTCTCCATAGGATCTACGTATTGGAACAGGTAACTAGCTTCACGACTGACTTAGTCTGACTGACTTCTACTCCTGACAATTCAAAAATACCTATTATTGGTTTAATTGAAATAAATGATTTTGATTTGATTTGATTTGTTAAATGATTTTCGCGTCAAAGCTATTTAATTTTTTTTATTTAAAATCCTATATATAGTTGTTCAAAATATGATTGAGCGAAATAAATTGTTTTCTCATTTTTCTTCTTGCTGTGGTTGACCTGGCAAACTGCTGATTGTTAATGGAATAGATTTCCATTACGAATATCTTGTAAGGTTGCCCAGCCAAGCATTTTAATGTAACTTACCTCCAAATAAAGGTGGTTATTATTTTTATAAGTATCTTGCTATTAAGATGTTTGCTGGTAAACATCTTAATAGCAAGATTGATAAATTCATGCAGCATGCTATCATAAAACCCAGTTAGGGAGTAGTAAAGAATTTCGATGTATCTGCTGTAACATGAGCCTTGTGTAAACATTGTAAAATATATGTCATTTATTCAAATGAGAAATATCATGTTAAAGGAACATTAATATTCATTTAAATACAAATAAAGTAGTTTGATTGTCATCACTGATCATGAGTCTGGTCATGGCTTAATATAAATATTGATCTCACCATTGCAGCACCGTAAATATAAAGCTTATATATTTACTGTGATTGTGGTATTTATGACAGGAACAAGCAAACTGATCTGTATTCAATAAACGAACTACCTACTCTAAAGTTTTATATACATTGGTATAGTATATAGGGCTCGGTTTCCGCATCTAGACTCATGCAGGCAGTCCATTATGCGTTCAGATAAGCTGACATAAAGGTACATCTATGAGGTAAGTGTGCGATGGTAAATAAGCATATCGGCTCGTCTGATGAATGGAATTGGAACCTTGGCGAGAATGTAGTACGTAATTCATAGCAAGGAATAACCTAGTTCCAGAAGAGTTATTTGTTATAGAGCGGAAGAGGACTAGTACGCAAGAAAAAGATGACTTTCACCACGAAAGACACGGAATCATCTCCGTCTTCCACTGTTACCATGTGCAGTTGGTCTGAAGATAATAAAAGACCCCGTCACCCTACCATACGTGGAGGAATAAATCAGCCTCTTACCCATGACAGAACATGAGGAGGTAGCTTCACCGTTTGCTCCAATGAGGTACCCATGGCGGTTAATAATAATAATTACATTATTATTAATCCATGTGTCCGCTGTTGTTGGTATTCTACACATCTACGCAATCACATACAAAAATATAGAATATAAAAAGAATAGTTGCACTCTGTATTGTAGGGATTGAAAGTCGTTTAAATGACCTTTGAAAATTGCAGTAAGAGGCTGTTCAAAATTTTAGATGGTGGGCATGGCGGATATTACACTTGTCGTCTTGCACACGTGAATATACATAAGGTCAGACCTTATCAGTTGACATCAAATATAACAGAAATCATATATGTACTAGACAATCACAATGTGAGGGTAGCGTTAAGGCGTTGGACTTGCGATCAGGTGGTTGCCGTATCGAACCCTACCAGAAGTTCTGGTCGGGTCCAGAACACTAAGTACCGACCTGAACTTACTGTTAACATAAGCATTCAGCTTAGCTGCAGTCTGTAGTAATTACAAGGGTACTTGTAATTACCAGCGTCATTAGAACTCTTTAAAAAAAAAATCAAGACGTCAAATTCCACATTTAAAATTTATTTTAATTAAAAATAATTGAATTGTGGTCAGACGTTGATTGTTTTTTTTTTATATATGTCTATAGCTGCAATGAATATTGAGTTAGTAGTATAATAATATGTATTTGCGATTGTAGTAGGTAATAAATGTAAAAAAAATGTGGTCTGCATGAGGTATAAGGTTACCAAACATAATTAAGATATTCTAGACATGTCCATATGTCTATTTGTGTTGCTCTTCTCTAAGTAGCTGTACTTACTACAAAAGGATCTAGACAAAGGAATCGCCTAAGTACTTACTTATTGTAATTGGTATGTAAAAAAAAATAAACTTGTTCCATGTTATAATGTTGCGAATTACCAAACTTGCTGTTTGTATTTCAAATATACTTAAGCTATTAGTAATCAGAGTAATCACTGCATATTATAAAACAAAGTCCCCCGCCGCTTCTGTCTGTCTGTTCGCGATAAACTGAAAAACTACTGAACGGATTTTTATGCGGTTTTCACTAATAGGGTAAATCATAAGGAAGGTTTAGGTGTATAATTTTTTAAATTTTGTATAAATTGATTGAAATATGTTTATGATGGTTGAAGATGTCTCTGGTGCCCGTGCGAAGCCGGGGCGGGTTGCTAGTGAAATATAAACTAGAACATGCAAACCTACACGGTCTTCTATCAGACCAATAATATACCTAGTTAGAACCGTGTAGTAGATTGAAGTCAAGGATTTTACTCCCAAAAGTAATAACCCATGTACATAAAATGTTTAATTAGAGTTAGTTATCAATTGCGGAGTAGGTAGCTATCAACGCCACACTAATTAGTTACAAGTATTTAAAATTCAAAAGGAAACAGATATCCGGTGGCAGGAGACGGCGTCATTTATTTAGTTATCACCTGCTTTAGTTGACGAACAATTGCCAGAATATATCATTAAGCACTACACAAACAAATTTGGGGTATCATTACGTTCTCTCTGCTATTATGAGTGGCAGTGGCGTAACTAGGTAACCAAAGGCCCTATGGCAAAAAATAAACTAGGGCCCCAACTAAAGTATTTAAAATCGTTTGTTCCGTATTCGTCGTGTTCCGAATTCGACGTACTCCAGATTTGTCGTAATCTAGATTCGTCGTACTCCATATTCAATTACGTAAATAGTGGTTTTGTCACTACTCTAGTACAAACCTGATAACTTCTGGTTCTAAAAAATCTGGTTTATTTATATTCCGAATGTGCTAGAAATTTTCACTAGTTCAATTTATAGTTTGTAAGTCAGAGTAAGAGGGGCCCCCTGAGCTTAGGGGCCCCGGGGCACTGCCCCGTCTAGCCCTCCGGTAGCTTGGCCACTGTGAGAGAGCCTTCCATTACTCATTCTCATGGTTTTAAAGGCAAGTCTACTAGTCAACTTACATTCCCTAACAAAGAAAAATAAGGGTAATCAAACCCCCTAAGTGTTTAGAAAAAACTGCTAACAGTCTGTTAATGTGTAATCTCTCTCACGATGTAATACTTCGCCGTGTGATTTGCCCAAATTTGCCTCTGTTCGAAGGATTTTCAGAAACGTTATCAATCGAAAGACGTGAACCCACTCCTAACAAACTAATTAACTTAACTTGAAGGTATAATAAGAATGCTAGTAATGTGTGACCCCCGTTGCTAGTGTTAAGTAATTTATAAAAAAAAAAACTTGAATTATAGCTAAAAACACTCTCAATTAAGTCGCCCTACAAACAAAAAAGAACTAAAACAATTGGTTCATCCGTTTAGGAACTATGATGTCACAGACAGACACCGGCCTGGATACACTTATAACACCCTACTCTTTGCGTCGGGGGTTAAAAATAAAACTTGATTTTAGTGTGTACTGTACTATTACGCAATATTCAAATAAAATACAATCAATATTTACTTGACCTTTCAACAACCTTGTACGAATGATGTGCGATGACTATAAGTAGTGACTATAAGTATACTAGTAATATAAGAATGTCTGACTTCATCGTACAAGCTGATTTATTTATTCCACTATTCGTAATCTGTGGTTTGTCGAATATTGAATCCGGTATTCCGATGTGGTCATTCAGTAAGTGGAAATTGCCGCAACCACACAAAGAAAAGTGTAAACCCTGCTTCATCACCGATGTGAAATTGATTTCTGTCATCAAACCCAAATCTTTCTTCCTGAAAAAAGAAACATCATTTTAAACTAGCCATGCATTGTTTGTTGAGAAAATACAGATATATTTTTTATGTCATGTACTCATGGTGAATAGTCTACTATAGTTAAATACTACACAAAACATAAAAAATGTTGATGCTGCTTCTGATACCTACAAACATCGCAAGATAGGGGTATCCGTTGCGCACTGTGAATGCTAGCTCCGTCTTTTAAATGCTCGGGTAACTATTCCCAATGGAATGCAAGTAGTGTTTTTCCTGTAAGCTAAAGTAGTTACCCGGTCATTGCGACAAGGGTCTAGAACGTGGCTAAAATCCGAATCACGCCTGCCATGTTGTAAGACGCCACTTTATTATCTGCGCGTTTCCAGTTGCACTACTTATCCGCTTTTTGACATGCGATTTTTATAACAAAATCTGCCTTCTTTTTTAAAATCCTCTGTTAACCATTTTGTTGTATTATCATAAGATCTTTGAGGCTACCCCCGTGTAAGTAATTATCTGTTTACAAAACACATAAATTGTCATTTTCATATTTAAAACAAAAATTCTTCAAATATGAACTCAAAATGATATTAATTCATTCTTATATTCTCTGATGGAGATTTTTCTAACTGGTTATCTCACATTCACATTTGCGCCCTTCTGTCAACGTTATCCAAGTGACATACACATATCTGATCTTTGTAGCATAATGTCTCGAGGTAGAGTACGTTTATATGACAGGCGTTAAGCGGTTTTTGTAGTGTTCACATGGCAAGCACTGAACAAAGTTCGTGTTATTAAAACGCGTGCTCATCGGCCGTCATCTGCATACATACCTTTAGCCTTTCGTGTTTCCTCGCATGGATTCCGACCATTCGGAATACAAACATCTAAACTTGGCATATATTCCCAATTTAATACCTTTTCGTGTTGTGAAATTGAAGTACTCGATGTTTGAGACTTGATTAACCCTTATTGCTGTAGGAGTGTATACAACGATTGTGATGATGATCCTGCTGATCTATTGTGTGAAGGTTGCTTACAATCATGTCGGGCTCGCCACGGTGATGGAACGGGCCTTTTGTCCCTCCAACACCAAGAAAGATCCTCCGACTAGGCAAAGTGACCATCTCTGGCGGCCCGCGTCCAAGAGGTTGATTTTTGGAAGTTGTATACACTAACCAGTGCTAGAACTTTCAATGTGCCTTTCAGGATCAGTTTTTATCATGTTGTTCTTCTGGTCTTGGCTAGATGCCGGTGAAGTATTTTTGTGCTATAAGTGGACGTCGTCGCCACAGACCGTAAAAATATGTTAACAAAACTACTTCTTAATTACAGTTGTTGTTATAATATACATGTAATGTACACCAATATCTTAAACGCTAGTTTATACCAATTAGCTTGCCGTAGTAATTATAGGAATTTATATTATATAATTAGTTTTTTAAATTAATAGCAGATCGTCTTAAAATGTTCTTTGTATCAAGCGTTCTAAAATTACTGCATTGCTTTCTTTACCAAACAGAGTGTGAAGTTGTAATGTACGGGTTATTGAATCGTTTTACAAGCCTGAACATTTATAGCTGAAGATAAAATTGAATGTTATTAAATAATCAACTACAATATGAAAAATATAAAATGCTATGTCATGTCTCTCTGTCTGGTCGTCTGTGTATGCCCGTTTCAATATGATACTTTTTTATAACCTAATATTGTTAACGTTTTAGGTAAATTTTAAAATATTAGTTTGTTTATGAATTTCTCCCTGCACTAAAGCTTATCGAATATAAGTTAACGAGTTTTTACAGTGTAGATGTCGATATCTCCATTAGATACATTTGCTGATAGTGCTCCCACCGAAAACAATGGCATACGTAATTATAATTTATTTTTTAAAAATTATAACCTCTTTAATGTGCATAAATCATGATAAATTGCAATAAGCTGTATTTTTCATTCCTTAATTTTCCAAGCTAAGAGGTGAATGAAATATATTCTTCAAATTTAAATGGGAGCAACTTTGAGTATAACCAATTCAATTAAAAAAATATTGATCATTTGGCAATTGGCAAAAAAATCGCGTAACATACACACAAAAAATCAGTCGACTTATTTTTTTTTTCATACCGGGCGCCTTATATGAAAATCGAGTCTTATGGAGTAAACTCCAAAAAATAATAAAAGATTCTGACGAATTGAGAACATCCTCCTTTTTTTGAAGTAAGTTAAAAAGTAACGTGCAAATAGAATGGAAAATGTTGTTCGTTTCGTAAATTGTTAAAATTGATAGTCGGTGTGTCCCTACTTGAATTTTAAAGAGAAAATTACTAGATTATCTAGATCATCCAAATCGATCATCAAGATGGATTTTTCCTTGCTTTTCTTTCTACATCGCTCGTTTATTCAGGGCCTACAATTTCTCTTGTTTATAGTGACAGTTATGTAAATATCAAAGTTCGCCTGTATCGTAGTTAGACTGAAAGCCGACCCCAACTTAGTTGGGAAAAGGCGCAGAGGATGATGGTAGTCACAGTTATGTAAAACTCATTTTATTACTAGACTTATGAATTATTATATCACATATAATGAAATGCGTGTTCACACCCCAGTTGTTCCGTGATTAGGGCCCATTAAGAACATGAAAACGTTGAAGTAGATACCGTTTAGTTTTTTGTTAATGGAATGGAAGTTACTACGCGTTGTATTATTTCTCAAGTAGAATGCAGAATAAGAGAAAACTAATATCATCTTTCATTGCAAAAAAATGCACAGAAGTTTTTAATGTGATTTTAAGCGAAAACTGGACTTTGTGTATATGACTGGCTTATTGGCCTAGTGGTTAGTGACCCTGACTGCTATGCTACAGGTCGTGGGTTCGATTCCCACCTGAGTCTGGGTGTCATTTGTGTCCGTTGTTTCTATGTTTGTAAAGTCTCCCGCGACACAGGAGTAAATCTTAATGCGGGGAGTTGTCTTGTAAAAAAAAAATGTGCGTGATTCGTTTGTATATAGTTTTGATTTTTCAAATCAATCCAATTAATTAAATTTACAGGTAATTGAGTGTAGTGTGTTTTTATAATTACCAATAAACGCTTACCATCATGTGAGGCTTATTGTTAGATGTGTAACTCGGGACTTAATAGCGATAATATTTATACGGTACAATACCTTTTTGGTCACCCCGCCGTTTTGATCGAATTGCACCGATCGTAGTCACGGGTTGACTGAATATTACTACACTTACACATCTAAGCATGTGCATAAGTCGCGAAGGCTTATTGTTCACATAGTTTAAAAAAGGTCTCTTGATTTTACCTTATCATTATAAAATAAAGACACTCTGGTCAGAACTGATTATAGCTATCTTCTTTATCTATCTAATCTAATAACTTTGAACGAGTAATTCTTATTTTGTGAATGTCGGAAACTGTTCTAACGATTTGGATCAAAAAGGTTTTGCTTTTTAATTTTATCTGAATAGGTATTTCTTTCTTTACTGAAAATACGTAATTTTACAGACAAAAAAGAAAAAAATTAAGATCGGTTGAGAGACGTATTATACTGTATGTATGGCAGAAATGTTAAAGCTAATAGACGTAAGTCACACCACGGCTGACTACATTCTAAACTGTCTGAAAAAGACATCAAATAATGATATTTATAAAAACTTAACCTTAATAAACTGTCATCGAAATAGAACCAAACGCATAGTGCATAACGTGTTATTACTAGAGATAAATTATACATAGCGCGCTCTATTTACTATGAAAAACTGCTGCTTAGTTACCTGGTAGAACATTATTTTACTGATTAGTGATGAAACAGGTTAATAGTAAAAAAATATTGCATATGGACACGCTTGAAGTTTTTAAAATTATTAACACAAAACACCAATCTTTATATATATATTTCTTCTGTGCGTGTGTATGTTACTGAACTCCTTCTAAACGGATGGAAAGATTTTAATGAAAATTTCTCAAATCACTCAATCTTCAGGTGGATTCGAGAATGGTTTAGATTTACAATTGGACCCGGTAGATGGCGCTGCGATAAGGTTAAAACAGATGCATCGGTCGGAATTATGTTTTTGGAATAATTTTTTTTATTAATTATACCAATTCGAGTTCAATATTCATAAGACAAGACAACGTCTGTCGGGTCAGCTAGTATTGTATATATTTTTATCGCCGTCGATTTTCGACCAAAACTTGTAAAGTAAGTTTTAATTGTTTCTTTTCACATCAATGACCAGTATAACTTGAACTGTTTTGGATGGACATTTCGTACAATGACAGGTCAGCAGTTATACTTGGCCCCTGTAACTCTTAGTAGCCGTTTTCACATATAAGCTTAAAGTATTCCAAATATGACAATCAAATGGTACAAATAATTATTTTCATGTACTTCTGTATTCGCTATTTAAGCAAATGTACCTCTGTGCCTATGGACTAAAAATGCAGGTGGCGAAATGTGAATGTCTTAATACATTAAAACCTTTCTCGGTTCGATTCAAGAATATAATTGCGTGTGCGCATATGTTTCCGTGTGCAAGTGGTTAATCAGTTTTCTGAATCTAGATTGAAATCCAGAGTTAAAATTTTGCCAGCAACAAAAAGAAGTAGGACTTAGCCTTTATGAATTAAAACTTCGGTCTTCGACAAAAATCGATCTTTGAAAAAAATACTTTTTGCAGTTTGTAGAAGTGACCGGTGTATCTAACTGTGGTATGTTTTTGGAATTGACTGCACGGATGGCGCAATGGTTTAAGCTTTGATTATATACCAATGGTCACCTCGCCACTACGCCGCGCCGAGTGTTGAGGGTTCAAATCCCACACGGGACAAAAATTTGTGTGATCCACAAATAATTGTCTTGAGTCTGGGTGTTCTGTGTCCGTTGTTTGAATGTTTGTGAGTTTATATAAAATTTGATAGTTTATGTAAATAAGCTCAATACTTAAGACTTAAGGTTTATTTATTTTTTACTTTTTAGTTCTTTTCGACGGTTAAATTTTTTGTTTTTTTTTGTTTTATGTTAAGTTTTTCTGAACTAGGTATAATTTATTTAATGAAACCTTCACGAACTGGCCTTACGATAAGTGGCATTAAAAAAGCCAATTACGCGTCTATTCTTAAAAAAAGATACCGAACAAGATCCATCATTACTTTTTAGAACTGCCCAAGATTATCTTTTTTATTTTATTATCCCCGAAATTCCAGTAGAAAACTTCGTCGTAAACAATTTTGGCTCGTGTCACCTTGACCTTTCTGAAGGAGACCTCTTCAGACGTTTGGAACAAGAGTACCTGAACAATTAAGTATAAATATAGTATCTATACTATACTTTAAAATGTCTTTGATGAATTTGCAGTGACGCTATCCTTTTATGCGATTTAAGAATGTTTGATTACAGACAATTTAATAAAGGAATTTGGACTTTAACTGAAGTCATCAAATGTATAATTTCATTTTAGAGCACGAGGTTTTTAATACGTCACGGAATTGAACCTTCCATTGCTTGGCATTTGGAGTAGGTTGTACAAGTTGTGGCTTGTGTAACTTATTGTACTCCGAGACTATCGCGTTCCATCATTATGCAATGTGATAGTCTCTCACTCGGAACGTTCAATGTGTAGAGTCAATTTAATTTTAGATAGGTACTTTTTGAATATGCCAGTTATTAAAATGTTTGGAACATTAAAAGTATCCATACCAGACAGTTTAATTAATCGTACACTGCAACTCCTCGTGTCATCTTTAATCTCTCTGTCCATCATATGGATACCTAAGATCACAAATCGGGATAAAGCCGCCAATTTTAACTTTAGTATGTAAGAATATAATATGTGTTTAGATTTCTATTAATTTTCGTTTTTGGTGTACAATAAAGAGTTTATCTATATATATATCAAAACAATTTTTTTAAATTTAAGATTTAAGAGAGAGATTTAAGAGACCATTGTTAGTTTGTATAAGTTTTCTTAGTAGGAAAAAAACCTATTATTTAAAGACTTCAAGTGTAGAATCAGTTTATTTCAAAGAATACCCATAAAACAATTTATATAAACAATAACTTAAGTTATTAAAAATGTGTAGTAGGAAACTTTCGTCATTCGTTGAAATGAAATTATTTATTATTGTTTTAGGTAAACTATAGATTATTAATATTATCAAGCTGGTCATAGCTATGCCGATGGGGCTTAGTGTAACAAAAGTGTATGGTCTCACGTCATTCAAATGAAACTATAGATTATTAATATTATCGACCTGGTCATAGCTATGCGGACGAGGCTTTAGTGTTATAAAAGTGCATGGTCTCATATGTACAATGCACGAATGGATAAGAGTGGACAAAAATGTGACAATCATGCAAGATTCATTTATATATATATATCCATATATGTATGTATATATATATATATGTACATATATGGATATGTTTGACACTTAAATTTTATCTATTTGAAATGTAGTTAAAACTGTAATCGCCACGGTGCTGTTTTGATCGCCGATTCTTTATTTAGAGCTTGACTTATGAAATTTAGGGCGCCATACAAGCCATTACTATATTTGTACAGGAGACGCTGACAGTAATATATTAAAATATAATGTTTTATTGTGTAGATATATTACACATTATATGACATCTGTTGTATTCAACTTGTGACTTGTCCTCCATTAATATGATGAATGATACTGAAAGTAGAATAGTAATGAGGAGGAATGAATTTTCAACGATAGAAAAAATGTTCACGCCTTTTCCGCTGGAGGGTTGGCTGTAGTGAAATAGTTGACTATTTATTCGTGGGGTTTTTTAAATGTCAATTATTTACTTTTTATAATTTGTTGAACATTTTTAAGACTATTAGCCAGAGGTCGTGGGTTCGATTCCCACTCAGGACAAATACTTAATTGTATGATGAGCATGATTATTTGTTCTGTGTTTAGGTGTAACTTATCTATATAACTAGCTGTTCCCCACGCGTCTTCGCTCGCGTGAACATATTTATATATGTACATATATTTTTCACGGAACCCGTATTCTTTTTCCAAAAAAAAGTAGCCTAAGTTACTCCTTATAACACCAGCTATTTGCCAGTGAAGGTTGCGTGGAAATCGGTCCTCTTGTTCCGAAGATTAGCCGGAACAAGCAAACAGTCTCAAATTTAAAAAAAGATTTTTTATCTACCCTATAAACTGCTGAAAATGCTGTTATTATGACATTACAAAAAAACACTTCAGTTTTATTTATTTATAAGTATATGTAATGTATGTATGAATTTAGTAATATATAAGTATGTTTATCAGCAGTCTGGTTACCATAGAACAGGCTAGCTCTGCCTCGTTTGGGATCAGACGGCCGTGTGTGAGGTGTGTCAAGTTATTAATCTTATTCTTATATATTTGGTAGTTAAATCAGTTTAACGAAAGAAAACAATTCTCCTTCTTTCTTAAACAATAGCGAATAAATAGCTTTCCCTCTGATAATTTGAAATATTAAATCTTTTTCTTCTGTATGTACGAGTATAGGTACTGTGACGTTTTGTGACAAAAAATATCGCTTTGTAAGTGAACCCGTTGTTTTGTGAGGCAACGGATATGTCAAGAAACTCTTGCTCCATCATTAACAAATTACGTAATCAAATTATATAATTGACGAGAACAATATGGTATATTGCCGTGCTTAAGCGAATTACGACGTTTTGTTAAAAGTAAGTACTAAATTCCACTGCGAAGAAAAAAAACGATGTTTATTGATCGGGCCCGTATGGTGAGTACCTACAGGTTGCAAAGTACTATCTACTTATTGCCTACCTTTCCATCAGGCGGCTTGAGGTCACTCTAAAGTGTCTTAAATAAAAAAAAAATGTTATCTGATAGAGCCAATGTCTACATAGTGAAAAATACTTAGTAAAATTTAACAAAAAGTAGAAAATACTCGTTTGTTCTTAGCCGGGCAATTGATTAACTTTAGGTATTGGGTAAAGAATATAACTTAAAAAAAAATTATTCTCAACTTTTAAGAAAACTACTATCTACTACTGACTACTACATCGTCGATTGGTTATTTGACAAAGAAGGAGAAGGAGTAGGGCACAGAATATTTCAGCTTGAATTTGAGCTGCCCGACTCGAGTCCTTCTTCTCTATACTATAAAGAAACCGGACAAGCGCGAGTTAATAGGAAGTAATAATAATTATAATAACTTCACACATCTCACACACGGCCGTCTGATCCCAAAATTATATACCTAAACCTTCCTCATGAATCGCTATATCTATTCAGTAGTTTTTGAGTTTATCGCGAACAGACAGACAGACGCGGCGGGGGACTTTTGTTTTAAAATATGTAGTGAGAAAACTAAAAAAACACTTTAATGGCGAACTGAATAAGAATCCTCCAATATCCTCCCCCTGGTTTCATCATAGGACCATCGTTATCAAACCCAATCTATTGGATTCGTCAAAACGAATCGGTTCAATCTCAGGCCAGATCCATGATGGATCTAGTGACAATTTTTTTTCTCATTAGGTCTATTTATGATAAAAATGGATATCATATAACTTGAAGGGTTTACTAGTAGCTACAAGATCCATAATTACATGAATATACAAAGTTTCATTCCGATACTATAATTAGGAGTCGGTTAAAATTTACTTCCAAGATCTGTTTACATAGTTCGTTACAAAGTGAAGGTAATAAAAGTAGAATGGAACCTGAATAAAGATATACACGCCACGTTAATTAATTAAGAACTCTATTTCTGAAATGATACGAGTCAACTAATTTTAATAATGGTTGCACTACACCCTTTAACATATCACGTTTCATTAATTACTTATTTTTATTTAATCTCTTAATATAACTGTTCTTTTTTTTATGTGTAAATATATGTTACTGTGGGAGAGCCATTTTTCGGCACGTATAGGCCGGCTCGACCGGAGTGATACCACGGCCTCAAGGAAAGTAGTGGCGGTAAAAGTGTGGCACAAGGCAAAAGACTCAGAGGTCGAAGCCCGAAGAGATGGTCGGACCAGATCTCCGAACAGCTGGAGTTCTCCAACGGGCATCGGACCGGATCAGTTGGAGACAGACTATCGATCGTCTAACTAAGGCGTTACGAACCTCAACAATGGGGAAACGATTAAGAAGAAGATAATATGTCGTAGATTGTATTAGTCCTATTTTATCTGCTTCTTATGTATGGTGGAGGTTCTTCCCGAATTGGTAAGGAAATCTGTAAGCGTTGATATATGTAATATGATTACCTCAATTAATTGCGTAAAAATCGTCGTAACTCATGTAGTGTTAAGTCAGTTAAAACGAAAACAAAACTATAAATTTATTATTTTTAAAGCAAAACTGCACATAAAATCTAGGCTCATAAAAACGTATAACAGCACTCCGGGTTCGCTGACCGTTGAAACAAAACTAAGATGTTGCCAGCTTGTAACTTTAAACTAATTAAGAAAAAAAAAACTGCTACAGTACTATTGAATAATATATGTATTTGAGGCTGGTTGTGTCTTCATGATATGATACACTTTGATTTTATCTGTATTATTATGTAGGTGTATTATATGGTTATATTTGAATTTTAGACAGGGTCTCAGATTTCCGTATGAAGTAAGTGGTGTTACATACATACACTCTCGCCTGTACAAGCAGAGGCGATTTAAACACCCACGTTTTGCTAATTACTACAATAGTCCCACTCAGGGCACACCTTTTTGCCGTCAACAGGGCACTTGGGGAATTAAAGATAGAAAAATTGGGAGTATATTAATTATACTCTCAAGTTTTCAAGGTATAAGTAGGTAAGAAGGGAAGGCAATGAAAGGAAAGGAAACGGATGGCGTGGGGGAGCGTAAGGAATAGCTCGAGCATGTCCTGACATGCTGCATGATGTTATGGGACCCTGGTCCCATACCTGTATTGGGACCCTGGTCCCATACCTGTATTTCGAATTAGCTGTTGCGAGGCAGTCCGAGCCCTCTAACCAGTGATGTATGTATGTGACTTTAAAGTCTATACTCAATATCTTCATGTGGCTGAATTTGGCAAATAAATCTTGCCAATATTGGTAACGTGACTCCAGATGGCAGTATTCAGCCCACGCAATATCAGATACATATATGTATGTACCTAATATGAAATTTCTGCCGAATACTAGTTACTCTTATAGTTATGTATTTAGTTTACATAAATTAAAACTCAACTAAGTACTAATAAAAGAATTACAAAAAACCTGGTAGTAAATATAAAAAGAGTTTTTTGTGTAAATTCCGATGTTAATTAACTAACTCAACACCAAAAAAATGGTAATTATGAAAGTTTTATATGTGAACATGAGAGGATCCATTTAAGTACTTCTAATATAATTATCATAATTAAAATACCTACCTACATACACTTTATAAATCTGAATGTGAGTTTGTTAACTCCCGGCACAACAAAAAGAGGGGTGTTATAAGTTTGACGTGTCTGTGTGTCTGTCTGTGGCATTGTAGCTCCCAAACGAATGGACCGATTCAAGTGCGTTTTCTTGTTTGAAATGTGATTTGATCGAGTGTTCTGAGATATAACTCAAAACTTCAAGCCGTTCGAAGATCATCAGTTTTGTTCTATTCGAGTCGTTGCTATTTTAAATTTATGATTTTTAGTTACGCTTTCAAGCCTCAACTACACAACCGATCATCTTAGAATTTTACATTCACAAATTCAAATTCAAATTCAAAATCGTTTATTCATTTAAGACACTAAGTGACATTTATGAACGTTAAATTGAAGCTAGAGTTAAAATCGTAGGTCGGCGCAAACAGACGCCACAGCATGTGCTGGATTGTCGAGGTAAATTAGGTGAAAACACCAAAATCTACTGCCTGCTTGTGTCGATCTATAACTTCCAGTTTCCAAAATGCGTAGAGCCTTATGAGAAGAATACTGGCAAAGAAACTCAGAGACACATTTTCAGAGGGTACACAAAAAGACATACCTTTCATCCACAAAAATAAGTACTGTCCCCGCGGGATACCTGAATTTATAAAAAAAATCTACACTGCCGCAAACCAAGCCGCAGCCAAAAGCTAGTTTACAAAGTAACAATGAATTTACTAGCGATAATGCATTCAGGATCAAGAGACTGACAAAAGTAACCGTTCACGAGCATGATGAGTTGAACAGCCAGTTTCTCTCTTCACATAAGGGCCGACTTATTGGCACAGAGTTACGTTAAGTTTTTTTCTTGTTAGTTTTGTACTGAGTAGAAAAAAAATAAACATTTAACGAGGACATACTGGCAGAATCCCAATCATACTTTCATTAATTGCGATAAGGTTGCCAAATGTACAACAAAAGTCCAGTGCAATTAGGCGTTATAAATGAAAAATGACGGAACCCAGCTATGGTGAATGGATAAATTTTTTTTTTTTTTGTTGAGTTTCTAATGCCACGAACTAAAAAGCCATGAAACTTTCGGCTGATGATTTTTTTTTCGTCTATATCTACGTTTACGTTTGCTATACATATAAGTGCACAAAAGGACGACAAACAACCTTGAAAAGTAGGTATTGCAGGAACAGGTAAAGGTAAAAGGGAGTATGGAGGGGGGACAACTGTTTCTCGCTTCGAATAGTTCGTGTTTGTATGTTTTTTTTACAATTAACATATTTTTCTAAATTTACCGATCTGCCGAAATTATAAATGAGCATATTTATACAACTTCATGGCGTATTTAATTATTGTAAAAATCTATTCAATAAAGCTGGGCTCCTAGGTACCTGATTGCCCTGGACTACAATAGTAGCTAGTGAGTTATAATGTAAGTTCAACATAGTATCCTATTTTGTAGAATAAAGAAAATAATATATATTTATCTCCATTGCCGATTCTACACCTTCTAATACTGCATGTGTAAATTGGCAATAATTTACGAGGTAAAAGAAATGAATATGAGCGAAGCAGTCATCCGATTTTAAATAATTAGACCTGTTTAGCAACTTGTTACGTGTTAAACAAACGATGCCAGTGGAGTTAAAAATATGAAATGAACTTGTTTTTCTTGTTTGTGGGTGGACTAATTTGTATCGGATAGAAAGGTAATATGCGTGATCAGGTCATTGTCACCCTAATTGAAAGAAATGTTTACAAGATTTACAAAGAGATGTTTGCCGAGGTCCAGGTATTTTGCTTGTGTCTTATGGTCATGAACATAGTCGTTTCTGGGTTTTAACTTGTCCGAAGCCCGATCTACTGACGTAACTAAGCATATAAATCTTTTTAACAAAAAATTAAACCGACGAAAAGAACTAAAAAGCAAAAAATAAATAAACCTTAAGTCTTAAGTATTGAGCTTATTTACATAAACTATCAAATGTTATTATATATTTAATATATAAATTTCTAAACGCAAATACCTGATAAAGTAATGAAAAGTAAACAGAAAAACTATTCGTTCCTACAATTTTCGAGGGTTTCTCTCAATTTTATCAGGATCTCTTCATCAGATCCTGACTTCCTTGACATGGGACCACCCTTGAGGTATACCCTATCTAACAAAATAAAATAATCAAAATCGAATAGACATAAAAAAAAAAAATATATATATACGGTCGAATTGAGAACCTCCTTTTTTTTCGTCGGTTAAAAATAACGCACTCTATAGCTGCATTAATATGGCGTGCGGGTCGATAAGCGCTGATAAATTGGCAGCGGATGTCTGCTTTCCAAATAAATATTTTTTCGTTCAACTTAATTCTTACAGTGGTATAATTTAAGATTAGTTGATTAGCGATGTATAAAAGGTTGACTTTGACATACAATAGCAGATCAATGTGTTCGTAATCGTAAGTTTATCGTTGCAAAAGCGATACGACGTATACAAATGCAGTTATAGGCTGACTTTACCTAGGTAGGAACCGGTACAGACTGCTTGGCGTTTTCGTCTGAGTAGTGATACCTTCACACGGTTTGGTTTATTAGACTATTATTATGATTGAAACCACTTGTATGGTGTTTGTACACTTACCTATACTTTATTGGCGATAAAAGTAACTTTTTTTGTAACACTAAGTTAGTTAGGGTTCAGTTTCTCAAAAGGAAAAAAGGAACCCTTAAACGATCACTTTGTTGTCCGTTTGCCTGTCTCTATAGACACTTTTTCTCAGGAACCCGTGGACGTATCAAGTTGAAAGTAATATATATATATATTATATGGCCACTTAAGCCGTAGATTTTACCAAATTTGAATATTTCGCGGGTAAATCGAAACCGACGGGGTACTTCCCATCGACCTGGAATCATGAAATTTGGTAAGTAGCAAGATCACATAGCACAAGTAAAGGAAAAAATCGAAAATTCGTTAATGTCTTGTTATTCTGTCTGACTGTATGTGTGTCCCTCAACGACCCTTTTCCTCATAAACCCGTTGAGGCATCAAGTTGAATTTAACATCAAATACTTATGTCAGCGGTCAAGGGACACTGTAAAAAAATCAAGCTTCTAAGTCAACGCAATCAAAAGATACGGCCATTAAGCCTTAAATTTTAACAAATTTGAAGATTTCGCAGGTAAATCAAAACCTTATAGGTTCCTTCCCATTGACCTAGAATTATGAAATTTTGTAAGAAGCAAGGTCTGAATTCATCCATCGTCAAGTTCTGAGGGGAAATAAATAAATATTTAATATCTGATAATAGTAATGATAAGATTGTGTATGAATTTGTGTATATAATGATACATATGAACATATATGCCATGCATTTAATAAATGTACCATATGAAAAAAACATGATTTAGAATGAAAATAAACGTTCTGGTTGCGCCAATTCTATTTAAACTGTTCAATGCGGGGTTTTTATGAGTTTTTGAAATATCAATTAGGACGCTTAGGTTACTAGTTAGTATACTTAATATGGGACCCGCAAGAAATTACATGTAATTTGTATAATTAATTATAAAATTTATTAACTTTAAGTGCTTTATTTGTGTATAGGAAACATTAAGAAGGAAGTCAGTTGACGTGCGATTTGCGTAGTACTATTTATATGTAATTTGTCTTAATTAATGATTGCCGTAGCCAGATTGTGATGATTTGAACTTATTGTTTTAGTGGAATTAGTAAGTGTTGCTTGAGTTTCTTTCTAAACTTAGAAACTGAGTTTAAGGTACGAAGAGGTGGTAGTAAATCGTTCCAGCACCGAGTACTTGTTAGTTTAAAACTCCCACGGAAGGCGGCAGTTCGATATTTTGGTGTGAGCAACAGACATGAGGAAGCCCTGGTTTCATGTCTGTTATGTTCACTGGAATATGCGAGCTTTTTATATAAGTATTCAGGCTACTTAGTCAGAATGACACCGTAGAGAAGTGTAGCAAAATGGAGATCCCTGCGTGAAGATATCTTCATTATGTTCCTATTGTTAAGGAAGGGAGTTAAAGAAGGAGCAAAGTGAAGTTTCTCTTTCGGAAAAGACGATCTTCGAGAAATCTTCGACAATTGATTCCCGAGATGGACGTACTATCTACGTACAAGTTTATTTGCTTACGGAACCCTCGGTGCGCGAGTCAGACTCGCACTTGTACGGTTTTTGTTTTCTTAAATCAGTCGTCCAGAAAAAAGGTATTCTTCATGAGGGATGTCTGATTCATTGACAAAATCTAGATTAGCACGAACGAAGCTGCGGGAAAAAGCTCGTTCTAAATAAGTTCAGCAACGTTGAAACCAGTTTAGCCTACATGTACACCGGTTGCCGTGACTGGGACGCATCCTCTGTCATACAATGGAAAACCAGTTTAGCCTACATGTACACCGGTTGCCGTGACTGGGACGCATCCTCTGTCATACAATGGAAAACCAGTTTAGCCTACATGTACACCGGTTGCCGTGACTGGGACGCATCCTCTGTCATACAATGGAAAACCAGTTTAGCCTACATGTACACCGGTTGCCGTGACTGGGACGCATCCTCTGTCATACAATGGAAAACCAGTTTAGCCTACATGTACACCGGTTGCCGTGACTGGGACGCATCCTCTGTCATACAATGGAAAACCAGTTTAGCCTACATGTACACCGGTTGCCGTGACTGGGACGCATCCTCTGTCGTACAATGGAAATGGGTTGAATATTGAGATAGTAACCGAGTTGTTTCTTTGTGAATGATTGAATTGGGACATTAAATTATAAAGGGATGGATCCAATCCATGTATTTAGGAGTTCCATATTGTTTTATTCCCAAATAGTTGGTAGTTCTGTTCGTCTTGTCAGTAGCCCCGCGTCTGATTAATTGTACCTAGCCGTGCGTGGTTTCTCACATTTCGCGTTAGATTACTTCCCAGCATCTATTAGTGCAGATGTAGATGTAGATGTTGTGTACAAATATGAACCGGCGTCTCAATACAACAAATACATGTTATATTAATATGACCTCAAGCCGGCCCGTTAACAAGTTACAGACGAACCAATGATCATTTATAAAGTGAATAGACGTTCCTGGCAGTTTACCTCGCGTTTATAATCACTGCTCCGCACCTAATGCTCGTGGCGTGATGTTCAATAGCCTTAACCTTCCTCAAGAATTGAGCCATCAAATGCAAAAGAATTTTTCTAATCCGTCTGATACTTTGTCCTTCGATAAAGTTAAAGGTTTAGATATTAGAGTATTATGAACATCATCAGATTTTATATATTCTTTGAAGGCAGGTAGGGCATATCATTTCTATCCAAATTTATACCGCCCGACTGGGAACCTATCTCCATCCTACAGTTGACCGTGATTATCTAGCTCTACTAGCGTTGTGAATAGGTTTATCAGATCTCGAGGTGGAGGATGTTATGGGAACCGCGCCAGTAACTCTGGTATTGTGTTTAAGTAGTAATACCAGCCTTTAAGTGTACGTGTCTTATCTACCGTACAAAAATAGTTCTGTTATTCTAACTATCTATATTATAAAAATCAGTCCCTAATTCCCTAGGTCACGGCATCACGCGTGAACGGCTGGACCGATTTCGCTAATTCTTTTTTTTTTGTGTTTGTTATTGTTAGGAGAAGGTTCTTATGACAGAAAAAAAACAAGAAAGTTGCGCGGAAAATTTGAAAATTTAAAAAAGCTCGAGGGACTTACGTGGGTGAAACCGCTGGGTGCAGCTATCCTACTAATACATATTATAATCCTACTAATATTATAAACGTGAAAGTTTGTGAGGATGTATGGATGTATGGATGTTTGTTACTCTTTCACGGAAAAACTACTGAATGGATTTTAATGAAACTTTTTAATGAAATGTGTTATTCTGATATATAAGCTAGAAGCTTATATATCAGAATAACACATAGGCTATAATTTATGAAGATATTGTGTATATTGACTAAAATATAACGAGAAGTGTTAAGTAAATCGGAAAAAAAATCTGTCATCTGCGAGCTATTCTGGCGTGCGGTGGGAAAACTATAAGAGTTACACGAATATAATGTACGGTGGGATTGTTTCTTCTAAATAGTTCTACAAAAAAGTCCGCGACAGTATATATCTATCTTTTATGTGTAAGACATTATTACGAAAATAGTGAACCATAAATACAATAAAATTTGATTTTTTATTTCCAATTCACATTTAGCAGTAACAAATTGATTTTTATGAAAATAAATACTTTTATCGTTTCTGATATTCAAAGTAGATAAACTTTGTCTTTGAAAGTACGTAATTTGGTCAAATATTTTAAAGCGAGTGGGCAACATCGCTCACCGCCGCGTCATGGCGTGAGCCAAAGAGACGCGCCACGCGGGCAGGCGCGTGATTGCAGACGTTGTTGACGGTTGTGTCCGTAATGGGAATTTTCAAGACACTAGCGATTTCTTAAAAGGCTCTGGATACATACATTTCTATAATATACCAGCAACCCGCCCCTGCTTCGCACTGGTACAAATTATACACCTAAACCTTCCTCATGAATCACTCTATAGAATTAGTGAAAACCGCATGAAAATTCGTGTAGTTTTTCAGTTTATCGCGAACAGACAGACAGACGCGGCGGGGGACTTTGTTTTATAATTTTTAAGTGAAAATATTGAATGTGAAAAAAAATTAAAAGTTTGTGAGGATGTAACGATGTTTGTTACTCTTTCGCGCAAAAACTACTAAATCGATTGAGATGATACTTCGTATGAAGATAGCTGGAGGCCTGGATTAACACATAGGCTACTTTTATCCCGATATTCCCATGGCATCTGAGTTACGCGGGTGAAACCGCGGGGCACAGCTAGTTATATTATAAATGCTATTGTGATTTTCTTGTTTATTACGGCATCCAGACTACTCTACTGCTTAACTGATTATCATGAAATTTAACATACACTTTGTAAGGGGTAAAGAAAAGGACACATAGGTACCTTTCATCCAGAAAAACATGTATCTATCCATCCAAAATAACTTTAAGACATACATAATTATATTACACTAGCTGATAGCATATTATACAGACAGATAGACTGAGTTACTTTCGCATTTATAATATTAGTAAGGATTAGTGCGAGTGAAGCCGCGAGCGAAGACTCTGTTGATATAAAACCACGTTCCAGAAAAAGTCCGTCCGGCGTCTGTTCGTTCTATCTAACCGATTTATATTTTTTTAAATTAAAGGTATTGCATGAACATAATATCTTATAACTTTCACCCATCTCAAGTTATACCTACTCAAGTGATTTCCTCCTGCCTGCACATTTCTTATGTTTTTAAAGCATTCTTTCTCTGTATCTCTGGTTCTAATTAAGGTACGCAATTCGTTTTGGTCTAAAAGCACTCGCTGGAATGAGCTTTTTCCTTTGAGCTTTTGCGCACTTAAATTGGTTGAGTTGCGGAGCAATAGGTACGGGTCTTCTCTCGTATATTTAAAATTTTTCGCCTCACGATACAGCACCAGGGTCCGTTGCTATGATAGACTATTCAATAAACTAATGGCCGACTAGGGAGTAAAATGGGGGTGCGTATTGATTTTATACGATACAAGGTTAGGGTTACGCTCGCTACGTTTAGCTAGTAGTTTGATTACGATGTTTGTGATTATATTATTGCGGAACAGACCCACTTTTCCGGATATTACAATAGGAAAAGGTTGTTCCAGTGTCTGGTTACAGTTACTGCTGTCGGATGGTTACAAGCGCCGTTTCAGATTTGGCAATTGTGCTTCAAATCCCACGCAACATACTTCCAATGTTAATCATTCCTAATAGAAGCTTTAAATTTGGTCTGAAGGGTTAAAAAGACTATTAGCATTATTTTCTTTATTTCTTATTGTAGGTATGTTGTTTATTTTTAGTTTGTTGTGTGTGTTTTGTTCTTGTGTTATTTTCTTTCCTTGTATTGCTATATTAAGACTGTTTCATATAGCGAAATAATGATTTTTACTTCTTTTTTCTTTCGATACTAGTATACCACTCGTATGTACGACTTATTGTTAATATTTGACTTATTCTTAATATTTGAAATAGATAACCCTTCATTGAAATATATAAACATACCCTTACTAGTAATATAAAATTATTAAAATACCTTGATTACCTATTTAAGTGAAGTATATCACAACCAGATATGGCGTATTTATTAATCTTTTTTTATTGTGTGGTTACTGCTATTAATAAGGTGACGGTCAGTCCTTTTACCCCACCACCAGGCCATCTAAATTTCTTCCTTGCAGGCCCGAAGAGCCACTGTTCCCATCCTCTGTCGGATAGGCCTCTACATTTGGGCCAAACTACACCTACTATTTCGATTTCTTCATTATACCTGTTGTAAGAGTCGTGTAGTACACCACCAGCATATGGACAATGATTACTTTCTGAAAGAATCTGTGACGACGAAACAGAGCGGAAAACATTAGTCAGAAGCAGCAACAGCGCTCTTCGCGCCTAACAAAGGTGTTGCTTGTAACTATTGCAAAAAAAGCAGCAGCACAACGTAGAATAACTTTTCTCGTCGAGCATCCCCGGGAAGGTATTCTTTAAACTTTTGTCTTGCTTTGATCATGAGTGATAACTTTTTTACGAGAGATCTTAATAGTATTTTCGAATAGGTCATACATGTTTAGACGGTTTTTTCTCCGTTTACACAATACTACACTATTTTCCAAACAGAAAACTAACATATGTATGACATGTTTACTCCAACGATAAATATCGTGTGCTTTCGTCCAACAAACAGGGTATAAGAAAATAACAGCTTTGTACAACCAGCATCGGAACGTAATTGTTTAAGTGTACGCACAATGCAGGCGATGAAAACAGTTGTAAAATTGCACCGAGAATAACGTCTAATGGCAAACTTACGTGAACGTTTTGAAAGTTGGAAAAGCTGTTTAGTTTATACGTGTGTTGATAGGCTGTATTGACTTTTCAATTACAGAAATACCAAAGAGGAAAGTGCAGCGGTCCGATATAGATGAAGCGGCTTTTGATAAGGTAGTGGTATTTTTTTTTTTTTTTTTTTTAAAAAGACAACTCCCGCATTAGGAATAATCCTGTGTCGCGGGGGGCTTCACAAACATTCAAACAACGGACACAAAGAACACCCAGACTCGGGACAACTATTTGTGGATGACACAAATTTTTGTCCCGTGTAGGATTCGAACCCACAACACTCGGCGCGGCGTAGTGGCGAGGTGACCACTTAAACCATTACGCCATCCGTGCAGTCATACAACAGCACTTCTAGCATATGTTTGAGTTTCTGCTCCACGAGTGACGTATTTGGTGTCGTGAGTATTTATAGTCAACTGTAACTTATACCTTCAGAAGGAACGTGTGTTAGTTTAAAAATCACAAGGTAAAACAGTACAGAATAAGATAAATAGAGTTCAAGGGTACTTCCGATATCTTTGTTCAAATCTGAAACTGCAAGATATTGGAAAGATAGTCTAAAGAAGACTGCTGCTAAAAACTGGTATGCTGTGTTCCTTAGGGTGAGCAGGGTTCAAGGCGAAGGTTGTTTAACTGCACCATGCCATTGTTAGTGCTTCAAGGGTTCTGTTTTTGATTTCGAATTAGGATAATGAGACCAACCGGGAATTATTCCGAGAGATTTTTATCGCCTCTTACCCTTGTTGATGTTATCCTTGAAATAATAGAACTATACCCTATATGATCCAGCTAGCATTGTTTACGTCTATAGCTTCTCATTAACAACCCTTTCGTGATCTTAGTAACATAAAAAAACTAGGATCATGAAAAATAGGTTTTAAGACCATCACATATTATTAGCCCGACTGGCTGTGCTAGTGCTGAAGCTGCATCGAACAACACTCTTAAACAGCTGAAATACTCTTATTACTGTTAGAGATTATACCGTTTTAGGCTCAGTGGCTAGCGGTCTTTGTAGAGTATATAGCTTGGGAACAAAGACAGGAAATTTTCTGGAACAAAATAAAAAGCATTGCCATTAAAAGTGGAAATGCTGTTAGCCTTCTGGAAACTTCTCCATTGCAGAGGAATTCATGTGTACAAAAAGGAACTAAATTAAAAGGATGAAGGTTGAGAATTGGTGCATTAGTATTGCACAAACACTCAACAATTTGTCAATTTCATTACATCATATCGCTGACTGTAAATTCGGGGAATGTTGAACAATGTTTTGACAATCATCCATATTACTCGAAAAGATAATTTTATGCGAAATCGGTTACAAACGTGACAACTATCAATGTGATTGCTGTTTATTTGAATGTATTATTCAATAATCTGTGAAATTGTATTGAAGACTATGTAAGAGATCTAACTTTTAAACTTTCGTGTTTCATGATGTAATTATGTATTTACACGGGAATTAATGCGATCACGAGTCAGCCTGTGACCACGGCCGGTGCAACCTGGTCGAAACGCCAGAAAATTCAGAGGTATGTAATACCTTTTCGTGATCGCGTTAATTCCAGTGTAATACGTATATGTAAGAGATATTAGCGGGTCCGGACTTTTTGACTGTTGCCAGTTCAACCTACAAGTAGTACGAGTATGCGATCCTGGCCTATTCAAGCTATTGCTTACTCCCTTTCCTTCCATTACCTTGCCTTCGTACCTACCTTTCCTATTCAATAGACTACTAATATTTCTGTGCCTGGTTGACGGCAATAGGCTTGCCTCCTATCCTATTAGGTAGTGCGTAGAACCAAATTATATTTTTTATTTTTATTTTTGTTAAATAATATTACTGACTGGCCTGTTGGTCTAGTGGTTAGTGACCCTGACTGCTAAGCCAGAGGTCGTCGGTTCGATTCCCACCCAGGACAAATAATTGTGTGATGAGCACGATAATTTGTTCTGTATCTGGGTGTAATTTATCTATAATATGTATGTATTTAGAAATATATAAGTATGTTTATCAGCAGTCTGGTTACCATAGTACAGGCTCTGCCTAGCTTGGGATCAGATGGCCGTGTGTAAGATGTGTAGAGTTATTATTTGGCAATGTGTGGGTGTTTAATACGCCTCTGCCTACAGACGTGGGTGTATGTATGTATCATGTAATAGTTATATATAGAATATTACAATGCGTTTTAATACCTTGTCTTGTAACTGTGTAAAAAAAATCTTGAAGTTTAATTTAACCTATTTCTAATTGCCGTCCTATTGACGTGAAACTTACAAGTTGACAAAAAAAACAATTTGATAATATTATGCTGTTAAGTAGCTCAGTCAACCTAACTGTTTTATGATTAAAATGGACATTTCGATTACCACGCATTTTCATTTTTGAATAAATTTCTAATTGATTAATGAAAAAAAAATGCGCTGATTAGGAATTTCGATACCCGCAGTCTGGACAAGTAGGGCGTAATTTTTTTTTAACAATAAAGGAAAAAAAAAAGTCTTTTTTCACATTTCATGTGATATCTCGTTTCCAGTACGTTTTTCGTCATATTATTATGTTCCCAAAGTTTTTTCTTCTAGATTAAATTACCTACAAATTGAGACCTGTTCAAAGTCGCTAAGTGCTTTTGTTTAATCGAATATTGCAATCGAATTTTGTACCAAAATGACATTGTGTCAAAGAGCGATACAAACTTAATAGAGTTGGAGACTTCTGTTGAAGAAAATGTAACAATCCTCAGGAAATTAGGTGTTATATAGTTACAGCGTGTAAGTATCACCGACGCGAAGAACTTTCAAAAACGGCTTTCTTTGGATACTTATCACAATGCAAAAGTCAGTTCATCATAAAAATGCGAGATTAAGGATTTACAGTCATTAGTTCGATTTTGCGCTACGCATTGTACACGCAACACACGTATCTATAATTTTTGTGCGGTACGGTGAATGATCTTAAACGTTCGACGTCGTCGAAGCAGCTGATTGCATAAATGTTGCACGGGGTATTTATTGATTTTTTTTCGGTAAAATGTTGTTTACTCATTGTGATATCACTTAAGCAAAAAAATGGAAAAAATTTAAATTCCAAATGTTTTCCACTCAGAATGATGGTCTGAATCTACTATTTCAAGATTCGGCAGGCCGTTGCTTACACCCGCTATCATAATATTTATGACTTAACATAAGATAATATTAATTATTATTTACAAATTTGTATTAGGTATTTTTTATTGTAAAACCAAACATTAAAACTAACTGATTAGACAAAAGGGGAGTATGTATGACATCATGGCTCCTTATTTCATACATGTTTTGTACACAACCGTTGCGTTTAATAAAAATGTAATGGATTAGACTTGACAGTCTACAACTGTATTGGTAATACTCCGTGTATCGACAAAACTCTAAAGTCATCTTACCACTAAATAAACCACAATGTATTTATAGACTAGGTAAACATGTTTAATTAAGATACGTTTCCCATATGCCAATCAAACCCAGAAGACTCGACGCGGTTGCAATTGCATTGTGACTTCTTAACGCAATCTGTGTAGTCTAATACACTCGTACCTTATCTAAGTACGCAAGATATGAGTAGTGTTCAGAAAGCGTAGAATATTTTAATTCTATTGTGAGAATAATGTACAATACTTGGCTAAGGGTGTTGGCTCTTCAACATGAGTGCGTTCGTTTTTATCTCTATACATGTTTCATATAAGATTACTCTAAGCGAGCTTGTTTACCATAGCATTGTAAACAACTTCTCAAAAAAACTTAGGTAAACCAAATATAACAAGTATAAATGAGTTTATGTATAATTATAATTACAACTTCACACATCTCACACACGGCTGTCTGATCGCAAACTGGGCAAAGCCTGTACTATAGTAACCAGACTGCTGATAAACATACTTCTATATTTATATAGATAAATTACACCCTGACACAAACAATTAATGATCATGCTTATCACATAATTATTTGGCCTGGGTGGGAATCGAACCCATGACCTCTGCCTCAGCAGTCAGGTTCACTAACCACTAGACCAATAGGCAAATCGCTTACAAGAGAGTTCAATTTATTTTTGTAGTGTATCAATAACATTTGTAAATGTCATTAAATAAAAAAAAAAGTCATTAAATATTATTACAATTATCTTTAGCTGTTAGGAATCGGGTTTACCCTACACGCTTTACATTCGCATTTAGTTTTAAACTCACATGTCTCGTGTTTGGTAGTGTTTCTTCTATACAACAATGCTGTCAAAGAAGCAGGACTGGAGATCAGCCATTAACCTAGCCTCTAAACACATACATAGAATCAGACTACAGAACCAGTATGACTTGTGATTTTTCACTTTAACCCCAAACCCCAAGGAAATCTAGAAGCCATATAAAATAGTTGTAACAGTTTGACAAGATGATGGGATGTATTAGGGACTTAAAGGAAATGTACTGTACACGTTATCCAACGATGACCTAGAGAGTCAATTAAAGAAGAAAGGCCGGATGTTTACTTATCCCCAAAAGAGTCGACCAAACTGTATTTATTTTACTTTCTTTTTTCCTTTACTAAATCCGGTAATAGTCGGATGAGGAAACCGTTTTCAAGATGTAAGTGCTGCCACTAGATAGTTAGATACAATATCCTTTATTGTACACAACTAGTAACGTACAGTTCAAAAGAATCTTATCTTACAATTAGTTTTATAGTTCCTTTTTAAAATGGAACCTCTTTTTGTCTTAGAAGAAAATCTGTCGAAATCAGGGACATTCTATCACAAATCTCTACTTACTGAATTATGGACAGCTAAACGATACCAGAAATTGAAAAACCCCAAAAAAATATTAAAACTAAAGTTACGATTGATACAACCGTTTTATTTAGTTTCACCTGCGTTTATAGTCACTGCCCCGCTTCTTAGGGTCGTAGCCTGGTGTTACATAGCCCATAATCTTCTTCATTTAATACTCTATCCAATACAAAAAGAGTTATTCAAATTTGTCTGATAGTTCTAGAGATTAGCGCGTTTAAACAATGAAAAAAAAAATCTTTAAATAATTCTTTATTATATTGTTATTGAAAATAATAAAACAGGCTGTTCGCTTGATGGTCCATTGTGAACCTATTTATAAATGAAAAACACGGATCGCTGATGCGGTATATACAATTTTGCAAAGCACGGTTACACCGTAAAAGGGAGAGCCTACCGCAGGAGCATTATACATTATACAAGTATCGACTTCAATATCTATAGTAACGACTGAGCTATGATTATAAAGAAATACAATAGTGTAATGCACATGCACGTAGTCAAATCAAATCAATCAAAATCATTTATTTCAATTAAACCAATAATAGGTATTTTTGAATTGTCAGGAGTAGAAGTCAGTCAGACTAAGTCAGTCGTGAAGCTAGTTGCCTGTTCCAATGCGTAGATCCTATGGAGAAGGACGAACAGGCAAGAAACTCCAAGGACACTCTTTTTCAAAATGTTTTTTACAAATTTCTGGTTACATTGCTTATAAGCGTAAATGAAATGTGAGGACAATGTAACATACCTATTATTCTAAAATATAAATAGACGCGCTAATTACTACTATACATATTTAAGTAATAACAGTCCGGAGATGACCAGCCCCGACCTACAAGTTTGCATGTCATTCGCGTCAATCCGTTCAATTAAACGGTCATGCATGCATGACAGCACGTAAGGCATGTCATGCCGCATGATCGTCTAGTGACCGCTTAAAAGGTTTTTTGTAATGAAATTTGGAATTTAAATGTGCCGAGTACGTCTAGCAGAGTGTGAAAAATGGTAATGAGGGTTCCGCTCGCTAATTACTGCTTAACAAATATATTGGCATAGGGTCCATTAAAATATGGTTTGTTGGCACATTATGGTTTAATAAGTAACCTAAGCTGGTATCTTTTGTAACCATTGTTGCATATAATACATACCAATACACTAGCGTTTATAGTTTTAATAAGGATTAGTAATGACTGTAAAAAGTAATTTGTAGAAAGGAGAGATCTCGATATTGTATCGTTCTTTTTGTTAGGTTGTTGCGGAAAAAGCAAGGAAGCATAACAAAATGATTAGGAGAAATGAGAAGGAAGGAAAACGAAAGTTTTCGAAAATTTTTAAGGTTAAGGCAGACAGCGGGCGGGGCGAGACGACGGCGCAGCCTGAGCGGTTGAAATGTATTAGCGCTGTGCACCGAGCGCGACGGCTCTGTGTGACATATTCTATACTAGTAGTCCCGTCCCGCCCGCTGTTTGAGTCGACCTTTAATCATGAATCTTTGGAGGAACAGGTTGTTATGTTTCACCAATACAGAGGGGTGACCAAATAGGTATGCCTACTTGGTCGCAGTCCCAAAATTTTTGAAAATAACAAACAGTCAAAATACTGAATAGTAATACATTGTCTTAAGGAGTCTCTTTGTTCTTTTGGATTGGATAAAATTCCATATGAATCCCGGGCACTCTTTCTCTTACACCTAGAACGGGGCTAATGGTGCTGAAAAGATATCATGTCGCAATATCTTCAATCACATCAGGTTCTACGCCCGATGCCCCGGATGCTACATTATAATTTTTAACACATGGTGAAAGTCCCCCATGACATTTTGCTATCGGCTTTGCTAATTTTAGCTGTTGTTAGTGCTAGAAAGTGTACTTACCTCAGTAACAAAACACCATTATATTGTTCACGCGACGTATAATAACATAATCATGTCGTTGTTTACAGATAAGACTAATAACAGATGTACTTATATTAAAAGAATGATTCTTTTGTATGAGTGCAAAGACTTTGTGAACTTCAGAGTAAAAGAGTTTAAGTTAGACGTTTATAGGCACCGCGATGTGATCGTTTGAGTCAAGCCGTGTGCTCCTTTAATACCTCACTTGTATAAAAAAGTTCAATTTTCCATGTTGCTTTTTAAATGAACGGTTTGGCTTTGGATGAAACTTTTTTTGAGTTTTGTAATTGTGATAGTGACTTTTTTACTAGACTAAACTAGCTGACATGACGTATCGACGAAGGTTTTTCTAATCTACGTGAGGCAAATTCTTAAGGGCATGTTATAAACGGTCTCACCACCACTGCTATAAACTATAAAATTCACTAACAGTAACTGCCATGTTGTTCTTACCTCAATCTGCACTCAAGTGATTATACATCCTATCCTTTTATAAACCCACTATTTATCAATATTTATCAACCGACCAATAGCATTGCTTTACCGGTTATTTTTATTTAATAGTGAACTTTTTTATCATCTATTATAGTTTGCCCCTATTTCAAGCCAGATCACAAATACAGCTGCATTCACCACAAATAAACAATCAATGAGGATATACAAACATACACGTGGTCACGTATTGCCGGTTTCCCTCTCAGCATTTCAATAATTAGAATTTATTAACTTTTCAAAGAGCATTAAGCCTCTTAAAACTGTTGTACAAGCCCATACTTCTATTTTATCTAGACTTTTTCAAGCACAACAATAACATATATTATTTCATTATTACCATCATCTTAAATTAGCATCGTAATCCAAGTAGTTTAAAAAAAACACAATCTTGCAAAATTGAAGGAAGTCTCCGATCCACTTTCCAATTGGATCAAATTACATTGTTATGTAAAATTTACTTTGTAGAGATTATGATTAAATTGCATATGTTTGAAATTGTTTTGAGTATCATGTAACTTTATGTAACTTTAGATACACAAATAATCAAAAAAAAGTCTTATTTATTCATCATAGATGTATTTGTCTTTTAAAGGCTGTGAAATAATAATCATAATTTAAAACGCATTGACTGGACTACGTCTGCGACAAGGGTATTTTCATTCAACTTATTAAACCATATGTGTAAAAACTTATCTGGCTTCTATGTGATATAGCGCACCTGTTTGGGCTGCAAAGGAACTATTGGTGCATCTTAAAATACTGCATGTCCTTACCATACATGAAATTTAATATCGTTAATTTTCCAAAATAAAGTAAAAGAAAACAAATGGAAAGTAGTCAACGCCCCCACTGGTACAAAACGTATAGCACCGAAACTTTGCGTATATTAGTTGGTGTATTCCAGGTCGGGTTCTTAAATTATGAAAAATCAATTTTTATTTTTACTTTGCTGAACCAGGTTATTGCGAAAGAAGAATACTTATTCCGACTCGGCACTGAAAGAGTTTACTTTCTTAGAACGTAACCAGTTACCAGGTATGGAATATTTTATCGTAGCCAGCTTAACAATAATTTTGAAGATATTTCGGACGGGAGATGATTAAAACTCTAAACTTGTTCATTCTTTTTGGACCGTAACCATTTTGGACCAAAGCCTTTTTGGTTGTGTTGTTGTTAGTAGAGAATTAGTGATGAAACGGATAGCTGTTTATCCGGATACCAGATATCCGGCCTACTGCGAGGCTGGGCAGCCGGATATCCGGCCTCGAATATCCGCTCGAACATTGCCGATTACACACATGAATGGAATTCATCATAATTTTGCCGTATTACTACTACAAGTACTATTAATAGTGTTGTAAATGAAAAGATGGCGATACTGGTGGAATCTAAATTTAATATCGAGTATTCGGCCGGATAGTAAATTAAGTCCTATATCCTTTTCATCTTAAATTGTCATACAGACCTTCTTATCAAGTATAAAAAACTGTCCGTAACAGGTTAGTGACATCTGATCTGTAATGAGTGTTTCTCTGTTGTCCATTCTTAATCTTGTTTGCCACCTTAGTAGTATAATAATATTCTTTATGAACTACGTCCTTCGAGCTTTAAGCCCGAATGATATTATTCGTCTATTACACAAGTGTTGTATTTTAACATCACTTAAATTATGAAGTCATCGCAACATGATTTTTTTTTTTTCAAGTGTTTGTCAGCAATTGATTACGTTAATAGTTGCTAATCGATGACTTCATGTCTTATTTAGACGATGGTCGTCACAAAAAGATTGATTTGACGGTCTAATTTCAAGGTATAATTTGCCGTCTACAATAATTCAATGACAAATACTTTGTAGACAATTTCTTACGCTGGATCTAAAAAACTTATAATTGTTAAGCGCACAAAGACCCGAGCCTAGGTCTAACAATAAAATTTAGAGCTGGCTAAATCGTAAAGATATGACACATTATGTCATACTATACAAATAAGCAGTCAGAGTATTTTTGTTCATGTATGAGTAATTCCTTGGCTGGGAACATTCTCTGTTAAGAATTCTTCTTACGGCTTGAGCTTCCGACATCAAATCATCCATAGAAGGAGTTGTGAAGCTTACAGGACGATTGTCATCAATTTCAGAGACTGCTTGTATTTGGAGACTTCATTTCACTTCATTCATTATTGGTTCTATAGTTTCTTTTGAACTAAAAGAAAACTAATATGCATATTTTTTTTAAGTTATTTTTTATGAATTTTCTCAACAGCGCAGTGAATAATGCCAAAATATAAAAAAAATATTTAAAATCTTTAACTTGACACCTTCCACCTGCTTTTACGAGACCCGGTGGCAATAATACTTGGAAATACGGTCATAACTTTTAAACGGACGTAACTGCATGCTAGAGCCCTTTCAGTGATTTAAGCAAGTGTCGGATACACACGCAAAATTGACGTAACACATTCTCATACACGCAGCACATTTTCGCCAGAATAACACATTCTACTGGTTAATATCCTTAGCCTCATTACTCATCATTGTTTTCGCTGTCCATGTCACGGCCAACGATGAAGATTTAAAAACGAAGTCACATTAATAATGGTCAAGAGTTTCTTCCTCCCGGCAACAGCCAGCCAGCACACAATAGGTATGCGACCTTGACCTGCTCGAGCTATTGGCCACACTGCCCCCCCCCCCACCACCCGTATAAGCAATATCCAATTTCTGCCATTGTCTTCTCTTCTTACAAACCTGTGTTTTTCAATATACTTCAAATTTTCCTATCTTTAATAAAGTGCCCATTTGACAACAATTTGCTTTCCCCAATAAGGTGAAGGGGACCAAATAATGTTGGCAAAATGTGGGTGTGTAATAATACCCTTCAGCCTACCTCTTTGGGGATACATGCGAGAATATGGGTATTATTTAGAGATGCCGCGAATACTCGCTATTATTCAGTATTCGGCATTACTCGACATTTTTCGTTATTCGTCGAATGCCGAATAATAGCTAGTATTATTCGACATTCGGGGATTAGTTGTCTAAAACAAACTTTTAATGAACAAAAAGTATAGACTTAACAATATTCAAACTTTATTTTTTCTTAAGAAACAAAACGCACTTAGTATTAATTATTATCAATACTATAAAAAGTTATCCAAAAATCAGCCATGTCATGTTGAAGTTAGGTTTTTAATTAATATTTAAAGTCCAAAATGAGCCAGATTGTGGTGCAAAACACTAGCTTTTCTGCACGATTGGGACCACGTCGGTTGCGCTTTAAGTTCAAGACTACTACAAGCGTGATATTATCTTTGATAACAAATAAATTATTGTTTATATTCGTTTTTTTTATGTCGAATAATAATGGCGAGTTATTCGACTATTTGCCATAGGGAATGGCGATGAATCGGTATTCGACTATTCGCTATCACAACTATTCGCGGCATCTCTAATATGTTACTAGCTGTTTCCCGCAGTTTTATCCGCGTTTACGCTTAGGCGGTCACTGCTCTGCTTTTCAAAGTCATAGCTTGATGTTAAAAAGCCTATGACGTTTCTCAAGAATTGGGCAAGAATGCAAAAAGAATTTTACAATTTTGACTGCTGCTTCTAGACATAGCGCGTTCCATAAAAAAAACAGACTTTATTATTAGATAGTATATATATTAAGTATGCATTGTCATAAGATGCTGTTTTTTTAATCATTAGCAACAATAATAATAACTTGACACATTTCACACACGGCCGTCTGATCCCACACTAGGTAGAGCCTGTACTATGGTAACCAGATTGCTGATAAACATACTTGTATATTTCTAAATACATAAATATTATAGATAAATTACATCCAGACAGTACACAGAAAAGTAATCGAACCCACCCTGGCTTAGCAGTTAGGATAACTAACCACCATGACTAGACCAACAGGCCAGTCAGAATTGTATTTTTTTGTAATAATAATATCAAACCTTTTCATTATAACTCAGTTATGTAGTTTCGATTGTACGCAATCGTCCAATTGTGTAACTTAGTTTCACAGTAATTTGTTTCAGTATTTTTTATGTATCGATTTGGTGAGCTCGTTGAACAGTTGCGATTTTCTGTCTGTAGCTAATCAATTTGGACAATTTATATGCTCTGTGGATTGTAGATATTGTGACTTAAGCGAACATCTTGTATTAAATTGGTTACAGCACAATTGGATCAATTTACGCAATTTAGTAATTTTGCTGAGTTACAATTTAAAGATCCGGGACATTACTTGTCACATTTTTAAAACAGCTTTGAATTCTTAAACTCAGATGACTATTAGATGCATTCTCGTCATTATCTTTAAAAGTTCGAAGAACCTACCATAGCATATCACATTCACTTTAAGACTTTGAGTTACAAACTCTCGACTTAAGCATTTTATTAACCCCCTAAAAAGAGGGGTGTTATAAGTTATGTACGGTTTTTTTATTCTGAAACAAACTACACAGCGATATCTAAACCCAAACTAAACATATCTTTTACTAGGGGTTTTAGAACACGAATATACATATTTTTGTGAATACATTATATTATACATATTGTACACAAAAACACCCAGTCCAATGCAAATATACAATGATATTAAAGTGAACAAATATTTGTACTGAGCGAACTGACATTGTATTACCGTCGAATGCTGTACCGCACTACATAGGTCGTCAAAACTGAAGTTGGTATAAGAGTTAACGGTTCGAATGACTACCTTTATCCATTTTATATCTCCTGCGCCAGAACCGCCATTACGTTCAAGTAACTGCACATAAAGACATTAAGCTATTTCTACTCCAAACTACATTAAAATGCTTAACGATAGTGCAACTACAAGCTGCTTGTGCACCATTACTGTAAATCGGATTAGTAGTTTCTACAAGCGGCATTAATACGCGTACACCAGGCCAGTATAACTTGAGCTGTCATTGTCTTGACTTACTTACTATGACAGGTCAACGCATATACTGGACGCGTGTAATTTTAGTAAGCCGTTTTCACGTAACTTTTAAAGTTGTAAGACATCATATTGTTTAAAAATTTTAGCTTCTTCTATATATAATCTATATATTCACGTTACTAGGGGTACAAAGAATTCTCTTCACGTATTAATATAATGATATAAGTATTTTTATCAGCAATCTGATCATCATAGAACAGCCTCTGCCTAGTTTGGGATCAGACGACCGTGTGTGAGGTGTCTCAAGTTATTATTATTATTAAACTAATTATGTAAATAAATTTTCATAATTAATTTTAACCTACTTCTACTCGTAATTGTCGTGTCGGAATGAAAATTTGTATGTATGTATATGTAGTTCGGATTACAATACTATAATTTGGCATCTTGGAGCTGATCTGATAAAGTACCCCCGAGATGGATAGTGAAACTCTTCAGTTGCCTCTAGTAAACCCCTTTAGTTGGCATTGGCAGGTTGGTTGGTCTGATGATGGAATCAAAAGGTGGATGGTAAAACTCTTATTTAATTGATTTGCTATTAAAGCATGTTTTTGTTAACTATAATTATTATTTATTCTCTATGGACAACGAACTAATAAGTATTTATTGTCTTTGGCGATGAGTAAGGATACGAGCGGTATTCAGGTCATCTTATTAGTAGATAATTAAGGACAGTCGGGAAAACAAGAGGAAATGAAGATGAATATTACCAGTCATTTGTTTTCTAAAATAACCAGGTTACAGTTCAAGCTCCGCCTGTTAATTGTAGTACCTACTTGATAAAGATTATTGTAGTCATTGTTTTTAAAGAAGCCACAATAATAAAAGCCCACTAATAAACTGTCTTATTACAAAATATAAACTTACAAAGCTTGATCTAAACTCTAAGTTTTTAAAGTTTGAGGATGGTTTTATATGCATGGTCTACAACCGTATTTACAAAACGTGCACTGCACCACAGTACAAATTCTTAAGCCTACTTTTTGTAAAAAGGCAGTAAGAGAAAAAAGAGTTTAAATTTTGCAGTTGTTGTCTATTTTTTTTGGTCTTTTTTGAGATTTGATTAAATTTTTCTTTTTTACATACCACATTATTTCTTAGTAATAATCCAATCGATTTCGTTATTCTAAAGATTACGTCGTGCCCACTGATAGGCATATCTCCTAATGCTTCGAAAGCTGCTCAGCAGCTTGCCGGGAAACGATAGCACACTCTATGGGCAGTTGAAACCACACTTCCTGAGATTAAAAATAGTTTTGTGATCTTCTACACAAAGCGAATAGAAACTTCGAGAGTGACTGATTGATGAGAAACCATAAGCATGCTAATTAGTCTAATGGTCTTTTTTTTGTAAAAGATCTTGAAGGTCATATGGAGCATTATATTCGGGACTATACTATGCTTATATAGGTACACAATTCATCATCATCGTCATGATTACTAATAAACAAAATTGAAGTGTCTGTTTGTAATCTCAAAATAATAGTTGTTTAAGATCGTACAGTTATTTGCACGATACATATGCCTAAAAATATTTTTTTTAAATTTTTGTCTGTCTGTTTGTTTCGGCTAATCTCCGGAACGGGTGGACCGATTTTTAAAGTACTCTCACTGGCAGATAACTGGTGTTATAAGGAGTAACTTAGGCTACTTTTATTTTGAAAAAAGAATTAGGGTTCCGCGCAAAATTTATATGTGTACAAGCGAGCGAACCCGCTCGGGAACTGCTAGTCATAACTAATATTATAAATGCGAAAGTGAGTTTGTTTATTTGTTTCGGTTTCACGCCACCACTTTGGCGATCGTCAAGAAATTTAGCAAACACGTTCCCAGAGGTATAGAGAAGGACATAAGGACATATCTTTTTTTTTTCTTTTTCTTTCTTTTATCCAGAAAAAAGTTTTGTTAGCGAGGGATAGAATAAGTAATAACTTTTAAAAATCTTGGAAAAAATCTGTGTTATATAAATGAAGTAACCGTGAAGACAACGATAAAAAGAAATACATATAAGCAGCATATATGCTGTCGTACAGAGTTTGTTTGTTTGAACGTGTGGTAATGTCAAATCGTTATCTTTCAATTTGTTATATTATATGTCCGTCAGATAGTAGTGACCACAACCGTGGTTAAAACTGCAGGGTGATAACTAACTATACAGCGTGTAAGTGTCACCGTCGCGAATAACTTACAAAAACGTCTTTCTTTGGATACCTACTTATTACAATGCAAAAGTCAGTTCATCATAAAAATGCGAGATTAGGGATTTACAGTCAACAGTTTGATTTTGAACTATGCAGTGTAAAGCAACACGCGTACTGTGCGGTATGGTGAATGACCTTCAGCGCACGGCGCCGTCGAAGCAGTGTATAGTGCATTGTAATTTTTTTTTACATTGCAGTTTTTGGCAGAATGGGGTATTTACTGATTTTTTTTTCGGTAAAATATTCTGTTTACTCATTGTGATATCACTTTTAAGCAAAAAAATGAAAAAAAAAAACATTTTGAATTTTACGGCAGAAATATCCAATGATTATTAACGCAGAATGATGGTTTGAATACACTATTTCAGGATTCGGTACGGTGTCATTTACACCCATAGATGAAAAGAAATCTTTATACGATTTTTTAAGAAAATTTCGCCAACACAGGAACGTGAAATTTGAAATACTTAAAGGTTATATGGACAAGAAACTGCTTTCTGCACGAAAGCAAAGTTTTTAAACAATATGTGTTACAAATTTAAAAATTAAGCACACATTAAGCTACACGCGTCTTTCAAAACTTTGCAGGATCATCACAACATTAATATTTTATATATAATAATGTGTATGTAAATATGCATGTATTTATCTTTTTATGTATGTGTCTATACTTATTTATTTGTGTATGTATATATATACCTATATATTTATATATATGTACCTATATTGTTATCTGTATGTATTTGAAAATATATGTTATTATTATGACTTAGATACCATTCTTAATTATACACTGTAACTCCTCTTGCCACACATAAACTCTCGTTCCATCCAATGGTTGCCTGGAAGAGATCGCAGAGCGCGATAAGGCCGCCAATTGTACAAGGTCACTACTTTTAGTTTGTAAGGAAGTCTTTAAACAGTTTTGTATGTTTTGTACAATAAAGAGTTTATCTATCTATCTATCTATCTGTATGTGTCTTTGTATGTATATGTGTATATATTTTAATCCCATATTTTACTCCTCGTTTCTTTTTTGTTTTGGTATTTATTTGTCTTTCATTTATTCTAAAGTTTATGATCTAAATTTAGTGGACCTACTTTATCCATTTCTACACCACCCTAGGGTAGACTGGTAGAGAATGCCTATGGCATTAAGTCCGCCATTGTACATTTTTGTTCATAAAGTTTTAATAAATAAATCAATATATATATATATATATTATTTTTTTATTATGGACTCTATCCCGCGCGAAGAGTCAGCGCAGGAATTCCGCCAATGTCAAGTGTTTTATAATTATAAAAGCTAAGTAACAAAAACGTAAAAAACCTGTTAGTGGCCTGTTGACCTGTCATGGTACGTCAGGTAATGTCAGTTCAACTTATACTGTACAGTAAAATAAACTAAAAAAGAATTATGGTCGACATTCGACCACCAGGCGATCTTTAGTTAGTATAAATGTCCATTAATATAAATTTGTAAAACAATAGACTTTCACCGACAGTGGTCTCAAATAAACTGATGTCATTGCAATAACATCGAAATATCGGGCAAGCAAATATTTACCTTATTAGTAGCAGTACTATTGTGTTGAGCACTAAATGTGAACTAGACCCGTTGTTCTTGTTCGACTTTTAGCTGGACACTTCCCTAGATCAGAGCAATTGATGGCTAACTCCGTAGCTTAGACATTTAGAGGCTCTAACAATTTCGAGTTATCCAGATATTGTACAACACATAAAAAATGTGACCGCATGGTTCTTTCGAGCTAGGAATAGATTCCCCTCGTTATTTTTTATTAGTGCTGACCTAACTACCGTCAATAAGATTGTGTATCAGTTTCTCATAAACCTGTATAAAATGTGCGTCCAGTAGCTTGTTTATTGAGAGTAATGTTATAGTATAGAATAGAATAATCTTTATTGTACACCAACGGCATATCGTCATATTTATGTGATTGTTGTCGATGTGTTGACGGCCGATATGGCTAGTAGTGCATGTGACTGCTACGTCTGAGGTTCGATTCCCACCCAGGACAAATAATTGTGTGAGAAACGAAAATTTATTCTGTGGCTGGGTGTTCTTTATCTATAATATGTATGTATTTAGAAATATATAAGTATGTTTATCAGCAGTCTAGTTACCATATATAGGCTCTGCCTAGTTTGCGATCAGACGGCCGTGTGTGAGGTGTCTCAAGTTATTATTTTTCTAAGTGAAACCTTCTTTAGTCACGTTGGGCACTTTGATATGCTGAAAAAGTACTGAACTCGCGTGAACGTCACACTCAGATACATATTTTATACAGATGTGTGTTTTCAGTTCTGACGTGCAGTCCTACGACTGATTTTTTTTTTATTTGCATTTTTTTGGGTACTTCTATGTAAAATATATGTATCTAAGTATGTTAATCCATGTTCTTCCAAAGTTCATGCTCTGCTTAGTTTGGGTCTAAACAGCGATGTATCCGTCCCAGGACATTATTATTATTATTAACGTCCGCATGCTATGCCGATATTCCCAATGCACTGGCCCCAGGTCTGGTAAATAAAGAAAAGATGAGTTTGATGATATCAATTCACTACACATTATAAAACTAAGTCCCCAGCCGCGTCTGTCTGTCTGTTCACAATAAACACAATAGCTACCAAACGGATTTTTATACGGTTTTCACCAATAGACGGAATGATTCATTAGGAAGGTTTAGGTGTATAATTCATTATAGTTTTGTGAAAAATGGTTGAATTTTTTTTTCTTTGATGGTATAGAGGGCAAACGAGTAGACGGGTCACCTGATGGTAACTGACTACCGCCGCCCATGGGCACCTGTAACTCAAGAGTCACAATTGCGTTGCCGCCCTTTAAGCTGGGATTAGGAGAAGAGAGGGAGGGGGGGAAGAGTGGGAAAAGGGGGTGACTGGAGAGAGGGGAAGAACGGGAATAGGGGAGAGGGAAGGGTTAGGGCCTCCGGTAACCTCACTCACGCGGCGAAATGCAATTAAAGCATTGCTTTACTGCCGGTTTTCTGTGAGGCCGTGGTATCGAGCGGAGTCGAGCCGGCCCATACGTGCCGAAGCATGGCTCTCCCACGTAAAAATATTACGACGATTGTTAAGAATCAATATATGCTTTGCTACTTGTGCATAGCTTTGGAGGGCTGCTAGTACTGTATACTTAATTGTCATTCAAATGCCTTCGTTCAGCACGTGGGATGTCGGCCATGTCAATTACCATACACAATGGTATTAGACGTCTTCTATAAATTATTGTAGCTCCGTAATCTGTGTCAGAACCAGGCCATGTTATGGTGTAAACGAGGTTGGTTAGATAAGATCGTAGCTAATAATAGCGGTTGCTGATGGATCTTTTAAGTCAACTATTCAGTCAGAGACAGTTTTACGCAATTTCTAAATAAGTGCGTTTAATGATAACCCGTTATTTTCTCCTTATATTGTATATTCAAAACCCAATTAAACATTCGCCATCGCGATCTCGCGCATGTACAATGGAGTGGAAAATTACTAACCCAATAGATTTTATAACCAAACTGATATCTTAATTTTGCATTTTGTGCACCGGCTCGCGGCTAACTTCAGCCGCCCAGCCAATAAGTTTGGGGATTGCTGTATATACGCTATAACAGCCAAACAATTCAACGAACAAAAAACTCTTCAGCTCCATTATATTAGTAGCAGATGATTATAGATAAGTCGTCTTCTGTAAATGCTGCTGGCTGCTCCCCTTTACGGTGTTACGTGCGTAAGAAATTACTGCTGCGTTCCTGTGGCTCATACCTTAATGTTATTTATTATACTCTATGCTACTTCTAGATAATAGAAATTTCCAACTAGAAAAATTATTAAAGTCGGTTCACTGATTCATAATTTCTCGATTAAAAACAAACAAATATTTATATTATAAGTAGAAATTTAGCTTTCATTAAGTGTCTGGAAGAAATCGCTGATTGACATTGAAAAACATTGAATACTGGTAAGTATTCAATGTTTTTCATTTATGTTGTGATTTTTTCTATGGTGTACAATAAAGAATATTGTATTGTAATTCTACAAAAAGTGTAGTGTAGATAATCTGCTTACATAACATAGACAATAAAATTTGCCGTATGGTATATTAACACCAATTCCGATTAGTGTGTTACATAAATATAACAGGAAGATGACAGTTACTATGACGTAGATCGTTTCCCTTCGCTTCTCCGTGGCGCGGAAACCCTCTTTAAAAACTTACGTAGCGGTCCATTTCTTGAGACTATCCAAAAATAAACGGCGACATCCTGACGGACTACTACTGCTACAAGACTTTATCTTTAGGCCTGTGTTTAGAGTTTAACTGACTACAAACGTGTAAGATATTAGTCGTGAGAGATTTACTCTGACTATCCTTATCAATAGCTTCTTGTGCATATTATTAGTTATAGTACGACTATTAATATCAGATTTGATTATTAATCAATCCTCGCGATAAATTCTGTTGTCATTCATAGAAACTAGTAGCGTCTTACCAAAATAGTGACATTGGTTCAAGCTGCTGAAGTGCACTTTAATTTTGTAATAATCTACTATATATATTATATATTAGCAGTTCTCGCGCGTTTGCCTGCGTGTACATATTTATATCTGCCAATGAAACCCGTGGAAATCGGTCCACCCGTTCCGGAGATTAGGAAGAACAGACAGACAAAAATTTTATAAACTGATTTTTAGGCATACGTATCGTGCAAATAATTACAAACATACACTTCTCAATATTATTTAAATGTATTGAATTGATGTGTAAATATGGAAGGTATTTTTATTCTTATTCTCCAAATTGTGACGCTATTCAATCGCTTCTGTGAAAATCAAATTCCTTTGATTGGATTGACGGTCTTTGGAATGAGCAGAACATATCTCTGTCAAGGGTAATTTATACACATTTAGACCTATTAATGTTAACTTTGATATTCAAATAATTATGATTCTTAAGAAGTTGATTATAAGCTACATTTTACATAATATTATTTATATATCATTTGTAGTATTATTGTGATTGCATGTATAAACATATATACGTATGTAGATCCTGCGATTGCTACCCTATCATAGGCCCGTTTATGAAACTCTTACGCTATGCTATTGCCAATATATTCCTAACTTTCCTGAAATAGGTTTATTTTTCTCTTATAAAAAAGATATTATGCGGTAAGTCACATACAAGCATTACTGGTATTCTCGGAAACGCCTCCAAGTAAACTGCGCTTATGATGCAACGGTATAAATACTTTTTCAGACCATTTTTTAAAGTATCGACTTTTTATCCCAAATATTAATGTGGTAAATTTTCGGTGCCAGTTTGTATGTTTTAAGAGTTCCAATTTTAATAACATGTGAATATAAATTCTCAGTTTTAATCTCTGCGTATTAATTTTTATTTTTTATTTTTTATTGTGTAACAGTATAGGCGTTTGTCTTCCCACTTACCCGATGGAAAGTGACTAGTTTGGCCACGAGGAAATGGCCATGATGAAGGCGAAGATGGTACACGCCTAGGCAAGAGAAACCTATACACTCTACTCTTGCTACATTTTTGTATCTTTCTATTCTTCGTGTTTACCTGTAATTTAGTTGCATGCAGGTTCAAAAATTTTAAATGACTAGGTTAGTGCAATGTATGTAGTTAGTTGGTTAGCCTATAAATAAATAAATGAATAAAATATTGCATTGATTTCTCTGTCGCTTACCTGTCCTAGACATTATGGGCATTTCCCATTTCTCCTTGCTGAGCTGATTCTGAGTTGAACAGCGAAACCTCAGTGTTATCAGCTAAAACACCACCACCGTGGTGTTGTGTGACCGCGGTCTAAAGTTACAATACCCACTCATTCGTGCTCATTCTTTCTACCATACCTCTTCTAATCATGAGACTGGCCAATACGTCTAGTGGTTAGTGACCCTTACTGCAAAAGCAAAAGATCGTGGGTTCGATTACCACCCAGGACAAATAAATGTCTGATGAGTACGAGCTGTGTCTGGGTGTAATTTATCTACAAATAATATGTATGTATTTAGTCATACGTATGTATGTTTATCAGCGGTCTGATTACCATTTGTTTGACTAGTTTGAGGTCAAAAGGCCGTGTGTGACTTGTCTCGAGTAAAAAAAAAACAACTTTAAATTTATAAAACCTTGAGATCTTCGTTACCGCTATTGTATGGATATGGCTAAACCAACAAAAATATTAACCATTTTATTCACGGTGAAGTTGCCTTAAGGTGTGAATGTGTGTGCGTGCGAGCACACAGGCGTGCCTAATTACCGCTATGTAATGGTAGGTAACGGAATATGATCAGCGATTTTATCTGTGCATGCCTTTGATTAATTAATCTTTGCTTTGTAGGTATTTCAACATGTACGGATATATTTGATTGTTTTGCATCTTAGACATAATGATACTACAGTTCACGCATTATATGCCGACAACAGCCTTCTGTTTGATTTTATAAATCCAATTGCATCCTGGGAGAGCCATGCTTCGGCACGTATGGGCTGGCTCGACACGAGTGATATCACGGCCTCATAGAAAACTGGCGTGAAGCAATGATTCGTTGCGTTTCGCCGGGTGAGGCCCTAACCCCCCCTGCCCCTACTACCACCTGAAAGGCCGACAACGCACTTGTGACTCTAGAGTTGCAGGTTTCCAAGCGCGGCGGTAGTCACTTACCATCGGGTGACCCGTCTGCTCGTTTACACACACAGACCAATCATTTTTTCTCTTCAGTTTTCGTTTAATGATATTTTTTGTCCCAAAGCTAACGTAATCGTTTTGTATGTTTCAGGTAATAAATCATCCAATATGATTGCAACGTGTAAGGTTTGTTATAAATAAGTAAATCTCTTAATATTTATACTTTAAAATCAATTAAGTCTTCCAAATTAGAAAAAAAAAAACAAATGAGAAGTATTTCTTATCTATATATTAACACGTGAAGTGAATTCTTTGTACGTATTTTTAAGACAGTTTTGCCAAATAAGGGACGTGAAATTTGAAATACTTCAAGGATTATGGATAGAAGAAGTGCAGAAAACTGAAAAACTATATAATACTAAAGAAATAAAGTACTGTTTCCAAAAGATAGAAATAATTACTTTAATGCGATTGAAACCCGGGTATAAGCTAGTTTTTAATTAAATTTTGTTTCATCGAACATTGTATTATTTACTACAAAATGTACAAAGTGTTGTTCAAATATTCTAATTGCGATAGGATGTTAGTTGTTCATATTTTATGACTTGCCTTTAAAGTCATTGGACTTATTATAAAGACAAAAAGTTGCTGGCGATTTACGATAAAGCTGTTATTTGTTAAAACTAAATTTATTTGCTGTTCTTCTTTCGTCACGTCTGTAAGTTGATGAGAATTCAGTGCTTTGTGCGCATTTTTTAAGCAAACGCGCAGCGCACATACCTACAGGACTGTGAAATTTGGAATATGTAGTTTGTATGTAGCAAAAATAAATTAAAAACGGCTACATAAAGCTACAGAGATCCAGTATATATTTTGACCTGTCATGTTACAAAAGTCTTTACAATAACAGTTCAAGTTATACTGGTCAATGAAATAAAACAAGACATTTAAAACATTTTCAGGCGATCTCGAAATACTAACAAAAGCTGAAGAGTGTGTTCGTTATTTTTTTATGAACACAGTCGAATTTGAAAAATATTTTTTGCACTATTCACGCTACAACTCTTACGTGCGGAGCAGTGACCATTAACGCATTAACATGAAACTGCGGAGATCGGCAGTGTTAATATAAAAAAAAATTATAATCGCTTTCAGTAAACACAATCGTGTCTGCGACTTCCTTGAGTCCTTCAATACAACATTGTCTAGTTAAAATTGTATGTAGTTATACAATTATCAATTATTGGCAATAGTCAGGCGACGAGGACCTTCTTTTTATATTTATATCGGTACTTAGACGTACTTATTGGTAATGGTGGCGGTGTGGTTGTTTCTGACTTGTTTAATTACTTCAGGGACTTGTCAACTGTCTTTTAGATATTTAAAACAAATGATTATATCTAATGTCGATATTGCGTGCCGCGCTGTTGTTATGAATATGTCAGGTTTACGGAATAGTTTAATGTATACTAAACGTTAGTTCATACTATGTAAAAAATATCTTCATAACTAAAGCACCCTTTGCGGTTAGGCAACGAAACAAGTGAATAGCTATAGAATTTTAATTATAATTCGCAACTTTAGAATTATAGATAGTTTTTTAAAGGAAACCCAATTAAAGATTTTTATGTTTATTATTCTTCATGAAATATGTTTTTCGACAGACGTTATATTTTAGGTCCCTATTCCCTGTTTCGTTATTAGTCGATAAATATGGTCGATTAAAGTCAATGTCAGTGTCATGAAGTTAATTTTCTAATTTTTCGAATTAGGACTTTATGAAGGTGCGATGTGTACAGCCTCCTGGACAATCTTTGAGGATTGTGACCGAATACCGTGTGGTTATTCGGTTCGATTCCCACATACCAGTTCAGCGTTAGCCTCCGTGTGGTCATGACCCGTGTAGGTATCCACACAGGGGCTTGCTAAATTTGTGCTAGAAGCTGCTTTGAAAAATTGTGTAAAGCTTAACATGCTTAATGTAACAACGATAAGCCTCAACGAGTGTGTAGCCTATCTATTCTATCTCCCCTGCATGAAGTCAAAAACGCTGGTATTCCACTCATATTAATGTGTAGGTTAGCCGGATATAATTTTACTGTACCATGGTTTGTGACCCCGTACATGGCGACTTCAAGTTGTTCAAGTTTTATTTCTTTCGATTTCCAGAACAAAGTTAGTACACGCCACAAAATATTGATGCTCTAAATTATGTTTACTCTATAGTCTAAGTATATTTACGATCTGAATATTAATAATGGTATAGCTAGCTGAATTATAACGGAGGCTGTTTGTAGATTGTTAATTGCACAATCACTGTAAAGTATAGAAATGATTCGGTTTGATTGCGATACTTGGTGCAAATAACTATTCTACAATATTCTTTAAGGTAATGAAGGCGAAGCATACTTGAGTTTAAAATAATTTAAACCGGAAAAAGACGCAGGTAATATCTATTCGTATTACCATTACGCGTCTCCCTCTATAAGCTCCATTCCACTAATTAAGCTTTAGCATAACGTGGGAGAGCCATGCTTCGGCACGTATGGACCGGCTCGACTCCGCTCGATACCACGGCCTCACAGAAAACCGGTAGTGAACCAATGCTTGCATTGCTTTTCGCCGCGTGAGTGAGGTTACCGGAGGCCCTAACCCTTCCCTCTCCCCTATTCCCGTCCTTTCCTCCCCTGTAATCCCCCCCCCCCTTCCTCTCTTCCCCTAATCCCACCTTAAAAGGCGGCAACGCACTTGTGATTCTTGAGTTACAGGTGCCCATGGGCGGCGGTAGTCATTTACCGTCAGGTGACCCGTCTGCTCGTTTGCCCCCTATAACATAAAAAAAGCATACATACTTTTGCCTATTGAAAGCAAAACAAAATAGTACCTATTTAAATTAAGGCTACAATTGTTTTTTGTTTTTACTAGCTATGAAAAAGGGCTGGTGGCCCTTTTACCGTGAACTTTACCCATCATTATAGTTTGAAGAAGTGATCAAGATACTTTAGATTTATTCTAAATCTAGGTCTGCAAGACCTATGATGCTGATTTTGCTGCAGAGTGCAAAATGTCTCGAAGTCTTCGTTCTTGCAGCCGCAAAGAACTGTATGATATGTAGACGTATGTCCAACTATCTCTTTGTCAATATTTTGAAGTAAAGAATACAGAGGGCATCTTAAATTTTTTTTTTCATTGAGTAACGGAATAGTCATTTGTGTTCCAACTCACCTGATGGAAAGTGATGATAAAGACGAAGATGGTACATGCCTATCCAAGAGAAACCTTGAACGTTCCAGGATTATAATTTTCTGAAAAAATAGACGTATCTATGACCTCATTGGGCTTAGCAAGACAACTCTTTGTTAAGTGTTGTCAAGAATTTTCTTAATTTCTTCATTGGACCGCCAGGTTCTTAGGACCTTTATCTTTTATTATGTGCAAACTGATGAAAAAAACGAATTCATTCTCTCTGTATAGCAACTGCACAGTCAATGTTATGGTTTAAATTAAGAAATGAAATGTTAACCTTAATAATCCTTGGATACCGTAATACTATTCTTAATCAACAACATTTCCAAAAACCATTTGAGAAATGTTGTGGATTACTACCTGCCTACCAAGGCAATCAAATTGAATCGGTTTTACAATGTTCATAACCCAGTTTGTGATATATTCGCCAAGTCGTAACATTTCGTGCCGATTGCCAGTTTACCAGATTTAATTTTGTATTTAAAACGTTTAGCTGGCATTGTTGTATGTTTCAGTCTACAAAGCAATAGTTGTTAGTTATACTGACAGTATAGGTTACTGATCGGAAGAGATTAAGAGAGAGAGAGTTTAATACTACTGCGTTTATAGTTTGTTTGTTCTTCAAGAATTGCTGATGTCACAGAACGTTAACAAATGTAGTAACTAGCCGTATCATCGCTTTCAAGTTTGGTAAAGAGGAAATAATTTCAATGGGTCTTGATTCTTATACTTTTATTAGCAACCCGCCCCGGCTTCGCATGGGTACAAATTATACACCTAAACCTTCCTCATGAATCACTCTGTCTTTAAGTGAAAACCGCATGAAAATCCGTTCAGTAGTTTTTCAGTTTTTCGCGAATAGGCAGGGAATAGGGACTTTGTTTTATAATATGTAGTGCTGCTAACCTTGGCACCAAAGTGTATTCGTCTCCTCCACCTTCCTCAACCGAAGTTAACTAAGGTACATCATCTCTCTTAACATCATCCATCTGTTTTAAAGCTTTTCGTTTTGCGTAACTTGTAGGCTAAATTTGAGATAAACCAAACATGTATTTAAATTATTTATTGAGATACCATTCGATTCTCGTCGTGCATACTTCCATTATAAATACTTAAAATTATACAAGATTCTTTGTTTTTCGTTAATAAACACTTTATAGTCCAACTATAAAAAGAAAACATCTGTGTGGGAAGATGCAAATAACTGTAATAAGAAGACACAAGTTTGGTCAATAAAACGGTATCAGTGAATAAAACACAGATTTTGGCATTTCGAACTCGTTTATCCAGTCACAACTTGTGAGACTTTAATGAATCATCTGTTTTATAGCTTTTTGTTTTGCGTGAGTTTTTTTTGCTTATGGGAACGGTTAGTTTCAGTAAGTGAAAGAATATTTTAATTTCCTTGGTAATATTTAAGCGTGTTTTTTGTCTTACTGAACTATAATTATTTCAACTAAATTTATAAATTTACATAAAGTACCAGATTCTGAACGCAAAAAGTAGAAGCTCTGTAATCTGTATAAAACTTTAAAAAGTCAGATTGGGACTACTGAATGTGTTACAGATGTATAGCAATATAGTTACTACTGTGACAAGGCATAAAGTATTTATGTCCATCATGACTTAGTTGTTTACTTAGACCTGATTCCAGAGTATTTAAGTCAAGTCTGTATATGACAGTGTAAACAAAAATATTCACTTAAAATCATCACTACATATTATAAAACAAAGTCCCCCGCCGTTTGTCTGTCTGTCTTTTCGTGATGAATTGAAAAACTACTGAACGGATTTTCATGCAGTTTTCAATAATAGACAGAGTGATTCATGAGGAAGGTTTAGGTTTATAATTCATTATCAATAATTGTTAAGATTTTGTGTAAATTGATTGAAATAATATGTTGATGATTGTTGAAGATGTCTCTGTTACCCGTGCGAAGCGGGTTGTTAGTATTGTATAAGATATTGTCGTGAGAATAAAAGAAAGAAATGAGAAGGCATGAAAGCCATGTTAGGAAAAGAGTACCAAAAATTTATGTATTAAAGGGAGACCGAAGACGAGATGGATATCTGTGTAAACGATGACAGGACCAAAGGAAGTGTGAAATGTCAGAAATGACAGCTGACAAGTTATTGGAGTTTGCTGACAATTAATGAATTTGGAAATTGACAGGAAGATATATTAATATGACTTTATAAGGTAAATATTATACAGCATGTTGTTTGTCAAAATGCTATGGCATAATTTGTTTTTTCCCCTTTCTTGGTCATCTTTCATCATTTGTATGTTGTAGTCCATCCGTCAATTGTTTAGCAGTGGGTGCGGCAATTTCCGATCCACTTTTCCTTAACTATTCTATAGGAAAATAGAGTAATGGACAGTTCGGATAATAATAATAACGGTAACTTTGTACTATTGGTTCTAAAACATGGATAAACTTACTTACTTAGAAACTCACAGACATATGCAAATAGACATTTTTATGTATACATACATGACGGGCCTGTTGGTTTAGTGATTAGTGATTCTGACTGCTGATCCAGAGGTCGTGGATACGATTCCAGCCCAGGAAAAATAATTGTGTGATGAGAACGATCATTTGTTATGTTTATGAGTGTAATTTGTCTGTAATATATGTATAAGTATGTTTATCAGCAGTCTGGTTAATATAGTACAGGCTCTGGCTAGTTTGGGATCTGACGACCGTGTGTGTGGTGCTTCAAGTTATTATTAATACGCAGTTTCACCTGCGTTTATAGTCACTGCTCAGCTCATATTGGTCGTAGCGTGATGTTATATAGCCTTCCTCGATAATTGGGCTATCCAACGCTAAATAATTTTTCAATTCGAACCAGTAGTTCCTGAGATTAGCGCGTTCAGCCACATACTCTTCAGCTATATGATATTAGTATAGATTACAAATACTTGCACTGGGTGGGAATCAAACGCACGACCACGTTGCAATTGTGTGCTGTGCCGCTGCGCTACATAAGTAGTCATATATAGTACCTTACGTCAGAATGATGAGATGATACAAAACACGAGGCCACACTCATTACATGTATGAAGTAATAAATTTATTCGTAATTACACAGCAATAAATATTACGTGTACGTGTACCAATCAAACCAATTAACGTCATTAATTGCATATTCCACATTTCGCTGATGAGTGGAATATCTTTTCTCTCCGTATAAGATAAATTCGTGATGACATTCACATACTCATTTCAATTGATAACCAGTTTCAACGTCTCAGCTTAAAAGGAAGCAATAAAAATTTCTGTAAATAACCGTTCACTTGGCCTTATCAAGTGAGTAGTGTTGCCAGGGTTTATTTTATATAAAAGGGATATAAAAAAACCGGCCAAGTGTTAGTTAGACTCGCGCATGAAGAGTGCCGCACCATCGTACAAGATTTAATACTACAAGCAGAAAAAAAATACGTTTCTAGTAGTGGAGCCCCCTTTAATTTTTAATGTTTGTTGTAATAGCTGCAACAAATATACACATTCTGTGAAAATTTCAACTGTCTATCTATTACGGATTATGAGATATAACCTGGTGATAGACGGACAGACAGACGGACGGAGAGCGGAGTCTTAGTAATAGGGTCCCGTTTTACCCTTTGGGTACGGAACCCTAAAAATGAATATACTTTATCTTAATAATTGCCTTACTACTTGTTGCCTATTCTATAGCTTACGTGGCATTAATTAATTTAATAAAACCAAATACTACACGCACGATAAAAGTACTGTAATTGAGTATTGCTAAACCGTGTTTCTAATCTTACTAATATTATAAAGGCGAACGTTTGTGAGGATGGATGAATGGATGTGAAGTTTATTACTGTTTCACGCAACAACGGCCAAACGGATCTGGATGAAATTTGTCACGGATATAGATTTTTGAATTTTTTAAAAGACAACTCCCGCATTAGGAATATTCTTCTGTAGCGGGGGGCTTCACACACATTCAAACAACGGACACAAAGAACAACCAGACTCGGGACAACTAGTTGTGGATGACACAAATTTTTGTCCGGAGTGGGATTTGAACCTACAACACTCGGCGCGGCGTAGTAGTAAGGTGACTACTTAAACCATTGCGCCATCCGTGCAGTCATCGAGTCATTATAGTCTGGAATACTTTTTGTCCAAAATATATTATAAACATTTCACCAAAATTTCCACGCGTACGAAGTCACAGGCAACACGGCCTCGGTCACGAAGACAGCGGGAGCGGGACGGCAGCGGCGGCGGCGCGGGGAGCGGCGCGTTTCAATGCATACATTTCTAGGGAACTGGCCTCGAAGGCAGCGGCACGGCAAGCGGGCGGCGAGCGTCGTACGAGAGCGGTGCCGCGCCGCTCGCCGCGCCGCTGCCGCCCCGTTCCCGCTGACTTCGTTTCCGAGGTCTCCGAGGTCCTTGATCAAGCTACAGAATTTGTAGTTTTTGGTTGAACGTAATATCTGAAACTGCCAGAGGCGGATTTGAAAAGTTATGTTAGCACTAAAGACGTTGAATTTTATTTTATTTTTAAATAATAATTAAAATGCGAAAGTATGTGTATTTTAAGCTTGATTATTTAAGCTTAAAAAACACATACTTTCGCATTTTAAATATTAAATAAGTGGACTATCCCGTGAAGTTATTGTGTCATGGCTACACTAAGCTTACCTTACAATCGGGATTAAATTACTGTTTCACGTTACAGCTAATCTTATTTGCGATATACGTTTCAGCAGTGTAGATAATGTAACTAAGATTTGAGTATGAAATGTGGGTTTCTTATATCAAACTAACAATATTTGAAGCTAAAGCTAAAGATAGGTCTTAGTTCTGTAATAATATCTGCGAAATAAATGTGTCATTTTAGATGAATGATGAATAATAGGTAATAATAACTTGACACATCTCACACACGGCCTAACCCCAAATTAGGCAATGCATGTACCGGTAACCAATATGCTAATAAACATACTTATTTAAATATTTCTAAATACATCTTATTACTTTAAACGAGAAATTCTTGTATGTATGTATTTATATTTCGGGTATCTTGGAAACGGCTCCAACGATTTTGATGAAATTTTGAATACATATACAATTTTGCATTTTAAGTTCAACTGCATAGTTGCATTTTCTGTAAAAATGCTATTTTACAGAAAAAGAAATGTAAAAAAATTACGATTTTACAAAAAGCGTCTCTCAGGTACTATATAGATAAGCTACACCCAGACGCAAAACAAATGATTATGCTCAACACACAATTATTTGTCACTAGACCAACGGGACTCAATCGCGATAATATTTATTAGGTACAACCTTTTTGGTTACTTGACGTTTCGGCGAATTGCACTGATCGTAACCACAGGATGTCTACCCTCGACCCAAGAATCCTCTACCTACGGCCACGATCGATAAAAGTCCCAATTTATCTTACACTACAGTTTCATCCGCGTTTATGGTCACTGCTCCGCTCCTAATCTCCCTTAGCGTGATGTTACATAGCCTATAACCTTCCACAATGAATACTCTATTCAATACTAAAAGAAATTTTAGAATCCGACTGGTAGTTCTAGAGATAAGCGCGTTCAAACAAACAAACAAAAAAACTCTTCAGCTTTTTTTTATGTTAGTATAGATATAGGTATACAAGTTGTCAATGTTTCTTTGACTCCTGTCCAAGGACTAAATCCTACGTTTCATATGAATAACCACCATTTGTAAGGTTTCAAGGCAAAACATTGAGACTTAGTACGAAAGTCAGCTGTGTGACCGCAGCCCTCGACCGACATCCAGGGCAGCGACCTGCGCCATTATTGAACCGGAACACGGAACCCGATAACGTGACTAATACAAGAAGTTTCGTTTCGGTACCATCTTGAGATAGTGTTGTTAGAGGCCCTCCTCGAATATAAACAACACTGTATGAAAGGTCTGATGATGTGCGCATATGTATGTCAAGGTCGTGGCAAAAGGCGTTCTTTGCTCTGCGTACCCTGGACGGGAATAAGGCGTGAGCATATGTTTGTATGTAGTCATTTTCTCTCTTTGCACTTCTATATGATGATTGCGTAGAGATGTAGCTTCACTCTGCATTCTCTACCGCCTGTATCATGAGGACTGCTCCGAGGAATTGTTCGGACTTATTCCGGCCGCAGCGTTTCGCCATCGTTCAACGCGACAAAACTTTCATCCCCATCACTTGGATAATTGGCAATCCACCACTGTGCGGTTCTCAAGTTTTTTTTGCCTCGCACAACCAATCTCTGGAACAAATTGTCGCCTGCGGTATTTCCGGACCGATACGACTTTCAAACTTTCAACAAAAGAGCGTACACCCATCTCAAAGGCCGGCAACGCACTTGTGACTCTTGAGTTGCAAGTGTCCGTGGGCGACGGTAGTCACTTACCATCAGGTGACCCGTCTGCTTGTTTGCCCCCTATAATATAATATATATACTAAAGCCGACTCATTCGTGAAAAATTAAATGGCAAATCATAAAAATATTAATTTTACATTTTTCAATCGGTTTCGCTAAAATTTTCATGACTAGCCAATTAAAACGACCTTTTTCTTTTTGAGATACTGATACCTTTATTTATGTTAGAGGGCTCGCACTTCCCAAGAGCCGGTTCGTTCAATAACACTTCCCATACCATCTCCGTATATGCAATTTCCCATCCATTGCGCTCCCTTCTTAACTTCCTTTACCTTTCAATATTAATCCCAACTTTCCCATCTTTATTTCCCAACGTGCCCAGTTGACGGCAGTAAGGTTGCCTCCTAATAGGTGAGTGGACACATTCATTGTGTTATGTATACACCTCTGTCTACGTCTTCGGGGAAATAGCCGTAGGTATATGTATCCACTTTCAAAGTACTACACCGTAGGTATCTTGGCTATAAACTAACTCATTGAGCACCAGCACGAGGTCCCCATTATCCTTTTATGACAAGGGTCGATGGTATAAGAAATCTCCACGTAGAAACTTTTTTTGATATGTTAGGGCCTTCAAAAGTTTGACAGTACTTTACCCATTAGAATGATGTATTACGTTAGTCTCTTTGTGTAGACTGCAGAATATGTTTTACTAGCGCGAGCGGACCCGACAGACGTCCAGCCCGAACGTTGAATTTTCTTTATGGTGTCATAATTGATTTCCACAATAATCCAAATAAGCTAAAATCTTTAAAAAAGTAAATTAAAACAAATATTCAAAACACTTGTAGCGCCATCCAATCGTTAATGTAATTCATCTAGAGACCCACTTAAACACACAAAGAATGTTCGTCTAAAAGTGAAATAAAATGTTCAACACAAATTGCAGCGCTACCTACCGGGTCCAATTGTGAATCTAAACCACCCAAAAAAACCATTCAAACACACACATAATAAAAAACATACTAATCGATCCAGCAGTTTTAGAGGAGTTAAGTCACGTACACACGTGCAGAAGAATCCTACCATAATATTATAAACGTGAATTTTTTTTTAAGATGTATCGATGTTTGTTTCTCTTTCCGATTGCGAACCGATTGCGATGAAACTTGGTATGTAGATAACTGGAGACCTGGATTAACACATAGGCACTTTTATCTCGATATTCACCGATATCGAGAATAATGCGGGTATAACTGCGGGCCGCAGCTAGTTGTATATATTTAAGACTAGCTGTGTGCCTCGGTTTCCTAGGTGTTAAATTTTATCACTTGCTCAATAATTGACCAGATTGGTTGACGTCTGTTAGTGCGTAATGTTACTGCTCAGCTCCAATCAGTCGCAGCGTGGTGTTGCCTAGTCTATTATTTAAATATAGGCTCAGTAAACGGCTATCTAACGCAAACTCGAAATTAGTGCGTCCAAACTAATAAAATCTTCTTTATAATATTAGTATACATTATCTTGATTATCTTTTGGTGACTCTAGATAACTAGTTAATTATAATAATAATAATAACTTTATTTTTCCTTTAAACATGCATACAGTTGTCACATTAATTAATGCACTTAAAAACAGCACGTACACAAGAATTATTCACCAATGACTCCCATGCTTAAATAACTTAATAATATTATGGTCTATTTGGGTCCTTATGAATTGATTACAAATCGTACATGCTTATCTAGGGCCTTGCATTACGGCTGTAGCAAACAACAGATTAACTACCTTCTCCTTACAGAAATTTAAAGATGTTTGAATGCCCGTCCCTTGTTAAATTGAGATAGGATCTGTTGTAGGTATTTTTAATTAATAATTGCCTCAAGAGTGCCCGTTACACAGTTATTAGTACACGTTTTATACATATAGCAGTTACTCGTGCATTGCTTTAATATTAAAGCTCATTTACAAAGAAGTTCAGAAGAGTGAAATACGCCAGGAATAGATTAATCATAGTACTTAAACATTCAAGAATACGATCAACTGAAGCACGAATTCTCAGTAATTGCCACTTCTTAAGTCGTTCAGGAATATTGGCAGAACACTTAGGGACTTCTTAGCTACAATTTGATAGTCCCTAATTTCAGTATTGATTGATCTACCCAAAATTACTTTTTTACTTCACAATAATAAACTTTTTTTTTCTCTGTCTGGCAAACTGATTCTTGTATTTCTATCTTTCTTCATTACTGAGATAAATTCATGCCTTATGCATCTGAAGATTTTCCGAAATATTTTAAAGGCTTATTAATATTTTAACTTTATTTCGATTTATAACTTTATTCCATAAATGACTCATACCTTTAGAAGACGTATTTTAACATAAGCCCTTATGCATTTAATGTGTTTTATTTCTTCATGTATTTTCACGTTGGTTGTATAAGCAGATAGATTTTTTTTTATTTAGATTTAGAGCCTCTGTGGCGTACAAGACCGCCCAGCACCACATCATCACTCCTGTCTATGAGAAATCAAACATTGCATGTATGCGTGGAGCATTTGCATTGATATAATGAATAAAATATGCAAGTAAGCGTGGAGATTTACAAGCACTTCAATATCTTAATGTGCGAGTAAGCGTGGAGCTTTACAAGCACTTCAATATTTTCCTCTCACTCTCATTCTCACTTTCCTATGTACAGCAATTCTTATTTACTTGACCATATTTACTTCAATATCTATGACTTAAAATACCTAACCTCATTTCTATACGTTTTTCAACATAAACCTTTATGTCTTTAACTTATTCTACATTGTTAGGCCGCGCGTTGGTCGGTACCGAAGATAGTCCGGATTATTTCAAATTGCTTTGTCATTAGAAATCGTTGCACGGGTTGTTCTGGAGGCCATGGGAGGCAATACAAGTCATTTCTTGTCTAGCCTTTTTACTAATAGATTGCGTATGTTAAAGTGACATAGTAATAGTTCACTGTGGTCAATAGTCTATGTGGTACTATGATAGTATGATGGTAAAGTATCAACCATCATATAAAGTTTGGATATTGTACGGATCTATTATATTATACGAAATCATTATATTTCTGTATAAAATCAGTGATTCATTGTGTTTGTTTGCTGTGTTATGCCGTGTGCCAAGAATAACTGTAATGAGGTAAGAAATTAAATCACATTGTATTTTATTATTATCTCGTTATGTTTATCCGTGTTCTAGTATTATAGTTTGGGTTTAAGTTATGTGTAATGTCCCAGGTTATTATTATTATTATTTTATTCATTTTAACAACGTATATTGTTTTAATTTAATTACATTTTTACATAAGTATATAAAACGAAATAGAACAAGTATAAAAAATAATATAAATAAAATTAAACTGTTTTCTTCTAGATGCGTTGATGGAAGATCCTATGTACAATTTACCTTTGGCCATCAAAAGATCCCCTTGTAGTTGTTCATGGTGAGCTAAGTAGATCACTCGTATCAAAATAATTTTATACCTATTGTGTTTTTACACTCAATTATATTCATAGGTGATATAACAGTTCACTATTTAATAAAAATGAGTTAATAGACTTTATTATGACTAGTTATACCGGTAGCGTAATGCTATTGGTCGATTGATAAATATTAACGAATAGTGGGGTTATAAAAAGCCATGTTAACATTACAAGTTGTTAACAGTCGGTTGAGGTTCGAACAACATAGCAGTTATTGTTATTAAGTGATTTTGATAGTTTATAGCAGTCGTTGTGAGACTGTTTCTAATACAAGTATTATTTTATACCACTATAATTTCAAACAAGTGCACGACCCACTTCATTGGCGGTCACTGAAGCTTATGGATAGACGTAGCCTTCGGACCCCGTAAAAACCAACCTAGTAATGTTAGGTGGTACTTTCCCAGTGAGACGATTCCCGTCTGAGCAGAAATAAAATGCTACTCTTTTTTCCCTAATAAAAATTTGCATCGCAGGTAGTGCACTAGACGTCGACCCCAATGCATATGAAATGAGGATAGTATGATGTCAGTATTGATTGTACGCAGCACAAAGACGAGGCTTGAACTGTAACTGGGACACAGCTCGCCCTTCAGGAAGTTGACCACCTATCTTCCTGACTCGTTTCTACCTAGACGGACATTTTAAACGTATTGTACACTATAGTGTGTAAAGCGTTTAAACACAACTGTAGAGAGAGTGGTACACAGTTTTATTTATATACGCATCTGTTTATTCCAATAACTATAAGCAACATATGTTTTTTATTCCAGTAGGTGACTCGAAAGACGTTGTCATATCCTAAATCAATTGGAAAATTAAAAAACCTGATGAAAAGGCTTCAGTTAAATCTAAAAATAATAAACCAAAGTATGCACAACATACATCGCTTCTTACTTAGCACGTAGTCTAGGAATTCGTGACTAAATGACAGCAGTAAATAAATAAGCAAATGATACATACAGGACTTCGTCGCGTGGTATGGCCGCTGGGTGCGTAGTTGTATATTGTGAAGACTGCATACTAGACAATCCTGCTAATCGTTATTATTATTTATGTATTAAGCTCTGATCACAAATATTTCACGATCCCTACCTGTACCACGAAATTCCCACGTAAACAGCTAACAGAACTAAGCGAAACTGTTGAGAACCGTAAATGTTCGCAACATGCCACCGCAAAGCCATTTACCAACAAACTGTTGAGAGGACAAAAGGGTGACAATACGTTAAGTAAGCTTTCCGGACTACCTCAGAAAATTACAAGTAACAATTTATTAATTATATATAATCATACGTGTCGCTAAGATTCACAGAAATGACTAACTGGTCAACACAAAACATGCTTCTCTGTACTTTGGGGAGTACTTAAAGCGATTCGTCGAAGCTTGTTGAAAGTAGAACGCGTCGGATTTCTGTTTTGATAAGAACCATTCAAAGAGACTTCAACACTCTAGAAGACTGTAGTGAATTAGAACTACTAGTGTAATACTGTATTGCTACTGATGAGTAGGGTCGCCTTAACTGTATCTGAAGAGGATACGGTTAGTTCGTACTATTACAAGTATTTATAAGTAACCGGTAATCGCAATACCACCAGGCCCCTATGTTTCCTTGTATGCCAACAAAAACAGAAAAATAATGTTCAGAGCAAGTGCATATAAAAAAATACTGATGTATACCGCACAGTGTGGTTACACGAAACCATCTCCCGGCGCAACTAATGCAATAATAAAGCAATTCCGAGCTCGCTGCCACCCAATGATAAACGTGCAGCTCCAGCTATTAATGGAAGATATTGTAACCTAGTAATCGGCGGTAAATTGTTTAATAAAAGATTTCTGAACTAACTGCGTAACGTGACCGGTTTCTGAACATATCCTATTTTTATTTTGTGTTACCGTAATCCTGATATTTAATGTTTATAGTCTGTATGTTCGAAATTTATAATACCTTTCAATGGATACACGCCCAATCAAATTTAGAATTGTAATATATTTTTTTCTATTTAGGTATCTATATTTTTTTTTGAAAGAAGAAAAAATGTTTGCTGATACTTAACACATCACCAAAAGTCAAATATTTTCTCCAAAAGGAATCGGCCACTAATCGTCAGTGATTGCATAAAATTATCTTATTACAACATATAAGATAAGTAATGGCAATAAATAAACAAAAACCTCTCGCATGTTTTTTATTGAAGAAAGTTTTTAGTAAAAGTTTTGAACCAAACTACCAATTCGTTTATACTAGCAGCCCGCCCCGGCTTCGCGCGGGTACAAATTATACACCTAAACCTTCCTCATGAATCACTCTGTCTATTAGTGAAAACCGCATGAAAATACTTTGAGTAGTTTTTAAGTTTATCGCGAACAGACAGACAGACGCGGCGGGGGACTTTGTTTTATAATTTGTAGTGATATTGTGAGGTTATAACGTACGTACAGTAGTTTATAGATGTATTTTTAGGAATATTTCCGCATAGGTATTTCTAATCGTTTAGAATTCTCGACTCTAAAGTATAAATACAAAAAAAAAACTCTCAAGGGAAAAAAAGAGCTTCCTAATAAAACTTATAAATTGTATTAGAATCTAAAGTTGCTTTAACTTATGAATACTGAACATCCATAATCGTATTCCCAATAAATCTTTCAAACCAACTCAAATCTAACACGAACCACACTTCCGAAATTTTACAGCGACACTATCACAACAGACGAGCTCCAGACAAGATCGCCACCGAAAAATCGATACATAAATCTGTTACTGAACAACGTCTTGTTCAATATCGATAGAGCCATCGAATACAAAACGGTGAGTGCCTATTTCTGGATTCTGTCCAAAACATGTAAACAAGGCTGGGCTTCCGGTGTTATAACATATATGAGTTATAGATGAGTCTGGCTCGTTCGCTCCAGTTTCTAAGATGAATGGCGAGAGTAAATGCAAGCTCGTAAAGTGATTCCCTACAGAATGTTCTCTCACTTTTAAATGGAGCTAGTTATCGTCATACTAACTTTCCCGTTACATGATATAATTATGTATATAGTCAGCCTGTGACCAAGGCCTGTGCAACCTGGTCGAAACGTCAGGCAATTCAGGGGTATGTAGTACCTATTTCGTGATCGCGTTAACTCCCGTGTATACACATAATTGTAGTTATCGTCATTTGTCGATGCATCTATGTGTGATGTTTTTCTTTATGTAGTGCCTATATTATCCAGAGTAATGTCAACATTGTTGTTGTGTTGTTACTATGTTAAAAGTACTACGTAGTAAATTAAGTGAAAAGTACTTTTTAAATCAAAAAAATCGAAATCTAATCGAAAAAGTGAAATAATGTCACTTCCACGACTTAAAAGAATCTAATGACATCAAAAAACCCGTCAAACTGTTAAGGCTGTAGGGCGTGCCGTAGAATTTGCCGTACATACACATATACATATAAAAACATACGATACATATGCACATACGCTCGAAAAACATTACTTCCTTTGGTATTCGTGGAAAAAACCTCTGAAATGTACGAGTATATCAAAATAATGGTGCAATCTAACATCTGACGGTTATAGTTGCCTAAATATGGTGTATTGTATTTTTGGAATCATACATGTGTCGTCATCATATTTAATCTTGGAGACAGAAGAGTTGGTTCATTGCTCATTCTATTTTAAGAGTTTTGTGTTACTTTAATTTATTGTTATTTAATTTAAATATTGCAATTGGCACATTTTGTGACTAAGAATATAAGAATTTTGTTTTTTTTAATAAGACTATTCTCGTACTATGAATGCTTCCTGTGCTGAAAAGACCCCCTTTTCAAACATTGAACCAATGGACACAAAGAATACACACCCTCGGGATAAGTATTTGTAAATCACACAATTTGTCTCGTGTTGGGTTCGAACCCCTAACTCTCGGTGCAACGAAAAACAACCTCAATAATAATGTAAGATCCCCAGGAGGGCCTACAAAGCGGTCTTGGCTGTCATTTTCCACCGTGGGCGGGTCAATAGCGGAAACTTACAAATAAAAGCATGTTTGCTATGTAGAATGTTTTCACATTATCAAGAATTAACACGTTTTTCTACTGTGTTTTGTACTCGCTTTTACTTTAGTTTTATTTTTCTAAGTGATAACAGAATAAATATTATTGATCAAACACATATTCCAACGTACGTAATCAATCCAAATTATTACTGGACTGTGAAACTGGTATGTCCCAATGTGCGCCATAGCACCCGGTCCTCCGTCTTTTGCATCCAGTCTATCCTTCTTCAGGTCGTCGGTCCATCTGGCTGGGGGGTTGTACCACCTTCCGCTTACCGATTCGCGGTCTCCACTCTAAGACCCATTTGCTTCAACGGCCATACATATCTTTCGGCATACGTGACCAGCTCATTATTTATACACAATTATTCTCTAATTATTCCGCGCGCCGTCATATACTATAAACGATTGCTGTTCATATTATACCCTGTTCCGAAGGTACTGTTAATACTCACTTAATGACGTCATAATTGCCACTTTGTCTCATAACATTTCACGAATGAGAATTTCTATATTATAATTAAGTTCCGTCATTGAAGCGAAAATATCGTTTATCGCCTAATGAGGTTATACAGATATTAATTTTAGTGTAATAAATACATATAGTCATATTTTAGTGATGACTTCTGGCCCCAGTGTTAGAGTAAATTATAAATCTGTAAGATACTTCCCGGTGACCTATATTTTTCTAAAGGCACAAGTAAAGGAAAAGTTATTTATTTATGATTAAAACATAGAAAAAATAACTACTTTTGTAGTAGTTTTTTTGTACATATGCGCTAGAGATTTGACCGATACTTTTTTTTATTCTGTAATGGAATAGGTGTTTGTCTTCCGACTCACCATGAGACATATATTGATAAGTACGGAACAACAGTTTCATTACTGCAAAGTTAAGCTTGTTTAGTGCTAATTTAACCTATAATTTAAATATATAATATTTCGTAAAATTAATTAGACTCACCATGCCCATATATACGAATATCCTACTAATATTATAAACGTGAACGTTTGTGAGGACGTATGGATATTTGTTGCTCTTTCACGCAAAAACTACTGAACCGCTTGCGACGAAACTTGGTAGATGTAGATATACTAGCTACCCGGCCACACGTTGCTGATGCATGGATTACCTTGCCACAGCAACGTGTTTTGCGCAATGTGTGCAATTTGGTCCAACTTGAGTCTCAAGTTGGACCAAATTGCACACATTGCGCAAAATTTAATCAAAATCGGTTATTTTAGGAGCTCATTGCGAACAAACAACGTGACACGACGTATATCAATAGAAATAGTTCCTGTGTCCTGTCCTGTCCTCCTTCTTCAAACTATATAACTACGAGTAATACATGCGGCCTTTCGTACCTTCCGACTTGTATACTATAGAAGTAATGAATCGGTGAACTCGTGCCTTTGATGTATCATTAACACACACAATCCAATATTTTTTTTCTCTTCAGTTTTTGTTTAATGATATTTTTTTCCCAAAGCTAACGTAATCGTTTTGTATGTTTCAGGTAATAAATCAGCCAATATGATTGCAACGTGTAAGGTTTGCTGTAAATAAGTATATCTCTTAATAGTTATAGCTGAAATTCAATTTAAGTCTGCAAATTAGATTTTTTCTATACGTGAAGAGAATTCTTTGTACGCAATTCTTAAAGTTGGACCGATTTAAGCAAAAATGATACAATCCACAAGGTCTTTGATTGTTAAAATATACCTTATTCGGAGTACATAGGTCACAAAAACTGAACATTTTCAGGTTGTGTATTGGTTTATTTCTGCTTAAATCGGCCCAGTTTATGTAAGGGCAAAAAGCTAAAAAATAAAAAATATGTGTCACAAATTTGAAAATTACGTGGAAACGGATACACCAAGCTACACACGTCCAGTATAATGTGTTGACCTGTCAAGGTACGAAGGCTATACAATGACAGTTCAAGGATGTAGATGTAGTCTGGAATAGCACATAGGCTACTCTTTCTCCCGGAAAAAATGTACGGGTCCCGTGGAATAGATTAGAAATTCCACGCGAACAAAGTAGCGAGCTACACAGCAGTACAGCTAGTAGCTTATGTCTAAATGATATATTGGAAAAAAAAAATCCATGATAATCTATCTCAGATTGTGTTCCAAAATTAATACTAATCATATAAAAATTACAATAATTAAATAGCAATTACCAATGAACCCGCACAGTCATTGCGTGCGTCTGATCCAATGTCAATAGCAAGAGTTTCTCACGGTCGTTCACTAACTAGGCAAATTGCTGTCTATGTGACGTGAGAAATCTGGTCATCGGTCATGATTTAGAAACTACGTACTTTTTGTTTGTACTCTCTTTGTTATGGAACATCTATTTGTATATATAAATAGGAAAAGACTAAGAAATTTAGTAACTTGTTCTTCTAGATACGTATACTATAGATATTCATTAATAATGTAATTCACGGTATTAATACACTTATCTTGACGACATGTATGTACTAGGCATACAGCATTCGAAGATTTAGAGGTCGTGGATATGATTCCTCCTCAGTACAGAATGTTGCATGTGTCATGGCCAGATCTTAAAATTGATTACTTCATGCTGTCTCCGACCATAAAATAATCGTAGTTCATGAAATGAGCGGTCACGTTTGACGATATGAACGGCTAAACGCTTGACTACTTCATCATATTGTCAAACATTTAGGGAACATATCGTAAAATAGTTACATTATTCACAGTAAGAGGCGCTGATATCGTTTTGTTCTTGCGATGCATCATGGTGGCGCGCTGTGGACAAATTATTTTTAAAAGCAAATAGAAGAAAAAACTGCAGTGAAATGTACAACTCAAAAGAGTGAAATATAAGTTCCTTCTTTATTTAGAATTTTATTACACCTTTTATATCATGGAAACCCTGCATTAATAATATGGTTAATATTGGATTTACATATCATCAAACGTTGACGTCTAAACGACACGGTTAGTTTCAGATAGCCAGCTCTAGCCAGCTAAAACTGACCGTGTGTTGTGGTCGTATCATGAAAGACGACCAATGTCGAACACATAATGCAGTGTTCAATTCCAAGATCTGACCACGGCGTCTATCATATATATAGTAATATGTGACGAGAATATTTTGTATGCATTTTTAAGAAAACTTCGCGAATGGAGGGACGTGAAATTTAAAGAAATGCTTAAAGTTTATATATAGAAGAAGTGCAGAAAGCTAAATTTTTGTGCTACAAATTTTAAAATTACGTGAATGTGGCTACATCAAGCTGCACCATTTAGTAATACGTTGACGTATATTAGTGAAAACCGTATGAAAATCCGATCGGTAGTTACTGAGTTTATCGCGAACAGATAGACGCGGCGGGGGACTTTGTTTTATAATATGTAGTGATTTAGTTCAAATTCAAAATCATTTATTCAATTAAGACACTAAGTGACATTTATGAACGTTAAATTGAAGCTAGAGTTAAAATCATAGATCGGCACAAACAGACGCCACAGCATGTACTGGATTGTCAAGGTAAGTTAGGTGAAAACACCAAAATCTACTACCTGCTTGTGTTGATCTATAACTTCCAGTTTCCAAAATGCGTAGGGCCTTATGAGAAGAATACTGGCAAAGAAACTCATGGCCACTCTTTTCAAAAGTCAGATCTTCAGGTACGATAGTGTTAGTGTTACACGAGAGGTAAACAGGATGCAAGCTGATGCCACCTGAATTTCATTTTATTGAAATGCTCCAAAAGCTAACGTAATAAAAAATAAAAATCACTCAGTGATAGTTGTATAAGAACATCATGTTTCTGTGTTAAAGAGTCATATCGTGTTATAAATCCTAATATTACACGTCTGTAATATCTCAGTTTCGACGAATGTATAATTATATTTAAATTGTTATCCTTTATCATTTAAAACAGGTGGTGTTTATTTTTTATAATTTAATTAAATATTTTGCAACGTTTGTTAGGAGACTTATGTAAGTTTGAGTTGGAACGCAATATCTATCTAAACCACGGAATTAAATTCTATAACGTGGAAATAGGTTTGCTGCGAAAGAAATTGCCAGTCTTGAAATAAATGACACAATATCCGTATACACAGGAGCTTCCGCTACTGTTGTGACTTGTGTACTAGTGTTGCAATTTTCAGAAAATATAATATTCTTTTTTATCGTTTCTAGTATCTATCTAGTACTCAGTGGTAGATGACTAGATATAATAAAACTAAATTGAATTCTCGTCAAAGCTTCATTAGCAGTTTTGCCACCATTTTGGATTTATTTTTTTACTAAACTTTTAATGGCCTATTTAGTAAAGAAGACATCAATATAAATATCTATTGAAATCTTGTCCCTTGGTTGACATTTCCATCAAAATTACTCGAGTAGTGTCAAGTTCTCGAAAGTTTCTGAGATTTTGAGGAACATTCCAGATTATATCAAAAATATTTTTTTTGCAAGCTCATCCACACCAGGACATGCATCACCGAAATGATGCAAATGACGCGGCTATCGAATTTACAATTCAATCACAAGCATTTGACACAGTAAACTCACCGTTAACTCTTGAACATAAAGGTCGAAATTCCGTTGTAGGTACTCACCAAATTGCTCCCAAACATGAGCCCACTTTCCTTGATTGGTAATTCGATCAGCTAGTAGGGAAAGTATAGGAAATGAAGGCGATGAACTTCAAATGTGTCTTGTATGAATTGCATTCTAGAGAGCGATGGGGTTACGTAGTTAGGGTACCATGCCGGAGTTCAAGCGATGCGAATATTCATTTTGGAGCAGTACTGATGGTTGTTTCGTTTTTTTTTGCATTTATAAGTGGATTTTGATCTACTTTTATATGAAACTTCGTCATGGTTTCTCGGTACGGGATAGAAATATAAAAACCATTGTAAGTATCTATACTGGTAGGTATTAAGGGTTGCTTTGGTGTGAACTATTCACGTATTTAAATTTTATTATCTTAGTAAAGTAAGAGAGAATATTAGATTGTTTTATATACAACTAGCTGCGCCCCGCGGTTTCATCCGCGTAAGTTCCTCGTTAAGTTTTCTTAAATTTTCTAATTTTTCGCGAACCTTCTCCTGACAATAACAAACGAAAAAAAAAAAATAGTTAGCGAAATCGGTCCAGCCGTTCACGCGTAATACCGTGACCAAGGTCACGGTATCACTATCATTTATATATATATATAGACTAGATGAAAACCCGGCTTCGCTCGGGTGAAATGTGACTCATACATAATACACAATCTTTTACAAATTATAGGTAGATATACGTGTAAATCGGCCATAACGAACTCAAGATGGCATCCGAGTGGCCAATATGACGACTGCCATTTGGACCATTAAAATTTAACAAAATACTCGACAATCCGAATTTTGCGGATATATATGTTGTCGACTCGAAATCATTATTTTTTTCATGTTTTATTATTCAGGTAAGGTTTCAATCGAGTCTACCGTACCCCTTGTCGGAATTATTAATATAGATTTGTACTAATGTAGTGCCCGAACTGATGTCAGAGGCTCTCATGGCGTATGGAGACTTGAAACATCTGATTTCCTTAATTGATTTAAACTTTCGCGATGTGTATCATTTTAATTTCATATAATTTTATTTAAAAAAAAAATATTAAATTTTAATTCGTAAAAAAAAAATATCACCGCCTTCAATGCCCCTGAATAAGCTGTATTCTTTATCTTCATATTTTCTTCACATTTAAATGGGACCAACCTTAATAGATATTGCGTACAACATACAAACAAAAACAATATTCAGTCGAATTGAATATCTCCTTTTTAAAGTCGGTTATAAAATGTACCGCACCTTATAAATATTAAGGAATTTTATTACTAATAATAGTAATAATTAGTAATAATAATTATAATTATTATTCAACGATTAAGTGCTGTTTAATACCTACATCTAACCTCGTTATCTTAATTTATGTTGCGTATTTCTAATTCAGTTTTTGCTTCTTTTTTAGGTACTCGTACACATATGATATTTCTTCATTTCTGTTCCACACAAAACCTACCCATTAGGTCTTTACATCTTGTCATTTTTGTCCATGCTAAGGTTGCCTGGAAGGAATTGCATTTGAGCGATAAGGCCGCCTTTTGTACATATTAATGTTGTATACTCATTGTACGTAATATTTTAATGGTGTACTATAAATTTTATTCTATTCTACTTAGTAATTCAGTAACTTAACGGAGGTTACTGATATGACTACGTAAAATTTAACAAGACCTCGCCAGATACACATAATTATACCTATATAATTCACTTTTTATACCTAATAAGAAGTGATTTTTAGTATAGTATAAAAAAATAAAAAGTACCTGAGAGACCGAGTTTCGCTCGGTAGCTTTTTGCAAAATCGTCATTTTTGTATAATTCCGTTTTTACAGAAAATACAACTATGCAGTTGAACTTAAAATGCAAAACTGTATCTGTATACAAAATTTCATCAAAATCCTTTGAGCCATTTGCGAGATACCCGAAATATAAATACATACATAAATAAATACATACATACAAGAATTGCTCGTTTAACGTAAAAAAATATGCAGGAAACGTGCAATATTAGCAGCAAATTTTATTTTTGCAATATATGTTTTTACATTCGCGTTATTGAATGTCGAACATCGACATGTTTAGTGAGCCATGAAGCAATTATAACGTTTGTTCTACTTTTGATGCGAATTCACGTTCTAAATACATTAGCAAGGAAATTGTAGCGGTAACAGTAGGAGTGAGTTGACCCACGTCTGGGCCACTAACCGCGACACTGATACACATCGGATTTATGATATTCGATAGCGGAGATTTCGCTTATTCCGTTTCGAGTTTCTAAAAATTAGATGGGTACGTCATATTTATATAATATCGCACACCTAGATCTAAACAGGTATTAACTCAAAAAAAGAAACACTTTTTACGAAAAAAGTCGAAGAATTAATTACCGTGTGTGTAAGTTTTGGAGTTTTATATATATGCAGCTACAAGACAGATATTGTAAGAATATTGTTTTAATCATGTTTTGGGTCTTAAAATTGGATTTTTGTAGTTATTTTCCTATTGCTTAACAATGTATGAAATATGACTGGCCTGTTGGTCTAGTGGTTAGTGACTGCTAAGTCAGAGGTCGTGGGTTCGATTCCCACTCAGGACAAATAATTGTGTGATGAGCATGATAATTTGTTCTGTGTCTGGGTGTAATTTATCTATAATATGTATGTATTTAGAAATATTTATCAGCAGTCTGGTTACCATAGTACAGGCTCTGTCTAGTTTGAAGATGATCATGTGAGATGTGTGAAGTTATATTATTTGTTTTATTATTTTGAGTTGAGGCCGTGTTGGTGAATTTAGCGTTTAACGTGGAGACATTTTTAAATCTGGGTTATTGGTCGGTAGGTATTCAGATAACGAATTCAATGGTGTGTATAACTCAAAGTGCATAATTGAAAGTAAGCTCGCTTTTAGATCTAGGTGTGCGATATGTCTTTTTGAAATTGACTAGCTACCCGCACCGGCTTCGCACGGATGCAATAAAGAATAGACTAGAATTGAATAATAATGTTGTAATTTGTAGAATCGGACAAATTCCATCAACTTTAAAAAACCAGAGGTGCGCATCCTAGTTTAAAACTAAAACCGACGCGACAGGTCGCTTCACCGCTTGATATAGGACCCTCCTTAGGCCCGAAAGTCCAACCATACAAATGTATATCACTACATATCATAAAACAAAGTCCCCCGCCGGTCTGTCTGTTCGCGATAAACTGAAAAACTACTGATCGGATTTTCATGCGGTTTTCATAGTGTAATAGACAGAGTGAATTATGAGGAAGGTTTAGGTGTATAATTTGTTAAGATTTTGTGTAAATTGATTGAAATATTGTTGAAGATGTCTCTGCTACCCGTACGAAGCCTCTAATAAATAGTAGTATAGTAGGGTTGCTAGTCTCTAATAAATATAATTAGCATACACGAAAGTTTCCATGATTAAATAATCAAATAAGAAAAAAAAAAAATTTTAGGTAAAAAAAAAAAACACCGTGCGCCTGTATGCCAATTTTGCAGACCTACGAAAAGTTTTTAGTAAATAAACCTAAAAGTAACGTTTTTATTCGCCATTGAAAACGATAAAATCAATGTATTTCGGTCACGCGACTGACACTTACTTATTATAGCTTTGTAAGTTGGCCTTGCCACCTAATAGGATTTGTACACTCGAGCCTTGCGAATAATGGCGATTGATATAAGGTGGCTGTTTTTTATATTAGTCCACATACTCTAACTATACCATTACACTTCCTTTATTGTAAAAACCGGACAAGTGCGAGTCTGACTCGCGCGAAGGATTCTGTAAGCAAACAAACTTATTAGGGAATTAATTCCTAAAGATTTTTGCCTGTTTTTTTCGGAAAGACAAACTTAACTTATCAGTTATAATAATACTCTCCCGTACATCGATTTACGGCAAAGTCATCTTTCCAAACTTAAAATGTACGTTTGTAATCACAAAAAATATATTTTTGTGATATAACAACAAATTAACGACTTTCAGATTTTCTCCTTTACTTGTGGTGTGAGACTGCTTCTAACCAAATTTCATGATTCTAGATTAATGGGAAGGACCCTATTATACGTTTTGATGTACCTGCAAATTTCAAATTTGTTGAAAATATATTTCTATGAAAATTAAATAACCGTATCTTTTGATTGCATTGACTTGTAAGCTTGATTGTTATACAGCTTCATGGGAATGCTAACATAACTTATTTATTGTCAATTGATGCCTTCACGGGTTCCATGGGCAAAGGATCGTGACAGATAGACAGATAGATATAATAACACCTTAACGACTTTTGGATTTATTTCTTTACTTGTGCTATGTAAGTAAGTACTCTTTATTGTACACCAAATACATAATATTTATACATAAAAAACAACTTAAACATAAAATGCACAATGGGCGGCCTTATCACAACAAGCAATATCTTCCAGGCAACCTTAAAGATTATGTGACCTTCTTTGCAAATTTTTTGGGTTAATGGGAAGTACCCCAAAAAATTTACAAAGAAGGTTTTGATTTACCTGCGAAATGTTGAAAAATGCTTAAATCTAATGTTTATATGGTCGTGTCTTTTGATTGCGTTGACTTAGAAGCTTGATTTTTACAGTTTCAAAGGACCGCAGACATGAGTATTGTATGTTAATTTCAACTTGATGCCTCCGCGGGTTCCTGATAAAAATTGTCTTGACCGACAGACAGACCGACAACAAAGTGATCGGATAAGGGTTCCTTTTTCTTTTTGAGGAACGGAATCCTAATAAATAGTACAAAAAAGCTGACAAAGTTTGTCAGAGTAGCTAAGACTTCATGTACTATTTTATTCACTATATAAAGTGACCATAGTTACTGGCTGATCGAAATATCTAATTAAACCAACGGTCAGGACAAAGCAGGTAACCACTGTTTGCATATCGAGACATCTGTTTGCTTCAATGGGTAATTAAGTTGTCACAATAGTTATTAGACGTACATATATCCTTGTGTACCTCCGTACGCATGTCTAGTAATTGTCAAAGCATCAAAAAGTTGATGGGATGAATACACGTTGTTACACTTTCAACAAAGGAACATGTTTAGATTGGTCACGATTAGTCTTTTTTATTCACGTGCCAGCCGTAGTTTACTAACTAGTATACAGATTTTATTCGAGCAAACCTACCTCCATCCGCTTAAAATCCGGGATGGCATACGACCGGTATAACAGAACCACACGCAAAAAAAGAAATAAATAAAAAATAAACTGAAAAGTGTACTGAGCTGCTAAATTTCGTTAGTTAATTAAAAGTAGCTAGCGGTTTCATCCGCGGATTATGCATTTTCTCATACTTGGTTGTTGTGTTAGAAACAGTCTCAAAACCACTGATATAAACTATGGAAATCACTAACTAACAGCAACTGCCAAGTTGTTCGTACCTCTGTTTGCACTCAAGTCAATCGTTCTAAACATATTCCTACCCTTTTATAATCGAACAATTTGTTAATATTTATCAATCGACCAATAGTATTGCGTTACCGGTATAACCAGTTTAACTTATTTTTATTAAATAGTGAACTGTGTTATCATATATCATCTATTATAGTTTGGCCCTATTTTTAATAAAATAAATAAGAGTTTTTGATGTGGCGAAAACAGTTGCTAGATTGATTCATGTTTATACTATGTTACTGGTTAAAAATGGGCATATATCCACGAAAACTTGCACATCCATTCAGATGGTTTTTATACTTTCAACTTTTTTTTATATACCTATCTCAAAAATATTTCTTTTTAGACTCATTACATACAGATCATCCATTTTAGATACATGTATAGGAATTAATAAATATACACTGTGGGAACAACGTCTGCCGAGTTGGGGTCCGGGTAGTGTAGTGACCTATAAATTCCTTAATAAACAGGCTTCCAACGCATGAAGGATTCTTCAAAACATGAGATTCAGGAATTCAAACTAACTAAAAATCAACCTTCTCAGCTTTAGAACATAAGTGTATTTTCAACAAAAAAAAAGGTAGGTACAAAGTGCTTTCATAAATCCTAAAGCATCAAGAAAAGTCCTATTTACGTAAAAAGTCGATTTAAATTCAAAATAACATGCAAATAACGCTTGCGAGGTCATATCGGTACTGTTGCAATATCTTTGCATAAATGACCCGTGAAGTCGCGAATACGTCTAATGAAAAACCTTCGTGCTTATAGATCTATTACAGTTTAAAGTTATGAGTTTGACTTTAAGCGTTTTTATTATCATTCAGCACGAAACAATATGCTTTATTGGACACTAGCTTTCGATGTCAGTTCGCGTGAATATAGTTTCGCTCTGTACCTACCTATCTGTTTCAATTCAGGGTACAATTTGTGTCAGTAGTCGTAATTTTTTTTTCTAAAAAGCTAATTGTCGACAATTATAAATGACTAATCTCTCATTACATTAAAAATCAATTACAACATTTTTTTGTATTCTAGTATAAGCAACTTAGTGTGAATACATCTTTAATAGAATTTATCATTCCGTGGAAACCTTTCTACCGGAATCAATCAGGCTCAGTCAAAACAGATTTGATTCAATTTTCCTTCGCAACAAGTAAGCTCATTCATTTCCTTAAGGCTCTGTTTTTATATGCTTTTCTTTGAAGATGGAATTATATATCAGAGCAAACAATGTTACAGATTTTGATACCGTACACTGGTAAGAAAATTTCATACGATGAATAATTGCATTAACTAGTCTCTCATTCTCCCTGCAATTAGTTGTAATTGGACAATCGGTCAATCGAAAATAGTTATCCATTTTTGATTCTATCGGTAAATCGAAAATATATACCTATTTTCAATTTACCAATTTAACGTAGGAAGTCCTGAGATCCCTACTCAACATAAAAAAAACAGTAGGTATTAAGCAAAGCAAGGCTTGCCATTTAACCACCGTCTATTGAGGTACTTTCCCAATTAGACAGATTTAAAAAATGTCCAAGTTGATAAAATATCTTGTCATCTTCTTCTTCTTCTATTTTTATTTGCACCTACTTCTTCTTTTCTCTGCATCACCCAATGGTTGACTGGTAGAGAATGCCTTAGGCATTAAGTCCGCCAATGTACCAAATGTGCATGCATAAAGTTTAAAATAAATAAATAAATATCGCGTAGGACTGGTATTAACTATTAATAGAGCATTGCTTAGGTGGTTAGTATATATAACACCTACGACTATTTTATTGATGGGTAGCAGACACCGACGCGACGTCACGTGGAATGCCCAAAATAGATTTGAATTGAATTACATGTCTACGGAGATTCTCGCCGGCATTTTGCAAGGTACCTAACCATAGTTGGACAGGCGTCAAAGGCTTTGTTGTATACTTTTAAAGGTTTTAGTTTTTAATCCAAGTAACAAATTTATAGAGGTAAAGTTTTTTTTTTAAGTTGATAAACACAGTATACCGTCTGCCAGCGATGCCGCCAGAAGATCCGCTAGATATTGGCCCTAATTCTGTTACTTCACTCGCTAAATTAAAATTCACTAAATTTTCTTCATATAAGAAGTAAACCTTGTATACTTAGAAACAAGGTATTATTTCAAATTGAAACAAGTAGGTAACATATGTCGCTATCGAAATAAGCAATTTATTTATCGACTAAAGTCTGATACGCTTAAATAAACTTTAATACCACGTAGCGAGAGCCGCTATCCGTTGAATGCCATCTCTTTTGTTCTGTGTTTTTAGTAAGCGTCTTCGTAGGTGTAGATTAAAAACACGTCATCCTTGTTCGTTTTGAACAAGTTTTTATACGGGAATTATACAGCGTTTGAATAAATGGAGACTCTCGCTGCGTGGAAATAAAGTTGAGTATACGTTGACAGGTTTTATTGAAATTTAGAGGCGCTGAGAAATAGATGCTAGTAACAAATAGACCTTATTACGAAGAACACTAGGTTGATTTCAATTAGTCAGGTTTTAGTTTAGTCGAGTGTACAATAGAATCGGCACCATTGTGTAACTGGAAAGAAGTTTAAGGGTCAACTCAGATTGAACGACAAAATGCTCGAGCACTTTTCAAATGTAAATGGTACACCGCTGTCACTAGATTACACTACTTGCATACGATTTTCAGCTCTATTTATTATTTACACAGGAAAAAAAAATACATTTTGATAGTACTTGGGCAATATGCAGCTCAATCTGAGTTGGCCCTAAGTAGGAATTGATAGAGTTAAGAGTGTTTATAGGAACCTTTAAACACTTACCATTTTCCATGACTTTAGTTGTATAAAATGGTGTTATATAATCACTTTGAGGGAATAGATATATTTCTTAACTAAGGAGTCATATCGGAAACAAATCGCGAGTATACTCACTAGTAAATCACTAGTTACTAGTAAATAATTTTTTTTTTTCTTATTTTTAGTTTTGTTGATTTAGTTTATTTAAAATTCATTTGATTTGATTTAGTTTGATTTGCTTTAATTTAATTTAATAGAATTTGATTTGATTTGATATAATTAATTTTATTTGATTTAATTTAATTTAGTTTAATTTGATTTAATCCGCTTAGTTTGATTTCATTTCTTTTAGTATAATCTCATTTAATTTAATTTAGTTTAATTTGATTTAATTTTGTTGATGTGATTTAATTTGATTGGGTTTGATTTGATTTATTGAGTTTAGTTGAATTTAATTTGATTTGATTTATTTTCGAGAAACTCTGTAATTGGCATAAGAATCTAATTTAATCTATTATTTATGTATAATGTAAAGGAGCTGTTGAGTTTCCTATAAATAAATCACCTTAGCATATATCAACAGAATTCTGTTTACGATATCTTTAGTTTTGAAAAAGTAAGAAGTGTTTTATTTATTTACAAGTATAAAATTAAATTTTACATGTAGGCATTCATTGAAGAACGTAAACCACATGAGGTAGGACCTGTTTTTCATAACTAAGGCTCAAGACTAATCCGTGTTATCTCGACCCCGGCCATAGGCCCCGTGATGAATCGCCGTGTGATTTTAGTCGGTTCGAAACCTCCTCCAACCTCCTCTTTCTGAGATGGCACCCGAGACGATTTCCAAACGATAATAAAAAAACAGAGTAATAATACCACGGGTATGTACAAACACAGACATGCATACACTCACGAATGTATCTCCAAAAGCCGGGGTCACCTACATTTTGTCAACTATAATTTTGGTTCCTCTCATGTAAATAATATGATATTTCAACCGGTCACTTGGGATTTAAAGATGGAAAAATTGGGAATATATTAAAAGAAAAGTTAGGTAGGGAGGCAATGGAAAGAAAGCGATATCTCTTATACAGATGTAAGCAATAGCTTGAGCAGGGTAGGGCCGGGAATTCCAAGCCTTTTAACGTTTCCGACGTCAGTGGTATGGGTAAGAATGTTAATTCATATTTAACCCATTCCAATCTATCCACTTACCGATATATTTCAAGAGGTTATCCGAAAATATTTGCTTTATCTTTTCATACTAAACATGAACCGAAACAACGGGAACATTGAACTCGACGCAGATAGCGATCACCTACGCGTTACACGGCTTGTTTTGTAAACAGAATACTTAAATGGGTAAGCTGAATATTGTGGTGGTTTATTCATAATTAGTTTTTATATATAATCTAAAGCTGGAACACTCTAGTTAGGTTTTATTTTATACTAGCTGTTGCCTGCGACGTCGCGTGGAAATCCAAATTTATCCCACGGGAACCGATTTTCTGCTATTTTCTTAATTCTCCGTTCCTTAAGAGCCTTCTACAAAGTATTAGAAAACATATATAAAAAATGACGAATGGAATCGGTTACGTCGTTCCCAAGTTATGGCATGACCAAGGGAAATAGGGTTTTTTTTGTGTGTTGTTTTCGAGGCCGCACCTGAATACCAGCGTATGCTGAGGTGGCGGCCATTTTTGACTCTCACAGAATGGGACCTGTTTATTTTTTTTCTTCTCTCTCTCTGTTTTAATTTAGTATGTAATTATTATAAAATCTGTGCGTGTTCTAAATAAATGTTTTTCTTTCTTTTTCTTCTTCTCTATGTTTTTTTTTATGGTATAGGGAGAAAAGGAGCAGACGGGTCACCTAATGGTAAATGACTATTGCCGCCCATGGGCACCTGCAACTCAAAGTCACAAGTGCGTTGCCGGCCTTTAACAGATAACATATTATCCGGTCCGGTATAGGTCTGAGTAGTGACTGACATGCGTTGTGTGTTCTATACTGATATAAATAATACCTAGTCAGCACCGAATAAGCAATGTTGATATTATTTGTCAGAGTAACTGTGTCATGAGATCTTGTTTGCACTTTGTCCATGCAAATGCAAGTGTGAAGTAGAAGCACATTGCTTAGTTGTTTAACGAAATCGCCTCGGGTATCAATATTCAAAGTACACAAGAGTACAAATGTACTTCTCTCTCTGACTTGCACTAATCAAAGTGTAAACAAGGCGTTTGAGTTTTAGCACAGAATGCATAATAGTACCAGTAAATATACAAGTCACAGTTTAGTCACAGTAAATATACAAGTTTATACTTTATACTAATAATATTATAAACGTGAAAGTTTGTGAGGATGTATGGTTTTTTTTTTTAATAAGACAATAGTATGTTAATAGTATGTGACAATAGATAGCTGGAAACCTAGATTAACATATAGGCTACTTTTTATCCCGATATTCCCCCGGGATCGGGACTTACACGGATGAAACCGCGAAGCGCTGCTAGTACTTTATATAACAACTAAGACACACTCATATATTGACTGTGTCTTCACTAAGACTAGTTATTATATAAAGCAGTATCTGATAACTGATGGATCGCGACTCACATAAATCTGGTCAAACAACCTGTCTTACTATTTACTTCTTTTATTGATATCTTTTCAGCGTAGAATCGACCACATTAATGGGATATAGGGGTCTTTTGTCTACTACGCTTCTTTAGTGCCGATTGCCAGACTTCAAAACCAACAAAGCCTTCAAAAACGATGTTTCGTTAAGCATGTTAAAGCAAGTTATAATTAATATCTAATACGCACATTAACTTTGAAAAGTCAGAGACGCGTGACGGGGACGGTACGTTGGTTAGACCACTATGACTGCATTCAGCATCAGAACGGTGAATTAGCATAGATATAGGCGGCGAGGTTTCAAGTACCAGGGGGAAGTGGTTTGTAGATTTGAATTTTATCACGACAAACATAATATAATCTGCAGACCTCACTTGAAATTGTTTGCCAATCCCTCTTATATATTTTGCAAGCGTTCTTTATAAGGACTATCAAGGTGGCAAAGAATAAGACCCGTTTAATACTATAGTCGCCAAACCACCGCTGTTTGTGCGAGTATTAATTTAAACACTCAAACGATGTCATGTCCATATTATGAAGAATTACTGATCTACGTGGGTCTCACTGAAAGTTTTTAGAGAACCGGCCAGTAAGAAAGCAGCCGATGAAAAATTTATTTAATTTCGAATCAGGAACTTTGGCAATCTGTAGATGTTTCATGATTTCATGTCATTTGTTTTTACAATTTGGCGGCAATTTAAAAAGTGTGTAATGGATTTGACCAGAAAAAAATTTCGCTCAATGATTTATTGCGACTACAAGAAATAGGTTACAAACAAAAATATATGTACATTCATAGTTCGTTTAAAACCCTCTTAACAATTTCACCAGTTACTACATTTTAAAACTAGTGACTTTCAAATTTAAATGCTCAAAGTTTCTTCTAACTACAAAGTAAGCATTTTATCAGGCAAAAGCTTACAAAAATTCAGCATAACCGAAATTCCCAACTCAAACATTCCCCTCAACGAAAGTGCCATAATTCTCTTATGTACGCCATAAACTTTTCCCGACCGTCCATTTACCTCAACGACAATATTTAAAACAGATCACGATTCTCGCACACTAGAGTAGAGTCCTACCATTTTTACACCGGCCGATACGACGCTAAACCGATGTTAAGAGAGTTTATCTCAATCTTATATTGGGATATACACATAAACACACATACACAATAGACGCAATAAAATCTTATTTCAGGTCGCACAGCGCTTATTACCTACAGTGACATTCACTTAGAAGTTGCCTCTCTTTCTATCGCATAACTCTTACCTGTTTTTTTTTATTTTATTTGTCTCTTTATTGTACACAGCGCGTCAGTGAGCATCGACCTAACGTGCAGCCCGGCCAGCGACAACCCATTGCATTTTGTGCACGATTAGTCGACCCCGCCCTGTACTTGTTGATTTTTATCTTTAGACTAGCCGTTCCCCGTAGTTTTACTCCATAGGATGTGATGTTGCGTAGTCTATAACGTTATTATAAACTACGTAGCATCACAAGGCTTACCTCAAAGAACGTTTAAGGTTCCTTTGACACACATTTGGAATTGTTGGGATCATCGGAAAACTTAAAACTTCAAATACCAGTGCATTCAACAAAGTTTGCTGATATATTCAGCTATATATATTATATTAGTATAGATAGTTAGGGTTAGGTGCTGGGGTAGATATTGGTATGTCCCATAAATTATATTTATACTTCGGGTATCATCGTAAATAGTCGGCCATTGTCGGTACGCCAGCCAGAGAAATTACGTGACTTAAGGCCCATTGTTGTACTGAATCACGTGGGGGAAAGTCGTGTTACGGTCGTGACAGATTCCAATTTACTGTATTAGATATTGTATAATTTCAAGCTTGGAATTTGTTTGCTTGTTTTAATTATGTTGTATTGGCTCCAGTTGTGCTATGCCACAAAGGTCGTCAAATTTTGATTTCCTTCCTGATAGTCTCTGGTATAATAAATCTGACTTCTTTGATCTTTATTTGACGGGCCTGTTGGTCTAGTAATAAGTGATCCTGACTACTGAGCCAGAGGTCGTGGGTTCGATTCTGACCCTGGGCAAATAATTGTGTCATGAGCACGATGATTTGTTGTGTCTGGGTGTAATTTATCTATAATTTATTATATTATATGTAATTAGTAGTATATACGTATGTTTATCAGTAATCTGGATACCATATATAGGCTCTGCCTGGTTTGGGATCAGACGGCCTTGTGTGAGATGTGTCTCAAGTTATTATTGTTGTAATGCTGGTGTTATCTAACAAGATCGTATTTAAACCTTTATAATATTAGTATTATTGAATATAGATAAATATAACCAAACAATGTCTTTGATAATGTGTCATACAAGTTTACAAATGACTGCTTGTATTGTAGTGTTATCTGAGTAAGTATGTCAAAGACGTCATATATCTAACTGTATTTGACCAATCGCTTTATGAATGGCAATTACTATTTATTTCCTTTCCGTGATCGTCAAATGCTAGCATGCATAGAACTGACCTACACTTCACAACTGTTGTTTGTCATAAACTTTTAGTACGTTCGTCAACATTTTTAACGAACTCAAAAAGGGGAGATTTTTAATTCATGAGCTTTTTGTACTTAAACCGATTACCTCATTGTGACTGAAGATTTACTTACCTTGAGGGATTAACAAGAATGCTAGTAACATGTGGCACATGTTACTACTAGCAGCTTATATAAAAATCAATAGGGTAAAAAACAGAAAGTTCAGAGATCATTAGCAATAAGGAAAAAAACATATTCGTTAAAGTGCATGTTTTAGAATGGGAGAACGAGAGATAGGGGGTTAGTACAGGCGATTTTTTCGGCATCAATGACCAAAATATTACAATTCAAAATCTTAAAACATCACAACATTTTCCTAGTGCCTTGTTACTACCGATCTTTATAAAAATAGTCAAACAGATTAACTTACGCCCTTAAAGGCTACTCATTTGTAAGATATCATTAAGTCTCTCTCGTACTATCGCTACAATGCGCCATAAAGTGACAGAGTCGGCACGAAACTTAGCACCCATTGAATAGCGTTTTAGTAATAGGTCATTATTCCAGTAGAGACACGTGGTGCATGACCGTGACCACAGGTTTATTTACAGTTGAGTGACCGATTACTTGGAGTACGTAAAGCTGTCAGTTCTTGTATAACAAAGACCAGCCGCTGCCAGGAACATTCTAGGGTTGCGGGTCAGGTAGATTTTTTTTTAAACCAGTTGACCCGACAGAGCCCTGTCAAAATTTCAATAAATTTCATGAAAAGCATCACTTTTAGTTTTCCCCCCTTATCGGTAAACTTATAAAATTTTCTTTTCTTAAAACTTTATTCGGACTATTCTTAACGTAGGTCCAGGCATTCTCCCAAGTAATACTACACAATAAAACAAAAAAACAAATCGCATTTTATTTTTGTTTATATAAATAAATATTCAGCTTGGTGGACTGAAAAGTGACACGACAAGATTAACTAAGTAGAATGACGTACAGGAACTAGGGTACTACAGATTTCGCTATAATTTGAGATGCCGTTCTGGAGTAGACACAGCGCCATAAGCGCAATGCTACTTTTGTTCCCCATGGGTAGGCCAGAGCCTCAGTTAAAGGGTGCTATCTAAGTATGATGTGCAAGGTTCAAGCGATATTAAGCTTTGCATCAGGCAAGCCGTGTTTGTTTGCTTGACTTATTTGTATAAAAAGACAGGCTACGTGAACAATTCGTTGACGAAACAATTGTTTAAATCTTCAACTAATATTATAAATACGAATGGAGTTTGTTTGTTACACTTTAACTATTCTATCGATCATCATGACATTTTGCATTCACATTGTCAGGACTACAGAAAAAGACATAGGGAACCTTTAATCTACAAAAAAAACTGAAACTGAACTGACTTGATTGACAAAAACTATATTAACGCGGGCGAAGATCTGATAGTGTTATATCAATCGAAAGAAAAACTTCCATCTGTTTAGGTTTGCGGTTTCAACGCTTTCTTTAGCCTGACCATAGATACAGTTACTCAATAAGCACGACAAGATGGCGGCGTAATGATGAACATAATAACTGTCAATGGTGAGTGGCGGATGCTGTGTATGTCGGAAGCGCCGTATGTTGTGCGGTAAAAACTATCCGAGGCGATGACCTGATAATAGTGACGTGGCATGTTTTTATCGATACCTAGTACAAACATTGTTAGCTCAGTCATATGTATCCTACTAATATTATAAACGTGAAAGTTTGTGAGGATGTATGGATGTATGGATGTTTGTTACTCTTTCACGCCAAAACTACTAAACCGATTGCGATGAAACTTGGTATGTAGATAACTGGAGACCTGGATTAACATATAGGCTACTTTTTATCCCGATATTTACACGGGATCGGGACTTACGCGGGTGAAACCGCGGGGCGCTGCTAGTATAATATAATTATAAAAAAATTCTGGGACCTATTACACAACGCGTTCTAGAACAGAACTGAGCATAACTTGTGCTATTGGTTCTTATCTTTTTTGAAAATTCTAAAAATAAAAACACAATTTTAGTTTTACTTAATCATATACCTATAACTTATATTTATTTTTATGTTCCACTAACAAAGATCTCTATCTCGTTGATTAATCTGAAATAAACACATAATTTAATAGTTAAAAGTCTCCTTTGTACTGAATTATGTCATCCAGTTAGAATATTGAGATAGGCGTTCATTAACGGGCGCCTCAATTTAGGTTAATAACATAGAGCTATTTAAGGTCAGGAGCGAATTGATTCGTTGGGTAAACTTGATGAAATTGTATTTGCAAGGGTCTTGAGGTTAATGAAAGCTTAATGGTTAAGGAGAGGTTCTCAGAGTCTAGACTACAATCTATAAAGTACTTTAAAGTAGGATGGAGGTAGCAATTCGTTGAAATATTAAATTTTTATATATATCTATACTTATTATAAAACTGTAACAGGTCCAATTCTGTACATTGAAAATATTTTAAGAATTTCATTTCTCTATAATCGATATTGAAACCAAAACTATATTTTTTTTGATATTTTATTTTGGTCTGTCTGTCTGTCTGTCTGTATCATGGCCGCGCATCACGCTGAATCTTCTGAACGAATTCAAATGAAACTTATCATGATTAGAGTTTATACTACGAGTTAGGACATAGGATACTTTTTATCCCGAAATTGAGGACAGTTTCCTTGCGAGGGGGGATGAAAATCAAAATGTGTTCTTAGTTGCAATTCATTAGCACGTAGTCCCATTACAATCATTCTTTTTTTGTTGGAAAGGAGGTACTTTGAAGATTGTCACGTATAATCTTTTTTCTTCTATATTTACGTGTATAATAAATCGGTAGACGTGGAGTTTTTCTGTTTGGTTGCTTCACGTAAAAAGTAAAAAATTATAGGAAATGTATTATGCACGAGTATTGTGTGTAATTCGGTGTATAATTTAGTATCGGTTCCTTCTATCCATAGAAAAAGAGAATTCAAAGTTTTCATGAAAAATGTAAACAATACAACACGTAACGAAATCTGTTGGTCCCAAGTAATACTAATTATACTATAACGTTAAATGGTCATTTATTTTTTTAGGTATTTATTATTAGCATAGATAATATTAGCATAGTATAAATATTCCTATGTCACGGGGGGCTTCACAAACATTTAAACAACGGACACAGGAACACCCAGACTCGGGACAACTATTTGTGGATCACACAATTTTTTTTTGTTGCGTGTAGGATTTAAACCCACAACATTCGGCGCGGCGTAGTGGCGAGACGACCACTTAAACCATTGTACCATCCGTGTGTTATATAAACATAACATGATACCTATAAGTAAATTTTTAGAGCAATATTCATTATAATTTAATAGAAACTAATACAATCTACATATACAATCTATATAATAATAATAAATCTGTAGCGAATGCGTTCTGTAGGTACACCCAAAAATATCTGCAAATAAATTGTAGTGAGTGTTAGAGAAAAACCAACCGAATCCATTTTTGGAATTTCTGTCTGTTTATCTGTTTAGTTGTACAAACAACATGTAAAAAGTACAAAACAAACGTGTTAATATTTTCTGCAAAACAAAAATATTGCACGTAATTCACTTTATCCATAGAAATAAAAGCATTTAAAATGTTCCAGAAAATACATATCATTACAATGCAGTTAATATTACTTTAGATTAGACCAATAGATGTTGATACATTCCGTCATTGGCCCAAAAAAAATCGTTTATTTTATGAAAAGTGTTAATTCTTGAATTCAAGAATAAATATTTTTACAAAACAAACGAAACAAAGTATTAAAGTTTATACTTTTTAGAAGTGCACATAACCTAAAAATTGTTGTGTATATGATTGTGTGGTCTATATTGATGAGGGCTTTGGGGAAATTGTTTGAACGCTCGACGTACCTGTGTTTCCTCTACGCAAATTTAAAATTATTTGTATGCGGTTACAAAATAATAAATTCGTTTCTTGGCAGATTTTCAATCTTAGGACAGCGTAGGGGAACGCGAAGCGCGGTCATCTGCTGACCGTGAGCGTAAACGCGCTGTCGAGCAAGTTCGAGACTTCGAAAAGGAAGTCACACCTAAGTATATGCATAGAGTATTTATAATTAATCAATTTACAAATATATTTCAGGGTGTTGTATAGAATATACATACATTTATAAAGGTTTATTATACGGTTACTAAACAAGAAGATCTAACACGACACACCAACAAAATTACATTTAAGCTGAAATATTGAAAGGTAGCCTGTGAAGTTCTTTAATATTTTAAGACTATTCATTTTCCGTTCGATTATATTATTAATCTTATGTTACCCCGTGACTGACTTTAAAAGCGGGTGTTCAGAGCCAAACATTTATTTGTTGCGGACGTGGACCTTAGTATTGGCTGGGAGTAATCTGTTAGGTATACTGATGACATGTTGGTGTCGGCCCAAGGGGCCTATAGTTTCTAGGAAGCGGCACTGACTAACTAACTACAGCAAGTCTCCCAATTAGTCTGACGAATCGAGGCGTTAGGTCGCCACAGTTGTTTTATCGCGTCCGCGATGTACAGCGAGGAGAACTTCTGGCACAAGGAGGTGGCGGGGTGGATCCGGTAGGAAGACCTCCAGACGGAACGGTTTCACTCGCGCTCACGTATTTACCCTAACAGTGGTCGCGGGTGGATGAGATGGGTTTTATGTCCTTCACCCGCAGCAGGATCTCCCGTAAAGGTCGTGTCTGGATATCGCCCAGTTAGTAAACGGAGCCCGCTTGCCACCCGCGGACTGGTGCTGGGTGTACCATGGGAGGCATAACGTCGCGTTTTGTATGCTCCGAGTTGTTTCACCGCCTATACATGGTAAAAAATCCTGTCTAGAGGAATCCCCCCTTTCGGGGAGACGTGCTAAGCCTATTATAAGCGATATATTGTTGTTTTCCGACATAGACGCGAACGAAGTCGCGGGCACAGCTAGTGTTTACTGTATGTGATAATTCTTTAGTACGTAGGTAGTCATATTTCAATTACTTATGCCTTTTTTGTTTTAATCACGATCTCTATGACAGTTAAATATTTTGGTCAAAATGCGATGGATGGCATATTTAGAAATTTTATGCCATAACAAACGATATAATTAAGCCTCTTCACTATATAAAAAAATGTACCATCAAAATGAAAAAAAAAAAAAAACAGTTAATTTCTATTTAAATTTCTGGGTTTGGTCAGCTGTTCTTTTCAAATCCCACGAATATTTTAAATGTGAAAGTTTGAATAGCTGGATGTTTGTTACTCTTTCACGCAAAAACCTCTGAACCGATTTTGATTGAACTTGGTATGTAGATAGCTGGAGACCTGCATTAACGCATAGGCTACTTTTTATCCCGATATTCCTACGAGATCGGGACTTACGCGAGTGAAACCTCGTGGCACTGCTAGTTATACCCATGTTATAAAAACTTAAACGTCAGGAAAGACAATCGAAAATGTATTTCACATGTCCAATAGAAATAAATGAAAAGAAACAGATAGGAGATAAATATCGGTAGATAGACAGACAGATCGGACCGCCATTGCGAACCAAGCTGATAAACCTTATACACATTCAAACGATTGAAATCTTACGACAGCCGTGCGTATATACGCCATCGGCGTGATTGCTACCATATATTTTCGATATATTTCCTTTTTTTTTTCTTAACAAAAACGCGTACAGGCCAGTGGACGGACACAAAGGCAACATTCATACAACCCTCCTTTTGTGTTCCCCTATCGGAACATGTGTTTTGTATGGAACACACCTGTAGTTTTTAGTGTAAGTACCTACTTCCGGATGGAAAATAATTTTGGGTAAATGGATGTGGCACTCCTGTATTTTACCAAAACTAACTTACTTGTGAAAACCAAAAAGATATGTAAAATGTTTAGAATGAGAATTATACTTTTCATATTATATAGATGAAGCGAATGAATAGATGTGAAAAGAAAAAACACAATTGTATTGAAATAGATAACCATTATTGGAGAAAGTCGGTCGAAACATCGGAAAGTAATGTGTGTCATTTTCCGACGTTAAGTGTTTCTTTACCTCTACGCGATTTAGACCTATACTTTAGTCTTGTGACTATATTAGAAATAGCAATAGTTTAAAGTCATTTAAGAATAGGCAAACAGAAATAATATGTCAAATTAATTTAGTCGTAATGTACCTAACACTTACAAACACCATTAGACAGATTTAAGTCTAATCTAGTCGTCATCTAGATATTATAATAAATGATAAAATTTCAATTTGTAATTATAGTTTAAACTCGGTTCTCAATTGAAATCTAAGTTTCTCAGAGTTCTTAAATTCTTACATATCAAAATTTTGCCATGGTCGTAGGAATAAGCGATATAATAACAAATATTTTTTCAAAGAAATCTCTAAGGTAGGTTATAAAATTTGAAAATAGAATCCAAGTAAAATAAAAGAAATCGATCTTCTCACTATCTAGTATAAAAAATTGGCAATTTTAGGTAGGGACATAATACGACCTTCAAGCCTTCGAGGGAAGACCGTACCTCGAAGGAAGGCAACGCATTTGTGACTCTTGAGTTGCAGGTGTCTATGCGCGGCGGTAGTTACTTACCACCAGGTGACCCGTCTTCTCGATTATCTAGAGGGATGAGGGGGATACGTTCATCGCTTTGCTTTCCAGTCCGTGACTGCCACTCGAGATTCTTTCCCCACTAGATGGTCCGACGACATTTTTAAAACAGCATTGAACGGTTTGTACTCGTGGTAATCTTTCCGAAATTATTGCCGAAATTATGATAATCATGAAAATTATAGATACCGGTTTCGGCCTGTATTGCGATAATATAGACAGTATTGATATTGATACAGAAGATGATATTGATAATCTTTTGATAAATAATTCCTTGTCGAAACTTTGGCAACGGTAGACTAAAGTTTTCTTATTCGATTAACATGCTCAAGCTCCAGAATCGCAGCTCTATATAGCATCGCTCATTCAGCAATAAAGTTCTCGTAAAAGGAAATTCCTTGTGAGTAATCTAAGTATGAATGAAACATAAGGACCTAACGCGTTGAACACTCTAGAACCATTACCACTGTCGCATGCACAATGCTTAGTAAAGCATTGTGCATGCGACAACACCACCGCCACTGTTCACTGTGGTACTCCACAGTGAACAGTGGCGGTTGGCAAAATGTCAAATGTATACATCGAGATACTTAAAGAGTCCCTCAGTGGTGTTTCAAGGGTCTGAAATGTTTTGAATTAGTGAAGTTTGAGAAAACTGTTATGTTTGTATTTAACCGTCAAAGAAAAGCTCAATACTCAAGACCTAAAAGGTTTATTTATTTTTTGCTTTTAAGTTCTCTTTCATGGGTTTAAGTTTTTGTTAAAAAGTTTTTTATTTTATGATTTTTTGCGGCTAGTAACTACTATCTTGTAATAGGTATAATTCTAAATGCTTTAAAACGCTATCAATATCGGTTTTTGTCACTAAAACAACAGTTTTTATATCGAATTTCGGTAAGGTATATATAAAAGGTATGGTTTCCGTCATTAGTTCAGCTTCATGATGTGATGATTTCTACGCAAATACCTGATTAAGTTATGAAAAGTAAACAGAAATACTATTCGTGCCCACAATTTTCGAGGGTTTCCCATCATCAGATCTTAACTTCCTTACCATGGGACCACCCTTGAGGTATACCTTATATGACAAAAAAATAATCATTAATATCGGTTTATAAATAACGGAATGAGGGCTGACAATACATATTTCTTTGTATTTTATATAACATTTTGGCCTTTAAAAAGGTACCTGAAACCATAATTCATCATAAAATTAGATAGCCTATTGTCTGTTCATCCTCACGTTCATGCGTTTATAGCAGCGTTAGTGTAATGAGTTGCGATCAAGACGATCAAGTGTTTGCTATTTCGGAACAAACGCGGTACATTACCAACTTGAACCCTCACCACGTGGGTTCACGTGGACCCGGTCAAGCATTTACCTTAGCTGGAGAAGTGAACAGGAATTATAGTATTGCGTGACCTGTGTTACTAGCAATATATAATAAAAAATAATCGTCTTTTGTTGGCTTGACATTGAAAACCTTCTGTATTAATACTAAGTACTCAAAAGTAGACGTGCATTCGTCCATCTACGTGCAAACAACATCCATCTAGTCCATCGGTTGTATTTCACACAAAAACAATAACAATATCTGCAATGGATGCCCAAACAAGGAGAGTAACCATGTGATATGAATAACATATAAAGGGTAACGTGTTACAATCCAGATTAAGAATAAAAACTAGATACAAGACTTCAGAAAAACACAGGTCATATGCAACCTATAAAACTTCCACGACAGAGTGAAAAAATAAATAAAGTAGATCATATTCTAACTCGCACTTTTCTCAAAAATAATATAAGTAAAATAAGAGTAATTTTTGTTGCGTTGCGTCGCTTGTGGGCGGATCTGGGACTCACGTTGTACGTACTCCCTAATGTTGTTTTTTTAATTATATTTAAAAATTACAGACAAGAATATAGACCAAAGTGGTATCACCTAGTGAGAATAAACATTTCATAATGTTAATAAATAAACACATGTACTACTGACTAAGAATACCACTACTTAATGATGTCTCTCTATCAATATTTTTTTTTAATAGTGGGTTTACGTCGTTTGCTTAGTGGACAGTCAGTAAAAGTTACCTGACCATTATGTCCTGCCATATCGTTTTAGCGAATTATGTGGTTCATACATTTAGATATTTACAATTACTTTCGTTTCGTAAGTAAACATCTTACGAATTTTACTCATTGTTACACAGGTTATATTATTAACGGTTTGTACATTTTGACAAAAGTTTTAATTTTCAGGATTTTGATATGTAGCCTATTAATGTTATCGCGGTCACCCTTTGTATGCCCATCTCGCTCAACTAAATTGGCTTGTGAATAGTCTCGAAAAAAAACTTGCTATTGTTGTGTGCTTAGTTTGCAAATGTACTTCTACTTAGAATAATATATGAGGCAGTTTAAAATATTACAAAAGCTATCGTGTAAAAACTATCTTATTAAATAAACATTATACGGACATGGACTATCAGTGAAACATTAGCTAATTTTTATGTTTTACTTTGAATTTTTTTTTATGGTTCCGTTCCTCAAAGATAAAAAGAGACTCTTATAGAATCACTTTGTTGTCCGCCTGTTTGTCAAAACCCTTTTTCTTAGGAACCCGTGGACGCATCAAGTTGAAATTAATACCAAGTACTTATGTCTGAGATCCCTTGAAACTGTAAAAAAGTCAAGCTTCTAAGTTAATGCAATCAAAAGTTACAGCCATCCCTTTATACCAATCTTTAATTTTTGAAAACGACCACCGTATAATTGCTAAAATGTGTGTTAATACGCCTCTGTTTACGCCTTATATAAATAAATGCCACATTTAATAAAACGGTTTCAAGACCGTAGTTAGACATCACTACTAGCATTTTTGTAAGCGAAATGTGCAAGAAGGGCCACACTCACAGCGCTCCATAGAAAGAAATAGGATAGGCTTATTAAAAGCTGTTCCCGGATTCCTCCTATTTTATGCGCAGTACGGCACATCGTGTGGTTTTAGTCGGTTCGATTCTGACACACCGCCCCACCGAAAACCTCGGTCTAGTGACGGCCCGAGGGTGTTTCCACACGCACAAAAAAATAAACAAAATAAGGCAAAGCACAAGTGAGTAGATTGGTATCCCGAATTATACGAGTATAAGGCGGGTCGTTGTTGTATCCAAAGCGTTTCCAATTGCAAGGTTCAATTCCTCCAAATAACTAAAAGAAGCATCCAATTTCAGTTTGGAAGAACATACCCCTTAGTTTTCTATCCGTGAAGTAAATTATTGCTTCTAATAAAAAGGTTGTCAATTGTACAACCATGTAATATTGTTACGTGTCGGTCGTTTAGGTTCTCTTGGGAAGATGATGCTTCTCTAGTCAAACCCCATAGTTAAGCATTTACGTATTTGACAAGCGTGCCTGCATACTTGATAACATCGATGCAACACTAAACATGGTACATTACCGATTTGGTGAAATTCAAACTATAATACTGAGATAATTTCATCCGATACTGAGATCGAAACCATGACCTTACAAGTCAGCCTTTCGAAACGTATCGCAGCAGTAATGAGGCAACTAAAGCCGAGAGAGTTTATTCGAAATGTTGTGAAATCGTGTTCCAAATGGTGTATTAGTTCAATTACAACCTACGTTTTGATATACTGCAAGGAGTTAGTAATATAGACAATTATAAAAGACCTAGGCCGAATGAGAGTCACTCATCATTATTAGTTTCGGTTTGGTTATCAGTATTCGATAGATAAGGAATGGGCGAGGGACCGGCACGTTAAAGAGAGGAAGGGAAATCACTCGATTTTGAAAAAACTTCCACCCTGAAGTAGATCCGCATTCAAAGTGACATTTTAGTGTGTTATTGTGATGGGTATAGACTCCCAAAGTGCTGTACTGATGTGCTGAATTATCAGCTCGAGAATTATCTTTGCCCATTGTTTTGCCATTACCAGTGTTATATTTATTTGATACTCTGCGTTTTTCATAAGTTGCAAGCGTCCTTATTCTACTGATTTAAGCTGATCATCAATATTAGGAGTCTAGGATAATTGTAGGATAATAAAAGTTTAATACTTTTAACTGTCAAGGAGTTCATTCCCTTGCAGACAACATTCTATTACTCAATATATCATCTCTTCCTGACAAAGATGACCATAAAACAAACAAACGTTATACATATATTTCTAGTTCTTACCAGTTTCCGTATTCAATCTTATAATATCCTGATTCCCACCCTTCAAGAAGTCCATACCATATAGGTTATCAGTTCTAAGAAGATATTCTTAAAAAGGTGAACCATATGTATATTGTACTAGGAATTAACTGCGTAAGTCTTTATGCGTCGTCATGGGGCGGGTCATTTCTTTCCCTCTGATATGGCGAAGGAGATGATGGCTGGTCCATGCGTCATACTCGTGAACGGGTGCTGCTTGGGGTGACTGGTCGGCCTAGTCAGCGATGCTTTAGCCTATACTATTATTTTGGTTCGATCAACTGCAACTCTAGCCTCTTAATCCAGTCACGAACTATGTTTAATAAGTTCAAACCTTCAACGGTATCACTGAGTGATTTTTATTTTTTAGTACGCTAGCTTTTGGAGCATTTCAATAAAATGAAATTCAGGTGGCATCAGCTTGCATCCTGTTTACCTTTCGTGTAACACTAACACTATTGTACCTGAAGATCTGACTTTTAAAAAGAGTGGCCATGAGTTTCTTTGCCAGTATTCTTCTCATAAGGCTCTACGCATTTTGGAAACTGGAAGTTATAGATCGACACAAGCAGGCAGTAGATGTTGGTGTTTTCACCTAATTTACTTCGACAATCCAGCACATGCTGTGGCGTCTGTTTGCGCCGATCTATGATTTTAACTCTAGCTTCAATTTAACGTTCATAAATGTCACTTAGTGTCTTAATTGAATAAATGATTTTGAATTTGAATTTGTGAGTACTGGTTTGCGAGAAGAACGGTGTAAAGAGATTTCTCTTTCAAAGTTGAAGCATAGCAACCACAGAAGTATCCTCGATCCATTCTGATTTCAATCGCAAGTAAAGAATACTATTTGTATGGTACTCTATTTCTTGTAGACAGGGTTAATAAAGCTTTTTGCTGGCTAATCTTCGGTTCAGTACACCTCTTTAGACCTTGGTAACCTTTTACCATAAGGCCGTGAGCGTCGCACTTTAAAGGACGATGTTGGCAAAGTATAAGCGATATGACAGTCCAGGTCAAACTTGCTGCGTGATATAATATTTACAAGACACAAATAATACCTATTGGTAGAACATCAATAATAAAAGCTCAGCAATACCAGACGGCTTATGGAGATTTCTAAAATAATTACCGCTTACCATAATTGAAGAAGAAGAAGAAGAAAGAAAGAAAACATATTTTTATTTCCGAAACATCCTATAACTATTACAAACAAATTTTTATAACCAAAAAAAAAAAAAAAACACACTTTTTGACGAATTATTAACACTAATTACAGCATAATTTTATTAAAAATTGCATGTGCCATGTGCCATGTGCTTATTATGCTGTGTTTTATTAAATATTATAAGTAATATATAGTACTAACGACCCGCCCCGGCTTCGCACGGGTAGCAGACATCTTCAACAATCATCAACATATTTCAATAAATTTAAAAAAATCTTAACAAATTATACACCGCTTCTTTATGAATCACTCTGTATATTGGTGAAAACCGCGTGAAAATCCGTTGAGTAGTTTTTCAGTTTATCGCGAACAGGCAGACGCGGCGGGGGACTTTGTTTTATAATATTTAGGGATTAATATTATTTGTGTCTTGTAAATATATTGTTGCTATAGTCATGTTTGTTTTCTTCTTCAACACGAACTGGAATAGAATTTATTAACCGACGAAAAAAAAGGAGGTATTCGACCGTATAATATTTTTTTTTTTTTTTTATGTCTGTTCAGCCATACTCCGTTATTTATGAACCGATTTTGATTATTCTTTTTTTGTTAGATAGGGTATACCTCAAGGGTGGTCCCATATCAAGGAAGTCAGGATCTGATGATGGGATCCTGAAAAAATTGAGAGAAACCCTCGAAAATTGTAGGAACGAATAGTGTTTCTGTTTACTTTTCATTACTTTATCAGGTATTGCGTTTAGAAATCATCATCATTTTTCATCATCATCATCATGATTATGAAAAAAAACCATAAAATAAAATCTTTTTAACAAAAAATTAAACCGACGAAAAGAACTAAAAAGCAAAAAAATAAATAAACCTTAAGTCTTAAGTATTGAGCTTATTTACATAAACTATCTAATTTTATATAAACTTATTTTGAGTCGGCGCCAAACAATAAACTGATTAATTATCAAAATTTTATTTGGCGCCGACGCAAAATAAGTTTATATAAAATTAGATAGTTTATGTAAATAAGCTCAATACTTAAGACTTAAGGTTTAATTATTTTTTGCTTTTTAATTCTTTTCGTCGGTTTAATTTTTTGTTAAAAAGATTTTATTGTCTTTATATTTGTATGTTGGCGTGCTATGGCGTGTGATCGTATTCCCGAGTCAGGCAAAGTAGCAATATCCTCCTGCAACAGGGGACCAAAAATGTAGCTATTTAAAAGTGTGTGCAATACATCTCTGATTACTCCACTCTGAATAAACAGGCTTGAGTATATAGAAGAAATATAGCCAACCAAAAGTATTACATAAAAGTCAAATAGGTCATTTAATAGATATAAGCATTACATGTACAAGGTTCGGACGCCCGTGAGCTCACCTTGTTACCAAAGCCAATAAATTTGATCACGGGCACGTACCAGCTTAAAAGTTATTACGTTTGCGACTCAATTTCAGAAGCTAAAGGTATTGAGTGCCAGATTAAAACTTCAACACGAACTGGAATAGAATTTATTTGCTATTTTGTTTACCACTTGTTGGTATTTGTATTTGAGCTTGTTTTAAATTTTTCACCGACTTCAAAATGTAGGTTCTCAATTCAACTGTTTTTTTTTGGTTTTGTGTGTGCTACACGATATCTTTGCTATTTGTAAACCGATGAGTAGAAGATTAGTCCCATTTATCACGATGTCGGTGCATTGAAGTCAGTCGTACTTTTTTTAAAGTTAATCTTTTACGTCATCAAATCTCACTTAATTATACTCTTTCTCAGATTCGCTGATTTCTGTGAGCATTGGAAGAAATATATTTTATTTTTGAACTTTATCGGTTAAACTACATCACATCGTATAAATATAGATTTAGGATTTAGGTGTCCCCGCTATTAAATTACGTGTATAAGGAATAAATGTTTAATTTTCTTTTGTAAAACTAATTTTTAACGTTTTATTATTTGATTGTTTAAAAAACATGTTAAATAGACACGAGTAGAAGATGAAAGAATCTCCTTCCAAAAGCAGCTTGACTAGAGAAGTTGACTGTTATGCGTGTTTGACTGTTAAGCGGTGTAAAAACAAACATTTAGAAATTACGCTCGGTCCCGACTTATTCACATCAATAGACAAATAGATAATATTCCGAGGAATTAATTTCTGTGGTTTCATTAAAGTAGGAATTATAATATCTAGGCTTATCAAGTCTTGAGTATGGCTGCCCAATAATTGAGCAATCCAATTTACCATCTTCTTTATCTATAGGTGTACTTATGAAATAAAGAATCTGTTACCTATTTTTCATAACTGTTGTCGCTGCAGATTTAATCGTAAGCAGTGTCAACTACTAGATTCGAGCGTGTAAAACGCACCTGTGCGAACCCGGGGCTAGTCGCTAGTTTAAATTATATTGCAGTAACTCCACTGTAGTATGTGAAGACTCCCTACTAAACAATTATATTATCTTCCTAAACTAAGTTTATCCACCAAGTCTCACGGATCATGCTCTTGACATATTTCAGAACCTATTCCGGAGTCTTACAAATAACTTTTGCAACCCAATACACTGTCCCCTTTAGCCCATAAACTGCCTACCTTACTACGTATCGATTTCTTTATAAAAGGAATAACCGCGTGTGACCCAATGTATTTAACTGCAGTCCACATTGGATAACCATTTATGGTTTCAGACAGTTGTAACGGAATTTCTGTTGCCTTTTCTGTTAGTGTTTTTGCTGTTTGCTTAACTACTGGTACACTTTTCTTCTTAAGGGTTAGGTGAAAATGCGATGCTGCTCTGAAATGGGTAGGTATGGATCAATATGAAGTGTTGTTTATCATGTTTCAACAGTATTGAACATGCGGTATTAATGTAGACATTGTTTTGAAATTTGATTTTAATTAATATCTTATTACCGTTAATTGATAGACCATTTTGCACTATATGTGATTGATAATGGTGTTCATTATGTTGTTACAAAACTCTCAAAACTAGACTAAAAATCACTAAGAATTAGTTTGATCCCGTCCAGCGACATTTTGTATAATGAACACGTAGGACTAAACTACGCAAGTTTACCAAGTCTATAATACTTTTTGGTATTCCGTTGAAACATTAAACTAAAGTTAACCGCCTTAACAACAACACAGTCGGCATTGTCTCAATAACCTTAGTAAGGTCAAACGACTTTAATGCTTAATGAAGTCTAAATTTAATTCGATGTAACCGACAGAATAGAATATTTATATAACCTCTTAATGTGAGACTTATACAGAATTGGGACCAACGACAACAATTTAGTCAGCAAAAAAATTCTTTTAGAAAAAATATTTAATTTTAGTTATCTCTAATCCTACTCAAACTCATGTTTTGGGTTACAATGTAAAACAATAAAAAATAATTACATCTTACTTTGTTTGTAATATAATAGGCAGAGCCTACGAGTAAAGGGCAAGGACTTACTATACAGTACAAAAGTGTGTTACATACGTAATAAAAGTAAGGTCCTACAATCCTATTTTGTAATAAAAATAAGTATTGGTTTGAAAGTTTGTACGGAGGATTGCATGTTTGTAAACTAATCACGCATGAAATAATAATATAAAAGTATAATACAAGTCTTTCTATAGCCAGGGAAAAGATTTCAGTCACGATCTTAAGGCCTCAGCTCTTTGAAGCGATCGGTCTTCACCAGGTCTGTGTTCAGGCACCAAGGTGCCTGAAAAAGACAGGCAAAGTCAAGACTTTGCCTGTCTTTTTGAGATGGGGAGCGACGGTCTTGACGACCTTGTCTTGTTCAACATCTTTCAATGCGACGGAACGCATCTTGCTTTGTGTTGGCAAACGAAAGAAAGTGTTGATAGATTTAACTTCTTTATTACTTTTATTAGGTGATTGCGTCACTTTCGTTTCGTTCTTAATCTCCTATCAAATGTGTTCCTTTCTATAACGTGTGGATATACCCACGGGTACCACTGACCCCGTTATGTCGGACTCGAACCGACCAAAACCACATAGTTTACGCTTCAGACTCTCAGGAGCTCATATCGAAAGTATACCTTTTTTTATTGTATGTAAACCTCCCACCGGGGCTACTGAAGAAGTGGTATGTCGGAATCAAACTGACTAAAACCACACGGTGTTTCGTCACAAGAGAGTCTATTGCAAGAGACTCGGGTATACTCTAGGTAGGAAGACCCTAAAAACAGCGGCGCGTGCAGAGGGCCTTGCCCCCCTTCCGGTTCACGCGCGGAACACGTCGTGCCACCGTCTTAGGCCTGTTTAATATAAAGTATACCTAATTAATTACCATTTCTGATAATATCAATTCCATACAACCTTTGCCATCCATTCTCGTAACTGGTTCCGCAACAATAATTGCCCTAGTACAGTTATCACTGCGCAGACGCAGCGGCGCCGGCCCGGCTTACGTAGCGGTTCTGTGACCCTTTTTGCTATATGGCCTCAAGCATAAGCGTAGAGCGATTCGATTGTTAGAGTGAAATACAAATGGGACCCAAAATTAATAAGTGTGTGTAATCAAGAAAAAAGAGCATAAATTATACCCAATAAAATAGGTCTAACTGTGCATGCACCATCACCTAAAGTGATATTGTATTCTATTTATTAAATAATAAACAAAACATACATTTCCCGTGTAAAAGAATGGGCATGCTTATAATGACGTTTTTTTACACAGCTGTGGTTTGGGACGATGCAGTGGGTGAAACACAGATATGGGATTGTCTGTGCTTAAACCTAGACTAGGAGTTAAAGTATAGCAGATTTCTGCTCGTAACGTCCGGTCCGATTGTTGATGCACCATCACCCAAAGTGATACCGTATTCAATTTTGCTGGTAAGTTTTTTTTTATCAGTAGACTTTTTTCGAAAAGACTGTGTGCTTGTTTATCAACTTAGTGGCATAAAAAAATAAAGTAGTCTTTGTTATATCTATATTTCACGACAGTTACATTCATTCCATTTACTTACATTTCACAATTACAGGAATGGATTACCTCAGTTCCAGAAGAAAATAAATTGAAAAACAGGTAGAAAAAATGTTGCAAGAAAGTATTAGAAGAATGTAGAAGTGAATGGAGCATTCCTGTCCTATTAGTTCTAAAAAATTTTGATTCTAGTGATGAGAACAATAGAGATTAGTATCTAATAGACTACTGAAAATTAAAAATTTCCATAGAAGACGACAAATTTCCGCTTACAAACATAACTATCAGTTTGTCTCTTTTTACTTGCACCTTAATTAGTGAGGTAACTGTAGACAATTTGACGTTTGCGACGTCTGATGCTTATTTTAATATTTGTCATAAATATAAACCACTCATTAAAGTTGAATCAGCTACTATTTCTGTGTAAAATTAACTTTTATACAAATAACAGTTGCTAGAATACTGTTCATAAATACCTATCGACCGTGAATTGCTAATATCTTTCAAACTTTCAAGCGGCGCGGGCGGTAGCGTAATGGTAAGGTGTCGGACTTGCGATCAAGTGGTTGCGGGTTCGAACCCCACCCAGTGCACTACCGACGTGCACCCACTCCTAACACAAGTATTTAGCTCAATTGGAGAGGTTAACAAGAATACCAGTGATGTGTGACCCAAGTTGCTAGAAATCTTTAAAAACAAAAAAAAAACTGACGTTTTGAATTTAAAACCACTATTAGCATGTTTTAGTGAAATCTCCCAGGAATTTTTAGTGGCAACAATATTAAACTGGCCGTGGTAATCAAAATAGCAGTACTTTATTTTTTTTATTCAAATCAGGAGTTGGCCCATATCAGTGGCGAACGGTAGAAAATACTTAAATCAAACGTGGTTTCAAAATCCTTGTGAGTTTTAACGTAAAAAGCAGGACTACCAATTTAGGAATAGTCGCACAACGTACATGACATACATTATGCGTATTTGGATTACAAAAAAAACCAAAAGCACGTTTACAGAAGTTATAGTCGCGCTGTGTCATTTTGTCATTAAGTACTTTATTGTTGTAGTTAAACATATTTTATAAAGAGTTCGCCACTTATGAACATAAAGTTCAAGTAAACGAAGACAAACTCATAAACTCGTATCTGTTAGTAAAAGCTCGTCCTTTACGCACCACATTTTATCAATGTCATTGGTATTTTATCGTACAATGTCTAGACATAGGATTAGAAGGTTTTTAATAGCTCATTCTGTCGGCTGGGACACGTAGGACGTTTTGAAATTAGAATAAATAGCGTTAAAATCTGGATTGTTGATTTATGAATACCTACTCGCTATTAATATCATCAGATTAAAAAGGTCCGACTGATTTCATTTCTACTTTGTTACAAGCTTTATATATGCTTGACCTAAATCCATATATGTAACGGAATCTTTTGAAGTAGATTTCGCCAAAATCAAGAAGTCCGATTAACTTAAAAATTTGCACACGTATCAAGGACGTATAAGAAAACTAAAATAAATTATAAATTTCAAAAACCACCTACACAAAATGATAAAAATAGTATTAACGGCCATCTTGGATTTGAAATTTATCATAGTGTATAGTATTCTACTAGTCAAGCCCTTTCATTTGATACCCATATTGAGGGAGTTGTGAAAAAATATGTAATCTGTAAAAATCTCGGACCGATTTTTATCAAACATAGCTAAGAACACTCCTGACTAATTCACCTTTCAAACAAAAAAAAAACAAAATCAAAATCGGTTCATCCGTTCGGGAGCTGATGAGATGCCACGAACAGAGACATGTCAAACTTATAACACCCATCGTATTTGCGTCAGGGGTTAAAAATAAGTTCTAGTTTAAAAAACTGTTAAAACATACTTTGATAGCAAACCGAACTATAAAGTAGGAAATAATTTTTGATTGTAATAAATTAATTGAAAAAAAAAAAAAACCGTTTTGAAAGACAAGCTTTTATAAAACGTGTTTTTTACTTATACTTATTATTATATTCTCCTCCAAACTTAACGTGTATGCAAAAATTTCAACATAGTCGGTTAAGAATAACTACTTTAAAATTCAGTAACAATATTTCTTCTGAATAAACAAACATTGCCAGTTAACTAAAAGCTTGAAAAAAAGCGTGAGGTGCTTGAGAGAATGAGGTGAGTGAGAATTTCCCATAAAAAAGCGTGAGGTGCTTGAGAGAATGAGGTGAGTGAGAATTTCCCATAAAAAAGCGTGAGGTGCTTGAGAGAATGAGGTGAGTGAGAATTTCCCATAAAAAAGCGTGAGGTGCTTGAGAGAATGAGGTGAGTGAGAATTTCCCATAAAAAAGCGTGAGGTGCTTGAGAGAATGAGGTGAGTGAGAATTTTCCATAAAAAAGCGTGAGGTGCTTGAGAGAATGAGGTGAGTGAGAATTTCCCATAAAAAAAAAAATTAAAAAAATTTCACACACGCAAACATACATATCCCAACGAAAGCCACGGGGCCAATGATCAAGTCTCTATCGCTACCACTACATAAACTACTTCAACATATTAATTTTCAGAAAACAGAATATGTTACTTTACGATAATCTGATGACGATGTAACAAATTGTGTGATTTCAGTGAAACCTACGAACTGACGGTCTAATACCGTATTGGCCTGATTCCCTCGTACTTTACACGTGTGGGAAAATCAACACATTTTCTTTGTTAATAACCTGATCGGTGTTAAAGGATGGTATGTGATTGACGAGCTCTACTTTCAAATATTTCAAAGTATAGGTTTTGTCTCTGTCTGACTCACTTGAACGTCTGTAAATGAGAAATGAGAGTGAGATAGTATTTCTGATAATGGAGTTTAACGTGAAATATGTTTTTCTTTGTTTAGTTAATTTATCATTGTCAGCTGTAGTCTGTGTAGTAAATGTTTTCTTTTATTTTTTTATACCGACCACAGCTACTCTAGGGAATATAACCTGTGGTACCGCGCTGTACTTTACAAACATATATATGTACCTATAGTATTACCAAAGTTATCTGCAAAGAACACAAATAATAATATGTTATTTGTTCAATTATATTTGTAACTCACACTGCTACAATATTGTAAAACTAACTTTTAAACTTTCGCGTTCCATGATATAATATTATCTACGTATCATGGAACGCGAAAGTTTAAAAGTTAGTATAGCAAACCGTTACGGGTCGGAAATTGCAAAACAAGTGCGTCAACTAGAATATTTACGTAAAAAACGTGCGCGAGTTGAAACATCGTTGATATTTCTAGTGAAGTGTCGCGATTGGGACTTATTACCTTCGTGTGTTCGAATAAAACCACGTAGTGATATCGCATTTTCACGTAAAATTCTAACAAACGCGAGTGTACGCCTCCTGAGACAATTAATTCGCAACAAACACAGTGATTTGGAGTGTATACAGAGAGAATTATATGCGTTACATTTGAAGTGTTGTGTTAATCTATCTCAAACGGACTATGATTTGTGTGATCGGGTTACGTTTCTACAAGCGAGTCGTACCTTCGAATTGTGTAGTGAGAACTTTGAGCGTAAGTTCTCGAAGGAATATAATCGACGGTATGCAAAAAATAAGACGTCACCCGTGGTACCCGATCGGTCGAAGGACACCGTCATTAACTTATCACACGTGAGTTTAGATGATACTACCATAAACATCTTGGCTAAAGGTATGAATTTCGCTCCAACACCTAAACAAATACCGTTCGAGAAAGTAATCAGTAGCGTTGAGGAATCTATTGCACGTAACAAGGTACCGCCCGGCGATGCCGATATCCTTAGACAGGACGTCGCGGTAATATTACGAAAATCAAAGCTTCCGGCTAGTAATATCACTATGGGAGAGCGTCAAGCATTGAAAAACATTAGGGATAACCGGGATATTTTAGTGCTTAAGGCCGACAAGGGAAACGCCACTGTAGTGATGAGTACAACTGATTACCAACGTAAAGTACTTGAACTTTTGGATGACGATAAGGTTTATAAACCGGTATCATATAACCCCACGGCCAGAGTAACGCGTAGAATACGATCTCTTATCCAGGATAACGAGGACCTATTTTCAGAAGACGAGTACAACAGACTTTATGCACCAAAGTCACATCAGCCACCGAAATTATATGGTCTGCCCAAAATACACAAGCCCAACGTGCCGCTGCGGCCTATTGTAAGTCAAATTGCCTCTCCTACTTACGATCTCGCGAAGCATGTTGCGTCAGTATTGCAACCACTTGTAGGCAAAACACCGTCTTTTGTGAAAGACTCGCGGCACTTCATACAAATTATAAAAGATCTCAAGTTGGAACCTGATGACGTCATGGTGAGCTTTGACGTGGAATCACTTTACACCAATGTTCCAATAAAAGAATGTATGGACGTCGTAAAAGACCTGCTGAGAGACCACGAGTTGCCGTTCAATTATATTGATCTACTTGAACATTGTCTAGAGGGCAACTATTTCCTTTTCCAAGGTCAACATTACCTTCAGATTGATGGTGTCGCAATGGGTAGTCCTGTAGCCCCTGTACTAGCCAACATCTGGATGGAGCATTTTGAAGAGAAGGCGTTGAGTCTCAGCCCGAAGACCGTTAGGCTTTGGAAGCGATTCGTGGATGACATCTTTAGTATCGTCAAGGGAAATAAACAGGAAGTAGATCAATATTTACAACACCTCAACTCCATTCACCCCAAGATAAGGTTCACATATGAGGTGGAGGCGGATAGGTCATTGTCATTTTTAGATGTCAAAGTAACCGCGAGGTCAGATGGGTCCTTGTCGCACTGTGTGTACCGCAAGCCTAATCATACGGATAGGTACCTACACGCCACGTCTCATCATCATCCCCGACACCTGCAGTCTGTTATGACTTCACTCAAGAACAGAGCATACGATCTTTGTGACCCTGAACATTTGGAGCGAGAGCTGGATCATGTTCAGGAGGTACTTAAAAGTAACGGATATCAGGTGAATGGAACACGGAAGCAACCGACAATGAGACGCAAGCATCCGGAGGTGAACAGACAACCAGCCTACATGCCATATGTGAAAGGAGTAACGGATAAGATCGGCTCCGTATTAAAGAAATACTCCATTCCGACAGTATACACACCAGGCATAAAGGTTCAAAACATCGTGGGTACACCGAAGGACGTCTTGCCGTTACAAACTCCAGGTGTCTACAAAATAAACTGCAGCTGTGGTAGTTCCTACATAGGCCAAACAAAGCGGACCATTGCTGAAAGGGTCAAAGAACACATCGCTGCTGTGAAGAACCGACAGATTAGCAAATCAGCGTTTGCAGAACATGCACTCGAAGCGGGCACCAATCACTGGATTGAATTTCACCGTACGCAAGTCCTTTCCACGGAACGTCACTTTTACTCAAGAGTTGTACGTGAAGCGATTGAAATTAAAAAACACAAAACTTTCAATCGGGAAGATGGTTTCAAATTATCTACAGCGTGGAATCCAGTGATAAAAAACATGCCACCTCGCTTTCATGCGCAGTCGGGTGAACACCAGAATAGGGCCACATCGGTTTGCTTACAGAATAGGGACACTGTTAGTATAGTATGTGACGGTACATGGCGAAACGAAAATATCAAAAATATCAAAAAAGTGGAGGTGGATGAAGAACCTTCTACCTCACGATGTCGGCGACGGAGGGCGTGCACCGCTGAGCCAGTCAGCCTGTGACCACGGCCAGTGCAACCTGGTCGAAACGTCAGGCAATTCAGAGGTATGTAATACCTTTTCGTGATCGCGTTAATTCCCGTTCATACGTAGATAATATTATTGTAAAACTGCCTTATGGTAATTGGTGTTTCTAGCATTGATTGCTTACTATGTTGGACATATTCATCCTTAAAATTATGTATTGTCGCACGAATGTCACCAAAATAGGAATTTGTCTACAATTGAGAAAACAGACGTCAAAAACTTTCAAAGTTGCAAATTTCTAACGTGTTATGTAAAAATCCCCTCAGTTTATTTACTTTTTACGAAAACTGATTACGTAAATTAACAATAATGCGCTCAACCTTTTTAGGAAGCCGTTCTGCCGTGACTGGCAACTTGCTGAATTAGTATAATTACTAAATGTACGTTTTCCTCGGGTGAAGTTGGGCTTCCTTTACGCGAGCATTACCTTTGTACAAAGTTTCGTAAAACAGGATAACTTTGGATTTGTTAATAACAGTTTCACTTAGGGTCGTTGCACATGTAGTGTTGGTCTCTTAAAAGAAAAGATAAACCGAATTCAATTCAACAACAACCAAATTTAAATTCAACTTCAAACGTACTTTCATTAGCCACTTTCATCAGCTAGCACAGGTACTTTAAAAAACATGTATTAGATAAACGTACTCCTCTAATAGTTTTCTAAAGAATTTCAATCACCTTAATGCATCTAAATGATGTCACTACAAGCAGTCTTCATTGACCTTTCAGCCACGTTTAGAGTTGAATTTTTATTTAATGCATCACGCTGTTTATTCCCGTAGGGGTAGATTTGTACCTATGTTTCGTCACCTTATATTAGTTAATATGCAATAAGTGTCGAGGCTATTGTCACAGCGGTCAGAATTGTAAATACCAGTAGTGCAACGGAGTGTTTCTTGAACGAGCCAAACAGTTTTTTTGTTTTTATAAAAAGACAACTCCCGTATTAGGAATTACTCTTGTGTAGCGGGGGACTTTACAACCATACAAACAACGGACACAAAGAACACCTAGACTCAGGTGGGAGTCGAACCCACTACCTATGGCATAGCAGTCAGGGCACTAACCACTAGGCCAACAGGCCTAGATAAGGCCTAGAAAGTTCTAGATAGCAGTGTATAATATGCCTACGAATATTATAAAAACCTATTAACTTCAAACCGAGAGTCACGCAACTGATAGGTTACAAATGAAACGACGAATATTAAGATATCTGACACCACAAACGTGCTTTTTCCATACAGTAACCTCACAACAACAAAATACCTAATTACTACGAGGGCGGCACTGAAAATTTCTTGAATCAAGGAAGTGACACAACATTACTATTTAAAAATGTATTTATTGCTTTTTGAAGTATTCTCCGCGAAATTTGACACATTTTTCCATACGATGGAACCAATCATTGAAGCAACCATTCCATTCGGAAGTTGGGGTCTCCATAATGGCCGTTTTGTAGGCGTCCACAGCTTCTTTAGGTGATGAAAATCTCTGACCACGCAATTTATTCTTTATTTTAGGGAAAGTATAGAAATCATTAGGGCTTAGGTCGGGGCTGTTCGGCGGATGGTCTAATAATTCTATGTTTTCTTGCTTTAAAAACTCTTATGTTCTGTGCGCGGTGTGAGAACTCGCATTGTCGTAATGGAGGATGATGCGGCGGTTGCAGTTCTCTTTACGGAGTTCAGAAACGACCTGTGGCAAACAAATGCTAGCATACCATTCTGCATTAACTGTTCTTTGTCCCTCAAGAGAAATAGTCGCAACATGGCCGGTTTTGGAGACAAACGTGGCCACCATTTTTTTCGCAACACTCCGTGAACGAACAATTTTTGTTGGCTTTAACTCATTTTCGAACACCCAAACTCGTGACTGATTTTTTGTTTCGGGTTCGTACGCGTATATCCAGGATTCGTCACCTGATACGATGTTGTATACAGCATTTGAGGATCCTGCGTGGAATCTTTCGAGAGTTCTGACGCACCAAGTAACGCGAGCCGCTTTTTGCTCTTCACAGAGCGAATGCGGTATCCATCGGGAAAACAACTTTTTTACACCTAATTGTTCATGCAAGATTATTTGTATTTGACTCATGCCAATGTCTAAAGTTGCCTGAATTTCGCGGTATGTCACATGTCGATCTTCCTCAATCAGCTTACGCACAGCATCAACGTTTTCTTGGGTGACTGCAGTTTTTGGACGACCTTGACGGGGATCATCACTGAGCTTGACACGTCCACGTTGAAATTCAGCAAACCAGCGATAAATTGTGGTTTTGGATGGGGCTTCATCACCAAATACAGAAATCAGCCGGTCAACACACTGTTTTTGCGTTAAACCACTTCGAAAGTCATAATAAATCATCGCTCTTGAATTTTCTCGAGTCAATTCCATTTTCTCAACGACTAAACAAGTTTGACAAAACCTTGTGATAAGACCGAGAATGTTTTTTTAAATAAATAAATGGTATTCGATTTTTAAAACCAAGGAGTTTTCAATTAAAAAGATTTTAATATGACAGAAACAGTGGAAATATTCCATTCCCGATACTTTTAGTGCAGCCTATGTATACACTCGATAAGTGACAAGTTTATAAACGCGTCTTTGGACTAATAAGAGAACAACCGAACTATGACCAATGTGCTTTAGCTTGCTGTTTGCACAGTAATCGTGTGTCATGTCCGTTCCGTTTCGTTACGCCGCACTGCCTAACCGACGCACGAAATGTTACGAAATGTACGCATGATGATGGTAAGAGACGTATTGTTTTTATATGTGAATTGTTGCTATGTCGCAACCCGACTGTTAGTCTCAAAATAATATGAATTTCGCATTGATATCTTCGGATTGGCTAACCGTTATCAACAGTTGAATTTACGAGTAGATATTCAAATCTAACCGCTCTCCTCATTTTCACCTGCGTTTATACTTACTGCTAGAAGCAGTTCTAAAGATTGAAGCGTGTTAGTATTTAACAACGCGCTTCAATCCTTAGAAACGGAGCAGTCATTTAAACAGGGTCCGTTCAGCCGTAAGATTTCTTACGACTGAACGGACCTGGTTTCCATTTTGCATAGTCTGGAATAACACATATGCCGGCAATTTATCCCAGGGATGGATTTCTTCAAAATTTCCACGCGAACGATTTTGCGGTCAACAGCTAGTAGCCTTACTTCTTACTCAAAAATGGACAACCAAATGCAAAAAATAACTCTTCAAATACGATTGATATTTCCAGTGATTAGTGCGTTCAATATACGTATACGCATATTCGTATACTACCTACTAATAAGTAGGTATAGATAATCTCGCCCAACACTTGGAAAAGAAAAGAGAGAGGGCGATGGTTTACCGTTTGCATTCAACGGCCAAACCAGTTCATAAATGCGCATCTGTCAAGGGAATGTCTTCCGATATATTTTTATGCCTTTTGTATGAGTGAATCAGTTCTTTAGAACATATAGCCTACTCACTTCTACCTTAACTAGCTAACTTTGAGGTATATTTACGTGGTATATTATACGGTATATTTGTTTTTTACGTGGGAGAGCCATGCTTCGGCACGTATGGGCCGGCTCGGCTCCGCTCGGTACCACGGCCTCACAAAAAACCTGCAGTAAAGCAATGATTGCATTGCATTTCGCCGCGTGAATGAGGTTACCGGAGGCCCTAATCCTTCCCTCTCCCCTATTCCCGTCCTTCCCCTCTCCCCCCTTCTCCTCCCCTCTAATCCCCCTTCCCCTCTTCCCGCTCTTCCACCCTCTCCCCCTACTCAAACATTAAAGGGCGGCAACGCACTTGTAACTCTTGAGTTACAGGTGCCCATGGGCGGCGGTAGTCATTTACCATCAGGTGAACCGTCTCCTTGTTTGCCCCTTATACCATAAAAACAAAATATTTAAAAAAACTATTTCCAAGATGTACAGGAAACTACCAGTGATAAGACGAAGAACCGCGTAAATGACTTTTGTATGTATGTATGTATACCGTTCTCCTTCTTAGCAGTGATTGGATAAATCAGTTGATATTCTAATGGAAATAATGTCTTCCAACTCAAGGTTTTAATATCAATTCATCAGCAGCAGTCGGCTCTAAGGAAGGAACTAAAAGTTAATCTTTAAAGTTTTCCTTCTTTTAGTACTCCTAGAACCTTTAGTGGACATTTTCTTTAATATCTTCTATCTAAAAACCGAGACCTTGATATTCGTTTAATCTTAACTTCATATCTGAAAGTAATTTTGAAGCGAACTTCAAACCTTTTAAAATTGTTTTGTAATCTTGATCAAATATTTAATTGTAACTTGACGTTTTACATAGCTTGAAGATTTGGAAACTTTAAAGGTCATTGAATGGTACGAAGTAATCCTGCTAGCGCTAGTAGCCGGTTAGGGGATAACTGCCTTTATTACTTTTATCTTTCTACGTGAATAATTGTAATAAATTTAACGTCTAATGTGAGTTCAATATTGACGCCTTCACTCTGGTATCATTATTAAAGTCCATAGTTACTTCGTCAAACGCCAACATAACAATGGCCTATAAAAACACCTTCTTTCGAATAACTTATTCGGAAGAAAGTGACGGTCAATTTCAAGGTACGCTTGGTTATAAGTATTTACCGGTGCATATGGACACTAGCAAAAACAGAGAAGTGAGAATACAATTATTCACGATATTAAGAAAAAGGTTGAGAAAAATCTTTACAAACATTATCCAAAGTATCAAACTCACAGCACACAGACAAAATCCGAGGTGACCATTACACCATTCCTGCAGTAGATTTTTAAATGTTACTCAGTTAAGTCTAAAGCCGTTTTTATGACATTCTAATATGTTACCTTGGATCGGATGTATAACCAATATTGATACAACTTCATTATTCTTCTGCTCTGTTGACACAAGTGTTGTGGTCTCGTTCGTTATATACATTGTTGTAACATATCCGACTTTTATTTACTTAAACAATATTAAAATTGTGTATTGACATGGTCGGAAATGTTTTCGTAACTTTTTTTTGTTTATTTTCTGTCTATCGTATATTTTAGAGTCTAGAGCTACACGTGTGTATGAAAGGACTCTTGACTTCTTCTATTTCTATTTGTATGAATAGAGAAGAGCGTTTATACCAATTCAAGTGTTATTATGTATTTGACATGTACTATACTGTAACTCAATTTATTTATTTCAACATAGGCTACAACAAAGGCTACAAATTAGAACCTCTTCGTTTTTTAAGTAAAAAATATCAAGGCACTCAATAATCAGCTCATTTGCTTCTTACTTTCCCCCTGTTAAACTGTATAAGTGTATATTATACTACCTCACATTCCACGTCACGTAGACACCTGCAAAACTAACTGACCCCCTTCCGCGCCCAAAAAAAGTCTTCATTGGAGGATTTAAGTCCGTGTGTCCCGAGCGCTTAAAACGTTACCTACTGTTTGCTGAAATATATAGAAATGACATACTGTTAACTCTTAAGGTTCGGTTCAGGAAGTTTCAAAGATCACTTATCCTTATAATAAATTCAAAGGGTTGCCTGGTCGTTAAATAGAAACTGTCCCAGTTTTTTGTGGGTTAATGTGAACTGGATTATTTAAAGTGGAAAATATGATAAGTCAGTCGTATTTTTTATACTAAATCGTCGATAATTATGATTAACAGCTAACGTGCTGTCATCGCTTGTTTTGTTACAATGTCAGAATAGGCTCTTTATGAAATGTCAAAAAACTTGTATTTCAAAGTAAACGAAACATCTAAACAAAAAATGCGCTTCGATTGGCTTTGAGGACAGTTTCATTGCACAACTAGTAGAATTTTCATTAGTTCGAGTGTAATTCAAAGATGAGGAAAAATGTTTTTATTATTTAATTCTATTAAATTTCCAAAAAAATAAACATGCTAAAATGCAACATGCAAAATATTAGATGATTTTTAGTATATTCAAACTATGTATTCGCCTAGTAGAACACTAACTGTGCCACCTGGTAAAATTCATTTCTGTAACTGCCAATAATATCTTCTTGGCAAATGGAGTAGAACAGTTATGTTTTTCTATAACAAAAATAGATTTTTAATTCTTTTGTTTTAATGTCAAGGTCTGTTAAATTCTCTTTCGTTTCTTATGAAAACAAGATGGACTCAAATTGTTTTCAATTATTTATACGAGTATACTAGCATATAAATAATTGAAAACAGTTTGACTCAATCTGCGAACAATAGACCTCGCAACCTTTTTTGTCTTTTGGAGTTTAGTCTTCCATGATACCATTTCTTCTCTAAACACACCAATCCCTAACGAGACGAATTTCATTAGTTTTGGATGGATGCAGTTTTTTATTTAGTGAGTTAGTCCTGATATCCGCTTGAATCCATCTTCCTCTCTCCCTTTCTTAATCTTTTATAGGATTGTGAGAACCAGTCCCCCTATCAACAAGTGCAAAATATTAAAGAACCAATCCAGGGACCTTAACACTGTTACACTTGAAAACAACGAAGACCCGCCGAAGACGAAGATGCACAGTTGTCTTTTTCTTAGTACATTCTAAATTTTAACGTAATGTAACTTCCGTCATCCTGTGGCATGTCGTTGCATATTCATACGTTCGGTTACCTTAGTTATACATGTTTTGAAACCTTTTGGGAGCGTACAATGATAAGGGCCGTGGAAAGAGCATCTTGAATTTTTTCGGCGTGTTTGTGTTGTTTTCAGAATACTAAAATGTTCTTTTAGTACACGGGGCATGGTGCGTATATCGTTCAAAGGCTTTTATTTTTTTATACTCTTAAGCTGACCCGCGTTCCACCTGCCTATTATTTTAATCTAATACGTTGAAATGCGGTCTTCTGTATAGTAAAGTAAGTTCCCCGCTTAGTAAGCTTGTCTGCCACCATTTTGTGTTTAAACAACAGACACTTGAGGTCGTTTTGTTCTCATTAACAAAACGATAGCGTTGACAGAAGGATAGTGTCACGGTTATATTTATATCCTATGAATTTACCCTTATTGACCTTCCCAAATCATTAGGTACGTCTCATTCCCATATTCTTGGTCGATAAATTAGTCGCATTGACTTCAATAAATTAAACTATTCTTTGTTCTGTATGAACAAAAGAATCATTTAAGTGGCATCGTAACCATAACTGATGGGGTATTCTTGAATAATGGCGTCCTAATTTGTTTCAAGGCAATCTTGAAAATGTGTGTTAACTTGTTATAACTGATCAAATTATGAGATCTATTTGCATTAAGCACTTTATTCCACACGCACGTGGATCTTTGTCACAAAATCTTCTTGGACAAAACACAGAAGTGGTAGCCTCGTATTTTTTGTCCCCTTTTCTTTATCTTGTTACTTTGCGATGTGTACTGTCGTCATCATCTCATCTATTATAAATCCATTGCTGTTATAGGTAGAAATACTATCAAAATTTCATTCAATCAGGGAGAAGAATAATTCGATCACAATCTACAGCTTCGTTCATTTACACACTAGTGTGTTTACTGAAATTGAAGTCAACGTAGTCATAATAGCACAAATTCTTCTTTCCAAAGCAAACCTATTAGAATAGAATTACCTCGTAAGTGTAATCAACTTTTGTCATTTATTTATTTTCATATCGAAATTTCCTTCTAAATCAATGCAATTGCATAGGTAAACTTCATACTTAAATTTTGTTAACCAGTCAGAACTAGTTATTGATTTCTTTTGATAGGAAGTGCAGTATTGTTCAAATCCGCTATCTACTCTGTAATCAATCATAAATACAAATACAAATGTATAGGATATACAACTCCGGGCATTTTTTCATATTCCTTCTGTGTAAATACTACTCAGGAGTTAGCATAACCAATATACGCTTTTTCTTCCTTTGAAGTATTTAATCAAAGACAATTTATTTCCATATTTTTTATTTAAAATAAATACATATTCAATGATTCCTGGATACTGTTTAATACATGAAATTGCGGTTTTTTGCTGCTGTACCATCTTAATCATAAGTAAATTATATCAATAACAACTCTTTTATTTTTAAAGAAAATATTTAATCAACCTGCGCAGTTAGTAATCTACGTGTTATCACTTACCCCTAATATCCCAAGTTCCAAGCTCCTACAAAAAAACAGCAGTATTTAAAGCTATAAGCAAGTAAATTGCACTTTAAGCTGCTTTTGGACTTGGTTTTAAAGCAGTATCGGTTTCAGAACTCAACTTTACAGTTTGACCTAAAAAAGCTTTTTACGGAGAACCATTGTACTCAAAAATATTTCAAGATGTTCGGTAACGCTAATCTATTAATCCTTTAAAACTTGTCAAACAGTAAATTAATAATGCGTAGCTTTAACAGACTTTTAACAGAAATGTTTTGTCATATTGAGGATTCTTAGGCAACCATCTTTAAAAGTAAAAAACATAGTCTTTGACTCCTGAATAGAAGTCTATCTATATCATTGTTAAAATGTTAAGCTTAGAAATATGTTTACTTACTTACCCAATTTGATTGAGCTATCGCTGTTCAAAAAATCTTTTTGCATTAATGTCGAATTCTATAATATAAATTATAAATGTAAAATAATAATATAAGCTCCATTTAAGGTATAATAAAGGAGGTAACCAATTACTGGACATCGAAAATACTATATAACTAGCTGAAAACCCGGCTACGCTCGGGTGAAATGTGACTCATACATAATACACAATCTTTTACAAAATGTAGATATACGTGTAAATCGGCCTTATCGAACTCAAGATGGCATCCGAGTGGCCATTAGAATTTAACAAAATACTAAACTAATAAAATACACTCCGAATTTTGCGGATATATGTTGTCGACTCGAAATCATTATTTTTTTCTGTTTTATTATTCGGGTAAGGTTTCAATCGAGTCTACCGTACCCCTTGACCGAATTATTAATATAGAAGATAGATAATAACTGGATTCCCATCTAGAAATGGAAATTTAACTATTCAGTTCGCATTTCGCGCAAGCTTACAAAATCGTTCCCCAAGGACCATAAGTGCTGCCAGACGATTTCTCAATAGAATCTTATCAAATTGTTGAACCTTGTACACTATAATTCTGTTCTTTGTAGTTTGTACTATTTATCATTTGTTTTAGATATAGATAAACAATTTGGGAAAAGATACGAATGAATCTCTAACCGCGAAACATTATTCGAACTTAGTGGTCGATAATTATTTTTAAAAAAAGTATCACCGACTTCAATGTGCTTTTTAGTGGAAATTAGATGTATTTTGTTTAAATATAATATGGGTAGGCCAACTAGACGCACTGCTCCAATGAGACAGCGATGTTTCGGAGCAAACGAAAATATCATCGATGTATACAATTTTTAGATATTTGTTGATTTTTCAAAAACCGACTGATTTCGATAAAATTTAAATGGGACCACCTGGGAAGTATACCCTTTGAAGCAAAAAAAATAATTTTCCAAATTGTTTCAGGCGTCTTCTAGTTATCGGTGAACGTACATAAAAAGAAGATTCCGACGAGTTGAGAACCTCCTCCTTTTTTTGAAGTCGTTAATAAAAAGAGCCGCTGAACTTACCAACCAACCAACTCTTTAAAGTGGAAATACACACGTAAATACTTGTATATTCAAATCAATTTAATTATTTGCAATTGAATCCGGTTGTAAACAATTAAGTACATCACTGCATACCAGTTATTGACGAGGCTGCGTGTTCGTGAGTTCGATTGCCAGGCGGGGAAATTGATATTAAATTTTTATGTTAGAAATTCTCCTTTGCAATAGGGTTCCTCAAATTATGTCTTGTTGTAGCTGGCAAAATGTAAGTATGGAGTACACCTTTGCCTACTTCTTCGAGTATATAAAAGACGTGTGATTGTAAAGAAATTCACACTTTTTTTACAAGCTTTTATTTAACATGCAATGTTTGTATGTATGTGTGTTCGGCACGAATCTTGGAAGCTAAATTTGAACCACTTCCCGATGTCCGATTGGGCTCAAATTTGGTGTACATATGTATCTCCAGCGACAATACAATAATATGGTACCATGAAGATAATAATAATAATAACTCCACATATCTCACACACGGCTGTCTGATCCCAACCTAGGCAGAGCCTGTACTGTGGTAACCAGAGTGCTGATAAACATCTTAATATATATAAATCTCGTGTCACAATGTTTGTCCTCAATGGACTCCTAAACCACTTAACCGATTATAATCAAATTCGCACACCATGTGCAGTTCGATCCAACTTGAGAGATAGGATAGTTTAAATCTCAAATTATAGTCGCAATTTTAATTTATTGCTAATTATTTGTCTGTTATTATTTGACAGTCACAATTATCTGTTAACTCCAAATGATTCTAACAGATGTCGATACCTTTCGACTGGGTTGAGTAAGTAATCAATAGATGGCGCTGCTATGGTAAATCTACGAACGTGTCATATAAGCTACATTTTAACAGCATAATTACCACGTGTTGTTGACGCTATAAAATTAATTAAATTTATTTTGTAGTGAACGAAATACCGTATAATTCAGCTAATTATTTGTCTGTTATTTGCGATTTAACATCTGATGGACGAGTCATTTTGTACAACAATATGAATTTTTCAATTGAGTACTTTAGTTTTATTTTCAATTTAGCTAATTAGATTTTACCGGAAGGGTTTTATTTCCTTAGTTGCGATTAGAGAAATAAAATATGGCGGTACGAAGTTCGCCGGGTCAGCTAGTACTTATATATTTCTAAATACTTACATATTATAGATAAATTACACCGAGACACAGAACAAATTATAGTGCTCATCACACAATTATTTGTCCTGGGTGGGAATCCAGGAAGCCAGAGCTTAGCAGTCAGGTCACTAACCATTAGACCAACAGGCCAGTCATCTTCATCTTCTGATGATGGAACCAGAAGAGGCGATTCTTAACCAAACTAGATAAACCCATCGCGTTTGGGCTCATTTGCTTTATCGTGGTGAGTGCTTTGGTGCTACATGTTATCCAGGGTATGATGATGGAGTCGGAAAGTGGCCGCAGGAACTTCTGAACTAAAACAGATAAATCAATCGAGTTTGGACACGATTGAATCGTCTTGAGGAGTACTTTTTTAAACATCAAATCTACACTAAAATAAAACTTAGTTTGTATAAAAGCTTGTTTTAAATGAATAATTACAATTAATTTATTTATTTACTCGTTTAAAAGTCAGAGAATACTTTTTCTTTTTGACAACTTCGACGTTAGAAACATCTAGTATGGCCAAGTATATCACTTTTTAATTACGAAACTTTCTAAATATAAAGTTTCTCCGATGTATACTTTTGGATGAGAGCCAAAACTATTTGATACAAGGTCTCTGTAGGAAGAATAAATTTGGACACTTGACCTGATATGATAGACATAGGAAAGGGGCCATACTACAGCGTTTCGACGGATAATGATATAATTATCGGTCGGTGTAATGTTTTTTTTTATCTCACCTGATGGAAAGTGACGATGAAGACGAAGATGGTACACGCCTATCCAAAAGAAACCTATTTTCTCTACTCATTAAGGTTCCAGGACTATATTTGTCTGGAAAAATAGCCCAGGCAGCAGTTCATGCCAGATCTTGCGACTCGAACCACAAAGGAACTGTCAAAGCGTTTATGTTGACTTTTTAATGTGTGTGTATGACGGATAAAAAGAAAGGAACTACCAGTCGGATTCGAAAAAAGTGTTTTTGTATATGATAGTCAGATTCATGAGGAATACTATAGGCTATGTAAAAACCGGCCAAGTGCGAGTCGGACTCGCGCATGAAGGGTCCGCACCATCGTACAAGATTGAAATTAAGATCCAGTAAAAAACACGTTTCTAGTAGGGGAGCCCCCTTAAATTTTTAATTTATTTTTATTATTTGTTACAGCGGCAATAGAAATACACATTCACATTTTGTAAAAATTTCAACTGTCTACCCGTCAGCGGTCAGCCCGCTGATAGACAGAGACGGACAGCGGAGGCTTAGTAATAGGGTCCCATGGGTTACCCTTTGGGTACGGAACCCTAAAAACGACCATAAACGCCTTTGAAACTGTGAAGAACGGCTAGTTCTCAATACCATAGATATACTATACTAGATAGATAAACTGTAACCGTTTGCATAATAGCTTTTAAGACTGGATCAACAGACATTGTCGTACCCACCAAATAATGGCTATTTGTTAGGTACACCCTCAAGTAGTTTGTTATATGAATTTACTAGCGGCCCGTTCCGGCTTTGCATGGGTATAAAATATATGTCATTCACTGAAAAAATGATTAAAATCGATCCAGTAGTTATGTAATTATTTACGACATCACATTAGAAACCTCAAAAATAACAGTATTTCTCTACTATTTAATGGACGTTATTATACATATAAACCTTCCTCTTCAATCACTCTATCTATTAAAAAAAACCGCATCAAAATCCGTTGCGTAGTTTTAAAGATTTAAGCATACATAGGGATATAGGGACAAAGAAAGCGACTTTGTTTTATACTATGTAGTGATTAAGATTATAGGACGGTATTTGTCTTCGTATTATAAGTATCTTATGTAATAAACTTACTGATCTCATCGTAGTTTTATATACGATGAATTTTAATTTATGTAAGTAACATCAAAATATATTATTCGTTATCCTAACTATTAAACTTTCGCGTTCCATGACATAATTATGTATGTAAACTAGAATTAATGCGATCACAAAAAGGTATTACATACCTCTGAATTGCCTGACGTTTCGATCAGGTTACACTGGCCGTGGTCATGTAATACCATTTCGTGATCGCGGTAATTCCCGTTTAAATACATAAGTATATTATTAATAAATATTGAACGATATTTTGTTAGATCGATATATTTATTAATTAAAAAAAAAGTTACAGTAGTTTTGGTATTGTGTACCATTTTTATTTATATAGCCTTACTCTTGTTCCATACGTTCACGTCACATTCACACACATTTGTGGTCATTGTGCCGCTCCTAACAATTGCCTGATATTAAAAAGCCTATAATCTTCCTCAAGAATCGGGCTATTAAATGCAAACAGATTTCTTATAATTGGACTGACAGTCCCAGAGCTTAGCGAGTTCAACAAACAAACAAACTGTTCAATGTTAATATATTAGTATACATTTAAATCTATCTGTTTAATATAAATTTTTAAACTGCGTTAACATTGCTCAGAACTGATGTGGATGATATCTATAAGCAGATCACGTGGTTTGTAGGTTCCAATAAAAGTCCCGCGTAGATAGCAACTATGCCGATACCAGCCAATACTGATGTAATGATAGCTATGCTTTTGCTTCAAAGCACTATGAAAACAAGACTAATGTTTTTATTAGAAACTATAATAATCTACACAGAACACGTTCCTTTTAGTTATTTTTAACTATTGGATAATTAATAATTATTAATATTTTATGTAAACAAGTGAGGAAAGTATGTACTTTAGGCGTATAGAAGAATAGGTATAATAATACAAGCATTTTTCGCAAACTACATAAGACGTCGATGATAGCTATACAGATGTAGTTGGTCATAGCTAAGTGGCAAATTATGAACGACGGTTTTTTCTTAAATGAAATAATACTCCTACTCCTGCTTGCATCAATCAAATTGTAAACAGGGTCTTATATTACAGAATAAATATTACGACTGTATACTAAATCCGATTGTATCCCGAAGTACATCGTTAATGAATGGACTATTCAATTTCCATTAGAAGAATCATTATTCAATGAAAGGAATCCTTCAGATAAGCCAAAGAGGTCAACGACCTGTACTTATGATCCTCAATATTTCAATGCCTTAACAAGTCAATCGGCTATTATAATGTTACCGATCAATAGAGCAAGTCAGACGTTGTCGTGGGCGTCTTTCAAGGTCGTATCTGACGTGAATGGGTGAGAGAATGAAAGTGGGTCGCCGTAAGCTTGTTGTGCTCTTTCATAATGTGTACGAAATGAGTGTTTTGATTATGTACACATTAATATTGTAGACAAGACAGATAATAAACGTTTAATTGGTATTATATGTTACACAAACTCTTCATAGCTATGCTGTCTAGACCAAAACTAGCAGAGCTTGTGTTGTTGGTGTTAGAATACGCATAAACGTACTTAATACTTTTTTAAATGTATATGTATACATAGAAACACTCAAACACATTATACAACTATTTGCACTCAGCTCTGACGTTGCAGTTGGATTCATTAGTGACGCTCCACATAAGTCGTTAGGTTCTTTTGAAACTGGTCCAGTACCTGTACCCTGCAGAAGACGGTTGTTAGTCAGCATTACTAGCCTTGTACTAGTGTAACAGAAAGCTCCAAAGGAAAGTTGAAAGGTTGCAAGTGTTTATATAAGGCAAGTCCGGTTTAAAACTAAATCATTTAATTCAGTAGAAATCTGCTGAGGTTGTAAGGTTCTTTTGAAACTGGTCCAGTGATCCAGTACCTGTGCCCTGCAAAAGACGGTTGTTAGTCAGCATTACTAGCCTTGTACTAGTGTACCAGAAAGCTCCAAAGGAAAGTTGAAAGGTTGCAAGTGTTTATATAAGACAAGTCCGGTTTAAAACTAAATCATTTAATTCAGTAGAAATCTGCTGAGGTTGTAAGGTTCTTTTGAAACTGGTCCAGTGATCCAGTACCTGTACCCTGCAAAAGACGGTTGTTAGTCAGCATTACTAGCCTTGTACTAGTGTAACGGAAAGCTCCAAAGGAAAGTTGAAAGGTTGCAAGTGTTTATACTCGTACGAGACTAAGTCCCGTTTAAAACCTAATCAATTAATTCAGTAGAAATCTGCTGTTTCCTTTTTATCCCATCATACAAACATACATTGACGCCTTTATCCCTGAAGGGGTAAGCAGAGGCGTATTAAGCACCTACATTTAGCCAACTATAATTTAGTCCCACTTACGTAATAGGTGGCAAGCCTATCGATCGCTGTCAACCGGGCACTTTGGGACGTAAAGGAAAGGATAGGTAAGAAGGAAAGGCAATTATAGGTAAGGAATATTACTTATACGGATGAATCGGGGAGTGTAGGCCATAGCAATAGCTCGAGTAGATCCGGTTTTCATATTGTAACTTGATAAATGAAATAGGCGTTTGGCTTCCAACTCACCTGACAGAAACTGACAATGAAGACCATGATAGTACACGCCTTTCCAAGAGAAACTTATTTACGTTTACTCTTGAACATTCCAGGATTATAATTGTCTGGAAAAATAGACAGGGAGTTCATTCTGTACTTTGGCGACTGGAACCAAAAAGAAGCTGACAAACAAATTCTTCTTTGCAGTGATTTCAATCGAACATCGACCGTCATTATTGGTTGTAAAGGTGTTATTAAAAACTAGACCAGACTGGACTTTTTGAATTAAATATTAATTAACAACGCGCCTTTATGTGGAAAAGTTGCTTGAAAAAAGTCTATTTCTTTCCCGATTTCACTCTCAATTTGAAACAGAGAGCGTAACGCACTTTATTCTTTTTCGATTTGGCCCCTAAAAAAAACCCTTGTAAGTTCTATAGGATAAATATTTAGCATTTGTTCTAAGGTTTCTTAATAAAGGTCTGTCGTGTCAGAGGTATAAGCCGAATTTCACAATGGAAGACCTACGCCCTTGTAGGATGCAGTGGGATGATAGTGTTGTAACACAACAATCCATCTGTTTACATGGTAAACTATCGATAGATTTTGACAGAGCAGATATTTACAAATTCGAAACGGTCACAATGATTTTTATGTTTAGAAAAACGTTGCTTGTATTTTCACACTATTTAGAAGTAAAGAAGAATAAGGTTAAAATATGTAATACGGGTAGCAATATATTGACTGCTATGTAGCAATATGTTTCTACTCACGTAAAAATTCAAGTAAGTAAAGCGCTTGTAACTGAGTAACTAGCCTTAATGTGTTATTTTGTTTTTGTTAAATTTCTATACATCATTCGCCCTTTGTAGTCAAAGTGGTGGCCTGTCTCTTCCACCTTATCTTTAATTAGTGAATTGTGTTATTTGTTATTTATGGCTAGCGTTTACTAATAATAAGTTTTTTTTGTTGCAGGTAATAAGAATATACCAAGAATGCTGTAATCAATACGGTAGGGTGAGAGCAGCTTATTGAATTCATAATTAAATGCTATTTTTGCCCTGTATTATCTACTTTGATTAACATTAAACATAGACAAAAAGATAAAACTAACCATGTAAGGACAAAGAATGAGTGAAATTAACGTAAATTACACAATTCAAATTAGTTTTGCAATGTATCAGTGCCTATTTGTGGAATTTACGTATTTATTTTTCTTTAAAAACGAATTTGTTCTAGTTCCAATTTATCGAACGCGTTTCGTCGAACACATAATTATGTTTTCGGAAATTAACACGATCACGTAATAGGGACCTTTGAATTACCTGACGTTTTGTCTAAATAATAAGGAAACACCATATTCCGCACACGAACGTTTTGCGTGTCATGATACCCGAATTGAACATCAAATTATCGATATTCGAACCACGTTCGTATCACTAACGTGCCTACATGATGTTTACTGGTCACAGCAATTTTGAATTTAGACTTTATTGCTTGGAAATTACAAGATATTATCGTGCAAATGGATTACCAATGTGTTGGTTTACATCGCCCACTATTCCATTTCTATTCGGATCACATTGAAAGTCTCCGTGCAAAGCAATAATAGACTTTTAATTAGTTTCGAAAGTGACAAGATGGTCTAGGAATCGTCTAGCTTGGCCTATCGATTTAATTGAAAGTGTATGTGGCTGGTACTAGTAAATGGTAAACTATGTCGTAGTAAAATAAAGATGAACGTGGATAATTAATGGGGGACCTGAAGATGAGCACGGATTAAAACTTAAACAGCAGTTTACAATCACTTTAAAGATGGTGTCCGAGTGTAAGACATCAGTATTTCGATGCTCGCGAAGCATATCAAAAAAAAATTGGAGCTGACAAACTGGAGTCGAACCAAATTTTATTCAATCCATTTTAGCGTATCGCGTGTGCATAAAAAAGGTGTAAAGATTTTAAGAGGCCGTATACGAAATTTTGCCGATTCGCTGAAGTAACGTAATTTTACAGACTTGATTTTACCGTTAAAATAATGTATTTCTATAAGTTTAAATACACGAAATGAAAGATCATTTCAATTATTATCTAATGTTCGAGCTACTTTTTTATTATTATTATGTAATTTTGATTAATCGGCATCAAACCGGCGCATGTTTTGTGAATTTTTGCTGTAAGAGGTTTAGAATATCACATATTTACGAATTGTTTTGAAGTTTAAACGGTATAAAAAAATTACAATGTATTGTTGTAAAAGTCGTCTATACAATGTTCGTATCACTTTTTACCACTTTCATATGAAATTTTTGAGTAAAAAAATGTTTAACTTAGTCAAATTTTACAGAAAATAGGCAAAGTATTGCCTTTGATTTCGGCTACGTAAAACTCTCATTCACAAAATAAAAACAATGGAAATATAATTCACTTCACAGTCAATCCATTTCCTGAAAAAAAATTGCAAAAAAATTTAAAATTTAATCAATAAAAAATGTTTTAAAACAACCTTATTCTCGCATTATAATACTCGAAGCAAGCCTCGGTTAGGCAGTCTGCGCCAAGCGCTTTTAGAGGGAGGACGTATCGCTCTGTGCTCTGAAAATTGCACGGAGTCGACACACATCGCCGGCGACGAATATAGCGCGACGTGAGTTTTGATACCTTGGGTAAGTTATTATTTTTAAATATTTTGTAATGATTTTAACATGCTTTGTAAATACAACAAGTAGTAGTGTAGATAATTATTTTGTTATAATTTTAAATTAAAAAAATCCAATAAAGGGCATCGGCATGTTTGTTATCATAGTATAGAGTAGAACAATGTATGTAATTTTCAATCCTTTACCAACGATATTCAAATAATTTTATGAGGACGGTTCTTAATTTTGGATATAAAAGTATGTGGTAGTAAAGTATATAGTATTTTTTTACTTTTAAAAAATGTTGCCCAAATAAAATATTTTTTTAAACTAATGCTATATATTAAAAAAGTATAACCGATTTCAATGTTTATTCAATCAAAAACATTTATTAACATTGGTTCACAATTGTCAAAGATAACACGTTACATTCACAAATAATAAACGGGGCTCTGGCAAAGTTTTACATTAAGGTGCAAAAATAAATCATTCAATTCAATAAATCATTGTAATATGTTGTTGATGATGCGTACTAGCGCGCGTCTCATGACTGAAGAAGCACGACTCACGAACTGAGTTGTTTTCAAAAGGGTTCGGATCTTTTCGTTGGGCTTGATTCGTTTAAAAATAGGAGTCTTTTTAAAACGACTTAAGTCTTAAGATTAAACCTTGAGTCGTGAGTCGAAGGTTAGAGTTCAGGGTTTAAGGACTCGATTTAGTTGCAAACCGCCATAATTCGAGTTCTTTTTAAAGACTTAAAAGCTTCGGAGTCCTTTCGTCACTAGTATGCAACCTTAAATTGACATGCATCAGATGAATCAACAATATGGTTGGAATACAATATTTATTATTATAAAGCATCATTTAGAAATTCATTTAAAGAATAGTAACATTTAGAACACAACATTTCGTGAAGGTACTTTTTGAATCTAATTATATTTTGAATAGCCTTTATTTCCTTAGGTATCTTATTGTATATATATATATATATATATATATATATATATATATATAGCCCTGCAGAATATGCTTTTATGCATTAAAGTTGTCTTACTTGGGACTATGCATAGCTTATCAGCGTGACGAGTACCTTGTCTTTTTTTCTTCTACGGGTTGCAGTCAAAGTGGCAGTAAGATTCCGAAAAACTGAATACTTACAAACAGCTAAACAAATAAAAACATTGCAAAAAGATATCCTAAACAGTTCCTTGGATATTTTTCGTGACCATAGTAACTGTGAAGGATATTACTGCAGATATTAAAAAAGCTGGAGCCGAAATATGTACCTCATATACCAGTATTGCTGAAAAAGCTTTCAGCAAATGCAACTTCTCTGGCTTTTCATGCTAAAAGCTTGATACACAATTTAAATAATAACAGGTTGTTGCACAATTCAAATAATAGCAGTAATCGCTTTTAGAATAAATATCTAACTAATATTTAAAAATTGCAATTTGATACGTTTTTGAAGTACCTATTAATGTAAAATTGCGTAAAAAATATTACTATTGAATAACATCACATTTGTTTTTCAGAACTGAGCAATTCAATTCCTTGGTTGCAAAATATGCTGGAAGCAAGCGCATCAACTTCGCTTTGAATAATTCGTATGCGTTGAGGTGCTACGCTGCTGTCCTTGCATTTAACACTGGTACTCCAATAGCTGCGTTATACCTAAAAATGTTACTGCAAAAAGTCCATCACTCGCTGTAAAAAAGTTTGAACCGAGGAAAAGGAAAAAGAACTCGAAAAGAAAGGTTTGGAAAACCAAACGGCGCATCGATTTTAATAGGGAAAATGCAGATTATGGAGAAATACTTACATTAAAGTGATCTACACAACAATATAAACATGATATTGAAGATACTTCATCTCTTCTCATTAATTTACACCATTGCTTTCGTATTTTCGCAACTCTCTCAAAAAATACTTCATTGGGTGCAATTCTTATAGTCTTTTTACACTTAGGGATAAAGCAATACCTATAAAATGGTTTATAACTTTATCCATTGTCTAGAAATTACAATAAATAGTAATTACAACTAAGAATCGTTAAAATTACTGTAACACTTCAATTAAGTATACTAAGTTTATGAAACAAACACTGAGCGTGGCATGTGACGTCATCCAAGGCCTGCGAAATATGGCGGCGTTCAAACAGATCAAATTTTATCGATATTTTCAATGTTATTTAAAAAAATAATTTGAACATTGTTATATTTTTTATTAGAAGAGAATGATGGAATAAGTCAAAAAAAAAAAAATACATGCATATTCTCCATTGTACTCAGGTTTTAGTTTAGTAAGAATCTACATAGTATATGTTTACAAGTTTGTATTAATTTCTTTCTTTGTTGTACAATAAAGAGTTTATCTATCTATCTATATTTTAATATTTCACGTAAAAATTTCAAAAGATCAAAACCTTTTATTCACCCTACTGGCCATCGACGACTTCGGACTCACGCACACACGCGAGCAAGCTCTCTCGCGTGTGTGAGTGTACGTGCCGAATACCTAATTATGTCCGTCTCGATTTTGTATACGGCCTCTTAAGGTTAAATGTAGTTTTAGAACGTAAGTTTTACGCTTCCGTACGTCTGAATAAAAATACGGAAGCCTTATAGGATCACTTGTGCGTCTTGCTCCGAATGTACTACTCAACAGCCGAGAAACGCTCGTCATGTGAACACTATGATACAAAAACTCAACGCGTTCGACACGCGAACAGCACCCCCATCTGAACATAGTTTTATGCTATAGAATCCAGAATCGAAAAAATGTACACACAGTTTGATTGGTTGTCTATTGTTTACCCGAAGATTATATACCATAATCATCATAATCCCGAATTTTATTTACCTACCCGAATTTCATTTGCCCGAATGTTTTGTTTGCCCTAAAAGACATATGACATACTTTTAATTGCCCGAAACTTAGATACCATAAGATACGAGTGCCATACGTATTGTTTTTCATATTTTTAATTGCAATTAATTATTAGACATAATATTTAAACGCCATAATGATTATTAGACATAATATTTAAATGCCATAATAATTATTAGACAAATATTTAAATGCTCATGATATTTCTACAGGGTATTATTACTTCTGGGTGGTTTATAAAAAAATAACCACGAAGGGGATGGCGGGGTCTATTCGCTCGCTTCGTTCGCTCAAACGACCCGCCATCCCCTTCTAACCTAACATATCCGAGTCGGGGTGCCCTAAAGTCCCGATTGCATCCAGTTTCTCCTGATATAACAACCGCTACACACCCAATGTCGATGATGCACACCCAATGATGTTTGGCATATGATAATTATGGCATGTGATAATTTGTGCATGTGATAATTAGGGCATGTGATAATAGGGCTTACAATAATTATGACAAATGATGTTATGGTAAGTAACTTTATGGGAAACAAAGCTTCTAGCACGTGACTAATATAGCAAATAAGAGAAGGGCAAATGAATATTACGTCATATAATATTATGGCTGTTGACTATTATGGCAAATGATATTAGGGCAAATAAAATTCGGGCAAACGGCGGTATACCAGTTTAATTATTTCGAGCCGCAGACATACCTACTGACTTATCTCTATCTTTGTTTAATGCATCACAAATCGACTAATGTGGTATTTATGAACTTGATCACGTTTTATACCATGTACGTCGTGATTGTGTTATGTTATGATTTATAAAGCAAATAAAGTGGCATCATAGCTCCTATACGGAATGACCGATTGAAATTATTTTTAAGGTAATTTCATAGAGAGTATTTATTATGCAGAGTAGAGGGTTTTTAATATTTTTGTTTAGTATGAGTGTGTATGCTGCAATCTGCTGGTAGACATCAAGAAGGTATAACGACAAAAAGTAGACATCAAGTCAAACACTCACTAGAAGTCATACCTTGTGTTGGAAGAGATGTTGAATTACAAATCTTCACGTAAAACAGACCAATTTGTTCTCATTCAAGAAGAGCTCATAACGATTACTCAACCATGGTTTTAATTTGTTAAAATTTTGAAGTCATCTAGTACTGTACCTACAGTCATAAAATAAAGTATAAAGCTTTGTAATCGTAAACAATATCAATTTGTATGCAATAAAAGCCACGAAACCAAACCATAATTGTCGTATACATGTGCTTTCCCAATAAACAGTTTGAACGAACAATCAGGGCAGGAAATTGCTATAGCCGCTGCGTTGGCGGATTTATAATAGCAGTTTAAAGCACGTAGGTGGAAGCCTGTTCCGCACGGTCCACTTGACTCTTCAAACAGCGTGCTGCTCCGGATAATAACATAAAAATATTAACTTTTAAACTTTCGCGTTCCATGATATAATATTATCTATGTATTAACGGGAATTAAAGCGATCACGAAAAGGTATTACATACCTCTGAATTGCCTGACGTTTCGACCAGGTTGCACTGGCCGTGGTCACAGGCTGACTGGCTCAGCGGTGCACGCCCTCCGTCGTCGACATCGTGAGGTAGAAGGTTCTTCATCCACCTCCACTTTTTTGATATTTTTGGTATTTTCGTTTCGCCATGTACCGTCACATACTATACTAACAGTGTCCCTATTCTGTAAGCAAACCGTTGTGGCCCTATTCTGGTGTTCACCCGACTGCGCATAAAAGCGAGGTGGCATGTTTTTTATCACTGGATTCCACGCTGTAGATAATTTGAAACCATCTTCCCGATTGAAAGTTTTGTGTTTTTTAATTTCAATCGCTTCACGTACAACTCTTGAGTAAAAGTGACGTTCCGTGGAGAGGACTTGCGTACGGTGAAATTCAATCCAGTGATTGGTGCCCGCTTCGAGTGCATGTTCTGCAATCGCTGATTTGCTAATCTGTCGATTCTTCACAGCAGCGATGTGTTCTTTGACCCTTTCAGCAATATTCCGCTTTGTTTGGCCTATGTAGGAACTACCACAGCTGCAGTTTATTTTGTAGACACCCGGAGTTTGTAACGGCAAGACGTCCTTTGGTGTACCCACGATGTTTTGAACCTTTATGCCTGGTGTGTATACTGATCTTATCCGTTACTCCTTTCACATATGGCATGTAGGCTGGTTGTCTGTTCACCTCCGGATGCTTGCGTCTCATTGTCGGTTGCTTCCGTGTTCCATTCACCTGATATCCGTTACTTTTAAGTACCTCCTGAACATGATCCAGCTCTCGCTCCAAATGTTCAGGGTCACAAAGATCATATGCTCTGTTCTTGAGTGAAGTCATAACTGACTGCAGGTGTCGTCGATGATGATGAGACGTGGCGTGTAGGTACCTATCCGTATGAGTAGGCTTGCGGTACACACAGTGCGACAAGGACCCATCTGACCTCGCGGTTACTCTGACATCTAAAAATGACAATGACCTATCCGCCTCCACCTCATATGTGAACCTTATTTTGGGGTGAATGGAGTTGAGGTGTTGTAAATATTGATCTACTTCCTGTTTATTTCCTTTGACGATACTAAAGATGTCATCCACGAATCGCTTTCAAAGCCTAACGGTCTTCGGGCCGAGACTCAACGCCTTCTCTTCAAAATGCTCCATCCAGATGTTGGCTAGTACAGGGGCTACAGGAATACCCATTGCGACACCATCAATCTGAAGGTAATGTTGACCTTCTACAAGGAAATAGTTGCCCTCTAGACAATGTTCAAGTAGATCAATATAATTGAACGGCAACTCGTGGTCTCTCAGCAGGTCTTTTACGACGTCCAAACATTCTTTTATTGGAACATTGGTGTAAAGTGATTCCACGTCAAAGCTCACCATGACGTCATCAGGTTCCAACTTGAGATCTTTTATAATTTGTATGAAGTGCCCCGAGTCTTTCACAAAAGACGGTATTTTGCCTACAAGTGATTGCAATACTGACGCAACATGCTTCGCGAGATCGTAAGTAGGAGAGGTAATTTGACTTACAATAGGCCGCAGCGGCATGTTGGGCTTGTGTATTTTGGGCAGACCATATAATTTCGGTGGCTGATGTGACTTTGGTGCATAAAGTCTGTTGTACTCGTCTTCTAAAAATAGGTCCTCGTTATCCTGGATAAGAGATCGTATTCTACGCGTTACTCTGGCCGTGGCGTTATATGATACCCGTTTATAAACCTTATCGTCATCCAAAAGTTCAAGTATTTTACGTTGGGAATCAGTTGTACTCATCACTACAGTGGCGTTTCCCTAATATCCCGGTTATCCCTAATGTTTTTCAATGCTTGACGCTCTCCCATAGTGATATTACTAGCCGGAAGCTTTGATTTTCGTAATATTAATTCGCATAATATTAGGCAATTCAGAGGTAATACCTTTTCGTGATCGCGTAATTCCTGTTAATACATAGATAATATTATAAAAATATTAATACTTGAGATACCTCACACTCTGCCGTCTGATCCCAAACTAGGCAGATCCTGTACTATGGTAACCAGACTGCTGATAAACGTATTTATGTATTACTAGAGATCGCCTGGTGGTCGAATTTTGACGATGGTTTTTTCATTATTCAGTATAACTTGAGCTGTCATTGTATAGACTTACTTACCATGACTGGAAATCACATATACTGGACGCGTGTAATTTCATTAAGCCGCTTTCACATCATTTTTAAAGTTGTAAGTCATATTGTTTAAAAATGTTAGCTTTCTGCGTTCGTCTATATATAAACTGCAAATATTCCAAAATTTGCGTTACTACATTTTCTTAAAACGTTCTAAATTGTCTATATTAATACGTAAAGAAAATTCTTTGTACCTTTTTACAAAGAATTCTCTTTTTTAATATAATGATTCGCTGTTGCCCGCGACTTCGTTGGCGTGGAAATTTTGGTGAAATCTATCCCACGGGAACCGTATATTTCCCGGGTTAAAAAGTATGCCTATGTGCTATTCCAGACTATAATCTATCTCTGTGCCAAATTTCGATCCGTCCAGCCGTTTTTTCGTGAAACAGTAACAACTCTTTCCATCTTTCGGCTTATAATATGAAATACGAGGGCGGCACTGAAAATTTCGGGAATCAAGGAAGTGACAAAACATTACTATTTACTTATTTACTATGTATTTATTGCTTTTCGAAGTATTCTCCGCGAAATTTGACACATTTTTCCATACGATGGAACCAATCATTGAAGCAACCATTCCATTCGGAAGTTGGGGTCTCCAAAATGGCCGTTTTGTATGCGTCCACAGCTTCTTTAGGTGATGAAAATCTCTGACCACGCAATTTATTCTTTATTTTAGGGAAAGTATAGAAATCATTAGGGCTTAGGTCGGTGGGCTGTACGGCGGATGGTCTAATAATTCTATGTTTTCTTGCTTTAAAAACTCTTTTGTTTTGTGCGCGGTGTGAGAACTCGCATTGTCGTGATGGAGGATGATGCGACGGTTGCAGTTCTCTTTACGGAGTTCAGAAACGACCTGTGGCAAACAAATGCTAGCATACCATTCTGCATTAACCGTTCTTTGTCCCTCAAGAGAAATAGTCGCAACATGGCCGGTTTTGGAGACAAACGTGGCCACCATTTTTTTTGCAACACTCCGTTAACGAACAATTTTTGTTGGCTTTAACTCATTTTCGAACACCCAAACTCGTGACTGGTTTTTTGTTTCGGGTTCGTACGCGTATATCCACGATTCGTCACCTGATACGATGTTGTATACAGCATTTGAGGATCCTGCTTGGAATCTTTCGAGAGTTCTGACGCACCAAGTAACGCGAGCCGCTTTTTGCTTTTCACAGAGCGAATGCGGTATCCATCGGGAAAACAACTTTTTTACACCTAATTGTTCAGGCAAGATTATTTGTATTTGACTCATGCCAATGTCTAAAGTTGCCTAAATTTCGCGGTATGTCACATATCGATCTTCCTCAATCAGCTTACGCAGAGCATCAACGTTTTCTTGGGTGACTGCAGTTTTTGGACGACCTTGACGGGGATCATTACTGAGCTTGACTCGTCCACGTTGAAATTCAGCAAACCAGCGATAAATTGTTGTTTTGGATGGGGCTTCATCACCAAATGCAGAAATCATCCGGTCAACACACTGTTTTTGCGTTAAACCACTTCGAAAGTCATAACAAAATCATCGCTCTTGAATTTTCTCGAGTCAATTCCATTTTCTCAACGACTACACAAGTTAGACAAAACCTTGTGATAAGACCGAGAATCTTTTTTAAAATAAATAAATGGTATTCGATTTTTAAAACCAAGGTGTTTTCAATTAAAAAGATTTTAATAAGACAGAAACAGTCGAAATATTCCATTCCCGATACTTTTAGTGCAGCCTATGTACATACCTATTATTATAGATAAATTGCACCCAGACACACAACAAATGATCGTGCTGAAGGCATAATTATTTGTCCTGGGTGGGACGCGAACCCGCGACCTCTGGCTTATCAGTCAGGATCACTAACCACTGGACCAACAGGCCTGTCAATTAGTTAATAGTTATAGTATATAATATGTATTACGTCGATTTCATCCTTGTATTTACAATATATTAATGTAAAGACAAATTATAATATTTTTTAATTTATTACTATCTATTATGTTCTCGTGGTGTAATTGTGGTTGCACCTTACTTGCTCATAATTATATTTTGTTATTTTCAAAAGTGTTTTAAGTGGCAATTGGCAAAGATTTGATTAAAAAAAAAAATTGATTTGTTTATTTTTACTCTGTGATACTATCTATTGCATTAAATATCTGTCTGTGAGTCTTAAGCGGTGTTCCACTGTGACTAAAGGATTTTTTCGTTTTATTTAGGTTATCAAATTGATGACCCACTTTAACTTATAATCTGGCTCAATATTCTACCTGTGTTACTAGTATTTACCCTTCTTTTTAATTTATTTAAATAAAATCTCAGTTTCAAAAGAGCAGTCATAACTTTAAAATAGAAAATCGATAGCTGTTCCTTCGCTGACCCTCAGCCAATAGATAATCACAAAGTTTCTAAAGATCGTAACTTAAAGGTGCTGATCCCAGAAAACTCCTCTAATTGACCTTTACGATATCCATCTAAAAAGTTTGACAATTCAATTTTGTAACAAAAAATGTTAAGAATTCCAGCAGGCTTCATTCTCAAGGAACATTATTTTAACATCTTCATGTTGCCGCAAACAATAGGGGACCATTATTCTTTGTCATTGTCACTCTTTTGTTATTCTGGTCATTAATCTATCCCCGCGTGTCTCACGTCGGCACCGTAATATATCTGTTGTTTCATAAAATGGAGAGTTTTGAATACTTATCTTGCATTTGCGTTACTGACTCACGCCCTAGGCAGAGATCGGTGGTAGGCAGAGACGATAGAGCGCCAATTACAGCTGGGCCTCTTTAACATCCATCCGACCTTTCATGCACGCTCGCCGGTTATGGGTGGTTCATTAGTATACTTTACTTTGACTTTACTTATGGGGTCTACAAGGAGCCTTATAAATTAATTTAGATATTAGCTCGTACTCATTCTTTCAACATGTCCAAACCATCGGAGTATTCCTTCCTCAATTCTTGACACTAGATCTTCTTTTTATTACATTATAAAATAATGACATTCATAAATAAGTCTGTAAGGATTCTGTTAGACATATTTCGATTTTTGCGGACGGACGTCTGTTTTGTCGCGTTCTTTGATACAATGATATTAAGAGTGGCACGTCAGTCACCAGCTTTAGCGAAATAATTTAAAACATGACATAATACCCTTTACCGAGCGTTCTATGACGTCCAATTATCGTCATTTTTAGCACATAAAGCAGCCCATATAATGCTACATTTTAAGCCTATTTATTAATTTGTTGCTGTCTGCTAAAACCCTTTAAATTTTACAGACGATTTAGGTCAAAGCCGACCTAAGGCTTCATCGCTAGGGTTGTCATATACAAAAGCTTCATTATAATTGTGTTATTTAATTTGAGTATGTTTGTTAATACGAGTAAAATTGTAATCCGATATGATTTAATTTTGATAAGATGGTTTTAAAAACATTTCAGTTATGATAAGAGCGGTATGTCGCTTTCGTGGTTCGTTTGGTTCGCCGTGGTTTGGGAACTATATACTTTTAGCAGAGGTATTGCCGCTTCGTGTATCGTTAGGTTGTTTTCCAGCCAAGCGCACCTCGCGTACTTATAATATGCCGTTTATCACATTGACTGACTCTTAGTGTTGCTCCCGTAACCCAATTTACTTAGCGTGATGTTATATAGCCTACAAATTTTAATACCGAACATCCCATCTAAAATAAAAATGAAATGAAATTGCTAGTTCTTGAGATTAACACGTTCGAACCAACGATCATATATCAAGTATTATAATAAGTCTTAGTATAAATTATCAGAATCAAAACAAACTGCATGCGACGATTTTAGCAACGCAGGGACGCACACCAGTAATTTTTTCACTCAAGAGCACATTAGCATAATATAGAGGAGGCATGGGAAAGTGGAAACTTGATTTAATCCTGGATCAGCCCGACTTGAGTACCTTCAGGGATGAAAACATTTTTTTTTAGATACATTTACAATATTATTACAGGAAAACTCCCAAGGCAATATTGCAAGCTTACAACTAATTATAATAAATGATTATAAACAATTAATATTTATAAAAATAATTACTATAAATCTATTATATTTCAGAAATAATGCAATTTTGTGCTACTTCTGTAAATTTGATCTGATTTCGGCAGGCTACAATTGTAAATGTCTATATATGTAGTTAATAATCCGTATGGCGCGCGACAAGGGAGCAAATTAAAGTAAGTTGGTCCTCGGCACCGGCACGCTGAGTGTGGCTGGGCGGCGACGAGCGCCCACGTAGCCAGTGGGGGCACACAACTGCAGGCGCACCAGCACGGCCGGCACGCTAGCGCGACGTCGCGTTAATAGCTATTGACGAGCCTAAGTGTTATCAATAATAAAAAAATTAAAACGGTTTTTGTCCACCTCTGGGCTACTTGTTAAAGTAGGTAGAACTTGTTAAACCCGTCCCCGCTCTAGATGGCCCCACCACATCTTCAAGTAGTATAAAGCCGTTAAAAAAAGTTGGAGCAAGATTTTTAAGTCTTTAGGGTATGGGTCATGTTCAGTAATAGACGTGTCATGGCAGAGATGATAGTGAGGATGATGATGAAGGTTAACAAAATACTTATTTCAGATATAGTCATCCAAAGATACAAACCAAACTACAACAGCCTTGCAGCTTATTCTAGAGTTTTACCTAATCATACTTCACCAACCCTATTCCATTTAAACCGCGCTTTTGTTTTTAATTGAACCAAGTGGTGGGGCCTCGGGCTCACTCTCGTTGTGAGGATTTACCTTAGTCTGTTTAAGGTCAGGTAGATTAATGTCACCAAAAATTATGTTTTCATTTTTCATGTGTAAGGTCTACTTTCTCACAAATGTGTGTGTAATTCCGTGTTATGTATAGTACTAATATTATAGTTAGGCAATATTTGTCCTTTACACGCAAGGCGTTGCTGCCTAATGTTTAAGAGGCGGCCAAGACCTGCTGAGTGAGACCTGACCCGTTATGCACGTTAAAAAAGAAAGAAATAAGATAAGGTAAAAAAATTGCCAAAGTTACTCAAGGATAATTTAGCTTACATTATACTTGAGTAACCTTGGTTATTTCTTATGAGATGTTTTTGACGGTAAACGTAATAAACCTCAAAATATATTATTCAAGTCAAAAATAATAGCGTTGCTTCATTAAAACTTCTATCAACTAAGGACGTTTACAAAGAACGAAAAGGAGAACATTTTGTATGAGATGAGCTCTTGGAATCGATGTACGGTTTCTACGTAATCTTCTAATACAGCAGGTTAGTTTTACTTATTTTTCCTTATCCAAAACATTTCTTTTTCGCAATTTTCTTTTTTTTCTTACTATAATCTATTTAGGCAACACTTAGCTATCCCCTTCGTCATACAAAACGAACTTTGTATCTGAATTATCAATCTCGAGACTCATTTTGAGAAATGAAGTCATCATTTTTGTTGCATGTTAATCTTATATAGCTCCCTTTTCATCGCGAATTTTGGGGACATTTTCCTAAGTCATTATTTTTTTAAATTCATTTTAAAGTTCAGCTTCAGAGGGTCTTACAAAATTTACCGTACAATTTTCTTTTGGGTATTTGAACATCGCACCCTTAAGCGAAGTGTATTGATTTTCTTGCATATGAACATGTTGTTAGACACCCCTAAATCCATCCATGTGTTGTTTATAATGATGCTTTGTGGACGGATTGCTGATAGCGGGATTTTCATTATCAACTGTAATGTCTGTGCTTATCTTAAGACATGTTGAAGCGAATGGTACTATACTGTACTTTTTAATGGTTTGATATCACAATTTCTGACAGTTTGACACAGACAACATAACAGACAATTGATAACCATTATAACATGTGTAAATTGGGACTTCGCGATAATATTTAGCTGACCCGACCTCTTTTTATTTACCCAAGACGTGTCAATCAAACATAGTACCAGATCCGTTATAACAAATATATACATACATACTGTTAAATTGAATTTACATACAAGTCGCTAGAGTTTAACAAACCGTTTTTATAAGCTAATCAATAATCTATTATTATATATTTTTATTTTACTAAAGTTACACTCGTACAGCTATTACCAGAGTATCAGAGTAAAGTTTGAGAGGGCCATATGTCCATAACATTGTGCAAATGTAATTCTACTTCATTAGCTTAATTTCACACGAAAAGTATTTCTATACACAGATAACCCCATACACCCTTTAAAAAGATGAATATTTGAGCAAAAAGACAAGGTTTCATATCATTTAAGATAACATCTGTATCATTTCTTCTGTCTCTTGTTATCACACCTTGTAATCTTCTAAATTCTTACTCTCACAATTTTTTTTTATAAATATTGTGCAACATGTTAGGATGTTATTAATTAGGTATACACTTTTAGTCGAAGAGTAAAACTGCTGCAACTGTTACAAAAAATAAATTAAAAGTCAACATTAAAATTAACCGAATAGCATGCATCGCCAAAAACGTATATTTAAAGAATATTATAAAAACGTTTACCTATTCAAAATAAATATTGCTTAGCACTGATTTTCAGTACAGCAGAAAAATCTTTTCTCCTTTTTCTTTAGCAGCACGTTCGCATAATAATTCTCCTTCTCTGCTCATGTACCGGAAACTGAATATTACTAAATGAATCCCAATAATGTGTTATGGGGGTACAACCCTATTCGGGCGGTTTCCTTTTTTTCGGTATTCAAATATAGAACGAGTTTAAAGTGTAAACATAATTTCACATACATCACAAAAAACCTGTGTTTTTCCCAAAGTAGAGATAGAAATATCAAACGACCTTAAGTTTATGCATCGCACTAACGCTGTGTCCATCGATACTTCCGCTGTCGAAAACAATAAAAAATCGGGACGAATACTTACTGTTTAGGACGAGATAAGCAGCGAACGTTGTTAAAGCTGGAACACGACAAAACCATTTAAGAAAACAGAATATTATTGCGTTACATGAAGATTCTCTTAAAGCCTTTAGATTACAAATTTAGATCATAGTCGGCTAAAGATATGTCACTGTATATTTCTTCTCTTCTTCCTATCTTAAGAAATCTATCTAGCAATGGCTGAAATCTTGATGCAAACCGTAAATTCAGAAATACGTAGCCAGAGATATTGAATACCAACACAAGAAAAAGAATCTCGGAAAATAGGAGGTGATGTTTAAACTACTCTATTAAGTGGTAACATCACTACATATTATAAAACAAAGTCCAACGCGTCTGTTTGTCCGCGAGAAACTCAATAACTACCCAACGGATTTTCATACGGTTTTCACCAATAGACGGAGTGATTCATGAGGTTAAGATGTATAATTCAATAAGGTTTTGCGTAGAATGGCTGAAATATGACGATGATACAGATATTTGGTACATAAACATCTTATTTATTCCCTCCTATAATTCTTCCGATTAAAAACTAGAAATGATTACATTAATATAACGCTAATTATGAGATCAGCGCTTAAGTTACTAGACAAATAAAACTATTATATTAATTGGTACGTATGTATATTTTGATTGAAGAAATTAATTCAAATTGTATGTAATTAACAAAAAATTGCTGAGCAATTGGGCAATTGAGTATATTGTTTGAATTGATATGACTTCGTTGTATGTCATATATTTAATTATTCGGGTCAACCTAACATTATTAAAACATTCCTCAATACTATCAATCTATTCAATACGTAAATGTTTTTCGAATACGACCGGTAGTTTCAGAGATGATCGCGTTTAAACAAACAAACAATCAAACAAAAAAGCTCTTCAGCTTTATTCTATTACTAAACAGGGTGTATTAGAAAAATTAAGACTTACTTAAATCACTGAAAGGGCATGACTAGCATGTAGTTAAAAAAGATTTTTTGAAAAAAATAAAACTATCCGTTTCAATACGTATTTTTTTATTTTGATTAATTTTATTCCGTTACCAAGAAAATCCATAAAAACTAACTTACATTTTTTAAGTTAGTTTTTATTTATTTTGTCAATAACTGAGTGAATAGTTTCAAAATAAAAAAATATTTACGATTTAAGATCTTTAACTTTACACGTTTCACCTGCTTTTATGAGAAACCTAGTTAAAAATACGTGGAAATTCAAATGGTCATAACTTGTAAATTAATAAATTTAAAAAAAATCTTATTGTAACAGCATGCCGAGTCATGCTCTTTCAGTGGTTTAAGTAAGTGTTCCTTTTTCAAATACACCCTGTATATTATAAGTACCTACAGATCTGAGTTAGGCCCTAATTTAATTTCGAGATTTATCTTTACCGGTTGTGGCATCGGCATCGCACCGAAAACTTATTCCTTTTGTAAGAGAAACTTTATTCCGTGCCAATTACTCTCTTATTAATTCATATTTTCTTCATCGGTTTCAATATTTAATTTCGTTATTAGGGTTTTGAAAATAAAACAAAAGCTTAAAAACATAAGGCTTTATAAAAATATTATAAAGCTCTGTAGTTAAGTTTGAAGTTTAAAGTATTCTACATGTTCAAAAGCTATTTTGTTGTTTCTAACATTTTGTTCGTAGTTTTTCTTATTGCTTTGTAGTTGCTAAAAGTATCCGTTTAGTAGAACACATACATACCAGTTTTTACTCAAGTGAAATATAGTCAGGAACGTCTGGGGAAAAGACAATTTTGTAACTAGACGGGGTAACTTTGAACGCCATCTACATTTATTTATATAAGTGAGTTCAATCGCTATTTTGTTAGCCCTTTGTATACTCTGGCAGGGTAGGCTGTGGTAGAATCAAAGTAGCGCGATCCTAAATAGTTAAGGGCCAAGAGTTATATGCTATGCAAATCTTAATTAAGACAGTTGGCTCTAGGGTACAGTATCATGAATGTCGAAAGTAAGAAGAAAATTCGCATAGTCATTATACATACAACTTAAGACTGACACAAAACCATTTGTTTGATTTATGTATGACTTTCGCTCGAGTAGAATTTAAGTAGGTAGTCAAACAATTGAAAATTAATCATGTCGACTTGTTAATGTTGTATGTATAGGTATACTAGAGGTGACACGGATAGCTGTTTGGCCGAATACCGGATATCAGGCCAACCTTGAAGTCGGAAAGCCGGTTGCCGAATTTCCGGCCGAACATTGTCGATAGTTGATTGCCTGCCCTGAGGACAAAAAATTAATATATAGTAAATTACATGTCATATAACACGTTGCTAGCTTAAAAAAATTAATAAAGTTGAAACTTAGCAAAGGACTCCTGATTTACCACGCATGAGGGCCTCAAAACGAAATTTAAGACAACTAGGTGGGGATTGTTGAGGCTGAAAGAGCTCGACAGACGCTTCAAAATGTCTGGCAACAAGTCCTCCAGTAGCAATTAATCTTCAAAGCCCTCTAAAAAAATAAAGATGACTGCACAGAGTCGTATGCATCCCGCAAATTACGATGGCGATTAATGAGGTAGCAAATAAAAACAACAGTACAACAACAACAACAGTCTCACGATCAAGAAATTTCAATTGCACGTGAAATTCATTTTAACTTGAACCCAGTGTGATTTGATCGCGATCGTGACCCTTATTAGATGGTCAACTGCTACAGAGTATCTGGACTTAAACAAGTTTGTCAGATTTAGGTACATGAAAACTTTTTCTGAAGCTAGACTTCTGCCTATGGTCTGTCTATGAAGACAAGCGAAACTGTTTGTTTTACCTTAATGCAGAGAATTGATATACTTACATTTAACATAATTTTCCCTTAGTGTAGTAAAAGGTCAATTATTTTGTTGTAAATATATATTATGTGACTTAAACAAAGTACGTAAATTTGATATCCGGTATACGGCTAGATAGTAAATTTAGGCTGGATAGGCCGGATATCGGATAGTGACTGGACATCCGTTTCATCTCTAATTTATGTTATTCAATGTTAAAAGCATAAGTATTTGGAAGATTTTTGGCCTGACTGTCTTTTATACTTTTATATGTTACTAGCTGCGCCCCGCGGTTTCACCCGTAAGTCCCGGTGCCGTGAGAATATCGGGATAATCTGAATATCTAAAAGATTTGGAAAAAGAAGACAACTTACTCTAGGAAATAGGGATGCTCTAAGAACAAGAAATCGTAAGTGGTGGTAAATTCGACGGAGCTTTATTGTTATCAATTAATTCCTTTGTTTCTGCACCGTGATTAATTCAATGCAATAAGGTCTAATTTAGACCTCTGGCCGACCATTAGTTTATAGAAAACATTGATGCAATCTTGAGATAATCTCCATTCGGTTGTGCTACATGTTAGATATGGCAGTTTTGTCACTCATATCTTATTAGATAAGAGATGAAATCTGTGTCGTTTGCATACTTGCGCATTTACCAAGTAAACTACTAACGGCTCATGACGCTTTACACAAAACGGGAATCCAATAAGCTTATAACGCCATATCCTTTTTTTTGTGCCTGTGGAAACCTATTCGGGCCGTCATCCCGTGTGCAAGTGAAAAAAGCAATTTTTTTTAATCAATGCATGTTATAAATATAAATATTATGCAAAAACGGCTACAAAAAGCTACAAAGGTCTAGTATAATGTATTCCTTTGTTTAATAAAATAGGGTGTCATATGTACACCACTTTCTGGATCAGACATTTTCAGTCTCTTAGAAGTATGTAAGTCTCTTAGAAACAAAGTATTTCGAAAACAAACGTGCCTGCTAAAAACACAAAACTACACTATTTAGGCTGCGTACCTACTCTATCGCCATTGGCTACCGCTATACGCTATACCACGATCACGACATATGGAGAACATTAAATGACCAATCAGAACATTATTTGTTGAGTGCATTAAGAACCTATATCATTTGCCATTGTGTGGTATTCGCTAAAAAAATATGTATATTTTTATACAGTGTTGTTATTTAAGATATAAATTTCAACAAATTTAATTATTAAATCATGTAGTAGAAGCGTTAACAAATCACAAATAACAAATTACATTCACACACGTTTACATAGAGTCAAACAGCAGCTAAAGGTGGCTATTTCTTAATTAAAACCTTTAATAATTTTTCCCCAGTCGCCCTTTTCAATTTGCATCGAAGGCTGAAGTACTCTTGCAAAGTCAATAATAGCTTTGAGGCGAAGAGAAGCATCATACCGTTCCCCGGAGAGGACAGAGGCTTAAGTACTGAGAACCTATTCAAACCGTGCGTAGAAGAGTGAATGCGTTGAAACGTTTTTTATTTAACGACTTCATTTAGAGTATATTAAATGGAATAGAGGAATATTAAAATGATAAAACAACATGTAAGTAGTAAGACTGAATACTTGTTGAGTCGGGGGTATTTTAATTTTTTTATTATTGCTTGTTGCTTGTGAAATCCAAGTCGACATTCTCTAGTGTCATACACACTAGCGACACTATCGTCTCACACTAGTATAAATATTATGTCAACTAGGACTTTACACGTGTATACCTTACATTAAACATTTTCTATTATGTTTTTCGAGTTCGAGTTTTGTCTTATTTGTTAGATAGAGTATTCGTGTTCACTAATTATAAGTTAAATATAGGTTTCAGAAACTTCAATCTATAAGTTATTCGTGGAAGCTGTTTTTTTAAACGTCTCGTTTTTTTATTCATATAATTTTTTTTGTTTACACCGGCGGTGGTACTAGGTTGACTCTGTTTTGTGAGGTCAGGTCTGATTTAAGCATTATTTTGAGAGTACCGATAGTCTTCATTTATGTTTGTCAACTATCAACTATATGTTGATGAACTCTGTCGCCGTGGCACACGCTTAATTCGGCCTTAATTACAATAATAAATTCATTTGATAAGCAACAAAACGCAATAAAGAATGGAATATTTTTTTTTCCTAAAGAATAATAGTGACGCGGGTCACACATTACTAGTTATTCTTGGTAACCCCTTCAGCTTAGATAAATGCTAACGTTCACGTTAAGTCTGTATGGAGTTGAAACCCGCAAACCACTAGATTAACGCATACGCATCTATTACGCAAGTAATAATATACCATACCAACAGTATCGTGTGTGGGTGTGTGAACAAAGAAATTTTCAGTTCTGTTAAAATTAAACTCATCCAGGTAAATTTCATAACACGTAAAAATAAAATTTATTACCAAGTTCCCCCTCTATTAACGCGCTGCACCTGTATCAGATGTATGCTACTGTTTAATTGCACTACGTCACGCTTCACAGGTGAATAGCTTGTCCTAATTTTATTTTGTTTATGGTAGTTTTATTTATCGTGGAATGTCCATGTGGTAAATTTTTATGTTGAAATTAGGGTTGGCCAATTTGTGCATTAAGCTAGCTGTTTTTTTTTCCTTGCATTTTACTGACATTCGATAATATGCATTATGTATCATTTATGTATGTATGTCAGGAACTTAAGTTGATAAATTGAAAATGATTCACAAAATGCTTTTGGATTAAAACTATATAGTAGTAATACGAATAAATTAATTATTTACTTATCCTTGTATTTAATAACAATTTCAGTGTTACAGCAGTTTGTAGATAACAATGTTTTTCGTCTATTTTACTAGGTTTTTGTATGTGTGTACGGTATATATCTTTAATGATAAATGGCCTAAATTAATTATATTTTAACGAAAGTACCAGAAGCACTAACGAATGTAAGTAAATATGTATAAGAATATACTAGTAAATATTATATATTTAATAAACAAGAAACTCCCTGGCTATTCAACGTAAACGCTGAAATCAGCAAAATTTGTTGTATAGTAAGAGTCACACGGCAAATAGTAATATTGTCAGTCTATTTCATTGAGAATGTTAGAAATCTTTCATTTGTGTAACTCGTCTCTTGGCTGCATTGTTTAAAATTTCACTTACTTTATGTAGCGTCTGGTCTATATCTACTGGTATTAACTTCATGAACTGTATATACTACTCAATTTTAATAGCATTTCAGCCTAAACATATTAAAGTCGAAGCGTGCATTGCACTTTTACCGAAATCTCTCTTGATTTTATAAGAATTTTTGACCACATGGTTTGTAGATCAATAAACACCACCGTAGCGATTGTGTGCATCTATAGCGGGAATATAAACAGCTCGTGCGCAGCTAATCTTGCATCGTTCTGTCAGCATCGTTTGATATTACGTATGTACGTTTTTATAACGACGCCGTCTGTTAGACGTGTGTTTCATTTGTGTTTTAGGGTTGCCAATTTTTTTTTGAGGTAAAATAAATAATGCATTTCGTTATTAAAATATGTTAAACTAGCTTTTGCGGTTAATGTAGATTTTGTAAAGCCGTCTTAAAGTTGTATAAGGGATATGTAGGTGAATAGGTATCTCTTGGATAGGCGTTTACCATCTCTTTATCATATTTTTCATCAGCTGAGTTGGAAGACAAAAGCCTATTCCACTACACAATAAAATAAAAAAACAAAATCCAAATTAGCGCTGTGTATAAACTGTCCCACTGTATGGGTGAGCTTGGTCCCTCAGTATTGCTACATGTTATACATAGATACGCGATTTCTCCAAAAATAAAAACCTACATACAATTATGTGGGGGTTTTCTTATATTTAATGAGTTAGTTTCATTCGCTTGGATTTCGGATATAGATATTAATCTAAAATATTGATACGAGGAATTGAAAACTGTCAAAAGTCTATTGATATACTAATTATATATTTGTAAATACATGGACTAAGTAAGACGTTAGTTTTTATAGGAAATGGGAAAATTACTTTTCTATTTCTCATTTTATATAAAGTTGTTAATAGTCAAACATTTTTATAAAAGAGACAACCCTACTATTCGTTTACTTTAAAACAGTTCGTATCCCGCCCGTATTTTCGTCACGTCCAGCCGGGTGAATGGACACGTCGTGTATGCCATAAAACCGGCTATGATATATGCTTTTGATAAGGTATTAGATGATATTATGTTAATCGCGTCGCAAGTACTTCCTTAAGTTTTGTTTATTGACATCCGTCTTAATAAAAATATAGAGAACATGGTTAATATGTAAGATAAAAAATTTGTTAGCTGGTCCATGAGCAATTAATGATTGAGTCATTTTTTTTTACTTTGTGGAAACCCTGACGGGACCACACCGGAGCTAACGGTAAAGTGGTATGTCGGAATCGAACCGACTAAAAAACCACACGGTGTTCCGTCACAAGTGGGTCTATTGCAGGGGACCCGGGTACCCTAGGAAGGAAGCCTCTGGGAACCCCTGCAGACCTTGACCGCTTGCAGCAGGTGACCACACCATGTAGTACGGGGTACCTTGAGGTTGAAATGGGACCAACCTTGAGCACAACCAATTCAATTAAAAATAGTTTTATTTTTAAATCAGTTCACAATGTCCAAAAACCAAAAATAGCATTCCTATTATAAATGTACATTGCCGCGCGCATCTTAATCTTTGGATCTGGTTATAAGGACTTCGACGAATACCAGGTAAACTTATTCACTACTTACGGTACTTCATATTATGACATACACGCTTTGGCCGCACACACCGATTGTAGCCCTATCGGCAAATGGGCAGTTAAAGTTTTGTGTACTGTGTATTTATAGAAGTTCATCTAACAGAAATTAGAGAATACACTACTAATAATTGGATTTACAAAACACGTTATCGTTAAACATTACACATCATGTTTACAGAAACATTTACCACAACAGTTACATAATTTGGTTACAGACTACCAGGTTTACGTTCCGTAAATAGTCCGGCTGTCTTTACTCGAAATAGTAATAAAATTTATGACATCTAGAGTCATAACTGCGAACCTAACCTGTAAATAAAATGTGGTTTGGGTTTACTGGTTTCGAATTAAGAAATCATGCAGATTCGAGAAAATAACCTTGAACGCCATGTTGGGGGGACTTGTTTTTACGTTATTTTTATTATAAACATTCATAAAATTTTAAAGCGTTTTTCTACTCTTCTTATTCGCTGTCTTTCCTTAACGCTGCCGGTCAAGATGCCTCAGGAACGTGTGGTGGTAATAAGTTGAAATTAACATTAAATACTTAGCTACGTCTGCGATCTCTTGAAGCTGTCGAAAATTCAAGCTTCTAAGTCTACGCAATCAAAAGATACGGCCATTAAAATTTAAATTTTAACACTTCGCGAAATCAAAACCTTATGGTACATCACATTGACCTAGAATCATGAAAATTGGTGAGAAGCAAGGTCTCACAGCACAAGTAAAGTAAAAAAATCCGAAAGATGTTCATTTGTTATTATATCACACAAAAAAATATATTTTGCGATTACAAACTTATATTTCGCGCTTGGAAAATTGACTGTGACCTACATCGATGTAGGGGGGAATATTTTATCTTCGAAACCGATTCCCGAGTGGGGCGAACTATCTACATGCAAGTTTGTGAGCAACTTTCGGTGCGCGAGTCAGACTCGCACTGTTTTTTTTTTCAATGTTGGTTTTGTAAGAGTTTACGGGGGCAACCACTTAATGTGAGTCGGTGTGCTTGCTTATTTGCGAAACTTAGAAAACAAACTCTCACTAAAAACAAAACAATAGCGGATTCTTAATGTCTTCTATAAGTTCTATATCAAGGTCTTAATATCTTGTTAAAGAGCCCCAGTTTGCGAGCCGTTGCCAGCTATTTCCCTAACAAGGTGGGGTCATTGACTTTTATAGGCCTACTTACACGGTACGGTGGAGTGATGAGATTCAAACATGGTAAGTGGTCTAGATCTAAGAAAGAGGTTTAAGGGTATACGTGACGTTTTATATGTGAAATAAGTTTAATTTTTTAAGAAACGCGGTTCCGCGGACTTGATGCGATTGTTGAATCACAAATATTGTTTTTTTTTTCAGTTTAAAAGTATGAAATTAATATTATATTTGTTGTCGCCACATTAAAAACTATTTATTTCATTAAAAATAGGGACAAACTATAATAGATGATATGATAACACAGTTCACTATTTAATAAAAATAAGTTAATAGACATTATTTTGACTGGTTATGCCGGTAACGCAATAAATACTATTGGTCGATTGATAAATATTAACGAATAGGGGGATTATAAAAGGGTAGAAATAAGATGAGAACTGCACTTGAGTGCGAACAGAGGTACGAACAACTTGGCAGTTACTGTTAGTTAGTGATTTTCATAGTTTATATCAGTGGTTTCGAGACTGTTTCTTACATATTCTTAATATAAGTATTATGTTCTGAAACTAAGTCGTATGTTTGTACTTTAAAGTCTTCAGATTCATAGGAGCCCAGTCTAACGGAAACTTAGTTACACAATACATTATTATATGTTTCTAAGCTTTTTTACTGGGTATTATCACATATCTATTGAAATTAAAACCTACTTTACTAATTTAATCGGAGATTTTTGTTTGTTAAATACACAACACAAAGGAATAAGGTAATCTCTAAAATATTAGAACTACGAGAAGTTGTGCGAAATGAATTTATGAAATGTGTTGATATCGTATCGCATCTTGTAATACGATGGATTGATATCTATCGTATTACTGAGATCATATAAGCGCGGACGGACATTTAGCTTTAGTAACTATTGCACATTCTGGAGCTAATTCATATGCTTAGCTCATAGCTTTAAATCCAAATGTTATATCACAGTGACACCATAATCTAATACAAGTCAGTTTAACATATATAAGAAAGCACGGCATTGTAGGTTACTTACGTGAGCTAAAGTATTTTGTTATAATATGCAAAAAATACATTAACTTCATTATGAATACATTCTACCTTCTTTTGTAAACCATTCTATGATAAATGATAATATTATTCAGCAAAAACTAACCAACGTTTGTCCTTCATTGCTCTATAAGCTATTCAGAACTATGACACTTTTGTTGTTTTGTCTTCATGAAGAAAATACTCCGCCGCTGCAGCCGCTATTTGAGGTAATTCTGCGACTAGCTTAGTCTAATAATGGTGTATTGGTTTAATACTTGATACCATTGCCATTGCAAGTATTAATATTGTTTCTTTGCCCACTAACGTGTAATATCTACGTAATATGGAGCCTATTATCGTAAATAATGGGGCATAATGTCAAAACCCGGACCCGACCAGAAACCAGAACAGACCGGGAACCAGACCGGAGCACGACCATCTCTTACATATCACACGCCACAGCTTACGCATAACACCATATATCACACGCTTCGCCACCGACAGATAACAATTTACATAATGGTGTATAAAGTTAAATAAAAAAGTATGTCCCAAAGTTGACTGTCATCACTGTCAATTCTTCACACTTAAAATCGTGTCGTCCCCGTACCGTGCAGTGCTAGTGCTAGCATGTCACACAGGCATTATTACGGTCGTACTGACAATTCGTACTGGGCTGAGTAGGCCCAAAATGGAAGGGTTGGACACCCTTCCGTTGAGAGGGTTAATTGTTTGCTTCAAAAATAGAATTTTATTTTACAGTTGTGCTCGTGTCGGGATTTTCTTTTTGTGTTGTGAGTTGTTGTTTGTCCATTCCGTTTAATTAAATAACTGACCCAGCGTGTTTTGGAACGCTATTATGTTGAGGCAACAGAAAATAAAACTAGAGGTATGTTAACATCTATGAAGATTTTACCCCATGGTCGAGAACCTTTTTTCCCCAGCTGTTGTTGGTTCTAACTAAATTCTCTGCCTATTTTTACTTCACATAACTGTTGACGATGGGCGATCGATTAGTTTGTTTCTACCAAGTCATAGTAAATGTGTAGATGTTCTAATATTTCGGTGTTTCACCCGCTTAAGTCCCGATGCCGTGGGAATATAGGGATAAAAAGTAGTGTTGTGTGTTAATCCAGGTCTCCAGCTATCTACATACCAAGTTTCATCGCAATCGGTTCAGTGGTTTTTGCGTGAAACAGCAACAAACATCGATACATCCTCACAAACTTTCACGTTTATAACGCCATAACTACTGAACTGATCATCACTAAATTTTCCATACTCGTTCCCAAGAGTACAAAAAAAAGACCTAGGGTACTTTCCATCCAAAAAAAAGTACTGTTCCCGACGGATACACAAAGTACTTTTACGCGAACGGTTCCGTGGGGGCTAAAGGTCATAGCTCACTAGAGCCATCTGGCAATCGACCAGCACCGCCTCGTCGTTCAACATCTGCTCGTTGTCGACAGATGTTCCACGGGTGGACGCCACGTTGACACTTGCGGGCAGCGCGCGGTCCACTCCAAGCGTTGACTGCCCCGTGCGTTTGCAATGCGCAGTCAACGATAGGCAAACACACGAGCAGCGAATTGTCACCGTGCGTGAACAGCTTGTGAGCGAGGCGATCCGGCGATGCTATCGAGTTGATGTAGTGAGCGCATATCCATAGAATTCCATATATAGAATACTAATCGCACGAGGCGAGGCGGTATGGGTCGGGTGCAGTGGTTCTACTGAGCCTAGTATATGACCTATGACCTTAAAGCTAGTATTAAATACAACTTTGGCATCCAGAACCGGTAGACAGGCATTCCAAAGTATAGAGCACCCACCACATAATATATTAATAATACGATAATTACCTCAGAATTCAGATGAAATTATAAAGTATGAACACCCTTTGTAATTGAGTGCTGCGGAGTTCTGCAAGACTGAAGGGGGCCGACAACTACGTGATGACTCAATAAAACATTCTTCAGTAAACTCGTTTGTACTAATCAACGTCTAAATCAAGCCCAACAGTGCTAAATACTGAACAGATTAAAGAAAGAAATCTTGGTAAAGAATACAATTATGCGTTGGTAAGCGCTAGTTTCACTATAAATATTGATTACAAATATTAAAGAAAAAGTAAAATATAATTTGCGTTTCAGTTAATTGCCGGAACTTACATCTAATATATAAAATTCTCGTGTCGCGGTGTTTGTAATTAAACTCCTCCGAAACGGCTTTACCGATTCTCATGAAATTTTGTGTGCATATTGGGTAGGTCTGAGAATTGGACAACATCTATTTTTCATCCCCCTAAATGTTAAGGGTAGTCCACCCTTAAATTCTTTTTTTAATTTTTAAATAAAAAAAAAATTATGACAGCATTAGAAAATTTTCATAGCGATATTAGTATTTTTACTTTCATTGGTACAATTTTTTTAAAGTATTTAACCCAGTGAAAATAGAAAGTGCGATTGTTATAATAGACGGGTCACTTGATGGTAATCAAAATCAGACAAAAAATAATAATATAAGAAACGGGTTTTCATCTTTAGACAACAACAATAAATTCGCCAAGCCTACAAAACGTACAAAAATCATAGTAATTCCAAGATTGTATCGATAATCAAATAATTATTGCTATTTATTTCTATTTTTTTTAAAGAAAATATCATTTACAGCATACAGTTTTATTTAATATCATCTTATTTCGGCAGAAGGAAAGCGGCAAAAGGCACCAGAAGGAAAAGGATATTCCTTAGATATATGTCCTTAAAGGGCGGCAACGCACTTGTGACTCTTGAGTAACAGGTGCCCGTGGGCGGTGGTAGGCATTGATGCAAGCAATAGCTGGACAAGGGCAGGATCACATTTCTATAGTTCGAACTGGTCCTCTAAGGAAGGAAGTTAAAATAGAAAATCGTTTACACATCAACTTTTAACTTTAAGTTGGAAAACAAACTCATGGGTCCGGAAACTAACCAGTAACACCAAACCACCGCATACTATACCGCCAAATTATCTAATACTAGCAACCCACCCCGGCTTCGCAGGGGTAGCAGAGACATCTTCGACAATCATCAACATATTTCAATCATTTTACACAAAATCTTAACAAATTATACACCTATATCTTCCTCATGAATCCCTCTGTCATGAAAATCAGTTTAGTAGTTTTTCAGTTTATCGCGAACAGACAGACAGACAGACGTGGCAGAGGACTTTGTTTTATGATATGTAGTGATGTAGATTTCCAACTTACAACTACATTCAAAATTAAAATAATTTATTAAAATTAATCCAATCATAGGTGGTTTTCAATTGTCAAGAGCAGAAGTCAGAAGTCAGTCAGAATACGACAGTCGTGAAGCTAGTTGTCGGTTCCAATTATGTATTTGGATCCTATGGAGAAGAACAGGCAAGAAATTTAGAAACTTCTCTTTTTTTTCACATTGCTTATAAGTATTAATAAAAATAATGATTGACGTAATGTTAAAAACATGTAAACACTCCAGGTAATTACCACGATAGTTTGTTAAAGCAAAAGCAATCCAGAGATGACCAGCCACAACCAACGGAGCTAGTTCACGAGCTTGACGCACGCGTCAGCCATCGTCCAGTTCAACTACATTGAGAATAAAATGTAATCGTTGTAAATTCTTTAAAAGTATTTATATTATAAAAACTGTTATGATTTTTTTTTTTGTATCAATGTTACCCTGGCGTTCAGGAGTAAGAAGTAACATTGGTCCCAAACCTCATATTCTGTAACAAATCATTAAATAGTTAATCATTTTCTTAATTCTAATTACTACACGCATTGAGCACACACGTCAAGCATCCTAAACAAACGCCATGAGTAGGGATTGAACGTTATGTGCGATTAAGTGATTTAGGGGAGGATTTAATGAGGTAATTGACTCCATAGCTTATTTACTTAGTGTCAGGCACGATTGATACAATATGTAATAGAAGGGTACAAATTTACTAGAGCTTATCTTCAAGAAATAGGAGAAACGACTGGGTATAAATAAAGAAGACCTCTAAGAAGTAAAATATTTTGTCTGGTTTGTGTCAGCGAACAGTCTTCATACCATTGTTACATTCCTTTGTTCGGTCTTTTAATAATAACTTGACACACTTCACACCCAAGGCAAAACCTGTACTATGGTAATCAGACTGCTGATAAACATACTTATATATTTCTAAATAGATTATAGATAAATTACACCCAGACACAGAACTAATAATCATGCTCATCACACAATTATTTGTCCTCCACGATCTCTCCCTTAGCAGTCAGGATCCCAAACCACTAGACCAACAGGCCAGTCAGTCTTGGTGGCTGTAAGGTGTTTCAAGAAGTCATTTCAAGAAGGATTTTCGAACATGATCTTTATCACCTGTACTCTCTAGCACGGAGGCCTTGTAGAAATATGTACTGAGCCCTACAGTAACCTTACTAATTCCCGGTTTCTGAAAGGCTGATCAACGCAAATATTTAATAATCGTATGTCAAGTGTCCAGTACATATATATTAAGTTGCTGTAAGCATGATTAGACACTTTGATTTGAACATCGGATTAGTTAGCAGAGCTTATGACAAATCTTATGATGTCAAATACTATTTGAATGTTCAAAGAAATCGATCAAAGAAGAGTAAATTTGTCTTTGATCAACGTTCCAGAAACTCGAATTGATTAGACACGACTGTTAAGTTGTGTTAAACTGATAGCTCTGTTAGTTGACCAATATTTTAATGAGCCGTTCAGAAACCCGGTGTGTAAGTACAGTGAATACAAGCCTTACGGAAGTTTTTATTTTAACTAGGTACTGTTAAATTTGTGTCTATCCTATGGATTGTGGCCGTAGCCGTCAAGGTCGGCCAAGTGGCTATATAAAGTTAACAAAATTTATAAAATAATAATAATGTCTAGGATCTGGTCGTGTGAATTGTCAATAATGTTATTTATGAAGGATGGGAGATTATCTGACCGATGCACGATGCGCGATGTATACTGTTGACAAGGTGTCAGTAGACTGTCACCCGAATGTTGTTTGATAAGTGTTATATACAAATAGTAGAAAATACCATTTGTAAAAAAATTTAAAAAGCACACAGAACTAACTTTGTAATTCAGTATCTATTATAAATAATTACAAAGTTACTTATACAGTTTGCAAATTCAGAAAACTAGACTGAAATTGCGGTATGTAAACACTAATTGTGTTCAAAATTTAATCTTAGAATTTTGATGATCGGTGAGTAAGTCAGTGATGAAATTAAGGAACTTTGACTTGCAATATAGTTCTTAAACAGTTAAGTTGGGAATATATCTAGCTATATTATGCCCTCTATCCACAACGAAGTTACAGTGGGTCGAAAATCTCTTGAATGGCTTCAGGGAACGGATACGGTTGGTACGGCTATGCTTTTGTTTTATTATCACTCGTCTTGGCGGGGGCACTGCCGTGGCCCCAGATTTCACTTAGATGAAAACGACGTTTAACACCTATTTTGATTATAATGATTATAATAAAATCTTCTTTATTATTGTGCGTTTTGTGAAAGGAAATTAGTTTAAAAGCTCAGAATAATTGAATCACGACAAAAACTTCTATCAACGTTATTCGTAGAATTGGTTATTGGCACCGTAATATAGGAAATTATTATATTAATAGTTGATGCCCTAGAAACACAATATTTGTTATTAAATATTTTTCTTCCAATTTCCATTAAAGCTATTTGATAAACTGGGCTGTAATTAGTTCTTAAAAAGAGGTTTAGAAATTTCTTTTTAATTGGGAGCTGTCCGATAGAACAAAAGGCAGTGGTATTCTTGTGGTATTCTTTTAAAACCATTTTTATGTTTATTTTTTATAGTAGATACATCTCCGCTCCCTGTATTAATAAAAATAAGAAAATCATAAACCTACCGCTCGCTATACCTGCTAACGTCCTTTTATGTCAAATTAAAAGTTAAACACAATATTGAGTTGAAGGTCCTACGAACGTTTTAATTTCCTAACACATCTTAATAAATTAAGATCCATCATGTCATGTGATTGCCGACACTCAACACTATGACTCAGCGGTTAATTGTGTTAAGTGCGAACCTGATTGAAATGTTCTCTATACATGAGCAAACAATTTGATTAGCGAATTGTCGCCTACTTCGGTGATCGCGTCAGCTGTAATTTTGGCAATAGTTTATACAGACTCTCCAAAGTTATTGGCTGGCCTAAAGCTGGCCCTCACCGCCATCTCGCGCATGGTACAATCAAGTGGAAATTATTAACCCAAATATGACTTCGATGTTAATATAGTATTAGATCAAAGTTCCCAAATAGATTTTAATTTTATTCCATATGAATTACATATATGTATAATATTATCTACGTATTAACGGGAATTAACGCGATCACGAAAAGGAATTACATATTACATACCTCTGAATTGCCTGACGTTTCGACCAGGTTGCACTGGCCGTGGTCACAGGCTGACTGGCTCAGCGGTGCACGCCCTCCGTCGTCGACATCGTGAGGTAGAAGGTTCTTCATCCACCTCCACTTTTTTGGTATTTTCGTTTCGCCATGTACTCACATACTATACTGACAGTGTCCCTATTCTGTAAGCAAACCGTTGTGGCCCTATTCTGGTGTTCACCCGACTGCGCATAAAAGCGAGGTGGCATGTTTTTTATCACTGGATTTCACGCTGTAGATAATTTGAAACCATCTTCCCGATTGAAAGTTTTGTGTTTTTTAATTTCAATCGCTTCACGTACAACTCTTGAGTAAAAGTGACGTTCCGTGGAGAGGACTTGCGTACGGTGAAATTCAATCCAGTGATTGGTGCCCGCTTCGAGTGCATGCTCTGCAATCGCTGATTTGCTAATCTGTCGGTTCTTCACAGCAGCGATGTGTTCTTTGACCCTTTCAGCAATAGTCCACTTTGTTTGGCCTATGTAGGAACTACCACAGCTGCAGTTTATTTTGTAGACACCTGGAGTTTGTAACGGCAAGACGTCCTTCGGTGTACCCACGATGTTTTGAACCTTTATGCCTGGTGTGTATACTGTCGGAATGGAGTATTTCTTTAATACGGAGCCGATCTTATCCGTTACTCCTTTCACATATGGCATGTAGGCTGGTTGTCTGTTCACCTCCGGATGCTTGCGTCCATTCACCTGATATCCGTTACTTTTAAGTACCTCCTGAACATGATCCAGCTCTCGCTCCAAATGTTCAGGGTCACAAAGATCGTATGCTCTGTTCTTGAGTGAAGTCATAACAGACTGCAGGTGTCGGGGATGATGATAAGACGTGGCGTGTAGGTACCTATCTGTATGAGTAGGCTTGCGGTACGGCCAGTGCAACCTGGTCGAAACGTCAGGCAATTCAGAGGTATGTAATACCTTTTTGTGATCGCGTTAATTCCCGTTAATACGTAGATAATATTATATCATGGAACGCGAAAGTTTAAAAGTTAGTACATATATGTATGTTATGTTACAGTTGTAAAAAAAAACAATTGGCTAATTAAACTGGATGGGTATGCAGATTAAAAAAGTACGCGTTTATTTATCAAAATTATTTATTTATTTAAAGTGGGGGGTTACACGTTCCATGAAACTCGTACCGGGAGCTCTTCATCGGAAGAATCGGAATCTTCGTCTTAAAAATCATTTTTCGATTCATCCGATTCCTCGTCGCTTACATGCATTATGAACTCATCGATCAAATTATTTATAATTCTTTCACTTTTCTTATAATCGTCTTTAATATTTTTTACTTTATTACATACCTGATGCTTTCTATTCCGATTCACCCATTGCACCTGTCTTCTCTTCTTTCTATAAGTTTCTTAACTTCGTTTATGTTAAAATTTGCGTTTTTTTGCATATAACCCTTTATTGCTGTCCAAATCTTTTCTATTAGGTTGAGGTGCGGGTGGTGCGGCGCGAGAATCTGACTCGCCGTTGTCAGGCAACGATTTCGCCGTCCTCCGCTTGTCAGTCTTGATTTTCACTTGATTACACCTTTCCTATATATGGTTGCTTACATATATAATAATAATAATATAATAATCTGATCCCAACTAGGTAAACTAGGCAAAACCTTTACTATGGTAACCAGACTGCTGCTAAACATACTTTATATTTCTAAATACATACATATTGTAGATAAATTACACCCAGGCACAGAACGAATGATCGTGCTCATCAAACAATTATTTGTCCTGGGTGGTAATCGAACCCACGACTTCTGGTTCAGCAGTCAGGATCACTCACCACTAGATCAACAGGCCAGCCATCATTGATTATATAGTCAATAAAGTATCGTATTTCTCGCTCATATTTGAGTAAATACTGCGTTACTTTGTTTTTTATACTAGGCAACCCACCGTTTAGCCTATAATGAGTCGATGCAAGTCATGCCGACTTATATTGAAATTATCTTTATTGAGTTTTGATAATTTTGATCTAAGTTAGTAAGAAAGTCTTTAATTTACAAAATTAGTGCCGAAATGATTGAACATTTTATATGCGATGGACGAGAATCCTCGTCCATCTGAGAGGGATTGGAATTGTTCTGCATATTTTCAAGCGCATACTTTCTTGAGAGTATATAAAAATAAAAATATTTTGGATTAAACTGTCATGGTGATTAAATTTTAACATAAACAGTACATAGTACATTATGAAATTAAAATAAACATACAAAGGTACCTTTCCATTGAAGTAAATAGAGCTAAAATCACATATTCGTTGTCCAGCAACAATATCAACAAATTATTAAAATAGACTTTAAATCCAAAAAAATTAACAATTTTACATCACTAAATGTAAGTCATGCCAACTTACTTTTAGTGATATTTTTGTTTAAATTTATATAACGTCTAATATTTATGTGATTTCTAATTTTAGACATTTCATGACGTTCAGAACGTACAACCAGTGGCGTAGCTAGGTAACCAAAGGCCCTGGGGCAAAAAATAAACTAGGGCCCCAAATAACCTATTTAAAATCATTTGTTACGTATTCGTCGTCGTGTTCCGAATCCGACGTACTCCAGATTGGTCGTAATCCAGATTCGTCGTACTCCATATTCAAGTACAGTGGCGGCCGTAGCTACATTTTTAGATGGTGCGTTACCTCAAAGAAACCTTAGTGTTCTTATACTATGCAACAGTGATGTAAATGGTGTTAGATAAATCTAAAAAATAAATATTTAAGGTGTATCGGAGCAGCAAGCAGTCTTTCGTAGTTGACATAACAATCGTTCTGTTCATCCGCGTTAAAAAATGTTGTCCATCCCGCTTGTATCACTCCGTCGCTTTCGGTAACGCCTGAGCAGTGACTTACAAAATAGATCTATATTAGCCTAAGATGCTATTTCCTTAGCTTATTTTGTTATTAATGCAAATGAAGAGCCTCGTCACTGTTTCACAAATTCCAAGCAATTTTTTAGTTATTGTAAAGCTTTTGGCCAGGCAAACAATGTAAATATGAAATTTAATTGCTCTATGTACCTACTGTATAACCGACAAGACTTCTGATGCTATAACTGAGTCATTTGTTTCTTTATGAAGATTCAGAAGGACATCACGAAGTGAAGTGTATTTAAAGCGAACAGCAGCAAGGCTAGAAACTCGATATCACTTTCTATAGCTTTGTTGATCAAGAGAAACAAAGTCCACCAAGGTCCGAGACCAAATTCACGGAAGTTTTGGCTGCATCGGCTATCACTAAATGCAAACTGTGACAACCATGTGTCGTCGATTTCAATGTACCTAAATTAAATTTTCCACCATTAGAGGTATAATATTTTCTTCAAATTGAAATGGGACCTACCTTGAGTTTAACTAATTCTATTAAACAGAGTAATTGAAATCGTTTCACAATGGGCGAAGACATCATGCCACTGATGCCACGTATACATTTTTTTTAACGTGTGGAAAACCCCACTGGTCATTACCTCACCGGAACCGTGCGGTGGGAGACTGCTTGTCTTCTCCCGTTCCCGTTCCGCCTCCTCTTTAGCCAACATCACCTCCTCGCAAAACGAGACGGTAGAATCCCACGCACTCTCAATTTGGACCATGGATAGGACTATGGTTTCTAGCGAGAAGCTTCCCACACCAATAGCCGTCGCCAGGACGTATCGTTGCTGCGTGAGGAAACCCCCTCGGGCAGTCACTCCACCATGGTTTTGTGTGCCAAAACCACACGGTGTGCCGTACTGCGCCTTAAGTAGAATGGATCCTCGTACCTACTTCAACCTCTTCATTAGTGTCACGTCAGTGTACGTCAATGCCCAAATCGTCGTCGATCGTTGGTTAATAACGATTATAGTAACGACTCGGTGACTGGCCCTGGTAGTAATTTTTCGGTTGATTTTTAGTCTATATTAAAGAGTTTTGTAAAAATATTTTAGTTTCATTTAGTTAGGGTTTACTCCTTTACGTTCGCTACACGTTTCAGAATTCCGTTGCTGCTACTGAGATTTTTGCAAACGGAAAACCAATATTTTTCCGATCCTGGACAATGCCTGCACTAACTTATTTGTCCGAATTATAGATCGTAAACCACTTTACTTATTCCTCTTTCCGAGACGACATATATTATCCTCCAAAAACGTTCAGATTAGCTAAACGAGCCCATCCTTCATGTTTTGTAACAATTACAGGTATCCGTTCACCTGTATTGTCTAGCTGACAAATTGCTGTCGTCCGTACATTCAAGCACCTTGAGAATTGCACATACGTTAGAATTTGAACCCAAAATTGTAACTTGTACAGTTTAGAATCCAACGGTGAAGCTCCGAATGCGCGAAGACTGCGGAAATCGCAATTTCTGTCTTATATTTGTGTCAAGAAAGTTGGGAGTTGAATACGTTACGTCTATTTCTTAAGAAGGTATGCGTTTGTTGGTTCGACTTTGAACGAAGTCTTTGCTGAATTGTATAGCTTGTCTTCAAAGTATTTTCCTCAGAGTAAGATGTAGAACTACAAGGTATCTACGCAATGAGTATATTATTATGGACTTATGACTGCGCGCCAGGTCTCTAAGCCTAACTAAAAGTATCTCCATTTGTGTAGCTGACTATGAGTAAGATCTTCGGCCTCAACGACTATCTATGTTAGGAAGTTCTCATTGTCCCGCACTATAGTTCATTCAACAACAAAGTCGCATTTTTGTGTAAGCAAAGGCCGTTGTTCGCTTTCATCTTTGTAGCTGTACATAGCTGTACAGACATTCTCCATAATATTACAATCCATAAAAAGAATACAGGGTATATATGACAATGAAACACTCACTTAAATTACTGAAAGGGCTCGCAATTACAAAAATAATTCTTGAAAAAAAACTGGACCTAGTAGCTCCCGCGTGGCTTCTTTCGCGTGTACTTTTTTTTTGGGATAGGGGGCAAACGAGCAGACAGGTCACCTGATGGTAAATGACTACCGCCGCCCATGAGCACCTGCAACTCAAGAATCACAAGTGCGTTGTTGTTTAAGGTGGGAGTAGGGGTAGGTGGGAGTAGGCGAAGAGGGGAAGAAGAGGGGAGAGGGAAGGGTTAGGGCCTCCGGTTACCTCACTCACTCGGCAAGACGCAATACAAACATTGCTTTACTGCTGGTTTTCTGTGAGGCCGTGGTATCACTCCGGTCGAGCCGGTCCATACGTGCCCGCTTCAAAGTAAAAGTAGCCTAACTTTATTTATTCATCATTACAAACAGACACTTCAATTTTATTTTATTGTATTGATTTTTCATTCCTTTACTAAGAAAATCCATAAAAACTGACTTCAAAAACTTCTTAAGTTTTTGAATTTTCTCAATAACTGAATGTGTAAACATTAACTTTTAAACTTTTGCGTTCCATGATATAATATTATCTACGTATTTACGGGAATTAACGCGATCAATACATTTCGTGATCGCGTTAATTCCCGTAATTACGTAGATAAAATTATGAATGTGTAAACTTTAAATCTGTAACTTTACACATTCTACCCGCTTTTTGCGAAACAGAGGTAAAAATACTAGACACTTCAAACGATCATAACTTTTTTTTGTATTCAAAGGTCAGTCCTGGTCACATCTCTTCTTTAAGTGGATATCCCGTTCATTTACAAAAGTATATATCACCTAAACTTCGTTTGCTTTAATGTAGGATTATAAATCAATTCAGGTATCTATCGGAAACAGTATTTTTTTGGATGAAACGTACGCTGTGCCGTTTCTTTTACGCCTTACAACGTGTACTTAAAACTGCATAGAAACAAATATACTTAAATTCAAATTTATAATATTAGTTTGGACATCAACAAGTCCCGGTCTATATGAACGGAACAGTAACCATAAAGGTAAACCAATCAGATAATGTGTAATCAAAACTTCAATACGCCGCCCGGCGAGTAACAAAGTTTAATCCAAATTGAAACCAGATGAAACTGAGCTTCAGTTAATTAATTATAAAGTCTAATTTTGTATAACACGACTGTTACAGCTTTCCAAGCGAGCAATTAGTGTGAGCGACAAATTGCTAATGCAATTCTTTTAGGCGTCGTGTATTAATTTATCCGCCTGTTGCGAATATAATAGCATTTTGCAATAGTACGCTGCGTTGATACATTTTGAGTCTCTGAATTGATTGAAAACGGCTTTTTATAAATATATGTGTCGGTATTAAATGTATATATATCCCTACCTACTATTTTGTGTGAAATATTTGAATTTGGGACAATTATATTATGTAGTTTTGTACTTCTTAATATATTATCCCAACGAGACACAATGAGCTGATCATCAGTGACAGAGATCTTCTGACGTTCCGAGACTTTCCGGCTGATTATGCCCTACTTTATTTACCTCACTTTGCGTTTATTTAAATGTACATAATGCATGTTCTATTTGTTTTAATTTGATGTATAACCTCTTTTTTGTATTTCAGAACAGCGCGCCAATGTGGGAGGAGTTTATCTCAAAAGCGACGAAACTGCACTCCGCGTTGAAGTAAGTATTTGTGTTATTTAATAATTCAAACCATTTTGTAGTAAGTACCTACTTCTTGTTCAAGCCAATTTGAAAGACGCGATTAACGCCACCTTCTGGTACTAAACATACCAAATATTTAGTCTAAGATGACGATATTAGAGTTTATTACGATCATTGAACAGGATATTTTACACCTTTTTATTCAACCATATCATTTTTTTTTATTATAATCAGAAAAATCGTTGAGATATTTTGCGCCGTTAGTGCTCAATTACTTACGTCAAGTGGAAACGAAAAGGAGAGAAATATGAATATTTATCAAATAAAAATAATGTAATAATAATTAATGACAATAACGTTTTATTTATATTGTAATCTTGCACCGATATTATGAATACCAAAGTGTTTCTTAAATCTAGATTGTAGAAATACTTTGGTACTGGTTGATTAATTTTTTAATTATTATTATTAGAAAAAAATACATTTAACAAAATAGTAAAGGGATTTCATGCCGACAAAATACTTTTGAAATATAATATATAAAGATACAAGCCAGTCTCCATACCGAGACCACTGCCAGTAACCATCGTTTAGAATCAATTGAGCTGGCTATTGACTTGCAAATTGACTGTGATAAATCTTCGTTTTTGCCACTTGATGTTCTATTATACAAACAATCTGACGGTAATCTGTGTGACCTTTGACAACATCTAGAACTGCCTAAGTAGTACAGTACATTAGTTATGTACAATATACATTTCAAGACTTAGGTAAACTAAAAATACTGTTACTATGAAGCTTTGTGGTCTTCTGAAGCCTATACTAGCGTACTGCTGCTACTAGCTGCTGCACTGCTGGCTGCGAACTCTCCATCGAAATAATTTATCTATCCGCTTCTATATACTTGTTTAGTACTGCTTCAGCGCTGTGTGTTTGTATACAAATTTAACTGAAAACTGACAAGCAAATTGTTTCTAACACCATAACTATTTTTTATTTTCTTCATTTCTTTTGTTAGACCTTCGGTCTAAAGCCGGTAACACCTCCCCGCTACATAAATATCAGCAAGTAGCACTCGCGACTATGTTGGTTGGTTATGGTAGCTTATGTTGTACGCGCGGGTGTTCCCTTCTGTCTGACCGATGAACTGGCTAATACTTTCTATAATTAATATTTTCTTTAATAGCGCGGTGTGATTATTACATACGGTAATTCGTACCGTATGTAATAATCACACCGCGACGCGAAAAAGAAATGAAGATAAGAAAAAATTGTTATGGAGTTAGAAACAATTTGCATGTCAGTTTTCAGTTAAATTTGTATACAAACCACCGATCTTTTTTTTTAATTATATAGGTAATAATATTAAATAATAAAGAATAAAGAGAAGAATAATAATATCTTTACACGTCTCGCACACGGCTGTCTGTTCCCAAACTAGACATACTGCTGTTGATAAACATGCTTATATATTTCTGAATACATACATATTATATATAAATTACACCCAACCACAGAACAAATGATCATGCTCATCACACAATTATTTGACCTAGGTGGGAATCGAACCAACGACCTCTGGCTCAGCAGTCAGGGTCACTAACCACTAGACCAACAGACCACTCAAAAAGTCTGTTTCTGCCGATGTTGTTCTTATAAATTTAATTTCTTTGTCTCTCAACAGATCAGCTCTGGTTGCGATAGCTGCATTTCTGGACGCATTCCAGAAGATCGCAGATGCCGCCACCAATGCCAGAGGTGAGTACACCAATTATGTTTGTACAAAGAATCTCATGTTTTAGGCCAAAGGTGTTATCTATATATCAATAGACAAAAACGGTATAGTTCACTCACCTGGAGACCAACGTGATACGTGTACCCTATATGGTACACTATGGTGTTTGTGGTCACTGCTCCGGTCCTATTGGTCGTAGCGTGATGTTATATAGCCTATTACAGCCTTCATATCTAACACTAAATATTTTTTTCAATTCCAACCTGTAGTTTCTGAGATTTGCACGTTCAACCAAATAAACAAACTCTTCAGCTTCATAATATTAGTATAGATTTGTGTTGGATATAATTATGGAGTTAAATAAAATTCGAAATATGGATGGAGCATATTTATTTTAAAGAAAAACAGGATAAAGGACGTTCTTATTCTGTAGTTATTATTGTTTGAATTACAACTATCTAACTTTTATCTTAATTCCTCCATAGTTGTAACTATCAAATGAAATATTGCTATTATATGTCAATCAAGAATATTTTGAATAAATTTAAGTGTTGCATGTGGGTTTCAAAAACTTTCAAGATTTTATGGAACGAAGTTATCGCACGTTACACTTCAGATGCTAGGCGTAGGGGGGCCAGGCGGAAAAAAGTGTTAGCGCTGACGAAAGAAAAATGATGACCGCGAGTTGTTTTTTTTATTTACGCCATATTAGTTGTATGCTAATTATCCATATATTAGTTCGGGAAACTTTCACAGATGGAAATCCCTTTAATTTCGAGATTTTACTCACACACAGTTGTAACACAGGTGTAGGAATACCTATCACAGGCAACAGTCTCTCACAAATGCATTGTAAATTGCCTATTGTATTAGTCCTACTGATATATTGTTCCATTTGTGAAGAGACAAATAAATTATATATTATTATTATTATTATATTTTGATACAATTTATTCAATCCATTAAATATACTTATATATAGCAGAAAGAACTTCGTTCCAACCGGGTGTCCCAAAGACACACGCTTTTTTTATTTTAATGTAGGAAAACACTGAATGACGAATATTAGTTTTTACAAGGTACAGAAACTTTGCTATCGTGGTAATACACATTTCGTAACTTTTGTACTAAAACTACGATTTCTAAAGAATAAGATACAAAAATTAAAGCTTAGGTGTAGTCTGTGTAAATAGCCTAACGTCTTTTTACAGAGCAATGTTGCTTTTTAGTTGGCGAACACTTCGGCGATTAGTGGACCGCGGTCTGTTTAAGGTAAAAGGCGATTTGTAAACCTTTTGCCAAATACTGGAATATTAAAATAAAATGTGATTTTCGGCTTTTTGTTAAAATTAATTTGATAACTTCCAGTATGTAGAAACAGTTCTATATCTACTCAAGCGGCTCGTGTACTTACACGGAGCGCAAGATCACTATCTATTGATTTAGTTATTTTTGGCAAAAGGTTTACAAATCGCCTTTTACCTTATACAGACCGCGGTCCACTAAAGAAAACTGTAAGGTGATCCTGCTGTACTAAAGAACAGCAGGATCACCTTACAGTTTTCTATAATTTTTTAAATGAAGTGCTTATAGTATAATATACATTTTAATTTTTACTTTCGTGATTTTTCAAAACTCAGGGGACGATAGCTTATCTTTTAACCTTTAACTTCAAATGCAACAATCCACATAAAAAGTGAAAGTTTCTTTGCAAATGTACAAATCCACATATTTCAAAGAATTTGAACATGTCACACAAACGTATAGGCACTTAGGGAAATAAAAAAAAAAACAAGCGCTTAAACTCATTTCACATGGGAGGTTCCTCATATCTTTAATCTGAACTCTTAATTCCAATATTTCAACTATCCGCTTATATTAACTTGTTCTGATTACGTTTGTGTTATTTTGCACTAATTAAATTTATGTGATGAAACTAAGGAGAAATGTTACTTCTAATCCAAGAATCGTATTGGTACACATGAGTGTAGACTGCGGGGACATTATCTAAGCCACATTCTCTATGACCAAAACTGACAATTCCGACAACATCATGTCGCCTGTTTTGCTCAAACATTAAAGGACCTCCAGAGTCACCTCTGCAGCTGTCTTTGCCTTTCACACCTCCGGCGCAAAGCTGATTCTCCCACAACGGCTCTCTTTTTTGAAGGTTATTGTAGGCAGGTTGACATCGCTGTAAAAAATTAAAAAAATCTGTACGTCTAAGAGTCCTATATACGCCCCTTTCTATCTATGAAACAGAGAAATAATTGTCATATGTGGAAAAAGAGCGCTACGATCTCCCATGCGATGCCAGTTAATGAGGTTGGCTACTTAACAACTGCGCCATCTGTGATATGCATTTAATGTCATTATAATTTTGTATGTATTTTGTTTATTATTAAATGATTTATTAAGATTTATCAATATTATATTATTGTACGAGATGCGTATGCGTATACAGCTTGTTAAATAATAGATACTTTGATTGTACTATTTATTTGATTTTCACTAAGAAACCGGACACGTGCGAGTTTGACTAGCGCACCTTGTGTTCTGTTAGCAATCGAACTTGTATGTAGATAGTGCGTCCATCTCGGGAATCAATTCTCAAAGGTGTTTGCCCGTTTTTCCAAAAAACAAACAACACTTTGCAATTCTAAAAATACTCTCCCAGACATTGATTTACGGCAAAGTCAATTTTCCCACGGCAAAATATAAATTGGTAATCACAAAGACTATTTTTTTATATGATATAACAACTAATTAACAACTTTCGGATGGTTTGCACCGAACGTTGGGAATTCCATTCTCACACATACAACTATTTGCGTGTTTCACAAATAGTTCTCCCGAGTCTGGTTGTTCTCTGTGTCCGTTTTTTTATGTTTCTAAAGTCTCTGCGACACAGAACCTTTGTTTTTTAATAAGAAAAACCTGACTGCTTCAAATGTACGGTCGTTGGCCCGTGCGATTAGTATGCAATAAAAGAGTTTAGACTTACGCTTTGGGAGACAAAAGGCAGGTCTACAAACAGCTTTACACGGCTGCTACTTTCCCTATCGCTGACAGCTCCCCACCCGGCTGCGGTGAGGTTGTCAGCAGGCTGAATAGTACGGGTTATGTCGCTTATCGGGAGACAGATAGGGCGGATAAAATCTGAAAAATAAAACATTCAAAAAATTTAGTTCACAAGCTCAGAATGTCTCAGTCTCTACCTACTTTATTTCGAACTAGCTGCGACCTAACGGTTTCTATGAGAAACGGAGACAAAAATACCTCGAAATTCAAACGTTCATAACTTGTAAACGGAGTTTTTTTTCAAAAATTCTTATTGTGACTGCATGCAAGAGTCATGCCCTTGCAGTGATTTAAATAAGTGTTCCTTTTTCGAATACACCCTGTAAATCTAACTTTACAAAATAAATGTACAAACCTGTGTAAGGTGCCAAGCGGTTTAATCTGATCAAACCTATATCGTTCCATCTAGGCCCACTTCTGGTGTTATACTCTGGGTGTGCTAACGTATTCTCAATAGGTATTCTGACTACACCATCTGTACAGTCTTCACCTCCGGCTTCTACTGGCGTGCAATCAGGACCTTCATGATTCTTGTCGTATTCCCCAAGGCGGACTCTTGTACTGGAAGACATTATTAACAAAACTTAAAAAAATGGGGCATTCATATTTGTCATAGATTTCAACGGCAAGATTACTTAAATTTTTAATAAGGAGTGTAATAATAGCATTAGTATCAGATAAATTGTTTTAGAGATAATATTTGTAACGTTCTTTTTTATTGATATTTGTAATAGGCGTGTCTTCTGTTTCATCTGATGGAAAGTGACGATGAAGACGAAGATGGTACACGGCTTAGCAAAAGAAACCTATTCACTCTACCCTTGCACGAAAAAATTGACGCTGGCAGTTCTTTCCATATTTTGGCGGCTAGAACCAAAAAGGAGCTTTCGAAGCGTGTAGTTAGACTTTTTGGTGACACACCAGACAATGAAAGATCTAACTTCTGTCTAGATCTGGATACATATGATATATTACAGATGTTATTCTTTGTAACTGAGCTAACTGCTTGTGTTAGGAATGGGTTACGTCATTAGTGCACAGGAATGGATTTGAACCAACACCCTCTTTGTGCCAAGTGCGTAAATAATATTTAGTTATAAATTTTTGCTTTTTCAATGTAATATCAGGCCTGATCCAGTCAGCATATTAGGTATGAAACTACAAGTAGGTACGTGGCGGACTCCACTTATCGGGGCAATTCAGCAGGTTGCCGAGAGCTGGCCGGGTTGCACCTGTAGTCGAGCGTTATACTCACGCACGCGCCGAGTTACTTCTTTACGGTTATAATAACGGTAAAAGCGTATTGCATCTTATTCGGCTGCTTAGTATAGGCACATAACTTAATAAATACTCATATTATTTTTTCACACAGCTAAAGTCGTTAGAGGAGATAAGTGGTTACGCGATAGAAAGACAGGGAACTTCTAGGTGAATATAGGTGATTTGTGCGACCTGAATTGCACTTTATTGTGTCGAAGCAATGGCGCGATTTAATTAAATGATTTTGCGAAGTGAGTCTTCTGTGTCTGTAAGTACTATTATGTATTCTTCGGTTATATGGAGTGACATGATCATCCACCCGATGTCGCGCTGAAAGTTACAGTTTTTTTTTTATTTCTTTCAGCGCCTAGAAATACAGATAGAAATACATAAAAATATTTTATGTATTTCTAGGTGCATGCAAATGCTGACATTAGTTGTTACTTGAAATTACGAATATCGAACACCATAACAAATCTAATTTGTAATTAAAGTAAAATATTGCTTACGGTTTGCCACTTTTACTCAAAATTTGTCCAACAAGGCAATGGGCCGCAGTCAAAACATATCTGCCACTGATAAGACTACCACCACACGATGTCTTCGTCTGTCCATTCTTCTGGTACTCTATGAGTACCAACCATGGGTATTGATCAATTGTTGCCTCTTCACCGCCTATAATAATATGACATTAAATTTATTTCCATGGAGTGTATGCTTTTGAAATAACTAAACACACACACACGCACACAAACACGCACTTATGCATGCACGTACTCACGCATGCATGCCCAAACATATATTAACACTTTACAGGTAATCAACTTTGACCTAATATGATGTACAAGAATCTTCTTGACTTATTTAAACGATCTTCCCCGTACTGGTTACTACTAATCTATGAATATGAACACTAGTGAAGTAGTCTAAATGTTTTCTTACTCCCAATGCGTCAATTGTTATTAATTTAATCCCACAATTTAGGTGACTATTCGTGCTGTTCACTTATGGTGCTCTTCTGGTATAGTTCGGATGTACCCTAGCTGGTGACCGCGCCTTCGCTCGCGTGGAAAGTCATATTTATTCTACGGGAACTGTACATTTTTAAATAAAAATTGGCCTAACTTCCCCCATATAATATATGTTTTAAATATTAAGAACAGTACTAACCAAATATCTTATTACTGACACTAGAATCAACACCACAGCATCCAGACGTGGCATCTGGTGGTAAAGCAGATACTGAAGTTTCACAGCGGTTTTTCGGCTTATTTTTGACGCCCGCAGAGGTAGGGCAACATACGCTGTATTGAGCGGGACCATTACATCTGAAAATATTAAACAAGTTTAACCTTTAATCCGTAAAAAATAATCTGCCACCTTAATTTTTTCTGGAATCTCATTCCCATGGCCTTGACAAAGGATAATTTTAAGAAAAAATGACAACCGATTTTCTTTTTTGTTTAACTGCTATTTAGTGAAGAACTGTTTAATTTTTTTTTATAGATATTAAAAAGAAATATAAACAGTTGTTTCACTAGTCTCTTCGCTTCCTAGTTCTAATCCTACCTTCGACGGAGCTTTATTGCTATCTATATTATTAACCTATGGCGACAACCACATACAACGACATGTACCTACATATTTTAACGCCATCTAGCGAAAACAATTTAAATTAAGGTATCGCTAAAGTGGTCGTGCTGATTAATATTTATATACTAGAGATCGCTTGGTGTACGAATTTAGACCATAATTCGATAACTTTTTTGATTGACTTGATTACAATGTTTTGTTTTACTTTGTTGACAAATATTGCTTGAACTGTCATTTCTGTTCCATGACAGGTCAACATATATTTATTTAATTTTGATTGATTAAAAAAATTAGCTTTCTGCACTTCTTCTCCGTATAAACTTCTAGTATTCTTAATTCCACATTGCTTCGTTCGTAAAACTTACTTAAAAACGGGTACGAAAAATTCTCTTCACGTATCTGGAGTAACTGCCGTGTCCCTGCCAAGTCGAACAAAAGAAAACCATAGGTCACGGCATCTTTGGTTTGTTTGCTATAAAAAGCAAGAAAAAATTCGAAACATACCGCATTTTCAGTCCAGTTTTCTGGGTATATAAACTGCATACATAACTTTATATTCCTATATAATAAATATGGGTACACGCCAATGGGATCGACATACATCAAAATCAACCTAACATAAGCGCTCAGAGCGCTTTATGTTTGTGTCTGCACAGATTTGGTTCCCCAGTACTATGTTTATTTAGGACTATTTGAAATAGTAGATTACATTTATATATGATACCATTACTATGAAATGTTTTTAGTTAACGAATTAGGTAACAATTAGATTTCACAACTTTTTGCGGTAGAAGAACTTCCTTGCTAGACTTGCATTTTTTTACATGTTATGTTTTTAATGGAATTACATTTTTTACATTATTAATAACTATTCGCTTTTTGCAACAATTGTGTTCATATTTTCAAGTTCATATATATTAATGTGTGAAAATTAATGAATGTATGATGTGTCCAGGGTTGCCAGACATACTTACTAATACGTAGTAGCGTATCTTACTTTATTTTCGATAAAAATACTTTATACTTTCTCGTCAAAATAAAGTTTACGAAAATACTTTATTTCCAACCTTTAGTAAACTACATAAAATTAAACACTTGTATAGGTAATTTTTAACTACTTCTTGATATGAATAAGTTCAGGACGTAAACATGATCAAAATGATTATAATATAATAAAACTAAATGAAACATTAGGTGTTAGACAGGTAACATCTGTCACAGATGTTACAATCAAAAAAATTGGAAATTGTAGGTTTATTTGATTTTGTTTAAAGTGTCCATATTTTGTTTCTTATTTACTCCCTGTTTTCGTCTCTTTAGCTTTCACTAAAAGAGTTTTTCCTAATTTGAATTAAAAACTAGTTACCTATTGCTAAGCTAAGTTTCGATTGTAAAACATGTAGGGCAAAAAATACTTTATTTTGCTTAAAAATACTTGTTTTTTTTATTCAAAGAGTTTGATACGTTATTTGTCTCAAAACTTGATAACCCTAGATGTGTCATGTGTGTATAATATTATGGTTGATTTTCCTTATGTACCTACCTTAAGATGCCGCAACGAACAAGTTATTGAATGTCTGTCTCTAAATTTTAATTCACAGCTGGATATAAAAAAATATATAAAATATCATCATATAATTTTTGTAGCTTTGTTGTATTCAATATGATGTATGTTTAAAATGATTATCCTAACTTATAATATAAATGGTTATGTGAGTTGATTTCAAGCCTTAACAACTTCACAGATCTTCATAATGCATACACGTTATCATGGGTACAGTTCATCTAGAAAAAGTACTATTCCCGAGGGTTAAAACTACGTTAAAGCGAGCGAAGCCGCTGTCTGATGCTATTGAATTCGTAATGTCATCATTTGCATCCTTGACATTCTCACTACAGGTTATTATTAAGCGATATTTTTGCGACGTAATTTTCATTTTATTTATAATAATCATGTGACAAATAAGTATACAACTGTGGAAAAGTCATCATCTTGCCTTTCACGTGTGTCTACTGTTAAGCTAAAGAAAAGTAACGTATTCTCTAGCCAGATATTCCCTTTCGTAGAGAGTGTAAAATAAGATTGCTTTCATTAACAACTAAGTCAGTTTGTCACAAACTAATATCCAAGATGGCGTCTGACACTGCAGGTCGCTTTAACCTTGATAAAGGGTCTGCGTCGGGCAGAAAATTAGTTGAGCATCCCCGAAATACACACGTGAGTAAACAGCATATCTTTGATTAACATAATATCGGATTTTGGGCCTTAGTAAAATAACGTTTCAGTTTGATTTCTTTCTCAATTCCATTTTATGAAAAAACCCAGTCACTAGGTTTTTTGCCAAAACGTATTCATTATTATATTCTCGTCAACAATTTTCCTTTTATTCCATGAATCATCGCATTTCCGTCCATCCATTTTTTCCAGAAGGCATAAAAAGATTCTTATAGAAAAGGGAAAAAAAGCAAAGCAAACAGTATGCGACTCACAGTATTGCAGGCGTCCTATGGGCTACGGTACCCGTTTACCACAAGGCAAGTCGTATTCTTGTTTGCCATCTTAATGGTGTAAAAATTATTAATCATTGCACACTTTGGACACACACGTCCTGTTTAGCAAATAGTTTTCGATCTGTTTTAAAAAATAATGTTTAGTTTTCACTTCGGTAAATAGAAGGACCTTCTATCTTTTTCAAGTTTACATTAAAAGATATACCAACGTATAATAAGGGCCCAAAACGTAACCTAGTTTGTTTCTAGTCCTATTTTCGTAGACATTATAATGTCGATTAAATATCAGTATTTAATATGTTTACCTTTTATCACTAGAAGGAAAATGCGAGACTTAGTTCATCCTCTTCTGCTAATATTAAATATTGATAACACACATAGCCTATGCTTGCTATCCATATAATTATATGCTTATAATAAATTTAAAATATCTCGCATTTGAACTGTATCTTAGCTTGTGGTGCATAATACTGATGGAATTACAGGAAGAAATGTGTACTTTTAAAACATTTGAATATTGTATTTAAATTATGAAGATAAATATGACGTCGGGGGTGGTTGTTAGTAAGGCATATACGTATTCATCAGTCACTATCCCATTATAAAAAAATACTAGTTACTCGGCCGCGCGTTGCTGTGGCTACGTAATTTGCAAAAAAAAAAAACCTTATCCTATCTCTCAAGTTTGCCCAAACTGTACAAATTTCATTAGTTAGTTAATTGCACACAATAAATAAATAAATAATAATAACTCCACACACCTCACACACGGCCGTCTGATCCCAAACTAGACAGAGCCTGTACTATGATAACCAGAGTGATGATAAACATACTTATATATTTCTAAATATATTATAGATAAATTACACCCAGACACAGAACAAATTATCGTGCTCATCAGACAATTATTTGCTCTGGGTGGGAATCGAACCCACGACCTCTGGCTTAGCAGTCAGGGTCACTAACCACTAGACCAACAGGCCAGTCAATGTGACACGATTTTTTTATAAATTTATAAAGATATTGATTTACCTTGATCTTTGCACATATTGAACGTTTTGATCCGAAGTAGATTGCTTTAGTATATTGACGAGATGTGGACAGGAATATAGATTAATACACTGTCCAGGCTTGTAGTCGGGTGTGGTACATTGATTGGTTTGTGGTGGTGGCGGCGGCGATGGCGGCGGTGGTGGTGTTTGGTTTTGTTGTGGACAGCATACCTGCAGTATAATTTGGACAATGTTAGCGTGTTTGGACCAAATTATAATATCCGATTTTACCATTGTTTCTCTAAGAATCATCTTTAAAGAGGGCTTAAAAAGAATGTTGTTAGTCATTATTTAATATTGTGAAATTATTTGATATAAGACCACTTTAGAGGAGGGTTGACAACCTGAAATACATGAACCTTCTATTTCAAGTGTCAACCCACCATAATCTGTTTTTGAATTGTAATTTATATAATTTTCTTGTTACTGTTTTGCACTAGTACTAATACTAGTAAAAGTCATCATCCTCCGCGCCTTTTCCCAACTAAGTTCGGGTCGGCTATCAGTCTAACTACGATACGGGAACTTTGATATTTTAGGTGAAGCGATTGCCATCAGACCTTCACAACCCAAGTACTAGGTGACATCGATGTTCTGTAGTTAGACCAGGTTGTCGGACTTGTTAGGGTTCCAACTACCACATATACAAATAACGAATGCCACAGATGTTAGTATGGCACAAGTGACCGACGGTTTAACGTGCTCTGCGAGGCACGGGAGTCTCAATTTGTTACGAATGGTCACCCATCCTACAATGACCTAGCTAGGATTACTTAACTTTGTAATGTGCAAAACCTACTCGGTTACCACTTAGCCACTCCTACTAATACTAGTAAAAGTCCTTACTTTTACTAGTATTTAAATTAAATTAAAGTCCTTACTTTAATTTAATTTACCTACATTTTGCCAACTATAATACCTAATACAAATACAACACTCACGTAATAGAGGCCGCCTATTGCCTTCAACCGGGTATTAAAGATGGGAAAATTTTTAACGATATTGAAAGAAGAAAGGTAGATAAGACAGGAAGGCAATGAAGGGTTAGGAATATTGCACCCTTAACATCTGACGTAATTTATGGACGGCCCCTAATGTATCAAGACTTAATTGAAATCCTTTTATCCCACACTTCCCTTCACTACTTACAGCAGGTACGCCTGCGATACGGCCACAATGTGATCTCCTCAGGAAATCTATGTCTTGCGGTAACATCCTCTTGGCTAATGCCAGCAACTGCTGACAGTTATATAATGATACACACTGCCCCTGTGCGCCGTTTGGCGTCAGGCACTGCGCATTCACTGTGAACAAGAAATACTATTATAGGGTTATAATCTAACTATCATTCTTCCTCGACACCCCCCGTTGTTGCGACCCTGATTCTCTCACTATATCACAATACACTATTTACACTTTAAACTTCCACACTAATAAAAATAACAACGGCCCGTAAAATGTGGAGGTTCCTATCTTTGGAGCCTTAACCACCGGTATCTTGGTCCCTATACCTGATGTTGGTGGTAGATATACTATTTTTTATAGTTTAGAATATATTTCATTTTTTTAATGTATTTCGATTTCAATTTTAGTCTTTGGCTTACAATGTTTAAAGTCTGGTTAATAAATTATTTTCCTTAATTCGGATTTGCGTCATTGCTTCGACTAAAGCATTATTTGTCTATGTCGAAAATGTGGCCAATCAAGATCCTAAAGATCAAGTTGATGTTTAGAAAGGTGAACAAGAAAATCTTAGTCTCAAAATGTTTTTATTGAAGCAGGAAAATGTTAACAAATATGTATCAAACCAGGTAGTGTTTGAGCAAGAAGTTTTAATTGTTGGTGCAATGGCCTTATGCTGACATTTAATTGATTTATAACAGATATTTAAATGTCCAAAAACATTTATTTTAATAAAAAGTTAAATTGTCATTTAATCACACAGTTTTTACTGTCAAGTGTTTGTTGATGCTTACCGACAATTTAGGTCTTGCTGACGAAGTTATTTTTATAAAAATACACAAGACTTATAAAAGATCTTAAAAGATTATACAAATACGTTATTAGAGATCCTTAAATTTTACACGAGAAAACGTTACTGTTATAATGTACTTTAAATATGTTATGTATTAATCGATATTGAAGTGTATGTTATTGATTACAATAATTTATTTATAGTTTACTAAAGTTATCCATAAAAAGAAAACGGACAATAGTGCGAGTCTGACTCGCGCACCGAGGGTTCCGTAAGCAAACAAACTTGTATGTAGATAGTACGTCCATGTCGGGAATCGATTCTCGAAGACATTGCCCGTCTTTTTCGAAAGACAAACTTAACTTTGCGGTTGCGATGTCCGACAAAGTCAACAACCCAACCGTAAAATATAATTTGTAATCACAATAAATATTTTTTTATGTGATATAATAACAAATTAACGACTTTCGGTTTTTTCCTATACTTGTGGTGTCAGACCTTGCTTCTTACCAAATTCAATGATTCCTAGGTCAATGGGAAGTACCTTATAGGTTTTGATTTACCTGCGAAAAGTTAAAATTTTCTAAAATCTAAGGCTTAATGGCCGTATTTTTTGATTACGTTGACTTTGAAGCTTGATGCCACGGCCTCACAGAAAACCGGCTGTGAAGCAATGCTTTGTTGTTTCGTCGAGTTCTCTCCTTCCTCTACTCCCACCCTTCCGTACTCCCACCCCAAATACTACCCTTAGTTTCATTAATGATTATGGTCACTGCTCCTCTTTTAAGGGTCGATAAGTATATATAAGAATCCTATAATAATATTTCCTTTACCTTCATTAAGATTTGGGTAGTTGGCAGATACAGACAGCTTAGCGTGTTCAACCAGGAAAACGGACTATCTAGCCTTACTACATTAATATAGCTTTTAAATGCTACTATCGTGCTATTAACATTAACTCTAATAAATAAGATATTGCTACAAGCTGAGGTTCGGGATTAGAAAGTTACGCCAATTTATTACCAAAATAGACACAATTTATTTTAATAATTCAATACAATACAATTCAATACAATAAAATACAACTATTTTCTACTTCTAAATTCACTTGCACTTCGCACTTGTTTACTGGCTGTCGCTTTGTTTCTCCCAATGTCGTTCAACTAATACCCATTTCATACCGCAATGCATGCGTCTGCGTTTTCGCAAGCAGTTCATATTAAACCAGAGTCGAGTCGTATTATAATCAGTATTGTCGATGCTTAGTGTTTTTATTATATAGTTCTGGATTGGATTTTTTTTAACACGCTTTTATGAGCTCGACGTATCGTGTATCTATGTATCGCAATCTTTCACTATTTCACACATTTAAATGCTTTGTTTGTATAGATATAGCAAGCTTTGTTTGTATAGATGTAGCAAGCTTTGTTTGTATAGATATAGCAAGCTTTGTTTGTATAGATGTAGCAAGCTTTGTTTGTATAGATGTAGCAAGCTTTGTTTGTATAGATATAGCAAGCTTTGTTTGTATAGACGTCGCAAGCTTTGTTTGTATAGATGTAGCAAGCTTTTTTTGTATAGATGTATCAAGCTTTGTTTGTATAGATGTAGCAAGCTTTGTTTGTATAGATGTAGCAAGCTTTGTTTTTATAGATATAGCAAGCTTTGTTTTGTCATCGGCCCGAGTCAATCTGACATTGACTCAGGCCGATGACAAAACAATAATATCATAAATTCATAACTTTGTCCTAATGTTTTGATCAGAACTTGATTGCTCAAAGTTAAAAGGGCGAGTTTGTTGCTTTTTAGTTCGGTTTATTATTAAATCGAGTTTTTTGTATTTTTTTTAAACTATAATTTATATATTTATTATTTGTATTTATTATTATTATTTGTTTATGGAAATTTTGATTGCCACTAGAACATATTATGGTTACTGACCAGTGGCGTAACTATACCATCTGAAGCGCGTGGCTAAATCATAGGATGTGTGTGAGTCTGACTCGCACTTGGCCGTTATTTTCTTACGGATCTGCTATAATCTTGATAATTCATTTATTTAACTCATGTATTTTATTAGGTTCATTAAATTAGATAACTTATATTTATTACATACTAAATTAATATTTTTTTAAGTACATTTTGTTATTCATCCTGTGTTCAGGGCCTTTGGTGCCCGGGGGCCCCCTTGTGCCGGGGGCCCATGGCATTTTGCCCGCTCTGCCACCCTATGGTTACGCCACTTTTACTGCCAGTGTTTTATTTTCTTTTACATATTGTAATGCGAATTTTCAGAATGCAAGAGGTTTAAAGGCACTGTAATGTAGTGTATAGCGTTTCTGTTTATAGCGGTTCCATAATAATTTTGAAAATGACATCCGTGTTTAAACATTGTTTTTTTTTTTACAAAATAATGCATTGTAAAATTGTGTTTCACCTTCGCGTTGGCTCGCGGCTTCTACGGTACTTATCGAAGCAGCTGTGTCCGGTGAGTACCATGCAGTTATGAAAAACCTACATGATATCTTTATTGCACTTAAAAAAACACACACTTGTAAATGAAAACTTACAAAAATTAAAGAAACACTCTTATCTCTTTATCCCTATTGCAAACTACCTACTTACAAAAAAACTACATTTAATTTTTTTTGTATAGTATACCCCCGTTAATTATATTTTACCACAAGGTTATACAAGCAATGTAAACAAGTTTTACTATGTTACTTGTTGGTGAGTAATTCGTATGTATTCGTATAATAACATCTTAACCCTTTGACCGCCTGAGCGAATGTATGGCTTGGCGTGGACAGCACACCGATGCAGGAACTAGCTATGTCGAGTCGGTTCCTGCCGACCGTGGCGTGGTGAGCACGTCGGATAATGCATTTAAAGATGATGTTTAAATCATTGTTCTACTGTTAATTGAGATTAATTGATTTGCCCTTTAATACTAAACAAATAATAAATACGGAAGTTTTAAGTAACAGCAAATAAAAACACAGACAAGTAATTTTTTTTTCTTTATTTCGTGCTGTAAAAGTGTCGTGTTTGCAGTCGGCATCGCAGTGGTCTAGAATCAGAATCTACCAAGAAATTAAGCTAGAAATAAACCAAAAAAGAAGGGGAAAATTATTTTTAATAATTGTAAGGTATTTCCATATCGTTATGAATTATGATGTATGTCATCGAAATTATACAAAACTTGTTATCTACAAATCTATTAATATTTAGGCCTGTCAATAACTTAAAATGGGCTCGCGTCAGCGCTTTATATTATTTATTTAAACGTCGTTAATACACGACGCGCTGTTAATTGTATTAATTAATTTTGTCGTTCAGATCAAAGCTTTTCTGTATTTTTTTTTCGTTTTTATGGTGTTCCGTGATTTGTCCTTTTTATGTTTGATACCAGTGGTGGTATGTTTGTGCATTATTTTCATGTAGAAATATTATAATAGTCATTAATAAACGTATTGCAAGTTTTTCCCAAGAAAAGAAGGTTTGAAAAAGGAAAATCTAAGGAAAAATGTGTTCTTACGCGCACCTTTTTTCAGATTTAACTCATTTAGAATAATTAGAAAAAATCCTTTCACATAAGCATCTGGATTATAGAGAAAGCTTTTAATTACTTTTTACGTTACTAAAATGAATGTTTTGGAGAAAAAAGAATTTCTCAACCACCTCTCAAAACAATTTTGGAAAAAAATATAAAGAATAAATATTTGTTAAATCTTAATACTTTCACAATTGTTTAGTATAGTGTAATGTATCAGGTTTATAAATTGTTGTTTTATTTCAAGAAAAGTTCATTGTTTCTATAGTTACATATATTACTATAAAAAGATATATTTATACCACTTTATTACTTAAATTACCATTTTAAAAGTAATAATTCAATTGATTTAACGACTTCCATTCCGACATTAATTATTTCTCGCTAAATAGTGACTTTAGACCAGTGTGTGTCGCATCGTGAGCACATTTTCGGCCAATACCAACCGTGGCGTTCAAATGGTTAAAAATATGTGTAATTATTTGAAAGATGTTCAAAAGCTCTCGATTTTTAGTTACAAAGAAGTCAGAGATTATCTAATCAGAGTAGTCGTAACTATAGATATTTATACAAATACCATGGTAAACGAACTAGAAAGTTCTCTTACCTGAATAAAACGATAATATACATACTTCCTACGATAATATACTTCCTGTTCTGTCTTTTGAGTTTGGGTTTTTCAAAATGTAAAATTTAACATCCAAGAATATCCAATTTACTTCATAAACAGGTAATTCAAGTACGAGAATACAAAAACTTACGTCCTTTTATCACACAGCCAACTATAAACAAGATGGACAACAATCTCATGGTATTCATTTTGTAGAAATATCACGGCGTAATTCACTATACACTGGCTTTAATATACACGTCTTTACTAGACAACGGTTGGCCGCACTATGGTATGATTCGTATATAGTTGAAGATCTGCCTCAAGTGACTATCGAAGAGAACAAGAATTAATTATTTTTACATATCTGTATAAAGCGTTATTCCTTTACATTGGATATTACGGCAAGGTTTAATTGTTGGGTTTTTTTGAGTCGATTGACGACTGAGACGGATTTACGCTGTGGGATATCCCAATACACAAATATTAAAGTTATGCGAATCAGTTGGCGCCTCAGAAAATGGATAATGTATCCTTTTTTTGCGCATCGAGTCTTTGTCTCTTTGGTGTCTTTGTAAATAAACATATCTACATATATATGTAATTCTTATGAAGTGATGTGAGACAAACTTTGTCTCGCAAAGCTTTTTTTTAGTCATCAGTAGTTTTTATATTTATTGTTAATTATATCGTACTTTGGGCGTAACAGTATACAAACAGTAATGATATAATGGAAATAATGATGAGATCAAATCAGTTATTCTTTGCTATGATCAAATGATGAGTATGATAATGAATGCCGAAGATAGGAATTGAGTTGCAAGATTCCATAATTATTTTTTACACGACTGCCTAAAAAAGGAGTGTAGTGTTTCAGGGTTCATGGATGTATACATGTATGTTTCTTTATTCCACCATAACTTATAAATGCTTGAACAGATTAGGATGAATGGGGTATCGTATAGTTAGAATCCTTACATCATCCCGAGTGACACGGGCTATAATTTTTTTTTTTAAAAAGAAAACAAAATTGGCGGTTGCATGGCGCGTATTCGTTTTTTGACTGAGCAGTTGTTTTTTTTTAGTTTAAATTAGTAACTTAACTCTCCCACTGCTCAGTTTTCTTTTCTTTTATGGTATATGGGGCAAATGAGCAGACGAGTTACCGTCGTAACTGACTACCGCCGCCCATGGACACCTGCAACTTAAGAGTTATAAATGCGTTGAAAGCCTTCTTCTTCCATACTTCAATAACTTTTAACAGAAGGTGACTAGCAGAGCGCCTTTCGACCCTCCGTCGTTGAGTAGACGTTTTGTCATCCACCCACATCTCACGGTTTGTCATTTATCCACCACATTCTTGCTGATTTTGCCGCCGTCGCGGATTTTTCCAATTTTTTTTTTAGGTTCTGTAAATCCGAATGAAAAATTTGGAACCCTTATCGGATCACTCGTTCGTTTGTCCTTCCACCTGTCACAGCTAATTTGCTCCGATCCGAATCTAGTGGACCGATTACATTAACTTTAGTACACATATCAATTCGTATTTTTCGTACTAGTAACACTTTTTGACATCTTAACTTCTCAAGCAATCATCACGAAATTTTGCATACACGTTTATGCCCGTTCTTTATGCCCTTGACGGGCATAAAGAAAAGGACAGAGGGTAACTTTCATCCAGAAAAAATACTGTTCCCGAAAGATAGAAATATAAATTTAAAACAAGTGAAGTTGCAGGCAAAAGCTCATTTAAATATAATTAACCGAATTTTATGTATGTTCACCGATTACTCTAAGACGCCTATACCGATTTGGAAAATTCTTCTTTTGTTTGAAAAGGTATACTTCCCAATGGGCCCATCCATGGTCATCGGGTCAGGATCTGATGATGGGATCCTGGAGAAATGAAGGAAACTCTTAAAATTTTATGGGCATACTTGAAGCGGTTTGGGTATTTTGAGGCGCATTGAAGTCGGTGATACTTTTTTTTTAAAGATAATTATTATAAAAGGAATGTATCCCATAGCAGCAAAATGTAGACACAGATTAGGCTAAACAACGTACATCAATGACTTCACACTACCGTGATTTGCACACATATTAAAATCAAAGAAAACGAATTAATAAGTTTTTTTTTATGGTATTGGTGGCAAACGAGCAGACGGGTCACCTGATGGTAAGTGACCGCCGCCCATGGGCACCTGCTAGGCAAGACTCACAAGTGCGTTGCTGGCCTTTAAGGTGGGAGTAGCGGAAGAGAGGGGAGAGGGGGAAGGGTTAGGGACTCCAGTAACCTCACTCACGCGGCGAAAAGCAGACGAGTAGGCTATTCTTGATGTCACATTTAATTAAGTTTTACAAGTCAGCGGGGTGGTTGTGCATGTATGATGTGTTGACGACGGTAAGCAGGTGCAATGACACAGCCGTTTCGGTTCGAAGTGAAACAGGGTGGATTGACCTTACCCCTACTCTTTAACCTCTAAATCGTCCTGGCACGCAGCGGTTAATATGTTAGCGGGTGTATTGGAGTTTACGTTGAAGAAGGTCATTATGTGCAATGTGGTGTTGTTGAGTGTGACAAGGTCAAAACTCTAGGGTATTCTGGAGCCTGAAGAGTTAAGATATCGAAAAGGTCTTAATAAAATCTGTTTTTATCTTGTTGCTTTGATACAAAAGCCGCAAGGCTAATGATTCACAGAATAAAACCAACTTAAGTACAAAGATGAGATTAGAGAACAAAAATGTTCTATCTTTGTACTTTAGTTCTATTTGAGGAGTAGGTATATTCTGATCGACGGTCAAAATGTCTATTTACGAACCTTGAGATGGCCTCTCCTGCCTTGCGACCTTCGCCTCCCGAACTCACAAGAACAATATTCCTTCTTTTAAGTTATTACTTGGCTTGATGCCCAAAAATACATATGTGCAAACTTTCAGTATATCTATTAATATATATAATTATTTGGCTATGCTACGGAAGGGCAATTACGCGCCAGTAGATAAGAAGCATGCCTCTAAGAAACTTATGGTTGAAATTGCCTTTTAGTTTGCCCCCCATTGAATTAATGCCATTATTAGAATTGACATCATTCATTTCAATATGTTTGCAATACGTGAAATAAAAAAAAAAAAAAATGTTAAAATATATTTATTAGATATCCTTATAATAATATTAGGTACTATGAATTATTTTTTGTCGATAAGCTGGAACATAAATTTAATAGCTTCAAGGTCATTGTTTTCTGTTCCTAAAGTCTGGTCAATCGATAGCTTAGATACACTTGATCAGTGAATGCGGATGCAAATGCAGATTATTGACTAACTCATAAAACTTGAAAGTTAGATTTTTGTTACTTTCCACTGTTCACAGCCATGTGATGAGACAGGTTGTTCAATAGACAAGAAGAAAATATTACAGTTACGGCCAGATTATTATTCAAAGTCATTCAGCTTGAGCCTTCTCGTTTCTGTTAAGTGTCCTTTCCTAGACTAGATACAGCTCATATTCTTCAATCCGATGATGTACTCATTACTTTTGTACTTTGAAACCCAAATCTTATAATTAGAAATTCCAAGGCGATCAACGAACCTAAATTTAAGGCATAATTGTGTTTCTTATCCAAGTAATGTATTCATATACGTTGGTGTAAACTCCAGGTATATTCTCCAAGCCACAAGGGATAGGTCCGAAGCTCACTACACCAATGGCTTCGAATGTCCTGCCGTTTTCGTACATGAGAGGGCCTCCCGAATCGCCCTTGCATGAATCCTTGCCCTTCTCACCACCGGCACAAAATTGACCCTTCCATAATGTTACCATACGCCCAGGGACTGAATACGCTGGCTGGCAAACCTGCAAATAAAACAGTGCAAACTATAGATAGGTTTTATGACAGACCTTAGCATATTAGTTTCGTTTTATGTCTAACAATAGTAGTTTTTTAAACCTTTACATGGTCCCATCCACCCAGTAAGATTTTAAACGAGACCTATATTAAAATGTGACTTTAACATCAGTAGTAGTATCTTTTACGTGATTGCTATTGAAATAATAATTTTAATCTACAGATAACAGACCAACTTACACTTTTGCTCACAAAAGGCAGTTCAACGTGCAGTTTTACCGCGCTGCTAGACTGTTTCGTGCTGACTGCACCCCAACCGGCAGCAGTCGTGTTGAATGTACCTGTTCCCTGCGTCACATCTATCGTAGGGAGGCAGATAGGGCGGATGAAGTCTGCAAAATCGAAAATTTTACTATTATAACATTTCAAATAAGTATAGTATATTGCCCGCATTACTTTCATTGTGCGATTAACATCGAAGACATTTGCTTGGTTCCAATACAGCATTAATTTCAGATTTGCGTTGATATTATGATAAAAAATGTATTCCAACCTGTGTAAGGTGCCATTTCCTTCATTCTAATCAAGCCTATGTCATTCCTCTTTTGAGGGTGAGCAGGGTTATACTGGGGGTGTGGTATTGTCCTCTCGATCGGTATCCTAGTGACTCCTAATGAGCAATCCTCACCACCTTCCTCAGTGATCATACAGTCGGGACCTTCATGGCTGGTGTCGTATTCTCCGAGACGAATGTTAGTTCTAAAAAAAGAAATATGATTTCTTGACTTATTGATAAATATATCGTATATTATCTTAACTGATCCTAATTGCTATTCGCTACAAAGGAATAACTGAAGATTTTACTAATTGGTACAAGTTAGTGTATAGGTACTATTGATTTGAATAAATTAAAATATCCTCTGAATATTTCAATTAATTCTCGAGTATTTTGTGAGCCCTACATTATTCGTCATACTTAGAATAGCAATTATGAAAATTGAGTTAGTAACAATCTAAAAACAGTTACTTACGGTGTGCCCCGAGTCAATACTTGTCCAGCAACACAGTGGCCAGCAGTAAGGACATATTTGCCACTGATAAGGGCTCCACCACACAGTGTCTTCACGGCACCATCCTTGACGTATTCGATTAACAGCAACCATGGATACGCGTCTACTGTTGCTGGTGACCCACCTGAAGTCGTACACAAAATTATAAAAATTAAGCTTCTTTATAATAATAGTTTACCCCAACAAAGGTTTCAGTAGAGTATGAACATAGATTATTTGCTTATGTTTGAATTCACAAAACATATCTATTACAAAATTGTTGTAAATATGAACGTCGTATTGTACTGTGAATTGCAGCATTATTTATGTGTGCGTGCATACGTGCATAGGTGTATTAATGAATGTGTGTGTGGTGTATATGCTGTTGTGTATTTTTGTGTGTGTTTTTACGTGCGTGTGTTTTGTTTGCAAATAAATTGTAATATGGTAACAAAGAACATTAATAAAAATCTCAGTATTTCAGTATTATTTTTTGAAACCTTAGTTAGCTATACATATAATATTTAGGTATATGTAAAACTGTTGAGTAATGCAAGAGCTAGCCTGATGAACTTGAAATTCTTTTCATAGTAAAGGAAACCAATCAGTGCTGTCCATTCTTTGCGATAGTATGTATAACCTGAATCATGCCTTAACATAATAAAATTATCTTATTACTGAAATACCTGTCATTGACTATTTTTAATGGAAATGCTCGAGCTTAGGTTCTGCGATTATTCTTATATGTAATATCAAGACACCTCTAGATACAATTAAAATCTTTGTTCTTAAAGATTGCAGATACGCTAAATTTTCATAAACGTTACGCTCCATAAAAGCGCCATTAACAAAAGAGTTTTTATACTCGTTAGTAATCTAGTAATTTGTTTTCCCCCTGATCGGTACGGGTTCGGTTTTTGTAGGCAACCAGAAATGACAAGCATGGAAGAAAAAGTTTGAAGTTGTTTTGGAGAATTATTACAATACGTGAAAAAAAAAAACAACAAAACAATTATCTTCTGCGTTCAAGATCACTTTATCTTTTTATAACAAAAAGCTGTGTTTGATGAGAGGAATATGTTTAGACACCGACTCGAATTTAATGAACATTAGTGATTTAAAAAGATGACCAGTTTTCTTACCGCGTTGCGTCGTCGTCATGTTTGCAATATATTAATCACTGCTATCGCATCGTTCGCATAGCTTTTGCATCCATCAAATAGGTACACTCAGTAAAAAAACCTTCTTAGATTCAAAAGTTATATAGTTTTACCTCTCGTTTTATTTCTTCAATTTCGACTCATATTTTTAAATACGAGTACATAAAATTTATTAATTAATTTATTTCTAATTAAAATTATTTTTGTTCTATCAGTTCTATGAAGGCTAAAGTATTTTCAGCGTACGTAACAAATTGATTACCTACCTTTTACTTTTTGAAATTCTGAAGTGAAATCATATCTAGAAATGTTAGACTTTGAAAAAAATACATTCAGTCTGATTAAAGCAATTCTAGTTTCCCTCATTCAATTATACGTATATGTAAACAGTTGGAAAACATTGTTTGTACGTAGCTATCTCTTAAATTTAGAATTAATTTGACTAGTTGATATTGGAATTTAAAACGTCCTCTTCTGAAGATTGAGACCGCCTCTATCGTTATTGTTATTCACAACTAATAGTTTAGCAATACTTTACTGTCTTTGAGGACGTTTCCAATTATATCTCTTTGTTAAATGTGTTCGAATCCTTTTTCATCTATAAATATTTATATTATTTTTATGTGCGTTAATATTGCCACTCGTATAATCTTGATACTAACCGACAATTTTGTTTTTTGAACTGCCATCGATGCCACAACATTCAGTTCTAGGATCTGGTGGAAATGCTGTAACCGAAGATGCACAATTTCCTTTCTGAACATTCTGGAAATCAGGAACCGGACCACAGCAGACGCTGTATTGGTCTGGACCATTACATCTAAAATTAAAAATATTCATGCTTAAAATTGTTTCTTTGTTTACAGTGACTTCTATGCAATCACTACGTATTATAAACAAAGTTCCCCGGCGCGTCCGTCTGTCTGTCTGTTCGCGATAAACTCGATAACTAGGGAACGGATTTTCATACGGTTTTCACCAATAGTCGGAGTGATTCATGAGGAAGGTTTAAGTGTATAAATCATTAAGGTTTTGTGTAAAATGGTTGAAATATCAGGATGGTTGTTGAAGATGTCGGAAAAAATCAATGTATGCTTTGCTACCCGTACGAAGCCGGGGCGGGTTGCTAATAATAAATAAATAAAGTTGTTTTTCAGTCCATGCCATTCAAATATGTTATGAGGTTAAATAGGTAGGTATGTTATTTAGTGGTGAGGATGTTTTTAACCATTTAAAATAACATTGTTTGAGTCAGGCATTGAATTAGTTAAATAATTTGGTATTCCTCTTATCTAGCCTGAAATACATATTCAATTTAAAATGTTTTTTCGTAAAATCAAGTCTTCGTAGTGTTTTCCTCAATATTTTTTGCAGATCTGCCGCTTTGTCAAAACCAGTTTTTCTTGTTCGAGGCAGTTTTGTCATGTAACATTTAAAACTAATAAAATAACAAATATTCTTTTAGTTTTTTTTTCAAGTAAGTTGATTATATAATTTATTGCTAGTCATGCAAACATAATATCATTTGTCATTCACATAAAGCGAAACATCGTTATGGACCAAATTCGATTTTTCTAAATCGTAGGTTTGTTTAATATCATAAACATATACATAGTAGGTTTAACCTTTTTTGAATCTATCTTCAAATTTGCTAAGAAGGAACTGAATTGTTCCTTTACCTCTATCTGGCGTTGCCAAAAAATATAGTATAGCAATATGGTTTAGCATCTAGACTATTCTATTTCTATTAGTCTTAATAATTAAAATATCATGGCAAACTAGGGTTCACGACTATCACTAGTATTATTTGTAACATATATTAACATTTTCTTACTTTGATCGCTGCACGAATTGGATTTTATCGTTGGGGACGGGAGGTTTCAGCAAATTTGCGATGTCTGGACAAGAATACAGATTGACACACTGCCCTGGCTTTCCTTCAGGTGTATAGCATTGATTGCTTGGCGTTGGAGGTTCATTTTCTCCTGGACAACACACCTATAATGTGAAATAAATACTCAATACTAATAAAAAAAGGAGTCATTGTGTTATAACATCTCTGATTCTCCAGTAGAATTAATAAAAAAACTCACTGGAAACTTTACACAGTATTGATGCTAAATCTGTTAATAAAAGCAGATAATGAGACTAGAAAATAATGATGCGTCCCGTGCTTGTATGCAATAGAGGTTTATTTTTTGCATTTGAAGAATTTTGTAAAAGTTTCTCATAACCGCAAATCAGTTATTTTATTAATTGCGGTTTAGTTTCATTAATCTTCTACACGTCAACATCAAGTTCATGAGTAATGTGAGTTCATCCGTCACAACTGTTTGTCTTCATTCAATTTGCGGCTTGTTACTAATGTCTGTAGTATTTTTCCCAGTCTCTTTTTCCTCATGTATAATTGGGTCCCTCGGAGTTGTTTGAGTTGGTTCATGCTGAAGCTATACATTCGATGATTAAGTTGAACATATGCTATAATCGTCACAGCCTTTCTCAATTTTAGGACGGACATAATTTAAGAGGATTTGAGAATACTAGACTTCTACCTGCGTATTCTTTCAGTTGTATATTTGTCATTGTATACTTGCTCTGTATTTTTGCCAGTTACAAGTAAATACTCCCTTTCCTTCTTTTAAAATCTTTGATCCCTAAAGGTTATTTTTTTACTGGCTTAGCAATAGGATTTAAAAGTAAGCACCGTGTTGCCTTATCTCTGGCCCGCGGAAGATCAACAAGTTATTAGTTTCAATTCATTAATTTCTCAATTAACCTTAAATGATTAGTCATTTGTTACACATATACACAATGGCGTATTTAAATGTATCGAATTTTAATCGAGATCAGTAACGGTCAAATTATTCGAATAACATAAAGTTTTTAGTTTCCATACAGGCCCACGTTTAGCAAGTACTTGTTGGTAATGCAGTCCCTACTTTCAGTAACTTAGTGCATTGTATGAAATATAGTAAATATTTATTGCTAAGAATTAAATAAAGCAACACTTACAGCCGGTGCTTTTCCATCAAACCCGCAATGTGACTTTTTGAGTAGATCCATGTCTTGTGGCGTCCTGTTTGGTTTGTTGACTACTGATAGTAACGGTTGACAGTTGTAGATCGACTTGCATTGTCCCTGACCACCGCTTGCTGTTGTGCATGGTCCTTGCTCTGGAAGGGAATAAAAACAATTTTTGAACCTTAGATTTTTTATATGTTTGTCGTTTCTCTGCACGGCCGTCTTTTTTAATGTGACCCAACACGTAATTGGAGGGTAATTGGAGAATATAGAGAATACTAGATGCGCCCCGCGGTTTCACCCGCGTAAGTCCCAATGCCTTGGGAATATCGGGATAAAAAGCCTATGTGTTAATCCAGGTGTCCAGCTATCTACATACCAAGTTTCATCGCAATCTGTTCAGTAGTTTTTGCGTGAAAGAGCAACAAACATCCATACATCCTCACAAACTTTTACGTTTATAATATTAGTAGAATTAATCCAATATTCGGTAAGATGATCACTAGTTACAATCCACGAAGCAGTTGGATACATAAATGGTAATAGCACTAGGTGTCAACTCAAAGCTGAATTTTATTAAGTGCTTTATGAATTTCAGTGACTTCCTCAAATTTCTATAGATAACAATCGTCATTCTTTCAAATACCACCATCATCATATATAGGTCATAATACGTGTATGCTTGTTTTATAGAGTAAAATGAACATTCACTCAACTCAGGCTCAGGATTTTTAATTTCTTTGAGTCTTTCAAAGTGTTTTTTTTTATTTGCCACTGGTTTTAATGTCTCATTCCAATAATGATTTTATTTACCTATATATTTATAGAAATACAAAATACAGAAAAATATATTGAAAGGATAACTTTAATATATTTTTATCTTTACGCCCGAGTATTGAACTGTGTGTACCGTGACCCCAGGAACTGATAAAACACAACTACCTTCTCAAGGTTTTTCAAGATGTCGCTAAGCTGTTAATTCTTATAAATTTCTCTTTAGTTTTATGCCTCTGAAGTTATGGACAAGAACGTCATTTTTATCATTACTACCGTTTTAAGCTTTAATTTTTTCCTATGATTTCATCGCGTCTTTTCGTAGTAAATGACTAGTTAAACTGTCTTTATCTAAAAGATCGTGTAGTGTAGTGTTAGATTTGACATCATCTAGAAAGAATTGATTCTATCGGTGTTTTTTTTTGTTATCAGTTTTTACACTATCAGCATAAAAGTTTTCGTCGACGAGACCTTCGTTGAATTAATTTCTGTGTTTTTCATGTTTACTACGTCAAGTTGTTTAAGTTTATTAACAAATTGATATGTATGTATTTTCTACAGTTTAGCGACCCCTTTGATTGTAGATGCATTTATTATTTTTTTGACTGGCCTGTTGGTCTAGTGGTTAGTGATCCTGACTGCTAAGCCAGAGGTCGTGGGTTCGATTCCCACCCAGGACAAATGATTGTGTGATGAGCATGATCATTTGTTCTGTGTCTGGGTGTAATTTATCTATAATATGTATGTATTTAGAAATATATAAGTATGTTTATCAGCAGTCTGATTACCATAGTACAGGCTCTGCCTAGTTTGGGATCAGACGGCCGTGTGTGAAATGTGTGAAGTTATTATTATTATTCTCTTTATTTACTTAATATACATATAAATTACATTATTATTATTATTATTTAAGTAACCATCTTCGGGTCTTCATAACCTTCGCTCTTCTATGATCATTTGAGAGGAGGAAAACGAAAACTTGATTTAAGGCTGCAAACTGTTACGTTTTGGACATTATATTTATATTGGGTGAGGTTATCACATAACATAATTGTATTATGTCCTTTTAACACTCTTATCTTTGTAGTCTGGTATGGTCTGGTATATTTGTTTACTCGTAAGTACGTACTATTATAGTTATTGGTAACAGTGACATTAATATTTATAGGTTTTAAGAACCGTCTTGCACAACATAATAATCTTTGTATTCTGAGCATCACAAATGTTTAAAAGAAGCTCTTAAGAAACCTAAATCTAAATTTTAGTTATTTTTACCCGACTGGTAGGATATTTTTTTTCGAGCGTATGTACAAAATAATATCTAATCATTTTCAAGGATTTCGACAAATGAGGTGTCATTAGATTCACCTCAGTTGTGGGAGTGACATGAATAAATTCATAGTTTTATTTAACAATTTCTTGTTTATTCAGAGTATTATCTTCTTAGCTTTAAAAGCAAGTAAACGACAAGCTTCTAAGTTATATTTTTTTTAAAGAATGCTAGCACCGTGCACAATACTAGTATTCTTGTTAACCCTTCCAGCTAAGTAAAATGTTTGTGTTAGGAGTGGGTTCACGACGGTAGAGTACTGGGTGGGGTTCGAACCCGCAACCACTTGATCGCAAGTAAGGCGCCTTAGCCATTACGCTACCGCCGCTTAATTAACGCTGAATTAGAGGAAGAAATCTAACATTGCATCGGTAAAGGAACTCCTCATAAGAAATCCTAAGAACATTTTATTTTAACGGTATTTCCCAATTATTTTAATTGTTTAGTATTTGATAAACTTTGTTTCATAAAATTAACATAAGAAAAATGTATACGGTAATATGTCTTCGCTAACTCTAACGTCACTGACCGGTCTTGATTCAAGAATAATCTGTTGTTTAAATGAGTAGGTATTTTAATTTCATTTATGATATATTATGTTACCTACCTATGATTTTCTTTATAATTCTGTGTTTAGAATTGTACGCAAAGTTGTAACACATACGTTATATTCTAATCAGTAGAACTGGTATCGTTAGAACATTGTTTGTATTACGTCATGTACATTTCATGTTCCAATTATTAGACCTACTCTCATAATCATTATGATTTAGGTAAAATATTACATTAGATATTAATGACGATTTAATCGCGGTTTTATTCATAAGTTTAATGTTCGAGGCAAAGATGTTAGCTGTTAAACAGCCAGCCAAGGTCTGCCGGGCTTGCCTATCTAGGTTACTTTGATCTCTTTGTCAGGACCCTCGTGACGTGACGCTGAGTGATTGCAGTGCTTTTAATTACGACTTTGAAACTTTAGCGTTAGCCCAGGTAGCGGAAGACTCCTATTTTAGGCGCAGTATGGCACACCGTGTGGTTATAGTCGGTTCGATTCCGACACACCGCCCCATCTAAAGCCCCGGTGGGGCGGTGTATGATGGCCCGAGGGGGTTTCCTAACGCACAAAAAAAAATTGCTTAAATTAGATATATTATTTAGCACCCTTACGATAACAAAAAGACATGGATAGATGTTTTAAGTCTTAGTCTTTTGGATGCTTATTTATTTTTAATGAAATAAAGCTAAAAAGTTTGTTTTTATAGTTGAACGTCTGGAACTACTAGTCTGATTTGAAAATTTTTTTTTGGATTTGAAAGCCCAATTCTCAATGAAGAGTATAAGCTATCTAACATCACGCTTCGGCCCTCAGGACCGGAACCACTTAACTATACATGCGGTTAACAGCTATTTGGGTGTTTAAAACTAGAAGTAACTCTCAGAGTTCCGAGATTTTCAGGTAACTTTATGTGACTCGGATTCATTGCTCTCGAGTGTATAACAAACTTGACGACAGTCGTTTCTAACTTTGTCACTTTTATTGTACCATTAATTTGTGAGTTTAGTATTTTCTCAACGTATGTATTTCTTTACTACAAAGGTACATTTAAGATAAATCACCCTTCGTTCTTTACGACTAAGATCGACGAGATAAACTTATAAAAGGCTGACACAGATGCAAGGTGCATTGATAAGTATATCTTTACATATTTTCGTTGTGCAATATATTCCTTTATTAAAAAATTATGCAGAAAATACCTCTAAGGAAGGTCTGTGCCTGTTAACCTCACTTGGTATGGTATGGATAGGACATGTAAATGTTTTGAAACTATTAGGTATATATATGTTAGTAGAAAGACAAATAATTGGCCAAGCTAGTAAACTAGTCATTCATGTCTTTGAAGTGTCATAAAATACCAGGAGCCTTTGTTTTTTAATTACTTCTAAAAGGTGGAGAGGTTCTCAATTTTGATGTTTATTTTTTTTAATGTAGGTCCATCATATATAGACGGACTTGAAAGAGGTTTATTCCGTAATGGTCCCATTCAAATTTCGTAAAGATCTGATTTTTGTTGAATGTTTTTGATTTGATTGTTATGAGTTTTTTTTTATCATGATTTGGGCGCATTAAAATCGGTTATATACTTTTTTCAAAGTTCAATTATCCTCAATTATTACTGTCAGTAAATGACTGGAAAAATTTGACGAGTGAAAATATAAAGTAGGTATAGGTATATAGAACATTTAGTGATGAATAATGGTCCAAAACTTTATTGTGCCGTTTTTACTTCTTTTTAACCCCCGACGCAAAAAGAGGGGTGTTATGAGTTTGACGTGTCTGTGTTTCTGTATATTTGTGTGTCAGTGTGTCTGTCTGTGGCATCGTAGCTCCCAAACGAATGGACCGATTTAAGTTCGGTTTTTTTGTTTGAAAACCAGCGCCAGATTCCCATCTGGCATAAAACTGAACTGGACACCTATTTTTGGTGCAAACGCGAGGCATGTTACTGTTCCTCCACTGTTTCCTTTGATATACCTAATATTTTCTGTATCTCAATTTTTTTTTTGCTTCGTATTTTCTTTTATAGATATAAGTACTGTCAACTACGATTAATGAGATCAGGAAAAAGTCATATTAGTGTGAACTAAGACTTACACAGAACAGATATTAAGCTTATTAGAATAATTAATTTTTGTCTTGTGTCTTAGCACCAAAATAAATACCTTTTTCTTTCTTTCTTTTCTTTCTTACTTGATCGAGAGTTTTTTTAGATATAGTTCAAGAAAATCTGTTCAGCCGTTCAGGTTTTCGTTTGTTGTTAATCGTTAAAGGGATTTTCGAAGAAAATACCCCCGGTTTTAAGTTTTCAATTTATAGTTATTACGTAAAATAGCATTGCCAGGAATACGGTACGAGAAATTCACGAGATTCCTGATACAGAGGTCCCTCCCCAACAGGCCTTGGCCATCTCAAAAAAAGGCAGCCTTGTCTCAACCTGTTTACCGTATAAATATTATATATTATTTATTTCTAATATGCATACATGTCGCGTAACCTTAAAACAACTATTTATCTTTTTTGTGTATGACATCATTGTCCCAAAGGTTACTACTACACGTGGGAAAGATACAATGGACTAAAATAACCTAGGTAGAAACTGACTAGGCATCCCACCAGACCTTGGCGAGCGGTACAACAGCAGTCAGGTTCGACTTGAACTGTTTAAGTTCCGAACACAGTATTACGTCATGGATGTCCTGATATAGGGCTCTTAAGTGTAGTCTAAGAAGACACTACCTGGGAACCCCGGTAGACCCAGTAGAGTATGACTCGATCGCTCCGACTAAATCCACCTTGTGAGTAACACGCTTGCAATAAACGTGTACTTACTTAATTATACAAAAAGTGAATCGATTATAATGTATTAATCGATTATAACATCGTTAATGCTAACGGCAACATTCCTAGAAGCTTTATAGTTTTCTGGTTTTTCCTTTGAATCGATTTTTTGATTATTTAGTTTAGTCTTTTGGAATCATTGTGGTTTTTAAGCATTGTTATGATGTTTGACACTTTCACAAATATTTTAAGAAAATCATACATTACATCTATTATATACAGAATAAATAAATTGGAGTGTCTGTTTGTAAAATCATAACAACAGCTTTTTACTAAATGCATTTAAATGTTTACACGGTACTTGTACAAAAAAATATTTAAAAATATTCTACCTAATCTCCGGAAAGGGTTTATCGATTTTCACGGGAATTTCACTGGCAGATAACTAATGTTGTATGGAGTAACTTGGCTACGTTTATTTTGGAAAAATAATTAGGGTTCAGCGCAAAAATCATAAATATTTACAAGCTGTATAATAAAGTTGATGAGTTAGTTTTTTTTTCTTTTATTGAATTCGCTAACCTCTGCAAGTCCAAGTTTGATTTGAAAAAATCTGTTAGCATTTCGGAGCCAAACCAGAGGTCGCCTGTCGGTGGATATTCGACCATAAGTCATTAAGTTTTGAATGTTTTGTTTGATTTCATTGACCAGTATAATTTGAATTCTCATTGTATAAACTTACCGTACCTTGACAGGTCAACATAACATATACCTACGTCTTTAGCTGTTTGTAGTCGTTTTCACAAAAAAAAAACCGGGCAACGTTCCGTAAGCAAACAAACTTGTATGTAGATAGTACGTCCATCTTGGGAATCAATGTTCGAAGAATGGGAATCAATGTTTCCCGTTTTTTCCGAAAGGCAAACTTAACTTTGCGGTTCTAAAAATACTCTGTGATATAACAACAAATTAACGACTTTCGGCTTTTTTCCTATACTTGTGCAGTGAGACCTTGCTTCTTACCTAACTTCATGATTCCAGGTCAATGGGAAGTACCCTATATGGTTTTGATTTACCTGCGAAATGTTCAAATTTGGTCAAATCTAAGGCTTATTGGCCACATGGTTTGATTGCGTTGACTTAGAAGCTTGATTTTTTAATAGCTTTAAAGAACTGCTGATGTAAGTATTTGGTGTTCATTTCAACTTGATGTCACCATGGGGTTTTGAGGAAAAGGGTCTTGACAGATACACAGACAGACAGACAAATATAACAAAAATAAAACGACTTTCGGGTTTTTTTCCTTTACTTGTGCTATGAGACCTGGCTTCTTACCAACTTTAATGATTCTAGGTCAATGGGAAATACCCCATAGATTTTGATTTACCTACGAAATGTTGAAATTTGGTCAAATCTAAGGCTTAAATGCCCGCATCTTTTCATTGCGTTGACTTAAAAAGCTTGATTTTTTACAGCTTCAAGGGACCTCAGACATACGTATTTGGTATCTATTAATTTCAAGTTGATGCGTCTACGGGTACCTGAGAAAAAGGGTCTGTCACAGACAGACAGACGGACAACAAAGTGATCCTATAAGGGTTCCTTTTTTCCTTTTGCAGGAACGGAACCCTAAAAGTTATGTAGTAAACAATTCTGATCCATAACATACACTTATCTTGGTTAAGATACATTAATATACAATAAAAACAAAGATTGATGGTAATTATATTATTTTTGTAGTCTAGACGACCACCGATTGTTTTATTAATACACACTATTTGCCAGAATGCAGTTTTAAAGCATTAAGCATTAATGATTGTATTTTACAAATATTGATTATACTTTGTAGATAAATAACGTTATCCTTAATACCTGTATCAGTTCATGAGACCCTCTCTCTCATAGACAGATGGATGAACAACCAAGTATTTACTCTTATTTCTCAACTTGCTACCAAGGAAAAGAATTCGACACATGTGACGCATCGACCTTCATAAGGGGAAATAACCTAGCAGCTGGTAAACCGGTCATGTAGTCACCAGGTTTAGTAACAGGTTGTCAGTGGGCGGGTGTTCCCTGCTGCAAAGGAGAAGGTAGTATATACATACTAGCAGTTTCACCTGCGTTTATGGTCACTGGTCCGCCCCTACTATATAGCCTGAAGCCTTCCTCGAAAATTGGGCTATCAAACACTAAAAGAATATTTCAATTCGAATCAGTAGTTCCTGAGGTTAGCGCGTTCAACTAAACATACAAAGAAACAAACTCTTCAGTTTTATAATATTAGTATTAGCTCTTATATCCTACTAGCTGTTGTCCGCGACTTCGTTCACGTGGAAATTTTTGTTAAATCTATCCCACGGAAATAGTACATTTTCCAAGATAAAAGTAGCCTATGTGCTATTTCAGACTGTAAGCTATCTCTGTGGCAAATCTCATCCAGATTCGTTCAGCCGTTTTTGCGTGAAAGAGTTAACAAACATCCATACATCTATACATCCTCATAAACTTTCGCCTTTATACTAATTCTAGCTGCGCCCCGCGGTTTCACCTGTGTAAGTGTCGTCCCGATGTCGTCTAGTTATTGGGATCCAAAGTAGCATATGTGTTAATCTAGGTAAAGAGTAACAAACATCCATCCATCCCCGCAATCTTTCGCGTGTATAATCCTACTAATATTATAAAAAAAACGGTTGAACGGATTTGGATGAAATTTGGCACACAGATAGTTTATGACCTCGATTGACATTGACTTCAATAGGCTGAGATTGCAAGTGTGTTTGTGAATAATTCGTGTCCTTGTCATTCGCCAGCCGCTTTTTTACCTGGACAATATACAACAAAGCTTCTTATAATCCCACTATTATAAATACGAAAATGAGTTTGTTTATTATGCTTTTACACATTAACTACTCGCCCTAATCATCATGATTTTTGCATACACGTTGCCAAATGTGTAGAAAAAACATAGGGTTTCATACAGAAAAAAGTGCTATTCCCCAGGGATAGAATTTTTTTCTTTTTACGCAAGTGAAGCCGCGTGTAATTGCTTATATAAGTAATAATAATATGTAAATTACAATATGCAAGTTTCAATCGTATCCCAATTCATTTTTTTTTATAGATTCTTGCTAGCGAAATATCTTTATCCTTATTTCCCGCGGGACTTTACAAAAATAAAGTTTCGCAACAAATTTAAACTAACATATTGAGTAAGAACAGCATTTTCCTTAAACGAATATTTTATATTGAAGAAACGAGCAATGTTTCTACGATTCAAGCCGCTTTTAAACTATTTACTTACTAATTACCAGTTCCTCGCAGGTCTCAAGATTTTTGTTGTTTGTTTACCTCTTCGGTAATACTAGTGAAGAGGTACCTACATGGTGGTTATTTTATTGGTCGCTGCTGAGAATATGTATGTAACTAAATAAAAATATCCAATAAACTAATAAAAAATATGCCTTACACCTTGAAAGACGCTGTCATAATTAAAAAAAAGCTTACGTGCATTCACCACACAGCGAACGGCAAATAACACTGTCAATATTGTAAAACTATTCATTTTCAGAAAATATCACAGCGGTGTACATTTAACACTAACTTAAAATACGTCTTTACCGATCGAGTGTCGGTTATACTATGAATTACAAATCTACTGTCCTACGCGTTTAGTGGCCATATATTTATGACGTTCACGCGACGGTCAACAGAACTTCACATGATTTAAACGCAATTTTAAACCTTATTTCAAAAAAAATAAAGCATGATATAGAATAGCTAGTTAGTTAGTCGGATAATAATGAAGTTTGACCGGTATTACGAGTGACTTCATACTGTTACTTGGAATATCCTATTTGTGTGGATTCTGTTTACGGTCCGCTAAGTTGTAAAGAATTGTACCTAAGGAAGTAAATTAGTAGAAAATATTACATTGCATTATGTTTTATCAAAAAATCATGTTTCTATCGTAATGCGACTCGGAAGCCTGTTTATGTAGATAGTTTAAAAGGCTTATAATAAAATCATGCAAAAAAATCTGAATAGATGCAGAATAGTAAATATCTATAAAAGTCTCAGTATAATTATCATCATCTTGCCTTTTTCCCAATTTTACACTGACACTGACTGACACCAATCCTTCTTGGAAATGTAAATGTTTTTAGACGGCAAACAGGAAGAAGGTAAATTGGAATAAGGGAAACGGATAGGGCGAGGGAGGGAAACGGGACTGAGACTGCAGTATCTCGAAGAGGTCGGACTCGCGTATCTGAATGTCCGTTTTGTGATTGGAGGACCACTAGGACAGGGACATCAACTGACCACACACACATACACTGACTATAATAGTCTGTAAATGTGTGAAAGAAATTGAAAAATGGCGAGTTCCTCTTAATTTTTTTTAATGTCATATTTATTGCTATTAAAACCAGCCAGATACAAACAGTACAACCAAAGAGATTTTTCTTTAATTTTATACATAAAAAATACTAAGACTTTTCCCCCGACCTATTGTTATTTACTCACTTCGAATTATTTACGAATTGCAATCTGTCATTCGACACCGGTAGCGGTAGCGTGAGCAAATTTAATAATTTAGGGCAAGAGTACAAGCTGATGCATTTTCCCGGCTTGCCTTCCGGAGTAAGGCATTGTTGTGGCTCATTTTGTACAGGACACCTAGAATACAAACAGAATTAGGCTGACTGATATTAAACTGTTTTATTCAGAAATGTCTATTTCAGAATAGCTGTTATTCTGGTACCCAAAATTTCTTCTATGAAGCGCTGTAATATTGAACTCAGGTGGGACGTACGTTTGTTGTCAGTGTTTTAGTGTGAGAAACTATCGCAGATACTCGTCATCGCCAGACGTAAATATTTTGGTTAAAATACCTACAGCTGGCGCATCATCATCAATACAGCAATGTGACCTCTTAGGGTGACTTTTGTCTTGTAGCGTCTTGTCCGCTTTGTTGGCTATCGATAGTAACGGTTGGCACTTGAAGATTGACTTGCATTGTCCTCGACCGCCGCTTAAAGCTATCTCGCACAGTCCTTGTTTCATAAGATAATAGAAATATAGTTCTCAGCTAGCAATTTAAACTTAAATCTGAATTGTGATAAGTTTAATGTGCCAAAAGTAAAGGTTTGTGTCAACCTTGCCATGGCAAGTCTATACACTTGAGTACACTTAAGGCAAGTTTAAATCAAACTTTCTAGTTTCCGAGCAACAAGTTTGCACTTTGTTTGTTTTTGTAAACTATATGCAACATTGATAGTTGACATAACACACTTGCAGGATGTTACCTAATATGTGGTTTTTGTGACACTTGTATACCTACTCAGTTTCTATCTTATTCATTCTTAACACTCCACAAATACATTTGATCTCAGCTACATATAATTGTCTTCACCTATCATTTCAGGAGACCAAGCATTAAATCTATACAGAACAGGTCTTATTATACAATACTTTGAATAAATACGCTTATTTCATTCAACTTGTTGAACACAAGTTGAATGAAATCTTTGCACTTCATTGTGCTTAATAGTTAAATATTATGTCACGTATTACTCCTAACCTTACTTTTTGTACTACCATTATTTATACATATATATCATTCAATTTTGGTTTATTTCATTGGGCAGTTTAACTTGAATTGTCATTGTATATAGACTTACGTACCATGACAGGTCAACATATTGTATACTGGATGCATGTAGCCTGATGAAGCCGTTTTCACGTTATTTTCAAATTTGTATTGTTTAACAATTTTAGCTTTCACTTCTTTTGTACATATATTACTTTAAGTATTCTAAATTTCACCTTCTACCACCTTCCTACGTAATTGAAATTCATGCAAATATGTATATACACCAAAATTAAATAATAAAATCAGCATTAAATAACATGCATTTAGCTCTTTCATTTAATGTCCGTTTCATTCGTTCACTCCCGCCGTTTTTCAGTTGGATTCGGTTTGATGCAATATTTCACTTTTTTGAGTAAGGTATCAAAATTCTTATTTATGTATTCTGTTCCATTTTCACTTCTTAATACCTTTTCATTTTTATTAAACTTTAACTTTAATCAAACCAAAAAAAAAAAATTCCAGTACTTTCGATGTATTTTTAATAAAATATACAAATATTTTATTTGAGTAGTCGTCAATGGAAGTTGCAAAATACCTTGCCCCTTCAACAGAAGTAGTCTGAATAGGTCCACATAAGACGGTGTGGGTAGCTCTAGCAGGTTCGGTGCTCGGGAGACACTACTTGGAATAGGTTGTCTAGATTTGTTTGATTTTGTTATATCAGGAGAAACTGGATGCAATCGGGACTTTAGGGCACCCCGACTCGGATAGGTAAGGTTCGTGGTTATTTATTTATAAACCACCCAGAAGTAGTTTGGTTAGGTGCCATTTGAGTTAGGTTAGAACTGTGACCATTAAACTTAAAAGAGAAGAATAAATAAATTTATTCTTATTCTTATTATACCAAACATTACACACCCATCGACATCGACTGCCAGAAAGCTAATAAGTAGGTAGGTATTAGAATTAAAAACAAGTTTAATAATCATACTATATAATTATAATTAGTACAATTTCTTTTTTAGTGCGAATACGAATTTTCCTTCTCGTTTCTGTTAAGTGTCCTTTACTAGACTAGATACAGCTCATATTCTTCAATCCGATGATGTACTTATTACTTTTGTACTTTGAAACGCAAATCTTATAATTAGAAATTCCAAGGCGATCAACGAACCTAAATTTAAGGCATAATTGTGTTTCTTATCCAAGTAATGTATTTATATACGTTGGTGTAAACTCCAGGTATATTCTCCAAGCCACAAGGGATAGGTCCGAAGCTCACTACACCAATGGCTTCGAATGTCCTGCCGTTTTCGTACATGAGAGGGCCTCCCGAATCGCCCTTGCATGAATCCTTGCCCTTCTCACCACCGGCACAAAATTGACCCTTCCATAATGTTACCATACGCCCAGGGACTGAATACGCTGGCTGGCAAACCTGCAAATAAAACAGTGCAAACTATAGATAGGTTTTATGACAGACATAGCATATTAGTTTCGTTTTATGTCTAACAATAGTAGTTTTTTAAACCTTTACATGGTCCCATCCACCCAGTAAGATTTTAAACGGGACCTATATTAAAATGTGACTTTAACATCAGTAGTAGTATCTTTTACGTGATTGCTATTGAAATAATAATTTTAATCTACAGATAACAGACCAACTTACACTTTTGCTCACAAAAGGCAGTTCAACGTGCAGTTTTACCGCGCTGCTAGACTGTTGCGTGCTGACTGCACCCCAACCGGCAGCAGTCGTGTTGAATGTACCTGTTCCCTGCGTCACATCTATCGTAGGGAGGCAGATAGGGCGGATGAAGTCTGAAAAATCGAAAATTTTACTATTATAACATTTCAAATAAGTATAGTATATTGCCCGCATTACTTTCATTGTGCGATTAACATCGAAGACATTTGCTTGGTTCCAATACAGCATTAATTTCAGATTTGCGTTGATATTATGATAAAAAATTTATTCCAACCTGTGTAAGGTGCCATTTCCTTCATTCTAATCAAGCCTATGTCATTCCTCTTTTGAGGGTGAGCAGGGTTATACTTGGGGTGTGGTATTGTCCTCTCGATCGGTATCCTAGTGGCTCCTTCTGACCAATCCTGACCACCTTCCTCAGTGAGCATACAGTCGGGACCTTCATGGCTGGTGTCGTATTCTCCGAGACGAATGTTAGTTCTAAAAAAAGAAATATGATTTCTTGACTAATTGATACATATATCGTATATTATCTTAACTGATCCTAATTGCTATTCGCTACAAAGGAATAACTGAAGATTTTACTAATTGGTACAAGTTAGTGTATAGGTACTATTGATTTGAATAAATTAAAATATCCTCTGAATATTTCAATTAATTCACGAGTATTTTGTGAGCCCTACATTATTCGTCATACTTAGAATAGCAATTATGAAAATTGAGTTAGTAACAATCTAAAAACAGTTACTTACGGTGTGCCCCGAGTCAATACTTGTCCAGCAACACAGTGGCCAGCAGTAAGGACATATTTGCCACTGATAAGGGCTCCACCACACAGTGTCTTCACGGCACCATCCTTGACGTATTCGATTAACAGCAACCATGGATACGCGTCTACTGTTGCTGGTGACCCACCTTAAGTCGTACACAAAATTATAAAAATTAAGCTTCTTTATAATAATAGTTTACCCCAACAAAGGTTTCAGTAGAGTATGAACATAGATTATTTGCTTATGTTTGAATTCACAAAACATATCTATTACAAAATTGTTGTAAATATGAACGTCGTATTGTACTGTGAATTGCAGCATTATTTATGTGTGCGTGCATACGTGCATAGGCGTATTAATGAATGTGTGTGTGGTGTATATGCGGTTGTGTATTTTTGTGTGTGTTTTTACGTGCGTTTGTTTTGTTTGCAAATAAATTGTAATATGGTAACAAAGAACATTAATAAAAATCTCAGTATTTCAGTATTATTTTTTGAAACCAGTTAGCTATACATATAATATTTAGGTATATGTAAAACTGTTGAGTAATGCAAGAGCTAGCCTGATGAACTTGAAATTCTTTTCATAGTAAAGGAAACCAATCAGTGCTGTCCATTCTTTGCGATAGTATGTATAACCTGAATCATGCCTTAACATAATAAAATTATCTTATTACTGAAATACCTGTCATTGACTATTTTTAATGGAAATGCTCGAGCTTAGGTTCTGCGATTATTCTTATATGTAATATCAAGACACCTCTAGATACAATTAAAATCTTTGTTCTTAAAGATTGCAGATACGCTAAATTTTCATAAACGTTACGCTCCATAAAAGCGCCATTAACAAAAGAGTTTTTATACTCGTTAGTAATCTAGTAATTTGTTTTCCCCCTGATCGGTACGGGTTCGGTTTTTGTAGGCAACCAGAAATGACAAGCATGGAAGAAAAAGTTTGAAGTTGTTTTGGAGAATTATTACAATACGTGAAAAAAAAAAACAACAAAACAATTATCTTCTGCGTTCAAGATCACTTTATCTTTTTATAACAAAAAGCTGTGTTTGATGAGAGGAATATGTTTAGACACCGACTCGAATTTAATGAACATTAGTGATTTAAAAAGATGACCAGTTTTCTTACCGCGTTGCGTCGTCGTCATGTTTGCAATATATTAATCACTGCTATCGCATCGTTCGCAAAGCTTTTGCATCCATCAAATAGGTACACTCAGTAAAAAAAAATTCTTAGATTCAAAAGTTATATAGTTTTACCTCTCGTTTTATTTCTTCAATTTCGACTCATATTTTTAAATACGAGTACATAAAATTTATTAATTAATTTATTTCTAATTAAAATTGTTTTTGTTCTATCAGTTTGATTGATGAAGGCTAAAGTATTTTCAGCGTACGTAACAAATTGATTACCTACATTTTACTTTTTGAAATTCTGAAGTGAAATCATATCTAGAAATGTTAGACTTTGAAAAAAATACATTCAGTCTGATTAAAGCAATTCTAGTTTCCCTCATTCAATTATACGTATATGTAAACAGTTGGAAAACATTGTTTGTACGTAGCTATCTCTTAAATTTAGAATTAATTTGACTAGTTGATATTGGAATTTAAAACGTCCTCTTCTGAAGATTGAGACCGCCTCTATCGTTATTGTTATTCACAACTAATAGTTTAGCAATACTTTACTGTCTTTGAGGACGTTTCCAATTATATCTCTTTGTTAAATGTGTTCGAATCCTTTTTCATCTATAAATATTTATATTATTTTTATGTGCGTTAATATTGCCACTCGTATAATCTTGATACTAACCGACAATTTTGTTTTTTGAATTGCCATCGATGCCACAACATTCAGTTCTAGGATCTGGTGGAAATGCTGTAACCGAAGATGCACAATTTCCTTTCTGAACATTCTGGAAATCAGGAACCGGACCACAGCAGACGCTGTATTGGTCTGGACCATTACATCTGAAATTAAAAATATTCATGCTTAAAATTATTTCTTTGTTTACAGTGTCTTCTATGCAATCACTACGTATTATAAACAAAGTTCCCCGGCGCGTCTGTCTGTCTGTCTGTTCGCGATAAACTCGATAACCAGGGAACGGATTTTCATACGGTTTTCACCAATAGTCGGAGTGATTCATGAGGAAGGTTTAAGTGTATAAATCATTAAGGTTTTGTGTAAAATGGTTGAAATATCAGGATAGTTGTTGACGATGTCGGAAAAAATCAATGTATGCTTTGCTACCCGTACGAAGCCGGGGCGGGTTGCTAATAATAAATAAATAAAGTTGTTTTTCAGTCCATGCCATTCAAATATGTTATGAGGTTAAATAGGTAGGTATGTTATTTAGTGGTGAGGATGTTTTTAACCATTTAAAATAACATTGTTTGAGTCAGGCATTGAATTAGTTAAATAATTTGGTATTCCTCTTATCTAGCCTGAAATACATATTCAATTTAAAATGTTTTTTCGTAAAATCAAGTCTTCGTAGTGTTTTCCTCAATATTTTTTGCAGATTTGCCGCTTTGTCAAAACCAGTTTTTCTTGTTGAAGGCAGTTTTGTCATGTAACATTCAAAACTAATAAAATAACGAATATTCTTTTAGTTTTTTTTTCAAGTAAGTTGATTATATAATTTATTGCTAGTCATGCAAACATAATATCATTTGTCATTCACATAAAGCGAAACATCGTTATGGACCAAATTCGATTTTTCTAAATCGTAGGTTTGTTTAATATCATAAACATATACATAGTAGGTTTAACCTTTTTTGAATCTATCTTCAAATTTGCTAAGAAGGAACTGAATTGTTCCTTTACCTCTATCTGGCGTTGCCAAAAAATATAGTATAGCAATATGGTTTAGCATCTAGACTATTCTATTTCTATTAGTCTTAATAATTAAGAAATCATGGCAAACTAGGGTTCACGACTATCACTAGTATTATTTGTAACATATATTAACATTTTCTTACTTTGATCGCTGCACGAATTGGATTTTATCGTTGGGGACGGGAGGTTTCAGCAAATTTGCGATGTCTGGACAAGAATACAGATTGACACACTGCCCTGGCTTTCCTTCAGGTGTATAGCATTGATTGCTTAGCGTTAGAGGTTCATTTTCTCCTGGACAACACACCTAGAATGTGAAATAAATACTCAATACTAATAAAAAAAGGAGTCATTGTGTTATAACATCTCTGATTCTCCAGTAGAATTAATAAAAAAACTCACTGGAAACTTTACACAGTATTGATGCTAAATCTGTTAATAAAAGCAGATAATGAGACTAGAAAATAATGATGCGTCCCGTGCTTGTATGCAATAGAGGTTTATTTTTTGCATTTGAAGAATTTTGTAACAGTTTCTCATAACCGCAAGTCAGTTATTTTATTAATTGCGGTTTAGTTTTATTAATCTTCTACACGTCAACATCAAGTTCATGAGTAATGTGAGTTCATCCGTCACAACTGTTTGTCTTCAAACTAATTTGCGGCTTGTTACTAATGTCTGTAGTATTTTTCCCAGTCTCTTTTTCCTCATGTATAATTGGGTCCCTCGGAGTTGTTTGAGTTGGTTCATGCTGAAGCTATACATTTGATGATTAAGTTGAACATATGCTATAATCGTCACAGCCTTTCTCAATTTTAGGGCGGACATAATTTAAGAGGATTTGAGAATACTAGACTTCTACCTGCGTATTCTTTCAGTTGTATATTTGTCATTGTATACTTGCTCTGTATTTTTGCCAGTTACAAGTAAATACTCCCTTTCCTTCTTTTAAAATCTTTGATCCCTACAGGTTATTTTTTTACTGGCTTAGCAATAGGATTTAAAAGTAAGCACCGTGTTGCCTTATCTCTGGCCCGCGGAAGATCAACAAGTTATTAGTTTCAATTCATTAATTTCTCAATTAACCTTAAATGATTAGTCATTTGTTACACATATACACAATGGCGTATTTAAATGTATCGAATTTTAATCGAGATCAGTAACGGTCAAATTATTCGAATAACATAAAGTTTTTAGTTTCCATACAGGCCCACGTTTAGCAAGTACTTGTTGGTAATGCAGTCCCTACTTTCAGTAACTTAGTGCATTGTATGAAATATAGTAAATATTTATTGCTAAGAATTAAATAAAGCAACACTTACAGCCGGTGCTTTTCCATCAAACCCGCAATGTGACTTTTTGAGTAGATCCATGTCTTGTGGCGTCCTGTTTGGTTTGTTGAATACTGATAGTAACGGTTGACAGTTGTAGATCGACTTGCATTGTCCCTGACCACCGCTTGCTGTTGTGCATGGTCCTTGCTCTGGAAGGGAATAAAAACAATTTTTGAACCTTAGATTTTTTATATGTTTGTCGTTTCTCTGCACGGCCGTCTTTTTTAATGTGACCCAACACGTAATTGGAGGGTAATTGGAGAATATAGAGAATACTAGATGCGCCCCGCGGTTTCACCCGCGTAAGTCCCAATGCCTTGGGAATATCGGGATAAAAAGCCTATGTGTTAATCCAGGTGTCCAGCTATCTACATACCAAGTTTCATCGCAATCTGTTCAGTAGTTTTTGCGTGAAAGAGCAACAAACATCCATACATCCTCACAAACTTTTACGTTTATAATATTAGTAGAATTAATCCAATATTCGGTAAGATGATCACTAGTTACAATCCACGAAGCAGTTGGATACATAAATGGTAATAGCACTAGGTGTCAACTCAAAGCTGAATTTTATTAAGTGCTTTATGAATTTCAGTGACTTCCTCAAATTTCTATAGATAACAATCGTCATTCTTTCAAATACCACCATCATCATATATAGGTCATAATACGTGTATGCTTGTTTTATAGAGTAAAATGAACATTCACTCAACTCAGGCTCAGGATTTTCAATTTCTTTGAGTCTTTCAAAGTGTTTTTTTTTATTTGCCACTGGTTTTAATGTCTCATTCCAATAATGATTTTATTTACCTATATATTTATAGAAATACAAAATACAGAAAAATATATTGAAAGGATAACTTTAATATATTTTTATCTTTACGCCCGAGTATTGAACTGTGTGTACCGTGACCCCAGGAACTGATAAAACACAACTACCTTCTCAAGGTTTTTCAAGATGTCGCTAAGCTGTTAATTCTTATAAATTTCTCTTTAGTTTTATGCCTCTGAAGTTATGGACAAGAACGTCATTTTTATCATTACTACCGTTTTAAGCTTTAATTTTTTCCTATGATTTCATCGCGTCTTTTCGTAGTAAATGACTAGTTAAACTGTCTTTATCTAAAAGATCGTGTAGTGTAGTGTTAGATTTGACATCATCTAGAAAGAATTGATTCTATCGGTGTTTTTTTTTGTTATCAGTTTTTACACTATCAGCATAAAAGTTTTCGTCGACGAGACCTTCGTTGAATTAATTTCTGTGTTTTTCATGTTTACTACGTCAAGTTGTTTAAGTTTATTAACAAATTGATATGTATGTATTTTCTACAGTTTAGCGACCCCTTTGATTGTAGATGCATTTATTATTTTTTTGACTGGCCTGTTGGTCTAGTGGTTAGTGATCCTGACTGCTAAGCCAGAGGTCGTGGGTTCGATTCCCACCCAGGACAAATGATTGTGTGATGAGCATGATCATTTGTTCTGTGTCTGGGTGTAATTTATCTATAATATGTATGTATTTAGAAATATATAAGTATGTTTATCAGCAGTCTGATTACCATAGTACAGGCTCTGCCTAGTTTGGGATCAGACGGCCGTGTGTGAAATGTGTGAAGTTATTATTATTATTCTCTTTATTTACTTAATATACATATAAATTACATTATTATTATTATTATTTAAGTAACCATCTTCGGGTCTTCATAACCTTCGCTCTTCTATGATCATTTGAGAGGAGGAAAACGAAAACTTGATTTAAGGCTGCAAACTGTTACGTTTTGGACATTATATTTATATTGGGTGAGGTTATCACATAACATAATTGTATTATGTCCTTTTAACACTCTTATCTTTGTAGTCTGGTATGGTCTGGTATATTTGTTTACTCGTAAGTACGTACTATTATAGTTATTGGTAACAGTGACATTAATATTTATAGGTTTTAAGAACCGTCTTGCACAACATAATAATCTTTGTATTCTGAGCATCACAAATGTTTAAAAGAAGCTCTTAAGAAACCTAAATCTAAATTTTAGTTATTTTTACCCGACTGGTAGGATATTTTTTTTCGAGCGTATCTACAAAATAATATCTAATCATTTTCAAGGATTTGGACATATGAGGTGTCATTAGATTCACCTCAGTTGTGGGAGTGACATTAATAAATTCATAGTTTTATTTAACAATTTCTTGTTTATTCAGAGTATTATCTTCTTAGCTTTAAAAGCTTGTAAACGATAAGCTTCTAAGTTATATTTTTTTTAAAGAATGCTAGCACCGTGCACAATACTAGTATTCTTGTTAACCCTTCCAGCTAAGTAAAATGTTTGTGTTAGGAGTGGGCTCACGACGGTAGAGTACTGGGTGGGGTTCGAACCCGCAACCACTTGATCGCAAGTAAGGCGCCTTAGCCATTACGCTACCGCCGCTTAATTAACGCTGAATTAGAGGAAAAAATCTAACATTGCATCGGTAAAGGAACTCCTCATAAGAAATCCCAAGAACATTTTATTTTAACGGTATTTCCCAATTATTTTAATTGTTTAGTATTTAATAAACTTTGTTTCATAAAATTAACATAAGGAAAATGTATACGGTAATATGTCTTCGCTAACTCTAACGTCACTGACCGGTCTTGATTCAAGAATAATCTGTTGTTTAAATGAGTAGGTATTTTAATTTCATTTATGATATATTATGTTACCTACCTATGATTTTCTTTATAATTCTGTGTTTAGAATTGTACGCAAAGTTGTAACACATACGTTATATTCTAATCAGTAGAACTGGTATCGTTAGAACATTGTTTGTATTACGTCATGTACATTTCATGTTCCAATTATTAGACCTACTCTCATAATCATTATGATTTAGGTAAAATATTACATTAGATATTAATGACGATTTAATCGCGGTGTTTTATTCATAAGTTTAATGTTCGAGGCAAAGATGTTAGCTGTTAAACAGCCAGCCAAGGTCTGCCGGGGTTGCCTATCTAGGTTACTTTGATCTCTTTGTCAGGACCCTCGTGACGTGACGCTGACTGATTGCAGTGCTTTTAATTACGACTTTGAAACTTTAGCGTTAGCCCAGGTAGCGGAAGACTCCTATTTTAGGCGCAGTATGACACACCGTGTGGTTTTAGTCGGTTCGATTCCGACACACCGCCCCATCTAAAGCCCCGGTGGGGCGGTGTATGATGGCCCGAGGGGGTTTCCTAACGCACAAAAAAAAAATTTGCTTAAATTAGATATATTATTTAGCACCCTTACGATAACAAAAAGACATGGATAGATGTTTTAAGTCTTAGTCTTTTGGATGCTTATTTATTTTTAATAAAATAAAGCTAAAAAGTTTGTTTTTATAGTTGAACGTCTGGAACTACTAGTCTGATTTGAAAATTTTTTTTTGGATTTGAAAGCCCAATTCTCAATGAAGAGTATAAGCTATCTAACATCACGCTTCGGCCCTCAGGACCGGAACCACTTAACTATACATGCGGTTAACAGCTATTTGGGTGTTTAAAACTAGAAGTAACTCTCAGAGTTCCGAGATTTTCAGGTAACTTTATGTGACTCGGATTCATTGCTCTCGAGTGTATAACAAACTTGACGACAGTCGTTTCTAACTTTGTCACTTTTATTGTACCATAAATTTGTGAGTTTAGTATTTTCTCAACGTATGTATTTCTTTACTACAAAGGTACATTTAAGATAAATCACCCTTCGTTCTTTACGACTAAGAACGACGAGATAAACTTATAAAAGGCTGACACAGATGCAAGGTGCATTGATAAGTATATCTATACATATTTTCGTTGTGCAATATATTCCTTTATTAAAAAATTATGCAGAAAATACCTCTAAGGAAGGTCTGTGCCTGTTAACCTCACTTGGTATGGTATGGATAGGACATGTAAATGTTTTGAAACTATTAGGTATATATATGTTAGTAGAAAGACAAATAATTGGCCAAGCTAGTAAACTAGTCATTCATGTCTTTAAAGTGTCATAAAATACCAGGTGCCTTTGTTTTTTAATTACTTCTAAAAGGTGGAGAGGTTCTAATTTTGATGTTTATTTTTTTTAATGTAGGTCCATCATATATAGACGGACTTGAAAGAGGTTTATTCCGAAATGGTCCCATTCAAATTTCGTAAAGATCTGATTTTTGTTGAATGTTTTTGATTTGATTGTTGTGAGTTTTTTTTTATCATGATTTGGGCGCATTAAAATCGGTTATATACTTTTTTCAAAGTTCAATTATCCTCAATTATTACTGTCAGTAAATGACTGGAAAAATTTGACGAGTGAAAATATAAAGTAGGTATAGGTATATAGAACATTTAGTGATGAATAATGGTCCAAAACTTTATTGTGCCGTTTTTACTTCTTTTTAACCCCCGACGCAAAAAGAGGGGTGTTATGAGTTTGACGTGTCTGTGTTTCTGTATATTTGTGTGTCAGTGTGTCTGTCTGTGGCATCGTAGCTCCCAAACGAATGGACCGATTTAAGTTCGGTTTTTTTGTTTGAAAACCAGCGCCAGATTCCCATCTGGCATAAAACTGAACTGGACACCTATTTTTGGTGCAAACGCGAGGCATGTTACTGTTCCTCCACTGTTTCCTTTGATATACCTAATATTTTCTGTATCTCAATTTTTTTTTTGCTTCGTATTTTCTTTTATAGATATAAGTACTGTCAACTACGATTAATGAGATCAGGAAAAAGTCATATTAGTGTGAACTAAGACTTACACAGAACAGATATTAAGCTTATTAGAATAATTAATTTTTGTCTTGTGTCTTAGCACCAAAATAAATACCTTTTTCTTTCTTTCTTTTCTTTCTTACTTGATCGAGAGTTTTTTTAGATATAGTTCAAGAAAATCTGTTCAGCCGTTCAGGTTTTCGTTTGTTGTTAATCGTTAAAGGGATTTTCGAAGAAAATACCCCCGGTTTTAAGTTTTCAATTTATAGTTATTACGTAAAATAGCATTGCCAGGAATACGGTACGAGAAATTCACGAGATTCCTGATACAGAGGTCCCTCCCCAACAGGCCTTGGCCATCTCAAAAAAAGGCAGCCTTGTCTCAACCTGTTTACCGTATAAATATTATATATTATTTATTTCTAATATGCATACATGTCGCGTAACCTTAAAACAACTATTTATCTTTTTTGTGTATGACATCATTGTCCCAAAGGTTACTACTACACGTGGGAAAGATACAATGGACTAAAATAACCTAGGTAGAAACTGACTAGGCATCCCACCAGACCTTGGCGAGCGGTACAACAGCAGTCAGGTTCGACTTGAACTGTTTAAGTTCCGAACACAGTATTACGTCATGGATGTCCTGATATAGGGCTCTTAAGTGTAGTCTAAGAAGACACTACCTGGGAACCCCGGTAGACCCAGTAGAGTATGACTCGATCGCTCCGACTAAATCCACCTTGTGAGTAACACGCTTGCAATAAACGTGTACTTACTTAATTATACAAAAAGTGAATCGATTATAATGTATTAATCGATTATAACATCGTTAATGCTAACGGCAACATTCCTAGAAGCTTTATAGTTTTCTGGTTTTTCCTTTGAATCGATTTTTTGATTATTTAGTTTAGTCTTTTGGAATCATTGTGGTTTTTAAGCATTGTTATGATGTTTGACACTTTCACAAATATTTTAAGAAAATCATACATTACATCTATTATATACAGAATAAATAAATTGGAGTGTCTGTTTGTAAAATCATAACAACAGCTTTTTACTAAATGCATTTAAATGTTTACACGGTACTTGTACAAAAAAATATTTAAAAATATTCTACCTAATCTCCGGAAAGGGTTTATCGATTTCCACGGGAATTTCACTGGCAGATAACTAATGTTGTATGGAGTAACTTGGCTACGTTTATTTTGGAAAAATAATTAGGGTTCAGCGCAAAAATCATAAATATTTACAAGCTGTATAATAAAGTTGATGAGTTAGTTTTTTTTTTCTTTTATTGAATTCGCTAACCTCTGCAAGTCCAAGTTTGATTTGAAAAAATCTGTTAGCATTTCGGAGCCAAACCAGAGGTCGCCTGTCGGTGGATATTCGACCATAAGTCATTAAGTTTTGAATGTTTTGTTTGATTTCATTGACCAGTATAATTTGAATTCTCATTGTATAAACTTACCGTACCTTGACAGGTCAACATAACATATACCTACGTCTTTAGCTGTTTGTAGTCGTTTTCACAAAAAAAAACCGGGCAACGTTCCGTAAGCAAACAAACTTGTATGTAGATAGTACGTCCATCTTGGGAATCAATGTTCGAAGAATGGGAATCAATGTTTCCCGTTTTTTCCGAAAGGCAAACTTAACTTTGCGGTTCTAAAAATACTCTGTGATATAACAACAAATTAACGACTTTCGGCTTTTTTCCTATACTTGTGCAGTGAGACCTTGCTTCTTACCTAACTTCATGATTCCAGGTCAATGGGAAGTACCCTATATGGTTTTGATTTACCTGCGAAATGTTCAAATTTGGTCAAATCTAAGGCTTATTGGCCACATGGTTTGATTGCGTTGACTTAGAAGCTTGATTTTTTAATAGCTTTAAAGAACTGCTGATGTAAGTATTTGGTGTTCATTTCAACTTGATGCCACCATGGGGTTTTGAGGAAAAGGGTCTTGACAGATACACAGACAGACAGACAAATATAACAAAAATAAAATGACTTTCGGGTTTTTTTCCTTTACTTGTGCTATGAGACCTGGCTTCTTACCAACTTTAATGATTCTAGGTCAATGGGAAATACCCCATAGATTTTGATTTACCTACGAAATGTTGAAATTTGGTCAAATCTAAGGCTTAAATGCCCGCATCTTTTCATTGCGTTGACTTAAAAAGCTTGATTTTTTACAGCTTCAAGGGACCTCAGACATACGTATTTGGTATCTATTAATTTCAAGTTGATGCGTCTACGGGTACCTGAGAAAAAGGGTCTGTCACAGACAGACAGACGGACAACAAAGTGATCCTATAAGGGTTCCTTTTTTCCTTTTGCAGGAACGGAACCCTAAAAGTTATGTAGTAAACAATTCTGATCCATAACATACACTTATCTTGGTTAAGATACATTAATATACAATAAAAACAAAGATTGATGGTAATTATATTATTTTTGTAGTCTAGACGACCACCGATTGTTTTATTAATACACACTATTTGCCAGAATGCAGTTTTAAAGCATTAAGCATTAATGATTGTATTTTACAAATATTGATTATACTTTGTAGATAAATAACGTTATCCTTAATACCTGTATCAGTTCATGAGACCCTCTCTCTCATAGACAGATGGATGAACAACCAAGTATTTACTCTTATTTCTCAACTTGCTACCAAGGAAAAGAATTCGACACATGTGACGCATCGACCTTCATAAGGGGAAATAACCTAGCAGCTGGTAAACCGGTCATGTAGTCACCAGGTTTAGTAACAGGTTGTCAGTGGGCGGGTGTTCCCTGCTGCAAAGGAGAAGGTAGTATATACATACTAGCAGTTTCACCTGCGTTTATGGTCACTGGTCCGCCCCTACTATATAGCCTGAAGCCTTCCTCGAAAAATGGGCTATCAAACACTAAAAGAATATTTCAATTCGAATCAGTAGTTCCTGAGGTTAGCGCGTTCAACTAAACATACAAAGAAACAAACTCTTCAGTTTTATAATATTAGTATTAGCTCTTATATCCTACTAGCTGTTGTCCGCGACTTCGTTCACGTGGAAATTTTTGTTAAATCTATCCCATGGAAATAGTACATTTTCCAAGATAAAAGTAGCCTATGTGCTATTTCAGACTGTAAGCTATCTCTGTGGCAAATCTCATCCAGATTCGTTCAGCCGTTTTTGCGTGAAAGAGTTAACAAATATCCATACATCTATACATCCTCATAAACTTTCGCCTTTATACTAATTCTAGCTGCGCCCCGCGGTTTCACCTGTGTAAGTGTCGTCCCGATGTCGTCTAGTTATTGGGATCCAAAGTAGCATATGTGTTAATCTAGGTAAAGAGTAACAAACATCCATCCATCCCCGCAATCTTTCGCGTGTATAATCCTACTAATATTATAAAAAAAACGGTTGAACGGATTTGGATGAAATTGATGAAAAAATGAAAAGTGCTATTCCCGAGGGATAGAATTTTTTCTTTTTACGCAAGTGAAGCCGCGTGTAATTGCTTGTATAAGTAATAATAATATGTAAATTACAATATGCAAGTTTCAATCGTATCCCAATTCATTTTTTTTTATAGATTCTTCGCTAGCGAAATATCCTTATCCTTATTTCCCGCGGGACTTTACAAAAATAAAGTTTCGCAACAAATTTAAACTAATATATTTCTACGATTCAAGCCGCTTTTAAACTATTACCAGTTCCTCGCAGGTCTCAAGATTTTTGTTTTTTGTTTACCTCTTCGGGGATACTAGTGAAGAGGTACCTACATGGTGGTTATTTTATTGGTCGCTGCTGAGAATATGTATGTAACTAAATAAAAATATCCAATAAACTAATAAAAAATATGCCTTACACCTTGAAAGACGCTGTCATAATTAAAAAAAAAACTTACGTGCATTCACCACACAGCGAACGGCAAATAACACTGTCAATATTGTAAAACTATTCATTTTCAGAAAATATCACAGCGGTGTACATTTAACACTAACTTAAAATACGTCTTTACCGATCGAGTGTCGGTTATACTATGAATTACAAATCTACTGTACTACGCGCCGTCATAAATATATGGCCACTAAGCCATATATTTATGACGTTCACGCGACGGTCAACAGAACTTCACATGATTTAAACGCAATTTTAAACTTTATTTCTAAACGTATAAAGCATGATATAGAATAGCTAGTTAGTTAGTCGGATAATAATGAAGTTTGACCTGTATTACGAGTGACTTCATACTGTTACTTGGAATATCCTATTTGTGTGGATTCTGTTTACGGTCCGCTAAGTTGTAAAGAATTGTACCTAAGGAAGTAAATTAGTAGAAAATATTACATTGCATTATGTTTTATCAAAAAATCATGTTTCTATCGTAATGCGAATCGGAAGCCTGTTTATGTAGATAGTTTAAAAGGCTTATAATAAAATCATGCAAAAAATCTGAATAACAATTTTTCCCAATTTTACACTGACACTGACTGACACCAATCCTTCTTGAAAATGTAATCGTTTTTAGACGGCAAACAGGAAGAAGGTAATTTGGAATAAGGGAAACGGATAGGGCGAGGGAGGGAAACGGGACTGAGACTGCAGTAGCTCGAAGAGGTCGGACTCGCGTATCTGAATGTCCGTTTTGTGATTGGAGGACCACTAGGACAGGGACATCAACTGACCACACACACATACACTGACTATAATAGTCTGTAAATGTGTGAAAGAAATTGAAAAATGGCGAGTTCCTCTTAATTTTTTTTAATGTCATATTTATTGATATTAAAACCAGCCAGATACAAACAGTACAACCAAAGAGATTTTTCTTTAATTTTATACATAAAAAATACTAAGACTTTTCCCCCGACCTATTGTTATTTACTCACTTCGAATTATTTACGAATTGCAATCTGTCATTCGACACCGGTAGCGGTAGCGTGAGCAAATTTAATAATTTAGGGCAAGAGTACAAGCTGATGCATTTTCCCGGCTTGCCTTCCGGAGTAAGGCATTGTTGTGGCTCATTTTGTACAGGACACCTAGAATACAAACAGAATTAGGCTGACTGATATTAAACTGTTTTATTCAGAAATGTCTATTTCAGAATAGCTGTTATTCTGGTACCCAAAATTTCTTCTATGAAGCGCTGTAATATTGAACTCAGGTGGGACGTACGTTTGTTGTCAGTGTTTTAGTGTGAGAAACTATCGCAGATACTCGTCATCGCCAGACGTAAATATTTTGGTTAAAATACCTACAGCTGGCGCATCATCATCAATACAGCAATGTGACCTCTTAGGGTGACTTTTGTCTTGTAGCGTCTTGTCCGCTTTGTTGGCTATCGATAGTAACGGTTGGCACTTGAAGATTGACTTGCATTGTCCTCGACCGCCGCTTAAAGCTATCTCGCACAGTCCTTGTTTCATAAGATAATAGAAATATAGTTCTCAGCTAGCAATTTAAACTTAAATCTAAATTGTGATAAGTTTAATGTGCCAAAAGTAAAGGTTTGTGTCAACCTTGCCATGGCAAGTCTATACACTTGAGTACACTTAAGGCAAGTTTAAATCAAACTTTCTAGTTTCCGAGCAACAAGTTTGCACTTTGTTTGTTTTTGTAAACTATATGCAACATTGATAGTTGACATAACACACTTGCAGGATGTTACCTAATATGTGGTTTTTGTGACACTTGTATACCTACTCAGTTTCTATCTTATTCATTCTTAACACTCCACAAATACATTTGATCTCAGCTACATATAATTGTCTTCACCTATCATTTCAGGAGACCAAGCATTAAATCTATACAGAACAGGTCTTATTATACAATACTTTGAATAAATACGCTTATTTCATTCAACTTGTTGAACACAAGTTGAATGAAATCTTTGCACTTCATTGTGCTTAATAGTTAAATATTATGTCACGTATTACTCCTAACCTTACTTTTTGTACTACCATTATTTATACATATATATCATTCAATTTTGGTTTATTTCATTGGGCAGTTTAACTTGAATTGTCATTGTATATAGACTTACGTACCATGACAGGTCAACATATTGTATACTGGATGCATGTAGCCTGATGAAGCCGTTTTCACGTTATTTTCAAATTTGTATTGTTTAACAATTTTAGCTTTCACTTCTTTTGTACATATATTACTTTAAGTATTCTAAATTTCACCTTCTACCACCTTCCTACGTAATTGAAATTCATGCAAATATGTATATACACCAAAATTAAATAATAAAATCAGCATTAAATAACATGCATTTAGCTCTTTCATTTAATGTCCGTTTCATTCGTTCACTCCCGCCGTTTTTCAGTTGGATTCGGTTTGATGCAATATTTCACTTTTTTGAGTAAGGTATCAAAATTCTTATTTATGTATTCTGTTCCATTTTCACTTCTTAATACCTTTTCATTTTTATTAAACTTTAACTTTAATCAAACCAAAAAAAAAAAATTCCAGTACTTCCGATGTATTTTTAATAAAATATACAAATATTTTATTTGAGTAGTCGTCAATGAAAGTTGCAAAATACCTCGCCCCTCAACAGAAGTAGTCTGAATAGGTTCTAGCAGGTTCGGTGCTCGGGGGGTGCTGTCTAGAAAACCTCCACGTGGTGCACCCTGGAAACGTTGGCGATGACGCTTCGTTTTCCTCCTCCGTTTTTGAGGAGGGCGTCATCGCCAACGGCTAATATTCTAGTAAGGAGAGGAGGCCATTTTCTTCGGCCACTCGGTCGAGGCTTGGTCCAACAGAGCGGGCGTTTCTGCCGATACCTCTGTTGGCTCTTCGCTCTTCGGAGCTATGAGGATGAAAACCACGAAAATCACGAAGGAGGGACCCTTCCTTGGGTCGGAGTTTCTCCGCTGTTCTCAGTGGAGAAGGAGGAGGGGCTCGGCGTGCACTCACACTGCCACCGAGCAGGCATGGGAAGATTTAGTTTCCTTGCCACCGTCGGCATATCGTAATCCCGAAAGGAGTCGTGGTCATGTCTCGCGACTCCAATCGGAGACGAGGGTCTTGGCTTAGCCGCCCGGACTGCGAGGAAGAAAACCTCAGTTCAGTCGTAAGCGCACTCCCAGCCGGGGCACCTGCGGACCCCTCGGTTGGGCAAAAACCTTCGCTTGCCCGGGTATTGGGGGATCTCTGCCCGGGTCGACCTTCATTTCTCCCCCTCTCGTGGGATTAATATGGAAAATTCTAAAACATTTATAAATAAAAGTAACGAAGAAAAAAAGAAGGAGAAAAGTGTATTGATGGAGAAAAGTAAGAAGGCGGAGAGTAAGAAGACGGACGACACTTCGAACGATGAGGAGTTTCAAATCGAAACGCCTATCTCGGAGGAGCTCCCAGAAGTCAATTTGACTTTTGAGAGCAGAAGAGTTTTGGAACGTCTACGTTCCAAGGCCGGACTATCCACAGGAGCAGATAACCGAAGTTCTGAGGCTGTGGATATGGAGGTTGAGCTCCGAGACCTCGAGAGCCGAAAACGAGGTCACTCATCGGACGAGGACTATGAACCGTCCAGAGACATGCTCCCTCCCAAAGTAGCAAGTAACCAAAGAGGGCGGTCGAGGTCGCGTACGCCGATCCCTGCTCCAGCTGGTTCTGTATTTACAAAGTCGGCATCATATGCGCGAGCTCGCGCGGAGGGCGAAATTGTTGCGGAGGAGGAGATCGCGGATCTCCTTGTCAAGATCCGTGCACCGGTGGAAGGGGGTTCTGTCCCTCAAACACCGGTGACGTTGAGGGAGAGGACGAGTGCGGCGGTGGCTATCATTAAAAAAGTGGCTACCAAGTCCACAAACCTTAAGGGTTCCTTTGTTAGGGCCCTTAAGGACTCCTCCTCCACCATTTCTGGGGTCGTTGAGACCCTGATTCGGGACGTGGCACGCCTCCAGGCCGCGAATGATCAGCTCACGGCGCGGGTTGCCGAGCTTGGCGCTCAATTCGCCGAATTTCAGGCGCAGGCGAATTGCCCTGAGCAGCCGAGCCCTGTTACCCAGCAACCTGCCCCCTGCCTTTCCCCCGTCCCAGATGCCCAGCAACCTGACCTCTCTCCCACCCCCGTTCCGGATGCCCACTTGCGTCACATTATAGACGCAGTGTGGCGCATGATGGACGGGCGCCTTGCGGGCCTCGAGGCAAGGCTGCCTCCAGCCCCCATCGTTCGGCCGCCACTCGCAGCAGATAAGAAGAAGGCCGCGTCAGTCCCGACGCCACTTCCCGTTGCTGGTGGACGCGTCACTGTCTCATATGCAGTGGCGGCGTCGACACCGGCACCTGCAGCCGCTCCAAAGGCTGGGCGAACGGCTAACGCTGCGACGAAGGCGGCCGCACCGGGGACTGGGCGACCAGCTAAGGCCGCGACAAAGGCGGCGACGGGATTCCCTCCACTCCCCGCTCCAGCACCTAAAGGAGCAAATGCGTCTCTTAGTCCTTCTGGTGCTGAGCCTGCACCTGGACCCTCCACGTCTGCCCCCTCAAACGAGGGTTGGCAGACAGTTGAAGGAGGCAAAAGCCGCAGGAAGAGGAAAACGGCGAACAAAAAAGCCACCTCGTCACAGGCGCCGACAGGAGCGACGCAAACAAAGAAGGCGGATAAGACTCGGCGGCTCCGGCCACCGAAAACGGCAGCCGTAGTTGTAACAGTGCTGCCGGAGGCGAAAAAAAGCGGTCATTCCTACGCTGCCGTCTTCAAAAAGGCTCGAGACCACCTTTCCTCCGAATTCGGGAGCGTAGGTGCTCGACTACGCCTCGCCCAGACGGGGGCTCGAGTTCTCGAGTTCCCCGGGGCTGAGGGTGCGAAGACGGCAGACATCTTCGCAGAGAAGCTGCGGGGAATCTTTGCAGCGACGGATGGGATACGGATCGCCAGGCCCACAAAGTGCGCCGAGCTGCGCATATCGGGCCTGGACGATTCCGTAACGGTCGACGACGTCCGGGGGGCAATCCAGCAGAAGACGGGTTGCACCTCGGAAAACATTAGGATCGGCACCATCCGCCCCGGACAAGGAGGACTTGGCACGGTGTGGGTCAGCTGTCCTGTGGCAGCCGCTAAGATGTTAGGCGATGCCGGGAGGATCCTCGTCGGTTTTGTGAACGCCAGAGTTACTATTCTGGTGGCAAGACCGATGAGGTGCTTCAAATGTTTTTCGTCAGGACACACCCGCATCAAGTGCGTAAGTTGTTTTGACTGCAGCGAACTTTGTTTCCGCTGCGGTCGACCGGGGCACAAGGCGGCGGAATGCTCCGCCGCCCCTCACTGCCCAGCGTGTGCGGCGGGTAATTTGCCCGCTAATCACCAGATGGGGCATGGGAGCTGCAAGCCTCCCCGCGCTTCTCAGACGACATCGGAGGCTAGCCAGTCGACCCAGGCTGCCTCCGACGACATTTCTGCGTCGTTATCGTCGCCCATGGAGGGGGTTGTAGATACGGTTCATTAATGGACCAAGTCTCCAACCAGGTTCAGGTTCGTCTGGACAAGGATGTCCAGACGAACCTGAACCACTCTGCCGGTGCGCAGGACCTTTTCCTGCAAACCATGGCGGAGTGGTCGATAGGTGTGGCCGTAGCCGCGGAGCCCTATTACGTTCCTCCCCGTCCAAATTGGATGGGTGACCGGGACGGCTCCGTGGCAGTCATCGGCTCCACGGCGGCTCATTCCACACCCTTGTCGCTGAGAGACAAGGGTACAGGATATGTTGCTGCCGAGTGGGGGGGGATCACCATATACGGTGTCTACTTCTCCCCCAACCGGAGTCTGAGCGATTTCGAGGTTTTCCTCAATAATTTGGAGACCTCGATGCGGCGACTAGCGATAGAAATAGATTTTTATTCATCGAGGGTTTTTATGTGAGTTTGTGTAAAATGCAGTAGTTTCTGGTTGCTTAACTTCTTGTAGAAGCTTAGTTTTTTATTAAATCGGCACTTATTTGTACACCGAAACTATCTATACCCCTTACCTATCATGGGTTTATATATGTCTAGCAAACCTGCCAACATCAAGTCCCGAGCCACTCGTCATTCATTTCAAATTAAATGTTCCTTAACTTATGAGATGATGTCATTATTTTATTTACATGCTCCTCGACGCTATTACTTGTTTCTACCGTTGTGTTTATTAAATCTTTTAATAAACCAACTTTCATTAGACCAGTCTTGAATGCTTTTGAAAATTTTGGCAACACTTGTTTTGCAGTATTTGTATCTTGGATGTGTACGAATAGAATAGGATCCACCAAAAGCTTATACTTAGCCTTTTTGTCTTTGTTTTTGTCAGAACTCCATGTTGCCCAATTATCATGGCCAGTGAGTTTCTCAATTAATGTCAATGTACCTATTATTTTCGTACAACTTTAAGTTACTGACTACTTACTTCGGTAGTGGGAATCAAAATTTAACCATTAAAGTGAGGGTGTGTTACTCCGCCGACTGGATCTTCGGAGTTATAAGGGATAATCAAATGTATTTATTGTCATTGTTATCTTTAAACTAACCATATATTACTCACACATTAACCCACAGCATTCAGTTCTGGGATCAGGTGGGAAAGCACTATGATTACATTTTTCTTTCATCACAATGTCAAAGTTCGGAATGGGACCGCAGCACACACTGTATTCATCTGTCCCTTTACATCTGAAACTGACGTTAAATATATGTATATATACAATTATAAGTTCCTAACAGTTTGTTTAAAGAAAAATATATGTACTTCAAAGTAAATATATATTTTTCAATACCTCAACTCAAGCTTAGAACTCGAAGTTCTGGACGAATTGCAATTTGACACCTGACAAGAGAGGCTGGAGCAAATTCACCTGAGAAAAGAGTAGAGAGTTGCCTTCTGGAGTGTAGCATTGTGAAGACTCGTTTTGTTCAGGACAACACACTTACTCCCGCCTATTACTATATAGTTTACAATACGTTGAAAAAAGGCTTAGGAGTGAGTTCACGTCGGTAGTATAGTGTCGTCGAATCCCTGACACCAAGTCCGACGACTTAGCTATTACGCTACCTATCTTAACATTACTTTATTCTTTAAAATAAAAGTCATTGGAATATCTAGATATATTATATTTTAAAACTTATTATTTATAATTAAAATATTAAATGTCTGTAACATTATAGGTATAGATAAGGGTATATATATTCTTAGGGAACAATGGTGTTCCGAATCCAAAAAATATACTCGTATACATTTGTATAAACTCCAGGTATGTCTTTTTTGCCACATGGAACGGAACCAAAACTGGCGATTCCAGCACATTCGTACGTCCTACCGTTTTTATACATGAGAGCAGCGTCACCTTTGCAAGAGTCTTTGCCTTCTTCACCTCCAGCGCAAAGATGGATCTTCCTAATCGTCACTCTCCGACTGGGACTAGAATATGCAAGTTGACATTGCTGGAAAGTAAAGTTCTATAATTATTTACTACTTTGTACAAAAATTACAGTATCTTTTAAATGCCCGTGCTACGTATTATGTGAATATATCAACATTATTGTAAAACTACTATTCCATTCATCGAATTATTGGTGGTTTCAATAGAATAGAATATAATATATTTTATTTGCATTGATTGTAGGTACATGAAATAGCGATGTTAACAAGTTTTTTGATCCTTATACAATCTACCTTGACTAGGCATGCAAACATCAAAATTGCATCAAAATTTAAACAATTAGTTAATAATCAAATCAATAAAATTCTAAAAACTTTAAACAAATTTGTGAATGATTACAATTCATAGTAGTAATATAGAATTAATTGAAATTAGGAAAATAAATTGAATGTCAAATAAGCATAAGTAATGTTATAAAACTAATAATCTAAAGTAATATCAAAGTCATTTAAAAAGTCATTAATTGAATAATAGCACTTATCTAACAGAAGTGTAGTAGTGTAGTTTTTAAATGTTTGTATTGTGCAAGTTTGTATAACATCGGGTATTTTGTTATAAATGACAGGACCTATGCCGAAAACATTTTTCTTGAGTAAAGCAGTGTGATAACCACTAACTTGCAACATATTTTTATACTGCCTCCTAATAGGTCCTTTCCTTGTTTCTGATATTGATTTATAATAATGTTTATTGACCCTTACGAAGACTGCAACTTCAAAAATATACATACAGGGAAACGTCAACTTCAGGGATTTAAACATAGGCACACAACTGTCGGTCATTTTTAGACTACACATTGCCCGTATGCAGCGCTTCTGTGCTTTAAAAACCTGTTTCCTTAAGGTGCAATTTTCCCTAAAATACAAACCCAATACTAATACTTCCTATTCCTATTTCCTAGTACTTTACCAACTTAATATACACTTACATCCCGGCTCACGTAAGGTAGGTCCACATGAAGTTTTATATTACTCCTTGTTTGCTTAGTACTTTGTGCACCCCAACCGGCAGCAGTCAAATAGAAAGGATCAGTCCGTTGCGTTACATCTACGGTCGGAAGACAGATGGGTCGGATAAAGTCTGAAAATAGTGATTTTTATTATCATATACCAATTTGTCCTTCATTAAGACGGGAAGTGACCTATCGAGTCAGTATCAGGCGCTTTACTGATCTATTCCCCACAACTCACAGGAGAGTAAAACCTTAAGTCTTAACGCAATGTAATGAATCCAAGTTCAGAAAGATATTATGTATGTCTATCTCTGTCTCTCTAAAGATTATTTGATCACTAATTGGTAGCAACTTTTCCGTTGTTTAAGATATTGGAATACTTCCATTTGGGATAAGGGAACGACGGCCAAATAAGAAGATTGTGCCAGTAATTACTAAGTTTACTGCCTGGATCCAAAACTGACAAACGTTAGCGAAACATTACGTTACAGTTTACAACTTTTTTAATTATGATTATGTTAGCGATCCTGACTACTGCGCAGAGGTCATGGGTTCGATTCCCACCCAGAACAAATAATGGTATGGTAAGCATGATCATTTGTTCTGGGTGTAATTTATCTATAATATTATTAAGAAGTATTGAGAACTACATAAATATGGTTATCAGCAGTCTGGTTATCACAGTACAGGCCGTGCTTAGTTTGGGATCATACGGCCGTGTGTGAGATGTGTCAAGTTATAATTATTGCTTTAATCACATTAATTTTATTGTATGGCCATAAATTTAATTTTTAAATTATAGTATGTGAGTATGACCTCATTCCACCTGATGGTAAGCTATATTAATATCTAAAGATTGATGTAATGTTTTGTATATGCTTTTCCATTTAATGGTTTTATGCCTAAGAGAAAATTATCACAACTGTACACACTGTAAATACATGAATATAAAGTAAAAGAAAAAAAGTGCATTTATTTAAATCTTCGTCTATTTTGTAAGTTTTGTAAGGCTTTACTTAGCAGTAAATATAATTTTTCAGACAAACCTGTAAAAGGAGCATTTCTCTTCAACCTAATCAATGCTATGTCATTAATCTTCTCTTTTGCATTGTATTCTGGATGTGGTATAGTGCTTTCAACTGATATTCTGATTATACCATCAGTGCAGTCCTGACCACCAGCTTCTACTGCCACACAGTCGCGACCCACATTACTAGTGTCATACTCTCCAAGAACAATGTTTACACTAAAATGAAATAATACTTTCTTTTAAACAACTGACTAAAGGGTAGTGTTGGTCCATTTTAGGATTTAAGTTATTAAGAACTGACTATAACAATCGCAGACAAAGATCTTTCAGGTTCAGTAATATGTACTGTCTATCACTTTGAACCAAGTTTTCAAGGTATCGGCTTTTTCAATTTGTATTCACGTATCTTATTACTTTAAACGAGAAATTCTGTATGTGTGTATTCATTTATGTTTGTATTTATACTTCGTATATCTCACGGCTCTAACGGCATTAAACGGCTTTAACGATTTTGATTAAATTTTGCATATAGATACAGTTTTGCATTTTAAGTTCAACTCCATAATTCTCTTTCCTTTAAAAACTAATTTTATAACTCGGTCTCCCAGGTACTTAATAAATAAATAAATAAATAATAACTGGACACATCTCACACACGGCCGTCTGATCCCAAACTAGGCAGAACCTGTACTATGGGAACCAGACTGCTGATAAACATACTTATATATTTCTAAATACATACATATTATAGATAAATTACACCCAGACACAGAACAAATTATCGTGCTCATCACACAATTATTTGTTAATGTATATACTTTGGTACTGTAGCAGTGGTATTTAGAGGCATTTAGCACCTCCTAGTACCAACCTGTAATACTTGACTGCCTCAGGGATATAGTAAAATATTTAGGTACATGTATAAAAAAATAATTTCCAGTTCGTCGATAGTGTCCGTAGACTGACTTTTGGTGGCCTTTAATGAGTATGTGCATGTGTAGGCGTCGACTCTAGCGTCAATTATGCCCTAGAGGAAATACTCAGTGTCTTGGAAACATAAAGTTGAGACAAAAGTCATACCTTGTTTTTGAGTGTATACATGATATGCCGATATGTATAGAACACTAATCAGACCCGTTAAACTCTGTATAATTGACTATTATATTGGGACTTACTGTACATAACCGATTAACGTACAAAGTTAAAAAGGAAACCTTTCGTACGGGTAACGTACTTATCCATAGCAAGTATATGAGCCCGCACGTGAAAGTGATAGGATTTCTTGTATAGTTCAGGTGTTCCTGCTTGTTCGTCAGACCAACTCTATAGTACAACTTACAAGCGCCAAAAGTATGTTAAAAAATTTCAGCTCAAACAGTTGGTCTATAGGTTATATTTATATAGGTTATAGATAAGCAGATTATTTTAACTAAAACAGAATACTTACAGTTCCCCAATAGTCTTGCTGTCAGTAACTGCCGCGGCAGCAGTCACAACATATTTTCCACTGATAAGGACTCCACTGCTGAGCAAAATCTGCTTAACAATTCTATCATATTCTAACATCGCTAACCACGGGTACTGGTCTACCGCCGTCGCTGTACCACCTGAAGTCATACGATACTGGACTTAAAGATAAACGCCGCTTCAGGGAAATATATTATATAAAATAAATTAATGAGCCTAATTCAATGTGTAGAATTTGTAAAATGACAACCAATCGACGGTTTTTGGATTTATTCCATTACTTGCAGTGAGAACTTTCTTCAATTTGATATTATCTTGAATTTATTCAGAAAGGCAGTTCCTTAAGCTCTGACCCCAGTCAAGGAGGAGTATGGTATAGGTTTGATAAATGAGTTTAAAAGTATGTGATCCTAGCTGTTGCCCGCGACTTTTTTTCTGGATATATCCCACACGAACCGTACAATTTTCCAGGATAAAAAGTGGCCTTTGGCTATTCCAGATTACAATTTATCTTTGTACCAAGTTTCATCCAGATCCGTTCAGCCGTTTTTGCGTAAAAAAGTAACAAACATCCATACATCCTCAAACTTTTACGTTTATAATATTAGTAGCATAAATACCCTTGTTTTTTAACACGCTGTTATTAGCTTAGTATGTATGTATCTATGTATCTACGTATCTATGTAACGGAATCTTTGAACGTGATTTTCATCCACTTTAAAACATACAACAATAATAGTTAAAAAACTACAAAACACGCTTTTGTAACTAGCTGAAGTAGATTTTTTTTTTATAAGTTGAAAAAAATGAGTCATTAAGAAAAAACGCATTTTATCGTAAAAAAAGCTTGGGGTGGGGTGCATTTTAACAATGATCCCTTTTACCAATATCTGTCAATAAAATATTTACAATAATTGACATCTACCTTGTTGTTTTGGATTCTTCCTCCTTTGACGATGTCTATACTAACCATATATTTTATTCATGACTCTGCTATCTACCCCGCAGCATTCAGTCCTGGGATCAGGTGGGAAAGCTGTAAGATTACAGTTTCCTATCCTCACACTGTCGAAGTTCGGTACGGGGCCGCAGCACACACTGTATTGGTCTGTACCCTTACATCTGAAATTAAATAATCTAATATAGATATAAAAATCAATGTCTGTTGCTCGTATTTTATGCGCTGCTATACCGTTCATCTGATCATCATGAAATTTCGTATACATGTTGTCTGGGGTATAGAGAGGGACGTAGGATACCTCTCGTTTAGAAAAAAGGACTGTCCCCGAGAAATTGAGAAATTACTTTTATGCTTTTACACGAGCGTAGACGCGGGTAAATGCTGCTAAGAAATAAAATGCTGAGAAAATATTCCAATTATCAACATGTTTGTAGATTTCACTAATTTCACAAATGGTTAGAATCAAAATAAGCAACTCTTTATTTATTAAAACCAAATATAAGATGACAAAACAATGAAAAATTCAACATAAGAAAAGAATTATCATAAATATAACATATGATCATAGAAAGAGCACGCACTCTAATCGTAACTTACACACTTACATAAAAATATGAAATGCTATATTTATTTAATGTTATTATTAAATATTAACTCATTGCTTAAAATGCCATGAGAATCATGGGATTAACTAAGGATATCAATCTAGGGATTAAATCACTGAATAGAACTAGATAAATCTTTGGTTCTCTCCATAGATCATATCTGTATATTAATACGTGTGAAGGATTATTACAGGAATGTGAAATTTTGTATACTAAAAGTATATATGTAGCAATGCAGAAAGCTAAAACTTTCAAACAATATGTGCTATAAAGTTAAAAATGATTTAAAAACGGCTACATAAAGCTCGCAAGCTATGGACTTCCATTATATATTTTACCTGTAATAGTACGAAAGTCTGTACAAAGACAGTTTAAGTTATACTGGTCAATAAAATGAAATAAGACATCCACGATCGAAATTTGACAGCATTTTCATGAAATTAATAATAATTGAAGAAAATGGGAAGGAATATATGTAATTATTAAGGTAAATGCAGTAAATAATATCACCTTCAAACCTCGTTACTAATAAATGTAAAATAGAACACAGTACACTAAAATGCTGATGTTTAAGTAGGTATACAACGATATTCTTAAAAGTATTTTCTAAGCGTCATTTATCATTAGTGCATTACATCAATAAACAATAAGAAAAGATCATGGAATGTCGAATGTCGGTTCTTTGCTCTATCGCTAATATTATTTACTCACTTTGAATTCTGCACGAATTGCAATCGGTCGTTCGAAACGGGTGGCGTGAGCAAATTTAATAATTTAGAGCAAGAGTACAAACTGATGCATTGGCCTGGCTTGCCTTCTGGAGTAAAGCATTGTGGTGGCTCATTTTGTCCAGGACAGCACACCTAGATTACAAACAGAATTAGGCTGAATTATGTTAAGCTGTTTCATTCAGACATTCGATTTATTCTTTTTAGTGGTTATTCTGGCACTGAACCAAAATTTCTATTAAGCGCTGATCTTAACCCAGAAAAATAATATTGAACCCAGGTGTGATGTACGTTTGTTGTGAACGTTTTAGTGCGACAAAATATCGCAGATGACTTTTCAAGAGTACCACGAACTCTGACAATACGCTATGGTTCCTCGACATTGCAAGAAGTCTGTCAATGAAGATGTTAATATATTTGGTTAAAATACCTACAGCTGGCGCATCATCATCAATACCGCAATGTGACCTCTTCAGCAGACTTTTGTCTTGCAGCGTCTTGTCCGCTTTGTTGACTATGGACAGTAACGGTTGGCACTTGAAGATTGACTTGCATTGTCCCCGTCCGCCGTTCAAAGCTATCTCGCACGGTCCTTGTTCTATAAGATAATAGAAAAACAGATATGTTTTTATTGTTTACCTAAATAAGTAGGTAAAGAATATATTTATTCTATAGAATACACGAATTGATTGCTAAATAAATTATCTTTTTTTTTTTTTTTTTTTTTTTATTTTTTTTTTTTATCGTGTGGAAACCCCCACGGGTCATCACCTCACCGAGGGTGAAGTGGTATGTCGGACTCGAACCGACTAAAACCACACGGTGTTCCGTCACAAGTGAGTCTATTGCAGGGGACCCGGGATACCCTAGGAAGGAAGCTTCCGGGAACCCCTGCAGACTATGGCCTCCTGATCAGCAGGCGACCACACCGTGCGATAGGGGGGCCCTACCCCCCCTCCCAGATGCGAGAGGCGCGTGCGGAATTCGCCGCGCCACCGTCTTAGGCCTGCTTCTGCTGGGGTAACGGTCAGCCCAACCCGCTACCCCCAGGCCAGCGCTCATGGAGGACGGAGATCATTCAGCGCTCTCCGGCGCCTGGTGCGTCTTCTGCGGGATGGGAGAGTGCTTGTCCTCTCCCGTTCCCGTTCCGCCGCCTCTTTGGCCAACATCACCTCCTCGCAAAACGAGGCGGCGGAATCCCACGCACTCTCACTTTGGACCATGGACTGAACCATGGTCTCTAGCGAGAGGCTTCCCACACCAAATAAATTATCTATTCTAAGCAACTTAAAATGTTAGAAGCATTTATATATGTAAATTATACAACTATTCGCAGTTATTTTAAGTGGTTAATAATTTTATTCTTCTTTTGTTTTCATTCAAATGGCTTCTGCAAGGTAACACTTCCGCCTCCTGTCATCTCGGTACCGACTCATTTGTTAGAATATTATGTTTAAGGGCAATGCCACAGAATACATAATAGTACCAGTACAGAAGGACCTCTTCGCAATACCATTTAAACACACAATAAGGTGCAATTCAGATCGCACACCGCTAATTCCAAACGGGTTATATTAACCTAAAACTTGCCTCTCTTTCTTTCGCATAACTCTTATCTGTTCTGATGCCATTAAGGTTGTCTTCTGTAAGAAGAATTAATCTAAATATTTAATAACCAGTTATGTGCCTATTACTTTACTTCTGTGAACAAATTAAGTCTTAAATAAACCTAGGCTAGGTATATACTTAGTAGTTGTTACCTACGTAGATGTAACTTATATTAAAGAAAACTATTTTATTTCACAATCTCTGCATAGATACTTTAATCTCTAAGAAGATACGCATTTGCCATACGTTAGTGTGTACCTTGGAATGAAACTATCTCTTTTAGGTGTCTAGCTAGGTAGGTATATGCAAATCAAATCGCGGAACCCTACTCCTTATAACACCAGCTATTTGCCAGTGAAAGCTGTGAAAATCGGTCCACCCGTTGCCGAGATTAGCCGAACAAACAGACAGACAGACAAAAATGTGAAAAATATTTTTTTGATAGAAGTACCGTGTAAACATTCAGATGCATTTAGTAAAAACTGTCATTATGACATTACAAACGGACACTTCAAATTTATTCATTTACTAGCAGTTCGCGTACTAGGCTCCGCTCGCGTGTACATATTTATATATTTTGCGCGGAACCCTCATTCTTTTTCCAAAATAAAAGTAGCATAAGTTACTCCTTATAACACCAGCCATCTGCCAGTGAAAGTCCCGTGGAAATCGGTCCACCTGTTCCGGGGATTAGCCGAAACAAACAAACAAACAGACAGACAGACAGACAGACAAAAATTGTAAAATATGTTGTTTTGGTATATGTACCGTATATACATCCAAATGCACTTAGTAAAAAGCGGTTATTTTAATATTACAAACAGACACTCCAATTTTATTTCTATAGAATATAGATGTATAGATAGAAGATGTGTATCAGTTGTTGTGGTCCTAATAAATAAATATACTTTTCAAACCAAAACTTGACCTTGTACACCGAACTTGTAAGTATCTAACTATACTGATTATAATTAATAATATTATCTAACTACGTAAATACGGGAAACGTAATTCGTAAGCGACGAACGGACGAAGCGACGTAAGCGCGTGAGTGAGTATCGAAGTAACGTGCTACCTTGCCGGCGCGTGGCAGCCCACTGAATTTCGCACGACTCACCGACGCTGCTAGGTACCTGTAGCTTCATACCTACTGACCGGAGTGGGCCTAGCCTGGCAATGCATGCATTTTTTTTGTCGCGTTCACCGCTCTCAAAATTGTTCAGTCTTTATCTTATTGAGCATCCATTCTTGTTACACCACAATTACATTTGATCTCAGCTACATACAATTGTCTTCACCTATAATTTCCGGAGTCCAATCTTTAAATCTATTCAGAATAGGTCTTATCGATTTTCTCCTTGAATTTAAAGCAAAATTGGATTCGATAACTACTTTCCAAGACTTCGCTATTTCGTTCAACTTATGTTTACTCTGCACTTCACTGTGCTTAATAGTTAAATATTTTGTAACGTGTATTATTCAGAACTTTACTTTTCTGTACGACCATTAATCGAATTTCGACCATAATTCATTTTTGGTTTATTTCATTGGACAGTATAAGTTGAATTGTCATTGTATATTGATTTACGTACCATGAGAGGTCAACATATATACTGTACGCGTCTAGCGTGATGTAGTCCTTTTTACGTATTTTGTAACACATTGTTAAACAATTTTAGCATTCACTTCTTTCATACATAAACTTCAAGTATTCCAAAGTTGACGATCCTACGTAAGTGAAATTTCCTTAAAAATGCGTGGAAAGATTCTCCTACGTATTAATATATGTATTGATAATCTCTTGTATAGTATTACAAATTAAATTGTAGTGTAGCGAAGCCACTTCAAATTGCTATAAGAACGTCAGCAACAAAACATATTTTTTACCAAAAAAATGTAATTATAAATTTTTCCGTAATATAAAAGTATATCATAAAAACTTACGTCCAAATACCACAAAGTAAGGAGAAAAGAATGTGAACAATATTGTTATACACTTCATTTTATAAATGAATATCACAGACCGAAACATTTACGAGTAACTTAAGATACGTCTTAACATGACGATTTTGTTTACTGGACAAGTCTGAACGTCAAAAAAAACCATTAAATAACAAGTTTAACTGAATTCGGTAATAAACTCACTGCAGATAGCGGTGTCTTATTCGTGACTTGACTAAAATTACATTTAGTGGGTTGCCGCGTTATCGTAATGTAAAAATAGTCATGTTCAAGTTTAATTAGTTTATTAGTTTGAATTTGCATTGATGAGTAGCGTGCATTTAGAATTGTAGTGTCGTTTTCAGAAATTAACCTTAGTCATGCGTACCAATTTGAATATTCTAAATCCAAACAAATCTGCACTGTCATTTAAATTGGTAAGATGTAATCATGTACAACAAATTCAAACTATGCTTACAAAGAGTAACATGCTCCATTATCCACTTCCGATCGTCCTAGTTCATTTAATTTTATTTGACTAGCGAAAAGAACTCGCAAATTACTATCGCATTATCTATAACATTATCATTGATCAATGATAATACGAGTAATAGACACAATAGTTAGTCATAATTTTTGATCAAGATTTTATAAATAATTTTAATTAGTATAAAATAAAACCCTTTCCCATTAATAGTGCAAATTGATAAATAGTCAATAAGTCGACTAAGTTGAGCTATATTACAACGCTATGCTTGAACGTTTCCAACATTAAAAAAAAGGTCGATTGGAGCCGTCACTTTAGCCTATCTAATAAAAAATCAGACTATATAGTTTGAGGAAGTGTGTTTTTTTATGGTATGGGGAGCAAAGGAGCATACGGGTTACCTGATTTTAAGTGACTACCGTCACCCGTGGACACCTGAAACTCAAGAGTCACAAGTGCATTGCCGGCCTTTGAGGGGGGAGTACGCTCTTTTCTTGAAATTTGGAAGGTCGTATCGGACCGGAAATACCGCGGGCACAATTTGTTCCACAGATTGGTTGTGCAAGGCAAAGTTTCTTAAGACGAGGATGGAATTTTTTGTGTACTAATTAAAAGTTTTGAAATTCTATGCATTTTTATAACTATAAGGTTACAATTATAACCTTTGTCTTTATCAGCTTTTATTTCGTAATCTGTGTCTTGTCGCGGTTTCACTCGCGTATATTTTTAAAGAAGTCACTGGTTATGATTTATAATTCTTTAGTAAGTATAGATAACAATAATCCCATAAAATTGTCTTGATGAAGTAACTATGCCATAATAATGCTTATAAATCACTTTTTAATTTTCAATAAATGTATTAAGAGATAGGGATGTGGTATTTCGGACTCTTATTTAGATGTTCTAAGGACTTAGGGTAAGGGTGAGGGCCTACGGGTTCGTATCGGAAACGTTCTTTCTTCGACCTGCTCAACATGTGGCTCCGTGTTATATCAAAGGAATTTGTAGCATACAATTGTATTATATCCTTTAATAAATTGCTAGCAAATTGTGACTTCTCTTTACCTTTTAGCAAAACTGTTGTAACAATTCATAATAATATAACAAATGTATTGTGGTATAGACTCTAATATCGAGAGCTGAATCTTTTTGAAATCATTATGTAATACTATTATAAATCATACAAAATAATCATAAGGTGTCTTTAATTATCAGCTACTATTTTAAAACGGTACAAAGTATTTGTACATTTGTAATTGATGCTCGTTTGAGCGCTGTATTAAGTAGTTTTGTAAAATTATCACTTTTTAATAAAATTTAAAGGTGAAGAGTTAAATAACTTATATTAAGTTTTTCATTTAACATCGTCTCCTTGACGTAAACCCATTGGTTCATGTTTTGGTCGATGTAGCCCCTTCATGACCTTCAAGACCATGTCTTCAGTCTTCTAACTTTCAAAGTATTTGTTTTGCTGCAATTTCTTCTGTCATGAAATGCTAGCGGACATCTATTTGCTTACTTCTGGCATGATCACTTTCATTACCTGAAGGACTAATACAGCTTTGGTTATCACAAAATATGATTAAAGGCTTATTTTTGGGTTCAGACCCAAACTTTTCTTCATTATTATAATAGGGCATAATAGGGCATGTGATAAGCCCTAATTATCACATGCCCTATTATGCTTTGAACTGACATTTTTATGCTTTGAACTGGCGAAGTAGTTTAATTTTCTAACCTCTGTCGATGAACATAACGGTTGTAGTTGTCATTCAACCGAATAGCTAAAAAGGCTCCTACAAAATCATTGGTATCTTTATTATTTATTATTAGACTTGTTTTGTTTTATATACCAACAGTTCTTACTGATATGCAAATATTTATTACATTGAAACACCTTGGGCCTTTCGATTTAATCTGAAATAGATTTTTATTCATCGAGGGTTTTTATGTGAGTTTGTGTAAAATGCAGTAGTTTCTGGTTGCTTAACTTCTTGTAGAAGGTTAGTTGTTTATTAAATCGGCACCTATTTGTACACCCAAACTCTCTATACCCCTTACCTATCATGGGTTTATATATGTCTAGCAAACCTGCCAACATCAAGTCCCGAGCCACTCGTCATTCACTTCAAATTAAATGTTCCTTAACTTATGAGATGATGTCATTATTTTATTTACATACTCCTCGACGCTATTACTTGTTTCTACTGTTGTGTTTATTAAGTCTTTTAATAAACCAACTTTCAATAGACCAGTCTTGAATGCTTTTGAAAAATTAGTCGACACCCGTTTTGCAGTATTTGTATCTTGGATGTGTACGAATAGAATAGGATCCACCAGAAGCTTATACTTAGCCTTTTTGTCCTTGTTTTTGACAGTGGGTCCATTTTCGATCATCTCCCAAAGATCTTCGTGTTCAAGGTATACTGTTACGGCAAAACTACATGTTGCCTAATTATCATGGCCAGTGAGCTTCTCAATTAATATCAATGTATTACTTTGAGGTCATTTTCGTACAACTTTCGGTAGATTCGGTAGGTAGTTAGAACGAAAATTTAACTATTAAAGTAGATAAGTAGGGTATATAATGAATAATCAAATGTATTTATTGTCACTGTTATCTTTAAACTAATCATATATTTTATTTGGAAACTGACATCAACCCCTCAGAATTCAGTTCTGGGATCAGGTGGGAAAGCACTAAGATTACATTTTCCTTAACCTAGCTATTACGCTACCGATCTTAACATTGCTTGTATTCTCTAAAATAAAAGTCCTTAGAATATCTACATATATTATATTTTAAAACTAATTATTTATAATTATAATTATTAAATGTCTGTAACATTACAGGTATAGGTAAAGGTACATATTATATTCTTAGGGAACAATAGTGTTCTGAATCCAAGAAATATAATCGTACACATTTGTATAAACTGAAGGTGTGTCTTTTGCGCCACATGGAACGGAACCAAAACTGACAATTCCAGCACATTCATATGTCCTACCGTTTTTGTACATGAGAGTACCGTCACTTTTGCAAGTGTCTTTGCCTTCTTCACCTCCGGCGCAAAGATGGGTTTTCCTAATTGTCACTGTCCGCCCGGGACTAGAAAATGCATATTGACATTGCTGGAAATTAAAGTTCAATCATTATTTACTACTTTGTACAAAAATTACAGTATCTTTTATATGCCACTGCTACGTATTATGCTAATATATCAACATTATTGTAAGACTACTATTCCATTCATCGGATTATTGGTGGTTTCGATTTCCTAATACTTTACCAACTTAATATACACTTACATCCCGGCTCACGTAAGGTAGGTCCACATGAAGTTTTATATTACTCTTTGATTGCTTAGTACTGGTTGCACCCCAACCGGCAGCAGTCAAATAGAAAGGATCAGTCCGTTGCGTTACATCTACGGTCGGAAGACAGATGGGTCGGATAAAGTCTGAAAATAGTGTGTTTTATTATCATATACCCATTTGTCCTTTATTAAGACGGGAAGTGACCTGTCGCGTCGCTATCAGGCGCTTCACTAATCTAGTCCCCAAAACGCACATAAGAGTAAAACCTTAAGTATGAACGCAATGTAACGAATCCAAGTTTAGAAAGATATTATGTATGTCTGTCTCTGTCTCTCTAAAGACTATTTGATCACTCATTGGTAGTAACTTTTCGTTGTTTTAGATATTGGGATACTTTCATCCTTGCGGTACATCCGTTATAAGGGAACGACGGCCAAATAAGGAGATTGTGCCAGTAATTACTAAGTTTACTGCCTAGATCCAAACTCGCAAACGTTAGCGATGCATTACATTACAATTATTAGATTTACTATTTTTTTAATTATGATTATGTTAGTGATCCTGACTACTGAACAGAGGTAATGGGTTCGATTCCCACCCAGACCTAATAATGGTATGAAAGCATGATCATTTGTTCTGGGTGTAATTTATCTATAATATTATTAAGAAGTAAACTATATAAATATGTTTATCAGCAGTCTGGTTACCATAGTACAGGCCGTACTTAGTTTGGGATCATACAGCCGTGTGTGAGATGTGTCAAGTCATTATTATTGTTTTAATTACATTAATTTTATTGTATGCCCATAAATTGTATTTATAAATTATAGCACGTCAGTATGGCCTCATTCTACTTGATGGTAAGCTACATTGATGTCTAAAGATTGATGTGAGTATATGCTTTTCCATTTTATGGTTTTATGCCTAAAAGAAAATTATCACAAAAACATGAATATAAGTAAAAGAAATAAAAACGCATGTGTTTTAATTATCATCGTATCTTTAACTAGCAGTAAATATAATTTTTCAGACGAACCTGTAAAAGGCGCATTTTTCTGCAACCTAATCAATGATATGTCATTTTTCCTCTCTTTTGCATTGTATTCTGGATGTGGTATAATGCTTTCAACTGGTATTCTGATTGCACCATCATTGCAGTCCTGAGCACCAGCTTCTACTGCCACACAGTCGGGACCCTCATTACTAGTGTCATACTCTCCAAGAACAATGTTTACACTGAAATGAAATAATATTTGTTTTCAAACAACTGACTTTACGGTACTGTTGGACCATTGTAGGATTTAATTGATTAAAAAACTGACTATAACAATCGCAGACAAAGATCTTTCAGGTTCAGTAATATGTACTGTCTATCACTTTGAACCAAGTTTTCAAGGTATCGGCTTTTTCAATTTGTATTCACGTATCTTATTACTTTAAACGAGCAATTCTTGTATGTGTGTATTTATATTTCGGGCATCTCAGAAACGCATCTAACGATTTTGATTTAATTTTGCATACAGATAGGTATAATTTTGCATTTTAAGTTCAACTGCATAGTTGTATTTCCTGTAAATACGAACTTTACAAAAAAAAAAGCAACGTAAGATAGCACTAGCCTAAATACCTCCTAGTACCAACCTATATTACTTGACTGCCTCAAGGATATAGCAAAATATTTAGGTACATGGATCCACCATGTACCTAAATATTTTGCTATATCATATCATATATATAAGAGGAATTTCCAGTCCGTCGATACTCCCCGGCGTTCCCCAGTGTTCAACTCTTGGGGCGATATTTTTATAGTATTTAATATTGATTTAATGAATATGTGAATGACAAAATATCAGACTATAAAATTTACTGTGTTTGCTTATGATACAAATGCTATTGTATCTGAGAATGACATTAATAATTTGACCAATGGAATAGGTGACTCTAATAGCTTTTAACGACTGGTTTACTGCTAATGGACTTATTATAACTACAACAGACTACTACAAAAAATGATGACATTCTTAGTTATACAAACTAAGAATGTCATTATTTTTTGTAGTAGTCTGAAAAAGTATCAAATTTGTCTTCTTAGTGTTTCAAACCAGTTCAGTCAACCAGTTCCATGAATGGAATAAAATAGATATGGTCAAGGCTGTAAAAAGTGGAAAGATGAACTTAATCATATAGAAAGTGCAATTGACTTGCAATTGCTTAAGAAACGAGACGAACTTAGAGCAACTTAAGATTGTTTACTATGCGCTAGTTGAATCCAAATTGAGGTACAGTATTCTATTTTGGGGGTGGTAGTTATGAATATAATATCCAAAAAGCGTTTATCGCACAGAAAAGGTCGATTAGAACTATAGTCCGGATACAGCAACAAGAGTCTTGTAAATAGTACTTCAAGGACCTTGAAATTCTAACTGTACCTAGTTTATACGTGATGGTTCCAATTATGAATTCTGCTAAAAATATCCATAACTATGAAACTTATAAAGAGAGACAATTACGTGAGAAGACAAGACGAATGGATATGCCGTCTAATAGAAAGTCTACTCTGAACTTAGTTAAGCATAGCTCAAATTACATGGCGATCAAAATATTTAATAAAACTTCCTTTGAAACTGTAAACTTAAGGCTTTTCTTGTACATAAGTGCTTATATTCCATAAATGACTTGTAAGACAGCAAAAGCAATATCGAATGTGACTTAAAATATTTTGAATTAAATTAAATTTACAATAAATTGTATTATTAATGACAAATATAATGAGTTAATATTGTTTTTGTATAAATTTGTTTAGTTTGATTATGTAATATTTTTTTTCTAGTATTTTGCTTTAAAAATAATATAAATTGAATAAAAATGTAATTTATATATTATTGTCAATATGTTTATGAATATAATGTAATCTTGTAATTTTTAATAAGTATGTCTATTTGTAAGCTTCTACACAATATTTTATTGTTACGAAATAAATAAATAAAAAAAAACTCGATAGTGTCCGTAGACTGGCTCTTAACGAGTATGTGCACGTGTAGGCGTAGACTCTGACGTCAATTATGCGATAGAGGAAATACTTAGTGTTTTTTGAGTGAATACATGACATGTATAGAGAACGAACCAGACTCGTTAAACTCTATATAAAATACTATTATATTGTGCAATGTGTTTAACAAGGTCATTAACTAAACTTGCTGTACATAAACGATTAAAGTACAAAGATAAAAAGGGGACCCTGAACACCGTCTATGCAACCATAGACAGTGTTCCGGGTCTCCTCTCGTACGGGTAACGTACTTATTATGGCAAGTATATGAGCCCACAAGTGAACGTGACAGGATATCTTGTGTAGTTCAGGTGTTCCCGCTTGTTCGTCAGACCAACTCTATCGTACAACTTACAAGCGCCAGAAGTATGTTCAAAAATTTCAGCTCAAACAGTTGGTCTATTGGTTATATGTATATAGGTTATAGATAAGGAAATTGTTATAACTAAAACAGAATACTTACAGTTCCCCAATTTTATTGCTGTTAGTAACTGCCGTGGCAGAAGTCACAACATATTTTCCACTGATAAGGACTCCACTGCCGAGCAAATTCTGCTTACCGTTTTTATTATATTCCAATGTTGCTAACCACGGGTACTGGTCTACTGCCGTCGCTATACCACCTGAAGTCATACGATACTGGACTTAAAGATAAACCCGCTTTAGGGAAATATGTTATATAAAATAAATTATTAACCCAAATTAAATGTGTAAAATTTGTAAAATTACAACCAATCAACGGTTTTTGGATTTATTCCATTACTTGCAGTGAGACCATTATTCTTCAAAATTTGATAATATCTTGAATTTATTCAGAGAGTAAGTTCTACACCTTAAGCTCTGATGTAAGTCAAGGTGGGGTATGGTATAGGTTTGATAAATGAGTTTAAAAGTATGTGATCCTAGCTGTTGCCCGCGACTTTGTTCGCGTGGATATATGCCACACGAACCGTACAATTTTCCAGGATAAAAAGTAGCCTATTTGCTATTCCAGATTACAATCTATCTTTGTACCAAATTTCATCCAGATCCGTTCAGCCGTTTTTGCGTAAAAAGCAACAAACATCCATACATCCTCACCAACTTTTACGTTTATAATATTAGTAGCATAAATACCCTTGTTTTTGAACACGCTGATATTAGCTTGGTATGTATGTATCTACGTATCTATGTAACGGAATCTTTGAACGTGATTTTCATCTAGTTTAAAACATACAACAATAATAGTTAAAAAACAATAAATCACGCTTTTGTAACTAGCTGAAGTAGATTTTTTTTCTATAAGCTGAAAAAAAGAGTGATTAAGAAAATACGCATTTTATCGTGAAAAAGCTTAGGGTGCTCTTTAATAATTACTACTTTTACCAATATATGTCAATAAAATATTTACAATAATTGACATCTACCTTGTTGTTTTAGATTTTTCCTTTGACCATGTCTATACTAACCGTATATTTTATTCATGACTCTGCTATCGACCCCGCAGCATTCAGTCCTGGGATCAGGTGGGAAAGCTGTAAGATTACAGTTTCCTATCCTCACACTGTCGAAGCTCGGTACGGGGCCGCAGCACACACTGTATTGGTCTGTACCCTTACATCTGAAATTAAATAATCTAATATAGATATAAAAATTAATGTCTGCTGCTCGTATTTTATGCGCTGCCATACCGTTCATCTGATCATCATGAAATTTCGTATACATGTTGTCTGGGGTATAGAGAGGGACGTAGGATACCTCTCGTTTAGAAAAAAGTACTGTCCCCGAGAAATTGAGAAATTATTTTTATGCTTTTACACGAGCGTAGACGCGGGTAAATGCTGCTAAGAAAATGTTCAATTATCAACATGTTTGTAGATTTCACTAATTTCACAAATGGTTAGAATCAAAATAAGCAACTCTTTATTTATTAAAACCAAATATAAGATGACAAAACAATGAAAAATTCAACATAAGAAAAGAATTATCATAAATATAACATATGATCATAGAAAGAGCACGCACTCTAATCGTAACTTACACACTTACATAAAAATATGAAATGCTATATTTATTTAATGTTATTATTAAATATTAACTCATTGCTTAAAATGCCATGAGAATCATGGGATTAACTAAGGATATCAATCTAGGGATTAAATCACTGAATAGAACTAGATAAATCTTTGGTTCTCTCCATAGATCATATCTGTATATTAATACGTGTGAAGAATTCTTATAGGAATGTGAAATTTGGTATTCTAAAAGTATATATGTAGCAATGCAGAAAGCTAAAACTTTTAAACAATATGTGCTATAAAGTTAAAAATGATGTAAAAACGGCTACATAAAGCTCGCGAGCTATAGAGGTTCATTATAAATTTTACCTGTTATGGTACGAAAGTCTGTACATTGACAGTGCAAGTTATACTGGTCAATAAAATGAAATAAGACATCCACGATCGAAATTTGACAGCATTTTCATGAAATTAATAATAATTGAAGAAAATGGGAAGGAATATATGTAATTATTAAGGTAAATGCAGTAAATAATATCACCTTCAAACCTCGTTACTAATAAATGTAAAATAGAACACAGTACACTAAAATGCTGATGTTTAAGTAGGTATATACAACGATATTCTTAAAAGTATTTTCTAAGCGTCATTTATCCTCACTGTATTACATCAATAGTTAATTAAAAAAGATCATGGAATGTCGAATATCGGATTCTTTGCTCTGTCGCTAATAATATATTATTAACTCACTTTGAACTTTGTATGAATTGCAATCTATCGTTCGACACCGGTGGCGCGAGCAAATTTAATAATTTAGAGCAAGAGTACAAACTGATGCATTCGCCCGGCTTGCCTTCTGGGGTAACGCATTGTGGTGGCTCATTTTGTCTAGGACAGCACACCTAGAATACAAACAAAATTAGGCTGAATTATATTAAGTTGTTTCCTTTAGACATTCATTCGATTTATTATTCTTAGTGGTTATTCTGGCACTGAACCCGAACTTCTATTAACCCAAAAAAATAATATTGAACTCAGGTGTGATGATGTACGTTTGTTGGGAATGTTTTAGTGCGACAAAATATCGCAGATAAGTTTTCAATAATACCACGAACTCTGACAATACGCTATGGTTACTCGACATTGCAAGAAGTCTGTCAATGAAGATGTTAATATATTTGGTTAAAATACCTACAGCTGGCGCATCATCATCGATGCCGCAATGTGACCTCTTCAGCAGACTTTTGTCTTGCAGCGTCTTGTCCGCTTTGTTGGCTACGGACAGTAACGGTTGACACTTGAAGATTGACTTGCATTGTCCCCGACCGCCGCTTAAAGCTATCTCGCACGGTCCTTGTTCTATAAGATAATAGAAAAATGTATATGTTTTAATTGTTTTTTTAAATAAGTAGGTAAAGAATATTTATTCTATAGAATACACGAATGGATTACTTCATAAATGATCTATTCTAAGCAACCCAAAATGTTATAAGCATTGTCCGAGGTAAGGCAGCTATTACTGGTTTACGTTTTTATCTTTTTGTATATATTTCTTCTGTGCGTGTGTATGTTTTAATGAAATTTTTTAAGTGTCTTCAGGTGGATTCGAGAATGGTTTAGATTTACAATTGGACCCGGTAGGTGGCGCTGCGATAGGGTTCACGGAATAATATTTTTTAAGTTCATGCAGGATGTCTGTCGGGTCCGCTAGTATATACGAGTATATGTATAGTATACAACTTAGTTCAAAAAGACGTTTTCAATTCGCAGTTATTTAAAGTGGTTAATAATTTTATTCTTCTCTTGTTTTCATTCAAATGGCTTGTGCAAGGCTACACTTGCGTCTGCTGTCATCTCGGTAGCTACTCATTTGTTAGAATATTATGATTAAGGCAACACATGCAGATTTTTTTTTGTAGCGTTCACCACTCTTAAAATCATTCAGTCTTTATCTTACCCATTCTTGTCACACCACAAATACATTTTATCTCAGCTACATACAATTGTCTTATCTTATTAACCTATAATTTTGGGGGTCCAATTTTTAAATCTATTCAGAATAAGTCTTATCGATTTAAAGGAAAATTGGATTCGATAACTACTTTTCAATACTTGTCGCTGCTTCGTTCAACTTGTGTTTACGCTGCACTTCACTGTGCTTAATAGTTAAATATTATGTATGTAACGTATTATTAAGAACCTTACTTTTCTGTACTACTATTATTTATACAGACTAGAGATCGCCTGGTGGTCGAATTTCGACAATAATTCATTTTTGGTTATTTTCATTGGCCAGTCTAATTTGAACTGTCATTGTATATAGACTTACGTACCATGGCAGGTCAACATACATACTGGACGCGTGTAGCCTGATATATTCCTTTTAACGTAATTTTTAAATTTGTAACACATTTGTTAAAAACTATACGGTTTTACTCACGTTTGTATTTCGGGGATGCCCGACTAGTTTCGGACCCGACGGGGGCCCTTTCTCAAGGAGTGAAGCGTCCTGCCGCGACGGTGTCAGGCGTCACACCCGGGCATCCCCGAAATACAAACGTGAGTAAAACCGTATAGTTTTTAATAAAATATGAATACCACTCACGAAAGTTTTTATTGTAACATTGTAACACATTGTTTAACAATTTTAGCTTTCATTTCTTCCAATAATAAACTTTAAGCATTCCAAAGTTGACGATCCTACGTAAGTGAAATTTCCTTAAAAATGCGTGCAAAGTATGTATAGATAATCTCTTGCATAGTATTACAAATCAAATTGTTATGTAGCGAAGCCATTTAAATGGCTAGAAGAACGTTAGCAACAAATCATATTCTTGAAAAAAATATAAATAGGTTTTTTCCTGATTATAAAAGTATATCATAAAAACTTACGTCCAAATACCACACAGCAAGGAGCAAAGAATGTGAACAATATTGTTATACACTTCATTTTATAAATGAATATCACAGACCGAAACATTTACGAGTAACTTTAGATACGTCTTAATATGACGATTTTGTTTACTGGACAAGTCAGAACGTCAAAATAAATGAAAAAACAAGTTTATCTGATTTCGGTAATAAACTCACTGCGGCTAGCGGTGTGCGGTGTCTTATTCGTGACATGACTTTTAGTGGGTTGCCGCGTTATCGTACTTAATGTAAAAATAAAGTTCAAGTTTAATTAGTTTATTAGTTTGAATTTGCATTGATGAGTAGCGTGCATTTAGAATTGTAGTGTCGTTTTCAGAAATTAACCTTAGTCATGCGTACCAATTTGAATATTCTAAATCCAAACAAATCTGCACTGTCATTTAAATTGGTAAGATGTAATCATGTACAACAAATTCAAACTATGCTTACAAAGAGTAACATGCTCAATTATGCGCTTCCGATCGTCCTAGTTCATTTAATTTTATTTGACTAGCAAAAAAGAATTCGCATATTACTATCGCATTATCTATAACATTATCATTGATCAATAATAATAATAGACACAATAATAAGTCATAATGCCGAAGCAACTGTGTCATCCGGAAGGTGAGGGCCTTGCAAGTCTGGGTCACGCAAGTTGTTGCTCTCACTCCACTACCAGGATCTGGCGGAATGATGACACACTGATGATACTTTCATCAGTATCGATTAATATGCCATGCGGCCATGCCTAATAATAATGCTCATAAATCGACTTTAATTTTTTTATAAGTTTCTGTCACAAAATGCTTTATTGTCCCTTGCTTTTATATATTAAGAGATAGGCAGAGGGTATCGGACTTGTTTTAGATGTACTAAGGACCAATTATTTTGTAGAATATTGTATATACGTGTCACTTTACCTTTACGGCAGCGCACGCGGATAAAGCCGTTCGGAAATGATTATAAGTGAAAAATTCGTTTGAATTAAAATCGTAGCTGCTCCTGTTTCATGGATATCGACATTTTAGATATTCTGATTGCATAATTTTTAAAAAAATAGGAAAACGACGTTCCTAGGTCGTTGATGGCGTTCACAGGCTTCTAGAAGCTACCTCGGATACTTGATCGCTGTGTGGCTACTCCTTCGCAGTCTAGAATAACGTGGGCGCCTGTTTCCTCCGCGATGAGACATCCTCTGCATAAAGGGCTATCTGTCGCATTGATAGTAAATAGATGCAGTTTCAGGGCCAAATGGCACGTAATGGTTGCTACAATTATTCGGATCTCGAATCGGTTGAGACTGAGCAGTCTGCAGCCAGGCATTTTGGTCCAACGACTGTCGTACGCTTCATAAATCATGAAATCATTAAAGGGACATCATCAATCATTAAGTTATCTGACTGATAGTATTGTCTTAAAAATCTGAATTCAATTGTTTTTTAAGCATTGATGTACCGTAATGTGTAATGGATATGTATTACATTATTATGTTACCTGGAACTGCTTGAAGCTCGGAAAAATGCCTTGACCGAGAATGTTTTGGTTGTTGTTCATTCATTTAAAGTTTTGTGTAAAAGAGAATGCCTATTCATGGCTTCACTTGTAGACGTTTGCGTCATTATTTCAAATGTTAAAAAGAAATTTTGATTTTAATGTAACTTTTCGTCCCTGAATCTCTTCTATAAAACTTGGGGTTTGAAATTAAATCTTACAAGGACTAAAACTTGAATCAATGGTGCCGATTCTATTGTACACTCGACTCTACACTCTAATTTCTTCATATGAAATCAACCTAGTGTTCTTCGTAATAAGGTGTATTTGTTACTAGCATCTATTTCTTAGCGCCGCAAAATTTCACTAAAACCTGTCAACGTATACTCAACTTTATTTCCACGCAGCGAGAGTCTCCATTTATTCAAACGCTGTATAATTGCCGTATAAAAACTTGTTCAAAACGAACAAGGATGACGTGTTTTTAATCGACACCTACGAAGACGCTTACTAAAAACACAGAGCAAAAGAGATGGCATTCAACGGATAGCGGCCCTCGCTACGTGTTTATTAAAGTTTACTTAAGCGTATCAGACTTTAGTTGACAAATAAATTGCTTATTTCGATAGCGACATATGTTACCTACTTGTTTCAATTTGAAATAAGACCTTGTTTTGAAGTGTACAAGGTTTACATTTTATATGAAGAAAATTTAGTGAATTTTAATTTAGCGAGTGAAGTAACAGAATTGGGACCAATGACCGTTCCTTTTTAAGTAAAATGTTGTCATTATATAAAATCTGCTATATATATATATATATATATATATATATATATATATATATAGGTACATATTTATATATTTATGTATGTATGTAGTATGTTTATGGTAATATACGTTTAGTATACTAAGTATATATTAAAATATATATTAACCTATCTCAGTACACCACAAACTTCCCTGAAATATATTGGTTAATATCCGTACAAAGGTTGTCTGTAAGAGATCGCCGTGAGCGATAAGACCGCCAATTGATATGCCTGAATGTTTGTATTGTTTTTTTGATTGTATCTTACATCAAAGGTGTACAATAAAGAGATAAACAAATAAGTAATAAATAAATAAATAAAATAAACCATTAATGGTTGAATGCAAATAAACATCGTTTTAAAATAAAATGGTTAAATAATAATATAGTTGATAATAATTCTTAATGTCACATTAAAATATATTGCAGTTTAGTAATCTTATTGTTTCGTGTATGTAATCGTAGTATATGTAGTGAATGTATACTTCAGTGTTAGTTTTGCCTTAATTTATACATGGTATCCCTGTCAAAAACATGATGCCACAAACATTAGTAAAACAAAACTCGTTAGACGAGAGAATATTGTGAAAACGTTGTTGTAATCGTACTTATCGTTATTATTTTTTAATCTAATATTGGCATTGAATTTCTCAATTACCCCAAGTTATGTTACAATATACGTTTATATTTAAAAAAGTACTCAACGCAGGGTTTAATTTAGCTTATGCATATTTGACGCAGCATAAAAAAGTGTGAAACTTATTTTCATACTGAAATCCTCCATTTATAGACTGATTATGATAAATTATCATTATTTTTTTTTTAATGGAAAAAAGGAATCAAATGAAAGAATAATATATACCTCTTTTTAATTGTACACGAAAAAAAATCGAAGAAGACAACAAACCTACTCCCACCTATTTCTATATAATTTACAACACGTTAAAAAAAAGGATTAGGAGTGAGTTCACGTCGGTAGTATAATGTCGTCGAATACTTGACCCCGAGTGCGACGCGTTAAAATACATTAAAATATATATATGTTATATTATATTTTAAAACGAATAATGTATAAATATTAAATGTCTCTAACATTATAAATATATTCTTAGGGAACAATGGTGTTCCGAATCCAAAAAATATATTCGTATACGTTTGTATAAACTCCAGGTATGTCTTTTTGGCCACATGGAAAGGCATCAAAACTGACGATTCCAGCATATTCGTATGTCCAACCATTTTCATACATAAGAGCACCGTCACCGTTGCAAGTGTCTTTGCCTTCTTCACCTCCGGCGCAAAGATGGGTTTTCCCAATTGTCACTGTCCGCCCGGGACTAGAATATGCATATTGACATTGCTGGAAATTAAAGTTCAATCATTATTTACTACTTTGTACAAAAATTACAGTATCTTTTATATGCCACTGCTACGTATTATGTAAATATATCAACATTATTGTAAGACTACTATTCCGACTATGTGCAAACAATTTATTAGAACCATCATCATTCATCAGTTGATTGGTGGATTCGATTTCCTGATACTTTACCAACTTATTATACACTTACATCCCGGCTCACGTAAGGTAGGTTCACATGAAGTTTTATATTACTCTTTGATTGCTTAGTACTGGTTGCGCCCCAACCGGCAGCAGTCAAATAGAAATGATCAGTCCGTTGCGTTACATCTACGGTCGGAAGACAGATGGGTCGTATAAAGTCTGAAAATAGTGATCTTTATTATCATATACCAATTTGTTCTTTATTAATTTGACTTCTGGCCTGTTGGTCTAGTGGTTAGTGACCCTGACTGCTAAGCCAGAGGTCGTGAGTTCGATTCCCACCCAGGACAAATGATTGTGTGATGAGCACGATCATTGTTTCTGTCTGGGTGTAATTTATCTATAATATGTATGTATTTAGAAATATATAAGTAAGTTTATCAGCAGTCTGGTTACCATAGTACAGGCTCTGCCTAGTTTGGGATCAGACGGCCATGTGTGAGATGTGTGGAGTTATTATTATTCTCTTTATTCACTTAAATATACATATAAATTACATTTTTAAATACATTTACTATAAAAAAAACAAAATATATTTAAAAATATAAAAAATAGTGTCCCACCGGTATCGGGTACAGGGACCAAGCTACCGGTGGTTAGGGTTCCAGAGATAGAAACCTCCTCACTATGCGTGCCGTATCAAGGAGGACTGCCTTCTGCATCAGGCTCTTAATCCAGCTGCCTAACGTGAGCCTCTGAAGGTGTTGGTCGAGGCTCTTAGCAATTAACCCATGGGCCGAAATGACTATCGGCACAATGATTGCTGAATCCACATCCCACATGTCGACAATCTCGTGGGCTAGGTCCAAATATTTTATTTCTTTATCTTTTTCGGCTTTTAAGAGAGCTCTAATCGGTTTATCACCACTATATCAGGCTTATTGGCAACAATAGTCCTGTCAGTGATGATAGATCGATCCCAGTACAATGTTGCACGACCATTTTCGAGAACTGGGTCGGGCACATACCTGTAGTACGGTAACTCGACAGCCACAAGATTATATTTAACAGCAAGTTGCTGATGGACTATCCTGGCCACTTGGTTATGTCTATGCAAGTACTCGCTGTTGGCAAGACGAGAACAACCAGAAATTATATGCCTGAGGGTTTCTCCGGGACGATGACACGCCCGACAAATGTCAATTGTGCCGTCCTTCAGGATATATCTCCGATAGTTATTCGTCATAACAACTTCATATGTAATTGCACAGACAAAACCTTCAGTTTCTCCGAAGAGGTCACCGAACCGTATCCAGGACACTGATGCCAATAAATCTATATCGGGCCCATTTAAGGCCCGATAAAAACGTCCATGCAACGCCTTGCTCTTCCATATCTCCTTGCGGTCTGTAATAGTAAGTACTGCTGGTTTGCACCAGTTCTCTTTTCCTAGAGCAAGTGGAGTGAGTCCGTTATCAACTGCTACCACATCCCGATACACATCCAGGTCAACGGAGAGGAAGTAATCTCTAAGGTTGCATACCTCGCGGTTATGGAGGGTCTTGGCATTTAAAAAACCACGACCCCCACATTTCCGCGGGATATACAACCTCATGACCGACGAACGTGGATGGTGCATTCGGTACGCGGTAAGCAGTGTACGGACTCTTCTATCCAGGGCATCTAGTTCAGTCTGAGTCCATCTAAGTATGCCAAAGGAGTAGGTTAGGACTGGTATGACCCAATCATTATAGGCCCGCACCTTATTACCACCTGACAAAAGACTTTTCAATACTTTTTTCAGGCGGCCAAAGAAACGTTCCTGTAACGATTGCTTCATAGTCAATTCATTTACACCTAACGCCTGTGTCATACATAGATACTTGTAAGTTTCGTTGGCGGAAAGACATCTAAGGTGTGTAGAATCTGAGAGTTCCATTCCCTCAGATTCCACAATCCTGCCTCTTTTTACATGCATGACTGCACATTTATCCACACCAAATTCCATCCTGATACATTTACTAAAGGTTTCAGTTACCTCAAGTAATTTTATCAATTGGAAATTGTTGCAGGCAAACAGTTTCAAATCATCCATGAAAAGGAGATGGGATATAACCTGACCTTCTTTCCGCAAACGATAGCCTAGCCCTGAACTCTCCAGTAAAGTGCTGAGAGGATTCAAAGCTAAGCAAAACCACAAGGGACTCAAACTGTCACCCTGAAATATACCCCGCCTGATCTTAATATACTCGCCGTAACCCTGAGACCGCCGACATCCTGGATAGTAGAGCACCGTTCTCCATTGCCGCATACATGCCTTCAAGAAAGTGCATAGAGTTGTATCTACCTTATACAACTCCATCACTCTCAAGAGCCACGTATGCGGTACAGAGTCATAGGCTTTTTGGTAATCTATCCAACATGTCGCCAAATCCTTTCGGTTACGACGAACTTGTTGATTAATGGTTGTGTCAATAATAAGGAGCTCTTTAGTGCCACGGGCCCCACTTTTACATCCATTCTGAGAGAAAGCCATAATAGTGTTGTTAGTTATATTGAGATGCTATCCTCACTCTCAGAATAGACGTAAGTAATTTATAAAGCGTAGGTAAACACGTTATAGGTCTGTAGTTTTTGGGATCCGTGGCACTGCCAGACTTAAAGAGCAGGTGAGTTACGCCTGTGGTCATAAAAGTCGGAAGCGAACCAGATTCTAAGCATGATTGCAATTGAGATGCCAATCGTACGTGTGAGCTACGGAGCCACTTTAACCAAAAGTTATGCAGTCCGTCCGGTCCCGCTGATTTCCAGTTCGGCAGCGAACGAACTGCATAAGCTATATCAGTGTTCGATATTGTTATTGGCTCCATAGTATCAATCGACTCACACGATTGTTCGACATCTCGCATCCAATCACCCTCTGTGTGAGTGACAGGCTTCGCCCAGATGTCACGCCAAAATGTATTCGTAATTTCAGCATCTGGGAGATGTGTGTCACCCACTAAACCAGGCTGCTCCCACCTTCTATAAACCCACCTCTCATCCCTTTGGAAGGAACGATTCTGAGTATATCGGTCCACTCGTTTTTTGTACCTTCGTATACGGTTTGCCCATGCAAAAACTTTCTGTTTCAGAAAGTCAATGCGCTCTGTGACTCGCGCTGCATAATTACAGGAACTGATACCAGTGCCCGAAAAAGCCCGATTCACAAAACGCATTACTCTCGAACGCGTGTTACCCGATCTGAAGCAGATAAGCTTGCCAATGAGTGCCCTCGCCTCAGCGATACGACGTTCAATCCTGCACTGCCACGCCGGAGCAGCAAGCTTTGACCGAGTAGCGGTATCATTTTCTGGGAATTTAACACCAGCTACTCGACATGCTGCAACAGCCGCACAGTACAGAAATGAGTGTGTATCACTGAGATCTGTACTTTCTTCTAAATAAATACCTAATATAGAATCAAGGGCACACACTAGCGCTTTATTTTGTTTATGCATTGGCAAACGCGGTAAACGAGGTCTGTTGTCATAACTCATGGTCCGATATTCTCGAATAGTACCTTCCAAAATATTCCTTATTTGTTCATTGTACTGAGTACTTACAGATAAAGTACCACTGTCCTCTCCGCCATCTGCTGGGTAAGGTCGTAGTAACCCAGAAATTGATTGTGACACTGTTTGTGAAGGAGGAGAAGTAACAATGCTATTCTGCAAGTCCAAGCGTAGCCTATCAAGCACGGAGTTATCCAACAAATGACATCGTTGAATGGCCCGTACTTGATCCGATAGTCTTTGTGCCGTAACGTTAACAGCTGGTTCAAGTTCCTGAAACAGAGACAGCATACGATCACTATACTATATATACTATCATTATTATTATTATTGTTATATCAAGCGGTTCACTGATCTGAACATTAAACCTTGAGGCCTAAGGCTTAACTCATATGTGCGTCATAATGAGCTAAACCTTAAGCCACAACGCAATAGAAGTAATTCAAGTTTAGAAAGATAAAATGTATGCGTGTCTTTGATTCTCTCAAAAAGTCTATTTGATCACTAATTGGTAGCAACTTTTCCGGTATTTTAGATTTTGGGATACTTTCAATCTCGCGATACATCCGGAATAAGGGAACGAAGGTACACCTAAATACATGAATATAAAGTAAAAGGAAAGTTTTTTTTTATCTTTGTCTATTGTAAAGCTTTAAGTAGCAGTAAGCATAACTTTTCAGACAAACCTGTAAAAGGCGCATTTTTCTTCAACCTAATCAATGATATGTCATTAATCTTCTTTTTTGCATCGAACTGTGGATGTGGTATAGTGCTTTCAACTGGTATTCTGATGGCACCTTCAGTGCAGTCCTGACCACTACCTATTGCAATACAGTCGGGACCCTCATTACTAGTGTCATACTCTCCAAGAACAATGTTTACACTAAAATGAAATAATACTTTCTTTTAAACAACTGACTAAAGGGTAGTGATGGTCCATTTTAGGATTTAAGTTATTAAGAACTGACTATAACAATCGCAGACAAAGATCTTTCAAGTTCAGTAATATGTACTGTCTATCACTTTGAATCAAGTTTTCAAGGTATCTGCTTTTTCAATTTGTATTCACGTATGTATATACTTTGGTAAGGTAGCTGTAGCCTATATGCCTCCTACTAAAGACCTGTATTACTGTCTTCAAAAGGCATGACAATACTTTGTCAGGTACATGGTGGATAAAAGAGGACTTTCTAGTTCCCATGATAGTGACCGTAGTCCGGCTGTGTTTTGGTGGCCTTTAACGAGTAGAGAGAGACGTAGACTCTTTCAACAAATACGCCCTAAAAAAAATACTCAGTGTCTTGGAAATATAAAGTCTTTCGTATACAATACTTCATCTAATCAGACTGGTTATCTGTACTAATTACTATTATATTGTTAAAACTATTTAGCAAGATAAATAGCTACACTTACTACTATACATAAAGTATTAAACTACATGGTTTAAAAAGACACCCTGAACATAGTATATGGTGCGTCTAACGTACTTATCATGACAAATATATGAGCCTACAGACTTTCTTGTGTAATTCAGGTATTTCTTGCCGACCAAATCCTTGGTACAATGTTGTTATATTGCCGTGAGCATTAAAAGTATATTAATTTTTTTTTTCTCAAACGATTGGGTAATCTAATGATCGAAAGGTTGGGAAAAAGTGAAAACAAAAAACAGAATACTTACAGTTCCCCAATAGTATTGCTGTTAGTAACTAGTGTGGCAGAAGTCAGAACATATTTTCCACTGATAAGGGCTCCACTGCCGAGCAAGTTCGTACCATTTTTGTTATATTCCAACATCGCTAACCACGGGTACTGATCTACTGCTACCGCTGTCATGCCTGAAGTCATGCGATACTGGACATTAAAGAACAACTTCGCTTTAGAGAAATATATTATATAAAATAAATTTACGAGCATAATTGAATTTGTAGAATTTGTTAAAGAGAATTTGAAATATGACAACGAATCAAAGATTTTTGGATCTTAGAAAGAAAGAAAAAAGTTATTTTGGCCGCATACACAGGTATAAAAAATATATTACAACAGAGTTATCTTTAAATTGAGATTACAAATCTACAATTTTTTAAAAATACCTCTGCATGAGCTAAAACTGGTCGTCAGCTGAGCGTAATGCCACTTCGAGGAAGTAGCGCTGGTATTCTGCTAACACCTAGTGATGTAACATTAAAATTGCTATATACAATATACACATAATGCCTAATAACATATTTAATATAATAATATAATACAAGTTAAATAATGTATGTACTATTATGCAGAAACTAAACGCATTGGTTCCGCCAGTTTTTTCATCTGTGTTTCCGTACGCGGGGTTTTCATCAGTTTTAAATAATGACGGTTAATTTATTACGAAAGGGACGGCTAGAAGACTCGTATGATGGAAATTAAGTTAATTTGTTTGCAAATAAAGAGGACCCATCGTAATATTTATCTAAACGTTTTTAATGACTTACGTGTAAATTACGTCGTAATGTAATTAATTGTTTCTTATTTAGATCGTTTTATGTCTATGAAATGTCAGATAAATGAAAAGATCTCATCCTTTACTTGCAGTGAGACCTTTCTTCTTCAAAATTTTTAATTATTTTGAATTTATTCAGAAACTAAGTTCTACACCTTAAGCTCCGATTGAGGGAGTATGGCAAACATTCGATAAAAGAGTTTTGCGAGTGTAAAAATTTGGGAAATAATAATAATAAAAATACCCTAGCTTTTTGATGATTTATTTAGAATCACCTCTCTCTGATCTCAAGAAAAAGGGTCTTGAAGTGTTAAACTGATAGACGGACATAAAAGTGCTCTTACAAAGATTCCATTTTTCGAAGTAGAAAGTAACGCAGCAAAAAATATTCCAAATAAGCTAGAATTTATCCTTTTAGCATATCTATACTAACCGTATATTATGACTCTGCCATCGACCCCACAGCATTCGGTCCTGGGATCAGGTGGGAAAGCTGTAAGATTACAGTTTCCTTTCCTTACACTGTCGAAGTTGGGTACGGGCCCGCAGCACACACTATATTCATCGAGTACAGAGTTACATCTGAAATGAAATAATCAATAGAATAGAATAGAATATTAAATGAGGAATAGAGAAGGACATAGGATACATTCTATTTAAAAAAAACAGTTTCCGAGGGAATGAAAATTTACTTTTAGCAACTCTTTACTAGGGCGCTACATAATTTTTGTCGTATTTTTTTTCGAAGTAATCTGAACTGGCAATACAGGTCTTCATACGTGTAAATCAGGGGTTGATCACATTGCTCCAGTGTCCGTCTGTACCACGGCTGCATATCTCCTCAAAAGCTTCTACAACCTCCTCATCGCTCGAAAACTTGCGTCTTTTGAGTTGTTCTTTTACATTCGGAAATAGTGCAAAGTCGCATGCCGCTAAATCCGAACTAAAGGAGGGTGTCCCAGCAATTCGATTCCATTAGTGCAAATAGTCCGTAGTTTTACCGACTCGATGTTCATTGGCTTTAAGTTGAAGCAAAAGCCAAGTATCGAGTTTTGAGTTTAGTCGTTAATTTTTTACGGATACTTGAGGTAAACGTTCCTCTGTATTCCATGCCATTTAGTCTTCCCAGCAGCCAATATTTCTCTCTTAGTAATAAATACAGTAACCATGCCTTTCTTTATGCAACCGGACATTTTCACAGACATAGGCGTTGGTTCATCTTCAAATAATACCATGCCACTAATGCCAGGTTCCATCACATGCAACAATCGAGTTTACGTAATGAGACCGGCCGTCTTCAAATTGTTGAACGTATCACAAGACCGAGTCAAACGCTGCTACTTCAGCGCATTAGTCATCAAGTGCGGTACCTAGAGTGAACAAAGTTTCCCTACTTTCAAATGGTTGTGAAGAATCCGATGAACAGTTGATGCACTTAATTTGAAGGTTTCCTCGATCTGTCGATGTGTCACACTTCGGTCGTCCTTCAATAATTTTCGTAGTCTCAATGTTCCTATCGGTAGTCACTTCTATCAGTCTGCCTGCCTCTAAGTTAAGTTTGCCAGTATTAAATTTAATATAACACCGTTCTATGGTCCTTAAACCACCACTATGAAGCCAGACTTAAGTTTATACAAAATACTAATTACATGATGCCATATTGTCATACAGAGAGAAGCCCGCCATTTTCATTAATTAATTTAAAATAGAACATTTATTTCAAAATATAACCTATTGTTCCTTGCCTCAAAATATGTTGAATAAAACATTCAAAACAAGAAAAGATTTTTGATCAATATAACACACTAGCAGCGCCTCGCGGTTTCACCCTCGTAAGTCCCGATCCCGTGGGAATATCGGGATAAAAAGTAGCCTATGCTTTAAATCTAGGTCTCCAGCTAACTACATACCAAATTTCATCGCAATCGGCATAGTTTTTGTGTAAAAATATTACAAACACACAAATGTTTCCTCTTTATAATATTAGTTTAGATAGATGATGAAAGGAAGAGCACGCACCCTAATTGTAAAACTTGCATAAAAACCTGAAGTGCTTTATTTTTTCAATTGCTTCAATATGCCATGAGATTAACTAGCTTATGGTTATCAAGTAAACGAAAGATAGAGCGCAGTACACAATTCAATCAAATACACATTACAAACTCGTAAAAATCATCAATTTGAGATGGAATAATTTAGTAGGTATACAACGATATTCTTAAAAGTATTTTCTAAGCGTCATTTATCATCAGTGCATTACATCAATAAATATATACATTAAAAGTGTCTAGGGATCACGTACTTTTTAACTATAAAAAATTATACAATTAATATTTATCAAATCTAGTCTTCCAGACTGGCTTCTTACTATAATTCCTAATGTTTAAGTTAACAACTTATCCCTTATATATTTTGTAAAAAAAAAAATACTAATTGTGGGAAATTAACCTAATTTAATGTCGTCCATTAAATGGAAAAAAAAGGGAAAATGAGGATTTTTAAATTTTTATTGTAAAGATAAAAAAATTAATAATCTGTGTTTCCACCATTGACACGAATAACAGAATCACAGCGATTTGGCATGCTTAATATATATCTTCATCAAAATCACTTTGAGGAATGGCCACCCACGTTCTTTCTAACCAGTCAAAAAGTTATTGTGCGGTATGCACGGCATACATACTCGGCAGTGCTCTTCTTTGGACCATATCTGATGCGTGCTCAATTTGGTTGAGGTCTGGCGGTTGAGCAGGCCACGGCAGAACGTTGATGCGAGCATCGGCAAGAGTGCGTGTTGCGATTCTAGCCGTGTGTGGACGTGCACTGTCGTGCATTAGTCGAAACGAACCACCCAACTGGCTTCGCAAAGGGATGATCACGTCTGGAATAATCATTTCCGCATAAATCTGAGCATTAAGGTTACCACTAATCCAAATGAGATCGGTTCTTCCACTGATCCAAACACCGGCCCAAACCATTATTGTTCCCCTTGCATATTAATGAATTTCCTGACAAAACTTCAAAGTCCAGAGGTCTTTCAAACTCGAGTAAGTAAACACAACGCCAGTTCTTCTTTCCAGTTTCTGTGTTCGCGAGCCCATTTTAAACGGGCCCTACGATTGCCCGGTGCTATATATTGAACTCTCAGCGGCCTGCGGGAACGAGACCCACTTCACGTACACGATTTCGGACGGCTTGGTTGCTTATCAGCAAGCCTGAAGAGCTGTGGAGCCTCGTAACCAACATCATGACGGTCATGGTGCGATTCCGTCCACCAGTATTTTGGATGTACCGGCCCTGTCAGCTAGTGGTTATGCGAGATCGTCCTCCACTCGGTCACGCTGCCCGTGATACGATAGCGTTTCCAGAGGCGGCTTATAACGCTCGAAGTGAAAATAGCGACAGCCACAATACGGTGCCTGGAACCAGCTTGCAACATTCCGACGGTTCTCATCATCTCTTTTCGTGTCAAATGATGTCGTCGTCCATATCGATGCAAGTTTTTTCAGTTCCGATGCAGAAATTGTAATCGTTTTGTAAAAACGCTATTACACACTTTTTTTGGTTTTCTATTTTTATTCAAAATTTAAAGAAAATTCTTTATTTAAATAGGGAACTTCACTCAAATTTAATTGCAGCGATACTCTGAAACGTACTTGATCCCTAGACACTGTTGATGTGTGTGTGATAACAAAGATCATGGAATGTCGAATGCCGTGTTCTTAGCTCTATGGCTAACACTTACTTTGAATTACGTATGAATCGCAAGCTGTCGTTTGACACCAGTGGCGTAAGCAAATTTACTAAATTAGGGCAAGATAACAAGGTGATGCATTGCCCTGGCTTGCCTTCTGGAGTAAAGCATTGTTGTAGCTCATTTTGTACAGGACAGCAGACCTAGAATACAAACAGAATTAGGCTGAACGATATTAAGCTGTTTCATTCAGAGATTCATTCCATTATTCTTAGTAGCGGTTATGCTGGAACTGAACCGAAAATCCTATTAAGCGCTGATCTTAATCCAAAAAAAAATTATATTGAACTTGAGTGTGATGTTAGTTTGTTGTCAATGTTTTAATGTAACAAAAACTAGCAGAAAAGTTTTTAATAGTACAAGGAACTCAGACAATACGCTATGGTTACTCGACGTCGCAAGATGTCTGTCAATGAAGATAACAAAATTTTTGGTAAAATACCTACAGCTGGCTATCCAACAACAAAGTGACAGACAGTCCTCTCTGCAGAGGATGTCTTAACGGCCGCCCACGTTATCCTGGCGTGCGTGAGAGTAGCTACACAATGGGCAAGTATCCTCGCGAGTGCGAGGTCGCTCCTAGAAGCCTGTAAACGCCCCAGGAAGCTCCTGTGCTTCTGGAAGGAGCTAGGCTGGCTCAACTAGTCAGCCTTATCTGAATGTATAATGGACCGCCTTTGAGTCTAAATGCGGAAACAGAGCCCCATACCAGTACCAATACCTACAGCTGGTGCATCATCATCAATACCGCAATGTGACCTCTTCAGCAGACTTTTGTCTTGCAGCGTCTTGTTAGCTTTGTTGGCTATCGACAGTAACGGTTGGCACTTGAAGATTGACTTGCATTGTCCCCGACCGCCGTTTAAAGCTATCTCGCACGGTCCTTGTTCTATAAGATAATAGAAAATTAGTTTTATTTTTCCAAAATGGTTAGGTAAAGAATAACTTATCCTGTAGAATAAACGGATTTATTCTTCAATAAATTTATCTTTGCCAAGCAATCTAAGATATTATAGGCATTGTCCGAGGTAAGACAGCTATGACTAATCTATGTTTTTATAAATGTCTAAAGTGCTTATACAAACATTTTAACTTCAACGGTACACAAAGTGCTGGACTTGTAATGAGAATACGTATTATCGTAATAAACAGTGCAGTGGTTATACAAAAAACATTTAAATTATATCTACTCGTTACAGATTAGTAATAAAATAAAGGTACTCCTACCCTAAATGACTCGAACCAGGGCCTTTATTAGTGTGTGATTGGTGTAATTACACTATATCACAGCACAGGAATAATTTTTGTGTCGTGAAATGTACGTGGGCCTTTATTAGTGTGCTTGTTTTATGGTATAGGGGGCCAACGAGCAGACGAGTCACCTGATGGTAAATGACTACCACCGTCCATGGGCACCTGTAACTCAAGAGTCACAAGTGCGTTGCCGCTCTTTAAGGTGGGAGTAGGAGAAGAGGGGGAAAAGAGGAAGAGAAGGAGAGAGAGGGAAGGTAAGGGTTAGGGCCTCCGGTACCCTCACTCACGCGGCAAAAAGCAATGCAAATATTGCTTCACTGCCGGTTTTCCGTGAGGCCGTGGTATCGAGCGGAGTCGAGCCGGCCCATACGTGCCGAAGCATGCCTATCCACGTTAATGTGCTCAGATTAATTTATTTTTTCATTGAATTGGTGTTTAATCTGATTTGAAAATAACACTGGGCGCAAAATGGTACAGTGTTCAGATTGCAAGTCTAACATTTTAGTAACTCACAAGCCTATAAAATGCTCCAATTCGAATTGTCAACACGAATACCACCAAGAGTGTGTAAAGTATAATGATGCAACCATCGCTCGTTCCGAATGGATATGTGCTGGGTGTTCTGTTACGCGTCTATGAAAATGAAAGCACTCCTCAGGCGAAAATTCTGAATACTAGCAGCTCAGACAACGTTGTAGCACCTGTATTGAATCAAGAATTGATTCTAACGGAAATCCGTAGTTTGCGCTTGGAAATGTTAGATAAATTTGACACCCTAAAAACTACTTTTGAAAATTTTAGTACAATGCTATCTAAAATACAGTCCGATATAGCAGAATTAGGATTGAAATACTCTGGTATGCGAGAAGATCTTAACGAGGCTCTAAATACTATTCAATTCTTGTCTGGATCTCATGACGACCAGCAAAAACTGAATGAAAAGCTTAACTTTAACATGTCGGAGCTGTTAAATTAGAACCATACACTGCAGTCTAAGGTATCTGAGTTGAATCTGAAAATTTCACAACTAGAGCAGCATACGAGAGAATGCAATCTGGAAATTAAAGGTGTACCAGAACGAAAAAATGAATATCTACTTACTATTATTGAAAAAATTAGTAAAACAGTATCCTGCAACTTGGAAAATAATGATATTATGTCATTCCATAGAGTAGCTAAGCTAAAACCATCAAATCGGCCAAAGAACATCGTTGTCAAACTCAATTTGCAGCGCAACCGGGAAAACTTTTTTGATTCAGTTAAACTGTTCAATAAAAACAAGGTCGACAAACTCAACACTACTCACGTGGGATGACCTGGCCCAAAGCAACCAATATACATCACAGAACATCTTTTTCCGGAAAACATCAACTTAATGCTGCTACCAGACTGGCTGCCAAAGAAAAAGGTTACAAATTTGTATGAACACGGAATAGACTTCGTTCGTAAGGACACTTCAAGTGATCATATTATCATTAAGAACGTAAACTGCTTACTAAAAATTTAGTGACTTAAGTCTCCGTTATCTATGCTCATGTAACCTAAGAATAATTTGAAATAAAATTCACTTTAAAAATATTTTATCAAAATGTGAGAAGCTCAAGAACGAAAACGGAAAGCATATATTTATCCGTTTTACAAAATAATTACGACATTATTGTATTATCAGAGTCCTGACTAACGGATGGCGAGTTTGATTATGAATTGTTCGACCGCCGCTACAATGTATTTTGGAGGGACAGATCTTCTACCTGTTCAAACAGTAGTAAGAAGGATGGCGGAGGGGTAGTGCTAGCTATACTGAGATCACTTGATGTCGTCCGTAAAAATATTTGGGAATCTCAGTGCGAAGATTTTTGGGTGAGCTTAAGAATTGGTAAGAGCTTGATTAATATTTGTATAACACAATTAGACTATTAATAAACCAATATACTCCACTCTGCCGCCATCGTAATGTAATAAACCAATATACTCCACTCTGCCGTCATCGTTATGACTTTTATTCTACATGGTTTAGGCGCTCATTACTCAAATCATTATAGAAAAACGTAAATTTAATTCGCGATACAAAAAATACGGAAGCCTAATGGATAAGTTGCAGCTTGCCCTAAGTAGAAAACGGTGTGATGCATTAATGTCGGAATGTTAAGCAGCATGCGGAGCATCTCAGATATCATCCTAATTTTTTCTGGAAGATTTTTAAAGACAGAAGCTCCAATAACAATTTTATACTGGAGGTATACTGAAATCATGTGACACTCTTATCGTTATAATGTTTATTTGCAGAATATTGGTATGTATTCTCTCAGTATTTAATTATTCATGTTATTGCTTTGGTATATATGAAAATATATGTATATATAGATATATATTTGTATATTTATATATGTATATTGTATGCTTATATATAAGACTAGGTATATGTATATATGTAGTACACCGACAACTACCACTTAATTCTGCCACAAAATCCATCCTAAGGTTGTCTGGTAGAGATTGCTCTTAGCGATAAGACCGCCCATTGTACATAACATTAATATTAAGATCAATCATTGTAGTTTAATGTATTATGATGTACAATAAAGAATATTCTATTCTATTCTATTCTATTCTATTCTATTCTATTCTACCGAACACAATGACTCTTAATAGTAACCGCAAGAAATTTGTGAGTTATTTTCGTGACATTTTCAAAGTATTTATAACTCTAATGCCATATTTCAGTCCGTAGATTGTCCATCAATTATAACACAAGTTATGGTGCACCATATAGTCATTGTAAAGTTATGGAGGAGGTAATAAAACAACTAACTAAAGGTTTTGGATACCAATAAAGGGCCAGGACCAGACTTGATACCACCCATTTTTTTTGAAGAACCGTGCACTTAATTTGAGTAAACCCCTAGCAATAATTTACAATAAGTCACTCCAGAGTGGAATTTTTCCTTCACAGTGGAAATTATCATTAAATATTTAGGCAACCAAGTCTCACGATTCTCATTTATGACACTATCGTTCGAGGAATTTCTGGAATATTGTTGCATTGTATTTACTCCAGGTTATCAGTTGCACATTGATAGAATAGAATGCATACAAAAACGTTTCTTATGCTGCATAGCATTTGACAACAATATGTGTCGTCAATTAACGTCATACAAACAACGTCTCTTATTCTATGAAATGGACCCACTGAATACACGTCCTAAAATTGCTGATATAATGTTCTTGTATAAAGCTTATCCATGGGTTAGTGGATTCTCCTGATATTCTAGAGCGTATATCATTATCCGTACCTCGTCCCGAAAGTCGACTATCGAATCGCAAAACGTTCCATCCACCAAATGTAAGAACTAATCTTGGTCAACACGCACCTATTTACCGTATAACTACCTCATTAAACAATAGACGAAATAGCATAGATGTGTTTGTCCGTCACGATTCTTTAGCCTCATTGAGAAAAAATTTACTATACATCTTAAACTCAGACTTGTAACTTTGTGATTGGTATATTAATTTAGTTTTTTAGTTAGGATATTCTATTACTTTATAGTTGGGGTAACCCTCATAAGTTATCAGTTAAGTCATACTAATAATTGTATCCAGTTCTTTGAACCAAAATAATATATATATATACGAGTAACTTAGTTCAAAAAATGTTTTCTACTCGCAGCTAATTTAACTATTTAATAACTTTATTATCCTTTTGTTTTCATTCAAATCGTTTGCGCAACGTATTTACACACACAAAACTTCCGTCTGATGTCATCTCGGTACTGACTCATTTGTTAGATGTAAGTGTATATTATTATGTTTAACGCAATACATACATTTTTATTGTAGCGTTCACCGCTCCTTAAATCATTAACTATTTTTCTTATCTATTCTTGTCCCACCACAAACACATTTCACCTCAGCTACAATACAATTGTCTTCATCTATTATTTCAGGAGTCCAAACCTTAAATCTATACAGAACAGGTCTTATGGATATTCTCCTTGAATTTACAGGAAATGGAATTCGATAACTACTTCCCAAGACTTGTCGCTTATTTCATTCAACTTGTGTTCACTCTGCACATCACTGTGCTTAATAGTTAAATATTATGTCGCTTATAGTCCTAACCCTACTTTTGTACTACCATTATTTAAACATATGTAATAATCATTCAATTCTGGTTTATTTCATTGGCCAGTCTAACTTGAATTGGCATTGTATAAGACATACGTACCATGACAGGTCAACATATATACTGGATGCAAGAAAGTTAAAATTGTTAAACAATAAAAATGTATAAATGCAACACGTATTTATACATTTTTATTGTTTAACAATTTTAACTTTCACTTCTTCTGTACATATACTTTAAGTATTTCAAATTTGATGTTGCTTAAAAATGCGTGCAAAGGATTCACCCACATAATAATATATGTATAATCTCTTGCATAGTATTTTAAATCAAATTCTAGTATGATATAAACACGTTTTTCCTGTAGTATTTTTTTAATTTGTAACACATTGTTGAACAATTTTAGCTTTCACATTTTCCATACATAAACTTTAAGCATTCCAAAGTTGACGATCCTACGTAAGTGAAATTTCCTTAAAAATGCGTGGAAAGATTCTCCTACGTATTAATATATGTATTGATAATCTCTTGTATAGTATTACAAATCCAATTGTAGTGTAGCGAAGCCACTTCAAATTGCTATAAGAACGTCAGCAACAAAACACTTTTTTGACCAAAAAAATGTAATTATAAATTTTCCCGTAATATAAATGTATATCACAAAAACTTACGTCCAAATACCACACAGCATTGAGCAAGGAATAAGAACAATAATGTTATACACTTCATTTTATAAATTAAAATCACAGATTGAAACATTACGAGTTACTTAAGACGTACGTTACGTCTTAACATGACGATTTTGTTTACTGGACTAGTCAGAACAACATAAAAAATAAAATTCAAGTTTAACTGGTATCGTTAGTAAACTTCTCTGAATAGCGGAGTCTCGTTATTGACTTCTTTGCTTGTTCGTGCCATTGCAATTTGAGTTTAAGGAAAAAGGCTTTAGATTATAAGTATTATAACCTTTGTCTTTATCAGCTTTTATCTCGTAATTTGTGTATTAGGTAGGCATGCCTGTAAGATTTTTTAGATTCTTTATTACTTTTATATTTTATAATTACCTGTGCCTTGCGGCATTAATCATTAAAAATTAAAACAATATAAAATAAAGAAATCATTGTTTATGATTTATAATATTTTAGTATAGACAAGAATAATGCCATAAAATTGTCTTGATGATGAAGTAACTTTCGTTAGTAAGGATTTACTGTACCATGCCTTTTAACAATGCTCATAGACCACTTTTTAAAAAAAAATACTTTATTGTGGCTTATGTATTAAGAGATATGCATTAGGTATTCCGGACTTTTTTTTGGATGTCCTGAGGACCAATATTTTTGTAGAACATTGCATTTATGTATTACTAACCTCACACCAGCCCACGCGCTTAAGACATTCGGAAGCGCTTTTTCTTCGACCCTTTTTTTCCTTTACTTAACAAAAAATAACATTAAGGCTAGCTGAGATACTATATTACTATTCTTCATGAATATCTGGCTATTATATACTAAAATAAATTTACGAATCTAACTGGTAGTTCTTAGGTTAACGCCTTTAAACAAACAAACAAACAAAAATACTCTTCACATTAAGTTATATGTTAAGTTTAATTAAGATAAAATTCAACACATGTGTATATGCAACACAGTATTCACAATTTTATTGACTATTTCTCCCTGTTCCTATTGTTGTGTTCTTAGTGCATTACTTATTACTAATAATAACTTCACACATCTTACCTAAGGCCGTCTGATCCCAAACTAGGCAGAGCCTGTACTATGGTAACCAGACTTCTGATAAACATACTTACATATTTCTAAATACATATTCTTATTATAGATAATTTTCACCCAGACAGAACAAATGATCATGCTTATGACACAATTATTTGTTCTGGGTGTGAATCGAACCCACGACCCCTGGCTCAGCAGTCATGGTCACTAACCACTAGACCAACTGGCTAGCCGATTATATTATTGTTGGCTCTCAAATTTAAATAGTAATCAGTTTTATTTAAATCTGTTTTATGTGATAATGCTTACCGGATTTTAATTGTTTTCCGAGCATTGATGTACCTCAATTATATTGATGTGTAGGTATTACAGTTGATGTTACCTTGAACTGCTTAGCGTACCTAAAGTTCTAAAAAAGGCTTTTGTTTATTTATTCCAATTTGAGCGTTGTTTTTGTTTAACGAGTATTTAAATTTTATATATTTATGTGGCGACTTCCACATACAGTAAAATCATACTCTAACATCATCTAGCGAAGACGAGCTGAACTACGAAGTAACTACTAATCCTGCATCGCGCTATGAGAGTTTTCGGGCCGATTAGTATATATACAACTTCCCAACGTCAACCGTTGGGCCGCGGCCCGCCAGGCATGATTACCTCCCCTGGTCGGAGGATCCTCCCTTTGTGTTGGAGGGACATGACACCCGTTCCTCCACAATTTAACTATCATTCTTTCTTGTACTTTTGCTCTCAAATGAAATAATAATAAACGTATATATACCTCGTTATTAATTGTATAATACAATGGCGGTTCATATAATTGTCTTATCGCTCTATGGCAATATCTTACAGGTAACTATTAGATGGAGAAAAAAAAATAGGAATAAATTTAGGACAGCATGTACCTCCTCACGTTCGATACATTATTTAGTTACATTAAATATCTTACAAATATCGAAAGAGTATACATACAAGTATACAATAAAATATAAATACATAAATTAAGTCAGTCAATAAATGCAGTGGGAACCTGAGGTGACGGGCAGGAGCTTCGGGCAGGAATGTTCTTGCAGGAGTGTCACATCAAAGGACTTTGTAGCATGAAATTGTATTATACCCATTAATAATGGATTGATATTGCCAGCAAACTGTGACTTTTTTTACCCTTTAACAAAACTTTGTTACAATCTATAACAATAAAACAAATGTATTTACTATAATGACTAAAATATCGAGGGTTGAATATTTTTAAAAACATTATGTAATAATCGAACTTCAAAATAAAATAACTTTTTGTTTTACTATTTATTGCATAAAAATATAAAGTATATGACATCCTTTAAAATCTATGACATCCAGACACTACGCAACAATGGTGCTTCTAATCCAGGAATTATACCCGAATATATTTGTGTAAACTGTAGGCATGCCTTTTTGGCCACATGGATTAGCACCAAAGCTGACGATACCAGTATATTCATGTGTCATACCGTTTTTATACATAAGAGCACTGTCACCTATGCATGTATCTTCGCCTTCCTTGCCACCGGCGCAAAGGTGGCCATTACCAAGTGTCACCTTTAGACCCATCTGAGTATACGCATTTTGACATTTCTGAAAATTCATGACAAGTAATTAGTTAACTAAAACTACCACTCACTCTATGTCAAGATATGGATCTATCAAATAATCTCATCTTACATCCACAAACACAGTTTAGGCCCTAAAATTCTTCCCTGTTTAACACCTAGCTTATGTTTAATTTTGTATAGTTGTTAATTTTTGCTAGTTTAGTTTACCCAGTAATTATTCACTTACATTCCGGTTCACATGAGGTAGGTAAATGTGTTATTTTATAATACTTTTTCTTTGCGTGCGACTGATTGCACCCCAACCGGCAGCTGTCAAATAGAAAAGATCGGTCCTTTGCGTAACATCCGTAGTCGGGAGACATATTGGTCTGATAAAATCTGAAAATTGAATATAGTTTATAGTAATCGCTGCTCTCAAAATCTTAAAGGTGTTGTTTAAATCTACATTTATAATTATTTCATTGTTAAAAATCGTATTTTGCTATCGCCAGTGTCATTTATTCATCGTCTTTACCATTCCCAATGGTCATGGCAGAGCCGTTACAAGACCGTTCTTAGTGCTCGTGTCAAGTTAATGACGAGATTAAAACTGGGGTATAATGAATTTACAAATATAACGAAACGGTCACGGTTCAGACGATATGGTTAAATTGAGATCGATTTTTTGGCATGTAAATCTTTTTCATTTATCCTCGTGTGTTGAGAATTGAGATGCATGTTGAAATCATGATTTTCTTTATGATGTCAAATTCAGTTCCAGTTCCTTAGGACTCTTGTTTTAATCTCTATTGAATAATTTATATTTATTGTGTACACCAAAGACAAACGTGTACTCCTTTACTCATTATAAAAAATGTGTAGAGAAATATACTGAAATCTTAAAATAATCGTATGGCATTAGCACTGCGTTTGTTTTTAACTAAAAGCATTTAGGAGCGATAACACAGAGGTAGTGACGACGGATGTCAGCTATGTCCGATTATAGCGTTCAAAATCAAAATCATTTATTTCAACTAAACCATTATGGGTATTTTTGAATTGTCAGGAGTAGTAGTCAGTCAGACTAAGTCAGTCGTGCAGCTGTTCCAAATCGTAGATCCAGTAGAGAAGAACTGCATCTTGAGTGATATTGATGATGAAACGTTAGCGACCTTATGGGGATAGGGGGATGTCAGAATTTTGCAGCGCTTATGCGCTGCAAAATCCTGACATCAAAAGGTTATTGCCCAAAAAGAAAGAAGACATGCTAATAGCATAAGTATGTATTACTATAACCAGCTACACATATCACTAAAAAAACTCTCGTAAATTACTGACTTGTGTCAACGATGAAAGTAAGTAAGTAATTTACTTTTTTTTAAGTATCACAGATTTCAATGTTAAATCTCTTTATTTTCATTTCTTAGAGATTCCAAGCTTGAATACAAGCAATTCAATTGAAAAAGAACGATCGAAATCGATTCACGAATGGCGAAGATATCGCCTAACACACACACAAAAATAAAACTGTAGAATTGAGAATCTCCTCCTTTTTCAAAACAAAGGTAAACTATGCTCTCTTGTCTTGGCACGTGCTAAGACAGTTAGGTAGGTTCCTAATATTTCAATCTAATAATTTTCACACAAACCTGTATAAGGTGCCACTCGGGTCATTCTAATCAATGCTATGTCGTTAATCCTCTTTTCTGCATCGTATTGCGGGTGAGGTATCGTTTTCTCAATTCGTATTCTGATGACACCATCAGTGCAGTCCTCACCATCACCTTCAACTGCAATACAGTCAGGACCCTCGATGCTAGTGTTGTACTCTCCAAGAACAATGTTTACACTAAAGGAAAATAAAAAAAATTAGGAGTTGTTTGACAATTATTTTTTAAATACTTTTTGCAATTTAAATAGGACAGATTTAATGTGACATGGCATAATGTACCTGTCAGCCTTTGGGTGATGCAGTAAGAAAAGTGGCAGATGTGTAAGCAATAAGTCGGAAACAAGTGACAATAAGGTGATTAAAGAGAACGTATTCATCATTTATTATGTGTATATAATATAAATGAATACATTAAAAACAAAATTATAAATACATACCAATATTACCTTTCAATATGTAGTCGTATTAGCAAATACTCAATATTTTGAGAGAAAGACCAAAAAACTCTATTCCATTGAACTAGATCCTGAGAATGTTACAGAAAGGTGTGGTGAAATTTAGAAGTGTTATGATTAGATGAATTATAGTTTAGTTAGATTTAACTAAAAATAATTAATTTTAAAGAAAATAATTTTAAGGTGTAAGGCAAATTTCTAAACAACATATTATGAATTTTCATTCCAATTTCCACGATTTTGTTTTTATTTTTATTATGCGATGGAAAATTTCAGAAAAATCTATACATTACATCCTTGGTATAAAATACCCATATATTCATTAATTTCTGCCCTCTGCTCTTACGAAATAATATCTTAAATGCTAAATTTTTCAATTATACAATAAAATTATTGTTAGTATTAAAACAGACGTATAATACTAAAGTTGCTAAGAGGCCCTATACGAAATTTTGCCAATTTCGCTAATTTATGTGATTTTATAGTTAAAATACTATATTTCTATAAGTTTTTATGAACATCATAAAATATCATTTCAATTTAGATTTAATGAATGACCCACTTTTTTTTACTTTTATTATAAATTATAATGCGAGATTTAGGTTGTTTCAAAACATTTTTTTACAATTTGTTTTATTAAAATCACGTAAATCAGCGAAATTAACTTAACACTATTTACGGGGTCTACTATACGATCGTAAAATATGACCACACCTTTCTAATACGATTTTATTGCATTTATAGGCCAATCCGCAGCAGTTCATACAGGATACCAACCTAATATGCTGGCAATACCTAGTGATCATGCAAGTTTTTTTAAGAGATACTAATAAAGAAAGGTAGCCCACCGTCCACCCTCATTCTCTCAACCCGAACGAAGGCAACAATAGGGCGGGGATAAATTTGAACTGAACAAAGAATCTACTTACGAAAGAACTCTGGGAACAACTGACTCTTGTCTCTTTTTTCGCCTCATTTGGGAGCAAATGATCTAATATATGTAATGTGTATCCTAACTGAAATCGCTAACAATTTAAATAGATACTTACGGTTTGCCAAGAGACTCCGTAACTACTGCCGAAGCAATGGTCAGAACGTATAATCCACTGATCAGAGCTCCACTACCATGTACTTTCAGTGTACCAAGTTTAACATATTCAATCATCGCCAACCATGGGTACTGGTCTGTTGCTGCTGCGTTGCCGCCTGAAGATATAAGATACTGAAGCTATACTAGTATGTGATTAAACGAAATAAGGTTCTTTTTGCGTATGTTTGCATGCGATCGTGAAGTCTTGGGTTTAGATTATGGGGTCGGGAAAATTTATATTTAGTTGATCTGCCTTTAAATTAATTATATATCAGGAGCAGTACGGACTTTGGAAACGTACTCGGTAGACTGGTTAGGTAGTGGAAACGAAAAATTAACTTTATCCTAAAATGAGGGTAACTGTAACTTTTCAGACTGTATCTTCGGGAATATAAAGGATAGTTGTATGTATTTATTGTCACTGGTACTAATTCTGTTACTTTACTCTCTAAATTTAAATTTACTAAATTTTCTTCATATAAGATGTAAACCTTGTATACTTCGAAACAAGGTCTTATTTCAAATTTAAACAAGTAGGTATCATATGTCGCTATCGAAATAAGCAATTTATTTGTCGACTAAAGTCTGATACGCTTAAATAAACTTTAATACCACGCAGCGAGAGTTGCTATCCGTTGAATGCCATCTCTTTTGCTCTGTGTTTTTAGTAAGCGTCTTCGTAGGTGTCGATTAAAATAACGTCATCTTAGTTCGTTTTGCACAAGTTTTAATTATACGGTTAACAATTATACGGCATTTGAATAAATGGGGACTCTCGCTGCGTGGAAATAAAGTTGAGTATACGTTGACAGGTTTTAGTGAAATTTAGTGGCGCTGAGAAATAGACGCCAGTAACAAATAGACCTTGTTACTAAGAGGACAAGGTTGATTTCATATGAAGAAATTAAGTCAGGTTTTAGTTTAGTCGAGTGTACAACAGAATCGGCACCATTGTCAGCTTTAAACTAACCATATATTTTATTTTTTGAAACTGACATCAACTCCGCAACATCCAGTTCTGGGATCAGGTGGGAAAGCACTAAGATTACATTTTCCTTTCATTACCATGTCAAAGTTCGGAATGGGACCGCAGCACACTCCGTATTGATCTGTATTTTTGCATCTGAAATTGAAAGTACCGCGTTAAATATATATACAAGTCCGTAATAGTTTGTTTAAAAAAAAATATATACTTTGAATTCTGGACGAATTGCAATTTGGCGTTGACATGGAGGCTTGAGCAAATTTACCAAACTGGGACAAGATTATAGGTTAATGCATTGCCCTATCTTGCCTTCCGGAGTGGAGCATTGTGGTGACTCATTTTGTTCAGGACAACACACCTACAATACAAAAAAGCTTTTAATTATAATAATATTGATTCATATTATAATAAGCATAGCAAGCAGTTTTAAGCGAAGTATTTTATTCCGACTGTCTTAACGTTTTTTTTTGGCCTTAAGATGAATTGCAGTGTCATGTTTGTCCTTATCTTAGGATAACGGAGATAGACTGGATAAAGCAGAAGCTGCGTTACCCAGTTTTTTTTTTACGTACGGGTTTCTTCTTAACTACACAGTTCGCAATATCACAACTCTGCTAATGCATATATATATCCCCTATGTTAATTTTTTTTTGGATTTAAAAATATTTATAAATAATTGATGATTGAGTCAATGTAGGTCGAAATAGGGTTATAGTGTGTGTAAAACGAATATTTAAAATTTATATGAAATACCTACAGCTGGCGCATCGTCATCAATACCACAATGTGACCTCTTCAACAGATTTTTGTCTTGCAGCGTCTTGTTCGCTTTGTTGACTATCGACAGTAACGGTTGACACTTGAAAGATTGACTTGCATTGTCCCCGACCGCCGTTTAAAGCTATTTCGCATGGTCCTTGCTCTAGAAGTTTGTATAATTTAGTTTCATCGGGAGATAAATGAAAACTCGGTACAAATGTTAATTTATTACTCGAAACATTATTAATGTCGTAGTTGTGTTAAAAAGGTCAATATTGTTAAAAAGGACATTCATAAAATATTGGTAAATTTATGATGTCTTATTTTTTAGCGTCATGTCTAATATTTTGTGTACAAATTTCACACAATTCCAATAAACTTTAAATTGTGCTGTTCTATTATTATAAGGTTACTTCAAACCATTAGAAGACCAACTTTTCTTTTACTTTAATTGTTTTCAATGGATTGTAGTTTAAGACAAGTTTTGGCTTGTTAATAATAAAGAACTTACGTCCATATATCCCAGTGGAAACAGCAAAAAAAAGCGAATAGTGTTATCCAATAGTACATGTTGTAAATTATTATCACATATCAAAACACTTAAGAGTAACTTTTTACTATGAACTTGGATCAAATAACACAGCTTATTTATATCTGACACTTATAATAATATGTATGAACAAACAACAAAGCTGCAACAAGTTTGCACACTACCATGTCAGCAATAAAGTATAAACTTAATCGGGCATGTTTTATTATGTCCGATATAATGCAAACAATAACTGGTATTGCAAGTAATTTCACAGTGGAATCGGCATTGCTTCTTTGTGGCGATTTTGTTTACGGATCACCAAATTTTACACTAAATTTCAGGAAAGGAGTCGTATTATGTTCATCGTTTTCCCTTTGTTTTATATATTTTACCGATTTAACTCAGAGCTCTTTTTACATGTTCCTTTTAAAATATACATTTGTTTTCTTTCTATTTACTTGTTTCCTTTCAATTATAATAAAAGTTTCATTTGTTTAAATTACTAATCGAACTGTTGCTACAAAAGAGTAGCAATAGTTCAATGTTTTTTTACAACCGAACTAATGCAACTAAGAGATGCAGTAGTTCGATCAACCGGACTACTGCTACTGGACCCATTGCTCGATTGTTTTTGAGTCGTGTCTCTTAACCTCCCAAGTTGGACCCATATATATTTTTTCTCTGTCCTTTTATGGATCGGACTTTCATGTTTTTCCCATTGAAATTACAATTATATCGGTTCTTCGATTATACTAACAAAACACTGTTACAAAACACTTCTTAGATTGCCATATTACAAGTATTAAACTAATAATTTAAACTTTATAATTTTAGATGTTTGGGTGAAGTTAAATTTTACACCATTCGACCAGAATTCTTAATGACACTTTTGACGGTGGTTTATCTGACTGGTATCTTAGTCCGAATCTATGAAAATTATATTATATTAGGCGTATCCTGCAACAAACTATAATTTTCAGATATTGTAATTTGCAGTGAACAACTTTATACATATATATTACACAAGTAAAACTGAAGCCTTGGGGTCAATATAGAATTAAGGTGAAAACACACTACTGTGTCGTGTTACGTGTGCTGTGTCGACACATCATTCATGACACTATGATACGTGATACATATTTTTTTCCTAACCATTCTAAATGAATGAAACCGATATGCTTCTGATGCAACACACATATGTTTAAACCTTTAGGTATGGGATATTTTAGGTACCTATATCTCATAGTCGGGCATACCCCGAAATACACATGTTAGTAGCCCTTATTGAATAGGTATGTATACTCTTTTAAATCATGTGTACTATCTTTCGACGTGTCATAATGCGCCAAACACGCGTATTAATATTTTAGTCATATATATATGACTAAAATATGTCATATATATAAACTTTTAGTCATATATATATGACTAAAAGGTAGATAGATAGATAGATAGATTAACTCTTTATTGTACAAAACATAAGAAATTATACAAGACTGCATATACATAATCTTACAAACTATAAACCTTGTATTATTGGCGGCCTTATCGCGTTCTGCGATCTCTTCCAGGCAACTATTGGATGGACAGAGAGTTTATGGATGGCAAGAGGAGTTGCAGTGTTGGTTAAAAATGATATCATATTATATATTACACATATGTTTTTACATACATAAGTGTAAATCTATATATATATATATATATATACAGATAACAATATACATATATACACAAATAAATAAATATAGGTGCACACATATGAATGCACGGGTATCATGAACCTAGTGACTCAACAACTAAGGTAGTGCTCCTTTATTAGTTTTTTGAAATTGGGAAGTGTTTTTGCGAGCCTGATGGACAGTGGCAATGCATTCCAAAGACGAATGGCCTGAATTGAGAAAGATTTGTCCATGAAATTCGTGGAATGCGTTAATATTTTCAATGTCAAGATCTCTGAAGATCTAAGGACCCTTGAATGTGTGTTATGTAAGAATTTAAATCGTTCTTTGAGATAAGGAGGAGGTTAGGATTGAAAAGTGTACTATATAATAGTGAAAGGATATGAATATTCCGGCGAAGGCGAATAGGTAACCAGTTGAGCTTATTTCGATATTCAGAAACGTGGTCAAATTTGCGTAAACCAAAGATGAACCGTATACAAAAGTTTTGAAGGCGCTCAAGTTTGTTTAATTGGTCCTCGGTGAGATTAGGATAACTGGCATCTGCGTAATCGAGAATGGGAAGAAGAAAGGATTCTGCAAGCGCAATTTTGGTGGTAACCGATATGAAGTTGCGTAATCTTCTCAATGACCCTGCAGAGGCAAACATTTTTCTACCTACCTCTTGTAGCTGCGGACCCCAGGACAAATTTTATCGATAAGTATTCCCAGATTTTTAACTGTATTTGCGATGGGAATGGAGGCACCATCACAGAATATTTGGGGTAGCTGTGTCCAATCGATTTTAGATGTTGCCCTGGAGCTACTAACAACAATAGCTTGAGTTTTACACGGATTTACGTTTAATCATTAATAAAAGGTACATTAAATGTATATATATATCATGTACCTTTGATGATAATAATAATAATAACAATAACAACCTGACTTATCTCACACACTCTCGCCGTCTGATACCTAACTAGGCAGAGCCTGTACTATGGTAACAAGACTGCTGATAAACATACTTATATATTTCTAAATACATGCATATAAGATGTAAAAAAGTTATAGCTTTTAAAAGAGAAAAATTTAATATTGTAAGCAAGTTTTCATCGTGTGAGAGCCATGCTTCGGCACGTATGGGCCGGCTTGACCGGAGTGATACCACGGTCTCAAAGAAAACCGCCAGTGAAGCAATGCTTGTAGGAGCTTATCTGTATCTGTATCTACTTCGTTCGCGACAAAATTTTGGCGAAATCTATTATACGGGAACCGTACATTTTTCCGGGATAAAAAGTAGAATATGTAGTAGTAGTAAAAAGACTAACACGTCCATTTATTCATCCTCACAAACTTTCGCCTTTATAATATTAGTAAGACTAGTAAGATTCCCAAAATATTGTACACTTATTCTTTGAAATAAAATAACAATATTATATTTGAAAGTATTTATTATTATATTTTTTTAAAAGATAGAATCGTATAACATTATGGAACAATAGTATCCCTAATCCAAGACATGTACACGTATACGTTGGTGTACACTATAGGTACGATATCTTGGCATGGTATAGAACCAAAGCTGACTATTCCAACACATTCGTATATCATACTGTTTCTATATATTAATACGTTGTCGCCTTTGCAAGAATTTTCATTTTCAACACTTCGAATACAAAGGTGGCCTGCTCCTAGAGTTACTTTCGAGGACTGCTGAGAATATAAATCTTGACATTGCTGAAAGAGAATACGGTTTGATAAGTTTATTGGAACTTATTATGCCCTTATTATGCGTGTATCCATGTTTACTGCATCGATTTAGCTGTTTACTGCTATGTTCACAAACTATCGAACCTTATTAATTTTACCGTAAGCCAATGAAGTGCAGGAAATGCTTTGAATTTTACACACTTTGGATTTCAGCAACTATTAATAAAGTGGATAGCTTACTACGTCCAGTAGGTTCTCCACAATATTATTAATCACTACATATTATAAAAGAAAGACCCCCGCCGCGTTTGTCTGTCTGTCTGTTCGCGATAAACTCAAAAACTACAGAACGGATTTTCATGCGGTTGTCACCAATAGATAGAGCGATTCATGAGGAAGGTGTATAATTTTTTAAGGTTTTGTGTAAATTGGTTGAAATATGATGATGATTGTTGAAGATGTTTCTGCTATATATATAGATGCCGTGCGAAGTCGGGGCGGGTTGATAGTAACAATATAATTATGAGTGGACAGAAGCAAGTATGGTCGTCCAGGATTGTTTTTTTTTTGGACTATAGAGATTATCTTAAAACCGAACTCCTAATGGAGGAGAAGTAGTAAAAACTGAACTGACTTTATAAACACTGTGATCATTCAATGAAACATTAGTTTATGGGTAGGATCCCGGAACCAAGACCGAGTTTTTTTTGTCTCCCGTGAGATAGTGATTTATAGTAACGCATCACAAGGCTAATACAGTTTAAAGGCTTCTACCTGCAGGTCCTTCGTCGCTTTTGTTATCCTGTGTATCCTAAACAACCGCCCCTGTGGGCAGCAAACTGGTCAGATCCATCATGATGCACCATCAAGCGTTCCGCGTACTGTGAATCTAATAGCGGTAAATATCCATTCTATTAATGAATTATAACCACGCGGTGCCCGTGCAACGGAAGCGGTAGCAATCGTGGCAACAGAGCGTTTTTCTCTAAGAGAGGCGCTTCTGCTTTCGGATTATATTCTGCGGGAGCAAGAGTTGCTTAGATGTTGGGCTGCTCTGTTCCTCGGGTATCACTTTCACTATGGAAAATAAAGCGTATCATATCATAAGTGTTTACAACTTTTTCTAGATCATTTATGGAAGTATGTGCAACACCAAGAAGCTATTTTGAAGGAGATTGTTGTATTGGACCAGAAAATCCAATAATTATTTCCGACGAACTTCGATAATTTCTAAACATAGTAGTAATCGTGAGATATGCATATCTTACTGTAACTAGGGTAACCCGAACTATGGTAAATCTTAAGATTAACCAGTTAAACCTAAGATTTACCAAAACTATTATGTCTATATTTCGACATTACCGTTTCTCTGTGGTAAAACCTAAGATTTATCGAGTGGATAGTGGTAAAAGTTCGAAATGATCGATGACCACAAACCATTGTGGACTTTTACCATTAGGAGTTGTTAAGTCTTAGGTTTTACTGGCTAAGCTTAACATTTACCGTAATTCGGTGTTTTACAATAACACATACAAATTAAAAAAATATTACTTCAATGGATGTGCCAAAGTAACTAGGGTTATTTAAACTCAAATTCTTATTTCAAAGTGACAAACAACCGAAAACACAGAGTTCATAAATCAATAAATCTTTAAGATAAATAATAATAAATATTGTATTGGGACATATTACAAAGCGCTATCTAGACCCAAACACGGATAAACATACTTAGATATTTTCACCAATCCAAATAGAAGAAGAAGAAAGAAAGAAAAAAAAATGTAATTGATTGCAAAAACCCCGTTTTCTTTTTGTTTGTTACCTAAGTAGTAAGTACCATGTATAAAAATATTTGCTCTAAGCGGGCATCTCTGCACTACTGCTTCGCCACATGGGCCGTCAAAGTCGTTCTTTTTAATCGATCGTTTTAAAAAGATTCAGATTTGGTATATTTTAAATTACTTTGTCTAGTGTAGTGAGAACCATTACTGGTTTGGTAATCGTCATTGTGGTCTGTGTATCATACAAATATAATCACTCACATTCCAATTTATGTAAGCAACGTCAGCCTGCAATTTTATATCACTTATCATTGGCCATAAACCAGAAGTACCCCAGCCAGCAGCTGTTAATTTTATATCACCAGTCCTTCGCGTGATATCTGCGGCTGGCAGACAAATGGGTCGGATAAAGTCTGAAAATCAGATATTGCATAGTTAAAAAAAAACATAAAACTATAAAGACCAAGTTTTGGGATGCTGTAGATAATATTATTATTATTTTAACCTGTTCAGTATACAGAGTACCGGACAGGATTCATAATGTGATTATTTACAAACTAATGTCACGACGCTAAAACACTCACATAGTCATTTTGCTGTCAAATGGTGTTCTAAATACTAATTGTTAGAACACCATATTGTTTTATTCGTTAGACACAAGGATGTAAAACACTACTAGTCCTTTCATAACAAACCGCAAATAGCGAAGCACACAGCACGAACTCCGGGTTTCCTTATTTTTTACTGCTCTCTGCCCAGATAGACTTTCCAAACATTTAATGAACGGAATCAACTCAGAACAATTGTACGCGGGGACACTGAAGTTTTGCATAAGTCATTTCACAATAAAAACTTTCGTGAGTGGTATTCATATTTATTAGAAACTATACGGTTTTACTCACGTTTGTATTTCGGGGATGCCCGACTAGTTTCGGACCCGACGGGGGCCCTTTCTCAAGGAGTGAAGCGTCCTGCCGCGACGGTGTCAGGCGTCACACTGGGTTTACAACGCTGCCACCGGTTCCTTTGCCTTTCGGAACGTGCGGATGTAGACAGTTGCGTTTCCGTTGCGTTGTGTGATGTGCTGTTGTTACCAACATCCACCGCGGTGCACACTATACGCTTCACTCCTTGAGAAAGGGCCCCCGTCGGGTCCGAAACTAGTCGGGCATCCCCGAAATACAAACGTGAGTAAAACCGTATAGTTTTTAATAAATATAACTCATTAATAAAACAATTTACATGTAAAGTAATATATTTCCTGATTTTCGAAGTATTCTTCATTACATTTTAAACATTTTTTCATTGGATCAAACCATTTTTGAAAACATGAGAACCATTGATCTAAGAGCATGTTTTTCACGTGCTGGTTAAAAGGTATCACGGCCTCTTCAGGCCCCATAAATGTCATACCTCTTATAAAGTCTTAAATTTTTGGGATAATAAAGAAATCGCATGGTGCCAGATCTGACCTATGTGCGCTATGGGTCACTATCTCTACCTTTTCAGAAGCCAAAAATGACTTTGTCATGTTCGCGGTGTGCACCGAAGCATTGTTATAGTGCAATAGGATGCGGCTTCTTGGTCGTTTTTCCCTAACTTTTTCAAAGACACTGAGCAAACAAATGGTGGTGTACCATTCAGCATTAGCTGTCTTTTGTTCTTCAAGTGAGATTGTGCATACAGGACCCGTCCGGGAGAAAAATAAATCGCAATATGTTGTTTGCTTACGTTTCTCGCCTGCCTAAATTTTGTTAGTTTGCTGTCACCTTCGAACACCCATACAGAAGACTGTTGCTTTCTTTCCGGCATGTAACAATGTTTCCATGTTTCCTGTCATAATGTCATACACAGCATTTGAACGTCCGTGATCGTACTTTAACAACATTTTTGACGCCAATCAACACGAGTCCGTTTTTGTTCTGCTCATGAGGAATCCAGCGGCAACAAAGTTTTCTAACTCTTAAATGGTGATGTAAGATTATTTTTGAGTTTGACTCATACCAATCCCCAAATGTCCTCGAATCTCCTCATAGGTGATACGCAGGTTTTCTTCAATTAGTTGCCTGACAGTAGCCACATTTTCCTCAGTGATCGCAGTTGAGGGCCGACCTTCACGAATTTCATTTCATCATGGAGAGAAACACGGCTACGATAAATTCTGCGTAGAGTGCTCAAATGAGGTGCTTTCCTTCCAAAAGTATTTTGAAGACGAGCAGTGCAGTCTTGCGGAGTCAGTGAACTTTTAAAATCATAAAAAAAATTGTCGCCCTAATACATTTTTTCGCGTTAATTCCATTAGGCTACGGACGACGAATTTCAACTTATAAAAAACAATTGACACGCAATTTCTCGCCATTTTTTTTAAATCTTTGATTGAGTTTCTTATGTTTAAAAAAATATGGCATTCAAAATTCAAACATTTATGAGCGGCACGGAGCGCAGAACTTTCAGTGTGCCCTATGTAGTGGCGGTAGAAATTCTCAGAACTGCACAAGGCTGGCTTCTGTCCGGCTTCATGTGAATTGTGCGGATAAGTCTGCTAAACAGTAAAGGTGAACAGAGAAGTGAAAAAGAAAGAATATTTATATATATCAACATTGATAGCAATCTAAGTCCTAAATAAATAACTTAGAAATAGCGTAGCCAACAAAGACCTGAGAGCCAGTACTGAGCGATGAAGGGACTTCAATGAATATATTGATTTAAATGTCTTAAAATTAATAAATGTATATATATATATAATAAATTAAAATAAACCTAAACCTTTATTGGTTCAAGTGAAAGTAATCAGAAATTTTCAGACAAACCTGTAAAAGGTGCATTTCGGATCATCCTAATCAACGCTATATCGTTTGTCTTATCCTTTGGATTGTAATGCGGGTGTGGAATATTTTTTTCAATTGGTATTGTGAGCGTGCCATCGGTGCATTCCAAACCACCGCCTTCAACTACAGTACAGTCAGGACCTTCCTTACTAGTATTGTACTCTCCAAGACGAATGCTATGACTAGAGAATTAACACATTATTATAATATGGTTACGGACGGTTGTGAATCAAGTTGCCTAAAAAACGGGTCGCGGTCTTCGTTAGCCTTGAAGTCGCTAGTCATAGAACGCAAAAACAGAAGAGATTAGAATAAGGACGATTTGTATGTATATATGGATGTACACCTTAATGGCTTCGTTTCACCGTTGATCATTGACTTAGGTCGAAATTCAACCAAACTTTTCGTTAAAAAAATAGAGAATAATTTCTGATGTAGGTCTTTTAGAGTGGAACTAAATAGTATAGCTTTTATATCCACCTGACCAGTCAGTACTGATTATTTCTGGCGACACCGTTTGGAAAAGAGCAAATCTTTAGCACCTCCCAAAAAGAAAACACTCTGCATTCCCTAATTCTTTAAAGGGGTGGCGGGCTCTATCTGGATGACGACGACTCTCATGAAAAGGAGTATAATATTTTCAGGGTTCATGTTTGTATGTGAGTTCCTTTATTTTACCTTACATTATTCCCAGTGACACCAGCTACAAAGTTTTTGAAAAAGAAAAAATAAACATGGTTTATAACGCGTGTATGTTGCGTTATTCGTTTTTTGGCAGGGTACCTAGTTGTGTTTGTTGTTTTTTTTAACTAGTAAATTGTTTCCCACTACCCCGAAGTCCTCAGAATCACCGTTTCTGTGCTTTGATTGTCATAGGACATTGACAAAACGATGCTCAAACGATGCTGATTTCACGCTGAATGCGCTTGCACATGCACAACTTATATGAGGTGGCAAAACCGTCTGTGCTACACTAGGCAATTTATAAAAAAATATATAAAGTATATTATTATATGCTATAGGCCATATTATGCTTATCAGTCCTATAATTTTTGTGTCATTTGTGGAAATGCAGTATAATGAAGGGATTGTGCCTCTTTCTTCAAAAGCTTTACCATTGCATTGTGAATCTGGCATTATAAAAAAGAAAAAAAAAACTTTGTTTACACTAACTAGCTAATGCGTTATATATACGTATAACAATTATTACTCTTAAAAGTGTATAATATAGTCCTGAATAATGCGATTGAGAAAAATAAAAATATGGTGTAGGTAAATACTCACGGAATGCCACTGTTACGTTTGGCATGAGCAATTGCTCTTCCACTTGTCAGAACATATTTTCCACTGATGAGGACTCCACTAAATTGCAATTGCAACAAACTATATCTGTCATATTCTATAAGCGCCAACCACGGGTACTGATATACTGTAGTTGCTTCACCTGCCGATACTGAATTTTTTGGCATTTGAGTAAAAAGTAAAACATAAAGTGGAGAAAACAATTAATAAAAGAGATGAAAGAAATAAACATAGCGGAAAACAACCTTTTGCATTGTGATGCGACATATAAGATAAATATTCCTAGGAAAATTCTTATGTAAAATTTGCCGGTGATCACTTTTGAATAATTGAATACCAATCATATTAAATTCCGTTTTTTTCTAAAACTTTTGAGTGCCTAAACAGCATTAGTAGCATATACTTTATTTATTGACTAATCGCGTTCATGTACCGTTGCAAACAATTTTGATGCAATATTATAGATATGAGCTTGGGATTTGATCTTATCATCACGGTATATTTAACAACCCAATCAATACATACGGACTCCGAGGGTTAGCCTCTGACTGAACAAACACCTTATAAACTGATCTCAATGCGTAAAAATTACTTATATAAATATAGCAGGTTAACAAATTCGGTGTTCCTCAGGGTAATGTGTTGAGACCAATGTCTGCTATATATTAATAATCTACTAGAAGTAATAATTTGCATACGGTGTTGGGTGCAAAATGTGTCTACGTTTGAGCAGCATTGTAAGTTTTAGATATATGTTTGACCCTTTCCGTGGAGAAATCAAAAATTAATCTTACCTCTTCTAAGCATCTTTTCTCTTATTATAAAAATATTATCGAATAATTTTTTAACAATTAGATAATATATATAATCATCATCCTTATACTTACCACCAATTTTAAGGTTGAATCTACTATCCACCCCGCAGCATTCAGAACTGGGATCAGGTGGGAAAGCTGTAAGATTACAGTCTCCTTTCATCACACTGTCGAAGTTTGGTACGGGACCGCAGCACACACTGTATTGGTCTGTACCGCGACATCTGCAAAAAAAAATTAAATACTATGTACCTAACATTGAATAATATATATATACATTATTACATTAACAAAAAAAAAACTCAGGTCAGGTTTTTTTCAAATCAACATTGATTTAGACTTTAATTGAAATAGTAGATTGCGTCTGGTTGAGATTTATACGAATAAAAAATATCATGTCCTTGTTTTTAAATTAATTGCCAAGACTCGTACGCATTTTAGATGTGTAAATCGAGACTTAACCATACGTAGTTTTATAAGGGATTAATTAAAGTTACCATGTAACAGATGTTAATAAAATATTTTTAGTTTTTAAGTATTCCATACTTACTTTGAATTCTCTACGAACTGCAATTTGTCTTTCGACAGGGGTGGCTTCAGTAAGTTTAGAATAGTCTGGCAAGAGTACAAACTGATGCATTGCCCTGGTTTGCCTTGCGGAGTGTTACATGGTGGCGGCTCACTTGGCAGAGGACAGCATACCTATAATAAAACGAACTAAACAAGTGTAGCATCAGTATCATAATTATTTAAAAACAATATTTTAATAGTAGTTTAATTTTTGGCGTTAATCGTGTCTCCGGCTCTGCGTTTATCTTCCTCTCCATCTATTAATTCTGCTTTTGGAATTGTTTTTTCTGATCAGAAAGAATGAGGTTTAAAAATAAGTGACTTTCTATCTAAGCTATCTATATAGGCTAAAGACACGAAGCTGGAGTCAGGTCCAAACTACTGGATAGAACTACACCAACCACAGGTCCTCTCCACCGACCGTCACTATTACTCCAGAATAGTACGGGAAACAGAAGATAAGTACCGCTTGTCAACATCTTGGAATCCTGTCATCAGCAAATGCAATCGTCAGCGAAAACACGCTACTCGACAACACTCAACGGACGTCGTAAGTGTGGTGTGTCGAAGTACCGACAGTGCGAACGTAAATAAAAACAATGAAGACCAAGGGCGGGTAGTTGCCGAAACTCGCCCTTCACGGATGCATCGCTAAGCTCCCACCAGTCTACCCGTGAACACGATCGGTGCAAAAATGTATTTTACCTTCTAATTAAAGTCGTTTAAGTCCCGATTTAGCTGTATAAAAAGTCCGTCTATGTTCTACCATATTGGCGTGCAAATCATAAAATAATTAAAAATGTTACATAATTATATTGATTAGATTATTGAATAAAATTAATAATTAGAACTAATAATAAAACAAGACAATTATAATAATAGTCATAAACCAAGTAACATATGTAGAATATAAATGTATAAAAACAATTAAAGACACGAATGTACAATAACATATAAACCTCCAAATTCCCATTATGGTAATTCTATAATCTTTTAAGATGTCGACATTATCGCAACCGGTTTTCGGAAATGTCGCGAACTTCCGCGTTTATATTCGTCATTTATTGATTACAATAAGACTTTATATCGCGCCTATAATACCTTTCGCCTTCGGGCATTGTTAATATACTTTACTCTGGTCAATTTAGGCAATAGCCTTTTTTCTGACTTAGCTGTTGACTGGTGTGTCCTAGTCACGGAGGTCAACACTAAATATGCATGCATGAAGCATAAAGCAGACTTCAGCGGGATCTAGTCCTGTTTGGTATAAAGCACAATTCCTGCACAAGATTCCCAGAAAAGACCACATTTTTGTGAAATTAGAGTTGATGTGTAAGCGGAAACGACTATGTTTCAAAAAAATTGCTTTAAACCTTATACAGAGTGAAAGAACTGCCAGTGCTGCACAGTGGTGGTAATGCGGAGTAGAAGGCAAAGGGAAACCACTACTATTTAAAAAAAGATTGCCGTTGAATATGAATGACGACTGCCTAACAATAAAGTTACGAATTAATGTAATACCTACAGCTGGTGCATCATCATCAATACCGCAATGTGACCTCTTCAGCAGACTTTTATCTTGCAGCGTCTTGTTCACTTTGTTGACTATAGACAGTAACGTTTGACACTTTAAGATTGACTTGCACATTCCCCGACCGCCGTTGATTGCTATTTCGCAAGGTTCTTCTTCTATAATTTAATAAAATTGAAATCAAATATGATAATATCATTTTTCTTTACAATAACTTAACACAGAAACATGTTTTCTGAAAGGTTTTTATTTTGAATCTATTTAATTTTTTCACAAATCATCTTCATTAATTTCGTCTCAATTAATTATATTATTACGTAACAATTACAATTATTAACAGAAGACCCGGGAATAATTTTTCGGTCACTAGCATGAACACTGAACAGCGCAGACTGTCGAACCCTTTCAGGCTCTCAGAATATTCTCTTAAAAATTAAACACAATAAACGCATTTAGGTATGACTTTACAGTAAAAATATTCTTAAAATAGAAGCTGATTAAAACAAAATTACTTACGACCATATATAACACAACAGATAGCAAAGAATACGAACGATATTATTCCATGGCTCATTTTGCAAATTGATAACAGACTAAAACATAGACGAACTCAAAATAGGTACGTTTTACGCTATGAAGTTGTCTCGGTTAGTCGACATGTTTAATAATAAATTAAAATAATGGAAATAAATACACCGGACATCTAAGTACGATCAACAAAACTTGAATAACTCTCAACGCTATTTCTTCAAAGTTAAAGTACAATTTAAACTGGTAATTTTATGTGACGTATAAATTCAAGGTAAACTACTATTGCAAGAAGACTTCACAGTGCGAGTCCAGGTGTCTCATTGCTGAAGTTCGTGTTTACCGTACAATGTTTTTATATTTTTTAGGTCTTTTTATAAATCTATTCCTTACAGCTCTGTATGTAAAGGAACCGAGTCTTAAAGTCTTAAGTAGGCGTGATGTGAAAATGAATTACTTAGTTTATGTAACGTAGCATTTTGCCTTGTGCGACATTCTATGGTTATTAAGACGACTGTTGATCGATTTAGTTGAGAATAGCAAAATAATCAGATGCCTAGATGGCTCTGTAAGAAATTGTAAAGTATTAAATTCTTGAACTTCTTTAAGTGAGTAGTATTTATTATAAAGTACCTGGGAGATCGAGCTTCGCTCGGTAGCTTTTTGTAAAGATGCGTTTTTACATAAATACAACTATGCAGTTTAACTTAAAATGCAAAACTGTATCTGTAAACAAAATTTCATCAAAATCGTTAGAGCCGTTCTGAGATACCCGAAGTATAAATACATACACAAATAAATACATATATACAAGAATTGCTTGTTTAAAGTAATAAGATAAATAGTGTTCCATATTAAGGGTCTTGCATTGTTATCGTGTCTTCGTCTTGCGGTCCCGATCAGAAAAATTTATGGTTGCTTACCAAAAGGCCAGGTGGTAGTGCGTACTTGACCATTGACAAGTTTTGTCTTTAAGGCAAAGCTTTGTTGTCGTTCCTTTCGATCCTGTCGGTTGCGGAGGAAGGTTGAGAGCTTTGAAATAAAAGTCTCAAAAATGTATTCTAAAAAATGTAGTCTCAAAAAGGCAATGGCCAATTTTGGCCAAGGGGGTGCAATTTGTTTTTGTTGGCCCGATTCCCGGACCCTTTTAGTGTATACGACCCTTTTTTTTTTCGTGTGGAAATACACTGTAGATTATATTAGTTTAATATTTTATGTATTTTCTGTATCTTCTCGTATCATACATTTTGTATAAAATAATTGTTATATTAAAGTTGTGTTGTAGAATTCAGTTTTGTGTACTCATTTTTATTCCGGTTTTCGTGGTATTATAAGATAAATTTTTGCTATAAATTTTCTGAAAGCCGGGTTACTACCAAAACCTTTTTCATTCGTTATAAACATGTCTGTATTATTTGCATAGTTTAGAGGTTACACACTCGTAAATTATGCAAATCATACAACATACAATAGAATATATAATTATTGGGAAAGCACTTAAGCGTTATACTAAAGATTGAGTTTGACCGCGTCTCTTTAGCTGTAAGAAAAACCCTATTTAGAAATATATCACACAAAAATCTATAACTCAATCAATGTTACCGAAATAACATTATAATTTTCTTCCAATTTCTTCTTAAAATTCCAAAGTCACACAAATTATGTATAATAAATCTTTTATTTGCCACTGTCCAAATAGAATATTAATAACTACGGACTATTATATCTGGAGCTTTGGTGATGCTACTCATCAACAGAACCAACAAAACAAAAAGATTTCAGTAAGGGTATGACGGAATCAAATTGACTAAAATCACTCGCTTTCCCATATAAAGGCTTTCGAACGAAGGATAGCTAACAGAGAGAGAGAGAGAGAGAGAGAGATCGACTCCTAGCCCTATAGCTTCAGCAATGCGTTGCATCTTCTAAGATGCATGGTCGCAGGTAGGACTTGCTTCCTTCCTGGAGACGAATGCAGGTAGTTCCCTGTCCCGATGCTGTGTCGTCCTGTATACAGCACTACAACGTGACAAACATTGATCCATGTTATTTTTAGGGTTCCGTACCTCGAAAGGAAAAAACGGAACCCTTATAGGATCACTTTGTTGTCCGTCCGTCTGTCTGTCTGTCTGTCAAGAACCTTTTTCTCAGGAGCGCGTTTAGGTATCAAGCTGGAATTTATATCAAATACTCAGGTCTACTGTCTCTTGGAGCTGTGAAAAAAATCAAACTTCTAAGCCAACGCAATCAAAAGATACAGCCGTTTATGCCGCAAATTTCCGCAAATTTTCGACACTCGCAAGGGAATCAAAACCTACAGGGTACTTCCCGTGAACTCAGAATCTTGAAATTTGGTATGTAGCAACTTCTTATAGCACGCGTAAAGGAAAAATGTGAAAACCGTAAATTGTTAAGTACATCATATAATAAAAATATTTTACGGAACGCTCGGTGCGCGAGTCCGACTCGCGCTTGGCCGGTTTTTTTATTTATTATTTATGCACAAAATGTGTCAAAGGTGGACTTAATGCCGAAGGCATTTTCTCCCAGTCGACCTTTAAGCGATGCAGACACAAAACAAGGTAGATGCATAGAGATTTTGAAGTATGTAAATATATTTTAAGTCGAATAAAATATTATATTAGTATCCACGGTACTTTATTATATACATGCTAATATATATATGTTAGCTCGTCGATGAATTTTTGTTATAGTTGATTATCCTCGGACGAGGTCCGACAGCAAGTCCTCCGTCGATACTTTATCGTCTGCCAATTTGCCTCAGTGGTCATGTTCCAGCTAGTACATTACAGAAGATCAGGGACTCCTCCCACATAAGCTCTATCGATTGTTATTTTACTGTCACCTATTTTCTACGAAATATATTAAATCCCTATGCAAATATAAACAGTGTTTTTTTCCTTGTTGCAGGAGCTACTAAGGAGATCGGCACAGCACTGACGCGCGTCTGCTTACGTCATCGCGCGATTGAGACCAGGATGAAAACTTTTATAGGGTAAGACTTTATTATCCTGTTTCCTTAAGGCCTTCCTCTTGGCGATTAGGGTTCAGGCAGGCCTAGACAAGTGGCTCTTTGTTTTCAATAACGTCAGTAGAATAGAAAAGTAAATTGACTGCACAGATGGCGCAATGGTTTATGTCGTCACTACGTCGCGCCGAGTTTAGATAAGCGACACTTTTGACTAACGCTTTCGGTACAAATCATTCGTTACCGAGCGAACGTCCCGTACCTTGTAGAAAACAATCTTTTTTAATCAATTTTACAATCAGCTGATAATTGATAGTGATAGTTGTTCTTTCTGTAAAATGCACTTGTTCCAATTTTTTGTGGACTGCCCATTACGTAGGCGTCAACAGTTTTAGACATGGAAACGTTAAGAAACATTTGACACTTGTCTAAGCCTGCTGTTTTTTAACGATTTTCTTTTCTTTCAAAAATTGAGTTAAGCTCTTAAAATATTGATAAGCTCGTATACAATACAAACTATCTTAAAACTTGATTGAATAACAAACATTCTCATTATTAGTATTTTTAGGACAGCTGTTACTAGATGTCTCCTCATACATGTCTTTGGCATGATTAAAAAAAACACCATGAATAAAAACATTTACAATACATTATATTAATCACCAATAATGGAATGGGGTATAGGTACTTTTATTACTAGACGGTCAAAGTCTAACCTGATGTCTACACAAATACTTCTTAGAATCCTTATAGACAAGGGAAAAAACATAAAATAACTGGTTTAATGAAAACGAGTTTCTTAAGTTAATTACGCCACTGCAAATAACTAAGCATTGAATAGTTTTAGGAAAGCGAGTATATCTATAAGTGCATTTTTCTCAGGTCTTGTACCTCGTTATAAAACGCCGCCGGTTAACGGAACCTGTATAGGTTTTGCAGCACCAGGGACATTTTCATTCATCTTGCAATTATTGTATAACCAGTCCGCACACCGATTGAGCTCATATTTGTTATCTTCGGAAACAATGCAATAATATAGTACCATAGAGGTAGTCTCATAATGAAACAGGGAGGCATTAAAAATTTCTTGGCCACACAATAACTCACACAAAACTCGAAGCGATTGTTTTTTAAATTCTGCTTTACTGACTGAATTGCGATTGGCAAATTAGAAAATAAAAATCTATTGTGAGAATTTAATAAAAGATACATGGAATCTGTTCTATAAATACTCCAAAACAGAATGCAGCAACTGCATGGTTCACTCAATAGATATCCAATTTGTATTTTAAGTAACACATTTAGTCGACACATGTCCCAATTAATATAAAAAAGGCTTCGGAACATTTTTTCCGTTAATCCGTAATATCATTATATCAATACATGAAGAGAATTCTTCGTACCCCTTTTTAAGAAAATTTCGCCAACGTAGCAACGTGAGTTTTGGAATATTTACACTTTATATATAGAACAAGTGCAGAAAGCTAAAATTTTTAAACAATAATATAATTATGTCTGAAATTACACGCGTCCAGTATATGTGATTACCTGTCATGTTAAGTAAGTCTATACAATGACAGTTAAAGTTATACTGGCCAATGAAAACACCATGCATCGTCGAAATTCGACCACGAAGCAATCTCTAGTTATGATAAATGTGGTTCTTACTTACAAATGAACCCTTTTTTCTACAAATGTTTGTCTAGTGTCTACTAATATTTGTTTAAGTTGTTTTGTTTAACAAGCGTTGAATGCATCTTTGTATTTTCCTGTCCGACTTCAGTTTGTTATGCTGCATCGTTTTAACATCCTCAATGAAGGTCATTGTTTTTGCCAAGATATCATTTGTTAGATATCCATGGATACATTTATGATTCAGTTTACCTTATATTTAACACAATTAGCAGTGCCTTGCAGTTTCACCCGTGCTTACGGCCGTTGCCATGCTCCCATTAGTCACATCATCCACATCGGATTTGTTGAGCCTGATATTAGCACCTTTAAATAAACAAGTTTATCAACTTGATCTGAATGTTATTATAGATTAATGTTATGTATTAAACAGACGGACAGAACGTATTATTATATGTTAAACAGACGTTCTGAGAACTTTTCATATCAATCAATATGTTTTTACAGTTTTGACAAGTTACTCTTATATTGTAAAGTGCTCTGACTGATTGTATTATTGTTTTACTCAGAAGTGTAGCCCCTAACTTTGCACTAGATAAGTTCCTTAATCTAAAGAGTGAGGTCTGCACCAAAAAACCTCTAGATGAATCGTGAAGAAAGTATTATTATCTACTTCTTTCGCCATCCAGTCCTGAACAGAACAGTATATATAGGCTATCAGCTTTATTGACTGGCCTGTTGGTCTAGTGGTTAGTGCCCCTGACTACTGAGCTAGAGGTCGTGGGTTCCATTCCCACCCAGGACAAATAATTGCGTGATTATCATTTGTTCTGTGTCTGGGTGTAATTTATCTACAATATATATGTATGTAAAAATATATATGTATGTTTGTCAGCAGTCTGATTACCATAGTACAGGCTCTGCCTAGTTTGGGAATAGACGGCATTGTGTGATTATATTATTATTTGTGATTTATGGTGTAAACAATTTTTCTATATTCATCGGACGTTATTCGTTACAAATGCATGTTGGTTGACTGCAAGAGATCGTAGTTGTTAGTTCTGCGATAAGAGCGCCCATTGCTAGAACAACTATTCAACACAATAATATTATGTCACCAGTGTATGATAAAGCGTATTCTTTTTTATTATTTAGTTCTATTTATCTAGTATCTATCTATAACACGCTAGCGATAACCTTAAACCCTAAAGTCATAATCGCAGCTCCCTTACCATAGCTATGTATACAATACAGTGTTAGGAATAATGTTATTTTTCGTTATAGCGTTCTCATGGACACTTTGGTGACACCTTTATCGGAGCGCGCGGACGAGTGGAGGCGTGGTGCGTGTGCGCCGGGTGCGCTTAGCCGCGAACACGCTCGCGAATGCAAACGTGCCCGGGCCGAGTTACGCCGCAGAGTCACTGAAGCACAGCGACACGCAAGGAAGGCGAGGAGAGCGCCACCTGATGCGAAGAGGAAAAATGAAGTTTCTTTACAGGTTAGATACACGTCAATAAAATGTTCGAAGATAGTTAGGGCAGTATGTCCACTTAACATGAACAAGTCCAACGAAGAAATATATACAATTACAAATAGGTATCTTTCTTTATTCAAAAAGTTACAAAGAAATGCTTGTAAACGTCAAGAGCAATTTCTTTAACATTTATTGCCAGTATTTTTTATTCTTTTGATTATATTTCAGTTTTATTTATTTTTATAGTTCCACCGTAATCTATAGAAATAAATAAAATTGAAATGTATGTTTATATTGTCAAAATAAAAGCTTTTTATCATTTGTGCATTCCAGCTTATGTCCAAAACGGCTGGACCGATTTTCACGGGAACTAGCAGACAGCTGATGTAATAAGGATAAACATTACTACTACTTTTATTTAAAGAAAATAATTAAGGCGCAGCTTGTCTAAACTAAATCTAGTTAACATTGGCAGTCAATATGTACCTAGAGTATGTGAGATAAGAGTCGGTCAATTAAAAAATCAGGCATTATGACCAATAGAAAATTACATTTTTAAACTAAGATGTCATGTCTGATTAGAGTGATTAGGCACCACAAATATGTACCTTTTGTTAATTGGGCTACATACATAGAACAGCCATTATCCAAGTGATCCACCTTAGAAAAGACCTCATCTTAGAGTTAGATTATGTTGTGCGCAAGCTTCAAACCATCGCCTCGGTTTGATGGACTATACAGTATAGTCCATCAAAGGTTGTCTGTAAGAGATCGCAGACTGCGATAAGACCGCCCATTGTATGCTACTTAACATTGTATGTTGTATGTATCCTATTTTTGGTGTACAATAAAGTATATTCTATCTATCTATCTATCGGCCTGAGTACCGTGAACGTTGACCTAGTGAAATCCCACCACTCTCAATTAAGAAAGAATCTTAAGTTACTTAGACGATTCGCTGGACTGATTGTGTTAAATGACAGTAATTGATTTGAGGTGGTCTTTTGCTGTGTACTATGTCCTGTCCATCTTAAGGTTTGCCCCTTAATATACACATATGACATGCATAGCTCTCTCCCAATTATGCCACAGCTCCTCATCTCCTTTAAACCCATTTTTGTAATGAATACAAACTCAAACGCATTCAGAAGGTTTTTGAATAAAATGCTTTTACATATCTTCCAGGACATACAAGAACGCAAGCAGCAACTCGAGGACATGGAGGAAAAAGCGGTTAAAGCCGCGCTGATTGAAGAACGTAGCCGCTTCTGCCACTTTGTCTCACTGCTTAATCCAGTTGTGGTAAGATATTCTTTTAAATTCGTTTCTACTACCGGAAAGAGTTTGCTAAGTGAACTGCCACTCAGTGAATGAGAGGTAAAGTCCATAGTCGTTTGCTTCTCCATTCAGTAGCGGAAGTCGTATTTTAAGTAACTTCAGCTATGTTGGCACGTAGCTGAGCGGACGACCATGCCATAGATGTCTTTGTAGAGAGATTACTACTGATTGCTCTATTCGAGGAAAAGATCTTCTGTAGCTTGTTATAAAATGAACCTTTTATTAATTACAGTAAAATTAACACTCTTCGTGATATATTTATTGCAGGAGTCTGAAGTGGCAATGCTAGCCGAAGTTGGCCATTTACAAGAAGGCAGTGAGCAACTCATCAGACACACTGCAGAACCCAGGACTTTACCCGCCGCCAGTTTACAGGTTATTTATTTTGTTTTTTTTTTACGTTAGCTACAAGTATTAATCTTGTTATGTTTATAAATGTAATATACACACTACTGCTCAACGTCATCCTCTGATATCATCAAATAAAATACCCTTTAGAATAGTTCGAAATCAAATAAATATTACATATATACACCCACGCCTGTATGCACTTTTAGCCAATTATCGCTTGTGTTGTCGCTTGAGCACTCATGTAATAGAGGACAAGCCTATTGCCGTCAACCGGGGACTTGGGAGAAAGATGGGGAAATTGGGAGTATATTGAAAAGGAAAAGTAGGTAAGAAGGCAGGGAAAGAATATTGCTTATACGGATGGATTGGGGAGTGTAAGCAATAACTCGAGCAGTTCAGGGTCGCATACCTGTAACTCGGAGTGACTGTGCCGGGAAGTCCGAGCTCTCTAAGATGTACAGCGTTGTGGCTTACTGGCGTCGGATTTACGATCAAGTGGTACCAGCTACGAACACTACCTAGTACACTACCACGTGAACCTATTCCTACTACCACGTGAACCCATTCCCAATACCACGTGAACCCATTGTCATTACCACGTGAACCCATTTCCACTACCACGTGAACTTCTTCCCACTACCACGTGAACCCATTCCCACTACCACGTGAACCCATTCCCACCACCACGTGAACCCATCGCCACTACCACGTGAACCCATTCCTAATACATGTATTTAGCTTAACTCGAGGGGTTAACAAGAATACAGAAATTATATACGTGACCCATTTACTTGTAGTCCATTAAAAAACTATTAAAATTATAATTAAGTAAAACTTAAAAAAACACGATTTAATGGCTAACCGAATAAAAAGTAAAAAAGGGTTACTTTATGGACTTCTTGGTGCCGTCATCAAATCAGCTTCAAGATACAAAATTTTAGTATTGTCATCCAACCTATATATGCATACATTTTTTCGGCCGTAGGGTGGGCCTGGAGATCTGTCATACAGGTTTCGAGCCTAGTATAGACTCCAGCTCTCACTAAGGAACTATATAGTACTTATTTTATTAAATGTAATTCCATGCACTATAAGCTACTGTACCTAATGAGAGAAATAAATGAAATGAAATGAAATATCAAGTTTCATTTCGATACGACACTTAGAAGTAGGTTAAAATTTACTTCAAACATTTGTTTACGTAGTTACAAGTGAAGCTAATGCAAGCTTGTTAAAGAATAAATTCACGTCGACTTTATGTTTTGCTTGCTAGACTTCGCCCACGATCGCTAGATCTTGTCATTCAAATCCCTGAGGAACAATACTTTTTTCTGGATAAAAAGTACTCCAGATGGAGGATGAAGCACCAGGTGATCCGTCTGCTCATTTGCCCCCTATAATATATGTAAAAAAGTGTAACAAACAAACATATTTGATTCCTAAAAAAGGGCAGTAGAATTTCACAAGATTTTCTATATGCTACAGGTGATTTGCGATATAAAGTCCTGCTACAGTGGTTGGGCAGATAGTGGTTCAGCTCCGCACTCTCCATCGGCCTCGTCACGACTCGGCAGCCGCAAGTCTTCTCTCACCTCCATCTCCTCGCTGAACAGCCAGTGCTCCGACCACCAGCACGGTAAGGAATCTCATAATCTATGTATAAATAGGCAAGGACAAAACAGTTCAGTACCTTCTCTGTCGAATTGAGAACCTCCTTCGGTTTGAAGTAGGCAAAAAATTTAAATCAGTCTTTTTAGGTTAGGTAGGTATAACCTTACTAGTATTGTAAAGTATATCCATACTAATACTATTAGGCTATCCCCTGACACTGGCCGGTTAATTCATCGGTGTAATAAAAAAAATATTCATCATAATTTTTTAATTAGCTTATTAACTTGACTGGTGGATTCAAATTTTTAATTGAAAATTAAATTGAAAAAATAGAAATATTAATATATTTACGGCACCTATTCACCATCAATGCGACAAGCAGTCCTGCATGCAGAGGCTGTCTCAATGCGGAGGAAACGGCCGCCCACGTTGTTTTGGAGTGCGAGGGAGTGGCTCGACAACGGGCAAATATCCTCCCAAAAGCCTGTGAACGCCCCAAGAGGCTTCTGTGCTTCTAGAAGGAGCTAGGCTGGCTCAACTAGTCAGCTTATCGAAACGCCTGAGTCTAGATGCGGAAACAGAGCCCTATACCTATACCAATACCTATACGATTTTACTCATGTGTGTATTTCGGGGACACCCCACTAGTTTTAGACCCAACGGACAAAGGACCTCCTTTATCAAGGTGAAGTGTCCGATTCTGAGTCGGAAGCGAAGGGATTTTTCATTAATATGAATATCACTCACGGAAGTTTTTGATCTTAAATAGAGAATGTAGACATAAAATCAAAACCAAAACCATTTATTTCAATTAAACCAATAATAGGTATTTTTGAATTGTCAGGAGTAGGAGTCAGTCAGACTAAGTCAGTCGTGAAGCTAGTTGCCAAGAAACTGGGTTTTACTTAACAACTTGTAAATAAGATATTTGTAGGAGCTTAAGAATTATATCAACTAATCCCACTATCCCACTAATATTATAAATGTGAAAGTTTGGATGGATGGATGGATGGATGTTTGTTACTCTTTCACACAAAAACCACTGAACCGATTGCGATGAAACTTGGTATGTAGATAGCTGGAGACCTGGATTAACGCATAGGCTTACTTTTCCCGATATTTCCACGGGATCGGGACTTACGCTGGTGAAACCGCGTGGCGCTGCCAGTGGTGATATAATTCTTAAGCACGTCCGAAGCTTAGTAATAGATGTCAAAGAATTTTGACATTGCTTCCTAAAGCTTGAAGGTTTATTTTTCATAGACAGAAGTGTGATAAAACTTGTTATATAATGTGGATATTAATTCAAAACAATCAACAAAGTGTAAATGTTCCAGGTGTATCTGGTTCAACAGTGAGCTGTTCCACTCCGATATCAAACGCTTCGTCGGCTGGCACCATCCCGGCTCCCAGTAGCGAGTCACAGCACTGTCTCTCTCAGGTATGCGAGAAGAAACAATAACGTATTTATCACGTATAGTATAATATTATGTGTGCGTGTGTCAGTAGTAAAATGTCTATTAGTAGAAAATCATAATTTTTACTTTTCTTCCAAGAGCGAATTCAACTATGAAACTATGACATAAATGTCGCTTAAGGCACTCAGCGATATCGCAAAGGAAGCCTTGTATACGAGTTGATTACTCAGTCTAAAATAGTTTTTATTAGCAAATCAACTTGGCGTCAACCAAAAAGTATTAGGAAGGAATTCTGTTCTTTAGACTTTTTCTAAATTGCCATTATGGTGCAGTAGAATAATGTTGAGGCATTTTGTAAATTTGAAATATAAAAGAGACGAGGAAGATATACTTATATTTACTTTTTATTTTCGTTATTACGTGTAACAAGCAGTAACGTAGCCATCCATTTGCTTAAGTAGTAAAGATGGAAAAGTAATCAAACTTCTTAGAATGGTTTTTTCATGATGTCACCGTAGCTTGTGGTGCGATGATGGCTTCGTTTGTGCATTAGATTTTGTTATTCGTTCGCACATTTTGCTTTTACCATTTTGTAAAAAGATCTCCTTATCCTAGAAGTTAATTGACGGATCCCTGTCATGGTGTCTGTCTTGACACCAGAATAGGGATTTTCAATCCGTTGCGTTGGTGTAATTTTTTATGATATTTTATTTTTAGATTTTATTTTGCTTTTTTTTTTGCTTAATATTCTAATTTACCTGGTGTATAGTCCGCGTTCCGGTTGGCAAGCGTTTGCAGCGCTGACTCCGGATTTCGCTCACAGGATGCGCTACAACGACGCTCGCTCTACGTTGACAATGTAATTTTTATTTTATTTTGCTTTTATTTTTTTTTTTTAAAAAGCCTCTTATATTTTGACTTAAGAGCCTTTTTTTTTTGGGCTAAGGTATGCCCAAAAATCTATCGATTTATCGCATCGTAATCGTATTGAATATGTGTGTATCGATACGCGACAACATCCCTATGTATCGATATATCGTATCGTAGTCATATCTCATCCGTTTAAATTGATATGAGACTATGGTAAGTCAATGCTATGAAATGGGTTTTTAATGTTTTAACGGATTTATTTTTATATAACAAAAATAAGCTTATATTAAAAAAATGTAATGTAAAAACAATCTACCTCCTAGTCTACACACGAGCGAGCTATTCTTGTTCTGCATATAACCAAACATATCCAAATAAGAGATACTTATAACAACTTTCTTTTCATAGGATGTAATCTACATCTTAGAATTAAGAACAAATAACACATTGTTATAGTTTATAGTGTTAATGCAATATTTTTGGTAGGAGTACGATATATCCAAACGTATCGTATGGCTAAAATATCGATGTTCTGATATATCGTATCGTATCGGGCATCCCTACTCTTGTTCCGATTGTCAGAAGAAGCCCTTGTGTCAGCCAATAGTTCCAGGCAACTGCTTTAATTTCCCTTAAAATGCAAGAAACTTTTGAACACTCGCATTTTAAACATCAGATCTAGGTTATGTGTAACCAACTTGATAGGCGTATAAATATTTTTTTTTTGTTACTGAATATCACTGTCTGTACTTTGCAGGGTTCCGACAATCAGAGCGTAAGCAGCGAATGTATAACTCAGACGAAAAGTAACATCGAAGATGATCATGCCGATGACGACCATGACGTCATTGGCAACGCAGGTAAGCTTTTTACGTCATCAGATCTCTTTTGGTTAGGTTTTATTTTGCTTTTATATATAAAATATATTATATTTCATATTTCATGTACTGATATATTTTGCACGTTCAGTAATGTCTTATGTTGGTGGAGAGTAAAGATCCCGTTTACTACTCACTACTCAGACGGTCGAGACGTGGACCTTGACTCCTGGTCTCTTGATAAATTACGAGATATGGTTCTGGAAGAAGAAATTCATAGAAGAACCAAAGTAGCCAAACAACATTTGTTATTAGCAAGATAGTTCACATAAGCAGCTCCCATATAATAACAAAAATTAGATCAATCGCTCCTATCCCAATTTGAACTTCAACGTATATTTTAATCTAATACATGCAAATATAATGATGTAATTGGTTTTTTATCGCGCTCCAGATATAAAAATATTGCGAGGAGGCCAATCAGGGCAGAGTAAATGTTGCTGAACCCCGCATAATTGTGACACACAAGCGACTGCTACGTATCGCTGTTTCTTGTTTTTCTTCCGTGGGTAGCTCATATAGTCCAAGAAACCTATTACCGCGTTGGAGAAGACAGTTATACATTTAGCAACTACTTGTGTCCACCGTATTTGATGTGGTCTAAATTGGCAATCACAATGTATATTTGACCAAATTTTGTTAAATTTTGTTCCAGCATCAGCAACATGGCCAGATCTAAAGGACACCGCTCAGTTTGAGAGGGCAGCATCCGCTATCATGGGTGGTAGGCCACACACTATTTCAGCTGGTAACATTTTTTTTTGTTTTATATTTCATATTTACGTTGATGTTATATTCATTTATTTACCCAACGTTTCCATTGAAGTGCACCTATGACCGTCATCGGTGTAATTCGATCGAAACGAAAACGTAAACATAAAGGTATGACGGCTTATTAATATTTTTGTGATGAGAATATGAACATATAAAATACTAGCTGTTGCGCGCGACTTCGTTTTCGTGGAAATTCAAATTTATCTCATTGGAACCGTACATATTTTTATAAAAATAGCTTATAATCTATCTCCTTGCCAAATTTTATTACGATCCGTTTAGTCGTAAAAAGGTAAAAAACAAACAAACAGAGTTACTTTCGCTTTTATGATATTAAGCATTTATTTTTCATCAATGTTTTATGTATTATTTTATGTTTTATCATTTGTTCACGATTAAGCCAAGATAACAAGTCTCGGTGCCACCGAGAGTGAGAGAGGGGGAGACTGGATCGGACTCGATCACATTTTGTGAAATTTAATAAGGATATTTTTTTGTCCAATATTACATTCTTTATAATAAATATTTAGTTTTTTCATATTTATTGTGTACTACTTACGGTCCACGTGTCTACCCCTTTTACCTATAATCACTAATGGCACTCGGTTCCTATGTTAGTCTCCTGTGAATTAATATCGATGCGTATGTTCCAGCGTACGAGCGCGGGCACCCGCGACCCGCACTCAGCGTGCACACGTTCACGCACTCCGAGCACGAGGGCGCGCTGCAGAGGGACGGCGGAGGGATCTACGCGCGACCTCCCTTGCCTACTGTGAGTTACTGCATTTAGGAAATTAATTCTCCAATTACTAGACAAGAGTTACTATTAGATAGGGAAAATATGAAATTTCGTGTGTTCGACCCAAAAGAGAAACAATAAAAGCAAATTATTAAGGATATTATTGTTTTATCAAGTTAAGTATTATTTTCTTAAGAAACCCATTAAAATTTATATCAAGCGACTCGATTTTTTTCGAATGATTTTATAATATTCACTTATGTCGCTTTCCAATAAACAGAAAACGATTCGATTTGCTCACGGACGGTAAAATTTTCGTTGAAAATTCGTGACGCGGCGCGGGGCCGGGGCACGCTCGCATGCGCAGCGGACGCAACTACGACACACGTGGCAGTTTCTACCACGACTGTTCCACTCTAGCGCTGACAGATGGCGCCTGTGTCCCGTGTTGACAGCAAAGTGTCTGTGTTAGCTACTAGTTATTACCGATTCCGACATATGTTATATTAAAGTTACGTGCATGTTACACGCGGTAATCTTATGAACTACGGTCGCATTTCAAAAAATATTTTTGAATTTGATAGCCTCTTTTTTGAGGATGGCTGTATGTATGATATAAATAATACTCAGACTCCAATTTTTTTAATATAGAATTTATGATACTGCTTTACTGCCCTTATACAAGTGATAGTAACAGGAGTGATAAGACCATCACGGAGTCTATAATTTTTAATACGTACCTAACTTAGATTTTTTTTTTATATTTTTCTGATAACTATTATGACTTATCTTGCTACCCGATTCCAGCTTGACGTCGATTGCTGGGACCCTGTATTAAATTACAAAATGTTCTACGGATTGCCATAGCCAATTAGATGTTTAAAATTACAAAATAAACCTATTAGCACGCGCTAATTATTCCGACCAGTAAGAAGACGGTGTGCCCGAATAGTTTGCGCGAAGCTTCCGCAAGTTGTCGATACAATATAGATATAGATAATAGGTCCTGTAGGTAGGTGTGAATGGTAGCTACGGCTATTTACCATCACGCCATGACGCTGAGGGATGCGGCAGTGAAAATAAACGTAGATTTAAACGTGGGAGAGCCATGGGAGCCATGCTTCGGCACGTATGGACCGGCTCGACTCCGCTCGATACCACGGCCTCACAGAAAACCAGTAGTGAAGCAATACTTGCATTGCATTTCGCCGCGTGAGTGAGGTTAACGGACGCCCTAACCCTTCCCTCTCCCCTATTCCCGTCCTTCCCCTCTTCCCCTCTCCCCCTCGTCTCCTACTCTCACCTTAAAGGATGGCAACGCACTTGTGACCCTTGAGTTACAGGTGCCCATGGGCGGCGGTAGTCATTTACCATCAGGTGACCCGTCTGCTCGTTTGCCCCCTATTACCATTAAAAAAAAAAAGGTGAAACTACGTTCTACGGTTAGCAGTATTCGTTAAGTTAGAAACTTTTACTGCGTGAATTTTATACTACAAATAGATCCTCCATACTTTAAAAGTTTCGAGAATCATGTCTGGCATCATACTATGGAACGTTGAAAATGAAATTGTTTGTCCAGAGATGCTCATCCCTGGAGCGGCCGACTGTACCGAGCAAGTCCGGCAACGCCAACACCTGCCAGCAAGAGTTCAAGGCGATCAAACCTTCGTCGTTGCCGCCACATCTTACTAAAGGTAAAATTCGATTTGTAAACTCTCTTCTTTTCTTCCTATTTTGTATTTTCTTTATCTGATAACCCGCATGGACTACGCTGAACTATCGCTTTACCTTTTTCAGAAATAAGAGGAAGAAATTGTCGAGCACCATGTTTTTTTTTTAAACAGGGGTAATATTAACATTTTGTGCCCGTTTTCTGCACCCAAGAAGGGTTTTTTTGTTTCACGTATCTCCAAAGACGCATATATTTTTAACTCTATAACAACAGAGGGTACCTTTAATTTAGAAGAAAAACGTACTTTTCCTAAAGGGTATTTGAATGTATTGATAATACTGGTCAAATGCTGGTTTATTCATAATTTATGAAGTTAATTGTCAATTTTATTGTTACACAGAAATGCCACAAGCCCTATACGTGAATATGTCGGAGCTGGCAACACTGGCCGCTTCACGTGCTCAACAACACAACGCCGAACATCCACAACAAGAAAAGGTAAGTCTAACGATCATAATAACAAATTGACATTGAGACACGACACACACGGCTGATCCCAAACTAGAGTCTGTACTAAGGTAACCAGACTGCTGATAAACATACTTGTATATTATTTAATACATACATATTATAGAAAAATTACACCCAGACACACAATTATTTGTCCTGGGTGGAAATCGACCCACGACCCCTGGCTCAGTAGTCAGGATCACTAACCACTAGACCAACAGGCCAGTAAAAGATAGAGTTTTCTAAATAAAAAATTGACGTAGGAAGAAAAGAAGCAATTTTTACTACTCATATGACGGAGGGGTATGATCATTATCCTCAATAGGGCCCATAATTCCTCACTTACTAACAGCGGGCGTCGATGGGTAATGTTGGAGCTACGAAACAATATAGTTCACTCGATTAAATTATGATGTCCAATGAATTTACAATGTAGATTATTACAAATAGACACGCAACCATGGCTAGGTACGTATATCGCTGGGACCCGCGTGACGGTTTCAATATTCGACCGCTTCGGCCGACTGCCGCACAAGAAGTGTCGGATGCGCCGCTCGGCCTTTAACGTTGACTTCGTCAAGCGCCGACAGGTGGCGCTGGCATTCCGAATATGACGTAATTGCGACATATAATATTTTAGTAATGTATGGACACAGTTGCTACACATATTGTACCTAACGGATGCTAAGTGTATGTATGTACTACAATAATATTAACATGTACACAAAAACTTTGCGTATCAAACGTCAAATGAAATTGAAATCTGTAGATGTCAGTATATATTAAAATATATATACATATAAATATATATATATATATATATATATATATATATATACAGCGTTAAAGGCATACTTATTTACTTACATTGTATTTAGTTACAAATGTATAAAACATCAACTAACCTAAATAATAACACAAGTTCTAAAAATTTTTTTTCCTGTAATCCGTAATGGCATTTGAGATCTCTCCCCTTCACTATTTAGATTTGTTAAAATAAAACACAAACCTTTGTTCAAAATTTAATTACAAAAAGTATATTTCAGTCAAAAAATGCACATCTGATTCACATTAATCGGGAATTATGAACATTATCATAAACTCAGTTTTATCTATATATATAAAAATGAATCCCTAATTCTCTATGTCACGGCATCACGCGTGAACGGCTGGACCGATTTCAGTAATTCTTTTATTGTGTTTGTTATTGTCAGGAGAAGGTTCTTATGGAAGAAGAAATTAAGAAAGTTGAGCGGCAAATTAGAAAATTAAAAAACTTAACGATTGACTTACGCGGGTGAAACCGCGGGGCGCAGGTAGTTAACAATAAAATTGTATTTGGTTTATTAATCAAAAAAGGAACATAATTATATCACACACAAATACGCCTTAAGACCTTATAGAGCCGACTTTAATTATATCTGGCAGTTATTTCCAAACTGTATTATTCATTGTGCCCTAGTTCTTGTTACCGGGAGGAAAGGGTTTTAACCGCAATGACTGCTTAACAGGAACTCTTACATGCCCTTAAACTAGAGTAAGGCCTGGCTGATAGAAGCGATGACCATATTCTATAAATAATATGGTAAACTAATAAATAAATAATAAGTGTCTCAAGTATTCTTATTATTCTCATCACATGTTCATTGTAATCCCTGTAAAAATATTCTCATCCCATTTCGAAAATATATGAATGTATTGCTTTCATGGTCTAATTCTAAATTCTTGGTAACCAGTATCGTCTAATTAATATTATATTATTGGCGAGTGTTAAACATTCTCATATTTGTCGTTTTGTCGAAGATGTACATCGGCTTATCTCGTCTTACACGTGTAGATCTGAAATATAAAATAAATCATAATTAAATTGCGAAACATTAAGAAAATGAAATGAAATGAAATGTCAAATCGAATTCTAAAGAAAATTAATTGCAATTTATGCTAAATGTAGGGCACGGAAGCACCTAAAGATTTAACTATAGAAATAGAATTTACATTTAGATAATTTAGAAAATAAATTTAGTAACAACAGCGGCACAGCCGTGATCTCTGGAACTGCCAGTCGGATTAGAAACAATATTTTTGTATTTGATAGAGAATTCATTGAGGAAGGTTATGTAACATCACGCTATCGTTCTTAGAAGCGGAGCAGTGACAGTAAACGTGGGTGAAACTACCAGGAACGGCTAGTCACTACATATCATAAAACAAAGTCTCCCGCCGCGTCTGTCTGTCTGTCTGTTCGCGATAAACTGAAAACTACTAAACGGATTTTCTTGCGGTTTCCACTAACAGACAGAGTGATTCATGAGGAAGGTTAAGGTTATATAATTTGTTAAGATTTTGTGTAAATTGAAGATGTCTCTGCTATCCGTGCGAAGCCGAGGCGGGTTGCTTGATTATAAAGTATTGACTTGACTCTCGCTATATGTATTAATATCAATTACAACACATTTCAATTACAACAATTACAACACATTTCAATTACAACAATTACAACACATTTCAGTTACAACAATTACAACACATTTCCAAGTCTTTCAGCAAGTGATCTGAATGCGCTTTTTAAATGATTTGCTTTTAATAAGCACTAACATTGTAAATGCTTACTATAATCATGTGAACAATAAACATATCAATAACTATGTTAAAATGAAATGGTTTTTTTTGTTATTTATTGTATGCAGAAGTATGAACCTCATACTCAGTTAAAGATAATAATATTATAAGTAGGTAAAGTAATAAATACGTGAAATACATGAATTAGTGTTCGTTCTATTAGAAACGAAAACTGTTCCAGTTCAGAACGATACACCAGCACTAGGAATTTAATTCTCAATAAAAACTTTATTTAACCTTTTTGGCAGTTACAATTAGCTGCGCCCCGAGGTTTCACCCGCGTAAGTCCCGGTGCCGTGGGAATATCGAGATAAGTAGCCTAAGATCCAGGTCTCCAGCTATCTACATACCAAGTTTCATCGCAATCGGTTCAGTAGTTTTTGCATGAAAGACTAATAAACATCCATACATCCTCATCTATAATATTAGTAGGATTTACCAGAATAAACTAAATTGTTTTGGAAAGGTAATTTATAAACAAACTGAACATCTACAGAAATAAAACACAAAAAAATATAACCAAAAGAAGCAATCGAAAGTATTGATGAAAATACTTAAAGTATGTAATAATCTGATTTCTAGTGAAACAAATATTGTATTTGTATTCCCGAAAAACACCAAACAACAAAAACAGCTGTTGATGTTACCGCTACCAAACTTAACAGGACCACCCGCTGGGCTAATCTGAAGATTGGCTGAAATTTTCATCAAAATCGGTGCAACTGTTTTGGAGTTCATAGGGAACATACATCCGAACATCGATGTTTATGTACTTTTAAATGTTGGCTATATTTGAATAAGGCATTTCTTCTACACTATTTTAAATAATGAAATGCTTACAAAATAACATCCATTAAACGATTTGATGTACTGAAATTTCAACCTTAGGTCCTTAACGTACCTACTTTAACTACGTCAGAGAGCATTTTTGAACGAGAGTGAAGAATCTTCTAAAACTTTAAAAAAAAATACAGTGTTGACACTTATCGAGATAGCTTCAAAAGGATATAAGATCCAAGAGTCGTTAATAGGAAATCGTCAAACAAAGTGATTAGAAGATTATTTTCTTTACAATATTGTCGTGTACAAGACCGAAGATAACGTATTCAAATATTAGAAAATTATATGAATGAATGCTTTGAATGTCACTTAAAGTGCTTATTTGTAAATATTTTACCTTTGTTTGTTACTATCCGATTTTTTTAATTTTCCTTTGGGCTGTAAAATGTAAATAGTTGTAAATGTTTATGAAAATATACTTAAAACAGGTTTTGCTTAAGTTTAAAATAGTTTACGAACTAATCATTTAATGGGCATGTGTGAGTAAGCATGTGGCATAACATGTATCTATTGAGATTTGTCATTCGTTCAGTTCTTGTGCCTCCACAAGGTGTAATTTCTCTCCGACAAAAAATGCTATCATGCGCTTATGGCGCCGCGATCTGTCATCGATTTTGTTATGATTTTTATAAACTAATTACTATGAAAATTTTCATTGCATGATGCAGAACCATTAGTTGCTACGTAGTTTGATTTGTCTTCGCTAGATGGCGCTAAAGTTTTATATTTTTGCTTATCTTCCTTCAACGTTTATTCTACTTTTATGCCTAAGTACTATGCGGTTTCAGGGAAATACAGGAACCGATGATAGGCCCGGAGTTTGATCTACCACGGACCAAACGCTCATAAGGAGTTTGCAAGCAAGCAATATGACCATAATACTCACACTTTATCCCAGTTGAACTTAGAAGCGAGCGCTTCGGAGATCTGTCCCTCCTTCAATTGTTTTTTGACGACTCTTTCCACGAGACGCAGTGATGAGAACATTGATTGGACACTGCTTGGTTGTCGGTTGCGGGAGGTCGTCTGTAACAATGTCTACAAAAATGTATTTTTTGAAGAAGCACGTTGGGCACTTTTGGTAACTGGAAAAAGCACCGAACTCGCGTGACCGTCCGTCACGCTCAGATACATACGTATATACAGCTTTATGTGTGTGTGTGTATATGTAAATCAAAGCTGTTCTAATTTTTTTTAATAAAAATTTTGTAACGTGTCCAGTCTTATGTTTACAGGTAATCTTTTGTGTTTAATAAGTACCTACTTCACATTTCGACATGTGACGTCAAGAAGCTTATCCCCCACCCCTTTTCACACAATGTCACACTTCGTTGTCCCCCTCCTCCCCCTTTACCTGTGACGTAATTTATGGATGGCCCCAAAGATATAAGTAAATATAATTTGTTTTGTGGGACATATTTAGGAATCGTTGTAATGGGAGTATATTGAGCATACAGGTGCAGAAGAAAATAGTACGTAAACATGTATTACGAAATGATTTCACAATATTTACGATAACACAGCTACACAGCTGCGTCGTAACTTGTTATCGCGGCAGAAATTCCATACTATATGGCTATGCATATCGAACTGTTTGTACCCAAGGTGTGGGTTTACCTAGTTTTATCATGAGTTTTATAATGTATATTATGAGACAATTATATACACAGAGCTTTCTGGCGTGTTATGCATGACGTAGGTCGTGACGTAGGTTGTGACGTAATGTTATAGATCGGAAGTTCATAAATTCCTAACATTCCTTAGGACTTACGTAACATGCTACGTATGATAATCTAGATTAATTCCTATATAAGCTCTTGTATTCCATGAGAATAGATAGTTATTCTTATTATATATTGGTCTAGTGGTTAGTGACCCTGACTGCTAAGCAAGAGGTCGTGGGTTCGATTCCCACCCAGGCCAAATAATTCTGTGATGAGCACGATAATTTGTTCTGTGTCTGGGTGTAATCATCTATAATATATATGTATTTAGAAATACATAAGTATGTTTATCAGTAGTCTGGTTACCATAGTACAGGCTCTGCCTAGTTTGGGATCAGACGGCCGTGTGTGAGATGTGTGAAGTTATTATTATTATTAGTATTCTACAGTACTAACAAGAAGTGGTTTCATTTTAATTAGTGATAATCTCCACGTACTTTAGGTGTTGATATAGACATTTCTGTAATAATTTATATAAATTCGATGTTAGTTACTAAGTTAGATTAATAATTAGTTATTTAGGCAATATTAATTTGCATGACATAATTTGGCAAATGTGCTGGACTAGTCTACTATCACGTAAAAGAACCACATTTGAGCAAATAAATGATTTTAATTTGATTTGATTCGATCAATATTTCAGCTAATTAAATATCCTTGTCATACTCATGTGATTGAAACAATTTTTTTAAATGGAATAACAGCACGAATTGATCACAAATTGTTATGAAAAAAAATACTTTACCATAATCTCGACAGCGTCAAACAGTTTTCCCATCTCTTTCTTCTCCCTTTCGGTAAGAGTCGGGTCTTCCCAGTCAAAGATTTCGCTCTGTTTCAACTTGGTCTTGATCTTCTCTAACGTTATAGGGGCTGATTGATCAGGGATCTCCCCTGATTTGTAGGCGGCTTTCATTTCAGCTTGCATGTTAAGTGGACTGAAATCGTTATATAGAAATTATTTGTTATATACTTTTGCAAATTATGAAACATATTTCAATCTATTTACACAAAATCTTAACAAATTATACACCTAAACCTTCTTCATGAATCACTCTGTCTATTAGTGAAAACCGCACGAAAATCCGTTCAGTTTTTTTTCAGTTTATCGCGAACAGACAGATAGACGCGGCGAGGGACTTTGTTTTATTATATGTAGTGATTATTATGTAGAAGATATAGGTACTGGTCCCCTACTAGTTTGCAAAAACCTTATCCACTTGTATGTGAATAGAAATTTGTTGTACGTATTTTTAAGAATATTTCGCGTTGGAGTTGCGTGGAATTTGGAATACTGAAAGTTATTTATATAGAAGAATTCCAGAAATAATAATAATAACTTGACACATCACACACACGGCCGGCTGATCCCAAACTAGGCAGAGCCTGTACTATGGCAACCAGACTGCTGATAAACATACTTATATATTTCTAAATACACACATATTATACCCAGACACAGAACAAATGATCATGCTCATCACACAATTATTTGTCTGAGATGGGAATCGAACCCACGACCTCTGGCTCAGCAGTCAGGGTCACTAACCACTAGACCAACAGGTCAGTTCAAAGCTAAAATGTTCAAACAATATAGTATATTATTTTAAAAATTAAAAAAAATACGTGACAACGGCTCCATCAAGCTATACAATGGTGCCGATTCTATTGTACACTCGACTAAACTAAAACCTGACTTAATTTCTTCATATGAAATCAACCTTGTGGTTTTCTTAAAAAGGTCTATTTGTTACTGGCATCTATTTCGCAGCGCCACTAAATTTCACTAAAACCTGTCAACGTATACTCAACTTTATTTCCACGCAGCGAGAGTCCCCATTTATTCAAATGCCGTATAAAAACTTGTTCAAAACGAACTAAGATGATGTTATTTTAATCGACACCTATGAAGACGCTTACTAAAAACACAGAGCAAAAGAGATGGCATTGTTGGTTGTTATAAGTTTTATGTGTCTGTGTATCTGTGGTCTGCGTGTCTGTCTATGGCATCCGATTTTAGTACGATTTTTTAGGGTTCCATACCTCGAAAGGAAAAAAACGGAACCCTAATAGGATCACTTTGTTGTCCGTCCGGCTGTCTGTCTGTCAAGGCCCTTTTTCTCAGGAACGCGTGGAATCAAGCTGGAATTTATATGAAATACTCAGATCTACTGTCCCTTGGAGTTGTGAAAAAATCAGACTTCTAAGCCAACGCAATGAAAAGATAGAGTCGTTTATGCCACAAATTGTTGACACACGCAAGGGAATAAAATTTCTGTTTGCCTGCAAGATTTTCTAAATCACAGATATTTCAGACATATTTCCCTAAATATTTTACGCGTATCCAATGAAGACCTACGCATGGTAATTACTACTCTAGTAATCAGTTATACAATTAAGCGTGTCTTCGCTAGATGGCGCTGAATAAAACTTTCATTAGTGGTATTCAGTAATATATCGGATATATGGAATGTAACCGCCCCTCGTGAGTACGGTGTTATAATACATGCAAATGGGTACAGACGCCAGACTGGTAAACCGACGCGGTAGGACACTTCACCCCTTGATAAAGGCCCCCCGTGGGTTCCGAAATTAGTCGGGCAATCCCGAAATATACCCATGAGATAAAATAAACTGTATATCCTTAATTAATATATTGTCGACTCAACAAAAACTCTTATTTATTCTATTAAAAATAGGGGCAAACTAATAATAGATGATAAAACAGTTCACGAATTAGTATAAAATTAGTTAATAGACATTATTATGACCAGTTATACCAGTAACGCTACGATATTGGTCGGTTGACAATATTGGGGTTATAAAAGGCTAGACATGCAGTATAAGTTGATAACAATCAATTGAGTGCGGATGGAGGTACGAACAATAAAGCAGTTACTGTTATTTATTGATTTTGATAGTTTACAGCAATAGTGGTGAGAGTGTTACGAATACTAACAAATATATATATATTAATATTTTATTTTAACACCGTAATCACGAAGTGCGGTTTCATCAAATGTATGGAGCATTTGACGACCTATATCGAACGGTCCAGTGCAGCTACTACTAGGGCATAGTTCCAGTTTAGATTGTATCTAGTGGCTGTCCCATCTCATATGAAGATACAATTCTCCAAGAGTCTTTGCATGTTGGACAGGTGTCCCAACTTAAGTTTCCCATGAGACAAGATAGTCTTCTCATGAAAAAGCAGGGTAGCCATAAACTTCTTACTCTTTTCCCAATTTGACTTGTTGTCTATCCATCTTATTTTTTCATCGTACATTCTTTTACCCGTTAAATTATATACATAAAACTCTCTTCACCGCTTTTCGCTCATACCTCTGCATCACATACTCGTGCAAAGGAAAAGCACTTTAGTTCAACAACTAGCTGACACGACAGGTATTTTCCTGTTCAAATTAAAAAAAATAGATTATTTCCATTCATTAGAAAGAGCATTTGCAGTTTCAGCCATTTTTCCCTTTTATACGGGAATCTTTTCTCTGTCCTTAAACCTTGTTCGTACTTTCGCTCGTATTAAAATTAAGCTTAATTGCTGCAGCCATTTGCAAGTGATGTTCTCGCCAACGAACAGCTTTTCATTTGGTTTAAACATATATATACATAGATGTAGACTTAGAGTACGTTCACATGACTGCCGTTAAGCGCGCGTTGAGTTTTTGTATAGGGTTCAGATCGCGAGCGCTTGGACAACATTCGTGTCCTACTCGGTCCTACTAGTAGAGGCGCATTAAAGGCGTTTTCAAAACGCGCTCTCAACGCCTGTCATCTGAACATAGCCTTATTATTATTCAAACTCACCATGCCAAATGGATTCGAATGTTGACAGCTAGTCTGGAATAGAAACGTAATATAAAGCATTATTTTGTAAATGTTTATGGTCATTTTAAAGTTTTTTTTATACTGGACAATTATAATAATAATAGATTTACAACATTGTGTCTGTCATAGATGCTAAATTTTGATACATTTTATTTCGCGTAAGTGTATCTGGCAACTTGCTGTAGAATAAACGTTTTTGTCACCTTTTTTTACCCGACTGCCAAGGTTATATTTTTCGCGCGTATCTTGTATATTTATTTGTAATTATTTTGTTTACTTCGTATGTTCCAAACCGCTGGATGGATTTCGACAGTTAAGGTATCGTTATATTCGTCTTAAAAACCTAAGTGTTCTTAGATAGATGTTTGAAAATAAAAACAAAACGGCGGGTTTTTGCCGTGAAATAGTAATACGTTAAAAAAAAAATAACCAAACCTATCGAGTAGGGTATCAGATTAAAGGAAATTAAAAGGGGATTACAAAAATATATATAAGTTATATATGTTTATATTTAATTAGGAATCGTGGCTAAATGGTAGAAGATATAATGGTAGAGGCGAAGTACGACCGTATCGTAGTTAGACTGAAACCCGACCCCAACTTAGTTGGGAAAAGGCGCGGAGAATGATGTCTGATTTCATCGTAGTGGTTGTTTCTGTATGTATATATTTTTAAGTATTGTATGTATATATTATCTGTGTTCTAGAAACCATAGTACAAGCTATGCTTAGTTTGGGTCTAGGTCATCATCATCTTCCTGCCCTATGTATATAATATTGAAAAGGGTTTTGGCTGGTTTCTTTTATGGCCGGCCGCCTGCCTGACGCCGATCCTCCTTGTGATTGTAGTTGTTTTAAGATAGGAAAGAAGGTAAATTTGTATAAGAAAAAATGAGTAAGGAGAGGACCCCAGGGTAAAGGATAACACAAGTCTCGGGTAGGGAACGGGACTGAGACTGAAATAGCTCTCAAAGGCCAGGTTTGCGTACCGGAATAATGACAAGAACAACAGCTGGACAATTTTGCAGTATGTCCCAGTATTTTGCCATTTTCACCCGGTCCTTTAGAAGAGGCCTATGTCCAGTATCCATTACTACTATGCTTAAAATTATGATGATGGGACTAAGGTCGCAAAATATACGGTTCGCCTTTGATGTAATACAACACTATTGTCATTGTAACTTTCTGATTGTTGACACATTTTGTTTTCCTATTAAGGAATGTTCTTTGTTTCGTTGCTTATGTTTACTTACGGTAGGTTTCCCGGCTCAAGTGGATATGTCATTTTAACCGACTTCAAAAAAGAAGGTTTTGTAGGCATATATGTATGTTTGTATGTAGTGTTTGACGAACGTATTCTACATGTGTTTAGGAATGTTTCAGTATATAATACATTAGGTACTATTTAGTAGTTTTAGGGTTCCGTACCTCAAAGGTAAAAAAGGAACCCTTATAAGATCACTCTCTTGTCCGTCTTTCCGTCTGTCTGTCCGTGTGTTCACCGATTTTCTCACGAATGGGTGGACCTAGCAAGTTGAAATTTATACTGAGGTCTATAGGCCCTATTAGGTGTATAAAAATCAAGTCCTGAGTCAACACGATAAAAAGATATGGGCAAATTTAGATTTTCGCGAAAACTTGTAAGTACCAAAATTTACCTTAATTTTTAACTTTTCTATTTTTCGGAATTTTCCTTTTACTTGTGCTGTAAGACCTTGCTTTTAACCAAAATTGACAATTATCGGTCAACCGGAAGTACCCTAAAGGTTTTTTGTCGAAAACCTAGAGGATACTTATCTACTACTTAACTAATCATGAAATTTGGTAAGAAGCATGGTCTGACAGCACAAGTGAAGGAAAAAAGTCGTTAATTTGTTGTTATATCACATAAAAAAAAGTTTCTGTGATTACAACTAAATTTTGCGGTTGGATTGTTCACTTTGTCGTACATCGCAACCGCAAAGTTAAGTTTGTCTTTCGAAAAAGACGGGCGAAAGTCTTTGAGAATTGATTCCCGAGATGGACGTATACAAGTTTGTTTGCTTACGGAACCCTCGGTACGCGAGTCAGAGTCGCACTTGTCCGGTTTTTTGTTTTCATAATCAATTTCGTTGAAGTCGGTTTATTTTTTGGATTTTTTTTTATTGTATAACATAATCGATAGTCCTGTCCTCACCGGGAAACTATTGACACTAAAAATTTACCGTGTGTGTACTGTAATGTCCAACATATAATTGTTACTAGCTTCCTCGGAAACAGGGGTACGGAGTAAGTTTCTGGGTAAAAGGTACCTACCCTATATCCTTTTCTCTCCAACAACGGGTATGCAAAATTTCATGATGGTCGGTCGAAGATAAGGCGTCAAAGCCTAATTAACAAATAAACGGGGCGGTGACTATGTGTGTGTTGATCTATAATTTTTAATTATAATAATTATTTATTAAATCGACGATTTCGAATAATTGATGATCAATTTTATGAAATAAAGATATGGAAATTGAATTTTAACAAACTAAATTTCGTATTTAAAATATTAGTAAGGGTATAGATTACTGCAGTGGCGCTAATCCTATAGTTTATGCGCCATCCGAGTAGACAATGCATTTATAGTTGAACTTGCTACTCTATATCATATGTTATCTAAATAAAACATCATGTACTAGACGGCTACAAATTGTTCATGACATTATGAAACTACATACAACAATTCCTGACAATCGATACGCAAGTTATTATCGCACAAAATCTGACAGACACCTTACTCGTGAAAATCCAGCAACAAAAAGGTCACTCCATTTTTGTCGCTTTCTAGTAAATAGTTGCGTTAGTTACGAACATGATGTTTCATAGTAAAGAATTCAGAAGCTTATTTAGACGTGCTCAACTTTTTATGTTATTATGCCGATAAAAATAAGTTGTCATGCTGATTAAAAACGCACAAAAATTAATTCAAAAGTCTATTCTTGACAACTACGTGACAATTTAAATCTATATTCTAAAAATTAAGACGTCTATGAAATACTTATTTAGTGGACCGTCGTGCTTTTTACAGGTCGACGTCTGATGTAGAGAAAATACTAAGAATTTCAACAATTACACATAAAATGGACAAACACAAATCAAGCGCTAGCGCAGGTTTTGGCGGCCATTTCATATGTAACTGTCAAATTGTATCGTCTAGGATATGTACCTACGTAAAGCCTAGTTGGAGGCAGTTGGTGGCATATCTTTGTAACCAATATTAATTTACTATCCTTCATGAATTGATACATAATAAAAATTAAAATAATTAGCATTATGAAAAAAACAAAATATAATAGTTCCATATTTATTAAGATGGTTTGTAGCGACATCTATTAACTCCTCCATGGTTCAAACAAAGAGATGGCGACGTGCAAACTGTCAAAAATGTCATTGGGCCCTTTCCTCTAAGTGTCCCCCCCCTGGGCTTAGCGGTGCACGACCTCCGTCGTCGACATCGTGAGGTAGAAGGTTCTTCATCCACCTCCACTTTTTTGATATTTTTGATATTTTCGTTTCGTCATGTAGATAATTTGAAACCATCTTCCCGATTGAAAGTTTTGTGTTTCATAACAATTCTAGCAGCGATGTATATTATATATATATATATATATATATATATATATATATAGTATTGCTAAAGGGGTCAAAGAACACATCGCTGCTGTGAAGAACCGACAGATTAGCAAATCAGCGATTGCAGAACATGCACTCGAAGCGGGCACCAATCACTGGATACATCTACAGCGTGGAATCCAGTGATGAAAAACATGCCACCTCGCTTTTATGCGCAGTCGGGTGAACACCAGAATAGGACCACATCGGTTTGCTTACAGAATAGGGACACTGTTAGTATAGTATGTGACGGTACATGGCGAAACGAAAATTTAAAAAATATCATAAAAGTGGAGGTGGATGAAGAACCTTCTACCTCACGATGTCGACGACGGAGGGCGTGCCCCGCTAAGCCAGTCAGCCTGTGACCACGGCCAATGCAACCTGGTCGAAACGTCAGGCAATTCAGAGGTATGTAATACCTTTTCGTGATCGCGTTAATTCCCGTTAATACGTAGATAATATTATAAAATTATATAGTTTAGTTATGTAACAATATATAGAGTAATATGTCTTTTTACCTCAGAAGATGTACTGAGAACGCCAAAACACTAAAAGCGCAATAGTGTCAAGTCAGATTTAGGATTAGACGGTCCTGTGTCATTAGTCCCGTGACAGGACACTGCGTGGTTTTAGTTTAACCGAGTATGATAAAACCTCCTTTTAGTGTGTTTTTTGGGGTGATAGCCAAGGGAGGAGTTATCACTGGTCGAAACTACTTTTTAGAGATATCCTTTCTACGGAATTAAATCTGTGAACGAAATTGGTTGATACACAGAGGAAAAATGGGCACAGATCTTTTCTTTTATATGTATTCGAAATACTAAGCTCCTTAAGCTCCGTTGGCAATGACTGTATTAATTTTAAGGTTTTTTATTGGCTGGGTGATTTTGTAATCGCTTTTCATTCGGTAGGACATACTCGTATTCTCGTACGTACGTAGGTTCTTACACTGTTATATTTAAAAACACACCGTAGGGCACACGGGTAAAATACTTTACTATAAATCTGTTAAAAAAAATAATGTTCTTGTACACCATTATCACTATAACTAATATTAACAAAGCTAACTATACTCACAGTATATGAATAAAAACGAAAACTGCGTTCCCAAGCATGACGTTTTACTGCACTAATTACTCGAACTGTAATTTACAACTGAACGTTGTAACACAAGATTAACACGTGAGTGGACTGATTGTGACTGCTGATTGAGATGTAATGCGTTATATTGTGAAGCGTATGCAGGTTATACTGTACTTTACTATGGTGTATAGTTATATAGGTATACTCATTGAGATCACAAGTTGTAGCGCGACCGAAAGAGTTTGATCGTGTATCCGATTGGTATTAGGCGTGCTTCCGTCTTTGTACGTATACAATTCAGATTCTGGAGTACGTTATATTTGATAACATAACGAAAATATCTGAACAAATAACATTTACATGCAGTCGAGTTTAAATCATTATTGTAAAAAAACAATCATCATAATCTCTTTGTTATGATTGCTTACGATGATACGTAAATCAGATTAAGCCACACTATATTATCTACATATTTAATCTAGTGATTGAAATAAAATATTTCTGATTTTTAAATTGCATTATTACCTTTAGATACTTTATTGATATTCTGCCAGCATTTCTCGTTCAAACTAGCAACCCGCCCCGGCTTCGCACGGGTACAAATTATACACCTAACCCTTCCTCATGAATCACTCTGTCTATTAGTGAAACCGCACGAAAATCCGTTCAGTAGTTTTCAGTTTATCGCGAACAAACAGACAGATGTGGCGGGGGACTTTGTTTTATAGTATGTAGTGATAAAACATGCATTATTCATATTGGTAAATCCAGTCAAGCAATGTACCAATAAGCTCACAAACCACTTACATATTTTGTATTTTCAGCAGGGCATTACATTTTTCCTACCTCTACAGCAACGGTCTTTATACATTTTTCTTATGGTACACATCAAAGGCACTTGTCTTTTCTAAAATTGTGGTTGCGTGGTATCTATTAAAACGGGGTTAAAAATTAAGAATTCAGAAATAAGGAAAAAACTTGATTGGAATAAAATAAAGGGCAAAGTTGTAATCAATATGCAAATTTGCTGAGATTGTGACGTTGGTAAAGAGTATTCAAAATACCAATTACATAAAACAATACATACATAATCAATTGTAATAGACACCAGATATTACTCTATTGTGAAATATTTTAAATATTTAAAACACGATATTTACATTTATATCCCATAAAACGTAAATCATTCTTACATTATGATAAATGGACAAGTTATGTATAACACCTTGATACCTTTTTTTTTATTGGGAACCGTTATTACCTCACCGGGGCTAGCGGTGTGTTTGTAAGTATGTTTATCAGCAGACTGCTTATCATAGAACAGGCTCTGCCTAGTTTGGGCGCAGATGGCCGTGTGTCAAGTTATTATTATTAAAAAAAATATATCATGATATCTATTCTGCAGTCGTAAATGGAAACACAGTAACACCAGTTATTGTGTAACTGTAAATTGTTTGGTTGCATATTATATAGTTAATCAAAATATGACTTTTTTTTTTGAAAGTATCAAAACCTCATCGCAGTTTATTAGATAGTGTTCATAACCTCATGCCATTGTTCGCGTTCATGAAAACTTTGATTAAATACGGTACAGTAACAATGTGCATACATTTCGGTACTGTGTCCATTTTAACAATACACACGTTGTGTAATAATATTTATATTTTTAATAATACCGGCTCTGTATATTTTGCTACAATTTTTTTTTGCTGTTCATCTTCCTGCTTATACCTATAATAATAATGTTACGACTCATTTTTAATATAAAGGCTTTGTCTTGAGGTTTAAGTGGTAAATATTACCAACCAAAGAACCAAATCAATTAACTTGTGAGAAGTCTAAGGCGAGGTCGAAACAGTTCTTACCATGTCCTTCGATGTTTGCCATCGATGTTTTTGAAGTGAAAACTTCTTTAGGCACATGGGTAAAAAGCACTGAACTCGTGACCGTCACGCTAATAATACATATATAGATCCACTAGAGGGCGCCAATCTAAACATTGAGTTCGGTCAGCTCCTTATTAATTAATGTCACCAACCTGCTAATGTGACGTTTCAAGGTCGTAGTTTCGTGCCTATTTTTTTATTGAGAAGCTTTGTCAAGCTTTAGTGTTCAAGGAAAAAAATGGAACGAAGCTATATCGTTGTCAATAATTCAATTAATAATGGTCGATTTCCTGCCTCTAGGCTATTACTAGTTTTAATAATTTACTTATTAAAGATGCATTCGTGTTCGTTCGTGCATGTTCAAAGATACGCCTAGAAAGGGACATGGTTAAAATCCAAAGCACTCTTTTCCATCAGCAACTTATTATATTGTGCTTGCTCTTTATGGTTGAATATAAAATCAGTCTCTGGTGTAATAGTGTGATGAAAACATGGAGCTACTAAGGATTTTCTTTATTTTTTTTCTTTATTTCTTTTTCTTTTCTTTATTTCTTTATTTATTTCTTTTCTTTATTTCTTTATTTATTAGGGATTCTCCATTACTCTATAAGAAGGCAGGGAAAAAGGATTGCTAAAACCATTTATCAGCAACATCTAATATAAACCGATTGAAAATATTATTTATGGAATTTGAATGTCCAAAAGAATCTGTTTGAATCGTCAGGAGTAGATTGTTAAGCATTAATTCACAAATATAATATACTAGCAACCCGCCCCGGATTCGCACGGGTAGCAGAGACATCTTCAACAATCATCATAATATTTCCACCAATTTTCACAAAACCTTAACACATTATATATATAAACCTTCCTCATGAATCGATCTATCTACTGGTGAAAACCGCATGAAAATCCGTTCAGTAGTTTTTCGATTTATCGCGAACAGACAGACGCGACGGGAGACTTTGTTTTATAATATGTAGTGACTAGCCGTTCCCCGCAGTTTCACCCGCATTTATGGTCACTGCATAGCCTATAACCTTCCTCGATGAATACTCTATTTAATACACAAATAGTTTTTCTTATTTGACTGGTAGTTCTAGAGATTAGCGCGTTTAAACAAACAATCAAACAAAAAACGCGTTGGAACGACGTTCATGTCGCTATACAGGCTGTAAGTGACCCCGTACCGAATCCTGAAATAGTCAGATCATCATTTTGAGTCGAAAATCATTGGACACTTCTGCCGGAAAATTCATAATTATTATTATTTGCTTAAAAGTGATATCACAATGAGTGAACAGAACATTTTACCGAAAAAAAACAGTAAATACCCCATTCGGCCAAAATCTGCAATTGTTTGCAACATTATGCAATCAGCTGCTTCGACGGCTCCGTGTACTGAAGGTCACTTACCGTACCGCGCACAGTCATGTTGCGTTACTCTGCGTAGTTAAAAATCAAACTATTGACTCTAAATCCTTAATCTCGCATTTTTATGATGAACTGACTTTTGCATTGTGATAAGTATCCAAAGAAAGACGTTTTTATAAGTTATTCGCGGTGGTACTTACACGCTGTATATAAATATATATTCAGTGGATTGAATCATTTGTATCAAAATATAGTAGCTAAATATTTTAAAAACTCGAAATAAAAAATTGCGCCATCTGTGATTAGCCGGAACACACAGAAAAGAAGAAAAAAACTATTATTTTGACATTACAAACAGACACTTTTCAATTTTATTTATTTGTATAGATGGTATGGGGATATCTGGTTAGTATATATGTTTATTATTTTTTATCAGGTATGCTCCGAGAGCAGTGCAAGTGAATCTTCCTTAGAGTCATCAAGTGGATACGGCAGTCAGGGCGCTTTTGCCGCTGAAGACCACGGCCACCAGCACCAAGTGCAGCATACTGATGGTAAGAATAAACTTTATGTTTGTCGAAATAAGGTTATGTTTACTTTGATTAGATTAGATGTTGTGTGTGTGTTAGGTAGTAAGTTATGAACGCATTAAAGACTTTACTTAGATTTAAGTTTATCACGAAAATATGAACTTGTTACACTTGATTTTTTTCTGATTTGTTCAAAAATTTACTTTTTATTTATAACGGACTTATGATCAGCGGTAGATAAGTCCGTGACACAAGTTTGAATTGTATTTCTAAGGCGTCCGTAACTTAAAATTAGTTTGAATTGTCGGTGTGATTGATTTTTTGTGTTAATATAAGGTTCATGTTACATTAGTTATGTGTGATTGTGTTCTGTAGTTCTATGTTAGTGGATTCTAGATGTGCCTATTTGCTTTATCTCAGTTTTATTACGTTTTGTTCTTTATTTACGAATTAAAAACAAAAAAAAGTCTGATGGATGGACAACTCTTAGAGGACATCCATGAATTACGTCACACGTTAAGGGGAAGGGGGTCAACGAAGTGTGACTTATTGTAACAAGTGGTGGAGGGGGGTCATAAGCTTCTTCACATGTCAAAGGAAAGACCATACGCTACTACACTTTTACTAAGAAAAAAAATTAGAACTGCTCTTTACAGTTGGTGACGTCACACCAGCGAGGTGGGCTTCCATAATTGTGACCACCACAAGGATGGGGCCCCGAGGGTCCAAAAATCATGAAATTCGTGTGACGTAATTTATGGATGGCCCCTTGGATCTATAATATGGATAATTGTACCCTGCCACTATATTTATCGATCATACCAAACCAAAAAATATGATTTATTTTGACAAACTGTCAATCCATCTGAATTAAAATAATTATTTTTTAAATAGTTATTAAAAATATATAATTTGGAGCGTTTTGTTTTTAATGTTATTTTCTAAACACTGTTTTACCTATCTTTTCTCCACATTTATTTTATTTGTTTTGTGATTATTTTTATTTTATTTGTAACGCTGCTTTGCATGCATTCCGCACTATAGTCGAATCGGAGATAGTGACTCTCCGTCGGGACAGCGACGCTTCGGTAGCTGCTGCCCGAGAGAGTTTCTCTATCTCACTCGGCAGCTTAGAAGAAGCAGTGAGGTCATTAGATGAAGCAAGTGAGACCCCAGCCTATGCCACGATCGGGAAGAAACCGGCTGTACCTAAACGACGGCCTGTGTCTATGACCGGTGAGATAGTGATAGAATTTCCCCATTATACCCTTTCTATTAGTTCCTATATACTTACTAATTTAGAGGAAACTGTTCTCCTTTAACAGCCCCAAATATTTTTTTCTTGTTTTGCTTATACACAGCTTGTAACATAATAAAAGCACACTTTAAAATTAACTTATTGAGAATCGGCTGCTAAATCGAATTCTTTTTTTTTTTAAGTTGATAACGTTATCTAAAAATCAGTCAAAACTAAGAAAATTATTATTTATACTTTCTTTAAAATTCCGTTCATGTATTAAGATAATAAGCCTAAGCAAAGTAACTTAAGGAGTGTGTTTATCATGATACATGTACGTCGATACAAACATCAATTGACATCCTTAATGATTTGATACATAGGGGTGACAAATCGCGAGTGCTAAGGATCTGTAAATGTTTTTGAGCCACTTTGTATTCTATGGCTTAGAAACGAAAGTCGTTATTTAATTAAATGCATTTGTAAAGTAATTTGTGTGTAAGTGCGATATATTATACACGAGTATAGTATATAAAAACTACTTTTACATAAATAAGTTGATGGATATGCCGTGTCAGTAACGGATGTCTTTACTTTTTTTTTTTTTGGTTTTGTAAAATGATCCTTATGTGTGTGCTACTAAGTGCTATATGCGTATATTTGTAGGCAGTAGGTTTTACAAAAATGAGTTAACAGACACAAAATAATGATTTAGTACCTGGTACCTGAAAATTTATTGCCGGCCCAAGCCAGCAGGTTGCATACCTTTGGAATCTCTACTAATACTACTCCATACGACACGTTTTGTTCGTCAGAAAATAAGTAAGGTCTGGCGGGTCTGGGATCTTACTTTCAACACCTAAGAAACAAACTTCTAGCATCTCAGCAGTTATCTCAGGGACGCTTTTAATCTAGGTCCAATATTTCTTTTTGAACAGAAAAAAAAAATGTTTTTCTGTTTTTACCCATTATACTTCTATAGTTTTTTTTAACTGAAATAAAATTTTGTGTTAAGTTGATAGATTCGTTCTGTTGAGGTCAAACACTCATCTTAAACCCACAGATGTTTCCAGAAACATTATTTTTTTAAAAGAACGCTGTGTATAAGGGTAGTCCTTTTTTATATGCGTTCTTTTTAAGTATTCTAAAGAACCGGTCCAGATTTCACCTAGGTATCAAGTGATTTCCTTTAAAACATATTTAGGGTTAATGAAGTAAATTTTATATTTTTAGCGTCCGTATGGTCTCGCCGTGGTTCATCCAGTTCTCTGGGGAAACCACCACCACCAGTGCGACGGTCTTCGTCTATATCGAGACCCCAGAGACCAGCTTACGTCCAACAGGTAAGATTTACAGTATTTTTTGGTTTTGGAGAAACCATAGTTATGTCCCTACAATCAAGGGAGGCCTCCGACCGGGATAAGTGACCATGCCTGGCGAACCGCGGCCCTGCAGCGGTTGATGGTAGGAAGATGTATATCTACTAATCAGGGCGAGAACTGTCCTTGCGCGATCTAGGACTAGATCTAGTTACTATGTAGTTCGGCTTATCTTCGGTAGATGGAGTTGATGTTTTACATGTTGTTCTAAATATTAATACGCAATAGGGTAGATGGCGGTCAAGCCAAATCAGTGTCTTTTAAAAAACTTCAAAACGGAAGCTTCAGTACATTCTTGTATGAAATACTAAGACATGACGTCATGCCTTAGTGTTGTCAAATCATGCACTTTAAAAAATTATAAAACAAATTAAAATTAATAGAAGACAATATTCGCAGTATTTTAAGATGCTGCATTATCTGACTTGGACCAAATCATTTATAGGAACATTGGAATTTACCGAATTCTTTTAATACCCTGCCTCTCTAGTATTCTATTCTATATCTTATTCTAAATATATGAATTACAGAACAATGCCCAGTCATCTCAGATGGGTTCAACAGACGCAGACAACCTGCCTCCTCCGCCAGCATTCCTCCTTCAGCCAGACAACGAAACAAGTGGCGGTGAATATGATGACTGTATATATATAGATTTTCTTTTATATCGTTATTTGTTATTGTGTGTGTTCGTGCTTGTCATGGTGTAACCCTTCCATTTTCAAGTTAGTATCATTTGATTATCATAATTTTTGCTGTACTTACTAATTTTGGTATTTTTTTTAATTTGCGTCAGTATTGATTTTGAAATGATATGAATGATCCACATCTATGTTATGTTTAACATCTTTTTTTTTTGTGAATAAGAGTTTAACACTAGAAAATAAAATACTTGCAATATAGAATGTATAAAAAAACATTGATTTTTATAATTTAAATCAATTAAATTCCTATAAAAAACGGATAAGAAATAATAAAAGAAATGAAAATGAATGACTGCCAAATATATTTAGCATCTAGCATGTATTGGCACACAGTTACCCGAATGTAATAACATAAGGCCTTCGATCTCAGATACCATAGTGTGGCGTTCAAAATAGGGCCCCAACTTAACTGTGCTTAAATCTGTTGTAAGCAAAGTTGAGCTATCAGCCCGCGCTAAGCAGTGTGACGCTTTAGGTGTAGCCGAAAAATGCTAAAAATATGCTTTAGAAACGCAAAAAACATTATATTTTTATCATAGCTATACGTAGCTTGCGCACTTGTCCTTTTCACTCCCGGAGGCGTGCGCGTGGAACACGTACCACGAGGCTAATACGCTCTGTTGTGGTAAGTAATAAACTACAGACGCTATACATTGCAGTTTTTGTATCAACCTATTACAACATAAAAAAGTGTTCAAAAATCACATGTTAGGTACGTTTTGACATTTTTATAGCATTGAATAGCAAATGTTGCTTTTGGTCAGCTGTAAAAACATCGTTTAATAACGATGTTCTCTTTAAAAAAAAATGTCACCGACTTCAATGTGCCATTTGTTCCCTTTTTTAACCGACGAAATAAAAGGAGGTTCTCAATTCGACCGTATTATATTTTTATTTTTTTTATGTCTGTTCAGCCCTCACTCCGTTATTTAAGAACCGATTTTGATTATTCTATTTTTGTTAGATAGGGTATACCTCAAGGGTGGTCCCATGTCAAGGAAGTCAGGATCTGATGATGGGATCCTGAAATAAATTAGGGAAACCCTCGAAAATTGTAGGAACGAATAGTGTTTCTGTTTGCTTTTCATTACTTTATCAGGTATTTGCGTTTAGAAATCATCACATCATGTAGCTGAGCTGATGATGAAAAAAAAACATAAAATAAAAATCTTTTTAACAAAAAATTAAACCGACGAAAAGAACTGAAAAGCAAAAAATAAATAAACCTTAAGTCTTAAGTATTGAGCTTATTTACATAAACTATCAAAACTTATATAAACTTAATTTGAGTCGGCGCCAAATAATGAAATGATTAATTACTTACGTAGGTACATATAACATTTTGATAATTAATCAGTTTGTTGTTTGGCGCCGACTCAAAATAAGTTTATATAAATTTTGATAGTTTATGTAAATAAGCTCAATACTTAAGACTTAAGGTTTATTTATTTTTTGCTTTTTAGTTCTTTTCGTCGGTTAAATTTTTTGTTAAAAAGATTTTTATCACTGAGCTATTTTGTTTAACTCACAGGCATAAAAGTCGTGCCTTCTCGAAATAGCTGTTTTTGTATTATGACACTTTTTTTCCCGGGAGGCGATATATTCACAAAAACATTCATTGTATGGTCTAGCATATTATATGCATGCAAGTAAAGTAATGGAACTATCGAGTGTCACTATTTGATCGCGATTTATCATCTCTATCGACTTGAGTTTCTGACTGTACTCTGTTGTAATGTTTAAGACTGTACCTGATTTCATTTACAACAAGGCAGTCCAATCACTTGTATTTTTACTTGCAGCCCACATCACGGTAGCGGAAACAGTGAAACAACTTACTGAGCTTAAACACATGCCTGCATCTCCTGGAATAGTCCGTCGAAGCCTCCAACAACTCCAAAATCAAAACAACGCTAATCCCCAGTCGCCAACACAACCTTCTCTGAGCACCTTCCAACAAGCCAAGAGCAATTTCTCTTCTAGCACCAGTTTAAATAGCACTGGTAATCTGAACCCGATCTATGGGCAGACAGGTCACAGGATAATGGCGTATGTGGAGAATTCTATGTATGTAAGGAAGAATAGCTTGAACAGTTCTAATTCGGATCTTGTCAGGGAAAATTCAGGTAAGTGCAATAAATTTTAATAACAATAAATACCTTAAGAGACTTCACACACGGTCATCCGAAACTAGGCACTATGGCACTAACCAGGCTGTTGATAAACATACAGCTACACAGCGTGTAAGTTTAAGCTTCGCGAAAAACTTACAATAACCTCTTTCTGTTTATACTAACACAATACAAATGTCAGTTCAATAAACAAATAGAAATGAACCGAATTTTTGAAGTATAATTAAAAAAAATATATATAACACCTAATTTCTTGAGGACTGTTACTTTTTTTTACCAGCAGTCTCCAATCCTATTAATGACAGTTATTGGGAATGTTCGCAATTGACCTAACCTTAGGTACATACCTATAATTAGATTCTGTCCGCGGCTTCGATCGCGTAAAAGTTATTTTTCTATTCCTCGGGCACTTTAGTCTTCTAGTTTCATCTTCTAAAACAGATCTCCCGCACAAAGATATAAATGTTTTTATTATTTTACAGGAGGCATTTACGGAGAAGGACGCGGTTCGCCTCACGGCTCGAGCCCCTCGACCCCAATTTACGGCGAAAACAATTCTTTTTCTAGCTTTGGACCGAGAGTGTCAAACGAGTCGCATTATGGACAAACTGGTGAGTATACATTTCATTCTTATACTGCACATTACAATTCACGTAAAAATCTCGGTTAAGACCGGATGGGAACAGTGCAGTTCTTGGTGTGATGAAATGCTGTTATTACTGATTATTGAAATTATGTTATTTAATTTTGATGGATATTTTCTTTGGTTTTTACCAACGATGTATAAATTTCCTTTTTTTAAATTAGTCGTTATTAATAACTGATTTTGATTCTATCACATTATGAATTTAATATTTGTATGCCTCATGGAAGAATGTATCTTAAAATATTTAACTACTTGCAACCTTAACAAAAATAGATTTATTTGATTTATTTTAAAAACCCCACTTAACCATGCAATTTCTACTTGCAGATTTGCATACGGTTAATAAATTTTTCTTGTCAGGTCAATAAAAAATCAGATTGGTTGTCACCATCTAGTGTGGAAAAACAAGTTGCCTTTTAGAAATAGAGACACGAGATACTAGTTAATGTAAAGCGAACTATAGCTAATATATATATCGAGCCGCATAAGTTACATACATCGGAGCGAAGAGTTGTTATACTATCGTTGAAATATCACCTGCATCATATATTTAATAGTTTACATTTTAACGTACAATGCAAATCTCAGTAACGGTGATAACTGTAATCATAAGATGTAATTCATATAATATAGATAATGAAGAGAATGGTCTGAGTAGAGAACCTTGTGGAGCTCCACTAAAAATGTACCTGCTTAGACTTCACTTTCATGTGAACGTGTAAATAAGTTCTCCTTTTTTGCAGCCTTGCCTATGCAAATATAATTAAATCATTTATAAGATTATTACATTTGGTTACACCTACTTTATTTAGCAAGAGGTTTAGATGGACTTCGTCGAATGCCTCGTTGCTGTCAAAGAAATAAAATTAAATGATATACATACACGCCTTGTTACAATTACGAATATGAGAAGTTGCATTATTACATTACTGTTATTATAATTTATTAACGAATAGTAGTAGCTCTGATAAATTGTAAATAAAAACCATTATCAAAGATGAATGTCCATTAACAAAGATTTATGTAAGAAGCTGGCGGCCAACCTTTAGGAATGAAGAGGCACTTACAGAAGAAGAATGCCAGTTTCAGGCCAGTTGACATAATTAAACTACTCGTTGATTGAAGCGTCATAATTTTATTGGTATGCATGGTTTTAGCAATAAAATCGTTAGTGTAATGAGAACACACTAATAATTTTATTAATTAGAGCGATTCACAGGTAGGCACTGTGAAATTAAGATTACCTGTTTTGCCACATATTTTGTTTTAATAGATTTATGCTCGTTATCATAGGCTTCAAGCTCCAACAAGAGAAGAAGTACAGTCAGAACACGATATACGCGCAGCCGTCGGAGATAATCGCGGGATTTAACAGCATGTCGCGGCACGACGCGCTCAGCCCGCTCGCGCTGCGCAGGAACATCGCCGCACGGTCGCACTCCGCCGATAGACACATCGTCGAACGTACGTATATAGGGTGTAAGCGACGGCGTATCGAAAACCGAAATAATTGATTTAGATCATTTAATTGATAGAACACAATAAATAAATAGATCATTTATCTAAAAAAATATAAATACATACTTTTCCTTACATTCCCTTCCCTTCTTACCTATCTTTGCTTTTCAATATACATCCAATTTTTCTCATATTTAATTCCCAAAGTACCAGGTTGACGACAATAAGCTCGTCCCCTGCGTGAGTGGGACCAAAAATAAAGTCGGTACAATGTGGGTGTTTAACCCCCTACCTCTTCGGGTATAAAGGTTAGGCGTATTTGTAAAAGTCCTTTACAGCCTGTATGTTTGATCGTAGAGGGCGGTCTGATAGCGAGCCTGAGCGCGAAGCTGGCGCCGGCGCTGTCGCCGCGCTCGCCGCGCCGCGCGCCCGCCGCGCCGCCGCACGCGCCGCTCGCCGACGCGCACAAGGGAAAAGGTAACACCCCCTCCCCCACTACCTCCTGCTGCAAGTGCTTATATCGAAGAGGAAAAATGTTTTTGTTTCTTTTAGTGAATTTATTAAGTTTGATAGTTCGTTTCGAAACCAATCAATAAAATATCTTACCTATATTATAAACTGGATAGCCATCCTCACAAACCTCATAAAATGCGGATGCGTTTACGCTTTCACGCCTTAATTACTCAACGATCGATCACCATAAAAAAAAAAATCGGGGTAGATTTTTTTTACGACCCATGGGAGCATGTACCTAACACCCTGTATAACCATCATGTCACTGGTATAACTTAAGTATAAAATAAACTGTATTGAACAAGCAATTAAAATATTTGTGCCATCAATTTAAAGAACAATGTTCATCGACTATTTTAACCGACTTCAAAAATGGAGGTTCTGAACTCGATCTCTATGATGCAGATTTATATGTCCGCGATTTTCTTAAAAAGTAATAGATAAATTTTCATGATTCCTTCACTACTGTACTCTATATATTTTTAGCAAGGTTTTAGTATAATAATACATAAGGTATTTATTACCATTTTTGTAAAAAATTTCATTATTAGCACTGTCGGACGTATTTTTTAGTACATCTAATCATAAACGATTAGTATAAGTATGTTTCCATCTCACTCACTCTTAAGTTAGAAATTCCTTTTTACTCTGATTCATTCTTAACACGTTTAAGTCTGAGTAACTTATTGCGACTTCCCAATGATAGACGTGTTAAGGTAATATTGGTTTATTACTAAACTTGACTGACACCTCGGTCTGACTGCCCTGGACTGACTTACTCTATATAATAATATGTGTCTCTTATATACTAGTTACCAATAAGGATATAATATTGCACATGCGGAACTTATGCTAACTTAGAAAAGTTATATATAATATATGCACGTATCCCACTAATATTATAAATGTAAAGGTTTGGATGGATGGATGGATGTTTGTTACTCTTTCAGGCAAAAACCACTGAACCGATTGCGATGAAACTTTTTATCCCGAAATTCCCCCAGCATCGGGACTTACGCGGGTGAAACCGCGTGGCGCTGCTTAAAATAATTACAATTTAGTTAAATACTCTAAATTATATCACGTACCTACTGATGATAGCCATATGACTCATTATCAAATGGATTAAAGAACAAAGTTTAAGAATGATATATATCTATCTATAGATGATATAACAACGAGATCACTCTTAGATTGTTATTTTTTACTATTTTTAAATATTCTAATTCACAATTTTACGTAATTTGTGAGTCATTCATGCTTTTATAATTTTCAGTCAAAATAGACTTTCCATTCCCAGGGTCGATACCTGCTGCAGTGCAGCCGGCATTTTTAGACAAGTTATCTGCAACGATACAGCAACAACGGCGACAACTGGACCAAACTAGAGCTAAATCTGTCAGGGACATGATCAATGCTCACGCGCAGGTAAATGACCAATTAATCATCAAAGAAACTTCTCAATTTTAGCAAGGAATCGGAAAAGTTTTGGTACTTCCGATAATAAAAATAGAAGCAGGTTTTTATTGCACTCTTTACTCCAGATAACTATTATATCGTAGTTAAACTAGACTTCTCTTTACACATAAAGTAAACCACTAATGCCGCGTTCCAATAAACAAAAAACAATTCGTTTTGCTTACGGACGGTAAAATTTCGTTCAATTTTCAACTAAAATGTTACCGTCCGTAACCAAAACGATTCGTTTTTTGTTTATTGGAACGCGGCATAAATAAATTAGTGATATAAAACAATGACATTGAAATAAATTGAGAGATCAATTATTATTATAAATAAGGAACAGTTTTATGAACGAAATATGTCCAGTGATAGTAAAATATTCGCATCTAAGAACACGTGTATCCTAAATTACCCACGTTACAAAAACCCTATCAGCATTTCTCACTAACTATTTCAAAAAAAAAGGTTTCACCCTCTATACACGAAGTTGTGACAGGTTTCATAAGACTTGAACTATTTTGGGAAGTGGACGAGGAAGTTTGGACTATGTTATAGGATTTAGATATTTTAGGAAACGGATCGTTGGTTGAGTGGTTGAATGTTTACTTTACACTTTATTTGTACACGAGTCTTACAGTAGAATTATCATACATACATTTGTCATACAGATAATGTACAAAGGGCGGCCTTATTGCAAAATGCAATCTCTTCCAGGCAACCTTAGGATGGATCAATGTGTTTCGGAGAGACAGTTGTAGTTGGAGTTTAAAACATTTTACAATTTATTTTTTTTTTGGTAATTGTGTGTAACACTATAAGTAAGAATTATTTTTCTCAACAGCCAGACCCTCGAGTGTGTCACACTTCCTTAATGGAACAAATCAAGCGCGGTGCAACGTTACGCCGCAACAAGCACTGTAACGACAGGTCCGCGCCGAAGATACGTTAGACGTTACAATACATGTTACTGTATTAAGGTTTTTAATATTGTATGTATTGTTTGTGTATCTGGCTTTGACTGGAAGTGACTTATAACCATTACGTAACAACAAGCACTAACATTCAAAATAAAAATAACAAATAAAAAAAAATACCTTTGACTTTAACGAGTTAACGAGTACCAATTTACATTTGCTAATCACGCATTGCTTATTATTTTACAATCAACTTGCATATCTTTACACGAATAAGTTAACCTAAAATTTGAGAAATCGTTATGACAACTTTTCTAAGGAAAAATATATCAAGAACTAAAATTATTTCTGAGGTATAACAGAATCGACCATTGGAAAACTCTCATACAATTAAATGAATACTACGAATGATGATGTGGCATCAATACAATCACAAAGCCGTTGGTGTATAAACCATATAATTTTTTTTTTAATCTTTGGCCTAGCACGGACAAGGAACAAAATCTCTGTAAAATATATACACTTATGATCCGACAGCGGCGTTAACAGTACAAAAGACATTTTGGCCTGATGTCATTTGTTCCAGAAACGGTTTTATATTCCATTGGCCCAGGTACGAAACGACAAGATATCTAAACCTTACCTTAGCTTTTTAGCTAATTGAATACTGGGCCCGTTCAGTGCATCATTAAGTTAAAAACAAATATTAATTGGACCGTTTTGTGCAGAAATGATTCAGTCAATAAATTGGCCAAAATTATTATAATGTGTAAAAGGTCTTTAGGACCGTGTTGTGCTGAAAAGATTCTCAATCCACGAAATCGTTTATATTAAACTATCGCTAGCTAACATCATTTTCAAACTGATATCACTGAGTTATTTAATTTTGCCCAATTTTCGGAATGGTTCGTTTCTCCATAGCGCGATCCAATTACGCCCACATGCGTAGTATGTATGAGATCAAAGTTCCTCACATTCAAATATTGTGTGTATTTGCAAATTAAATTGGTACAAGTCTTCTTTTTGAACTCACTTATTTGAAACTACCCAGTTGAAAAATTGACACTGCGTTTTTAGAGTGTCATTTGATAATAATCTTTATGGTTATTTAGTTATGAGTAATTTTGCTAATGATTAATTTGTAATTCATATTACCTTGGATCATTTATGTGTCAACTAGGAAATACGGAATAATAGAAGAATGTGTGTTTACAGCTACTAATGAAAAGGAAATAGACGACTTTGAATATAAGTTTTCAAAATATATAAATTAGTGTTAAGAGAATAAATATCAATCGTTAACGAAACATTTCATTTTATTAATAATCTACAGATTTCATAGACTGTCTGCAATTACTTTGGGATCGATTGCGATTGAAGACCACTGATGCAGCTTTAAAGGAACTGTTTTTTTTTTCTGTCAATGGCAATTGATCGGTCCAATTTTGCCAATGTTCGTGTTTCTCTAACATTTTGTAGTATACTATTGTAATAATAATATAAATGTGAAAATTCTTTGAGAAATGTACACTAACAACATATCTTTAACTTGAGAGTAAATTTTCTTAGTGTTTCCATGGAAGTGACACAGCCCAGGGGGGAGGGGAAAGGAAGTTTCCGAGCGTACTTATGTATTTTTCGAGTCTCGAATTTTAGTTATGCAAGAAACTAATAAAATATTTATATTCCAACTAATATAAATAATTTTGTAGCCCGACAAATCCGGGAATAATTTTTAGTTTAAAAATGTTTATTTTGTTACTTTTTTATTTCTCTATAAATTTGGCCTGTGCATATTAATTCATACGCCTTATTTAATTAAGTTTAATACAAAGTTGCCTCCATGGAATCTACCCTTGAACAAGCGTCTGTAAAAACATATTTGCGTACACTATTACGTCACAATGTTAACATATATTAAATATAACTAAATATAGCATTTTATAGAACAATGTTGTAGTATTTTAGGTAGACAAAATATTTTCCATGCCTAACAAGATAGCCTGTAAAGTTTTCGTGTAAGTTTAAAACTATAATATCAATTATAGTTTTAATATTAGTGATTAGTTTCAGACGCTAATATATATATTATATTTAATACTTCCGTGAAATGAGGTTATGCAAGAAAAAGTAGTGTTGTCACCTCATCGTAAAATGAATATCGATAATACCGGAGTATGCAAAATGAATATCGATAATACCGGAGTATGCAAAATAAGAAAGTGTAGCTTTATATATTTCTTAGAAACTATTCGCTCGTTTATTTTATAATACTTTTTTTCTATATTTTGCGACGAGCAGTACTGAATGCTAATATATTATATAAATGTATAATTAGTGTAAGTGTGTCTATAGAATGTAGGGTAGATGTTTACATATCTTGGTACTATAGTCTTGTACGTACGTCCATGTTGTCGCCGAATTACTTCCCAGTACGTTAAAAGTTTTAGTGGAAATTATTAGACGTCTGCTATTTTATCTGTTCATTTGTGTTAACAAAACTGTCTACCCCGGCAATGTGTCTAACATTATTGAGCAAACAAAATACTTATCATCTGCCTGCACTTTTTACAATTTTCATGGGGCTCTTTTATGGCCGGCCGCCTGCCTGACGCCAACCCTCCTTGGGAATATAGTTTTAAGACGGGAAAGAAAGAAGGAGATAAATTTGAATAAGGAAAAATAGCTAGTTAGAGGAACCTAGGGTAAGTGATACCTCTAGGACAGGAACAAGGACTGAAATAATTGGACCGATTTAAGCAAAAATGATCCAATTCACAACTTGAAAATTTTGAGTTTTTGTGACCTATATGCTCTGAATAAGGTATATTTTAACATATCAAAGACCTTGTGGGTTGGATCTTTTTTGCTTAAATCGGTCCAATTGCATATATGTTGTCGTTTTTTTTAAGAAACAGAGGCATCCTGTCGTTCTTTAAATAATTAAACATAATACATTTAGTGTTCATTTACTATTCTAAGCTAAGTACTTTTTATTTTAATTCATCTAAACGGAAATTCTAATAAAGTAATCCAAATCTTGTAACGCTATTTTTATAAATTACGACAACTACTTAGTAATAGTAAGTGTTCATAAAGATATTAAAACTAAAGAAAATGTCACGGGGTTGCTAACATACTGTTTTTTTTTTTAGAAAATCAAGATGTCAAATGTGAAAGGTCTTGAATGTCCTACAATTAATTTTATCTTTTGTTAGTGAGGAAACGGGTTGTGACAATATCGTATTGGTGTAGTCGGACTTATTGGTCTAGTGATCCTGACAGCTGAGTCAGAGGTCGTGGGTTCGAATCCCAGGACAAATAATTCGTCGCAGACGTAGAAAAACGTCGGATTTGATTTGTTAGACGATTTTTGTTTTTGACTTAAAGCCTACTGAAAACATTATACTTTATTATAAAACAAAACATTTTTAAAGCTCATACACATGCCGAAAATTTCCGCAAATTTTCGATACTCGCAAGGGAATCAAAACCTACAGGGTACTTCCCGTGAACTCAGAATCTTGAAATTTGGTACGAAGCAACGTCTTATAGCACAGATAAAGGAAAAATCGCGAAAACCGTAAATTTTTAGTTAGATAATATAATACAAATATTTTACGGAACCCTCGGGGCGCGAGTGCGACTCGCACTTGGTCGGTTTTTTAAATATTACGTAAAACATAATTTGAAAGCTTTAAAGTGCGTTCCTGTAAAGTTACTAAAAATCAAATCCGTCGTTTTTCTACGACGACGACGAATTGTGTGATGAGTCATTTGTTCTGTGTCTGCGTGTCATTTATCTATAATATGTATGTATTTAGTAAGACATAATATATATTTATCAGCAGTCTGGATATTGGCGCGAATATTTAAAATTTTTATTAATCCCCTACGCGGTCAACTGTTAATAACTTAATTATAACTAGTCCGTCCACCCTATATCTATATGTCCTTTTCAGTTTCAATATTTCTCTCGCTTACTCTTCATTTTCTTTTAGCACTTCTGCAATAACTTCTCACATAACAACTTTTCTTTTATTTATCTATAACATATCTATAGATGTATTTTCTTAACGTTTCTGAATATTCTTTTCTTGGGAGAAAGAACACAGTAATACAAAAACCCACTGCCAAAATACAACGTCGTATATACATTGTGTTTACAGTTGTTGTAAGAGCATAATTTGACCAACCGCTACACCTAAAAGTTACTTACACCCTTTAGTGCTTCATCAGATGTAAGGTAGTAACCTAAAATAAGCTTTTTAAAAGTCCTCATGAAATTAAGTGTTGTATGCTTAAAAAAACGTGTGCGTCTCGGGACGCCCGACAGAAGTGATAACTTAAACGCCAGATAGACTGGCACCGTAACGCGTTACGTAACGAAGCGGTTTACCCTCCCATAAGAAGTTATCACTTCAAAAATTAGATTATGTTAAGTTCGTTATTATTTTTACGTGTAAACCTAAAAAATAAAAGTAAATAATTTGACAATAGCGAGTTATGACGTCACAAGTTGTTATTCTTAATTACTACAGAACCTGCCGTTTTGACGTTTAATAAAGAGACACTGATTTGTCTGTCAGTCACTGACAGCTAACTACCGTAAGAAAACTTGGTAAATCCCCACATCCAGTCTACTGATATTTCAGTAAGTTATTTAAATTTTCTATAAACCCACGTATTTCCATCGCACAATGACATTGGCAAAATTGTCGATAGCGGCATAGTTCGCCATACATAAAATTTAGAACTTGATAAAAATAAATATATTTTTTACTTCATAAGTTAATAAACCATTAAAGTGAAAGGGAGAAAGAAAAACTTCTGTCATTTTAATGTCAGGTACAATTATTACAATTACGATATTTATTCCTAAAAATTAATATCGTTCGTTCGTCAACAATTTCCACTAAAACAAGTTCCACTAGTGACTTCCGGTTTACTAAACTATTAGTTAAGAAAAACACGTATGTAATTGATATCAAATGGTGAAAATATAACAATATTATGTCCCCCAACTGTGCGTTTTATTTATTATCATATACAGCCTGCGTGATTTGGATTTACAATATGACGTCTTATATGTCTGTCTCGCTCTAATCTTTACGGGTTTGTGAAAAAAGGAAAGTTCAAGAAAGAGATCCATTGAGACTTCGTGCGTGTGTAGTCCGCGATGATAAAAAAATACATATATTATTCACGGTTTAAAAATGTAGCAAGAGTCAAGTGTATTTTTCATATAAATACATTGCCACATATCTACTGGACGTCGTGTAAGATGATGTCTATTGTAAGCAACAATGTCATCACTATTGCTATAAACTATCAAAATCACAGTAACTGCTATGTTTTTCGTCCTTCTAGAGATTGTTATCGACTTATAATACATACCTAACCTTTTATAACCCCACTATTCATCAATAAGTATTCATCAACCGACCAATAGCGTTGCGTTACCAGTATAACTAGTCATAATAATGTATATTAGAATAGAATAAAGACGTGCTGCGAGTATCGTCGACAATCCCAAACTCAAGCGGTATTGAACCCTTAAGCCTGAGGAGAGAATTTGCCTCCTTGTGTGTGTTCTACCGCTTGTATAATGGGTTGTGCTCTGAGGAACTATTAGACATGTTGCCCACGGCCACGGCCACATTCTACCACCGCACCGCTCGCCACCGGCAGGGCATTCATCCTCACACAATGGAACCTAAATAGTCGCGCACGGTACGGTTCGAGGTTTTCCCGAGGGACTACAGTATGGGGTTCTTCAAGAAAGGAGTGTATAGGTTTTTAAAGGGTCTGGAGTTGCAAGCGTACGGTAACCGCTTACCATCAGGCGGACCGTATGCTTGTTTACCATCGACGAAGTATAAAAAAAACTCATTTTTATTAAATAGTAAAATGTTTTAAATAAAATAAATAAGAGTTTTTGATATGGCGACAATAGTATAAATATTTTTTTTTTTATTACATTATTGGCAAACTAAAATTGAAAAAGAAGTAATTAAATTACAGCTTATTCGTACACTATCATTGTCAAGTTAATAACTTTATTATCATCATGATAATTTCAGCCAAAGGTCGTCGTCGACATAGGCCCTCTCATTAACTTCCGAGAAGACTGGTTAAGTTAGTAACTTACCCAAGCTCAACAAAAGTAAACGAAAATGAAAATTGTAATTTTACAAAGGCTTATTATTTACGTACGGTGCTATATAAGTTTTGTCGTGTGCAAACTATCCTAGTCCTAGTCCTAGTAATATTATAAACGTGAAAGTTTGTGAGGATGTATGGATGTATGGATGTGTGGATGTATGGATGTTTGTTACTGTTTCACGCAAAAACTACTGAACCGATTGCAATAAAACTTGGTATGTAGGTAGCTGGAGATCTGAATTAACACATAGGCTACTTTTTATTCCTATATTCCCACGGCATCGGGTCTTACGCGGGTGAAACCGCGGGGCTCAGCTAGTATATTATAATATTGTGATTTGAAGTCATATCCATAAGTTTGTAATATAAAAAAAAAAAAAATTTAGAGGCAAGGATTCATATGTTCGATTTTGAAATAATTTTCTAATTAGCGGGCTTCTCTCGTTATGACCCCACCTGAGGGAGTAGCGTGTGACTTGGTCTCGTGATATGTAAAAAAAACACTCAGTCGTAGGACTGCACGTCAGAAGTGAAAACATAACTTCACAATGTATTTGCATATACACACACACATTTGTATATATATAATTAGGTTAAAAATAAAAAGTAGGTACACTAGTACCTACTTTTTATTTTTAACCTAATTAACCTTATTACGAAATAACATATCTAAATGTTAATAAAATAGGTATACATAGGGTACACTGAAAGTTCTGCGCTCCTGGCCGCTCATAAATGTTTGAATTTCGAATGTTATATTTTTTAAATATAAGAAACTCGGCTCCGTCTTATGAATTTTCGATCAGGGTCACGTGTCCTGACGCGAGTTTAACATTTTTTACCCATCCCAAAAAGTGCACAACGCCGCTAAAGAAGTTCTTCACTTCAAAAATTTGAAGACGGGCCATCTAATTACGGAAATTCGATTGTTACATACGTGATGAAACAGGTTGTATTATATTTCGGTGTTCCTACTAAATCCCAGAGTAAAGTGTGGATGTTTGAAAATGAACCACCGCGGTCGTCTGTGAAGATGCCCCGATCCGTAAAGAAAAGAATGGTTGCTGTATTTTATTTCAAGACATGATCATTTCCGTAAATTTTCTCCCAAAAATATATTTATACATGTATTTTACGACGTATCTGTATTTGGTCCTTGGTTATTTCTTGGGTATGGTTAGTTTAGCAGTAGCGATTTCACATAGCCGGCTTGCGCCAGGTAGTAAAACAAGGCTAGGGTTCGCTCTTCCAGGTCCCAAGATGCAGTTCAAGAAAATAGTTTCACTTTTATAATTGTTTCTGGTAACCAGTATGATAAATCCTGTAGGATTTCGGTTTTTGGAGATCGAGGATGTGGCGCGGACCATAATTATTTTAATTTTCAATTTAGTACCCACCTACTTAAGTAAAAGTTGTACGAAAAGTTTAAGCTCACAGATGAAGACCAATTACTTCTTTGTATTTTTGTAATAATGAAAAAATTAAATAATTTTTACAGGTTTGTAAATACATCTTTTATTTTGTCATAAATGTATCAAAATCTATACAGCTATATTAGTATAGTAGGTATGTTAAATATAAAAAATAGGTAAGAGTCTACTTTAAGACTGTATCTCTTCGCCTTAATTCAAATCTTTTTCTTATAAATTTTGAAAAGTTACATTTACGTCAATGTTCCACCAAATGATGAGCGACATAGAAAGTTATAATAATAATAATCATTTATTTCAGGCTTCATAAGCCCATAGATAAATGCCTTAATTTAAATATACATACTAAAACATTGTGATAGTGAATAAAACTTAAAACTAAGATAGTAACTCTTCACTTGCACTAAGTCTTTGTGCGGTCTGTTGGTACTTGTCCGTGGAAGCGACAGAATACCACACCTTGCGGCCAAAAGCTTCCATCTAAGACCTGGTGCAGATAACAGTTGGGTACTCGCACCACGAACGCCTTGAAGTTGACGTTGCGGCGCTGTCGACAAGTTGATTGGAATAGAGGCTTTTTAAAACGTCATATTTCAAATATAAACTTAAAACATTTTTGTATTTTATTTACATACATTTTCAGTTTAATATTAATTACTTTAGAGGCTCATGGTTAAGTGGTAACCTAGTAAGTTAGCACATTACAAAGTTAAGTAATACTAGCCAGGTCAGTCTAGGATGGGTTACCATTCTTAACAGATTGAGACCCCTCCGTGCCTCGGAGAGCACGTTAAATCGTCGGTGCCGGGTGCCATACAAACATCTGTGGCATTCGTTAGGGGTAGTTGGAGCCCTAAAAAGACCGACAACCTGTTTAACTACAGAACTTCGATATAGCCTAGTTCTTGGGTTGTGGAGTTCTGATGGCAGTCGCTTCACGTAAAATATCAAAGTTCGGCCGTATCATAATGACACTGAAAGCCGACCCCAACTTAGTTGGGAAAAGGCGCAGAGGATGATGAGGATGATGATTAATTACTTTATTAATATATTAGAATAATAATTGGAAAATAAAATAAGTGTAACTTTTTTTAGTAGTGGCTTTTTACAAACTTTGGAAGGCAATTTTGCCGTTACAAGTTAACAAGAAATACTCGTAATCCACGTACTAGTACCTATTCTTCTTAGAAAAATTAATTGTAAAAATAATAGTACATACATGCATAATTGTTTAACATAATAATAATCAAACTAGACTAAGGTAAAATGTTACTTCTTATCCAACTATCATATTCGTACACGTTGGTGTACACTCCGGGGACATTTTTTTTACCACAATCAATATGTCCAAAACTGGCAACTCCAACGACATCGTATTGTCTGCCATTTATAAACATTAGAGGACCTCCAGAGTCACCTTTGCAGGCGTCTTTGCCTTTCTCACCTCCGGCGCAAAGTTGACCTTTCCAGAAATAAATTTTGGATGTTATGCGGTCATACATTTGTTGACATTTCTGTAAAAATATAACGTATGTAAATAAAACGATATATTAATTTGTGCTAAATCACATCAAGGGAGGCGATATGAACTAAATAATGTCAAAGATGTAAATTTTGCCATTTCTTGACATTTCTTTGCTGTTAGGCGTAATAAAGTAAATTTTGAATTTTAAAAAGAGAGGCAGGTACTGCATTTAGAGACAAGCAAGGTATGAATAGGCCACTAATGGACGGAAAAAAAATCCAGCACGAAACCCTAAAATTGCGTATTGTCAGAAATAATTTGGAAACTTGATTAAGGGTGATTCGTGATTAAGGGTGTTAGTTCAAATAATATTATTTTTCGATCAGTTTTTTTTTAAGCTGATAGACTCTACTCTAAACGAATTGAGTATTATTTTGACAAAGCAAATGACAATATTTTTGCTTTGCACGACCTCCATTAACGGAGTTAAATGTAAGTAGATGTAGCATTAGCATACTATTACCACTAATCGCTACACTTAGTATTAAACTCAGAGACTTACATCTTGGCCGACATAAGGCAGGTCTACATACAGCTTTACAGAGCTACTCTGTACTCTGTCGCTGACAGCTCCCCAGCCGGACGTAGTTAAGTTGTAGGAAGAATCAGCAGTCAACCTTATGTCCATTTTTGGGAGGCAGATAGGGCGGATAAATTCTATAAAAAAAATTAATGTCGTTTTGGAATGACATAATAAACTGACAGTATATTATGTGTAACCTGTTACACATAATAAACCGTCAGTTTGTCAGTCCTGATGACGTACCCTCTCAACCCTGCTTCCTTTGAATTTAGAAACCCAATAAAAGGTAGGCACGGATTTTTATACCTTTACAATAACGGGAAATAAGGTAAGGGTTTGGGGTTTGGGTATGTACCTATCTATCTTTGAACTGCCTGACGTTTCGACTATGTTGCACAGAATAAAATGCGAAAGTTCAAAAGTTATCATGGATGTTTAACTCATATTTTCCTGTACTGAGTACAAATGGATACCTAGACCTAGAAATAGAGTGCAGTAAATACAGCATGACCTGGTAAAAGTGGCCTAAGTTATTGGTATAGAGAGTCTGCTTTTATTATCATATCAAGCAGCGGAATAATGTATTGCTAGAGTAGAATATTTTTAACTTATCCAATATTTTTATTAAGGACGTACGATTTTGGATTTTCACGTGTGTATTTCCGGGATACCTGACTAGTTTCGGACCCGACACCGCCTGACACTGACGCGAAAGGACGCTCTTGATACTCGTCCTCCTAATTATCCAATATTTAATACAAACCTGTAAAGGGTGCTAGACGGTTCATCCTGATCAAAGCTATGTCATGCCGTCTTTGGATACTACGAGGATTGTACTCTGGATGTGGTATGGCCTTCTCTATAGGAATTCTGATCGCGCCATCTGTACAATCAAGACCTCCACTTTCAGCTGTCTTACAGTCAGGACCTTCGTGATCTTTGTCGTATTCTCCAAGACGGATTCTGGTTCTGCAAAATATTAGACAAGATCATGGTTAAAACAAATCCAGTGATCTCCCAAAAAGTTTATTTATATCAAAACGCGTATTGATTTTTCCTTATTAGCGTAACCGGACATCTGACATCCTTGACAGCAAAAAAAACAAAATATTTTGACTTGATTTACATTGATGAAAAGGCTCTCGTTAGGCACTGGGTTTGCGCCTCATGTAGAAGGATCTGCTCTTCGACCTATAGAGTGAGGAAGTTCTTCTTTCTATAACCCTAGCCACCAGTATAAGGATGGTATGTGTTTTAATGCTATAATAATAGACGTAATTTAATTAATGAATCCATACAGAATAATATGTCATATAAAAGTCTTCCCTTTGAGTTTAAGGGGCAATCGAACGTACAAATACTTTAATACTAACTAGTGTCCTGCTGCCATTTCATCTACCTTGCTCAACTCTGTTCTTTATCGTACAGTCTAAGAAAATACTGTTACGAATAACTTACGCCATCTATTGGCGATTGTGGGAAGTCGTATACAGCGACAATTAAAATAAAGATGCACGCCATCTGTTAATACAACACGGAACTAGTCACCCACTAATAGAACATGCTACGATGTATTAGAGGTTACTACTGTGTTGTCGAGTTTATCAGAGATGTCGCGATTTTTCTGAAAATAACGTTTCGGCCATATAAGACATTGCAATTTGAGTTTCAGATGAGTTGGTACGTGAATAACAAGCGAGTAAAGGGTAAAGTAAAGTGCAAATGCAAATGAATTAAGAAGTGTAGTTGTGATAATTGATTGTAATTGTATTGTTGCTAGTTTCCCTGTGTATTTTGTGATTTATTAAAATAAATTGCGTCTGTTTTAGTAATAAATTATTACAATTTTCTAATCCCGAACCTCAGTTCGTAACAATACTAATGAACTCCATCTGTTATTTCATACATACATTAGAAATAAATAATAAGATATATTGCTTACGGTCTGCCAATTTTCAAAATTACTCCAACAACACAATGGCCTGCAGTCAGAACGTATCTGCCACTAATAAGGCTACCCCCACACAGTGTATACGTGATTGAGTTGCTTTCATATTCTATGAGCGCCATCCACGGGTATTCGTCTATTGCTGTATCTGAACCGCCTGAAATTACATGACCCCAAAATTATTTTCACATAGTAGGTACGAATACTCGATAACGACATGCATTTTTGTTTTATTACGGTAATGATTAGGCTCCCTGCTAAAAAAATAGGGAATATGCATGTTGTTTAAATTTGCTCGATTAATTTTCTCTTGAATCTTTATTGTCCAGATATTATGCCTAAACAATTATTTTCTTATTTAGTTCGTGTTTAATTGCATAAAATATTAATTAAAATATGCAAAATAAGGGCGCGAAATTCAACTTTGCAAAACGCTTCACCATTGGTCGAAACAAAACATGACGTGTTTCCACGTTCTGTCATTTATCGGCGCCTATATTCGTAGTGTTACGGAGAAAGATAGGTGTTCCTGTGGTTTTTGCTCTTAGCTAGTGCAATTTAAGCATTCTAGTGGCATTAGAAATAATCTAGGACAATGACTGAATGTTGTTTTGTCAAAGCACAATCGGACAATCTACCGAAAATAGGTGCATTCATGATGACTATATATATTGCATCAAATCCAGATTTTACGTCCGCTGAGGTTAAAGGAGTAAAAGCCGCAAGGTAATTATTATAATACTTGTTATATTATAATCTAAAGGATAGGTAAGATATGTATAGTTAGTTATATTCATGAAGTTATATTGGACTTTTGTTACCTAGTTTAAGTAGACAAGCAAGTTGCCTTTTGCTTGATATTTAAAACAAACATAAATTACTGCTGACTAATTCGCACTATACTAGCAATTAAATTGTAATATGCGTACATTAAAGTGATCTTCACAACAATATAAACACGATATTGAAGATACTTCATCTCTTCTCATTAATGTACACCATTGTTTTCGTATTTTACATTATTATTTTGTACAGGAAAAAATACTGTATTGGGTGTACTTCTTATAGTGTTTTTACACTTAGGGACAACGCAATACCTATAAAATGGTTTTTAACTTTATCCATCGTCTATTGATAACAATAAATAGTAATTACAACTGGAAATCGGTATAAAATTACTGTAACACTTCATTTAGTTTATGAAACAAACACTAAGCGTGGAACGTGACGTCATCATAACAGATCAAATTTTATCGATGTTTTCAATGTTATTTTAAAAATTAATTTGAACATTGCCGAGGTTATTTATATTTTTTATTAGGGTAGAATGATGGAACAAGTCAATAAAAGATAAAAAAAAATACATGCATATTCCCTATTGGCTAAAATAATTTGGAACAAAATCAGATTTCTGCCAGCTGTTACTGGACAGTGTTATGGGTGGGGTTCAACAGATGTTTATATTATAATCCTGTAAAAATGTAGTTTTTTGTATAAGTTCTAGAAACCCTACAAATGCAAGACCAGTTCGATTAAATTTGGTCAATTATTTCTTTAAATAATGACGAATTACAAATTGACAATGACGAAAATCGCAAAATTTTAATTTATTTTTCATTTCGAAAAGAAAGCTCCAATGAACGTGAAACTTTAGGATAATACGTCTTTAATGGTCTACTATATAACCGTGTTTTCTAATTCCACTGGCCTTAATTACTAATATCAGATGTTGACTTGAGCAGATCCAATAAACGAGTATGTAGGTTAGAAATTATTAAAAAAATATTGGGGTTAATAGCGATAAAACGTTTACTATACTAACCAATTATCTTACTGCTGGCACTGGCATCAATACCACAGCATTGGGATGTTGGATCAGGCGGTAACGCAGATACTGTAGATTTGCAATTGCCTTTCGGTATAACCCCGCTAACCGTAACGGGGATGCAACATACGCTGTCTTGAACTGGACCATTGCATCTGAAAATAGTAACCTTGATTAATTTATAAGTATAGACAGGCGAGGCCCACTCCACTGAGTAACTATAAAGCTACAAGTACACGGCGAGGTCGACTAAACGTAAGAAAACCCAGTGGGCTGCAGCGTGCCGGCCGGGCCGCACGTTTGATCAAAGGTTACTCATGCACTTCGTCGCGTCATCCGTTCGTATCTAGATTTTCGAGTTTTTAGTACCTAGCCTAGGTTTATTTGTTTACAAAAATAGAGTAATAGGCTTGTAAATAAATATTCAGATTAATCAATTATTTAAGAAAAGACAACCTTAACGTCGCGGCGTCTTCAAAACATAAGAGTTATGCGATAGAAAGAGAGGCAACTTCTAAGTGAATAAATGCTTAATTGTAGGTAATAAGCGCTGTGTGGTTTAAATTGCGACTTTATTGTCTTGAAACAAGAGTCGCTATTTATTTGAATGATTTGGGGGAGTGGGACTTCTGTACCTGTACTATTATGTATTCTGTGGTACAAAATTGAGTAATTTTACTATTATTAACGTAGACTTTGTCAGTCAATTCAAGTATCCCTCGTTAACAGTAAGTACTTCTTTTTCGGGATGAAAGGTACACGTACCCTATATCTATCCTTTTCTGAAACCGCGATAACGTGTATACAAAATCTCAGGATGATAGGTTTTTCCCATATTATATTTTGCTATTGAAAACGGACGGTAATACAATGCTAGCTGCTCGCGACTTCGTTCCCGTAGAAATTTTGGTGAAATCTGTTCCACGGGTAAAGTAGGTAGCCTATGTGCTATTCCAGACTATAATCTATCTCTATGCCAAATTTCATTCACATCCTTTCAGCCGTTTCTGCATGAAAGAGTAACAAATATCTATCCATCTATCCTCACAAACTTTCGTCTTTATAATATTACTAAGATATTAGTGAGATCGACACTGGCAGATCGCGATCTAACTATTTTTAACATACTTAACTATATTATTATATGTTATTTATTGATTTAATAAAACTAGAGATCGCGTAGTGGTCGAATTTCGACCATGGTTTATTCAATGGCCAGTATAACTTGAGCTGCTATTGTATAGATTTACTTACCATAACAGGTATTCACATATACTGAACTCGTGTAATTTCATTAATGCCGCATTCCTATAGACAAGAAACCATTCGTTTTGCTTACGAACGGTAAAATTTTTGTAGAAAATTCAACGAAATTCTACCGTCCGTAAGCAAAACGAATATGTTTTCATGTAATTTTTGAAGTCGTTGTTCATGTTTAAAAATTTTAGCTTTCTACACTTCTTCTATAAAACTATAAATATTCCAAAATTCACGTTACTACATTTGCGAAATTTTCTAAAAAAGGGGTACAAAGAATTCTTTTCACGTATTAATATAATGATATCAATTTAATAGTTAAAAAAAAGATGATTATGAAATTAAAATATTTGACTTTGACTTTGATGATATTAGTCAAGATGACTACATTTACTGTACCATGCTGCACTGTATTGTTCATGACTAATGATCCATGTTATAATGACTTGCTAAATAACACCTGGTGTATTTAATGTGTTTATATTTTTAATCATATTTTTATATCATTCTGTCATGTTTACTTATTTACTAAAACTATAGATCTCTAGTTTAGTTCGACCATAATTTATTAAGTTAACATAAATCAAGCTATTTATTTCCATAATAAATTGAACTATTATGGTTTAGAGTTTCCGTACCATGAATGGTCAATATGTTTACTGAATCTGTGTAGCTTTTTGTAGCCGTTTTGCACATTATTTTTATATTCATAGTACATACTGTCTGTGATTCTCAAATTCTTCTAAATTTAGTTTAGTCCAGTCAACACGTTAAAAACGTGTTATCACTTGTTCCAGGTCCTAAAAATATGTGCAATAGCTCATTCGATTCGCAATGAAAAAGGTATCCAGAGCATTTGCAATTGTCATTAGCAAAATAAAATGAAACAAAAAAATATATTCAGTTTGTCGTGCATATCTCAAAAGCTATAAATATTTAAGAATTTTTTAAAAAAGCTTCTTAAAGAATAGGAAGTTTCTAATAAAAAAGTCCGGAGTCCCGGAATTCTATCTCCATTATTTATAATTTTTATTCAACGTCGAAAATAGGTCTCCGCGCGGCCGTTACGGTATGAGCGAAATGCCGCTTAAGACAGTATATCACACAAAATATTTTTTTTAAACTAAATATTAATTAGAGAAAATTATGGTGTCATCAGAATACTTGAATGAATAAAGCCCGTTGTTAAAAATTAATGTCTCTATTATTCCAAAAGTTATACAATTTTTACTTAACTAATAATATTTTTTTCCAATCTTTGTTGTTACAAATATCGATATACAAGTTTAAATATTTGACCTAAAATTGTTTTCCTTCTTGGAGCCCTTCTTATATTGGGAACAAGAATTGACTGGACTAATTCGTCCGTGCGCGAATATGTTTAAAAAGGGGTACAAAGAATTATCTTCATTTATTAAAATATAACTTCATGCAGTGTTACGATATTGATTATTAAACTATTCTTGATAGTTTTGTTGGATTTCGCATCAAATATCACATAATATCTAGTCAACAAAACAGATATTGAGTAATCCAGCGTAGTACAGACGTTAGTATATTAAGTTTATGGTACAGACATCACAATAATGTCAAGTGCATACTTGATTTTATTGTTATAAATCGATCGATTACATAGACTCACAAATCGATTCAGTGAATCATGTCTACAGCCATGGGGTAATAAAATAACCCCATAATGTAATTGATTGAGAAACGTTATTAGACAATTTGAGTTTCTCGAAAATATCTTTCGACCTTAATTAAGTTTTTAAGTGAGGTTTAAATCTTCCCCTCTTCCTTCCCCTTCCCCTACTCCCACCTTAAAGGCCGGCAACACACTTGTGACTTTTGAGTTGCAGGTGCCCATGGGCGGCGGTAGTCATCCGACTGCTACAACTGTTAATTTATTTTATTATATAATTTATTTTATTATATAATTTATTTTAATATATAATTTATTTTAAATCCCAAATAGTTTCTGTTTATTATGGAGGTGAAGTTTACGAGTAACTGCAATAGCTGTTAATGTCTCTTCTTATCATGATTGCCGTCCTTTAGGAAGATAGCTCTGTTCTTGTATGGCCTTCTGGGAGGCAAACGTGGGAGTACGGACCAATACGCACAGTCCCACAAAGATGTTTTATGTAAATATCGATAGTTTTATAATTTACCTTAAACTGTTTACATATTGAATATTTTGTTCTAAAACAGGTGCCTTCAGCAAATTTGCAAGATGTGGGCAGGAATTCACCCCAACACACTGTCCAACCTTAAAGTCTGGCGTATAACATTGATTGTTTGGTGACTGCGGAGGAGTTGGTTGTCGGTCTTGTTCAGGACAGCAGACCTAGGGAGTAATTTAGTTTATATTAGTGTGGGCCTTACATAAAAGGGATATATTTAGTAAATTCTCTTTAACAGCGAGTAACTTAGCTAGCTCAACTATGTAATTTACAAAGTCCCTTACATATATTAAAAAAATAATTAGATATTAGATTTCGTGTTTTTTAAATTTTTATCTCCAAAAATATAAGATGCATTAAAAACTTTTTAGTCTACATTGTAGAGCAAAATAAAAAAATTAGCTTTCAGTTTACAGTTTTGGAGCTACGAATTTTTTTCCAACGAATTTTGGTTCCCCCCCCCCCTCCCCAAGTTAAGGATGGAATCATTTAGAGTTCATATTAAAAATGTTCGTATTTACTATGGGCATGCTATTAATGTTAAACGGTCCAAAAAAATTCCATAGGTAAAAAGTTATGCTGAAAAAACTGATTTTTGAAAATCTGCGCCTATTATAGATAGATAAATAGATAGATACTCTTTATTGTACACCATAAAGTACGATTCCCATCGAACGGTCCCGGAGCGCGTCGGATCTGATCTAAGCCGCAGATCACTAAGTAGTTACTAAACAGCCGCGGCAGCCGTCAACATCCGCCGCGGCAAGAAGTTCCATGCAAAAATGAATTTTAATTAATATATTTAAATAAACTTCAAATTCCAGCGTCGTACTAAAAACGCGTTCCGATGCGCTTCGGCGCGGCCCGTTCGATGGTAATCGTACTTAAAGAGGATACAATAATGAAAAATAAATACATTAGAAACAGTAGTACAATGGGCGGCCTTATCGCAGTCTCTTACAGGCAATCTTTAGATGAACTATAATAGGAACAGGTAATTACCAGGTTGATATTAGTTAGGATTTAAGTTTTAAACAAGCTAATAGTAAGCGGTTGCTGGTGTTTATAAACACTTGAAATAGCTATTACATCGCTCCGAGTGGGATTCACAATTAGTTGTCCCGAGTCTTGGTGTACTTTGTGTGCCTTGTTTGCATGTGTGTAAAGTCCCCCGCGGCACAGTAATCATTCCTAACGCTAGAAAAGACGACAACAAAAACAAATCATCGTCGTCAATTGTGCGATACAAAGCCTATCGTCTTATAGCCAGGTCCACTCTTGAGTTCAAACCTATCACAAGCTAGTGGTACTTTCCAACCGCGTTCTATTATTTTACTATCAAATCTCACTTACTTTAGGTGTTTTTCCGCTAAATCCGCATGTTGACTTCCTCAGTAGATCTTGCGAGCCTTTGCTCCTCGTCTTGACTATTTCTAAGATCTGCTCACAATTAAAGATCGATTTACACTGTCCTGGTCTTTCGTCTGCCGTTGTGCACCTACCTTCCACTCCTTCTTCTGTGGGCAATGTTAGAAGCAAATTTACTTCCTATATACACTTTTGCCTGCGGCACCGCTTGCGTAAAAATAAAATGTATTATTTATAATATATGTTTATGTATGTATACGAATATATTAAATGTTACAGAGTGATTACACTTGTTTCCCTGTATTACCTATCTAATTATATTGTTTATGTTTATAGTTATCATGTACTAGTTTTAGGCCTAACTCGTTTTGATTCCCACACCATAACTACCCATTAAATTATTATATTACTGGTCATTATTTTAACATCCCAAGGTTGCCTGGAAGAAATTGCTTTTAGCGATAAGGCCGCCCTTTGTACATATCAATATTGTAAACTAACCTTCAGCAATATGTACTAGTGTACAATAAAGATTATTCTATTCTAAAAATATTTTTTTCTATCCCTCGGGATCAGTACCTGTTTCCCGTCGTTTGCAAAATTTCATGATGAGCGGTTAAGTAGTTAAGGCGATAAAACGCAACAAATAAACTCACTTTCCCATTCATAATATGTCCTTACAGTTTCACCTGCGTTTATGACCACTACTCCGGTTCTAAGGGTCGTAGTGTGATGTTACATATTACCTTGTTACATATACCCTTCTTTATACTATATCGAATAGAAAAATAATTATTCAAATCTGACTGATAGCTTCAAAAAAACAAACAAAAATTCAAACAAACTTCATCTTTGTGATATTAGTATAGGCAGTAGGTAAGGAAGTACCTAAGAATGGAATAAAACTGACGGCTTTGTTTTTGGTTCAACGCGCTAATCTCTAAAGATACCATTTGAATTTGAAAAAATATTGTTGCACTTGATAGATATTTTTTTAAGGAATGTTGTAGGTTATTTAACATCACATTACAACCATTTAAATAGAATAGAATAGAATATTTCTTTAAAACAACTATGACTCAGTTGTTAGTATAACTTAAACACTATGTTAGTGTTATAGTACTTTGCTATGACTTCAACATAATTAAAGCGGAGCAACGACCATAAATGCAGGTGAACCTGAACCTTTCCAGATTAATGGCTGGGGCAGACAGCGGGCGAGACGGGACGGCGACGCGACAGTTATTTAGAAGATGTTACAATGCCGCGTCACGCTCGGTGCTTGTACATTTTAACCGCCAACGCGGCGATGCCGTCCCGCTCTGCCCGCTGTTTGCTCCAACCTAATATAAAATTGTAATCAGGGCTGACAGATTGAATAATTGGATACAAAATTCGTATAATTCGTAAATCTTTTGTATCCTGTTTGTATAGTAGATTGCATTGTATAATTGGATACAATGTCATTACTGATGTTGTAGCGTAATAAGTACGTAGGTACATACATATATAGATTATTAACCGCTAGAACGTCCACTTTGCCAACTTTGTCCAAAGAGTAACATACAGGACGTTACTATAATAGGGAATTTGCATGTTGTTTAAATTTATTTGATTAATTTTCCCTTGAATCTTTATTGTCCAGATATTATGCCTAAACAATTATTTTCTTATTTAGTTCGTGTTTAATTGCAAAAAATATTAATTAAAATATGCAAAATAAGGGCACGAAATTCAACTTTGCAAAACGCTTCACCATTGGTCGAAAGAAAACATGACGTGACATTCCACGTTCTGTCATTTATCGGCGCCTATATTCGTAGTGTTACGGAGAAAGATAGGTGTTCCTGTGGTTTTTGCTTTTAGCTAGTGCAATTTAAGCATTCTAGTGATATTAGAAATCATCTAGGACAATGACTAAATGTAGTTTTGTCAAAGCACAATCGGACAATCTACCGAAAATAGGTGCATTCATGATGACTATATATTTTGCATCAAATCCAGATTTTACGTCAGCTGAGGTTAAAGGAGTAAAAGCCGCAAGGTAATTATTATAATACTTGTTATATTATAATCTAAAGGATAGGTAAGATATGTATTGTTAGTTTTATTCATAAAGTTTTATTGGACTTTTGTTACCTAGTTTAAGTAGACAAGCAAGTTGCCTTTTGCTTGATATTTCAAACAAACATAAATTACTGCTGACTAATTCACACTATACTAGCAATTAAATTGTAATATTAACATTAAAGTGATCTTCACAACAATATAAACACGATATTGAAGATACTTCATCTCTTCTCATTAATGTACACCAGTGTTTTAGTATTTTACATTATTATTTTGTACAGGAAAAAATACTGTATTGGGTGTACTTCTTATAGTGTTTTTACACTTAAGGACATGGCAATATCTATAAAATGGTTTTTTAACTTTATCCATCGTCTATTAATTACAATAAATAGTAATTACAACTGGAAATAGGTATAAAATTACTTTAACACTTCAAGCGTGGAACGTGACGTCATCCAAGGCCCGCGAAATATGGCGGCGTTCAAACAGATCAAATTTTATCGATGTTTTCAATGTTATTTTAAAAATTAATTTGAACATTGCCAAGGTTATTTATGTTTTTTATTAGAGTAGAATGATGGAACAAGTCAATATAAGAGAAAAAAAATACATGCATATTCCCTATTGTACTGTACAACACTGATTTTTTATAATAAATAGTACGTGATCTTGTTTAAGTTCTGAGACTCGGCGGTATAAAATAAGTAGTCCTTAGAGGCAGCCCTGATTGTAATATCATCTATATTGTGTACTATTTTCCTTAAAGCAGCTTTGTATATTAAAATGCTCATACTAAACCAAGCAAAAACAATATTAACATAACTGGTATCGTTTCATGTAGAACTGCAATTGCTGCGTAACTATTTTAATAGATTTAACTAGCAGTGCCCGCGCGGCTTCGCTCGCGTGTACATATTATATACATGGCGCGGAACCCTAATTCTTTTTCCAATATAAAAGTAGCCTAAGTTACTCCTTATAACACCAGCTATCTGCCAGTGAAAGTCCCGTGGAAATCGGTCCCACCGGCCCGGATATTAGCGGAAACAAACAGACAGACACACAAAATATTAAATAACTGATTTTTTAGGCATACGTATCGTGCAAAATAACTGTATGAGCTTAAAGAAACAATTATTTTGACATTACAAACAGACATTTCAATTTTTTTTTATTTGTATTGATGACTAGCAACCCGCCCCGGCTTCGCACGCGTACAAATTATACACCTAAAACTTTCTCATGAATCACTCTGTCTATTAGTGAAAACCGCATAAAAATCAGTTTAGTAGTTTTTCAGTTTATCGCGAACAGACAGACAGACAGACAGACAGACGCGGCGGGGGACTTTGTTTTATAATATGTAGTGATAACATTTTATGAATGGAAGAAGGTTAGATATTTTTTTTACACTTAACAGTTTTCCGAAACAAAAACACTGGTATGTAAATCTGTTTGCAAACTATGTGTGTAATAGGTTAATGTGTAAAACTTTTAGAAATGGTCCTTAAATTAACAGAGAAACAAATAATATTAAGCTTAATATTACAAAAACCTAATATAAAACTCAGCATACGAGCAGTCATATCTATTAGGTATGAGATTGCAATTTCTGATATTGAAATAATACCTTTCCAAGCTTTAATTTTCCTTAAGGGTTCCCTACGTCCGAATGAGAAAAACGGAACCCTTATAGCATGGATCACCAATTAGTTTCATTTGGGATCCATTTTTTAAATAATATGACCGACGCGGTCCGTTTCTCAGTGGTAGTGCTACAACTACCACACACAATAAAAACAACCTGTTGGTCTAGTGGTTAGACGACCTCTGGCTCAGCAGTCAAGGTCACTAACCACTAGACAGACAGACCATTAGAAAATTAAATTAGAAAATTTTGAATTGTTTATGTGAGAACTGTGTAGTCCTTTATTTAGTTAAATTTCCTATGTTGCTTGGCAGTTCTGAGTATGCCATGCTCGCCTAAATGTCCTGCCGATGGTGTCGTATGTGTCGGGTCGTTCGGTTCATGCTCGTGAACGGGTGCCGTTGGTCGGGGCTGGTCATCTCCGGACTGCTATTACTTAAATATGTATAGTAGTAATTAGCGCGTCTATTTATATTTTAGAATAATAGGTATGTTACATTGTCCTCACATCTCTTTTACGCTTATAAGCATTGTATCCAGAATTTTTTTAAAACATTTTGAAAAAGTGTGTCCTTGGAGTTTCTCTATAGGATCTACGAATTGGAACAGGCAACTAGCTTCACGACTGGCTTAGTCTGACTGACTCCTACTCCTGACAATTCAAAAATACCTATTATTGGTTTACATGAAATAAATGGTTTGATTTTGATTTTGATTCTGACAGGCAGACAAAAATTTTAAAAACTGATTTTTAGGTATAGGTATCGGTTAGTGACCCCGACTGCTGAGCCAGAGGTCCTGGGTTGGATTCCCACCCAGGACAAATAGTGTGTTGAGCATATTCATTTGTTCTGTGTTTGGGTGTAATTTATCTATAATATGTATGTATTTAGATATAGCTCTGGCTAGTTTGAGATCAGAGAGCCGTGTGTGAGATGTGTGAAGTTATTATAATTCTCTTATTTCTCTTTAATCCATATAAATAATTTTTTTAAATATGTACATAAAATAAATAAAATTAAAATATAAAAAATAGTAGACCACCGACATCGGGTACCCCCGTACTCGTACCAAAATACCGGCGGTTATGACTCCAAAGACAGGAACCTCTTTACTATACTGGCCGTGTTGAAGAGAACTGCCTTCTGCATCAGTCCCTTGATCCAGCCGTCTAACGCATGTTTTCTAAAGTGTTGATCGAAGCTCTTGGCAATCAATCCATGAGCAGATATGACAATCTGAACAATGCTAACTTTTAAACTTTTGCGTTCCATGATATACCTACTTAATTATGTATTTATACGGGAATTAACGCGATCACGAAATAGGTATTACATACCTCTGAATTGCCTGACAGGTTGCACTGGCCGTAGTCACAGACTGTGACCTGTGCTAAGACTTCAGTCAAATTATAGGGTTGTATATTCGTTTTTAACCAGTAAATATATCATAAATGTTCGTAATGCGTACCTACGCCTTACCACAGTATACATAATAGTACCGCATTACGAACATTTTACACATTAATGAAGTAGTTATCTGATGAATATAAATCGCTGTTGAAAACATTGTTAACAAAAACATTTTTTGTATATGAATTAATATGCGTACCTAACACTAACATTAGTATTAAGATCATATTTTGTATTTCTATGTATAAGGTTACAATAAAGCATATTCTATTCTATGCGAAGATCAGTTAGCAAAAACTGTATCAGCAAAAAATAAGTTTTTAAAGCAATACCAAGTCAAAACTTATAATTTCTAAAACAACTTGAGACACTCGGCCGTCTGATCCCAAACTAGGCAGAGCCTGTACTATCGTCTCACACACGGCCGTCTGATCCCAAACTAGGCAGAGCCTGTACTATGGTAACCAGACTGCTTATATATTTCTAAATACAATTTTTCTTATGTTTTTCTTATGTATCCCATTAATATTATAAATGTGAAAATTTGGATGGATGGATGGATGTTTGTTACTCTTTCACGCAAAAACCACTGAACCGATCGCGATGAAACTTGGTATGTAGATATACGCACACAATCGCAATCAAAAATCTATGCGTTAATCCAGGTGTCCAGCTATCCCTGAGAGACCTAGATTAACGCATAGATTTTTATCCCGATATTCCCACGGGATCGGGACTTACGGGGGTGAAACCGCGGGGCGCTGCTAGTTGTAGATAAATTACACCCAGACATAGAACAAATGATCGTGCTCACCACACAAGTATATCCTGGGTGGGTATCCAACATACTTTGGTAAATTATTTTAGAGGAATGGATTTTGAAGACTCGAAGAAGATACTGAGAGGAAAACAAATCCGTAAAATGATATAGTATTTTTGGATTTTCCTAAATGTCTCATTGTATCAATTGCTCAAGCACTTGACACAATGAGACGAAAATAAGCAAACCAAAAAAGTTATTTAGTAGGTATATATAATTAAGTTAAGAGAACAAAAACTTACGTCCTTCAACTAAACCGCTTATTATCGACAAAATTGTAAACACTGTTACACCACGCATTTTGAAGAAATATCACAGCGCGAACTAAGAACTAACAACAGACATAAAACATGTTTTTACTGGTCGACGGTTGGTCTCACTGTGACTCAAGTCTGTTCATATTAACACTTAAATTCATACAAAAGAAGAACAAAAATAATGTCGAATCTTTCGGGTTTTTTGATGAGTTTTTTTGATTATACCAAGTAACCAAATGTTGAGATATTATACAAATGACTTATCTAGTAATTAATGGATGCTCCATGTATACCATTATATGGAGCATCCATTAATTACGTGATCTGTTTTATTTTTAATTTGAACCGCTCCTCCCCTTGGCGAGATTTAGTGGATTTGGTGCGACTCCCACTCTTTCCCGCGTGAGATTTACGCTATACTTATAAAAATATTGACAAATAAAACAATCTTAAGGTGCACTAATACTGTTCAAAGTTGACGTGAGATGTTCAGTTGTGCCTCCTCATTTAAAATGAAATTAGATGATATTGAATGGATTTCCCTTCCATTTTAAGCTCACGTAATTGATGGATGCCCCCCATAAATCATTTCCTGTTTTATTGTATGCTGTGTCATTGAGCCTTCATCTCGTCTGCAACCAGTTTGGTATTACGAGGGGTCTAGTTAAGTTGCATTAAGGCTATTTAATTTTAAGGTTATTTATATTCCATTTTATTTGTCTATTAGTTTTTGAATAAAATGATGAATACGTTAGTTGACTATTTAGAATTATAGGACACTAATAGACAATGGACATAGACACCTTCCAGCCAACCCTTGACTCTGACCCGCAGTGGACAGGATTGATGGCTCTTCGTAGCTGCAAGAAACCAATGCACTAAGGGGCAAGAACTGTAATTCCTCTCAGCTGCTATTACACTATTTGTTTTGAAAAGGAAAGGCTTACAGAGTCAGTGAAGTCAGCGTCTGCACCGATAAAACAATCTTCCAAAGTAAATTAGCACAAAAATAACGCATCTGTGTCATCTCTGGCAATTTGGAATCCTTATCAAGAAAGCGTTTTTTTATTTCGTGGGAGAGCTATGCTTTGGCACGTATAGGCCGGCTCGATCGGAGTGATGCCACGGCCTTACAGAAAACCGGCAGTGAAGCAATGCTTGCATTGCTTTTCGCCGAGTGAGTGAGGTTACCGGCCTTTGTTGTCGTTTGCAGACACCACAGTATAATTTATTCCCCCCCTAACGGAAAACCGTCTCAGGACACAAGACAAATAGCCACTTAGGCTGATCACATCAGGCTGAGTCTGTAGTTTATTTTTTTATTTTAAAACACTTCCTGTAGATACATTGCATGAGGCGGACTTATTACCATATGATTAATAAAAGTAGGTACATAATAACCGGTCAAGATCACATAAACCTTTTCCTTCTTAGAAATTAAGAAGGAAAATGAGTATGAATTCATATATAAACTCGCTTTTAAGTGCGGTTTTGCTCGCATTCATGTAGATTTCGGCAATCAAGTCTGGTTTTCCTCGGGAACATTACTTATTTTTCGATTATAGATATTCTATGACCTTTTCTGCATCCTTGACAACGAGTATGCAACATTTCATGATGGTCCCTTCAGTAGTGAAGGCTCAAGCAACTTGGTTTTAATTAACTAGCATAAGTTAGAAGACACAGGAGGCACAGTAGTGGCAATATAGGGGCAGGGGGGGGGGCAGGAGGGTAGCTGCTCCCCCCTGGCTTTAGCAAGCTTACGTAGTGCTAAGGTGATTTTGAGTATGTTACGCGAGGTAGGTCAAACTTTAACAACCTCGTTTACACAAACAAGATACGATTTAAGGAGGACACGGCTAAAGAATAAACTGCGGAATCTTGGTTTAATCGGTACATAGCACAATGAAAACTGTAACTTTAAGAGAAACTACAAGGAAGATTAGGCACTATGGTAAATATGAAAAATAATCCTAAAAGCTAGTTCGCATCAAACATCTTAAGGATTCGCGTCATGTCTTAACGTTAATTTGTAAACAATGTTGAGTCATAGCTAGGTAGTTTTTTGTTTAAATTTTAACTAAAAAAAAAAAAATTATGAATCCTCCGAATTTTACCTGTTATTTGATAGCATTGGAAAATAAGTATTACATCAGCTTTTTGCTATGACTAATCTGAGTTTTTAGCTTTCAATCGACGATACCTATACTTAGTAGTTAATGCCTCGGGGCTCAAATGTCGTATAGCAGGGTGTTTATTTTCACGCCGTGGAAATTGCACCGTGCCGTGGTTTCCCACTTGTGACGAATTTTTGTGCGGTCAGGTATTTCTGCTAGGCTCCTTGAGGCTCACTTTTAGCTCACAATGCACTGAGGTGCATATACTTTTTTTTTTTATAAAATACATTAGACTATATTTTGTCCTATTTGAATCTGTTATCCTCGTCTCTGCTCCGATCTCGAAAATTAACTTTTGATTTCACTTTCCTAGTAGTCATGACAATGATAGTCTGGCTGGGAATAGATCTTTAAAAAAAATGTGTGCACGCAACAAAATATATTTTAGAATATTTTCTGCTGCACTAGGAAACTACACTACTCTTAACTAGGAAAAGCTAAGGAGCAATGTTTCTTCTAATCTAGTAAACATTTTCGTACACTTTAGTGAACACTGCGGTATTATTAGACACATTTTTAAGGCCAAAACTGTAAACTAAAACAATCACGTGGCGGCTATCCTTTACAAACATTAGAGGGTCTCCGGAGTCACATTTGCAGTGTGTCTTTCACATCTCCGACAGAAAGCTGAGAATTCTATTCCATTAAAATGCCTATCTAACTATGACGGTAAAAATTTCTATGCATGCAATGATGCTTGCAAGAAATCATAAATAAGAGTTATCTTATGTGTTCATTATGTCGTAAAAAATATGCTTTGAATCACAGGAATATGGTTATCACACACACACAATTCATTTAATTAATTGCGGATACGTCATCGCGTCATCCTTCTGTAGACAAAACTATGCAGGAGGTGGAGTATGCATATTACTGCGAAGTGACTTAGAATACATTAAGAGGAAGGATATTGTGAACTTGTCGGTTGAATACGTAATAGAACTCTGTGCTTTTTTTTATCGTGTGGAAACCCCCTAGGGTCGTCACCTCACCGGGGCTGCCAGTGCCACATGAAGTTTATCCCAATATAATAGAGTTGATTGGAAAAGAGGCTTTTTAAGGCGTCCAATTTCTTACCAAATATAAACTTGAAACATTTTTGTATTTTATTTACATACATTTTCAGTTTAATATTAATTACTTTATTAATATATTAGAATAATAATTGAAAAATAAAAGTAGTATAACTTTTTTTAGTAGTGGCTTTTTACAAACTTTGGAAGGCAATTTTGCCGTTACAAGTTAACAAGAAATAATTGTAATCCAGGTACCTACTAATATTCTTCATTGAAAGAAAATAATTGTCACATGCATAATTGTTTAACATAATAATAATCAAGCTAGACTAAGGTAAAATGTTACTTCTTATCCAACTATCATATTCGTACACGTTGGTGTACACTCCGGGGACATTTTTTGTACCACAATCAATATGTCCAAAACTGGCAACTCCAACGACATCGTATTGTCTGCCATTTATAAACATTAGAGGACCTCCAGAGTCACCTTTGCAGGCGTCTTTGCCTTTCTCACCTCCGGCGCAAAGTTGACCTTTCCAGAAATTAATTTTGGTTCTTAAGTGGTCATACATTTGTTGACATTTCTGTAAAAAATATAACGTATGTATCTAAATAAAACTATATATTAATTTATGCTAAATCACATGGCATTTCTTTGCTGTTAGGCGTAATAAAGTAAATTTTGAGTTTTAAAAAGAGAGGCAGGTACTGCATTACAAGCAAGGTATGAATAGGCAAATGATCGACGGAAAAACGTATTCCAGCACAAACCCTAAAATTGCGTATTGTCAGAAATAATTTGGAAACTTGAAGTCTGTCAGTGAGGCAATATTCGTGATTAAGGGTGTTATTTCAAATAATATTATTTTTCGATCAGTTTTTTTTTAAGCTGATATACTCTACTCTAAAGGAATTGAGTATTATTTTGACAACGCAAATGACAATATTTTTGCTTTGCACGACCTCCATCAACGGAGTAATACGTAGATGTAGCATTAGGATACTATTACCACTAATCGCAATACTTAGTACTAAACTCAGAGACTTACATCTTGGCCGACATAAGGCAGGTCTACATACAGCTTTACAGAGCTACTCCGTACTCTGTCGCTGACAGCTCCCCAGCCGGACGTAGTGAAGTTGTAGGAAGAATCAGCAGTCAACCTTATGTCCATTTTTGGGAGGCAGATAGGGCGGATAAATTCTATAAAAAATATAATGTCTTTTGGGAATGATATAATAAACTGACAGTATATTATGTGTAACCTGTTACACATAATATACCGTCAGTTGTCAGTCCTGATGACGTACCCTCCCAACCGTACTTCTTTTGAATTCCGAAACCCAATAAAAGGTAGGTACGGATTTTTATACCTTTACATTAACGGGAATTAAGGTAGGGGTTTGGGAGCCTATCTTTGGACTGCCTGAAGTTTCAACTATGTTGCACTGGCTATGGTCACAGGCTGATTTATAGCTGACATGAGACCGCGGGAGAATTAAACGCGAAAGTTCAAAAGTTATCATGGATGTTTAGCTCATATTTTCCTGTGCTGAGTACATATGGATAGACCTAGAGCTCTAAATAGTGCAGTAAATACAGTATGACCTAGTAAAAGTGGCATACGTTATTGGTATAGAGAGAGAGTCTTATTTTATTATCATATCAAGCAGCTGAAAATGCAGTATTACATTGCATGTGTATCGATCTAGCGGGGCCACTCGAGGTAGACCTAAAAAACTAGATGCAATGCTTTGTTTGTTCAATGTACCTCACGAATTTATCAATAAGATCCAATTTACCTCAACTGTTTTGATAGAAATTACAATAAAACACCTGATCCATCCAGCGGGGACCGCGGTTGTATTACGCTCTGACTACACAAAAATAATACAGATAGTAACTTGTGCCAATGTACCTCTCAATTCATGTATTATCTCCAAGGGGTTTTTAACAGAACAGAAGAAATTCAGCAAGAACTTTTTATCTGCCCAGCAGGGCCTATTGTAATTTAAATTCATACGTGCAGAAAAAGCACACCATTGTTATGTATTACCAATGTACCTTAGAGTTCTTCACTATTACCTAATTTTTCGCGGTTTTTCTACATTTTATTGTAAATACAAAATAACCCCGCTGGATGGATCAGGTGATTTATTGTAACTTCTATCAAGATAATTGAGGTACATTATTGGATCTTGTTAATAAATTCGTGAGGTACATTGAAAAAACAAAGCATTGCCTCTAGATTTTTCGGTCTAGCTCGAGTGGCCCCGGTAGGTCGCTACACATTTACATTGCTAGAGTACAATATTTTTAACTTATCCAATATTCGGACCCGACAACGCCTGACACTGACGCTCTTGATACCCGTCGTCCTAATTATCCAATATTTAATACAAACCTGTAAAGGGTGCTAGACGGTTCATCCTGATCAAAGCTATGTCATGCCGTCTTTGGATACTACCAGGATTGTACTCTGGGTGTGATATGACCTTCTCTATAGGAATTCTGATCGCGCCATCTGTACAATCAAGACCTCCACTTTCAGCTGTCTTACAGTCAGGACCTTCGTGATCTTTGTCGTATTCTCCAAGACGGATTCTGGTTCTGCAAAATATTGGACAAGATCATGGTTAAAATAAATCCAGTGATCTCCCAAATAGTTTATTTATATCGAAACGCGTATTGATTTTTCCTTATTAGCGTTCCTGCACATCTGACATCCTTGACAGCAAAAAACACAAAGTATTTTGACTTGATTTACATTGATGAAAAGGCTCTCGTTAGGCACTGGGTTTGCGCCTCATGCACAAGGAGCTGCTCTTCGACATATAGAGTGAGGAAGTTCTTCTTTCTATAACCCTAGCCACCAGTATAAGGATGGTATGTGTTTGATGCTATAATAATGCACGTAATTTAACTAACTAATCCATACAGAATAATATGTCATATAAAAGTCTTCCCTTTGAGTGTAAGGGGCAATAGAACGTACAAATACTTTAATACTAACTAGTGTCCTGCTGCCATTTCATCTACCTTGCTCAACTCTGTTCTTCACCGTACAGTCTATTAATAGAACATGCTACAATGTATTAGAGTTTACTACTGAGATGTCGAGTTCACCAGAGATGTCGCGATTTTTCTGGAAATAACGTTTCGGCTATAAAAGACATTGCAGTGTGAAATGCAAGTGAATTAAGAAGTGTAATAGTGATAATTAATTGTAATTGTGTTGTTGCTAGTTTCCCTGTGTATTTTGTGACTTATTAAAATAAATTGTGTCTGTTTTGGTAATACATTGGTATAATTTTCTAATCCCGAACCACAGCTCGTAACAATACTAATGAACTCCATCTGTTATTTCATACATACATTATAAATAAATAATAAGAAATATTGCTTACGGTCTGCCAACTTTCAAAGGTATTCCAACAACACAATGGGCTGCAGTCAGAACGTATCTGCCACTAATAAGGCTACCCCCACACAGTGTATACGTGATTGAGTTGCTTCCATATTCTATGAGCGCCATCCACGGGTACTCGTCTATTGCTGTATCTGTACCGCCTGAAATTACATGACCCCAAAATTATTTTCACGAAGTAGGTACGAATAATCGATAACGACATGCATTTTTGCATGTTTTATTAGGGTAGGGTTAGACTCCCTGCTAAAAACAAGACAACGAAATTATGTAGAAGTAGAATGGGCTAAAATAATTGGGAACAAAATCAGATTTCTGCCAACTGTTACTGAATAGTGTCATGGGTTGGGCTCAACGGATGTCTATATATAATTCTATCCATCGCATCCCTTCTTGTTTGTCTTTGGTACCAAGGTCAAAGGGACACGAGAAAAACAGATAAAAGATTGGACCAATCTCGTCTCGCTAGAAAATAAGGCAAGTGGAATTAGATAAAAATGGTCTATTTTTTTAGTTAATTACGCACAGGTACGCACGACTGAACACTGTTTCCCAAGATACAGGCTATCGGCCTAGTTTGGGTATCAGTTTCAGCACCTACCATATAATAAGTAAATGTTTGTGCTTATCTGTAAGAAAATGTATGAAACTTCTGTGTCCAATAAAGGATTTTATTTTTATTTTTTTTTATTTTAGGTTTTAACACAGTAAAACTTGTTGGTTAGTATATCAGGAACATGGTCCTGAATTTCATAACATTTTTGACGGAACATTGTCAAATTAACGTTTTAATGTGAAAAAAAACGCCAAAATGTTTTGTTTTGTAAATTTCTGCTACCGTATATCTAGCTAGCTATTGAAGACCAGTTAGATTAAACTTGGTTCATTATTTGTTTAAATAATGACGAAATACGGTCAAATATCGCAAAAATTTAATATATTTTTAATTTCAAACGAAATCTCCAATGAACGTGAAACTTTAGGAGAATACGTCTTTTATGCTCTTGAACATACAAAATAAAATGCATTTTTGGCGATTATTTCGCATGTAAACGTTAATGTGACAATGTTCCAAACTTCAAAAATGGGATGAAATTCAGGACCATGTTCCTGATATACTAACGAACAAGTTTTACTATGTTAAAACCTGTGCGTGTTTTCTAATTCCACTGGCCAAAATTACTAATATCAGAAAAGAGATGTTGACTTGAGCAGATCCAATAAACGAGTATGTGGGTTAGAAATTATTAAAAAAATATTGGGGTTAATAGCGATAAAACGTTTACTATACTAACCAATTATCTTACTGCTGGCACTGGCATCAATACCACAGCATTGGGATGTTGGATCAGGCGGTAACGCAGACACTGTAGATTTGCAATTGCCTTTCGGTATAACCCCGCTAACCGTAACGGGGATGCAACATACGCTGTCTTGAACTGGACCATTGCATCTGAAAATAGTAACCTTAATTAATTTTTAAGTATTGACAGGCGAGGCCCACTCCACTGTGTAGCTAAGTACACGGCGAGGTCGACTAAACCTGCCAAAACCCAGTGGGCTGCTTATATTTTGTCTCTGTTTCTCAAATTCTTCAAAATTTAGTTTAGTCCAGGCAACAAGTTAAAAAACGTGTTAACTCTTGTTCCCGGTCTTAAAAATATGTACAATAGCTCATTTCATTCGGAATGATGGCGAAAAAAAGTTATCCCGAGCATTTATCACATAAAAAAAATGTTATTAAGTAACAAAATTAGATGAAAAAAAAAGATATTTAGTTTGTCGTTCATAACTCAAAAGCTATTAATATGTAAGAGTTGATAAAAAAAGTCCAGACCCCCGGAATTCTATCTCAATTATTTATATTTTTTATTCAACACCAAAAATAGATCTCCGCGCGCCCGTTACGGTATGAGCGCAACGCCGCTTGAGACAATGGTGCCGATTCTATTGTACACTCGACTAAACTAAAATCTGACTTAATTTCTTCATATGAAATCAACCTAGTGTTATTCGTAATAAGGTCTATTTGTTACTAACATCTATGTCTCAGCGCCGCTAAATTTCATTATAACCTGTCAACGTATACTCAACTTTATTTCCACGCAGCGAGAGTCTCCATTCATTCAAACGCTGTATAATTGCTGTATAAAACTTGTTTAAAACGAACAAAGATGACGTGCTTTTAATCTACACCTACGAAGACGCTTCCTAAAAACAGAGCAAAAGACATCTCTTTTGCTCTGTGTTTTTAGACTGTGGCATATCTGTTCCGTTAACTGTATCCGTTGAATGCCATCGCATTCAACGGATAGCGGCTCTCGCTACGTGGTATTAAAGTTTATTTAAGCGTATCAGACTTTAGTCGACTAATAAGTTGCTTATTTCGATAGCGACATATGTTACCTACTTGTTTCAATTTGAAATAAGACCTTGTTTTGAAGTGTACAAGGTTTACATCTTATATGAAGAAAAATTTGTGAATTTTATTTTGCGAGTGAAGTAACAGAATTGGGACCAATATATCACACAAAATATTTTTTTATAGTATTAAATATTAATATAAAAATTTAAAAAAATATTGTATCATCAGAATACTTGAAAGAATAAAGCCCCGCTAATAAAAAGAAATGTCTCTATTATTCAAAAAGTTTTACAATTTTTACCAACTAATATTTTTCCAATCTTTGTTGTTCCAAATATCGACATACTAAAATTGTTTTGCTTCTTGGAGCCCTTTTTAAATAGATACTTAATAAGATCATGCGATAAAAGTTTATTCATATTTATTTCATATTAATAAGATCTATACAATAATATGAAATAATATTGTAGTGACGAGACCTCTCGCACAGCTTGTATACTCCTTCGATTGGAAGAATAACTCTTTACTACGCGAGAGGCATAGACTGGTGGCCCCAAACTCGAATTTAGAACTGTTCGAAATATTTTATGAAGAATAAATGTTGAAGACAAGGGAGTCGCCCAGCGGACAGAAGACGATCTGGACGACTATCGTGCCAAAAGTGCACGGAATAATACAAGAAGTGTTATTTATAATTAATTTGTTTAAAGTTTTAATTGTTACATGAATAATCTGATCCTGATTATATCGCATAGTGCGTTTGCCTGCTCTTTCAATTTTCCTCCTATAGAAATGAACCTATCGAAACCGGATACCCTAAAGCCCCAAGCTTTATACGTGGTGGAGTACGCCGCAGTACGTTGATTTAACAGAAGTACTCCACGCGTTACAATATAGATACGATATTGATATTGATTAAACTATTCTTAATAGTTTCGTTGGATTTTGCATCCAATAATCATTAGATAATGTCTAGCCAACAAAACAATTATTGAGTAATCCAGCGTAGTACATCTACATACATGACAATAATTTCAAGTGGATGCTTGATTTATATTTATCTTATTGTTGTAAATCGATCGATTACACAGAATCTCAAATCGATGCAGTGAACATGGCTACAGCCTATGGGGTAATAAAACAACCCCATAATGTCATTGATTGAGAAATATTTTTAGACAATTTGAGATTTTCGAAAATACCTTTCGTCTTGTGTGTTTCGTTCTTAAGTAAGGTCTAAATCTTCCCTTCTTCCTCCCCCTTCCCCTACTAACACCTTAAAGGCCGGCAACACACTTGTGACTCTTGACTCTTGAGTAGCAGGTGCCCATGAACGGCAGCATTCACTTACCATCAGGTGACCCGCCTGCTCGTTAGCCCACTACACCATAAGAAAAAACTATCCGACTGCTACAACTGTTAATTTATTTTATTATATAATTAATTTTAGATCCCAAGTAGTTTCTGTATATTATGGAGGTGAAGTTTATGAGTAACTGCAATAGTTGTTAATGTCTCTTCTTATCATGATTGCCGTCCTTTAGGAAGATAGCTCTGTTCTTGTAAGGCCTTCTGGGAGGCAAACACAAAGTCCCACAAAGATTTTTTATGTAAATATCGATAGTTTTCTTATAATTTACCTGAAACTGTTTACATATTGAACGTTTTGTTCTAAAACAGGTTCCTTCAGCAAATTTGCAAGATGTGGGCAGGAATTCATCCCAACACACTGTCCAACCTTAAAGTCTGGCGTATAACATTGATTGTTTGGTGACTGCGGAGGAGTTGCTTGTTGGTCTTGTTCAGGACAGCAGACCTAGGGAGTAATTTAGTTTATATAAATTCTCTTTAACAGCGGGTAACTTAGCTAGCTCAACTTAGTAATTTACAAAGTGCCTTACATATTCTAAGCATTATAAAAAAAGTGTCATTAACTTTTAGTTTGTACGGCCTAAATTCCCATGATCAGAGATACGGCGTACACGAGTCACTTATAGATAGATAAATAGATGGATACTCTTTATTTTACACCATAAATAAGATACAATAATGAAAAATAAATACATTAAAAAACAGTAGGTACTACAAGGCCGCCCGCCTCATTGTAGTCTGCGATGTCTTAGGCCTCGGACACGAAGTCAGCGGGAGCGGGGTGGCGGCGGCAGCGGCGCGGAGTGCAGCGCGGCAACGCTCTCATACGCCGCTCGCCACCCGCTCCCCGCGCCGCTGCCTTCGAGGCCATATAAATTTATGCATTGAAACGCGCCGCTCCCCGCGCCGCCGCCGCTGCGGCCCCACTCCCGCTGACTTTGTGACCGAGGCCTTACAGCCAACCTTTAGATGGACTATACTAGAAACAGGTAATTTGCGGTGCACATTTGTCTTATTAGCACTTGAGGGAACGATCAGTATACATTTGAATATTACATCGCATAAATTTATTTAAGGACACAACAATATATTTATATCATTAAACTGATATGAATCATTGAAAGGAAGTTATTATACTTATTACCTTCTCTGAGAATATAGCGTTTACTTATTAGGTATGCTCACCCTGTCTGTCTGTCTGTCTGTCTGTCGGGTCTGTGGACTTGTAACAGGGCATCGTACATTGCCATTTTTTATTATGTTACAAAGGGGACAAAAAAAGCACGTACACCTCTGTTTTGACATACAGTCACCGGTGCCACACATGATCACATAAAGTAATAAAGTTGGACATTGATTGCTCCCCGAAACGCTACACCGAGGTAAATACAAGTTAATAATTTAAAAATTAAAAACACGACGGCCTTGCGAATAGAATTATGGTTTCAATAAAATTCAAAATGTCGCCATATTGTTGTGATTTTTCAAAAAAACATTTAGCCTGTGTCCCTCGGGTTCCAGTTTCCATACATCATGTAAGAATTCTAACGATACCTCATGCATTAAAATCTGTTCAGGTATTTAGGCGTTATGGTGGAATAAAGAAACGCACATGCACACGTACATACATGAGCCCTGAAAACATTACACTCTTTTTTTGTTCTGTCGTGTAAAACTAGTGAACCTCGAGATAAAGGTTTACGCAGACAGCGGGCGGGGCAGGAGGACGGCGACGAGGCGTGAGTGATTAAAATTTACTAGCGCCGAGTGCGACACGGCACTGTGTGACATCTTCTATATTATATTACTATGTAATACATTGCAACCTGCACATGCCACGTCACCGTCCCAACCAGCCCGCTGTTTGTTTCAACCTTTATGGGGTCAGTATTAACATACTCATATTCTAGCATCCCACCTTCGAGACATCTTCAACAATCATCATAATATTTCAACCAATTTACACAAAACGTTAAAAATTATACACCTAAACCTTCCTCATGATTCACTCTGTCTATTGGTGAAAACTGCTTGAAAATCTATTTAGTAGTTTTTCAGTTTATCGCAAACAGACAGACAGGCAGACAGACAGACGCGGCGGGAGGACTTTGTTTTATAATATGTAGTGATGACATATCTATTATAATAGATATTCAACTGCATTCTTACATGGTGGAGATATTGAACCAGTGAGTCAAATATCTCTGGGTAGAGCAAAATTCTCAGGAGCTCTTCTTCCTTCATTTACACTACTTCTTTTTCCTGCGGTTCATCTGCGTAAAACTTATTATTGTATGTTTCGGGAACAATACTTTTTTCCAAGATACAAGTTACCCTAAAGTCTTTTCCGTACTCGTACAACGTGCATGAAAAGTTTCATAATGATCAGTTGAGTAGTTAAGGCGTCAAAGTGTAACAAATAAACACTTTTCTTTTTCTTTAAAAAGACAACTCTCGCATTAGGAATTACTCCTGTGTCACGGGGGACTTTACAAACATACCAACAACGGACACAAAGAATACCCAGACTCAGGTGTGAATCGAACCGACGACCTGTGGCGTAGCAATTAGGGTCACTAACCAGTAGACCAACAGGCCGGTCTACTCAACTTGGAATAGCTACTACACCTCTCCGAGTGAGATTCACAAATAGTTGTCTCGAGTCTGGGTGTACTTTATGTACCTTGTTTGAATGTTTGTTAAGTCCCCCGCGACACAGGAATCATTCCTAATGCGGGAGAAGTCTTAGAAACAAATCAACGTCATCAATTGCGCTATACAAACCCTATCGCCTTAAAGCCAAGTCCACTCTTCAGTTCAAACCCATCACAAGCTAGTGGTACTTTCTAACCGCGTTCTATAATTTTACTATCAAATCTCCCTTACTTTAGGTGTTTTTCCGATAAATCCGCATGTTGACTTCCTCAGCAGATCTTGCGAGCCTTCTATCCTCGCCTTGACTAATTCTAGGATCTGCTCACAATTAAAGATCGATTTGCACTGTCCTGGCCTTTCGTCTGCCGTTATGCACCTCCCTTCCACTCCATCTTCTGTGGGCAGTGTTAGAACCAAATCTAATTCCTACATACAATTTTGCCTGCGGCACCGTTCGTGTAAAGGCTATGTTTTCTATCCCCCGGTATTTGCAAAATTTCATGATGATTGGTTAATGCCGCGTCCCAATAAACAAAAAAACGATTCGGATTTTGCTTACGGACGTTAAAATTTTTGCTGAAAACTCAACGATTTTTTACCGTCCGTAAGCAAAACGAATCGTTTTTTGTTTATTGGAACGCAGCATAAGTAGTTAAGGCGTTAAAACGTAACAAACAAAGTTACTTTTGCATTTACAATAGCCGTTACCAGCCGTTCCCAACAGTTTGACCTGCGTTTATGGCCATTCCTCCGGTTCTAAGGGTCGTAGTGTGACTGATGGTCGTAGGGGTCGTAGTGTGTGTGATTGTATAACCTTTCTCTATGAATATTCTATGGAATACAAAAAGATTTATTCAAATCTGACTGATAGCTCCAGAGATTTGTGCGTTTAAACAAACAAAACATTGAACAAAAACTTCACCTTTATTATATTAGTATAGACAGTAAGTAAGGAAGTACCTAAGAATAGAATAAAACTGACGGCTTTGTTTTTGGTTCAACGCGCTAATCTCTAAAAATACCATTTGAATTTGAAAAAATATTGTTGCACTTGATAGATAATTTTTTTAAGGAAAGTTGTAGGTTATTTAACATCACATTACAGCCCTTTAAATAGAATAGAATAGAAAGCAACTATGACTCAGTTGTTAGTATAACTTAAACACTATGTTAGTGTTATAGTACTTTGCTATGACTTCAACAGAAATAAAGCGGAGCAACGACCATAAATGCAGGTGAACCTGAACCTTTCCAGATTAATGGCTGGAGCAGACAGCGGGCGAGACGGGACGGCGACGTGGCGTGAGCAGGTTGTAATATATTATAGTTAATTTTTATTTTTCAGTAAAATGTGGTAAGTACATAGGTTCGTACAAATCAAGGATTACAATAGTTCAGCACATTTTTGTCATATTTTTAACATGTAAATAGTTATGACATGGATTTTTTTATATTAGAAGATGTCACAAAGCCGTATCGCGCTCGGCGCTTGTACATTTTAACCACTAACGCGGCGTTGCCGTCCCGCTCCGCCCGCTGTTTGCCCCAACCTTAATATAAGATTGTAATATCATCTATATTGTGTACTATTTTCCTTAAAGCAGCCCTAAAGTTCAAGTTATTATTAGTTGTTCGTTGCTGACACATCTTTAGCAGGTGATTAGGAAAAACTTGTATAATAAAATGCTCATACTAAACCAAGCAAAAACAATATTAACATAACGGGTATCGTTTTATGTAAAACTGCAATTGCTGCATAACTATTTTTATAGATTTAACTAGCAGTTCCCGCGCGGCTTCGCTCGCGTATACATACGAGTATTATATATATGGCGCGGAATCCTAATTCTTTTTCAAAAATAAAAGTAGTCTAAGTTCCGGATATTAGCGGGAACAAACAGACAGACAGACACACAAAAATTTTAAAAACTGATTTTTAGGCATAGGTATCGTGCAAAATAACTTTATAAGCTTAAAAAATATATATTATTTTGACATTACAAACAGACACTTCAATTTTATTTATTTGTATTGATCATGATAACATTTTATGAATGGAAAGAGGTTAGATTACTTTTTTACACTTAACAGTTTTCCGAAACAAAAACGTTAGTAGGTAAAACTGTTTGCAAACTATGTGTGTAAATAGGTTAATGTGTAAAACTTTTAGAAATGGGTCCTAAATTAACAGAGAAACAAATAATATTAAGCTTAGTATTACTAATAACTAATATAAAACTCAGCATACGAGCAGTCATATCTATTAGGTATGAGATTGCAATTTCAGATATTGAAATAATACCTTTCCAAGCTTTAATTTTTCTTAAGGGTTCCCTACGTCCGAATGAGAAATACGGAACCCTTATAGCATGGATCACCAATTAGTTTCATTTGGGATCCATTTTTTAAATAATATGACCGACGCGGTGCGTTTCTCAGTTGTACCACACACAATAAAAACCACCTGTTGGTCTAGTGGTTAAACGACCCTTGCCTCAGCAGTCAAGGTCACTAACCACTAGATAGAGCTATCGGTTAGTGACCCTGACTGCTGAGCCAGAGGTCGTGGGTTCGATCCCCACCCAGGATAAATAATTGTGTGGTGAGCATGATCATTTGTTCTGTGTCTGGGTGTAATTTATCTATAATATGTATGTATTTAGATATAGCTCTGGCTAGGTTGAGATCAGAGAGCCGTGTGTGAGATGTGTGAAGTTATTATTATTCTCGTTATTCTTCCTATCTTTAAACCATATAAATTTTTCAATATGTACATAAAAATATATATATATATTTTAAAATTTTAAAAATAGTAGACCACCGACATCGGGTACAGGGACCAAGACACCGGTGGTTAGGAATCCAAAGACAGGCACCTCCTCACTATACGGGCCGTCTCCAGGAGAACTGCCTTCTGCATCAGTCCCTTCATCCAGCCGTCTAACGCATGTTTCTTAAAGTGTTGATCGAGGCTCTTGGCAATCAATCCATGAGCAGAAATGACAATCTGAACAATCTGAACAAACTTTTAAACTTTCGCGTTCCATGATATAGGTACTTAATTATGTATTTATACGCAAATAACCGTGATCAAGAACTAGGTATTACATACCTCTGAATTGCCTGATGTTTCGACCAGGTTGCGGTTAAGTACCTCATTGTTAACAAAAACATTTTTTTTGTAAATGAATTAGTATGCGAAGATCAAGTTAGCAAACTGTATCAGCAATAATGAAGTTTTAAACCAAAACCAAGTCAAAACTTATAATTTCTAAAAGTAATGGAGAAATGATGACATGATAAGTATATTAATTATAAGTAATAATTTGCATTGGTACCTATTAAGTCAGTTTGTATAATAATAACAACTTGAGACATACGGCCGTCTGATCCCAAACTAGAGTTTTTTTTATGTGCCTGTGTGTGTGTGGGAGAGCCTGTATTACTAGACTACTGATAAACATACTTATATATTTCTAAATACAATTTTTTCTAATATATTACAGATAAATTACACCAAGACACAAAACAGATGATCGTGCACATCATACAAGTATATCCTGGGAGGATAACCAACATACTTGGCTAAATTATTTTAGAGGAATGGATTTTGAAGACCCGAAGAAGACATTGAAAGAAAAACGAATGGTGTATTTGGATTTTCCTAAATGTCTCATAGTGTCAATTGCTCAAGTACTTGACACAATGAGACTAAAATAAATCGAACAAAAAAGATATTTAGTAGATATATGTAATTAAGTTAAGAGAACAAAAACTTACGTCCTTCAACTAAACCGCCAATTATCGACAAAATTGTAAACACTGTTACACCACGCATTTCGAAGAAATATCACAGCGCGAACTAAGAACTAACAACAGACATAAAACATGTTTTTACTGGTCGACGGTTGGTCTCACTGTGACTCAAGTCTGTTCATATTAACACTTTTTATATTCATACCAAAGAAGAACAAAAATAAAGTCAAATCGTTCGGATTTTTTGATGAGTTTTTTTGGTTATTTCATATATTATCGGAAACCTTACAGCTTGAATACAAGGTAAAACATGATAATATTATCAAAGATGGCCCTTTAAAAGTTTTCATAATTAGAAATAATGCCATTAAATTAAAGAAAAGAAAGTGGAAGACAGCATAAATAAATATTTTCTAAGTAGGTTAATTTATCAAATATCGTCATGTTAGTATTAAAAATGTTGATAACAGTTTCCCGGCTCGTGTCGTTGTATAAGCAAGCAGCCCTCGGCAAGCATGAGTTCTGCCTGTAAGTGGTTATCGCCTCAGGAACAGTCAGTAACTCGAAAATTGTGTAAACAAAATTGGTCTACGTGTTCGTAGACCAATTTTTTTCACTAGCTCAGGAGTGTCGATTGTACCGTTTAAAATATTGAATAGGAATGCCAGATCCACAATGTTTCTTATGTTTTTAAATTCTGCTGATATTCTCATTACACAGCTCAGTGCCTTGGACACCACATTGTTAATGACTCCTAGGTCCTTAATTACACTTACCCTGGTTACTATGATGTTGGAGAGATTGCAATCAAAGTGTAGAGGACGAGGTTTAAGCGTGAATGAGCATACGTATTTTACCAAGTAACCTAGGGAAGGCTTATACTAATTACAGAGTCAGTGAATTCAGCGCCTGCACCGATAAAACAATCTTCCAAAGTAAATTAGCACAAAAATAACGTATCTGTGTCATCTCTGGCACTTTGGAATCCTTATCAAGGAAGCGTTTTTTTTGGTCGTGGGAGAGCTATGCTTCGGCACGTATGGGCCGGCTCGACCGGAGTGATACCACGGCCTCACAGAAAACCGGCAGTGAAGCAATGTTCGCATTGCTTTTCACCGAGTGAGTGAGGTTATCGGAGGCCCTAACCTTATCCTCCCCCTCCCTCTCTTTCACCCTTCCCTTTACCCTTCCCCCCTTGCACCCTTCTCCTACTCCCACCTTAAAGGCCGGCAATGCACTTGTGACTCTTAAGTTGCAGGTGCCCATGAGCGGCGGTAGTCATTTACCATCAGGTTACCCGTCTGCTCGTTTGCCCCTATACCATAAAAAAAGCGTAGTGTAGCATTACGACCTCTTCGGCATGAATGAGGGTAGCTGCTCCCCCCTGGCTTTAGCAAGCTAATAGCTAAATAATAAAAGCTAATTCACATCAAACTTTAACTGAAGACAAGAAAGAAAATTATGAATCCTCCGAATTTTACCTGTTATTTGATAGCATTGGAAAATAAGTATTACATCATCTTTTTGGTATGCCTTATCTGATAGTGAGTTTTTTAGCTTTTAATGGACGATATATTATATACTTATAGTCCATTGAAATGTTACAATTTAAGGACCGAATATTGCATTTTTTAGAGGACGCAATTTTATTTGTGGGGTCGCCACCCTTGTCCCCCGGCCGCCATCAAAGAGTTAGGAATGAATAAGTAAAGTTGTACGAATTTAACAAAAAATTTGTAAAAATATATTTACAATAAAAAAAATAAATTAGAAATAAGTTAAACATTTCATTTCGACTGGATTCTCATGAGCATTGACGAACCCGGTCAACTTTGGAGCGCTGTAACTTCGTTTTAAATGAATGAAATTAAAACAAATTTTAGGGAAAAATTTTCCTCAAAAGATTACCTACAAGATTGGTCTGAAGTAATTTTTTTGTAAAATGTATAAAAAAAAGTTATAGAGCAAAAAAAAAATTTTTATAAAAAATTTCTCACTTTTTTGCTTTAGGGCAAAAAATTATATAAACATTTGCAGGCGAAATAATTTGCTACAAATTATGATTTTACAAATTTTTTGTAAGACGTATAGTTTCCGAGATATCGCGAAAAAAGTGTTTTCACCCCTTTTTCCAAGATGGTGGCCGGGGGACAAGGGTGGCGACCCCACAAACTTGAGGTTAAGCTTCTATTGACCCCCTAAACATGTCCCAAAAATAAAATTGCGTCCACTAAAAAATGCAAAGCTCATGTAACATTTCAATGGACTATTAGTAGGTAACGCTTCGAGGCTCAATGTCAATGTCAAAATGTCACAATGCACCGAGGTACATTCACTGTTTTTTTTTAAATAAAATAGATTAGACCTGATTTTGTCCTGTTTGAATCTGTTATCCTCGTCTCAGCTAAGAAAGAAAATGGATTATTACTTTCGTCTCCAAAATTAACTTTTGATTTCACTTTCCTAGTAGTCATGACAATGATAGTCTGGCTGGGAATCAACAAAATATATTTTAGAATATTTTCTGCTGCACTAGGAAACTACACTACTCTTAACTAAGAAAACCTAGGGAGAAATGTTTCTTCTTATCTAGTAAACATTTTCGTACACTAGTGGAGACTGTAAACTCCAACGATCGCGTGGCGGCCATCCTTTACAAACATTAGAGGCTCTCCGGAGTCACATTTGCAGTGTGTCTTTCACATCCTCGACAGAAAGCTGAGAATTCTATTCCATTTAAATGCCTATCTAACTAAAACGGTATGATGGAATGGAATGGATGGAATTTCTAACATAAAAATCAGCGGTAACACGTTCAAAATACTAACTTAAAACGTTAAGCGCCACGGCTATACATCCTAGTACAATTCTCACAGGCCGGTTTAATATCTATCTGGTTAATAACCTGTGGTTATACACCTTTAGTAGTTAACTTCAGAAGCCAGTGTATCAGTGAATTAATACTGCGCCGAATATTTTGTATAGAGACTTTGAAGCCCTGGCCCTCACAAATCGTTTGGTGTATCTGGGGTATAAAAATGTGATTCAGTTTACACTGCTCTCTGAAGTTGATTACTCAAGATGTATAACCAGATATACATTGGTATGTGAGAGTTGTACTAGAGTGTATAATGACAAATACACGTGGTGCTGAACGTGTTAAGTACGCTTCAAGTTCGTTGTACGTTGCATGTTGATCAACCCACCAGGCATTATCACCTAGCCTGTTACTCGTAAGCGTTTAAGGGATATCTAACTCATTATTCCACAGCGACATTCATAGTTATTGTTAATCGAACAGATTACAATTATTTTTAATATTTATTTATTTATTTATTTGAAACTAATAAATGCACAGTAAACATATGGTTGATAATGGCTGCTATAGTCATATAACTGTGTTAATAACTTTGTGACCACAATTTTTTACCTTCTGGGTAGCTTCTAGGTATACTTAAAGGTATCCCATGAGGGGAGAGGGGAAGGACGAGAATAGGGGAGAGGGAAGGGTTAGGGCCTTCGGTAACCTCACTCACGCGGCGAGAAGTAATGCAATCATTGTTTCACTGCCGGTTTTCTGTGAGGCCGTGATATCAAGCGGAGTCGAGCCGGCCCATACGTGCCGAAGCATGACTCTCTCACGTAATGATAACATGCAAAATTTTAATGTAAGTAGGTACATGCATATTATAATAATATTGATTTAATAACAAATACAACTACAAATACTAAGTACTTAGCTCATGTGGTTGTATCCTTTTCCTTCTCCTTCTCTTTTCTCAAAGTTATTTAGAGTCGGCGCAATTAAATTTCGCCCTTTATTCTATTCTCAATCTTTCTACTAACTGCTACTAACCATACACTTAGTATATGCTACTAACTCTAGCACTTCACTGCTTACGTCCTTTCTTGTCATATTATCTACACAGTACATCCATCTTTTCTTTGGTCATATTTTACTTTTGTACCGTGGACATTCTATTTTATTTCCTATTTGTTTCTCGACTAAGAACAAAATAGTCTTGATGACATGATCAAAGTGATTTAGGGCGAACGCTAAAACTCGCGCGGGCGCACGCTAAATGAAAAATAGTTTGAGCAGCGGAGGCCGCACGCGCCTCCGCTGCTCAAACTATTTTACGGAGCGCGGACGCGGGCGACGATTTGTAATACGCGCGGCGGGCGGCGGGCACACGGCGCGGGCGAACGCGACGGCCGTCCGCATTTGAAAAATTCGTTTTCATTGTCACGCAACTTCGAAAATTTGGTTACGAATTCTCCGCTGAGTAGCCTGCTTGTGCCAAATAATAAATTAGCAAATAATGCATGCTAATCTACTCGACACTACTGTACACGCTCGAGATCAAAATTATACTAGCAGCGCTAAATGAGACGGGCGCACGCGACGGGTGCCCGCTCGCGGATTTGTGGCCCGCGGCGGACTTGTGACGCGTGCGCCCGCGTCCGCATCCGCCCGTGTTTTAGGCAACTTATTGTGGAAACTCTGAAGATATTAAATTGCAGTTTTATTGTATATGACAAAAAACTTGTGCGCCGTGTGCGTAAATACCCTGATGTCTTAATAAATGTGTAATTTATCATTTAAGTGTTATATGTATAATAAAAACGAAACGTGTTCCCAATGTATATAGATAGTATGTACTTTGTAATAAATGTATTTTTATTTTATACAATGAATTTAACACCCTCAAGATTTGCCTACGGTTTACTACGGTTAAATTATTACTTTAAATCGGGCTTCTCCAATTCAAGGAAAAACCTTATGTAATATACCTGCACTAAATGTTAAGTATGACTCATAGAGATTTAACTCTAATGAGTCATTCTCACTCATGTGATTTGAAAATTGACTTATTTATGGTTTGTATTTCACCATATATGTTCACATGATTACTATCATCGTTGCAGACGGTATCACTTCCTTCCACTCGAATACAGGCGACATATAAGTGACATTAGTTGTTTGACTAGCATCGCGAATGGCACAATTGACTCAACCGAGCTCCTATCAAAGATAGGATTACGAACTGACCAAATCGGTCTAAGACAGCGGCCACTGCTCCATATACCTTTTGTGACGACTAATTACAGGCGTAATTCCTTCTTACTGCGAAGTGCACGCGATTGCAATGAACTGCATGGCTCACTGCACTATGCCTTGTTTTGCACAAAGGCTAGCACAGTGAGACAGCTTTTAGCCAAACCATTTTTCACTGATAGTGTCGGATGCGGTACTCAAACTGTTAGGTAATGCAGTAAACAATGTTATTCTTTTTATTTTATATCATCTCATTTCGAATTTGTTAGTGCTACATTATTAATAAGTACTATTTCTAAGAATTTATTTTGTGGTTTGTATTTTTAAGGTAAAAGTAAAGGAGCTCTTATTCAAAGAATTGGCAGAATCAACTCCTCAATAGTTCGAACCAGTAATATCGTTATATGTATTTATTTTACAGTATATGTATTATATAACTATGTATGTATTTGTGTATATGTATAATATATGGTACACTAAAGTTATGAGTATTTGTGTATAATTTGTGTGTATATTCGTATCGAATTTTGTATGTATCCCATTCTTTTTTTTTTGTAAATTTTTTACAAGATTTTTAAGTGCACCTACTACACACACAACACACTACACTACACTATTTCTTTTCTCTGCATCACCCAAAGGTTGACTGGTAGAGAATGCCTTAGGCATTAAGTCCGTCTATGATAATGTGTAATGTGCAAAAAGTTTTAATAAATAAATAAATTAAATAAATAAATATACCTCATTTTAAATATACTGAATACTCAATCCTAAATCTAATGTAATATTTCGTAAGAAAAAGGGCTGGCATGAATGAAACTGAAATTTGACTGGCCTGTTGGCCTAGTGGTTAGTGACCCTGACTCCTATACCATAGGTCGTGGGTTTGATTGCCACCCTAGTCCGGGTGTTCTTGGTGTCCGTTGTTTGTATGTTTGTAAAGTACCCCGCGATACAGGATTAATGCCTAATGCGGGAGTTGCCTTTAAAAAAAAAACTAGGTATTTAATACTAAGGATTTTGATGTTATGTCGAAATTTTGTTAGAAAAAAAAGAAAAACATTGAAATTGACTATTTTTATTTAAAAAATATTTTTTTTTCAGGTTAATTTAAACATTTACGGCTGTTATAATTATTTTAAAATATGAAGGCTTTCTGTAAAACCTTGAATTTTCACATACATCTACCCGGTAGATGGAAGATTCTACCGTATACCTCGACCAAATGTACCATAGACAATGTAATGTTCAACATGGCTGGCCTGTTGGTCTAGTGGTTAGTGACCCTGACTGCTGAGCCAGAGGTCGTGGGTTCGATTCCCATCTGAGTCTGGGTGTTCTTTGTGTCCGTTATTTTTAAGTTTGTAAAGTCCCCCGCGACACAGGAGTAATTCCTAATGCGGGCTATTAGTGACGTGCATGGGTGTACGCGGTGGCTTGATCACTGCGTTGTTAGTCATTCTGAGAGGCAAACAATAACAAATATATTTGTTAAATATGATACATTTTGGTCGGATCACCTGCCGCTTGTTATAGAGCGCCAGTTTGATGGAATTGTTTGTAAAACTAGATCGAATTTGTTTGGTAACAATATAAATAAAGTCATATGGGGTAAAAGAACGAATGATCAAATACATAAATATCATTATATTTATGTATTTGATCATTCGTTCTGTGTCACAATAAATTAAAATTAATACACTTCCCTGAAGAACTTTCCTTAAGTCATAAAAGTAATAATACTGGTAAAAATAACCGTCATGTAACTGGCTGGAACAAATATGTGCGTGAAGCTCACAGGGAGGCCAGGCTAAAATTTTAACATTGGGTCTCTCAAGATAGGCCGCCCACGGGGGTAGTATACAATGACATGTGTGAAAGTAGAAAGACATTTAAAAGAAAATTGAAGTGGTGTCAAGATAATAAAGAACAGGTAAAGGGCATTATTGCTGAGTATCGAGCATCAAATAATTTTTGTGATTTTTGGAAGGCGACAAACAAGTTGAGTCCTAGGCCTGGGCTCCCTGTGAGCGTTGAAGTTACCTAGAAATGATAACAGTGGTATAACTGAATTATTCAGAGAATATTTCACAGTAAAATCGCCACTCGGTCCTTCTACTTTGGGTAGGAGTGTGAATGAGGGGCCCGTCATGTCCGGTGATTTGTTTGCTGTGTCCGCTAACCAAGTACGCTGTATTATACGTTGCATGTCGAGAGGTAAGTCGTCTGGGCATGACGGGCTTAGCATTGAACACCCCAAGTTTGCTGGTGCTCATCTAGCACCAGTACTCGCAATGTTCTTCTCCCTGTGCCTGAATCATACATACCTACCATCTGAACTTATGAGGACTATTATTGTACCTATTGTGAAGAACAAAACAGGTGATTAATCTCAAAAAAGCAACTATAGACCAATATCTCTAGCTACAGTGGTGACTAAAGTGCTGGACAGTGTGCTTAATTCGGAACTTGGTAAACATCTGAAGATACATGACGCACAGTTTGGTTTTTGTCCAGGTCTCTCTACTGAAAGTGCGATACTCAGTCTCAAGCACACTGTGCAATACTATATAGAGAGAGGTACACCTGTGTATGCCTGCTTTCTCGACCTGTCAAAAGCTTTTGACTTGGTGTCATATGATGTTCTTTACACAGGTTCAAAATTTGTTTCGGTTCTGGTATGGTAACCAGACAATTTGCGTAAAGTGGGCTGCTGGCTACTCTGATACGTACCGCTTGGGGTGCGGAGTGAGACAGGGAGGGTTAAGTTCTCCTAAGCTATTTAATCTGTACGTGAATGAGCTGATAGATAAACTCAGCAGCACCCAAATAGGTTGCTCAGTTGACAATGTCTGCAGGAACAATTATAGTTATGCGGACGACATAGTGTTGCTGAGTCCAATTGTCAGGGCATTGCGGAAGCTATGAGCCATTTCCGAAAAATATGGGAGTAAACATGGCCTAATTTATGACAGCCTAAAAAGTGTTTACATGGTTTTAAAGTCACGCAGTAATTGTCCGTTAAGAGTGCCACCTATAATACTAAATGAAGTTGAACTGAAGAGGGTTCAAGAATTTAAATATCTTGGGCACTACCTTACTGAGGATCTTGATGATCAAAAGGACATTGAACGGGAGTGCAGGGTATGGGGGTTAGGTGAAATATGCTGGCCCGTAGGTTTGCTCGTTGTCGTGATGAAGTTACGATATTTAAAATCTATTTAAAGCCTACTGTCAAAACTTTTACACGAACAGCCTATGGGTCAGCTGTACCCAGCGGTCTCTTGACGCGTTACGCGTCCAATATAATAATGCCTTTAGAATGCTGTTAAGGTTGCCCCGTTACTGTAGTGCTTCTACAATGTTTATGGAAGCGAGAGTTGATGGCTTCCTTCTCCATGCCATCATACGCAATAAAGCATTCGACGCAGAACTAATTCGCTTAGTGAGTTCTTCAGTATGAACTTTCCAATTTAAGCGTTTATCTTTTATATGCCCTAAGAATTTAGCTATATCTACATTGCTCAATGTGTTGTTTTCATGGCGTACATTAATATATGGCATTAGCGTACGTTGACTGAAGAACATTACTTTAGTTTTTTTTATATTTGTTTTGAGGTTATTACTGCTTAGGTAATTTATGATACATGTACTTGTCTCATTAATGTCGATTTCGTAAGTGCGTTTATTTGTACAATTTATAATTACAGTACTGTCGTCAGCAAAAAGTATCACAGGATATTTCGATGCTCGTGGCAAGTCATTTATATCTAGCAAAAACAATAAAGGACCTAACACGCTCCCTTGTGGCACTGCAAACATAGGTGTGCGATATTCAGATGAGTATGTGACTTCCCGTTTTTTAGTTTTAGTACATACACCATCGTGACCCACATTGGACGTAATTTTGAAGTGAAACTTCTTTAGAATCGTTGTGATTTGAAATTCGATGAAACGAAGCATCACGATAAAGATCCTAAGATAAAGTTCCTATATTCTTTGTTTTTGCGTCTGCGTACTACCAAGCCTTCAGAATATATATCAATGTCAACGTGGTGTAATTTTTGTGCATTTGCGTATTAAATTTATTTTAGTTGTTTTTTCTCCATATTTCATTTATCCTTAATTGATTCTTTACAAATTTAAATTTAAATCAAATCTTAACCTATTTTGAAAACGAAGTATTGTTTGTTTTGAAAGTTGTGTACGTAGTTGTGTAGAGAACTTGGCAGTATACCCATTAATTTGTAAGTTGTGTGTCTTGGGATGGGATTATATTGTCTAGTTGGTATTGGTTTAATTTAATCAATGATGTTATTGTTAAAGATTATAATTTCTTTTTTGAATTAGAATTTAATTGTATGCTTTAGGTAGCCGTTGTTTAGTGCTATTGATAATGGACCAAATTGTTTTAGATTTATTTACGGATGTTTTAACTATTCTGTGCCCGTTGAGTCTGCTTCATTACATTTTTGAAGATGGTACAATACCGTTTGAATTGTTTTTTATTATTATATTGGTTGTGATCTATATTTTCATAATCCTTATCCTTTTTCGTTTGCGGCAAAGTTTTATTCCACGACATACCCACTAAGGCCAGCTATTTGTGGTTAACATAATTTATAGAAATTGATAAATGTTTCAATAGACGACTTGTACGCGGCATTAGGTTCATTACAGATGTACATTTCTGAGAATTACATATTTTCTAAGTATTCGTTAAGCTTTTCACGGTTTTCTTGCGAATAGTCCCGTCTTTTTATGCACCAACACATACAGTTTAAAAGGGCATTTTAGTATTTGAGCGGTGTGGTCAAACAGAGCAAGTTTAGTAACTATACACGTAAATTTTTTTTTGTAGGTTATGTGCGTGAATCGTCACTTTTAGTACTGGACATATCTGGTAAACTAGTTGTGGGTGTTAATTTTTGTTGACATTTTTTATATCGTCAGTGTCTGATTCCGATAGAACGCACTTACGAAGTGGTCGGAAAGTAATGTTCTAGAAATTTAATTTTAAAATATTTAGTTATTTTTGATATTATACTGTTTCGTCTAACACTCTGTTAACTATTCTGAATTTGTTCATTAGTTTATATATATAGTTTGCAAAATGTCAGTGTTTAATTCGCCTCTGCCTACCCTCTGGATGACATGGGCGTGAGTGTATGTACGTACATATGTAATACTAGCTGTGCCCGCGACTTCGTTCGCGTTTTTTTCGGAAAACAAGAATTTGTCGCTTATTGCATAGTACCTCTTTCCCCAGACAGTATTTTTGATACTGTATTGGCGGTGAAACAACCTGGAGCGTACAAAAAAGGTTATTTTGGTTGCTTACACGTGAAATAACGACATAATTTGGCCGTGGTAACATTACTCATTTGTTTTTCGTGTGAAAGCTTACCTCACCGAGCCGTATATCAGGCTTAAACCAACTAAAACCACACGGTGTGCCTCACAGCACCGTTTATGAGTTGACCGTCGGTACGGCGACGTTTTGCCTCCAATGATCCACTCAGCGCTGGTTAGCGGACGGCAACTGGACGATGTCCAGACACCCTCTTCATGGGAGACTCTGCTTCGGGTGAAGAACATAAAACTCGTCTCATACACCCACGGCCACTCTTAGCGTACGCATGAGAGCGCGAGTGAAAAGGTTCCACCTGGAAGTTTTTCTACCGAATCCACACCGTCACCTCCTCCTTGCGAGAGAGTTGTTTTCCTCGCAGAAAATCGTCATAAAACAACTGTGACGACCTAACATCTCGATTCGTCCGACCAATTGGGAGACTCTTGCTGTAGTCAGTCAGTCAGTGCTGCTTCCTAGAAACTATGGGCTCTCTCGGTATACCTAACAGATAAATGTTTGCTTCTGAGCTTTGTTTAGTCACGGTGTAACATAAGATTTCACACTACTGTAACCGAACGGAAAATAAATGGTCTAACAGTGAAAAAAAAAATTCACCGGTTACATGTCAATATTTCAGCTTAGATGTAATTTTTTTGGCGATAGTGTCTGCCATGCATTTAGTACAGTAAAATACTGTAATACTAACAAAGTGTTAAGTTAAACTAACAACAAGATGGTTTAAATAAAAATTCTTTTCTATTCTAATATAATCATGTTGTCGGGAATCAACGCGATCACGTATTTAAAAGGTATGACATACCTTTGCTTTGCCGTGGTCGTGGCCGTGATCACAGGCCGGTACCTATAATACTTTTAAATACGTGATTGTGTGAATTCCTGTCAACATAATTATATTATCATGGAACGCAAAAGTTTAAAAGTTTCATCTTCTTTTTCTATAACTCTATTCATAAATATATGTATATTTACTTTACTGGCCTGATGGTCTAGTGGTTAGTGACCCTGACTGCTGAGCCAGAGGTCGTGGGTGATTTCCACCCAGGACGAATTATTCTCCGTCTGGGTGTAATTTATTTATAATATGTATGTATTTAGAAATATAATTATACGTATGTTTATCAGCAGTCTGGTTACCATAGTACAGGCTCTGCCTAGTTTAGGATCAGACGTATAGATCAGTGTATGAGGTGTGTGAAGTTGTTATTATTATTAATGCCGTGAAAAATAGCTCGTTGGCATAGTCAAGAACTATGCTAACGATCTACTTAACGAGCAGATAGCGCACAGATGAAGTAATGAAAAGTAAACAGAAACACATTTCTACAATTTTACAGCGTTTCTCTCAATTTTATCAGAATTCCATCATCAGATCCTGACTTCCTTGACATGGGACCACCCTTGAGGTATCTAACAAAAAAGAATAATCAAAATCGGTTCAAAAATAACGAAGAGGGCTGAACTGACATACATAAAAAAAAAAGAAATATGTATTTAAACGGTCGAATTGAGAACCTCCTTTTTTTCGTCGGTTAAAAACTATATATAATTTTAAAAAGTAAATTAGTTTATATATTAAAAAAAATGCAAAAAAAGAAAAGACTGTTAAAGAGGGATTCGATCCGGCACCCAACCTAGTAGAATTTGTACTCTACACCAGATAAGCCAGACGTTCGCTGTATTTTACTACGAAATAAGTATATTCATTCTACTAACGTTACAATGTTATTACAGCTTTCATTGATTTTCCTGTGGGAACCAAAGTTTAACCCGGGATAAAAAGTACCCTATAACCTGCGCAGGCACTCAAATTTTTATCATACTAAGTTTCAAGCATATCCCTTCAGTAACTTCTTAGTTTATCGTGAACATACAAACGGACAGACAGACAGACAGACAGACAGACAAAAATTGTTTGAATCGCATATTCGGCATCAGTATCGATATCTTAATACCCCTCAGTCGATTTTTTTATAATATATATTTAATGTACAGAATTCATCCCGCTACAGATTTATTATAAGTATAGATGGTTATCTCATGTTCATTTTACCGCAACATAATATTTGCTGTAGTAAAGACTCGAGGAACCCTGAGTTAGGCCAGAGCGAATATAATAGCTAGAATAGCAAGGATTGAGAATAACATGATTATGTTAAATGTACAATACAGTGGTTGTAAGTAGCGGGGTAGCGTCATGGCTTTGGCATCGGACTTGCGATCGAAGAGTTGCAGGTTCGAACTCCACCCAGTACTCTCACCGACGCAGACCCACTCCTAAAACAAGCATTTGGCTTAATTAAGGGGGTCAACAAGAATACTACTAAGACCCAAATTACTGGTATTATTAATAAAAAAACAAACAATTTCCTTATGATTTGTATATGGCGCTACCGCAATAATAGCTCTTTCGAAAGTACATAAACAATTACATATATGTACGTGTGTTAACGTCATTACAAACTAAAATAGGTAACACTCACTTTACCTATTCTCGTGATGTACGAGTAAATAACACAATAACAGTTATTTTCATTGAATAAAATTTAAACAATGGCTATGGCGTCATTGCTTTTTCAATTGCAGCCTACAACAAGTCAATCATAAGTGGCGCTAAATGGTATAAAACCCAACCAAACAAAAATAAGTATTAAATAAAATATATACAATACTATACATGGTGACATACTTGTTACTATTATGTATCTCCATTCATATTCATTATACATTGTTTAAATATGTATGAATGTATATTGTGTATGTGTTTATGTACCTATCTTCATGTTTATATACAAACAGTTAATAACTATGCTAAGTATCTCTAAATAGTACTTATATATTGTTATTTTATATAGGCTACTTACATTGTACAGTACCCCTCTTTTCACGCATGGTGTTCTATCCATCCAATGGTTGTCTGATCGCAGAGTGCGATAAGCTCGTCGATTGTACATAACATTAGTTAGTAAGTAGACATAAGTAAAATAATGTAACCTATTGTTTTGTGTACAATAAAGATTATTTCTATCTATCTATATACGAGAGTCACATTGAAAGTTTCTAGAAAATATTAAAAACAGAATGATATAGAAGCCTGTTAATATTTTTATTGCTTTTTGAACTAGTCCCCGTTCCTTTTTAAGCACCGTCACATGCGATGGAACCATTGACTGAAGTAGTGAGCCCACTCTTCTTTAGGGATCTCTTCCACGTCTTTTTCAAACGCAGCCACGGCATCATCAGGGTTCATAAAACGAATTCTACTAAGTTTATCTTTTATTTTTGGAAATAAATAAAAGTCACAAGGTGCCAGGTCGGGACTGTAAGGACATCCTCCTTACAGTCCCGACCTGGCACCTTGTGACTCACTAGCTCCACACCTTCTATAGACAAATATTCGATAGCCCATCTGGCAGAGTGAGCTGGAGCGTTGTCGTGGTGGAGGAGGATCCTGCTTCTCGGGGTACCGCTGTCTAACATTTTCCAAGACAGCAGTAACAGTCCTTTTATCTTCTAGAATGAATGAAATCATTAAGCATCTGCAGATCCCCAAAGAGTTCCTAATTCGAAATTTAAATAAATTTTTCATCGGCTGCTTTTCTTACTGGCCTATTCCAAAAGCTTTCTGTGTAACCCATGTTCGTAGGTATACGGTATTAGGTTACACACTAATGCGGCAGGTCGCTATAGCCCTTGTTAAAGAGGTATCATCTGGCCCGAAACCATGGGTATTGGGTTGGTAGAGGGCCTTGTTGTTTGCATTGAGACTCTTAATAGTTGGTCCATTATACTTTCAGATAACGCTGGCTACTTGAGCAATCCTAGCTCTTTCTAGAAGCACAGAAACATCCTGAGGCGTTGATATGCTTCTAGGAGCAACCGCCAACCGCGAACCTGTGAGGATAGGAATAGTGGCATCACAACCGGCAAACGGTTGTGATGCCACTATTTCGCACTCAGGATAACGTGGGTGGCTGTTTCTGTCACATTGATGATGATCAAATGCCGATTCAGGGTCAAATTTTCCGTAATGATTCTTACAAATATTCGGTTGTCGAACCTAGTGAGACCGTAAAATACACATGTGATCTGAAAACTGTAAATCTTTAATAAATATGAAGACCAGGCACGAAAGTTTGTATTGTAATGAGAAATATTGTTTATTTTCCTAGATAGGTTGTTCGTTACAGAATGTGAATTCCACCAAGACATAAATGCAGCGTGCAAAAATTTTAGTGCAGCTCTGACTGTCTTTTATCAGACAAGTTATATTTATTTATTTATTTATTTATTTTAGGTTAGCCAACAATTGTTTACACAATACATTTGCTATTTATAAACTAAGTAACATTTGCTGGTGTAACAATTAATTACAGGCTAACACCGCATGCACAATACACGGTAGGAATTAATAATAATTATTATAATAAAATGATAGAAATTAAACAATTTAAGAGAGAATTAATAGTGTCAGTAAAACAGACAATTAAATCAAAGTAGATCTTTAAACAGAGCAGTACAACACATTTATGATGTACAATAAAATAAAATATAAAATTAAACAAAATGAATTAAATAAATTAAATTAACAAAATAAATTAAATTAAAATAAACTAAATGAAATTAAATCACACCACAACAGGAATAAATGTTTACTTAAGATTAAATCAGATTATATAATATAATCATATATTTGATTTTATTTAATTCTTAATGAACTAGACGTTATTGTTATTTATAATTATTTTACAAAAATCACGAATCTTGTCATGGTGTATGTCTAATAAGTTGCTACAACTGTTAATGAGCTTGCTTAACCTGGCTGTAGGCGAGTGTGAACCGAGTATAGTTCGGCGCAAGGGTGGACACAACGGTGTAATGCTATTCCTTGGATATCTATATGGGGCTCGAAATCTGATGAGACTTAGTAAATTGGGACAGTCAATTTTATTTCTCAGTAATTTGTATAGGAATACAGCATCGGTGACATTTCTGCGTGTGGATAGAGAGTGCATTTTGAAATACTGCAGACGAGTGTTGTAGGATGGCAAGCTCTTAGATTTACCTTCACAGAACGCTAGGTGCCACATAAATCGTTTCTGAACGCGTTCTAAACGCAGCATGTGAGTGGCATAGTGAGGTCTCCATACAACGCTGCAGTATTCCAAGACACTTCGCACGAGACTGTTATAGAGCATTTGTTTGGTCCTACTCTTTCGAAAACCCTTACTATTACGAAGTACGAACCCCAACATTTTTGAAGATTTTTTAATTATATACTCTATATGAGATACAAAGGTGACTTTTCTGTCAAATATAACACCTAAGTCTTTGATAGTTTCCACCTCTTGCACTTTTTCATAATTTATGTAGTATTCGGTATTAATATAGGTAATGTTTCTTGTGAAATTCATATGGTAGCACTTTTTAGAGTTTAGCTGCATTTTATTATTCTTACACCAAATGATAACCCAGTCAAGATCATATTGCAACAGCTCGTTGTCTCTTGGAGATTCAATTTTTCGACTAAATTTTAAGTCATCGGCATATAAAAAAGGTTCAGAATAACGGAAACATTGAGGCAGGTCGTTAATAAAGATGTTAAATAAAATTGGAGCCAAATGCGAACCTTGAGGGGCACCTGAGTTTATTCCGTACGCTGGGGATTGGAAGCCATTTACAACGACGTAGAACTCACGCTCTGATAGGTATGACCTAAACCATTCCAAAAATGGGCCCGTTATACCGTAAGCAGCCAGCTTGTTAATTAGTACAGAATGGGTCATTTTGTCAAAGGCCTTGCTGAAATCCGTGTACACCACATCCAATTGTTTGCCTGCGTCCACAGCCTGAATTAATGATTCCGTGAATGTTACTAAGTTCGTAGTTGTAGATCTCGATGCCACAAAACCGTGCTGGTGGTCGCTAAGGTACATTCTAAGATGATGTTGAATGTGCGGGCAGATAATAGACTCCAAAATCTTTGCAAAGCTAGACAAAATCGATATGGGTCTGTAGTTGGAAATTAGGTATTTCTTATCCGACTTGTAAACTGGTACAACTTTGGCTCTTTTCCATTCAAGTGGGAAAATACCTGATGCAAGAGACGAGTTATAAATTACTAGCAAAGAAAGTACCAGAGCAGTCGCACATGAAGAGATAAAGATAGGTGGTATGCCATCAGGACCTGGCCCTTTATTTATCTTAATGGTTTTTAGTTTTTTAAGTAAAATTCCGGGGTCAATCACTGGACTGGTCAAACACTGACTATTACCATGTAGAGCTTGGAGAAATTTTGAGTTATACTATGATTCTTTGTCGTCAGATGTGTATACGGACCAGAAGTAATTGGCAAATATATCACAGATTTCAGAGCCTTCGGATGTCACAGTCTGTCCGTCAGTCATAGTTAATGGGAAAGCACTGGATCCGCCGCGCTTGGCTTTCACGTAACTCCAGAACAACTTTTGATTATCTCTAAGTTCTTCTTCTTAATTCTTTATTATTTTTAAACGTTATATTTTTATATTTCAAAACTCAGACAATGATAATAATATTCTCTCCCGAAAAAAACTTTTTGCTCTTTCTGAAATCTATGAAATAATTTAATTTTCAGTCCTTCTATGTGATCCCATAAAAACAGATATTTCTTTTTATGTTCATGTGTAGTGGAATTTGACTGATGGCCCTCAGGATTCATTGAGATTTTGTATGGTCTGATATACGTTAAAGAGATGTGGAAAGAGAATGGAAGAGGACTAGTACTCTCCCGTTCTGCACCAGACGAACCAGTGGACGGAGAGCGTGGAATGATCTCCAACCTCCATGGGCTCTATAAGTTGGTCTGGGAGTTACTCCAGGCTACTCCCAGTTACTCCCAGGCCAACTCATAGAGTGAGCAGGCCTGAATATGACATGATCGTGAGTTTCCGAACTGAAGGGTACTCCGGCAAAACTTCACCGCCCGCTGTTCAAGAAGAGGTGAAGTTCAGCAGGGGTTTACAATAAACCCACTTCGGAGCACCGTGTTTTTTCAATGGTTTCGATTCCGACATACCACTTCACCGTAAGCCTCAGTGAGGTGATGAATATAGGAGTTTTTTTAGAAAATTTAAACAATATATTGCTGTCCATACGTTAATCATAACTATGATTAACGCATAGACGTCAGGGTGGTGACGAAATAAAGTTTCATTCGACGAAATATGCAAAACAAGTTACAGTAGAGTGTGTTGGTTCTGAGAAACTTCATGAAAACAATATGCGATAATTATTAAAGACTTATATGTACTTGTCAATTTCTATGTTAATTACGCCAAAAAAGGAGTTTCCACTTTAGTTTTACACCACTTCTGAATGACGAGCTGATTAACCTTTAATTTTGTGGACTAAAATTAAGAATTTTACATACATTCAAATGGTCGCCACTGTATACTATTGTATTTTGTTTAGAAAAAGTATTTTTATTGAAAATAATCAAAATATTACTATGTAGCTGAATGTTGCCAGCACTTAAACTACTTTTTAAATATAAATAATGTAAATCGATTGCAATAATGATACAACATAAAATATAATCGCAATAAATACACAATACACATAGGACTTGCTAAAACTTTTCCACTTTTATGTTTTTTATTAACGGTTTATTTAAATAAAACTAGAATGTTTAAATATTTTTATTAATATCGATTAATCGATATCACGTTTTTATTTATTTATCACAATGGCAGCACTTTTGACTATCACAAAAAATAATCAAACTATCACTTTTTCGATTCTTCGTTTCGTTTTCATCCATTCTGGACCCAACACACCAAAAAGAATGGACAATCCCTTTTGCGGACTATTTGCGGTATGACTGGAATCAATGCATTGCTCCTTAATAGTTCTGGTAGCATTGACCCGAGTCACTGACTCAGTATTTTCTACTTGTCATTCACGATTTTATTCCTATTCTATATTTTCAAACGGCAAGTGACATTTCGTGTCGGAAGCACACTGATTGCGGTCAGGACATACCTATGTTTGGTCATTGAAAACTTTTAGGATTTTCCCTTTCATTAAGCAAACATCGACTGATATTCTCAAGAACTACTACTGACTGGGATTTTGAGGTACATAATATATTAAAGGAATGTGGTAAATAAAATTTGATAGTTTATGACTTTTTTTCATCATCAGATCAGCTACATAAAGTAATGATTTCTAAAACCTGATAAAGTAATGAAAAGTAAACAAAAACACTATTCGTTCCTATAATTTTCGAGGGTTTCTCTCAATTTTATCAGGATCCCATCATCAGACCCTGACTTCCTTGACATGGGACCACGCTTGAGGTTTGATTGAGTAAATGAGAGGAAGTCAGCTTTACTTGCTATCTTTGTAACGTAATAATATCTCATCTGATCAAAATTATTTATACCCATGACAAATAGACTTTTTGAAAAAAAAATAGATGAAAATATATCTCTACTATTTACGAGTAGAGATGTGTTTCTGTTCAAAAATTAGACGTGACTTGATCAATTAACCATTTTTTGTTTCCGTGGCATAAATTGGTTGGGTGGTTCGTCCGCTGATGGTTGCGTGCAATTGCAAAGTTCTAGGTTCGATTATCAGCTCGGGCAGTTATTACTGTTTTTGTTTTTCCTTCAGGTAATTCAGGATTAAAATAATCTAGACAACGCCGATGGACCCGTTTCCTTTTACGTGTGACTAAAAAAAAAGCACGCATTTTTTTGTATATCCCACTGCATGCGATCAAACAGCCATTTGAGATGGGTTTTCTGACTGTATGTGGTGTCGATATATTATTACAATATCGACAGATAGTGTAGTGAACCTAATAAAATATCTTTATAATTGAGTTGAGTTAGTTTAACTTTTTTTTATAAGAAGAATATCGCGGTCGTCACATAACGAGAGTTTGGTTATAACCACTTTGATGCTAAAGCTATGCTGTCGCTTCTTATACATACGTGAGGGACAAAACAGAGCTCCAAAACACCAGTAAACGTTTCTTCACATACTATATGCCATACTATATTCATAAAGAAAGTTTGTAAAGATCGCACGAGCCCAATATTGCTTTTCTGCGCTCATAATAATCAACCGTGGCATATAAACACTGACATGAGCGATAAAGTCACGAAACTCGGCCAGTCTCGGTTGAAATTTCAGCTTCATGTGATCTCGAACTTAATCAGAAAATATATTAAAGGCAAAGCGAACCCACACCGTTTCTTTCATCAGGTAAGGTGCGATACCCTATCCAACAAAAAAAGAATAATCAAAATCGGTTCATATATCACGGACTGAGGGTTGAACATATATAAAAAAAAAATATATATATATACGGTCGAATTGAGAATCTCCTTTTTTTGCGTCGGTTAAAAAAAAAAAATATATATACGGTCGAATTGAGAACCTCCTTTTTTTTCGTCGGTTAAAAAAAATATATATATACGGTCCAATTGAGAACCTCCTTTTTTTTCGTCGGTTAAAAATATGCAAGATCCATCAGCATCCTTGGTATTAAATTAAATGCTTTTAGTTTCATTCATGTCAGCCATCGCCCATCTCCCATACGAAATATTAACTTTAACGGTCAATTTTCAAGTTTAATTTTTCAGTTTCAAAATTAGATTTCTCAATTAATAATAACGAAATCGCTTTACGTTATTCACGGGGATATACCATATGTAACATGCTGTATAACCGCCCGTTTCCAAACTTGTGAGAAGAAATCGGGTAAACAAAGTGACGATCACTTTTTTTTTAATTAGTTATAAAAATATGTAGTAAATTGTTAACAGCACTGTTTTGTTGTGCACTATTATATTATTAATACTAATATTAGTTTTAAGAATAGTTATTTCTTGTTGGTATGAATCACCATACCATAGAATAATCCCTTCGCCTTCAATCAAATTAATTGCTGGTAAATGTATAAATATACACGCCACATTTTCTAATGTCCATATCCTGATCAAAAATATAATGGTAGTGACACATATGTAACAATTGAGCAACATTATACAGGCAGAGGTAAATCAGTTCGTCATTCGATCAGTAGCCGACTTAAAGGCATGACTTAATCTTACATTTAAGTTAAAATATCAAAATAATTAAAGTGACTGTATTTTAACACTGAAAATAAAATAAATTAAATAAAAAAGTACATTTAAAGTGCTAGTGAATTTTGCATACGTCTACATATACATGAATAGGTTATCATAATATGGAAATTCTGAGATATAATTATTGTTAAGGATAATTGTATCTAATTACAAGATAATCTTCAAATAATACGGGATTCTACTGGATTTGACTTCGTTGTACGAGCCAAACAGAGGTTTAAAGGTACGTCCCTTATAGTATTTTTTTCTAAATAACGGCACATTATCGATGATTGTTTGGATCTAATAATTTAAAAAGTCCATGAGTAAGTTTAACAAATACTTTATTAAATTACTAGCCTTTTCTTGATGAATTTGAGGTTTCTACGTCTCTCTACTTATTAGTTGTACTATTATGTTATATAAGGTGTTAAATAAATATATGTGGCAAATAGTTAAGTTGGTCAAAAGAAAAAAAAATGCAAAAAACTTTTTTCTTTGGAAAATTATTTTTATCATGTAGGCGAACACTTTTAAGCAACCGCAAATAAATCAACATATCAAGTTTAATAGTTTTTTTTTTTTTTTGTTAATACGGATACTTCGTATAAATCCAGATATGTTACCAAAATATGCATCATTCACAACAGTTCTCCTTAACAAAACATTGGTTTTATATGTTAAAATTATCAAGTTCATATTGTCACTTTTAAAAGAAGTTTTGGTGTATTTTTACTTTTTGTAGTGTACGGCCCTAAAATATGATCACTACTTTCTATATTTCCTTGTGTATAATGTAACTTTCGTCAATGAATAAATTACCTAATACAAAGAGACAATTTCAATCCATTTAATAGTGATATATTTGTGTACATAACAAGTAAATAGATCTCATATCACTCACAATCACTAGTAATAAGTTATAATAAATTTAAGTCCATAATAGATTTAAGTTAAAAATAATAATAAATATTTTTAAGTTAGACAGATAAAATAACTATAAAGATGCAGATTTCGAATATTAAATTGGTTTTATCATTTTACTACACATTTAAAAAAATATATAAATGTATATGTGTATATAATATGTACAATATGTACACATACTAGATTATATTGATTGAATATGTTATCAATTAAAAATTTATAAAGAATGTCATATAAGTTTCTTTCCTTTATTAAACTACTAGTTACGGGCCCATCAGGGACCCATTCGGGGAGGTCCTGACGGGCGCTAGTAATGCTTTCGCGAACTTTAGTTTTATAAAAAAATATAATAATACTATTATTATCACCGAAAAAACAATCAACATGTAACTCAAATTCAAGAATTCTCCCACATCAACCCTCCTAGAATCCTCCGAATTATTTTTCTATGTATCTCTATTTTACCCATAGAGATGAACTTTTAAAAAAGTTGTCTATGCCCATCAAGGTGCAGGTGTCCAACAATTTCCGTACCAAATTTTATCTAATATGCAGTACACGCCGAGTTGGCGATCTAATTTCTTCGGAAATTACAGATCAATGGCAAGGCCCTGTATTTTAACCTTGACAACGTATGTGCAAAATAATAATTAACAAACCTAAATAAAAAACTAAACTCTCTCAATGTTAGTTAGGAATATTCAAAGTCATAACTCGTAAGCTTCATTCGTTTTTTAAACCAAAAACTAAAGATCAACACAATGTCACCGTAGCAATAGGTTGCTTTGTCAAAAACAAAATACTTTATTTTAATAATAAACAACAAATAATACTGCAAATAGTTCTGATCGCTATCTGTCAGTGTTGATCTTAAATCGCCCGTTTCCAAATAGTTGAGACTGAGAGTAGAAATATGGTAAACAAACTCACGGCCACTATGACCAGATAATTTTAGCATATTTAGTGAAATGTATTACAGCACTGGTATAAAAATAGGTTAGTTTAATGAACATTGAATACATATTTTGTAACCATTACACAATTATATAATAACACAGAATCACTGAACCTGAACGGTAATATGCGATAAGATAAGAATGTGCAAAAATAGACAACATCCATGACGCAACGTTTTGAGACGTCTGTCGCGTCGATGTGTGAATGTATGATTCACGATGATGATAATTATAGCTGCTTTGAAATTAAGATTAAGTTTAAACTATTTACAATAACAGTTTACTAAAAAAACACGAGTAATGCTGAACCGAATTAAAAAGTTAAAGAGAGTGGAACACTTACTTAAATCACTAAAGGGCACGACTTTATCATGGAGTTACAAAAATAATTTTTGAAAAAAACTATCAGTTTACAAGTTATGGCCGTTTGCATTTCTAGGTATTTTTACCTGCATTTCTCTTAAAGAAGGTGGAATGTGTAAAGTTACGGATTTTAAATAGTACAATCAAATCCTATCCGTTTATACGTTTTGGCCGTTTGAATTCCCAGGTATTTTTACCTCCGCTTTTCATAAAAGCAGGTGTAATGTGTAAAGTTAAAGATTTTAAATAGTACCTATTATTTATTTTGAAATTTACTTAGTTAAACTTGTTGTAAAAAACTTAACTTACTTAAATCACTGAAACTGCATGCAGTTTTTAAGTAAGTGTTTCATTGAATATTGCATTTTATTTCTATACAGAGCCATCTACCTAATTGAGGAATAAACACATTCACGCAGAGTTGATGAGGAATATCTGTAGATGGCGGTATTTTATTTTATTTGTAGTAAAAAAAATATTTAAACAAATTAGGATATTTTAATTAAATAGAAAAATTAATATGCAATCGTAATAATAGAAAGTAATGTTCGACACATGTGTTTTATAAAGTATGTTTCTTGATTCCTTGTCAGGAAAACTAATTTAACTTGCATCAATATACCAATAAGCTAAATTTCGAGGTGGTCCCATACCATAATTTTGTAGGATTTAGTTTATAAAAAAGAATGGGCCAAGTGCGAGTCGGACTCGCGCACCGAGGGTTCCATAAAATATTTTTACTATATGATGTAACTAAAAATTTACGGTTTTTGCAATTTTTTCTTTATCTGTGCTATAAGACGTTGCTTCGTACCAAATTTCAAGATTCTGAGTTCACGAGAAGTACCCTGTAGGTTTTGATTCCCTTGCGAGTGTCGAAAATTTCCTTGCGTTGGCTTAGAAGCTTGATTTTTTCACAGCTAGGGACAGTAGAATAGAAAGCTGGAATTTATATCAAATACTCACGGTATTTGATATAAATTCCAGCTTGATACCTCCACGCCTTCCTGAGAAAAATGGTGTTGACAGACAGATAGATGGACGGACGGACGGACAACAAAGTGATCCTATATGGGTTCCGATTTTTCCTTTCCAGGTTCGGAACCCTAAAAATTAATGCATGATGATCGGTTGAGTATTTGAGTTTATGTCGTAGAAGTATAAAAAAGAAACGAAAAATATTATAAATATTTATTGAATAGTCTGTGACCGGTTTATAGATAGTAGTTTTTTTTTGAGGACCTAAGATGTTTTATATATCATTGTTAGAACTATACTTGTTAACCTTTTTTGAATTTTGAAACTATAGTGAAACTAGCAACCCGCCCCGGCTTCGCACGGGTAGTAGAGACACCTTCAACAATCATAGTCGTATTTCAACCAATTTACACAAAACTTTAACAAATTATACACCCAAACCTTCCTCATGAATCAGTCTGTCTATTGGTAAAACCGCATGAAAATCAGTTCAGTCTTTTTCAGTTTATCGCGAACAGACAGACAGACGCGGCGGGGGACTTTGTTTTATAATATGTAGTGATACAAATACTTTTTCTAAACAAAATACAATTTACAGTGGCGACCATTTGAATGTATGTAATATCCTTAATTTTAATCTACAAAATTAAAGTTAATCAGCTCGTCAATCAGAAGTGGTGTAGAACTAAAATGGAAACTAATTTTTTGCCGTAATTAATATAGTAATTGGCAAGCCCATATAAGTCTTAAATAAATATCGCAAGTTGTTCGAACTTCGTGAAAGTTTCTCAGAAACAACACACTCTACTGTCACTTGTTTTGCATATTTCGTTGAATAAAACTAATAAATAGTTAGGTATCTAAGATGCAAATTTATTCCCCTCCTGTGAAGAAATTTTTGGAAAACTCGACAACTGGTTCAAAACCAATAGGTAGAATTACATAAATGGGGTTGGAAAAATCACTAACCTCGCGCGTGAAAAGTCGTGGGTAGGAGCTAGTTCTGTAAGGATTTACCAGTGAACTACTTATCTCTTACTCTTTCATTAAATAGTGTTGTGGTCCATCTACATCATAGGACGATTAAACGGTAACGAGTTTTAGTGAATTTAAACTAAAAAGTCGAGAGCTACTGCACTTGTTTTGTAGCATCATTCAGCTCAAGCAGTTTTCTTCTCTTTCGAGTATTTTCAAACTAAAATAATAAAGGCTATACTTCTACTAATATATAAAGCTGAGGAGTTTGTTTGTACTAATCTCAAGAACTACTAGTCCGATTTGAAAAATTCTTTCTGTGTTAGATAGCCCATTTATCGAGGAAGACTATAGGCTATATAGCATCACGCTACAACCAATAGGAGCGGGGCAGTGACCATAAACGCATTTGGTTTTTAATAAATGTGTGAATTTTCTACGATGTAAGACTACTATAAAATCACCACAAATGTTACAACAATTGTTTGGGAAGTTTTTAAATAAACGTGGCATTCTCCTGACATAAAACAATTCAAATAAAAGGTACTGCAAAGTTTAACATTCAAAATAGTATAAAAAGGTTAATTTGATTACCTAACTTTAAGTAACCAAAAACGAATTACAGGCATTTCACTCTCCTATTGACGACAATCACTTAACCTGATAAGTAGGTAGGTATTAAAGGAAAATAAAATCTATTCTTGAAGTGAGAAAATTGTTTTATAGTTGGATGTTTTTGGTGATCCCATCACTCTGACCCATTAATAGCCATTTGATTAAGATTTGTTACCTATTACTACTTTCGATGTTGTTTGTCGGGTATATTTAATGAATAATAAATTGTGTTATTTATACTAATATAGTAGTTGATCTTGTATAGGAAACTACAATAGCAATAGTAAAATTTAAAATAATAGCTTCTTAGTAACCGTAGCGTGCAACCCACAAAGCTAACAAGCCCAAGATGGTCCTGCTCAAAATTTGCTGCAAAGCGGTACAATCATGACGTCGAGGTTCCTTTCAAATGTCAATGGAACTCAAGTCCTGTCTGTTAATGGTTAGAGTGACAATCAAATTCGGCAACACCGAACTCGCGTAACTCTTAAGACTATTGTAGGCATTTCTATCATATTAGTCCCTTTAACAGCAGCGAAGAGGTCCTTCGATATTCCGCAAACCAAACAAGGCTCATTCTCTTTGTCAGAATGTTTACTATTTTTCATGTATATTCTCCGACTACTTGAAGATGGCTGCACCGATTTGGAAATTTTTGTTTTTGTTCAAAAGGGTATACTATCCAGGTAATCCCATTGTTGTTCTGGAGAAATCGATCGAGCGCTTTAAATATAATAATAATTTAATAAGAGTGCTTCTCGCCGATAAACTTGTTATTTTTGTCAGATTTTTTTTTTGTACAACATTAATGTTATTAATAATAATAATAGTATTAACTCCACACATCTCACACACGGCCGTCTGATTCCAAACTAGGCAGAGCCTGTACTATGGTAACCAGACTGCTAATAAACATACTATGTTATGAGTTATAACAGTTATGTTATTAAATAAAAAAAGAGGGTAAGACATCAAGGACAGGCAACCCTTCAAAGTCTAATTTTCTAATACTAGCTGCGCCCCGTGGTGTCACCGATGACGTGAGAATATCGGGATAAAAAGTAGCCTATGCGTTAACTCAAGTCTCCAGCTATCTACATACCAAGTTTCATCGCAATCGGTTTAGTAGTTTTTTCCTGAATGAGGATCAAACATCCGTACATCCATACATCCTCACAAACTTTCACGTTTATAATGTTAGTAGGATGATGAGCACTTCGATCTTACGGTTTCGTTCTCTACAATGTAGATTTTGTCAATTAATTCAGGTATCTTTTTTGGGAATAATACTTTTTTCAGCACAAAATGTATCTTTTGTCCTCTTCAGTACCTCTGAAAATGTGTATGTACGAGTATTTCATGATGATTAAGTAGGTAAGGTGTGAAAGTGTAATAAACAAAGTAATATCACTAGCGTACCCTTCTTACCAGCTTTTTATTTTCAATACACTCTCAATTTTCCCATCATCCCATTAATTCACAATGTGTCCAGTTGATGGCAATAGCCTTTTATACAATTTTAATTGGAGGTGCTTATTGTAATGTTTATTAATATTCCATTCTTTGACGATTATAATAATACAGTTTTGTACATATATTGACACATAAGCATATCATACGTTTGCGTGAGTCAAGTATCCTATCAGACTTGGACATGGCATGTTGTTTTTGACCACAATTATGATACGACCATATTAAGGTATATTGTACTATACTGTAGTCCTGACCTTATTTCTTCCCACTTTACTTCCCAGCGACAGACAGCCAGTTATTTTTTACACTCTTCCTTACTGACTTCTTTTCAAATTCAATATACTTCCAATTTTCCCATCTGGTTGAATTTTAGAAGTGAGAAAATTGATTAAAAGTTTTACGTTTTTGGTGATCCAATCACTCTGTTCCATTAATACCCATATGATTAAGATTTGTTGCTTATTACTACTTTCTATGATGTTTGTCAACTTCAGTATATTTAATGAGTAATAAATTGTGTGAGTAATATAGTTGTCCATCTTGTATAGGAAACAACAATAGCAATAGTAAAATTTAAAATAATAGCTTCTTAGTAACCGTAGCGTGCCAAAGCCAACAAGCCCAAGATGATCCTGCTCAAAATTTTAGAGGCCTAAATTTTAGACTCCTAAATAGTAACTAGCGGTAAAATCATCACGTCGAGGTTTCTTTCAAATCAATTGAACTCAAGTTCTTAATGTTTAGAGTTACAATCAAATTCGGAAACACCAAACTCGAGTAACCCTTAAGACTATTGTAGGCATTTCTATTTTGCGTAGTCACTTTAACAGCAGCGTCGAGGTCCTTCGGTATTCCGCAAACCAAACAAGGCTCATTGACATGCTCTTCGTCAGAATGTTTTATTTTTATTCGTTCGAGTACTCGAAAATGGCTGGACCGATTACAAGCAAAATCTCTGGCCTTCCCTTCTTCTTTTCAATTTCAATATACCAATTTTCCCAAATGCAATAGTCAATAGTCAAAAGGCAAAAGTTTTATCCCCTATTACGGGAGTGGTTTAATACGCCTCGGTCTTCCCTTCGGAGCTACAGGTATGTAGATATTTTCCTGATAATGAACTCATTTCGATATTAAATCCAAATATGTATACATGAATGTAAACGATTTTTGTGTTCACCGCGGTTTGTGGTTACGGGGATTTACGATACACAAGTCAATCATTCGTTTGTGTGAGTCAAATATCGGAAGAGATTTAAACATGGCCTGTTCTTTTAGCCATTACTACCCCATGATGAAACAGGAAATGCAAGGTCTGGATATTAAAATCAGATATCGAATGAATAATATCTTTCGCGACTTATATCCGAATACTGGTTGTCTTAATTGAATTGAGTTGGATGAATTAAAAAAATGTGATGACGTAAAACTGGTAAAAAATGGTAATTCATTCATGCAATTATGTTATCATCTCTCATAGTGGAAGCTTTAAGTAGGATGATGATGAATGATCAAAAAAAGATGTGCAGTGCTAAATTTGATGATTATGCTAATAATATTAACAAAATTGCATATACATTTAAATTTTAGTGATTTCTCAAATATCATTTTAGTATTAAAAAATTAGAAATATGTTTTAAATAAATCTTGTGGCCAATGAAAAGTAATTAGTGAATAGTGTTATTCTACTTGTCTACTTGCAAAAGGTAAAGAAAATGTAATATACAAACAAACAGAGTTGGGTTGCCATTTATAATTGCTGATGATTGTACCTTTGTCTTATTTCTATTGAAGGATATATAATTACAGTTGGCAACATTTAAAACATCTTATTATCTGAACCAAGTTACAATCATCCGCGTTTTTCATAGGCGCCCATTACACGGTAGGTTTTTCTGTCAGTGTTGCCACAATCAAAACGGTGATTGACGAATAACCTATCGTCTAATGCAGTGATTGACGGTTGCATGATGAAATTCTGATGTCGATATTATTTCATCAATCACCAACAAAAATCCGTTAATCATGACTTTTTGTAATGATTGACGTTTGCATGAGCTTCTTATGGACGCCATAGACTAAGATTTTGAGGTCGTCCGCGAATAAGTATGCAGGTGTTCTTGTGGAAAAATTTAGAAATGGATTCGATGTAAGTCACTGTATCAAAGAGTAAAGTAATACTAGGGGAAAAGAGAGCCCACTCTTGGCAAATTTTGCATTCTAATATGAAGCGCCATCTATATTTCTGAACTTTAACTAATTGTGTGTCATTGCCATAGCTACCTATATAACATTATATATATATATATATATATATATATATATATATATATATATATATATATATATATATATATATATACATCTGTACGTAGAATGCAGTACAATATGTACGTAAGTAGTTATAGTTTGTTGATATACATATTATTTATTACACATTACTTACATTATTTACATATTACTTATTATTTATATATGATAGTTTATATCAACATAACTATAACTACCTACGTACATATTGTACTGCATTTTTTCTATAGATTTACCAATGATTACAAATTTATAGCAATATTAAGAAATTTACACGAGTTGGTTGGGTTAGTGTAAACTAAGAAGTCTAAGTATTACAATAATTTTGGGCTGGAATCTTAATTTCATCCTCACCGTTATATGTTAGTTTCCCAGTCAAAATACGATTGACTGACCTGCACCAACTGTAAATTATAACGTTAAGAGAGACGTCTATGAAATACTTATTTAGTGGACCGTCGTGCTTTTTACAGGTCGACGTCTGATGTTTGAATTTCAACAATTACACATAAAATGGACAAACACAAATCAAGCGCTAGCGCAGGTTTTGGCGGCCATTTCATATGTAACTGTCAAATTGTATCGTCTAGGATATCTATGTACCTACGTAAAGCCTAGTTGGAGGCAGTTGGTGGCATATCTTTGTAACCAATATTAATTTACTATCCTTCATGAATTGATACATAATAAAAATTAAAATAATTAGCATTATGAAAAAAACAAAATATTATAGTTCCATATTTATTAAGATGGTTTGTAGCGACATCTATTAACTCCTCCATGGTTCAAACAAAGAAATGGCGACGTGCAAACTGTCAAAAATGTCATTGGGCCCTTTCCTCTAAGTGTCCCCCCCCCTGCACTGTATTCAGATATTCATAATCACGTATGTAGAAGTGAATGTAGATGTATTAAATAAACCCTTTGATGACTGTTTCCAATGGAGAATAATTAGAGTGAGTAATGTGGTTTATTAAAATGAAAACCTTTAGTTAATTAGTTATTAGTCATTAAATATTAACGTGTTCAGAGTCACGTATCAAATAGAAAGTGTTTAGGACTACTTGCTGATACAATTTTGCATCTATCAAGACATTTTATTATCACGGTAAAAATATGCAAGGGTCAAATCTTTCTTTCTTGTGTAGGTGCACGTTTTCATGTCGTTTTCAATTATTAAGCGACTTCCAAAAAGGAGGTGTTCTATGAATGTCTATATATATATATATTTTTTTTTTTTTTTTTGTATGTACCGATTACTCAAAGACGCCTGAACCGATTTGGAAAATCTTTTGTTTGATAGGGTATACTTCCCAGGTGGTCCCATCTGATGATGGGATCCTGGAGAAATCGAGGGCACTCTTCAAATATTATAGGCACTCTAGAAGCGATTTGGGTAATTTAAGGTGCATTGAAGTCGGTGATACTTTTTTTTAAAGATAATTGTTTTGTTTATTTTTAAGCGACTGCGGCAAAGTTCAAAAGAAAGAAAGAAGAGAAAGAAAAAGATTTATTTTGGCACACAGACCCAAATTTCCACACGAAAACAATAATAAAGAAATAAAATATACAAAATAAAACAAAAGAAAAAAACAAATAAAATAAAAATTAGGAGTATATTACTTCTGCTCACACAAAACTACATCTTCCGCCTGACCAAGCGGAAACCGCCTCCATGAAGGCCAACATCTTTCTCTCATCTTCATCTTTATAAATGAAGTTTTTAAAGTTATGTGAAAAGGAGGGTTATGTGTTTTTTTATAATTATGGATCGTCCACCATGCCTTATTAACGGCACATTCTTTATCGTCAAATCAGACGGCCGTGTGTGAGATGGGTCAAGTTATTAGTATTATTATTATTTATATTTCAAACGTTTCTCAATTAATGAATAAAATTAATAAACAACAGTCCGCTACGTCAGAATTTCACACAAGTCACTCGCGGTCAACATTGTTGTTTCCTGTTGCCTTTTGAACGGGGGATTGACAGTGTTAACCGTATTTACCAAATAACCATTTTCTGACGTCACTATCTTCTTAGTGTAAACAACGACTAGTTACGTTTATGTGCCACTTTTTCTCATGAATGAATTATAAAACCATCTATACTTTAATAATATAAATGCGAAAGTAACTCTGTTTGTTTCCTTTTCACGACTAAACGGCTGAACGGATGGTAATGAAATTTGGTTTGGAGAGAGATTATATCCTGGGGAAGGACATAGGCTACTTTTTCTCCCGAAAAATGTAAGGTTTCTGTTAATTTTATTTTATACGAGAACGAAGTCAACAGGGCTGGGCAACAGTTATTAATTTATAAATTAGTTAAATCTTCTACGTTACGTAGTTTCTTGGGACATGCGTATTTACACATAAAGTTCATACTGTTTTAGGTGTGGAACTGTTTAAAAATTTCAGGTCTTTTGCTACAGTGGTATGGGTTCCTAAAAAAAACATTAGTAATTTATTCCGCCTCCGTAACACAATAGATTTGATTGTTTTTACTAACCTGTCTGTCTGAATCTGAATTTTCAATTTATCTCGAAAATTTTTGTCAAAGTTATTTTCGTAAATTAATTTTTTAAAAACAACAAAGCGACAATGGATCGGATATCCCTGAAGTACATACGTGAGTAATACAGCGAAGTAAACTCATTACACCATAAAAAAAATAATTAATAGCACTCACGGGAGTTTTTGTTTTAATAAACTTAGTTTTTGTTTGTTCTGTTCAACCGCATTATACTATATTGATTTAATTACGTGTAAATCGGGTTTAGTCCCGTTTTAATGTACATTGATGGGACAGTTTTGTAAAACATTGCTAGGGACTGTACTCGATGCGTCATACATCCTACTTTTCCTTTACTATAAACAGTGTAGGCAATTTCAATTACCTATAAACAGACTGTATGATTAATATGGTGCAAATTTTATATTCGTGTATAGCTTTTGAGGCCCGTCGTTGCATTGGACTTCAACGTTAGATGTCGCAGGTTTGACTCACGCTCTCAGCAAATATTTGTTTACATGAATTATGTATGTATGTTTGCACTGGTTGTTGTGGTTCGTTGAATAAATTGAAGTGTGAAAAAGTGCCTCGATCTATACAATTTTGTAGGTACCGACGTAAATACCTACTACGAGTATCCGTTAAGATATATAGCCGTCTCCATATCCTGATACAATTTCTGGTACATTATTTGAATATGCCTTATTGTAGCATACGGATAGAACTGAGCGCACGAAGGGTTCAATACCATTATCTATACAACCGTAAACACTATATTATAACCTTTTTTTTAGTTTCACCTGTCCCGGTGTCTGTCCGTTACTAATACCGAGCAAAAAACGGCAAAAAACTCACGTTTGTGGTATGGGAGCCGCACTCAAATATTTATTTTATTCTGATTTTAGTATTTGTTGTCCTAGCGACAACAGAAAGCATCATCTGTGAAAATTTCAACTGTCTAGCTATCACGATTCATGAGACACAGTCTGGTGACAGACAGACAGACGGACAATGGAGTCATAGTAATAGGGTCCCGTTTTTACCCTTTGGGTACGGTAAGATAAAAATATCACCAAATTAAAACTAAACTTGGTGCGGCTAAATTATGATAAATTTGGACCAACTTTAAGTACAAATAATATGTATGTTTATCAGCATTATAGTTACCATGGTTTACACTAAGCATTGCAGATTTGTAACTTAACGACTAAACATGTGTGAGTGCAATAATCACTTATAGGCTAACACATGCACAATGAATAACGGTTATAAAAGTTAAAAAAGTTATTATATTACATTAGCAGCCCGCGCAGTTTCAATATAGGGGAAAAAAGTAGCCTTTGTTTTAATCCAGGTCTCCAGCTATCTACATACCAAGTTTCATCACCATCGGTTCAGTAGTTTTTGTGTGAAAGAATAACAAGTAAATGCTTACTTTGGGTGTTGATAGCGCTGTGGACATGTCCAAGAATATTGTTATTGTTATTAAATCTCAAATTAAGCAAAATATCTAATATATACATTTCAAAAGTACAAACCGTTTGGGGGCAACCACAGAATAATGAATTACATACGCTGCTCAATATCAACAGCAAGTTATCTTTACAAACGTGACGACGAATAACTTCATCTCGCTCTTTCAAAGCGTACACAATTTTTAGACAGAGATGGATACACATGTGGCGCGTACGCAATCACAAGGCCCCATTTATCGCCACGCCTATCGACTGACTTCATAAGTCGTTATCAACATAAGGACTTGCCAACAGAGCCACACAGATATATACAATTTAATTTAATTTCTTTCTTTCATTTTTTTACCATAGTACAGGCTCTGCCTAGTTTGGGATCAGATGGCCGTTTTTAAAATGTGTCACGTTATTATTATATTATTAATTGGCAACAATAGACCTATTAGTGGTGAATGTGGTGATAGATCGATCCCAATACATTATGGCACAATCATTTTCGAGAACTGGGTCGGCCACATACCCGTAGGCCGTAATATGGCGGATCTGAATTCCAAAGATAGTAATTAAATGCAAGTTGTTAATGTACTATATGTGACGTAGTTGAGGTGTGAAAGCGTTACAGACATGCAGAGTTACTTTGGTATTTATTTATACTAATATTATAAAGCTGAAGATTTTGTTTGGTTGGCGCTAATCTCAGGAACTACTGGTTCGAATTAAAAAGGCTTTTAGTTTTGGATAGCCCATTTATCGAGGAAGGCTATAGGGTATACAACATCACGCTACAATTAATAGGAGCGAAGCATCAAGGAAAAATAGGTCAGCTAGTAATATTTACATTTCACCCAGTTAAATTTACCCTGATTCCCAATTGATAACCAATTAGAATAAACCATACCTACCTACGTCAGCCGCTTAGTTCACAGTAACAATTCCATTGAAATTTGTAAATCAATTTCCCTGTCATGAGGTATAAAAGCAAAACGTCAAACATGTAAAATATTCCAAGAATTTTAATAATATTTATTTCAAAATATTTTATTTGCACACCTCCAGCATAACTTTGTGAAGAGTATTTTAAGTGAGTAAAAGACACACGTCACAGAGATAGGTGTAGCTATCATCGTATTTATGTTTTAAAAAACTTTATTTATACAAATATTGAAAAATGAAAATAATAATTTATTCTTTTGGTCCCACTGGTGGACAATGGTAGGTACAGAGTACTTCTGTCGAATTTTGACACTTGACGAAAAAATACTCATATAATTATTGACTTTTAAAAATGCATAACCTACTTCAATGGGCTTAAATGTTAATTTAAAATAAGGTGTATTCTTGATCCCTTAGAAGTTGAATATTTTCTTCAAATTTAAATGAGACCAACCTTAATTAGGTAGAACCAATTCAATATTTTTGTTTATCGAATTTATTCATAATTCGCTAAGATAACACACATACAAAACATTTCAGTTGTATTAAGAATACAAATATGATATATTATAAATTCGTGAAGGAGAGTTTAAGATCAAAAAGAATCATGAATGCATGTTTTCCCAACATGTATGTGAACGTAAGCCGTTTTTGCCATCCCGATTTTGAGAGGAAGCGCGTTCCATAACAAGACAGATTAAACAAAGAAGACAGAATGTACGAAGTTGGAGCGGTGAGTTTTTAGAAGCCGGTTAAAAATAGTAAATTCACAAATAAACTAAATAGTGAACAGCATACCTATATTAATAATAAAGGTCCAGAGTCTGTTTATTTTTGTCTAAATGCTTAGGAACCGAGCAGTGGCCATAAATACATCTGAAACTACGGGTAACGGCTAGTACACTTATAATTCGTGAGGTGTTGCCATTGAAAAAAAATATAAAAAGTAATGTTTTAAGAGGTCCCCAGAGGATCAAGCGGCATGACATACTGAATCATCATGCTGCATGAAGGATCTATTGAGAGTCTATCATGCAGCATGATAATAAGTCCCTTGGTATAATCATTTTATTCCATTATAATATTACAGTGAAGAGGTCTTCTACACTGGTATGGAAATGTCTTTGTCAAAGGCAGATTTATAAATAATAAAAATTGTCAATCAACTGCTAGCACGTAGTTTGCATGTCATGCACGTAGTTAGCATGTCATTCGCGTCAATCAATTCAATGAAATGGTTATGCATGCATGACAGCACGTAACGCATGTCATGCCGCATGTTCGTCTAGCGACCGCTTTATAGCCGTTATTCATTTTATTAAGCATCTGACGTCATTACAAAGGCGGAGCTAAAGTGTTGGTGTGCGCTGGTCTAATCCACGCCCCTCTACTTTCTACACTAACACTAGATAGGTCTGGTATATATTACAATTACTTTCATTCAATTTTAACATTTGAAGCTGATAGATGCGATTAATAGGAATAAATATAGGTACATACTTTTCATACTCTTCAGGAAGTATAAACATTATTTTAATACTACATGGGTTTACTCGAATACGTAATACATGTTATGAGGAAATGGTTCATATTATCCTCATAACGTAACATTACGTTATGTTAAAATATGAATGATTTTGTTCCAGGGAACCAGTCGCCGCTTGCGCTTTTGATTGAACGGTCAACTATAGGCGAGTCTTGTACTCGCAGTTGTACCGCTGATCTCATCCTTTAGACCTTTCTGAGGTCAGGATACAAAGTTCCTAGCTTTCTATATAATAAAAAGAAGTTTTAAAAATGAGTTTACTGGTGTTGGTGGTTGCTGTTCTGTGTTTAAGTGGAGTTTGGGGTACGCAGTTGAAATGGTGGAATAACGGTAAGGGTCGAAAATTATTACTAATAAACTAATATTGCTGATAACATTTAGTATCCAGGAAGGTGACTAAAAGCTACAGTTTAGCAATTGTATTAAAATGCATATGCAAGATAAATTACTAATTTAAGTACTATGTTTCAATTAATAAAAAGGATCAATTTCTTATCAGCGAGCTATACATAAGTAAGCTTTGAGTGGCCTTCTGTTTGCTAATTTGACAATCTGTTTAATTGTAACACAGATAATTAAAATTTTAGTTATTTATGAGTGGTATGGTCCTAAGTACAGTATTGAATAATTTATCTAACGTGCATTATTATGTGTTCTTTTCTACTAGTAATAATTTTTTTTGTAAATAATTTTTTCGACCATTGTTATTCCTTCGCGTTAGAGGTACCCATATCATTAACAAAAGAGACACATTTAATCATGCATTTAACCCAAAAAGTGGAATAGTAAATAATAAAAGTCACTTTGTTATAGTACGATTTCTTTTTAATTTAGATATCGTGATCGTATAATTGATTTAATGTTCACATCTAAGTTATAGGAGTTTATTTTTATTGAGTTCGCCATTTATTTTACAAGAATTTAATTAATCACCTTGTTTCCAATAACACCACTTACTTATCGAGTAGGTGTAATTGGATAATAATAGTTTCCTATTGATAAATTAATTAATTGCCATATTTATCGAATATTACTATATTAAATAAATTTATATAACACTTGAATAACTGAATGAAATTTTCCTACGTTTTTGTTCACATCCTCGTAATAAATAAGGAAAAAGACACAACAACTGTGTGTACCTATATGCTATAAATAATTAATTTGTTATCTTTATGTTATTGTAATTAATTAAAACCTAATTATTTTTCTTTGTTTGTATCGTTAGTAGTATAATTAATTTATAATATATATGTTTTATTATTATTTGCTACTTATTTAGTTTGAGGTTAATTAATCGTATACTCTCCAAACTGTTCCAAATTCTAGTATTTGTATGTATGCATATAATTTTAGGCCATTTTTTTAAGATTTTTAAAGTAGAAGAGTTTAATGAGTTTTGTTTCAGTTCATTTCGTTCAAGTTCAATCCATTCATATTATTTAGGTATGGTCTATCCTTCTGACGTCATAAACTATGGCACGCGTCAATACTAATAATGTGACGCGCGTGCCATTAATTGGGAATACCGTTTGTGGTCAGGGTTTTATTAACATTTTTTGCAAAAGCTTATACACTGTATTATAGAAAGGTGTGATGATATAAAAGGAACGTCACGTGTAGTCAAATAAAATTATTAAGTAACATTTTTTTTTTTGAAAAATGCCTTATGCTGGTGTAGGTGTATATTTCTAAACAACATATTTATAAAAAAAATATTATTTAATTTTTTTTTATTTCGGACATTTTCGGACAAATCCAATTTATTTGTCTGTATCTTACGAATCATTAATAATTTTTAATCATTATATTTTTTTTTAAATTAAATTTTTCAACAAATATGACTTATTTTATAAAATAAACATTTTTAATTTAAGTTTACAAAACATTAACTTTATCAGTAAAAGATCAGATTCGATTTGTCAGTTTCAATATATATATATATTTTTAATTCCACATTTTCCTACAGTTGTTATTTTTACGGTCCATCGTTCACTTCACGTTCATTCATCGCACTAAAATATGAGCAATAGTTTCTGTAAAACCTAGTAGAAATTCAAAAGTAACATATATTTCTTAATACATGCGGTAAATCCCATTTCCATATATCTCAACGTTTCCTCGACCGTAATGACGTGGAACCAATTATAGGACTTCAGTTTTCCTCCATTGATATACTCGTATGCTATTTTATTATGGTATTATTAAGGGAAATAAGTTCGACACTTCAGAGCAGATGAATAAACATAACTTAAATAAATATATTATTATTTAAAACCATAATGTCTTACAGAATGACCAATCACATTTTAATTATGTCATTCACTTCAATTATAAAATACTAGCTTTTGTTCGATATCTATTTCTCGGAAATAGAACTTTTTATGGATAAAAGGTACCCTATGTCCTTTTCTGTATTTCCTGACAACGTGTGTGCAAAATGTCATGACGACCGATTGAGTAGTTAAGGAATGAAATTGCAATAAAAATAAATAAATAAATAACTCAATTTTACATTTATAATATTAGTTTACACTAGCTTTATCGCTCAATTTTCAAGTTCATTTGTCAAAAATATGTTTTCTCTATTTCTCTATTAACTATCACAAATTATTAAAAAAAAAATTGAAAAAAAAAATATGACCACACCCCTTGGTACACCTTGTATAAGTTAAATTGTTTTTTATATAAGATTAAAAGTATCGTTTTCGGAATGTACTGTATTTTCATATCCTCTGAAAATATTCCAGAGATAAAACAAGAATTGGTTAAATTTTGAAGTGCCTTTTTTTACGACTTCAATGCTCTTTGTTACAGATGTAAACAAATGCGGCGTGGAAGCCAGCACAAACCTCGTCCACCACAACCCCTGGTTGGTGTATCTCGAATATTGGCGAAAAGATATCACTGACATCAGATGCGCAGCTACGCTAATCGATAGGCGACACCTGATTACTGCTGCTCATTGTATTAAAAAACCTAGATTTAAACGGTAAGAATCTTTACCTACTTACACAAACTATCGAAAATTCTATTTATTATTTTAAACACACACAACCTAATCAATTAAATTCCTACATATATATATATACAAATACAACTAGACCCCAAAACGAGCAACGACAGTCACTGTACCATTGAATTATATAGCGATATATTTTTATGCAGTACTCTCATTAAATCCTCCAGCTGAGCTAAACCATTTGTCGCTTAATTACGTTTTTCCTCCTTTAATTTCTTCTTTATGTTCTCTCTCTTTTATGTTCTTTCCTTTTTTGAAATTAGGCTAATAACCATAATCTTAATATTTCAGGTTAGTTGCACGTCTTGGTGAATATGATTTATTTTCAAGCAAAGATTGTGTGCAAGGAGTATGTGCTGATCCCTTAGTGAAAATCGACGTGGAAGATGTTTATGTGCACCCTGAATATGATGGCAAGGAACACGACATCGCTATCCTAAGACTGGCTGAAGATGCTCCTTATACTGGTTAGTTAAAATATATCTACGTAAAATTATCTTCTAATATTACCAAAACATGAAGAGACTTACTAGACTTTTATTGTCCTTGGTGTAGGGCATTGTTATGACTTTCATATAAATAGCTCAACAAAATTTTAACATAATAAATATGAGAGATATAGGACTTTTAATAATATTTAATAAAATTAATGTAACAATTATTTTGTTTGCAGATTTCATTCGTCCTATCTGCTTACCGAAAGGAGAACTTAAGACCGATACCACATTCTTCGCGGCTGGTTGGGGTGAAATTCCAATGAAAGGTATCTACGCTCACGATAAGAAAATCATTCCGTTACCTCTTTGGAACAAAGATGACTGCCAAGCGTCTTATAAGCCCATCATCTTACCACAAAGTGTAATTTGCGCTGGTGGTGAGGAAGGTATTGATACTTGCAGGGGTGACTCTGGTGGTCCTTTAACTAGGGTACAGGAAACAGTTGAATTAAGGGGTGTGACCAGCGGTGGCAATGCCCGCTGTGGTACCAAAAACTACCCTGGTATCTATACCAATGTTCTTGATTACCTTGATTGGATCCAAGCAGTACTTAAATCTTAACACAAAAATCGATTCATACCATGTAATTTTTTAAATAATGATGTGGGAATGTGAAGCGGATATAATTGCATAATAATTTTTGTTGACAGTATTGTTTAATGAAAATATTGATTTTAAAGAAGCATTTAACATTATCTCGTCAAAAAGAAAAATACATTTATAGTCAAATATTTAGTGTAAACGTGTGTGATTTAGTGTAACATATCATTTTGTAAAAACCGAAAATGACAGTTACTAATTCAGTTTATTATGTCGTATGAAAAAGTTTGCTTTTAATCTTGCGAAGAGTTTAATTTATCGAAATGTTGTTTATAACTAAATAATTGTTTTGTAATGATACATGATTTAAAGCAATACATATTTAGACTTGGAGTGAGGTGTTCCTCAGGGAATGGTATTAGGACCGCTAGGTAAACAGTTATTAAGGAATAAGTATTATCATTGTTATGTTATAATAAATTAGTTACATGTTGATTTAACTACATTTATAAAATGTTGTGAATTGAAAAAAAAAAAACATTTTTAAAACTTTTTTATTATACTAAGACGTACGTACCAGTCCATGTAAAGTATTAATTATTATTCCAATTGTTGCTGAACATCTATTGTATAGAAAATGTGTAATAAAATATATAATTGAATATAAAAAATGTTAATTTATACATCGCAAGTTTGTTAAAAAAAGATGTCCTAATATAGAAAAGGCAGTTAACAGAATCACATTTTAAATAATTTTACACTTAATTATGAAATGTAAAATTGGAACAATATAAAAATATATAATAATTTTAATGTCGTGCCTTTTTTGTATTACTACAGTTTTTCAGAAGCCATGTGACATATTTTTTATATTATTGTATGTAACTAAAATTGTTAGTATACTCATTAAACTTTAGGCAACAAGCAATATTTATAATAGTTTTAAGGAAAGAAGTGCCTTATTTTTCACTAACTGACTTGAAAAGAGAAGAAAACCAAAGAAAAGAAAAATAAAAGGAATTTATAATTTTAAATAAAGTCTTTCAATGGTATAACCTTATATTATATATAGGTCCAGATACCGTGACCAGTACAAAAGTCACCGTTTACTTTGAAGCCACTTTTTGGAGGTGTGTGAGTGAACCCCGCCCAACGCGAGTGTCTACGCACAATATTTGTGCTTGTGTGCATGACGGTTTTACTACCAGTGCATAGAGGCTACCCCAAAATTTAGGGACTTTTTTATTAAACATAATATTCCACTTTTTTTGATGTAATATTAAATAAAGACATTTTAAATATATTTGAATGTGTTACAAGTATTCGTTTATTTTTTTAGCTTAGTAGGATAACAAATAATTCTTATTATTAAATTTTTTTATCAAATAACATGCGTTATATTTCAGTTACTGTCATAAAATTGAGAGACGACAGATAGTCTATTATTCTTTTGTAACAAATTTTCATTTTTTTTTTTTTTTGGAGTTTACTCCTTATGAATCGATTTTCGAAAAAATTTAGTGATCGGAGGGCAGCGTAACGCTTTAACGCTTTGTTGTGCTTTTTATGCTTTATTGGAGTTTACTCCTTATCCTCGACGCATGTAAGTAGATATGTGTATATATATACTGTAAAGATACTCTACAAAGAGATACTCTACAGAGATAGAGAGAGAGAGAGAGAAAGATAAATCAATGTCAAAGTTAAAAGGTTGTTATTTATAAAATGAGGACTACAACTGTCTGGTTGTTTTATATTGGTTTATATTCGTACACATTTTTTTCAATGTAAAAAGATCTTGTGCTTCCACACTGTTTCCCCAGAGAAGGACATCGTAACGGAGCCAGCCGTATGCGTAGGCGTAATATGCTGATAACGCTGTTTTGAGATCCGTGACATTTCTCAATTCTCTGAAGTAAGTAAGTGGCGTAAGTGAAGCCATGACTTTTCCAATTTATGTTAGTATCTATGAAAAGTCCTAACAACGTGAACATATCAACACATTCTAATTTTATGCCACCTAAACTCATATTATAAAGAGGAAACATTTGTGTTTTTAGTTAGATAGCTGGAGACCTGGATTAACGCATAGGCTACTTTTTATCCCGACATTCCCACGGGATCGGGACTTGAGCGGGTGAAACCGCGAGGCGCTGCTAGTTATAAATAAAGTTAATGTCAAGGGGGCGTTCTGATAATGTTTAAATTTTATTATTTTATGCCCTACTTCTTCGAAAAATCTACCTAAAAGTTTACATATATATATATGTTTGTACCTCAATTTTACCGGCACGATAGAGGTCGCAATTATGCACCGATTGCTGTCAAACTTGGACGACAAATCAACAGGGCAAAAATGAAGGTAAGTTCGTGAAAGGGGAATATTCCCCTAAAGGGGGGGAGGGAGCTGCGGGCCCGGTTTTTTTTATTCAGTGCTTTGTTTAGTTGGAAGAACTTTCCTAATACAGATTTCCTAATAATATTTAAGCCTAAATATTTGATAATATCAACAAATGTAACCTACAGTAGGTTTACTTACAATAATTTTTATTGAAATGTAAACATTATGTGTGGCCCACTATAGTAAAATATTCTTTGTTTACGTTTTCAACCATTTGGCTGTATGGCGAGTGTTTGAAGCTGGACTCCTTAATCCTTACCTTTTCACCCTTAGAGGTGGCATATTTTCTTCAAATTTAAATGGGAACAACCTTGAGCATAACTAAGTAAATTTTTGAAATCAGTTTCCAATTTTCAAAGATATCGCTTAAGATACACATTAAAAAACAGTTTTATTAAGAACCTCTCTGTCTTTGAAGGTAAATTTTGATTCATTTTTCATTGGGGCGGTTTATAATTTACCTAAGTTACAATAGCCTAATGTCAACTGCTCATTACTTTTTACGAAATGAGTTTAACTGAATAATGTCAGTGGCCATGTGTGTTTCAGTTTGATTTATTGTTTCTAATTATTCCTGCTACCGCCATCCATAAATTACTGTTTGTTAATAACCTCTGTGACTTTATCTAGGTAATTTTATGCAAGGAATATTATTAATCGATATATTTTATTTGCGGCTATTGACTTTATAACTTTAAAATTCTAACACACGCTACTATATTAGTATAAATAACACAATTTATTACTCATTAAATATACTCGACAAACAACATAGAAAGTAGAAAGTAGTAATAGGTAATAAATCTTAATCATGTGTCTATTAATGGGACAGAGTGATGGGATCACCAAAAACGTCCAACTTTTAAACAATTTTCTCACTTTAAGAATTCATTTTATTTTCCTCGAATACCTACTTATCACAAATCACATAACATTAATAAGTTACAACCCTGCATAACGTAATTAATATGATGTCACTGAATATTCCATTGATCATAATTATGACGTTTTAATGTATAACATAATTTTGTTGAGATAAACAGCAGAATCAATTTAATTCCTAATTAATGGAAATATTATTTAATATGAGGAAAATGTCAGAGCGGTTTAATAATCTGGTCACCATCAAAATACCTAAGAGCAAAATAATGCGTATGTGAACCTGATTCATATGGACTCGGTAAATCCAAATATGTAGTATTTTTTGTTTTGCCTAGAATTGATTTCATTTCGATGCAGGTAGCGGATTTTGTGGACGTTGGAAAACGTATTTTGTTATCTGTATTTATGTCTGACTCAGAAATATTCATATCTCTGTGTGAGACAGAAAGACAAGACAAGCGCGGTGATTGCCGTCAATAGGACAGCGAAACGCGTGTAATGTTTTTGGTTAATTAAAGTTAGTTAATCATTTTTATTGACTATTTTTAATGTTAAACTTTGCAGTACCTTTTATTTGAATTGTTTTAAGTCAGGAGAATGCCACGTTTAATTAAAAACTTCCCAAACAATTGGTGTAACGTTTGTGGTGATTTTATAGTAGCCTTACATTGTAAAAAATTTACACATTTGTTAAAAAATAATTGCCTTTATTATTTTAGTTTGAAAATACTCGAAAGAGAAGAAAACTGCTTGAGCTGAATGATGCTACAAAACAAGTGCAGTAGCTCTCGAGTTTTTAGTTTAAATTCACTAAAACTCGTTACCGTTTAATCGTCCTATGATGTAGATGGACCACAACACTATTTCATGAAAGAGTAAGAGATAAGTAGTTCACTGGTAAATCCTTACATAACTAGCTCCTACCCACGACTTTTCACGTGCGAAGTTAGTTATTTTTCCAACCCCATTTTTATCCAGGGTTTGAATTAAAAAATATAGTAACTTTTGAACTTTCGCGGTCATGATATATAATTAAACGCGAAAGCTTACGACGTATACGTCACAGCCTGCGACCACGGACAGTGCAACCTGCTCGAAACGTCAGACAATTCAGAGAGTTAGTCAGAGTTGATTCCCGTGTAAATCATACTTAATTATAATAAATATATATTTGTAAACTACCTGCCAAATGTCAAGTTTGTAGCATTCATACTTTTGTGATATTTTGTGGTTAATCAGTGAGTGGTATTTTGCTTTTATATATAGGTTAATACGTATTTCATTTACAGGGTACGTCAAGAAATTTCGTGAAGGTAATTGTCGTTAGATCCCATACATTATTTGCATCTTAAATAATTATTTATAAACAACGAATTCTGTTATCACTACATATCATAAAACAAAGTCCCCCACCGCGTCTGTCTGTCTATTCGCGATAAACTGAATAACTACTGAACTGATTTTCATGCGGTTTTACCAATAGACAGTGATTCATGAGGAAGGTTTGGGTGTATAATTTGTTAAGGTTTTGTGTAAATCGGTTGAAATATGACGATGATTATTTAAGATGTCTCTGCTACCCGTGCGAAGCCGGGGCGGATTGCTAGTATTTTATATTAAACTTTATCGCATGCTTTCGTCGTATCTAATAAGATCCCTATAGCGTAATGTTGTCTGTTGATTACATTCAGTATTTCGTTCATGTATTCCTATCGGCCAGTGTTTTTGAACACACATTTGATTTTTTTTTTATATTTTATACGGGTCACCTGATGGTAAGTGACTACGGTCGTTGTACAAGTGCGTTGCCAGCCTTTCAGATCTTTTTTTGAAGTTGATTTGAAGGTCGTATCGGTTCGAACCCAACGCTGATTTTCAGTTGCGATCCACGTATGTCTTACGCTCGAAATGGCAAAAAACACGAAATTATTAAGAAGTGGCAATAAAATGCCAAAAAAAGTAATTGTTTTTTTATATTATAAAGTAATGTAAAAATAAATTTAATATAAATTTAACCGAATATTAAATTGAAAGATATATTACAATGAATTAAAATAGATAGTAGATATGGGATAAGTACCTGGATGACCGAGCTTCGCTCGGGTTTTTTTTTTACGTTTTCTAAAAATGAAACCTGGCTAGATCGATTTTTGCCCCCGAAACCCCGTGCGTACTATATACATATATATAAATATTGCTCGTTTAAAGGTATTAGATATAAAAAAATATATTTTAAGAATGTTGAATCTATGACCTATTTATATACGTACTGATTGCTCAGGTAGTGCTCAATACAGGATATTGCACAAGCAAATTATGACGTTTTTCTACGACACTGATGTACGTACGCACGCACGCACGCACGCACGTAAAGGTGCAAATTGATGAAGATGTATGTAAATTACATATGAGTTGTTTTGTTTACGAACTTAAGCAAAACTATATACGATTTATTACCATTTAAAGTTTTTAGAATAGACCAGTAAGAAAAGCAGCCGATGAAAAAATAGGGAATATGCATGTTGTTTAAATTTACTTGATTAATTTTCCCTTGAATATTTATTGTCCACATATTATGCCTAAACAATTATTTTCTTATTTAGGTCGTCTTTTACTGCAAAAAATATTAATTAAAAGATGCAAAATAAGGGAGGGCAGGGAAATTCAACTTTGCAAAACGCTTCACTATTGGTCGAAACAAAACAAAACGTCAAATTCTCCATCTTGTCATTTATCGGTGCCTATATTCGTAGTGTTACGGAGAAAGATAGGTCTTCCTGTGGTTTTTGTCCTTAGCTAGTGCAATTTAAGCATTCTAGTGATATTAGAAATAATCTAGGGCGATGACTGAATGTAGTTTTGTCAAATCACAATCGGACAATCTACCGAAAATAGATGCATTCATGATGACTATATATTTTGCATCAAATCCAGATTCTTCGTCCGCTGAGGTCAAAAGAGTGAAAGCCGCAAGATAATTATTATAATACTTGTTACATTATAATCTAAAGGATAGGTAAGATATGTATAGTTAGTTATATTCATGAAGTTTTATTGGACTTTCGTTACATAGTTTAAGTAGACAAGCAAGTTGCCCTCTGCTGGATATTTTAAACAAACATAAATTACCTACTGCTGACTAATTCACACTATATTAGCAATTAAATTGTAATATGCTTACATTAAAGTGATCTTCACAACAATGTAAACACGATATTGAAGATACTTCATCTCTTCTCATTTATGTACACCATTGTTTTCGTATTTTACATTATTATTTTGTACAGGAAAAAATACTGTATTGGGTGTACTTCTTATAGTGTTTTTACACTTAGGGACAAGGTAATACCTATAAAATGGTTTTTTTTACTTTATCCATCGTCTATTGATTCAATAAATAATAATTACAACTGGAAATTGGTATAAAATTACTGTAACACTTCAAGTAAGTATACTAAGTTTATGAAACTGAAGCGACCGCGAGCAAGCGAAAGCGGTTGGGGTAGCGGATATTGGTCGCTACAAAACAAACACTGACCGTGGCATCTGACGTCATCTAAGGCCCGCGAAATATGGCGGCGTTCAAACAGGTCAAATTTGATCGATGTTTTGAATGTTATTTTAAAAATTAATTTGAACATTGCCAAGGTTATTTATATAAAAAAAATACATGCATATTCCCTATTATTTAAATTTCGCAGTAGGAACTGTTTGGGACTCTGTAGATGTTTAATGATTTTAATGAGTCATTTGTTTTAAATTGGCGGCAATTTAAAAAGTGTCTGTAGTGCATCGAAATGAATTTGACTAAAGAAAATTTTCGCTTAATGATTTATTAAGACTATCGTTGTGGTCTTACTCAACAACAGTGTTACGATAGAATTTGATTGGCATTTCATTACGAAGCACCATCTGGTGCTTCTATTTACAACTGGTTTAATGAGTTTATACGTGGTTGAAGCAAACTCACTGATGATTCTCGAGAAGGAAGGCGACTACTGAAGATACAATGAATGCTGTGCAGCTAATGATAGAAGCTGATATAAGGGGGACATATCAACAGATTTGGGCAGCGTTAGGAATTGATATGTGTCAAGTACAAAAAGTCTTAATTTAGGCGTCAGAAAGCTTTGTACTAGACGAATACCTCATAATTTAACGGAAGATCAAAGATGCCATCGTTTGGATCGGTGCCGCTCAATGCTTGAAAAGTAATAGTAATAATAGTAACTCCACACATCTCACACTCGGCCGTATGATCTCAAACTAGGCAGAACCTGTACTATGGTAACCAGACTGCTGATAAACATACTTATATATTTCTAAATACATACATATTATAGATAAATTACACCCAGACACAGAACAAATGATCGTGCTCATCACACAATTATTTGTCCTGGGTCAGGGTCACTAACCACTAGACCAACAAGTCAGTCAAAGTATGACGGAAGTGACTCGAATGCTGAATATGACATCGTCACAGGTGATGAAAGCTAGACTGTATTGTTACCGTGATTTGCCGACAAAGGTATAAAAGGGCTGAAGTCGAGGGAAAAAGATGACTGCCTCATTCTTACTCATTTCGCAACAATCATACTAGAAATAAAAGGACTGTTATTGCAGATTGGTATGTCAGTCAATGTCTACCAGTTGTCTTGGAAAATGTTAGACAGCAGCGCCAAGAAGCAACGAGGAAAACTAATACAGGTTTCTTCGAACCTCGATTAGTTTTCCATTTAGTTAGGGAAGAAGTGACTCACCAGAGCTAGTGCAGACAACCGACAGCATGGACCGGAATCATTTTGCGGCATCACCAAATAGTGAGTTTATTCAATAATAAGTAACACACATCAAATGCAATTAACAGATGGAAGACCATGACTGGTCTAGTCTACGACACTCGAAAGCTTTAATAAAGGGCTATGATAGCAAAGTATCAAAAGAACTTCTGGAGCTCAAAAGATACAAAATCTGTGCAGTATCACGGATCCTCCTCGGATATTTAAGGGAAGAAAGAAGCGATATACATAGATTATACGGACTTGCGCACTTATATACATATTTATTTATTTAAAACTTTATGCACATAGAGTACAGAGGCGGACTTAATGCCATAGGCATTCTCTACCTATATTCTACTAATATTATAAACGTGAAAGTTTGTGAGGATGTATGGATGTGTAGATGAATGTATGTATGGATGAATGTATGTATGGATGATTGTTACTCTTTCTTTCACGCCAAAACTACTGAACCGATGAAACTTGGTACGTAGATAAGTGGAGACCTGGATTAATATATAGGCTACTTTTTATTCCGATATTCCCACTGGATCGGGACTTACGCGGGTGAAATCGCGGGGCGCTGCTAGTGAATAATGTATGAAGTATTACCGTTGCGATGATTCTGCTAGGTTCTGCGAAATGTGAACTATATCAAAAGTTATATAATGTTTTCGATTAATGATCGATGTATCATGATGTTGTTGTTTTTTCATGATGTTACTAATATATTAATAAATAAATTACGCTAACAATATAAAGGGTGTCTCAGTAAGAGTGCACTTTTTTAAATTGACGCCATTTTTTTTTATTGGAGGTTGCTGCTCTGATATTCAGCAGCTGGCATCAACGATTGTTCCAGTTATTAAAAAATGAGCGCTACACAACTGATCAACGCGTTATCATTGTGAAAACCCATTACAAAAATGCAGTGACTGTGAATGGCGTTCGTTACAGGAACTTGCTAACGGAGTTCTTGTACCTGAACTGGTTGGTATGGATCTGAACGATATGTGGTTTCAACAGGATGGCGCCACCTGCCACATCATGCACGGAACAATCGATTTATCGAAGCAACGATTTCCAGACCGAATCATCTCTCGAAATTCCGATGTCAATTGGCCGCTAAAATCGTGCGATTTAACACCGTGCGATTTTTTTCTTTTGGGGTTTTGTGAGATCTCGGGTTTATGCGAATAAACCTGAAACAATTCCTGAGCTCAAATCGGAAATCCAACGCGTCATCGGTGAGATACAGCCACATCTCTGTGCAAAAGTCATGGAAAATTTCATGAAAAGAGTAATGGCCTGTCATCGGAGTCGTGGGAGTCATTTGCCGGATATTTTATTCCATACTTAATCGGAACATGTCTTCTTTACAATACAATAAAAATATCACAACTCTGTCATAAAATACTTGTTTTTATTTTAAAATGAAACAGTGCACTCTTACTGAGACACCCGTTATTAAACAGCAAGAATTAGAGAGAATTAGCATTATCATTTAACGTGGCAATGCTGCCAGCCTTTTGGGAACGTTACAAATAGGCGATGATATGGAGGAATTTTATTACGCATGCATGTAAATAGCTCGTATTTTACTAACTTTTAAACTTTCGCGTTTCATGATATAATTATGTATTTCCACGTGAATTAACGCGATCACGAAAAGGTGTTACATTCCTCTGAATTACCTGACGTTTCGACCAGGTTGCACTGCCCGTGGTCACGGGCTGAACGTATTTTTATTTTGGTGTAAAAGTACTGGCCTTAAAACAGAGCAGATAATAAATAAGTCTATAAATGCACCAATATTCGTAAGTGATGAATAACGGGAAAAGTTTTAGATTGAAGAGTATGTTTATTATTTTTAAAAAATCCGGGCCCGCAGCAGGCCCGCAGAGGTAGATTTCGTGTTTTTTAATTTTTTTGAAAATCTGCCCCCAGTCCCCCCCCTTTGGGGGTATATTCATACACGAACTTAACCTTAATTTTTGCCCTGTTGATTTGTCGTCCAAGTTTGAAAGCAAAAATTGAGGTACATACATATAAACATATATATGTTGTTTTGGGGTTTAGGGATCATAACTAGACCTCCTGTGAAAAAGTTTTTGGAAAACTCGACAACTGGTACAAAGCCATTAGGTAGACTTTTCTTCGAAATCTACCTAAAAGTATGAGTCAATATGCTTCCAATATATTGCTTGCACACTGAGAGTATGGATCTTCATACTCCTTCTATAGCAAAACAAAATAATTCAAAGCCCTATCTTTTGTGGGGGGAGGTACTTTCCCATTGGATATGCTATTGATTTGATTGGGGGTCTCCACTTAGCCTTTTCTTAGTTAATTTAAATGTATAGTTATGTTAATTATATTTTATTGGTGGGTACTGTACTGCCATGGTCAGATGAGTCACCCTAATAGTTAGTTGTTTTTCTAGAAATACGAGAACTTATCTTGACTAAATGTAAGACAATCAATTAATAAGTATTTGCCACCTTAATTGTATAGAAATATACGCTTTCTTGGTAGCCTGGACTCTGAAAGATTATTTTTCTTAATTTTGTTAAATTTCAATTTTTATCCACCAACTGGACGCATTTTAGTCCAACATCAGGAAATAGAATTTGAAATAGAAGTTCTTATTCTATTGTTACAAAACTCTCTACACTGGTCTTATAATTAATATGAATTGGTTATGGATAAAAGCTATTTTATTTTGACCCAACTGATTTTGGTTAGGTTACTCAACTTACAGATGAACAGATGACTTTAAGATGTCTTGTAACTAAAATAATGATGATGATGACTCAAGTTACTCCATAATGATTTCATTGGTATTCCGTTGTACATCCTGAAAGTATAAAATCATACAATTATAAATAAAAAAATAAAAAATCCTTCCAACATTTACAAAAAGGGCTGATCATCTTCGAACGTCTGAACAGATTTTCTTACCAAGAACACCCTTGATCAAATCACCTTCGAAACAAAAACAAACTCAATTCAAATTAGTCCATCCATTTAGGAGCTATGATCTCACAGACATAGACACACAGCCACACATACACACAGACACAAAGACAGACAGACACACATACAGACAGACACACATACACACAGTCACACAGACACACAGGCACTGAGACAAACAGATACACGGACGCGTTAAACTGATGACAACCTTTTCGCGACGGGAGTGAATAAAATAAAATAAACTTTCAATCCATTTTAGCCACAACCTCAGATCATGGAAACAAGGGAGATTTGATAAATAGGCGTGACGAGTGCGCACGTATCGTTCATTTCTGTCTTTAATCGAGTGTCACTTATCTAAAAATTTTCAGTACTATGAAAGTTCGCGTTGTTCAATGGTTGTATGCAGAACTAACAACTTTAAAGGTAATTATATGAAAGATGGCATTTCATACGTAACTACAAGAATTTTACTATATTTTTAAAATAATAATCAATAAATAAATATGGCAAGTGTACCATATTTATTTATTAATTACTATGGGAAAATAGATGACATTTATGATGTGAAATAATAAATCCGCCATATTATTAGAACAAAAACCATTGCTGGCATAGTAAGGCTTCAATGATAAATCGTAATGTTGGAGACGCAATGTATGAATTTGTTTACCGATTCTCTCACTAGTAAGATAAGCTCGTAGTGCGGCTGCAACTGGCTCACGTAAACTAGGGATATGCACATGATACATTGCTTACGTTTCTTACGATTTTTTTATTATTCCTGAAAGTCGAGTCAAGAACACATGTTAGCTTATTCTTATCTAATGAACTTTAAAATATATGAATATAAATGTATAGTGTCAAATTATGCAGATATATTTGTAGTGTGTGTTATTTATATTAGTTGATAAATGCTAAAGACCAGGGCCCAAACTGGTTTCCTAACAAAAAAGCAATGTCCAATGATGAAACTTTTAATATTTCTGATAAAAGCGCTACAGCTAATGTAACCTTGTCCAAACGTGCGTCCAAATCGCGCTTATTCCCGTAGGTAAACATAATTGTAAATCATATCCTAAGTTATTGGAACCTTGGTAACTAAAGATTAAAAACACTAACACTTCTAACATTTATTTTACCCTACAAAAAAGTCAGTCATTTAACCAACGAATCATTATGTTGTATTTCGACTAATCTACCAGTAGCAGAGAATTACACAAAAATTAAATACTCCTGTAATGGTAAACTATGTTAGAAAAGGGTTATAGGTGACTAATAAAACCACAAAACACTGAAAGTGTGAGCACGTGCCTCGGTGCCTAGACGCCCTGTTAGTGCGACTAAAACCATTGCTTCATTTGTGAAATCCATATTTATAAAGATTAGTAACTAATATAGAAATACAAAATTATTGTTACAAATCCTTAAACACTTTTTGATACGCTATTTTGTGTTTTTGCACTCCTTCTTAGAGCAGGGAAGGAAAAACTTTTGGAAACCGCTCCAATCAGCCGATATCACTGCGCATTTGTTCGCAATTCTATCCTGGAATGCTGACGTCGCGCGCTAAATACTCGTAATATGGCGGATGCAACAGGTAGGTATTTCGGAGAGACGCTTGATAAAAAACACACAAAATGTCCATATTTTACTCCACAGACTTTATTTTAGTATTTATGTTTGTAACATCTTATTTACTCGTATATATTTTACATATTTCAATATATTTTCTTTATTTATAGACGCACTAGGCGCCGGTGTCACTAAAATGGATTTCGCAGAATACCAGTGTTGCGGTTTAATAATCGTACAATCTGTGGTTGAAGCGCTGTCCTCCTAGCTAGGTTATGGAATAACCTGTATTAAGGAGTAACAGTCCCGAACCCCTTTCGGTGGTAGGTATTATAATATACTATCTTAAAATATTATATGCTTTTCCTTGTTCTACAATAATACATAGTTAAAACTTTACATATTGTTGATAGTAACAGTGTGCTTGTGTATGTATGTCTTTGTGTGTGTGTGTGTAGTGTTTGTGTGTGGTGTGAGTGTGGTGTTTGTTTGTGAGCATGTTCGCGTGTGCACGTGTGCGGGTGTTTTATGTGTACGTATGAAGATAGTTTTCCGTTTCCTCGTAGATTTTATCTTGCAGGAATGTATTTATATATTTATGAATACATATATTAAATAATTTTGGGATTATATCGCTGCTCACTGACAATACTGGCATTTAATATATTTTAATGGAGGCTGTTTCCGCTTGGTCAGGCGGAAGATGTAGTGTTGCCAGTGAGCAGAAATGATAAACGCCCAATTTTTATTTTTACTTTTTTTTGGTGTTTTATTCTTTTTCTTGTAAAATTTAAGTGTTTGTGTATGTAATTATGTGCCAATAATAAATCTTTCTTTCTTTTTTTACACTGCAAGAATACACTAGTACTTCTTTAAAAAACAAAAAGGCTTTTTTATTTCTACGCCGTAACGAAGGTCACACATTACAAGCCCCACTCTACATAACCAAGAGAGCTTGTATTAGAAGTCGCGTGGCTAGTGTAACGGTTAGAGTTCGAGTCCACAACCACTCGATCGCAAGCCCGGCCTTAGCCGTTATGCTATCGCCGCTGGAACATAATTATATACCTACCAATCACAATGGGCATGCGGTGCGTAAGTGGGGATTTCCGTTGATATAATAGTATCACATCGTCTAACGGCAAATGACGACATTCTGATTTGAGCAAAAGTTTTAGATTCATTCTGCACAACAAATAATACTATTGCGCAATTTCAAGTTGTAAACAATTTTGCTTTGTTATTTTGATAAAACAATGTGACTAATAAACTCATTTATGTCTGCAAAAGGACTATCCGTTAATGTGGAGCTTGTTTGTTAAAGGAATTTTGAAATTTAATGTGGGGTTGGAGGATATATTTATAGTTTTAATTCACAGTCAGTATTTTTTTATAAAATTTGTTCTAGATTGCAACTGGTGAATTGTGATTGCTTTTTCCTTCGGTTACTGCTTTTGAGTATACTCAAAAGCCGGGATGTCTAAAATTTAATGTTCTGGTCGATGGACTATAAAACACATACATACTATTTTTTTTCTTTCCCTTTGCTCTTTGTAATACAGAAGAATCAATGTGCCTATTCCAAATTTATACGTGAAAAGTCTTTCGATTGTCTCTTTGAAATGTTGGCCATCACCGGTGCTACGAGGCTACCCTACCCATGGCTACTGCGTCGATCTACACCTCCAAGACTGTCTAACAGTTTGTAACCAAAACAATCAACTCGTTAAGCTGTTGTCCAATAACTTTCGCTTGATGATCTCAAGTTAATAATTTATTGGAACACTGGTAAATAAAGACTTAATAAAAAAAAACTCATAATTCTAACAATTTTCTTTATTTCAGCGTACAAAAGAGGCAGTCCTTAAAAAAAAATAAAAAAAAAAAATAAAAAAAAATAAAAAAAAAACCAGCTGATCAATAAAGTTGTGTTTCGACTAATTCAACTGCTAGCCGAGAATCGCAAAAAAAAATTAAATACACGTACAATGGAGAACTATAATGAAAATGAGTTTTAGTTAACTGTTGAAACCACAGAACAAAACGTTTTATCACGCGACTCGGCGCCTAGAAGGCCTGTTAATGTGACTAAAACCATTGCGTCATTTGTGAATTCCATATTTATAGAACATAATAAAGAAATACAAAATTATTGTTATAAATTCTTATGTATTTTTTGAAGCGCTATTTTGTATTGAATTAAATATCAGGGGTTCAGCCTACAAGGCAAGAACCTGCTCAAGTTACAGGTATGCGACCTTAACCTGCTCGAGCTCTCCCCAACCCAACATTATTTTCCTTTAATTGCCTTCACATTTTAGTTATTCTGCCAATCCTACGTTGACACCTTGTATTAGTAGTCGCGTGGGTAGTGTAGTGGTTGGAGTTTGCACCCATCACAACGGGCACGCGCCGAGGTTGGATTTATTTCCATTGATACAAGTCGTCTGGTCACCTCGTCTAACTATAAATTCTCTCATTTGAGGACAAGTTTTGATTCCTTTCGCACAGCAAACAATTTTAATATAATATTATTGCGCAATCTCAAGTTGTAAACACTTTTATTTTGTTGTTTTGATAAAACTATGTGATTAATAAACTTATTTTTTTCTGGATAACCTAAAACGGTACAAAAGTTGGTGGGAGTAGATAACAGATAGAATTTATTGTGTAATCGTGTAAGGTTAGCGGTCCGCAGGACACAGCGACGTGCTATCTAAAGAAACTGATATTATACTTCTAATTTTTGAAGTGATAACTTCTTATGGGAGGGTAAACCGCTTCGTTACGTAACGCGTTACTGCGCCAGTCTGTCTGGCGTTTAGGTTATCACTTTTGTCGGGCGTCCCGAGACGCACATTTTTTTTTTAATTACTTTGGATTGAGTTACTTCGAAATTCAAAATAGTTTTCTTTGCCTCTAACTTGTGCAGGGTGTTTTTCTACAGTTACAGCTTTTGACAACTCAAGTCCACTGCTAAAACTACAAGAGTCCAGTTACCCATTTCGTCATACCTAGACTTTGCCTTATAAGAAAAGAATGTATTTCTGTTCAACAAACTAGATCGACTTCTCAACAATTGTTTTCGATTCATATTCAAATTGCAAAAGTGAGATAATGTATCCACTTATCGCACCCAACTGACATCGGTATATATATATATATATATATATATATATATATATATATATATATATATATACCTATAAGACAACGCCGTAGTTTGAGGTCGTTGACTATGTTGAACTCTAAGTGAGTGGGGGAGGAAGAACTTACCTACTTATCTATCATCTAACTTCAAATATCTCCCATGCCGGAAATGTCCACTCTTCTAATAATCTTCTTATCGTCTTATCTCCTCCTTTTTTGTCCTTGTCATAATTCCAGTATGGCGCATGCATTCTTCTTTCGCCGTCCAAAACTGTAAGTCTCTGGAACGCGCTTCCACAAGAAATCAGGATGTCCACTAACCGGTTCACTTTTACTTATACACGTAAGCTCCACAGAGGATTATTGGCAGATTTTATAATAATATATTATATCTAGTATGTTAATATGTAGGCTTATTAATGCAACACATTTTTTTTATTCCTTTATCTTATTACTTTTAAATATACACCTGCCACACACGGCTCTGCATCACCCACTGGTTGACCGAAAGAAAATGCCTACGTCATTAAGTCCGCCTTATGCATATTTGCAAGAAATATAAATAAATAAAGGATAGTAATGTTAAATATCTCATTACAGAAAGTAGGGTGCTAAAAGACTTTGTTGCGACCAAACTGATTAGACTTCTAATCAGTTAAGTCCAGAGAAAGCCTTTCAGCACCCCACTTTCTGTACTTAGTATGAATTTGCCGCTTGATGCAGCCGCCAGGAAGGAGAACGAGTATTACTGCAGTAGGTAACCAGGAATTGACACATCTATAGCTACGAGTTTTGTAGACCAGGTATGACAAAGAGGGCTAACTATATGATGCAAAATATTTGTTATTTGCTTGAAAAGAGATTCATTTACGTCATTTACGTCATCGTGCAGTACAAATTTCACCCCGCGTTTAGTCATCATTGACGTTTAAAAACAAACTTTCATAACAATAACACTTCATTACAATGTTAAATTGAAAGTATTGTTAGCAATAGCTGTAAACTATGAAAATCACTAAATAACTGTGTTGTTCGTACCTCCATCAGCACTCAAGTGATTGTTATCAACTTATAATGCATGCCCAGCCTTTTATAACCCCACTATTCATTAATATTCATCAGCCGACCAATAGCGTTGCGTTATCGGTATAACTAGCCATAATAATGTCTATTAACTTATTTTTAGGGTTCCGTACCTCTAAAGGAAAAAACAGAAGGTTTATAGGATCACTTTGTTGTCCGTCTGTCTGCCAATACCCTTTTTCTCAGGAACGCGTGGAGGTATCAAGCTGGAATTTATATCAAATACTCAAGTCTACTGTCTCTTAGAGCTGTGAAAAAAATTAAACTTCTAAGCCAACGCAATCAAAAGATACAGCCTAGCCAAAGTAGCCAAATTTTCGACACTCGCAAGGGAATCAAAACCTAGAGGGTACTTCCCGTGAACACAGAATCTTGAAATTTGGTACGAAGCAACGTCCTATGGCACAGATACAGGAAAAATTGCGAAAACCGTAAATTTTTATTTACATCATATAATAAAAATATTTTACGGAACCCTCATGCGCAAGTCCGACTTGCACATGGCCGTTTTTTATTAAATAGTGAACTATATTAACTGTATTATGATCTTTCATGGTTTGCCTTTATTTTTAATAAATCTATACTTTAATAAACACTATGTGTTTTAGAGCATTTTAAAACTCTTAGTTTTTGATGTGGTGACAACACTATTAGATTTGCTTCATATCCACAGTTCAACTACTTTTTAGTTATTATTGTTTGAAATGCTCTAAAACACATACAGTGGTCCCAATTCTGTTACTTCACTCGCTAGATTAAAATACACTAAATTTTCTTCATATAAGATGTAAACCTTGAAATTGAAACCTTCAAATTGAAACAAGTAGGTAACATTTGTCGCTTTCGAAATAAGCAATTTATTTGTCGACTAAAGTCTGATACGCTTAAATAAACTTTAATACCACGTAGCGAGAGCCGCTATCCGTTGAATGCCATCTCTTTTGCTCTGTGTTTTTAGTAAGCGTCTCCGTAGGTGTCGATTAAAATAACGTCATCTTAGTTCGTTTTGAACAAGTTTTTATACGGCATTTGAAGAAATGGGGACTCTCGCTGCGTGGAGATAAAGTTGAGTATATGTTGTCAACGTATACTCAACTTTATCTCCTCGGTTTTAGTGAAATTTAGTGGCGCTGAGAAATAGATGCCAGTAACAAATATACCTTATTCCGTAAAACACAAGGTTGATTTCATATGAAGAAATTAAGTCAGGTTTTAGTTAAGTCGAGTGTAAAATAGAATCGGCACAAGTGTTTATTAAATTATAGATTTCTAAATAAACTTTTCATATTAGTATTGTATGTATATACGAGTATGTATTTTTATTGAAAACTAGAAGTCAAAGCAATTTGCAGATCTGATCACATCGAATTTTTTAAAAACAAATTTGAAAAATTTGAATTAGAAATTATTGAGATTCAAATAAAGCTCTTATGGTGTACCACAAATTCCAAGGTACCGTCTTCGGGTTTTAAATGAATTTTGGTATATTTTTGTAAAGTTGGGTTTGACATAATATAATTTTAATTGAGTATCAGTATTTTCATATCGCTTTTGGTAAAACTCATAACAGATTCAAACTAAAGAAGAATTATGATTGCTGTTTGCTTGGGTCACTGGTTTTGAGTCTAGCGTACAAGAATTACAGATGAATGGTTAGTAGAACTCAGGCTGCGTCGAATGTATGGGGGCACAAATGGGGGCACGCCTCTAAAAGCCAAAGTGGGGCAAGGATTATTTCCCGCTCCATTTCTGCCACCTGTTTGGTGTGCTCACTTGCTCGCAGAATGGGGGCCGAATCCGTAGCACTCTTGCTTCAGACCATGAACAGAACCATGCTCCACCAAGAAGCTACCTACACCAATTGCCGTTACGAGGTCACAGCGTTGACATGCTGGGCTCTTCAACAAAGTCTGGAATGCGGTCTTCGTGACAGACACCATAATGATGCTGCACGGGCGTTAAGTTTCGGTACTTTCTGAAGCAGCCGTACCACGGAAGCATCTGCATTAGCCGGTAAGAGAGGCAGCCACGTCGCCTTTTCAGTCAATTCCCCATGACGGGTCTTACCGTCACAGTAGTAGGGTGCCCCAAGTGCACATAGTCTACAAAGTATTCTTCGAAAGCATTCCCGTACATATTTTTTCAAATGCGGCTGTACTCGGTCAGTGGTTTTGTGCGATTATTTTGAACCAGGGACAAACTTAACATTGTAGTTCAACAGCATGCTCTCTCATACATTCCAACTGCAAATGTAAGTTTGTACACACAGTAATGAGAGATTTACCATGTTATTTTATAATCATAAATTTGAAAATTAAAACACCCCCGACTCGAAAATCCCTTTAACGATTATAAAAGAGCTAATCATCGTCGAACGGCTGAACCGATTTTATTGATTTATTTATTTATTTAATATCTTTTGAAGAAGGCTTACAGACTAATGATAATAATAATTATGGTCACAACAAATATATATCCATGTTGTTAACAACAAGCCTCCATAGTTAGGTAACAATATTAATACTACACTCAAGAAAAGTCCGTCTTGAACCAACACATACACATACAAATACACCTACAAACCACAAAGGAAATTCTTAAAAATAGTATTAATTAATAATGTAGCACACACAAATTTGAAATGAAATGATATAAGATAAAAAAAGAATAACATTATTTACTGCATTACCTAACAGTTTGAGTACCGCATCCGACACTATAAAATTGGTTTGGGAACTACGATGCCACAGACAAACACACAGATACACAGACACGTCAAACTTATAACACCCTACTTTTTGCGTCAGGGCTTAAAAATCATAGATTTCTTATCTATAAGAGGGAGGGGCAACGAATAAAGCATTTTCATTAAAAAAAAATTAAAATTGTAAAAATATCAGAAATGTATTTAGTACCTTGTGACATTTCAAATGGCTTCTTGTGAGGGCCTCTCACATGAAGCCATTTGAAATATCACAAGGTACAGTTTTCAACAATTCTTTTTCTATAAAAATATCTTTACTTACGTTGCATGTCTATATTTGGGTCAGGGATGAAACGGAGGTGAGTTTATCAGAACTGGTGTTTTGAATTTTCACTTATCGGAACCGGAGTCGGAATCGGAATGGGAATGGGAGGCAAAGTCAGAGCCGTCGCCATCGTTAAGGGTAAGGGTAAACGCAAAATTTTTATTTAATTATTTATTGCAAAACATATTCCACACAATCCTTACAGGAAACCCAATGCGATTGTGGGGCTAAAAACTAACATTGAACTAATTAATAACACATTATTTTATAATCTTAACTAATAAACAACATAAAATGTATAACTAAAATAAAAACTAAAATGAAAAGAAAACAAAATTAGTGTAAGACAAACTACTTATATGCTACTACGTTTATTATAATTTTTACGAGTTCACTCGAGTTACACGAGAATATATCAGTTCTAGTGCCGACCTCGTTGATTACACGGATTGTCCGAGTTAGTGGCGTTTTCGCCAGTAAGTTAGTTCTAGCCGCAGGGACGACTAGCAGCGGTGAATGACGCCTCCTCCACACGTAGCGGTCCGGCACACAGAGGCTCAGGTGCCCCAGCACTGTCTTGTTACACACCTGACTTCTCAAGATTTTGGCTAAATACAAAGCAAGTGAGAACTCCCGACGCACTCTTAGCTAATTATAATAATAATAACTCTACACGTCTCACACACGGCCGTCTGATCCCAAACTAGGCAGAGCCTGTACTAGGGTAACCAGACTAATGATAAACATACTTATATATTTCTAAATACATACATATTATAGATAAATTACACCCAGACACAGAACAAATTATCATGCTCATCACACAATTATTTGTCCTAGGTGGGAATCGAACCCACGACCTCTGGCTTAGCAGTCAGGGTCACTAACCACTAGGCCAGTCAACCCCACCATACCAAGCACAAACAATGTGGGGTACATTAAGTTGTAAAATGGGTATACGCCGTATAATTTCAGGTGCCTTGTAAACTTATTTTGGACCCTCTCTAACATTGACATACTTAGACTCATGCGGAGCCCATATGATAGCCCCATGATCAAGATGGCTTCTTTCCAGTGCATCGTACAAGGCCTTTACAGCGCTCAAGTTGGTGAATTGTCGTGACTGCCTAAGTACGAATCCTAAATTTCTATATCTATGCATTTTTTGCATATGTTTATTATACGACTTCTAAAAGACAGGTCTGGAGTCATACTTATTCCTAAGTCCTTCACTTCAACAACTCTTTGCATCAGTTCTGTCTCTATCATCTATCTATCAGTTATAGGTGATGGGTGTACGCGAGCGAGTAAAAGACATCGTGCAACATTTAGAGACATTGAAGGAGAGTTTGTTTCTTTGACTCCATTCAACTACTCTATCTATGTCCTCCAGTAGACGTATGCAATCCGATACATTATTAATCTCTAATACTAACTTGAGATCATCTGCTAAAAAAATAAGCACCTCCCATGTCTGATGTCTTCAGGCAAATCATTTACCAGAATGATAAACTCTAGGGGACCTAAATTGCTTCTCTGACTCACCCCAGATCTAGTGAAATATGTATCAGACACACACCCCCTGTAATCAACATATTGCTGTCGATCCTTCATATAACTGCCGAAGAATTTCAGCAAATGTGGTGTACATCCGACTTTTTTTTTTTTATGGTATAGGGGGCAAACGAGCAGACGGGTCACCTGATGGTAAATGAATACCACCGCCCTAATAGGTACCTGTAACTGAAGAGTCACAAGTGTGTTGCCGCCTTTTAAGGTGGGAGTAGGAGAAGAGGGGGAGGGTGGGGGGTTGAGAAGGGAAGGACGGGAATAAGGGAGAGGGAAGGGTTAGGGCCTCCGGTAACCTCACTCACGCGGCGAAATGCAATGCAAGCATTACGTCACTACCGGTTTTCTGTGAAGCCGTGGTATCGAGCGGAGTCGAGCCGGCCCATACGTGCCGAAGCATGGCTCTCCCACGTTTAAACGTTCGGACTTCGGCAAGTTTACCTAATAAGACGTCGTAATCGACCATGTCGAAGGCTTTTTTATAATTGAAATAAGCAACGTCGACCTGCAAACCCGAATCCACAGCAGGTACCACCTGACACATGAAGTTAATGAGGTTTGTAGCTTTGCTGCGTCCTGGACGAAAACCGTGTTGTGAGTCCGATAATAGCGCTTGCACTAGTACCTGCATACTACGCTGAAGAGCGGACTCAAACACCTTGGCCGGAGTCGACAACACTGCCACTGGCCTATATCCAGTAACATCTGGTACCGCTTTACCTTTGGGTACCGGTATAACGCGCATGATCTTCCACCGAGCTGGAAAGGTCTGTCGCTTTAAACTGACATTAGACAGATGCTGAAGAGGCTTCGAAAGTATTCTACCGCAGACTTTAAAAATAAATATACACAGACTCGTACACAACCACACTCTCCACCCAAGATAGGCCTAACTAACGATGGGTCCTTGGCGGGTCCTATGTGCATTTCGTTCATTACACTTCGTAATAGAGATCAAATCAGACGTTGTTCGTTTCTTTATTTTGGTAACCAAGTAAGATACAAAGTCGTGGACTGTTTTTTATTCTCAGTGAAAACTGAACATAATTAATTTGTTATTCGGTGATATATAAAGCCTGTAAATGAGTCGTTAATGTAGTAGCACAGATTACTAAGCAGTTACCACGTAACTAATAAATCATTCCCTACAACAATATTGATACCTACCGTTTTAATTACCTACCCTTTCCGGGTATTAAAATGTGTGTACCTCTTCAATATATGTTTTTTTTTTTTATAAATGGTATGTAAATCAAGTACTTAACGCTTGAGTGCCACGCGAGACGCCGAGGCGAGCGTACGTTTCTCGAGCGATTTCTTTATTGGCAACAGTTTTTTCACAACTACCTACATTTATCTAAATGTTGATCGACAATGGATGATTTGTCAGACAATATTAGTGACTCAAGTGGGAGTGATATAATGGCAGAGGAATTACATAATCAAATGAAGCAACAAGAAATTCAATGTATAATGGCGAAGAGTACCAGCTGACAGATATCCAAAGGATTGCAAAAAAAAGAGTAAGAGAAGACAACGAGGAAATCGTAGAAGAGGAAGATAGATTTATCACGGTTAGAAAGGGGAATAAAAAAATAACAAGAAGTCTTTCAACAAAGTCTGACAGCAATATAAGTGGTGAAAACAATTTACAATCGACAAATGTTGTTATTTTTAGTATTACCAGAAAAGATATATTACCAAAACAATTTAGTTTGGAAAAGTTATTAAGGTCAGAAAATATTAAAAATATTAATAAAATTAAATATAAGAATGCATACAAAGTCATATTGGAAATTGAAAATAGAGAAAATGCTGAAAAACTAGTACAATGTCAAAAGCTTCTTGATTTGTCTTATGGTGTGGCGAAACAAGTTGATTTAGATGCCGATATGGAAGATTTGCAGAAAAATATAGAGTTAGAATACCAAGTTGACGCCTTGCGAAGATTAAAACGACTTAACGATTCTAGAGAATGGGTTGAAAGTGAGGCAGTCCGAGTATGTTTTAAGAGTTCTACTTTGCATATATGAATATATATGGGTATAAGGTTAAAGAAGAACCTTATATGTTCCCCGTATCGCAATGCTCTGGGTGCTGGCGATTTGGGCATTTGTCAAAGTCATGTCCTACAAAGATAATAAGTTGCCCAAAATGTGGGGAGAACCACAGTAATTGTAATACTACCAATTACAAATGTCTAAATTGTAAACGTCCTCATATGGCTTTTGAAAAATCATGTCCCATGTTCATAAAAGAAAAACAGATACGCAAAATCATGTGTGATAAGAACTACACTTATAGAAAGCTTTGTCTATATATCTAGAACAGGTAAAAGAAAACCCCTAACATCAACATATGATGGAGGGCACTTACAATAAAACTGATATTGTTGGGGAAATACCATTGTAAAGCAACCGAACAACGCATTGTTATGGACAGTGAGGATGTAGGAGAACAAAGTATGGAGGAGTCAATAGAATCTGTTATCCTTAATAAGCCATTGAAGAGAAAAAAACAAAACACAAAGAAAAGCCATCAAAAGCGTAATGTGACAAATGATTTTGTAGGAGAAAACTCAATACAACAGGAACTAACCGAAAACCGAGATGAGAACACAAATCGGGCTGTAGATTTTAAGGAAAGATTATTATGCACTGTAAAACAAATTTGTTTGTCTGGAAATAGTTTCGATGTCAAAGTTAAATTATTATGTAGCTTTATTTTAGAAGAAATTTTTCAATTTATTTGTAAGTTACTTAAGGAAGGAGGTGCTTTAAATAAAATTGTATCTATGTTTAAAGATGGCTGCAGTGAAATACACAGTCGGTGAAAGGTTATGTCATTATTTGTGGAACTTCCTCAGTGAGCGACATCTTAAGGTTTCTGATGACCTTGCAGGGGGAGCTGACATGATAAGATATTTAGGCAAAGGTGTAGCCCAAGGTGATCCCCTTTCACCGCTACTTTTCAACATAGCAACTTTTAAATTTTGTCGGGATATTATTGATGTGTATATATGCCAGTACGCCGATGACTTCTTATTATATACAACATATAAACATATTTCAAAAGGGAGGGATAAAATGCAAAATGCTATAAATGTTTTCATTATTCTATTGGATGAGTTGGGGTTAGACTTATCAATTAATAAATCTAAATATTGTATTTTTAGTAGAGGGCTTAAGCGACAAGAAATGCAATTATTAATAAAAAATACGGAACTTTATTTAGTGGATACATATAAATATTTGGGTATTTGGTTCGACAAGAAATTACTTTGGGGTAAGCATATTAACGAAGTCGTAGAAAAAGTTCAGAAGCTGATCAATTTACTTAGAATTCTATCAACTCCTTCTTGGGGTATACATCAGATTCATTTACGTAGACTGTACATTTCGCTGATCAGAAGTAGGTTGGACTATGGTTGTTATTTATACGATAATAGCGCAAAAGCAAATATTTATAAGTTAGTAAAACTCCAAAACCAAGCATTAAGAGTAATAGGAGGCTTTATAAGAACAACCCCAATTCACGTGATGGAGTGCGAGCTCTGTGAATATCCACTGCATTTAAGAAGGAGATGGTCTGCCTACAAATATTGCTTAAAAATCAATCATTATCAGATAATGTATCAATTAAATTACTGGCAGAACTTAGCGATCTTAGACACACCAGATATTGGTTTAATAAGAGACTTCCATTACTTGTCAGTGTTTTTGAGGAGGTTAGACAGGAACCTATTAAATCATCCCCCATTTTGGAAACCTTTTCTTTGGACACTTGGGTAACTAACATAAACATCGAAAATACAGTAAAATCTAATTTAGACTCAATTAAACATTCCAAGGGAACATATGACTTAAATGTGATTAAGAATATAACATTAAGTGAAATATATCAAACTTATCATGATTATTATTTAATCTACACTGATGGGTCTAAGAGTGCTAGCGGTGGAGGCGCGGCTTTCTATGATCCGCAGATACTGAACACTACCACAAGCACTTATTTTAAAATCATTAATTATGTATCAATCATGACATTAGAACTTTTTGCAATTTCAGAAGCATTTGCTTATATCGAATCCAGTGATCATAAAAAAATATTAATATGCGTTGATAGTAAAAGTTCTCTACAACATATAGCTCGATGCGCCTCTGGAAACAGAGGTGCACCGATAGCTTATGACATTCTTGCTAAAATACATAATATAACCAACAGAGGTGTCGATCTCAAATTGCAATGGGTGCCAGAACACATAGGCTTAAAAGGTAACGAGAAGGCTTATCGATTGGCAAAGTTAGGTATCATAAAAGGTACAGAAAGAAATATTAAAATTAATTATGTAGAATTGTTGCCTAAATATAAAAATAAATGTTACGAAATTTGGAAAGAGTATTTTAATGAGAATTCGAAAGAAAAGGGAATATGGTATAAGACTATAGTATCGGAGCATCCTCACGTACCATGGTTTTCTTACACTGGGCTTAGTAGAAAACTTATTGTAATCGCCCACAGATTGAGGTCTGGACACATACCGCTTAATATTTCTTAGTTATGGATTTCTAGCTTAGTTTTGGATTTCTAATGAAAAAACTTAATTCACCAAACTGTGACGTTTGTGGGTCTTTAGAGGATGTGGTACACTTATTGACGGAATGTGTCAGATTTCGATCTGCAAGAGAATATATGTTAAGTGAATTACATGTAAATACGTATGCTGTCGGTATGTTTCATCACATATTGTCAGCGCCGAGCTCAAAAGCCGCCTTTAGTATTTATAAGTTCGTGTCATTACGTTTTAATTAGATTATATTTGCTATAAGGTACGATGGGACTGACATATACAATTGTATAAAAGTCCCTAATAATAAATAAAGAGAAAAAAAAAAGTACTTAACGCTTACTTTTTAACCGGAGGAGGCTCTCAAGTCAACCCATATTTTTTTTTTACCGCCAAAAGAATGGAGAAGTTTCTTAGGTCAACCCGTATATATATTTTTTTTATGTATGACCACGCATAACTTTTGACAGGGTAGTCCGAAATCCATAATTCTTTTTTATTGGATAGGGTATGGTTTGAATTTGGTCCCATTTAAATTTCAACAATAAAGGTAGAAAAATAGGAGACGAATGATGGTTCACCCATTGACTTTACACCTGTGAACAGATTTTATTGAAACTTGGTACACATATGTAATTTTAATGACACACTATGACGGAGACCTGTGGTTAATTATTTTACTCACAAAAAACTATAAAATAAAGGTTTTTATTTTTAGGCTCAAAATTATTTATACATTAGTGTAGGAGTTTAGTTAGACTAACTTTTTTATTTAAACAGTTTAGAATACAAATATCCTACATATTTTATGTTTATGTAAAGATTAATAAATACACTTTTTCCCTTTTATAAAATCTTTATTATTAAACGGTATGGTGGCAAATATTCTAAATTTTACAAACAGTTTTGATAAACCATTTTAGGGAAACGAGGGCAAATACGGTTAAAAGGATAATTTTTTTATAATATGTCCATATCGTTTCGATTTTTTACCTTCGTTATAACTCGGATTCAAATTTATCGTAACCGAAGTCAGAATCGGAGGTTTAAAATCAATCTGAAGTGCCGACTTTTCAGAACCGAATTCGAAGGTTCGTTACATCGCTAATTAAAGTCCCAGGTTATCTGTACAAAATTTAAATCTTATCAGTCTGATAGATTCATTGAGTGATTCTGATAGTGATCTTATAAGGATTTTTCATTCGGTCGTACGGAACCTTAAAAAGAAGTAAAAAGAAGATGATGTGTAGTGAATGGGGTGGAGAGAGAGAGAAAGCGAGAGAAATGGCGAGAGTTCTGTTCAACTTATCAAGTGAGTAGGACAATGATGACGCGTTATTAGTAATATCGAAACATTGTGTCGCTAAGAGCGTTTTCCTCTTCTTCTATGTATAGGTACGGTTACGGTTCGTTTTGAATGACTTGTTCGATCGTGTATAAAACTAGCTACTGACTTCTCGATCGATTCATTTTAAAACTAACAGTTGTGCAGTTAACTTATGGAAATCGTCAACAGAAATCGGAAACAATCCTCAAGTGTTTTAACCAAGCTTTACCTATGATTCCATTAGTAAGTCTATTGGTGTGTTCCGTTGGTGTATTCGCTTCCAAAATTAAAGCAGGTTAGTTTTTTAATTTAAAAAAAATATATATTTATAATAATATAGGTATAATGTTAAAATCACTGTAGTACTATGGTTATTTATTTATACTTCAGATAGTAATTATTACAGTTACATAATTTTTAATTAACTTTATAATTTTAAATTATTTCGTTGTACTATAGTTAGTCGGTGCTGGAACCAGTGATTTATTACTTTGTTGCAAAGAGATCAAATCCACTAGTTCTGGCAAGGTTTTAGATGTATAAAATATTGTGTAGATAAAGTATCGTATTGTTAACTCGTTTTACACTTGATGACATCATAATCAAAAATCCAAAAATTTATAGTTACGAAGTTTGAAAATTAAGCCATCGAAATACAATATACCTTTTTTTGGTATATATGTTTTTATTGATGATTAATTTTTCTTTTGTAACTTACTAAAAAAAAAAAAACTTGTTTATTAATCTACTGTCTTTCTTGTCTATGCCATGAGGTTGCATTTCTGACTCAATATATTTTGTCAACAGATCATCCGTGTGGAGTAGAAGCAAGTACGAACCTCATTCATCACAATCCATGGGTGGTTTTATTAGAGTACTGGAGGGATGATTACCTGACTGAAATACGATGTACAGCTACTCTAATTGACAGCTTTCACGTAATCACCGCTGCCCACTGTATTAGGAAACCTAAGTATACCAGGTAATTACATTTTTTTGTTTTTCATAAGTGTGTATGTATGTATTTACGTTCCTCGAGGATGCACACACGAGAACATATATAAAGTTGTAGCACTTGCTTATGTTTCGTTGATAATTTAATGGGAAATCCAGTATTTTAAATAACAATCAGGTTAATTTTACATAATGAAGTCCATTGTAGTATAATTATGGGATTTCCATGTCATGTGTACCCGGTTGTTATATATATATATATATTAAGTAACTATACTATCACTACCTGTAAACATATTTCGGTATACCATATGTACCCACTATGGGTTGAAGATATACACACCAAGATACATTTTACATTAGGATTCATTCATACTCATTCGTGTATACAAATCATTACAGTACATTTCTTTATTACAGGGTAGAGGTCCGTTTGGGAGAATACGATTTGACTAAATCAGTTGATTGTGTGAAGGACATCTGTACTTCGAATGTGGTTCGGCTTCAAGTCATTGAAAAGATAGTTCATCCGGATTACGATGGCACAGCTAATGACATTGCTGTGTTGAGGCTCGAAGCAGAAGCACCTTACACAGGTAAGCTTCAATGATTAAAATATTGTAACAGACAATTCAAAAGTTTACAAAATATACCTTAAAGCCTAAGAGATAAAAACTTCAGATTGACTGTTTTTTTGAATTGTATAATTTGGTTTACAAGTAAAAACATAATTTTCGTTCAAATACTTATCCAGGTGAAGTCAGTCAGTGCTAGTCAGTTCATGGAACAATTATCTTTCTTAGAATTTCCTCATCCACACTTGTTTATTTACTTAAATAATCTTTTTTACAGATTTCATCCGTCCAGTTTGCCTGCCATCAGGGAAATTACAACCTAAAATCACTTTGACAGCATCCGGTTGGGGAGAAATTCCTCGTCTAGGGCATTTCAGCTCTATCAAGAAAATCATTCCTCTCCCTGTTTGGGAGCGAGACGCTTGTGTACAAGCCTTCAAAAACTTTGAAGTACCTTCTCGTGTCATTTGTGCTGGTGGAATTGAGGGTGTAGATACATGCCGAGGAGATTCTGGAGGACCTCTTTTATGGATTCGAAAGAGGATCGAACTATGGGGCGTCACAAGTATTGGGAATGTAAAATGTGGAACCAAAGATTCCCCTGGATTGTATACCAATGTGGCTGATTATTTAGAATGGATTTTTGGTGTTATAGAGGCACTTAACGATAGGACTGCCATTGACCATCAGGTGTGAATTAACTTCGGTATCTCACATATCTGAAAAGAAATAGTCACAATTTTTCATGGCATATTCTAGCCGATTTAAAATGTGTTATAATGACACTGTCCATGCCGGGAAAAAAGAGAAAAGAAAGACAAAGAATAAAAAGAAGTTGCTAAATAGCCTTCGTCACCTGTGTTACTACTAGTAGTTAACCTGTGAGTAACACAGGTAATAAAGGAATGCTAGTCGTAAGTTTTAAAATATACGATATGATTAAATAATTTTGTTTAATTTTTTTTACTTTTATTTATTATGTCACTTTCAATAAGATATAATTTTGTTAAAACATAACGGCGAGGGTGAATATAATCTGAACTAATATTATAAAGAGGAAACATTTGTGTGTATGTTTGTAATGTTTTCACACAAAAATTACTGGACCGATTGCGATGAAACTTGGTATGTAGATAGCAGCTGGAGACCTGGATAGGCTACATAGGCTACTTTTATCCCGACATTCCCACGGGATCGGGACTTACGCTGCTGAAACCGCGAGGCATTGCTAGTGAGTAATAAATATATATAAAAATAAAACACAATTCTATTTATCTAACATTTATTCGTTTCATATCTAGATCAAAATTGTATAGAAACGAAACAACATTTTGTTTAAAAGATACACATAATCAGTCTTTTGTAGATATATTTTTTAGCAGTTATCGCTACATCTTTATAAAATTCGACTTAAACGACCGTCTGGTGATAAGAGACGTAAATTGTCATAGTTAAAGATTAAAATTATTGTAGCATAATTTAAAAAAATATTGAACCTAATTAATAATAAAAACTTCACACATGTCACACACGGCCGTCTGATCAAAAACTAGGCAGAGCCTGTACTATGGTAACCAGACTGCTGATAAACATACTTATATATTTCTAAATACATACATATTATAGATGAATTACACCCTCACACAAAACAAATATTATTGGATACTTAACACAGTGCTACCATGATAAGCAATAGATGAGTTACATGATCGATATTTTACTGATGATAAAGTACCTGAAAATCTTTGAAATATCGACATATATAATAATAAGTTTTACACTCTTTTGTCGACTGGGTTACTGGGCCTAGACATCATTAACCATTTCAAGATTCTATAAGAGCTTTTCATATTTTTTTTTAAATATAATTGCTTGAATTGCTCTTATTTTAATGTCACCAGTCTTTTACCAAGCTATTAAATGCTAGTGTACACACACGTTAGTTAAACAAAACTCAACCTGATTCAACCGGTGTTCAGAGTTCAAGGTCCGTTGATTGTACTTTTATTTAAATAGTTCATATACGAGTATATTATGACAACTTGGTGAACCCATGAAATAAATAAAAAAAACACTAAGTATATGTGTTCACAAGTCCAGTACGTGTTTGTATAATGCTTCTTATCTAGTTCAGTAGTGTGTGTTTGTGTATAATATAATAATCGGTCCAATGGTTGGTCAAATGATGACATTAATATTGTATAAAATTTCATCATTGTTTTGAATAACTACACCGAAATAGGACATTAGTCTAGCAAACTAATATCGTCATTAAATTGGAACTGAACTCAGTAGAAGGTTTTAAAAAAGCTTATAGTGTTCAAAAGGCTTTATAGAGGCCACATTCTAAAGTATTGAATAAAAGGTGGAAAATGGTAACGCAGATTTATTTTTTGTTTGGTTCTCCCAAAGTCACATCAGTGGGAATGTGAAAAAGACTTCTGTACCTCGTTTTCTTTTGTAGCTAGGATTAAAAAGTGACATATAAAAATACTGAGAATTAATCCCAGTTAAAGTTAATTAAATTGTAGTTAATTAAATCATAGTTAACAGGAAAATCGAAATCGAGGCAAGTTTTTTTAAATTGTTTGAAATCTTTAACACCTACTAAAAAGATCTGAAATGGTCTTTGATTTTAGAATAGGTGTTATTAGCGTGCCGTATAAATAATAACGTCCATAATATTTTATCTGTCTCTTTGATTTCCCGGAAAGCTAATAAATATAAGCAACTCGACAAATAGTCTTTTAGTTATTACAATTTAATATGTATTTTAATAATTCCTTTTAGAGTGACGCAATCACATATCATTTGAATTTTACTTCGATGATACATACAAAAGAGCTGAACGATCGCAACTAGGTAGTTATAGTTTATTATTAATAATACGATTCTTGTTACGAAATATCAGATGTTATTAAATCCCAATATTATTACTAATGAAGGTAAATTGTATAAATTTCTATTAACAAAGTTCGTACTTTTTATTCCTGCTATATCATTGTTAAATAAACCACTTGAATAAAGCTAAATTGCAAGTAAATTTATTTAAAAATAATATGTTAGATGGTGACACATACAAGATACATCGTGTTAAATTACAAGTATTTTCCTTAATCCATTGATTTTAATATACGAGTACCAGATATTAAACGACAAATTGAAATTACCTAAAAGAATTATTTCTGTTTCAACTAAACGACTATCACTTACTGATGACGTCTAACTGCTCAGTAATTAAGCTTTGGCATCTTTTTTTATGATGTAATTCCTAGTTCACTCACAACCATGACCAAAATTGTGTTGTTCATGTCGTGGCACGATACAAAATCCTATCGTTCTGAAGTGTGGGCAACCTTTTATCTTTAGGACTGCAATCTGTTATTAAAATTTATTTTCCAATAAATAGATCACGTTACTAAGAAACATATGATTTTAAGGATTAAACTGAAAGCAAGAAGATTCAAGTTTCTTTATATCCCAGAAACTAAAAGTCACAATGAAGCGTAATTTGAATATCATTATTATTTTAAATGAACTAGATACAAATACTAATAGGTCACGTTTAGGTAATAAGTTCCCTATCCCATCTTAAATTCCCAAAATGCCTGGTTAGCAGCATTAAGCTTACCCCTATAGAGATATGCCCCAATAGAATAGGACTAAATTATAATTGGCAAAACGGCGGGCAAAAAGTGGATGAGGAGAGCTGAGGATCGAGCTCAGTGGCGTACATTAGGAGAGGCCTATGTCCAGCAGTGGATGATGAAAAGCTGATGATGATGATAATTGGCGAAATGTGGGAGTTCTTAAACGATTCGGTCCACCCCTTCGGGGATACTGGCGTGAATGGATGTACGTATCAAAACAAATTAAAACGTAAAATTGACTGTCACTTATCACCAGATTATTATATGACTAGATGAAGTATATTAGGTTCTATATTGACAAATATTTACAAAGTTTTACAACAACAATCCATTATACAGTTTGGATTACGTTCAATGAACATGGTAAATCATTTTCTTATTTAAATTCTATTTAATTTTATTTGCTATGGTGACAATATGTACACATTTGTATTTGGAAGGTAAATAAGATTCCAGATAGAATGATTGTTGTTTAACCCGACGAAAGAAAGGTTGGAAGTACAGACCAGTTTTGATGGTTCGATTGTGAAACACCACCACACCAAAAACCCCGGTGGTCGTAACGGGGTTTTCTAAAGTTTAAAAAAAGTATCTGGTACACCCAGACCAAGTTTGATTTACCCGTTCCGTGTTACACATTCTAGTCTTTCGCTCGTTGGGTTAAGCAATGATATAATTGTTAATTGTTAGTGAAATATGTAACAAATGGTATATTATTTCGAAGCTGTTTATAGTGATTCAAACACAAGTATTAGATAGTATTAATTTTTCGTGGCAGATATTGTAATAGGTATACAGTTTTGAATAGAGCACCACTTTTAGTTTCATTAATATCGCGACGTCTCAAAAGTCATTGTTAGCTCGCGACAATTCGACGAGACACGAAAAAGGAAACTCTTAATGTCATACGTCAGCGTTTTTCACGAGTCACATTCCACATTTATCGTTTGATATGAATTCGAACGATAGATTCGTAACGCGTTTGAGTTCGAGTCGTATTTTCTTTTACTTATTTTCTAACACGCTTTTTTGTTCTCAAGGTTTCAGTTCTTTACAAAAAGATATTAAAATTTCGAATCACTCTTCAGATTTAATAAGATACTTGGATTGTATAATTACATAGGCAATTCAAAATCATAAATGCCGTAAATACATTTTATAGAGAGCTACGTAACAAAATTGTAATGAAAACTATTTCTATTTTTTTTCAGAATCATTCTCAACTCAACTCTCAACTTCAATTTTCTATACTTACACGGTTGAAATTAAATTGACGGGCTGTTGGTCTAGTGGTTAGTGATCCTGACCACTGAGGCAGATGCTGTGGGTGCGATTCTCACACAGGACAACTAATTACGTGATGAATATGATCATATTATGTATAACAGTAGTCTGGTTACCATAGTACAGCCTCAGCCTAATTTGGGATCAGACAAGATGAGAGGTGTCTCAAGTTATTATAATTTCGTGCTTCAATATTTCTATACTTCTATATTTCGTAATACCAGTACACGTGTACACAGAAAGGTAATTGTAGTGTTAAAATATATGTTGTTTTTACTAACGGGTCTTAAGCAAATTGGGGATGGGTATCACATTACATCACAAAGTTGAAAACTGATTTAATAATAATATGTATATTTTGCAATCGTTTTCAAATATTTGTACAGGCTGTTGACTAAACCTTTCTGTACCTAACAACCTGTAAATACAGATAGAGCAAATCTTTTGCACCCTGTATATGCCGTTGTCTGTCTTTGTCTGTCATCAATCAACTGCTCAAAATTAAACGTGCTGAGCAATTCTTTATGTGTGTATGTACTACGAAGAAAAAGAGACAAACATATCCATAAATAGGATTTAGTCTGCGAGAGAACGAGATAGAATAAAAGTATACAATGTTTCCTATAATCTTCATATGCTAGCACGTGTCTTTACGCCTGCGTACTACAAGCCTTCAGAAAATGCGTCATAGTCAACGTGGTGTATCATTCACGTGTATCAAGAAAAGTCGGGGGACTTCTTTGACAAGAGTATGACGAGTCTAGACACAGTAAACAAATGACCTATACCTCAGTATAGGAATTTACACAAAGAAGTATAAGAATGTTGAAAAGAAAACAACTGTTAACAATAACACTCTCTTATTCATTATAAATGATATGACATTTTAAAATTTATATCATTCAATTGGCCGTTCTTCGCCGTTTGGCCAGCGTAAATGGTCGTAATGGTGCTTCTCTTAAGAGTGAGATGTTACATAAATAGCCTTCGACGTTCCTCAGAAAAAGGAACGTCAAAGTCTTCTCCTTTTCAAATCCGTGGTCTACCAAAAATAACAAACTCTTCAACTTTGATCCCTAATTAGGCAGGGCTTATACTATTGTAACCAGATCGCTGGTAAAAATACTTATTTATAACTAAATACATACATTTTACAGATAAATTACACCAGTCACAGAACAAATGATCGTACTCATTACACAATTATTTGTCCTTGAAATCGAACCCACGACCGCTGGCTCAGCTGTCAGTATCACTAACCACTACACTAATGGGCCCGTAATAGAGAACCTGTCGTTCTATATTTCGGGCTTCTTATAGAACCTTAGGCTCACAAAAGTGAGTAATTCAAACATTAGTGAATATTTGTTTGTTCAACGAGTATGTAGATATTACATAGGAAGTAAAATGCCATCAAATACATCACTATAGGTATTGAAAATCACCTTAGCAGTATATCCCAGTAGGTACAATAAACTTGTTATTAATGTATGGGTACTACAGGGATCTATTCTTAGGCCCACACGTAGCACACTTGTCATGAGCCTTACCTGCCAATGCCAGAATGTTAAGACACTTATAGGCAAAAAACAATAATATCCAAGTTAATATATAGTCAATACAGACCTGTAAGTTCGAAACTAACTCCATGCACAAACATAAAAAAAATCAAATACATACATTATGAACGAATAAAAATACGAATATGAAAGAGCTGAAGAAGAAATTTAAAAGAAATGGGAAAATAAAAATCTACTAAATATGAAAATTAAATGAAAATCACCGTATGAATAGCTTGATTCATTAGAAACAATTAAGTATCAAAATTAATCTTTATATACCACTGTTTTACAGTTCACTTTTCAACGGAATATAGCAGGTATATTTGCTCTCAGTTAGTTCCAAGGCGATTTGGACAACATAATTATCTTAAAATTACTCTTAAAGAACTGTTTATCAACAGCGATGTGACTAGATTTTGATTATATCCAAGTTGTAAAAGGATTAGTCCGGGATAGTTTCGATTACGTGAAAAAGGGTTTATATATCAGAGAAAATTTAGAGCTTAAGCAGTGTTCTCATCCGTTTGGAATACAGTGGTGGTACAGAAACTGGTCTCTGAAATAAAAATACTTTTAAAATGAAAGTTCTTCTTTTAGTTTTTTGTTTAGTTACCTATGGTGAGGTGTTCTGCATACTTCTGCGAAATAAAAATTATGTTGTTAGTTATAGTCCGACTGGATGCTGACGAAGTTTTGGCTGATGTAGATGAAATAATACTATTAATTAAAAATTATATTTTTCCATTTCTGGGTTCTGTTCTTTTTTCGTATTATCGATTCTCCTACCTAAAATACTTTTAGCTTATATACTTGGTAGAAGTTTATTAAAAATCATGCTGAAATAAAAATTGTAAACAATGAGCTTAATACTTACTTCTGGGAACACTTTTTAAAGTAGATTTTGATATACTATCACTATCTTCTGATTCTGAACACACTTGGAAACTGGTCTCTGGAACAACAAATGTTACTCTATTTTAAAGAATTTAGATATATTGTATCGTTTACATAAAGATACAATTTACCGTGATATTTTATCAATGTTATAATTCCCAAAGTTAGAGTTAAGCTCAGATCATAGAATCAAATAGATTTGCCGTTTAGATCGAAATGTATGAAAACCGCTGTCTCCAAATTGTTCCTTCTATTAGCTTACAACTAAATATGCAGTTCAACAAAACCAATAGATGCGTAGACTCACACGCACTTAAGTGTATACGATATCAACAAGTCAATGAGTACTTGACAATCGAATAAACACATTAGCGTGTAAGAAATAGCGTTTATTTAGTGTTACCGTCCGCCTTATACTCACATCGATATCAATAATTATCGTTGTGCTGTGCAATAGCAATTTATATTTCATATACGCTAGTGATTTCAATTACAAAAATAAAGTTTAGAGTTATCGAATTTCTATCTTAGGGAAGGTCTATGAAACTTCTTGATGATTTTTTTTAATGTGAAATTTTTGTTGTTTTTTGTTTGTACTTTTTTTGTTAGTTAAGATGAAAAACGATTAAATAAAACGGCACATTTAGTGTAAAAAAATATGTTTGAGATAAATCAGCGCTATTACCGTTTAGGGAAACCTACTAGTACAAAATTTTTACTAAACTTTATTTTAATAAATAATGCATCTGATATATTTTTTCATTACCGCAGCAATATTAAAAGGGTCTTCACTAGACATTGCTTTTTTGTTCAGAAACCAGTTTGGGCCCTGGCCTGTAGCACTTATCCACTTTCTTTTTTTTTGGATCTTTTGGAAATCTAAAATGAAAATAACACAACACTAAAAGTATATCTGCATAATTTGACGCTATACATTTATATTCATATATTTTAAAGTTCATTAGCATATATCACGTCTACTTGACTCTTACAATAATCACTTTAATAGTGTGGACTTATTCATTGGTTCCTAGGAAAACTTCATAAAAAGAATTTTGCTTGAATTATTATCATCATAGGCTTTTCACATCTCAAGAATATTACACTGGATGGCTGGTTGTATAGGTTTTATATGTTTTCTAGAAAATAGAAATGTTCTATTGTATTTTATATATTGTACATTATATTATTGTATTATATTGTATGTAAGTATATATTTCCTAATATTTATATAGGTTATTTATAATTATAATAATTTATTATATGTTGTATTTCTCTCTCTCGTATTGTATCTCTTCAAATTTTGCCAATCAGCTTTAATATTAAGTTCTGTTTATAGCATATTTATCCACTCAATGCATTTACCGAGGACAACTATTATTGGCTACTCATGTAATCCTTGTTAAGTACCTAGTTAAGAGTTGGCAGCTGTTATTCGTAAAATAAATAAAATAAAATAAAAATAAAGCTAAATTGTGTACTTGACTCGACTTTCAGGCTTAATAAAAAAATCGTAAGAAACTAATCATGTGCACATCCCTAATTTACGGGAGCCAGCTGCGGCTGCATTACTAGCTTATCGTGTTAGTGAGAGAATCGGCAAACAAAGTCATACATTGCGTCGCTAAGCCGTACTAGACCAGCAATGGTTTTTGTTATAATAATATAGTGAATATAATATTTTATCACCATAAATATCAGTGTACTTAACTATTATAGTTACGTATAAAATGTATTGTCATCTTTCATATAATTCACTTTAAAGCTTTATTTCCGCAAACAACCATTGAACAATGCGGCATTTCGTAGTAATTGAGAAATGCGTAATTTCTCGAATACTACGAAACGCCGCGTGTCGGTCGCTGGTTGACACTCGATTAAAGACAGAAATGAATAACAAGCACAATTTACGCTAGATACTAGATAGGCACGCGCCACGCCTACTTAACAAATCTCCCTTGATCTGTCGAGTTAAGATTGACCTTCTAATCTGCAATACTGCAAGCACATGACTGATAATAATGGATAAGTTAGAAAAAGACTTATTTATCTATTGAAGTCTTTTTCAACTTATTACTTATTACATTTTCCCGGTTTCTGAGAAAACAATCTTTGCTATTTCTGTCTAGTCAGGGTCAGGTACCAAATGTTTTAATTGGCAGGAGTGTTTCGGTAACAGAGTGTAGTTGAGACTCAGACTTGCGATATCAGACAAACAGTTTGTTGCACACCTGGCATACAAGACAATTTCCGGTTTAATGCATATTTACTTCAATTGCTATTTATATGATAAGTAATTTACATTTTCAGCAAATAAAAATTCTAATTAGTCCCACATTTTACGTATTTATTCTAAACTCGCATCTTGCATAGCAAGTCTTTAATTTTTTTTATCTTATTACCTTAAAGAGTTTAAAACAAAAAAAAACACTTAGAAGTTAAAATGTAAAAGTACCTGTATCATATCTGCTATGTTTAGTATGTCGACTAGGCATATCTTGGTTCTCCACATGACCAAAGGTCCTGAAGCCCACTGCAAATTGCGCGTATGGACTTATCTCGTACAATTCTGAAAAGAAGATTTGTACCACAGATTGACGGACTTTATGGATGAAATAAAGAATAAGATTATCCTAGTAAGAAAATATCAATGTAAATTAAAGACATATAAATGTACTAATTTTTAATCATTTGCGTTTCATGACAATATAATTATGTTGACGGGAATTAACGCGATCACGTATTTAAAAGCCTTAGATTTGCACTGGCCCTGGGCCTAACCTTTTAATTTTTTTTATATAAAGAATATTAGTAACGTGGTTCACACATTACTAGTATTCTTGTTAACCCCTCCAGCTAAGCTAAACATGCTTGTGTTAGGAGTGGGTTCACGTAGGTAGTGCACTGAGTGGTGTTCGAACCCGCAACCACTTGATCGCAAGTCCGACGCCTTAGCCATTACACTACCGCCGCTTTAATAATAATATGTGACTATGTGTACTGTGAGTAATATGTGACCGCGTTAATTCCCGTCAACATAATTACAAATAAAATATATACTATATTGTTTTTTTTATTAGATGGTACGACCAAAATTGTATACATGAAAAACCAAATTATTGTATTGCATCTTACTGCTTGAACATCGTTTTTTACTACAAATGAATCGTTTGCTATTTCATGGTATGGTTTTGCTAATTTTATGATGATATCAATTATAAAAAATATCATTGCGTCAACTAAAAATACCCTATACTTTGAAACCATTTTTATACATCGTATTTCGTTTGTGTATAAAACGTCATCGATAGATTACTTACCATGCTTACTATTATTCCTCATATGTATTGGAGCGCTATATATCCTATTCTGGGCATTCATAGCATTCTCTTTAACATTGGCGAGATTGGTGTGAGAGGTGTTAGCGGTAAGATTACCGCTTTCAGACTTATTGTCTACTGTTATTGAGTCACGATAATCTGTTAAATTGCCAGTCCTGTAAAACGCAAGTCAAATTTGAAATGAGAGGTTTGCTTTATCTAAGATTACAAATAGAACATAATGGGAATAAAAGGAGAAGAGTAATAATTAGGAAGAAGATGTAATAGAGTAAGATCCCAGAGCCCCATTATATGCGCGTGCACTCATTTTTAGGGAGACATTTTAAATTCGTCTGGGGGATTTTCGGCCCCAGAATTTGGCAAGCTGCTTACAAATAGCATTAAAATAGTTCTGTAAACATGCGCTCGTACGCACGGCGACATTTTAAATGTGTCTGGAGGATTTTTGGCCCCCCCGCTTTGTCTGGCTGCTTAAAAATGACATCAAAACTCAGATAAGTAAACTTACGTTATTTTTTTCGAACTTAAAAGCATCAAGCATAAAATAAACCACTTAGAATTAAAGAAAAGTAACCAATGATTTAGTGTAACTTTAGCACGTGGTATCAAAAATTGGCAGGCGGCCCAAGCCAGCCATGCATACCTTCAGAGTTGCTACTAATTCTATGCCATACATTTTGTTCGTCAGAAAATAATTAATGTCTAGTGGCCCTGGGATCTTGGTCTACAAGTGAAGAGTCTTATATCTTAAACAGTTATATAGTTTAATATGTCAAGTTTACTTAATTTGGTTTCTCTAGAAGTATTTACGTACCGTTGTCGCTTCACTAGTATGTAGATACAGCTTATCAAGCACAATGTAAGCAATATTGAACTGCATATTATAACCAGCATATTCAAGTCAAAAATCTCTGAAGGTGGACCGATTTCACCTGGAATCGATATAAAGGAAAATCTTTTTAGTTCTGCCCCAAAGTACTGTAATGAAACCCCATGTGGTTTTTATTTAAGCGTCGGTAGAGTAATGACTAAGGCGTCGGACTTGCGATCAAGAGGTCGCCGGTTCTAACCCCAAACAGTGCACTACCGACGCGACGTGAACCCACTCCTTAACAAGCATTTAGCTTAACTGGCGGGGATAACAAGAATACTAGTAATGTGTTATACACGTTACTTAAAGAATACTTCTTTACAAAAAGCCTGCGACTTCGCTCATGTAAAAATATATATATAAAAAAAAAAACTGGATAAAAGGTACCCCATGTCTTTTATGGTGATAGGTTGAGTAGTTAAGGCGTGAAAGTGTACCAAACAAACTAACAAACTTATTTCACATTTACAATATTGGTTATGATGTCCAAAATCTGATATTGGTTAGTATTGACTTCAATGTATCTAAAATCTGATACAAAACTTTTACACGTTATGCATCAATTTGTTTCCTATCATGAGTCATGTAGAAATAACAATGAATATAACTATTAAACATTTCGCCATAAGCTAAGGTTTGTTTTCACTGTTAGTCAGATATTTACTTTATTTGACTACCTACTAGCTTTTGTAATAAAGTAAGTAGGTATTTGCTAAAAATGAAACATTCAAATGATGAAACAATTGATGACGTACCTATATGTAGACGTAATTGAGGACTCATTTTATGAGAATTGTTATACCTATTTTATTTGTATTTAAAAATTATAATTTCCGTATAACTTTGGTGAGTGTGATATTACGTTTTGTTAGGTTTGAATCATGATCGTATAGTAATATTGAACCACTTACTTCCATCTTCGTTTTTGGTAGCATAATTATATGTAGTAGTAACACTTCCTGCTTCATTGGTAGCTGTTACTCTGACCTGATACCATGCACCGGGTGACAGATCAAGGATGGCATATGTTGGTATTTTAGTCTGGTACAAGCTTTGAAGGTTCCACGATAAATCTGTGTAGGGCTGTAATAGCAACGAAAAATATATTTATGTGTTGAAGTACTGAGCATTTGGCTTCTATGTTGCTTAAAACTACTTAAAGAACATAATCTGTTGACCAAATAGATAGATAGGTACTCTTTATTGCACATCAAAAGAGTATTATGCAATCTAGAAATATAATATGTGGTAACAGTAAAATGGGCGGTCTTATAGCAGGCTGCGGTCTCTTACAGACAACCTTGTCTGTAAGAGATTATACATGATTATACTGAAAAATTATAAGAAAAAATATGCAATTTGCGACAACAATCTGATTAAGTATACCGCAATTTGTATTATTATCTAAACAATACACATGCATACATTATATATAAAATACACATAAAATATATAGTTAATATGAAGTATAGGTAATGATCCTTGATGGGTTGTTTCCTTGTTGGTTGCTGAAAAATAGTTACTGAGTGTGCATTGGATAGCGTAAATATACGTAGTATGGGGCCAAAATAGCCAATGGTGCCGATTCTATTGTACACTCGACTAAACTAAAACCTGACTTAATTTCTTCGCAGCGAAAATACTTATTTGTTCAAATGTCGTATAATTGCCACGCAGCGATAGTCCCTAAATATTCAAATGCCGTATAAAAACATGTTCAAAACGAACTAAGATGACGTTATTTTAATCGACACCTACGAATACGCTTACTAAAAACACAGAGCAAAAGAGATGGCATTCAACGGATAGCGGCTCTCGCTGCGTGGCATTAAAGTTTATTTAAGCGTATTAGACATTAGTCGACAAATAAATTGCTGCAATCGATAGCGACATATGTTACCTACTTTTTTCAATTAAAATAAAAGACCTTGTTTTGAAGTGTACAAGGTTTAAATCTTATATGAAAAAAAAATTGTGAATTTTAATTTAGCGAGTGAAGTAACAGAATTGGGACCAATAGCTAGAAGTGTGCAACTTAAGCCATTGCTCACATAAAGTTGACTAATGCCGCGTTCCAATAACCAAGAAACGATTCGTTTTACTTACGGACGGTACGATTTTCGTTGAAAATTCAACGAAATTTTACGGTCCGTAAGCAAAAAGAATCGTTTCTTGTTAATTGGAACGCGGCATAAACGTGTCTCCCTGCATAGTGCTAGGGTTCTTGTACAGTTTACTTTGTAAGTTGGAGGACTGTAGTGTGGTGCCGATATTATATTAGTGGTGCTCATTCCTATCTGCCATTTCATCTTTCAATTATAATATATATCATAATTTTAAATTATTATTTCAAAATTCTTATCATAATATGCCTTTTTTTTAGTTTTATAAGTAAAATGTATTGTACATTAATATATTTTTATTGATATTTGTTTTATTAAACAGTTTAGGGATTTCTATAAGCAGGGAAGCGCGAAATAGTCGTAAATTTCAGTAATGGCATTACGCGGAAAAGACACATTTTTAAGCCTGCCAGTAACAGTTCAAAAAGTGTTTGCTGAATTCCGGAGTCACAATAAATGACTGGCCTGTTGGCCTAGTGACCCTGACTGCTATGCCATAGGTCGTGGGTTCGATTCCCACCCCAGTCTGGATGTTCTTTGTGTCCGTTGTTTGTATGTTTGTAAAGTCCCCCGTGACACAGGTGTAATTCCTAGTGCGGGAGTTGTCTTTTTAAAAAGAAAAAAAAAAGAAAAAAAAAGTAATCTTTCATCTGCTTAGAGTAGTTATCAGTCAGTCAAAAGCCTTATTATACCTACCATATTGTTGTGAGCTCTAGTCCAAGTTCTAGCACCAAGCTGCCTATATTCCACTTCAAGAGCATTAAGGGTGCAACCTCCATGGTCCCACCCTGCGAGTTGTACGTAAATGTGTGATGAGTTGCTCCACAGCCACTCGTTTGTCGATGGTGGTATAGGTACTAGAAATGTGCAATAGACACTTGACTTGGTGACATAATTTCACATATTTGTCAATTATACCGCATTTCGATCGACACCAAGTCGTCGTTGTCGTAGAAAAACGACGGATTTGATTTTTAGTAACATTTTACAGGAGAGCACTTTAAAGTTTTCAAATGTTGTTAGTGAAATCTGAAAATGTTACTGTGTGTATGAGTTTTGAAAAATGTTTTTTTTTAGATAAAGTATAATGTTGTCAGTAGGATTCGATTCGGATAGAAATCTAAATCCGCCGTTTTTCTATGACTGCGACGAAGTTAAATGTTTCAAATCCTATTTTCGTTGCATATAACTGGGGCTCAAGTAGTAAGGAGGCATTTTTTAATATTACTAAGATAGCATAACGTTATCTTTTCTCCATTTAAATTAACGCTGGTTGGTAACCCCTTGAAAGTTTTGTCTAATTAAATAAAAAAAAATAAAAAATGTGAAAATTGGCCAACTGATGTGCCTGTCCTTGTGGCTTTTTGAATCACTGAACGGACATTCAGGTACGCGACCCCGGCCTCTTCCAGCTACTGCAGTCTCAGTCCCGTTCCCCATCCGAGACTTGCGGTATCCCTAGCTCCCTCGCCCTATCCGTTTTCTTTACTCCAATTCACCTTCTTTTTTTGTCCCGTCTGAAAACAATTATATTCCCAAGGAGGGTTCGCATCAGGCAGGCGGCCGGCCATAAACTAATCAAGCCAAAACCCTATGCCTAAAATATTTAAACAATAAAAAAAAAAACTGAAGTAAACATATCTAAGTTAGAAATATAATAATTATTTTTACACTGCGATTACATGAACGTAACAGCGCTTACCGCCACCCAAAGTACTGACATCCAAATACGCCGGTTGTGAGGTCCCGACCTTGTTCGTAGCAGTAATTCTTAAAGAATACTTTGTTCCACACTTTAGCCCGGCAAGGGCATGCTTTTGAACGCCTGACAGATTGGGTAACTTGTTGGCAGGCCACGCTTCTCGCCATGGACTGTTGGCCTCTTTCCAGGTGAGACTGTAACCTAAAAAAGTGGTAACAAAGAAGTAAGAACATATTTAAAATACGGTCGTTTATATTATTATTATTTATACCTACAGGTATCCCTAGTGCAGGCATTATAGTTTAATTTTTAAAAAACACTAGCAATGTGAAGAGATAGAGGGGCTCGTGGCTAAGTGGTAACCGAGTAGATTAGTACATTGCAAGGTTAAGTAATACTAGCCAGGTCAATCTTAGGATGGGTAACAATTCTTAACACGTTGAGATCCCTCCGGGCCTCGGAAAGCACGTTAAGCCGTCGGTCCCGGTTGCGATACGAACATCTGTCCCATTCGTTACGGGTAGTTGGAGCCCTAAAAAAACGTCCGGCAACCTGGTCTAACTACAGAACTTCGATATCGTCTAGTACTTGCGTTGTGGAGGTCTGATAACAGTTGCTTCACGTAAAATATCGAAGTTCGGCCGTTTCGTAGTTAGGCTGTAAGCCGACCCCAACTAAGTTGCGAAAAGGCTCGGAGGATGATTAGCAACGTGGGTCACACATTACTAGTATTCGTATTCTTGTTAACCCTTCTAGTTAAGCAAGGGTGGGGTCCAAACCCGCAACCACTTCATCGCAAGTCCGAAGCCTAAGCCATTACGCTAACACTAGTGTAAATCACTTATCAGCTTATTCTTCTTTTACTTCAACTACTAGCTGTGTCCAAAGTCTTAACCGCGTTTATGGTTACTGCTCCACTTCTTAGGGTCATATAGTGATGTTAAATAGCTCATAACCTTCCAAAATAATTGGGCTAACAAATGCAAGATTTTTTTATCAAAAAAATATGCAAGGAATAAAAAATATATTTCGAAGTACTTACTTATTTTCTGGCTAGCGCTTCTGTTACTAATAGAATAGTATGGTTGTTCCCATTCAACTAAGATGGAGTCCTTGTAAGGCGTTGCTCGGAGTATAGGCGCCTCTGGTAATGGTAACACGATGACAGTGTACTCTACGGAGTCAGAGCCGTAGAGGTTTTTCGCCAGGCAAGTGTAGTTGCCGCTTAAAGATTGATCTATATCTGAATAAAACATAATTTTATTTAAAAAAGGTTCTAGCATGATATTATGATTAATCACATAATATCACATCGCATCACATCACGTCCCGTCACATCACATCATATCAAATCTCATCATATCACATCATGCCATATCATGGCATAGTCTGATCAGGAGGCCATAGTCTGCAGGGGTTCCCGGAAGCTTCCTTCCTAGGGTATCCCGGGTCCCCTGCAATAGACTCACTTGTGACGGAACACCGTGTGTCGGTTCGAGTCCGACATACCACTTCACCCTCGGTGAGGTGATGACCCGTGGGGGTTTCCACACGATAAAAAAAAATAAAATAAAAAAATATATATATCATGGCATATTATAATATATACATTATGTTATGTTATTTGTAGAACTACGGAATCTAAAATGGTGCATGCTTGGTGGGGCTTATGCGTAAAGAGGCTATAAACTTTTATGCCATCTTAGTAGCATATTACAACCATTCATTATGAATTAAAATTAAGTATATATTTCAATGCAGCATACTTTATTTGAATCAGTTCCAACTAGCACCATGACATAAAAATGTTACCATTAAATGAAAACTTTAAAGATGATGATCTTAAGAAATAACTTTACTTACTATTTATCAGCAAGCTATCGTCATGGTTCCTGGTGAACCTTGGGTGATGGGTGATGATATTGTGTTTGTGGTACCACACAGTGCGAGGTGGTGGTACTCCCACACATTGACATACTAAGAGTAAGGAGCTTCCAACTCCAACTGAGATGATTCCGCCAAGAGAAGCCACTCCAGCAACAACTGAGGTTCAAAGATACAGAATGAATATGGTTTTTTGTGCTTCTAAAACTCATTGTTCACGATAATAGTATATTGATAGTAGTATACAAAACAGACACGAATCATTACGATCAAAGTACTTAGTATTGAATGTAAACTATATGGAAATAACAGATCGATACAGATGATAAAAGATAATATATCGAAGTGATAATTAAGAAAAAAGCTTTTATTTTAATGCGCTTTTCTGAAGGTCAGAAATCACGCAAGTCTTGGAAATAATGATTATATATCGCAATACGCCAATATTTTTTTTTTTTATTTAATTTTGTCAATGAGAAAAACAAGGGAGAAATGACTCACCCAAATAAATAATTTTTCATTATAATTTTTAAGTCATTAAACCGCAAGATTTACACAGATTTTGGAAAGTATTTTTTTTTTTAAAGAAATCAAAAACATAAATGTCATTCACATTTAGGCAAGTTGTTTGTCAATAAAAAAGAAACCAAATCAGAATTTATTCAAGTTTAATTAGGTTATAATGAAAATTTTGTAAATGGTTTAATATGATCTTGACGAGTTTTTTATACTCATAAGGATCTAGATATAGGTTTGCATCAAATACTCGTCAATTTCATATTTAACCATTAACAAGATTCATATGGTAACATGGCTGATCTTTATGATAAATTCTGATTTGTTTTCTTTTTTAGTGGCTTTTGCCTTTATTTTTCATTTCTCGTAAAGTATTAAAGTCATACTTTTAGAATTTGGTGTAGTGGAAAGGCCTATATGGCGTATACATTATATATATTTCATTTAAATAAGTTTATCCGATCTTGAGTTAGAGGGGTTCTGAAAAGGGCTCGAAATGGTGTTAATATTGTACTGGAGAGCTTTGGAATTTATATTATTATTTTTATATGTTCTTAATGTACATAATAGTTTTATATATATATATATATATATATTACTGCAGATGATACCTATATGTTTCTTACTATATAAATTATACTGTATACTGGGTCAATTGCACCGGATAAAATCACTGAATAAACTTTGGAGGTACTTAATTATCAATTCATAGGAATCTTTTTTTTTATGTATTGTCACCGATTACTCGACTACGCCTGAACCGATTTGGAAAATTCTTTTTTTGTTTCAAAGGATATACTTCCCAGGTGGTCCCATTTAAATTTTATCGAAATCAGTCGAGCAATTTTTGAAAAATCAACTAATATCTAAAAGTTGTTTGTATACATCGATGATATTTTCGTTTACTCCGAAACTTTGATGGTCTAGCCATGTTATATTTAAACAAAATACGTCTACTTTCCACTAAAAAGCACATTGAAGTCGGTGATACTTTTTTTAAAACACGTTTTATTCACACCTTAATGTATGACGTAAAAGGAAGAACAATTAGTATTTCATTTTCCTCCCAGTAACAAAAACTGCGATTTTGGAGGATATTGTCATATTTCCTTAATGAAATGACGTATGTAATAACTTAACTAATTAGTAATTTAATATCAAAAATTCTATAACAAGGCAAATAATATTATTTATCCTTTGACACTGAATATTATCATAAGACTTAGGTGTAGTACAAATGTTTTGTATTTTACGTAATATAGAGGTAACGTGTTTTGTGGTAAACGAAGTCACGTATTCAAACGGAATCACGTATTTAAAAGGTGTGGTTCCACTGACCACGGCCGGTGCAACTTAAATGAAACGTCAGGCAAATCAAAATAAGTGTCAAGAGAAAACTTATACAGAGCAGTGGATTCCTATTCCTATCTTGAAATACCTCGATGCGTGGGAGTATGTGTCACTCTTCTTGTAGCACTTCCTTCCCCAGCGCTGGTACTGGCTGTCACCCATGCTTCATAAGTTCTCCCGGAGACAAGACCCTTCACTTCAGCCGTCGTTCGACCTTCAGAGTCCACGCGGTACGTCTGTGGTGGACCATTGCTGTGATAATTGACACGCTGTACTACAATCATGATGATTTTGGTATTTAGTGGTAAAAATAAAAAGAAATATTTTCTGCAACCTTTAAATAAAAAAAAAAAATATTTAAATACTACCTTGTAGTATTTGAAATAAAAATATGGAACGAAATATATCGCATTGCTATTACGAGACTGTATCAACCCAAAATAGGGTGAATTTGAGATAATTCATTTTTCATACGTAAATATCAATTCCCTACGCGTCAATAAATATAAAATACAAATAATACATTGTAATAAGCCAAATTTTTCAACAAAACAACTAAAAATAATTCAATTTTTTTTTCTATTTGTTCAGACAATAAAGTATTAACTCAAAAATTGGAAATAACTTGATAACTTGCAATCTTTTAAATAATTCATTAATACAGAAATCCCTTAATTTTATCAATAATTTATATACGGTGTTCACTTTTTATAATCTTTAACAGGAAGCGAGTAATCAGTTTTCTGCCGTTTCTGAAAAAAGGTTCATTTTGAGTTGATACACTCTTGTAATAGCAGTGCGATATGCATCAGTCTAAGGTAGACTGGTAAAAACTGTATAGGCATTTTTTACCAGTCTACCTAAGTCCGTCATTGTACAATTTTTTTGTGCATAGCAAGTGTTGAAATAAAATAAAAAATATAATGAATTTAAACTGATATTCATGCTATTTAAAGATTAAAAGTAAAAATAATATATTGTTAAGCAGATGTAGCTTACATTATATTCACACATATTTGCCTGTTCTTCTCCACTGGATCTACGAATTGGAACAGGCAACTAGCTACACGACTGACTTAGTCTGACTGACTACTACTCCTGACTATTCAAAAATACACATAATGGTTTAATTGAAATAAATGATTTTGATTTTGATTAGTTTTAGAGTGCGGCGACTTTGACCAAAAAAACTTTGGGCTTTTAGTTCGTATAGATAACCAGCTGTCGTTTTCGTTTCGTTGTGTGACTTCGTTCGCTTGAAAAAATTGGTCAAATCCAAGTCCCACGAGAACTGTACATTTTCCGAGATACGCGGGATAGCTTTTGTGCTATTCCAGACTATAATCTATCACTGTGCCCAATTACATCCAGATCCGTTTAGCCGATCCATCAATTCATCTTTCTTAACAAGCCTTTATGATATTAGTAAGATTAAAAAATTTAAAATAGATACTTACCTAGAAGTAGGCTTTACGTAAACGGTGTAGTGCATAAGCTCTCCGTTTGGATATATTGGTTTCTTCCAACTTATGAGAAGAGAAGACGATGACAACACAAGGATTTTGATGTCCGCTGGGGGACCGGGAACTGGGACATAAGAATTATATGATCACAAATTAGAAAAAGAGAAAATTGCAAAGTTTTTATAGGGGATTACCTTTATAAAAAACTTCTGATGTGTTTAGTCTCTGCTAAGAGCAAAGCCTTTTAGCAAGAGAATTGTCTTTTTAATTGATTAGCTACAGTAGTTTGGTAACGATGTAGTTATAGTAGGTGTTGTATGTGAGTTAGTAACTGAATCAATTAAAAGTATTATTATATTAAATATAAGTAAGTTAATTAGTGTTAAATGAAATAAGTTTATAAAACCACAGAATTTGGCTTGACGTCATCACTGTGACAATTAACATAAGGATAAGTTGTTGAATTTAATGACATGTTAGCACAGTTGCTAACTCTGTTGATCTAATTGAGGAAACATTTGACAAATTCAAATGTCCGTTATATTTTATGTGTTGTAAGATTATTAAAAGTGGAAGTTATCTTTTAAAAAGAAGAGGTCCAGTGTGTAGTACAAGTAGTACTCAGTATACTAAAACATTTTATTAATTATTTAACAATCCAGGAAATACCTTTATTTTATGATAATCGCGTAAAACCCGGTGCCATATATATGAATATTCAGGCCATGACAATTTACTGTAGAACGACAATTGACTGTAGGTATATTTAAGATATATTTACTAACACATAATTTTTCATTTATCTATAGGCCTATGCAGCTTAAAATAAAGGATTAATATTATATACACTCGAGAACAATGAATCCGGTTCACATAAAGATACCTAAAATCTCGGAAACTAATAATGCTAGCTTTGTGAAATAAATTGTGCTAGACTTTTTGTTTTAAAAAGTTAGTTTATTCGTATGCTTTTGCGCAGTTCCATTATTCAAGTACCAAAATATTTGATCTCAATAGTGAGCCTCATTCTTCAATTCTATCAATAGTAAAGTTCATATTTAACTACCAGCATATTAATACTTTGTTTGAAGTTGCTATACACTCACCATCTTGTAAAGTGGCACAAAGGATTGGATATGAGTACGGTCCCGCGCCAAAGTTTGAGAAGCCAGCTACTTTGACTGTGTAGTTGGTGTACTTCAATAGTCCTTGCAGATACAGTTCTGTGTGCAGAGATGTTTGGTTCTGCCAGGCAGCTTCTGAAAAGTGAAAATAAGTTTGTATTTAAGCGACATTTTGATGAACGATATTTAGGCATCCGCGCAAATATAGAAAATATTGGAGGTATAGAATAGAAGTCTACTTAGCGCTCTGAATAATATTCCTAAGAACAATTTTTTTTCTTACCATCTGTGGCAAACAGGATTGTGTACCCAACTAGCGAACTACCCTGTCCTGGTAGACCAATAGGCTGCCAACCAACTCTCAGAGACGTTGAAGAGACTGCAGTGCATTCTACAGATGGAGGGGCCTCTTCCGGAGCTAAAAAGAACAATAACAGATGAATTGATAAGGAAAAGTGGAAAATACTTTTAGCTCGTGGCTAAGGGGTAACCGAGTAGGTTATCACATTACAAAATTAAGTAATACTAGAAAGGATGGGGATCTAGGATGGGTAACCATTATTAACACATTGAGACTCCTCCGTGTCTCGGAGAGCACATTAAACCGTCGGTAACGGGTGCCATACGAACATCTGTGGTATTTGTTAGGGGTAATTGGAGCCCTAAAAAGTCCGACAACCTGGTCTAACTACAGAACTTCGATATCGCCTAGTACTTTCGTTGTGGAGGTCTGATAGCAGTCGCTTCACGTAAAATATCAAAGTTCGGCCGTATCGTAGTTAGACTGAAAGCCGACCCCAATTTAGTTGGGAAAAGGCGTGGAAAAGGATAATGACTTTTGTTAACATAGCACAAGAACAAAATGCTTTTATATAATAATCATTAGATTTTGAAGCTGTGTTTTAAATTCCATCAAAATATATCCAAGTGAGTATACTGATGTAAGTCGAGTAAAAATTTTGTTTGAATTGTAATAGAAGGGCCCACCTGAAACCAAAAGGGAAAATTATGTAAATGATTATAGTGGTATATGATTGATTATAAGTTGTAGTAAATAACTTACAAAAATATCGTCAAGTAATTACAATTACAAATTAAGGCATGAAACGTTTAGTAAAAACTTCGATGTATCAGATAACAAGTAAAAATAAAAATTACCTCCTTCTCTTGTATCTTGAAAAACAGGTAATGAGAATGGTCCTGAACCTGCGTTTGTGAAGGCAGATATAGACACTGCATATCTGAGGATACAGAAAAAATACAAAAATTCTGCTGAATTTAAAGAAGTTGAAAAGAGCTTATAATGTTTGTTTAAATGTGTTTGAAAATCAGAAGCCAAGTTTTATTAAACCCTAATGTTATTTAGTATGCAAATGTAACAAAATGTGTACGTCTATCATGTAAAGATGTTGTAGTCTTTATTTGCCAAAATTAACGTAGTATGCAAACACTATATATGATTAAAGTTTCTAGATATCTGTATGTTACGAAAGTTATACACCATGAAGGAGCCATTATAAACAACATTCATAATAATTCTTACAAATAGACTTAAGTATCAAGCTCAATTCCTAAAATATACACCCAAAACTACAATCACCATCTAAGAATAGTTTTGATGTCATACCTGGTATTCTTCAAAAGTCCACTTAATAACGTTTCCTGCTTCCCAGATAGTTTAGATACTTTTACGGTTCTAGTGTCAGCTTCATCTGAAACTAGAATTATAAAAAAATTGTGTTTGGATTTAGCATTTGTTAAAAGAATCTCAGCATTCAGCATCGTACAAAATTTTATTTGCTACTTTGACTTCATAAGTTTTCAGTACAAAATCTGCCTTTATTTCATTTGCACGTCAAAATGTAAGTTGCTTAAAGTATTTTGTATATATTCTTACAATGTGATTTTATACCTGTCCCAACGCTTTGTGCGACAGCTTTTACATTATACCCAATAACGATACCATTGTGAGAATCTTTTAAGGGTGGTGACCAAGAAATATACAGTTCTCCTGGATTTTCCGTTTGTTCTACTTGTACGTTTACTGGGGCGGATGATGGAGCTGGAAGACAAAATAGTTTTCATTTAGAAGACAAGTGTAAATAAATTGTATTTCGACCAAGCTTACAGCATAGATACGGAGATGGAAATGGGGTTTAAAAATATTTTTTAAAATAATAATCTCACAATCTGTAATAGTGTTAAGCGTTGTAAGTTTAGTCTATATGTAGCAACGTACACAGCTTTGTGAACTGAACAAGGGTGATGTTAACAGAGCAAATGATTAATTGCGGTTTAGACGCATAGAAAAGTCATTTCAAAATAATGAGCCTAGCCAATTATAAAAGGCAATAATTGATTATTATCCTTGCCTTCCTCATGCGTAGTAAAATGTACAGGCGCAGTATACAAACTGATGCCAACTTGGTTGCCTGTAGCCACTCGCACTGCATATGCTGTCGCTGGGCGGAGGTTCTGTAACTCTACTGTCTGGCGGACATCTTGATCTTTTCTGGAATAAATAATTTTGTCACTATAATGCAGATATTATTATACATTTTAGTCTTTAGATTCTAATTCTATAGGTGTATAAATAATTCTGTCTATAAGATAATAAAAATGTTCAAGCATGGGTTCTATTCACAAAATCGCTGCGGCATATTATTACAGAGCAGCACTGTAACATAGAGTTTTCAATAGTATTGCGCGCACTTGAATTGTGAGTAGCCGCAAGTGTAACAAGGTTCTAGCCTACAACCTAGCCTTAGTAATACCATATGTTTTGTATTCGTTACCACACCAAAAATATTCTACTCTATTTGTGAGTATTGCTTTTAGTATTGCTTTTATGTACCTGCTAATATTGATAGTGTTAGCGTGATCCCAAACAGCGTCGTTATAATGTAAGTGTGAATACTGGAGGGAGTAATGTCGAGCGTGGGCTCGAAGTATATCTCGCCAAGAAATTGTAGCCGTACGAGATCTAACTGCTTCGATGCGCAGGTCTGACGGTGGAGTCGGTGGTTCTGGAACATGGCAAGATTATGAACTTTATAAAATGTGACTATGTTACGTTATATTTGTTATTACATCATCGATGTAGAATGACATTTAAAATAATTATCGCATCCAGTGGGAATATTTTTTTGATGGCACCTTGTGAACTAAAACATTGAATATCCTTAAGTTTACTGACATTGAAAATCCGGTCTACCTCTATAGAGATTTACGATAACTTTAGGGCAGGCGATCAACCTGACATCAACTAAGAAAATATTAAATCGAACAAAATAACTATCGTTAGCGTACCGTAGAATAATTTAAAGATTAGTACGAGTATAGCTAATAGTCATTAACTATTTGAATGTGCTTACCTAATATGGTAAGATGTACATTAAAACTAGCAGCACCATAGGGATTGCTGGCTCTGCACTGATATATACCAGCATCGTTGGTTTCTGAGTATTGCAGGGTAATGACGCTCTGCACTCCTAGTGCAGTTTTGGTTTCGGTCATTTTGACTCTGTAAAGAATTGCGGGTTCTGTTAATGATGAAGATCGATATACCAACCCTCTTGAAATAAACATAATATGTGCTGCTCTCTTATAGCAATATCGCCAATGAGAAGGAGATACCTATAAAAGATGTAACAGAGCTTTAATCTTGGAAGTCTCCTCAATAACAAAACAATGTCTCTAACTAAATGGGTTAAGCCGTTGCCGAGGAATTCGTGAATGGCAATAAATATAGTAGCTCCTCAGTAATAAAACATTATGAACAGATTATGAGTTCAGGTATTATGTTTCTTGGACGGATTTACTGAGCATTTATTTGATATATTAAAATCTTGAGGTTAAAGTTTTTATAATATATGCAGAATTTTACAAACCTCTGATTATTAAAATCCAACATGCTCCCGTCATGCGTCCATGTAACTCTAATTGGTTCATCACCCATCGGTTTACATTCGAGGGCAACAGGATGTCCCAGTCTTGATGTAACATTTGTTGAAGGTGCTTCAAAATGGACCGGTTCTGGAACAAATAGCTGTACGATTGACAAAAAAATCTTGTAATGAAAGAAAATTTATTTACTTACCAATAAATCCTCGTATCTATGGCAGTGTTGTAATAATAACATTTTTTGACTGGCTTAACCGTAAATTACTTACTGTTTACACTCATCCAGACAGTCTTGCTCAATGGCTGTCCGACTCCATTTTCCACATTACAGGAATACAAGCCTTCATCAGTGAGAGATACCTCTTCAATTATAAGGGTGCCGTTAGGAAGACTCAATATTCCACCACCAGCTAACTCAAGCACTGGTTGCCAAGTGCCGAGGATGGCTGAAAATATTATGAGTATTATATTTAACACAAATGATTACGTTATCTTTGCATTTTTTAAAAATATGTGTAGTGTATTTGATTTTGAAATCAACATAAAGAGTTCCAGATATTTGATTTTAATATTTTGATGATTGTAATAAAGTGCGTGTAAAATAGTGTAAAATGTAGATGTGTACCATCTTTCTTCATCCAATGAACCTGTGGTTGTGGGTAACCGCTGGCGCTACAGGATACAGTCCCACGTCTTCCCAAAAGTAAGGAAGAGTTGTTAGGTTCTTCTAACCATTTTGGTGCCACTGGAACCCAAAAACTAATTATTGTGACTTTTTCTACCCAAATATAAATACACTTACTGGAATTATGGTCTTTTCAGTTTGAAAATAATAAAGCTTCAAGTTATTATTTTTTATTTTTATGGTATATGGGGCAAACGAGCAGACGGGTCACCTGATGGTAAATGACTAAGAGTCACAAGTGCGTTGCCGCCCTTTAAGGTGGGATTAGGGGAAGAGGAGGACAGGGGGGAAGAGTGGGAAGAGGGGAAGGGGAAAGGGGGATTAGAGGGTAGCAGAGGGGGAGAGGGGAAGGACGGGAATAGGGGAGAGGGAAGGGTTAGGGCCTCCGGTAACCTCACTCACGCGGCGAAAAGTAATGCAAGCATTGTTTCACTGCCGGTTTTCTGTGAGGCCGTGGATATATCTAGTGGAGTCGAGCCTGCCCATACATGCCGCAACATGGCTCTCCCACGTGTAATTATGTATGTAAAAATAATATGAGATAGGGTACTGTTAGTAAAGGCTAGCTCTACTGTAAAGGTATTGAATTTTTGTACAAGGATATGCTGACGGGTTAAGTACCTCCAGCCTACAACCGACAACAATTAAGTAGCATCACTTTCTAAATGTTGCTCTTTTGTTAATTAGTTGATTTGTCAGAGCTCCACAAGGGAGTGTCTCCTTGGACCTGGGGACAAGCCTTTATCGTGTCCCAAATGGCTCATGTTCCAATTAAAGAATAAGCGCCGTAATTTTGAAAATCTGAAACTATGGAGCTTCTCACGAAACTGAACAAGTTGTATTTTAGAAAATGTATTACTACCTTTGATATATAATTCTGTAGAACGATTTACTTTGGCGACGTGATTAGAAGCTACACAAGTGTATGTTCCGCAATGCTCTAAGGACACCTTCTTGATAACTAAGGCACTGAAAAGCTCTGAATTTCGTTCAACCACCTGCAAAATAAAATATTATTATAGACTTTTATTAGTATTGTAAATTAATGTTGTTTATAAAAATACGCAGAATCAAGTGGAATGTATAGTGAATGTACCGTTTTCTAAATTAAAAGTTGAGATGAAAAAAGTATCTGATTTCAAAATCGGTATAGTTCCAAAACAAGTTGCTCTATGAATGCTCGCGGCTTTTGCAGATGTGCGTTTTCGTTTACGTACTACAATAGTAAACAACATCAACATTTAAAAAATAATTCAAAATGATTTTCAAAAGTACTACATTATTATAATATTTACCTACCTTTAAGTTACTAGGAATTCTTTTACTATCTTTTAACCACTCAAAATGGATTGGCAAATCCCCAGTTCGCACATTGCAGTAAATATTTACAATTTGTCCTTCCTGCAAATTAGTCCCAAGCAACAGATCATCTAAAACTGGAGCTTCTATGACCTGAATTTCGAATGCTCTTCTAGCCATTTCACCCGAAGGACTTGTGACAATACAGGTGTATACTTCACCGTTTAGTTCTTTGGAAACTTCAGGAATGGACAAAATTCCATTTATATTGACGCTAGGAGCATTTCGCCTAGTCTTCCGTTTTAGGTGCCTCTTATAACGTGATTGGAAGATCGCATTGGATGTCAAGAGCTTTCCTTTATATTCCCAATCAATTTTACTGAAAATCATATAAAATTAAGGTTCATTTTTAAATATTTTTAAAGGGTTGTAACGTTGTATTGAGATACGTTCTTAACCTACCTACATCTGTCGACTAGGGAAGGTTAATTACTATCCCCGGTCTCAGGGTTAAGCAAAAGCTAAAACATGATTAAAGACACAAATCTAATCAATAATCACGGTATACTGAAAATGAAAATTCTAGATATTTGAGGAACCCAAGTTAGATAGCAAACCATGAATAAGTATTATTAAAGAATACAAATTTCAGAAGAAAAATTACAATAACATGATGTTATTATGTATTAATACTGAAAAGCATACATTTATATTAAACAAATAGTTTTACCTAATAGGATATCCATAAAATGGACATCTCAAGTTGACTGATTCTCCACTTTGAACTTTAACTGGTGGTAACGATCTGATGTATGGTGGACCTGGAAAATATAGTCCCCGTTTAACAAGTCTCATAATGTATAGAAGTGGTGAAAGTTTATAAACAAGTACGAGTATGGTCAAGATCTTAATTCAAACATATGTTTATAATTAAGATCTTAGCCATTCCTAACAACAATAAACTGTTACAAGTGAGAGATTGATGGCTGAGTCCATTTATAACATAGCTAGCATTCTCTGTGTTCTAAGCAGCTGAAACAGTCAGATCAGTCAGTTATCAATTGAAGATACACACACTATTACTATACTATTTATTCGAATCAGCGGTTACAGCGTGAGAAACTATGACTGGCCTGTTAGTCTATTGTTTAGTGACCCTGACTACTGAGCCAGAGGTCGGGGGTTCCCCAGGACAAATAATTGTGTGATGAGTATGATCATTTTGTTCTGTGTCTGGGTGAAATTTATCTATAATATGTATGTATTTAGCAATATATAAGTATGTTTATCAGCAGTCTGATTACCATAGTACAGGCTTTGCGTAGTTTGGGATTAGACGGCCGTGTATGAGATGTGTGAAGTTATTATTATTATTAACCAAACATCTTTATTTTTTGAAATTTTCAGGATTTGGCTTATAATATGGGAGAATTTGCTGGTTGATTTTCATAGACTGTTTCAGTTAGCCTTTCATGTTTGATTTTATTGTTTATGATTAAAGCAATCTAAAGTAAAAGTAAATATTACGATATCGTCCTGATTTTGGTTTATAGATGCTAATTTTTTTTCATAAAATCACTTTGTTAGTAAAATTCAAAGCTTTCAATCTCAGTCAGCATTTAAATGTAGTGTAAAAACTTTAGTACGGAGTTTCTTACCATATACGTCGAGTCTGTTCTCGTGTACAGCTACATGGTCTCCTTCTCTAGCTGTACATGAGTAAAGTCCTCCATCCTCTACTCTTACTCTTGTTATATTCAGTTGTGTCACCACGGAGTTGTCTGATGTCATAACTTGGCCTAGGGCATATCTGAAATGATTGATAAACACTTTTAAAATTACCGGCATGAAATTTGCGACTACTTTTAAACCCGCTTGCTCATAATAGCTCTGTTTCATATACCTATGTTTAATACGGTCAGAGGTATGAGGAGTAAAGGCCAAGAATAACTTGCGCTGTTCTAATAATGGCATTTCTTACAAAATTGAACAAAAATAAATTATAATCCTGGAACGTCCAACGTTCCAGGATTATAATTAGAGTAGAGTGAATAGGCGTTTACCATATTCGTCCTCATCATCACTTTCATTCAGAGGAGTTGGAAGACAAACGCCTATTCTATTACTCAACAAAAAAATAAATCTTTATACAAATATACGAAAACTGATTCAGTAGCCGATTCTGGATAAACTATTCTCAGTCCTGCATGTGGGGCTATAAATTATAGTTTTCTACTTGTAACAGTAGTAACAGTAAAGATTTCTACTTTTGGTTTTTCTAATGATATAGGAGGCAAACGAGCAGACGTGTCACCTGATGGCAAATGACTACTGCCACCCATGCGCACCTGCAACTCAAGAGTCACAAGTGCGTTGCCAGCCTCTAAGGGGGGAGTAGGGGAATGGGGAGAAAGGGATAGAGGAGGGGGGAGAGGTAAGGGTTAGGGCCTCCAGTAACCTGAATCACTCGGTGAAAAGCAATGAAAACATTGCTTCACTGCTGGTTTTCTGTGAGACCGTGGTATTACTCCGGTCAAGCCGGCCCGATACAGATAGACGTGCCGAAGTATAGCTCTCCCACGTATATCTGTATCTAAAGTCTGCTGTGGTCTATCTTTTGGTAATAAACACTTAATCTTTATCCATTGCTTTAGCACTAAGAAGATCCATTACTCATAATGATACGATCTTTTGTTAGGTACTTTTCTAGGAGACTTCCTATTTGAAGGGAGATATCCTTTCCTCCTCTCTCTTATTTCATCAGAATTTCCTTACCTAGGATCAGTATTGCTAGAAACAACGATGCCATCTCTCTCCCACACGAACTGAGGTGGTCTGTCTCCTGTGGCTGCGCATAACATGCTGATCTGGATAAAATTATATTTTTTGTATCAAAACAATGTTTTCATAATAAAAACTTTCATGAGTGTTATTCCTATTAAAGGCATACGGTTTTACTAAATGAGCCTGACACCAACGCGGCAGGTTGCCTCACTCTTGATAAATGGCCCCGTTTGGCCCAAAACTATTTGGGCGTCGCCGAGATATACACGTAAGTAAAACCATACACTTTTAATAAAGTTCAAATACATACAACAAGATGGAAATATCCAGACCAATGCAAAGAGATATATTCTGACTGAATTTGCAGTCGAATGCTCTATCGCCGCTCCAAGTTCATTATAACTTACATCACCACCCGGAGTAACAGTCCTTTCAGTGAAGTGTTGAGTGATGACAACCCTAGCGTCTGACAGTCTTTTTCTTCTGTCCAGATCTAGAATAAAAGAAAATAATATGATACTGGGGTGTATGAAGTAGTAATACCAGTAACTACATTTAAATCAATAAAAAGAATCGTTGGGTTCGTATTGTGTATTTATGCATTCCATTCATGGTTTGAGTATACACCGTATAATGAAGAGGTGTCATTAAATTTTATGTCCTAGACCTAATGTATAGTCGCCCCATTTACAATAACTAGCAACCTGCCCCGGCTTCGCACGGATACAAATTATACACCTAAACCTTCCCCATGAACCTGATGAAAACCGCATGAAAATCTGATCAGTAGTTTTTCAGTTTATCACGAACAGAGAGATACGATACGATATAATTTGTTTTATAATTATGTAGTGATGATGAATTCATTCCAAGGCAAGTTATTTGTAAGTGCAACTATATAATCAAACAGCAGTAACATGGATACAAATTTCGATTCTGTCTGGAAATATCCTTCTAATAACAAAGGGAAAATGATAAGAATGTTAGGAGGATTTCTTTTGTAGATTGATTGAATTTTAGGGTTTTTTTTCTATGGCAAGATTATACATAGACATAATAAATGTCTAAATGTTCTAAAACCTAGGTGATTGCTATATCATATGGACAGAACAGTTTTATTTTAGACTAGCGACCCGCCCCAGCTTCACACGGGTGTAATGTAGATACTAATGTGGTGAACAATTATCGTCATATGATTATACAAATTTACACAAAACAATATTAAACTATACTTATAACCCTTCCTCTTGAATCGATCTATCTATTGGTGTAAACCCAATTAAAATCCACGTATTAACGGAAAAAAAAAAGCAAATTAAAATCCGTTGCGTAGTTTAAAAGATCTAAGCGTACAAACGGCGGAAGCGACTTTGTTTTATTCTATTTAAAGAAGATGGTGACCAAACACCGTTTGCCTTTTATTTCCAACAAATCTAAAATTATTTCAGGTGCTAATTTTCTAGAATTACTAGACTGCCACTTGAGAGCTATTTGTCATAATATGACATCATATTATACCAATAACTTCCAGCTCCATATATCAGTTTATTAACAAATAAAAAACACGACTTCGAATTTAAGCTTCAATGTATATCATCAAAATACAGATCACAATCACCGGTGAAAAGACACAGATTTTGAAATGAGTGCATTTTGGTCGAATCAACACCTATTCACCATCAATGCGACAAACAGTCCTCTATGTAAAGGCTGCCTCAACGCGGAGGAAACGGCCGCCCACGTGGTACTGGAGTGCGAGGGAGTGGCCACACAACGGGCAAGTATCCTCGCGGGAGCGAGGTCGCTCCTAGAAGCCTGTGAATGCCCCAGGAGGCTTCTGCCCTTCTGGAAGGAGCTAGGCTGGCTCAACTAGTCAGCCTACCTGAACGCATAGTGGACCGCTTATGAGTCTAAATGCGGAAACAGAGCCCTATACCAATATACCAATGCATGATGACCGCTTGTTTTTGTATACATACCGCGCGATACTGATGATATTTGATGTTAGTTGTATACTTATTATTTTCGGTACGGGTAACTTGAAATATATTTATACCTTTATAGCAAAATGAACATCGTTCCAACCGGGTGTCCCAAAGAAACATCACACGTTTTTCTCCCTTAACAGCTACTATAATTACTCACTGCAACAATGACTGCAACCTACTGTTTTGTAGCATCACTAACTTAAAGTGAATATTCCCTTACTGTATTGTCATTATTAACTTTTTAATTTACATCGACAACAAGTTAGCTTTCAGCTCAGAGCTTGCACAAGCAAAAAAATTTATCAATTTTGTGGTTTTATTTTTTCTTGTATAATTTATAATCCACTTCAGAATCCCTAGATACATGTTACATGATTTACAAACATAATATTAAACGTTAGCAAGGGTAAATTTACCAATTATCGTCGGAAGGGCCAAAGGGAAGCGGTATTAATAGCCATTTAGCTACGTCACTAAGTGCCTGATTTACATGAATTTGTGCCTAGTTGCTGCCCGTTGCCGTTCGTAGCCGCTCGTTGCTAGGAAACGTGACGCCATCTATATATTAGCGATATTCAGGATTGGTCGTGAATGCCTTGATGAAAACCCCAGTAGTTGGTGTCTACACTTGTAGCGAAAATGTTGGATCACAATGATATAAAAAGAGTCTTGTATGTGAATATGAAGTTTTAAATTGGCCTTGACATTGACTTTGACACTGACATTTCGACGTTTTAATTTGCACTGGCCGTGGTTGCATGCTGACAAAGGTATGTAATACCTATTATACGAGATCACGTTAATTCCCGTCTACATAATTATTATCATGGAACGCGAGAGATTAAAAGTTAGCATCTTTGTCAATATTTATCAATTGTGATCGGAGTTAGGTGTGCATCTCATAGTGGGGTCGCTTTGCACAACAGGCGGCCAAGTCTTCCGGACTTTACAGGGATTTCCTTTCTAGGGTAAAGAGTAACAAACATCCATTCATCCATCCATCCAAACTTTCACATTTATAATATTAGTGGGATTAGTGGGATTTCGATAAACACGTTTCCAAGACATAACGATACTGGTTTCGGAATTCCCTCCATGGAGAACGGGCAATTTTATCTAATGCAGTTATGATAATTATCGTAGAGGTTGAAGATAATTCAGCGCATTTTAACGATTGGTGGGAAGAGAACTATTTATATCGAATTCTTTTCTCACTGTCTTTTTGTGTTTTTATATGCTAATTTTCTAAGTATCTAGTTGTTGCTGTTGTAACCATTAACACGGTAGTCGGTATTAATGGTTACAACAGTAAACAGCAGTTACGCATCCCAGTAATATTATAAATGTGACAGTATGGATGGATGGATGGATTTTTTTTACTCTTTCACGCAAAAACCACCGAACCGATTGCGATGAAACTTAGAATTTAGATAACTGGAAACCTGGATTAACGCATAGGCTACTTTTTATCCCGATATTCACACGGGATCGGGACTTACACGGGTGAAACCGCGGGGCGCTGCTAGTATGAACATAACTCATAATCAAGAGGGGTACTTATCCTGGTCAAAAGTGTAAATAAATATTAATTGGGAGCAAATTCGTCTTCAGCTAATCAATCAGGGAGATTAGAGTTCGTAGCTTGCAGCAAGGTGCGGATGAGAAGTCCTAATTATGTAACAGGCGGTATATGTTTTGGGTCGATTGATTAATATTAGGTTTTTATCTATATAACAGAAGCTTATTTTATTTTCATCAGTATTGGGTTGAAACAGCGCTGCATGAAAATGAGCATATGAGTTTTATTCTGATTTTTTAAGGAAGTCCGATTCATTTTATTATGAGATGGCGACCAAATCCCTACAAATCTAAAACTATTGAGGCGTTTAATTTCTGGAATGACTTTATTTTGCAAGCTGAGTACAATTTATCAAATACCAATTCCGGATCCATGTATCTGTTAGTTAATAAACGAAAAAAAATACTGCTTGAAATTCAAGCTTCAATGTATATCAAAATAAATCATCAAAACACCGATTACAATCAGTTATATAAAAGACAATTTATTAAATAAGAGCATTTTAATCGAAGCAATCAATGAATACTCTAGTTAACCCAAGAAATCACTTGTATCGTTTAAGAACCGAGGGTAATTAAAACAAAAGAAACATTTTTTTTACAATGTTGGTAACGACATACATTTATTTCTTATATTCAATTAAAACGACTGGATCAATAGGCCTTTAAAATGGTTTCATTTCTAAAATTGGTTTCACAAAAAAGTAAATGGGTATCAGGCCAGTTTCTCTTGACCTTCAATGGCAAAGAAGACTAAAGTAATCAGATATCATGGAACCTATGAATTCGGATTTTACTGAGTATAAGTAGATAAAATTATAATTTATAGTTAAAAAAGAAGATTTCCAACAGTTTGAAAATAATTCATATTTACATTTAAGTCAGTGGAAATACCGAAAATGTATAATGGGAACTGTTCTATCCATGCTATAGGAACATGCTTTCATATGTGCACGCATTGCAATTGGGCCAACTCCTTTGATGTAGGTTTCTGTGATATTGGAAATTGATTGGCTCTTAATTGAAGTATTCCTTCAGCGATATGCTAATGATTGACCAGTTGAATGAACCACACTGGCAAGATTTAGAGATTACAGAGAACGTTAGGCATAAATTGCATATCTTTTAAAGCTAAGTATAAAAGTCTAAAAATGTTAACTCATTCCTGCCAGGACAAGAATGATTTTTGTTCGATTTGTAACTGATCGGCTCGGGGTTATTTATGAGGAGCAGTTTACATACATTAATTTAGCGCTACTTTCAACCCCCGACGCATAAAGGACGGGGTGTTATAAGTTTAACGTGTGTATCTGTGTGTCTGTATGATGCATCATAGCTGCTACTCTGATGGATCGATATTGATTTAGTTTTTTTTTGTTTAAAACGTGCCTTGCTCGTGAGTGTTCTTAGTGATATTTCTTCTTGAATCTGTTCAGCCATTCGAATATCATCAGCTGTTTTCTATCGTTGAAGGGACTTTTGAATTGTTCTGCTTTTGCGTGAGATCGTAAGAGATCTCTATTCAGACAGTGTTAGAAATGCATAAGCGGCACTTCAGGTTTTGCAATTATAGTAACCACTTACCATTATTAGGGTTCTGTGCTTGTTTGCCCACTGAGTTGTAGAAAAAAAACTGTCAGTCGTAGGACTGCATGTCAGAAGTGAAACATAACTGACACATCTGTCATCTGAGCGTGACGGTCACGCGAGTTCAGTGCATTGCCATACCAAAAGTGCCCAACGTGCCTAAAGAAGTTTTCACTTCAAAAATTGTTAATGAGTAATTGTGAGTTGCCGATCAGAAGTGTTCATTTTTGAAGAAAGCCATGCCATCTAATAGTGACATCCATCAAACTAACGTACGTTCGAACGAAATTTTGAATAAAGATTTTTCGCTTTTGAGCACTATAGGCGTTATACACTTTCACCTTAATTACAATAAATGATTTTGTTTATTTTAACATATTAATTGCGCACACTATAAGTACTGTATTGAAATAATTATATTTTTAAAGATTAATTAATAAGTAGCTGACAGAACTCAATGTTAAGATTAGCGCCCTCTAGTTGATCGATATAATATGTATTATTAGTGTGACGGTGCGAGTTCAAGAGTGCTTTTTCCCCATAGCAAAAGTGCACAACGTGGTGAAAGAAGTTTTCACTTCAAAAATAAATTACCTAATAATGTCTAGTAGAATATTTTTCTCCTTTGCTTAGACTCCGTATGAAACGAGCCTCACTCTTTATAGTAGCTTTATATTTTTCATGAATCACTGAAATATAACGCTTTCCAAATACATTACACAACATGATATAGCTATTCATATTGGATGGGTGTCGTCCATTTGAGCGCTAGACCGCAAACTTCAATTATAGTGTATGATTGCTTCTGACTTGACTTTACGCTTCATAGCCATACTTAAACGATGTATACTAAATATTGAACGATACGTATTTGATCTACCTATCGAGGTGCAAACGATATTGAAACGTAGCATTTCAACTTTAAGGTGCTTTGTCTTAATACAATAGGGCAGGGACATAAGTTTAAAATAAATTATTTAACAGTCCTCATTAATTAGATGGCTTTGAAACGTTGTTCGCGTGTACATATTTATATATTTTGCACGGAACCCTAATATTTTTTAAAATAAAAGTAGCCTAAGCTGTTCCTTGTGTTATAAGGCCAGCTATTTTCCAGTCCCGTAGAAATCAGTTTAAGAAGATTTCCCGCATTAGGAATTAGCCGGAACAAGCAGACAAACAGACAAAAATTTAAAAATTGTTTTTTTTGGTATATGTACTGTGTATGTGTATATGACATTACAAAGATACACTCCAATACCAGAGATAACCTACAACCGTGGTATATGTCATCATGAAGTAAAAGCATTATTGGGACCTTTTTAGAAGGTTTACGTTAGCTGAGACGTCAAGTATATGATTCAGTGCGCTACCAACCTTTGATTCTTGATTTCTTGATTCACGCCCTTACCGCCCTCTTAAATATAGAACAGACGTTTTTTATATCAGACAGCAGGCGATATACGATATTCAATAATGGGACTATTAGTTGAATGTAATAATTACGCTACCCGTTGATTTTTTATGTACTAAAATTGTAAACTATACAAACAAATATATTAAGATGGCGATAGTTTTTTTTCGATATCCGATTTAAATTAAAAAATTATAATATTTTCTGTACCTAATTATACTCTGTCCGCCTGTGAAAACTACATGAAAATCCGTTCAGTACAGACAGATATAAAATAATTTAAAAAAATCGCTGACTTGTGTTCTGTTACAATTGTTTGTGTGTTGTGTTTTGTCACCTTCTTTCTTTTTTATTACTTTTCCTTCAATATACAGACACACCTGATTCTGATTATGTAAGAATAAGCTAAAGTTATTAATATTTTGAATGAAGATTACATATATTTCTAAAAATTCCAATACGTGTATGTTAAAAGTAGAATAAAGAAAGAAACACAAAACAAAAGAAATAAAAAACCAACATAAAAGAAGTACATAGAGCTGCAGCTGAAATAGTGTGTAATAGAAAAAATGGTTTCTCAAACACGGGACAGAAATTCACATCTGTTCGTAATTGATCGCGTATCTTATTGGCTACAAGAATCCAGAAAAAAACATAACTTGTTCTCACAATCCATCTAACACCAAAAACTGTGCGAATTAGGGCATCGCTGAATAGGGTACTGCTATGAATCATTACGTAACAAAACAAGAGTCTGCCCCGAAATAACAAAAGGCGTTCCAATAAAATAGTATAACGGTACACCGTGCTGTATCAGCGAGATAGTTCTAGTAATGTTAATTAGTTTCTGAACATAAGCTTGAAGTGTCGGCCAAGTAAAGGTAAATACAATGTTTCAATGTGTGTTCTACCATCTGTTTGAAATTGGAAGCGCTTCGGGGAACTGCTTCATAGTATCAGCATCCTTTATATTTGTACTCAATACCATACTGAAATTCATGTGCACCAGACTGTATTTCAGTTTGGTTCTTCAATGATATAACAGCAGGCTTTTGCATACCCATATTCGTTAAAGCTTTGTATATGGAAAGGTCGTTAGGGGTCGACCGTGCAGAAACTACTCTGAAAAAGATTGGTGATGTCCTGAAGAGAGCGGAGGTCAGAAGTAAACTGGTGGGCTTGTATAAAACGTTTAATGATAGTACAGGAAGCTTGTGAGGATGTAAGGATAGAATCGAGTGGCGGATTTTTGTCTCTGTCTATTCCGAAGGGAGGAAGTTTCTTGGTTCAGTAGCTTGTCTATAATTACAGACAGCTAGAAAGTTACGCCATTCAAAGTTATAGTTACTATTGATTGCTTGTGTTAGAACTTAGTTCACGTTTGTAGTGTCATTGTTTCAAACCCACAACCACGCAATCGTAAGTCCTAATTTGCCATTAAACTACCACCACCGCTGCGGTAATACACGTACAAAAAAATAGCATATCTGGTCTAGGAATCTAAATAGTGGGTTAAAAAAACATTTTATTAAAATAAATACTAACTAATTGGTTGTTTGCAAAATAAACTATTAAACACAGATGTTTCTGGATATCATAGTAACTTTACTAATTAGAGAAGTTTGGTCCAAATATTGGCGATGTTGGTTAAGTGTTATTGCTTTTACGTGAATGTTATTATGAATGTTTATTAATTTATTTATCTTTACGCTGACATGTATTCTAAAATATTATTTAGTTTACTCTTCTTGATTATTGCTAAAATCAGTCATTTTAGTGACGCTGCGGTATCATTATTAGTAGCACTAGCTGTGTTATTCGTATTCACAACCATATCCTCCTCTAATGGATGTTCAACAACCTTACATGTGTACTTTCTACAACAACATTAGATGTGGTAGCTTTTTGACAGAAATTAATCCCAAAAGTTCTGGAAACTAAGCCGGCCAGATATACCGCTCACAGTACTATAGATAAGGAAAGTGTTTTAGACTGGTTTTTAGTACTAACATGATTTTTAACTAAACTGTATAAATATAGTACTTTCTTGCACATAAATGAGGTAATGTGCCGTGATGTTGAAATTCATATTCTAACAAATAACTCATCGGTGTGAGTTGTCTAAGTTCAAATGACTTTTTAAGTTTTAAGTTTCTGTAAGGGTGATCAACGCTAAAATTAACCAATAGTATGTCAACGTCTATGTTAAATATCGTGATTATCAGTTCAGTGGTTAACGCATGAAAGCATAAGAAACAACCAAACAGACAAACTCACTTTCGCATTCATAGTATTCGTTGGGATTTTGTATGAATAGGAAATTAAATTCTTAAGACATCACAAGTCTTGATATTTATTAAAAAATATCAAGACCCCCTTTTTCTTTGTGCGTGTGGAAACCCCCTCGGGCCGTCACCCCACCGGGATTTTCGGTGGGGCAGTGTGTCGGAATCGAACCGACTAAAACCAAAATCCAAATCCAAAATCCGGGAACAGTTTTTATTAAGACATCCGGAACAGTGCGGTATCCCCCCTACCCTAGCTCCCTCGCTCTATCCATTTATCCGATACTCTCGGATGGGAAAATGAAACTGAGACTAGACCGAGAACCAAAACCACTATTTATGAAATAGGGGGCAAACGAGCAAATGGGTCACCTGATGGTAAGTGACTATCACTGCCCATGGGCACCTGCAACTCAAGAGTGACAAGTGCGTTGCCGGCCTTTAAGGTGGAAGTAGGGGAAGGGAGGTAAGAGAGGGAGAGGGGAGGGAGTAGGAAAACGGGGAAGAGGGGTATAGGGAAGAGTTAGGGCCTCCGCTAACCTCACTCATTCGGCGAAACACAACATAAGCATTGCTTTACTGCCGGTTTTCTGTGAGGCCGTGGTATCACTCCGGTCGAGCCGGCCCATACGTGCCGAAGCCTGGCTTTCCCACTAAAAAATCCCATAGACCTTATTTAAGGTATATTTTATTTCCAACAAACAAATATTTACGTTACGGTGTGAACCACAGCCACTCACAAACGGTGACGCGAAGTAAAGCCCACTCCACACGGCCGGTGTCACGGCCAGATTATTTATTGCCATTATTTATCTACGTAACGCCGACTCAAATGTCTGAATTGAGTGCGACCCGTGCGTGTAGACCGGCAGACTTTATGTATGAAATTGGGTTTGTGTACTTTTTATATGGGAAGTTCTTAAGACTGGATTTTGTTTTGGATTACAGAGAGAAGATTTTGATAAATATTATTTTTGAGTCCTTACATTGATAAAGGATTTGATGATATTTACTGAGGTTTGAAAAAGGTGGAGCTATGATGTCTTTTGAGCATATTTTATAAGTATACTAGCCCCCCGCCCCGGCTTCGCACGGGTTCAATGTAGATACCTGCTAATGTGGTGAACCATTATCGTCATATTTCAACAATAAACCGCATTAAAATCCTTTGCGTAGTTTAAAAGATTTAGGCGTAGACGGCTGGCAGCGACTTTTTTACTATGTAGAGATTCACCGATTTCTCTATAACGGAATAACCGATTTTTTTTCTTTTGAAGTGAAAACTTCTTTAGGCACGTTTGTGCACTTTTGCTATGGGGAAAAAGCACTGAACTCGTGACCGTCACGCTAGTAATACATATATAGATCCACTAAAGGGCGCTAATCTAAACATTGAGTTCTGTCAGCTCCTTATTAATTAATGTCACCAACCTGCTAATGTGACGTTTTTAGTTCGTCGTTTTGTTTAAATTTTCAATTCTGTCGGCAGTCCCTTGACTGAGGCGGCATGGCCAGACGGCCAGACGGCATAAACGTGTTGCCTCTACTGACCATGAAAGTGCAAGACTAGGTTAAAAAGCAGCTTTAAGTCACCATGACTTAAAGCCGCTTTTTAACTGTGCTTGTAACTTGCTGTTTGCTGTAGACATTCTCTCGGACACAAGATATAAATATCGTTAGAAGAGTTTACTGACCTTTTGTGGCTCTAAGGGAATGTGAGCTCGGTCCTCCACTGAAGAGTCTGAAATCAAAAGAAAAATAATTAATAACCTTCATTGCTTTGCTTTTGAGAAAGTACGAGTGATTTTGAAAGTTTATATATTTGAAATGAAGGTTTTAGCCAATGATTTGTCTCTTATTCATGTCATCAAATGTTTTTGTTCGGCAGGCTGACTGCCGAATAAAAACATATATTTTTGGCAACAGTATCGATTATAGATTTTATTATCGAATATCTTCTATGTACTGAATTGAACCTGTTAGAGTTTTATTATAAGTATAGATTTTTAAATTTAGTAGTCCGTGAAAGTTATTTAATTTCTCCCTCATTAATTAAACCGTTGTTGCAACACAGTTGTAGAATGCATCACCAATCGGAAAAGAAAAACCATACACGCATTCAAAGCCATGGTTAAAAGTCATCAGTATACTGTAATCATAACTGGTTAACTTAATGTCACTATTATTGTTGTATTTATATGTACTATTTATAGATATTTTTTATGGGATCGGGGACAAAGGAGGGGGAGTGGTGTCACTCCGGTTGAGCCGGCTCATACGTGCTGAACCTATCTCCTACTCCCGCATGGCTCTCCCACTCTTAAATATGTAGTATCTCTGTATATGATTTATATTATTTCTGTATGTATAATTGTATATATGTATGTATATGTTTAGTAATATAATATATGTGTTATTATGTATAGTACACCGTCAGCTACCACTCATTCCTGTCACTAAGTCCATCCAAAGGTGGTACTAGAATAAGACCGCCCATTGTGCCTAACTTTAGTAACGAATTTAAAATCCATTGTTATTTTATTTGGTGTACAATAAATAATATTATATTCTATTGTATAAAGTATAATAACATATTTTGCTACTTTTCTGGACGTATTTCAGTGTATGATAGTATTCTCTTTTTTTACTCTCGTTCTCATGAAAATACTCATAACAAATGATTTTTTTACTGTTGAGTACCTAATTAAGAGAAGGAAATCATGGCAAAGAAACATTAAAATACAACAATCAACAATCACTGCGTAAAGTTTTTTTGTTTGTTTTAAAACAGACAACTCCCGCACTAGGAATTATTATTTCGTTACAGGGGACGTTACAAACATACAAACAACTGACACAACGGGCACCCAGACACGGGACAAGTAATTATGGATCACACAAGTTTTTGTCCTTTGCGGGAATCGAACCCACAACACGCAGTGCGGCGTAATGTCGAGGCGATCACTTTAACAATTGTGACATCCATGCAGTCAAATTTCATAGACATTACATACTTGACATTTTAGTACCGGTATACAAGCATTGAAAGTGTGCAAAAAATATTCAGTTATTAATTTAAAAAACAGATTATTAAAATCATACAGCTTCTTTTCATAGGTAATCCCAGGGACCACAACCCCAAACTTTTGAAGTTTGCTGCAAGGTAAATATTAAACCATTGATTGTGGAAAGACCTGAACTCCAGGACATTCCCAAGAGACAAATAAATTAAACTTGCAACGGCATAAAAAAGCTTTTCCAGAAACAATTTACGTTGCAGTGTCGCGTTGTCCACTTACCAGGGCCTTCATTAAATATGCTAGTTCCAATGTTAGGGGAATAATGAAGATTTGATAAGAAAATATACTTTTTGTGTGGCAATCTTTCTATATATCAAGCATGATCAAAGTCATTAAGATTATCAAATGTAGGACACGATTATGATTCTAATTAAGATTAGATCACAGGCGTTTCAGAACAAAGTTGTATTAGTTTCGGAGCGAAACTTTTCAAATTACCTCATAACTTTCTAACATCATTCACAGAGATTCATTGTGAAATGGATAATATATATAACAAATAAATAATAAACCTTTAAAAAACCTTTATTTTGATACTCCACTCGATAGGTCCGAGATAAAAAAGAAATTAAAAACATACATTTTGTTGCCAAAATCCGCCCATTTTGGTCTTTTATAATTTTAATATATGCAGTGACGAAAAACATATCACTCATCCAACTCAGTTCTGCTGTTTAGTAGTTGCAGAATACACGGACGGCCATACATTCATACAGGAAAAATACAAAAACATGGCAGTAGCTCTTTTAACAACTTTTATTAGGGTCACGAGTAACTATGTAAACAAAAAAAAAATCAATCAAAAGTCACTATCGTATCAAAATTAAACTTCATATGTGTATGTAGTTCGGATGATAATACTATAATTTGGCATCTTGGAGCTGATCTGATGTTGCCAGGAGGTGGGCAGTGGAACTCTCCAGCAGTTACTAGTAAACCCTCGAATTTAGGGTCATATAATTTGTTTTAACAGTCCAACAGATTGGACTTGGTAACCACGACGGTCTGATGATGAACTCAGTAATTGTTTTGTGTAAGTAATTTTACTTTTGAATCTGGTTCGCTTATTTTACGGGTGATAAAACCGGACAGATTATGAACCCTGCAGATTCGATTATAATTTGACGATTTAACATTGATAGATTATAAACTATAGAGAAATCATACGTTAAATTGTAAACAGGGACAGTTCATAATATTTCGTCAGTTTATAATATCAAGAGATTGTTTATAAACTAACTATGTTCTCAATCTTAGGATGACATACATAAACAATAGACATGACAACAAATAAACACAAACTTTCACGGTTATAAAATGATTAAATACTAACTTCTGCTCCCTATTTCGCTCACAGTAATGTAGATATCTATATGAACGGTACCCTAAGTCCTTTTCTGACAACATTTCCATGATGATCGGATAAGTTAAGGCGTAATATCGTAACAAACAAAGAAACGCATATCTTATTTTAGTTAAGACTAGTTGTTGCCCGCGACTTCGTTAGAGTGAAACTTTGGTGAAATCCCATAGGAACCGTACATTTTCCGACATAAATAGTAGCCTTTGTGCTATTTCGCACTATAATCTATCACTGTGCAAAATTTCATCCAGATCCGTCCAGCTGTTTTTGCGTGAGAGAGTATCAAACATCCATCCTCACAAACATTAGTAAGATAAAATCATTACGGATCACTAGCGAAAACACCTACATATGGAAGAGAAAATAAATAGGTCCCTATTACATGATAGAAATGTAATAATATCGATGAGCATGATATAAAATATGTTTTTTTTTGGTACATTTGACAAAGGAGACGCCGCTGGAAGCGAAATGTCAAAGCTCATATAGCCTCTCAGCCGATTGCACACGGTACAGTCGGATGCATAAATATGGATATTGTTGGTATTGCGAAATTCTAGATGTATTAGTTCGGTGGTTTCTGGGGCGTGAAAGTTTATGCTAAACGTGTATCAGTGGTGTTATTTCAAGATATTTCTAAAATAGTATGGGAATTTAATTTTCAGTTATGGGCATCGAACTCTTAGACAAAAGTAAAGACCAAGCCGCGGCTACCTAATCAAGTCGTGTAACTTGCGATCGATCGATCGATTACGAGGTGGTTGCGGATCCGAATCCGGTAGATAACCGATGTGAACACTAATAATGTGCGACACACGTTATTAGTACCTAATAATTAAAAAAAAAAGTCGTCCCGAAATTGCAAAACAGCAGCGTACTGTGAGCAATAATTCTAATTTCAATCACTTAAAAAAAAAAAATATTAAAACGAATAACCACATGTTGCCACGTCAAGAAAGACACGTCACATCTACATGACATAGATGACACATGGTAGACATAGCAGTCATAGACTAAAAAAAATGATGTTTATGAAGTAGGTTACAATGTGTATGTAAATTATAGGCTAAGGTAACATAAAAAAAACAAGAAATATGTACGCTGAGGTTATTGCAATAAACTATATTTTCTTTCTTCTTCTTTCATATCGAGTAAGATAGCCAGACGAACCTAATATATATCAAGTTTATTATATTAAATTCTTACTTATATTTATACTATTTGTACATATCCAAGAACATAATATTTGGTATTTCGAGCCACTGAAATGTCCTTATACGTGGATTTTAAAAACGATTTTACGATGAGCTTCATCAAATCGTGAACTGTAGAAGCCAAAACTCATTTACACTGGATATAAATAGTGAGTAACATCACACCAGTAGATGAGATGTCTCGTATTTTTTTTAATTTTAAAATATATAAAATACACAAAGTTATGTATGGCTTTTAAAAGTTCATTTTGAACTGATGTGAAACTATTTTCTATATAATATATTTTCACGAGGAACCCTATTTAGAAGTCTATGGGACTAAAAATATGCACCGTGCACCTTATGGCCTTACCCTTATGACCTACACCTTACTACCTTACGGCCACGCGTTGCCGTGGCTAAGTAATTTGCAAAAAAAAAAAATTGTGACTACAATTTGAGATAAAAACTATCATATATCTCGAGCTGGACTAAACTGCACATAGAGTGCTAAATTTCATTAAAATCGGTTCATTAGTTTAGGAGTTCATCGCGAACAAACAACGTGACACGAAATTTTAATATCTATACTAGCTACCCGGCCATGTGTAGCTGTGAGTTAACTTGCAAAAAAAAAAAAACTCAGGAAGTACAGGTTCGAATTAAAAAATTCTTTAGCGTCGGATAGCCCATTTATCGAGGAAGGCTACATGCTATAATAACATGACGCTACGATCAATAGGGGCGGAGCAGTGACCATAAACGCAATAAAACTGCGGGGACGGATTTTTTTTCTGACCCATCATCAAAGGTACCATTAGTACCATCGTCTGCCTTCTTTTACGGGAACATTTCACTAACACCCTGTATAGGCGAATCGGCGAAATAAACTTGCTAGCATGCAAATAGCCAGGGTTGTTATCTCAATGGAGCGCTGAGATTTTTTTTTTTATAATATAGGATACAAACGAGCAGACGGGTCACCTGATGTGAAGTGACTACCGCCGCCCATGGGCACCTGTAACTCAAGAGTCACAAGTGCGTTGCCGGCCTTTAAGATGGGAGATGACGAAGGGGAAAGAAGGGCAGAGAGGGGAAGAGGGAAAGGTTAGGGCCTCCGGTAACCTCACTCACTCGGCGAAATACAATGAAGCATTGCTTTACTGCCGGTTTTCTGTGAGGCGGTGGTATCACTCCGGTCGAGCCGGGCCCATACATGCCGAAGCATACTTAATTTAAATGTAATTGATTTATAACAGAAAGTATAATAAGCGAATACTCTAAATTAAGATAATATAAGATAATTAAAATAAGATACTGTAGTAGGGTTGTACCGTTTAAAAATCAATTTGTAGTTTGTTTAAATTGTATTGTGCAGTGTATTTAAATTATTTTGTGTATAAATTCATTGTATGGAATTCTTAGTAAATTTCATATATTCATTACATAAATTTATTCAGGGACGTTTCGTAGACTTTTGATTTCCCAGTTTAATACTGTGGTTTTCACTTGATTTTCAAAACTACATATTGTGACACTCGAATCTCTTTCGAGTATTGGTCAAAACTGGCTGGTAATATAAGATTTAAATCAGTTATGTAGTTACTTTTAAATTCATAAATATATGCATAAGTTCTTTAGAAACGAACTAGAGAAGCGCCGTAGCGAGCAGTTAGAGTGGATGGCTGTCAAGTTGCTGGGCCACATCTAAGAAGCCATTACAAAGTGATAATATTATAAGTAGATAGTTCAGTTCCTAATATATTGATTCCAGTTTCCCAGGGTTATTTCAATTTCACCATATTTTACGAAAACACCCGATTCCATTTCCTCTCGCGCCAAGCGAGAGATATATAATTGAGTATCCCTCATCACCTATGGTTTAATAAAAGCGTATTACTAAAAGTTACTAGGCGGCCAATAGCAAGACCTTCATGTGATGTACATATATAGTTATTCGTCTACCAAGCTAGTAATTAAGGCAGACTCTTCATTAAAATAACAGAGAACAAAAGGGGAAAACAAAAGCAATACATAATTAATTTTTGGTTTTTGTTTCTAAAACAAAAGACTTTTGAAGATAATAGGCTTTTTTTAAAATTACTTGTGATGAATACAGTAATTAATCATTAATAATCTAATCTAATATCGAACATTGAATTTTGAATAGTGATGCCACTCATCAGGCAACTATCGATGTAATCTATTAAGCCCGATCTGATTCAACAAAAAAGTAAATATTGGTATTCTATTTGGGATAGTCACTTTTAGCGTAATCTTCACAATAGGCTGGTAAATGTCTGGCTGAGGTCGCGGACCGGTTGGAGTCGTGTAGCTTCCTAAGATGTGATTTCCGTGATTGCCTACTTATCTAGACTACTTGGTATCGTGATCCCTCAACTCAAAACTGAGAGGGTTCTTTCGTATAAAAACCCTGATCCTGGACCCCTACATGACATTTGCACAATTTCAGTTTATGTAGACTTGGATCGTTGAGTTTGTTTCATAGTTTCTCGTCAAGGCTAGTCATAAAAAATTCCAGCATCACCCAGGTTTACACAACTAATCGACGTGTAAACGTGTCCAAAAAGATCTATTGGCAAAATAAATTCATTAATCATTTACAGGACTATTGACAGTATTGAAAGGACTCAGTATACAAATCTGTTATTAACAAAATAATACTTATGTACATAATAATACGATATTAAATTGTACCCGTAGCAGACACTTATATCACACATCATTGACATTGCAGATACGATTTACATCAAATATAATTGATACTCTTGAAATAGCAGATAAGGCACAATAATAGCGCGAATCGGCTTAATGTGAAAATACTATTAATAGCATTCCACTGTAATAATAGCAAAGCAAACGATGGTATTAGTTTGGAGATCTAAGGAAACAGTTTTGGACGTACTGTAGTACATACTTGACTCAGTTACTTCCACTATGAAGAAAATAAGCTATACCTACCGATCTCATCCGTATACAAACAGATATAATTAGAGGAAACAAATAATGGCACAGTATTATGACTAGAGATCGGATAATCGGATACATATTTACCTAACGTTATTTTTTGGATAACAAATTATGGAAGCGGCTTCTAAGTATATTTTTATTTACGAATGCAGTTGTATTGTCGCGTCGCTACTTGCGCACAAGCAAGGATAATTTGCCGTCTCACTCGCACTCTTACAAAATGCTTACATTTCCTGGGGTTTAATAGGCCCGATTTGACACTTGTTACAACGTAATAAGGTTGTTTTTGCTTCGTCAAAAATGACTGACAATAAAAGTAGGGAAAAGCAACCATTATACGTTGTAACAGAGCAAGTGTCATTTGTGTCAAACTGGGGTTTATTACATCTCACGGAGTATAGGTACACAAATTTGAATTTCCAACATCTCAACTTTAAGTAAATATGCATAAGAATATCCGATCTCTAATTATGACAACAGAAAACACAAACTCATATATCATGTTGTCGCCACATCATTATTTTTTTAAATAGGGATAAACTCTAATAGATTATAACACAGTTCATTATTTAATAAAAATAAGTTGATAGACATTATTTTGACTGGTTATACCGGTAACGCAATACTATTGGTCGATTGATAAATATTAACGAATAGTGGGATTATAAAGGGTAGGAATAAGTGGAGACTATTCACAGTGCGAATAGAGGTACGAACAACTTGGCAGTTACTGTTAGTTAGTAATTTTCATAGTTTATATCAGTGGTTGTGAGACTGTTTCTTACAATCATAAAATTGGCAGGCAGTCGAATGAAAGGGACGCCTACTTGAGTAGGTACTCTACTCATAGTTGAAGTCTTTGAGTGAAGTCTATGTTTAACAGTGGATGTCTTATGGCTACATGACATCTACGCTCTCTCTCTCTCTCTCTCTCTCTCCCTCTCTCTCCTAACATGGATTGATTCAATTATGAAAAATTAAAATTGTATGAATCAAATCGAATTAATAATTTCGCTCTGTGAGAGTCTGTGAGTATTGAGCATAAGAAGTCCCTTCGTAATTAATTAATTTATAATTTCATTCACCGTCTACAGAATAAGTATTGTAGACGGAATATAAATAATATAAAAACAAGATATGAAATACCATTCTCTGTGAAGTGCTGAAAGGACAAATTATGAATCCACGTCCACCACTAGAGGGCGCCACTAGACTCGGTGGGTTGAATAATTCATAATTCACCGCATCTTCAGCTTTATTCAAGCAACATGGCGAGACGAACTCGCCGCGAAACCGGTATACGTAAGGAATGAAAAATAAATTATAAATTTTTAGCTTTTCATATGTAAGTAGAATAATATTTTTATACCCATAGTAATATTTTTAAAGGGTTAAGAAATGAAAAATGTATTACATACTTTTTAGAGAAATTTCATAGTAGTGCAGACATGACTTGAAATAATTACTTTGGCCTAAAGACTAAATCTTTAGGCCAAAGTAATTATTTTTCTCTTATATTTTTGTTTTTATACACTGTGCGATGTATTCGATTTTAATATTATAATGCTGAATTAATAATAATAATAATGTAATCTTTGTAATATTAATTATTAAAACATAGTTAATACGATCATAAGTTACAATACTATTTAATTGATTATTGATTATGTTCAATTAGATTGCTTTTTATATATTGTATAATTATTTTTTTATAATACACAGTTTGCTTTAAATATTGTTACAAAGAAAACAATATCTTATGATTATAAATCTGAAGAGTTTGTTTGTTTGATTGTTACAATTGTATTTATTGATATATGTAGAAAAAAAAACTGCACTTTTAACTCAAAAAATAATCCGATGAGATATCCATTTTGCTGGCGTCGATATGAACCGAGGGCTTCTAGTTCAACGGAGCGGAAACCCCTGGACGTATCGCTTTTTATAAGAAACGAAATGTTTGTGATTTTTCAGCGTGACAGTTACGGGGCTTCGTGGGATAATATGATGTTGGTGAGAGCATTCATAGAGGTTTGTTTCAGAGTAATACAAAAAGACATATCTTTGATTAAAATATTTACAGCACGTTTGAATAGTTTTGTATTCTGACATTAAGACAATCTTAATGTCAGTATACAAAATTATTCAAACGTCAAAGTCAAAGATTTGGAATTAAATATTTAAAGCCTCTAGATTAATTTCGACCTTTCCAAATAATGGCAAAAAAACGAACAATAAGTCGTCAAAGAAATTACGAATATTTTCTTACACAAAATTCTTAACAATCAATTTTGTCAACACAAAAATACGTGTCTAAAATTTAAAGCAATTTTCTTATTCGGCGAATATACACAATACTTCAAAGAACTTACATAATAACGTGGTTTATCAACTGTATTGGTTTATGTTCTATTTCTGGCGATAAGCAGAGTAATCAGTGTTCTATAGTTGGGATATGATTGACAGTGCACGAATCACACAAAACACGTAGAAGCACGGTTAAGCTAATGGAAAAGGGTGAGAGGGTTGAAGTTTGCTCGCCGGGTAAAGAAATCCTGTGCACCAAGTGAATAATAATTTCTGCATTTGAGTTGTGAATTCATTTACAAATTTATAAATCGGATAACAGGTTTTTGATTGTTCCATTTGTCAATTTCACAGCAAACCTGTTTCTTTTAATAGGGATCACTACAAACACTACTTACTAGCTACAAACTGAAATTACAAAGCGCAACAAATGCTCATCACAGTACTGACTTCCAAGCTAACCTAAATATATACTAAGTTTTGCTCAATATACCTTTTCTGAACCTCGACGGAGATAGCCAAGCATATTGCCCGCCCTATAAACAGTAATCACCCTAGTCTTTGGACACTATAAAAACATCAAGAGATTTATGCGTTACCGATTTACCTACTGACTTTAAGAATGTTTTAATGTTCTCTTTGAACAACCTTTTTTTGTTCAAGAATATTACAGGGATCATCCTAAACTGTAAACGTCCAAACGTAAGAGGAACGTTCAACTAATTCTAAAATTATTTTCATCCGTCCAGGTATGGATTGTTATAATGTGTCACTATATAAGTACAAAATAATTATCTTTTGAAAAAAAGTATCACCGACTTCAATGTGCTTTTTAGTGGAAAATAGATCTATTTTGTTTAAATATAATATGGGTAGGCCAACTAAATGCACTGCTCCAATGAGACAGCGATGTTTCGGAGCAAACGAAAACATCATCGATGTATACAATTTTTAGATATTTGTTGATTTTTAAGGAACTGTTCGACTGTTTTCGATAAACTTTAAATGAGACCTGGAAAGTATATCCTTTGAAACAAAAAATAATTTGTAAAATTGGTTCAGGCGTATTCGAGTAAAAAAAAAAAAAATATACATAAAAAAAAAGATTCCGATGAATTGAGAACCTCCTACTTTTTGGAAGTCGGTTAATAATGTAAAATATAAAACTTCAACGCATTGAAATATTATAAAAGCTTGTCCCACACAATGGTTTTAATGCCCCGGAAAGTGACAACAGCGGGTTAGTGGGAATATGTTTAAAGAGAACTGCTGACCCTGCTTTTCCTACGTTGATATTAATAGGGTCATAGCGAAATCACTTCTTTTTAGGGTTCCGTACCTCGAAAGGAAAAAACGGAACCCTTATAGGATAACTTTGTCGTCCGCCCGTCCGAAGGTCTGTCTGCCTGTCAAGACTCGTTTTCTCAAGAACGTATAGAGGTATCAAGCTGGAATTTATATCAAATACTCAGGTCTACTGTTCCTTAGAGCTGTAAAAAAAATCATACTTCTAAGCCAACGCAATCAAAAGATACAGCCGTTTATGCCGCAAATTTTCGACACTTGCAAGGGAATCAAAACCTACAGGGTACTTCCCGTGAAGGTTCTGAGACCTTGAAATTTGGTACGAAGCAACGTCTTATAGCACACAAAGGGAAAATTGCGAAAACCTTAAATTTTTGGTAACATCATATAATAAAAATATTTTACGGAGCCCTCGGTGCGCAAGTCCGACTCGCACTTGGCCGGTGTTTTAATTGATAGGAAAGGTCAGGTGAAGTGGTATGTCGGAATCGAACCGACTAAAACCACACGGTGTTCCGTCACAAGTAGGTCTATTGAAGGTCAGGTGGCATATATGATTTTACTTTAATGTAACTTCTAAATCATCTAATTTTGAAACTTTCATTTTTATCTTCAAACAGTAATAACATCACATATACGGCATACATAAATATACATATCTATTAAAATTTAACACTTGTAACTGCAGATATTGTAGTGTCATATTTGAAAATGTGGCGCAACTGTAATAACTTTGATGTTCCTTGTTTGAACTATGAAATGCAGCACATTTCAATATATAATATGCTTTGGAAACTAACAGCGTGGGGAGTGTCTCAAATCTCACGTCAATACGCTCCCACAAACTCGAACAACTTTAATGATTGTACATACTGGAATAATAATTTAACTATATACTATATGCTTATAACTATATACTAGCTGACCCGACAGACGTTGTCCTGTCTTTACTATGGATATTGAACAATCGTGCCAACTGTCAAACGACTGACAGTTATGTCAAAAGTTTACATTAGAAAAGTTAATATGGTCGTTAAGTTTTCGTAAATTTCCAAATCTTCGGCGCAATTTTCTTATTTTTTTCTTTCACAAGGACCTTCTCCTGACAATAACAAACACACAAAAAAAATGATCCCGATGAAGGGGGAGTATTTATTTATTTATTTATTTAATACTTCCTGCATTTTGAATTGCATGGGGCGGACTTAATGCCTAGTGGCATTATCAACCAGTCAACCTTTGGGTGGTGCAGAGAAGGACGTGGCAGGTGCATACATATATACAGAGAGGGAAGTGACAAATTGAATATCTTACACATAAATAAGTACCTATATACATATGATATATATATATATATATATATTATATATATATATATATATCGAGAACATCGGGATAAAAAGTAGCCTATGTGTTAAATACCGAGTTTCATTGCAATCGGTTTAGTAGCTTTTGCGTGAAAGAGCAACAAACATCTATACATCCATACAGCCTCACAAACTTTTACGTTTATAATATTAGTAGGATATAAAAAATTTAATGTCGCAAACCGAAGAACGGGCAATTATAAATATTTAGTATACAATTTGTGTACAGCACAGAAAGCTATAATACGATTATTCCAAGGTACACGCGTCCAGTATATATCGCACTGCTATTACGAGACTGTATCAACTCAAAATAGGGTTAACTTGAGATAATTCATTTTTCATACGTAAATATCAATTCCCTACGCGTCAATAAATATAAAATAATAATACATTGTAATAAGCAAAATTTTACAACAAAACAACTAAAAATAATTCATTTTTTTTTAAATTTGTTCAGACAATAGAGTATTGAGTCAAAAATTGGAAATAACTTGATAACCTGCAATCTCTTAAATAATTCATTAATACAGAAATCCCTTAATTTTATCAATAATCTATATACAGTGTTCACTTTGTATAATCTTTAACAAGAAGCGAGTAATCAGTTTTCTGTCGTTTCTGAAAAAAGCTTCATTTTGAGTTGATACACTCTTGTAATAGCAGTGCGATATGTTGACCTATCATGGTAAGGCTTTTCGCAAACCGAAGAACGGGCAATTATGAAAATTTAGAGTTTGTGTACAAGCACAGAAAGCTATAATACGATTACACCAAGGTATACGCCTCCAGTATATATGTTGATCTATCATGGTAAGGAAAGCCGAACAATGACAGATCAAGTTATGCTGTATGCCAATAAAATAAACCAAAAACTTAACCTTAATCAATTAAGGTCGAAACTCAACCAGGAGGCGATGTATAGTATATTAAGTGTCACGGAAATTAACGCGATCACGTAATATATATACTTAGGTAACATATTATATTAAACTAGCAACCCGCCCCGGCTTTACACGGATAGCAGAGACATCTTCAACCATCATCAACATATTTCAATCAATTTACACAAAATTTTAACAAATTATACACGTAAACCTTCCTCATGAATCACTCCGTCTATTAGTGAAAACCGCATGAAAATCCGTTTCTTAGTTTTTCAGTTTATGGTGGACAGACAGACAGATAGAAAGGCAGACGCGGCGGGGGGCTTTGTTTTATAATATATAGTGACTATATTCTATTAAAAAAACTTAATTAAAAAGAAAAAGTAGAAATCTGTACAGACTGGCATGGAACAGACATATTACTTTATTTTCCACATTCACACAGTATTCCGCACCAACTGTCGTTTCGTAGATGATTGTTCGTCCCCATTCAATGTGAGCCAACAAGTTCGTCAATTGGATACCTAGCTGGCAAGCGAGCCATGAAACCATGACATGAGGGTAGATACAGAAATGTCTGTGGGCGAAATAAGGTTTCAAGAGAAATTACTGTGCAAAGATAATGTTTAAATTTATTCTATTAGGCTAGTTCGATGTTGCTCGTAATGAATACGGTAAAAGATGCGTTTCAGAACGTTTTCCTACGACTTCCTACTTTAAATAAAATGTTACCAGTTTACCTGTGCAAGTAAATAGCTTTGTATAAAATTTGGTTTATGTGTTTAACAGCAGTTTCATAAACAATGTAAATAAGTCAAAATCAGTTGTGACCAATACTGAAACAGATTTTTAAATAATTTTTATTCGCCTGTCTGTCTATCAAGACCTTTTTTCTCAGGAACCCAACGTATCAAGTTAAAATTAATACCAAATACATAAGTCCGCGGTTTTTTGAAGCTGTAAAAAATCAAGCTTCTAAGTCAAGGCAATCATAAGATACGGCCACTTAAGATTTATATTTGACCAAATTTGAAAATTTCGCAGGTAAATCCAAACCTATAGGGTACTTCCCGTTGACCTAGAATCATGAAACTTGGTAAGAAGAAAGGTCTGACAGCACAAGTTGTTATATCACATAAAAAAATTGTTTTTGTGATTACAAACTTATATTTTGCGGTTGAATTGTTGACTTTGTCGTACATCGCAACCGCAAAGTTAGGTTTGTCTTTTGAAAAAGAGGGGCAAAAGTCTTCGAGAATTGATTCCCGAGGTGTACTTACTATCTACATACAGGTTTGTTTTCTTACGCAACCGTCAGTGCGCGAGTCAGACTCGCACTTGTCTTGTTTTTTTTTTTAAACCAATCAGTAATTGTAAACTATGATTATATATTGATACTAGCCGTCCCCGCAGTTCCACCTGCGTTTATGGTCACCGCTCCACTCCTATTAGTTATAGCGTGATGTTATAAAGATAAATAGGCTATCCAACACTAAAAGATTTTTTCAATTCGGACCAGTAGTTCCTGAGACTGGCGCGTTTAACCAAAGAAACAAGCAAACTCTTCAGCTTTATACTATTGGTATAGATATCCTTGCGTGTATATCCCTGAAGTAAAAAAAGGAGTTATACCTACCTCATTACATACTGCAATGACTCAAGCTAACTGAACTGAAAAACTGAAACTAAAACCACACCGTGTATCGGACAATAAAGCATCATGACAATACTGATTTTCATAATCACTAGCAGTCCCTAAGCGCTCTGAGGGCTTCGTCCTGTCCAATGCTGGACGTAATTATAGCTTAATTTTACTGAATATTTAGGACTAACAATGTTTCGGCTCCAAAACAAATAAGAGCCATTGACCCTACCTGCCGGGTAACAATTTGTACTCTACCTTGCTAATTAGCGGGATATGAGGAAAAACATACAAGCCCAAAACATAAACAACCCACGGTTATCTTCTAGCGTATGAACGCTAGAAGATAACCGTGGGTTGTTTATGTTTTAGGCTTTTGATTCTTTTTCTGCATAATATTTAAATTTCGTAAATGTGACATCTAGCTGGCAAGCTAGCTATGAAACCATGACTAAAGGTAGATACAGATGCCCAAAAATAATATAGTTTGACTTTGTTCTATTAATCTAGTTTGAAGTTGCCCTGAATTAATAAAATAAAAGTTTCGGAACGTTTTCCCAAGAGTTCCTACGATAAATAAAATGTTACCAGTTTACCTGTGCAAATAAATAGTTTTGTATAACATTTGGTTTATGCGCAACAATGTAAACAAGTCAAAATCAGTTGTAAGTCATAATAAACAGAAGAAAATCAATAGCTTATATTGTTCATTTTCAATCAACAGTCAAAATCATATTCTGTCAATAGTGACTGACATCATATATCACTAAAGATATTCTGTACAGATTAAGATGGCGCAATGATTTAAGTGGTCACCTCGCCTCTATGTCGCGCCGAGGGTTGTGGGTTCAAATCCCACGCAGGACAAAAATTTGTGTGTGATCCACAAATAGTTGTCCCGAGTCTGGGTGTTCTTTGTGTCCGTTGTTTGAATGTGTGTTACGTCCCCCCCGTTGTCTTTTTAAATAGAAGATAATTAATTATCTTTAAAAAAAAGTATCACCGACTTCAATGTGCTTTTTAGTGGAAAGTAGATGTATTTTGTTTAAATATAATATGGGTATGCCAACTAGACGCACTGCTCCAATGAGACAGCGAGGTTTCGGAGCAAACAAAAATATCATCTATGTATACAATTTTTAGATATTTGTTGATTTTTCTAAAACCGCTAGACTGATTTCGATAAAATTTAAATGGGACCACCTGGTAAGTAAACCTATTGGAACAAAAAAAGAATTTTCCAAATTGGTTCAGGCGTCTTCGAGTAATCGGTGAACATACATAAAAAACAAAGATTCTGACGAATTGAGAACTGCCTCCTTTTTTGTGATATTTCACTACACAATACTTTTTGCAGGAACACAAATTGTAATTTCTACAACATAATTTCGAATTTTAATAATATTTTTTGACAATAAGCTAATAAACAAACATCACGCCACCTACTCGATCATCATTAGGCAGCATGAACAGTGAATATTAAGACATTAACATTCAAGTTTCCTGTTACTAACCATATTATTTTTGGGAGATATTTTACCATGGACGATTAAATAGGAAACTAGGTGTATTGGTTGGTTGCTCTTGTAATAAATATTTTTCGTATTTTTCAGTTTCAATTCCTTGTCTGAGGGTACTTAGCTAGAAAACCCCAATGCGGTTATCTCCGTTCAGGTTCCGTTAACTCTGACCGGCAAAGGATAGGAACGGTGGCTCTTCAGGACTGCGAGGAAGAATAATATGTGTATGGCGCCTGACACCGAAACAGCAGATCGCTTCACACCTTATAACCGATCCGTTGGATCTGAAACTAGTTGGCCATCTCCGAAATATACGTGTAAGTAAAACCATAAATATGTCTTTAATTAATAATTCTTTAAAAATCTTAAAAAAAAAATATAAGACGAGATATTTAGGACGTGAATTGACATAATTAAGAAATTATTGTGGCGTAATGGTGCCGATTCGATTGTACACTAGACTAAACTAAAACCTGACTTAATTTCTTCATATGAAATCAACCTAGTGTTCTTGGTAATAAGGTCTATTTGTTACTAGCATCTATTTCTCAGCGCCGCTAAATTTCAATAAAACCTGTCAACGCAACTCAACTTTATTCCCACGCAGCGAGAGTCTTCATTTATTCAAACGCTGTATAATTGCCGTATAAAAACTTGTTCAAAACGAACAAGGATGACTTGTTTTTAATCTACACCTACGAAGACTCTTACTAAAAACACAGAGAAAAAGAGATGGCATTCAACGGATAGCGGCCCTCGCTACGTGGTATTAAAGTTTATTTAAGCGTATCAGACTTTAGTCGACAAATAAATTGCTTATTTCGATAGTGACATATGTTACCTACTTGTTTCAATTTGAAATAAGACCTTGTTTCTAAGTGTGCAAGGTTTACTTCTTATATGAAGAAAATTTTGTGAATTTTAATTTAGCGAGTGAAGTAACAGAATGGGGGCCAATGTCTGCCCTACATCTTTAAATTGTATCACGTTAAATTCATTTTAGTACTAAAAAGGTTCCTTCTAAGTTTCAAAACCAGGACAAATTTTTCTTCAAAGTAAAACGTTGTAAACAAAGGTGAAAAATGCAAACTCGTAAAAAGCTAAACAACCACGGTCGGTGCATAGTCGAAAATAATTGGGAAACTGAATTTTTGTTACGTAACAACTCAGCCCCGAATATCAAGAAATAAAACTGGGGCGTTTGTTGCTTTTTCATAGCATATCATTATATTTTCATTTAACATTTCATGATTTGACTACAAACAAGTGGTATAAGTTCTGAACGTATTAACTGCTACAATAATTAAAAACAAATAAAAACGATAAAACCATTAGAATTTCTGAGTAATAGTTTCACGGCATACTTAATTGAAAAAGTTCAATTTTCACTAACTCTTACCCTATATTATATAATATGTTTTGGTACATAGTTTCGCACCTTATTTTGCCCAACCCTCAATCCTCAAGTTACAGAACTTTGTTTATACAACAATGCATGTGCTATAACAAGAAAAGTTTTAATAGACGGGTCTGGTCCGACGCCATTATGTGGCACATCTATTGACGGGCCAAGTTATAGTGACTTCAAAGTTAAGTGATGCGGAAAATATAAAAGTTTTGGGAACGTTTAAAATTATGGACGGGGATTTATATTCGTATTTAATGACGCTTAAAATGGCAGGTTTGTTTTTATATTTAAAAAAAAAATCGGGTTTAAAATGAAAATCAGGTTAATGAAGATAAAACTGATAGTTTATTTTTCAAAATTACGTTATTTTTAATGACATTGAAAATCGTTTCTAAACTGACACGTCCGGATGCCTAAGTATCAGTTCATTTTACAAAAGACAAAGTTATGATATAGTAACAAACTTTGTAGTTAAAAACATAGGAGATTAGATGAATGTATATAAAAAAAATACTATGCGGATATCAGTCTAACAATACAGTGCCGTTAGCACTCTAAATTATACAAGAATATAAACAACACGATGGTTGATGTGTATATAATAGTGAATATGCATTTATAAACATAAGATATGTTGGCACTATTAGCTTCTTGTTTCTCATCATAATCATTGTAAGATCATTGTAACTAACACATTTATGGATCAATATCCGAAATAAATTTATTTATTATAAAGCCATAATGAGCCTTGAAACAACTCACCACACCTCGTTAGTAAGTAAACTGATAGTTCACGACACCCACGTTTTGCACGTAAGGTAATTAGGAAGAAAAAATATTTTCTTCGATAATTTTAAACCGTCCACATTGAGAACTTGGAAACATATGTTACAGTTTTAATTTTCCATGCTACAACTTTACGTTAAAATACACGTTAAATTGTAGTGTCGCTTTAAGAATCACTTTATATGTTTGTAGAATTATTAGTGGTGGTAGAACCACTCAAGCAAAATAATCAAGATTTAATAAAATACCATTTTTTTTCAGAAAATACTGCTCTATAGAGGGCTTCTATTATTTATGAAGTTGATCTGTTTCCCTATACGTGGGTATTATTGTCAAAATATTAGACCGTTCCCAATTTTTAAGATACAGGTAATAAAAAGGTATAATGGCAAAATATTGAAATTCTTTTCAACAAAAAAATGTCTATCGACTGCATTATTGTTCTGTAAAAGATTTTTTTTTTATAGGAAGATAAACACCCAATTTCGACTTACGATAATGAGTTCAGTTTTAGAGTTATAAATTAAATATTACATTAACAGCAAACTGTTAGTAGTATATTGAATTGATGTTAACTACATTTTTATGTATTCTCCAACCCATATCTTAGCATAAATCAAGTCGTTTTAGCAAAATTACAAACACGGGTCCTGTAGCATGATTACCAGATTCGTTTTCATGTCGACCTAAATATGGCTACTGTTAGACGAGACTAATTTTATAATCCAACCGCTGCCTGCAGTAGCAACCCACACAGGAAAGCGTTCGATAAGCATCTTTGCAGTAATACATTTCTATGTATTACTGCAAAGATGCTTATTTATTATATATATATTAAAACTGAGTCCGTGAATAAGCAAGGGTATTCTTACAATGGTTATTCACGGACTCAGTTTTATATTACACCATCTACGATGATAGTGACCGCCTGTGGCTCGTTTTCAAACGTCCAGTAAAAGGAATGCTCTGGTTTCTAAGATTATTTTCACAATTTCAATTCATATTCCCTCTATAGGTTTTATAAATGTTACTATGCGTAGATTTTGAAATAAATTTAGCTAAAATATCTTGACAAACCAAAAACCTTGTTCAAATATCGCTTTGAGTGTTTCATTACGTACATTTACTATTCCGTTTGGCGGTGGATGGACTTATAAAATATGTAGCCCACTAACGGACAGTGTCATGGGGAGCTTTGGTAGAACGTTGTTTATTCGCATGGGATAGGCTTTTAAATAAACATGTAGTACCTATGAAATGAATTACAAATATTTTGCTAAATTTGTTCTGAAAAACAAATTTGAAATAATCTTTAACCAAAAATCTGACTATAATATCGAGCTTAACGGAGAAAAAGGAAAGATCAGTTTATCTAAAAAAAGTATCTTCATTTACTAGGATATGGGATAGTAATTGGAAATTAGAAACTGTTTTAGTATTTTTATCACGATTAATACAAAGAAGTAACTTATATTTTTCAAATATTTTTGTTTATATCTATAAATAATTTAATCTGTCATGAATTTATTTTTGAATTCGATTTAGTAATCTTTGTTCTAAAGAATTCTATGCTGCATCATGATTCATTAATCATTTTATTGTAAATCGTTTACAATAGTGATTGACAACCGGAGGTAAAACAAAACGCGTTCATAAATCATGGGTAACGATACTAGCTTACTGAAGATTGCTGTATCATTAATGTAAACGATCCTTCTGGGGGTTTAGTTACAAAGGTTATCTTCTAATAATAACGAACAGTCGTTCGTTATTATTAGAAGATAATTTTATTGAAAAGTGAAAATAAGATGGATTTTAAATATGGAATATTTTACTTAGTTATTGATAAAACTGTTTTCAATCTCCATTTACACGTTTTTATTATTGTAAATTTACTTTACATTTTGCTGTAAGGTATTAGTTACGATGGACTTAAAATGAGTCCTTGTGATATGACATAATGATTTTGAAATTAATCAATAATTAAATACTATTTAATGAACAAAGTTAAGAATTTCTTTTTTTATACTGTAATAAGTTTACAGTTCTAAACAAACATATTGTATGGCAGTGGTCAAGATTGTGAATAATAAAAAATCAATAGAATAGAAACTTAACTACTGAAAGAATGTAACGCTTTTGTAATTATTAATTTTAAACATTCTTATCTCATAGTTTATTTTCTACTTAAATACACCAGCAAAAGTTTTACTAAAAAAATAATTACATACATTTGCGTGAAAGAACCCAACTACCACCAAAAAGATTATTTTGCAAATGAAACCGTCGGGGACGTGTACACAGCAATTTTCAGCTTCGTTGGACCGAATAATGTTATTTATCTACTCAAATGACAGCATCCGATATAAATAAGTAAAATTATTTTTGCTGTGATACTTTTAGCAGGTTGGGTAAATATTTAGATGAGATATTAAACTTTATATATAGTGCTTATAATATTTGCCCGCAGAAAACATTTTATTTAAATTGAACAAGTGCTTTGAAACAACAATTAGGAGAAAATAGATACTATGTATATGTATAAACATCATAATGTAGAGGAGTAAAACTGTAATAATAAAAATATTAAGCAGAAAGGTTTCATTCAGTTAAATTTAAATACAATCAAACTGGTTGATCAGGAGTCATGTGTGACAAACCCTATATACGGTACAAGTATTTATCTTAACTAATATTATAAATGATCGCAGTTTGATTTTATTTCATAATAAAACTTTGCGAAGACTTTGTCGGAGGTACAGAGAAGGATAATACGGTACCTTTCATCCAAAAAAATAGTACTCTTCTCGAGGGAGACATAAATAACTCTAACGCGAGCAAAGTCGAGGAAAAAAGCTAGTGAGTATTCTTGACACTTCATTATTTCTTATTAATTTTAATTGCTAGAACAAACATGCTCAAGGATATTTGTTAGCTTAAAATTAACTGAATTTCAAATCCAATGAACGTACTAGAAGAATTAATCTTAGAAGCTCGTAAGTGTCGATGGTTAAGTACCCATCTTTCAGACTACAATATCCATGTGTGGGTCGACTCGTGGGTCACTCGAAAATAAAACTTAATCTGACACTTTCACAGGACATATGAGTTTGATCTGAGATTATTCTCTAAGCACACAGGGATAACGATTTCTTTTATAGAACCCTTGACCGAGAAAACGATAACCCTACCCAATAGAAGGCCCTTTTAAAATAACGGAAAAAATTGTTGCATTTCCCTTTAATAATGAGTTCCCATATGAAAAAAGTTAGTAGACATAAGACATAGACTTAGCTAAGAATTTAACAGAATTTTTTGACATGAAATTAACAATTATTGCAAAACTTTATTGGTAGTTAGAGGTATTTACAATTGAATAGTTATGATTTTTAATTAATATTTTTTCTATTCCAAACTAATAAATACACAAAGAGAATTTTTTTACCCCTTTTCAAGAAAATTTCGAGAACAAATTAACGAAGAAGTGCAGAAAGCTACAATTTTTAAAAATCAAGTTACACGCGTCCAGTATAAGTGTTGATCTGTCAAGGTACGTAAGTCAATACAATTACAGCTCAAGTTATGCAGGCCAAGTAATTAACCATGATCGAAATTCGAATACCAAGCAATCTCTAGTTATTTTAATTATGTCAAGCAAGTGACAAATTATACAGTCGGTAAAATGTTGTTGTCTTTTACACCTCTGCATATTTCTTCGGATACGAGTGTATGTATGTATATAAGTAATATAGTATATAAGTTACTTATACATAGGGCAGCGATGCCAACATTTCATCAGGTGATTTAAGGAAGCCCCTCGTAAGTAAGTTGCTAGAACGTCATTTAGACACTAACAAGATTGTGTACATCACCCCTGTCAACTCCTTTTGATAAATTAATTCCTATTGCTCATAATATAGATTTAGCTTAATTAGAGGGATCTTGGGAGCGAGCAATACCGCAGTCAGTTTAGTTAGCAACATCGTTAAGAATATTAGGTAAAGAAAATGTTGAATCACCGGGCTGGAATTTCGTGTCTGTTTATTTATCGACTTCAATTTATAATATTTTAAATTAAAGTCATCTTCGAATATTCGAATTTCATGAAAACAAATGACTAACGCCAGTTTTAACACATTTTATAAAGTGTTTTTTTTCACCAGAAAAATATAAAAATTGAAACGGCAGTTATTATAAACCTGGGTAGATTGACTGCTAGGTCAGCCCTGGAGATCTTATTATCATTGTGATTAGATAAGTAAACATTATTCTTGTAGTTGGTTTCAGATTGTACTCATCATTGACAAAACAATGTTACATGATTAATATCTGTCACTATAAACTTATACTTAAAAAATAATATTTACATTATTTATGTATGTTTGTATATAAGACTACTTGTATGTATGATAAATAGGTATAACTATTAAGATTTGTATGTATGTAATAGATGATAGATATTGACAATCTTTTCATTTAGCGCAACGATTAACACCAGTTTACTAAAATAACTCCAGTCCATTTTAAGATTGCCTGGAAGAGATTGCTTTGAGCGATAAGGCAGCATGTTTTATTGTTCATTGTCATTATTGTTGCCCTCCTGTTCCATATTCTCTGTAAAACTCTGGTGTATCTATAGCTACAACGAAATGGCAGTAAATTGTCTCTTTCTGCCCAAACTGAAGATACAGGATTACTTGCACAACTGGCAAATACAGTAATCCTCTTTTAAATAATAATAATAATAACGTATGGTTCGTCATGCTCACTAAAATGTCATTGCTTGCGGCGTCGTCATGGGGCGGGTCATTTCTTTCCCTCTGATATGGCGAAGGAGATGATGGCTGGTCCATGCGTCATACTCGTGAACGGGTGCTGCTTGGGGTGACTGATCGGCCTAGTCAGCGATGTTTTAGCCTATACTATTATTTTGGTTCGATCAACTGCAACTCTAGCCTCTTAATCCAGTCACGAATTATTTTTAACAGTAGATTTTGCAACTGAATGAAGGTAGATGTGCACCTTGAATGATTTCTATGTTTAATAGGTTCAAACCTTCAACGGTATCACTGAGTGATTTTTATATTTTAGTACGTTAGCTTTTGGAGCATTTCAATAAAATGAAATTCAGGTGGCATCAGCTTGCATCCTGTTTACCTCTCGTGTAACACTAACACTATTGTACCTGAAGATCTGACTTTTAAAAAGAGTGGCCATGAGTTTCTTTGCCAGTATTCTTCTCATAAGGCCCTACGCATTTTGGAAACTGGAAGTTATAGATCGACACAAACAGGCAGTAGATTTTGGTGTTTTTCACCTAATTTACCTTGACAATCCAGTATATGCTGTGGCGTCTGTTTGTGCCGATCTATGATTTTAACTCTAGCTTCAATTTAACGTTCATAAATGTCACTTAGTGTCTTAATTGAATAAATGATTTTGAATTGAATTGAATTGAATTAACTTCACACCTCTCACACACGGCCGTCTGATCCCAAACTAGGCAGAGCCTGTACTATGGTAACCAGACTGCTGATAAACATACTTATATATTGCTAAATACATACATATTATAGATAAATGTAATATCATTGCGATCAAACGGCTTGCCAAGTGTTTATTATTAGAATGTTTTCCTTAAACGTTATCTGGAGCCAAAACCTATTAACTAAATGTTGGTTTTCGTTTGAAAGATACATTTTAAGAAGGTGGTCTGAAATATTTCTTAGACGCTTGTTTTGAACACTCCAATGTCTTGTAATGTGGCTTTAACCTAATAAACAGTAACAAGTTATTACTGTTAATTGTGACCAAGTTATACAAATATCATTAAAGACATTTTTTATAGTACAGGGGCAAACCAGCAGATGGGTCATCTGATGATAGGTGATGCAAGTCAAGAATCACAAATGCGTTACCGGCCTTTGAAGTAGGAGTTCGCTCTTTTTTGGACCTATATTTTCGATCCTTCCTCTATTTGGGAGTTGGGAGAGGAGGATTTGGTACTGTAATTTTTTTATTGATTTGTGGTGATATTACATAAAGGAAGTAATGTGAAGAAGATGCAAGGAAGCCAAGAAAACTAATATTTCTCAGTATAGTGCGGGTTTACTATTAGATTGATTCATATACAATAAAGACCTTAGTTTACATAAACTGAAAGGAGATTTTCTTTTAAATACCAAGCTCATATTACGTACATTACGGCCACAGTATTATCAGTATTATAGTTCACTAGCTATTGTCTGTGATTTAAGTCGCGTGGAAATTTAGGTGAATACCATACCAGAAGCTACCGTTCATCCAGATGAGTTCAGCTGTTTTTGCGTGAAAGAGTTACAAACCATCCATCCATCCATCCATCCATCCAGCCATCCTCACAAACTTCATAATATAAGTAAGAAGATTAGTAAGATTTACTACAATTGTTTGAAGTTAATCCTAAATCCGGGAATTGTGCTCAATATTTTTGTCTGTTTTGAGGTTATAAGTTTTGTAAAGCAGTCAGTATTCTATGATCATCACTTCATATTATAAAACAAATCCCCCACCGCATCAGTCCGTCTGTCTGTTCGCGATAAACTCAAATTCTACTGAACGGATTTTCACCAATAAATAGAAGAATTCATGAGAAAGGTTTAGGTATATAATTTGTTAGGTTTAGTGTAAATTGGTTGAAATATGATGATGATTGTTGAAGATGTCTCTGCTACGCGTGCGAAGCCGGGACGGGTTGCTAGTTTCATATAATATGTTACCTAAGTATATATAAACTATATATCGCCTCCTGGTTGAGTTTCGACCTTTATTGTTTATGGTTAAATTTTTTGGTTTATTTTATTGGCATACAGCATAACTTGATCTGTCATTGTTCGATTTTCCTTACCAGGATAGGACAACATAAATACTGGGCGGGTTACTAGTCCTACTAATATTATAAACGTGAAAGTTTGTGAGTATGGATGTATGGATGTTTGTTACTCTTTCACGCCAAAACTACTGAACCGATTGCGATGAAACTTGGTATGTAGATAGCTGGACACCTGGATTAACATATAAAGCAGTCTTTACTAACTTTTAAACTTTCACGTTCCACGATATAATTATGTATTGTCAGCCTATCACCACGGCCAAAGCTACCTGGTCCACGCCACGTCAGACGCAATCCAGAGTTATCTAATAGGTACGTATTTCGTAATCGCGTTAATTCCCGTGTAAATACATAATTTGTGATGAAGTTTGAAAACTAAATATCTATGTGCTATTACTTCACAAATAAACCAAAAGTATTAAGACTGACAAATTCCAGACAGATTTGCAATAACTTTCAAGTAGCCACTGCAATTTGCCGTAAACACATTACATGCAATATACCCACATAATCGAAAACCTACTTAACTCAGATGAAATAAAACCCAATTTCTTTTAAACAAAATTTCTCGTATTGTATCAACGAAAAATCAACTTTGAAATTGTGTGGCTAAGGTTAGGTTTCCCTTGTTGTGGACTCGAAGACGTTTTCAGCACATCTGACAGGATTCTGTTTCGAGATTTCGTTTCGTACACAAAGGGCGGAGAAATATTGCTGGCTAAATATGAGAAGACAGCTCTGTTGTTTGTTGCCTAAATATACGGCAGCTTGCTCAGGGCTGCTCACTCTTGTATTACAAATGAGCAATATTTTGTCATAATTTCTAGTTGTTCTTTGACCAATATTCATGTTACTTTGTGAACGTTGTATAAAAATAGCGTTGCTTTAGGAACAAAACACACACTTACCAAATATATTAGTCTTAGGTCTTCTCTCAAAAGATAATTCCTTTTTTATATATAATATTTATGAATATATACTTCATATATGTCCTTGGTGTTATACGTGCACAACAGTTGACAGTATGAATTACGTCGTGAAATATGAATGTAATATTACAAGGTGTAACAGCAACTTGTGATCATAGAACATTTCCTGCTTTGACTGAAAATATTCCGAAAGGGAGGTTCTTCTAACAAGGTTATTTGCTCATGTCTAGCGGACCAAAGTCCAATGGTCCAATTGTGATGTTATACATATACACAACATATATATACTAGCAATCCGCCCGCCCCGGCTTCGCACGGGTAGCAGAGACATCTTCAACAATCATCAACATTTAATCAATTTACACAAAATCTTAACAAATTATACTAAACCTTCCTCATGAATCACTTTGTCTATTAGTGAAAACCGCATGAAAATCCGTTTAGTGATTTTTCAGTTTAACGCGAACAGTCAGACAGACAGATGAGATATAATATGTAGTTATATATGATGGGGAGTCAAAGGAATATTATTTTCGGAATCACCTTCCTTCTCGTACATTTTTATAAAATAGGAAATAATACCGCGAACACATATTATTATTCTGGATCTTGTTTATTCAATTCAGAAAGTTTTCTAAGTACAGTGATAGGTGGAGGTCGTAAGGTTAACCGAACGCGCGCACGTCACAAGACCGACTGACTCGACACCGTCTCCACTCACACTTGTTGTCAATGATGTTATTAGACAACTGACATTTTGACGTTGACAGCAAACAGACCGATTGAATTACTTCACGATCGCCATCTATTGACAAACGTTGGAAATTAATCTTCGTATTGCTACTGTGTATGTACTTTTATATCAGGAATCAGGCTCAAATTTAAATATGTGTTTCCAAATATATTTCGATGTATGAGAAGATACTTAACTGCAGGTAAGTTAGGTTAAGTTTGTTTAGTGGTAACCTTACATAGGTAAGGTTTATGAGTTCTACTCATTTTTTTTATTTCATCAATATGTATTAAAAATGACAACCCTATGTAAAGGAATATTTCCGTGAATATAAAGTTTGAAACGCGAAGCGTCTAAGGTCGGATATGGCGCGTAAATGTAATTCATGAGAAATGACGGCGAGGATTGACGAACGACATTTGACGAATTGTGAATGTCATAAATACGATAGAAGAAAATTGTTTAAAAGTCAATGTCAATTTTTTTTTGTATGTAATTGCGATTAATATATTGTATACTGGTCGTGAAATTTTGAGAAACAATTTTGTTTTTATTTGCATATTATTTTAAATAGTATATCAGTAGAAATTTAAATATTGATACGTAAAAAGAAAATTTCGCTATTGCGTGAAATTTGGAATGTTGAAATTTATATTCATTATGTTTCGAACCGTTCCAATGTTTCTTAATTTAAAAAAAGAAGTGAAAAAGAAGATATCTGCTAAAAAAAGACTTATTCCTTTTCAAACCTTTTTCAAAGAACTTAGTCTAACTCCTGAAACTAGGGCAGCCAGATTGTAAGTTGAGCGGTGCTTGCCCACGGAAGAATGTAAGAAGCTGGCGGCTTACCTTTATGAATGAAGAGGCACTATAAGAAGAAGAAGAAACGTAGGCCTAGTACCTAGTGTCCTAAAAATTCTCTTAATTCCTAAGTATATATAAACCTGTTTCGTACAATTATTACGCATTTCAATGATGATGTGTAACTAAAATCTACACGATGCATTCAATAAACCCTCTCAAAAGTCCATGTTACGCAAACCACATACATAATCTCGGTTTGCACAAAAAGATGTGGTAAGACTGGCGTCCATTCATCACCGCGGCATTCAGCTACAGGATGTGATGCATTGGGTGTCAAGCGTTATGACACCTCCTCTATATCATAGCTTAAGCTTGTTTCCTTAAAGGATGTAGTAACATCGAAATATGTAAGTCGGCCAGCTTTTAGTTCTAAATGCATTTTTATTTAAACATACGTTATACAAAAACGGCATTGAGGAGATTTTTAGATTTTCAGCTAACCCTGGTATTACAAACGCTCCTTGGAAATCGTAACTGCTTCTCATTGTTGCCATCTTAGTACTATAAAAATAACGAACACAAAACATGACTAGACAAATATATTTGGATCACACATAACACACGTATTTGACACACATATAGTTTTTTTTTGACTAGAATTCCGCCCCGGTTTGCACGGGTAGCAAACCATATTGTTTTTTTTCGACATCTTCAAAAATCATCGTCATATTTCAGCCATTTTACACAAAACCGTAATGAATTATGCATATAAAATCCTTGCGGTAGTTATTGAGTTTATCGCAAATAGACAGACAGACGCGGCGGGGGACTTTGTTTTATTATTTATTTTTGATTTCCACATAGAATACTTACGAGTATAATTCAACGACACCGAGATCGATCTGTGAAAAAATCCACCCGAAAGAATTTCAGTTGGTAAGGAGGCTCTGTCTCTTCTTTCTCATAAAAGTTATGTAATTTATCATGTCTATATAAAGTAATAATAAGAATGATAGATTTTAATATGAATGATTCGTGTCATTTCCTTTGCTTGAAGCCTCATAATCAATGAAATTACATTGAATAATATAAATTAAACATTTAAAATACCCACGACTGAAAAATCCCATCAACAAATAGAAAATAGCTGATGATCCTTGATGGGCTGAACAGATTTTCTTGAATCAGGATAGCTAAGAACGCTCTCGATCAAGCCACCATTCAAACAAAAAAAAACTTAATTTAAACCCTGTCGGGTTTACGTCGAGAGTTAAAAATGCATGAATTTTTAAGAAAACTACAAAATTTATATACCCCGTTAAACCCATTTTTTTATAATTTATTTACTGTGATAGTTATTGTTAAATTACAAAGATATGAGGGGTCTACACAAAAATATGTCTACAGGGAAATTAAGATGTTATCTTGTAATGCTTCGCATAAAACTAGCGCTGCATAAAATATGATATGGTCTCTTTTGTATACTTTGACAATTTGAGCGAAAAAGCTTGAATGTATAATAATGTTGTTGATAAACATGCTTTATACAAATAAGATATTTTTAGTAAGTTTTTCGCTGTTATAACAGTATCACTGTAGGCTAAATATATAATGTATGGTGTATAATATTATTTGGCGACATGCACTTTAAGCATAATGATACAGTGACATCTAACGAAGGTAAGCCGAACTACGTTATGACTTTCGATATTATATGCATCTTCCCATAGTCATCGATGAGTTAAGGCCCACTCAGCCGGTTCAAAGGATCCTTTGTGTTGAACAAATATAATTATGTTATGTTCGTTCAACACAAAGACAGGATTCTCACTTCTCTACGAATCATTTATTCAACATATATTGAAAATGCATTAGTACGCACGTACATAGCCTCAGTTACCTTTACTTACAAGTACCAGATGATAATAATTATGTTATTCATGATTTATAGTAGCATTTCACTTTACATTTAAAGTTTAAGAGGGATACGACGTGTCCTCGTCTCTGATGTTAATGAATAAGTGCATGTATTAGATCACACCATATTTATACACAATTGCTATGATGTGAGTGGTTACATCTGCACGATTAATTTATATTACCGAAAAAAGACAGAACTTACAAAAATCTTAGACATAATTATTACAAAACATCTCAAATGTTACATTCTGGCAATATTCTTATCTTGTAAACATTACGAGTATATAATACACTTACAGGGTAAATGGTGTGTGTCGAAGTACCGACACGACAGTGCGACAAATTTAAAAATAGTTAGCGGTCCCGAGAGACGTTGTCCTGCTCGCGATGGCTTTTCGTTTAGTTGGCATAATATATTACGACAGTAAAACAAATACATACTGTTGTAGCATACATCAAAAACTCATATTTTATTTACTAAAAATACAAACTACAATAATAGATGATAAAACAGTGCACTGTTTAATAACATTATTACGACTAGTTATACCGGTAACGCAACGCTATTGGTCGGTAGGGGAAGGGGGAGTGGAGGGGGAGAGAAGGGGAGAGGTGAGGAGGGGCAGAGTGAATGGGTAGGACCTCCGGTAACCTCACTTACTCGGCGAAAAGCACGTATGGGCCGGCTCAACCGGAGTCATACCACGACTTAACAGAAAACCAGCAGTGAAGCAATGATTGCATTGTTTTCCCGTCCCCCGATACTCCCATCCAAAAGGGCGGCAACGCACTTGTGACTCTTGAGTTACAGGTGCCCATGGGCGGCGGTAGTCATTTACCATCAGGTGACCCGTCTGCTTGTTTGCCCCCTATACCATAAGAAAAAAAAATGAAGCGATTGCTTTCAGACTTCCACAACCCAAGTCCTAGGCGATATCGAAGTTCCTACACGAGGAAAAGCATTTTCCGAAAAAATAAAGAAAACTTTTTTTATCCATTTTTTTTCAAACAAAAGTAACTATTTGTCGGTAACACATAACGCTCCTAAAACTTGAACATACATGTCTGTAACATTCTGTTTATATGAAGATGAAGACCAAGTGCCGGTAGTTGCAGAAACTAGCAACTTACGGAGGCATCGTTGATCTCTCCGCAGTTCACGATCAGTGCATATTTATCAAAACGACGGGTCAAAAGTTATCACATCTTACAAATATTATGGCAATTAAGTCCTTTTTTACACCTCTAATAATATCCCCTCTACCAACTACAAATAAATAACATTGCCTTTTAAAACATTAATAAATCATTAAAGCTTCACCTTCTTAAATTACGAGGATTTTCAGTAGATTTTCCCACCTTACCTTCAAACAAAATTATAAATATAACTGAGGAAAAATTCAGATGGTTTAAAATTTCAGAAGCTACTTACGATGCTGAATATTTCAGCATGTACTCAGGAAGGCGAACACCTGTCGTAAAGTTACGAACAAAAATAGTTACTGGAAGGTACAAGCTTTTAGTTATATCAGTTATACAGATATTAGTTTTCTTTTCCAGTTTCAAAGCAACAGTAAAACTCAGCCAAACAGGTACTTTGAAGTGATTTTTTCAAATGAAATGGATCTTAATTTTTTAAATATTTAGACGGGAAACAGGTTTTTATAGAGGCGGCATCACGTTTGTTATGCTCTCAGTCCTACCAAACCCAAAAATTAGTACATAAAAGCTCCCTGCAAGAATTAGATTAGATCCTTGGTTATTTGTTATAGGATTATTAAAACTAAAATATGAACAGGTCGTGACAATATAAGGGATTAAGGCGTCAGTCTCTCTATCTTCAACAAGTTTCAATACTTATTTTACTTAAATATAGACTTACTTACCATGACAGGCAATCATGTATAACTGGACACGTGTCATTTCATCAGCCGTTTTCACGAAATTTTTAAAGTTGAAAGACATATTTCTGAACTTACGAACGTATTCCAAAATTCACGCTACAACGTTCGCGATTTTTTCTTAAAAAGAGAACAAAGTATTCTCTTTACGTATTAATATAATGATCAATGATAATTGTTGTGCTTTTTTTATCTTAATATAAATTCTTTTGACATTCATGTGAGATATTTTTAACTCCTAACCCAAAGAGGAGGGGTGTTGTAAGTTTAACGTGTGTATCTGTGTGTCTTTCTGTGGTATCATAGCTTCTAAACGGATAGACTGATTTGATAAAGTTTTTTTTGTTTGATAGGTGTATAGAGGAACGGTTGTTATGTCCTTTAAACACAAAGGGAGGATCCTCCGACCAGGCAAAGTGATCGGTGAACTCTCATAGCGAAGACAAGCTGAACTAGGGAGCAACCACTAATTCTGCATAGGAATTAGTGGTTACTCCGTAGTTCAGCTTGTCTTCGCTAGACGACGTTGGAGTATGTTTTTGTTGTATGTGGCAGTCGGCACAGGTGTTTTAAATTTATACTAGTTAGTTTTAAATTCAATAGTAATATTTAATTTGTGACCAAGGAAAATAAATTCAAGACTACGTTTGAAAGAAAACAGCGATGTAGGGCTGTTTTTTACTACAGAGTTCGTTATCACACAACCTAGCTACATGGACTTAAAGTTTCTGTCAAAACAAGGGCAAACAATACAATAAAAGAACCCAGTAAAGTGCTGTTCAGCATTAAACAATTGATTAAAAAGGTTTCTCGCTTCTTAGACGTTTAGACAGTAAGCCACATAAATAAATCAAGGTGAAACGTTGGAGTAGATGGGGTAAACGTGCCAAGAATATTCTATCCCGAATGTATTGTAAGAAAAACAGGTTATTTGCTTTAAAATTATGCGCTAGTTTGAAGTACTACAGGTAAAATCCTACTAATATTATAAACGTAAAAGTTTGTGAGTATGGATGTATGGATGTTTGTTACTCTTTCACGCCAAAACTACTGAACCGATTGCTATGAAACTTGGTATGTAGATAGCTGGAGACCTGGATTAACATATAGGCTACTTTTTATCAAGATATTTCCGCGGGATCTGGACTTACGCTGTTGAAACCGCGGGGCGCTGCTAGTAACAAATATATTAAAGGGTAGTGAATGTTCTCTAAAATAACTGTGGAAGAGCTATGCTTCGGCACGTATGGGCCGGCTCGACCGGAGTGATACCATGGCCTCACAGAATGCATTGTTTTTCGCCGAGTGAGTGAGATTACTGGAGGCCCTAACTCTTCCCTCTCCCCTTCTCTACCCCTCTTCCCCCCTTCTCCATCAGGTGAGCCGTCTGCTAGTTTGCCCCCTATATAAAAAAAAGACATCAGGTAGTGTAATTTGCAGAGATTCTGAGCGTGGATCTATTCTGCGTGCATTGATTGAGTAATTTGGTGTACGACATCAGGTTTCTTAATATTAACAATAATAAGTGACACCATTTTCTTATTATACCCAACTGGGGAGGGATATTTTTTGAGCGCATGTATGTTTAATTGTTTGGTACGCTCTACAGCTTAAATTGTTTGAGTTTCCATATATGACTCAATTCTAGATTTGTCTGAACTGTGGATGTGACAAATTGTGTTCTTTGACTTTTTCGTAATGGTCGGTTATTTTAGCTTTATCCTTCATAAACGAGAAAGTAGAAGAGGACAACATAAAAAATAATGGCAACTGAGTACTAAAAGTAGAAAATCTAAAGAACCCGAAACTCTAAAGACAGTCTTTACTCGTGAAAAGAAAATCCTAGGTTATTTTGCAATTCCAGTAAGCAAATCTACTGTGAGGTCGACTATCTTAATAAAGCTTCAAGTGACTCTCAATAAGGATCAGGTTACAGTCGTCTGGTCTCGTTTGTAATCGAAATATTGGATTCTAGACCTTTGTGACCTATATTTTAGATTCCATTATTCTATGAATGGGGGTAGTCATAAATATACGAGATTGAGCATTGAGAGGTTTAGGCTTTGATAGTCTATCCATCGTAGACAAATTTGACTTGGACGTGAATAGACTGTAATATAATAAAACTCTTTAGAGCAAATTTTTTGTGTACATTGTGACTTAAAGGATACTATCATTTAACCGCGGCTTTGCTTGCGTTAATGTAGATTTTATCTACCATCTAAAAGTTATTTTTCTGTCCCTCGGAGATATGAAGATTTTTTAATGAAATATACTCTACCGCCGAAATGTGTCCGCAAATTTAATTTTGATCTGTTAAGTAGTTTAGGCGGAAAGGCGTGACAAACGAACATACAAACATTAGTTAATTAGGATGATACATCTTTATTCAACGTGGTAACAAAGTCCAATTTACACATCTAATACGCATACTAATTCTTAAAGTTGACAAAAACAAATACTCAAAATAATATACAATTTTATACATGTTTTATTTTGATTGTATTCAATATTTTTATGCCGTAAATGGGGGTTATTTAGTCTTGTCACGTGATGTGCTATAGTTCTTTAAAAAAAAGTGGGGCTGTCTGTCGCTATAGAGTAAGGTCATTGCATATAAGTCGAACCGCCGCCGGTCTGCCGATACACGACTTCCAAATAATTTTCTATTGCTTTATATGACCACAAATTACAGACATGTCCAACAAAAAATAAGAGGCCAAACAATGGTAAAATAATATTGCTTAGATGATGAAATATATAAAAAACTTTATCGAAGCGGTCTATGTTTCGATAATGATTTTTTATTACTTTCTGGTTCATCAGGAGTCATTAACCAAGGAAGCATCTGACACAAACGAGATAGGTTCCTTTGATTCCTGATAATGATTCCTTGTTGGGCCCAAAGCCATTTGGAATTCCCTGATACACACAATTAAGTATAATCTTATCTACTTCTCCTAAAATTTTAATAAACACAACTGTAGTTAACATTTTACTTGCTAAAACTACGCGAAAAATAACAATACAGTACTGTCAAAATAATAATGAAAAAATAGTCTTTGACATAAGAAATGTAATATCAAAATGATGGTTCCCCTACAACCTCGGTGTGAGTGATAAATGTGTGACATTCCGCGAGACATGAACGTTGCTGTACACCTGTAACTCCCGCTGGAAGGCATAACTGCGGTTTATAGTTATACATGAGTAATATACACACAAGCACTTTGATTCTTTGTTGGTCAAAATCAACAAAAGAAAAAGGAAATTATTGTTCATATCAGCGCCTCGCGGTTTGAAATGCATAAGTCCCGATCCCGTGGGAATGTCGGGATAAAAAGTAGCCTATGCGTTAATCCAGGTCTCCAGGTATCTACCAAGTTTTATCGCAATCGGTCCAGTAGTTTTTGTGTGAAAACGTTACAAACATACACACAAATGTTTCCTCTTTATAATTTTAGTTTAGGTTATTATATTTAAAAAAATTTAGAGGGTATCGCTGTAGTGATATAGTGTGAATCATGATGATGAGAGTGATTTATCAGTATGATACACATCTCCCACGTAAAGCTTTACTTAATGTTGTCCTAGTAGTGGTAGAAGAGATAGGGTGTAAAACCTACTGGTCTTTTGAGTTTAAATATACTCGTATGTAAAAAGTGTGAAAGAGCCATGATTTGGCACATATGGGCCGGCTCGACCGGAGCTTGAGCAATGATTGCATTGCTTTTCGCCCCGTGAGTGAGGTTACCGGAGGCCCTAACCCTTCTCTCTCCTCCCCTCTCTCCCCTCCCTACTCTCACCTTAAAGTTTCGATAATTTTTATTTAAAAAATATATTTATTTGCATAAATATAACATTGAATAACCAATTTCACGCTAAACATTATAGTAATTATAAGAATAATTATAAATCTCATAGTTATTAAGAGTATAATAAGTATAATTGTAAGTTTACGGATACTACTGAAGTGACAGTTACGTTTCAACGGAATTTGTGAAAAAATATATTTTAAGTGATTTCTGCGAATTTATTGTCATCTCTTTCAAGGTATTTATCATCTTATCATTGTTATAAACATACTTTATTCACAGTGCCAGTATAGTTTTACAGAAATATTAACAGTTATTAAACCTCATACTGTTTAAAACTACCTCCCATTAGTTGATTGCAATTCTTCTAGTTTTAAAGTTATAAAATATTGCCAAATTCTTAAAAGACCTATTTTAAAATGATTCAAACTCGCAAAGTATTGGCACGTCAGGTGGAGGCTAAACTCCAAATGACATTAAGAGAATTAAAAGCTACCAAGGAGAAGTGTGATCAGCTGATCAAAGAGAGAAATGACAGTGAACAAACACTCTTGGATACTTTACACGAAAATGATAATTTTAGACTTAAACTGTCTTCATTGCATTCACAATATGTTGAAGTTACCAAAGCTCGGGACAGACTACAGCTCCTCGTTGACTCATTCGACACATGCAGGGATGAGTACGAGCAAGCTCTGAAACGCATCAGGGTTCTAGAACGCCAGCTACATGAAGCACACAACACCATAACATAATTTGAAGACTTCAAGGACAGGATAGTAGCAGCATCAAATCAGAGTCTGTATGAGGAGCTGGTCGCTCCCAGTTCACCATCGGTAGTTAACAACCATAACTCAGCTCTCATTATAGATCTTACAAATGACAATGACTCCTTCAGAGTTAATAAATCTCAAAAAGTCATCAAATGTAGTAAGAACAAATTGAAAAAGTATATTCGTGTTAAAAAATTTATTACAAAAACAAAAAAACTTATTTATAAACATAAGTTCTTTATAGATAGTGTAGCACTAAATAGGCAGAGAATGCAATTAATTAATCAGGTTAATATGTACTCCATAGAGGTAGATAACATGTCTTCACAATATTTTGATGACACAGGAGCTCTTCAAACAGAAATTAAGAAACTTGAGGAGCACCTGAGAACTATTAGTAGTAAATATGAGATTTCACAAAAACAAAGTAGGGAACAAGTTAGGCAAATTAGTTAATTCATGCAATTGTAGGAATGATTCATTGTTGTTGTCTGATAACCACAATGAATCCACTAGTTCTTTAGACAGTTTGCCTGTAACATGTGCCCCTAGGATATTGACATCAAATAACAATAATGTAGTTAACTTCCAGAATGGCAAAACAACTAGTCAAAATCAATTGTACAGTACCAATAGTAATATATTAATGTTTAGCGATGAAATTGGTAAAGGTTTAGGTATGTTAATGACAAACTCAAATAAGGAATATTCATTTAGCAACTTTTGTATGCCAAACCTAACATATAATATGATTCTAGAAAAGGCTATTAGTGCAAATTTTGATACAAATACTAGTCTCATAATTTTCAGTGGCAATAGGGGTACTGTAAATAAAAAAACATTCATAAAATACTTTGAACAATTATCGGAACTCAATGCAAATAAAATCGTACTATTTACACTGCCCATTAGCAAAGGGTTGCCTCAACATGAAAAAAATATTAGGATTAATTTAAATATGACTATGTTTAATTTAACAAGCCAGATTAATGGTAGATTTTATAATAAATTTCATTTAATTGACACCAATAGGATTGTATATGATAATATTTTTTCAACCACAGATAGTTATTATCTGCCGTATTATTTTAAAAGACAAATAGCTGTTTCGCTATCATATTATTTTAGAATAACAGCCAAGAACTTGGCTAACTTGACAGCTCCTATAGAGCACCCCTTAGAATGTAAGAACACTGTAGCCAAACATTTGGCTTCATATAGTGCTCCTTCTGAGCTAATTAACAATGACGTTAATAATATTAATTCAGGCAATAGCTTGGCCGCATATTGTGACATAAATTCTTTAAATTAATTGCTAAGACAATAGAGCCTGCCTCTTGCATATCAAATCATTTACACAATAATGGTACTGTTAGTAGAAATACAAAAATAAATAAAAATTGTAGCAATAAAGTAAAAAAGTCAATGACCATAAACATAGTTCATCAAAATATTCAAGGATTATCTAGGAAAGACTTAGAAGTAGAATTATTTTTTGATAAATATAATGTTGATGTGCTCTGTATCACAGAGCATTGGCTACAGGCACACCAGTTAATACTCGATAATGAACTTTATTCTGCTAGAAGTGTGTATGTAAGAAGGAAGTCGATTCATGGAGGGTCGTTAATCTTTGTTCGTAATAGTATTAAGTGCAAAAACCGGAAAGATGTTGTAAATTTGTCTGCTGAGCGCACTGTAGAACTTTCTTGTATAGAACTGGAACACCATATTATAGTTAGTGTGTATAGGCCACCACAGAGTGACTTTAGCATATTTGAGATAGTTATGGAAGAAGTTTTGAAGCGTTTATGTGTCAGTAGTAAGGTTTTGGTTGTTTGCGGAGATTTCAATATTAATATATTAGAAAAGTGTCCCATCAGTATTAGATTAGTGAGCCTATTTGAATCATTTGACTTGAATTATTTATTTTCTGAGCCAACAAGAATTACTTCTCACTCGGCAACTTGCTTAGATAACATCTTTAGCAATGGTGAATATGTAAATAGGTCAATTTTAAGTGATTTAACATCTGATCACTGTGGGCAATTTGTTACATTTCCTTGTATGAAAGAAAATAGAATAAACAAAACTATATGCAGGCCCATGACTAGTAACCGATTATTGAATTTTAGTAATAACATTAGTGATAAGGTCTCCAATTTAGATTGGACTCAAAGAGATCCGGATAAGCTTTATGGCTACTTATTCAATATGATAGAAATCGAATTTAACAGTATATTTAAGTCAAAAACAATAATGCAAAGGCCAAAAACAACATTCTGTGACTGGGCGACAACAGGAATATACAAAAGTAGAGAAAAGCTGTATGATTTATATGCTATGAAACAAAGTAATTTTGACCCAAAATTTCATGAATACGTCAAAAATTACTCAAAGATTTTTAGAAAAACATGTACTATTGCAAAGTCATTATACATAAGTAATAAGATTAAGTCTTCAAATAATAAAATAACAGCTACATGGAACATTATTAATAATGAAACTGGACGTAGTAAACCTCGAGATAATGATTTAAAATTAAATATTAATAATAGGTTTATAACAAACAACTTAGACTTAGCTGAATCTTTTAATACCTTTTTCACAAATATACCAATTAGTACAACCAGTACCTTGAATTCTTGTGCGTCAAGGTCTGAATTGTTGTTAAGGGCCAATGTAAACGAATGTAAGAATTTATTTGAATTTGAATTCATAAACCCCACAGACATTATAAAAACGTTTAAGTCTCTTAATTCTAAGAATTCAGGGGATTTATGGGGAATTTCTGTTAAATTAATAGAAACTATTATAATTGATATAGCACCATTTCTAGCTATAACATTCAATCGATGTGTTGATTCTGGTGTTTTTCCTAACCTGATGAAGTATAGTAAAGTAATACCTTTATTCAAGAAGGGTTGTACAACTGAACCAAGTAACTTTAGGCCAATCTCAATGTTGCCGGCTATTAGTAAAATTTTTGAAAAAGTTATTTTGCAACAACTAGAAAGCCATTTTAATCTAAATAACCTATTCCACAAAGAACAATTTGGCTTTACAAAGGGTCGTTCAACAATTGATGCTGGTGCAACTCTTTTGAGACATATATTTAATGCATGGGAGAATTCGCAAGATGCGATAGGCGTATTTTGCGATCTCTCAAAAGCTTTTGACTGTGTAGAACATAACACGCTTTTCCTTAAACTTAAACATTATGGGGTTAATGGTATTGCTTTGGAACTAATTGTTTCCTACTTGAAGGATAGAATTCAACATGTAGATGTCAATGGTGCGAGGTCTTCTGGATTACCGGTTACTATGGGCGTTCCTCAGGGCTCTATATTAGGTCCTCTACTTTTTCGCATATATATAAACGATTTACCTTATTATGTAAAAGATCTCTGTGATATAGTTCTATTTGCTGATGATACGTCACTTATTTTTAAAGTCGATCGTAAGAAAACAGTTTTTGACGATGTGAATAGGGCACTAAATGATGTATTATATTGGTTTTCAACTAACAATCTCTTACTAAATGCAAATAAAACAAAGTGTGTGAGATTTACTATGCCAAATGTAAAACAGCTAGGTACTAATTTAACTCTAAATAACGAAATGTTAAGTATTGTAGACTCAACAGTATTCTTAGGAATTACATTAGACAGTAAACTACAATAGGGAGCCCAGATAGACAGCCTTGCAGGTAGGCTTAGTTCGGCAGCTTATGCAGTTTGGAAGGTACGTCAGCTCACTGATACGGACACAGCTAGGCTTGTTTATTTTAGCTACTTTCACAGCGTTATGTCCTATGGTATACTACTTTGGGGCAAGGTGGCTGATGTTGAAACGATTTTTATTCTCCAAAAACGAGCCATCCGCTCCATATACAACTTAGGTGCTAGAGTCTCTCTTCGAGAGTTGTTTAAGGATATAGGTATTTTAACTGTTGCATCACAGTATATATTTGCAAATATTATGTTTGTTAGGCACAACATTAATAATTATGAGAAAAACAGTGATATACACAATATTAATACAAGAAACAAGTCTAAACTCGTTGGGACCTATCATCGCTTACATAAAGTACACAACTCGTTCGAAGGTCTTGGTATACGTTTTTATAATAAAATTCCTATACATGTAATCGACCTTCCTGTAGATAAATTCAAGCGAACGGTAAAAAATCACCTTATTAGGAAATCCTACTATACGATCAACGATTATCTAAACGACAAACAGTCTTGGGCTTAAGGTGCCATTAGGTATATACACACAAACTTCTTTGTCTTATAATTAAGCTAAATTATTAACAAACCATTGTCAGTTGAAAGCAATGCGTGACGATTATTATGGTAATTTGACTATTAGTGATTTTTATCAGTATCTCGACTATGGTTCGTCATGCTCACTAAAATGTCATTGCTTGCGGCGTCGTTATGGGGTGGGTCATTTCTTTCCCTCTGATATGGCGAAGGAGATGATGGCTGGTCCATGCGTCATACTCGTGAACGGGTGCTGCTTGGGGTGACTGGTCGGCCTAGTCAGCGATGCTTTAGCCTATACTATTATTTTAGTTCGATCAACTGCAACTCTAGCCTCTTAATCCAGTCACGAATTATTTTTAACAGTAAATTTTGCAACTGAATGAAGGTAGATGTGCACCTTGAATGATTTCTATGTTTAATAGGTTCAAACCTTCAACGGTATCACTGAGTGATTTTTATTTTTTAGTACGTTAGCTTTTGGAGCATTTCAATAAAATGTAATTCAGGTGGCATCAGCTTGCATCCTGTTTACCTCTCATCTAACACTAACACTATTGTACCTGAAGATCTGACTTTTAAAAAGAGTGGCCATGAGTTTCTTTGCCAGTATTCTTCTCATAAGGCCCTACGCATTTTGGAAACTGGAAGTTATAGATCGACACAAACAGGCAGTAGATTTTGGTGTTTTTCACCTAATTTACCTTGACAATCCAGTACATGCTGTGGCATCTGTTTGTGCCGATCTATGATTTTAACTCTAGCTTCAATTTAACGTTCATAAATGTCACTTAGGGTCTTAATTGAATAAATGATTTTGAATTTGAATTGAATTGAAAGGGCGGCAACGGACAAATGACTCCTGAGTTGCAGGTACCCATGGGCGGCTCTAGTCACACAAACAGAAAGGTCTGGTGCGGAAGAAGATACATTATGTATTAAATTCGTTATTTTTACATACAACATTGCATGCGACTGCCACGTCTGAGGGTAACGATTCCCGCTCCGACATTATTATGCATCAATATCTATTTCCATTGCCTGGCTGTTTATATGTACCATATGCATGTTTTTACAAAAAAAAAAAAGAATGTAAGCATGTTAATACGCTGTATGTTTAGCGGTGTTCTAGAACTTCTAAAAAAGCTGATATTAATTTGGGTCTAGATAGCAAAGTGTATATGTCCCAAAATATTATTAATACTGTATTTTTTTTTCCTATTTATGCGTACAATAAACACTTTTTGTTTTCCTAGAAAAATGGTTTCTCAAATGCTTGCAAATTTCTTTTCTAAAAATGAACTTTTGAACTTTGAAGTGAAAATAATAGTGTTTGACTGTGTAACATGCAGACTAAAGTGCAGTATTAAAATGCAGACCTTCTCAACAAACTGGACCGCCTTCTCAATAACTGCATTCGATTTATTTTCAATCTGCGCAAGTATGACCACGTGTCTGCTTTACGTTCCGAATTAAAATGGCTCCCTATTCGTCAGCGTCGTAATCTGCGAGCACTAACTGCTCTTTTCTCTTTTCTTAACTCTCCATCTCCACCATCTTATTTAGCTCCCTACCTTCGATTTTTGTCCTCAAACCATGACAGAATTCTTCGTTCTACAAACAATAATCTTCTCTTATGCCCCTCTCATAACTCCGACTTCGTGAACTCTTCGTTCTATGTCCAATCAGTTCTTCTCTGGAATGCGCTCCCTCTCGAAATCAGGATGTCCACAAACCGATTTATATTTAAAAGGAGGGTACGTGATCTCCTCCACAACGAGTTGGCGCAACTGTCACAGTGCTAGTACACGAATCTCAGACTTGATATTCATAGTATATGTATGTATGTGTATGTATATGTATGTATGTATGCATGTTTGTATATATTATGTATCAGTATAATGTGTATATTCAGGTAATGACTTGTTAAATTTTATTATTATAGGAAGTTAAAAATACGTACTCCATATCTTTGCACCTACCACTGTTTATTTCTGCTTCACCCCAAGGTTGACTGGCAGAGAATGCCTAAGGCATTAAGTTCGCCTTTGTACAATTTGTGCATGAAGTTTTAATAAATAAATAAAATACTTTACTTTGTAAAATACGAATAAATGTGATTTTAAGAGTAAAAGAGTATCAACTCAAACAGCCTCGACACAAATAATTATTTTGATCCCAACATTTCAACAGCGAGAAATCCGATATTTTTTATTATTTTCACTTCACAGAAACTCGTAATATCGGAGTGCTGACGTTTTAATTAAAAAATGTTTATACGCTGTAGCTGGCTGATACATTATAACCTGTCTTACAGCGATGTATTTATTACTTTGTATCACCGTGAAACATAATTTTGTAGTCTGTATTTTACAGTGTACTCATTTATAACAGTAGTAGTCAATATTTACTTAAGACTACTACATTTAATTCAAAATAATAACTAAACTAAGGATAACTAAACGTAGGATTGTTTGCTTAAACAAACAAATAGCATAGATAAAATTAAAGATTTACCAACTAATGAGTTTGTAAGAGAGCTTAAATCTTGTCTACTGCAAAATAACTTTTACTCTCTATCAGAATGTTTTAATATAAGTGGCCAGTTTTAATTACTTTTTAACATTATATGTTATTAAATTGATATCTAATAACCTAATTTACATTTTTGTTTCTCAGATTATTGTTATTGTTATTATTGTATGCTGTACTAAGTATCTTATTCAATATTTGCATGTCACTACAATGACAAGTGTTTTGCATCTGTCACTTATATACTGAGGACTAAAGACCTTCACTGTACCAACACTTTTTGGCTTCATGGCAAAATAATTTCATTTTATTTTAATAATCCGCTTTCATCTTTCAAATAAATGTAATAAATTCCATCACGAGAAATTTTCTAAGAAAATGTCAGTATCCAAGCATGATGATGCAATGTCCATTTGCATCATCATGCCTGCATACTTTTGCAGTAAGTTTGTACTATGCATTCAAAGGATGATTCCTCTTCTACGATTTTTGCTAACGCTCTTATGCATTACATAAGCTAGGCTATCTCGTCAGTACATTGTACGAATTATGCTTAAAGTGTTCTCAAGACTTAATTGGGAAACAGCAATAAATAAATCTGAATGGCGTAACTTTAATGCTGTCAAAAGCATGCGCACACCTGCGGGGCATTATTGTTTGGCTCTATGTCTGGCTAGTGGCCAATTGAACTTGAATTCTTTTTCAGAATATGTTACTGACTATAAATGATCAGTCTGATCTAAGCCACATGTTCTGGTTTTTATTTACATCTCAAAACCTCATTTTCTTCAAGAAAATTCTTTTGCATCACAACATTTCTCTTGACATTAATACACAACAATTAATACTCAGTTGCTGTAACTACGAGTAAGTAATTTGCAATAAAAAAACTTGTGACTATAAACTGTGACAAAATATATCCTATCTCTCAAGTTGTACCAAACTGCAAGCAGTGTGTAAAATTTAATTAAAATCGGTTATTCTAAACAAATAACCGATTTTAATTAAATTTTCAGTTCATCGCGGACAAACAATGTGACATGAAATTTTTATATATTTATTAAGATGACGAATTATTAGAGAAGTATTTATTCGAATGTAATTGAAGTTATATCTTTTATATGTGGAATTAGAATCTTTAACAGTTGGGTAGTTTATTACAGTAGGCTTTTTAGGTTTTAAGTTACATTACATATAAAACACGTTGCACGTTGTTCACTGAATATTAAACTCAGGCTCTTTCGAGCCTATTGTACAGCTTTTTACACGTGCTCCCTGTAAACCTAGCCCAGGTTTAAGTTAAAGATCATACAACGCTCTCCGTGTTCAATACAACGATGCGCTTAGTGTGTTGGTGGCCTCACCAACACCCTAAGCGCATCGTTACCCAAAGGGAACCGCTTCTGTAGCGCATAGGGTATGTTCACGTATACAAAAGTAGCTTGCTTCTACGTAAGAGGATCCCTAGTGCGCAGGTTGTGGTCCAGCTCCAACAGCATCCTAAACTTGATTGCAAATAGGGTTGATTGTACAAATGTGGGCGGTTGTTGCACACTCTTGCATGGGATGTGTGCAGTCTACACACTATTAATCATTATGTATTATTCTTTAAGTTTCACATTTTTATCTACTAACATATTTTATATGTCTACTAATTAGTCTTATTCACTTGAATTACATTGATAACTTTCCTAAAATAAAAAATATTAAAATAAGTATAAAGGAGATAATTTGAATAAACTCGACGATCAGTCCAACATACAAAAGTACAATTCAGATATCTACTAAACTTATGTACTTCGGCCTGATCGTAGAATAAGCTTTTAAAGCAGTTTAGGGACACAATGCTGACGTAGGAATTTGTATACGAAGGTGCGAACATTCGCGTCTTCGGGCAAGTTATGTTTTAGATCGTGTAACATTTTAGGTATGTTTATTTATAAGTGGTATCAGTATGTATATGACATAGAATTATTTATATATTCTATATCAAGAAATTCGCATATTATTGAACTCAACAACCCACGCAAGCAATCCGAACAGCAGTATAGTGACCTCATGTGATGTAATTTATAACGTAATACTTACAAGTCACTTTGTTGAAGGATGGCTGTACTACCTCGTCCAGCATCTGGAAACAAAAGATATAATATTAAGTACTTCAATTTCAAGAAATACAAAGAAATATATATATTGGTGGTGTATATATGGTTGTTTGATAAAACTCTTCCATGCCACCACTGCGGAAGCTGTCGCGTGGACATTGCACTCCATGCTAGTGGAGTGCTCGGCGTGGACGCAACAGCAATACGACCTCGTGACGGCTATTAGTGTAGGTAGTCTCTCGCTAGAGCCCATGGTTCTGTCCATGGTCCCACTTGGACCATGAACCAACCAACAAGTGGGAGTGTGTGGGCTTCTAAGAATACTCTTCACGTATTAATATATATTATTAATACATAGATTAAATTATGTAACAATTAAATTGCCACAATTCTACTTCTGGTCCTATAATTTGTGAAATATATACTCTTAGCTTTAACTGCTTTCAGTTAAAGCTAAGAGTATATACAAATTCTTTTACGCGAATAGATTAGAAGCGTTCAATCTAAGACCTTTCGACCCTTGGTTTTATGGTCCGCAAATGGTAAAAAGTTTTTAAAATTTCAGCGCGAATTCCTAAAGAAATCGGTCCTCAAACTTATCCAAGTCTTTTGTAAAGACTCGGCCGCCTTTCAACGTAAAAAAAAGATGAAATAAATTAGAAAAATGTTTAATTCATAAAATTAATATCGCAAGACTTTAAATGCTTTTCAGTTCAAGTCACTTTTGAAGTCCGGCGAAGATTCAAAATTTAACTAGAAAGGTTATGCCGATGGTATTTTAAAATTCAAATTTCGTTTATTTCACAATATACATAATTTCAAGGGCTTAATACAAAAGCAAATGTTAAACTAAACCTATAAAATCTAAGGCTGTTTAAGGATGAAAATATTTAACAGTTAAAATGTTTCCGTGCCACAAGATAATATACCTACATTATGTTCAATTAGTGTTAGTTCACTGACTTCCTTCGACCTGTAACAATATTATGGAGAACTTTTAGGGAGGTTTTCTAATTATAATTAATACATACCAACATACACATATGTACTCACGCCTGTATCCCCAAAGGGTTAGGCAGATGTGTATTAAGCACTCACATTTAGCCAACTAAAATTTGGTCCTGCTTGAGTAATAAGGGAAAAGTCTATTGCCGCCAACCAAGCAGTTCAGGAATTAAAGATGGAATTTTTTTTATTATATTGAAAGGGAAAGATGAGAATAAGTGCAGGCAATGGAAGGAAAAGATTGTTGCTTATACGGATGGGTTGGGGCGAAAAAGCAATAGCTCGAGAAGGTCTATTGCTGGGAATTCCGAGCCCTCTAATGCCCGGTTCTTATAACCAAGAAACGATTCGTTTTGTTGTTTTGTTTTGTTCGTTTGATGTTCCGACCGTCCGTGAGCAAAACGAATTGTTTCTTAATTATAGGAACCGGGCATAAAATTATGATTAATTTCAGTCGTTATTTCAGTTGAAAGGTTTGTAGTGAATAAGGAGGTATATCAAAGGAGTCCGGCAAGCGCAGTATGACCCTACAGAAGAGCGTAGTTAGACAGCATTACATGCTATGGCATAGTGCTCTTTTTTCTGCCAGTGAGTAGGATTAGCAGAGCTCCAAAGAAGCGGTATAAGGTTGACAGCGCACAAGTAGCTCCACTGGTATTGTGAGTGGTAATAAGGACCGGAATCCTTTGCAAACATTCTTTTGATAGACAAATTAAACACCCAAAGTTTGCCAACTAAAATTTAATCTTATTCACGTAACGGGGCAAGTCTATTGCCGGGCTATACATGTACCGGGCATGTTGGGAATTAATGATGGGAAAATTTATACTATAAGGTTGGTAAGAAGGGAAGACTATGGACGCTAGGAAGAGGAGGTATATTGCCTTTGAAGACAACCCGCTTTCGATATATCAAAAGGTTCCCTTTTATTAGCTTATTTCGAATGTATGACAAACATCAAGGTCTATTCATAGTTTAATTTCTCACACATACGGCAAATTGTGATTGATCTTGATCAGCAGGTATTAGCTTTTGAGGCCTTCCGTTCTAACGATTATTGTATTTTCGAACTTCTATTAAATATGCTAGAACAATGAATATTATGTTAAGCATTAATTTCACGTGCAAACAACATAGAAGCTGATACACTACCTAAGTTAAAACAAAAAAAAAAGGGGTAATGATATTCGAACAATTCATAAGAAATCTCATCCAGTAATAACTCAGCTGTGAGACATCTCGTGAATATTGAATTTTGTTGAGTACTTTCCGCCGCTTCCGATTCTGATGTTTGACAGTTGCGGTTTGTAATTAAAACTGATTTCGGTACGACAATTCTGAAGTTCTCTTCCAAATAATTTCGGTGCTTTGAGACAACCAAATCAATTTTGTGACACAGTATGGCAATTTTTCTTCTGCTCTCATATTAAAATGGCAAACAAGAATACCATCGGCATGAAGAACATAATCACTTATAGTTTAGAATAGTTTAGAAACGAATGAAGAATTATAAAGAATTAGAAATTATTGTACAATTGTTCGAATCAAGTCTGGTGGACTAGCCTAACTTAACGGACTAATTAGACTAAAGTTTTTCTTTTTTTTTATGTTATGGGGCAAACGAGCACACGAGTCACCTGATGATAAGTGACTACCGCCGCCCATGGGCACCTGCAACTCAAGAGTCACAAGTGCGTTGCCAGCCTTTAAGGTGGGAGTAGGTAAAGGGGGAAGAGGGTTAGAATGAGAAGGGGAAGGGGGCTAGAGGGAAGGATTAGGGCCTCCGGTAACCTCTCTCACTCGGCGAAAAACAATGAACTCATCACTTTACTGCCGGTTTTCTGTGAAGCCGTGGTATCACTCCGGTCGAGCCGGCCCATACGTGCCGAAGCATGGCTCTCCCACGAATAACTTTCAAATGCTAAAAATAGCAAAGAAAAATATTCCAACTATGTCGGACCTTTTATATACGCTCAAACACGACCAAACAGAAGTCTCATGATACTAATAAGATAAATAGAAGGGTTTGTCGAGTCGATAAAATTTTAAGACCCTCGTCAAGAGCTGTATACAAATTTTATCAGGTCAAGATAAACAAATTGCTACAGACGGTGCTGTCTATCACACCGTGCTGATTCATTATAATCATTCAGTTGTGTTTCAAGTTTAGATTATTAAGATCATACATATATAAAAACTTTGAAACGTCTTTAAGATAAATTACACGGAAGTTATATTGTACTGGTTCAACTTGTTTTTTTTTAAAGGTGTTTAAACTAATCGCTGCCAACTGTGGAATGTAAGAATTAAGTATATAGACTAGCCTGGCCGCATACATGGCACTTTTTACACAGTTTGAGATAATGTGGCCTTGGATTCTTGAGTTTGTTCCAGCGTTTCTTCTCAATACTAGTCATCGAAAATGCCGGCTCTATTCGGCTTCAAAGAACTAATCAAACTGTAAAAGTGTCTGAAAATATCTATTTGCAAATTAAATTCATTTATAATTTATTGTACTTACGAGTGTGTTTTCAGGACAATCCAAAGGAAGAATTTAATATTTTTTACAACTGTATTCCATTAGGGATTATACAATAACGTAACGAATTAAGTTAATTACGTAGGTTAAGTTAATAATTTTACCGGATTTTTGGTTCTATAAAACTTTCTTAACAAATAAATATGTTGTAAATACTGTAATGTACGTGCCTTCCTGCAGTGTAATAAAAATGATTTTGTATTAAAATATGGGTATGCGAACCAGAATATCTAAAGCTCGATACACTTTTTTTTTTATATTTGAGCTGCCAAAATGACTCTGCCCTGCTTGATGGAAAGCACAAGCAGAATCCTTTAGCACTATCCAGATGTAGAAAGAATAACCGCTAGTTTTAATCCGTCTAAAAAGTTGTTTGCTTATATAGGAAGCTTAAAGATTGTTTCTTTTATGAAAAGTTTTGTTTAAACGGAATATATTGTAAATTTGTTGCAAACTTGATAAATTACCTAAGATCAATGAAAATAAGGGCAATGTGGACAGATGTCAAAGAATAATATTGCCTAGAGAATGTGTGATGCATAAGCAGATTCAAAGCACTTCCTCTCTCAAGGAGAAAGAAATAATTGAATAAATTTGAAATTCCATTAACAAAGTGATTGAGCCAAGCTAAGAAATATAAAATGTAAATTACCAAAAACTCTCGTAAAACGTGTTACACGACGGTGTAATAGATAGCAGTTAAGGTAAAATTTAATATTGTACATTTGTAAGTACGACATCGATTGTACAACAGATGCCGTTTTATTGTGTTAATTAGGATGTTTTAGTAGTTATGGCCATTAAAATTGGAATATATGGTGAGATGTAACTGTTGATACTAACACAATGGTGTTGAATATCAGTCGTAAGTCAGTAGTCTTAAAATCGACAACAATCGCAGAGGGAGAGCAAGAGGACAGTGAGACGGTATCAACATAACACATAAAAAGTATTTTCAGTAGACTTTTTAAAGGCAATTTTCTGGGTATTAAGTAAGAGCTTTGGTTTTGGCATAATTTTATAGTGAACTTGTTTTTAAGATTTGTTATTATGATTTTATTCCCATAGTGTTCGCTTTGATAACTGTTTACCATCTTGCTTTACTCGGGTGTCTGAATAATCATGGTTACACCAAATTTTTCAGATTCATTAATCGTGACGTAAATTTAGTATCCAAACACCCAATTAAGCCATCGCACGTCTCCTCTTTTGCTGTCTGAAAGAGATCTAGTCTTTCCTTTCTTCTCCTAATCAGTAACTACTTCTAATAATAGCGTATAGGGTTGTACAAAGGCAAGCTAAATTGAGATCCGAAAGAAAAACGAGGGACCCTTGTGTTTGCAAGGCTCTCAGTGTATAACGAGCTCATTACACTTAGGCACAAATTTATGGGTGCAATATTAAATTTAAGTATATTTCGTTGTGAATCAAAGATTTTGGGGTTCTGCTGATGAGGATTAAAGTAAAGATGAATGAACGTTTAAGTAAATAAATGCATTTTGATAGAAAATCAATAATCATAATCTAATTCTGAAATATTTAAGTTGTGCTTTGTTCCAAACAACAATGTTTAGTCAAATCGACACTGACAGATAGCGATCTTATTTGCAACATTTATTTGTAACACAGTATTATTAGTTTATTATTTTTATATACTATTTGCTTTACTTTCGATAAAGAAACTTATTGTTGCGGCGACATTGTGTTGACCTATAACTTTTAGTTTAAAAAAAGACAAATTTCAAGCAATTTATAAGGAATTCTATGAAGTAAAAATAATTGAATTTGACTTTGATAATAAATGTAAACACACACAAACACACACACACACACACACACACACACACACACATACGTCTCTTAAGCACTCTCTAGAATTTTCACTACGGTCATATTGGTCATAGAAAAAACTTATACATGAATTTATGATTGATTTATTGAATATTGATTAATTATATATGATTTTATGAATATTGAATCTAAAAGTAGAAATAAGTTACGGACCTAGGGGCCATATTTTTTGGTCTACAGTGTACTCCGGTTTGTTAAGGTATACTGTCGTAAAGTGACAATTTGCGAGAAGCAGCAAGTAGGAGGGTCCGGACAAAGGCCAAAAAACTATACTTAGCGATATTGCTTTTTATTTAGAAAAACACCTTCATTTGGAGTTTGACAATGAATTTGACTATTTTAAGTAAGACTTAAGTAAGACTTTTTACTTGAAATATATCTATTTTATTGTTTAAGAGTGTGTGTTTTTTGAATCACAGGAAGTTTTGAATATTCTGATAATGTAGATATAACAATATAAAACATTCAATTGCATTAGAGGATTATACTATAAATGTTTCATTGGAGCGCTTCTTATTTGTAAACCATAAACTAGCATAAAAATAATAATAAAAAATCTAATATTACTGAGTATTTAGATTTGAAACGCACTCACTACACTACAAGTCAAAGGAGTTAAGAATATTGATAATGAGTCTTAAGAAAAAGCAAAAAATTTAGTGCGCAGATATTCTTTGTCTTCCTTTGTTCCAAGTTCCTTTGTTTAAAAGTCTTAAATAGTATACAGTTCAGACAAAAAAATCACCAAACTCAATAAAGAAAAAAGTAAGGAAAGAAATGAGAAACTTCTTAACTAAGAATATGGAGATTTTATACCAATATTGGAAGTTAACTAGATATAATTTGATGCTGTATTGTTTCTCAAACAAACTTAGAAAATAAACTTAGGAAATATATTTCAATTTCAAATTTTATCAGAATAATAAAGGATGAACTCTTGGAAGAATTAAAATGACCTTGTTTCAATATAACGACAGCCTATTCGCGTAGTTTCATCGAACAACTGGCAGGAAATAAGGCGGAAATTGAAAACGCTCAATACAACATCCATGACAGTTGTGTAGTGGAAAGCTAAGAATTTTTTATATTTATTGAATTTAAATAATAATGTTTTTATTATTGATGATTTTGCTTTCAGGGCCTGTTCTAAATAACAATAGATTAAGAATCGTGTGTCGCAAACCAGCATGTATTACATAAGCTTACTTAAAATTCACAAACCGCTTTAAAATAGTGTCAAACGAAGTTTTAATTTAAGAATCCTAATTGTCTAATAAAACATTAATTAATAAGCACTTGCGTCAGTGTGGAACTATCAGTCTATAATCGCGGTAAAATGGAGCCGTGGGCTCAATCTCAATCAAAAACCCTTGAAAGAGATTGTGTCTCTTGTAAGGCTTTTGATCGAGAGAAGTGTTACCTCCCTCTGTCGCGGTCTTGATCCTTTTATATTTAAATAGATGCTCTGTAGACTTTAGAGACCCTACTAGTTGTATTAATAAAACATAACAATATTATTTATAGCTCTAATGCTAAAGGGTAGAAAGATCTTCCCTTTCCAGTCTGTCTTTTGCAGATTTTGTGTTGAACGATTTAACTGATGGTACAGGATGTTTGTTCTATATCCATGGTTCGTATCATTTACTGTTTAGTATTAATAAAGTAAGAAAAAAGAAAGAAAATTAGTTTATTTCATGTAAGTATTCTTTATTGTACACCTATAAAACGAAATACCGACACAGTAACTGCATAATAATTGTAAGGTAATCGGCTAACCAGTAGTAGAGGATAAATATATTTATGGAAATTAATGTGAAACCTTTCGTGTCCTGTCTTATAGGTTTGGGTAAAATCATAGTTATCTAATGAAAACCTCAATCAACGTAGTAAAGAGACCAATCGAATTAACCAAAAACAGTTCTAAACAGTAGCAATATAGTACATAATGGCCTGCCTAATACAACTTTAAATTATAATATGATATGTCCTATATAATATGAGATCTAAACTACACTTTATAGCGTAGTGATTAGAGTTGTTATTTATATAAACATCTCTATAAAGGGAAACTTCCGTATGGATTTTTTCTAATTTTATTGTCTGCAAAGAACTCTAAAGAATTTCGTCGTCACATTTAACTCGCACAGGTGACGTATGCAACTGATGATAATAAATTCCGGCCATGACTACACCCGTACATAAAGCTATTACTAAACAGTACAAATCAATGAAATCAAAACCATTTTTATTCCAATTAAACCAATTATAGGTATTTTTGAATTATCAGGAGTAGGAGTCAGTCAGACTGAGTCAGTCGTGAAGCTAGTTGCCTGTTCCAATACGTAGATCCTATTGAGAGAATAGGTAAGAAACTCAAAGGACACTTTTTTACAATTTTCTGGTTTAAATTGCTTATAAGCCTGAATGAATGAAATGTGAAGTCAACGAAACATTGTTCTAAAATATAAACAGACGGAAAAATTACTTCTATATTAAAATAATAGCATTCCGGAGATGACTAGCAGAAAAGACCAGTAAACGCTTGTAGAGAAACACATCAAGTTTTTTTTTAAGTGATTCAATACAAAAATAATATTTTAAAACCAAATGTTTTATATTATAAAACATTTGGTTTTAATCAATCCAGGTAAGATTTAATACACACGATCTCAATAATTGAGAGGCCCATCCTCCGCTCATTATAACCGACAATACCTAGACATTTTTTGTTCGCTAATGATCGCATCGTAATACTGATTGTTCGTACGTTCGTACCAAATGTGTTTTAATGAGGATGCTTTTAGATGTGTGGATATGGGTGGGTGAGGTCAGCGAAATTTGATTCTGATGAATTTTTGCTGACAATGGAATGTTTTTATAATTATGTCAGTTCAGATTTAGAAACTCGACACAAATCCTATTTTTTTTTTCTTTTCTTTTTGGATGTTTTCCGCTCTAGAGTATATAGGTGGTGTGTTATGGTTATCTGAGACATTGGAATATAATTTACTTTAAGTATTCCAAGACATGTATTTATCAACTACTACTACTCTATTTAAAAAAAAATTAAGTGCTGGTCCTTTAAAGTATAAGCCCAAGTCACGGTATAAAGGGTTTTCCTTAATCAGTTTTAATATCTGTAATAAAATTCCAGGATTGGAAGACGTCAGCCTCTGAGGATAGTTTAAGTGTTTATACCCTTTTGGTTTGAATTTTTTGTGTTGTTATTTATTTAATAACGGTATCTCCGATTACCTACATACAAAGATAAGATAAGACATAAGATATTCTCCTATTGGGATCCTACAAACAGTAAGTCAGAAATTTCGCAGGCTGGTGGGTAGATTTTTTTTGTCTACTCGTTAGTTCTTCAATAATAAAATTGAACTGAATTAAAGTGATTAAAGGGTCGTTATAAATATTTTGATTGCGTTGACTTAAAAGCTTGATTTTTTTACAACTTCAAAAGACTGCAGACATAAGTATTTGATATTATAATCGTCGCAATCTAAGAAGTCGGATTTGACAGCTATAAAAATACTTTGTGTAGTGAGTTGAAAAAATAATCGGATGCTTTAAAAACCGATTCTTGAGACATATCGATTTAAAATAATTAGAGTTTGTAATCGACAGTTTTATTACACGCACGAGTTTGTAATATTTAACAGTTATTACATAAATTCCAACAACGTTTAAATTTAGCCGAGATTCAAATCCAAACCAAGACATAAACTAAAACCCGACATACTGATTTCTTCCGGAAGGTTTGTGCATATTAAATAATAATACATTGTATGTTATGCATCAGTGGCGTACCAAGACGCAAGATTAGGGTAAGCCACTGATATCATGTACACGTGTAAAGCCTGGACGGGTGGGTCGCTAGTCAAGAATAAAATTAGAATAAATAAGTGTGGGGGTCAGATAAATAAATAAATTTACTAAATTTTCAACATTTTTATTCACTTTCGTCACTTGATCCAGAAAACATATCATCAGTTGAACTGTCTTCGTCGGTTACTCTTATAATAAATTCATTTTCAATTATACTATAAAAATGTATGTCTCTTCTGAAGTCTTCCATTATAATTTTCTTTGTTTTTTCTACTACGTTAATCCAATCGTCTTTTGTGACATGTGCACATGCTTCTTTAAGCAGACCAAGCATGTTTTATGTGATGAATGGAGTATGGCGGGGTCGTTATAATTTTGTGGCCATGTTCCTGTGCCAACTCATCGATGGCGTATCTTGGTCTTACAGGTTTATTTTGTTTTACTAACTGTAACAGCTTTAAGTAAACTCATGTCGGCATACACACCATGACTTTGAAGCCATGCCACTAGATCCGCCTTTTTGTTAGCTTGTGTGGTAGGTTTGTCTATTTGGATTGAGTGAAGTAAGTGGAAGATTTTGTATAAGGGTCATAAACCACTCTTTAAATTTTTCGGCATTCATTTCTTCGTGGTACTCTTTTGTACTTTTTGATTCAAATGCCAACAAGCAATTTTTAATAAAACCTTCCCCCGCAGATCCAGCATGACAAATAATGAGGCGTCCACCCTTTCCTATTGGGACTTTTGAGCTGGATGCTTGCGTATCATCCGTCCAAGACTGTGGTACAGTATGATTGGCATTTAACCATGTCTCATCAATAAATATCACTTTGTCCCAGTTGCTTATTTTATTCATTTCTCTTAAAAATTCTACTCTTTGTAGTATTATGTCATATCTTTCCATCATGATTTTCCATTTGTTGGTTTTTTTTTGTATCTAAACCCAATATTCTCTAAAATTGTTCAAATCATTTAGTATAATATCAAAATATTCATATTAAATAAGAAAATAAATGTGATCAGATTTTGTTTTTATATGTTTACATATTAAATAATACAGTAATTACACATTTATCTCTTTTTTTAAATGTAATTTTTTGTAAACGATTTAAAAAAAAAAACTATTTTTATCTTTCAAAAAACGGCTTTTAACGGTCACAACTCTACGGAAACCAACCCAAAGACATGACATTGTAGTTACGTGCTAACGGAACATTAATCAACGATTAATTCGGGTTTTTTAGTGCATTTTTTTAATATAAAGTTACACTTGCTGCGCAAAATGATACGCGTTGTGATAGTGTATGGGTAACATAGCAATTAAATAGGATTATAAATGTGATTTTTCGGTTTCGTATTACATAGACGTTCATACAAAGTTATCGCGGCATGTCAAATGAGAAACGTCAAATCCGACTTTTTAGATTGATAATACTATAATTTAAAATTTAACCTGATGCGTTCACGGGTTCTTGAGAAAAAAGGTCTTGATAGACAGACAGACAGACAGACAGCCAGATAGACAGACAGACAGACAGCCAGATAGACAGACAGACAGACATACAAACGTATTTTCTTTCTTTCTTTCTATACAGACAGACCGACATAGAGTTGGGCGCCATACCGGTAAATTACCGGTATGGCAATAAACTTCCATTTCTTCCCATTTACTCCCGGGCAAAAATATTTCATACCGGAAAGAAATTAAGTTCCACAAAAATGTATATTTACATGATTTTTTATAAGTGTTTTTGATTAGAATTAAGTATATACATACACCAACGCATCCAGGCATTTGAGTTTCCAGGTTTTAATAAAACAAATAATACTAAAAAGGAAATATTATAAATTAATTACATGTTCATTATCGTATTATAATATTGCCAATCAACTGTACGAGTTTTACAATTGGTTTTTATAATAATTAATATTTAATATGAACCGAATATAACAAAAATAACTTTTTACCGTACATAATAACCGTCGGGGGTTGCCATCTCATTTTCAAATTTCAATTAAAATGAAGATATCCTGTATGTCGTCGTAAAACATCTTTAATAATAATATTCATTATTATAAAAACCAATCGTAAATCTCGTTCAGTTGTTGGGCAATATTATAATACGACAATGAACATGTCATTGATTTATAATATTTCGTTTTTAGCATTATTACTATTATTATTTTTTATGTAAACCTGTAAACTCAAACGCCTGGATGCGTTGGTGTATGTAAAGGGTCTTTCAAATAGAGCGGGTCGATGTTAATAATCTGTGGCGGCCATTTTGTTTTGGCGGCATCTATCAAATCTGTATTTTCTTATTCAGTCACTGATGCCAAATCACCATGGCAAGTTACACGGTTGAGCAGAATGTGCAAATGAAAAATTTTTATTATCAAAATGAGTGTTCGTTAGTGCAAACGTTGCGCGCATTGCGCCGATTTTACAGCAGACGCGGTGGCCCTTCAAAGTCTACTCTCAAACGATTGGTGACCAAATTTGAGACGAACGGTTCGGTAAACAACCAACCAACACCTTTACGTCAAAGGAACGCCAGATCAGGAAAGAACATCGCCGCTGTACGTGAGAGTGTTCAGGAGACTCCGAGGCAGTCGATTTCTCGCCGTGCACAAGAACTCAGCTTTTCGCAGACTTCAACTTGGAGAATTTTGCGTCAGGACTTGGACCTGCATCCGTACAAGATCCAACTGACCCAAAAGCTCAAAGTTAATGGCCATAGACAACGCCGTGTGTTCGCTGAATGGGCTTCGGAACGCTTGGAAGAGGACCCCGATTTTGGCCGAAAAATAATCTTTAGCGACGAGGCACATTTTTGGATGAATGGTTTCGTTAATAAGCAAAATTGCCGTATATGGGATGACCACAACCCACATGAGGTTCACCAGGTAACAATGCATCCACAAAAAGTTATTGTTTGGTGTGGATTTTGGTCTGGCGGCGTTTTTGGTCCGTACTTCTTCGAAAACGATGTTGGCGAGGCCATCACCGTCAACGGGGAGCGCTACAGATCAATGATAAACAATTTCTTTTGGCTTGAATTGAACAATATGGACGTGAACGACATGTGGTTCCAGCAAGATGGCGCTACTTGCCACACAGTGAACGACACAATGGACATTCTGCATGAACGGTTTGAGGGTAGGGTTATCTCTCGCAGAGGTGACGTGAATTGGCCACCAAGATCGTGTGATTTAACTCCGCTAGACTTTTTCTTGTGGGGTTTTCTGAAGTCGCAGGTCTATGCTAATAAGCCACAATCGATCGTTGCCCTGAAAGCCAACAAAACGCAGGCCATCGCTCAGATTCAGCCGGATCTATGCAGCAGAGTCATTAAAAATTGGACCTCTCGGATTCGTACTACCATACGAAGCCGCGGCGGACATTTGAACGATGTCATATTCCATCCATAATGGCATAAATGGGCCTTTCAAATAAAAAAATAAATTTCGTTAATATCTCACACACATCTTGTTTAATTCAATTTTAACATCGACCCGTTCTTGTTGAAAGACCCTTTATATACTTAATTCTAATCAAAAAGACTTATTAAAATCATGTAAATATACATTTTTGTCGAAGTTAATTTCTTTCCGGTATGAAATATTTTTTCTCGGGAGTAAATGGGAAGAAATGGAAGTTTAGAAATATTTCCATTTATTCCCATTCTTGCCCATTTATTTCCTTCCCAATTTTTTCCCGTCGCCCAACTCTAGCACCGACAGACAGACGGACAACAAAGTGATCCTATGAGGGTTCCTTTTTCCTTTTAGGAACAGACATAAAGAAAATTTTGTATCTGCACTCGGAAAATTCTTAAACCTAGTCTTGTCTGGACATTAATACTATACGCAAACTTTCTTCTTGAGAGTTGAAAGTCCAACAAAACGCTGTCAAAGCCCGCGCGTGTATTAACGTGCTGCTAGATTGCCTGATGATAAATATTTTATGTAATACCAGTTAATAAATGTATATTTTTTATTTAAAAGTCCCGCATTAGGAATATTCCTGTGTCGCGGGGGGCTTCACTTTTATCGAGCGTGGCATTCAAACAACGGACACAAACAACACCCAGACTTCGGAAAACTATTTGTGGATTACACAAATTTTTGTCCCGTGTGGGATTTGAACCCATAATATTCGGCGTGGTGACCACTTAAACCATTGCGCCATCCCATGTTGCTCACATAAGGACTGGTTGAAAACCAGCGCTAAACAATTGACTACGACGCTGAACCAGATCCTATAAGGTTGACGCGTGATGTTCACGTGAATAATGTAACACTTATAATCATGTGAGTTAAACATGTACTGTGCGTGTATCTCAAGCGTCGATGAATAAATATTTTTTTCTTTCTTTCTTTATTTCTTCTTTCTTCCATCCGTGCAGTCAACATATATTTATTCATCGACGCTTGAGATACACGCTCAGTACATGTTTAACTCATGTTACTGGGCCTGGTATTAAGTATAATTCAATGGTTTCAGTTCATAGAGTTTTTTCTTAAGACAGGCGCTGCTTTATTTCACAAAAATATATCACCAGGGGAATAGTCAAAGTTGAAAAACAGACGTAATATAAAGGAAAACAAACCTTGTAATTTTCAAACTCATCTCGGAACACCAATCAAAAACTAATTAAAAGGAAATATAACGAAATTATACACAGTAATCAACGCCTTCGATAAATCTGTTGGGAATGCTGTTAACAAAGTTTGAATACCGCTGGTGACTTAATAATTGCCTAAGTTTGATGCCAGGCTTATGCCAAGTTTAGTACATAGTTCCAGTTGTAGATTTTATGGAAGGGCCGGTTTAAGGAATTACAATTTTGATAGACCTTTAGTGGAATTTGAATGTTATATAATATTGAATTTTAGTGCTCTGGGCTAGAAGTATTAAAGGTATGTCGCTGCAAATACAGTAATTTAGAAATTGTTGGGGTGTTTCTATGTGTAAACGAAAACTATAAACCTTTTTAGAGCATTTTGTGAGTTACAATAAAGTTATGTCATATTTAAGAGCCGTAAAATAAAGCAGAAGTAAAGTTACATTCTGAATTTGACGGAAAATTCGATTAATTTATTATTTTTTTTTTCTTATTTATTTATTTGTGAAAGGTACGCATACAGATTACTGCCATTACATGACAAAAAAGATTAGGATATCCCACTAATATTATAAATCTGAAAGTTTGAGTGGATGGATGGATGGATGTTTGATACTCTTTCATACAAAAACCACTGAACCGATTGCTATGAAACTTGGTATGTAGATAGTTGGAGACCTGGATTAACGCATAGGCTACTTTTTCAGCCGATATTTCCATGGGATTTTGACTTACGTGGGTAAAACTGCGAGGCGCTGCTAGTAGGTACATATTAAGTCAAGACAGTAAAATAATCCACGACATGAAAAGAAGCAAAATACAAAGCAAGTGGCAAAATACAAAAGTATTTGTATTTTGCCACTTGCTTTGTATTTTGCTTCTTTCTTGTCACGCTTAATTAACCAAGACCTCAAATAAGCCTCTCAAATACATGTATCTAGAGCATAATATATATAAAATTAAAACTATATTTATAAAAAAATACTACGAACCTTGTGCATTTATTATACGCGTTATGACTCTCTTGTATGTTATGAATCTACCATTAAACAGATCCACGTCTTCAATCCGCTTCAGTCCAATATTTTCGATTCGTTTTTTTTCACAGAAAAAGTTAATTTTGAAACTCGAAATACAAATTAAAGTTAATATTCCGTAAGAATGAGAAGAGAGAAATGGCACGATACATATAGAATACGCGCGGTGTTGAAGGTATCACCGTATTTGTTGGAATTGTCTTTGTTCTTCTGTGATATCGCATTATTTAAGGTTGTTTTTTTTTCATACTACGTCGGTGGCAAACAAGCATACAGCCTGTCTGATGTTAAGCGGTTATCGTAGCCTATGAACGCTTGCAATTCCAGAGGACTCACTGTACACACAGTGCAATGTTTTCAGGTTTCATGTATGTGAGTTTCTTAATTCCTTTTCAATCCTCACATCATCCCGAGTTACACTGGCTATAATTATTTAAAAAAATCATGTGACGCCTTTATGTCTTGTAGTTCGTATTATAGCAGAACAATTTTGTTTTTTATTTTTTTAAATTAGTAACTTGTTTTAAAGAGGGTTTTTAACTCAAACAAAGAATTGCCAGTCATGTACCACTACCAAATACCACTTGATAAACGGTCAACAGTGCCTATAAACACTGCCCACATTAGTGATGTCACTAATTATATTATTTACCACTATACCTTGAGCACGAGTACAAAAAGTACTATGCTGTATAGTGTTGGCAATTTTAATTCGAGTAGAAATCTCATACATGGTTCGTCCTGAGACAATTATGAGCTGACCTCTACACTTCTACTGCCTACACAGCGTGTAAGTATCACCGTCGCGAATAACTTACAAAAACGTCTTTCTTTGGATACTTATTACATTGGAAATGTCAGTACATCATAAAAATGCGAGATTATAGATTTACAGTCAATAGTTTGATTTTGAACTACGCAGTGTAACGCAACACGCGTTCTAAGCGGTACGGTGAATGACCTTCAGCGCACGGCGTCGTCGAAGCAGCTGAATGCATAAATGTTTTACATTGCAGTTTTTGGCCGAACGGGGTATTTACTGATTTTTTTTCGGTAAAATGTTCTGTTTCCTCATTGTGATATCACTTTTAAGCAAAATTTTCCACTTAGAATGATGGTCTGGATACATTATTTCAGGATTCGGTACGGTGTCACTTAAACCCTTTATAAACTTTAAAAAGGCCGAATACAGAAGATCGATCATCCACGTGGGCGTTAACCTCCTTATCATCACTACTCATATATCAAAGTATAGTTACTTAATTGGAAAATATGAGATAACTTACGTAACCGAATCAAGATGTTGCGTTACCTACTTTATAAATAACATGCTAATATTGTTGAGAGAAAGTTTTGTTTGTTACAAGTTGTATTATGTGTATAACAATGGTGTTAATTCAAATAATATGGCCTTAGTTTGATTATAAATATTCTGTAATGGAATAAGTTGTCTTAATTTCTTGTCCAGTGTTTCGTTGTAAGTAAAATCAGTGCCGTAATATTTATTTTATGTTTGGGAAAATTGAGGGTAGGTTTGACTTGTGTATAGTTTTAATGGATCTCCAAGAAGCAAAATGTTGTCCAAATCAATTCTGCCAACCAACTTGTTGTTTTTGTTGTGTCTACTTCTCTATTTTATCAACAGTCTTCACCACCACAGCTGTAAACTATGAAAATCACTAACTAACAGTAACCGCCATGTTGTTCATACCTTTATCGGTACTCACGTGATTGTTATCAACTTATAATGCGTTCCTAGTTTTTTTATAACCCAACTATTCATCAACGTTTATCAACCGACCAATAGCATTGCTTTTCCGGTGTAACTAGTCATAATAATGTCTATTAACTCATTTTTATTAAATAGTGAACTATTTTATCACCTATTATAGTTTGCCCTATTTTTAATACAATAAATAACAGTTTTTGATGTGTAAACGACATGTCTTATGTAGTTTGACTCGCTTCTTTCTGTAGACAAATTGCTATAAACGGTTATTTCCTATTGCAACAATTCACTAGTATTGCGTAATATTCCGTTTCTTTTATCTTATAGGGGGCAAACGAGCAGACGGGTTACCATACCGTAGAGCGACAATTTGCTTGTAGAATAGAACTGTAGTTCTATTTTCTACAAAGATGACTACTGACCTTATAGGAGCAATAAGGGTGTGAAGTTTACTTAAATATACAATACTAGGTTTTGCCCGTGATTTCGTTTGGGTAAAAGTTATTTTTCTATCGCCGAGGAACAGTTTTTTCGGGACGAAAGGTTATCTATGTCCTCTTCATACATTAAAAGCCTAATAGTCAGATATATACGTTTATATATTTCATTTCGCGATTAATTGTCAGTTTTGTTTTCATTTACGTTTCGTGTTCGGATGTTTATTTTATATATTTTTAAGTTTAAATTGATTTTTTTTTTGTTTTAAAGCGATCGACAACTTCCGCATTAGGAATGACTCCTGTGTCGCGGGGGACTTAACAAACATACAAACAACGGACACAAAGAAAACCCAGACTCGGGAGGGAATCGAAACCATGATCTATGGCGTAGCAGTCAGGGTCACTAACCTCTAGGCCAACAGGCCAGTCAAATTGTTGTTATATGTTGGTTTAATTCAAAGTGTGATGAGCTGCCGAAGCATACGAGCATACGTTATAAGTAATTTTAATTTATTTGTTATCTTTGGCTTAAAGTACGATGTGGTTGAAATATCCTTACTGGATCTAAACTGAAGGAAAAAAAAAACATAACTCAAAACCAAACAACATGCAATAAATACAACCCTTTGCTATACTTGAAATAAGTACTTTACTATCTTAAAGTGATTATATATTATCGGTTGAATAGTTAGGAGGTGGGAAAGTGTAATAAGCAAACAAACTCACTTTTAAATTTATAATATTAATTAAGAGTTAGGATTTCAAGAAAAATATACTTTTTTGACAGACCGAATCCTTAGGGAGTACATTACTGCCCTTGTTGCGATAGAATCAAAGCCTTTACCACAGTCAACTTATGCAGGCCGTAGTATATAATATTTGGCACAAAAAGTCTCTTTATAACGCGGTTAGTTCAGAAGGTTGGAAGTCGTCAAACCTGTTCGTGACTCGATTCGTAATGACAATCGCACAAATAGGTATGGATATACTCGAATAAAAACTTTCGTGAGTGGTATTCATATTAGTTAAGATATACGGTTTTACTCACGTGTATATTTCGGGGATGCCCGACTAGTTTCGGGCCCTTTATCAAGGGGTAAGGCGTCCTGCCGCACCGGTTGCAGGTGCCAGACTGGATTGTTGTCTGTCCCACCGATTCATTTGTCGTAACGACCTCCGGAATGTGGACGCCTTCCATTGCGTTGTGTGTTGCGAAGTCTTTTATCGCAGGCACTGTGGTACACACTGAACTTACTGTGTCAGTGTTTGGAGCCGTAGCTGTTTCGTGGGACATCAGTTGCAAGGACGGTCGCCAGGCTGGAGGTAATGCCCACCCATTGTCTCTATTGAAGTTCGGACGACGGCTTATTTCGATTGCCTCTCGTATTTCGCGGTACGAAATATTTTTCTCTCGCTAAAACGGAAGCCTTGTCGAAACGTATAAATTGAGCCGAGTCCTTGTAAACATGTTCAGCGACGGCCGATCTGTTGCAGTCCATGTTCTTCACATATGGATATGTATCTTTACATGTAGTTATCAGCCAAATAAAAAGCGCGAATATAGCACGCAATGAATATAATACATTATTGTTTTTCATTGAAATAGGTATAACACAAAAGCATTCCACACAAAAACAAGTCAGAAATAGTGCCTCGCTAAAAGCCGGTCTATTCCATTTCACACTGTGTTTTTCGTCCGGAACAATACGTGTTCATATTTTAAAGTTTCATCAATAAACCCATACAAACTAGGTACAGTTTTAAAACTGCATGAGTATGTTTTCCTGTTTTTATTATGAGAGCACATTTTTTTAAATACATTTTCAAAGCACCTCTTTGTTTTTGTTCCGTCTAGTCGACATGAAGCGCCATGACACAAACAGTAGATGACACTCTTTTAAAATTGGAAGAGCTGTTTCGTTGGTAAGTAATTGGTAAAGGTTGACTTTGAAAAATGGTTTATTTTTCTTAATCATCTTACTTTAGCAGAAAGATTACTTTTTAATAGTGTACTTAATGCTTTAGAGATCTATCTTAGAGTCCACTATGTTCACAAGAACTGATAGCTGAATTGAAAAACTGTTTGACATAGCCCACGGCCGCATTCTACTACTGCACCGCCTTTGCTGCCGGCAAAGCATTCATTTGCTTGTTGCCACCGTAGTATAAAAAAATATATACGATAATATTTTAAGTGCAATAAAGCATGTATGTAGTTTGAAAGAGGGATTTCATACAAATTATAGAAAATAAGATACATACCTACAATTAATGCTGATTTTAAAATGACCAATGATTTAAAATCCAATGGCAATTTATAAAGATAAAGTTGATAAACGGCCAAGTTTAGTTAGAATAGGCAACAGTTTGTTGCAAAAAAAAACGTTTTTCAAGTTGTATTCGGGCGTTTCTTCTTTTAATAGATTCGTTAAAACCAAGTTGCTCAGTTATATTGCTTTGGATGCAAAATCAGAATAACTTAATTAATAACAGCTTTTTTTTAATTATCAGTTTATTCCACGTTTTGTTAAGTGAACAGACGACTAAGAAAATATTATTGAAGTTCTACACCTAAGTGTCTATTTTGATTTGGCTCCACCTTTCTTCTAAATGCATAGCTTCATCTGCAATTACTTATCATATTTCTTGGTTCCATCTTTTCAATTCGCTTTTACGTAGATTATCAGACTCATAGATATTTCATTTAAATAAAATTTTCCATTTACATAACTTTTTACTTGTGTAATTCTTACACGGGATCTTATGACTGTATAATAAATAGGCTAGTGATGGTAATAATAATAACATGGTACAGATCTAATTTAGAAATGAATATGTTTATGACAAAAATGTTGTATAGAGCATAGAGATGTAATACGCAAATTGGTTAGACATTGGTCATTAAGTCATCAGGTCAAAATAAGGTCAGTTTTGACATGAGAGATCTCTGCGCAATTTTTTTGTCTATAACTCCGCAATTAATGGTTGTTTTTAAATACCTTGACAGCAAAAGCCTATACTCCTTTTTTTACTTATCGGGATCGAAATTTTGGATATCGAACCTAAAACTTCGTTAACGTAAACGCAGCTGCAGCTTATATTAAAGTCTGGCAATGATATTAAAACCTCGATTTCAGATTTTCTAATATAATGTTGCAAGCCTTTAACCTCAACACTTTAGGGCAATAATCCTTCCGGGGGTTGTATTTGATTCTACAATATTAGCTTCCTAAGTTGAACCTTCGAAATTTCTGAGTCAACAGTACTTAAAACTTTCATCCTTGCCGAGATCAAAATTAATCAAAGCAAATCAGTTAAGTTTCCCAGAAAGCTTGAGACTATTAATGCTTCTCTCGCTATTGCTTTGAAATCCGAATCAATATCTTATTTTAGATTATTAGCTCTATTTATGCATCTAAAATAAAATTACTCTAACAATAGTAAAATTATTACTTTCCAAAGCTATCTTTAAAATAAATAAGGTCGCATAAGGCTAGTTACCAATGCCTATAAACATTTAGAACATTGGTGGTGTCATCCATGCTTTGTTCACTCAAAGTGGGGGCAACTATTTGTGTCCCGAGTGGTAATTGAACCCAAAACAGTCGGCGCGGCTTATAGGCAAGGCGGCCACGTAACCGTTGTGCCATGCGTACAGTCTTGCATTACTAAACAATTACTAAAAATTAAGAAGAGTATGTTGAAGTGTAAGAATATATAGATTTTTTCCTTGTTATAGTTTGCTTTCAATGAATAATTCTCATTGCGACGCTATCGTTCTCATTCATCGTTTTAGAGCATATCAACGTACGTCGTGAGTATTTTCACACTTAATGAGCCGTTTAGTATGAGCTGGCATTAAGTACCACTCTAATTTATATTTCTAAATAATCAACATAATAGCTAGAGTAAGCTTTCAGCTTTAAACATACCTACTTCGTACATCCACATATCATCATGTTTGACCCTTCACCAGATTAGGTGACCGCTGCCCAAAACTTTACTAATTAAGAGTACCCGACACCATTCAGTGTCTGTTAATTAATGCCTACATATACATAGTATATGTGGTACAACTTGTGTTGAGCTCTGTACATGGGTTTAAAGTTTTCGTTTAATTAATTGCCTAGAGGTTGTTGGAAGAAATAATGACTAATTAAGGATCAAGTTTTAGAATTAGAAAGTCGGTGCCAAGCTCTTGGTATTTTAGTTATTTTGTGAAGGAGATTTTGCTCAAATTGTAGCAAGACTTTCATTAATGGAGACCAGCGTCCACACTACGTAAAAATTCGATTATTTGGCATTAATAGCATAGTGTTTCTTTCAGCAGGTGGATGGGATAGGCAGCGTATGTATTACTATGTATAAGACATGTCTCAATCATATTAAGATGTGTACCGGACTACTCAGGTATCGATGGCAATGACAAAACCGATGAGCTCGCAAGAGCTGGTGCAGATAACAGCATGGACCGAAACTATTCTGCAACATCACCAAACAGCGAGCTTATTCAATCATAATAACATAACTTCTGGGACTCAAAAAATTTAAAACCTGTGGCTACCAGACTATTAAAGTAGGGCGAAGGCATGACCTTCAGATTTTGTCGTAACCTACTATAATACGGACACGGACAGTTTACACAATGACAGTTCAAGTTATGCTGGTGGTTACGATAGCTGAGTTTCAAGTAAATCAATTCCTTTTTATAAACGAATACGACTTTTTTAGAAACCTGGTTTGTGACGTCATACTTCGCTATTATGTGCGCATATTAAATAAAAATAACGAACCATTTTTTTGTTTTGTGTTATATATGAGTAAGTTTAAATTGGAACCACTTTCCGATGTCCGTGTGCTCAAATTAATACAATAATATAGTACCATGGCGATGTTCTGATGATGGAGCCGGAAGACGGCCATAGGAACTTCTTAACTAAACAAGATAAACCAATCGAGTTAGGGCTCGATTTATTTGTCTTGAGGAGTACTTTTTTAAACATCAAATGTACACTAAAATAAAATGTAGTTTTTATAAAAGTTTGTTAAAAAAAAAATACCATTAATTACTGTTTTAGTGCCTCATGATTTCGACGAAAAGATGAAAGTGTTTCAGGGAAACTAACTAAGATTTATACAAGACAAAATAAATAACTGATTTCCCTAACGACCACTTTTTATTTAATACCTAAAGGTTTTTAAACCTATATATTTGGGGTCTTAAATAAAACGTTCTTCTCAACAAGGCTTACGGCTCCCAATAAATTGGAAGGCAAAAAGCAACTTAAGTCTGCCAAGATCCTTCCCTAACTCGTAACATCTCACAAGGGTCTATATTTGGCACAAGACCTTTAAAAGGATCGTCTAAAATGTACCTTTTGTTATTTGTACGCCACTTCCAACTCAATTTGGTAGTTCAAACTTAGCTTATTTCCTATGGGAAATTTTCTTGAAGCGAGGCCGATGCTGAGGTAAATTGATTCTTGTAGAAATTTATTTCTAAATATTGTGTTATCTTGATTTCTGTCGTATTGGTATTGATTGTGTGCAATAATAGTGATTTCAGTGGTGTATTAAAACATTATTTTTTAAAACAAGCTTTTAGATACATATGTACACAAAATTTGAGCCCAAGCCGACATCGGAAAGTGGTTCTAATTTAGCTTCCAAGATTCGTGCCGAACACACATACATACATACATATAACCATTGCAATTTAAATTAAAGCTTGTAAAAAACGTTTATTCCAATTTAAGCGTTTTTTTGTGTTATATGAATTAATTGTTTTATCCTTATCCTATCTATCCATTATATTAATACGTGAAGAGAATTCTTTGTACCCCTTTTTAAGAAAATTTAGCAAACGTAGTAACTTGAATTTTGGAATATTTACAGTTTATATATGGAAGAAGTGCAGAAAGCTAAAATTTTTAAACAATATGTCTTACAACGTTAAAAAATACGTAAAAACGGTTTAATGAAATTACACGCGTCCAGTATATGTGATTACCTGTCATGGTAAGTATGTCTATACAATGACAGCTCAAGTTATACTGGCCAAGAAAAAACCATGGTCGAAATTCGACCACCACGCGATGTCGCCACACTTGTACACTCCACAGACACACATGACACTTTCTGGTGCCTTCTATTCTATGAGTTTGAATATAGGCATAAAAAAATACTGTATGAAGTTTTTGTTTATTGCATCGTGTGGGAAAACATTATATTTTTAAAGGCGGTCATAAACTAATATTAGAAATGCGAATATGAGTTTGTTTGTTTGTTTGTTTTGCTTTCACGCCCTAACTACTTTACTGATCATCACGACGTTTTGAATACACGTTGCCAGAGGTAGGCAGAAAAGGACATAGGGTTTCTTTCGATAACTTTTACATAAAAACTAAGATAACAATGAAATAGAGATATATTCTGCCAATATTTTTGAAGTTCAAGTACAATATGTTTGATTCTAATCTTTATATATAAAACAGAAAATAAAACTAAAGCAAGTAAACTACTTAAGTCTTTCTGAATCCAGAACCTACCAGAGACTTCGTCTGCGTGGAAATTTTGGTGAAACTATCCCACGGAAATCAAAAGTAGCGCATGTGCTATTCCAGACTATAATCTATATCTGTAAAAATTTCATCTAGATCCGTTCAACCGTTTTTACGTGAAAGAGTAATACAATCCATCCATCCTCAGAAACTTTCGACTTTATAATATACTAGTTGCGCCCCGCGGTTTTACCTGCGTAAGTCCGGGAGTAAGTAAGTAAAAGATAAAAAGTAGCCTATGTGTTAATCCAGCTATCTACGTACCAAGTTTCATGGGAATCGGTTTAGTAGTTTTTGCGTGAAAGAGCAACAAACATCCATACATCCTCACAAACTTTCACGTTTATATATTAGGAGGACTAGCAGCGCCCCGCGGTTTCTCCGGTTATCCGGTCTCGCTAAGGTATACTAACTTTTAAGCTTTCACGTTTATTCTAGATTAGATCGTCTTATTGACGAGCAACATAAAAAAAGCAAAATAAATATCACAAATAACACAGACATTTGTGAGAATATGGGAGATGACCATTTGGGTGACATCTGATCAATTATGTCCGAAATCCGTAAGAAAAGTCTACGTTAGTACAGAAAATACAGTCAAAGTTTATTAGATATTTTTTCACAATCACAAAAACACACGTCACAAACACACGACATAAACATCACAAAATTTGTGACGTACAGTGTCAGTAAGAGTAGCACAAAGTTGGTTCAAGCGTTTTCAGTACGGGAATTTTGATATCAAAGATGCAGCTCGCTCTGGTCGCCCTCATACGAAATAAGTAGATACAATTTTTGAAAAAGTCGAGCAAGATCGGCATATTAGTAGTTATGACATAGCCGAGGAACTGAGGGTTGAAAATCTATTTGAAAAAGTCTGACTATAAAAAAAGCTCGATGTTTGGGTGCTATATGAGATTACTGAAAGAAACCTAATGAATCGTGTACTTATTTGCGATTCTCTACCGAAACGTAATGAAAGCGAACCATTTTTGAAAAGATTGATCACTGGTGGTGGAAAGTGGATTACCTACGACAAGAAAGTGCGAAAAAGATCATGGTCAAAGGATAGTCAAGCTCCACAGACTGTAGCGAAACTCAAATGAACACGCAATAAGGTGATGCTGTGTGTATGGTAGGATTGAACGAGTATCGTTCATTATGAGCCTTTACTACACACACAAGCATCCACGAAAAAATGGCCGGAATTTATCAACAGAAAAGGAGTGGTATTTCATCATGATGACGCCAGACCACACACTTCTTTCGCCTGCCAGCAAGAATTGAGAGAGCTTGGTTGGGCAGTGTGCATCCACCATATAGTCCTAACCTTGATTTTTACCTGTTTCGGTCTCTTCAGAATTCATTGGGTAGTTTTAGGTCATCATCAAGAGAGGACTGTCAAAACTACTTGTCGCAGTTTTTTGATCAAAAATTCCAAGATTTCTACAGCACCGGGATCATGTTCAGTTCAGTTATCGAACAAAATGGCACATATAATATATTATTATTATATTTAAATGTAATAAACATTTAAAAAAATGTCTTAAATTTGTATATAAAATACAAAGAATCTTTTTCCCGACCTTATTTATATATATGGTGCTTCAAAATATTTTTTGTTTTTAATATATATCAGGAACATATTGATATATTGTAGCTAGCCACAAAACCGCACCGGACAGCTGTCGGACGCAATATTCTGATATCACCGAGCGTGTCGCATAATATAACACGTCACCCACAATTTACTGTTTCGAGTTAGAAAATTGTTACACTTTTTCCATTAAATGTAAGGACGATAAGTAATTTTATTTGAACACGACGTTAGAAAAATTTTAATTTCTTCTAATATTCGTAAGAAATTATAGAAGATTAGACTATGTTTACAAGACTAAATAGCACCTGGTTTCTGAAAGACTGATCAAAATATTGTTTAACTAACAAGGCTGTCAAGTTCAAGTTCCTGAAACATTGATCAAAGAAAAATTTCGAACATTCGAATGGCAATTGACATAAGATTTTATAGTAGAATTTAAACAACACAAGAAGTGTCTAATTATGCTTCAGCAACTCAATATATACTCGACACGATATAATGAGTACATTTTTGCGTTTCAAAAACCGGGTGTAAGGCTCTAGAAGACTCGATATTTCTCTACGTTTTAAGTTAACCTAGCAACATTTGTGAGATGTTCTGGGTAAAAACCTACATACATGTCTAAAATGTAAGTGGCTGGGTTAAAGATATCAAATAAGAAGCTGTGTCGGTTATAAAGACCCCCGAAAGACGGCAAACAAGCGCACGCTGGACTCTATATCAACGGTGTTCAGCTATACAATAATAGCAGCAGTGAGAGTGTGTGTGAGATTATTCATTTATAAAAAAGCAACTGATCCGGTCATTACACTCCAATGCACGTTCTGTAACATTGTATTATTAATACCACATTAAATCTGGCGAGTAGCCTAAAAATACTGGTACAAAATGAATTAAATTTGAATAAACCGTTAAAATAACAGGTATGGTACTATTGTTTACTTGTACAATGTATGTGACGTTCCCAACGATTACAATACTAATATTGGAATTGCCACTTGTGCGCCACTGACTCTTCAATAACTCGTTCAAGGCGATCTCTACCAGTATTTTGGCGTCGTTTAGCGATAAAGATGTTAAAATGTTTAACCACGCCCGGTTGAAGGTATGCATATTTTGGTATACACAGAGCAATCAATGGATTATATAGGGTGTCCCAGAACTCAACGTCAAGCCGAAACGGGGTGACAGGATTGATTGTAACCATCATGAGAAAAATCAGAAAAAAAATCTATCCCATGCAGTTTGGAAATTATGGGCATTTAAGAAAAACCTAGAAATTTGGTCAAACTGTAACCATTTTTCGGTTATTGTGGTTAATTTTTATTATTTTTGTTCATTTAAACTTTGGAGCCGTAACCCTAAATAACATTTCAAGAACCACAGTGAAAAATAATGACACAATTGCCCCAAGTTTTCTAGAATTAAGACTATTTGTTAAACTATGAATTTAAAATTTTCAAAATTTGTCGACTTTGAAAAAAATGTACTAAAGTGCCTTGGCAAGTGCCATAAAAAGTTTGCGCATTTAATAAGAATTGTAAAATGGTACAATACTTGTTAGTTTTATACTAAAAAAAACTAGTAAAAAAATAAAAACCTCAAGTAACCAGATTTTTGCTAACACATTTTACTCAGTTCAAATGTTTTTTATTGATGAGAGAGATGGATAGTGAACATGTTTGCCATGAGCGACCGAGATAGATAGTGACGCCATTTTTACCAAAGTCAACAAAAGTAAGTAAAATGAATAAAATAATGAAAAATCTTGACCTTCAAAGTCGACAAATTTTGAAAATTTTAAATTCATAGTTTAACAAATAGTCTTAATTCTAGAAAACTTGGGGCAATTGTGTCATTATTTTTGACTGTGGTTCTAGAAATGTTATTTAGGGTTACGGTTCCAAAGTTTAAATGAACAAAAATAATAAAAATTAACCACATAACCGAAAAACGGTTACAGTTTGACCAAATTTCTAGGTTTTTCTTAAATGCCCATAATTTTGGGATAGATTTTTTTTTCTGATTTTCCTCATGATGGTTACAATCAATCCTGCCACTCCGTTTCGGCTTGACGTTGAGTTTTGGGACACCCTGTATATATCGGATCGATGTCGTTTCGATTTCTGGCTTTTCTTGTGTAAATATTAAGTGGGTGTCCTCCATATGTAGTGGAAGACAGTTTGACACAGTTCACGATTGCCTTCTTGACGTGGATCGAAAAGAACTGCCTTCTGCATCAGGCTCTTAATTCAGCTACTTAACGTGAGTTTCTGAAGGAGTTGATCCGGGCTTTAAGACTATCAGTACAACGATTACTGAATCCACATGCCACATGTCAACAATCTCGTGGGCTAAATCCAAATACTTTATTTCTTTATCTTTTTCGACAAATGTCAATTGTGCCGTCCCTCGAGATATATCTCCGATAGTTATTCGTCATAGTTACTTCATCTGTAATTGCACAGACAAAACCTTCAGTTTCTCCGAAGAGATCACTGATTATTATTGTTGTAATATAAATGTGTTTACAAAAACATGTAAGTACCCAAGTATATTTATCCGTGTTCTACAAGCCATATTGCGAGCCATGCTTAGTTTGGGCTTTGAAAAACGTTGTGTAATGTGTTCCAAAATATTATCATTATTATTACCTACATCTTTTACTGATTTAAAGTGGACCATGGTTCGATTAACTCCTTTAAACAACAATAAATAGAAATAAGAACATTTTGGTACCACATCGTATTTATGGATGTGATCTCCTTATAAGGTAACATTAACTTGATCTAAATCTGGCAGCACTTTATGTCCGTTATTTGTATTTTTGAGAAACTCTGGCGATGTAGGAGTATTGGTCAATGCGGAAATTGTGCGGAACTTAATAAGCTTGCAGCCTCGTCTAGTCTATTTAAGAATATAATGCTTTACGAAAACCTAAGAGATTACTGAAACTTTTCCATTATCGGACAATCAAATAAGCTTAGTAAGAAATATTGATATACAATATCAAATAAATATCATATGAATTCTGATATTATTTATGATATCGTTATGTTCAATCATGTGAAACTGTATCGCGTCGTTGTGACAGCTTTTATCGACATATATTACAATAACACACAGAAGTACGACAGTCATGACAACGTACGTGCTAAAATGTACTTGTTATTATATTTTATGAAAGTTGCTTATGGTCGTATTTTTTAAGTAGTTAAGTAGTAAGTAGTTTTTGGGTTATTTCTTAAGTGCGTAATAGGTGATGACGTATGCGTATGTTAGAAATTTAACTGACTCAAACCTCACAGTATGTCATACTGTTTTTAAGAGGTGTGGACCATCAGTGCTGCAAAGATATATCGTTAACGGTTCATCCACCGCTAGCCCATGAGGCGACAGGGTGACACAAACATCAACGAGACAGATACACAACATGACTCAAGTCAAACATAAACTTTTCGAAGAATTTCGACTTAAGTACCCTATTTAACTTTGTACAAAACTATTCTCAAATTTCAATTAAACAAAACTGGAGTAAAGATTAACAATATTATAATACTCAAAGTGTTTGAGAAACAATGACTTTACACGTAAGTGCTGTTCTAAATTTAATAAATAAACCCAAAAGAAAAGAACACGAATGCCTCAAATTTTGAAAATGGCGCCATGGCTGTATGACCATATAGGCTTAATATTTTTCAAAAAATATTAATCCAGTGTCACTCGGGATGATGTAAGGATTAAAAAAAAATAAAGAAACTCACATACATACATAAACACTGAAAACATGACACTCTTTTTTGGGCAGTCATGTTAAAAAACAGTAACAAACTTCATTACACAATGACAATAGGTGATGATGATGGTGGTAGATGACATCAGGTGGTTCTTGATTGAAATTTTAATACTCAAGTAGGCTACTAACATTTAAACTCCGTCTGAAATTTATTTTTAGCATTTCTTTAGTCTTAAATGGGTTTCTTTCTTGCTTTCGTCTTGTTTCGATAAAGGAATGCAGAGCAGGGAGACTAAAAAAGGAATATAAGGTAGAAAATAACCGTTTCTAAAAAACTATGTGTAAAAGCCTTACTTCATTTTGCTTTGTTCAAGACTATAGGTTTCTCAAAAATGCGCAATTCACATCAATTTTCTTTATTTAATTGCTACTTGAAATTTTCACAATCCTACTAATATAAAAAATGCGAATATTAGTTTGCTAGTTACGCCTTCACGCCCCAGCTAACTTCTCAACTGATCATCATATAACATTGGATACACGTTGTCAGTATTGTTCATTCAGAAGTAAGTACTGATCCGTAAGGAAATTTAAATTGATTGACAAAACCTACACAACATGAGCGAAGCCGCGGGCGAAAGTAAGAACACTATATATTTAGAGATAAAAACGATGTAGATGTAAAAAATTACAATAAATCACATCCCACGTAAAATCCTAAAGAAATAAACGAAGTTTTAGGTTAACATTCCAGGAATTTCTTCAGCCTACAAAGACTTTGGGCTTTCACTAAACGTGCCAAAGTTTTCGGATCAGAAAATTCTCAACATTTTTTCGTCTATAGCATGTCAAAAAAAAAAAAAAACAATTTTTACAGGTGTTTCTGATTTATGCCACCGAGGTATTCGGGACAAGTATTTACAGAATTTGTCCTTCGGAAACCTTTGATCTAAAGCCTTCAGATTTCGTTCCGCTATCAAGATAAAGGTATCAAAGGTGACAATAGAACCCTTAAACTTTTTGGAGCTCGTCTCGAGTTTTCATTTACGGGGAATCTACGTGAAAAGTTGGGGTCTCAAATGCTGGGAATTTGATCGTTTCGCTGTTTTGTCGTTACGTTGTTGAGGATAAATCCGTTTATTTTTAAAGGTTTTTTGCAATCTTCTTTTTAAATGAATGCGAAAAGTTTCCGTTTTTATTTTCCCTTGATTGCTTGCTTTATGTATTTTTTCATCATTCTATATTCAAATTGAAGTATTTGATAGTTATTATTGGTCTAGGGATTTTTTATGTAATTATTTATTACTAGCTGTGCCCCGCGGATTCACCCGCGTAACTCAGATGCCATGGGAATATCGGAATAAAAAGTAGCCTATGTGTTAATCCAGGTCTCCAGATATCTACATACGAAGTATCATCGCAATCGGTTCAGTAGTTTTTGCGCAAAAGAGTAACAAAGTCCTCTGCCGCTTCTATCTGTGCGCGATAAACTGAAAAACTACTAAACGGATTTTCATGCGGTTTTCACTAATATATAGAGTGATTCATGGGGAAGGTTTAGGTTGCTAGTATATTATATAAATGTATGTATACAGAGCCTTTTAACAAATCGCTAGTGTCTTGATTGAATTCCCATTACGGACACAACCGTCAACAACGTCTGCCCTCACGCATCTGCCCGCGTTCGAGTGGCTCACGCCACGCGGCGGTGAGCGATGTTTCCCCCTTACCCTCGCCCGCAGTTTTATATTATAATCGTAACTTTTAAAATATTTGACCAAATTACGTACTTTAAAAAACAAAGTTTATCTACTTTGAATATCAGAAGCGATAAAAGTATTTATTTTCATAAAAATCAACTTGTTACTGCTAAATGTGAATTGGAAATAAAAAATAAAATTTTACTGTATTTATGGTTCACTATTTTGGTAATAATGGCTTACACATAAAAGGTAGATACATACTGTCGCGGACTTTTTTGTAGAACTATTTAGGAGAAACAATCCCACCCTACATTATATTCGTGTAACTCTTACAGTTTTCCCACCGCACGCCAGAATAGCTCACAGATGACAGATTTTTTTCCGACTTACTCAACACTTATCGTTATATTTTAGCCAATATACACAATATCTCCATAAATAATAACCTATGTATTATTCTGATATATAAGCTATATTATTGTAAAGTTTCATTAAAATCCATTCAGTAGTTTTTGCGTGAAAGAGTAACAAACATCCATACATCCATACATCCTCACAAACTTTCACGTTTATAATATTAGTAGGATAGGATTGGTTTGATTGGGTATAGGTTGAGTTGAATATTATTTTATATCAGGACGTATGCAATCTGGTTCTGAAACTCGTGTAGACTTGTGTCGGGTCGTTCGGCTCTCTTTAATATAATTGATCTGCACAATGCCTGGCGTGTGCGTCATGCTCGTGAACGGGTGCCATTGGTCGGGGCTGGTCATCTCCGGACTGCTATTACTTAAATATGTATAAAGTATAATAGTAATTAGCGTGTCTATTTATGTTTTAGAATAATAGGTTTGTTACATTGTCCTCACATTTTATTTACGCCTATAAGCAATGTAACCAGAACTTTCTAAAAACATTTTGAAAAATGGTGTCATTGGAATTTCTTGTCTGTTCTTCTCCAAATGATCTACGTATTGGAACAGGCAACTAGCTTTATGATTGACTTAGTCTGACTGACTCCTGACAATTCAAAACTATCTATTATTGGTTTAATTGAAATAAAAGTTTTTGATTCGATTGATTGATTGTGTACAACTAAAAAACGGCATCCTGTAAGTTCAATATTTAGCCTCTACTGCTCTAGATCGAATCACAACAGTCAATGATCAGATGCTATGGTGCACATTGAGAAGCCTATGTCCAGCAATGAACTGCGATAGGCCGATTAACTTGACTTGACCATAGATATCTACAATGTCCTCTAGATATTAGTTTATTTCCGAAATTCAGAAACACGATAGCTAAGACAAACATCAAACACATTCTACGGTCTGAACTTAACGAACCTAAAGTGCATTTAGTGAAACTAAACGTACGGAACACTCGAGCGTCTCCTGAGAAGTCTTCAAACTGTATAGCTGTTACATTGTGTTTGGTTTATCTCAAGAACTTTTAGCTCCCACTTACAGAGAGTAAGTTCTTACTTAGAGACAATCAAAGTTGTTTCATAGAAACTTGTTTGTTTTAAAAACTTTGGTTTGCGTTTAGCAATGGCACTGTAAAGAATAAGAATACCAATTTCAACTACAACTCGTAATTGATCTTTTTGATATATTTTTTTATACTTTCGATTTTTCACTCACTTTAAAGTGGAAAAAAATTCGTATATAAACCTTATTAAGTGACAGTTTATTTCTCAAAGCCTAACTTATTTAGATCTTCCTCACCTAAATGCCTGTTAAATGTTAAATGTTTAATTGTTAGTTTCTACATTTCTTTGTCCTATATGAATACAAATAATTTTGCCAAGTGCTAGGATAATGCCAATGTATTTATCAGAAATGCATATGTATCTACTTTTTGATACGTAGAGTGAGAAAAATAGAGAAAAAAGGAAGGAATCAGTTGTGGTAGTGGTAGCTTAAAACAATACGAATTGAACAAAATAAGAAACAAAAAGGAGTAGTAAGTAGTTCCATTAAAAGTGACTTAGGCAAAGGAAAAAAACCGGGCCCGCAGCAGGCGGGTTTTTTTAATTTTTTTGAAAATCTGCCCCCCAGTCCCCCCTTTGGGGGAATATCCCCCATTCACGAACTTAACCATACATTTTTGCCCTGTTGATTTGTCGTCTAAGTTTTAAAGTAATCGGTGCATAATTGCGACCTCTATCGTGCCGGTAAAATTGAGGTAAATACATATACCCTACTTCCTACTAATATTATAAACGTGAAAGTTTGTGAGGATGTATGGATGTATGGATGGATGTATGGATGTTTGTTACTCTTTAACGCAAAAAGTACTGAATGGATTTTAATGAAACTTTACAGTAATATAGCTTATATATCAGAATAACACATAGGCTATAATTTATGAAGATATTGTGTATATTGGCCAATATATAACGATAAGTGTTAAGTAAGTCAGAAAAAAATCTGTCATCTGCGAGCTATTCTGGCGTGCGGTGGGAAAACTGTAAGAGTTACACGAATATAATGTACGGTGGGATTGTTCCTCCTAAATAGTTCTACAAAATGTCCGCGACAGTATATATCTATCTTTTATGTGTAAGCCATTATTACCAAAATAGTGAACCATAAATACAATAAAATTAGATTTTTTATTTCCAATTCACATTTAGCAGTAACAAATTGGTTTTTATCAAAATAAATACTTTTGTCGCTTCTGATATTCAAAGTAGATAAACTTTGCCTTTTAAAGTACGTAATTTGGTCAAATATTTTAAAAGTTACGACGATATAAAATTAATATAAAATTGTGCGGTGCGGTGGAGGGGGGGACATCGCTCATCGCCGCGTGACGTGAGCCACACGAGTCCCAAACGCGGGCAGGCAGACGCGTGAGGGCAGACGTTGTTGACGGTTGTGTCCGTAATGGGAATTTCAAGATGCTAGCGATTTGTTTAAAGGCTCTGTATACATACATTTATATAACACTAGCAACCCGCCCCGGCTTCGCACGGGTACAAATTATATACCTAAACCTTCCTCATGAATCACTAGTCTATTAGTGAAAACCGCATGAAATTCCGTTCAGTATTTTTTTAGTTTATCGCAAACAGACAAACGCAGCGGGGGACTTTGTTTTATATTTTATAATATGTAGTGAAGATATTGAATGTGAAAAAAATTGAAAGTTTGTGAGGAGGTTTGGATGTTTGTTACTCTTTCACGCAAAAACTACTGAACCGATTGCGATGATACTTCGTATGTAGATAGCTGGAGACCTGAATTAACACATAGGCTACTTTTATCCCGATATTCCCATGGCATCTGAGTTACGCGGGTGAAACCGCGGGGCACAGCTAGTACATATATATATATATAAACTTTTAACTAGCGGTTGTTTTGCGGTCTAAGGATCATAACTAGACCTCCTGTGAAGAAATTTTTAGAAAACTCGACAACTGGTACAAAATCTTAAAAATAGGTAGACTTTTCTTCGAAATCTACCTAAAAGGAAAAACAGGTAAGTTGTCTTTGGCAAAAGTTTATAATTTCTCATTTCACAAGTTGACATACAAGTTTTTTTAAGAGTCAGTTTAATAAATAAATCAACTACCGTATAAAACAAGAGGCATCTGAATTTCAAATCACATCTTTGAACATATTATTATACAGTTCATGTTTTGACCTTCGCTGTGAAGCCTTTGCATAAGAATATTAATTGTATTACATCCGTTTAAAGCTGTTCAAGTTCATATAAGAAGTACAAAAATATCTACTATATATATATTCAATTCTGAAAGTAAGGGTTTAGGATAAAATGGTAGCACAAAAATTTATTAAAAAAGGAAATACGTGAGTTTTATAAATTATATTAGTACCGAGATTATTCACTTACCGAGACTATCTTGTTTGTGATTTGGGACAGCAAATCTGTAAATAATAAAAATACACTTATTTTAATAATAATGACCAGTGTTTTAGAAGTGGGACACCGGCTTCAACAACATTGCTGCCTCGTCAAAGAAAAACTCATTATTGGGTTCGTCTATATGTTTTATGAGGACATAAATAAACAACCGTTGTCCAGCTATTTGTTGCGACTTTATAAATGAAAAAAAAAACATTATTAGGCATTTACATATTTCGTGATAGACATGAACTGAAACCGATTATTGCGTTTGTTTATGTGTTTGTTGGTACCTTATTAAAGAAAAACTGATTATGGGGTTTGCCTGACCGTACTTTGCTACCTCTTCGGGGCAAAATGTTTCTTTTATGGTATAGGTGGCAAACGAATAGACGGGTCACCCGATGGTGACTCCCGCCGCCCATAGGCACCTGCAACTTAAAAGTCACAAGAGCGTTGCCGACCTTTAAGTTTGGAGTAGAGAAAGGGAGGAAAGAGGGGAAGATGAGGGAGGAGAGGGCGAGGGTGAGAAGGAGGGAGAGGGAAGGGTTAGGCCCACCGGTAACACCACTCACTCGGCGAAACACAACGACAGGTCGGTCTTTGGTGAGGCCGTGGTAACATTCCGGTTGAGCTGGCCCACACGTGCAAAAGCCTATTCTATTTGGTTATCGCCACTGACAGACCAGGCCCTGTAGCTCATACTGTAGGTATGATGCTAGATAATTCAAGGTGAATATAACTTCACGTAATTAGCACTGTGCTACGTGAATTGCACTTTATTGCGTCATAGCAAGTGCTGATATTCACTTAAATGATTTTACGTAGTGCAACTTGTGTATTAGTACTGTATATATTCTGTGCCACTGATTTAATCTACTACCTACGCCAATAGTTTAGTAGCAGTCGTGTGTAGAATGGAAGTACATCCTTAGACAGGTGGGCCTAATCCTCGCAGATATCTATTGTGCTTATCTATTTGTGCCTTGTTATACTTCTATGAAGGAGATAATAAAACTACCTCTTTAACATAATCAAAATAACTAACACCTAAACTTACTCCATAAAGAACCCATTAGAATATTAAAAACTTTTCTGAGAGAAAAGTTTTCTTTTGCTAATAAAATTGCTAAGTGGATATTCATGTAGTGTAGATGCGCTTCGCAAATTTATAACGTTTGCACTCTGGAAATGCTGTTTGCGAAGCAGTTGTTATATATCTAGATTACGAAGATGATAAATGTAATATGTTGTACGTACCACGTCTCTTCACTCATCGTTTGTCTTGCAAATGCACGCAATTTAAAATTTAGGTAAATTTATAACATAATTGTTACTTAATAAACAAATTGTTTAACGTTAGTCTTTTTTCAAACAATCGAACATTGTAAGAAGGCACAATTTCTTTTTAAAAAAGAAATTGTTGACCTTGTTTCCTATCCTAGAAAGGAATTGATTTAGACCTTCACGTTTTACCTTCACCATTGATTTAGTCTTTCAACCTATTAGAGTAAGTATATTTTAGTTATTTAATAACAAAAGCAATTTAGTCTTCTGAAAAAAGTTTTTATACATAATAGTAACATGTGACCTATGTCATTACAAAGTATTCTCAATAATTTTAACTAAACTTTTATTATCTTTTTTCAAACTATTAAACCATTATTAATATAAACCATTATTTAAAAATAAAAATAATTGGAACGTTTTTCAAGCCAGCGTTATTTGAAATAATTAAATTTATTCGGATTGCCAAAATAAATTTTATTATTTCCGTTATTTCATTGAAGGTATAAAAACTTTGAACTGTTCTTAGGAATAAATGTCTATTCTATTTTTAAATTATGTACAACTTATGTTCGGCTCCTCGCAACAGACTTGTTTGGTAAATTCTAATTAAAGAGATTTTTTTTTAATTTAGTGTTTCAAGTAAAATAATTTTTGGAGTGTTAGGGAGTCGACGTGCCTCGTTTCTGAAACATAAAAAGAGACCTCATCCTCCGACCAGAGAAGACCTTATGCAACTGTTGTCATACGTACAGTAATCAGTATGAGAACTTTCATACGCGTTGCAGGATCACTTGAAATTTGAAATTGTTTTTTTTATTTATTTGATAATTCCAAATTGTTAGAACTGTAATAGCACTGTCAGTACTACTCTGTGACAGTAGCAACTAACAGGATATCCTTTTTCAATAACAGGAATCCTTTATTACGATGTCTCAGGCAATATCTATGCTTCCTCTGTCTGTTTGCGTAGAAAACACTCAGTCCTTAAATAAACCATATCGTAACAATTTAATATTACTATAAATATGTTAAAAACGTTATCAACCTGGAGAAGGTAGCTCGGATAGACTGAATGCTGAAGGCGGATGAACGGGTGCTATGGCGCACATTGAGAGAGGCGTATGTCCAGCCTGGACTGCTATAGGCTGCTTGATTGCAGCATATGTGTAGTGAAACGCATGCATGTTTGCCAACAAGCATGTAGCCTATTTGACGAAAAGTAATGAATATTTTATAATTAATTATTACTTTTTTTCTAGGATGTTCTTAAATGCCGTTGTTAACGTTATAAGTACTTCTAGTATTACTAATGAAGGACTTAATTGTGTATTTCACACATTTTGGCATTTGAATGTTGCAAGTTTTCGCATGACATATTTTCTGATTCGATGAGTAAGTTGTCTTTTTTAATCAAACTTGGTAAAACCTAACCTCAAACTCGTATGTAACAACAAATAATGGAAGCTTACTTTGCATCCCTGTTATTCTTTTTCTTTTATGTGCATGGTGCACGTTAATATCAGCCATAAGAGTCTCGTTTTCATCCATTTAAAAAAAAAATACTTTTACGCTATTGCAAATCTGCACAGTTGATCATTTTTTGTTTCACGTTAAAAGGGTGCCTATAATATATAACAAAGAAGGGATACCAAATAAAAAGTAAAAATTAGGTAAATTCATAGGACATGTACGGTTTCATATTATAATACCATCATAATATAAATATCATAATACAATTTTATAGTTTGTAGATACGACATTTTTAAACAATTTTGATCCAAAACTCATACAAACAAGTCAGTAGTGGGCGCGCTCTAAGTGACCGTTGTAGGGTGACGTAATAGCAAAATATAAATGTAATAATATCTCTGCAACTACTGGTTGTATAAAAATTTTTTTTTTTTTAATATGATTTTTTTTTCTAATATGTCATATTTTGCTAGGTACAAAGTACACAAAAAATCTGAACAATTTACGGAAATTCTTATGATTTGGTCATATTTTGGCTTTGAATAATGTAAAATTTCGAATCTGTAGTGTTCCCTCGTCTGGAGTCAATCTTGGCAGCAGAATCAGAATTTCTTTATTCATTACCAACTGTAAAATGTTTAGGAGGTGGCATACTGTGGTATTAAAAACGGTAAACGTTTGAGTTAAGACTTCCGAATTAAGATTAAATTGAGAGTTTGTGAGTTTAACAAGAATACTAGTAATATGTGACCTTATGGAAACCGGTTCCCAAATGACGAAGATATTGTGTTACGTATAAAAAAATAAAAATAAAAAATAATGTATTTATTATCTAGAGTTTCTGTGATTTCAAATAAGGGAATGTTGTAAGACGCTAAGTTCATCTTACACTTCGGTGTGATACATGCCCACAACTGTTCTAACTTTCAAAGAGTGTACATAAATTTTGTTCGGAAAGCGTAGTGTGTTTGTTTCCAATTTTAATATCTATATTTTACATCTCATCTTCGTAGTTCGAACTTACATTTTTCTGTTTTGTTTCATATTTTACTGTTTTGATAGAAACTTGGTTTATACATGTTACTATTTTGTTATTCGTAGAAAACAAAAAGCATATAATGTTTTCTTATACATATTTTTCGCTTTTGCAACCTTTGGTATAGTGAGAAGTCATAAACCGATGACATCTGACAGTTCTCTGCCCCTTTTACCAGAACGTCTGCTCTTCAAGTAGGGTGATATCAAACACTTTTTTTTTCCATTTCGTGTTCGCCAATTTAGAACCTCTATATTCTAGCGCTCGTCAGTTTTCCGGATATAGATGATATGACCTCAAATTACACATAATAATTACAGTCAATGGCAAACTGAACACTATGCTCCTGGCTTGATCATCAGACCATCGTTACCAAGACTCATCATATGAGCACAAACCCGAGCTTACAGTAGCTACTGAAGCGTTCGACTATCCACCTCCTGGCTCCATCATCAGATCAGCTCCAAGATGAAATTATACTATTGTCATCTGATATGAACATACAAAGTTTCATTCATCGACAGTTAAAATTACGTTTAAATTGACAAGCAAGATTTGTGTACATAGTTAGTATACTAGTGAAGCTTATAAAGACGTGTTTAAAGTACTGGTTTATCCTACGAATATTATAAACGTGAAAGTTTGTGAGTATGGATGTATGGATGCTTGTTACTCTTTCACGTCAAAACTACTGAACCGATTGCTATGAAACTTGGTATGTAGATAGCTGGAGACCTGGATTAACATATAGGCTACTTTTTATTCCGATATTCCCACGGGATCGGGACTTACGTGGGTGAAACCGCGGGGCGCTGCTAGTTTATAATGATTTATACCTCGTTCCTTGCAAAGTTCGTTTTTGTTCTGTATCATATTTATATTTATATCCCTCTTTCATTTAATGTTTTTCTTCTACACAGCCAGTTATTTATAAAATATTAAAAACATGGTTTCGGTTTTAATAATTCAGTTCAGTGAATTGTTAACGAAGACATGGTATTTTTAAATGTACGTGTGCTATTTTATTTAAAAACTAGCTACACCCCACGGTTTTACCCGCCTAAGTCTCGATGCCGTGGGAATATCAATATAAAAAGTAGTCTATGTGTTAATCCAGGTCTCCAGCTATCTACATATCAAATATCGTCGCAATCGGTTCAGTACTTTTCGCGTGAAAGAGTAACAAACATCCATACATCTACACATCGTCACAAACTTTCACGTTTATTATATTAGTGAGATCTTACTATTTGGAATATTTGCAGTTTTGTTTGATGTTGCTACAGTTTCTATACCTAATAAAAAATTTAATCAAACCTTGCACGAACAAGTTTAGTTGTAAGAAACTATATCGAGTTTGATCTTTATTTTTTTTAATAAACACACATTTAATTAACCCTAAAATAGTTGTAACACCTTATTCGCATGAAAACAGTAAGTAATTGAGTCGATAGGCTCTTATCTAAATTAAACGTAAACCTCCACTATTGAAACTGTTCAAAGATCCTTTGAATAAGGGTCTCGTTTAATTGATGAAAGGATACTTTAGGGGTAGCGATCGGGTTTTCCTTATATGTTCAGGATATTAATTGCTACGGCAAGTAAAGATTAAAGAGTAAACCGCTCTGTAATAGCCTGTTTGTTCCATAAAGGATACTATCGATCTTTTAAGTAAATATAAATATTGTGTTCAAATTTCTACGTGCATTTTAAACCAGCTTTCGCCAGTGGGTTCGCTAGTAGTTTCGCCAGTGGGTTCACCAGTAGGCTAGCCAGTGGGTTCGCCAGTGGGTTCGTTCGCGTTAGTGTAGATTTCGGAAATCAATTCACTATCCCTCGGGAACTGTACTTCATCCCGGGACGAAAAGTATCCTATGTCCTTCCCTGTACCCCGCACTACGTGTATACAAAACTGCATGATGAATGGTTGCGTAGTTAAGGCATGAAAACGTAACAAACAAAAAAATTACTTTTGCATTTATAGTACTACTACTAGCTGTTGCTCGCGAATTCGTTCGCGTGGAAATATCCGAAGTGGACCATACATTTTTCGGGATAAAAAGTAAGCTTATGTACTAATCCAGATTATAATCTATCTTTGCGCCAAATTTCGTCAAGCTCCGTTTCACCGTTCTGGCGTGATTCAGTGACAAACATTCCATCCAAACTTTCGCTTTTAATAATAGTAGTAAGATTAATTAGGATAACATAAAAGAACAAGTCAGGGAGTCTATCGATCGCTTAGAGAATCGACAGCAAAGTAAAGCCGATAAGAAGATATTATTTTAGGACTAATGGGGTTGATATGATTCGACCGAGTGGTCAACAACAGTTTAGGTAATATAAAAAAGCATACTACCTGCCAATACTTGTGTATCTTAAAAAAAATTGTAGTCTAGCTTATCAGTTAATGAGTATTGAATACCTAGGTTGTGGTGACTAACACATGTCCAAATTGTTCCTGTACTGTGTTAGAGCAGAGAAACAGAATTTATTCATCCGTCCATCTTTCCTTCCATCCATCCAATTCATCCAATAATTTATTAATAGCACGATGGTACAAACAATGCTTAATGTTGTCATAATTTCAAAGGACGATTTATGATGCTTACAATCATCAGAAAATCTGATATTAAAAGTGCCGTTGCATTTAACAACTACTTTTGGACAAATCTTTTCTTGGCTGTTCGTTTGTGGAATGTATTACCAGTAAAAATACGGCAAACAACACTATCTATCTCTGTAATATCTTTATCTCTTTTTTTTATTACATAACTAAGATCATAATTATTTTCGAATATACTACGAGTATGTAATCTCTACTTACTAGCTATACATATGTATATATATATATATATATCTATGTAGGATTGTAAAATATCCAAACGTGTGAATATTGTTTTAGTGCATGTATCCGATTTTGGTGTGACAGAGAGGGATGAAAGGAATGAGCGAAAGGGGAGAGGAGGAGGGATGATGCGATCTCGCACTCTCGTGGAACGACGGAACGAGTGAGTGTCAGAGGACGACGATTAAGACGATTACATATAAAAACGATTATACAAATACACGGTTTTCCAAGCATAAATCCTCGAGCGTATCATTTTCCAACCCCACATCTATATGTGTAAATTATTGTCCTTATGTTCAATAGTTCGCCAACAACTAGTATGTTTTTATTTCATATTTCTGTAAATATTTCCATCTAAAGGTTGCCTGGTAGAGATCGCTGTAAGAAATAAGACCGCCCATTGTATTCTAATATTTTATATGGGATCTGTTTCAACTATATGTTATTAATGGTGTACAATAAAGAATATTCTTTCTATCTAATAGCGGTAGTATTCCTTCTCTCTAATTCTTAATCTATCTGCATAATACCTAAAGCATGATGATAATCCATTATATTATTAAATGATTAGTTAATAAGAAACAAAGAACAACAGTCTATTTACAAAGTTAACTGCAATATTTACACACCGATTCACACATATTTCGTGTGTCCTGAGGCAGTAAGGAGTACGCGGAGAGCATTAGCTAATATTGGCACTTTGCTCCGGGGTTCGTCTCAACCACTCAGCGATATTGCATACTGAGATGGCTGTAAATTATTACTGAGATGTACATACGAGTATGTTTGCAACTTTTCACAAAATAGTACACAAGTACACTAGAAGTACAAAACCAGATTAATTGATTAATTTACATATAATGGTATGAGATGCATAGTTAGTTTTTTACAAAATTCTTCCCAATAAACCATTAAAACAATTTTTTTAATTAGAAATATTAGAGTGGCAGCCAAATTCCTTTCATTCTTTTTTAGGAATTTCGGTTACTCTTATTATATTAGACGTTGTGATAGTACTACAATCACGTGATTGTCGAAATTTATATATTTGTTACTATTGTTAAACTTTAACGTCTTATTTTTTAGTTCCAACACGTGTAGCCTAAATTTAGAGATGTAGAAAAAAAGGACTTAGACCTTAATAAAACTTATGTAAGAAACAGTCTCACAACCACTGATATAAACTATGAAAATCACTAACTAACAGCAACTGCCAAGTTGTTCGTACCTCTGTTTGCACTCAAGTCAATCGTTCTAAACATATTCCTACCCTTTTATAATCCCACAATTTGTTACTATTTATCGATCGACCAATAGTATTACGTTACCGGCATAACCAGTCAAAATAATATCTATTAACTTATTTTTATTAAATAGTGAACTGTGTTATCATCTATTGTAGTTTGGCCCTATTTTTAATAAAATAAATAAGAGGTTTTGATGTAACGACAGCACTTATATTTTATGATCCTAAGTTAGTATGAGGTTCTCTGAATTGAGCATTGAAACTAAAGACATGTTGTGCGAAGTTTCACCCATTAAGATTGTTGGGTCATAAAAAAGGGTCTCTATGAAATATTTCTGTTTGCAAAGAAACATGTGCGCGATATGAGGTGCAGAGTGAGCGTCGGTTGCAGAAGCGGTTAGGGACAGTGAGTTCTAGGGCCTAAGAGAGAATGATCGTGGCAGGGGATTTGGGTGAAGAGCTGGAGGAGGTCGGTCTCAACATAAAGCGTTGGATCAGCACGGTGAGTATGTATTTATATCCCAGATCGAGTAAAAGACTTTCCGTCGCATAATTAAATGCAATGCACATGTGCATGCCGGTTTCGGAGTCTTAAGTTATTGTCATTACATTTGGTATTGGTTAAGTTACCTTTTAGAGAGATGGAAACCTATAAGATCATGAAGATCGAGGTTGACAAAGGCTACGACACCTTGATGATCAGTGTAAAGTTGTCGTTTGCTCTAGAAGTCAAGATATCTGGTGAACCATTAGCGTTGGGTAGTTATAGGGTGATTAGCTTTAAATAAATATCATATGTTTGACTGCGGAAAACTATGTTCTGCGGTCGTATAATGCTAATACATCCTTTTTGATCGTGTGGAGAGCGATGGGTTTCATTCTCTTATCGGTGATAAGCACCGATAGTGGCCTGAAAATGATATCCGCGACGGACGGCAGATCGAGGTTTGATTCCCTGTTTTTGTTTTTTTTTGTAAGTTTATGAGGTAAACTAACTCGTAAATCGTGTTTAGATATTCGATTCGCCAAAGTGTTTAAATGTTCAATTAAACAAGTTAAAGTACTGATCACCACTTATCGCGGTCTCTTATTGATTATATCGAAACATCGAATGCCAGTGGAAAGATGTCCAGCCAGTGTTACAGCTCGAGTCTTACAGCCTAACGTGGAATAAGGCCAGGAGTATTTGTTTCGTTGTAGTATCGCGATTATTGGTATAAGGTACGTTGATACCTCATTGGATACTGGCTGTTATGTTCGAGTGGACTAGTCTACACCATTTATCCAAAGCCACGTAAAAAATCGGAGCTTGAACAATTAATTTAAAACCTTAGTCCAACAGGAACATTGTTTACTAAATTGTTGTAGGCTATATGCAAGATGAAAATGCTTGGGATTAAGGTGCTTTAATTTCTTCGCGTAGGTGTATTTATAACATTATGTTGAATTATTACATTTTGTTTTTACATGTATCTAAAATATAGTATTCGGTATTTCTTTCTAAGATGTGGTTGAGTTCCGTGATTACCAACTTATCAAGTCTATCAGGTGTCGTGACTGGTCAGCTCAAAACTAAAATGGTTATTTCGCATAAAGACCTGACCTGGACGCCTATATGGCACTTGCACAGTTTCAGTTTATGTAGGATTGGATCCTTGAGTTTGTTACGGCATTTCTTCTGAAAGCTATTCAGAGGAAATGCCGACACCATTTAATATAAAAATTAAAAATGAATTCATTTATCATTTCTTTACCATTTACACATCCAATTTATTTCCTGGATTAAACTATACCAAGAAAATTAAAACGGCATTCGAATCCGTTTAGTGGTTTTCAAGATTAACTCAAATATACAGAAAGTGAGACGTTCGCCGAGACGTCCTTTTAAAGTCTCCAAGAATTTACATAAACTATTAAAAGAACTTAATAACTTCAAGGAATGTTTTGAGATGATTCTGTTGCAATAGATTTGTGGCACGAGAATCTATTATTGTTTTTTCTATTTTTCTGGCTGGAACTTTACAAAGTAGGAACTTGTTGAATCAAGATATCTATCTACTAATACAACAATACAGAAATAAATGTTTTTTGACTGAACACCCTAATCTTTGCAATTACCAGCCAGGTTTGTTTTTTTATATTTGGCAACTCAATAAGGGTACTTTAACATCACGCGTGCGCATTAATTCTAGTTCATATTAAAAACACTACGAATTTTAAACCAGTAATATATCATCTGTTTCTACTGTTCAACAAGTTGCTAGTATTCTTAAAAAAAAAAAACAACCATGGTTATTGTTACTGCTCCGTTTGTACTATATGTAGTTGAAGTATGGTGATAAAAATACGGCCTGTTACCTTCCTCAATAAAATAGTACAAACAAAACAAGTTTTCAGCTTTATAATAAGCAGAGATTATATTGTAGTTAAATATACTGATAATGCCGAGTAACACTTATAGGCGTCCATTAGACGCTCATGCAACAGTCAATCACCGTTTTGATTGTGGTAAAACTGACAGCAAAACCTAACATGTAATGGACGCCATAGAAACAAGAAAGTAACTGTTTTGTATAAGGTTTCCAAACAGGTTTGGGAAGAACATAGTCTATTTGTATCAAAAGTTTCACTAAAACTGTTTAGCAATATACGCCTGATTAAGTAACAAGCATCTTGTACAAGCAACTTGTACAAATGTTGTACAAACATCTTCACTGAGTAACAAAGTTCCACTTTTGCTAATTACAAGAGGGGGGTCATAGGTCAACGTGTTTCTGCAACCAACCCACGTTGGTAGCACCAGACTTATGCCTGTTTTCTGAAAGGTTGATCAACGCAAAAACTAACTAAACGTATGCCAAATCTCTTGTAAAGTAAATATTGAGCTCCTCAAAGCATAACTAGACAGGTTGATTTCTTTGACTAGAGAGGCCACTAGAACAGGAACACCGGATGGCATTGAAATTAAAATAATCTAAAAATATTGAAAACTAAATTATGTTAAGAGAATTAATTATTACATTTTGACGTACCTTTCTGAAATCTCATTGAGTACTGAAGTTGTACCTGAAACAAAATAATGAATAGTAAAAATAATGTACGAATATATCTTTACAAATAATCCTACTACTATTATAAACGTTACAGTTTTTGAGGATGTATGGATGTATGAATGTTTGAATGTATGGATGTTTGTTACTCTTTCACGCCAAAACTACTGTACCGATTGCGACGAAACTTGGTATGTAGATAGCTGGAGACCTGGATTAACATATAGGCTACTTTTTATCCCGACATTCCTACGGGATCGGGACTTACGCGGGTGGAACCGCAGGGCGCTGCTATCGATTTATATTTCGATTGCATTCAAACCATTTGACAAATAACGACTTCCAACTTTACAGTTGAAGTCTTAATATAAGATATTGGGTTATGTAGATATGAAGTTCAGTATACTTTTTTTTACAATAAAAAGAAATAACAGTATTGTGTAAAATAAGCTTTATGTATTTTTGGGTAGATCACCCATGACCACATCTTACAGATCTCTTATTGTTAATACGAAATAATATATTATGTAGCATCCCTTTTCATCTCATAAAATAACATTATACTTTTTCTCTTTTTTCATAAAACGAATACGTATTGCCAACATCAAAAAAGAACTGTTCAACAAAGTGTTTGAACGAATTATGTTAGCATACAAATTTAACATCAAAGATAAAAAAGGTTAGCGTTAACGAAATATTGGCTTTTATGAAAGTGTTATTATTGAAGACGAGTGTGGATGTGCGACTTAGTTATACGAGCACTGAAGTATTTGATATAAAAATGGATGAATCGTAGTGGTCACAAAAAATGGATAGGATAGAAACGTTTTCCATGGAAATCACTTTCTTTTACGTGTGGATAATTATACGAGGACCAACTCTGGACTGAACTCAATCAAGTAACCCTTTAATGGATAAGGGGTCACAGCGGCTGTAGAGGCAACAATGCAGAGGACGAATTGGCTAGGAGGGCATCAGAGATGTACGTCATGAGCCCGGAACCCATAGTGCCCCTATCCTTTAGTCAAATTCGGACATTTGTAACGAAGTGCACAATTTCATATGGGCAAGCCATGAAGACTGCGGGCAGTCGAGGGCGGCTCCGCCATCAACAAACGGCTGTCGATGATGCTGCTTCGGCTGAACATGAGTAGATTTTGACACATATGAGTGACAAAGACCTATCTGATCTCACTGTTACTTTGACCTATCCTCCTCCATTTCTTACGTGAACCTCATCTTGGCTTAATAGAGTTGACATCTTGTATATACTGATCTACTTTCTGTGATTTCCCTTACTGGTACTGAATATGTAATCCACGAAATGCTTCCACAGCCTAAGTCTTCGGCTCGGAGTTCAGGTATGAGACCCTAACCTGCTTGAGATAACCGTATAAGCAAAAAAATTACTTACTTACCCTTTTACTCAAGTGGGACAATCAGTAGTAGATTAAAATTTACTGCTGAGATTTGTTTATTTAGTTACAGACACAGAACAAATAATCACGCTCTTCAAAATCAGTAATGTTTATAAAAACAAATAAAACTTATTCAGATTAGATGTGAACGCCTTTTATTCATTATCTACCCACTTCATCTAATTCGTTTGGCAAATATTTCAACAACAATAGTTCAAAGCCGAGATATGAAGTAATGCCCTTTTGATAGACAGCTTAACACAGAAAGGTTTTCTGGCAGCAAGTTCCCTTTTTATGGAACATGGATTACGGTCAAGTACGTAGAGGAATTTGCTGTTTATGAATAAAACTGTTTATTATGAGATGTTTTCGTCAGGGTTGAGAGCTTTTGCTGAAAATAGCGTGGAATGTTGACTACCACGTTATCTTGGCTAGCAGAATATCGGCCGGACCTGCTCGAGCTGTAACTTACACTCCCCAATCCATTCGTATAAGCAATATATCCTTCCTTTTATTGCCTTATCTTCTTATCTACTTTTCCCTTTCAGAATACTCCCAATTTACCCATCTTAAATTCCCAAAGTACCCGGTTGATGAAATAGGCTTGACTGGCATTATGTAAGTGCGACTGTGGCGACTTCCATATACAGTAAAAACATACTCCAACATCATCTACAACCTACTAATCCTGCCTCACGTTATGAGAGTCTTCGCTCCGATTAGTGTATATACAACTTCCCAACATCAACCGTAGAGCTGCGGCCCGCCAGGCATGATCACCTCGCCTGGTCGGAGGATCTTCCCTTTGTGTTGGAGGGACATAGCACCCGCTCCTCCACAGGAAAATTAGAAGTAGGTTAAAATTGACTTCCAAGATTTGTATACATCGTTAGTTTAGTTTTGCCCGGTTGTAGGTTAAAAATTGACTTCCAAGATTTGTATACATCCTTAGTTTAGTTTTGCCCGGTTCCTATTCGTTTTGCTTACGGACGGTAAAATTTTCTACGAAATTTTACCGTCCCTAAGCAAAACGAATCGTTTCTTGATTATAGGAACCGGGCATATAAGTTACAAGTGAAGCTAATGAAACCGTTATGATAAAAACCAACTAAACATAAATTAAATATTGTTAGATAAGTATTACAAATAATAATAACAATCAAAGGCAGCCCTTAAAAAAAACCATAGTATTAAGAGAATTGAGCCAATATGCTGGCCGTCACACCAAAGCCGGGATCACGTCTACCGACACGTCCGCTTGACGAGGGTTCCTATGATGATATTTTGACAGGCCGACTGCCAGAAATATCAGCAAGAATAATTGTGTGTTTGCTAGATTACGAACATATAATCTGATAAATAAAGGAACCATAGTTTTTCATCGACTAAAAATGGAGGCGATCTCAACTGGACTCAGTACTTTTGTGTATTTCTGAATCGATTTTAACACCGTTTACTCCTTTTGAGTGTTATATTGTGTGTATTTATGTACTATTGTGTTTTTTTTTATTTATAAAGAATACTAGTGGGTCACACATTAGTAGGATTCTTGTTAACCCCTGTAGCTAAGCAAAATGCTTGTGTTACGAGTGGGTTCACGTCGGTAGTGCACTGGTTGGGGTTCGAACCCGCAACCACTTGCTCGCAAGTCCGACGCTTTAGCCATTACGCTACTGCCGCTTGTGTATTTACTTATGAATTTTAAGTAATTTTCTGCGGGGTTCGGGTCTTACTCATCTCATATCATATCTTTATACTATATTAGAATAAAATTATTGCGAGTGGTATTAAATATTCATATCTATAAAAATAAATGAACCGGACAAGTGCGAGTCTAACTCGCGCACCGACGGTTCCGTGAGCAAATAAACTTGTGTGGAGATAGTACGTCCATCTCGGGAATCAATTCTCGAAGACTGTTTCCCGTCTTTTTTGAAAGACGAACTTAACTTTACGGTTGCGATGTAGACAAAGTCAATAATCTACCCGCAAAATATAAGTTGGTAATCACAAAAACTATTTTTTATGTGACGTAACAAAAAATTAACAACTTTCGGATTGTTCCTTTACTTGTGCTGTCAGACCTTGCTTCTTACCAAATTTCATGACTCTAGGTCAATTGGAAGTACCCTATAGGTTTTGATTTACCTGCAAAATGTTCAAATTCGTTACAATCTAGGGCTTAATGGCCGTATCTTTTGATTGCGATGATTTAGAAGCTTGATATTTTTACAGCTTCAAGGGACTACAGACTTATGTATTTGGTATTAATTTGAACTTGATATATATTCACAAGTTCCTGAGAAATAGGGTCTTGACAGACCCGTTGTCTTTCAGACAGACAGACAACAAAGTGGTCCTATAAGAGTTCCTTTATTTCCTTTTGAGGAATGGAACCCTAAAAACTAATTAAAGTTTTTATTGGCATCAACCAAGTGGATAGAAGTCTGTTTCCTTTATTTGAAACCAATAGTAATCAATGACAACACTTTTAATTCACTTCAATCATAATATTAATCTATTAACCGACGGATGTACACACAAGTTTTATATTCCTATGTTAGCATAAAATGGTATGATATGTACTTATGTACATGCATATATACTCGTAAGTGTACACAGACAATAACATGTATCAGTAAGCCGATTAAGCTAATGCGAGTGAACATTAAATTGATCCCACGATGGTTTGCGCAATAGATATTTAGCTATTAAACCAATGGGAGGTATTGTTGTGCATTATAATGTTTTACTTTCATTAGGGTGCATTTATACGAGACTAATTGTTCGCACCAACATAAGGCAGTCACCGCGCGGCAATCGCGTTTATCTACCTAGAGACCACGTTGTCTGCGGCGACCGTGTGGTCGACGTGCGGCGTCTGCGCTTCTTCAGCGTAATGTCCGGCGTCCGCGTGGTTATGAGTTTTATAGGAATTTTAATGTTGTTGTCTAGTTAATAGAATCCACATTCACCATTAAAACTATGGAACGTGGCGTAGACACCGCGCGGTTGTCGCAAGAAAACTTTAGCTTCGTCTAACCGAGGCCTTAGAGCTTTTGTAAAGCTGCTACATCACTGTAAAGCAAATTTCAGCTTTTTACAAATTCCTTGAAACTGCTTTTTTATTTTGTTGAATACCTTGGAGTTTCTTGCCTGTTCTTCTCCATAGGATCTACGTATTGGAACAAGCAACTAGCTTCACGACTGACTTAGTCTGACTGACTCCTACTCCTGACAATTCAAAAATACCTATTTTTGGTTTAATTGAAATAAATGGTTTTGATTTGAATTGATTTGATTTGATCTTATTATAAATTTCCTTTTCAGATTATTTATACGCAAAAAAGCATTTCTTGATACGTGGGAAAATTCCACTAATATTATAAATGTGAGAGTTTGAATGGATGGATGTTTTTTACTCTTTCACTTCTTTTTATCCCGATATTCCCACGGGATCGAGACTTACGCGGGTGAAACCGTGGGGCGCTACTATATTAAATATTCTTTGAAGATGCTTAGTGATCGTTACTAATGGGCCTAGTTAGTTCGAAGTAGTTCAGTTTGTCTTCAGTAGATAGCGTTGCGTTTACTAATTAGGCAGATTTCTGTTGGAATAGGAGTCATAAATTGTCAAAACGGCTCCACCTTAGAAGAGATTGAACTAAACCAGCACTGCTTGCATAACATTGTATTTCTGCTCCAAAAGTGATGACTTTACCCGCAATTTTAAGTACGTTTATGGTCCCTGCTCGGTTTCTAAGGGTCGTGGCGCAATGTTACATAGCCTGTAGATAACCTTCCTCAATGAATACTCTATCTAATACAAAAGTTATTATTCAAATCTGCATAATAGCTCCAGAGATTAACGCGTTTAAACAAACAAAATCTCTTAAGTTTTATTATATTAGTATAGATTAAGTAAAGGACATCACATACAACAGATAATTACAGTTAGGACATAAGATATTTCCAATACAATTATTATTGATAATATACGATATTATTAATTAGGCATGATTAATTATTAAATTTCGTAATGAGATCATACGACAAAGAACCAAAGTTACCGACATAGCTCGCAGGATAAGCATGCTGAAGTGGCAATGGTCTGGCCACGTATGCCGAAGCACCGATGGCCGTTGGAGCAGACGGGTCCTAGAGTGGAGACCGCGAATCGGCAAACGGAAAGTAGGACGCCCCCCAGCCAGATGGACCGACGACCTGAAGAACTAGATGCGGAAGGCGGAGGACCGGGTGCTGTGGCGCACATTGGGAGAGGCCTATGTCCAGCAGTGGACTATGATAGGCTGATTGATGAATAATTTGATGCAATTTTGACATAAACCTCTTAATTCAAATAATTATGTATCTCAATAATGATAACTTGACACATCTCACACACGGCCGTCTGATCCTAATCTAGGCAGAGCCTTTACTATGGTAACCAGACTGCTGATAACCATACTTATATATATACTTATATCTAAATACATAAAAGTTTTTTTACTCGTGCATATGCTATCTCTCATCATCATGAGGGGTTATGATAATGATGATTATAATGATTTGATATGTGCCTCGACGAATCCGTCAACGGCGACCGTACAAAATATTCCTGACATGTGCTCAAATGTGGCTGGTGAAACCAAGCTTTGTGGCGAATACTCTATCACCAGAAGCGCAGTAAAGCTGACAAAACTGCAGCACGGGAAACAGAAAGCTGGGGGACAGAGGACCTCGAGAGGCCTCAGTGTAGTTTCTGGCACAGACCTGAGAGAGGTTCTTTTTACAATGATTCGAGTAGCGGCGCCTTATAGAGGAAGAAAGGCGACAATGCCTTGAGAGCCTGCGTCTTGAAGACCTTGACGCAAAACGCCATTAATTACAAATAACTTGACCAAAATCTATCTACAACTAGAAATGAAAACCCTATATATATATTGTATATATATTGTACCTATTCAATAGTCTTAGTCTAGTCTAATTTAAAACAACTGTTACTTTACACAATACTAACCTAACATAAGAAAATACACGCACAAGTACAAAACCAAAGCCCGTGGGCATTAATCAGACGTACTTAGCTAGAATCCCTTGACAGCAATAAAACATATCGGGGAACAGTATTGACAATAATAATCCCTATAATTCCGTAGGAGTCCGATATATCAGTTTAGTTTGACAAGCGGTTGAGCCTGCATGTTACGTCATTTGGCAGGGCTGGGTAAAATGTTATAGAAATTATGTTTGTGTATGAAAGTATACGTTAAGAACATCTGCACGTATTGTGTTATTATTATTATTGTTAAAGTGCTTACTGCCACCTCGACCATTTCTGGTCTTTTGTAGCGCACTTTTTGCTTTACAGTTCACTGCTCAGACTTATGGCTTCGAGAAACCTCCAGATCCTTTCAACAGTGATTGTTTGTATTTCCTGCGGTTGCATGATGTGTAACCCTAGGTTAATACTTCGGTGCCGCGTTAGTGGGCCACAAGAGCATAGAATGTGCATTGCAGTTTCTTCTGCCTCTTGACAGAATCTGCATATTGCGTGTTCTCGCCCAACTTTAGGGTGAACATTTGTTTGTTCAGTTTGCAGTGTACTATACATAATGTGTTACTAGAATAGAAAAAAAATCGTCAGTGGTATTCAAATTTATTACAGACGCTTTTTCCCGCAGCTTGGGTGAATGTAGATTTCTTCTCCAGGTATCCCTCGGGATTAACGAATAATCATGGAACGTTCAACAGTAGAGTGAATAGTTTTACTTGGATGAACGTGTACCATCTTTCTCTTGGTCGTCACTTTCCATCAGGTGAGTTGAAAGACAAACGCTTATTCCATTACACAATTTTAAAAAGTCTACATACATAAGAATGATGAGTGGAGTAGATATTTCAAGCCTTAAGGATGTAATTTTTAATGGATCTGCACATCAGTTCTGTCCTTCGGTTGGGGAGTTTGGCCTGTACATCGACAGAACTTTAAGCTGGCAAACGCAAGTATCAAACTACGCCAGGTGACTAACGTCTTGCGAAGTCTTTATCAGTGGAAAAATATCTCCTAAGAGACGATGCTTGTGCAGACTTTGGTGTTGCCAGTCATCGACTATGGTTATGTGTGCTATCTCGACCTGAAAACATAGGAATGCAGATTTGCTGAATATACTAGAACGACTTTTCAATAATTACATTCTATTCATACTCAGCAGGAGTAGTCTTAAAAAAAAATACCAGCAATATGCTGTGCTTTTTAAAAAAAGCTCCATGATTGTAAAACCTAAAATTTTTTGTTCATCGGAAAATTATTATTATGTCAAAGCAAAACTGTTATATAATAATCATTTTCTTATTGTTGTGTGTTTTTCTTCTCTTTGTGGTGTTATAGTTATGTGTATATCCATTCGCTTATATATAAAATCAGAAATTTAAGAATAAACTATTTGCTAAGTAGACCCAACATCGATATCTAAAGGAATATGTATAAATCCGCACTTCATAACTCTCTTTTTTAGCGATAGTCGGTTGCCTTTAAAGGAACCATCTATCACCTAGACATTCTATTAACTTTCTTAGAATATAATATTCAGGAAACTGTATAACACTTTCAGATTTTCAGTATCCTTCATATGTATCGTGTACCTTTCCCGATGACGTAGCGCTGTAGCCATTTCGTAGACGACGTAGCACTTTCGTAGAGGTTATTAATTAAAGATTTTTTTTTATGAAACTTTGAGGGTGTAAGAATTCTCTCGAATATTCCTAATTTTATTCTTTAAACGAGAATGTTAAAATGAAAAGTTGTTAAAAAGGCTACCTTCAAAGTATTTTCTTGTACAAATTGTTGCGTGTTTAGGCTCTCATTGACGTAACAGCCTTGCCCATCTGTTTGCTTGTTACAGGTTTTTTTGCTTAACAAAATGGAACAGATACGAAAGATAACCATATTTTTAGCATCTGTTCAATGCGGGACAAAAAAATGCTCTTATGCGTATGACATGTGCAAGGGAGGAGCAAAAAATATTCTTTATATTGTATATTAAAGATATTGTCAAAAGATAATTTTTTTTATCTAAAATGTTGTATTTTTTTTGTAAAATATTTAAATGACTTCACGGCTGGAAAATTACTATATTTTAATATAGTAAAAGTAAATACTTAGCTATTTACAATATCTGGCTGAAGTTTTAAAGAAACCTTTTCCAAAATTTGGAATTTAAGTCAATTTTAAAGTTGGAAGCTTAAACTTTACGGTCTGAGGAAGCGCAGGAGCTCCCCTGCAATTTTAGTTTGCCTGTAATTTTCAAACTCATAAATTATGTAAAAATCATTTACTGTGGTGCATTCTAGTTCCAAAATTATTAAAAGAAAAAAAAAACACAAACACAACATGGCCCCTATGGTGAGCAATGATAAGCGGTTATTAGAGAATATAAATATTCAGAACATAGGCTTTGTACGTTATTAACCAACTTACGTGTTTCCTCAGACACACAACCCCGGGTTCTCAGCGGCCCCGGGGCATGAAAAAGCAGCCCTCGAGGTCTTCAAACTGAAGCTCACTATTTAAGCATTATTAATATCTGTAATGGCGGCCTTCAGTCTCTGGTCCTCAATCTAACTAACCATCAGGCTGGATGAGGTCATATTGAGAAGGTAACTTAATAAAAGATGTACACAACTAACTCGTGGCCAATCTTATCTCTGTTTGCCTTTCATCCATTTATTTTTCTGTCAATGTGGGTAATATATACAGTACACTTTTTTAATACAACTAAAGTTGGAAACAAGCATACGGTTTGCGTTATAGTGATGAAAACTGAAGCCTACGCATGACACAGTCCAGTCCAGAGATAGGAACTTGAACAACAAACATGCCATGTGGGGAAACATCACCTTCTGCATCAGACCCTTGACACAAAGACCCACCTTTCTTAGTGGGAGAGCCATCATCATGCTTCGGCACGTATAGTCCGGCTCGACCGGAGTGATAAAACGGCCTCACAAAAAAACCGGCAGTGAAGCAATGCTTGCATCGTTTTTGCCGAGTGAATGATAACCTCATTCACTCGGGAGGCCCTACGGGTAACGTTCAACATTAACGTTGTGCATTTTTGAATATTTTGGAATGATTAGTGAATCATTTCGCACGAATTGCTTTATTTATCAGTATGAAAGTACTATCATTTATGTGATAAAATACAATATTCATCTATTGCGCTATTGTCCCTGACCCTCCCTCCCTCCCTCTCCATGTCTCTCTGACGCCGTACATGTAAATATAAGAAACTCGGCTCCGTCGTACGAATTTTCGATGGGCACGGACATCAGTGTCCCGTGTCCTGACACGAGTTTAACATTTTTCACCCAGCAAAAAGTGCACAACGCCGCTAAAGAAGTTTTCACTTCAAAAAACCGCTTAATGTAAACCCCTCAGCTGCTAGTCAGATCTCTCTATGAACTCACAAATATTTCTAGTTAGCTGTCACCTGCGACTTCGTCCTTACGAAACCGGATTTCTATATGCCTATGTAATGTAATCCAAAAACTCTCCGTGTGCCAAATTTAATACAAATCCGTGCAGGTTGTTTGATCTTCACTCAAATAAAATAGCACTTTCAACTTTGCCCTGTCAAGTTTTTAAAAATGATTCATTAACTAAGAGCCTTATTTGATCTATAAGAAACTCGCAGAAAAAAATCATGGTGATGATACTAAGGAAAAGCATTTTTTTTATTTGTGTAGATAAAACGAAAACAAAATCTTCTCCTACTACTTACAATCATTCATACAAATTACGCTGAATAAATCATGATATTTGATGTACCGCAATTATGCTGTACTACTGAAATTCATTAGTAAATTGGCGGATTCACATATAAATATTTAGTTACGGTTCTAATACATTAGGCAGGAGACGGTTGTCTGAATTATGTATGAAAGGCGCGGGATAAAAGCGCTAGCGAAGTGTTACCACTCCAATTGCGTTAAGAAGTGCTTAGGAAATTATATCTTAAATTGCCTACAGTGTATATGTGAGTCTAATCCTACCAAAGTTTGTTATACGGCGTGCATCAAGGGGTAGTCATATTTTACGGTCGAGTCAGCTAGTTGACCCTGAGAATAATGAAGTGTTAAGTATTTAAAGAACTTTCTAATTACTATTACATAACCTTATTTAGGAATTGAAAATATTAAGTTGTATTTAAAAAATTGTAAAAGTTTTAATAGAATATCCGGATTTGTCCTGAAACATGAAAAAAACACTAAAAGTGTCCTCTACACTGCAAGTAAACAATAATTGATTACAAACATTATTGAAAAGACTACAATACATGTGACACTTTTAATATAATAGGTAAAATTATAAAGGCACAATGTATTGACTGGTTTGTTTGAAGTCGGTGCCAAGCCCGAAACGCAAATGAATTATAACAAAAATATTGTTTACTAGCAGCGCCCCGCCGTTTCACCCGCGTAAGTCCCGATCCCTTGGGAATATTGAGATAGAAAGTAGCCCATATATTAATCCAGGTCTCCAGCTATCTACATACCAAGTTTTGCAATCGGTTCAGTAGTTTTGGTGTGAAAAAGTAACGAACATCCATACTCACAAACTTTCACGTTTATATTATTAAGTAGGATAGTTTACGCCAACCGCTTTTCATCAGATATGCATTGAAATTTCAATATTATATATGGTTCGCATCTGTACATACTCAGCATTCAATAAAAAATTAGTTGGTAAGTAGATTCGCCAGAGATCTGTATCAGAGACGTACAGATTTGACAGTAGTCCGGAAATGGCACAAGTGAAACACTTAATAGGCTTCGGTAACCGTTTGTACTAAGATTGGCCATACATTAGTTTGCTAGGTAGTATTCAAAGATAACTCTCAAAAAATGTAAAACTAAAATCAAACCACTTGAATTGTACGTATTAATACAGCGTTGGGAAAGAAAATCTTAGCTTCTCTCTTACATCTTACACCAAACTTTATTCATTCTAACTTTTACATATGTTGAATAACATACACGAGTAAGTTTACTTACCGTAAATAAAACAAGTGGGTTCATGATTGTGATTGAAGGGATTGCAAAGAGATTGAGTGAAGGGATCCAAAGATATAAGTAGATACTCGCTTCTTAATATCCGTAAGTAATGTCTTTGATAACCATTTGATTGTTGAAACGAAAAACATAATTTGAGGAAATTGGGGCGAATTACGCCCTTGTTTAGCAAGATCTTAAGGATATTCTATATTAAAGGATGATATTTATGTTTTACTAGCAGAGCCATGCGGTTTCATCCGCGTAAGTCCCCATCCCGTGGGAATATCGGGATAAAAGTAGCCTATGCGTTAATCCAGGTCTTCAGCTACATACCAAGTTTCATTGCAATCGGTTCAGTGGTTTTTGCGTGAAGAGTAACAAACATCCATCCATCCAAACTTTCACATTTATAATATTAGTGGGATTTCACGTTACCGATTGGGAAAGGAATGTGGAAATACATATTATAAGCCAGAGGATGAGGTGTGGTAGCGCCAATTTTTCTCGAACCGTTACAAAGTAACTTAAGTATTGAATGTTAGACAATAAGAGTACATTGTGGTTTAGTCAGTTATTTTAAATTATACTATAAAAGAACGTGCAGATAGCGATGCAAAGTTCAAGTCAATCGATATTTTACCTTTCTGATGTAGCAATTACACAAACAAAATTTAATATAATTTAGAAAGATACAAAGATACTTTATATTTACGTCAGGTCCGAAACAATACGACCAAGAATGTCAGTTAACAAGTTTTGATAAAAGCGAAGTTGGTGTAAACACTCTGGTGATAACGCTGACATTGTCTCGGCCAACAAAAGGGAACTTTTGGTAAGTTTAACCTAGCAGACAAGATGGCGCTCAAAACAAAATGGCGCATTTGTATTCCCTAAGTTTTCTTAAGATCAATAATAATATTTGTGGTTCGTGTTTTGTAACTATGTCAGAGAAATAAAGTTCTTATTTTTCAGGCAGGATTAATTGTTTTGATAGGCTTGCGTACTACAAATAAACAGTTTTGAAGATTATTTACAATTTACAAAAATAATTATTGGTTAGTTGCGAATAAATCTACCAGAAAATATGAGCCTGTTCTTGTTGGCTTACTCCCAATGCTGGTAAAGCATTTTTTGCTCTTACTAGAGGTAAAATTAAAGGTTAGCCTTTAGTCACTACTAGCTATGCTTGCGTATGTTTTGTGCAAGCAAGTGGGGTCGTCCCGCCCAGTATATAACTAACATGAACTTACTTATAACACCAGCATTGGCTCATGAAATAGGCGTTTGTCTTCCAACTCACTTGATGAAAAGTGACGATGAAGACGAAGCTGGTACACGCGTATCCAATAGAAACCTATTCACTCTACTCTATCAGGATCATTGGAAATGTTTGCATGAAAACTAGGAATGTCCGACTCACGTTATTCGTAGGAAAACTGTCAGTCGTAAGACTGCATGTTGGAAATGAAAGCATAACTTACATATACACACACATCTCAATATATGTATCTGAGCGTGACGGTCACGCGAGTTCAGTGCTTTTTCCCCATACCAAAAGTGCCCAACGTGCCTAATGAAGTTTTCACTTCAAAAATACACTTGCCTACTGCGTTATTCCAATAAGGTGAAGGTATGATAGACTTTATTCCTAATGTAATGAACATCTCTCGGTTGGACAGAAGTAATAAAGCAAATGACACACTCATAAATAATTTTGGTTGAATGTGTTGCGTCGCTGTGAGACAACAGTATCCCCATAAATATTCAAGTGTTAGCCTTCTCTGTACCGACACTGACAGCATATGTAATGTTGCTCTGTATGAGATTATGAAGCTATACGTTAATTAGTTTTATAACAGACACTCTTGTATTAAAAGTTACTGTATTTCTAATTAGTTTTCTGAAAATATGTATGAATTATTTAATTAATATGAAATAACAATGATACGTTCTTTACTTGTCATATTTTGATGCAGGAAATAGTAACGCAGTGCGTTATTCTGGTATGATTTTTTGTAAGAAAATTATGTGCTCATAGGAAATTTCTTACTCTTTCTCCACATCTCCTTGTCTCCTATCTCTTACTCTTCCCCTCCAACTACCCCCTATATACCTTCCCCCTTTCTGCCCTTCCCTTTTCTCCCTAACCGTCCTATCCTATCGTGACATTTAGAAAGTTAGGAAGTCAAAAGTTTGTACAAGATATATACATATGTGTTCATATGTTGTAGCATGAAAATCTAATTACTACACAAATTCTCTTTACCTTTGGAGAAGTGCTTTGTAGTCCAACATACGTGGTGCATATACTTTTATGCTTTCTACTATTCTCCTGTACTTGTCTCTCGTAAATATAAGATGTATGGCATCGATCTTGCGTGATCAATTTTATATCTTATAATTGAACTCTTTGTAAAGTTTGATATATGTATGTATCGTAAAAGACGAGAAGGAATATATTGTTCAAAATAATTTATTTAAAATATATTGGATTTTTACAATTGGATATTAGTTTGCCTGTGTTTTGTTTCAGTATTAGAAGCGTTTACCTCTCATTGTTCATAATTCTGCATTCTTCTACAGATTTTTATTTTTTATGGGATATGGGCAAACGAGCGGACGGGTCACCTGAGTGAGTACCGTAAGTGACTACCGCCGCCAATGGACACCTCAAAAGTGCGATTAATGACTTATGATTATAAAAAAAAATTGTACTATTGTATTCATATTTATTATATATTAAAAGGGTTGGACTTCAGCTCTTGAAATATACAAGTGAGAAATTCCAAACCTACAAACTAATATTATAAATGCTGATGTGAGTTTGTATGTTTATTTATTACGCTTTCACCCCTTAACTACTGAAACAACTATCAACAATATATATGCAAACACATTATCAGGGGTACATAAAAGGACATATGGTACCTTTATCCAGAATAAGTACTATTCTAATAAATACTATTAGAAAAATAACATTAACGAGCGAAGCTGTAGGTAAAAGCTAGTCCTTGAAAATGACTATCAAATAAGAAGTTTGCATTCTATTATGAAAAAATGTCTGTAATAATCATTAGGACGGTGTTGATAGGAAGTATTTCAGTTGCTCTAGCTCTAGCATGCAGTTAAAATAAAAAAAAAAACATCAAATAGCTTTCTTTTTGATTTTTTTTTTTGTTGTAACTGCATGCTATAATCATACTCTTTCAGTAATTTAAGTAAGTGGTACAGTTTACAGACTCCTTCATTCATGAAATTTTCTAAAACATGCATACAAAGCATTATCTTCACGTATTAACACATAGAAGATTAAAATTGCATTGAAATTATATTCAATATTCAAATTATTCGGTACATACATACATTTACAAAACACACCTGCACAGCTGCAACGTACAGATTTGGACGCTAAATCCGATTGCATTTGCCTAATTCCGGCCTACATATAGCTGGGATTATAACCGAATTGATAGTAGTCTAAATATGGGATTAACAAAATCGCATCAGCACTAATAACATCAACAAATAAAGAATAATGATAAATAAAGAATATTGAATTTTATTAATTAGTAAAAAGAAATAAAATCCAAAGATCACCGGACATATACCACTATATAAATCTTACTACCATGTTTTAAGACTGACCTACACGTACAAAACTTCTAATATACATGCTCATGTCTTCCTTTTCCGTGTCTCAACTAAAAGTGAAATAAAAAACAACTTTTATGACAGCCTGTTTGTAGGTCATCCTAGCTTCCTTGGAGCTCGCACAAAGCTTGTTGGAATATTTATTAACTTTGTTTACCTTCATAATGGACTGGAAAATAGGGCTTTGAATTCTCAAAGCGTGTTTGGTACAGGTAACAGCTAAGTTTAACGATGTATTCTAATAAACAATGCTTCTAAATTAGTTTAGAAAGCTTTTACTGATTAAGAACTCTAAATACGAGTACAATAGGGTACCCCGTTAAAATTTATTTACGAATAAAAACAAAACCCGGCAGAAATAGTATATCTAATGTTTATTGCTTAAATCTCAAAATAAGGCGTGTAAAGGATATAAAAATACGCACATTTACTAATAAATGTGCGTATTTTTATAGCTAAAGCTTGAAACATATTTGGGCAATAAAACTAGTGGCTCCTCTATTCCAAGTAACAATTACAATTTTCATGATAAAAAAATTAAGAAAAAAGGGTTTTTTTTTATAAGTTGTGATATCAAGAAATAACGATCTCACCAAAAAAAAAACGAGAAACAAAGTAAAAGATTCTCTATCTGGTAAACGAATAGAAATCAGTAGTGTATTTAACTTAAAAAAATTTCTTTTCAATGTTATTCGAACAACGTTCATATGTGCAACCAAGCCATTAGCCAAAACTGAGGGATTACGCCAAATCTGGGCCGCAGACTACGGCACAAAGCTCTGAATTTATTGTTTAGTAGACCACACTGCTTCCTTGTGTGTTTTTTGTACAATTCCGTTGTAGTTTAAATAAACGCATAACAAAATTCTTTTTATCCTTCTAGCTACTTAAGTGTGTAAAATACGAATACAACATAATATGTAATTATACCTTTTAGCATGAATAATCCAAAAATTATTATTCTTGTCACCACATCAAAAACTCGAATAAATTTTATCAATAATTAGAGGGATACTGTTCTAGGTGATAAAACAGTTCACTGTTTAATAAAAATAAGTTAGTTGACATTATCGTGACTAGTAATACAAGTGGCGCTACGCCATTGGTCTGCCTGAAAAATGGCGGGCAACGGAAGGGTGATAAAAAGACTAGGCGGGCATTATAAGTTTGACAAGGGTTATTGAGTGCTGATCAAAGTACGAAGAACATCGTGGTTACTGTTATTTAGTGAATTTGGTAGTTGATAATAAAAGTGGTGAGGTTTTTGCCAACATTATTTATTTAAATTAACAGAATCAGGTAAAGATATGAATACTGCGTTTTATGTATAGAACAACACTCCTCTATCTTTTCGATTCCTCTTCTTTTTCTAAACAATGTAAGTATAAGACTGTAAAGGGAGTATTTATAAAACATATATGTTAGTTCAGTACGTGTAAATCTACTGACCTACACGTACAAAAATTTCTCATAATATGCCATTCTTTCCCGTTTCCCAACTTAAAGTAAAATAAATAAATTATAAGTCAAAACAACCTTTTTAAAAACAAAGTTTTGATAAAATGTTTTTAACGGTTTTTTATTTATTTATTGTCTTCCAAACTAAACGAGTATGCAAAATCGGTTGACGATAACTGCTTTGCTAAAGTTGCATGATTTGACCGGAACAAATATACATACAAACTTGGCAAGTTATATAAAAGCTTGTAAAAACAACTTTTATGACACGGGACGAGTTTTATTGAGTATAGAATAAATGACCCGATCGAGTGGCCTGAATAAAGGTCAGGGCAGAAACATCCGAAACTTCTCAACTACGGTCTGAAGGTGGTTGAGTTAGCCTCAAATTCGGACAGCCATTTGCTTTAGCCTGCTCATTTTTCATTTCTAATAAAAAGGATTTTAAACCATTTTAAATTCGAAATACTGCACTTTGGGCATCACCATCAACTGTAATACAAATAAGAACAACATTATTCAATAAGAAATCACAAAGATTTTCGTCTTCTTTCTTCTTTGTATTTAATCACTACATGACTACATTTTATAAAACAAAGTCCCCCACCGCGTCTGTTTGTCTGCCTGTTCACGTAAACTGAACAGCTACTGAACGGACTTTCATGCAGTTTTCACTAATAGACAAAGTAATTAATGAGGAAGGTTTAGGTGTATAATTTGTAAAGATTTTGTGTTAATTGATTGAAATATGTTGTTGAAGATGTCTGTGCTACCCGTGCGAAGCGAGCGATCCGGCTCCTTTTATTGTCTCTGTTATTTTCCATACGAATACCAGATCAAATTATACCTCAAATGTTAACTATGTCCCTTTTCTACACTCTATCTCCTATAACCAATTTATCTACAATATATATATATATATATATATAAAAGCATGTCCCATTATCCATACTAGATCCAATTCATCCAGCAAGCAAGTAATTTTGCTACAAATTTATGCGTGCATTTGCCAACTGGGCTACTAAATTGGACAGGACGGGTCGTGCATGTAAAGATGCATGCAGTATTGCATATTGCTCGAAAATTACGTATCATGTGTGCGGTTATCTCACTTATTGAACCATTGTCTTAACCAGAGTGTGCAAATGCAGTCATTATTTATTTATTGTATACGACTAAGACTAAGAAATTTAAAATACAGGTGCATTTAACAAAATATTTTAACGAATTATTTATAATTTTGTCTGTTTTTCTAAAAAATGTATTACCGCTACAAATATGGGAAGCTGCAATCCATTATCCAACATCTTTAAAATATGGTCAAGAGTCATTTTCTCATATTCTGTCTTTATCTTTATACTTTGATATATAATTTATTGTTCTGCCTGTTCGTTTGTGGAATGCATTACCAGTACAAATACGGTAAGCTGAAATCCCTACAAAAATGTATTTGGTCAAGCAACATTATCTGTGACTGTACTATTATTCTATTCTATTTTATAACTTAAATCCTAATTACTATCTATAATACTACATTATCGTTAACAAATAACTGTATATATATGTATACAAAAGTGTATATGTGTATGTATGTAAATATTTGTCTATATCTCGAATAGTACGCCATCAACTACTATGTTTTTATTAAATAATCTTGTTATTATCTCCATCCTAGTTTATCTAGTAGAGATTGCTTTTAGCGATAAGACCACTCATTGTTCTCTGATTTGTGAGATAATTATTTTTTTAACTGTATTTTATTAATTGTGTACAACAAAGAATATTCTACCTATCTATTTACCTACTTATCCACAGCAACGGTGTGGCCGTGTAGCTAGTATAATTATGTATGTAATAATAGTGGTAATTTCTGTTTATATATAGATTAATACTATGAAATCTAGCATGAGTAAATTTTTTGTATCTAATATTAATATTAGTACCTGGATGACCGAGCTTTGCTTTTTTTTTTTTTTAAGTTTTATAAAATTAAAACCTAGTTAGATCGATTTGTTGCCCCGGAAACCCCCTGCATACTCAATCTCATGAAAATCGTTGAAGCCGTTTCCGAGATTCAGATTATATATATACATATATATATATATACAAGAATTGCTCGTTTAAAGGTATTAGATAACTTTGTGTTGTGGCTGTCTACGTCAGCTTTGGCTTAACGTAAACTAAGGCTACTTTACACCCATCCTGTACAGTATTGTTTCGATGTTCAAGCTATTAAGTTGCTAACTGGAATGTTTAAGCTGCTGAAACTGCGTGTTTAGTTTCGCACCTTCTTTATGCCATCAAAAGAGCAGTCCGTGATCATAATATTATCAAGGACGATTATGATGACTAACTTTCAAAAACGAAGACGAAGTAGAAACAGAAGAATAAGAATCCATTAACGTGGGAGAGCCATGCTTCGGCACGTGTGGGCCGGCTCGACTCCACTCGATAACACGGCCTCACAGAAAACCGGCAGTTAAACAATGCTTGCATTGCTTTTCGCCGCGTGAGTGAGGTTAACGGAGGCCCTAACCATTCCCGGATGTCTTAATAAAAGCTGTTCCCGGATCCCTCCTACTTAAGGCGCAGTACGGCACACCGTGTGGTTTTGGTCGGTTCGATTCCGACACACTGCCCCACCGAAAACCCCGGTCTGGTGACGGCAAGAGGGGGTTTCCACACGCACAAAAAAAAAAGGCCCTAACCCTTCCCTCTCCCCTATTCCCGTCCTTTCCTCCCCTGTAATCCCCATCTGCCGTACTCCCACTCTCCAGACCCTCCCCCTCTTCCCCTACTCAGACCTTAAAGGGCGGCAACGCACTTGTGACTCTTGAATTACAGGTGCCCATGGGCGGCGGTAGTCATTTACTATCAGGTGACCCGTCTGCTCGTTTGCCCCCTATAACAAAAAAAAACATTATACCTTCACGATACTGAAGAGAACAGCTAACCATTAGTACTAGCATAGAATATTTTTCTGCTTTAAAATTGAGAAATTTAATGTCAATAGAACTCAATTGGCAGCGTTTGACATAGAAACAAGTTATTAGTTAAAATTTCCATTAAATAGTTCCCACGAAATATAAGTGGTATCCCAGAATACCATTATATAAGATGGAATTAACGCAATCATTGGAATATTTTAATAAACAATTGCATCTAGAACAATATAATTTTTAAATTCAACAAATAATCCTGATAGTCTAAGAGCCCGCGACACTAAACGTAGTTCGATAAGACTATGAATTTAATATGAGTTTAATACAAAGTATGTATTTATCATATATTTATCGTTAATTGACATGTAACACGCAAGATACCTATAAAACTACAATCCCCTAAGGAAGTTAGTTTAGTTCGTTTCTTGAAACACATTTTTATGAACGTTTCTGGCAACAATAAATTTAGACAATGATCATTATATCATATTTTATTACATTCAAATGTCCGAGTAAAATTGTTAAGTAATTGACACGTACGACATATAAATCAACTTGCAATGTTTTTCTCAAAGGCCATTACTGTTCTGTCCTGGTATATATTAAACTAGCCGTCCTAGCAGTTTCAGCTGCGTTTATGGTCACTGCTCTGCTTCTATTGCTCATAGCGAGATGTTATATAGCCTATAGCCATTGTGGCGACTTCCACATACAGCAACAAGAACCATCTACAACCTACTAATCCTGCATCGCGCTATGAGAGTTCTCGCGCCGATTAGTATATATACAACTTCCCAACATCAACCGTTGAGCCGCGGCCCGCCAGGCATGATCACCGCGCCTGGTCTGAGGATCCTCCCTTTGTGTTGGAGGAACATGACACCCGTTCCTCCACACCATCTTCGATAAATGGGCTATCCAACACTATAATATTTTTTCAATTCGAAACAGTAGTTCCTGAGATTAGCCGTTGAACCTAACAAACAAACTCTTCAGCTTTATAATATTAGTATAGATTTAATTTGTAAAATTAAACTTCTCTTAGTAATAAAATATCGTTTATTGTTTTTTTTTATTACTACTTCAAATGCTTCACCTGCGTATCTTTTTAACCAAGATTTAAAAATGTAGAAAAAGGATTATACGAACACTCAGACCAATGCAACGAGAATCGGAAACGCGACCTGTAACGTTGTAAGCGAATGCCCTATCGTCATATGGGTCTTTAAAATAATGTGGAATTAATAACTTGATATATATATAAAGGTTGTTACAGACAGGTGTGGTCATATTTTAGGGTCGTATAGTAGACGTAAATAACGTAAAGGTATAATAACAAAATAATATTAATGTTTTTGTTAAGGTGGAAACACACTGCTATGTCTTTAAACCATTCGACAGAGTGTCAAAGTAAAGGTTGAATCACACTACTTATGTCATGTTGTGTCGCGTCATAAGCAAACCGGTTTTATACATTTTGTACTGTTAAAACATATTAACACAGTGTGTCGTGTCGACACATTACGCGGTGTTCATGTGTTTCTAACCATACTAAATGTATGAAAGCGATTTGCTTCTGACGCGACACGTCACAAGGTGACAATACGAGTATAGTGTGATTCAACCTTTACTCTGACACGAATGGTATTACCCGTGGTATATAACTTAGACAGATATATCAATGTCAGAACAAAATGAATGACTTTTTATCAATTACACAAACCGTCGAACGCCGAATAATATACTTGGAAGGCTACAATATTATTGCGTTGGAACGTAATTAATGTTTTTTCTTTTAATCTAACATTGAATGATGTATTTTGGAGAATATTTTGCTAGGAGTCGGTCATAGCCTTGCCTGACCGTTTCCTTTTTTTTTTAAATAATTCCATTTTTAAATACTCAGTTCAATGTTCAGTCTACCTTAGAATAGACGTAGTCGTAGATATTCCATATTGAAAGACAGTGATGTATATGATTGTTATTGTTTTCTTTATAAAACACAGTGATGTATTTTCAACTGTAATGCTCCTAGATATATGTTATTACATATTTCTATACTCATAAGTCTTTCTTGTACTGGATTCTTTATACATTTTCTCTCATCACAATTTTTAACTACCGGATTATAATAATCATTTAAAATTTTCCCCCAAAAAAAGGCATAAAAATTATAAAAATTATAAAATTATATAAAAAGTGTTAGCAATAACATCATAAAGCTTATCCCAACTTAGCAAAATTAGGTTTCGCTGATTGGCCCGGTGCCGGCTATAGCCGGGGTAATCCGCTTTAAGCCTTATGCTTTAGAACATAAATTTGAATTTCAGGCAAATTGCGTTTAGCCTAGTGCTCTTTATCTTAATACCACTACAGAATAGAACCTATATTTGAAAATAATCCCCTTTACCTGATAGTAAATAGTTACAGAAGCTTTTTTTTTTTTATATTTGTGCTGCCAAAATGACTCTGCCTCGCCTGATGGAAAGCACAAGAAGAATCCAAGAGTGGTGGTCACCATCCTCACTGCCAACAAGGGCAGTGTAGCATGGTGACGAGCACTAGCTTCTAGACATTTGCAACTTCAAAGATAGTGTATATTGTAAATGATCACGTCTTTGTTCTTAAAGTAATAGGACGATAATAAATGCAAACTTCGGTTGATTTCTACTTTTACTTTCTACTCCATTTCTACTGCTACTTTTGATCGTTCGACGCATTTGCAACACACGACAACATCGATGAAAACGTGACTGTACGTGACTATTTCAGCACAAACTCGCGACTTCTTTCTGAATTCTGGTTGTAGAGTTTAGTATAGAAGTTGCGACGTGACAGCTGTGCGTTTGCATGCGCCTGTATCGCTACTGAAGCGAGACAACATCGCGATTGTAGCAATACAGAATCGTGGATGTGGGCACTGCCAGCGACAGCGTTGCGACTATATCGCGGCCTTTGTCTATTGTAAAAAAATAATCTAGAACATGAAGTCCTGACTCCACTTCTTTATTTTGCTTTTTTTTTGTTCTTTTGGAAACCTCACACAAATTTTTTGTCTCGTGTGGGATTTGAACCCATAACACTCGGTGCAGCGTAGTGGCGAGGTGACATCTTAAACCATTGCGCCATGCGCCGTGCAACATGTTTTGACTGATTTTGATAAAATTTTCAGACAATTTTCAGATTAGTCAAGCAGGTGATCAAAAAGCTACGGGGTCCAGTTATGTTGACCTGTCATACTACAAGAAGTCTATACAATGACAGTTTAAGTTATACTGGTCAATGATGTAAAACAAAATATTTAAAAGTTCATGAATTATGGATGATATTCACCATCAGGCGATCTCTAATTCTAATACTCAGAATAGCAGTCAAACCCACAAAAACAGTCAAAAATATTTACCTGTGAGGAGTTCTGGTGCAATATTAAATGGTTTAATGTAACCAAATTGCCCAAAAAAACATCACTAATAATCGTATACCTCACCTAAACACGGTAACCTAAAGTTTTGTTATTCGCTTGGTAACGACCATCGAAATCCGGATCTTACTGGATTTTACTAGATTTATGCAGTTCAAAAACCGGCTTCACTCTGAGACGTAGAAAATGCAAATACGGACTTAAAGGTAGATCAAGGGGAGAAATGTTGAAGTTTTATGTTGATCTCTTTAATACTTATTCTTTTAGGTTTTACTGATAAAATTGGGGAACCGTGGTTTAATAAAAGGTCTGAAAGGTCATAAAATGTATGTTATTGATTATGTGGTGAAAACACACAAATGGAATATAAATTTGAACAAAGGACATTGTGTTCCTGGGCGTGTTTATTTGAGACGAATTTGTTCGCACACGTTCGCCACGTGGCATAGGCGCTGCGACCGCTTGGCAGTCACGTGTTCCTGTCTAGAGACCTCGTTGTTACAGCAAAATATCTATTTTTGGCAACTACGCTTTAAGTTAGAGAGAACAATGCAGATTTTGCAGCTACGCCATGGCCTATTTGCGCCGGCTGCGTAATTTCCGCGCGGTACCGTGATTAATAGACATTTAAATGTAGTTGCCTAGTAAACAGAATCCACATTTACCATTAACATAAAATGAAGGTTTTTTTTCTGTTGTCCATTTGTTTTGCTTAATTTAGAGGTGAATTGTGAAGGATGAATATACGTCTATTTCTAAAACGACCTATTGTGATGTGTTTTAAGCCAGTTGTGTGGTTCTGACTCCCGCATGTGCATAACATCGTGAAAGTTTAAAACAATGTGTACTTTTATTGCCATACGCAAAAAATATTGAATAATCTCCTTTATATCGCAGTCAAACGACTTCAACTTTATACTCAGTTTAAACTGCAAAAGTTTGATCTGAAAAGGTAATAGAACTTTTACGACTCGTTTCCACTAGAGATAAATTTCTAGAGAACTGAGGATGAAGAAGTTTTAAAAACGTTATGGTGTTGAGATACCCCTGAATTGAATAAATGTCAAATAAATTTGTTAGTGTCTGCTAGACATAGGCCACTCCTAATATACGCCATACCATTTAAGTAATATTTATACAGTACGAATACAGCTACGTAAAGTTATCAGAGACCTTGGACGACAAGTTTTTTTTTTAATTTAAAGCAAGTCAAAATAAGTACATGAAATCAAGACCAAACATTCACGACAATATCTATTCTTTTATGATTAACTCTGACAACTCTAGAAATCAGTAGATATATAACAAGCAGTTCTGTTTTAGCCGCGGTTGTCTATGTGCTGAAGGTACTTCTTCGGTCTGATTTCTAGGATCAATTAGATATCTGCCTATTCTTGTGTAAAACAAAGTCTATAAGCACGAGTTTGACCTGATTATAAGTGTGTACGTGTGCAAGCTGAGAGATTTCAACCAGATGTGAAAAAAAGTATTTTACGCAGTGCCTATAATATAATACTCCTAACACAAATAGTGTCAGTTGAAGATTGTGAAAAAGTTGAAATACAATACTTCGCTAGGAGTTCCTGGCAAAAGCCATTTCGAGTTACAGTTGCGACCCAAACCCTTCCCTAGCCTTTCCCTCTCCCCCTTTCCCCCCTCTTCCCCTAGTCCCACCTTAAAGGGAGGCAACGCTCTTGTGACTCTTGAGTTGCAAGTGCGCATGGGCGGCGGTAGTCACTTACCATCAGGTCTGCACGTTTGCCCCCTATACCATAAAAAAACCCTGACTCACTTACACTCTCCAGTCTGTCGATATAAGCATTATCCTTTTCCTTCCATTACCTTCGGCCTACGGTAACCTCACTTGCTCGGCGAAAACCAATGCAAGCATTACTTCACTGCCAGTTCTCTGTAAGGCCATGATATCATTCCGGTCAAGCCGGCCCATACGTGCCGAAGCATAGCTCTCCCACTATTAGACTAGTTTTTACAACATATGTGGTTGCACATCGACATAAAGAGTTCTTTATCGAAAAGTATTTAAAAAGTTTTTCGACAACCTTTATATAATTTTAGCCTTGGTCTTATTTATAAACCTAACAAAGAGCCATATTCGCAAGGAGGTGACTTTTATATAAAACACAACTCTGAAGAAGTTCATAAGAGGATTTGTGACCGCACCGAAATGTTTGTTGGTAAGTACCTTGTTTCTGTAACATTTAGGAATGTTATTTTGGAAGGAATTGCTACCGTTAATCAACGGCGGTTAACAGTCTAGTTTTATCTTCTGTGTTAAAATAAATAGATCTAATTTAAGCTGAAAGGAAAATATTTGAACAACAGAAATTTGATCACTTTCCAGCAAGCTTTTCTACTTTAAGTCGTAAGATTTGTTCAAATATTGATTGATATTGGACAAATCTTACTTAATCCTAACTTATTATTATAAATGTAAAAGTGAGTTTATTAAAGACTATACGGTTTTACTAACGTTTGTATTTCGGGGATGCCCACTAGTTTCGGACCCGACGCGGGCCCTTTTTCAAGGAGTAAAGCATCCTACCGCGATGGTGTCAAGCGTCACATTGGGTTTACTACGCTGCCACCGGTTCCTTTGTCTTTCGAGACGTGCGGATGGAGATGGTTGCGTTTCACACCATACTAACTGTATCACTTTTTGTAAGGCCTGTCAGGTCTGTCTCGTGTCTCAGGGACGTGAGTTTTAATACCGGCCGACAGCCAGGGGGCAGTGACCAGCCACTGTCTCTGTTGAAATTCGAACGACGGCTTATAGTAATTGCTTCGCGTATTTCGGGTCCGTTGGGTATTCAAGAAATACAAACGTGAGTAAAACCGTATAGTCTTTAATAAACATGAATACCACTCAGGAGAGTTTTTAATATAACAAAAAGTGGGTTTGTTTATTTATTTGCTTGTTACGCACGAAATATTGCACATATGTTGCCAGGATACCTTTCATCCCGAAAATGTTACTGAAATTGCAGGCAAAAGCCGCCGTAGGAAGTAAATTTATTCACAACCGTATAAATCGGTAGTCTATGTCGTATTGTCGCGTCAGTCGCGGCGCGAGGGGTGCAAGGTAATGTCAAAAGTTGTCGCAACTCATGAAAGTGTTGCCACATGCTCAGTGTTCTGCTGTGGTTGATCCTAGGTTGCAGAAGTCACAACAGTATGTGACATCTCTACTACTATTAATAAGTTTGGACTTACCTTCTTGAAATGATTTTCGGTGTAGTAATCTGTGAACAAAATTAAGTTCTTATTTTAAAATGATTATGTAAACTTAACATATTAACTAGTGGTTTGGTTAAAAAGTTTAACAAATAAGTAGATATCGACAAATGTATGTATTTTTTTAATACTTTTCGCTATTAACCTTATGTACCTTATGACAGCTTTACGAAGTTCTAACTAAATCTTATAAAAGATAACGAAAACAACTAAATAACTATTAGCAATTTATTTATCAAATTCTCACCTTTCTATGACGGTGTTTCTAATCCCAATTTTTTTTCTTAAAAAAGTAATTGACAGAAGAAGGCTAATGGACTCAATTGAAGTCAAGGACTTTAGTGTAATGATTAGGGCGTCGGACGTGCGGACAAGTGGACGTACGTTTGAACTTCGCCCAGTTTACTTTTAAGGTTAGCTCTTGAAACAAGCATTTAGATTAGCTCGAGCCAAAAAAAAAATACATATATCCTGACTGCTGAGCCAGAGGTCGTGAGTTAGATTCATACCCAGGACAAATAATTGTGTGATGAGCATGATCATTTGTTCTGTGTCTGGGTGTAATTTATCTATGATATGTATGTATTTAGAAATATATAAGTATGTCTATCAGCAGTCTGGTTACCATAGTACAAGCTCTGCCTAGTTTGGGATCAGGCAGTGTGTGAGATATGTCAAGTTATTATTATTATTATTTAACTGGTTTGTACTGACGTGAAACATTTTATTGATCCTAACAATATTGTATAGAGTCTGTAACGGTTGCTACCAAGATCAGTATTAACAAGATTACCGATCGATATCTCAAAGCCAAGCCTTGTCTCTGTTTACGTATCGAAAGCCTCTGTAAATTTGGGAACACGTTTAGCCGTACGTTGTGTTTGCCAATTCAAATATTCATGAGCTCAGGTCTATTCCCGAATGCTTTCTTGTCTGGACTCGAAATGACTATTACACCAGGGATAACCCTGTTTCTAACTACTTTATTGATTATTCGTTTTTATCCGTTTATCATTTTTGTTGGGGAATCAAAGACAAAATTTATTGTTAATGCATAGCAAAATCTTAGCAGAATCGAGCCAAAAAATAAGAAAATATTAGTCAGGAATTTCGCAGTTATATTTGCTTCTGGTCCAGTTAGAGAAGGTGAGCCAATAACAATAATTTTAAAGAGGTCCTGTACTCTATTTTTTAGATGCATGTCAAAAATATTATTCCTTTTTGTATGGTTTCCTTTTCTCTTTCTAACTTTTTATATATAAGGATTGATTGGTGAGTCTAGTTTCCCGTGTTAAAAATATAATCGTAGATAAATTGCATTTTTCTTAAACAATTTAATAGAAAATCAAAAGTTCTAATTTTGACTATATTAAATTAGTTTTAATTCTATTGTATTAATATAATAGTATTAATTATAATTAATGTACCTGTAAATAGGTTTCAGTACAAATGCTTTGATTGCAGAATACTTAACTACGACATGCACAGGTAATGCCACGACATTATGGTATTCTAGGTACTTCTGTTCTATTAATGCTCACATCACTATTATTCTCGTCAACCCTTCTCAACAGTACACGTCAGTAGAGTGTGGTGTTCAAACTGACAACAGAAGGACACAGGTCTCATCTATTGTGAAGAACCCATAGGTACCAAAAATAGCCTGTAAACTTGAGCATATAAATGGTATCATAGAATGAAACCAATTTTTAATACCAGCACTTTGCCACACGACTTTACAATCTAAAAGTCTATTGGAGAAAGGTCTCAAGGCTGACGTAATAGGATTTACATAGCTTCTACATTGGACAGCGATTTTTAATTTTATTGCAATAAGTTTCATACAGAAATAATTTTAAGATTTTTAAGTCTTAACGTATGACTATTTCTCTTCAAAGAATACTGAACTGGGGCTTGAAAGTACAATTACCTGTTTACGGAATGTGCTTTGTTATTTGAAATAGTTTCTTCTTCATTAAATAGTGAGTTAAAACTAAAATTACATATATTGTCATCAAAACATGGAGCATAATCTGGTGAATATGATGAGTGACGAAGAGTTTTCAGTCCTACATAGCTCCTGCAGTTTTAAGATGACCCATTTCTCGGTGTTTAGACATGCTGTAATACAATCTTTGAACACGTCCATCATATACTCACAAGCAGCTTCTGTGCTTCCAATTGTGTTTAGGACATGCTTTGACCTCTTTCCCTGTGTATAATTAGTACGACAGACGATTTCAATTGTCATCCAGGAACCATTTTTCATCACAAGTGACGATATTATTCAGAATTCTCACTTTTGACTTCCTCTACAACAAGTCAAGACAGCTTTGACTTTGTTTGTTCAGAGCCCCACATGGTGTTATCTACCCAACCTTTTTTTTCCAATTTGTCGCAAATGACATGATTCAATCGTCTGTCATGTTGTGATCTAAATTTAACTGAACTAAAAACGCACCCTGCGTTCATTTGACATACGTGGTTCATATTATGTTGGTGAAATTCCTTACGGTTTGCGCTGTGTTGATGACAAGATGACACTTGTATTCGGAAATAACAAGCTATTTCGATTTTATCACGATCGCAATCAAGAAAATGCAACGCAAAAGATAACAACTGATCTTTGAAAAGAAATGTCATAGCTAATAACAAAAAAATATAATTTAATTTTGGAATTAATACAAAATTTTGAATGAGAGTAATCAATCAGTCAAATCGAACATGTCTGTATAATGTACTTGTTAAACTGTTCTTAAAGAAGAAAACAGATTGTCCTTTTTTTAGTATAATGATGAATTTGTTAAATACTTTTTTAACAAAGAGAGTTTTATTTCTTTTCTAAAAGTGTTTTTACCCTAGACTAAGTGTAAGGATTTAGCAAAAGGCTAAATTCACACAGAGTTGTCGCCGCGTTATCTCTGGGATTACCCTGAAACGTATTTGGCTGAGGGTTTTCTCTATTTGCAAATAAGACTGTTTGTTCTAGGGTTATTTTTTTTGCATTTATATCGAAGTTTAAACACATAACATAAAAACCCTATAATCAACTCAATGATATGTATTACTAAATGTTAATAAATTTTAAATTTATACATCAAAATAAAAAAAAAACTACAGTGCGGCACTTAAATTGTAAGTGGTTATTTTATGTTACACTTGTGTCCATAAAGTATAGTAAATTAATCCTCCTCCTCAATACTAAAAACCTCTTTTGTACCTATGTAAGACTTACTTAAGAAATCAATATTTCATAAGCGTATAACTATCAAGAGAAATTAAACATTTAACATTGCTTTTGGTCCGATGACTCCCTGCCGCTTCAACTAAGACGTCAAGTGCACGTCTTACCGCTGTAATTTAGATGAACATGACAAAAGTGCCCCAAACTCAGTTATTTTAAAACTCAGTATAATGAAAAAACTTAAAAATTCAGCTTAGGGAATTAATAGTCAAAGAAACATTCCAACATCAAAATGAAACATATCTAAATTTAGAAAAAATACATTTTGACTTTCATACAAATTGTCTGATACTTACAATAATATAGGTTTTTTTTTAACGTGTGAAAACCCCCACGGGTCATCACCTCACCGGAGCTAACGGTAAAATGGTATGTCGGAATCGAACCGACTAAAACCACACGGTGTTCCGTCACAAGTGGGCCTATTGCAGGGGGACCCGGGAAACAATAATGTATGTATGCATTAGTTCATCATTTTATCATTTTACTTATACTTATCATCAATAAAGTCATTATCAGTTACCCTTGAGGTAATAGGTTTATTATCATTAATTGATCTCGTATAATTACTTTTTTCGGGAAAAAAGGATCTCTTTTTTTTAAAACACAGCAAGCAGCTTCGTTACTTTCCATCGGGTGAGTTGGAATACAAACGCCTATACCAATTTTCAACTAAAAATTAAACCGGACAAGTGCGAGTCTGATTCGCGCACCGAAGGTTCCGTAAGTTAACAAACTTGTATTTAGATAGTAAGTCCATCTCAGGAAACAATTCTTGAATATTTTTGCCTGTCTTTTCCGAAAGACAAACTTAACTTTTCTGTTCTAAAAATACTCTCCCATACGTCGATACACGACAAATTCAACTTTTCAACCGTAAAATATAGTAATCACAAAAACGAATTTTTGTATGTTGTTTATCGATTAAATAAATAAATTAACGATTTTCGGATTTTGTCTTTACTTGTTCTGTCAGACCCTGCTTAATAACGAATTACAGGTTTTGATTTACCTGCAAACTGTTCAAATGGACGTATCTTTTGATGGCGTTGAATTGGAAGCTTGATTTTTTTACAGTGTGGCGACTTCCACATACAGCAAAAAGAAACATCTACTACCTACTAATCCTGCATCGCGCTATGAGAGTTCTCGCGCCGATTAGTATATATACAACTTCCCAACATCAACCGTGGGGCCGCGGTCCGCCAGGCATGATCACCTCGCCTGGTCGGAGGATCCTCCCTTTGTGTTGGAGGAACATGACACCCGTTCCACCACAGTGGTAACCCCGATGTGATCAGAAGCAGCCTTCATGGACCAGATCAGCAGCATCATCATCGCCACCATCGTATACACTCCTACAGCAAAAGTCTCAGTCAGCCAGCATTCTCGGCCTCAACAGGGATACCATACGAATGCAGCGTCCGCTCCACCCTGGTTACCCCTACGGCCTCATCAGCGTCTAGGCACAGCACACTGCACCTACGGTCCACGTAAGAAGAGCATCTGTCTCAGGCGGCATACAGCAAAAAGAAACATCTACTACCTACTAATCCTACATCGCGCTATGAGAGTTCTTGTTATTTTATGTTTATATTGTATCGACAATAACACTAATTATAAACTAGTAGCGTCATCTATTGTGAAATATGTGAGACTGTTTTCTTTGAATAAGGAACTTTAGCTTATAGTTGTTCTATGTAAGTCTAGAAATAAAAGAATTTAGTTCTTCTCTGTCACTCAGGAGTTTAATTTTTTAGAGGTTATAGGCCCAGATTTTTTAGTTTTTCTCGCAATTTTTCTTGGATATTTCTAGGGAAAATAGATTTTGCAGATTGAGTTAAACTGTGATTAATGCTGTGACTGTGAAAATGACGATGGACTACCTTGTCAGTGTGCCTAAATTGAAAGGGCGTGAAAATTACAGTGAGTGGGCTTTTGCGGCTGAGAATTTCCTAGTCCTGGAAGGAATGTCTGATTTAATCAAGTCGGAGACTATACCAGCAGAAATAGGAGCAGCAGGTGACGCAAAAACAAAAGCGAAGCTGATTCTGACAATAGATTCGTCGCTGTATGTGCACATAAAAATTGTACCAACAAGCCATGAGCTGTGGAAGAAATTGAAGCACCTATTTTTTATTAACTCAGGTTTTACGAGGAGGATCAGTTTATTGAGGAGTTTGATCTCAATAAGATTAGAAAATAGCAATTCAATGACTTCGTACGTGACACAAATCATTGAAACCAGCCAAAAATTGAGTGGTACGGGTTACAACATCAATAATGAGTGGGTCGCATCGCTTTTGTTAGCGGGATTAACAGAAAAATATTGTCCTATGATAATGGCAATCGAGCATTGCGGCATTCCATTGACATCAGACGCCATTAAAACCAAGTTTTTGGACATGGAAGAAAGCGGAAACGGTGGCGACAATAGCGCTTCCAATTCCAGTGGCGCGTTTGCGAGTTATAAGAAGAATAGGAATGTTGATAGCAAAGCGACCAAAGACAACGCCCAGATGTCAAAGTCAAAAACGTCAAAGCAAAAAAGTAATTACATGCTATAAATGCGGACAAACGGGGCATTATCGCAATCAGTGTACTTCTACGAACAAATTCGTCGAACACTAATAATAAAGTAAGTACAAGCAGTAATGCGTTTAGTGCTGTGTTCCTGAATGGCAAATTTTGCAAAAGTGATTGGTATATTGACTCCGGGGCGAGTGTTCATCTTACCGCGAACGAAGAATGGTTGTGCAATGTGTCTCAGGATCATAAGATCAAAGAAATTGTCGTAGCAAACCAAGATAAAGTACATGTAGTATGTACTGGAGATGTGCAGATTACGACAAAGACATGCACCGGTGAATACAATATAACAGTAGAAGGTGTATTATGTGTGCCGAAGTTGACTACAAATCTGTTGTCCGTTAGTCAACTAATATTGAAAGGAAACAAGGTTTCATTTGGCAGTGATGGTTGTCAGATTTTCAACAAAGCAGGAGTACTGGTGGCTACAGCGAGTTTGTCGAATGGTATGTACAAACTGAACATGCCTGAATATTCTTCATCAGCTGCAGTTATGGTGTCCAGTGAGGTTTGGCATCGACGTCTGGGTCATGTCAACAGCCAGTATTTAAATAAGATGCAAAATGCTGTATAGGGATTGACGCTTGATAATAAGACTGTGGCGTCAAAGTTATCATGTGTCGCTTGCTGTGAGGGCAAGCAGAGCCGCTTACCTTTTCCCAAGGAAGGTAGCAGAAGTAAAGAATTGCTTCATATTGTGCATACTGATCTCTGTGGATCAATGGAAAATCGATCTATAGGTGGGTGTAGATATTTTATGCTGTTCATAGATTATTTTAGTCGTATGACAAACATCTATTTTTTGAAAACAAAAGATGAGGCATTGAAATGCTTTCAACAATATAAAGCAGAGGTTGAAAACCAACTTAACCGCAGCATAAAGACTCTGTTAAGATTTTTTGGTATTGCATGGGATAGTTCACCAGAAAACGAACCCATACACACCTGAGCAAAATGGTCTATCAGAACGATACAACCGGACGATCGTTGAGGAAGCTAAGTTCCTACTGTTTGATGCAGGTCTCGAGAAGAGGTTTTGGGCAGAGGCGGCACACACTGCAGTGTATTTACAAAACAGAACTGTGACCATGTCATTAAATTATAAAACTCCTTTCGAGATATGGACAGGCAGAAAGCCTGACATAAGTCATCTTCGTATTTTTGGCAGTACAATCATGGTACATGTGCCAAAACAAAAGAGATTAAAGTGGGACAAAAAGTCCGAGAAATGTATCCTTTTCGGCTATTCCAATGATGTTAAGGGGTACAGGATTTACAACCCAAAGTCTAATGTCATCACTACCAGTCGAGATGTTATAGTATTGGAGAAGATGGAGACGGAGAATGTTGTAGAGGTTCAGGAAGCTTGTTCAGATATTGTGAATATTGTTCCAGTGAGGGAAGGAGATTTGACACTTCAGGAAGATTCACTGGAACAATCAGTGAGCATGAGTGCAGACGACAGTGGTGAACTGTATGTACCTTGTGAAGAAGATACATTAGATAGCTCTGAGTCTAGTGCAATAGACAGTGAAGACTCCATTATACTCAACAATGTCAACATTACAAGTGGTCCTCGGCGTAGGCAGCAGCCAGACATGTATGGATTAGCAAGTACTTATATGGAAGATGACAACTTGTTCACGGGTGAGATATCATTGCAAGAAGCCTTGGAAGGTTCTGAGAAAATGCAGTGTTTAGCAACAGTGTAGGATGAGTTACAGTCGTTCGAGAAGAATTGTGCATGGGAACTTGTAGATGTACCAACAGATGGTACTATGGTGCAGTGCATGTGGGTTTAAAAAAAAAATTCTTTACCCAAAAGTATGGTGTAGACTATACAGAAACTTTTTCGCCCGTTGTGAGACATACAACTCTTAGACTATTATTTGCATTGTCTGTGAAGTTAGGTTTAGATGTTAACCATTTAGATGTAAAGACTGCGTCCTTGAATGGTGATTTAGAGGAAACCATTTATAAGAAAATTCCAGATTATTATAATAGTAGTTCAGTTCATAAAGTATTGAAGCTTAAAAAGGCTATTTATGGACTTAAACAGGCCCCAAGAGCCTGGAATAAAAAGGTTGATAGTTGTTTGATCAGTAATAGTTACAAAAGATCAAAAATTGAGCCATGAATATAAGGAATACAAATAAATGTAAAACCATGTGTGGACGATTTTTTTGTATTTTCCAATGATAAAATTGAGACTAAGAATTTGAAACAGGCTTTATCTAGTGAGTTTACCATTAAAGACTTAGGTGAAGTTAAACTATGTCTTGTAGTAGACAGAAGATCATACAGTGGAATGTGTTTATTGTTATCTGATGGTGTGATTTCATGGAAAAGTAGAAAACAGAAATGTGTAGCTCTCTCTAGCACTGAATCTGAATATATTGGTCTATCTGAAGGATGTAGAGAAGCATTATATCTAAAGAGATTAAAATATGAAATAACCAATAATATGTATACAATTAGCATATTTAATGATAACCAGGGTGCACAGAAGTTGTGTGCAAACCGAATCTTTCACAAACGCACAAAGCATATTGATATCAAATATCATTTTTGTCGTGATCTGGTAAACAATAATATTGTTAAAGTGCTATATTTGCCAACAGCTGATATGCCAGCTGACATTTTAACTTAAAGTTTATGTTCAGCAAAACATTATAAATTTATGTTGCTTCTAGGCATAGTTTGTATAGAATAATGTTGTTTAGTGAATATTGCGATAAGTGGGGGTGTTATTTTATGTTTATACTAGCTGTGCCCCGCGGTTTCACCCGTGTAATTCCCGATCCCCTGGGAATATTGGGATGAAAAGTAGCCTATTTGTTAATCCAGGTCTCCAGCTTTCTACATACGAAGTATCATGCCAATCGGTTCAGTAGTTTTTGCGCGAAAGAGTAACAAACATCCATACATCCTCACAAACTTTAATTTTTTTTTTCACATTCAATATCTTCACTACATGCTCGTATTATAAAACAAACTCCCCCGCCGCGTCTGTCTGTCTGTCTGTTCACGATAAACTGAAAAACTACTGAACGGATTTTCATGCAGTTTTCACTTATATATAGAGTGATTCATGAGGAAGGTTTAGGGGTATAATTTGTACCCGTGCGAATCAGGGGCGGGTAGCTAGTATATTATAGAAATGTATGTATACAGAGCCTTTTAACAAATCGCTAGTGTCTTGAAAATTCCCATTGCGAACACAACCGTCAACAACGTCTGCCCTCACGCGTCTGACCGCGTATGGGTGGCTCACGCCTGGTGGCGGTGAGCTATGTCGTCGTGTCCCCATCGCCCGCAGTTTTATATTATAGTTGTAACTTTTAAAATATTTGACCAAATTACGTACTTTTAAAGACAAAGTTTATCTACTTTGAATATCAGAAGCGATAAAAGTATTTATTTTGATAAAAATCAATTTGTTACTGCTAAATGTGAATTGGAAATGAAAAATCAAATTTTATTGTATTTAGGGTTCACTATTTTGGTAATAATTACTTACACATAAAAGATAAGATATATACTGTCGCGGAATTTTTTGTAGAACTATTTAGGAGAAACAATCCCACCGTACATTATATTCGTGTAACTCTTACAGTTTTCACACCGCACGCCAGAATAGCTTGCAGATGACAGATTTTTTTTGGACTTACTTAACACTTATCGTTATATTTTGGCCAATATACACAATATCTTCATAAATTATAGCCTATGTGTTATTCTGATATATAAGCTATATTATTGTAAAGTTTCATTAAAATCCATACAGTAGTTCTTGCGTGAAAGAGTAACAAACATCCGTACATCCATACATCCACACATCCATACATCCATACATCCATACATCCTCACAAACTTTCACGTTTATAATATTAGTAGGATTGTATCGGCAATATCACTAATTATAAACTAGTAGCGTCATCTATTGTGAAATATGTGAGACTGTTTTCTTTGAATAAGGCACTTTAGCTTATAGTTGTTCTATGTAAGTCTAGAAATAAAAAATGTTAGTTCATCTCTGTCACTCAAGAGTTTAATTTCTTAGAGTTCTCGCGCCGATTAGTATATATACAACTTCCCAACATCAACCGTTGGGCCGCGGACCGCCAGGCATGATCACCTCGCCTGGTCGGAGGATCCTCCCTTTGTGTTGGAGGAATATGACACCCGTTCCTTCACAACAGCTTTAATAAATTGCTGACATAAGTATTTGATGTTGATTTGAACTTGATGCGTCCACGGGTTCCTGAGGAAAAGGGTCTTGACAGATAGTCAGACAGACGGACAACAAAGTGACCCTATTGTTCCATTTGAAGAACATAACCTAAAAACCTAACCTAACCATAACATAAAAAATTCGGGCCCGCAGCAGGCCCGCAGAAGTAGATTTCGTGTTTTTTTTTAATTTTTTTGAAAATCTGCCACCCAGTCCCCCCCCTTCGGGGGAATATCCCCAATTCACGAACTTAAACCTTCATTTTTGCCCTGTTGATTTGTCGTCCAAGTTTGACAGCAATCGGTGCATAATTGCGACCTCTATCGTGCCGGTAAAATTGAGGTACATACATATATAAACTTTTTAAGTGGCGGTTATTGTGGGGTCTAGGGATCATAACTAGACCTCCTGTGAAGAAAATTTTGGAAAACTCGACAGCTGGTACAAAAGCAATAGGTTACCAATACAATGTTTTTAGGTTTACATAGTTTTTCGTATCGTCTTCTGAAAACAATTAAATTTAATTGGATTCATTTGTTTATAAACATTCATTTCAAGACATTTCTACCAGGGTTTAGATCAATATGCTACTAGAGGCTGAAATCCCAGTAGAGTATAGCCTTCGTATCTCACAGAACTGTCTCTTATAGCCACAAGCTATCTATACCACATATAAATACATTTATTACGATTTCTATTTGTATTTCAATACCACGGTTGAAATAATTCAGAGCTATAATTTAAAAAAATGTCGGATACGCTTTTAAAATTCATATAAAATCGTTCATATGATACCACGTTACTTTTTATTTCACTTCACATTCCCATTATAATATTAAAAGTACTTCTCTGAAAATCACTGTAAAATAAAACGTATCCTGTTAGATCTTAAGTCCAATATTGAATTTTTTCGGCTCGCAGGAAACCCCCGAGTACAGTTTTTTAAGACAAGCAAAACACAACCGTGAAGAACAATAACATAAGTTGAAATTCATTTGGAAAACTGCCGTAAAGAAAACGGTTAACCTAGAGTTTAAATCTTTTAAAGATATCAAGATGAAATGAAACTTGTAGACATAAAGATAAGGTTAAAAGTGCAACTTACTTGACAGGATATTTTGCACCGGCTGCGTCAACATTGGCTAAGTCATGTGTGCTGGGGACAACCAACGCATCTGCAAACAAACAACATACTGTTGAATATAGATAGTGGGATTGAGAAAGCTTTAGAGGCTTGGAAATGTAGCGTATTTTATTCAAACAGTATTACTTTAAAAGTATGGCACACCAGACTCATTCTAAATTTCTTTCCTAACTTTTAAACTTTCGCGTTCCAGGATATAATTATGTATTTACACGGGAATTAATTACCTATTTTGTGATCGCATTAATTCCCGTGTAAATACCGGCATTATTTTATTTAAAGTTAAATCCCGCATCAGGAATTTCTGTGTCGCTGAAGGTCACAAACATTCAAACAACGGACACCCAGACTCGAGACAACTATTTGTAGATCACACAAATTTTAGTCCCGTGTGGCATTTGAACCCGCAACACTCGACGCGGCGTAGTGGCGAGGTGATAACTTAAACTGTCTTAAACCATTGCGCCATTCGTGCATTTAGAGCATCACTAGTTGTACTGCTTACTCTATAAGTGTAATGTACGGGTATTATACTGATGAGTACATAGTAACCAAAGCTCCTTTGACAAGGCGCTAGTGATACCACGTCTAGCACCAAAGTTAGGATAACTAAATCCAAACTAATACTGTAAATGTGATTATGAGTTTGTTTGTTAGGTTTCCACGCCTTAACTACTCAACCGATAATCATGAAATTTTTGCGTATATGTTGATAGTGGTACAAAAGGATATAAGGTAAAATGAAAAACTTAAAAAATTATAGATAGACTATTAATAACTCTTTATTGAACAAAAAAAGATATTAATACAATTTGTATAAATAGGTGTATATTCTTATGAACTAAAGTGAAAGCCTAAAAGAAAAAATAATAAATAAATGTAAAAAAACTTTGTATAGTTGACGGCCTTAGCGCAACTTAGCGTCTCTTCGAGGCAACTATTGGATGGAGAGAGATTAAATATGAGATGAGAAGTTGCAGTTCACAATAAATTGATTTCTCTAGTGTACAATTAAATACATACATACAAAGAAACACATACATAGACAACATACATTGTTAATGCAGAAAAAAATAAAAATAAAATAAAAATTTTACACACGCAAATTGTACGATATCAAGAGTTTCATCACTCATCAATTAAGGTAATGCTGCTTTAGTATTTTTTTTAAATTAGATAGTGTTTGTGCCCGTCTGATGGGCAGTCGTAATGCATTCCACAAACTTATGGCTCGTACTGAAAATGACTTGTCCATAAATTTCATGGAATGCTTCGGAATTTTCAAAATCAAATTCTCAAGACGATCTAAGAAACCGAAGAGTGAAGAAGTGTTGGGATTGTAAACTATATTATACAAATAGTGAAAGGATATGGATATTCCAGCGAAGGCGAATGGGTAGCCAGTTTATGCCGAGCTTATGCCGATATTCAGAAACATGGTCAACCTAAGGTACCATTTCTTCAGAAAAAAGTACTGTTCCCGAGGTATACCTGAATTGATTCACAAAATCTACATTCCCGAGGGCAAAGCTGCGGGCAAGGACTAGTTACCTATAAATTTTTAACCGTACCGACTGATAAAATAAATACCTTAATCCGCTAAGGAAATACAAACAAGCAACGTAATAGCTGTGTCACTGACGGTGGATAAAGGCTACATTAACCTACTGATTCCAAAATTAAAAGAATTCACTTATATAATCGAAAAGAAAACAAAATAAAAAAAACATCTAAGCTCCTTATAAAAAGGTTCATTGTCAAATACCTTTACAACCTCACAGCCAACTATATTTCTCCCAGCTTATTATCACAAAATAAAAAGGCAAATACGACCAACATTTTCCAATACAGATTCACTTCGCAGCTTATCTCTGAGGTCTTCATTAGGTACGCCTGACAACCTCTAACAAGGGAAGTGCCGTAATCCGAATTAAAGGAATGACTTCCAAACAAAGTTACCGAAATCATTTCTAAAAAAGTTACCTAAAGCTGTTTCTAAATATTGTTCAGAATGTTTTCGTGGTTTCGAAACGAAATTTTAGTATTGTTTTTTTGTTAAGCTCTCACATAAAAGTAGCTAAAATACAAGTTGAAGAATACAACAGAAATTTGTAAACATTTTAAATGGATACACTTCTAAAATGGTAGTTGTTTTAACTTATCCCTTGGGTGTTGTTCAAAATTGCGATGTTCAAGAAAAGTGCAATTTCATTTTCCAATGTGACCCCTATTACAGAATTTTCAAATTTTCTATTTCTTAGAATGCATTTTTGTCTTATCCTGGTGGTATTGTGTGAGTATGTAGCCGAACGTACGTAGTGCGTCTACTAATAACAAGCTAAAGTATCACGGAATAACAGTTGTCTTCTTGTTTTCTATAGTACCTTGCCAAGCCTGATTACTTAGGTTGTCCGGACGATCCTTGATTTACGTAGAAAAATACTCTTCTGCAAAATCATTTTAACAACCTAAATTTAGTTTAACCTTAGTTTTAAACTCTCAGCTTGACAGACATATAGGTACGACTGATCACACCGGCAGTATCAAAATTGCATTTGACATAGAATTTCGCATTAATTATTGACAGTTTTGTTAACTGATCCGATGATTAAATCAGAGTGCCAGTGCCTAATCACGCTTTCAGCAATTCAGTATATACCTGGCAAGAGATTAGACACCCGATCAGGTAATTTTTGCGTTGATCAGCCTCTGAAACCGGACAATAGTCAAAGCACCAAAAAAAAAACTAAAGTAAAACATTACTATAATATAATTCATTTATAAAATAAAGTAAAAATAAACAAAACATCTGAACTCCTATCTCAAGTTAATGTTCATGATATCCATTAGAAAGTACCAAAGTAATTTTACCTCCAAATGGCTACTTACATAAGAGACGAATACTTTACACATAATTTGAATAATTTATGTCACATAAATACTTCCGTAATTCCCTAGAAAAACAGCTGACCTATTAACTAATAACGGTTATTTAGAAAGTCATTATTTTTTTTTACTTTAATTAGCGAAACGAGGCTAGTTGTCAGCTGGTTACAAAAACGAAAATAAAATATTTCAACTTAATTATCTAGACTACGTTATTTGAATTCGTCTGCAGAACAAATAGTATTCCGAGCCAAAAAACACAGTCAAAATAAAAAAAAAATTGCACCAAAACAGTAGGGCAACGTATACAGGCGTTTGCATACGGACCATGTTCTGTATTCATTAAAATGCATGAAGTGACGTCATTGGGGGAACAAAGTACTAGGCAGATGTTTTGTGCCTATATGACAGGCTCTCTGTGAAGCATTGATGTGGTAAATTAGAAATGTTGGAGTTTGAATTCAGTTGAATTTAATGAATGTTGGTAGAGTATTATATGTTGATTATATGGTTTGGTAAAGGAAGATAATATGCTTCGATCTTTTAGTATTGCAGAGTGTTGTAAAGGTGACATGTGATTTAATATTGCGAAACATATGTACGTTTGAGTTAATTATCTTTTGCACTAAAATAACCAATATATTTATTGGTTAGTATAATAATTATATAGCGTTGGGCAAAAAAAAATATAATTAAGGGGATGAACCAGCCCGGTTTGCTTGAAGGTATTCGGTCTTTAGGTGCTTGCAATGCAACTATTGGGCAATAATAAATGCAGATTCGCGAGAACCTTAAATATGTAGATGATAATAACTGTGTTGTTAATGCAAATGCTAAAGAATTTCCAGCAACTTACTTACCCCGGATTTTCTTTTAAATTAAATTATTTTGTGAAATGCCTTGCCTTGTTTTGCACGAAACGAATGAATATAAAACACTGAAGACCCCACTGGTCAAAAGACAAAACAATAACAGAATTCTGGTTATTTAAGGGTGTAGGTAGGTACTACCAATCAAGAACTCAGTTTACAACTAACTTCAAGAGTTAGCAAATGACAACTATCAGTATAACCTGTTTAAATAATCAGGTAGTTAAATATATGTACACACCGATACCACCTCGTTATTTGCATTTATGTAATTGTATAATTAGTGATTGTATCCTTTCTCTTTCAAACAACTTCAGGCCTGATCTTGAATATTGAGTTTTGCAATAAAAAATGTTAACAAGTGTTTAAATGAAAATTATGTAATGCTAAGATATTTAATCGACTCTGTATGGAAAGTAACAAACAAACATCGCATCTACATACTCACTCTTTGGCAACTGCGCTTTTATCATACGCCCAGAGAGATTCTTTTACGATGTGCAATAAAAACAAGTTTGCGAGATAAAAAAACATCATACATTCAAATTTCAAATGGTTTCCGTACGCTTATTCATGTCTTATTCATGTATTATGAAAAAATACTAAAGTATATTAATATATTTCTAAATTCTCCATTTAAATTTTATATATTTTCTATATTTCTAAAGTGTATTAATATATTTCTACAAAGGATAAAAAGAACTTATTGGGTTCTTAAATTTTTGCGTTAAACTCTTTGCAGAGGTTTAGAAACGGTTAGGTCCAGGACGGCCCATGCAGTGTTCTGTTCCTGGACCGCACTTATCGAACATGGTACAAGACAAGCGGACCCTTTGTGGTTAATTCCCTTCCAGGCTGGACGTTATCTATTATGCTGACAACACTCTCATGACAGCACGGGAGCCAATTTTTAAAAGCGGGGCGTTTGGCGTTATCAGGCGCAATAAAGCGCTTGGCTTACAAGTGGCTTTGGGTAAGACTGAGGCTCTTATACCTTAGGCAGCTGCAAGGACCGGTGATATGTTAATAGCGGCCTTCCTCAGTATCTCTCCTATTTACCACTTCTAATGGCTTGTTTAATCCTTTAATCTGTTCAGTTCCTTATGGAGTCAAGATCATATGTACATTTGTTTATACAGCTTGTAGATATTTCTAGCTATTGAAAATCAATCATTAGCCTTTAGACATTTTTCCATAATAAATGCCTTTACTTTATGAGTAATTTTGCACTAGCTAATGATTTTTTCTTCTCACAAGGCTCAACGATTTGGAAACGGGTGGTTATAGATAGATGCAGACAGATACAGTATTGTCTGCTATCAATTTTGTTTATATTATAGTTTAACATTAAATTTGACATAGCAACCTATTGTTGCGGTTGCCCTGAGTGTGTTGATCTATCGTTTTTAAACTTTAGTTAAAAAAAAGACGTTTTCAAACAATTTTTTAAGAATTTTATGAAATAAAGATATATATAGTCTCTAGTTATATATACTCTTTTCTCTATAGTCAATTCCAGATCGGCAACTATCCATAAGTCTTTAAATCCACACTAACTCTCGATTTTCTCCTATATAGTAGACGTTAGGTAACATTAGGGCAAATTTTTAGAGATTTGAGGTTTCCACTAAATTATTCCTTCACCGTAATAGCACGTAATGATAAATTTTAACCACATAAATGACTTATTAGTAGTAGGAGTTATGTGACCGGGGATTATACTCCAACTCTTACATGACAAACTCATTATTAGAGACTGCTCGGCTATCAGTTAAATATATTGGTCATCATGTTCTTACTCTTCTCCAGAATTTCTTTGGGGGCGAATATCTTTTCTCTTTCCATTCTACATATTGTAGGACACCGATCTTTTCGACCCGAAGTAAAGGAGATATTCAGGAAAGTTCGGTGACTAAGTTTTGGAAGTCAAGTTGCCATATGTAGAACACATGCACTACAATATTATATCATTCATTAGTTTCATGCTAACTTCCTTTCTAACCATATCCTCTTTCACGTAGTTCATCCATTTTCATTTTTGGACCTTCTCTACTCTTGCACACGTAAATTTTCATTCATAAATCTCTTTTCACCACATTTTGCTCGTCAGTCATATCGCTGTCGTCACATATTACTGATTGCGTGCTATTATAGCCTTTAGCATTAATAATAATAATAACATTATTTTTTTCAGAAAGATGTACAATAGCCACTTATAAAAGAACTTAAATCCAGGTTTCTGGCATTATTATGGTTTTTTTTTTGTGTTAAGTAATAATATTCATTTTGATTATCATTATATTTGCACATTTCATTAATTGGGTTGGTTGTTTTTTTATTAATGTCTCTTATTGTAATCATCATATTCTCTTAACTTTTTTTTTAACTTAAAACGATAATTCTTTCTGAAAAGGGTAAAAAGCTTTTATTTCAGAATTCATATCCGAGATTTTGTACAATTACTTTTCGAACTAACAACTAAATAAATACTTCCCACTACGGCTGAACGCGTAATATAATTAATACTTATCACATACATGTAATAGGTACGTATATTATCTCCCATCTTCGTTAGGTTTCTAATGACGAAACAATCTTCGTGAATCCCTTTGAAGTCATATGAAATTGGTCTTTGAGAAGTTAGACGAGGTAATTTTGAAATTATGTGAATCATGTTATATTGTAGAAGATTCCTTTTGAGTAAAGTTTGTAGATTCATTTTGGCGGTAGCGTCTTTGAGTTTGTGAAAAATTTGAGCAATAAATTATTTTGGCTTTGGAAATGAATAGTCTATTGTTTAATAGAATTTATAGTTGGGAATTGTGACAAAGTCGCAATGAAATATCTTTAACGTTCGTTGGTATCTAGAGACGATATAAAAAATATTAATATTATATTTATTCGATTTCTAGAAGTCAAAGTACATTGCTGAAATATCGCCTCAAAATAAATTTTATTTTCTCAAAAAAAAAGAAGGCGTAAGCAATACTAATAATCCAATAGCTTTCAGAACAACCTGTATATTCGATTAACGCTTCTTATACAGGGTGTTAGAAATATATCGCTCAATACGTCACCGTCAAAATGACTCAAGAAATGTACGAAGGAATTGACATGAAAAATGGGGAACATTTATCATTTGGATATTACAGCATGTTTTTAGAACCACCTGTGAATGATGGGTGAGCTTACAGGGGTAAACGATTATGGCTATTAGTATATATTTTATTAGAAACACATATAATAAACATCCATCTTGGATTGATGTTGAAATGATAGGCGACTAGGTGCCATCTTGATTTCCTACTTTCTTTAGTAGTAGTGATCGTTTTTATCATTTGTTGGATAAGTTTCCTATGAACTGGTGTTATAACTGACGTATATCATAGAAAATATATAATCATACCTTCATTATAATTCAAAAAATTTATGCCGTATCATACCCAAACTAGGCAGAGCTTGTACTATGGTAACCAGACTGCTGATAAACATACTTATATATTTCTAAATACATACATATTAAAAATAAATTACACCCAGACACAGAATAAATTATCGTGCTCATCACACAATGATTTGTCCTGGGAATTGAACCCACGGCCTCTGGCTTAGCAGTCAGGGTCACTAACCACTAGACCAACAGGCCAGTCATAGTAAATTTATATTAAGTGGTGGAACCCAATATTAAAATTATTTGAAACCTTACTTTTGGTAATTGCATTTTTAATTCTAACACAATTGGACCTAATAATTAACAAACAGATTAAATAGACTTTGACCTCGAACCATTTGGTTATAAAAACGAAAGAACGGAAAAAGAACCAGTTCTAGTGACGTTTGAAATATGAAGATTGATTTTAAGCGCGTTACGACCATTAAAATTCTAGGCAGGTCCTGAACGGACTCTGTAGGGATTGGAAATATAAATGTGGATAAAACAATGGGAATTATATTAACATCGTTATACTAATATTTCAATAGGTATGACATACCTGACGTTTCTACCAGGTTGCACTGACTGAGTCAGCCTGTGACCACGGCGTCATACAATTCAAAGGTATGTGATAATTTATACACATTGATATAATTTCCGTATAAATAATTGTATCTTTATTTTAAAATATATATAATATAATATAATATTTGGTCGCATTAACAATGGTTCATCTATTCAATACTCAATCAAACCTTGTGAAATTTTAACAGAAAATAATATAATATTGTGTTTTGAGCGCTATTGCTCCTGACTATGGGTAATGCCGCTCAGGAAAATGTAGTAATGGGGTAATGACGTTGTGTGTATGATCCTATTAATATAAAGCCAATTAATTTCAACTTTTTTTCTTTTGTTGACGAGGTGGAAGATCCTACATGGATGTCCTCCGGATGTCCTCCGGTCCTACATGGATGATGGTCGCACCGGGCGGTGCGACCATCATCCATCGACCGCACTCCTCTGAGAGCGCGCGCGGAACACTGCGTGCTGCCTCTCGGGCCTGTATCCGTTCGGACGACGACTTCCCCAAAAAGTTCGCCGCCCGCAGGCCACTTCCTAAGGTGGCTGGAGGTCATTAAGCACCCTCCGGCGCCCGGTGCGTCTGCTGCGGGCAGAGAGAGTCATACTCCGCTCTCTCTCCCGTTCCGCCGCCTCCTTTGCGGACATCACCTCCTCACAGAAGGAGGCGACTCTCGCTCCAAACCATGGCCAGAACTACGGTTGGGAGCGAGAGACTACCCGCCGCACCGACTGCCACGACGAGATCACGGCGCTGGATAGCCCAGGCTGGGCATTCCAACAATGTGTGCAACGCCGTGTCGTCGGGGCAGTTACCACAATGGTGGCACCGTGACGTCGGCTCCCGGCATATCAACATTAACTTATCAGAGATCAACCTTACGCAACCTTACGCAACCAAATTAAATACAATATAATGTTAATCCGAGCTTATTACAGGAAATAATGTATATTATATTAAACTTGCAAGTTCGCGACGGTTTTGTATGATGATAGATAACTCGACCCAATGCCAGGAACTGTTTTTGAAGATCTTTCATTTAGTCAGTCAATCAGTCACCCTCAAAATTTATGATTTTCAGACCTTCATTTCTCGGCAACCATCAAAGTTGGAGTTTTAAATTTCGGCATAAATATGTTGTAGTAAAAAGTCAAAATTTATTTTAAATGGATTTAACAGATCCTGAGTCAAGATGATTCGTCTTGAGTGCTGGAGTGCTTTGAGCTCGAGAACCGCCCACTCTCACACTGTGCGCATAGATCAAAAAATCTAGTATGCATGCCCATTACAGGTACGCAGAGCATTATCCAAAAAATTACTAGTCATAAGTATTGTTTTAAGTAAAGTTTACATTATGGTCATGTGTTTTTAGGCACAGTTTTTTCACCTCCACTTCACTTAATTTACTTACAAAAATTGGATGTAGAGCGAAAAATTATTTTAGAAATTCTCATTATAGGTACGTGATACATATAAACAACATGTGAAATAAATGTGTGGTATCAGGTGCTCGTATCTTACGCTAGGCAGTTATTGAACCATAAGTGAAGTGGTGTGCGTAAGATAAAGTTCTACAAATGTTTTCAATCAATCAAATTGAACTAATAAACGTCTTTTGGGAACATTTCACGATATTGTTGTTGTTTGTAGCAAAGAGGTAACTTTTTGATGTAGTCAGTCTTTTGTTATATACATTATTTTCTAAACAATACAAGAGGCGATGATGTTGTACGACTTTTAAGTTCTTATTAGTTAGTTTTCAAAAAAAAAAATTGGTACATCGCTATGTGGACTAAACTATGCAGTCGCATACCCTACCGCCGCGCTAAAGTGGTACTTTACTACATACTATAAAACAAAGTCCCCCGCCGCTTCTGTCTGTCTGTAAGTCTGTCTGTTTGCGATAAACTGTCTACCTACAGAACAGATTTTCATGCGGTTTTCACTAGTAGACAGTAATTCATGAGTAAGGTTTAGGTGTATAACTTGTTAAGATTTTATGTAAATTGCTTGAAATATGTTGATGATTGTTAAGGATGTCTCTGCTACCCATGCAAAGTTGATGCGAGTTGCTAGTTAAATATAATACGTAGTGATGGCTTTAAGATCACATGATTATTTCAATTTAAAAGACAAAAACGTATCTACACGCTATATATACGACATAGTAGCAGCTCTGTCATTGCATGCATATGAATTTCAAATGACTGATTACAGGGCAGGTTAAGGATTACCTACATGAATTGGCTGACCAGCGATGATGGATTTGCTAAATCTTCAATTCCTGCTTGAGTGTTACAAGAACAAAATCATATATAATGGAATAGTGTTTATGTCCATTGTCCCCATTGCCCTGAACTACCAATGTGGACAACGAGAAGTCGCCAATTTTATTTCCGTTGTACCCATTGCCATATGCATATTAATAATTGTGCCCTGTAATTATTTTTTTCTTTCATGAAAAACATTATTGTTTTCTCTTTTATTTTTATTTTATTTTAGTTTAAATTTTATGTTAGACTTTCAGTAGGATTGTGTGTTTTTTAGGTTATAATTATTATTAATATTTATATTTTCTTTTCTTATATTGTGTAATGTGCCGTATTTCTTTTGCATACTGTGGTTTTCTATAATTAAGAAAACACATGAACCACCATGTTATGTTTAGTTTTTTTTTCAAGAAAGACATGTGTACTTCTGTTGGAGACCCTAAAATAAATAAATAAATAAAATATATAGAGAAAGTAGGAATTTATTTTTATTTGTCTATAGTTCTATACTAGTAAGTATAAGAGCAATCGGGGCATATTCTTTAACTATTTCATTCAAATCCCACCATCCCCCTTAGTGCGTTCAGGGCAGGGGGGACAACGGGAATAACTTTTAATTATTTTATTCAAGTCCCACTGACCCCATCACCAAAGGCAGGGCAATGGGGACAACGTGAACAATTTTTTATTATTTTATTCCAACCCCGCTGTCCCTATTAATGAGGACACAGGTGATGGGGACAACGGGAATATCACCTAGAATAGCAATAACCTATCATATCACTATTTTCAAATAACGTTTGAAACTATGTATGTAAAGGACGTTTCTAGGAGGGATTAAATGGAGTTGCGGTATTGTTAATTACTTGGATAATTGGCCCAATATGTCTGCTCTGAATATTCCTGACGTATTTGAGCTGAAGTCAGATGTAGACTGTGAACTTAGGTATATATCAAAGATCTTAAATGTACAGTTACGGTAAGAGATATCAAATACGATGCGATATATCGGAACGTCGATCCAGTACTATAGAGGATTGATATATCGTACTCCTACAAAAGTTTCAGCGCTGAGTAGTGGCAGCTGTAAAAAAAAACTTCAGCTGTATAAACCTTTCTTAAAAATGTATATACTTGTTCCTTCTAAAAAATAAAAAATAAATGTGAAATCATTAAAAACTCATCCAAAATATTGTTATACAATCTTTATATCTTATATTGATTTAAACTCATGCTATACGGTTATGATGCGATACGGCGGTACAAAGGGGTGCGATAATATCGGGTATCGATAGGGTTACGATGCAAAATTAAAGTAGATAGAATACATTACATACAATATACTTTTTTGGACATCCTAGTTACGGTGATTTAACATACAATATTCTTCCGAGACCGACTTCTCAATAATTGCATTCGATTCATATTCAACCTACGAAAGTACGATCTCATATCTCCTTACCGAACCCAACTGTCATGGTTACCCATAAGGCAGCGCCGCAGCTTAAGGGCGTTGACTACGTTGTACTCTCTTCTCTACTCCCCCAACTCCCCTTCTTACCTAGCATCTCTTTACCAATACCTGTCTTCTAATCATGACAGAAATCTCCGCTCTTCTAATAATCTTCTCCTTCTTTGTCCTCCCTCCCACAATTCCAGTATAGTCCATTCCTCCTTCACTGTCCAAGCTGTAAACCTCTGGAATGCGCTCCCACTAGAAATCAGGATGGCCACTAACCGAATAACTTTCAAGGTTAAAGTACGTCAGCTCTACACAAACTTTTTGGCAGACTCATCTGAATAATTATTTGTATGTATATGGTATGTATTTATATGTATATATGTAAGTGTAATCTGTATTTATAGTATACATAATTATGTAGGTTTATTTATGTAACAATTATATTCTTTATATCATATTCTCTTATGTCGTCCTTTTTTTTTCTAAATGTCATTTATCAATTACAATGCTTCTTATTTAAATTTTACACCTGCCACACACATCTCTGCATCACCCAAAGGTTGACTGGTAGAAAATGCCTACGGCATTAAGTCCGCCTCATGGAATGTATCTGCAGGAAGTGTTTTAAAATAAAAATTAAAAATATTTAAGCAATAACTATATAGTTGACTGCTAGGTTATTTAATACTCATATTACATATGCCTTTTGCTGACTGTTATAGGTTCAGTAATAAAAGTCCTACTACTAGCTGGTCCCGGTTCGTTTGCAATCGTGGGCGAGCCATGCTTCGCCATGGGCTCGACCGGAGTGATACCACGGGCTCACAGAAAACCGCCAGTGAAGCAATGTTTGCATTGGTTTTCGCCAAGTGAGTAAGGTTACCGGAAGCCCTAACCCTTCCCTCCCCCTCTCTCCATCTTCCACCCTTCCCCTAGTCCCACCTTAAAGGCCGGCAACGCACTTGTGACTCTTGAGTTGGAGATGCTCATGGGCGGCGGTAGTCATTTACCATCAGGTGACCCGTCTGCTCGTGCCCTCTATACCATAAAAAAAATATATATAATCAAAAACTTTCATCCCATATCTCAACCACCTTCCACATGTCTTTTTACAAAGTCCTCTTTATCTCGATACTAAAATTCATTAAAATTTATTCAGCGGTGTAGGCGTTAAAAAATTTACAGATGTACACATAGAGAGACATACTTACTTTCACATCTATAATTGTAAGGTGAGTAATATAGTTAGTAGGCATATTGATAAAACAGGACGTCAGTGCTATAGTTACAATCGAAACCATAATGGTCGTATTTGTCAGTTAACTCTGTTAGTAAAGTGGTTAGATGGAAGCGGCACATCAACACTCGATTTGAAAGTGTTTAGGTGAAGCCTATGTTTTGTAATAAGCGTCTCATGAATGTGACGATGATGGCAGTGATAATGATGATCACGAAATGTACGAGAAAATGTGGCTAAAATTATAATTAACTTCGTTTTTAAGTTTTATTAAAAGTATTAAGTTAAAAATTTGCCTATGTCCTTCTGGCAGGACCCTTTGATATTTCTTATTTTTATTATTAGTGAATTGTAGCACATTCATATTTATAAAAGACTAGCAGCGCCCCGCGGTATTACCCGCGTAAGTCCAGATCCCGTGGGAATATCGAGATAAAAAGTAGCCTATGTGTTAATCCAGGTCTCCAGCTATCTACATATTAAGTTTCATCGCAATCAGTTCAGTAGTTTTAGTGTGAAAGAGTAACAAACATCCATCCATCCATCTATGCATCCATCCTTACTTTCACATATAAAATATTAGTGGAATATTCGGCCGAAGTTACTGAAATATACCTTATATTCCGATTAAATTGCACACTTATGCTTAATTTGTTAATCACAAATGATATTGTTTCGTTTCAGAACGTCATCAATTGTAATTACGATTTAATGATAATTGAACGTAATTACTGCAATAATGGCAATAATGCAACAAACGCACTGCACTTCACCGATCCCAAACTTCCAAGACCACTGCTGGTATATACTTATGCGTATAGAAAATTAACTTAAACCTGTATCTCGCAATTACAGTTGTTGTATCTTATCCAATGATCCTCCAAAAACCCCAAACATTCTAGAAGCAATAAATAATTCGTATTAACTCGCAGAAGAAAGTTACAACAGATAAATGCCCTCCACAAAGCTAAGGATTTTAGAAGCTATAGATAATTCACATAATTTTACCGGAGTAGATATATATATATATATATATATATATATATGTATATATATATATATATATAACAAAGTACTATGTACTCTCAACCTAAGAGGGTGACGTCAAGGGTCAAATGCTGTCATTATGGTTTGCTGTTATTCATTAAATCGTGTAGTATTGTCTATTCCTTTTCAAGCCGTTCCGTCAAAACAATATCAGCAAACCGAAATTACTCTCTTATGAAATTTAGGATTGAATCTGTTTTTAATTTAAAAAATTCTGCCTACATTATTTAACTTTTCTGTGGTTTAGTTACTTCAAAGTTTTTTGTTTTAAAAATGTAATTGTTATTGTCATTTATCTTCTGGACGGACCCAAATATTTTTGTACGAACTCTAAAACGTCAACTCAATTGAAACTCATCCATTATTTGTGTTCAACAAATTGTAGCCGACGTAATGACGGATAGGAGAGCATTCGAACATTTTTTTCTACTAAATACAAAGCGAGGTTTTGTTTACAACGGCACTGGTAAACTCATCCAGCTGTACAAATTTTAATGAGTCCACCACTAGACTCCTTTCCCGAGCCACAATATTATCTGGTGGTATATTGCAATATTTCGATGCAAACGTTTGATAGCTCAGTTTGGTATCGTGTGAGTTTAAGCTTTTTGGGCTTGTTTCTTTACGCAGAATAGTTTGTGTGTTCGTATGTCAAAGGATATTTTTGTTTTAATATGCGGTGAAAAAATGAAAATTTCAGAAGGGCTGAAACAGTATATACGTTTACTTGATAGTATTAAGGTGAATTTCATCCTGACATCCATTTGCTTTATACTAGCAACCCACCCCGGTTTCGCCCGGGTAGCAGAGACATTTTCAACAATCATTATCATATTTCAACCAATTTACACAAAACCCTTACAAATTATATACCTAAACCTTTCTCATGAATCGCTCTATCTATTGGTGAAAACCGCATGAAAATCCATTAAGTAGTTTTTGAGTTCATTGCGAACAGACAGACAGACAGACACACACACACGGCGGGAGACTTTATTTTATAATATGACGGAGTGACATTGAGTTCAATGCGAACAGACAGACAGACACAAGCGGCGGGAGACTTTATTTTATAATTTGTAGTGACATATGAAGGAAAATAAATAATAGCGGTCTGGATCGTCAAAATATGTGTATCGTCAAGTTTCAATCAATTTATCAGTGTTCGTTTTTTTAATTTTTATCTCCATAAGTATAAGTATTTATGGAGAGACTTATGGAGATAAAAATTAAAATTAATTTTTAATTTTAATTTTTTTAATTACTTTTAATTAGTGGTTTATGTTGATAAACCACTAATTAAAAGTAATGAATTTCCGTACCTACTATTTTGGTGTACAGAGAATTCTCTATTTAAAACACTGTGTTGTGTTATGAAAATTTGTGATCGTTATATTTTGGACCGTGTGTTATATATACACACAGTTCTAAAACGCATTTAGAAAGAGTATTACTATCGATTTACCATTTCAAATAACTTTTGTGTAGTGTGGAATCTATAATTCTATATACTAATATATATATATATATTGTGTAATGGATTTGTCGTCGTCGTCGTTTGTCTTCCAACTCACTTGATGGAAAATGATAATGAAGATGAAGATGTTACACGCCTATAAAAGAGAAACCTATTCAATCTATACTCTTGAACGTTCCAGGATTACAATTGTCCAGAAAAATAGACGTAGGCAGTTTATTCCAGACCATATTAAAGTTAAGTTTGAGGACTAGACCTTCCCAACAATAACCATTTCAAGTTACAGCTATACGATCCTGACTACCAGGAGCTTTATTTACACCCAATTTTTCTATCTTTAATTCCCAAAGTGCTCGATTGTCGGCAATAGGGTTATTATGTTACGTGAGTTGAGTGAGAGAGTACGTGAGGGACCAAAATATAGTTCCCAAAATTTGGATGTTTATTTAATAAACACCCACATTTTGCGAACTTAAAAAATTACGCCTCTGCCTACTCTTTCGGGGATACAGGCGTGACTGTATGTATGTATGTAAACTAATATTATAAAGCTGAGAAGTTTGTTTGTTTGGTTGAACGCGTTAATTTTAGGAACTACTGGTTCGAATTTAAAAAATCTTTAATGTTGGATAGCCCATTTATTGAGGAAGGCTATAGTCTATATAAAATCACGCTACGACCAATAGGAGAGTAGCAGAGACCATAAACGTATTTAAAACTGCGAGGACGGCTAGTGAAGCTGAAGTTTTTTTTGGCTGAACGCGCTTATCTTTGGAAATACCTGTCGGATTTGATGATTCTTCAAGCAGTGGATAGCCCAATTCTTGAAGTCATAGGCTATTTAACATCAAGCTACGACCCTTGAAAGCTGAGACTTAACTTAGCAGTGGAGTGGTGACAAGAAAAGCAGCAGATAAAAATTAAATATTTATGAACGCGTTTTTCAGGAAAAAGTATGGTACCTGACACCAACGCGGTTGGTCGCTTCACTCCTTGATAAAGGGCCGAAACTATTTCAAAGGCTCCTTGTCTGGCTCGAAACTAGTAGAGCATTCATGAAATACACACGTCAATATAACCGTAGATCTATAATTAATTAGAAGTTTAATGTGATAATAATGTGATTACTTCCAATAAAATTATATTTTTATCTAGGTAATGTGTTCCCGTTCACCAAAGTTTAACGAGAAAATTTAATATGACATTAAAACTGTGTTCAGAAATTACGGTATAATCGGATCAAGGAAATGGATCTGAATCGATTATAGAGAGTTTATTAAAATTAAATCATATTATATGTTGGAAGAGAAATATTTTAGTTTTCAGAATGTTGAATATAAATTCACTGAAACACTAATTATACGAATATTCATATATTTTTGTTAACTTTAAATCTAATTATGAAAGTAGTAACTGGTCTCCTTATGGATTCACATATAAAGCGGATAAAACATACAAATTTGGATACTATACTACATTAAGTCAAATAAGAAGGTAAATAGGCAATTATGGTTTGTTGATGTCACCCAGGTAATGTTCTTTTACCCGTTTCTTAAGCCTGCTTTTAGCGACTGTGCACGTCTTATTGTCAAAGGCAGGTTATTCCATAACCGAACGGCTTGACAGAGAAGGAATTGTTGACGAATTTCGTAGAATGTCCAGGTAGTTTTCAAATCAGGTTCTCCGACGATCTCAAAGATCGAGAATGAGTGCGCCGTATACATATATAAAACAGTTATATAAATATAATATATAAAATAGTTATTTATTTTCTAAAATGAATATTATGTACAGAGGTATATTTTATTAAATATCAAAATGGCAAATGTTGTAAGCGTCAAACTGGTATTTACACATCTACGTTGTTAATTTAACTTTTACTAAAACACGCTTTTAAGTCAGATCAGAATCTGGAACAATTTCCTAAAGAAAACGAAGTAATATTTTCCACTTTTTCACATTACAATTGTCAACAATTTGTCTTGCCCTCAACAAATCAGGTCCAATTGTTGTCTGGATGTCCCCAAATTGAAATCTAAATTGTGTTGGCATTGAACAATCTTGTTGTGAAAATATTGTTCGTATTTTAGAGCTTTAGAAATAGTATATTAGAAGTCTATGAAAGATAAGTTCCAGACAGTGAAACTAAGAGTTAGAATTGTGAAAGATTGTAATAGTTTAATTATGGAATGAAAGTAATTAAACCTATTTAAACACGATTGTTTGATGAAAAGTTGTCTTGTCTACTTAATTGCATTAACTAAATTTGATAGAGGTAAAATAAAACAAACTATGAGACTGTAATAGTGATCCTATAGCTAGAGTATCATTGTGTAGTAGTTCATATTAAAGCCGATTTATATTATACCTATGTAACTGTTTTTTTTAATTATGATATGGAATAGGCGTTTGTCTTCCAACTCACCTGATGAAAGTGGCGATGAAGACGATGTTAACATCGAGAAACTTCTCCACTGACTCTGAATTTACTTTCTATATTGTCCTTATAATTTGTGCCCTATGAATAGTTCATTCTTATACTCAAGCGTATTTTGGGACTATAATATGACTGACATGTTTGTTTATTTTGCTATTGCCAATTTATTTACTTAGTAATGAAAATATCTCTGTTGTTAAAAGTTTACTTTTCAAAAGGACGTGATTTCATTCTCCTTTGTCTTCGACCATCGACATTATCCATTCGCACTTTGCAATCCACTTTATTTGTCTTGAAAATACATGTCACGATTACATTAGCTGACTGAAAGTTTTGTAATAGGGAACCTATAAAACCAGTTCAGCTGGAGCAAAAACAAACAGAGGTTTTTTTAAACAAGACAGACATCCAGTGCACGTGAAGCTTTACCTTATAGACTTCATTATGGTTTATAAAATCTATTTTTAATTGATTTATATTAACATACATACACTCACAGTTGTATTTTTAATTGATTTATATTAACATACATACACTCACACTTGTATTTTTAATTGAATTATATTAACATACATACACTCACACTTGTATTTTTAATTGAATTATAATAATAATAATATATCTCTTTATTGTACACCAAAATGATTTTGAAGAGTAGAAGCACAGCAATGTTTTGTGGTAGATACAATTGGCGGCCTTATCGCACTGAGGCAATCTCTTACAGGCAACCATGGGATGGAGCGAACATAGGATATTGATTTTAGGGCAGTATGGTGTACGCTCAGTAGGTATATAATATGAGTTAAATAAAGATGACGTATCTTACATATAGTGTAAGAATATACATACAAGAGAGCAACAAACAAATAAATACATAAGCAAACATAGGTATAAAGATTCACATATAAATCGAATAAAACATACAAATTTTAATATAGGACTATACTACATTAAGTCAAATAAGAAGGTAACTAGGCAATTATAATAAGTTGATATCACCCAGGTAATGTTCTTTTACCAGTTTCTTAAAAGCAGGCAGTGACTGTGCACGTCTTACTGTCAAAGGTAGGTTATTCCATAAACGAACGGCTTGGACAGAGAAGGAATTGTCGACGAATTTCGTAGAATGTTCAGGTAGTTTTAATATCAGGTTCTCCGACGATCTCAAAGATCGGGAATGAGTGTCGTGTAAGAAGCTAAACCGTTTTTTAAGGTAAATAGGAGTTAGGGGATTAAATAGAATGCTATATAAAAGCGAAAGAATATGTGCATTCTGGCGAAGGCGTATAGGTAACCACTTGAGCTTTTTTCGATAATCAGAAACATGATCATATTTGCGTAGTCCAAATATGAATCTTATACAGAGATTTTGGAGTCTCTCAAGCTTATTCAATTGGTCTTCGGTAAGATCTAGATAACTGGCATCGGCATAATCAAGAATAGGAAAAAGAAGGGATTGTGCAAGCGCAATCTTAGTGGTGGTAGAAAGAAAATTGCGAAGTCGGCGCAGGAAACCTGCAGCGGCAAACATTTTGCGACTCAGTACTTGCAGCTGTGGACCCCAGGATAGGGTAGGATCGATATAAATCCCCAAATTTTTGACCTTGTCACTGAATGGAATGTGTGTACCGTTGCAAGTGACTTGTGGTACAATTGTCCAGTCAATTTTAGAAATCATCCTCGGACTTCCAACTACAATGACTTGAGTCTTGCTTGGATTTATCTTCAGACCGTACGAGTTGCTCCACTTACAGATGTTTTCAAAGTCAGCATTTACAGTCTTCGCAGCTTCTGTAAGTTTGTCCGGTTTAGCCCGAGAGTAAATCTGGAGATCATCTGCATAAAGGTGGTAGGAAGAAGACAGGTCATTAGTGATAGAGTTTATAAAAACAGAGAAGAGTAGGGGAGACAGCACGCCGCCCTGTGGTACACCGGCAGTAGTTTTGCACCAAGAAGAAACAGTGTTTCCAATACTAATGCGCTGCTGGCGACCAAACAGGTAACTATGAAACCAGTCAATCACCTTTGGAGATATGTTAAGAGAGCGCAAGATACCCAGTAAAACCTCAAAGTCCACCGTATTGAAAGCATTACTGAAGTCCAAAAGAGTTAGAACCGTAAGCTCACCGTCTTCCATAGCTGATCTGATGTCCTCCGTAATATGAACTAGGGTAGTGGTGGTACTGTGACCGGGACGAAAGCCAGATTGGAAGGGATTCAATAGCAAGTTTTTGGAAAGAAAATTCGTAAGTTGAATGTGAATAAGGCGTTCAAGGACCTTGGAGAGAAAAGGCAGGACAGAGATAGGGCGGTAATCAGAAAAGGATGTGGGGTTTCTCTTTTTGGGAATGGGAATAATTTCCGCGTCTTTCCAAGTCGTAGGAAACACGCTAAAAGTAATAGAATAGTTTAAAATATGACAAATTACAGGAAGGATTTTATCGATGATAGGGAGGATCATATTACGGCTAAGACAGTCAGATCCGACAGCACTTGAAGTAATCGATACTATGCTCTTCCTAACATCACAATCAGAGAATTGACTAAAGAAGAAGGGAGAACAATCGGGAGCGGAGGCAGATGAAAGATGTTTTAATGTAGTTTCTTTTGTCAATTTATCAAAATTTGACGACGCAGAGAAATGTTGATTTAGTAAGTTTAAGTTTAAATTTTTCGGAATCGACTCATTATCAGATTTGCCTACTCCCAATGATTTTAGAAATTTCCAGACTTTAGCTGGATCTCCGTTTTCGACAGAGCTATGGATTATATTAACATACATACACTCACACTTGTATTTTCGAAGGGGTAATCGTATAAAATTCTCACATTTTACCTTTTTTTTTTATGTTTATTTTATTTTTATTTATAACACTTCCTGCAGATAAATTGCATCAGGCGGACTTAATGCCGTAGGCATTTTCTACCAGTCAACCTTTGGGCGATACAGAGACGTGCGTGGTAGGTGTTTAATTATAATTAAAATTGCGAATATAAATTCAGAAAATGAAGAACAGTATCAGAAACATATATATTACATATATAAAACTGCTTAAAATACAATACATAATATAAACTAAATAAAATATTATATTATACTATATAAATACATACACACACATATATCTACATACATTTACAAAGTGTTATTCAGACGATTCTACCAATAAGTCTATGTAGAGCTGTCGTACTTTGACCTTAAACGTTTGTCGGTTAGTGAACATCCTGATTTCTAGTGGGAGCGCATTCCAGGGGTTTACAGCTTATGTTATAGGTGGTAAACGAGCAGACGGGTCACCTGATGGTAAATGACTACCGCCGCCCATGGGCACCTGTAACTCAAGGGTCACAAGATCGTTGCCGCCCGTTAAGGTGGTAGTAGGGGAAGAGGGGGAGGGGCGGAGAGTGGGAATAGGGGAGAGGGGGATTACAAGGGAGGAAAGAACGGGAATAGGGGAGAGGGAAGGTTTAGGGCCTCCGGTAACCTCACTCATGCGGCGAAAAGCAATGCAAGCATTGTTTCACTGCCAGTTTTCTGTGAGGCCGTATTATCGAGTGGAGTCGAGCCAGCCCATATGTGCCGAAGCATGGCTCTCCCACGTTACCTGTTATAACTTTGTCTCACTCACGTAATAGTTTGTAACCGGGCACTTTGGGAATTACATATGGGAGAGTTGGTAGTACAATATATAGAAGGGAAACGATATTGCTTATTTGGACGGATTGGGAAGTGTTAGCAATAGCTTGAAAAGGTCAGGGTCACATACCTGCAGCTTGAACTGGATATTACCGGAAAGTCCGAAACCTCTATAGTAATTAATAATAACTAATGTAATAATTCATGTTCATGATGCTCGCGAGTACAGAATATTAGATCGCGAGCATCATCAACCCCAACAGGGGACAAGGAATTTTCACAGTTATAACATTTAGAATAGAATAGAATTTTCTTTATTGTACACCATATTAAATTAAACTACAATAATTGATCTTAATATTAATGTTATTGTTATCTACAATGGACGGTATTATCGCTAAGAGCGATCTCTACTAGACAACCTTAGGATGGATTTAGTGACCGAATTAAGTGGTAGCTGTCGGTGTACTACATATATACACATATATACAGACAAACATATACCTAGTTTTATACATGAATATACAACATACATATATAAATACTAGCTGCGCTGCGAGAATTTTGAGATAAAAAGTAGTCTATGTGTTAATCCAGGTCTTCAGCTATCTACATACCAAGTACTTTTATATCGCAATCGATTCAGTAGTTTTTGCGTGAAAGAGTAACAAACAGTTATACATCCACACATAAATACATCCATACATCCTCACAAACTTTCACGTTTCTAATATTAGTAGGGTTCAAATACCATAGTATGTATTAGTAAAATATATTTTTTTAAATATACTAGAATAAGACTCAAGGCTCAAAACAGAAAAATATATATCAAACTGTATCTACTTTTTACCCAACTGCAGCGAAGTCTAAAAGGAGGATTAAGTGTTTGACCTCTATGTATGTAGGTATGTCTGTTTATTTGTTCCTTTGTAACTACGAAACCACTAAACCTATTGGATATCGTTGGATTCGTCTTGGCGATACAAGTATCACTAAAACACATAAAAAAAATAGCATATTTCGGTGCCACATTTTCAGGTTTGCTTTTTTAACCTACCAACTGGGGTATCAAAATTAGGGTTTTAAAATTGATTACAAACATATATACACCTTTTAATTTTATATTAAGTTAATATTTTTAACGCATTCGGATTTGCTGTTTCATTTAATGATGAAAAAAGTATCGACCTATCAATAGAAGAAATGAGCAACATCAAATATTAAACTATTATTTCAAAATTACGACAAAGACGTAAGAAATCAATAACAGATTTGGCTTCTTCAGTTTTTAGGTTTATTGACTTATTCCTGTTTAAACTATGGTGATTTAATAGAAGCAGAATAATATAGAGATCGAATGGATATTTAGTTTTCCAATTCAATGAAATGAATAGGAATGGACTAAAAATACATATAGTTATTTATATATCTGTCAAATATTATAATTTATGCACATACACGAACAAAGGTTTACACAGAAATTTTTGTTTATATCCAATATTTACTCAAAAAAGTATAATGGATAGATATTAAACAAAACGTTGCGTTGTTATTGTTTATTGTATTGTTAGAACTATATTGAGTGGTGTAAAGCTTGATGCCAAGGGGCACACGTGAGTCGCCGTCTGTGTCGCTGGTCGTTCGGAGCTCGACCTCCAAAGGTTTCGCCTGGGGTCTCATCCGGCTCAGGATGACCGCCTTGGCCGCGTGAAAACTGTAGCGGCCCCTCACTTACCAACCTGACTGACCACAGCTGAAAGGCGCACATCATAACCTACCCCTACTTAGGGGTAGTGGATGACACTGCTGTCAGGGGGTCATCACCCCAAACCATCCTCCACATATCCCATGCGGGGCGTTGTGATGACCTGGAGCGTATAAAGCTCCGTTTCTGATTCCTACCAGTATGCTAAATATTGAGCGCTTAATGTTAACCTATCATCGGTTGTTTTTTACTTTACTTTCTTTAAACTAATTCTCTTTCACATCTCTGATGATTCAAGATCATCAGTAAGTAGTAAAAGGAAAGAAGGCTAGGAAGGAAGGAAGGAAGGCTAGACAGGGATAGCCATATCATCTTTTATGCAATGGATGGATGGATTGACCACTGTTTCGTTAGTCATCTTCTACTCTTGTACCAGCTGGAAACATTGTGTATCAGAAAAATCTACGTCAAAATCAATGCCGTCTATGTTTATCTGAGACCTGCGGCAGAGAAACCGGTGCATCACCGCTCATTACTCCAAATCCAATACTGTTTCTAAGGTTCTTATTTTCCTAGTGGCGTATTTAGACGGTATAATAAATGTATAATTTGTAATAGACTTGCATCTACGGTAGACATTAAAGAAATATATTTTTTACTTGTTTGTTACGCTTTCGCACTTTAACTCATTGATCAAGGTTCGATTTCAAGCATACTTAATTTTGAATACATATTGTCAGGGCTACAAAAAACGACATGGGTACCCTCATGTCGTTTTTTTGTAGCCCTTTCACCCCCCTTTCACCTAGAAAAGAAAATACTATTCCTGAAGGACACCTGAATTGATGGACAAAATCTATATTACGAGAGCAAAGCCGCGGGCAAAAGCTAGTTCATAATAAAAATCAGCAAAAACCGAATTAGAAAAAAACCCACAGATTTAATTTTCCCGCTAAGTTCATCGCTTATAAAATTTACCTTTTTAAATGATTTTGTTTCTTTTGTATAAATTATCAAACAAAAATCACAGGATAGATATTCGGGTACGCAACAGCAGCCCCTGTGAGATGTAGTCTCAGTCCCGTTTCCCCATCCCAGACTTGCAGTATCCCTTACCCTAGCTTCCTCGCCCTATCGTTTTCCTTACCCTAACTTATTTTCTTCCATTGTCCCGTCTGAAAACGACTACATTCCTAAGGAGGGTTGGCGTCAGGCAGGTGGCCAGTTATAAAAGAAACAAGCCAAAACCCAAAATAAAAAAAAAAAACAGCAGCATATTTACAAAAAATGGCAGAGTAATTTCATTCTAAAACTAGAGCTTCCTACAAATTGTCAACCATAAAACAGGAAATTTACACTAAATAAAATAATTTCACTTTTCCCAAACCATTGTATTCAAAACGTCACATACACGACAAATAATTTAAAATTAAGCCTTATGAAAGGCTCCAACACAAATAGGAGCTGCAAACTTAATCCCAAATTAATTTCGAGGTATAATTAAAACTTTGGACTGGCTTGCAAAATTGAAACGCTGTCATTCCCGCAATGGGCTGTTATGTAAATTATTTTATGCATAAATATCTATGGTTACCTGTCCATTGTTTTAAAAAAAACAAAAACTTTTGGTATTTGCAGATTGCTTTTTAGAAATTCGACCTATTTTCAATGTTTGTTGGTTTGAAATGGACTTGAAATACAAATATTTGGAGAACAATCTTATAAATATTGATTACTTCAAAATGAATATCTTAAATTCGGACTTGGATTCTCCTCTCTTCGACAAAAAGGTGAAAAGTTTAGCATTTTCAGATTAGACCTATTGGAAGTGAGTTAACCACCTACCTCGGATTACAACATACCCATTAGGATCTAATCGTAACCATTGTCTTCTGAACTCAGCAGAATGAAATTTCTATTAGTGTCAGTATGAAGTGTGAAGATCCATACTTTTTATTGTAAAAAAATAATATAATGATAAAGCTTTGATATTCAAAAGAAGTTGTTAATATTTTATGTCTTCTCGCCGTTCCTATTTTCCTTAATATCGCTGTGTAACATGAAAAAATCTGAATTGCGCATTTTTTTTTGGATCAATTTCCGTGGCGTCCCAAACGCTTCTTGGCCTTCAAGAAAGTAATAAAACGATACTGATTAATTTACGTAAAAATTGACAAAAAAAAAGCTTAGAAAGTGCGTACCGAACAAACCGTACGAAATCACTGAACAACAACAACAAATTCGTGTTAAAGCTTGCATTAACTTATTGAATAGGCAGGCGCACGACTGAGACAATTCTAAGTAAAGTTTTCATTTCTCATGAAAAGTGAATCCTGAATGACAAGATAAATCATCAATTATACTAGTTCGAAACAGATCAGGAGTGCCAAAGCATATCAAGAACTCAAATTGAGCCCTAGAAAAGCTGCTTGTCCTTGAGATTTGACGTAGCAATCACTGAAAGGCAGTACAGTTAGGTAAAATTTGCAAGTGATAATTACTTTGTCAATTACCCAACCAATAGCACCTGCAACCGACGCGGTAGGATGCCTCACTCCTTGAAAAAAGGCCCCCGTTGAAACTAGTCGGCCATTCCCAAAATATATACGTAAGTAAAACCGTTTATCCTTAATTAAATAATTAGCTAGGAGTTTGTCAACTTCTTTAGTCAACTCCTTCTTCAGATGGAACTGCCTCAAAACTACAGGAGGTACAACTAAAAACATTCCGTCACACCACACCAAACATTCTCAAAACTGGATTTATAATTTCTTAAAGTTTCGGATAACTTTTTACACGAAAAAAAATCCTAAGCCTTCGGTACAAACTCTTTAACAAACTTTATAAATTCCCGTCATCAAGAATTTAAGAGCTAAGACACCAAGAAACTGCAACTACATTAGCAAAAGTACATCTAAAACACTTTTGTCAAAAATAAAATCATAACTCATGATTTTATAGGTAAGGATACACTCCAGATATTTTGTTCTTGCTTACTACTTAGTTTATTTAGTATTAAGCAAATATTTTATTATGCTAAATTGAGTAAATATAATTTTAGCGAATGAGCTTGAAAACGGTACCAAAACTTTGCACAGACAAGACAGTGGACTCAAAAGTTTTGCGGAAAGCAGCAGAATTAGTACGTCAGCTGTTGGTCGATGGGCATTCATTTTGATGCTAAACGGTCATGACCAAAACGAGGATATAACCTTAAAAATTATAAACTATTTTGCCTGCCACCGAACAATAAATTATAACTGAACGTTTTAAAGCGAGATGCTATTAATTATAATGATCTTCAAAAATATCTTACTTCTAGGATTAAGGAAAAAAAATGCCTGAAATATATATACTGTGTCTTAGCCTACCTACCTATCAAATACTGAAAAAAAATTTGAGTCAGGTGCAGATGTTCCGGACATTATCGTAAACATTCATACATGTATAATGTCATTATAATACAAGTGTAAATAAGGCCTTAAAAGTTGTTTTTGTGTCCATTACGATTCCGAATAAAAATAATATTACGTTCGTTATGACAATTTTAGTATGTCAATCAACTTTGTTTATGTCTAATATATTTACGAGTATGTCAATGACAAACAATGACAGTTGAACTGAGAATGGCAGATGTTTTTTGAAACTTGTTTTTAGTTCGACAATTTTGTCAAATATAAATTGAACAAAATTTTTAGCAATGATTTGATTTATTCGTCGCTATTTTCTTTTTGTTTTTAAATTGCCTAATTGTCGTGTGTCCATAAACATAAAATAGATAGACGAAATAGCACATACAAAAAGTAGAGGATCGCACAGTATTTATCTTGTTTATTATGAAAACTTTGAGAAGGGGAAGGGTCGGCAGTAAGCGAGTGATGAGCATTCACAGGCTTTAATAATAATTTCCAGTCTAGCGCCTTATATACCTACTTCTTTTTCACCTTAATAGTATCAAAACGAAATGGTTTTGTTAGTAGTAATTTGATAGTGGTATTGATCAGTAACGTAATGCCTTAAAGCTAAAAGTTACGATAGTCATTGTTGAATAAACGCAGCTTTATTTAAGATATTTATGCCACATACCACAAGTTAGTTTTTTTATTTACAAAAGAAAAAAATTAAGGTTCTAGCAAAAAGGCTACGTTCAAATACAAATAACAATAATAATATTCATAACAATTATATTGTTATGAATTATATGACTGGCCAGTTGGTCTAGTGGTTAGTGACCCTGACTGCTAAGCCAGAGGTCGTGGGTTCGATTCCCACCCAGGACAAATAATTGTGTGATGGGCACGAGCATTTGTTCTGTGTCTGGGTGTAATTTATCTATAATATGTATGTATTTAGAAATATATAAGTATGTTTATCAGCAGTCTGGTTACCACAGTACAGGCTCTGCCTAGTTTGGGATCAGACGGCCGTGTGTGAGATATGTGGAGTTATTATTATTATATATTACACGGTCTAAAATTTGTCTCGACCCAAAACTTAGGATAGTGCTATGAACTCTATAACACGGATAAGGATCCTCTGCCACAGTTCTTGTTGGAAAATTTATATTATACGTAGGCATACCTACTCCAATAGAATATTCATAGATATTAACATTTGCATGAGCGCGTATCGAACCTGCAGAACCCTGTCAATACAGACGAAAGCACGCTCGCGGTGCCAAATAGATCATCTATATGACTGCATGGATGGCGCAATGGTTTAAGTGGTCACCTCGCCACTACGCCGCGCCGAGTGTTGTGGGTTCAAATCCCACACGGGACAAAAATTTGTGTGATCCACAAATAGTTGTCCCGAGTCTGGGTGTCCTTTGTGTCCGTTGTTTGAATGTTTGTGAAGCCCCCCGCGACACAGGAATATTCCTAATGCGGGAGTTGTCTTTTTTAATAATAATAATAAAATAATAATATAGATAAAATTAATGAAACTAAAACTAAAAAAACTTACCAGTATTCAATACTGATATGGATGCAAAGAAAATTAACGCCCTCGCAACCATTTTCAATGAATCTGAAACAAAAAAGTAAATTTTTATTACATCGAAAACCAATATACAAATTGCTTTTATTTGTAAAGTCAGATATGCTTACGAATTTAAAGAGATTGATTACAGCTATCTTCTCTATTTGGACCCAACTTGGGATATACATACCGCCACATTACCAAAGTGTGTAGTAATTAAAGTATTGTTTTTTTTCTTACTTTTAAATATTGTTGCTATGCTCCTTGAAATTGGGATGGCAAGGCATTTGTGACACTAATGGTATTGAAGTGTTTATAGGCATAGGTAACCGCTTACCATCAGACGGATTTTTATTTGGTTGCTACCATAACTTTATAAAAATATAAATATTCTATCTTTCAAATGCATTTGAAGAGAAACGGGTTGTGATTTATCTCTGGCACAAAAATCCTGCGGTGAAGCTAAATAATCATGCCAGAGCGAACTTTCGGTTTATGTTCTAACGTTGCACGAAAACTTTCATTCAACTTTCAGTCAATTTTTTTTTACAACTCATGCACGGCCGTCTGATCCCAAACTATGCAAAGTTTGTACTATGGTATCCAGACTGCTAATAAACATACTTGTGTATCTATAATACATAAACATATGGATAAAATTAGTTTTCATTTCGGGAACGTATCCCTGGAGCGATAGGTAGAGGTGTATACATTAAACGAACTAATAATGGGAATAACTTGTGTGAAAATGGCCTTTTGGGAATTTTTTTAATAACTTATATCTTACATTAATTCTTTCTTGGATAAATATTCATTAACGTTGTTCTTTAATCGATACTAATTGAGATGAAGGCTGAAAGCTGTAAATGACAAGGCACTCAGCTTCAGGAATTTGCATAGAGAATTCAAATCGAAGTACCTTTTATATATTACGTAATCCTTACCAGTAACAATAGGCAATCCTTAAAAATATCAAGGGATATAACAAAAGAACCGGTGATCCTAAATAATCCTTCACATTCTCAAACTTGCAAAGATTAAAACCCCGATATTTGGCAAATCTCAGACCACTCTGCAAAACTCTGAACCATAAAACCTTTGTGCCATCCCTATAAAATTCCATAAAAGCTTAACTTTTTCAATATAATGTTGGATATCAAAGTAAACAAATGTTGCCAGTTAAAAATCTTGTACTTTAAAAAGTTCGAAGGTCTTAAGCTTCTAAAGTAATACTTAACACGCTTTTAAGGGCGGCTTCCAACATACCACCAAGTTGCTAACACTTGATACGAATTTAGTTAATGTTGACGAGATTTTTCACTCTAATGATAAAAATTCTAGACATATTTTCTTGAGTGTTTTCAGTGTCTTAGAGAACTTAATTAAATTTTATTTACGTAGGCATCAGAATCTAATTAAAATTGCCCGAGAGTCAATATATGTTAATAACGTGTCACTTATCTTAAGTTTTATTGAAATCAAACTTTAACATAATTATCGTGGATTTGTCCAAGACTTTAAATATATAATTAATATTTTTATTCTAATATAATTTTTACATTTGCATGAGACAATTACGGATTACAATATTTCGAAAAATTTATTATGCAAGTATGTTACAGCGTGCTCAATGGCCGCCAGAAGAGTACGCAACAAGCCAAATTGGACATAATAAATTGTAAAATAAATAAAAACTTGCCATAATGGAAAAATTAAACAGATATAAAAATAAAACAAATTGTATGTTCAGCAATTAACTAAACAACATAAATAGTTAAGTATATTATTGCTTTTTGTAAGACCTTTGTTGTAAAACATTTGGGTCTATTTAAAAACCAGCGCCCCACTGGCGTCTACTTGTACCAGGCAATGCTGAACCGGATCCTGCTTTGGTGCATTCGCGAGATACTTTTATGCTGATGTAATTATGTATTTATTTCTTGTACATTTCTTTTATTTTATTCATATCTTTACATTGTCTCGAGTAAATTATATTATCAATTTAATATTGATTTAATATTTTTGATGATTGACACCTTATTATGTTGTTCAGACAAAGTCCATTATATTTAACAGCAATGTACATACATAGAATCACTAGATTTCATTTCACCGTACGTAAGTCCTCTCCACCGAACGTCAATTTTTTGCTGCGTTACCACCAGAGAGATTTGCGAGGTAGCTGAGCGGTGCGAGGATGCGTACAATACACATCGACCTCTAACAAACACCGTCTAGCACACATCCCTCGCACACATCTTTGTCACACATCCTTCGCACACATCCCTCGCACCCATCCCTCGCTTGTTTTGTGCGTACAAAAACCTCGCTCCGCTAAGCCGTTTTCACAGGAGCTGCGCTGAGCGAGGCTAGGTAAATGATGGGATACTATTGATACTTAACAAACACTTCGTTGAAACGCGCCTTACTCAAGAGTTGTACGCGAAGCGATTGAAAGTAAAAACCATAAAATTTTATCGGGAAGATGGATTCAAATTATCTATAGCGTGGAATCCAGTGATAAAAAAACATGCCTCGCTTTTATGTGCAGTTTGATAAACACCAAAATAATGACACATCGGGTTGCTTACAAAATAGGGACACTTTACACGTTAGTATAGTATGTGACGGTACATGGCGAAACAAAAATATTAAAAATATCGAAAATGTGCGGGTGTATGAAAAACCGTCTACTGCACCGAGGTGTGTGTACACGTACACCACTGAGCCAGTCAGCCTGTGACCACGGCCTTTACAACCTGGCCGAAACGTCAGGCAAATCAGAGGTATGTAATACCGATTTCTATTAATTTTGAGTAAGATGATCTCAGAAGAATTACACTAAAAAGAAAAACTAAGAAAACCTTAGTTTTGCTTAATGGTGGTATAAACATAAGATTGTGTGAACATAAGAGGCAAAAGATTTCGCATAATAAAATTTTTTTTTTTATGGTATATGGGGCAAACGAACAGACAGGTCACCTGATGGTAAGTGTCTACGGCCGCCCATGGGCACCTGCAAATCAAAGAGTCACAAGTGCGTTGCCGGCTTTTTAGGTGGGAGTAGGGGAAGGGTGGAAGAGGGGGGAGGGGGAGGGAAGGTTGGGGCCTCCAATAACCTCACTCAATCGGCGAAAAGTAATGCAAGCATTGCTTCACTGCTGGTTTTTGTGAGGCCGTGGTATCACTCGGGTCGAGCCCGCCCATACGTGCCGAAGCATAACTCTTCCACGATTAAATAACTTTTGTAAATTTTCTAACGTTTCAAATTCAGATTTATAATTCCTGGTGGTTTTAATGCTTTTTTTGCTTTTTGCTGCTGCCACAAAATGAACAGTTAAATGAATTAACAGATACAAAACCATCCATTAATTTAACCACTGTAACACTTATCTTCAACAGTTATTATGATTTAATATACAATTTACACATATGAACACATTTACATAAACACTCATTCTCCTAATTATGCATGTATTTTCGTATTACATACATACACAAGCTCACCCCTTTCTCACTTTGTTGCAGGCAGAAACAATAGCTGCATGATTTTGAGTGGCAATCGATTAATTAAGATTATTAGAAAAAAGATTAATCGACCTCTGGCTGCTAAGCCAAAGGTCATATATCAGGATCACTGACCACTAGACCAACAGGCCAAAATAACATCTCTATGTTAATATTAGCTTTGGAAAGAATAACAGTGACATAATATATATGAGTTCAACTTTGGCTCTTTTACTTGTGTATCACCCGACTCAATCCCTAACTTTATGACCCTCGCCGCTGTTGCGTCAAATAAAACATTATGTCTAGATATAAGTTTCAAGAGCAGATTTGACCAGAGCGTTTGACCTCTCTATTTCATCTCTGCGTTAATATTTCAGGTTTAATCTAACCGGTTTGAAGGGTCAGCATACGATGGATAGTTACGATAGCGTTTTTAGTGGTATCCGACATTTCTACAAGTTTTTAGGGTTCCATCCAAATATCTATTAGGAAGTTGAATCGTTTCTGTTAGTTGTCAGTATGAATAGTAGTTTATTATAGATCATGATGTTATAGTAAGTTATTTCAAAATCTCTTTTTAGGTAAGTGATAGGGTCGTCTTCCAATCGAATCAAATCTCTACAGTTGTTGATTCTGAATTTTGACTGTTGACTAATACTATATTGATGCTAGTAGCATGTTTGAAAATAGGTTTATACCACTTTCCATTGTTCTAACATTAACATAAAGGTAGTTTAAGACATTTTGTAAATGGAACGAAGGCTTTTACGGCTAAAGCTATGTTAACAAATTTGAAGAAGATATAAGAATTAGATTTTCAATCGAAATTCAAATATCAAAACAATTCGAAATCGAAATGGATTTAGAATAGTTTAATCTGCAATGTTTTAATCTCCTTTCAAAGAAAAAAAAGAGTACATTTTTATTTTATATCCACTTAAAGGCAAATAATAAATATTGTAAAGTTTACAAGTATAAGAATACTTCTGTCTGAGCCAAAAATGGTCGTTAGCTCAGCATTATGCTACTTCGTAAAAAGCAACGCTATTATTATCCTAACACCTATAGTAAAATTCACGGATAGTGAACCATCGTCTAATTTTCACAATGAGAGAGAAAACAAAACAAAATACATCTAATAAAATTATAAATATTGTGTATAAGATGCGTGAACATATGTAATATTAAAATAAATAAAAACAAAATAAAAAATACAGTTTAGGGGCACCACGCACTGGAGATTATTAATCGGACGATAGTTTAGTCACTATCGTCCGACGACCGTGATCAAACTATCGGTAGTCTTGTGGTGGTGCGCGCACCACACCGATTTGTAAGTAAATAATCGCACATGTAGGCCAGGAGATGACAGAAATTGTTTTATAAAACTGGTTACAGTAATCCCCGAACATCTCCCGTAATAGACGTCATCCGACGATAGTTTAGCTACTATTATCTGATGACGGTGATCAAACTTTTGGTTGATAGTTCAGTCTTATGGTGGTGCACGCGCTACTCCAACTTGTAAGTAAATAATCTCACATGAAGGCCGGGAGATGGCAGAAATAGTTTTATAAAACTGGTTGCAGTAATCCCCGGTAATCTCCCGTACTAGGACGATCGACCGACTGTTTAGATTAGGAAGTTACGCACACTTACTTCGCCGTACTGAGTGTGCAATCGATCGACAGTCGGGCGATAATTTAGTTGAATGCAGTGCGTGCGCTTTACACACGTTTTGCAATGGAAAATAGTTTGATCAAATAGAAATCGTGCAGTCATTTCACTGGCCTGTTGGTCTAGTGGTTAGTGACCCTGACTGCTACGTTATAGGTCGTAGATTCGATTCCCACCCAAGTCTGGGTGTTTTTCTGGGTGTTCTTTGTGTCCGTTGTTGGTATGTTTGTAAAGTCCCCCGCAACACAGGAGTCCCTAATGCGGGAGTTGTCTTTAAAAATAAAAAATCGTTTCGATTTTAAATCGTCAAATGCGTTAAACATCACTAGTGCGCGTTGATGTGTATGATCTTTTCTTGTTTACAGTTTTAACAATATTTTACATAGTTTTACATTTTCAGGCAAGCTGTGGAAGCTTTTATATACTCTACCAGCGAAATAAACAAAAATTTTATTGCGTCGTATATCATGTCTCGTTTTTATATTCTGTGCAGTTATTTAATAAGTTAACGACCTGTGGCCCAAACCGCGTTGGCGAAATCAATAAGGTAAGCCTCTTAAGCTACGTATTAAGCTATTAAACGGTCATGCTCTTTAATTATTTTTTACACAACTGCTCAAAAAAGGAATGTTCAGCTTTCATGTATTTTTATATATGTCAGTTTCTTTATTTCATCATAACTTCTAAATGTCTTAACAGATTTGGATGTATAGGGTATCGTTAGAATGCTTACATTATACTGAGTAGCACTGGCTATAAATTAAAAAATAATAATAATAATATGGCGGCTGTCCGTAATTCGATTTTGGGCAGGGCCGTTGATTATTATTATTTTTTTTTAATTAGAAACTTGTTTAATGTTCTATCAGTAAAAATCTTTAGAAAATGCAAATCTTCTAAAGTTCTTTACTGATCATTTTGAGATTTGTACACAACGATTTTAATACAAATATGTTTTCTTCTATATTTATTTAAAAAAAATAATGTTCGTTTGTTCAAAATTGCATATATTTTCAAAATTTTAGTAACCGATCGTTTTGAAATTTTTACACAACACTGTATTCATCAAACCGCTTATTGTTCGCCGTGTGTAGCTCAACCCATATTTGTAAAAATACTTTTTACTTTACTTACTGTTTTTTTTAATATTTTGTTAAATATAATAATCAATGTTTGTTTGTTCGTGTTTTATGCGCTTCCGTGTCGTTCATCCGATCCGACCTTCTTGAAATTTTCAGTTGCCAGGAATACAGGGAAGTATATACCTTTGATCCAGAAAAAAAACTGTTCCCGAGGGATGAAAAAATAACTTTTACGCGAGCGAAGCCAAGGGCAAGAGCTAGTTTGTTTATATATATATGTACATAATTTTTGGGTTTCGGAATCTTTTTTTTATGGTATAGGGGCAAACGAGCAGACGGGTCACCTGATGGTAAATAACTACCGCCGCCCATGGGCACCTGCAACTCAAGAGTCACAAGTGCGTAGTCGGCCTTCAAGGTGGGAGAAGGGGAACGGGAGGGTGAGGGAAGGGTAAGGGCTTCCGGAACCTCACTCACTCGGCGAAATACAACGGAGCATTGCATCACTGCCGGTTTTCTGTTAGGCCGTGGTATCACTCCGGTCGAGCCGCACCATACGTGCCGAAGCATGGCTCTCAAACAGTAATAGTCTAGTCACTCTTTAAAAGAGACGGTGATCACAGCGTTGCTTGGTCGAACTCCAATGTAGGTACTTGATGATAACTGGATGGATTATCGACGTTAACACACTTCTAGCACTTGCAATTAGCCAAGTTTGAAACAAAACTATTAATTCCAATCAAACCAATTATAGGTATTTTTGAATTGTCAGGAGTAGGAGTCACTCAGCTAGTTGATCGATAAATACTTAGATCAATAGTTCGATTAGTGGACAATATTATTAGTAACATGTGACCCACGTTACTAGTAATTCTTCAGAAAATATAGATAAAAGTGGCCTATTTTAATAAATTACTTAAGAAATTAAACAAAATATCCATTCATTAATAAGTAAAGAAATTTTGTTGTACCCCTTTTTAACAAAATTTCCTGAACGCATTAACGAGAAATTTGAAATACTTACAGTTTGTTATATAGCAGAAGTGCAGAGAGCCACAATTTTTGTAACCCCCGACTCAAAAAGAGGGGTATTATAAGTTTGACGTGTCTGTGTGTCCGTGGCATCATAGCTCCCAAACGGATGAAATGATTTGAGTGCGGTTTTTATTGTTTTAAAGGTGACTTGATCGAGGATGTTCTTAGATGTATTTCAAGACAATCTGTTTAGCCGTTCGAAGACAATCGGCTCTTTTGTATTCGTTAAAGGGACTTTCGAGTCGGGGGTATTTAAAATTATTAATTTATGATTATAAAGAATATGTCTTACAAACTTAATTCAAGTGTCCAGTATATGTGTACACCTGTCATGACCCTTTAGTTTATACAATGATAGTTCAAGTTATACTCGACACTGAAATAAACCATGGTCGAAATTCGACCTCCAGGCGCTTTAGTACATATAAACCGACTTCGGTCAAAGGATGTAATAAAATAAAAACCCCCAACTTATTCTTATTTCGAATGACGTAACCTTTTCGCTTGTAAATTACACCAGTGATCACACATAAAACTATGTCATATCATAAGACATTACATACATAATATATACGCCAAGTCGGGTTGATTTTACGATTCTGTACTTACATTTTCATGTCGGTCATGAATTTTTCTCTTTATTGGACGCGATACTTTGATGAGCATATATTAATATGAGCATATAAAAATATGTTGTCTTAGGTTTAACATAAGATTGTCTAAGAACGATTGCAGAAAACTACATTTTGGCAGAACCAAACTGGTCACATAAACCGTGTACCAAATTAACGGTGAAGAAAGAATTTATGTCTATTTCTTAGAAATAGATTATCGCGGAATGGACATGACGTGATGAGGAGGGATGAGCAAATGTGGTGAAAAGAGTACAAGAGAAGAGGACGACCAAAGAAAAGATGGATAGACTGTGAGAAAGAAGATATCGCTAGAAAGGGAGTAAGCAGTGAAATGACGAACGATAGAGTAGAATGGAAGAATAAAACATTTTGCACCGACCCCAAATGAAATTGGGACAAGGGTAGGCAGATGATCATGTCTATTTCTTACGAATATTGTAATGGCGAAAGCTCTCAAAACGGCTGAATGTATCTGGATGAAATTTGGCACAGAAATAGATTATAGTCTGGAATAACACATGGCTACTTTTTTACCGGAATATAACCAAAATTTCCACGCGAGTATACATTTTGCAATATACTTTTTCTTTTTGTTATTGAAGTTTATTGAATGTCCGATAACGTGTATGTATGCATTTTATAATGATCAGGTTGAGTAGTTAAAAAACAACCAAACCACTTTCGTATTTATAATATTAGTTTGGATTATTGACTGGCCTGTTGGTCTAGTGGCTAGTGACCCTGACTGCTGAGTTAGAGGTCGTGGGTTCGATTCCCACCCATTACAAATAATTGTGTGATGTGGGCGTAATTTATCTATAATATGTATGTATTTAGAAATATTTAAGTATGTTTATCAGCAGTCTGGTTACCATAGTACAAGGCTCTGCCTAGTTTGGGATCAGACGGCCGTGTGTGAGATGTATTAAGTAATTATTATTATTATTTCATCATCATTAGCCACTCAGCATCCACTGCTGGACATATACTTCTCGTTATATTTCAGATGTAATGGATTATTTAGTAAGGATAAAATACTATGTTCTGTTCGACTAGTTGGTCTTGCTACGGACTTCACTCAAGTTTAATAATAACAAAAGATTTATCGGTTTGAGTGGATTCGTTCGTTTATAGTGATTTATGTGAGGTACCTGAGGTACCCAGATATTATAATTAAATAAATAACTTATATCATATACTGTAAAATGTCATTTTTTTACTTTGACGGTTATTCCAACACTACTTTTATTATTCCACTAATAATATAAATGTGAAAGTTTGGATCGAATGAACCTTCGTATGTAGATAGCTGGAGACCTGGATTAAGATATTGGCTACTTTTATACCGATATTTCCACGGAATCAGGACTTACGCGGGTGAAACCGCGGGGCGCTGCTAATCTGTCGATAAATTTAAGTGGTTGATTTAACGAACTCTTAAAATAAATTTCTAAATCAATTTGGTACTTCACAATCTCGACATATTTAGTTTTTCAACATATTTAATTAATAAAGATAATAATAATAATAACTTCACACATATCACACACATAATTAGCAGTTACACGTATGAACGTACGAAATACAATACATAAGCAAGTATTAAATAGGCTCAAAGTAACGTTAAGTTACCATTTGAATATAAGTAATAATTACTGAAGACTCGTCTAAGTACGTTCGCACACAATATGGAATTCTATGAGGACCTAGTTGCTATATTTGATAAGTTACTGAATAGCTGAAATGTTGATTAAACTTCTCACCAAATTCCTACCCTAATTGAAAAGGTACTTCAAATTTATTATTCATCATATTAATGAATTAAACTTATTCATCAAAATTTTTAGCTATGGTTATAGAGCACATGGCTCCTTTTTATTCCGGTAAATTACACGGAAATATATTTATAATATACCTAGCAGTTACCCCGGTGGGGGATTACACACGTTAAAAAAAATAAGCGTACATTTAAAAAAATATAGACTTCCGATGAGCAACTAACAAAGATCGAAAACCTAAAAATGCAGTTAACAAAATATAGGTAAATTGTGATAAGCTATGCTATTTACCTATTTATACGCAGATACTACTATTTAATTAATCTAATTAATAACTCAAAAACAATCAACATGAGCCAAATCAATCAAATTTGATTATGTTGGTGAGTATCAAGTAAAAGCAATCAATCGGAACATTAATATATGAATTATGCTGTATCCATCAAAGCAGACATTTGGATAATTACAGAGAATGATATTACAACAACTAATTTGAAGAGATATGAGCGAAATATATCTTTAGAAGATTTAGAATAGTAACTGGTTATTAAATGAAGTAAAGTCCTTCAAATTACAATAGAATTTCTAGTGACTCTCTTAATTAGTTAAGGAAATACTAATACATCATAATATAACAATCTACTAGTGTGAATCTATAGGAATAGAATTCCACTAACTGGAAAACCCTACTGTGATTTTTTTGGTATAAAATCCTTGATTACTACTTTGTTACCACACAATCAAGCGAGCGAGCGATATAATGTTACAACTTTGTTGTAAAATTGTATCGCTCGCCATCGTCAAAAAATATTAAAAGCATTTCTCATACAGGATAAAATTTTGGGCTGACGACCCTGACACCTTATTTTCTGGGTTGTTCCCCATGTCGGCCCTGTTTGGTTTGGGTCCGCAGGCCCAAACGACGATTTTGAAAAACGAAGTCCTCGTTTAGGCCCACTATGATTTTTCTACACAAGGTACATTCACTTGCAAAATTCTCTAATTATTTCCAAAAAAACAAGAACTTTATGAATCGTAATCAAAGTGGACTATTAGTGATGTTAGTATTGTCACTGTTATTTGTACATATATAGAGATGGAGTTCTTTAAACCGTTTTAAAGAACTCCATACTCAAGAACCAAAGAGTTTGCATATTGTGTCATACCAAAAGAATGATCATCATATTGAATGAACTTATTCCTGATATTAGAAGATCCTAACCAGTATATCACGTGTTTGTAATTCTGGTGACCAAGCTGCTTATATTAATAAAATTAACCCTTATTGCCCATTGCCCAAGACCACGTATGGGCCGACTCGACCGGAGTGATATAGGTAGCCTCACAGAAAACGGGCAGTGAAGCAATGCTTGCATTGCTTTTCGCCCGTGAATGAGGTTACCGAAGGCCCTAACCCGTCCCTCTCATCTTTTCCCGCTCTTCCCCCCTCTCCCTCCTCTTCCCCTACTCCCACCTTAAAGGGGGCAACGCACTTGTAACTCTTGAGTTGCAGGTGCCCATGGGCGGCGGTAGTTATTTACCATCTGGTGACCCATCTGCTCGTTAGCCCCTTATACCGTAAAAAAAAAATATAGGATATGTATTCATACTGTATCTACAGTAAAATATAAATTGTTCTTGTAAATTTGTCAAATATGCCAATGTTCCAGAAAAAATGGGAAATCAATCCGGTTAAGTGGTTTGGTATCTACATACATCATACAATGGATTAATTGTTTTTTTTATCACCGTAATAAACCACAGGCCATATCACACAGACACCTCTGACGCAACCTTTATAAAAACTGAACGAAATGAGCCGCAAAAAGTAAACAGTCGCTAAGTGAAACCGAACCCCTTCATGGACAAGTGATCAAGATTAATTGCACACTCATCAATAACGGCGTGTCAACCGGGCGATTAGCAATAGAGGGCGCTGTATCGCTGCGCAGTATTATACTTGGGATTAGTGTTACTTGAGTATAACTTGAGTGTTGTTAGTAATTGGAAACGAATGTTACAAAAATCAGTAGGTACTTACATGATCTTAAGAGTTTTTTAAATGCCACCTAAGCACTAAAATTCAGTACAGAGGTGGCATTTGTAGATCGTAATGTAAACTGAGGGTACACCTATTTTTAGAACACAACGTACAAACCTCAGTAACATAAGTGTTTTTTTTTGTAATTAATTACATAATTAACGTGGGAGAGCCATGCTTCAGCACGTATGGGCCGGCTCGGCTCCACTCGATCGTCGGATGCGTGGCATTGACGTGTCATGTCATTGTCATGTAACAATATATTAATTTAATTTTCAATATTCAAGTAAATTAATTAATGACATCGATAAATGTTACCTATTATTAAAAAAAATATTTATTTTCTTTTATATGTTATTATTTTTTGTGTCTTGTGTTTTATACAATAAGATATTTTTTCTTTCTTTCTTTTTCTTTCTGTTCTAAGAAAACTGTAAAATAATTTCTAATACCTCTGTATATAACTACTGTTCTTCAAATGATGTACAATAAAAAAGATATAAATAAATTTTACACCTGAGGTACGTGGGCCTTGCAACTCCTGTCATACCTACTTTTTGCTATCACTATAGTGCTGATTCAACGACTAGTCACGTAGTAATCATAGGTAGTGAGGTTCTGATATAAAATGAAATGCAATTAAAAATAAAGTAATGGTTTTCATATGGGGTAGGTACTGGGAAGCATTTTCATATTATACCACACACAAAAGGTCAATCAAAACTAGCTGCTGCACCCGGCATGCGTGGCAATGCAATTTTATTTTTTTATATAGATTTTTTGGGCCAGGAATACAGGAAATTAGGTCGTAACTCAAATTACTAAAAAACACACAACAAACTAACAAGTAGAAAATATTTTTTTATTGTAAAAAAGCTTGGGGTACTTTTTACTACATTTTTATAATAAGTCTTCTTTTATAAATAGCTATCAAACTATTTGTAATATTTGATGTTGAGCACCCCACTATTTGATGTCAAGCACCCCACTATGTGATGTTAAGCACCCCAGTAGTTGATGTTAAGCACCCCACGCTCTTTTACTAGTAAAATAAAAGTAATAAATTTGTAATCAAATTTTTTTTATGTGATATAACAACATTATAACAACTTTACGATGTTTACTTGTGCTCTGAGACCTTGCTACTTACCAAATTTAATGATCATGATCTTTTGATTGCGTTGACTAAGAAGCTTGATTTTTTTTACAACTTTAAGTGACTGCAAACTTAAGTATTTGATGCTAATTTCAACTTGATGCCTCCATGGGTTCCTGAGATAAAGAGTCTTGACAGGCAGAAAGACAGACGGATAACAAAGTGATCCCATACGGGTTCCTTCATTGTTTTTGTACGGTGCAATCTCCGTTTTGCCTAACGGCCTTTTGGATGAGATAATGGAGAAATCACGTCTCATTTGTTGCGACTTTAATTTCTGTCAAAGAGATCAAAGAGATTTGCGTTAAAGAGCTGCCACATCGAGCATTCATAGGACTGCCAAAGTTCCAGAAAATGGTTAGGGTTGACCATATAAGGATCGCAAAACAAGGTAGCTAACGATGTCGATTTAATGCTAAACTTTACAAAATCCACCAAAGAAAGTATTACAATATTCCACACTCCATAGACTACATGGCCCATCCATCATTATCCATTGACATTTTGATACACCCATCAACAAAAAAAATTCTCAATATTATTTCAAAATATCATCATATAACCCAAATGCATTAAGACGAATAAAATAAACATTCGTAATAACATTCACGTAAAAGCCATAACACTTGGCCAACATCGCCAATATTTGGACTAAACTTCTCTAATTAGTAAAGTTGGTCTGATATCCAGAAACATCTGTGTTTAATAGTTTAACTAACGCAGCTTGCAACTTTGCGTTTGTCGTGGGATAATTTGTGAAGGATTAATTAGAATACAGTTGACAAAATAGTACAGTATTATTTGTATTCGGCTTAAAAAGGAACAGATTTCTAGTTTATCATATATTATGTTTTGTTTCTTACAGGTTAACGGTCAAGTGATATTTTTATTTTGCCAATAAGCATATGTGAATATGTTTGTTAAACATCTACGCACAATAAAAAAAACTAACGCTGGTTAGTTGATATAACCTAACAAGCTCAGAAAAGGTAGGTAGACTTTGCATTAAAGGAACATTACATTATCCTTCTCAATGGAACACGAGTGGGATACACGAGGGCCAGATCTCTTTCAAGAGTACTAATGGCATTAAGTTTTCATACAATTAAACGGCCAAAATGATAGTAAGTGGTCTTCAATCTACGAATCAGTAATAAAGTTGTTACTTAAGCCTTCTGTTAACTGTAAAAGCTTAAAAATAATTTTTATTTTTGAAATTATAAAAAAAAAAATATTCCACATTGTTATTACAATACACGCCTGCATGCCACTGGGATCCAATTGAAAACCAGCGCTCTGGTACCTATCCGTACCAGGCAAGCTGAACTGGATCCTCTTTCGGTGCCGTCACGATTTTTAATGTTTTTTATTTCTCATCTGTGTGATTTCTTATTTTGTATTTTATTTTCTCCTTGTATTGTTATGTTTAAGATTGTCTCATCGTGCCTAAATAAATGTTTTTCTTTCTTTCTTTCTAAAAGCGACTTTATAGAAGGGATACATCATACAAATTTACTTAACTTGGAACTCATATCTATCAAAGGCTTTATTCAATTCTTAAATATAACTTCAATTCTCTACTGTACACACTTACACAGACGCATGCAAATCTCAGGTAACTAGGTGGTAAAACTACTAAACGATGACTTCAAAATAGTTGAATTTATATATGTTTGCTTGAGAAGATATCAAAACAGTGCTTTTAAATCTCCCAAATAAGTCCTCAGCTATACAAAAGCTCCAACTTGCTGGAATCTACCCGCTACAGAAACCATCAGTTCTCGAAGTTTCTAAATAACTTCGCTTGGAGCGTTTAGGTGTTTAGTAAACTGTCGGAATTTGCGGTCTATTTATATTTCAATTTAAAGTAAATCTGCTTCGAAATAGTCGTACAGCTATATTTTGGATTCAAACATTTGGATTTTGTGAGAAATTTATTAAAATATTTTGACGGGTTAAGGTTACTTAAATGTATGATACTAGTGGGCTTGCTTCGAGTTAACATGGGTTGAATAATTATCTACAATAGATAGCCTATGCCTATATAGGATAATCATTTATGATGGTTTAAAAAATATCCACCATGAATAAGCTACGACCATCTATAATAATGTACCTTTCGAAAGGTAAAAAAGAAGAAGATTCTGAAGATTACCCTCCAAATATATACTTTTTTTGATAATACCAGTATGGTTTTTACAGTATTGATAGTCTAGAAATAATAAATCTATATCTAGAAGAAAGAAAAGAAAGAAAAAATATTTATTTCTAAGTGACGTTAAAGTGCTTACAGTACGACGTGATAAAACATAAAAAAAAATAAAAAAATATATATCTAGAGAAGAAATACAAAATAAAAAATAACGGCAAAAGAAACAAAAAAGAGCCACATGTTACCTTGCACGCACTTGCACGTCACTTATTGAAATTGGTCACCGCTCAGCATTGATGCTGATGACGCCGGCAAGGGAGTTGCTGTGCGCCAAACAGCGCTGATTTTCAGCGGTGACCGTGTGGGGTAGGTGCGCACATATTAAATAAAATAAATATACATATATTTTTATATAATATTATGATCTACTTAAATAAAGATAAACTGGGTTGTGTATTTATGGCTGGCAACACTGGGGCGTGTCATCAGTCAAATGACGCAAGCCCTGTAACCCCCAAACTTCCGGGACGCTTGTCTTTAATGTGGGCTGTGTCCGGCTGTAACATGTACTCTGAAGACATTGTTATTTGTTGCACAAATAATGCGCCTGCGACGACTTTATTTTTTGGAGCTTACCCCGGTATGTCCAGGTTGCCAGCCTGTGTGAAGTGTTGTTTGTGTTGTGTTATTGTTGTGAAAAATGCAGACTTCATGGCTTATGAAGATCACACTCGGTAAGGTAATTACAGTTCACATATTCTGTGTTACAATTCAGAATTATTGTACTAAATTCTTAATATTAATACTTTATTTGTACAGTTGTACTGAACTCAAATATAGTAACTAATTTCTAGATATATGATGAATGTCTGTATAAATTAAATATAATGTAATATATAGTATTTAATAAATGGATTAATATTTGAATGTCAAAATTGAATGTTATTGATACCTTCAAGGTTAATACGGTTAATACGATACATTTAAGGTTCTTGTAGCTGCTTATGCAGGAATAGCATTTAACATGGAATGTTTGTTTTCAGGTTTTATTAGTGTTGGCAAGTTGTTGCAGCATACCTGATACAGACATGTGGTGCAGTACTTAGGTGGGTCTTTTTTTATTTTTTTTCAAATACAAAAAGTAAACACTAGACAAGACAAATGTCAGTGTTATAATAATTAATAAATTGATATATAATTGGTTGTCATGAGAATTATAATAAGAATTGTGTTCATATAAAATGATTAGCTAAAAATATATATATTTTATGTACTATTAATATTGATAAACATACATATTATTGATACCTAGTGAGAATATTACCAAACTAGGCTTAAGGCTCTTGTAGCTGCTTTTGCAAGAAAAGTTTCTTTATATGCAACATGAAAGATTGTTTTGTTTCCAGGTTACGCACTGGTGGTGGCAAGTTGTTCCAGCAAAGTGTTGCAGCGTACCTGAAACAGCCACGGAATGCAGTGGTGCGGTACTTTGGTACTGACAGGGGGTTTACCATGGATCGTTTGCTGAATCTCTGCTTCTCATGTCTCCAGCTCAATTTATCAAATAGATAAGTTGGTTTTCCTGTAGTGATGACCCCAAAAAGCAAACCAGATAAATGTAGTTGTCGCCTAGCAGCCATCTTAAGTATTCTTAGTTCATTTATATATGGTGTGATATGGTTTCTTTTAGGCACATGGACACAAAAACGAATACAGGCATTTTGAATTCGTTGGATTAAATGTTCAGTCCTTTTTAGCAAGCAAGGTCCATAAACTGTGTCACAGTAATTTAGTCTAGAGAGTATCAAGCTATCCACTACTAGTTTACGACTTGGTAAACTTAAGAATTGCCTAATGTTATAAGGCACCTTAAGCCGGTAGAAGCAATTACTCATTACTTTACCAATGTGAGCTTCAAAATGGAGCTGAGGATCTATTGTGAGACAAAGATTTGTAGCGGCATCTACTCTCTCAACCGTTTCGCCTTTGATGGTTACTTTTGGGTCATATGAGATCATGGTCTGCAATTGTTTTTTTGTACCTAGCAGCATAAATTTCGACTTTTTAGGATTAAGTACAAGTGAATTCTCTTCCGACCAGGATACCACCCGATCTAAATCATCATTGATTTTCCTGACAGCTTCAGTAGTACTGTTTGGTTTGCATGAGATGTAAAGTTGTATGTCATCAGCGTACATATGGTATCTGCAATTCCTAATAGAGTTTATAATGTCAGTACTGTACAAGATAAATAACAAAGGTCCGAGTATTGAGCCTTGAGGCACTCCTCTTGAAATCTGGAGGGGGGGAGAACAAACTTTTGAGCCATCCTGCTTAGTGATTTCTACACATTGTGTCCTACCAGTTAGATAGCTACTAAACCATTCCACTGTCTCCCGAGTGAATCCATAGTAACTTAGCTTTGACAATAGTAGTGTCGTGTTAATGGCGTCAAATGCGCGAGAATAGTCCAGCAAAACCAGAATAGATCCCTCACCCTGGTCTCTTGCCTCCAGGATATTGCCTACAACATCTGAAAGAGCAGTAGCTGTACTCCGACCTTTACGGAAACCGGATTGTAGGTCTGTTAGTAAAGAATTTTCTTCTAAGTATTCTACCAGCTGCAGGTAAACCACTCTCTCTAGTACCTTTGAGAGGCAGGGTAGGATACTGATGGGTCTCAGATCTTTGTGGTTTCGTGGATTACTGCATTTAGGAATAGGACGAACAACAGCACACCGCCACATGTCCGGAAACCTGTTTGTTTGAATAGAGGTGTTAATGATGTCAGTCACTGTCTGAAGGGTTGAGGTCAAGGTAATTTTTAACATATCCATGCCAATACCATCAAGTCCCTGGGCATTTGTTTTAATGTCTTTTATTATTTTATGTACCATCTCTGCACTGACAGGTTTAAGCTTGAAGTTAGACTGAGTACATTTGTTGAATTCAAAGAAAGTAAGGTGTGATATGGTCAAATCTGAATCGCCAGGCACGTCAAGAAATGCCATATTAATAGCATTAGGGTCATTGAAATTACTAGGCAGTAGGTTTTCCTTATGTGACGGCAGGACATCAGTTTTTAGATTTTTCCATAGTATTTTAGGTTCCTTAATGTGATTGTTAACACTAGAACTAAAATAAGCATTTTTTTCATTATATAAAGCCTTAGATGCCAGATGTTTCAATTCCAGGTAGTAGGTCCGATGCTGTTCTAATCTAGTACTGTGATATCTTTTTCTAGCTTGATCTCTTAGTCTAAACATTAAACGAATATTGTCTGTAATCCAGGGTGTTGGACGGTTTTTAAACTGTCTAGTTTTCTTAGGTGCATGTAAATCAAATAACTGGTTTATGTAAGTATTAAAAATGAACACCATAGAGTCCACATCTTGCATTGCACTGATTTCTGGCCAGGGTATAGACTCCAAGTCCATGATAAAGTGATGCTCCAGGATATCTTTCATAGGCCGATATGTAACAACTCGTGGTTTTATCTTATTTTTTTTTAAGCTTGTGTCGCATGTGATAAATGAATGGTGTCCTAGTTCACTGATATGATCAACTGTGACATTATGTACCCTGGCGTCTGTACATATCAAATCTATAAGTGTGCTAGTGTTTTCTGTGAAATGCGTTGGTGTTAAGATTACTTGGTTTAGATTCATACATGTTAGAAATTCTGTAATTTTTTTGGTTTTAGAGCTATTCGCGTCTAGCATATTTACATTTAGGTCTCCCATGAAAAACAAGTGGTCGTATGGAGACAGAGCAGTGATGCTGTCAGTTATACCATCTAGAAATTTATCCAGGTCAAGCCAGGGTGGTCGATAAGCGGTACCTACAAGAAGTTTTTTTCCGGATACCTTTATGGAGATCCACATTTCCTCTACTTCAAGGTGTGGCGGATGTGTTTTAGTACGCGCTGTAACCCCATCTTTAATGTAGAAGGCAACTCCACCTCCACGGCCTCCACGCACATGTGCAGGGCGTGGTATGTGCCTGAGTCTATACCCGGTGACATGTGGCGCGCGATCTTCCTCGCCCTTTCGTAACCAGCTTTCGTTCACAGCGAGTATATGAACCGCATGATGTTCCAAGGCTATTCTAAATTCGTCATGTTTTGTAGATAGTGAACCAGCATTGAGTAGACCGAACTTAAGGTTGTTGCCATTAATCATGGTTTACGGGTTTTTATGTTTAATACTAAGTTTGTGTGTCTGTTCAGTACATGTTTGTTGAGTGTGTGATTTTTGTTTGTTTGTTTTGTGTATGTATATAAAGAGTTTATAATAAGGTGATATATTATTTGTGTAAATATTAAGATTAATAAAATAGCTGTCGAAATGATTAATAATTGTAAATATGTTTGAATATAAGTGTGTGTTGTTTTAGGTTTAGTTTGTAAATAAAATGTTTGAAAATAAGTGTAGTTTGTTTTAGGTTTATTTGTAGAAGTAGTGAGTTGTGGGAAATACATAAACATACATACCATAAGAGATGCATACAACCAGCTCCAATATGTTGTATGAGTGTGAGTGAGTATGTGACATGCAAGGCTGATCAAGGCAATGCATATTAATGTATTATTAAGTAACCTATACCAATATCTAGGAAATACTGCTAGGGTTTGCTTTTTGACCAAACACAGACAAGTCTGCTTCATGTCGGAGACGGTGCGTAGGATCACCAGGCTTGTTGCGAGCGAGGACACGGCCTCGCCTCGTCCAGACGAACCTCCACCCGGCAGCCCCCGCAGCTTCCCTCGCTTTGCGAAATAACTGTCGGTTGGTGTATGTTAGCCGCTCATTGAGGTAGAAACGCCTAGATTAATACAAAGTAAATTATGAGCACTCTTTCTCTCATCTAGGAATAATGGGTAAACCTTATAGTGAAAAAGCGCCAGAATAGGCATGCTCCTAAGAAACAAAAGAAATATTCAAGCTTATGCTTTGTTTCTGACGGGAATAACGTTTCAAACACGGCTAAAAAACCTTTAAAATGTTCAATGAATATCAATTTTGTTCGAAATGGAAACGATAAGGAAAACACTTTTGTTAGGCGGCTTTTGCAGGTATATCTATACTATTATAGATACTAGTGATCCTGATTGCTGACCCAGAGGTCATGAGTTCGATTCCCACCCGGGACAAATAATTGTGTGATGAGCATGATCATTTATTCTGTGTCTGGGTGTAATTTATATATAATATGTATGTATTTAGAAATATATAAGTATGTTTATCAACAGTCTGGTTACCATAGGCCCTGCCTGGGATCAGACGGCCGGGTGTGTGATGTGTCAAGTTATTATTATTATTATCATAAAGCTGAAGAGTTTGATTGTTTGGTTAATCATGCTAACCTCAGGAACTACTGATTCGAATTGAAAAATCTTTTAGTCTTGGATAGCCTATTTATCAAGAAAGGCTATACGCTATATAAAATTCCGCTACGACCACTAGGAGTGGAGCAGTGATCATAAACGTAGGTGAAAATTCGTTAACGGCTTATCAAGGATAAAGACGTTTAACTTAACTAATATAATAAGTGCGAATGCGGGTGAGGTCGAGTTGATTAAAGACCCACATTTTGCCACCTATAATTTGGTCTTATTCACGTAATAGGGGGCAAGCCTATTGTCACCAAACGGGCACTTTGGGGTTCAAGGAAAATTAAGTCTTAGACGGTCGTCTGACTTGCCAAAATATACAATAATTTTCTTTTTTCTTTTTATAAAAACACAACTCCCACATTGAGAATGACTACTATGTCGTGGGGGACTTTACAAACATACAAACAACGTACACAAAAAACACCCAGACTAGGAAATGGAACCCACGACCTATGGCGTAGCAGTCTTACATATATGTTTTAACCAACAACTAATTGTAATAACGACACTGTATAGTTAAACCGTACAGGAGTATTATAAGCCCGATATCCGAAACTTAACACAAACAAGCAACTAATAACTAAACTGATGCAGTCTCGTGTTGAGTTTCAGGGCATAAATTCAGAACTCCTTTAACTAGCAAGCCATACCAGCCATAGCAATGAGCTCTTGGGTGGTGTTGCGCAGAGACTTGAAATTGTTCTTTAATGCGTACAATTATGAATTAATCTAATCAGGTACCTATAGACAGGTGCATAGACAGACATGTAAAAGATAATATGGTGAAGAAGAAGTAATTTCTGTAAAAAGGTGATGTTTTTTCTAGAATACGGTACGAATACATTCAAATTAAGAAAAACCTATCGATACACATCATACTATACACGTAAATATAAAAAAAAAATAGGCAGTTATGGGACTGCCGACAGAAGTGAAAACTTAAACGAAACGACGAACTTAAAACGTCACATTAGCAGGTTGGTGTAATTCATTTATAAGAAGCTGACAGAACTCAATGTTTAGATTAGCGCCCTCTAGTGGATCTAAATATGTATTATAAGCGTGACGGTCACGAGTTCAGTGCTAAACGACGGTAAGAGAAAACATAGACTATGTAAACTCGTTCTATAATTTAAATATGGATTAAACGTTTATGTTTCAGAAGAAATGTACCGCAAAAAGTAATTTCCTACTACAACGAAGCTGCTTTATGGAAAATATTACCCATAATACATGAACGTACTGGCAGCACTCATCTAAACTTGTACCATAAAATAAAAAGAATTACAAACTTCTTAGTACTTAGTTCAGCTTACGGGCTCTGTGATCTCAAGTTGCTTAATTAGCTGTGTCGTCACACGGTGGACGGCTTACGAAGTAGGGTAATGAGTTTGTGAAGTTCTGTGATGCATCAGGTTCTAGGTAGGGGGGGGGGGGAGGTGGTATTTATTTGCGGATATGTGTAAACTTGGAGGTATAGTTAACTCTTCTGCCTTGGGTGTAGAAAATCCAAAGTTCAGTAATGAGCTCTTGTATACTAAAATTATTGCAGATAATGTAGATATCTTGCTGTACATTTGACTGTATATCTAATAAAAAAAAAATTAGCAAAAGTCTTCTTAAACCAAATGTTCAAGTTTTACGGTTAAATGGTGTAGGGGTTTACTGATCCATATTAATGTATAATAACAATTATCCCAATATTATCTCTTAAAGGTAGAATACTTACTTCAAATTCAAATGAGTACACCTTATTAAATTAAGATAGAATTACTGAAATTGGTTCACAAATGGGAAAGATATCGTGTAACATACCTACACAAAGAAAAACAATATTCATTCGCATTTCGAACCTCCTCTTTTTTGAAGTCGGTTGAAAATAATTTTTGCATTTATTAGCTCAATCTTGAGAATGATATAGGTATTCACATCACGCTACGTCCCTTTGGGTCGGAACAGTGACCATTAACGCAAGAGAAACTGCGGAGAACTCATATCACAACATATTATAAAACAAAGTCCCCCGCCGCGTCTGTCTGTGCCGCGCCTGTCTGTCTGTTTGTTCGCTATAAACTGAAAAACTACTGAATGCATTTCTATGCTGTTTTCACTAATAGACAGAGTGATTCATGAGGAAGGTTTTGGTGTATAATTTGTATCCGTGCGAAGCCGGGGCAGGTTGCTAGTATTCAAATAAAATTATACTTTCAGTCAAGCCTTACAAAAGATAAATGACATATAGACTTTTAATATTAATAAAAATAAAATTTAACATCTTAAGATTTCAACTTCGACTTTTGACATGCAATGCTCCTTGTGGTTGTCAAATCTTTTGATACATAACCCAGAAAAATTCATACCCTAAGATAGAAAAATGTCTGGAGAAGATCTTCCAAAAGAAAATCTTCACAAGACACAAGTATATCCTAATCCAAGTTTCCGGGCACCCAAAGTACCACTGGACTAATCCTACGTTCTTTTACGTCATCCAGAATACATTCCACTTGACTGACATTGTAATCCCTCCTCTCGAAAGCCCTTTAGATGAGAGTCAGGGTTTAATTCTACGTCGAATTCACAAAGCAAGAAATTACAAAATATTTCAGGAGAAAACCGAGTGCTCTTATAATCTTAAGATCTCTCGCACCCTTAGACCGTTTATTACATAACACCTTGAATAAATAAAACCTTCGTAACGGTGTGTAAGACAACCTATACACACGGCTGAACCGAATAGCCGACGGCAGACCGAACATTATAATAACTCGAATAAACAATTCTACAAAATAAAATTTTAAAATAATAAACATACTTACAATAATAAATATTACGGTATAGATTTTTTTTTCTTTTTGTTTTTTTATATAGGGGTCACATATTATTAGTATTGTAATTAAACCCTCCAGCTATGCGATATTGTGTTAGGAGTAGGCTCACGACCCTTGTGTACTGGGTGGGGTTCGAATCTGCAACTACTTGTTCGCAAGTCCGACGCCTTAGTCATTATGCTACAGCCACAAACATATTACACATATTACAAATCCAGTGATTTCGAGATCAGTGGTAAATTTATAACGTGTAAAATATGTATTTTATATCTAGTTTTTAGTTGGAACAAACATTAATTATTAAATAAAGTATCAAGTTTGATTATCAAATTATTGTATTAAATAAAACAAAAATTGCCCGATCAGCGAGACTGTGTATCACTTTTCTGTGATGCCACCTACACGGGCTGTCTATAACATGCTACGAAGCTACGAAGCTCTACGTATGTCTACGATATGTTAAATCGTCTGTGCGATCGGCTTTGTTCATAATTCTAACTAATATTATCTACATACATGTATATATATAATGCTTTATAGATGTAAACTGAAGTGATAGATGTGAGAGTGCGCTTTGGTGGCTTCGGTCACCTTCTCGGTCGAGTATTGTACATACCAGGAATAATTTAAATTGCTGATGGTAGAAGTTTTCATAGTCACACCTCCACTCACCATCGAACTCAAAGTTCGGTGTTTGATCTGCACGTAATAATAATAATAACTTGACGCATCTCACACACGGCCGTCTGATCCCAAACTAGGCAGAGCCTGTACTATGGTAACCACGCAGCTGATAAAAATACTTATATATTTTTAAATACATACATATTATAGATAAATTACACCCAGACACAGAACAAATGATCATGCTCATCACATAATTATTTGTCCTGGGTCGGAATCGAACCCACGACCTCTGGCTCAGCAGTCAGGGTCACTAACCACTAGACCAAGAGGCCAGTCAGACATGGAACAATTATTTGCGTGAGAGTTGTTTTGAGTACTCTCCTTTTGTGTTCGTTACTAGAATATTATTATTAAATCTACAAGGCCCTACAACTTACGATATTTATCTACCACGGGAGTAATAGTAAAAGAAAACACTTGAAGGAAATTGCATACCATCGAGTTATAAAGATCTAAAGTTTTTGTAGGCTAACGTTTTAAACGTTAGCGTTACTTGTAAGAAGAGATTCGTGTTGAAGTTGATAAATTTTATACAGGCTTTATATAATCTATACTAGTAGCATATAAATGCGAAAGTAACTCTGTCTGTCTGTCTGTCTGTCCTTTATCTTATTTGGTAAAGAGATAGACTAAGCCTTGCAGAAGGCAAAGGGCTTTCAGGACTTTTCGTTGTAAAAATAATACTTGCAAAATTGAAATGGGGATGAAAGTTTGTATGAAGTCGCGAATACCAGGTGGTCATTTATGAAGTTATTTACAAAATCGAATCGCAGTATAAAATAAACGAGAATATGGTCTTGTTAATTATATTTCTATATAACAAATGAGTTGGTCATCATGAAGTTTTACATACACATTGTCAGAGGTGAGAAAAAGACATAGAAAACCTTTCATCCAGCGATATTAATACGAGCAAAGCCACGGGAAAAGCTAGTTTGATGTAAATCCGGTTAGTAACAAATATATGCCTGCTTCAGACATGTCTAAAAAAGATGTCGTAATATATTTTTGGGTTATGTAATACAAATACTGAGATGATGGATCGTTGTTTCAGGTACCTTGTTAAGGTAATACAGCTCCTATGAATCATTAAATTTCAACATGACTAAGCTTGGATTAGAAATTATGTACAGTCTATTACCAGCGGTAAATTTAAAGTGTAACTGAATTATATTCTATAGCTATTGAGATGAGATCGATATCATAACCACACGGTTCGAACGGCCTATCATATTGGGTGCAAAGTCTGGCACAGTCTTACATATTTTAGCACAAGAAGATTTTTTTTGTGCGTGTGGAAACCCCCTCGGACCGTCACCCCACCGGGGTTTTAGGTGGGGCGGTGTGTTGGAATCGAACCGACTAAAACCACACAGTGTGCCCTACTGTGCCTAAATTAGGATTGATCCGGGAACAAGCACAAGAAGATCCTTTTTTTTTTTTTTTGTGCGTGTGGAAACCCCTTCGGGCCGTCACCCCACCGGGGTTTTCGGTGGGGCGGTGTGTCGGAATCGAACCGACTAAAACCACACGGTATGCCGTACTGCGCCTTAAGTAGGAGGGATCCGGGGAGCACAAGAAGATCCTAACGTAAGCGTAATATCTATTTATTTATGTAAACTTTTCCAGTGGAGACCCGTGCCGCAACATTGTGTTGATAACATAATTAAAAAATAAAGCTCTTGGATTTGTATCCTAACCTAAGTTGAATACAGTGGATGAAAAATTATTAATATGACTGATTTGGCAATACTTCTGTCCAAACCATTTTGGCTGTGCGTCGATGTTGAATGTTCACATCTAGCGTCCTTCCAACTTAACCAATCTATGTGGGCAGAAGCTCAAATAAAAGAACTCTTACCAGCGAGTGTTTCACAACCAAAATGAGCTGCATACCTCAAATCCAACCGGAGGTATTGAGAAAGCTATGAAAACTTAAGAAATGTACAGGAGAAAATCGCGTTCGAGCAAAGCTTGAAAAGGACTTTTTCCAAAGCTTTCATTTAAAAAAATAAGCAAATCAGTTACATAGAACAGCCGGACGGAATGGGAATAGATTTCATAATTTAACTATAGATATGCACATTTGGTACAAAGGTGGACTTGATGTTTAAGGCATTCTTTAGCGTAAAAGGTACGGTGCAGTAACTACACTTATTTATGTAGGAGGGAGCGGAAATAAAAATTGGAAATCTCGGATCTTGTCTTTAATATGTTTCTTTTTCTATTTTCCTGCCTCAATCAACCTCGCGACGCGTACGCACTCGGCACTCCATCGTCCCCACCATATCTCTCCTTTTTCTTCCTCACACGTATTTCCATCTTACTCACATCTTTCTTACCGCGTCCGTCATTCCCCAGATCGTAGTGGGGCCGATTTGTAACCTAAAAATTTGTGAAAAATTTTACTTGGCAAACCACTACAAGAACAATTCGGGGTTCTTGTTCGTGCAAGGTCATTCTCATTCTAGTTCCTTGTACTTGTAAAGAAAGGAGTATTTTATCCTTTAAAGTTAAAGGGATAAACCTAAAGTCTTCTACTTACCAAGTGACTCTCGTTATACTTTTAGCTAAGGTACTTTAGATAATCGTAGCTAAAAATAATTCTCTAAATAAAGTAGATTTCGTGCCTGAAGTTCTAAGTGCCACTTAAATATTTTCTTAACAAATATAACTTTTACTTATATTTCTAAATTATTGTTATTGTATTAAAAGTCTCTTCTTATTTTTCAAGAAACCCCACTTATAACAATTTATTCGACCCACCGATTCTACCTCTTTGGTCTTGGTCCCTAAGTCTCTGAATTTTGTTATTTAAGGAAACGGCGTCTTTTTTTCTACCCCTTAGTAGAAACTGGGTACGGAATTAAAAAAGTACACAGAAATATGCCGTCTGTGACAACTTTAGACGAGGTAAGAAATAATGAAGTGAACTGCTTGGCTGCGTTTGGTCCATTATATGTTGTTACTCGCTCGCATAACAGTTGGGTACTCGCACCATGACTTGAAATGGACCTTGCTACGTGACTCAAGCAGCTGCACTCTCGGCGCGTAATTTATTTTCTGGCACATGTACTTGACGATGTCTTCTGCCTTAGTAATGTAGTGTACGGGAAATATGTACACCGGGATGTTCAGCGCAGTGGGACTCACCCGACAAACCATCTTCATCAGCCCAAATCTTTGCCTTTATAGGCAAGGGTTTAACAGGTAGCCATGAGAGGTGCTCGCAGTGACCGTTAAGTCAGCAGCTAGAAGCAGAGTCGGTGACAAAACTGCTGGCAATTATCTTGTATCCAGGCATGCACCGCGTGTTTACATTACTTACACGCGCTATTGACCGAGTTATTGGCTCAGACTTGCATACCTCTTCTAGTTCTGTGCCCAAGTCTGTGACAGTGATCTGGGATGCGTCCAACATCCTCTGTATATCTGTAAATTTGCTTTTAAAAAGACAATGTCCTTCAGCAGACTAGTAACATCGACATGGTCAAAAGTGACGGGAGGTAACTTATGCAAGTCCTTCGCCACAGACATGGGCACGTCATCAGGATCAGTCTCCGTCAGCAGCATGATGATGGTTTGTTCACTTTCTTTGTCACGCCGGTAACACACCTCCTCTGGTAATTTTTATTTGGCAACCGGAACACCAGATAATAAATTCAAATTAAGCTTTACATTATATAGCTTTTCAAATGCCTAATTTGCAATAGCTCTGCTCAAAGAAATTTCCACTAAATATAATATCAGTTTAAACGTATGAATGGATAAGCTTCTAGCTAAATGTTGGCCACATGTAAGCGGCGGCGAACGTAGCAAGTGATCTTAGTCAAAGCTATTTCTCCTTTCAATTTCTATTAAATAATACAAATATATACATTTTCTTGAAGGTGAAGGAAAATAAAACTGCGACATTCGTCTTGTTTCTCCAACGAATTGTGTACGTTATAAAAAACCTTGTAGAAATAAGTGACCCTTTACGGCACATTACATGACATGGGACACTCTCAAGGGGTTATGTAGTCGTGACCGTTTTCCAAATGATGGAGTTTTTGTTAAAAAAAAAACTGTCATACGTATTTGGAACTAGTACAGAATTCAAATGAAGTTAAGTGGTTTGTTTTGTTTAATGCAAAGAATATACTCTCGTTATTTTTAACTGACTTCCAAAGAGGAGGAGGTTCTCAATTCGTCGGAATCTTTTTTTTTTATGTATGTTCACCGATTACTCGAGCCCTGAAAATTATTTTTTTGTTTCAAACACACACTAGGGTTCCCAGGTGGATTTAAATTTTCCCATAAATGTTTTCGTTTGCTCCGAAACATCCGAAACAACAGTTTCTCAAAACTCATCATCCAAGGCATCATCATCGTAGCTTTAAGTTATTCTTACCGTATAAAGTTGCCTTACTTTTGTTAAATGTATCCCTATCAACATAAAAATGTTTACTCAAGTAAGAACGCCGCTCACTATTTTATAAAACATTTGTTAATATACTCCAAGTATTTGTCTTACTTAAGTTAGCGAGCATTCCGTACGTACTAATGTAGGTACATGCATTTATTTCAGTCTAAGAAATTACCGTTAGCTGTTATATGACCGCGGTACTTCTAGATTTTTTTTTTTAAGGTATAGGGGGCAAACGAGCAGACGGGTCATCTGATGGTAAATGACTACAGCCGCCCATGGGCACCTGTAACTCAAGAGTCACAAGTGCGTTGCCGCCCTTTAAGGTGTGAATAGGGGAAGAGGGGGAGAGGGGGAATGAGCAAGAAGACGGGAGAGGAGAGGAGGGAGAGGGGAAGGATGGGAATAGGGGAGAGGGAAGGGTTAGGGCCTCCGGTAACCTCATTCACGCGGCGAAAAGCAATGCAAACATTGTTTCACTGCCGGTTTTCTGTGAGGCCGTGGTATCGAGCGGAGTCGAGCCGGCCCATACATGCCGAAGCATGGCTCTCCCACGTGCAATCTAGTCAGTGAAACTTAAAAAATATAAACCATACTAGTGTTAATTTGGATATTGTCAAATAATTGAAGTATATGTCGCCTGTCGCCTTTTTTTATGAAATTAACTATCCTTTTCCGCACCCATGACAAGGTTTACTCAAAATATAATAATGAGTTAAGACGTGATAGCGTTACAATCTAATAAACTTACGTTCGCATTTAAGATGTTCGTTAGTATTTAAAACAGACTAAGGGAGTAACATCACATCACAGGAGCAATTAACAGTAACTCACGTAATGAAACCGACGATCAGGATCACTGAACTAGACGTAAGTAATTGTAAGATATTTTTTAAACAGTATTTTATTAGTGGTGTACATCTATCTACTCCCTCCCACGTTTCATGGAGCTCTAATGCTCAATACCAGCACTAAGCTTATTAAAAAATCAAGTCATAATTTCACTCTACAATTTATTTTCTTTGATACCGACACGACATGACCAACCTACTTAATCTTTTTATTTTTAGCCGGCCTTTGTGGTAAAGCAGTTAAACATTAATTGCACAAGTTCTAGACTCTGTTTATTGCGATGCTTTTATATAATTCACCTGTCCGCTTTCTCTGTTCATTTTAAATGCAAACATAGACGATTTTAATTTGTATTCCTTCTGCATGTCAAATATTTACTTAGCTTGCCCTGAATTCGTGTTTGTTGCTGAAATATTATTGTTATAGAAAACTTTGCTAGGACGTGACAGTAAGGCATCCGTATTTTATACAATACATACACTTACGTCTGTATTCCGAACGGGGTAGGTATAGGCGTAAAAATACCTGGACATTCAAACGGTCATAACTTGTAAACGGATAGTTTTTTATTCAAAAATTCTTATTGCGTTTTTTTTTCTAATCTAATTCTTATTCCTATTTTTTTTTTTTTTTCGTGTGGAAACCCCCACGGGTCATCACCTCACCGGAGCTAACGGTGAAGTGGTATGTCGGAATCGAACCGACTAAAACCACACGGTGTTCCGTCACAAGTGGGTCTATTGCAAGGGACCCGGGATACCCTAAGAAGGAAGCCACCGGGAAATGCTAGACTCATGCCCTTTCAGTGATTTAAGTAACTTTTCCTTTTTCAAATACACCCTGTATACATTTAAAGATCTTCTGTTATTTTATTTATTTATTTCATTATTTGTTTTAACTCACTCAAACTTCAATTCATTTCATTATAATGTGTCAGAAAACAGCGCCATCTAGCTAAATTATCCAGAACTCCTTATAACTATTGATCCTGCATCCGGCAATGATACTTCACACTTCAGTTTGAGCTTGGTGGTTTATTTTGGGTGACTTTTTTGGTTTATACATACTTTTTTTTTGCAATTAGGCCGCCCTTTGTACATTATCTGTATGGCAAATGTATGTATGATAATTCTACTGTAAGACTGGTGTACAAATAAAGTGTTATCTATCTATCTATCTATATTTATATATTTATTGCCTAGTCAACAAGTTTTATCCCACTGAAATCCTCTAAAAGCTAATAATCGAAATTAATAAAAAAATGCCCATAAAGCTTTATTACTCCAAAATTACACATTCTGTACACAAAAAGGTGTTCAACAAAATAATACAAATAAAACACGAAATATGCTAACTTAATCAAAACATTTATTCGTCCCCCAAATTACTGAAACGCCTTCCAATATTCCTTATACATTCAGGCTTACTCCCGAAGGCTCGAAATGTAATCATAAAGAACAAACTTCAGATTACGGTTACGTGGTTAGAATTAACTGGCAGACGCGCGTTCCAATATTTCACTGTACGGAAAGTGTTTATGAGACAAATTCTTAAAAAGTTTGTATTTGAATAAAAATGTTATGTTATATACAGTATTATACAGGTTGCTACATAAAGGTGTGGTCATATATTACGGTTATAGGTCCTGTGGATCCCATATACAACGAACAGCGCTTACAATTTGGTAAATTCGTAGTTTTTAATATAGAAATCTTATATTGAATGATAAGCTTAGCTTAGCATGAGATAGAACTGACGTGAATAAAACTATGGGTATTTAATATAAAGGATGGTCATGGAATGGCCGGATTTTTCGGAATTGAAATTGACATGAAAATGTTGTTTAGAAATGTGCAGCTACGTGAAAAAAAAGCATTTTTAGAAAGTAAAAATAAATACCAAATGAGACATCTATTGTACTTTAACTCGTAGATATCAAATAAACAACAAGAAAAGTTCAAATAAAGATTTGGATCTGAAGGATAAAATGGGTAAGAAAGGTAATATTTTACAGCATTAAATGTTATTTTTTCTTAAAAAAGACATCATCAAAATTTATCCCCAATACTTAAAGAGTACGTCTTACATACCTCTGTGCAAATACATTCAGACACCGTACGAAGAAAACAAAACAGTTTCGGTTTAAGTTTCAAAGTTCTTAAAGTGACATAGTTCTTTTTAGTATTCCAGGAAACCAAGTGTCAATATCTCAAATTGGAAAATCTCAACACCACGTCAACCGTTCTGAAATTGAAAGGAGCTTCATATCTTATTCCCAGTATAGACTAAAATAGCACAGCAACTACCAGAGATAGAATTACTACCGATTGATATCGATGTTAATTTGTTTTGTATTTATTGTTAATTGTAGTTTGAATTGGTTTCATCCAATCAAATCAATTAGTACAATTAACTATCCGCAGGCGGGTTGTACGCCTTTACTTTTTTATACAATGACGTTTGCGGAGGGGCACACAGCACATAGTGGTGGTAACTGCAGACTTCCGAAAGGTGTAGATATTTCCAATTTGAACCCCAATTTCCCCTCAATTTAAGCAGAAACCCATACCTTCCTCAAATTCAAATTCAAATTTAAAATCATTTATTCAATTAAGACACTAAGTGACATTTATGAACGTTAAATTGAAGCTAGAGTTAAAATCATAGATCGCACAAACAGACGCCACAGCATATACTGGATTGTCAAGGTAAATTAGGTGAAAAACACCAAAATCTACTGCCCGTTTGTGTCGATCTATAACTTCCAGTTTCCAAAATGCGTAGGGCCTTATGAGAAGAATACTGGCAAAGAAACTCATGGCCACTCTTTTTAAAAGTCAGATCTTCAGGTACAATAGTGTTAGTGTTATACGAAAGGTTGCAAGCAGGATGCAAGCTGATGCCACCTGAATTTCATTTTATTGAAATGCTCCAAAAGCTAACGTACTAAAAAATAAAAATCACTCAGTGATACCGTTGAAGGTTTGAACCTATTAAACATAGAAATCATTCAAGGTGCACATCTACCTTCATTCAGTTGCAGAATCTACTGTTAAAAATAATTCGTGACTGGATTAAGAGGCTATAGTTGCAGTTGATCGAACCAAAATAATAGTATAGGCTAAAGCATCGCTGACTAGGCCGACCAGTCACCCCAAGCAGCACCCGTTCACGAGTATGACGCATGGACCAGCCATCATCTCCTTCGCCGTATCAGAGGGAAAGAAATGACCCGCCACATGACGACGCCGCAAGCAATGACATTTTAGTGAGCATGACGAACCATAGTCGAGATACTGATAAAAATCACTAATAGTCAAATTACCATAATAATCGTCACGCATTACTTTCAACTGACAATGGTTTGTTAATAATTTAGCTTAATTATGAGACAAAGAAGTTTGTGTGTATATACCTAATGACACCTTAAGCCCACGACTGTTTGTCGTTTAGATAATCGTTGATCGTATAGTAGGATTTCCTAATAAGGTGATTTTTTACCGTTCCCTTGAATTTATCTACAGGAAGGTCGATTACATGTATAGGAATTTTATTATAAAAACGTATACCAAGTCCTTCGAACGAGTTGTGTACTTTATGTAAGCGATGATAGGTCCCAACGAGTTTAGACTTGTTTCTTATATTAATATTGTGTATATCACTGTTTTTCTTATAATTATTAATGTTGTGCCTAACAAACATAATATTTGCAAATATATACTGTGATGCAACAGTTAAAATACCTATATCCTTAAACAACTCTCGAAGAGAGACTCTAGCACCTAAGTTGTATATGGAGCGGATGGCTCGTTTTTGGAGAATAAAAATCGTTTCAACATCAGCCGCCTTGCCCCAAAGTAGTATACCATAGGACATAACGCTGTGAAAGTAACTAAAATAAACTAGCCTAGCTGTGTCCGTATCAGTGAGCTGACGTACCTTCCAAACTGCATAAGCTGCCGAACTAAGCCTACCTGCAAGGCTGTCTATCTGGGCTCCCCATTGTAGTTTACTGTCTAATGTAATTCCTAAGAATACTGTTGAGTCTACAATACTTAACATTTCATTATTTAGAGTTAAATTAGTACCTGGCTGTTTTACATTTGGCATAGTAAATCTCACACACTTTGTTTTATTTGCATTCAGTAAGAGATTGTTAGTTGAAAACCAATATAATACATCATTTAGTGCCCTATTCACATCGTCAAAAACTGTTTTCTTACGATCGACTTTAAAAATAAGTGACGTATCATCAGCAAATAGAACTATATCACAGAGATCTTTTAAATAATAAGGTAAATCGTTATACATATGCGAAAAAGTAGAGGACCTAATATAGAGCCCTGAGGAACGCCCATAGTAACCGGTAATCCAGAAGACCTCGCACCATTGACATCTTCATGTTGAATTCTATCCTTCAAGTAGGAAACAATTAGTTCCAAAGCAATGCCGTTAACACCATAATGTTTAAGTTTAAGAAAAAGCGTGCTATGTTCTACACAGTAAAAAGCTTTTGAGAGATCGCAAAATACACCTATCGCATCTTGCGAATTCTCCCATGGATTAAATATATGTCTCACAAGAGTTGCACCAGCATCAATTGTTGAACGACCCTTTGTAAAGCCAAATTGTTCTTTGTGAAATAGATTATTTAGATTAAAATGGCTTTCTAGTTGTTGCAAAATAACTTTTTCAAAAATTTTACTAATAGCCGGCAACATTGAGATTGGCCTAAAGTTACTTGGTTCAGTTGTACAACCCTTCTTGAATAAAGGTATTACTTTACTATACTTCATCAGGTTAGGGAAAACACCAGAATCAACACATCGATTGAATGTTATAGCTAGAAATGGTGCTATATCAATTATAATAGTCTCTATTAATTTAACAAAAATTAATTTATTAATTAATTCTAAGAATTCAGGGGATTTATGGTTCCCCATAAATCCCCTGAATTAAGAGACTTAAACGTTTTTATAATGTCACAGACATTTATGACTTACAGGGTTTATGAATTCAAATTCAAATAAATTCTTACATTCGTTTACATTGGCCCTTAACAACAATTCAGACCTTGACGCACAAGAATTCAAGGTACTGGTTGTACTAATTGGTATATTTGTGAAAAAGGTATTAAAAGATTCAGCTATGTCTGAGTTGTTTGTTATAAACCTATTATTAATATTTAATTTTAAATCATTATCTGGAGGTTTACTACGTCCAGTTTCATTATTAATAATGTTCCATGTAGCTGTTATTTTATTATTTGAAGACTTAATCTTATTACTTATGTATAAGGACTTTGCCATAGTACATGTTTTCCTAAAAATCTTTGAGTAATTTTTGACATATTCATGAAATTTTGGGTCAAAATTACTTTGTTTCATAGCATATAAATCATATAGCTTTTCTCTACTTTTGTATATTCCTGTTGTCGCCCAGTCACAGAATGTCGTTTTTGGCCTTTGCATTATTGTTTTTGACTTAAATATACTGTTAAATTCGATTTCTATCATATTGAAAAAGTAGCCGTAAAGCTTATCTGGATCTCTTTGAGTCCAATCTAAACTGGAAACCTTATCACTAATGTTATTACTAAAATTCGATAATCGGTTACTAGTCATGGGCCTGCATATAGTTTTGTTTATTCTATTTTCTCTCATACAAGGAAATGTAACAAATTGCCCACAGTGATCAGATGTTAAATCACTTAAAATTGACCTATTTAAATATTCACCATTGCTAAAGATGTTATCTAAGCAAGTTGCCGAATGAGAAGTAATTCTTGTTGGCTCAGAAAATAAATAATTCAAGTCAAATGATTCAAATAGGCTCACTAATCTTATACTGATAGGACACTTTTCTAATGTATTAATATTGAAATCTCCGCAAACTACCAAAACCTTACTACTGACACATAAACGCTTCAAAACTTCTTCCATAACTATCTCAAATATGCTAAAGTCACTCTGTGGTGGCCTATACACACTAACTATAATATGGTGTTCCAGTTCTATACAAGAAAGTTCTACAGTGCGCTCAGCAGACAAATTTACAACATCTTTCCGGTTTTTGCACTTAATACTATTACGAACAAAAATTAACGACCCTCCATGAATCGACTTCCTTCTTACATACACACTTCTAGCAGAATAAAGTTCATTATCAAGTATTAACTGGTGTGCCTGTAGCCAATGCTCTGTGATACAGAGCACATCAACATTATATTTATCAAAAAATAATTCTACTTCTAAGTCTTTCCTAGATAATTCTTGAATATTTTGATGAACTATGTTTATGGTCATTGACTTTTTTACTTTATTGCTACAATTTTTATTTATTTTTGTATTTCTACTAACAATACTATTATTGTGTAAATGATTTGATATGCAAGAGACAGGCTCTATTGTCTTAGCAATTAATTTAAAGAATTTATGTCACAATGTGCGGCCAAGCTATTGCCTGAATCAATATTAATAACGTCATTGTTAATTAGCTCAGATGGAGCACTATATGAAGCCAAATGTTTGGCTACAGTGTTCTTACATTCTAAGGGGTGCTCTATAGGAGCTGTCAAGTTAGCCAAGTTCTTGGCTTATATTCTAAAATAATATGATAGCGAAACAGCTATTTGTCTTTTAAAATAATACGGCAGATAATAACTATCTGTGGTTGAAAAAATATTATCATATACAATCCTATTGGTGTCAATTAAATGAAATTTATTAAAAAATCTACCATTAATCTGGCTTGTTAAATTTAACATAGTCATATTTAAATTAATCCTAATATTTTTTTCATGTTGAGACAACCCTTTGCTAATTGGCAGTGTATTGGTATTGGTATTGGTGTAGGGCTCTGTTTCCGCATCTAGACTCATATGCGGTCCATTATGCGTTCAGTCAGGCTGACTAGTTGAGCCAGCCTAGCTCCTTCCAGAAGCACAGAAGCCTCCTGGGGCGTTCACAGGCTTCTAGGAGCGACCTCGCTCCCGCGAGGATACTTGCCCGTTGTGTGGCCACTCCATCGCATTCCAGGACCACGTGGGAGGCCGTTTCCTCCGCGTTGAGACAGCCTCTACATAGAGGACTGCTTGCCGCGTTGATAGTGAATAGGTGTCGGTTTAGGGCCAAGTGGCCCGTAATGGTTCCTACTACTATTCTGATGTCAAATCGGTTGAGACTGAGCAGTCTGCACGTTAAACGTGGTGAGACCTCCGTCAGCACCAGTTTAGACTGCCTACAGCCGGGTGTGTCGGCCCAACGGCCGTTGTGCGCTTCACGGGTCCGTTGCCTTACCCATGAGCGAAGTTGATTAAAGGGAAGTGGCAGCAGTACAGTTGGACCTGCCACTGACGTTACAGATCCCTTCCTTGCCAGCTCATCGGCGGCGTCGTTCCCAAGTGAATCACTATGCCCCTTGATCCATTGAAGAATTAGCCCATTGGCAGAAGCTAGACGTTCCAGGGTCTGGTGGCATTCGTAAATGAGACCGGAGTTCATGGTGTTGCCCTCCAGGGCCTTTAGGACGGCCATACTGTCTGACAGTATACGGATGTTGTGCTCCTTTATACCTCTTGACATGACCGCGGTAGCGGCGTAGGTTATTGCAACGCACTCACATTGAAATATGGAGCTGTGTTGGCCCAGCGCCAGTGATATTGTTATATTCAGGTCTTGTGAGAAGACTCCGGCTCCAGTCCCTGTCCCCATCTTGGAACCGTCCGTGTATATCCGGACTTCGTTTATGCCAGATTGATCTCTGTCGTTTTCAGATAGTTGTATTTGGTACCTCCTTCCGAAGATGTGTTGTCTGGGGATCCTATCGCATGGGGCAGCTATTAGTGGTTGATATTCCACTAATTGATTCCATAGTTTGGAATGGGGACCCTCTAGGTTGCACCACAGACCCAGGTGCTTGAGTCTGATGGCTGCCACAGCTGCTTCCTGTTGTATATATAGATCTAGTGGTGCTAGATCTAGAGCCACTTCAAGGGCAGCTGTGGGTGTTGTGCGCATGCAGCCAGTGACGGCAGCACATGCGAGTCTCTGGAACTGCTGCAGTTTATTTCTGACTGTACTTAGCTCTGTTCTCTGCCACCAGGCAATAGCACCGTACGTGATGATTGGCCGTATGACCGTTTTGTATAGCCATAGTGTGATTTTTGGTGATAAGCCCCAGCTTTTGCCGAGGAGTCGCTTGCATTGGTAGAAAATAATGCTGGCTTTGTTCAGTTTTGTGTCCAGGTGCCTGTTCCATAGGAGTTTACTGTCCAGTATCACTCCTAGATACTTGACCTCCTTGGTAAGGGCTAGACGGGTGTCAAAAAGTTTAGGTAGTCTTAGCTCTCCTAAACTACGTTTATTTGTGAACATAATCAACTCTGTCTTTGTCGGGTTCACTGTTAAGTCGTGTTTCTCACACCACTGTTCAACGACCTTCAAAGCGGACCTCATTCGGTCGCATACCACACTCTCAAAGGGCAGTGTAAATAATACTATTTTATTTGCATTGAGTTCCGATAATTGTTCAAAGTATTTTATGAATGTTTTTTTATTTACAGTACCCCTATTGCCACTGAAAATTATGAGACTAGTATTTGTATCAAAATTTGCACTAATAACCTTTTCTAGAATCATATTATATGTTAGGTTTGGCATACAAAAGTTGCTAAATGAATATTCCTTATTTGCGTTTGTCATTAACATACCTAAACCTTTACCAATTTCATCGCTAAACATTAATATATTATTATTGGTACTGTACAATTGATTTTGACTAGTTGTTTTGCCATTCTGGAAGTTAACTACATTATTGTTATTTAATGTCAATATCCTAGGGGCACATGTTACAGGCAAACTGTCTAAAGAACTAGTGGTTTCATTGTGGTTATCAGAAAAAAACAATGAATCATCTCGTTCAAGTATACAATAAATTTAAATCATAAATCAACTTAAGTGAAGATTGAGTTTATTACTGCAATATCGGAATACAGGTACCTCAAACAAAGAAGAAACTTAGCAATCAAACTGAAACAAAAAGAATCTAAGGAAACAATACACCTGCTTTCATACATCTTAACAAAGGCGGTCGCTTAAGTTTCCGAATCCTAAATCACGGACACTTCTAAACAACAAAAGAAAATTCATAAGCAAAAAAAGGCGGCCAGTTTTCTGAATGTTTATTCGAAACGAAAATAAAAATGAAAGTTGCCTTTATTGACTGTCTATTGTTTATTCCCAGAAGTGTATGAATGAAAGTATCGAACAATTGGCATAACTGTTTTTAACTTACTCTGAATAAATTAAGGTGATCGGTTTTTATGCTTTTGATGTGTTTCTCTGTTTCACTGTTTTATTTTTGGTCTGTACCTCGAAGTAATCTTGGGCCATGAAAATCGTGAATGAACAATGAAAAACTGTGATAGTAACGTAATGAAATGAATGAACCAATTTTAAAATAAGAACCTGAAAAACAAAAAGAAATATTGGTTATTCTGGTCAGTTTTTTTTTTCGAGGACGGCATTCTTATCCTTGGTTAACGAGATTAATAGTAAAGTTTAACACCCAGCAGTAAAAGTCATAATATTTTGCGTGTTATTTACAATAGTTCATTAAATTTAACAAGTTTCCAAAATATTTTTTTTCCCTGAAAAGTCATAAGGGAACAGTTTAGCTCTATCACGTCATGTTAAATATTATAAAATTAACGTTTCAAAAACTTTTTTTTTTCATATTCAATAAAATTAATGATTAAACGAACTTACCTGTACGTGAAGTTCTATCATAATTATACGATGTGCTTCGTTCGAAGAGATGAGTAACTGTAATTAATGTTTTATTAGTTATCTATGTATACTTGTAGTAGTAGGCCCAGTTGTCATCACTCCACTGTGTTTGAGAGAGGGTAGTTGAAAATTTTCTTGCCGTTCTTTAGCAAGCCACCTACCGTGCTCCGTCCTTCATTTAGTTTAGAGCTTTCAGTAAATCCGTCATTTTGGTATTTCCGAGATTGGGATGCGTTGTCTGTACGATTATCGCTAGGGGCTGGGCATATATTACTCATCTCTTCGAACGAAGCACTTCGAATAATTATGATAGAACTTCACGTACAGGTAAGTTCGTTTAATCATTAATTATACTCGTGCTTCCTTCTGAGTAACTGTAATTAATGTTTTATTAGTTATCTATGTATACTTGTAGACTTTGAGAGTAGGATTCGAGGAAATATCAATAAAAACAATAAAATTTATTTGTTTAGTTTGACTAATTAATTTATTTGTTAATCATGAAATTACATGCCACAGAACATGTAAGTGATTCATTATATAAGTATATATATATATATATATTAATTTTTTCACAATTATTATTGTTATTTGAATCTTAATCAAAATCCTTAAAAATAAATACATATCAGTATTCATCTTAGGTTAGGCATTTGTTGTGATGATGACATATAGGTAATTAATATTGATTTAATGGTCTAAAATCAATCTGGCAAGTGAGGCACCTTGATTAGTAACGACTGTCCTATCATAAAACCTGGCGAATGTGGAAGATGTACCGCTCCAACCTGCGGTTTTGCGGATCACGTCAACGCTGAGACCGAGATGACGCGCGCGGGATGTACTAGCGTGCCGTGTGCTGTGTGCGCTGAATATTGACACATCTATTCCGCATTCTTCTAGTGTAGATTTTATCCACCGACTTATTGATTGTGGACTGACCATTGCATGAGGCTTTCTATGACTTATAAAGAGGTAATTAAAGTTACCTCTTAGTGACCTTGTTGTTTCTAGGTAAGCTAGTAAGGTTCTTGCAGAGCAGATTTCCGGTTTTTGGTTAAAAAATGGTAAATATAAGGTTGGTTGATTATTAGCGGCCCGAGAGGTCTTAATGAGATCTGGTATTTTAATAATAATCTGTGAATCTGATATTATTAGATTTTGTATGCATATTTTGGACAATGTTTGTACCCTATGAGCTGTTGTAAGTGCCAGCAGCGTTGCGCATTTTTTAGACAATTGTCCCAAAGAGAGTTCCTCGTTTGGATACCACTTAGAGAGTTCTCCTAGAACGATAGACGTGTCCCAGGTGACGTCGTATTTGGGGCCAGGAGGTTTTAGCCGGAATACTCCTTTGAAAAACCTTTTCACTCTATCGTCGTGTGATAAATTGGAACCAATTAACATTGATAACGCTGACCTATAAGTGTTTAGGGTTCCATATTGGCACCCTAAATTAAATAATTGTGTGAAAAAAGACAATATTGAGGGAATAGTTTCTTCGAAAAAGTTGAGGTTATTCTCTCTAGCGTAGTTAAACCAACGCTTGAGGCAAACATCATATTGATTCATCGAATTGGGAGACAACGATACGAGCATAATGTCTATGGAATCTAAGGGGACGTCTCGCCGCAGTAGTGCCGTCCGCAGAGCACCCCGGCAGCCAGGGTAAGATTCGACTGGATGTTGCCGCGGCTGGAATGAGAAACGAGGACGTTTTTACCGGGACTAAATGTTATAATATCGCTAATAAGTAACCGTAAGAAAACTGGAAACCAAGGTTGTGTTTCCCACAGAGGAACAACAACAATGCCCGTTGCTTTGTCAAGTATAATTTTCCTAAGAGTTTTTAGAACTACTGATATAGGCGGGAAAGAATAGAAGAAAAAACCTGACCAAACAAGAGTAAATGCATTTATTGCAAAACCATCCGGATCTCTATGCCATGAAACGTATTTAGCGCATTTTTTATTTATTCGGCTAGCGAAAAGGTCGATCTCCGGTTGGCCAAACGCAGTAGTTAATTTGTTAAAAGCAGAATCTGCCAGCTCCCACTCTATATCCGGATGGTTTCGTCTAGACTCACCATCTGCTGTATTGTCCGCAGAACGAACGTAGGACGCATAAATAAAGATTTTCTTTGATTCACACCATTGCCAGATACTTCTTGTAACCTCTGTAAGGTGTGGGAACTGTACACCACCCATTCTGTTTATATATGACACTGCTGTTGTATTGTCGATTCTAAGAAGTATCTGGCATTTTCAGTAATTTTTAGCAAAAATCTTGAGTGCAATAAAACCTGCTAGCAATTCTAGATAGTTAATATGTTTTTTGCTCTCCTCATTGGACCACCGACCACTAGCTGTTTCATTGTGACATACTGCGCCCCACCCCGTCGTTGAGGCGTCAGAGAATATTTCGACGGTAAATCTGTCTTCTAGAATTCTGTGAACTGAACCTTCTATTGCATTAACCCACCACCGTAAATCATTTTGTACATAACTCGGAATGTTCATTAATGATTCATAGTCATTGTTTTGAGCTAGGTTTAAATATTTACATCTTTCAAAATTTTTGGTATACAGCCACCCATACTCAATGGCAGGACAAGCTGAGATTAGAAGTCCAATGAGTTGAGCAAACTGTCTAATTGTGCACAATGTTTTGTTTATAAATTTTAATAGTTCTTCTTTAATGCGTTTTCTTTTTTCGTCTGGCAGTGAAACTTGAAATCTGCGACAGTCGAGAACATAACCACGGTATTTGCACCTATTTGATGGCCTAAGTGTACTTTTTTCCTCGTTAATTATAAAACCCAGGGAGCATAATAGTTTTTTAGTTACAAATACATTTTCAGCACATTCTCGATAAGAGTTTCCTATCAGATTCAGGTCATCTAAGTAAATTGTAGACATATACCCACCAGATCTTAGAAGTTTTACAATGGGTTTTGTAATTTTAGTGAATACGTATGGAGCCGTACTCAAACCAAACGGTAAGACGTTATATTCGTATAGTTTGCTGTCCCATTCAAATCTAAGGTACTTTCTACTATCCGGATGAATTTTAATAAAGTGATAAGAGTCTTTAATATCTATTGTTGCCATGTAACAATTGTGAGACATGAGTTTCAAAGTTGTACGAAAGTCTTCTATTTTAAAGTGTGAAGTCTCTATAAATTTGTTAAGTTGTTTGAGATTGAGTACCTCATTTTACCGTTTGGTTTGGGACGTAAGAATATACTGGAAATAAAATCATTTTGGCAAGGTTTACACAACGATATTGCCCCGTACGAATCAAGCTTAGCGATCGATTCATTTATTAGCAATTTTTCGAAGTCTAAGTATTTATGAGTGGAAGGTGGACATGTTTGCCTCACAGGTTTAAAAAATGTTATCTTATAACCCGGGTTGATCCACGAAAGTAATGTGCGATCCCCAGTGATCATGGACCACGCCTCATAAAAATATGCTAGCTGACCGGCATATTTTACCTGATCTAGTACCTCCTGCGCGTGGACCTCAGCGGCAGCGGCGGCGATCTGCGCAACGACTGAGTGCGCATGCCGCGCGGCTCCAAGGTTGGGGGATGCGCTGGCTGTGCGGGCGTCGTCGGTGTTGCAGGCGTGTTCCGTTTGCCCAGTGTCGCTGGTTGCCTGCGGCCCGCGACAGGAGGTCTCCAGTTTTTTGTCGGCGCAGGTTTAAAGTGATTTTTCAGGTCGGTGCCAGATTTCGATACAGCCTTAGCCGTTTTCAAGGAGTCTGTTAGGTTTTCTCCAAATAAGGACTTATCGATTTTAGTATTAAGCAACGGGTCTTTCATGTCCTTTTTCAGCGAAGAGACAGCGAGAATCCTTCGCGACACCGAATCGTTGTATTGTGCGTCGCATAAGAGGCGAGCTGTATCCATGAGACGTTTAATTTGTGTATTGTCCTTGTCTTTGGCCTCCAGTGCATGATACAGTGCCTCTCCTAAGCAGGAAATAGCTGCAGCCTATCTTTTTTGGCGATATTCAATTAGCTTATCACGTTTTAATACGGTTTCATTAATAGCGGCTTTCATTTCAGCATTTAAAGCAGGAGCTCCGATCATCTTACAGTTTCCTGGTAAAAGGTACTTTTCACAGAGTTCCTTGCGGGTCTCTATGTTTAAACCGTTGGTGGCTATATGATTAAACCGAGCAGCTAACTCCGGCCGAATATCCTTTCCATATTCTTCTGTAACCGTCGGGTCGTCACCTAGAATTTCTAGGATGTCTTTAACGAGCCCTGGCTCTTCTACAGGCAGTGTTAGGTTGCCGTCAGGCACTGATTCCTCTTCCCGTGAGGTAGAGGCGCTGGCAGAAGAGGCAGTGCTTGCGGCGGTGGCAATAGTGTCGGGGGAGACAACATCTGAGACAACAGCTTTTCAGTTTGTGGCTGGTCCTCTTGTGTATTAAGAACGAATCAATGTCCGAATTATCTAACGGAGGACTCTGAGATTCCCCGTCTGAAAAAAGCCGTGAGACTATTTCAGGAATAGATAAGATTAAGTGTGTTAAAAAAACGTAGATATGAACTTAAAAGTGAACGCTCGGATAGTCCCTCGGACGTCCTTATGCGTTCATTTTCGTTCACGGTATAAGTTTACGCTCGGATAGCCCCACAGGCGTCCTTGTGCGTTACCAGCAAATCGAAAAAATAGGTAAGTATGTACAACAACGATTTGACAATATGATGCATGAGAGTGCGGGTTATGCGCGGATAGTCCCTCAGACGTCCTTGTGCATACCCTTTACCCACACGTGTAAATAGCACCTTAACATTACTAGGTAGGTACTTACCACTATGGTTATTCAGGGACTGCGATGAGCATTCTGACGATGAAGAAATAATCCGTTTACGGCGACTTTTACACTATTTTAACATTTTTTCAATTTTTCGTAACTTTCTCGCGACATTATGGTCTTCGTTGTGAATTTTTTTAGGCATTCCGAAGATTAGAATTTTAACGTAAGTGAGAACCGAGAAGCGCGCGTGCGGAGTGATTGACACTGAGAATACGAATGAAGGACGGAGCACGGTAGGTGGCTTGCTAAAGAACGGCAAGAAAATTTTCAACTACCCTCTCTCAAACACAGTGGAGTGATGACTACATGGCCTACTACTACAAGTATACATAGATAACTAATAAAACATTAATTACAGTTACTCATCTCGAGAACGAAGCATGAGTATAATATGGCTTCCGGTTGTACTTTAACATGACACGGTATTATTGTTCTGTCGAAAAATGTTATCATAAAGGGTTTCAAGTTAGGCTAGCCTAGCTATAGTACGCTTGTATGAGTTTTTATAGTTTAAAGTATAATAAGTGTAATAAACTTCTCTTAAAGCGCTGCTGACTGAAATAAGTATGTATGTGAAGAGACAAGGGAGTGAAGAAGAGTCGTAGTCGTGAAGCAAAAACGTATACCATAGGTAGGGGTAGTGGTTCTCGTATAAAAAAAAGTAAGCATTGATTATTTTTATTGTCGGATAGTAGCTAAAGCAGAACTTTTTTTGACTTCTTTTTGACTGAATTTTCGACTGGTATATTGGTCTAGTGGTTAGTGACCCTGACTGCTGAGCCAGAGATCGTGGGTTCGATTCCCACAAAGGTCAAATATGGGTGTGATGAGCACGATTATTTGTTCTGTGTCTGGGCGTAATTTATCCATAATATGTATGTATTTAGAAATATATAAGTATGTTTATCAGCAGTCTGGTTACCATAGTACAGGCTCTGCCTAGTTTGGGATCAGACGGCCGTGTGTAAGTTGTGTTCAGTTATTATTAATATATGTATTATAAATGTACACCACCTATTCCATCAGTAGTAAAATAAATAAAATGATATTACGTGAGTAGCGTCGATCCGTTTTACTATTAAACAGTGTTGAAATACAGATTAACAATATAATAGCAAGAGTATTATTCCTTTAATGATTAATTAGTGATTGTGATGTTATCGCCATGTTATCAAAATCACTATTCAATCTCGCAAATGATAAATAACCAGTAGAGTAAATACAAAACGTGTTATGTTTGTGTTCGTGAAACATAATAAAAATGAATTCAAAGTTACGTATGATTACTAATTAAAATAGTAATTAAATTTGACACTGAATTCCGGCATAGCCATTTTTAATAATAAATCCCATAAAATTCCTTAATCAGATTACTGTTAATTTTAGTGGCAATAAAACTACCTGTTTTGGCATATAAAAATATTTTTGGTACCTTAAGCCTTAGTTATAAGCCTTGACTATAGTCAATTTAACGACAAACAAGTGCAAACAAGAACGTACAGGGGATGGCAGGCCGCCCCCTTGGCTTTTGTATGCATACTAAACGGAAGATTAAATTTATTGAAGTAATTTGAAGTTAAAATTAAATCCCCCCCCTCCCCCTACTCTCCTTCTGCCTTGGCCGACAAAAATGATTTTGCCAACCTCTCGATCAAAAGTTAGATTCGCACATGTGCAACAATTAACTACTAGGGATAAAAATTAAACCCACCTATCGGTTTTAATGTATTCTATTTTTGAGTATTTTTAAAAGACAATTAGTCAGTTACTCATATTAAAATCTAAACATCTAAAGTCCCAACATATTTCTATTTAATTACCTACGACTGGACTGACTGGAAAAACAAATCCTTTTACCAGTTCTACAGAAAATCATTATTAAAAACAATTCTGAGTTTACATAGATCTAGAGATTTTCGTGAGTCATATTCATATTAATCAAGGATATACGGTTTTACTCGCGTGTGTATTTCGTAGATAGCTGACTAGTTACGGATCCGAGGGGGGCCCTTTGTTAAGTTGTAAGTCGTTTTACCGCGTCATTGCTTGATTGGCGTCTTCCGGTCAAAAACTACAGGAGCACCCCCGAAGTACACACGTGAGTAAAGCCGTGTAAACTTAATTAAGATCTACAGGCTTCTCATGTCAGGCCAAATTGTCAGATTTCAAGGGTGAAATTTCATACATATTCGTTACATATGTTTTCCCTCTTCTGTCTCTTTCACCTTTAATACATTTTACCATGGCTTGGCAACAAAAGAGTCATAAAAGTTAGCTTATTTCCAATGTATGTATGAATTTAAAGACACTTGTGGGAGAAGCGAAGAAGTGAAAGACTATGGTCCACTATCCTGGTCTATCAACTCATTCGAACATTCGAGATTCAATTTTATTCTTTTCATCGGTGTCTTCAGTGGCCTATCTCTTTCTCTCTCTCTCTTTCTCTCTCTCTCTCTCTCTCTCTCTCTCTCTCTCTCTCTTTATTATTGTTTTACTAATAAGTTATTTCTCCTCTAAAACCTATACAATATAATAAAGTCGATTTAAAGCCTCTCACAATTATTTACGGAACGTGACATTTAACTTTATTTACCAACAAAGTTTTCACATAAATATTTTTAATAGTTTACCAATAAACTCTCCTTGAGGAAAACCCGCATCCAACGGAAAGTAACGCTCTTGAATTCATAAGATCATAAGTAATGAAGTAACGTACACCTTTAGATCGATATTTTTACTCTAAGTAACGTCAACGTCATAAAAATTTAATGACTTGGAAATTCCAATTAAAATTTGGCTTGAAAGACCATCTAAAACCTTTCCGAAGTAAATCTTAACTAGAGTTTTATATAAGAAGGTGTTTGACGTATGTACATAGTGTTCAATATAATTTCCAAATTTACGGGAAGTAAGATTGCAGTTTGGTATCTTGGTATCGTGAAAACATAATTGCTTAGCAGGTTCGATCATTGAATCGGTCTGTTCGAAATTTGAAAACTATCATAGATGACCTTGAACTTATGGAACCACTCTCTATTCCAGCAAAGCTCTTCTGTCACAGAATTTTATTTTGTAAGCTATGTTAGAGGAAATTTTACCTACACAAGTAAGCTTTTGGAACTGACTACAGCAATCTTTTAGTAGACTATTCCTCATAAGCATAAACATATTTGTTTAGATTTACACTTAACACTATTTGTTTTTATCTTTAGTGTCTGTGGCAGTGTCGTGTGTATTCATGAGCTGTATTTACATAGTGTGCCACGGTCTAGTCTGAATTCACTTAAAAGGACTAGATTGGGATCAGACGGCCGTGTGTGAGATGTATGGAGTTCTGATTATATTTCCGTCTGCAAGTATAAGGACTTAATAGATAAAGAAAGATGTAAAATTATAATTGAGATTGATTAAGATCATAGAACTCTAAAAACCTTTATCAGTCACGCAATACTCAGTAAATAAAAAGGGCGTGAAGGCAAAAGCAAAAAGCGTTGTTCACAAAAGACTATAAAGCAGCTTTGGGAACAATAAAATTATCGGGAAAATGTTAAGTTTAAATCTTAAAGCATTTAAGCCGAGTTTTTATTGAGCTAATTGCTACTGTGGGATTGTACGCTGTGTTTCTTAGGCAAGGAGCCAGTGACATTATATTTTCATTACTAATTTGCATCGGTATAACGTTTTAATTTATATCTAGGTATACATTTAAATTTTAATTATTAGCAAGAACAGCCTCTTTAAGTTTTTAAAAGATCTTAATGTATAATTCATTATGAACCCATACTAAAACATTAAATGTGACGTGTCGCTCCTTGATTGGTACTTAACATTTTTGTGCGACTTGTTACCCTATCACTTAATATTTGACGCGTTAAGTTTTCGTGCGAGACTTCTAAAGTAATTATAATTCGGTTCTCTTATACTCGTAGTATATAAGTTACTAAAATATATCAGTTGATATTCTACCTCTTAAATAATCTTCTGATTTTATCATATTTCTGATTCTGAACTACTATGATACAGTAAAATATTAATTTTACAGCCTACATTTAAATATTTAACCTCTTAGACTATTGTACAAACGAGTGGTTAATGCAAAAACCGAAATAAATTTCGCCGCAAGACGTCGGACCCATTCTAGGGGTGTTTAAAATTCAACCCCAAACGTACCTCGTCTGAATTTGTGGTGCTACTAAGCGTTTGCGATCTGCTATCGCGATAAAGATTTGAATTGGAGACGTATTGTTCATATTGCTGCACAGGCAATGTTAATATGGCAAGAAAAAAATCAAAATAATATTCCCGGCCTGTAGTAGACTGTTTCCTGTCAAGCCGAAAAGACAGACTGATAAGACTATTATCATCCTTGCCGTACTGCATGGACCTGAATGTTGGCCAACAAAAGAAACGTATGAGAGACGCCTGCTTGTAGGTGAAATGCAAATGTTTCGATGGATGTGGGATGTGACTAGGATGGGCAAGGTGAGGAATAAATACATTACAAGAAGCCTGATAGTAGCAACAGTGGATGAAAAGCTAAAGAACAATAGATTATTGTGGTATGGACATGTGATGCAGAGAGATGAGCAAAATGTGGTGAAGAGAGTTTTGAGAGAGAGAGAGAGAGAGACGGACTGCGTAAAAAATGACATGGCTAGAAAAAGAAGAATAAGCAGTGCAATGAAGAATGATAAAGTAGATTGGAGAAAAAAACACATTGCGCCAACCCAAAATATATTGAAAAAAGGGTAGGAAGATGATGATACTGATGATTAGATCAGATTACCTGTAGATAGAATACCGCCTTCTTAAATTTCTCTGGATACCCTACTGATTTACGTTATTGTATGATTACGGTTACATGTCGAGTGCATGTACTTACCTAGTCTTGCAGCTACATTAGAACAGAAATTTATTTCTAAACTTAGTTACTTCCCTCCATGTTCCTACTTATGTTATTACTAGAGTCTAAACACAAACTAATATACAGTACATTTGTATGTCTTCCGTTCCTTAAGACTATTTATAATTCTAAGCATAGACTACAAGACACCGTACATGTATTTTCTGATTAGTACTTCAAAGATTTTATTATCTATTATTCATGGTATTTTAATGACTTTCTGCTGTTTTAGTATACGTAAAGTAATCATAAATCAACTTAGAACCCTTTTTAGGACAGTCATTAATTTGTAATTTACGATTCTTCGGTAAACCACACCTTGTAGATGGAGTGTCAAGCGTAATATTCAATGTAATTAACTCGAATACCGTGTCCATTGCAATAAACATTAGTATTGCCCAGTTCAAATAAAATGACTTCATATCACTACACTTTGTTTTGGAATTGTTGGAAAATAATATAATAATAAATATTCGAAGACTTTTTTAGGGTTTCATTAACTAATTTCGGAGTTACGGAGTTTTTGATGTTGATGTTTCCACGTGAGTGATACAATTAAATTTTCATATTATTGACGGATAACAACAAAAGAAATAGAAAGGAAACAAATGCTCAGGTAGATCATAAGGTATTTCAAATTAGATTCAAATGACTGGCCTGTTGGTCTAGTGGTTAGTGACCCTGACTGCTGAGCCAGAGGTCGTGGGTTTGACAGGACAAATAATTGTGTGATGAGCATGATCATTTGTTCTGTATCTGGGTGTAATTTATCTATAATATTGTGTATTTAGAAATATATAAGTATGTTTATCAGCAGTCTGGTTACCACTGTACAGGCTTTGCCTAGTTTGGGATCAGATGGCCGTGTATGAGATGTGTCAAGTTATTATAAATTATCAACCGTTGGGTCACGGTCCGCCAGGCTTGATATCTTAGCCTGGTTGGAGGATTATTTCTGTTGGAGGGACATTACATAGATTTCTCCTCCGTGATATCTTAAAAAAAAACTGTTATAGAGTTTCATAATATGTCTAATCTATAAAACTATAACAAATACACAACATACAACATACAATAACAAATGCAAAGCTAAGGTTTGGTGACAGACCTAAGCAAATATAAAACAACTCCGCTAAAACTGGATTGTCGTTTTTCAAAACAGAAGAGGAACTTTACGGCTATAATCGTATAAATTATATAAAAGCTAGGAAACTACGTATAAAAACTTTACTACTGAATAAACTTTTTGATGATAATCTTAATTTTATTACGTCATTTCGTGCGGCACTTTTGCCTTTAGGCTTTTTGAAGCGATATACATACTGAAGGCGTACGGTAATTATTCATATTCTAGAATTTTCAGGCGGACTTGTTCATGACCTGTAAATTTCAGTTGTTATAAATTGTCATACTAACATAATAAATTACACATAATAAATGTATAATTGTTGTTACAATTCATCACCGATCGCAGTCTATATACCATTTACGTAGTAAACCACCAGCTGCAGGACCATGTAAGCCTAGTGGTAGGTGGTATAGTGCACATAGAGAAATGCACTATGCACCTCTTAGGAAAATTTTATATGGCATTATAATAACCCTTATTATAAACTAGCAGCGCCCCGCGGTTTCACACGCGTAAGTCCCGATCCCGTGTTAATATCGGGATAAAAAGTAACATAAATGTTAATCCAGATCTCTAGATATCTACATACCAAGTTTCATCGCAATCGGTTCAGTAGTTTTGGCGTGAAAGTGTAACAAACATCCATACATCCTCACAAACTTTCACGTTTATAATATTAGTAGGAAGTAGGATGATAAACAACTTAATATAACACAACAGAACAAACACACCTCCTAATTGACGTATGACCTAACCACATGCTTCATGGACATTAAAACTTGTAATGTCTTTGAAGAATCTGTAAAAACCTTTAGTGACACTAATAATGTGGAATACTAATAATAGGGGAAAAATAAAATTTATATTTTGAACCTTCACAATTCTACCCTAAATTGGTTCAAGCATCTGGATCTCACTACTATCGATAGCTCAAAAAACAGGTAAAAGGAGAAATGAGAATATTTCCCAATAAAATCAGAATTATATAATTATATTGGAATAATTCACACAGGTCACAGGCTAAGGAATTAAAAAAAATGCTTATAAGTACCTTAATAGTTCGTCTCAAGTTTAATTAATTTGAATTTCAACAACTACGCTTCTCATTAGACAAAAAGGTTTAGCTATAATTAGAAACTTAAGTAATGTGGGATAGGGGGCTGACTGGTCACCTGATGGAAAGTACCGCCGCCCATAGACATCTGCAACCTCAAGAGTCACAAGTGCTTATTCCGGTCATTAAGGTGGGAGTAGGAGAAAAGGAAGGGGGAGATTACATGGACTATTTTAAATATCTAAACAAATATTGTAAGAGAGCCAAGAACACTAGACTTATTGCCGAAACAGTTACTTTAAAAATGAGTTACAATCAAATCCTCGATTTCCGCCAGACACTAAAACAAAAGCAACTAAAAATAATAAAACAAACTCACATAGTTGATAAAACTCTTGGTAAGGGCGCCTGTTCATTTGAATTCCACCGTAGCATTTGAATTGGAGATTTCGCAGGCTTTAATCTAAAACCGACGGTAGATGTCGTCTGTCGTTACCCTACTAATTAAGAGCTTCATCTATGTAGATGGTGTTCTCGTGTCCTTATCAACTTGGTAGCAGCAAATTTGATGTAATAAAGACTGTATATTCAGGTGGATATGTAAATATGTTAAGGTTCTTAGAACTATTTTCAGTGAATTCTCAGGAATCGGTGTCCACGCAGATTTAAAGGATATTAGTATGTGTAAGAGTGAGTGTTTAGAACCAGTTTTATATGCCAAAATTAGGTACTGAGTTCCACATTACTTTTTTGGAACTAGTGTAAGCAAAGCAAAGTAAAGTAAAAGTAAAATTTATTTATTTACATTTATTACAAGAAAATGGCGGCTCACACCGCAAGCCTGTCCTGCGGGTGTCACTTGCGATTTACAAATATAAATAGTTTGAAAATTTCACTTTCAGTCTAACTACGATACGGCTGAACTTCGATATTTTACGTGAAGCGACTGCTATCTGACCGCCACAACCCAAGTACTAGGTGATATCGAAGTTCTGTAGTTAGATTAGGTTGTCGGACTTTTTAGGGCTCCAACTACCCGTAACGAATGCCACGGATGTTCGTAAAGCAACCGGGACCGACAGCTTAACGTGCTCTCCGAGGCACGGAGGGGTCTCAATGTGTTAAGAACGATCACCCATCAAAAGACCGACCTGACTAGTGTTACTTAATCTTTGTAATGTGCTGTATATATGTTTATGTTATAGGTACTTTTCTATTTAATATGTTTGTATTTTGTTATAATTATAATGTGTATTAATATTATGCGTATTAAATGTTGTTATTGTTGTCGCCACATTAAAAACTCTTATTTATTTTATTAAAAATAGGGAGAAACTATAATAGATGATAAAACAGTTCACTATTTAATAAAAATAAGTTAATAGACATTATTTTGACTGGTTATGCCGGTAACGCAATACTATTGGTCGATTGATAAATATTAACGAATAGTCATAAAAGGGTAGGAATAAGATGAGAACTTGACTTGAGTGCGAATAGAGGTACGAACAACTTGGCAGTTACTGTTAGTTAGTGATTTTCATAGTTTATATCAGTGGTTTCGAGACTGTTTCTTACATTATGTTTTGTTAAACCTGCAACAGCCAGTTCGAGTTACAGGTATGTGACCCTAACCTGCTCCCAATCCATCCATATAAGCAAAATTCCTTTCCTTCCAATGTCTTCCCTTCTTAACTACCTGTACCCTTCAATATACTCCCAATTTCTCCTTATTCCCGAAGTGTCCGGCCACGGCACTCTGCTTGCCTTCTATTACGTAAGTAGGACTAATGAATAGTTAGCAAAATGTGGGTGTTTAAAACATATCTATCTATCTACTCCTTCAGGGATATAGACGTGGGTATATAGCATGTATGTTTTGTAAGCTCAATTTGTAATTTTGGAGCAAAATCCTATTTAAATAGAGCTCTGGCCACCCTACATACGGACGTGCTAAACTAGTGCCGCATATCATACACTAATAGACTGCCAAATCAACGTCGCATATACCTTTGTCAGTAGCGCCCTTTGAAAGTGATTATCCGAACCGAATATCTGATAAGAGAAACAAAAGTTCAGAAGGTTATTCGTTATAATATTATCTACGTATGAACGGGAATTAACGCGATCACGAAAAGGTATTACATACCTCTGAATTGCCTGACGTTTCGACCAGGTTGCACTGGCCGTGGTCACAGGCTGACTGGCTCAGCGGTGCACGCCCTCCGTCGCCGACATCGTGAGGTAGAAGGTTCTTCATCCACCTCCACTTTTTTGATATTTTTGATATTTTCGTTTCGCCATGTACCGTCACATACTATACTAACAGTGTCCCTATTCTGTAAGCAAACCGATGTGTCCCTATTCTGGTGTTCACCCGACTGCGCATAAAAGCGAGGTGGCATGTTTTTTATCACTGGATTCCACGCTGTAGATAATTTGAAACCATCTTCCCGATTGAAAGTTTTGTGTTTTTTAATTTCAATCGCTTCACGTACAACTCTTGAGTAAAAGTGACGTTCCGTGGAGAGGACTTGCGTACGGTGAAATTCAATCCAGTGATTGGTGCCCGCTTCGAGTGCATGTTCTGCAATCGCTGATTTGCTAATCTGTCGGTTCTTCACAGCAGCGATGTGTTCTTTGACCCTTTCAGCAATGGTCCGCTTTGTTTGGCCTATGTAGGAACTACCACAGCTGCAGTTTATTTTGTAGACACCTGGAGTTTGTAACGGCAAGACGTCCTTCGGTGTACCCACGATGTTTTGAACCTTTATGCCTGGTGTGTATACTGTCGGAATGGAGTATTTCTTTAATACGGAGCCGATCTTATCCGTTACTCCTTTCACATATGGCATGTAGGCTGGTTGTCTGTTCACCTCCGGATGCTTGCGTCTCATTGTCGGTTGCTTCCGTGTTCCATTCACCTGATATCCGTTACTTTTAAGTACCTCCTGAACATGATCCAGCTCTCGCTCCACGTAGATAATATTATATCATGGAACGCGAAAGTTTAAAAGTTAGTAAGGTTATTCGTTGGTGGAGACTCATAACACCGCCTTTTAGTTGAAATGTCCATCTATCCAGGATGCAGGCAATATATGACACAGGATTCAACTTGTCTCTTCTGCTTTTGTTACGTACAATTTCTAGTTATAAATTGTTCGAGTGTTAAAAAAGCATGAGGTGCTTATTACTCTAAAGTTATATCATCGACAAAATGTTTATAATTCATTAAATGTATTTATATATACAATCACTAAATATTATAAAACAAAGTCCCCCGCCGCGTCTGTCTGTTCACGATAAACTGAAAAACTGATAAAAGGATTTTCATGCGGTTTTCACTAATAGAAAGAGTGATGCATGAGAAAGGTTTAGGTGTATAATTTGTTCCCGTGCGAAGCCGGGGCGGGTTGCTAGTACAATTATATAAGTGGTTTCATATGTATCAAAGACTAGTTTTTGTCCGCGAAATTCAAATCTCTCACAAGGGAAACTTATATTTTTTCACCCTATCTGCTATTCCAGACTATAATTCATCTCTGTGCCAGTCTGTGTTAAATCCTTATCTGTTCAGCCGTTCTGCCGTGATTAAGTAACGAACATTCATCCACCCAAACTTTCGCATATGTAATATCTGTTCAGTCTGTTACCCACAGTTTTATAGTCGTTTTTCAGCTTCTAAAGACTAGCTTATCCTAGTCAATAGCGTTCCTCAAGAATTGGACTATCAATATTCAGCTTTATTATATTAGGATATACGGTCGTTTCACGTGTGTGTTTTGGGGAGGGCCGACTACACACACGCTGGGGAGGGGAAGCAGAGGCATAATAACACATACATTTTGCCAACTTCAATTAAAGTTTAGTTAAACTTAAACAAACATACTAATTTTTAAACTTAAAAAAAAACATGCTTTAATTGCATACCAAATTAAAAAGTCTTCAAGGCCAATACCAGATCAGAAAATGAGCCCAATCTAGATGGGTTTATACGTAGCAACTGAAAAGTTCCACTATAATAATAATAATAATAATCAAGCATACCGGCCGCTGTGGATGCGTCGAGCTCAACATCGAGTGACGAGTTTTTCTCTCCGCCGACGTCGCCAACACCTGTACGTCGGCAGGGGAGAGGCCGGCCACCGACCTGCTTGGGACCCCGAGGCCCACCGGCTTCGAATAGGGCCCCCGCTACCGGTGGTAATGTGCATCGCATGAAATGGACATCCTCGATAAACGAGAACGTCATGCGAGCATATTTTGTGGTTACAGAGGGAGGAACTAACCTCACTGCGTATCGTAATCGTATGTTGTCTCTGTTTCAGGAACTTGAACCAGCTGTTAACGTTACGGCACAAAGGCTATCGGATCAAGTACGGGCTATTCAACGATGTCATTTGTTGGATAACTCCGTGCTTGATAGGCTACGCTTGGACTTACAGAATAGCATTGTTACTTCTCCCCAGTGTCACAAACAAACAGTGTCACAATCAATTTCTGGGTTGCTACGACCTTACCCAGCTGAGGGTGGAGAGGACAGTGGTACTTCATCTGTAAGTACTCAGTACAATGAACAAATAAGGAACATTTTGGAAGGTGCTATTCGAGAATATCGGACCATGAGTTATGACAACAGACCTCGTTTACCGCGTTTGCCAATGCATAAACGAAATAAAGCGCTAGTGTGTGCCCTTGATTCTATATTAGGTATTTATTTAGAAGAAAGCACAGATCTCAGTGATACACACTCAATTCTGTACTGTGCGGCTGTTGCAGCATGTCGAGTAGCTGGTGTTAAATTTCCAGAAAATGATACCGCTACTCGGTCAAAGCTTGCTGCTCCGGCGTGGCAGTACAGGATTGAACGTCGTATCGCTGAGGCGAGGGCACTCATTGGCAAGCTTATCTGTTTCAGATCGGGTAACACGCGCCCGAGAGTAATGCGTTTTGTGAACCGGGCTTTTTCGGGAACTGATATCAGTTCCTGTGATTATGCAGCGCGGGTCACAGAGCGCATTGACTTTCTGAAACAGAAAGTTTATGCATGGGCAAACCGTATACGAAGGTACAAAAAACGAGTGGACCGATATACTCAGAATCGTTCATTCCAAAGGGATGAGAGGTGGGTTTATAGAAGGTGGGAGCAGCCTGATTTAGTGAGTGACACACATTTCCCAGATGCTGAAATTACGAATACCTTTGGCGTGACATCTGGGCGATGCCTGTCACTCACACAGAGGGTGATTGGATGCGAGATGTCGAACGTTCGTGTGAGTCGATTGATACCATGGAGCCAATAACAATATCGAATACTGATATAGCTTATGCAGTTCGTTCGCTGCCGAACTGGAAATCAGCGGGACCGGACGGACTGCATAACTTTTGGTTAAAGTGGCTCCGTAGCTCACATGTACGATTGGCATCTCAATTGCAATCATGCTTAGAATCAGGTTCGCTTCCGACTTTTATGACCACAGGCGTAACTCACCTGCTCTTTAAGTCTGGTAGTGCCACAGATCCCAAAAATTATAGACCTATAACGTGTTTACCCACACTTTATAAATTACTTACGTCTATTCTGAGAGTGAAGATAACATCTCATATAACTAACAATACTATTATGGCTTACTCTCAGAATGGATGTAAAAGTGGGGCCCGTGGCACTAAAGAGCTCCTTATTATTGACACGACCATTAACCAACAAGGTCGTCGTAATCGAAAGGATTTGGCGACATGTTGGATAGATTACAAAAAAGCCTATGACTCTGTGCCGCATACGTGGCTCTTGAGAGTGATGGAGTTGTACAAGGTAGATACAACTCTATGCACTTTCTTGAAGGCATGTATGCGGCAATGGAGAACGGTACTCTACTATCCAGGATGTCGGCGGTCTCAGGGTTACGGCGAGTATATTAAGATCAGGCGGGGTATATTTCAGGGTGACAGTTTGAGTCCCTTGTGGTTTTGCTTAGCTTTGAATCCTCTCAGCACCTTACTGGAGAGTTCAGGGCTAGGCTATCGTTTACGGAAAGAAGGTCAGGTTATATCCCATCTCCTTTTCATGGATGATTTGAAACTGTTTGCCTGCAACAATTTCCAATTGATAAAATTACTTGAGGTAACTGAAACCTTTAGTAAATGTATCAGGATGGAATTTGGTGTGGATAAATGTGCAGTCATGCATGTAAAAAGAGGCAGGATTGTGGAATCTGAGGGGATGGAACTCTCAGATTCCACACACCTTAGATGTCTTTCCGCCAACGAAACTTACAAGTATCTAGGTATGACACAGGCGTTAGGTGTAAATGAATTGACTATGAAGCAATCGTTACAGGAACGTTTCTTTGGCCGCCTGAAAAAAGTATTGAAAAGTCTTTTGTCAGGTGGTAATAAGGTGCGGGACTATATTGATTGGGTCATACCAGTCCTAACCTACTCCTTTGGCATACTTAGATGGACTCAGACTGAACTAGATGCCCTGGATAGAAGAGTTCGTACACTGCTTACCGCGTACCGAATGCACCATCCACGTTCATCGGTCATGAGATTGTATATCCCGCGGAAATGTGGGGGTCGTGGTTTTTTAAATGCCAAGACCCTCCATAACCGCGAGGTATGCAACCTTAGAGATTACTTCCTCTCCGTTGACCTGGATGTGTATCGGGATGTGGTGGCAGTTGACAACGGACTCACTCCGCTTTCTCTAGGAAAAGAGAACTGGCGCAAACCAGCAGTACTTACTATTACAGACCGCAGGGAGATATGGAATAGCAAGGCGTTGCATGGACGTTTTTATCGGGCCTTAAATGGGCCCGATATAGATTTATTAGCATCAGTATCCTGGCTACGGTTCGGTGACCTCTTCGGAGAAACTGAAGGTTTTGTCTGTGCAATTACAGATGAAGTTGTTATGACGAATAACTATCGGAGATATATCCTGAAGGACGGCACAATTGACATTTGTCGGGCGTGTCATCGTCCCGGAGAAACCCTCAGGCATATAATTTCTGGTTGTTCTCGTCTTGCCAACGGCGAGTACTTGCATAGACATAACCAAGTGGCCAGGATAGTCCATCAGCAACTTGCTGTTAAATATAATCTTGTGGCTGTCGAGTTACCGTACTACAGGTATGTGCCCGACCCAGTTCTCGAAAATGGTCGTGCAACATTGTACTGGGATCGATCTATCATCACCGATAGGACTATTGTTGCCAATAAGCCTGATATAGTGGTGATAGACCGATTAGAGCGCCGAGCAATGATTATTGACATCACCATTCCCCATGACGACAATCTCTTAAAAGCCGAAAAAGATAAAGAAATAAAATATTTGGACCTAGCCCACAAGATTGTCGACATGTGGGATGTGGATTCAGCAATCATTGTGCCGATAGTCATTTCGGCCCATGGGTTAATTGCTAAGAGCCTCGACCAACACCTTCAGAGGCTCACGTTAGGCAGCTGGATTAAGAGCCTGATGCAGAAGGCAGTCCTCCTTGATACGGCACGCATTGTGAGGAGGTTTCTATCTCTGGAACCCTAACCACCGGTAGCTTGGTCCCTGTACCCGATACCGGTGGGACACTATTTTTTATATTTTTAAATATAAAAAATAGTGTTATAATAGTGTTATAATGTTATAATATGTGTTGACCAAGGGCCCGAAACAAGTCGAGCAGCAACAAAATAGAGACATGATCCAACTAATTTTTAATAAAAACCTGTGATCACTTGAGCAATATTGTTTTCAAACATCAATAGCATAAAAATGATATTTTTTTCTCTTTAGAAAGACATATGAATTCTCCAACTGACCTCTTTGGCAATCAGTGATCCTACAAAGGGTCTCTTGAAAGCAAACGGAAATGTTCCATAATAAAATGCTTAAGGAAAAGGTAAGGGTCCTTTTATCATTGCTACTTGTTTAGATCTGTTGTACTGGAATGTTACTAAGGTTTGATCAGGATATATTGTAACTGAAAAAGAGGCCATTTGTAAGGTACAGTTACCTATGGATCCTTTTGTGACTATAGTAACACAAGAAAACATATGTCTTATTTATTTAAAAGGTTGGTCGTATAGGATGGGATGGGGATAGGGTGGAACATACAGTTAAATTCAAAGATAACTTTTAACCTGTTTTGGAAATAGCTACAGATAATAAAGTAAAAAAAAAAACTAACAATACGTAGTACAAAATACAGCCACTATCGATTAAAACCAGAATTCATAGATATAAATTATAAAGCAATTCCATTATAGAGAGAGATATAATAATATGTAGGTTTGTAGCAGCACGAAATTAGGTTTTGCATAAAAAGTCTATACAGATCTGAATTTTCCATGTCAGGCATTCACAGTTAGGTAAAATATCCAAAACCGAGTACAAACATATGACATACAATAACTACGTATTATACATTTATATATATATATTATGTATCATTTACTCTATCTATAGGATAGGATCTAAGTAAATTTTATCCGTGATTTAGAACCTATAGTTCAATCTATGCTTAGTTCTGGTCTAGAAAGTGCACATAGCGCTTATGTCACAGAATATTATTATACCTGTTATTATTATTTTAATTTTAATTTAAATATTTTAATTTTAATTTAATTTAATTATTTTAATTTAATAATTATATTTTAATTTAAAATAATTGTGCAATAAATAAAAACAATAAATATATGATAAATAAGAACTAAAAGGCCGAACACATGACCTTACTAATGGTGAAGCGTTCTAATTTCAGGCGGAAACTCTCAACTTCATAATTAAATTGTCTAGTTGTAATGCCGGGGACATTCTGACAGATGTCACTGTTCTACTAAGAGCATTAGCATGACTAATGTTAGGTACGGGCTATTCATTACACATACACGACAAATTGTTGAGAAGATTTTAGGTGCAATGATACTTATAAGAAAGAAATATTTTTTATTTTTATTTTGGCAACACTTAAACATAAACAATTTTGCAGCTTAAATTACCGTCAGCGCCAAAAAGTATAGTATAGAGTCTGTGCGGAAAAAGTACCGTGGTGGGATTTGAGGTCACAGCAGTGGTAAATTATGAATGATCTCTTAAATATCGAACATTGGTCAGAAATTTACAAAAATATATAAACATTATTTTTTATTCTTGACCTTTAAAGAACAGTTACTAATAGGTCACACAAGTTAGTTTTACGCATAACGCGGAACCCACGACCTCTGGCTCAGCAGTCAGGGTCACCAGCCACTAGACCAACAGGCCAGTCAAACTTATTGGATAAACATCTGGATACCAACAAAGACCCAAATGCAAAGACTAGTAAAAATGAATAACGATGATCATAAACATATAGAGATAACTCCCGCGTTAGAGATATTCATGTGCCTCGGAGGCCTCACAAATATTTAAACAACGGCCACAAAGAACACCTTGCCTTGAGACAACTATCTTCGGATAACACACATTTTTGTCCCGTTTAGGGTTTTAAATCCACAGCAGCGTAATTGCGAGGTGACCATTTAAATCATGGTGCCTGTATGTCGCTTTTCCTCTGAGAAATAGTTTGATATGGTGCCCGGGGCTACGGGCGCTGATATGGCAGTCATCACTGAGTAGCCCGTCAAATTGCGTTTTATGTGGTGTTTTTTTTTTAAAGCGTTGACCACAATGCGAAAAGACTTCCCTGCCATGGTTTCCAAAATAAACCTAAGGTGGGGTTCTTTAAAGAAGGCAAGAAGAGGTTTTCAAAATGTTGACAAACGTCACCCATAGGCTATGGTAACCACTTACCATAGAGAGAGTCTTCCTACCTGTTTAGAATAAGCTTTTAAGCTTGAAAATTTTATCTAGCGCAAAGAATTTAATACATTATTTTGAAGGTTAAGATAAATAAATAGTTCAATACATACATCTATGTATTATATTAGGACTTCAGAACTGTTTAGAAAAGCTAATACTATTGATAAATATAACTTCGTAAAACTCAAATAACATTCATAAACCATGTGCTTTGGGGCATAATTAACATTTGTCTGTGCTTTAATACACTCAAGTACTTAGCCACCTATAACGCCACTCTGTTAAAAACACTATTAGGAATAGCAAACAAAACGTGTTTTGAAACGACCTTAAAAATACTAGCTGTGTAAAATGTTCTTTCACAAATGAGTGTATTTCTGCATTTGGATTCCATTGTGACATTTGAATTGCAGATTTAGCTGCCTTTAATCTAAAACGCGAGTTGGATGATATTTCCAGTAGAACGATAATTAAGTTCTTATTATACAATAACGGTTTCAAAAGCTCTTTCTTATAAATTGCTGTAGTAATTGTACAATTTTGTGTAAAATCTGTTGGTTGACTATACTATACCTATTGGGTCAATAATCATACATAAGTTAGTAGGATTTTGTTTTCAAGTTGTTGTATGTTGCTGCATGTATAGATAATTTGACAGTGGGTGACACTCCTAAATATTTTTCAAAAAGCTTAGTACATTAATACGTAAAAAAAATAATTAGTAAATTTACTTTTAGTATCAATATGATTATCCAAAATTATTTGTTACTATAATTTTTACATATGAACAGCATTTAAGCATAAAGAGATGATTAAAGATGTTTTTTTTTTATTAAAGTTGTTTAATGAAAAACAGTTCCATTAAAGAATCAATTCAGATGTGACATCCGGAATCGTGCGTCGTGCGTGCGTGAAAAAAAAAGTGCTTTTATTGTAAGCTTTGAGACGACCTATAGTATTTGTGTAGTTAAAATATTTATCTAAATATTGGAAACGATGTCAAACCATCCGAATTTGGTTTTTTTCCTCAACAATGGTCCCAATTCTGTTACTTCACTAAGGATAAGGATAAGGTGGGTAGTCCTACAGTAAACATCGAAAATTTGAGCTCTAATATAAAATCATAATTATAATTAATTATACCACTAATTATAAACATTTAATGTCTTATATTATAAATTGACATTACCTTCTGCCGGTGTAAGTGTTATCTCCTTATAATACATCGTAAATTAACACTACCACAACACTTCCACAATAATCTACAATATGGAGTCCCTCATCAAGACAATTGCTGATATGAATGTAATGTTCAACAATCGCATGGCAGAATTTGAATCCAGAGACCGCCTTCAAAATAATACCAGCACTTCCTCAACAAATGCTAATCTTGAAGCGGAGTTTGTGATGTTCAAGAAGTTTGTCCTTCAAGCCCTTAATGACATTCAACATCAGGTGCAAATGTTGGCTCAGTCTGCAGATAACATGGAGATGCGGAGTAGAAGGAAGATGTTGCTGATCCATGGTGTAGCCGAGGACAAAAATGAGGACACCGTAGTGTTAGCCAGTAAAGTCATAACTGAACACTGTCAACTTAGCGCTTTCACCAAAAACAACATCAAAAGAAGCCAAAGGATGGGTCGGACTCCATCATCAAGTAAGCCTAGACCTATTCTTGTTAAATTTCAACAAGTAGCTACCCGAGATACGGTTTGGTTTGCAAAAACAAAACTGAAGGGCACTGGTGTCACCATATCAGAATTTCTGACCAAGTCACGGCATGAGGTCTTTATGTCTGCACGTCACAAATTCGGCATAAACAAATGCTGGACAAGAGAGGGCAATGTCTATCTTATGGGGCCTGGTGATAAGCGGCATCATGTCACATCTCTTCTAGAGCTAGATGCTATTTCTGAAGATCCAGTGAAGCCGGCTGCAGTCACCAAAACAACTACGGTAAAACCCAGACGTGCCGCAAAAAAGTAAGAAAATATGCTGATCAGGCTTTGGTTCTTGTTTACAATTTTATTGTTGTTTGTATGTAGGTATATCTCAGTTCATAATCTTAGTTTGTCATCCTAATTTCACTTTCACTGCAGATTACCTTAACATAACATTACATGCTTACTATACCAACGTAAATATTAGTAAATTACCCTGTTTTAACTAATTTAACAAACTTTTATATTCTTTCAAACAATAAGTAACTTTATATCATTAATGTCAATATGTCAATGCTACTAAACTGTCAGAACAAGATTGCGTTCCGTTTCTTAGTTTTACTCTGAGTTGAGTTCCACTTGGACTGAATACTAGCCTTTTAGCAATTTCAACGGTCTCCTCTCAAAAGCTACATTTTTAAAATATAAATCACTATTTAATTTTTTATCCTCCTTCTTGGAACACAATCTTAAACAAATGTTGGTAAATTAACTTCTTCGTGTTTAAATTACATTGTGCTATTGTTATTATTTTTATATTTTGTTAACATACAACCGGCAGACGGATAAAATATTTATAGGAGTCTTAAAAGAATATTTTATACATATATATATATATTTTATACCAAATCTAATATTATTAATTTATACCGTAATTTAAAAAGCATATAATATTATTATATTTAATTTTAATTAATATAATTAATTATGTCATCCGCCACTAATAGTGATAGTGAAGATTATTTTTCAGCAACCAGCGATAATGATAGCTTTATTAGTATTCCTTCACTAGCAGAAACAATTTCGGCTCAGTTTTCTGATGTTCCCAGGAACTTTAATGTCGTTCATATAAATGCCCAAAGCATACCGGCACATTTCCCTGATATGCTGACAAGTTTTAACTGTACGAATATCCATGCAATTCTGGTATCAGAATCTTGGCTAAAGCCATGCCTTTCTACCACGTCGTACTCGTTACCAGGCTTTCAGCTGATACGAAACGACCGTTTATGTGGACGAGGCGGCGGTGTCGCCATATATATCCGAACTCACATTCCTTTCTCCATTGTTAGTATGTCATCTCAACCCCCCTCTGTCAATGCTGGCGAGCATATTTTCATAGAAGTCTTACTCCAACACTCAAAAATACTTCTCGGTGTCTATTATAGTCCCTCCCTACGAGTAGACTATTTTTCTTCACTCGAAGTAATCTTAGAAAATTTAACCCCTTCGTACAGTCATACCATAGTCATGGGTGACTTCAACACTTGTTTACTTAAAAACGATTCTCGTTCTACCTCCCTTCGATCTGTTCTAGAATCCAAAAATCTCTCCATTCTTCCACTTAATCCCACACACAATATGCCTAACTGTAATTCATCTCTCCTTGATCTCATCCTTATTTCTTCTGAAGAACATGTAGCTAAACATGGGCAGTGCTCTGCAGATTCGTTTTCCTATCACGATCTCCTCTTTCTTTCATATCGAATCCGTACTCCTAAACCCAATCCTAAGATACTTTTACACCGTAATTTTCGTGATATGAATCTTGAGGATCTTCGCAGAGACGCCGACAGCATCGACTGGAGTACATTATTCAACTCACAAAGTGTTGATGAAAAAATTTCCATCTTCACTGACAATATAATGCATTTATATGAAAAGCATGCGCCAGTTCGTCAAATAAAGGTACGACATCTGCCCGCACCTTGGCTAACTGAAGAAATCAAGAGGGTACAGAAAAAGAAAGCAAGGGCTCATACAAAGTACAAGAGCCACCCTACGAGTTCAAACTGGGAAAAGTTTGTCCTTATTAGAAACCACTGCAATAAGATGTGTAGGAATGGTCAGCGCCGATATATCCACAAATCCGTTGAAAATGGTGATCCAGTTAAGGTCTGGAAATTTCTTAAGTCATTAGGGGTCGGTAAACCACGTCCGAACTCTGCTTCAAAAGATGTTGATATCAATTCCTTAAATTCATATTTTTCTACTTCCTCCAATTTCGGAGGGAGAACTAAAACTACAACGCTGAACTATCTTTCTTCTCTGCCGACTCCTGACTGTTCTCCACTAGTTTTCAGTCAATTTTCTGCTTGTGATGTTAGGAAGAGCATACTGTCAATAACTTCGAATGCAGTTGGAAGCGACAACATCAGCCGTAATATGGTACTTCCTATTTTAAATGAAATCCTACCCGTAATTTGCCATATCCTTAACTATTCTGTATCCGCTAATGTTTTTCCATCTGCCTGGAAAATGGCACAAATCACTCCCCTTCCTAAGAAACCTAATCCTTCCTCTTTCTCAGATTACCGTCCCATATCTATTCTTCCTTTTCTCTCTAAAGTCCTTGAACGACTAATCCACGCTCAGTTAAGTTCATTCCTATCAAAAAATTGCCTCCTAAATCCTCTCCAGTCCGGTTTTCGCCCTGGCCATAGTACCACAACAGCCCTAGTCCATATTACGGAGGATATCAGGTCGGGCATGGAAGAAGGAAAGCTGACGGTCCTTGCTTTACTGGATTTTAGTAATGCTTTCAACACCGTGGATTTTGATGTCTTGTTGGGTACATTATGCTCTCTTAACATATCTCCATCAGCAATTGAATTATTTCGTAGTTACCTGTATGGACGCCAGCAACGTGCTTGTATTGAAAACGTTTACTCCTCTTGGTGCACGACATCTGCGGGCGTACCTCAGGGCGGCGTATTATCCCCATTACTTTTCGCAGTCTTTATTAACTCCATTACAAAAAGATTACTTTCTTCCTACCATCTTTATGCAGATGATCTCCAAATTTACTCTAGAGCTGCTCCGGATAATATATCAGAAGCAGTTGATGTTATTAATAGGGATTTAACGGAAATATGTACCTGGAGTAGGGATTATGGGCTTAGTGTAAATCCATCTAAAACGCAAGTCATTGTAGTAGGCAGTCCTAGGCTGAACTGCAAAATAAACTGGCAGCAAATGCCAGCTATTTACTGCAACGGTTCACTTATTCCATACAGTGACATGGTTAAAAACCTGGGTATACATCTGGACAGGTGCTTATCCTGGGGCCCTCAAATAGAAAAAGTTAGCCGTAAACTTTTTGCAACAGCGGGATCTCTGCGAAGGCTCCGGAACTTCCTACCCACCAACACGAAAATTGCGCTCGCACAATCTCTTCTTCTCCCTATCCTTGACTATGGGGATGTCAGCTATCTAGATCTCACCGAAGACCAATTGAACAAACTTGAGCGGCTCCAAAACGTCTGCATTCGATTCATATTTGGATTACGTAAATATGATCACGTCTCAGAGTACCGTTCTAAGCTCAAGTGGCTACCTATACGCTTTCGCCGGTATGTTCATATTCTTTCTCTCTTGTATAGTACTCTCTTCCATCCACACACGCCCTCTTATCTCAAAGAACGATTTAAATTCTTACACAACACACATTGTCGGGACCTGAGATCATCAGAGAATTTGAAATTAGAAATGCCTAGACATACCACACAATTTACAGATAAATCCTTCTCGGTGCAAGCGGTGAGGCTATGGAATAACTTACCTGTGTCAATTCGACAAGCCAAAACCTTGCAGACATTTAAAAAACTGGTCAAGGACTATTACTTGTCATTATAAGCGGTTATCTCATCTTAATCATAAATACATAATTTATAGCAATAATATATATTTATCTTATATATGTATATATATAGGTACATATGTATGTATGTATGTAGTATGTTTATGGTAATATAAGTATAGTATTCTAAGTATATATTAAAATATATATTAACCTATCTCAGTACACCACAGACTACCCTGAAATATATTTGTTAATATCCGTACAAAGGTTGTCTGGAAGAGATCGCCGTGAGCGATAAGACCGCCAATTGATATGCCTGAATGTTTGTATTGTTTCTGTTTTTGTTTTTTTTTTTTTTACATTAAAGGTGTACAATAAAGAGATAAATAAATAAATAAATAAATAAATTAAAATTCACAAAATTTTCTTCATATAAGATGTAAACCTTGTACACTTCAAAACAAGGTCTTATTTCAAATTGAAACAAGTAGGTAACATATGTCGACAATCGAAATAAGCAATTTATTTGTCGTCTAAAGTCTGATACGCTTAAATAAACTTTAATACCACGTAACGAGTGCCGCTATCCGTTGAATGCCATCTCTTTTGCTCTGTGTTTTTAGTAAGCGTCTACGTAGGTGTAGATTAAAAACACGTCATCCTTGTTCGTTTTGAACAAGTTTTTATACGGCAATTATACAGCGTTTGAATAAATGGAGACTCTCGCTGCGTGTAAATAAAGTTGAGTATACGTTGACAGGTGTTAGTGAAAGTTAGCGGCGCTGAGAAAAAGATGCTAGTAACAAATAGACCTTATTACGAAGAACACTAGGTTGATTTCATATGAAGAATTTAAGTCAGGTTTTAGTTTAGTCGAGTGTACAATAGAATCGGCAGCAATATCAAAACAGTCAATTAGAGCATGTCCTATTTATATCTACGAGTAAGTAACAGACCCGTATAATAAATAAATCATCAATGGAACGAGTTAAAAGAAAATGCTAGACATTTTTTCCTTTCCCACTAAGATACAATGAATCAAGTGTTGTCTTGATTTTGTATTTCCATTTACGTTTAATTTAGTATGAAAATGAGGGCTGTCACCGTCTTAATGAGTTTTGTCAAGAATCTGGTAACTCCACGTAACTCATTTTGTATTATCTAAAACATTTATGTATCGTAATTTCTTTATTTGTTATAGTTAGAGATCTATGTTAATACGCTTTACCAATTAACTGATAAGCAAGACGAATTTCAGATTCAGATTCGATTAAGAAACCTATAGAATACCTGCAGACATTTTTTTTAACGATTGTTATATATTTTATTTTTAAGATCCACAATTTACTAACTTTTAAACTTTCGCGTTCCATGATATAGTCATGTTTTTAAACGGGAATTAACGTCAGGCAATTCAGAGGTATGTCATACTTTTTCGTAATCGCGTTAATTCCCGTTTAAATACATAATTACATCTATAATTTATTTATATAATATGCCAGAAGGTGATCTTCAGCGTTCACTGCGAACGATCATAGGTCATACTTCAAGTTTTTCAAGATATTTCAACTTTAGGCAGGGGTATTCGAAACGATTCGTGCTATAAAAATAAGAATAAACATATCACGCCAAAAATAAAAAAAATAATTGGAATAAAACAAAAAGAGAATTAGGATGATATTTATAAAATATACACCGAAACCAATGCTAACAAAGTATATAAGGGCAATTTTTTCCAATCATTTTAAAACACAAACAAATGTTGAATCTACTGGCTTGAAACATTTTTGTTTATTTAACTCTACAAAGTAACTAAATCACAAATTGATTAATATTCTATAGACTCAGTGTATTAAAATATGTAATTTTAATATCGTAATTTAAAGGCTAGGAATATTTTCTTAGCTTCATCTAACTAAAATGTCTTAAATATTTTCTTGATTGTGGATATTTTACAATAGAAAGAATAGTATTATCCTTTTTAGTCTCGACTAGGAGACTGTTATTTCATTAATGCTCTCTTCTTATCCCTTTTGGGACGTGATGCCAATATTGAACATATTAATTTCTATGTTGTAGTGTAGAGAATACACCAACAGTAAGTTAACTGTGATTGATTTGTTATATTTAAATAATATAAATCAATTACACTTTTAGAAACAGCTATATGAAGCTTCTGTGTTTATCACAAAGTCACTTTAAACTGACTTTTTTATCGATGATGTGATAAGTCCCTTCATCTAGTGATGATCTTAAGAACATTGGTAGCGAATTTTTTAAAGACAAACTTCTATATTTCAATTTCTATTACATAATATACTTATACAAACTGCTGACTTTTATCAACAGCAACATTTACAAGTAGTAACTTTTAAACTTTCATGTTCCATGATATAATTAGGTATATATACTGGAATTAGGCTGACTCAGCCTGTGATCACGGCCAATGCAAGCTGGTCGAAACGTCAGGCAGTTCAGAGGTATGTAATAAACTATTTCTTGATCGCGTTATTTCCCGTACAAACACATAATTATAACATTTACAAGGTGTAGAGTACACATGAGAAAAAGGTCGCGAGAAATAAAGCTACCTCATATGTTATTTTATACAATCACTCACTTCACTGCATAGGCAGGGGTGAATTTCAAATTTAGATTTCACCGGTCATATTTTAGACCCATGTAATAAGCATATTGCTGTCTACCCGGCGCCCGTTTAGTTTCTGAGATATACTTTTTACAATTTACCCAACCTATGATGAACCCATGATGTAACTCTCGCACGCAAGTATAAACGCTTTACGTAAATATAACTTATGTCACGGGAATAGTTAAGTAATCATAGAAAATATATTTTGATAAAGTTCGCAACTATGCTAAAAGTAATATAACTTCGTTAATATGATAATCTGGGTATTTTAGTTTACAAAAACTTTATTTCAAGTTTCCACCGGCCATTGTGTTAATCTACACTGCAGGTGGAGCGCAATCTACAGAACAGACTCTTCCCTGGGAATGAAAATGTAAAACGGAGAGCCGGTATAATCTGCAATACAATTTCGAATCCAATATGTAACCCGTATATTTACAGAACCTAAACTGATTTTTTGCGGATGCCGACCTAGTTTTGATATTTTTATAGAAATTTTTATTTTACACAAGCCTTTTTTATACTGGTATCAACATTTTATTAGTATAATGTTTAAACAGCTTTTCAGTATTGCAAGTTACACGTGTAATTGTATTATTAAACAACTAAAATCGATTATTGTACAAAAAATACATTTAAGAGCGTTAATCTCTATTTGGGCCTATAACTGTACATTTTTTTTTTTGTGTGTAAGTTTACTAATTTAATTTACAAACAATGTACAGAATACAGATATACACTTGAAATCAGAATACAATAATTCAAACATTTTTAGTTGTAGTTGCGTTAAGTTTTGCGAATTTAATCATAAACAAGAACAAACGGGCGATTCGATAATACTTAACTAATTAGTGAAGTACTCGTAGTCATATTAGGCACTTACTTACCAAGGCTTTCAAATTACCGTTATCGATTTTCCTATCTTAGTCGGTTACCTGGGCCTGTTGGTGGTTAGTGATCCTGACTGCTAAGTCAAAGGATCCTGGGTTCGATTCCCACCCAAGACAAATAATTGTGTGATGGGCACTATTATTTCTTCTGTGTCTGGGTGTAATTTATCAATAATATGTGTGTATTTAGTATTATAAGTATGTTTATCAGCAGTCTGTTTAGCGTAGTACAGGCTCTGCCTAGTTTGGGATCAGACGGTTGTGTTTGAGGTGCCTCAAGTTGTTATTATTATTATTACTGTTGCGCAATTATATTTAAACTTTAGCGTCTTTTATACAATATTAGATATGTAAATCGGGACTTAATCGCGATAATTTTTATAAGCGACAATACCTTTTTTGATAACCCGATATTTTGCCTGAATTGCACCGATCGTGGTCACGAATGGACTTTAAGCCCGGACACATTTAATATGTAATTGTTGAGATCATACTTTCCGGGAAGGAAGCGATCAAACCTAAACCACACCATGCATTCCGTAACGTTATCTAATCCATACATGTTGTTGATATTTCTAGACGTCTTTGCTGTGTAGGTATGACGAGTCTCGTTTTAAAAATATAGTATGGTATTGATTTTCCATCGTAACAGTGTGATTAAAGAATAATCAAACGACGGGCAAACAAAATAACAATCTAGTTTTTACTAAAATGTCATAGATACACTATAAAATTGTAAAATGTACCTATACATATATACGGGAATTAACGAGATAACGAAATAGATATTCCATACCTCTGAATTGCCTGATGCAACCAGGTCGAAACGTCTGGCAATTCAGAGGTGTGTAACACATATTTCGTGGTCGCGCTAATTCCTGTTTATATTGATAATTATATAAAATTAGTTTGCATTTTAAATTGGAAATAAAGTGTGAAATGATCGTCATACTAGCCAGTATTAAAAATCTTCTATTTCATAGGCAGGCACCTAACAGTAAGATTAAATTTAAATATAAATATATACTTAATTTAAGATGCTTGAAAACACATATTTTCGTCTGATTTTCTTAAGGCATTAGAAATAAGAGCTTCTAAAGTCTCCGATTTCCTTCTACTTTCCATACTGGCGTTACAATCAATGTTTTATGTGTTTACGTTGCCGTATCTTAACTCCATCTCAGCTATTATCGTCCATCACTGGTTATCTACATTTAAATTCGCTCACGTACGTACTGAAACTTCAATGGTTTTATAGACTATTTGCTCACGCCTGTTTCAAGTGTTTCATTATATAAGGTGGTGATTGTATTAGACAGCATTTCTTAGGTTTCGGATAAAAGTGCCGTTTGTTATGTTTATGTCGTTTTCAGATATTTTATTGCTTAAGAATCTTATTCTGAAACGAAAAAATTCACTAATGGTCTAATCTATTTAAACGAAATTCCCTATAAACATCATATCGCTCACCTAGATCTAAACAGGTATTAACTCAAAAAAGCACTTTTATCTATCAAAAATATCGGGATAAAAAGTAGCCTATGTGTTAATCCAGGTCTTCAGCTATCTACATACCAAGTTTTATCGATATCTGTTTTGTAGTTTTTGCGTGAAAGAATATCTTCCATACATACTCACAAACTTTCACGTTTATAATATTAGTAGGATATGCAACTAGAAGAAAGATATTGTAGGAATTTTGAGTTGTGTGTTTAATCATGTATTGGGGCTGCCTATTGTATTTTTGTATTTTCCTATTGGTTAACAATGTATTGTTTAGTAGTTTTTTTTTTTTTGAGTTGAGCCCGTGTTGGTGAGTTAAGCGCCTAGCGTCGAGTTGTGGTGATATTTTTAAATCTGTTTTATTGGTCGGTAGGTATTGAGATAAGGAATTCGATGGTGTGCATAACTCAAAAATTTACCTTTAGATCTAGGTGTACGACATTATCTATGCATTAATACGTGAAGAGAATTCTATAAACGCTTTTTTTTGTCAAACGCGCAGAGACAGGAATGTGAAATATGGAATACTTAAAAAGCTGCAGAAAGCTAAAATATTTAATCAACATATGTCATAAATTAAAAAAAAATTATGAAGACGGCTACAAAAGCTACAGACTTCTAGTATATTATTATGTGTTGACCTGTCAGCTATGGAAAGTCTTTACAATGACAGTTCAAGTTATACTGGTCGACGAAGTAAAAACAATTAATTATGGTAGAAATTCGACAACCAGGCGATCTCTAGTTTTAAATGATTGATAAACTCTTTTGCCCACAATATATAAATGTAACCTCCAAAGTCATTTTTATTTATTTATTTATTAGGGTCTCCAACAAAAGAAATACACAATTGATGGCAATACCTGGAAACAAGGGGTTTTGAGTTGGTATACTCCTTCACTTACAGGAGACCACAGCAAGTACAATGAAAAAAATTTAATAAAATCAACTAAGCGAAATAAAGGAAACTTACTTACACGTAATAAACAAAATTTATAAATATAAAAGTAACAAAAATAGACTTTAAAATTTAAATACTTAAAAACAAATTTGGTAAAATTTAACATTGAGGCTTACCTTACATTACGCTTTTAAGCATTTCTTATAATTAGACATACGTAGGCGTATATCTAAATATGTCGTATTGGCTAACACGTTACATTGCCTACAAAGTCTTTTTACAACGGCGTAATGACCCAGGTTTGTATTTGAGCCAGGGATGTAAAATAGACTCAAAGTGTTATGCCTGGGTCCGAGTTGGAATTTGAATGGTTAATGAACTTAAAAGTTCATTGCAATTTATTGTTCCGTTCAGTACCTTGTGAAGGATAATAAAGTCCAGCTTCAGAGAGAATCCATATTGTAGTGTCTCAACCTTTCAGTGCAGCTCGTAAGTTGCTTAACTACGAGTAATTATCACAGTAGCACAGGTGGCAGATGAACCGGTTTTATATACTCTCTATTCGTTTGGTGTATACCTCGTATTGCGAATTCCATACCAATGAATTTTGACACACAGAGCTTTATTTTTGTAGATGGTTTTTTTAACTTTTTTGGCAATATTATTGAAATTGTAAGTTTAACAGAGTATGTGTATGTATAAATAAAAAAAAAAACTGCATGTGTTATAAACATTTGCAGTTTTAAACATATTATATTAGCGATAATTGTATTTAAACTTTCGCGACTTTGATACATATTAGATGCATAATTCGGGACTTAATCGCGATAATATTTAAAAGGTACAATACCTCGAGTCCACTCGTGATCACGATCGGTGCAATTCGATCGGCACGTCAGGTAACTAAGAGGTATTGTACCTTTTAAATATTATCGCGATTAAGTCCCGAATTATACATACAATATTATATTAGTACGGATAGCTGTTTGGCTGGATACCTGATAGTTAACGGATATCCGTTTCAACTCTACTATAAACACTCGCCATGCTAATGATGTTGCCCCTCTAGAGTACTAGCAACACAGATTACAACCAGAAACACACAAGAAAAAATCCGGTCACGCAGCAGGCCCGCAGAGGCAGATTTTTTTTTTTTTTTTTAATTAAAACTTCCTGCAGTTTACATTGCACGAGGCGGTCTTAATGCCACATGGCATTATCTACCAAAGATCAAAGGTCAATCAAAGATTTTGTGTTTTTTAAATTTTTATCTTCAAAAATATAAGTCGCATTAAGAACTTTTTAGTCTACATTGTAGAGAAAAAAAAATAGCTTTCAGTTTACAGTTTCGGAGCTACGAATTTTTTTCCAACAAAATTTGGTTTTCCCCCCCTCCCCAAGTTAATGATGGAATCATTTAGGGTTCATATTAAAAAATGTTCGTATTTACTATGGGCATACTGTTAATGTTAAACAGTAGAAAAAATTTTCATCGCAGTCTTCTATACATGCATTTATTATGTATAAAAAAAAAAAAAAAACCAGTACGCCGTGAAGCACATAATCTTAAATAATATATTAATGATTTTGACGTATGTATAAAAATTCAAAATCATTGGAACAGTGACCAAACCCCGCGTCAGTCATATGAGCGCGTGAACCTCGTGTCGCTCCACACGTCTTTAACACACATTTATTCTGCAATACTTTTTAAACATAATAATGAAGACATTCTCTATTTATAAATAAAAAAGCAATTTTGAACAGCTACTTTGATACAAAATCATGTGACAAAGGCCGACATAGGTACATTAGGTTACTACAACGCTGACCCGATTTTTCAGGGTATAGATGTTCTTTAACAAAATTATTCCAAATTTAAAATTGTCTTATGCCTTCCATTTTTTTTCCTTTCAAAATACTCCTTTCAATATTAAAGACATAATCATCAATCGTTTCTAACCACTACGTTTTAGTAAACATTTTCCCCTTTGCCATTGGTTTGGTCCCAGCGGATCAGTTTACTCAGCTAAATCGGTACAAATTATTTTACCAACCGTTGAGTCAACAAATTCCTCAAATGTTCGGAATTAAATCTGTAGCGATACTTGTTGACAGAAATCTTCAGTTACACTGGAATAAATGTGTTTACCCAATTACACGCCATGATGTAAAATAAATGTTTGAGAAGTAATCTTGTTAATTACATAATTACTTTTAGTAATTTAACATCTGAATTTTTAAACACTATTCTGCGAAGGCACAAAATAAGTGTATTGTTACGACTAAACTCTCGTAAGATGTTTGAGAAATCACAAAGAATATTCTAGAATTAGTGGATTTCGATAACAACTTTTTGCTACTACGCACTACTGGCACTCGCACTCGCTTTACAAGAAAGATATAATCATCAATGAAACATGGCAAAAGCATAAGCGGTGCAAAAGCCAAGTAAAAAAAAGTCAGCAATAACGATCTACAGTTTTTCCTAATCTAAAAATAATCTATTGGATAAACGCTCTATTTCATAAGCATTCCTAACTTCCTTTTACGTTCCAGATATCAAGATATTACTTCCAAATAATATTGCTCAGAAACAATAGTTTTGGTCACAACCGCACATACCAGGGCGCAATAACAATGACACGCCAATTTACGTCACTCCCAATGTTATCCCAATTAAATTTGCAGACTATATTTATGGTAAACGTTGCTGAATTCACTGCCTGAGTTATAACGATAAAGTTACAACTTTCCAGATTAGCGCATTTCAGAATATGACTGATTTCATAGAAACTAAGTCCTTCTCAACACAACCGAACCCCAGATCAGCACTATACAATAACATTTGTACAGTATAAACCAGAAATTTGAATGTTCTGTGACAAATTACAGAACGCTATCATGATGCTAATAAGATCAGCTAGTAGAGATATTCCGTAAGTATGTATTTTCCTTTACTTTTCTGTCTATTATATGTATGTACATATTATAGACGGAAATAGCCAGGCCAAAGTAAATAGACAGATTCATGCTTGCAAATATTTACACTGAGAGCGTACGTTCCTTTGCGTTGTAGTCAAATGTTCGACAGCAGAGTCATAAAAGTCTACAAAATCCTTATACATCACTACATATTATAAAACAAAGTCGACGTCTTTGTCTGTTAGTCCTGATTTTCACGCGGTTTTCATTAATAGACAGACTGATTCATGAGAAAGGTTTAGGTGTATAATTTGTTAAGATTTTGTGTAAGTTGTTTGAAATATGTTGATGATTGTTGAAGATGTCTCTGCTACCCGTGCGAAACCGGGATGGTTTGCTAGTCTATTATAATTTGCTTAAAGCTTGGTCCCGTAACGAAGTAACTGTAACGTCAGCAGATTAATTTATACATCACTAACTGACCCGCGCCACTTCGTCTGCGTTTGTAAATTTACCCCGTTTCAGCAATATTTTTCATTGACGCTCCGCTCCTATTGGTCGTAGCGTGATTTTATATAGCCTTTAGCCTTCCTCGATAAATGGTAAATCAAACACTAAAGAATTTTTTAATTCCAACCGGTAGTTCCAGAGATTAGCGCGAACGGCTAAACTAACAAACTCTTTAGCTTTATAATATTAGTATAGATTTAACAAGAAAATAAATGAGTAATAGTAACCGCACAGTATATTTATACTGTGGTAACAGTATAACAATGTTTTGTAATACATGAAAAAGTCTTTCATAAAAAAACTAATGTTCCTGAGGGATAGTTAATGATTGACAAAATCTACGTTAATGTGAGCTAAGCTGCAGGTAATAGTAGTTACTACACATACGACTATACTTACAAAAAAAAAAATACTAGCTGCACCCCGCGGTTTCACCCGCGTAAGTCCCGATCCTGAGGGAATATCGGGATAAAAGTAATCTATGTGTTAATCCAGATCTCCAGCTATCTACAAACATCAATACATCCATATCTACATCTTCACAAACTTTGACGTTTATAGTATTAGTAGGATAAGCATGTTTATCTGTGTTTGAGAATCCATAGTAGGTACAAGTCACCACAGTACTTAGTCTAGAAAATGTGTAATTATTATATTTTTATAAAAAAATCTTATCACGTTGTTTGTCCGCGATTAACTCCTAAAGTAATGAACTGATTTTAATCAAATTTTGCACACTGTGTGTGTGTCCTATCTCTGAAGTAGGGGCCAACTTCAGAGATAGGATAGTTTTTTTATCTCAATTTATAGTCATAATGTTAGCCATATAAGCCAATACTTAGCCACAGCAACGCGTGGCCGTGTAGCTAGAATGTACTATAGAACATACTCCATCAGTAATCATATGAGAAATGGTTTAAAAGTTTCAAGAGTAACGCAAAACCGCCTGGTGAACCTATGCTTAATTCGTTTGAATCAAGTTTTGAAAGAAAAACGACCGCAATGGGAGAATAGACTTGAGAAGATTTTGTTGCAAGGCAAAGCCAGATCACATGTCCATGAATCCACCAAGAATTATCTAGAAAGAATAAACTTCGACACAACATTGCGACCTAATAATTACTATATGTTCCAGTCCTGTCGGCCTGTTCAGAAGAGCAGTTTAGTTCTTATAAAGAACTCCACAGTGGGTTCAGTGACTGGATAATTTCGAAACAACCACAATTCTTCTAGCTTGGATTAAGCATACTTTAAATAAATAAACTGTCAGTCGTAGTACTGCACGTCAAAAGTAAAAACATAACTTACAAATACCTGTATGTATATATATGATTGACTGGCCTGTTGGTCTAGTGGTTAGTGACCCTGACTGCTAAGCCAGAGGTCGTGGGTTCGATTCCCACCCAGGACAAATAATTGTGTGATGAGCACGATAATTTGTTCTGTGTCTGGGTGTAATTTATCTATAATATGTATGTATTTAGAATTATATGAGTATGTTTATCAACAGTCTGGTTACCATAGTACAGGCTTTGCCTAGTTTGAGATCAGACGGCCGTGTGTGAGATGTGTGGAGTTATTATTATTATATACATATGTATGTATATATACACACACATATGTATATTGTAAGGCTTCGCTTAGCCGGAGAAGGTTTGGGATCGTGGTGTCAATGTGAAGGACGAAGGATAGATAGTCAACAACACAACTGGAAGATAATATATTGAAGCTGATCTATCTACAACAATAAGCGGAAGCGGCGGTAGCGTAATGGCTAAGGCGTCGGACTTGCGATCAAGTGGTTGCGGGTTCGAACCCCACCCAGTGCACTACCGACGTGAACCCACTCCTAACACAAGCATTTTAGTTTAGCTGGAGGGGTTAACAAGAATACTAGTAATGTGTGACCCACGTTGCTAGTATTCTTTTACTAAAAAAAAAAAAAAACACTTTATAATGGCTCAGAAGTGGCTCTGCAACTTGACAGCCGTCCACTCTGTCTGCTGGCTGCGGCGATTCTTCGGCTTCTGTCAGTTTTACTTTTTTAAATAATTCGAATCGACTTCAGTGCGGACTTCTCACACACCAGTACTTACGTACGTATAGCACAAAGGTGTGATACACTACAATATGTATCTGAGCGTGACGCGAGCTTAATACGAAAACGTACTACTGCTTACCACTACTAAGTTGTGACGTCGGCCAATCCCTTGGGATTTACCGAACATAAATATTTTAGTCCCGTGTCAAGAAAATTACATATTATGTAATGGCATTGAAAAAAAACCCACTCCTGTGACTTTTGCAAAGTTTCTTTATACCTTGGGGAGTGATGTATATTTGTATAAAGTGGTAAGTTCAGTTGACTTTATATGCAAAGCTCGACAAAAGACGAAAGAAATAAATCTTGTTAGGGCAACCCACTTGTGACTCTTGAGGTACAGGTATCCATGGGCAGCGGTAGTCACTTACTATCAGATGAATCGTCTGCTCTTTTGGGCCCTATACCATGATTAAAAAAAAACAAATAAGCGGAGATACTCACAGAAACTCCCGTTATACGTTCAGATAAGGCTGGTAAGTTGAGCCAGATTAGCTCCTTCCTGAAGCACAAAAATCTCCTGGGGCATTCACAGGCTTGGAGGAGTTTCAAGATGTCAAACTCTTGTCAAACTTGTGTTTAGTTGACAATACAAAAGTTCTACAGACAACGTAACGGAACGCAAAATTAAAATTATACACTTTTTATGTACCTACTTATTTTCTTTCTACTGTTATTATTTTATCAGTGTATTTGATTCTAAATATATTTACATATCTAACGACTATAAATAAAGGTTCTATTGGTCGTATTGACTCAGAATTAATCTAAGACGGATTAAAACCGTGTACGTTATTTTTAGCCTTAGCCACAGAATACATAATAGTACCAGTACCTTGGCAGAATATCAGTACCGCTTCAGGTATTTTCATAACGCGTATGCTGTGCCATGGACTATTTGTGTTTTACACACAGGTACTTAGTACCTTTGTGTTAAGAAAAAAGTAAATTTTTCATTTTTTTCTGTTTTGAGTATTATGTTTATCAGTCTGTATTATCTAAATGTGCTAAGAAAATAAATGTTTTGTGTTGGATGGAATGGTTGTGTTGTGGAATGGTTGTGTTTTGTATTGGACCTGCACCCGTAGACAACGGACTTGAGCAGTTAACAAAAATCCAAGTAGTTACAGATAGAAGAAAATTCAATATGTATTTCCTGTTCAAATTTGGAGATGCCAAGTTTTATTACGAACGGAGTAGTGGCCACAAACGCGGGGAACTGCTGGTACGTAATATAGCCAACACACGCATCAGATTTTATACGTACATGTTCTATATCAGAACACGTAAAGTTTTAGATATTGAGATGGGGAATTCCTTTAGAAAACAAACTAAGAGCATCCACTAAACTCATGTTCTAGACTTTGCTTTATATCTATGATAAGTACCTTTGTGTTCTAGGTATTGGTCGGTTCGATATAATTCTATGTTACGTCACTACGTTCGAAATCGGAAAGCAAAGAGTTTTTACACCATCAATTGGACAAATAATTGTGTGATTAGCACGATCATTTGTTCTGTGTCTATGTGTTCTGTGTAATTTATTTATAATATGCATGTATTTAGTAATGTATTGCGTTATTATTCTAAGTGTATAAGTATGTTTATCAGCAGTCTGTTTGGGATCAGAAGGCCGTGTGTAAGGTGTCTCAACTTATTATTATTAATATAAAATTGTATATGTGTGTTACCGCTATTTATTTGACTAAAAAAACAGAAAACTGTTTAATGAACCTGTTTTAGAAGTATAGTATGTTTCGAATTAATATTAAATAATCATATTATTTATTATTTTAAACTCTAGAGATTTTCACGGTTTGATAGGCTAGTTGGTCTAGTGACCCAGGACGAATAATTGTATGATGAGTACGATCATATGTTTAGTGTCTGGGTATAATTTATCTGTAATTAAGTATTTTTATCAGCAGTCTGGTTACCAGAGATTATACGGTGTCTAGTTTGGGGACATACGGCCATGTATGAGGTGTCTCAAGGCATTTAATAAAGCACTGTATTTAACCGAGGAAAAAATAATCAATATTGTTCGGTGACCGTTTTTTTTTTATCGTGTGGAAACCCCCACGGGTCATCACCTCACCGAGGGTGAAGTGGTATGTCGGACTCGAACCGACTAAAACCACACGGTGTTCCGTCACAAGTGACTCTATTGCAGGGGACCCGGGATACCCTAAGAAGGAAGCTTCCGGGAACCCCTGCAGACTATGGCCTCCTGATCAGCAGGCGACCAATTGTTCGGTGACCCTAAGTTGTAAATAAAAATAATATATTATTTCTCAATAAGGCCTCAAGGTTTGGAATAACTTCTGGAGTACGGCTGTTTTTTTTTTGTCCAGGGGCGCAACTCCTTCAGTTAGGTGAAAGCAATATTGAAATGCCTTTTTTGAATTATTTACAAATTTAATTGTAGAATCCAAGTTTGAACCTAAATACTATTAGAGTGCATAGATGAGATATATTATATTCTTACCTAGATCTTAAAATATCCTTTCAACAATGTTCTGGCAGCAAGAGAACATCTTGATCTATTCCACGATTACTTAAGACTTTGTGCAGTTATTAAGGTAGGTTAAAGAAAATTTCTGCTTGAGTATGAGTCCCACGGCTCAGGATTTCCTATAAGATATTTTTCTTCATCTCATGTTTTACGAGCACTGCACGCGTAACGTGGTCTTCCTTCTGGTGACTAGGGTTCCTGGAGCTTTGTGGAGAGGAAGGGTATATGGGCGAGTTATTATTATAATTCGGTATTGCGTTTAGTATTTTTTATTCTCTGCCAACCAACTAATAGGCTAGTCCTGTGCGTGTTTAAAAAGACAGAAAACATAAAAAAATGTTTTTTTTTTGGTTTAAGTGCCGTGTAAACATCCACACACGTTCACTTTAAAAGCTGATATTACAAACAGACACTTAAATATTATTTATATGTATAAAATAGTATAGATTTACACATATGTGTGCATACTGAAAAATCTTCATAAACACATTAGTAAAGGAAACTTACTATATATCATACAAATATAGTATAATAGCTACGTCCCTCAGTTACACCCAACTAAATCCCAACACCGTAGGAATATCGAGATATAAAGCCTATGTGTTAATCCACGTCTCCAGCTATCTACATAGCGAAATTCATCGCAATTGGTTTAGTACTTTTTGCATGAAAGAGGAACAAACATCCATACGTTTATTATATTATTATGATATTCATATGGTACGAAAATATATCACTACACATTTACTTTTAAAATTACTTTACACACGAAGGAATTTTAAATTTTCAAACATTCTACATTTTTAAATACTGGCCTGTTGGTCTAGTGCTTAGTGACCCTGACTGCTGAGACAGGGGTTCGATTCCCACCCGAGTCTGGGTGTTCTTTGTGTCCATTGTTTGTATGTTTGTAAAGTCCACCGTGACACAGGAGTAATACCTAATGGAGTTGTCTTTTAGTAAAAAAAAAATTAAGTTACAACTTAATAATATAATTAACTACGTGTATTTGAAGACCTTCATCAGCACTAAGCCAATAAACATTTTGAAAGGAACGCTTTCAAAGAAAATTCACTCTCTTATTTAAATACCGTCTTGAATTATGTATCTCGCTAGGATACAATTCCAATTAACGCCAACACCCTATTCATAAAAATTCATACGCGCCCTATTAAAATTAATTATACGAAAAACCCTTTGTTTATTGAGGATTCACAAGACCCACATCAGAAACATATCTATACTAAAGCACCACATTATCATGTAATAGTATTTTATGTAGTATTCCTATACATAGATAGACTGAAATAAGAACATCAGTTCAAACAAAACTTACCTTCACAAACAAGTTGACTCACATTTTTCACAGTCCATGTATCCAATACGAATAAAATAAAATATCAACGTCAACTCACAAAAGTTTTCACAAAACATCCAAAAAGACCAACATCGCGAGCGAAACTTTTAAAATTCCGAACTTTATACCGCGAGGACGTCTACAAACGGCACACGTCCACACTGAACGGCGTCAATTGACGTACTGAACTGTAACATCCCTGATATCCCACCCTCGCGTTACATTTTACAACTACCAAACCCTGACTCGGAAATTCCTTTAATCTTATTTCAAAGGAATAAGATTCAAATTTATGTAATTATACTACTTTCAAACAGATTTTTTTAAGTTTGTAGTATATTTTGGCGGTAATACGATATCTTCCTATGGACATACAGACATTTGTATCGTACATACTACGGGTGCCAGTTCTAAAGAAAACATATTGAATTTTAATGGTCACAGTGTTGTGTTGTTTGGGTTTAATCTTCTGGAATTTACAACAGTTTGTTTATTGTGTTAAGATAGCATTGGAGAATGTATTATAATATGAAAATAATAGTGTTTGTATTTGTTGATTCTGAAGCTATTATTTCTCTGCATTTTGAGAATTACCAACATACATATTTTTTTAATTTAAATATATAATTTGCGTTAGAAGGATCACGGAAGGCAATTCACTTGTCAAACTCACTTCGCTCATTCTATGAACAACATACAGAACAAAGGCAAAACATCAACGCCTTCTGTTAACGTTTTCAAAGGAGCTTGCAAAAAGATTTATACAGTGTAGTTATGTAATAGAAATAAGGTAATCACTTGATAAAGTTGATAAAAACCATTAAAATGATGGTAAAGTAATGCCGCCTCGAGGCGTGACAAAGTGTTTAGGTTCAGTAAAATACACGAAATCATAAAATTTTGGGTAAGTCATAAAAGCGTAGAAAGCGTTTTCAAAGTCCAGCAATGCAAAATGGCTAACTTTTCATCATTAGTTATCCAACACAATATTCTCCATATTATGGACTAAAAATATGGTGATACTATGATCGGCACAATAAACCAAATTCGAAAGGATTTAGGAGAGAAGCTTTGTCTGCTTTTTTTGGGTAAATTATTTACATTTCACCGATAACAAGCACCTTCAGGTTGAAATTTTCTGTTTCCTGTTTATCGAATCAAACGTAAACCTTTTCCTTTCTTTTAAATAAAACACCTTTTTTTATAGTATAGGGGACAAACGAGCAGACGGGTCACCTGATGGTAAATGACTACCGCCGCCCATGGGCACCTGTAACTCAAGAGTCACAAGTGCGTTGCCGCTCTTTAAGGTGCGAATAGGGGAAGAGGGGGGAAGAGCGGAAAGACGGGAGCCCTCTTCCGTCTTCCCGCTCGGATTAGAGAGGAGGAGAGGGGAGGAACGGGAATAGGGGAGAGGGAAGGGTTAGGGCCTCCGGTAATCTCACTCACACGGCGAAAAGCAATGCAAGCATTGTTTCGCTGCCGGTTTTCTCGAGGCCTCCATACGTGCCGAAGCATGGCTCTCCCACATTTTTTGGTTTCTAAAGTGACTGGTATAATTGTAAATATAATTGTGGTTTTTATGTAGTGTTTTAAAAAAAGTTGCCGGATGCTGCCGTTGCAGCGTTGATACTAATTACATCTCAGCGTCAGAATGTGACCGAAAGACGAAATACTTATATACAGTATTTCTTTACTCGTAGCTTCCAATAATAATGGCGTTTTGATGCAAGTAAAATAGTAGATTGCTTTTGAACCAATGCTAGAAGATATGTCCAGACAAATAGATACGTTGAAAATAAAACTTATCAAAGGGATTCTAAATTGTCCCGGTCCTAAAGAGACTTATCTTAATACAATTAACGTTTATCAAATTAACAAAGTTTACTTAGACTTTGAACAATTATTTAATTGTTCTAAGTCTGGATGAATTTTACGAGAAATTTTAAGTATATAATAAGAAATGGGTTGACATATAACTTTTTTAAACTTCAGAAATCTAACACCTTTAAACGAGCAATTATTGTATATATTTATTCATTTATTTATTTATTTATGCTTCATGCACAGATTGTACAAAGGTGGACTTAATGCCTAAGGCATTCTCTGCCAGTCAACCTTGGGGTGATGCAGATATAAAAGTGGTAGGTGCAAATATATATATATAATCTGAATCTCGAAAACGGCTTCAACGATTTTCATGAAATTTAGTATGCAGGGGGTGTCGGGGGCGATAAATCGATCTAGCTAGGTTTCTGTTTTAGAAAATGTAAAAAAATTCCGAGCAAAGCTCGGTCATTCAGGTACTTGTATACGCGTATGATTAGATTCACATAATTTAATCGGACAATTAATTACGAGATATATAAAACAAAAAAGAACCTTAAATATTTTTAAAATAAAAATAATGTCATTAGTAGTCTTATGAAGGTTTTAATGGTTTATGGTACCTACAATAATTACAAACGCTTTACATGACAGATTACAGAATACTATGAGTACATTAATTGAAATCTGTCCAAATATTTGTGGGATTTAGGAACCCAATCTAATATAACCTGTCCCTATGATATTGACTCTTGCCTCCCTCCCCCTACTTCTCAGAATAGAAATACTTATTAAAGTACACAAGTGGAGATTAAAAATTTTTTTTAACAAAAACTAAACCGACGAAAAGAACTAAAAAGCAAAAAATAAATAAACTTTAAGTCTTAAGTATTGAGCTTATTTACATAAACTATCTAACTTGATATAAACTTATTTTGAGTCGGCGCCAAACAACAAACTGATTAATTATCAAAATTTTATATGAATATGTATATATTTAGGCTCTACGTAGGTAATTAATCATTTTATTTTACCGCTGACTCAAAATAACTTAAGAAAGAAAAAAATCAAGAATAATCAAAATCGGTTCATAAATTAGGATAGAGTGAGCGAGAGCAAAGTAAACCGTTTTCAGTGTTGGTAGGTCAGCAGCTGTCCTTAGATTTTTAAAGGCAAAAATTAATTTTCGAACTCTCGGTACCAATGATTCAATTTGCTCCTTCCAGGTCAACATACTATCCACATACACGCCAAGGTATTTAATAAAGTTTGTGCGCTTAATGTGAGCACAACTGCAGTTTGCATAAGTATCAACCGTACATAGGTGAGCAATTAGGGTAAAAGAAGGGGGTGGCTGTGATGCCATTCTTGGAGCGAAAGTGATGAACTTTGTTTTTTCTAAATTGAGAGTGAGTAGATTATTAGTTAGCCAATTCATAGCTGTTTGCAGACCAGATACCGCATAAGAACGCGCAAAAAACGCAAAAAAAACCCTGATAATATTCAAATGTTAGGTCTAAACAAGTTTAAGTCTACAGTAAAACGACAGCTATGCCTTAAGGGGATTATATACAGGATAAAAACGCTTGGGATGGAATTGTAATAGAAATCTAATGTGAGCTAATATGTTTCTTATTTCCATCTCTCATGTTTTTTTTTCTTCTTTTAAATTTTTTCCTTAATTTTTAGTTTCCCTATTGTCATATTCTTTTTCTAGTTTATTTACTTTTAATTTTAAAAACATAATAGCACACAACAAAATGATTCTTCTAACTATATACACTATATACTAATTCTTCTAACCTACGGAGTGAGGGCTGAACATACATAAAACAATATATATATATATATATATATACGGTCAAATTGAGAACATCCTTTTTTTTTGTCTGTCAAAAATAGTAGGAATTGAGCAGAATACCCTCCACACACTGGCCGTCGTTCAGATGACCACTCCAGTACACTATCCATACAATGTATTATCCAAAATCAATATTCCTTCCTCATAAATCAATATCCTCCTATGTTTGTGAACAGTTAGTTAAGTGCTTAATATTTTCGTCACACAAAAGCTTATTTAAAAAAGTTTAGCGTATAAAACTTTTCACTTTGTTGCGGCGGTGGCGTGGACTGAAAGTGGAACAATGCGATGAGGAGAGAATGTTTTACTAAGACAACTAAGAGGAATAATTCGCTTGGAATGGATTAAGAATATATTATACGCCCATTTTTTGTTATAGAAATGTGTATAGCATTTTAAGAGCTTTAGAGATCTCGAATTTGAATGACTAAAAGATTTTCCAAGTCTGCCAAAGATTTTACATCACGCAATTAAAAACGTATGGTTTGGCAGACATATCGGGAAAACTGCTCTGTTTACTTATTTATTTACTAGCTGCGCCCCGTGGTTTCACCCGCGTAAGTCCCGGTACCGTGTGAATATCGGGATAAAAAGTAGCCTATGTCATAATCCAGGTTTCCAGCTATCGGTTCAGTTGTTTTTGCGTGAAAGAGTAACAAACATCCATACATCCTCACAAACTTTTACTTTTGTAATATTATTAAGATTCTATGATCCTTGAAACCATATTTTTAAACCTCGCCCCGGCGTAATAAGGTATTGTAAGTTTATTTGAGTGTCTGTCTGTGGTATCATAGCTCCTAAACGGATGGACCGATTTTGATTTATTTATTTTTTGTTTTAAAGACTTGATCGAGAATGTTCTTAGGTATAATTCAAGAAAATCTTTTCAGCCGCTCGCAGGTCATCAGCTCTTTTCTTATCTTTAAAGGGCTTTCTGAGTCGAGTTTTTTATACTTACGCTTTGATAAAATATGTAAAAAGTTACAGCATCTTTAAATAGTTCGATTTTGCATTGACAAAGATATATTTTGTGTGATCTCTAATGTTACTTAAGAAAATGTATTCCATTTGCACTTTTTGTTCAAAAACATTACTTTGTCTGTCAGTTCTTGAACACAGGTCATTTCAGAAGGTAGAGAACAGGAAGTGCAGGTTCGTGAAGCTGAAGTAAGGCTCCTATTTCTGGGTGGTTATAAAAAAAATTACCACGAAAGCTAAGGAAGGCGGCTTCTATCCTAACCTATTCGAGTGGGATTGCTCTGAATCGGTGTGCTAACCATAATGATGGTATCAATATATATTTTAAACGATAGACTAATGCCGCGTTCCAATAAACAAAAAACGATTCGTTTTGCTTACGGACGGTAAAATTTTGTTGTATTTTCAAAGGAAATTTGACCGTACGTAAGCAAAACGAGTCGTTTGTTGTTTATTGGAATGCGGCATTAATGATTTTCGATTAATACATTATATGCAATAACCTTATATGAAATAAGTTTTACACTAAATAAAAAATATAATATGTAAAGAAATTATATCAACAGTTGGTATATCTCACAATTATTATATCTTGTGAACGTTATTGAAATAAAAATATAACAAATAACTTTATATGATATGAGACGCACCCAATACCTTGGTACCGAGTAAATTGTAGTGTAACAAACAACCTTTGAGTTCCTCGTCTATGTAAAATGTGGAGTCCGAAAATTGTATGCTTTGGTTTAGTAGTAAAGGGTTGATTGTATCGATATCCTTACCGATAGCTAAACAGTAGGTACGTCTGTCTGGTACGCCTGGTACGTCTGTCTGGTACGCACCCAATACAAAATTATTTAATAACGTCATTAATAAGAAGCTTCCTGGGGCCTTCACAGGTTTCCAGATGCGACCTCGGATCCGCGAGGATATTTGCCCGTTGTGTGGCCACTTCCTCTCACTCCAGGATTACGTGGGCGACCGTTTCCTCTGCGTTAAGACATCCTCTACATAGAGGGCTGTCTGTCGCATTAATGGTAATTAGTGTCGCAGCACTGTTTATCTCACCTGGCCCTCAAAATGTGCATATTTAGCAATATTCTATAAAATACTATATTTTTTATTGTACACCATACAAAGAGTACAATATTAAAAAAAAAATACAAATAGTAGTACAAACAATGGTCTTAAATCGCTAGTTGAGATTTATTACAGACATTCTTTAGATTTAGATGGATAAGTGCGAAGGATTAGTGCAAATAGTTACAAAAATATGCGTTTGAAATGTAAATTTTGCAAAAGTAATTTACGATTAATCGTCACATAATGACTTTACAATATGAATCATGCAAGGCATGGCATTACATTTAAAATTTAAACCTTTTATTTTTGTACCCGTTTAAAAGACTCTTATTTCTTTAGAGCTTTGAGCAACCCACTGCGCTTTACTTCTCAGGTATCTAATTAATTACGTAAGTAGCAACCACTTTAGTTGTAGCAAAGAAAATAATAGAACTATGTAAAGTAAGTTCTGTCAAGAACCGTGTTAATTTTGTTTAAATATGTATTTTTATTTCAGTAAGGCATTATTTTATCGTGTTGAAACCCCCGAGGGTCAGGTCAGGATCAGGATCAGCCCAAAACCACTTCTTTGCAAGTCCAATCCAAGCCTTTGCCATTAAGTTACCGCAACCCGACTAATGATACAACGCTTACGACATACGGTTAAATAACTTAACTTAAAATTACATCTTAAACAAGCAACCGAAGAGATCACAACATCCCGCATCTTTAAGTTAGTAGTTAACACTCCTTGGTTCGTTTCTAAGAACCTAAAGAAACAACAATCTTATCTAAACTAATATTATTAAGAGGAAACATTTGTGTGTATGTTTGTAATGTTTTCACACAAAAACTACTGGACCGATTGTGAAAAAATTGGTATGTAGATAGCTGGAAACCTTGATTAAAGCATAGGCTTTTTATCCCGAAATTCCCACGGGATCGGGGCTTACGCGGGTGAAACCGCAAGGCGCTGCTAGTTGGTTCTAAGATGAACGCAACTTTTTAAGTTAGAACTAAAACACATGTGCTTTTAAAGACTACAACATCAAAGAACGCATATGTAGGAGAGTGTTTCCAATATGAAATAAAGATTAATAAAAAAATAAATTAAAAATGTGGCTATACAAATTTTGTTTGCATCAAGACCGCGTCGATTCTAAATTTATCTTCACAGCCAGAAAGATCGATTTTGGTTAAGTTCAAAACTTAAATTGTCGTACTGTCTAGTAGTAGTCTAGATGGGTAGGTATACTATAGACATTAGAGATGTTAGACGTGTACTCCAAATACGGAATATAATCTGTAATTAAACTCCCAATTATTTGAAGCTATATGAGATGATTGTTTATAAACTTTATTATTATTTTAAACATTAATGTTTTATTACATATACCTATGTAACATGTAACCACTATATATAAGAGAATTATATCAATAAAAGTTCAGTAATTATCCGGAGCTGAAGAGTTTACTTTCGAGTCTCACCGAACCACAACGCAGTACCAAGCGCAGTAGCTATCATTAATATCTGGGAGGAGGTCCATTGATCACTCACTGACTGCTCAATCCTACGACTATCTCTATGTCTATGTCATTTGTATGAATCAACTGATTGAAATAAAAATTACCACTATCTACGTATGTAAAAGAATGGTTATTTTTTATTATATTTATATAGTTATATTTTAGTAAAAATTATCGAAAATATATTTTTTTGTAAATTAATTTTAATTTTGATAATGCTTTTCCTCGTACCCCGTCCCTATACAACATATTCGTAATGAATTGTCATGTCAACTTCAATGACTTTGTGTTTTTAATGCAGACATTTTCAGAAACGTCTGGACATTCCATCAATGTCAATTATCAAGTTCAAATTATCGGTTTCAAAATAAAATGTATGTATTAAAAATCATATTTTTTCCTAAAATTTATAGCTTTTTATGTTATTTACTACATGACCTTAAAATACGACCACGCCTATAACACACTGTATACATAAAAATTCAGTTTCCGTACGTTTGTGTTAAATCGCGAAAAGCATTCAATGATTTGACTTAGATCTTTACACAACATTGTATTTAAACAGAATAGTGTTTTTGTATTCCAAAATTTAAATGGAAACGGCAAATTCCATGCATTATAGATTGACTTATAATTTTGAAACTTTCGCGTTCCATGATATAATATTATCTACGTATTAACGGGAATTAACGCGATCACGAAAAGGTATTACATACCTCTGAATTGCCTGACGTTTCGACCAGGTTGCACTGTTGCCTGTGACCACGGCCAGTGCAACCTGGTCGAAACGTCAGGCAATTCAGAGGTATGTAATACCTTTTCGTGATCGCGTTAATTCCCGTTAATACGTAGATAATATTATGACTTATAATTTGTCATACTTACGTTGATTTGATTATTGTCATAGCAACCGTTGTCAGAGCAAAATGTACGAAATTGTACTGATTTTAATAAATGTTAATGTAAGTTTCTTTGTTTGTTCGTTATGCATTTATACTTGAAATACAACGAACATCATTAAATTTTGTTTACATTTGTTTGTGGTACAGAAAAGGACATAACGTACATGTCATCCAGGGGCATTTACGCAAGCAAAGTCACTGGCAAAACTAAAGGTAAAGATAATAATGCAAAAATATCAAAAAACATTTTTACTATGACACCATAACTTTGTCTGACTCACAGGAGTTAAACATGAGTAGATTTAATTACACCAAGTAACTTCCAACTTAAACCTGCTACCCTCTAAATTACGAAGCGAAACGATACATTCCCGCAACCACCAACCCTTGGCAAATAAATGGACTGGAGTTTATAGGTAGGGAGCTCGTAAACCAGAAGCAAACATAAAATTGGAACTAAAACCTATACATTTATTCAAGGATTTAGTAAACTTGGGCATTATTCTTTCATATGTATATTTAGGTTTCTAAATTTAAATCAGAAGATCCAGGATCATATTTACAAAAACCTATTAAGGGACTATACAAATTAAAGCTATTTAACCCCAAATTCTTTTTTTTTAATTAAATAATTACATTTTTCTATAAACCATTTTATATAAAAGAATAAAATCAAGCGAAAAATTAAATGCTTTATTTTAATTTCTTATTGCATGACTAACTGGGAGAAAATGCCTATAGCATTAAGTCCACCTTTGACACATTTTGTGCATAAAAAAAAATTATAAATTATATTGAAACAGAATATATTTTAAGTAAATCGTATTGGAAAGCGTGAAAGTGTGTGAATGATTTTTCAATAACTTATCGACTTTTTTTTAATTATTTTCTACTTAAACTTATTCATTTTGACAAAACAGGAAGCTGTTGTGTCTTCCTTAATTAAAATGAATAAATATTTTAGTATTGTGGCCACACCCTCATATACCAATAATACACATACTTCAATGTCACCAAGCGTAAACCAGCCGAACTACGTTGCAATAACTGATTCCCAATCGCGCAATGAAAGTTCTTACGCTAATTAGTATTATATACAAGCAAATTAAATTATTTTAATTTCCGCTGACAGAGTGATGTTGACAAATATATGGGCCAGTCAAGGACACGGGTCGTAGACATAGCCCTGATTAATTATGCTAACTGTATTATTGGTTGCATATATATATGTAACCCGGCTGAATTCTAAATATAAGTAATTATAATTGTAATTATAGAAATGCATGATAATAACTCATGTGTCTATGCCTTGTAACAAAATATTGAGTTATATAAAAGTTTTGAGTTTTTCAATTATAAAGTAAGAAAATTATTACACAAAACCTTTTGATGGCTAGCTCCCAGCCTATTGGGATGCATACGTACGAAAATTACCTTCGGAATGTTTACTTGTCCAAATGAGTTCTGCTACATGTGAATATCGTTGCGAAAATTCCTCACATTAATGAGATGTATTGTTGGATAATAGAATTTTGCTCGTAATCTGCAGGTGAGAAAAGATTTGAAAATTAAAAAAATATATTCCCGTCGTAGTATCTTGATGCTTATAAAATGAAACACATTCACAAATCTAAGGTAAAAGACTCTGTAGGTAATAAGCACCTTATCTTGTTGTACAACTCTGTTGGCACCCTGTGACAGGATTGGCGGGGATGGGGTTATCATCTATTTTATACTTATAATAAAAATGTAACAGGTATAATTCTGTACATTGAAGATATTTTGAAAATTTTTTTTTGGGGGCACTCTGTGATCGATACTGAAACCAAAACTATATTTTTTTTTATTTTTTACTGTCTGTCTGTCTGTATCATGGCCGCGCATCACGCTGAAACTACTGAACGGATTCAAATGAAACTTGGCATGATTTGAGTTCATACTACGAGGTAGGATATAGAATACTTTTTATCCCGAAACTCATAACGGTTTCCTTGAGAGGGGGGATCAAAGTAAAAATGTGTACTTCGTTGTAATTCATTGATGCGTAGCCCGATTGCAATCATTCTTTTTTTTTGTTGGAAAGGAGGCACTTCGTAGATTGTCACGTAATCGTTTTTTTTTCTATATCTATGTTTATAATAAATCTATAGACCTCGAGTTTGTGTTTGGTTGCTTCACGTAAAAAGTACAAAATAATTCAGGAAACGTATTATGCACCAGTATTGTGTGTAACTCGGTGTAACATTTAGTATTTGATTGATCACAATTGGTTCTCTCTACCCATAGAAAAAACAATGCAAAGTTATAAGTTATAAACACCGCACAGCGACATCTATTGGTCCAAAGTGGTACTAACTATACAATACTTACAACGTTAAAATAAATAGTCATTTCTTTTTTTAGATATTTATTATTAGCATAGAACACACGCATCTATACTTATAATAAAACTGTTACAGGTCCAATTCTGTACATTGAAGATATTTTGATGATGAGATGTAGTTCCGAGGTGACCACTTAAACTATTGCGCCATCTGTGTATAACATAAACATAATAGATACAGATAGATAGATAGTTTAAGTGAATTGTGTAGTGCGTTATCTACGCTAATATTATAAAGAGGAAAGATTTGATTTCCTATTTGTTTAATTGTAATGCCTATCCATTACCGAAATAAACTACTGGACCGATTTCAATAGAAAGCTACATTATCAGAAATTTATTTACATATTTTATTCCAGTAATTATAAGATTTTAGTCAGAAATAACGGCATTCGTGATGCAAGCCAGGAGATAAAGCGCTTCCGAGCTGTTTTATCCGCGTGCGCTGACTAAGTGGTCAGTCATACATAAAAAATATGTATTACAAAAGTGTTGGTATTTAGTAGGTCTAAACAAAAATCCGCGGTACCATATACGTATCTCTTATAAATAAGGCACAATAACGCATTTTCATTCAAAAATAATATAAAAATTTAAACGTGAATTTTAATCGTCATTATAAGGCATAGCATATTAACCTTTACAAAAAGATAGGCAGTCAAGGGATTGCCGACAAAAGAAACTCAAAACGACGTGTCACATTCCGTTTCAAGTTCAAGTCCGATTTGATAAAATGAACATTATTTTTGGATTGTTATCTTTAGGAAGTATTTTATTAGAGAAATTATTTTTATCAACGTACCTATTAATTTAGTAATAAAATTTTCCCATTTTCACAAAAATAATGATTATTATCTTTGTAATGCAAAATGTTTATAATAAATGTATAATGTTTTTTTAAGACAACACCCGCACTAGGAATATTCCTGTGTGTCGCGAGAGGCTTCACCAATGTATAAACAACAGACACAAAAAACACCCAGGGTCGGGACAACTATTTGTAGATCACACAAAGTTTTGTCCCGTGTGGCTCCGTAACTAGTGGACCAATTTTAAAAACTCTTTCACCTATAGAAAGGTATATTGTCAGCGAGTAACATAGGTTATACAACAGATACTACTTTTAAAACAAAAATATTTATTGTATGTCAAAAATACTGGCTTGCACACTAAATTATCAAAAGTTACAATGGAATTTCTAACTTGCTTTACAATAATGTAATTATGTATGCACGACCAAATTTTATTCTACAGAGCATACATATAGGCTAGCCGCTAGGTTTAGGTTAGGTTAGAACTGCGACCACAACGCATGAGCCGAGCGAGCGAAGCGAGCGTGCCGCGGTAGGGGCCGGCGAGTGCCAGAACCGAATCCCATTGTAAAATCACAATTTTTTGTAACAATATTAGATATTTTGAACATGTGATGTATTAGATAATAAGTTTCCATAAAATAGATATCATATTTTATTTTGACTCAAATAATTATTAGATTTACTTTAAGATAATAATAAACGTACGTAGATAATATAAACGTGCGATGTAATTTACTAACACAATGGATTTTTGTTGTCTGAAAATAAAAATAAAACCGGCCAAGTGCGAGTCGGACTCGCGCACCGAGGGTTCCGTAAAATATTTTTATTATATGATGTAACTAAAAATTTACGGTTTTCGAATATTTTTCTTTATCCGTACTATAATACGTTGTTTCGTACCAAATTTTTTTAATTTACGGGAAGTACCCTGTAGGTTTTGATTCCCTTGCGAGTGTCGAAAATTTACGGAACCGGCTGTATCTTTTGATTGCGTTGGCTTAGAAGTTTGATTTTTTCACAGCTTCAAGGGACAGTAAAGTTGAGTATTATAATAGTACATTTCAGCTTGATACCTCCACGCGTTTGTGAGAAAAAGGGTCTTGACAAACAGACAGATGGACGGACGGACGGACAACAAAGTGATCCTATAAGGGTTCCGTTTTTCTTTTCGAGGTACGGAACCCTAATGATTATATTAACAGATAGTAAATCAGGTTTGCTTCATCTATTAAACAGTATACTACATTTTATTTCATTTGTGTGCATATTTAGTGTGCAAATAAGTATTTTTGGTGCTACTTTCGAATATTTTGTAAGAAAAAAGGGATTTATAGTTATACGATTAAATACTACCCCTTAAAAATTGGGTACATAGATAAAAATAAATAAAAGAGGTTTATAGTAAAAATAATAATAGTGAGTTGTCAATCAGAAACGTTTACATTTAATAGACAAACAAAATAACTTTTGTAAACCTACTATATTATTATAAAATATATATTTATGCTTCGGAACTCAATTTTAATATTTGACGTTTTCTTACTAATTCTGTCGTATCGATGTATTTTGATTGAAAATTGAGATTATGCTCCTTATGATTAGGCAGGCAGAGTTCAATGTAATATTCAAGAATTTATTCCAACACTTCATATTTCAATGTGTTCAATTCCCTAAGGTAATTTTTTTCTGAGAGAAACAGTACTTATATAATTTTTTACTTTTTCCACATTATCAAATTGGCTTTATTGCACGATAACTATAAAGCTAACCAAAATGGTACAGTTTTTAGAATTATAGCACCTTTGTATTAAAAGAAACGTGCGTTATTATTGCACTAAACCTCTACTCTACGTCTAGAGAACACGAGTGAGACAGACGTGTGTTATAAACCCACATCAGTATATGTGTATCTAAGCGGTCACGCGGTTACGCGAGTGCAATACTTTTTCCGGCATCCCGCAATTGCACAATGACGTGGTCTGTACATATATTTATTGTTATTATTGTAAATATGCATGTGAGCGTGACGGTCATGTGAGTTCAGTGCTTTTTCCCCAACCCAAAAGTGCACAACGTGCCTAAAGAAGTTTTCACTTCAAAAAGGTAGAATGTAAAGATAATCTTATTTAAATAAACTTTGTCATTTACAGCAACTTATTTGGACGCGTAGTTGAGGAGATATGCAAAATAAATACAGCGTGTAAGTATCACCGTCGCGAATAACTTACAAAAACGTCTTTCTTTGGATACTTATCACAATGCACAAGGCAGTTCATCATAAAATTGAGAGATGAAGGATTTTTACAGTCAATAGTTTAATTTTGAACTACGCAGTGTAACGCAACATGCGTACTGTGCGGTACAGTGAATGACCTTTAGCGCACGGAGCCGTCGAAGCAGCTACTGATTACTGATTTTTTTTTCGCTAAAATGTTCTGTTTACTCATTGTGATATCACTTTTAAGTAAAAAGAAGAAAAGAAAAAATAATAATTATGAATTTCCGGCAGAAATTTCCAATGATTTTCCACTCATAATGATGGTCTGAATACACTATTTCAGGATGCGGTACAGTGTCACTTACACCCTGTATAGTCGTTGATACGTATAAAATCAGAGTGACGCTTGATCGCGTGTTCTGCTGCCGAGTCCCTGCGCCGTGATCGTGGTACTCCCGTGCCACCCGGGGAGTTGACGTCTATGTATAAGGTATTCGCACAGCTCACTTTTTTGGTAAGAAAAATTGAACATTCGATTGAAAAAGTTCTTTTGTGAGCTAAAACAATCTGAAAAAGTTCTTTTTAGAGCTACATTCATATTAAAGAGTTCTTTATAGAACGATAACTTGCACATTTCTTCAAATTAAAAAGTTCTTTTGAGAGCTGTTAATACTTAGAAAAAATCTTTTTATAAACATTTATGTTAAAAAGTTCTTCTCAGAATTAGTACTTTTACTTTTCTTATAACGTCATTACTATAATTATAGTTACATCAGAACCTATTCAATTCTTATCTTTTAGTATTTCTATAACCTGTATACCGTACCTGTAAAAGCTTTACCACTTGATTTTACCTAATTTAATGGTTTCAATAGATACCTACTAATATACCTAGAAGAAGGTTAGAACTTTCTAAATAGAAGTCCCAGTGTAGGACAGTCAAACGACGTTGCGAATAAAGCACCGGCCGCCCGTCCATAGCGGCTTAGGGCTTAGAATTCTTTTTACCCCTTTTTAAGAAAATTTCGCTAAATTTTGGCATATTTACAGTTTATATATAGAAAAAGTGCAGAAAACTAAAATTTTTAAACAATATGTCTTTATAGACCTTTAAAAAATTACGTGAAAACAGCATAATGAAATTACACGCGTCCAGTATATACGTTGACCTGTCATGGTGAGTAAGTATATAGAATTACAGCTCAAATTATACTGGCCAATAAAAAACCATGATCGAAATTCGACCACCACACGATCTAGTATATTTATTTATTTTAAAACAAACATTGCTTTTACAGATTTACTCCAATACAACAATGTAGCACATAATATTAATACAAAAAAAAGAAAAATAACTCCGTTCATGACAAACACTGTAGTGTCACCCTTTGGAATTCCGCCAATGTACATATAAAAATATCTGTCTGTTGTGAGACCTTGTTCACAATATTAAGCGCTCTTACAAGAGGTGCAAACTGCAGAAGATTTGTTCGATCAAATTAATGACATATCCCCAATATCCGACAAAACGGTATCGATAGCTTATCCATTTGAAAGATACAAGCGTGATGTTACGCAGTTGAATTACTACTATGAATTCCTGTACACTAAAATGGGGAATTTCTTAACAACAGAATGCTATTATAACCATCACATCTGGCACCTAACATTCAAAATTATGTCGAATATTCCAATTAACTTGATATTGGAGTTTCTGAAGCTCTGACCCTTATCAAGTGCCTCTTAGGCATGCGAACCCCTTTAGATTATGAATGTGGTCAGACAGAGGTGGCAAAACGATGCAGAACCATTTTGGTATAACAATAACGTTTCATGTTTAGTAACAAAAGGTACAATGAATTGAAATCAACTTTGAAGCGGCGGTGCTATAAAATTACTAACTCTACAAGTTGCTATTGATGTGGTTTTGTTTTTTTGTGTTATAGGGGGCAAACGAGTAGACGGGTCACCTGATGGTAAGTGACTACTGCCGCCCATGGGCACTTACAACTGAAGAGTCACAAGTGCGTTGCCTACCTTTAAGGTGGGAGTAGGGAAGAGAGGGAGAGTTAATGAGGGAGGGAGAGGGGGAATGGAGGGGGAGAGGGAAGCATTAGGGCCTCCGGTAACCTCACTCACTCGGCAAAAAACAATGCAAGCATCGCTTTACTGCCGATTTTCTATGAGGCCGTGGTATAACTCCGGTCGAGCCGGCCCATACGTGCCGAAGCATGGCTCGCCTACGAATACAAATAAATATTTTTAAATGGTATTGATTTGATTGAATTTATTGATAAATGGTAAAAAAGAAATATTCTTTATTGCTATTAAATTACCATGTACCTACTTTTTGACAACTAAACCAAGCCAACAACTTACTCTTATTCTTAATAACGACTGTTAATATAATTAGTAACCAAACATCCATTAAACGTATTCTGTATTCTTAAAGCTGCATTCCGAAGTTAATACAAATTTATTGCATTCAGAATAAACACAGACAAATCTGAAGTGAAACCTTTTAACCGACTTAAAAGACGTTAAATAATTCTTCTCCTTCCTCTAGCTTACTTGTGAAACAAATAGAAGTAGCTTGAAACTAGTTTCAAAGAACTATTCTTGTAGAAGGATAATTTTGCATTTTGGCGGTTCTTTAAAATGTATTTTCAGAGGTAGGTACATAAGACTTTGAATACTAAAATGAACAATGTTGAACAGATACTCCAGGTTTTCGATTGGCAAGGTTACTTGATTCGTTTTTCAAAGTATTTACGCCATAATTTATAAATTAAACGCAACTAAAATCACTTTAATTTCAAACAAATCTTTATTATCTACGACACTAATAGGCAAAATAAATAACAGCTTCAAGTAACGCGCGTGCTGAAATACTAAGTGACCACTTAAGTAATTGGTGATACTTTGCGACTTTATGTGTGATTTACACCAAATGATTGTGAAATTCACAAAGGCAGTCATCGTTGCAGAACTCGGAAGAACTATGGTGCGCTAGGAGCCGAGCATCAATGAAAAATGTTGCAAAAAACGACGAAAATTTACAAACACAGACAAAGTTGCGCGGGTCAGCTAGTTAACTATAATAGTCAATTTACACGCGCATTGTTGTCAACCGCCTCCCTTCACTTCCCTTGCCTCCCTTTAATCTGAACATGACTTTATGTTCGAATAAAAACCTTATTAATTAGGATATACGATTTTACTCACGTGTATATTTCGGGGATGCCCGATTAGTTTCAGTTTTATCAAGGGGTGAGGCGTCCTACTGCGTCGGTTCCTGCAACCGAATTTGAGTAAAACCGTATATCCTAATTAGTATGACTTTGTGTATTTGTTTATTTGGTGCGCTTTCACGCCTTTGTTATTCAACCAATTGTCATGAAATTTTTGTCATGAATTTGCATAGACATTGTTCCCATATACAGAAAAGGTCACAGGGTAACTTTCATCCCCAAAAAAACATAGGGATAATTGAATTGATTGACAAAATATACATGAATTCGAGCAATGCCGAAGTCATAAGCTAGTAAATATAAACTAACAACTTACTTGGATCCAACGAACTAACGCGAAAGATTCCTTCCTCAACAATTTGATCAAACATTTGACAAATCCTTCCAAAGGTATTTGTACAATCGGATAGTTATCTAGCTGGAAATGAGTTGGTTTGTCCTTAATTTGTACTTTTATAAATACATACGAGATGGCCTTGTGGCAGAAATTTGACAATAGTTCATCTATATTTTACCTTTTTATTTTCAGTAAAACTTGAACTGTCATTGGGGCCTCATAATTAGATACAAAGTTGAGTTTATTTTTAACCCCCGACGAAAAAAGATGGGTCCTTTAGGTTTGACGTGTCTGTTTGACTGTCTGTGGCATCGTAGATCCTAAACGAATCTACCCATGTAAGTGCGTTATTTTTGTTTGAAAGGTTACTTGATCGAGAGTGTTCTTAGATATAGTTCAAGAAAAGTTCAGCCATTCGAAGATCATCAGCTCGTTGAAAGGATTTTGTAGTCTAGTAGATTATGCCTGGTTTTTAAGGACTTACTACATAACTATTATTGGTACCGCTTCTATAATGAACCTGAGGAATAGTTTCAAATGAAGCTTACTACTCTTGGCCAGTGCTACATCGTTAACCGGACGACAAGCGTGCAAAGGCTGCGATGAACTTATCATGAGGGCTCTGGCTTTTGTGACTGTGTTTGTAGCTAGTCGATATTATCCGTGTTTAGATTATTTTACTGTATTTCTTAAATAAATAACTAACGAAACAAGTGTGAATTCCCTAAACTGAATTTAATGCATAGGAAACTCAATTATTCTATACCAGCAGTGCCTCGCGGTTTCACCCGCGTAAGTCCCGATCCCGTTTGAGTATCGGGATAAAAAGTAGCCTATGCGTTAATCCAAGTCTCCAGCTATCATACATACCAAGCTACACACCAAGTTTCATCGCAATCAGTTCAGTGGTTTTTGCGTGAAAGAGTAATAAACATCCATCCATTCATCCATCCAAACTTTCACATTTATAATAATAGTGGGATTTTAGTGAAATTATAAATATTTTCATTTCAAACCGATATATTTCGAGATTTTTTCACGAGAACCTCCTAATCTGAAATCAATTTATAATTTTTTTGATACTTTGCAACATCACAAATAATTTTTAATTCCGCCTGACGCGGCAAGAGGGACAGAGATAGAATACATTTTAATTTTATACACAGTGACGAGTTCGACTCAGACTAACATTCTGTAGAGATTCAAAATGTACGAACTGGGACAGAGCCAGATTCCATCGCGCGCCTGAGAATCGATTGCATTGTTTCACGTAAGCTTAGATTGGTTCACAAATTGCTGGTAGCCCAATACAAACTTTATGCTATATCATTTTGAAGTAACTTACATTGAGTTTGTATTGGTTGTGCCTTCTTTACAAAATAATAAAATAGGTGAAGTAAAGCTGGAATATTGTATAGATCTAATTACAGCTAAAGTGGATCTCAAAGTAGTAGTATACCTGTTAAACCCTCCAGCTCCCTCCAGTTCAAACCCCTCAACTACTTGATCGCAAGTCTGACTTCCTAGCCATTACAGATACCGTCACTTGTATGTTCATAGTAACCAGCGACAAACTAACACAAGACCAGCATGATGATAAGCGATTAGCGGCACCTATCCAGTGTTGTCAAAGTGACATCACTGTATAGGCAATAAGCTTTTCACCCTGTCCAATGGAGTTCTGACGGCTTTGCTAACCGGCTGGAAAAAGAAAACGCTTAAATATGCTTTTCTGTAGGGTGGAAGAACTTCATAGTCAAACGGCTGACTTAATATGACTAAAAACCTGTTAACGCCTTTTTTTTTTTAGAAATCGCATTTTTATATGGCTTATTTGATAGAAATCAAGCACCGTAGCGTCTAGACATTTACACTCTCTCTTGATAACCATAGGAGTCTACACATAGCTCTATCGTGTCTGCTACCCCCTACATACGTAGCTATTCATCCCATCTCATCACTGATAACACAAACTAAATACTATGTGTGTGTAAGCTGTGATACTGAAACACGTTTATTGAATTTTTCCATAAGTTATCCATGAATATAGATTTTCTTTATGAAATCTATGCTAAAAAATAGCTTAAGAAAATATTAAACGACACCAAGTGAGGCAGTTAAAGTTAGATATTCAATTGTCTGTGAAATTGCAAAAGTTATCTATATAAAAATACATTTTGTAACTTTAAAATGATTCTCTTTTTTAACTGCACAACTTTCGTAACAGTGCCTATAAACTCTTGTAATGCCAGAATGGAGTATTCGATCAAGCCTCTTTTTACTAATCCCGGGATTTTTAAAAGGCAATTCCAAGATCCCGAAATAAACCCGGGATTGTATATAGGTAATAAAAAATCTAAATGTTCATAAATTAATATCAGTCACAAGTTAATTATATTAATTTCAACAAAATATAGCTGTCTCTTAAAATATGTAAACCAACGTAAACGTAAAGTTTGTAAACTTCAAATTCATACGTTAAACCTAAAAAAAACAATGTAATCTCTGATCTTGGGTTTAATATCACATTACGTATTCGTTCTAAAACAATTCAACTTAATGGCCGTGTTAAGAGTCAGTTCACATCAGTGGTTTGTTTTTCAAACCCGTAACAAATCTCAAACCGTACCCAACTAACACCGTTTACAGCTTAAACTTTTATCTCCATTATATTGATTATATCAAAGGCAGTCTTTGCAAAATTGAGTTCATATTACTGTTTCCAGTGATAGGAAATTACCTCCGCGTCGCCTGCTCGACTACTGGGACATCTAGCTTCAGATAAATGCTTATTAGCATTTGCAACAACACTGCAGTTTTGATTATACGTTTTTTTCAGTTAGAGTTACTTCTTTTTCTTAAATATGAGTTTTATAAGTACATAATGTACTTAGTATGAAATCGTCTTAATAAACTTTAAAAGCGTGTTTAAACAATCAAACAAAAAATCTCTTAAGCTCTATTTATTATAGTAGTTCATAAATAGATAAAATTTATGATATTAACATTTATAGGAAAATTAATAGTCGGTCTAATGACTATTTTGCAGCGAAGTCTTGTTCTCTACTCAACTTATAGATTAGATCAATGAGGCAGTCCCAGCGAAGGCAGTCTTACAACGAATGTTGGTTCTAATAATGCAAAATAATTGGGTTCTCGAAGTAAAACCAATTAAACTGTTATAAGATTTTATTGAAGTGAAAACTACTTTAGGCACGTTTATGCACTTTTGCTATGAGGAAAAAACACTGAACTCGTTACCGTCACGCCAATAATACATATATAGATCCAATAGAGGGCGCTAATCTAAACATTGAGTTTTGTCACCTACTTATTAATTAATCTTTAAAAATATAATTAGTTTAATAAAAGTGAAAACGATATATTAATTTGGCTGTGGAAGTGTTATCTTTACTTTAATAAACTTGTGAACTAAATACGTAGATAGTGACAAAATTAACGACACAAAATATCTAGGGGTACCGGAATCTGTATGTACTTATGATGATGTCGCTGGGAGATGGCATCACTTTTTGAAGTGAACACCTCTTTAGGCACGTTGGACACTTTAATATGGGGAAAAAGCACTGAACTCGCGTGACCGCCACGCTCAGATGACATAAATTGTCATGATGACATATAGATGTGTCTGTGTATATGTATATATGTGTGTATGTGTTTTCACTTCTGACGTGCAGTCCTACTATTGACAGATTTTTTTTATGCTAGCGACGGTGGGATGGGTGAAAACCGAATTAAAATCCATTGCGTAGTGTTATAGATCTAAGCATACGGACGGCGTAAGTGACTTTGTTTTATACTATGTAGAAATTTAAAGATATCTAACCTGTACTATGGTAACCAGACTGCTGATAAACATACTTATAAATTTCTAAATACACACATATTAAAGATAAATTACACAGAACAAATTATCGTGCTCATCACACAATTATTTGTCCCGGCTGGGAATCGAACCCACGACCTCTGGCTTAGCAGTCAGGGTCACTAATCACTAGACTAACAGACCAGTCGAAATGTTATGTATCTACGGAAGTGATAGAACTATAGGAACGATACACGTCAATCAAACTCGCTAGTTGGTTGCACAGTCGCAGAAAAATGCAGCAGAAGGTAGATCGTAGCCCGCATACCTACGTATGAGTATGCGCAGATAGAGTAGTACACGCTTTCACTAATCCTACCGTTTCCTCAAAGCGTAGCTAATCCCAAAACACTGCATCCACAATACCATTCTTTTCTGAATATAATAACCACGTACAAGTTTTACGACGTAAGAGAAACGACGAAAAATAAAATCTTAAGTGCTGCCCCTGCTAATCCGAGAAAGGGAACGATCAGAAAATATAGAGGTGGGTTGTACCGATAGCTGGTTTAGTAACCGGGTTTAATCATTCGTGTTTGTTTGGGTTCGTATATTTTGTTTTCAAAATTAACTGTTCGGTATATTTCCTTGGCATAAAAGCCTTCCACAGCTGTTAAAAGATAGGAATATTAATGAAATTTAAAGAGAAAGAGATAGAGAGAAAGATAACAATAAATTAACAGTATATTCAAACATTTAAAGGTTTTATATTTACGAATAGCTTTTGCTCGCGGCTTCTCTTGCGTTGATCGCTTAGACTGATTCTAACAAAGGTACCCTGTGTCTTTTTTCTATACCCCGAATAACATGAATGTACGTTCAGCTTCATTTAATGGTTGAGCTGGACGATGCTCGTGAATGACAGCTATTTAATATAGTAGTATTTTGGCGTGATTGTTTATATTTTAGGTGTTACATTGTCCTGTCATTTAATTTGCATTTATGAACAATGTAAAATAATAATATATTGTAAAAAGGCATGTCGAAAGGGAATGTCCTTGGAGTTTCTGACCTGTTCTTCTCCATAAGACCTACGTATTAGAATAGGCAACACCGCACCGTGACGTCGGCTCCCGGCCGAACCGACACAGGTACTTGCCAAAGCAACCGTGTCTGGAAAGCACCTGCGTCATCCCAAAGGTAAGGGCTCCGTGTCCTCTCTAAAGCCACTCTCGAAGGACGGGTCTTACCGGCGCTATAGCGGCGTGCCCCGCACTGGATCGTGCAAATAGTTGCTCCTACTCCACCTCCAGGATCTGGCGGAGCTGGCTCGGGAATTGCGACGTCCTCCCTCCTTGAACTGAAATATATGCTTTTAATTTGTTATTTTAACAAACAAAGTTACATTTGCATTTATAAAATATTACTAGATAAAATGAAGTCTTAAATCATTTAACAATTTAATTTAATTAACTTAGATGTCAAATGATGAGGGTCAAATAATAACCTATCTTTGTTAGGTCCAGGTACTGTCACCATTGTATTAAATAATCTCAATTTAGCCCAGTCTTCAACATATTTGTAAGTTAGCGCGTTAAACTCTTAAAATACAATCGAAAATTGTACACAAAAAAAAAAGTTTTTGGTGTCCTGTAGACTGAAAAACATCGACGGGAAAAAATAAAGGTATCTTACAATTGACTACTGTATGAGTTTTCGAGTGTATAAAACTAAAACAAATCATCTAATAAACAAAGCCAAAAGCAAGTACAGTGTTGCCAGCCCACGATAAAACTTTACGATCCATATTGTCCGCCCAATGAAAGGAAAAATAATGTCATATTATATTATAAGCGGCGTTTCAGTTCGGATTTCCGTTACCACTCGAGAACCTCTATTTTACGCGGAATTTCTTTTATTTTTTTCCATCGACAAGGAATGTTTTGGGTCATTGGTTTATAGACTGTTGTATTTAATTTTTGCAATGGCAATAAATGAGGTAGAATACTTCGGAAATGCCCCCGGTCCTTTGTCAATTGTTCCTTCTGTTCTCAAGTGCTTTAGTTCTTTAAAAGATTTTCATTTAGTAAATGGATCGGTAAATTTATTTTATTTTGAATCAATTCTCATTGCACCCTATAAAATAACTATTTAAATTAATCTGTAGGTACACTCCTATGTAGCTACTAACTATTCGAATGTAAAGAAAAGCATTAAACTTAGTTACATATTTGTATTTATGAGTTTGGGTGTTACACACAACCAGTTAGGATGAATTTATAATCTGCACGTATTAGTTAATAACGTTTTGTTTCTGTAATGAATTTATACATAGTGCATTGTGAAAGATAGGAAGAGCTTAATTACCTTCTGTTCCGCAGATTATATTAGGTTCCTGGGTACAGTAATTGAAACTCCGCGACAGAAACTCAAAATTTCTTGGCTGTAAAATTAGGTGCAAGATTTGAACCACATATATTATACACTTCACAAGTGTAATAAAAACTAAACTTAGACACAAAGATGGCCTGTTGGTCTAGTAGTTAGTGATCATAATTGCTAAGTCAAAAGTCGTGGGTTCAATTCCAACCCAGGGTAAGTAATTGTGTGATGAGCACAATCATATTGTGTTCTGCATCTGGTTGTAATTTGTCTGTAATATGGATGTATTTAGTTACAGCTATATAAGTATGGTTATCAGCAATCTGGTTGCCACAGTGCAGGGTCTGCCTAGTTGGGGATCCGACGACCGTGTGTGAGGTGTTTGAGACACCTTACACATGGCCATCTTATAATTAGCCATGAAATTACTATTATGTTAAAGTATTTTTTGGATGTCTTTTTTTTTGTGAAATTAGAAAAAATATCATTTACTTCTTTGTAAATTAATGGAATAATAAAAACTAAGTTAATCTTGCGTAATGACACTGTACGAGTATCAAAATTGTAGTGACATCAAATTGTACTGCTATCTTGCCCAAACTTATTCAATTTACCAATATCGAGATATAATCGATTCGTTTCACGGTGAGGCGATTAATGCGATTCTGGCAATCGACTCGAGACACTTCACGGAATCGTTACAAATTGAATTTGTGGATTCTCGCTTCCTGTTTTTATGTACGATCTTATTTTAAACGTCAAAGGAAAATCTAAAAGAGAATTTACATAAATGTAAATTTGACAATTATATGACTGATTCCCTGACAAAGCTCTGAAAATAGAAATGTTTATTGTTAAAAAAAACAGCTTTTAAGAAAAAAGGGTACAACAATAGTATTGGTTTGATTATTCATCTCATTAAGCGCCACTTGTCGAGCTTTACTGCTTCGATTCAAGATTCTTATGTTAATAAGGAGAAGACCCATAGAAAAAAAAATCGTGGAGTAATAAAATATAACATTAAGAGAAAAAGAGTACTTATCTCCTTTTTGTCTGGTGTTAGGCTGAGGCTCAAAATATGTCATGTGTGCTCAATTAAAAATCGAATTGGTTAAAGTTAGGTTATATATAACAGTTCAGATTGTCCTAGCAGGTTGGTATTGATTATGTTGGAACCACAAACCTCTATACTACAACAATCGACTCACTATAAAAAGCTGTTAACCTTTTTAAGGGAATTCTTCTCCTCTTCTTCAACTATCTGATGTTAGACGACAAATATCACTACATATTATAAAACAAATTCCCCTGCCGCATCTGTCGGTCTGTAAGTGTGTTCACTAATAGACAGAGTGATTCGTGAGGAATGTTTAGGTGTATATTTTGTACCCGAGCGAGGTTGCTATTAAAATATATTTTCCAATATCCAATAATATACTTCAAAAAGATATCAATTATTCTTTTTTTAATTGAATTGGTTGTACTCAAGGTTGGTCCTATTTAAATTTCAAGATAATATTCCATCTCCAAGGGTTGGAAATTAAGGGATGAATAATACAGCTTATTAGAATTTATCATGATTTAGGCACATTGAAATCGTTGATACTTTTTAAGAGCTTATTATCTTATCTATCATAATATTCAATTTTAAACTAAACTCATATCAATCATTCAGTAGGTACTCCCTAGGTTTGCATAAAGTTCCAAGGTTTCTAAATGAGGTTCTATTCATTGCTGAGCTGGAGAAAATCACTTTGTCTGTACGAACGAAACGGAAGTTCATTAAGATCTACTAACTGGTGTTACAAATGAGTTCTGTTAGTTGGTACCTACTTCTTAGAATACCTTTGAATGTTCCAGGGACTCCTGATTTGTGAGAAACTTTACTTCTACTATTTAAACATATCTACCTATATTACGATTTTTTTTTCTCATAAAATTGCCATATTGTCATTGTTTATACATAAGTTAAAAGGGTATTTTAAGTCGTATATAGTATGTATTAGTGACTATTTCACCATCATTTGGTTCATAGATATGATTAGAACTATTATATTCCACTAACAAAACTAAAATGATCAAAGTCTGTATGTAATGATGATAGATGTGTAACTCGGGACATAATCGCCATAATATTTAAAGGGTACAATACCTTTTTGGTTACCCGACGTTTCTATCACATTGCTCCGATCGTGGTCACGAGTGGACCAGTGGACGCTAAAATAAACTATAGTAAAAATATTAAAATTAAAAGTCCATTTATTGTATTTGTGTTTAATAATAACCTGTTTAGGCTGATTTTGGTCATATTTAAACTTAATACCCTTTAAACTTAAACCTTTATATATAATATAATAATAGCTAGAAGCTCTCAAACAATACTAATACTAATACACTTTAAACCACAGCCAAAAAGAGTAGTGAGTTTTTAAAGTTTGTAGATCTTGTGTCAACAATGAATTATGGAAGTTTGTGTTTTGGTGTTTCTGCCATCTTCTATATTACTGCAATTTAAAACTCGCTTACAACTGCCAAACGTTGAATTAGGTCACCCTTTACATACATGTACATGAGTACATGTATGTAAAGGCATGAGCGTGCATTAGCGTGTATCCACAAGGGGGTAGACAGAGGCATATTGGACACCCACATTATGCCAACAATAATTTGGTCTTATTCTTGTAAAAGATTATTGCTGTCAATCCTGTAACTCAAACAGGCTGTTTCCTGAAATAAGCAAGCAGAGAGCTCGCTATTTACAGAAAAAGCCAGTGCTGAGCCGCTGCGTATATCCGCTTTTTTTTACTATATCTATTTTTGATCTTTTCCCTTCTAATTTGCATAGGAAGGGAATTTATATTACAGCGCCTCACAACGCTTGTTTTGTTGGTAATGAATTTTAAAATCCGAAAGTAATTGTGTTTTCTCAAACTTTCTGTTAATTTTTATTTATTTCTTAAAAAACAATGTCCTATATCTGAAACAAAAGAGCAATGTTAACATGCCAAAAATATCTCACCTTTTTACTGTATAGCATCCAAGTCTTCCGGACACACACTGGCGCGAAGCCAAGACTGAACGATGTGTAATTATTTCAACGCAAGTGTGTCGAACTTAAATTTAATTGCGAATGTTTCGTTTCTGGTAACTGTTTTTTCATTAATTCATTAATTACCTGGAACAATACACTTCGAAACTAACTATAGAGCTCTGGCGTTCTTCAAAAATGTGTTATAAATCCAATAGTTACTACGACCTCTTACTTCAGGCAAGCGGAATGCTTGGTTGCCATCACTATGGCATAATACATCATAGTTATAGTGAAAAAGAGCCAAAGAACTCTTGTGACTTTACAAACACTACATTTTTAGTTATTGGTCTTGGAAATATGGTGGAACGGCTGCTACTCTCTGACACAAAGTAAGGATCTTCCGAGTTGATCATGCCTCGCAGACCGCGGCCAAACGGCTGCGAGAAATTTCATTGCACAATACAGCATCACTAGTTACTATGCAGTTTGGCTTGGATTTGCTAGATGGCCATAAAGTATGTATTGCTGTATGGCTATGACGCCACAGGAACAATTATCAGTAAGCTGGAGGGACTCCACCAATTGAGTTGTTCCTAAGTTAAATGATAACATCTATTATACAGTAATAGAATAAGATTTTTATTTATTTACTAGCTGACCCGGCACACGTTGTTTTGCCATATTAATTATTTCTAATGAATATTTTGGTAGTCAAATGAAAAATAGCTAACTTATTGTGGGGATGGCGTCTATGACTGAAAGAAGAACGGAGCGCTGTGGTCTATTGACGGCCTATAAAAATAACAAAACACCAACCATCCATTTCCTTATTCAAAGTACTTCATTAACTTAACTGAGATATTTAAAGTTTAACAGTGGGAGAGCCATGCTTCGGCACGTATAGGCCGGCTCGAAAGGAGTGATGTCAGGGCCTCACAGAAAACCGGCAGTGAAGCAATGCTTCGTTGTATTTCGCCCAGCGAGTGAGGTTACCGGTGACGCTAACCCTTCCCTCTCTCTATCTTCCCCCCTATCTCTCCAGCTCCCCTCCTCTCCTACTCCCACCTTAAAGGCCGGCAAGGCACTTGTGACTCTCGAGTTGCAGGTGCCCATGGGCGGCGGTAGTCACTTACCATCAGGTGACCCGTCTGCTCGTTAACCCCCTATTCCATAAAAAAAAAATTACTGACAGACTTGACGGCAATCGATTATTACAATTGATTATAACAATCGCACTTTCTATTTTGAACTGGGTTAAATACTTTAAAAAAATTGTACCAATGAAAGTAAAAATACTAATATCGCTATTAAAAAACAGGGGTTGATCGTAGAGGGTTGAAAATTCAGGGTTGTATGTATTTTCTAATGCTGTATCATAAAAAAATAAATTATCTAAAAATTAAAAAAAAAACTTGGGGTGGACTACCCTTAAAATTTACGGGGGTGAAAAATAGATGTTGTCCTATTCTCAGACCTACCCAATATGCACACAAAATTTCATGAGAATCGGTCAAGCCGTTTCGTAGGAGTTTAATTACAAACACCACGACACGAGAATTTTATATATTAGAAGATAAACTACCTCGTTTTGAAGTTCATCGAAAGCTGCAGTTCTGTGTTACAAAACGTTATGTAAAAGGTTCGTTCCCCATTACATAGGAGCATAAAAAAAAATAGCAGACGAAATGTACTCCTTTTTTTTGTTTGTGACAACCCACTAGGGTTTTTGGTGTGCGTAGTGTTGGAATTGCACCGACTAAAACTACACGGTGTGCTATACTACGCCTGAAATAAGAAGGATCCCGGGAACAGCTTTTATTTATCCGGAGAGGAAGCATACCCCCAAATTTATATTTAAATGTTTATTTATTTGTTCGCCACTATAATTGAGGAGTGACGGAAAAAAAAATGATAATTCCACTTTAAAAAAAAAATAAAGTTACTTAGGGCATTCGACAGAATACCGTAAGTTACATTACACACCAAGCTGGTGTGGTTCAAATCACGTTAATTCCTCCAGTAAACAGCCTCTAAAGTTAACAGTTTGATGCAGATCATGATATTTCTGTTTTAAAAAAATGTTTTGAGATTTTGTAAAAAATTGGACATTGTGGAATTATCATTTTTTGTTCCGTCACTCCTCAATTATTTAAAATCAACAAAAATGCGATTTTAATAAAATCTTACTTTTATATTTTTAATTCATGTTGATAATAATTCCTTAGAAAATAGTGATTTACTAAAATTGTTCCTAAACGTATTGGCACTAAATTTAGTACGCCAGTGGAAGAGAAAACGAATTATAGGTTTCTGGATTCCGATTTCGTTATTTCTGTAGGTTTCATTTGTAACATAAAACTCCAAGGATATCCAAAAATTCCATTCAAAAAGGGATATAAAAAAGAGGGAAATACTATTATACAGGAATCCGATATTTTATAATTCAGTCATAAAGTTGGATGTTCCAGTTATCTCGCTTGAAGTATCATCGCCCTCAGAGTTTTTGAAAATCCGCTATAAAATATTGAGAGAGATAGCAAAGTGTAATACAATACGTTGTAATTAAGTGAAATTAAGATTTCTTCAAGGAGAATTGGACAACGGCTTCGAAAAATTGTAGGACATGGGACAAAATGGGGCGAAAGTCTTTTGTTAACACGTTTTTATTAGCTTCACTTGTGACTAATTAACAAACTATGAAATCTTGGAAGTCAATTTTAACCTACTTGTAACTGTTTTATCGAAATGAAACTTTCTATGTATATGTAATTCGGATGATAATACTATATTTTGACAGCTTTCAGTTGATCTAATGAGGGAGCCAGGAGGTAGATAGTATGACTTTTCAGTGGCTACTGGTAAACTTCTCGAGTTTGGGCACATATCCCCCTAATATTATAAATGTGAAAGTTCGGATGGATTGATAGATGGATGGATGTTTGTTACTCTTTCACGCCAAAACTACTAAACCGATTGCGATGAAATTTGGTATGTAGATAGCTGGAGACCTGGATTAACATATAGGCTGCTTTTTATCCTGATATTCCCACGAGATCGAGACTTATACGGGTGAAACCGCGGGGCGCTGCCAGTCATTCATAATAATAAAAAAGACAACTCCTGCAATAGGAATTACTCCTGTGTCGCGGGGAACTTTACAAAAATACAAACAACGGACACAAAGAACACCCAGACTCAGGTGGGAATCGAACCCACGACCTGTAGCATAGCAGTCAGGGTCAATAACCACTAGGCCAACAAGCCAGTCAAGTATGATCCGTTTTGCCGACTCCAACAAATCTGTTAGAGCTCTGATCAGCTCTGTCAGATCAGATAATGAATTTAGGAGGTGTATCTTTTTTTTTACTTTTTATTCCGGTTCGCTACTAAAACGTGTTTTTTTAATTTTACCCAACTGTAAGGATATTATGTAGTTTGTAAGTATTAGTATTAATTTTACGTGGGAGAGCCATGCTTCGGCACGTATGGGCCGGCTCGACTCCGCTAGATAACACGACCTCAAAGAAAACCGGTAGTGAAGCAATGCTTGCATTGTATTTCGCCGCGTGAGTGAGGATACCGGAGGCCCTAACCCTTCCCTCTTCCCTATTCCCGTCCTTCCCTTCTCCCCTCTTGCCCCCTCCCCCTCTTCTCCTACTTTAAAGGGCGGCAACGCACCTGTGACTCTTTGAGTTACAGGTGCCCATGGGCGGCGGTAGTTATTTACCATCAGGTGACCCGTCTGCTCGTTTGCCCCATATACCGTAAAAAAAAAAATTAGATACTGCAGGATTTACTTTCAGTAATAGTGTGTATAAGTAATAAGTAGTGTTAAGTTCATGACAATCACTACATATTATAAAACAAAGTCCCCCACCGCGTCTGTCTGTCTGTTCGCATAAACTGAAAAACTACTGAACGGATTTTCGTGCAGTTTTCACTAATAGATAGAGTGATTCATGAGGAAGGTTTAGTTGTATAATTTGTACTCGTGCGAAGCCGGGGCGGGTTGTTATTATGTTATAGATTAGTTTTATCCAATTTGTATGTGAAAAGGAAAAACCATTATTTGATCTATTTTTGTCAACGGTGTTACTCGGTACTTTTGTCTGTCAAAACCTTTTCTGATCATAAAATGTCTTATAAGACTTGATACCTCATATTTTATAAACATACATCCCTTGAATCTAAAAAAAATAAGTTTCTTAATCTCAATAAATATGACCATGTATGTTCTGATTTTAAAAAACAAGGCCTTTTAACACTAATAACGGGGAAAATCATTAACAAGTATATTCTATAATTTTTTTCGTGGTTAATGTTTTTTTCTTATACAGATTAGTGCTATTATTAATATTTAGTGTTGCCTGATGAAGTCACTCCTAAGGATGCACGAAGTTATCTTAGAACTTGATTTTTGCTTCGCATTAAAGCTATTTTTCTATTTTATATTTAGCACCCCTGACAATGTTTAATGCAAAATTCCAAGATGATCGGTTGAGTAGTTGAGACGTAAAAGCGTAACAAATAAACAAACGAACTCACACTCGTATTTTTAATAGTTGTACAAAATACATATGAGTACAGAAGTCTCACTCCGCTAAATCATTTAAATAAATATCGACTCTTTCTCTGACACCATAAAGTCGTAATTCAGGTCGCACGGTATAATTACCTACATTTATATTCACTTAGATTTTGTTCTGACTACGCCGCGCCGATAGCCCACAGAATTTTAGGCGCGAATAGTCGAGACCGTAGCGCACTTGTAGCTTCATGCCTAAAGTGCGGAGTGGACGGATTTTGGACACAATTATCTTCAAAAATGATTACACAATTATTCTAAATTTTAATAAATAAGACAAAAAATAATATTAACCAGTACACTTTTTAAGTAAAAAATACTTTCCTAAAAACACCACCAGTAAAAACCCTTGCAAATATTTCAGCAGTCCGAGTGTCGCTTTACTTAATCCGTAACTGTATACTTCCACCTTCATTTCAAGGGGTTAAAATAAACAAGTGGTTCAGAACAAATTTAATTTACTGTCCTGAAAGTGAAGATTACGAATTACCGTCATAACGAAACGAGTTTTTCAACCGCAAAATACATTTTGCTGGAGTAAGAAAATTTTATAATGGCGCCTAGTAATAACCTCTGAAGTATCTATCTGCTTTCTACCGAGTAAAAAGTTATGTGGTTCTTTATTGAAGTACGTAGTGTCTATTCTCATCTCCTTGTTTTGCCTTCGACTAAAAATATGTTTTTTTTTTTTTGTTGAACAAACCTAACCCCTTTCACTATTAATAAAATAGCTTAAAACTTATACTGTAGCGGCTTCATTGCCTCTTTAGACCTTATATGACAAAAGTTTATTAATAAGGCTGGTACTTATTAGTATGATGTATTTAGTAGAATAACACTTTGTATTTAGATTATTTTTTTAAAGGAATACTAGCAACGTGGGTACACACATTGCTAGTATTCTTGTTAACCCCTCCAGCTAAGCGAAATAAAAAAATGATAGAAAGAAAGAAAAAATATTTTGTTTGTATCTTCTACATAATAATGAACATACGTCTTAAGACCTAGTTCACCAAATGCTTGTGTTAGGCGTGGGTTTACGTTGGTAGTACACTGGGTGGGGTTCGAACCCGCAACCACTTGATCGCAATGCCGACGCCTTAGCCATTACGCTACCACTGCTTTACTAGATCCAGAGGCAATACGTATGTACCATTTTTAACTACATTGTTACATTCATTCATTAGTCATTTACATTGGAAAAGCAATAAATATTGATTAATGAGTATTGAAATTTAACAAATTAAAAATGAAAACCACAAAAATATTTTTTTTTTATTGGGAATTATTACGTAAAATAATTTCATTTGCTTTTCAGTTTTTTTTATGGTATAGGGGGCAAACGAGTAGACGGGTCACCTGATGGCAAGTGATTACCTCTGCCCATGGATAACTGCAACTCTCTCGGTCAATTTTTCGGAAACAACGGGCAAACTTCTTTGAGAATTGATTCTCGAGTTGGACGTACTATCTACTTACGAGTTTCTTTGAAAGAAAATAAAACCTCAGCGTACATTTTCAGCGTCAAACAGGCTGTCACTGTATAGTGACAGCTTGTATTCTGTGGTGACAGTCAATGTATGTAACTTAAGTTTATAATTAAAATAAAATAATACTTGATTATATCAGTATCTAAGAACTCACTCTAAAAACGACAAAATATCATAATCAAATTAAGAGACACATTGAAAATAATCACCTACTTCACAAACATCATATTAGAATATAGATGACGCGTAATTTTTGACATGGTAACATGTGGCTATTTCTTTTTTCTTTATTTCAAAATAATATTAAATAAATTATCGCGCATAGTACGCGGCTGTTTTGCAATTTCAGATTGACATTCGATTCAGTATACACTGATTTTCCCTACCAACCACAAACGTCACCCTAAAGTCACGTCGTTTGCTAACGGAAACCTTGGTGCGCGAGTCGCACTTGCACTTGTCCTCTTTTTAGGTAGATTTCGAAGAAAAGTCTACCTATTAGTAAATTTCTTCACAGGAGGTCTAGTTTTGATCCCTAGACCCCAAAACAACCGCCAGTTAAAAAGTTAATATATATATATATATATATATATATATGCATATATATATATGTATGTATATATATGTATATAAGTATGTATATATATATATATATATGTATGTACCTCAATTTTACCGCCACGATAGAGGTCGCAATTATGCACCGATCGCTTTTAAACTTGGAGGACAAATCATTAGGGCAATAAACGTTAAGTTTGTGAATGGGGGATATTAACCAAAGGGGGGAACTGGAGGGCAGATTTTCAAAACAATTAAAAAAGCACGAAATCTACCTCTGCTGCGGGCCCGATTTTTTTGAAATACCAATGTTTAAAGTAAAATTAGAACAATTTAAAACTCCATTCAATAATTTCCACCCAGTTCTTCTTTATAACCGCTTGCTAGTCCTGGTTAATTCAAATTACTCATCAACTTGAAATGTAAGGCTGATACGTACAATCCAGGTACAGCTTTCTGTGGATTCTGATAGGACAATCATGGCATCTACGATGGATAGCGTGTAGCCCTCAATTCAATGCAGCTTCAGAGAGATAGAGCATTTGACTAGGAAAGTGAACTTGATTTAAATTTGTTACTATTACTGATATTATAATTTTATTTGATTTATTTATTTCATACTAGCTGTGCCCCGCGGTCTCACCCGCGTAACTCAGATGCCAGGGGAATATCGGAATAAAAAGTAGCCTATATGTTAATCCAGGTCTCCAGCTATCTACATACGAAGTATCATCGCAATCGATTCAGTAGTTTATGCGTGGAAGAGTAACAAACATCCATACATCCATACATCCTCACAAAATTTCACGTTTATAATATTAGTAGGATACAATTTACATTGTGTTATTATATATACATATATATTAGGAATACAAACATAAATCGAACATTCAAGGCAAGAGAGTAATTATATAAATGAATGCATGCATATACTTGGTCAGATACAATTAATTACATAGTTGTTATAATAAAATAAATAAAATGTCAAGCGAAAAATTGGATTAAAAATTATTAAATGCCAAATCCTGTTAAATTTAGAATCAGCTTTTATTAATTAAATTTTATCGTCATTCGCCTCCCAGATCAGCTATACAATAAAGACATTTGTCGAACAAGAATGCTTTTATTTTTAGACTTTAACATGTTTGCGTTATATACCATCTCCTAAGTAAGTAAGTATTCTATATTGTACACCAACAAAACAAAAATACAGAAACAGATATTGTATACCATAAAATGTACAATGGGTGGGGCTTATCACAAATAAGCGTTTTGTTTCCTTTTGTGTGTGGAAACGTCTCGGGCCGTCAACCCACCGCCGGGGTGAAACACGCGGTATGTCATACTGCACCTAAAATAGTTGAGATCCATGAACAGCTTTCACTATGACATCCGGACCCCTCCTAGCACCTGCACGCAAAAGTGCGGGCACCTTCTGGTAGAAATCCCCTCCCGGAGCTGTTCTGCTGCCTCGTTCTGCAAAATGACATAGAATCTTCACAAAATGTTGTGAGCGCGATAAAATTCCTGTCGCCACCGGCCATGGAGCGTATGATGGCCGGCAGCAAAAGATCCTCTCTGATGACTGCAGTAGGACGTTGCGTCGTCCAAGCAGAGCAAAACTGCCACCGTGTGCTGAGCCGAGTCTTCATTGCAGTCGCAGTTGTGACAGTGCTAGAAAAGAACCTGTGTCAGCCGGAAGTAAAGGGTCCCGTTCTTCAGCCTCCACGGTTGCAAAGCCAGCACGTGGAGCCTCATGACGGCACGACCAACGAACCATCGTAGCACAGCGAGTGGCTTCAAGCCATCTCTTCGTATGGAGGCCGACTGCCGCTTACCGCCCGGTACTCAGTCTTCCACCGATAAACTTCGACGAGCACTTCCTCTGCCTCCAAACCTGGGCTGAAATGCGCGTTGTAAGGTGCCCTTGACCAGACAACCCCCATGTACAGCCATCTCGTAGTGACACTGGGTTCACCCAAGTAGGGTAAGACCCAAGCAGGGAGCAAGCTACCGGAAGTACTCTTCGAAGCACCACCTTCTGTCAAGGATCAGGCCCAGATACATGATGTCTGCTTGGACTGGTATGATACCGAGTTGACCTCGATGGAGGCGCCAGGGGGTGAACCACGACGGGGCCTAGCTTAATGTAAGGGTGGATCAACAACTCTCCACCTCACGGATTCGACGACGGAAGGCGCACATCACTGAGCTCGTGAGCCTATGACCGCGGCTAGTGCAACTTGGTCAAAATGTCAGGCAAATCAAACTTATGTAATGCCTTTTAAATACGCGATCGCGTTAACTCCCCTCAAAATAATAATATTATCATGGAACGTGAAAGTTTAAAAGTTAGTAAAAATGTTTATTACTTTGGAATCAACTCCACTGTCTTCTCAACTCGCCACTGCAAACGGTCGTCCCTAAAGTGAAATTCATATGCGGCTTGCAGCGCTCATATTGTTTGCGTTGTCTGTCACGAACCGGCGATTCGTGCGGGAATTAATGTGTTATAGTTTTTCTACTTTTTGGAACCATAGTATATTTCAAAGGTCCGGTTTCAATTTTAAATAAAAGTTTCTGGACGAAATTTTGATTGAAGCAGACTCGGTCAGAGGATGTGATCGTTTCAATTCAAAATTAGAAAACTGCTGAATTTTGGATTCATTTTTACAACTAAGTTAAATAAACCTAACACGTGACTGTCATTTGCTAATCTTATCTAATCCTAAATCTCTTTTCCCCATTGAACTCTACTCTGTCTGTCTACTTTGTCTTTTATAGTGTGGATGTACACTGTGCAAAACTATCTAGAAAACTCTTTAACTCTTTATTCAGCAAATATCATACTAAAGTCTTAATAAGCCAGAAGTGCAAATATTGAAGGTATCACCAACATTTCGATATAATTCCCAATCTTTCAATCAATTTACGAAATAAATTTACACCATATTCGTATTACCTGATGCTACACACCAATACTATTCACTAAACTACATTTGGTCCAATTCCGTCCAATCCTGTTACAATTACACGCCACTTACTGATACATGCAGAGCTATATACATGCAAATGTACGTCCAGATGCGTCTCACCGCATCTGGGCCGCCATTACTGGCCGCCTTTAGTGAGAATAATTCTTGCAATTCATGACTGCGTATTTCTCTTATAGATGTTCAAATATAAAATTCACAATGGGTTATGTGTAGAATAGTGTAATTCTTAAATCCGTTAGTTTTTCACCTATTGCATTCTTAATTATTTTTTTAAATAATAACACCTATCAAAAATTTGCCTTGAGTAGATTCCTTTTGTCTTCCACGTTGTCTCTAAAAGGTAAACAGACTTCAATAATAGTAACATTTCCAAGCTTTACTTATCTTAAAAATGCGTTACACGATTTTTTTTAAATATGTTTCTAATGAAAATTTTTTAAACAAAGATTGATTTGTCCTTGTATTACAAAAAATAATCATGTCACATTGAAATGTTAATATACCTAATATAGTATCCACTCTCAGTAGTGAGTTGGACTCTTAAGATCATCATAAAATCAGTGAACTCATTAACAACAGTTTTAAGTATGAAAATCAAGTGGCGTGTTAGCCATGTTAGCCACAACAAAACAAGGGGTTATATATACCGATTCGGAGTAATTTCGGTAACAGAATTGGGGCGGCTATCGCTACGACGCCGCCATGCGGGCCGCCCGATATTCCAATGATACGGCTACAAGCGTTGAAGCTGCATTTAAGCTGAAGAGTCCACTTGAATCATTTGACTTGTTTGATTTACTTGACAGTAGTAGTTTAGTAGACTCGAATAAAACAATCACTCAATCTACAGATAGCAGAAGTTCTTTGTCTTTTTATATTTTACATACGCAAAGGATTACCTTTATGAACGTGAAATATAACTCGAGTCGAGCTGTGAAAAATATATTATTTTTCGCACGAAAAAAGTAGGTAGTTAGTGATAATTTAATATCAACTGTAAACACAAATTTGTAAAATTTAAGACCCTTTTCTTTAAGGTTAATTATTTTTTAATATTTCCAAAAAATATGCACTTTATTGAAATTCGATAATTACTATATCCTTTCTATAGTAGTGTGCGGTCTGCATAGTTTATTCTAAGATGTTATGAAAATTCAACATTCTGGTAATACTGCTCATTAGACCTTTCGCGCAATTGGACGTTTTGCTACTTAGACCCTCTGATCGTGAGGGAACAAAACTTAAAGAAATTTAGTAAACGTGTGTTTATAATATTGCTGTGCTTGAGGAGGTCGGTAATTTTATTTATATTTTTATGGTGTAGGTTGCAAACAAGCAGACGGGTCACCTGATGGTAAATGACTACTGCCGCCCATGGGCACCAGCATCTCAAGAGCCTCCTTTTAAGGGGCCTTTTCCTTTTCGAGTAGGGGAAGGGGAGGAAAGAGAGAGGAAGGGTTAGGGCCTCCGGTAACGTCACTCACTCAGCGAAAAGCATTGCAAGCATTCTTTCGCTGCCGGTTTTCTGTGAGGCCATGGTATCACTCCGATCGAGCCTGAAGCATGGCTCTCCCACAATAAAACTAAATAAAAAAAATACGATATTATAATTGTTTGTGCGCTATTTACTTGCCTGTCTAAATGCAGCATCCCCTGTAACAACATGTTATCTAGGCAGAGCGGTCAAGCGTTCACAGTGGAATGAATTTCCGGTGGCAGCTTGAGTTTAGTTGCACCTAAAAGCACGGGATTTTTGCGGTTAAACAATTTTGGTGAAAATTATTAGTATTTTCAGAGTTTGAAATTAATTTCACAAAATATGCTACCGAGTTTGTTTCTGGTCTAGTTCATAAAACATTAAAGGATTCAGGAAATACAGTCATATATAATATTCTGAGTCTGAATTTATGATGTGTTCGTTAGTTATGCACCTATTAATAGTAAGTTCTTAGTCTTTAGAACCATTTGTTCAGCAGTAGAAGTCCTGTAAGAAAGTAATCGCTTGGGGTTTGACTACTCTGAGTAAATTATAAGTTAGGGGTGTATCTGCGTGTTCTAAGGGACTGTTTAAAATAATAGATCTGGGAAAGTTCACTTCTTGTATATTATGATTCTCATGTTACAATTTTTTTTACACAATGACTAAAATTCAAAAAATTTAACATTCAAAATCATTTATTCAATTAAGACACTAAGTGACATTTATGAACGTTAAATTGAAGCTAGAGTTAAAATTATAGATCGGCACAAACAGACGCCACAGCATGTACTGGATTGTCAAGGTAAATTAGGTGAAAACACCAAAATCTACTGCCTGCTTGTGTCGATCTATAACTTCCAGTTTCCAAAATGCGTAGGGCCTTATGAGAAGAATACTGGCAAAGAAACTCATGGCCACTCTTTTTAAAAGTCAGATCTTCAGGTACAATAGTGTTAGTGTTACACAAGAGGTAAACAGGATGCAAGCTGATGCCACCTGAATTTCATTTTATTGAAATGCTCCAAAAGCTAACGTACTAAAAAATAAAAATCACTCAGTGATACCGTTGAAGAGAGAGAGTAGAGACTGAGGAGCTGAGGCAATGACACGAGAGAGCAGCACGGTTGTGATGGGAAAACTAGTTTGGCTCGCTCCCACTTAGGAACATGGTTACTTACTCGTAGTGTAGTTGATGCAAGGACATAAGCGAGCGCCACGGTTGTGACGGGACAATTAGTTAGTTTTGCTACCACTTAGGAACGTGGTTCTCACTACGGACTGATAACATAGATGACGATGAAAATGTTATTCATAACAGAGTAAATTCGTTAATGTCAGGTTGTCTTTAACGCAAAATAATAAAGGGGTGTGGTTATCTCTGTGATGGAAAATCTAACTACAAACGATAAAATATATTTAGCACTATCGTGGGAGAGCCATGCTTCGGCACGTATGGACCAGCTCGACTGGGGTGATACCACGGCCTCACAGAAAACCGGCAGTGAAGCAATGCTTCATTGCTTTTCGCCACGTGAGTGAGGTTACCGGAGGCCCTAACGCTTTCCTCTACCCCTCTCCCCCCTTAAAGGCCGGCAACGCACTTGTGACTCTTGAGTTGCAGGTGCCCATGGGCAGCGGTAGTCATTTACCATCAAGTAACCCGTCTGCACGTTTGCCCCTATACCATAAAAAAAAGCATTTCACCCTCCCATCCATGCTATTGCTATATGCAATATGCTTTTTTATGAATATTCAAGTATACTTCAGTTCATCATATCTATAGGAGCAACGGAGTTTGTGTCAGTTTGTGTCTACGGGATACTAGATACTGAAATTTTGGGGCAATTTGATAGGGTAACGGGTAACTCGACATCTTGCATTTCTAGAATTCTTCACATATTCCCCGTACAAAGAAGGAGAACTGCTGAAGTTTTTTAGAACGTTAAAGTAGAAAACGTCCTGACAATGCACCAGGCAGCGTGTCGTTGCTGCTAGCGGTTACTATTCGAAGTAACCAACATTTGGTGATAATAATAAATAATATATCGTAATATGTTCTTTATTAGTTTAAAAGAATAATAATAATAATAACTTGACACATCTCACACACGGCCGTCGGATCCCAAACTAGGCAGAGCCTATGGTAGTACTATGGTAACTAGACAACTGATAAACATACTTATATATTTCTAAATACATACATATTATAGATGAATTACACCCAGACACAGAACAAATCATCATGGTCATCACACAATTATTTGTCCTGGGTGGGAATCGAATCCAGGACCTCATGCTCAGCAGCAGATCACTAAGCACTATACCAAAAGGCCAGTCATATAGACATGTGGCATTTAAATGAACACCAATTAATGAATCCCTTCGCGTAGCCACTTATAAGTAGTGCCTTACCCCTGAGCCACACAACAATTCTTTATCAAAGAACTAACATTACTTTTTAAATTAATATGTTATCCTTCAAATAGCATTTCAGCAATTGTGTGATAAAATTAACGTGTCAAAGGCGTTAAAATTTTTACTTTATTGCAGTATTTTCTGGTAATATTAATGAAAAACAAAACACGTCTAAAATAAAAATAATAATAACTTGACACATCTCACAGTCTGGTCTCAAGGCAGGCAGAGCCTGTACAAAATAAAATATTGCCATCTGCTTAAACAAACAAAACAAAACTACTAACACAATTCCTACATAGTTTGCTTGTTATATACCAAAATTACCAAGACAGAACTACAATCAGATTACTGGAGCGTTTGCTGACGTGTTAGTAACGTCATCATTTATGTACATACACAATCAGAGTACACATGTCGCTACATAACTGGTGGATTTCTGACGATATTATTAGGTATGTATGTTTATTGCAAATTTGTCATATCGTAGCATAATTTATCGTTCTACTATGGAATAAATAAGATTGATTAAAGATACACGGTTGTTATCACGTGTGTATTTTGAGGATGCCCAGTTAGGTTCGAGCTCAATTTGAGCCCTTTGTTAAAAGCTGAAATGGTCTGCCACGTCATTTACGCATCAGGAGACGCGTGATGCTTTCTCAATCTAAAATATAAGTAAGATCTCGTCATGACGATAAAATACAGTTCTAAATAATTTGAGACATGTCACACACGGTCGTGGGATCCCAAACTAGGCAGAGCCTGTACTATGGTAACTAGACTACTGATAAACATACTTATATATTAATAAATACATATACATGTCATCTTGTATTTATATAAAAATCAATGTTTGTATATTTGCCCTCTATGATTCCTGGCCCAAAAAAACTGTGTATAGAAAAAGAAAAAATGGCATTACAAAGCATGCCGGGTGCAGCTAGTTATAGATAAATCACACCCAGATACAGAACAAATGATCGTGCTCATCACACAAGTATTTGTAGGTCTGTTGTTTTTATGATTGATAAGACAAGTCCCCTGTGACAACTCCCGTAATAGGATCAAAAAAAAACTTTGTTCAATATACGGATTAATTGTATGAGGGGTGTTGCCTCCAGCAGATTGATCCTGGCTACCGTCACCCAAAGTAGTTGCTGGCGCCGATGCCTCCACACGTACCAATTGGGCTCGCAGTTTCCGGTGGGAGAGCATTCCCGGGTTATAAGCTACACCGCGCAACAACTTAACTATAAAACCGATGAGCGCAAAGTCCCCGTCACACGCTAAGTTCCTTGTACCTGACCGTCACAAGAACCAACTGGGTAGGGTTCATCAATGGATATAACGAATTTACTCCATACAGTTTGGAAGTACAAAAGGCTTGTGAGTTTATTTTGTCCCACTCTAACATGATACTGTACTATACTGTCAAATCAAATCAAAACTAACCATTTGTTTCAATTAAACTAATTAGTATTTTTGAATTAGTTAGAATACGTGTCAGTCAGTAAAAGTCAGTCGTGAAGGTAGGTGCCTGTTTCAATACGTAGATCCAAGGATCTTTAAACTGTTTTTTTTTTACAATTTTCTGGTTCCATTGCTTATAAGCGCAAATGAAATGTGAGGACAATGTAACAAATTGTTTTAAAACAGAAACAGTCGTTCAAATTACTACTATTTTCAAGTTTTAGCAGTCCAGAGATGACCAGCCCTACCAACGACACCCATTACACTGTGTTATCTTATCTAATATGTGCTGAGTTTTGGTATAACTTGGTTTTAACTAAACTATTTATGATCAGTATATAAACAATCGTCTCCAACCGAAATCATTTTGATAAGACCACCCCTGATAACATTACCTTACCGCACGGACGAAATACCGTTTTCATAACCCATAGTTGTAAAACTACAAGTCCTAATAACACACTTTATCTAAACCATATTACATTGCACATGCGTTCACACAAAACACGGACAATTTCTGCCGTGACATAGCGACATGAATTTTGGACTAAGGTGACAATCGCGCAGGACACAAAGCCGCCACACTAATTGGAAACTGTGCGCCACCAAACGGATGGTCAACAAACTTGACATACACTGCGGGACAATTTTGTTTGGATACTTCGCCATATATAACTGTACTTAATTTTTATACGACATAGATAATTTTTTCGGAGTTTCCCTCAAACTAGAAAAAGATAGGCATAAAATGTTTTTCGCTCTGTTCAGTAGGTAGGTCTTTCCTTCGTTGTCAAACATTATCTGTGTTGTAATTGTTCTTTTATTCGTGAATGAATGAAGCCATTTCAAAACGGGCAAGCGGGCTCATTCGTTAAATGCGGATGCGTCAGAGCGCTCCCACTCTTTTTCCATCAAAAAACGTTTGAGACGACAGACGTGCAATGAAGGATCTACCTTCCATACCATCGAAATAGAACAGTGAACCACATCTGCTGTCTGAAATTTATAGTTTGATCCGTTAAACGTTTGAACTGAAGGCCGAATCTCCAAGTGGGATTGTGGAAGACGATAACCAGGTGAACCTGCATTGTTATTTCATTGCTCACGTGGAGTTTTAAGAACATAGTCAAAGTCGAATTCGTTTTTGCCTTATTGTAGCACGTAAAATACCACATCGCTATTTCGGCCCTCAGGTGTCTGCCATAAGCGTGCTATGTTAAGTTAAAAAAAAATCAATTAATTATATTATGTTAATTGAGCCTTGTTTTAGTCTATTTTGCATCATGCATTTTAATGATTGAGTACTATTCCACACATCCTATATCTATCCAAAGAAACGCAGACGTTTCTGAGGATATTTATAGGTCTCACGGGTGTTTCTTGGGGTCCGAAGATTTATGTTTCACTGAAAAGAAAGTATGACATGTAGTTTTTTCTTCTTTTTTCGTGAAACCACGGTCTAAGTATCTGGCAGTGTTAGTTTGTTGTGTACAATATGTTGTTATAACTTTGGCCCTTTGCTAAAAAGTCTTTAATATAAGTACCATCACTGTAATTGAAGTAGTATGGTTCACATGACGGCCGTTAGGAGCGCGTGCGCATCGAACATGGAGAGCGCTTAAACAAAATTAGTGTACATGTTGACGCACGTTAACGCGGTGCTCAACGCCCGTCATCTGAACATAGCCTAAAACTTCTACTTAATGTTTAGGTTTTAAAAAAAAAAACATTTTAAAGTAAGTTGTAAGACGAACAAGGTAATTGGTGACCTACAACTATAAACACCCGTAAAATCAATGTCCTCTTGAAAAACAAAGAAATACATAGAAAAAAATGGTTCTGGTTAACTCTAGTCTTCTGTAGATGGAAAGTACTTATCGTCGATCACTCGAGCAGACATTTTTGTTTTTTACATGAGTAGGCACAAAGCTATGAATAAATACTAATAACAGTATGAAATAAACCACTCAGATTTTAATTCCACTTGTAAAATTCCAGCTCTGAATATGAATCCCTGTGGACTACAACGGTAATTTTCTATATTCCACGCCGGCCTATTTTCACTTCAATTGGTTAGAACGCTGAGCCGAATTTATTCGAAAAAAAATTATATTGAACTTATTTCTATGCATTACACTGTAATAGGGAAATAGGATGACCCACTTTTTCGGTGCACAAAAGACTCTTATATAGCACTGAATAGTGAATTCGGTTTTGCCTACAAACTACTTTAGTATTTTTTGTTAATTATAATACGTCCAAATATTTTGCAATGCTCTGTAAAGCTTTTTATTTTTTTGTTGGGTAAGCGTAAGTTTATTTATTATCAAAGTAGATAATACTGTAAGCATTTAATTTTATACTTCGAATTACTGTTTGCGCAGTATTATTTTACTTTTAAAACCCGAGTAGACGGGATAATAATTATAATGAGTAGTGTTGTACTTCGCATCATTTAAATATGCTACACTAATGCACTGACTCACTACTCGGGCTAGTCGGTACGGGTAAGCCTCTAAAGACATAGGCTGTAGTACACGTAAGTGTACTGTCTAGATTGGCAGTACACTAAAGAAGGGACGAGTTAAAAGCACCCGTAACCGGCGAGCGTGTATGGAAGGTCTGATGAAGTTGGAAGAGGCGCACACTGTGTGTCAGGATCATGGTAAAAGGCACTCTGTCGTCTGTGCCCTGGGAATAAGGCGTGAGAAAATGTGAAACTTACTACAGTAAATCTTTCAGGATTTTTTATATTATGGTGACAAACTAATAGGACATGGACTAGTAGGATATGGTGGCAATTATTTGCTCAGATTGCCGGTTAGAAAAGGCCTTCTCCTTTTTTAAAGAGCGCAGTTTACTGTTGGTAACAGTTACAATTTTTCCTTGTGAATAAGGTTATTAGAACTTCATAGGAAAGCGCAGGGTAAAGAACACGTTAGTTACAACACCGTCGTTGTGTTATAAATATATATAGCCACCTACCATCGGGTTCAGCGTATGCTGATTTGCTTCATAGACGATCATAATACGAGTAAATTATGTAAAGTAGAGTATGCTAAGTGTCTTGACTGTTTTCATTCCTTGTGTTTACAAAGTTTCTAACAAAACGTCAGTTACCTTATTCTGCTCCGTTTTGTGACGTTGATCATTTTAACATAGTCATACAAGGTCTCTGAAGGGTTATGCTTATATATATATATATATATATATAAGTATAACCCTTATATTATTTTATTATGGACTATCCGACACGAAGAATCAGCGCAGGAATTCTGCCAATGTCAAGTGTTTTATAATTATACCAGTTAAATAACAAAAACGTAAAAAATTGACGTCTGTTAGTCAATCTCAGAATTACTGAATTTTTTTTGAAATTTTGCTGACGATATTGCAAAAAAATTTAAAGTTTATTAAGAGCCTGTTCTCCGCATTACTAGAACCTCTTTATAAGAGCTCGTGCAAAATTACTTGGAGCATGAAGTACGTGATGAAGTGGTTTACTTGGAAAAGAATTAATTAATATTTAGGACATATAGATGATTACTTGAATTTTAGTATAATTACTATTAATCAAGTCAAGATATTGAAGCTTGTATGTGTCATTCCAGATATTGTAGAATAGCGTAGGCAGGAGTGCTAACCAGAACAAACAGAACAAAAGCGAAAAATATTTTTTTTAAGTTTTTATTGAATGTACATTGAGATGTCATAAGAAACCGCAGGCCAAAACTAGTCATTTTCTATATTTTTAATGAACATATAATGTAGGTGCTGTTAATTGTTTTTTAACATAACAAGAAGAACGACATCAGTATTTTGTAGTATGTTTCTAAGTGATATGCCTAAATAAACAAATATTGTTTCTACATGCGTTTCTACAACTTTAATAGTTGTAGAAACGCGTACCTTATACACATAAACTATTTCACAACTAACTTACTAACTACGCTAATTGGTTATTATTTTTTTTCCATTGTTATATTTTTCTCTGTAAGTGATTATTGTAATCTTTTGAGAAAAAAAATCTTTAAGCGTAATTGTCACCTTATCTTTAAGTGTTATGAGATAAATTAGATAGATGGATAGATAGATAGTACTCTTTATTGTACACCAAAAACATGATATATATACATATAAAAAAAAAACAACTTAAACATAAAATGCACAATGGGCGGCTTTATCACAACAAGCAATATCTTCCAGGCAACCTTTGGATGGACAGGACTGTAATCATTTAGTGTGGGTGGTTATGGTGTAAAATATATAATACGTACCAAATTGAACTAATATTTTTTTTTTTTTTTTTTTTTTAATTTATTTAGGTAAATAAACAGCGACACAGTACATAGTTTTAAATAATGTTACTTATAAATGTGTGTTACTGTGACACCAGCGACATTTACCACATAGTAGTAAAATAACATTAATATAGGCTTTTTTTTTTTTTTTTTTTTCATTGAGATTTTTTTTTTTTTTTTTTTATAATGTTTAGAAAACATACCATTATCATGTGTTTGATATTAACATTCCAGATATTACTCGCATTTGAATATCTAATTCCTTTAAACGAGCAATTCTTGCATATATGTATATATATAATCTGAATCTCGGAAACGGCTCTAACGATTTTGATGAAATTTTGTATACAGATATAGTTTTGCATTTAAGTTCAACTGCATAGTTGTATTTCCTGTAGAAACGCCTAAACGTACAATATATATATATACACATACATGTACACACACACATTATATATATGTATGATTTTACAAAAAGCTAACGAGCGAAGCTCGGTCTCCCAGGTACCTTAACTTTAATCTAAATAAAATCAAGGTTTTGTAGCAAGAGTTTTTTAAAAGAACTAGGACGCGTTGCCATAAGATCAATAGTACTAAAAAAAATGTTATAACTATCAACTAACCTGTGCATCGGTGACCTTTTGCCAGCATTAGTGCGACATCGAGTAGTTGCAAAAATTTTACACATGTTACGGCAATGAGTCCTAGTGGGTACTACATAACAAAGTTTGTTTGTAAGTGCAATGCAATCATAATTGCTATGGCATAGGTCATACAATAACATTGCTTCTAAATATATACGCCTGTGTTTTAACGTTATACAGTTGTATTTTATTAGTAGATCTTTATATGAGCACGATTTACGATAACACTTATAATGCATACAGCGCAGAAATTTTCTCTGAACTAATTCTATGGCAGTTATATACTTATCATAAAATGGATTCCAGACTGGCACAGCATATTCAAGTTGTGAGCGAACTAAAGATTTATACAAATAAAGATAAGTCGAGGGCTGAGTAAAACATGTACTGGAACGAACAATAAATCCATACATTTTAAAAGCATTACTAACAATAGCGTTAACATGGTCATCAAGGTGTAGCTTACTATCTAATAAGACTCCTAGGTCACGTATTACCTCTACTTTTTCGAGTTGTATACCGTTTAAGGTATAATTAAATTTATTGACATTTATCTTTTTAGTAAAAGTGATAGATTTACATTTATTAACACTAAGTGCAAGTTTATTCTTCATACAATACTCAGTAAAACGGTCAAGATCTTGCTGAATTTTGTAATGGTCATCCATCTGTTCAATTCTATGATAAATCTTTAGGTCATCAGCGTAGAGTAAAATATTGCTAAATTGAAAACAGGATTTAACGTCATTTATAAAAAGAACAAATAGAAGTGGGCCTAAAATTGAGCCTTGAGGCACGCCAGAACTAACAGCAGTATAATCGGATTCATGACCGTTCAAGACTACTTTTTGTGTACGATTGGTAGTATAGGATTTAAACCAACGCCATAAGTTGCCGCGTATACCATTAAAAGCCAATTTCTCTAACAATACTTTATGATCCACCCTGTCAAATGCCTTCCGAAAATCAGTATAAATGCTGTCCGTTTGTTTATTATCATCCATACTTTCGAATAAGTAGGAAGTATAAATAAGTAAATTTGTATTAGTAGAGCGTTTTTTTACAAAACCATGTTGTTCCTCAATAATTACATTATGGATAGATGGATAAATATAATTGTGTACCAACCTTTCAAAGGACTTTGACAGAGTGGGCATGATGGATATAGGCCGATAGTCCTCTACGTTGCATTTATCTCCACCTTTGAAAACTGGTACAATACGGGCTGATTTGAATATTGTCGGAAAAACACCCTCTTTGAGACACGAATTGAATATAAGACACACGGGCACATGAATAGTTTGAGCAGTAGCTTTCCAAAAAATTGGTGGTATGTTGTCCACACCAGGCCCCTTTGAAATGTCTAGATTTTTTAACTCCCTAAATACTGCATCGCCAGACAGCTCAACATCACTAAAGAAAATATCAGATGCAGGGTTGCAATCTGGCATATCGTCTATGTCAAGGTTATGAGTTACATCTGAGGGTTCAAAAACTGAGTCAAAAAATGACGAGAACAGAGAACACAACTCATCTGGTTTATAGACTGTTGCATTTTTATATGTCATCATACTAGGAATATCCGTTTTAGTTCTCCTATTTTTTACGAATGTCCAAAAATGTTTTATATTCTTTTGGATACTATTTTCTACCGTTGCTATATACCTTTTATAACATTCATGCGATGCACGTTTAAATCGTTTCCTTAATACAGAAAAAATTGCATAGTCCGATTTATTTCCATATTTTTTCCATTTTATCCAGTAATTATTTTTATTTTTATATATATGAATAAGAGCGGGTGAAAACCAGACAGGAAATTGAGAAGATTGAATTACTCTCTCGGGAACATATCGCTTGATAATATCGTATATTTGTTCATAAAAAATGGTCACCATTGACTCCGCATTCTTGTTTACCAATAATTCACTCCAGGTGATATTAGCAATATCTTGATTTATTAGTGTGTAATCAGCTTTATTAAATTGTAATTGCGTTTTTGGACGATTCACCAAATTTAAGGAATTACTACCAATAGGAATTATTATATAAAAAGGTGGATGATTGGCGTCTGGCGGAACGAGAGATACCGTGGGTTGTATGGACTTGCAATCGGCGATGTCAGTTAGACATAAATCTAAAAGTCGCCCATTTCTATTTATAAATGTATTATACTGAAAACAATTTAACATATGCATAAAATTAATAAGGACTTTAGAAGATGCAGTGTAGCTGCTTATAAGACGAGGTATCATATGTGTATTACAGTCCTCCCATTTTATTTCAGGTAAATTGTAATCTCCAATCAAAACATAATTTGTTATATTTGTGAATTGCAATATAAACGCTAGATAATCTAAATGTGTCGTATATGCATCCGAATGCGTCGCAGGTGGTATATAAACCGCACTAATAACGCAACAGTATTTCCGGGAACGTAACTCAATAAGAACATGGTCGATAAGTGGCGATGAGCGGCAGGGCGCCCCAGGCGGTATTGCAACCCACGACGCATTCAGTTCGGTTCGCACCGCCACCAATACGCCACCGCCATCGTCCCTACCGCTTCTCGCCCGGTCTCTGTCGCATCGGAACACTCGGTAACGTGGATCTATGAATTCATTGTCATATATATCCTTATGTAACCACGTTTCAGTCAATATAACTATACTGTAATTGTGTGACAAAATATTCATAAATAATTCATGGAGTTTCGTACGTAAACCGCGACAATTTTGATAATATAAGGACAGACTATCCATTATTACTGTACACTATAATAAATACGTATTGCTTTAATGCTTGTGCCCATCCAGAAACCAACAATATTACGATAACATGCAGCCTACCGATATTGATCATTTGTGCACTGTATACATAAACACACACAAACCTACACCGTCGCATAGACGAAACATAAACACAAACAAACAGTTCTATGCAACAATTTACAAAAAGATTAAGTTCTATAATAATAAGTATAAGTTGTACACTCTTTAACAAGATATACCCACCATAAAGTGCATACAAATACCCTCCAGCTATAGTTGTAGAATAATAATGTAGCCCTTTCAACAAAACAATTGTATTATAATTGTTGTAAGTAAATAACAGTTTGTCCTCGTATATTATATCACTTAATTTTTGAAATGTCCTGCTGAGATCGAATAGCGATGACAGGAGATGCGTCATGTTTTCTTGCCAATATAATCCCATGTCTGACCCACACGTATTTATACTCATGTTTTTTAGCAGACTCACGGCATTGGCGAAACAATATCTTGTTATGGAGTGTCAAATGCTCGTTGACGTATATGGTATTAAGTTGTGACCCGCTAACACCTAACTTCGTACTGTCGAGACCCTTTGTGGCACGATATGCCGCGATGATATTATCACGTAGTACTCTCGTCGACACTTTTAATATTATGTTCCTTGGGCGCGGATTATTTTGATCGGCATGGGGTACACGGTGAACAGCCACGATGTCGGTCATTCGTATTTCTTGTTTCAGAGCGTTACCTAGGCATCCCACAATAGTAGTAAGGTTTTCACCACGACGCTCCGGTACGTTACATATTTCTAAGTTGCACTGGCGTGCCTGTTGCTCCATTGACAATATCTTGTTTTCGAGTAAACTTATTTTAAGCGAATCGTCAGTGTGCTTCTCAGCAATGCTCTCTAGAGTTTTAAGACGGATGTCAACGCAGTCCTGCCTCTCTAAAGTGTAATTTAGTGATTTTTCGATGTCGGTAAGACGGTTATTGGTTTTTTCTAGGGATGTGTTAAGGGATATGTAATCAGAGTTGAGTTTCGTAATATTTAAGTTCAACTCTGATAGCACTGATGAGATTTTAGTCAACTCATTCGAGATCGCTACATTAACAGCTGACGTAACGCAGTTTGTAATACAATCAGTGATTTTCTTATCCCACACCGATAGCTGCAAGTTAAATTTTTCTTCAAGTCTTGCCATAAGCAATGTATCATCATCATCGGGTTGTTTTCTTTTGCGAGTATTTATGTAGGAGTCCCTGTCAACCGAGAGTGGTATGTCGGTATCCGAGGAGAATTTGTTTGGCGGTGTTCTTTGCGTCGACATTTTTGTTATGATGCAGTGCAATGCAAACGTGCGTGGAAGAGACGAAAATTGTGATGTTGTTTTTGTCTAGCGGAGGTGAGGTACAGTACTCCCCGCTGCTACATCCACGATATGCTATGCCAGACCGAGACAACAGTACTTGCGTGATATTGTTCTTCTTGTCACACAGTGACCACTCACTTTGAATAATGCAACGCAAAGCAGCACTAATGAACGTTGTAACTAATGCGATAATTCTTTACACTGGAATAAAAGTATGATAATTTATTTCTGTAAGACCACTGTTCTCAACAAAAACCCAACGACGAATATGTACCTACTACTAGTATAGGTATGATCACATACATATTTACGACTACATACGTATACACAAATACATACATATAGGTACACATACACAAATACATATATATATATATATATACACATACACCTAAATACATACATTATAATTGTGCATAGTATTAGATTATATATAGATTATCTTGGACATAAATTTGCAGATAGTATTCTTTTAACATTTTTTTGAAAGATCCTAACGATGGTGCTTGTCAAGCAAGCACCATCGTTAGGATCTTTCAAAAAAATGTAGAAAAGTAGAAAGTGGTAGGGCATTCCAGAGACGCGCTGCTTCAACTGTGAAAGATTTATCAGCGAACTTTGTTGTATGCACTGGTATTTGAAGTTGTAAGTTTTCTGATGATCTCAACAATCTTGAATGTGTGTCACGTAGGAACCTAAAACGTTCTTTGAGATAAGAGGGAGTAAGCGGATTGAACAATATGTTATAAAGTAGAGAGAGGATATGAGTATTCCGATGAAGGCGAATCGGGAGCCACTTGAGCAATTTGCGGTATTCAGATACGTGGTCATATTTGCGTAGACCAAATATAAACCTAATACAAAAATTTTGAAGGCGCTCAAGTTTATCGAGTTGCTCCTCTGTGAGATCAAGATAACTGGCATCAGCATAGTCAAGTATTGGCAGTAGAAGTGACTGTGCAATCGAAATCTTTGTAGCGGTCGGTAGAAAATTCCGCAGTCTTCGTAAGGACCCCGCTGAAGCAAACAATTTGCGACTTACCTCTTGCAGTTGTGGGCCCCATGACAGAGTTCTATCTATGTATAGTCCCAAATTTTTGACGCTATTACTGATTAGTAGCGGTAAACCATTAAACGTTATTTGTGGCAGCTGTGTCCATTCAATGCGGGAAATCATCCTGGGACTGCCCACCATAATTACTTGTGTTTTTGAGGGGTTCACCTGTAGACCATAGTTGATACTCCAGTCACAAATGCGTTCCAAATCACGGTTCATAATTAGAAAAGCTTCGTGAATTGTATTTGGTAGAGCTTGAGTGTAGATCTGAAGATCATCTGCATAAAGGTGGTAGGATGTTAAATTAGTTAAATTAGCCTCAATTTGACTAGATTCTTCTGTGTCCAATTTACTTTAATTAAAGAGAAGATTATATAAGTAATCTAAATTATGTTTCTTATTAAACATTGATATTATTGCTTTGCATACATTTTAAAAACATAATAAAAACAGGTTTCAGAAAATAAATCCTACATTTAAGTGGAAGATACAACAATCGAAGAAAACAATTACTGTTGTACTCTGCTGGAAGGTTTAGCACTCTTTACTACTCAAAATAATATTATGTAGTATTGCCAACATAATATAATAATTTCCCCACACTTGGGTAAATAGTGATAGTATTGGTAGCTGAATTTCTGGCTAGTTTGTAAAAAGTATACATAATGTATTATTTATCTATGTTATTCTGATGTCTATAATATTAAATACTGGTTGATTAGGTTTTATAGGTAGGTAGCTACTAAAAATTTTCCTCACAGTGCATCCTGGGCAGCGAAAGCGAAATTCCCCCTTTTGTTTGTGGGGTAAATCGGTGCCTCTGGCTATTGTTACATATTTTTTTATAAATTACCCACCCAGATAACCCTCAATGGGTTAACACGCCACCCACTTACCAGGTCGTCAGAGGTATAAGGTGGTAAATTGCCGTTGCACGTCCTCTGAACTCGGAGATCCGCTTCATTGTGCCCTCACAAAGAAAACATATTTAGTTTCAGGATTGCAGTTAAAATTTTTACATTACTGGTAATATTCTTTTATCATTTGTACACCCGACGCCCTTATACATAAACGCTTCCTAATCAAAGGCGTACTTAAGTCTCGTGTTTTTACTAATACTTTAAAGTGACAACATATTAAAATTGACGGCTTGAATCTTGAAAGAAATTTTGGCTAGGTTTTAAACAAGAAGGCAATATTTAATGACAAGGCAGTAGCTTACAAAATGGACGTCTCCTTTTAGTTTAACAGAGTAAAACTTATGTCCAATTATTTCACACTCAAATTTATATTCAGCACCGGACTGCAATAATTAATTTATAATAATTGATTGATTACAAATGTAATGCAAAATTACGACAAAGTATTAATTAAAATAGATTTTGGGCACTATCTGCGGCAGGCTAATTACTCAAAAGGCGAAATTGTAGTTACACAATGTCTACTGCAATGATGAGGAAGACGTTAGGCCTGTCCAAGGCCCATTGGAAAAGTGGATAATGAAAATAATAGCTATTTTGAATTTTACTCATGATTAATACTTTTTTATAAACACTACTGAAACTGAATTTTTGAATTTATAAAGACTAAATTTAGATCGTTAACTGCATTTTACTTTGAATACTCCAAGCTACATATCAAATAAATATTAGTGACATCCGAAATTTATCGTACAAAATTTAATTCCCAAAATTCAGGGAGGGCAAAAAAATAGCAACACACTTCACCACGAACACACGGATGAAATATTAATGTTGCCATCAATTCAGCGAGTTCCACCTCGGATGAGTTAAAAATTTAAAAACCAATGCCATTTGGAGTGTTGCCAAACGAAAAAGGTTGGGAGTAGGTGGAATTTAATGCGCTAGTGAAAACTGTGGAAAAAGTGCTGACTTCGTATATTCTTATCTTTTGTAATTAGGATGGCTAAACGTTTTTTACATTTGGGTGGATTGTTTCTCTTAGGGGAGAAGCTTTGTAAGTAGGTCGTTAAAATACCGTGGCACAATTTAATGAAGTATAGAAGATTCCTGTTTGTATTTTTGTACAACTAATTTGATAAACAAACAAACAGCGGTTCGTATGATAGGTGCAGGAAATTCCCCAGTTAGTCAGCTCCATTTCGAGCAGAAATCTGCCGTGCTCTTACTTCGTTCCTTTTAGTATTTGAGAATAAAAAAATACGGTACCAGTTGGTTTTTTTTTTTGTGTATTTTTTGAGTGCCTGATATCTGTACTTCCAGATGCTATAGGATTATCCATTTTTAGGAGTATTGGTTGTAAGATTGACTTCACTGGTCGGCGTGTAAGGTTATGTGTGCAGGAGAGAAATAATAATTTGAGGTCACCAAAAATATAATTTATTCGTACTGAGGAATTACATGACAAGTATCGATAACGGAGTTCTAACAACGACTAAAGTCTGTGTGGAATATTACATTGGTACGTCGCTTGTTGCACTATACTCAGAATTACGTGTCAGCATTAAATCACCACACATTCTTTCTGGGACATCCTACTAATATTATAAACGTGAAAGTTTGTGAGGAAGTATGGATGTATGGATGTATGAATGTTTGTTACTCTTTCAAGCCAAAACTATAAAACCGATTACTATGAAACTTGGTGTGTAGATAGCTGGAGGCTAGAATCGGGACTTACGCGGGTGAAACCGCGAGGCGCTGCTAGTCGTGAATATGAATATCACTCACGTAAGTTTTTATTCAAGTATCATTGATACTAGCCGGCGCCGCGGGGGCAATAATGGCTAAGGCGTCGGACTTGTGATAAAGTGTCAAAACAATTATTTAAATAGATTATATGCCTAAACCTTCCTCATGAATCGCTCTATCTATTGGTGAAAACCGCATGAAAATCTGTTCAGTAGTTTTTGGGTTTATCAGGCACACTTTCATTTCAAGCGTTGGCGGGTTCAAACCCTATATAAAAAATATATATATTTATGTATGTTTATCTGTGGTCCAGAATCCATAGTAAAGCTCTGCTTAGTTTGGGTCTTTATAGCGATGTAATATGTCCCAGGAAATTATTATACTATTTTACTATTATTAAGCCTAGCCTATCGCGGTGGAGAGACGACCTGGTCAGGATCGCAGGACGTCGGTGGATGCAGGCCGCTTCCAACCGGTCTTCTTGGAGGTCATTAAGGGAGGCCTATGTCCAACAGTGGACGTCCTATGGCTGAAATGATGAAGCCTAGCTGGAGGGGTTAACAAGAATAATAATAATGTGTGTCCCACAATAATAGTTGTATTTAAAAAATATAACAATAATTATTAGCAATTAATTTATGCTAGTTATTTACGTGTATGCTTTTGAATAACAAAATTTGCCCAGAAAATTTTAGTTTGTGAAGGTACTCACGTTTGTGTACCAGCCGTGTTGCCTCAATGTAGTATTTCGTAGAATATAACGCTTTGCAAATAGTTAGAATCAAGTAGTCTAGCTGTTTGAAAATTCGTGAGTGCTTAAATTTGCTAATTGCCACTAAGCTCAACTTGATGCAAGGGAAATGTTATATTGGTGGCGTACGTTAGACGTATTTTTATGCTCAGTACAAGCCTGCATACCCATTACACTGTGATTTAAGTACAAAAACTACTTTAATATTTTTGGTACTAATGATTTATTTCAAATAGATTCGATAGTTATTTTACAAAATAGGTAATGATTTATTCGAAATCGTCAATAAAAAAAAAATAGATCAACAATCAACACACACAGTCAATGCAACATTAGGTTGCTTTGTAGAATTTTTAACCATAAAAAAAATGGATAACATAATATTATACCTGCCTGTGTCTATATATACACCACCCTTTTTTAAATAGTTGTGTCTTGTGGGCAAACAAACTCACGGCTACTCTTTCAGGTCCCCCAGATAATTTTAACAATATTTAGTCAATTGTATTACATCTGTTTTGTTTTGATTGCGGTATTAAAGTTTGTGGAATGCATTACCAGTAAAAATATGGCTAGCTGAAACCCTTACAGCCTTTAAAAATATGGTCAAGCAATACTATCTATCTCTGTAATATCTTTATCTCTTTCTTATTCTATTACATAACTAAGATCATAATTACTTTCGAATACCGCTCGATACCACCGCCTCACAGAAAACCGGTAGTGAAGCAATACTTGCATTGCATTTCGCCGCGTGAGTGAGGTTACCGGAGGCCCTAACCCTTCCCTCTCCCCTATTCCCGTCCATCCCCTCTACCCCCTTTCCCCTCTTCTCACTCTTCCCTCCCTCCCTCTATTCTCCTAATCCCACCTTAAAGGGCGGCAACGCACTTATGACTCTTGAGTTACAGGTGCCCATGGGCGGCGGTAGTCATTTACCATCAGGTGACCCGTCTGCTCGTTTGCCCCCTATACCATAAAAAAAAAAACACTACGAGTATGTAATCTCTACTACCTAGCTATATATATATATATATATGTATATATCTATATGAGTAAATTACTGTCCTTTAGTTCGCCGCCAACTAGTATGTTTTTATTTAATATTTCTGTAAATATTTCCATCTAAAGGTTGTCTGGTAGAGATCGCTGTTAGCGATAAGACCGCTCATTGTACTCTAATATTTTCTATGAGATCTGTTTCAACTGTATGTTATTAATGGTGTACAATAAAGAATATTCTATCTATCTGTCTATCTAAATTATGAAAATTAAAAGTAAATAAACTAAAATTAGGCTATGGAAAACATAAAGCTGGAAATAATAAAAATATTAGCTCACATAAAATTTCTATTAAGTATAAAAGCATGTGAATCCAAAACGATTAGAACACCAAACCAAATAGAGTAAAAGAAATTTAACAATCATTGGTCCGATTTACGAACCACAGAGTAGCATTGTTTTTTATAATACCTGTTTAGTTGTTAAGTTCGATAAAAAAATCTGATCTAAAGTTGATCAAACTAAAACTAACCCTATTGTGTGTCCACTAAGCTTAAAATAAACAAATTGTTTAGTAAATATTCATTGTCGCTCCGTTTATATCAAAATAAACATTTCCATCACACATAATAATATTCAAATAAATTATAAGACCCTTCCTCTGCCAACGTAGAGGAGAAAATATCCCAAAATATTACACGTCCGAAAATTTTGTGTCAAAAACATATTTTTATAAAATACTAGCTGCGCCCCGCGTTTTCACCCGCGTAACTCCCTCGTTAAATTTTCTAATTTTCAGCGCAACTTTCTTAATTTTTTCTTTCATAAGAACCTTCTCCCGACATTATAGTCGCTAATTCTTTTTTTTTTGTATTTGTCAAACACAAAAAAAAAGAATTAGTGAAATTGGTCCGGTCGTTCACGCGTGATGCCGTGACCAAGGGAAATAGGAATTCATTTTTATATAATATATATATATATATATATATATATATATATAAATAAAATGCATTAAATTTGAAGTCGATAAATTACGTTTTTACTTGTTTCTTCTTTCTAATACATAAAAATTGATGTGTGTTTGTTTGTATTTTGTTTTTTTTTTTAAGACAACTCCCGCATTAGGAATTACTCCTGTGTCGCGGGAGACTTTACAAACATACAAACAACGGACACAAAGAACACCCAGACTCCGGTGGGAATCGAACCCACGACCTGTAGCATAGCAGTCAGGGTCACTAACCACTAGGCCAACAAGCCAGTCAATTTTTTATGCAGTGCCGTACCGTTTGTTCGATCGTCATGAAATATTGCATACACAATACTAGAGATATAGAAAACGATATACTATAGGATACCTTTCATCCAAGAAAGAAAGTCTCTTTGAGCAAAAAGATTCTTGAGATCTGCTGACTTAATTTTTTTATATATACATATACATAGGTCACAGGCTGACCACGGCCAGTGCAACCTGGTCGAAACGACAGGCAATTCAGAGGTATGTAATGCCTTTTCGTAATCGAGTTAATTCCCGTAAATACATAAAAAAACAACACTTATCTCAAGAACTATGTACCTGTATCAGGGGGCGTGCTCCGAGGAATTGTTCGGTCTTATAACGGCCGCAGCGTTTTGCCATCGTTAAATGCGACTAAACTATCATCCCCCACACCTGGATTACCTGCGATCCACCATTTTTTTTTAATGTTATAGGGGGCAAACGAGCAGATGGGTCACCTGATGGTAAATGAGTACCGCCGCCCATGGGCACCTTCAACTCAAGAGTCACAAGTGGGTTGCCGGCCTTTAAGGTGGGATTAGGGGAAGGCTGGAAGAGGGGGAGAGGTTGGAGAGGGGGAGAGGAAAGGGTTAGGGCCTCCGGTAACCTCACTCACTCGGAGAAAAACTGTGCAAGCATTGCTTCACTTTCGGTTTTCTGTGATGCCGTGGTATCACTCCGGTCGGACCGGCCCATACTAGCCGAAGCATGGCTCTCCCACTTCCCACTGTGCGATTCTTCAGAAACTTTTTGCTTTGCACAACCAATCTGTGAAACAAATTGTCGCCTGCGGTATTTCCGGACCGATACAATTTTCAAACCTTCAAGAAAAGAGCGTACTCCCACCTCAATTGCCGACGTCGCACTTGTGAGTTTTGAGTTGCAGTGTCCATGCGAGCCGCTGACTTACCAACGGGTGACCCGTCTGCTCGTTTGTCCTTTGTGCCATAAAAAACTAACAGTAAGTTTTGAAGATTTCTTTGAATTTGATAGAGTAAATCTTGACGAAAATTGTAAGATATTAAAATCATGGCGTTACAGTCAAAACTCTTAATCGGGCAAAAGTATTTTTGACTGGTTAATAGTTTCGACTGCAACAATGCAACAAACACTTAGGATGGGAGCATCGACCAAAACGCAACTACCAGCTAGTGAGTTATAAAAAAGTAACATATGCAAATACATTCAGGCACAGGAGCAAGTAGTTATGGAAATGTTATTACTCTAATTTAACCTGAAACAATTATACAGATTTGGATGACATTTCTAAAGGAGATAGTTAATATTTTCCATTCTTAATGTTTAACTAAAATAAATCCGATACAGCAAAATTGGTTGTTACACACATGCTAATAAAGCTATATACAAAAGAAGTTGGCCTACTGGTAGCGCAAGAATAAACATAATTTCCTCATTGACAGTATCGGCACATTTACTCGTATATCGAGCTCCTGAAGACTGTAGTCAGTGCAGAAACAAAAGACAAGGTAGTATTTTTTTCTTTGTTTTTCTGTAATATTGGACGAGATGTTTTGAACAGTGGAGATCCTTTTGCAGCCAGTATTCAAGTTTATATTGACCTTCCGATATGACATTTTTTTATCTATATATTAATATGTGAAGATTATTCTTTGTACGCATTTTTATGAAAATTTTGCGGATGCAGGAACGTGAAATTTGGAATACCTACAGTTTATGTATAGAAGAAGTGCAGAAAGCTAAAACTCTTAAACAATGGTGCCGATTCTATTGTACATTCGACTAAACTAAGACCTGACTTAATTTCTTCATACGAAATCAACCTAGTGTTCTTCGTAATAAGGTCTATTTGTTACCAGCATCTATTTCTCAGCGCCGCTAAATTTCACTAACACCTGTCAACGTATACTCAACTTTATTTCCACGCAGCGAGAGTCTCCATTTATTAAAACGCTGTATAATTGTCGTATAAAAACTTGTTCAAAACGAACAGGGATGTCGTGTTTTTAATCTACACCTACGGAGACGCTTACTAAAAACACAGAGCAAAGAGATGGCATTCAACGGATAGCGGCTCTCGCTACGTGGTATTAAAAGTTTATTTAAGCGTATCAGACTTTAGTCGACAAATAAATTGCTTATTTCCATAGTGACATATGTTACCTTACTTGTTTCAATTTGAAATAAGACCTTTGAAGTGTACAAGGTTTACATCTTATATGAAGAAAATTTAGTGAATTTTAATTTAGCGAGTGAAGTAACAGAATTGGGACCAATGTGTTATAAATTAAAAGATTATGTACTTAAAAACAGCTACATTAAGCTATAAGAATCCAGTATATGTGTTGAACTGTCATGGTACGTAAGTCTATACAATGACATTTCAATTTACACTGGCCAATCGGCGATCTCTTGTGCATATAAGTAGGCTAAGACTATTTGCAGCATATCCAGGCCACCTCTAGTGTCTCCTTTTATCTGCTCCTATTGTTATACAATAGTGGGTAAGAAGCTTGAGCTGGGCTCTCTGGAGTTGAGCAGTAGAAAGGCTTCAATTTTCATTTTATTTATTTTGATTCTCTTTGTGATATAATTTGTTACTTTAGTAGTTTAGGAACCTGTAATAAGAGCTGGTTAGTGAAAATTGCAATATCATGTGTATTTGTATGTATATACATATCTACGTATGTGTATATATGTATATGGTTTGTGCTTGATATAATTATCACCATGCATTTTGTGGCGACTGGTCATCCATAATTTAAGTACCTATATTTTATTTAAGTTTGTACTTTACAAAGTTTTTAGCTTTAGTTAAATATGAAAATTACTTACCATGTTATTTGGTTCAAAAGGTGAGATTAAAACACATATTCGTTTCTTAAAAGTATGATGTGGTAATTGCATCTGTCGGCGTCAGGTCGACAACTACGGTGGGCACTGAAAATCAGTGCTGGGCCACGCCTATCGCAGTAAATGCTGAGAGTCCACCTTTTTGTGGGACATGGTGTACAACCCTCGTTAATATATATGCTTGTATTATAGGCATGGTGTAGGATATAAAGTAAAGCACTAATTGTTTTTAATATTATAATTACTTTTAACCTATTTAATAAACGTGGTATGATACGTCAGCACGCCATGTCAACAACTCACTCAACATACCACAGATTATTGTCTATATCACCTGACCTCACTCTAGATTGAGTTTGAGAACTAGTCTTTTAGACATGATATTTTATAGAAATAAGTGTATGCCTTGTTCTACTAAATAAATTCATTTTCTTTCTTTCTTTCTTTTTTCTATTTTCTCCCCAGTGTGAAACGATTATCTCTTTTTTTGTTAAGCAGCCACTAAGAGTTTTAGTGTCTTCAATAAAAAAAATTTGAAAACAGATTTTTTGTAGTAAAAAAAAACCTACCTTCCTTTTTTATATTATAGGGGGCAAACGAGCAGATGGGTCACCTGATGGTAAGTGACTACCGCCGCCCATGGACACCTGTAACTCAAGTGTCACAAGTGCGTTGCTGGCTTTTGAGAAGGGAGTACGCTCTTTTCTTGAAGGTTTTGAAGGTCGTATCGGTCAGGGCGACCCTGACCGATACGACCTTCAAAACCTTTAATTCGCACTGGCTTTTGCCATGTAGTTCGCGGCCTCTTGCTAAATAAGCTTTAGTGTGTTATTAAAAAAAAAATTGGAAACATATTTTTTCGCTGTACCTTCGATGGGTAATCATAATGAATGGTCAAATTTTTACTGGAATGGTGAAATTGTTTTATAAATAATGTACTTGTCATGTAACTGTAAAATAACTAGTTGATTACGGCAGAACTTCAAATAAGGAACAGTATAAATACGGACAGACTTTTTTTCAGCGACAAATGTTGTGCGTTAATTGCTTGACGCCATTTAAAATTCATAAAAGCACTCGGCAAGGTTCTAGCGATGTAATCAAGGTTTAGATTACGTGTACTTTTATTATGTTTGGAAAATAGGAGTTTGAAAGTTTGAAACGTCAGTTTTCTTTTGGAATTCCATTTAGCAATAAACAGTTTCATTGCACTGTCATATCGCTGTCCCCAACGAACACTTAGGTAATAGCTATTACGACAGATTTGGTTTTATTGATGAATCGTTATCCAGACTTTTTTCATATTATTGACCATTTCAAAAAGAGGAGGTTCTCAATTCGATTGTTTGTTTTTTTTGTATGTGACAAAATAGAAAATTTCATTTAATTGATAGATAATTTTAAAAATTTAGAGTAAGTTGCTATGATATAAAATTTCCAATAGGGATAAATGGAAGAAAAAAACAACTATCCCTACCAAAATAGATATATCGGTAGGGATATATGGAACAGGCTTATTATCCGATGTCGATAGATATAATGGTCCAAATAGATGAGATTTTTACACCCGGAAGCACATACGAGTATTTTACAATTTAAGTACGGCTTGAAAAGTGATTCGTTCGAGTAATATACTAAACCTCGAGTAGCCAAAGCGACTGCTTTTCGTCCACGTTTGGACGAAAGCAGTCGCTGTTATATTTTGATATCAATTTATATGTTACATTTAGTAAATTTTGAATTGTACATGTGAGAACTGTGTAGTCAATAACATATTAAGTTAATTTGCTATGTTGCCTGGCAGTTCTGAGTATGCCGTGTCCGCTTAGACGCCCTGCCGATGGTGGCGTGCGTGTCGGGTCGTTCGGCTCCCTTTGATATCAATTGAAATCATATGGTTAAAGTGGACGATGGCTGGCGCGTGCGTCATGCTCGTGAACGAGTGCCGTTGGTTGGGGCTGGTCATTTCTGAACTGCTATTACTTACATATAGTAGTAGTTTGCGCGTAGTTTGTATCTTATTTACAAAACAGAGAACAGTTGGTAGAAATAGCACATTACAACCAAAATACAAAAAATATAGCACTTATATGGTCTGATACATAAGTAATGAACGCCTCTATTCCGCCTTTAGTAAATTTAATAGTCATTCTGTTTTTCTCAGTGATTTTCAGATTATGCGGAAAAAAATCAGTACAACAAAGATTTTTTCTTTATATAAAAAACAACTCCCGGGTTAGGAACATTCTTGTGTTGTGGGTCGTTCACAAACATTTAAACAACGGACACAAAAAAACACCCAGACTCGGGACAACTATTTGTGGATCACACAAGTTTTTGCTCCATGTGAGATTGATTTGAACCCGCAACAGGGCGCGACATAGAGGTGAGGTGACTACTTAAACCATTGCGCTATCCGTACAGTCAAACTTGGCAGAAGAATTTATCTAAATACGTTTTTAACTCGAATACTATCCTGGTTATTTTTTTACCTCTGATGTTTAACACAAAACGGCTGCAGACGAAAAATGTACTTCTCGGAGTCTTATGACGAGTTGTTTGACCCAGAGATGAAAGCAATACTCAATAACTGAACCTATTTAGGATTTCTAAGTATTTACTCTGTAATTAAGTACTATTTATAATTGTTTAACACATTGTGATACCAGTTTTACCGTATACCGACAATTGTAAGGATGTTTTTATCTGTAAAAAAGGGATTACTTTTTTTTTTTTGGCCAACAAACAATTGTACAAAATGCTTAAAATGAACTTCTGGTACTAATGATAAGTTTTAGGTAAATGTACAACCAACATTGTTGTCCACTACAGAACTATATGCTACATAACATGACATTTCATGTGTGTACAGAGTACATTTCGTATGATAACTTAAAACTGTAATTACATTTAATTTTACAAAAAGAATGAATGTTACAAAATTGGTTGAAGACAAGAAGGTAGTCATGAGTCAACTATAACATTTAATTACTCTCGTCTCTCAAAAATCTCTGCTAGCATCTCAACCACGCATACCTTAAACTGTGCAGGTGATAGTACAAATAGGTCGATGTTTGTGAAATAATCGTTATAAAGTTTCATAATTCGGCGCAGGGGGGCTCGTTCGTCCGCATTTGTTCTGCACATTCTGGGTGCAAACAGGCCACTAGGATGCGCAGTGCGCATATGCGATCTGCTAGGGATTCTAAGGTATATTTGATTTATTAGGTTGTTACAGTTAAATTTATTGCGACAATTATGTTGATGATGACAATCAATTATGTTGATAAATCCATCGACCATCTTCGCATTTTAAGAGTTAGTAAAGAAAATTTAACTAATGAGTTGTAATAAGAAGATTTTTTGCGGTAACATCTACGAGTATAGTATACCGAACGGAGATATTTACGCTGCACTACTTCTAGTAGATCAATATATTTAGCGTAATAAGGATTCCACACAACAGTTGCATACTCTAGTTGTGATCTAATCAATGACTTGTAAAGGAGTATATAAGAACCTGATGTTTTAAGTGGTTTGCATGTGCGCATCACAAATCCATACATTTGAAAGGCTTAGTTGACTATACGATCAATATGTACGTCAAGATGCAATTTTGAGTCCAGGTATATTCCAAGGTCTCTAATCAGCGATACGTTTCCAGTGCATTGTCACAGAGGAAATAAGTTTTATGAAATGAGTTAATCTTTTTGGTGAATGTTATTGATTTACATTTATTAATGCTTAGATGGAGTTTGTTATCTGCACAGTAATTAGTGAGGCGATCAAGGACTTCTTGCAATTAATCGCAGTCACTATGAGACTGTATATTACGGAAAGTTTACCAGAACATGTTGATCTGTGACAGACTTTTAATCAAATATATCTTATTTAACCACCATTTTAATATTGTTAGCATCTATGATGTTGGTTGAGTTCATATTGACGAGCTTAATAAAAATAAAAGGATATATGGAGAGACAGAGTGGCTCTAGAACGTGCTCCTCTCTTTTGTCTGGAGCACATTAGCTCGGAGCACATTGCTGCTTCTAACAAATGAAGAAATACTTCTCCAGTTGCGCATCGCGGAGAAGTCTTCTGACTGAGACCTAAAATACATAAACTTAATATAAGTTTATATCAATTGCTAGAAAAATAACTTGGTAGAAGAATTTATCTAGATACGTCTTCACCTCAGACACTGTCTTGGTTGTTTTTCTTTATGTGCACAATCAATTGATTTTTTGACTTTACAACACCTTTTAAAACCTTTTAACCTTTGCCGAAGTTCTTTTTAAATTAAATCATATTTTTTCAATAACATTTCAATACGATAGCTATTCAAGCTCACTTCTATTACAAAGAATGGTATATGAAATTAGTATGAAGCTGTATAAGAACCTGTTTGCACGATTATGCACCATAAGTATGAGAATATTAGGTTCAGTTTTGTACTGAGCTCTATTAAACCGGAGTAGTTGGTGTAAGAGTAGCTCGCAATCTGCCTTTCAGGTGCTTAGAATGGTTGTTTTATAAGGAAACAGCTTTTTTATTAATGCTTATACTTTTGTCATTATAATTTTGAGGTATAATTGGTATTATTATTCTTCTAATTTAAAATTTAAAATTATTTATTTTGGACTAAATCCATATAATGTTAGTAGCAGTGTGTCTTGAACTAGTGTTAGTATTGATTAAAATGATTAACAAACTATTTACATTTTTTGCCGGCAGACGCTAGGGGGGGGGGTCCAGATGTCTTAATAAAAGCTGTTCCCGTATCCCTCCTATTTAAGGCGCAGTACAGCTAACCGTGTGGTTTTAGTCGGTTCGATTCCAACACACCGCCCAACTGAAAACCAAGGTGGGGTGAAGGCCCGAGGGGGTTTCCACACGCACAATAAAAAAGGCTTTCGTCCAGTAGTGCACGGCGATAGGCTGATGATAAGATGACCTTTCGCATTTTGAGGTCCTACATACATATACATGTAAGGTCCTACATACATATTTTTTTAATTATTATATCGGTTTAACTCTGATATAAGCACATCTTAGTATCCTCATCGGGTAATAACGTTATGTAAAGAAAATATTCTTTGACACTAGTTTAACGTGAAAAATGTCTAATCTAGTAAATAAATTTAAAACTACAACTCCCAGAGTTTAAACTATATTAAAATGTATGTCTCTATAGGGTGATATGCGTGGACTCACTATCAGGGATGCCAAAGATCGTGCCGAAGAAAGTGGAGAAGGAAAAGTAGGAAAGCGGACCCCAGGCACCGAGGCGAAAGCTTCGGTTGTAACCGGGATTCAACGCGATGATGATTATGATTATTTACGTCTCCACAATCATTTGGTGACTAAAGAGGGGGAGAAGGGACGATGAAGTTATTTACCTTCATAAAAAGGACTTGCAAGGTTGAAAAAATTATAATATAGTTCTATCGTTTATTCACAGTTCAGATTACATTTCATTCACGACTTTAGTACTGCGAGAGATTAATGCATTAGTAATTGCTTATGTTGTACACTGTTGTGTATATTGTGTTTAGCATAAATCATAAACTTAAAAGTGTAGTTACCAGTTCCTAATATAAAAAAATATATAATATTATCTACGTATTTACGGGAATTAACGCGATCACGAAAAGGTATTACATACCTCTGAATTGCCTGACGTTTCGACCAGGTTGCACTGGCCGTGATCACAGGCTGACTGAATTCAGAGGTATGTAATACCTTTTCGTGATCGCGTTAATTCCCGTAAATACGTAGATAATATTATATCATGGAACGCGAAAGTTTAAAAGTTAGTATAAAAAATTATATTAAAAAAGAAATAAACAAGAACTCCGTCTCCATAGTCACAGTCCCCTTTATCTGAATTCAAGCAGATCTACCCGTGAAATATCGTCGCCGTGCTTCGAATGTAAAACGGTGCTCTAACATTACCATATCGTTTGACGGCTCAAAGCCAATTTTATTGCTTTCCTTATCAAAAGGACGCAATGGAATTTAAACAGCCCATTAAGATCGATTGGTTTTGAGTTAAATTATGAATTTATATGAAAAGAGTTGTGGTGAACGAATTTCTACTTGACTTGGAAATAAATTCCAGAACGTTCTTTGTTATATAGTTCCCTCCCTTTCACCTCAACCCTCCCTTTCAAGTGTAACAAATTAGTAGGCAGACAGTGAGCCCTTTGTACTAAATATTTATAGCTTGAAGAATTCTTGCATGTCTGAAAGCTACTAGACGCCCGTTCCAATAGGTATTTTATATAAAATCCTTTATCCTGTGTTAAATTTAAAACGGTTTTTTTTACAAAATTTATTGAACTTTAACTTTTTTTTCAAGTAAACATCGGTAGGAGTAAAACACGAGTAAAAAACTATATATAATATGACTAGGAAAGTCGTTTAAAAATAAATTTGAGAATACTTATAAATATAGATATATATATATATATATATATATAACTCTAGAACACAAGACTTTTTTAATGCTTTTTTAATTTTATTCGATATGTTTTGATAATAAGCTGTGTTTTATTAAACAATTTTCTTTCTTTTTTTTTCTATTGTCTATCTGCCAAAACATGGCTCTCCCACATAAGTTTAAAAATTCATAGTGTTCACGCGAAAATAATACAGATTACCGTGGACGCGAGTCGCATAAATACAGTAGTTTTTTGTCAAATTTAAATTACTAAGTGTATTAATTACAATTTCACTCTTTTCATAAAAAAAATTACTGCACCAGTCAAAAGTCTCCCTTTCGGTAAAATAAGGCGGTGGCATTAAAACCTCTTTCCTCAAAAGCCAATATCCTTACAAACACAACATTTGCGCGATACTCTTTAGTAACAAAGAATTTGCTCAATACTTTCAGATTCAAATACGGAGGTACGGCTTCGGGGGGCTATTTGAAAGCTCGTAATACAAAAAAAAAATACACGCGCCAAGCATGAAACTGAGCGAGGACAAAAACGACCTAGTTCCATTGAATTGTTTGCGACATACGGATTTAAAATTGGAACAACATATTTGAATTAGAAAATTTGTTTTATTTAAAAAAAAGTAATTAAGGTTTTTTCTCAATATTTATTTCTTTTTTATTTCACTTAGACACATTAAAAAGTAACAAATTAATGATAGAAAACAATACTACTAGAACTGACCTTGTCTATATTTTGTCTTGATGTCAATTTTCAAATAAAATTCTGCTTCTCTAGGTAAGTACTTAAAATAAAAACACTTAGATATTATTATTATTATTTTTGTATACCCACCGTGAAACTCGTACTACAATATAATAGTCCTTTTTTCTGTATTAGGCCACACTGCGCTCAATTGAAAAACCAGTTAATACTATCCACGGTGATAATTATTACGTATATAAGTAATTTGCTAGGGTATTCATCCAATTCAGTAGTAGACTTTCAGTGGATCAGAGGAACTCAGCATATGGATTTTTATGGGTACTAGTCTACCTACTTAGTAACAGGAAAAATCTTTTCTACGCTGGTTGCTGTCTAAGCGAGTCTCGAATCGAATCGGAATCGAGAAGAAATCTGCTCAAATACCCTCGACACCATTTTTTTATGACTTTGTTTTTAGTGATATTTTTAATTACCTAAAGTATTTATTTGTATTTTTTATTATTATTAATGGATTTACTCGCTTAATAGTAGTCACATATAAATTACAAATTAATCTTATAAAAAAAAAATTTGATGTTGCTTAGATAAAAGTTTTCTGAACTGATTTACTACAATCTGAAGATATTTTGGCATTTTTTTTTTCAATAAGTTATTTTGAAATAATGTGTTACGTGTACCACTAATAGAAAAATCAGTGTTGGGATTGTGTAACAGTCTTATATTTTGATCATTTTCAGATGTTTGACGAAGTCTGGAGCAGTGTGTTCACTCGTACCACGTCCTCAGTTTAAACAAGTCCATCTCAATATTCCCTTTGAAGCCATTACTTTATAACGTTCAATTCCGCTTCGACTAGCTCCGGATTAATTGTTCGAGAATACCTGTAATCCAGTTACACCCATTATATAGTTAAATTCATATTCGGGTAAGGATAATATAATAATCCATATGAATTTTCCTTAGGGAAAGGTAAGTGGGAATATATAGAACATACCGTAGCACGTCTAAAACTAAAACTTCTTATTTCTTAATGTGTACTTGCCGTTTCGTTGGCGTTAATGGTCACTGCTGCGCTCCTAAGGATCATAGCATGATGATAATATCTTATAACCTTCTTCAATGAATACTCTATCATATACAAAGATATATTTCGAATCCGACAGGTAGGTTCAGAGATTAAAACGTTTAAACAAACAAGCAAAGATACAATCAAACAAAAATACTCTTCAGCATTATAATATTAGTGACATTTCAACAACATATTTTTACATATCAAGTTCTTGAACCATGTTCTTTTAATCGTATGATATTTTATACAAGAGCGGATTTTATTGTTAAAATTTTCGAGTTTTGATCATAACTTTCGCTTACTGGAATTACAAAATAACTACGGAGCGGATTCAAATGAAACTTGGCATGATTCGAGTTCATACTACGAGGTAAGATATAGGATACTTTTTATCCCGAAATTCAGGACGGTTTTCTTGAGAAGGGGGTTCATCCATCAGTCAAAATGTGTACTTCATTAATACGTAGTCCTTTTGCAATCAATTTTTTTTTCTTGGAAAGAATACCTTCTTTCCAACAAAAAAGAGGTAATGCTTTGAAGATTGTCACGTACTCTTTTTATCTCTTACGTCGAAATGTATCATAAACCTGTAGACGTGTGTGATTGTGCACATATCACGTAACAGTACAAAGTAATCGTGGAAACGTTTAATGCACAAGTATTGTGTGTAATTAGGTGTAGCATTAACTATTTGAGTTATGGCAATCGGTTGTCTCCATCCATCCGTTCTCGCATTGGTTTTCGCCGCGTGAGTGAGGTTACCGGAGGCCCTAACCCTTCCCTCTCCCCTACTCCTGTCCTTCCCCTCTCCCCCCTCTCCTCCCCTCTAATCCCCCTCTCCCCCTCTTCCCGCCTTAAAGCCCATGGGCGGAGGTAGTCATTTACCATCAGGTGACCCATCTGCTCGTTTACCCCTATACTATTAAAAAAAACATAAAAAAATTATTTAAAATTTTCAAGAAAAGTGCCCCAAGTAATACTAACTGTAAAACTATTACGTTAAGTGGTCATTTATTTTTTAAGATATTTATTATTAACATATTATACTTGAATGAGGAGTTAACATTTTTAATATAAACATATTAAAAATTTTAATATAATTTAATATAAACAAATTACATAATACCTAAAGGTAAATATTTGTAGTGCAATATTCATTGATAATTTAATAGTTAATAATACAATTTACATAATACTAATTATATTTCGATGCTCAGCTGTAAGTTTTCCAAATAAAATAAAATAAAATCAAATAAAAAAATTTAAAATATATTTCCAAAAAAAGAATATGGGTGTGTGATGATGGACAACAAACTGAACCCATTTCTACTATTTTTGGACGTCTGTCTGTTCGTCTGTTTAGTTGTGCTCGCTTAAAAAGAAAAAAAAAAATCATTTAAACCTTTTCTGTAAAAATATTGTACGTAGTTCACTTTATCCATATCCACTTTCAGAATAAAATATATAATTACAATGCTGACTGCATTGTAATGATATGTTTGTTACTGTAGACGAATAGATGTCGATAGGTATATTCCGTTATTGACCTAAGCAATATTAACGAATACATGTGATTATTTTAAATATTCCTTTAATTTGAAAAAATATCGAATAATAATAAATAAGTAAAATAAATATCTTTACAATATAAACGAAAACACTATTAAATGTTATATTTTCTGAAAGTGCATATAGCCTTTTTTTTTCGTGTGGAAACCCCCACGGGTCATCACCTCACCGAGTGGAAAGTGGTATGTCGGACTCGAACCGACTAAAACCACACGGTGTTCCGTCACAAGTGAGTCTATTGCAGGGGACCTGGGATACCCTAGGAAGGAAGCTTCCGAGACCGCCCAGAATAGGGTGCGCCTCTGGCGCCCTCAGAGGGTTATGGCGGTTAGAGCCATACGCGGATACCGCACCGTGTCAACGGAGGCGGCTTATGCGTTGGCCGGGACTCCCCCGTGGGATTTGGAGGCGGAAGTGCTCTCCGAAGTATATCGGCGAACGGCTCAGTTCTGGGCGGGAAGCGGCAGTCGGCCCCCGCCCGAAGAGGTACGTTAATGGCGTGAGGCCGCTCGCCGAGCCACCATGGCTCGTTGGTCCCGGCTGGAGGCTCCACGTGCTGGCTTTGCCGCCGTGGAGGCGCTCCAGCCGGTCATCGTCGAGTGGGCAGGGCGGCAGCACGGGACCCTTTCCTTCCGACTGACGCAGGTTCTTTCCGGGCACGGCTGCTTCGGGAAGTACCTGCACTCGGTCGCTGGAGGAGGGAATTGAGTCCCGCCTGTCACCACTGCGACTGCAGTGAGGACTCGGCTCAGCACACGCTGGCGGTTTGCCCCAGTTGGGCGGCGCAGCGTCGGGCCCTCACTGCAGTCATCGGAGTGGATCTGTCGCTGCCGGCTGTCATACGCTCCATGGCCGGTAGTGACAGGAATTTTACCGCGGTCGCAACCTTCTGTGAGGAAGTCATCTCGCAGAAGGAGGCGGCGGAAAGGGTCCGGGAGGACGACCTCCACTCGGACTTAATTCGCCGCCGGCGAACCGGGTGGCAGAGGCGCGCTTACCAGCGCCTCATGCTGAGTGTGGCCGCGGGTGGACGGGACGGGTTTTCCAGTTCACCCGCTGTAGTGGCCCCCCGCGAGGAGGCGGCGTCCGCGTGTGCCTGGACGTTGCCTAATTGAGAGGTTTTTATGCGAAGGTGGTGCCTGCGCTTTTGTTTGACACACCGCTGTTTGACACACCGCCCCACTGTAAACCCCGGTGGGGTGACGGCCCGAGGGGGTTTAGACACGCACAAAAAAAAAAAAGCGGCTTTTCTATGGTGATTGTGGATACTCCAGGAGTTTTTGTCGTTGTTTGGTGATCCCAGAGTAATTTGTAGCCGGTTTTGGGCTATGCCAACGAGCTATTTTGCCCCCCTGCAGCCACCAAGAGCTAGCGGTTATAAATACGGTTATAGCACAAGAAGATCCCACACACTATCTCCAACAAAATTACATATAAGCTGAAATATTAACAGATAGCCGGTGAAGTTTTTATACATTTCCAGACCATTGATTTCCCTTTCGGTTACATTATTGTGAACACGTATGTTACACCGTGACTAAATAAAGCTTAGAGGTCTTTAGTATTGGCTGGGAGTAATATATTCTAGAAAGAAAAAGGCCATAGATTCTAGAAAGTGGCACTGACTGACTGACTACAGCGAGAGTCTACCAATTGCTAGGAGGAATCGAGGCGTTAGGTCGTCACAGTTGTTCTGCAATGAAAACCCCTCGCTCAAGGAGGTTGCGGTGTGGATCCGGTAGGAAACTTATAGATGGAACCGTGACAATCGCGCGCTCACGTGCGGACCCTAAGAATGACCACGGGTGGCTGAGACGGGTTGTTTGTTCTTTAACTATAGTAGAGTCTCCCGTGAACGGTGTGTCTGAAACATCACCCAGTTCGTAGACGGAGCCCGCTTGCCACCCGCGGACTGGTATTGGGTATACCATTGGTGGCAAAACGTCGCAATACCGACGCGAAGGTCCTCTCATTTCAGGAGCTATACCGTGATGTTTCCAAAACAATAACTTTTTTAACCTCCAGGTTGTTTCACCGCAGACACAGTATAAAAATCCTGCCTTTAGGATTCCCCTCTTTTAAGAAGAGGTGCATCGCCTAAGCCTAAGCGACATATTGCTGTTTGCCAACATAAACGAAGTCGTGGGCACAGTTTTCAAATAAAATTATTCAAATAAGTAACTTAAAGTTAATTATCTTATCAACCTAGCAAAAGGTTTAATATCTAAAAGTTAAAAAAATGATATTATAATATACATATACAACCTACATTATGCTCAGATTACTGTGAATATCAGTTGAATTTAAAAGCTACTTAAACAGAACTTGTTAAATACATGTCAAAGTACGTATTTCGCAAAAGCAAAATTTATCATCTTATCATGTACTGAAATACAATATTTATATAAAATAAAGTTCAATTTCTGTACAGATTCAAATCGAAAACCTAAAGAAGGTTTTGTCAGAAATTGAATCAAACGGAGGAAACATCGTTTAAACTTTGTATTAATAAGACGCCTAATGCTAACAATCCTTACAATGCAAACATTCGCTCCATTAAAGACTTGGAATTTGAAATATCAACATTTTAAGCAAACTTGATGAATTCCCTCACTGGTTCATCAGTTTACACATCACCCTCTAAACGTGCATTCAAATTTAAACCTTACGACAGTGAAATAACAGTTCCAGAAATAATTTCTAGACAGCAAAGTGCTAGTAACCGAATTTGGAACCCACAAATGCAAATTGCTGTCTACTAGACTATATTTTAATCCAAAATGTATTTTACGTGGTGGCAAAAAGGTTGATTTTTGGACTAAAGTCATTTTGGATGTATGTATATCGCAAAGATGACAGTATTATACAAATTTGTCGGTTTATCAGAGTTCTGCTTAATAATGTATGTAGCCTCACCATAGTACAAACGCCTTTGATTTCTCTATTGACATTTTAAAAGGAACACAAAAATGGTATGAGCTGACATACTATAAAAAAGAGATAAAAACAGTAAGTACCCAATTAATTATACAAGCCAAGATTGTGCTTAGTTAGTACGCCTCACTGAGGAGTATGATTTGGTTAATTCATGGCTGGTTGGTAATTTACGTGGTTTGCATAAAATAAATAAATGGAGCGTTTTGCCTTATTAACCGACTTCATTTTACTCTAGAAAAACACGGTTCAGGAGAGCTTATGTTTGTTATTTGCGTTTATATTATGCATTTGAGGCATTATAATTGTTGAAAAAACGGTTTTCTTTGACTGAACACTGACTGACTGACTTACTGATAATCTGTTATTATAATTATGTATTTACGGGCGGGGGTGGGTGTGTTCCAAAAGGCCTCGATCGCCTGGAACAGATCCAGCCCTGGCATGCCCTCCTGTCCGGAGGACGTGCACGGCGAATGGCCATGGGAGCGAGCGCAGGTCGTGTAGATCCCCATGTCAAGTCTGGAGAGTTTTCCTTCCCGTGGTTGCCGCCTGTTTTTGATCTGGTTCCCTATGAAACAGAAGTAACCGAAACATCCAGTCGCAATCCCATCCTCCTACCTTACCGATCCCACTGTTCCTTCCGCAAACCTTCTGCGAGTAGTATGTGGTTGATACTTGCGGACTCATCATCAACTAAGACTGACGGTGAGTGGGGGGAGGGGCAACCACCCGCATGTTTGTGCCGTATGCGGGGACCCGTATGGGGGGAAGAAGGTGTCCTGGTAGTTGAGCTGAAAGGCAACACACTGCTTTGTCCCGGATTTCTCCTGACACGGGAGGCAGGAGGCTAGCCACCTTCGGTCAATCGGCTGTGGTGACCCGTCAGAGGGCCGCTAGGCGAGAGCTCTTTCCTAGTGGGGGTGGACGACGGGCGGGACGACCTTGTCTTCCTGCCTAGTTCGGCCTACCTTCTGCTGGGGCAGGAGCTCTATATCTCTTCGTTACTTCTGGCGTCTGCGTGCCTTTTGCCGCGACGTCCCCACTTGAGGGCTCCAAGGAGGGTGGAAGGACGAAGAGATGAATCTAAAAAACAGTAACCTATGGATATTAACAAAAATAAACCTAATTCTCCTTTCAGGAAACCCACTAAGGCTGCACCCAGGGTGAATAACCCAGGCGGTGCGCCGTGCAACCAACCAGCAGCTTCTCGGGTGAATAACCCGAATGCAGCGACATCCTCTAAAACGGCAGCTTCTCGGGTGGATAACCAGAACGCAGCGCCGTCCTTTAAACTGGCAGCTTCTCGGGTTGAAAGCCCGAATGCAGCGTTGCCCTCCAAACCGGCAGCTTCTCGGGTGGACAACCTGAATGCAGCGCCATCCAAAATACCAACAGAGACCATAGACCTCTCCTCTCTGAAGGCAGCAATGCCCATGCCCCTAGGGTCCAACCAGGATGAACCCTGCTGGAACCTTGTGGGTGTGAAGAAGAAGAGAGCGCCGAAAATACCGAACCCGTCCAAACAGAACCATAAGGCCAAGAGGGCGAAAACCCGGGCGGAGGCTAAGCGAGCGCGGCGTCTGGCAGTGGGTGGTAGTAAGCAGCTTGAAGCTGCTGAAGGGGCCGCAAGGCCCCACGAGGTTCACGTTAGTGAGGAGCTGACCCATGGCAAAGGCAGTAGCCTAGCCGAGGGAAAAGCTGCTCCTACGGGGACGCCACCGGCTGCCACTAAGTCTGCTGCCGCGAAAGCATCCCCACGTCAGGATCTCCCTGGACGGGGCAAACAAACTGGGAACGCAAAACACGCGTATAAGCTTTCGGGCCAGCCCATACCCACTAAAAGAAATCGTCCTGACGATTCCTTCACTCCACCGGACAGTAACAAGCGTTTGAAGTCCCAGCCCACCACCAAAGGCTCTACGAGCTATTCCGACGCCTTAAAGTCTAACGACTACTGCGTCGCCATAATGATGGAACCACACCATGACCTGACCAGAGAGCAGGCCGAAGCCGTCGAGGGACGGCTGCAGGACGTACTGGATGAAGAGATCTTTTCGCCCAGTGCGTCCGGCGACCACTTCGTTGCGCCGCAATTCAGGGGGAAAGCCTTCTACAGTGAGGGCGTCCTCAAGATGTGGTGCAACGATGACTATGCCCTTCAATGGCTTCGTGAAGCCGTGGTCAAGGTGCAAGCACCGCGCGACGGAACCAGACTGACCGTCAAACGTCAGTCTGAGATTCCGAAGCGCATCAAGGCGGGACTCCTGGTGCCACAGGTATGTCCTGAGGACACGTTTTACCGCATCCGCATGCGGCTGACGTGTCAAAATAGCCAGTACAAAGTGTCCACATGGACACTCTACCATGCAGAGCCCCAGGAGGAGAAGAAAAGCCTGTTCCTGGTGCTCGGCATACCAGAAGAGGACGCGCTGAAACTCAGGGCTAGCGAGCGTAGAGTTTACTACAAATTTGGTAATCTCTACGTTCGCTTCCTTGACGACCGCCCTCAACCGCTGCCGAACCCTAAGGATGATTCCCAGGAGGTCTCCGGAGACCTAGGCAGCGGCGTACAAAGGGAAAGCCAACCTGGCCCCAGCAAGGGGTCAAGCGTCCAGACCGTCCCGCCGAAGGAGGACTCGCCAGAATTGAGCCTCTCCGAGGAGGGGAGCGATCTGGACGATGCTATGCTAAGCAGCGATGATGGCGCTGTTAGCTCCCCCCACCAATAACCTCACCATTCTACAAACGAACCTCCAGCACAGCCAGACTGCAACGGCTAACCTGCGCAGAAAGCTGGAGGTAAACACCAAGACCGTAGCCCTAATCCAGGAGCCGTGGATTAGGAAGGGCAGGATTTGCGGTCTCAGCAACATCGGAGGTAAATTATTAGTTAACACTACCATTGATAACCCGCGTACATGTATTTTCACACCGAAACACGCGAACATAACCTTAATGACCGAGTTCTGTTCTAGAGACTTAACTACCATCAGACTTAAGGAACCCTCTTCAGGCCTACCAGACGTGGTGATGGCGTCCGCCTACTTGCCGGGCGACGCAGACATCCCCACCCCCGAACTGGCCGCACTTGCAAGCTACTGCGAGCGAGAGGGACTGGAGCTGATCGTTGCCGCTGACACCAACGCGCACCATGTGCTTTGGGGTAGTAAGACCAATAACCAACGAGGTAAGGAATTTATTTCTTTCTTACTCACAACTAAGCTAAACGTAATCAACACTGGCTCAGAACCGACATTTGTTACATCGAGAGCCCAAACAATTATAGATCTAACACTAGCCAGTGAGCACGCGTCATCATATATTTCGAATTGGCATGTTTCGAATGAGGCGTCGTGCTCGGACCATCGTTGGATCAAATTTGACCTGAAGATGACTCTCACACCGCCTGAACCCAGACGAAATCCCCGTAAGATGGACGTCCGTAAGTATGGGCTAGTCACCGCGGAAAGGTTGAAAAATACCGATCTGCCAAATGCTCATGGGACCACAGCGGATATTGATAACCATGTAGACAACCTTACTACCACCTTAATCACCTGCTTTGAACAAACATGCCCACTTTCGTTACCCAGAACCGGACCATGCAGTAAACAACACTGGTGGGGACCAGAACTGGAAAAACAACGGCGTAAGGTTAGAAAGTTGTTCAATAAAGCAAAAAATTCACAATTAGATCAACATTGGGAAGCATATAAACAGGCCCGACTTAACTACAAGAAGCGGATCAGAATCAGTAAAACTGAATGCTGGAGAAGCTTCTGTACTAACATAGACAACAACAATCAGGCAAACAGAGTCAAGACCATCATGTGCGGTGAACGAAGGCACAGTCTCGGCTTCTTGAAAAAACCCGATGGGACTTATACAAAAACAGATTCAGAGACATCAGAACTGTTAATGATAACTCACTTCCCAGGATGTCGTATATCAAATGAGAAGGACACATGGGAAGAAAGCGAGGGAAACACACCAGGCGATTCAGACTGGACCACTGCCCGCAAAATCGTGAATCATGAAATAGTACAGTAGGCGATTAACAGCTTCCTCCCATACAAAGCGGCAGGACTAGATGGTATTTTCCCAGGCCTGCTAAAATGGTGCGATGGGGCATTGATAGATCATCTCCGGATCATCTACGGCAGTTGCCTGGCACACCGCTACGTCCCCCTGAAATGGAGAGAGGTCAAAGTAGTCTTCATTCCTAAACCCGGCAAAGGAGACTACACACAACCCAAATCATTCAGACCCATCAGTCTCACATCATTCCTACTTAAAGTGCCGGAGAGACTAATAGACAGGGAAATCAGGAGCACTGCACTAGTCAACTACCCTTTGAACCCCAACCAACATGCTTACTCGATGGGCAAATCAACAGAATCTGCCCTTCATCAAGTTGTCTCATACATAGAGGGCAATCTAAAATGCAAGATGTCAACCCTAGGAACCTTCATCGACATCGAAGGTGCCTTTGACAAAACTAACTTCACCAGCATTAGCCAAGCTCTGTCAAGACATGGGGTCGATTCCACAATTGCTGGGTGGATAGACAGCATGCTCAGATACAGAGCCATACAATTTACTGTGAACAACACAACAAGAGGGGTGGTGGCCAGAGGGTGTCCGCAAGGCGGTGTTCTCTCACCCCTCCTGTGGAACATTGTGGTCAATGAGCTTATTACTCATCTCAATGACCACAAGTTCCTCACAGTGGGCTATGCAGACGACCTGACCATCCTCATCAGCGGCCCCTTTGAGAGTGTGGTATGCGACCGAATGAGGTCCGCTTTGAAGGTCGTTGAACAGTGGTGTGAGAAACACGACTTAACAGTGAACCCGACAAAGACAGAGTTGATTATGTTCACAAATAAACGTAGTTTAGGAGAGCTAAGACTACCTAAACTTTTTGACACCCGTCTAGCCCTTACCAAGGAGGTCAAGTATCTAGGAGTGATACTGGACAGTAAACTCCTATGGAACAGGCACCTGGACACAAAACTGAACAAAGCCAGCATTATTTTCTACCAATGCAAGCGACTCCTCGGCAAAAGCTGGGGCTTATCACCAAAAATCACACTATGGCTATACAAAACGGTCATACGGCCAATCATCACGTACGGTGCTATTGCCTGGTGGCAGAGAACAGAGCTAAGTACAGTCAGAAATAAACTGCAGCAGTTCCAGAGACTCGCATGTGCTGCCGTCACTGGCTGCATGCGCACAACACCCACAGCTGCCCTTGAAGTGGCTCTAGATCTAGCACCACTAGATCTATATATACAACAGGAAGCAGCTGTGGCAGCCATCAGACTCAAGCACCTGGGTCTGTGGTGCAACCTAGAGGGTCCCCATTCCAAACTATGGAATCAATTAGTGGAATATCAACCACTAATAGCTGCCCCATGCGATAGGATCCCCAGACAACACATCTTCGGAAGGAGGTACCAAATACAACTATCTGAAAACGACAGAGATCAATCTGGCATAAACGAAGTCCGGATATACACGGACGGTTCCAAGATGGGGACAGGGACTGGAGCCGGAGTCTTCTCACAAGACCTGAATATAACAATATCACTGGCGCTGGGCCAACACAGCTCCATATTTCAATGTGAGTGCGTTGCAATAACCTACGCCGCTACCGCGGTCATGTCAAGAGGTATAAAGGAGCACAACATCCGTATACTGTCAGACAGTATGGCCGTCCTAAAGGCCCTGGAGGGCAACACCATGAACTCCGGTCTCATTTACGAATGCCACCAGACCCTGGAACGTCTAGCTTCTGCCAATGGGCTAATTCTTCAATGGATCAAGGGGCATAGTGATTCACTTGGGAACGACGCCGCCGATGAGCTGGCAAGGAAGGGATCTGTAACGTCAGTGGCAGGTCCAACTGTACTGCTGCCACTTCCCTTTAATCAACTTCGCTCATGGGTAAGGCAACGGACCCGTGAAGCGCACAACGGCCGTTGGGCCGACACACCCGGCTGTAGGCAGTCTAAACTGGTGCTGACGGAGGTCTCACCACGTTTAACGTGCAGACTGCTCAGTCTCAACCGATTTGACATCAGAATAGTAGTAGGAACCATTACGGGCCACTTGGCCCTAAACCGACACCTATTCACTATCAACGCGGCAAGCAGTCCTCTATGTAGAGGCTGTCTCAACGCGGAGGAAACGGCCGCCCACGTGGTCCTGGAATGCGATGGAGTGGCCACACAACGGGCAAGTATCCTCGCGGGAGCGAGGTCGCTCCTAGAAGCCTGTGAACGCCCCAGGAGGCTTCTGTGCTTCTGGAAGGAGCTAGGCTGGCTCAACTAGTCAGCCTGTCTGAACGCATAATGGACCGCATATGAGTCTAGATGCGGAAACAGAGCCCTGCACCAATACCAATACCAATATGTATTTACACGGAAATTAACGCGATTATGAAAATGTATTACATACCTCTAAATTGCCTGACGTTTCGACCAGGTTGCACTGGCCGTGGTCACAGGCTGACTCTTCCCGTGTGAATACATGATTATATCATGGAGCACGAAAGTTTAAAAGTTAATATATATGTACATCCTACTATTATTATAAACGTGAAAGTTTGTGAGAATGTATGGATGTATGAATGTGCCATACATTCATACATCCATACATTGTATTTGTTACTTGTGTTTGTTACTCTTTCACGCAAAAACTACTGAACCGATTGCGATGCAACTTACTATGTAGATAGCTGGAAACGTGGATTAACATATAGGCTACTTTTTATCCCGATATTAACACGGGATAAGGACTTAGGCGGATGAAACCGCGGGGCGCTGCTAGTTATATATAAATTTAATTAAAAAAAAAAGGGAGCGTGAGCGTTACAATATTTTGATTGCAACTATACTTTTATATGTAGCCAATGAATAGCATGACGTGGACTTATTATATCACTTTAGAACAAACTCATCATATTATTTTCTGCTCCTTAGTATTCCTGGACTTTAATTCATGTTACTCAAATCTGAAAGAAATTTAACACAACAATTATTTTAAACATCACACTAATATTATAAATGTGAAAGTTTGTATGGATGGATGGATGGATGTTTGTTACTCTTTTACGCAAAAATCACTGAAGTGTTTGTGATAAAACTTGGTATGTAGATAGCTGGAGACCTAGATTAACGCATAGGCTACTCTTTATCGTGATAATTCCCGCGGGATTGGGACTTACACGGGTGAAACCGTGCTAGTATTGATTATATTATTTGTGGCATTTTTTTGAATATTTTTCCTCCAACGAATAACGCATCAATATCAATTTCACCTTTCCATTGTTTGACGTCAATTTTCTGACATTAACCAGAATCTAAAGGCCAAAAGCTTCTAAATCTAAATGTCGTGCTTTCTGAATAACTTATTTCATCTCCACAGTATTCTGCCCGTCCTCATTATGTGAATTATGGATGAGTCGAGACACGGCTCGTAACGACATGCAGATTAAGCCCGCAATATGGAGGGAGGGAATAGAACTACCAGATGTACAGAAATTGGATGAGGTAATTTCGTTTGGGTAATTTAGCTTTACGTTAACATTTGTCATGAAAGTTCCCATCCCAGTGAACAGGTTTTTTATTTTCTTGTTCCATTGTTGTAGCGCGTAAAAAGGAGTAAGTGTTGTTTTTCTTTGCTTTTATAACTTTAATTTCTTTGTCTTTTTTGATCTTCTTACTTAGCGTAATACGTTGGCTAATTTCTTAAGAAGCTACTATTTCTGTTAACTGTCGTATAACTGCAAAATATTTCATTTGTCAATGACTGTCATAAGTAAATTATTACTGTAATAATCATTATCATTTATCATCATCGTATATTATTTTATTAATTGTTCAGTAAGCGCTATTATGTACATTACTACAATACCATTATAATGGCATGGAAGAGCATATTTTATCGTTCAGTTTATCATCATGAACTGGCAACGATAAATCTTTCTCTTCCTGAGGTGTAGGACATCTTGTGTTGAACATAGATCTCTCGCAATAAATTCCACAATAAGCGCTTCTCTGCAGCCACTTCGAACAGCTTCTTAGTTCAGCTAATACCGTCCGTCGTCCGCCGTGCCGTGATTTCCCATGCAGCACTTTTCGAGCCTTGATTTCTTTGAAATGGGCAGTGTTAGTCCGCAAGTAGTCTGCATTGGCAATGCATTCCACAAACGGGTGGCCCATACTTTCAATTACTTATCCATAAAAGTCCATTAAACACTGATTACCGATAAAATAGTATTCTAATAATAATTTTTCAAAGATTTGAAAAATCTTTAAAAATTATTTTTTATTATTATATTTAATGAATTTGAAAAATTTTAAAAATTATTATTAGAATACTATTTTATCGGTTCTTTGATAAGTATGCCATATCAAAACTCTGAAAGTTTTACATCTTTGCATTTCCACGACGTCTCTGCATTAATTTATTCTACCTGCGATCCCGACACAGTTTGAGTTGTGACTTTGAACAGATTCATATTATTATATGGATGTGTGTATTTTGAATTATGTTTTGCAAAAATATTTACAAGGTAACTAGCTTATTAAATGAATTTTGTTTCAGGACTGATTGTTTGGTAAATAAAACTGTTTGTAAGTTGCCACTTTTTAAAAACAATGTTTTATGAAAAATAACCAATAACGCGTCAAGTTGGACATGTTAAAATGCGAGATGTCGACATATTTCCAAAGTCGATTCGATTGCTCCAAAATTTATGTATATTTGAAACTGTAACTTTTTTTTCATATAAATTTCTAATGCGTAAGAAGTATTATGCCAATAAAAAAAAAACATGGTCTCGACATGTCAATGTGTTCACGCCAACAGCGGAACTTGCCTTTAAGCAGTTGCAGGTTTACAACCAACCCGGTATAGCACCATCGTAAACAAACCCGAACACGACACGACAAGCACGAATTTAACTCGATGTAAACACATGGAGTTAAATTCGTGTTTGTTATTAAGAAAGCTTATATTGTACATACACATACATACACCCACGCCTGGATTAGGTAGAGGCAGAGGATCTGTGTAGGCCAAGGCGTATTAAAAACCCACAATTTGCCAACTATAATTTGATCTCACTCACGTAATCAGGAGCCTATTGCCGGGCACTTCAGGAATTTAAAAATGGTGGTTTGAGAGTATATTAAAAGGAAAAGGTAGCCAATTGAAAGAAATTGATTGGGATTGATTGAGATCGGGGAGTGCTAGAGATAGCTCGAGAAGGTAAAGGTCGCATACTTGTATCTCAAATTGACTATTGAAGGGGGAGTCCGAGCCCTGTGACTTGTCAAGTTAGACTTTTGAAAATATTTGTAGGATAAATGTATATACTAACAGACTGTATATAATGTTTTTTATATTTGATTCGATAACTAGTGTTTATACCAAGTACTGGTACGTAAATAGAACAAATCTAGTTAGTCAACAAAATATTTTAGTTGCTAAATTTGAATATATACAATATTATACTCGTATGCTGAATGGCGCATCGGTCCCCTGGAACTTGTTAGCTTGTGAATTTGATTTAATTGAAATTGTCAGGAGCGGTACTATAGTCAGAAAAGGTAGAGGCGTATTAAATACATTTTATTAAAGATTAACACATACGACCGTGTGGATATGGCTCGCGAACTATGGCTGGTGAACCGTGATCGTGTTATACTACTTTGGCATCTTAAATATACAGACGTTAGTAACTGAAAAGACAATAATGCTTCGTATTAATCAAATATTATTAACTAGCTTTAAAGTTATTTTTCTTTCCATTGGAAATAGTACTTTTTCTCTAAATAAAAGATACCCAATGTTCTTTTCTGTACCCCTAAGCCCTACTTATTATAAAACAAATCCCCCACCGCGTCTGTCTGTTAGTGATAAATTGAAAAAATATTTACTGAACGGATTTTCATGCGGTTTTCCCTAATAGACAGAGTGATTCATGGGGAAGGTTTAGGTATATATTTTGTTAAGATTTTGTGTAAATTGATTCAAATACGTTGATGATTGTTGAAGATGTCTCTGCTACCCGTGTGAAGCCGGGGCGGGTTGATAGTTACGTATAAAATTTAATAATAATTGGTTGACTACCTAAGTAATTAAGGTGGTTAGTAAGTTGGTAGTTAAGGTGTGAAGAAAGATTTTACCAAAGGAATTCCAAATTTCACGAATTTGGAATACTTAAACTTAATAAAGAAGAAGTGTAGAAAACTAAAATTAACAAACAATATTATCAAATTTAAAAATTACGTGACAACCACTACATTACGCTATAGCGACTAGGAGTAGTACCTACTATAATTTGACCTGTTATAATATGGAAAGCTACAACGATAGTTCAATTTATTTTTTTATGGGATAGCGGGCAAAGGAGCAGACGGGTCACCTGATGGTAAATGACTAACGCCGCCCATGGGCACCTGCAACTCGAGAGTGACAAGTGCGTTGCGGGCCTTTTATGGGAGTAAGGGAAGAGAGGGAGTGGGGGAAGGATAAGGGGGAAGAGGGGGAGAGGAAAGGGTTAGGGCCTAGGGTAACCTCTCTCATTCTATGAAATACAAGCATTGCTCACTGCCGGTTTTCTGTGAGGCCGAATATAGTACTGAATTATGGTCAAAATTCAACCACCGGGCAATCTCTCATTCATATTGATGTTACAAGACGAGACCGAAAACTACATAATCTTTACCTCATTCTTGATTTCAACTATGTATTTAATTGGTAGTAACTGAAATTGCCTTTCACATCAGTCATCATTATCATCATCATTTCAGCCATAGGACGTCCACTGTTGGACATAGGCCTCCCTTAATGACCTCCAAGAAGACCGGTTGGAAGCGGCCTGCATCCACCGACGTCCTGCGATCTTGACTAGGTCGTCTGTCCAACGCGATAGTGGACGTCCTACGCTGCGCTTTCCGGTCCGTGGTCTCCATTCCAGAACTTTTTGAGCCCATCGACTATCCGTTCTACGTGCTATGTACTGATAAAGAGATTACTCATTCCGATTGTGTAAGGAACTGCTTTGAGGAGCTTCTTACAGGATTTCACATCAGTACAAGTATTAAATTTCTTAGTAACTTTAAACGTCCAAGTAGTCATATCCTACTAATATTATAAACGTGAAAGTTTGTGAGGATGTATGGATGTATGGATGTTTGTTACTCTTTCGCGCCAAAACTACTGAACCGATTGCGATGAAACTTGGTATAAGATAGCTGGAGACCTGGATTAACATATAGGCTACTTTTTATCCCGATATTTCCACGGGATCGTGATTTACGCAGGTGAAACAGCGGGGCGCTGCTAGTAATAGATAATGTAAAAAAAGAAGAGAAATTTAATAGAAAATAGAAAAATATACAAACCTTAACATTAATATTAATTCTAATAAGAAAACGGCATTAGCCCACTGGGATATTAAAAACAACTCCAAAGCAAACAAAGGCTCCACTAAAGCCTTAATTACTCAAAGAAAATTACTAGTTAATTACACCAGCATCGCTAAGGGTTTGCGAAAGGGAATCCCAAATGAAACATACAACTGATAAAGAGATTACTCATTCCGATTGTGTAAGGAACTGCTTTGAGGAGCTTCTTACAGGATTTGGGATAAGCTTTGGTTGGCTACAACTTCTTTGTTAGCGGTTCATCTTGGTACTCGTATTATAGTTTTTACTCGTAGTGACTTGAATGTGTAAACAACCCTCGATACGCAGTTTATTTTCTAGTTTTCACAGTTTATGTAATTTGAAATTTTTATTGCATGTTTTTAGTATTAAAAAAAAACCTCTGAACCCATTAGAACAAAAACATTATATTACAATTTTTTTTTTTATCTTGGATGAATATAAATAGGCCTGCAGGAGTTGATATATATGCAGGCAGAGCCAAGTTCAAAATGTATTAATATTATCAAATTTAAAAGTCTATAAATAATATATGTTTGTTATGCAATCACATCCTAAAACACCGCACAATTGTGCATAGAGGTTACATGAAAACGTGAAGCACAAGTAGATCGTATATTTCATATAGACACAGGACATCCGAGATTTTCGCCACAAAATCCTGGCTCAAAGTTAGAATATATTCTAAATATAGATTAATAGAGTAACTTAATTTTACTCAAAGACAAACAAAAACTAGCTAAAAAAATTACAGAAAGCCAAATAGAAAAATTATTGTTTAATTATAAACAATCTGAGAAAATTATTCAATGACGTCAAATAGTCAGAATAAATATTAAGTCTAAGATGAAATTGATCTTGGACGATTACAAACGAATAATCCTTTCGCAGAAAATGTGTAAGGGTAATTAGAGGATAATTAAAGCAACAAATTAGCGAATCCTTACTCCAAAGAAGATGTCGGTAAGTAATCCTCGATTCTCAGGAACATTAGTTTAACACGGATGTAAAGCAACGAGAGAAGACTTTGAAAAAAATACATCGTTATTCCAACAATTGTCAAAATATAAAAGATAGCAGCGCCCCGCGGTTTCACCTGTGTAAGTCCCAATCTCGTGGGAATATTCGGATAAAAAGTAGCCTATATGTTAATCCAGGTCTCCAGCTATCTACATCCCAGTTTCATCGCAATCGGTTCAGTAGTTTTGGCGTGAAAGAGTAACAAACATCCATACATCCATACTCACCGAACTCAACGAGGGACTTAAGCGGAATTTTAAAACGCTTACGAATAGTAAAGAAAAATTTACTTTAAAAGAAGTTATATCATTTTATTAAATTTTTTTTCTAAATAGTCATAGTATTATTAGTGCTGTTTTTAAAACAAAGTTTTTATAAAATAATGACGCCTTTTTAAATTTTGATAATGCTCATGAAATCGCATTTTGTGTGTGCCAAAATATTTATTTAAAAATACTAGATTTTGCATATTTTTTTCTAAATTTAGCTGATTTTTTGTCACCAATTTCCTCTCTAAAATCCAATATGACTATTACGTTGGCATTAAATCAAAATTTAAGAGTATTCTCATCAACCTCTTGACCGCAAGTCCGATCTCTTTGTCATTATCATTACGCATATAAACAATTAAATTTAAAATATCAGGTTTTTCATTAATCTGATCAAATTTATTATCTACTTTATTTATGATTTATCCGCTAAACTAAGGATTTCAGACACAGTTTTACTACTAAACCAACACGCAATAGAAACATTTAAAAGTCTTTGCAAAAACTATTTAATGAAACAGCCAAATAAACATTAATAATAATAGCTAACGAGTCTTTTCAAATATTCCAGTCATGGTGGAGTCTTATTCATAAGTCGCATACAAGGGATCGCAAATAGCGAGGGTACCTTCCTGAAATACATATTTTTGACCCTTCCATGGCTTTTAAAATTCCGTTGAATTGTTTCAATCCGTTTCGAGCAGGTGTTCGGAATAGCCCCCATAATAGCCCCACTATGTTACGTCATATCGGCTTTACTGAAGCCGGATCTCTCGGCCGTTTTACTTTAAAACAATAACACATTCACATAGATAATAAAGATTTTATGTGTAATAATAATTAATTAACAGAACAATGTTCGCAATACGCTCGAAATTGCATCATTTTGAAAATTTTAGAAAAACATATGTTAATTTGCATGTTTCTAGTATATTTCTTCCACTTACTAGTTACACACTTTTATAGCTTTGAAGTCTCGTCGAAGGTAAGAAAAAACATGTTCCTAATTTTTTTTTATTGGTAAAAGAAAAATTAAAATTTGTTGACAAAGAGAGGAGACGTATAACAACAGAGAAGAAAAAATATGTTTTAGAAAAAACTTAAACAACACGCTTTAACTTTGGTTCGCTAAACCAAATAAAACAGTAGAAAAGAGTTTCACTATACATCTCCTGGCTCCATCATCAGACCTCTGTTACTAAGCCCAATTTGATGAACTCATGAAAACTAATCATATAAGGCCAAACTCGAGGGGTTTACTAGTAGCCACTGAAGTGTTACACTAACCACCTCCATAATCAGATAAGCTCCAAGATGACTAATTATAGTATTGTCATCTAAGTTATTATAATATACATACAACGTTCATTTCAATACTACAATTAGAAGTAAGTTAAAAGTTACTTTCAAGATTTAGTTGCAAGTGAGTGCAAAAAACGAGTGTGCTTTAGACCACACGACTGAAGTTAAACTTCATACGAAACGTAACTGGCTATGAGAGAAAGAGAGAAAGAGAATGTGTGCTCGCACCGTGGTTTGCCCATTCGAGTTACCCACCCCAATAGCATGCACATATAACTGTTTCATAGGGATGCTAAGGGTTTTACATAATGTTTCGAATATGGAGTAGCGTTTATAGAACAAGTTTATCATGCCAAACTCTCGAGTTTGGCAGTAGAAGTGACTCGTCACTTGATATTTATTTTTGTCATCTTCTTCTAATGCAGTTGATAATGACCATGAAAGTAGTGTGTATCACAATAAGGTAATTTTGAAATATTTTATTTGTTACTATTCTCAATTTATTTATTTTTATTTTTAAACCGAACATTAAAAAGAATTTCCTATAACAATAAGTAAGTATGACGTCATAAGTTATTATTTTATAGAAATTTGAACAAGATGTATTGTTTTGACGTTTAATAAAAAAACTAATTTAACTTAGCTATCAACTACCTTAAGCTTAAGTAGAGAAAATAAAAATGTAACAATTATAAAAATAAGTAAAGAAAAAAACATTCCAACAACAAAATTATATTATGTTGTTGGAATCTAATATATCATATTATGAATAACAATTGAAAGTCGTATTTGCTCGCGTAAACTCATCTTTAAAACAAAAATCGGGACTTTTTCTTGAATACGCCTAGACTCCCGCATATTTGCATTGGGGACTGTTTTAAGATAAATGACAAGTTTATACTTACAGTTTCAATAGCTCTTATTTCTATACGAATATGGTTGGTTTTTTCACAATTTCTAAGTGGTTGCTTCTTGTTGTCTCATTCACTTTGAGCTCTTGGTAATGCTTTAAATAGTGCTGAGCTAGTTTCTGGTACTAGTTTAAAATGTGAAAACAGTGAACTAAATTTGCTAAACCTGTTGGCTGAACAAGCTTTTTATTAAATACAGCACGTTTGATATATTATTAATGCAAGACCATTGAGACATTGTGTTAAAAAATTATGTTTTATCTTAAAATTCTACATATTTTAATCAAATATTTACTAACCTAATATTTTTTCAAATATCATTTCTGTGTGTAGGGTAGAGGAGTAAAGTAGCTATACATAGAGATTTATAACCACTACATGTTATAAAACAAAGTCCCCCGCCGCGTGTGTCTGTCTGTCTGTCTCGTCGCGATAAATTTAAATACTACTGAATGGATTTTCATGCGGTTTTGACCAATAGATAGAGCGATTCATGAGGAAGGTTAAGGTACACAATTTGTTAAGGTTTTGTGTAAATTGGTTGAAATATAATGATGATTGTTGAAGATGTCTCTGCTACCCGTGCGAAGCCGGGGCAGGTTAGTTATGTATAATTTATGGCTGGCTGATGCTGTCTATTGGAGTGACCCTGACTGTTGAACCAGAAATCGAGGGTTCGATTCCCACCCATGACAAATAATTGTGTGATGAGCATGATCATATTTTGTTCTCTATCTGGGTATAACTTATCTATAATATGTATGTATTTAGAAATATATAAGTATGTTTATCGGCAGTCTGGTTACGGCAGCACAGGCAAACGAGCAGACGGGTCACCTGAGAGTAAGTGACTACTGCCACCCATGGGAACCTGCAACTCAAGAGTCACAAGTGCGTTGCCGGCCTTTTTGTTGGAAATAGGGGGAGAGGGAAGGGTTCGGGCTTCCGGTAACTTTACTCACTCGGCGAAACACAAAATAAGCATTGCTTCACTGACGGTTTTCTGTGAGGTCGTGATATCACTCCAGTCGAGCCGGCCCATACGTGCCGAAGCATGACTCTTCCACAAATAAAATGTAACCTTAATGTTCTACCTTTAAATGCTACTCATAACTTTCCTAACTGCACTCCTTCCCCTTTTGATCTCATCTTTGTTTCGTCGGCTGAGCATGTGGCCAAACATGGCCAGTGCTTGGCTGATGTCTTTTCATATCACGATCTTATCTTTCTTTCTTACAAAATTCGTCCTTCCAAGGCTAAGTCAAAGATACTAATGCAGCGTAATTTTGGTAGTATGGACGTTGAAAAGCTTCTTGAGGATACTGCTAAAATTGACTGGGTACCCCTCTACAATTCTGGCTCTGTTAATGAGAAAGTAAGCATTCTAACAACCAACTTAGTTTCTTTATTTGATGTACATGCACCTGTACGTGCAATAAAGATAAAACATCTACCATCCCCTTGGCTTACTGCAGAGATCAAAGATTTGCTGACAAAGAAGACCAGGGCTAAAACAAAGTTTAAGTGCCGACCGAACATAATCACGATAACTATGTGGCAATACGAAATCTCTGCAATAAGGCGTGTAGGAAAGCGCAACGCCAACATATTAAAAAATCTATCGAAAATGAAAATGCTTCCAAAGTTTGGAAATTTCTTAAAACCCTGGGAGTTGGGAAGTCAAAACAAGAAATCAATACTAAAAATATTGACCTCGATACCTTAAATAGACACTTCTCTTCCTCGTCTAGTTTTGATGATCGTACCAAAACTAGCTCCCCACTATCCACTTTTTGTATTTAATCAGTTCACTGATTGTGATGTTAAAAAGAGTATACTGAGCATTTCTTCCAATGCTGTCGGTAACGACTGTATTAGCCGAAATATGATCCTTCCGATTTTAGACTTAATTCTTCCAATAATATGCAACATTCTTAATCACTCTATCTCTTGCGGTACATTTCCATCTACGTGGAAAGACGCCCAAATTATACCCTTACCTAAAAAGCCTAAGCCTTCCTCTTTTAAAGAATACCGACCCATCTCTGTATTACCATTTCTATCAAAAGTCTTGGAACGCCTTGTATATGCCCAACTTAACTCTTTTCTATCAAAAAACAATATTTTTAACTCCTTTCAATCTGGTTTCCGTCCTGGGCATAGCACGGTTACAGCTCTGATTACCATTACCGATGACATTAGAATGGCCGTGGAAAATTTAAATCTCACACTACTTACACTTTTGGACTTTAGTAACGCTTTTAATACTGTAGATTTCCATATCCTGCTCGGTATACTACGCTCCCTTAACATATCTCCAAAAGTGATTGATTGGTTTCACAGTTCCCTGTCTGGTCGCCGACAACGTCTCCGCATTGAGGAGTCAGTTTCCTCTTAGTGTGATATCACGTTTGGTGTGCCACAGGGTGGCGTTTTATCCCCTTTACTTTTCGCAATATTTAATAATACCATATCCAAAGAATTAGTTTCATCCTACCACCTTTATGCAGATTATCTTCAGATCTACACTCAAGCTCCACCAAATACAATTCACGAAGCTTTTCTAATTATGAACCGTGATTTGGAACGCATTTGTGACTGGAGTATCAACTATGGTCTACAGGTGAACCCCTCGAAAACACAAGTAATTGTGGTGGGCAGTCCCAGGATGATTTCCCGCATTGAATGGACACAGCTGCCACAAATAACGTTTAATGGTTTACCGCTACTAATCAGTAATAGCGTCAAAAATTTGGGAATATACATAGATAGAACTCTGTCATGGGGCCCACAACTGCAAGAGGTAAGTCGCAAATTGTTTGCTTCAGCGGGGTCCTTACGAAGACTGCGGAATTTTCTACCGACCGCTACAAAGATTTCGCTTGCATAGTCACTTCTACTCCCAATACTTGACTATGCTGATGCCAGTTATCTTGATCTCACAGAGGAGCAACTCGATAAACTTGAGCGCCTTCAAAATGTTTGTATAAGGTTTATATTTGGCCTACGCAAATATGACCATGTATCTGAATACCGCAAATAGGGAATATGCATGTTGTTTAAATTTACTTGATTAATTTTTCCCTTGAATCTTTATTGTCCACATATTATGCCTAAACAATTATTTTCTTATTTAGTTCGTCTTTAATTGCAAAAAATATTAATTAAAATATGCAAAATAAGGGAGCGAAATTCAACTTTGCAAAACGCTTCACTATTGGTCGAAACAAAACATGACGTCAAATTCCCCGTCCTGTCATTTATCGGCGCCTATATTCGTAGTGTTACGGATAAAGATAGGTGTTTCTGTGGTTTTTGCCCTTAGCTAGTGCAATTTAGGCATTCTAGTGATATTAGAAATTATCTAGGACGATGACTGAATGTAGTTTTGTCAAAGAACAATCGGACAATCTACCGAAAATAGATGCATTCATGATGACTACATATTTTGCATCAAATCCAGATTTTACGTCTGCTGAGGTCAAAGGAGTGAAATCCGCAAGGTAATTATTATAATACTTGTTATATTATAATCTAAAGGATATATATATATAAGATTCCTAGCCGATTTCGGCTACGGCGACTAAGCTTCTGTGAGATCCTTTTTTTACTAGCTTGGATGTTTTGCTCTAAGATGGCTAATGTACCCAATTTTTGCGGTAAATAGACGTGAACACTGCGGACACGTAAGGGCACCATTGACGTAATTAAATGTTATATTTGAAGGTGGTCGTGTTTTCAGTAGAACTCGTTTCGTATCTAGCTCACACCTTCTTTCTTCTTCAAAGACGTGTACATTATTTTGAACAATACGTCGCCATTCTGGACGATTGGCAGCATGAATCTCCCAACGAGAGGGATCTATCTGGCATTTCTTCATGTGTCTTTTCTGAACATCTTTGAAGCGAAGGAACTGGCCACCGCGTTTCCGCTTACCATGTTCCAGTTCAGAAAAGAACACACGTTTCGCTTTCCTCTCTTCTGGCATTCTGGAAAGATGTCCGCACCAACGCAATTGACGGCGCATCAAATAGGCCTCTATGCCACCGACATTGGCTCGTCGAAGTACCTCGGTGTTCCGTACACGATCTGACCATTTTATGTTCATAATGTCTCGTAGACATTTTAGATGGAACCTGTCAAGAACGCGTATGTGTCCTCGATACAAACACCATGTCTCGCATGAATATAAAATTATAGGCAAGATAATGGCCATGTACACCTTAATCTTGGTTCCCAATTTGATATGATGGGAGCGAAAAACTCTGTCTCGGAGTCTACCAAATGCCGTCATAGCAGCACCGAGCCTGCTGTTAATTTCAGAGTCGAGATCACCACTTGCTGTTATAGTGCTACCCAGATATTTAAATTTCTCCACTTGATTTAAATTACTTCCCTGAAGTTGTAGATTTAGAGGAATTTGGTGTTGAGCATCCATTGACATCACTTCAGTTTTTTTTATATTAATTTTAAGACCAAATTGGTTGCAAGATTCGCTCAGATTGGTTATAAGTTTTTGGAGTCCCTCAGCAGTTTCAGCTACAAAGCATAAATCATCGGCATACATAAGGTCCGTAATTTGATCGTACGATACCTTGGTGTGAGCTTTTAGTCTTGCTAGGTTAAAGAGACCACCATCTGAACGAAATCGTAATCTTATACCTTCGTCATTGTGACGCTGAGCCTCTCTCACAACTACAAAAAAATACAAGGCAAAGAGCGTAGGAACTAGGACGCATCCCTGCTTGACACCGCATGTTACAGGAAAATATTCGGACTGTACACCTTTTACAGTGACACAGCACGTCATTTCGTCGTGAAAGAGCCTCAACATCCTTAAAAATTTATCGGTACACCCCAGTTTTTTCAAAATTATCCACAAGGCATCACGAGGGACACTGTCAAATGCTTTCTCCAGGTCGACAAAACACAAGAAAAGAGGTTGCCCTTGTTCTCTGCTTTTTTCCTGTAGTTGTCGCAAACAGAATATAGCTTCACATGTGCCTCTATTAGGACGAAAGCCAAATGGGGTTTCAAGCAAGATTGTCTCGGATATTACTAAAAGACGATTTAGAATCACTCTGGCCAAAGCTTTGCCTGGAACCATTGTTTTCGTATTTCACATTATTATTTTGTACAGGAAAAAATACTGTATTGGGTGTACTTCTTATAGTGTTTTTACACTTAGGGACAAGGCAATACTTATAAAATGTTTTTTAAACTTTATCCATCGTCTGTTAATTACAATACATAGTAATTACAACTGAAAATCGGTATAAAATTACTGTAACACTTCAAGTAAGTATACTAAGTTTATGAAACAAACACTGAGCGTGATATCTGACGTCATCCAAGGCCCGCGAAATATGGCGGCGTTTAAACAGATCAAATTTTATCGATGTTTTCAATGTTATTTTAAAAATTAATTTGAACATTGCCGAGGTTATTTGTATTTTTTATTAGAGTAGAATGATGGAACAAGTCAATAAGAGATAAAAAAAAAATACATGCATATTCCCTATTGCTCAAGTGGCTCCCGATTCGCCTTCGTCGGAATACTCATATCCTCTCTCTACTTTATAACATAATGTTCAATCCGCTTACTCCCTCTTATCTCAAAGAACGTTTTAGGTTCCTACGTGACACACATTTAAGATTGTTGAGATCATCAGAAAACTTACAACTTCATATACCAGTGCATACAACAAAGTTTGCTACTAAAACTTTCACAGTTGAAGCAGCGCGTCTCTGGAATTCCCTGCCACTTTCTATAAAGCAAGCACCATTGTTAGGATCTTTCAAAAAAATGTTAAAAGAATACTATCTGCAAAATTTTGTCTAAGATAATCTATATATAATCTAATACTATGCACAATTATAATGTATGTATTTAGGTGTATGTGTATATATATATATATATATATTGCAGTGATGAGACCTCTCGCACAGCTTGCATACTCCTTCGACTGAAATAATAACTCTTTGAAATGCGAGAGGCCTGGACTGGTGGCCCCAAACTCGAATTTAGAACATGTTCGAAATATTTTATAACGAATAAGAATTGAAGACAAGACAGTCACCCAGAGGATAGAGGACGGGCTTGACGACTGACGTGCAATGTGCACAGATTAATTCAAGAAGTATTATTTATAATTAATTTGTTTGAAGTTATAAATGTTACACGAATAATCTGATCCTGGTTATATCGCATAGTGCGTTTGCCGGCTCTTTTAATTTTCCTCCTCTAGATAGAACCTATCGAACCTGGTTACCATAAAGCCCCAAGCTTTACACGTGTTGAAGTACGCCGCAGTTGTTTTAGAAGAAGTATTCCACGCGTTACAATATATATGTATTTGTGTATGTGTATATGTATGTATTTGTGTAGTTGTATGTATATGTTTGTGTAAATATGTATGTGATCATACCTATACTAGTAGTAGGTACATATTAGTTCAATTTGATACGTATTATATATTTTACACCATAACTGCCCACACTAAATCATTACAGTCCTGTCCATCCAAAGGTTGCCTGGAAGATATTGCTTATTGTGATAAGGCCGCCCATTGTGCATTTTATGTTGTTTGATGTACAATAAAAAGTACTATCTATCCATCTATCTATCTATATTTTTCTTCGAAGAGAAATCCTGGAATAATGAAAAGGTGTTGGTTTTTTTTTTAAAGATAACTGGTAATTCACAACTGTACACAGACTTTCAAGTGAAATCAATATCTGAACATATCAGTCTATTAATGTTTGCAATACCCACAATAAGCTTTACCACAGTTGAATAAAAGCACCACAAACCTCAACATTTCCCACAGGCTTATATTATGATACATTCGGCCCAATAATACTTTGTTCGTGTATTAAATTTAATTCGCTCACGCAATCTCAGTACGTGTTCATACGAACCACAAATTGCGTCATTACCTAACTTTATATGGCGTAATACTGTAGATGTATTATTTTTCATATGGTTTATTTTCCTGTATTTCAGTATCATCTTGATCATTTCAAGGTACTAGGAGTAGCTGTGATCAAAAGCTTTTTTAACATCTTTTTTTCGGACTCTGGTCAAGACCGAGGTGTCGACCTAATTAGCAGCGTCGAAGCCTTTGCATTATTTCTCTTCTCTTCTTCTGCTTCTACTGGATAGATAATGGAAAGACGCTTGAGTAACCCAAGATAATCATAATTTTAAAGCCCTCGTATTTGCTCTTCTCTTCTTCTGTGTACGTCCCCCACGCTATCATTATCATTGACTGCACCAGCTAAGATAGCTACTAACTAATTTTAATTCATTACGCGCTGCAGTTAAGTAATTCATTACCTTACTCTGTAGAGGAAAGCAAATCTTTAGATGTTTTACAAGAAAGAAAGAAGAGATAAATTAAGAACTTTACTTCTCACATAAAGTAACTTTTTTTAAGACTTTTTAATGGGATAGGGGGTCACCTATGTGACTACCGCCGCACATGGGCACCTGCAACTCTAGAGTCACAAGTGCGTTACCGACCTTTAAGATATACGAAATACAGTGCAAGCATTGCTTCACTGCCGGTTTTCTGTGAAGCCGTGATATCACTCCGGTCGATTTGGAAGTGGGCGGTTATAGATCGAAACAGGCAGATATGATATTATGTTATCAATTTTTTTTCTTTAATAATAATTTTACATTTGGCAAAGCAAACTATTGTTGCGGTGACTCTGTGTGTGTTCATCTATAATTTTTAATTGTAATATTAATTTATTAAATTGACGATTTTGAATAATGGATGATCAATTTTATGAAATAAAGATATTGAAATTGAATTTGAATTTGAGCCGGCCCAAACGTGCCGAAGCATGGCTCAACAGTGGGAACTGTTGACTTGAACATTTTACGATTACTAGTTTACGATTCGCATACTAGTTGCCTTGTAACTAGGACAGCTGTTTTGAATATTTTAATTTGAACACGCCATATTCGCTAACCCATTTAAACAGAAATGACGTCATTACTAAACTTTACATGACGTAAGTGTGGTTTGAAACTTCTGTGTGATGAGATTAATAACGTAAGTGAAGCGAACTATAAGAACCTTTATTATTCAGGACACCTTTCCTCAAATTAATATAAATATCATATTAAGCTTTAGACCTTAATGTACAAAATTGGGTGGACCGATTTCCAGGGGACTTTCACTGGCAGATAACTGGTGGCGAGCGAAGCCGCGCGGGAACTGCTAGTGAAAAGTATAATAGTACAATTTTAAAGAATGATGGTAACGTGGATCACACATTACTAGTATTCTTTTTAACCCCTCCAACTAAGCGAAATGCTTGTGTTAGGAGTTCACGTCGGTGCGCCAAAGAGGATAAAAGAAAGGAGATGCTGGAGGGTCTCAATGGTGACCCCTGGGGACGCCCATATCGCGCGGCGCAACAAAAGCTCCGCGCGTCGGGCCCCCCCCTTACGGAGACTCTCCAGCCCAGCTTCCTGCGGGAAGTGGTTGAGGGCCTTTTCCCGCAACGGGTGGAGCACGTACCCCCGTCGATGGCCCCCTTGGCCGGAGACGACGGGGAGAACGAGGAGGATGGTGTTCCGCCCGTCACGGAGGCGGAGGTAGGGGCGGTTGTTCTACGGATCCGTTCCAAGAACACCGCCCCCGGGCCAGACGGGATCCCTGCCCGAGTGTTGGCCCTCGCCCTCGACCACATGTCCGACCACCTCAGGGAAGTGTTCGACGCTTGCTTGGCGTCCGGGCGCTTCCCTGACTGCTGGAAGAGTGGGAAGCTGGTCCTTTTAAGGAAGCCGGGACGGCCTACCGACTCGGTCGCGGCCCATCGTGTTGCTGGACGAGGCGGGTAAATTATTTGAGAGGGTCCTCTCTGCCCGCATCGTCCGGCACCTTGGCGAGGTCAGCCCCGATTTGTCGGACGCCCAATTCGGTTTTCGAGCGGGGCGTTCGACGGTCGGCGCTGTGTTGCGCCTGAGGGCCGTGACCGAAGAGGTAGTGAGCTGTGGCGGCGTGTTGTTGGCGGTGTCGTTGGACATCGCCAACGCATTCAATAGTCTGCCATTCAGCTGCATCAGGGAAGCACTCCACTATCACGGAGTGCCAGGGCACCTGAGGCGGCTAGTGGCAGACTATCTCGAGGAGCGTACCGTCATGTACGAGGACCGAGATGGAGTTTTGAGTCGTCGGCCCATGTCGTGCGGTGTTCCGCAGGGGTCTGTCCTTGGACCACTCCTGTGGAACATGGGGTACGACTGGGCCCTCCGAGGCGACTCTTCCCCCCCGGGCTCGGCGTAATTTGTTACGCCGATGACACGTTGGTCACAGCCCGGGGGGCGAACTTTCAGGAGGCGGCGCGCCTGGCCACCAGGGGAGTCTCTCTGGTGGTCGGGCGCATAGAGGCGCTGGGTTTGCGGGTGGCCCTGGATAAGACGGAGGCCCTATTATTTCATGGGCCCCGTCGTGGTCCACCCCCTGGCGCCTCTATTGAGGTCAACTCGGTCCTCGTACCGGTTCAGGCCCACATCAAGTATCTGGGCCTGATCCTTGACGGAAGGTGGCGCTTCGACGAGCACTTCCTGCAGCTTGCTCCAAAGCTGGTCGGCGCTGCGTCCGCCCTTGGGCGACTCTTGCCCAATTTGGGTGGACCCAGCGTCGCTACGAGACGGCTGTACACGGGGGTTGTCCGGTCAATGGCACTTTACGGTGCACCGGTGTGGGCGGAGGCTCTGACCGCCCAGAATAGGGCGCGCCTCTGGAGCCCTCAGAGGGTTATGGCGGTTAGAGCCATACGCGGCTACCGCACCGTGTCGACGGAGGCGGCGTGCGCGTTGGCCGGAACTCCCCCGTGGGATTTGGAGGCGGAAGTGCTCGCCGAAGTTTATCGGCGGACGACTGAGTTCCGGGCGGGAAGCGGCAGTCGGCCCCCGCCCGAAGAGGTACGCGAGTGGCGTGAGGCCGCTCGCCGAGCCACGATGGCTCGTTGGTCGTCCCGGCTGGAGGCTCCACGTGCTGGCTTTGCCGCCGTGGAGACGGTACAGCCGGTCATCGTCGAGTGGGCAGGGCGGCAGCACGGGACCCTTTCCTTCCGACTGACGCAGGTTCTTTCCGGGCACGGCTGCTTCGGGAAGTACCTGCACTCGGTCGCTAGGAGGGAATTGAGTCCCGCCTGTCACCACTGCGACTGCAGTGAGGACTCGGCTCAGCACACGCTGGCGGTTTGCCCCAGTTGGGCGGCGCAGCGTCGGGCCCTCACTGCAGTCATCGGAGTGGATCTGTCGCTACCGGCTGTCATACGCTCCATGGCCGGTAGCGACAGGAATTTTACCGCGATCGCTACCTTCTGTGAGGAAGTCATCTCGCAGAAGGAGGCGGCGGAAAGGGCCCGGGAGGACGACCTCCACTCGGACTTAATTCGCCGCCGGCGAACCGGGCGGCGGAGGCGCGCTTACCAGCGCCTCATGCCGCCCTGAGTTTGGCCGCGGGTGGACGGGACGGGTTTTTCCCCTCCACCCGCTATAGTGGCCCCCCGCAAGGAGGCGGCGTCCGCGTGTGCCTGGACGTCGCCTAATTGAGAGGTTCTTCACCCGAAGGTGGTGCCCGTGCTTTTGCGGGCAGGCGCTAGGTGGGGTCCGGATGTCTTAATAAAAGCTGTTCCCGGATCCCTCCTACTTAAGGCGCAGTACGGCACACCGTGTGGTTTTAGTCGGTTCGATTCCGACACACCGCCCCACCGAAAACCCCGGTGGGGTGACGGCCCGAGGGGGTTTCCACACGCACAAAAAAAAAAAAAAGGAGTTCACGTCGGTAGTGCACTGGGTGGGCTTCGAACCTGCAACAACTTGATTGCAAGTTCGACACCTTAGCCTTCTATTACGCTACCACCGCTTAAGTAAGAGTTGTAAGTCTGGTAGAAATCTCTTTTAGCAATAAGACCGCCCATAGTACTCTGATTTGTAAGATAATTTAATCATTTGTTAGATTATTCTATCTATCTATCAAGTCCATGCACAGTCTGCTGGTATCGAACTGGCTTGACTTGGCAATTCTCACAGAAGAACATTATAGCAACATGTAGTGTTTCAGCTTGGAAGTGGGATTGCTAATATTTGTTCTACACTAAGGTTGTTAGTTGTGTATGAGTCGCACACACCTTGTGTGTTGATTGTTGTTTGAGTAACGAATGCCGAATTAATTAAAACACTCAAAATCAAAAATTGAGTAGAGATAAATAAAACAATACTGAAGTTATTTAAAAAACAAGGCACTGTTCTACATTAAGGAAACGTCATTAAATTATTTAGTTTTTGAATAAAAAACCGTCACAACACTCAAGTGATTCTTAAGTAACATGAGCAGTGGATCATATGGGGTTCTTTCTAAGTTCAACTACCGTATGAAACTATTTTTAAGTAATTATGGAGTATTAAGTAAGTGTCTGTAATGCAGCGTTACTTAAAGCAACGCCTTTATCTGTAATCTCATAGATTGATTCACATGTTAACTGTAGAAGTAGGAGTTGTTATAAATTTGAAGAAAAACCCGTTCAAAATTATGCTCCTTTACTTTTATAGTGAACGACACAAATAATTTCGAAATACTAGACACCTTTCTTAAACCTAATAGTAAGATTTTAATACATTAGGATGTAAACAACATTCCAACATAAATCATTGGGTCACGATCACCTAGCCAGTTCGGTTGATCTATTTGTGTAGAGGAGACATACCATCCGTGCTTCCACATTTTCTTCATTAATATGTCCTTCAGTGAATTTATCAGTATTTTTCTCATTTCCTTTTCGTAGATAAAACAATTCATTAGCAAATAAACCTTAAAATATATGTATTTCATCACACAGCAGAACATAATGAACAGCATGTTTTTTTTTACAAAAAAATAATAAAAAATACAGCTTAAAACACAATAGCGTTTTGTTTCCATATGAAACAAGCTAAAAGTTTGCATCTGATGGCCATTGTTATTCATACAAAAGATCTGCATGTGATGCGCGTATGAGAAACACATTAATGTTATAAAGCGTAGAGTAGACGGTACAACAACAACAATATAATTAAATCTATACTTCTATATTAATATTACAAAGCTGAAGAGTTTGTTTGTTTGGTTAAATGCGCTTATCTCAGGAACTACTGGTTTGAATTGAAATATTATTTTAGTGTTAGATAGCCCATTTAACAAAGAAGGCTATAGGCTATATAACATCACCCTAAAACCTATAGGAGCGGAGCACCAATGAAAAATATTGCAGAAAACGGGGAAAATTTACAAACGCAGACGAAGTTGCACGGGTCAGCTAGTGTTAGATAAAATAATGACTAAATAATGCATGTATGTTGCTTATTAATTAATGTATGTAGTAATTGACTTCATAGCTAATGTTCTAGGAAAACTAAAACACTTATTTTTGTATAATATTATCTACTTTTTGTATTCTATGACATTAAATTAGACCCAAACTAAGCATAACTTGTACTATAACTAGAACACTTATAAACATACCAAGATACTTTTTTGTAAATACATATTGTATATAACACACCCAGCCTAATCTGCACTATGCAGGAATCGACAGTCAACGTGACAATCGAATGCTCGACTGCTGCCGCCGCCACTATCTAATCTATACTATTTTTTGTTTGTTTGATTGTTTGTTTAAAAGCGCTAATCTGTGGAACTACCGATCAGATTGGAATAAATCTTTTTGTATATAATAGCCAGATTCATGAGGAATAGTATAGGCTTTATAACATCACGCTACGTGCAGGTAAAACTATAATATACTATAACTCTATTAAAAGTTACCTACACCACTTTAAAGTTAACATAAACTTTGACGATATTTAAAGTTTTAATTCAACCAGACATATTTCAGTCTCCTCTAGGATCCTTTACTAATTCATCAAAGATGGGACGGTTAGAATAACACTTACCAAATAATAAAAATAACTTGAGACACCTCACACACGACAGTCTCGTTACTCGCTTGTTACTCACTTGAAAACTAAACTAACACCGTAATGCAACGTTTTATATAGCCTAAACGTTATTTCCAGAAAAATCGCGACATCTTTTCGAAAACTCGAAAATACAGTAGAACTTTCCAATACATCGTGGCACATTCTATTAATGGGTTACTAGTTGAGTGTTTTATCAACAGATGGCGTGCATCTGACTCTAATTGTCGCTCTCTATGACTTCCTATAGTCGTAACAATACTTATATATTACGAAATACATAGGTACGTATATTACAGATGAAGTACATCATCACACAATTTATCATGGGTGACGAAATGTTCAAAATAATATGCGTGGAAAAGTTCTGTTCTATTAGAGTAGTAGTCTTATATATAAAGTTGGAATATATCGAAAAGTATTTTTGGTTGAACTACGTTATATTCAATTCAGACTTTAAGAAGATTAAGTCTGTATAAGTTATAATGATCAAAAGTGCTCCTTACACGGCTTTATACCCGAAGTAGTACAATGTACCGTTACTGACTTTTTTATACAAGTGTGAGGTGTTTACTCGAAGTAAGATTTACAGCTTCTTAAAAAATTGTTTGCACTAGACAATTTATAACGATACAAGAAAAGTAAATGTTCCAGTACTTTCAACAACGCAAGTAACAAAACACCGTGTTGTAAGAAGGTAGTATGAAGTGTAAAATTTCCTTCATCACTCCTCGATGCAAATTAATTTAATTATCCAACCTTACGCCTTTCACGCAGAGAGGTACGTCCCGAGGTATCATTTTATATGGGGGCTTTTATTAGTTGCACCAAGTTTGCACGAGTTTGTTATGTCAGTTATTACTATATACTGTTATATTCGGGGACAGATGACACAGTGACTCATATGAGATGTATAAATCGGGACTTAATACTTAAAGTGTGCGACCTTATTATCCCCCATCCGTGTAGACTACCAGAGTTCACGTTGTCAACGTTTATCAATTTATTAAAATTTTTGTTTTCATTAACCTTTTTCTACACGTCTGTACAAAAATCGCAGAAGATATTAAAATTTTAGTTATAATCAGAATTAACTAACTTAAAAAGGGTCGTTCGATGAATCGCACCACGGTGCAAATAGACGAAGTTCAAAAAAGATATTGCCTGATTAATACCATGTTGCTAAATAGTCAATTCAGAAAGACTCCTCGTGCGATTCACACTGTGATGCGAACAGATCGTGGTGTGAAACAACGAAGTACCTCAAAAAGATAACTGTGTGTTTATAGTCATAGAGATCGCGATAGTTTTAAAACAATAAATTATAATAATCCATCTTAATGGGTGCCAAATGTTTCCTAATTGAAACAGTAACTAATAAAAAAGTAATCAGTCATCAGCGGACGCCCGAAATATCTCGTGAAACTTGAAATATTAAAGCTTAGTTCGGACGCTGCTTGTTGGTAATTACCGGGAAGGCAAACACACAACTAATCTAAGTTGGTTCTACCACTGCCACAAATGTCCGATTAGGGTGTATTCAACCTTGAGACACAATATTTGAAATACGATCATCTAAGGAAAACTTTTACAAGGAACAATGTAGAGAATTTATTAGTTCAACCCTATTAGCTCAAGTATTATCAAAGAAAAGCAACAACTTAAGGATTTATAATAATAATAATAATCATTCATTTCAGGCTGCATAGGCCCATAGATAAATACCTTAATCTAAATATACATACGTTATATGTTAGTAAATAAAACCTAAAACTAAGGTAGTAACTTTTCACTTGCACTAAGTCTTTGTGCGGTCTATTGGTACTTGTAAGTGGAAGCGACGAAATACCACACCTTGTGAGATAGGTCCAACTTGAGAGATAGGTTAGTTTTTAATTGCTAATTACCTAACCAGCAACGCGTGGCCGGGTAGATAGTATGTACGTCCATGTTCTAGACCCCATATCACAGACTAAGCTTAATTTGGGTCTAGATAGCGTAATGTATTCTGGAATTGTATCCGAGAAACCATGATTTAAAACCGGGGTCTTTAATTGCTTTTGATGTAGTAAACTCCTCGCCTTGTACAAAATATAACCATCATCCTCCGCGCCTTTTCCTAACTAAGTTGGGGTTGACTTTTCGTTTAACTTGGATACGGCGGGACTTTGATATTTTACGTGAAGCGACTGCCATCAGACCTCCACAACGCAAGTACTAGGTGATATCGTAGTTCTGTAGTTAGACCAGGTTGTCGGACTTTTTAGGGCTCCAATTACCTGTAAAGAAATGTAACAGATGTTCATTTTGCACCCGGGACCGACGGTTTAACGTTCTCTCCATGTGAAGAATGGTCACCCATCCTAGACTGACCTGGCTAGTATTACTTAATTTTGTAATGTGCTAACCTACTTGGTCACCATTTAGCCACGAGCCTACAAAATATATCCAAGATTCCTAAATATAGAAAATAGAATACAACAGAATTCCAAGTTGAATTTTGGTGCCACTCGACTGTAGTGAAATTACTGTCTTGCATAACTTAGCTCTTGAATGTGACAACACAACAGAGACACGTTTATCGTTACAGATGTTTATAGGCACTGATAAGCCGGCCGGCCGTGTGCAGTCTGGCACCTTTGTTGAAATTTACTCTCTCTTGGGTAAGCAGAGACAACAGTCCTCATGTTTTTATTCCATGCTAATGTTCTATCGTGTCTGGAGTATCCTACATTTGGAACTGCTCTGTTTGTTCTTGTGTCTCTCTGATTTAGTGGAGAGTACAGTCTGTAGATTCTTTCAAACCTCTGTTCCATCCAGTCTTAACAAAGACTGGCAACAAACAAAATGTTGTCTTTTCAAGGGGGCTACGAGGAAGATCTTTAAAATCCCTCAGATGACCTGGTGTAGCCAGCATTGATGTTATATGCCCGTATACTTTATCATCCAAATGACTTCGGTTGCTTTTTGTTAAATGAGATCTAATTCTATTTGATTTTTAAACGACTGCCTAAGGAGTTGCAATGTTTTGTAAGTGTATGTATGTATGTTTATTTCCTTGGCACGCTTTACACCCAAAACTGTTTGACACGAATATCTACATAATATGAGGTCTCATTAGATTCGTTTTAGTCGTGGGATAACATAATATTGTTACTTTTAACAAGTATTTTGAACCTCCAACGCAAAAAGTGGGGTGTTATAAGTTTGACGTGTCTATGCGTCTGTCTGTGGCATTGTAGCTCCCAAACGAATGGACCGATTTAAGTGCGTCTTTTTTTTTTGTTTGAAAGGTGACTTGATCGAGAGTGTTCTTAGATATCAATTAAGAAAATCTGTTCAGCCGTTCGAAGATCATCAGCTCTTTTTTTAATCGTTGAAGGCATTTTCGAGTCAGGGATATTTTAAATTTATGATTTTTAACGCAGTCAGGTTATTGTTCTACCTAACAGTTATCTTTTTAGAAATTGTTTTACGATCTTTTGAGTCATTCTGCATGTAGGTCCATAATCATTTCATTCACTCTTTCTTATACCTTCAATATATAGAGGCCCTTATACTTCACTGTGCTCAGTTTCTACGTGAGTTTTGATACCTCTTAAGGCCTTTAATCATGGCGTTGCTAATGAGGAAACTATTGACAGCGAAACAGATCCGAATCAACTTTAATAAACTTCAGTGTAAGATTAAAAGATTACTTTCGGAAAGTTTTTGGCAACACTTATACTTCTTCCAAATAGTAATTTGCCTTGTTACTTTAGCTTTTCATAACACACTAACCCAGAATTAACTACAGATGATTATTTTAACGCTTCCCATACCAAAGTAAGTAACGTTAAGTACGGTATGGCTTGTTTGTATGTGCCTATGTCTACACAATACAGCCATCTTACTAACTGATGGCCAGATATTTGTACTACCTACCTCTGACCACGACCTTAAATACATAATATATCCTACTAATATTACAAACGTGAAAGTTTGTAAGGATGTATGGACGTATGGATGTTTGTTACTCTTTCACGCAAAAACTACTGAACCGATTGCGATGAAACTTGGTATGCAGATAGCTGGAAAGCTGGATTAATATATAGGCTACTTTTTATCCCGATCTTCCCATATATAAATAAGTTTTGTTTTAATAGAACAATATTTAGGATTTATGTTATAATTATGTTCTTCTTTGTGACAATAATATGAATAATTATGTTTTGCTAAGTGATGTTTGCTTTCAGCTTTGCTACAAAACCTAATAAAGTTTAAGTAAGTAACCAATATCAAAAAGCACATAACTTAAAGAAATATCATAACACATTAACTAATTGTTCTTGTAACAGCTAAGTATTTACTAAACTACTGCCAACAGTGGCCAAAACATCTAGAAATTGAGTAACTATTGCTTGTGGTGACTATCTATCCTTGTTGTATACTATTTGACATATATTATACTGTATAAATTTCAATTAAATTAAAATTCTTTTAATTTCATGAAATACTTCCAGATCTTTTAAAGATTTTCTTTCCCCAAAAATCTTATTCGGACTGTTATTAACACATAAAAGAAATAATTAGTCATTATTATTTTTATACATAGATTCAAGCTACTTTTTCTAAGCGTATGGAGGTTTGTAGCAACTTGCTCAATCAAGCCTCAAGCCACCTCTAGCCTAGGATTTAATGGCGATGTCAAACGATCCACTCTGAGTATTTACGTGGATAGCTATAGCAAACGTTTATTGAACGAAAATATAGCTTTTGCTGTTCACAAGTATTACATTGTGGCATTGTGTGTTTGATTTTGACTTGACTTTACATCCTTCTCTTACATTCAACTCGAACTCTTAAGGAGAAATCCTCTCGAAATTTTCTTAAAGACGCTTTAATACTGACTGACTAAAACGTTTAGACTATATAGACAGGTATCTAGAGGATTTTAAGCATGGAGGAGTGTAGAATATTAAATCTATTCGCCATATAGTACTGTCTTTCAGAGTTATTTTAACTCATAATGACATTGGGGTAAAGTTTAAAAATTAATATCTCTTTTTGCGGAGTCGGGGTTAATATACAAATGCTACCATTTCAGAATATTTTATGAACCTGCAAATATGATATTAAACCCGAGAGAAGTAAGACTAATTGTATGAAAATTGATAAAGGCTCGAATATATTGCGCGGTGTATTTTGAATGTAATTCTGGAGAAAATTTAATTTGAATAATTTTACTGAGTATGATATCTTTTTATTCTATTTTCAAACACTCTTTTGTTATTAATAGCGTGTTTTATAACACGGGAGTTCTATATTGTAGCAAAATAACCTGTTTTTTATTTCTTTTAACTTTTTCATTACCTACACGCGAAATATTATTGGGGGACATAATTTGCGTTTGCACTTAACTGCAAAAGTAATGCCTAAAAACACGATAATATTGTCTTTTGTTGATAGTACAATATCAACTAGAGACTAAAGTTACGTAAAGAGCTATTAAAATTTAAACCTTTTGTAAACTGGAGGTAGGTATCTTCCACAAGGATTCCACAACCGAATCACTTCGTTTTCTAGTGTTACATTATCCAAACTACCAGCGTCAATGTTGGGCACATAGTTGAAGCTTTTTAATTGTATTGTATTGTAATGTTTACATGATTGACATGACATTTAAAGACAGGACCCGAAATGTGTGGATAAGTGGTTAAAAAAATTATCACCGACTTCAATGCGCCCAACTCATTTTAAATTATACCTTAAAGGTGGAATATTCCTACATTTTCTTAAAATTGAAATGGGACCCACCTTGTGTAGAAGCAATTCTGTTCAGCAGTATTGTTAAAATTAATATAAACTGTTATATTACTGTATTAAAAATGTTGTTTATCAAATAAACTGTATTTTATTGGTCACAAAGAATAAGATATACTCGTATGTAGGGAAAATGAAATATTTGAGTTATTTCTTTTTATGTTCAAGTAAAGTAAGCATCAACAGTGAATCGACACAGGTTTTTAGGAGTCATCGGTGGTGGTGGTTGTGATGTTGATACTGGTGATAAGTTTCCTGGACTCTCAATAGATGGTGTTGAACAGCCGCATTTGCATTTCTGTAACAAACACATTACCATGAAGTTTGTTTTGTAAGTTATTTAGGGCCTTCTTGTTGACTAACTTGTTGGCTTTTCCTCTTCTAATCACTTAATTATTCAAGCTGTGTTAACCTATAAGTGATTGCTACTTATTTAACTTGTAGTCGTTTATACTACTTAATGTAAAAACCAACATTTGTTGGTGAACCAAATAAAAAAAAATAAAAAAAAAACTAAACCATTCTAAAATAGCTTATGCTTTTTGCGATAGAAGCCTTATTATTTATGTTTTATGTTTAATAAACTATGATGATTTCGTGAATTTTAGCAGCTAATCTTTAAGTGACAACTAGCCAACGGAACCAATAGTTAGGTAGAAAAAAATAAGTAATTAACGAGGACTATGGCAAAAAGTATGGCCAATAATATAAAAAATGGGCTGTCTTTTTAACTCATTATTCTGTTGCGTAGTAGCACGAGTTTAAATAATATTCTAGTTAAGTATGACAAATATTAGTACACACGCAATTTTACAGACAACATTTGACCATATTATTAACCCATTTCTTATCATGGTGTAGCACAATATCCCATTTAAAAGCACTATCGTTGTTTTGTCGATCTTTATCATTTTAAAAATTCGTCTTAGTGCAATCCCTTACTACAGGTAATGTAGGTATTTATTAGTATTTAATGTTTTCGAATTTCAACCTAATGACACTTTACTTAAAATATTAACATTGGGGTGATTATAATAATAAAAAATAGCTGTCAATAACACCAATACTAAAAACAAGGTATGCGAAGCAGGTGTATTCAACAAGATGGCAAATAACTGAATGCCTCGACACTTGTCGTGTTGTGCAGCTTCAAAAACAAAACAAAAATAAACAACTATACCCACTTGATTTTGTCTTCTTTATTCTGTCCCTGACCTAATTCTGCCATCGACGTATCAATCTGCCGGACACACTGAACATTATATTGAATATACAAAGCTCAATAGCCTCTTCATGAGTGGACTAATTGGTTTAGTTTGTGTGGTAATTCTCAGAATCCAATAGCAGTGTGACGTCAGATAGATTCTAGATTCTACTCTGTCAAATAGACCATTGTAAGCGTTGATATTAACAGAAAAGATTAGTTGGCTTATGGCCTAGCGGTTAACCTATAATGTATAAAGGATATTGACAATAAAATCGCTATCTCTGGTTAGGTCTATTTTTTTATCTTCAGTTCTATCAAGTGTGAAAAATTTACTGTTCCAACTGTTAGAGTACTAGGAGTTACACATTGGCTTATTACATTTCACACTTTTAAACACCCTCAAGAGTTTAACTACTACAGTATACGAAACACGAGAGACCGTTTACTGTAGTAAATAAGATTAAGAGTATATTTTTCGAGTTTCTTTGCCAGGAAAAACCTAGACTAGCAGAATAGATTTAAACAAACTAGAATACAAATCATCGTCATCATTCCAGACATAAAACGTCCAGTGCTGGACACAGGCCTCTCTCAATGACTGCCAAGAAGACTGGTTGACATTCACATCCACATTTAATATAATTTAATATATAGATATATTAACTCTCTTTTTTTACTAGTAATATCATTGGTAGCATTTCTTTTTAGTCATTCTCCCCAAGCAATAGTAATTAAAAAACTAAATATGGAATTTAGTTTTTAAATAGCAGTGACAATAACGTGTAGGCGGTTTTCACCGGAAGAAAATCAGATATTTAAATAAAGCCTGAAAACTCTTATTTCGAAAAGCCACACAGTCAAAAATGTCAAGTGTTTTTATCATTAAAACTGTACGTTAAGCGCATAACTATTGGCCAACACCATAAAAGTCCCCATAAGAGATTGACTAGACTAGTAAACGAAGAGATAAAGAGTTTCCACACACCACATCTAGACTACGTGATGTATCGATATATGTCAAGTCTGTCGGGTGTTTACGGTGTTCCTTCGATCCCACTTGAACTTCCAGTCCGTTAACACCCGTGACGGAACACCGTGCGATTATAATTGATTTGATTCCGACATAACTTGGCCGAGTGCTCGATGAGGTGCTACCCAAATGATAAGAAAAGGAGGCAGAGAAAGATACTGCGGGGTACACTTCTAAACAAGTCTGTATGATAAGTAGCATAACATGTCTTGTCATCCTGCAGCTCGCTCCGCTACGTAGTAAATTACGCCCTAAGCAGTAACTGTAAATACCTCTATTTCTTGCCGTCTTCTTAGTTTTAAACGGCTAGGTCTATTACACATGCATCTATTCTTTCTTCTTCTTTCGGCAGATTCTTGAAGCTGGGATCGCAAGCAAGGAAAAGGAGAACAGGGTCTGTGACAGGAGCTGCAGCTTGACCCTGGAATTAAATTGTTTCCATATATACGAGTATAGTCTGAGTTTAGTTTAAAGAGTTTAAAGACAACAATGAAACGAATCTCTTTCGGTTTGTCGTTAAAAACCAAACCTTTAAATAAAAGCTGATTCAGACTTTCTAAGATTGATTTCCTACAGGAGTCCCCTACGCCCAAGACAGTCTTCCCTAACTTAAACTTTTTACATAAAGTACCTAGTAATGTATAGAAAGTTTAAAGAGAAAAACCAAATAGAACCATAACACCTAATAATATTTAGTGCTCAGTGTCTTACAATTCTACCCTTACGGGTGAGATTTATTTCAAACTAGCTGTTGCCCGCGACTTCGTTGGAACCGTACATTTTTTCGAGATAAAAAGCCTATGTGCTGTTCTAGACTATAATCTATCTCTATTCCAAAAATCATCCAGATCCGTTCAGCCGTTTTTGCGCGAAAGAGCAGCAAACATCCATCCATCCATACATTTTTTTTATATTATAGTTTATATCATACAAACGAGCAGACGGGTCACCTGATGGTAAGTGACTACCGTCGCCCATGGACACCTGCAACTCAAGAGTCACAAGTGCGTTGCCGGCCTTTGAGATAGGAGTACGCTCTTTTCTTGAAGGTTTAAAGGTCGTAATATACATCCTCAGAAACTTTCGCCTTTATTATATTAGTTAGAATTTTCACAAGTTAAATAAATCAACATCTATTTACCTAACCTTAAGGCTTAATATGTATATATTTTTTTAATATAAATGCAAAATAAAAAAGTATATTCAAAATCAGATTACTCTGTCAAAAGAAGAGCTGTATGTAAATAATAATAATAATTTATTGACCCAAGTAAAATGTTAACAATATAATTTTTTTTATGAAAATGCAAGTTTAACAATGTACCAATTGTGTCTTATTATTAGCCTTCGTAGCTAAACTAGATTCGAAACCCTTGTTTCAGCAACTAAAATGTAAATAAAGTTCAATCATACTCATTCAAAATAAGTTAGCAGATGATAGTCAGTAGTAATACAAGTAACAAAAATAAACACTTACCCATATCATATTTTAGGCATTTTTTCAGGGCATAATTAATACTGTCACGCGTCATGACCATCTCAATGTAGTTTAGTATTTACAATCACATTTTTCAAATTATTATTAACCAATGAGAAAAAAATCAGTGACTTACTTTACGGCAAAATGGTTTCTTCACCACCACAATCACCACACTTTTGCTCAAGTGGTATAACTGCACACGGTCCAAGTGCTAACGTGACACGGAAATAAATGTGTATCTTATAATTATTGTCTTTAAGTTCAAAAATGAAAAGTTTATGCTTCTGAGAATACAGTGATTAAAAGCAATAAAAGATACCTTGATGGATATAATGCATCATGTCTAACGGTCCCAATAGTTAATTTTGTAAGGTTGTTTTCATCAACGCAACATTTTTTTACAACACGATTGACCCATGAACGCGACAGGATCAGTAGTAACTACATAGTTCGGCTTGTTTTTGCTAGATGGCGGTGAAGTACATTACGATTTATTTGGATGGTATATTGGTATAGGGCTCTGTTTGCGCATCTAGACTCCATTATGCGTTCAGATAGGCTGACTAGTTGAGCCCGCCTAGCTCCTTCCAGAAAACTTATTTGGGTGTCACTACACTCATTTTTACACTACTACATACTACTACATACCTACATCATACTACATACCTACATACCTACATACCTACATATTACTACATACCTACATCGAAAAACATACGCCAATGTCATCTAACCAAGACACACTGAACTACGGAGTAACTACTAATCCTGCATCGCGCAATGAGAGCTCTCGCGCCGATTAGTATATATACAGCTTACCAACCGTTGGGCTGCGGTCGCCAGATATGATCACCTAGCTTTGTGTTAGAGGGACACAGCACCCATTCCTCCACACTATTGTTTGTGGTACAAATCCATAAGGTAAAAGTACTTCCTTGACTTAAGAATAAAGTTCTCCCCAATGATAATGTGCTTTCAGTGTGTATGTTCCCCGAGATACAGTTTCCTTTTGCAATTGTTCTAGCATTCTAGAACAATTGAACAAAAAAGAGTGAAAGCCACGCTCATTAGATTTCACTCTTTTTTTGAACATGGAATATAATTTATTTTATGTTTTAACTTATGTATAAGTGACGTAACTCGCTTGCATATGTACTCAAACATACTATATTAATAGCTATAGCATATGTGGTATATAATGTTCTACAAAGTGGTTGAAAACCACACGAATGTACTCAAAGCAACTTCCTGTTCTCGTACGTCGCGGTTGTCTATTGCGCGCTTTAAGCCATGAACAAACTCAAAGGCATAATTAACTTGGTAGATAGGTAATTAAACAGAAATATTAATTTAACCTTACAGAGACCAAAATCAACGACTATATAATGACAAGAAAGAAGACGATTCGAGCACGTAACTGTTCTAGCCAATGGCGGCGCTGAGGGATGCATTTTTTTTTGTTTTTACTTATGAAATTTAAATAAATAAAAATGAATCCCTATTTCCCTTGTTCATGCCATAACTTGAGAACGACTAAACTCATATTTTTTTTTAAGTTGTCTCTATGTAGGAGGTTCTTATGGAAAGAAGAATTATAAAAATTGCGCAAAAAATTGGAAATTTTTATAAGCGACATTGTAATCTTCGGAGATTATCAAGTTTGCGAATAACCGGTTATTTATTTGAATATTCGGATATTTAATAAATAAAAAAATATATTTTGAATAATTATCTTTTGAGTTTTGTTTTCTATTGATGTTATTTTTGATAAAAGTTATTTAAATAGTTCAGTCACACAAAGTCATATTTTAAGGGGTTTGCATCATTTTCATGCAAATATGTTTATATTAAAGTCAAAATACACTGTTGTACTTTTTATTAATTTGTATAAAAATATCAGAAGCTTTATTTTTTTAAGTCCCACAACTAACAAATTCCTAATAGTGGAGAGGTTGTCCGGACAATGTCCGGAGATTTCTGAAATCCGGAAAAAATCACCGGACATTAAAATCGTCTACGGTATAAAGTTCTAATATATAGATACATAATTACTCACGTCTAGGGGTATTGGGGTAGTGGGTTCGATTCCCAATCAGGACAAATAATTGTGTGATGTGCACGATCAGTTGTTCTGTGTCTGGGAGTAATTTATCTATAATAGACATGTATTTAGAAATATATAAGTATGTTTATCAGCAGTCTGGTTACCATAGTACTGGCTTTTCAAAGTTTGGGATCGGACGACCGTGTGTGAGATGTGTAAAGTTATTTTTATTATAATCATGTGTTCTGAAATATATATTGTGAAATAAATAAAGTAAAAATACTTCACTGTTGAGTCTTGACAGGTTAGGTAATAAATTTTCCCGCCTATGTCAACAAGAGCCCTCGAACAATATGAACAAAGCCACTTGTTATCGATGGCCTAGCATTGTTAGAGATAAAACTATTCGACAAGAGAACGAACGGATGCCTACTTTCTATACTTTCAATATCAGCCACAGAGGACATCGGGACCCCGTTCTGGATTATGTAGTAGATACGAGTATTGGCCGAATATCAAAATGTCCATTTTCATGTATGTACTCTCGACGACGTGACATCCATGTGAATTAATTATCCATTGGCTATTGAACTCAATTATTTTTTTTATTTGTGTCGTCACAAGCAATAATTTAACTTCACTGTAGTTTATTCATTAATTTTAGCCGACTGAATTACAAAATAATCACAACAAAATATAAATCGTTGTACAAAATTTCTTATAGGAACAGGAAATATATTTAAACACCCATGATAATACAAGATTTTTCAACAACCACAGATATGAACTTTGAATATAAACTCACCGACAAGAGCAATGAAATATCCACTTACAATGTTTGTAGACTAATAATAATATAATAATAACTTCACACATCTCACACCCGGCCGTCTGATCCCAAACTAGGCAGAGCCTGTACTATGGTAACCAGACTGCTGATAAACATACTTATATATTTCTAAATACATACATATTATAGATAAATTGCACCCAGACACAAATGTAGACCATCAAGACAAACTCAAACAAGCAATTAAACTGTAGCCACTGTAGATTAATTATTTGTTTGCTCTACAAACTATAGTGGATTGTTGCGGCTTACTATAGATGCTTTAGATTTAAAGCTTGGTGAAGTTTCAGACGAAGTGGTTTCGAGTTGTGGTCGAGGAAATAAGTCTGTCGATACAGATAACGGTATCCGTTTTTGTAGTTACATTATAACAATAAACTGCGTACTAAGAGAACGGTAAGGGATTCGGCAGTCGAGAGTCCGACAGAAACATTCACCGGTGTTTTCGTGTTTAATTAATACAAATTTTCGTTACAGGCCAAGACTAACTTTTATTATTTAGCTCTCTGAGTTTTCAGTACCTTAACCTAGTTTTATGGGACACAAGTAGAAGATCTCCTCTTAACTTGTGTCCCATTCAAAAATTGGCAAAACTAAACTAATAACGTTGAAACCTCTCCAACAAAAGAAATCTTCAAAAACTACAAGTTATTGTTGATATTGTGAAAGGACTTCCAAATAGAAAGCTATTTAGGAAAATTGAGATAAATGTTCGGTTTTGAAGGTTGACAGTATGAGTAATATATAAGAAGGCTAGGTAAACATGGTTCGTAAAATACTTATTAACGAAAAATATTATCTTACTAGTAAATAAAGATATAATCTCGTATGCTAACACGGAGAGGTTCAGGATGCTTTAGGACAGTAGGGTGATTCCCAATTAGAGAGATTGACCTAAAAAATTTCGTGTTCTACCTAATTAAGATAGGTGATCACTCAGTAGTGATATTCGGTGTCTCGAGGCCTATCCAGAGATAGGCTGATTGATTTATATTAACTTGACCTCGTAAATTCCTGAATGCAATTAAACTGATTGATTGATTTTTTATGAAAACGGTTTTATTGTTTGGGAAACGTTCTCTGTAATACTTCTAGCTACGTAGCTGAAACTATTCAAACATCATTACAACCAGAAATAAATTCAAATAAAAATGAATTCAATAAAATCGAGTTTTAAACACTCGTAGTAGCAAGAGCGAGCACAATTCAGAAGTCTAACTTTATATTATCGGAGTTCTCAAGTTGTCGCGGTTTGAACGAAAGTGTTTGGTTGTGGTGTGGAAAGTTGGTTTGTTTGTGCAATAATTCACCAGAATATATGTGAAGCATCTACTGGTGTTTCTGTTATCTAATGTAGTTCGGCTGGTCCATGTTACCTTTTTAGAGCTTTTACAGGTCAAGATTCAGTGTCAGTCAAAGTGGAAACTTTTCGCAAATTATGGGAGGGTGAAAGCCCTTTTCTAGGTGGACAGCTTCTATTTGAGTAGAGTAGAGATTTGAGTAAGAAATAATTTTGCTGTATTTTTCTTTTAGATGGAGTTCTGGTAACTAAAAAGGTCACTATCTGAAAAGGTACAACACTACAACATCTAGGGGTGCTGTGCCTGGTCTTTTGTCAGGTTGGTATGGTAACCCAGTCAAGGCAACTTCAGTTTACCAGATATCCTCTTTTAACACGTTTTAAATGTGACATACAATATAATAAATACATACTTCTTATCTTAATCGTAGGGGAGCCATGCTTCGGCACGTATGGGCAGGCTCGACTGGAGTGATACCACGGCCTCACAGGAAACCGGCAATGAAGCAATGGTTCATTGCCTTTCACCGAGTACTTGAGGTTACCGGAGGCCCTAACCCTTCCCCCCCCCGCTGCTCTCAGCTCTCCCGATATTCCACCTCAGGTGCCAATGGGCGGCAGTAGTCCTTTTTACATCAGGTGATTCATCTGCTCGTTTTCCCCCTATACCATAGAAGAAATTTCCTTTCACTTACGCCTTTATGTTCAAAGGGGTAGGCAGGGGTGTAGTAAACACCGGTTCATATTTTGCCAACTGTAATTTGGTTCCGCTTACGAGTAAGCCTATTTTTTTTTTTTCAAAATCCAACGAGTTTGCCGTGTTGCTGTCAACTGAGCACTTTGGGAATTAAAGATAGGAAAATTGGAATTATATTGAAAGGGAAAGACGGGTAAGAAGGAAAAGCAATGGGAAGTAAGGGATATTGCTTAGACGGAGTATAACTTGAGCAGGTGGTCACATACCTGTAACTCGAACTGGCTGTTACCAGAATGTTCGAGCCCTCTAACTAATGTTGCGGAATAAGCTTTAGTCTTCTTCCTCCGCACCTTTTCCCAACTAAGTTGGGATTAGCTTTCAGTCTAACTACAAAAACGGCCGCACTTCGATATTTTACGTGAAGCGACTGCCATCAGACCTCTACAACCCAAGTACTAGGCGATATGAAGGTTCCTGTAGCTGGGACCGACGGAGTAACGAGCTCGCCGAGACACGGAGGTCTCAATGTGTTAAGAATGTTCACCTATTCTAAGACTGGCCTGGCTAGTAGTACTTAACTTTGCAATGTGCTAACGTACTCGCTTATCACTTAGCTACGAGCACCTGGTAAATAATTTGAAAATATTTTTTTTTCTTTCCCTCCGATGGGTAATAATAATAATAAAACTAGTTCTTTAAAATTATTATTTGCACCCTCTAACTAACAATATAATAGTATAATAGCATACGTAGTAACATGAAACTTTCATTGAAAAAATCAAAAAATGTAGCAGAACTTACCTCCCAGGAGGTTGAAAGAGTCCAACCGTAAAATTGGAGTCCTCGCTTTAATCGATGACCTAATTTGCAATTACAGAGAAGAGTTTTTGTTTACGTGGTACTAATATGTTCAGTCTATGTCAGACAGAAAAGAACAACAATTTGAACGTATGCAAGTTAGCTCCTCAGGTGTTAAAAAACAAACTAAGAACAATTAACAACGGCCCTAATGCTCTATTGTAAGGCTTTTTCATTATTTTCGTTAGTAATCGCGCCACTTAAGAATGTCTATAACGATTTGGTTAATTATAACTTTTTATGTAGTAGTCTCAATAAGGAGGAAATTGTGATTGTCAGTGTAGTAGGTGAAATTTGAACCGCAATCACTGGATCGCCAGTACACCGCCTTATATTTTTATTCTATCAATGTTTTATAATAATATATGGTCATATATCCATCATCAAACAACAGTCTCAATATTGATTATCTTGTCTCATCGAGGTTTAGCTATCCCTAATGCCGTGAGATGCATTTTAGTTCACGTTTTCAATACCAGAAAGTAAACCTCCCCTTGTCGAAGTCATATTTACGTTTGGATTTTTTTTGTCATGTTATAAATTGATCTTAAGCTGTTTTTAGAAGTCACCGCTCCAGAAGTCAGCGTAATTTTGTTTTTAAGGAGTTTATTGACTCGTATTTGTCTAAGCATACACATATGTCAAAAATCAATGTTTCTCAACCTACCTCCTACATTCTTGTGCCCACGCTCAAATTCTCAAAATACGACTATGGTGAAAATACAAGAAAAAGTTTGTAGGCTCTTTAATATCCAATATAGTTTAGTTTGTTACAAAATCGAAGTACAAAGAAGAAGAGATTAATGACTAATATATTTTTTCTCTCCCCATTAACTTCCAGAACTGTCTCAACATTGCAAAAGTTCGCGTTGACCACACGAAACTAATCTATTCCATTAATTACTTACAAGTGGTGGTTCTCTAACACCCTAACTATTAAAAAGGTCTAACTACTTTCTCCCCTGGAGACCCGCTGCCAATTTTTCGGTTGACTGCACATTCTGAGTAAATGGTTGTTTGAAGCGATTTCTACTGAAACTTGTTCTACAAAAGTTTTCTAGCCTTCTGTTACTTTAAAAGACTTTTGTTAGATACTCAAATATTACGAGACAGCACTTTTTTAGGAAGCTTGAAACATATTAGTTTAAAATAATTAAGGAACTTGCATAATTCACTTTTAATATTTTACTTCTTTCAGCAGGGAATAATGGGAATCTGAATGTAACTAGCTATTACATGCACAGTGCAACAGATGAGCGTGTTTTATTTTTAAATGACTTCAAAAAAGGAGGAGGTTCTTTCGGCTATATGTATTTTTGTTATGTATGTTCACCGATATATATATATTTTTTTTAATGGTATAGGGGGCAAACGAGCAGACGGGTCACCTGATGGTAAATGACTACCACGCCGCCCATGGGCACCTGTAACTCGAGAGTCACAAGTGCGTTGCCGCTCTTTAAGGAATAGAGGAGGAGGGGAAGAGCGGGAAGACGGGAGAGGGGGATTAGACGGAGGAGAGGGGAAGGACGGGAGTAGGGGAGAGGGAATAGTTAAGGCCTTCGGTAACCTCACTCACGCGGCGAAAAGCAATGCAAGCATTGTTTCACTGCCGGTTTTCTGTGAGGCCGTGGTATCGAGCAGAGTCGAGCCGGCCCATGCGTGCCGAAGCATGGCTCTCCCACGTAATATTTGCGATATCTATGGAACGATTTGTATAAAAACTTAACTTTAAGAAACATCTTACTTAGAAATAAAATGTATCAGTCTTATTTATAACCTTAATTCGATGTCGGAATATAGTAAACCACCTATTTAACATTGCAATGATGACGTGAAATTAAATAGTAGTTTAATTATCTACTAGAAGCGCCCCGCAGTTTCACCCGCGTAAGTCCCGTGGGAATATCTTGATAAAAAGTAGCCGTACATACCAAGTTTCATCGCAATCGGTTCAGTGTTTTTTACGTGAAAGAGAAACGAACATCCATCCATCCATCCATCCAAACTTTCACATCCCACTAATATCATAAATGTGGAAGTTTGCTACTTTTTCACGCAAAAACCACTGAACCGATTGCGATTAAAGTTGGTATGTAGATAACCGGAGACCTGGATTAATGCATAGGCTACTTTTTAGTATGTAGATAACTGGAGACCTGGATTAATGCATAGGCTACTTTTTAGTATGTAGATAACTGGAGACCTGGATTAATGCATAGGCTACTTTTTATCCCGATATTAGTAAAACCGCGGGGCACTGCTGGTTTATAATATTAGTATGTTGATATGATAAAAATAATTTTTGTTCTCTTTTCATCATCTTACAACCAAATCACTACATTTCCAGGAATCCATTTTTCTCAACCTCAACCCTATACACGATGAACAAGATATTAGTAAATAGGTGGTAAGGTAAACGTCAAACGAATAATTATCTTTTTAACCAACTTCAAAAAGGAGATTCTGTATTCGATCCGTATGTACATATTATGTATGTATGCATGTATGTATGTTTATTTGTATGTCTCGATTTTAACAAAAAGTAACGGAGCAATTTCCACAATTCTTTCACTGTTAGTCCATTTTTTAGTATGTTACTAGCACCCCGCCCCGGCTTCGCACGGGTAGTAGAGACATCTTCAACAATCATCACCATATTTCAACTAATTTACACAAAACGTTAACAAATTATGCTCCTAAACCTTCCTCATAATTATATATAAATAAATAATAAATATAAATAATAATAATAAAAAATCGCTCTAGATATTTTGACATCATTCATTTAAACTATAACAATAATAATTAATCAATATAAAAAATAACCAGGTACATCTAAACTATCAGTGACATAGAACAACGCCATCTGTGTTTAGTAGTGTGGACTTTAACTAACATCTTAAAGCTAACAAAACAAGTATTTGTGTCCAATACTGCACTTTTTTAGGAAATAAAACCATTTTTTTTATTTGTCACGTATTCGGAAAATTCATAGTAATTTTTATATTCTCTTCATCTCTAAATCAAACAAAATAAACTTGGATTTTTTTTCACCATACAGATTAAAGTTAACTTATAGAACCTGCGGAGTGTTGTATGCACGAGAGTTTTATAAAGGCGTTTATTTCTGCAATAAACACAGAAAAATGTAGTATCTCATCTTGTAATGCTTCAGCTTTAGCTTTTAGACGACGAGCCCTCGGTAAGAGTAGTTTTATTTTAGACTATCAGAACCTGAGAGACGTTGTTCTGGAAGGTGTATATTTTGTCACTTCGCTTCACTGCCAGAAGTCAGAGATTTTTTTGCAATTTGTTTTTTCTTAATGGAAAAATATTTAGATATGCAGATGTTTATGGAGATCGGTTAAAAAAAATGATATGCTTTTGTTAGGGTTCCGTTCCTCAAAAAGAAAAAAAGGAAACCTTATAAGATCAGTTTGTTGTCCGTCTGTTTGTCTATCTATCAAGACCCTTTCTCTCAGAAACCCGTGGACGCATCAAGTTGAAATTAATACCAAATACTTATATCTGCGGTCCCTTGAAGCTGTAAAAGCTTTAAGTCAACACAATCAAAAGATACGGCCATTTAAGTCTTAGATTTGACCAAATTTCAATATTTCGCAGGTAAAATAAAACATATAGGGTACTGCCCATTGACTTAGAATCATGAAATTTGGTAAGAAGCAAGGTCTGACAGCAAAAGTAAAGAAATAAATCCGAAAATCGTTAATTTGTTGTTATATCACATAAAAAATTTTAAGTTTTTGCTGTACAAACTTATATTTTGCGGTTGGATTGTTGACTTTGTCGTACATCGCAACCGCAAATTTAAGTTTGTCTTTCGGAAAAGACGGGCGAAAAGCTTTGAGAATAGATTCCCAAGATGGACATACTATCCACATACAATTTTGTTTGCTTACGGAACCCTCGGTGCGCGAAACTCGCATTTGTCAGGTTTATTATATTTATATATATAATAATAATATATATATATTACAAATGTTATAAAGGTAGATTAAAAAATCGAACATCGGTATAGTTACTAACATTTAATATTTTCGAAATTTAATTTCTATATTAAATCGAGGATTTACATATTACAAAATAAATTAAACAATCAGTCTTTTTGAAGATAATTAAGTTTCATTTTTTCTACTATATTCTAGTTTCATTAATTTCAGACATTCTCTTTTAAAATAAGTAAACAATTCACATTACAAAAATGTTCATCAACTCCCGAGTAGCTTTATAAGTCCCTTTAAAAAATCTTACATTTTTTTTTATGGTATAGGGTCCAAACGAGCAGACGGGTCACCTGATGGTAAATGACTACCGCCGCCCATGGGCACCTGTAACTCAAGAGTCACAAGTGAGAGGGAGAAGAGGGGGAGGGGGGGGGAAGAGTGGGAAATGGGGAGAGGGGAAGGACGGGAATAGGGGAGAGGGAAGGGTTAGGGCCTCCGATTACCTCACTCACGCTACGAATAGCAATGCAAGCATTGCTTCACTGCCGGTTTTCTGTGAGGCTGAGATGAGAAAATGATTGAGAAAATCCATAATATCTATCTTAAAAAATGGTAGTTAGTTTTTATGTATTTTCTTAAAAACGAAATGAAAACTTAAAATACACCCTCTATATGACTGTGATTAATCATATCCCCTGCAACAATTTAACATCCAACACAATTTGCTGAATATGAAAAGAAACTCTGAGTGAGTTTACGAGTATTTATAGCAGTGGTATTACATATTACAATACAGACGTGAAAGTATATTAGTTTATTTGTACTTCATTATATACAAAAAGTAATATATTTATAGCTGGTGTACATAAGTGTATAGAATATTGTGCAGAATACTAGCAATCTTAACAACTCCAACACATAAATAACATGGAAGTGTCTGAAAAGTATGAAACTGAATGGCTTTAGATTATCTACTTATGTTTATTTAACTTAATAATAAAAATTACTCACAATACAATTAAAAATGTGAAGACATTTTCAGCTATACACGATTGAATTTTGAAAGCAGAACAAGGTATGAATACAATAATATTTACAAATATATTTTTGTATTGTTTGAAAATGAAGTATCAACTACCATTTCTTATTTCAAAAAAGTTTTGTTGAAATTAATTTAAACATTTTATTATTGTAACGTATCTACATACATAGGTATATAAAACTTATTCTAAATTACATTTACAAGACTTTCGAAAACACTTTAAAAATCAATAATAATTATCATTTTTAATAGCGCTATTGTTCAGAATCATATCCTATTGAGATCAAAGATTTTATAAAAACATTTAAAACCATGATAATGACTAGTTTTATTTCATACAATTAAAAGTTTCACAGTTATAATAAGTTATACTGCTATTGTAAAATCTATATCAAGATGATATGAACACAACCATTCCAAATTGTTAACTTTTAGATTGGTTAACGTCTTGGCTACCTATGATGTGGCACTCTGCAGGCTTCTGGAAAAAATTAACGTTCATGTAATTAATATCACTTTTTTTAGCTATAATTTTAAATTAAATTGTATTGTTGTACCAAAGGCGAGGAAAACACGGAACAAAGTAAAAGAAAGAAGACAATAATTTTATGATTTTCTTTGTACTCTACAGAAATGACTTATATTCGTGGTTTTATTATTCTCTCTCTTGTTTTTTATATTAGATGTCCGAGTGCAACTATATGATAATGCAACGATACGCAGTAAATAAGATTTAATTATAGAGACCATGCAAATGACAACTACAGACTACAAAGCTGAATCTTAGAACAGATGGCATAAAAACTGACAGCTGGATTACTGGATGACGAGTACTTGCTTAAACTTTTGACGTTGTTAATGATATAATACATATTACTAAATACTACATATTATCGATAAATTGCACCCAGACACAGAACAAATGATCGTGCTCGTCACACGACTATTTGTCCTAAGAGCGTTCAATTCGCACCTATGGGCTGTATCGGCTGGTTAGTGATCCTGTCTACTGATTCAGCATCACTAACCACTAGACCAATAGGCGCCTGCCTTTAATACTGCGTCATCAAACATAAGGCCCTTTACTTACTTCTTGGTGCACTTTTCAGTGTTGTTGTTCGAGATACGCAGTCACTTTCTTCAGACTCCGATCTCATTTGGAAGCTTGTTTCTGTAAAAGAGAGTTCGTCTGTTAGGAACATGCAAATATAAAACTGTAAGAGAATAATATTAACTGGGCGATATTCGGGCAAGTATTACTGTAGTTATTGCCAAATTTTGAGAGATGGGAAATTTTCAGCAATACTCCATCATAGGTCCTGTATTCGAAGACAGCGTGTCGTTATACAAATTCCACAAGAAAAGAAGAAGAAGTAAGAAGGTTGAGAGAGACCTCAGAACCACGTAGCCAAAATATTCTGTCACGATTCCCAGGAACTTCTTTCCTAGGTTATAATCGAGGTCTAGGTAAAAGACATCCCTAAGACGTAACATCATGTAGTTATTAAATAGTTCGAATCTGACATGCCACTTCTTCATTAGCACGGTGAGGTGAAGGTTTTCATAAAACGTTCATAAAAACGGAGCTTGAACTTACGATGTTTACTGTTCTCAAAATCATCAATAACTATTGATTCTAAATGCATTTCATGTAGGGTAATTCTTTGTCGGTGTAGGCTCAAACAACAATAAATTATACTCAAGGGAATCAAACTAAAGGGAATATTTTTTTTCCACTTACCGCTGTCATATCTAGATTTACTATTACCCGGCAGATGTACCCTGCTAGGTACTTCTTGGTTGTCTACATGACCGAATGTGCGAAAACCTATCGCAAACTGGGCGTATGGACTTATCTCGTACAATTCTGAAAGAGAAGGGCAACAACAGTTTATGGTAACTGGTTACGCATAACACAAGTAATTTTAGCGTTAGTGAAGAACAACTGATGTCCGGTTACTGAAATGTTGATCAATGTAAAAATTAACTAACCTTATGTCAAATTTCTTGTCAAGTAACTATATATTGAGTTGCTGAAAGCATGATTAGGCACTTTGATGTGATCACGGGATCAGTTAACAAAGCTCATGTTAAATGTCAAATTTTACTACCAAATCTTATGTCAAAAACCATTCGAATATTCAATGAAATGGATCATAGATTAGTAATTCTTATTTAGTCAAAGTTTCAGCAACTCGAGTTGATTTGACACTTTTAACTGGGCAGCTCTGTTAGTTGAACAATATTTTAATCAGTCTTTCAGAAACCGAGTCTAACTATCTCCAATCTTCAGACATCGTTAGATGTTTACAATGTGTGTCAATTTCTATATGTTATTTTGTTTTTTTGTTTCATCATTATATAATGTAATCACCTTTATCAAGCGATAATTATTAATGTCGAAAAGTCAGAGATACGCGATCTCTACCATATGTTGCATTACCAGCGTGAAAACCTCTCGGTTAGATCTCTCGCCTATTACTGCGGTTTCAAAGGTATAATAATAACACAACAATTAATAACAACTAAAATAAACTCACCATGTTTGTTATCAGCGGTAAGATGTACCGGAGTACTATACACTCTGTTGTTCATATTATCTGGAGGTACACTTTGAGGTGTATTAATTGTAACGTTACTTCGTTCTGACTTGCATTCGGCTGTCAAAGAATTTCTGTATTCTGTTAAGTGTTGATGACTGGAATCAAAGAATACGTTACTACCTTGAACAAAATACTTTCAGTAATAAGTTGCTAATATCTAGATATATCTTAGGTTTTCCAATAGAAGTGAAAAGCTATTTTTCAGAAATACCAATGACATATACCTACACATAAGGTCTAAAGTATGCTTCCATTGTCCCTTTATGACTTCGATTATCGTATACATACATACATACATTCACGACTTATTCCCGTAAGGGGTAGACAGAGATGGTAGAATGCCATTTGCTACGATCCTGACATGCAACTCCCGCCTCTTCCACGGTTACGGGTACTTCTTCAGTATACTCAATCTGGTCAGTATATGTATTTCAGGACTTACTTGCACCGACACGCAGCCTTATAAATTCCTTTATCTCATTTTCTCTTCAATCATCCTTTTAACATGCCTCAACTTCTCAATTTTCCAAAATTTCTCAATTATTGACACAACATCTTTTATACTAAACTCTAACCATATACAATATTTTCCAAGATGCATTTTACTTCCAGTATTAATACCTACTACTATTTTCCAAAGTCTCTAACGTGGGAAAAGCACGCTTCATCACGTATGGGCCGCTCGATACCACGGCCTGACAGAAAACTGGCAGTGAAGCAATGCTTGCATTGCATTTGCGTGAGTGAGGTTACCGGAGGCCCTAACCCTTCCCTCTCTCCTATTCCCGTCTTTCCCCTCTCACCCCTTCCCACTCTTCCCCCCCTCCCCCTCTTCTCCTATTCCCACGGCGTCCTTAATAATAATTATATAATAATAATATTTAAACGTTATACAAGTTGAAATCTGTGACAATATCAACACATGGCCTTAAGTAGTACATTTAACGAGTGTAGAAAGGAAAAAAATTATATTTTCCACAAAATACTTACTTGTGCCGCTTGACCAAGATATAAACGCAGGTCAAAGAACATATCATCAATAAAATTGAACTACATATGATTACTAACATGTTCAAATCAAAGAATTCCGATGGTGGTCCAATGGCTTCTGTAATAAAAAATAAATAATTAAATAGAATAACTTGTAGGTTATATCTTACATCTTCCAATGACAAAATGGGTTGCTGCACCTTGTATGGAATGGGATAAAATTTATTTTGGATATTGAACTTTACAAAAATATAAAATAAAACAACAGTGGCTGCGGTATCACTTGTGCTTGACTTTGTCAGTAGTACCCGAAAAGCAGAAATTAGCAGCATATTCTGTTTTCTAATTGCAGTCTTCTGAAGCGTGTACTACTTCTGTGATATACCAGATAAGTGCAACAGATCCAATCCTACCAAAAATGCTGTGCCTACTTCCTTAAAAAAGCCCTATCTCAGACACATAATCTCTAGTCTTGCATAGCCTTCATACTTGGTCATCGTAATTTTACCAGATTTTCGTTTGATCCTCTGTTCAAATTTTATTTTTTTTATTATTCACATTTATTAATCAATGAAAGATGTAAATATTTATTTATTTACTATACATACCTCCTTGTACAGTGGTTGTTGCATAGCTGTACAACGATGTAGAGATTCCTGCAGTATTTTCAGCAGTTACTCTTATCTGGTACCATTGTGCTGATGTTAGATCTGCTAGCACAAAGGAGTTTGGTTGGTTCAGAATTGATGGGGAAATATAATGGCTCCAGGTCTGATCCATAATCGGCTGGAATAAGAATGAGGAAGATGATTTATCATGTAGATGACGTACGATTGAAATATAAATATTAAAAAATAATAGACATGTGCATTTTGAGTTTACAACGAACACAAAACCGATAACTCTTGGTGTCTAAACCCTAACGATGGCAATTACCAAGAATAAACATCAGGGAAAGACCACAGGCATGATTCGGCAGAAATGAGCTAATTTATTGAAAAAAAAATATTATTCACGGGTCAGTGTCGTTAGTTCCTTACACTAAATTCAATCACCGTCTTCACCATTGTTATACAAATTCATATTATCGATTTTTTCCAAAACTCTTAAAAGTATTGGTGTAGTAGTAGTAAACTGTAATTAAAAGTAAGTAACGAAAACATTCCTTGGTGTAAGTTTGCAGTTTCTGGACAAGTACTCTAAAATATCAAATTCTTACCAATCTATTATCAGCCTTCTTCCACACTTTACTGCCGTACTCTTTAAAATCGACATCAAACCTGGTGATCTCACAGCCATTGTCATCCCAGCCGCTTAACTGAATGTAGATATGAGTGGCATTACTCCAAAACCATTCAGTAGTTGTTGGCGATATTGGAACTGTAGCAAACATAAGATACATTCCTTAAAAATATAATCACATTAGTACGCTTAATTCTGAAATAAGTGGACAGTGTACAGGCTTAATAGATAACAACAAATTAACAACCGGACTTTTAATATTTAGCATGAAATGAACTTCGGTTCAAGTTTAGTCATCACTGATACAATAATTTCGGCTCATACCGGCAAGAGTTGTTAGTTACATAATTATGATTAGCTGAGTATTGTAATTCTGGTGTTCAAATATCAAAGCGGTTATTCATGGTTTAAACTTATATACCCATATAGGCGGGCCTGTTGGTCTTGTAGTTATCCTGACTGCTAAACCAGATGTCGTGGGTCGAATCCCACCCAGGACAAACAGTTATGCAATAAGCACGATCATTTGTTCTATGTTTGGGTGTAGTTTATCGATAATATCGATATATTTATTAGTAGTCTGGTTACCATATTACAGGCTCTGCCTAGTTTGGAATCAGATTGCCGTGTATGAGGTGTCTGAAGTTATTCTTGGTATATATAAAGTTTTGAAAATTTATGAACTGCTCTGTCGTAGCTTACTGCAGATCAATCAACTCACCTCCACCTAAGGTAGTGGCATCAATGTAAGTGGGCTGCGAAGCTCCCACGCTGTTTGCTGCAGTCATCCGTATGGAGTACTTGGTACCACATTTCAGACCTTGGAGAGTATACTCCTGAATGCCTTGTAAAGACGTGCGACTAGACCAAGCGTCTTGCCAACTGCCATTTGCTTCTTTCCAAGTTAGATTATAACCTGAAATACATATTTTTTGATAAAACATGTTTAAAATCAAGTTTCTGCCTATAATCAAATATGGTGAGCAAGTTGCTTCCTACTTAATAGAAAGAAAACTAGTAAATTGGAAATTGTTAGTATTCTTGACCCTCCAGCGAAGCTAAATGCTTACTTGCATAGTTACTTGATATAAATAAAGTGAAAGATATAATAAACTAAAAACTTACTAATTTTCTGCACCTTCCCACCAAGCTTCGTAGGTAAATCCCACTGCAAGTGTATGGCGTTCTTATGTGACGTCACTCGCAGGGTAGGCGGCTCTGGAGTGGGTAGTACTGACACGGAGTACGAAACTGAGTCAGAACCGTACAAGTTCTTGGCCAGGCAGGTGTAGTTGCCGCTTAGAGATTGGTCTATATCTGGAAAAATCATTTTTAAATTAGCCGCTACACATAATTCGAGTGTAGCGATTATTATTTAAATTACTAGGAACAAAGACGGGTTTCGTCGCACTGGTACGACACAGGGGATCCAAATCATGCACATTGATAATAATGAACAAACTTAAATTATTAATTATAATTTTTACATATTCTTTTATCTGAATTGAATTTGAAGGCTCCTGCTCTGAAAAGAAGTCCAAGTATCATTTTGCTAGCACTTCACCCTCCTCTAGCACTTACTAGACCAGCGATTCATAGCTAGCTGAGCAACGTCCAGGTAGGTTTTCAATTTCCTCTAGACCAACGCAAAAGAATTCCTAAATTTTGTCATCAATTTATAAATTATTATAAAATTTAGGAATTGTTTTGGTAGACCGAAATCTACTAAAAATGCCACGTCAAAAACACTCACTATTTATCAACAAACTATCGTCATGGTTCCTCGTGAATCTTGGATGATGTGTGATGATGTTATGCTTATGATACCACACGGTGCGGGGAGGTGGTACTCCCACACATTGACATACCAGGAGTAGGGAACTTCCAACTCCCACTGACAATAAGCCACCCAGGGAAGCTACGCCAGCTACCACTGAAAATAGAAAGAAATACATGGAAGCACTAATGGTGTCGTTTTTATATTCATTGACAAGGCAGATATAATCAGAATGTTTTGATGAATGACTATCATCCGTTTTAAATTAATTAACTATTTTTTAATTGCTATTAAACTGAAACAGGCAGAATAATTGAAAAAACAAACTCTAAAATTTTTCCTGTTGCTTACATCTAAACCTTGAAATCCTATATTTGTAATACACTACACTGGCTCTGCGACCACTTGCAGTCATCATATTACTTTGATTGAATTCTTCATGTTTTTGAGATAAAATGTATTATGGATCAAAAACTATTGCACGCTAACTGCGTGTAAGTTACGGGTTTAGATATATTAAAAATGATATTGTATATAAGGCACTAAGAAAACTAAATATAATTTCAAAGTAAAGTAGTGTAGTAGTAGTGATTTTTGTACATGCACATCGTTGTATATTAAAGCAGTGTAAGACTGACAGTTGACCATCAACTATTATTAGACAAAATTCTCTAAAAGCACACCACGTACCTTTAGAACCCAAATCTATATGCACTCTGTTACTCGGCATTCCTTCCCCAACCGCTGTATGAGCCCTGACAAACACTTCATATTGCCGGCCAGTGGACAAACCCGATATAGGAAATGTAAGGTGACGGTGTGATGTTTCTTGTGTTGGTTCTACGCGGTAACTCTGAGGAGATATTGTGCTGAAATTAGGAAAAATTCTAAATGTTAATAAAACTTAGATGAAGAATGTTAGAGGGCTCGGACTCTCTTTCTTTCTCTCGCTCTTTCCTTTCTTATTTAATACACTCCCAATTTTCAAATCTTGTGCCTGGTTGACCAAAATAGGCTTGCCTCCTATTATGCGAGTGGGGCCAAAATTATAATTGAAAAAACAATGGGTATTTAATACGCTTCTGCGTATCTCTTCGGGGATATAGGCTTAAGTGTATATATATTATGTTAATAAAATTTATTTCTTTTTTGGTCATGGTAATATTTATGTAAATATTTTACGTAAGTGTCATACTGATAGATATTAAAATTAGCTCTTTCACTGTTCCAAATTAGTTTATGTCGGATCCTATCGCGGTTATCCAAAATATGCGATCATTTACCTTGACATAGGTTTTACGTAAACAGTATAATGTGTGATGTCTCCATTTGGTTGTTCTGGTCTCTTCCAACTGACGAGTAGAGACGTGGCCGAAGATACTAACACCTTAATGGCTGCGGGTGGACCAGGGACTGAAAATATTTTTATTTATATCATTTATTTCAGATTTGCGCTATAATATTTATCTAGGTACTAACTAGATACGAGAGTTTTTGAGTTCAATGCCTTCAGATAACATTATCTTACCAACTTTAATTGTTTTATATAATTTTTTGGTACTGTTGGTTAAGCAGCTGGACTTATGGCAAAAAAATTAAGGTGTTATTAATGTAATTGATATTCAACAAAGTAATTGTAATTGTTTTTAAACTTTCGCGATTGATACTTATTAGATGTGTAACTAGGGACCTTATCGCGATAATAGCTGAGCTCACATCAGTCCACTCGTGACCACGATCGGTGCAATTCGATCGAAACGACGGGTAAACAAAAAGGTATTATACCTTTTAAATGTTATCGCGATTAAGTCCCGAGTAGCACATCTAAAGAGTAATTTTATATTATACAAGTCGGAAAATTACCAAAAATACTTACCATCTTGCAAGGTAGTACAAACAATAGGATAGGAGAAAGGTCCTGGGCCATAGTTAGAGAATCCTGCCACCTTCACGGTGTAGTTGGTATACTTTAACAGTGTTTGTAGGTAAAGCTCAGTGTGTGGTGAACTTATATTTTGCCAGGATCCATCTGAAAATAAGTCAAATAAATATTGATCAGGCAGTTCTACAAATCCTTCTACAAATCTTTACTTAGATGTTTGTTGTGTTGTTTATTTCACTTAACAAATTAAAAAAGATATCAAAGCTAGTGTAAATCTAGCAAATCCTAAAATATCGAAAAAGTATCTCATTGCATAGATCCGATGGACTGCTTACATCAACAATCGGTTATCTGGAAGAGATCGCAGCCTGCGATACGACCGCCCATTGAAGCACTAACATTATATTGTAAACTATTGAATCCTGATGGAATGTTTGGCATGCAATAAAGTGTATCTGTATATAATCTGGTATCATAATAAAAGCTAATAAAGATTTACCTACCTTCAGTACTATAATAAACTGAATAGCCCAGTAACGAAGCACCCTGAGAAGTGATGGGCTGCCATGCAACCCTCAATGATGACGATGACACTCCTCGGCATTCTACTCCTGGTGGGGGCTGTTCAGGTGCTGAAATAAATATAAAAAACTATTAACGCGCCACGCGTGCGTTAGCAGACTAATGAAAACAATAGAAGTTCTCAGGAAATACAATGGCAGTGTAGAAAGGCTGTCTGTTTGACCACTAGGTAAATCTTACTTATAGTGGCGTGTTTGTGATTAAGATCAAACTTTATTCGTGTATTGTGTTAATTGTTATTTATTTAAATACTATATAAACCTATGCAACTATTGTATAAATCTAAATAATAACTTTAAACGAGAATTATAACCGAAATATATATATATAACCGAAACCGAAAATATATAACCGAACTTGGTCACCCAGGTACTGATCAACTAATGTGTGCTATAACTAACAAACACATCTACGGTTAAGTACAATAATATATAATCGTTTAAAATCTACAATACGTATGTATTGTTGGTCACTATCCTAATATATTTTTTAAATCAAGAATTGAAAGAACAGACAGTTAATGGTTTTCGAGTTATCATTTGACCCCTGGCGAATATTTTAAATCACAAATAATATCAAATCGTATATATCAAACAATTAAGTTCACATTGAAATATTCAAATATTTCTTTTTCTCCATTTTATGTTTACAAAATATTACCTCCTTCTCTTGTCGTTTGGTACACTTGTAATGAAAAGGGGCCATTTCCTGCAGAGTTGAAAGCACTGACTGATACAGCATACCTGCAATATTCAACCAAAACGTTGGGTAAGGTAGAAACATGTATTTGGATAGTTACAATTTGAATTTCAATCTTAATTGCACTCCATAATTTTATAAAGGGCTTAAAAGATAGGTGTGGTGATAATTATGGACCCTGTCGGACATGGCAAAAGTAGGAGACAGAAAGGGCAGCTACTTAGTTTCTAATAATCATGAGCTTAAGGCTTAGAATTTATCTTTTAAATAGTAATTTATACTGTAGTAGTATTTTTGAAATAAAATTTAACTGTATGGTTAAATATACTTTCCCTTTTCTTCACTTTTTTTGCCCGTAGGTAATTTATTGTAGATTTTTATGGACATAAAGTACCCACTATTATTGAAACAACAACGACCATAAATAATACTTAGACTCGGGACGATGTGTATCACGTAGCGTAGTGATCATTGCGCTATCCGTACACTCAATATGTCGATCAAAGCAGTAAAGCCGAGAAATGTAATCCTTGTTTTATGGCAAACGAGCAGACGGGTCACCTGATGGTAAGTGACTACCTACCGCCGCCGCCTATGACCCTACATTTCAAGAGACACAAGTGCGTTGCCGACCTTTATGGTGGCAATCTTTACGGTTTTTTTTTACATGCATAATTATGTATTCAGGTTAATAGTTGCTTGTAATATCTCAGGATCCAAGCGTTTCTTTTGGGACTCCAGTAAGTCAGGATAACTGAACATATCCAAAACAAAACTTTATCTAACGAAGGATTATTTTCATCGTGGGAGAGCTATGCTTCGGCACGTATGCTAGACCGGAGTGATACCACGGCATCACAGGAGGTTACCGGAACCCTGACCCTCCCCTCCCCTCCCCTCTTCCCCTACTCCCACCTTAAAAGCCGGCAACGCACTTGTGACTCTTGAGTTGCAGGTGCCCATGGGCGGCTGTAGTCATTTTACATCCGGTGACCCCCAATACCATAAAAAAAAACCTTATTTATTACCTCATATTCTTCAACAACCCGCTGAGTGTTGTTTCTTGTTTGCCTTTTCTTGCCATTACTTTCACCACTTTAGTTTGGGAGTCGTTTGGTACTGAAAAATTGTATATATTTAAAAATCACAGTTTCGTAGCTTCTGGTCTTGTGGATAATATTTAGGCTCTGTCACGATGGAGCAGTTACTCCATCTCATTGCGGTAACTGATTCTTAATGCAACCTTATCTATACTAATATAATAAAGATGAAGGGTATCTGTTGGATATTTTGTTTGTTTAAACGCGCTAATCTAGGCTATCTAGCATTAGACTACATCTCTCAGTTAGTCTTAAATATTGATTTTTGTTGAGTACCTCGGAAGAAAAGCGCTCCCGAACTTTTATCCGTGTGTGCTGGCGTAATGGTTAAATCGGATATTATTGAATGCAAATATACCTATTTAATATCAAGGATCTTGATGTTGTTGTACGGATTTTAGTGAAAAAAATTGCCACAAAAAGAAATAATAAAGCTGTTGAAATTGGCATGAATATTCATAATTTATAAATGCACCACGAAAAGAATTTTCAGAAAAAAAAATTAAAAAAAAATCGGCTCGAAATCTTTTTTTCAAGCGAATACAACTATTAAACTGAATTCAAAAAAGGAGCAAGTTCTATGTTCCACTGTATATATATTTTTTTTTTTATATGATCACTCAAAGACGCCTGGACCGATTTGGAAAATTATTTTTGTTTGAAAGGGTATAGGTACTTCCTAAGTGGTCCCATGGTCTTCAGGTCAGGATCTGATGATGGGATACTTGAGAAATTGAGAGAACTCTTAAAATTTTATAGGCACACTTGAAGCGGTTTTGGGTATTTTGAGTCGCATTGAAGTCGGTGATACTTTTTTTAAAAGATAATTATTTCCGAAACACATAACGCTCTTACAATTTGATAACACTTCTTTAACACTCTGTAATAATAATGTAATGCCACCAGTTTACGAGGGTAGTCACCAGAGCTATGTGGGATAAATTAATATTCTTTTTGGCATAACATAATGACAAGGGTGTTGCCAGTGCTAGTAGTCGGCGGTAACCACTTCCGTTCATCACACCGTGTAGTTAAAAACAAAGCAATAATATAACAATCACCTGGCTCTCCACTAATTTTTGGAATAGCTTTCACATGGTAACCCTGAAGTAAACCATTGTGGCTTTCTCTTGGAGGTGGCAGCCATGATACTATCAACTCTCCTGGATTGTCCGTCTGCTGCACTTGTACTCCGAGAGGCGTTGATGATGGCGCTGAAAAGGTAAATTACGATTTAACTAAATATTTTATTTGATACAATTGAATATTTTTGAACATTTACAAATAGAATGAGTTGGGGTCGGCTTTCAATCTAACTACCATACGGCCGAACTTTGATATTTTACGTGAAGCGACTGCCATCAGACCATCAGAACCCAACCCAAGTACTAGGCGATATCGAAGTTCTGTAGTTAGACCAGGTTGTCGGACTTTTTGGGCTCCAACTACCCGTAACGAATGCCACAGATGTCTGTATGGCACCCGGGACCGACGGTTTAACGTGCTCTCCGAGGCACGGAGGGGTCTCAATTTGTTAAGAATGGTCACCCATCCTAGACAGACCTGGCTAGTATTACTTAACTTTGTAATGTGTTAACCTACTCGGTTACCACTTAGCTACGAGCCCCTCAGATTATTTATTACTACATTAAAATAATTTACTGCATATTTTCTAGGCATATAAACAACTTTATGCAAATTCGTCCAATATTTATGATACAATTGAATATTTTTGAAAATTTACAAATAGAATGAAACGGTTATGTGATGAGATAGTTAATTTTTATATCATAATTGTTCTTACTTTGATTCAAGCTAAAACTTTAAATATTTTTTTTAGTTTTAGCTTGAGACCGCCAAATAATATGACAGCGAATAATTTTATTATAAGCCCGTTCATTCCTTATTATTATAAGTTCTATCAACTTGTTTTTACATTATATAATAATAGAAATGTTTGTTAAGTTGTTTTTGTAACGCACGCGCCTCTCCCATCTGGAGGGGGGTAGGGCCCCCCCTATCGCACGTTGTGGTCGCCTGCTGATCAGGAGGCCATAGTCTGCAGGGGTTCCCGGAAGCTTCCTTCCTAGGGTAACCCGGTTCCCCTGCAATAGACTCACTTGTGACGGAACACCGTGAGGTTTTAGTCGGCTCGAGTCCGACATACCACTTCACCCTCGGTGAGGTGATGACCCGTGGGGGTTTCCACACGATAAAAAAAAAAAACAAAAAAAAAGTTGTTTTTGTAAAACTGCTTATTATTGTAAATTAAAATTACTTTTAAGTCGTCGCCCGAGCAATGTATGAGGAAAATTGTAACCGTATCAGGTGCCTACAGGACAGGCTTGCCTAGTGTGGGGCCACCGGCAATATTGTTAGTAATTACTCAGTAATAAAGATAAAGATAGGTAATAAGAGATTGCCTTAGTGCGATAAGGCCGCCAATTGTATCTACCACAAAACATTGCTGTGCTTCTACTCTTCAAAATCATTTTGGTGTACAATAAAGAGATATATTATTATTATTATTCTCTTTATTCAACATAAAACTTATTAATTACATTTTTAAAAACGTACCTATAAAACAAAATATATATTTAAAAATATAAAAAATAGTATACCACCGACATCGGGTACAGGGACCAAGACACCGGTGGTTAGGGCTCCAAAGACAGGAACCTCCTCACTATACGGGCCGTGTCGAGAAGAACTGCTTTCTGCATCAGTCCCTTGATCCAGTCGTCTAACGCGATTATTATTATTAAATTTTTATTTAATCAATTGGGAGTCGACCCAAAAGAAAAATCTCAAGATTAGGTAACGCGTAAACTCATGTTATTATCTGTATTATACGGTTTTGGTTTACAATTTACCGCTTTACAGTATACCATATAGATTTTCCGTTGTCGTCGGTTTAAAAATGTAATCTTTACTTAAAAACTCTTCATTTTGTTAATGTGTACCCTTATAGATTATTTATTACTACATTAAATTAATTTACTACATATTTTCTAGGCATATAAACAACTTTATGCAAATTCATCCACTATTACCGTATTATAAATAGTGGGAGAATTTGAACTTATTGCATCTATGTTTAACAAAATGACTTTATTTTTTTTAATATGTCTCTTATGGATAGTGGTTTTCTCCTTAAGTCTTTAATAATATGTGTTATGATTGGTGACTATATTATATAGTAAATTATTAATACCATTAAATAGTAATTATTCTAGGTAGAGACACCATCTACGAAACCTTTTCTGTCTACTTGAAGTAAAACAGTTAATTCTTACCTGTTAAGATTTTAACAAGATAAATAGTTAATTTTGTGACGGGCTGCCTTAAACATAACATTTAAAAAAAATGATTTAAACAATTTAGCGACTGCTGAGAAGTCTCGAGCTGTGACGTACCAAGTTCAATCTACTCAAGGTTAAAGCTTCTCAATCGTAGTAGAAAACAAATAACAATTGGATAAGAATTCACACCACCCATAATGGCGCAGACCTTGTTGCCCCTGTTGAGATTAGGCCTTTGCCTTAGAAGATTATAAACAGGTGACCTTCCTCAAAACAGGACCCTACTTTCGAGAAGATGGACAAAGTCGGTTACATTACAACACTTAAGTTAAAAAGCTGGGCACGCCTAGTGGTAGCGTAGTTACAATTTAACTAACTTTTCGTTCAAGTAAACTATTTATGTACGTGCACGAAAGAAGAGGAGTTGCAAGTACACTCACCTTTGTTAAGTGGTTATGCGAAGTAACTTGTGTTACTGGTTTTATTTTAAGACGAATATCTCAACAACCGCATCATAACGATGTCAAATGAGGTATATAATTTGCTTGTTGAAGGGAATTTGACTGAAACGGTTACCCGACCTCATCGGGTGAGGACGTGCAGTTCAATATTTTGTAGTTCAGTTTAACAGATATCGTTAAAATGAAAAGTATTACGATGTTATCATTGTGCTTTGGGTTGTTTTCGGTGTTGAATGGATGTAAGTAATTCATTTTGTTTTTATTACTTCGTGTATAATACAAAATAATTTAAATACTCGTCTTGTGTGAATATAGTTATAAGGAAAACACATTCATCAATAGGAAAATGACGAAGGTTTTTTTTTTTTGTTGTTGTAGTAGTATTTTGCAAACATACAATTAATGAAAACTCAGTACGTTTACGATTTTCAATATTTTTTTTCATTTGTTAGTTGAGGCACAGATAAAATAATAGTAACTTCCTAAGTTGAGGAAAAGACAAGTGATTCTAATATATATATATACATTTCTTTTTTCATTCACGAAGACTATTTTTGAAATATTTATTTAAAAATGCCTTGTATACGTGTTTATTAGTGATTGGTATATCGAAAGAAAGTAATAAATAAATAAAAAAGATATTAAAATAAACGACAGTACCCAAAAAATATTGAGATTCTACCTAATAAGTAATTATAATTTTTGACTGGCCTGTTAGTCTAGTGGTTAGTGACCCTGACTGCTGAGCCAGAGGTCGTGGGTTCGATTCCCACTTGAGTCTGGATGTTCTTTGTCCGTTGTTTGTATGTTTGTAAAGTCCCCCGCGACACAGGAGTAATTCCTAATGCGGGAGTTGTCTTCTTTAAATAATAAATAAATTAAAAAAAAAAATCAAACTAGGCAGAGCCTGTACTATGATAACCAGACTGCTGATAAACATACTTATATAATATATATTTCTAAATACATACATATTATAGATAAATTACACCCAGACACAGAACAAGTAATCATACTCGTTACACAATTATTTGTCCTGGGTTAGTCAAATGTTCTAATAGAAATGTTTTATAACACGCTTACTATTTAATTGAAGTTTAATTTCTCCTTATCTAATCTATAATAATAGTAATTTCATACATATGCTTTATTGTACACCATAGAAGAGAAGTTACAATCGGCGGTCTTATCGCTAGTTGCGATTTCTTCCAGACAACCTTAAGAAGGACAAATGTGATGGATTAGTGCATAGGGAAGTTTGCAGGTGTACAAACTCAGTTTAGTAACTTATTGAACTACACGAATGTAAGAGAAAATAGATACATAATAATCATATATACCTTCAATACATTTTATAAGTTTAAACACAAATAATATATTAGCTATAAACACATACATATACACATACTAATATTAAATAAATATGTATATACATATATCCAATATTGTCAGTGACTAGCTATGAGGACAGATAGTGATCAGTTACCAATTTTTTTTCAATGTTTAGCGATTGAGCACGTCTCACAGGTTCAGGCAATGCATTCCAAAAGCGAGCTGCATGGGTTTTAAAAGATTTGTAGAGAAAAAATTGTGTACTTAAGTACAATGACTTCTTAATGGCTTGATAGTCCAAGCCTAGGAACTGGTAAAACATGTTTATTTTCTTGTTTTGTCATTACTTTATTTAATGTCATGTCACGCATAAATTTATGTCGTTTTTGTTAATGTGTTCGTTTACAATTTAATAAATATGTATGTATTATTATTTTTTCCTTAAAATAATGATAAAACAGTTAATCAGCAGCATTATTTTTAGCTATTGACTGTAGATTAGAATTTACATTTTTCATAAATTAACCATACTTCAAATATACTATCATAATTTATTCTTTAGAACAACAAGAGTGCGCTACAAAAGACCAGATATGGTCACTCTAGCACTATTCACTTAAAATAATAATAATAATGACGAAAGTACAGAGTGACCATTTCTGGTCTTTTGTCGCGCACTCTTGTTCTAAAGTTCACTGCTCAGACTTATGGCTTCGAGGAACCTCCAGATCGTATCAGCAGTGATTGTTTGTATTTCCTGTGGTTGCATCATGTGCAACCCTAGGTTAATACTTCGGTACCGCATTAGTGGACCACAGAAGCATAGAATATGCACTGCAGTTTCTTTTGCAGAATCGAAATATTGTGTTCTTGCCTAACTTTATGTTGAACATATGTTTGTTCCAATACATATGCAGGATATGTGTTATTGCACAAGTTTTGTATCTTTTGAGCTCCAGATACTTTGTTATCACAGCCCTTTATTAAGGCCTTTGAGTGTCGTAGATATAGATATACATATTTGTAGTTTAGTATCAATATGTTCTGTGTCGATTAGATCTCGATCCACCATCAGAATCAATTCAGTACACACCCAGTTCAGCAACGGTCGGTAGTCCTAAGTCCGTAGTCTACCGTGTCGCTCCCAATTGAGACTTGTACGGGTCAGAGGGCGTTGTATCGCGCGGGAATATAGAGGGGGGGAAAGCGTGGCTCAGATCTCCCAGCCACCATCTGGTAGATATGACGAGACTGCCCCTCCGAACAAATGGTCTGATTATAAAGACGCCCACATAATCACATTTTCGTTAGTTTATGTGGCACCCGAAGAAATCCACTTGATAAAACAATATATTAGTTCAGCATATGCAAGGCATATAAGTAACATATGCTAATTCCTGTAATCAACACCCCTTACCTATTAGTAAATTTTACGCACGGTTTCTGAGAGGCTGATATTAAACGCAAAAATTAACTAATCGTATGTCAAATCTCTCTTAAGTACATACGAGTATATGTTGACTTGCTGAAATCGTGATTAGGCACTTTGATTTGATCATCAGATTAGTTATTAGAGCTATGTCAAATGTAAAATTTTACTGCAAAATATTATATCCATAAAATTGATCATATATTAGTAATTTCTTTTTGATCAATCTTTCAGAAACTCAAATTGATTTGACACCACGGTTAACCTGTTACAGCTCTGCTATTTGTACAATATTTTTATCAGTCTTCCAGAAACCGGGTGACAATCGATTAACTCAAAAAAATAAATAACATAAAGAAACCTGTCTGTCAGCGGTCAAGTAATTTTATTTAAAAGGATAATATTTATTTTTAGATGCAACTGCCAACATTCAGTGTGCTGCTACTGTATCTGCCTTTCCACCTGAACCTTCAACAAGTTGTTGTGGTGTTGAAGTCAGTTACAGGAAACGGTACGGTATGTACTTCTGTATAATTAAATACTATAAATCAGATATAGAACCAAGTCTCGATAATAATAGTTGCACGAAATACAAACGTCTATTTCAAAAGTAAATTCGTTTGTCATGTCTACTATATTTAAATATTCGAAATTGCAGTCATCCTTCGTTGTACCTCTACAACGAAGGATGACTGGATGTGGATATTTTTAAGATTTTTAAAGACTTTTTAAGATTTTTTTTAAATACTTATATTTGAATTTTTCTTTTATAAAAATAAATCTCTATTTAAAGTGATATTTTTTTAATAAAATTTAAAAATAAAACGCTTGTAAGAAAGTGCCTAATACAAAAAGATGTATTGGAAGAAAAATACCAGCTTACTCCTAAAACATTACAACAGATATTAGCAACTAAAACATCATATGGCTTAAATATCAAAGAGAAAAACAATAGGGCAAAATGTTACAGTGAATTAAAATGAATCAAATTAATATTTAAGTGTCGATCAGTCGCTTAGCTAATTCCTTATAAACGGAACGAGCACTCGGACCCCATGACTCTAGCGTTTCGACCCCAAACGGCTCAAAAACATAATTACCAATTAAATTATTGTATTTACGCCGTTTGAGGCTTCTGATGCATTAATTTATTAGTCTTATAATCTATGTTGTCTAATATCTGTTAAATATTTAAATAATTATGTAAAATAAATTTATTTTAGGTAGACAGTCGAAATTTTCACAGAATGTGTATTTCTGTAATAAAAATAAAAATAAATTAAAAAGTACCTACATAGTATTAAATCACGCACTTGGCCGGTTTTTTCTCTAATAACTATTGATGAACTTTAGTAATTTGAATAGATTAAAAAAAAAAAACTTTTTTTCTAAACAAAAATATTACTTATGGTGGAATATTAACCACCGATCAAACTATATTTATTATAATATGTAAAGTGACAGTACCGTTTCAGCGGATCAACAACCAGTAGACATAGATCGCTACCCGTGGTTAACTCTCATTGAATATTTAAAAGGAGATAAATTAAAGGCGTTGTGTGGTGGTACCCTTATCAGCGGCAAATATGTTCTTACTGCGGCTTACTGCGTTTCAGGACCAATAAGTGCAAGTGTTATACCGTAAGTAATACTTTACTATTGTTATTAATACATGATATTTTAATTTGATAAACTACTCTTTTATAATTACGTGGGAGGGCCATGCTTCGCCACTTCGGCCGGCTCGACCGGAGTGATACCACGGCCTTACAGAAAACCGGTAGTGAAGCAATACTTGCATTGCTTTTCACCGAGTGATTGAGGTTACCGGAGGCCCTAACTCTTCTCTCTCCCCTTCTCTACCCCTCTTCCCCCTTATTTACACCTTAAGGCTGGCAACCCACTTGTGACTCTTGAGTTGCAGCCCTTGGGCGGCCGTAGTCTGTTACCATCAGGTGACCCGTTTGCCCCCTATACCAGTAAAAAAAAAACCTTTTGGAATAAGTAGTCAGGCATCTAACCTGCTCTAGCAGGTTAGATGCCCGAATTGGATGAATAGAAAGGTACCTTCATCCTTTACTATTACAGAGTAAGGTCATTAGAACTGCACCTCACAGGGGCTTTTCATCGGCCATAGGGTATCTGCTTATTATCAGGCGATCTGGTTTTTTGGAAACTTTTAGTTTTAAAAAATTGTCAGTCGTAGGACTGCACGTCAGAAAACATAACTTGCATATACAGGTTGTTACAGAAAGGTGAAGTCATATTTTAGGGTCGGATAGTAGACCCCGTGAATATCGTAAAGCGATCATTTTTAAAGTGATAACTTCTTATGGGAGGGTAAACCACTTTGGTACGTAAGGCGTTACGGCGCCGGTCTGTCTGGCTTCCCTTTCTCAATAGTTCAACTTAGATTAGTTTAAGTTATCACTTCTGTCGGGCGTCCCGAGACTCACACGTTTATTTTTTTTGTAAATTCGTGATTCTTAACACAGAAATCTTGTTTTGAAACTTAAAAAATTAACTATATAGCTAATATTTTGTATGTGAGAGGGCGGACATTAATTAAACTATAGGTATTTAATACCAAGAGCGTTGATGGCATGTCCAGATTTTTCTGAAAATGTGCACCTACATTTAAGAAAAAAGCATTTTCCAAAGAAAATAAATTTCTTTTCTAGGTCAATCAGCTATTTGTCGGCTACACATTACAATCTTAAAATTTGACCACACCTTTCTACAACACCCTATATACACATACACACACATATCTGTATAATTATGTGTCCACAGTTTTATACTTTTGTACTTTTAAAAAGAGTGGCCATGAGTTTCTTTGCCAGTATTCTTCTCATAAGGCTCTACGCATTTTGGAAACTAGAAGTTATAGATCGACACAAGCAGGCAGTAGATTTTGGTGTTTTCACCTAATTTACCTCGACAATCCAGCACATGCTGTGGCGTCTGTTTGCGCCGATCTATGATTTTAACTCTAGCTTCAATTTAACGTTCATAAATGTCACTTAGTGTCTTAAATGAATAAATGATTTTGAATTTGAATTTGAAAGCTATCATCGTTTACATTTTGTTTTAGTATTGTATTTAGTTCCAAATAAAAAATTTTTTTTTATCTATGAGCGTAATAGTCATGCGAGGTCAGTGCTTTTTCCCTATGCCTCTAATGAATGAATATTAATCAGGATTAATTGAAAAATAAATTAAAAATATAAAGCAAAGTACGGCCCTGGACTTCTCTTTGTCGACTTGTTGATTTCATATTCTTTTTGTTTGTGTTTTCAAGCAAAAATATCATCCTTGGTGACTATGACGTGAGCCACGAAGGCCCTGACTGTGTGAAAGCGGAAGGTGGTGGCGAGGATTGCTCAGATGGTGCGATAAGGATACCGATTGAAAAAATAATACCGCACCCGCAATACGAACCTAAACGAACTTCTAGAAGAAACGACATAGCTCTAATCAGAATGACGGAAACGGCCCCATTTACAGGTTGGTTGAATATACATTTTTTTATTACTTATTATAAGATTTAAGGAGGCGTAATGGCTAAGGCGTCTCGATATTGCGATCAGGTGGTTGAGAAATCAAATTTTTTTTAGGTAGCAAACAGCAGACGTATCACCTGATGGTAAATGACATCGGCACCCATGGGTACCTGCAACTCAAGAGTCACAAGTGCGTTGCCGGCCTTTAAGGGAAGGGTGCAAGAGAGGGATAGGGTTAGAGTTTTTTTTTTTTTTTTGTGCGTGTGGAAACCCCCTCGGGCCGTCACCCCACCGGGGTTTTCGGTGGGGCGGTGTGTCGGAATCGAACCGACTAAAACCACACGGTGTGCCGTACTGCGCCTTAAGGAGGAGGGATCCGGGAACAGCTTTTATTAAGACATCCGGACCCCCCCTAGCGCCTGCCCGCAAAAGCGCGGGCACCACCTTCGGGTAAAAACCTCTCAATTAGGCGACGTCCAGGCACACGCGGACGCCGCCTCCTCGCGGGGGCCACTATAGCGGGTGGAGGGGAAAAACCCGTCCCGTCCACCCGCGGCCACACTCAGGGCGGCATGAGGCGGTGGTAAGCGCGCCTCCGCCGCCCGGTTCGCCAGCGGCGAATTAGGTCCGAGTGAAGATCGTCCTCCCGGACCCTTTCCGCCGCCTCCTTCTGCGAGATGACGTCCTCACAGAAGGTGGCGACCGCGGTAAAATTCCTGTCGCTACCGGCCATGGAGCGTATGACGGCCGGTAGCGAGAGATCCCCTCCGATGACTGCAGTGAGGGCCCGACGCTGCGTCGCCCAGGCGGAGCAAACCGCCAGCGTGTGCTGAGCCGAGTCCTCACTACAGTCGCAGTGGTGACAGGCGGGACTCAGTTCCCTCCTAGCGACCGAGTGCAGGTACTTCCCGAAGCAGCCGTGCCCGGAAAGAACCTGCGTCAGTCGGAAGGAAAGGGTCCCGTGCTGCCGCCCTGCCCACTCGACGATGACCGGCTGGAGCGCCTCCACGGCGGCAAAGCCAGCACGTGGAGCCTCCAGCCGGGACGACCAACGAGCCATGGTGGCTCGGCGAGCGGCCTCACGCCATTCGCGTACCTCTTCGGGCGGGGGCCGACTGCCGCTTCCCGCCCGGAACTCAGCCGTTCGCCGATATACTTCGGCGAGCACTTCCGCCTCCAAATCCCACGGGGGAGTCCCAGCCAACGCGCACGCCGCCTCCGTCGACACGGTGCGGTATCCGCGTATGGCTCTAACCGCCATAACCCTCTGAGGGCGCCAGAGGCGCGCCCTATTCTGGGCGGTCAGAGCTCCCGCCCACACCGGTGCACCGTACAGTGCCATTGACCGGACAACCCCCGTGTACAACCGTCTTGTAGCGACGCTGGGTCCGCCCAAATTGGGCAAGAGTCGCCCAAGGGCGGACGCAGCGCCGACCAGCTTCGGAGCAAGCTGTCGGAAGTGCTCGTCGAAGAGCCACCTACCGTCGAGGATCAGGCCCAGATACCTTATGTGGGCCCGAACCGGTACGAGAACCGAGTTGACTACGATGGAGGCGCCAGGGGGTGGACCACGACGAGGCCCATGAAATAAAAGGGCCTCCGTCTTATCCAGGGCCACCCGCAGACCCAGCGCCTCGATGCGACCGACCACCAGAGAGACACCTCTGGTGGCCAAACGCGCCGCCTCTTGGAAGTTCGCCCCCCGGGCTGTGACCAGTGTGTCGTCGGCGTAACAGATTACGCCCAGCCCGGGGGGGAAGTCGCCTCGAAGGGCCCAGCCGTACCCCATGTTCCACAGGAGTGGTCCAAGGACAGACCCCTGCGGAACACCGCACGACATGGGCCGACGACTTAAAACTCCGTCTCGGTCCTCGTACATGACGGTACGCTCCTCGAGATAGTCTGCCACTAGCCGCCTCAGGTACTGTGGCACCCTATGATAAAGGAGTGCTTCCCTGATGCAGCTGAATGGCAGACTATTGAATGCGTTGGCGATGTCCAACGACACCGCCAACAACACGCCGCCACAGCTCACTACCTCTTCGGTCACGGCCCTCAGGCGCAACACAGCGCTGACCGTCGAACGCCCCGCTCGAAAACCGATAGGGTTAGAGCCTCCGGTAACCTCGCGGATACCAATGCAAGCATTGCTTGCATTAGTATCCCTCCCAGTGCACTACCGATAAGCACCCACATCTAACATTAGCATGAACAAGAATACTTGTAGTGTATCTAAGTACGTCATTATTGTTCTTTAAAAAAAAAAAAAAAATTACAAACTATACTAAGCACTTGTGGTTATATTACAAGCAATGTACTTTAAAATTATAAGCCTTAAATTGTAAAAAAGTACTATGAAGGCAAAACAATAAAAGTATCATTATTTGCTATCCAAAAAACGTTGGACGCTGTACCTATGTTAATCACTGTGTAAACTTTTATAGTGCAATGTAGCTTTGGTTCTTTGAAATATAATATAGTTTAATTTAGTTACACTAGATGGCACTGTTAAAAACGTGTATGATATTGCCACGTACTCCAAATTTAGGTGTTATTTATTTTAGTCGTGTCTAATTACACATTACGCTTCTAATTCTCTTAAATTAGAAGTGTCTTATTGAATTTTTATATTGTTTTAGATTTCATCCGACCAATCTGTCTGCCAACCTCAGATATAACTTTGAAAAAGGATCGACTCTTCTATCTCAAATTCGCTGGTTGGGGAACAGCGACAGGGCCAAGCTCTGTTAAGTTGCAAGTAGATCTGCCTTTTGTACCTCATGAGGTAAGTTTTTTAAATAGTGTATAAATTATTCTTACTAATATTATAAACGTGAGAGTTTGTGAGGATGTATGGACGTATGGATGTTTGTTACTCTTTCACGCCGAAACTACTGAACCGATTGCAATCAAACTTGGTATGTAGATAGCTGAAGACCTCCAATTAACATCCTTCACGCATGAACATGACTTATAGCAACTTCCTATATTCTGACGTCAACAAACACTATCCAAATAACATACTAATATGCCGTATCATCACGTAGTGTTAGTGAGTTCGGTGCTCGGCGCTATTATAGTACGTTTCAATCGCTCACGCTGCATCGCCGTCTCACCCCGCCTGCTGTCTGCCCCAATCTTAATATTCCGTAAAAGCTTATATACAAATCAATCTACGGACATAAATACAATATGGTATTATATAAAACAAAAGAAATAAAAAATTATTTGGGTTCTTGGGAGTTACAATACCACATTTAGACAAGAATGGAAACCCACTTTAACTTTAACACTTATAACACTCCGTTTGTATCAGGCATTAAAAATCCTACCCGTTACCCACATCATGATTGTATTATTCTGTGTTCATTTAGAGCATTTTGTGCTTATATTTATTTTTTATTCATCCACAGAAATGTCAACTGGCTTACTCATCCCCCAGTCGCAACATTAGTTTATGGAAAGGTCAACTGTGCGCTGGAGGCGAGAAAGGCAAGGATTCCTGCCAAGGTGACGGTGGAATGCCACTCATGAATGAGAATGAAATCGAAAAATATCAAGTAGTTGGACTTGTCAGTTTTGGTGCTATCCCTTGTGGCATTGAAAATATACCTTCTGTTTATACTAATGTGTATGAATACAATTCTTGGATTACAAGCAATATAGTTGCATAGATTTGTTAATCTTTTTTTATGTAAGACGTGCAGCTAGACAAACCTACTAATATGATAATGGTGCCGATTCTGTTACATCACTTTCTAAACTATATTCTGACAAAATTTTCTTGATATAGGATGTAAACCTTGTACAGTTCAGAACAAGATCTTATTTCATATTTAAACAAGTAGGTAACATATGTCGCTATTGAAATAAGCAATTTATTTGTCGACTATAGTCTGACACGCTTAAATAAACTTTAATACCACGTAGCGAGAGCCGCTATCCGTTGAATGCCATCTCTTTTGCTCTGTGCTTTAGTAAGCATCTTCGTAGGTGTCGATTAAAATAACGTAATTTTAGATCGTTTTGAATAAGTTTTTATACGGCATTTGAATAAATGGGGACTGCGTGGAAATAAAGTTGAGTATACGTTGACAGGTTTTAGTAAATGTGTTTAGTAAAAGATATAGATGCCAGTAACAAATAAACCTTTTTACGAAGATGAAATCATCATATGAAGAAATGAAGTCAGGTTTTAGTTTAGTGAGAGTGCAATAGAATCGGCACCAATTTAATGCAATAACAAGGTCTTTTAACAATTGATATTTTTAATTGGAATTTAAATATTTTGCATTGTTTAATTTTTGAGCGAGCAAGCGAGCAACGATATATTGTCGCAAAAATTAATAAATACATTTAATTTTACTTATTTTTTACTCATTTACTTCCAAATATCCCTTCAAGCTGTAAGCAAAGGTCTATTAGAGAACAATATCTCCAGTTTTGTTTTGATCACACAGGGGACCTGCCTATTTTTATCTTGTCCTATCTTATGTTAACGGATAATCTCAATAACATTTAGCCTTTGGAGAAGAACGATGACTTTTTAGTTGTAGATACGAAGGTTCCGCTGAAATCTAGACCGTTTGGTGGTGACGTGAAGCGTAATCTAAAATCCGTTTACCACCATAAGAGTAGTCAACTAGCTCTTGCCTCGCGCAAGCTTACCGAGAGTCCTCCAAGTGGACGGGGTTTTTCGTGAAGACCTGATTACTTTTTTTTCATTATTGTGTACCCATAGAATGAAATGTAATTGTGTTTCTAATACATTTATTGTCAAATAAAAGTTATTTTCATATATTTAAGTATTTCAATCAGTTTATAGGATTTATCAATTCCTAGTGTCTCAGTATGTAATAAATTTATTCTTTCAATTATATCTAAAACAACAGAAAAATACAAAAAAAATCTATGGAATAATTTCAATTTACTCCACCGACGATACTGAAAACTGCCGAATCTCATTACCTAAACGTATGTACATGTATGATTGATGCCCTGAACCACCTGATTCCGACACCTTTCCTATTTATGCCTCCGAGTGACACTACAATCTAACAAGTTATAGTAATCTGGGGTTAGGGAAGAGTCCCCGCCAAGTCGAGCAAAAGAAAAACACGGGCATAGCCATACCATCCTTTCCTCGAAGCCATTCAGGACATTTTTAACCAACCCCTTTTTTTTTTGATGACGAGGTGGAAGATCCTCATGGATGTCCTACGCCCTTGGGGGGGGGCGAAGGGGTCTATCGGACTCTTACCGACTAAAAACTACCCTGTTGTTCCACTGCTTGCCCATGATCGGGGGAGCTCGAATCGCCATTGCATTCTGCCGCAGCATTGTAACTTTATTGTGGGTAAAGATTGGTTTGACTTTTAAGTAACTATGAGAATTTAATATGACTAGGTATACTCCCAAATTACATTTTTCTTTTACTTAATTTTCACTGACTCACTCACCGATCATTAAAATCAAAAGGTACTTCTAGAAGTCACACAAGCTTCAAATTTAGAACACAAAAAGATCTAACTGTTACCTAATTCTTTAGGCACGTTGGGCACTTTTGGTATGGAGAACAAGCACTGAACTCGCGTGACCGTCACGCTCAGTTGACATATATTGTCATGATGACATATATAATATGTGCGTGTATATGTATTTTCACTTCTGACGTGCAGTCCTACGACTGACAGTTTTAGTTTAATACCTACACACGGCAATAGAATCACCATACAACAAAATGTCCCCAATAATAATGCTCTGGGCGCTTTATTTATGTTTTTTTATGGATAAATCTGGTTCGCTAGCACTATGTTAAATAAAGTCAATTAAAAACAATAGATTATTATTATCACGGCCACTAAAAATGTTGTTAGGTAACAATTATTGGATCTTACAACTTTTTGCGGTAAAAGAACTACGCTGCGAGACTTGCATTTTTTACTTGTTTTTGATGACATTTCATATAGATAAGTGCACTATAAATACCTAACATCTAATGTACTGAAAAATGTTTCGGCTGTATAGCTCAAACTATTTTCTTAAAAAAATAGTCAAGGAACACTATCTGTCACTGGGGGATGTCAATAACCTATTATTTTCTTTTTTGCCCTTTCAAATAAACTATTATGATATCTTATATATACGTTTCTATGTGTTCTTATGTATTTATTGCCTCTATTTATGCATATATGATAAGGCTGCCAATTGTATAAACCGCTATTGTTATTTATTTTACTCTGCAATAATTTCTTCTCGTGTAAAATAATAATTATTAAATATATAATTGCAATGGTGTTATGAGTCTGTAGCAATAGGAAAAATTAGCATTATTGTTATGCAGTTCACAACCGGCGTATGTACCGTTCTTACAAGTTACTTCACATGGAAATTCCCACCGGACACTTTTTAGTTTATATTAATATTTTTCCTCGTAACAGAACAGCTGTAAATGAATAATTTCGGATAGTTTGCTGCGAGTTTTGTTTACATCGGTGCTTGTTCTTAATTTTTGTTCCCACTGTCTTTTTTATCATTTACGCATCCAATACGAGAGTTTTAAAATAATAAAATTGTTTAACCTAAAACATATTATTTTATAATTATTATAATATTTGTTTAAAGTAAGTGTTAAGAATTATGGAGGGAATTATTTTGTATAACACAATTTAAATGTTAAGTCCGTTTATTGCCCGTGGTCCACCTGCGTTGTTCACCTAGGTGGACCTATTATTTGTCCTGGGTGGGAATCGAACCCACGACCTCTGGCTTAGCAGTCAGGGTCACTAACCACTAGACCAACAGGCCAGTCAATTATATTTATATAATAATAATAATAACTTGACATATCTCACACACGGCCGTCTGATCCCAAACTACGCAGAGCCTGTACTATGGTAACCAGACAGCTGATAAATCCTACTAATATTATAAACGTGAAAGTGTATGAGGATGTATGTATGTATGGATATCTACTGAATTGAACTGAAACTACTGAACCGATTGCGATGAAACTTGGTGTGTAGATAGCAGGAGACCTGGATTAACACATAGGCTACTTTTTATACGGATATTCCCAAGACATCGGAACTTTGCGGGGCGCAGCTAGTATATTTATATATTAGTAAATACATACATACTATAGATAAATTAGTCCCAGACACAGAACAAATGATCGTGCTCATCACATTATTATTTGTCCTGGGTGGGAATCGAACCCACGACCTCTGGCTCAGCAGTCAGGATTAGTGATCCTGACTGCCACTAGCTGACCACTAGACCAACAGACCAGGCTTGGTTACGATAATCTGATGATGAATCCTTTCGTGGGAGAGCCATGCTTTGGCAAGAAGGGCCGGCTCGACCAGAGTGATACCTAAGCCTCACAAAAAACCGGCATTGAAGCAATGCTTGCATTACGTTTTGCCGCGGGAGAGAGGTTACCGGAGGCCCTAACCCTTTCCTCTCCCCCCCTCTTCCTTTAAAGGCCGGCAACGCACTTGTGAATCTTGACTCCTAGGTGCCCATGGGCCGCGGTAGTCATTTAACATCAAGTGACCCGCCAGGAAGTGATTAGTTGAACTTTTTTTTACTTTAATTATTAAAATAAATTTCTGCTCCATTTGAAACCCAAAACTATTATAGGACCTTGATTCTGAAGGCATCTTACAATACATTAATACTAGAGAAGTCGCTTCCAAATATTTGGTTATTGCAACTAAATCCCTTATCGCATGTTACACTTCAGACGCTTGGCGGATCGTGGCTATACGAAAAAAGTATTAACGAAACAAAAAATGCTGACCCCGAATTGATTTGAGTTATTTACGCTATCTGTGGATTCTGCGTGATACTACTGTTGTATACTAATTATCCATATATTAGTTCAGGTAACCTTCACCGATGGCACAATTTTAATTTCGAATTTTTACAATATTCACTATATTTTGACACAATTTATTCAATCCAATAAAAATAATATTATATACGAGTATATAGCAAGAGGAATTTCATTAAAACCGGGTCTCCCACAGACAACTCGCGTGTTTTTTTTATTTTGTACTGTCACATCACCTTTTTATTTATAGACCTTTCAGTAGGTACCTATCCAATAAATAATAATAATAATGTTTATTTCAGGCATAGTTAACCCATATTTTCATTTTCTACAATGTAGGGCGTCATATAATTATAATTATAAATTAAGATTATAAGTAATACAAAGTTAACTTAAATTGTATTAACTAGAATTTTAAAATTTAATAATAACTTACTTGGTCAGGTATAAATTGTACTTTAATTAATTATAAATAAAATAAATTAAATTATGCAAATTCATAAAAATGTTTATACACAGTGCGAATTATCTCATTCTTAGAAGATTACAAGCGTTTATGAAACGACTAATTGGTATTGATATTGGGGTAGGGCTCTGTTTCCGCATTTAGACTCATAGATGGTCCATTATGCGTTCAGATAAGCTAACTAGTTGAGCCAGCCTAGCTCCTTCCAGAAGCACAGAAGCCTCCTGGGGCGTTCGCAGGCTTCTAGGAGCGATCTCGCACCTGCGAGGATGTTTGCCCGTTGTGTGGCCACTCCCTCGCACTCCAGGATAACGTGGGCGGCCGTTTCCTCCGCGTCGAGACATCCTCTGTATAGAGGACTGTCTGTCGCACCGATGGTGAATAGGTGCCGGTTTAGGGCTAAGTGGCCCGTAATGGTCCTTGCAACTATCCTGATGTCAAGTCGGTTGAGACTGAGCAGTCTGCAAGTTAAACGTGGTGAGACCTCCGTCAGCACCAGTTAGACTGCCTACAGCCCGGTGTGACGGCGCAACGGTTGTTGTGCGCTTCACGAGTCCGTTGTCTTACCCATGAGCGAAGTTGATTAAAGGGAAGTGGCAGTAATATAGTTGGGCCTGCCACTGACGTTGCGGATCCCTTCCTTGCCAGCTCATTGGCGGCGTCGTTCCCTAATGAATTACTATGCCCTCTGATCCATTGCAGAATCACCCCATTGGCAGAGGCTAAACGCTCTAGCGTCTGGTGGTATTCATAAATGAGACCGGAGTTAATGGTGTTGCCCGCCAGGGCCCTTAAGACGGCCTTACTGTCTGACAGTATTCGGATGTTGTACTCCTTAATACTTTTGACATGACCGCAGTCGCGGCGTAGGTTATTGCAACACACTCGCATTGAAATATGGAACTGTGTTGACCGAGCGCCAGTGATATTTTTATATTTAAATCTTGTGAGAAAACTCCGGCTCCAGTCCCTGACCCTATCTTGGAACCATCCGTGTATATTCGCACTTCATGTATGCCAGATTGATCTCGGTCATTTTCAAGTAGTTGTATTTGATACTTCCTCTCAAAGATGTGTTGTTTCGGGATCCTGTCGCATGGGGCAGCGATTAGTGGTTGATATTCCACTACTTGATTCCATAATTTGATATGGGGACCCTCTCGGTTATACCACAGACCCAAAAGTTTAAGTCTGATGGCTGCCACAGCTGCCTCCTGTTGTATAAACAGATCCAGTGGGGCTAGATCAAGAGCCACCTCAAGGGCAGTTGTGGGAGTTGTGCGCATGCAACTAGTGACGGCAGTACATGCTAGTCTCTGGAATTGCTGTAGTTTGTTTCTGACAGTGCTTAGCTCCGTTCTCTGCCACCAGGCAATAGCACCGTATGTGATGATTGGCCGTATAACCGTTTTGTACAGCCATAGTGTGATTTTCGGTGATAGCCCCCAGCTCCTGCCGAGGAGTCGCTTGCATTGGCAGAAAATAATGCAGGCCTTATTTAGTTTTGCGTCCAAGTGTCTGTTCCATAGGAGTTTACTGTCCAGTATCACTCCTAGATACTTGACCTCCTTGGTAAGGGCTAGACGAGTGTCGAATAGTTTAGGTAGGCTTAGTTCTCCTACACTTCGTTTATTTGTGAACATAATCATCTCCGTCTTTGTCGGGTTCACTGTTAGGTTGTGTTTTTCGCACCACTGTTCTACGACCTTCAATGCCGACCTCATTTGGTCGCATACCACACTCTCAAAGAAGCCACTAATGAGGATGGTAACTTTATTAATAAAACTCTATAACCGAAGCAGCTATTCCTTTTTATTTTTGTTATCATCTTCACAAATAAATTGTGCTCTAGAACCAAGACCAAGGTCAGTAGTAGGTACATGCAGTAATATTGATTTTTATGTTGTGATTAATATCAAATCGCCAGGTTTGCGTAGTCTTTAATATATGCCTATTCTTCACATTCTTAATAAACTTTACGTCCTTATAAAAGACGACAGAAATCGTTTCTATCAGTCACGGTTAGAACAGTTGCATAAATGAATGATATACCCATAGCATTTGTTTTTTTATCTAAAAGATGACGCATATCTCACATCCACGCGGTAAAAACACCAAGCAATAAAGTAAAAACATATTTCCTTGTGAACTACCAAAGATTTATGTTAACTACTATTATAAGTGCAAAGTGAGTTTGATTGTTTGTTACGCTTTCAAATATTAATAATCAATCAATCTCAATAAGTTTAGTAGTTAAGGTAACTACTTAACTGATCATCATAGTATATATTTTGCATACACGTTGTACAGAAATGGACAAGGGGCCTTTCATACAGAAAAAAATCTTCTCTAGCGATATCTGCATTAATTTACAAAATCATTATTATCGCGAGCAAAACCGCTTGTAAAATCTAGTAATATTAGTCATGAATATGCTGGTTTGTTTCTTACTTTCTAAGCCTTAACGTCGTCAGTAAGTTTCGCATAAACTTTGCTGACAATGATACAGAAACGGACATCATCATGATCATCATCTTCATGTCTTTTACGCGTCGGCGCAATGTGTAACACTGTAAAGGGTTTTGGCTGGTTTATCTGACACCAACTTTCCTTGGTAATGCAGTCGTTTTAAGACGGGAAAGAAGGAATAAGGTAAGTTTGTATAAGGAAAAATAGGTAGGGTGAGAAATCTAGGGTAAGGGATACCGCAAGTCTCGAATGGGGAACGGGATTGAGACTGCAGTAGCTCACAGAAGCCGGGGTCGCGTACCCGAATGTCATATAATTATTGTGGCTGGAGAGACCACTTGGACAGGATGGGATACAGAAATTCTAGATTCTCAGGGATACCTGAACTGATTGACAAAATCTACAGTACCGCAAACTCCTTTTTTGAAGTTGTTTAAAAAAATTACTCGGTATTTTGTTTACTTAATGTCTTGACCTATGTAGAGGTGCCTGTTAAACCGGTTATACCATGACATGCTTCACAATAATTGACTCTATTAGTACAGGAATAAGGCTTAAAGTTTTGATTATCACACTCATTTAATGATATTAAGGAAAACATTTATCTGAGACACTAAGATTACTTAAACATCACTTATACGACAATTGGATCTCTTCGAAGGTAGACGAATACATAATACAGTTTTAGTAGTTTGTGTTACAGTCTCTTCAAAATGAATATTATTACATTATACCTATTTCTGGGATTTTTCTGTGTGGAGAACGGATGTAAGTTTTATTGTATCAATCTTTGACATTTCGAGAGCAAGCATATTAATTATGTACGATACGAGGAATTTGCCTCAAACACTGTGTTTTGATTTTATTTGTTTGATTTATAATCTGTGACTCCGGTTAGTGTTATAGCAAAGTCATTGTGTAATAATATGATATATTATTATTTCGTTTATATAAAAGGTCATGTTTAAAATTAATATAATACAATTTATTAGATTTTAGAACACCTCTTTCTGTTTTTGGTTTTAACAAAAAATAGTTTACGAAATAAAGACTCCGGTAAAAACAAAAGTTCATCACCCTTTTCTGTGTTTCTTTGTCATCCTGGGCGGCTAAAAATGTTCTCTAGAAGAATTCCACTGTTATAAGTTTAGTTGTAATTAGAAACTGGTGTTAGCTAGGCATGTATTCCTGTTATATCACACATTTAAAAACAAACATTATTAAAAAAAAAGGATTTAGGGTCACATGGTCAACAGTGGATCACCCGTTTTTTAAGTGAGTATATTTCCGAAATTAACGATTGGAACCGATTGAAAATTTGCAGGTGTATAGAGAATATAATAATGTTTCACGATGTTTAACTTAGCAAGTTCCATGACTAAGCCAAAAAAAGGAAAAAAAAAATTTTTAAAAACGGGATTTGATCCACTGTGTACTAGGAGTGGTACACGTTGAATCACCTAGTGGTACACAGTGGACTTAGGAAAGTTCAAAGGCACACAAAGGGTATAATAAAAAGACAGCTAAAGATAATCACCCTTTTTATTAGAAATAAGTAAAACGTTTTTCTTTTTTTTTCTTCTTAAAGAATGTTTTGTTTTAATATCGTGTAACATGTACTAAAACACAATCAATTTCTGGAAGTCTTCTATTTTTTTAATTATCTATTAATCTACACTATAACTAACAATTACTACTTTCTAAACTTAATAAATAGATATAATACGTATAGATAGAATAATATCAGATAAATCAACAGCAAAATTATAATATAACTTGTCTAACTTGCATTATATTTGATGGTATCATCGCTTTTGTAAATGCAAATTCTATCAATTGTCCAACATCATAAAAAATCACTGGAGAACCGGGATTCCTGATCATCCTGGCTGAGTTATAAAAAAAAAAATAATTGACCTTAAATACCGACATCTAAAGGTGTAGATTCGCAGATGTACGAGGATTGTACGAGGATGTTAAGTGAGAACAGTCCAGTCAACAACTCCGAATTTTTTTGCCAAGTCTAGGGCTTCCATTGACACGTGAGATTCATGGTTATCCAGAATAAAAAGACTATCAAAAAGCTCTCACCAAACTGCATGATTCAGATTCACGCAGGGAAAGGTCAGGATGTCTTTGTCAAAACTCTCTCACCAATCAATGCCTACAATATCCGTTTCAGCCCTTTTCAGGCATTTTGATGTTATTATGAAGCGCCATTTGGTACGTCATATTTCTGCAATTTTTCCTTGATCCCACTATCCCACTAATATTATAAATTTGAAAGTTTGGATGGATGGATGGCTGGATGTTTGTTATTCTTTCACGCAAAAACCACAAAACCAATTGCGATGGAACTTGGTATGTAGATAGCTGGGGACCTGGATTAACGCATAGGCTAATTTTATCCCGATGTTCCCACGAGATCGGGACTTACGTGGGTGAAACTGCGGGGCACTGCTAGTAGACCATAAAAACGTAACGCACATTTTTGATAATGTAGTTTTAAGTTTTTATCTTATGTTCATTGTGAGCAGCGTTTTCTTACTTCAATTCTTTTTCTGGGCATTCTGAAACACGATTCACTATGTACCTGATCCACACGATCCACTGTGTACCCGATCCATACGATCCATTGTGTACCAACCCGTTGCATAATTTAAAAAAAGAAATAACAAACAAATGTTACAAATATACAGAGTTGCACTTATTAAGACTTTACGCGTTTTAACTAATTCAACAAAATACACCGAAATAAATAAGTAATATTTAATCAGAAGACAAATATAAATTAAAATAAAACTTACGTATTTTTTTCTTTGTGCTCGCTGATGACAAACGTCACTCTGACATGTCTACCGTGCTTCGAAGTCGCAGACGCACTATGGGAGTAGGGACGTAGTGGGACAAGGAACGTTTACTCGCTTATAGCTCACACACACAGTCATCAAAACTGTCGCTGTCCGAGTGATCCGAAGCGTACCACTGATCCACTGTTAACCATGTGACCCTAAATGTAATAATATATAATATTTTTATTTCTTCTCCAGAAATTTGATCTTCAATAACCAGAACTAACTATAATTTTCAGATGCAAATTCCAATACTGACTGTGCTGCTCATATGACTGCCTTCCCACCAGATCTCAATACTGGATGCTGTGGTCAAGACCTCTCAGGTTCAAAGCTTATAGGTTTGTATTCTGAGGTTTTGGGTGGGTTAGTGATCCTGACTGCTGAGGCAGAGTTCGTGGGTGTGATCCCCACCCAGGACTAATAATTTTGTGATGAACATGATCCTTTGTTACGCGTCTGGTGTAATTTTTATCCCATCAAAAACATAAATGTGACAATGGGAGCCAAGTTCAATATTAAGAACATGCGTGGTTGTCGACTTTGCCTACAAAAGAATTGAGATCTAAATGGGTGCTAAGTTCTGTAGCTAATCCTGAAATGTATTTATAAGAACATACAACATTCTAAAATAAATACAACTTTTTAAATTTAAACGGACGAATTTCTTACATAAATTACATAGCTTACGACAAATTGAAGCTCAAGATTTAACCTAGCTAGTTTTCAAATACAATAATTTATCTTATATTTGACTAATTAACGTGTTTTCTTGTTTTTATATGTTGTTTTTATACGCAAGTTACCGTTGTTGTATTGTAAGATCAACAGATCATACTTTTTTCATGTTTCGTTTGGTGGTAAAAACCAGCCAAGTCAAATTATAATATTTCAAATCGCAAGAATCACTGTTTTCTGATTTTTTCTTTGTGTACACACAATTACCCAGCTGTCTGGAAGTGGGTTACGTTTTTGATCTATAAGTCAGTCAGTCAGTGATAAAAATGCCGATTTTTAGACGTTAATATCTCAATGACCGTTTGAGCAGTGGTTATGAAATTTGGGGTTTTAATTAATCTAAGGGGTTTATTTAAATAAACCAAATTTTATGTGTTTATGTTTAATAGATGTTGAGTTATTAAGGCGTCAAAAGTGGCTTCAAACGGGTCGTGTAATATAACACAGGGCTGCTGCGTCGCAAGTTCCTCTTCTTTGCTTAAACTTTGCTTGAGACGCTGCCGCGTGTCTAGATATGATTTAAAACAAAATAAGGGTCACTTATTTATTTATTAATAGTTAAGTGCGCTTTAGTGAACTGAAAGTAATTGATGAGTGATATTCAATTAATATTACGAACTCTTTGGTGTCTGATCAATTTCATGCTGGTGTTCGTGTTGTTAATTTTAAACAGTAGTGGCCATCATTTGAAGAAAAATTTTAATTTGATATTTATGGTTATCTTCTTAACGTGATGCACGTTATATTGATTGTTTAAGGAAAAAAGGTGTCATTTCTTTTATTTGAATAGATTAATTAACATATTGCGTTACTAATGCCACCAATACGAAGGCAAATGGATGTGATTACTACAACTAGAGCCATTACAATGACTCAAGAAGTACCTTCAGAGCGTGACGTGGACTTGCAGTTGGATTTTCTCGCAGAGCTATTCAAAATGCTCCATACATTTTGAATGGCAGAGCTATTCAAAATGCATGCAATGAGAGCGAGAGAGCTATTCAAAATGAATGCACTTCCAAGAGACCGGCAGTGTTGCCAGAAGACCTCGTACGGCTAAACTTCGTATAACAATGGCTGGCGAGGATCGGTACGTCTAGTTCAGTGCTCTTCGTAATCGTACAGTGACGGCCCGTAAGTTTCAACACCACATTCTCAGGTGATAAAGGGAAATACCTATGTCGTTAGGGTATTATAGAATTCTTTACAAACTAGAATCACTTCCATTCAACCTTATACTATTTCTTGAATTCTCTGGCAGAATATAGTACAGACCAGAAGTTGCAATTTTGGTCGTAACACTGTAAGTGAAGGTAAATGAATAAATAGTTTTTGACACAAACAGCAAGGTGTAGAATCTATGTCTATGTTTAGTGGAGTGCTTACTTTTTTACACACTAGGTGTTTATTGTACGTGAATATGATAATAAAGACCTTTGCATCTTAAATAGATGTTTAAACAGTGCCCTTGTGGCAGTCTTTAGAATGACTCTTGCTCCGACTCTGAATAAAAGCTATTCCCCGATCCCTCCTATTTTAGGCACAGTATGGCACACCATGTGGTTTTAGTCCGTTCGATTATAACACACCGCACCACCAAAAACCCCGGTGGAGTCGTCACTCCACGCCACTCCTTTCTTTTTTGTGCGTGTGGAAACGTTGCCCGAGGGGGTTTCCACACGCACAAAAAGAAAACGCTTAAGAATGACTTGAACCGATACGGGAGCGATATCACCCTCAATTAGTTCAGTATGGTGTAGAATGTAATTCATCATGTCAATGGCAATATATTTTGTTAGTTTGGTTTCGGTGATCGACATAATTCTGGCATCTTGCACATAGATTTTCAATTAAAGTACTTTAACATTAATTATAGAATACATACTGCTTGAAACTTAACAAAATAGTTTTCAGGTGGAAGAGAGGCAGCTTTGGATCAGTATCCATGGATAGCGCTCATTGAGTATACAAGACGCAATAAACTGGAAACATTATGTGGTGGCACTCTTATTAGTGGCAAATATGTATTAACTTCAGCTCACTGCGTCACTGGACAAGTGTTAAATACTGGGAAACCGTAAGAATTAATTAATTCATTTATATGCTTAATATGCTTAATATCTGTTCTGTGTAAGTCTTAGTTCGCACTTATATGACTTTTTCCTGATCTCATTAAAATAAGAAAAGTTAAAATAAACATAAATTTAAACGACAGCAACCAGTGATTGAAGATGTAGATGACAATATTTCTAAAATAGTGAGACAGAGTACTGTAAACTGTGAAGTTAGAGAGTAAATGAAGAGAAAGAATACCACAATATCAGACAACATAAAACCCATAAACTAATAAATTATAGAGAGTTGGAGTTGTAGATCCAGACTTGGTGAGAATGGGATCACCTGGGGAGCATACCCTTTCAAACAAAAAAATATTTTTTGAAATGGGTCTACAGATGACGAAAATATCGGTGAACATACATAAAAATAACATTTTTTATTGGAAATCAACTGAATTTGCAATACCCAGGGGTTTACTAAAATTATTACTTTTCAGCACAAACATTCGTCTTGGAGACTACAACAAAACCCATGACGGTCCTGATTGTGTCTCATATCCAGCTGGAGGCGATGATGATTGCACAGAAGGAGAAACAAGAATACCAATTGATGAGACGATACCACATCCCCAGTATAAGCCCACTAAACTTTCAAGAACGAACGATATAGCTTTAATTAGAATGAAGGAAACAGCGCCGTTTACAGGTTTGTATATCTATTGATTCACGTAAAAGCTCTGATGCTATTTGTAGGAAGTATTGATACAATGACCTAAGAAGTTAGCATTGTCTACGAGACAATTTTTGATTACGATACAAATCATTTACTGTAAAAAAAATACTTCAAATATAATAATAGGCCTTAATGCAATAATCCGTGATTTGGAGGTAAGCTAGGCATGCTTATGCCTCACGCCATGCTGTGAGAAGAGAAATGTGAGTCCTCCATTTCCTTAGTTTGTTAAAAAAACTAAATCCCTAAGATTAGAACACTTTTCAAAGTGTGTGCAATCGTGTTAAGCCTTTTCGTTAGGTATTGACATGTTTTAAGCAATTTATTTAATATTATATAATTTAATTTAAATAAAAAATCTTTAATAACAAAGTTTCTATTTCTCATATAATTTCAAAATATGATTAATAAAGAAACAACTAATGTCCCTCTTGAAATGTTACTCAAGGATACCTGAAATTTTTTTTATTTCAGACTTTATTCGTCCCATATGTCTCCCAACAGAAGATGTAACGCTCAAAACTAGACCACTTTATTTTGAGTTTGCCGGGTGGGGCACTTCAAGTTCTGTTAAACTACAATTGAATCTACCTTTTGTCGCAAAGGATGTAAGTTGGCATTTGACATTAACAATGGCTTTGACATTAATTATTAAAAAAACTCTCATTTTTAGATGTCATTTTTTTAATCACATTATTTTAGTTGCTCATCGTCGCGTCATGGGTTTTTATCAGTTTCTTTTATTACATTTGGAATATCAATCATGAAATCTTAAAATAATACTTTTGAGTTCGTTTGATTATCTTTGTACGTTATTAACCACACCATTTTTAAGAAAATTTTGTGAACGAGAAATTTAGAAAACTTTTTTTTTTTTTTTTTTTTATATTTGACCTGCCAAAATGACTCTGCCCCGCCTGATGGAAAGTTTATGTATTGAAGAGTGTAGAAAACTACACTTTTTAAACAAAATATGTTACAATTCTAAATAATTACGTGAAAACCGCTACATCAAGCTACATGCGTCCAGTATACGAGTACAGGTTGCCCTGTAACGGTATGGAAGCCTATTCAATGACGTTGAAGTTAATTTGGCCGATGATATAAAACAAAAATAAATTGTGACAGAAAAATTCTCGTAATTATTATTTTATTTGGGCAGTTAAATATATATTTTATTTTTCTTATTTATTGTTACTAGATGTGGAACAATAAATATTATGGCTTATTTATTCATATTAGTTAAGATATACGGTTTTACTCACGTGTATATTTCGGGGATGCCCAAGTCTGGCACCTACAATTGGCGTGGCAGGACGCCTCAAACCTTGATAAAGGGCCCCCGTCGGGTCCAAAACTAGTCGGGCATCTCCAAAATATACACGTGAGTAAAACCGTATATCTTAACTAATATGAATACCACTCACGAAACTTTTTCTTCGATTATTTATTCATTTTGTCTACAGAAATGTCAAACAGCGTTCTCAGCTCAAATAACCAACTTTAGCTTAGAAAAAGGCCAGCTTTGCGCCGGAGGTGTGAAAAGCGAGGATTCCTGCTTCGGTGACGGCGGATTGCCCCTTATGTATGAAAATGGCAGAAAATATATAGTCGTAGGACTTCTCAGCTTTGGTTCTAAGGCTTGCGGTTTAGAAAATATTCCTTCCGTGTATACTAACGTATTTTATTACAGTTCTTGGATTAGCAGTAACATTACTCCTTAGATTGATTAATACTATAGTCACATATTTTTTCTTATTTCAATTAAAGTAGCATGATATTCTGTTGCCATCAGTGTTATAAGAAAAATATATACATATTCTACAACTTTTAGATTTTACCCCTTAAGAGAAAAAAATAACAGAGTATATTAAGATATTAAACTTTTGGATTGGAATACGAAAAAGCGTTGCTATTGACTCAAGTGTAGTAGAAGTTCAATAGTCTATAATAGTGTATCACTCTTTGTATAGAAAAAGCGTTGCTATTGACTCAAGTGTAGTAGAAGTTCAATAGTCTATAATAGTGTATCACTCTTTGTATAGAAAAAGCGTTGCTATTGACTCAAGTGTAGTAGAAGTTCAATAGTCTATAATAGTGTATCACTCTTTGTATAGAAAAAGCGTTGCTATTGACTCAAGTGTAGTAGAAGTTCAATAGTCTATAATAGTGTATCACTCTTTGTATAGAAAAAGCGTTGCTATTGACTCAAGTGTAGTAGAAGTTCAATAGTCTATAATAGTGTATCACTCTTTGTATAGAAAAAGCGTTGCTATTGACTCAAGTGTAGTAGAAGTTCAATAGTCTATAATAGTGTATCACTCTTTGTATAGAAAAAGCGTTGCTATTGACTCAAGTGTAGTAGAAGTTCAATAGTCTATAATAGTGTATCACTCTTTGTATAGAAAAAGCGTTGCTATTGACTCAAGTGTAGTAGAAGTTCAATAGTCTATAATAGTGTATCACTCTTTGTATAGAAAAAGCGTTGCTATTGACTCAAGTGTAGTAGAAGTTCAATAGTCTATAATAGTGTATCACTCTTTGTATAGAAAAAGCGTTGCTATTGACTCAAGTGTAGTAGAAGTTCAATAGTCTATAATAGTGTATCACTCTTTGTATAGAAAAAGCGTTGCTATTGACTCAAGTGTAGTAGAAGTTCAATAGTCTATAATAGTGTATCACTCTTTGTATAGAAAAAGCGTTGCTATTGACTCAAGTGTAGTAGAAGTTCAATAGTCTATAATAGTGTATCACTCTTTGTATAGAAAAAGCGTTGCTATTGACTCAAGTGTAGTAGAAGTTCAATAGTCTATAATAGTGTATCACTCTTTGTATAGAAAAAGCGTTGCTATTGACTCAAGTGTAGTAGAAGTTCAATAGTCTATAATAGTGTATCACTCTTTGTATAGAAAAAGCGTTGCTATTGACTCAAGTGTAGTAGAAGTTCAATAGTCTATAATAGTGTATCACTCTTTGTATAGAAAAAGCGTTGCTATTGACTCAAGTGTAGTAGAAGTTCAATAGTCTATAATAGTGTATCACTCTTTGTATAGAAAAAGCGTTGCTATTGACTCAAGTGTAGTAGAAGTTCAATAGTCTATAATAGTGTATCACTCTTTGTATAGAAAAAGCGTTGCTATTGACTCAAGTGTAGTAGAAGTTCAATAGTCTATAATAGTGTATCACTCTTTGTATAGAAAAATAAAAAAATTAAAATTAGAAAGATGTTTGTAAGGGTGATTTATTTCGAAACAACACGTTAAGACTCGTACAAGAAGAAAGATCTGGATGTAGCACTCACGAAGTACACTGTGGGATGCTTACGAACACAATGTACCCAAAATGCGCATGAAGCCGTTTGGCAATTCGTAAGAGCTAGCTTATTGCTTTCATGTTAAGTGAAGGTTTCTTACCTTCTTGTTGAGTACTAAAATGAACAGGCTGTGTGTAAGGACTCAGATCCACCTGATTTCCAGAAGATACTCGAACTCTGTAGTCCATAGCTGGTTGAAGATCACGTAATTCTATGCTTTGCCGCAGATCGTTATCTTGTCTGAAACGTATTAAGTGAAGTGTCATAAATATATCATCAGTAATATTATCAGGCTGAAATAACTCGATCTTAATAGTTGAATTCAGTGTTCTAAAAATATGTTTGTCATTGTTTTATGCACTCAGAGAATCGAAATCATCACGAGCAGTAATGGAAAAGTTCAATATAGGCTCTGCAAATTTTTATTAACATCTTCTACCAATATGCTATTATACTTCTACTATACTATAATTGCCATCACTATACTTATCTGTGGCTGCGTATCTTTTTTGTAGCGTAAATAAGAGGCTCTTTCTGAGCTAACTTAAATAAATCGTGATTCTTTTAATTAGATCGACCTGTTTACTTCTGGCCTTAACTGGGGTTGCAATGATAATCCGCGGAGTGCTAAACGAAGACGACGTGCGTGCCTAACTGAATGATGCGTAATCCCGCATAAAAGTCAACTCAGATTTAGCGCGAAAAGTACGCCGCTGTCCGCTGGACGATTATAGTACTTGCAAACGATTTTCAGTTCTATTTTTGTAACAGGATAAGGTTATTATTTTATTCTCATTGTGAATGTGATCGAGCATATTGCGACTTAATCTTAGTTGACCCTAATGCCATGCAGTACACATGTACAGTTCATATTGTTGGATTCCTTACCTAGTTATATTAATACTTTTGGCAGTATCCCACATCATGAAATCATTAGTAGTGTACTGCATTGTATAATATTGAACGTGAGTGCTGATGGTATCGCGCCAGGATAGCTTAGCTGAGTTACTGGTCACTAAGTCTACTTGAAGATCCAGAGGTGGGGTTGGAGGCTCTGAAATAAATTGTACAGTACCTTATCAGCTATCTTGATCTTAATGAGGATCAACTTGATAAACTTGAGAGACTCCAGAATTTCTGTATAATATTCATTTTTGGCCTACGCAAATATGATCATATTTCCGAATTTCGTACCAAACTCAAGTGGCTTCCAATTCGCCTTCGCCGGAATACTCACATACTCTGTTTACTATATAATACCTTGTTTAATCCCACTACTCCTATCTACCTCAAGAAACGTTTCGCATTTATCCACGACACACATACACGATACTTGAGGTCATCGGAAAATCTTACGTTAGAAATTCCAACACATTCTACAAAGTTTTTGGATACATCCTTTACAGTACAAGCCGCACGCCTATGGAATTCATTGCCGGAGGCTATAAGACGAGCACGGACAGTAAAAACGTTTCAAAAGCTCGTCAAGAATCACTACTTATCTCTGTAATTACTACGTTTTATATATGTATGTGTATGTATGTATACAGTTATATATATATATATATATATGTATATATATATATTTGAATGTATATACGTATGTGTATATATATATAATTATAGTATTTGTTTAACGATGTCAATATATTGTTATGTACCTTAATAGATTTATACAATTGAAATGTATTTTAGCACCATTATTGTAATTTTTCTTCTTCTCTGATCGTACACTCAAGTGCTAATGCTAATGCATGTGCACCACAAATTACCTGTATAGTCCATCTACAGGTTGCCTGTAAGAGATTGCAGACTGCGATAAGGCCGCCTATTGTACTACTGTTTCTAATGTATTTCTTTTTAATTGTATCCTTTTTATGGTGGGCAATAAAGAGTATCTATCTATCTTATGCATTAATTCTGAACTACTATAAAAAAATATAATTATGTAACAAAGGTGTCACTGTCGAGAACGAGACAAGATGAACTCAAACTTAGTCCATTAGGAAACAATCTTATTACTATTTTGTCGTGATATCGTCTCATAAATCGATGAACGCCGGCTGCACGCACGAAAAAGCGTGACTCATTTTCACGTTCCGCCCGTTCCGCCTGAGCCGATCGTGCAAGTGAGAGCGCGGAACCAGCGATAACACAAGCCTAAGCTGTGCCTAAGCGTTCGGCTTGTGACACATCTACCTCTCTTCCACTGTTTTTTTATGACGTTATCACGTAAAATTATCGTCCGTAAACCGACTTTACAGACAACCAATTTTTTTTTTTCCAATAATTGTAAATGTATGTATATTTCTTTATGTATATGTATGCATGTGTATTATTTAGATAATAATAAAAAAATAGTAGACTTAAATAGACTGCTATTTATAAATTGTATATTTTTCTTATTATTTTTAATTGTTGTGCACCGCGAGTTACCTACTTCCATACAGTATAATCCATCCTAAGGTTGTCTGTAAGAGATCGCAGACTGCGATAAGACCGCCCATTGTACTGTTACTTTATATTAAATTTCTAGATTGTATAATACTTTTTTGGTGTGCAATAAAGAGTACCTATCTATCTATCTAGGAGGACAGGAAGCAGTTTCTTACCTAGTATATCCAAATGCACATTGAATGCTGCTACTCCGTAAGGGTTGCTGGCTCTGCATTCATATGTACCACCATCTCGGCTTTCCACGTAGTTAATATTTATAACACTGTTTAAACCATTGTGCGTCGTGGTTTCTGTTATTGTAAGTCTGAATAAAAAAAAATTGTTATATACAAATTCATATTTTAACGCCATCTGCTGTCATGCTCACGACCTATAATGTAGAAACAGAAAATAGAAGTACGACAAATTCTGATTGGTACATTTGTATTGTGGCGATTCTTGGAACTTTTTGCACTAGTCGCTTAACAGTTGCCTTGGAAGCCTACTAGATGCCACTAGTTTTACCATCGTGAAAAATTTAATATTTTCTGTTAATGTATATTTAAACAAATCTAAGTGATTGACAGTGAATACTTAAAACACTTTTGAAAAGGTAACTTACCTTGAAGAAGTAAAATCTATTAGCTTCCCATCTAGAGACCATTTGACTCTAATGGGATTATCTCCTAGTGGTCGACAAGTCAAAGTCACCGGTAGTCCCATTTTCGTCGTCAAATTAGTACCCACGGATTCGAAGTGCACTGGCTCTAGAAGTAATATTATGGTTGAAACTAATACACAAATATGTTATCTAAATTAGATACTATTTGAGGCTTGTGTAGTAGTACTACATAATAATTATCATCGTATCTCCTTTTAATCAGGTTTCTGTATGTAAATGTCATCTCTCTACTCATTCCCATTTTGACCATCTCCCCTTTCACATTTTTTCTTTCTTAAAGTAAAACTCATTCCTACATATTACTTTCTCCCAAATTCATCTATACCAGTACGCAAAAAGTTATAAGTGCTAAATTTAACGCTTTTTTTAACAATAACGACTAATGCAATAATGCAATTTAAAATAAAATAACGACATTCATCATCAAAAGCAGAATTAATAAAACTTACTATTGACACTAATCCATAAATTTTTATTCAATGCATCGCCTACTCCATTTTCTACGTTGCAAGCGTACATGCCTTCATCTGCAAGTGACACCACTTCAATAATGAGGGTACCATTAGGGTAGCTCATGACTCCACCCCCTGCTAGATCTAAAACTGGTCTCCAGATACCTAAAGTTGCTGAAATAAAGAAAAATACTGATTATATTATTTATTACTATATCTATGGACAGTGCCTTTGCAACAGCAAAAGGACACAGACATTGTATTTGTGCTTATTATTTTGTAGTAAAATTAAATAGAAAATATTATGATATGATAATATTTATAAGAAAACTAAAATAAAGGAAACTTTAAAGTAGTTAAACCGACTTTAATGTGTCTAAATTACGTCAGTTGACCACTTTCCCTTCAAACTATATGATACCTAATTGAAATTCTGAGACATTCAACTTTGGAGAGAGAAAAAGAGATTAAAATCTGTTCACAAATAAAAAGAATGTGAATAGTGAACCCGAATCTCCAACTTCTTAAGAAAGTTTGTTATAAAATAAAAACAAGAAAAGTGAATTTAATTAAGGATAATTTATTGCATCAAACACAAATTTAATTTACGATTTACTCATACAACTGACACAAGTGTTACGTAATGAAGACTATCAATAAATTTCAACCCAACTCTAGCCAGTACTTATCGACGTGGGGTCGTTAGAGGGTTAACGAGAGTACCAGTGAAGTGCAACCCTCATTATTTATAGTCTTTAAACTTACCGTCACGCTTCATCCAATGTATTTGAGGCGTAGGATAACCATTAGCATTACAATACACGATACCTCGCTGTCCCAATAACAATGAAGTATTTGTAGGCTCTTCTATCCATTTTGGGGCAACTGTAAATAAATTATGTGATCAATCATAAAACATGAGCGCGGTAATACAAAGAAATAAATTTCTAAGAATTAAATCGTAGCGTAGATTTAAACAAGGCTTCTAACTCCTTACCATTGATATAAAGATCAGCAGTCTGGTTCACTTTCCCAACATGATTAGTTGCTATGCAAGTATATTTCCCACAGTGCTCTAATGACACGCGTTTGATGATTAACACGCTGAATAGCTCTGAGCTTCTCTCTGTAATCTGAAAACGAATACGGTATACGACAAGGCTTATTAGTTGGTCGTAATAATTATAAATTAATATATTGAACAATCAATAATATCAAAGAAACTTAGTAATATGTAAATATATGGTAGTAATTTCAGCTTCGTATAGAAGAATTGCAGTACATACCTTCAAACTCGCTGGCAGTTTTTTCCCATCCTTCAACCATGAGAAATAAATAGGCGGATCTCCACTGATGATGTTACAAGTAATTTGAACTATTTGTCCTTCCTTCAGTCCACTGCCCATACGAAGTTCATCTAATTCTGGAGCTTCGACAACTTGAATTTCAAAAGATCTGAAATTGATTTATCTAGTTAAGGGTAAAAAAGGTAGTAGTAGTAGTCAGTCGTAGTCAGTTTAGGAAAAAAAAAACATGTTCGCCTTTTCTACTTTAGGAGTATAACAACGTTCGGTTAACAATCAGGAATATAAATATAAAAATGAAATTTCCTACTTACAGACCAGACTATTTATTTATTTCACTTTATTGTACACCTGTACATATTGCAAAATAATTTACAGATGTTAGGGTATAGCAATCGGCGGTCTTATCACACACGGTGATTTCTTCCAGACAACCTTTGTACGGATATTGTCAAATATAATTGAGGGTAGTCTGTGGTGTACAATAGCTTATATACTATATACTGAATACTATATTTACCTATAAACATATTATTTTTGCACAAACAGTATTTTGAATAACTTAAATTACAAAACTAATTCAAGTTCTTCACAGTTTTTTTTTATGGGATAGGGGCAAACGAGCAGATGGGTAACCTGATGGTAAGTGACTACTGCCACCCATGGGCACCTTCAAATCAAGAGCCACAAGTGCGTTGCCGGACTTTAAGGTGGGAGTAGGGGAAGAGGGAGAGTGCGGGGAGGGGTATAAAAGGGGAAAAGTGGGAATGGGAAGGGTTAAGGTCTCCAGTAATTTCACTCACTCGGCGAAATACAAAGAAAGCATTGCTGAACTGTCTATTTTCTGTGATGCCGTGGTATCATTCCGGTCACTCGCAGATTCACAGTTTTTCACAGATAAGTCAAAATTCTCACCTTCGAGCCATTTCACCGGAAGGACTATACACAATACAAGTGTATGTATCTCCATTCTCTTCTTTTAAAATTCTAGCTATATTTAGAACCCCGTCTTCTCCTGATTCAAAGAGTTGTCTTTTCTTACGTTTTCTTCTTGTGTTCTTACTATTGTTCGATGTAGTAAAGTATGTTCGTTTGTATCGGGTATGTTGCGGAAGGGTTGAACTAATGATTTTTTTGCCTTTGTGTTCCCATTCTAATTTACTGTAAATAAAAAATCATCTGGTACATCTACTGCGATTCATATATTTATTATAGCTTTGGTGAGTGCCACGCATCTCGCTGAGGTACACACTACACATATTCGATATTGGAATCGATGAACAAGAATGCGAGTAGTGCAGGTGATTTATTAAATGTTAAATGGTTGCCTTATTACGTTAAAAACAGTAAGGCAGACATTAATAAATTAAATAAATTGGTTAAAAAATACAAGCAAATGAAAAATTTTGATTACCTTATTGGATATCCATAGTATGGACATCTTAGCTTTAAGGGCTCTCCACTCTGTACTTTTATTGGAGGCAATGTTCTAATATAAGGTGGTCCTGAAAGGAAATATGTTAAAATCCTATAATCATAGTTTAGTATTTGCAATGATACAAACGCCAAACTAAGAACCCGATGACCTATCAACGTATAACATAATACAAACAAGATAAAAGTGTTTATATATTAACTTATCAAAATAAACATAGATAACCACTAACATATTATAATGTTTTATTATAAATCAATACTTTTACTATGTTAATCAATGATGATTTACTGATTAAAGTACTAGTTCATCACCTTATTGTCTATCAACGATCAACGACGCAGTCATCTTTACCAGCCCTAAGACCAAACCTTATCACCTAAACTATTACCATCCAAGACTTAAGCCTATAATTGAGATGGAACTCTTTAGTGACCTTTAAACTTTAAAATATCTTACTCCTTTTTATATCTACTCTTAGTAATATCTTACTCACCATAAACATCAATTCTAGCCGCATATCCAGTATTAGATTCTCCTTCAAAAGCCAAGCATGAGTATAGACCTCCATCTTCTACTCTAGATCTTGATATATTTAGCTGTGATACTACTCCTACACCTGTTGATGACATCATTTGGCCTAATGTGTATCTGGAAAAAGTGCACAAACGATACTCAGAATCAATGTGTGAAATCCAGGAACGACATTTTACTAAAATCGAAATAGGTTATAAATAAAAGACTATTTTACATAAAGATATGATAAAGACTGTGGCTACTTCCACATAAAGCAAACACATTTTCAGTGCCATCTAGAGAAGACCAGCTGAACCATGAAGTAACTACCAATCCTGTATCACAAGTGTGCATACAATACAAGTTCCCAACAACCGACAGACCGCGATGCAACCGGCATGATGACTTGTCCGGGTCGGGGGCTTCTCCTCATGCTATCACATAGCGTTCCTCCACAAAACTGATCAAATGAGTAAATAGAAGCCTATACATTTTACATTAACGTTATTGATTGTAGTAGATTTGAATAAACATAAATATTGTACTTGATAACTTATTATCAACACACGATAATTCTATTAGATTTGTGTACCTTTGATCTGTATTAGATGATATAACTACTCCATCTCTTTCCCAAATAAATCTTGGAGGTCTGTCTGCAGTTGCCGTACATTGAAGGCTAACCTGAAATGTATTATGAAACAAAATAAATTTTAAGAAAGACTTTTATTATAAACTAAGTCCCGATCCTGTGAGAATGTCGGGATAAAAAGTAGCCTATGCGTTAATCCAGATCTACATACCAAGTTTCATAGCGATCGGTTCAGTAGTTTTTGTGTGATCACATTACAAACATACATACAGAAAACAGAAATGTTTTTATGATATTAGTTTAGAAGTTTAGATAAGTCACAATAGACTTATTTATAATAAAAATGAGAAGAAACGGCGGGGTAAATATGCTTAAAATGGTTGTTATTAATCATAACAAAATTGAAAAGGTCACTATCATGAGGTTCATACATAACTATCATAATACACAAAAATAAAAACTAAAACATATAACCTTTTTATGTAACACACAAAAATTTGCGTCTTTCTGGCGCCGGTACTGTCAGTGACAAATGTATTTGTAGCTTGAATACGATACTTGTTTATAATAATAAGCTGGGGTCCTCTTTCAGTCTAACAACGAAACGGCCGATCTTCGATAATTTGCGTGAAGCCACGTATCTGCTTCGTGCGTGAAACCGACTGCGTGAAGGGTTGTGGTGGTCTAATAGACCAACACAACCCAAGTACTAGGTGAGATCGAAGTTCTGTAGTTAGACCAGGTTGTCAGACTTTTTTTAGAGGTCCAACTACCCGTAACGAATGCCACAGATGTTCGTATGGCAACCGGGACTGACGGCTTAACCTGCTCTCCGAGGCAACGGCGACGTCGTGCTCCGCGCGTGCCTCTCTCGTTGACAGGGGGTAAAATCCCCCACAACACAGCGGGGTCGCCTGTTGCATGACAGGCGGCCAAGTCTGCCAGGGTTCACAAGGTTTTTCTTTCAAGGATACATCTGAGGACCTGGCAATATGGATTGTGACGGAATACCATAGAGCGATAAGGCCGCCAATTGTATTAACCGTAATTTTAATAAACTTAGCTTTTTAATGTTTCTGGTGTACAATAAAGAGTTACATTATTATTTCAGTCGGCTCGAGTCCGACATACCATCCTACCCCTTAGCCCCTAGATTCTAGAATATGCATAAAGATACTTAGATACACTTTGTGTAAATACACACATATTAAACATAGTATCCATGCCAATGTCTTAGAGATAATTCATGCATACAAGTTTGGACACAAGCGAGAATCGAACCCGTGACATCTTACGTTTCAATCAGATGCTCTACTTATTTTGAACAAAAAAATCCAGACATAAATGAAGAGATAGACAAATATATACTCTTTATTATACACAAAACAATACGTTACGGGATTTTCATTATACCATAGACATACCTCTTCTCCAGACGTTACAACTTTTTCACTAAAGTGCTGCGTTATAATTATGTTTCCTGAAGCTAAGTCCCTTTTATGTCTGACAAACTGCACCTCTGGAATGAAAGAATATTATTATCAGACATGGTCGTCCTAAAATTTTCGTTGAAAATTAACAAAAAAATTTCCGTCCGTAAGCAAAACGAACCGTTTCTTGATTATAGGTACCGGGCATTAGATATCCCAGTTCTTGAGGAAGGGTATGGTCTATTTAACATCACGCTACGACTATTAGGAGCAGAGCAGTTATCATAAACCTTTTGCCGGCAAAAAAGGAAAAGCTGTCCGTCGCTTACTCTTATTCATTCATCATTCTGTATTCGTTAAGGCTGGTGACAGCAAAATTACGAATGCTGTTTCCCTTAATATTTTGTTACTTTGAGAATACAATACAAAAGAGTAAAATATTTTTACTCGGACAAATTGGACATTGGATTGGACACATTTTGGTTTCCTATGATATCTATATACAAACTCTATGGGCTTTAGATGACTTCCAATGTGTTTATTCGTATCAAGTACAGCTTATTTTTTAAAGAAGTAAAAACTTCTTTAGCGGCATTGTGCACTTTTTGGGATGGGTAAAAAATGTTAAACCAGCGTCAGGACACGTGACCCTGATCGAAAACTCGTAAAACGGAGCCGAGTTTCTTATATTAAAAAAATATAACATTCGAAATTCAAACATTTATGAGCGGCCAGGAGCGCAGAACTTCCAGTGTACCTTATGTATACATTTAGATATTATTATGTTATTACCTACTTTTTATTTTTAACCTAATTATATATATATATACAGATGTGTATGTGTGTGTACGTATATGCAAATACATTGTGAAGTTATGTCTTCACTTCTGACGTGCAGTCCTTCGACTGAGTGTTTTTTTTTAATAATTAAAGTACAGCAAAGTAGAACCCGCTCTCAACTGCGCAGTTCTAAAGAAACGAATTCAATTTACACCACGTATATAATTACTAAAATCTATTTAGCTACATGTTCGGAATTGCACTAATAGTTCCTGATTAAATTAATTATAGGGAGAGCTTTGATAATGCCACCCAGATCTGCAGCATTTACTGCAAAGTGTTCGTATCGTAATTTGATTATCACCGAACTAGCAATGAAGTTAGCTTAAGGCTCAAAAGCAAGAAGCTATCGATTATAATACGTATTCCTAACCGACTCCAAAAAAAGATAACAGTTTAAATCTGATATTAAGGGACGCAAATACAGAAGCTGTGTTAGGTAATAAGAATTGTTAAAAAACTTGTAAATGATAATACTCGGCTCATTATCAGACCGATTTTAAGTTGGTTGCTAACATATTCCTTAAAACAAGAAGGCATATAATTGCAATAAATACATACCTTTGCTTTCGTAATGTAAGTGGCCTGGTTTATGTTTAGTGTTGTGGATAGTTGACCTGTAAAAATAGATACCATAGATTAGTACTGTTTTCAACATATTAGCAAGCATTTATTTTTCCTTAATAAGACCATATTCATTCGTATTGACAAGGACCAACCACAGTAATCCACGAAATAACTATTAAATAAATAAATATATTATATATATTATAAAAATAATATTCTATGTTGTAAGCACAGTCAAAGGGAGCTTGCACCGGTACTCTGCCATATAATTAATCTCTCTTTCTGGAAAGGTGTCTTTCTAGAAAAGCTAAAAATTTCAATCGTCAAACCCTTGCACAAAAAAGATGATAAGGAGGAAATAGGTAATTATAATATAGGAATTAATAATAAACTCTCAATACTTTTTGAAAAACTGATGCATTTACGTATTCTTGGTTTCTTAAATAGCAATAATATCCTATGTGAAGAACAAAATGGTTTTCAAAATAATAAGTCAACCATGTTGGCAGCTTTTTCCTTTATAAAAAGCGTAAGTGATTCCTTAGATGCAAAAAAAACGTGTTTCTGGAGTACTATTTGATTTGTCCCATATATTTAATTATTTCTATTCTTTTTAGAATATAGATTACTGTAATAGGTTTAAGTAACTAAATGTTTGCATGCTGATTTAGTTAATGAAACATGCTGTACTTAATTTTATATGTAAAACAACAACACTATTGTAACCAAGTTTCTAGCAAATAAAGATTGTTTTTATTATTAATAAAATCTTTTTAACAAAAAAATAAACCGACGAAAAGAACTAAAAAGCAAAAAATAAATAAACCTTAAGTCTTAAGTATTGAGCTTATTTACATAAACTATCAAATTTTATATAAACTTATTTTGAGTCGGCGCCAAACAACACACTGATTAATTATCAAAATATATAAACTACTTTAACTACTAAAAACTACTTTATAAGCACAGATAAATAGTAAAAATATTAAAATTATCATTGATAACCATAGATAAGACAGCTTAAGTATACAATACATAAGACACTGTACTTTTTATAATTATCTTAAAGTACCCAAGACATTACATATTTTACTATAATTTTATATTTGTATTTTATAAGAAATACGTAATACACACATTTTATTATTGTTTTTAATGTGCCATCTAAAGCAATACATTACATAAATTCAAACCCAAATAAAACAAAAAGTACCTGAATTAGCTATTTATTAAGGCATAGGATATAGTTAACTCTTAGTTTTATTCTTATAAAAAGCTCTCTTCCTCCTCTCTCCTAATGAAAACTTTGCTGTGCCCAACAGGGTCCATAATTAGTTCTACCTTTATATTTAACATCCTATCAATGTAATTATGGAATGCAATAAAGTAATGAGTAATGAATGAGTAATGAGCCAACGTTTGCAACAAATGCAAAGATTTAAAATAACATTGCTTTGCGGCAAAAGACAAACATAATATTAAAAGCGTAAAAGAAAAAAAACAGCCCAAATCAAATTAATTTCCTTTTAAACAAATAGAAAAATGTTGGTTTGTTATATATATAATAAAAAACAATACTATCTTATTTAAGAAGTATACTGCTAAGAATATATCCAACAGCATCCCCATCTACCCTGGGTACCATAAAAACCATAGCTAAAACTTTTCAACACTATGGATAAGAACAGACATTTTGTGCCGACCCTTTTGTGAAGAACATAATGATAACAGTTATAATTATAGAAACTTATTTCATTACCTAGTGGTACAAAATTTTGTGCCAGAAAAAGCAACAGCGGTGTTGACGTATAATAAGGATGAACCTTGTAACAGTGAGGAGCATAATGAATGTGATACATAGCCGCGAATTTCAATATTCCAGAATACAAAATATTACAAGTAGGAATGCTCTCTTTACACTAAGAGGTTCTTGACAAATAGAGGAGATAGGCTCCGATTTAAGAACTGTCAAAAACGGAAGGAGATTGTTACGACTTTACTTGCTGACAGATTTTGAGTATATTTTGAATCAGTTACTTAATATTTAAAACATTACACTCTGCACTTTAAGTTGATTTATCGTCATGATCATTATCATTATCATTAACCAGCTCTTTTCCCAAACTTATTTGGGGTCATCGCAATGTGTTTTCTTCTATAATAATTATAAAAAATATTAAATTGAAAATAAAATAAATCATTACATTAATACGTGAAGAGAATTATTTGTTCCCCTTTTTAAGAAAATTTCGCGAACGTAGTGACGTGAATTTTGGAATATTTACAGTTTATATATAGAAGAAGTGCAGAAAGCTAAAATTTTTAAACAATATGTCTTACAACTTTAAAAATTCGGTGAAAACGGCTTAATAAAATTACACGCGTCCAGTATTTGTGATTACTTCTCATGGTAAGTAAGTCTATATAGTGACAGCTCAAGTTATACTGGCCAATAAAAAGACCAGGCGATCTCTAGTAATATATAAAGTCACATAAAAGACTGTCATGAGTATACCAATGCATAGATAAAACAGATGAAATGATATTTTCAATGATCTAAATTAAAACAGTATCATCTGTTATTTATACTAACTTGGGGGAATTTCTCTAAATATTGAGATGAACAGTGGGCTGGGGCTTTGAGTGAGAAAACGACCAGTAACGCAATATAAATATCACAAAAAAACCTTAAAATGAGGAATGATATTCTTTTCTTTCCATACAAAAGACTTTTAGCTCCTAATCAATGTCCGTCTTTTATAACAACAATTAGTTCAAAAGGTGACAACGTGTCTTATCATGTATTTTTTTTGTGTACAGAATTTTTTATAATTAAAAAAATATGCATCCATCTATAACCGACTTTAAACTATGTAAAACGAAAATGATGCGAACTACGATTGATCATCCATTGTTTAACAATGTGGCTATAAAGTGACAACCGAAATAATATGTTATGAGCCGAGCCCAACCATAAATTCAAATCGAGAACATTATGCGGCGGCATGGCCCAACCATGTACGGTAATTTCATTAATCTTAGTTTAATTTATGCATAGTTAAGTTAACTCCTGTTAAGCTACGCCTGGTAGTAATTATACTTTGTTGGACTTTATTTTGTTTATTCGCCAAGAAATGAGAAAAGGGTTTTCGTTGAGAGATAGTTTGAAAATGAAGAGAAGATGTGAGCTTAATTAAGCTAGAGATACCTTGGTTATAAAGGTGTTTTACTCAAAGCGGGTGAAAAGGTGTTGTGTAATCAACGTTATTAGCACATAACTTCAGTTTTTAGTGAACATTGTGATATTACACAGTTTTTATGCAGACTAGAGAATAAGAAGAAGCTAAGAACAAGAAAATTTTCTATTTCACAACGACGGTTATTAGATTATAAGGGTGGTAAAGAAAAAATATTTTCTCCCAATAGAATGGTAAGTGGTCATATCAAAACCAAGTCTATCATCGTCCTTTTTTAAATATAATAATGTAACAAAATATATTTGGGTTATAGCACTGGTTGCGTCTTATAGATTAATTAATTGCTGATATAAAGAAAGAAAAACAATAAGAAATACAATTGGAATCAGTATTCAAGTGATTTTAGCTAAGCTACTTATTACGTTTAAGTTAATCTGAAACTACATATTGACCACAGTGCTCAATGATAAAAGAAACAACGTTAGATATGCTATGCTAAAGATTAGTTCAAGTCCAGCTGTTATACCTACTCCCAAAACCGTTGATTTTTTTCTATTTTGAAATCGATTAAAAAGACAACTGCTAAATCGAATTAAATTTAAAACCAATGTCAAATTGCGTTTGAGTATTATCGTTTAAATACTTTAATAAATTATTTTATTAAATTAATTTAATAAAATCCATAATTGGCATCGTTATTGTGGTTGAAAATATTGCATTGTGTTTTTTTAACTATAGAACAAAAAAATTAAAATATTCCCATTTAATCCTGCACTTGTATATAATTCATCACAATTAACTAACAATCATTAAGTTTATAATTTCAACTTTTTGCGAAAAAGGCAAAAAATTACGTTATTTTGGATTTTGAACAGTAAACAATTACGAAATTGTTTACTCCTGTCTTGTCCTTATTTGCTAGAAGATATCAGCAACACGTGTAAATCAATCCCACGGAGAAACATGCAACAGCAACACAAAAAAATCCAAAATGAATCGAAAAAGAAAATGTATTCATTTCTTAGCAAACAACGTTATTATATACGACATTCCATTCCATTCAGAACATATTATAACCGCTATTTACATTCATACGTCCAATAACATAAAAAAATTTAGACGCCACGTTTATAGGTCATAAAAAACTGAAAAATTTCCTTTAAGCATTATTCTCTGTTAACAGGATGACTATGTTTTGAATTCAATCACGAATAGCATCAATTTGAAGTTTTGCTTCTTGGCAGCTTTATTATCTACCAAGAAACACAATGAAACCATAATCTTTTACTGAAGTTTACAAATTACTTAAAAGTCTAAGCCGAATTCGTTACTCAAGTGTTAATGCTGAATATTGACCGTTTCCAACTACATAGCAAAATATTTGCTCGCTCACAATATTACTGCACCAGCATTCCTCTAAAACAAACCCTCTAACTTGAGGCTAAACTCATCAGCATTTAGCTTCAGTAAACATTAAAAACTTAAACACATCAAGCAAGTTTCAGTTCCATTTGTTTTTACTTCGAGCTGGCATTACTATGCATTGGCACGAACGAACGGGAGTATCAATAGTGATGATATAGTACTACGGTGCACTGAGCTGCATATATGTATATTTATAGTCAGGCCATCTCGTACTATAATTAAATGGTTATCTGTCGTCTCTCCTTGGTGACATATTTAAAGAAACAAAGAGTAAATACATTTGAAGATGCTTTGACGAGTAGAAACTTCTACTGGTCATCACTTTACCGGGGTAACGGTGAATTGCTATATTGGTATCGAACCGACTTAAATCAGTTCTTAAAAAAGTTCTGTGTTCATCTCAGGTTCAGGGCAACGCTTATAGGCAACAGAGATTATTTTGCGCTCTCCAGCGACGTTTGCCTCTTTTGAGGGACGGGTAATTACTGGTTATCTCCCGTGAGCTTTCCGCTACATTGGTTTAAATCACCTTTTTGTAAACTAACACGAAATGTCTTGAGCAAAATGAGAAACTTTAGGTCATTAGGAGAAGCTAGTCTTTAGCGAAGTATTGCTTATACTGGTAGTCCACTTAAGGTTGAAGTGCTGGTGTATTTTTCCAAGAGACGACGTGCTTTTTGCCTGATTAAGCAACAAAGTTGGCTTGATATTCTTTTTGTGTGAGTCGAGAACATTATCACACATAACACTATTAAATAGTGTGTATATTAACCAACATTCACAAAACTTTTATGAATGACTGAGTGACTGAATGACTATTATCAGTGATACTTATAACAGTTCATAAAATATAAATATGATTTACATTTTCGGAAGAATTGGTAGCCATTAGGTTTACCTCACGGAAACGTTCTATTACGCCAATAGGTTTTAATGTATATTATTATATATATGTACCAATTATCAAAACTTCCTCAAACAGACTTTATATTTTTCAAATTCGTAACGTAACGCAATGTGTCTAAACTGAAGACGAAATCTGAGAAATGATGACCTCAAAAACTAATTATTTTAAAACCAAACTAACATGAGTCACAAAATATGAAATCTATATCCTTATCTCATTTCTTAAGATGGTATATAATTAATCTATAACAACACTTACTTAGTTTTGATGCGGTGACTTCTTGCGTCAGTTAGGCGTGATCGAGTCAGCTTAAAAATATCTGGAACAAAGAAAAGTATTTATAATTTCAGCTTGACCTGCGTGTAGGCATGTAGTATAATTATAATTATTGTATTAGATGCAATACACTTAAGTACCGAATTTCTGAACTACTTTAACTAATTTAAACTACTTCGATCTTCAATCTGATCTTACAAGCTGCTATGAAAGATGTAACTTGATTACTGTATACAGTATTTCCACCGTTGCGCTAAGGCGTCCTAATACAATCTAAGCTTTCGAATAGTTTGAGACACATAACACTCTGTAAGTTTACCAGCTAGCTAAACATTATCGTCAATCAAGCTTCTCGTTCGTTTCTCCAGGGCCTCGGAAACAACTGAGCACAGCCTATTGCTCCTTTTACTTTCCGTACTATTTGTTATTGAAATGGTAATTCTTGGATCATCTACCCAAGAACCAGCCAAGATATTGTGCGCCTCTCCATAAAAAGTAGTAGAGGTGATGGAGAGAAAAGGGGCGAAAAAGGCAAGTTATTTGAAAAAGATAGAGAGAGAAAGAGAGAGAGAGAGAGAAAGAGAGAGAGAGAGCTCTACCTTTTCAAACAATGTGTCTACTTAGTGATAAATGTTTTATAAAAAAAACTTAATTGATATCTCTTACCTTATAATTTTTAATCACTTTACATTTGTAAAAAAATATGTGACTAACGATTTGAGTAACTGTTCAATCTTTTGTCACGACCCTTATAGGAATTGTTTTTATTCGGACTTTCCTATGACTTAACCGTTTTGCTAGATCCCATGGGAATTGAATTGGGAAATTCAACCTTATCCGTCCAGCCATTTGGTGCGCTTACAAATTTCTTTTTTGTTTATACAAATGGATTAAATTGAATGTTAAACAAGTCATTTGATTATATTTATTAGTTTTGAAGTTTAAATTATTACATATATAAATATCACCTTTAAATAAATTTAAGTATTAAATTCGATATTTTGAACACTCGACGTATAAAACGTTCGATTTATAGTGGTCGATCAATTGATATTCGATTATTTGTCATTCGATTTGGTATAGTACACCCCTCAACTTTTGGGAATGCGAAGAAATCAAATAGTCATGTGAGACTTTTTGTGTTGTATATAAACGTATTATTGGTATTGCTATATTTAGCAAAAAAGACCCGCGCAGAGTAAATAAAACTATAAACTGTGTATGTAAAAAAAACTTTTCCAGACCATATTCAAACAAAAAAGAAATTCTCTAAAAATATTATATTTTCATCAACCTACCACTAGTTTGGAACTTTGCATACTTTGCACTCATAAAACTGCAGCCGTAACCGACTTTAGAGTAAAATGAAAATAAAAATTAAAAAAATAGAGATGCAATTTCCAAACGGTTTAGTTTAAAAGTACCCACTAGTGAACTAACTCCCGATGCACTACAAACTTTGCGTTGCCTGCGGTCCGAACTAGTGCTGAGACATAAAATATTGGTATCGTAACCATTGATACCCATAACCATGATTATTTTTGTATTAATTGGCAATGCACCACTGTGCGGTTTTGGAGAAATTTTTTGCCTCGAACAACCACAAATTGGAACAAATTGTCGCCTGCGGTATTTCCGGACCGATACGACTTTCAAACTTTCAAGAAAAGAGCGTACTCCTATCTCAACGGCTGACAACGCACTTGTGACTTTTGAGTTGCAGGTATCCATGGGCGAAGGTAGTCACTTACCATCAGGTGACCCGTCTGCTCGTTTGCCCCCTATAATATAAAAAAAAAATATTATAATAATAATAATTAAATTAAGCTGTCATATTACTAATACATTTTGTTTGATTTGATCAAATCTTTTAAAACATTCTACATTATCAAAAAAGCGCCGATTGACTACAAAGTTTTTTATAATTACAAGCGCTAATCTTTTTTTTTTGTTTCACACTGAATTGGCAACATCTGTCCAATAATCAGACATGCCTAATTTAGCGTTGAGCCCGTAACCTCTGCGTTTTTTTTAATTAAAAAGACAACGCCTGCTCGGAAAGAAATCCCTGTGTAGCGATTTCATTAATACGAAAAATGAATTGATGGCTGCCCGGCCGCGGCCCGGAGACGCAACGTATCTATTTGCCGAAGTATTCAAATTTCATCTTTTGTTTGCTTGTCTGGAACCGAATCAAAATTTATTAGATATTTACATTAATATAGGAGTTAGGCTAACAAGTTAATTTTTCACTTTTCAGTTTCTTTCGTCTTTCGTCAGTTTGATTTATTGTTAAAAAGTTTTATAGTTACATTCAAAATGCAGCAAATTAAGTATTGAAGTAAAATAATAAAATTCTGTATTTTAAATTAAATAGCTTTATTTCAGAATCGATTACCTCATTTTCTCATTCGATGCCCATCACTAGTTCCTCTTGATAAAGTTTTCCGTTTCCAGACCGCTAATCCATACTAAACTTTCTTAATATCTGCACCAAATACAACTTTATGTTCACAGAAATAAGGCACATTGGTGCAATAATAAAAAAAATGTTTGGTGGTGAAGTCTCCTTTAAGTTCCAGACTGTTTGAGTCCTTAAAAGTTGAAGTTAAGCATTGTTAAATCACTTTTGGATATTTTTTTTCTTTAAGGTAATTTTTCCTATTTCTAAAACAATATTTAGATGTAAAATAGCTATATATTCTTAATTTTCATGGTAACAGGTGACGATTATATAAAATTTCAGCTTGCTGAACTAACGTAAATGAACCCGTTTTATTGCTTGAGAAAAGTGATGATTTTATCGCTATTATGTGTCAATCACTACTGTGATGACTACTAATATGAATCAAAATTGATAACAGGTACATGAACCACCTACGATTTGCTGACGATTTGGTGCTGCTATCAGAGACGGGGCCCAAACTTCAGTACACGAGTCACTTAATTAAGCAAGTTAACAATCGGCTTACAGATGAATCTTACCAAAACAATTTTGATGACTAATAGCACTAAGATAACAATATATGTTGGTAGGGAGCTGCTTAGATATAAGGACCAGTACATATACCTGCGTAAACAAATTATCTTTAAGAACAAAAACAACAACCACGAGGTGGAGCGTAGAATATAACTCACATGGAAGATTATAATATTGAAGCCAATACACATAAAAAGTGCTGAATTCTTGTCTTTTACCATGCCTGACATATGGTTGCCAAACCTGGAAATTCAACAAAAATGTTAAGAACAAAAAAGTTGCATGGCCATGGGGAATAGAACGCAGCATGTTAAACATCAAAAAATTCAAAGATAAGACTTCCGAAAATAACAAAATGTATTAAAGCAACATATGGCTTAGCACATGCTCTAGCACTAAAATGGAAGTGGGCTGGACACATAGCACGTCTTCAAGACCAGATATGGACTAAAAGTGTAAGAAGATGGATTGGCCCAGAAGGTAAAAGAAGGAAAATACCGTTGTTAAGATGGAAAGATGGAATACAGCTGACCCCAATTGGACACAAAGAGCCCAATGTAGAGAGGACTGGATATATTTAGAGGAGGCCTTTACCGGAAGAGGGGTTCTTGCAGATTAAATCCTATAAAATATTCGTAAAAACTAATGTTGATTGCTGTAATTTATTTTTATTTTTTTCTTTGTAATATTAATTTAAAACTTACTTAGTACTTTAAAATAACCGGATAAGTATAAAATTAAGTCTTTTCAACAAATAAAAGACTTTATTTTTTTTATTATTATGTGACAATCAATACAAATAAATAAAATTGAAGTGTCTCATACAGTTATTTGCATGATGCCTACGCCTAAAAATCAGTTTTTAATTTCTTTGTCTGTCTGTTTGTTCCGGCTAATCTCCGGAAAGGATTGACCGATTTCCACGGGACTTTCACTGGCAGATAGCTGGTTTTATAAGGATTAACTTGGGCTACTTTTATTTAAAAAAAAAATATGGGTTCCACGCTAAATATATAAATATGTACTCGCGAGCGGAAGCGTGCGGGAACTGATCGTTTAACATAAACTTTAATTTACTTAATATACAAATGTCAATATATACTACGTATTTACATTCTAGGTAAATAAACGATAAGTATTCTGCCATTTATTAGATATCTTTACACTGTATTGTCATGAACAGTGCTAGTTCTCAACAATAGATGCAAAAGTTCTGAATAGACCTGTCTTTCTACCTCAAACAAAGTATTATCCTGAGCTAGCGGGATAAATACAGGCCCAAGTTCACGAAATAAACTTGATGAACTGGGTACATTCTTTAGCCGTATAAAATAATATAAGAAAGAATTAAGAAATACATTAATAAAATGATTTTTTTTAATAAAACACAGCATACAACCAAAAACATAGTAAATAAAAATACAATTTTGAATGGGTAAAATTTACATAAATTTTATATATTTGCTGTAATGATGGGTCATTATCACATTATAACCCAATGTCTATATTGATTAGTTTTGAACAATTTTTGTTGTGTGTAGAATGTTTTTCGAACCCTGGGATTAGAAACATGACTACCTAGCCAAAAAATAATTTAAAAAAATCTATTTTTACATTCGAAAATAGTATATATAATATATCAATTTTATTTAAAAGCATTAATAATTGTTATCAGTTTGACAACAATAACGTAATTAATTACATTCAGCCGGACATCACAAATATAGTTACATACATACATACATTATGTTTATCTACACGACATATTCCCGCAGGGCTATGCAGATACAATGGAGCGTTACTTCGTTTGATACTGTTTCATAACTGCAACTGCCCAACAATTTCTGCAGTGGAGACAATCGTACGCCACAAGAGTATACGCAATTGAGTTTCACTATTAATCTTTCTGCAATTTCTTTTAGCGAACAGTGCATCAATTAAGCAGACAATACCCGGTTGAATCTATTAATAAAAAAAAAAAACGAGAAGTGAAGGCAATCGTGGCGGTGTTCGCTCAGTTCGGACGATGTTCCTAGACTATCTATCTATCCTCTGAAATTCAACTGGGCAAAATTCGATACACTGCAGGACAGATAACATGGATGTTTTTTATTTCTTTGTTAAAAAATAAGTTACAGTTAATTGAGATCAGTTTATTTTGAATAAATATGACGCTTAGTTAAATGTTTTAGTAAATATAAATTTACTGTCTATGTCGATTCTATATGTCAATATAGAATTACAGAAAAACTGAACGGATTTTCATGCGGTTTTTACCAATAGATAGAGCGATTTATGAAGAAGGTTTAAGTGTACAATTTGTTAAGGTTTTGTGTAAATTGGTTTAAATATGATGATGATTGTTAAAGTAGTCTCTGCTGACCGTGCAAAGCCGACGCGGGTTGCTAGTTTCTTATACTTAAGAGAAAATTATTATAGCGTCGTTTTTATTCGAATAAGGTTGTAAACATGCATAAATGGTGACCTTAGTGGTATAATAAAGATAAATACTTACAATTTCTGTACCTAGCTAGAAGATAACACCTCTGTCTACGCCTTTAGGGATACAGAAGTGAATGTATGTGTGTACCTACAAGACCATCTGCAAAGTTGTCTTGGTAAGTGTTTACAGATGTTTTTACTCGCTTCCATGCTACTAAATAATTTCAGATATAATGCCAAGGCTGCAGAAATATTTTTGACTCCAGTAAATAATTATGAACTGACAATAACTAGATGAAAGGTATCCCCCTATGTCCTTTTCTGTGGCCCTGGTATCGTATATGCAAAAATTTCACGATAATGCATTGAGTAGTTAAGACGGAAAACGGTAACAAACAAACTCACTTAATTCACGCATTAATTAATATATATAATAATAGATGGGATTTATTTAGAACTAAGTCCTAAATATTTCAAAATATATGGTAGAGTATTGTGAATTTCCAACTCATTTACACACAAAAGTGATCCAGAACAATTTGCTCTATAAAATTCACGAAGCGTGTTGAGCACAGCATGGAAAAGTTTCATACACTAGGGGCCCCACGAAACAGATCACCAGAGTTTCTACTGCTTATTGTAATTTACTGAATGGTTTTGTAATGTTTTGTGGAGAAAATCAACTGCACCTTAAAATATTGTACCACTATAGAGCTTTAGCGTTAACTTAATAGTTAACCCTAAAAAGATAACCTTTTTTATGGTACGGAAAAGACGTGTAAGGTGACTGTTAGTAAATTTGTAAGATCACTATCTTAATAAAGATTTTTTTTTTATGAATGGTTCCGATTTTCCATGGTCTTTCTTTATAAATAAAATTAAAACATGGTTTTTACTTTAGAATTTTAATAGAAAATTATCTTTTAAAAAAAGTATCACCGACTTCAATGTGCTTTTTAGTGGAAAGTAGATGTATTTTGTTTAAATATAATATGGGTAGGCCAACTAAACGCACAGCTCCAATGAGTTGTTGTTTCATATGGTATACTTCCCAGATGGTCCCATTTAAATTTTATCGAAATCTTTAATCTTTCTTAAAAATCAACAAATATCTAATAATTGTATACATTGATTATGTTTTCGTTTGCTCCGAAACCTCGCTGTCTCATTGGAGCAGTGCGTTTAGTTGGCCTACCCATAGCCACATTATACCCATATTATATTTTAAAAAAATACATCTACTTTCCACTAAAAAGCAAATTAAAGTCGGTGATACTTTTTTTTAAAGATAATTATATTCATGGCAATTTTAGTTTCTGCGGCAAGATTAGTAGGTAAACAATATTTTATCAAATCGTTTACCATCTACTTACACACGTAAGCAGACACCCAGGGAGTGGGCCACCATTTTAAATATTATTTTAAGTAAATTCCAATTTTAGGTAAATTATAAAAAACACTAAACGCGCTGAGAAGTTGAGGTGGAGGCGCTGTTAGTTGAAACACAGGTTCCAAGCCTAGTTCAGCAACAGATACTGATACCGGACACGAGTTGTTTAAGACCAGGCACTCTAAAATAATTCCAAGCAAGCTCCGTCCCCATGCACCCGCCACCCCGCACTTCATATCCCGCGAGCGACCGCGTCGACTCAAAATTCTAATTTTATGAATTTTGATTTTAGAATAGCGAACATAGGTGGGATGGAGGCACCTTCATTTATTTTATGAAATAAAAATTTTAGCAATTATGATTTTTTATTGAACACTAACTACTACATCAATACAAATAAATAAACTGCACTGTAAAATTCCCAACCACAAAGTTTCTGTAAACATGTATAGGTTTTCTGGCTAAATAGAAATATTCACATTCGCTCATTCAACATACAAATCAATTAATACTCCTAACAATATCTGTATACACACAAAATAACAATTTATACAAAACGGTGATATTCATTTCATACATTGCTCCATAACTCAGCCATCATTTACCAACAAACATTTCGAAATTTCAAACCAAGTACTTTAAAATACGCGTGATAATGTACATTATTATATTATTTATTGTCTCCAAGTAACCATTTAGGAATGATTTAATTGTATTGTTGAAGTTTCTATCTTCATGAATTTATGGTTGGGGTTAAACAATCTGGCTGTGAACCTTATTTTGTTTTAATGGTCGTAGTGCGTGGTCTGGCGAAGTTTTAGTTGAATTTACTTATTGCATGGCTAATTTTATTTCAGTCTGTAGCGTGTAGAACTATGACATAGTTTTGAATTAAGGAATTTTGTCTATTGCTTTAAAACGTGTTGTGGAGGAACGGGTCTTATGTCCCTCCAACACAAAGGGAGGATCTTCCGACCAGACGAGGTGATTATGCCTGGCGGGCCGCGGCCCAACGGTTGAGTTGTATAATTATACTATATATACTAATCGCCGCGAGAACTTTCATACCGCGATGCAGGATTAGTAGTTACTCCGTAGTTAGTATGTTTTTGCTATACGTGGAAGTCACCACAGTGTTATTGAAGAAAATTACGTGGAAAATGATAAGTCAATAGATTGATATTTAAACTTATTAAGTTTTTTTCAGTTGCGCCTTGCCATACTCATGGCTTCTTTAACTTTCAAATACTTTTTTATTTTTATATATCCAATAAACATACTCAAAATATTTATTGATTTGAAACCTGTCTAAAAAGTGTTTTTATTTAAATACATGTAATCACTAGAACAATGCACAAGAAACGTGCGGTGTCGAACCTAGGGGCCGTGACGGTTGCAGGAAAAAAGTAGTACCTATCAGAATTATCGGGCAAATTGGAAATCGTGACAGTTGTATATTTGACATTTATTTTGCATATTTGTATCAAATAACATGAATCATGTCACAAAAATAAAAGACAATCACAATTTTAACACACTCTACAGAGACAGACTATACCTACCAACATCAAGAGTTAAAATGCTAATGCCAGAGTACCAAGATGGCTGTAAAAACATACAACAAATTACCTATCCACATTAAAACTGAAACTAAGGTTTCACTATTCATTAAAAAACTTAAAGCATTCCTTTTTGATAAATGTTTCTATTCAGTTAAAGAATACATTGAAGCATAACACATTACGTATCTTCTACACAAATAACAGAAATTATTGTTAAGTTAACATAAATACATAAAAAAGGAAAAAACGCTTTTGATACACAATAATATTAAGGACAGTAGAATAATATGTGTCGATGTAAAATATAATAAATGCCTTTGTATTTTACAGGATTTAATATTGTTCAAATATTATACTATATTAGAGGTTCATTTATCTATTATTCTATAATATTAGTATTAATTCATTTATTTTATCTATTTTCACTCAAATTCATTATTTTCATTCAGCTATTCAGTTGAGACAAATTGTCTACATATATACATAACAACGCATGTACCTTATAAATATTATCACGAAGAAGTTCTTAATTAGTTTTAAGATTTTACATTATTTTTGGGAAATTATAAAATAAACATAAAACTGTTTCGGATAGGTATTCAATAAGAAACTAACTTACTAAATCTGTAGTGCGATGCAGGATCAATAACTACGAAGTAGTTCAGCCTATCTTAGCTAGATGGCGCTAAATTCTTAGTCACTTTATTAATAATGGTGGTTCCTTTTTTTTTATATTTTCCTATCGTCTTCAATATACAAAGTCTGAACATCAAGTAAAAAGTACATACAAATTAATTTTTATTCGTGTGAACATTTTTCTTTGTCTTAAAATGATTCGTGTGTGCCACTATACATTACGTACAAATGCTCACTACATGAAACTCGAGCTGTAGAAAACTGGATCAAACTTTACTTAACTGTACTACTTGCTCCCAAGCGAGTGCTAACCCATATATTACACTCGCATCTGTTTGCTCGAAGTACCACCTGTAATGGAAGTTGTGATGGACGAATGAAGGGGTTAAAAACTACTAGATTACGTACTGTAACTTTGGAAAAGATGAAAGTTTGACGTCGATTGTAAGTAGCGGTTCCTAAAATGAAGAGTAAAGAACACTTACTGAGAACTGGTTAAAGATTGATTTATACTAGCAACCCACCCCGGCTTCGCACGGGTAACAAAGCACAGGTATGTTGATTTTTTCCGATATCTTTAACAGTCATCGTCATATATTATATCAGCCATTTTACACAAAACCTTATTGAATTATACACCTAAACCTACCTCATGAATCACTCCGTCTATTGGTGAAAACCGTATGAAAATCTGTTTGGTAGTTATTGAGTTTATCGCGAACAGACAGGCAGACAGACGCGGCGGGGGACTTTGTTTTATAATATGTAGTGATGATGATGAAATAATTGTTAACAGTTTCGATAGTAAAAGACGGTTGAAACTGGTTTTCAAGTTACAAGTATTACTCAAAGCAAGTGTATTATTGTGTAGCGTGCGGCGACCATTTTATTTCTGTGGTTTACAAATAGTTGTCCTGAGTCTGGGTATAATTTGTTGTTGTTGTTTGAAAATTTGTAAAGTCAAGGCACCCCATGTGCCATCATCATTCCTAATATGGACGTTGTCTTTAAATCTTACCATATTGGAGTCATGTGGATTCTTTAAAACTGTTACTGAACTAATGAGATACAGTCACGCAGATTTATAAAATTTTCTAATGCTTTACTGATGGGTACGTACCTTGTGTAAAATACACAAGCAATTTTACGTACTCGTCAGTAAAGCCTCAGAAAATCTAATAAATCTAAACCTTAAAAAACAGTTCTGTTTTTAGGTAATTGTGTTTAACCATTTGGTGGAAGTAGGATCTCGGACTTTAGTATTTTTAAAGTTTTTTTTAAGTATACCTAGTCACTTTTTTAGACGCAGATGTATTCGATTCGTAAATAAATTGCCTGTGCCTTTAGTATAAATGCAGATTTTTTATTATTTTTAATGTTTTATTTTTGTTATTCGCTTTATTTGGTAATTAAAATAATTCTCGAAAACGAGCCTTTTTCAAGATAATTTTTTCCTCACATTTCCAGTGCCTCAAAGAATATGAATATCAAATTAACAACACCTAACTAATTGCCACACCGAGATCCCTAGAGGTGCATTAATAACCACGTCCATTACTCACCGTAATTCCCGGGATAGTCCGGAATGTCGCCACTAATCCCGCGAGCCCGGGGCGCCGGTGCAACACTGAAACAAAATTAGAAATAATATTGATGCATTATTAAGTTTGGTATGAAGTAATTATATGTTTTAAAACTTTGTCTATTAAAATTGTTATTTTTTCTAGGTAAAAGTCAGGAATATTACTTGTTTGTTGACTCTTTCAGTCAACAAAAAAGCAATAATCCTGACTAAGTTTATATTGTTGTTGGAGTTAGTAGAACGCAATATTTCTGATTACCAACTTGGGAAGATGATGATGATGATGATAATGAGAAAGACAAGCACTGATTATTATGACTTCTTATCCTAAATTCAACAGTCTTAGGAGAAATTTTGCCTCCCTAAGTGTGATCTATCGAATGTGCAAATATTTCTAGATTATACTCTTATTAACTACCTGACAATTTTTTAGTTCTTCAAAACAGTATTCAAAATGTTTGAATGTCGATAACACCTACGTCACACCCCGTAGTGTTGCAAACGTCCACAAGCTATTTTGTCTACCAGTCAGGCCGTATATGTACATACTTCTTTTGTATCATAATTAGGACTAACAAAAGTAAACCAGCCGTGAACACGTATTAGTATTAACGTATTGCGTATTAGTTTCTGAAAGAAGAGTATTAACAAAATGGTTTGTAGAAAATAAACAGGACGTAAACGCCGTACACACGGAACGAATTCACGCACAATTTGACTAGACTTTCATTTAAATCGTTTCGTGTGAACTCAAATAGGTCAAATTCAAGGTCATTGGGTGGTCAGGACCGCCTGACTTGATCGAGTCACATCAAATCGGTTCGTGTGTACGCTACTATCTACCAATTTCATCATTTAGTCTGCCTGCGTGGATGTGTTATGATTGTTTTTTAAAGGATAATTATGTGTATTTACGTATTATTAAGGCGTTTTTTTTTTGTTCGGTGGTTATATTTATGAGATGATTTATATTATTAGATCAATACAAGTAGCATTTCTTCAAAAACAAAAAATATTACGTTTGAGGTAACTTTTCTTACAAACGTCCGCCTGGCACAGAAAATAAAATGTAATGAAAATTGGCGATTTAGTCGTTACGTTTGGACGCAAAGTTTATTCGTAAACCATGGTGGAGCGCCAATATATTTATAAAATGCATACATAATCGCACCATAATATATTTCGTTATATTATTAATTTCATAGTCTTTATGTAAACCACATTCTGTTTGTCGAATGCAATTAGTGCTGGTACTGCTGTAATATTGCCAATGTACTCGACGATCTCAAGAGATGGCGTTAGCAGTCTTCAAATAATGTAAACGCGCTGCACCCTGATTGGTGCGAGAAAAAACGGACATACCCTGCTCTCATCGCTTTTCGCTAAGAAGACGCCTTTTTAATATAAAATTTTGTTCCGCCACGGACATCAGTTATATTTCTCGTGAAAAGAAGCTGATTTTCCATTAGTCCTATAGCCGTGTAGTGTTTGGACTCGCTTATAACCTTTACAAGGTGTATGTGGAGTGCTTTAGTCTTCGATCGTGACCGGCCGGTCAATACCTTTCAAGAGACCGTAGAAACCTAGCCGCTGCTCGCTGCCTTCTGGAGGATCGGGACTTGGTCGGTGTTGCAGGTTAGTGCTGGCATGATTGTTGCGATCGATAGAAGTGGTTTACTTCCCTACACCTCGTACGCTAACCGTTGAGCAATCACACCCTGGTCGGGCTATTTACACGCCTGACCATATAATTTGGTCCTTACGAGTACGGATAGGCCAGTGATTCACGTAAATATTGGTGAATTTACTTTCTATTCATATCATAAAAAAGATTCACGTAATTCTAGTGAATTCTTGCCGCCATTTTTCCTCGCTCACAGATTTACGTAAAATTGGTAAATTCTGTGTTTAAAACGCACGAGAACTACGTAATTATTGGTAGACTCGTATTTAAATATAATTAATTGTTAGATTTGGTGAATTACGTATTAATTGGTAATAATATCCATTATACTCAATTTAGTTGAACTTATTTATACCTACCCACTTATTAACCGCTCCACCACTGTACTTTACGCTAAGTCATTTTAGGATTTAAATTTAACTTGTGTTTTTACACTAACTAGGTAGATATACCTATCACTTTGTAGTTGTATTGTGATATTATTTTATAAACATGACGGAAAGCGAATCAAGCCGCGAAGTCATGTTGGTTATGTTGAATCAAAAGAAAGAATTATTATTTCAACGTATTAATCGTATGTACACATCGTCGAAAGGTATAATTTCTTTCGATTCATCAACGCGAGCTAACGAGAATTTTCTGGCTGAAACGGAGATAATAGATGAGTTACGCGATAAATTTGAGTCCATTGTTGATAAAATAAATAATATAAATTTGTTATCAAAGATTACGGTCAATCCCGAGTATTCTTGCCTCGATTCATTTGATGATTTATACTCGAGAGTTAAACGCGTTAGAAATAAAATATTAACCACTTCTAAGGTGCGTTCACTCGAGACCAGTAGCTCGATCAAGTCCGTAGTGAAATTAGAACCTTTAGTAATTCCGAGTTTTGACGGACGCCCTGAAAACTGGAATACCTTTTATCAGTCTTTTAAAGCTAATATTCATTTGAATCAACAGCTTTCTGACTCGCAACGTGTACAGTATCTAATTTCTAAACTCACCCACGACGCACTAAAATTCACTTCCGGTATTATTCCGTCAGGTGAAACATATAAAATACTGTGGGATAGTTTGGTTAAGAAATACCACGACAAACGCTCATTAGGTACATATTATCTCAATAATATACTGGACTTAAAAACTTGCTCGCACACTGCGAACGCTCTTGATACCTTTGTTAGTAAATACTCCGCTTCGATTTCAGCTCTAAAAGAATTAGGCATAACAGATCTAACTGATTTTATTTTTCTTCAATGCGCTTTGAGAAGGATGGATCCTCAAACCATCCAAGCCTTTGAACTTTCGATTCGGGATGTGGAAGTGCCTACGACACAACAGCTTATCGCTTTTATACAAGATCAGGCTAAGATTTTGGAGCGCTCAAACCCGCGAAATTGGTCATATACGAAACCCGCTGCTGTTGTTACGTCGCCCTCACGCGACCGGCGCGTTCATCACACCTCCAAATCTTACGCAGCAGTTACCGCGAATTGTTGTTTGTGTAGTGGTAACCATCGACATTTATATGATTGCGCTCAGTTTAAAAATATGCGAGACGCAAGGGCTAGATATGAGTTTATTAAATCGAAGTACGGTTGCGTTAATTGTTTAAGCACTTTACATAAACTTCCGGATTGTAAGAGTACGTCAGTCTGTTTCTGTAATAAAAGACACCATAGGTTATTGCATTTTGATAGTAATAATTCGCAATCGCATGCGGCTATGGTAAATACCGCCGTCGCGTACTCGCCGCCGCCCGCTCATCGAGCGACCGTTACTTCGCCCGCGCCTTCTCATCGCGCTCACACGACTTCGTCATGCATTCGAGCGCCCCCGCTTGCTACAGAACCAGTTACACATACACAGTCTTACACTTCTTGTCATAAGGGTGATATACTTTTGTCAACCGCTCAGGTATACGCGCGCTCTAAGGGTAGCGCTGGTATCAAATCTGTAGTTAGGTGTTTGATAGATAATGGCTCGCAGAATAATCTAATAAAATCTGCTTGTTCTAGTTTATTAAATTTACCGATAATACCGTTGAATAATTCCTATGTTAAAGGTGTTGGTTCCGCTTCAAGTCCGATAATCGGTTATGTTCATTTAGACATTGAATCCCGTATTTATCCGGATCAGAAATACACTATACATGCGCTTGTTGTAGAATGCATTACGGATCAATTGCCTTCGAAATTTATCGATTGTGATCGCGACCTAGATTTTCGTAACCTTCCGCTCGCTGACTTAAGCTGGAATATTCCGGGCAAGATTGATGTATTGTTAGGTGCCCAGCTATTCCCATTTATATACTTAGGAAATATGGTCGAGTGTGGGCCGCGCGCACCGTGTGCTTTATCTACAACATTTGGTTACGTACTTATGGGAGATTACCCGCGTAAACATATTTTACCTACTGCCGCGTCTTTTTCTGCGTTAGCGCTTAATGATATAGTGCAAAAGTTCTGGGAACTTGAAGAAGTACCCATGAAACGCTTGTTGTCACCAGAGGAGACAGATTGCGAAAATATTTTCACGGCTACCGTGACCCGTGACGACGTAGGTCGTTATACAGTTGCATTACCGTTCTGTAGGGACCCTTCGGAATTAGGTAATTCACACGCTACCGCTTATCGCCGTTTCGTTTCACTCGAGCGTAAGCTCCGTCAGGCACCGATAGTGCGCGAAAATTATAACAAGGTTATTCAGGATTATATTGATAACAATTACCTCAGTCCTGTTAAAGAATCTGAGCTGTCCTCTGATGGTTATTATATACCGCATCACGCAGTAGTCCGACCTTATAAACCGATGCCGCGCATCGTATTGGACGCGAGTGCTAAAACGCATACAGGACTTTCGCTTAACGATATATTACATATTGGACCCAATTTACAGGCCGATCTGTTTTTATTATTGTTAGGTTTTAGATTATTTCCTATTGCAATGAACGCTGATATAAAACAATATTATTTACGGATTGGTGTACCAGTAGACCAACATAAATACCTACGCATTTTATTTAGATTCAACGAATCGGAAAAAATTCGAACTTATGCCTTTAATAGGCAACCTTTCGGTCTCAAGTCAAGCCCTTACATAGCTATGCGCACTGTGCGACAGCTGGCTATTGACATGAGTCCGCTCTATCCTGATGCCGCGAAAGTGGCAGAGACCTGTCTGTATATGGACGATTTGGTTCTTTCTATTGCAAATGAGGATACTGCCACGCAATTAGCTCACAACTTGATTAAGTTTTTCAAATCGGGTGACTTTGACTTAGTGAAGTGGTCTAGCAATTCACCAGTGCTACTTGACTCGCTTCCCGACACGCACCGCAAGTCGCTTGATTTTGATGTTGACAATAATGTCTCTAAGGTCTTAGGTCTCTCATGGGAACCATGTGAAGATAATTTTCATTTCACATGCGCCGCAATTAATGAAAGGTGCACCAAGAGAAACATACTCTCGATGGTTGCACGACTATTTGACGTGCTCGGATTGGTCGCGCCTGTGATTCTCTATGCCAAGTTGTTAATTAAGGAACTGTGGCTCAGCAAGTGTGATTGGGACGATCCTGCACCGGAGCACATACGCACCCGTTTTTTCGCTCTTGCGCAAGAACTTCAAATGCTTGACACTTTAAGGATTCCACGTCATGTAGGCGTCGAAGTTGGTTGTGAATTACGTCTTGTTGCTTTTTGTGATGCTAGCATGAATGGTCTGGGATGTGTCATTTATGCCCATTGTACCTACCCGTCTGGCATTCAAACTCGCATTCTTTGCGCTAAATCAAAGGTTTCGCCAACAAAAATCACTACGCTCGCTCGCTTAGAATTATGCGCTATTTTACTTATGTCAAAATTAATAAAAACTGTGCGAGACACATATGCAACACGTATGACCATTGCCGGGATATACGCATTTTCTGATTCCACTATTGCTTTATCATGGGTTCATTCTTCACCACATCGTTGGTCAGTTTTCGTCGGTAATCGCGTCGCTCAGTGCCAAGAAAACTTGGACTCTAAACATTTTTATCATATTGCCGGAGCTAGTAATCCAAGTGATTGTCTTTCGCGTGGTATGCTTCCATCGCAACTTTTGACCCACGATTTGTGGTGGAAAGGTCCTCCGTGGATTCGCAGCTCATCTGAGAAGTGGCCGATTAAGCCATTCTCGCTTAATAATTGCTCTGTCTTGCCTGAACTCAAGGCAAATGTGTTGGCTGCCATTACTCACACAGAGCCGCCGTTGCTGTGTACGTTAGCACAACGTGTTTCTTCTTGGGAAAAGTTGCTACGTATCACCGCATATGTATTAAAATTCGCAAGACCTAAAGTTAAGGTCAAACCTCGTTCTATAGCAGGGTTGACAAGTGCTGAGAATGCGTTAATTCTCGCCGTTCAATCTGTGCACTTCTGTGAAGATATCAAATTGATCAAGGCTGATAAATTACCTTCAAAAAGGCTGCAAAGCCTCTTCGTCTTCTTAGACAAACAAGGGATTTTACGCATTGGAGGAAGACTTTCTGGATCAATGCTTCCTTTCGAAGCTAAACATCCGGTTCTTCTCCCTAAACGCGATCATGTCGTTGACTTAATAATACAGCATTTTCATGTTGTTAATTGTCACACCGGACCTGGACTTCTTATGTCTATTATACGACAACGCTACTGGATCTTGGATGCCAGGACTGTTATCAGGTCCAAGTTGCGAAAGTGCAACACTTGCTTTAAATGCAACCCAACGCATCCAACGCCTATAATGGCTGATCTTCCTGATTACCGTGTTTCAGAGGCCAAGGCATTTTGTCACACTGGTGTAGATTACGCTGGTCCGATAAGGACAATCCTTTCTCGCCGCAGAGGTCAACATGCGCAAAAGGCGTACATCGTTCTTTTTGTTTGCATGGTCACACGTAGTCTACATATTGAAGTGACCAGTGATTTAACTACTGAAAACTTTCTAGCCGCTTTTAAACGCTTTATTTCCCGTCGAGGACCAGTTTCATGTCTCTATTCCGATAATGGATCTACTTTCATCGGTGCGAAGGCACATTTAGATGAGCTGTATAGTTTTTTATTGAACTCTAGCTTCAAAAACGCGCTGTCGAATGAGTTGCTCTCTCGACGCATAGAGTGGAAGATGATTCCCCCAAGATCACCAAATTTTGGTGGGATGTGGGAAGGGAATATAAAGAGCATGAAAACGCATTTATATAGAGTAATAGGAAGTCAGTTACTTACATACGAAGAACTGCAAACTGTTCTTACTCAGATAGAGTGTATTCTTAACTCTCGTCCATTGAGCGTATTATCGTCAGACCCTTATCCTGAGGTGTTAACTCCCGCGCATTTTTTGATGTCTACTCCGTTGCAATATTTACCCGCTGCTGATTTGTCAGATCAACGATTGAGTCTGTTAGAACGTAAAAAGTTGTTAGATAGTATGGTCCAATCCTTTTGGAAGAAATGGCACTTAGAGTATTTGCACACGTTGCAAGTTAGGCAAAAATGGGCTACTCCCGACAAACCGGTAGAAATCGGAACTGTTGTTCTTCTTGAGCAGGAGAATTCTCCACCGTTGCATTGGCCGTTAGGAGTAATTACGGACGTGTTCAGAGGCTCTGATAACGTTGTACGCGTGGCGATAGTTAAAACGCAAACTGGAATTTACAAACGCGCTGTAACTAAATTATATCCTATTCCTACACAATAAATTCAACTTAGTTTAAACCTTATTTTTTAGTTTAGGCCGCTATATTTATCATATTTATTATTTATTGGCATAATGCATGTGTTACTCTCAGTCAGTTAGAAAATTCGCGTGTTTTGAAACATCTTGTGCTGTTCCAAGGCGGGGTGCATGGTGGAGCGCCAATATATTTATAAAATGCATACATAATCGCACCATAATATATTTCGTTATATTATTAATTTCATAGTCTTTATGTAAACCACATTCTGTTTGTCGAATGCAATTAGTGCTGGTACTGCTGTAATATTGCCAATGTACTCGACGATCTCAAGAGATGGCGTTAGCAGTCTTCAAATAATGTAAACGCGCTGCACCCTGATTGGTGCGAGAAAAAACGGACATACCCTGCTCTCATCGCTTTTCGCTAAGAAGACGCCTTTTTAATATAAAATTTTGTTCCGCCACGGACATCAGTTATATTTCTCGTGAAAAGAAGCTGATTTTCCATTAGTCCTATAGCCGTGTAGTGTTTGGACTCGCTTATAACCTTTACAAGGTGTATGTGGAGTGCTTTAGTCTTCGATCGTGACCGGCCGGTCAATACCTTTCAAGAGACCGTAGAAACCTAGCCGCTGCTCGCTGCCTTCTGGAGGATCGGGACTTGGTCGGTGTTGCAGGTTAGTGCTGGCATGATTGTTGCGATCGATAGAAGTGGTTTACTTCCCTACACCTCGTACGCTAACCGTTGAGCAATCACACCCTGGTCGGGCTATTTACACGCCTGACCAAACCAATTCAATCATGAATCTGATTAAGTAGTAAAATTGTATCGTGTGTTTTAGTGTATAAAACATCAAGATAGATATATTATTTACATTTTCAGATTTCCTTAACTGAAACAGCCGTTTTCAAAATATTACGTAAAACATCATTTGAAAACTTTAAAATGCTCTCGTGTAAAGTTACTAAAAATCAAATCCGACGTTTTTCTACGACGACGACGCAATGTGTTTCTCATTTCAACCCGCTAATTTTTTTTTCATTGTTTCTATGGGCTCTGCGCAGATGTATAACCTATTTAATAAAAATAAAATAAATTAAATCTGTTTACAAAAGTAGAATAATCACTCACACACATAAAAAAATAGGTTGAATAGAATACCTGCAACTTTTAAAGTCAATTTTTTTTTAGTACAAAACGATACCATATCACTGCCAGGCAATTTCACGTGCTCAGGTGCTTTTGATACCGACTGTACAGTACACAGTGTATCCTCTTTATATAGAAAACAGTAATTATTATTCCCCTTCTATCCCTCATAAGCAGCGGGTCGAAATTTACTGGAATTTAATACCGCTCTTCCAATTTAACATTTCGACGCGTCTGTGTTGTTACTTTGTCAGTCGGTGTTAAATAAATAAGCTGAGAACACACTCAGAGCTTACCCGGATACGACTTTAAACAAACTATTATCTTTATTACGCTATACGAGTAAAAATAAACTGGAGTGCTTGTTTGTAATGTATCACTTATATATAATATATTTTTACTAAACACATTTTTGTACGTCTGTATGTTTTTTCTAGTTAACCTTCAAAACGGCTGGGCGGCTTTTGATGGGATTTTCACAAGTGCATACGAAATGCTAACGTCTTAAGAAGTGACTTAGGCTACTTTTATTTTAGAAAAAGAGCTCAGTAATAGGTATGCCCACGTTTCTTGAATGCTTATTTACTAATCTACAGGAAAAACTTTTTCATTTTAAACTCATAGCTGAATTCCTGGCACATTACGACTTCCATATAAATTATTCAACTCGGCTTACTGCTGGAGGTGGGCACCTATGTGTGCCGACGGCAGGTAACCAGGTATCTTCTAGAAGTCGTTGGTGCACTTTTATGCCACTGATTTGGCCTAAGGGTATAAGGTCCTATTGCACACAAGTATACGGCCCGTTATGTACGTTTAAAGAACATTAAATGCGTTTCGCGTGCGTTGTGTGATCATTGAAAATATTTTTTTAACTTCCAATGTTACTTGCAATCGTTACCAGTTTCATGTATATTTTATCAAAAATCTAAATGGCAATTAAATAATATGTAATCGTAAAATTCAAATTATTACAAGTTATCAAACGCTTCCTAACAAATTTTATATCACATCGTAACTCAGACAAATCGCGATAAGAGAACACAACCCATTGCATCCTCAACATAACCTGTACAGTCGCGAACATAAAACTTTAAAGCCAATAAAACGTACCATCTCACAGTGTGAGATTTTGGCTGAGTTGGGGACATGCCTTTTTATGCTTTTAATTGATAGATTACGTTCAGTAGTAGCAAATAGTGGAGCTCTGACGAAATTCCTTAGCTTTGTTTAGGAAATATGATTTTTTTCGTGAAAGGTCAATGACCTATTAAAATCAATAATTTTATTACTACTGCTAAAATATTGCAAAAATTTACTTATTGAGCTTATCGTCTGATTAAATACAATAAAATACACAAATTATAATAAATTCAACATTATAACTTATAATATCAGAGAGTTATTATTACTTTTTCTTTTTTCAGATTTTATTTTATTTCTCAGATTTCCTTTTGTTTCCGCATTTTATTTAAATTGTAAAATATAGGAATAACAATCAGGTATCATACCCCAAAAATTGAAATGTGTTTATTGTAGGATCTCCGAAATATTCGGTTTCTAAGTTTTTTATAAATTTCTATGGAAATAGGGTTGTCAAAAGCATTACTTACAAAATCACTATAATAAAAATAAAAAAATCTACATAATACAGGTATTTCGTTTTATATGGATACTAGCTGCACCCCGCGGCTTTGCCCGCGTTGAAATCGATGTTTAGCAAGTTTCGCAAGGTTTACGTTTACTAAAATATTAACACCTTGGTAGGTACTACGATAGCCGGGGATGATAGCAAATTATTTTTTAACCGTGTTTATAATACACAAACTTTCGCATTTTATATTAGTATTAGCAACCCGCCCCGGCTTGTCACGGGTACAAATTATACGGCTAAACCTTCCTCATGAATCACTCTTTCTATTAGTGAAAACCTCAAAATCCGTTCGGTAGTTTTTCAGTTTATCGCGAACAGACAGACGTGGCGGGGGACTTTGTTTTATAATATGTAGTGATTATTGGAAGTAGGGAAGATGCAATGTCAATTTATTTCCATATCGTGTTCACTGACGGAGAAAATAAATTGTCTTCTCTGGTAAGTGTTATCTCACACATGTCTGTTGAGTTACTATCATCTGTCAAACCGATTGCGATAAACCTTGGTATGTAGATAGCTGAAGATCTGGATTAACACATAGGCTACTTTTTATCCCGATATACCTACGGCATCGTGACTTACGCGGGTGAAACCACGAGGCGCTGCTAGTCATAAATATTTTTTGGAGAGTAACGGACATGTAGCACCAACTATAAGTTTCCACATAATTTGTAACAATTTTAATGCAAAAAGTCTGAAATTTTTCCGCACTATCTCAGAGCTGCTGGAGAGTGCTACTAATATAGTATGAATGCCATCGACAAGCCAACATTTTAACCCAAAAATTACAGCAAACGTATTACGGTGTTTGTTCGATAGTGCTGTTCGAGCAGTGTTGCCGTCGTTGATAGTGCATTCGGATGCACAACATCTACTAACAGCGACAAAACACACACCCAGACACAGAACAAATGATCATACTCATCACACAATTATTTGTCCTGGGTGGGAATCGAACGCACACCTCTGGCTTAGCAACCAAGATCACTAGACCAGCAGGACAGGTAATATAAGTGATGTTGTAGTCAAGTGTTGATGTGCCGTCAGCTATACATGATATTATACTAAAACTGGACATCTAGTAGAAACTGACAAAACAAGCCATAGATAGGACGCACTGGCACTCATTAGGGAAGTCCAAACCAAATTATCCTGTAATTAAAGATTCTCAGAATCGAAAGTTTCTGTGTTGACAACCCTAACCAATATATTAAAAAATTAATAACTCAGTCGTCCTGCCGTTTATTTATTTAATATTTACGTATGACATAATATGTAATGTAAGGTTACTTTTAGCCTTAAAATAAAATGCGGATATCACAAGACTTTGAAATAAAAAAATATTTTGTCAAAATAAGAAAAAAATTAATTAAGGTGTACCGAAGGACTTTTAGATAGTTTTTTTTTACATAGAATATAGTTGTACACGTTGCCGACCGAATGGTGAAATATTATAAAGAAAATTCTAACGCATAAACGAGAAAAAGCATTTCTATGGGTTTTTCTCAATATATCAGAAAAACTAAATATCTCCTAATCAAAGCAAAGGAATTTCGTCGGAGTTTTACTCTGAGTTCTTACTTTAGGTAAACTATCAAATAAAAGCATAAAAAGGCATGTCCCCAACTCAACCAAAATCTCACACTGTGCATCTCAACATAGCTGATAAGCACTTTTTTATTTAACTGTACTCAACCGATAAACTGCGGAGGGAATATTTGAAATGTCTTTTGGTACATTCGTTTGCTTTGTGGTTTTTAGTGAACAGTGAATGTTGTCATCCATTAGAAATGTTTGAAAATTGGACTCATAAATTTGGACTGACTGTTACTGACAATACAAAAAATCAACCTGCTAACATACACACACTCAACTCTATCCCGAAGGGATAGGCAGAAGTTATTATTAAACACCCATTTTACCAACTATAATTTCACCCCACTTACGTAATAGGGGCAAGCCTATTGCTGTCAGCCGGAAACTTTTGAATGAAATATGGGGAAATTGGGAATGTTAAAATTATTAAGAAAAAAAAAATGGATAAAATAATATGTGGGTGAGATGTGTGGAGTGGAGTTATTATTAAAAAAAAAAAAGTATCATATCTGCCTGTTTCGATCTATAATCGCCCGTTTCCAAATGGTTGAGCCTTGTGAGAAGAAATCGAGCAAACAAACTCACGGCCACTATAGTTTGGCATCCTGTAACTGATCTGATGATGGACCCTGGAGGTGGATAGTGGAACTTTTCAGTGGCTACTAATAAACCCCTCGAGTTTCGGTTTCTTATGATTCCTTTTGACGAGCCCAACAGATTGGTCTTGGTAACGACGGTTTGGTGATGAAACCAAAAAATCCGAAAATCGTTAATTTGTTGTTATATACGTCTGTCTGTCTGTGAGTGTATCAAGACCCTTTTCCTCAGGAACCCGTGAAGTTATTAAGTTTAAATAACTATCAAATACCTATATCAGCAGTCACATGGAGCTGTAATAAAATCAAGCTTCTAAGTCAATGCAATCAAAAGATACGGCCATTAAGCCGATTAACGAATTTGAACATTTCGTAGGTAAATCAAAACCTATAGGGTACTTCCCAATGACCTAGAGTCATGAAATTTGGTAAGAAGCAAGGTCTGACATCACAAGAAAAATCCGAAAGTTGTTAATTTGTTGTTATACTACATAAAAATAGTTTTGTGATTACAAACAACTTCTATTTTGCGGTTGTAAAGTTGACTTTTTTTTGAACTGCAAAGTTAAGTTTGGCTTTCGGAAAATATCAGCTAAAATCTTCGAGAATTGATTCCCGAGATGGATGTACTATTTACATAAAAGTTTGTTTGCTTACGGAACCCGCTGTCCGTTTCTTTTTTAGTTTTAGTGAATTATATTGAAGAAGGAAAGTTTTCATTAATAACTAACTTTTACTTGTGCTAAAACATTGTTATAAACAGTACTTTTTTGTTTTTCTAAATATATTTAATATGGCTTTTTTACATTACAAAGAATTTAACAAGTTAAAAAGCTTTTGCATGGTCGTTACACACGTGAATAGCGTTTCATTACAAATAAACATACATTCGTAGCTACTTTCACATCTGTACTATTATGAAGCTAAAGGCCAACAATATGAACGCTGTAGAAAGAGTATTTCAAACTAAACTGACAATATAATCTGACCCAAGTTTACTGTCTATTTATGCGCGAACTAACTGTCAAATTGCCCTTCGGTGTAATCCCATCAGCAATCGTTCATGCACAGCATTATATATGTTAAATATGAAGAAAGGGGAATATCACTTGGTGAGTTAAAAAAGGAGAAAAGCATTTTAAATTATTTGGCGCGAACGATGTTTTTTTACTTGAAGCACAGACATTGGCCGTGGAGCATAAGTAATACAAAATGGCCGCCTTTATTTGAATGAATTCTTATCTTTTGTTTTTATATTCTTAGGCTGCAGGGTTTAAGTTTTGCTATTTAATGAGAGCCATATTTTAAATAGAGTGAATAAAATGACTAGATGAAACGAAGGTTTAACAATTTGTGTTTAAAGTTTTTATCTCAATTTCTTATCCATCCAACATATAAAAATTATATTTGAATTAGATAGACTAGTTATTGACAAAAATTAAAGGTTATAATATCACACTTAGCCTCATTAAAGTGGAGCTTTCATTAAAGTAATGGTAGAAACTGCGAGACAAGACCGTTTCATAATCCCACTACTCGTAATATTATAAATGTGAAAGTTTGAATGGATGGATGGATATTTGTTACTCTTTTACGCCAAAACTACTGAAACGATTGCGATGAAATTTGGTATGTAGGTAGCTGGGGACCTGGATTAACATATAGGCTACTTTTTATCTTGACATTCTTACGGGATCGGGACTTACGCGGGTGAAACCGCGGGGCGCTCCTAGTAAAAATATAAAGTAAATCCTTACCGCTTATATTGTCTCAATATATGAGTGTGATCTTCATACTTCTTGCATACATGAATTGTAATCGCAGTACCTGAAACAAGATAACAAAAACATTACGTAACATAACATTACGCCGGTAATGTAACATAGAAGTAAACTTAGGATTCACATTACTACAGAGATCTGAATCCACGTCTATTTACTTGTGCTTACATCATGAGTAGTAATCTTAGTTTAGTAACTGAGATATAGAATACATAGAAAAGTGCCTACAGAGCTCAGAAAATTGCAAAGATCAACCAAATAGTATCATCGTTAGCTCAAAACGGTCTAATCTAAACTAATATTATAAAGAGGAAACATTTGTGTGTATGTTTGTAATGTTTTCACACAAAAACTACTTTACCGATTGCGATGAAACTTGGTACGTAGATGCGTAGCTGGAGACTTGGATTAACGCATAGGTTACTTTTTATCCCGACATTCTCACGGGATCGGGACTTACGCAGCACAGTCTGCGGCTTGTGAGAATATTATTTACCCACTGCTACTTCTTCTCGTGGACTGTACCTACTCCGGTACTTAACTGTCATTTGATGAGTTTGCATATTCACTGATTAGTTAATGATTTACAACACGTCTAACTTCAACGGTGTACTATGTTTGCCGAATATATAATTTTGTAGTACAAAGTATAATATAATAATCTATTAAGCAGTTAGTTGTCTTAGAACTAGGTAATAACACACACATAAAGTAGAACCTGAACCTATTTACTGCTAAGAACATTTTGTCGCGTAACATATTTTTTAGCTTTTGATACCCAATTAGCTGTCACATTTTTGTAAGCCTGTCGGTTATGTCAATGTCCCGTATTTTAAGACACGAAAATCACCTTCATAAGCATACACACGCAATGTCTTCACTTAAACAAAACGTCAGGAAGACAAACACGACAAGTCAAACAAAATACTTGAGACTTTATGTGTCGCAATTAACGATTCGAAATTTGAATTCAAAACAATTTGATTATAAGGGCGTCGTTTAGTTTACAGCGAGTCGTAAAGGTTTAATTTGTTTTACGCGTTATAAACTTTCATTACGTTACACAAGAGATTATATTATTATAACATTTACGAGCGTTTACGGCACTGCGAATTATGACTATTGCTGAGATATCTTAACAGTTATCAATAAATCATTAAAACAAATCTTAAAACTCGTTCAGCAGAATTTAAAAGATATTAACCTGATATAAGTCAACCTTAAATGAGTCAAAATATTAAAGACCCAATTTATTTATAAAGCTTTTCAATACTAAAGCAATAAAAACCCATAAAATATATAAGACATTTGGTTTATAAAAATGTGCGGATGGATGAAGAACCTTCTACTACCACTGAGCCAGTCAGCTTGTCACCAGGGCCAGTGCAAGCTAATCAAAACGTCAGGCAATTCAAAAGTATGTTACTTATAACATGATCCTGTTAATTCCCGTACATATACCTAATAATATATCATGGAACGCAAAAGTTTAAAAGTTAGTATGTTACAATTATCAAAATCTGCATGACACATTGATCACCCAGCCTGGTCTGAGGATCTTTGTGTTACTGTGACTTGATACCCACTTCTCCACCCTTTTAGCCACTCAAGAGAACTGATTAAAAACATGAAGCAAAATCTACAATACCAGCCTCTTCTATTTACAACAGCTTACTTCCATAAAATGATTAGAAGTTATGATTCTCGGCAAGATTGTATAACTTGTTTAAAAGTAATAAAGGCGAAATACAATTATTATTATAAGAACTGAGTGTTAGGTTGTAGGGAAAATACACAAGACTCTTCTCTACGAAGGCTGTACAATATAATTAGAGGCGTTGTATATTATTCCTGAATTTTCAAGGCTTAGGTCAAGAACGCTTACTGTAGGCCTTTTGTAAATATTTAAATAATATATTATCTTCTACACAAGCTTAGATAGCTTCCTAATGCATTTTTAATGACAATATTAGTAGAATAAGAATGAATCCCAATTCCCACTAATATTATAAATGTGAAAGTTTGAATGGATGGATGTTTGTTACTCTTTCACGCAAAAACCACTGAACTGATTTTGATGAAACTTGGTATGTGGATAGCTCACCTGGATTAACATATAGGCTACTTTTTATCCCGATATTCCCACGGGATCGAGACTTACGGGGGTGAAACCGCGTGGCGCTGCTAGTTTGTTATAAAAACAGATTTTTACAGACATGTCAATTTGTTATAGTGACACTAAATGTAGCCGACATATCTAATAGCCCTTGGGAAGTATCAGAGGGCTTGGACTTCTTGTCAACAGACAGTTCAAGTGTCAAGGTCGTAGCCTGACCTGCTTGAGGAAGAGCTTACACTCCTAAATCCATTCTTATAACCAATATCCCTTTCCTTCACTTCTTATCTACCTTTCCCTTTCAATATAAGCGGTAGCGTAATGGCTAAGGCGTTGGACTTGCGATCAAGTGGTTGCGAGTTCGAACCCCACCCAGTGCACTACCGTCGTGAACCCACTCCAGGACAAGTGATTGTGTGATGAGCACGATAATTTTTTCTGTCTGGGTGTAATTTGTCTATTATATCTACGTATTTAGATATTTATATGTATGTTTATTAGCAGTCTGGTTACTGTACTGGTAAAAAAAAAAAAGTGTATTCCCAATTGTATTGTCACATCCTTCATTCCCGAACTGCTCGGTTGACGGTAATAGGCTTGCCCCTATTACGTGAGTGGGGCCAAAATTATATGGCAATGTGTGGGTGCTTAATACGCCTCTGCTTACCTCTTCGGGAATAAAGGCGTGAGTGTTTGTATGTATGTAGCCTTGAGAAGGAATACCGAAACAAATTCAAGGATCCAAGTCTACTTAAAGTGCAAGTGACATGTCCAGGGCGGTCTTTAAATAAAATAAAAAACCCAGTAGACTAGATAAATTCTGGACAATGTATTAGAAAGCCCTGAAGCAATCAAACATTTGGGTAGGACATTGAAAATACCCATAATTGCTAGACTGCTGTTAGCACTTACCCTAGGTTCCTCTCCCTACCCATTTTTCCTTATATAATAAAATAGAATATTCACTTTCACTAATATCATAAATGTGAAAGTTTGGATGGATGGATGGATGTTTGTTACCCTTTCACGCAAAAACCACTAAACCAATTGCGATGAAACTTAGTAAGTAGATAGCTGGAGACCTGGATTAACGCATAGGCTACTTTTTATACCGATATTCCCACGGGATCGGGACTTACGCGGGTGAAACCGCGGGGCTCTGCTAGTATACAAATAACAATAGATCTTAAACTTACTACTAAATACAAATTTACCTTCCCCTTCTTTCCCATCTTAAAACGACTACTGTACATTCTCAAGAAGGATTGCTGTCAGGCAGGCGGCCGGCCATAAACAGCCAAATCCCTTTGCAATGTTACACATTGCACCGATACTAATGAAAATTGGGATAAGGGTAGGAATATAATGATTACTAATATAATTGTAGTCAGTTTCCCTGTTGAAGTGTAATACAGCACTGAGTTTTCTTCATCAAACTATCATCAACCGTTGTAAATGTAATGAGTAAATCGATCAAACTAAAGAGGATCTCGTTACAAGCAATACGCCACTTAAAAGTCTATGCGCATAATATTTCAAAGCTCTCCGCTTCGAATACAACTTGAAATTGAAACCATCTTTAATCGTTATTTACTAAGCAATTTCTATTAAAATTGTAGATCTCCACTTTCGGGAATATACATCTTTACTAATATTATAAAGCTGAAGTGTTTGTTTGTTTGGTTGCAAATCTTAGGAACTATTAATTCGAATTGAAAAATTATTTTAGTTTTATATAGCCCATTTATCGAGGAAGGCACGCTACGACCAATAGGAGCGGAGTCAATGAAATATATTGCAAAAACGGGGAAAATTTACAAACGCATCCATGAGCCATGCTTCGGCACGTATGGGCTGGCTCAACTCCGCTCAATACCATGGCCTCACAGAAAACCGGCAGTGAAGCAATGCTTGTATTGCTTTTCGCCGCCTGAGTGAGGTTACCGGAGGCCCTAACTCTTCCCTCTCCCCTATTGCCGTCCTTCCCCTCTTCACATTCTCCTCCCCTCTAATCCCCCTCTCCCCTCTTCCCCCCTCTCCCCCTTGTCCCCTACTCCCACCTTAAAGAGCAGCAACACACTTGTGACTCTTGAGTTACAGGTGCCCATGGGCGGCGGTAGTCATTTACCATCAGGTGACCCGTCTGATCGTTTGCCCCCCATTACCATAAAAAAAAAAGTTGCGCGGGACAGCTAATAAAATAGTGAATTGACACAATAAAAATCCAGAGCTATCATATCGTTAAATTCTCCGACCTCCATGAGTCCTGGCCTGGTAGTGGGTCGGGCTGGATGTTACTTTTCCAGAAGCAGGCCCGAGACGCGACATGTTCCGCGCGCGCCTCTCTGATCTGGAGGCGGGAAAAGCCCTTCATACTTCAGGGGTTCCCGGAGGCTTACTTCTTAGGGTCCCTTGCAATAGACCCACTTGTAACGGAACGGCGTTTCTTCAGAAAAAGTAGATTGTTTAAAAATTTTGCATGCTAGTACATATTAGCAAAACATGTATGTGCTCTATAAAACATATGTAACACCTTTGTATACCATGTTTAATGCAAATAAACATATTATTATTATTATTATTATTATAACACCGTGTGGTTTTAGTCGGTTCAATTTCGACATGCTTACCACTTTACTGTATTCAACTGTCAGTCTGTCAACTATCAGTTGAATACACTTTAGTGTTTCAACTAAACGTAAAAAGTAGCAGGTTCGATTAGCACTCAGAGTAAATATTTGTATGCATGAAAATATTTTTTTGCATAGGTCGTTAAAAAAAATGTATAGAAATAGGTTCGAGAACCCGTACAAGCCATGCTTATTGATTACTTAAGTAAATTCATTTTAACTAAACCATTTTTTCCTTATTTTAAGTTCTAGTAGCTGGGTAACCGTGATTCGCTCGGCAATTTTTTTTAGGTTTAACCATGTTTTATCAGAAAATATGTAGATAAATATAAAGATAAAGATTATATTTATTGCATAACTGTGTACATAGTTGTTATTGTATGAAAACCATTACAGTTTTTTCAGGCCCAAAAGTCTACCCATATCGGATATGCAATAATTGATGATTGTTGATAATTTCTAATTTAAATTTATAGATAGAAAATTTTCTAATTGATAATTTATAGATATGTATATGATAATACGATAGGTATTTCCTGTTTTTTTTTATTATATTGATAACTTTAAAAGCGAAACCTTATCTCAATATAAAATTTTATACAAATCGTTAGAACCGTTTCAGAATATACACAAAATATACATACACTCCTTTATAAATATACATACACTCCTTTATAAATGCATACAAGAATTTTTCGTTTAAATTACTTAATTATATATTCATAGTTAATACTTACTAAATTAAAGTAAATAAAAGGAAAAATAAAAATACAAATACTGACACTAAATTACTTTGATAAAATACCAGAAATATTCAGTGAGTAATTTTAATAATATCCGATATTGGAGAATTCGGATCATTTCACTCTCCATATGGAATAACCGAAATACCCTTTTGACAGAATAATTTAAGCATAATCCTACTTCATGCTGGCTTAATCGAACTTAACTCTGTCGTAATCTTGTGTCGTAACTTAATTTGAATCAAACGAGTTGTTTGTATTACAGTCAGTAATCACAACTGTTAATCTCGTCTATAACCGACAATTATATTTGAATATACATAGATCTACAGATATATACATACATATATTATTGATTATACAATATCAAACAGGATAGGAGGAGCTAGCCGACGCTCAGGGGGTGATTGCGGATGTAAGCGAGTTTATCGCTGCTTTCATTCCTATAATTATCTGAAAACAGTTTTAAAAAGAATTTAGTTGGGAAATAAATGGTCTTTTGCCTTGAAATAAAAAAAATAAGAGTATAACAGATGTTTTTTTTTATCGTTTTTAGGCACCGACAACTACAAAAAATCAGGTTAAACGCAGTGACGTCATTCGCAGAATATGAACGAAAAAAAAAAACAATCTACTTATTCCTTAATTCAACTTCTTTCGTCTCATCAACTCAATGAAGTGTTTTTTAATAAAAATAAAATTTTTTTGCACAATGATTGTATTTCTTATTTTTGAAGTGAAAATTCTTTATAATCGTTTTTAGACACCGATGACCGCTTACTATCAGGCGAGCTGTGTGCAAGTTAGTTGTATAACAATCTGATAAAACACACATAGAAAGAATACAAATAATAAAAGCAAAAATATATTACATACGACCAACTTTAAAATATTTGAACAAATTATTTATTTATTTCGTAAAAACCTTATAAAATATAAACATTTAACATTATAATATTTGTATTTAAAGCAAAATGAGCTTAGTAGCACACTTTTAGTAGGTTGAATACAACTTGTTAACGCGGTGACGAAAATTGAAAATTTTCAGTGTGAAAATTCATTCGAAGCGTGAATGAGGTCTCATTAAAAGATGGTGTGCCCACAAATTGCAATTTATTGTCCTAGAAACGACATAAATTTGTAATACAAAGCTTTTATATTCACTACTGTGTTTACGTTGGATATTTTATAACATTCCAGCAAGTTAAGTATTTATATTTATGAAATACGCCATGTTAAAACTGTTACTAAAATAAAACGCGCGTGGTGTCTTTGGGACCCGGTTGGAACGAAGTTCTTTCCGCTATACATAAATATATTTAATCGACTGAATAAATTGTATCAAAATATAGGAAATATTTTAAAAGCTCAAAATTAAAATTGCGCCATCTCTGAAAGCTGCCTGAACTTATATATGGATAATTAGTATACACAGATGGCGTAAATAAAATAAACCAACAGCGGTCAGCATTTTTCGTTGTGCTAACACTTTTTCCGTCTAGCCCTCATCCGCGGAGCGTCTGAAATCTAACGTGCGGTAAGGAATTTTTTGACAATAATGTTCTAAGATTGACGTCAGGGATTTTATAACCTAATCTTTGCAATATCTATATAATTAAATACTTTATTATAATCACATTTACATAATTATAGTATATTCGGCTGCGATGTCAAGGAACTGGGCCTTGATTCCTGTTTAGTGCTAATATTTGTATGGAGAAATATGTATATATATAACAAACAATATTTATTTAAGTATGTTCATCCGTGTCCTAGAACTCATAGCGCAGGCTATACTTAGTGTTAGTCTAAGCAGCAACGTGTTGGGCGACGTACGTCTCGCGCCTGCTTCCGTTAGGGTGACGTATACCCACCATATACGTCACCCTAGCAGAAGCAGGCGCGAGACGGTGGCGTGACGTGTTCCGCGCGTGCTTCTTTGCATGAGTGAGGGAAAACCCCCTGCACACTATAGTGGAATTGTACGTTTTTCAACAGGCGGCCATGTCTGCCGGGGTTCTCAGGGATTATCTTTCGAGGGTGCACCTAAGGCCCTGGCAGTAAGACTACGAGACTGAACACCGTGTGATTTTAGACGGTTCAAGTCCGACATAGCACCTAACAGTTTAGCCCCGGTGACAACGTGTTATTTCGACTGGCCTGGTTGGTCTAGTGGTTAGTGATCCTGACTGCTGAGCCAGAGGTCGTCGGTTTGATTCCCACCCAGAACAAATAGTTGTGTGATCAGCATGATTATTTATTCTGTGTCTGGTCGTAATCTATCTATAATATGTATGTATTTAGAAATATATAAGTATATTTACCAGCAGTCTGGTTACCATAGTACAGGCTCTGCCTAGTTTGGGATCAGACGGCCGAGTGTGAGATGTGTCAAGTTATCATTTAAAAAAAAATATCCTAGAATTATTATTACACATCATTCACCGTCTTTTGTTTTGAAGGTATTACAGAACGTACGCATTACAGTATATAAATATTGTTTTAAAAAGGTTAACCTAAGGGTAAACTATATGTTCACAAATTAATAATTACGGTTCGGATTCTACATAAACCACGTCTAAAGGAACGATATTGAAAGTAATTTAGAACAAAATATACTTGTGGAATGAAAAACTCGTTAGCTACTGAAACAAAGCCGCCGACGTAATGGTAAAAGGATTACGTACATGTGTATATGCTTAAGAAAATCATATAACTTCTAGCTATTATTCCTAGATTTACATTTATTATCTTTCACTGTATAGTTTAAACTTTGACTGCTGACATTTCTACTTATAAAAGTTATAAAAAAAAACAGTTTTATTTACATACTTATATGTTTGTCGATTTCTCGGCAGCAACTAACTGATTTGAAACAATCAATGGCAAAATAAAGTCAAGTTTTAAGGTTATTCACTGTAGTATACATCTTTAATAAGAATATGATGTAGTATATGTATATTATCTGTTGTCTTGAGCGACGCGCTCTGCTAGGCGTGCGGTAGCGGAGGGTCTTCGTAAATCAACCGGTGCAGAGAGAGTGAGTTAGTTGTTATCAAATCATTAAAAAATATAGTATTTACCTAATGCCGTTACTTTACCTTATAATGTTATTAATAAAGTGCATTTTACATTACAATACAGCATATCTATGATTTCTCCAAGCTGATCGCAAGGATTTCTGAAGCCATGTGGTTGTGCAGTGTGCAGTGAATCTACAATTACTTATATGTAATGGACAAATGCATGTTGATAATTTTTAAAGAGGTTTTATATCGATCACGAGGAAGCATTCTTGCTTGAATGTGGATAAATTAATTCTGGGACATTTTTATTATACATACTACATATGTAGGTATAATATATTTTGTTAAAATTAACTGCCCAAACTATCTGTCTGATAATCATATTGTATATTTTGAACGCATTCCCTTTCAAAAAGTGTTAAATTTCAAACACTTATTCAATGCTTGTAATTTTAAGACACTATATTTTAATTAAAAATAAATTTGTATACCAAGAACTGCATTTTGGAGTTATTCATTACGAATTAAACATTTTCTTATACAGTTAGTTGCCCAAATCTGGCAGGCTTTTGTTTAAGAGAAGCTGTTCGTTATGGTATTTTTAATTAATCAATTAATTTAAAACACTTTTATTCAAGTCTTGAATTTTGAGAAATATTTTTGGATAAAATATAAACTGCCAGTCGCAGGACTACACGTCAGAAGTGAAAACATAACTTACATATAAAATATATATATACACATACACACATACACACGCATGTGTATCTGTGTATCTGAGCGCGACGGTTACGCGAGTTCAGTGATTTTCAACTAATACTCAGTACTTCAGTTTTCACTTTAAAAATGTTGTTTACACATATAAAAACGCAGCCTTTTCTCCCTTTTGCTCCTTACATATTTCTCAATAACAGAAGGCTTACTCTGTATATACAAATATTTCACAGCTTCGTAATAAAGTAGAAACTATGGTGTATATTTAGCGCGAGTTGTACCCGACGGCATTATTTCGCTGGAATATAAATGTATTTAGTATACTGTTAAAAATGAAAATTGAAAATGTAGCCTTGCAAAAGCATGTTATGAATTAGGCCTTTTGGCCTAGTGGTCAGTGAACCTGACTGCTGAGCTGGAGGTCGTGGGTCCTCCCCACCAAGGACAAACAATTGTCTGATGAGCATAGTCTTTTGTTTTGTGCCTGGCTGTGATTTGTCTATTATATGTAGGTAGATAGATAGATAGACTCTTTATTGTACAAAAATAAGAAATGTTAGATACTAAACTGTATATATATACGATGTATGATCGATATTACTTACAGACTAGAAACCTTGTGCATTTGGTAACCTTATCGTGTTTTGCGATATCTTCCAGGCAACCATTGGATGAAAAGAGCGTTAATGTACAGCAAAAGGAGTTGCAGGGTATAATTGATTGAAAATATTTTCTAAATTAATCAATTACTAATAATAATATATACACATATGTTTTCACATAGGTACTTACATAAACACATAACAATATACACAACTCGTGGCTAAGTGGTAACCAAGTAGGTTAGCATATTGCAAGGTTAATTAATACCATGTATGTATTTAGTAATAGATAAGTCTATGGTGACCATAGTACTGGCTCTGCCTAGGTAGAGATCAGACGGCCGGATGCGAGGTGTCTCAAGTTATTATTATTAATGACCCATCACTTTACAGCAAAAGGTGCGGGCTTGAAACTCATAATATCACGATAAATTCTTAGATGTAGACATGTTAATCAAATTTTAGAGGCATTTATGTAAGATGAGACAATGGTAGATACCAGTGTTGAAGTTATCAATTTTAACTTTAAATTTGTAGGTATGTGTCCTTAATTTTATAATTTTTGACCTTCTGCCGTTTGTCATCAGAATATGAATGTCTCTTTTCAAAATTCTTTTACAGAAGTAGAAGTCCAGCTTCTTAGAAGCTTCCTTCTATTTTGGTACCGCTGGGATTCCAATGTAGCTAGTTTTATATCCATAGTTTTTTTTTATACAAATTTTGTCCCCTTATAGCAAGTTAATATACAAATATCGAGGGGTGAGATGCTATTTGTTTTAATCGACATTTTATTAATTGAGGTACGTCTCAGTATTACGGACAAAGAAGTTTCTCCTGTTAAAATAGTATTAGTAGTATTTATTTTTACACAGCAGCTATAAGAGTTTTTAGTCTACGGTACTGAAACCTAGGTTAGGAAAAAGACTAATCAGCAAAAACTACACACTACTAAAATGCGCATGCTACGTTGGGCAGGTGGAGTAACGCTTAAGGATAAAATTGGAAACCAGTATGTATGAGGTAGTTTCAAAGTCGCACCTATCGCCGAATCCAGGCTGTGATGCTACGGTTATAGTGTGCGAAGAACTGATGACCACGTGGTTACGAAGTGCCTTCCATGACGACACAAAAGAGAGGGAGAGTATAACGACTGTTCACAAAGACATGAAGAAGTGCGGTATATCTACTGACGATGCTACTAGCGGAACAATTGGTGCCTTGGGATCAGGACAGTTGACCCCGAGTAACAGGAAGTGTCGAGGTGGAATTCTTTTTTAATTGGTTTTTTGAATAATTGTTTGTAATTCTGAATTGCTGTCCTGTAAAATTTATATGCATGAAATATAACCGCAAAATGAATTAATAACTACGTACCTACTACTACGTATGTACATAAATATTTATGCATGTGTAGTATGTATACAATTACGTGTAGAGGAATGAAAGTGCAAAATGAATGGCAAAAGCTTCAAACTGGGCATATCTTCGCCATTAAGCTAATGATGCGTAGTTATTACCACGCTCGATGTAACATCTAGACTCTCTCGTGTTCCTTTTTGTGGTTAGTTGCGAGCGTTTTAGGGTTGGGTAGGGTATTTAAGTTTTTTTTTTATAAAAACCTGAGGCAGAGGCAGCACCCTTTTAACAGACAGTTTTGTGTGACGCAATGACGACAGCTATCGCGGCTATAGAGCATTCGACTACAACGTCAAAGGTCGCAGGTTGGATACCCGCCTTGTGGTCATTTTTGTATGAATATGCTATGCTTAGTTTGGGTTCTAGAAAGCGCTGAGTAATATAAGACCGAATAAAAACAGGTTCTGAATTAGATAGATATGAAGGCACAATAATACAGTACACACGCATAAAAAATTTAGTATTACATTTTAATGTAAATAAATCAACCTCATTTACGCATATAGTTTAATTACGTAATGATTAATTTGCTCAATGATGGAACTACAACTAAATTACATATATGAGGGTTAATAATGTTTGTCACTAGGCAAATTTCAATTCTTCATTATGAAAATTTGAATTATATGTGACTAGATTTCACTAGCGGCTCCACTCACGTTAAAACTTATTTTGTCTATCCCTCGGGATATTTTTAGTGTATATGCAAAATTTCACGATGATCGGTCGAGCAGTTAAGACGTAAAACCGGAACCAACAAACTTACCTTCGCATTTATAATATTAGTTAGAATATCATAGAGATTTATAAAAAAAATACGGTCGAATTGAGAACCTCCTTTTTTTTCGTCGGTTAAAAAGTAAATTAGACTTTAAAGCAGGTGCTGTTACTGTATACAGGACCTTTAAACTAGACCCAGGCCGACTTTTAGTTTTCCAGAAACACAGTATTGGTGATCAGGTTTTTTTTTTCGAGTGAAAACCCCTGAGTATCACCTCGGCCAACGGCATACCGAAGCGGGTATTTAGAAATAGAATCTTTTAAATCTTCAACCATAGCTTGGTGTCTCAGCCCTCCATGGTTCCTGTCATTGCAGCCACTTTAGGCACTATACTTGTACTTAAAATAAATAGATATACTTTTGCTCTCAAGAAGAATACAATATGACCACGCAAGATCGTAAGTTGGACTGCCCTTTTATTAGGTTATTTTGGTATTTTTTTTAAGGATTCTTTTGTCGTAGCGCCAAAGATCTACGATCCTTGACCGTTCGTCCGAACCGTTATTTGTGGGAGATCATGACAACTGCTACAGAAATAAACCAGAGACAACAAACCAGCCCACTCTCGTCCTGTACTTTTTTTGCTCTTAAATTGCTTACAGCTCTTTCTCCGTCCATAGGCAGTCAAGGTGAACGGAAGTCTATGATCGACCATATTCAATGATCCTTTTCATAGGTTCACCGTTTCTCCACTGAATCCTCTACCAACCTGATCGATAGAAATCTCTGAATCGACCGGCAGAGTCGATTTAAATCATCTATATCTTCCGCTTTCAACAGAAACTAACTTGCATCATACGTACAGAACCTCACTCTTGAGTACCCTACAACATCCATACATAGCTTTTTGTTTATCAGCTAGTTAGTGAGATGAAACCTTTTTGCGTTTGACTACGTGAAAACTGTAATTATGTGAGTAAAGTACGTTCTCGTATTGTTACTCATCCGTCTCCATCAGGCGTTTTCTTTTTTGGTTATAGTGTAATTGGTTTGTTAATGGGGAGATGTGAGCGATGTTGGTGTACTTTTTCATATCTTCATTAGCCAATTAAGCTAAAGTGAACTTGGTTATCAGTATATCAGTTATAAATTTGTGCCAACTACATAATCATGTTTATATGTTCGCCCTGTCAATAATCATTCGTTCAATTAGTACATAATGCAATGAATGATTAATTTTGATATATAACTACTCAAATTAGTAGGTAGGGAGGTAGGTAATCAATAACGTTTCCTGTATACAAATCATACTAAACTTCCTTTTCTTCTTATTTTACTCCTTTCAGAGAGAAAATATGCATATAGGTTGCGACAGGCACCTTTTGTCAGGGTTTAACAAGTCTTAAAAAAAACAAGAATTCAACTAAACTATTCTCAATTTTTTCCACCCATAAATATTTAAGTACTTCAATTTGACTTGTTGGCTTGTTGGCCTAGTGGTTAGTGACTCTGACTGCTATGCTACAGGTCATGGGTTCGATTCCCACCTGAGTCTGGGTGTTCTTTGTGTCCGTTGTTTGTATATTTGTAAAGTACCCCGCGACACAGGAGTAATTCCTAATGCGGGAGTTGTCTTTTTAATAGAAACAAAAACAATTTTATATGTGTGCACCCTTCGTGGTTTTTTTTCTAAAGTCTATGACTTGACTTAAGCCAAATGCTTGTGTTAAAAGTGGATTCACATCGGTAGCGTACAGGTTGGGGTGCGAACTTCGAAAAGTTAAAATATTTATATTATATTGCATACTAATAATTTGAATTGAATAATTCCCCATATTAGATTAAAAATTAAAGTACAATAATATACAACTAATAATAATTAAATACACAAACAAAGAGCCAAGTAGGTATACCAGCCATATATACAAACATAATTATACATGAATAAGAAATCACAATATATAGTGTTTTCTTGCCGTACACACTACAATTAGTGGTTCGTGTACAAGTTACGGGTAAGATACAGGGGCCAGGCTAATGGACTAGAAACGGCCATTTACTCGCAACAACGTTTCCGAGATAGGGGCGTCGTACAATGGGACGTTTGTATTGAAGATTCAGAGATAGTTTGTATTCTAAAGTTAGCTTTGTGGAGATATGTTTGTTTGAATAGTAAATTTGATAAAGGTTTTGTATATTTTTATCTATGTATACCAGCTTTTGCTTGTGTCTTCACTAGGTTTAAAGTTCTTTTTATGTCCTTCGGGAATGTTAATTTTTTTTAGATCAAAAGTATCCTATTTCCTTTTTTGTACTATTTTGCTATAATATCAGTAAGAATATACAAAAATATAGTCGTCTAAAAGTGTAGTAGACCCGGAAACACCGAACCACCTATATTTTTAGGAACTTTATTTTAAAACTAGAAATATGAACTTTTCGAAAGAGTTTCGGTTTCGAAAGAGAAATGCAAAAACTAATGACACAATAGATAAATAAATACCAAGGATGTTGATGAAACATCCGGATTTGTTCGGACGTGCACCTATACTAAAATAAACAATAAAAACGTGTAATGAAAATTAACAAAAGATCCATACCGTAGGTAGTACTAAGCCTACGATAACAGTATATATTAAAAACCCATAAATATAAAAATGTAATGACAAGTTTTTAGTCACTAAAACAGAAACCAAACCAAAATGTAGCGTCAAGTGCCGCCATGTAAATAAAATAAAGTAAATTTGAGAAAGTAAATCTTGTGAATGATTTAATGCAAACTTTTTTGGTGCATAACTTTTACTAAATAATAAAATCGAAATCAAAACCATTTATTCCAATTAAACCAAGTCAGTCATAGTAAGTTAGTTGTGAAGCTAGTTGCCTGTTCCAATACGTAGATCCTATAGAGAAGAACAGGCCAGAAACTCCAATGACACTCTTTTTCAAAATAATTTTACAAATTTCACTATTATTTCAGCAGTTTAATGAATTTCATGTTTTTAGGTAGCCCAGAAGCTGAGAAATCGATATCTGATGATCTGTCAGTCAGTGAGTCAGTCAGTCACCCCTAAAACTTATGATTTTCAGACAATAATTTCCCGACAACTATTGAAATTGAAGTTGTGAAATATGGCATATTATCTAGTGTAGTGAGACAACCTAGACCTTATGGCGTATACAAAATTTTATTTGAATAAGTTTGTCTGATCCTGAGTTAAATCCGGGATCTAACAATGCATAGAACTACTTTGCCCAGATATCAGAACTTTTTTTTATATATTACTAAAGTGTCAAAAACAATATGGTTAATAGCCTATCTCAATTATCCATGTTTAATTTTAGTTACTTAGCTCGTCGATTTAAATCAGTGTTTTTTTTTAAATCAACGAGTGGTATATTAAACTCGCAAGGTTTTTTAAATTGTTTTTTCCATATACAATTATGAGCTACTAATTATTATCTATTAAATAAAGAATATATCCTCTGAGTCTAATGCAACTGGTTATTGCTTACTGGGACACTAAAAGAAAAAATACTATAATATATACAGAACGAGAAAAAATCCACGACTTCAAAAGTCTGTTATTCCTCCTCTGATATTACTATTAAAAGTCATGAAACTACGTTTTTCATTTGAGTTACTATCGAAACAAATTGTTAAATCAGTGAAGCGTGCAAAGTCGAGTAGTTTTCAATAAAGATCGCCTTTATTGTCAGAGGAGCAATACTTGAATTGTAAGCACTGTTTATATATTGAAAGTTAAAGGTTTTCAAATGAAAAAGAATATCTGTGTTACACGGTGGAGGTTTTTACCTATAAATTTATCACAACTAACGTTTCGTAGATCCAAAGAGTTATCCTTTTTTTTTTAAGAATATTAGTACAATGGGTTACACGTTAGTGGTATTATTGTCAACCCCTCGAACTACGCTAAATGCTTGTGTTACAGTGTCACAATGACGCAACAGGATGCTTTACGTCTTAAGAAGGGGCGGGTCCAAAACTAGTCGCACATCCACAAAATACACATGTGGGTAAAACCGTGTTGGTATCTCTTTAATTAAGATTTACAGTGCACTATGTACTGAAGGCCTACGAAAATAAAATAGGCAGGCCAGGCAATAAAAACTCACGGCCACGTTTTCAATTACAACTACTTAAAATGTTTGTGTTCACAAATTAAATTAAAACACTAATCAACATTTAAAACCTTTTTCGCTCCTCTTCCAACAGTTTAAGGCCGTTTCTGCCTACATTTATTAAAACAAACGTTGTAAAACAAACACTGCACCTATTACAATTTTATGTGTTAGAGCGGGTGTGATGTCTTTCCAACAAAAGTTAAATGATAACCTAAAGAGCCATTGCCTTATGGTTGTATACAAATCAGCGCGGGAAGTGTGAATGCACGATACATTATCTTTAGTTACCACGTAGTTCACTTTATTTTTGCTAGATGACGCTAAAGTACATATATTTTCCGCACGTGCATATCACCAACATATTATGAATGGCAATGTTTGTGAAAGTGTTTGGATATTTATTTAACAATCAAGCGTAACTTCTTATGACATAATCCACATAGATTCTAACTTTGTTTTATAACTATTTTGACGTTTTGAAGTTTTAATTTGCAAGGAAATAACAATTAATTAGAAATTTTATTTATATTATAAATTAATTAACTGGACTATCAAACTAAACTTAAAACTCACCGGGGTGATTAGACTCCCAGTCATATTTATAGCATTTGAATATTTATTATCTTAAAATTAAAGTATCTAATAAATCATCGCTACATATTATAAAACAAGGTCCCCCGCCGCGTCTGTCTGTCTATTCGCGATAAACTGAAAAACTACAGAGCGGATTTTCATACGATTTCACTGATGAAAGTGATGAGTGATTCATGAGGAAGGTTTAGGTGTATAATTTATTGAAATATGTTGATTATTGTTGAAAATGTCTCTGCTACCCGTGCGAAGCCGGGGCAGGTTGCTAGTAGTTAAATAAAAAAGGCAAAATTGTTAATTCTAAACGTATTTTTTAACGCTTAATAAAACCCATTAGGCTCATCAATGAACTACCGGATTGTGATGAATAATGATATGCTGATATTCAAAACCTTATCTTGCCAGACGCAGATACAACAGCATTTGTATTACATGTTGGAAAACCCACCAATAAACCTCATATAAAATACTCCGTTCTAAATTTCGGTCACGAGTCTCGTTTTTTAATGAACCAAACCAACACTTAACACTTAACGATGAAACCGTACATTATTGCCGATCAAGCATTTTAATCTCACTTCGCTAATTATAACAAAACTCCGATTAGTACACGATTAACGGTCATCAGGCTTTGTATTATAATTTTGGTCCCATCAATAAATCAGTTTAATTGTGTTTCAGCCGTATCCTTTAACCGACTACACTAACACTAACTTCTACATGGTCCTTCGAGCCGGATATCAACCAGCGACCTATGGACGTCTATAGGCAAACAAAATACATATCTAATTTTCATCCCAGTATGCGTTGTGGCTCAAACAACATTTGGTACTAACGATGTTCCTTACATTAGTAATATTATTGCTTACTGCAGTACAACATTATACGTTGTTTTATATACATAATTACCTATGTATATGTAAGGTATGTTTATGTTATGTATATGTTAGATGTCCGTTGAGGTTGTTTTGTGCTAGTTTGAGTGAAACCGTATGGAAGTTTGTTTTGAAAATGAACTTTAGCGGCTGACTGGCCAAATAGTGAACTGGTTAGTAGTAAGAAAATATGGTTTATTATACAAAACTGAAAGTAACAACCAGTTTTCATGAAAAAGGAGGTTAAAGTTAGCAGTGGAGAATTCAGAAAGAAATTAACAGGAGAGGAGGAGAGCCTTTCTATCCTAATGTAAAAATAGAACCCGAAAAAAATATTATGCTACATTAAATACAGTTATCTAGACCCAAACTAAGCATAACTTTTACATGTTCTAAAGCACGGATAAACATATCACATATAAAATTAAAGCACACTAATATTTGTACCGATGAGGAATCAAACCGCAATATGAGATAAAAATTTTTTTAACAAAAAATTAAACCGACGAAAAGAACTAAAAAACAAAAAATAAAGAAACCTTAAGTCCTAACCTAGTCAAAATTTTATATGTATCTACATAGAAATGGACATGGGTCTACGTAGGTAATTAATTATTTTATTATTTGGCGCCGACTCGAAATAAGTTTATATAAAATTTGATAGTTTATGTAAATAAGCTCAATACTTAAGACTTAAGGTTTATTTATTTTTTGCTTTTTAGTTATTTCCGTCGGTTTAATTTTTGTTAAAAAGATTTTTATTTTATGATTTTTTTTCATCATCAGCTCAGCTACATGATGTGATGATTTCTAAACGCAAATACCTGATAAAGTAATGAAAAGTAAACGGAAACATCATTCGTTCCTACAATTTACGAGGGTTTCTCTCAATTTTATCAGGATCCCATCATCAGATCCTGACTTCCGTGACATGGGACCACCCTTGAGGTATACTCTATCTAACAAAAAGAATAGAATAATCAAAATCGGTTCATAAATAACAGAGCGAGGGCTGAACATACATAAAAAAAAAATATATATACGGTCGAATTGAGAACCTCCTTTTCTTTCGTCGGTTATTAAAGTAAAGTTTTCTTTGACTATATTTTAAAGTTGTATTTATAATACTATAAATTCTAGATAAGTATTAAATCTTACAACGTTTAGATCGAGTGTATGGGATCTTATACTCGTAACTGTAGGTCCCTAGCGGCCTTCACTTGCCCCGTACTTAGGATTGTGTATTTGCTTTATATCGGCAAATATTTGACATTAATTGACATTTGAGATAACAGCCTATATCGCCACACGTAGAAAGACAAATACTGAACTAACAACGTACAGACTAATATTTGCTTATTCATAAATTGATTTGCTTCAACGACAATTGCCGTGTATGGCTCAAAAACTTTTGTGTAGCCTCACGTCTTTTGTGAAAGACTTACGGCACTTCATACAAATTATAAAAGATCTGACATTGGAACTAGATTACGTCATGATGAGAATATTCCAATAAAAGGCTAATCTGATGAGACACAACAAAATGCCGTTCCCATTATTGGTCTACTTGAACACTGATTTACAGCGTGGAATCTAGTGAAACTTGCCACCTCGCTTTTATGCACAGTCGGATAAACACCAGAATAGGGACAAGTTGGTATACTTACAGAATAGAAACACTGTTAGTGTAGTATGTGACGGTACAAGGCAAAAATAAAAATTGAAAACACTGCGAGTGGATGAAGAACCTTCTACCTCCCGGATTCAAAAACGTAGGGCGTGCACCACTGAGCCAGTCAGTTTGTGACCACAGCCAGTGCCACCTGGCCGAAACGTCAGGCAGCTCAGAGGTATGTAATACCTATTACGCGTTAATTCCAGGTTCATATACATATAATTGTAAATGATATATATTTTACAATTCATTTGACGACATGACAGGGCCAGTAAAAAAAGAAAACATATACCGATGTCACGTCATATCCCCTGTCATATTACAGTCCACTCTCGATATTACTCGACCAATTTTAAAAGCGAGAGCTTTCGTGGTTTAACCCACATTTTTGTGTACATTTGAATTGACACCACGATATCTGTATTGGATATTATTCAGAAATATTCAGGTGACTTTTACGATATTCTGGACTAAGAATTGTATTTATTTAACACTTGCAGCGGTGCGTGGTTTCACCCGCGTAAGTTCCGATCCCGTCTGAAGATCAGGATAAAAAGTAGCCTATTTGTTAATCCAGGTCTCCAGCTATCTACATACAAGTTTCATCACAATCGGTTCAGTAATTTTGGCGTGAAAGAGTAACAAACATCCATCCTTCCATCCATCTATCCATCCAAACTTTCACATTTATTATATTAGTGGGAATTAGTGGGGTTATAGGCATGTCCACTTGTAGTTATATAATCTAATGTGATGTATAAAAAGAGGCTTATAGGAAAAAAGGCAGCGGCAGGAGAACGGGAGAAGACTAGTACTATCTCCGCCTTAGAGCGCATAACGATCACTAACCTCTATGAGTTCTAGCCGGGGCAAATGGGTGGGGCTTCACATTACCCTTGCAGAAGCAGGCCTGAGACGATGGCGTGAAATGTACTGCGTGCACCGTTTTGAACTGGAGGGGGCCAGGACCTCCGCACAAAAATGTGTCACCTGCTAGTCAAGAGGCAGTCGAGGTCTGCAGAGATTCTCATTGGCTGCCTTCTTAAGGTATACCGGGATCCATTGCAATAGATTTACTTGTGACAGAACCAGTTAAACCACACGGTGGTTTCAATCGGTTCAATTTTGATAAATCACTTCAGTTTTGTTGAGGTTTTTTAAGATGGCATAAATTAAAAGCGTCTACTTGTGATCGTGTATCTAATATAACTATGGGCCATCTTGGGGTTCTGTGTAGGGTAAAGACAGTACATTTCCCTCCATTTAGGTAAACCTTACGGCCCTTACGGCACGGCACGTACGGGCCGGCTTGACTCCGCTCGATACCACGGCCTCGCAGAAAACCGGCAGTGAAGCAATGCTTGCATTGCTTTTCGCCGCGTGAGTGAGGTTACCGGAGGCCCTAACCCTTCCCTCTCCCCTATTTCTGTCCTTCCTCTCTCCCCCCTTTCCTCCCCTCTAATCCCCCTTTCCCCTCTTCGCACTCTTCCCCTACTCCCAGCTTAAAGGGCGGCAACGCACTTGTGACTCTTGAGTTACCCATGGGCAGCGGTAGTCATTTACCATCAGGTGACCCGTCTGCTCGTTTGCCCCTATAGGACCCTATATAGCCTTTTTATGGTATACCATAAAAAACAAAAACCCTAAACGTTCGTTGAACGATATTATCTATTTTCTATCTTACTTTTATTTAGACCAACTGTTTTTATCAACTTAAGTAGGCTATCGCTGTCAGACTAGGAACCTAAACCTTAGCGACTTTTAAGAAATAATGTTTCAGTTTTAAAGGTATCAATAAGGATTTTCCAACGTATAAAAAAGTTGGCTTAGTATCCTGTTGGATAAAAATATTTGATTCTTTGTTTGAATTATATAAAAGTAACACTATCTTATTAAGGTTTTACTAACATTGCTTGTATCTTCGAGATCTGAAAGACACGTCGTAGGTTCACGTGTTCCCCGTAGTACTGAGGTTTGCTAACATAAATTTGTAATGCTAGGAAACAATTTCATATTAGAGCCGTAGCACCACACCTTATTCGAGCATCGATTAGCAGTGCTAGTTTAGCAGTGCTAGATTAGATCATTTTAATTCTAGATAGCGTAATTTTAAGTGATTTATATATCTTATTGTACGCCTAATCATGCATGTTATGGTTGTACTAATACTAAATTAAAAAAAAAAAAAAAAATTAGTCAGCCAACAAATTCTAGCAGGCTCTATACTCGTATATCTGTAAACGCATAAAACTCAAGGCATTTTTCCCTAAATTTAGGTAAAAATCGCGACAACATTGTAAAGAGCGGGGTGGGCCAACCGTTGGACTGGTGTGGTTAAGAATATTAATAATTCTGGTCAAATACCTTTTTTTAAATCGAGAAGGAATATAAGTAAGTATAAGATAAAGACATAAACACATACATTTAATTCACCAGCTACATTCTTATTGCCACAATATTTCCCTAGGCTATTGCTGTCTACCGAGCTCGTTTGGAGACTCCTTGTTTGTACTGAGCCTTTCTTTTATTCAAAGTTAAGCTGTAAATTAATGGTGTTAGAAGTTTGCAACAGTATACAGTTTATAACACCTCGTGAAATCGAGGGAGGAGTCCAACAGCGAAAACAAGCAATAAGTAATTTAATTGAAACTTGAGATTTGCTTATTAATATATATATTAATTTCCTGTGCCAGTTGGCGAGGAATTTAAATTAATTCAAGGAATATCTGAACATGATATTTTATTAAAAACGCAATTACCTACGTTACGGTTACAGGAGTTTTCTGTTTAACTCCAAATCTGGATGACAGCGGAAGTACTAACTGTACCGTCTGTACTGTTTTTATAATTACCTACAGAATATAGAATTCAGTACTTTCCTACATACGCACTTGACCAGTTCTAATTTTGTATTGTCTTTTTACTGGCAAGTAAAATCACCAGAGCACTTAGAGAAAAAAAAAATAAAGTTCAATTTTCAAAGTAAGTAATGTTTTGCAATATGAAAATCAAGGAACTCTCTCTCAATACCAATGATATTGCAAAGCATTTTTTTAATCTATTAATGGAATGTTTGTCTTCCGACTCACCTGATGGAAAGTGAAGATCAAGACGAATATGGTACTCGTCTATCCAAGAGAAACCTGTTCTCTCTACTCTTGAACATTCCAGGATTATAATTGTCTGGAAATATTGCCGCAGATAATTCAGCAGAGAATAAATAATTTGAAAGTAAGTATCATAAAAGGCTATGTGCGTGTGTGTCTGTGTTTGTGTACATGTGCGTGGGTTTGTTTTTCATTCTGTGTAAGTAGTTTTTTATAGTTGCGGTTTTGAGAATACTATCCGTGTCTTCGTAACTGAGCCCTATGAGCGGTATAGCATTTATTTCAGATTTGTATTTATGGCATTCAAATATATCGCAACTGTTAAGATATGTATTGTGTAAATGTGATGCTAAAATGGCGATTTATGTATCATTACATTATCCATTTTTTTTTTAAAGATAACTCCCGCATTAGGAATTACTCCTGTGTCGCGGGAGACTTTACAATCATACAAACAACGGACACAAAGAACACCCAGACTAGAGTTGGAATCGAACCCACGACCTATGGCATAGCAGTCAGGGTCACTAATCACTAGGCCAACAGGCCAGTCATTTTTGTTTGCGGTAATATTTTTTCTGCATATGTACAAAAGTACAATTTGTTGGAATTCAATTAAAAAATTTAAATTTGTTGGAATTATTTTTCTAAGCACAAAGAAAAGCGTATTTACCATCATTTTTAAAAAACATTTTAGTAACTAGAGAGCTTTAATATTCGTAACAAGATTAGATACCGGCTTCAAATTTGAAAAATTTAAGACAGCATTTTTTAATTAATCTGGGGCAGCTAAATTCTGGAACCTTCGCCTTATTGTAAATTTGAGCTAGTACAGGGTAGTGTTATATAATACGTTTTTTTAAGTTCTTAAGATTGATTGTTTCCTTTGCAAAGGTAATTCAAGCGTAATTCAGTAATCGTTTATATTTCCTGCCACGTTGTAACAAGGAAGATAATATTTCTTCTTTTGAACTTAAACATTGTTTATTTCTTTTGGCCCGTTATTTTATGTTTTATCCTAACTAATCTCGCTAATAATAAATAATTTCGCATTAATAATAAAATTATAAAGATGAAATCTTGTGAGGATGGGTGATTGTTTATTACTCTTTCACGCAAAAACGACTGAACGGATTTGGATGAAATTTGGCACAGAGATATTCCCGTGGGATGCATTTCACCAAAATTTCCACTTACGAAATTGTGGACAACCGCTAATAATAAAAATGTGAAAATGAGTTTGTTTGTTTGTTCACGCCTTAGCTGCTATACCGATAATCATCAATTTTTGCAAACATATTGTCAGGGGTTCAGAAATGGAAATACCTTGCATTAAGAAAGTACTACTCACGAGGAATATAGTAAATTGATTCACAAAATCGACACCACGCGAGCGAAACCGCCGGGCAAAGCTAGTTTCATACGAATTTGATTGACTTATCATAAAAACCCATCTACTTTTTATACTTCCTATAAAATACTGCTCGTACTTTGCTGTGTATAGGCCAAATGGTAAAATATAGGTGTTATGTGCTCCCGGCCGTCAGTAAAACATCGTTCGATTACCGAATAATACTATTACAACACTTGCCATGCCTTTATAATAACAATAATAATAACTTCACGTATCTCACACACGGCCGTCTGATCCCAAACTAGGCAGAGTATGACTATGATAACCAGACTGCTGATAAACATACCTATATATTCCTAAATACAAACATAAAATATACTTATAGATAAATTACACCCAGACACAGAACAAATGATCATGCTCATCACACAATTATTTGTCCTGTGTGGGAACCGAACCCACGACCTCAGGCCCTGGCTCAGCAGTCAGGGTGACTAAACACTAGAGCAACAGGCCAGCCGCCGCATTACATCTGGACGATGTTTATTTTTTGCAAACGAGCAAGTGACTAATGCCACCCATAGACACATGCAACTCAAGAGTCACAAGTGCGTTGCCGGCCATTATGGTGGGAGTAGGCGAAGGGGGGGAGGGGCGTCCAGTATCTTACTAGCAAAACAAAGGCAAAGCACAGCAAAAACATTGTGTCACGCCGTCACGCCGGTTTTCTGTGAGGCCGTGGTATCACTCCGGTCAAGCCGGCCCATACGTGCCGAAGCCTTTTACTTTCAGTTACATTTCCATATCTCCGCTGCTACCTATCCTTGTAACAAGAGCTCTAAACGTCACAGAAAAAACACATAAGGGCCAACTATGATTACATTAAACACGAATTCCTAAGTTCAATATATCATGGCATTTGTAAATTAAAAGTTACAAATTTGAAAAAAAGGTTATACAATGGCAGTTGATGAAGAGACTACTTAAATAGATTACCATTATAATTAACTAGCAGCACCCCGCGGTTTCACCCGCGTAAGTCCCGATCCCGTGGGAATATATGGATAAAAAGTTATAAAACATCCATACATCCACACATCCATACATCCATACATCCTCACAAACTTTCACGTTTATAATATTAGTAGGATATATACTAGCTGACCCGGCACACGTTGTTTTGCCATATTAATTATTTCTAATGAATATTTGGTAGTCAAATAAAAAATAACTAACTCATTGTGGGGATGGGGTCTATGACTGAAAGAAGAATGGAGCGCCGTGGTCTATTGACAGCCTATAAAAATAACAAAACACCAACCATTCATTTTCTTAATTCGAAGTACTTCATTAACTTAACTGACATATTTAAAGTTTAACAGTGGGAGAGCCATGCTTCGGCATGTATGGGCCGTCTCGAAAGGAGTGATAGATATCATGGCCTCACAGAAAACCGGCAGTGAAGCAATGCTTCGTTGTACTTCGCCAAGCGAGTGAGGTTACCGGTGGCCCTAACCCTTCCCTCTCTCTATCTTCCCCCCTATCTCTCCATCTCCCCTCCTCTCCTACTCCCACCTTAAAGGCCGGCAAGGCACTTGTGACTCTCGTTGTTGTTGCAGGTGCCCATGGGCGGCGGTAGTCACTTACCATCAGGTGACCCGTCTGCTCGTTAACCCCCTATTCCATAAAAAAAAAGTTTGACATCGACTTGACGGCAATCGATTATTACAATCGATTATAACAATCGCACTTTCTATTTTCACTGGGTTAAATACTTTAAAAAAATTATACCAATGAAAGAAAAAATACTAATATCGCTATTAAAAAACAGGGGTTGATCGTAGAGGGTTGAAAATTCAGCGTTGTATGTATTTTCTAATGCTGTATCATAAAAAATAATTAAAAAAAAATAAAAAAAAAATTAGGGGTGGACTACCCTTAACATTTACGGGGATGAAAAATAGATGTTATCCTATTCTCAGACCTACCCAATATGCACACAAAATTTCATGAGAATCGGTCAAGCCGTTTCGGAGGAGTTTAATTACAAACACCGCGACACGAGAATTTTGTATATTAGATATATATAAATTTATGTATACTTTTAGGTAAATACTATGTGTATACTTTTATACGTGTATACTATATGTGTATACTTTTAGGTAGATTTTCGAAGAAAAGTCTACCTATAGGTTTTGTACCAGTTGTCAAGTTTTCCAAAAATTTCTTCACAGGAGATCTAGTTATGATCCCTAGACCCCAAAACAACCGCCAGTTACAAAGTTTATATATATATGTATACACGCAGACACGTCAAACTTACACCACCCCGTTCGTTTTTGCGTCGGCGGTTAAAAATTCAAGAAAATCTGTTCAGTCGTTTGCAGATTATCAGCTCTTATCTATTCGTTGCAGAGATTTCAGACTATTAAAATTTATTCTTGTTTCAATATTGATTTACTTACAAAACAATAACATTAAGAAAATATTGAACTTCATTTCTTTGTGATAGTTGTATTATGTTTTGCAAAGAGCGTAGTTACAATAAAGTGAAATGCTTATTCTAAAGGAACTTTTAAAGATATCATTAACCCACTTTTAAGTTTAGCATAACTTGTAATTAACAAAGTAAACTAATCTTGGAAGTTAATTTTAACATGTGTACTTCTAATTGTCGTATCGTATAAAACAATTTTTCATCTTTTTTTTAAGAATAAATTGTTAACCACTCCACTTAAGCTCAGTGCTTGTGTTAGATAGTGCACTGGGTGGGCTTCGAACCCGCAACCACTTGATCGCAAGTCCAGCGCCTTAGCCATTACGCTACCGCTGCTTATATTGTTTGTAAATGTAGTTTGGACTCTAAGATGACAAATTATAGTACTGACAGTACTATAATTTGTCATCTTAGAGTTGATCTGATGATGGAATCAGAAGGGGGATAGAAAAACTCTTCAGTGGCTACTAGTAACTTTTTCTACTACTTTTTGCTATTAGCTTTTTTTTATTTAATTTGGTTCGCTATAACCCGTTTTTATTTTTATTTTATCTCAATATATTTTTTATAAGACATAAAATTAGGTTTAAATTTGAATATTATAACTGAATGAAATTAGATCTATGTGTGACGTAATTTTCCTCTAACACCTAAATAAACACGACGTATCGCATTCCGAACATATCATTACATATTATAAAACAAAGACACCCGCATCACGTCTGTCTGTCTGTTCGCGATAAACTGAAAAACTACTAAACGGATTTTCATGCGGTTTTCACTAGTAGACAGAGTGATTCATGAGGAAGGTTCAGGTGTATAATCTGTTAAGATTTTGTGTAAATTGATTGAAATATGTTGATGATTGTTGAAGATGTCTCTGTTACCCGTTCGAAGCCGGGTTGCTAATATTAATTAATTCTAACACATAAACTATTATTTTTAAACTCATATTACACACACCTATTACTGAAATCAAATTAAGAATAGGATTTGGGGCACAAACGAAGCTGACATACCGGAGCTTAGTTCGTTGTAATTATGAGCTACCAGTGAAACGGTATTAAACGGAATTAGGCGGATGAAACAAGATTGTGAGCAATATTACCGGCCCGGATTTGGCCGCAATCTGAGCCTCTGTTGGGCTGTTTGAAAGGAAGGATGCGGTAGTCTTTCAAAGGAGAAAAAATAGACTGCCCAATAAGCTTTAATTAAAAAGGAACGATTACCTTTTCTGACTTTGTAGGCATTAGATCGTATAGTTGTTAGTAATTGGACTCGTAATTAACTGAACATATTATTAAATTAGTAATTTCAGTAGAAACATCAGGGTTTAGTAACTAGCTTTTACCTGTGGCTCTGCCCGTATGAATTTTAATAATAGTAACCAAAATGTAAAGTCGACATTCGATGTAAAAGTGTTTTTGGCATTTTTATAGACATTTAATTATTTTGATTTTATTTATAACTTGTACATAACCCGTTGCTCCTTCTATGTTTACATGAAGACATAAATTCCCAAAACAAGCTATGGTCAACCAATGTCCTATGCTGCAGTTAGAAAACCTATTTGCTACTTCAATGTTTCCATTACAAGTTATCGCCAGTACAAGTTATTGTCAATCAATGTCCCATGCTACACTTTTAGAAAAAAAAACTATTTGCTACTTCAATGTTTCCATTAAGTCCCAGCACAAGCTATCGTCAATCAATGTTCTATGCTACACGTCTTAGAAAACCTGTTATTTGTTACTACCACGTTTTTATGACTTCTCACTACAAGCTATCGTACAACAATGCTACATTAGGTACTACACTATACTCGTGGCTAAGAAATCTATTCTAAATGCTGGTTTTACTATGTACATCAATGCCATATCCTAAGTATTCGTGTCTGATGTATGTAGGCGGTCCCGCGTTTGTTGTCTTCTTACATTTCAATTTTGGCAAGATTACGTTTTTGGTCATGTTATTAAAGGTGACCTGTATATTTATAAAGATAATTAAATATAAGTAATAGAAAAATCATGATTAAGAATTTGTCCAAACTGGATAAAAGCAACTAATAGATCTGGTGTTATCATAATATCTTCTCAGACACAAATAAGCTCACTGTGGCTGAACCACAGTGAGCTTATTTGTGTCTTGTATTGTGCTTATTTGGGCGTGCCTAAATAATTGCGGGAACAAATGAAAATATTATGGATTTTGATATGAATGAAAGAAATTTGAATTCTGAAAGAAGAAGTTAGTGTGTTTAAAAGAAGAAGCAAAATTGTGCTTTCGTGAGAATGTATTTTATGTTTGATTTACCTATCTTAACCCTATGTGTAAATATAATAATCTTAGTAGTAGGTATTTATGATATTTTAGTGTTATAAAATTCATACATTTTGATTTTTACTGAGTATCAGTTATTCATGGAAGCTTGCATAAAATTCAACGCTTGAAGTTGACGGTTGTACGATTAAATTCAAATACTTCATCAGTTTATTATTGTTTAATAGCCAGTGTCAGTGATCAAAGACATTTCAGTGTATAAAAATATAAATTAAAGAACCCCGGCGGCTCGTGTTGTTACCAACTAGCGTACCTATATTAAGTTTATGGTCAATATATGTGGCGGGCTTGTCCACTTCATAGTAGGATTGGCATTGTGTAACACCACTGGTCTTGCAAATGTTTATTGACAGAGCTTACACACGGTTTATTCGCAATTATTTGGCCTATTTCACACTAGATCTTATAGCTGTTGCCGTGTCAGATATCTAAGATAGAAACGGACTCACTGCCAAAGGGACAATAGTAATAAACGCGTTCTTGGTTCGGGAAGGGAAAGTTTTAAATTTTTAAATTAATACCAAAGAAATACACAAATTAAAGTTCGTAAAAATACTGAACAAAAAAACGATCGAAAGACAGAGGAGAAAAAAGTAGTGTATTGTTTAGTGTTTCCTTATTTATAGCTACTGCTATGATAATAACTTGACGCATCTAACACACGGCCGTTTGATCCTGAACTAGGCGGATGGTAAACAGACCGCTCATAAAAAGCTTATACATTACACAAATACATACATACTAGCAGCGCCTCGCGGTTTCACCCGCGTAAGTCCCGATCCTGTGGGAATGTCGGGATAAAAAAAAAGCCTATGCGTTAATCCAGGTCTCCAGCTATCTACATGCCTACATAAGTTTCATCGCAATTTAATAGCAAACATTACTAACATACATGCAAAAAAACAAATGTTTCCTCTTTATAATATTGGTTTAGATTAGTTTAGATTATAGATGAACACGTGATCATACTCAAACAATTGTTTGTCCTGGGTGGGAATGGAACCCACGACCTATCGGATGGATCAGCACTGTACCAATTGGAAAGAAACATAACTTCACAATGTTCTTAAAAAATATATTACTTCATAACTAAAATAAAAGTTAGGTTATATGACATAGCAAATGAAATTATATGACAACGAAATTACTTTTTGTTTTGTCTTTGCTACACACATTTTAATAACAGACGTATACATATTCTGACCCAGGGTACAGATAAGATAATAGTTACCCCAGGGTCACAACATCATCATCCTCCACGCCTTTTTCCAAATATGGTGGGGTCGGCTTTCAGGATCACATATGTTTTGTTTTTATTTACAACTATAAAAAAAACATTACCATACTCATTGCTTCAGACTCTTAATAGTATTTTTATTCTAAAAACCTGATATAAAGTTCTTCTTCCTCTGAAATAACAAAATAACTGTTAATTGAATTCAATACTCCAAATTGTCCCCGATCTCTTGACGCGTAAGCTTTCCTACATTCATAATAAGGCAGCCAGAACATTCAATGGACTTTCATCTAATTTTATTTTTATATCAACAAGAGTATTAGGAATTCAGGATCGCATAATAGAATCATAAAGTCAGTAGAATGTGCTTATTTTTTGCAAGCCCTTGCCCTTTCATCAAGGCTTATGAAAAGAAACTTGAGACAGCAACTGTGTAATAGCACCTGCGCCAATAGACTGTTTACAAGCTCCAAACATTTTTTTGATGAAAAATTCGATGAATTCTATCGCCGCGTGTTTTAGAAGGTTCTAAAACGGCTGTTAATTTTTAAATTGTTTATGAAAAATAATGAATAAATTCTTATGTAATTGGAAATATATTCGTCATATAGTTTGTATACCCGTATTTTGTAGTGTAGAGAGCATATTAAATCAGTTATGTATCCGTTTTGAGGTATTTTTATTCACCTCTGACGTCAGATATTTTAGTGAGAGAGAGAGAGGCGGTTGTCCCATGTCTGCCTGCCACCACCGTTCAACATTTACACCAAGTCCCGTTCATAATTATTTTCTGCCAGAGCACAAGTTTCGGGAAGTGACGCTATTACAGAATACATAGAATAATTACAACTAGCTGACCCGCACAACTTCGTCTGCGTCACATAAGAGAGAGAGGGTTGGTTTTGTATTATTTTTCATAGATGCTTCGCTCCTTTTGTTGTGTTATATAGCCTATGGCCTTCCTCGATAAATGGGCTATCCAACACTAAATTTTTTTTTTTTTAATAAATTCATTGCCCTCTAGCTACTCAGAGCTGTGTCGAACCGTGTTCATTAAGACCATGTTCAGATGACGGGCATTAATCGCACGTTTTGCTGACGTGCGTTGCCGCGCGTCAACAAGAAAAATCTCTTTGTTCAAGTCAAGCTATATCGTCGTATATGATCGTAAAGCGGGCCGCCAGCGCCAGCCCGCTTTACGATCATAGGTTTACCGTACATTCGTTCCTATGAGCGCGCGTTTTCAACGTGTGATTTTAATAAAAGGACTCGCCCATTTAAATAAAAGTCCGTTTACTATTTTTAAAAAAATTATGGGTTCTTTGACACTTCAGTTCAAACATTTCATGCAGTTTAATTAGCATAAAGTAAAAAAGGAAAATACAAGAAATTAACCCGAATTGATAGAGAAACAAAAATCTGTTTTCATTTTATGTTTTTAAGGCCATTTTCAATGAATACAAAACTCGAACTGAACTGCAACAACGTGCGTTAAACGCGCTTTTATCGCCCAACGCCCTTTATCTGAAACAACTCTAAAGATTCATAGACAGTGAACCCGTTGGCTTCTACTAGGTAATTTTTTCAAAGGTAAATAAACTCAAGTATGCTTTACGTTTGGAAATGTATATATTGAATTTCATAAGACTCAAGCCTGACCCATTGTAACTTTACAATAGTATGGTAAACTGTTAATCTTTTTTTTTAATCCGATTTTTACTGTGGTTGTCAACCAATTTTATTTCTTTGTTAGTGGTAAATTATTGAAAAAAAATGTGTCATCAATAAAACATTATGAAAACATGCAAGTTCATAATTCTTCGAACGTATCAAATTATTCATATCTTAGATTTATAAACGTTTGATTCGGTGAAATGAGGTTTTGCATAAAACTAAGGGTAATATTTTTATTGGGGGGCCCTCGGATCGGTAAACGGAAGGTAGGACGCCAACGAGCCAGATGGACCGACGACCCGATGAAGGTAGCTGGAAGGGACTGGATGCGGAAGGCGGAGGACCGGGTGCTATGGCGCACATTGGGAGAGGCCTATGTCCAGCAGTGGACTAACTTAGGCTAATTGATTGATTGATTGACGAGTAATCTGAAACATTACCTAAACCTCGTGGACCTATCACACCAACTCCTTTAATTTCTTTGAACAATGAAACGATAACCTTATAAGAAGATCTTTAGAAAACTGAAACCAAATCACAAACTATTTAATTAACAGTGAAAATGAAATCGTTGAGAAATGCTAGTTAAAATGAAATATGAAACTTTTAATTAAAATTTACTGCGATTCCCGGGACAAGTGAAGTTGGCTACTAAATAAAGTTTTCTTAAGAGGGACATAAATTACTTGCTATCTTAAAGAATATAATTCAATATGAATTATGGATTACTTACAGTGGATTTATTATCAGAATCTGTAAGTTTAATTTAAAAAAAATGGATCTATGTGTTGAATTGTAAGAATCTATATATATGTTACTGTAAAAGCCCGAATATTGGTAAATCCTAATCCTAATCTATTGTTTTTTTTTTAATAAACCACATTTACCAACCGTCAAGTGTACAATCTAGGATTTACCAAACTTTCGTGATAAAAGCCCAAAAAATATCTCTTCTTTATAAAATTCGAACTTTTACTAATAACGGTTGGTAAATCTTAGGATTTACCGCTAAAACCTAGGATTTACCAATATTCGGGCTTTTACACTAACATATACATTAATTTCTGAATAGAATTCGGTGAAATGTCGGTAAAATTTCGGTGGACCATAATAATTAATAAAATACTTTGTAAGTTGATATAGGTAGAAAAAGTACAGAAACCTTTTAAACCTTTTAAACAATATGTTACAAATTTATAAATTTATATTATAAGGTTACATGTTGATCTTTCATGGCCCGGAAAGTCTATACAATAACAGTTTGGGTTATACTGGCCTTACAAAATGAAATATGGTTGAAATTCGACCACCAGGCTTTATGTTTAACTAGCTTAGTGTACGGTATTTAAATATTCATGTTTTGTTTGTTAATTTTCTATGCTTTTATAGTTACTGTGAAAACACGGTTGACTGCAAGGATGGAGCAATGGTTTAAGTGGTCACCTTGTCACTACACCGCGCCGAGTGTTGTGAGTCATAACCATAACATACACGGCACATGTGATCTACAAATATTTGTCCAGTGTATGGGTGTCCTTTTTGTTGGTTGTTTAAATGTCTGTGAAGCCCTTGCAACACAATATTCCTAATGCGTTGTCTTTATTAAAGAAAAACACGATTTTGACAAACATTCCCTTTTTGCACGTTCACAGACATATCCTATGACATTTATTATGAAATTTGAAATTTCAAAGTACCATGTAGGCGTCCAGGGAGGCCTTTGTATGAGGGAACCGTTTCAATTTTGAGCTGCCCAGTCATGACACCCAGTGGACTTGATAAGTTATTAATCACCACATCTTAGTTTTCTGACACGTATTTCGTCACGACCCCAACAGGTCCGTTACCGCAGACGGACATTAGGGTCAGCCAATGAAATCACTCAAAACTGCCAAACCATTGCTGTTGGGAAACCTAAACTTGAAATTACTAACCCAATTGGTACTTTCATTCACAATTATAATAATAATAATAAATAATATAATAATAATAATATGGCAACACTATAATATGGCAGTCGTAAAATTTTCACCTCTTATCCAATATTTTTATTTTTCTGTATTTACAAATCCAATTATATATATTTTCAATAGTATTTATAAAAATTAATACCATAAATAAATATTCATATGAAAAGGAAGTTTTAAATATGTAAAAAACCAAAAATATATGAGTACGACATGACGTTTATAACGTCATGTCTAATATAATTGAAATCATCGATAAACGATGGAGCCATTGAATTAAAAGAAGAAGAATATGACTGCTGATGTTAACAAGATCCAGAGCAAGGACTGCACCCTTAACATCCCCGGACTCGTCGCTCAGCTCCGCCGCCCGGCCCCCGGAAACGGCATCAAGCATACCGGCCGCTGTGGATGCGTCGAGCTCAACATCGAGTGACGAGTTTTTCTCTCCGCCGACGTCGCCAACACCTGTACGTCGGCAGGGGAGAGGCCGGCCACCGACCTGCTTGGGACCCCGAGGCCCACCGGCTTCGAATAGGGCCCCCGCTACCGGTGGTAATGTGCATCGCATGAAATGGACATCCTCGATAAACGAGAACGTCATGCGAGCATATTTTGTGGTTACAGAGGGAGGAACTAACCTCACTGCGTATCGTAATCGTATGTTGTCTCTGTTTCAGGAACTTGAACCAGCTGTTAACGTTACGGCACAAAGGCTATCGGATCAAGTACGGGCTATTCAACGATGTCATTTGTTGGATAACTCCGTGCTTGATAGGCTACGCTTGGACTTGCAGAATAGCATTGTTACTTCTCCCCAGTGTCACAAACAAACAGTGTCACAATCAATTTCTGGGTTGCTACGACCTTACCCAGCTGAGGTTGGAGAGGACAGTGGTACTTCATCTGTAAGTACTCAGTACAATGAACAAATAAGGAACATTTTGGAAGGTGCTATTCGAGAATATCGGACCATGAGTTATGACAACAGACCTCGTTTACCGCGTTTGGCAATGCATAAACGAAATAAAGCGCTAGTGTGTGCCCTTGATTCTATATTAGGTATTTATTTAGAAGAAAGCACAGATCTCAGTGATACACACTCAATTCTGTACTGTGCGGCTGTTGCAGCATGTCGAGTAGCTGGTGTTAAATTTCCAGAAAATGATACCGCTACTCGGTCAAAGCTTGCTGCTCCGGCGTGGCAGTGCAGGATTGAACGTCGTATCGCTGAGGCGAGGGCACTCATTGGCAAGCTTATCTGTTTCAGATCGGGTAACACGCGCCCGAGAGTAATGCGTTTTGTGAACCGGGCTTTTTCGGGAACTGATATCAGTTCCTGTAATTATGCAGCGCGGGTCACAGAGCGCATTGACTTTCTGAAACAGAAAGTTTATGCATGGACAAACCGTATACGAAGGTACAAAAAACGAATGGACCGATATACTCAGAATCGTTCATTCCAAAGGGATGAGAGGTGGGTTTATAGAAGGTGGGAGCAGCCTGATTTAGTGAGTGACACACATTTCCCAGATGCTGAAATTACGAATACCTTTTGGCGTGACATCTGGGCGATGTCTGTCACTCACACAGAGGGTGATTGGATAATAATAATAATAATAATATTTATTGTCTCAAAAAAATGATTGGAGTTTACACAAAATATCTTAATCACTAATAGTATTAATAATATTTGTTGATAGAGGTTGTAGCTTCTGGTACTGAGCTAGGCTGATAGCCTGTATTTCAGTACACAGCGGCTCCCATCCTTAATACATAGTAAATAAATTCACAACATTTGTAAGCATAAGTGTTCGTTATTCTAAGACAAAGGAGTTGAAAACAGGCGCATGTATAGGTGTGTGTGTGTGTGTATGTGAGTGTGTGTGTGTATGTGTGTGAGTGTGTGTGTGTTAGTGTGTGTGCAAGTGTGACGGTTGAGACGGTGTATGTATCACGATGGTTTTAACACAAAATATTTAATTGTATGGTTACTTAATTTAAAATGTTATAGAGGGATTGTCAGGAAATTTTCGACTTCAATATAAGTCATATTACTAAGCCAATCAGATAAAGATTTTTTGACTGCTGTTTTACTCAATGGATAGATTTTAATCACTTTATTTATTTTATTATAAACATATGGACCCAAAAATGGGAAGAATCTGTGGATAAACGAAGTCCTGGGTTTGAGAGTACGATCACACACTTCATAGCTTCTTCGTTTTCCTGGCAATGTTTGGTTGTATTCCATTAAGGAGTGTTGTCTTAACACGATACTTGTTAGAAAAAGTTGACGCACCGTTAGAACATCGCAAAACTCATAGAGAAGCTTCGTTGGATAAAGAAAAGGCTTAAAAGCAGATAATTTTAGAATACTTCTCTGTGCAACCTCTAGTTGTAAAAGAGTCGTCTTAGGCGCGCCTCCCCATGAGGATATACAGTACGTAATTAACGACTGACAAAGAGCTAAGTAAATTCTTTTTAAAGTTATAGGTGAGACAAGATGTCTTATGGTTTTAAAAATAAATGTAAGTTTTCGTACCCTTTTAGTTAGTAGTTGGATGTGCGGTTTAAAAGAACAGTTGTCATCCAAAACAACTCCTAGATATTTGATGCTCTTGGTGCGTTGAAGGGGCTTGCAAACACAGGGGACAAGACAACTATGTGACATAAGTTTATAGTCCAGTGAGGAGGAGTCACGTATTGAGAATGTTATATATTTTGTCTTTTCTGTATTTAAGGTAAGTTGGTTATCCTGTAGCCACTGTATTACAATGTCAAAACCTTTTTGAGCGGTTTCATAGGTCTGAGCCCAAGTTTTTCCTGTAAAGATAAGTGCAGTATCGTCAGCGTACGAAATCATTTTGCCTGGAAATGAGTTAATGCTTAGGAGATCATTTATATAAATTAAAAAGAGTGTTGGCCCCAGGATACTGCCTTGCGGAACGCCGTAACAAATGGGAAGGTCTGCGCTGGTATGTGGACCCACTTTAACACATTGCACTCTACCGGTTAAGTACGAGGTCATAAGTCTCAACTGTGCCCCCCTAATACCAATTTTCTCCATCTTTTTCACCAGGATGGGAACAGAGACTGTGTCGAACGCCTTCGATAAATCAAGAAATATAGAGATACACTTGTAACCTTTGTCTAGGTTAGAAGTTACGAAATCTATAAAATTACTGACTGCATTATCAGTAGACTTACCTCTACGAAATCCGAACTGATGTTTCGATAAAAGGTTTTTGGATTCCAAAAAGTCAACAAGTCTGGTATTAATAATTTTTTCGAGGAGTTTAGATAAAGCGGGTAATATTGATATGGGTCTATAGTTACCAACACAATCTCTGTTTCCACCCTTATGAATTGGATGAATTTGTGATTTTTTTAGATCATTGGGAAATATACCACTTGATAGACACATATTGAAAATGTGGGTCAAATGAGGTATTAGGATGTTTCTGTGTTCCTTAAGAAACATATTGGAGATATTATCCCAGCCCACAGAACTATCATTTTTCAGCGCTGATATTAGACGTGCTACTTCTTCCTCATCCGTATCCAGCAGTACGAACGAGTCATTCTGTCTATCATTGGCAATTACAGCTTTAGGGGATTTTTTAATTTTTTCTGCGAGTATTTTACCCACATTGGCGTAGTAGTTGTTGACTGCATTAACAGAATCCTGGGGGCTATCTGATAGTGAAAGAAGCTCTTTATTGTAGGTCATGTTTTTGGTAGTATTCGTAATGGTTTTAATCGTATGCCACAATTTTTTATTATCGGTTCCAGCATTCTCAACAAGATTTTTTTCGTAGGAACATTTAAGTTTTTTTAAAATTGCAGTGCAGAAGCTTCTATAACGAGTGTATGTTGTTTTTAGTATAAGATTATCTGGATTAGCGTTAGACTTCTTATGTAGTTTATCTCTATTACGTATACAACGCAATAGACCTGGGGTAACCCATGGTTTTATTATCCTTTTACGTCGTGATAGAACAATTGATTTTGAGTTGTTGTTTAGTGCTGTCTTTAACTCATTGATAAAATAACTAGTCGCATGGTTAGCATTTTCCGTAAAATAAATATAGTCGAAGTTAATTCTTTTTATATCATTACTTAATCCCTCTTGGTCAATTTTAGTATGTGAGATAATGGAACAGTTTCGTTTTATTTCTTTTTTTATACAAAAAATTATTGCTTTATGATCCGTAAGAGTAGATTGAGGAACAATGGTGATAGAGGGAATTTTGCTTTTCACTAGGACATGATCGATACAGCTCATACTAGCATCACGGGTAATACAATAATGAGCTGGTAGTAGGCCATGATAACTAGTCAGGGCCAAATATTGTTCCGTAGTCGATTTGGGGTTCTCCGCGATAATATTGATATTCATGTCGCCCATGAGGACCACGTTTTTAAAGCTTGAAAGTGTCTGTAATGTTTTATCTAATGATGTTAGAAATGGTTCCAAATTGTTATAGTAAGGAGATCGATATATTGCCAACATAGCTATATCATTATGTCCTATTTTAATGAGCAGGCAGTTACAGTCTTTTAAGGCGACTTCTTCAATCGAATGGGTGATTTGTTCTTTTACATAAACAACAACGCCATCATTTTGGATTGGGTTTATAGTGGATGCGGCTGAGCAGTAGCCACGAATTGTTGGTATGATTGGAGCACATGGCAACCAGCACTCCGTCAAAACCATCACATCACAATCGATTCCAAGTCTTGTCAACAAAACCTCAAAACCTGGAAAATTGCAGTTTATACTACGGATGTTTTGAGTAAGAACAGATAGTGTTGATTCGGTAGGGAAAACTTTGTTACAATCGCCAACTGCGCATGTATGAGATTCCGAGACAGCAAACTCGTCAATATCATTTATGATACCGTTTAGGTGATTAGCCATAGTCGTTGATTGCATATAAATGTTGCAATAGATAGTTACTGGTAGAAGAGCGGTAGGCCATTTCGTTTGCATAATGTAACGTATTATATACCACATGTAATAATGATCTGAAGTTGCCCAGCTTACCTGTTAGGGCTGTTTTTATTTCAGGATGTTTTAAGTGACCATACATAGATACTGATTTAGTTTTCTCCGTACTCATTGGATATTTATATTTATATGAAACCATCAAGTGTGTATAATAGTGAGTGAAGAGCTTTTGTTGGTGTAAGTACTTTTGTTTAAGCATGCAGAGATTTAGTATAATAGTGTAGTTATGAATAGTAAAAATTATGCGAATGTAGGATAATACAATGAAAGTTTTACAAAAAAATATACCTTTGTAGTTGACTATATAACTAATGATATACCTATAATGACCCAAGTAAGCTAAAAATAGTCATTCTTTTTTCCTCAGTGAATCGAGGAGGGCTTCGTTGGTGACACGGATTTGAGGGCAGCCGACTTCTTTCCGTAAATATACTATTCCATTTGTAGTCCAGCAGAAATTGTAACCATGACTCTTTTGAAAAGTCCTTGCTAGATAATAAAGTTTCTGGGTAGCATAGGTCAGTGTCTCACTTATATATAAAGGTTTTATAGGTGCATGAGAGTTTATATGACTGGTGTTTAGTTTTTGCTCATTGTTCTTATTTTTATTAAAGTGTTTAAGAGACTTGATGACCTTATCTTTTAGTAGAACCGATGTAAAATCTACGACAACGGGATTGGAGTTGTCTTTTGAGTTAAGTCTATAAATATCACGTATGTCTTTGGGTTCAATATTTAAATCTAGAGTATTGCCCATTTTTTTAATGGAGTCACATAATGTTTGTTTCGACTCTCCCTGAGATTTCGGTATATTTCTGACTTCTATGCCAGTTATACGTGATTTACGTTCTAGTGACTCGACTTTTTCCTCCAGGAATTTGATAACTTTTGCGTCATCTTGTCTCTGTTTTTCAAAGCACACTATTTTAGATAAAAAGTCATCATATTTTGCAGACATCATCTCCATGCTTTTACGAAGTTCAGTGTTTTGTTCATTAATTTTCATAATAGTGTTTTGTAAGTCTAGGAATCGTTTCTCTTGGTCGCTTGAAAATTCGGCAAACATTTGTTTAATGATGCTAGTCATCGTGGAGTTTTCCTCATCGTATTTCCTTTTCTTTCGTTCGGTCACAGTTGCTGTGATCCTATGCAGATCAGGCGCCAAAAGACAGTTTTGCAGCAATGATTGGTTTTCGCTTGTGGGAGTATGTGCAGTTTGTTTGTTGACAGGTGCCATTGTAGCTTGTGACGTCGATGGAGACACGGGGGGTGTTCGCTTAGTTTTGCCCATTATTGTACAATAACTTGTGCAAGCTAATTTAATAGTTACGGAGACTGTATTGGTCTATTTACATTCACCTTTTGTAGTGTATTTGTAAACTGTAGAAAGCTACCACCACTCAGTGATGCTCTTCAAACTTGTAAAACAGTTCTCCAAAAATATATTTTATTTTAATGTTATCATCGGCTACTTCGTAGAAAAAAACTGCCAAATTCTACCAATTTATTTGCTATGGTATCAAATTCGCCCTCTGGTAGGGAGTGGCTGAACTAAATTAGTTACTTTTATTACCACAAGTATGGCCAAAGTGGAGCTAGTTGGATAGTACTAGGTTAAAAAGATTTTTCTAAACGGTTTCAGTTTTTAAACTTTGAACACTTTTAATAGAAAGTTATTAAAACCATAGGATAGTTAGAAATGACTTATCACTGAATGGATAGTTCGTTGTTTTTTCACTACAAACACTGTTATTTGTTTGTTATTGTTTATAGCACTATGTAAACACTTTGGGAAAATAATTGTTTTATCTACACATATACTAACTAAAAGTTCTCACAAACGTTACTGCTAACACATAACCGTTATTGCACCTAGACGAACCTCTTTTTATACCAATTAAACAAAGATTTTATTTATTTACAAATTTAAAATATGCAGACTATGTGAACAAGGTTAGGGATGCCAGACCCAAAAAGGATGCGAGATGTCGAACGCTCGTGTGAGTCGATTGATACCATGGAGCCAATAACAATATCGAATACTGATATAGCTTATGCAGTTCGTTCGCTGCCGAACTGGAAATCAGCGGGACCGGACGGACTGCATAACTTTTGGTTAAAGTGGCTCCGTAGCTCACATGTACGATTGGCATCTCAATTGCAATCATGCTTAGAATCAGGTTCGCTTCCGACTTTTATGACCACAGGCGTCACTCACCTGCTCTTTAAGTCTGGTAGTGCCACAGAGCCCAAAAATTATAGACCTATAACGTGTTTACCCACACTTTACAAAATAACTTACGTCTATTCTGAGAGTGAAGATAACATCTCATATAACTAACAATACTATTATGGCTTACTCTCAGAATGGATGTAAAAGTGGGGCCCGTGGCACTAAAGAGCTCCTTATTATTGACACGACCATTAACCAACAAGTTCGTCGTAATCGAAAGGATTTGGCGACATGTTGGATAGATTACAAAAAAGCCTATGACTCTGTGCCGCATACGTGGCTCTTGAGAGTGATGGAGTTGTACAAGGTAGATACAACTCTATGCACTTTCTTGAAGGCATGTATGCGGCAATGCAGAACGGTACTCTACTATCCAGGATGTCGGCGGTCTCAGGGTTACGGCGAGTATATTAAGATCAGGCGGGGTATATTTCAGGGTGACAGTTTGAGTCCCTTGTGGTTTTGCTTAGCTTTGAATCCTCTCAGCACTTTACTGGAGAGTTCAGGGCTAGGCTATCGTTTACGGAACGAAGGTCAGGTTATATCCCATCTCCTTTTCATGGATGATTTGAAACTGTTTGCCTGCAACAATTTCCAATTGATAAAATTACTTGAGGTAACTGAAACCTTTAGTAAATGTATCAGGATGGAATTTGGTGTGGATAAATGTGCAGTCATGCATGTAAAAAGAGGCAGGATTATGGAATCTGAGGGGATGGAACTCTCAGATTCCACACACCTTAGATGTCTTTCCGCCAACGAAACTTACAAGTATTTAGGTATGACACAGGCGTTAGGTGTAAATGAATTGACTATGAAGCAATCGTTACAGGAACGTTTCTTTGGCCGCCTGAAAAAAGTATTGAAAAGTCTTTTGTCAGGTGGTAATAAGGTGCGGGCCTATAATGATTGGGTCATACCAGTCCTAACCTACTCCTTTGGCATACTTAGATGGACTCAGACTGAACTAGATGCCCTGGATAGAAGAGTTCGTACACTGCTTACCGCGTACCGAATGCACCATCCGCGTTCATCGGTCATGAGATTGTATATCCCGCGGAAATGTGGGGGTCGTGGTTTTTTAAATGCCAAGACCCTCCATAACCGCGAGGTATGCAACCTTAGAGATTACTTCCTCTCCGTTGACCTGGATGTGTATCGGGATGTGGTGGCAGTTGACAACGGACTCACTCCGCTTGCTCTAGGAAAAGAGAACTGGCGCAAACCAGCAGTACTTACTATTACAGACCGCAGGGAGATATGGAATAGCAAGGCGTTGCATGGACGTTTTTATCGGGCCTTAAATGGGCCCGATATAGATTTATTAGCATCAGTATCCTGGCTACGGTTCGGTGACCTCTTCGGAGAAACTGAAGGTATTGTCTGTGCAATTACAGATGAAGTTGTTATGACGAATAACTATCGGAGATATATCCTGAAGGACGGCACAATTGACATTTGTCGGGCGTGTCATCGTCCCGGAGAAACCCTCAGGCATATAATTTCTGGTTGTTCTCGTCTTGCCAACGGCGAGTACTTGCATAGACATAACCAAGTGGCCAGGATAGTCCATCAGCAACTTGCTGTTAAATATAATCTTGTGGCTGTTGAGTTACCGTACTACAGGTATGTGCCCGACCCAGTTCTCGAAAATGGTCGTGCAACATTGTACTGGGATCGATCTATCATCACCGATAGGACTATTGTTGCCAATAAGCCTGATATAGTGGTGATAGACCGATTAGAGCGCCGAGCAATGATTATTGACATCACCATTCCCCATGACGACAATCTCTTAAAAGCCGAAAAAGATAAAGAAATAAAATATTTGGACCTAGCTCACGAGATTGTCGACATGTGGGATGTGGATTCAGCAATCATTGTGCCGATAGTCATTTCGGCCCATGGGTTAATTGCTAAGAGCCTCGATCAACACCTTCAGAGGCTCACGTTAGGCAGCTGGATTAAGAGCCTGATGCAGAAGGCAGTCCTCCTTGATACGGCACGCATTGTGAGGAGGTTTCTATCTCTGGAACCCTAACCACCGGTAGCTTGGTCCCTGTACCCGATACCGGTGGGACACTATTTTTTATATTTTTAAATATATTTGTTTTTATTTTTTATAGTGAATGTATTTAAAAATGTAATTTATATGTATATTAAGTAAATAAAGAGAATAATAATAATAATAATAATAATTTTTATTATTCTGAAAATGTACGCAGTTTACATAATAGTTATAATTCCGATAATCTGGGCTTATATATAAATCACTCTGACTTCTAAACTAGGTATTAACCTGTATCTTAGAAGTCAGTGCCGCCCGTGTTGAATTTACATTACAATTCAAAAATGTGGATTAAGTGCTATATTAGTTATGTACATATAATAGAGAACAAAAGTTTTAATAAAAATGATTATAGTAATCATGTAAGAATGTATGTGTGTGTGTGTGTGTGTGTGTGAGAGAGAGAGTGTGTGTGTGTGTGTGTGTGTGTGTGTGTGTGTACGTGCGTGCGTGCGTAAGTGCGTGCGTGCGTTGCGTGCGTGCGTTCGTGCGTGCGTGCGTGTGTGCGTGCGCGCGTGCGTGCGTGCGTGCGTGCGTGCGTGCATGCGTGCGTGGTGTGGATTAACCTGAGCGCCCATATAGGAGATCCTCAGTATTACGAAACTGTAGTTTAAGTAGATATTCATTTAATTTAATTTTACATTCATGTTTGTTATTAGGATTCAATTTTAGGATTTTGTTTAGGTGATTATATAGTTTAGTGGAGTTGATATAAAACTGCCTTTTTGCAAACGATGTACTATGAGGTTCTAGTGAGAAGACCTTGAATTTAAGTCTACCAACTGGTTGAACGGGTTGCCGGACTGAGTGTTTGCGGAGCACAGAGTTAAGCACATATAGCTGTCTGACTGTTAATAGTTTGCATTCTTCATACAGCAGTTTAGTAGAGTACCTTAATGGACGAGAGATCATAACTTTTATGACGGCTCTCTGTGCGCGTTCCAGTCGAATAAAGAAATTTTCTGTGGCTCCTCCCCAGACTGGTATACAGTATGATAGTATCGATTGGCATAGAGCGTAGTATACCATTATCAGAGTATTTTTGTCAGCAGAGTTTCGCAACTTTTTAAAAACAAAAATCAGCTTACGAGTCCTACTACAAAGAACTTCTATGTGTTTGTGCCAGTTAAGATATTGGTCTACATGTACGCCTAGATATTTGACACTATTCACTTTAGATATCATTAAACAGTCACAGAGCTCATCAGATGAACATGTATTTGCTTTAAGAAAGAGTGAGTTTGGAGGGCACAAGTTGGATCTAATGGCAAAAGGTACATAAACTGTCTTGGAATAGTTTAGGGTAAGTAGATTATCGGTTAGCCAATGCAACACACTTGACAACGCTACCTTAGCGTTTCGATAACACTGGACCCAGTCTTTACCATCTATTAACAATGCTGTGTCGTCAGCATATGTGATAATTTTACAATTTTTGTTTTGCAGTTTACATAGGTCGTTAATGTAAATGAGGAACAAGGTAGGCCCTAAGATACTGCCTTGAGGCACGCCGTAAGTTATAGAAAGTTCGTCACTCAGATAACTCCCCACTTTAACCACCTGATACCGGTTAGATAAGTAATCGGTGAATAAATCCAAGACAACACCTCGGATTCCGATGCTCTCCATTTTTCGTAATAACACTGGCGCAGGGACGGTGTCAAAGGCTTTTGACAAATCCAGGAATATACCCAAACATTTTTGTCTTCTATCCAGGAGTTTAGCCACGTGTTCCGATAGAGCCAAAACAGCATCCTCTGCACTCCTTTCTTTTCTAAAACCAAATTGGTTATTGGCCAGGACATTATTTTTTTCGAGATAGCTGATAAGCCTCTTATTTAGAACACGCTCCAGGATTTTTGACAGCCCTGATAGAACTGAAATTGGTCTATAGTTGTTGACATCGTCCCTACGTCCAGCTTTATACACAGGGTGGACGAGTGCTTTTTTAAAAACATTTGGAAAGACACCTGATGATATAGACAGATTACAGACGTGCGAGATGAGAGGGACCAAAGTATCACTCGTAGATTTTAATAAATTTATTGGGATTCCATCCCAGCCTGTAGCACAGTCTGGTTTGAGGTTTCGGATAATGTCCTTGACATCCTCATCTGTAGCCTGAAAAAGACCCATGGAACCACTCCAGTTCGACGAAGAAGTAGGGTGTAGCGCGCTCGTGGGGAAATTTGATAATTTTTTTGCAAGATTTTTACCTATGTTCGAAAAGAATTCATTGACCACATTGAGTGAGGTTTTTGGAGTATCACAAATATGTAAGAGGTCGTTAGAAATTAAATTACCTGAAGGCAGGTCCGCAACTTTTTTAATAACATCCCAAGTAGCCTTTGGATTATTTTTGGCTTTTGAGAATTGTTCTTGTTCGTATGCTCGTTTGACTTTGTCAAGTAATAGATTGCAGTAATTGCGATATCTTTTGTACGATATTCTCAATATTTCATTGTCACTCGTTTTTTTTGAATTAGCGTGCATTCTATCCCGGTGACGAATGCAACGCAGTAAGCCTGGTGTAATCCAGGGCTTGAGACATCGCTGTTTTCTTGTGACTGCAATAGTTTGTGTATGTTTTTGTATAGTCTTCGAGATACTTGTTACTAGAGTTTCAGCCGCCTCGTTTGTGTCTGACATGAATAGGATTGGAGACCAGTCAAAACTATTTATATCGTCAGTTATTAACTTGTAATTAATTTTGGTTTTTGAACGAGGTCTAAATACGGAAGTTTTATTAGTTTGCAAAAATAAAAGTAAAGGGCAGTGGTCAGTAATGGCTGATTCAAGAACGACTGTGGTTGCGGGCAGACTAGTTTTCAAAAGAATGTGATCTATGCACTTTAAGTCACGAGTTGAAAAGTAGTGAGCAGGAAGTAGTCCGTGTGAAGCTGTGCAATTAAGATAGTCATCTGATCTATCATCTTTATTGCCATGATTAATGTCAATGTTGATATCTCCTATTAATACAAAGTTTCTCTGTGTAGGTGTTTTCATTAGTTTATCCAAACTTTCGATAAAATTACTTATATTTCTGTAAGACGGAGAGCGGTAGATAACAATCAGAGAGACATTATCAATATGACACATCAAACAATTCGCATTTACAATGTCAGGTTCTGTCACAATACCTCTGATAGATGATTTTATGTATATAGCACAACCGTCATTTTGATTATAGTTGTTTTTAGTGTGGTATAACCATCCAAATTTGGCAGGTGTGAAACTTTACTTATCCAACACTCAGTCAATACAAGCACGTCACAATGAATTCCAATAATTTCCATCAATTTCATAAAAAATTTTACTAATGCTTCGAATATTTAAATGTAGTATTTTTAGCCCCATGGCCTGATTATTAATATACTGCATACACTCATTTGGTTTGCATTTATACGATTTAGAAACACTAAGTGATTCCAATTCTTCATTAATAATATTGAGATTAGCCATTTTGATTAGAAAATAAACAAATGAGGTGCAAAGAAGACAACTATTTTAACACAGCCATCGGGTAATACTATCAACAATAGTTGAAGTACTATGAAATAATGAAGAATTATAATGAAGATACATATTTAGAAAGTGATAGTAGATTAAATTATCCCGTATTCGTTTTAACCGTTTATATGCTTAATATCTGTTCTGTGTAAGTCTTAGTTTAAACTAATATGACTTTTTCCTGATCTTATCTTAATATATATATATTTCTTCTGTACGTCTGTATGTCACTGAACTCCTCCTAAACGGCTGGACCGATTTAAATTATTTTTTTGTGTAGCTTCAGGTGGATTCGAGAATGGTTTAGATTTACAGTTGGGCCCGGTAGATGGCGTTACGATAGGGTTACAGAAATAATATTTTGTACGTTCCGGCAGGACAACGTCTGTCGGGTCCGATAGTTAAAAAATAAATTCTAACATTCTTCAAAAAATCTTTTTGTATCTGCATGCTGTAGTCATGCCCTTTCAGTGATTTTAGTAAGTGTTTCATTGTCAGATACATCCTGTTTCTTGTTAAAAGTACAAACATTTGTCAAAGGCTGAAGTGCTGTCGTCATTAGAGATGGTGCTTTTGTTAAAAACTATCCAAATACAATTTGAATTCCAATTCATGCTACTGTTAGCAACGTCAACAAAATAGGGTTGTGTCAATATGTGTACCGAGATAAACATGTACATAGGTGAATCTAAATAGTGGTACATTTAACAATTTAGCTGTCTATAGCACTTGCAGTTAAGGCAATATTGCTTTTATGTTATCCATACATACATATACACAAGTTTGTATCGAGGGGTAAGGTGTAATAAATCCCCACATTTCAATTCATTTCCCAACTATAATTTAGTGCCGGGAAAATTGGGAGTATATTGAAAGGGAAACCTAAGAAGGGAAGGCAACGGAAGGAAAGGGATACCGCTTATACGTTATTTATACTAACAACAAGACTGAATTGTTTTTTTTGTTGTTGTTGTTGTTTATTGTTGAAAGACTTTAATCACTGGAACAAACAGTGGAATTTCAAATATTCTTTTTGCATTTAAAAACCCAATTCTTGACGAAGATCATAGCTTATTTAATATATTTAATCAAATTACAACCCCACAGAGCGGAGTAGTGGCACGACAACGCATATTTTCATAGTAATATGAATTTACTGGCCTGTTGGTCTAGTGGTTAGTGATCCTGGCTGAGAGGTTATGGTTTCGGTTCCTACATAAAACAAACCATTGTTTGATGAGCACGATCATTTATTCTGTGCCTGGGTGTAATTTATTGTGCGTATTTAGTAACATAAACAAAAGTACCGCTACGCCGCGCTATATGAGCAAAATATACATTCATCAATTCCTAAAATCACTTTCTCCAATGACCAGAATCTACTTTCACCACTCACTACATTAACAACGTCCTGAAATGACCAAAATCTACGTTGACCATTTCCTAAAATGACAAATACCTACATTGACCAGTTCTTAAAATGACCCAAAGTTAATATAGGAAGTGGTCAATGTGGGTTTGGCCATTTTAGGAAGTGGCAGTGGTCAATGTAGGAAAAGGTTATCATGCTAATTGTAAAGAAGATTCATACTTGAGCATGTAATTACTAATCAAGCAATCACTCTCCAATGTCATTTATTGTTATAATATTATCTACGTATTAACGGGAATTAACGCGATCACGAAAAGGTATTACAAACCTCTGAATTGTTAATTAATTCTATAAAATTTCGCGTGACAAGCTTCTTGAAAACATTAAAAAAAGCCTAGACTTATTTACTTTGTGATAGCCATCCTAATAAAGTAAACCCCACCAATAAATATCAAGTACAAATAAAATTATTAGTCAACCGTACACTTGGAATACGATGCAGTTATATTTCTACTATAAATTTTGAGACTCGAGGTGAGCTGAGAAGCTGGCATAGAATCCCAAGTGAATTGTAGTTTGGAATATATTATGACACTATGACGTGACGTAGATATGTAAATTAATGAAGAGCATGTCTAAGCAGATGTGTTCTGTTGTTGTTTGTAATGTATTGTTTAGAATGGAACTAATGACTTAGGTAATAAAATAAAAATGAAGTATGATTAAGTACATGTTTGCTCGAATATAAGGCACATTTCTGGGGAAAAGAGGAGTAAGGTACATCTCCTTCACCCAAGACAGCAGATCAGGGTATAATAGCATTACTAGAATCGTTTGTTTTATTTATTTTTAAACTGAGCAACAAGCGGCTTACTAGAAACTCAGTTGTGTCACTTATGAGTAGCCAAACCAATATTTTCTATAGAACTCTGACGACTCTGCTCAAAAGCATGATTAATTGTAAATCGCGTTACGTTATGTGTTTGAGTGGCCATTTATATTTTCCACCACCAGTAATATTAACAACAGTAATACCAGTAATATCAAGCAAACAAAATACATTTTTAAGATAAACATACATATGTATGTTTATCTTAAGTAGTAGTATATTGTCCACAAACTTATAAAATTAAGGGAAAATGCTTTGGTTAGATTTTACGAGCAACGGTGTCGCTAAACTCATACTTTTGTATACGATATATCATTTAACGCTTACAGATGACATAGTACAGTGACTAGACAATCACGATAGAGTAAATTTTGTAAAAATCGTTCTTTAATCGGATGATCGCAAGATGGCATTCTGTATTAGGTTTCTTTACCGCAACAAGAAAAACAGATCCCTTTTAAGGATCACTTTTGTTGTCTGCTTGTCGGCATGTCAAGACAGATAAGCAGACAACAAGACAGTCGTTCTGATCGTTCTGACAAACAGTCTGTCTTTTACTCAAGAATGTGTGGAGGCATTAATTTGAAATTAACAGCAAACATGTCTGCTGTCCTTTGAATCTGTAAAAAAATCAAGCTTCGAAGTCAACACAAACAAAAGATGCTGCCATTTATATCTTTCTCAGGTAAATCAAACGGATAGAATACTTTCCATTGACCTATATTTCCATTAACCAGAGGCGAGAAGCTAGGTCTCATAGAGAAGTAAAGGAAAAATCCGAAAACCGTTAGTTTGTTGTTAAATCAGATAATAAAAAGTATGAGGAGTATTTTTAAAATGGCAAAGTTAAATTCGACTTGAAAGATAAATACGTTTCAGGGACAAATTTTATGTGTAATTTAAAAAAAAAAACACACAAACATTTTCGATAATTGATTTTCGAGATGAACGAACCATCTAAATATAAGATTCCACGAAACCCACGGTGCGTAAGTCAGACTCACCTGTTCGGTTTTTTTTTTATTCTTTCGTACCGTCTTCGTTTAGAACCATTAACAATAATTACACACGGATCTACAAACGCTTCCTCGAAATCCGTATTTCGTACCCTTACAGTTGCAGAATACTTATTACCGTCCCGTGTTCTACCCTCATCACGATAACAACATCCTAAGTAAGTATTTGTGTTTGTTTACTTTGCTTTATAAAACTTTTATCAAAGATTAATGAATTTCAAATAAAGTCAAATAAGGTATGTACCTTAGAAGCATTTTCCTACGGCTAATTACACATATTTCGTAAATATCCTTGTTTTAGATTTTTTTTTCAAATTCAGTTTTTATACATTTTCAATTTCTCTTTTGCTCTACAGAAATAACTCGTCTATTATTTTAAAATCAGACGAGAAATCACAAAACTTACTATTTTTCCCAAGAGATGGCGCCATTCTAAAAATTGCATTTTACAAGACAAATTCGCGGGAAAGGAACTAGTTCCAACTACCCACATTTCACGAACATACAATTACATCTACATCCGCCGAGTCCACTATCCCTTATCTCGGATCTTAAAGTGTTCCCATTTGCGTCGGCAACGTCTTGAGTTTCCGCCGGATCCAACAAAGGATTCTTGGGTATCGGATTCCTCCATTTGTTAGGTTTGTTACTCGGTTTTTGAGGTATTGGTTAAGGATATGTGATGGATTAATGTAAGTAGAATTTAGATTTATTCCTACGTCTTATAAATTTTAATGTCGTTTGATACAATTTGAATTCCAGTACCGGATTTCATTAACCGTATTCAAGGAATGGAGGTAGGTTATGAATTTCGATTAATTAACATTCGGTACGTCCTTATCGCTTATCGAAAATAGCATCATTTCAACCATAGGGCGTCCACTGTTGGACCTAGACCCTCAATGACCGAAGATGACCGGTTAGATGCGGTCTGCATCCATATCAAAAATATACCTAAAATTATTTTCTTCCATACCGGTGCTAAATTTTGTAAAGTGTTGCAGTAAGCTTCTTACTTAGTGTCGCAAAACTATTTATAATATTCAAAAACATCTGAGTTTTAAAGTACACGAGTACTCGGTGCTCAAGCCGCTAACGGTAATATTTTCAGATGAAACAAGTACGACAAAGTACTATTTTAGCACAACGCTTTCCTTCCTGGACAAATATTTATGTGACCTATACATATATTTGTTCTATGTTTGGATGTTTGTACGTGTGATTTCTGTGTTTACTATGGCGACCACTAAGTGTATGTTAGGGAAACACTACGGAAATAGTTCACTTCATGTTTAATTTCAAATATACTCGTAGTTTGGGCCACGTAGACTATTTTATTGCTTTTCCAAACCAATTTCATGCTTTATTTTTTTGCTATATTTTTTGTTGTTTTAGTGTATTATAACAGCTATAATTTTGGTTTAGTTCTGATATATCCCGTAACCTAGTTATTTTCAGGGAGAGTCCAACTATTTTGGTATTAACTTATTCAGTGGTAATCAAAATATATTTACAAATTAGAAATATTATAAATCGACTCTTCACCTTTGAAAAGTGGCAGACAAAAGAGCAAAACCGGGTGAAAAATCTGAGAAAATAAGAACGAACCACAAAATCATAATATTATATGGGTCCTAAGTGAGCTATTGTTGTCTTTTTAACCGACTTCAAAAAAAAGGAAGAGGTTTTATTTCGGCTGTATGTATTTTTTTGTTTGAAAGGGTATGCTCCCCAGGTAGTCCCATTGTCACCAAGGTTTTTTTTTTGGTAAAGGCCTTTGTCTTTCAACTCACCTGATGGAAAGTGACGATGTGATGTGATGAAGCCTTTTTCTTTTTAATGTGTGGAAACCCCCACGGGTCATCATCTCACCGGGGCCAGGCGGCGAGGTGGTATGTCGGACTCGAGCCGACTAAAACCATACAGTGTTCCGTCACCGGGTCTTATAGCCGGGGCCTCAGGTGTACCCTAAATCCCTGTGAACCCCAGCAGACTTGCGCCACCGTCTCTGGCCTGCTTCTACTAGGGCGACAGATAGCCCCTTCCGTCACCCCCAGGCAAGCGCTCATGGAGGCTGGAGATCGTTTTGCACTCTCCGGCGCCTGGTGCGTCTTTTGCGGGACGGAAGAGTACTTGTTCTCTCCCGTTCCCTCTCCGTCGCTTCTTTGGCATCCATCACTACCTCACAGAATGAGGCGGCGGAATCACACGCACTCTCGCTCTGGACCATGAACGTGGTCATGGTCTCCAGCGAGAGGCTACCCACACCAATGGCCGCCGTGAGGTCAGCGCGCTGTTGTGCCTACGCAGAGCACCCCACCAAAGTGTGGAGAGCGGTGTCCTCGCGGCAGCCCCCGCAGTGGTGACACACAGACGTTGGCTCCCGGCCTATGCGACACAGGTACTACCCGAAGCAGCCGTGTCCGGTGAGCACCTACGTCGTCCGGTAGGAGAGAGCGCCATGTCACCTCTCCAGCCAATCCTCCATGACGGGCCTTACCGCCACAATAGTGGCGTGCCCCGCGCTCGGTCGCTCAAGTCGTTCTTTCCACTGAGCCATGAGCACCTGGCGGAGCTGAGACCGTTGCGCCTTTATATCACAGAGGGCTGGTCCCAGGTCCTGCTCTTGCACCTACCTGCGCCACTGGTACAGTGATGCGAGGGATTTCGCTTCCAGGTCCCATGGCGGAGTTCCGGCTAGGAGACTCGCCGCTTCAGCGATGTGATGAAGCCTGAATCTGATGGTATCTGAGGGAAAACGAGGGAAACCCTCAAAAATTAAGGACAGAAAAAATAACAAACTATTGTTTGTTATTTTTTCTTAAAATTGAAGCAACATTGACGTTTAGCGTGATGAACGTTATTGTTATTAACCGACTTAAAAAAGGAGGAGGTTCTATGTTCGGCTGTATGTATTTTTTTATAACTTATTCAATCAAGTGCATCAAGTTGCTAGACAAACTAAAAATCTTACCACTTTACTTCAATAAAGTATCGGCCTTATAAAAATTAAATTTAATATAATCTCACGAATTGCAGTTCGGTTATTTACATTACAGTAAGTAATGTTCTAAATACCGTATGTACTATCAGTACGTACGTACTTTACACTAAACCATACCGTACCGGCCTGTTGAAACTCGGTGCGAAGCTAAATAAGTACTTGACAGATACGCTAGTTCCACCGGTAGATATATTCAGATATTTCATTAAATTTCGTTCTTAATTAATCTTATTGCGTTTCAAGCTTGGCATCGGCTTCAAACAGACCAGTAGGTACCTAGTGCCTTTATATTGTTACCTATTATTTTAAAAGTATCACATCATCAATTATCACAAGTTTCAAACATAATTGAAAATACTACTACTTTTAATTAAGTTTGCTTAGAGCTTTTTGAAACCGGTTTAACTCTTTTTTTAAGTGTTTATTGTGTGATTTATTTTTGTTTTCTTTTTTTTTATTTAAACTGCATATTTGCAACATTTGAAGAGTAAATACAACGAAATGTGGTTAAAATATAGCCACACGACGACTGCTTTTCTGGTAATTAGTTTGGGTGACCCGAATGTGTTACTGGTAATCACAATCACCAAATTTTTCATAGAATGTTGCTGGTTTTTACAGCCACCTGTAATAGGCTTACTCGTATTACAAAAAAAATATATAATCTATATAGATAGTTTTCATAACTTCTTCAGTAGAAAAAATATAAGGTCTTACCTACATTTATACTTACTCTAAATAACTATAAACTAATAAATAGAAAACGAACTTCATTCAAGTGGTTCACTTTGTTTGCCTCGTTCACTCTCAAATGCAATTAAACTATGCTCAAACTACAAATAATAGACGCACACGTCATCCCTATTTCCGAGTTAGTCAATAAATTTCACAAAACTAGTGCCACAAAATTATACGTTTGACAAAGGGATGAGGGTCAGGAAACGGCACGAAACGAGACAGTAGACGCTATTGTGGCAGAAACGAGTTCTAGTAATGTATGGTCTAACTTCGCTTGTTAGGGAATGGAATACTGAGATAGTTAATGGCTAGTGAGGAGACCACAATCGCCTTTTCTAAAGTGGTTACAGTTGATTTGGTAACACTTATTAATAACTACTATTATTAACTTCACATCATTAGCGAATAACGATTTAAACTTAATTGAGCGAGCAAATAGCGTTCATAAAACGAACACTGCTAACCTTGCACTTTTCCTGTTTAAAATGTTTGACGCAAGTAAATAGTTTTGTGTGGGAAGTTTCTAACACAAGCGTACAGAATTCAAAAACTCCACTGATATAGTTAGCATAACTCATCGCTGTTGTGATGCTCCGTGTTAGTAATCCTATCTACAATACTAGAGGTGTAAATTGGGACTTGATCCCGTTAATATTTGTAAGGTACGGTATCTTTTCACGTTCCGATTTAATACACCTCTAATATCTATAAAAGTCACAAAATTAACAAACAAATTTGTGTAGTGTTTCAAATTACTTACGTTTTCGAAATAAATATATACATATAGACTGGTAATTTGAAATGACTAATTAAAAAAAACTATAATTTGGAAAATTTAAAATATTGCAAAGGATTAAGTTATCTTCTTGAAGTTATCTTATGTTACTGTATGTTATAAATCTATAGTTTAAAAAATCTATAGTCTTTATGAGTCCGTGACTTAAGGCCCCTCGCGTTTCCAAGATAGATTAGCTAAATAGCTAGAATTGACAAAGAGAAATGCCAAATTTTTTCTAATAGCGTCGGTTTGTTCAGGCAGCCAGAAAAAATGTTATCATTTCTTAGCGTTCTGTTAATTTCATTATGAGAAAATAACCTCTTGTAATCGTAAGCCAGTAAATACCCAAGAATATTTCCTCATTATGTTTAGGAAACATAGTGCTATGTTCATAATATGTAACATGATATTTAATTTTGTTTTGTCACTGTATTCCCAACACTAATATATAATTATTACACAGTTTCCGTCTTTAGCCTTTTCATTCGGCTCGAGATGCGGAATGGTATGTAAACAGTACATTAGTTTATAGGAGTAAAATAAACAAATAATAAAAAGCTACAGAAGTCAGAGCTATGTTAGAAAAAAGTTTGTTAAATACGCGTTGATGACCCAATTCACTACTACTGCTTTTATTTTTTAAGTAATTTATCAGAGTCACATGCGTATTGTGCACGCGAACAACTACAGGAAGTTAACTACATACGTTTTCGAAGACTTCCTTCTTGGGGTATACCCGGGTTCCATGCGATAGATCCACTTGTGACGGAACACCGTGTGTGGTTTTAATCGGTTCCTCCTTGGTAAAAATATTTTAATTGAATTCACAGATCATTTGAAATCATCTAAAATCTTGCATTTCCTTAAATAACATGTTATATACCTGATGTCATATAAGTTTTGTATAATAAATCACTATAGTATACGCACGCCTGAGACCGGGGCTGCCGCGCATGCACTGGTGCCCTGTAGAAATATTTTAATGTCCGTTTTTGAATAACCCTATACCCCATTTTCGTAAATTTAAAAATACAAACTCTTTTACAATTTTTGTCACTTGAATATGAACATTCAATTACAATAAAAGAAAAAAGAACAGAATCCGCCCCTATAAAGTTGTTTAGTAAAACCACACAAAACACTTCCAAAACACATGTGTCTTAAGGTTGTTCATAGACAATATTTTTGAAACTTTGTTCCCGTCTCTATCTTTTAACCATAGCCACTAAAAGTTGTGGTATATCTTATAAAACACGTTGAAAAAATCCAAATACACAAATTTGCTTGCGGCGATCTCTTGAGAAACCATTTTATAAGTAGTAAATCGTAGCTATTTTTCACAATGCGAACAAGTGTTTTAAATAGATCAGCCTGGCTTCGTAAGAAGTTGCGAACGGAACATAATTATGTTTTGTAATCGTGAGATAAACGTTCTTTTTTATTTAAAACTGTTGTTACAATAAAAGGAAATCCTCATTTTTCAAGCAATTATTAGAGAGAAAGTACTCGTAATACGTAAATACTCTTTACAATGGTCCGGTTTTTACTCTATGAGATAGAATTTAAAACTTATTGTGAATTACTAATCTATGTTTTCGGTTACGGGAATTGGTTCCCGTGTGCTTGTGTTAATCCTGGATGCAATCTACACATGTATCCATCTATCTATCATCATGTCTGCGCCAAAATTTTACCTACATATTATATAAATAACAGCTTGACCGGAATAAGGGCGCTGGCCCGGATGCTGTACCGGCTGTTTTTCTTATTAATTACGCAGAAGAACTGTCAGTCCCGGTAACTTTAATTTTTCAGCGTTCACTTAAAGAAGGTATTGTGCCCAACTTAAGGAAATCAACATTCATAACACCTATCCATAAAAAGGGTCCTAAAAATGCTATGGAAAACTATAGACCTATTTCAAAGCTTTGTTTGCTAAGATTTTCGAAAAAAATATATTCAACCAATTGTATACATGCATCAAATCTGTTTTTATCCTGCAACAGCGTGGCTTTCTTAGAGGTAAGTCTACGTATCCAATCTAATTATGATCAATGAGTTCCTCACTTTCAGTATGGAGAATAACAACCAGGTGGACACAATTTACACTAATTACAGCAAGGCGTTTGATCGAATTGACCATGATATACTTCTATTCAAATTATTTAATCTTGGCATTTGCGGAGACTTGCATCGCTGGTTTTGCTCTTACATTCAAAATAGATCCCAGGCAGTTGTTCTTAATGGCTTTATGTCTTCCTGGATCAAGGTCCCGTCTGGGGTTCCTCAGCGATCACTACTAGGTCCCCTTTTATTTGTAATTTTTATGAACGATATTGCTTTTTGCATTCTAACTTCCTTTTATGTGCTGACGATGTAAAAATCTTCAAAGTTGTTAATAATGAGCTAGACGCCTTAATGTTGCAGGATGATTTGGATAGATTGGGGGAGTACTGCCTAGTTAACAAACTTGATCTAAATGTTTTTCTATACATTTCACCCGCAAACGTACTATTTTCGATTACACTTATCAATAATTTGATAAGTGTCGAAAAGTCGACTCCTTAAATGTGTTACATCTAGCAGGGACCTTGGAGTTATAGATGACGTCAAGCTTTTGTTTGATCAACACGTTTTTGCTGTAATCGATAAAGCTTATAAGGCGCAAGGATTTGTGATTAGAGCGTCTAAGAACTTTAAAAAGATAAAAACAATAAAAATAATGTATTGTGCGTATGTTCGTAGTCACTTAGAATACGCGTCTTAGGTTTGGAACCCATGTTATGGGGTTTATACGGACTGTATTGAAAAAATCAAAGGAAATTTACCCGCTTAATTTAAGTTACCATACCTAGACTACACAGAGCGTTGTAAAAAATTTCATTTATTGCCGCTGCATCTTAGACGGGATATTTCTGATGTTAGCCTTTTAATGAGGATCGCGCAGTGTATTGTTGACAGTCCGGATCTCCTCGGCAAGATTGCACTTACAACTCCCACACGAAGACAAATAAATCAACACTTCTTTACATCCCACTTAGCCACACTCAGTATAGAAAAACTAGCTTCCTACCACACTGTAGCTATCGGTTTAATAATCTAAATTTAGACAACCGCTTCGATTTATTTGCAGGTAGTATTAGAGCCGAGTGTAAGTAAGAGAGTAAGAGTGTACTCACTAGAGATTTTATGAACAGTTAAATGATCTTAAACTGGGCATATCTATTTATAATAATGTATATCTTAAGACGATTAGTTTAAGCATTTTGGCTTTAAATATGGATGCTTGTAATTGGCATCTGCTACAACGAATGTCATTTTATAACTGTTTAAGCCGTAAGCATCCCAAATAACATAAATCACGCGTTTACGGCGTAATTTAATAACATACTACTTCAAAACAATTTTTTAGGTTAAAATAAGACTAGATCTAATCGTTAGTAATTTATAACTGTTTTTAATACAAATTGATGGACTTTGATAAAGCTGTTTGTTTATTATTCTGTTTTTGTCACAATTATGAGGATAAAAGATAGTCTTTTCTGTATTAATATTTGACGTGTTTTCTGTATTTCTTTGACACTAGCTGCGAACCGCGGTTTTATCCGCGTAAGTCTCGATCCGGTGAGAATATCGGGATAAAAAGTAACCTTTGTGTTAATCCAGGTTTCCAGCTATCTACATACCAAGTTTCATAGCAATCGGTTTTTGTAGTTTTTGCTTGAAACAGTAACAAACATCCTCACAAACTTTCACGTTTACAATATTAGTAGGATTTATATTTCGTTTTATGAAATTAATACACTTCCTTTTATCAATTTTCCATAATAAAATCTAAAAAAACTTCTATTTGCATATTTTTCAACTTTTTTAGATAGCTAAATTTAAACATAGCAATTAAGTAGACAGTAAATTGTATATAAACACTACCATTACAACTAAAGAATATTAACGAAACGGTTCGACTAAATGACACTATCTCAGAGAGGAATAGCATAATGGAGCCGTTTTATTGCTAAAACCACTTTACAAGGGAATCCGATGTACTTAGGAAGGCTCCCGGCTGTTTCAAATGTACTGAATATTTTTTCGTATTAGAGTACCTCGTAATTTGGACTTGCATATCGTAATAATCGTAACTTAAAATTATAAATGCAAATAATGTGAGTTTGTTTGTTTGTTTGCTACGCTTTCACGTCCTCAATTACTCAATCGCACCGCATATCACAAAATGAACAAAGTCAAGTCAAAATTAAAACACACAATGTCATCCTACCAATAAGTTACTTCGTTAAGAGTAAAATTTTTATTACAACAACAAAAACTCATAAATTTACCGATAACGATCTAAAACCGTCCGTTTACAAATATTTGAGCATTGTGAGAAGAAATCGTGCAAACAAACTCACGGCCACTCTTTTAAATCACCAGATAACAAGGATAGAATATCTCTTTTATTTTTTTAAACATGGAAATACCCCGGTGTTGCGATTCCCTTTACAGATATACAAGTAACGAACACACATTATATCTGGGTACTGAACAATTAACAGGGTAATACAATACTATAAATACTATGTCATATGTAAAGTTTAAATAAATAAAATAAAGACTAACTTTAAGTTTAGAACAAAAAACAAGAATGACAGTAAAAAAGAGTTCCACTATCAACCTTCTGACTTCATCATTAGACTTTTGTTACCAAACCCAATCTATTGGACTGTCAAAACGAATCATATTATCCCAAACGCGAGAAATATATAAGTATGTTTATCAGCAGTCTGGCTACCATAGTACAGGATCTGTCTAGTTTGGGGTCAGACGGCCGTGTGTTAGATGTGTGAAGTTATTATTATTATTATTTATTATATTATTTTGTTAAGACAATTAGAAGTAGATAAAAATTCACTTCCAAGATTTGACTCCATGTTATTATATGTTTAAAGCGGGACGACACGTTTTTGGTTAGCCGACGACGTTTCGACCAAATGGCACCGATCGGTGCCTGTTACGATTAACGGTCCAAACGTAACCACGATCGGCAGGTTTGTTACTCTATTTATATTATTGCGATTATCGAGATTTATTTTCGATCTTATATTTGTATATTTAGTTTAAAAACAATTATAAAATTTGTTCACTTATATAGATTGAGTTGATTAAAGAAACTTAATTGTTTCGTTTCTTCAGTTTAGCGTGAAAGCTAATAGACTATAGTACTTACTTTAAACACTGATCCTCGTGAAGATCGTATAAACACCAATATATTCATAATCCCAACAAAAATGGATCAACATTGAAATTTTTAAATCATATAGCATAGGTATTCAAATAGTTTTTCTTGTCGAATATAATTTGAATACTAATTATGTATATACAAATATTAACATTTCTCTGGATGCTTATATATAATAATAATTATATATTAGCGAAACGATACTCACTCACTTACTGACTAATCACCAAATCTGGAAAACTACTTGACATAATATATGAAGATGAAATTTGGCACTTACGTAGTATACGTGGGTCACACTGAAAGTTTTTAGAATAGGCCAGTAAGAAAAGAACGCGATAAAAAATTTATTTTAATTTTGAACTAGGAACATGTTTCCTAGTTAGATGTTTCCATTCGCAAAAAAAAAACAACTGTCGAAACTCTGCAAGTTGCCACTTCCGAATGGTATTAAAATTCTAAAATGCAATTTCTTTAGAAACATGTTCTAAAATGAAGGGTTTTTTATGTTAGTAGGAATTTTAAGCGTGTAAACTCGCGGGTAGCAGATGGTAATTAATATACACAACAAGTAGAACTTCATGCAAATTTAACTATATACATATTCCATTTTATTTACCGAGTGAAATTAATGTTGGAGATTCAGTGTAATTAGCTTGATACTGTACAAATACGTTCGTCAACAGAGATAATATGTTGAAATACGAGTATATTAAGTACTGGCTTTGCCGCAGTTTCCTTTGAGTAAAAGTTGTTTTTTCTATCAATTAGGAAACTATACTTTGTTCTTCATGATAGGTACACTGTTGGTCTAGTGGTTAGTGATCCCGACTGCTGAGCCAGAGGTCGTGGGTTGGATTCCCACCCAGGAAAAATAATTGTGTGATGAGCATGATCATTTGTTCTATATCTGGGTGTAATTTAACTGTAATATGTATGTATTTAGAAGTTTGAGTATGTTTATAGGCAGTCTGGTTACCATAGTACAGGCTCTGCCTAGTTTGGGATCAGACGGCCGTGTGTGAGATACGTGAAGTTATTATTATTGTTATTATAAAGGCATGGCAAGTGTTGTAATAGTATTATTCGGTAATCGAACGATGTTTTACTGACGGCCCGGGAGCACATAACACCTATATTTTACCATTTGGCCTATACACAGCGAAGTACGAGCAGTATTTTATAGGAAGTATAAAAAGTAGATGGGTTTTTATGATAAGTCAATCAAATTCGTATGAAATTACCTTTGCCCGGCGGTTTCGCTCGCGTGGTGTCGATTTTGTGAATCAATTTACTATTATGTTTTTTTTGTATCCCTGGTGAAAGGTGGTAAAGTAAAAAACACATTTACATTTAAAATATTAGTTGGGATTCACGTTTACAAGGCTCTAGAAGGGGAGGAGGAAGATTGTTCTAACATCTATAGAATTAACTAGAATTAACTGAAAGCCTTCTTTAAAGGCTTTTGTTCTATATATTTTAATAGACAATTGTTTGGACCACTGCCTACTTGGAAGCTCTCTTGAAAACACGCTTAAATTACCTAAGTACTTGTTTTTATGGCTCTTTATATGTAAATAACTTTTTATTATTCCGTGTGGGTATTGGTCATCACAAAAAGGTAGTTTCTATCTCTTCGGGACTAGCATTGGTATTTGTTTAATACTCATGATTGATTAAAAGATACAATCATATCATGAAGTAAGAAACATACCTAAAAATAGTCTTACTATCCGTATGCCTTATCCGGATAGTAAGATTGTGTGTAGGAAGGTCAGTTGTGGTATAAGTATGCGTGCGATCGTGAGGTCCTGGGTTCAATTTCTGTATGAAGCAAAAATTAAAGGAAGGAAACAGTACAGATACTAGCACGAGTCGTGAGCACAAATTTTCAAAAAAAGACTAGTTAAGAATTGTCACTAAAACTTGCACTCAAGTATACGGTAGCTGAATGCCATGTGCGAGTCCAATAGACAAAGAGCATTGGCTGACGAACCAACCACGTGCAGCGACAACGTGGTCAACGTCATATCGACCAATAAAGCATGCTCACGACTCTTGCCGGTAACTGTACTACGCACATATTTATATACAATATAAAGTTTTTAAATATATGTTTAGAAGTCAATAGTAATCTTCGCATATTTCATAACCGTTATGACCGCTCGAGCAATGAATAACAGTATCAAGAAAATTTCACTAAAGTAATTACTAATATCTTAAGCGATCTATTTAGCTTTGTACTTACCCACAAACACAAAACTTACATATATTACATTAGTGTAATGAAACAGATATAAGCTAAGCATTTAAACAGAGTACGGAATGTAATTACGTTGAATCTAATGGAAATTTAATTACTGCTAGGCAATCGTACAGTACAATTTAATTACTGCTGGGCAATCGTACAGTACAATTTAACTACTGCTCGGCAATCGTACAGTACAATTTAATTACTGCTGGGCAATCGTACAGTACAATTTAACAAAGATCTGTGTAGAATAGAGAAATATTATAAATGTATTAAATTTAAATTGCTATTCATTTTGAGTGCACTTGGAGTGCCGCTGGGAGCAGTTCTCGTTGTATGTGTATTACACCGTTGCGATGTTTTTAGAAACTCTTCTATTTTTTATACATTTGACAAGGAGTAAGTAATAACTAATAATGGACAAAATTCAATGCGTTTTTTAGCCGACTTGGTTCAGTTTCGTAGGTTCGTAGTTTTAATAATATCTAATACTGAGTAATAACTTAATCAAACTTTATGGGTAACAAGTGAATGTTATCGAGAGTGGAGCTAGCAATTTGATGAATAAGTTCAGGGTTCGTATTACTATCGAATTTTATTTGGGTTTTAGAATTTGTGTTTACTAACTTTTAAACTTTCGCGTTCCATGATATAATATTATTTACGTATTTACGTTAATTAACGCGATCACGAAAAGGTATTACAGGTGATTACAAGTATTGGAGGTGGATGAAGAACCTTCTACCTCACGATGTCGACGACGGAGGGCGTGCACCGCTGAGCCAGTCAGCCTGTGACCACGGCCAGTGCAACCTGGTCGAAACGACAGGCAATTCAGAGGTATGTAATACCTTTTCGTAATCGCGTTAATTCCCGTAAATACGTAGGTAATAGAATTTGTGTTTGTCTTCCAACTCACCTGATGGAAAATTATGATGCAGACGAAGATGGTACTCGCCTATTCAAGAGAAACCTACAAAAACATCTTCAAAATCTATATCAACGTCTAAAAAATTACTTGCATTAAACAAAAACTACTTTGGTTTTGTTTTGGTAGATTACAGTTATTTTAGATTTTTTCTTACATCAGTTGAGCTAAAAATACAGACACACAAAGTCTCTTATAATTATAACACAATAAAACCTTATAAATATTTACTAGCACTCAGTCATTCATTGTTATTGTGTAGTAGGCTGTAGTTTTTCATACTTTATTTAACGTCTGACCACTATTCAGGTTGGATATAAGACAAATATAATGCTACACTTCGGTGTATTTGTGGAACACGTTTACCACAGTACGTGTGCTCACTAAATCGCGAGATCTGACCGACGCGACGCGTCCCAGTAATGGGGAACGTTCCGCCGTAACTGGTGGAGGGGAACAGACTTTACTGTTACCTTCGACCTCTGCTATGATCAGAGAATACTGAATATCGTATGGAATAGGAAATTACGAACATGATGGGTTTTCATTTTGCAATAATCTATATTGACATTTTAGTTGGAAGAGTTTGTTTATTTTCCGTTTGTTTTCCCGCTTGATGCTGCAAATGTCAACGTTTTCATTTTGTAATGATCTATATTGACATTTTAGTTGAAGAGTTTATTTATTTGTTCGTTTATTTTCCCGCTTAATGCTGCAATAGGCCACCTGTATATTTGTAAAATCCTTTTTGCGTTAGATAGCCAGGAAACTTAGGAAGGTTGTAGGCTAAAAACCGCGGTTGTTTAAATTGCATTATTACCATGCGTGCGTGCGTTGCAGTGTGTGTGTGTATATAATAGAGAAATGAATTTAACGCAACGAAGCCGAGTGCAAAGTCTAACAATTAGAAAATAGATTATATTGTTCTTATATTGTTCTATTGGCACACAGTAGAGCTAACTAAGCACTTTGTAATATGTACAAACGCGTTGGCGAGGCAGCTCAGTTACCCCATAATTATCGTGTTGCGTGCTAGTGTGTCCTTGCCTTAACTTCCTCGACATTGTAACCGTGTAACCAAATTTGTAACCTTCTGATAAATACAATAAGTAAACTTTCCAACGTATATTATTGAACAGTCCTCGAACATGCCGGATAAGTGGTAGAAACGCATACAATCCCTAAATTCTTGTACCCGTTTGATTCCTTCCCCCTTACAAAGGGATACGGTCAAACATTTCTAACATATTGTTGTATTTGTACTGGCGACTAGGATCTACTGGGCTGGTGACTTGCACTACGAGACAAGATCGAGGCTGGTTTATTGGCATGGATACATATGTATGTGCATGATTGTATCTGTATATTACTGTGTATCCACAATATCGTCCAACTCTTCTTGAAAATAGTTAAAGTGTTTACTTATAACCTCATAATAAAATCAAGAACTCGTGTCCTGTAGATGGCGCTAGTGTGCCTTTAAAAATTCAATTTCTAATTCAACTGAAGCGAAACAAGTACCGCATCTTGCTAGCAGGCACTTAGCAATAAACATGCCGGTATCACAACTGCTAATAGTAGCATTATTGTGGCAACACTGAAGTGTAACAACCTGTATTTGTACATTATTTTAAAATTTGTAAGTTTTGTACCTAATGCATTTGACGTGAAACCTTCTTTAGGCACGTTGGGCACTTTTGGTATGGGGATTGGGAATAAAGCACTAAACTCGCGTGACCGTCACGCTCAGATACATATATATACAGATTTGTGTGTGTGTGTATAATGTGTATATGTACGTATATGTAAATTATGTTTTCAATTCTGACGTGCAGTACTACGACTGACTGTTTTTTGAATACTAAAGTATTTAACGGCCACTGTGCAGCGGTAGTGCATTTGATTGCAGCGGCAGAAGTCGTGGGGTCCATTCCCGCTTAGTTTAAATATTTGTATGCTTGGAAATTGCATTCGCATGGTTGTTTCCATCTATACATTGATGTATTAAAAAAAAATCTAAGCATGTTTATATGTGTTCTAGAGCAGATAGTACAAGCTCTGCTTAGTTTGGGTCTAGATAACCCTATGCAACATCATCATCATCCGCACCTTTTTCAATGCGTAACATTGCAAAGAATTTTGGATGGTTTCTTTTATGGCCCGCCAACCCTCCTTGGGAGTGTAGTCGTTTTAAGAAGGTAAATTTGTATAAGGAAAGAAAGGTAATCCGCAAGTCTCAGCTGGGGAACGGGACGTCACGTACCTGAATGTGTGAATGCATGGAGAGGCCACTAGGACAGGAACAAGTAATATGTTCGCATATATTATTATATTATTATTAGTATTGTATGCTACAACACCCAATCATCTAAAAACCGTTTGGTTAATCAACACAACACGTACAAGGTACTTGATATCGACAGAAACCCGAGATATAAGATGCGTTTGAGTGCATGGTTGCCTATTCTTCGACCAACAAAGTCCTACTTAAGGTTTCATGAAAGAGATCGCATCGGTAGAGTTCCTATTGTATCATCAATAGACATAGAATTCTTGTTTGTTACCTAATAATATTCAACTTTATTTTGCACATAGCTTTCTTCACATTACAGTTTTTCAAATTCAATTTCTTTATTTCATAAAACTATGTATTTAAACGGTAATTAACGCGATCACGAAAAGGTATTACTTACCCCTGAATTGCCTGGCGTTTCGACCAGGTTGCACTGGCCGTGGTCACAGGCTGACTGGCTCAGCGGTGCACGCTCTCCGTCATCCACCCAGTGTTTCTTTATGTCATACTAGCAGTTCCCGCGCGGCTTCGCTCGCGTATACATATTTATACCCTAATTATTTTTCCAAAATAAAATTAACCTAAGCTACTCCTTATAACACCAGTTATCTGCCAGTGAAAGTCCTCCATTTTTATATGGGTTGGGATTGGTGAATCCTACTAATATTATAAATGTGGAAGTTTGTGAGGACGTATGGATGTATGGATTGTTACTCTTTCACGCAAAAACTACTGAACCGATTGCAATAAAACTTGGTACGTAGATAACTGGGAACCTGGATTAATACACAGGCTACTTTTTATCCCGATACTCTCACGGCACCGGGACTTACGGAGGTGAAACCGCGAGGCATGGCTACTAAATGGCTGTATAATAAAATTATAATTTATTGGAGTCAGAGTAGCAACGGGCTGTTTTTCCACCGCCAGAGTAAGATTTTTTCCTAAAATAACTATGGTTTCACAGTTTTTTGAGGTGTGTTTTCGATGTAAATATGTAAATCTAAATTTGGTTGTCACTGACTAAATATAGTTGGTGTGGCACAAAGACTAAGTATGGTGGTCACTCAGGCCTTGCCTACCACCTCAGATATGTATGGTGAGTTGAGTTGTGTGTCAACTTGAAACTTTCAAGCATTTTAGGTACATTAACGAAACAAAAGTTATTATATCTCTTACGAAGTGGCACGGTTTCTTTAATATATTAATGCCGCGTTCTTTTAATCAAAAATCGATTCGTTTTGTTTACGGACGGTAAAATTTTCCGTGAAAATTCAACAAAATTTTACCGTCCGTAAGCAAAACGGACGGTAAAATTTCGTTGAATTTTGAAAGTTAAAATGATGTAGGCCACTACATCATTTTACCACAGTTCAAATTTTAATCACAAGTAAAGTTTTCTACACACGGTATTCGGACCACAAGTTTGAAAGTGATACTCAGAAGATAAGGCCTCCTGAAAATCTGTATTGATAAACAGTTAAGTTTCTCAATAGAGACCACGTATGGGCCGGCTCGACCGGAGTGATACAACAGCCTCACAGAAAACCGGTCTCATGGCAACGGTTCGTTGTGTTTCGCCGAGTGAGTGAGGTTACTGGAGACTAACCCTTCTCTCTCCCCCTCCTCCCCTTCTTCCCTCCTCTCCCCTCCCCTCTTCTTCTCCTCTCCTCCTCTTCACTCCCTGCCGGTACTCCCAAATTAAAGATCGACGTGTGCTCGTTTGCTACCTAACTCATGACAAAAAATTGTACCCAAAAATTTGCTAGGTCTAATTACATGAAAATCTCAACTATATTGCGGTCAACTTAAATCTTAAAACTTTGACTTATTTAACGTACGTGTCTCTGGTGACTTTGCGATACTCTATAACTTCCATTACATAAATTTGAAAGCTTCCAAACATTAATACTCCTAAGAGATTCCATATAGCATTTTTTCATATGAGTAAGTACTCGTACATCTGGACAGGAAGTTATTATCTTAAATGGACATTTTACTTTTTGATTTATTTGTGCGGTTATCGGAAAAAACAAGTTATAAGGCAGACAGGAAACTAATCATTGTATCATTCAATATCCTTACAGATGAAGGATAAAGATAGGTTCCTTGTATTTTTTTGTCTACATGTTCATATACTAACTTTTAAACTTTCGCGTTCCATGATATAATATTATCTACGTATTAACGGGTATTAACGCGATCACGAAAAGGTATTACATACCTCTGAATTGCCTGACGTTTCGACCAGGTTGCACTGGCCGTGGTCACAGGCTGACTGGCTTAGCGGTGCACGCCCTCCATCGTCGACATCAAAGATTCTAATACGAGGTAGATCTTGTTATTACCATAAGTCGATTAAGTTGGAAAAATAATTTTCTAATTCTTTAAATTCTTTTAAAAACTGACAAGTACATGTAGTTGGAGTTATGTATGGTTGATATTAATTTTTTTTTTATGGTATACAGGGGCAAACGAGCAGACGGGTCATCTGATGGTAAATGACTACCGCCGCCCATGGGAAATCTGTAACTCAAGAGTTACAAGCATTGCTTCAGTGCCGGTTTTCTGTGAGGCCGTGGTATCGAGCTCGTCTAACTGGAACCGTGTAGTTTAATTTTTGAAGTGAAAACTTCTTACGTTTGTGCACTTTTGCTATGGGGAAAAAGGAAATGCTAATAATACATGTATAAATCCACTAGAGGGCGCTAAAATAAACATTGGGTTTCGTCAGCTCTTTATTACGACCCGTCCCAGTCCTACGTCTGACAATTTTTTTTTTCTTTATTAGAAAAGCACCATCAGCCTAGAGAAGTATTTCAGCTGGTCAGTAGGGTCTCTAGGGATCCACGGAGAGTTAGCACTGAAAGAGTGACACCCACGGGTCTTAAAAACGTTTATAGATACAAGTAACTAACTTAGTTCCTAAAAAATACTATCTACAAAACTACACCTACCCCTTGTCGATCAATCCTGAAATCCCTGACCACTGATATACATATGTAATCTTGTTGTTATATCTCCGAATACCCATTACGTGATCCAATTATAGTAGACTTATGTGTTTGACATCTGTGACAAATGAATGCAGACATTGTTTATTCTGTAGTGAATGAATGTCGCGTATCTTTTAGACGTAGTGAGTTAGGAAGGACAATCAATGTTTAAAATAAATAAAGATAAGTAAGTATATTGTATTCTATTTTTAACCCCATACTCAAAAAGTAGGGATATTATAAGTGTACCATGTGTATCTGTGTGTTTGTTTGGACAATATTAAGCTACATCACTTCCACCTACTAAATACTGCTTTACGTTTTACGCTCTAAGCTTTTTTATAGAACTTTTCCAACAGAAGAGAAGAGAAAAGAGAACAACTTGATTTAAATATTTTTGTTTAATAGGTGACTTGATTGAGACTGTTCTTAACTATAATTTAAGAAAATCTTTTTAGTCGTTTAAGGGTTTTAATTTTTCGAAAAAAACGAGAATGCTAGAGTAGTTCTGGCTAACCGTCGTCTTACTAAAACACACCCTACAATCTTACCACGATATGGTGGATTTAACATAGACCTAAAAAGATGAGAGTGTTAGCAAGTAAGCATTCGCCGTGACTTGGAAGATACGTTTTTCGTAGGTCGGTGTGGTTTCACATAAAATCTAATTTCATAATATTTTTAAGAGCATAATTTTTCCTGCATTTATAAGTTCAAACAGAAAATGTAATGAGACGGTGATCTTTAACTATAAAATAAGGAAAGCTAAAATAATAGAAACAGAGAGAAATACACCAAACTATTATATAAAATATTATCACTGCTGAATATATTTAATGAAGGACTCACCGCACGAAGTATAAATTAACCAATGAACTAAAACATTTCCACACAATGTGGTAATTACAACAAATTCTGTAAATGACGGTTGAGTGTAGAACTGAACAACGATATAATTACTTAATACTAATTACTGTTTAAGCTTAGGTTTTGTTCGGTCATTGAAACAGGCATGAATAAGTTCTGACACAAAACAATAAAACCCTTACCTTCTTTTCTTCGTTACATAAGATAGTAATCTAATAATGATCGAATGGAATCTATGAGTTCTCATTCGAAATAAATATTTTGGTTTTTCACCCGATTTTAGCTTTTTATCTGTAAGAAAATACAACACCCGCAGTTGGAATCCTGTGACGCGGAGGACTCAAGAAATATTCATACAACGGACACATAAGACACCCAGATACGGAACAAGTATTTATGGATCTCAATTTTTTTCCTGACTTGTGGGAATTAAGTCCGCAACACATGGCAAGGCTGATACCACTCGTCATTGAGTCGTCTGCGTAGTCGACATGCTTATTACTGGGTGTCAGTTCTAACAAAACACCCAATTTAAAGACAATATCCTTGTCAGTGAATTGGTTATAAGTAGAGATATATGCATCCGATTATCCGATCTCTAGTTATAAGTTATTACTTTTCACCAGTTTGGCTCTGTGCTTGTCTGCAACCTTAGTAGGTTATAAATTTAAATTTAAAACAAGTATCACCGACTTCAATGTGCTTTTTAGTGGAAAGTAGATGTATTTTGTTTAAATATATGGGTACTATGGGTAGGCCAACTAAACGCACTGCTCCAATGAGACAGCGATGTTTTGGAGCAAACGAAATCATCATCGACGTATACAATTTTTAGATATCTGTTGATTTTTAAGAAACCGATCGACTGATTTCGATAAAATTTAAATAGTACCACCTGGAAAGTACCCTTTCAAACAAAAAAATAATGTTCAAAATTGGTTCAGGCGTTCAGTAATCGGTGAATATACATAAAAAAAAGATTTCGACGAATTGAGAACCTCCTCCTTTTTGGAAGTCGGTTAAAAAAGAAATGCTACTGATTGATAAAACAGAATATAAAGATACAACACAAATGTTCTTAAAAAGAAAATTTTAAAGGGTTAATATGCTACACTGAGCGTATTCTCTGTGTTTCTTAATATTTGAGAATGTTTTAATTAAATAAAAGAAACAGCGATATGCTGTGTTATAGTTGAAACGAAGTGACTTTTGTAACAAAGAAAAACCTTGAATTTAGACAAAGAAATACAATTTAACAAACCAGCAGATACTTTGAAAGTCTATTCACAATGCTGTTCAAATTACTCATGGTGAGTTGAGTTTTATCTTATTCATACACAATTTCTTTAGAGAAATAGTAAGTATCATGAAATTAAGACGTCTGTATCTTACTTGAGTGTGAGTCTGACTCGCGCACTGAGGGTTTCGTAAGCAACCTTGTAGGTAGATAGACGTCTATCTCGGGGATGTATAATTTTGTCTGGCAAAGATCTTTGAGGATCGATTCCCGCGATAGACGTACTATCTACCTACAAGTTTATTTGCGTACGGAACCCTCATTGCGTGAGTCAGACTCGCACATGTCCTGTTTTCTGTTTTGTCACTTACTCGTCTTTTCGTTTGCCCCCTATAATATATAAAAAAAAGAATATAGGTAACTTGTCTGCCTGTATTAGCTTTTTCTAACTAAATAGAAAACAACTGCTCTCCGTAGCAACGCGTTTGCTAATGACGATGGTCCTTCCATGTATGTTCTTGATCCTAGCGCCCTGTCTAATGTACCTTAATTATTCACTTGCCGAACAGTTACTTAGCAATATTCATACAATGTGATATGATATTATTATTAATAGTCAGACAATGTGATAATCCCGAGACGGTGGCGCCGTGTTCCGCGCGTGCCTCTCTTTTAGTCGGTTCGAATCCGACGTACCACCCTGCCGCTTAGCCCAGGTGGGGTGACGACCCGTGGGGGTTTCCTCACGTTAAAAAAAAAAGACAATGTGATAATAGTATTCATCACACAGTTCGATTCGACATTTCATTCTTCATATTGCCCGGGCGTTATAAACATTACAATGTTTAATCACTTGGTCATAAACATATATACCTATAAATACATATATTTCTAAAGTTATTAAACCGCACGCACTCGCCTACCACATAACCCATTTCTATATTCACAGAAACGTAAAATGTGATAACATCGTGCACAATCACCTCGAAAAATCCCTATCTGTAGTTGACAACTCTATTTACCACAATAGTGGGAAGTTAACAAGCTCTTTTGCCCGAAATACGTACTATAATAAACGTCCATCGTTAATGTTGCCATCATTTTGTTATCCTTCAAAATATGGCTCCAGTTACCTCATCAACTATGACACTGCAGCGAAATTTGTTTCATATTTATAATATACCAAAGTTGAATTTCGTTTAAATTGTTATTTAAACGCAAAAATGTGGCACTAGCAATGCTATTCAATTATAAACTTTATTCAGGTATAAATAAGGTTGTGTAAGTGAGTCTGTGAAGAGATACTACCGAAATCACGACCATCATTACTGCTTTGCTGAAGTCTTTTTTGATTCCTTTTTGTTTGTTGCATTTATGTATTCTACTGGAAGTCTAGCAAAAAATAAATTCTTTCCAGAGTTCTAGAGTTCATAATGAGGATTTATCTTCCTTTGGTTTTGTAGATATTAAAGGGTTGTAGTTCTACAGAGCGAAATGGCGAATAAATTTTAGTAACTATAGTTTATTACAACGTAGGTAGATCTTAAGAACACAGTCGGGATTCTCGGTGACTTCCTCCCTAGAGCATACTCGAGTCCCTCGCAAGGCTCGCTTGTGACGGAACACCGTGTCGTTTTAATCGGTTCGATTCCGACTTTCCACTTCACTGCCTCGGTGATGAAGACACATGGGTTTCTACACGATAAACAAAGGGTTATGCGTTACACGGTCCTTTCGCGCATCTACGGTAGAACCGCGCCGAGATTTTAATTATTTTAATTTTCCATTATCTTCTTAGCTATGCGTCCAAATAACATGCTGTAAAGGGCAAAGTTTATCTTCATATTATTGTCTTGATGATGAAGTACCTTTCATTCGTAAGGATTATTATGCCATGCCTAATAATAATACTCCATAACTTTTAATTTTCAATTTTTTTTTTTTTGTCACAAATTACCTTTTTGCGGCTCATGGATAAGAGATAAGTATATGGTATCGCGTTTTTTTATAGATGTACTAATAACCAATGTTTTGTAGAGCATTGGATTTACGTACCCTACCACTATACTCGTACAGTTCGGGAGCGCTTTTTCTGCGTACTTTCTTAAAAAAAGCAATATTTAAGGCTATCTGAGAGTTATAACCTAATGCTAGATAGCGTATACAGTTGTTCATAAATCTGACTATCAATAAAAAAAGAACTTTACAAATCCCTTTGGTAGTTCCATAGATAAGCACGTTTAAACCAACAAACAAACCGAAAACTCTATAGCTTTATTATATTAGCATAGATTACATATATTAAAAAAAATACTGTTCTCATGTACTGGCATGAGAACAGTAATTTTTCTTATTTCATCTGAATACAATTTATAAGTGAGAACTACAGTTTTAGCATGTTCATATGACTGTATATGTGTAAGTAAGTACACACACAGAACAACAAATTTCGCATTTGTAATATTAAAAAGATTATTAGCATGTCATGTTAATCCAGAATGTAATATTACAAAGCCGGTCACTGGACTAGCGTGATTAATTATTATCTTTAAAAATATTTATAATGTTTTACTATTATCACGATACATAAAATACTGCTAACAATAAGTATTTCTTTGTCAATTTCATAAGCTGTAGAGAGTGGACATATAAGTGTTTCGAAAAGAAAAAAAATCTACACACTTTCTATGACGGAACATTTTATTACATCACGCTTACATTCACCTTTACATATAAACAACAAAAGTCATACCCAAAAAACCGTAGATAAAACCATGTTGAAAGATCCTGTTCTTCACCATTAAACGTATTGGAACAGGCAATAAGCTTCGACTTAACGACTGTCTATGACTCCTGAGAATTCAAAACGTTCTGTAATTGGTTTGATTGAAATAAATTCTAATGAAGATAACACACACACACTATTTCCTAAAGACTTACCGGTTCAGAATGGAGTATCTGAATAGGTACTGGATGATTCTGTATCTTATTCACTTTTACAAAAAAACGGCTGAACGGACTTACATGAAGTTTGGCAGATTGTAGTCTGGAATAGCATATAGGCTACTTTTTATATGGGAAAAATGTATTAATGATTTCACCAAAATTTCGGGCAATAGCTAGTACAAGCGATCTCCAACCACCAAATAGAAAATAAAAGTTATTTTACACTTTACAATACAATACTTTTTATTGTACACCATGAGGAACAGTTTAAAACATTTACAAAGACAAAAAATAATGGTACAAAGGGTGGTCTTATTATTGCGATTTCTTACAGACAACGATTAGATGGACAGATGCAATGGATTTGAGTCTAGGGCAGTTAACGGGTGTACGTAGTTATTTATTTGAACCGAAGTCTCAACTCATACTCAACTTCGGTTGTATTGGTTGAGGTATTGCTGTTGCTGAAAAGCTAGGGATTCAATAATTAGAAATATTTCAACCAAAACTGCTATTAATGAACCTAACTTTGACTTTATAGATATATTATATAAGTATATTTATAAAGTCATATAAAGCCTTATAAAGTCATATTTGTATATATATGTACAATAATATACATTTTAACATTTCACTTTGTTTCTGACGTACATAACTACTTAATTCTTTAAAAAAAAAAAAAAATTATATATACTAACTCACATTTTCAGATTGAATCATTACTAGTTAATACCTGAATTAATTCCTTAGAAAGCGTACACAACTTTTGACTTATTAAGTTACTTAAATTAGTGCAGCTAAACAAACATGGAATTAAAATTAAAGTTAATATTAAGTTTTCACCTCAAACAAAGTTTAGAATAAGGTTATGAATATTTTATAAATACATCACGACTTCTTCTCCAAGCAGCATTATCAGAAGTATACCTCATACTCTTTACTTAGGAAATTCCTTAAAGTTTTTAGAAGTCGCGGACGCAACAACATTGCCATTACGATAAACACATGACTTTAGATTTATTAAGAAACTTAATTTTGTGCAGCTAAACAAACATGGAATAAAATTAAAATTGATAACTAGTTTTCAAGTTCAATAAAGATAGAATCACGCAATAAATATATTAAAAGTTAACATTCATCACGACTTCATTTGCGCGTAGCAGCACAAGTATAACAGTATTTCATTTTGAAAAGAGTAATATATATGTAAATGTTTTGGAATGGCAGTAATCACACTAATATTATAAATGTGAAAGTTTGCATGGATGGATGTTTGTTACTCATTCACGCCAAAACCACTGAACCGATTGCGATAAAACTTGGTATGTAGATATTGAGATACTGGATTAATGCATAGGCTACTTTTTATCCCGATATTGTAACGGGATCTTACGTGGACGGGAACTTACGTGGGTAAAACCGGCGCTGCTAGTCTATAATTTTACAAAAATCCCATTACGATCACCCGTAGAATGAAAATGCTTGCCCAGTTAGACAGTTCCTAGGCAATCTACTAATTCTCATTTTTATATAAGGACAACTGAGTGAAGACTATTCAATTTTGTCAATTGACAGTTATGCTCAACATGATCAATGTTGAGATCAGATAAAATTTCTCAGAATTTTTTCTATTTCGTGAATATTGGACGTCATAAAAATCATATATTTCTAAAATATAGAAGCTGACCGGACCGATGTTTTACGTAAGAATTATATAAACAGAAAGCACTTGCAATTTTCCTAGAGTTTTTCCGTTTTCCGGGCAAGTTTACATACTTTTATTTTGGTAAAAACGTTTTTCGGACTATTATTAACACGTAAAAGAAAAAATCAGTCAAATCCGTTCAGCCGTTCACAAGTTAGCAACGCACAGTATTTATTTAATTTCCATTTAAACAGATATAGATAAATGTATAATATAGACTATACAAAACACGTGTAACGTACAGATTTTTGCATTTATAAACTTGTCTTGTCTTGTCTCAATACTTTGCACATTTAAATAACAATATAAATTTACATTTACATTTCACACAGTGTTATTTAATTATAAATAATAATAGGTATGCTATTAGTTCATAATAGCCCGGTGTCATAACAGAACAAAGGTACGGAATATTTTATTCAAAGCGTTCTCATTAAACCAACGTAATTATTCGTAACGTTGTAATAAGAGCGGTCCCTTTATATAACTACAAGCCTAAAGCACCCTAGAACGAAATAACGTGCATTTATGACGTGTGTTAAACACAGGCGGACCCATATTTTGTTGCATTAGGAAGAGCTTACAATAGGACGTGGGAGAACTATGCTTCGGCAAGTATTGGCCTGCTCGACCGGAGTGATAGCACGGCCTCATAGAAAACCGGCAGTTAAGCAATTCTTGCATTGCTTTTCGCCGAGTGAGTGAGGTTACCGGAGGCCCTAATCCTTTCCTCCCCCTCCCCTTTTCCTCTTCCACCCTTCCCCTATGCCCATATTTTATAGGTTATGTTTTTTTTTTAATCTGTACGAGTATTTTTTTATGTTATAGGAGGCAAATGAGCATACGGGTCACCTGATGGTAAACGACTACCGCCGCCTATGAGCAGCTGCAACTCACGAGTCACAGTACGTTGCCGGCCTTTAAGGTTCCCACCTTTTGGTTGGTGAAGGGGGTAGCGGGGGAGAGGGAAGTTTTAAGGCCTTCGATAACCTCACTCAATTAGAAAAACAATGCAACATTGCTTCACTGCCAGTATTCTGTGAGGCCGTTGTTTCACTCTAGTCGATCGACCGGAGTGATACTCGGCCCATAAGTCCCGAAGCAAGGCTCTTGATGTCCGATACCGCGAGTAAAAACATCCTACGCACAAAAAGACTACCCAATTTTAGCACCGCGCCTGTACAACAATGAAATAAAATTAAAAACTATGAAATATAACAACGACCAAATTAAAAAAGCAATTGTTACGTGGCTGAAACCTCTGCATTATGGTTATGACGAATCGGAAAATCTGTTAGACACACACACACACACACACACACACACACACACATACCAACACACACACACACACACACACACACACACATACCAACACACACACACACACACACACACACACACACACATTTTTTATGATGTTACCTTGTTTTTTTCTTTTTTTTTTCATATTATTGTTCATTATTTTATGTTTAAGTATGTGATTCCAATGTTGACATAACTGTACATTTTGTTAAAGGGAATATACTGGCTCCTGTAATACACTTCCTTACTAGCTCAGGGGCCAGGTATTCAAGTAACTGTAACACAAACAAAAGTCAATAAAGATATTCATTCATTCATTCTTTATGCCACGAACCGAACGGCGAGTAGAGTATGTCGGAACAATATTCGCTATTTATGCACATTATTTTACTCAATGGAACTTGGAACATAATAATAGTACTTGTACTATATATGCTGCAATTACGGTTTACAAAAAAAACTCTATTATTGTACGCGCAATTTTATAAACGAGGTTTTGTATGTCTCGGTTTAGTACAATACCTTGTTAAATCTAGTGTGCAGCCTCTCTTACAGTCTCTGGGAAGGGTTGCGGCAAACGGTATGTTCTAATGACGGGAAGCGTGTACCCGTTTCCGTTAACAGATAGCGTAATGATACTCTGTGGGGTTGAATAAAAAAAGAAAAGATGAATGCGACGAAACATATTTTTTAACTTTTGTTGAGTCAGCGTTATTATTAACAAGATAGAATGTTTGTGCTGTTGAACTTTTAGATTCTTGGTACAATTTTTTATGTACTTTGATTGAATTTTATTTTTATTTACGTCCCTGATAATGGTTGGTGTCATAAGTAGTATTGGTATTGGTATAGGGCTCTGTTTCCGCGTCTAGACTCATAGGCGGTCCATTATGCGTTTAGATAGGCTGACTAGTTGAGCCAGCCTAGCTCCTTCCATAAGCACAGAAGCCTCCTGGGGCGTTCACAGGCTTCTAGGAGCGACCTTGCTCCCGTGAGGATACTTGCCCGTTGTGTGGCCACTCCCTCGCACTCCAGGACAACGTGGGCGGCTGTTTCGTCCGCGTTGAGACAGCCTCTACATAGAGGACTGTTTGTCGCATTGATAGTGATTAGGTGCCGGTTTAGGGCCAAGTGGCCCATAATGGGCCGCATCCTACAACTATCCTGATGTCAAGTCGGTTGAGACTGAGCAGTCTGCAAGTTAAACGTGGTGAGACCTCCGTCAGCACCAGTTTAGACTGCCTACAGCCGGGTGTGTTGGCCCAACGACCGTTGTGCGCTTCACGAGTCCATTGCCTTACCCATGAGCGAAGTTGATTAAAGGGAAGTGGCGGCAGTACAGTTGGACCTGCCACTGACGTTACAGATCCCTTCCTTGCCAGCTCATCGGCGGCGTCGTTCCCGAGTGAATCCCTATGCCAATTGATCCATTGAAGAATCAAGTCATAAGTAGTTAGTGATTAATGATTATTAAATTAATTTTGATACATACACGAGTAAAATCTATGAAAAATAATTATCGTGAGGAATATTTATAGTTGTTAAAGACATACACGACCGCCGGGGGCCTTCATTAAGGTGTTTAGTAACCTCCCATATCGGTGTCAAAAATGCGCCTTATTTTGGATGTTTTAAAAAAATATATAAATATGTAGTTGGAGTACATTAAATATTTTTAAACTCCAACTAAATTTTTTTTATTGTTTTGTTCGTTTATTTTTCTGTACAATATGTGACTGACTACCAATTAATGTGTCAAAGGCACACTTATCAATTTTCCTCACATCGGTGATCATAATATTCACATAGCAACTGAACTCAATTATGCATTATAGAGCCAGGCAGTTTCCAAAATTTTAATTACTCCAGCTCTCCGCAGGAACCAAGCGTTAATTATTCAACAATGCGACGCCCGCTGGCAATTGTTTTTTGTGGATTGCTATTATATTGCATAATATTGGTAGTTTTAATTTATGAAGCTGTGACAGTATGCCATTATTGTTGTTGGGGGGCTGAAATGAGTTGTTGGTACTTGCGATAGTTTGATTGAAATTTTGATTTAACGTGGTGAAGCCAGAATTTTTATACAACCTATTTATAAAACAAGCAGCGGTCCGCTTGATAGTTACGGAGGCTACCATTCAAGGTGTCACTTGTGCGATCCCACAAATGAGCAGAAAAATAATACTAGTACATAAAATGCAGTGTTTTTAGTGCAGGCTTTTTTTAGTTTGGCTCTATTCAAGCAGATACCAGCTGTGCACAATTTTTTTTGGATTGCAATAAAATAACGAGACAGTATTTACACAAACTTATTTAATAGTTGAAATACAATTAAAACTTTACATTATAAAAACTGTGACATTATTAAATAGTACCTATTAAAATATTAACGATATAATACGTTTCACTATGGACAAATTGGATATTAGAAATAATGTTAGCATAACCTTTTATAACTCATCAATATTTATCAACCGACCAATAGCATTGCGTTACCGGTATAACTAGTCATAGTACTGTCTATCAACTCATTTTTCTTATATAGTGAAATGTTTTAGATATATAGATGTACTCTTTATTTTATACAGAGCAGTAGATTACAATATTTTCTTATATCTAAATACTTACTAGCTAATACTATGTACAATAGGGTAGTTCAAAAAACTTTTTTTTTAAATTTTTGGTTTCTAATAGCTATAATATAGTGCTAATTAGTGTTGATATACTATGTCTAAAATATTATTTCAATCTGTTTAGTGTAACTGCCTCCGGATTAAGTTTAAAATTTCAAAAATGTTACTAAATTAGCTCATTTTTCAATCAATTCCTAGGATACTTAAACACACTACTTACACTTTTAAAATGGCTTATATTTATATTACGATCAAACAACATCGAAAACGCTACTAAAGTACTTGAGGGGAAAAGCTACTCGATTCTTTCAGTAGTTTAGTTTCGCTGTACTCATAAATATTAGCTAGAAGAAAGGTGTACTGTCATTTTCTACATTAATCGCACTTGAACAGCGTGGGACTGTCCTTTATTTGGCAATACTAGTAATTCAAAAGATAATGAGCTTCCAATTTACGAAGATATATTAAGATGTTATGAATGGACAAGAATTAACATCAAAATGACCAAGAATACCAAAAAGGAACGAAATTTTCAAGAAATTGCCGAGATTGTCTTCAAAAAAAATGGAAACATATGGAAAAAAGCATTGCTGCCCAACCCATACCAAAAGTGCCCAACGTGCCAAAAGGAGTTTTCACTTCAAAAACTAACCTATCTCTCAAGTCGGCCTAAGCTGCACATTTTATTAAAATCGGTTCACTAAAGAGTTCATCGCGAACAAAGAAGTTGACACGAAATTTTATAAATATAGATGTATATAGGTATATATTTTGATAATACTACGCTCAATGATATCTAAACCTATGTAGCTTTAACATTAATGGTACCTACCGATGATCCGGGGCACATTACTCATTGATAACTAGACCAAAACTAATGTGTAAATAAAGTTTGTGTAAAAGGGTCAAGAATATGGATGAACTTGGATTCTACAAAATGCTTTTATTTGTAAATACATTGGAAAACACTTAGATCAATGCAAATAGACAATAGCGATAGGTACATGATAAAACTCCTTGCAAAACTTTGGTGAAAATTAAACAAAGCTAAACTAAAATGAACTTAAATATATCAATTACATATCTCATTATTAACTGAATATACAATTAACTGAATTGAATTTTTTTTTCAATAATCAGCTCAGCTGCATGATCTGATGATTCCTAAACGCAAATACCTGATAAAGTTATGAAAATTAAACAGAAACGCTATTCGTTCCTACGATTTTCGAGGGTTTAAATCCAATTTTCACCAAATTTAGCTCAGCTCTCAATTTTAGCAGATCCTATCTAACAAAAAAAGAAAAATCAAAATTTATTCTTAGATAACGGAGAGAGGGCTGAACATACATAAAAAAATAAGCATATATATACTTTCGAATTGAGAACCTTCTTTTTTCGTCGGTTAATAATTCACTCAAAACAAAAACGAAGCCTCTCGTTTTAACAAAATCAATCGCTACATGAATACATTTTGGAAAAAGAAAACAAATAGTGAAAAAAAAATAACACTCCATATTTAAAACTGACAAGTCTAAATTTATTGGAAGTGATTTGTTCTTTTTGATTGAACGCGCTACTCTATGAAAGTATTAGCACAGAATACATAATAGTAGGTAGGTACGTTATATTGTCCTCGCATTTCATTTACGCTTATAAGCAATGTAAGCAGAAATTTTTAAAAATCATTTTGAAAAAGAGTGTCCTTGGAGTTTCTTGCCTGTTCTTCTCCATAGGATCTATGCATTGGAACAGGCAACTAGCTTCACGACTGACTTTAACTTTTAACTGTAACAATTATTTACCCCCAATTCTTATGGAAGGCTTATAGGCTACGTAACTGCATGCTACGATATTTAGGAGCAGAACGGTGACTACCAACGCGGGGGAAACTGCAGGCAATGGCCAGGAAGTGATACGTGTATCTACTATTAATGACAGAATAATATTAAAGTGTTATAGGCCAAAGCAATGCGTATCTATTTCATCCTTGCATCGTATTTTTTAATACTTTTATATCTCAAGGGTCTTTCAAATAGAGCGGGTCGATGTTAATAATCTGTGGCGGCCATTTTGTTTTGGCGGCATCTGTCAAATCTGTTTTTTCTTATTCAGTCACTGATGCCAAATCACCATGGCCAGTTACACGGTTGAGCAGCATGTGCAAATGATAAAACTTTATTATCAAAATGAGTGTTCATTAGTGCAAACGTTGCGCGCATTGCGCCCATTTTACGGCAGACGCGGTGGCCCTTCAAAGTCTACTCTCCAACGATTGGTGACCAAATTTGAGACAACCGGTTCAGTAAACAACCAACCAACACCTTTACGTCAAAGGAACGCCAGATCGGCCGAGAACATCGCCGCTGTACGTGAGAGTGTTCAGGAGACTCCGAGGCAGTCGATTTCTCGCCGTGCACAAGAACTCGGCCTTTCGCAGACTTCAACTTGGAGAATTTTGCGTCGTGACTTTGGCCTGCATCCGTACAAGATCCAACTGACCCAAGAGCTCAAAGTTAATGACCATAGACAACGCCGTGTGTTCGCTGAATGGGCTTCGGAATGCTTGGAAGGGGACCCCGATTTTGGCCGAAAAATAATCTTTAGCGACGAGGCACATTTTTGGATGAATGGTTTTGTTAATAAGCAAAATTGCCGTATATGGGATAACCACAACCCACATGAGGTTCACCAGGTGACAATGCATCCACAAAAAGTTACCATCGCTCAGATTCAGCCGGATCTATGCAGCAGAGTCATTAAAAATTGGACCTCTCGGATTCGTGCCACCATACGAAGCCGCGGCGGCTTTTTTTAAAAAAAGAGCTAGGGTTCCTCGCAAAATATATAAATATGCACACGCCAGCGAAGCCGGGCGTGTAACAGTTCGTTTACAATAAAATACCGTTACAATGAAATACCACGAGACATTTATCTAACCACTAGCAACCCGAAGCGAAGCCGGGGCCTTCGCACGGGTAGCAGAGACATCTTTAACAATCATCATGAACGAGCCAAACTACCACTAATACTTATTAATGAAAATTTTATTTAGTGGCGAATTCGATGTATAAACTATGAAGCAACCACTGATCCTGCATCGCGCAATGCAAGTTCTCCGATTAGTAGGTATATATACAACATCCCAACAGCAACCATTCGACCGCAGCCCGCGGCCCCCCAAGCATGACGATCATCTAGCCTGGTCGGAGGATCTCTGTGTTGGAGTAACGCGACATCGGTTACTCCACAATTTTATAACTATTCTTAAAAACTGTATCACAATGACATATAGAGCAATGAACCCGTATAGCAAAAAGGCAATAGAAACGATATAAAAAAAAAATATATATATATAAACCAAGTTTATATATCAGTAGTGCATTGGATGCTAGTGCAATCCGAACGACACAACCGTAAATCGTGAGCTGTGACACACCACGATCACTAATCCACGAAACTGAGGACCGTAGCGTTGATTAACCGCAGAGGCACATAGACTAAAGTAACAAATAGAACATACAACTAAATTTTCCAGTTTCACGTTAATAAACTCTTACGGAAATAAAATCAGTGTGTAATATTTTACCAACACACATGGTCCCTTGACCTATAACCTCCGATTTTTTAAAAGGGCGTGAAAAAGCATGTTTCGATGTCGTCAATACGAGGATGACATTTTTGGTATTGTTTGTGTCCATAAAGGTAACTTTTACCTGGCTTACCATCAGGCGGGTTGAAGTAATATTGACGAGCAACAAAAAAAAACACTCTAAATTCTTACTAGAATAAAAAGGGCACATCAGATTGTTATTTGAATTTCAGGTAGTTAGGTGTATTCTACCTATTCCCTTCCCTTCAAAAATTAGAGTGTGGCTTTTTCGCTGGAGTGTGAGGTCATAATAACTCCACCTGGAGAAAATGAAGCAGATATGCTTTTGAACATACTGGAGTTACGAAGTACCATCACCGGTTGCTCGTAACACCAGTAGACAACGTGCTATGTAGGTAATTGTTTACCAATTTTTGTGAAAAAATAATCACTACATATTATAAAACAAAGTCCCCCGCCGCGTCTGTCTGTCCGCGATAAACTCAAAAAACTACTGGACGGATTGTCATGCAGTTTTCACCAATAGATAAAGCGATTCATGAGGAAGGTTTAGCTATATAATTTTTTAAGGTTTTGTTTAAATTGGTTGAAATATGATGATGATTGTTGAAGATGTCTCTGCTTCCCGTGCGAAACCGAGCCGGGTTGCTAGTACTTACATAATTTTAACTTTTATAGTAATAATATATAAAATAATGTCAAAGATTTAATCCAATTCGTTCATCTTCAGAGCTTTGTTCTTCAGTAGTGTAATGATTATTAGAATACACTCCGGAAATACGTAGAGATTCTTGTATAATATAGTCTTTTCTGGAGCACTCTTATATATCACCTTATTTCACAAAGTTTAAAAATAAAGAAATTCTTCCGTACACAAATGCATAACCACAAATGTATTACGTAAACAACTTGAGCCCCACGAAACTACTTCTACATTCAAGATCCTACTCAAACTTTTACATCAGTATGAGAATTAAAATTTAAACTCACAAGTTTGCAGTGCCAGAATACTTCCCTGGAGAACACAAATTATCTAAGTTCTGAGAAGAAAATCATAAACGTAAGTGTGTTTAAAATTGCAACTTAATGTTACCTAAGACAATAGTGTACATGCTCTGAATATGTAAGAATTACTTTCTGCTTAACTTTTTAACTTCCCATAGATTTGTTTCAAGTTGTGCTGATACTATGCCGAGATTTATTTTTGGAATTTACTGATAACCGTTTTTGTTTAGATCTATTTGGTTGAAATACGTACTCTTTGTGATGTGTGAACTTAAATTTGCTCTGGCGTTAATTGACTGTTTTTTTTTTCTACCAGTATTTAAGACTTATCAACAGAGACACTGAATGCATGTACCTCAACAATCTCATTACTTATGCGACTAAGCTGGCGCCTGGGTAGAACCAACTGCACTAACGGAACATACAAACTGAGCGTTATTTAGTTCTGAACGTTCCGTTTCTGAACAAATTTTCTCAAAAAAAAAAATACTCAAAAAGACAACTCCCCGCATTAAGAATTACTCCTGTGTCGCGGGGGACTTTACAAACATACAAACAACGGACACAAAGAACACCCAGACTCAGGAGGGAATCGAACCCACGACCTCTGGCTCAGCAGTCATTGTCACTAACCACTAGACCAAAAGGTCAGTCATCATCAAATGACTAACGACTAATGCACTTACCTTCTTCTTTTTTACCTCTCCAATTAATGAAGGTTGGCTGTCAGTTCTGTATATTTGCCCTTGTGTTTAGTGAGGTAAAAAAGTTCGGCTGCATTCTATACCCGTCCATTCACGGATATTTCAAAACCATGACTTCTTTCTAGGACCAGGTGTCCTCTTTTCGGCAACTATTCCTTTCCTAATTAGTTACAGAAGCTTGTATCTGTCATACCTGAGCACGTGGCTTAGATATTCAACTTTGCGCTGTTTGCAGGTCTGCAAAAGCTTGCGATTCTGGCCGACAACTTCCTCATCTGTGATTCTTTGTTACCGGAGAAAACCTTGGACTCATGATAATTGTTATATCAATAAAATCCATAAAGGAAAGAGAGGGAAAAGCTGGTGATGGAACGGTACACATAAAGATTGCGGTTAACCATTATTAGCAGTGTGGTAGTGTATTTATGCTCTTACGCGGGTGACACTACTGGTGTTGCTAGTTTTGTAAGCACAGGTAACCGCTTACCATTTGGCATAGCTTGTACTTCTTTTTGCGTGTGGCGACCCGCACCGGTCATCACGTTACCGGGCCTAAACGGTAAGGTTAAATCGGACTTGAACCAACTAAAACCATTTAATTACCTTTTTTTAGCCTAGTATACACGATAAATATATATTTCCACTTTACTGATTAATGGTATTTTATTCAAAATTTTTAAACCTGCATCATTCGGGCGTACTTGTAAATCATTGAATTGTATTACCAGTTTTAATTGAGGTCAAGAGAATCGAGCTGAAATATTCAATAACGAGCTTTTGCACAATAAATAAATGAATACCCATTGATTCTGAGATTTAAAATGAATATGGTATGAGAATACTTGATCAGATATTCCGTTTACACTGCGTATTACACTCGAAAATATCATAAAAATGTACCTAGACTGATTGTGGATGAACAATTATTATTTCCTTCTGAAAAATTCACCTTTTTGAGAATGAAGCCTGTATATAGCGCTTGCTATAGTGAGCGAGAATCTCAGTAAATCCAAGTATTTTCTAGGATATCCAAAACGTTCAGGCAATATCCTAAACATCTAACGGTAGTTTAGTGATTTCAGCTTCAACGGCGTTTATAGTGAGTGATTTTATAAAAAAATATACATATAAAATCACTCAATACAAACGAATAAACGCGTATATATATAAAATATGTAATAATATACCAAATATTTAAAACCAATATATATAAAAGCTGAAATAATGTTTCCTATAATACCATCAGGCAGAATTTATAACCTACTACAGTAAATCGTAAAAATATTCCACGATTTATTTTAGTTCCAATTGTTTTGATGTGACAGTGAAGTGATTTTTTAGACCTGTGTCAGTCAAAGCTTCTCCCGCCAACATTTCATATGAGATCTAGGTTATGAAGGCTCTCTTTAAAAAATGTTTAAAACTAAACTAATATTCTTCTCCAATAAAAAAAAAAACGGATGGATAATTTCATGCTGTATTTGTTTTCTAAGTTCAATATCATTCTTTTCTGACAAAATTTTTAGTAACACCCATATGCATGTACATTATATACATGTAACAGGGTACAATAATAAAGATACTAAATTCTAATTACTTATTCGGTGCCAAACCATTGTACGTAGGTGCTGCGGATTCCATCACAATTTGGCTTGTTTCCCGTATACTAAAAATACAATTTAGTGACGCCAAATGCGCCTCAGTCACTGTATAAAACAAAAAGCTTGCGTCTTTTTGATACTGGTAAAATATGAGCATCATATATTTATTTTTCCTATGTAGTTTAATTGACCCTAAATAAAAACCACGTATTACGAATAAATAATTGCTATCAAAGGCTCCTTTTTTTAACACGCTTTCATTAGCTTCACTTGTAACTAACAGATTGTTCTATATTCACGTGAGGCTCGAAAGGGGGGGAGGGGGTTCAGAAAAGAATTGGAAATATTACAAGGGGGAAGAGGGGGTAGTGAAAAATCACGTGTATTTATTTTTTTGTAGAACACGCTATGAGAATTTGAAAATATTTAATGTATTTTAAACTAAAAGGGGGAGGTACTCTAAAACCTCACCACGTATCACCAGGAGGGCGGATGGTTTAAAAGTTGTTCTAAGAAATACTGTGCAATTTTTGACAAACTGATTAGGCACATTGTAATGTTTCAACTTCAGCGCGAACCAAAAGTGGCGTAGCTACATGGTGTTTGTAGTGTTGAACTCTAATATTCCCCAGAAACACTACGATCTTTAAACTCACTGTGTTATAGTTCCACAATAGCCGTTTATAATATTTCCAGAACTCTAACGTGGATCACTTGTTGAGCATATATAAAATATTGATGGAATAAACTGTAGGGAATGCTGGAGCAAGTTGCGCTGCCTTTCATATTGGATACCTCGCTTATTGCTTCTGCATTTTTTAGAAGTCGATATGAGTGCATTTTTCATTTTGCTATTTGTTTTACAAAAGGATTAACATAGCCCGTCGGTCTATCTAACAAACATTCGAAGTGAATAAATCAATGGACTAAAAGGCATTAAAACATTTTAGTTGGAAGGTATTTGTTCGAACAAACGTTGTTCGTTGAATGAACACATTAAGCGTTTTTTTTTTTTATGGTATAAGGGGCAAACGAGCAGACGGGTCACCTGATGGTAAATGACTACCTTCGCCCATGGGCACCTGCAACTCAAGCGTTACAAGTCAGGCTTTTACGTGGGAGTAGGGGAAGGGTGGAAGGGTGATGGAGTGGGCCATTCAGTGAAAAGCGATGCAAGCATTGCTCCACTGCCGGTTTCGTGTGAGGCCGTGGTATCACTCCGGTCGAACCGGCCCATTCGAGTGTGTGTGGCTCTCCCAGGAAAGTTTCGACAACAGATAGACGAAATAGAAGAAGTGGAAAAAGTTAATAATTCCAGCAATACACATTATATATTAAATTAGACTCTAACCACGAGATATCTACATAGTTGAAAAAAACATCTTCAAAATTATGTCTTATTTACTTGTATTTTTGGGGTTCCTAAACGTGACAAATACGTCCTGACATTTATCATCTCATTTACATGTAAACAGCCGCGAAGGTAGATATTTTCTTGGAATGGAAGATCTCTGTCTGTGATGTATCGCAAATAAGAGTTCGTAACGGAGGCGTGTTTAATATGTAAATTACTTTACGAGGCAAAAATACTTTATGTGGCGATATTGCTATCCTAACTACATAATATTGTAAATATGAAAGTGATTTTGTTCTTAGGTGGATTTTGAAGAAATTCTACTTATTGGTTTTGTACCAGTTGTCGAGTTTTCCAAAAATTTACAGGAGGTCTAGTTATGATCCCTGGACCCCAAAAAAACTGCCAGATTAAAAAAAACCGGGCCCGCAGCAGGCCCGCAGAGGTAGATTTCGTGTTTTTGAAAATTTTTATCTCCAAAAACATAAGTCGCATTAAAAATTTTAAATGTCTACATTGTGGAGTAAAATAAAAAAAAACTTTCATTTAAAAATATTACCGATCCTAAAAAGGTTTACAGTTTCGGAGCTATGAATTTTTTTTCAACAAATTTTGGTTTTCCCCCTCCCCTCCCCAAGTTAAGGATGGAATCATTTAGGGTTCATTTAAAAAAAAAATTGTATTTACTATACTACTACTAATGGGCATGCTATTAATGTTAAATGGTCCAAAAATTTTCCATAGGAAAAAAGTTATGCTGAAAAAACTGATTTTTGAAAATTTGCCCCCCAGTCCCCCTCTTTGGAACACGAATTTAACATTCATTTTCGCCTTGTTGATTGGTCATCCAAGTTTGAAAGCAATCGGTGCATAATTGCGACCTCTATCGTGCCGGTAAAATTGAGGTACATACATATATACACCACCTCTGCGGGCCTGCTGCGGGCCCGGTTTTTTTGTTACACTATCGTGCCGATATACATAAAAAGTAATATAAGAGATTCAATAAACTACCGACCAATCATGTTAAAACAATTTAAAATAATATTAAAAGTAGACTCATAGCATACTTGAATTTGCAAATAGTGATCAAAAAAACTGGTTGGATATCAGAAAATGTGGGTACATTTGATGCTATAGACACATTAATAAATGACGTTGTTGGTATTATGACTGAGAAAGTTGCTGGATTATTGATCTAAATTCAGCTTTTGACACAATAGACCACAAAATGCTGTTAGCTAAATTGGAATATTATGGTATTAGAGGTAATGTGTTAACTGATGAAATCTTATCTACAAAATTGACAAATGTGAGAAAGATAAATATGATTTTTGAAACTTTGCGTGAATGGTTCATAGCCAATACATTGTCTATACATACAATATCAAATGTCATACTATTCATCTACATCTTGTTATAATGATGGGATAGAGGTAGTGTTGGGAGCTAATTAAATTTATTTAGTGGACTTAGAGAAATTTCTTGGCATCGATATAGATGCAGCAATAATTGATTCGTCAATTTCATCAGCGTGTTAAGCACTTAGCAGTCCAAGAAATAAAATTATCGTTAACCGACTTAAGCAGTCGATTCAGAAATCGGGTATGGTGTTGTTTTTTGGAGGAATAGGTATCAAAATGCTTTTATATAATATATACCTAACTTAAATAAAATAGCACGGTAAGATTACCTTCACGAGAGTCATTTAAACACGTTTTCAAGGAATGAGGTATCCTCACAGGTAATTTTTTAGTATTTTTTTCTAAATAATATATTTACTTATATGCAACACATGAGGAGGGATTCCATCAAGAAAGTCGTCCCGCAATTAAATATAATTAACTGTTCTGCATAAAAACCCCTGCAAATGTTTAATAAACTACCAACAAATCTGCATTATTTTGTCGTCTACAACACGAAATTCTTTATAACAAGGCTTAAAGCTTTCCTGTTAGAAAAATTATCATGCTCACACCTATTTCTAGCCATTGAAATGATTTGTGAGTGTATAAGTAGACCCAAATTCTTAGTATATTATATCTTTAAAAGCATTTAATGCTGTTAATGATTAATAATGTACTCATATATACCCACTTTTAAAACATTAAAAGCAAGACAAAATACTTACCTAAAAAACATTTTCCCAAAAACTTTGGGGAAACATCCAACGCTATTTGGGATATCTCTGAAGTTGGTGGTGGAACAAAAGCCAAATGTTCGATTCTCAAGCATCGACCGATAACAGTGAGTGACGTACAATGGGCACTCAGGGCTACACGCGGTTTGTTGAAAACGGACAAATAAAAAATGGGACTTATTAAATACTTACGAATCATTTTAGAGACTTTACTTTAAAAGCTATATATTAATTATTAAACTAGTTAAATAATAAATATTGAGTTTCAAGGTAATAATATAATAAATAATAATAACTTGCGACACCTCACACACGGCCGTCTAATTCCAAACTAGGCAGAGCCTGTACTATGGTAAACAGACAGCTGATAAACATACTTATATATTATTAAATACATGCATATAATAGATACATAACACCCAGGCACAGAACAAATCACATAGCAATGTATCAGGAGTCGAGGAAAAAACACTCGTAATAAAAAAAATATATATTCTCTTTTAGTTTTCCTTTAACGATTATGACAAATGTAAAAATTCGATTAATAGTAATTTGTATTTAAACTTCCGTGACTGGTTCCTTTTAAGAATTACCCCGGTTGAGTCCGGATTTACACATCTAACAATAGAATAAAATCCACAAAAACTGACTTGTAGTTAGTTTTTATGGATTTTCTGAATAACGGAATGAATAATTCAAAAATAAAAAAAAATATGGTCGATTTAAAACCTTTAACTTTACACATTCCGCCTGTTTTTTATGAGAAACGGAGGTAATAACACCTGGAAATTTAAACGGTCATAACTTTTAAACGGATAGTTTTTTTATAGAAATTGTTTTTGTAACTGCATGCTAGAGACAATACATTTGATTTAAGTAAGCAGGTATTCCTTTGTCAGATACTGTAGAAATAATGGTGGCGTTTACTCCAATAATTGGGCCTTATCTGTCCTGATATATAAAACATGATGCTGAATTTTTTTTTTACACACATTACAATTGTGATAATGACAAATATAAAATTATAAAATGTAATCCCGAATTCCAAATCAATAATTGGTGTACACAGAGAAACCAAATAAAATGACCACAAAGTAAAATAATAATTATTCAATAAAATATTAAGCGTCAAATCACTAATATTAAGTCAAGTCACTGAGACTCTAGTTCAGCTATGTTATATCACACCACGCCTTGGGCACGCCGCTACGATAAAACCCATCCCACGAGAGTGGCTGGAGAGAGGGCACGGAGCTCTCACCTTCCGGATGACGCAGGTGCTTTCCGGACACGGTTGTTTTGGAAAGTAAATGTGTCGAATCGGCCGGGAGGCGACGTCTCGGTGCCACCATTGTGGTGACTGCCCTGAGGACACGGCACTTCACACGCTGGCGGAATGCTCAGCCTGGGCTAGCCAGCGCTGTGACCGTGTTTCTGGCCATGGTTCGAAGCGAGAGTGCATGGAACGCCGTTGCCTCTTTCTGCGAGGAGGTGATGTCCGCAAAGGAGGCGGCGGAACGGGAGAGAAAGCGGAATACGACTCTCTCAGTCCGCAGCAGACGCACCGGGCGCCGGAGGGCGTTTAATGATCAATACTCAATACTCAATACTCATTAGTTTCGGCCACCTTCGGATGCGGACGGCGAACTTTTTTGAGAAGTTATCGTCCGAACAGATACAGGCCCGAGAGGCAGTGCGCAGTGTTCCGCGGGCGCTCTCAGAGGAGTGCGGCCGACGGGTGATGGTTGCACTGGGTGATGGGATCCGTCTAGGGTGAGATGGGTCAATGCCTATCGGGAATTGCGGAAGAATGCAATGGCGATTCTCGCTCCCCCGATCATAGGGAAGTAGCGGAACACCGGGGTGGTTTTTAGTCGGTAAGAGTCCGACAGACCCCTTCGCTCCCCCGAAGGACATCCATGAGGATCTTCCACCTCGTCACCAAAAAAAAAAAACACCACGCCTTATAGAAATCCCGTATCGTTTTTACACGAATTAGCATTGCTTACATCATAAAAGCACCTTAATTTAATTGAAACTTGAACCCACAAATTATGTTGTTTCTTAATTAAATGAAAATCTGCAGTTTCATGTGCGTTTATGTTTACTATTCTACTGTAGTTTCCTAAAGGTTGTAGCGCAATGTTTCATAGCCTATAACCTTCTTCAATTAATAATCTATCCCATACAAAAATAATTATTCAAATCTGACTTATAGTTCCAGAGATTAGAGCGTTTAAACAAACAAACATACAAAATAGCTTTATTTTATTAGTAAATATTATGCTATGACAAACTTAATTGGCTTAATTATCAACTTGCCCAACAGTTGTGTAGCCGTATTCATAATGGTCAGACAATGTAATAAATAACGAAGTTTATTTAAGTATTAGCCACAATGCCTAATTTCACTTGTCATTATTCATATAACCCGGGCATTATAAATAATGTAATGTTTAATCACCATGTCCATAACGTATTTAATATTATCACAAAATACATGCATTCTAACAAATAGTTAGCTCTAAACTTTCGCTACTGCAACTGAATATTATGTCAGTCATAATTCTCAAACCCTGTATTAACTTAAAGCGAATATACAATTACTCAGTCGTATATTCATTACAAGGATATTCAGGTCAAAATGAGATGTTAGAACAAAGCTACTGCAAAGGCATATAATGTACATTAGCAAAATAGGTTTTGCGCTCAATATATGTCGTACGTATATTTTCATCACTTTCAGTGGTTTAAACGCTTTATTTAAAACTAGCAGCGCCCCGCGGTTTCACCCGCGTTAGTCCCAATCCCGTGGGAATATCGGAATAAAAAGTAGCCTATATGTAAATCCAGGTCTCTAGCTATCTACATACCAAGTTTCATCGCAATCGGTTCAGTAGTTTTGGCGTGAAAGAGTAACAAACATCCATACATCCATACATCCACACATCCATACATCCATACATCCATACATCCATACATCCATACATCCATACATCCACACATCCACACATCCATACATCCATACATCCTCACAAACTTTCACGTTTATAATATTAGTAGGGTATTTATGTTATTGTTACACTGAGTGAAAAAGGTTACTATTTTCTGGAAATGACATACAGGATTTTTTTTTATCAAAAGCTTTTGCCCGCAACTCTCAGAAAGCGTTCTTACACATTTCTTGCGAAATTTTGTTTGAAGTGAATTCTTGCACATATGCTATAGCGACTGGGTGCTATGGATTTGAATGGATTATAAAGTATTTCCACAGTTCGCTTAAATACAAATTAGCTGTAGTATTGCTCCTGTTCTCAAAGGTATGTAAACCAACATTCAACTTACGTTCCGCTGAATATAAAATTACAGGCGATGTTATAACTGAACCGGTGCCCAGCCAACTGAATAGTTTCAAGGTAGGTATGAGCTTAAAATTCCCCCACAGTTCCACACAGTTCAGTTCACTGTGAATTAAGGTTTTATGATTAATATTAAATCTGTACATTTCATTTCAAATAAGAATCTGGTTTTAAGTTTCTATTTTACTTATATTCAACGGCTTGTAGATAATATAAAATGGACTTAAAATTGAAGTGAATTTGCATGTACGTATTCTGCGATGTATGCACTGAATGAATTTCAGTAGCGATGTAAAGACGACCTCATATAAAGAAAGAAAGATAATTTAAGGATCATAGAACATAGTTTCTTGCTTCGTTTTAGTAGGAAAAAGCTATATTTGAAATCTTAGCTAATGAGTACTGACTCAGAATGTAAAAGGCCTTCAAACTTACTGAGAGCGTTTAAGTTGCGTTTTAGAATTGCTCATAATTTTTTCTCCATGTCACAAACATTTGTAGGTTACAGCTTTAATTCTTATGATTTCCTTATCAGGTTTATTCTTCGATCTAACTGAAGATTTTTCTATCAGATGGTAGAATACATATCTCCATAGAAAAAGCGATATTGAATAAAATCCATTTGTACTGGAAGCTTAACCGAACAATCCTGCAAATAAGAAAGCCGAAGTAGAAAATATATTCCAATTTTTACTTTGAATATAAACCTTAATTCCTTTCTAAATACAGAACTATATAAAAGAGAAAACATTTTCCCTACACTATATCCTACAAAACCGAGCAGCCTGGCTACCATCTACGTCGGCATTGCAAAATGTATGAGGGTGCTCCACGCTATCGAAGTAATGGCGTAAATAGCTCCCGGCAAATCGCTTTGTATCCCACAATTCATGGTCACTCTACTGTATCGACGCCATGTTTTTTTGATAACGCCAAAACAATGTTGGTTCTAAGTGAAAGAAAGATTTTAATCTGCGTTTAGAAAGGTTTTTTATCGTGCGTGTATTTCGAGATAAAGATGAAATATTTATGTACAAAGAAACGGTTGTGAATTCGTAAACACTGGAATTTGCTTTATTATTTTGAAGATGAAATAGGTATGGTCTCGTAATGATTATGAAAGTATTATTATATTTGACTTAAAAGTAAGATTGTGGGAATATGATTGCACTTAATAAGACAAGACAAATTCATTACCAGTGCAATAAACACTACAACAGAAGCTTAAAAAATGAAAGAACAGAAATGAAAAGACAAAAGCAGAAAAGCCGAGTACTTAACAGTAAATAGAAATGAAACAAAGTCGCAACATGAACAACTGCATAGATCTTAATTTACAGAACATTTATGTATGCAATTGAGCGGTTTCATTGAGAATGAAATGCGCGGAGTAAGCACAATTTTTTTACTAAATGTCTGGTTAAAATTGCTTTAGGTTTAAAGCAAACCTTCCAGAATCTTTAACTTCTTGTTTTTCACTGTAAGGAATAATATTCTAATATCCTTTTAAAATGTTATGCAAGCTACTAAACCACTGTAGTGTTTTTGTAGACGTGTTTGCAGATTCTCTAACTCCCTTCCATAAAACTTTAAAAAATACTAACACGTTGTAATTTTCTTTTTGTGAGTAATTTTTTTATAAACTTGTTTTCTTTATTTCTTGTCTTCTTCTTCTGTTTCTTCTTTACACAATAGTATCCACACTATATGCATGCAGTGTTTGCTTGTAATTGAATGTAACTTTTGTGCTAATAACTGTTATACAATGATGTAAATATAATTGTATTATAGTAACATTTGTTAGCAAACCAATATCCTACTAATATTATAAACGTGAAAGTTTGTGAGGATGTATGGATGTATGGATGTGTGGATGTATGTATGTTTGTTACTCTTTCACGAAAAAACTACTGATCCGATTGCGATGAAACTGGGTATGTAGATAGTTGGAGACCTGGATTAACACATAGCCTACTTTTTATCTCGATACTACCACGGGATCGGGACTTACGCGGGTGAAACCGCGGAGCGCTGCTAATGAATAAATAAATAAATAAAAGCAGTTTTCACCCAAAACTTCTAGTTCATCCTCTAAACTGTTCCGTGCAATTTGACATGCAAGTGTTGTCTCGAATACATATTTATGAGTTTTCCTGTACTCGGTTAGCACGTCTCGAGTGCTGCAAACTGTTTCTCATTATCATACTTTAGTTGTTTAGTTTTAAAAGTTGGAAACTTATTGTTATGGAATTTTTCATCGATATTTCGAGCAGTTGTTAAAGCTCTCTAGCCGTTCATGAATGGTGTTTTTTTACATGGAAATATTGATGCACTTTTAATCCAACACACAACAAGAGCCATAAATTAGGCTTTTTATGTAGAACAAGTTAACTGCAAATATGTTGTAAAGCTCCTGATATACTTAAAACTTATAAAATATCGTTTAAGTATGTAAACTTCAATAAGTATGTGAATTTATTCAAATACTCATATCGTAAATATCATTAATATACGACCTTTTAAATATGAAATGCAATCTATCATTTAGAGACAAATGTCAAATAAAAAAAAAAAAGTCTAAAACAACTGGTAATCTCTACAATTAAGAGAATTATTTGAATTTGGAATAGTTAAGGATTATAGAAGAAGTGCAGAAAGCTTTTTTTTTTAATAATATGTGCTACATAAAATTATAGGGGTCCAGTATATATTTTGACTTATCATGTTAAAAAAGTCTATACAATGACAGTTCAATTTATACTGGTCAATGAAATAAAACAAGACATTAAACGGTCGAAATTCAACCGCCAGGCGATCTTTAAAAATAATAATTATTTGAATAGTTATCGCCATGTTGCCACCATTATCGAAGAACAGTGATTTATCGCTCCTGGTAATGATTAAACCCAGCTGTGCCGACAATTATCTGAAATTTCAATACACGCCGCGTTCGCGAAATTCGGGTAATGGTTTGTGCTACAAAATCATAGCTGTATGCAATGCAGACTTTTTTTAAATTTAGTTTTGTGACATAACATCCACACTTAACTTTGCCCGCTACCATTTTGTCCCATTCATGTACAAGTATGTACAGTACAAGCCCATTGCTGTCAACCGGGCACTTTGGGAACTAAAGATGGGAATATTGGGAGAAAGGGAGAGGGGGGAAGCTTGTTTTGCTTTGTTTTTAATGTTGAACATGCTAATCTCTGAAATTACCCGACAAATTTGAACAATACTTTTTGCATTTGACAGCCCCATTCTTAAGGAAGGTCATAGGCAATTTATAAAATAATAGTAATAATAGTTATCAAAGTGGGTGAAACTGCAGGGAACGGCTTGTAGTATATATTATGTATAAATAACAGTTAAAAAAAAACAATTTTGTTTATTTTAAATAAAATAAATTATGTAAATAGTAGAACTAATAATAATTGCTAAAATTTCGTTAAACTGGTATTTATGCGTAACTTGAAAAAATACTTACTACATGGTTTTTTTAGAAATTTGCCTAATAAATCTATTTTTTTTTAATGGTGCCTAACATCAGTTTTGTTTCAATTTCTTTTATCAATAGTGTCCCCTTTTATATTATTTATATTGATAATACTCTAGGGGAAGACGCTAACTCCTGCAACGCAATTATTACTAGCTTAGGAGTTAGGGAATTCATAATATTATGTGTAAATTATTATGTCAATAAAGAATTTGTATTTGTTTATACTTTATATTTGTAATTTTTATTTGTAATTTGTATTTTTAATTTGTATTTGTAATTTGTTATGTGTCTAGTGTGATAAATTACACCCTAAGTACATACTTAACATATAAGTATGTTTATCAGAATTCTAATTAACATGGTACAGGCTCTAACTAGTTTCAGATCAGACGGCCGTGTGTGAAGTGTCTCAGTTTATATTTTTTATTAGTATTTCGTAATATGGGTTTTTGATTTACTTTAAAGGATCAAATATGCAGTACAAATGCTCAAAAAAAATAAAACCGTTTATTAAAAAAACGGTTGTGAGTTCGTGTATGATTCAAAACTGCACAGTGGATAAGTCTGAAATAATTAGGTATTATAAAGTTTAAATAACAATTTACCTTCTTAAAGTGAACGATCTATCTTAAAGGTGGAACAATATATTACAGATTCATGGAAGTAACAATTCAGTTCCTTCCGGCTATACTCCAAATGCTAAACCTTATAGAACTCGCTATGTATGTGAACTAGTTGTAAAGATAGGTATAGTTCTAAAGTTATTCAAAAAAGAATATTCCTTATAAGCAAGTTGAACGTACGTATTAAAATACTAAAAACAAACAAGTCATCCAAAAAAGTTTACACAAATTAGGCTTGATGTGTTTTCATTTTGTAAGCAAAACTTTTTCAAAAGAAACTTTATGACGGGCCTCAGATGCGTAAGATTTTAATAAAATTACAGGGCCGAATGCGATATAAGTATCATGAAAATTCTTTAGTAGATTTAAAGTCTGTTTACAAAATGAGAAACATGTCCAAATCGTAAAACTTTTGAATTTGGATCCAAAAGTTATTGATTATAAAATAGTCATTATAAGATCTCAATATAATTATGTATATAGTTTCTTTTCGTGATCAAAAAGGGGCCAATATTTATTGGGAACATTGATGTTCGAACTATTTGGTTAAAACAAAGTGAAAAGTATAGTCGAGTAAGAGCGATGTTAAAAAAAAAGAACAACTTTGGTTCTTTACGTTTGTTTCTAGTCTCTTCTTGTTAGGTGTAGATTCGAATTACTTAGTATTTTTTGTAAAATTCAGCAATTATATTAATGTAATAAACAAATACACGTAATGCAACACGGTCCTATTCGTGCGTTTTTGACATTTCAGAAGTTCAAATCCACAGTAAAAGTAAATTACCACACGTTTTAACGGTCAAGAAAAATCTTGATATGAAACTGTTGGTTAGTGATAGGTGTTTTTAGAGGTGATTGGGATCTGTTCGCAATACATCCGTAAGCAGAACTGTAGTTCTGCTTTAGCATAACCCCCGACATAAGAAGAAGCCGTTCTTGTTATAGCATACCCTTTGAAGCTTATAATACAATGCACTTACGATTTGATGATTATTTCAGCATTGCGCAATAGGTGGCGCTATCAAATGACATCACTTTCTAAATCACGGTTTTAAAATACTTCAGGATTTAAAATGTTGTATCGATTTTAATCATTTTACGATTAAATCCGAGTGTGCCTTGAGTAGTATATCCAAAGAAGAATGATTACCTGTAAACTATAATAAAGTATATGACCTGGCATTTACTTTTTTATTCGAAAAATAATTAGGAAAAATTTCTGGTAACAGCACAAGAACATTATTGTTTGAAAAAGATGTTTACATTTTTTTTTCCAATTGACGTGTTTAATTGTATCCCAAAAATCAAAGCCTCAATAAACAAAAACAGTCATAATGTCTTGAATATCTCATTTGTAGTTTCCAAACGTTAAACAAAATTAAGAATCGACAAAAGAGTTTTTGATTTTCCAAACTAAGTTAATGTCAATATCGAAAGCGAATCGTATATTTGATATAAATAAAAACTGACAAGATGCTCTGGTTTCGAGTTACAATATGTCTCTAATGAACGGCGTCGTAACTAGCTCCATTCATGCTAGCCAATATTAGTTCTATTTCAGGTAACATTTGAAATTTGAGAAGCGAGGTCGGAGACGGGGGATAGCATAATTCTTATGTAGATTCGGAATCGCTTACTGTCACAGCTTGAGAGGAGGAGTAGGTAATATCTGCCAATCAAATTTGGGTCTGCCCGATTAGATACAGCCCTGATGAAAACTTCGCCCAAAAACAAACCTTATTATTTGCATGGTGTGATTTTCTCCAAGAAATTATCATCTGAACTCTTGAAAAGGCGGTGCAGTTTGTTTTTGATACGGAACACTGGTAGCTTATTTTTCTGGCACCTTAAGGTTTGCAACGAATAAGTGATAAGGATGCCACTCATATCATCAATGTTTTAAAATAATTTAATGTACTTTTTAAAAAACACGTTGTTGTAACCTCCCGGCAAAATGAAGGACATGTCAATATTTGACCAAAAGTCTGATATTTAAACTACCTGAAAGGAAGAGAATCTCCACACTCCAGACATCACTTCAAGCGTAATGCTGTATTTTTCCTAATAGGAGAGTGTTTCCAGATCTTCTTTCACATCATTTTTAAAGAATCCCAAGATTTATTTCTAAATATTTGTAGTACGTAAGTCAGGTAAACTACAACTCGACACGTTCGACTTCGTTAGGTTCCTTTGTATATCTTACGGTTATCTCCAAGTTAGTTAAATGTGGTAAATTGTGTCTACATTTCGTAACACAACATGAATTTTTTTTAAATATAATGCACGTATGCAACAAATTACTGGATAATCTATAGTTACAAGAAGTTTGAAGGCAAGTTGTTTTGGTGTTGATAAGGTAAAAATGTATACAAATTTATTTCAGTATCTGCTAGATGGATATCTGTTAAAATAAGAGTCTCTCGAGGTGGTTGTCATTGTTTTTAGTAGGTTGGAGAGAGGCCCTCCAATAAAAAAAATATCGTTAATCAGTGACGGTTTACAACAGTGACAAATTCAATCAAGTCACCAGAGTTACTTTGGAAACCAAAAAGCAAACCCTTGATACTCTTGGATCTATTTCCATCTATTGTTTGTCTGTAAGTATCAGATTATTGCTATAAAGCCGCTCATAGTAGCACTTGTACTTTTAAGAGTTTTTTTTGATAAGAAGTTTTTTGCTGAAGGTATCACTACATATTATAAAACAAAGTCGCGTCGCCGCGTCTGTCAGTCTGTTCGCGATAAAATGAAAAACTGCTAAACGGAGGAATGCTAAACCTTCCTCATGAATCACTGTGTCTATAAGTGTATAATTTGTTTTATAATTTGTTGATTTTTACTAAGTCGTCAGGAGGATACATCTATACTCTACTTAACGACGATAGATGACGGTTAAGTAAAAAAAAACCAAGAAAACAAATCTACATATTTTATTCAATTGTCCGTCAATTGAAAATTTTATTAATCTCATCAAATATCATCTGAAATAACCACTACAGTTAAATACAACGCAATATACATGCCTCTGTAATCGTTAATAGCCTTTGTTGCATGTTCAACGCCTGGTTCCGACAAATTGCAGTTCCGTGTATAGAACTATTGCGAAATGTTCCACTATCATCGTTATACTAGTATTACTTAGTATTGATGTATCTATAGGTTGAATTGTTCAATTTAGGGCAACAGTTATAGGTCATTAACCTTGGGTAATCCTGTAGAGTGTAACGTTGTGTGGGTCGAACCTCGTGCTGGATACGATTCAATAATTAAATGATGGATGGAGGAATTAGACACGCTATATCATTTTAAAGGTTTATAATTAAATTTGTAAAACAATTACAAATAATTTAGGGATTGGACAGAGTTAAGCTCCAGAAGCAAAGAACCCTATGCGGGTTCTTAGAGGCTTTGATCTTCAGCTATATGAACCCCGGCGTGGTTTGGCGCGGAAGAGGCATCGCGTGACAAGAGGATTTCTCCAGTGTTTCAAGCAATGGTTTGGTCGAGCGTATGTGTTGTTCTTAGTAATGTTTGCAAAGAAGAGTTGAAATTATTCTGCCTTATTTCTAAGGCAGACGATAATCAGAAGAGTATATAACGATACCGCTGCTCAATTTAGTATTTTCTTACTATAGGAAGTAAAGTAACATGTTTATTTATGGACTCTCTTCATTCCGAATTGAAATTAAGTCGATCTGTCACTTTTAGCAGTTTATTTTTAGAAAGCTCGGACTTCAGGGCAACAGCCAGTCCGAGTTACAGATATTAGACCCTGGTTTGATGGAGCTGGTGTTTACACTTCCCAATCTATCCGTATAACCCAAAGTGGTCGCTCGATTGACGGCAATAGGCTTACTTACCTGTGTGGGACTAAATTATCGTTGTCTTTGCCTCCCCTTTGGGAAAAACAGGTGGAGCGGGATGTATACAAGTATGCATGTAATTTCTTTAAGCTACGTTGGCAGGTAAAGCAGCCAACTCATCTACTTCTCCTACATACTTGACATCCTCCTTCTAGTTCCTGTGTTCCAATCATAACAGAACTCTGCGTTCCACAAATATTCTTCTTCTGTTATGCCCCTCTCATAATTCTGCATGTATCCATTGTTCCTTCTTCATACAATCTGTTCTCTTCTGGAACGCTCTTCCTCAGGAAATCAGAATAGCACCCAGTCGTCTATCCTTCAAAGCGAAGGTACGAGCTCTCAAAACCTAGCAGGATCATCACAACATTAATACTTTATATATAATAATGTGCATGTAAATAGTCATGAACGTATCTTTTTATGTATGTATATTTATATTATCCCATATTTTACTCCTCGTTTCTTTTTTGTTTTAGTATTTATTTGTGTTCATTTATTCTAAAGTTTATAATCTTTAGAATAAATTGGTGTAGAAATCGGTGAAGTAGGTGCACTAAATTTATTTAGTGCACCTACTTCACCGATTACTTCACCCATTTCTACACCACCCTAGAGTAGACTGGTAGAGAATGCCTATGGCATTGAATCCGCCATTGTACATTTTTGTGCATAAAGTTTTAATAAATAAATAAATAAAATAAAGTATTATTTTAATGTCAAACAAAAACTTTTTCCTTCCAACAAACAAATTGATACAAAACCAGTGTTACTTCGCACAGAGAGGTTTTAAAACCAACATCATTAGGTAGTTAGCACTTCATTAGCTCATGTTTGTAAGCTCTTCAACGTGTTAGTCTTTGACGTGGTTTTATAATTAATAGCAATTTTGATTAGTTGTTTACAGGAATTTAAGTTCATTATTGTTAAAGAGTAATGTTGAGGTATAGATAACACAATAATACAGAACATTTTTCTCTTAAAAGAGATTTCAAATTCCTTTAAAGGTCATCACACACGGTAACGGCACGAGTCCAACCCAGCAATAAAGTTGTCCTTCAAATTTTGAGCATTAAAACGTGGTCGTACAATATATTTTATAATGTCAATATGAAAAACATTATAAAATAATATATTATCAATATTATATGACATTATGAAATGTATTATACGAGAGCTCAGATTTAAATGACAACTTAATTGCTGGGGTGGAGCTGTGACGGTATAGTGTGTGATGACCGGGTATTTGAAATCTCTTTCAAGATTTTCAATTTTCGTGGGAGAGCCATGCTTCGGCACGTACGGGCCGGCTCGACCGGAGTGATACCACGGCCTCACAGAAAACCAGCAGTGAAGCAATGATTGCATTGCTTTTTACTGAGTCCTCTCCTCCTCTTCCCCTCTTATCCCCCTTCCTGCACTCTCCCTTTTCCCCCACCTTCCTCTACTCCCACCTTAAAGGCCGGCAACGCACTTGTGACTCTCGAGTTGCAGGTGCCCATGGGCGGCGGTAGTCATTTACCATCAGGTGACCCATCTGCTCGTTTGCGCCTTATCACATAAAAAAATAATTAAAATATGAGCTTAATGCCGCGTTCCAATAAACAAAAAACGATTCATTTTGCTTACGGACGGTAAAATGTTGTTGAAAATTCAACGAAATTTTACCGTTCGTAAGCAAAACTAATTGTTTCTTGTTTATTGGAACGCGGCATAAATGTACAAATCCATAATGCTAGTATTGGCCATGATCAGCAAATGCCGCATATGATAAACAGCAGTCACATTGGGTGCAAAGCCTCTAAAATTGTAAAATGTTATTGACAAAAGTTTTAAGTGAAGTATTCGTACGTACGTTAATTACGCTATGTATAAATGCGTGTATCTATCTGAGTTATAAGAAAACATAACATGAAACCCAAACCTGTCCTGAACTTATACCGAACAAGAAATATTCCATCAAGAAACACATTCATTAGCGCCCATTTCTTCAGCAAACTTTTGAAACTTGTTCCACTTGCCGCGGTTTTATATTGAATTTGTCATTTCGTTGATGAGAGCATTGAATGTTGGAGTTTGATAGAATGTTGGGAGTTTGTGGTTATCTCTACTGCGAGTTAACGAAGGGCGCTTGTTCGTTACCTGCGCGAGTATTCGACTGTTGCTGCATGCTGTAAGAAGTAACATCTTTAAGTAACTCTATCATCCTTGAGAAAGTAATATTTTCTGCGTTGGAATTTCGACTTGCTTTGAACTCATATCGTATTTTACTAATATTATAAACGCAAAAGTTTGTAAGGATTAATGAATGGATTGACGTTTGTAAGTCTTTCACGCAAAAACGGCTGAATGGATTTGGATGAAACTTGGCACACAGATTGTTTAAGATCTGGATTAACCGATACTGCGTACTACCGTAAACGATTTCCACAAAGGCGTAGTTGCGGGAAAAAGCTAGTAATATTGTAAACCTGAAGAGTTTGCAAAGGTTTAGATTAATTATGAAGAAACGTTTTGTAAAATTCTTTGCACAGTTCGTTGGACAGGCTGTTTGTTTAGACAAGTGTTAAACTATAAAACATTTTGCTACCGCTCACGGGAGCTGAGCAGTGTATATAAACGCAGGTGAAATCGCATGACACTCCTCGTAGATAGATACTCTTAGATAGATAACACTTTATTTGTACATTAGCATTACAGTGGAAGATACATTTACATAATTTAACTAAAGAGATAATGTACAAAAGGCGGCCTTATTGCTAAATGCAAACTCTTCCAGGCAACCTTAGGATGGATCAAAATGATTCGGAGAGACAATGGCAGTTAGTGTTATATTTAAAAAAAAAAATCATAATGATTTGTGATTTCTAAAAAATATGATATGATAATATATACTCTGTATTAACCTATTTTACCTACTATAAATACCAATAGATACTTATCAATAAACATACATAAATCTAACTGCAATAAATCCAAATACATATATACTTATATACAATTATACAAAACAACAACAATATACCTTACAATATAGGTAGGTACAATATATCGTATATTGTCACATCGCAATTGATAGTATTTTCTTCAACAATAAAAAATTAAGTAGAAAAGTGTTTGGTTAATACTAAAAAATATATATTTTGCAGTAATGTCCGACATACATACACCTATATTTATATGTAATTATAAATGAAATAATTTTGAGAAGTTATTTGTTTGCAAAAATTCAAAAGTTCCCTCCATTTACGCTGCGAAGTCTCAATAGACTAAATAGAATAAAACTTAATAGATTTTAGAATTGAATGGACTGAAATAACTAAAACTACACTCTAATTACTAGGAATGTTTTTTTAATCTCTTCTAGGTATTTTCAGAGAAGACTCACACTTATAAATCCACGCAAATGTTTTATTTTTTATTTTTGAAGTGAAAACATTTATGAGCGGCCAGGAGCGCAGGCCTTCCAGTGTACCTTAATACATTTAGATATGTTATTATGTGTGTATGTGTGTGTGTGTGTGTGTGTGTGTGTGTGTGTGTGTGTGTGTGTGTATCTATATGCAAATACATTGTGAAGTTATGTTTTCACTTCTGACGTGCAGTCCTACGACTGACTGATTTTTATTTATTTATTTGGTTCACCAAAAATTATTTACAATTATTCATGCAATTTGTACAAAGAGAACATCAGACATTGTAATAATTACTTAGAGGTAAACACCACATGCTATTAGATATCTTATATGAGAAACTTACAACTAATTTAATATAAAGAATAATAAAAAAAAATATTAATTTGTAGGTCAAAATGTAGGTCAATCAAATCGCTTTAACTGTTTACAGTTCTAGACAATCTGTCTGGAGAATGGGCACCTAAAACTGTCCCTCTTAAAGGTGGGCAGAGTGGTGTGATTGGTCTGCGAGGGATTTACTGAGAATAGTATAATCGAAGGCAGAATTATAAGTGTTTACAATATCACCGTCGTCACTAAGCATCAAAGTGCGTGGAACGTTCTAGGTTGTCGTGTCATCTGTCAATACGGCAAAGTGGATTAGATGACTGTGACATAGCTGCCATCGTGGTGATTAATCAGTTGCTGCGGTAACTAAAAGAGGTCATAAATGGGTGACCGTTTGTGAAAACATTAACGGTACTGAGAGGCACTTTGTATTACAGTGCTTTCAGTCAAGGCTGTCCTTGCTTCCCTATCCTCCTCTCTCCCCTTCTTCTCTCCCTCTACTCCCACCTTAAAGGCCGGCAACGCACTTGTGACTCTTGAGTTGCAGGTGACCATCGACCACCTATGAGGAGGAGGATCCATTGAGTTTTGTATTTGATGTTCCCACCGAATAAATCTGCAAAACCTGGTATCGATTGTTGGTATTCAGATTTTATACTCTTAATTACTATTATATAGTTTTTACATTTCTTTGTTAAAAATAGGTGTATATTTGCTAACGTTTTGTGTAAATTGGTTGCAATATGATGATGATTATTGAAGCTGTCTACTACTACCCGTGCGAAGCCGGGCGGTTTGCTAGTATATGTACATTTGTGTATACATATATAAATATATGTATGTATGGCGTAGACTAAAACCAATACAAGTTATACGAATAGCACGCTCGTGTTCAGAGCTGACGCCCGGGGCGAAACAAGATACTCATAGCGGCTGATTATTTTCAGATATTGTACACCCAAACTTTGTTACAAAGCTTTCGATGTTACATTTGTAGGTAAATGTTATAATTTGGAAGGGTTATGTTACAATTTTGTGGTTAGAAATTTTCTTGTAAGGGCTTCTTAAACGAGAGTATATCAGTTGCTTACATTATATACATACTAGATGAAAACCCGGCTTCGCTCGGGTGAAATGTGACTCATAATACACAATCTTTTACAAAATGTAGGTAGGTATACGTGTGAATTGGCCTTAACGAACTCAAGATGGCATCCGAGTGGCCAATATGGCGACTGCCATTTGCACCATTAGAATTTAACAAAATACTCGACAGTCCGAATTTTGCGGATATTATGTTGTCGACTCGAAATCATTATTTTTTTATGTTTTATTATACAGGTAAGGTTTCAATCGAGTCTACCGAACCCCTTGACCGAATTATTAGTATAGATTTACATTGCGTTTTTATACTTTTGAGATATTTGAAAATTATTTATATGACTTTAAGTAAATTAAATCAAATTCGAGTAATTTCGAAATCAAAAACTCGTTAACGTTCAAATTTAGAAATGCTATGCTATAGAAGTACGACCAGCACCAAAGGTCACTCAACATACAAATTTATGAAAAGCTTCTATTTTAAAATTGATCACTTTTTCTGGGATAGGGGTCAAACGGGGGGGCATAGCGTACAACCCTTGTCAATATCATATAGGCCTCTACTATATGTATGCATGAAAATACATTAAATAATTTAACCTAGAATTTTATCAAACGTGGTAGGATGCTAAGTCATCGCGCCACGTCATACGACACTACAAACTGTCACTTGTGAGTTGTCAATAATGTCACCATCAGCTAGTTGTCGTAGTAAGAAAACCAGTCTTTTAGCCTATTATGAATATTCATTTTTATTTATTTTAATGTTAAAGGGTAAATGGTTAAAGGTTTGTCTTTGCCCTTTGAAATTAACAATTTTTCTTTCTTTCTTTCTTCAAACGAGCAGACCGGTCACCTGATGGTAAGTGACTACCACCGCCAATGGACACCTGCAACTCAAGAGTCACAAGTGCGTTGCTGGCCTTTAAGGTCGAGTAGGGGAAGGGGAAGGAGAGGAAAAAGGGGGTAAGAGAGAGAGAGGGAAGTGTTAGAGCCTCTGGTAACGTCACTTCTTTACTTTTTAATTTGGTTGTATATAAAAACGAGTTTTTTTTTAGTTTTTCTGAACTACATAATTATTTATACTTACCCACTTTTAAGTAGGCAGAGACAATGTAGTTCAGTAGGATTTTTTTCCTCTGTCTGCCTACCGATTTTGTTTTATTATGTTGTGCTAATAGACTTGCTTTAATGTCATTAATAAAAAGATTTTGGAAACAAGTTTTCTTTCAAATTGATGGCACATTTGGTAATTAAGAAGCCTTTGATTGCGGCTACGCTCTCGTGAATGTAGACTTTGCCAGTCAATTCAAGTATCCCGGAACATTTTTTCTTTTTCTGGATGATAGGTATATTTTTTCCTGTACCTCTGACAACATCTGTGCAAAATTTGATGATGATCGGTCGAGTAGTTAAGGTGTAAAAAAATAATAAACAAACGAACTCATTTTTTACTTCTGGGCGACTACTGGTACAACTAAGTTGCAAAACAAGAACACTGAACCAAGAGCCTGTCTGATTATAAGTATGAGATCTTAATCGATTGTGATTACAATACAATTTTTAAAACAACTTTCTTAGTAGCTATGCTTTAAAATGGCATGGCAATAATTTCTATATTCTTCATTTCAATGTGTTTACTTCTTTTAGTTTCATCATAAACAATTGTCATTTTACCAAATTGAACAAATTTATGAGCTAAAGAAAAAATGACATAAAAAACAAAATAATGATACATTTAAAAAGGAATTAATTAAAAAGCTTCGAGGCAATATTAGCCAGGCTGAATTAACTTTATTGAATGAATCACTGAATGGAAGAAGCGAATGGAATTAATGAGTCTTGCAATCAATGTAAGAGTTTCAATTCTTATTTCAAATTCTGAAGCAATTTGTTCGGGAATTGACATTTCATTTCCTATCCGGACAAAGCTATGAAATCAGCGATAGTAATAAGAAGCTCCGATTTTTTATAATTACTACCTCTTCGCTTGCAAATTGGTCTCTATACCTTATTTTTATGGTTCCGTCCATAGGTCCGAATAAAAAAGCGGCACACTTGTAGGATTACTCGAGCGTCTGTCATCAGTCTGTCACAGCCAATTTATTCCGAACATGTAAATTCTTGTGATCTAAACACAGATGTGCAAGTTAAATAAATGATATGATAATATGTTTTTCATCGTTATTAAAATAAAAATCTTCATCAGAAACATGTCGCTGGTTTCGTGGCCTCAATGTAAATTATCTATATTCTTTTGGTTATGAGCTCACTTCTTATTTTTGCACGAATCATTTCATATTCAGATCTATTGTTACCTTTCCAATGATTTTTTTCTTTGTAAATATTTTTTTCTGAAGTATGATTAAATACATAATACTTCGTAAGATTGTTTAGTACTGTTTACTTTATGACATTCTAGATGTTTTTTTTTTATTTTACCCTTTAAGATCTTCCATTAAATATTACGAAGTTAACATCAAAACAAATTACGTTGTTTTTTTCAATTTTATTAAAGGGTTTGAATGCAACCTATGCATAAAAAATATGTGGGAATCGTATTAAAATAATTAATCTCAAAAATGTTAAATACAACTGAATAGATAACACAGTATAACTCCCACTTTTCAAACAAATCAATCATAATTAACACAATATTGAATAACTCCCACTTTTGTTCAATTAGTACAAAAATATTTTTAGTGGTTGAACAAAATTCACTGTAATACACCGCAAAATTAAAATTATTCAATTATGAAACGAACTATTCAACGAAAATAATATACAAAAATGTTTTATAAAATAAAATCGATACTTTGTTTCCAGTCGTGTGCATCCATATAGTGAGGATAAAATACAACTGTCCTGGCACGTAGACAATCTACGATGTGCTACGAGCGCGTAGCAATCGTTCGTGTGACATCAGTTACGACGTAGCTGAATTGGAGTAATACTATACTGATTCTAAAATATTACAAGCAAAGTAGGTAATACATAATACTCGTCTTATTAGATTGCTTTGCTATTCTTAAATATAATTATGCTGTTTTTATTAGTACTATGTCTATGACGTTACCGTTAATGAAAATAAAGAATACATATTATATATCAAACATGTATATGCTTGAACGACCGTGTGTTATAGACACAATCTTTCATAATTAGTTGTTGAAAGTTTTTTTTGCGAATGGCTATGCTATAACTATGGTAGAACAAATGTACTTGATACTTGTGTTATCACATTTGCTTTTTTTATTTACATTATAGGGGGCAAACGAGCAGACGGGTCAACTGATGGTAAATGGCTACCGTCGCCAATTGAGACCTGCAACTCAAGAGTCACAAGTGCATTGCCAGCCTTTGAGATGGGAGTACGATCTTTTCTTGATGGTTTGAAGGTTTTTGTAAATACACAAACACCTAGACCACTGAAGATATACATGACACACCGATTATTTTAGTTGGCAACATTATTAATAAAGTGTCAGAAGTTAAGAAACTGACGCAACACCGAGCGCTGGCGCGCGACGGATGACAGTTACAGTTCGGATAGGCCGCTGGAAAGACAGAATCGATTTGCATCTCGTAGGCGCACCACGTGTTCTATGGAGTGTCGTGATTTAAAGCTTGGTTGAAGATATCTAATAACTATTCAGAGTATATTTTTGTGTTTTAAAAAGTGTAGTAAAATTACTGTGTGACAATCATGTTATTATTCTCCTCGCCCGCCAACTCATACCCGCAAAATTAAACATGAACGTGCCCGATGTTTCTGATAGACGAGGAGGAGTTTCTACATACATGTTGACGGATACCCGCAACCGTAGACGTTGCAGTTAAATACTAAACCGCCGTGACATATAGACTTATATACACGTGTATACACATACTCACGTACTCATTTGTATACATGTGAGTACTTGTACACAAGTGAGTACATGAGTACTTATGTGTGTACACGTACTGACACACGTGAATACAAACGTATATCTTCAAAAACGATAAGTTGATCTGAATGTACTCATCATTATATATCTGAATATTGCCGAATCAATGACCGCTTTTATTCTCCAAATGTGAAAGTATTCTACTTCTATTTGCTGTTAACAGTATTATCCCTATAATAGTGCAGATTGAAATACTCCTACAACAATCAATTTAAGTGTTATGAGCCAATTGTAACTAAAGGTTTGTAAGGCGAGCCGACTGGTTTATTGTTCAGAAAAATAGGTATCCGTGGAAACGCTTCAATTCCCAACAGACCCACTTTCTGCGATAACATTTCTGTGATCAGCCATTATGACAATAATCGATGCAGCATTTTATCCCTTTTGCTTAACTAAGATTGCAAGTGCTCCATTGAGTTTGAATCGTATATTTTTAATAAATTACAATGCACTACATAAGTTTTGAATGTTTTGTTTTATTTCAAGAACCAGTATAACTTGGTCTGTCATTGTACAGACTTTCCGTACCATAGTACATAGTACAGGTCGACATATATACTGGACATCTGTAGCTTTTTGTAGCCGCTTTCACATAAGTTTTAAATTTATAACACGTCATATCGATTAACAAAAAATGCTTTCTCACCCTCTTGTAATATTAACTCTATATACCTATTCCAAATATCACATTCCTCCGTGTGTGAAATTTGCTTAAAAATGTTTTTTTTTTTTATGTGGTATAGCGGGCAAACGAGCAGACGGGTCACCTGATGGTAAATGACTACCGCCGCTCATAGGCACCTGTAACTCAAGAGTCACAAGTGCGTTGCCGCCCTTTAAGGTGGGAGTAGAAGAAAAGGGAGAGGGGGGTAAGAGTGGGAAGAGGGGAGACGGGAAGGATGGGAAGAGGGCAGAGGGAAGGGTTAACCTCACTCACGCGGCGAAATGCAATGCAAACATTGCTTCACTGCCAGTTTTCTGTGAGGCCGTGGTATCGAGCGGAGTCGAGCCGGCCCATACGTGCCGAAGCTCTTCACGTTATACAGATTTGTTTTTGTTTCGGACATCTAATTTAGCAAAACTAACATACCTTATATGCAGACAAAAACTGGCAAATCCAGCAACACAATTGACGTCACATGTGCTTTGTCGATCCTTTTGGATGTCTGGAGTATCGTTAGAATCCTAACATCATCCCGAGGGACACTGGCTAAAAATTAAATCAAAAAATTTATATGGCAGCTGTATTTTGGGAAGCTGTGTCCTTTATTTTTTTAGTAACTTCTTTGTATTTTTAAAAGCTAAAGTGATTGCAAAATTATTGTCTATTACATTTTTACTTCTTTATTGTTGTAACACAGACAAAATAACAATAAAAAACACGCATCTGCAAAATTTATTCGTGAAGTGTTGTGTCTATACCAACATAAATATTTAAGAAAAATACTCTTGATACCACGAAGGACGCTGTTTTCTATCGCACTAGCACCTTCTGTCGCCAATTTGATTAAGAGTGAGATGGAAGGATAAAATGTAATTTTGTGATTTTCAGGCACACTATATAGTTAACGTAGGTTATATTTTGTTTCACGTAATTATGTTAGTGGTGGTAAAATAAATGATTGTAGACGTTAATATCTCAATGATCGTTTATGGTGTATTTATATTATGAAATTTGGAGCTCTAGTTAGTATAAGGGGTTTTAATAAATAAACCAAATTTCATGTGTTTATGTTAAATAGATTTTGAGTTACAAAGGCGTCAAAAACTCCAAATGGTACGTGTTATATAACACAGGGCTGCTGTGTCACCAGTTCCTTTGTCTTGAACTTGGCTTGACAAGCTACCGCGTGTCTAGATTTCTTTTTTATTGTGTATGTTACGCCAGATCTTCGTCATTATTTAACCGATTTCAATAATTATTTTTTAAATTGAAATGGTTATACTCAAGGTTGGTCCCATTTAAGTGAAAAAACATTAAATTACATTGAAATTTACACCTCTAAGGGTGAAAAAGTAAGGATGGAGATACAGCTTATTAAGATTTTTCATAATTTAGAAAAAGTATTACCGTACTTTTTTTAAAGTAATTTCCACACGGGTGCTTGATCGTGAGTGGTCACTTTTGCCTAATTTCCACGACACTAGGAGTGATCCTTATTAGTATTCTTCTTTTCATAAGGCTTTGGTAGACCCTTTTACAAACAGCCGCGATACCAGTATCGCGGCTGTTTGTACCTTATCATTACCTTACCTAAATCTTCGTCTGTCCCACCGATTCATTGGTGGTGTCAAGACGATCTTCCACGCACCCGATCAGCTTAGAAACCTACTACGCTCTGAAACTACGGACTGAAACAGGTCGGCATGTTTGCAAGACAGATACGGCTCATTTTATACGCTTCGACAAGGTTTCCGTTTTAGCAAGAGAAAAATATTTCGTACGGCGAAAAATATGAGAGGTAATCGAAATAACCCATCGTCCGAACTTCAATAGAGACAATAGGTGGGCATTACCTGCAGCCTGGCCTTGAAACTGATGTCCCACGAAACCGTTACGGCTCCATAGTGCATGTGATAAAAGACTTCGCAACACACAACGTAATGGAAACGTAGGCGTCCACATCCCGACGTTCGTTACGAAAAATGAATCGGTTCAATGGACGACAATCCAGTCTGGCACCTGCAAACGACGAAGCAGGACGCTACAACCCTTGACAAAGGGCCCCATCGGGTCCGAAACACTGTATATCCTAATTAATACCTTTTTAACACTTTGAGATTTTTGTTTCACCTACCTATGTAATATATAGATAGGTAAAACAGAGAAATCATTTCAGGTATCTTTTGTAAGCTGCGCCATAATAGGTTGTTCTTTATGGTACCTTCTTTTCATGTTTACATGGCCTATTGTCACGCGACACCGTACTGACCCCCACTACGTTACAATATGTATGAACATGAAATTTAGTAAAGGTTATGTCTAAAATGAACACACAATATATTTTAGAGGTTTTGGGTTTCAAAACCTTTCTGCTATAATAACTCACTTAAACACATAATAAAAATTCCTGATACTGAGCGGTTTATGTTACCATCCTTTAATTTCAGTGAACGCAAATCCCATTAAACAAAAAATCTTAACTATAAAATTTAACTGGAATCCTGAAATTACTGAATTTCCAAATGAACAACATTCAAACGAGCGAACGGCTTAACGAAAGAACGGGTGAATGAATGAGAAATGAGTGAATGGAAGTAACTGAGCGTGTTCGTGATTATTTCACGGGCTTGTGTAGAAAAAAATATAAAACAATTCAACGTTGTTTGCGCATGTTGCGTCAATTGTTTTTGAACCGAACTAGTGAATGAGTTTATGAATGAAATGGATGAACAACTATAGTTTTAGAAAAGTTTACATCTCACAGTGTAACCATCTTTGTGTGTATTGTAATTAAAATTGTAGCGATTTACAGGTTTTAAATCAATAAATTAATTAGTTTGTCTAATTAATTTGGGTTTGGAAATATGTACAACACACACTTACAATAATCATGAAGGTAAACTTATTTATGCTCTATACTTAGCTATATAATATATTACATAATATTTATTCTGTGTCTGGGTGTAATTTATCGATAATATGTTTGTATTTAGTTATATATAAGTATGTTTATCAGCAGTCTGGTTACCATAGTAAAGGCTCTGCCTAGTTTAGGATCAGACGGCCGTGTATGAGGTGTCTCAAGTTATTATTATATTACTTTAGATAACATACAAATCAATCAAAGTAATCAATCATATTTGTTGTTTCCTGTTATGTGTTCTATAAATTGTCTAATGGTTTGTATTCTGAGGTATCGTTTCACTTTATCGCACCGTCCCCCATCGACTTGGGAATTCATACATTGGGTAAACCTTAGAACCAGAACGGCCGTGTACTAAGTACATACTTTGAGAGAAAATTTGCGAAATGATTCCAGCGAATGCCATGTTTCTCTAATGGGGTTTCTCAAATCTTAGGGTTTGGTTCTTTAAAAGGAAAAATTAAACCCTTGTAGAATCACTTTGTTGTCTGTCCGTACCTCTGTCAAGACTTTTTTCTTAAGAACGCGTCCAGGTATCAAATTGAAATTAACATCAAATGCCTCCTCATGTCTACGGTGCCTTGAAGCTTTTAAGCCAACGCAATCAAAAGATACGGCTATTTTTAAACCTTACATTTTAAACAACTTGAACATTTCGCAGGTAAATCAAAACCTAGAGTAGTTTTCATCATCATGAAATTTGATAAGAAGCAAGGTATCACAGTATAAGTGAAAGGAAAATACCGAAAGTTGTTAGTTTCTTGTTACACCACATAATCATTTTTTCTCGATTACAATCTTATACTTTATGGTTAGAATATTTAATGTTACATATATCGATGTATGAGAGAGAATTTTTAGAACTGAAAAGTAGTTTGTTTTTCGGAAAACAAGAACAAATCAGTAATTAAAAAACTTAACCGCCCTGCCCAAAAACCGACTGTGTAACTCGGAACGGGATGATGTAAGTAATCTAACGAATGGTTCTAGATACAAATTCACTAGTAAACAAATTAGAGGTAGCACTTACATAAGTTAACAAAGGCTGCGGCCGCGATAAAAATGCACAATTGATGCATTTTCTGTAGTTTTCTGAAACAAAAACAGTGTTGTTAGAGCTTGCATTTATACTAAAAACTTTAGGATAATTTGTAAAATGCTTTTTATACCAGTATTATATTTTAAACTTCAGTAGTATTAATTGAGAGGCTCTTAGAGATCGAAACCCTTTTCGCTCGCACCTACGTGCATATATATACTATCGAAATATAAGTGCACTAGTAGCAGATGACACCTTTTTTAAATTATACTATTCTATTTCGTGTTTAATGCAGAACCCTAAAAATTTCTCTCACAAACATAGACAGTAGATAAACAAATAAAAATTAACCTAAAAGCTTTTTTTATGAAAATATTGAAGAACATTATAAATTATTAATTAGATATCCCTTTATTGAAAGGGTAGCCAAATTTAGCCTTCGACGGGAATATTTGCTCGCGACATGATCAAAGGACGCTGTGAAACAACCCTTAATAGCTTGTCAACAATTAATCTATATTTTTACTTTAAAACAAGGTCGTTTACGAAATATCGTCTGTTATTTTGAAGCGCCAAAGTATATTATATTACAAGTTTCCTGTTATGTTAAATTGGTTCCATAAAGTGATGAAATGAAATTAATGATGATGGTAAAAAGACATTTTCGTATTTTTGAGTTTCGACTGAAGATAGTTAAGTTAATTAAGGATATACGGTTTTCCTATAGAAACGGCTAAACACGATTGAACCAGAATTAATTTTTAATACCTTGCATGCTCATGATATACACGTGTTTATACAAATATTATCTTATCTTACTCACGGTGTTTCAGGAATGCCCAACTTGTTTCGGACCCAACGGGGGCACTTTTTTAAGGGATGGGGCGTCCTCCCGCGTTACAGGTTGCAGGTGCGTCTTTTTTTTTTCGCGTGTGGAAACACCCTCGGGTCGTCTTCCGGCCGCTTTTTTTGAACTTGTAACTACACTAATATCAAGCGGCGGGAGCGTAATGGCTAAGACGTCGGACTTGCGATCAATTGGTTGCGGGTTTGAACCCCACCCAGTGCAGTACCGACGTGAACTCACAATCACAAGCATTTCGCTTAGCTGGAGGGGTTAACAAGAATACTAGTAAAGTGTGACCCACGTTACTAGTATCCTCAAATAAAATCTTTTTTTTTTATATATTATGTAAGTCATAATTACATCGATCTGGTAAGGTTATAAAATATCATACGTTTTGGATTCAGCAGGAGGTTTTATCACTTTTTTTTTGTCGAAATGGACACTTTTTTTAACCATGCAACGTAACTTCTGCCACGAGATAAATAAAAAAAAAATGTTAATGACTTCCCTCAAAACACTTCAGTTTACTGTTTCAAAAATAAAATTCACAACTTTTCAATCAAATCTGTTCTCAACAAGTTTTGCTGTACAAATTAAAAAAAATCCCGCTTAAAATAGGCTACGGAAATATTGGAACCGTTTATAAGGATTATTATTTTATCGGTTTTGTATCAAATATCAGCGTGTGTACTTTTTTTTTCACACACCTCACACACCGCCGTCTGATCCCAATCTAGGCAGAGCCTGTACTATGGTAACCAAACTGATATAAACATACTTATATTGATAAGTACATACATATTATAGATAAATTACATCCAGACACAGAACAAATGATCGTGCTTATCACACTGTTATTGGTCCTGGGTGGGAATCGAACCCACGACCTCTGGCTCAGCAGTTAGGATCACTAACTACTAGACCAACAGGCCAGTCGATATTTTACAGTAGTTGTTTTAAAACTATTGCAAATCTACAGGTCTATCCTACATTTTATCATCTAATCACTTACACCTCATTATTATGACGTGTGACGCTAAGGTACTTAGATATTTTTTTTTTAACAAATGTATTTTTTGTAATATACATACATACGAGTATTATACATGGAAACACCCAGACGAACGCAAATAGGCATATGGTATGGATAAATACTAATGAGTTTCTTAACAAAGTAATCCAAACATTAACGGGAAGCCGAATCAAAATCAAAGAAACAATACATTATTATCGTGACAAAAGAATCTTAATAAAAATAACAGTAATTTCATTTCGTACCGTGTTCTTTCAGCAATCATCATCCCGTAATACGGATGCCGACTGCCGTATTTTGAATTTCGACATAAAATAATCTCATTATCAAATAAATATACTTCGCCAAATTTGTTTCCGTACAAATTGTAAAAAGGCAATTCGTATTCGCATGATATTTGAGTCATAACTTCTCGAGTACATTGGAACAAACATTGGAACAAGACCTATATTTATTGTATTGGTTCAAAACATAAAACCAGCAATTTATTTTTGCTACGTTTTAACACGACAGATTATTATCGAATAATCCACTGTGTGGTTTTTCGTTTTAAATAAACCACAATATCGTTATTGTGTAAAGAGCGTACGTTGCTCTAAATATATATGTTTATAAAAAATAATAACATTTACGATTCTTGAACAAGTATGAAATTAAATCAGTCTTCTACATCGTAACAGGAGACCTACTAAAGAGCCCTTGATGATACGTGCTTTAGTTGGACGTTTTTTTTCGTCACTTAAATTCTTCCGAGAGTTTGCGACATTGGAGGGGATCTTAAATAAGAGGCTAATGCAATATCTGGGAAAGAAAATATCAAGAAACCTTAATTTATACAGACGTTAGGATGTAACCAAAATAACCTTATTATTACGCATTAGAATCATTAAGATGTTTGGCCTATGTCTTAGTTTCCATTTGTTACAATGTTTTTAGGTCCTTTTTAATTAATCTCATAGTAGCCAATAGGCGGGGCTTACCTGGTGGTAAGTCACTACCCCCACCCAGGGACAGTTAAAGTCGCTCACCGTTGAAGGCGGTCTAGAGGGAGAAGCTGGTACTGGGGTGCCTCTGCATAGAGATGAGAACAATATTCCATGTGCGGCTGAACCAGCGCCTTATAAACTTATAAAGGTGTAGGTGGGCCGGAGTGAAATACCGCCTCGATCTGTACAGCACACCAAGTTTCTTCGAGGTTAATTTAGCCTCACTCTCCCCTAATAATTGGCAGGGTGCTCTAAAGTCATTATTCGTCCCGTTATGAGTGTACATTTTAGATATACCTACTGTATCTATGTAAGTTTACGTACTTAGTGTGTACATATTATATATATGAATACTGAAACACTTTTACTCCAAAAACTACCAATTATTTATTTTCTTTACTGTTGTCTTTGTCTATACAAAAGTTGCATGTAAGAAATTGTTCTTAGGGATAAGGCCGCCCATCGTGCATATGGTTTTTGTAGTTTTATGTGTAATTTAATTGTAGTTGGCATACAATAAAACGTTCTTCTATTCTATTCTAAAGATCATTAGGGTAGTCTTCACAGCTTTATCACAGAGGCCTGTGCTGTCAATCAGGAAGCTGGCCTATTATTTTTTATTCTACACATATGCAGAGATTGGCATAATTTAGTTACTCTAAATTATTTATAATAATTTTAACCCAGTGTACTGGAAGCCTTCCACTACATAATGTCTACCTCATTATGTAGTGCAAGGCCTCTAGTACAATACAAAACGAATAAACTACCGGCACCCACAATATACCTCCATCTCTGGTCCATTTGACATACGAGTACCTCCTGAACAGTTAAAAAAAATAAAATATTAACGTTGAAACCTTGCATTTTCACCACCTACATCTTTACAAACCTAACCACGTTTTACCGCACCTTACCAGTTTTTACTACTTACCACAAGCGACACTGTAGACGTTACCGCAGTAAACAGAGTAATAAAACCGCAAGGGACCTATCGCGACGCGATCAGCGACTCATGAATAAATTTACGGCACTTTTTGAGGACATAGCTCTGATAGTATTTAGCACTGGGAAATTTTAATACGAGATGGTTTATAGTCTGGGGAATTTCTTTGCAGTTGTTTGGTTAGGATAGTTACAAGAGAGATTAACTTACGTGTATGAACTGATTAACGATTTATATTCTGACAAATTGAGAACTTTTATGTTTCTGTTTGTGATTTCTTTGTCTTAGTTGGGTCATTAATTCATGCGTTTTATTAATATTAATTTCTTGTTTGCAATAGGTTCTTCAGAATTAATTAAAACTTTAAAATAGATAAAATGCAAACTGACTGTCTCTTCTCGTGTCTGTCTATTTGTCATCCCGATGCATGTGATACCGGCTAAAGTAAATATCAATGTAATCATTATGACACAAAGTTTTTAAATGTCAGTTTTTATTCTGCTACTTACAATTTTTTTTTTCTTTAATGAAATGGGTTAAAGCACAAAGTTAAATCATAGATTACAAAAATAACTTTGAAAAAAAACAGTCCCCGAAAATAAAAGCTTTTAGATGTAACATGTAACCATTGAATAAAAATGTAAAACACAGTTTTAAGACCTTGAAGTTCCTATTTTTCCGAGTCCATCATTAGACTCTATCACTTTTGACTTAAATTAATTTAGTTCTATAGAAGTAATTGTAGAAGAAGAAAGACATAGTCCAAACAAAATGAGGTTTGGTTAGAAGCTAATGAATCTCTAGAGCTACATCTCAATTCTATCATGGTACTGTACATGTATTCCAAGTTTATACTTAATCTACCAGGCGGCACCAGTAAAAACTAAGTTGAAAGTTTTGACCACATAATAACAAAGCAAGTGAAATAAAGTAATAAATAATTAAGTCAAGCTACTTCAATGATACACTTAATGACGCTGATAATTCAAGTATGAAATCAGTTTGAGCGTGCTGTATTATTTCGGACTAACAATTTAGTAGTAAGACACAAATCCGGGGGGGCCATCAATCACATTATCACACATCAATTCACAATCTAATAAAATTTCTAACAGACAACGGACATCATACCCTCGCGATTTTCATATCTTGCGAAAGATTTCGACATCCTTTCGGTTTACCCAAGGTTATCAAACCAACTTAATCCTGCTTCGATAATAGGCAAAAAAGTCTAGAAGAATTAGAAAAAAATATCAGATAACGATTCCTTTTAAAACTCCAAGCCTCTTATTTCCCCACAGAATCATAATTGGGTCTACAATGGTCTTCTTCAACGCGGTCACGTAGTGGATATTATCACAGTTTGCTAGACAATCCCTGGAACTCCAGAATAGATTAACTACATATTTAATGATGAAGGCGTACTTAAAACACATTGTACCACGCATCTTACCCTTGATTTACCTTCGCCATGGATAGTCCTACCTATCTTCCTCAGGCTACGGCACAATGAATCTGGATATCTGTCAAGACTTTTGGCGTTCTTTTGCATCCCGTAGATTGTGTTCTTTTCATTTAAACAAGTAATGGAACAAGGTTATTTTACCACAAGATTAAATGATACACACAAAAGACAAGTAGAATAGAATAGAATGGAATAGTATTGATTGTCGCCAACGATATATTGCTTAAAATAAATACACAAAATGGATGTGTACAATAGGCGGCCTAAAGGCTAGGCTAGGCGAATAATAGTAAATTGTTCAATTTGTATTCAAATTGGAATATAAAATGTTTTCTTCAAAATCGTAAGGACTGCTAGCAAAGTTAATTCTCTGTAATTATTAGAGTCAAGATTCATTTAATGTTCTTGGCGATAATTATTACAGTCCGTAATTGGACAAATTAATTTTATTATGAACATAGAGAATTCCAAGTCAGTCAAGTGATGTATTTTCTCTCTCTGTTTCGATAAGTACGTACAATTTTAGCAAAATTTTCTAATTAATTTTTGGCTGTATTAATATCACTCCATTATCTAATTAGAAATCCTCTTCTCTTTGTCCTCAATTATAAATTATTATTGCTTGCTCCCTTATTGTTGAACTTTTCAAACAACCTAAATTGTGCTTTTACAAAGTATATAAAATAGTTATGAGCTCTTTTTCCACTCTTATGCTTTACCCAAATAAACTAACAACAAAATGTAAACAACAATTAAATTATTTCGAAGTCATATACGTATCTACACTGAAAGATGAAAGGGAATAAGCGACATTGAGCATATTTTACAGGAGAGTAAAAAAACCAAAAGAAAAAAATTTGATTAAAACCATAAAAATTGGTTTTATATTTGGATTTGTTCGTTGTACAATAAAATAATTGTAGAGTTTATCCTTATCGGATGGTACTAATATTTAAACGATTAATTTGACGACCTCTGTAGCGTAGCGGTAGTGCATTAGACTACCACCCACGGAGGTCGCGGGTTCAATTCACTCTCCGTGCAAACATTTGTATGCATGTATATGTCTATTTGCATTGGTCTGGCTGTTTCTATGTATAATATGGTATATATTTAAAATGAACGCATAATTCAAGCTTAGTTTGGGTCTATATAAATGTTCGGATCGATATTTATAGTAATAGAATTATCCGATAGAAGATATTATTATCTCATGCCTCAAAGTTCTTTGAGTTAGCTGTACGAGTAGGTATGATTTTTTTTTAATTATGAAAATATCTTTTCACTAAAATATAAAAAAGAATCATTGAAATAATTTCCGTTTCAACTCGTTTAAAAAAAGAACACACAAAAATCATCAAACACAACTATACCGGCCTGTTGGTCTAGTGGTTAGTGACCCTGACTGCTAAGCCAGAGGTCGTGGGTTCGATTCCCACCCAGGACAAATAATTGTGTGATGAGCACGATAATTTGTTCTATGTCTGGGTGTAATTTATCTATAATATGTATGTATTTAAACATATATAAGTATGTTTATCAGGAGTCTGGTTACACACAGTACGGGCTCTGCCTAGTTTGGGATCAGACGGCCGTGTGTGAGATGTTTGGAGTTATTATATTATTATATATATACAAATAAATAAATTAAAAAAAAAATATTTTTCTCTTTCATATTTAGAAACAAAATCTTTTAGAACACACGATATTCATTGTCTATTCATAAAACACGAGTTTCATACAGTTGTCCGTGTAACGAGCGTCTTCACCCATATCAAAAATGTTGACATCTGACAATCTAGCAAAATAATAGTCTGTCACATTTCTTATTATGTATCGCTGTAACGAGATGTCCACCGACTGGCAGAAAGGTCATAATAACCTTTCGTTTTCTTACAATTTAACCATTGCTGTATATGCTTATTGTTTTATTTAAATGATCTTATCTTATAAAAGACAAAGTATTTAATGTAGACGGAGGCCAAGGTCTTCCTGAATGTCTTCAGTTCGATCATTAGTAATTGCATATTGTTTAATAATCTGTAGGTACGAGGCTAGGTTCACTGTTTCTACTCGTATAAATGCGTATTATTTTAAGCAGCAAAAGACGTATCTTGCTATTTCACTTTTTTTTTACTTATTAATTTTTTTTTAAACTATCTCTTATAGTACCCGTGTCCAAGTAAAGTTCTAACTTCTGGAACTCGTCGATATAAATTAAATGATCTTTAACTAGCTGCGCCTCGCGGTTTCACCCGCGTGAGTCCCGATCCCGTGGGAATGTTGGGATAAAAAGTTGCGTTAATCCAGGTCTGCAGCTATCTCCATACCAAGTTTCATCGCAATCGCTCCAGTAGATTTTGTGTGAAAACATTACAAACATACACACGAATGATTCCTCTTTATAATATTAGTTTAGATGAAGTAGTGTTCATAAATTTGTCGAGGTTCTTCAAGAAACGAGTGTACAAGGTTTTTAAAGAGGCTGTAATGCACATGCGAGTCCCTTATAATTGCATATGTTCATAGGCTACGGTAACCGTTTACCATCATGCATGCCGTATGCTTATTTGCCACCGATGTGGTATAAAAGAAAAAAATTATACTACAACTATAACAAACTGTTTTTTAACAACCACCAACCAACGACGGGCAGGCGATAATAACCTGTTTGCAAGTTATACAAAATAAAAATATTTGGAAATAGGAATTATGTATTTTAAATTAAGATACTCAGGGGTAAGATATATTAATGTATACCTATGTATTATAGGTTTTACTATATTAATTAAATTACTTTGGGCTTTAGCTTTTTCGGTATACCAACCTTTTATAAACTAAGCACTCTTCCGCACCTACGTGAGTGATATAATATTCTGGGACATATTATACAACGCTAGCTAGACCCAAACTAAGTAGAACTTGTACTATGTACTAGATCATAAATACATAGTACATACATATTATATATAGAAACACCCAGACTAATGTAAATAGACAATTTATACATACAAATAGTTATACTGAGCGGAGTTCGAACTTCGAACCCGCAATACCAGGCGTTGCAGTCAAATGCACGCGATGCGGCATCAGACGTACCTACAGAGGTCGTCAAAGGCAAAACACCCTTTGACATAGTTAAAACAGATATTACAATTTAAATTTTTAAACTTGAAATTCCAAAATTTACAAAAATGTTAGTTATGCCTATTTAAAATTTTAAAATTGAATGAAAATTATTTTTTGTCATACGATAGTAATAATATAATATACGTGTATCCCAAGAATACCAGACCAACAACGTGTCTTCCAACACTTTATAAATTACTAACATTCATTTTGAGTGTGTAGAGACTATCTCACAGTATAACCAATATCAGCATTATGGCTTACTCTCAAAATGTATGTAGAAGTGAGGCCCGTGGCATTACAGGGCTTCTTATTATTGACGCGAAAATTAACCAACAAATTCACCGTAACTGAAAGGATTTGGCAACGGTTTGGATAGATTATTAGCCTATGAGTCTGTACCACGTGCATGGCTCTGAATTGTAATGGAGTTATACAAGATTGATACAACTCTATGCATTTTCTTAAAGGCATCCAGAATATAAACGATGTACTTATAAAAATCGACATATGCATATGCAAATAGTTCTTAACTGTTTTGTCTTTGCCTAATTTGAAGATTTTTTTGTTGAGAATTCTAGCAAATTAAGTCTACATAATCAAAACCGTTAGCAATACGTAATGAAACAAAATTATGTTCTTAAATTTCGTTGAACTTTATTAACATTCAAAAAGAATTCAATAATTTTATTTTACTTGAAACCGTAGTGTCAGTGATTTTTGCAAGGAAAACCTTTTTTTTTTGTATAAGTGTTCTGTGTGGTATGCAACGTTCATGTTCCTTATTAGCTTAAGGACGGCTACAATACCATTATAATACGGCTAAAAATAAGCAGCGATACCTTCTGTTTTTTTTTTACACATCTCACACACGGCCGCCTGATCCCAAATTAGGCAGAGCCTGTACTAAAGCAACTAGACTGCTGATAAACATACTTATATATTTCTAAATACATACATATTATAGATAAATAATATATAAATAATATGCTATGCTGTGTGTGTAGTATTGTACCTAATCTTATTGCGTAGGTAATTTCTTTACTTTGACGACTAAAGTAATTATATGTATACAAATAACCAAATTGTTGCTGATCTGCGAAATTGAAAAAGTTATAGGGTTGTAAGACGTAGGTATACTTGTAATTTCAAACTTGTTAATTATTATTTTAAAGTGTTCATATATACGTATTACGTATTTGTTGGTTAGATTGAGTTCCAGCCAATGATACCAACGCCTAATGCCAACTAGGAAATAGAGATAAAATTACAATATGTCAGCGACCCTAAACATGACGATATATAAATGTATAGTTTGTTTATCAAGATTCCATATCCATTTTCACTCAAGTGTATATAACCTCGATACAGGGCCAAGGATCCAATTGTTAGAATACAATACTTATGCAATTATTGTTTTGTACCTAATTGAAAATTGTTGTTTGTGTATTCGTTCGCGTATATCAGATGACTGACTGACTTCATGTATAAACTAGTGTAGCTCAAAGGTCAAATTCCACCGTATTATATTATTGATAACAATAAAGATTTATCTAAGTTAGGAAAGAAACTGATTCCTAAGAACACTAAACCTCATCAATAGCTAGTAAATAAGAAAATTGGTTACATAGTAATGTCGTAGAAAGTAACTCCCATCCTACTACATACTTTTTAGTAGGTAATTATGGACGGACGTTAATTCAGTAGGTACTTCCATTATATGTAAAATAATCCTTACAACATAAAACTACTAAAAAAAACAGGAAAACTAATGAATAATTTTGGTGTAACAAGCGAAAAAGTATTCTAAATTTAAATTTGTATGAAATAAAATATGTAAGCTTTGGTGTGGTGTGATAGTTTAAAAAAAAAAATTGAAACGGACGTGCTTCAGAAAGTAAAAAAAAAATATAGCGTTCCATTTTCGAAACGGCGAAATTAACGGTTGTTCTACTCTTTAAATTCAAAGGAATATAAAAACTCGTTAGTACAATGAAGTAAAGAAGAAACACGTTTAATTGTTACATCGTTAATATCAAATAGTCACTGCTCTGAGGCACAGATCTGGAGGTTTCTTGCAACCATAAGTCTGAGCAGTGAACTATAATTAACTATAAAACAAGGCTATGCACATACAGGCTCTAAAACAATAAACAATAAAAAATAATACATCGATGAAGTATTGCTACCAAACAATATTTCGGAAAAAAAAACATCGATCGTATTGTGTTAAGCATTTTTTTTAAATCTAACCATTCAAATTTTGTTTGATGACAATTTTGCTTTTAAACTGTCCCATTTCATAAATCTACAAAAACATTATGAAAATATATCAAGTATGGTTTGGTCTGGTTTAAACGTTCTGTTAAAAAGCTTGTTGGTCTAGTGGTTAGTGACCCTGACTGCTAAGCCAGAGGTCATGGGTTCGATTCCCACCCAGGACAAATAATTATGCACGATAATTTGTTCTGTGTCTAGGTGTAATTTATTTATAATATGTATGTATTTAGAAACAAAAATATGTTTAACAGTAGTCTGGTTACCATAGTACAGGCTCTGCCTAAGATGGGATCAGACGGCCGTGTGTGAGATATGTGTAGTTAAAAAAAAATATAATCCTTTAAAAAACCAGTGGTGTGGGACTGAAGCCGTAGAAGTGATACCGTAGGCGTGACGGAAACGCGAAAAAGGTAATGTGTAGCAGAGTATCATAATGAGAAACTATTTTTAATCCCCGGCTCAGACAGGGGCTGTCCATTAATCACGTGATGTTTTTTTAGCAACTTTTTAACCCCCCTTGCCCCCTGGTGATACGTGGTGTGGTTTTAGACTAACCCGGGTGGGGTTCTCCTAGCCAAAATCACGTATATTTTTTTTTTCACGTCTATTGCCAAATATATTAAAACATTCAGAATATTATCGTTAATTACAGATAAAATAAGGCGTTTTACGAAAAAATAAATACACGTGATAACTCACTACACCCCTTTGTGATATTTCGTGATTTTTTCCGATCCCAAATTCGAGTATCACCGTGGTAAAATAAAAAAAATGGCGTTATATAATTTACTTTATTTATATCTATCTGCCTTTTGATTTAATTACAAATAAAACCCTTATAATTTTCACTCTGATTCCGATAACATTTCCAACAACAGCCGCATATAAATCATACCGCACATATTTAGTGTTCGGCCAATAATTTCCCAAGGGTGGCGCGGGCAACTATAGCAGCTGTCCTTTGTGGGGATGACGTTATCGACTGGTCGGTTTTATCTTATGTAGGCGGGAGACGGTTTAAGAATTTCAAAGGTTTCGGGTTTTACTAAATAGTAAGGCGTATAATCTAAACTAATATTATAAAGAGGAAACATTTGTGTGTATGTTTTCACACAAAAACTACTGGATCGATTGCGAAGAAACTCGGTATTTAGATAGCCGGAGACCTGGATTAACGCATAGGCTACTTTTTATCCCGACATTCTAACGGGGTCGGGACTTACGCGGGTGAAACCGCGAGGCGCTGCTAGTACGTTAATATTTCTCTGACAGTAGTACTATGAAACTGGGCCTTTGCTTCAGCACTTATGGGCCGGCTCCAGCATTATCTAGATCAAACTAACAGTAGAATACAATAGGGTCCGTGACGGAACACCGCGTGGTTTTAGTCGGTTCAAGTGCGAATTTACTGTTTGCCGTTAACCTGGAGAGCGGCCCGTAGGGGTAACCACATGTTACAGAAAAACCAGACAGAAACTTCTAGAATATGCATAAAATAACTTAAGTGTATTTTTTGTACATACATACACACATTCAGATATTCCTACACGAATGAAAAGTACATATTTAGGTAAATTCAAGAATTGAACGGCCCATTGCTGAAATTTCAGATAAAAGAAAAAGTTCTCCACCAAGAGACTAATAAATTTAGTTTCAACATTCAATCGTTTGTAGTAGCGTTAAGACTTCGTTCTGGGCACGATCCGTCACCAAAATTTGCTTTTCTGATGCGCAAGGTACCATCACCTAACTGTGACATGTGTGGCAAAATTGATGATATGCAGCATTTGCTGATAAATTGTGTCAGGAACAGGAATGAAAGGGAATTATTAGTTAGACGATTTAAATTAAATATTTTTGATGTTGGGCTTGTTCAAGGTATTTTGGCGAATCCGAAGTCGGAAATTACAATGCGGTTTTGTGTCTGCCACAACAATAATCAATAATTTACTTTTGTGTAGAAAATAATAAAATAATGTTGTGTTGTGTATGATAGGGTACGATGGGGTTGGTGTATCCTTGTAGATAAAAACTCCTTATTAAAAAAATAAAGATAAAGAAAATTGTGGTTAAATATACTTGTAGCATATGACATATTAGTTGTAATACTTTAAAATTCCTAGGTCGCTTCAAATATAAACATTATAACACTTGATAAAAGAAACATTTTAGGATTTGTTTTTCAGGTTTGTTTTTTTGTTACGTAATCACAATGAAAAGCGCACGTGAACAAGGCTATTTGAAAATATAGTTTTCGATTTTCATAACTGTTACTTTACATATTTATAATCAATCATTACTTTAAGAAATTTAAAAAAAACATAAATGTAATTTAAAAAAACATATTTCTTAGTTTCAATATAGTGTGACGGAATTATTCATTTCAAATATGAATTGGAAAAAAAATAAAATGTACAAACGTCTTATCTGAATACGTATGAAAAGAATATTGTACGAAAACGCAAAAGATATACAAGGGTTGAAATTTTAAGATAACCGTTTTTGGAAATCGATTGCAAAAAAATAGGCGGTCATGGGACTGCCGACAGAAGTAAAAACTTAAACGAAACGACGAACTTAAAATATCACATTAATACAATATCAGCAGTATTACAATAAAAACTTTCGTGAGTGGTATTCATATTTATTAAAAACTATACGGGCATCCCCGAAATACAAACGTGAGTAAAACCGTATAGTTTTTAATAAATAACTTTAGCAGGTTGATGACATTAATGAATAAGGAGCTGACAGAACTCAATGTTTAGAGTATCGTCCTCTAGTTTATCTATATATGTATTATTAGCGTGACAGTCACGAGTTCAGTGCTTTTCCCCATAGCAAAAGTGCACAAACGTGCTTAAAGAATGGTTTCATTTCAAAAACAAGTTTTAAATTAAGGATTATTTTTCAATACAAACACAAAACGGCAAACGATCGCCAAACTTCCCTTTCTTAAAAATAAAAAAAAAACTTGCAAAAAAATATATCCAAAATTTTCTATTTTCCTTTGAGTATTTTATTCAAGTTTTATAGGCTTGGCCCAACCGGAAGGGTCTGGAGGCCGTATTCTATAATTATATCCTAAGGGTCCAGAGCGCAGCCTCTCTTTACATATTCATAGGGGAAATCGACTTCCGTTTTGACGAAAAAAATCGTCCTACAACTGTATGAAGTCCGCTACTTGCCCTTTGTGTTTTGTAAACAGGGACTTTCGAAGAATTGATCTTAAATTTTTACAGTTTGGGTTCATTGTTCGCAATATCATTTGCGTACAAGTTATCGATAATAAATTTTATCCATACACAGGGCGTTAAAGAGGGGTGTGGTTAAATTGTAGGAGCCGACAAATAACAGAATTAGCTTAAAAAATTGTTTTTTTTTTATGGTATAGGGGGGCAAACGAGCAGACGGGTCACGTGATGGTAAGTGAATACCGCCATCCATGGGCACCTGCAACTCAAGAGTCACAAGTGCGTTGCAGGCCTTTAAGGGAAGAGGGGGAGAGGGAAGAGTTAGAGCTCCCGGTAACCTCACTCACTCGGTGAAAAGCAATACAAACATTGCTTCATTGACTGGCTTCTACGAGACCGTGGTATCACTCCGGTCGAGCCGACCCATACGGGCCGAAGCATGGCTCTTCCACGAAAAAGATAAAAAAAACGATTCTTTTTCATCAGTAAGTGCTTTTTCTAGTGTAGGTGCATATTTCTAATGAACATCTTATAAATTTTAATCTTTTTTTTACGTAGATATTTTCGAATAATCTGGCCGTTACAGCGATGTCCTTGGTACCCATAGTTTCATTCATATCAGCCCTTTTTCATACGAAATATTAGCTTTTTAGATTAGCTGACAATTTTCAAGTTCAATTTGTCAGTCTCAAAATAAGATTTGTGTATACACAAAAATCACAAATATTTCTAAACATGTTAGCGCTTTACGTTTACTGTGTTATGCAATAGGCGTTTGTCTTCCAATTCACCCATGGAAAATGATGATGAAGACGAAGATGGTACACGCCTATCCAATAGAGCCCTATTCACTCTACTATGACGAAACCTCTACGTAACAACCTGTATGCTATATAAAAATGAAGAATATTCGTTTATTTTAGTACAAAAAATATACACATGATATATACCACGCCTGTTAAACGTACGTGAGGCGTTAATCACGTAATGCCAACTGAAAACTGAGTACTAAAGATAAGAAAATTGAAAGGGAAATGTAGGGTAGCTGAAGCGAGTCAGGGTTGCATACCTGTAAATTGAACTACTGGCTATTTATGTCAAGTCCGAAACCGCGAAAATAAACATATGACAAACTAGCAGCGCTCCGCGGTTTCACCCAAATAAGTCCCGATCCCGTGGGAATATCGGGATAAAAAGTAGCCGATATGTTAATCCAGGTCTATCCAGGTCTAATACCACGGCCTCACAGAAAACTGGCAGTGAAGCAATGCTTGCATTGCTTTTGGCCGCGTGAGTAAGGTTACCGCAGGCCCTAACTCTTTCCTCTACCCCTCTTCCAGTCTTCTCCCCCTCTTCCCGCTCTTTCCTTCTCTCCCCCTCTACCCCTTTAAAAGCCGGCAACACACTTGTGACTCTTGAGTTGCAAGTGCCCATGGGCGCCGGTAGTCATTTACCATCAGGTGACCCTCCGCTCGTTTGCCCCCTATTCCATTAAAAAAAAAAATGTCGATTCCAAATAAATTTGGGAGTAGAGTAGGAAGATATTGATAATGAGAAAAAAAAGTTAAAACATGTTAAGAGTAGGTAAAATAGTTACTGAAAATTCGCAATTAAGAAAACAGCAAAGGGCATATTCTCAACTCCTTCAACAGACATCGGCTTTTTTTTTTAAATATGTTTCCAAAGCCATAATGTGCAATTTTTGCCAGGAGCATTATGACACTTTGAAGTAAATAAGTGGAGGCTTTGTCTTGTTTATCTATGTCCAAGGAAGGCAAATATGTATATCGCAAAATTGTTGAGCTATTTTTTTTTATTTATTTATTTAATACTTTATGCACAACATATACAGAGGCGGACTTAATGCCAAAGGCATTCACTGCCAGTCTACCTTAAGGTGGTGTAGAAAATAATGAAGTAGGTGCATTGGGAAGCATACGGATGAGTGTAATATCAGAAGAAATAAATATATATATACGAGAAAGAAATAAATAAATATTTATTTAGATACATACATGAATATATAAATATAGTTATATAAGTAATAGATACATAAACATATTTTTTTCTACTGTTCTGATGATTCTGTTAGTTTACTGAAGAGGAGAGACGAACCTTTGTTTAAAATGATAGGCGACTAGGTACCATCCTGATTTCCTGCGGCAGAGCGTTCCAGAGGAGGACAGACTGAATAATGAAAGAAGAGTTGACTCATGCTGAAGAATGATCGGGACATAATAAGAAAAGATATTATCATAGGCTGTTGTCCGGCTCATTACCGAATTAAATTAATTTTAAAAAAGCTAGAAAAAAAACAAACCGTAAGAGCCTTAATGCTAAATTTTAAAATTCGAATCTTAAAAAAAAACATTTACAAATATGAAATACGATGAGAGACCTAAAGAAGTTTAGACGCGATTATACTTACAACCTCCTTGTTCAAGTGATTAATATGGCTGCGTTATCTTCTTTAACAATAGACCACCTGAGAATAATCCCACGCGATGCCATTTAGATGAGAACAGAAAGTGAAAATTTTGGTTATGACGAGTAATTTGTTAGTCCAATGTTTCATGGTTTTATATTTTGTATGTTAAGAAACAAGGTTATAACGAGTTACCTTTGGTTCAGTAATACTCTCCATCTCTGAGCAATATAAAAAAACCTGTCAGTCGTAAGACTGCACGTCAGAAGTGAAAATATAACTTACCTATACACACACACATCATTATGTATCTGAGCATGACGGTCACGTGAGTTCAATGCTTTTTTACTTATACCAAAAGTGCCCAAGGTGCCTAAAGAGGTTTTCATTTAAAAAAAACGGTTCCGAATGGAAAATGATATCAGCTATATTTTAAACCTTTGCGATTGTGTGCCATAGACCTCTTCTCAGTATGAGTTAGCTTAGACCATAATTCACTAGGCCTACCTAGTGGTATAACACTACCTAGTGTAAATTTTAGAAAGGAAAATTTGTTTTTTTTTGTGTGGATTTATTAATTTACAAGTACTATTTAGTTGGTACTCTATTAAAGTTACAAACAAATACACGATCCTCATGATAGTAAGCGGAACTTTTGTTTTGTTTTCTACTGTGGTGTAGGAATAGATGCATAAATCAAAAAGTTACTTTTCTCAGTCTAACAGTCTCGATTTGAATATAGATTTTACTATACCCAACTTTTTTCTTACTTAATCTCTCTCTTCTACTACTCCTTCAAACTTTAACTACTCTCTTCTTATATGATACTAGCAACCCGCCCCTTCTTCGCACGGGTAGCAGAGACATCTTCAACAGTCATCATATATATATATCAACATATTTCAATCAATTTACCCAAAATTAGTATACCTAAACCTTTCTTATGAATTACTCTGTCTATTAGTGAAAACCGCATGAAAATCAGTTGAGTGGTCAGTTTATCGCGAACAGACAGACAGACGCGGACAGGCGGGAGACTTTGTTTTATAATATGTAGTGATTGTGTAATGTCTACATTGCGAAGCTACCAAAAGTAAAAGGGATTAAGTTAAAAGTTCACCAACAAAATTTATTTATACACGTGTTTGCTGGCTAAATGAAAGCAGACGGAATCACTTTGAAGTAGGTAGTCATTGTGGGGTTTCCATATAGGTGTTCTATATTTAGCAGGACATTCTATTCTTAACGTGTCATGAAAATTTATACTTTTATATAACCATAGAATTTAGTCATTTATTTTAATAAATATTAGGATGGTAGATTACTTTGAAGGTTTCCATTTTAAGGTTATCTATAAACGCAAAGATATATTTTTAACCCTCAACGCAAAAATGAGAGGTGGTATAACTTTAACATGTTTATCTGTTCATGGCATCATAGCTTCTAAGCCGAATGACCGATTTAGATTTAGATTTTTTTTGTTTTATCACGAATCATTTCACATATCATTCACTAAAATCTGTTCAGCCGTTTAGAGATCATCAACTCTAACATCTACTTCTTCCTAAAATAACACGAACAGTAATGATTGATTGCTAAAGATTTACTATAAAATAATTTCAACGACAATAATCATTAACGACCTACATGACGCGGCGGTTGATCATATACCGGCAATGTCAAGGGTTGTGCAGTCGATGTGTGGACCTTTTTACAACCGAATTAATGCAACTTAAGAGTTGCAGTAGTTTGATCAACCGGACTACCAACCGGACTACTGCTACTAGACCGTGTGATCGTGTGTTCGAATCTCGCTCAGTGCAAAAGTTTGCACTTTCAAAGTTCATTTCGTTTGCTTTTCATGTATTTAAATATATAATCTATATAATAATATACATATGTGATTAATCTAAATAATAAATTCAATGCTATGTGTAATATGTATGTATTTAGAAAAACCAAGTATGTTTCTACTCAAGTGTGTTCTAGAACACAAGAGCTTGTTCTTGCTTGTTTTTTAACCTAAATACATATAATACAATCCTTTTTTCCTACAAGAGATAAGCAGAGGTGTATTATGCGCCTCTCTTTCTTTCTTTCATATTTGAAAAGAATAATGAAATATATTTTTTTAATCGCATTTCAATACGCCCCGATTATTTCTTTTGTATATCTGCGCTTTTGCTTATAAATTATTTCATGTTAAAATGTATTAGATCATATTATATAGATTAAAGCTTATTTAAAAAATAATCATTGCATAACTCGAACAAATCGTCTGCAGTTTGCTCCTCTTGTAAGAACGCTAAATATTTTGAACAAGGTCTCACAACAGACAGATATTTTTATATGTACATTGCGGAATTCCAAAGAGAGGCACTACAGTGTTTGTATTGAACTGAGTTATTTTTTTGTATCAATATTATTTACTACATTGTTGTATTGGAGTAAATCTGTAAAAGTAATGTATGTTGTAAAATAAATAAATAATAATAATACAATCTCACGAGATTATCGATATGTGGAATGTTGATTCGGCGATCATGGTTCCAATTGTCATATCTGCTCATGAATTGATAGCCAAAAGCCTCGATCAATACCTTAAGAGGGTCGCTAGGCTAGATCAAGGGACTAATGCAGAAGGTAGTTCTCCTCGACACAGCCCGTATAGTGAGGAGGTTCCTGTCTTTGGAGCCTTGTGTTAGTCCCTGTACCCGATGTCGGCGGTATACAATTTTTTATATTATTTTATATAAAATGTGATTGATAAGTTTTAACATGAGTATAGAGAATAAAAAAATTTCAAAGTGTAGGTGTAGGTATTAAGAACCTCATTCTATTTAAATTCGGCGATTTAATCTTACAAATCAAAAGGTAAAAACAAATTACTGTCAGTGGTTTTTACCTTCCCAATATAAAGTAGAACCATTGTGGTCTTAATCATTTTGTAAACTAATATAAGTAATGCGAAAATATAAAAGACATGAAAATGAGTTTTCAGTAAAAATATAAAGATATATGTTTTTTATCAAGTGATTAAATATTGCACTATTAATAATGCCCGGGCAATAAAAAAAATAAATAGTAAAATCGGGCTAGCTTTTTAATACTTATATAAACTTCATTATTTATTACAAATACATTATTACATATTCATAATGGCCAAACAATGGGCATTATGAATATTGTTACATATCTGTTAGGCAGTGTTATTTTTATTATGTATCTGAATTAATATAATGAAAGCGTCTACGAATGGCCTAAGGAGAAGAAATCTAAAATACTGATTTGGTTGTCAAGATGGTGTATATCTGACAGATGTAGTTATTGGAATAAAAAAACTGTGCAACCCAAAATGCCATCAATCAAAACGACGTGTCATCGCCTCACCGGGGGCTTACGGTAAAGTAGTAGGTATTTACCAACGTAACAAAATGCATCGAACTAACTAAAATAGAAATAGGTTGAAGTTGACTTTTAAGACTTGTTCACCTCGTAATTTAGTTACAAGTGAAGTTAATAAATAAAAGTTAAAAGCGAATACTTTTTTTTTTGTGATCTCTTACATAAGCAGTATTCGTTCTCACCCACCATATTATTTCTATAATAATAATGTATGTTATTATTAAATTATTAAATAAAACAATCGTGGGAGAGCCATGCTTATCCTGACCGAAGTGATACTCCCCCTCTTCCATCCTTCCCCTACTCCCAATTTAAAGGCTGGTAACGCACTTATGACTCTTGAGTTGCAGGTACCCACGGGCGGCAAATATTATTACCGCCCAATGGGCAGGGCATTTTTCAAACGGTCTGGGCATTATGAATAACATCCTACTAATATTATAAACGTGATAGTTTGTGCGTATGGATATATGGATGTTTGTTACTCTTTCACGCCAAAACTACTGAACCGAGTGCAATAAGCAGCTATAAGCAGCTACAAGAACCTTATACGTATCGTATTAACCGTATTAACCTTGAAGGTATCAATAACATTAAATTTTGACATTCAAATATTAATCCATTTATTATATACTATATATTACATTATATTTAATTTATACAGACATTCATCATATATCTAGAAATTAGTTACTATATTTGAGTTCAGTACAACTGTACAAATAAAGGAAGTTTGTTAAAAAAAAAAAACCGTATTAATATTAAGAATTTAGTACAATAATTCTGAATTGTACCACAGAATATGTGAACTGTAATTACCTTACCGAGTGTGATCTTCATAAGCCATGAAGTCTGCATTTTTCACAACAATAACACAACACAAACAACACTTCACACAGGCTGGCAACCTGGACATACCGGGGAGCTCCAAAAAATAAAGTCGTCGCAGGCGCATTATTTGTGCAACAAATAACAATGTCTTCAGAGTACATGTTACAGCCGGACACAGCCTACATTAAAGACAAGCGTCCCGGAAGTTTGGGGTTTACAGGGCTTGCGTCATTTGACTAATGACACGCCCCAGTGTTGCCAGCCATAAATACACAACCCAGTTTATCTTTATTTAAGTAGATCATAATATTATATAAAAATATATGTATATTTATTTTATTTAATATGTGCGCACCTACCCCACACGGTCGCCGCTGAAAATCAGCGCTGTTTGGCGCACAGCAACTCCCTTGCCGGCGTCATCAGCATCAATGCTGAGCGGTGACCAATTTCAATAAGTGACGTGCAAGTGCGTGCAAGGTAACATGTAGCTCTATTTTGTTTTTTTGCCGTTATTTTTTATTTTGTATTTCTTTTTTATATATATATATATATATTTTTTTTTATGTTTTATCACGTCGTACTGTAAGCACTTTCTTTAAACGTCACTTAGAAATAAATATTTTTTCTTTCTTCTTCTCTTTCAATGAAACTTGGTATGTAGATAGCTGGAGACCTGGATTAACAAATAGGCTCCTTTTTATCCTGATATTCCCACGAGGTCGGTACTTACGCGGGTGAAACCGCGGGGCGCTGCTAGTACTACCTACATGCATAAGTAACATATTAAGTAACTTGCTTAGTTACACTATAGTGAAAGGTAATGCCATTAGAACTGCTTCTTTTCTTTAGCAAAATGCGAAACAATCTAATTAGAATTAATTTAATTTAATTAGTTAAAGTAGATACCAGGAATCCTACTTTTCACTTCAGCACTTTAATTAACGAAAACGAAACGATGGCTAACAATGCGACATCTCTTTGTATAATTATAAATAATAAACTTTACTGGGAAGAACATATAGAAAATATAGCAAATAAAATAAATGGGTTTTCTTTCGCTCTGTACAAACTGGCCCAAATATAAAAGCATACTAACTGACCCGCGTAACTTCGTCCGCGTTTGTAAATTGTGCTCATTTTTGCAACATTTTTCAGAATCAGAATCATTTTTCTTCAGAATCAGAAGAATTGTGTTGGACATAGTACACATGACGTATAATTAAATCCCAGATTGCTTTAATATCAGTTTATACCAGCCTTGAAATATTGATTAATTAGCTGATAAATTTACTGTAAATTTTTTTAAACAACCTTTTATACAAACTAAGTTTTATTTTAGTGTAGATTTAATGGTTAAAAAAGTACTTGAAAATCGAGCCCAAACTCAAAAAGACTTTTTATTCGGTTAAGGAGTTTTTGAATGGCAGAGCGCAGTACGATGAATATAATTATATAACTTAAGTTTTATTTATTTTAAAAAGTGTTACATTTGCATGCTTTACCTAAATAGGTCTGTCCTATTTATATTAAACTTGTAATACCACATTATGTACCACACCATTTAAATGTGAATAATTTGAATGAAACGTTTAAGACATAGCTTTGTAAAGAGCCCACAAATAAGGATTTAATTAATTTCGTTCAAAGACAGATAAAAGTTGTCAACAAACACAAAGTACAGGAAGGAAACCGACAAGAAACTTTGATTGCCACTCACAAACTTAAATTACTAACTTAGGTAGCAATAAAATACTTACCAAAAACGATGACAAAGTTAGACGAATTCACCGAAAACCGTTCAGTTCGTATGTTCAAAGCAACAAAAATCACATATGAAATAAAAAAAAAATACAGCGTTCGAAAAAAGAACTGTCACAGTTTCCCGCCAAGATAAGGGAACGACGCGTCCTCCCCCTTGCGTAGTTCGATAGCTACTAACCAGCGTGCGGTCGGGCGCTGCAAATGATGTTCGGAGTTTGAAAAGTTAGGGTAGGTCCTTTGTGTTAAGGGAAGAGGGTACGCCATTTTCGTCTGCAAACTATTTCCAGAGTAAACCACATAAGTTCAAAGTTTGCTAAGGTAAGTAAATTGTGTAGAATGAAAGCGATGTTACTGTCTTGAAGTTATATTATTTCTGCCTTTGAAGGTATACCTTTTAGAAATCAGAGTGGTTCATTTTCTCATTTGTACTTGTATTTTGAATGGTAACAACTGGACTATCAATTACGTTTGTTAAAATTGAGAATATGACTATATTGAGAACTGACAACTCGCTCCTGCTTCGCTCGGGTAGCAGAGCATAATTATATTGTTTTTTTGCGACATATTAAACAATCACCGTCATGTTACGTATGTGTTTAAAAGAAGCGTGCAGAGAGATAGACGGCGGGAAGCAACTTTATTTTATACTACCTATAAATATAAAGCTTTTCCTGTAACTGGCATATCATTTATATTATAAAGAGAAAAACGTTTATTCGTTCAAGTATTCAGTTAAATAATATATCAAAGAAATAAACCTATCACTCTTAAACACTGGTGTGCATATGTCTGTAAAAAAAACTATAGTTAAATCGACAGAATTGATTAGAGTGAGTTATGTGTTTTCATATATTATATTACATATCGTATCGTATTTAAGAATCAATAGATAGCCTTCTGTCACGATTTCTATTTACATTTTGTTTTAATTAAAATGTATTTCTATATTTTCTGTTCAATGTTGACTAGCGGTTTACAGTTATTCACCACAAATGTAACTTTTAATTACAAAAATGAATGAACACGCATTTAAATTAAATAAAAATTAATTGGCAGACAGATAAAAAAAATATAATATTTTCTGGGGTCTCAATCTCTCAAATTTTAGTTTCATAACAATACAGATTTAAAATCCTGTGTACAGGTATAACCACGATCACGTATTATGTGCACGCGCACTTTTACACGTGCACGTTTGCCTATTACGTGATCGCGTTAATTCCCGTAAACATAATAAAATATCATGGAACCCGAAAGCTTAAAATTTAGTTCTACAGACATAACTTCTCAAAACATATACCTATAAAATCAAAGAAAACGACATCTAGTCATGCATTTAATAATTATCGCTTCTGTCTCTAATACGTTCACCCCCTATTATGTGACCGCATTTTCGCGCGACGCGATCGCTCATTGAGTTAAGAATTTTGGACACAATTTATACCCAATTCAGTTCATTATCGAACATAAATTTAATGAATAAATACGTATTCGTGTACAGAACTTTTTCAGGCTTCTGAAATTTTTAAGACAAGTTGGATTAAAAATTAGTTGCAAAAGTTATTTTAGTGCGTACACACTCGCCTGAATCTCTGAGAGGGTAAGCAGAGGCGAATTAAACACCTATATTTTGTAAGCAACTATGTACAATTTGATCTCACTCGCGTAATAGGGGGCAAGGATGTTGCCGCCAATAACATATGTGAATTAAATATGGGAAAATTGGGATTTTATTGAAAGGGGAAGGTAGGCAAAGGATGCTGTTTATACAGATGGATTGGGGAGTGTATGCAATAGCTCAGGAATGTCAGGGTCACATATAGGGTTGCCACTCATACTATAACAGTATTGTACTATAGTTTGAGCAACTGTACAATGTATTATATAATAATAATTTAGTACGAAAAATACTATATTTTTATTTCAAACTCAACTGTCGCCATTTTAACTGTAACTGGAACCCACTGGAACTATTTGTAACGCTTTGATGCCTTAATTACTCAACCGATCGACAATAAATTTTGGTTACACGTTGTCAATGGTACAGAACAAGGAATAGGGTAGGTACCCTATTCCTTGTTCTATTCGTTCCAGAAAAAAAATCTGTTCCCGAGGGATGGAAAAATTTGTAGGTAGGTACTATTTTTTTTTCTGAATTTTCTTAAAGTACTAAATTTTTTGCAAGTTAAAAAAAAATACTAAATATTACCAAAAAAAGGTGACAACCCTAGTCGCATACTTGTTAATCGAACTTTTGTCAAACAGCCTTCTAACTTAATTGTTTCTGTAGTTGCTTCTGTAGGCTGATGGTAGATACTCCCCAGGTAAGTAGTTCCACTTATTGCCTTGCGTTTCTTCTATTATGAAGTAGGATTTTAAAGAAGAATGATACTCCATAATACAGAAAATCACAGTAAAAATAACCGTACAGTGTACTTTACGGTAGGCTTGGTAGATATTTGTTCCTTGCGTTGACAGGTCTAGAAACAATTGAATCCCATGATTCTTATTTGTTTTAAAACTATCATACTCAACCTATCAACAAATCACATATATATAGGGTAAGTTGTTACATTTATGGAAGCAAATAAGCGTCTGTTTATTTGTTTCGTACGCATTCGCGTCTTAACTACTCGCCATATTTTGTTCTAAGTGTAATCGAGAGAACGTTGTGGATTTAATTTAAGTTTTTGATCTAAAGCGATTCCCAAAAAGATGACAAGCATAACGTAACAGGAATGGGCTCCAGTATTCGATCTGTTATTTGGATAATGGGATACCCCCGCATTATTTGGGGCGATTATTTTATGTTTTTCTTCTGATAACGCCAAAGGACATCTTTTACTCACTCTTTATCGATAGTCAGCAGATTTTAAACGGAGGGCTAAAGCAGTTATTGTTGGTTATTTTAACAGGATTTTTTTTGTTCGCAGTTATATCGCTTTACCATTCAAGCTCGCCTAGAAACCTCCCTTAGTATTTCTTTAGCAGTGTCCACTAAGCCCCTCTAATCTGAAGGATAAGTAGAAAACTAGCAGCATGTAAATGCTTAAATTAAAAAAATCCGATTGGTCCCGTATCTCCACAATGACGCACTGCTTGTCAATACCAAAGCAATATAATATTTAGATTTTAATTCACAAAGAGTTACCTAGATAGAATATAAACTGTTTATTTATCTATGAAAATGATCTTGACATGATTAATGATATAATAATATTAAATGATGATTATAATTGTGACTAATAATGTATATTTATTGATAATAAGTTGACATGCGATAAATAAATTATACGATGTAATTATCTAACCTATAATATAAAAATTCTGTGACATCACTATTTGCATGTTATAAATATGCCAAAAAATGTGCTCAACTACTGCAACCCTCGATTTGTAAAAACCTACGAGTATGTACCTACCACATTTTACTACAATTTTTTTTTATGGTATAGGGGCCAAACGAGCAGATGAGTCACCTGATGGTAATACCGCCGCTCATGGGCACCTGCAACTCAAAAGTCACAAGTGCGTTGCGGGACTTTATGGTGGGAGTAGAGGAAGGGGGGAATAAGGAGCGAGGAAGGGAGAGAGGAAGAGGGAAGGGTCACTCATTCGGCGAAAAGCAATGCATATTCTATTATTGTACAAAACATACATAAAACTGTATATAACTGTACAATTGGCGGCCTTATCGCGCTTTGCAATCTCTTCCAGACAACCATTAGATGGAACTAGTAATTTACCACATTTTATATGTGCTATTAATATACACATATATGATACAGATTATCCCTAAATATAATACATAAGTTAATAGCTTATGAAGAAGTGATTATGATAATTATCTGATAAATTATTCGCACCGTCTTTCTTGCGGAGTCAGGATTGAAATAATTATATCATATGTAACTATTATATCATAAGAAAAGTCTTTAACAGGTTGGAAGACGATATTTGATTATGTTAGTGTATGTTAGTCATTAAAGCCCCCTCCAAAGATGGAGGCTGGGAGGTAGCCGGCGCGAAGAAGAAAAAGAACCGAAAGAGTAACAAAAAGGCGGTTAAGGAAGGCGCCAAGACAACTACGACAAAGGCTTCCAAGAGACTTCGTGCTCCACGCTCTACAGCCGTTGTCTTAACTTTGACCGCAGAAGCCACGGAAAGGGGCGTGGGGTACGCTGAGGTACTTAAAAAAGCTAAGGCCTCTGTAAATCTCAAGGTCTTAGAGATCGAAGGGGTTCGGTGCAAACCAACCCGCACCGGGGCCCGTGTCCTTGAGATTCCCGGCGCTACTAGTGGCCCCAAAGCTGACGCCTTAGCGGCCAAGCTGGGGGGAATCTCTGGATGCAGCTGAAGTGAGCGTGTCCAGGCCTATAAAATGCGCAGAAGTGCGCATCATGGGCCTGGATGACTCTATAACAGTGGATGAGATGGTGTCCGCTGTGTCAAATGATAGAGGCTGCCCCCCGGGTCAAGTCAAAGCTGGAGTAGCGGTATGGGGTCGGCAGTCATCAGCTGCCCAGTCGCGGCGGCCCAAAAAGTAGCTGATGGTCACAGCCTCTTAATTGGAGGCTTTCTCAAGGCGCAGGTGAGACTCCTGCAGCCTCGCCAAGCCAGGTGCTTCCGGTGCCTGTCGGTGGGGCATGTCGGAGTCAAATGCACTGCGAAAGTCATCGTGGGAGATAGATGCTTCCGCTGTGGCGAACTCGGTCATAAAGCCGATTCTTGCAGTGCCCCGCCACGCTGCTTTAAATGCACAGCGGAAGGCAAGCCGGCTGATCACCGGGTAGGTACGAAAGCCTGCGCCTCGACAAGACCGAAGCCGGGGAGCAAAACATCTGCCCCCAGGCCTGAAGAAACAATAGCGAGTGCCTCCGAGGAGCAGGCTAGATCACAGAGAGGTGTAGGAGATATGGACATTCTATAATGGACCTGCAGCTCCGTATCCTCCAGGGAAACTTAAATCACTGCGCGAATGCTCAGGTTCTTCTGCTCCAGAGCATGGCGCAGTGGTCAATTAACGTTGCCGTCGTCGCCGAGCCGTATTTCTTCCCTCCTGGTGACACTTGGGCTAGGGACCTTGACGGCTTGGCGGCCATTGTTCGTGGTGCCACCGCTGTCGCCTCCCCCTTTACGGTCATTGCAAGGGGACGAGGATGCGTGGCGGTTACTGTGGATGAGGTTGCGGTCGTGGCCGTTTATGCTGATGCCTCTGAGGCCGTGTCATGGCTGAGTTTGAGGATTGGCTCACTCAGCTAGCCGTCGTCGTCGAAGGGTGTCAACCTCACCCTGTTCTTGTTCTGGATGACTTCAACGCCAAGTCAACGGCCTGGGGTTCCCCAGCCACAAATGCAAGGGGTGCGGCACTGGAGGAGTGGGCCATATCATCAGGCCTAGCCCTCCTGAAACGAGGTTCCGTCGCTACATGCGTGCGTCAGCAAGGCAGTTCGATCGTGGACATTTCGTTCGCAAGCCCTGCTTTAGCCGCCATGTTCAAGACTGGCGCGTAATACAGGAGGTGGATACGTTGTCTGATCACCGATACATTCAGTTCGACTTCTCTACCCAGACCTCTGATGCGCCGGTCGCGATGGTTCCGTCCGGTCCGTTGGGCGCTCAAGCGTTTAAATCGGGACCTCCTCCTGGAAGCCTCTATCGTACAGGCCTGGGTATCTACACCGGACAGACCTGTCGATGTCGACGTGGAGGCGGAGTGGTTCCGGGAGGCTATGGCTTCAGACCAGACCTGCGAGGTGCCAGGTGTACTGGTCGACGCCGGAGATAGCGCGGCTGCGAGAAGCGTGTGTAGCTGAGCGACGCCTTTACACCAGGTTACGCAGGAGGCATCGCCGCCCAGATGATGCGGCAGCTCGAGAGGCGGAGCTTCTTTTGGGTTACAAGGTGTCTCTTGACATCGCCAACGTTTACAACACCTTGCCTTGGAGTTGCATTAAAGAGGCACTTGTTTATCACGGAGTGCCTCTTTACCTCCGCCGCATTGTCGGGGCTTATCTGGCAGAGAGAGCCGTGATTTACCCGAGTCGGGCAGGACACGGTCGGCGAGAAATGTCGTGCGGTGTTTCGCAGGGCTCAGTACTGGACCCTCTCCTGTGGAACATCGGTTACGACTGGGCGTTGCGCGGTGTGCTCCTGGGAGGTGTCGTCGTGACATGCTACGCTGACGACACACTCGTGACGGCGCGAGGCAAGACGCACCGCGACGCGAGTCACCCAAGTCGTTACAAGAATTCGGTGGCTGGGTCTCAAGGTGGCTCTTAACAAATCCGAGGCTCTCTGTTTTCATGGGCCTCGCAAGGGTCCATCTAGGGGATCCGGCCTTGTTGTAGGAGGTGTTTGTTTCGGCCTCGAATCTTCGATGAAATATCTTGGCTTCGTACTCGACAGCCGATGGGACTTCGGACCTCACTTCCGGAGTCTGGCCCCGAAGCTTACGAGGACAGCGGCCGCGCTTTCGCGGCTGTTACCTAACTTGGGGGGCCCGGACGCCTCCTGCAGGAGACTTTACGTTGGGATCGTGCGGTCTATCGCCCTTTATGGGTGCCCAATCTGGGCAGAGACCTTGACGACCAGCAATATCGCAATTTTGCGACGCCCGCAACGTGTAATGACCGTCAGGGTCATAAGAGCGTACCGCACGGTTTCATTTGAAGCGGGAAGTCTCCTAGCCGGGACACCGCCATGGGGCCTGGAGGCTAAATCGCTTGACGCAAGAGCAGGAGCTGGGATCTATTGAGGCACAACGGTCCCAGCTCCACCAGGTACTCATGGCTGAATTGAAGGAACGACTTGAGCGACCCAGCGCGGGGCACGCCACAATTGTGGCGGTAAGACCCATCATGGAGGATTGGCTGAAGAGGCGACATACCGGATAACACAGGTGCTCAGCGGACACGGCTGCTTTGGTAAGTACCTGTGTTGGATAGGCCGGGAGCCAACGTCTGTGTGCCACCATTGCATGGGCTGTCGCGAGGACACCGCACTCCACACTCAGGTGGAGTGCCCTGCGTGGGCGCGGCAACGTGCTGACCCCGCGATGGCCTTGGGTGTGGGTAGCCTCTCACTGGAAACCATGGTGATGGTTATGGTTCAGCACGAGAGCGCATGGGATTCCGCCGCCTCGTTTTGCGAAAAAGTGATGAGTGCCAAGGAGGCGGCGGAAAGGGAACGGGAGAGATCTAGCACTCTCCCGTCCCGAAGAAGACGCACCAGGCGCCGGAGAGAGCGAGACGATCTCCGGCCTCCATGAACGCTTCGAGGTTGATGGGGTGGGTTACCCGTCGCCCTAGCAGAAGCAGGCCCCAGACGGTGGCGCGACGTATTCCACGCGCACCTCTCTAAATCGGAGGGGGCAAGGCCCCCGCACGAAATTGTGAGGTCGGCTGTTGTCGAGCAGGCAGCCAAGTCTGCCGGGGCTAACAGGGACTTCCTTTCTAGGGTACACCTGAGTCCCCGGCAATAGGACCCCGTGACGGAACACCGTGTGGTTTTAGTCGGTTCGAGTCCGACATACCACCTCACCGTTAGCCCCGGTGAGGTGATGACCCGTGGGGGTTTCAACACGTAAAAAAAAAAAAAGTCATTAAAGCCCGCCCGCAAGATGCAAGCTAATTTCATCGTCTTTTTTCATATTGACATTATGAAATATATTATACGACCACGTTTTAATGCTCAGATTAGATTAACGATTTAATTACTGTGAGGGTATAGTGTGTGATGACTTTTACTTGTTTACTCCTGGGTTCGATTACTGTGTAAGACTATTGTAAGCCTACGACGTTTAACCCTTGATAAAGGGCCCCTTCGCGTCCGAAACTAATTTGGCATCCCCGAAATACACACGTGACTAAAACCATGTATCCTAGCTAATATTATAAATGCGAAAGTGAGTTTGTTCGTTTGTTACGCTTGCACGCCTAAACTACTGAACCGATCATCATGAAATGTTGTGTACACGTTGTCACGGCTACATGAAATAAAAAAGCCGGACAAGTGTGAGTCTGACTCGCGCACCGAGGGTTCCGTCGACAAACAAACTTGTATGTAGATAGTACGTTTAAACTCTCAAAGATTTTTGCCCGTTTTTTCCGAAAGACAAACTGAACTTTGCGGTTCTAAAAATACTATCCCATACATTGATTTACGAGGAAGTCAACTCTCCAACCGCAAAATATAAGTTTGTAATCACAAAATCCATTTTTTATATGACAAAACAACAAATTAATGACTTTCGGATTTTTGCTTGTGCCATCAGATCTTGCTTCTTACCAAAATTTCATGATTCTACGTCGATGGGAACTACCCTAAAGGTTGATTGACGTGCGAAATATTCACATATCGCACTGCTATTACGAGACTGTATCAACTTAAAATAGGGTAAATTTGAGATAATTCATTTTTCATACGTAAATATCAATTCCCTACGCGTCATTAAATATAAAATAATAATAATACATTGTAATAAGCCAAATTTTTCAACAAAACAACTAAAAATAATTCATATATTTTTTTAATTTGTTCAGGCAATAAAGTATTAACTCAAAAATTGGAAATAACTTTGATAACCTGCAATCTTTTAAATAATTCATTAGTAAAGAAACCCCTAATTTTATCAATAATCTATATACAGTGTTCACTTTTTATAATCTTTAACATGAAGCGAGTAATCAGTTTTCTGTCGTTTCTGAAAAAAGCTTCTTTTTGAGTTGATACACTCTTTTAATAGCGGTGGTTGGTATTAATTTCCCACAATATCTACATTCTACATTAATATTACAAAACTAGTAATAATAATAATAACATGAACTCGTATGGAGCATTGGTGCCACATATGGGAGGAATGTCTGGATACCAACAATAGACCCTAATGCAAAAGACTAATTAAAAGTAATAACGATAATAACTTCACACATCTCACACACAGCCGTCTGATCCCAAACTAGGCAAGGCCTTTACTATGGTAACCAGACTGCCAGACACAGAAAAAAATTATAATGCTCATCACACAATTATTTGTCCTAATGGGAATCGAACCTACGACCGCTGACTTAGCAGTCAGGGTCACTAACCACTTGACCAACAGGCCAGTTATACTAGTATATATAGATATGAGGAAAAGTACAAAATCAGTAAGTGGAACATCCAAAGTCACACCCTAGTTAGTTCCTAATTAATTTAGTTCACACAAGTATCAGTAAGTTAGTTGCGCAGTGGTAATTTAGCCAAGTAAGTTGGAAACGCAAGTTAGATGCGAGTAGAGACGGTAGCAAGTAACTTTACTGAATTATAAATATCGATAGATACTAAGACAGTCAAGCATGGAAGGAATAAACTTATTTTTAACCGACTTCAAAAAATTACTTTATATATGTTCACTGATTAAGTGATTACTCAAAGACGCCTGGACTGATTTGGAAAATTCGTCTGTTTTTTGAAACGGTATACTTCCCAAGTGGTCCCATGGTCATGAAGTCAGGATCTGATGATGGGATCCTAAAGAAATCGAGGTAACTCTTCAAACTTTATAGGCACATTTGAAGCGATTTGGGTATTTCGACTGGCCTGTTGGTCTAGTGGTTAGTAACCCTGACTGCTGAGCCAGAGGTCGTGGGTTCGATTCCCACCCTAGTCTGGGTGTTCTTTGTGTCCGTTGTTTGTATGTTTGTAAAGTCCCCCGCGACACAGGAGTAATTCCTAATGCGGGAATTGCCTTTTTTTACAAAAAAAAAAAGTTCGAGGCGAATCGAAGTCGGTGATACTTTTTTCAAAAGATAATTATGTAGAATTGGTATACAACCACTACTAAGAACATCTGTATAGACTTAACATCATTTATACAATACAAATAAATAAAATTAAAGTTTCTGTTTGTAATGTCATAATAACGGCTTTTTACCAAATGCATCTGAATGTTTACAGTTATCCCAAATAATCAATTTTTAAAATTTTTGTCTGTGTGTTTGTTCGGTAATCTCCGGAACAGGTAAACCGATTTCCACGCGTCATTCACTGGCAGATAGCTGGTGTTATAAGGAGTAACGTAAGCTACTTTTATTTTTATAAAAGAATTAGAGTTTCGCACAAAAAATATAAATGTATATACGCGGCACAGCTAGTGGATAATATTCTAAGATATAGTGCACAACTCTATCTAGACCCATACTAAGCCCCTTTATATGGTTTCTAGAACACGAATAAACATACATATATTAATTTTTGTAGATATATACATATTACTGTTGCCTGCGACTTCGTTCACGTGGAAATTTTGGTTAAATCTATCAGATTTATTAAAGTTTAAACTAAGGAAATAACTTTTCTATTTCTTTTATATAATTTGAATCTCTTCACCAGCTACTACACAAAAAAAACTGATTACAAACAGAGGGGAAACGGTGCTAAATTGTCTTGTCTATTTAAATATAGATGATGGACAGTCGATATAGTCGATTGCCCGATGGCGCAATGTTTTAAGTAGTCACCTCACCACTACTCCGCGCCGAGAGTTTATGGTTTACACCCCAGACAGGACAAAAATGTTTGTGATTTACAAATGGTTGACCCGAGTTTGCGTGATCTTTGTGTCCGTTGATTAATTGTTTGTGAAGCCCCCCGCCACACACTTATATTCCTAATGCGGAGGTTATCTTTTTAAAACTACTTGTTGTGATTTTGATTTTTTTTTTTGGTATAGGGGGCAAACGAGCAGACGGGTCACCTGATGGTAAATGACAATTTTTGAAGAGCTTTATTAAAGTTGGTATGGCAATTCGTTACTTACACTAGTTTATATGCTTGTCTGTCTGTGTACTGTTTCCTTTTATGAATAAATAGTCTTTGAATAGATCGTATAATAATAAACAAATTATTTGACTTTGAAATTACTTTTCATTACGAACATAAAAAAATAGGATACTTGAAGTAATAAAGACTACAATGTTTTAGATCACTGATAAAAACAATTATTTTAAAACTAGCGCTTCGCACGGGTATCAGAGCATATATTGATTTTTTCCGACATCTTCAACAACCATCGTCGTATTTCAGTTATTTGACTCAAAACCTTAAGAAAATTATACACATAAATATCACTTCGTCTATTGGTTAAAACCGCATTAAATTCCATTGCATACTTTAAAGATCTTAGCGTACAGAAGCGGCTTTGTTTTATATACTATGTAGAGATGTATTAGTAAATTTGCGATAACAGAAAAACGCACCAGTTGATCAATTGTTCCATAATAGTGAAGAAATAATGACGAACTTAGAAATGTTACTTAAACTAACTTACAGATCAGTGTGTTTAATTCTCTCTCTCTGAAATTCTCTTACTGAAAGCTGTAAGAGAACTAAAATAAGAAAGCTGTAAGAGAAAAATTAGACACACTGAACTGTAAGTTAGTTTAAAAAAAAAAACTAAATTCGTCATATTTTTTTTCTTTTCTGCTATAAAGACAAGTGACAGAACAACGAGACACGTTTCAAAGTATCTAAGATGTGTTGAAACGCGTCATATCGACTTCAGGAGCTTCTCAATTAGACTGTATGTTTTTTTTTTTGTATGTTTGTTACGCGATTATTCCGCCAATTATGCATCGATTTTGATGATTATTTTTGTTTGGTGGGTCTTTCTTCGAAGGTGGTCCCATATAAATTTAATTTAAATAAATACAGCGCTTTTTGAAAAAACCAACAAAAATATAAAATAATATATACACAGATGACGTTTTGGTTTTTTATTTTAAGTTTGTACATGTAGGTATAGGTAGTCTTTAAGTCGGTTATTGTTTTTTTTTCTAAAAAAATACTTTATCTATATTTAAATAGACTCAGCATGAGTGCTTTAACTCTCACTATAACAAAACTCGTGCACGAGCTCCTTAAACGAACGTATTACCGCAAAAATAAGGAAATTGCCTCAGTGAAGAAATTATCAAATTCTTTTTTCCTCCACATTTATCGGCTTCCCAATTCAAAAAAACATCAATTAATCTTACCACTTAAACATTCCATCAAACAAAAAAAAAAGTTAAAAGACATTTAACAAATTGTCATTCGACCAAAGTTTGGATGTCAGATTACGAGCAAACTTACTTATTGCTAGTCCTTATACTTGTCACAACCTTCATTAGACCTTATTGCTTAGAGAATAAAACTCAATTTCGCTATTGATAAAGATCTGTAGGTAGTAAATGTAAGTATGGATAGAACTACAAGAGAAGTCGATTTAAGTTTGGCGTCAACTTCATAATGATTTCATGAATTACAAATCAAAGTTTGCGGCACAGCGTCTCGCTGACATGTCCCCAGTCGATATTACAGTGCGGTAGATTCATCGTACGGGTTCCGTATATATGTAATATTGACTGCAGATTGCGCAATGGTAAAAGTGATCGCCTTGCCACTACGCCGAGTGATGAGGTTTCGGTTCCCACATGCAACAATTTTTTTTTTATTTTTTATTAAAGAACATGGAAGAATCAGAAGAAGAAGAATTAGCAACATAGGTAACCTATTACTAGTATTCTTGTTAACCCCTCCAGCTAAGCTAAAGGCTTGTGTTAGGAGTGGTTTCACGTCGGTAGTGCACTGGGTGGGGTTCAAACAAGCAACCACTTGATCGCAAGTCCGACGCCTTAGCTATTACGCTACCGCCGCCTAAATTTATGTGTTTCATAGCTGCCTCGAGTCTGAGTTTTCTTAGTGTCCTTTGTTGGAATGTTTGTAAACTCCGCGACTGAATCTATTCTTGAATCTAGTCTTTTTCAATAGAAAGAAAAGAAAGAAATAATCATTCTTAACACTAATTTCGTAATAAGTGAACGCTAAGGTAACGAACAATTTAAAAAAAATTATAAAGAAAAAAAATAATCGATTGTGTCAGTAACGTGGACGTTTGACGAAATTAGTATATTTGATGACAAAAATGAAACAATTGAAACATGCGACTGCCACGTCATCAGTCGCAGGTTTGATTCCTCCTGAGTGCACTTATTGGTTTGCACATGAATATATTTTCATCGATTTTGGTGTTTCTATGTATAGGGAGCGGCTGCTGGAAGATTTTTTTATTGGCCTGTTTAACTTGGACTGTCATTGTATAGACTTACTAACTATGACAGGTCAAGATATATATTGGACGAGTGTTGCTTGTTGTAGCCGTTTTCACGTAATTAGGGTTCTGTTCCCAAAAGGAAAAAAAGGAACCCTTATAGGGTCACTTTGTAATCCATCTGTCTCTCAAGACCATTTTGCTCAGGAACCCGTGGCAGGCATCAAGTATAAAAATCAAGCTTTTAAGTTTTTTTTTTGTTATGGGATAGGGGGCAAACGAACAGACGGATCCTGATGGTAAGTGATTACCGCCGCAAATGTCACAAGTGCGTTGCCAGCCTTTAAGGTTTGAGTAGGGGATGGGAGAATATACGGGGAGATGGGGAAGTGGGGGAGAAAGGGAAGGGTTAAAGCGTTGCTTCACTGCCAGTTTTCTGTGAGGCCGTGGTATCACACCATCCGAGCTGGCCCATACGTGCCAAAGCATGGCTCTCCCACGTTAAATCTTCTAAACTATCATCTTCTGTAAGATGGTGCTCCCCTGGTACTGTCAACATAACTAATATTTTGTTGTTTGTATGTTTAATACGCCTTCACACCTTAACTACGCCACCGACTATCATTGTCATTGTAAGGGGTTTTCAGGACCTGTCATCCAGAAAAAAAAAGTACAGTTATGAAAACCTGAGCATACCACAATATTTGTTTGACAAACTGAAACATACCAAATAAGGCTCTACCAGCTCTACATATATTTACGAACCGCATATTATAATGATACTCATATGTCTCTACGAGATGCCGTCTTAGCTAAATATTTGATTTGCACGAGATGAGATTTAACTCGCTCTTCGAATTATTAGAGTTCGCTACATAGAGTCGGAATGTGACGCGGCATGTAAAGGTACGTTCACATTGAGCGTTTTTAATGTATAAAATTTTTTTTTTAGATATTAATTAGGCTTCGTTATGTTCGTTCCATGCCCTTTGACGAGAAACAGAACCCTAATAATATGACTTATATCTATCCCTATACCTGTCATCAATTTTTTTGTTGAAAACTGTATTAAATAAATCTCTAGAATATAATAATTTTTAAACTTTCGCGTTCCATGATATAATATTATTTACGTATTTACGGGAATTAACGCGATCACGAAAAGGTATTACAGGTGATTACAAGTATTGGAGGTGGATGAAGAACCTTCTACCTCACGATGTCGACGACGGAGGGCGTGCACCGCTGAGCCAGTCAGCCTGTGACCACGGCCAGTGCAACCTGGTCGAAACGTCAGGCAATTCAGAGGTATGTAATACCTTTTCGTGATCGCGTTAATTCCCGTTAATACGTAAATAATATTATACTCTAGAATACAAACTTCCAAGTCATTTAAACAAACCGTTCAAAATCAAACCGTGACAAATTTCGTGATATTCAACGGGAAATCCCCTACGTATTTCCCATTGACCTAAAATCACATCATTTTCCAAAATTAAGATTCTGCGGAAATATAGAAAAAAAACCGATTAAGATTACAGTATAAACCTATATTATATAAACTTTTATTTTTTAACTATCCTCAAATGAGTGTTTAAAAGTTTATCTTTTAGATAATTATGTACTCCATCTGTATAAAGCGCTACGCTACACATTTGAACATTGATAAACGGATTTAGTTTAATCTTTTTTTGAAATAAAGCTTCAAGAAAAAAAAAAACTTACTAAAAAAAATCAAATTCTAGAAAAACTAACCGCCTGCTGTAAAGAAATTTAGAAACTCCATGTTATCTCTTGAATTAAACTTGGCATACAATTAGGTTGGATCTTGGATTCACACAATAATCAACTATCCTCAAAATGCTTACAAAGTATTCTCTTCACGTTTAAATATATAGATAATATACTACTTAAAAAAAGCATTACCGACCTCAATACGCCTAAAACTATCCAAACCGTATCAAATGTGCCTATAAAATTTGAAGAGTTCCCTCGTTTTTTCCAAGATCCCATCATCAGATCATGACCTGATGACCATAAGACCACCTGAGAAGTATACCCTTTCAAACAAAAGAAAAATTTTCCAAATCGGTCCATGCGTCTTTGAGTAATTGGGGAATATACATAAAAATAAGATGGCGACGAATTGAGAACGTCCTTATTTTTTTTAAGTCGGTTAAAAAAGAGAAATAGTTTTACTATTTTCTCGAATAACTTATTTTTATATTGCTTAAATTGTATCCCATCGTAAATTTAATGAATATCTAAGCATTTAAATAGAAACTTTTATCTACAAATATTCGTATACTAGTTGCGCCCCGCGTAAGTCCCGGTACCGACGGAATATCGGGATAAAATGTAGCTTATGTGTCAATCTAAGTCACCAACTATCGACATACCAAGTTTCATCGCAATCGGATCAGTAGTTTTTGCGTGAAAGAGTAGCAAACATCCATACATCCTCACAAACTTTCACGTTTATAATATTAGTAGGATGGAACGATCCTAATACGTCTGAGACGCAACATTATTACATTTCCAATTTTGAGATCGAGACGTCACAAATTTAAGTTGATTTGCTTACCAGACTTCAATGAATCATGGCGGTTATTTCCACTAATATATCATCCAGACTACGAGTGGAATATTTAAATGAAGGCTAACTGGTATGGACTTCAATAGTTCGAATATACAAATGTATTTATTTAAATAAAAACCTCAATATTTATAAGGGTATTTCGAATTGGTATAATTAAAAAAAAAATATTCCAAAAACATAGTTCCGACCGACAGTTACGTATGTCAATGACTAACAGTTATGCATGTCAAAAGCGCTATGGTAATAAACGTTGTCCTGCCGGAACTTAAAAATATTTTTTCTCTAACCCTATCGCAGCGCCATCTACCGGGTCAAATTGTAAAACTATTCTTCAATCCACCTGAAGACACACAAAAAAGTTCATTAAAATCTTTCCATCCGTTTAGAAGGACTTCATAACATACACGCACAGAAGAAATATATATATAAAGATGTACGCTAGTCAATTTGATGAGGTAAGTATTAAGTTTAATTGTATTTAAGATATAAATTGCGACTTAATAAGTCCCAATGTGATGCAATATATAATATGCATTGAAGTCGCGCAATTAAAATAAAGCTGAATATAATTGTAACGTGGTGTAGATATATGGAAAGTCTACAATTATTATTTAATGACAGTACTATAAATTGACATATCTCGGAGCAGATATGATGATGGAGCGAGGAAGTGGATAGCGGACCTCTTCAGTGGCTACTAGTAAAGCCTTCGAGTTTTGTTTCATATGACGGGTTTTGTCTGAGTTTGGGTTCATATGACGGGTTTTGTCGAGTTCCGCAGATTAGGCTTGGTAACGATAGTCTAATGATAAAGCCTTGAGTCAGATAGTAGTTTAACACGCTTCTATTAGCTTATACCAAGCTGTATGTAGTATATATGTATGTAACTGAATCTTTGAACGTGATTTTCACCCGCTTCAAAACGTCGGATTAATTTGAAGCTTTGCACACTTATCAAGAACCCATGACAATGCAATAATTTAAAAAGTTTGTTCCATTATCCTGATCAGGATCTTCAGGATTAGCGATTAACAGCGACAAAATTCGAGGTAGGTAGCGGCGCGCAAATTACCCACTCCCATCACATGGAGGTAGTTACAACCTTAATAAATTATCGTTGATAAAATTAAAAACCACGCATTTATGATAAATTAAACTAAAATATGAAAAAATTATAAAATTAAAAAAAAAAACTAACAAACACGCTTTAATAGAAAACCAAACTAAATAGTAGAAAATAATTTTCAATAAATTTAAATTAAGAATAGTGTGATTAACAAAAAAATATTTTATTCTAAAAAAGTGTAGGGTTCTTTTGAACACATTTTCATAATGACTCTACTTTTGGCAATATCTGCCAATAATTGTTTATAACAATTGACATCAAGCACCCCAGGCTTTTCACAATAAAATATTTTTACAGAGCTTATCGCGTTTTACCCCTTACTTAGCCATAATTAGACATTCAAATATTGCAGCAATATGACGTAAGATAAGTTTGGTCGCCACCTTTATCTAAAAAAGCCAAAATGCTTTTCCAAACATAATTACAAACACCTTCTTGCGGATACTTGCGTGTGGATGAGCAATGCACTTTCCCTACAAGTTAATATTTATTATTAAGGCCCATAAATGTAAGAAACAGTCTCAAAACTACTGATATAAACTATGAAAATCACTAACTAACAGTAACTGCTAAGTTGTTCGTATCTCTGTTTGCACTCAAGTCAACTGTTCTCCACTTATTACTACCCTTTTATAATCCCGCTATTCGTTATTGATTATCAATCGACCAATAGTATTCCGTGACCGGTATAACCAGTTAAAGTAATGTCTATCAACTTATTTTTATTGAATAGTGAACTGTGTATCATCTATTATAGTTTCTCCCTATTTTTAATAAAATAAATAAGAGTTTTTGATGTGGCGACAACATAAATGCATTTAAAAATATAAATTTCAAAAGTTATCCCTCCGGAAGCCATTTATACATAGATACCTCCCTTACGTCAAAGTTGAACAAGTTTGACAGCGTCGCTTCAGAGTTACTCAATCCATCTGATCTGACGTCACCGACGCTTAATGTTTGATGACTGAAATGGGGATCGAAGTTTTTGTATATTCACAAAGGAATTGGAGATGTCACTCAACTCAAATAGAACTACTCTGTTTCAAATGTATAGTCCTTGCTGAATTTTGATAACATATTATTAGAAGAATTAAAAAAAAAGAAGAAAGAAAAATGCGTTCCTAGACACTTAAGACACAATAATTTTAGTAATAATAAACTTACGTCTAAAAACAATTAACGCGCTTGCAACATGAGTACCTCACGTACCTAACAAATAGGATCTGGTTCAGCAATTGCTAGTCATGTGTTGTTTTGATAGTCAGCATTTGCCAGTTATAGACCCCAGCCGAGTGTTTAATTATTAAAATTTTCCATTGTCTCCTAAACTATGCGTCCAAATAACATTCTATAAAAAACAAAGCATATGTTCATAAAATTATCTTGATGATGAAGTAACTTTCGTTTGTAAGGATAATATGCTATAAGTACCTAATACTAATCATTTTTTTATGTTTCAATATTTTTTGTCACAAAATACCTTATTGTGTGCAAAAGTGCGTGATACCATATGCCTATCTCATAGACATACCTAAGAGATAGCCATGAGATAGCCATAAGATATCGCGCAATTTTTTTAGATGTACTATGGTCTAATGTTTTTGTAAAACATTTTTTTTACATATAACTTACAATTGCGTCAGGACACGTGGATAAAGCAGTTTAAGAGCGCTTCTTTTGCGCTTCTTGCTTAACAAAAATCACATTTTACAGCTGAGAAAATACTTAAAAATTTTTAATAACGAGCTTTGACACCCTCAGGTAAAAAAATCAGAAGTCATAAAACTTTATCCAGTACGTCGTTGAAAAAGTTTTAAAAACACCACAAATAGGAACCGGCTGAAATGATGAACCGGACGTGGCAATAAGAAGACTAGAAAACTCAATTTAACTTCGTCACGATCTTGTTAATAAAATTCATGAATTACAAATCAAAGTTTGTTTCGCGGTGGCGCGAGAAAAATATTAACTACCCTTCAAGTGACGTGAAGTACTACTCTTGTTTAAATTTATAAATGTACCTTCAGACATAATTACGAAGTGAAAAGAAAATGGCAATCGACTAGGGCGATGTGTGCTATTATGACCTGAATGCATATCTGCTCAATAAACTTGACCGTCTTCTCGATAATTTCATTCGATTAATTTTCAATTTACAGATATATGATCACGTGTCTCAGCGGCTGCCAAGTCGCCAACGTAGACAGACACGAGCATTAACTACTCTATATTCTTTACTCTTCTCTCCAAGTCCTCATTCCTACCTAAATTCTCAATTTCAATATTTAGGTGAAACCATACTGTAAATCTTAGATCTTCACACAACTGGCTTCTCCATTGTCCCACTGATCGCTCCGACTTCGTACATTCTACCTTTTTTGTTCAATCTGTCTTGTTATGGAACGCGCTCCCTCTCGATATCAGGATGGCAAAAACTCGGCGTACTTTACTTTCAAATACACATTGCGGAAACATGCCTTATCCTTCATGAATTTATAATATATATTAAATGTAATAGTATAATTATTACTTATTGTATATGTACATTTGTATGCATTATATCAGCATGTAGATAAAAAGAACTGTGGGTACTAATATAATAGTTTATTTCACCTTAAATATGTTTAAATACTTCTTAATTTCCGTGCTTGTAACTTGTTTTGTCTCTGCATCACCCAAAGATCGACTGGGAGAAAATGCCTTCTGCATTAAGTCCACCTTTGACACATTTTGTGCATAAAGTATAAATAAAAAAAATACAAAACCTAATGAAGGGAGTCATTTGATGAAGTCGGTGCAACACTGCAGCTGCCTTGTTCAAGTATTTAAAATATTATACTTAAACATGTACGTCGAAAGCCTGTAACTCTATCCATATAATCGTTTTAGAGGTGGAACATTTATTTATATAGGTATACTATATATCGTTTAAAATACAAAATATTTGCTAGTTACAGAATCTATATTTGACAAACATGAAAACATACACAAAATAAATCAGCTGAAATGAGGGCTTACTCCAACTTGAAGTACGTTAAAATCAACAAGTTGTGTGAAACTACAAAACTAAAATGTTCAGATTTACAGACCGATATAATACTGATGATTCAGTTGGTATCAGAGGATATTAAAGCAAACGTTTTAAGATTATATCTTGTGAATCGGCTGTCGAATACAGCTTAGTGTGTTTCCATTATTGAGGCGTGATGGACATTTCAATATTTTAAAGGAGTATATTTTCTTTAGTATCATTCTACGGAACTCCTAGTACCCGGTAGTAGTAGCTATTTTTCTGGAGAATTGAATGAAGAAAAATTGCCAAATAGTCTAGTTTCCTGATTGATGGTTTAACTAAATTGTTTAACAGATCCATGAAATTAAGTTTGACATAAGACTCTCAAAATCATAACTCATTATTTCATACAAATTCTTATAGAACTTTGATCTTTTCTCTAGAAGGTTTTGACGTTTAAAAAATTAAGAAAAAATAAATTTAAAAACAAGCTTTTATTACTTAATAAAAAGAACTAAACAAACTAAACAAAAACTAAATAAAAACTAAATAAAAAGTTTAAAATAATAACAAAAGCGCGTTACACCTTCTTTATTTCTCTTGCCGTCAAAATGTAACACGCTTTTATTATTATTTTTATTAACAAGTAACAAAAGCTTGTTTTTTTTAATTGTTTTTTTCTTTATTATTAAGCTATTGCATAGCTTCTATCGCGGGCCTTGAGCGCGGGGACCGAATCCAGAAATTCCGTAACGAAAAAACCTCACGCTCCCTACTCCGACCGGCACAACGGTGATACTTGTTAGTTTTGCCATCTATCCATGAATAGCAGAACTTTTAATGACTTTTGAAATATCACGCTTGTCTCTTTAGTTCAGCAACTCGCCTCTAGGTGGCATTGGTTGTATCGGCGTGACTGCGCATGCGTAATCCCCCTCTTCGCCCCGCAATCTGGTGACTCATGCCCACGGAGCAGATACAAAGAGGAGAGGGCCTAAGCAACTGTGCACTGTGATTATAACTAGGTCCTGAAGTCATCATAGTGAGCGTGGCTTATAGTTTTTTATTTTATTTATTAAAATAGTTCTAGAAAAATCTCGGGAGTGTTTTTTGAAATATAATTAAATCTATTCGTCACTAGATGGCAAAACTTTGTGTAATGGGAACTAAAAAAACAAAGGTACGTAGAGCCTAAATATTAGTAAAATAAATCATACGAAGATACTAAAATGTGTTCTACATCCAGTCGTAAAGAATTTTTAGCCGTCAAAGTATTATTTTTATATTTTTTGTAATCATTTTTTGAATAGACTGTCATCTATCTTCAACTAGAAGAATATTTATAAACAGAACAATAAGACAGGGCCGTAATTAGAACCCAATTATTTTACCTAGCAACCTACGACTATACGAGTATTTATCTTGAATTGAAAGTCCTTTAAATATTAAAATGAAATAAATTGTACTCAGGCTGATGATTTAAAAGGTATTTTAAGCTCATTAAGTTAGATTTACAAAATAAACTGCAGCTGCGGTACAGATACGAATAAAGAAAGATAAGATAAGAATAAATAAGTGAACAAATTTGAATCATCATTCGTGATTTACCACAAACTTTTTTATTCTCACACTAGCAATGCCCAATGCCCAAATGTTAAGCCAGGTCGCAATCTATCTGTATACCAAATTTTATCCAAATCCTTCCAGCTGTGGAATAAGGTCAAGGCTAGGAGAAAGAAAGAACTCACAAACTTTCGCTTTTGTATCAAGATGGTTTAAAAATTAATCTTGAAAAAGCTACTACGTGGTAAGTAAATTCTGAGTACGGTCCCTTACATCCTATAACTAGCGTGAGATAGCTAAACTACATAGCAACATCGACATAGAACGATGGGAGTAGTTTTACTATTGTATGGTAGAAAGAAAAAAGTTAAATGGGCGGAGCTTAACACCCCCTCACCCCGCAAATTGTCACGCGTTGTTTCATAGGGAAATCTAATTACAACACCTCCTCTTTCTATCTGCTCCGTGCTCATACCTGTCATCAATAGTGTAACTAACACGACTTTCTTATATATATATAGATAATAAAAATATTTTGAACAATATTAACTTCTCATTTATTTAATAAAAGAAAAAAAAATGTTTTCTCATCGGTCACCACGCTCAAAAAGTGTAACTTGAATTAATATCAAAGAAAAAAAAAACAAAGGAAAATAAATACGGCATAAATAAAATAAATAAATAATTATAATTGCATAAGTTGATAAAAAATGCTATGTAATAGCTTTACCGCGGCAGTCTCCGAGTGCCACACGTCTTTTTTTTTTTTTAACTTTTTAGTATTTCTGATCCGGGATTGACTATGAATCAAACGAGTCCAAACTCGATGGGGTTGCGTCATTTAATTACGAAGTTCCTATTGCCACCTTCCAGCTCCATCTTCAGATCAGCTCCATGTCACCATAATTTTGCATGCAAAATTTTGCGTGAAAAATTTCAGCTCAATCGGAAACCGGAAAGTGTGTCCAATTTAACTTGCAAGATTTGATTACAGACAGACAACGGGACAAGTAAAACTAAATAAAAGCTTTCAAAAAGAGGAACAGATTTATTACAATAGTTTTAGCACTGGTGTAGCAAGTGTTTATATGTAGAAAGCTGTGAGTGCTTCCCATCATTGCTGACTGTTTGTTTTCTACCTTAGTTGTATAAATTCCTGCTAGGAGGTGTGTCTAAAACTTAAGTATCTTAAGATCAACTACAACATAACCTAGTCTATGAGACACTTTTGAACAAAGGGACACAGAAGCCTCAAAGGTCTCAAAAAACGCTTTTGCGGCATAATTATTCATCCTACAACTTCCTGAGTTACAAGCTAAGTTTTAAGAGTCTCAGATCAGACTCACATTCGATTAATATAATTCTAGATTACAAAAATTATAATCCTTGCGTTACTTTCTCTGTTTCTTAATTGATCTCAATTTTTTATCCGATAAAACAATGGACACACACTTCTAACATCCCAAGATAACGCTTCGTAAGTTCTGCTCCGAAATATCAAAGCGTTTGATAATATCGCTAAGTACAAAGACGAAGTTTTTCTTTAATGTTTTTGAATACGTCTTGTAAACATAAGTTTCGAATTTTATTTATTTGTCTATTGAAAGACTAAAACAGTTTATAAATTACCTACTACTTTGTTTAGCGTGGGTGCCTAGTGGGCGAAGCCTTTAGTTTATTATTATCTATCTTATTTTATATTTATCAAATATCTTTTCAAATATCTTTTTTATAAAGTGCTTATATTCATCTTTTACGATAACTGTTACGTACTTAGTTATAGCATTATTATTGTTTTTCGGTCTAACGTCTCCATTATTATTGTAATGGAGGCGTTGACGCTTGACGATTACGTCTAGAGTCCTCGATTTATTTGTAGAAAAAGGTATTATTGCTATTTAAAACTTATGTAACGGCTCCAGAGTATTTTGTTCTTAAAGACAAGTCCAGATATGAAAAGTATCTCCTAGCATTTTCTAATCTTCTTACTGTCGGTTACAAATCATGCAGAGGTATCGTAAATCTAACTGGAAGGACCTAGCCACTACTAAGTCACGTAAGCTGTTATACTTTTATTAATATATTTTATTGTTGGTGATCTATAATGAAACTAATGTCCTATATTATAAAATAGGAGAATTATGTTGTGATGATTTGTTACTGCGTGTATCCTGTGTGATACTGTTCTAATCAGTATTCTACTGCCGTATATCATATATGATTAATATGCTTATACGATTATATGTTTATTCGAATATATGATGTACACAATTATTATAAACAATGTAACAAGTACCTTGTATAGAAAACTTGTTGAAAAGAGTGTCCTTGGAGTTTCTCGCCTTGTTCTTCTCCAAAGGATCTACGTATTGGAAAAGGCAACTAGATTTACGACCTATCTAAAAGTACCTACAATGGGTTTACTTGAAATAAATAATTTTGAGTTTAATATATTGTTTCTAATTATTCCTGCTACCGCCATCCATAAACTACTGTTTGTTAATAACCTCTGTGACTGTATCTAGATAATTTTATGCAAGGAATATAATTAATCGATATATTTTCTTTGAAGTTATAAGCTTAAAATTCTAACACGTGTTTGTGTTCCCAAGGCTCTATCGAAAGGACTATCTCACGAGATTGTGGTGTATCTTACAGGAGATCATAAATTAAATTCTGTTATTTGGAAATAATTCATCATCCTCCTCCGCACCTTTTCCCAACTAAGTTGGGGTCAGCTTTCAATTTAACTACGATACGGCCCAACTTTGAAATTTTGACGTGAAGTGACTGCCATCAAACCTCCACAACCCAAGTACTAGGCGATATCGAAGTTTTCGGACTTTTAAGGGCTCCAACTACCCGTAACGAATGCCACAGATGTTTGTATGGCATCCGGGACCGATGGTATAACGTGCTCTCCGAGGCACGAAGGGGTCTCCATGTGTTAAGAATGGTCACCCATCCTAGACTGACCTGGCTAATATTACTTAACTTATATTTGGATACAAATAACTTTTAAACAAAATTAGAAGCGCGATATCTTCCAACGAGCCGCCAATCATCCTCGGTTGATGTCAAAACTTCCAGACCTTTGATAGTCTTTTCGCAGACTTCCTTATCGGGTATAACCAAGTTCCTTGAAATAGACCCATTTCACCGTGTGGTTATTTGATACCACTTAACCGCCAGGGTAAGTTGATGACTCGTGGGGGTTTCCACGCGATAAAAAGACTTTTGATAGTCTTAATTTTTTTGTTTATCTTATATTTTTTTATAGAAACAAAAAGAATAGAAAACGCATTCAATAATTTTTCTCATAAACCTATAATTATATTTATATTATAAAGGTGGCTATGCTACAAAACATACATACACTCACGCATGTATAGAGGCATATTATAAACCCACATTTTCCAAATTATACACAGTCATCATATTTGAACCAATTTACACAAAACCTTGACAAATTATGTACCTGAACCTTCCTCATGAATTGCTCTATCTATTGGTGAAAACCGCATGAAAATTATATTCTATTAAATAATTCTCTATTATAAATTCTTCTCTAATTAAAAATTCTCTATTATATTATATAATATTCAGTAGTTTTTCAGTTTATCGCGAACAGACAGACGCGGCGGGGGACTTTGTTTCATAATATGTAGTGACATGTAGTGATGAATCACATAAATAAGTTTAAAATGCGAAAACTTGACAGTTTGCACAGTCACCATTTAAAAGACTGCCTGAAAATACGAAATGTATGTACGTACGTACTTAGACCGTAAATATACTTTTCACTACATAGAAAGAAAGAAAAAATTAAATCCGTTTATTTTGGTGCTAAGATACAAGTTATACCAATTAATATATAAATATATATATATATATATATATATATTTATAATCTATAAAAAAATATTTGTTAAATGATTGTTTTCATTAGGTTTATTATAAAACATATTACACACATATACTCAAGGACCGGCACTAGAATAAAGCGCCACTTTCCTCGATCCTTATCCTGTACTGCTTCCTTCTCATTGATTCTCTATGCATGCGTTGGCTTTTATAACTTTCACTTCCTACCCCATCTTCTGTTATATTACAAAATATGCATATGGCAATCCTGATGTGTTTGTAGCGAGGGATGTCACTTGCGTTTTGATGACCAGGCAAAAATGTTTCTTGACATTGCTGTTTTAACACCGGTTCTGGCATTCTGTACCTACATGTTTTATTCTGTAAGTTACATGTATTTTATAATTTATATATGTATTTATATACATATATATAATATATATATAAAGTGTATATATATATATATATATATATATATATATATATATATATATAGATATATACACTTTATATATGCTTTATTATATTACTTCTTATTATTTACTTTACTATATTTTGGTGCAAACGCGAGACATGTTATTGTTCCTCCACTGTTTCTTTTAATGTATCAACTTATTATATTTTCTGTATGCCGATTTCTGTTTGTGATAAGGTCTGGTTTTCTGGGGTCTTCAATCTGCATATGTCTCTCTCCTTTAGAAAACTTCTTTAGAAAAGTTGTGATTTGAAAATTCGATGAAACGAAAAAGCGACACTAAAAACATATTCATAAATAGGATTTAGCGTGCGAGAGAATGAGATAGAATACAAGTATACAGTGTTTCTTATAATCATTGTCTTTGCGCCTGTGTACTACGAAGCCTTCAGAAAAAGCGTCATAGTCAAACTGGTGTATCATTCACGGGTATCATTCTAATGCATTTGCGTATTAAAATTCGTTGGTTAATTAGCTTATGTTAATTATTTAACACATTTGTGTTAATTTGACCAATAACTTTTATATAAATTATGTAAAATTAAATTAATAACATTAGCAAATTATTTGTTTTGATTTTACTTTTTCTCATTCTCTCGTAGGCTACTTTTCTGAAGTTTCACTTTTGCCGTGTGTGAATTGCACACACACACTTTTTTATTTTATTTAAAAACGATATTAGCATAACATTTACAATATATTTTTTTAATATTAAAAACTCGTCACGAGGGTCAGAGGCCACATTACTAGTATTCTAGTTAAACTCTCCAGCTGAGCTTAACTGGTTTGACTTAGCTAGTTATTCTGGGTGGGGTTTGAGTCACTTGATCACAAGCCAGACGCCTTAGCCGCTTCATCATTGCCCTTTCATCTTACATCAAATTAATTAATACTGACGTATTTGTAAGATTCAAAATGTTAGTAATCAAGATTTGGGTAAATACAGCTGTTCCACAGTAAACAATAATCGTAATCATTGCATTGCCCCTATAAATTAGGCCTCTTTATTCAAAGAGCCGACCGTGTCAACACTCAATTATCTTGTATAAACACAAACATCCTTCATTATGTTGTAATAATTACAGAGACGGAGCAAACGGAACAACCAATTATTTACTGACAAACATTATGATTATATTTTTATAAAAAATGTAGGTTAGTAGTTGATGATACTCACAAAATACTAGGTATAATAATCCTTACAAAAAGTATCACACAGCGTATCTTTGTAAATATGGTCTACAAGCTGCGCCTCGCGGTTTCACCCGCGTAAGTCCCGATCCTGTGGGAGTATCGGGATAAAAAGTAGCCTATATGTTTATCCAGGTCTCCAGCTATCTACATAGCAAGGTTTATAGCAACCGGTTCAGTAGTTTTTGCAAGTTAGTAGGATATATATTAATAACTGAAGAGATTTCTTTCTTGCAGTCATGCAAAAAAGAAGTGAAAGAAAGAATGGATGGATGGATGCATCCACCCATCCATCCATCCATCCAACTAAACTTTCACATTTATAATATTAGTGGGATTAAATATGCACTTTCGCACACCGCGTGGTTTTGTTAGTGTTTACTTCCGACGTATGACCCTATCGATGGCCCGGTAATTATTTACCACTTGTGGTTATACTTATGGTACAAAGTGTCACTATGTCGCCTTTTTCTGCTGTTAGGTATGAAAAGGGAGCAAAAAGTAACGTAAGCAATATCATAAATATTCAATATTTGGATTAGATTTAAGCTTTATTATTGACGCAGAAATACTAACTGGAGGTATGCTATTTAAAACAAATAAAAAACAAAATACTGTATCAGATACAAAACATACATGAAAATTTTAATTAATTAGATTTATGAAATACTTACTTTTATTTATAAAACGGAAACTGTTTAAAATTAAATTAACTATTTGCAAGTTACTTAGTTGTCACTGACTAACTACCAACACATTACCTTTACTAACTAATATAAATAAAAAAATATTCAGTGTCATACTTCGCTTACCAATTAGTGGGTTTGAGGGTCCAACTAGTCATACATAATTTCCAATTGGTCCCAAAATGTCGTCCCAATTAGGAGTATACCACAACCACAGAATATGTCGAAATAAATCGCCAATTCAATACAGGGTTAACGACAAATTGTTGTTATTTAACAACGAATGACTCTGCCTCCAATGTTCGCCTATTTACTGAAAATTCAGATTCACGACACAAATTATGACGATTACAGTTATTTCGATTATACATTGAAATAGAGAATGTGGAAAGGTTTGTTAAAAGTGAACTGCAAAGTCAAGATGGGTTATATAAAAATCATACAATTTATATTTTTTCTATACATCCTAAATGGAGATCTATATAATGACACTTTTCATTTAAGGTACACTCTGATATTGGTAAGGCTTTCTTGAAGAAGATGATTTAAACATATTTTTAAATATTGATTATACCGCAACTAAAAAAAACTAAAAACTATTTTAGTCTTTTCCAACCGTAACTTTCTTTTGCAAAGAAATTCTAATTTTGCGTCGGCTCAAACCAATCTTATGCCTTCATTGTCAAAGTACATTATGTTTTGAAGGTTCCTAGTTTTAAACTAAAAATTCCCCTCATACTTACATGCCGTTTATCAGTATCTCGAGGTTATGCTTTAGTTTAGAACCTAGCAGGTAAATGTGAAAAATAAAAACCGATGAGCATAGTAAAACTGTTGTTATTTGTTATTATTTTTAGTAATAAGTCTATTTTACACTTTTTATTACTTCTTAAACTGATTAAATTAAAAAAAAAAATTTTTTTTTTCTATGCTTATGACATTCACTTTTTTTGTTGAAAAGGTATTGCAAAAAGATAAAATACAAATGCTTTCGAAATTAAATTGAAGGTTCGAAAATAATGTTGCTTCTACTTTTAGTACTAAAATCATTACAGCAAACGATAATTCTAATAACAAGCATATTAATGGAATGTCCAGATTTTGTTGAAAATGTCTGCATAAAAAATATTAAAATATCATGTCGATCGACTCAAAATTGACATGAGAATTCATAACAGGAAAACTACTATAAAAAGCATTCTGAGAGAAATAAAAATCCATATTTTTTTTTTAAATAAATCAACTACTTATCCGATAAGAGATTACACTCCTAAAATTTTATCACACCTTTCAGTAACATCGTGAATACAATTATTTATTATAAACATAAAAAAATTCCGTGGTTATTCTGACGTTACTTCCATTAACATTGTATCGTGGTAAGCTCTATTGAAGTGTAAATTATTGAAAATTATTGGTTCACCATTTTGAATGTTCGTTGTATAAATGCCGATTGATTCATAACCAAAGTATTCTGTAATGATACAAAATTTGGTAACACAACGTTTAATGCATGTTGACAGTGATCGTAACTGTTTTGATTTATAATAAACTAGCAACCGGTACAACGGGTACAAGTTATATACTTAAACTTTCCCCATGAATCACTCTGCCTATTAGTGAAAACCGCATGAAAATCCGTTCAGTAGTTTTTCAGTTTGTTGCGAACAGACAAACAGACAGACAAACGCGGCGGGGGACTTTGCTTTATAATATGTAGTGATCAAAACAGTTACGATCACAATAAACGTGACAAATAAACATATAGCACTCCATCCACAAAGTAGTTACCATCAGATGTATCAGACCATAAATGTTATTAGCAAAAAAGACCCCAAGGTTGGTAGCCGGGCGTTTCTACATGGGGTTGGACCCCAACAGTATGAGAAAGCAATTGTTATAGATTTAAACCAACTGAAACTACAATCTGCAATTATAGTTGCTGCCAAAAGAGGAGGAGTGCACTTGACGTTTTAGGTCTTGGCTACCATTTCTAGTTACAGCGGCAACGTCTCCTAGAAGGAAGGTATTGCGTCCTCCCCTCTCTTAAATCAAATTAAGTCGAACTATATTTCAGTTTAGGCTCTTAGAAAACGATGGCACTCTCTCCTATCCACTGACTCAAGACCTTGGTCCAAATACAAAAAAAAAAATCAAAAAAATGTTCTGTCTCGTTCAACACGAATGTGCGACTTTGTGAAGATTTTAATTTTTTTCATAGATTTTTATTCGTTATAAATTAAAGATCGGAAATTAAGTCTACTACATACCAAACATTTAAAAATATTGAGGGATTCCTTAAAGTTCGAACATAATATTTCATTCTCTAAGAAATTTACGATTGCACTTTATAGGCTCATTAGAGTTAGTAAGTTCGTTTGCTTTCGATATTCTGACCTGTCTTGACGTGTCATCGAAAAAAAGTAAAAATAACATTAAAAACAAAAAAAAATCGGACAAGTGCTAGTATAACTCGCGCACCGAGGGTTCCGTAAGCAAACAAACTTGTGTGTAAATAGTACGTCGATCTCGGAAATCGATTCTCGAAGATTTTTGCCCGTTTTCCAAAAGACAAATTTAACTTTGCAGTTCTAAAAATATTCCTTCAGAAACATCACAACAGTAAGTACAACACAAAAAACTATTCTTTTATGTGATATAAAAGCAAATTAACATCTTTCGGATTTTTTCCTTTACTTTTGCTGTCAGACCTCGTTTCTTACTAAATGTTATGATTCTAGGTCAATGGGAAGCATCCTATAAGTTTTGATTTACCTGGGAAACGTTCAAATTTGCTTAAATATAAGGCATAATATTAATTTCAACTTGATGCGTCTACACGTTCCTGAAGAAATGGGTCTTGGCAGACAGACAGATAGACAGATGGGTAACTAAGTGATACTTTTTTCCTTGTGAGGAACGAAACCTAAAAATAGGAAACAATTAAAATATACAGACCTGATTACAACAAATTCTCGATTTGTATTCCTAACCGCCCATACCTCTATTCTCAAACGCAAAGATAAAGTGCTGAAGGCTGTCTGTAGACTTATCAGGGCATTGAGAACGGTTTCAACTGTCTAAACTTGGTCGACACTATTGATATTATTGGAAAATGCATTTAGTTTCGTTTGTTCAGACTTTATTCTAGATGGAATGGAAATCTCTGGTGTCTGTGATGTTGGATGTCGGTATTCTGTTCCATGATGGGAAATAAAATTCGTTATTAAATGCAAAATTGCAGTCCATATTTCAGTAGTGTCTCTATTCCAAAGATAATTAATTAATCAATTTGTCGTCAAACAAAAATTTTCGTGAAATGGATTTACAGTTTTATTTACGAGTATATTTTAGCAATGTGTTACTAGCTTCCGGCCCGACGGGGACCCATTATCAAGAAGTGAAGTGAATTGGCACGATGCTGTCAGGTGCCTTTGATGCTTCAGTAGCTGGGTCTGTTGGGGTTCTTACTACCAAACAAACGGGGGTGCGTTTCATGATAAATGAGTAGACAAATAGAATAGAATAAATTATATTGTACACCATTACAAGATAGGTTACAGTGAGTGCACAGAGTTTATATGTACAAAGAGCGGCCCTATTGCTAAATGCAATTTCTTCCAGGCAACCTTAGGATGGGCAAAAATGATATAATACAAAAAAAAAACAAACCAATGTGTAGTTTTTGTGTGAAAAAGAAATAGAGAGATAAACGCATTTTAGTTGAGAGGAATCAAAATGTCAAGCTTTAAAACTAGGCACATCATACCTATAAACATATATATTTATATACACTATATAAATACATATAAATACATATTATACATACATACTTCTAGATTTATAACATCTTCCTTGATAAATATTTTGCTACTGAAATATAATTACAAATTTATGATATTAAAGACATGCAGCACGCATTTAGAGATACTCGAAGGACCATGTGTTGGAGTTTTCATTGCCCAACAAGGGTTATGTCGGTGATGCTAGGTACTAAAATATAAAAAATATATATATATTAAAGACATGTACAATAAGTACGTCGTAACTATAATGCCGATTATACAATAAGTAGAACAAATATTACAACACAAAATGATCAATGTACAGCGTAGTTTGTACAAGGTGGTTAGACAACTCTGGCACTTATTTTAGGTAGATTTCGAAGAAAAGTCTAGTAAATATCGAATCGTAACTACTAAAAAGTCAAAAATAAAATATTTTTTTTTCATTTAAACAAGCTTTTATTATTGTTAATTAAAAGAACTAAAAAGTTAAAAATAATAATAAAAGCGTAATACACTTTGACGGCAAGAGATATAAAGCAGGTGTAACACGCTTTTATTATTATTTTTAACTTTTTAGTTCTTTTTATTAACAAGTAATAAAACCGTGTTTTTTTTAAAAAAAAAAAAATTTTTTTGTTAACTTAGTTCTAATTTGCTTAATAAGTATCTCTATCATCTATATCCAGTCAAAACACCAGTGCTGTAACTCTTTGTAACCCCATTATCCTCTAGCGACCGTACCCACCAGTAGAGACACAATGCTAATATCTTTTAGGAGATGGGGGTGTTTTTAGAGTTAGGCATCGGAGCTGGAGTTGAATGGGAGTTATAATTTGAGTAAATTCCATTATTTATTTTTTTCGCTGTACTTCTCTTGACACATTTACAAATAGCACGGAGGTAATATAAGTGAAAACTTTAACAGTAAACTATTCGCTAATCACTAAATTCCTACCAATTTGCCGTTTTATAGGAAGCGGTAAGAACAACAAAGACAACGACCACATAAGTTTTCTTCAAGTCAGTTCACCAGACTAAACCCAGCGCTGCCAAGAACTTCTCTGTTAAAAACAAGATATCTAATAAAAACTTCAAATTGGTAAATTCATTTCGAAGCTACGTCGTAACGCCACTAACAGAGAAAAAACGTAAGCATTTTTTTGCGTTATTTATATATGTATAGTAGATATGCCTGTTTCTTAGTATTGTCTATAACTCGTTATTAATGACAACAATTGAGATTGACCACGGTCAGTGCAACCTGGTCGAAACGTCAGGCAATTCAGAGGTATGAAATACCTATTTCTTGTGTTAATTCCCGTATATGTACATCATTATAACAATTGAGAAATTTATCTTAAGTGTACAAGTAGTTGTAACAAGTGTTCAATGTTTTCATTTCACTGCCAACAAGCAAACTATAATTAACACCCCAAATTAACTTTTTTGCTACGAACTTAAAGAGAGAAGGCAAGAAACCTTTTTGCTTAAATTGTGTGCGATTTACACTAAGTAGGCCGGACTCAAGGCGTTCTTGGCTCACCATAACCATTTATGACAAGACGTCTGCTATCCAGTCGATTATAAACCTTAATTTTTAAGCACTTAGATCAGTTTTAGACGAATGCAAAGTTGAAGATAGAAAAGTATGGTGTGTTGTTCGTGAATTGTCGCTGTTAAGAGGAATACCGTGTCGTTAGTGTCGGAGAAAATGTTTTTGGTTTGAAGCCCAAGGTTCTTTTAGTCAGACTTTATTGTTAAAAAGAGAACATTTCTTAGTTTAAAACAATTGTAATGATGTGATTGAATAATCCGTGCGTTCTGTGCGTGGTATTACAATACAATATTCTTTATTGTACACCATAGAAAAAAAGTTGAAACATATAAGATAAACATTAAATACATGTACAATCGGGTCTTATCGCTAGTTGCGATTTCTGCCAGACAACCTTAAGATGGACAAATGCGACGGATTAATGTATACTTTAATGGTAATCATAACCATTAAAGTATAGATATGTTTGAATCTGGGTTAACTCAAATCATTTTAGTCCACAATTTATTACTATTTTCTCGGTAGTCGGTTGTAAAAAGTCCTTGCTTTACACAGCTATCAAAATATTTGTATGTAAGTAGCATTTTTTGCTTGTTTATATAATATTGTGTCTTAACCGTCATACACGTGAAAATTAATATTTATTAATTTCAGTAATACATCATTTATTCATGCGCTGCGTTATTGTCATGTCATCTATTATATTCGTGAAAACCTCAGTCAAGGTCGAAGTAAATCGATCGCTCAAAGTAAAAGAGGTGTCATACATTACACAATACACCTTACGTCGCAAATATTAATATTGTAATATATATGGAGGCTCGTGCAAGCTGGAATGAACTTTAGTGCATGATTCCGAGAGTCTCTATTTAACCCTTGTCAAGATGACAGTTGCAAATTAGCAAATTTGAAAAAAATATTTGGTTTTTTTTAATTTGTTGCTAATTAGGTACTGAAATTGCAATTTTATTGGTCGAGTCTCTCGTTTAAACTCACGGTCACTGCTACCTTTATATTAAAGCAGCATGAAAACTAACCAAATTATACTCCTTAATATAGAAATTTGTCGCTACAAGAAAGCACTATGAAAAACTTTAAAACGCGTCAGTTTTTCATAATCAGCATTAATTTTTTCGGTCCCTGCTACCTTGAAATGCATTTTCTATGGTTTTCTGAGGTACGAAGCATTTATTGCTGCACGGAATATTAATCAGATCGAAAGCACCAGCAACAAAATAGTAACTAAAAAAACAATAAATAAATAAATAATCAGCATTGACTTTTGCGGTTCTTGCTACCTGTGACCGTGCAGGAATAAAGCATTTGTTGCTGCATGAAATATTAATAAAAATTGCCTAACACAACAACAACAGATTAGTAATCAAATCTGACAGCTTTCATAATCAGCATAGAATTTTAAGGCTTTAGCTACCTTGAAAAGAGTTTTGAATGGTCTTCCAATGTACGGAGCATTTGTAGCTGAACAGATTATGGTACAACTTAATACAACGTTCACCGATGGTAAGTATGTGTTTTTATGTATACCTTGGGAGGTATACATATTTCCCGCGACTTCGCTCGCGTCAAAGTAATTTCTCCATCCCTCGGGAATAGTGCTTTTTTAGGGATAAAAGATACCATATCTCCTGGCAACGTTTATGCAAAATTTTAAGATGATCAGATTAATGGTACGGCAGCGCATAAAATACGAACAAAAATACATTGGTCTCTTCACCCCTTGAAAAATGACCCCAGCCAGGTCCCTAAATAGTCCACATAATACACACGTAAATTAAACATCTTTAATGTATTGAAATATCAGTCACAGAAGTTTTCTATTCTAAAGGAAATTATTGTACCCTCTTACACCTTACAGCACGCGTTACTACTCGTTACTCGTAATAATAATACTTACCACATCAGTGGGACCAAATTTATTTTGTCAAAATGTGGGTGTTTAATTATTTAATTAGGCGTATGTATATAAAAATAAATAGATAGGTCATGACCCCGGTCCTTTGCAATAAGCAACGAAAAAAAAAATGTTAGCATGGGTTGTTTTGTCAAATGTAAAATTGTTAAAACAATGGTTAAAAAAAATACAGTATCTGCCTGTGTCGACCCGTAACCATTCGTTTCCAAATAGTTGAGCCTATGGTCAATTGTCTATGTACACCCAATTTCATATAGATCAGTAGCATCTTGATGTTTTTATTTGATAAAAGACTGCAGCTTCTCAAGTCGTACGTTACAAACGTTGATGCATTAAGAGGCATCAGAGATGAGACAATAGCTTTTGTTGTAACAACGGCTACCTTATATCTGATCACTTGGTACAAACGTCTCTCAGCCCACAAACGGAGTAGAAGAGAGGGGCCTTAGGAAGCTGCATAGTTGATAGGTCTAATTACATAAATGCAATGTATAGGTTTAACAGTGCTATTGTCTTCTATGTTTTCAGCCAATTATATTACTGAAACGTTCAAGAGTAGAGTGAATAGGTTTCTCTTGGATAGGGGTGTTCCATCTTCGTCTTTATCGTCACTTTCCATCAGGTGAGTTGACAGACTAACGCCTATTCCATTACCCAATTCAAATTAAAATTATTTATTTCGGACTAAATCCATATTATGTTAGTAACATAAAAAAGTATAACAGATAGAATACAGTCCCTTAAAGGACATTATTTAAAAGTAATAAACAATCGTATTGTAGGAAATAATGATTTGTAGATGAAAATATTGTTATTTTTACGTTTAACATATCGGCTCCGTGCTTAATTTCATCCAAATACTATGTTATTAAATCAAAATGTCAGGCTTCAGCATTCTTCGACAATTTTAAATTCTCAATAAAAAAAAAAGAACACCATTATATTACTGACAAAAACGCATTGAAATCGTTTTAATGGTCAAGAATAGTGCATACATACAAAAATATCAACGTGGGAGAGCCATACTTCGGCACGTATGGGCTCTACTCCGCTCGATACCACGGCCTCACAGAAAACCGGCTATGAAACAATGATTACATTGCTTTTCGCCGCGTGAGTGAGGTTACCGGAGGCCCTAACAATTCCCTCTCCCCTATTCCCGTCCTTCCCTTCTCCCCCCTCTCCTCCCCTCTTATCCCCCTCTCCCGTCTTCCCGCTGTTCCCCCCTCTTCCCCTATTCCCACTTTTAAGGACGGCAACGTACTTGTGACTCTTGAGTTACAGATGCCCATGGGCGGCGGTAGTCATTTACCATCAGGTGACCCGTCTGCTCGTTTGCCCCCTTATTCCATAAAAAAAAAAAGTAGACGCTCACATAGACTCCATTTTATGGGTTATGAAATAAAGGTAAGGTAAGAGATTGTTCTTGTACTTTAAAAAATTAGCGTACACGACAATTTTAAAATTGTCGAAGAATGCTGAAGCCTGACATTTTGATTTAATAACATAGTATTTGGATGAAATTAAGCACTGAGCAGATATGTTAAACGTAAAAATAACAATATTTTCATCTACAAATCATTATTTCCTACAATACGATTGTTTATTACTTTTAAATTATGTCCTTTAAGGGACTGTATTCTATCTGTTATACTTTTTTATGTTACTAACATAATATGGATTTAGTCCGAAATAAATAATTTGAATTTGAATTGGGTAATGGAATAGGCGTTAGTCTGTCAACTCACCTGATGGAAAGTGACGATAAAGACGAAGATGGAACACCCCTATCCAAGAGAAACCTATTCACTCTACTCTTGAACGTTTCAGTAATATAATTGGCTGAAAAAATAGAAGACAATAGCACTGTTAAACCTATACATTGCATTTATGTAATTAGACCTATCAACTATGCAGCTTCCTAAGGCCCCCCTCTTCCACTCCGTTTGTGGGCTGAGAGACGTTTGTACCAAGTGATCAGATATAAGGTAGCCGTTGTTACAACAAAAGCTATTGTCTCATCTCTGATGCCTCTTAATGCATCAACGTTTGTAACGTACGACTTGAGAAGCTGCGGTCTTTTATGAAATAAAAAAAATCAAGACGCTACTGATCTATATGAAATTGGGTGTACATAGACAATTGACTATAGGCTCAACTATTTGGAAACGAGTGGTTACGGGTCGACACAGGCAGATACTGTATTATTTTTTAACCATTGTTTTAACAATTTTACATTTGACAAAACAACCCATGCTAACATTTTTTTTTTTCGTAGCTTATTGCAAAGGACCGGGGTCATGACCTAGCTATTTATTTTTATATACATACGCCTAATTAAATAATTAAACACCCACATTTTGACAAAATAAATTTGGTCCCACTGATGTAATAAGGAGCAAAATAATTTTTGTTGTAAGTATTCTAAAAAAAGTAAAAATAAGGTCTGAAGAAAGTTTAGAAAGCTTACCCAGAAAATTGGTATATATATTCGGCAAAATTGTAAGTGCTTACTTAAGGAAGTGAAAATCTTTTGTTACTTAATAAAGCCCCATTTTACCTTTTAAGAGATTTGGATTAAATTTGGATCACAGATAGCTTGTATCCCGGATTAAATCATTGGCATACGGAAATGCAAACGGGCTGCGGTAGCTTTTAAGAATAAAATTAACTTTTACTAGATAGATCTCTCTCACTGTAGCTTTGATCAAGTACTCGTTAGTTTCTATTTATTTAATGACGATAATTCAATAAATGCCACAATTAGCTAGTAAATAAAAACTGCAGTCAGAGTAGAAGAAGTTTTATGAACATTGTGAACTCACACATAATAAATAACACATTCTTATTATCCTTTTCTTTATTGTATAAATTACTTGCCCTGCATGCTTATAAATCTAGCATGTCCATGCGGTTATGACTGATTAAATGCTAGAGAAGAAATTGGGAGTTATTTCGAAGGTCCAGCGGTACTTCAGCTCTAAACAGCTGCTAAATCTTAATACAGCCCAAGTTCGATCGTGCATGGAGTTTTGCAGTCACCTTTGGGATGACTTAACTAAATAGTTGATATTTAGCTAAGCTATCCCAAAGGTGACTGCAAAACTGGTAGCACTAAACTGGATTCCGTCGAACGAAGAGTCCGTAAGCGTATAAACAACGATGTGCTCACGAAAAGGGAACTGCATACTCTTGAGCATCGTTGTATAGTCGCTGCTTATCGGCTTTTCGGAACTAATTGGACCTTCACCATTTCTTCATTGGATGACTAGACGCAGACAAAGGTTTAACCCTTCGTCATCGAAACACCCAAAAGTCGAATGAATCACTAGGACAGGTTCTTTTTGGTTCGAGTCGCCAAGGTCTGGATTTATCTGGCTGCGTCTATTTTTTCTGACAATCATAATCCTCTAACAATCAAGAGCAGATTGAATAGGTTTCTCTTTAATAGGCGTGTACCATCTTCGTCTTCTTCATCACTTTCCATCGGGTGATTTGGAAGACAAACGATCTGGCTGGGTTCACAGGGATTTTCTTTCCCCTATGCACCTAATGCCCCGGCCGTAACACCTGGTGACGGAACGCGGTGTGGGTTTAGCCGGTTCGAGTCCGACAAACCATCTTGTGATTTGGCTCCGCTAAGATCACGACCTGAGGGGGTTTCCACACAAAATAAAAGGGTAATGGGTCGGCTAGTGGTCGAATTTTGACCGTCATTCATTATATTATTGGTAAATATGAAGCTACCTCGAAGGAATAGAAAAAAACTGTTTCCGAAATTTTTATTACTAACACTAATCTTCAATGGCTAATAAAAAAAAGGAAAAGATGCTGAACTGAGTTGTCTTTGTATAGCTTCAGATTTTCAGGTCAAAAAATAAAACTGCACACTCATTCTGCGAATTAACTATCCAGCTTCCCGCTAAGGGGGTTGAATGAATGAGTGAATGAACGAACGCGGTAAGAGCTATACTGTGTAAGGGATAAAACTTGGGCCCGCAAACAAGTAACTATTGTTTCACCCTTCTCTTGGCGAGTGCTAAGTAAAATAGTTTGTAATCATCCTGTTTGTTAAAAGGTTTTTTTATTACGATAAAAATGTCTTACGATTTTTAAGTTGACGCTATTGGAATTAGTCCCATAGCTATAATAGACTACATAGATAATGTCTGCGTTTAAATTTAAGCCCTACCATTTATTTGCTCTAACACTTTTTATAAAACTGTAATCAATGGACGCTGGAAATGTTGAAAGAATAACACTGGGCCGCAAATTATGTCGTACTTTGTGAAAAAAAAAATCTTCCGAAGTAGTCTCCACTGGCAGTAATACAGGTCTTAAAAAATATTGACAAGTAATTATAAACAATATTGAGTATTGCCGGTGGCCCTATATTAGGCAAGCCTGTCCTGTGGGCACCTCATACGCTTACAATTTTCCACATACATTGCTCGGGCGACGACATAAAAGTAACTTTAACTTTATAACAATAAGTAAAGTTTTACAAGAACAACTTAACAAACATTTCTATTATTATATAATGTAGAAACAAGTTAAAATAATTGTAAAAACAGGAATACATTTACATTTATAATTACAAATAATATTGATATGTTAATGGATAATGAAAGAAGCAAAGGCCTATAAAACGCAGCTAACATATTTATAAACAGGCGTTAAAGATTCTCGCCAAGAAAATACTACCAATACTTTTAGACATTCTCGCAAAAATCAGCAAATTTACACCGAAGTCACGCGTTATCAAACGACAGAGTGAGACAGAAATACATAAAGTGAAAGCATAGAAAAAGACAGAGGATGACGGAGCCGCCATACAAATGTTGGTATTGAAATACTAAGTTCGGAAAGATGAAAGAAAAGCTTTTCATACGAGGTTTTATGCGAAGCTTTTGGTCCATTTGAAGGGGATGAAGATTTGTTGCTGTACAATAAATATGATGTATTTTTTATGGTTTTGTAAGGATTGTTAAGAAAACCTACAATATTTACAAGGGGAAATCATCAAAGGATTCTTACTATTTGACTGTCTTGTTAGTTTTCCAAGTACTTTATTTTATCTGCCTGTTTTTTTTTGTACCTACAATTAAAAAAGCAAAAAAACTAACGGTCAATAGTCGGTTAGTATTTCGGTTTCAGGATCATAATTTATTCAAAGTGTAAGAAAGAATATCAATTTAATTTCCTCATTGATCCCATGGCGTATGTTAGCGCTTGTGTTCGTCTCAATCTAACACTCAACCTGCGACTAAAAATATCGTACGTGAAATGTGTGTACATATGAATACACACAATACACCTTTCCGAAACTAAGTTTGTTGTTATTCACGGTTACTATTCACTTTTATTTATTTATACTTCGACCATTTTAGCAGTCAGTATATAGTCTACGTATTTATACAATAGTATTAAATACTTCAGCAATGAGATGATTCTCGTCGCATGAACCGAACCAGGCAACGATCTAAAATATAAAGCATACTTTTGTTTCAACTAATACATGTTAATAAGTCCGTGGCATACCCGATACAAGCTGCATTTATTTCTGATCCGGCTACTAGGTCTAGGTTGATTCACGTGACACGGACCCCTTGTAAATGACCTTGGACGTCAAATCGGAATGAATTCTACACGTACAATTTATTTCGTTTGAAGGGTATGCCATGGGCCATGTTCTTACCCTTCTACCTTTTACAGGACTCATCTGTCCCTCGTGATTGCGGGTAGTAGGTAGTATTCCATATTTTGTGAAAGACTGGCAAATTAAATAAATGGATACACAATTTTCAAACAAAAGCCGTAGTCGATTAAAGTTGTTCGAAGTTTAAACAGTTTGAGAACTGAATGAACACGCCACCGTAATGCGAACTTCGTGTTGTTTGTTTGGTTTTCTTAGTTTAAAAGTAATCGTGAAAACATTTGCAGTTTAAGGGTCACAATCGCGATGAAAAGGTTTCCAGTTCCATTCTATACGTGAACCCACTTCAAGAAATCTTCATATGACCTGCGTTATTGTCAGGATACAAGTCATCATTACCGAGACGAAGAAATGCTAGAGGATCTTCACCAGAACCCCCTGTAGTCACCCTAAGTCACGACAAAATATTCGCACACAGCGCTCTTCTTACCAATATTCTCCAAAATTCCCTGCAGTAATGATTTATTCCTAGTGAAGCCCACACGGGTTACCCCACTTAGGCGGTGTATCACCACGTCTAGCTGCAGTAATCGAAGAATTAATTTTTTCACTATCACTCTTTAGCCACCGTTAGATCATCCATGGTCAGTAGCAGAAGTTTCACCGCAGTCGCATCTTTCTGCGATGATGTTTTCCTGCGCCTAATGCTAATCAGAATATTGCCTCAAGAGAACGGAGGGGGGTAGTAGTGTAGTGGCGAACCGTGAAGTCGTGATGTTCGTGTATACATAACGATCTAAAGATTATGTTGGTGTATTAACGAGCAGGTGCTAGGGTGCTGCATTCGCAGACCTATTCTATTTATGGCAGCAAGGCACACCGTAATATTTAATGGAATCGAATCACACCACCTCATTGCAAATCTTGGTGTTGGTGATGGTCCGTAAGAGTTTCCACACTCCCGAAGAACGTGTCCACGTTCAGGATCTATCGTGAGCGGTAATTACAACGGCAAACATCAGGTCAAACTATAAATGGTGCAAGAAAGCTCAAAACGCTTTATTCATGGATATCATAAATTTAAAACTACTGAACCTATTTTAAGATTAGAAAGCTACTTTATTATCCAGAAGTAACATATCTAGGATATATTTTACTATAGTAATAGGTGTAAGCAAAAGCAGGTGAAGCAACCAACTCAGCCGGTAATATATAATATGCTGCTTAAACTTTGTAAGAGGAAGTTACCTTTCAAGTTCTACTCTAAGTTCCCTCTAACAATATCTGTATTGCGTTTATACTTATTATATCAATTAATAAAGTTGTTTTGTTCACTTTCTGGTTCACTTTCGTCTGTATATTATCTAGAGAAGTCGCGTCTATTCAATAGTTCTCCCGGGAGTGGATTTTGTTCAGAGAACATTCAAGTGAAAAAATCAATTCGGATGCGGTATTCGCAAACGGTAATATTACAGGTGGTTCAGTTGCTAATTACGGATACTAGTCCTAATTATATTCCATTACTAATTACATAAAAATAGAAAGATAGATAGATAATACTTTATTTGTACACCATGTTTTATACAAAATATGAAACATTATAAGTGTAGCATTGAAAATGTACAAAGGGCGGTCTTATCGCTTAGAGTAATCTCTTCCGGGCAACTTTAGGATGGACTAGAACGATTTTAATGGACTAGTGGTAATCGTTAGCATATATTGAAAAACTGAAATTAAATTGGCAAAACTTCCCGTCCAATGCTGAGAGTTTACTAGTAGTAAGTACCTTTGAAAATCGATATGGTCACATGTATTTTGAATTTAGCCTGGCCACGTAAGAATTTAGCCTCCCTTCGCTAGGTATAAGAACAAATGTATATTTATACACCAGCGTAACTATTCCTAAATCTAGACACATGGCAGCGTGTCAAGCCAAGTTCAAGCAAAGAAGAGGAATTTGCGACGCAGCAGTCCTGTGTTATATAATATTATCAGTAGATATCCAAGACAATACATTGAGTTTTGTCTTATACTGTAGCGCTGTTCTGACTTTAGTTGGTACATTCGAATCCTTAAAACAGTCTTAGCTCACTTGAACAAGCGAATACACCTCCGAAGTTATCAGATAGATACGAAAATTTCTAAGCTGAATTACAGTTTTAAAAATCTTCGCACAAAAATGTACCACATCCATTTTTATCACAACCAATGGCCACAGGGTCTTACAAACTCAAATCTCGTACCAGCAACAAATCGAATAAGCGAGAGGCGCCTCATTCGAATACAGAAAGGCTCTCCAATGCGAATTCAATTCCGATTTAAAAGTGAGTACTGTGTCTAGCTTTACCATACCGTGGTTCATAAGAACTAACATTTTTTTTAACTACAAGGTGAACACACCGTCTTCTCACAGTTGCAATAATATTAGTATTTTTATCTCAATGTATATTAATAGGTATGTAGGAATTTCCCTACTTCTGCGCTAGTATAGTCTGTGGTGCAAGAGCCAGTGTCTTCCTCGTCACTCATGGTAATAATTTTGTGCCTTCTATCTAACAATGTACTAAATTGTTATAGAATTATAATTTTAGTTTAAAAAAAAACGGACAAGTGCGAGCCTGACTCGTACACTAAGGGTTCCGTAAGCAAACCAATTTGTATTTAGATAGTATGTCCATCCCGGGAATTAATTCTCGAAGACTTTTGCCCGTCTTTTTCGAAAGACAAACTTAACTATGCGGTTGCCAAGTACGACAAAATCAACAATCCCACAGCAAAATATAAGATTGTAATCACAAAAAAAATCTTTTTATGTGACGTAAAAACAAATGAACGACTTTCGGGTTTTTTCCTTTATGTTTTCGTTTTATTACTGTAAAAACCACATATACCCTGTTAATATTATAAACGTGAAAGTTGATATGGATGTATGGATGTTTGATACTCTTTCACGCAAAAACTACAAAACCGATTACGATGAAACTTGGTATATGGTAAATGATAGATGGAGACCTGGATTAATACATAGGCTACTTCTTATCCCGATATTCCCACTGCACTGGAACTTACGCGGGTGAAACTAGTTCAATGAATATAAACATGGGAGAATCCGTAGGGAAGGGCTAGTAAATATAACAACATAGATTTTATAACCAGACCGGTACCTGTTAAAACTCATTCAAGTTTAATCGGTTGCGGAACTGAATCGAACACGCCAACCTGGTTCAAACTTTATAATGTGTCGTGTTTGTTTTGTTTTTCAAGTATGTGTTCGTGTAGGTACCACACGTCTGTGAAACTCATAAACTTAATGTACGCTAGTGTACTAAGTTTATGGTATAAATTCATATCGACGGTGAACTGCAAATACCTCCTAACTAAAAATTTTCGGGAAATTTAATTTTTTAGCGTTTTGAATTTCGTTCGCATGTTTTAGTGAAATCTAGGTTCAGCATTAGATATAATTTTTTTTAAAATAAATAATAATAAATGTTTTTCCAGTTTCTGTTAATTCTTGATTTCGTCAGTTAGGAGATATTGACACTTCGCGGTCGATATGTAAATATGTAATGACTATAGAATATAGATGGCGCCCTCTTAAGATTAAAATAAATAGCGACTTTTGAGAGCCTAACTTTGTTGATAAAAAAATAAACTTTTAGGTGGTGGAGCAGTAGAGCATTCGACAGCAAAGTCAGTGCTGCGGGTTCGATTCCCGGGCGGTGAAATTATTTGTATCCATATCCGAGTAGGTATATTTAAACGTGATCTTGAACCCATAGCTATGCTTATTTTGGGTTTAGAAAGCGATGTGATCTTAGAATATTATATTATTAATGTCCATCTATAGACATGATTATCATTTTACTTACTTCGACGGATAAGCTGAAAAATGTTGCGAAACTTTCTCATATTCTGATATTTGTACCTCACCGCTTGAACAGAAAAAAAAATGAAATCAGGTCAAACAAGAACTAAATAACTTTTTTAAAGGGAGTTAGAGCATTTTTCATTGTGAATGAAAAGCTGTTTTAAGGGTATAACATGTAATCCGTTCTTTATTAAAATACTTTATAATAAAAACTCATTTTCTGTTTATTACATATACTTGGTTTATTTACTAGGGTTTACGGACTAGGTACGTATATTACGCGTAACGAACTTGGTGTTGTTTAACAACCATTTTTTGCCAGCTTATTTTATATCTCATGTAATGGACGATTAAATTGCCATCCTACCATACAACACTATACAAACAAATGACAATCGGTTAATCAATTACAAGGGCAGGTTCATACTTCGATAAGGATAAGTTGCAGCCATTTCAAGCAAAACTACGCTATTTGAGTAAGGGTTGTTTAAAACGGCATAAAATGTTTCGACAATGTCGGTATTGCACGCATGACATTTCTGGTGTTGCCAGCTTAGTATGGTTTCTACCTTGTTGGTAATCTTTGTTTAATGAATAAAATGCTGGTATATTACGTTTGCCAGATCATTAGAATTTATAAACTACTACACTAGGATACCTATATAATATACTAAATTAGTATAAAGCTTAAAGACCTAATAAACTAAACTAAAACAGACCCATATTTCTAGTTGACAGCTCGGAAAACAAGCTAAATTAATTTTAATAAAAACAGATTTACTGTTCTGTATTTGCCGATACATGTACATACAATATATTTAAATAAAACTAGGTCTCTAGGTTCAAGCCAAATGATTTTATCCTACACCACCCTGTTTAAAAAATAACACGTATCATATGAATGTACGGTAACATGGATATGCAATAACGCATCTATTATAAAACGCTTATCTCTTTCTAACCCATAAAAGAGTAGGCGTGCAAGTGAAATAGAGCTCGCTTATAATCTGTCAACAAGTACACGCTAATTGCACACTCAGCTTGTATTGTAGGTTGCCTATGACTTATTTTTTCAGGAGACAGTCCATCCCTTTTATAGGACCAAATTACAAACAAAAGCGAGTGTGAGTTACCGTGAGTGCGTAGTGCGTTGCTCCCTGGACTGTATTACCATATTTATTTAACCATGTGATCATTCTTTTAATTTCATTCCAATTTGGGAAACGACACTTGCTACGAATACCAAAGAATACTTGTTTGTTATGCCAATTAAAATTGTCCTTTGTGATTTTTTTTGTCGTAACCTGTGTACGAAACAGCCAATATTGAACCTAGTTACAGCTGTGTGACACCTGAAAAAAGACTTATACTAAATTTAAAATATAACTATAACTTATTTAAATTAGCTTGATGAATATTAATAAATAACATAATGTTTCAGTTTGACTTATTAAAATAATATTATCCAAAAACATCGAAATACATTCGGTGAATACATAAAATATTTAAATAGAAAATTATTCATAAACTTAATACATAAACACTACCACTGAATACCTAGCAGTACTTGTTAATCATTATCGTTATTTCGAAAAATTACAGATGGCGTTGGAAATAGCCGTTCGTTTTACTTTTTTCACTGAAAATGTAAAATAATGCAACTGTATCGAATGATCTGGCCGAATGCCGTATCGAGATCGACTTCTTCTTTGTGTACTATTCAGTAACAATTCTTAAAACGATTAAACATTGAATTCTTTATTAAAATTGACTTTACAATTCACAATTTGTGATAACCACCACCTACTTTAACCTATGTTAGGTAAGTAATATATATTTCATCACTATAGTTTCAGTTTTACGGGGAATTGTTTATTACAGCGCAGGTTAATGCCCACTTCAGAACTACTGACAGCTGACACAGATGTACTATTGTTCAGTTTACCCCTGACAAAAGGAAGTCCGAAAGTGATAAGGGACAAATCCACAGAATTTGTTGAACAAAGTTCGCGTAGCAATAAGTAAGAAGTTTTGCGACAGACAAAGTTTCTCATGAAGGTATGTTTCGTCAGGAGGGAAGTGATTGCCGAATGGACGGAAAATTATGAGATGATAAGAACATTTGCAATATCAGATAATTGGCTTTATGTATGTCATGGTCAAGTTATCTATATTAATGTTATGTGTTTATTATTAAGATTTATGATTAAGTTACCTTGAGTTATTTATATTGGCTTTGTACCAGTTGTCGAGTTTTCCAAAAATTTCTTCACAGGAGGTCTAGTTATGATCCCTAGACACCAAAAAAACCGCCAGTAAAAAAGTTTAAATATATATATATATATATATGTATGTACTTCAATATTACCGGCACGATAGAGCTCGCAATTATGCACAGATTGCTTTCAAACTTGACGACAAATCAACAGGGCAAAAATGAAGGTTAAGTTCGTGAATGGGGGATATTCCCCCAAAGGGGGGACTGGGGGGCAAATTTGAAAAAAAAAAAAACACGAAATCCACCATTGCGGGCCTGCTACGGGCCCGGTTTTTTTAAAACGTAACAACCTGAAATTTCGTTGGAACTTACGATTCGGTATATTGTTTTGATGTCTAACATTATACCAATTTCGTTCGAGGGCTAGGCTTCCTTGGTAACAGACAGTTCAAGTTCAAAACCTCTCAAGGCATTGGATGCCTTCCCTTCTTAGCTCTAAAATGTAACTTTAGCTAATTCAGTACGTTTTTCAACCGATTTTCATTTCTTTTTATTTAGAAGCTATTTTTAACGCGTTATCAATAGAACAAAGTATTAAAAACAGTTTTTTTCCAACTTTTGACTGAGCTATACTCTAATCAATAATTTAAGAATAACAGTCGACTTAGGCAACCACTAGTCGCATAAAAACCTTTGTGAGTAGTATTCATATTTAGGACCCGTCGGTGTCAAATGAGAAAGCTCGCTTCACCCCTTGACAAGTCCCCCGTCACGTCCAAAACCAGAAGGTCATCCCTGAAATACACACGTGAGTAAAACCGTATGTCCTTAATAAGCCACTAGTCGATATTTATATATTATGGAAGTTAAAGGCCAGTAGTTGGGTTAAATTAATTCCTTTTGGTATAGAAGAAGCACCAATAACAAATAATTAAGTGTGACATGGAAACTATGTATAGAACTACCATGTATTGTATAATTATGTATAGATATTAATATTAATGAATGACTGTATGAATTAATTAAAATACATTTACATATACCTCAATGTACCTATGTATACATAATATCAGATATTGTTATACAAAATGTTAAAAACTGTTATTATGAATAAGTTACTTCGGATTATATCGGAAATATATATATATATATATATATATATATATATATGTATGTACTTCAATATTACCGGCACGATAGAGCTCGCAATTATGCACAGATTGCTTTCAAACTTGACGACAAATCAACAGGGCAAAAATGAAGGTTAAGTTCGTGAATGGGGGATATTCCCCCAAAGGGAGGACTGGGGGGCAGATTTGCAATAAAAAACACGAAAGCCACATCTGCGGGCCTGCTACGGGCCCGGTTTTTTTAAAACGTAACAACCAGAAATTTCGTTATGACTTACGATTCGGTATATTGTTTTGATGTCTAACATTATACCAATTTCGTTCGAGGGCTAGGCTTCCTTGGTAACAGACAGTTCAAGTTCAAAACCTCTCAAGGCATTGGATGCCTTCCCTTCTTAGCTCTAAAATGTAACTTTAGCTAATTCAGTACGTTTTTCAACCGATTTTCATTTCTTTTTATTTAGAAGCTATTTTTAACGCGTTATCAATAGAACAAAGTATTAAAAACAGTTTTTTTCCAACTTTTGACTGAGCTTTACTCTAATCAATAATTTAAGAATAACAGTCGACTTAGGCAACCACTAGTCGCATAAAAACCTTTGTGAGTGGTATTCATATTTAGGACCCGTCGGTGTCAAATGAGGAAGCTCGCTTCACCCCTTGACAAGTCCCCCGTCACGTCCAAAACCAGAAGGTCATCCCTGAAATACACACGTGAGTAAAACCATATGTCCTTAATAAGCCACTAGTCGATATTTATATATTATGGAAGTTAAAGGCCAGTAGTTGGGTTAAATTAATTCCTTTTGGTATAGAAGAAGCACCAATAACAAATAATTAAGTGTGACATGGAAACTATGTATAGAACTACAATGTATTGTAAAATTATGTATAGATATTAATATTAATGAATGACTATATGAATATATAAATTAAAATACATTTACATATACCTCAATGTACCTATGTATACATAATATCAGATATTGTTATACAAAATGTTAAAAATTGTTATTATGAATAAGTTACCCTATAATGCTAATGAAATTATTATTGTAATTTATACTATTAATGTAATTTTCTGAAATCTATATAATATAATTTATTTATTGTAAAAATTTGCTATGCCCAAAACTGGGTCCATGATGATGCCTAATTTCATGTTGTATCACCTGTCTTACATTGTGGAGTGCAAATAGAGAAAACAGAATACAGAATAGACGCACTCATCTGACATATTTCTGATCTACTGAATAACGCTGACAACAAAACTTCTTATTGAGAAACGTTATCCTATTTCCAATTTTAATAGAATTGAATTTCTATCTTATTTTTTAACATTGCTCTGGATTACTTTTGTCCACTTGAATCAAATATTATTCTTAGAATTGAACGGAGATTGAAGACGCTATCTGAATTTGGGTGTCTTATTTCAAATTTGGCTACAGCTTAATCAAAGATTTAAAACTTTTTTAACTACTTAGGTCATAAGCAAACAGAGATCAAACATCCAACAATGACCTCATTTGTTCTTTGCTAATCCAAGATTGACCTTTGCCGACTCTACTGAACCTACTGGTTGTTTGGTGATGTAAAACAAATATATTGCCTAATGATATGATCTTACACTGCTGGACCGATATTAACCAAATATAGCTAAAAACCACCGCAAAAAAACTGGCTTTCTAATGAAAAAAACCGCAAAAAATAGTTGGTCCATCCGTTTGAGACTTACAATGCCATAGACACAGGGTTAAAAACGTAGTACTCCAACACAAAAGGCAAACAATACAAAAATCAATGTTATAAAAATAAACCTCGCTCCAAAATCGATCCACCTTTATATAACGTAACGAAAATCTGAGTTTAAGTCATCTTAAACAAAGAAACATTATGATTAATTAAACTTAATTTGATTAGTTCACGTTTAATAGTAGTATAGTAGTCGGAATGAGAACCCTACCAATACATTTGGTTCGTACCGTGCTCAAATCTCTCCGCAAAACGATATCGCTTTCCGATTTACGTCAGAAACTTTCCAATTCGCGTTTGCTGATATAAAACTAGTTGTGCTGACTCACTTTTTTTACGTTCCCTTGTTAGTGATTTTCAGATTTTCTCACAATTAATTTTTACTGTCGAGCTTTCCTTAATTGAAGTTTCGTTAATAACTTTTATGATAAATGTGTCTTGAGTTCAGAAAAATATTCAAAGTAAAATCAGTCTGTCTGTCTGGCTCTAATCATTAGGCCAGAAAAATTTGCATTTAATCTCGAGTTTTTCAAAGGCATGTTTTTTTTTAATCTCGTAGAATAGGGACTGGATTGGAACTTCAATTACCCACTAAAATTATTCATTTTAAAGAGAATATTTTAAGAATATTAATTTTCTTTTTAAAACACTAGAAAAAAATTTTGTTTTGGTACTTTAAAAATGTCACACACACTTTCTGTTAAATTACTATTTCAAAATGTAATTTTAATTTTTGGTGCTGGACTTTTTCTAATGGCATAAAAGTTACATAAATACACGTATATACATTTTGTTGAATTTCAGATCTGAATTAACTTTCAAGGTCATTTTGTAAAAATACCCTATTTTTATATTTATGCAATTTGAAGCTCTGATTTTTTTTTTCAAAAGGTAGGAAGACCTCTAGAACAATCAAATCCATTGCCAATAAAATGTTAAAGTAACTTGATGAAAATTTGAATATAAGCATTATTATTAACACGATGATGATATTTTAAACACTTAAGGCTTAAAAACACGCATTTTTGTCGATTCTAATCTCAAGGAGAAGAAATGGAAGTGAAATTTTAATGCAAACGATTAAAGATAGAATAATAATGTAATCATCTTAACTAGAAAACCTACTTCAAGTTTTGCTGTTGAAAATTTGAGGTTCGTAATTCCTCCCCTTCTGTGAGCTGACGTCACAAATCCATTTTCTCACTTAAGTGGTCCACATTCTTTCTTAGTGCTTGCACCTGATGTTGCCTCTTTTGTACGTAAACTCTCAACCAACGAAAGTTTTTATCTGTTAGCAAGAACAAAATAGTGGCGTAACTAAGTAATTCAATTCCTTCTAAGGCTTCACTATTGCATAGATAAATAGGGTTTAGAGTTTAATTTAGTTCAGACTATCTAAGTAAACTTAAGCTATCTTGACCAGGCCCAAAATACACTAAGTCTTAGGGCATGCTAGACTCTCTAAAGTATATACCCAAACCTCAGAAATCTCCCCAGTGTTTATTTCATTCAACCTAAAACATGCAAAGCAAATGAAAATAAAAATTGTTAACAAAGTATTGATATTCATAATCTTTTCGTTACATCTTTACAGCTTTATTTCCCAATTTCGCCAATTCTAATTGGCTAAATAATTTAATTAATGAAAGTTCTATTAATAGACAAGGACTTTGAAATACATTTTAGTTGTGTATTATATCTTATGCATAAATTTACAGTAACATCTATAATATTGGCTGTATCAATACCTATGAAAATTCTTTGTACCCCCTTTTCAGCTAATTTTGAGGACAGAGGAATGTGAAATTTATTAGGAATGTAGTGGTGGAGAAGAAATGTACAAACTATCATTTTAAAACAATATTTATTGTGTTATAAATTAAACAAATGTGAAAACGGCTACATCAAGCTACATATGCCATGGTACGGAAACATCTGTCTATACAATGACAATTATGGTCAAAATTCGCCCACCAGGCGATCTCTAGGTTGGATGATAACCTGATCAAAGTGGTAATGTTCTGAAAAAAGGGCAAGACTGTAGTGACGAGCCTCCCCTGCTCGTACAGTAAAGCTAAGGATATAAGGCAATAGAAGAAAGGCACGAGTTTATGTTTATACGCAATATAACTCCATATCACATCCTGACATATTTTGGCATATAAATTAAAAAAATAGAAAGCAGCTTTGGTGTTTTTAATTTTAAAGTTTTTTTAAGTATTATAGGCAAACATTTTGTATTTTCGTCATTATGTATGTTTTTATAAATCCAAAATACTGTCAAATATTTCTTCAATTGTGTTGTTACTAAAAAAATTGTCCTCATTTTTTGCACACTATTGAAAGTCACCATAACGAAGCAGTATGAATGCACCTCGTTAATTAGACGGTTTATTAGGGATTCAAGTGTTGTGCCCGACGCTACAGATATAGAAAAGAGTTTTTTTTTTCTTTTTTAGCTTTTACATGTATCTTTTAATATTTGTCTACTTTGTTTATTCTTTGCGTGCCTTTAGGTCGTTTTTATTTAATAAAAGACATTAATTATGTGTCATATAGGAATTTTGTTACTTTTCAGTATTGTTGCCTCTTGAGGAACGATTTTAACGTATATTTTGCTTTTTGTGCATTTAGGAGTTTAACAGAGATAAATAAGAGATACAAATAAAATAAATATATATAAAAAAACAAATTTCATACAAAAAATATATTTTAAATATCTTTTATATTTAAAATATGTCACTCTCTACAAAATAAAATCATATATATTTTTCATCAGGTACATTTGTGTTCGTAAAAACGAATAATATTGACTGATGTGTCTTGGGTTTACGTAAGGGGTACTTACTACGGACGTGAACCAACTCCTAACAGAAGCATTTGGATTACTTGAAAGGGTTAACAAGAATACAACTAATGTGCGACTCATGCCACTCTCTTTCACAAAAAATACATTATTTTCACTCTTGGAGAAACTTGTGTTATGAACACTCATAATAGGCTTTCTTAAAACCTGGGGCAAGACTTTAGACTTTAGAGAAGTTGGTAAGCATAAGTTTATCTAGCTCCAACTTTGCTGGATGGATACCTTCGTATAGTGAATGCGTCGGACACTCTTGTTCGCTCACTATAGAGCAGACCTCTGTCTTTATAATTTATTTTGTCGTATTATAACTATTATTACAACCATGATGAGCAATAGAAAATGTTATTTTAGAACATAAAACACCTTGTACAGTGTTAAACCGTGAGTTTTCTAATCCACATGCCCTGCTCCATCTCTTTAAGTAAGTGGGTTTTCTGTGAGCATTAACTCTTTATTCTCCAAACCTTTATCTTTGGTTATACAAATACTTAAAAACTGGACATTAACATAATAATATTGTCTTCCACAATCATTATAACGAAGTTATCCAACTTGCAAAGACAATAAGCTCCAATTTAATCAGAATCCAAACTACCTTAACCCAAATTCACTGCACTCGTACCCAAACGAACTGTAATATCGATATAATCCAGTTCAAAGTGGAATAGTTAGCTGGCAAAACTTGCGTGGAGTATCGTACTCGCTCCTAATTTCTTGAGATCCGAAGCCAATCTAAACTTAGTTTTACTACTAACTAAAGTTTTGGGTTTAATCATTTTGTATTTAGATAGATCTTTTAAAGACTGGTGCCGTTGGATCCTGGATTGATTAACGGGATATTACGTGGGGTACACTGAAAGTTTTACGTAACTCATTAATAAAACAATTTACATGTAAAGTAAAATATTTACTGCTTTCAAAGTTCCTCTTCGCGGCCCCTTAAATGTCATACCTCTCATCAAATCTTTAATTTTTGGGAAAATAAAGAAATCGCATGGTGCCAGGTTTGGACCATTTTCGAGATGAGTCAGTAGCTGTACCTTTTCAGAAGCCAGAAATTACTTTGTTTTGTTCGTGGTGTATGCCGAAGCATTGTCATGGTGCAATAGGATGCGACTTCTTGGTCGTTTTTCCCTAACTTTTTCAAAGACACTGGGCAAACAAATGCTGGTCTACCACTCAGCATTAACTGTCTTTTGTTCTTCAAGTGGGATCGTGCAAACAGGAAAAGGTACTTTAACAACATTCTTTTACTCCAATCAACACGAGTCCGTTTTTGTTCTGGGATGAATTTATGAGAAATCCAGCGGCAACAAAGATTTCTAACTTTAAAATGTTCAGATTTTTTTAATTTCGCTCATACCAATCCCATAATGTCCTTGAATCTCCTCATCATTGATACGCTGGTTTTCTTCAATTAGTTGACTGACAGTAGCCACATTTTCCTCAGTGATAGCAGTTGAGAGCCGACTTTCATGAATTTCATCATGGAGAAAAACACGGCCACGATCAAATCCATCTTATCAAGTTGGACCAAACTGTGTGCAAAATTTCATTAAAATCAATTCACTAGTTTAGGAATTCATCGCGAACAAACAATATATATGTTAGATGTAGGTACCTCTGGAGAATTTGTAATTTACTTTCAAAAATGGGGTATCCGAAAACTGACTGAACTGGCTCTGAGCGACATGTGTTGCTCTACTGTTCAGTCCCGAGCCAAAGAAAATTCATTTAAATATTGAATATAAAACTATATAACATATAATTTGTGTATATACATTATTTATCGTCAAAAAAAAGAAACCCCCATACCCTATAAATGCATTAATGACAACCGTAGCACATTGTGAGTACTAAAGATCGATGGTCGATGATCAATGACTGTCATAAGGTCTCTTGCGGGTTTGTTTACATATAAACCTGCATATATTATTATGACCCTACGCAGAATATATTGTACGCTCTTTCGTTTATTTTCTTTTTGCCAAATGCTTGAGAGCAAAGCTATGGTAGACTTTGTAAAATTATACTTTAAAACGTGCTGTTAGGAAAATACTTATTTGATTATACTATTTATTCCCATTCATAGACATTATAATACTGGTATGTAATATTTTTTTACAAATAAATCATTTTTTGTGATACGCAGTAAAAAAAGTTACGTTCGTAGTTGTCCGTAGTGATGTGAACAAAATGTTCAAATTTTCAAACTGCATATTCAAAAATCGATATTAATCGTTATGAGTAGTTATGAGTATATATATATTTAATTATATTTGCAATGAATAACTTCAAATGATAAAGATTACACACAGAGATACATACTAGATTCGTCACTTGAGTGCTTTGTAACATGAATAATTAAATTCATTCATTAATGAATAATCAATTCGTATGTTTGACATATTAAACGTGTTATTAAACTTATTAAATATATTTATTAGAAAACTTTAGTATTTTTAGCTAAAATTAACTTCTTACTTTTTTCTAAATCGTTTAAAACTTCCTCTTAAATAAAATCAACTATTGTTATTTTTTATCAAATCGGTAACATTTTTGGGCATCACTACTTATTGAACTGCTAAGAAGAAAATAAATGAATGGATAGAGTATACTAGTGCGTGATTTAACATATTTTTTTTTCTTCATTCATGAATTAAACTGTGCCCAAAACAAGGTTCACGATACATATGAAGTTCTTATTATTCACATTCTGTAAAATCTTTGCGACGTACTAAAATCGACTTCCTAAATTCGACATACTAAACAAATCTACTGAAGTAGCATACGACAGTGGGAGCTGATAAAAAGAGTTATCAAATAAAACGCGGTGGCTATTCAATCCAGATAAAAGGTTTTAGATCCAGCTGTCTGAATTCGTTCCAACTTGATACTACGTATTGTGGAAATCTTCCAAAGAGATTTAGAAGGGCCATATGTTTGAGAAGATATATTTTGTAAAAATACTTAGGGGAGGATTTTGGTAATACCATCATTGTGCTTATTATTTAACAATTTTACTTTTCCGTATTACATTTTAAATAATATAATCACTACTTTCTAGTAAACATAGTAGTTTCTAGTAAAACGATTCATGTTAGACTGACTCATCAAAAGTTTCTTTAAAAGGACACAAGGCAAGCGATGAGCAGATTTCTGTTGAATGCGAGATTTAAACAAAACATTGTTCTGTTAGGACTAAAACTGGAACAATGTGAATAATCTAGTAACGCGAAATAATAGGTATTGCTATTATACATACCTATATATACGTTTTGTATTGATTAGAAACGCCCTAAGAATGATGAAACCAGTATTTAAACTTTCTAGAACTCTCTTGAGATTTTAAACAAGATTCTTCAATTAACGCGGCTCGTTAAATTTTCAGTGTGCTGTAAAATATTTACATAATTTTTTTAGGCGGCGGACAGCGGAGTTCAATTAGTGATCCACGTGGTTAAGCAATGTTCCCGTAGACCAGTACATGGATGAGTGACCGATTTCGGATTACTGCTCCTTCACGCCTCGTAGATCATGTAGCCACTATCATGTCAACTGGTGACATGTGTATAAAGAAGTCAGTAGGTCAAATAACCTAATCAGGTTATTATATTCTATGATCATACAATATCATTATTGCTTTGAGTTGTGAGAGTCATAATATAAAAAAAAAACAATATTAAGAAAAATCTGAATTCCTAACTTGTTTGTTTGTTTGCTTTCGCTCCTTAACTGTGGGAGGGCCATGCTTCGGCACGTATGGGTTGATTCGACCGGAGTGATACCACAGCCTCACAGAAAACCGGCAGTTAAACAATGTAAATTGCTCACTTATTTATCATAAAATTTTGCAAACACGCTGTCGCGGTTCAGAAAAGGATAGCAAAATAACTTAACGAGCGAAGCCGCAGGAAAAAGCTAGGTTGTAATAAATTTGTGAAATCATTATACATCACCTGTACTACTTGTAATGAGGTTACCTCATGAGCACTTAGCACGAGTGACTTAATTAGGCTGTAGCTTGAATCAACATGACGCGAGACTAAAACCAACGGAATCTATTTGCCTAATTTAGATAACATGAACTGGATTCTGATGAATCTTATTGGGACGAGATTTGCCTTACTGGTCGTTGTATCACTACAGTATTATACCAAGACCGTGACGAACACCAACTAAGTGGTTACTCTATCTATGAAAGCTATCATCACGATGGGGTTTTACCCATATCGCGTGTTGCCAACCTTAATATGTTAAACACTAGCTTTTGGCGTAGCTTCGCGTTAATGTACCATATCTATCTAAGAGTTATTTTTCATCCCTCGGAAGCAGTACTTTCTTTTCTGGGTGAAAAGTACCCCAGAAGCCGTGATGAACCGTCTCTGAATGGAACTATAAAGATTCTAGCCCACAAGAATGTAACACTAATAAAAATGTCTGGAATTGTCTATATGGGATAATACTTTGGTAGAATTGCTATTAATTAACATACATAAAAGTTTATATAATACACGAATAAACTCACTCCGCCCAATATGAAGTCAGTGTTGGTTTCTGTATACATTGTAATATCCGTTTATCAATCAATTTACATATTGGAGCATTCGCATTAATATTGAACGACATCGAATATGTAATGCGATGGTGTCGTGGACGGAGCCATGCTTCTTCTTAATGCAGAAAAGTTGGATACCAAAATTTCGATAGAATATTTAATATAGAATAAATACATCAATTTTGGATATTACCTAATATTTCTATCTATTACGATTTTCTTTTGGTGAAAATATAAATAAATCTTCGCTTTTAGTTTCAGTTCAGTTAAGGTTAATTTTATTTAAGAGGTTAATTTTATTTAAAACTTTCACGACTGATTTTGCAATTGCTCTTTTAATTAAATTAATTGTACACGTTTAATCACGTACAGAAGTACTCCTCCTATATATGATAAAACGCCACCTAATGAGAAAGACAATAACAACAGAACAGCGAACAGCCGAAAAATTCTTTCCCATTCTTTTTTTTTGTAAATTTTTTACAAGATTTTTATTTGCACCTACTTCTTCTTTTCTCTGCATCACCCAAAAGTCCGCCTGTGTACTAATAGATAGATAGATACTCTTTATTGCACACCATAAATAGGATACAATTAAAAAGAAATTCATTAGAAACAGCAGTACAATAGGCGGCCTTATCGCAGTCTGCAATCTCTTACAGGCAACCTGTAGATGGACTATACAGTTAGGAATAGGTAATTTGTGGTGCACATTTGTCTTATTAGCACTTGAGTGTACGATCAGAGAAGGAGAAAAATTACAATAATGGTGCTAATTTACATTTCAATCGTATAAATCTATTAAGGTACATAACAATATATTGACATCGTTAAACAAATACTATAATTATATATATATATACATACGTATATACATTCAAATATATATATATAACCGTATACATACATACACATACATATATAAAACGTAGTAATTACAGAAATAAGTAGTGATTCATGACGAGCTTTTGAAAAGTTTTTACTGTCTGTGCTCGTCTTATAGCTTCCGGCAATGAATTCCATAGGGGTGCGGCTTGTACTGCAAAGGATGTATCCAAAAACTTTGTAGAATGTGTTGGAATTTCTAACGTAAGATTTTCCGATGATCTCAAGTATCGTGTATGTGTGTCGTGGATAAATGCGAAACGTTTCTTGAGGTAGATAGGAGTAGTGGGATTAAACAAGGTATTATATAGTAAACAGAGTATGTGAGTATTCCGGCGAAGGCGAATTGGAAGCCACTTGAGTTTGGTACGAAATTCGGAAATATGATCATCTTTGCGTAAGCCAAAAAAGAATCTTACACAGAAATTCTGGAGTCTCTCAAGTTTATCAAGTTGATCTTCATTAAGATCAAGATCAAATACTAATGTGCAACAAGTTTTAATAAATAAATAAATAAAAAGAAAAGGATGTTTGTTTTTCTTTTTTATAAGAAAACGACCACCCTAGGAATGATTCCTGTATCGCAGGGGAATTTACAAACATTTAAACCACGGACACAAAGAACAACTAGACTCAGGACAACTATTTATGGATCACACACATTTTGGTTCTGTGTAGGATTAGAAACCAGAACACTCAGCGTAGGTGTAGTGGTCAGGCAATCACTTGAACCAGTGAGCTATCCGTAAAATCAAAGGTTTTCAGCGTACAATCTGATGTCATTACTGCGAGTATAGCGCATCTATATCTCGGTGTATTACGTCGGCTCGTCATTAAGCGATGCGAATTATACAGATTATTCATGAGCACACAGACTTAAGTGTCGTTTTGACTAACACCGATTTCATCAAAGTAACGTCAGTGATATTACTCTAATAAATTCCATGAACGACATTCTCAAGACACCCTACAAATGATATTCAAGCACACTTTCCTAATTTTCCACTACAACTGGTCTGGTTTGCTGTATTACTCACAAATACTGCAAATGCTCCAAACAGAACAGAAACAGGAAAGTTGAAAGAGTACGACATAAATTATGTGATAAATGCATAATTGATGGTAAAACATGAAAGGAATATATAAAAAATAAAAAATATAAAAATTGTTATTGTTCAAGTTATTCCAGAGAGCTACATTTATGTAGAAGTCTGTAAGAGCAGAGGAAGACCTTACAAAAGAGGATCGGTCCATACGATATGTGAGAAGTCAGAAAGGACAGACATAATAGCTGCCAAGGCTAAAGGTAAAATACATATTGCGCTGACTTCAAGTACTTGGGACAAGGGTACGAAGATAATGATTGTGAATAAATCGATATTTAGAACTACTAAAATGATACCTAAGTGGAATATTGTCTAACTAGCTACTAATAAAAGTACTTACAATATTTAAAACCAAACTTACATGGGCTGACGTGAATTCGTCATGGTGTCAGTTAGTTATTTTTTTATGAACGCCACGTCAGATATCACAAATATTCTTGTCTACTCCTCCATGTAAACTAAATACTTGAGTTGGTAATACGTTCACGTCGGTAGTGTGCTGGGTTGGAATCGCATTTACTTATGAACAAGTGTAACAATTTAGAAATTCTATTAAGGTTGTGGCGACATCCACAAACAGTGAAACATACTTCCATACCATCTAACGAAGGTACACCGAACTACGGAGTAACTACTTATCCCGCATCGTGCTTTGAAAGTTTTCGCGTCGATTAGTATTTATACAACTTCCCAACATCAACCGTTGGGCCGCGGTCCGCCATGCGTGGTCACCTGTCTGGTCGGAGGATCCTCTCTGTGTGTTGTGAGGGACGAAACTCTCGTTCCTCTCCTAAAAAAAGTAATTTCAAATTGTGGCAATACACGTTGTAGTAGGTACTCAGAATATAAGATAATATTTAAGGACAATAATACTCGCTAGTATTACTTCAGGACATTATAATTGGTTGTGGTTTTCTTTCTTTTTCATTATAGTAATTGTGTGCTGTCCTGTGAATGTCAGAATAAATGTTTGTCTTTTTCTTTCTTTCAAAAACCACAGCAGGTACACACTTGAAAGCCAAATTACTAAATATTTATTTATCTCGCAAGTCACAATACAGAACACTTGTTACAATTGTATAACAAAAACGAGTAGTTGATAGGAGTGCTAGAAGCTAAACCTTTTTCTTAACCTTTTCTTTCACAGAGAGCCAACGACCTCGCTCAGCAGCACCGTAAGCTACACTAATTACGAACAATACCTGAGAATAACGAGCAATTAATTGAACCTTGCTGCAGATATAGGTTAAGCTAATAAATGAATAAAAGTACTTAGTAAACAAAAACCCTATATCATATAAATACACATTATAAAACAAAGTCCCCCGCCACGTCTGTCTGTCTGTCTGTTCGCGATAAGCTAAAAACTACTGAACGGATTTTCATGCGGTTTTCACTAATAGACAGAGTGATTAATGAGGAAGGTTTACCTGTGTAATTTGTTAAGATTTTGTATACATTTATTGAAAAGATAATTGTTGACGATCTCTGCTACCCGTGCGAAGCTGGGGCGGGTTGCTAGTAAGATATATAAAAGCCAGACCAAATACCAATATCTAAACAACAACGATTACTATAAATTTAGCTGTAGAAGTGACGTCAAGGAAAAATCTTCAAAAAGTGAAGGCGGGTAAAGAATTTTAATTTTCCCGAATTAATTCGTATTCATTTTTCAACGAATGCTGCGGTGGAAGACAGTATTAAGGACATGACAGGTACAGGATAAGGACAGTCTGTAGGAGAAGTTTTATGTTGAATCACCGAAAGCGGTGGATATCCCACTTTAAAAAGATTGATGTTGTTTAATTACTCATAGATCAAGTTAAAAAAACGAGGAAAAGAACTGTAGGTTTACTACCAAAGTGAAGAAAAAAAAAATCTAAATAAATTTAGCGCTTTTCATAACTCTGAAGGCATAGTCCACAAAAAAATATTTTTTCCTTCAAGGGGAATTCGGAAAAAGTGGCATACCCAGCTATGACATGCAGAAAAAGACTAGGAAAATCAACGCATAATGACGGTACGCTGAATTTAAACGCGTTAACACTGATGATGCTTTACAGTTTAGTTGCTACAAAATCGGTAGTCTTTCTGGAACCCATAAAAAAGTTCACTAAATAATTTCTAAAAACTGTCATGTAACAATAGTCACTTAAAATATCAGAAATCGTGTTTACAATTTAACTCGATCATTTGAACTTGCATGAGTTGGTTTCCAAGTGGGCATCTCGCTTACGCACACCAGGAAAAAAGAACAACACGTCGACACCTCCGAGCCCTGTTTGGAGATGTTCAACAAGGTAAAAAGGATTTTTGTATATGTTTGTAAATGGATTAAACATAGATCAACTATTACACACTTGACTCAAAAATATCATCAGCAGAGTGGACAGCAGCAAAAGTATAATGCCTATGATATTTAAATATTAGGCTGTATGTATTAATAGTGAGTTATTATTAATATTTACTATAGGAAGAACAACAGGCCTATGTACAATGCGCTGTGCTGTTTTCTGTGTCACAAATCAATGAAAATATATTTGTACTTGCATCCCCAACCATCGTCTTCAAATATGACCTCTAGCGACTACTGCAGACATTGAAACATACTTCAGTGCAATATATTTATGCTTAATGAAGGAAGGCTTTAAGAGATTTATCCTGAAGTCTCCTCATCACATCAATCAGCCTATCATAGTCCGCTGCTGACATAGGCCTCTCCCAATGTGCGCCACAGCACCCAAATAAATAAATAAATTACTAAAAACAAAAAATACACCAAATAAGTTTTAATTTTGATACAGAATGATATGCATTCTTATCCACCTGCAATGAATCTGAGAAAATTTATAGCCGCGACGAAACTCCCAGCACAGACGGATTACAGTATCATTTTTATACGAAGAGGTAGGTTTATTTAAATTTATGTAGCACGCTGCCGCCGTAGAGTTTTGAAACCGAACCGCTTTCGTAACGTTAAATTAATGTGGCATTGATTGTGTCGACGTATCTACTTTTAAATGGACGTTATCTCTCTACTTTTAATTGCTATTAAGCACCCGACCATAAGTTTATATTGTACTATCAGCGCCCCGCGGTTTTACCCGCGTAAGTCCCCATCCCGTTGGAATATCGGAATAAAAAGTAACCTATGCGTTAATCCAGGTCTCTAACTATCTACATACCACGTTTCGTCGCGATCGGTTCAGTGGTTTTGGCGTGAAAGAGTAACAAACATCCATCCATCCATCCAAACTTTCACATTTATAATATTAGTGGGATGGGATTTAATTTTAAAAGCAAGAAGAGGTTGACCTTTATCTTGCAAAACTAAGCTGTATAGCTAAGTTTGATTATACTAATAATTACAACGTATTTTAGAACAGAATGTCTAGCTATCATTCGTAAATGAAATATATTTGTAAAATAACAAATTCACAGACCAAAAAAAGAAAAGATTAGCCATCTATCCAAGCAACAACATAACATTCTTCCGCTGCCATTGCTTATCTATAATAGACTCTTGTAGCTTATGTCAAAGTAAGAAATATAAAAAAAAAATGAGATAAACGCTCAAACGATTTGGTTTAGAATAAATTATCAAATTCTGTTGAACTTTGACGTAACGGCGCAACATTGTTACCATTTTACTGTCCTTGCTCAGTCTTGGTAATCCATCATTCGATCTAATCGATCACGAATTCATTTCCGTAACACTCTCAACGTGAAACTCGATCCCTACGTGTCTTGTGAAAAGCGACATACTGACTTTAGACAACCATAGTAAAATTTTATATCATCTTCCTTACAGATTTGTTTATTTTTTTATGTTACTTTTCATCGTGTTAGTGATTTTGTGAGTACTTCCAAGAACTCGTTGGGATTATTGTCTTTGAACTTTCGCAACTTTTATTCATTTTAGATGTCTAGATCGAGATTGAATTGCGTTAATAGAGTACGGAAACCTTTTGTTTACCCCACGTCACTGCGATCGTTTGATCCAATTGAATCGCGCCGATCGTAGTCACAATTAAGCCCCGGGTTTACACATCTAATGAAGACGACAACTTAAAACTGTCGTCTGACAATCACGTAACTGGCAGCTTTATAAAAATGAAATTCATTTGGTTACGGAAGAGCTTTAAATATAACTATGAATGCCAAGGGGAAGACAACGAAGAATAAATAGGAAAGATCAGTTTTTTTTTAAAATACACTAATAATAACTTGAGACATCTAACGCACGGCCGTCTGATCCCAAACTACGCAGAGCCTGTACTATGGTAACCAGACTGCTGATAAACATACTTATATATTACTAAATACATACATATTATAGATAAATTACACCCAGACTCAGAAGAAATAATCGTGCTCATCATGCAACTATTAAATTTGTCCTGGGTTTGAATGCAACCCACAACCTCTAGCTAAGCAGTCAGGATCACTAACCACTAGATCAACGGCTCACTTGTTAACTCGGTTCAATGTTAAAAAAAAAGGGGAAAAGCTTGTATAATAATAATAACTTTGCGATTTTTAATAACGTATATTTGTATATAAAATGAAACTCGATGGGTTGTAATTCGTCAACATAGTCAAAAAGAAATGCGAGCAAGGAAATTAACATGTTCCAGACGCTTCGAGAACTTAAGTAGGTAAGCACTGTAAAAAATATAATTCCTTCAGAAGATAAAGCATGGAAATCTTTTGTTTAAGATAAAAACAAAATATGCAAATCTATTAAAAAAAAATTTGATACCACTTTGAAACGAAAAAGAATTTTGCAAACGATCAATCGGGGAAACTTCTTGTTATTTCAACAAGAACTGTATACCAAGTCTTGTCTCGAAAAGTATTTGTTAAACAAATGAGGCGAGAACAGGGTTGTCACGTTTCAAATGTAAAATGCTTTATTAGATGAGCTTAATAAACAATATGTAGATTTCATGGGATGTTTGATAGATTGAAATACTGTATTTAGTCATTATAGATACAATTTATAAAATATGTGTACATATAGGTAATATATTTATAACCAATAATAATATAATTTAAACTAGCGGACCTTAAATACGTAGTCTGGTGCGAACGTAATTATAAATCAATCAATTATGGATTTTCTTTTTGGTATAATAAGTGATTTCGGCAATAAAACAAATACGCTGAAGTAAAATACTAAAATCCAAAAAAATACTACAACAAACTTTTCTATAAAACTTGTCCTAGATATTGCGAACACAACAAAAAGAACAATAAGCCAAATAGTCGCAGCCGTTCTGATTTACATCCATTTGGCAACTGATTTTTATTTACATATATTATAGAATTAAAGAACTTTAAAAAAATGTGTACTGTATAAGCATCTTACACACATAAGAGAATAGAGTGCGGTGGTGAAGAGGGGTCCTGACGACATGAGATAGCGCTATGACGGTCGTACCCTAAGTCGCATCTGTAACTGATTCACATCAAAAGGTTAACTCATTACAATTCTTATACATTTTTCCAATCCTTAGATACCTAATATTGTCGAAAAAAACTTAAAATACGAATTTTCGGAACCTTTAAAGATCTCAAATGACTAGGCCCTTATAAACACTTCTAGTAATGCTAGTGACATATTGTCACACAGAGAATTTAAATTGAATTAAATTTATATAATATTGTGGAACGTACAACCCTAACTTGTCGTGTTTTGCATTCGCAAAGCGAGGCGTGGGAGGAGCTACTTTTGAATTGTAAATGTGTGTTTCTGCATAGTCCGCCCCGTAATCATTGTGGGATTCTATGATAATCAAAACGGAATTACTGTTCTAACAGGAAGATTATTGATAGACATTTGAATCTTTGGAGTGTTTAACAAGTCCAGCATAACAAGTGCGAAATGTTACATTTTAGGATTTAAAATTATAATTGCCTCGCCTATATACGCTTACGAGGTGGTAAAGGAAGGAATCGTGATCGTTATAATGATCGGTTACCTTTTATTATTTTTCGTTAATGGATTGTAACTATTGTATGAAGGTATTCGCTGATAGCGTTCTAGTCCCGCGTCAGTTACATACATAAATGCTGTGTTCTAATTCCGTAAATCGCAATAAGGATGAATTTAAACATCGATGCCAGGTCACACACAAACACGTACTGAGAAGTGGGCACATGCAATGTAATAAATTAGCTTATTCTTAGTCTACTGCTTGACACAGGTATCTCCCAAAATGCGCCATAGCACCTGGTCCTCCACCTTACTATTCACACAATGGTCCATTACAGCCGTCCTTCATGTAGAGGAGCTATTACGTATAAAAGTATATCAAAAATAATTTTAGTAATAACAATAATAACTTCACACATCTCACACACGGCCGTCTGATCCCAAACTAAGCAGAGCCTGTACTGTGGTAACCAGACTGCCGATAAACATACTTCTATATTTCTAAATACATACATATTATAGATAAATGGGTGTAAACCTAGACACAGAACAAATCATCATGCTCATCACACAATTATTTGTCCTGGGTGGGAATCGACAACCTCTGGCTCCGCAATCAGGGTCACTAACCACTAGACCAACAGGCCAGTGAATTAATAAAAATACTAGTAATGTACGAGACCCAAGTTATTGGTAATTTAATTTTTTTTTTTAAATAACGTTTGAAAGTGTCCTTAAAAAAACATTAATATAATTTTAGATCCTTCCTTGTTTTGAATATAGAAGAGAAAGCAGCAAAGAGAAAATACAATTGAAGTTTAACAATAAAAAGTTGTCCATGCTCAGCAAATCATTGGGAATGACACAGAATGTTCTGAAAAAGTTTTCCAACCGCAGCTCGGCCGATAAACTAGATTCTCTCTAGTTCTCCGTACAGTTGCAAGCGAATATTTATATTGCTTTTATTTTGATTTTTTTTTGTTGCAAAGCTTTTACTAAAACTTCGTCTCTGTAGCTTTACTTGAATATTATGGTGATTTTTACTCCCGATGGTTTTTTTAAGTGTAGGATTAACAATTTTAACTAATTAAAAAGCATTTTAATGTAGTAATAAAATTCTTATTTCTATTTTCTGCAAACTAAACTGGAACATTTTTCTCTCTTTTGATTTTGACGTATTTTTGTTGAAGCTATATTTTTTTATCCCGTTGCATTTTTAGCTTTTAACGAAGTTGCGCTTTTCGATGTATACGTAACATATGTACTATTTCTGAATATTTTACAACAAATAATTTTAATTGTTTCATTAATAGAATTATTTATACAAAAATTACTATTTTACAATTTTAATTCATACTTATGTTTTATTTAAATAAACATTGTGTGTCAAGTTTTACTTACATAGGATAAATATAGTCATTATCTAAGTGCATACAACTTGATTGACAACTAAACAGACACACTCCGGTCAAACCGGCCCATACGTGCTGAAGTATGGCTCTCCCACGATTAAAGATGTTTTTTTTTATTAACCCAACACTCCAAACTTATAAGGCGATACTGGAAGTTCATTTTGTGTCCGAGTTCACAGGGTAAAATAATTAAATATATTTGGACGAGGTGTAGTAAAGGGTAATGACCCTATTTGATAACTTTTAGTGTTTTGATTTGCAGCGTTTTTAAATTACCACTATTATCAAATTAGTACCAGACAACAGTATCAAATTGAAAACGGGGGCCTATGGTTTAATGACATCGTCATGCCAGGATTGATTGAATTGATTAAAAACAAATTGATAAAGATATATTAGATCAACATATCTGATTTGCCCATCTATCGTACTTTTAAGAAATAACAAAATAAGAAATCGTACCCCAAAGGGAAAACATAAACAAAAAATACATCTCGCAACATAACCTTATTAAATTTCAATCATCGAATTCGCAAACGCAAAACAAAATAATAAACAACTTCAACTCGATGCTGTAATCGTCTGCAATCCAGTCAGCGACGTTAAATCGAATTACTCTCGTCGTCCGTCCGCAGCTTCGCCAGTGCTGCCTGTGCCTCAATTTTTTTTTCTCTATTTGTTTTTAGAAAACATCATGTTACGCGCGAATTTCAAATTTGGGTTATTTTTAAATTGCTGACGTTGTAGTTATTTTTGACGGGGTATCTATGCTCTGATTCTGTGTAGCTATAAATGTGTATGCTATGTAGCTACACTATGTGTATTTCTGAAACTGAACGTAATTTGGTACATGACACATAGTATTTGTAATGTTTGATGTTTGTTGTTGATGTGAATACAATTGTTTGTTGAGAATATCTTAGCTAGAAGTTTTTATAGATGCACTATTCCTTTATCATTAAAAGTACAACATAAACTGCAATTAGATAAATTATATGTCATTGAAAGGATACAGACACGTCAAGATTTTATGCAATTTATATGAAGTTAATGTCGTTACACCCAAGATCTTAATTAGGTATTTTAGTAACCATTCTTCTTATGAACCAGTGTGGGTTAAGCTATCGTAAGGCCTACGGTCCACAGTCGGTCATGGTTTTATAAAAAAAAAAAGTTTGAATTTTTCTTTTATAAAGATTAGACGCAGAACGACTTGAGGGAGTTTATTTTTTCTTTCCAGCGACTGCGTAACTCCTGTTCTCTTTTTAACTTTCTAGACAAGACTCGGCCTAAATAGATGTAAATTAGGTTTAAATACTGTAATATCTGTATTTTTAAATTTATGGCCATTATTAGATTAATGAAAACATTTAGAATAAGTTTACCACCAACTATCACTGTCTAAGAATAATTTTGATCCACCCTAACAATGGCTGAAAGAGATTGCATTTAGCAATAAGGCCGTTCTTGTACATTATCTGTTTGTATGTATGATATTGCTACTATAAAAAAATGTGTAAAATTAAAGTGTTATATATCTCATCTATCTAAACTTTCATGTATGATTGTAATGTATCAATTAAATACGCTTAAATACACTTCTTATGAAATCCATTCAAAACATCATAAGATGAACATCATGAGATTATATTAATCTATTTTCAACAAACATTCCTCAATATTGGCGTCAACCTTTTTTCAAGAAAGGTTCAATTATATTTCCAACATACTTAGGTACATTTCATTCATTTATTCCTCAAATATCCGAGGTCATAGAACAAATCACTTATCCTTAGCAAACAATGCAAACATGTAAAATAAAATATCAAAATATCATTAATATCTTTACTGCTGAAGCCTTAAAAATTCTCTTATTGCTTTGAAAACGTCACTGGTAAATTCTTCTGGTCTTTCGAAAGCCGCGAAGTGTCCACCAAAATCAAAATTTGTCGTTCCAACTAGGTTAGGGTATTTCCATTTTAAAATAAAATCAGGGCTGTGAGCTAATTCATGTTTGAAACGCAGACCCCAAGTTGGGACAGATGTTGGAATCCTGTAATAAAAAACAAAAACTTATTGAGTGTATTTAACAGATATCAGATGTGTTTTATAAGCTGGTATCAAATGTGACACCAGTAGAAAACCTACTGGTGTCACAAACAAGTTAAAAATTATATTCCCCTTTTCCATTAATCTCTGATAGCCTTACTCAACGTGCAACCGCACTTATAGCCTCACAGTAGTATGTTTTAATCCCAATCTTTTGCAGGATGAATGTGCTTATCTAATCCCTTGGCTCTAGCTAATAGTCTAAGGCTTGTATTTTCCAGGTGAGTGCTGTTGTACTATACGTAGTAAACAAATATTTTTTTAAGAAATTCAAAGTTTCTTGCTACCAGTTAGTAGACCTTACCTTTTGTAAACAGCCATTTTACCAGAAGTATATTTCGGATAATAAGCTGCAAGCACTCTCCAAGTTAACAACAGCATCTTTATTGGTACGTATTAATAATAACCAAATATGTTATGGTACCACACTCATTCATATTCAAGTTAAGAGAGTCTCGATGATATCATTTACTAAAATAAATATTGTAAATAATGCTGTTTTTATTGAATACTAGACCAAGAGGATGGAAAGCATCGTTATTTATGGCGATTGAATTAGTAGTCATTCTTCATAAGCAGAAATCGGCTGAGGCGATAGGACATAGTGTCCTTCATCGTCTGGTGACCTACATATTATTTTCGAACGATTTTTATCTGATGCATTATTAACCGTCAAGATTAACTCCTTTAAGAATTCTCCGAGGCATAGAGAATGCGTAACTCTTTCTAAGCGGTTCATGGACGTACGTGTACATACGTTTTTGACTATACTGATCGCTTGGGACCCCTCAATCAATAGATATATCACTCAATAGAAACGCTCCGCTTGATTCGACTTATTTTTCAAATATAGGCTTATTCGAGAGTGAATAGAATCGAGAAGAGCTTTAAGCTTGATTAGTACCAATGTATGTATGTTTTATCACGTATATATAATAATCAATATTAATTGTCTCAAGTTGGAAATCATTGGGCGCATCTTACACTCAGATGTCTTTATTGACAAGTAGTTTTACATCGTAGAAAATGTAATTATAATCGTATGTGTGCGTGCCGAAGAAATCCAATCCCGAACTGACTTCGCTAGTTTTTTTATATTCTTTTACATTTCCGTAAAATTTTAAATACCTACTATACACTTTTCGTGATTATTGCAGATCATAAAACTGAAATCCGTATTCAGATGCGTTCAATGCGTTCAAAGATTAATAAAAGGATGACACAGCGAAATACAGCGCTTTCTAGAATTTAACTGCTTGCAGCTACCGGTGTCTATAAACACCCTTCCATTTAGCTCTGGGGCCCTACACACTGGCAACAAAATTACAACTATACTATAGTAATACTACTTAGATAGTCAGAGACTGTCCACTGTTTCTGAACGTATCCAGACACAGTGAACCTACTTCTCTATCTGTCTTTTTCAGAGAGTAGTTTTCTTTCTCGCATATCAAGTCAACCGCTCCAAACGATCCAGAAATCCTCTCGCAGTTTATGCTCTGTAAGAGTTTCAGATGTTAACTTAATAACTTACTGAGCCAAAGTCTGTTCCACTTCAGCATTTACAATGCACTCTTTATACAGCCTCATAGCTGTAGTAATACTGCCACTTATCCAGTACAACATGATATTGTCCAGCAGCTTGTCGTAACTGAAGTATTTGTCCAAACCACCATCCTGTGACAATTTGTTCGCTGGATCAGTAAAGACCATGAATTTGTCTAGGATGTAAGCTGCGAGTCCTGTTGGCGAGTCTTGGAGAGCAATTCCTGTAAAACATAATCAGATTAAGTCAGAGCTCTTGCTTTAAGAATATGAACATAGTATAGTGTAGTCATTATTTAAATGAAATGTAAATTATTATTGTAGACAAGCCGACTGGACAGACGCTAAAACCTTATTTGCCGCTTTATTAATTAAAAATTGCCACCTCCATTCAGCCATCCTCAAGATATGCCTTTACCAACATACGACATTTAATTTTTAATTATATACATTTATACATCCTTATAAAGAATCAATCGTAAAAATTCACAGGTACTGTAATGTTGTGTTAACAAAACTTAATTGTTTTATTACAAATAAGAATAATTAAAATCTTTAACAGCAATTGTTTCAAAACAAATTATAAATTGATGGTTCCTAAGAACGAATGCCAATAATGGGGCTTTCAACCGTCAAGTCTGAGAACTTAATATGATCCCTATACAAACTCATTTACTGTCGCAGATACAAAGAAGACCATTTATGCCGCGTTCCTATGATCAAGAAACGATTCGTTTTGCTTACGGACGGTAAAATTTCGTTAAATTTTCAACGAAAATTTTACCGTCTGTAAGCAAAACGAATCGTATCTTGATTATAGGAGCGCAGGATTAGACCATTACAACAAGAACAACCAGTAACCACGAGTAGCACACGTTCAACGTGCAATTCAACTACTCAAATTATTTTGTTTTTTATAAAAGTAAATAAAGTTTCACCTATTGTATCCGGTTTAGTAGATTGTAGATGCATATAGCCAAATTCTTCTATGTAAAATTTAATTTTCTCCGCCAAAGGATACCATTTATCTGCATGTTCTCCAGCAATATACGACGGCCAAATAGAACCAAGTAGCCAAGCCCAGATTGTATTTTTAGCAAAATTGACCGGCAAATTTGTATGGAAACCAAGAACTTCATATTGGAAGATGGTAGCCATGTTGGAACCAATGGCGTGGCCAAAATCACCTCCTTGTATGTAATAATATTTGTGTCCAATTCTGTGCATAAGATTCCTCATTAAAATTGCTATTTGGTGTGGTGACAATCCTGGACGAACTGGTGCCTGGAAGTAGTTCTCTTTGAGAATATGTTGTAGATAAACATTATCTATAGGTGAGCTTGAAATTGACATTATTGTTATTTTTTGGTATTTAAAAAAAAACTTGTTGTTAATGTTACTACTACAAAAAGAAATAGTTTTTTTTTTAGTCTTTAACATACTAAATAAATGTAAAAAAGTCTGTGTTCAAGTTTTAAGACTAAATTGGAAGTACCTTTAAACTTACCGTAAATTTGCTCTGATTATGATTTAAGTAAAATGAACTATGGTTACTCTAAAAGTAGTTCTATCAAACGTCAGTTTTGACAATTACAAGACCTTGAAACACAGACGTAAACGGAAAAAATATGTAAAATAACTTACCTCAGAGAATATAAATCCAGGTATACTAGGCGCGATAACTTCAAACACGAAATTGTAACCCGGTCTTGGTGTAGTTAACAACGGAATAGCTTCGTAAAATTCTCTCACAGATCCTGGCCAACCATGCAATAATAGCAAAGGTAAGACCTGTGGAAAGGGCATCGTATTATGTATTGTATCCGTTATTTCGATGGTTGGAGTGGTTATGGGTTTAAACCTTTCGCAGTACGCTATTGACATGAACCATTTCTAAGAAAATCAATTAGCTTAATAACAATATAATTTGTTCATTTTAATTTCAAAGTTAAATTGATCCATTACATTGCTGATAAGTCAAAGGTAAAAAAAAACAAAATAATATACTTTTTTTTGATAAAAGACAACTCCCGCACTAGAAATATGTATGTATGTATATATGTACCTCAATTTTACCGGCACGATAGAGGTCGCAATTATGCACCGATTGCTTTTAAACTTTGACGACAAATCAACAGGGCAAAAATAAAGGTTAAGTTCGTGAATGGGGAATATTCCCCCAAAGGGGGATAGTCTACAGATTTTCAAAAATCAGTTTTTTCAGCATAACTTCTTTCCTATGGAAAATTTTTGAGCCGTTGAACATTAATAGCATGCCCATAGTAAATACAAACATTTTTTAATATGAACCCTAAATGATTCCATCCTTAACTTGGGGAGGGGGGAAAAACCAAAATTTGTTGGAAAAAAATTCGTAGCTACGAAACTGTAAACTGAAAGCTAACTTTTTTTTTTCTCTACAATGTAGACTAAAAAGTTTTTAACGCGTCTTATACTTTTGAAGATAAAAATTTAAAAAACACGAAATCTACCTCTGCGGGCCTGCTGCGGGACCGGTTTTTATTTTTTTATTACAGACTTGCAATTTAATTGTAAATTGATAGCTGTATAAAAAACATTGAGCAAGCATTGTGAGAGTTTTTTTTTTTAGATTTCATTTTGAATTTACTATTTTACATAAAAACCCCTTTTATGTAACATGGAATTGTAATTTAGTATGTTTATAGTATTGCGGAGCATATAACCTGCCGCTCGTTGATAATAAGTGGTTGGTAGTTTATAGACGCGAATAAATATTGAAAAAAATTGATATCAAAACCCATCTGTATATGTTGCCGGAACTAATCCTTCTAACATTATAAACGTGAAAATTTGTGAGAATGTATGGATGCATTGATATATGGATGTTTGTAGCTCTTTTAAGTAAAAACTACTGAACCGATTGCGATGAAATTGCTTTGTGTGTGTATAGCTGGAGACCTGATTTAACACATAGGTTACTTTTTATCTCGATATTCCATAATCATCGGGACTTACGCGCGTGAAACCATACAACAACATCAAAGTTCAGTATTATCGCGCAGAATAGCGATAGCGTAAATAAAAAAAAAACAACTCGCGTTCAGCATTTTTCGTTGCGTTAAAACTTTTTTTTCGACTAGCCAGCCGCCAAGCGTCTGAAGTGTAACGTGCGATAAGGAAATTCGATCCAATTATTATGTGAAGGTATAACAATCATATAAAATAAATAAAAAGCAAACTTACCCGCACATTCTTATCCACTTTCGGCTTTACATGAATATAATGAATATCTAACCCTTGTATGCTAGTCTTGTACTGCTCAAATTTGTTTAAGAACTTAGGTCGTTGTCGAAACTCATACTTGAAAATCCAATGAGAATAGAATTTGGCAAAAGCTTCGCTATTCACACCATAAGTCCAAGCTGAATCATCAAAGCTATTCTTCTTCACCGTTCTTCGATACATTTCGAAGAGACTTCTGAGTTTTGATTCCATCTGGAATTATATATTATGTTAACTATAAGGAAAACAATGCACCAAAAGCTTTTGTCGTTATCGAGAAGTCTAACCGCATCTACGTAAGTTGTTGAGCCTAAAATAGGCAGTCATGGGACTACCGACAGAAGTGAAAACTTAAACGAAACGACGAACTTAAAACGTCACAGGCAGGTTGGTGACATTAATTAATAAGGAGCTGACAGAACTCAATGTTTAAGGTAGCGCCCTCTAGTGGATCGACGTGCGTTAGCGTGACGGTCACGAGTTCAGTGCTTTTTCGCCATAGCTGCACAAACGTGTCTAAAGAAGTTTTCACTTCAAAAACTAAAATGGTCAAAGTGAACACCTACAAAATTATAATGGTATGCCGCCACTGCTAGACATTGACAATTTTTGTGCCTACGTCTTTATTTTCATAAATAAGAAGAAATATTTTAAGAAGATCAAGAAATATTTTCTTGTTTCTTACTTTTTAAATCACTTATTTTTTCGTAGTCGGCAAATAAATATATTTTTTATTTGCGGAATCCTTTCAGAAATTAAAAGTTTTATGCTAAAAAACCTAACAGTGTAACACAAAATATTATTATATTTTTGTAATTGACTCTCTGTTCATCCATCAGACCAATGGTTTTTTTTTAACTGTTTTGGAAAACGGACTCGAGCCCCTTTTAAAATACTTGTGGTTTATAATCATATTGATTATAATATATTATTGAAGTCAAAATCTTAATACCTCTATTATAACACTGAACAAATGAGTTGGCAGGCCAACATAGCAAGTCGCCACATAGTGTGTAATTCATTCAGAAGTTCTATCTACGTACAAAACATATGTACCGATATAACCAGTGCAATGTTCCTAACTATAATAATAAGTAAATAATTAAGAATCTACACTAATATTATAAAGCTGAAGTGTTTGTTTTTTTGGTTGAACGCTCTAATCTCAGTAACTACTGGTTCGAATTGAATAAATATTTTAGTGTTGGATACCCCATTTATGAATATATATAATATCACGCTACAACCAATAGAAGCGGAGCATTAATGCAAAATGTTGCAAAAACGGAGAAAATTAAGAAAGGCGGACGCGGTCAGATAGTTATAAATTACGAAACTAACTCTATCTGCCGTTTATTTTTCAGGCCTAAACGGCTGAATCAATTTTAATAAATTTTGACATAGAAATAGAAGTGATTTTGGGGAAGGACATAGGTTACTTTTTGTTGCAAAGATAAAACATGAATGTAGAGAAATAGAGAATTAATGAATTGTATCGAAGAGATACTACGCAGACAACTTCGCGGGCACCATCCACGTGTATAAGTTTAACAAATAACTAGATAAATAACATTATGAAGTCAATCAAGCATGCTCTCTAGTTTACTTTCACTCTCTTCTAATTAAATACAGGTTCATTTTATACCAGCGCAATAGACGTACTTGACATAAATTACATTCTTTGAAGCGCTAGGGTGCTTTTTCTATCTTAATTCCAATAAACGTAAGCATTAGAAACTCGTAAATAAAAAGACTTTCAAATGGTAGATACCAATGTACCTACTATTACTATTGCTCTGTGGGGTCGGCAATTTCAAGACACTTTTAATAATGTGTCTTGAAATTGCCGACCCCACAGAGCAATAAACTTTATGAGCTAAAAAGGCCAATACGGTACTTGACGTACGGTTTTAATGTTTGGTTTGACAATTAAAATTTAAAAACAAGATACTAATTTTAAGAATATGAGAAACATAACTGCCCTGACAAATAACGAAACACGCGCCGTACAGCCGACATATTGATTTTTTATAAAATTAAAGCCAGTGTCACTCAGGATGATAATGATACATTCATTTCTGTTCAGGCATGTAGAAGTACTGATGGAATAAAGAAACTCACATACATACAGGTGTATTTGAAAAAGAAATCTTTAACTTTACAAATTCCACCTACTTTTATGAAAACGGTGGCAAATTACCTGGAAATTCAAACGGTCATAACTAGTAAACAAATAGTTTTTTTTTTTATTCTTATGATAAGTGCATGCTAGAGTGTTATTTTTTAAACACACTCTGTATATACATGAACAATGAAAACATTACACTCCTTCTCTGGGCAGCTGTGTAATAAATATATTTGTTCTATTCTAATACAATTAAATAAGAATATTTTTATGCTTTATCACTACATATTATAAAACAAAGTCCCCCGCGGCGTCTGTCTGTCCGTTCGCGGTTTTCACCAATAGACGGAGTGATTCATGAGGAAGGTTTAGGTGTATAATTCATTAAGGTTTTGTGTGAAATGGCTGAAATATGACGATGATTGTTGAAGATATCGGAAAAAATCAATATGTGCTTTGTTACCTGTGCGAAACCGGGGCGGGATGCTAGTTTTAACTATAAGAACTTCATACCTTATTTGCGTCTCTATTTAAAACCCTACCAAAAGTATTTAACATAAAACAATCAACCACAAATCTGTTGTGCTAGATAGATTAGAACGCGAGAAAAAAATCTGATTGTACACGTTTGAAAGCCGACTTGTCATCACAGGAGGACGTAGATATATCATATCATTACCATAATATTTACACACATACTCACCGCATCCGAATACACAATTTTATAAGGCCTGATAGATGTATCTTGAGGTTCTGTTGTATTATGCCCCCACCACACATTTAAATCTAAATTGGGCATATCAGGAACGTGCACTATGCTCTTGTATATCATATATCCCGCTATTGATACGCCTACTAGAATAATTGCTGATAAAATGGACAATACCTAAAACAAGAAAATATTTTTGTTCATAAAATTTTCTGATTTCCATCGGTCGATTTTCTTATTCATAGGTATGAATTTGAATGAAGATATGAGTTTTGACCAAAACTCAACAAATACCATCGAACAACCATAGCATTCACCGGATATGACTCCGGCGGATTTTTTCTGTTTCCAAAACTCAAATTAAAACTTCGAGGTAACGTAACTTTTTCAGTCGATAGAAAATATCAAAGAGAACTAACTCGCGGCGAGAACTGAAGTCGATTCCGGCAAATGCATTAAAATTTTTTTTTGATAACTGGATTATTCGTTGGCATAAGTGTATTATTTCTGAAGGGGCCTACTTTGAAGGCGATACAATAAATTTGGAAGAATAGTTAACATTTTATGCTTATTGACTTTTTCCCGGTACTTTCTTGACAGAGTAGTATATATTATATGTTTTGAAGTATGTAACTACAGATTTTTAAAGCGGGATGGTTTTTAAAGTACTGATAGGTAATTAATTAACGCATAGAGTTCCTCATTCACTAGTCACTGCTAGTTTAGATCCTGGTAAATCATCGTATGGTAGTATGAAAATAATTTATTTACGCAGTATTAAGCAACCTTAGCAATGAATGTAATCTAAATACTTGTTTAAATTATTTAACACTATAACTAAAATTATTGATTAAACGACGATTAAGCGACGAATTAAAGATTTGAGATTATATGTTAAGAATAATTAGTTCATTAACCGACGAAAAAAAAAGGAGGTTCTCAATTTGACCGTATGTTTTTTTGTACTAAATTTTATCACAATAAATTATATGAAAAATACATGAAACAATATAACAATCCAAATGTAAAAGAAGGTTTATATAAAAAAAATGTTTTATTACTTAACCCCTGGAGTTTAACGTGGGAGAGCCATGCTTCGGCACGTATGGGCCGGCTCAACTCCGCTCGATACCACGGCCTCACAAAAAACCGGCAGTGAAACAATTGCAATTGCTTGCATTGCTTTTCGCCGCGTGAGTGAGGTTACCAGAGGCCTAACCTAACCCTTCCCTCTCCCTTATTCCCGTCCTTTCCTCCTCTGTAATCCCACTCTCCCCTTTTCCCACCTTAAAGGGCGGCAACGCACTTGTGACTCTTGAGTTACAGGTGACCATGGGCGGCGGTGGTCGTTTAAGATCAGATGACCCGTCTGCTCGTTTGCCCCCTACAACATAAAAAAAATTATATTATATGTCCAATAGATTGAGCTTGGTGGCGATCGATGGTCTGATGAGGGGCTAGGAGATAAATAGTGGAAAATCCTTTTTTCTTTTTCTTTTTTGTTCGATATTTAGCGACTGCTTCGGAGACATAAACAATGTAATAAAAAAGTATCACTTCATTCCAAAGAGTATACAAACACAACGTTAAACTATATTCTGCCATAAAAACAAAAAAAAAATACAGTCGAATTGAGAATGTTTTCCTTTTTTGAAATGTATTCAATAGTTATGAATCTAAAACAAAACTCACCGAAATATCGCTATTCTCGGCTTTCGTCCTAACATCTTTGCCACTACTTTTTTCTTTCTTTTTAACTTTTTTATTCATTATCACGTCTTGTGCCTACGGTCGAGTGAACTGTACTAAACAGAATATATTTTATCTATGGTTATCAATGTGTCACGAATGTGTTATATGTTATCTGTTTACATAACTTTTAATCTATTGATAGTAAATGACTAAATTTTACAATCAGAAATAAACACGTACATAATTTGAACAGTTAGTTACTCGCAAATTACATGTTGTTTAAATCCGGATTAATGTAATACGGTAATAATTAGAAGGCTTAAGCCCCAATTTACACATTTAATGAGCACAAAAGTCGAGAAATTTAAAAAAACAATTAGGTACGCTGGTACGTGTGAGGTTAACAACTGGTAGATTTTAAGCCAATTTCTGTGCGTTTTATATCATAGTTACTACTACACTACAAATAGATATAAATATATATATATAGTAGTGTGGTGTTTTAAATATAACATTACTTGCTGAAAAACTACTACGTCACTACAACTACTAATTCAATAATAATGTATTAAAGCGCTGAAATATTTTAGTATTTTGAATATTTATTTAATCTACTTGGAATTACACCTACAACCACGAATTTTATTATCAACACAAGATTGTATTAGCACACTTTTGCTATGGGGAAAAAGCACTAACCTCACTTACTCGGCAAAAAGCAATGCAAGCATTGCTTCACTGCCGGTTTTCTGTGAGGCCGTGGTATCAGCCGGCCCATACGAAACGAAGCATGGCTCCACGATAAAATATGGCTCTCCTAAGATAACATGTAACATGTAAGGTTTTAAATTTAAAATTGTAAGAATAACAAGATAGGCTATTTTCCAATCATTGGACTCCACAATATTTGTTATTGTTTGTTTATTTAACAAACATGGGTTTCTATTGCATCATTCAAATTATAATTCATTAAGTAATCAGTGTTATGCCTTTTGCATTCAAGTGGGAAACACTCGGTGCAGCATGGTTTTATATTGAGAGTGCAGTTTCTGGGTCATTCGTTTCATGTAGCAGAGTGCAGCCTCAAAGATGAACAAGCTCCATGATTTTTGATTTTGCCAGGACACATAATATATATTATAACAGCTTCAATACAAGAATCTATACTAATATAATAAAGTTGAAAAGTTTTATTGTTTGTTTGTTTGTTTAAACGCGATAATCTCCTTATAATCATCAGAGTCATCAGTAGATGCAGTACACTTCCAACCGGTCAACTTGGAAGTCAAAGAGGGAACCCTATGTACAGCAGTGGACGTCCTATAGCTTATGTGATGATGATGATGATGATAACACGATCACATACATTTACCTGTCCCGGCTTTACTCGACATTTGTGGCAAGGCTGATTTTGTTATATTAAGTTATATTGACGAAGCAGATAATATTAGCTGGTCGTCAGTCATCCGGTTTTGCTAGCGTTTGGCGTGGGGGCGGCTTTAATTTTGTAAAAAAACTCCTCGCAACTTTCGTGCGTTCGATTCCCACCCAGGACAAATAATTGAGTAATGAGCATGATCATTTGTTCTGTGGCTGGGTGTAATTTATCTATAATATGTATGTATTAAGAAATACATAAGTATGTTTATTAGCAGTCTGGTTACCATAGTACAGGCTCTGCCTAGTTTGAGGATCACACGGCCGTGTGTGAGATAAAACTAAAAATTAATTTGTGAGCAGTATATTCATGAGTCAGTCACGCGTTAAAGTTGTAAAAACCTCTGCTTTATATGGCTAAATATATGGTTTTCATAAGAAAATCATATATTTTTGTAACTGATCCGACATAAGGAGGATGTTCTCAGTTTGTCGCGATCTTTTATTTTTTTTATGTATTTTACCCGATTACTCGAAGATGGCTAGACCGATTTGGAAAATTCTTTGGTATACCCAAAGATTTTTTTTGGGTATTTTTATAGTAGTAATAATAATACTATTAATATTTTTATTTTATTTTTTTATATCTGAATGTATTTTATTTGAAAAATGTAATTTATATGTATATTCAAGTGAATAAAGAGAATAATAACCATTATACACACCTAATACACGGCTGTCTGATCCCAAACTAGGCAGAGCCTGTACTATGATGACCAGACTGCTGATTTACAAAAACAGTGATATTAAGAAATATTCATTATGACAGAAATTTCAGGAATAGCATCCATACTTTATTTTGTTTTATATTTATTGTAAAAACCTTCCATATAATTTTACAAACTGATCTCAGTTTGTAAAATTATGCAATGAAAATAGTCTTAAAAAGGTCCCAAGCAGACAAAAAGACAGAGACTAGCATCTTGCATGAATCATCAATAACAGTATATTCAAAAACAAATGATCATAAAAATTTACCTGTCTGCCCCCTATAATATAAAAAAAAATCTTGCGTTGTATCTACAACAACTTACTCCTTGTGTGGTCCCCCTATAGGACTTACGTATAAGTAGAAGTTATAGCAGAATGTGTTCACTTTATTGGTGTACTGCTTCTAGTATTTTGTTAGCTACTTTATAACCTTGAGCTAGTGTTAGCTATTACATACAGGCTGTTATAGAAAGGTTTGATCTAATTTTAGGAACGTTATGTGTAACCGACAATGATTTAAGGTTCCTACTTTTTTATTTTATTTTAACACATTAAGAATTTTCATGTCAATTTCAATGATTATGTTTTTTTTATGCAGACCTTTTCAGGAAAGTCTGCCTATTCCATCAACATCCTTGGTATTAAATACGTATATTTTTATTCATGTCAGCCCTCTCTCATATAATATTAGCTTTATCGATTAATTTTGAAGTTTAATTTATTAGTTTCAAAATAAGAATTATGTAAGTATAAAAAGTAAGATTTCCATATAAAAAATCACAAATAAAAAAAAAAGTGTGTGTGTGTCCAATTCACACACAGAAGTGAAACTTCAAAAAAGTAGCCTACTAGAGAATGAGAAATAATAAAAAGTAAAAATAACACAAATAATTTACTAATGTTAATAAATTTAATTTTAGATAAGGTCTATAAACGTTATTGGTCAAATTATTTTATTTTTATTTTATTCAATAGCTACAGATACAGACAACACATCAAGATATACAAAGAATGGCCTTAATAATAAACAGTTAGCAAACTTGAAGTCCAGTTACAGCTGTACACAACTTTCAAAACAAACAATGCTTCGTTTTCAATATAGATTAAGGTTGGGTTTAAATGTAAATTTGTAAAGATACAATTGAGTATAAGTGAAATGTGGAGAAAAAACATGTAAAATAAATTTAATACGCAAATGCACAATAATTACACCACGTTGACATTGACATATTTTCTGAAGGCTTGGTCCGCAGGCGCAAAGACAAAGATTATAGGAGCTTTATCATAAGAACTTTATCGTGATGTTTCCGTTTCATCGAATTTCAAATCACAACGATCCCAAAGAAGTTTCACTTCAAAAATTGTTAGCTATTATATTACTCACGGGGTCTACTAACGATGATAATATGACCCTAAAATATGACAACATTTTTTTTTTTTATATTATAGGGGGCAAACGAGCAGACGGGTCACCTGATGGTAAGTGACTACCGTCGCCCATGGACACCTGCAACTCAAGCGTCACAAGCACGTTGCCGGCCTTTGAGATAGGAGTACGCTCTTTTCTTGAAGGTTTGAAGGTCGTATCGATCCGGAAATACCGCAGGCGACAATTTGTTCCAGAGATTGGTTGTGCGAGGCAAACAAATTCTGGAAAACCGCACAGTGGTGGATTGCCAATTATCCAGGTGATGGGGATGAAAGTTTGGTCGCGTTGAACGATGGCAAAACGTTGCGGCCGGTATAAGTCTGAACAATTCCTTTGGAGCACTCCCCATGATACATGCGATAGAGAATGCAGAGTGAGGCTACAGCTCTACGCAACGCCAAGGGGTCAAGCCGATCTGAAACATCCTGGCAATCGATGATTCGAGTCGCTCTCCGTTGAATGCGGTTAAGAGAGACAAGCTGGTACTGGGGTGCTCCTGCATAGATATGAGAACAGTATTCCATATGCGGCCGAACCTGCGCCTTATAAAGTTGTAGGCGGTGGGCCGGGGTGAAATACTGTCTCGATCTGTTGAGCACACCAAGCTTCTTCGAGGTTAATTTGGCCTTACCCTCCAAGTGACCGCGGAACTGGACTTCGCTCGATATATCGACGCCAAGGATTCCGATGCTGGCTGTGGCAGTTAGGGAAGTGCTGTCAAAGCGAGGTGATATGACAAACGGTATCTTTTTAGCGGTGAACGCGCAAACCTGTCTTCGTTGGGTTAAATTGGACTAGATTAAGTCGACCCCAATCGGAAACTCCTTGTAAGGAGGCTTCGATTTCGGACACAAGTTTGGATCGACTCTCAGTGACGTTTTCCCGAGAAATCTCTCGTACTATCATCGGCATAGCAATGAATGCTGCTGATTTGCAGCATATCATTGATATGCAGAAGAAACAGCGTGTGTGATAGCACACAGCTTTGTGAGACACCAGCATTCACAGACTTGAAGTCGGAGCATGCACCGTCGACAACGACCTTGATGCTTCTGTCTGCGAGAAAACTGGTGATCCAGTTGCATAATTTCTCGGGAAGCCCATAGGAAGGAAGTTCAAAGCCATCTAATTATAAGCACAAACCGTTCTCCGCAGTTTCAAATGCGTTTATGATTACTGCTCCGCTAGTGCCGAATGGTGTTACAAGCGTTAAAGACGCCATTAAGGGGTTACCACTCACCTCACCACCTAAGGTGACAGTTTTTTTTCCCCCTGAAACCCCCTCGGGTCGTCACACCACCGGATTTTTCGGTGGGGCAGTGTATCGGAATCAAACCGACTAAAACCACTCCGCCACTCGGTGCTATTACGTCGATTTTTGCTATTGTGACTTACGTCGATGTATGGAAGAGTATTTATACAACGGCTAATATAAGTTTGTTTTTAGGAAAAACGGGAAATAATATTCCAGAATCAATTCCCACGATAGACGAACTATCTACATACAAGTGTGTGAAGTGGTGATTTCATCCAGAAAAAAGTTCTGTTACCGATTAAAGAGTATAACAATATTCAGATACAATGAAACGTAGAACAGTCAAATAATTACGTAAAAACTCGCTCATCGATATTCGTGTCCTATTTATTGGCTTTCCCTCACTGTGAATAACAAAACGATTCGATGTGATCCGATTTTAAATTCTTATTAAAAGCTTCCTCCCCTCTTTTGCGTCGAACGAGCTTAGCACTTCAATCCGACACGGTTCAAATCGATTGGTGTACTCATTTTTTTGTACAAAGTAAGTACTAAGTTATAACTCGTGTTTTGCATACAATTGACTGCATAACAAATTATGTAGTCCAATTATTTTATTAAGATAGCATAAGCCCCATTGAGATTTATATTATCTTAATAAAATAACTTGTTTCCTTGGATTGATGTAAGCTTCTTAGTAACAATTTATACGTCTCAGTGTGACCTGGTTAAATTTGACAAACGCAGGTCATGCTGTCACTTTAAATTAATGTGTGTGTATTGAATATAATATCATAAGTAATGTAAGTGTTGATGTTAATTATTTTATTTAATCCAGAAAAAAAAATGAAATAAAAAAGGTAGCGTAGAATTTGATACAGAGAGCTCAATGTCGACAGGAATGTAAAATTTTGAAGGAGGCCTAAACCACAGATTACTAAGTAGTTACTACGTAACAGATAAATCACTCCCTACAAAAACGTCCATACGTACCGTTTTAATTACCTACTCTTTCCGATCGTCGACCGACGATTATTATTGCCTCGCAATAGCGCATGGTTGCGTTGCCGTAACTGAGTTTAGGGTAACCTCTTTTTATGTAATATTAAATATCTATATTATTATAAAAAAGGCTATGTTAATTAAGTAAAGTTTTATTACACAAAAAATCGGGTGTGTTACCTGACTTAGATAAGTGTAACACTTAATACCACGTCCCTGTAAGTTTACTAATACGAAACACTGAACAACAAATCGCTTCTCCGAAAAATTTATCGCTTGCTTAACCAAACCTCTAACGAGAAACATTAATACTTTATTCGAGAAAAGAAACTTAAAGAATTTGTCGTAGCGTGATGTTATATAGCCTATAGCCTTCCTCTATAAATGGATAGTCCATCCAACACAAAATTTTAAGAATTTTTCAATTCGAACCAGGAGTTCCTGAGATAAGCGCTTCAACCAAACAAACGAATCTTCAGCTTTATAATATTAGTATAGATGTAATGTAGTGATAAATCTAAAGAACAATGTTGCATATGTATATTGTTGATGCTCCTTAATTTAAGTTGAGTACCTACATCCAAATCTTTCCCAATCAAACGCGTGGAATTCACGACATGAGTAGATGCGTCGTTGTCCTTGACGACAATAGTGCCGACAAAATCTAAAAACGAAAAGTTTCGGTCGGCTGGACGCACCGCTAGCGCGGTGGCGTTTTGGTTTTGGACAAAAAAATAAGGTACCTAGGTACTAAAGATTTTATTTCTTGTAGTTATGACATTCTTATAAATATAAACCAATAAAGTATCATCTACTAAAAATTATAAAGGTAAGGTATTTAGTACTTACCTAAGTATATATTTTTTCCATAAATAGAATCTAAAAACCATTTAAAAATTACGTATTTTCTTTACTATTATAAATATTTAATAAGAATGGTAAACCATTATTAATTACTTTTATTACAGAATTAACTATTTGTATTCGAAATAAACACTTGATTAATTAAATAAATTGTTTTTTGTATATTAAAGAAAGGGCATAAAAATCCTTATCTAAAAAACAACTCTATGTGACAGTGAAAACCATATTAACGATTATTTATTTGTAACAGAAACCAAAACATCAAAAATAAAATAGCAAATAGGTTGAGTTGGGAAAAAAAAAGATATAGGATGAAACGTCATCGGATGAATACGGAACAACCCCAAAATAGAACAAAATATATTTGAAAACAAAAACAATTACAGATTTTGTTAATTTTTTCTCTTACTGGATCTACATCCATGTACAGCACATAAACTACCAGAAACCATGTCAATTTGTCTGTATTTAAAGTATATAAAGGTATAAAAATACAATTTCGAATTACGTAAAAATTCAAAAATAAAAGCGTGCGCGCGCGGTACAGCTGTCGGCAACCCACTGCGCGAGACTGCGTATAAGGGCCGCCAGCGGCCATGCTGCCGGTAGTTGTTTAGCGCACGTTAGTACATCGAGTGGCATAGGCCTGCCTAAACTAAGATGGTCGAAAAAGGCTTAAATATTCTTGATATCAAAGAAAATAATGTTGGTAAAAAAGCCTAAAAGATAACATAAATGAAATTTTAGGCTTTTTATTGCTTCATATTAGCAGTAAAGTAAAGAATAATTATTTAGTACTAGCAGCGCCCCGCAGTTTCACCCGCGTAAGTCCCGATCCCGTGGGAATATCGGGATAGAAAGTAGCCTATATGTTAATCCAGGTCTTCAGCTATCTACATACCAAGTTTCATTGCAATCGGTTCAGTAGTTTTGGCTTGAAAGAGTAACAAACATCCATACATCCATACATCCACACATCCATACATCCTCACAAACTTTCACGTTTATAATATTAGTAGGATTTGGTATTCATTTCAACTTCATTCGTCAAAATATAGCCATCTTGACAAACAGACAACAAAGTGATCTTATCTTATTATAAGGGTTCCTTTTTTTCCTTTTGAGGAACGGAACCCTAAAATTATAAAAGAGGATACCTACAGCTGCAACTACCCGTAACGAATTCCACAGATGTTTGTATAGCATCCGGGACCGACGACTTAACCTACCTTCTCTCCGAGGCACCGAGGTCTCAATGTGTTAAGAATGGTCACCCATCTTAAGACTGACCTGGCTAGTATAACATAACCTTGTAATGTGCTAACATACTCGGTTATCACGTAGCCACGAGCCCCACTAAATATTACTTTATAATATTCAAATAGACTGCAAAGCATAGTTTAGCATGAAAACGAATCAAAGCGCAAACTGGGATAGAATCGTTCCATCCGACAAGACAAGCAGACGTCTAATCTACATAATGCCGACGCTGGTGATAGTTGTGAGCTTGGCGGGGTAGGAAGCGAACTCCCAATAGTTTTTGTCGCGAGTATTTCATTGTGAGCGTTGTTAAGATGTAGTAGGCAGTGACTTACCTCATTATTTACAAGTGTCACATAACAGTGATAGTACTCTGAAATAAGTTGAATAAACGCCAGAAAATGTCACATAGCTTCACAAATCTTATCTTAGGGAGATAAGATTTGTGGCCTTTTATGGTATATTAAATTTAATTCCTTTTTTTTCTATCTAAGGTGACATATATTAGACACCCTAATGATAAATGTAACTTATAGTTTTAATGTCGGTGTTGCTATTTAATTATATCAAGCAATATACTCTTATTATTAAAGTTGGCGAAATTTGGGTATTTAGTACACCTCTGAATTCGTATAAATTAAAGGGTTTATATATGTATGTATGTATGAAACCTCGGTGTTCTGTGAGGTGGAGTTGCTTGCACAGTTCAGCGGCTCTCTCAGTTACAGCAAAACTTGCTCGTCTTTCATCTTACTAATATTATAAACGTGAAAGTTTGTGAGGATGTGTGGATGTATGGATGTATGGATGTTTGTTACTCTTTCACGCAAAAACTACTGAGGCGATTGCTATAAAACTTGGTATGTAGATAGCTGGAGATCTGGATTAACACATAGGCTACTTTTTATCCCGATATTGCCACGGCATCGGGACTTACGCGGGTGAAACCGCGGGGCGCAGCTAGTTAAGAATATTCTCGAGATCTTGCAGAGAGTCATGCTTGACACTGCTTCCAATCCTAAGTAGTTTAAGTTTAAAATGTGAGTCGATGATTAAATGTGAGTAATTTTGCTGTCAAAACTAACTAATTTGAAATTTCTGGAATACGGAGATCGATGTCGCATAACCTTGATATATGATTCTACAGTAGCGTACACACACATATGTGCCTGTATAATAAACCAATAAAAACGCAATCAATTCGATCCGCGCCTCCCCTCAGTATGTCCTCACCACAATCCACACAGACATCGGTAATCCCCATAATGGATGAAGATTTGATCGTCTTCGGTAAAATCGTAACAGATTTTTGTTCAATTATCAATCGATTTGATTTGTTGACGGTACATTTTGTAGCAATCTATTTGTAATCATGGCTCCAGTGTTGTAGAAAATGATGGACGAATGGTGTTGAATTATTGAGCAAAATTGGGGTTGCCTACTTATTATTTATGAGAAATTTTATAGAATTTATCAAAAAGCGGTAGATGATTTCTTTTTTTTGTGTAATGCGAAGTAGACGTCACTATAGAGAAATAGAAATTTACCTACTTTATAATATCCCTGAGACATATAACGCAGCGCCAAACCTAAACTAAGAAGGCCTTGTACTATGTGTTCTAGAACACGGATAAATAATAATTACAAATTCCAATTGATAAGATTACTAGTGGTAATTGAAACCTTTAGTAAATGTATCAGGATGCATGTAAAAAGAGGTAAGACTGTTAAATCTGAAGGGATGGAACTCTCAGATTCCACACACCTTAGATGTCTTTCCGCCAACGAAACTTACAAGTATCTAGGTATCTCACAGTCGTTAGGCGTAAATGAATTGTCTATGAAGCAATCGTTACAAGAGCGCTTGTTTGGCCGCCTGAAAAAAGTATTCAAACGTCTTTTGTCAGGTGGTAATAAGGTGCGGGCCTATAATGATTGGGTCATACCAGTTACCTACTTCTTTGACATACTTAGATAAATGCCCTGGATAGAAGAGTACATTGCTAACCGCGTACCGAATGCACCATCCACGTTCATTGGTCATGAAGTCATGAGATTGTATATGGGTCATTGTCAAGTTTTGCGCTGGTAAACGTAACTTCATACGATAGAAATATAAAAAATATGACATTCCTTTAACAATTGAATTTTAGTCTATTATAGTCGGCCGAGATGTTTAACTAATAATTTAAGATTTTAACAGGACTTTGTAGGCCAAGTAAAAAAAATACAACTTTGTTACCATTACTTTTTACCTTTTATTACGAAATTAAACAAGTCAAACGCAAACATTTCGTTATTAATATTATTTACAGTCCTTTTATCGTATAGAAACACTCGGAAACAGAAGATTTTTCTAAAGTTTAACAAATACTAAAAATTACCATTTAAAGAACTCTGTTACTTCTTGGATATATCGCATCTTATATTCTTTCCTAGACTTACAAAGATGTATATAATAATAGCTAACTATTAAATATTGAAATACAAATTTGTAACAAATGAATGTATTTAAAAATGTAATTTATATGTATATTAAATAAGTAAAGAGAATAATAATAATTCAAAAAAAATATATTATTCGGCGATCATTGTTCGGATTGTCATATCTGCTCAAGGATTGATAGCCAAGTTAGACGGCTGGATCAAGAGACTGATGCAGAAAATAGTTCTTCTCGATACTGCCCGTATAGTCAGGAGGTTTTTGTCTTTGATTCCTTAACCACCGGTGTCTTGGTCCCTGTACCCGATGCCCGGGGTCTACCTACCCTACATATATATTTTTATATTTTTAAGAATGTAATTTATAACTTTGAGGAGTGATTAAGAGAATAATAATATATTGTACGAAACAGTCTCACAACCACTGATATAAAGTATGAAAATCAGTAACTAACAGTAACTGCCAAGTCGTTCTTACCTCTATTCGCACTCAAGTCAATAGATCTCCACTTATTTCTACCCTTTTATAATCCCACTATTTGTTAATATTTATCAATCGACCAATAGTATTGCGTTACCGGTATAAATAGTCAAAATAATGTCTATTAACTTATTTTTATTAAATAGTGAACTGTGTTATCAATAGTTATCATCTATTATAGTTTGGCCCTATTTTTAATAAAATAAATAAGAGTTTTTGATGTAGCGACAACAATATATATACCTTTTTATTGTGCACCAGAAAATAATCGAAGAGTAAAATAAATAACAAGCCAATAATTAACAAGGTGGCCTTATCGCACTATGGCAATCTCTTACAATCAAAATAAATTTTGAGCAGTACAATGCACGTTCTGTAAATTATTTTGTTAAATATCTCACAAATAACGTAGTATATTTACAAGTACATAATAACAAATTAATACATAAGTCAGCACATACATATTATACAATGAAACACCTACCTCGATAGACAATCATGTATACAAATATTAGCACTGCGCGGCAATTCAACCCGCGACCTTCGACATGGCAGTCTAATGAATTACCACCGAGCGTCATACTTGTAGGTCGATAGTGAGTGAGAGATCCCTCTTAAAAGGATAATCCCCGACCAGCGGCTTGTAAAAGTTGTAAGTCGCACTCTTCCCCCCCCCCCCTCCCCATTTCCCCCTATACCCACCTTAAAGGGCGGCAACGCACTTGTAACTCTTGAGTTACAGGTGCCCATGGGCGGCGGTAGTCATTTACCATCAAGGTGACCCGTCTGCTCGTTTGCCCCCTATATCATAAAAAAAAAGTCGAACCTACTCGGCCATCACCGAAACACTTTAATTAATGTAAAAGTTTTTATTCTATGCTATAACTAACGTAGCTACAAGTAACAACTGACTCTGGCACATTTTCATAACGCAATAGCCATTTTGCGAAAACTCGGCTATTTTCCATGTACAAACCATTTTGTAGCCAGTTATGGAACACAATACGTCACACACGGAGTTGCGCGAGATAAGGGCACTATTTCGTTGTGACATTTTACTGAATAACTTACGCTAAACTGTTCTGAAATGTTCGCGGAGAGCTGAGCTTGTTTGAAAAAAATATGTTGTGCGTTTTCATTTATTCTCAGAGTGTTTTTTTCTATTATAAGATTTATATGTAACATTTTGGGAGATACATATTTTAATAAACTAAATTATAATTACTAAAATAAAATTAAGTATTCATAAGGGTTTCAATCTGATTCCCAAGTCCCTTGTCCCATGTAGGAAGGACTAAATACATGTTTCATATTCTGGATTGTAAATAGAATGTATATACATTTTGTATCTAGTACTATTAGGCGTGTAGTTTTACCATTTTAGAAATTTGTAAGTATGTTTATCAGCAGTCTGGTTACCATAGTACAGGCTCTGACTAATTTAGGATCGTATGGCCGTGTGTGCGGTCTATCAAGTAATAGTTTCACTATACCTAGCTGTTGCGAGTATTTATAGGATTAAAAAAACGATTTCAAACTCTTTTTAACTGATTTTATGAAATAAAGACGATTGACTCTTGCACCAGTAATCGCTATCAAGATTTAATCATCTCCTAGCTTCACAAAACAGAATGCACCATTAAACCTAACAGAAACGCATGCCGTAGGTATAATACAGCCTATTTCAAGCGATCATTTCCATAAATTTTAAGTTGTCCTCTCCAAAATTTCGTCCCACGTTCTCAAATTATTCGGATAATACTCACGTGAAAATTTCAACTGAAATTAGTTCGGCACGTGCCGCCTGTAATCTCGAAACTGAATAGGGGACAATTTGTGACGTCACATACAGACATTTTCATAACATTGATTAAGAGAAAATGGAAGGGTTAAACAGATATAATATCTTACATCGGGCCATGGTCGAAGTTGAACCGAACTAATCACCGCCCGTCATACATTGACGCCGTCGCCCCTTGGCTGGGCCATATCCGTGCTCCGGAATAACAAACAAAAGTATCCTATGTTAAAAACTATCTTAAGACAAATAATTGTATGATGAGCACGATCATTTGTTCTGCCTTTTAGTCTGCGTACCCATACAGGTGCTGCTATGTCAAGACAAGGATAATCTGTTTTATTGTTTTGTGTTATTAAGTAACCATTGTGGTTAATAACACCGATTGCCTCTGAAATGAGAGCACTGTATTATACACGTAATAACGTAACGCACTCTACACGTGATATTAAGAATATCCGTCAAACAATCAGATCCATAACAAACAGATTTCACAGTCAACAGTGTTTCGCAAATATACTTACCCTTATCTCTAGAGGGTCCGTCGCAGAACCCTTATCAAGTCCCGAAAATATGTTTGTATCTGACCATTTTGACTAGCCCTTGTTACTGTCAAAACTCATCTCATTAAAAATGGTTCATTTTCTCTTTTTGTAAAAAAAAACTTAAATATTCTTTTGTAGGTAATGTAATATGTACAAAGGGAGAGTTGAAATTATAAATGAAAAGAAAAGACATATTTATAAAATAAAAAATAATTAATATTCTTGTTGAGTAATTTTTATAACAACTTTCTGCTAACTTCGTTTTGTTATCAAAACAAAAATGTAATTTTTTGAATAATGGCCAGCTTGAATTTGAAGAAACAATAATTGACAAATCTGTTTATAAAGATTAATACACAACTTGGTTGAGGCACGGTTATGTTATACTCGTACACTGAGCGCGCCATTATCGCTTCGGAGTCTCTTGAATTACAAACTTACACCACAGTGCGTGCTATTGTATTTCATTCTCACTATGAAGGTATTATAGTTTTATTATAAGTGGTAATTTGTGTCTGACTGATTGTTAATTCGTGGTAAAAACGAACAAATATTTCAAATTGTTTCTGGTTAAAGAGTTTATTTTCTCATAAAGAAATTTACATTTTACTTACATGAGAACACATTTTCACTTTAATAAACTATAAATTACACTTCGACACCTAGACATCTCATGATACAAGTTTTATAGTGCAACAATATACTTTCGTATGTTAAATTTATTTTAGAATGTAGGTATTACAATAAATCGCCACTTACAAAATGTTTCCATTATTTATCGTTAGTTGGTTGGTTTAATCCAACCATTTGGCGCGTCTCCGCGCCGTCTGGGATGTGTCCCAAACTCAAATGATGTAGGAAGGATCATGAGTTTCACTTTGTGACTTGCTGTCAAATAATTTTGATTGCCTTATCAAAGTAATGATTTATTTATAAAAGTCACGTTCTTCCATGAACGTTATAATTAATTGTTTCAACTTGCTGTTTCAACTGTCGAAATAAATCGCAAACTTATTATTAAATGTAAATATTGATGTAAACATTAAGGTCATAAAGAAATAAATTGTCAAAGTTTACTTTGAGGTAGACGTTTATATTTATTGAACTATCTTTCACCTTCATACGTTATATCAGCTGTATTTCATATGAATCCTTTGTTCCTTTCTTTCTATTTGTCTTTTAGGTAGATTTCGAAAATCTACCTATTGGTTTTGTACCAGATGTCGAGTTTTCCAAAAAAATCTTCACATCAAAACAACCGCCAGTTAAAAAGTTTATATATATGTGTATATATGTATGTACCTCAATTTTACCGGCACGATAGAGGTCGCAATTATGCACCGATTGCTTTCAAACTTGGACGACAAATCAACAGGGCAAGAATGAAGGTTAAGTTCATGAATGGGGGATTTTCCCTCAAAGGGGGGACTGGGGGGCTGATTTTCAAAAAATTAAAAAAAACACGAAATCTACCTCTGCGTTTGAGTTTTTTTTTCTCCTTGTTTTTGTCTTAAATCCTATGTATTTGTGACACTTTGTATATACTACTAGTATATATGCCGTTTGTACCATTTTTTTTTTGTCTTTGTAAATATTTTGAAATGTTCCTCATGGTGTACAATAAAGAGTATTGTATTGTATTGTATTGTATACTATGTATATTATGAAATTGTTTATGAACTCGTATATGTATGTATAAGTAAAGTAGGTTAGTAGTAGTAGTAATAGTATGTAGGTACTTATTTATCTAATAAAATTCTAAGTACTCTAACTCACACCGTTTCTTCAAATAATTTTGACCCATCCTAAGGTTGACAAGTTTGGTTGATAAGGTCACCCTTGTAGATTATCTCTCCGATACCTCTTTTTACGATTATCGCACAGAATATGTTACCATATTTATGTATTTAATTAGACTGAAATAAAGGTGTTGGTACAATAAATACAGTGTTATCCAGTCATTATTAAATTGACGATTTCGAATAATAGACGAACAATTTTATTGATTAAAATTGAATTTGATCTATCTGCCAATCTATGTGATGAACTAGATCTATCTATCGATCTATCTATCGATCTATCTATCTATCGATCTATCTATCGATCTATCTGTAGATCTATCTATCGGTCTATCTATGGATGTATTTATCGATCTATCTATCTATCTAGCGATCAATGTCTTTCGATCGATTTCCATCGATTAATATCTATCAATCTATCAAGCGACCTATATATCGATCTATCTATCGGTCTATCTATCTATGTATGTAAGTATATGCCAACTTAAGTACGCTTTTCACAGGCACTTCCATTCACTGAAGTCCTACGTCGCTATTCTGTCTGGTTGAATTCCACACATAATTATTTCTGGCCACAGAGCAATAAGTTTCACTGTAGATGACAATTAATGCGAACGAGAAATGGGCCATACAGTTACTCTGCATCAGTCAGTGGCTCTCCATCTCTTTCACAGTTGTACTGACTTTGCTAGTAATAGGAGAGTGATTTCATTTTGAATGTACTAGTAGGAAGCCTATTACAAGCCGTGGATTCGCTTGTGTTTATGTAGAGTTTCTCAATCAAGTCAGGTATCCCTCGGGAACGGTATTTTTTTTTTTATGAAATGTACTCCATGTTATCCATTTTTGTAACTAAAATGTTTCAAAATAAATTATGAAGTCTAAATCGGGCGATGCGATGTCTTTAATATTACAGCGGTAGTCAGTTACCATCAGGTGACCCGTCTGCTTGTTTGCCCTCTATACCATAACAAAAAAAATCAAACCTATCATAAACGTAACAATGATTCTCAGTGATTGACGGGATTGAGATTAATGCAAGTAGGCAAGGTAATCTGTTTCACTTTGATATAAAAGTTGTAAGTAATCTTAAGTCCTATAACGCCGCGTTCCAATAAACAAAAAACGATTCCTTTTGCTTACTTTTTATTCCGATATTCGCACAGGATCGGGACTTGCGCGGGTGAAACCGCGGGGCGCTGCTAGTAATAATATAAAACCTTTAACATAACATATATGTAAATACTACAGAATGTGTACCAAAATAAACACAACATGCTGATAGTATTTTATTCAGAATCGATTAATCAGACGATTTATTAATGGGTGTTTGGCACCACACAATGTAGCACCTGACACCGTCAAGTGACCACCCGCATTCGAACATGATAAAGGGCCTTGCCTTGTCCGAAATTCGTCTGCCATCCCTGAAATACACACACGTAAATATTATATCCGATTAGCCTAACTAATATTATGCGAAGTTAGTTGGTTTGTTTTTTACGCTATCATGTCACTGAACCTATCATCTTGAATTTTTGCATAGACGTTGCCAGGCCAGAAAAGGACATACCTTGCACCCAGGATAAAGTACTTTACTTTAGGGATAGATAAAATAACTTTAACGCAAACAGAGCCGCGGAGGAAAGCTAGTGTTACAAAAGGTATTTATTTATTTATTTATTTATTTATTTATTTATCTCTTTATTGTACACCTTCAATATAAGATACAATCAAAAAAAATAATACAAACATTCAGGCATATCAATTGGCGGTCTTATCGCTCACGGCGATCTCTTACAGACAACCTTTGTACGGATATTAACAAATATATTTCAGGGTAGTCTGTGGTGTACTGGGATAGGTTAATATATATTTTAATATATACTGAATATACTATACTTATATTACCATAAACATACTACATACATACATTATTGTCATATTATAGAGCCGTAACGTGAAACTGTCTTAATTTTTTGGAAAATTCATAATTTTAAGAAATTTTCTTCTTACTAGTGTTAATAACAGTACAGTTCAAAAAATTATTTTCAATTAATTCAGTTATTATGTAGAAGCATCGTTGTATTTCAATCTCTTCTGATTATATCATAATTAAAAATTTCAATTTACTTCAATCAAAATAGTGATAATACCGAGACGCGAGCTGATTTAGCTCTGTGACGGTTCCTTAGCTTTTTATGGTTATCAGTATTCTTTAGAAATCAAGCACTTGCCTTTTTTCGTATTTGTACCCGTGCGAAGCTGGGGCGGGTTGCTAGTCTAACATATAAAAGATTTAAAAGTTTTTAATGCGATAGGGCCAGTTTTAAATAATTACTGTTCGAATTCCAAATTCCGGAATCAGCCAGTACTTCAAATTTAAAGAAAAGAGCGGTATTGTGGTGTTTTTTTTTCTAACGAAAGTAGGGTTGTCAAGAAACAAGTGTTGTAATACTATTAGTGTTGCCAGTTTTCATTATATTTACCATCAATTTCAAGACGATTGGCTAACAAGTACACAACCCTGTGCTTGTTTGCAAAACGTCTTGAAATTGAAAAGCGTTGCCTCTAACAATAATCCATGTTCATCCAAGACTCAAAAACAGTGTGGTCACAATACAAATCTCACGAATGCGGTCGCACACGTTGTGTTCGGTAGATACTACCTTGTGCTAACGCTACTCATTTGTTTGACAATATAACGAAGCGGTGACCATAACCTACATTTGATTATAGCCAAACTTATCGAGATCTATTCAACAACCTGATTCTGTAAAAGCTCTATTTGGTGTTTCTTCAATATCTTTCATACTGTATAACAGCCTTTTCAAATATATCTTTAAAGTTTCTCTCAAAAAAAAAATTCTTCAAAAAAGTACTGCTACAGTGAAGATAGTTATTAATAATTGTATAACGTTTTAGTATTCGAGACTTGGAACCCTAAAACATCTATTGATGATGAACGGGTTAATTGGAGAGGCATCGGGTGTCGTTAATGACTACCAGGCCTTAGAAATCCACCCCCTAGAGATGGTAGAGATCCTATCGTGTTTTATAAAGGGAATGGGAATATTTTGTACCTAGCTCGGGTATTTGAAGTTCTAAAGAAAATGTTTCTGAGAATTGGATGGTTATGTTCAGCGAAATTTTGCTTCCGATAAGATACAATTTAATTTATTTATTTAGGTTATATGTATACTCAAACGTTGCGTGGTTCCATGCCTGGTTGTACATGCGTGTGCTAGTGCATGCGTGTGCGTTTACTAGACCTGTGTAACATGTAACTTTTTTTTTTCTTTTTTTTTTCTTTAGCACTAAGATAGTATAAGTACATTCACATAGTTACATAGGCACTTTAAGGGTACTGAAGCTGTATTCCAAACTAGGCTGAAGCCTGTAAATTTAACAATAACGCATGTATATCTTCTCTGACTCCATATCTGCTGTTCTGAACTTTCCTTTTAAAAACCACCTACCTACGTCTAAGGTCGGCAAAGATTACCTAGTGTATAATTTTCTTCTAGTTTACAGGTTATACAGGGCTCGATGCCAACGTTGGAACCAGTGACGTAACTACGACCGTACATACGCCATCCATACGCCATAAAAGATATACCTACGTTACATAACAATCATGAAATTCACAACAGATACACTCCCGGGACATGGCGGCAACACCGCAACTGCAAACTAGATACAATTAAGTTATTGTCAACAACTGAAGTTCTGCGGTTATAACTTACAACTTAACTGAAACTTCCTCACCTAGTCTGTTTGTTAGTGTCATAATTAATGGTATTGTTGACTACATAGTATAATTTAGACAGTTTTTACATTTCTACATAGCATAACAACGTTATAAAAATATGCTACATGAAGGTACGCTATATTCTCGAAGTTTGAAAATCGATTGTCCTCCACAGTACCTATACTTAACTCAAAAGATTAACATGTCTATCTTTCAATCTACCTATCTACATATCTATCGATCTATCAATTTATCTAACTATCTATCTATCGACCTATCTATCGATCTATCTGTCTATCGACCTATATATCTATCGATATATCTACGTATCTATCGATCTATATATCTATCGATCTATATATCTATCGATCTATCCGTCTATCAATCTATCTGCCTATACGAGGGCGGCACTGAAAATTTTGGGATTCAAGGAAGTGAACCAACATTAGTATTTAAAAATGTATTTATTGCTTTTCGATGTATTCTCCGCGAAATTTGACACATTTTCCATACGATGGAACCAATCATTGAAGCAACCATTCCATTCGGAAGTTGGGGTCTCCAAAATGGCCGTTTTGTAGGCGTCCACAGGTTCTTCAGGTGATGAAAATCTCTGACCACGCAATTTATTCTTTATTTTAGGGAAAGTATAGAAATCATTAGGGCTTAGGTCGGGGCTGTACGGCGGATGGTCTAATAATTCTATGTTTTCTTGATTTAATAACTCTTTTGTTCTGTGCGCGGTGTGAGAACTCGCATTGTCGTGATAGAGGATGATGCGGCGGTTGCAGTTCTCTTTACGGAGTTCAGAAACGACCTGTGGCAAACAAATGCCAGCATACCATTCTGCATTAACCGTTCTTTGTCCCTCAAGAGAAATAGTCGCCACATGGCCGGTTTTGGAGACAAACGTGGCCACCATTTTTTTTGCAACACTCTGTGAACGAATTTTTGTTGGCTTTAACTCATTTTCGAACACTCAAACTCGTAACTGGTTTTTTGTTTCGGGTTCGTACGCGTATATCCAGGATTCGTCACCTGATACGATGTTGTATACAGCATTTGAGGATCCTGCGGAATCTTTCGAGAGTTCTGACGCACCAAGTAACGCGAGCCGCTTTTTGCTCTTCACAGAGCGAATGCGGTATCCATCGGGAAAACAACTTTTTTGCACCTAATTGTTCATGCAAGATTATTTGTATTTGACTCATGCCAATGTCTAAAGTTGCCTAAATTTCAAGGTATGCCACATGTCGACCTTCCTCAATCAGCTTACGCACAGCATCAACGTTTTCTTGGGTGACTGCAGTTTTTGGACGACCTTGACGGGGATCATCACTGAGCTTGACACGTCCACGTTGAAATTTAGCAAAACAGCGATAAATTGTGGTTTTGAATGGGGCTTCATCACCAAATGCAGAAATCATCCGGTTAACACACTGTTTTTGCGTTAAACCACTTCGAAAGTCATAATAAATCATCGCTCTTGAATTTTCTCGAGTCAATTCCATTTTTTCAACGACTAAACAAGTTTGACAAAACCTTGTGATAAGACCGAGAATCTTTTTTTAAATAAATAAATGGTATTCGATTTTTAAAACCAAGGTGTTTTCAATTAAAAAGATTTTAATAAGACAGAAACAGTGGAAATATTCCATTCCCGATACTTTTAGTGCAGCCTATGTATATGTAACATAATCTTTCAACATAGTTTTGCACCAACTTCAAGACGTCCGATTAACTTGATAATTTGCACACGTTTCAAGAACATATTACAGGCACGTTGTTTCAGAACCTACCGTTACCGTACTGATCACTTGACAGGTAACTTTCATATTCATACCAGACATTGAGTTCACAACACATATTCGTTCAAAAAGCAAATATTGTCATTCTCATATTTCTTCCCACACTAAGTAATAAGACAACACAATTTGCACAACAAGTATGAACCTACAGTATTATTAAGTTTAAAATTCCTGTTTGCCAATAAATTACAAAGTTCGCGAACGACTGGAGGAGTTTTTGAATATCATTAATTTTACGAACCCTATCTCTCTTATTAATCAGCGTCGTAAAGATTTTGTTTGGAGACAATGTTGGTGTTATAAGAATTTTGGTTTAATTGAGTTAACGGTTGAAATAGTCTAAATTTATCCGGAATCCGTCGCCTAATTAAGAGGTTTTTACCCTAATATCTTAAGGTAAAAACCGTGCCCGTGCTTCTACGCTTCTCAAAAAAAAACTTTTCAGTTTTCGCCTAAAAATATAGTTATTATTCGAACTAAAATCTGTATATATCTACTATGACTACTCTAGCAAGAAACCGGCAAAGTTTATTCATAGTACGGTATTCGAAGTGCGAATCTACAAATTAGATTTATCGTGACATACACAGCGAATGGTAAATAAACTCCGGGTTGTCTGTTCGATTCCCGTGCGTGGCGCGTGATCTGAATATTATTCGCTCATCCTATTATTGTGTGACTGGGTGGTGTGATGTATGTAATGTCAATATAAAAATCTTAGAGATTTGGGTTGACAAGATATAAATTCAATATTTTGTTTTTGTTTATGATGTGATTTTGTTCAAAACAAAACTTAAATAGGTTTTCCTTTGCGGTTTAATATCGTATGCTTTGATTATATATATGTTTATCGTAGTGTGAAGGGTTTTAAAGGATTAAAAATTTACCCTGCATTATGACTTTGCAACTTTACGTAACGCTCCCCAATAAGCAGAATGATAACACATGAGAATTGTACATCGTCAACGTATCAAACCGAGTTACATAATAGAATGTTACGTACGATAGTGGGATTGCTGATAATTTCTCATGGGACTTCCGTCTGACGATACCTATGTGCTGCCAGCGGCACAGATTACCTGGAAGCAGGTCGCAATACTTAGTTCACTTTGTCTTATTATTTGTTTATGTATATAGCTCATGGAGGCCATAGATCATGCGTCTTATCGTAATCTAGACCTAAACTAATTATAGCATGTACAATGGTCTCAAGAACACGAATACCTATAACCTACCTAAATACATTTTTTTGTAAATAAATACATAATTTATACATAAATTTAAAAAAAAACATTAAATCGTGTTTTAAACTAATTCAATTGATTTTATCGCCTTAATAACTGTAAAGCAAAACTTGTAAACATTTCGTTAATTAAATATTGGCTTCATTGATTCGTGAAAACATTTAAACTGAAAGGAGTTCTTTACAAAAAGTTTATTGAAGCCCGAACAATTTGCTAAAAGTTTTTTGTGAAATTAATTCCTAGGAGCCTGCCTAAATTTCTTGTGTTATCCCGGTTATTATCTACAATATATATTTATATTAGTTGGTCTACTGGTTAGTGATCGCTGCGAGGAGGTGATGTCCGCAAAGGAGGCGGCCGAATAGGAGAGAGAGCGAAGCACAACTCTTTCTGCCCGCAGTAGACGCACCGGACGCCTGAGGGCATTCAATGATCTCCGGCCACCGTAGGAACCGGCCTGCGGGCGACGAACTTTTGGGGAAGTCGTCGTCCGAACAGATACAGGCCCGAGAGGCAGAGCGCAGTGTTCCGCGCGCGCTTCTCAGAGACGGGACCCATCTTGGGTGAGACGGGTCAATGCCTGTCGGGGGTTGTGGAAGAATGCAATGGCGCTTCTCGCTCCCCCGATCATGAGCAAGCAGTGGAATATTGCGGTGGTTTTGTTGGTAAGAGTCCGACAGACCCCTTTTCCCCTCCCAAGGGCGGAGGACATCCATGAGGATCTTCCACCGCGTCATCAAAAAAAAAAAGTGGTTAGTGATCGTGACTATTGAGCCTGAGCTCGTGGATGCGATTCCTACCCAGGACAAATAATTGTGTGATGAGCACGATGATATGTTCTGAGTCTGGGTGTAATTTATCTATAACATTATAGTATTTAGTAATATATAAGTATGTTTATCAGCAGTCTGGTTACCATAGTACAGGCTCTGCCTAATTTGGGATCAGACGGCTGTGTGTTAGGTGTCTTAAATTATTATTATTATTATTATAAACTATATAAAATTGTTCAAGGAGGAGAAAAAAGTAACCTATATGTTAATCCCGGTCTCCAGCTATCTACATACCAAGTTTCATCGCAATCGGTTCAGTAGTTTTGGCGTGAAAGAGTAACAAACATCCATACCTCACAAACTCTCACGTTTAAAATATTAGTAGGATATTAGAAAGAAAATACCTAGTCCCCTATATAACTCAGCTGCATTCCAAATATAATGACTGGCCTGTTGGTCTAGTGGTTAGTGACCCTGACTGCTAAGCCAGAGGTCGTGGGTTCGATTCCCACCCAGGACAAATAATTGTGTGATGAGCACGATGATATGTTCTGTGTCTGGGTGTAATTTCTCTATAATATGTACGTATTTAGAAATATATAAGTATGTTTATCAGCAGTCTGGTTACCATAGTACAGGCTCTGCCTATAAAATTGTTCAAATAGGAGTAAAGGTTTCGGAAGTTACTCTCCACATACCACAAACCCTGAAATTCGACCTGATATGATAAACAATTATAATATTAATAGTTGCATACTTACGGTTAATTTTATATTGTATTTTGTTAAATAAGGCAGAGACTGGGTCTTTTAAGAGACTTACGTAAAGCCATGGGTCCAACACGTTAAACTTTAAAAAGTCTTAGAACGAAAATGCCTAGCCCCCTATATAACTCATCTGCATTTCAAATATAATTAACTAGCAGCGCCCCGCGGTTTCACCCGCATAAGTCCCGATCCCGTGAGAATATCGGGATAAAAAGTAGCTTATATGTTAATACAGCTCTCCAGCTATCTACATACCAAGTATCATCGCAATCGGTTCAATAGTTTTGGCGTGAAAGAGTAACAAACATCCATCCATCCATCCATACAAACTTTCACATTTATAATATTAGTGGGATAAAGATATTGATATGCTATATATGGATAAAGACATGCTTAATCATAAATAAAAAAATTTAAAATACCCCCGACTCGGAAACCCCTTCAACGATTACAAAAGAGCTGATGATCTTCGAACGGCTGAACCGATTTTCTTGACAATTCATGACTATAAACTAAAACTAGACTATAAATTAAAATTATTTCCTAGCAAGGTTTAAAAAGTCGATGTTAGTGAATTTATTAGACTCGTTATAAAAATTATTGGCGGACTAGTACTATTTTTGTTGAAGGGATTTTCGAGTCGGGGGTGTTTTGAATTTTAAATTTATGATTAAGATGTAACTGACTGCCTAAATGTTCATATTAAGGCCTTTAAATTTCAATACAGCATAAACGTCGTTTAAACACGATAAACAGGTGATTATGTTAATCGAGTTCAAGGATCTATCGTTCAACGTTTACTGTAAATTTGACTGATCTTGAATTTAACACAAACACTGTTAGATTCACTAGCTAGCCGAGACCAACCCACTGCTTTTGAGCATTTGTGGTAGCGTCTGTTGGCTTACTCTCTATGATGTTCTTGTTTACATTATTTATTGCAAACTAGTATTAACAATTTCAAGTAACCTTAACGCATTTGTTGTGATCCTTTGTAAAATCAAAATAAATACACAACTCGCCACTGACAACTTTACTTAAAATATTGATCAATAAACCCTACCTACCAAGGTGTATAGAGAAAATGATACAAGAGAAAAAATAAACAGCCTACCAAAGCCAACCTTCCAAATTTTATTGCATACTAGCAACCCGCGGCTTCGCCCGGCTACAAATTATACACCTAAAAACTCCTAATGAATCACTCTGTCTATTAGTGAAAACCGCATGAAAATTCGTTCAGTAACTTTTCAGTTTATCGCAAACAGACAGACAGACACACGCGGCCGGGGACTTTGTTTTATAATATGTCGTGATTTCAAATTAGCCAAATCAAAACGCATGTGGTGTTACCGTAATTTCTTCATATTAATCATCTGTCTATATTTAGTTGTATAAACATATTACTGTTTATTCATTCATTCGGAAAAGCTCGATATACTAACCTTAGTTAAAATCATAATGCTGAACAGCAAATAAACGCGTGGTGTTGAACTTATCTGTAATACCCGATTCCAATCAACATTTAAAGTAATTTCACACAGTGAACACGACGGCTACAGTTCAACCAAAAAATTTGCAATACAAGAGTATTGTATATATTATATATTATTTTTGGTAGTTTTCTATTAGGAACAAGAGTTCCTAATAGAAAACTCTATTATCTAGCTAGAGGTGTGAAGGAACAGGTAAAATATATATAATAACATCAGCGAAATATAAAATGATCCTCCCAATAACTTTTATACAGCTACAAAACAATGAGAGTTACAATTAGCGAGTCGTTGATTCGACCTCAAAATGTCTATCCAACAGATTTTACACGTCACTCACCCTCAGGCCTGTATAGCTATCTATCTAACTGTACTACCGGGGAATGAAATAAGTATTAGCCGAAGGTTGGCTTTACTGAATAATTTAAAAAAGTACAAAAAGCAGGTTACAGTAAAAAAAGGTACGGTAAAATATAAACAAAATACGCATATGTGATTGAAGATTAAGCGTCGCAGGCATGCTTTAATTTTTACTGTTTTGGATTGAAAGATATCTTCTCATTGGAAAAGGGTTTGGTAGTATGATAAAAATAGAAATTGGAAAGTGTATCGTGTGACATAACGAACATTAAAAGCGAAAAGATTATTCAATAATTTATCTAAATATATAAAAATGAATCCCTATTTCTCTTAGTCACGCCATAACTTGAGAACGATTTAACCGATTTCATTTATACTAGAGATCACGTCGTGGTCAATCGAATTTCGACCATGGTTTTCTCATTGGCCAGTTCAACTTGAGCTGTCATTGTATAGACTTACTTATCATGACAGGTAATCACACATATTGGACGCGTGTAATTTCATTTAGCTGTTTTCACGTTATTTTTGAAGCTGTAAGACATATTGTTTAAAAATTGTAGCTTTCTGCACTTCTATATATAAACTGTAAGTATTCCAAAATTCGCGTTATTTTTTTTTTTTGTTTTCTAATACTTTGTGGAAGGTTTTTAAGGAACGAAAAATTAAGAAAATTGAGCAGAATATTGGATCCCGAGGGATAAATCTGAATTTCCTAGCTAGTTATCTACATAAATTAAAATGAAATGTGTACTCTTTGGCTAGTTCTATTCGTGGGAAAGCCCCTAAGAATTACTTGATGCTTTTAACTAAATTATATGCCTGAATTTTTAAATATCCATAATAGTATGAACTAAGTTTTTAAACAAAGAAACATTGGAAAGGTATTTGATTAATTCATTTACTAGCAACTCGCCCCGGCTTCGCACAGGTAGCAAAGCATGTATTGATTGTTTCGACATCTTTAACAATCATCGTCATATTTCAGCACTTTAACAAAAAAACCTTAATGAATTATACACCAAAACCTTCCTCATTAATCATTCCGTTTATTAGTGAAAACAGTATGAAAATCCATTCAGTAGTTATTCACTTTATCGCGAACAGACAAACAGACAGACACGGCAGGGCACTTTGTTTTATAATAGTGATTTTGCAGAATGTAGGTGGGGTTGCATGGGTTTGTACATAGTGTGCACAAACCGGCCGCAGCGTTCCGCCATCGTTCAACGCGACAAAACTTTTATCCCAATTACTTAGATAATTGGCCTCCTGTGCGATTCTCCAGAAACTTTTTGCCTCGCACAACGAATCTGTGGAACAAATTGTTGCTTGCGGTATTTCCGACGCGACCTTCAAACCTTCAAGAAAAGTTGCTACCTCAATCATAAATTAAAATTTTAAAATATCCCTGACTCGAAAATCCCATCAACGAAGATCTTCGAACGACTGAACAGATTTTCTTGAATTATATCTAAGAACACTCTCGATCAAGTCACCTTTCAAACAAAAAAAAACACACTTAAATCGGTCCATTCGTTTGGGAGCTACGATGCCGCAGACAGACACACAGACACGTCAAACTTATAACAAATATAAAATAAAAATAAAGATGGGGTTAAAAAATAAAGATTTGCGATCTTATATCGATTTAGCATTCTCGTAGGTACTCTTCAATAGACCAATAACATTTTTCTAGCAAAAGACGACTTATTTTAGTTTTGAACACATTTGTACTTTCTCTCAGTATAGACTTCCGTAGGTTTTTAAATGCAAAATATGCTTTTATTGAGATTTACAACTTGTACAAAAAGAGTTTCTCAGATAATTGACATATTTGGGAAAACTCAAAGTGATTTTTTACCCGACTGGGCCAATTATTATTCTATGTAGTGAATACGATTACAAAGACATTGATTGAAAATCTAACAGGCAACTTCGTCAGTTGGTCTATAAACTCCGTACTTACAAAATTTCTGAGTTGAAATAAAAATTACATTATATTTTTTTTTTTTTATATTATGGTAAAACAAATTATAATCGCACACTTTATCTTTATGTAAATGTATAAAATGTGCACCAAAAAAATATATCTAAATACTATGAACCAAAAACTTATGAAAGCTGAAAGGTCAATAGTATGTACGATATATGCTATAAAGAAAATCTGATTAACCGATCGATTATATATAAATATATAATCGATCGGTAAATCCTTTTAACGATTACTCGTTGAAAGGATTTTCGAGTCAGGGGCATTTTTTTTTTATTTATGTTTGTTATAAAAACACATGCTCTGCCGTTAGAGTTTTGGTGACCCTAGCCACCAACAGAAAAAAAAACAAGACAACTCTAGTTTCGCCGAGCTATGTCAGCGATTTTAATAAAGGATCTTGACCAAAAGTGGGCTAGCAATGTTTCATGTTGCAAAATCAAAATAATATAAAAAATAACGTAACTGGAATTATGATTGAAATAAAAACAGTAAATTAACCATTGCTGCGCATTATTTCCGTATAAAGTCATGATATTTACGTTTCGTTCTCTTCATTTGTACGAGCTACGTAAGTATGAACCTTTGAACAAAAGCATCACACAAATGAAATCAAATTCATAATATCATAAAATAGCTAAACAATTAGTAATATTATTGCGTTTTACAATGTATTTAATTAATATTTTACGTTTCTGTTATAATAATATTTATTTTTGTGTTCCGTCTCACGCAACTTTCAACCCAGATGACAGACGAGTCGGCGGCCATTACTGTTTATGTGTCAATTGACAATAGCCACTGTTATAATCTCTCCGCTTAAATATTAATGCTACTTACGAAACTCCGTTTGAGCAGCTGGTGACTTATTTTGTTTTTAACTAGCATTGTTTTTTTTTGTACATGAGTGATTTGTGGTTATTTTATAAGTTGCGAGTAGGTTAAACATAATTTGTAGGTCCTTGTTTGTAGGATAGGTATCTCCGTTTTTGTCTAATTACTTAAAAACTCGGTTATTTGTGGGAAAATTAACACTTTCATTTGATAATATATAAAGCGTAGTCTATAATAAATAAAGATTCATTGTGCAATAACTTAAGACGGAATTCCATACATACATGGTCATTGTCCTTTAACAACAAACCCTCAAATGACTTCAAGCATTACTAATCTTTAGTATACCATCCTACTCGAATGCTCGACCCTTGAGCGTTCAATTGCAACGTCTGAGATCTCGAGTTCGATGTCCACTCAGTACAAACATTGTATTAATTATTTTTTAGGGTTCCGTACTCAAAGGTTAAAAATGGGACCCTATTAATCAGACTCCACTGTCCGTCTGTCTATCCATCTGTCACCAGGCTGTATCTCATGATCCGATAGACAGTTGAAATTTTCACAGAATGTGTATACCTGTTGCCGCTATAACAGCAACTACCTACCAGAAACGTATTTTTTTGGCTTATAGTTTTAAATCTTGTACGATGGTGCGGAACGCTTCATGCGCGAGTCCGACTCGCACTTGGCCTGTTTTTAAATGTCCCATGTCAACTTGTCCCATGTTGATGAATATCAAAATTAATATAATTTTATTCGTCTCTTGGTTTTGCTAGTTTGCTCAGTTTAAGTGGGTGCTTAGTTTGGGTCTTCATAACAAAGTTTATTAACTAGAAAAAAACAAACAGAATTGAGTGCTGAACAATTCTTGAACAGTTTTATGCTCAGTTAGCGTCAAATACAAGAAGAAAAAAAATTACTGGCCTGTTGGCCTAGTGGCTAGTGACCCTGACTGCTATGCCATAGGTCGTAGGTTCGATTACCACCCGAGTCTGGGTGTTCTTTGTGTCCGTTGTTTGTATGTTTGTAAAGTCCTTCCGCGACATAGGAGTAATTCCTAATGCGGGAGTTGTCTTTAAAAAAAAAACACTGCATCACAGTCAACGTTCAACCCGCACACATCACGTCTGTCGTATGAACACAAACACATTAAATATAATACCATTGTATCGGCAAACTCTAGAAAATTTAATATTGAGACTGAGTCACGTACGCCATGTTTAGGACGGCCACACGTTAAGTTTTAGAGATTATTTCTATCACATGATTCATTTTGTAGACCGTTGTAATGCACGTAAAATTACTTTGAGTAACAAAACCCTTTTTTGTGTGATGACTAGGCTTATGTCACTCGATGTACTTTGCGCGCTCTAAATACCTACCGACCGCACGTCCGCCGGCGGACCTTATACGCAGTCTCGCGCAGTGGGTTGCCGGCAGCTGCATTGCACGCATAGGTTTTATTTTTAAAGTACATACAAAAAAGTACCTCAAAAATAAAAACGCATCGATATCGTATTGATATATTCTTTAAATACTGTTAAATTCATAGTGAAAATTAACATGGTTATTTATGTGCAGTATAAGAATATAGATAAAGTAAGACAAAAAAAAAGCCCGGCTACGATATTTATGTAATTTCAAAAAATGAACATTTGTTTCCCTAAAATTATTCATTAAAACTTTTTATAAGATTTAGAACACTTTCCACCAAACAGTTTAATAATCGAGATTTTAGAAAAGGGAAGAAGTTTATTAATATTTTCTTATAAATAAAACACATGAAGGATTTTTGTAAAACATTGAAAATAAAAAATAAGCGTTAAATACTTCATTTTTTGAATATACATTTGATTAATATAATGATACAATTGAATTTTTTTTAGTGAACAGGTAACCCTACACATTTTTAAGCTCGGAAAGAGTAGGCAATTAAAACGGTAGGTATCGATATTTTTGTAAGGAGTGATTTATCTGTTACGTAGTAACTACTTAGTAATATGTGGTATGACTGCTAGTTACATAGTAGATAGTTGTGACTACTGCGCGATAACAGTTTGCCTAGGACGACTACAGTAAGATTACCTCTAAATCTTTAAGAAAATATAAACCGACTTCAACGAAATTTACTGTGAAAAATATAAACAAATAATAGCCAAGGCTGTTGGTCTGGTGGTTAGTGACTGCTGAGCCAGAGGTTGTGGGAGCGATTTGGATGGGTCACGGACAAATAAAATATTTAGGGATGTATAAGTATTTTTATCAGCAGTCTGGTTACCATAGTAGAGTGTGCCTGGTTTGGGATCAGACGGCCGTGTGTGAGATGTGTGAAGTTGTTATTACTTTTTACGATATTACTATTAAATTCTTCCTAGAAATATGTAGAAAACGGTATTGAAACAATAATAAAAATAGGTTCATTACTTTTAAAGAACGTGGACATAGAAACATACATATATACACACAAAACCTCCTTTTTTGAGGTTGATTAAAAAGAAAAACAACTTTCTTGTCAAAAATAGTAAACCTTTTTCAAGCTATTTTATAAATAAAAGAATCTCCACAAACACATGAATTCCCAGCAACTTGTTCGTAGCATATTTTTTTTGCGACAGAACTTTATAAATTTTATATTCGTCGCCGGAATATGACGGTCAGTCTTGGGATCTAAGTCACGTCCCCGATTGTATAATATTCCGATATCAGAAATGAACTAGTATCCGATTCAGTACTTCCCTTTTTTGTTTGAACTTTTGCGTATCGCTCGATGTGGGATAAAATTGCTCTCAATCTTTTTAAAAAAAATATTGGTACTTTTGTTTGAGTACTTAAAAAAATGATTAGACTTAAACAATTCTTTATGAGACATTGGTCATAATTCTGTTACTTCACTCGCTAAATTCAAATTCACTAAATTTTCTTCATATAAGATGTAAACCTTGTACACTTCGAAACAAGGTCTTATTTCAAATTGAAACAAGTAGGTAACATACGTCGCTACCCAAATAAGCAAGAAATAGATGCCAGTAACAAATAGACCTTATTACGAAATCGGCATCATTGAGTAAATAATGAAGCAAAAAATATGAAATAAGGGAATTAAGTCGTTCTTACGCCGTTATATCTGAAAGTGGATTCCGTAAGTCCCGATCCCGTAGGAATATCGGGATAAAATGTAGCCCCTATATTAATCCAGGTCTCCAGCTTTCTACATACCAAGTATCATCGCAATCGGTTCAGTAGTTTTGGCGTGAAAGAGTAACAAACATTCGTCCATCCATCCAAACTTTCACATTTATAATATTAGTGGGATTTATATGCAGCCTCAACAGTTGAAAATATAAAAATAAAATAGGCAGTCATGGGACTGCCGACAAAAGTGAAAACTTAAACGAAACGACGAACTTAAAACGTCACATTAGCAGGTTGGTGACATTAATTAATAAGGAGCTGACAGAACTCAATGTTTAGATTAGCGCCTTCTAGTGGATCTATATATGTATTATTAGCGTGACGGTCACGAGTTCACTGCTTTTTCCCCATAGCAGAAGTGCACAAACGTGCCTAAAGAAGTTTTCACTTCAAAAAAACAACTATTGTTGTGGAACACGATTGAATTGAATGAAACTTTTATTTATTTAGTTTAGGTACACAAAACAGAACTTAGTACAATAAGGTTGAAATGTATAAAATAAACAGTTATCTTTTAAACTAGGTTCCTAACTATGCGTACACAGCATGATCACATAGGACTGTGTTGTTTATCTATATAAAAACAATGAAACATTGTGAGTGAATGTGAATGAATTTAAACTAAAAATATTACAATGTTACAAAACAAATATACAATTATACACGAGACATAACATGTCTAACATTGTTCTTAAATTTCGGGAATTTGCAATCGAAAATGTCTTGCAGGAACAGGGTAACAAAAGGTCTTACGTCATAAAGTAATAAGTTCATTTTCCGCCTTAAGGCAAATATTGAACAAAACATTGCTTATTGCTTGCTTTTTATACTTAAACATATGACATTACTTAAATACGATAATTTGCAGACAAAACATACAATAAAATTATTGTATTATTCACAAAGAACTTGTCCCGTCGCACTTACCTCTTATATTCACTCTATAAATAGATCCAATCCTAAGAAGTTCATTCATGAGTATTTTCCATTCCATGAGGATTTATAATTGCGTCCACCTACTTTCAAGATCATCGATATACTCATTTTGCCAACTGTTATTTGGTCCCACTCACGTCAAAGAGGACAAGCCAGGCTTTCAAGTTTTTTTGAAAACTTCTTTAGGCTCGTTTGTGTACTTTTGCTATGGGGAAAAAGCACTGAACTCGTGACCGTCACGTCGTAAATCCACTAGAAGGCGCTAATCTAAACATTGAGTTCTGTCAGCTCCTTCTTAATTAATGTTACCAACCTGCTAATGTGACGTTTTAAGTTCGTCGTTTCGTTTAAGTTTTCACTTCTGTCGGCAGTCCCATGACTGCCAATTTTTTTTTATGTATAGTTTGAAATTTTAGTGTGGTTGTTAGGGTGTTGTTGCAGTTGATGTCGGTATTTTAAAAAGATCCTTCTAGTTGTCTTAGCATTTGAAATAAAAAAAATACATGAAATCAAGGTTCAATTATATTTTGTTATCGAGCTAATACTAGTTTGCTTTGAACTTATTGTAAATGTTTTAACAAATGTTCCTTCACAAGATGTAGTTCTGAAACGGACGATATTATTTCTCTCCAATGTAAAGGAAGGGCCTCCTACTGGCTATGTGATCACGCCTGGTCGACCGCGGTCCTGCGGTTGATGTCGAAAAGTTACTAGTATAAATATATTGTTAGCTGAATGATAAAAAAGATGAGAGGCATTCATTGTAAGCGTGATGTTTGGTCATGACGGACGTATTTAATTGTTTCATCAATCTTACGTAATAATCTATTAGTACTTGATTAATAAATAAATAAGTGTGTCATGTATTTGAGTGTTATTTTTTAAAACTTAAATTCTGGTTTAGTCGTTACAATATATACTTATACGTAGTGGCCCGATCTTAAAATTGATATCCGTATTTCGTGAAGTGGTCGGTCCCATTATAATATACCTATATCATTATCATCTGGCCAGATTAATGATTAATAAGCGGTGGGCGACATGAACAGCTAAACGTACGATTAGTAATCAAATATCGTAAAATAGTAACATTCACAGTTAGGTTAATTAGGTTAAATAGGACCATTTCATTCAATGGTCGGACGATGTGTGGTCAATGAAATAGTCAATTGTATGATCTAGCCACGATATATTACTAGTTAGCGCGATAACATTTCATGGCTCGATGCTGAATCAGTAGGTACTACGTTGTTCGGTTGATCTTCGCTAGATGTCGCTGAAGTATGCTGTACCAAAATCAGATAATAGAGACGGAAGATGAATCGGGAAAAGGGTTTCTTTTCTTTTGTACTTGAAAAAAAGCAAAAAAAAATAGTTTTATGTGTATATAGATAATCTAAATTATAGAATAATTTTTCCTGTACCTTTTTCCTCTTCAGTAATCCTAGTTTCGTACGTCAACAAAAACGTTAAAGCCTTCGAAAAGCATATCCTTTCCAACTTGCCGGTTCAATGAATTTCCACTCTCAACATTCTCATCTACAGACGAATAGGCACCGCTTTTTTATGTAAACAAAATCCTGTACAGACTTTCCCAAAATATTTAAAACTTACATGAACCCCAGCTATGTTAAACTGGTTCACAACTACGCGACTCCACATAACCGCTTCTACGCTCTTTAAAGTATAAAGGTTATGGTCCAAACATTTTAAGATTCGATGACGCTGCCGTGCTCTTGAATATAAAACGCTTTAATTAAAGATATGGTTGTACCCTATTGCTGCAAAATAAAGTGAAATAGTTGCTATTTTTCATTGAAGAAATTGACTTTTAAATCATTTTTATTCACAACATACAACGTAAAAACGAGTGTGCTTTAGACCACACGGCTGAAGTAAAACTTCATACGAAACGAAAGAAAATGTGTGCTCGCACCTCTCTCTCTTGCCCCTACAGTAATTTACGAAACGTAACTCTCTCTCTTTCTATCTTCACTAACTTACATCTCCGTCTCAACTTCCGTTCGCCTCGCCCGATCACACTTATTGTAACGCATTCACCAGCTTCTTCAGTTCGCCTCGCCCGATCACAGTTTTCGTAAGCATTTTTTTCAACAAGCTTTTTCCTACCATAGATTATACGAGTATATATTTATCAAAATATAGAAAACATAGAAATTTTCTTTGGGAAGAGTACCTGTCCTTTATTTAATAGGAAAAATATCTACTCCACGCTTTTAGAGAGCATCTTAGCAGTGGTGAAACACTAAAAACGTATGTTAACGCCTTGTGCTAACCTGTTAGTAACGCGTTTTAGTACGTAGTCTCACGATCGCTAAAACGCTCAGTAAGATCTTCCAAATAACCACTACGTGTAGAAGTATAATAAAAGTGAAGAGTTTGCTTTTTAACCAACGAAAAAAAGGAGGGTTTTCAATTCGACCGTATCTATATTTTTATTTTTTATGTATGTCTAGCCCTCTCTCCGTTATTTATGAACCGATTTTGATTATTCTAAGATAGGGTATACCTCAAGGCTAGTCCCATGTCAAGGAGTTCAGGATCTGATAATGGGATTCTGATAAAATTGAGAGAAACCTTTAAAATAGTAGGAACTAAGGGTGTTTCTGCGTACTTTACATTACTTTTTCAGGTAGTTACGTTTAGAAATCATCACATCATGTAGCTGAGCTAATGATGAAAAAAAATCATAAAATAAAAATCTTTTTTAACAAAAAATTTAACCGACGAAAAGAACTAAAAATCAAAAAATAAATAAATCTTTTAAGTATTGAGCTTATTTACATAAACTATCAAATTTTATATCAACTGATGTTCGGTTCAACGCGCTAATCTTCAAAACAACTAGGTAGATTTGAAAATTTCTTAGCATTTGATAACCCAATTCTTAACGAAGGTATATAGGCTTCACATCAAACGACCTTTATAAGCGGATCAGTGATTATAAACACGGATGAATGTACGAAGAACGACTAGTTTATTCTAAAAAGCCTCTTTTGTATGTACTGTCTTATACATCATGTTGTTTGTTATTGTAATAACTTAAAGTATGGTTATCTATATGGTTAACTAATTTGAAAACCAAGCTTCCAATCTTCCTTACACTTTTGGTAAACGATTTCATACATACGTACATATACTCACGACTAAATCCTAAAAGGGTTAGGCAGAGAGCCTACCTCTTCGAAGGTATGGGCGTGAGTATAGGCAGAAACGATTACCATTTTTATTTACCATGATCCTGACATGAAAACTTGGTCCTTCTCACGTAATAGAGAGCAAGGCGTCAACCGGGAAATAATGATGGGAACTTATTTAAGAAGGGAAGACAATGGAAGGAATGCTTATCCGGATGAATTGGGAAGTATAGGCAATACGACGAACAGGTCAGGGTCGGAGTTAGAGGACTCGAGCCGGCATGCCACGAAGTCCGAGTCCTCTATGATTTACCAGTGCGTACTTACACTCGCAACATCACTGGTGTCACTGTCTACGTGGCCAATACTATATTGATTTACAGATGGAAGATAAGTTCTCGGAATCCAGTGGTACAAGCATAGGTTGATTCATGGGAAAGCAATGCTTCGGGCGGGCCGCTCACGTACTTGCCGGCTCGACCGGAGTGATACCACGGCCTTACAGAAAACCGGCAGTGAAGCAATGCTTGTATTGCTTTTCACCGAATGGGTGAGGATACTGGAGGCCCCAACCCTTCCCCCCCCCCTTTCCACTCTTTCCCCCTCTTCCCCCTCTTCCACCCTTCCCCTACTCCCACCTTAAAGGCCGGCAACACACTTGTGACTCTTGATTTGCAAGTGCCCATGGGCGGCGGTAGTCTTTTACCATCAGGTGACCCGGCTGCTCGTTTGCCCAAACACAAAAAAAAAAGTTAAAGCTTCGCTCCCCCGACTCAAAAATTTTTTTAACGATTAGAAAAGAGATTAGTTGAATAGATAGTTGATCTTCGAACAACTGAACAATTTTTTTATAAGAGCTCAGAGCACTCTCGATCAAGTCACCTTTCAGACCAAAACCAACAATCTAACTTGGTACATCCGTTTAGGAACTCCGATGCCAAAAACAGACACCCAAATACCCACGTTAAACTTGAAATTACACCCCTCCTTTTTCGTTGGGGGTAAAAAACAATACTATGCTTGTAGCGCTTTTCATTGCCAGGTTTGTGATTTTCTTAGGATAAATGTACTGATCGTGCAGCTCTAATTTGACAAGAAAACCGTTTTACAAAAAAAAATCTATTAATATATAATATATATAATAATAATAATAACCACACATCTCACACACAGCCGTCTGATCCCAAACTAGGCAGAGCCTGTACTATGGTAACCAGACTGCTGACATACATACTTACATATTTCTAAATACATACATATTATAGATAAATTACACCCAGACACAGAACAAGTTATCGTGCTCATCACACAATTATTTGTCTTGGGTGGGAATCGAACCCACGATCTCTGGCTTAGCAGTTAGGGTCACTAACCACTAGACCAACAGGTTTGTCACTACACTACTAACCTAACCATTCCTTTTTCTTTTTTTTATATTGGTAACCCTTTTAAATCATCATATAATCAACTAGTTTTAACGATTTACATACATTAAAAAATCACCCTACATATAATACGATTACTCCTTTTAAAAATTCTTCTCAACTCTGCTGTTCCCAACTTCAAGGAACAAACAAGTTTTCCCACTTGCACCTACTTTGAAAGCGATCAGTATTAAAAAACCATATACACCGTATCAGCTGCCTATCGTACTTAGAAAGTCGTAAACTTGAAGGGGAAACTGGTACTATAAGGAGATAAACTCTTTTGCTTGTAAGAATATTTTCATCTATGCATATATATTATACAGCTCATGAGTTTTTGCATTCATTCGTGAGCATTTTGGAACTCCCTATTGCACGGTACACTTCAGACGCTCAACGGTTAGACGGAAAAAAGTGTTAACGCAACCAAAAATGCTGACCACGAGTTGATTTTTTTTTACCCCGTCTGTAGATTCTGCGCGATACTACTGTCCTTTGATGTTAGTTGTATACTAATTATGTTTACTCGGTACAATACCTTTTTATTTTTTTAAAGGTGTGTGTACTTGGACAGTCCACCTGTGACTACAGTCGGTGCAGTTCCATCGAAACTTCGGGTAAATAAAAAGGTATAGTCTAATAAAAATCAGTAAGTATATGTTTGTTTGTATTTTATGCGCTGCAGTACCGTTCATCTGATCATCATGAAATTTAGCATACAGGTGCCAGGGTCTGTATCCTGTACCCTGGATACCTGTATGCAAAATTTAGAGAAAGACATTCATCCAGAAAAAAATACTTTTACGAGAGCGAAATACCTACATGTACGAGTATATCTAACTAGCAACCCGCCTGCTTCGCACGGGTAGCAGAGACGTCTTTAACTATCATCTACATATTTCAATCAATTTACACAAAATCTTAACAAATCATATACGTAAACCTTCCTCATGAATCACTCTGCCTATCAGTGAAAACCGCATGAAAATCCGTTCAGTATATTTTCAGTTTATCGCGAACAGACAGACAGACGCGGCGGGGGACTTTGTTTAATATTATGTATTTACAGATACGCAGGCAAGTCTCGTAAGTTTAACATCAATAACTCCACTAACATTTCTGTCACTTGAATCATATACTCACATATTCAACTGCTAATGACAAATATGAGCTATCTAACAAAATAACATTAATTTCTACTAAGAATCGCAAAGTTACATCGCAGGACATTTTAAAATGTTTTAAAGCTAAAAGAGCTTGCAACCGACGCCGAACGCAGCGGTCTAGTCTGTCATACTGATTTAGGGTTACCAATTGTCAACTCACAAATAAATTATAGCCTGACCAGTAAAATACAAAACCTCGTCTTGTTGCGGAAAACAAATGGAAGTAATTTATTTTATTGACAAGAGTAACTTTAAAAACTTCATTGTTTTTTTTGTTGGATTATTATGAATTATTAAAATAATTGACAAAAATGGGTGATTAATAAATATACCACAAAAACCATCAAGAGCTTATCAGTAGTATATCGGACACATCATCTCAGTGTTTCCTGAGTACAGATTTAAAAATTTTAGTATCAATCGCACTGCAGAGTTCGGAGCCATTCAATAATAATATTATATATAATAATAAGATAATTTGGGCAGCAAATATTCCCACTTTCGTGTATCATAGATATTATTATGTATAGGCAACCTGTAAGTAGGTAGGTATGACATGTTGATTGCTGTCTAAGTGTAAGCGTGGTCCATTTTTGAGTTAGTGAGATTTTATTTATTTTTATTTATTTATTATAAACTTAATGCACATTTGGTATATTGGCGGACTTAATGCCTAAGGCATTCTCTACCAGTCAACTATTGGGTTAAATAATTGAACAGTAAATTTTGATATGTTAATATGCCAAAAAACTGTTCAACATCATAAGAGAAAAGTACTGATAGGTAGGTCAAAAGGACTGATAGGTACATCATATAAATATGCACAATGAAAATTGGCTATTGGCCTCAATAACATTGTAATTAGAACCTAATCGAAATGATTTGGGGTTTAGTAAAAGGAAAATTTGCTTCAAAGAATATTGGAAAAATATTACCTTTCTTAAATTTCGTTCAAACTTTTTGCGGCAAATGTTAGTGTTTTTATTTTAAAAGTAAAATATTAAAGGTACATAATGTTTTTAAATTATTGAAAGTTTTTCTTATTTCGTAGGATTTTTTTCAGAAACATGTAACAGCGGCTAAAAAATTTTTTTAACTAACGGAAAACAATTACAGGAGCAGGGGGCCTATAGTTTATACAGATATAAAGTGACTCATCAAGTAATGACAGTGACAATGATTCTGATGTCTTTGAAATCCAACTATTGGTAAGTTGCAGAAGTGAAGATGAAAATGTCATTCTGATTTTGATTTGACTTACTTGGGAGAGCCATGCTTCGGCACGTATGGGCCGGCTCGACTCCGCTCGATACCACGACCTCACAGAAAACCGGTAGTGAAGCAATACTTGCATTGCATTTCGCCCCGTGAGTGAGGTTACCGGAGGCCCTAACCCTTCTCTCTCCCCTATTCCCGTCCTTCCCTTCTCCCCTCTTCCCCCCTCCCCCCTCCTGTACTCCCACCTTAAAAGGCGGCAACGCACTTGTGACTCTTTGAGTTACAGGTGCCCATGGGCGGCGGTAGTCATTTCCATCAGGTGACCCGTCTGCTCGTTTGCCCCTATACCATAAAAAGAAAAAAATTATCCATATTAAACATCATATTAGCTTTGATGATTCTCATCTTTGAATCTTATCTTTTAGACACATTATATACGTGTACATAGGTTTGTAAAAAACAAAACTTCCTTGAATAAGTCCAAAATCAAAAATGTTCTTCTTTAATTTTCTAATGATGGTTGTTTTTACCTCCATGCAATATTTTAACGTCTGTATCTATGTATTTGTCTGTGGCATCATAGCTCCTAAACATTTATTAATTCACATTGGTATGATTATACTTATGTGTTGCAATAAAAAACGCAATTGAGATGCCCCTAGACCAGGATTTTTATTTTTCTGTTCATCATATATCCAAAATTCTTAATGACACTAATAAGTACTATCATAATTATTATTCTTGGCATACTTGGCATTTCTTTAGTTGTAAACCTCATTTACTACACATTCCGTTATTATAAATATATATCTTGTATAAGACCATATACCAAGGCCAATTGCCTAGGCAAATAGTATAGCTATCTCACCCCGCCCATAGTAAAGTTCTTACACGATGCTCGATTTTATGGAAAGTTTTTCAATGAATATCAGGCGCCTTATACTTATCTCAGAGCGTATGCCAATGGCATCTCATTAATCCTCCTCCATGTATATTATATACTATCAAGAATTGTAAGAAAATCATCCAACACAAATTATATTTCAAACATGCAGCAAATACTATTTTTTAAATTTACTTCTAACTATTACATAATCCTTTGAGCCTTTTCCCAACTAAGTTGGGGTCGGCTTTTCAGTCTAACTACCAAACGGCAGAACTGCGAAAACAGAACTCCGATATTTTACGTGAAGCGTCTGCCATCAGACCTCCACAACCTAAATACTAAGCGATTTCGACGTTCTGTAGTTAGACAAGATTGCCGAACTTTTTTTTTAATGGCTCCAACTAGCGAATGCCACAGATATGGTTATGGCAACCGGGACCGACGGCTTAGCTCTCCGAGGCACAGAGGGGTCTCAATAAGTTAAAAATGGTCACCCATCCTAAGACTGACCTGGCTAGTATTACTTAAATTGATAGACAAAACAACGGTGGAGCCGGAGGCAAAAACTAAGTAAAGGTATACAAAAGAAAACATTAAAATCGGTTCACGAACATTAGAGATATCGCGTAACATACACACACAAAAAAAACAGCTAAATTGAGAACCTATTTTCTTTCGATTAACCTGTAACCTTTCATGGTGGAACCGATTTCAATTTCGAAATACAAACATATTCAAAATACCGAAATATATATTTTCTGAGGAAAACTAATACGCACAGCCCTTATTCGTACTCAAGTATGAATGAATGCTCTAATAAGCAGGCACTCGCTTCGCCCGTCCGCTAAGCGTTTGCCTCTTTGATAAAAACCTGCAAAACATTTCTGAATTAAAAAAAATACTGGTAATCTAGATAAATATATTTTTTTTCTTTATTGCCAGCTTTGACTGAGTTATTTTATTAGAGTTTAAAAATTTCTGGATTACAATGTGCTTTATACAAATGTACATAGATAATACATGTATATACTAAACTCATATCGTCTTCCTTCAGAGGTAGACATAGACTACAGCCCTTTGCTTCTGTCTTTTACATCTTTCACGATCTTTCTCTGCCACTAGACCTTTCTTACTGAGTTTCTTTTTGGTGCTTCTAAAACCTGCTAAATTCTTTTTTTAGGGAAAAACATAATTGATCGGTGTGTCCAGGTCAACAGCAACCGACTTGGTCACTCACATTTGCTCATTTTAATATGTCATTCGTTCAGGACTCGTTCGGGAGTAAAGCCACAAAAACCTCACCATACCTTATTCTATTTCCTTTCTATCCTATGTCCAGGCCTCTCCAGTCATAGGAAATACAGGATTTTCGGGTACGTGACACCGGCCTCTGCAAGTTACTGCAGCTACTTTTGCGGTATTTCTTACCCTAGGTTCCTCTCCCTAACCATTTTGTCTTACACAAATGTATCTTCTTCCTTCTTTCCCCTCTTAAAACGATTACATTCCCAAGGAGAGTTTGCGTCAAGCAGGCGGCCGGCCATAAAAGAAAACAGCCAAAACCCTTAGCAATGTTAAACACTGACCCTAATGAAAATGGGGAAAACGCAGGAAGAGGTCGACGACCTTTTTTTTTCTAGTCATTACATCCACTTTCAAAATCGGTTCAACCGTTTGGAAGCTACGATGACTGACACAGATACACATGCTAAACTTATAACTATATTGCGTCCAAGTTAGCTATCTATACCCAAACTAAGCAGAGTTTGTACTGTGGGCTCTTGATTCGGATATACATACTTAGATACCTATACTGTTTTATAAATACATAAATATCATACATATAAACAAACAGACGAATGCAAATAGCATAATTGTATAATAATCTTCGAACGACTGAACAAATTTTCTTTATAGCTAAGAACACATTTGATCAAGTTACCTTTCAAACAAAAAAAAACTAAATAAAATCGGTTCATCCGCGAACTATGATGCCACAGACAGACACCGAAACACAGATAATATTCAAGCATACAAATATTGTTACTGAGCAGGCATCGCACCCCGAACCCGCAGCCTCCGGCGTAGCAGTCGAATGCACAACAAATCACATTCCTTTTCCGTCGAGTAATCTTTTTAGCATATTATTATAAGAGAACTATACCACCCTTACATGATGTATTTCAAAATTAACTTAAGAACAGCATTGTATTAAATTACGTCAAACGTTAATATTACTTAAGCACAAGTATATGTCTTAGCACGTTTCTTAAGGCGAATAGCTTTATAATCAGTGTATAAAGTTTTATGCGCGATATATCATTCTATACATGAGTGTAGAGGCGTACACAGAGTTCTTTTTACTAGAGACTATTTAAATATATAACTTTTGTTTGATGACCTTAACATCAGACAGAATCATGATCTCTTCTGAGGTACTTGACACTCTGAGGGCTATAGTCAAGTGGCAAAATGAATTATGTCATGATTTTTTTGCCATCGATAACGTCTCTACCCGAAACGAAATGTGAGACTTGATTTTACTAAATTCTGCAAGCATTCTCAGAATTTGTGATTAAATGGGCTTTAGAAGAAAACCTAAACTCCCTATAGTCTTTGGTCACCTATCAAAACATAGATAAATAATAATAATAAAAATAACTTGACACTTCTTACACATGGCCGTCTGATCCCAAGCTAAGCAGAGCCTGTACTATGGTAACCAGACTGCTGATAAACATACTTATATATATATATATAAATACATACATATTTCAGATAAATTACACCCAGACACAGAACAAACCGAATACCAAACCCAGGACAATATCACTAACCACTAGAGGCTTAAAACTTCAGTAAGTACATAATTAATTACGTTTTAAACGCTCTGAATCTTTTCTCTTCTCTACGTCCGCCGGCAGCACGGGCTCAGGAAGAGACGCGCTTATCTGTTGACAACGAATTCGCCGCGTATTTTACATGACGAAATATTAAGAGCAAACGGTTACAATGTTGTGCTTGCAAAACGCCACACTTTGTCATTTCATGTACACGCGTTTAAAGTATGATATGATGTAATTTAAAATTTTTAGAACAAGATAGCTGAGAAGTCTGTTTTAGACTTTGTTGTTTGTTGATACAAATTGCGTACCTATACTTTGTTTTTGTTTGATATTCAAAACATTGTCAACATAAACATGAGAGATTTCCATATTTAAAAAGAAATCTATCTAACAGTGATTTTCTGTAGGTATCCTACTTTATTTTAGATGAATATACTTCATACTTTTGCCCAAAATAAATAGTGAATAAAACGAAACACAGTAAGTAAAATAATCGAACAATTTATCGTTAATTAGCAGTTAAAACAGAAAGTAGGTACACAGTTTACAATGATTAGATGTCAGAAGTGACAGATGTCAAAACCGACATATTCATAGTCATGAACACGCAACCATGTGATCGTAAATCCAATGTTCTAGTCATTAACATTTTCTTAACCCTAAAAACGGGTTTTAAAACTATAAATGGAAGGTAAACTGCAAAAAACATTCCAAGCTTTAAAGAAAATATAACTTTTATTTCAAATGAAGTCTCATAATTAGCAAAAGTACTGAAAAGTTTTGAAACCTAAGTTTATTTCGTTTGAAAGTTTTTTCCAGGATTTAAATGAAACTTGGAGAAGTACATTCTATATAACAGAAAAACTGTAAAGGAAAGCTTTTAAATTTATTCATTTTTATTTGAACCTCCGGCAAGGATTTGATAAAACTCGATATAGACTTATTAGACTGAGTTGGTTATTAACCTGTTTTGTTTATTGTACTAGCAGCGCCCCGCGGTTTCACCCGCTTAAGTTCCAATCCCGTGGGAATATTGGGATTAAAAGTAGCCTATATGTTAATCTAGGTCTCCAGCTATCTACATACCAAGTTTCCTCGCAATCGGTTCAGTAATTTTGGCGTGGGAGAGTATCAAACATCCATCCATCTATCCAATCTTTCTCATTTATAATATTAGGGGAATGAAAGTTTTGTAATTAGAAATAAGTCTCTTGCGTAATGTATTATAAAATACTGTTTTGAGATATCCTCAAAGACGTACATCGCCGGCAATGATATTTTTCACCCCCGACGCAAAAAGAGGTGTGTTAATTTTTTTTTTTTTTTATATTTGAACTGCCAAAATGACTCTGCCCCGCCTGATGGAAAGCACAAGCAGAATCCAAGAGTGGTGGTCACCATCCTCACTGTGAACAAGGACAGTGCAGCATGGTGACCAGCACTATGGCGGCCTAGTGAGATGCTTTTTCACGCCCCGCTTAAAGGACCCGGGATCATAGTGGGACGGAAACACGTGCGCTGGTAGTGAGTTCCAGGTTTTAACTGCACAGCACAGGAAGGAAGACCCGAATCGATGAGTGCGAGACCGTATGTCTACCACTCTGAAGGGGTGACTAAGTTATAAGTCTGACGTGTCTGTGTGTCTGTCTGTGGCATCGTAGCTCCCAAACGAATTGATTTAAGTGCTTTGTTTTGTATGAAAGATGACTTGATCGAGAGTGTTCTTAGATATCATTTAAGAAAATGTGTTCAGCCGTTCGAAGATCATCAGCTCTCTTCTAACCGTTGAAAGAATTTTCTAGTCCAGGTGTTTTAAATTTATGATGTGTACCTGTGTAGTTATGTGCAATATAATAATATATAGAGTACGGAACGGTTTTGACGATATTACATACAGGGTAGACTAAAATATGTTATGTACTAACAGTTAGTTAAAACTTTTTAAATTCAGGGACTAGTTACGTCATGAGTCAATTGATATAATTTCGATTTTCAAATTTTGATTTAATACCTTTTTCAAAACTTCTAGGTGCGGTTTAAATGAACACAATAATCTCAAACGTTTTGGTATGAAATTAAATGATCGAATGCAAATATTAGCGGGCATAAACTAAAAATGCAATTTAACATACCTATGTATTTCTTTAGCATAGTTAGGTAAACTTTTTTTGTACTCGGAATCATAAGATCTCTATCTCATAATTGCAATGGGAGGTTAGCAACACAAGTTGTCTAATTGATGTTCGCATAGAAGCGGTATGCGGGCAAATGGATTGACCGCTAGAGATGGGCATCGTGAATCGTAAATGAAGTGTAATATTGAAGCCGAAACCAAAACGAACAGCAACAAAAACTCATACTCATAGCTTAGATTGTTTGCTTAAACGGGTGTTTTAAATCAGTGCTGTAGACATCCTCGAACCGATATTAAATGCTGATGAGAGCTGACATTGAAAAAGCACCACCAACAGTGGTCTGACTGAAATGATGTAGGGTGTCAGTTAAAACAGGTGGTGATTAACGCATAGTACCAATTTTATTTGCATGTTAACGTTTTATTTTAAAACCATACTGTATATTGGTAAAACTGAAAAATATACAGGGTGTATTTGAAAAAGGAACACTTACTTAAATCACTGAAAGGGCATAACTCTAGCATGCAGTTACAATAAGAATTTTTGAAATAATAACTATCCGTTTACAAGTTATCTTACGTTATATACTGTGTTATGTTGTTATGGTATATATTATTCACTTGGTTATTGAGAAAATCCATAAAAACTAACTTGAAAAAAAATTACGTTAGTTTTATGGGTTTTCTTAGTAACGCAATAAAAAATTACAAAATAAAAAATTTTATAACTTTACACATTTCTACTTTTATGAGAAACGGAGGTTAAAATACCTGGAAATTCAAAAGGTCAAAAATTGTACTTGGATAGATTTTTTTTTAATTATTTTTGCAACTGCATGCTAGAGTTATGGCCTTTCAGTAAGTGTTCCTTTTTCAAATACACCCTGTATTTACTTATTATGGTTTATTTATTATATATTTACCAGTTACAGAAAACGAACAGTAGGAGTACAAGTAGACCTGGTACGTGGCGTTAACTAAAAATGCTTAGACATGTAAAGGTTTGGAATGGTACTTACTAATTAATCCCATATTACGAAACGGGGTCTTTTCTGAAACTGTTTCGTTACATTTTCCTAATACGGAGATCTTACGTAAAAATTGAGTAACCATAGTTAAGTTACATATATAGAAGTGTATATAGTTACTGTGTAATACTATGAATCCTACTAATATTATAAACGTGAAAGTTTGTGAGGATGTATGGATGTTTGTTACTCTTTCACGCCAAAATTACTGAACCGATTGCAATGAAACTTGGTATGTAGATAGCTGGAGACCTGGATTAACATATAGGCTACTTTTTATCCCAATATTCCCACGGGATCGAGACTTACGCGAGTAAAACCGCGGGGCGCTGCTAGTGTTTAATATATATATATTAAGTAGGTTAATTACCAGCTGATAATATGAATTAAATACCGAAACTTAGTAAGTTTCGGCTTTCCGGCTTTACATGCCTCTAGCAAGGAGCCTAAAAAGGCTAATGTATCGATACCTATATCACATCGGAATCGTATCGCATGTGGTTAAATCAATATACTATACTAGCAACCTAACCTGGCTTCGCACGGGGACAAATTATACACCTAAACCTTCCTCATGAATCACTCTGTCCATTAGTGAAAACCGTTCATCGCGAACAGACAGACAGACAGACGTGGCGCGGGACTTTCTTTTATAATATGTAGTGATATTTAGTATATGTTAATGCCATTGGATAAGTTTTTGCGTGTAATTTTGAACAAAATAATAAAACAGTGTCATGGTTAGATGCGATACGTTAATGCGATATTTTGGTAGGAGTTAAGGAAATTATCGTATTAAATATCGATATATCGTATATTGTTCCGACCGTATCGGGCATCCGTAGAGCGAGTATTGTATGCATATTTCATATTTTGCTAAACACAAACTAATGTTGCACAAATTCAGTGTAGCTTATCCGCAGCAGAGCTTGGTATTGTTCTGTGGTTTAATGTTATGTAAGTTTTGTATATTCAAACATAAGAGAAAGACGGGGTTTATTTTTTGAAGAACATGTATGTTACAAATTATAAATATACGTAGGAGAAATAGCTTGCAAAATTTGTTGCAAAAACAAAAAACCTGTAATTTGTTTAAACAGACTCGGACAGTGTCATCTGTCTGTGGCTGGCAGTTAACGTATCCTCCCGAAGGTTTACACTAGTAACTGAAGTGTTAGGAAAAGATTTTTAAAATATAAGAGCAATAAATAATAGTTTAAAAAAACTAAAAAAACATGCTTATATAGAAAATCCAACAAAAAAATAGAAAATAAATTTTATAATAAATTTATTATTGGAAAAATGCGTGGGGATAGTCTCAATAAAATGACAACCAATAAAATAACTATTGACACTATGCATGCACCCCACGCTTTTTCCAATAATAAATTTATTAAAATTTATTTTATATTTTTTAGTTTTTTTATAAACTATTTAACTATTATTTATTTTTTATTTTTTTTAATCGAATATTGCATTGTCATCGGTCTTTGACAGGTGTGCAAAATTGGAATTAAATCTGGCCGTTTAAAGTAGGTCAAAATCGCATCCTAAGGAATCAGTAACAAACAAACATCCAAACATACAAGTGAAGCTAATATAAAGCGTGTAAAAAGCCAGTTCCTCCCAAAGACATCTTAGCGATTCAATATAGCTAAATTTTGTAATGTATGAACGTAGAAACAAGGAGTTCTTAGTCAACTGACTTGCGAATAACCTTCACATGTACCTACTCTTATCCCTTTAATGACACTAGAAAGTGTCCTTACATAAAAATTGCCGGAAATCGACTCTGCAAATCAAATCAAATCAAAATCATTTATTTCAATTAAAACATTATAGGTATTTTTGAATTGTCAGGAGTAGTAGTCAGTCAGACTAAGTCAGTCGTGCAGCTAGTTGCCTGTTCCAATTCGTAGATCCAGTGGAGAAGAACAGGCAAGAAACTCCAAGGACACTCTTATTGATGCATTACTTCTAGTATTAATATTCAAGAAGAGCAGGTAATGCAATGCGTTGTACTGAAATGCGTCGCCTGGATTCCAGCTAAAGTTTAGGGTAACCGAGATTTTCTGTACCATAAAGTTACTACATACATGTGCTATTCCAGCAGACGTTTGTTTTTTTTTTCAACATCCAGAACGCGGGATAGTAAGGATAACTTACCATAAATAGTGGATATGCAGCAATGGGAAGGTATAATCTTTAACTATTTCTCTCTCTATAGATATATTTTATGAAGCATAAAAATATTTTTAACAAAAAATTTTTGGGGCCGCGCCGACTCAAAATAAGTTTTTATAAAATTTCATAGTTTATGTAAATAAGCTCAATACTTAATTAAGACTTAGGGTTCATTTATTTTTTGCTCTTTAGTTCTTTTCGTCAGCTTAATTTATTGTCAAAAAGATTTTTATTTTATGATTTTTTTCATCATCAGCTCATGATGTGATGATTTCTAAACGCAAATACCTGATAAAATAATGAAAAGTAAACAGAAACACTATTCGTTCCGACAATTTTCGAGGGTTTCTCTCAATTTTATCAGGATCCCATCATCAGATCCTGACTTCCTTGACATGGGACCGCCTTTGATGTATCTGACAAAAAAAGAATAATCAAAATTTTTTCAGAAATAGTGGAGAGAGGGCTGTACATAAAATAAAATAGATTTATACCTACGGTTGAATTGAGAACCATCTTTTTTGCGTCGGTTAAAAATAGTAAATATAACTTAAGTAGCCCACTTATCCATCGCTTGTGTTTTCTTGCGGTAGCTAATTAAGAAGTTTAAACACTTTTAAGTGCAGCACTAAGAAACTAAGTTATCTCTTAGCATAGAATTTAAACCTAGATTTAGCCAAACAAACAAACGATAATAAAGCTCCGTATATACTCTCTTAGCGAGGCATGGGATGAACTTAGGACTCCATTAAGGTTTCTGGTCACCCACCATGTAATAAATAATTTTTCTGAAACGTGTGGCTTGTTATGGGGCACGTTTGCCATGGAGCCGGGTTCCATGGGGCCCGTGGGAGCTGTGTAGTGACATAAGAGCAGATTAACGTATCACAAAACACGTAAACTCGTTCTTCTTCATGGGGTAGGTCAAATTAAATAGGCATGTAGGGGTTTTATAGCAGTTTTATGAGTAATGTAACATGCAAGGAATAAAAGGATAATTACAAAATAGAGGAGAAAGTATGTTGTGAACGCACAAGTAAGGAGTCCGTAGTCCGTAAGAGAATTCAGATTTTAATGGCGAAAGAAATAAATTCAGAAAAACTAAAAAGTTTTTTTAATAGTGTAACTTTTCAAGTATTTTCTGCTCCATTCTGACTTTTAAAGAGACAGTACACATCAGATTATTGCTCTAATCGTAACAGTCCGATTGGCTTATTACCTTTACACGGGTATTTTTCTCAGTACGAGCGGAGTTAGACCATATTCTACTACTCTTGCCTAGTGCAGCAGATTTCACAACGGTGAAAGAGCAGTAAGGAGTACTCTGCACGAATATCCAGCTGAAGCTTTTCTAAAAACTAGGGCAGAAAATCATGCTTAATATAGTACGTGCTCACAAGTGGGCTGGTGAGAGCTCAATAGAATAGTTTAGTGTCAGAAATCGTCAGATGAACATTAAATATCAATATGGATAACTATAAATTTAAAATTAAAAAACCCCCGACACAAAATAATAACAAAAATGCCTTACATCATTTTGGAAAAGAGCTGATACTCTTACACTGCTGGACCGATATTAACCAAACATAGAGCTAAGAACCACCGCAAGGAAACTGGCTTTCAAATTAAAAAAACCGCATCGAAATCGGTCCATCCGTCTGCGAGCTACGATGCCACAGACAGACATCGAACACATATATAATATATTGATATATCGTTGTCTCACAAAAGGTATCGGAAAAATGATTATTTGTTCTTAAGATTCTTAGCACCTAAAAATCTAGTTTATAATTATATAACCCAGATATCGCCAGGTCTTCTGTTGTATACGATCAAAAGATCTATCGTTGCTTGTGGACTGAAAAGATAAAATTAACACAAAGAGCGATGAATACTTTCCATTTCGCAATATTTAATTCAAAACTCGTAACTCCCAAACAAAAAGTTGTATACAATAAAGACAAATAAAATAGGCAAATTATATTACTTTTAATACTTAAAGTGTTAACAAAGTACGGGGCTTAGAAAATTTACTGTTTTGTCTCCAAAATCGTGCTTATCATTTTATAGGACGACAGTTGTGAGTGAAATAGAACCCTACTATTGGTCTCCAGAAAGTGAGTACAGAGTTAGTTGCATTATATCGGCTGGAATACCTAATACCCGCTCTCCCACACAAAGCTTAAAGATTCGCATAAAGCATAGGACTAATCTAAATAAATAAAAATGAATCGCCAAATGTGTTAAGCACAAAACTCGAGAACGGCTTGACCAATTCGGATAATTTTTTTTTTTTATATTTTCGTTAATGCACAAGGAAGCTTCTTATGGAGAGAAAAAACCTAAAAATTGAGAGGAAAATAGTAAAAACAACACTTTTATTTTCCTATACAAACCACATACTAAATAATAATTAAAACACATGTCTCCAGCTGTCAAATATTTGACGTCAGTCAATAACTTATGACAGAATGAAGTCTGTCATGGTAGCTAGTTAATAATAATAACTTCACACATCTCACACACGGCCGTCTGATCCCAAACTAGGCAGAGCCTGTACTATGGTAACCAGACTGCTGATAAACATACTTATATATTACTAAATACATACACATTTTAGATAAATTACACCCAGACACAGAACAAATGATCATGCTCATCACACAATTATTTGTCCTGGGTGGGAATAGAACCCACGACCTCTGGCTCAGCAGTTAGGGTCATTAACCTAACTTTAAACTTTCACGACTTTGATACATATTAGATGTGGAACTCGGGACTTCACGATAATATTTAAAAGGATCAAGCAAGCCTCGGGAAATAGAACTGAGACTGCAGTAGCTCGAAGAGGCTGGTGTCGCGTACCTGTATGTCCATATTATCCTATGTCCATCCTGTGATTGGAAATCCTACTAGGGGGCATCAACTGGCCACCGTCTTGTAGCTAGAATTACAAGTAATCAATACATATTATAATACAAAGTTACGATTCGCGATAAACTGAAAAATTACTGAACGGATTTTGCGGTTGCAGTTTTCACTAACAGATAGAATGATTCGTGAGGAACGTTTAGGTGTATAATTTGTACCCGTGCGAAGCCGGGTCGGGTTGCTAGTAATATATACAAAACTACCCAAAAGTATTGTTTATTCACTTTTTACTTAGATTACTAACGGTTTTACTCGCGTTCAGCTGCTGTTTAGGTAATTTCTGAACATAATAATTTCTATGTTTTCATAATTGTTTAATTTTTCTTGCATGGCAACATTGTTTATTTGTAAGGCAACTGCTACGTCCAATATCTTCGCTTCAACGCTTGCCGGGTTTAAATTCTGAGCGGCCTTAACAAGTAGCTGTTGTACAACTGAAATACATTACATTACAGTACTCAAATAATTGTAATCCGTATTTTTATATAGGTACGGTACGGTATCCGTCAGGTCGCTAGTTCTACGATTATGTGAATAAAGTAGGTAAACGTATATGTATATGAACGACTTCAGGGGATCAGTCCAACAGGGATGTTATTACAACGTAGGTACGCCTCCATAGCAGCATTACAGGTTTAAATGTTAAGTGTAAAAAAAGGGTGGAAAACTTATACAATATAATAGCTAAAATTGCGGTATTAAAGGCGGTTTATACCTACTAAAATTTTATGTTATGAAACGTAAATCCTACTAATATGTTTGTGAGGATGTATGGATGTGTGGATGTATGGATGTATGGATGTTTGTTACTCTTTCACTCCAAAATTACTGAACCGATTGCGATGAAACTTGGTATGTAGATAGCTGGAGTCCTGGATTAACACATAGGCACTTTTTATCCCGATATTCCCACGGGATCGGGACTTACGCGGGTGAAACCGCGAGGCGCAGCTAGTAAAACATAAATGTAGACCTGAATATGATAATGCTACTGATTTATTTCATGCATCGTGTTTGGCGTTTCAAGACATCACTCAGTTTTTATATTACTGATGAACGCCTGAGCCCTGAGGTTAGTGAATCCTATTCTTTATGTATAGGAACGAATGCCTTATCAGTAGATTAATAAAATTGTTGGTAAATATTTTAAAGTGATATGCATGATATATTACACACTTAAGTAATTATCATTTGGCGGTAAGGCCCGTCATGGCTGGTGAGGCGACATGGCAGCCTCACCCACCCGTTTGACGCAGGTACTCACCGGACACGGCTGTTTCTTCCCGTATCTGTGTCGAATAGGTCGGGAACCGGGATACCACACTCCGCACTCTTGTGGAGTGCCCTACATGGACCCAGTAATTTGCTGACCTCGCAAGAGCCGTAGGTGAGGGTAGCGTCTCTTTGGAGACCATGACTATGTCCATGGTACAGAGCGTGAGCGTGTGAGAGAACTAGTACTCTCCCGACCCGCAAAAGACGCAGCAGGCGTCGGAGAGAGCAAGTCGAGCGGCACCCTAGCAGAAGCAGGCCCAAGATGGCGGCGCGACAGAGGGTAAAATTCGCCTGTTGTTTAACAGACGGCCAAGTCTGCCAGGGTTAACAGGGATTTTCATTCAAGGGGCAATATGGACTGTGAGGGAACACCGTGTGGTTTTAGTCGGTTCAAATCCGACATACCACCCTACCGTTTTACCCCGGTGGGATGACGACCCCTGGGGGTATCCACACGTAAAAAAAAGTGTTTAGTATTAGCATTACGTTTTGTTCCAGCTTAGTAATAATGGGGTAGAATGGCACCTTCCACCGGTATTCTTGGCTTTGTAAACGAGTTTTGGTCAGGGTCGCATATCTGGAAGTGGCTGTTGCCGGAAAGTCCGAGTACTCTAAAACCTGATGCTCTTAAATTTGTTATAATATTTTGAAATAACCAACTGCCAGACTAGTATTCGTAAAAATTATGGGTTCTCAATCCGTATGTATTTTTTATGTGTATATTACGCGGTATTTTCGCCTATTTTTAAACGGATTTAAATGTTTTTGATTAGGTAGGCTACAATTTTTTAATACGTTAATTTAAATTGGCAATCAAGTGGCATGATTTAGGTGCATTGAACTCAGTTTTAGGAAAAAACTTACAGTTGCTAGTCAAACACGGGCCGTAATTACATACAATAATAATATCTTCAATCTAAGTTATATAAATAAGAGACAAACTCATGATACGATGAAAAAAAAAATCGGAGGAAAGTTTTTCTCGGTCAAACTAATCTAATTAATATGTCACATAAATGTCGACCAATTCAACTTCAGACTATCTGGACTTGGCACAAAAGTTAATGAGCTATGAGAATAAATAATGTCTGTCTGATTAATTTAGCTCAAAAACTTACTACGGAAATTAGAAACGAATGTTCGATCAATAAGTAAGAACAGAACGATACCAAACCAAGGTAGACATTCGGAACAAATTAATTGCAAATGCCTCGATACAGTTAATATATGTTTTACATCGTATGTATGTAATAGACATCTAATATATAAAAAGCGATGTATATTTGTTCGTATTTTATGCGCTACCGTACCGTTCATATGATCATCATGAAACTTTGCATACACTTTGCCGGGGATGATGATACAGAGATGATAATAAGAGAGTAAAACATAAATAAAGTGCTAACAATTTCAGGAAAATTAGTTAAATTAATATGGAAATTAATAACATGTCGTCAATGTTCACCGAGGCAAAGCATATTCTTAAGTTTAAAAGAAAAATTAATTTTAAGCATAATCAACTATTTATGTGCTATTCATAACGATCCTATATTAACGAGCCCATTCGAGACCCAGTGGTAATGTTGCCTCGTAGCTGTATCGCCCGTGCGAACCTTTCAGGTGGCACCAGAAATTAAAGTCCGTGGAACAATGGAATTATTATCTTACGTAAAACACCTCCCTGTTCTAGAAGACGGCTTTCTTTCACTTGTAAATGTTATCTTACTTTGATGCGTGTTATGTTTAGTGTACATACGCAGGTGCACTGCTGTTTAAAAGATGTTTGACAGGACTTTATTTATTCTTTAAGAAGCTTAAATGTTTTGTCTCTATGCTTTATAAAGCTGTAAAGTGTACTTGGTACGTTGTGTATGAAAATATCAATCCGCTTTGTAGAAGAAAGAAGGCCATGTAGAAGCTACGTAAAGATTTTTAAAGAGGTTCGGTGATATATAAGATTCAGAAATAAGCCTTATAAATTAATACGTATGCGTAACCTTAGGGCAGCGGGGTACCTACCCCAATACAAGGGACACAGAACGTAATTCGGATCGTTTAACTGATCTGTAATTACAAAACAATCTTGAGAAGTAAATAAGAAAAAACATTCTTTACGTTAAGGCTAACGGAATGTTTTTGGGACATTATTACTATAATACAGAGTTACCTAGACCCAAAAAATGGACTCAGATAAACGAGCGAAAAAAAACAAATTGAATGAAAACCTCCATGTATTTAATATTTGGTAAGCATCAAAAGCACTTTAGCCTTATAACTACCCTTATCCGTTAGCAATTCATCCCATCCAAATACAGACTTGGCCACCTCTATTATGCGGACTAAATGGAATTTCTTTCGAAACCTTCAAAAGACAGTCGAGGACAGGTTCGGTAATTGGAAGTTTTCTACTCACAAAAAAACAACCAAGTATTATTCGCAAAAACTAGAGCATCCTATCTACTCTTCCGGCCAATATCGCCATTACCAGAAGCTACCGGCTACCCTAAAATATTCTTTAGGCGTCACATCTCATGAAAGGATACTTAAGAATTTTAGCCGGACAGTCCGGGATCCCTAGAAACTCTTTGCATGTAGTGAAGTGATTAAATTATTTCTGCAATTATCTTTGACGCTTAACCAAGACAAAACTTCAAAGAACAACATGATATTGTGATTCGTGCGGCACTTCGAGAGCTTTATTTTGATCACTGCCTTTTAGATTAGCGACTACTACAGCGAGTGTAAAATTTTGCACAGTAACTACCAAATCCCACCGCCCTGACTTCAAAGCTGGGTATTCTGAGAGGTTCGTGTCTTGGTCTGTCTTACTGGAGACGGAGTTATTATATGTTATAGCCTGGAGATCGATGCGTCCTGCCTAGATATTCGGCTTCAAACAAAATCAGAATTACATTATATTCGGTGACCTAGTTATAAATTTGCAAAGCCTACAGAATTATTTACTCTTTAGTCCAAATTGCCAATAAAATTTAAACTACAGCCTCATAAACAGTAATAATTCAACATAAAATACCCAAACCACCCAATCAATAAACAAAAACACAACCCATATAAACAAACTTTACATAAAATAACAATCAAAATAACCAAGCACCGTTCTCATAACAAGCAATAATTCATAAATAAATAAATTACCAACGATTTTAAAGTGTCAGTGTTTACGGGGTTTGCGTTTCAATTTTAATGAGCCGCGAGTTATTATGGCGGCGGTATAATTAATTGTACGAGACGGAAACGTTTACGTAACGCAGCATCTATTTTGTACAACGGACTAGCTTTGATATTTAAATTTAATTGTGGGTAGCTGAGTTTCTCGGTAACGGAAAGCTCCTTAGTACATCTCTTGGTTCTATTTCAAATTGACTATAATTATTTAGTCTACTATATCCAATTAATAGAGGCGACCATTTTACCTGGTGTAGATTATAAGGCTCACTAGACCGAATGGCACAATATTTATCTGGATATAGTTACCCAGTATCTAAATATTCAGAGATTGGCCAGTTATCAAATGTTTCTGTGAGTTTCGAAAACACTGAATCATCCTATTGGGTGCTTTTTTAGCGAGGATAACATACTGAAATTTTCAAAAAGGACTAATAAGGTTTTCTGCACGTTACAAGTATTAGTTACAAGACATGTCATGTTTTGATGAAGTTAGACTACTACGATTATAATAAGTTATATGTGACATCAATTCAAACCACTGCAGTGTCGTAATGTAAAAAATAATGTCTCAATCTTAATTTTCGCCCCCGCTTTTGCAGGATAATAAAGATGTTTTAAGATCAAAAGAAGTTAAGGGATATATTTCTTATTATTATGAAAGTAATCTGCTAAAACTCTCTACCACGTTATATTTTGTCGTTAATGAATATGGGTCTTACGTCAATCATCATCTTCCTGCATTTTTCCCAATTGTCATTAGGGTCAGCGCAATGTTTTGGCTGGTTTCTTTTATGACCAGCCGCCTGCTTGATGCCAACTCTCCTTGGGAATGTAGTCATTTTAAGACGGCAAAGAAGGAAGAAGTTAAATTTTTATAAGGAAAAATGGGTAGGGAGAGGAATCTTGGGTAAGGTATACCGTAAGTCGCGGATGGGGAATCGGACTGAGACTGCAGTAGCTCGCAAAGACCGGGGTCACATATCCGAATCTCCTGTATCTTCTGTGACTAGAGCGGCCACCAAATTATTGACGCCCAATGGTACATTACCTGTTTACGTTACACAAGAACTTGGCAAAGAAAACTAGCTCTTATTACTACATCTGTACCTAGATGAAGCTTTTGATACCGTATATATTGTCTTAATAAAAGTAAAGGGCCTTGGTATGAGGGACTTGCCGTTATTTTTTGCAGATTAGTTGAATAGGCGGTGCCGATGTTTTAAAACAGACAGCATTACGAGCAAAGGTCAAGGAATTAAACCGTTTGGCGTTCCCCAGGGAATTGTTTAGGACCAATTGTTGGTCCTGATGTAAATCAACAAACATTAATGTAAATTAACAAACTATGCATCAACATCATGTGATAATGAAACGACCCTAACATTTACCAAAACTCTACGAAAGAGCACGATTTATTAATTACACTTTCATAGCATTTACGTGAAACTTTTTCTTCTATTGACTTTAAAGCCTAACAAAACAAAACATGTTTATTTTACACAGTACCACAATTCTGTTCTAACTCTTCTTTTTAAACTAATGTGATATTTAGACAGTCATGATTAGAGATCGGATATTCGGATGCATATTCACCTAAAGTTGAGATGTTGGCTATTACGGAAAGCACTTTTTTATCGAAAGAATCTCGCACCCATGTATAAATTTTCTATCTTTCATTTCTCTTCTATGTAGTTTCTGTGTGTACAACATAAAAATGTTATGTGTTGTAATGAATAAATAAGTTTATATTAATTTATGTTTTCTTATTTACCACACCACCATTTCTCTTACAACTTACATACGTACATACTCGAATGGGAAACACCTTAACTTAAAAAGAATTAACTTAAAGTAAATATACATCCGATTAGTTATGCGATCCCGGAATCCCGGGATTTTATTTTAAATAAAAATATACTTAGAAGCCGCTTCCTTAATTTGTTATCCAAAAAATAACTTTAGGTAAATATGCATCCGATTATCCGATCTCTAGTCATAATGTTAATTTTAAATATTGACGGTAAGTTACTTAAACTTTGTTTCTCGTTTAGACATACTAAGAGCTATAATTATGTATGTATAGGACTCTCGAAAATGTGCGGGTGGATGAAGAACTGTCTACGGCACAGACTCGATGACGGAGGGCGAGCAACACTGAGCCAGTCAGCCTGTCTATGATATAATATTATCTACTTATTTACGGAAATTACCGCAATCACGAAAAGGTATTACGTGGTCAGCCTGTGACCACGGCCAGTGCAACCTGGTCGAAATGTCAGGCAATTCAGAGGTATGTAATACCTACTTCCTATTTCGTGATCGCATTAATTCCCGTATATATACATATTATATCATGGAACGAATGGAAAATTTAGTACACTTAAAGTTTTATTAACACAGTTAGTAATTGTAATACATATATCGACCTCGATGATATATTGTAGTCAACTTGCACTTATGGTATGTGAGTGATAGCTAATTCGTAAATAGATTTTGGGTTTTGAATTAAAAATAACTTGATAACTTGACACAACTTACACGCGGCCGTCTGATCCCAAACTAGGCAGAGCCTGTACTATGGCAACCAGACTGCCGACAGACATATCATAGATAAACTACACCCAGATACAGAACAAATGATAATGCTCATCACACAATTATAATTTGTCCTGGGTGTGAACCCACGACCTCTGGCTCAGCAGTCAGGATCACTTACCACTACACCAACAAGCCAAAAATGATGGGTTTAAGAGAAAAGTAGAACCCCCTGTGGAACTCCGGGACTCCGAATAAATAATAATCCATGAATTGGTGTTATAATTCAATTATAACTCAATATAATTGGTTCGTTTCGGGGTGAACAAGAAAACTACAACTGGTTCAACTGGGTCAGCTCTGAAGTATATTATGTTGGTTGTTGCCCGCGACTTCGTTAGCTTGGATTTAATTGGAAATTCAATTTAATCCCACGGGAACCGTACATTTTTCCTGGATTAAAGATAGTCCATGTGCTGTTCCAGACTATAATCTCTCTCTCTTCTGGCGTGAAATAGTTACAAAATTCCATACATATTTTCGGCAAACTTTCTTCTTTATAAGTAAGATGAAGTATACATATAATGTGCAGTACACACTACCTTTAGACCGATAAGGACGAAAGCGGTTTTTAAGGATAGGGGAGGATCCTAAGTTCACCATAATCGCACTACCCTTTGACGAGGAAACACAAAAACCTATTTATTTTCCAAATTCCTCCTAGGTATATAAACCCTTCGAACTGTTAACCATTCACCAAGTGTCTACGGTGCACATCACAGTATGTAAACAACACGCAACACTCGACGCCTACTATGCTAATATTGCCAGGCGTGTCTCGCACTCCCATCAAAGCCGCAACAAACTTGGCTAACCTCAGTTACGTGTTGGACTATGGCTGCGTTCTGTTATATTATTAGGTCAATTACGCCTTCACCCAGTCTTCAAATAACATCCTTATATCATGAGTAGAAGTCGTGGGTAAAACAAAAGTAGTTAAGGTTCCACGAATAAAAGCTTACGTAAGCTGGCACTGGGCAGAAAGCGAAGGAGGTGAAGTAAATTCGGGCCTAACTTCCCTAGTATTAAAGGGAATTTCGTGGCCAGCAGTGGAACAGTATAGATACTAAAACTAATCCATTTTGTTGAAAATTCTTCATCATCATCTACCTACCCTTGTCCCAATGTCATTTAGGGTCGGCGCAATATATTTTACTCATACTGCACAAACATTTAGCTGATTCTTTTTATGGCTGGCCGCCTGCCTGACGCCAACTCTCATTGGGAAATTACCGTTTTAAGACGGGAAAAAGGAACAAGGTATATTGGGATATGCCTTAAGCACAATATGTGCTTGGAGAGCTCACTAACACAAATACACCTTCCGGCAAAAAAATTAGAAAATTCATATAAGAGTTGAAATTAAAATCTCGTATAATCAATACAAATAAATAAAATTGAAGTGTCTGTTTGTAATGTCAAAATAATAGTTTTTTAACACATACAGTTATTTGCACGATACCTATGCCTAAAAACCAGTTTTTAAATATTTTTTCTGTCAGTCTGTCTATTCTCTGCAACGGGTGGACCGATTTCCACTGGACTTTCACTGGCATATAGTTGGTATTGTAAGGAGTAACTTAGACTACTTTTATTTTGGAAAAAGAATAAGGGTTCCGCCCAAAATATATAAATATGTACACGCGAGCGAAGTTGCGCGTGAACTGCTAGTTTCTTATAATTTTCGTGTGCTGTGAGATACTAACACATTTTCTGTCTAATATTGCATGACCCAGTATTGATCTAGAGACATATTATAAGTATGCTGCTCGTTGTTATGGTTTAATTAACGCGTATATGCGGTCTATATGCGGTCGATACAAATGTATGTGGTACAGTGAAATATATACGGGAATATAATTGTACTGACACAACATAGGACTTACCTCATTGCCGATAGAGGAATAATAATAATAACTTCACACATCTCACACACGGCCGTCTGATCCCAAACTAGGCAGAGCCTGTACTATGGTAACCAGACTGCTGATAAACATACTTAAATATTTCTAAATACATACATATTATAGATAAATTACGCCCAGACACAGAATAAATGCTGATCACATAATCATTTGTCCTGGGTGGGAATTGAACCCACAGACCGTTTAATTGAAACTCGTAATATGAGTGATGTCAATAGTGTTGTAAATTCTATGCCATTTCTTCGGCTCTACTCACAATTAGAAAAAAACCGCACTACGACAGTAATACTGTCCAATCCCGAACTTCTTGTGTTTATATAAGTGTAGAAGAATTTTCTGATTTTTGTAAATACACAATAAATATATTGACGATTGATTGATTAAAAGAAGGTTTATTTGAAGATTGAGCAGAAATACTCAGTAAAGGATTTTGGAAAAAATTGGCACGAAGATATACTATATCCTGGATTAACAAGGCCAAACGAGTACGAGTGGTAAACGAGACCCACAGGAGTGTCAAGCCCACTCCTGTTAGCCTGTAGCTTATTATACAAATAAATATTTTGTCCTGACTAGTCAATCAACTGCTTTACAAACTTTTAAACTTTCGCGTTCCATGATATAATATTATCTACTTATTTACGGAAATTACCGCGATCACGAAAAGGTATTACGTGGTCAGCCTGTGACCACGGCCAGTGCAACCTGGGCGAAACGTCAGGCAATTCAGAGGGAATTAACGCGATCACGAAAAGGTATTACATAACCTTTTCGTGATCGCGTTAATTCCCGTAAATACATAGATAATATAGCTGCTTATATCACACCTCAATCGCTAACTGTTAGGAATTCGTCGGTGTCATAAAAAGTACAAGCCTCATCATCAAAAAAATATGTATGAGGAGTTTGATGGTAATCACGTGGCATAATACATCTTATGAGCATAAAGCTCATTATCACTTCTGATTAGATGCAGACTGTTGTATCGGTTGTTTAATATTTGTTACGCGTCTCATGCGTATAAATACAGAGAAATCTTTTGTTCCCTAATTCATTATAGCAGGGACCTTCTATTTTTGACCAGAAAAAACATTATTGAAAAGCTAGAGCCACTTGATGGTGGACTATATGTGGATGTGTTCCTTTAAATTAATAAAGAAGGCAGAGAAGATTGACAACACGTGAGACCACGGCAGTTTTGAAGGCGTTTATAGATACCGGTAATCGCTTACCTTGAGGTACGGTCTCCTTGTACTTGTAGCTATAGACTTTTTATAAAAATCTAGAAATACCAGGCTTTTAATATACAAAAATACTTCACGTGAGATCACACATTATAAACGCTTACCTGCAGGTACGCTCTCTGCGTGCTTTTAGGCTACATTGTACCTATAAAAGATATTTAATGACCTGAAATGGAAGGTCTTCATTACAACACAGCTTGTTGTGCACATTTACTCATACATACAGAGTGTGGGGTTAATAGTGGTCCATCATTAAGCGTTTGACATACCAGGTGGTCAACTATAACATACTACAATTTTAACCCGTTATGACAAGGGTTTTGGCCTTTTTTTGCAAATTTGGCAGTAGTTTCAACAAAAATGTTTTTTAAGGTGAAGACTTCTTTAGGCACGTTTGTGCACTTTTGCTATAGGAAAAAAGCACTGAACTCGATACCGTCACGCTAATAATACATATATAGATCCACTAGAGGGCGCTAATCTAAAAATATGTTTTAACTTCTGACGTGCAGTCCTACGACTGACTGATACATGAGCTATTATAAAATAAAAAAAATTGATATTTAAATTTAAAAATATGCCTATGAAATACCGATTTCAAAATAGTATTGTAATACAGTGTCCCAAAAGTAGAAAAAAGTTATTGGCATTGTAATTGAAAACGGTTTAAGGTAACACATTTTGTACTACTATTGCAAAATAACGATCACTACATCATTATTATAAAACAGTGCCACGCCGCGTTTGTCTGTCTGTCTGTCTGTTCGCGATAAACTGAAAAACTACTGAACGGATTTTCATGAGGTTTTCACTAATAGACAGAATGATTCATGACGCAGGTTTAGGTGTATAATTTGAACCCGTGCAAAGCGAGGCGCGTTGCTAGTTGCAACATAATTAAGACCAAACTTGTTACCCATTTAAACATGGTATTAAAAAAAAACCATAACAACACAAACAACACGCAAAATGGTCCCGTATGTTTCCGAACGTAACTAGCTGTCGTAACCATGTTGTACGTTTAATTAACCAGCGTGTTATTGTATGACACACTGATAACATACAGCCTGTGCCCCTGCATAATTTGATTGTACATTAGCGTCACTAGATAGAAAATGGTTTGCACATTAACCATGATAATCTTGGTTAGAGCTACAGGGCAGGTAAAACAATAACTTTTATAACTATTAACCTAGTGGTTAGTGATCCTGACTGCTGAGCCAGAGGTCGTTGGTTTGATTCCCACCAAGGAGCACGATGATTTGTTCTGTGTCTGGTTGTAAATAATCTACAGAGTCTCACAAAAAGGTGTGGTCATATCTAAGGGGCGTATAGTATATTGGCGCTGATCCGATGGAGCCAAGACGTGGATTGTGAAACTCTTCGGTGGCTACTGATTAAGTTTTGAAGAGTCCAACAAATTAGGCGATGAGTTCAATGTGCCAAAATCATGATAAATTGTAATAAGCCCTTATGCCTTCCACCCGTTCAATATTTCCTTCAAATTTAAACGGAACCAAAATGAGAACAAACCAACTCAATTTAAAAATAATTATTGAAATCGGTTCAGAAATGGTGAAGATATCGCTAAATCCTTTCTGAATTAGTGACGGCAGTATTAAGGTAGTGCGACAAAGATATTATATTATACCTAAAACACTTGACATTGGCGGAATTCGTAAGCTGATGACAAATCGCTTGTAAAATAGACAATGTAGGACATATAAGGATAAGATTATATTATTATATCTTGAACCATAACAAATGAGAAGAGTGTAAAATTAAGTAATATTAATAACGATTCCAAAATATAACCAAGCGCCATCTATGAAATGCTACGCGAAGTACTGTTATGTTCATAATAGCCATTTGCTAAAGCACCTTTTAAGTTATTCTCAGTATTAATAGATGGCGTTACTTTAGAATTAAAATATTTGTAATAGTATAAAACCGAAGTAAACGATAGAACATGTTTCTAGAATACATATCCACATCCAGATCAATGCCAATAAACATATCCATACATACACATTTTGACACCGAGCGGGTTCGAACCCAAAACGTGGTACCTAGTTGGATGCTCTACCGCCGCGTCACAAAATTGTAAACTAGTAAATGATATCTACTTACAAGAAAACAGTAGTAGTTTTATGATCAGGAACGTATGCCATTTGACTCTGACTTTTTTCTGTTTAGTTTTAGGTATTTTAAATCATGGCAGACGTATTTTTAGATATTTGTTGAATCGTGACCATAGTATATCGTAGGCATATGTAAAGTTTAACAGCCTAATAACTTATGACTCTTGAGATGCAGGTGTCCATGGGCGGCGGTAGTCATTGACCATCAGGTGACCGGTATGCTCGTTTGCCCCCTATACCGTAAAAAAAGTAATAAAAGATGTTTATACAAATTTGGTACTGAACTGAGCAGCTAGCTGGAAAACCGGCATGCTGACATTTGCGAAAAGTTGATTGATTGCTCTCACTTTGTAAAATTTTACATATATATATTCACTGTAAAAATGTAAGATTTTCTGTTGTTACTCTAAGTATTTTATTTTATTTTAGTTTTTACTTGTACCTAACATAACAGTTTTAAATTTAATTTTACAATACATCGTTCATACTTCTATTATATCTGCAGTAGATCACGTGGTAAGGAAAAAATATATACGACTCGTAATTGCTCTAGCAATCAATTCGGTACTTTAATACCAGCGTAACCACACGAATGAAACAACTCAATTAATAACCCATCAAAGAAAATGATACTGGAACGCTAATTAAGCTCTTCGAATATGTAAAGATTAACGATAGTTGTGCAAATTAAAATTACACTGATTACGCCCGCATATTAGTAAATTCCATGCAAATGTTGCAGAAAAACATTTTTTGCTATCAACGTGTTTGAGGCGATGCCGAAGTATTTAGGAATTGTGTTATAATAACAGAGATACACAAGTCAAATCATTTTTTAATTGCGAGATTTTAATTACTATCGAGTATTATTTTTAGCAGAGCAAGCAAGTTAGATACCGCAGGTCTCTTATGGGAATCCCAGATATTGCACTTACATCAAAAGGGAGCTATTTTTGAGCTTATGCACACCTTCGAATTCATCTGGTCATCTCCGGACTGCTATTACTTAAATATGTATAGTAGATAGTAATTAGCGTGTCTATTTATATTTTAGAATAATAGGTATCGTGGGCATCGAGGGGCTCGTGGCTAAGTGGTAACCGAGTAGGTTAACACATTACAAAGTTAAGTAATGCAAGCCAGGTCAGTCTACGATGGGTGACCATTCTTAACACATTGAGACCGGAGGGGTGCCCCGGAGAGCACGTTAAACCGTCGGTCCCGGGTGCCATACAAACATCTGTGGCATTTGTTACGGGTAGTTAGAGCCCTAAAAAAGTCCGAAAACCTGGTCTAACTACAGAACTTCGATATCGCCTAGTACTTGGGTTGTGGAGGTCTGATGGCAGTCGCTTCACGTAAAATATCTAAGTTCGGCCGTATCGTAGTTAGATTGAAAGCCGACCCCAACTTAGTTGGGAAAAGGCGTTGAGGATGATGAGGTATGTTACATTGTCCTCACATTTCATTTACAGAAAAAGAGTGTCCTTGGAGTTTCTTGCCTGTTCTTCTCCATAGGATCTACGTATTGGAACAGTCAACTAGCTTCACGACTGGCTGTTAATTCAAAAATACCTATTATTGGTTTAATTGAAATAAATGGTTTTGATTTATTTTGATTCTTCTGTACCACTGCTGCCAACTTGAGGATTTTCCCCACAAATTAAGAAAGAAATAACTGGTGATGAAATGTTTTTTCGAGTTAAAATATTAAGGATTATTACGATTGTCCAAAAAAACATTTTTATTAGATGGTGGAATCTAAATATGTAAATTACTTTACATCCATGCACAATTTAGTAATGAAATCTCGAATAAACCTTTTGATTTTTGAAAGGACAGCAAACGTGACTTGTTTTCCTTTCAAAACTCCCAAAACTGTTTTAAAATGATCTACGGCATTGGGCTGTTACAAATTGATAACACATTACTGGCCTGTTGGCCTAGTGGTTCGTGACCCTGACTGCTAAGCCAGAGGTCGTGGTTTCGATTCCCAACCAGGACAAATAGTTGTGTGAGGAGCATGATCATTTGTTCTGTGTCTGGGTGTAATTTATCTATAATATGTATGTATTTAGAAATATATAGGTATGTTTATCAGCAGTCTAGTTACCATAGTACAGGCTCTGCCTAGTTTGGGATCAGACGGCCGTGTGTGAGATGTGTCAAGGTATTATTATTATTACTATTGATAATAGGTACTGCCAGTCCGTTTATTGGTTAATGACGTATTGGAGCTGGTTAATGTTTGCAGTCACGTCTTACTTGTCTTACTAATTATTATAGTTATATCACTATATATGTGTATGTGTGTATATGTATATATATGTATGTGTTTATATGTACGTATGTGTAGATGATACTTCACATATTCCTTTTCACCTAATTTCCTTTATTATTATTTGATTGTTACAGTTCTAAATATTTTTGGTACGCCACCAGCTACCGATTATCTTCCTCTGTTGTTTCCATACAAAGGTTGTCTGGAAGACATCGCTTTTAGCGATAAGACCGCCCATTGTACTTGTCACTTAGTATGTTGCTACTAAACTGTGTTAATTTCTGTCTAACTGTGGTGTACAATAAAGAATGTTCTATCTATCTATCTATCTATTTTCAATTTAAAAAAATATGTTTTAGGTTTTAAAACATTACAATTAATCATTTGGTTACAACGTGACATTAATTTGTGCTTAATGACAACATCCCTATTGTGACATCCAGTCCGCGTTCGGTTGCTAGTGGTCTTTAACGTACAGAGATTAAGATCCATATTCGAACATCAGTTAGCCGTTTGTTAATAAGCTGTCTACAAACTGGGCAACTTTATTGTTGAAAGAGGTGACAGGTACTAATTGTTGTTGTTGCGTTTGTATTTGGGTTAAGGGTAAGAAGGTTAAGTAGTTTGAATTAGAAGAATTTAAGTATTTTTTTTTTTGCTTATTCGTTATATGTTTAACTGAGAATGACTTATGCCGCGTTCCTATAAACAAAAAACGAATTGTTTTGCTTACGGACGGTACAATTTTCGTGGAAAATTCAACGAAATTTTACCGTCCGTAAGCAAAACGAATCGTTTCTTGTTTATTGGAACGCGGCATTAATCAGTTTAAGGAAAGTAACGGAATAACAAAGTTGTTTTTAAGTACCATCAACCTGATGGTGAAGTAATATATTAGCAATAATAAATTAATAAATTAGTGACGTGACGTCATAGGTCTACCTACCCTATGTCCGTTTCTGTACCCCTGATAACGTGTATTCAAAATTCCATGCTGATCGGTTGAGTAGTTAAGGGATTGTCCACTAATCACGTGAAGCTCGAAATGGGATGAGGGGTTCCGCAAAGATCACGAAATATCACAAGGGGGAGGGGGTGTAGTGAGATATCACGTGTATTTATTTTTTCGTAAACCCGCGATAACACCTGTATTTAAAGATAATATTTTGAACATTTTAAATATATTTTCAACTAAAGAATATACGTGATTTTGGCTAGGGGCGGAGGGGGTTAGTCCAAAACCTTTTCGGGGGGTTTAAAAGTTGCTTAAACAACATCACGTGATTAATGGACGAGCTCTAAGGCGTGAAAGAGTGACAAACAAACAAACTCACTTTTTAACGGACGAAAAAACGGAGGATAGATCCACTAGAGGGCGCTAATTTAAACATTGATTTCTGTCAGCTCCTTATTAATTAATGTCAGCAACCTGCTAATGTGACGTTTTGGGTTTGTCGTTTCGTTTAAGTTTTCACTTCTATCGGCAGCACGCATAACTTCTTACAGGGCATTCCTATTTTGATAATTCCTTTTTGCATTTATAATACTAAATATTGCCCGCAACTTCTTTCGCGTAGAAATTGAAAATGTACAAAAAGGCTATATATTTCAGACTACCAAATTTCAATTTTTTTTTGTTGACGAGATGGAAGATCCTACATGGATGTCCTCCGCCTTGGGGAGGCGAAGGGGTTCGTCGGACTCTTAACGACTAAAAACCACCCCGGTGTTGCACTACTTGCCTATGAGTGACAAGCATGTACCAAATTTCACCTAGATCCGTTCAGCCGTTTTTGCGTGAAAGAGTAACAAACATTCATCCATACATCCTTACAAATTTTGGCTTTTATAATATTAGTAAGATTAGTTAGGAAACCTAGTAACACCCAGACCACTGCAAATGGCATATTTATGCATACAAAATTTTTTACTGAGTGGGAATCGAACCCGCGGGGATCGTGGCACACAAATTCTCAACTTACAGCTATAAGTCAGTATAAGCACAGAATACATAATAGTACCAGTAGTATAAGTCACCAATAGGGTAGGTGATTATCAAGTCAAGTCAGTATGTCTTTATTAAGTTTAATATATTTAATTGTATTGTTTGTTTTTTTAAGTGAAAACTTCTTTATCGGCGTTGTGCACTTTTTCGGATGGGTAAAAAATGTTAAACTCGACCCTGATCGAAAATGTGTCCGAGTTTCAAATATTTAAAAAAATATTTTTACGCTATCTGTGGATTCTGCGCGATACTACTGTAGTTTGATATATACTAATTATCCATATATTAATTAAGGCAAATTTCACAGATGGCGCAATTTTAATTTCGACTTTTTACAATATTTACTATAAGTATTTATTTTCACTTCTGTCGGCAGTCCCATGACTGCCTATTTTTTTTTTTTGTAAATACTAATAACACACTTGAAAAACATATTATAACGAATTATTAGACTACACTTGATTACATGCACATGGTTATTTTTTAACAATAGGCAAGGTCCTATTGTTCTAATTAAATATGTCTGCGAATAGCTAATTTACTTCTCAAGTTCTTTCTTAATTTGTCCACTGTTCCGTTAATTAATCATTCAAACCGAAATCACACTTTAATAGGTTTTAATAAATTTAGCCAAAACTGGTGTAGGTGATAAATCTCATCCTACATACTTCTAAACTTGAGATGCCAAATGCTAATAGTCGATGTCTAATGATGCCTTAAATAGGAATCTATTATAAAATATTGGCTACATGACAGATTTATAAGGTTAACTATATCTGCCACAGCGCCGATTGCTGTGCGTTTGATCCCTCGGAAATAGGTATGTATATTTTGAATAATACATTTTTTCTTTTATTGATTCCTAGCATAGGCGTTTGTCTTCCATCTCATCTGATGGAAAGTGACGATATACACGAAGAATGGACACGCCTATATATCAAAGAGAAGTTTATTCACTCTACTTTTAAACGCTCCAGGACTATGTTTGTCTGGAAAAATAGACGCAAGCAGTTAATTCCAGACTTTGGTTTCTGGAACCAAAAAAGAACCTTCAAAGTTACAATACATTGATATTGCCTATTATACATAAATATACTTATAGGTATTTAGTCTAGATATTGAATAAAATTGCAGTAAATTAAAAGGAAATTATGTGTTCAATAAAAAAGGACGTCGCGTGTTACAGGCACAGCCGCTGGTCGCGGACTTCTATGTTGTGTACTTGTGTAGCAGTGTAGTACCATCGGCAGTCATCTTATTGCAGCAGCAATAAGACGGTTTCTCGTTTCCAATCATGCTAATTCTCAATATTGTTTATTATCAACAACTTGTGATTGGGTGCACTTCTAATACCAATTATAATAACGTGTTAATTGCTCCCATTCATTTGTGATTTAATATGCTGCATGTGTATTTGTGGTTAGAAGGGTGTCCAAATTGGATCTCTAGGTCATTGAAGACATTTTCGATCCTCTCACTCACAGTTAGGGTTCATGGTATCCTGTACTTCTATTAACGTAGGAACTTTATGTTTGTATTCGTAAGAAAATTCGTGGAACCATAACTCTTCCAAGAGTCAATAAGGAAGCAACACTGCGCCAATAAAAGGAAACAGCATATGCATTTGTTTAACATGAAATAACTTTACGAGCTTTACCAGGAAAACCATGACCTAGCATAACTTACACGGCTGGTATTTAATTTATTTACTTGAATAGATTTTTAATAACTGTATGAGAATATTATGGAAATAGCTGTTCCTGCGCAGCTTCGCTTGCTCGTACATATTTATATATTTTGAGCAGAACCCTATTTCTTTTTCCAAAATAAAAGTAGCCTTAGTTACTCCTTATAACACTAGCTATCTGCGAGTGGTAATCGGTCCACCCTTTTCCGGAAATTAGCTAGCACAAACAGACAGACAGACAAAAAATTTAAAAACAGATTTTTAGGCATAGGCGTCGTGCAAGTAATTGTATGAGCTTAAAAAAACTATTATTTTGACATTACAAACAGACACTTCAATTTTATTTATTTACATATCTAATGCGGAGGGTTAGTTTTTTCACATCTGTCATTTTTATACCTATTTAATTAAACTATTTGTGGATCACACTAATTTATGTTCCCTGTAGGATTGGAACCCATAACACTCGGCGCGGCGTAGTGGCGAGGTAACCACTTATGCCCGGCATTAAACAATTGCGCCATCCGTACAGTCAAAAGTGGAGTTTTTCTCTATCCACACGGTACTAACTCTCGGACCTCTTAAAGAGAAGAACCCATAGCTTCGCACAGGAGATCTTATAGATAGTATTCCAAAGTGTTTGTCGATACAGTGATCCAATAATCCTCAGCAACGGATTGACACCTATCGATCGCATGTATGTATCAGCATGCGTGACAAACTACATAAATGAATGCCGTGACCAAAGGCGCTGAACCTTGGACTCTCAATCATTCCGGGTATAATTGTATTTTACTGGTTTTTCTAGTTTGGTTATGTAACTCAACGTAATTGTGATTGACCAGTAATGTTCACTGTTCAACAACTCAATTATATTTCTATTGTACAGATTAAAATATTATATACTAGCTGCCCCGCGCAACTTTGTCCGCGTTTGTAAATTTTCCTCGTTTTTGCAACATTTTTCATTGATGCTTCGCTCCTATTGGTCTTAACGTCGTGTTTGTATGCTCTTTGGTCTCTGTTGCACCTGCGTTAATTTATTGCCATCCATATCCATAAGCTCTCTCCTCGGCGACCGCACTTTAGATAATACATATTTTTTTTTCCTAACAAAATTTCCATCTGTGTTATCATTATCACTTAGTCAAACATAAAAAAAGGTTGGTCAAATAAAAAAAATAGTTATATCCCAATTAAATTGTCCAGCTACGTGGTCACTAGGTCTACAGGTCTTCAGGAGTGCACTTGTGTCTACAAACTTATGAGTTGTTAAGACAAGTTTGTGATGGACATTACTCAATATTATTTAAAACCAGATTTCTCATAATTTTAATCAAAGATTCTACTGTGTGAATTTGGATGGTGATGACGGGACACCCTATATAGATGTTTGGCCTTCAAACTATTCGTTGTTGAGAGAGAACACCCACAGTTATACTACATTATATTTTGTCAATTTGATTATTATTACTGATGTGATTTTGCCTTGACTCCTCTTTCTTTTAATGAATCACCTTGTTCTTTTCACACTTCGTTGTTCTATTGATTTAGAACATTAAGGTAATTGTGACAAACGGATTAGATTCCTCAACTGAGTACAATTGCGGTATCAATATAGTATGGAATTCAATTCATATTTAATTGCAGTATCATGAGTCTATACTTTTCCTTATACTCCCTGTAATTTGATGAAACACATCAACAACTTAATATTAATTACGTTCTCATTGTCTCTAAGACCGAAAATTTGCTTAAAAATATTGTATGATTCGTTACTGACGTGCCGGTTCCGTGCATTAGAGCAGGGATCTACATTATGTTTATTAGCATTGTGTGGGGTCCGGTTTTTAAATAATATTACCGTCACAGTCCGTTTTTTTACAGATGAGTAAGCCATTCCGGGGGCGGTTAGGGAATGGCTTAATTTAATAATGGCCCCCTCTCCACAGCCTTTACATCGTCACGTGTAATTACTTTGTTAAAATTCAAATAATACACTTAAATAATAATACATCTTATCTTCTATATAAATAAAAATCAATGTTTGTTTGTTTGTTGCGTTCCGAAATCATTGATCAGATTTTGATGAAACTTTGGTAGAGTCTTCGATTATATACATGTATATAATCAAAGGGTAGAGTGTTCTGGGGACGCCCGCCCGCTTGCCCAAAAAAATATAAAAAAAATGGAATTGCAACGCACGCCGGGTGCAGCTAGTATAATATATAAATAAAAATTTATGTTTGTATGTTTGTCCTCTATGTGTTATGAAATTGTGATGAAACTTAAAAAAAAAAGAAAAAATGGCATTGCAACGCATGCCGGGTGCAGCTGGTATATTATAAATATCACTGAAGAAATCAAGCGAAAAAAAAACCTAAATATTGTTTTTATTAAATTATGAACAAATGTACTTGTCTAGGCATCTTGGAAAAATACATTTCTTGCCTTGATCTGTCTGAAGTTTGGAGATAAGTTGATGCACACAGTTGCGCCACACACTCAAGTAATACAAGTAAATTTTTAATAAAATCTTAACTCAATGAATGCTAGGACGGCGGTCCCCGACCGGACCGCGGTCCACCATTTAATGACCCGTGCTTTAGTCTTTGGTAACAAAAGCAATAATACCTAAAAGTTAAAAGACTTGAGAAGGAACGGTGTCTGAATATCCAACGCAGAGCTGGGATAAGTGATCGTGCCTGGCGGATCGCGGTCCGACGGTTCAAGTTAATAAGTTCTATATAAATAATCATTTACTTCGTGATACAGGATTTGTGGTTACTTCGTAGTTTGGCCTATCGCCACAAGCTAAAAACACTGATGCAGATTATGGAGGTCAACTTACTGGTGAGAACTTTTACATAATAAGCCATTTTACTGGTTAATTGACGGCCCATTGCGATAGAGATCGGTAAGTATTCATCTAAGGATAAAGAGTTATCATATAGTAACAATTAATTGCGATGACATCGCTCATTGCCATTATACCAAAGTAAGCAAACACAAGTATTTCATCTCCATACAAGCGGAGTATTCGGTTTTGCAATCATAGAATCAGACGCTCTGTCCGTCGAAACCTATGCATAGACTTTCACTGACAACTATGATTTACCAGTTAAGTGGTCTCTAAGAAGTGTAACAAATCTTAGAAGTATATTCGAGGTATATTCGAGTATATTCGATTAAACAGAAATATATTCGAGGCGAGAAAAATTTTGCTCAGTCTTACAATAAACAAACATCATCTTAGCCTGAGGAAGACTCATGGCAAAATTAAACGAGCGACGTGACGGTGTTGATAAACTTCCACTATAATGCCGGAAAATTCATTATTCCCTAACTCTCTAGATTGTGTTTGTTACAAAGGACCCACGAGGTCTTCGTCTCTTACTAGCACTCTTGCACGAGTTACTCGTGACTAATCTCATTTTGGCCCTTAATCGACATGCATTCACCAATAGTGCGATGCACCTAGAGTGCGATGGAGTGGCTATACAACGGGCAAGAATCCCCGTGAATGCGAGGTCGCTCCTCGAAGCCTGTGAACGCCCCAGGAGGCTTCTGTGCTTCTGGAAGGAGCTAGGCTGGCTCAACTAGCCATATCTAAGAGCATAATGGACCGTTTTTAAGTCTTAATGCGGAAACAGAACCCTCTACAAATACCAATCCTATCTCATTTACACGCAGACACAGATTTATTCACAGATTACAGTGTCACCAATTTTGTTGTACCTATGACCTGCACTTGCCACCCACGTACGCTAAATATATTTTAAAGACCTTGACGTCACGAATACTTTTGAAGTTGGTACTAATACTGCCAAAGGTCAATACACAACCTTTACTTACAATTGTTATTCGGAATGTGTCACGCAATTTTTTTCTGTAAAGCTGCTGTAACACGGGAAGACAGTTGATTATAGACGTGTTATACTTTATTTAAGGCCGCTACCAACCGGTCTTTTTAGAAGCCAAAGAGGTAGGATTATTTATTTATTTATTTATTTATCTCTTTATTGTACACCTTCAATATAAGATAAAATCAAAAAAATAATACAAACATTCAGGCATATCAATTGGCGGTCTTATCGCTCACGGCTTATGTTAATGTTATTCTATCAATGCAAATGTAACAAAGTTTTCTGTAATAAAGATTATTACTTTCAATTAGCAATACACGGTGGTGATTGTTTGTACCTTTGATAGCATAAAGCACAAACCTCCACACGACTAAAGGACTTAATCACGGCAATATGTAATCACGGTATGGTCCCAATTTATATATTTTATAGGACAGGCTCTCTGGTGGTATGGTGGCCCTCCGACACAAAAGGAAGGATCCTGCGGAGCGAACCGTGGGCCAAATGCGTATGATGTGGGGAAGATGGTAAGAAATATTAGTCAGCGCAATCATTTTTATCATGCGATGCAGGGTCATCAGTATATGGCGGTAGAGTACTTTTTTATGTATATGTATAGAAATGTCGCCATATATCCATTAGCTATTCACATAAATAGCAACTATCAATAACACTTAAAATAACAATTCGATGACGCATCTACAATAGGTACCTACATACTTCCGATGTTAAGACGCGCATAGAATATATTCCTTGTAGGAAAATTTATTTACGGAAAAGATTAATTGATGGCTACAGGAAAAACCTTTGTAATGACATTATTATTGTGATAGCACATCAGCTTATAAAACACTTAACTTACATGTTAAAATGTTATGCACATAGGACCATCATATATCTATGTCCTACAAGGGACCCAGCAAAACTTTGGCGAAGTTTTCGCTATAAATTTTTTTTTGGATTTTGTTTTAAATCTCGTTTTCAACGAAGCCACAAACTTCTCGAGAACACCGAACTAACAGAAATAAAGAAGCTCACGAAGACTTCCTTTTATACTACGTATGGACTTGGACCTCATTTCGCAGTTCAGGAGTGACGTAAGTTCAGCAGAATATATATATAGCCAATTCTATAACAGAACAGAACAAATAATCTGTGCTGGTGATATGGTGGTTAGATAGATAGGTAGATAGATAGATAGAACATTATTTATTGTACACCACAGTTAGACAGAAATTAACACAGTTTAGTAGCAACATACTAAGCGACAAGTACAATGGGCGGTCTTATTGCTAAAAGCGATGTCTTCCAGACAATCTTTGTATGGAAACAAAAGAGGAAGATAATCGGTAGCTGGTGGCGTACCAAAAATATTTAGAACTGTAACAATCAAATAATAATAAAGGAAATTAGGTGAAAAGGAATATGTGAAGTATCTTCTATACATACGTACATATAAATACATACATATACACACATACACATATATAGTGATAAAACTAATCTAATTATTATTAATTAGAAAGACATTTTAGTGGAGTTACTTATTATAAAGTCTATTGCACAACGTGAGAGAGTTGTACACCACTTATAGTGTTAGATAGTATTCCTTTACAAGAGCCTTAAAAGAGGTTAAGGTTTGAGCTCGTCTAATCTTTACAGGTAATGCATTCCATAAACGGATTGCAGTGACTGTAAAGGATTTATCATAAAATGCCGTGGAGTGTGCAGGCATTTTTAATTGCAAATTTTCTGATGACCTTAGAGATCGCGGATGTGTACAATGTAGGAACTCGAATCGTTCCTTGAGATAGGAAGGTAGCGAAGGGTTGAACAGTATATTGTATACAAGCGAAAGAATGTGAGTATTCCGGCGAAGGCGTATAGGTAACCACTTGAGTTGTTTCCGAAATTCAGAGATATGATCGTATTTACGCAAACCAAATATGAATCTTATGCAAAAATTTTGAAGTCGCTCAAGTTTGTCTAGTTGGTTCTCGGTGAGATCAGGATAGCTGGCATCTGCATAATCGAAGATTGGAAGTAGAAGGGAGTTAGCAAGGGCAATTTTGGTAGCGGTTGGAAGAAAGTTCCGTAAACGTCTTAAGGATCCTGCAGAGGCAAACATTCTGCGACTTATTTCCTGCATCTGTGGGGCCCAAGATAAGTCAGTGTCTGTCTGTATACCCAGGTTTTTTACTACCTTACTAAAAGGTATCACGGTGCCTTCAAATAGAACTGGTGAAAGTAGTGACCACTCAATTCGTGCGATTTTTCTAGAACTACCGACAATAATAATTTGGGTCTTCGATGGCTAACTAATCTGGTCCAAATCTTTGTTGATGATGTCAACAGCTTTAGGTAAATTTAACAGTGGTGTATGAGTATATATCTGCAGATCATCAGCATAGAGGTGGTAGGAAGAATGTAATTGGTTTGAGATAGAATTGATAAAAATTGCGAAAAGTAAAGGAGACAAAACGCCACCCTGGGGCACACCAGCAAATGTATTACACAAAGTAGATAGAGTGTTGTCAATGCAAATACGTTGTTGGCGGCCACACAGGTAATTACGAAGCCAATCAATCACCGTTGGAGATATGCTAAGTGAGGTAAGTATACTGAGCAGAACATCGTAATCCACTGTGTTGAACGCATTAGAAAAATTCAAAAGCGCGAGCACAGTGAGACTGCCACTTTCCATTTGCAATCTGATTTCATCGGTAATGTTATATAGGCTGTTACTGTACTATGGCCAGGTCGAAAGCCAGATTGATATAGATTGAGAAGGTCATGTTTGCACAGGAAAGAATGAAGCTGGGTATGAACAAGACGCTCCACAACTTTGGATAGGAACGGTAGGATTGATATCGGTCTATAGTCGGAAAAGGACGAAGGATTGGATTTTTTGGTTAAAGGAATTATTTGGGCTTCTTTCCATGTTGATGGAAAGGTGCCGCTAGAGAGGGAGTAGTTTATTATAAAAGTGATAGTAGGCTTTAAATGTTTTGTTATATCGATGACGAGTATAATTTGACCTGTCGTTGTATAGACTTTTCGTACCATGACAGATCAACATATATAATAGACACGTGTAGCATTTCTTAAATTATAACACATATTGTTTACTTTTTTAGACTTTGTACACTTCTTCTACATCTATACTAATATTATAAAACTGAAAAGTTTGTACGTTTGGTTGAACGCGCTAATCTCAGGAACTACTGATGCGAATTGAAACAATATTTTAGTGTTGAATAGCCCATTTATCGAGGAAGGCTATATGCTATATATCATCACGGTACGACCAATAAGAGCGGAGTGGTTGGTGGCTAGTATGTAATAAACTTTAAGTTTTCCAAATTTCACATTCCTCTGTATGCGCGTTTGTTTAAAAAACGCGTAGGTATCTACAAATAATTCTCACGTATTATTAAACTAGCGGACCCGCGCAACTTCGTCTGCATTTGTAAATTTTCCCCGTTTTTTGCAACATTTTTCAATGATGCTCCGCTCCTATTGCTTGTAGCGTGATGTTATATAGCCTGTAGCCTTTCTCGATGAATGGGCTATCCAACATAAAAATAACTTCTCAATTCTAACCAGTAGTTCCTGAGATTAGCGCGTTCAACCAAACAAACTCTTCAGCTTTATAATATTAGTATAGATAGAAAAGTGAAAAATAATAGATTTTAAATTTAAAAATAAAAGTTAACAATATAAAGGCACCAGGTACCTACTGGTCTGATGGAAGTCAGTGAAGAATTTTTGAAATCGGTCCAAAGATGACGGAAATATCGGTAAAAAAAATACATACAGCCGAACATAGAACCACCTCCTTTTTTTGAAGTCGGTTAAAAAATAGAATACTTATAATGCTTTTAATGCTGTTAATAGCTCTGCGCATAGGCCTAAAGAAGTTTTAGAAGTTTAATTCCGTATCTTGAAATGCCTTGCAATATTTAAAAACACAAAACATTGGTTTTACCAAATGAGGAAACTATACAAAAATATTATAGAACTATAAGCATATATTTAAACATATTAATATCATATTTAGTTAAGGAAGTTCCGTTTACCTAAAAAATGGTCCATGACATACAAACCGGCTGATGACATAAAGGTCCCCCTTTCTACACAAAACCTTGATCACTCAACATTCACCATTCGATATTACATGTATGCTAGTTATTTTTAGAACTGTTCGATTTTAGAGCTTTACACCAAACTGACCAAACGATGACTTGCTCTAGCAAGAATTACAAAAATGGCAAAGTGATTTGCACAATTTCACACAAGAGTCAGACATAACAAACACCCATTAATCCATCCTCACAAAGTTTGGCCTTTATAATATTAGTAAGATCTGCAATGTGTACCTTTTGCGCCAGAGACATTTGAAGACGGAACCCTCACTCACTAGCCAAAACCCAAAGCCTTCTTCAATCGGGTGAGCAAATCTGTATACTCTACCCTGACTGCATCTATAAAGACCATTCAAAAGGTCTTAGTCTTAACTGAATAATAAGACCCTAGTTTTTTTTATTTATGTATATAGCGTGTAAGTTTGAACTACGCGAAAAGCTTACAATAACCTCTTTCTGTTTACACTTAACACAATACAAAAGTCAGTTCATCATAAAAATGCGAGATTAAGAATTATATTAAAATAAAATAAAAATTTTAGAAATTTCCAATGATTTTCAACTCAGAATAATGGTCTGAATACACTATTTCAGGACTCGGTACGGTGTCGCTTACCGCCTGTATATATAATACAGGGTATTACAGAAAGAAGTGGTCATATTTTAGGGTCGTATAGTAGGCTCCGAATAGTGTAAACAGTTTTAGGAAAATTCGAGATTTTTAAAACACAAATCTTATTATGAAACTAACAAATTAAACTATTATATAGTACTAGCAATCCGCCCCGACTTCGCACGGGTAACAGGGACATCTTCAACTATCATCAACATATTTCAACCAATTTACACAAAATCTTAACAAATTATATACCAAAACCTTCTTCATGAATCGCTCTATCTATTAGTGAACTAAATCACACATTAAAATTCGTTCAGTAGTTTTCGAGTTTATCGCGAACAGACAGACAGACGCAGCGGGGAACTTTGTTTTATAATATGTAGCGATAATTTAAATCCGCATGGATACAAAATTAAACAGATAAGAGGTTTATATAATTGGCTCTTAAACAAATATTATGGAAGATACCATTTACACTACAATCAATTAATTTTTTGCTTAATGAATAGAGTTAAGGTTTAAACAGCCTAAAATCCTAATCTATACTAATATAACAAAGCTGGAGAGTTTGTTTGTTTCTACTACTATCATATTGTCCTGTATATATATATATATATATGGGATCTTAAGGTAGGACTAGAGATCGCGTGGTGGCCGAATTTCGACCATGGCTTGTTCATTGGCCAGTATAACTTGAGCTGTCATTGTATAGACTTACCTACATGACTTAAAATCACATTTATTGGACGCGTGTAATTTCATTAAAGAAAGAAAGAAAGAAAAAGAAACATTTATTCTGACATTCACAGCACCGCACACAATTTTTACAAAAAAATAAATAAAAAGAAATATATCGGTAGTAATTAAAGTGCCCTGTGCAATGCGTTTTCAATTAAGGCGTTTTCACCTAATTTTTAAAGTTGTAAGACATATTGTTTAAATTTTTTAGCTTTCTGCACTTTTTAATATATATATAACTGTAAATATTCCAAAATTCACGTTACTACTGAAATTTTCTTAAAAAGGGGTACAAAGAATTCTCTTCACATATTAATATAATTAATTAATAAAGCTGCAAATTAATAATTATTTATTAACAAAGCTGGTTTAAAATTTTATTTGTTTTTGCACTGTAAAAAAATACAGGACACATAATTGTGTGATGAGCACGGTCATTTGTTCTATGTCTGGGTGTAACTTATCTATAATTTGTATGTATTTAGTAATATATAAGTATGTTTATCAGCAGTCTGGTTACCATAGTACAGGCTTTGCCTAGTTTGGTATGAGACGGCCGTGTGTAAGATGTGTGGAGTTATTATTATTAATTATTCAAATTGCCTCAATATAATAAGTCGTAAAAAATCGATTACTGATAGATGATAGATGTTGATAATAAAAATATTTTATTTAAATAATTAGGTAAGGGGGCGTCCATAAATTACGTGAGGTGTTTAAGGGGGGGAGGGGGTCGAGTCAAATCTCATCTAATCTTACGTTGGAGAGAGGGGGGTCTCGGCAAATATCACGCAATTTTTTTTCTGATTGAAAAAAAAAAATTATATTACTTTGGTCCATTTAATCCAGATTGTACATGCTTAAGATAATCACAGTAGTTGCGATTTAAGTATTCTATTGTTAAATTTTTATTACACTTATAATTAAACTCTCAGCAATATTGATTACTAGTCTTAACTAGTCGTAAATAAAAGCACGAAGCAAATTTTTTTTTTCTTTTTACAACAACAATCCAACGCGTTTACGTAAGAAACCCACATTTTGAAAACTCTCACGTGATATTGGGGGATGGGGGAGGTGGTTGAATAAAATCTCACGACATCTCACCAGGGGGGGAGGGAGGGACAGAAAATTAAAAAAAACACCTCACGTAATTTATGGACGCCCCCTAAACCAAAAAATATTGTATTCAGTAGTATTTTTAATAATATCCGTATATAGTTATTAAAAGTAATCAAATATTATGAGATATACGTTTTTATACCGTGTCTTGTTCTTTGTATGTTCATATTATCGGTCCCACGTCCTAAACGAAGCGAGCTTATTATCGTCTACCAGGTTAGTTTTTAAACTATTTACTACTAGTAAAAAAAATCAAAACAAAACGTTGTTGAATACGTGGGAGAGCCATGCTTCGGCGCGTATGGGCCGGCTCGACGGGAGTGATACCACGGCCTCGCAGAAAACCAGCAGTTAAGCAATGATTGCATTGTTTTTCGCTGAGTGAATGAGGTTACCCGAACCCTCCCCTCCCGCCCCCCCTTCTCACTCCCTCTCCCCCTACTCCCACCTTAAAGGCCGTCAACGCACTAGTGATTCTCGAGTTGCAGGTGCCCCTGGGCGGCGGTAATTACTTACCAACAGGTGACCCGTCTGCTCGTTTGCCCAGTATAACATAAAAAAAAAATAAAAGCGATCGTTCTTGAATCCGATTCCCGAATCATGGGTCTGGGCGCTACGAGTTAGCATTCGGAACACATAAACCATTACCCTTGAACCCTGCAATTTCGCCCACTCCCAATTAATATTTAATCTAAACTATTAATTCTATAAATTTGAACAGATGTCAAGCTTTGACAGATTGATTGAAATAACAAATGCCATCAGAAGTCATTTGGCGGACGTAAGAAATATTGCGTAAATAATGTGTTAATAGATCAGACGGAATGAAGTGTTTGACAAATGCTTTATGACTTGGGTGACCATGGAAAATAGTTTACAACTCATAAGTCACAAGTGCGTTGCCAGCCTTTATGGTGGGAGTAGGGAAAGGGTGGAAGAGGGTGAATTGAACCTCACTTACTCGGCGAAAACCAATGTGTTAGAAACCGTCTCACAACCACTGCTATAAACTATGAAAATCACTAACTAACAGCAACTGCCATGTTGTTCGTACCTTTCTCCGCACTTAAGTGATTGTTATCAACTTATAATACATTCCTACCCTTTTACAATCCCACTATTCATCAATATTTATCAACCGACCAATAGTATTGCTTTACCGGCATAATCAGCCATAATAATAAGTCCATTAACTCATTTTTATTAAATAGTGAACTGTTCTATCATCTTTTATAGTTTGCCCCTATTTTTAATAAAATATATAAGAGTTTTTGATGTGGTGACAACAAATGCAATCATTGCTTTACTGCCGGGTTTCTGTGAGACCGTGGTATCACTCCGGTCGAGTCGGCCCATACGTGGTGAAGCATGGCTCTTCCACTGGCTTTGTCATAAGGGTTTTACTTCCTGGCAACGGCCAGTTCGAGTTACAGGCTAATGTTACTTCCCCATCCACCTGTATGAGCAATATCCTCCCTTTTTCTTCTTACGAGAAAATAAAAAAAATAATGCAATTAAACAAAAGTAAAAAAACCCTTGATTAATAGACTAACTATAATAGAGAACATTATAAAACTCCAAACACGTTATTAGTCGCATTTTCGAAACGTGAGCGAGCGCGTGCATTCTAAATTCGAATTTCGAAAATGGAATCAATACCAAAAATATATTTTTTAATAATTCTATGTTTAAACATCAACACAAATTCGGCCGAAAATGGTACCATCCTTAATAATAAAAAAGTCTTAAACTACCGCTTTCTTTCATAAATACATATTTTACTAGCTATTTACATCATTTGCGCAGAACCCTAATTCTTTTCCCAAAATAAAAGTAGCCTAAGTTACTCCTTATAATACCAGCTACATGTCAGTTGAAGTCCCGTGGAAAGCGGTCCACCCGTTCCGGAGATTAGCCGGCACAAACAGAAAGACAAAATTAAAAAAAACTGGTTTTTAGGTAGGTATCGTCCAAATGACCGTATAAGCTTGAAAAAACTATTATTTTGACATTACAAACAGACACTTCAATTTTATTTATTTGTATTGATTAGTCTAGCGTTGACCGTTTTTCCTTTCCACAATCAAATCATAACATAATTCAATCACATTTAAATTAAATTTCTAAAAAACATATTCCTAGTTAAAAAAATATTAATTAGAGTTTTACAAGGATTGATTTTGGTTACACTATACAATCTGCATATATATATGTATAAATATATATAAATTAATTCCTAAGTCCCTTGGTCACGGTCTCATGCGCGAACGGCTGGGCCGATTTCGCTAATTCTTTTTTTTATGTTTGTTGTTGTCAGGAGAAGGTTCTAATAAAAGAAAAAAAATAAGAAAGTTGCACATAAAATTATAATATTTAAGAAAACTTAACGACCATATTAATATGTTCTAATGTAACCTTAGCGCTTTTGACATACCTGTCAGTAGATTGACAGTTGGCGCAATTGACAGAATGCTATGCAGAATACGCGCTGCAATTTATACCAATGGTTTTTTCAAGATGGATGAATAGACATCCATTTTTCACGTTTTTTTTATCTAACTTGTATAATTATAATACACTTACATTGGCGGAATTCCTTGATTCTTCGCGCGGGATAGAATCCATAATAAAATAATATATATATATTATACCAAGTCCAATTCAATATTCATAGCTAAGACAGGACAACGACTGTCGGGTCAACTAGTAAACAGTAAAACAACTCGAGCAATTTATGCATCTATAAAGATCCAAAATTCAGATAACAAAATCCATATTTACTTAATCGATGTTTACTAACTTATTAATTACCCTATGCATCAGTGCAGCTCTAATATCACTAATAGGCAGCAGAACACATCGGCGCATTGCACTATGTTTAAACTTGAATAGCTAACATCTCTCTGTTATATACCTAAAGCCACACATTACTTAACCAGTAAAATTATATACATTGTGCCGTTCGCACGTGAGAACCGCGGTCAGTGGTGCGTTAAAGTTCGCGGCATAATGTTTGCCTTTTTAATACTTGCCTTGATAGGCACCGTCGCAACACGGTCCGCACCGTCGATAGACTTTACACCAGTGAATAAATTTACCTTACAATTGTTAGAAAATATTCACGCATATGAAGAAAATTTTGGCAATAAAAATATTGCTATTTCCCCTGTGTCCATTTGGAGTATATTTGCTCTTCTCGCAGAAGGATCTACTGGTGATACGTTCGCTGAATTAGTGACAGCTCTAAGATTGCCAAAAGATTTGAGAAAAACACAGTGTCTTCATACCGCCGCTAAAAGTGTTCTAAGGTCAGATAATGAAGGTGTAATTTTAAAAGGACAATCTAATATGTTTACTGAATGTGCAACTAAAGTTCACGATGAATTCTGTGAAGCAGCTTTATTATATGGTATGTCAATTTATGCATCAGAGACGACAAACACAACAGAATTGGCGCAAGATATTAACTTACATATTTGTTATGCGACTGATGGTAGGATTCTAAACGCTGTTCAGCCAGCAGATTTAGAAAATCTACGAATGGTTTTTATCGATGCTTTATATTTCAAAGCCAACTGGACCCATCCTTTTGACGCCACACAGACAAAAGTAGAACCCTTTTACAACTCTCAAGGGAAGACCATTGGATCTGTCAATATGATGTATCATAAAGCACCCCATTATTCAGGGGACTCCGACGAAATTGGTGCTCAAATACTGGAAATGACCTATGGAAATAATGAAGAATTTTCCATGATGATACTGGTTCCCTATGAAGGCACGTCAATAAAGACCCTGCTCAACAATTTGGCAACAAAATCACAGAATTGGATGACAGATTTTAGAATAGCAGGAAGCTTGCCACCGATTGAAACTTACATACCACGTTTCAAATTGACATCGAAATTGGACTTAATTCCTCCAATGCGTTATACTGGTATACATTCAATATTTGATAAAGAAAAGGCTAAATTACCTGGTATAGCTGACAATCCTCTGTTTGTGTCTGCTTCTATACAGAATGTTGACATAGAAGTCAATGAAGAAGGAACTGTAGCCGCTTCCGCAACTGTAGTAGGCTTAGAAGACAGAATATTAGGACGTCGGTTTGAAGCAAATAAAGAATTTGTGTTCTTTATTGTGCAAAGAAGCTGCAACTTAATTTTGTTTGCTGGAGTTTACGGAGAGCCTTCAGTTGTGTGAAATAAAAAAGCATGCAAGTTCAAGGACTCATTAAATTTAGTGCTGATAAAAGAGATTATGAAAATATTTAGTTGGAAATTATATTCAATGTTTAACGTTGTGAAACGAAGCAAATAAGACGTGTTTTAATGTAAACCATCCTTATTAACAATTATACTGAAATAATTTTACGTTAAAACATAATTTTATCTTAATTTACAAAAAAAACTGTAAATTGTTTTAGATACGCTTCGTTAAGAGACAGCGTTTGCATTTTAAAAATAATTCATAACTGTTAAGCATCAAAAGTAAGACTTGTTTTATTTGTTTTAGAGTGATGCACGAATTTATATTTTGCTCCAAAATACATTGATGTCTATATTAACGTAGAATCGTATTTAATACTCTTAAAGTACTTTAATAGAGTATTGTTATCGCGTTCAATTCGCTCGATGTTTACGCCGCGTTGCGACTTTACAAAATATCAATTGTTGTTATAATAAGAGACGATTATACATACCTACATACACAGACTGTTACAGAAAGGTGGTCAAATTTAAAATACACGTTGTAAATGATTAAAGTATTTAAAACTTTATAACCAGATGAGTTATAAATGTATTCCTAATAATGACGTGAAAAATTAATTTTCCTTTTATTGATTTAATGAATTATTGATATATCTTTCAACTTTGAAGATAAGACAACAATACTTCAAAAAGAAATGTGGATTATTCATGGAGTATGTAGGTAGCTTTTTAGCTACATACTCCATCCTTTGCACACTTTTCTTTGTCTCACTCTTAATTTGTATTTGATACATTTGTCAAATACAAATTAAGAGTAATAAATATGTTCTTTAAGTTATAATAGCGTTTAAGTGCGTATCATTTTATTTTTAATTTTCCTTATCAGATTTATAATATGGTCATAATGAATATTACTATTAATTGTTAAGAAAGCTATGCTGAAAGACATGTAACTCATCTATAAATTTTTCAAAGGGGATTTATAGTTCTTTACACTATTGTAAATTTTGTACACTGCTATAAAATATTTAGTTAAAAATTTAAATTGACACACAGAAATAGCATAGACTCATTAATGCCATTTTATCGTATGATAATAATGCATTTATTCAGGAACAGGAGTGCAGGAACTTATTATTTTAAACTGTTGTTTTAGAATTTCATGTAACATTAGCATTATAATTTATACTAAGAGTGATACTTTATACGTGTTTGTAAACGATATTTTTAAACGATTAAAAAAATGGGAGGTTCTGTATTCGTAAGACCGCGATTTTCATAAAAAGTAAAAGGCCACTTCATGATTGTTTTACTATCTTATTCTACATATTTTCAGGAAGGTTATTAATATAATACAATAGGTATTTATTACTTCATCTTTTTCACAATCAATTTCGTTAGTCATTTTAGTTTTTAATAAATATATTGTATATATTTTAAAGTACGTACTTAAGTTTCTATAATAGGTACCTACTTTTGTGTAAAGTTTTTATGAATTAAGAATTAATGATTATTGAATTTAGAAAAAAGAATGTAATAATTTTCGGTATAAGGGAATTTTTCTCGAAAATATGATTAACAATTTTCAGTGGAATGAAAAGAAAAGGTACTTGACTATCTTAATGAAAGCACTATGACCGAATAAATTCAACTCTGATTATATGAAATGTCGGACTGAACTAGTTAATAAATAAGTATGTACAAAACAAAAGGGCAGGTAATGAAAAATATTTTGTATAAAAAATTTTAAAACTAAATATTGTTTTCTTACTTAATTTTCAAAACAAGAATAGGTACCTATCAAAATGCATGAAGATGTTTAACCTTTAACAGTTGCATTATTAAACTGCAGCTAAAAGTATTAATCTTTAATTTAAGACTAATTCTATTCCAAAATAGGCGTAGAAAACAAATCTAATACGCCAGAGGCGTAGGTCAAACGTCAAAATAAACTAGTTCGAATCATCTTAAAAACGATACGTTCATTGCTAAACATAATATAATTTGAGAGAAGACTATTCTAAATCTTAGTAATTTACACAATACTATGTAAATCTTAGCCATGACTTGTGACGTCATAAATTGCCATCTTGTCAATTTTATTAGAAATAATAAGTCCTTTTACACGGTGCGATTTCATAAAGGCCATGACATTTTCGTTTACGCATAATGTCTACTGTCACAGTCACACTGCCTATGAATAGTTTAAACTTAGAACTTTTTTTGAAAGAGGTTATTTGGAAATGGTCCTATTTAAAATTCTTAAAGATGACTTTATATTTTATAATTTATATGTATACAAATAAAGTTAATTATTAAGTTTCTAATTAGGCTTAGAAATGGACTAGTTAGGTTGGTGTTATATTTTCGTCATTTACAACTCATCATAAACAAGATTTAGAATGTGTCTGTAAATAGAATGGTATGATCTAGAAGCTAAAGCTTAAAATTTAAGCCTTTAGAAACACTAATATTTAAAAAAAACATAATATTATTTTGAGAAAGTTACCATTTTTAGTGCATTTAAAAAAAAAGTAAAAAATTGAAGGAAAATACGACAATGTTCTAACAAACGCAGTTAGAAAATAAAAATAGAAAATAAATTATTAAATGGAGTCCTTATAGTATAGTCTATTACGAAAAAAAACAGATAGACTTTGAGATAGTACGGATTGTAATGTATTTGTATTTTTATAAACTATACTAGTAACGCGGATCACACATTACTACTATTCTTGTTAACCGCATCTAAGCTTAACGCTTTTGTTAGGAGTGAGATCAAGCCAGTAAAAAAAAATTGAAAAAGCAAAAAAAAAAACTAAAAAAATTAACGAAGAAAGTTAAAACCACACTAATTATAATTAATTGAAGGTTTACCAGCTCTAGAATCGCAGTAATGGGATTTGTAGTCTCTTTATTTTTCACAAAAAAGTACTTCGTTTGTTTAGGAGAAGTCTATATTAAGCAGTGGACTTCGTAGGGTTAAGATGATGTCGAATTAATTTATGGAGTAGTTGCGCCCCGCGGTTTCACCCGCGTAAGTACCGATGCCATGCGAATATCGGGATAAAAAGTTGCCTATGTGTTAATCCAGGTGTCCAGCTATCTACATACCAAGTTTTATTGCAATCGGTTCAGTAGTTTTTGCGTGAAATATCATCAAACATCCATACATCCTCACAATTTTTCACATTTATAATATTAGTAGGATATACCAGCTTTTGGCCGCAACTTCGTTCGCGTGGAAATTCAAATTTAACCCACGGGAATCGATTTTCTGGGCAACTTTTTTACTTTTTTGTTCCGTGAGAACCTTTTACAAAGAATTAGAACACATAATAAACAGATGAATAAAATCGGTTAAGTCGTTCTCAAGTTATGGCGTGACGGAGGGAAATAGGGATTAATTTTTATATTTGTAGATAATATAACATATATAGATTATAAAATGACCTAAGTATTACGTACAAGGCATTTTTTTTAATTTTACGTTGCAGGGATACAAATAATATTTATTGATAAGCTAACAAACAATTTGTAGTAACTAGAGATTGCCTGGTGATCGAATTTAGACCATAATTTAGTTTATTTAATTGGCCAGAATAACTTGAACTGTCATTGTATATAGACTTATGTAAGTTACGGTCATCATTAGAGATCGGATATTCGGATGCATATTTACCTAAAGTTGAGATGTTGGCTATTATGGAAAGCACTTTTTTATCGAAAGAATCCCGCGATTCCAGGAAATTCAAATTTAAGTGTACCTATACTCCGTGAGATGTAATAAACCCCAGTTTGACACAAATGACACTTGCTCTGTTACAACGTATAATGGTTGCTTTTCCCTACTTTTATTGTCAGTGATTTTTGACGAAGCAAAAACAACCTTATTACGATGTAACAAGTGTCAAATCGGGCCTATTAAACCCCAGGAAATGTAAGCATTTTGTAAGAGTGCGTGAGTGAGTGAGATGGCAAATTATACTTGCTTGTGCGCAAGTAGCGACGCGACAATACAACTGCATTCGTAAATAAAAATATACTTAGAAGCCGCTTCCATAATTTGTTATCCAAAAAATAACTTTAGGTAAATATGCATCCGATTATCCGATCTCTAGTCATCATATACTTTTTTTCTTTATCGTGTGGACCCCCACGGGTCATCACCTCAGTTAACATTTGCATTTACATCTTTATAATAGTTTGTGGGTCAAGTGGGTCTATTGCAAGGTACTCGGGTATACCCGGAAGCAATATATAGGAAGGAAGTCCCCGAGAACCCCGGCAGACCTTGGCCGCCAGTTTAATAGGCAACCACACCAAAATATACGGGGGGCCTCGCCCCCTTTCCATCAGAGGCGCGCGCGGAACACATCACGGTCATCATATACTGGACACGTGTGGATTTAGCAGTTTTTGCAGGATATTTAAAATTTTTAGCTTTCTGCACTTTTTAAAATTAATTTTCTTTAGGATTTTTTTTTAAATTGTTGTGATAAACATTGCAATGTTAAATAAATAGTTTTATATGTTTATAAAATGGCAACACTGTTTCCTCTTCCCTTCTCCCACAGAATCCGCCATCGTGCAGTTTGGTTCAACAGTATTTCGGGGCCTCCTCATTCACATTCGCAACAAAACCTTATCAAAAATGCGTACAAAGACTTCATGTGTTAATATAAAGACATACAACTACCCGTATTATCAATGATTCCCTGGACTGATGTTCCAGCTATTCAAAGATGAAAAGCTTCCTTCATGCTTGAAAATAAGTGTGATCAACAAAGAAGGTTCGGTTATTATTATTTTTGTGACTAAGCTGTTGCATGATTTGTATCAAATTGTTCTTTCATTACAATAGTGGCGTCAAACATCAAAACTCACAAGTATTTAGAAACCGTTACAGAAAACGCTATTGTAATTTAAATTAATTATAATTGTATGTAGTTAAGTTATTAAACTGGTTTTTAGATAATATAGTAGTTTTTATTGGTATATTTTTGACAGGGATAATAATGTGATGGACTGGAAGCGGAAGGTGGAAGACCAGGCGCTCTGACGGTTTTAGTCCATTTTGGTTGCATTCGCAGTGCAAATAAAGTGGACTAAAACTGTCTTAACGAAAAAACAAAGAAAAAAAAAAGCAGATGTATATCAACGGTAAAACCAATTAGGTCAACGCCCCTTTAAACTTAATAATACTAACTAATTCATATATTATATCAATAACTGTACGTTAAAGAATAATACTTTGACATTAACATTGAATATTATAGTATTCATGATAATCTTTTTTTTTTATGTTATAGGGGGCAAACGAGCAAACTTGTCACCTGATGGTAAATGACTACCGCCGCCCATGGGCACCTGTAACTCAAGAGTTACAAGTGCGTTGCCGCCCTTTGAGGTGGGAATAGGGGAAGAGGGGGGAAGACGGGAGAGGTGGATTAGAGGGGGGAGAGGGGAAGGACGGGAATAGGAGAGAGGGAAGGCCGGTAACTTTACTCGCGCGGCGAAAAGCAATGCAAGCATGCCGGTTTTCTGGGAGGCCGTGGTATCGAGCGGAGTTGAGCCGGCCCATACGTGCCGAAGCATGGCTCTCCCACGTAAAATCCTAACTGTTATAAAGATGTAAATGCAAATGTTAATTTCTTTGTTTGTTTGCTAGTTACTTTGGTTTCATTTACTAGTCGATCATATGCAATACATATTATATACATATGCTGTAGGTACATTATATGCTGTAGGTATTAGAGTAGCGTATTGTTTTCTTTTTTTTTTGTATTTTGCCCCGTGCCTTGTATTTTACCATTTTTCATGTTGTGTATGCTATATTTGGATCAGTGTTTCACTTAATATGTACCTATCCTAATGTTTCCTGTCATGTATTGGCAGTAGTCTGTAAGCGTACCTTTCAGAAATAAATAAATAAATCATCATGCAATTTTGCATACCACGTTATCAGAAAAGGACTATTGGAAGCAATTCTTGTAGATACCCCATGAATCTTTCATCCAAAAAAAAATAGTACTACTAGATAAGCAGGTACCGTTTCCTTGGCATACCTGCATTTACAAAATAAACAACCCTAAGGCGTACGAAGCCACGGGCAAAAATTTGTATTTAATATATTAACAGCACATTCTGAGTGACCAGGTCAGAGACTAATTGTAGTATTAGTGTTATGTTAAGACATATTCACGAAATTAATGGTATTCACCAAGACAATATGTATTAATTTTGACAATATTTCTAGCGCACTCCACTCCTTTTCTTCTGGTGATTAGAATGACCAGCAGAAAAAGCAAAGTAGGTGGTAATACTTTGTCATATTGTGTAGTTTTATAAAAAAATACTTTCGTGTTTATGGTAATAAAAAGGTTAGCGAGAACTCTTTTGGGTTCTTTGTTACGCTGCCAATGTTTAACAACCACTTAAAATTGGGTATAACATATTTTTTGAAAAGGTGTTTTATCTGATTACAGGGCAGTAAACGACCAGAAAATTTACAAAAATTTTCTTTACTATCGTTATGATTGGTGATGAAAACATAACAATACATCCTATTTCTATGTTTACGTACACATTGCGTTTTTTGGCAAAACAAAAATCCTATATCGAATGAGCTTAATCTAGATAGATTTGTACTTCTGCCTCTACGAAAACCGTTGTCCATGGTAATAAGTAGGATACATATATAGGATACACGGAAAGAAAGAAAATTCACAATTTACTTAATTTTTTACTAACCTGATGACGTAATGTCATGGCGGCTTGGATTTCGCATATTTGTCGAACACAAATAAACTGCAAACTTTAAAGTGAATTATAAAATTTAATTTCAAAATGTACTAACTAAAACAAAATTTTTCCGATTGCCTATTGCTTAAATATCTTACTAGTATGTTTTTGATCATTAGGTAGGTACATTCATAGAGTACAATATCCTATTAAAAAAATACTTATTGTTCTAAATACAAAATCCAAGGAAGTGCGATAGAAGGGTTAGAAAATGATAATAGAAAAAATCTACTGTTAACAGTGTCTATCACTGTTCATTGTATTCAGTATCTTCAAACATACAATAGTATTGTATAATACTGTTTGACCTCATCAAGTATTTAAAGAGACTTTACTTGGAGTAATTTTCTGTTTATCATACATAATGTATGTTTTAGTGTTTTTTTTATAAGTAAAGAAAGAGAAGAAAGAAAGAAAGATAAGAAAGAAAAGAAAGAAAAGAAAGAAAAGAAAGAAAAGAAAGAAAAGAAAGAAAAGAAAGAAAAGAAAGAAAAGAAAGAAAAGAAAGAAAAGAAAGAAAGTAGTAACAGTAATGGTAAGCTAGATTGAGGTCAAGATTGAAGGCCACCATTATAGATACGAACGTTACCATATTGGTGGTCCTCAGTTTGACGGCCTCGAGAGATATCTTTTCAAGCCCGGGTACAGGACCCGGGGTTATTATAGGTCGAAGGGAACAAGTTTGCCGTTAATGAGTTCCAAATTTTAATGGTGTGTCAAAGAAAGGAGGTGCCGTACCTTTTGGTCCTTGTGGGGATTATTTGTACTGTATGGGGATGACACCTCAGCATGTTCATGTGTTGTTCTGAATAGGGAATGAGAGGGTAGAATCAGTTAGAAGTGCTCATGAGAACACTCGCCAGAGGCGGCGGTAGAATACTACTAGTATTGTTTTAAGTGTTGATGTCGTCGTATTAATTACGCCATTAATTATACTAATTAAGAAGAAAAACAGAGATTAAGCGTGCTGACTTGATTGATATGCTGATTTAAGTACCAAACTACGTTTTTATTGCGTCACCAAATTATGTCGTCAAATATTTCATCTAATAAGAGCCTAATGATATCGCACTGCTATTACAAGAGTGTATCAACTCAAAATGAAGCTTTTTTTCAGACACGACAGACAGAACGACAGAAAAATATTTTTAGTTGTTTTGTTGAAAAATTTGGCTTATTACAATTTATTATTATAATTTTATATTTATTGACGCGTAGGGAATTGATATTTACGTATGAAAAATGAATTATCTCAAATTTACCCTATTTTGAGTTGATACAGTCTCGTAATAGCAGTGCGATATATAATTAAATAACAGCTATGTAGAAAAAATTATGCATATGTATGTTGTCGCCACATCAAAAACTCTTATTTATTTTATTAGAAATAGGGCCAATAGATGATAACACAGTTCACTATTTAATAAAAATAAGTTAATGGATTAGTTTGACTGGTTATACCGGTAACGCAATACTATTGATCGATTGATGAATATTAACAAATTGTTCGATTATAAAAGGGTAGGAATATGTTTAGAACGATTGACTTGAGTGCAAACAGAGGTACGAACAACTTGGCAGTTGCTGTTAGTTAGTGATTTTCATAGTTTATATCAGTGGTTTTGAGACTGTTTCTAACATGTACTGTGTATAAAATGCTTCAGTTAAATTACATACCTACTTACATATAAATTAAATTATTTCGGGTACCGACACATGCATGTTTCCATTTTAAAATGAATTAAGTTTTTACCAGAATAATTTATTCTTCAATTACTAAGTTATTCTTACATACGTTGTTTATTTTTGGTTTCGTCAGCAATAGTTTTTCATTAATTTTCGTTTCTTTACCATATAATTTTAATATCATTGGGCCCTACAGTTTCACTAGTAATCAGTTAATTAACCTTATTACTGTAAAACATTTTCGCTTAAAATATTTTTAACTTAAAAAAAAATTAAGTAGCCAAATGTCAATAAATTGTTTGGCTGTTAGCAATCGTATTTAAAATGGTAGAAGCCAAGGGAACACATGGTTCAGTTTTGGTCTTTATATTGTAAAAATTGTCCTAACAAACAGCTGTTTGTTAACAGTTTGTGATTGATAACAGTTTGTAAATTTTTGCTAATTATAATGAATTTTAGTTCCTGCAATATAAGGTAGAGACTTAAATATCTACTTTGTTTTATTTATAACTAGCAGCGCCTCGCGGTTTCACCCGCGTAAGTCCCAATCCCGTGGGAATATCGGGATAAAAAGTAGCCTATATGTCAATCCAGGATTCCAGCTATCTACATACTAAATTTCATTGCAATCGGTTCAGCAGTTTTAACGTGAAAGAGTAACAAACACCCATCCATCTATCCATCGATCCATCCATCCAAACTTTCACATTAATAATATTAGTGGAATTGTTTTATTTTATAATTTAAAAGCGAAGAGAAAATTATTTGAAATTACAATAAAAACTTTCGTGAGTGGTATTCATATTTATTAAAAACTATACGGTTTTACTCACGTGTGTCAGGTGTCACTGACACCTGACACCGTCGCGGCAGGACGCTTCACTCCTTGAGGAAGGGCCCCCGTCGGGTCCGAAACTAGTCGGGCATCCCCGAAATACAGACGTGAGTAATACCGTATAGTTTTAATAAATTGTTTTGAATATCTATAGACAGATATCCAAGAGTTAAAACAGGAAAAACAACGCGTTACGAGTTAAATTTAAAAATATACACACATTTTAGGTGCCTACCTAAGCAATGTGACTACTCTGAATAGATAGGTAGGTATAATTAGATAAAATGCCTTAATCGATTTACGTAATCAATCCTGTGTTTCAAACGGATTAAATATAGTTTGTTTTAATCAGGAAAACCCAGATTCAATAAAACGATTTTTAGTGGGCTTTCCTACTGGTTCTATATTATAAGAATAGGTAATTTTGTTATTTTGTTAATAAATCAATATTATCGGGTAAATTGTGAAAGAAATAATCATGAATCATTATGACACTCCTTTTGACGTTTATGATAACTGGCTTATTTTTTTATAACTTTAATATTATATAGTTTTTAGCCTTCCTCAATAAAGATCCTTATCCACAGATGAGACGAGGTAAGGATTACCTACTGTTTCATTGCAATTTTTGAGGGACATTCGGCCAAAGACCTTTTACATCAGTTCGCTCGGAGAAACTACTCTATCACATCTAATAAACAAAAACGATTCGTTTCATAAAATTTTCGTTGAAAATTCAACGAAATTTTACCGTCCGTAAGCAAAACAAATCGTTTTTTGTTTATTGAAACGCGGTATAAGTCAATCTAAGGTGCTTACTCTAGACGGGCTTTGTCTCTGATTAGTTCTAGTTCACGAAGAAGGGTCATTGACTAACAACTTCTTACATGCGCTTTCAAACATCCTTCAGTATTGTTATTTTTTTTATATATCAGCTTTTCCTTGCGTTAATGTAGATTTTATTAATAATCAAGCAGTTCTCGCACTATATACTATATTTTGTGCTGAACCCTAATTAGTTTTCCAAAATAAAAGTAGCCAAGTTACTGCTTATAACACCAGCATCTGCCAGTCAAAGTCCCATGTAAATCGGTCCACCCTTTCCAGAGATTAGCCGGAACAAACAGACAGACAGATAACATTTTTAAAAACTGATTTATGAGTTTTAAAAAAGCTATTATTTTGACTTTACAAACTGTCACTTCAATTTTATTGATGTATGTCTACTGTACGTATTAGAACAATACAACACCTTAGTGACACACATTTAAAACATGCAGTTGGCTTATACGCAAGACACGTGCTTCTTAGTTAAAGCGTAAAGCCATCAAAGGCATATGATTCATGTACACCGTATTTCCTAAAACAAATTATTATAATACTTAATACCATTTATAGTAGTAACATTTCTAAATTGACTGGCAACATAAGCACGCTGAAGTGTCAATGGGCTGGACACGTATACCGGAGGATCAATGGCCATTGGATCAAATGGGTCTTTTTTAATCTATCTAAACTAATACGAGTATTATAAATAAAGAGGAAACATTTGTGTTTTTGTATGTATGTTTGTAATGTTTTCACACAAAAACTACTGGACCGATTGTGATGAAACTTGGTATGTAGATAGCTGGAGATCTGGATTAACGCATAGGCTACTTTTTATCCTGACATTCCCCTGGGATCGGGACTTACGCGGGTGAGGCGCTACTAGTTTATGATAAGTGACTCCTGCCGCCAATAGGCACCTGCAACTACAGAAGGAGGAAGCGGAGGGAGGGGATGGAAGGAAGAGGAGGAGTGAGAATTGTTTTCTGTGAGGCCGTGGTATCACTCTGGTCAAGCCGGCTCATACGTGCCGAAGCTTGACTCTCCTACGAAACAAAAACGGTAAATGGAAGTTACGACGCCCCCAGCCAGATGGACCGACGACCTGAAAAGGGAGCTGGGATAGACTCGATGCGACCTGTCCCCACTCGACGACCCACGGGACATCCCGGGACCCAACCCCTAGCTATAATATTTACTCTTCTAGAGCATGTAGACATAGTCTTACCCCTAACTTATCTTCTTAATTTTATAAAGGTAAAAGTTTGTGAGGATGGATATTTGTTAGGTACTCTTTCACGCAAGAAGAAGTCTGAGCGAATCTGAATGAAATTTAGAATAGAGATAGATTATAGGAGAGCAAAGCCGCGGGCAATCGCTAGTATTTTAATATTTAATTATACAAACCAAGAAGGTTAAATACCAATTTACTATTTATTCCAAATTTCATCCATTAGGCATTAAGGTCCCGTGCTAAAATCTTTTTAAGGTTTGATTGGATATTTGAATACTAGGTGGATTAAACGAGGATAGAGTCTGTGCGGAAAGAGAACCGTCATAGGATTTGAGATCGCAGCAGTGCTAAATTACTTTTTTACACTGTTATATCATTATTGTTTACCGTCGAACTATAATAACGTAACAGTGTTGTCAACATAACAAAAAAGGTAATTTAGCACTGCTGCGACCGCAAATCCTACGACGGTTCTTTTTCCGCACAGACTCTACCAAATAATGTGCGACTCATGCAAAAATTTAATAAAATTTTAATTTATTAATTAAAATTTTATTAAAATATATATTTAATTTAATTTAATTTAATATATTAATATTAAATTAAATTAAATAGGTAATTCATTTTAATAAAAAATAATAAATTTCAGTAGGTTTTTATTTGAACATTATAAAATTTTTGTAAAGTAGGTAACATCGATTAGCATTTAAATTGATTCGATTGATTTGCAATTGATATTTACGTAATGACATCAATAATTATACATATTGTAAAGATACTAGCGAACCCGATAGGTAGCGTCCTGTACGAACTGCGAACCTAATTATAAATTACTTGACTTATCGTATTGTAATTTAAAAAAGATAAGTGTTTTTAAAAGAACTGTGCTAAATACAAAAAACATAGCCTCATAAAAATTACCGGAGTTTACTCACTCGACTTTATAACTTCGATATTTTAATAGTCACTGAAAAACCGACATCAAAGTAAAATCGAAAGGCTGGAAAACAAAATAATAAACAATAGATTTTTACGAGTAAGGTCAAAGTTATATTATAAAATATTTCAAATTTGGAATTCTAAGTAGAAAGACCGCACGGATGGCGCAATGGTTTAAGTGGTCACCTCGCCACTACGCCGCGCCGAGTGTTGTGGGTTCAAATCCCACACGGGACAAAAATTTGTGTGATCCACAAATAGTTGTCCCGAGTCTGGGTGTCCTTTGTGTCCGTTGTTTGAATGTTTGTGAAGCCTCCCGCGACACAGGAATATTCCTAATGCGGGAGTTGTCTTTAAAAAAAAAAAAAAAAGAAAAGACCGTATAAAAAATAAGCAATTTTAAAGACTGATGATGTCCAAAAATTATTAATAGACTAATAAATTTGTACTAGGAGCGGTAGCAAGTCAATAGACATAATAATAAATAATTTGATCCCACGACCTTTTCCATAACCCACGCATAATCATTTTATAATTACCAACTTAACTTTGCACATTTATGATTTTATAATCGATATATCCTAGCACCATTATTCATGAACCAAGGTAAGCAGTAGCAATAAAATCTACTGTTATGTTGACTCGTATCTAAAATATTAATTGCGAAAGATCAAATACATATTAAATGTTCAGTTTACTGTCGTAAGCCGCCGCTGCGTCCCGATTGTGTAATACAGTCCTCTTTAATTGAGAATGTAACACATCAAACAGGCTGTTACAGAAAGGTGGGATCATATTTTAGGTTCACATAGTAGAATAATGTAAAGCGCTTGCAATTTTAGGAAAATTCATGATTTTTAATACAAATCTAATTTTGAAACAGAAAAACTAAACTTCGAAATTGACCGATAAAGCTAATATTTCGTACTAGCAGCGCCCCGCGGTTTCACCCGCGTAAGTCCGGATCCCGTGAGAATATCGGGATAAAAAGTAGCCTATGCGTTAATCCAGGTCTCCAGCTATCTACATACCAAGTTTCATCGCAATCGGTTCAGTGGTTTTTGCGTGAAAGAAAAACAAACATCCATCCATCCACACAAACTTTCACATTTATAATATTAGTGGGATGTGACAGGGCTGGCGTGAATGCTACTATAGGTATTAAATACCAAGGACGTTGATAGAACGTCCAGATTTTTTTTTAAATGTCCGCATAAAAAAAAAAAATATTGAAATTTACATAGAAATTCATGTATTGCTCAATAATGTACCTTCACTAAGAAAAGTATTGTCCAAAGTTAAGCTACATCACATATTTACACAGATATCTGTAACACCCTGTATTTCAACCTACAACTACAACTTAAGAAAATTACCGTCATCACCATCATACCATCACCATCAACAAAATCGTCACCTCTGAAATCGAATGGCTGTATATCTCCTAAAGATTTTCAAAAAGAGTGATTATTAGCAGAGCATAGCCAATAAAACTGAAAAGGGGAAAAAAGTTTTGAATTGAAGTGAAAAAGCAATACATTTTGAATTTATTACAACTACGGTTACAATAACCTTGCTTTATATCACATACTTGTGGCGAGGAGGATCTCAGAGACATTCAGGAGATGTCGTATTAGCAATCAGAATCCTCCTTCTATTTGTTTGACTACAACAAGACACATGTAATATTTCTGGTTTATAGTAGGTTGTTATCAGCCTAGACATACGCCTATCAAGTGAAACAATTACTTTTCATTTTTTAAAGGCGAATTATTAAAGTGCAAATCTAACAGATGAACACACAAACCAGACAAAGAAAATAATTTCTATCTTCCGTCTCCATTCTCTTTCTTATATGCAGTCTGGGCAGGAGGACCAAGGAATGATATAGGATGTGTGCGAAAACTCATCCATTTTGCGTATGCATAAAAATAGGAATATAATTTCCAGACATCCAAATTTTGACCATTGCATATGGCAACGATCAAAAATATTCATAGAATTCGAAAACTAAGAAGTTTTTCCTACAATAGCCATGGAAACAAAGCTATTTTAGGTATTTTATGTAACCATACAAGAATTTTAAACTTGATAATACAAGATTTTTTACTTCACACGCCAATTATATATGACATCAATATACAAAAACTGCTTCGTGACCGCTAAATCTTAACAAAAATCATTGTACCTTGAAAGCCGGATATTCTTCACATTTACGTAGTTTCATAAAGGATGTAACAGAATTATATACATAATTTTGCCAACTGGGTAACGTTCGAAATTTAGTTAAAAAACCCTTTATTCGTCTTCGGCAGCTCACCGTCCGTGTATATCACTAGGTGTTAGCAGAATACCAGCGCTACTTCCTCGAAGTATAGGGCTCTGTTTTCGTGCGTTTAAAATATTTTGCTCGCTCAATTTAACAATGTAACAACTTTTTTTTTATTGATCAAAATAATTCCAAATATCTAACATTAGCTACATGTAAGCTACTCACTTAAACCATAACGGTTTTTGTTTGAGCAGTGTTCGCCATACATATTAGGTAGGTAACTGGTTTCATATGGGAAAATAAAAGTGTAGCGATAAAGTATCGATCATATGGGTAGTTTTTTATTGAAATGTCAATATCAATTTATATATATAAGAATTTCTAATCACACCTAATAGGTGACGATGCCGCAACATGATACATACAACCTCGAAAGACACAATATAATATACGTTGATATTAGAATTAGTCCACTGAGAAACAATCAATCCATATCCTCCAAAATAATCAGAGCCTTTGCCTGGGTGACCACTCCTACTGGGCAGCTGCCCCCCCCCCCCCCTCCTTGGCTTTAGCAAGCTTACGTAGTAGTGAGGTAATATTTTTTTTTTATATTTTCTATTTAAAATCTTAAACTTCATACATTCCACCTGCTTTTACGCGAAACGGAATTAATAATTACTGGAAATCCAAACAGTCATGGTTCATGAACGTTAAATTGAAGCTAGAGTTAAAATCATAGATCGGCACAAACAGACGCCACAGCATGTACTGGATTGTCGAGGTAAATTAGGTGAAAACACCAAAATCTACTGCCTGCTTGTGTCGATCTATAACTTCCAGTTTCCAAAATGCGTAGAGCCTTATGAGAAGAATACTGGCAAAGAAACTCATGGCCACTCTTTTTAAAAGTCAGATCTTCAGGTACAATAGTGTTAGTGTTACACGAAAGGTAAACAGGATGCAAGCTGATGCCACCTGAATTTCATTTTATTGAAATGCTCCAAAAGTTAACGCACTAAAAAATAAAAATCACTCAGTGATACCGTTGAAGGTTTGAACCTATTAAACATAGAAATCATTCAAGGTGCACATCTACCTTCATTCAGTTGTAAAATCTACTGTTAAAAATAATTCGTGACTGGATTAAGACGCTAGAGTTGCAGTTGATCGAACCAAAATAATAGTATAGGCTAAAGCATCGCTGACTAGGCCGACCAGTCACCCCAAGCAGCACCCGTTCACGAGTATGACGCATGGACCAGCCATCATCTCCTTCGCCATATCAGAGGGAAAGAAATGACCCGCCCCATGGCGACGCCGCAAGCGATTCAAGTAAATGTTCCATTATCACATACATCCTGTATGTTTTATATTAGTATGCATAAGTAGACTAAATATACAGGATATCTGTATATTTTCATATTGATTTAGTTATAGTAATTATAGTTTTTCATAAAAATTTTGAAATGCACCTCCAACTGCAACTGTCTCTCCGAAACACATTGATCCATCCTAAGGTTGCCTGGAAGAGATTGCATTTTGCAATAAGGCCGCCCTTTGTACATTATCTGTATGACAAATGTATGTATGATAATTCTACTGTGAGACTGGTGTACAAATAAAGTGTTATCTATCTATCTATCTTTCTATCCTGTATATAAATAAAACTGACACCGACAAGTGCGGGTAAGACACGCGCACCGAGGGTTCCGTACAAACTTGTCTATACACAGATAGTTCGTCCATTTTGGGAATCGATTCTAGACCATTTTTTCACAAACTTAACTATGCCGTTGTAAATATACTCTCCCATACCTAGCTATATACGTAAGAAACAATCATCCGAGCGCAAAATATAAATTTGCTATCGCAATAAACATTTTTTTATGTCATATAACAAGAAATTAACGAGTTTCGGATTTTTTCCTTTCCTTGTGCTGTAAAACCTTGCTACTCGCCAAATGTCATAGTTCTAGATTAATGGAAAGAACCTCATAGATTTTGAATTACCTGCGAAATGTTAAAATATAAGTCTGAAATGCCCGCATTATTTTATCGTGTTGACTAAGCTTGATTTTTTTACAGCTCCAAGGGACCTCAGACATAAATTCAAATTCAAATTCAAAATCATTTATTCAATAAATGTCACTTAGTGTCTACTAAGTGACATTTATGAACGTTAAATTGAAGCTAGAGTTAAAATCATAGATCGGCACAAACAGACGCCACAGCATGTACTGGATTGTCAAGGTAAATTAGGTGAAAACACCAAAATCTACTGCCTGCTTGTGTCGATCTATAACTTCCAGTTTCCAAAATGCGTAGAGCCTTATGAGAAGAATACTGGCAAAGAAACTCATGGCCACTCTTTTTAAAAGTCAGATCTTCAGGTACAATAGTGTTAGTGTTACACGAAAGGTAAACAGGATGCAAGCCGATGCCACCTGAATTTCATTTTATTGAAATGCTCCAAAAGCTAACGTACTAAAAAATTAAAATCACTCAGTGATACCGTTGAAGGTTTGAACCTATTAAACATAGAAATCATTCAAGGTGCACATCTACCTTCATTCAGTTACAAAATCTACTGTTAAAAATAATTCGTGCCTGGATTAAGAGGCTAGAGTTGCAGTTGATCGAACCAAAGTAATAGTATAGGCTAAAGCATCGCTGACTAGGCCGACCAGTCACCCCAAGCAGCACCCGTTGACGAGTATGACGCATGGACCAGCCATCATCAAATGAAATTGACATCAAAAGTATTTATGTCAATTTCAACTGGATACCTCCAGTCGTACCTGAGAAAAAGGACAATCAGACGGACCACGAATTGATCCTATAAGGTTTCCTTTTTTCCTTTTGAGGAACGGAGCCCTTAAAATCAATGTTTGTTTGTTCATATTTTGAGATACCGTTAATACGATCATCATGAAATTTATTTTGCACGTTGCCGCGTTACGGATACGGATATAAAGAAGGCTATATTGGTAGCTATCCAGCTAATCCAGAAAAAAAAAACTGTTTCCTTGGGATAGAAAAATTACTTTTAAACGAGCGGAGCCGCGGGAAACAGCTGGTTATCTATAAAATAAACGTCTTTCATCTATTGACCTTCAAAGTATAGGAAATTACAACTTTACACAGATTTTTTAAGTCGCGATCACTGAGTTATTATAACTAGTTATAATAACTCAATGGTCGCGATGCGTTTTTATAATAGCTATCAACGTCGTCTTGTATAATTTTTTTTTTTAAATTGAAAGTCTCATAATCAACAAATCACAAAAAGAAGCTATCATTAGTACGTCAAAAACATTATTGGCTAGTTGTCTAGTTATGAAAAGATTAGCTAATAAATCAAAATAATCAATACTACTTATAAATACCGCAAAACACATGCTAAGCAAAAACAAAATCGCATGTAACGAAAACGCAAGTATTTATCAATACGGAAGTATTTATACTCGTTAGAAATACCTGCGCACCTACCTACCGTAACGTAATGGGTACGTGAGGTATTGTGTATTTTATCGAGTGTAACTATGTGATGTGTGATGTGTGAATCATCGTCATAAATATGTTACATGAAATCATTCGTCACTGTTTATTTACTTTTGATGGATTCTAATCTTTGCTAATATTATAAATACAAAGAGTGGTTAGTTTTTAGGGCTCCATACCCAAAGAGTAAAAACAGGACCCTATTACGAAGACTCCACTGTCCGTCTGTCTGTCTGTCACCAGGCTGTATCACATGAACCTTGATAGCTAGACAGTTGAAATTTTCACAGATGATGTATTTCTGTTGCCGCTATAACAACAAATAATAAAAACATAATAAAATTAATATTTAAGTGGGGCTCCCATACAACAAACGTGATTTTTTGCCGATTTTTGCTTGATATTAATAACGGCAACACATAGACGCTTGAAATATTTACAGAATATTTCTCGTTGTATATTCATAAATGAAGATAAGTGACAATTAGTTATTACTATTATTTTTGTAAGAAATCTAACAATAGAACCGTTTTTTATAACATACTACTTACCTAACCCATCAAAAATATAACTTGTTAAAAACCAAGTATTGCAGTTTTTCTACAGCAAAAAGTCGTGAGATGTAATTGTTGATTAATTTCTTAACTTACAACATTATATAGGGACCGTGAATAAATAACTTAGCATCACACGGTAACATAATCTCATAAGAATTATCTAATTGAAAATAGCATTAGTCTTTATGCATACCACGAACATCGCCGTGTGCGATTCCTAAGTCTTTATATTTATTAAAGAAATAAAAATGTCTAAAAAAATTTACTATTATACTCAGGTATTTTTTTATATGATACACATACACCAATAGCAATAGCATTATACTCAGACACGAATAACTAAAATATGATACCGTCTAGTTCTACACGTACTTACAAATACTTGGACTTTATTAAGTTTTAAGATTTGTTTTTTCTTTACGTTTAATAAAGTTCTAGTAGTTATATACCTGTATATAACTACTAGAACTCAGCATTATACTCAGACACGAATAACTAAAATATGATACCGTCTAGTTCTACACGTACTTACAAATACTTGGACTTTATTAAGTTTTAAGATTTGTTTTTTCATTACGTTTAATAAAGTTCTAGTAGTTATATACAGGGTGTATTTGAAAAAGGAACACTTACTTAAATCACTCTAACAGTGACTCTAGCATGTAGTTGCATTAGGGCAGGGTCCGCAATGCCGCCCTACTGCGGCGTCCACAGCGAGTGATGGCCGTCAGAGTCATAAGGGGATACCGTACGGTTTCCTTTGATGCGGCAAGTCTCCTAGCCGGTACTGCGCCATGGGGCCTGGAAGCCAAAAGCCTTGCGTCGTTACACCAATGGCGCAAGGAGGCTCCAGAGCGGAACCTGAGACGGTCCCAGCTTCGCCAGGTTCTAATGGCCGAGTGGATAGAACGACTAGAGCGACCGAGCGCAGGGCACGCCACCATTGCGGCGGTAAGACCCATCGTGGAGGATTGGCTTGAGAGGCGACACGGCAGCCTCTCCTACCGGCTGACGCAGGTGCTGACCGGACACGGCTGCTTCGGAAAGTACCTGTGTCGTATAGGCCGAGAGCCAACGTCTGAGTGCCATCATTGCGGAGGCGGTCACGAGGACACTGCACTCCACACTCTAGTAGAGTGCTCAGCGTGGGTGCAGCAGCGGTGCGACCTTGTGACTGATATTGGTGTGGGAAGCCTCTCGCTAGAGGCCATGGTTCTGTCCATGGTCCAAAGTGAGAGTGCTTGGGATTCTGCCGCCTCGTTTTGTGAGGAAGTGATGTCCGCTAAATAGGGGGCGGAAAGGGAACGGGAGAGAGTTAGTACTCTCCCGTCCCGCAGAAGAGGCACCAGGCGACAGAGACCCCAAAATGATCTCCGACCTCCATGAGCGCTGGCCTGGGGGTAACGGGTGAGGCTGCCCGTTACCCTAGAAGCAGGCCTGAGATGGTGGCGCGATGTGTTCCGCGCGCGCCTCTGATGGAAGGGGAGCGAGGCCCCCCGTATATTTTGGTGTGGCTGCCTATTAAACAGGCGGCCAAGGTCTGCCGGGGTTCTCGAGGACTTCCTTCCTAGGGTATACCAGAGTCCCTTGCAATAGACCCACTTATGTCGGAACACCGTGTGGTTTTAGTCGGTTCGATTCCGACATACCACTTCACCGCCAGCCCCGGTGAGGTGATGACCCATGAGGGTTTCCACACGATAAAAAAAAAAAAAAAATTTTGTTGCATTAAGAATTTAAAAAAAACTATCCGTTTACAAGTTATGAAGAGAGAAGAAGAAGTTTTAATTTCCAGGTGTTTTTGCCTCCGTTTTTCAAAAAAATTGGTGGAATGTGTAACGTTGAAGATTTTAAATAACACTTTTTTTTTGAAATTTTTCATTCCGTTTCTAACAAAAATAAAAACGAACTTCAAATTTTTTTTTAGTGATTTAAGTAAGTGTTCCTTTTTCAAATATATTCTGTATGCTGTATACATATTATTTATTAAGGACATAGGGCTCGACGATAAAGTTGTTAATACTCTTCTAAATCATTGTGTTCTTAATTCAAAACTACTAAGAAATCAATTTCACAACTTTATAGATCCATTACAGATTAAATACATACCCACACACACACTTCTACCTACATATATTATATGTATTAAACCAGAACAAAGTTATCTAGGAAAACATTTATCTTTAAAACAAAGCATGGGATTTTCTTGGCGAATTATCTCTCATTGTTTAGATTCACAGCCATACAGTCTAAGGCCATTTCAAAGGGAATGGCACCAATTTGCTAAATCACGATAAATGGTTTGTACTTACGTGGCCGCGTGGTACTTAACTGTTAAGTTGCCGTTTGGGAAATGTAAGACAATAATACAGAGTAAGGACATGTAATATGTCACGCTCAAGTGACGATTATTTTATGAATTATTTATTCAATTAATTATTTGAATTATTTATTATTCTAATTAATTCTTCATAGGGTTATTATTTAAGGTTTATAAGATACTAGCCGTCCCCGGAGTTACACCTGTGTTTATGGCCACTGCTCCGCTCCTATTGGTCGTAGCGTGATGTTATATAGCCTATAGAATTTTTCGATAAATGGGCTATCCAACACTAAAATATTTTATCTATTCGAACCATTAGTTTCTGAGATTAGTGTGTTCAACGAAACAAACATAGTCTTCAGATTTGTAATATTAGTATAGATTCAAGTATTATAAGGCTGGAGAATTTGTTATTGCCTATACCTTATGGCCTGTTATGGACTTTACAACATCACGCTATAGCTGGTATAATTTTTTCATTATTTTTTTAAAAAGATAACTCTATAAACGATTCTTGTATACATGCAATGTACACCCAGACTCAGGACAACTTTTTATAGCTCACACAAACTTCTGTAGACATCGGTGCACCCGAGATAAGCCGCCACGAACAGAAAGACAGGCAAATGTTTTTTGACATTGCAAACGGACAATTCAATTTTATTTATTTGTAGAGAGAACTTAAATACCATACTACAGATTACACTTCGAAACAAAAGCGAGTTCGAGGTCAACTTGTGCGATGTCCTGTATAATAAGTACCTACTAGGTCACGAGGTCGCGACAGCAAAAGCAAAATTGCCACCTTCTATGTAGTGATGATACCTCTAGTCTAAACATGAGACTTTTCAATGCAATATAGCTCTAAAGTCAATGTATGAGCAAGAGCTTCCCTTTTACATTCCCCCTCTTCTCCTTCTTTTTACATCTTTAAAGAGGCATTAGTGAACATATTCACGCGCCATGTTGAACGCCTCGCAGCACAATGCAGTATGTTACATGTAGCTGTTAGGCTATGTTATCCGTTTTGAAGGTCAACATGTTTTAGACTGGCCTGTTGGTCTAATGGTTAGTGATCCTGACTGCTGAGCCACAGGTTGTGGGTTGGATTCCCACCCAGAACAAATAATTGTGTAATGAGTATGATAATGTCTGGGTGTAATTTATCTATACAAGTATATCTAAGAACACTCTCTAGTCACCTTTTAAACAAAAAACGCACTTAAATGGGTCCATGCGTTTGGGAGCTACGATGCCACAGACAGACACACAGACACGTCAAACTGATAACACCCCTCTTTTTGTGCAGGGGGTTAATAATCACGAATTTTCATAAAATTGGTAGCGCTTAACGTTATTCCCGGGGGGTCTACTATTCGACCCTAAAATTTGACCACGTCTTTCTGTAACATCCTGTAAGTATTTCTATCTCTCTCATCTATCTATCTAACTCAGAAATGACTGTGTCGGATAGAATTAATAAACAATCTAATACATAACGTTAGATTTATGATAATCATGTTCGTTCACATAAATGAAGAACAAACTAAGTATCGCAATTCAACTTGTGATAGGTCTAGAAATCACGAACGTTCATTTTCTGATAAAGATTTCTTAAATAATCCTTAAAAAAAAACAACTTAAAAAAACTATTCCAAAAAAGACCTATATGATTCTCATGGATGCCCTCATCCGCATCAGAACTGGGACCACACGGAAAGTACCAGCTTTCAAATAAAAAAAGAATCATCCAAATCGGTTCACCCGGTCGAAAGTTCTGAAGTAACAAACATAAAAAAAACAGTCGAATTGAGAACATCCTTTTTTGAAGTCGGTTAAAAAGTACTTTTGTTTGTGTATGTAGTTTTTTAGAAGGGGAACAAAGTCAAAGTCGAACAGTTGAACGTACTGGAGTAGAGGAACGTTTTTTACTTCTTACATTTTTCAAATTCAAATTCTAATGTCTTTATTTGTGAAACAAAGGTACATTAATGGTCTTACAGTACATTTAAGATATATAATACAGTTCTCAATGTCAGACCAATGCATTTGGTGTAAGTTGAAAAATAAAGAATCCAAATGCTAGTTGCAAGGTGAGAGGACCTCGCTAGCACTTCACTATTTAACTGGGTATTCAAATTGGTACAATTTATATAAACTATTTGACTGGTATGAACTAAGGCACAATACAAACCGAACCAATAACTAAGATAAACGAAGACTACAAATAACTAGAGCTCTTAAGCGGTCCGACGCACATGCATGCATGACCATTTAATTGTATTGATTGATGTGAATGACATGCAAACTACCTGCATGACATGCAAACTACGTGCTGGCAGTTGATTGACAATTCCTTTTATTGATATAGGTACCAAGTGAATTATCATGCTGCATGACATAGACTCTCAATAGGTCCTTCATGCAGCATGATCGTCTAGGGAGCGCTTTACAGAGCTTGAAATAAGACCGTATTTCATGAAAGAACTGTTCGTCCAATTGAAATTCTCCAGTGCGCGGTTGCTCTAAAAACAAATAATCTACCAAGCTCATTATCTGTCGAATTCAAGTCACTCGAGGAGAAGTTTTTCCACTGAGAAATGTTCAAGCACACGGGATTTTATTTCGAGTAGGGAACCCCAACCTCTTGCAAGACAGAAACTATTCGTTTTATTTTTGTCCAGCAACGCCATCTGTTGCAAACCTTCGAACTTGCTTCATGTTAATCGCAGTGTAGTCACCTCAATATTGTTTAAGGAAAATCAGAACCAAAACTTTTGTAGTTATATTCTGAACACAACAGGTGTCGCTTGAATACAATAATATAATTATAATCTAGCTATACATATCTCTAAATATTTATAATCGCTTTTACACCACAGCTTTGGAGTCCATTATCGTGAAAATAGTATTTCACGATATTGAATAGTTTTAATTTTTTTTATGTATATTCACCAATATTTTCGTAGTCTATGGACCGATTTTCCTATTAACATAAATATGACTATTAAAAACATTTAAAAACATAATTGGTTAAATAAGTCTCAAGTGATGCGCTTGCGTTTATAGTTTGGAATGCTGGTAAAAACTAAACTAAAAAGTTATTTGATTTGCGTTAAAAATTAACTATTTTAAAGTATAGCAAACATTGTTATAGCAGACAAAACAATAATTTGTGTTTTAAATTTATTTTAGAATTTTGTATGTTCTTTCGAATAAACTTCAAGATTATCTACAGAATTTGGCACCCAGTTCTCAATTATTTTATAGCTTCAAGAGACCGCAGACATACGTATTGGGTATTAGTTTCAACGTGATGCGTCCACGGTTTCCTGAGAAAAAGGGTCTCGTTGACAGATAGTTAGACAGACAGACGGACGACAAACTGATCCCTTCCTTTCTGATATGTATTTGACTCGCAGAGGGAAAGCAAACAACGTCTGAATCGGAGGCTCGTTTATTACTTGTTTTGATTAACAACGCTCCCACCTTATATATGCAGGCGCTGCGTCGCATATACACACATACATACACATCAGGTTTCTTTTATTGTCCTTTTGAGGAACGGAACCCTAACACCTAACAACAAATAATTATACGTTTTTGGAGGAAAACATACGTTTCTTTTCCTATGAACTGGTTTGTTAAGAGTCAAATGATGACGTACTTAATGGAATCTCCAAATCCAATGTATCTAACTACATACATTAACTGTTCTACCTATAACGTAACATGTAAAGATTTCTTTTTTTAAATCGCTGTTGACAGAGCAGAGACAATGTTTAAAACGTTTATGCGCATAAGCTAATTTGTTTCTTTTTTGTAAATGGTTATTTCCTTGTAAGCAACAAGAGAACAGGAAAAACCCGCGACGCGCACAAAATCGTGTTGATGGGCACGATTAACGAGATAATGTACACCCGCCTTGGGCTGAATGTACACCTCTGCTATCTAATATTATAAAGAGGTACGTATTGTTCGTAAGTTTGGATCTCTGAAACCACTGATCCGATTTGACAACTTATTTACTAATAGGTAGCTACATAACCAAAATATTTTTTTTTTTTTTACGGGCACTAGTAATAATTAAAACAAATAGTTTTGTGTTTCTGATGATGAGAAGGGTCTTCAGGGGTCCAGGGTCAAAGCGAGAAGGACATCGATGGGGTTGTAAATGTCTATGGGTATCGTTATCTTTGTTTTGCCATTTTCATAGTTTAAAAACATATTATGAAAAGTTTTGTGAGAAGTTGGTAATATTGTATGGCAAATCCATTTTATGGAATCATAGTCAGAATAATAATAACTTAAGACACCTTACACACGGCCGTCTGATTCCAATAGATCCTAAACTAAGCAGTACCTGTGCAATAGTGACCAGACTGCTGATAAACATACTTATATATTATTAAATACATACTCGTACATATTATAGATAAATTACTGAGACAGAGAATAAATTACCATGCTCATCATACAATTTTTGTCCTGGGTGGGAATTGAACCCACGACCTCTGGCTCAACAGTCAGGATCACTAACCACTGGACCAACAGGCCCGTCAAGTGTGATGATGACAGTTTATATTCATAACTATCTGCACCCGGCACGCGTTGCAATGCCATTTTTTTCTATTTTTATATAAAAATTTTGGGCCAGGAACCCTCGCGGGTGTCCAGAGAACACCCTAGCAAAGTTTCATCATAATCTGATCAATGGTTTAGGAACGCATAGAGGTCAAACATACAAATCGAAAATCTAACAAACTGGAGCTTAAAAATTTAAAACATATATATATATATATATGTGGATTTCTTTCTATAACGACGAGGACACCGACTGCGTGTGGGGTTATTCCGATATAAAGAAACGTGTAAAATGACACGTACCTACATACGTCTCAGCTTTGCAATGTTTGACTGTTAAAGCAATTTTTATTTTAGAATAATAGGTACGTTACATTGTCCTCACATTTCATTTACGCTTTTAAGCAATGTAACCAGAAATATGAAAAAAACAGTGTGAAAAAGAGTGTTCTTGGAGTTTCATGTCTGTTCTTCTCCATAGGATCTACGTATTGAAACAGGCAACTAACTTCACGACTGACTTAGTCTGACTGACTCCTACTCCTGACAATTCAAAAATACCTATAATTGAAATAAATGGTTTTGATTTTCACTTTGATTTTGCAACGAGTGAATCTGAATATCAGATTCCCAAAATTATAAAAGAAGATAAGTTTTTCGTAAATCAATACTCAATACAAATAAATTAAAGTGTCTGTTTGTAATGTAAAAATAATTGTTTCTTTTTAAGCTCATAGAGTTATTTGCGCGATACCTATACCTAAAAATCAGTTTTAAACATTTCTGTCTGTTTCGGCTAATCTCCGGAACGGGTGGACCGATTTCCACGGGACTTTCTTTGGCAGATAGCTGGTGTTATAAGGTGTAACTTAGGTTACTTTTATTTTGGAAAAAGGATTTCGGTTCCGAGCAAAATATAAAAATATGTACACGCGTGCGAAGCCGCGCGGGAACTGCTAGTGGTACATATAAATACATATTTAGTAAGTTTATAAGGTTGTATTGACATAGATATACTTTATATAACTCTATTCGCCCGCACAAACAACATGTTTAATCTTAGCATATCCGATTCCTAAGACACTCATTGTTCCTGCATCGTGCAAAGTTCTCAATGTTGATTATTCATGTTTAAGTACACAATATCTCAACATCAACCGTTGGGCCCCCTCCTATGGACCACGATAACAAGACCAGGCTTAAGGCAGGAACCTATAACATACAGAATGATCGTTTCGAACAGCCTCCCAATGAACGCGATGCCCGAGTGACGCAGTGATTATTTTCGTTTTAAATGGTACCCATTACCAATTGGAACAAGTTCGATAGGGACACCCCATTGTGAGTCTTTTTGTAAATTTGTATTCTTCCGTAACAAGAAAAGCTTTCTAAAGTATTTTGCATAGTTACCTAGCAAAAGAACAAGCCTACATTTTTGTTTAAAGTGTTCACATAGAAATCTGTGTATGACATACTGGGTATATTTGAATTTGAAGCAAAATATTTATCTATTACGAGGTCGTTACTCAGAAACTATGCCTTATAAGTCGGTTGGTTGTTATTTTGCATAAGCAAATTCCCTGGTATCATTTACCTTAACACAATATTGATCGATGAGGGCCATATAAATATAAAAAAAAACCCAGACAGTTAGGACACAACTTTCTACATGACACCTAACCAAAATCAAGAATGTAATGCAGCAGCAGCGATACAAATAGCGAGCGATAGCTGAATGCTGAATATTTAATATATTAATTAGTAAATACATAATATGTATAATCATATGTAACATTGATGACTTTGCGTTAATATGGTAGCATGAAAGTACAATATTTTGCGATCGTCGCGTGTTTAGACTCGCTGGATTTGTCTAGCATGTGTTCAGGATCTTATAACGCAGACAAAAGTGGTCAAGTCAAAAAATATACAGACTAATTACATGCATGCGTCATAAAATTGCTCCGAATCGTCGCTTACTGGTAGTATTCTTAAAAGACTGGCAGTATTGCCACGTTGAATGGCACTACTAATATTCTGTGCTAGAAAAAGGCCCGCCTTCTGGTCGCGAGGTTTATGTTGGCAACACAAACATCATAACTGCCATATTTAACTGACGTTTCGTAGGTATCTCACCTCTTCCAACGACGACTGTGTAATTCAACAGATGTGTCCACAATTTCCTAGCGCTTCAATATCAAATCGATCCTTTTTTTAGGCGTGCAGCCCTACACTTCACTCAACCAACGTTTCGCAGTTTACTTATTTTGTGTTAATTTCCCGTTGAATGAATTAGCAGTCAAAAAATCCTTATCTCTTTGTTAAATTTGTGTACACCATACTATTTTTAAGCCTAAAAATATATGTTATGGTGTGTATAAAATTAATATAAAATTTACCGAAAATATAATTTATTCAGATAACAAAAGTGTAACTCAATGTAATAAAAATAATACATGAACATGATGCTATTTTGTCTACAGGGCACAGTGTCAACCTCCGTACTGCTAATTGACAATTTCACCGACCTGTGAATTAAAGGTTGTCTCGATTTAGAATGATGATGTCCATTTTGTTATTTCCAAAGTGTCATAAGTATAATGTTTTGTGAGTATTTTTATCCTCAAATTGCAGGCACATTTATTAATAATAGAGTCGTTCAATTTTTAAATGACGATTAATGAAATAAAAATGAGGATATTTTTTAAATGACGAAGGATATTCCTGTGGCCACCGTGGCCTATTATCCTGTCTGTGCCGTGGCTAACAAAAAAGCCTAGTCCAGTAAAATGTATTATAGGGCCCTGTCTACATTGCTGACTAAGCCACAATGTTGGTACCTAGTCTTATTCATCGGTGTTTTTATTCCATTTTTAAACATCACTTACTTGAATGTGAGGGAGCTCGACGTAGCAAAGGAAAATTGTACAGTGACTATAATAATACCTATATTCTTGGATTACACAATGCTTTCTAGACCATAAATAAGCATAGCCTGTATTAGATACTTTTTTGTAAATACATACCTAGCTATTATACATAGAAACACCTAGAATAATCCAAACAGATGCATGCCTACAAATATTTTCGCTGAGCGGCCTCTGGCTACCCCCTCGCCACACGTGATCAAATCGCAAACTAGCTACCTACAATGAAACCGAGCTGTCTCTCTAATACACAAGTAAAATTACTATACTCCAGTTGAGTATAGCTTTCAGTGGAGTAATACTTAAAGATAAAATGTTTATGTATGTCACTGCATAAATCCAGCCCCTATGGTACAGTTATCGACCGCAAATGTGTAACTGTAATGCTTTCAATAAAGTAACAGGTCCATAAGACTGCTTTGTTAATAACATCCGTGAATCCGTGTCCTGTTAACGGCAAAACTGTCTTTTGTTTTAGTATATTGTATTTTTCTTTTAAAGACATATGACTTTTATACACCTATTTATACTAGAGAGGAGACAATACATCATACCATTTTGATGATAGAACTTAGAAGTAAAGTTATTATTAATTTAATACGAATTTTCAGATTATCAGGCATTAATTGTATTAGAGAACTTAATATGAAAAACAATTCTACCACATAAAGGGCTTAACTTGATGGATAATAATGCTCTTTTAATGTGCATGAATAATATTATCTTATGTGTATTGACTTTTGTAACAAGGGTTCGGAAAAAATGGTTTGAAATCATTTTACCACATATATACTACTATAACAGTTGAACTAATTTACGTTACATATTCTTACTTATCGGTACTAATCACGATTTATTTTTTTACAAATCTATATATATAATAAACAATTAGATTCATTATGCAATGAAATCAGTGGAGAAGAAGAGAAATAAGTCAAATGAATTATTTCATTGGAAATTCGCGTTAAAAATACATGCATAATACTAGCACAGTACGAAGTTCATAATCATCACCATGGTTTTCACCATTGGACGTTCACTGCTGGACATAGACCTCTCCTATCATAGACCTCCTAATCTTAAACTCCCAACAGTCCCACCGCTCTTTGCTCTTTGGTCATAAGAGCATTTTTTTTTTCGAAAAAACAAAACAAAACATTATGAATTTTCATGTCAATTTGCAAAGTCACGTATGTCGGCAACTTCGTTTTAATCTGGTTTTCAAAACTGGTTTCTAATTTAAAAGTCAATGAGACAAAAATGGCTGCACGGATGGCGCAATGGTTTAAGTGATCACCGCGCCACTACGCTGCGCCGAGTGTTGTGGGTTCAAATCCCACACGAGTCTGGGTGTTATTTGTGTCTGTTGTTGAATTGTTTGTGAGGCCCCCCGCAACACAGGAATATTCCTAATGCATTGTATTTAAAAAAAAATGTAAAGAAATGTTGATCTTGTATCCAATATTCTTAAGGAATAACATATATTATTTATCATTAGGTGTATAGATATATATATATATATATATATATATATCTATACACCTATATTAGTACACCACAGGATACCCTGAAATATATTTTTAACCGACTTCAAAAAAGGAGGTGGTTCTCAATTCGTCGGAATCTTTTTGTTTTATAATATCCGTACAAAGGTCGTCTGGAGAGATCGCCGTGAGCGATAAAACCACCTATTGATATAATTAAATATTTAGATTATGTTTGGATTGTATCTCACTTGGTGTACAATAAAGAGATAAATAAATAAATATGTAGGTAAAATTTTTGCAGGCAATATTTCTATCTCATAAATAAAGTATTTGTCTAAGTATGTATACTTAAAAGTATCTATATAGGTACAGCAATAGAGTTGTTCATTCGCGTACAAACAGAAGGTAAATCCAATTACGTACATATACGGATTTAGGACGCGATAGATTTCTGTTGCAATGGGGAAAATATTGGAACCACCTGACTTGGCTGGGTTATTTCTTGGCCTCAAAAGTCTGAGTCATATGAAGAGGAGACAGGATTGGACAACACACAAGTATACTGTATATAGCAAGCGATTTTGAAACCGTTTATTATCAGATGGACTATAACTCTTGTGACTATCAAATGCCTCTTCGGACTTCGGTTAAAACTTTTTTATTACTTGCTATTTCGTACCTACTAAAGTTGCTGCTATTTTGAATTACTGCTATAGCGTTTAACAATACCAATAGAGAAAGCAGTCTTACGGTATGCGTTCTCATACAGTGAAGGCTGCAAATGCTGGAGACTTTTGGAGACTGATAGTACAAAAATAATGATAATATAATGCGAAGCGAAAGGAATTAATGATGAGAGAAAGACAAGACAAGAGCAAGCATTTCCTAGTAAAACTGTTGGTCTAGTGGTTAGTGATCCTAACAGCTGAGCTAGAGGTCGTGGCTTCGATTCCCACCCAGGACAAATAATTGTGTGATGATCATGATCATTTTTGTTTTTGTTCTATGTCTGGGTGTAATTTATTTTTAATATGTATTGTATTTAGAAATATAAAAGTATGTTTATCAGCAGTCTGGTTACCATGAGGTGTGTCAAGTTATTATTATTATGTTCATTAATAAACACTGTCACCTAGCTTTGCACACATTTCGCGTTAAATGTATGAAATTCAGTTCTCAGTTCTGTCCGAACTGAAGACGAGATTAAATTTAGTGCATTTCTAATTTTACAATTTACACTATTGCTTTAATTATTGTGGATGACTTCGCCGACAAAAGAATTGAGATCTAAATGGGTGCCAAGTCCTAAATCAAGTCAAGTAATAAATTTTAAACGTAAATATTTTTTTATTAAATTTGAACACTCGATTTTTTTACACTAATCATATAACTTACGATAAATTGATGAATACATCAAAAGTGGCTCCAAATACTTCGTGTAATATAACTATATAACACACGGCTGCTGCGTCAATAGTTCCTTTTTCTTGAACTTGGCTTCTTGACACGCTGCCGCGTGTCTAAATTTAGAAATTAAGGTATTCTTTATTTATTATATTATTACTAGGTTACAAACACTGTTAGGTAATTAGAAACTGCGCAAACTGCTAATGGATATGCCTATTAAGTTCAGTCGTTAATCTTTAACATAAGTCCGTCACGAATTTGAGTTGGGTTTTCCATCTAAGCAATAATTACGTATGCAGTTCTTATAAACACAGATGCAATATAATTTAAATAATAGGTACAAAATAAAAAGATTTTTATTTTATGTTTTTTTTTCATCGTCAGCTTCATGATGTGATGATTCCTAAACAGTAAACAGAAACATTACGCGTTCCTAAAATTTTCGAGGATTTCTCTCAATTTTATCAGAATCCCATCATCAGATCCTGACTTCCTTGACATGAGACCGCCCTTGAGGTATACATTATCTCACAAAAAAAAGTATCGTCGAAAGCGGTTTATAAACAACGGAGTGAGGGCTGAACATACAAATAAAAAAAGTATGCGGTCGAATTGAGAATCTCCTTTTTTTTCGTCGGTAAAAAATTAACAAAATACACTAAAATGACAAAAGGAATTCGTAACGTTCCCAACAGACTGACCGCATTACCATGTTTAATGACACTAATATGTACTTATTCTTGGTGTACGAAGGAAATAGTTCCTCTCCTGTCTGGTCACGAGAAGTGTGGATTTCCAATATCTCTAAAGAGGTTATGTTCGTATGGACCCAATGTTTTGACTCCAAAAATCTAAAATATGAGATCACCAATAAGATGAAAATATTAACACTAGAATCTCAGCCGGTACACAAAACGATACTGGGAGCTTGAAAAGGCATCTTACCACGCCTCCAAGGTATTAAACAAATATAGTGCAGGTTCTTTCCCATGGTCACGTGCCAAGATCATTGATTCGAGTGGCACACTGGCAGGAGCGCGAGTAACAGAAAATTATAGCTAAAATACTCTCGATCAAGTCACCTTTCACAACGAACTATATTAAAATTGATCTATCTATTTAAAACCACGGATATGAAAAGACCCAGATAGAGAGACTTATATAACACCCCTCCTTTTTACATCGGAAGTTAAAATTCGGACTGAATCAGATAACAATCGTAAGATATTCACAACGAAAACTTTTTGCCAGTTATTAATACGAATGAATAGAGCATTGTTACATATAACCTTGTACATAATATGATGGTGGTACATAAGATTATATAAAAACAATACAAACACTATAATTATTATCTAAATGTGCGTCAGTATTTGAAGGTAGAGGTCGAAGGTACATTATCCTCTTTCTATACCTGTTGTAGAATTATGATGGGAAACAAACAGACGGACCACGAAACAATAAGAGATGACCGGTGTTTCTGAACGCCTGCAAAACCTAGCTACCGTTCACGCGTTAAAAAATATCCTGCCTCTCAAGTTGGACCAAACAGCGCGGTGTGCAAAATTTCATTAAAATCGGTTTATTAGTTTAGGAGTTCATCTCAGGGAAACAACGTGATACGAAATTTGAAGATATACCTAAAGATACATGTACTCGTCATTTTATTTTAATTTTTTGTGGGTAATTGTTTTCAATTTTAATTCGTTTGAAAATATTTTTTTTTCTCTATATCTATTAAGTAAAGAATAATGTATATTTTGTTATTAAGGCTATTACAAATACGTTGAAGTCAATCTGTTTGTTGGTGTAGTGGTTGGTGACTCACCCGACTGCTGAGCCAGAGGTCGTGAGTTCGATTCCCACCCAGGACAAATAATTGTGTGATGAGCATGATCATTTGGTCAGTGTCTGGGTGTAATTTATCTACCCGTATAAGTGTTTAGAAATATATGAGTTGGTTACCATAGTACAGGCTCTGCCTACTTTGGGATCAGACGGCCGTGTGTGAGATGTGTGAAGTTAGTATTAAGGAATTATAAGCTAAAGATCGTTTTGTAAATGAATATTGGTGATAGACATCAAGCTTAATTGATTAGAAATATATTTATACCTTATCCTACTATAAATAAAGACTTGTGTCTGAGTAAATGATTAATCTTCCAGCATAAACCACAAGATCAATGGCTCGTGGATAAAGGAACGACTTCTCCTGCGGCTTCTTATAATTATAGCTTATATAACAAAATAGGTGAAGACACTGTCTCCTGTAATACAGGTTATCACCTACCACAGGAGGCAGGGTTCCAATGTATTGCAACAATGGCTATGTAAGTAAAATAAAAAAAAATATGTATAATTGTGATCAAATCTTCCTTATCACGACTTTTCCTTATAGTATAGTAGTTTCAATAATCAAGCTTTAAAGTAACCGCAGAGGTTGTATCTATTGAACAAAAAACGCGTAGAATTATCTTACAGGTTTGGGGCCATCCATAAATTAGGTCACAAGAATTTCATGATTTTTAGCCACTCCTTGTCACTTGGTGGTTGCATGATCATTTGTTCTGTGTCTGGGTGTAATTTGTCTATGATATGTACGTATTTAGAAATGTATGACTCACGTTACTACAAAACCTTAATTTTAAAATCACTGATACCTTCTTTCACACTTATTACATGGTTAAACAGTGTAACTTACAGTGTTCACGCATTGTCTTATATATTATAGCTAAGCGTGAAGACCTATAATTTGCTATCTGTTATATATTATGCAGTGTGAGTACATTATTATCTGTTGTTGGTCTTCCTAACATTAAATAAATAAATAAATAATATAAATATTACCTATCCATAAATAATTTTATTTCATGATTTAATTTATATTTACTGTGATTATAAGACTAATTAAAATATATATATATATAAGAAAAAGGCCCGCCTTCTGGTCACGAGAAGTGTCGATCAGTCGCTTAGCTAATTCCTTATAAACGGACACGGACCCTATGACCCTAGCGTTTCGACCCCAAACGGCTCAAAAACATAGTTACCAATTAAATTATTGTATTTACGCCGTTTGAGGCTTTCTGCTGATGCAGCAGCAGCGCCAGCACAACCAGCTAGCCAGTACTTGGAAGATGTCATGGCGCGAGGGTGTCAACGCAGGTTGCGTCCCACACCAAAGGCCTACCCATCTTCCATGGCAGTAACGACATACATCTGGTCTCTTCCCATCGTCTCATACCAGACCATTGGGTTCACGTACGGCTGGCACGCCGGCGGTAACAAGAGCACGACGGACTATGTTATGTTATAATATGTGATCGTTAAGATTTTCATGTCGAGATATACGGCCTGCGCTTCTGCTACAAGAAAGGTCATGATGTCCGAGACCGTCGACAGCTTCTCCACAGTGAGAAAGATGCGGAGAAACACAAGGAGCTCCTAAACGAAGGCAAGTGGCAAGGCGGAATGTGTTATCGTCCAACAAGGTGCCTATGTTGGGCGATGGAAATGCCTGAATCCATAGGCCCGATTCCCATTCTCCCACAGCCAACAAACGAGCGCGCTCTGCAACATTGTATGATGTGTTAATTAAAAAATCCCTTCTTAAAGTGCATAACGGCGCGTCCCATTGCCTCTGAGAGAATGGAGCTTAGCTTCTTAGCTATCCTATATTTTGTTCCGCTTTGATTGAACGTTACTTTTGACGTAATGTTCTAAAGTAGGTATTAGTCACAAAATATTCCATAAGTCACTCAAACTTTACCACCTTTTAAAAACCGTTTATTGGTTGATAAGAAGTTTATTGAGAAATACATTTCTGAATTTGTTATTATTCGTGGTGATGACTAACCGAGGGTGTGTGGCAGGTTTCCCCACCTGATTTATTATTGTACTTTTGATGAGACATCCTACCTACACTAAACATGCACTGCTAAGACTTCTGTACCAAAAAATAACAATGACCCACGAAAATACGCGACTGACACTCGGCGAGTAACAAGAAAATAAACTATCTTTAAATATTAAAAAAACGAAAGTTTTTATTTATTACTTCAAGAAAATTAAACTGTTCTCACAAGAGTCTGGCAGTTTTGAGTACTCTCATTGACCTACTCAAATATGACTGCGGTGGCAGACCGGTTGGAGTCGTGGAGCTCCCCAAGATGTGGTTAAGTTCCGTGATTACCAACTTATCTAGCCTACTAGGTGTCGTGACTGGTCAGCTCAAAACCGAAATGGTTCTTTCGTAAAGAAGACCACTCAGGACTCTGGACATGGCACTTGCACTGTTTGAGTTACCTCGACTTGGATCCTTAAGTTTGTTTCAGCGTTTCTTCTCAAGTCATGGGAAATACCGGCACCATCTAGTGATAAAGCTTTAATCCAGGGATGTGTAAAAGTGTCTAAAAAGATCAATTTGCAAAATAAAATCATTTGTCGTTTTACACCTCACTCAATGATATTTTTACTTATAATATCACTGACCTCACTCCACTCCACTTACATAATATTGTATCTGGCATAATGCACCTTTTAAATGGTGAAGTATTTTTTCAAATAGGTGCATCGTTTCCGATGATTACCTTTACATATGTAGGTACATACATACTTCCAAAATTTACACATTATCTTCGATGACAAGCTTGTAAAGGTCAAATAGTGGAGAAGTAAAGAGACCTTTGATATTTTATCTCTCAAATATAAAAAGTTTGTTATTCACCACAATCACCACATACATAAACTATAGCTAGCCCAATATACAAACATGACTAACACAAAACTATATATATCTACAAATACATACACCGACCATACCGGTTCCGTCTGTTTTCACACAACTCAACATAAGTGACTCATACACAAAAATTATCTGTAAGTTAACATGTTTAAAGTTGAATTTGCATCGTAACATCATAGTTATAAATTAGCCACATTCCCGTTTCGCATTATAATTGTTTAGTACGTGACGAGACTCAGTCGCGATCACAATGAGGTCCGTCGCTCTTGTGTTTCTGTTCATCGGTGTGTGTTATTGTCAAAATGAATTCAATGAAAGACCAAGAAACTTCAGCATGGAACTGTTGTACCACACACAGTTGGCTACAGATGGACATGTGGTGATATCACCGTTCGGAATATGGACTCTCATGACTGGTATTGCACTTGGAGCAACAGGCAATAGCTACAGGCAACTCGGTTCAGCATTTTTCCTACCTTACGACCAAAACACGTTAATAAAAGGATATAAAGATTTAACGAGAGATGTTTTAACGCAATCAAACGGAGTCAGTTTAATAAGCAAGAATTTTGTGTTTTTGGACAACGATTTCACTGTTTTCCCAGAGTTTAAATTAAGTTTGCAAAATGATTTTGGCGCGGCAATTAAAGTCTTGGATTTTGATGATCCGAATTCTGCGAGAATAGCAAACACGTACATCGAGAGGTCAGGCGGTCGTGTGTCCAATGTTCTTAGATCGGATGACTTCCGTGAATCCAGAATGATATTAGCAAACGTGATGTCTTTCAAAGGATTGTGGGCTTCACCGTTCAATAAATCAGACACAACCTTAGAACCATTCTACAATGAAGATAAACAAGTTATTGGAAGTGTTAATATGATGTTCCAGAAAGCACCGTTTGCGTACTCCAATATACAGAGTCTTAAGTCCTTCGCTATTGATTTACCTTACAGTTCTAACGGAAAATACTCAATGTTAGTGATGATGCCATACCCCTCTGTAAAAATCAATGATATGTACAAGAATTTTACTCATGTGACTTTAAAGGATGTGTTCAAAAAGCTACAGAATGACTCGGATACATTTGGAATTGAAGAAGTTGATGTCAAATTACCAAGGTTCCATATAAGCACGAATGTTGTCTTAAACAAACCTTTGAACGACATGGGTGTTTATGATATATTCCAACCGGATCTGGCCAATTTCCAACGCGTATCCAAGGATAGTATATTCGTGTCAGCAATCGTACATAAAGCTGATATTGAAGTGACAGAATCAGGAACTATTGCGTCGGCGTCAACGACGGCAACTTTCGCCGACAGGATATCGGCACCGACCTTTTACGCGAACCGGCCTTTCTTATATTTCGTTATGGAGAAATCGACGACGACTGTGATATTCAGTGGCATTTATTCTAAACCAACAGTATATTAAGACCTTAAGTGTTATTGTAAAGAATATATCGGTGAATTAGGGACCAGTTATGAATAGTAAACTGATGAATTCTTGACCGCATTTGGGCACGGTAAATGAACACATTGTGCTAATTATTTTTAGGCATTCTTTGTTTAGCTACTAACTATAATTTAACTAAGTTACGCCATTAGTGACGTAATGACCGTATGATACATCCGTCCTTTTGTATAGATTGTTGTTGGCTAGTCATTAAATCATTAAATTCGTCAGAGCAGAAAAAAACTGGTTTATAAAAGGCTGTTTGATTTTCCTTTTTTAAACGGAAGATTACAGCATTGTAAGATGAGAACTAAGTATTAATTATTATGATGTAAAGACAACCATTAATAACAATAATTATTTAACTTTACTGCAAATGTATTCTAATTTTGATTATCTACAATCAACTTCATCATAACAATACTTATTGTTTTTTCTCATTTTAAAACTGCTTTTGGTTTTTGCAAGTCACATTAAATTTATTACTGGTTATATTGAATGTGTGTTGTCTTATTTGTTTTTTAAGTCAGAATGAAGTACTGGTACAACCGGTTTCTTGGTTTCATATTATTAAAGCGGGTGTAACTACAGATACCATTATTTATTTTTTGTATACCAACCTAATTACAATGCACAGATTATAATATGTTTAATGTATTCATACTTCTTATCCTCCTATATTCAGACTTATATAGGAAGTAATAAATTAATTCTAATATAAAGTTAAGTCAGTGTGAAGACTTACAACTCAGGTAAGAATATACAAACACCTACACACGATGATTAAATTTTTTATTTTGATCTTAACAGATTTTTTTATTTAAAATGTCGTTTCAATTACCAAGATACATTTTCTTCTTATACCACTAAAGACTCGAAGAAAGTTACGGCTCACCTAATGAAAAGCGATTATCATTATTTGTCACATCTACTGACAAATCCCAAAAACAGTGACATCTGTGGGGATGTGTTCAATTTTATAATATGATGTTATGTAAAGTTATTTATATTCCTAAATGATTTCTGTTCGAACTGAAGAAGCATAATCTGGTAAGCTCCTCAAGTTGGGATGCGGGGGTAATGTTTGAAGGTACTGAAAAATAACCTCTGCCGGCCCGGTGCGGCCGCACCGCTCGCACCGCCCTAGGGCGCCTGGATAAGGTCATATTATAAACATATATGTAGGTCGCAGATGTTGAAGCGCACTTTTTGAATCCGTTAAAATTACAAATTTATTAACATTTGTTGATTTAAAGTATGCTAGCCCTTTTTTTTATATTTGGTGACGGGTGGGAGATCCTCGAAATTGTCTGTCTGACTCTTACCGACTTACTCTTACTTATGCTTCCGCTGCTTGGGAACGAGAATCGCCATTGCGTTCGTCCGCAACCCCCGACAGGCATTAACCCGTCTCAGCCAAGACGGGTCATCACCCGGTGCGACCGTCACCCGTTGGTTGCACTCTCCTGAGAAACGAGTGCGAAACACTGCGCGCTGCCTCTGTGGTCTGTATCTGTTCGACGATGACTTCCCCCAAAAATTCGTCGCCGGCATGTATGCATTGTAAAAAGTGTAAAATAAATTGGATGTATAGTTGCCGGCACCTATCGTGGCAAGGTTCGTTAGATGCGCAGAAGTCATTTTTTAGATCTCTTTGGTTATCAAGCAGGACGCGGGAGACGAGGTAACATTGTTCCGAGCGCGTGATTGGACGGCCAGTCGACCCTCGCCTCCCGCAACGTGTATACGTCCCGTTCGCTCCCAAGTACAATTGCGTGCACTAAATTGTACCGCTTGTTTTAGTTGAATTTTTGTTACTTGTTATTTTTATAAATTGTTAACGTTTTGTTTGAAATTTGTTATTAGGTAGATTTCGACGAAAAGTCTACCTTTTGTTTTTGTACCAGTTGTCGAGTTTCCAAAAATTTCTTCACGATAGAGGTCGTAATTATGCACCAGGAGCTAAACTTTCATCTAAAAAAACATTTAATAAACAATGTTATGATAACAGGGAACATTTTTAATTGCACGTAAGTGTACATGCGCAAACTTTCTCCCACTACGCCAAAACCTTGCCAAGTTAGTTGCCGGTAAATATATCAAAGTTGGCAAAAATAGTAGTGAACGTTATTTAAAAAGATTTAATAAAAAAAAAATGGGCCTGTAGAATTTTCTTTTAGGTTTCGCAAAATTCACTGAGTGTCCCACGTATATTTTGATGAACCCACTCATACATAACACAAGTATCTAACTTAATTTCAGGAGTTACAACGAACACTAGCGCTGTGCAACAAACAAAAATCGAATGATATTGTAATGAAATTCGAATTTTACAGATTTCCTAAAATTATTTTTGGCAACACTATTTGTCACTGAAGTTGACAGCACATGTCAAGAGAAAAAGGAATTCAGATTCGTCTGTGACACTGTTCTCGTGTGCTCTATTGCTTGGGAAATTACCGATATTGCTAAACTGTTATATTATGGTGTAGTAAATATGTCACCCGAGTTATTTCAAGGCTTCAAGCATACTCCGTGCAATAGCTATGATATTGAATGAATAAAAAAGTCTTAAATCCGTTATTACCATTTAACATTTTTGGGAAAACTATCAAAACATAACCTATTTCTATAATTTTCATCTCCTGAATATGTTTGTGTGTAAAAATATTGTGTCCCGGACGACTGTAGCAAGAAGAATATTATTTAATAATGGTGTTGTTAGAAGCTTACTTCCGAAACATCAAAATTATACCAGTAAGTATTAAACCAGATACCTTTAATCCTTAAAACTATTGAATAACATTTTTATTTGAAATGAAATGATACTTTATTATATTAGTTAAGATACTTTAGATATTAATAGAGTTTACTCTATAAAATGTACAGATTATCATGATTAAATTATATCTCTGCTCCATAGTAATCAATTTTAACTGCTTTATTTATTTTACTCTAATAAATTAACTAATACATATAGGCCGCCTGTGTTTGTTATGTCCTAATTTTGGCACTTTACTGACTATTGCATAATAGTAATAAACATGGGCGTACAGGCGAGGGCAGCTACCCCTTTGAGTAAAATTTTTGATTCGCTCGCCCCCCCTGGACCGACAAAATCAAATTTTGCACCCCCTCCCTGAGATGACAAAAGCAAATTTTGCCTCCTCCTGAGCTAAAAGCTGGGTAGCGTACCTCAATTTTACCGGCACGATAGAGGTCGCAATTATTCACCGATTGCTTTCAAACTTGGACAACAAATCAACAGGGTAAAAACGAAGGTTAAGTTCGTGAATGGGGATATTCCCCCCAGAAGGAACTGGGGGGCAGATTTGCAAAAATCAGTTTTTTCAGCATAACTTTTTTCCTGTGGAAAATTTTTTGGACCGTTTAACATTAATAGCATGCCCATAGTGAATACGAACATTTTTTAATATGAACCCTAAATGATTCCATCCTTAACTTGGGGAGGGACAAACCAAAATTTGTTGAAAGAAAATTCAAAGCTCCGAAACTGTATACCTTTTTTACAATCGATAATATTTTTAAATGAATGCAAATTTTTTATTTTACTCTACAATATAGACATTTAAAGTTTTTAATGCGACATATTTTTGAAGATAAAAATTAAAAAAAAACACGAAATCTCCCTCTGCGGGCCCGGATTTTTAACTGGCGGTTGTTTTGGGGTCTAGGGATCATAACTAGACCTCCTGTGAAGAAATTTTTGGAAATGTCGACCACTGGGACAAAACCAATTTTCTGCAAAGACTTTTCTTCGAAATCTACTTATAAGAATGATTGCAATTGGTTCACAAATGTCGAATAGACCGAAATTGAGAACCTCCTCCTTTTTGAAGTCTGTTAAAAAGGAGTTACTATTGCAGTGTTACACTAGGATATATGCCGGTATTATATGTATACAACACTTGGGGCATCATAGAAACTATATTAAAACTTTTTGGACAAATCTGGGTGTTTAACTTAGTCTTTCAACAATTACTAATGTTGGCAAGAGAATTCCTCTGTTTATTAAAAAGTTGCGTAATCCTCATTATCTCTCATCTGCTCATTTTCAAGTGTAGAATATATTAGAAAATACTATTTATTGTACACCATTGAATTCATTAATTACAATTACCCAAAATGGTCTGTTCAAAAGTGACCTTATTGTTAAAACAGCGGTTGGTGGAGTTGAATGGTTAAATAAGAAGCAAATTCTCAAACATTTGTTTATTTACTTTTTTCAGGTCTATCACTCTATTTACAAAGTAAACATGTATTCAAATACAGATCAAGAAATAACTCATTTATATTGCCCCTGTCATCTCTACACAGAAAGTGGTGCTCAAAAGGATTAATACAGGGTGATAATAATGATTTAAGTGTTATGCATGGCAAAGGTATGTTGAATATTTACTTAGAGAAAGTTTTCAAATAATAATAATTACTCAAGTAATTATTATTATTCACCACACACAATGTATGTATGTGTACATATAATGGATTTGTGTATATATAATTTATTAATGACGTATATTATGTTTCTATATACATATGTAAGTAATAGTGTATATCCCGTATATTATATATGTATTTCAATTTGTATTGATTATTTTAACTTCTATATATAAATAACTTTAAATGGATCATACGACACATCCTTGCACCTACCGTATAACATTTCTACATCGCCCTAAGGTTGACTGGTAGAGAATGCCTTGGGCATTAAGTCCGCCTTTGTACAAATGTGCATGAAGTTTTAAATAAATAAATAAAACAATGCTGTCTAATGCCAAACTAGGCAGAGCCTGTTACCAAACTTGTGCCCTGAACTTTGGCATGTTCAAAGAAACAAACTTAGAGATATCTAGAAATGCGGCAGAGTATTAAGCCAAGTTCAAGAAAAAGGAACTGGTAACGTAGCAGCCGTGTGTTACACAAACCATTTGGAGCCACTTTTGACCGCGTAATAACTCGTAATCTGTTTAACATAAATACTTGAATAATTGTCTATTTATTAAAGCCCCTTAGAATAACTAGAACCCCAAATTTCATAAATATGGCTTAAACATTCAACGAGATATTATCGTTTAAACATCGGCATTTTTATCATTGACTGACTGACAGATTAAAAACCTAACCCACTTCCCGATGACCTAGAAACTTTTAATAAACACTTAAAATGTCCACAATCACTACCAAAAATTTAGGTTACGTAAGGAAGGATTTATCAATGAAGGTAAAAACTACTCTGTAAAAACTAGCCAAGTCAAATCTTCAGGATTATCTACAGAACTTGGCAATCATTTAGGTCTCAATTCTTTTGTCGGCGTATAGTTACGCCACTGGTTGATGGGAATAAAAGCTATTCGAGCCACCCTAACTCCCCGAAGAATCCCGGTAACACCTTTACGTTACCGACGATCTCGGAGAGGGACCCTGGCGAGCCAAGGTGCTTAACCCAGTAGTCTGCGAACCCCTGACAGTCCAACAGTACATGGGTTGCTATTTCCTCTGCTTCCATGGAAGCTTTGCACAGTGGGCTGTCCGTAGCACCTAGAGCAGAAAGGCGTTTGTTAAATGCGCCATGGCCAGTGATAACTCCAGTTGCTTAACTATCCTAAAGTTTATTAATTTCTATTCCAGATGTAAAGAAAATCACAGATCTCTTTCCATTACCTCGTGTTACATTGAACAATTTCACAGCTAAAACACCTAATAAAGTATTTGATATACACTATAAACAGAATACTGTTGCGCCTAGAGGAAGGAAGAAGCCTACACAACAAAACGACTGGACTTGTTCTTATGTATTTGTGTGGCCAGAAAAGATGAAATTTGAAAGGTAACTAACTTCTTCAAGAAAAGCAAGGTTTAATACTCACAGGAAGTATATTTAGAATGGAAGTTGGTGAAGAAACCGGCAAGAAACTCAGCATTAAGTTTTAAGCTTGTTTCTTGGTTTAAATTACTCAATTCATAGCTATTTAAAGTGCTAAATGTATATATTAAATTTGATCAGATTAGTGAATACAGAAGAACTACTCCAATCTAATAATAAAGACTAAAATATTTCGAAATAGTGAGTAAAGAAACTCCATTATCATTGGAACTCAACAATCCAAGCTACAATGTGGGACATTCTATAATAGACTATTAGTTCCATTCAATGTCAAAAGATGGCGTGCATCTCTATTTAGGTAATCGTAAGTGTCGAGTATAGAAGTAATAGAGGGCTATGACTTCCTATACTCGGCAATAGATGGCGCCCGCGGGTTAGACTTCCGTAACAATATTAAACTTATACTTTGTTGTATATATTATGTCGTAGAGTGATACCACGGCCTCGAAGAAAACCGGCATTGGAGCTATGCTTGCATTAATTTTCCCCGAGTGAGTGAGGTTACGGGACGGGAGGCCCTAACCTTTCCCTCTCCTCGCCCCCTATTCCCCAATTCCCCCACTCTCACCTTAAAGGCCGGCAACGCACTTGTGACTCTTTGAGTTGTAGGTGCTCATGGGCGGCGGTAGTCATTTACCATCAGGTGACCTGTCGTCTGACCTGACTTGAGTCTGCTCGTTTGCCCCCTATAACACAAAAAAAATCTAGATGGCTGTATAATTGTATATCACAAAACATACTAATGTTGTCTGTAGGTATAACTAATTAGATAAAACAACAACAAAATAAAAAAAGAATTAATTTATATATTGTTTAAATCAAAACATTCATAACATAATTATGAATCTTCTTACAGCACAGCAATATCAAAAAGGCAAGCCGCAGAAAAAGCAGCCACACAAGCTATCCACTGGTTATACATCAACCAAAGAATAAATAGTAAAGGAGAACCTATGTACGACAAGAATGTTCTAGAAGAAATAAAAACCACCTTGAACGAACCCATACGGTTGACTATAAGTGATAATGCCAAAGAAGGAGTTGAGAAGATATGGAATGATTACCAGGATGGGATAAGTAGGTTTGTTTTAATCTGTGTTTTTTAGATATAGCTTGGATGCTATCCTACTAATATTATAAACGTGAAAGTTTGTGAGTATGTATGTGTGGATGAATGTTTGTTACTCTTTCACACCAAAACTACTGAACCGATTGCGATGAAACTTGGTATGTAGATAGCTGGAGACCTATGTGCTAGACTATAATCTATCTCTGTGCCACATTTCATCCAGATCCGTTCAGCCGTTTTTGCTTGAAAGAGTAACAAACATCCATACATCCTCACAAACTTTCGCTTTTATAATATTAGTAAGACTAGAGATCGCCTTCTGGTCGACGTTCGACCATCATTTCTTAAATTTTTTATGGTTTTATTTGAACTATCTATATTGCGGAGTCTCTTGCTTTGAGTGTGAGGTAAAGGGATAGGGAGGTCGTTATTTTGAGGTGTACAAATGTAACGGCTGTAAGGGAATACTACTTATATTGATAACTGATCAATACAACACTTTACAAATGTTATCCTACTAATATTATAAATGTGAAAGTTTGTGAGTATGGATGTATGTTACTCTTTCACGCCAAAACTACTGAACCGATTGTAATGAAACTTGGTATGGGGGAGCTGAAGACCTGTATTAACATATAGGCTACTTTTTGTCCCGATATTCCCACGGGATCGGGACTTACGCGGGTGAAACCACGGGTGCAGCTAGTCACTTTATATTTTTTTCATCGAAGTCTCGCCTCTTAATAGACAGACAGACCGCTCTCACTGCCGTCTGACATGCGAGTCTTCTTTTCTAATTTCATTTTATATAAATTCAAAGCATAGAACATTAGAACTCGACTCGGACTTGGTGCTACCAGTCAGGACCTCTCTGCCTTGAAGGAGGTATCGCTCTGCATCGAAAGAGGTCCAATGCTACATACAATATATATAAAAATTAATCCCTATTTCCCTTGGTCACGGCATCACGCGTGAACGGCTTGACCGATTTCTCTAATTCTTTTTTTTTGTGTTTGTTATTGTCAGGAGAAGATTATGAAAAAAAAAACAACGGGTGGCACTCTGGGAGTGCCGGCAGAAGTGAAAACTTGAACATTAACGTTGTGCATTTTTTATTTTAAACACTATAAATACACGAATTTTACAAGTATACAGACGGTCGAGCCATCAGCAGTCACCATCGGATGCGCGTATAAGCTGTAGTACAAACACACACGCACACTCGCTCAAGCGCCCTGCGCCGCTTAATGTTAATGTTATTACCTATTATTATTATATAATGTTATTGAAGTTTTCACTTCAAAAAGTAAGTAATAACATATCTAAATGTATACATAGGGTACACTGGAAGTTCTGTGTTCCTGGCCGCTCATAAATGTTTGAATTTCGAATGTTATATTTTTTTAAATATAAGAAACTCGGCTCCGTCTTACGAATTTATGATCAGGGTCACGTGTCCTGGCGCGAGTTTAAAATTTTTTACCCTTCCCAAAAAGTGCACATCGCCGCTAAAGAAGTTTTCACTTCAACAATTAACAAATATTATTTACGTATTTACGGGAATTAACGCGATCACGAAAAGGTATTACATACCTCTGAATTGCGTGACATTTCGACCAGATTTCCAACTCTAAAAGAATTTTTCAATTCGAACCAGTAGTTCCTGAAATTAGGGCGTTCAACCAAACAAACAAACTCTTCAGTTTTATAATATTAGTATACATAGATAGATAACACTGCAACCTTACAATGTCTTGTATAATAAATTTCTGTTCCATCTGGTTTTTTTTTTGAATACAACAGGAATATCATTTTATTTAGAGTTTTATTAGGAAAAATAATAGAACATATAAACGCAAAGATAAGTAATGTATTATACATGATTGATTAGTAAATGTTTCCTTTCGTTTTTGTACTTTATGTCTGTGAGATGTGTATTTGTAAATTCTAGAATGTTTACAGAATATAACATAGTGCATAAGCTGGTTTTTCTAAAATCTAAAAACCGAATATCTCTCACAATTACTCAGTATTTACATGTAACATCGTCAACAATATGTTAATTTTGATTTAAATAACCCAACTGCCTTTTTTACTTTATACATGTGCATGCCTTGAGTGATTATCATTTATTATTTTTTGTTCTAGAGCACATTTACGAAGCGACTTTTAAGGAATCTAAGCACAAAATAATACATTCACCAGCTGTGTTAACCAAAGATTCGACTATTGATGAAGGTTTGTCCTTACTTTGTATCGTATTACTGGTTTATCATTTTATCCACTACAATAATTATTTGAACACTATCACAGAATACATAATAGTACAGGTACATAAGTCTTAATCCGCCAAATCATTTATCACACACGGCCGTCTGATCCCAAACTAGGCAGAGCCTGTACTATGGTAACCGGACTGCTGATAAACATACTTATATATTACTAAATACATACATATTATAAATAAATAATATATATATATATATACATAGATCATGCTCATCACACAATTATTTGTCCTGGGTGGGAATCGAACCCACGACCTCTGGCTTAGCAGTCAGGGTAACTAACCACCAGACCAACAGGCCAGTCTAAATAGCGACTCTTGTTTCGACACAATAAAGTCGCAATTTAGGTCTTAGGTTGTCTTTTTTAAAGAATTAATTAATCTGAATATTTTATTATTAATTTCTATTTTATTGTGAACAAATAAACCTATGCTAGGTACTAATAACGTTAACAAACAATCAAACAGACAAACTCTTTAGATTTATAACATTAGTAAACCTGGGTAAAATGAAAGGGCAATGTGTCAGCAAAATGGCAGTAAGTACCTCCTAGCTACTTAACTATGGTATTTTTTTCTGTTGCAGATGATGTATCTGAAAATGAAGTTGAAGTAGACGGAGAAGGAGACACATCGGGCAAGTATTTTTTCTGATTTGTTTCTTTTAAATATGATTGATTTTTTTTATTAACGCCATCTAAGGATTATTTGCGAAACTAGTGTAATTTGATGTTGGTTATATACAAATTATTGATATATTAGTTCGTAACTTTCACAGATGGCGCAATTTCGAATTTCGAATTTTTACGTATGGGCTAGCTCAACCAGAGTGATCCCCCTTCACTCTCTCCCCTTTTCCCCTACTGCCACCTTAAAGGCTGGCAAAGCACTTGTGACTCTTGAGTTACAGGTGGGCGGGCAGCGGTAGTCATTTACCATCAGGTGACCCGTCTGCTCGTTTGCCCCCTATAACATAAAAAAGAAAGACAGCACATCTCCGCGTATTAAAAGAACAAACTAGAAAACTCGCTAGGTACTTTATCTCTTTTTATCTCTAACTGACCAGCCAGGATCACGTAGAGTTCCCAACCTGTCTTATAGTAGTTAATAAACAACATTCTTTTGCACAACATCTTCATTAAAAAGTCAATAATGTTTAATATTTTTATACATAGAAATAAAGCACCGAGTCCACCCTGTATATGGACGGAACATAAACCCACCAAAAATGGCGGCGCTTGAGAGAAGAGATCGAGCCTTAAAAAAGAAGTTCCAAGCTTACGATGAAGATTTGACGCCTCTGCCCATAGATGATTACAGGTACGTAAATTTTTTTAAACTTTCGTCACTTGTATGCTTAATTGGAATTTAATTAATATTTGCATTCGCATTTCCGAACATTCGTATAATTTTTGACATTCGTTTTCGCAAGAAAAGATGCGAATGTTCGGCAAATGTTTTAAGCAAACGGGAAACAAATTGTGTATGGGTATAGAATATAATAAAATTGATACGATTTATATTTTTTTAATTACTTATATTTGAATAAGAAAATTTAAATGAAAGTCTTAAAGACAAACCACATTGAAAATACTCTCTTTTGTTTGCTTAACTAAAATATAAAAAAATAACTCGCAAAACAATATAATGATTTTCCATCTTCACATTAAAATAAAACGTTGAGATAATACATTTTTTATGGGAAAAAGAACTTGAGTAGTTTAATAAAATTACTAATACCTATGTCTAATAATGCGCTTTTATACATAATAGTTGGTTTGTACTTAAATAGCACATGATAACTACCATTTTTAAATAAAGTTTATTTTACAGAAAAGAAAACAACGATTTGTAACAAAATTAAACTTCTAATATACTATACTGTTACGAGTTGGAGTTTAGATTTTTATTTAAAAAAAAAAGAAATACCTCGGATTTATAGAAGCCGACGTAAAATGTCAAAGCTTGCAAACATGTGTCTCGCGCTTTATTTCTAACTAGCACCGCCCCGCGGTTTCACCCTCGTAAGTCGGGATAAAAAGTAGCCTATATGTTAATCCAGGTCTCCAGCTATCTACATACCAAGTTTCATCGCAATCGGTTCAGTAGTTTTGGCGTGAAAGAGTAACAAACATCCATACATCCATACATCCATACATCGTAGGAAGTCAACATTCGCCTTCGCGGATACTGGCGATAAATATTCGCATTCGCATCCGCGTGAAAAATCCAACATTCGTTACTTTCGTGCTTAATTAATGTGTAAAGTAAATGTGGACTCTAGTAACCACGATCGGTACAATTCGGTCGAAAACGTTAGCTTAAACAGATTTTGTATAATATACTCATTGTATCTGTAGCTTCAATTTAACGTTCATAAATGTCACTTAGTGTCTTAATTGAATACATGTTTTTGAATTTGAATTTGAAAAAATATCTGTAATGTACGCGGGTCAGCTTATAGCTTATATAGGTCGTCATACCTATTATAATTATAAGATAACAGTGCTTACGACTGTAACCCTATTACGAGTTTGCATAAATCGAAACGATTGCAATGTTTCTGAAATGTCAATACTAAAATGCACTCTTTACTGTTACTGTTGGTTCTCCAGTCCGCAACTTCAATTACAAGACCTCTTCGATTTGAAGTTGCAATTGAATACCCATAACTGGACCGATTTAAGCAAAAGAGATCCAATCCACAAGGTCTTTGATATGTTAAAATCTACCTTATTCGGAGTACATAGGTCACAAAAACTCAAATTTTCAGGTTGTGGATTGGATCATTTTTGCTTAAATCGGTCCAACTATCGATGTGTCAAAAAAACTGTCAAAAAAACGTCAGAAGTGAAAACATAACTTACATATCTATATACATTTACACACACCCACACATCTGTATAAATGTATCTGAGCGTAACGGTCACGCGAGATGTGCTTGTTTCCCCATACCAAAAGTGCCAAACATGCTTATAGAAGTTTACACACACATCGGTATAGGTATACGTATCTGAGCGTGATGGACACGCGAAGTTCAGTACTTTTTCCAAATAGCAAAAAATGGATGTCATATTTGTAATAGCATCCCAAGAAACCGCGGTATTTTTAATGTCACTTTTGTTTTTAAAATTTGCGGCGGCAATTTCAAAATGTACTTTCAAACTCGCAAACCCTAATCGTTATACCCAAAAATAAAATTACACATTCTCCATTGTCAAATCCGGGCCGACACAGTAACCACGTTGTTTCTCACTTCAGTGTCCTCGACCCTCGAACTTCTAACCGATCCAATACCAAAAACCTTGTAACAATTCGTCCTACATACTCGCCCCGTTGTAACGTAACCCACAATCAGGTGACCTTGAGACCTACATTCGCGAGCGCGACACCATATCGCGACCTCTAAACTCATTGAATAACCTTGACCTGACGCCGGTGACCTTTCAAGTAATATAGGTTAGGAAACGGGAGCCGATTGGCTGACGTCATTATAGATTTTGGAAATGTACGTTAGTTTAAGAAGACAAAGAATAAGTTTCTGATAAAAAGCCATTATTAGAGATGTTTTGCAGCCAATGTAAATAATCACTTCATATTATAAAACTAAGTCCTCCGCCGCGTCTGTCTGTCTATCTGTTCGCGATAAACTGAAAAACTACCGAACGGATTTTCATGCGGTTTTTACTAATAGGCAGAGTGATTCATGAGGAAGGTTTTGGTGTATAATTTGTATCCGTGCGAAGCCTGGGCGGGTTGCTAGTAATCTATATAAATAAATTAAATTGAAGTGTCTGTTTGTAATTTCACTTATATCATAATAACAACTGTCTACTCAATGCATCTGAATGTTTACACGGTATTTATAACAAAAAATCAATTTTGAAGTTTCTGTCCGTCTGTCTGATAGTTCCGGCTAATCTCCGGAACGGCTAGACCGATTTCCACGGGACTTTCAGTGGCAGTAAGCTAATGTTATAAAGAGTGTCTTAGGCTACTTTTATTTTTTTAAAAGAATTAGGGTTCCGCGCGAAATATATAAATATGCGCACGCGAGTGAAGCCGTTTTTTTTTATCGTGTGGAAACCCCCACGGGTCATCACCTCACCGAACGCTCCTTCTATGGGATGAGCTCCCTGCCAAGGTTCTTCAAGAAAGGAGTGTATAGGTTTTTGAATTGTCGTCAACGCGCATGCGAGTCCTTATGAATTGCAAGCGTTTATAGGCTACAGTAACCGCTTACCATGGCGTCCGTGTGCTTGTTTGCCACCGACGTAGTACAAAAAAAAAATTATCGAGTCAAACAGCTCACCTTTTGCTTCTCTGTTTTGTAACAGCTTTTTTTCTTTTGTTTAGTAGCTGCTGACGAGTGTTAGAAAAGATATTTAATGAACACGGTTTCGAACTGAGGGTAACCCTTTGTATTTATATCCAGCGAACATTGCATTAGCATTGCGATTATTTGTATAAAGCTTGGCTAACAAATAGATTTATAATAGGTATTTCCAACTTCAGTTCTCATCACACAAATAATTATATATTATAAACTGAATAAACAAGTTGGTTGTTCATTAATTACTATGTTTTGACTTCCTCGTCATTGTTCCCAACACAATAATGTTAAATTTAATTCAATTCTTAAAATAAACTAGAAATATGCAACTGTTTATTGTACCTAATAAAATAATTAGAACGCTCACTACTTTAAAGCTCTCGTACTTATTGTAGCGACTACAAACCATTTGCGCAGTCAACAACATTGCATTATGCAAAACTGTCATACATAACATTGTAATCCCATAGTAACACAAATATTCGAAATTTAAAAGCATACTACTCACTTTCCCGCGCAAATATCAAATCCAAGGTAATCGAATGTCGAAAGTGAGTCTCTCTCTAACCTCAATACTAGATTAGGTGACATCGCGACCTCCTTCCAACTAAAATTGTACGAGAGTATTGCGTTGTGTATTACTTTCGAATTTCGAATGCAGTTCGAAAAAGTGGGTGTCGAAAGCGTTTTTACTTACTTGTAAAGGAACAGGGCTAGATGTAGATCGGAATTCTTTTTTTTTTACTGAACGCCAAGGAGTCCAAAAAACACGTCACATGTTAGGTATTTCAAAGTTATTACTTTGTGATAACCTCTTTTCTTGTAAACTGATGAAAAATATTTATTTATTAAATGTGTACAAAGCTCAATAAAACTTAATTTGTTTGCCTAAAAATGTGTATTGACAAAAACATGTAAGAAAAAACCTGATAAGATATGTTTGCACCTGTATGTCTTAAAAAAACAATTATTGCTTTTTTGGTGTAATTAATAAAAAATTGTAAATGCGTACTAAAAACGATATTTTTAAGACTAAGGCTAAGAAAGAATAAAAATTAAACAAATTTGAATTGTTTGACACAAAAAAAAATGGTGTCAAATGTCATTTATAGGGAGAGATTGAACAGAAATTCATGCTTAATTTTTAAATCGATCTAGACCGACATTAAAAGAATTTGCATCTCTTTTTATTGTGAATGTGCTTGTGGTGCTATTTTACGGTCCTAATTTTATAAGGACATGTATAGTTCACTTATATAGTTGCAAATAATAATATGGTTATGTAATGTAAAGTATACAGCCATGAGTACATGAGAGTAGCCAAGAAAATGTATAAAACACAGGAAACTCGTGAAAATTTAAATGCTTTTGTACCTACATTGTCCTAAGACATGATCCCAACATCATCACAATACATTCCCGCTTTTGTAATATACATTTATTTTCTAGAAACGAAAGTGAAAGAGATCTGTCTCTTTCACTTTTTCACTTTCTCGCTCCTGCTTTTAACCCACGTGACGTGTACAATCTACGTCACATTATAAAATAGAAAGTCAACTCTCACTTTCGTAAACTCGCTTTCAATAGACAGCTGTTTCTCGTACAGCGTCATAATGACGTATTGTACGTCAAAGATACGTGTCATACGTCAGATTGACGTTTTCTATGTCACAATAGCGCTTTCTCAAATACTCTCGATTTCGTTCTTGCGCCTAACTTTCGCAAATGAGTACGGTCTAAATACATTTACTTAACATTTTTTGTTTGACTTTTATCGTAAATATAGTTAACCCCATTTAATGCAGTCTACAGTGTGTAATGAACATTAAGATTCCATTACATTTAATTAAACATACATACGTACCTTATAAAATGTATGTATGTCTATATATATATATATATATCTCTTATAAATGTCGACAAGACAAAATGTATACATATTGACCCCCTTATCTCAAACGTATAGACCGAGCGCCACACATAGTAGGGTATAGCTACGAATGTATGCATAACATCAAACCGTCAACATGCGAGTGCGCAAGCATTGATGTGGTGGGGGATTACAGGTACCTGGGCATGGTTATTGACTCTAACTTCTCATAGAAGATACATATAACGACCTTATGCGATAAACTAAGGGCAGTCCTAGTTAAATTCCACCGCCTTAGTAACACTTTGGACAAGGCGACTTTGTACACCATCTATTATGCGTTAGTTGATTCAATACTTTCTTATGGATTGACTAGCTACGGACGGACATTTAAAACTTACTTAAATAAACTAAAATCATTACAAATAAGGTTTATGAAGCTGTTAGTAGACAAAAACACCAAAGTACAATGTAAAATCACCAATTATGAACGGCTATGTGGAGATATGGAGTGTAAAATGCTACCAGTCCATGAGAAAGTATTGTTATTGATTGCAACGGAACAGTACGGTAGTGATGAGATGATTTCAAGATAAATAAAACACGTCCGAGACGAAACAGTAGCAACAAGTTACACGTATCCACGTGTAGCAATTATTATGGTGAAAGAAATCGTAACTACATGGTCCCTAAATTGTTTAACAACTTACCGCCAGCTCTTTTGAATAGTATCGATACAAAGCGAGTATTTAAAAAGAAAACACAAGAGTTTCTGTTAGAAAGCGTCAGCAACAAAATAACATTGTAAAACCAAAAATTGTCATATGTATATTATATGTGGGTGAATATGCACTTATATGTCTGTGTATGAGTGTAATGCGAACTGTTCGTGTATGTACGTTCGTTAATATTAATATTACCTATAATATGTTATTAATATTACCTATTATTCTATAACATGTATTATGTATACTAGGTGTACAATGTATAGTCAAAGGGAGTTGCATCTGCCAACAAACTGTTATGCAGTTTGGCAGAAGTACGATATTTGTGTAACACTTTAAAAATGTTGATTAATAAAAAAAATATATATATGAAGGGGTAGGAATAGACGTATTAAACATCCACATTTTGCCAACTATAATTTGATCCCACTCACGAACTAATCGCTTGCATAGCTTTTCGCCGAGTGAGTGAGGTTACCGGAGGCCCTAACCCCTCCCCCGCCCCTCTCCCCCTCTTCCACCGTTCCCCTACTCCCTTAAAGGCCGGCAACGCACTTGTGACTCTTGAGTTGCAGGTGCCCATGGGCGGCGGTAGTCATTTACCAGCAGGTGACCCGTCTGCTCGTTTGCCCAAAATAACGTGAAAAAAGAGTATTTAAATAGGTACTACAGTGAAAATTCATATAATTTTATTTTTTTTAGAGAGAAGATCATCTCAACACTTGAAGAATCTAGAGTAGCAGTGATAATGGGTGCGGCAGGCTGTGGCAAATCCACGCGCGCACCCGCGGCAATACTGCGGCATTGTGGTGCGAAAACGACGGCCATAGTTTCTGAACCGAGGCGGGTAGCGGCGATAGGGTTAGCTGAGAGAGTCGCTAGCGAATTGGGGGAAGAGGTAAAACCATTGGCGACGTTTTTAGCAACGGTAAAGCTTTCAACTGCAATGTCATGGCATGATTCCCACCCAGGACAAATAACTGTAACATTTTTTTTTTTATAAATTTTTTTTTGGTTGTAAGTGCAAGCAAACAGAACATTTTACCGAAAATAAATCAATAAATATACCATACGGCCAAAAATTGCAATGTTATCAATCAAACATTTTATGCAAGCAGCTGGTCTTGACGGCGCCGAATGTTTAAGGTCATTCACCGTACCGCACAAAAAGAATACCCACGTTTATAAGGTGTACATTGCGTAGCGCCAAATTAAATTAATGACTATAAATCCTTAATCTAGCATTTTTATGATGAACTGATTTTTATATTGTGAAAAGTATATACAGAAAGAGATTTTTGTATGTTTTTCGCTGTTTAATAACATTAATATTATTTATTACTACTTAGAAACAATTGAATAAGTAAGTTAGTAAAGAAAAGAGCCGCTTGCCGTCAGACTTGCTGTGTGCCTAATACCAACTTAACAATTACAAAGAGTCTTCTGTATTTCAGGTGGGACTCACAGTGGGTTATCAAGTCAGACTCCACGCCAAGCCACCGAAGCCTCCCTGTGGTTCAATACTATACTGCACGTCTGGTGTTTTGTTAAGAAGATTGCAGACAAATCCTGGTGAGCTCATGTATATATATATGTCGGTCATTACTACGGATGCTTAGAGCGCCTTCTATAATAAATTCATTGGAAAAGAACACAAGCGCCATCTATCGGCGTTACGCAGAGTCTATTTGGAGGGGGTTGGTGCGAACAAGTTCACTTTACGTTTGGTCACCGCCGAGTCAACACTAAGCTAGGAACTATACAATGTTTATCGGTGATTAAATATCCCTAGGGAGTTTTGTTATCGCTCGTACCTACTACTCGTAATCCTGTGCCTGAGGATTCGACATATCTTACTAGATCAGCTGTCACCGCCGAGTCAACACTAAGCTAGGAACTATACAATGTTTATCGGTGATTAAATATCCATAGGGAGTTTTGTTATCGCTCGTACCCACTACTCGTAATCCTGTGCCTGAGGATTCGACATATCTTACTAGATCAGCTGTCGAGGTCAAGGGTTTGCAATTTTTTATTTATAATACAAAGAAAATCGATATATAATGTTCATCCTTTACTATTGAATTTCTAACACGCACTTAAAATATAATGGTGAGCGACCGGTAAACAAACTCGAACTGCCGACGTTTGAAGCCAATGGATGAATCATTTGCCTATTACTGCTTAAAAATATACATGTCATATAAATATAAGAAAACTGTCAGCCGATAAGGAGCTGACAGAACCCAATGTTTAGATTAGCGCCCTCTAGTGGATCTATATAATTATGTATTATTAGCGTGACGGTGCGAGTTTAGTGTTTTTTCCCCATAGCAAAAGTGCACATCGTGCCTAAAGAAATTTTCATTTCAAAAATAGCGACTTTAATATAACAAAAAACACACACACACACACACACACACACACATACACACATTATCTTCTATTATTTTTTTATACTATTATAAAACTTACGGAAGGGACTGGACCCCTCGACACAGGGTACCCTAGTGTGGGGGCCAGAGATACAATTTTCTAAATCTAATTGATGTAATAAGTGTAATAAATGTATATATATTGTACTAATGTTTGAACAAATAAAGATTATTATTATTATTATTATAGATTGCAGACTTTGAGATGCGTCCAAGGGTTCCTGAGAAAAAGAGTCTTGACAGACAGACGGACAACAAAGTGATCCTATAAGGGGTTCCTTTGGTAGCGTAATGGCTAAGGCCTCGGACTTGCGATTAAGTGGTTGCGGGTTCAAACCCCACCCAGGGCGCTACCGACGTGAACTCACGTCTAACACTACCGTTAAGCTTAGCTGGAGGGGTTAACAAGAATACTAGTAATGTGTGACCCACGTTACTAGTATTCTTTTAAAAGACTTCCCATTTATTTCAGGACTCGAAGGCTGCTCCCACGTCATCATAGACGAGGCTCACGAGCGTGACGTCAACACTGACGTCACACTGCTACTGCTGAAAAAAGCACTGAACATCAATCCAGAATTAAAGATAGTTATTATGAGTGCTACTCTAGACACGGGAGTATTTACAGGGTGCGTTGATTACTTTACTTTTATATTCACCGCACCATTGAGGGGTCGCAGAGGTCAATGCATTTTGTATACATGAATATGCCTGTTTAAATTGGTCTGGGTGTTTCTATGTAATATACTTAATGTGTATGTATTTACATAATAATATATTATATTTAAGTATGTTTATCTGTGCTCTTGAACCCTTGGTACAACAAAGTTACTGTCAATTACTTTACTGTGACTACGTACGGGATCGGGACTTACGCAGGTGAAACCGCGAGGCGCTGCTAGTTATTTATAAAGTACTAGCTGCGCCCCGCGGTTTCACCCGCGTAAGTCCCGATGCCGTGGGAATATCGAGATAAAAATTATAGCCTAAGTGGTAATTCAGGTCTCCAGCTATCTACATACCAAGTTTCATCGCAATCGGTTAAGTGGTTCTTACGTGAAAGAGTAACAAACATCCATACATCCTCACAAACTTTCACGTTTATAATATTAGTAGGACAGGTACATGGGAAACAAGCATACCCCTTCCTGTCAGTAAGCGGTTATAACTTGCGGGTCTTCAAACCTATAACTCTCTCTCTCCCTAATTTTTCTCTGCCTCCCCCAATTTTTTTTATCTTTTCCTCCCCCCACTTTCTCTCTTTCTCTCTCCCCCTCCCCCCCCCCCCACATTTCTCCCCCTCTCTCTTTTTCTCCTACTTTCTCTCTCTATCAATCTCCTCTAGAAACTTGCGATTTTCCTTACCATTAAGAATTTTGATAATGATGATTTTCAATCCTTTCCATCGAATTAGAAAAGATATCTATCTGCTATACCCGAATTATCTCGTGGTTACTAGGTAATACATGGAACATGGACTGAACTGGCATGAAGAATTTACTCTGTGGTCTAAAAATCTTATAGTCTTAAGTCACAGTATTTTTTATATATAGACTTTCTTATAACTATGATCACATTTACAGAATAATAACATGACGCTGAAATTCACAACACAGAGTACTCTTTACTCTACTTTATAATAGCGATAATTATGACACATAAAAGAATATATAAAACTCCAAATGTAACAAGTAACTTTGTTAAAAAAAATACCATGTTGAAAAAGAGTGTCCTTGGAGTTTCTTGCCTGTCCTTCTCCATAGGATCTACGTTTTGGAAAAGGCAACTAACTTCACGACCGACTTATACTGACTGGCTCCTCCTGACAATTCAAAAATACCTACTATGGGTTTACTTGAAATAAATAATTTTGATTTTGAATGTTTGCTTTTTGTTTTAGATACTTTGACCAATGCCCAGTAATAGATGTGCCAGGGCGAACATTTCCAGTAGAAATATCACACTTGGAAGAAATTCAGAAGAAATATGCTCTCAAATTACCAAACACCCTTGAAAATTGTCAGAAACAAGACGGACGACCACTTATCAACTGTCAAGAGGTAAATAGAAAATGTGACACATTTTCTTTCACTTATATCCTTTATCCTAAGAGATGTACGGAAGAAGGAAGGGGTAAGAGATGTGATGTTACTTCGAAAATAGTTGCTTTTTATTTAGTTTTGAAACACACATTCACATTGATCTAAATTCTGAGAGAGCCATGCTTCGGCACGTATAGGCCGGCTCGACCGGAGTGATACCACGGCCTCACAGAAACCGGCAGTGAAGCATGCTTTCATTGCTTTTCGCCGAGTGAGTGAGGTTACAGGAGGCCCTAAACCTTCCCTCCCCCCTCCCCATTTTTCATTCTTCCCCTACTCCCACCTTAAAGGCCGGCAACGCACTTGTGACTCTTGAATTGCAGGTGCTCATGGGCGGCGGTAGTCACATACCATCAGGTGACCCGTCTGCTCGTTTGCCCCTATACCACAAATTGTTTGTTGTTGTTTTGTGATGATCGTATTCATGGATGAATTTATCTATTTACCTGTGCTAATGCCTCCTATGTATAATATGTATGATGATTCGTGAATTACGTTTACGACAATTTAGAATTAAATTAAAGTTGTGGCTAACGTTAGGATTTTATGAATTACAAACAGACAGACTTGAAAAAAAAGTGGCATAAATAACTTATAGAAATTTTATTGACATAAATTTCATATTGTATTATAATCTTTATTTTATTCTCTTCAGTAAATTTATTGGGGGAGTGCCATGCTTCGGTACGTATGGGCCGGCTCGACTCCGCTCGATACCACGGCCTCACAGAAAACCGGTAGTGAAACAATGATTGCATTGCTTTTCGCCGCGTGAGTGAGGTTACCGGAGGCCCTAACCCTTCCCTCTCCCCTATTCCCGTCCTTCCCCTCTCCCCCTCTCTTACCCTCTAACCCCCTCTCCCGTCTTCCCGCCTTCCCCCCCTCTTCCCCTATTCCCACCTTAAAGGGCGGCAACGCACTTGTGACTCTTGAGTTACAGGTGCCCATGGGCGGCGGTAGTCATTTACCATCAGGTGACCCGTCTGCTCGTTTGCCCCCTATACCATAAAAAAAAATATATTATTACATTTAAATTCAATTGTATTTTATTACTAGCCGCGCCCCACGGTTTCACCCACGTAAGTCCCGATGCCCGTGGGAATATCGAGATAAAAAGTAGCCTATGTTTTAATCCAGGTCTTCAAGTATCTACATACCAAGTTTCATCGCAATCGGTTAGTAGTTGTCCCGAGTCATGGAGTTCTTTGTGTCCGTTGTTTGAATATTTGTGAAGCCCCCTCGACACAGGAATATTCCTAATGCGGGAGTTGTCTTTAAAAAAAAAAAGAGAAAAGAAAGCACTGTGTAATATTATTGGAATATTATTATTTTGTAGGTAGCTGATGTAATAAAAGCAGTTGACAAGAATGAAAAAGAAGGAGCAATATTAGTGTTCCTCCCTGGATGGTCCGAGATCAAACAAACGAAGCAGCTATTAGATGAACACTATGCCCAATCCGGTATACATATGATATTGCCTGTACATTCTAGGTGTGTATAAGAATTTTCTACATACTGACACGTCCAATGGATGCGGCTCCGGTTGCATCTATGGTCTCTTTGACAGATGACAGACACAGATTTGCAGTTCGGGATTAGAATATCCACCGATTTATGACGAAATAGACACTATTTATTTAAATAATTCGCAATGGACACAATCAAGCTTACAGTAATTCTCACTATTATTCACTTATACTATTCGCTATTCTTCTCACTTGTTAACTCGTAGTATCCTTAACTAGAACTGAATATCCATACCGCAATGCAACTGCCTTATATAGTTCGAAAAACATCTCATAGAAAGTTCGTGATTTGTCCTTATACATCTCGTACTATCTGACTCTACCGCAGTTGAAACTTCTAGAAGTCTAAGGATGAATGGAATTCTTATTGACTATCAGACTATTAGTACCGTTATTCGCTAAAAGACGGCACCGTGGGTCACAGTGTAGTTTCCCTAATCGTCAACAGATGGTGTCCGCGTGTCAATTTAGGCTAATGCAACAATACTAAAAACTCAACTGTGCTGACTTGTTCATTAATAAATGAGTAGCGATAGTAATAAGTTCTGTCTTTATTTCAGATTATCAACACAAGACCAATACAAAATGTTCTCTATCCCATCTCCGGGTATTCGTAAGATAGTTCTCGCTACGAATGTGGCAGAAACATCTATTACGATACCTGACGTGGTGTATGTCGTAGATACCGGCAGTCATAAGGAGAATAGAATCATGGAACGTACAGGTAAGAAGTCTAATTAATGGAAGAGGGGTAAAGGAGGAGGCATTTAAAGCATAAATGACGTCACTAGTCCGAGTACCATAGGCAATAAATCTGATCAATTACCTTCATGCGGGGCGTACAAATTATTTGGAAAAAAGTTTATAAATTCCAAAATTAATAAATCATTTATAAAGAGTTTCGGGGAGACCCGACGTCAATAGACAATATACGTCAGAAATACTGTTTTAATTTCATGGAAAAAGCACTTTTCGTTTTTCTGTATTTCCCAATTTTTCGGGCAACTTTTCCAATTTTTCTATTTCTAAAAACCTAATTTGGACTATTACGAACATTTTAGAACATAAAGTAGTCAAATCGGACCGGCTGTTCTCTTGTGATATGTTAAAGTTGTTGTTTTAATAAAAAATATAATTGAAAAAGACCTAATAATATAATCGTAACGCACTCTAATTGCCCACGTCTCTACTGTACAACTTCTCTGTTGACATTATTTTTGTTCTTAGGAACTGCAAGCTTAGAAACTGTTTGGGTATCGCAGGCAGGTGCCAAACAGAGAACTGGCCGAGCTGGAAGAGTTCAACCAGGTATAGTTCTAACTATTTATTATACATAATTTGAAACTTATATTTAGCGTCTATTGCCATCTGTTGGAGACGTGTCCAAACTGTCCAATTTTCAATGTATTCCTATATATCGCCGTAAACCATAAAATATCTAGACCTTTTTCGAATAATCTAGAAGCATCTAAAAACTAGGAGCCAAATAAACACCACACTCTCATAACCCATTAAACAAGCACACATGCACACTCGCACTCACTAACACACGCACCCACTCACGCACACACTCACTCACGCACTCACACACACACTCACACACAAATACACGCACACAACCACAATATTATTGTACTACTAGCATAGTGGTGTATTTTTAAGTTCTGGGTGAAAGTTGGCACCCCGCAAATCTCTCGACTACTGTTTCCAGTACGCTCGCTTGCCGAATTAGTTGTATAAAATTGGCCTGTTACAGGTCACTGTTACAGAATGTATACTAAAGAGAAGGAAGCTGAGTTCGTTCCACACACCACACCTGAAATATTAAGGTAACTTTATTCGTGTAAAAACAATACAATAAATAGTGTTTACTTTCTGAAGCAGGAATCTCGGAGTCCAAAGACTATTCAAGAAACTAAATACTTATTACCTATCTTCGTTTTGCTACTTTACTAAAACGAAGTACATATCTCTCCAATGGTCGTCATAGCCATTGGACTACTACTAGTACAATAGCCCAGTCCAAGCATACGAAACATTCACTTTTGTGGGGGTTCCGTCGTTTTGAAATAATTATCTTTATTTCATAAAGTCGTTAAAAAATTGTCATCATCTTCCTTTTTCAACATAAAATTAAGAATTGATGAATTGAAAAAGAATTTGAAGATGATTGATATAACACACCCAATGTCACCGTAGCAATAGGTGGCTTTGTCAAAAGTAAAATTAGTAAAACTAAAAAAATGCATACGCAAACAAACGATTGTATCAAAATATAGTGAATATTCGAAATTAAAATTGAGTCATTAGTGACAGTTGCCCGAACTAATTAACGGATAATTAGTATACAACCAACAACAAAGTACAGTAGTATCGCGCAAAATCCACAGTTGGCGTAAATAAAATAAATCAACTCGATGGAAAAGAACAGAGGGTTTATGAGAAAAAGAGAGAGAGGGAGATCAAGAGGCATACGCTAATCAGCAGTCAGCATTTTTCGTTGCATTTTTTCCGTCTAGCTCCTATCCGTCGAGCGTCTGAAGTGTAACGTGCAAAGTCAAACTCAAATATCTTTATTTCATAAAATTCTTTAAAAAGTTTTTTTTAAACTAAATTAAATGTGATAGGAAACTTTATTCCAATAAGTAGTAAATATAGCTTAGCTTGTCTTCGCTAGATGGAGCAATGTATGTTTACCGTAGGTTGTTTGTCTTTTAGGAGTCGTGCGTGTAAGGTTATGTGTGCACGACAGAAATAATAATTTGAAGTCACCAAAAATATAATTTATTTGTACTGAGGAGTTACATGACAAGTATCGATAACGGTGTTCTAACAACGACTAAAGTCTGTGTGGAATATTACATAGGTACGTCGCTTGTTGCACTATACTCAGAATTACGTGTCAGCATTAAACCACCACAGTCTAACAGTTGTTGTGAGTGCAACATTTTATTTTATATATTTTTAGTCACATCGGACCAAATCTTAATCTTGAAAAACATTATCGTAAAATTTGTAGTCCCGTTCGCAAACTCCGCGCTAAATAACAATGTAACTTCTGACATTTGTAATTGTTACGTAATAGGACGTTACGTTGGAGATGGTAAGATAACATTCTTATTGACACTTTTAATTTTAGAATACCTTTAGAACAAACTGTATTGGACTGCAAATCATACGCTCCAGACGAGAGTGTAGCAGAGTTCCTGTCGCAGCTGCCGGAACCTCCGAGCGACAAGGCGATCAAGTTTGCTGTTAACGATCTTAAGGAAATCGGTGAGATTTTTATTGTTTTTATTCTCATATAATATACTAGCAGCGCCCCGCGGTTTCACCCGCTTAGTTCCCGATCCTGTGGGAATATCGGAATAAAAAGTAGCCTATGTCTTAATCCAGATCTTCAGCTATCTACATACCAAGTTTTATCGCAAACGGTTCAGTAGTTTTTGCGTGAAAGAGTAACAAACCATACATCCATACATCCATACATCCACACATCCATACATCCTCACAAACTTTCACGTTTATAATATTAGTATATTCTCATATATAAGTGCCGTCATGAATTTGAAAATCCTTAAGCAGATGTTTCCTTTGCCACTTTTTATGTGGTATAAAAATTTCTATAAAATCTTGTCACGTTCTTATTCATTCTTCTAATCTTCTCCTTTCAATTATCGACTTCTCAAAAACGCCAAAAATCCTGTAGAAATTATAAAAAAACACGAATTACATATTTAAACCTGTGACTCTGTACGTTGAAGCCACATCATAAAAAACCTATCACATCGATTACGTACAAAATGAATGATAAAAACCTGTTAAGTGCGAGTCGGACTCGCGTACAAAGTACTATTATCTATACAACATTAGACACTACATATATTAAAACTCTTTTTTTTCGTTGTAGGGGAGCTCCACTTAAATATTTATTTTATTCTGTTTTTAGTATTTGTTTTTATAGCGGCAACAGAAATACATCATCTGTGAAAATTTCAACTGTCTAGCTATCACGGTTCATGATATACAGCCTGGTGACAGACAGACAGACGGACAATGAAGTCTTAGTAATAGGGTCCCGTTTTTACCCTTCGGGATACGGAACCCTAAAAAAAACTTTAATACACTATTTAATTTTCGTCTAGAAAGCCTTCTTTAATACGTCCAAAAAATTGAAATGTATTTTAATATTACTCACAGGTGCGCTTACTCCTCAAGAACAGCTGACCCGTCTCGGAGGTCTACTTTCCTCGTTACCCCTCCACCCGCGCATAGGCCGAAGTTTGCTCCACTCCGCGGTGCTGGGCAACGTCGTAGCCATGAGCCACGTGGCAGCGCTCTGTTCTAGCAACACCGAACTGTTTATTAACTCCGCCGACAGAAGGGAAGGTATGTATCGTTGTGGGAGAGCTATGCTTCGGCACGCAGGCCTCGCAGAAAACCGGCAGTGTAGCAATGCTTTTCGCCTAGTGAATGAGGTTACCGGAGGCCCTAACTATTGCCTCCCCCCCCCCATCTCTCCCTCTTCCTCCCTTCCCCTACTTCCACCTTAAAGGTCGGCAACGCACTTGTGACTCAGGTGCCCATGGACGGCGGTAGTCATTTCCCATCAGATGACCCGTCTGCTCGTTTGCTCCCTACAAAATAAAAAAAACTAATGCTCAAGAATGTACCACTTCAAATGAAAATCCTAAGTAAAATTCTAAATGCTAATGTGACTTTGTTTATTACCCTTGCAATTCTAAACTACGTACAAGAAACGATTCGTTTTGCTTACGGACGGTAAAATATCGTTGATATTTCAACGACAATTTTACCGTCCGTAAGCAAAACGAATCGTTTCTTGTTTATTGGAATGCGGTATAAATCGATCATCATTATAATTTGCATACACGTATTTGTGGGAGAGCCTGCTTCGGCACGTATGGGCCACTTCGACCGGAGTGATACTATGGCCTCACAGAAAACCGGCGTGAAACAATTATTGTGTTGTTTTTCGCCGAGTGATTGAGATAACCGGAGATCCTAGCAACCCCCCCTTTCCCCACCTAAAGGCCAGTGACGCACTTGTGACTTCTGTGTCTGGGTATAATTTATCTATAATATGTATGTATTTAGTAATATATAAGTATGTTTATCAGCAGTCTGGTTACCATAGTACAGGCTCTGCCTTGCTTTGGATTAGACAACCGTGTGTGAGGTATTTCAAGTTATTGTATCTTCACGGATATAATCAAACAATCACAGGACACAAAGTATACAATCATAAAAGCTCATTAGTTGTTCATATCTAGCGCCTGACGTATCCATCTACAAACTATCTTATTCTATCGTTGTGCATACGTCACTCTCTTTTACTCCACTGTACTTTATATCTTTCTTCTCTCTCATGTAACGTAATGTGCCTAAAGTGACGCGTAACTTAAAATGTCACTCGAATCTCATCAAATAGGGAATATGCATGTATTTTTTTTTTATCTGTTATTGACTTGTTCCATCATTCTACTCTAATAAAAAATATAAATAACCTCGGCAATGTTCAAATTAATTTTTAAAATAACATTGAAAACATCGATAAAATTTGATCTGTTTAAACGCCGCCATATTTCGCGGGCCTTGGATGACGTCAGATATCACGCTCAGTGTTTGTTTCATAAACTTAGTATACTTACTTGAAGTGTTACAGTAATTTTATATCGATTTTCAGTTGTAATTACTATGTATTGTAATTAATAGACGATGGATAAAGTTTAAAAAACATTTTATAAGTATTGCCTTGTCCCTAAGTGTAAAAACACTTTAAGAAGTACACCCAATACAGTATTTTTTCCTGTACAAAATAATAATGTGAAATTCGAAAACAATGGTGTAAATTAATGAGAAGAGATGAAGTATCTTCAATATCGTGTTTATATTGTTGTGAAGATCACTTTAATGTAAGCATATTACAATTTAATTGCTAGAATAGTGTGAATTAGTCAGCAGTAGGTCATTTATGTTGGTTTTAAATATCAAGCAGAAGGCAACTTGCTTGTCTACTTAAACTAAGTAACAAAAGTCCAATAAAACTTCATTAATATAACTAACTATACATATCTTACCTATCCTTTAGATTATAATATAACAAGTATTATAATAATTACCTTGCGGATTTCACTCCTTTGACCTCAACAGACGTAAAATCTGGATTTGATGCAAAATATGTAGTCATCATGAATGCATCTATTTTCGGTAGATTGTCCGATTGTTCTTTGACAAAACTACATTCAGTCATCGTCCTAGATAATTTCTTATATCACTAGAATCCCTAAATTGCACTAGCTAAGGGCAAAAACCACAGAAACACCTATCTTTCTCCGTAACACTACGAATATAGGCGCCGATAAATGACAGGACGGGGAATTTGACGTCATGTTTTGTTTCGACCAATAGTGAAGCGTTTTGCAAAGTTGAATTTCGCTCCCTTATTTTGCATATTTTAATTAATATTTTTTGCAATTAAAGACGAACTAAATAAGAAAATAATTGTTTAGGCATAATATGTGGACAATAAAGATTCAAGGGAAAATTAATCAAGTAAATTTAAACAACATGCATATTCCCTATTATCGAGTCGCCTAAGAGTTTAAGTTATAGATAATGTTTATGGTACAGTATTGTATTTTCTTTTTCACAGAAATCCGTGAAATTAAACGCTCACACAGTTCTAGTTCGGATTATTGGGCCTTGTACAGTATATCTGAAGAGTGGAGGTCGTTGGTCCAGGAGCGAGGGCGGACGGCCGGGGACGAGTACTGCGCGCGCCACTCGCTGAGGGGAGACAGGCTCGGTTACATACATTGTAAGATACATTATTGTAATAAACGTGCTACTCATGCTAACTTACTGACCTTGAAAATAATTGCTTAGGGACACCAATTTCAATATTTTCTGCAACATAATTAAATTATAATAATAGAATTTGTATATTTATGTCCAAAGACATATGATAAATAAGTCTTTGTTTTAGAGAGTATTACAGGTTTGAAAAAATATTGAAGTAAGTGATATATTTACATGCTCGAAGTTTAAATTTCAATCAAATCTATATATTAATATGTGAAGAGATTTTTTTTTAACTGATTCTGAACATTTAATTATAGGTAAGTTATGTGCCTATTACTCTATTTTTGTGAACAAATAAACCTAGGCTAGGTACTAATAACTCGATAGTTTAGATATGACGCGACGTAGCGTGTGAGTTAGCACCGAACTAACGTGCGGCCCGGCCTACTAGTAAGTGTCGGCACGACTAGTCGAGCCTGCCGGGTACTCTATACCTAAAGTGTGGAGTGAAGCTGTCCTGGTTCGGGTCTAGATAACGATGTGTACCTATTATAAATTACGATATTATTATTATATAATTTCTTGCAGCTCTCTCAAACCTTCATTTGGAACAGCTCCTCAAATCCAGTATGATAGCTCCTACAACTGAGGCCGAAGAGTTGAACCGTTTCTCAGATATTGAGGAGCTCATGTGCGGTGTCCTTCTGTCAGGAGCGGACTCCCTTCTCACTACTAACAGATATGTCAAGACAAAAGGGAAAATGAGCACTGCTACTGACATTTTTACTAGGTAAGTCTTGCGGCGTTATCTCACTGTAATGTTATTTGTTTACCCTCTAATGCCGCGGTCCTATAATCAAGAAACGATTCGTTTTGCTTACGGACGGTAAAATTTTCGTTGAAAATTCCTTCCTCCGCGTTTGTAAAGTTTCCCGTTTTTGCAACATTTTGCATTGATGCTCCGATCCTATCGGTCGTCGCGTGATGTTATATAGCCTATAATCATCCTCGATAAATAGGCTTTCTAACACTAAAAGAATTTTTCAATTCGAACCAATAGTGCCTGTGGTTAGCGCGTTCAACCAAACAAACAAACTCTTCAGTTTTATAATATAAGTAAGTATAAATTTAAAACACCCCCAACCAAAAATCCCTTTAAATATTAGAAAACAGCTTATGAACTTTGAGTAAATAAATAAATAATAAATAGTATTAATAACTCCACACATCTCACACACGGCCGACTGATCCCAAACTAGGCAGAGCCTGTACTATGGTAACCAGACTGCTGATAAACATACTTATATATAAAATTCTCGTGTCACAATGTTAGTTACCAATGCCATATATAATAACCTCACTCGCTCGGCGAAACACAACGAAGCATTGCTTTATCGATATGCCGATCGAGCCGGCCCATACGTGCCGAAGCATGGCTCTCCCACTGTTAACTTTAAATATGTCAGTTTAGTGAATAAAGTACTTTGAATTAAGAAAATGAATGGTTGGTGTTTTGTTATTTTTATAGTCATAGACCCCATCCCCATAAGTTAGTTATTTTTTAATTCACTACCAAAATATTCATTAGAAATAATTAATATGGCAAAACAACGTGTGCCGGGTCAGCTAGTACTTATATATAACTAAATACATACATATTATAGATAAATTACACCCAGACACAGAACAAATTATCGTGCTCATCACACAATTATTTGTCCTGGGTGGGAATCGAACCCACGACCTCTGGCTTAGCAGTCAGGGTCACTCACCACTAGACCACAGAATGGCTGAACAGATATTCTTGAATTATAGATAAGAACACTCGACCAAGTTGCCATTCAAACAAAGAATATTATATCAAAATCGGTCGATTCCTATAGGAGCTATGATTACATCTTAAACATAATAATATGACCAAGTATTGTGTACTTGGTCATATTATTATTATATATACTTGGTATATATAATATGAATATAATATATATACTTGGTTATATTACCAAGTAGTGGTATTCCTAGTAGACCATTAGACTATAAATATACCTATAGTAAAGTATAAGACTGGAGATGCAAGTGATAAGAGTCAGACAGACCTATTTCCTTGGCCACCATAGTTGCAAAGGTACTGGACGATCTGATTGTTCAGCAGCTGGATATTCATCTAACTGTACACGACGCCTAATTTGGGTTTAAACCACATTTGTCGACGGAAACAGCTATTCTGTGTCTCAAGCACACTGTTCAGTACTACACAACTAGGAAAACACCTGTGTATGCTTGCTTCCTGGATCTCTCCAAGGCTTTCGACCTTCTATCATATGACTGTCTGTGGAGGAAACTATTACAGGACACCAATTTGCCTAGAGACCTGATTCAGTTGTTGAGGTACTGGTATAATAACCAGTACAATTATGTAAAATAGTCTGGAGTCCTCTCGAATGCTTACAGGTTGGAATGTGGGGTGAGGCAAGGTGGACTTAGTTCACCTAAGCTTTCTAACCTGTACGTAAACCAGCTGATAAGTGGCGTTAGTAACATCAGTTACGCGGAAGACATGGTTTTGCTGAACCCATCTAACAGTGCTCTTAGGAAGCTCCATTGTATATGTGAGGATTATGCAATGGCTCATGGTCTCAGGTACAATGTGACTAAGAGTGAGCTATTAGTATTTAAGGCCGGTAACAAATCTTATGAGACAGTCTCAACAGTCAGTTTAGAGAGCCCTCCGCTTACTACAGTTACGCGTTTTAAGTACCTGGGACACTGGGTCACCAATGATCTGTCCGACGACATGGACTTAGAAAGGGAATGCAGGGCGTTGTCAGTGAGGTGTAACATGTTGGCTCGTAGGTGGTCAAGTCTGTCGGGGGTTCAGGGAGTTCCTTCCTAGGTTAGGCAAGGTGGTACCTGAGGGAGTTACCACACGTAAAAAAAAAGATGATGCACTTTATACCCTTCTAAATTAAAATCCATTAATCACAGTACTGGTGACCGAGCTCACATTGGAAGCGAAAGTGTGAACCACAACATCAACAAACGCAGCCCTGCACTGAGGAACCCCTTGCTGGCGTACTTCGGCGGCCAGCACTCGGCCGAGAGACGTGCGCTGGTGGTGTACAAGAGTGCGCTCGTACCGCCCCACACTGCTCTCCTGTTCAGTCCTGGAGATATCAGAATAGACTCGGTAAGTGAGACATTTCTATCAGAAACCAGCTGACTGCGGTACAGTGTTTCCTCAACCCCAAAAACGTGACATCCGCATTTTATTATATATTTCTACCTAATAGTTCATTACAATTGCAGGTCTTATTTTAGTATACTTTAAAAAAAATCTTAAATATTTCATGACCTTATTAAAAATCAAAATACCGAAAATAATTCATACGAAACACACTATATAGAATTGAGTTTTATATATATATAATATCTTTTTCTACTTTTAATTTTTTTTAACTAAAATTAAATATATTTTTACACCACCAAGATGGCAAACAACTACATTTGGGCCAACGTAACCCAAAGTGGTTTCCAAAACCAGAGGTGACGCGCTCGCGTTACCCATCCTATAAAGGTTTCTCATACTGTGTTAACAAGAAATAACTTCTGAGACGGTTAACAACTAATTCCAGGGCTAAACGATAAAACAAAGTCACTCAAAATATAGGCCTGACTAGACTTACACAAAAGACGGTAGATCCCATTACATAGGGTACACTGGAAGTTCTGCGCTCCTGGCCGCTCATAAATGTTTGAATTTCGAATGTTACATATTTTTCTAACTTATTAAACTCAATCATTGATTTTAAAAAAATTGGCGGGAAATCGCGTGTCAATTGTTTTTTATCACAAGGTAAAGTTCGTCGTCCGTAGCAAAAATGGAATTAACGCGAAAAGATTTTAGGGCGTTGCTTTTATGATTTTAAAAGTTTACTGACTCCACAAGACTGCACTGACGTCTTCGAAATGCTTTTGGGAGGGAAGCACCTCATTTGAGCACCGGCGTTGGTACGCAGAATTTAATCGTCCCCGTGTTTCTCTGTTTCTCTCCATGATGAAATTCTTGAAGGTTGGCCTTCAATTGCGATCACTGAGGAAAACGTGGCTACTGTCAGGTAACGAATTGAAAAAAAACCGGCGTATCACCTACGAGGAGATTCGAGGTCATTTGGGGATTGGTATTTGACTCAAAACTTTGTTGCGGCTGGATTCCTCATGAACTCACCTCAGAACAAAAACGGACTCGTGTTTATTGCTGTAAAAAACTTTTGTGAAAGTACGATCACGGACGTATGACATTGTGACAGGAGATGAAACATGGATATATTGTTACAGATTGCCAGAAAGAAAGCAACATTCTTCTGTATGGGTGTTCGAAGGTGACAGCAAACCAACAAAATTGAGGCAGGCGCGAAACGTAGGCAAAAAAAATATTGCGTTTTTTTTCTCCAGGACGGGTTCTGTCTGCACGATCCCACTTGAAGTACAAATGACAGTTAATGCTGAGTGGTACACCACCATTTGTTTACCCAGTGTCTTTGAAAAAGTTAGGGAAAAACGACTAAGAAGTCGCATCCTATTGCATCATGACAATGCTTCGGCGCACACCGCGAACAAGACCAAGTCATTTTTGGCTTCTGAAAAGCTAGAGCTAGTGTGACCCACCCCGCACATCCAGACCTCGGCACCATGCGATGTCTTTATTTTCCCAAAAATTAAAGATTTGATGGGAGGTATGACATTAACGGGGCCGGAAGAGGCCGTGATAACTTTCAACCAGCACGTGAAAACATGCTCATGTTTTCAAAAATGGTTTGATCGAATGAAAAAGTGTTTAAAATGTTATGGAGAATACTTCGAAAAGTAGTAAATATATTACTTTACATGTAAATTGTTTTATAAATGAGTTACGCAACTTCCAGTGTACCCCACGTACCCCGTTTTGTCCTCTAGTCCGTCGAACAGAACTCGGTGCAAAGTCTCCCATTCCCCGACTACGGGCTGCTAGTAACCTCGTTGACGTCGTGCTGACTCACTTAGCAAACTCCATAAAACAAACGTCGCAATTTATTCATTTAATTTATCATATTACTCAGTCTTGCATATATTTTTTACCTTTTAATATTACTAGCAACCGCCCCCGGCTTCGCACAGGTAGCAAAGCATATATTGATTTTTTTTCTGACATCTTCAACAATCATCGTCATATTTCAGCCATTTTACACAAAACCTTAATGAATTATACACCTAAAGCTTCCTCATGAATCACTCATTGAATTTATCGGGGAAGCGGGGAATTTTGTTTTTTTAATATGGAGTCATAGATCTATCCTGCATACACAACCTTTATTTATGTATTTTTTTATAATTCTAGCTTAAATAAACAGCAATACTCGCAAACTCGGTTTTCGTTATCGCGACGCCCATCTATCGACGCGGCGAACCGTCTTCGTAGTCGCGGCGCCCTTTCGTCGTCGCGGCGCCCGATTTTCGTACTCGCGGCGCCTGTTCGTCGTCGCAGTGTCCGGTTTTCGTCACCGCGACGCCCATTTATCGACGCGGCGACCCGTCTTCGTCGTCGCGGCTCCCCATCGTCGCCGCGGCGACTGTTCGTCGTCGCGGTGCCCGGTTTTCGTCACCGCGACGCCCTTTATCGACGCGGCGCCCCGTCTTCGTTGTAGCGGCGACTGTTCGTAGTCGCGGCGCTTCGTCGTCTTCGCGGCGGCCTTTCACCGTCTCGGTGCCCGGTCTTCGCCGTCGCGGCACCCCTTCATCGTCGCGGCATCCGGTTTTCGTCGTCGCGGCACCCGGTTTTCGTCGTCGCGGCGCCAGTTTGTTGTCGCGGCGGCCGGTTTATATTATTCATATTGCATATCTTCTTTCTTCATTTTCTTTATAAGTAAATCGCGTAATCGGTTAATGTACAAAAAAAAATGTCAAATTATCGTAACTAGGATAATAATGATTATAGTAAAGAAACAGTGACCGGCGCCTGGTGGTAATGCGTCGGTTGCGGTCGGTGCCCGATGCGGTCGCTCGGCTGGCACCGCCCAGGGGCCGCCCTAGGGCCGCCCTCGCTCACCATTCATTTTTAACATAATAAGTATCGGGGTCTACTAAAACCGTATGCTTCTCGAGAAGTTGTTGATCTTTCAAAGAACAAGCTGAACAATCTCTTTGTAATATTACCTCATGAAAGTGTAGTTCTTTAGACTCTTGTACTTGTGATAAATAAGAAAGATATTAATTACGGATATACGGTTTTACTCAAGTGTATATTTTAGGGTGCCCGACTAGCTTTAGACCCTTTATCAAGGGGTGAGGCGTCCCACCGCTTCGGTTGCAAGCGCCAGTCGTTCCCACCGCTTTATATATCGTAACGTGCCGGGATGTAGACGCTCGCGTTTCCGTTGCGTTGTGTGTTGTGGATTCGCTTATCACAGGTAGACGCGGTAGGATCCCCGTCCGAAAAGGGCCCCCATCGGGTCCAAAACTATTTGGACATCACTGATCGTCGGTGTAAGTTACACGTAAGTAAAACCGTATGTATATCTTTAATAAAAAGCGAGTGTTCGACATCGAACTTAAAACCATACAATTGCACCAGTGCAACGGATCTATATCTGTTGTCTCCTGGCTCGATAGATGGCATTGGCGGCAAATTAAATCACGGTATGGTTTCGTTCACATTGTATGTATAAATAATCAAACATTTTAAATATATGGAGGGAGCTTAGATTATATCTGCTGGCATTCAATAACACTGTAGTGACCTCTGTGGAAATATACGTGTTGTTACGAGAAGCCGAGTATTATTTGCATCGCTCATCAACCCGGTCCATATTCATGGTCCTTACGAGTCGGATCGGTTGAAGCGAGTTTTTGTAGTCATCGGTGGTGAGACGGCTATCGCCCGTCGCGTTAGGCATACTGAACAGTGGATCGCTGTTCAGAGCAATCCCCTACAGCGGGCATCAAGATTGGTGTGGAAGCTGAAGGAGGAACCGGAGTAAGCTACATCCTGCTTGGCAAGTAGTAGTATAGCTGTGAGCGGACATCCGGAGGAACAACGCACGGGAGGCGCTAAGCAGATTTGGAAGTTCGCGGCCGCCCGGTAGGTGGCTCTACTGGAGGTGAAATTGCTTTGTGTGATAAAATATCAGTGCGGAAATAAAACTGTGAGTACTTTACCAACTTTATTATTCAGAAGAGCTACTTAGAACATTGATCTACAGTCGAAACTTAATTGAAATCAAGTGGAATTTGAACTTTAACGTAAAAAACTTTATTTTGTTGTGTACTTTTCTAAGTGGTGTTGGGACTTGTATTATTTTAAGCGAAAGTTGGTTGTGACGGGGAACCTATGCCGGATTTTGGACCCAGCTAAATTAAAGTTAGACACTTAGAATATTTGGCTGTTAAAACTTTAGACATTAAAGAACTTAATTGGATTTAATAATATAGTTGTGGAAAGGTACTTTGACAAAAAGTTTGTTAAAGTTATAGATCTTTGAAGATTATAGTTTGTTTACTTATAAGTTTTCACTGTTTGTAATTGTTAAGAATGGAGTCATTTGAAAGTATACAGGAAGATATCAAAGATAAAATAGAAAAGGCTACTGTTAACTTTAAAAAATCTCCTAAGCAACGTTTAACTACTTCGTATATAGAAACGAGATTAGAAAACTTAGAACTGCAATGGACTTCATTTTATAGCAATCATAATAAAATAATACAAAGTGTGAAGAAGGCCGACTTTCAAAAATCGGATTATTATAAAAATTGTGTGTATGATGTAGTTGAGGAACTTTATATAGATTTTAAGAGTATGTTAAAGGAAATGCTACTTAATATTAAAGGTACTTCAACTCAGTCTGAGTTGAAAGGTATGTTCTGTGGTCAGGAAGGAAAAATATTTAGTAAGGTAAAATTACCAGAAATAAAAATAGCTTCATTTTCAGGCAAATATTCAGAGTGGAGTACTTTTAGGGATTTATTTGTGGGTTTAGTTCATGACAACAAAAACATAGAGGACTCACAAAAGTTTTACTATTTAAAGGGGCATTTGACCGGTGAAGCCGAACAATTACTAAGAAATATAAAGGTTACATCTGATAATTATAAAATTGCTTGGGATAAGTTGAATAATACTTACAATAATAAACGGTTTCTGTCAAATAATATATTAAAACGATTGTTAAATCAAAAGACTATATTACATGAATCTGCTTCTGAAATAAAGTCATTATTAAACACAACAACAGAATGCTTAGATTCAATAAAAAATCTAGGAGTAGACATTGCTTCGTGGGATATCCTTATTGTTCATGTGATTAGTCAAAAATTAGATAAAGAGACTCGCAAGGCCTGGGAGTTAAAGATATCAGCAGAGGGTAATGACGAATTGCCTAATTTATTACAATTCTTTGAGTACCTTAATAGTCGCTTTCGAGGGCTTGAAAGTTTAGAAGGCACGCCTGATGGGCGCAGGAAAGAACGAATATCCAAAGAAACGCAATCTTTTCATGTTGTTAAAAATAAACAAGGTGCAACTTGTACATATTGTTCTGCAGATCACAAAATAACGACTTGTACGAAATTTGGCAAGCAGTCTAACGACCAACGACGTGACTTCGTTCGGGAAAAGGGTTTGTGTTTTATATGTCTTAATGGTAATCACGCTGCCAGGTTCTGCAAATCTTCGTTCAAATGCCAGGTGTGTAAACGCCGTCATCATACATTGTTACACCCTACGGGTGTTTCCGGGTTGGTTGATGAGACTACTAGTGCCACGAACGTGGATGCCTCCTCGACGAGGCTGGAGGGTGGTAAGGACACGGTGGTCCACGCGGAGAGATTAAGCCAGCAATTGGTCTCGCATCTTTCGACAGGGAACTGTAGAAAAACAGTATTATTAGCGACAGCCTTGGTAAAGGCTCAGTCGAAAGGTGGAAGTTATCTTGTTGTTAGGGCTTTATTAGATCAAGGGTCGCAGGGATCCTTTATAACCGAAGCAATGGTTCAGCATTTGGGTCTTAAAAAGTTTGCAACAAAAAACACTGTGTTAGGTGTAGGTGGGGATAAAAGTGTAACTTCTAAGTACACAGTCTCAGTAAATTTGAGGTCACGAAAGGATTCGGACCTGCATATAAAAATTAATGCCTTTGTTCTAAAGTCAGTCACAGCTCTTCTCCCGGTTACAAGAGTAACCAGGGTAGAATGGGCAGACTTGGCTGAAGATGACTTGGCTGACCCGGAGTACTATAGGCCTAACAAAATAGATATTTTGTTAGGTGCTGAGGTTTACAGCCAAGTCATTCAAGAAGGCATTAAGAAGTACTCAAATGGTACATTGTTAGCCCAGGATACAGCCCTGGGGTGGATATTGTCGGGCGTATCTGAGGTAGATAATACATCCAATATTTATTCTCACATCACAGTAATGCATTCGTCACTTCAGGCGGACGATCTCCTGAAAAGGTTTTGGGAGTTAGAAAAGGAACCGTCGGAAGCCCAGAAAATGCTTACTGAGGAGGAACAACGATGTGAGGAATTATTCACAACAACCACGAAACGTGACGACAGGGGCAGGTATATAGTGCGTTTGCCATTTCGTGAGAATAACCTGATTGACCAGCATGGAGAGTCCAAGGCAATCGCTGTAAAAAGATTAACGGGATTAGAATCAAAGTTTAGCAAAAACATTCAATTAAAAAATGAGTATGTTTCAGTTATACAAGAATATTTAGATTTAAATCACATGAAAAAGGTAACAAAAAATGATTCAAATGACAAAACAGCCATTTACTTACCGCATCACGCTGTCATCCGAGAGGATAAGGTTACGACCAAAGTGCGGGTCGTATTTGATGCGTCCTGTAAAGGTTCCAACGGGATGTCACTGAATGACCATTTATTGGTAGGGCCAACGTTGCAGGCTGACCTACGTCATATAATTATGCGTTGGCGAAAACATCCAATTTGTCTAGTGGCTGACATAAAAAAAATGTATCGTCAAGTCTTAGTAGACAGGAAGGATTCAATATATCAGCGAATCGTCTGGAGGGAGAGCTGTGAAAAAGAAGTAGAAGAGTACGAGTTAATCACAGTAACCTTTGGTACTGCCTCAGCACCATACTTAGCAGTGAGGGCTCTGCATCAGGTAGCTTACGATGAGTGTCAGGGTGAACCAGAAATAGCGAAAATCATCTTAAATGATTTCTATATAGATGATTTTATGTCCGGAGCTGAAAATGTTGAAACGGGATACAGTACTTACACAAAAATCAATACAGTCCTATCGAAATGTGGGTTTAATTTGCACAAATGGGTTAGCAACAGTAAGGAGTTACTAGATAGAATAAAGGATGGGGAAAGGGATAAGGATGAACCTTTAAATATAGAAATGGACAATATTACGAAAATTTTGGGGCTTACCTGGAATTCCAGCGATGATTTTTTTCAGTATTCGGTTAAACTGCCGCTGGTGACTGAACCTGTAACAAAAAGAAAGATTATTTCTGATATTGCACGTTTATTTGACCCCTCGGGGTGGTTAGCACCAACCATAATCATATCAAAGGTGTTCATTCAAAGATTATGGTTGGCAGGTTTAGCATGGGATCAAGAAATTCCAACCAACTTACTAAATGAATGGGTTACTTACCGTACTGATTTAATTTCCTTGGTGAACGTGAAGATACCACGATGGTTATTCACATGTTCCGATAATATAAAAACTGAATTACATGGATTTTCAGATGCCTCTAAAGTAGCATATGCAGCGGCAATCTACATTCGGGTAATAGACGATAAGGGTAATATCCATGTTGCTTTGGTAACGTCAAAAACTAAGGTAGCTCCAATTAAACAGGTATCCATCCCAAGATTGGAGCTTTGCGGTGCGGTACTTCTATCCAAACTAATTGTTGAAGTGGGTAGGGTTATGGATATACCAAAGGTAGACTGGCACACGTGGACGGATAGTGAAGTGGTTTTGGCTTGGCTTAGTAGCCATCCGAGCCGCTGGAAAACCTTTGTCGCCAATAGAGTGTCCCATATTTTAACCCTCTTGGACTCCCATCAATGGTCTCACGTACCATCTAAACACAATCCAGCTGACTGTGCATCTCGTGGTGTTTCACCTGCTGAACTTCAATCAACATCTATTTGGTGGGATGGTCCAGAATTCTTAAGGCAGCAAGTGATTGAGTATAAAAAGTCCAAGAATAACAGCACGGATTTGGAGGAAGTCAAGGTACACACAGTCACGATTGATCAGGGGTTTTGGAATCGCTTTTCATGTTTGTCTAAATTGCTTCGAGTGATGGCTTACTGTCGCAGGTTTATAAATCTTTGTAAGAGAGGATCAGCTAGACATTTTACAAGGTATCTCGTCAAAAAAGAACTTGAGGATGCATTACAAATTTGTGTTAAAAGATGCCAAGAAGAAGAGTTTGTCAAGGAACTTCAGGAATTGAAGGGGAACAAAGTTTTAGAAAATAAGAAAAGTAACCTAAAATCGTTAAACATATTTCTAGACTCCAACGAAATTATGAGAGTTGGAGGAAGATTGGAGATGTCGCACCTCGGTTACAATCGCGTACATCCGATTTTAATTCCGAAGGAGTCCTTTCTGACAAATCTTTTGATCGCGGACGCGCACCATAAAACCTTGCACGGTGGTCCCCAATTAATGGTCACATATTTACGTTCAAGGTATTGGGTTGTAGGGGTCAAGTTATTGGCTAAAAAATATGTGAGGAGTTGCGTGAGATGCATTCGCTATGCGGCCTCGACAAGAATGCAGCTTATGGGGCAACTGCCGTCAGCACGGGTTACGCCGAACAAGCCATTTTTATGCAGTGGCGTAGACTATGCGGGTCCCATAAATATAAGAATGTCTAAGGGTCGTGGTAATAAGTCATTTAAGGGATATATTGCTTTGTTCATATGCATGTCCACACGGGCGGTACACTTAGAAGCAGTAAGTGACTTAAGTACCAGAGGATTTTTGGCGGCTTTTAAGCGGTTTGTGGCAAGGCGAGGTCGAGTGGCTGAATTGTTTAGTGACAACGGCACCAACTTCGTAGGCGCGGCACGAGAGCTTCTTTATTTATATAATGAGGAGAGATCTGGTTTAAATGAGGAGCTAGCTGAATATCTCTCAAATAACGGAACTCAGTGGAGCTTTATTCCTCCTCATACACCTAATTTTGGGGGTCTTTGGGAGGCAGGGATAAAGTCGACTAAATTCCACCTTAAGAGAGTAATTGGAAACTCTACCCTGACTTTTGAGGAGATGGCTACCGTGTTAGCACAAATTGAGGCGTGCCTCAATTCAAGACCGTTGTCTTATGTGGAGGATCACGACAAATTGACGATCTTAACCCCGGGTCATTTTCTGGTCGGAGAGCCACTCATAATTGTTCCGGATTCGAATTATGAAAAATCTAACATTCATACCTTACCGAGATGGCAACTTCACCAGAGAATGACTCAGGATTTCTGGAGGAGGTGGTCGCAAGACTATCTAAATCAATTCTTGCAGCGGCATAAGTGGGCTTATCAAACCCCGGAACCAACCGTTGGTGATGTTGTGCTCGTTAAAGAGGATGATTTGCCGCCTGGCAAGTGGTTATTAGGAAGAATTGTCCAAAGGCATCCGGGTCCTGACAAAATCACTCGAGTCGTTACATTGCGTACTCAAAATTCTCTAATAAAACGACCTACCTCTAAATTGTGTATGGTGCCGGTCTCTAAGTGATATATATTTTATGTGTTAAGTAAGAATAAGTAAGAATATTTTTTGTGTTAAAACAAGGTTTTTTTATTGTATTTATGTTATATAGTGCTACTGCAGTTGTGAGAATTTGTATGGAATCCCCTCACCAATGACACACCTTAAAGTAATTTTAATTTAGTTTGGGTTTTAAGGTACGACAGTTGCATGGTGGGCGGTAGTAAAGAACATTTTCGTGATGTCCTTGGTGGGCGGTATGTTCGACATCGAACTTAAAACCATACAATTGCACCAGTGCAACGGATCTATATCTGTTGTCTCCTGGCTCGATAGATGGCATTGGCGGCAAATTAAATCACGGTATGGTTTCGTTCACATTGTATGTATAAATAATCAAACATTTTAAATATATGGAGGGAGCTTAGATTATATCTGCTGGCATTCAATAACACTGTAGTGACCTCTGTGGAAATATACGTGTTGTTACGAGAAGCCGAGTATTATTTGCATCGCTCATCAACCCGGTCCATATTCAGCGAGAATTCTTATTTTAGTAGAGAACTGTAAGAAAAATGGTCATTGGTGCTTCAATCTCAGAAGATCCATTGGCCCAAATCCATATTGGATCTAATGACGATTTTTTTCTCATTGGATCCAGATTTCAAGATGTAGGTCTACTGAGTTTTTTTTTTCAAATGATCCATTGGCCAGACCCATGATGGATCTATTGAGATTAGTGTCTCTCAGTAGATAGGTACTTACCCGTTTAAAGTTATAAATCTACGGAGGACTTTCCTTCTCAGTGGGTAAATAAAAATGGATAAACAATGTTTTGTTTGCTTTGCAACCTACATTAGAGTCTTTTTGATATGAGCAAATATGAGTAATAATTTAATGTATCTGTGCTAAATGTGCTTTATTGACATTGCAGTTTAGTGCGTTATAATTGTTTACGGAAAATGACTGAGAACGAAGTGTTGCAATTTAGTAAAAGTGATCGTGGTAAAGTATTCTTATGCGAGGGCTGCAGATTCCATAAGCATGTTTTTTCTAAAAAGGCACTAGTCTCTGGAATTACGAAACTTCAAAATTAAAATATATTGGAGTAATTTCTTATTCATTTAACTTCTGGTTAAATTCGGTGAGTGATTTCTTTGTCTATAGGATACCCTCCTCCAAGTAAAAAACGTTTACCAACACTATTTACATCTTTTCCTACTACTTTGTTACCTACATAATTTACAGAAAACCCCATTACGACGCCTGTGTTCCTGATGTAGCTCAAAATATAATAGAAGGCACATTAAGTGATTACGAAGAAGGCATTAAACTCGTTCGTTCGTGTTTAGGTATTTCCACTTCATTTGCTCTGAGTGGATCTAGAGACTGCTCCCTCCCTCCCAACCTAAACATTCCTAACTGAACTCCACTTACCTACATGTCGACAAGGAAACCAATAACACCTAGCAAATGACAAAGGCAACATTTGTACAGAACCATAAACAACAATTTCATTGCTTTTAAACCCTATTGTTTTATGGTTAGGTTTGTCCAAACCGCAACACGACAAATTGTTTTTTAATTTAGTTGTATTGACAGGAATAATATATTAATATAATCGCAATTTTAATAATGATTCGTGTAATAAGAATAGGTACTGCTTACGCAATGTGTTCCAAACCGCAAAATCAAAACCACAAGCCATTGCTTTTTTAATATGAATAGTAAACAAGTGTTTGACAAATTATTATTAATATATCTATTACAGTATAAAGCTCGTACATCTGACATTTATTGTTGCACAATCTTGCGTAAAAATACACATATAACTCTGCTTCAGACCTTAGGCAGCTCTTCAAAGTGTGATAAGCTGCCCAAGGTCCGAAGCATTCAAGAAATTATGTCACCTCATTACAGCAGTTTAATAATGATGTTTTTAATTAAGTAAGACATAAGTAAATAAAGTTATTTGTGGTATCTTTTAGCTAAGGTACGATGGGGTTGATATCCTTACTGGATGAAAATCCTGTTGTAAGGTTATAAAGGTCGAAGATTTTGTATGTTTGAATTATATTCAGGAGGCGTTCCTACTTACGTTAGGTAACATAACCCACTTTTTCTATCATGTTAAAAAAGACACGAAATACGTTTAAAAAGTGTGTGACAAAAAAAAAATTATATTCGAAAAACAAATATTAAGTCTAGGCTACTTAGCTCTAAGTCTAGCTAATGTAACTATCTAGTTTGTAGTCAAAGAACTCTTTACCAAGTAACGACAGAAAAATCAATTATCCCCTATTTTCATACTCTTAATTTTTTTTTAAATTGTGTTACCGATTTCATATCAGACTCATAGTTTTTTATGCGTTGGTTGTCTTAGTAGTACTCATAAAAACTTCTGCTGTATTCAGTGGCGTAGCTACCGTAGGGACGGGGCAGTGCCCGGGGCCCCCAAGTTCAGGGGGCCCCTCGGACTCTGACTTACAAACTATAAATTGAACTAGTGAAAATTTCTTCAACATACACAAATAAATGTTGAATTTATTATATGTATGTATATAGGCTCTGCTAGTTTGGGATCAGATGGGTGTGAGATGTGTCCCGTTATTTTATTGTTTTATTCGGAGCTTCTTCGTAAAGCTAAAAATAACGAGATTTCTTCGAAATATATGTGAGATAGATGATATATAATAATACTAGCCGTCCCCGCAGTTTAACCTGCGTTTAAGGTCACTACTCCGCTCCTATTGGTCGTATATACCATATGAGGCCTGTGGCTAATTCATTAATATATTTTGTATTTAGTGCACCTGTGTTCAGGGCCATTGGTGCCCGGGGCCTCCTCGAGCGGAGGCCCGTGGCATTTTGCCCGCTCTGCCACCCTAATGTTACGCCACTGTATCCAACACTAAATTATTTTTTCATTACGAACCAGTAGTTCCTGAGATTAGCGCGTTCAACCAAACACAAACTCTTCAGCTTTATAATATTAGTATAACTAACAACCCGCCCAGCTTCGCACGGGTAGCAGAGACATCTTCAACAATCATCAACATATTTTAACTAATTTACACAAAACGTTAACAAATTATATACCTATACCTTCTTCATGAATCGCTCTATATATTGGTGAAAACCGCATGAAAATCCGTTCAGTAGTTTTTGAGTTTATCGCAACAGACGCGGCGGGGGACTTTGTGTTATAATATGTAGGCGATGATAACCTAGGGCAGACGAGTTCTGAAATGGGGACCGCGTCTGGGAAAATGTATTGTAGGACACCCTATGGTCAGGTGGAGTGACGATCAGCTCAAAACAGCGGAGAAAAACTGGATGTTGAGAGCTGAATGGAGCTCAGTGGCGTAAGGGGAGGCCTATGTCTGCAGTGGACGATACGTAAAATATACTAATATAATAAAGCTGAACAGTTTTTTGTTTGTTTAAATGCGCTTATCTCTGGAACATCTAGTCGGATTTGAAACAATCTTTTTGTATATGATAGCCAGACTCATGAGGAATTGCATATGCTATGTAACATCACGCCACGACCGTTAGTAGAACAGCAGTAACCAGGTGAAACTGCGGGGGACGGTTAGTAATAAATATATATATCATTGTAAAACTTCATAGGCACTGGTATTAAAAAAAAAGTTTAAAAAAATACTTTGACGGTAGCTTTTTTTATAGTATAGAGAAATAACGAAGACGGGTCACCTGATGGTAAATGACTACCGCCGCCCATGGGCACTTGCACCTAAAGAGTCACAAGTGCGCTACCGCCCTTTAAGGTAGGAGTACGGGAAACGTGGAAGAGAGGTAGGGAAGGGTTAGGGCCTCCGGGAACCTCACTCACTCGGCGAAAAGCAATGCAATCATTGCTTCGCTACCGGTTTTCATTGAGGCTGTGGTATTACTCCGGTCGAGCCTACCCATATTTACGTGCCGAAGCATCTCTCCCACGATCATATATATTTTTTTAATATCATAGTTTTCATGTTTTAAAATTTAATAATATTTTTTTCTTGTTCCAGGATAATGCTAAAGAAGAAGACATCACGATACTGACCATACCTAAACACAGACTAAAAATCCAAGTTCCTTCTAGGTAAGTCAGTTAACTAATAGAGGGGTGTCATTATATTCATAGATTATTCTTTCCTCTACTAATAAGTGTAAAATGTATATAAAAATGAATCCCTATTTCCCTTGGCCACAGCATCACGCGTGAACGGTTGAACCGATTTCGCTAATTATTTTTTCTAATTATTTTCAGGTTTTTTTTTTCTAAAATAAAGAAATATGCGCGGAAAATTAGAAAACTTAACGACCATATTAACTTTTCTAACCTTAGCGCTTTTGACATAACTGTCAGGTTTGACAGTTGGCGCGATTGACAGACTGCGCGCTGCAAATTATACCAATTCGAATTCAATATTCATAGTTAAGACAGGACAACGTCTGTCGGGCCAGCTCGTGTTATAATATTAACTAGTCGTCACAATTCATTTAATTATTATTAAAAACGATAAAGAGAAAAAAAAGAAAACGATTAAAAAAATATATTTTGAGTAAAAGAAAATTATTTCTAGTTATTTTTATTGATAACACTAAAACTCATCAGTAGCTACTAAACAAACAAAAACGTTGAAAATCTGTTGACAAGAGGTGAAAAAACATTTTACTGAACTGTTAAATCTTTGCCTATTTTTATGAATTCATTAAATTTTTTTTTTTTAAAAACTCAGTCGTAGGACTACACGTCAGAAGTGAAAACATAACTAACACATTTGTCATCTGAGCGTGACGGTCACGGACTTCTGTGCTTTTTCCCCATACCAAAAGTGCCCAACGTGCCTAAAGAAGTTTTCACTTCAAAAATTGTTAATAAGTAATTGTGAGTTACCGATCAGAAGTGTTCATTTTTAAAGAAAGTTATGTCATCTACTAGTGACATCCATCAAACTGACGTACGTTCTGACGAAATTTTGAATAAAGGTTTTCGCTATTGAGCACTAAAGGCGTTATAAATTTTCACCTTAATTACAATTATGTTTTTGTTTATTTTACCATATGAATTGCGCACACAATAAGTACTTTATTGAACTAATTATATTTTTAAAGATTAATTAATAAAGAGCTGACAGAACTCAGTGTTTAGATTAGCGATTAGATTTGTATCTAGTGGATCTATATATGTACTATTAGCGTGACGGTGCGAGTTTAGTGCTTTTTTCTCATAACAAAAGTGCACAACGTGCCTAAATAAGTTTTTACTTCAAAAAAAACCTATACAACACACAAAAAATAGTTTCCTCTAAAAGTGAAATAAGAACCCTAGAACCCGGTTGCAGCGCCACCTACGCAAGATAAAGGGTCTACATTGGGTCGGATAGTCGATGGTTTGAATTCTATCTCCGCTCAGATTATTTATCCGCCGCCCATAGGCACCTGCAAGTCAAAAGTCACAAGTGCGTTACCGGCTTTTAAGGTGGGAGTAGAGGAAGGGGAAAGAGGGGGAGACAGAAGGGTTAGGGCCTCCGGTAACCTCACTTGGTGAAATACAATGCGAACTTTGCTTCATTGCCGGATCGAGCCGGCCCATACGTGCCAATGCTTGGCTGTCCCATTTTTAGCCGGTTACATATCTTTTAAATATTTTCTACACTTCTTCTATGCATGAACATAAATATTCTAAATTTCACGTTTCTCGGTTCGCGAAATTTTCTTAAAAATATAAACAAAGAATTTTCTTATTACATTGTTTCAGTCAAGCAGGTCACCTTCTCAAAGTGCGTGACATGCTGTGGAACACCTTTAAATACTACATCGAAAGGAATACGAAAGAGTTGGACTTTGAGGACAACACCAAAGTTTCTAGATTCAAAGTTAGATTAATTAAAATAGTAGGAAGAATACTAGTTGAAGGTCAGAAAGAACACGGCGATGGAAGAGCTGGTAGCAAAGATATTGAGCATGTTACATAACTAATAACTTAAAATAAAATTTTAGGAATAGTTAATGATTTCGTGTTATTTACCTATTCCTGTAAATTTTTAAATATCACGAATTAATGAGTAATTTTTAGCATTTATTACCTATTATATATTTATATTATGTAAATTATATTTATTCTTTTATGTAGGTATTTGATATACCTGTTGATAAAATATAGGATTGTCCTGTTTTTAAACGGTTTAATGTTGGTATAACATCAGCAAGGTATTTTTATGTTATACAAGCATTTAAAATAAAATAAAAAATACCTAATTCTTTACCGTTAACCATTAACAACCGATTACTGCAGATATCCCATCAGGAAAGGTACCTTGGTCTTGGATGATAAACAAGCGTGGCAGCCGCATATCGAGTAATGAGCAGACGTTTGTTAACCGACAAAAAAGACGGAGGTTCTCAATTCGACCGTATATTTTTTTTTTTTTTTTTTATGTCTGTTCAGCCCTCACTCCGTTATTTATGAACCGATTTTGATTATTCTTTTTTTGTTAGATAGGGTATACCTCAAGGGTGGTCCCATGTCAAGGAAGTCAGGATCTGATGATGGGATCCTGAAAAAATTGAGAGAAACCCTCGAAAATTGTGGGAACGTTTAGTGTGTATTGTAAGTGTTTCTTTTTACTTTTCATTACTTTATCAGGTATTGCGTTTAGAAATCATCATCATTTTTCATCATCATCATGATGATGAAAAAAACCATAAAATAGAATCTTTTTAACAAAAAATTAAACCGACGAAAAGAACTAAAAAGCAAAAAATAAATAAACCTTAAGTCTTAAGTATTGAGCTTATTTACATAAACTATCTAATTTTATATATACTTATTTTGAGTCGGCGCCAAACAACAAACTGATTAATTATCAAAATTTTATTTGGCGCCGACTCAAAATAAGTTTATATAAAATTAGATAGTTTATTTAGTTCTTTTCGTCGGTTTAATTTTTTGTTAAAAAGATTTTATATGTTCAGAAATCAGAAATTAATTTGTGATACATAGGTACCATTGATGGTCAAATAATATTGCATTTTTATCTTCTCTATGATCTGCCCATTACGCGTAGGTACAAATATTTAAAAATGATTACAAATTGGAATTAAACAAAAAAATACAATAATAATTAAAGTCAACATGAAAACGCAATGCGGGGGCGCTCGCAGCGCACAATGCAGACTGTAATCGCTGTCGGTGACAAAACTGCTGACGCGTAGCCAGGGCTACATCACTCGCTCGAGGTCGCGTTTTATATACCTACCAATTTAGCTTACCGTGCACGGGAAAAGTGTCAGTAGGGGCGACAACGTGTAGCTGAGAGCACGCACGGCAGAACGGTATTCTCCGTAAATAAAAACAAAATGTCAAATCGAACTTATTATGAAGTGGAGATGTTTTGTTATTGCTAAATGTATTTATTATGTAAAATTGCGTTATTGCTAGATGTCAGTGATTTGTAAAATCCTTTAAAAATAAGTTGCAAAAATGATTTTAGCTATTACTTTTTTGTCAATATAATATAAAAATACTTTAGGTGTTTATTCTTTACTCGCCATTGCCACGTTGCTTTACTTATAATAAATAATAGTTATCTTCTCAACAAAAAAATAAATGTTATCTATATATATATATATTCTATACAATGTTGTACTAAATCAGGATTTGAGTGATTGGCCAGAGTGATGTTGTAATAAATGTAGTCTATTAAACCGTCAATAATAAACCCATAATTTCTACGAAAGGTGACGCACTTAGTAGGTGTGGACTGCCAGCGTATTCATTTGTTGTAACTTGTATAGTAGGCAAGGCGAACTGACGGCTGCTTCTCTCAGACAATATGTAATATAGTTAGAAATATAGTGAAAATAATAATAAGAGCTACTGAAATGTAAAACATATTAAGAGTTTTTATTTGAGTAGTTATTTGTTATTTAATACTTTTGTGTAACATAATATGTAATACAAAAGTATTAAATTATAAGAGTATCTTTCTCTAGTCTACGCAACAGCCATTACTAGCAACCCGCCCCAGCTTCGCACGGGTAGCAGAGACGTCTTCAGCAATCATAATCATATTTCAACCAATTTACACAAAACCTTAACAAATTACATACCTAAACCTTCCTCAATAATAGCTCTATCTATTGATGAAAACCGCATGAAAATCCGTTGAGTAGTTTTTGAGTTTATCGTAGAGTAAAATGTAGTGATAGTGATGTATATGTCTACAGCATCAACATTTTATGTTACTATTGAAGGTTTAAGGATATTTTAATTTCCTATAAAAATTCAAGATATAAATTTCATAGGGGAAATAATTTTATTAATCATTATATAAAACTCAACACCCATTTTTATTATCAAGTGTGTGTTCCGATATGCACTGCGAGCACTATAAGAACTGACGTCAATTTAGTATATTGCGAAGCCGTTCCTTTATAATTAGCTTTACTGGTTACTGTTTAATACGGAACACAGTCCAGTATACTGCCATCTATGTTTTTGACGCTGTTTTGACGTGAAAATAATTATCATATAATTATATGTACAAGTTATCTGTTCAACAAGAAAAAAAATTGTTTGAATGCAGTTATATTTAAAAATTTAATATTCAAGTCAATTTTTGTTGTCATTAATTGTCAATTGACAATAACTCGCATAATAAAAGTAAGTTTACTTTTTATTAAAAGAAAATATTGTTTTTTAAGTAACCGAATGCATAATAACTTTATAACCGAATTATTTAAATGGGGCTATGTACGGTAAAAGTGATGAACATAATTCAACAAATAATTGTTTATTATTTAACTGGAATAAAAAATTTAGTTGATCACATGATCAAAGCACTGAGAGCACCTTTCCTCGAAAACGCCAGTGCTCACAGTACAAAAATGGCTACGATTTATGACGTCATATACTTCCCTAGGATACTGCGGCAGTATACTGTCAGTCCATAACGGAACGAAATTATCCCCATTAAACTATTTGCACTGGCTACTGTTCCCAGAAAGGTTTGTACAGTCGCGGAACAATCATTTTAGGTGACCCTCAAATGATTGTTCCGCGACTGTACTAACAGGTAAGCACCACATGCACTATCATTACATTCTGTTAAGTAATAGAAAATGGTGAAATTCATAATTAGGTATTTAAAGAATAAAATCAAATCAAATTAAATAAAATGAAATCAAATGAACCAACAAACCAATCAAACTGAATCAATTCAAATAAAATTAAATCAATTCAAATGGAATCATGATTTGATTGTAATTATATCAAATCAAACCATATCAAATAATTATTTTGTTTTTTAATTTTAAAGGTTGAGAACCTCTGCTTTTTGCGAACGGCCGCTCCGAATAAGTCGGTAATTTCTGACTCATGTTTTAGCTGTAAGTTTTCCAAACATAATAAAATAAATACTTAAGTGAATGTTGTAAATGGTCAATATAAAGTTACAGTACAAACCTTCTAAAACAAATGTTCAACATTGGTATACAATGATTTTACCCAGGAATTTTACGGGTATTGACTGGCGTGTTGGTCTAGTGGCTAGTGACCCTGACTGCTGAGCCAGAGGTCGTTGGTTCGATTCCCACCCACATGTTCCATGACAAATAATTGTGTGATGAGCATGATCATTTGTTCTGAGTGTAATTTACCTGTGTATTTAGAAATATACAAGTAGCTATGTTTATCAGCAATCTGGTTACGATAGTACAGGCTCTGCCTAGTTTGCGATCAGACGGCCGTGCGTGAGACGATGTGTGAAGGTATTATTATAATTGACCCAACGTGTATTTTCTAGCCGCCCATCTCTAGTACAAGGTTAACCCATTAATGAAAGGATGCTATGAAATATAACTATCTAAATTGTTATTTAAAATTATTAAAAAAACAAAATATTAGTCAGTTTTTCGACTACTTTGTTCGTTTTGTATAAATAATACTCCTACCTACCTACTTCTTAAATATGACGAGACAAAATTAAATAAAGGTTTGTAGGTAATTGATACTATTACTAGCCGTTCCCAGCTGTTTCAGCCGCTCCCGAGGGTCGTAGCGTGATATTACTAGCATAGGCTAGTTATAATATACCTGTATAAGGTTATAGAACCTTCCTCAACGCTCTATCATACCTATACAAAAATTATTATTCAATTCTAACTGATAGCTCCAGAGATTAGCGCTTCTAGAAAACAATCAAACAAAAAACTTCAGCTTTATTATATTAGCACATGTGCATTGTGCGTGTTATAAACAGTTAAGGTAGGTAATAAATTAAAAACGAGATACAACAACAATTGTTACCATATTTTTTCTCAACCGTACCGAGATCGAACAAAACACAGCCCGCCGCACTCCTCGCTCAACAAATATTAGTTGTTTGACGAGTTTTCGACCAGCATAAACATAAATACATACCAGTCAGTTTTAAGAACTGCAATAGATAAGTACCTACATAGCGCGGTATTGCGCTCTCGGTTGCGCGTTATTTTATTTCAAAATTAACATTACCTTCAATAAAACATACTTAGGTTATAGTGATTTGTGATTATATACATGAATATCAAAATGCAAATTGTAATCATTGTGTTGTCTACGGCCTTGTGTTATTCACAAGTTCAAAAACCGTATAATGATTTGCCAAACCGTATAGGTAACTTTTCCGTAAAAACATTATATTATACATCAAGAACATTACAGGATGGACAAAACTTAATTATGTCTCCATTGACCATTTGGACTGCACTCGCTGCTATCGCCGAGGGTGCTCTAGGCGATACAAAAATACAGATCTCCAACGCAATAAGATGGAGAAGAAAAAAAGATGGGACCGACAGCTACAAGGAGATCAGTCAGTGGTTGAAAGTGAACACAAACACTGTGAAACTAGCCCAATTAAATACAATGTTCGTTGACCAAAATAGTTTATTGCTAAGGGATTACCAGGACATGATTAAAATGGAATATGAAATTAATGCCATTAGTTTAAACTTCAGTGAAAGTGTTCGTATAGCAAAAGTATTAAACAGAGTGATTTCAAATGTCACAAATGGTTTGATAAAAAACATCGTTGAGCCCGATTATTTTCAGAATTCAAATATGCTGCTATCAAGCGCCATACACTTCAAGGGCCAGTGGTCAGTGGCGTTTAACAGGAGTTCAACAACAATACTGCCCTTCTACGACAGTAGTGGTCAGAAAATAGGAGATGTGAACATGATGTATAACAGATTTACATATCCATTCACAAACTTCAGGCAACTACAAGCTAAAGTTATAGAATTGCCTTACGGTGACGGAAGTAGAGTATCCATGTTTATTATGTTGCCAAATCCTGGCGTGTCGGTTGAAGAAATGTTTATAAACTTTGGAAACATTGATCTGGACACATTTTTTGAAGAAATGAAAATATCTAGAGAAGAATATCCAGATGATGAAGTAGACTGCTTCCTTCCCCGTTTCAAGGTGGAGTCGGAATTAGATTTAAAAGGAGTATTGAAAAGCGGTTTCGGTATTAGGGATTTGTTTGAACCGAAAGAGGCTCTTTTAGCTCTTATTGCGAGGACGCCATTGTACGTATCCAAAATGTTTCATAGAGCTCAAATAGAAGTGACAGAAGAGGGTACCATAGCTGCAGCTGTCACTGTGGCCGTGTTCCAAAGTCGTATCCCAATAATAACCTTCAACGCTAATAGACCTTTCGCATACCTCCTGGTGGAAAAAGTTACTAATACTATTGTAATGGGTGGAATTTATAAGCAACCTTCTTTATATTGAGAGTAATTTATATTATTTAACTTGTGTTCTGTATATATATTGTGGCACCAACTTTTACTGGCGCTAAAAGTAAACAGAAGTCTTGGTCTTGAACAAAAATTAAATTCAAAAATTGTATTACAAACACACACATAGAAGATTTGCGATACTAATAAATGTAAAACGTTTAAATACCTAATTATTTTAGTACACATATATATACTTATGAACATTAGCATTTAGTTTTAATTTATTATAATTTATGATTGCTTCCGGATTGAATATCGTATTTGTTGATTGGTCCAAGGATAGGCTCTCAATGGTCCCAATTCTGTTACTCCACTCGCTAAATTAAAATTCACTAAATTTTCTTCATATAAGATGTAAACCTTGTACACTTCAAAACAAGGTCTTATTTCAAATTAAAACAAGTAGGTAACATATGTCACTATGAAAATAAGCAGTTTATTTGTCGACTAAAGTCTGATACGCTTAAATAAACTTTAATACCACGTAGCGAGAGCTACTATCCGTTGAATGCCATCTCTTTTGCTCTGTTTTTAGTAAGCGTCTTCGTAAGTGTAGATTAAAAACACGTTATCCTTGTTGGTTTTGAACAAGTTTTTATACGGCAATTATACAGCGTTTGAATAAATGGAGACTCTCGCTGCGTTTAAATAAAGTTGAGTATACGTCGACAGGTTTCAGTGAAATTTAGTGGCGCTGAGAAATAGATGCCAGTAACAAATATACCTTATTACAAATAACACTAGGTTGATTTCATATGAAGAAATTAAGTCAGGTTTTAGTTTAGTCGAGTGTACAATAGAATTGGCGTCTGGGAACGAGAGTCTTCATTTATTCAAACGCTGTATAATTGCCGTATAAAAACTTGTTCAAAACGAACAAGGATGACGTGTTTTTAATCTACACCTACGAAGACGCTTACTAAAAACACAGAGCAAAAGAGATGGCATTCAACGGATAGCGGCTAAAGTTTATTTAAGCGTATCAGACTTTAGTCGACAAATAAATTGCATATTTCGATAGCGACATATGTTACCTACTTGTTTCAATTTGAAATAAGACCTTGTTTTGAAGTATACAAGGTTTACATCTTATATTAAGGAAATTTTGTGAATTTTAATTTAGCGAGTGAAGTAACAGAATTGGGACCAATATCTAATATTTTAATTTAATATGATATATGTAGTAAGGAATCTCTACAGTGATCCTAACTCTCGGTCAAAGCTATGTTGCAGGTTTACCACTAAAACCCGTATATAAACTTGGACAACTTGGTGGACACAATAATAATATCAGAAAAATAGTAAAATTTTAAATAAAAGCTCTTGATCTATAAAAAGTTTGTAATAAATAATTAACTAAAAAACGCTCGAATAGATTCACGGTTGAAAAACATACTGTGTGTAACACCTACCTAATCAAATATTGGAAAATGTCAATTTCAGCAATAACAAATAATAATTACTGATTAATTCACACGTCACCTAGTTAATATTCCTAATATTTTATTCTTTATTTTCTGTATCAATTAAACTCCTGCAGAACTCCCTCCTATCATCAAACACGTGACAAAATCACGTGAGTTTAGATGTCGTGTTTATTTTAATAGATTTTTATATTTTCTGAAGATTTTTATGTTGGTAATAATAACTCAAGAGGAAAAATAGTAATAGGTAATTAGGTTTCTCAGAAGCGACTAAAGATTTCGAGGAAAAATGCCGGCTCGACTCCGCTCGATACCACGACCTCACAGAAAACCGGTAGTGAAACAATGCTTGCATTGCTCTTCGCCGCGTTAGTGAGGTTACCAGAGGCCCTAACCCTTCCCTCTCCCCTATTCCCGTCCTTCCCTTCTCCCCTCTTCCCCCCTCCCCCTCTTCTCTTACTTCCACCTTAAAGGGTGGCAACGCACTTGTGAGTTGTGACTCTTGAGTTACAGGTGCCCATGGGCGGCGGTAGTCATTTACCATCAGGTGACCCGTCTGCTCGTTTGCCCCTTATAACATAAAAAAAAAAAAAAACTTTACAAGTAGGTATTTATCATTCAAACAGGAAAATTGTCAAACAAATGTATAGTTATATATTAAATATGTATATACATAACTTTCCAAATATACACATGTAAACACTAAACAAGGTTATACATAAAACAATTGAATATGAAATTTAATTTTGTGCACGTAGCCATTTTGTGCACCTACCTACTTAGCCACGTACCTACCAAAGCGTACCTATACAAACACTACGGTACCTACATGTGTACATAGACATTATGTCGATGTGCACATCACAGTCGAAACGATGTTACGTAGAACGGAAATCTGATTATATCAGAGATGATTATAATATATGTGTACAGTGACATCAGATAGCTGGTTTAGCAGTGGAGGTTTTGATAGTCATGGGTAGCTGTTCAGTTAACGTTAAACCCGATTTTTTTAAACTAAAACAATTATTACAAGTTTGCTTAATCAGAGATTTTATACTTCTACGCGACATGCTTATTGCTTAGTAGAATAATCGATATTGCATACTGGTTACCTATATTAAAACATTGTAAACTGTAGTCGCATGTACGAATTCGAACAATATGACTTTATTACTTTTGTTTACTTGAATTTAAATACCTATATAGCTAAACTTTAGCTTATGAAGGCTTGCATCAACCGAATTGCAACCCTATTTTTAATAAACCTTGACCCTATATTCACTATAGGCCTTACACCAGAAAGGAATTGCTATCAAATTACTAGGTACTATTCCGTAAAGCAGGTAGGTAACACCCCTTGCCGCAGGGTGCAAAGTCCGTAAGTGCCCGTGCCCGGAGCCCCAAGCACCCTCACTAGAGATAAAACTATAGGGAATCACATGACCGTCTCAGTAAAACCAGCTTAGCATACACTAGTATTCAAACAATTGTAACAACTCCACTAAAAATGGGATGGTCGTTAGGTATGATAGGATTTGGCTGGCCCTTCAAGTAGTTCAACTTGGTTGGCCCTTCGAGATGTTCAACTTGGATGGCCCTTCGAGTGTTCAACTTGGCTGGCCCTTTGAGTAGTTCAACTTGGCTGGCCCTTCGAGATGTTCAACTTGGCTGGCCCTTCGAGGAGTTCAGACACGCCTGTAGATTGATTACCAGCGGCCTAAAGAAAACATACCTTAAATCTTATCCTCACTAATATTATAAATGCGAAAGTGAGTTTGTTTGTAACCCTTTCACGTGTAAACTACTCAATCATCATGATTTTTTATACGTAGACCTTACTAGGGGTACAGGGGTATTTTATAACCACCTAGCTACTGACTTATCTAGAAGGTAGCAGCCCTGACAGCCAGTGTCGTAACTAAAATCAAAATCAAACATCCTTATTTCATAAAATACTTTAAAATCTAGGTATGTTTATAAAAATGAATGTATGTTTTTTTGTCCTCTATGCGTTCCGAAACCATTAATCAGATTGTGATGAATCTTTGGCAGGGTTTTCTGGGGACGCCCGCCGACGCCTGGCTAAAAAAATGGCATTGCAACGCATGTCGGATGCAGCTAGTTAATAATAATAATAATTTCACACACCGCACACATGGCCGTTTGATCCCAAACTAGGCAGAGCCTGTACTATGGTAACCAGACTGCTGATAAACATACTTATATACTTCTAAATACATAGATATTATAGGTTAATTACATCCAGACACAGAACAAATGAATGATCATGCTCATTACACAATTAATTGTCCTGGGCTTGAATCGAACCCACGACCTCTGGCACAGCAGTCAGGGTCACTAACCACTAGACCAACAGGCCAGTCAAATTGTTTGATAACGTCTTTTTAGGGTTCCATACCTCGAAAGGAAAAAACGGAACCCTTATAGGATCACTTTGTTGTCCGTCCGTCTGCCTGTCTGTCAAGACCCTTTTTTCTCAGGAACGCGTGGAAGTATCGAGCTGAAATTTATATCAAATACTTAAGTCTACTGTCCCTTAGAGCTGTGACATAATCAAATTTCTAAGCCAACGCAATCTAAAGATACAGCCGTTTATGCCGCAAATTTTCGACACTCAAAATCTACAGGGTACTTCCCGTGAACTAAGAATCTTGAAATTTGGTACGAAGCAACGTCTTAGAGCACAGATAACGGAAAAATTGCGAAAACCATAAATTTTTTGTAACATCATATAATAAAAATATTTTACGGAACCCTCGGTGCCCGTGTCCGACTCGCACTTGGCGAGTTTTTTTTTGTACTAAAATTTAAACATTATAGATCAACGCAATGTCACAGCCACAATAAGTTGCTTTGTGAAAAGTAAAACAAATAATACATAAAAAATAAATAATACCCCGTTGCAAATACGTAAGATCGCTATCTGCCAATGTCGTTTTATAACCGCCCGTTTCCAAGTAAATGTATAAATCTAAATACTGGATTATATCAATTATTAACATTGGCCATTAATAGAAGTATTTGATTTATAATCACATGCTGACTCAAAGCGCGTCAAGGTCGATTTTTTTATTAACCGGTTAGCCTTTTAAGGAAATTATTGACAAATTACCATAGGTTTTACTTACGATACGACGAAATATTACGTGTCTTTGTATCTAAGAATAGGTACCTACAAGGGTGCCGGTGATTACATATTAACCTATGTTACGTGATTTCAATGGCTTATATAAATGCATTGCATAATGTGCATACGCTACACTTTAGTACCTATAACAACTTAGATAGATGTAGGTACTCTTTATTGTAAAATAAAGATAAAACACAAAATATTTTAGACAGAAGATTCTTACTAGTAAATGTTATCGCAGTTTGCGATCTCTTCCAGGCCAGTGCGATCGCACCGGGCAGTCATGCGGGGGCGCCGAAGTCTACAGGACACCGGTCACCGACTCATTACTATAATCGTTATTAATCTATAGGGGCAGGCTAATAACCAGCTATCAGGCTGATATCTATGGTAAATACTTACGTAGTCGTCTAAATACTTGTCTACCATAATGGACTGTACTACTGACATGACACTAATGAAGAAGAAGTCGAAGTACGAGAGTATTTTGTTGCTTATAAGCCGGTAAGTGTTATTATTTAAAAGCAGGACTCACTGGCCTCCTTCTTGATGCAATGGTACAAGAATTTGTCTTGCACATTAGTTACTGAGCATTTAGATAAAGGAAGGAAATGCCTGACGATATTCTTAGATCTCAAAAAAGCTTTTGACACCGTTTCGGTTCCAGCCCTTGTGGCCAAACTAGAGAGTAGTGGAATTAGAGGAACTCCTCTGAATTTGTTTAAGGATTACCTTTCAGGTAGAAAGCAAAGGGTCAAGATAGGATCATACGTTAGTAGTGAATAGTGATACAGAGGTATCTTACGGCGTACCTCAAGGCAACTTTTTAGGCCCAACATTATTCCTAATGTATATAAACGATCTATGTGACCTAAAAATCAATAATGCAAAAATAATTTCATACGCCGACGATACTGCTGTGACATTTTATGGCAGCACGTGAAGTGACGTTAAGTGCAGCACAGAGATAGCCATGGCCCTTGTAGCTAATTGGCTGAACGACAACATACTAACATTAAACACAGTTAAAACTAACTATATATGTTTTACCATCACTAATCGTACCCAACCACATAAAGATTTTGCAATCAGAATTCATTCATGCGACAAAACTAACACAAATAATAGCTGCATGTGTCCTATAATCAGTAAAGTGTCACAAACAAAGTATTTAGGTGTCATAGTGGACCAGAGCTTGTCATGGAGTTCCCATATTGAACACGTTACTGGAAGAATGAGAAAACTATGCTGGATTTTTAAAACACTCAGACAAATCGTTCCGACTGATATAAACACAACGACAGGTCATTCTAGAAATATCCTAAATGAAATCTACATTGCCCTTGCACAATCAGTTTTAGTGTTGTAAATACGATAGCCAAATAATATGCAAGTAGTGGACTGTATAACACGGTAATTTAATGATGAAAACAAAGACTTAACAAATTGCGTTTACGGAACGTTAGAATTATAAATACGTAAATAGGAAGCGCGTAACATGTGTGCGTCGAAGCTCGTAACAGCTGACTGCTTAGCGAGGCGCGTTGGCCGGCGGCGCGGGCGACGCGCGATGTCCGATATCTTCGTCTCGCTCTGGCCGCCGCCGCCGCTTAGGTGTTGAGAGGTCTCAACATACTCCCCCGGTTGAAGAATCTTCAACAGAAGACCCCACGGGTAGAGGGCAGATGGTGTTGAAGGCGCGCCGAATGACACCCTTACGTGTCCGGATGTCAGCGACTCTGACGATGCCATCTCTACCAGGAAGCACCTTTACAATTCGTCCTAGAAGCCAGAGTAAAGGCGGTGAATTTTTGTCTATAATGACGACAAGGGTCCCTTCCTTCAGCTCTCCCGACGATCGACGCCATTTGGTTCGCTGTTGCAGCCACAAAATGTATTCATGGGTGAAGCGTATCCAGAAATGCTGCTTTAAAAACTGAATGCGGTGAAATCTCTGTAGGTTGTTGATGTTGGCAGTCTGGATCTGTGGATGAGGCAACATCACGAGTGATCGTCCAATAAGGAAATGGGCTGGAGTCAATGGGGTGAGGTCTGAAGGATCATTGGAGAGTGGAGTGAGAGGTCTTGAGTTCAAGATAGCCTCTACTTCAATTAAGCAAGTTGCCATTTCCTCGAAGGTCAAATTCGTTAATCCTAGAATGCGTTTAAGATGGTGCTTAATAGACTTTACTGCGGATTCCCATAATCCGCCAAAATGTGGAGTGTACGCAGGTATGAAAGAGAAGTTAATACCAGGATCAATTTCACTGCAGTTAAGGTCTTGTGAAATAAGCTTTGCCAATTCATTGAAGGCACCGACAAATGTTGTGCCGTTATCTGAGAAAACGTTACGCGGTTTTCCCCTTCGAGCAATAAAGCGGTTCATGGATGATAGAAAGGCCTCCTTCGTCAAGTCAGACACGAGTTCGAGATGAACGGCTCTCGTAGCCAAACACACAAACACACATATAAAGCTTTTAACGAGCCGACATCCTCTGCCCTTACGGTCAGCTATCATGATTGGACCAGCATAGTCGACCCCTGTATCTAAAAAGGGAAATTCTAAGTGTAAGCGTTGCTCTGGAAGGCTACCCATCATCGGTTGAACAGTGCTGGCCTTAATTCTACAGCATTTTACACATTGATGCGTCACCTTTTTAGCCAAGTTCCTGCCGCCAATAGGGTAGAAGTGGTGACGAATCGTGGCGAGCAGTAGTTGAGGTCCTGGGTGTAAAAGTCTTGCATGGTACATGTTAAATATTAATTGGCAAATAATATGGGAACTAGACAATAGAACGGGATGTTTAACATTAAAATCATAAAATGAGTTATTCAACCTGCCTCCAACACGAACTAGATTACAAGTTTTATCAAAGAATGGAGACAAGGAAAGAAGTTTATTTTTAGGTGGTAACTGTTTACCTGTTGATAATAAGTTGTACTCCTCAGGAAAGGACTCAATTTGACTAAATTTACAAAGTAAGTATAATGAGTCAGTTAATTCAGAAGATGTAAGATGTCCGCTATTAGATACTTGTTTTCTACAATTGTTTATAAAACGCAAGACGTATGCCATCATACGTTGTAAAAGATAGAAATTAGAAGAAAATTTTGCAAATAAGTTATTAATTACATTTTCAGTATTGTTTGGTATGTCAATGTGATGAGATGAAACCGTGTCAGGTAAGATTAAATCTTTATGATTCGAATCAGGGAATTGAGGCCATGTGGTTGAAGGTTTTCGAAGAAACTGTGGCCCTGACCACCACAATGAAGACGACAATAGCTTGTCCGCTCTGAGTCCACGCGAAGCGAGGTCTGCGGGGTTTGAAAGAGAAGGGACATAGCGCCAAGGCCTTCCCCCCACAGCTTCCTGAATTTCGGAAACTCTATGCCGTACAAATGTCTTCAGGTGTGCTGGTGTGGTAGACAACCAGCCCAATACAATGGTTGAGTCACACCAAAAGTGTACTTCATGAAAGGTAAGTGTAAGTGATTGACAAACCTTTGTGTATAGACGTGAACCTAATAACGCACCACAGAGTTCGAGGCGGGGTATGGTTGTTGATTTGACAGGAGCTACCTTACTCTTAGCGGTAAGTAGATGTACGTTCACCTCCCCGTTCTCAGATTCACTGCGTACGTAAATACATGTACCATATGCCTTTTCAGACGCATCGGTGAAGACATGTAATTCAAGAGAAGACGCTGACTCACATGTAACCCACCGAGGTATCTTGAGCTCGTTCAGAAGAGGCAGAGAATTCCTAAAGTCACTCCAAAAGGGCTGAACCTCTTCAGGAACAGGGTCATCCCAAGAACATCCTGTAATCCACAAATGTTGCATTAGGATTTTGGCCTCCACGATGCAGGGAACAACTAAACCGATTGGGTCAAAAATTTGAGCTATGACTGACAGGATATGACGTTTACTGATGATGTCGCTTGAGGCAAGGTTTATGGAGAATGAAAATGTGTCAGTAGAGCACTTCCAGTTTAACCCGAGAGTCTTAGATATTTCGTTATTACTAAGATTTACGAAATCAGAACTAACTTGATGTTCGCAAAGACCTTGTAATACTTCCTTTGAGTTAGATTGCCATTTACGGAGGTTGTATTTTGCAGACTGAAGAACGGTGATGACCTTTCGGCATTTGCTTAAAATCTCAGCAACAGAGGAGCCACTAGAGAGGTAATCATCAACGTAAAAGTCGTGTTCAATGGTAGAGCGAATTGAAGGGTCATCACACTCCATCGCTAGTTGCATCAAACATCTAGTGGCTAAGAAAGGGGCAGAAGCGGTGCCATAAGTCACCGTGTTTAAAGAGTAAGTTTTTAAAGGATGAGTCGGCTCTGATCTCCAAAGTATTTTTTGAAGAGGTCTATGAATGTCATTTACGCGAGTAACTCTGTACATCTTTTCGATATCTGCGCTTACAACAATCATATGTTGCCGAAATCGAAGCAAGATAGATAATAAGTCATCTTGTAGAGGAGAGCCAACCATCTGTATTTCATTAAAGGACTTACCTGAGGTTGTACGAGCCGAAGCATCAAAAACCACTCTAAGCTTGGTGGTCGTGCTCGACTCCTTCAAGACACCATGATGAGGCAGGTAATTGGAGTATATAGAGTTGGAATTTTGATGATTGTACTCGGTCATGTGACCTAACTCCATGTACTCATTCATGAAGCTGACATATGATTCTTTGAGATACGAGTCTTTAGTTAATCGACGTTCCAAAGACAGGAAGCGACGCTTAGCCATTATGTATGAATCACCCAAGACGTCAGGTGACTCCTTAAGAGGAATGTTCACAACAAACCGTCCATCTGAGTCGCGATAAGTAGTATCTACGAAAATTTCTTCGCAGGATCGCTCTTCGTTCGTGAGTTTGTGTCGAGTTGCTATTGAATCCAACTCCCAGAATCGATCTAAGTTAAGTTTTAAATCATTTGCAAGTAAACAAACATGAGACATAGGGTTAGACTGATGTGAGACGCCTGAGACTAGCCAACCTAATTTAGAGTCAAATAACGTGGGCTTGTTTTTTCCTAACGGAATACGGTTATTGCCTATGACTCCCCAAAATACTTCCGCGCCGACAAGAATGTCAATAGAAGACGGAGTATAAAAGTGAGGATCGGCAAGTACAACATTTGTAGGTATACATATGTTGTAAGTGTCAACAAAAGTATTAGGTACTGATGATGATACCTTAGGTAAGATATAACAATCAATATCCAGATTAAACTCGCTATTAAACGATTTGAATGAAATCGAACATCCGTATGAACAATCGGAAGATTGATTGTTTATGCCTCTGACTTTGGAATTTACAGAGTAAATAGGAAGGTTAAGCTTACGGGTTAACTCCTCAGTTACAAAATTTGCAGTACTCCCGTTATCCAACAAGATTCGAGCAGTGTGTAGATTGCCTTCGGCGTCTGACACCCTCACGAGTGCTGTGGAGAGTAAAACAACACGAGATGTACTGTGATGATTAACAGATAATGCAATGTTTTGATTGGAGTTAAAGGAAGATTCATTGTCAATATGTAATAAGGTATTATGTTTTTCACGGCAGTATTTACAATTACCTAATTTGCATTTGTGAATATTGTGACCTGGACGTAAACAATTCAGGCACACATTTGAACCTTGAGCCTTTTTAATACGAGCTTGAACGGGTAAATTTCTAAACTTTTCACATTGAAATATAAAGTGATCTTGACTACACATAGGGCAGGATAACGGTTTAGTGTTATTTTCAGTGGTAACTGCAAAAATTTTAGGTTTAGTGCTCAAGTTTATATCACTCCTATATTTCAATGACCCAGATTCCTCAAGCGTCTCTAGTAGGTCAGCTCTGTTACTGATGAACCTAATGAAAACATCTAATGTTGGAGTGTCAGGTAAGGAATTTCTATGCTCTTCCCACTCACGATTCGTCACCTGATCTAATCTACTGGTCATGATGTAAATGATGAGTGTGTCCCAGTGCTGAACAGGTTGACCAAGAGTAGACAAAGCTCTTAAGTTTTTGTTAGTGGTATCAACTATGTGACGTAATGACTTACTTGACTCTTTGTTGATGGGCTGCACATTGAACAAAGCTTGGACCTGATTATTTACAAGAAGTCTTTTGTTATCGTACCTATCACAGAGTAAGTTCCAGGCAGTGTCATAGTTATCGGATCTAAACCCAAGATTATCAATGACCAGAGAAGCGCTACCTTTTAAAGAAGCACGAAGATAATGTAGCTTATTAATTTTATCTATGCTCTCATTGTTGTGTATAATAGAAATAAAGGTGTCCCTAAACTCCAGCCAATCATGATAGTTGCCAGAGAACTTAGGTAAATCAATTTTAGGCAATCGAACTGAGTTGTGTTTGTGCGTTTGAGAAGTACAAGATACCACCTCGGACGCGGGGCCCTCCGTCAGAAGCTTGCGAGCGTCGCTGATCAGCTGACGTGCAGTTGCTACCAAGCCGTAGTACTGCTTTTCGAACTCCTCACGCTCCGCATATTGCTCGCTGGGGTCGTCCAACAACGCCTCCAAGTCGGTCTGTAAAGTGTCGTATTTCTCATATAAACTTTCGAATGTGTTAAGTCGATATTCGATTTCAACAACTTGGACCTCACTTAACTTCTCACAAGATTGAGCTGTTTTTAAATAAGAAGAAAATTGCGTAAGCTTAGCCTTAAGTGATGCTCGCCTTTTAATACAGCTTTTCATCTCAGCCATTTTGTAAATTAGCGTGCACAGAAATTAAAACCAAAAGACAATGAAATTAAAAAAATATTTATGCTAAGCAAAAAGTTCCTGTCTGAAAATTAACAGCAATGTATCACAAAATAATTTTTGAGCAAAGGTGCTAGGCAATTATTGCTATAAAAATGTTGTAAGGCGCTTTGTATTTTTATAGCAGTTGTTAAAATGAACTTAAAAATAATTAAAGCCGTGAAATTTGCATGAAATACATTCAATATGATGTAAATGATTAAGTAGTTAACTAATTAATGAATGGATGAAGAGACGCACACACTTAAAAAAACAAAATTGAATACCGCTTTGATGTAAATGACTTGCGAAAATGAAATGACTTGCACTAATTGATTATGTTTAAATAAGCTGAATGAAGTGATAAAATGATAATGATTAAGCTTATGGGATGATTTGAATGATAGGATGTATGTGAAATAATGAAATGACTGAAAAAACTGGAATTGGAACGATCTCACGGTTTTGTTTGTGCAAACCACTGGTGATGACTGAGGCGTGGAGATTCTTCAACAATCTCAAGGCACGACGACACTCTGAAGACCTGGATTTGCTTCCGATGTTAACGTGATGATTTTTCAATGTCCAAAAAAAATCTGTGTTCGTTGGACTTTTGAATTGGCGAAGACGGCTATATGTTGTAACCGTGCCGGTTTTCACGATGTCCAATATGCAAACACGAGCAGGAAGATTGATTGAAAGCACGGAGAACGCAGAAGAATCCACTTGAACACGGAGACGAATGATGACCGTTGCCGATTCAAATTTTTCTTCTCTTCGGTCCAATGTTGACGGGAGAAGGACCAATGTAAATACGATAGCCAAATAATATGCAAGTAGTGGACTGTATAACACGGTAATTTAATGATGAAAACAAAGACTTAACAAATTGCGTTTACGGAACGTTAGAATTATAAATACGTAAATAGGAAGCGCGTAACATGTGTGCGTCGAAGCTCGTAACAGCTGACTGCTTAGCGAGGTGCGTTGGCCGGCGGCGCGGGCGACGCGCGATGTCCGATATCTTCGTCTCGCTCTGGCCGCCGCCGCCGCTTAGGTGTTGAGAGGTCTCAACAAGTGTACTGTATCACAGTATGGGGTGGTGATGTAAAAACTAGATTTATTGAAGTGGAACGAGGACAACGGGCGCTTATAAAGATAATGTATTTCAAAAGGAACAGATACCTAATCAAAGTCTCTATCAGATTAGTGGCCTACTCTCTGTTAGAAAACTTTATATTATTAAAATCGTTTTAAAAAAACACAATACACTTTCATATGATCCTGGTGTAATGCTAGGAAGACGTAAAGATAATATTGTAGAAGTACCAGTTACTAACACTAAATTTGCTAATAGAGGATATACTATACGCGCTACCAAATTATATAATAGAATAAATAAAGAAATACATATATATAATAAACATTAGAATGAATGTAAGAAACTAGTAACGGCTTGGTTAAAGTCACTGACCTATGAAGTGACTGAAAAATATTTCCAAGACGTTAGCTAACTCACACATACACGCAGTCACAAACTCGGACAACCTTGCATACGCGCACACACACACGCACACACATACACACACACAACTTATACACAGCTCATAGACAACTATTTAACAATCATGTAGGTATTGTTACGAGCTGAGGTTCGGGATTAGAGAATTATACCAGATTGTTACCGAAATAGACACAATTTATTTTAATAGATCACAAAATACACAGGGAAACTAGCAACAACACAATTATAAGAAGTTATTACCACTATTACACTTAATTCACTTTTACTTTACACTTTGCTCGCTGTTAATTCACTTGACACTCACTTGAAACTAACTTACTTGACACTCACTTGAAACTAACTTACTTGACACTCACTTGATAACTAACTAACTACTCCGCAATGCCACGCTTTATATAGCAAAACGGTATTTCTAGAAACATTGCGACACCTCTGGTTAATTCTACACAACAATAGAATCCGCTAATACATCGTAGAATATTCTATTAACGGATTACTAACTACTTAGTTCCGTGTTGTCTCAACAGATGGCGTTATTTTGTAGCTCTACACGACTTCCCACAGTCGCCAATAGATGGCGGGATATTCGTAACAGTATTTTAAGTTTAATTTACATTTAGTTATAGAAGAGCGGAGTCTCCTAACACAGGCATTGTTTGCTTCAAAGGAGACTCCAATCACAAATTAATATTTAAGGTGTTATTTTATTGAAAATAAAGATATTTGATTTGATTTGATGAACCATTGTCGAGGTCGAAAGGGAACGATAATAGAGTGAAGAAGACGGTAGAAATAAATAAATGTGTCAAAGCCAATTCTCTGAACCAACATTCTCAAGTATTTTTAACCGGCTTAAAAAAAGGAGGAAGTTCATAGGATATTTTTTATGTATGTGGAGTACGCATACCGCGTACTTCGAACATGCATTATTAAAAATACATCAAAGCATCATACGTCCGCTCTCGACGAAATCAACAGCAGAATGGCCACTAGACATGTGTAGTTCCGGAGCGTAATAGTTCCTGGAACTATGTCCGCAGTCGGAACTATGTCAGTTCTTTCTGACTTGACCAACCTAATAGTTCCAGTTCCACAGTTCTTCGGAACGATCACGCGGATTGAAGGAGCGGCCGAAGCGGTATTGAATGGTGGAACGAATATCGACCTGTCCGTGTGACGTATGCCGGGAGCGTTGCGTTCTGTTCCGTGCAAGGGTGTATTTTGAAAAGCAGGACTTACTTTTATGGACAGAAGGCAACGATTGAAGGCATCAAAGGTGCCTGAGCTACTTTTTATGTTAGCAATTATAAATACAAAATATCTATATATAATATATTATGTATTATGATGTACAATTTTAAATATTACTTAATTATGTATATATACTATCAATTGATTTTAGAGACCAAGCCAACACATTAATGATTTCTGTGCACCTACCTTATGAGATTTCTCCACCACCCCAAGGTTGGCTGGTAGAGAATGCCATCGGCATTAAGTCCGCCTTTGTACATATTGTGCATAAAGATTTAAATAAATAAATAAATAAATTAATTTAAAATATTTAAAGTCTAAATTAATTGATATTGTTAACAACCACCATGTATGTCCGAGGAACTGTCTGAACCGAAATAAAACTGTTAACTACAATGTCCGGATAAAACTAAGAAACTAGATAGTTCCTCGGACATGTTTCCTGGAACTAGTCCCGACAAGGAAAGGAACCGTTCCAGGTTCAATCCCATGTCGGACATGGTTTGCGCATGTCTACACGTTTCACGGGTTTTATACCGCGCCGTACCGTATTATTATATAGTCACGCACACAGCCAGCGATAACTCTCGTAAGCAACAACGCAATGTGATTGGTTGCTTACTGAAAGACTTTGTATTGGTCAATCCACGTATTGTACGGAATATGATGTAGGTACCTATACAACTTGTATAACCAAATGTAACTAGCGTAGATTTTATCAAATATAAGTTCGATTCCAACATTCCCTGGTGTTTCACTTCATACTAAAAACGGATCAAAAGCTCATGGCTTAGCCGGTCTAGTCAAAAGTACCTACCTCTCCTTGCTACAAGTGATAGGTACCCAGTTAACTACGGTACGAAGGCTGATCATATCAGCTGGGCCGATTAAGTAGGTACCCTGACCCCTGATCAGCCAGCTGGCACAGACATTGGGACAAGTACATACACATCAATTCATCGGGTCAGCTACCCCTAACAGCTGACACGAAATGTACTTTACCCGATTACTCGAAGACGACTAGACAATATATGAAAAATATTGTTTTATTTGTAAGGGTAAACTTTCTAGTTAGTCCTATTGCCATCAGGTTAGTCTGATGATAGGATCCTGGAGAAATCGAGGTAACGAGGCGTCGCCAGACGGACTATCGAATATTTGTCTATAAAAGGTGTGGAGCTAGTAAGTCATCCCTCCTTACAGTCCCGACCTGGCACCATGCGACTTTTATTTATTTCGAAAAATTAAAGATAAATTTAGAGGAATTCGTTTTATGAACCCTGAAGATGCCGTGGCTGCGTTTGAAAGTGGAAGATATCCCTAAAGAGTGGGGTCACTGCTTCAGTCAATAGTTCTATCGCATGCGACGGTGCTTAGAAAGCAACGGTAAAAAATTCCCTGAACACCACTTTTCAATTAATTGCTTAACTTTAACATTCCAAAAGTAGGTGAACATCAATATTTCATAAGTAGGTGAAAAGCAAGCGATGCAATGTTTAGACGTGTTAATCAAGGTTTTTCGCTCACGATGCGTTAATTTGCTTATACGTAGGGCGCTACATAAGTTTTGGTGCGGTGGTGCTAGCAGCTGTGTTCCAGAGGAATACTGGAGTAATGCACCTGATTTACACGTATGAAGAGCCAGTGGAGACTACTACATAAAATTTTTATCACAAAGCACAACAAAAGTTCTATAGCGCCCTAGTATGTTATATTGTTGTAATAAGAGAAACGCTGGTGAATTATGATTTAAACTAGATAGATAGATAGATAACACTTTATTTGCACACCAGTCTTACAGTAGAATTATCATACATACATTTGTCATACAGATAATGTACAAAGGGCGGCCTTATGGCAAAATGCAATCTCTTCCAGGCAACCTTAGGATGGATCAATGTGTTTCGGAGAGACAGTTGTAGTTGGAGGTGCATTTAATTTTTTTTATGAAAAACTATAATTACTATAACTAAATCAATATGAAAATATACAGATATCCTGTACATTTAGTCTACTTATGCATACTAATATAAAACATACATAAATATATAATATATACTTAAGTCTATCATATAACAAACATACATATATACATATTTTAATTTATACTCAACATACTTTAATAAGGAAATAATTAACCTAATGTGATAAATAATATTCATGAACCATTTTCTTAAAAATTGTTATTGATTGCGCTCGCCTAATGGTGACTGGCACTAGTTATTTTTACTGAAATAATTATATGAATACGAATATCGATATCACGTGTATCCTCCATTTACGTCGATTAGGTTCTGCCTGGATATGCTCTCACGTTGAATTTACATGTTTTGACATGTATTATGACCCCTAAATCTCTCCCAGGTGTAGGTTATGTGTTTGTGGCATTATGTGGTCCCATCTTTGCAGAATGAGGTCGCACAAAAGTTTTAAAGCGATTGATGTCAGGGCTGTTTGGTGGAAAAGGACACTTCGCTCCGTATTTTCACAAAACTACGCTCTGCAACCAATGGTCTATTGGTTTATTGACCGCTGCTGTTTATACTTGGACTGCAGATAGGTAAATTGTTCGCTGGTCATTTAATTAAAAGAAACCACGAGTGGAAGATACACTGTAGTTTATTGCAATCATAGGGCAAGTAGTTAGTACAATACAAAATGCCCGTTAGTTAGCGAAACAGGAAACAATGCAGCCAACTTAAACTAAGATGTTGTGTTACCAACATATTGGGCAGGGCGACAAAATGATTTTATAATAATCTTAATATAATAAACATTTGAGAACCCCAGAAATATGTAAGTATTTAAAACAATCATGTAGGTACAATGCTTATACCCTTAATCCAACATAAGGATTGACAGTTTAAATTATTTTACTTTTAAAAAGGATTACACTGAAATACTGTTTTAGAATTTTTATTTATCATATAAAACAAAAAACTACAAGAATTATATAAACATAACACTGTAAACCACTAAGGTTTGTGGAGTGTTACACAGACAGTCAGTATCGCATAGTTACAATATTTTTCACATAAGTATACGTCTATCTAGGCAATCTGTTAGCTTATTATAACACTATGAGATCTAGATAATAATCTCCCTAAATGACCTTTAATTATACCTGAAGGTGATTACTACAGTTGTTCAGTTGTTTAAGAAAAAGTCTTTTAGTTCTCTGAACTAAATCCGGCGGTAGCTTGTTTATCAGTCGAGGAATTATGTAGATACCTAGTTCTTTCGACGTACGTGTTGTTTGCGCGCACCGTACACAACCGGTTTTGTGCGTCACCCGCTCGAGTATACACAGGGTGCTCTTTGACGTTTCTTAAATTATATAGATACACAGCTACTAAATTTAAATTGATAAACTTAATGTGTAACAATTGGTATTCAAATGGATAGGAAATACTAAACATTAAATATGTGTTATTAATTTATGTTCAAGAGAACATTTGTGACCTTAAATTAGAAGTTTAAACTATAAGTGTATGAACTAAATTATAAAGATTTTAAATATATCTATGCAAACTTATAGATCTACAGAACAATATAAGTAGCTAACTTATGTGACACATTAATACATAAATTATAAAAAAATAAATTTAATTTAACAATTTACTCATTTTAGTGATAGACCGCTTACGTAAAACTCGTAAGCGGTCTATCACTAAAATGACGTTAAGACGTCACGACTTCTACTATAATGCCGCGTTCCAATAAACAAGAAACGATTCGTTTTGCTTACGGACGGTAAAATTTAGTTGAATTTTCAACGAAAATTTTACCGTTCAAAAGCAAAACGAATTGTTTTTTGTTTATTGGAACGCGGCATAACTCTATTATCAGTAGTCCCTGGAATGACTTGATTTACTCCTCTGGCCATAGGCCAATCAAAAGAGCTAGATTATCATCCTTTCATATAACAAAAGAGCCTTAATGTTTGGATGAACATCAGTCCACTTAAGGCGAGATTGGAGTTATTCCGTTAATCCACCCATGGGGTGGATTTCTGGAATTATATGTAACATTATTTCCTAAAATCTACTCTAAGGTAACCTAGTGTGTACATGTACAGTCGTGCTCAGATCAAAAATAGTTGTTTATATCAATGAAAATGTTACAGATATATAAAATGTAAGAATTCATCCTTAATGTAGTGTGCATCATCGCAGTGTTTACGAAAATAAATGTAAAAACAATAATAATGATATTGATAGTCAATATCATTATTATTGTTTTAGTATGTGTTTATTAGTATATGTTTATTTTAGTAACTACCTACTCATTTATTTTATTTCGTGAGTTGTTTAAAAACAAATCTAATATAAAAAAACGTGTGCGTCTCGGAACGCCCGACAGAAGTGATAACTTAAACGCCAGACTGGCGCCGTAACGCGTTACGTAACGAAGCGGTTTACCCTCCCCTAGGAAGTTATCCCTTCAAAAAAATCTTGACAACACGCCGCCGCCGGCAATTCCAATAAAGTTATTTTAATCTGCAGTAATATACCATCACCATTATCTTTCTCACATTGCGTGCTTCTCTTTTACACTCACAAGACGAGTTACTCTATTAACTTCTAGGAAATGCACTAGATACTGTTTTATTTTTGTGCACTCTGTTATTCGCATCCCACCTTTGAACTTAACTGACGTCAATTAATGTAAAGTGAAATGACTGGATGTTCGCAAGAACCAAAATTAGAATTTATCAAAAAAAATATTAGTGGATTTCAATTTGTTAAAAAAAACGTCGAGTCTGACTCGCGCACCGAGGGTTCCGTTAGCTTATAAGCTTGTAGGTCTACCTACAAGTTTATAAGCTAAGTACGTCCACCTCGGGAATCAACTCTCGAAGACTTTTGCCCTTCTTGTTCGAAAGACAAACTTAACCTTGCGGTTGCGATGCACGACAAAGTCAACAATCCAACCGCAAAATATAAGTTTGTTATCACAAAAACTATTTTTTATGTGTGATATAACAACAAATTATCAACAAATTTCATGATTCAAGGTCAATGGGGAGTATCGATTTTGATTTACCTGCAAAATTTTCAAATTTGTTAAAATGTAAGGCTTAATGGCCGTATCTTTTGATTCGTTGGCGTAGCAGCTTAATTTTTTTTTAGGTTCAAGGGACCGCGACATAAGTAGTTGATGTTAATTTCAACTTGATGCTTTTACGGGTTCCTGACGAAAAGTGTCTGGACACACAGACAGATATAACAACAAATTAACGACTTTTGGATTTTTTCCTTTACTTGTGCTGTCAGACCTTGCTTCTTACCAAATTTTATGATTCTAGGTCAACGGGAAGTAACCTATAGGTTTTGATTTACCTACGAAATGTCCGGAAAATTAAAAATGTCGAGGATCTGTTGTCATTCAAATAAGTAGCTACTATTTATTTTATTATCACTTCTATTTTGTTGTACTATCCGTTTAATTAATTATTTTTAACCCCCAAAGAAAACAGAAGGGTGTTATAAGTTTATCGTGTTTATCTTTGTGTCTGTCTATGACATCGTAACTAAATGGATATACCGAATTTGATTTAGTTTTTATTAGTTTAAAAGGCGACTTGATCCAGAGTGTCAATCTTCTTAGTTATCATTGTTCAGCCGTTTGAGGCTGGTTCGCACTAAAAGCAAAACACAATCTATCGATGATTTTTTTATGTTGTATAAAAGAGGTATATCTACCTGCGTTCAACTTCATGTCACAACTTTATTATTTTTAACCGACTTAAAAAAAGGGCGAGGTTTTAAATTCGACTACATCTTTTTTTTATATCTCATTTTTATATTCTTCTATTTTTACTCGAAGGTGCAATATAAAATTATATTTTATGTTTGAACGGATGGACTAGTTGGTCCCATTGTTATCTGGTCAGGATCTGATGATGGGATCCTAGAGATATCAAATGAAATATTTACAGGACGAGGAAACACTCGGAAAGCACAATTTATTAAAGTGGAACTGATGATGAAGGCACCTTCAGATGGCTACCGGAACCAATCAAACTGTAGTGTTTATTACACTATTTATAATTGGTGCTTATTGTGATGGTACCTCGATGAGCCTAAACAGAGTTAAGCAGTTGTTCGTCTAATCAACAAAGTATTTTTCACGGAAACCAGCTCCCCTCTGATTAGAGGAGGTCTAACGCCCCGCCTTATTCCGCGTTAGACTGTAAGACTCGACCCTGGCTGGACATCTTTCCACTGGCATTCGATGTTTCGATATAATCAATAACAAAACCGCGATAAGAGGATATCCAAAAGTTAATTAGTATGTTTGTACATTTAAATCCTTTGGTATTGGTTTGGTTTTCACTCATATATTCCATCTTAATCTTATTACCTCATAACTACCCCTCGGTAACGACTCACTCCATACTTGGACTTCTACAGCAGACGACAACACCCTGCCAATGATCTGGATGTCGCTGCCTCCGTTGAACCTCGATTACCATAACCCGGAATTATGGTACCCGATAATTCGATTTCTACAGTAGACGACAGTAGTCTGATGATCACAAAGGCGCCGTTGCCCTCTGTTCAAGTTCGAGTGCTATAACCAGGAGACTCATAGGATAACAATATTCATTCTTCCCGTCCTAAGGCATCTTTAAAACCAGGAGGTGCATTTGATCGGATACTACGTTACGCAGTGTAGGATATAAATACATATTAAATATAATATAATTTCTATTACCAAATTAAAACATTAAAGATTCACCTTTTTTTTTTGTGCGTGTGAAAACCCCCTCGGGCCGTCACCCCACCGGGGTTTTCGGTGGGGCCGGGGCGGTGTCGGAATCGAACAGACTAAAACCACACGGTGTGCCGTACTGCGCCTTTAGTAGGAGGGATCAGCTTTTATTAAGACATCCGGAACCCTCCTAGCGCCTGCCCGCAAAAGCGCGGGCACCACCTTTGTAAAAAACCTCTCAATCAGGCGGCGTCCAGGCACACGCAGACGCCGCCTCCTCGCGGGGGGCCACTATAGCGCATGGAGGGGAAAACCCGTCCCGACCACCCGCGGCCACACTCAGGGCGGCAAGCGCGCCTCCGCCGCATTTTATGAAACAAAGGAAACCAGTGGCGGATTTACCAGCAGGCTGAGTAGGCTGGAGCCTACGGCGGCAGATTGTAGGGGCGGCAAAGGACAATCACCATGTATGTATAGAATTCCGTCTTAAATTGTTGCACAATAAATCTTTATTTATTATAGACTACGCTTTATATGTTATCAAATAAAAGTGTTCACTTTCCCACAAATACCCGAGTCTTTATGTCATTAGACAAAAACGGAGGTACCTATAATACAAACAAGGACCTACAAATTATGTTTAACTTACTCGCAACTTATAAAATAACCACAGACCACTCATATAAAAAAAAAACAATGCTAGTTAAAAACAACACCAGCTGCTCAAACGGAGTTCCGTAAATAGTATTACTATTTAAGTGCAGAGTATCACAGTGACTATTGTCAATCGAAATATAAATAGTAATGGCCGCCGACACCTCTGTCATATGGCTTGACAACAGCAACTGTCAAGCCAGTCAACACAAAAATCATAATTATTATAACAGAACCATAAAATACTAATTAAATACATTGTAAAACGTAATAATATTACTAATTGTTTAGCTATTATGACTTTGGTATCATTTTTGTGATGCTTTTGTTTAAAGACTTACACTTACGTAGCTCGTACAAATGAAGAAAACGAAACGTCAATATCATGACTGGAAATAATGCGTAGCAATTGTTAATTTACTGTTTTTATTTAAACATATAAATTGATACGAAAATAAAATTCCTGAGGTGAAAAGGTTGTAAAAAATAAGGAAATATTTTTTATATTATTTTGATTTTGCAACATGAAACATTGTTAGACCACTTTTGGTGAAGATCCTTTGGGGTTAACATTTTTTTTTAATTATTTATTATAGACACGCCAACAGTATACATACCTATATAACATTTAAGAATAACATACAAAATGGAACATTTTATGCCTTCTAGAAATTAATGTATATCACATGTATATGAACAATTGAAAAACGATGTTGACCGGAAAGGTAGGTATAGCTTTCTAATCATTAACAATTTCCACTTACCTATATATAATGATTTAATTTTAACCAATTTTTTTTCTATCAAAACTTGCTAATCTATATTTAAACTTTCCGCTTCCTATGTAGCGCTTTTATTTAATTTGTGTACCTCTAGACTGTGAAGATAACCGGATACTGAACGGATTTTTATGCGGTTTTCACCAATAGATAGAGTGATTCATGAGGAAGGTTTAGGTATATAATTTGTCAGTTTCGAAATACGCACGGGCGGCACCGCGGACGAAAGTTAGTAGGATATAAGATTCAAGTATGGCTTCGGTAGTAAAGGAAATGACGATATAAAAAATATAACTATTGCTAACAGGGCGGGTCGACCTGAAAAACTTTCATCAATAACAAGAAACGTGGCATGAAATTATTATAATAAACAAAATCAATACTAAAAATATGAACTGAAAAACCAAAAATACTAGCACTACGCAACTTGAATGTTGAAAAAGCTATTACAGGTGGAGACTAGCCAACAGCTATAGTGATGGCCTTAGTAATTTTTTGCTATTCCGTTCGAGTCGGGTTGTTGATTTTTATAAGAATTCGTGGCGGTACATAAAAGTGATCATAATTATGCATAAATAAAATGAATATATAAATAAGAACGAATATATAATAATAAAAATACTAAATATGATTAATTATAAGGTGTGTCCGATTAATGTGGCATACAATCCACCGACATGTGTAAACCGTTTTTTATAAATCTTCGTATACCGACCCTACCATGCTTATACATTTATGAAGTAGCCATGTTTGTAAAAAAGAATATTCATTTGTGTGAGACACTGAACTGTTTGCGACATAAACATAAAATACGGTTCAGACAACACAAAAAAAGCTATAGGTATTTAAAGATATTTAATAAATAGCAGCGCCCCGCGGTTTCACCCGCGTAAGTCTCGACCCCGTGGGAGTATCGGGATAAAAAGTAGTTGTAAAATGTAGCTATCTACGTACCAAGTTTGATCGCAATCGGTTCAGTAGTTTTGGCGTGAAAGAGTAACAAACTTAAATCCATCCAAACTTTCACATTTATAATATTAGTGGGATTACCAAAATCTTTATTAGAGTCTAATAACTTAAGTATGTTTCAGAACCAACTTAATTATTTTTTTTATTAAATAAATATCTGATAAGTATTCATTTACAGAATGTATGCCACATTCTGTAAATGAATACTTATCAGATATTAATTTTAAGTAACTATGTTAGTGACATTTTGGTTATAACTTCGTAAGTCCGATTGACCCGTGTGCACGAATTGGCTCACAAAGTACTGGACCAATTGCTATGAAACTTGGAATGTAGATAGCTAGAAACCTGGATTAACGCGTAGGCTACTTTTTATCCCGACATTCCCACGGGATCGGGACTTACGCGGGTAAAACCGCGAGGCGCTGCTAGTATAATATATTTTATGCTTAAGTTTTGATATATTAACTCTATTTTGCATGCCCATTGGTAGAACATAATGACTAGGCGTTATTCTACCACCTTAATAGACATTATTGTTTATGTTCCGCAATAAATGAATCTGAATCATTTAGAAGCACTTATAGTACTTCTAAATTATGGTAATCATTATAACATTGGCCAAGGCACAAAAAGACCTTACACTGCCTACAAAAAACGGTCGTCATCGTGCGTTTTTTGGCAGCCAGGCATCGCACGCACCGGGCCCGCTTATATTTATTTTGACGACTCGACGTCCGTTCGGTTCCATTGTCGCTTTGCTCGGGATTATGGTTTAACAATTTGTTCAACCGAGCACAGGAGACGTCATTTGGCATGTGCGACCGCGGTAAAGATGATGTTCCAATTTTTTCTATGAGCTGCTCCACTAATTTATAACGAAACTGCCGATGCGTGAGAATACGGTTTTGCCCAATGTTTGAGCGGTATATTATATAGGAATTTAAAATACTTATATTTAATAACCTCCTAAATACTTTTATATACCACTTCATGCCACGTTTTCTCTCAAGAAGATAGGCTGATAATTGTTGGTCCTTCAGATCAACACCGCCCATAAACTTATTGTACTCTTCAATAACTTTAGGCTTCAAAAAATTTTGACCTGCTCGGAGGCTGTCTACGACATCATTATTGTGATAGGTAGACACTGTGGCAACTAGTTTGACGTCTTTCCATGCCGTCACAGAGATGTCACCACAGTGTCTACTTACCATCGTCCCGCGAGCCATCCTCCGCTCATCCAATTTTTTTATATCGGTGGGGGTTCTATTACTCCGACGATTCAGTGTGCCCACTACATCTGTAGCCCTCCTCTTCAAATATCGGCACAATTCCACAGAATTATAAAAGTTGTCCATAAACAACGTGTACCCTTTCCCTACGTAGTCCCCTAACAGCTTCAAAACAATTTTGGCAGTGCTGCTGGTAAATCCGTCAACTGGTTGTGAAGATGTTGAGCCTTTCCCGGTATAAATTATGAGTCTTAAAACATAGCCGGTTGCAGACTCACAGAGCTCGTAACTCTTGATGCCGAATCGTGCTGCCTTGGTGCGGATACACTGTGCCCAGCTTAATCTTCCCTTCCAAAGCAGCAACGATTCGTCAATCGAAAGTTCTCTGCGAGGGCTGTAAACGGCTTTGAATTTTTTGTTTAAATATTCCAAAAGAGGATAGATTTTGGCGCATTTTCGTTCATCACCCCGATCTAGAATCGTGTCGTTATCAGTAAAGTGTAAGAACCGCATTAATAATAAGAAGCGGTTCTTGCTCATGATTTCCCGGAATCCTGGCATACCCAGGATTCCGGTAGACCAGTATTCATCGATTTGCCCACGGACACATATACCCATTAATATTATAATACTAATTAAACGGTAAAGTTCCGAAACGGACGTCTCCACCCAGTCATTCAAACGTGATTTAGCAGAGATGCCCTTTTCGGACACTGACAGAGGGACAATGGTCTGCCAGGCGTATAAATTAGTTTCGTCTCTTATCATTTCTAGAAGAGGTTGGTCCCATAATTGGGTAAAAATATCTAATGGAGATGTGTCTCCAATTTTGGGGCCAACCTCTTCTACAAATGGTTCCTTTCTGCCGGCAAATGAGGTATAGTCTGCTGACCAAGTGTAGCCCTCCATATTTTGGGGCTCAGAGTCTTCATCCTCCGAGTCTTGAAGAATAATTAGAACCTGGTCGGCCGTCAGCCCCTCCTCGTTCTCCTCCTCGCTCCCAGAGTCGACGGCCAAGTCTTCGGCCGATGGGGCGTCAAATATTTCATCATGCACCTGTAAAGGATGCCACCCACAACAACATAAATGCTCAACATGCACACCGAGTGTTAGTATTTACTAACATTCGGTGTGCATGTTGCGCAATCAATTTAAGATCCCAATCAAGTTACTGCATAACCATCAATCAAACCATAGTACACCTTAATAAAAAACATATTAACACTTTCAGTGCCACCCCAATTTACACTATATCCTGTACGATGCCGCAAACAAACTGCGTTGAACGCGTTAGGCGTGTTGCCGGAAGCTGAAATAACTACGTTAGGCGTGTTCACCGGCATTGTACAAAGACAAATTGATAATATTGTTATTTTCTAGATAGACTAAAACGCATTGCCCTATAGTATAGAGCACATTTCACATTTTTCAAAAATTCTATTGTATAGGGCTATACAGTAGAATTTTTGCAAAATTTGAACTAACTTCTACAAATACCTCGTTTGCCTTGTTTCTAAGTGGATTTTTGTTTAACAAGTTAAATAAACTTATTAACATACAGTAAGATCGAATGCAAAATCAAAAATACAAATTACTAAAATAGTCAAATTAAACTATGCGGAAACTGAAAAAACCCTGAAAATATCAGTGTTTAGTTATATATTACAGGCACGCGTAGGCACACGCACACACACACACATGCATGCATGCGCGTGCGCACGTACCATATTCCCACTACCACGCTTAATGTTCTATCACATCATACTGTGGACAATGTTATAGAGCAACCCAAAACAATGTAATGGAGGGCCTGGAGTTCTAAAATACAGGCCTAGGCTTAGTTTAGACTTTGACTTTATTATTATTAAAAAAATATAGCCAATCATAAAAATCGGTGCAAGGATTTGGACCTGAAAACAGACAGACAGACCGACAGAGTTACTTACGCATTTACAATATCAGTATGTATGGAGTATGGATAAATACTTACGTGAATTTGCCCGGATTCGGTTGATGGTAGATCTTCGCTAGCCGGAACCAGGAAACCCTCAGGAGTCATTTCACACCACAGACTTCGAATAATTTCGCTTCTGGGGACCGCGTTCGATGCACTTATTGAATCCATAGTAACTAAAAATAATTAAAGTAACTGTAATATTCTATAATAACAAAAGCCCTGTTGCCCGTAACATGTATTGGCCTTATAAACAAGGTTAAAATAAGTACCTACCTACCTACTTAGCACGCAAACAAAAACAATAAACATAGACAGACACAAACATTTTAGAAGCTGATTTTTGGGCATAGGTATTGTGCAAATAACTGTATGAGCTTAGATCATTAATATGTCTAGATTCTCTAGATGGACTGTCAAAACTACTGTAAAAGCGTCGAAAATGTATAGTCCAATTGGCCTTTAATACATAATAGTTACGAAGTAACTATTATTTTATCTGTGATAATAGTACCAAACTTAATAAAGTACAAAGGTTCTTTTATTTAAGGAATTATCTACAGGGAGAACCATTAGAATTAATTTAAAATTTAACCATTACTAGTGAAAATTACATGGAAGCTGGGTCTACTCTACATGATATGTATGACAATGAATATAAAATCACTAATGAGTTAATCAGTTCACTATTAGATATAAATCCTTTAACAAAGTCGATGGCATAAAATATTAGAATTTTTTGTCAACTGTTAAGCAAGAAGCTGCCCTTAGAAACTTAAATATGCCTGTTGATCAGTGGGATGCTATTCTGTTATGCATACTCAAGGAAGCTGGACACCTATTGCAATAGGGAATTTCAATTAATCAGGGAAAAACAGACAAAAGTAGCACATTAGTTGTATTTTCTAGATAAGCGAGCCCAAGCATTGGAGACTGGAGGAACCAGTGGTCATCTAAAGGTAGCTAATATATTGATAAAAGGTAGGAACTAAAAACCTCCAGCTTCACTGTCCACTTCAACTCAGTATGCCTGCTTAATATGTAAGTCTGCCCACAAGCTTTCTTCATGTGCACAATTTAAATTAAAAAATGCATCTAAACGGCTTCAACTTATAAAAGAGCATGGTTTTTGCATGGAGTGCCTAAACAATGAAAAATGTAGGTTTACACTAGGTTTGTCACTTTAAGTGTGAGATTTGCAAGGGAGGTTAGATTGTGTTGTGACTGTGACAAATGTCACACTGCTTCCTCTAGATAAGGCACAATCAGCAGTTATTTTGGTTTCTCAAACAAGCAATTAGTTTTTGTTACCATGGTTAAAATAAATCTAAAAATGGGACTGAGGTGCATGTAAAGGCATTACTTCATAGCGGTTCTCAAGCATCCTTCATCACAACTAAACTTGCATGCCTACTTGACTTACAGCTTAAATCAATTAGCACACCTTTTACTGGCATTGGTAATAGCAAAAGTGAGCTATCAAAATGTGTTAACTTAGAAATCCACTCTTTAAAGAGTGAATTTCCAAGGTTCCATCCAAGGTTAAATTGCTATCTTTTAGATTCTATCACTACCTACTAAACTGCTTAAATTAAATTCAGTATCAGGGTCTATTACCTACTTCCCCCTAACATAACACTAGCTGACAACACCTATAATGAACCTAGCAGAATACATTTATTCTAATCTGCTACTACCGACTGTGCCGAATAGTTCCCAGTCCAACTCCGGGAAAAACGTAAGGAAAAATGTTAAGTCTACAGTGCCTGTGTTAAATACTGTCTTTGGTCATGTTATTGCTGCCACCATACCTACCTACACTGCTCATTCACACAAACCGGTAACACTTTCTTGTAAATTCCAATTTTGAAGCAATATGGTCCCTGAGTATATTCCCGAAAAACTTAGTGAACATAATAGGTACCTACTTGTTAAAAACATTTTAGTAAAACTGTCAAATTAGATACAAAAAGTAAGAAATTTCAATTAGCGTTGCCTCTAAACTACCATTAGTTTGTATCAGAGACCTTTGGAGACTTCATTGTATTTAGCCTCAAAAAAAATAAAAAGTTATAATACCTGTATAGGATTATCCAAAAATAAACAAATTTTCTGCAGCACTAAAAACTTTGATGCTTCGTTGACCGTTGCTGGTGTTCAAATTTGAAATAGTCGTTAGTAAAGTAATGGTGGGTTTACACGCTGGCGTTCAAACCGACATTCAACGAGCACATTCAACGACGCAAGCGTGTGAACAGGCTGTTTGTGCATGCCTCCGTGAATGTGATCGCGCTTGCCGCCGATCGGGACGACTAACGCCTGCGTTCACACGCTCGCGTTCAAACCGACATTCAACGACGCAAGCATGTGAACAGGCTGTTTGTGCATGCTTGCGTGAATGTGCACGCGCTTGGCGCCGATCGGGACGACTGTCGGTTTTTTGAAACACTTCAAAGGGTGAATGTGCTTGTATGCCTGTTGACACACACACACACACACGCTCTCGGCCGCGTTAGTATAGTTTTCATCTTCGTGGCTGTTGGCGAAAATAATAGAGAGTTCTACTTATTTATTATCTAATTCAGTATTTTATAACATTATTTTATAATGCTCTATGAAAAGAAAAAAGGATAAGAAACAAAAGCTATCTAGACATGAAATAGTGTTGTGCACCACACAGACTAGGGATGTACCACGTTATTCACAACACTCCTCCTCACAAAACTATTTCTTCATTTTAATCCTAAGAGACTCCTCAATAGCTCTAATCTAGGCTTGGGTAGTCCTTTTGTAAGGATATCTGCTTCCATTCTGGAAGTATCTAAATATTTCACTTCTACAGCGCCACTATTTATATGTTCTTTGAGGAAATGCACTCTTAGGTCAATATGTTTCGTCTTGCTGCTGATGACAGCATTCTTACAAATCTTCAGTGCAGCCTGGTTGTCGTTGTATATCACAATTTTATCTGTTTTTTGTTTGGCAATATCACAGAGCAAGATCTTCAGATGCAGTGCTTCTTTTACAGAATCAGACAGGGCCATGTATTCCGCTTCAGCGGTAGACATTGCTGTGGACCGTTGTTTTCTGGATTCCCAGCTTACCATGGCACCACCAAATTTAAAACAGTAACCGGTATAAGATCTACGGTCAATAGGGCATGCAGCCCAATCTGCATCAGCATATCCACATATTGGTTTTTCTGTTTTTCTATATTCTAAACCAACTGACTTCGTGCTCTTCAGGTATCTAACGATTCTTTTAACACATTTAAAATGTTCAGTTCCATAGCAATGATTAAACTGTGACAGGTAGCTGACTGCAAAACTAATATCTGGGCGTGTAGCAACAGATAGAAACATCAGTGCTCCTATTAGATTTTGGTATGGTAAATTTTCTTCACATTTTTCTTTTTTTTCCAATTTTAAATATGGTTCTATCGGTGTACCAATACCATTACTGTCTTCTAATTTGAATTTATTTAATAACCTTTCAATATACTTTTCTTGCTTCAATTTTATAAAATTTTCTTCCTTTACTATTTCTATTCCGATAAAATCTTTTGCTGATCCAAGATCTTTCATTTCGAACTTTTTAGTGAGTTTCTCTATTATTTCTTTTAATATTTTATTACAGGAGTATGCCATTAAGAGGTCATCAACATATAGTCCAATTATGATTTTATTGTTACCTCTTTTCAGTGTATAAATGCAAGGATCTGCTTCAGATGGAACAAAACCAAGTTTTTTAAGCTCACCATCCAATTTCATGTACCATTGGCGGCCTGACTGTTTTAGTCCATATAGAGCCTTCTTCAATAAGCATACTTTTTCACCTTTTATTTTCCTTGTGTCTTCTAGCATCTTCGTTGCTTTTAGAAATACAGATAAGTCTTCATTAGAGCTTTCTTCTACCATTATTTCGGCAATGTACTCTTCTAAATATTCTGGTTTTTTCATTATAATTTTTTCTTCTAGATCCCCGTTTAAATATGCGGTTGTTACATCTAACTGGTGCAGCTCCATATTCTCTTCAACCGCTGTAGCTATTAATAACCTTAAGGAGCTTAGTTTTGCTACAGGAGCCCAGGTCTCATGGTAGTCTATGCCTGGCTTTTGAGTAAAACCGCGGGCGACCAGTCTAGCCTTTTTAATTTCGCCTTTGTCTTTAAGTATCATCTTGAAATCAACTTTATTAGTTTTGTCTTCATTCTTTTGAATGACCCACGTACCATTTTTTATATGCGCTTTAATTTCTTTCTTTATGGCTTCATGCCATTCACCCTTCTGGTTCTCAGCGTCACATAAAAAAGTAAATTCTCCTTCATAGTTTTGAACTGGTAAATCCTGATATTCATCAGAAGAACTACTTGATTTTTCATTTAGGTTATAGTCCTTTAAATAAGCAGGAGTTTTAATTTGTCTTTTAGGTCTTGTGCTTGATCCATCGTTTTGAGTATTTTCAGTTCTATGCATGCTCCTCCTATCCTGGTGTTCATTTTGAATATTTACATTTTCAGTACTAATATTTTCTTCAATACTTTCAGGTGGGGTTGATGCAGAAACTAAAGGATCTTCATCACAAATTGTGGGTATTTCCTCTTTTTCTGTTTGAATTGATACTGTTTCTAATATTTGATGTTTATTTTCTTTCTCCTTATTTTTACATTTATTTTTAGATTTTTCACTAATTATTTTCTGTTCTATTTCAGGTTGCAGCTGTTCCGATTCATTGTCTTCAACAAGAATGTTTTCGTAATCTCTCTCTTCGGTGTCATCGTAGATTTCGTCATTATCTTTATAATACATTCTATCAATTATTTTCACGTCTCTGCTTATAATGACATCCTTTTTATTAGGGAGGTATATCCTGAAACCTTTTGCGTTTTGAGCATAGCCCATGAAAATCCCTTCTATGGATTTTGGTGAGAATTTTCCCTTCCGTTTCTTTTGCAGGACAAATGCTTTGTTTCCGAAAATCTGGAGATGTCTGCTGGACGGCGTTCTTCCAGTCCATTTTTCGTAAGGGGTGCTTCCATTCAAAAGTTTTGTAGGGCTTCTATTTACTAGATAATTGGCTGTATGCAGTGCTTCTGCCCATAAATTCGATGGTACTTTTGAGTCTATCAATAGGCATCGTGCCTTATCCAGCAGTGTCCTATTTTTTCTCTCACTCACTCCGTTTTGTTGAGGTGTGTATGGCGCTGATAGCCTTCTTCTTATTCCATGTTCATTTAAATATTCGTCGAATTCCCTGTTGCGGTATTCAGTACCGTTATCACTCTGAAGGTTTTTAATTTTCAACTGCCAATAGTTTTCAACCTTGTTTTTATATCCTTTGAACATGGTAAATACATCACTTTTCTTTTCTATGTAATATATGCAGCAATACCTTGTGTAATCATCAGTAAAACTAACGTAGTATTTAGATCCAGCAAGAGATGGATTTTCGAATGGCCCACAGACATCACTGTGTATTATTTCTAATGGCCCGGATGAAACAATCTTATCTATGGATGAGAAATGCACGCCTGTCATTTTCCCTCTTATACAGGTTTCGCATGTTCCCAGTTTTTCATCTTTAAAAGTTAGTCCTCTCATTAATTCATTTTAAGCCATAAGCTTCATGTCTTTTTCATTCAAGTGACCTAACTTTTTATGCCATTTCATAATGTTACTCTCATTATCTGATGTAAGATTTGCTTTCTCTTCCGATGTTTCGATGTAGTATAGTCCATCTACTTTTTTTGCTGTTAATATTACTTCTCCATCTTCCATTACTGATGCTTTGTTTTTCTCAAACACTACTTTGCTTCCTCTATCAGTAATTTTCCCGACAGACATCAGGTTAAAAGACAGCTCTGGTACAAACAACGTGTTGTGTAGATTTACCTTCTCATCTTTCACTTTTATGGATACTTTCCCTTTACCTTCAACTTCGGCAGTATGTTGGTTGGAAGCCAATTTCAGTGTGCTACTTTCTTTTCTAACATTTTCAAACAAACTTTTCTCACTTGACATGTGAGAAGTACATCCACTATCCAGACACCATACCTTTGAAGATCTGTTGCTGCTAAATGTTAAGCATGCATTGTAGTTACTTTCAACTCTTTTCTTAGTCTTTGATTCTTCTTTTTCGTTCTTTTTCGACCAACAGGATTCGGAGAGATGACCTTTCTTTTTACAATTCTTGCAAAAAACATTTTTCCTTTTTTTGTTAGTATAATAGGCTTCTGAGCTACTCGTAGAATCTACATTTTGACTTCTTGCTTGAGATTCTTCTATAATTTTTATTTTTAGCTCTTCCGGCTTTGGTAGGCTATCTCTTGATTCAATTGCGACACGGAAATTGTCATAATTTGCAGGCAAACTATATAGCATCATGATGCTTAACAGTTCCGGATGAATTTTCACTTCCATATCCTCCAATTTATCGACGATGTCGAGAAAGTTGTTAAGATGATCTTGAATGTCGTCATTTGAGGTAAGTTTTTTTAGTACTAACTGTTTCAGCAAGGTTGCTTTTCTTGCAGGTCCAGAACTTTGATAAATACTTTTCAGCTTGTCCCAGACTGCTTTGGACGTTTCGCATCCTTTGATCTGTTTCAACTCAGATGGCGACATAAGCAGTAACAGTTCCGAACGCGCCATGAGGTCTCCCTTTTTAAATGCAGCTTTTTCTTCCGCCGGAGACTTCTCAGTAACGTTTTTCTCGCCACTAACATAGCACCACAGGTCATTTTTAATAAGAACTGCTTGCGCTTGCATGCACCAAGTGTCATAATTTGACTTGGAGAGCATCTCCACGCGGTGATACGATGTTGAAGCCATTTTTGCACTTTAGTGTTAATAGCACGTAATTCTTTTGCGTGATAACATTAGAACCACGCTCTGCTACCACTTGTTGGCGAAAATAATAGAGAGTTCTACTTATTTATTATCTAATTCAGTATTTTATAACATTATTTTATAATGCTCTATGAAAAGAAAAAAGGATAAGAAACAAAAGCTATCTAGACATGAAATAGTGTTGTGCACCACACAGACTAGGGATGTACCACGTTATTCACAACAGTGGCATACAGACGACGTAAAGATCGAAATTAATTTTTGACGACACCAAATATATCGGAGTGGTCTGAACCTTTATCATGCATGAATCGAAAGCAAAAGAAGACTTCAGAAAGATGTTTCTGAACTATTCTTTTAGTAAAAAAAAATATTGTTTATCAGGGCCCAAAAAAATATGAAACAAAATAGTGCCAATTCTTTGGATTAAAGTTAGTATTGATTGATTGACGATTAGAGAATTGTAAATAATCTAAATAAAATAAAATAGATTTATGTATGCCTTAAAACAGTTACGAAACACATTTAATGAAGAAGCCGCCCCCTATGCTTATCATGGTTAATTATGTTCATGTTTATTAGAAATAATAAAAAAATATATTCAAAAGTTAGCGAGGATAGTAAATTCATTCAAAGAGATCCCACTAAAATAAGAAACGAATTATGTAAAAGCACTCTTCGATGTAAAAATAGTTATAACGCATGTCAAATAAAAAAATCAAATTTAAAGTTTTGGCTACTTGAAAAGTGTTTTTACACCATAAATGATTTTTTAATTGTAAAACCTAATAGTTTTAAGTAAAATTTCGCTTGCATAATTATGTCGGGCTGTTTTTTTTTTCAATAAAAATAGATCAAGCCCAAAGCAGTAGCTCCCACGAGATCTACGTCTACATCGTCTCCCATGTTTGCACTGACTACTATGTCCACAGAACACTAATACCCTACGGACCATGCCTGCAAGTGTGTGAAACAGGGCTGCCAGATTGTAAATTGGATACAAAATTGGTATAATATCGGTTATCTTTTGTATCCTGTTTGTATAGTAGATTGCATTGCATAATTGGATACAATGTCATTGCTGATGTTATAGCGTAAAAAGTACGTACATACAAATAGAGATACTTAAAACAAATCATGTCTGTGATAAACTGTTAAATCCTTATACGTTAAAGTTAAAACACCTTTTACTAAAATCCCCAAAGAGTGACGTTCTAAAGTTGTACAACACTGATTTTGTATAATAGTACATGATTTTGTATAATTTCCGAGTCTTAGCGGTATAAAATAAGTTGTCTTTACTGGCAGCCCTGGTGTGAAAAGCTTGCGTGGCAGGCTGCGCGCCGAGCTGCGTGCCATGCTGCTTGCCAGGCTGCACGGCGTGCGTGTAAACGTACCATAACGAGTTAGACATGTGTAGTTCCGGAGCGTAATAGTTCCTGGAACTATGTCCGCAGTCGGAACTACGTCAGTTCTTTCCGACTTGCTCAACCTAATAGTTCCAGTTCCACAGTTCTTCGGAACGATCACGCGGATTGAAAGAGCGGCCGGAGCGGTATTGAATGGTGGAACGAATAACGAACTGTCCGTGTGTCGTACGCCGCGAGCGTTGCGCTCTGGGCCGTCATTCCCTAATTCTGTTCCGTGCAAAGTTGTATTTTGAAAAGCAAGACTTACTTTTATGGACAGAAGGCAACGATTGAAAGCATTAAAGGTGCCTGAGCTTCTTTTTATGTTGGAAATTATAAATAAAATACCTTTATATCATATATTATGCATTATGATGTACAAATTTAAATATTACTTAATTATGTAATACTATCAATTAATTTTTAAAGATCAAGCCAGTACATTAATTTAAAATATTTTAAGTCTAAATAAACAATATCATTGTTTACAACCATGTATGTCCGAGGAACTCTCTGAACCGAAATAAAACTGTTAACTACAATGTCCGGATAAAACTGAGGAACTAGATAGTTACTCGGATATGTTTCCTGGAACTAGTTCCGAGAAGGAAAGGAACCGTTCCAGGTTCAATCCCATGTCGGACATGGTTTGCGCATGTCTATAACGAGTAACGACCAACCTATATGCGTTCATTAGACGCTCATGCAAACGTCAATCACGACTTTTGGTAATTATTGACGTTTCTTATCTTCTGATCTTCGTTGGTGATTGATTAAATAATATCGACCCTATATCTTTCTATTCTGTGATATCGACATTAAAATCTCATCATGCAACCGTCAATCGAAAGTCATGATTGACAGAATAATATCGACATTAAAATCTCATCATGCAACCGCAAATCACTACCGTATAATCACCACTATTACGGCCATTACACGGTACGTTTTGCTGTCATTTTTGCCACGATCAAAACGTTGATTGACGAATAACCTATCGTCTAATATAGTGATTGATGGCTGCATGATCAAATCTGGATTTTCATCGCGCAACCATCAATCATGACTTTTAAGTGAGCGTGTAAAGGCATTTCGTAAATCATCCGTCAGTCAGCGCCACAGAGTACTTTATTACTACTGAAAGTCAGCGCACGGACATCGATAGAGTCGGACATGGATCACGCTGAAGAGACGCTCGCGCACTCGCGCAGCCTAACACCACCACTCCCGTCTAATGTTTTAAAGTCGGAGAAAGAAATTATATTAACATTTGAGACTCTCTGAGTTGTAGCTTACTAGGAGTCTATATACTTATAATAAAACTGTAACGGGATGAATTCTGTACATTGAATATATTATAATTAAAAAAAATCGACTGTGTGGTATTAAGATATCGATACTGATGCTAAATATGCGATTCAAAAAAAATTAGGCTGCATTTGTGTTTGTATGTTCACGATAAACTCAAAGCTACTGAGTGGATATGCTTGAAACTTAGTATAGTAATAGTTTGAGTGCCGGCGCAGGTTATAGGGTTTTTTAATCCCGGTATAAAAGTTGGTTCCCACAGTAAAATCGATAAAAGCTGTAATAAACGTTTAACGTAACTATTTATTTTATATGCTTATTTCGAGCAACAGCTCAAAGAGCGCACAGTATGAAAAATGACCTAAAAAACGGACATCGCCTTTTTATTTATTCATTCGATAAATGAACTGATTTTAAATGCACGAGTAGAACACCCGAAGTTCAAATGTAATTAGATCCAAAGATATGATTTTTTTTAAATTATTTTTGGTATTTTGTAAAGTATCAAAATCAATTTAAAAAAAAATATTTATGTAGATCTATTAGTATACTTGTATGTAGGTTTTACGCAGGCATATGATGTAGGAAATTATTTGTTTTAAACTCCATTATCTTAAAAGATATTTTGAATAAAAGGTTTTTAGTTTTTATTTTTTCACTGTAGTATTTTGCAATAGTTGGATTCAAAACCATGATAACTAAAGTTGTTTGATATCTTGCTAATTATATAAAAAAAATAGATCCTAATCTCTTTGGATCTTGGAGTTATATGCTTCTAAAAGTTTATCTAATTTCTATGATTACAGGGTTGTCAAAAACTTTAGTTCTCTCTATCTCAATAATTTTTAGAAATACTTTGTGATTTATTTGTGACTAATCTATTATATATATATATATATATATATATATATATATAAGGGCACGCCCATATTGTCATATTTACTTGAAACTAGTTTCGCTATTAAATTTGTAGTAGTAGTTGGAGCGATCGTTGCCTATATAAAGCAACCGGCGCGAGTGTGGAGCGCAGTTCTGGACGTACGATCGCAATTCCACTTACCCCTTTTGTAATATTGTTTCAAACATATTGGTGTTAATGTTAACTTTGTAAATTGATTACGACAATAGAGTTTTGAAAAGTTAATAACTTGTCTCATTCAACAAGACCCGCATTCTACCGTACGAATGAAAGCTATCCCCAGCTCGAAAATCCGACATATATATATTCATGTATAATATATATATATATGTCGGATTGCCAAACGAGATACTATAATGATTCGCTATTTAGCTTCGTTGATTGCATCGGCCATTTTGTGCATATGTAATGAATATTCAATAATACGACTATTTCACTGAGTTACGTGTAATAATCAATCAAAATTTAAATAGACACCTAAATACGATCAGGATCGATTTTTTTTCTGACCCATAATCAAAGGTACCATTAGTACTATCGTCTGTCTTCGTTTTCGGGAGCGTTTCACTGACACCCTCTGTAGGGTGTATTTGAAAAAGGAACGCTAACTTTAATCCCTGAAAGGGCTGACTGAATAGGCATTTTTGTAAGAAAACTATCCGTTTACAAGTTATTACTATATTTTGCCTCCGTTTATCATAACAGCAAGTGCAATGTGTAAAGTTAATTATATTCTTTTAAGTTAGTTTTTATGGCTTTCCGGCTCCATGGTGCCTCACCCCCTTCCCCATACCACATTTTCCTTTTCATCGGAATTTATTTCCATTTTAATGAATTTAGAAGTAATGTAATGTCAAACAAGCTACGTTCATATATTTCAATCTTATATTTTACAAAAGATATTAACCTACTTTCTATTAATCTATAACTATTACTTAATATTAAATCACATAAAAAAAAATCGGTGGCAACCCTAGGATACTTTCTTTAAAACCTCATAAGTCACGAATCCCAAGGAATTAAGATTTCAGGTTTTGAAGGCCTGTTAAGAGGGACCTGTTCTATAGTCTAATTGAAGAATTGAATCCTACTAAAGTAAGACTTGATGAAAAAAAAAAAATTACGAAAGTATGGTTAAAATCGTTTTTTTATGTTATTTTAAGTGCTAGAACTTTGTTACTGACTGCATATTATAGATAATTTACACTTTGATAATATAGATTATTAATGAATAATAAAAACTGAACGCCTTTTGAACAACAACTATTTCTATGGCTTTCCTGAACTCCATAGAAAAAACGATAAAAAAATTGTATCTCCGGATCTAAGGACATTTGAACTTCTTGATTTTGGTGCGTTCACACGCTTGCGTACATAGCGACATTCAACGAGCACAAGAATGTGAATAGGCTGTTTGTGCATGTTTGATGGTGCGTTTACAATGCGGTGCGTTTGTTTGAACTTGAGTTCTACTCGTGCATTTAAAATCATATTCTTTATCAAAAGAATAAAAAAAAAGGGGATGTCCGTTTTTTAGGTCATTTTTCATACTGTGAGTCGTCCCGATCGGCGGCAAGCGCGAGCACAAACACTCATGGTGGGTTTACACGCTGGCGTTCAAACCGACATTCAACGAGCACATGCACGGGCACACGCATGTGAACAGGCTGTTTGTGCATGCCTGCGTGAATGTGCACGCGCTTGGCGCCGATCGGGACGACTGTCGGTTTTTTGACACACTTCAAAAGGTGAATGTGCTTGTGTGCTGTTTACACACACACATAGTTTTCATCTTCGTGGCGTACAGACAACGTAACGATCGAAATTAATTTTTGACGACACCAAATATATCGGAGTGGTCTGAACCTTTATCATGCACGAATCAAAGCAAAAGAAGATTTCAGAAAGATGTTTCTGAACTATTCTTTTAAATTAATATTGTTGATCAGGGCCAAAAAAATATGAAACAAAATAGTGCCAATTCTTAGGATTACAGTTAGTATTGATTGACGATTAGAGAATTGTAACTAATCGCATATCAATGATGTGCAGTAAATAAAATAGATTTATGTATGCCTTAAAACAGTTACGAAACACAATTAATGAAGAAGCCGCCCCCAATGCTTATCATGGTTATTTATGTTCATGTTTATTAGAAATAATAAAAAATTCTATTCAAAAGTTAGCGAGGATAGTGAATTCATTAAAAGAGATCCCACTAAAATAAGAAACGAATTATGTAAAAGCACTCTTCGATGTAAAAATAGTTATAAAGCATGTCAAATAAAAAAATCAAATTTAAAGTTTTGGCTACTTGAAAAGTGTTTTTACACCATAAATGATTTTTTAGTTGTAAAACCTAATAGTTTTAAGTAAATTTCGCATGCATAATTATGTCGGGCTGTTTTTTTTTCAATAAAAATAGATCAAGCCCAAAGCAGTACCTCCCACGAGATCTACGTCTACATCGTCTCCCATGTTTCCACTGACTACCATGTCCACAGAACACTAATACCCTACGGACCATGCCTGCAAGTGTGTGAAACAGGGCTGCCAGATTGTAAAACTGGATACAAAATTGGTATAATATTGGTTATCTTTTGTATCCTGTTTGTATAGTAGATTGCATTGTATGATTGGATACAATGTCATTGCTGATGTTATAGCGTAAAAAGCACGTACATACACATAGAGATACTTAAAACAAATCATGTCTGTAATAAATTGTTAAATCCTTATACGTTAAAGTTAAAACACCTTTTACTAAAATCCCCAAAAAGTGACGTTCTATAGTTGTACAACACTGATTTTGTATAATAGTACATGATTTTGTATAATTTCCGAGTCTTAGCGGTATAAAATAAGTTGTCCTTACTGGCAGCCCTGGTGTGAAAAGCTTGCTTGGCACGCTGCGTGGCAGGCTGCGCGCCGAGCTGCGTGCCGTGCTGCTTGCCAGGCTGCACGGCGTGCGTGTAAACGCACCATCAAACATGCACAAACAGCCTATTCACATTCTTGTGCTCGTTGAATGTCGCTATGTACGCAAGCGTGTGAACGCACCAAAATCAAGAACTCGAGCAGGTCATGGTACGTGACTAATGTGTAAAGTGTGAAACGTAAGTGTTCTGTGGACATGGTAGTCAGTGCAAACATGGGAGACGATGTAGACGTAGATCTCGTGGGAGCTACTGCTTTGGCCTTGATCTATTTTTATTGAAAAAAAAAACAGCCCGACATAATTATGCATGCGAAATTTTACTTAAAACTATTAGGTTTTACAATTAAAAAATCATTTATGGTGTAAAAACACTTTTCAAGTAGCCAAAACTTTAAATTTGATTTTTTTATTTGACATGCGTTATAACTATTTTTACATCGAAGAGTGCTTTTACATAATTCGTTTCTTACTTTAGTGGGATCTCTTTGAATGAATTTACTATCCTCGCTAACTTTTGAATATAATTTTTTATTATTTCTAATAAACATGAACATAATTAACCATGATAAGCATTGGGGGCGGCTTCTTCATTAAATGTGTTTCGTAACTGTTTTAAGGCATACATAAATCTATTTTATTTACTGCACATCATTGATATGCGATTAGTTACAATTCTCTAATCGTCAATCAATCAATACTAACTTTAATCCTAAGAATTGGCACTATTTTGTTTCATATTTTTTTGGGCCCTGATAAACAATATTTATTTTTACTAAAAGAATAGTTCAGAAACATCTTTCTGAAGTCTTCTTTTGCTTTCGATTCATGTATGATAAAGGTTCAGACCACTCCGATATATTTGGTGTCGTCAAAAATTAATTTCGATCGTTACGTCGTCTGTATGCCACGAAGATGAAAACTATACTAACGCGGCCGAGAGCGTGTGTGTGTGTGTGTAAACAGGCACACAAGCACATTCACCCTTTGAAGTGTGTCGAAAAACCAACAGTCGTCCCGATCGGCGCCAAGCGCGTGCACATTCACGCAAGCATGCACAAACAGCCTGTTCACATGCTTGCGTCGTTGAATGTCGGTTTGAACGCGAGCGTGTGAACGCAGGCGTTAGTCGTCCCGATCGGCGCCAAGCGCGATCACATTCACGCAGGCATGCACAAACAGCCTGTTCACACGCTTGCGTCGTTGAATGTGCTCGTTGAATGTCGGTTTGAACGCCAGCGTGTAAACGCGCCATGAAGTGTGTCAAAAAACCGACAGTCGTCCCGATCGGCGCCAAGCGCGTGCACATTCACGCAAGCATGCACAAACAGCCTGTTCACATGCTTGCGTCGTTGAATGTCGGTTTGAACGCGAGCGTGTGAACGCAGGCGTTAGTCGTCCCGATCGGCGCCAAGAGCGATCACATTCACGCAGGAATGTACAAACAGCCTGTTCACATGCTTGCGTCGTTGAATGTGCTCGTTGAATGTCGGTTTGAACGCCAGCGTGTAAACGCGCCATCAGGGTCGCATCCGAACTGCTTATTTCCGGGAGGAGGACCCCAGGAATTCCTAGCCCTCTTACATAATGTACTGTATACTGTCACTTTGTTCTATTTTTTTTTGCTAAAGATGCTTAGCTTGCATAGCGTAGGTATATGAAATTATACAGATAATTTAGTATTTATTATTTAAACTATGAAAATTATTATTTGAGAACAATTTGTTTTGGATTAATAGCAGACAAAGCCACAGACAGAAAGACAAACAGCGGTGGTAGTGCATTCGAACATATATATTATGATCTACATATTTGCATTGGTCTGGGTGTGTCTATATATATATAATATTATGTATGTATTTATATTACAAGGTATTGTACCTTTTAAATATTATCGCGATTAAGTCCCGAATTACACATATAATATGTATTTATCTGTTTACAAAAAATATATATATCTGTGTATGTTTATCTGTGTTCCAGTACCTACAGTAGACGCTCTGCTTAGCTCGTCTAAATAGAACTGGGGCTGAAGGTGCCGCCGTGGGTCCTTGAAGCGAAAGTTCTTGCGTATTAATATCAGTAGCTCAAGGAGGCCTAGGCTTTGCCTGGAGTGATTAAGGTGCAGCGGTCCCAGCTCGCCAGTTGCTCATGGCTGAGTGGAAGGAACGACTGCAGCGACCGAGAGCAAGGCACGGTAAGCGTCAAGGCCTGTCATGGAGGATTTACTAAAGAAACGTTATGACAGCCTCTTTTACTTGACACGGCTAGGTGTGTGTGGTGTGTGTGCTGTGTGGGCCATCACTGGGGCTGACCTAATGACAGTGCGCTCCATACGCTTGCGGAGTGTTCAATGTGGATACAGTAGTGCCACGACCTCATGATAGCCAATCGCCCCCCACATGACAGCGCCCGGTGCGGTCGCACCGCTCGCACCGCCCTAGGGCCGGCCATGCTCGACTATGTAGTAGCTTTATACAACTAACTAATAAATGTGTAAAATAATACGTAATTGACTAGTTATTAATAAGAAAAGCAATTGATTATTAAAAACGTTAATTTGATTAGATTGTCAAAAATCTCAAACGTCGTTTTCAAAAGTTACAGTGTATTGGATTGGCAAGGCAGTATCTAGTGTACAATACCGATTTTGTATAATAGTAGGTAAGGTACCACAGGCCACAGAGTAACTTATAAATATATGGTAGGTACGAGGTACGTGATTTTGTCTAAGTTCTGAGAATCGGCGGATTATAAAAAGTTGTTCTTACTGGCACCCCTGGATTGTATTGGTCATTCCTATAAAATAACATTTTTATGTTGTTTGTGACTGTGCGACACCAGTATAACATTAAACTTTAATCATATACGAACAATAATATATTCATAGTCTAAAAACTATATTGTATACTATTATGTAATATATAAATAATCTGCGTATATATATAAAGTTAGCATAAGCTAGCGTCATTATTCGAACGGCAGTCGCGTCGTTAAGAGCTCAGGTCGTAAAACGAGCTTAACAGTACCTACTGATGTAAGTCATCCGGAGTTCATTGCAGGCGTCTCACGTACTACTAATTTTAATAGATAGTAATTTTGTAAGATTTTTATCAAGTGATACACAATTATTAATGTAAGTGACCTGTGATTCAGTTTGGTGAGCAATATGCAAAAAATTGTGATTATAGTGTTGTCCGTAGCTTGGTGTTATGCACAAGTTCAAAATCCCACAGTACAACATGCGAAACTGCACAATGATTTGTCGGAAAAAATCGCTAACTTTTCCATAGAAGTTCTATACCATACAGCGAAACTACTGCCTGAGGGAGAGAATTTTATTATGTCACCCTTCACCGTTTGGAACGTACTTGCTGCCATCGCCAGCGGTGCCTATGGAATAACGAAAAATGAGATTGAGTACGCGATTAGATGGTCAACAAATCCTGAAAATAAAACTCAATACAGCGTCAAGAACATCACCCAATGGTTGAAAGTGAACACTGACACAGTCCAACTAGCAAAAGTTAACACGATGTTCGTCGATAAAAACCGACAACCGTTGGTCGAGTATCAACAAACTGTGAAAAACGAATATGAAATGGACGTAATCGCCTTGGATTTCAAGGATAGTGCTACAAGAGCGAATGCACTCAACAATGCAATCTCCAACTTTACTCATGGATTGATACAGAAAATTGTAGAGCCTGAATACTTTCAAAATACAGCTATGGTGTTGACTAGTGCTTTATACTTTAAAGGACAGTGGACAATGCCATTTAATGCATCATCTACTACAAAAATGCCTTTTTATGACAGCAAGGGCCAAAAAATTGGAGATGTGAACATGATGTATAATAGATACACATATCCTTTCTCTAACTTCAGAGAATTGCAAGCAAGGGTAGTTGAGCTACCTTATGGTAAAGAGAATAGACTCTCTATGCTGATTATGTTGCCAAACCCAGGTGTGTCTGTTGAGGACATGTTCAAAAACTTCCAGAAATATAATCTAGATACATTCTTTGAGGAATTAAGAGTATCCAAAGAGGAATATTCTGATGATGAAATTGATTGTTTCATTCCTCGGTTTAAAATTGAATCAGATTTAGATTTAACAAATGTATTAAAAAATAGTTTTGGAATTCGACAAGTATTTGATCCTATAAAAGCTTTTTTACCACAAATTGCAAAAACACCATTGTATGTATCTAAAATAGTTCATAAGGCTCTCATAGAAGTAACTGAGGAGGGTACCACAGCTGCTGGTGTGACGGTAGCTGAATTTAGCAACCGTATTGGGGTAGTGCAATTTCAAGCAAATAGACCGTTTACATATATTATTATAGAGAAAGTGACAAATTCTATTGTATTCGGTGGATTTTATAAGACACCCTCACTCTACTGACCATTGTGAAGTAAATATTCTTATGTTGTAGTTGATACGTAACATGAAACTTGAACTTTGTGAATAATCAATATTTAACACAATACTATGTTACTAGAATTTCTAGTAATGTTGACATGTTTTGTCCAGTTTATTTCCATTAACTACAACAATTATTAGCTTATCAATTTATCTATGTTAAGTTAAATGGCTATTAATACTGCATATACGTATTAGAATATTATGATGTATTTGATGAGTTACGTTGCAATGGAATATTATTTGCAATAATGTACTTGTGTGGCTAGACTATGAATTGGTCGCTTTGCCATGGGTGGATTAGTCCCCACCTCTACAAGTATGTTACATATTAAAATATTCTCCATACAACTGAACACATAGGTACACATATTTATTCTTCACCAGAAGGCCTATTAGCATAGTATAAATATACAAAGTTGGTACCATTTAAATTAAAACTGTAAAGAAAGTTCCTACTAAATATTTTCACCAGTTACTGAGAATTAATAACTTCAGACAAACAATATTTAAAATTATCATTAAAGTAACTACTACGTATAAATTTCAAGGAAATATATCTACTTTGTTCATATGGCTAAGCTTGTACAATCTACTGTTTACTGTTCAACAAATAATTCAGTATAATGTACTAGAGTGCTCTTATGTACCGATGCACAGGGTTTTCCTGCTAATGTCCTTGTTTAAAACCTTAGGTCACATGAACTATGTACCTATTATGTTATTGTAGTCATGGATTTTTACAGAAAATGTGTATTTATTCATTATTAATTGCTTTGTGGCTTACTGTTTGTAAGTAATTAATTGTTGTTGTTCAAAACAATGTTTTGTATTTAATATTCATCTGCACAGAATATGTTTCTAAAATGACTATCTGTACATTCATACTTTAAATGTTGAATCATTTTCAAAAGAGCTCATGTCAAAAGAATATTATATTAATAAAAATATTTGTCAGTTTATATTTTTAAGACTGGAATTGAATACAAAGACTTTATGGATTGAATTCAAATGATTGGATTAAAATATAAGATAGTATCTAATTATATAACAATAATAGTGTTAAGACAGGACAGAAATCAGTAGTTTATTATAAATTTGTGCAATAATATAGTACTACTGTTTACTGTCTATTGATATTTATAAGGGCTCACAGTGTGAAATAAACAATCTATCTGAACAGATAGCAACAGATTGTTTGTTTCTCAAATGAGTGAATGAAATGATCTATTGGTACATGTCCACAGCACTGGAATATTTTAACATGTTTGGTATTGCAGATGTTCTAGTACTGTGTCCAATAGACAATATTCATAATAGAAAGTTACAAATATTACTAAGTATGAGATTGTACATTTAATAGATTATGAGTTTTGACCATTGAACACCAATATTGTGATAGATCTGAAATTATAGTTTGGTAGTTATAATTTTTATTAAAAATATTTTTTTTACACATGTATTTTTCATTTTGAGTTTGTTCTATCTGTCTGTGATATTAGATTAGGCAAAATTTGTGATATAATTTATTCTTAAATGTTACAAAACTGCCATTTGATTTAAGTTTAAAAATATACAATGGAAAAAAAACTGCTGTTATATTTTGTTTCTTTAATTTTTGCCTGCTTGTTTGCGCTCCTTAAGATCAAAATGAAGAAATCAATTATCTTGTTTGCAAACTATTGTCATGTTCGCCATATTACTGTTGAACTTCTTGTTTTGCTACAATTACACCTGACTAAGAGATCAGTGTAAAACTAATTTAAGAACAGAAAGTAAGTAATAGGTACCTTAAATAATTATAGAAGGTGGGTAGGTACAGTGCCGTAAATTTGATAGTGCCAGCGGTGCTCAAACCAAGCGCGGTCGCAGCCAATGATTTTGGGAGGGGGTCATATTGTTAATAAGGTATCCAGCTGAACATTTTTTCAATTACCCTTTTTGCGTGTCTGAAGTAATTCCGGAGCAAAAAACTCCTGGCCTCAGTCATCAGTAGAGATCGGATATTCGGATGCATTTTTACCTAAAGTTGAGATGTTGGCTATTATGGAAAGCACTTTTTTATCGAAAGAATCCCGAGATTCCGGGAAATTCAAATTTAAGTGTACCTATACTCCGTGAGATGTAATAAACCCCAGTTTGACACAAATGACACTTGCACTGTTACAACGTATAATGGTTGCTTTTCCCTACTTTTATTGTCAGTGTTTTTTGACGAAGCAAAAACAACCTTATTACGTTGTAACAAGTGTCAAATCGGGCCTATTAAACCCCAGGAAATGTAAGCGTTTTGTAAGAGTGCGAGTGAGACGGCAAATTATACTTGCTTGTGCGCAAGTAGCGACGCGACAATACAACTGCATTCGTAAATAAAAATATACTTAGAAGCCGCTTCCAAAATTTGTTATCCAAAAAATAACTTTAGGTAAATATGCATCCGATTATCCGATCTCTAGTCATCAGGCCTCATGTCAGTCTAACCAAATCTGAATCCTCCAGTAGCAGTTGATCTTAAAGACTTGGCGAAAAAGTAGTGATAGATGTAATTCACGAAGCTTTCGAAACGTTCAGTCATTGATTGAATGAGATGGCAAATGAAAACAACAGTAATCTGTCTCACCATTAGGAATAAAACGTTTTTCTTTATCCTGATTCTAACGTCTACTGTATCCCTCAAGGGGTAGCCAGAGGTGCAATAAATATCCATATTTTGCCAACTATATTTTGGCCCATCTCGCGTAACAGGGGGCAAGCATATTGACCTCAACCGAGCACTTTGTGAATTATAGATAGGAAATTTTGGAGTAGGTAGGTAATATGAAAAACCCAGTTCCTTAGACAGAACTATAATGTCAGAGGAAATGCCATCAAAAAGCTCTACACCTTTCGACGCGTGTACATCCAAATTTAAAGAACTCAAATATCGCAATCGATGGTCTAAACAACACAAAATGAACAACGCTATTTAATATAAATTTGTAACTATCTTAAATAAGTTAAGTGGTACTCTATCAACAATTAATTTACATCAGAAGTTCTTTGCGCAGTTTCATCTTTTTCTATTTTTGAAGTCAGTTACGTTGCATTACTTCCGACATCCAGGGCAGGCAACAATAGCGTCCCTAGCTACATTTTTAGGTGGTGCAAGACCCCAAAGTGGCGCCCCTATAAATTCAAAACCTCAATTTTTCTATGTTGTTCGCCGTAAATTTTTGAATTTGATGACCTTTATATTTTTTAGTCCTCCTTTTTTTTGGATAAAATGTAAATCAAAGTGTAATTAAAATGTTGTTTTGTTGCGCCTCCTCGCACCGCAATTTGGAGCCCTCTAAATGACGGCGCCCGGTACGAACGCCGGTGCGTTCGGCCCTAGGGCGGTCCCAAGGGCCTCCCTCGGCAGGCAATTGACAATGTTTGGCCAGGTATCCGGCCAAACAGCTATCCATTTGCATCTGTAATATTTATCTAAGACTGTTGGATAAGCAGGTGAATTTATTGTAGAAGCAAAGACAACATAAATTTGTATATAATATAATGTATAAGTTGCTTACTGTAACAGTTATGGTCAGAAGTTCGGAACTTCATTCTAGGAATCAGTCAATTGATAGATCCATAATGATCGGGTTTATTTGAAGAAATTGTCGCTTCCATAAAGTCAATGAAACATAATAAGTATATAACAATATTATACCTACTGTGGAGGAACGGGTGTTGTATCCCTCCAACGCAATGGGAGGAACCTCCGAGGCTCCGACCAGGCGAGGTGATCATGTCTGGCGGACCGCAGTCCAACAGTTCATGTTGAGAATTTGTATATATTATAGATACTTTGCATTGGCTGGATAAAAATACTGGGCAAGGTGCGAGGAGGTATATAATGTATGACAAGGAGGCGGCGGAAAGGCAACGGCAACGGGAGAGAACTATAACTCTCCCGTCCCGCAGTAGACGCACCAGGCGCCGGAGAGAGCAAGTCGATCTCCGGCCTCCATGAGCGCTTGCCTGGGGCGACGGACAGGGTTATCCGGCGAAATCAATCCCACGGGATCCGTACATTTTTTCGGGATAAAAAGTCTATAATATATAAGCCTTTATAAAAGTCTTTAAAATATTTTGATTGTACTAAGAACCCTATGTGTTCTGTTACAGGATACGTAATAAATAGTATTTCCCACACAAGGTTCAATGTGTAAAGACAACAACTCTTCATCTTCATTTTTGGCTTCTACGATAAATCGATCTATAATATTATAGTCCCTTCATACGCTAAAGCTGGCTATAGATGAACATTATGTATTCTGCAATTCAGAAAATTCAGAACATCACGTTTTTTGTCGGATGAACCGATGAAGTCCTAAACTAGGCAATGAATTGAATGAAATTTTGCACAAAGTGTGCACTTTGGTCCAACTTGAGAGATAGGACACTTTTTATCTCAATTTATAGTCGCAATTTTTTTTATTGCACATTAATTAGCCACAGTGTGTATTATATATTATGTAGGTATAGGTAGGTACTTCGACCGACTTGCAAATTTATAATTACCAGGTAGGTAGGAAGGTATTTTTTAAAATGAAATTGAAGCCGTATTTATAGGTTTGTGTAGAGATCACGGCTGATGTCTCTAGCTGTGGCTTTCAAATAATTAACTGATTAAAATTAGCATCATTCTGTTGCGTAAACATGTGACGTTTCTCATTTCATTATTATTATATAAATGGAATTAACAAACTGCGATAAAACGCATTTTTACTTACCTAGTATTATTAAGAAAAATAGAAAGTTTACTAGGCATTTCCCCACAGTAGGTACTGAGTATTTCCACAGATTACTAAGTAGTTACTAGTATTATTAAGAAAAATATAAAGTTTGCTACCTACGCGTTTCCCCTGTCTCAGTACTCTACTGAGAAACTTATTATCAGTTCTGTGCATGTCCCTATTAGTGATGTTCCGGATATCTATATCCGTATCCGCGGATATCCGAGGGATAAAACAGGTCTGTATCCGTATGATCCGTATCCGTTGCATTTTGGCGGATCTTGAACGGATATATTTTACATTACCTACTAAATTTTTAAGTGAATGATATTTTAAATATGGCAATGAAACGGGGATCTCTAACCCAAATATCAGTTAGTTCACCCGCGTAAGACTCGATCCCGTGGGAATATCGAGATAAAAAGTAGCTTTTTAAATAATGAAGTAGCAATTATTTAGTTGTAGGTAGCAAAGAGTAGCAAATAGGTAGCAATTTTAAATCACTACCTCGATGCTAAATGAGACAGGCAACCAGCCATTCTGACGCACACTGATGGCATTCGCTTCACGTAAAAATATCGAAGTTCAGCCTTTTCGTAATTAGACTGAATGCCGACCCGAACTTAGTTGGGAAAAGGCGCGGAGGATGATGATGAAAGGGTGAACATATGTAGGTATGCAGCAAGGAGGTTTTGAATTTTTTATGATATATTTTACGAAATACTTTTGATAGATTTCTGCGTATGTGTGTGTGTTACATTTTCAACTAGCTTTTGGCCACGGCTTCGCTCGCGTAAAGTAATTTTTCTATCCCTCGGGAACATAATTTTTTATATACTTACCTACTAGATAAAAAAATCGTGACATTAATCATTTTATAATTTGGCGCCGACTCAAAATAAGCTTTTTAGTTCTTTTCGTCGGTTTAATTTTTTGTTAAAAAGATTTTTATTTTATGATTTTTTTTCATCATCAGCACAGCATGTACATGATGTGATGATTTCTAAACGCAAATACCAGATAAAGTAATGAAAAGGAAACAGAAACACTATTCGTTCCTACAATTTTCAAGGGTTTCTCTCAATTTTACCAGGATCCCATCATCAGATCCCGACTTCCTTGACATGGGACCCCTCTTGAGGTATACCCTATGTAACAAAAAAAGAATAATCAAAATCTGTTCATAAATAACGGAGAGAGGGCTGAACAAACATTAAAAAATTTATATACCTATATACGGTCGAATTGAGAACCTTCTTTTTTCGGTTAAAAAAGAATGAGGCACCTATTTCAGGTTTTAATAGTAATTTCTTACGGGACGGCAGAATCTCACAGAAACTGAAACGATTCGTTTAAAACGTAACTATACCTAGGTACTTATCTAACTCTAACACATAACAGCATTTTAAAACCTGTCATTGGTAGTTTGTGCTTTTTTATTTCGCCCACCTGTTTTAAAAATGAAACACGTTACAGAGTTGACTCAGCGAACAGGTTTCTTTGATATTTATTTCTTCTTTGGTGAAATAGCAGGAAAATCCCAGAGCTAGGGTTGTCGAAGTTCAGTTGTCTTTCAACAGACTATACGTACTTAGGTACTCTTTTACTGTCTTTAGTTTTATTATTATTTTTGTCTTTTTAGAGTTGAAACTTTTGTTACGTAACGTGTTGTTCATTAGTTGGTTGCACCGATAACTACTAGTTACTACAGATACTATTTATCGAATCTAATTAAAATTTGAACCTTGTACACTATCAATACAGTTGCAAAAAATAATTATAAAAGACACTCACATAATAGCTATTTTGTGAATTTACTTTTAATTTGCAAATCTAATGACATCTAATTTGAATCGTGACATTTACAATTTGTTGCTTCTCGTGTCCGTCACGCATTTTTAATTTTATAAAAAATCCACCTGAAGTCCTCCTGATTTTATTCAAATGCCGTAGATAAATAGATAGATAGATAGATAACACTACTGCATACATTTGTCATACAGATAATGTACAAAGGGCGGCCTTATTGCAAAATGATCTTGAAAAAAAAATGTTTGAAATTGAAATATAAGTCAGAACTAAACAAATAAGTATGGTCGACACGGTATCTTGTAAATCTTGTTATTTATTTATAAGTACGTGTTATTCATACTAGCAGTTTAGTTTAACCTTTATAGCGATAATATTTAATAATTTTTCTTAAAAGAGGAGGTCGATTGTATGTGACCTATGACTTTGTACGTGTCTGATAGTGAACTATTTATTATTATGTATTAATCTAACAGGACGTCAACTGTTATCTATTGATTTTTAAACTTTAGCACATTTTAACAAATTTTTGGTGGTATAAATCGTGGCTCAGAAATCCCAAGAATATTTCTTTTTTTTTTATCATAACTATATACGTCAAGAACTGGGAATAATTTATTTCAATATAAATTGCATGTACATACCACAAAATCATTGTGGCTTTAATATTTGAGTGAGTAATTTTTTATGTCTCACTTGTTATATCACCTCTTGTTAAAGGTAGATAACAATTTGAAAAACAAAAGGAAATTTTGAATTTGGATAGGATCTGTGTCATATCATGTCATAAAAGAGGCTAAAATAGGACAACGTATAAAGACTATTAGAAGACAGAAGTACAGGAATAGGCGAATGAAGTGGGGTGCAGATGGAAACTAACTAAGAAATTAATTCTGCATTATTATATAATGGGCAAGGGCCATACTCGCATAGGTCCCTGTTGGACAGTTTGGAATCTGACAAGGTGGGCTGGAGTGCAAACATTTTAAGTCTTATTCTAATGAGGGAACTCGTAACACGTATTATAGATCATTTGCCCAATCAGGGTTTTGGAAGAATCTTTGACTGGCTCCAAACATAAGGTTTACATTCATACATTCATAACAGCTGGATTCAGCGTAAAGATTCTCGCAACCGATGGCAGTAATTCCCATACGGATCTTCAACTTCATCCTGTACCTACACTGTACAGCCTGTGTTGTTGTGTATTAAGACGTCTTGAAATCGAAGTTGGGTAGGTACGTATTAAAAAACAGACTTTGGAAAAGAAGTATCAGGGATTGAATTTAGATAATCACCGTACGAATTTCTAAAGACCTCTGGAAACTCTCACTTCAGGAACATAAACCAAAATCTATCTGTATAATGTATCTACTTCTTCGGCGCAGATGGCGCAGTTAGTTAAGAATGGAGATGAGATGACGTTATTGCAGCAATAACTTCATTTTTCTGAAAAAAATATTTTTACCAGCCTTCTTTCGTTCCTGGTTAGTTATGGTTTAAACATTGAACCAGTGGCAGATTTACCAGTAGGCTGAGTAGGCTGAAGCCTAGGGCGGCAAATTTGGGGCCTACATTATTTTTTTATGTCTTGTCCTGGGGTATCGAATTAGATAGACCTACCGGTAGGGCGGCAAAATTTTAATAGCCTATTAGCGGCAAATGTGTAATTCCGCCCTGCATGACATGGGGTTCACCATGTCTACGAGTCTGAAGCAATTCGGAGAGTCAATCCTTCGTGGTTTCTGCACTGTGCCTTCTGCTAATTAGAGGGACTCTGCTATTCAGAAGCCATTTCTTGTAGTGCACCGCGTCTAGCCAAGCATATTTATATATTTCCAACAGGTTTTCAAAAGTTTTAACCCTCTCCCTTCTCTATCCCTTCTTGCTACTCAGAAGGTTCATCCGTTCCTGGTTTGCGCACAAGTAACAAATTTTCGTGCATGTCAATTATAGTTATCACTGTTTAATAAATCATACTAAAACGTAATCAGAATTTGTTCTGGAAACAGATTAACTAACGCATTTCTTGGTTTTGAGTCACATTACGACGTAATTACTATTTGGCATGGTTAATTGCTTAGCTATAATAAATTACTACTGAGAATTGTTGTTGTTGTTGAAGTAGCCATTCATACGCCTTATTGATGACGACATCACCAGAGAATTTTTGTTTATAGAAATTGTTTTACCATCTTACTATACTATAGGCTATATAAAGCGGTGCTTCAGTTATCTTTGTTGAATCTGTATAATATTACTGGCACTTCTGGTTCTCAAATTATATACGGTAGGTAGGTTTTGGTTAGAGAACATCTTAACGACCACTGGTCCCCTAGCCTTAGGAACATTAGAGCCTTCTACTAGATGATTTCCTAAATTTGCAACATTCGCAGAAACCAGAGGGAATAACGATATTCTTTAATTTCGTATGTCTGCTACTTGCTGAGACACAGAGGAGGCTCATTACTATAATGAATTACCCTTCAATAGACGAGATAATTCTAACAAGCTTAACACTTATCGCTTAATTCGTTCGAGATGCGTTTCCTATTGCGTCTTCGATATTTAAATTAAATGTGATATTTTTACTAAGCTTATCGTAATAGCTTGCCTCAATGTGGAAATTAACATCATTATTTACAATTTCAATGAATGATATGATGATATGGATAACGATGAGGATCAATAAACTATCAATCTATTCCAATAGACTTGCGTTAAAATTGCGCAACTCATTAGTCACTTGTACGTGTCTGATAGTGAACTATTTATTATTATGTATTAATCTATCAGGACGTCAACTGTTATCTATTGATTTTTAAACTTTAGCACATTTTAACACATTTTTGGTGGTATAAATCGTGGCTAAGAAATCCCAAGAATATATTATTTTTTTTATCATAACTATATACGTCAAGAATTGGGAATAATTTATTTCAATATAAATTGCATGTACATACCACAAAATCATTGTGGCTTTAATATTTGAGTGAGTAATTTTTTATGTCTCACTTGTTGTATCACCTCTTGTTAAAGGTAGATAAACAATTTGAAAAACAAAAGGAAATTTTGAATTTGGATAGGATCTGTGTCATATCATGTCATAAAAGAGGCTAAAATAGGACAATGTATAAAGACTATTAGAAGACAGAAGTACAGGAAGAACAGGAATATAATGATATGATGATATCGATAACGATGAGGATCAATAAACTATCAATCTATTCCAATAGACTTGCGTTAAAATTGCGCAACTCATTAGTCACTGTAACTCAGTAACAAAGAAAATTGCATTGTATTGCGTCATGGACACAGCACGGGACTAAGCTACAGTAGAATAAGAAGGTCATGCTCTTTGCTTCCCAATATTCAAATTAAATTCTTTATTTGCCATAAACAGGGTTAGTACATATAGAGTTATTAGGTTTACAATGTTTACCGACTTTTTAGCCGTCAAGACAGCATGCAAAAGAGCCTTAAAACTATGGGGGACAAATATGGAATACTACTTAGTTAACAACTCTAGGTCAATATTTTTAATGTGTGTTAGAATAATTTAGGAATTTGTTGACAGAGTAGAACGTGTTCTGTAGTAACCACATGCTTAAGAAATTTATAAATTTATTAAGCGGTAATTCTTTGATGTCATTCGGTATCCCTATAAAAATTTGTTACGCTACGTGTGTCACAATATATAATAATATTGTGACACACACAGCATAACATTTTTTTTGCAGTTTCGTACTCCTTGGAATCATGTTTATAACAAGTTTGTTTGATCAAATAACTTTCCCGTAATAGGTTATTTGACAAAATTAGAAAAAATGGTTTATATGCTACCATCGCGTCGCCTGTATTTTAACCAAACCTATTTTAAAATCAACCATTTACATTACGTAGATTATTTAGGTATATTACTTTTTAAGTAAATAATTTAAAATTACCGCCAAAACATGTATGCATTCACGCCGTGCCGTGGCAAGAAACAAAACTCAATCATCTGTGTGGCATTTGTTAATTTTTGTTGAATTAAATTTATTTCTCCTATTACAAGAGCGATGTAGTGCCCCAGTGTAAGAGAACAAGTACAAAAACGCAAAAAGAAAATTCATTATATTCTGAACAATACAGAAATACCGAAACGTGGCTAAAACTTGAAAGGAAAAAAAGGCTTATATTTTATCCACCGTTTCAAGAATGTTTTTCTGAAGTATTCCAGGCCGATATAACTTTTAAAAATTGCTAAAAAAGGCAATATATCAAATACCCTGCTTTATTTCTGCTCTATTGCATGAAAATATCAACTTAAGTAATGACATTTGCCACGGCGTGACGTAATGCTTTCTAATTGGTGTTCACAGTCACGACACTGAATGCCTAATTTTGACAAAGACAAAGACATTTATTGCAAGCTGTGCAGGCACATATTTTTAGATTTGTACTCTATTTTTAAGCTATGGTCTGTTTCAATTATCTATCTAATATCTATCTATTTATCTAATATTGAGTATCAACAGTTAGCCCATTTCGGGCATTACAAGATTAAACTGTTAGTGTCTCAACATACAAGACTTAAACATTGAATGAATGAACTTAAAACTAACACCACTTTGGTTTTTGTGAGGTTTGCCTTAAGATTTATTGATGTTAGCCAGTTAGAGCCATACTCAGCATCATTCAAGTTATCTTTATTTATAAAAAATGTTGCATCATCGGCATACATTATATACTCGTGATTGACAATGTTTGGGAGTTCATTTACGTAGATTACAAATAGTAGAGGACCCAGTATACTACCTTGTGGCACACCTAGCAAAACTTTTTCAAAACTTGAGACTACTGTTTCAATGGTCGTATCATCTTTTATGTCTATCTTAGTTGCTTGAGCTCTATTATTTGTATAAGAATCTATGAGTTCTAGAGCTATGCCTCTGATGCCAGTGCATTCGAGTTGCTTAAACAATATATTATATTTTACACAATAGGAAGGCTTTGACATGTCTAGAAATAGAGCTGTACGTTGCTTTTTGTTATTCATGCCCTCCCATATATTTTTAAATAAATAAAATATTGCTAAGGAGGTTGACTTACCTCTTTGAAATCCAAATTGATTTTTATTAAGAACTAGGTGCCCCGACAGACTTGGTTCTGTCAAAAGTTATTTATTGACGTCAAATGTTTGACAGCTGGAGAAATGTGTTTTAATTATTATTTAGTATGTGGTTTGTATAGGAAAATAAAAGTGTTGTTTTTACTATTTTCCTCCCAATTTTTACGGTTTTTGTCTCTATAAGAACATTCCTAGTGCCTTAGCGAAAATATAAAAAAAAAATTGCCGAATGGATCAAGTCATTCTCGAGTATTGCGCTTAGCAACACATTTGGGGATTCATTTTTATTTTTATAGATGTTATAGAATTATGGCTATCTTTAACTCGTCAGGAAAGTGACCTGTTTGCAGCTTATGATTTATAATGACTTTTAAAAAGAGTGGCCATGAGTTATTTGCCAGAATTCTTCTCATAAGGCCCTACGCATTTTGGAAACTGGAAGTTATAGATCGACACAAACAGGCAGTAGATTTTGGTGTTTTTCACCTAATTTACCTTGACATTCCAGTACATGCTGTGGCGTCTGTTTGTGCCGATCTATGATTTTAACTCTAGCTTCAATTTAACGTTCATAAATGTCACTTAGTGTCTTAAATGAATAAATGATTTTGAATTTGAATTTGAATTAATGTATTGTATACAAGAGGCCTATTTTTCCCCCACAAAATATTGATAATTTTAAGGTTATTTTATAAAAAATGTGTTTTTTTGCTATCTCCACATCACACATGATCTATCATTAGAAACTACACTCCGTACAATTTATTTGTAGTGAAGACAAGCCTATTGTCAAATAAAAATATCGTCAACGACGTAGGTATAATAGATGAAATGAGAGACGTAAAACTAAAAAGAAATTATACCATGTTATATTATATTATGTTATTCAACAGATCGAGACAGTATTTCACCCCGGTCCACCGCCTACAACTTTATAAGGAGCAGGTTCGGCCGCATGTGGAATGCTGTTCTCATATATAGATATGAGAACAGTATTCCATATGCGGCGGAGAAGCTGGTACTGGGGTGTTCCTGCATAGGCAGGAGCACCCCAGTACCAGCTTCTCTCTCTTGACCGCATTCAACGGAGAGCGACTCGCCTCGCAGAACCAATCTTTGAAACAAATTGTCGCCTGCGGTGTTTCCGGACCGATACGACCTTCAAACCTTAAAGAAAAGAGCGCTCCTTCCTCAAAGGCCGGCAACGCACTTGTGACTCTTGAGTTGCAGGTGTTCATGGGTGACGGTAGTCACTTACACTTTACTTACTCAGGTGACCCGTCTGCTCATTTGCCCCCTATAATATATAAAAAAAAAAAAATTATGACGTACTGGAGAATATAAATCTACTACTTTCAACAACTACGGCTAAACGTTCAATAAACTAAAGACCGAAAAATGAAATGTCGTATACATATAGCTTAATTCGACATCCCTAGCTTCTGGGGGATTTCCTACTATTTCACAAGAAAGAATAAACTTGAGAGATATTAGTCGACTGTGACTTCTGGAAGTCACATCGTCTACATTCATATCTTTACTGGTTCGCCATTAATGATATGAATATATGTTAAAATTTGAAAATAAAAATAAATCAGTGCCCTCAACTTTTTTATCCATCATCATCATCATCAGCCTATTGCCGTCCACTGCAGGACGAAGGCTTGCCCCAAGGAGCGCCAACTATACCAGTCTGGGGCAGTCCGCATCCCTCCGCTGCCAGCCACCTTCTTCAAGATGTCGGGCCACCGTGCCGCAGGGCGCCCTACACTACATTTGCCTAATCGCGGTCTCCACTCTAGCACATGTCAGCAATTTTATCCATCCTCCTAATTAAATGGATAATAATATCCCACTAAAATTATTAATTGTGCAAGTTTGGATTTTTGGATGGATGTTTGTTCTCTTTCACGCCAAAACTACTGAACCGATTGCGATGAACTTGGTATATACATAGCTGGGGACCTGGATTAATACATAGGCTACGTTTTATCCCGATATTCCCACAGGATCGGGACTTACGCGGGTGAAACCGTGGGGCGCTGCTAGTTTAAAAATAAATGCTTGGTGACTTCTAAACGAGGAATCGGAACAAGTGAAGGGCATTTTAAACTTATAGTTAATAATATAATTGTTGATAATAAATAACTCTTCTTTTTCGTATTGTTCGCATGGTTATTGTTCAGTAACAAAGTCATTTACATATTACTAGGAGTGACATTAAAACAATTTAAATGGAAGTAGCCGTTTAACAAATACTAAATTCTAGGAAATTCTCATAACAAAATTCTATGATGTGACAATATATAATACCATTGTCATCCACCAATTTGCCTTTAAATTTACTTTTGCTTCGCTTGAATATAAAAAAGTCGATAAAACCCCTCCGGACTCGTGGTCCCCCTGTGATCTTCCCCTGGGGGGACCACGAGGAAATCGCATTCGCTTGTGGTCCCTCCGTTTCAATCTTGACCAATTTTAACGGATAAAAACGTTACAATTATGGCACTTTTAAATGTCATACATAAGCAGCATCAAAAATTCGTCAAAAAACTTCAAGAAATGCGCGAGTTTCACCTACTTAATAACATTTAATATATTTTAGATGTACAACACACCTTCTCACAACACTGAGATGTTTGTTAACAAACATCCAAGACACGATGTCCTTATACAAAAACTGAACTGTACGACCTTCACGAAACCAGTTTTTGCCAACCCTGTGGACGGGTCATTTATACGTGTAGATATAAATACCGCATGTACGTTAGGGAAAACCAACTTTGTTTATTCCACTGACTATTCCCACACAATTTTGTACTGTATTACGGTGTAGCAGAATACAAATTTGGTTATTGTGTTTCATTCCGTTCTTAATCAACGGCGCTGGTTACCGCAAGTTGATAATTCTTTGTGTAAATAGTAATATATTGCTTAGTCTCTTGTTGTCTGCAATTATTGTATATTATAAAATTATTAAATGACGATGTCTCTGGTTGCTTGTCCTGTCGTAATTTTAAAGTAATGATCATTAAAAATATGTAAAATGTGGGTTTACTTCCAATACTCCTATAAAATACAAATTTTAAACGGTTTTATTTAGCTTGCGCTGTTTGTTATTTTGGGTCAAATTTAGTAATATTGTTTAACTTCTTTCCTGTTGACAGATAGATTTGATCTTTGGTACACGTACACCTTTTGGGTCTCATGACAACAAAATTGAAAATATGCCTGATACATAGGCTGCACTAAAAGTATCGGGAATGGAATATTTCCACTGTTTCTGTCATATTAAAATCTTTTTAATTGAAAACGCCTGGGTTTTAAAAATCGAATATCATTTATTTATTTAAAAAAAGATTCTCGGTCTTATCACAAGGTTTTGTCAAACTTGTTTAGTCGTTGAGAAAATGGAATGGACTCGAGAAAATTCAAGAGCGATGATTTATTATGACTTTCGAAGTGGTTTAACGTAAAAACAGTGTGTTGACCGGATGATATCTGCATTTGGTGATGAAGCCCCATCCAAAACCACAATTTATCGCTGGTTTGCTGAATTTCAACATGGACGTGTCAAGCTCAGTGATGATCCCCGTCAAGGTCGTCCAAAAACTGCAGTCACCCAAGAAAACGTTGATGCTGTGCGTAAGCTGATTGAGGAAGATCGACATGTGATATACCGCGAAATTTAGGCAACTTTAGACATTGGCATGAGTCAAATACAAATAATCTTGCATGAACAATTAGGTGTAAAAAAGTTGTTTTCCCGATGGATACCGCATTCGCTCTGTGAAGAGCAAAAAGCGGCTCGCGTTACTTGGTGCGTCAGAACTCTCGAAAGATTCCACGCAGGATCCTCAAATGCTGTATACAACATCGTATCAGGTGACGAATCCTGAATATACGCGTACGAACCCGAAACAAAAAACTAGTCACGAGTCTGGGTGTTCGAAAATGAGTTAAAGCCAACAAAAATTGTTCGTTCACGGAGTGTTGCAAAAAAAATGGTGGCCACGTTTGTCTCCAAAACCGGCCATGTTGCGACTATTCCTCTTGAGGGACAAAGAACGGTTAATGCAGAATGGTATGCAAGCAAGAAAACATAGAATTATTAGACCATCCGCCGTACAGCCCCGACCTAAGCCCTAATGATTTCTACACTTTCCCTAAAATAAAGAATAAATTGCGTGGTCAGAGATTTTCATCACCTGAAGAAGCTGTGGACGCCTACAAAACGGCCATTTTGGAGACCCAACTTCCGAATGGAATAGTTGCTTCAATGATTGGTTCCATCGTATGGAAAAATGTGTCAAATTTCGCGGAGAATACTTCGAAAAGTAATAAATACATTTTTAAATAGTAATGTTGTGTCACTTCCTTGATTCCCGAAATTTTCAGTGCCGCCCTCGTAATTTGATGGATATGTTGAAACACTGATGTTCTTAAATGTAATTAATGTATACAAATTAGTTTAAGTATCCTCGGTGGTCGTTAATGACCTTAGATGTTAAAAAACGACCTTAGATAAATAAAAAAAAATATTAAAATATTCTGTATTACTGTAAATCCAAGATGGCCACCGCCACAAAATAGCGGATTACATTTATTTTTAACAACCCCCTCAATATGGGTATCCATTGACCCTTTCACTTGACTAGTAGAATACAGTAGGTACCTACACCATGAAAACAAAACCATATTTATTAAAAATATTTACATAGAAATAAATTTTAAGTACCTACTTAAAAAAAACCATATAACTAAATAAAAAATAAAACAAGTACTTAGGTAGACAGGTACCTAAGACTTCCCGAGGCGGTGGCATGACGTGTTCCGCGCGCGCGCCTTTCTAAACTGAAGGGGGACACGGCTCCTAGCTCACGACTGCGAGACTGCTTTGTGGACAGATGGTCAAGTCTGTCAAGGGTTCAGGGAGGTCCTTCCTAGGTTATACCTGAGCCCCCGGCCATAGACACCCGTGACGGAACACCTTGTGATTTTAGTCGGTTCGATTGCGAATTGCCACATAGCCACTTCGCCGAGTGCTCGGCGAGGTGGTAGCCGAGGGGGTTTCTACATCTGTAACAAAAACATTAGTTATCCTAGTTCAGGGTTTACCAGCCTACTGAGGCCACAGACGCAGCTAGGAAGTGACAAGTACCTGCTAGGGAAAGACATGAGTTCATGTCATTATGTACAGATAGTCTTACCCAGTGGCGTAGCTAGGTAACCAAAGGCCCTGGGGCATAAAATGAACTAGGGCCCCAACTAAACTATTTAAAATCGTTTGTTCCGTATTCGTCGGGTTCCGAATTCGATGTACTCCAGAATTGTCGAAATCCAGATTCGTCGTACTCATTATTCAAGTTATTAAGTACGCAATTTAATATAAATAGTGGTTTAGTCCCAACTCTTGTACAAATCTGATAACTTCTAGTTCTAAAAAATCTGGTTTATTTATATTCCGAATGTGGGAGAAATTTTCACTAGTTCAATTTATATATATATATATATAGTTTGTAAGTCAGAATAAGAGGGGCCCCCTGAGCTTGGGGGCCCCGGGGCACTGCCCCGTCTAGCCCTCCGGTAGCTACGCCACTGGTCTTACCTATGTATTTCCATGGGAATTAACGCGATCACGAAACGGTATTACATACCTCTGAATTGCCTGACGCTTCGACCAGGTTGCACTGGCCGTGGTAAGCCTGTGACCACGTGTTGTTTTAATACCTTTTCGTGATCGCGTTAATTCCCGTGGAAATACATAGGTAATTATATCATAGAATGCAAAAAAATTCAAAGTTAGAATAGTAAGACTATTCTAGCGAGAAACTTAAGTAGAATTAATGTTATTACTGTCGTATTTAGAGACGTTTAATCGTTAAGGTAGCATTCGGTTCTTGGCGACCGCGACGCGCGACCTCGACCATGGGACCATGCGACATGGGTCGCCCGTCGCGGGGCGACAACTAGCTTTCCGATGTCAGCGACCGCGACCACGCCAGTTGTCCGGTTGACGAGCAGGGTGACATTTTTGTGTTCTATTGCAGTACGATATGTCAGACAATTTATCCGCGGCTAGGCAAAGAGTTATTCGGCAGCTATTGGAGGATGAAGAAGATGATTATCTATGCCTCCAGAAAAGAGGATGAAGATCGACTAAATTTTCACATCTCGAGAAGAAGAGGGTTGCTTTCAAATACATACAACGACATTTAAATGATAAAGAAGAGGAGTTCAGAAAATATTGTAGGTTAAATCATAAACAGTTTGAAAACGCCGCTATTTTGATGTACTCTCACCTGCGTCGCGCTGACTGCACTGCCGCCGGCGCCACAGATAAGATAATAGTTACTTCGTAACAGATACATCAATCCCATACAAAACTGAAAATACCTACGTTATAATAACCTATAAAATTTAAATAATAATACCTGGCGTTAGCTGCGACCAGAAATATATCTTATTTACGCTTTTCGAAAGTTGAGAACGCCTTGCCCACCCCGCGACCTTCGTCTGTGTGTGTAGCCGAACTGCCGGACACTCTAGGGTTGTACAAAGTACACAAATAATGAAATAAATTATTTATTTGGGGTATGTTCCGATATACACTGCGAGCACTGTTCTGTGCTCTTACCGCGCAAAAATTCGTGTCGTTATGGACTGACAGTATGCTGCCGCAGTATCTTGGGGAAAAATATGACGTCATAAATCGTCGCCATTGTACTGTGAACACTGGCGTTTTCGAGGAAAGGTGCTCTCAGTGCTTTGATTACGTGATGAACTACAATTTTTTCCAGTTAAATAGTAAACAATTATTTGTCGAAATATGTTCATCACTTTTAACGTACATATCCCCATTTAAATAATTCGGTTATAAAGTTATTATGCATTCGGTTACTTGAAAAACAATATTTTCTTTTAATAAAAAGTAAACTTACTTACAATTAACAATTGACTTGAATATTAAATTTTTAAATATACCTTACTACATTCAAACAATATTTTTTCTTGTTGAACAGATAACTTGTAATTATATATGATAATTATTTTCACGTCAAAACAGCGCCAAAAAACATAGATGACAGTATACTGGACTGCGTTCCGTATTAAACAGTAACCAGTCTAGCTAATTATAACGGAACAGCTTCGCAGTATATTAAATTGACGCCACTCCTTATAGTGCTCGCATTGCATATCGGAACACACACTTGATAATCAAATTTATGGGTGAGTTTTATATAATGATAAATAAAATTATTTCCCATATGAAATTTATATCTTTAATTTTTATAGGTAATTAAAGTATCCCTTAAACCTTCGATAGTAACATAAAATGTTGATGCTGTAGGCATATACATCACTATCACTACATCACTACATATTATAAAACAAAGTCCCCAGCCGTGTTTGTCTGTCTGTCTATCTGTTCACGATAAACTCAAAAACTACTTAACAGATTTTCATGTGGTTTTCATCAATAGATAGAGCAATTTATGAGGAAGGTTTAGGCATGTAATTTGTTAAGGTTTTGTGTAAGTTGGTTGAAATATGATCACGATTGTTAAAGATGTCTCTGATACCCGTGCGAAGCTGGGGCGGGTTGCTAGTAATGGCTGTTGCGTAGACTAGAGAAAGATACTCTGAAAATTTAAACTTTGTGTAACATATTATGTTACACAAAAGTATTAAATAACAAATAACTACCTACTCAAATAGAAACCTCAATCCGTGCCGATCTCAATATGTTTTACATTTCAGTAGCTCTTATTATTATTTTCACTATATTTCTAACTATATTACATATTGTGTGAGAGAAGTAGCCGTCAGTTCGCCTTGCCTACAAGTTACAACAAATGAATACGCTGGCAGTTCACACCTACTAAGTTCGTTACCTTTAGTAGAAATTATGGGTTTATTATTGACGGTTTAATTGACTACATTTATTACATCATCATCATTTATCAACATCGTATAGAATTTATATAAGCAACATTTATTTTTTTGTTGTGAAGATAACTATTATTTATTATTAGTACAGCCACGCGGCAATGGTGAGTAAAGAATAAACATCTGAAGTGAAGATGTTTTTCTATTATATTGACAAAAAAAGTAATAGCTAAAATCATTTTTGCAACTTATTTTTAAAGGATTTTACAGATCACTAACGTCTAACAATATGGCAATTTTATATAATAAATAGATACCTATAGCAATAACAAAATATCTCCACTTCATAATAAGTTCGATTTGACATTTTGTTTTTATTTACGGAGATTGGTAGGTATATAAAACGCGACCTCGAGCGAGTGATGTAGCCCTGCCGGCGCGACTGGGTCGCGGTCGCCACGTCGCTCTCTGGCCACGCCCAACAGTCGCGCGTCGCAGTTGCGGGATTTGTTTAGTACTCCATATAAATTCATACAAAGCTAGGGTCGCACGACCCGGACGCGGCCGCGGGTCGCGGTCGCGCGTCGCGGTCGCCAAGAACCGAATGCTACCTTAAGGCTTAAATGTATCTTTTGATTGCGTTGACTTAGAAGCTTGATGTTTTTACAGCTTCAAGGGACCGCAGACGTAGGCAATTATTTGGTATTAATTTTCACTTGATGCGTCCACGGGTTCCTGAAAAAAAGGTCTTGACAGACAGACAGACAACAAAGTGATCCTATAAGGGTTCCTTTGTATCTTTTCGAGGAACCATAAAAAGATGAAAAATTTGATCAGATATTTTTTTTTTATTTAAATTGGATAGATAGGCACCTACTCTTTATTGCACACCGTAAATAGTATACAATTAAAATTAGGTATGTGAAAACGACTACAAAAAGCTAAAGGTGTCCAGTATATACCTGTCATGTACGGAACGGAAAGTCTATACAATGACTGTTCAAGTTATACTGGTTAATGAAATAAACCCAAACATTTAAAACGTAATAAATGTAAAACAGGCAATCTCTAATTATTGTTAAAATAATCAAATCAATAGAATCGGTAATACTAAGTCAGCCAGTAACTATTATCTTATCTGTGCTAAAGCTAAAAAAGTTATGTAAAAAAAATGTTATTGTTACGTAAATGAGTTTTGTATGCAAACCGCACTTTCCAAGTGACAGTTGACAGAATAAGGTCATTGACGTTCCTGTTCTTATTTGAAATGCTAGGTACATGTATGTTGTTGAGAGGACTTTATAAATTGAAATTTTTCAAGACATGGCTGTAATTTGGTTGATTTTACATGGTGGGTTAAAAATAATTGTAATTGTATAAGACGCTTGCTTGTATAGTAATGGCCGAATGGCGTCCCTCGCTCCGCGCTTACGCAGCTGCCTTCCTTCCACGCCCTGCGCTCCTCTTCCCCTGTATAGACTAGGGATGCTCTCGCAGCGGGCCGTTTACGGTAATTGTAATTAGTAACATCCTCCCGCCCCTTGAAAGCCTCGCTTTCAAGCCGATGATTGTTCGGACAGAAGAGGACATAATCTTGATCATAAGAAGAGCATTCTTAGTACGCCCTTGTTGGTTCGAACGTCTACGACTCTGCACACGCCGTCAGGTCCAAGATGAAGGGTTTCAACGCGCCCCAATTGCCACTTCATTGGTGGAAGGTGATCGTCCTGAATGATGACGAGTTCTCCGATGTTAACTGTGCGCCCTGGAGTACGCCATTTGGTACGTTGCTGGAGTTCGCTCAGGTAGTCCTTTGACCACCGGTTCCAAAAGGATTGACGTAGTCTCTCCAGATGTTGGTAGCGATTTATCGAGATCTTCTCCGTTGTAGGTGATGGTAGTGAAGCCAGAGGACGACCGATCAAAACGTGACCAGGCGTAAGTATCAGAAGGGTCGTTTGAAAATGGTGTTAGAGGACGTATATAGCCTCAATCTGGCAAAAAATAGGTAGTTAATTCCTCAAATGTTAAACTTGAATTACCTACGATTCTTTTTAAATGGTTTTTAGCTGATTTAACACCAGCTTCAAACAGCCCACCAAAGTTAGGAGAATATGCGAGGCTAAACCGAAATTCTATGCCTTCACTAGCAGCCAGCTCACCGACCGGTTCACGACAAGATTTAATCATACGTTTTAACGCGTTGTTTGCCCCTACAAAATTGGTGCCATTGTCACAATAAATAGTTTTAGGAATGCCTCGCCTTGACACAAATCTTCATAAGCAAGAGATGAATGCGTTCGTACTTAGTTCACTTACAACTTCCAAGTGTATACATTTTGTTGAAAAACACATAAACACACTTAAATAGCATTTAGAAGTTTTTGCACCGCGTCCCTTTCGACTGAAAATAGAGAAAAGCCCCGCAAAATCGACACCACAAGTTTCAAATGGAGAAGCAGGTGTAACGCGAGGTCGAGGCAGTCTGCACGATCCCACTTGATAAACAAAAGACAGTTAATGCTGAGTGGTCCACCACCATTTGTTTGCCCAGTGTCTTTGAAAAAGTTAGGGAAAGACGACCAAAAATCGCATCCTATTGCACCATGATAATGCTTCGGCGCACACCACGAACAAGTCATGTAGGCTATTCAGGCTAGTGACCGATCCTGCACATAGTCCAGACCTGGCACCATGCGATTTCTTTATTTTCCCAAAAATTAAAGATTTTGATGAGAGGTTTGAGAGTTACGGGGAAGAGGTCGTAAAAGCTTTTAACCAGCACGTGAAAAACATGCCCTTAGACTAATGGTCCTCATGTTTTCAAAAAAGGTTTGACAGAAAGAAAAAATGTTTAAAATGTAATGGAAAATACTTCGAAAAGCAGTAAATATATTACTTTACATGTAAATTGTTTTATTAATGAGTTACGCAAAACTTTCAGTGTACCCTACGTACTATGTATATAGTTATTTCGAAAAGTCTACTCTTACCTATATTAGAAGGTGGGAATTACACGGAGTATTTTTGTATGTACAAAAATGACTGTACCTACATACAAAAATGTTCAATAATATAATTTGTGTACACATTAATAAGGGAACAGGAATGGAGAAAGGGAACACAAATAACAGGAAAGTACACATTAATCTGACCACTGGGAAGTTTTTGCAACGGGAAATACATGATCAACAAAATTTTAGATTCGTATTGTATCGGAAGCAAATAAGGAATTTCCCGTTCGACTGTTCCGGCCTCCAATGGGTACTTACCTAAAGTCCAATAAGACTATTTAGATACTGTTTTATTTCTGCTGGTGACTAGGTTCAGTCTAATTGCTTGAATAGTTAGATAGCAGCGGCAATGTACTGTAACATGGTATTGTAGTATGGTATGTATTATAGTATGGTGGTGTAGTATGGTATTGTGAGTCAGAAATATACTTATTTAGATTTGTGGTTGTGACAATATAGCGTTGTTAGGCAGCGGAAACCAAGTGTGCGGTCTTGACTCTTTAATAATAGATACAAAAAAATCTAGTTCATGACACTTATGCAAGATAGGTTTATTTCTCACCTTTGTTATAGCGCAAAGTAGTAATGATTATATTAAAATGATAATAAGAAGCGTGGTCGTAGATATCTCAATTGTATATTGATTTTTACCAAATTTTGCACTAGGTACCACATGGGTAATTTGATTTCCATGCGGTCTAAACGCAAAATATATTGAGTGACGGCGATGTGAGGATATGTGTGATTGTAACTGTAAAAATCTCGAATCTAAATTTTATTCCTTTTACCAACGTGTCGATCTCGCAGGGGCGTGATGCCTTAAATCGGGCTGTTTGGCTACATCATTTTCCGTGAAGGTAATGTAGGTACCTACTTAAGGACACGGGGAAGAAGTACCACTTTCCGGTTCCACAGAGAGTGCGGGAAAGTGCATGACGACCAAATAAGTGCTTAGTAGTAATTATTACCATAAGTAGGACGAGATCTTGGTGTATTATATATATTCGGAGAATTGGACATGAACACTTAATTTTACTGGTGATCGGTGTGAGGTTAAGAACCGCAGTGGATTATAAACTCCCACACGTCATCAGACTAAAACAGGTTGTAAATGAATTTATTTAATTTAAGGTATACGATATATGAATGTGAGTTGTTGTGAAAGTCGTAAACAACAACTCACTAACTTCGTAACTTTATATGAAGATAAATAAATCGCGGCGTGAATAGGAAATACATAATTGTCTGTCTGAATTGAACATAATTGTCTTGAATTGGGTAGAAAGTGATTAATTTTGTAGAATTAATTTAACTTGTGGATTATTATTATTAGCCACAGTATTCTAACTTGTAACTAGGGCGTCTGGGCGTATGGGCGGGAAAAACCCAGACACTCTGTGCCAGGGGACAATTATAATTGTTAGATGAATCGTTAACAAGCTAAAAATTTAAATGGAATCGGTCTTTTTTTTTTAAGGTGTCCGGGAAAGAATTTTGATTTCACCTATGTATCCTCAATTTTTTAAGTTTTTGTCCGGCATCGGCAATTTAAATGATGGCAGGCCTACCTGTAACTAGGTATGAGACTAATATTATAAACGTCAAAGTTTGTGAGGATGTATGGATGTATGGATGTTTGTTACTCTTTCACGCCAAAACTTGGTATGTAGATAGCTGGAGACCTGGATTAACATATAGGCTTATACTTTTTATCTCGATATTTCCACGGGATCGGAACTTACGCGGGTGAAGCCGCGGGGTGATACTATATGGGTAAACAAATATTGAAAGTAAATTTTAACCTACTTCTTTATTGTCTTATCGCAATGAAACTTTGTATGTATATGTAGTTTGGATCACAACACTATAATTTATCATCTTGGAGCTGATCTGATGATGGAGCCAGGAGGTGGATTTTTCAGTGGCTACTAGTAAACCTGTAAACCCCACGAATTTGGGCTCATATGATTCGTTTTGACGAGTCCAATAGATTGGCCTTGTGCTTTTTTTTGTGATTTTGTTAACAAATGATAACGCGCGAAATAAAGCTGTGCGAATTTTCATTTTAAAATTCCTAAAAAGTCTAATATCCGTTACTGAAACTATCGGATAATCCGAAATAATTTAATATCCGTAGCGGTATCCGAAACCAGTATAATATTATTCATATTCTAAAAAATATAGCCGTATGTAGGTCCCATTTTAGAAACTCCTTGTCGCAATGATCAATCTTTGTTAGTTTTTTAACAACACCTATCATCTATCCACGATAACATGTGATGACGCATTTCGGTGGGCTTTACCCATGATGCATTTATAATGGCATTTCCGATTACTTTTTTTATTTTTATTTTAACTCACTGGATGATAGTTATGCCGCTGCGACTCCGCTCGCGTGTATGTACCTATATTTTTTTCGTGGAATCCTAATTCTTTTCCGAAATTAAAAGTAGTCTGAGCTACTCCTTTTAACATCAGCTATCTGCCAGTGAATGGCTCGTGAAAAAATCGGTTTTAATCGTTTCTAAGATTAGCTTTACAGATAGACAAAAACTTTAAAGTTGATTTTTCGTTTAAAGACCGTTTAAGCATCCGCACATTTACCAACATGCTAAAATGTTGCCATTAAAAACAGACAATTCGAATTTATTTCTTTGGATAGGTTTAATACGTTTTAATATATTATGTTCCGAATAGTTTTTATGTAAGTAATTTTTTTCTTATCTCCTTCTTATTGAAAATAGAGTTAGTTCTAGAAATATCTTGAAGTATCTGAAAAAGAGTGACGTAGTTTTTTTCGTTAAACAAAGTACCTACGAGTAAATAATATGTAAATATAATAAACTAAATAGGAATAATGTAAGTAATATCTTATGTAAAGTTCTGATACTACCGACTCGTGTTTTTCATTGTCTCTTGTGTTTCATTGGTAATCGATTTTAATGAGGCGACAAGGTCAAATTCACATCAGTCTCTTCGTTTAGCGACATCTAGCTACACTATTAACATCTGCATGGTTACGTTGATGCGTTGTTACTTCGTACATAGATAAAAATATTTGCGATAGATGGTGTTGCATAGATCTATCATTAATACTATCTGACGCAGTGTTCGAATACTCTTTGACTATCTGGGATCTGGGCATTATTTTTTTTTGTTTTTTACCTGTTTTAAACGAATTCGGCGATACTCTTGGAAAACTACGCACGTTTGCTAACAAAGTGTTTTCGAAGCTATTTGCGGTGGCTTTCCGTCGAGTGGAACACTAAAAAATTTGCAGAATGGGATTGAAAGGATAGACTGTAAGCTCACAATAGGGTAGTTGTCTAATGCCAATAGTGTGCTGGGCTGTAGGTGGATGAGACGGGTTCTATGTCTTCCACCCGCTGTAGAGATTTTTTTTTATGGGATAGAGGGCAAACGAGCAGACGGTTTACCTGATGGTACGTGACTACCGCCGCCCCTGGGCATGTGCAGGTAAAAATACAAGGCTCTTGAGCCACAAGTGCGTTGCCGGCCTTGTGTTTTTATTGTTAAACAAAACATTAGAATTAAGTTATTAAAAAAAAAAGTGTGTGTGTGCTTATGTACGCACGTAAGAAGTTTTAGGTACTTCTTTGGCGCTAGTTAAATAAAGTTTATTTAAATTTCATAATAAGTAATAGATACCTTCAACTAAACTCAAATTCTACAAACGTACTCAAAGTAATATGTAAAAACCACTTTAATCACTTATAATCACAGTAAATTATCTTTAAATCAATAAATTGTTAATAAAATCGTGAAGTTAGTAACTTTTTTGAAAAGCTGAAATGTTGACTAGCTAACTTCAGGGTGTCGGATTTTTGTGACGGTGTGCGCGCGCATCGTAGAAATTTACTCTCATAATTTTTCCCTAACGCTACAGGTACTATTATGTATTCTGTGCTAACAGAAGTATAACTTCAAATAACTTCACAAATCTCAGACACGGCCGTCTGATCCCAAACTAGGCAGAGCCTATACTATGGTAACCAGACTGCTGATAAAGATACTTATGTATTTCTAAATACATACGTATCCTACTAATATTATAAACGTGAAAGTTTGTGAGGATGTATGGATGTGTGGATGTATGGATGTTTGTTACTCTTTCACGCCAAAACTACTTAACCGATTGCAATAAAACTTGGTATGTAGATAGCTGGAGACCTGGATTAACAAATAGGCTACTTTTTATCCCGATATTCCCACAGGATCGGGACTGACGCGGGTGGAACCGCGGGGCGCTGTTTTTATAGATAAATTAAACCCAGACACAGAACAAATGATCATGCTCATCACACCATTATTTGTCCTGGGTGGGAATCGAACCCACGACCTCTGACTCAGCAGTCAGGGTCACTAACCACTAGATCAACAGGCCAGTCAAATAAATAGGTATTCCGGATTTGGACAGTTTCGGATGTGCCCAATGTGGCCATGCACGCCCACTTGAAAAATTTACTCTCTATAGGTACTTATAGGTATTTGAGCTAATTTGTCACCTTTGCTTAGGAAGGAAGTAACTATAATCTTATCTATGCCGTTGTTAATTTGACAGCTCTGCTAGTTGAACAATATTTTGATTAGTATTTCTGAAAACGAGTGTAAGTGTCAGGGTTTGAATGTAGACTACAAAAAGCTATTTGCTTTGTATTAGCTCGTATGGTGATTGAAATAAACCATAGCTCGGTTCATATAAAAATATCTTTCAACAATCCTAAAGGACACTTATTGTACCTAGGTAATGTTAGAAACAACCACTCTGGGTGGGAATCGAATCTACGACCTCTGGCTCAGCAGTCAGGATCACTAACTATTAGACCAACAGGCCCGTCGTGAATATATAATTTTTCCTGGTGCCAACTTTCTAAAGGAAAGAAAGAAATTGAACTGAAGATAATCTATATAATGTGTTATTCCAAAATAGTCGGAAAAACAGATAGCATATGCTTCATTTTTATGGCCTGCCGCCTGCCTGACGATAGCCCCCCTTTCGAATATAGTCGTTTTAAGACGGGAAAGAAGGAAGAAGGTCAACTTATATAAGGAAAAATGGGTTGGGATAGAAATCTAGGGTAAGGGATACCGCAAGTGTCGAATAGGGTACGGGACTGAGACTGCAGTAGCTCGCAGAGGCCGGGGTCGCGTACCCGAATGTTTTGTATTTCCTGTGACTAGACAGGCCACTAGGACAGGAAGACCAGTTGGTAAACCACGCTCCTCGTATCGTATCTTTTATGAAACCGCATTAATACAAATTCTACTCATACCGATATTTTCTTCACGGAGTGGATAAACCTATTAATTCTATAACCGCTTGGAAAATGCTATTAAAAAGAGGATTAGTATTTTGTAATGTTGCGACAAACCCTATAGAACAAAGTTGCCTTTTAAAAATCATTATTATTATGATCAACAATAGCATGACGCACCTAAGTTCTTACACAAAATGGATCATATGACTAATAATATTGCAAAATAATACCTATATGTTAATAATTAGTTTGTATGGTGTAATTGGTCTGCGGTGAATATGTATTATAATCAAATTGATTGGTATTGAATTCATTTTAGTAAACAATGACGGGTTTTTTTAAACTTTACAATGGTGAGCGTAACGTGGCAGTGTCAATTTTCCTGATGTCACGTCATCCCGGTAAATACATTTATTTTAATCTAAATTAGTAAAATGACTGGCCTGTTGGTCTAGTGGTTAGTGACTCTGACTGCTATGCCAGAGGTCGTGGGTTCGATTCCCAAACAGGACAAATAATTGTGTGATGAGCATGATAAACTGAAAAACTACTAAACGGATTTTCATGCGGTTTTCACTACACGGATTCATAAGGAAGGTTTGGGTGTATAATTTGTACCCGTGCGAAGTGGGTTGTTAGTTATATCATAAAAAATACTCGATTCGTTAACATCAGTTAATCATAAAAATAAATGGGCCTAGTCCGTGATATCGAATTTTTTTCGAATGCCGTCTTTCGAATTCGAATAGTTTAGTTTGTAAATATTTAATGTGGAATTACTAACATTATATGGGACCCTTAAAACAATGTCTAATTTTAAAGCAACTTCAAAAGGGGGACGTAAGGGATGGTCCATTTGTCATTGACAAATGGACAGGCTTTTGTAGTTCACTATTAGGAATACATTCCTCACATGGAATTAGAACGAACTTTTCTGTGAGCTTATAGGACTTCGTTCATTTAATACTGTCAAGAAATAGATAGAGACTGAAAAGTCGTACGTTACGTCCCCGCACGGCACGGCGGCGAACGAACGAATGAGAATGAGATGCATGCAAAACGGACTGCTAACATCTGCACATATTTTAGTTAAAAAAAAGTATCGACAGAGTTCTTTGTTTTTTTATAATTTGTACTTATTAGTTTCTAATTTAAATTTAGTACATTGTTCGCGTCTAGTTTTATCCGAACTAATCGACGTGTGTCTGTGTGTCTGAAAATATCTATTTGGTAAATAAATTCATTATCATTTATTTACGGGTTTATGTACCCACAAATTAATGATACCGTGTGTTTGTTTACTAAACTCACAAATTGCGTAGGTATTAGTCACAAAAAGACTCGGAATTTTGTTGTTTACATATATATAAGTCCATTTCGGAAGGAAAGTGTGAAGTACCTGTGATGTACCTAATAAGGCCTTATAATGAGATGTGTTATGAGTACTTACTCCTTTATTACATGGCGTCATAACTTATGACGCCATGTAATAAAACAGTGACGGACCTCTTGAACATGTTTAAAGGGAAAAAGTTGATTTACTTATGATGTGATAATTATGATACCATTGAGTACGTATGAATGGTATTACATTCTAAAACGTATGACTTCAACCTGGCCTGTTGGTCTAGTGGTTAGTGACCCTGACTACTGAGCCGAGTAAACAATGACGGGTTTTTTTAAACTTTACAACGGTGAGCGTAACGTGGCAGTGTCAATTTTCCTGATGTCATGTCATCCCGGTAAATACATTTATTTTAATCTAAATTAGTAAAATGACTGGCCTGTTGGTCTAGTGGTTAGTGACTCTGACTGCTAAGCCAGAGGTTGTGGGTTCGATTCCCACCCAGGACAAATAATTGTGTGATGAGCATGATCATTTGTTCTGTATCTGGGTGTAATTTATCTATAATAATATGTATATATTTAGAAATATATAAGTATGTTTATCAGCAGTCTGGTTACCATAGTACAGGCTCTGCATAGTTTGGGATCAGATGGCCGTGTGTGAGATGTGTGAAGTTATTATTATTATATAACTTTGACGATGTAAACCTCGCTATTTTGAAAGTGGTTCTTTGGTGTAACGTTACCAATTTACTTCTTAATGCCAATAAAAGTATGCTTGCTTCAGTAGGCCCGTATATGGATAAATTATCGAAAAGACAAAATCAAAGGTCAGCAACATTTCAGTTACAAAAGTTCGTAAATGAAAATAAAATTCGGGCCCGCACCAGACCCGCAGATGTAGATTTCGTGTTTTTATATTATTTTTTTTTTGAAAATCGGCCCCCAAGTCTGAAAATCTGCTCCCTTTTAATATCCCCCATTCACGAACTTAACCTTCATTTTTGCCCTGTTGATTTGTCGTCCAAGTTTGAAAGCAAGTGCATAATTGCGACCTCTATCGTGCAGGTAAAATTGAGGTACATACGTATATACATATATATATATATATAAAACTTTTTAAACTGCTCAAAGCATATTTGCTTTGAGCAGGCATCAAACTCCAAATAGTATCAGATCTTTCTTAAGTTAAATAAGTGTTCCGTTTTTTCCTTTCGAGGTACGGAACCCTAAATTTGCAAGAAAATATATTAAAGCATGTTTATCCTTGTTTTAGAATAGAAGTACAAGCTATACTTGGTTTGGGTCTAGATAATTAGTATTAGTAATTTGCTTTCGAATATCATTATTAATTCCTCAAATCTTTTTTTTACGTGTGGAAACCCCCACGGATAGTATTGCCAGGGCGGGCCTCAAAACCTGAGTTAGCTAGTCCAGCTCGTATTTTTAAATTTCCTTTTCTCAAAAGGAATAAACTATTCAAAATCTGAGATACTTAACTTGATTCGAGGTTCCTAACTTAGAGTCAGGTCATCACAGATTTTGATTATTTAGCTTATGAGAAAATAATTCGTTTGCCTTGAAACTAACCAATTTCAAGAAACAAAATCTACCAGCACAAAGAATGGAAAATGTAGTTCTTTATGGTGAGATCATAGTTATGACATTGTACTTTTGAAGAAGTCACACGCGTCTTGGAATTAAAGAGGTAAATACGCTGTGGTCTACTATAATGGCGTGATGGTTATTGTTAAGTTTGATGACGTGACGTAGTGACAGCATCGTTATGATGTTTAGAATGTATGATGAAACTTATGAAGTAGGTTCCCCGGTACTAGGAAAAATAATAGTAATCTATATTCCAATCTAAATCTATAAAGTGCATAATCCTGGAACGTTCAGGAGTAGAGTGAATAAGTTTCTCTTGTATAGGCGTGTACCATCTTCGTCTTAATCATCACTATGCAGGTGAGTTGGAAGACAAACGCCTACTCCATTTCACATTAAAAAAAAATTGTGCTCGCCCAGAGCACACGAAATGCATAACATTATTAATAAGTAGCCGTCCCCGTAGATTCACCTGCGTTTATGGTCACTGCTCCGCTCCTGTTGGTCGTAGCGTGATTTTATATAGCCTATAGCCTTCCTCGATATAAGGGCTATTCAACACTAGAGTTATTTCTGAGATTAGCGCAACCAAACAAACAAACTCTTTAGCTTTATAATATTAGTATACAGCGTGTAAGTAACAAACAAGAAAGACGTTTTTGAAAACGTCTTTCTTGGGATACTTATCACAATGTAAAAGTCAATCAGTTGATTTTAAACTACGCAATGTAACGCGACACGCGTACGTGTGCGGTACGGTGAATGACCGTCGAAGCAGCTGATTGCATAAATGTTTTACATTGCAGTTTTTGGCCGAATGGGGTATTTACTGATTTTTTTTCAGTAAAATGTTCTGTTTACTCATTGTGATATCACTTTTAAGAAAAAGAGTATGAATTTTTCGGCAGAAATTTCCAATTTTTTCCGATTTTCCACGCAGTATGATGGTCTGAATACACTATTTCAGGATTCGGTACGGTGTCACTTACACCCTGTATATACTAAAGCTCCGTTAAAGCTAGGAAAAAAAAACTCTCGACGTAAAAAGGAGAATTGTTATAACTTATAAGTTTAACGCGTGTATCTGTGTGTGGCATCATAGCTCGTAAGCGGATAGACCGATTTTGAATTGTTTTTTTTTTTGGAAAGATGACTTGATCGACAGTGTTCATAAATCGTGCGGGCAGGCGCTGGGGGGGGGTCCGGATGTCTTAATAAAAGCTGTTCCCGGACCTCTCCTATTTGAGTACGGCACACCGTGTGGTTTTAGTCGGTTCGATTCCGACACACCGCCCCACCGAAAACCCCGGTGGGGTGACGGCCCGAGGGGGTTTCCACACGCACAGAAAAAAAAAAAAAAGGCTATTTTTATCCCGATATTCCCACGGCATCGGGACTTACGCTTGTGAAACCGCGGGGCGCAGCTAGTTATTAATAATGTTTTGCATTATGGTTTAATTGGTATTATAATTATTCCTAGTACCGGGGCCGCGGGGGTACCTACTTCATAAGTTTCATCATGTATTCTTGACATGATAACTATACCGTCACTGCCTCATTACGTCATGAAATTTGATAGGTAATATAATAACCATCACGTCATAGATAAATAGTAAATTATCTATTTCCCTCTTTAATTCCGAGAGGCGTATCACTTCTTTGAAATACAACGGAACTATAATCACAATACAAAGAGCTACATTGTATATTTACTATGACGTCATAGTTCACATTTTCCTCTATATGTCTTAGGTGTAAATAACATTCGTTTCCTTGTTTTTTGTGAAGTTTTGGGAATTCATCAATCTTACGAACACACGTCTTCTCTATGTTGCAACTGTAACCTCTGATAACACGACGTTTAACAAACTCGTCTCTGATAACTCTCGTTTGGAAATCATCCTAGTTTGCGGTGACGGCCTACAGCTAGACGGTCGGACCCAATAATTGTTTGACATCGTAGGGGCAAAGAAAAGAAATAAAGTTATCCAATATCTTTTTTAACTTTATCTTCATTTTTATTACCATAAATTCTATTTTTAACTATTTTGAAATGCGTTTATGATAAATAATTAAGTATATTGGATACTCATTGGAACATGCTCCAACCGTAGCCACATAAAACTGTGATATAACTACAAATTAACAATGTCCGTATTTTTTCAATTGGTGGTGTTAGATTTTGTTTCTTGAAATAGGTTTGTTTAACGGCAAACGAATTATTTCCTTCAAAATCTGTGATGATGACTTTAAGTTAGGAACCTCGAATCAAGTTAAGTATCTCAGATTTTGAATAGTTTATTCCTTTTGAGAAAAGGAAATTTAAAAATACGAGCTGGACTAGCTAACTCAGGTTTTGAGGCCCGCCCTGGCAATACTATCCGTGGGGGTTTCCACACGTAAAAAAGATTTGAGGAATTAATAATGATATCTAGACCCAAACCAAGTATAGCTTGTACTTCTAATCTAAAACAAGGATAAACATGCTTTAATATATTTTCTTGCAAATAAACTCATAGGTATTAACTACTAGACATAAAAACACCCATACATATATGTGACTTTTTTTTAAATAACACTGGATAAAAAAACGTAATTTTAATGAAAAGTTACATGTATTGTAATAATGCATTTGAAGGTGTTCGGGGCTTAGGAATGATCTGATACTATTTGGAGTATGATGCCTGCTATAAAAGATATGCTTTGAAGGGCATCGGACTGGCAACCCCTTCGCCGCAAGCGATTGCTGAACTGCTGTGCCGAATGGACAGTTCAAAAACCCTATTTCACCTTAATAATTTAAGTAGGTATAGTAAGTATTTAAGTACTTATAGGAACATACGCAAAATAAACTCAGATAAACTCGTGCCTTAGATGTAGGTAGAGATGGGCGCCGGGAAAATACCTGTTGGGTTAATACCCGGGTAAATTCCCAAATTAGAATTTACCCTGAAAAAAACCCGGATAAATTCCCTGAGCAATGGTAAAATCATTCTATACAATGTTGAACAATTGTTTTAGAACGGCTGCACTGTGACTTCATATTGAAAATTTCTGAGTAAAGTTTTTTAAAAGTGTTTAGATATTGACAAGAGAAACAATATAAATCAGTCAACTTTTTTTTAAACTTAACTTGTAATAAAAATTCTTAACATAATATTATGTATACCTGTGTTCTTAGATCATTAATATGTCTAAATGGAGTGTCGCACTTCAAAAGAAATAAAATAAACGGGCCAACTTTATTATTATTAATTTTGAAATGGCTTATTTAATTATTTTGCTTGATCTGATATGAAATACATTATGATTAATTCGTAATTTCGGCATAATTTTATCTCACAAACTGTCATTGTAAACAATACGATTTCGCAATGCAATCCGAGCGTATTTGGTGACAGCGCAACTGACACTGAGCGGGGGAAAGGTACTTAAAGGCCAATTGGACTATAATTTTTTGACATTTTCACATCTTTGACAGTCCATCTAGACATACTAATGATCTAAGCCTGTGTTATTAAAAACTAATCAACGTTAGATTTATCTTCGTTAACCATAAAATCATATCGAAAAATTTAGTTTTGTGATGTGTCATACGATGTTGATGGTTCGTCTCACATTGTCTAACAGTGATAAAGATTAAAATGATTTGATAATGAAATATAATTGTATTTTGGCATTTTAGGTACGGCATTAAAATGCCGAAATGCAATTCTATTTCAGCTTCATGCTCAGATGGCATATACACAGATGTGTGTGTGTATATATATGTGTGTATGTGTTTTGACTTCTGACATGCAGTCATACGACTAACAGTTTTATTTAATTAAAAAATAACATAATACTCGAAAGAACTAAATATCTGTTGACCACCTTACGCCGTCCCTGTAAATAAAAAGCTTACTAATTTATTTATTTTATACTATTAACCAGAATAACTAAATCTGGATATAGTGATCCTGACTGCTAAGCTAGAGGTCGTGGGTTCGATTCCCATCTAGGAGCGTCGGACGCTGGAGGGCTTGCTTTACTTCTAATCAAAGTGGACGCTGTTGATTTCCATACTTATAATGATAATTAATATATTTTTGTGAATAGATATTTCAGATACTTTTACACGTCAATCAGTTCTGGATTTCATATGGGTCTTGAGAAGAAGTCTTGAAATAAACTTAAGGATCCAACTCTACACAAAGTCGAATGTGCAGCTACAAGAGAAAAGTTGGTCATGAAGGTATGGCTGGAACCTGTATATGCTTCTGTTTCTTGAAGCCTTTACTGTGTATGTCCATGTGATTTATACTAATGATCGTATAAGTGAAGCTAATAACAGATGTTTTCAAAATCTTTTTGCAATATTCAGTCCTCCATCGCAGTTAATTACTGACCAAGATAAAATTATAGGTAGGGTCTAAAGAGCAGATTGAAATAAAGCATAAAGCAACAGGCCCTGGACACAGCTTTACACCAACGATAATATGTTATAAGTTGCACAGTATCAAAATAAAAAAAAACAGTTGTCTCAGGGAAAAAGATATCCCCCACATGCAATTAAAATAATTTAAATTGCATGTGAGAGAGTAAAGATATAGTTTTATCCCACTAATATTATAAATGTGAGAGTTTGGATGGATGGATGGATGTTTGTTAATCTTTCACCCCAAAACAACTAAACCGATTGCGATGAAACTTGGTATGTGATAGCTGGAGACCTGGATTAACATATAGGCTACTTTATACCCCCGATATTCCCACGGCATCGGTACTTACGCCGGTGAAACCGCGGGGTGCTGCTATTCGAATATAAAAACCAAATTGTTCATTTCTAACTTTTATTTTTATTTAGCACACGGATTCTACAATATAACTTAGCATAACTACTTACAATACATAAATGTAACTGCTTATGCTAATTAACATTCACTTACCTGTACTTAGGTGTGTATCTCTGATTGTAAAACCGAGGCCATTCTGTTCGTTTATATAAAATTACAATTGTATTTACAAATCTAAGTTACTAGAAGAAATAGTTTTATATTACAATATTCGGAAAGTTTAAATATTAATCTTTAGGATACTGTTTATATTTGGAATGCAGAGATATATTAAATAATTGCTGAAGAACTTATAAGTAGGTTTGCTGAGTTAAAAGTCTGTTAAACTATAAATATGTACACATGATTTAGCAAGACAAGGGTGCCGCTTTTGTAACAACACTCTCTAAATTATAATCTGACAATTTTTTTTTCATATAACATGTAAACCTTGTGTACTTTGAAACAAGGTCTATCAAATTTAAAAAGTAGGTAACATATGTCGCCATCGAAATAAGCAATTTATTTGTCGACTATAGTCTGACACGCTTAAATAAACTTTAATACCACGTAGTGAAAGCCGCTATTAGTTTAATGCCATCTCTTTTGCTCTGTGTTTTAAGTAGCCGTTTTCGCAGGTGCCGATTAAAATAACGTCGTCTTAGTTCGTTTTGAACAAGTTTTATACCGCATGTGAATAAATGGGGTCTACCACTGAGTGGCAATTATACAGCATTTGAGTAAATGGAGACTCTCGCTGCGTGGAAATAAAGTTCAGTTTACGTTGACAGGTTTTACTGAAATTTGGTGGCTTTGAGAAATAGATGGCAGTAACAAATAGACCTTGTTGTGATGATTGATTTCATGTGAAGAAATTAAGTCAGATTATAGTTTAGTGAGTGTGTCATAGAATCACGGCCAATGTGGCTTCTCTAAACCTAACTTGTAGAAATTAACTTAATTATAGATCTTAATATACAATAATTACATACTAAATACTACATTTATCAATATAAATAACATTGCAGAGCTTAGCTAGATATGTACAGTCCTTAGGCATATTACAAATAATAACAGACACTACACAAAAAATACTACCACATGTAAAATGTAACCAATATAAGTAAAATAGCTGATTTTTTAAATTACGTAATAACACAGCATTGTTAGTTATACAAAAGTTGAGAAGCTAAGTAGGATTGCAAAGTTTTGGATGGTAAACCTTTGTCTCAGGCAGTTTACCGATGTATTAAGTGGATTTGCAGTGTTTAAATTTCAAATAGAAATTTCAATTTTTATACATATCTGCCAAAACTTTTTCCATTGGCGTCTGACCTATAGTTTTGGCAAAGAATTCTCTTTCCAACTGCTGAGGAGTAATTAAACGAAGTAAAGGTAGTAACAGTAAGAGTCTGCCAAACCTTGCAGGGGCTGTACCGTGTGCAGTACGGGCGTGGGTCATCAGCATCACTTGTGCTTGATCTTGCAGATTTTCTATTTGGAGAGGGTCTTTGAGGCCACGAGTTTCTGGAACAAGACGTTTTTCTTTTCAAAATAAAATAACTTAAAATAAGCCAATCAAACCCAAAAGCTGGTCCTACAAGTCTCAATATGAATACAGATAGCTTTACAGTTAATCGATTCTCATCTGAATCTGTTTAATTAGTTAGTTTCTCCTTTATAAGATATTTGAATCTTTTCACAGCTTTAAACAAGCTAAGCTAAGCTTCATGTTGTTGCGTTTATGATGTCAGCTCACTACAATACGTTTTCAAAGCATGAACGATGTTCAAATTAGGAATATCAAAGTCCTAGAAATTACTGGAATAGTTGAATATAGTTCGGTATTAAATCAGACTTACCAGACTTAAATAGCACAATAGCCTTCATACAAGCGAACTCTGCTGGGTCAACGAGCACAGTTCTGTAGCGTGACAACACTTCGCGCAATCGACGCAGGGTTGCCGAGTCTACGCCGTTCTCTGGACACACAAAAAGAAATAAGTATAATTTTTTGTAAAACATTCTATAAATGTAGTGGCGACTGACTTCATCTGTTGATAACTTGAGGTCATTAGTTATAACTGGATGTGAGTAATAATTAAATTAAATGGTAACCAATAAACATATTGTCACACCTCTGTGACACACGTTAGTACTGGTGTGTGACTTGTGTGAGAAGTCCGTACTGAATTATATTAGAATAATTTGAATTGTATAACTGTTAGAACAAAAGAGAGTCGTCGCAGCCAGCAGACAGAGTGGACATCTGTCAAGTTGAAGCCGTTACGAATTAATGTATTTATAGTGAATAGTTCAGTTTGATCGTGAGAGAGCCATGCTTCGGCATGTATGGGCCGCCTCGACCGGAGTGATACCACGGCCTCACAGAAAACCGGCAGTGAAGCTATTACTGCATTGCTTTTCGCCAAATGAGTGAGGTTACCAGAGGCCCTAACCCTTCTCTCCCTCCCTCTCCCCTCTTCCACCCTTCCCCTACTCCCACCTCAAGGGTTACGCACTTGAGGTGGGACGCACGCACGCACTTGTGACTCTTGAGTTGCAGGTGCCCATGGGCGGCGGTAGTCATTTACCATCAGGTGACCTGTCTGCTCGTTTGCTCCCTATACCATAAAAAAATTAATATAAATAGCATTTCTTCACAACCTTCTTTTAATTGTACTCCTCAAACATCGACACCCCATCTTATAACCTCATGCGCCAGGCGAAGTTCTTACAATATGTAATATTATAAGTACATTTGGTTCAACATCTTAAGCAAGACTAGTTAAGTCACCATTAACTTCTTTCAGCATGAGACATAAATACAAGACGAAATATGTAGAAAAATTTCATTATATTTTGCTTTGCTTTATTTCAGTTGCGCATTATTGCACATATACACTTAATGCAAAATATATTATTATTTTTGTGTCAGGTTGTATATAATTACGGCTGCAGAGTGAAGTGATAATGCAGTAATAATTTAGTGTGCTGAGTTTCACCTTGATCGATTTGATCGCTGCCGAACAGTGCAGCGCAGGCGGCGTCGAGCGGCAAGCACCATTGTATGGCGTTCAGTAGGAACAACTCCGACCAAGCTTCTTCTAGAAGAATCACCTGTAATATATGGTTGGAAATACAACTGCATCAGAACATAAAAAGATTTTGGCAAGATTGTAAGGCTAAGCACTAGTTATTAGAAGAGACTTGTCATGACTCTCTAAGCGAGAATAATGAGAGAGAGAGAGAGTCTTTCAGCTTGGAACGTTTGGAAACTCAGACAGGTCGTCACCTCACCAGGGCTAACGGGTTGGTTTTACGGAATCGAACCTGTTAAAACTACATAGCGGTTCGTCAACCCTGCCCGACATTCTCAGGTCAATATTCCTTGGCCTGGGTGAAATCTCCCTTTCTATTCATCAAACAACCTTCCTACACATTTATATTTACAAAAGATATTATTTTAACATATTATCCCACTAATAATATTAGAAATGTAAAAGGATGGATGGATGGATGTTTGTTACTCTTTCACGCAAAAACCACTGAACCGATTGCGATGAAACTTGGTATGTAGATAGCTGAAGACCTGGAATAACGTATAGGCTATTTTTATTCCGATATTCCCACGGGATCGGGACGGGAGCGGGTGAAACCGCGTGGCGCTGCTAGTTAGATTATATGTTTGTTTAAAGTTCAGTACACTTGTGAAAAACTACCCCAACGATTAAAGTAATAAGGTAACTTTTTGGTCACCACACACTTTATTTGTGTATATATATAAATTTTTGTTATTGTTATGTATGTGTTGACGGGTACAAGAGAAGAGGACGACCAAAGAAAAGATGGATGGACTGTGTGAGAGAAGATATGGCTAGAAATGGAGTAAGCAGTGAAATGACGAACGATAGACTAGAATGGAAGAATAAAACATATTGCACCGACCCCAAATAAAATGGGGACAAGGGTAGGCAGATGATGATGATGATATATTTTTTTTTTGTAAGACTTTCACAGGGATTTCTTTTCTAGGGTACACCTGAGGCCCCAGCCATAAGTACCGGTGAACGGAGCACTGTGTGGTTTTAGTAGGTTTGTGTCCGACAGTAGTGTCAGAGCCATGTTTCGGCACGTATGGGGCGGCTCGACCGGAGTGATACCACGGCCTCACAGAAAACCGGCAGTGAAACCAGTAAAACAATGATTGTATTTCGCCGAGAGGTTGCCGGAGCCTCTAATCCTTTCCTCTCCCCCATTCCTCTCTCCCCCCCCCCCCCTTCTCATACTCCCACCTTAAAGGCCGGCAACGCACTTGTGACTTGAGTTAGCCGCCTATCCCATATCAAAAAAAACATAACCTTCAAACATTCTTAATCTAAGTTCTATTATTCTTTTCACATTCATTTTCTATTATTTATTATGCATTTTATTGTAATATATTTCACATATCTACACTCTACACACTAAAGCGTTTCTAGGTGTTACAGTATTCGAAATAAATAAAAGTAATTATTTTATAATATAAATATATTATAAAATATAAATCAATTTTCAGTAAATAGTTCTGATGAGCACAAACCTGATCTCTAAAAGCTAAGCTGGCAAAAGACGGCAAATTTTTGGCCCATTTGACGGCCATAAAAAGCAGTCTCGCGGCAGATTCCGCTGCGCTCTCTACGCCCAGTGGTCTGGAATTAACGAACATCGTCTGAGTCAATGAATGGAAAGAAAGCAAATATATAATCGTTTTAAGCTAACAAGAAAAGTTACATGGTACGTACATAAATAGACATTCACGTTAAGTTTGTTTTTATATTAATTTTAATACTTTTGTACTTCAGAATGTTTAGGTCTGGCAGAGATTTCAGAAACACACAATGTGGTCGTTTCCTATGCGTAAAATAAGTGTTAATCAAATTAAAAAAAAATAATAAAATAAATAAATAAGTTTTATAGAAGACTTGAAAAATTTGATTCGTCACTATTTTCAAGATTATTTTTTTTATGAAAACCAATATTAAAATTATTATCAACTGTCACTCATTTCCTAGTAGCTCACTTCCTGATCAGTGAATCACTATCTAACTAAAGGTCAGAGTCCATCTTTGACAGTTACTTTGTAGAAATATTACTGCACACGCAATTCTGTTTAAAATTGCAGCAAAAACAAAAACTATTTCTTGGTAAGAACGTGACTAACCTCAGTTGCGGTGTTGTTGTACTCTTTAATTGTCTATGACATAAGTGTTTAATTTCCAGTGGACTCTCGAAGCCCTGTAGGTACTAAGTTAAGTTTAAGTCGCAGTGACTTAAACTTAACTTAGTTCTACTCCAAAGGATTGTAGCCTGATGCTACATAGCCAATACTATTCCTCATGAATCTGGCTATCATATACAAAAAGGTTTTTCGAATCTGACTCCTAATTCCAGAGATAAGCGCGTTTAATCAATTAAACAAAACAACTCTTCAGCTTTATTACCACTACATAAAAACTACTGAACGGATTTTCATGCGGTTTTCACCAATAGAGAGATTCATGAGGAAGGTTTAGGTGTATAATTTGTTAAGGTTTTGTGTAAATTGGTTGAGATATGATGATAATTGTTGAAGATGTCTCTGCTACCCGTGCGAAGGCGGGGCGGGTTATTAGTAATATTATAGCCAAATGAGTTAAGTCTTACCTGTAAGAAGTACAGCTCTGACGGTAATCCATTGCAGCTGGTGGGGAGTAAGAAGTGGAGTCTTCCTCATTAGTGACGTCGATACTATCATCTGTAACATATAGAAAGCTGTTCATATCTTGCATTTGAAAAACAGAGCCCAAGGCTTCATTATGACATGGTCAGTTGAATTATAGATAACTACTTTTTGCCCGCGGCTTCGAACGCTTCAAAGTTACTTTTCTATCTGTGAATAGTACTTTTTTTTTGGATAAAAGGCGCCTTTTATGTGACCTTGACACCGTGTTGTTTACAAAGTGCAATGACAGTTCAAGTGAAACTAGCCAATTAAATCAATCAAAAAATAAAAATAAAGTTTTTTTTTCGTTTAATCAAGCTTTTATTGCTTGTTAATAAACACCTTCTTTATTTCTCTTGTCGTCAAAATGTAACACGCTTTTATTATTATTTTTAGTATTTTTTTATTAACAAGTACTAATATAAGCTTGTTTAAAAAAAATCTTTATTTTTAACTTTTTAGTATTTATGATTCGGGATTTACTATGAATCAAACGAGTCCAAACTCGATGGGGTTGCGTCGTTTCATTACAAAGTTCTTATGGCCACCTTCCAGCTGCATTAGATCAGCTCCTTGTCATCATAATATTGCATTGTCACGCGAGGAAGTGTGTAAAATTGAATTTGCAAGATTCCACCCGGACAAACATACATACACTGCAAGTAAATATGAATTATTGTCGAAATGCGACTACAAGCGATTTCTAGTAACGATATAAGGTCTCAAGTAGAAATGTTTACTATGATCAATTGTTAACCCCCGACGCAAAAAGAGGGGTGTTATTAGTTTGACGTGTCTATGTACCTGTCTGTGGCATCGTAGCTCTCAAACAGTTGAACCAATTTGAGTGCGGTTTTTTTTGTTTGAAAGGTGTCTTGATCGAGAGTGTTCTTAGATATAATTCAAGAAAATCTGTTCAATCGTTCAAAGATATAGCTCTTTTGTAATCTATGAAGGGATTTTCAAGTAGGGGGTAAGTATTTTAAATTTATGATTATTTTCCTAGGCATTTTTGTAATTTAGACAGGACAACGTCTGACGGGTAATCTAATTAACTAATAAATGTTAAGTGTGTAGTGAAACTATTGTGTGTGTGTTCAGATACTTCTTTATTACTCTTCTTTATTAGATAGATAGATAGATAACACTTTATTTGGACATTAGCAGACATTACAGTGGAAGATACATTTACATAATTTCATTAAACTGATAGTGTACAAAGGGCGGCCTTATTGCTAGATGCAATCTCTTCCAGGCAACCTTAGGATGGATGAAAATGATTCGGAGAGACAATGGCAGTTGGTGTTATATTTAAAATCATAATGATTTGCAACTTATAATAAATATTAAAGCAATTATACACAGATATTCTATATTAACCTATTTTACCTACTATAAATACCAATAGATACTTATCAATAAACAAATATAAATCTAACTGCAATAAATCCAAATACATTCATAATTACATACAATTGTACAAAACAACAACAATAATAACCTTACAATATATAGGTACAATATATCTTAGTACAGTATAGATACCTTATAGATCAACTATACAACAACAGTAACTTCATACATATATATTAATGAAACCTAACACGAACCTAAAAGGTAGTGTTCATGAACCATTTAAAAAAAAATGGTAATTTATTGCGCTTGCCTAATATTTAGTAGTAATTATTAGTTGTGTTAGTATTTATAATAAATTTTCCAAACACACGCACACACACACACACACACACACACACAAACACACACTCACATAAACTCAATACAAATTTTATTGTAGATTCAATAACTAAATATGTATTCAATAATTATATTTAAATGTTATTCTTACTGCAGCCTTTCGCAATACAGTTCATAATAAAATGTATTGTATAAGGGGTCGGGGATCTGGTATCCTGAAATACAGGCTTTGAGCCTAGTTTAGGTACCAGTCGCCCCACAATATCTAAGTTTTTAAATTATGTGTAACCAAAAAAAAATATATAATAATAATCGTGTGTGAGTTAACATCGATACTCACATGTAAACAGAGGTTTAGTTGACTAGGTAAAAATATTAATTCAATGACTAATAAGTAAACTACTATTGTTATTGGGGTCGTTGTTATCGAGGTGACATACATAGTTGTGTAGTGAAAACTAATAATAATATGCTTATGAGTGCAATTATTTTTGAACTCTAGGTTTCCAAACTGTAGGTATTTCGTCTCATTTATTTTAATTTAAAGAAATTAATCTGTTGTATGTTTGATGAGTGGTTAATATGTTGTCTGTGAAAAAAACTCACCATCGCTATCAGTGTGGGTGTTTCCCTCGTCGTGGTGATCATGCGAGGAGTCGGGTTGCGCGGGTTGTTGCGGTTGTGGTGGTGGTAGAGGCGCGTAGTGCGGCGACAGGAGGGGATAGCGTGCTGGCGATAGTGCCATAGCTAACGAGACTGGAGGCCTGTGGAATGGAAAATCATTGTACACTTTGAGAATTCACAGTAAATTTCAAGGTGAATATTTATACAGAGTGTACCTGACAATGGACCGCGTATTTCTATCACTGAAAGGAGAAAGGAAAGAATAAAAAAACAACAGTATCTGTTTAAAAGTTATGACCGTTTGAATATCCAAGTATTATCATCTTCTCAATTCTCATTCTCGTAAAAGCAGGTTGAATGTGTAAAGTGACAACATATTTTTTTATTATTATATAAAAACTCGGCTTCGCTCGGGTGAAATGTGACATACACAATCTTTATCAAAATGTAGGTAGATATTTTACGTGTGAATTATCCTTAACTCAAGATGGCATCCGAGTGCCAATATGGCGAATTGGAATTTGAATATTTTTTTTGTGTCTTTTTATCTTAAAAAGACAACTCCCGCATTAAGAATATTCTTGCGTCGCGGGGGCTTCACAAACATTTAAACAACGGACACAAAGAACACCCAGACTCAGAACAACTGTTTGTGGATCACACAGATATAGGTTTTAAAGTAAAGGAACTCAAGGCGGAGACGGGGTTAGTGAACCAGGTGTCTCAGCACGACGTCTACCATTACATCATAATCTACTTGCTGGTGGGGGTGTGCGGAGTGACAGCGGCAGCATATGGTGTGAGGCAGTGGCGGTCGCGCTGCCGCCGCCTCGCCAGACCTGCTGTGCTGGGGGCCGCGGGGTAGGAGCCTCCGCCTTCGAGCGCAGCGATAGCGGAGCAAGCTATTCAGCTATTCACCAACGCCGCGTTTCATTAAAGTGTCAGTGACCAATGTGTTAGTGTAAGTGAAAAAGCAGAGCAAAGTGAAGTGCAACCAGTACCCAGTGTTCGCATTGACCAATCTACGTCCCCTATATTTCCTAAACTCATGTTTAATAAGGAAACCAGTAGTAAATCATAGACTGTAATTTTTACACATAAAGTTATTGTTTATCACCTTGTCTCAACATCATTCACGAGTTCACAACCATCTGTTATTGTTCTTCTCGCGAGGTGGGAGCATGTACGATGCAATAATCGACACGAGCATCGTACAGTCACGGAGCGCGCACTCAGCAGTTTACGCCGTTCCACGCTATTTCATCATTAATATAAATTAGTACATTTTCCGTCACCATTCGGTTCGGGTGTGCTCATAACCATTTTTACCATACCATCCTAGAGTAAGTTAAGTAGATAAACCATTATTTTGCTTAACCTTCTCTTTCATTTAACCATATTTTCCTGTACGGTACCATAGCCCGTACACTAGTATTCCGCGAAAAAGTAAGAATACCTACCCGAGTCCCTTGCAATAGACTCACTTGTGACGGAACACTTGTTTTAGTCAGTTCGATTTCCATATACCACTTCACCAGTAGCCATGGTGTGCTGGTGACGCGAGGGGCATTCACACGAAAACATAAAAAGATTTTCTTATGTAATGACTTCAATGGGGAGTTGGTTGCTGACTGTGTACTAAAGACAATAATACATATAACTAAACACATACGTATCTATGTATACATATACAAGAAAACAGAAACATAACATTGTTAAGGAAGTGGTACGGGATTGGAGAGCCTCGACTATCTTTCTATGACGACGCTCCATTTCCTCATACATACAAAGGCGCCTATACACATAGGCTCCTGGACTGAGTGACGTGTCCCTCACACGATATACACCTAAAGTTGTTTAATATAATAAGGTAAAAATATAAGTACAGAGAAACATAAATATACATGTATAAATATGTAAAGAAAAAACAGTTTAGCACGTTTATCTTCTCTGTTTGATAAACGAATTTATTTTATGTTTCTTTAGGAGCTGTTAACAAGCTTTGGTGTTATCAATAAAACAAATATTCTGTTTTATTATCGTTTAGAGATTATTGCGGATGTATTTGTCTAAAACCATGACTGGTGTTTACTTTCTTGTATTTTAATCAATATTCGAAATTGTTTGATTGAAAATTTGCAAGGTATAAGAGGCGGTAGAAAGGGAATTAGGGAGTACTAGCACAGCACTAAAAAGAACTGTGAAGACTATCAATCGCCTAATTGGTCATTAAAAGAGTTGATTTTTATAAGAGACATAGCTACAAAATTCTTGAAAACCATGAGATATATCTATAAACATCAAGATACTATATTTGCTCATACGTATTATGAATACAAAGTTATAAAAAAGAAATCAAATAATAACACCACTTAATATTTACCACTTATTTTATCCCGTAACTTTATATTCATAGCCAGTGTTATGGCATTTCGAATTTGGGATTGGCAATCGCGTTTAGTGCACTCCCATGTACCGGTATGGTATAAATGTTATGGTATGAATGAAATATTTATAGAACTTTATATATTCAAGGGGAAGGAAGGTGACTTAGAAATAGGTTAGTTACAGAAAGTGTTTAGATAGGGGACATTAAATTGAGTGGTTTTTTTGTGAGCTGTAGGTACCTACTTATGCTTTATCATCGGGGATGAAAACCCAATTCTTGTTGTCTGTGTATCGTTCGGCCTGTGTAGAGGAGTTCAGAGGAGTATATTCTTTGCATCTGACACAGAATATAGCTTAGATACTATGCGTATCGACTAACAACAGATCTATCGAGACGCCATTTTCATTCGTTATTAGGTGAGAGTCAATATATCAAAGTGTATCTAGATGATTCAATAATTAAGAAGGCAAGTAGGCACAGAAACATTAGTAGTTTTATTTCACAGAAACCAATCTACATACTGTGTACTGTGTGTGATTGCTTTCATATAGAGTACAAAATAGGTACCTACTTTTTCTAAGTAGAATAGGTACAATTTAGAACAATTTATGTACATTTTTTCGATACTATATGAGATTGGATTTGTTATGTTACATCCGCCATTTTGACTCTCACGTTATTAGAAACAAGAAATTCGAACTGCAAGATTAGTGTTGCAATTATTTTAAAACTACATAATTAACATTTTAGCTATTATCTTGCCATAATAATATGCTGCACTTACTATGATTCTGAATAATAATTTTATAAAACTTTTTGGTTGTTTGAAGTAGGTACTTAAATAAAATATAATAACGCACAGTAAATACTAGAAAATCCATCTCGTTGGAAATCTAGCTAATAAACTATTTGCATTAAAACAGCCCGTGCTTGCTTAAATTAATAAAATGTATATTAAATGAAATCTATTTGGAAGAAGAATTAGGATATTTTTAATGATTTCTAAAAGGACTAGTACTTATTCCAGACTATTCCACACATTGCACACTAGATTACCCATGCAATGAATAAATTGTAATTTACCTTACCGTTAATTCCAATTGAAAAAAAAAAAATTTGAAGCGGTAGTTTGCGATCGATATCATAAAATTCATTATATTACTTAATTATTAGATCTCGGCAATTTAACAAATTCCCAAAAAGGAGGACTTTTGGAAATTGAGGAGAAATTTTTCAGAATTTTCTTTTTATGTATGTTGAGCGATAATATTTCACGAAAATGTCTGAATTCAATACTTCTTTCTTTATAAGGCATTTTAAAGGCGTCGTATTAATTTAGAAATAAAATCCTTAAGAACCCGACGGAAAAATGGATAAAAAAACATCTTGTTAAGAATATAATCATACGAGAGTTCATACCACTATTTACAACTCATCGATCTTGCCTTATTCATTCGACTAAAAATCTATGCTCAAGTAGGCTCATAATAGCGTCCGTTCAAAGCCATTCACCCCGAACTGAACATCAGGCAGCTTGACCAAACACCGCAGAACAACCTTTGATCATACGTGAGGCTTGATCGTCACGGCTGGATAGACTGACGTCAGTCGTTATTATTAGACTGATCTGAAATTAATATAGCAGTGAAGCTATTTAAAATTGCCATTTAATAAATCAGTTCAGGAGTGTAACTTTAGCTCACTCGCGTAGGTTTTAAGGTGGCCTATTACGTAGGTAATACCACAGATTAATAAGTAGTTACTACGTAAGTAATACTGTTGAAAACAGCTGTAGTGAAATGGGTGAATAATAAGAGTACTTGCTATTAAAATTATATGGGCTAATTATTTGTTTATTTATCTATTTTTTTGAAACTAGATAAATACCAGAACCATAATAATAATAAAGGAGCGTTAATGCCAATGCGAATATAAATAGAAATCAAATAATTTTTTTTATTGTTTTCAAATAACCTATATCCCTGTTCACAAACCATATTCCTGACGCAAATAGTTGTATAAAATGTGTGGTAGGTGTACCACAGAGTAGGAGTGTGATAGTTAAGGTATTAGGTTCGATTCGACCCCATAATTTTCTACCTGCAATCGATTAGTACTAGTATGTTACATAATATCTTTTACTGCATGCACAGATGGCGCAATGGTTAAAAGTCTCCGCTTCGCCAACGCTGCGCCGAGTGTTGGGGTTTTGAATTCCACACGGGACAAAAAATTGTGTGTACCAGCAAATCTGGGTGTTAATTTCACAAACAGAATTGAAATTATGTTATCCAAATAAATGTTATAATTTTACATTTCACACATTTATTGTTGTTTATAATTATATTTTATTTATATTTTTTAGTTGTCGATTTTGAATAAATAATAACCTATTTTACAAAATAAAGATATTGAATTTGAATACTTAAAAAAATTGGCAGTCATGGGACTGCCGACAGAAGTGAAAACTTAAACGAAACAACGAACTTGGTGACATTAATTAATAAGGAGCTGAAAGAACTCAATGTTTAGATTAGCGCCCTCTAGTGGATCTATATATGTATTATTACCGTGACGGTCACGAGTTCAGTGCTTTTTCCCCGTAGCAAAAGTGCACAAACGTGCCTAAAGAAGTTTTCACTTCAAAAACAAAAGAAAAACCAGCAAGAAAGAATAGCGGGTATTTATTTATCTCTTTGGTACCGGTACAAATATTTCGTAGCGTATGTATATTCAAAGACGTACAACGACAAGCAGTGCTAAATATACAGATACACTTATTTCATTACCCGTTGATTCTGCAGTACGAGCTAGTGAATTCTACACCGAGTCTTTGACTTGTCTCTTGGAAACTCTCTGTGCGATATGTGTGTAGTTTCTTTGTTAAGTCGTGCGCATTGCTTTGTCGTCGACGATTATGTGTGTTGAAGTTAATTTTTTTTTCTGTCTGAGTATACTCCGATTCAAATTAGATACAAGTTTTACGGCAAAGGACAACATAATATGAAACTGTGCATATATATTTTTTATTGTTTTTTTTAAAGGTTATTCAGAAAATATTGCAAATGTATTTTAGACACACGACATCACAAATTTATTTTCACATACATTTACTGAAAAGAGCCTATGATCTAACGACTTTTTTTGTGTGTGTCGAGGATGCACTAAGTAGTTAATATTTTATCATTGCAAACGTCAAGAATTTATAAGTTTACTGTTGCACGTTCAAACTTACTTTATATATCCACTTATATAAACAGGGTGTAAGTGACACCGTACCGAATCCTGAAATAGTGTATTCAGACCATCATTCTGAGTGGAAAATCATTGGAAATTTCTGCCGGATTTTTTTTTTTTTGCTTAAAAGTGATATCACAATGAGTAAACAGAACATTTTACCAAAAAAAAACTGCAATGTAAAACATTTATGCAATCAGCTGCTTCGACGGTGCCGTGTGCTAAAGGTCATTCACCGTACGCGTGTTGCATTGCGTAGTTCAAAATCAAACTATTGACTGTAAATCCTTAATCTCGCATTTTTATGATGAACTAACTGACTTTGCACTGTGATAAGTATCCAAAGACATACGTTTTTGTAAGTTATTCGCGACGGTGATACTTACACGCTGTATTTATTTAACAAGCCTTATACATAATATATTGGTCCTTTTAAAAACAGGTACACATCGTAATACAGGTATTTAGTAATTTTTATTTAGTAATTTTTGTCTGTCAAGTGTCAAGTCGATTATATTTTACGAAAGCTTAATAAGCTGATAATAAAAAAATATAGTAGGTTTGTTTATCTTTTTTTTTTGGACATTAATTGTAAACTAGGTGAATAAACATTCGACTGTGTTCGATAGCCAGCCTTCGAAATTTACATTACCGTACGTTAATGTTAACTTCGTGCTCTCAAATTTGTTTATATAGTGTTACGTATCGAGCACTTGACGATACGTTTGCGATACGAAAGTAAGTGTTAGTGTTCGTGCTGCTGAAATTAGTTACTTTTACGCACGATAGAAGAGCACGAACGACTTGCGAAAAAGTATTCGTATCGCTATCGACAAAAAATTGTATGGAATTTGTACAGCGCCGTACTTATATGACTTAGAATTCCATGCTTAATCATTATAATTTTAATTGTATATGACTTAGAATCCCATGCTTAATCATTATAATTTTAATTGTATATGACTTAGAATTCCATGCTTAATCATTATAATTTTAATTGTATATGACTTAGAATTCCATGCTTAATCATTATAATTTTAATTGTATATGACTTAGAATTCCATGCTTAATCATTATAATTTTAATTGTATATGACTTAGAATCCCATGCTTAATCATTATAATTTTAATTGTATATGACTTAGAATTCCATGCTTAATCATTATAATTTTAATTGTATTCCATAGTATTTGCACACCAGCATGGTAAAACATGGATTGTAATGTATGTGATTATTAATATCCTACAATGTACCTGTGTTTTAGCAAATAAATTTATATGATTTGATTAAATTAAGGCCGGAGTTAATATCGTGTGCAGCAGTGTCAAACCCCACCTTAAAAATAAGCTTAAAAGCAGTAGGTGCTGTTAGACTCTTGGGGTCTTAGTAGGTAAGCATGTTTTAAGACAACAAGTGCTTTTATTATAAGTACTTACCCAAAAACTCCGACAGCAACGGCTGCTTCTCTTAAAGCTCTTTCTTGATCCATATCTCTCAGGGTTTCGGGTCTGATTGTGGCTGTGTTGCGAGGTTGGCGTTCATTTTGGACAGCTGTGGAAGAGTGCTGGATATTATTATGCTACTTACACTTAAAAAACAAGTATGTTCAATATATAGAGAGTTGTAAAAAGTATGAGAAAGTCGCCGAAAGCCATCCAATCTAAATAAACGGGATTTCGAAGAGGGTATCTACGTATGCGGTTTTTAGATATTAGTTTAAAAATTTAAGTTAACCGGCTGTGTGGTTCTGATTTCTGAAAATAATATACACTGATCAAATTAGTGATTTTCTGAAAAAAGGACATGTCACAAACTCGTCATTGAAAAGTCTTACAACAACATAAAGCGAAGGAAACTGACGTGTCTATCTACTAAGACTCTGTCAGACAAGACGTTGCTAAGTTATATTCTGCAGGCGTTCAAATGAATATATATTTTTTTAACACAACTCCCGCATTGATAAATGATTCCTGTGTCTCGGGGGACTTTACGAACATTTAAACAACGGACACGAAAACACCCAGACTCGGAACAACTATTAGTCCATCACACAAAGGGTGCGGCGTCGTCGTGGCGAGGCAACCACTTTACCCATTGCAGTAAATTCAACAGTTCTCTTGCATCGAGAGTGGACGCGTGATGCACCTTTAAGATTTGTTCGAACACACACACACACACACAACAGTTTTGTATACACGTCATACGTCAGTTAGACGACAGGTCCGTCACACGATCGTCATCTATTAAAAGTAATCCGAAGGGGCGATTGTCATACAAAATTACCAATTTTTATTATTCGATTTTTGTCTATTCTCTTGGGTTTTCTCTATATTTTTTTTCTTTTAAACCACCCCTGTAGTAGAGCGAACAAAACGAAACAAAAATTATTCAAATCCGTCCACCCATATTTGAGTTTTAGCGAGACTAACGAACAGCAATTCATTTTTATATATAAAAAAAGTTAAAGAAGAAGACGAGATAAGTATGTATTTAGTAATATACAGGATGTTACAGAATGGTGTGTTCAAATTTTAAGAGCATCATGTGAAGTGTGGCACGTTATTATTATTATTACCATGGGTCAATAAAAAAATGTTGCCGTTACAACGACTGTTGCGACGAGGTGCTATGGATATTATTTTTATTACTCTCAAACACAAACACTACCTACTCAATTTTAAGATAATGTCAAGTGTGCACTTACATTTCACGACGACTTATATGGTTCAGCGGAGATACAGAATACTGTATTTCTATAGAAAAAATTACATCTTTTATGAAGCGCCAATACCCTGAAAACAGTCCTTCAGAGGAACTATATTAATTTTGTCCTACTCAATCAAATGTGAGTGAACGGTAGTATGATTGAGAGCCGGACATACACGACGGTAGATATAGTTAATAAGTCGGTGACGTAGCCAAGTTTTATATCGCAAGAATAAGGTAAGTGATGTGGAAAGGTAGTCGATTGACGATGTTGCTGTATCGGATGATGTTTTCATCGATATCTTTTATCGAGTCGATACTATCAAGATTATTTGAACCTTACCTTGAAAGATTAGCAGGCAAAGGCACAGTTTTGTATTTTAAGCGCGGTTATTGGATATTTATCATTTTACTTGCTTTATAAGTAATCACATCAAATAGATGAAAAAAGAAAGTTTAGTAAAATAAAAAAAACACGCTTTACTGAACTGAATAAAAAAAAAAGGAGTTTTATTTCCCCCCTGGCGTAATTATCAGACCATCGTTATTGTTGGACTCCTCAAAACGCATTATATGAACCCAAACTCAAGGGGTTTACTATTAGCCACTCGAATGTTTTACTAACCACTGGTCCAAGATGTCAAATTATAGTATTGTCATTTGTCATCGGAACCACATATACATACGAAATGTGAATTGGGTGCGACAATTAGAAGTATGTTAAAACTTACATCTTCAATTTGTTTAGATGCATTGTTAGTTCATTTGTTAAAACTGTTATAAGCTAATAAAAGCGTGTTTAAATGTTTATTTATAAATTTAATGTAAATTAATGTACATAATTTTTTTAAATATTCATAGCATACAATGATAAAAATTATTTCCTGAAGCAATGTCTACCGCTCACCGAAACGTGAATGAGAAAGAATTTAGTACCTACTACAAATAATACATGTAGGTATGTGTTTTAAAAGATAAAAAAAGACATATAAGTGTTTATGGCTTATTAAATATGAGTGTTCCTCAGCTAAATAGGAAGGTACACTAGGAATTATTCGCATTTTAATAACGTTTCATATAATACAAGTCACGGGCTTGGAAACTTGGCTAAAGTGGCGCTGCAGCCAATTTCTTCGAAGTCATATAAGTACAACGACGATAAGTACACCTCCAATGAACTTCAAGCTTTTAGAAGTCAAAGTAATTTCAAAGTTCTACGTGAAACCTCCCACCAATTACCGAATAAATCGCAAAAGAAAAAGAATGGAGAGAGTCCAATAAAAATGTCACATGCCGTACTCTCCTTGCGATGGGTGGGTCGTTTGAGTTTATTGCCACCCTCACCTCTTACGGGAAAACTTCAGCTACAGATGTGCACTACTGACAGAGAACGGATTCGTCTGTTCTATTTTTAAATGTTCAAATGATTTGCTTTTTAATATTCAAAAAAAGAACTAAGTAGTGAATCTAAATTAAAAAATAAAGAATTTACTTGAACCATTGAGTCCGTATATGTTTAAAAATATGTGCAAGAGTTTAATAAATCAATCGTGTGATTTTGATTAATTAAAAATACTACATAAGTCCCATCTAAACATACCTACAAACAACCACTTAGAACATAAAAAAACAAAAAGTCTTAAGCCGCCTAGAATCCCCGTCGCTACTGCAAATTTTTTGGACTCTTCACCTACTAGGAACTTCAAAACCAATTTACTTATAAAGAAAATTACATTAAATGTGACAATGATGTATGTTTAATTAGATGTAATAAATGTATACAGAACTTTGAGGTATTATTTCCTTAATTAAATCAAGAAACATACATTCATAGAATATAAAAACCAGCTATGAGCTCTCAACTTAATTACAAATTAGTACCTAATGACAACAAAATTACCTCAAAGTTCTTTATACATTTTGAAGCAATCTTCAGTCTGGCAGAATTTAAGAACCTCCTATATTAATTTCTGCTCTACCCACGTTTCGTAAAACCCTTCAACTAATACAAACCAGTATCTTAGATCATATGCCACGTTTCTTTAATAAAGATACGATACGACACGAAAATTTACATTATAGGGGTAACTGCAATACTAATGGTGGTTTTGACCTTGTAAACCATATCTTCTAATTTTAATCACTGTAATAATAACGTTTATTGACTGCCAAATAATAATAATAATAATTTGACACATCTCACTCATGACCGTCTGTTCCCAGGCTGTTACTAGGCAGAGCCTGTACTATGGTAACCAGACTGCTGATAAACATACTTATATATTACTAAATACATACAAATTATAGATAAATTACACCCATACATAGAACAATTTATCGTGCTCATCACACAATTGTTTGTCCTGGGTTGGAATCGAACCCACGACCTCTGGCTTAGCAGTCAGGGTCACTTACCACTAGACCAACAGGCCAGTCAAATCAAAATCAAGTCAGTTATTTTTAATTAAATGTCAAATTAGTACGTTCTATAGATTTTTTGTATTTTATTTTTTACTACGCACAAAAATGTACTGTTACGGACTTAATGCCATTGGCATTATCTACCAGTCTACCTTTGGATATTGCAGAAATAAGTGAATATGTGCACTGAATTTCAGAAATTGAAAAACAAATAAAAATCTTTTTAACAAAAAATTAAACCAACGAAAAGAACTAATAAGCAAAAAATAAATAAACCTTAAGTATTGAGCTTATTTACATAAACTATCAAATTTTATATAAAACTAATCTCAATTTTATCAGGATCCCGTCATCAGATCCTGACTTCCTTGACAAGGGGCCACCCTTGAGGTATACCCTATCTAACAAAAAAATAATAATCAAAATCGGTTCATAAATAACGCTGTTAAGGCTGAACATACATAAAAAAAAAATATATATTATACGGTCGAATTGAGAACCTCCTTTTTTTTCGTCGGTTAATGAAAGAAAACACATAGATACAGAAACGAAACAAAAAGAAACGAGATATGACGATGGTATATATGAATGAAATAACTATTTTGACGTCATAGTTACCCAGCTATCGTCAAATAAAATACGTTTGGGTTTACATTTAAAAATGAAAACAAAGGTGAACATAATAATATATGTTTTTAATTATCATATAAGCCTTAATTTCATAGACTATGAAATAATTTATTTTAAACAGGACTACTCAATTCTTTGATTACAGCTTGCTTAACTGCGTTCGGGGATTTCTCCAAGGCGATCGAACAGGTTTCCGATTGCGCTGATCATAAAACATTAACTAGAAAATAATACTACATCATCATAATAATAAACCTGCTTGTATTATTTACTAGGTACGTAATAAGATTAAGAAAGTTGATGAGAATTGAAAACTATTTTCGAGTTATTTGTTTAAGTTGGGAGGGAGTTTCTCAGGGTTCTATTCTGAAATAAATTGGCTGTATTGGAATAGGTAAATATCGGTGACAAAAATAGAATTATACAATAATAAATTTGGTGAACTAGTCATCATTTAATTATCATTTCTTAACATACCTACCTACTTAATTTATTTCTAGAACTCAAACACACTTATTTTTTATTTTATTTTATTTTATTCAGGAAACAGACAGTCACATGTCATACAGATTTTGAATTAGGAGACAATACGATACATAAAGACTTTGAGTTCCATAACATTTCAAAATACGGTTTATTACAATGGATACCACACAAGAGCACGTACAGTCATGAACACAATCATAATAAGTGTCACAATTATCTACACTACTGACAATACAATTTATATATTTGGGTGGTCTTTTACGAGTTGTTTGCGTAATTTAATTTTGTAAGTAGTCAGACTATTGCTGAATATTTCGAGGTCTTTAAACTCATTGTTATATGTGTCAACACTGCGTCTGAAGAAATTATTACTAGTGTAAATTGTTTTATAAAAAGGTACTGAGAATAATTTAAGTGAACGGGAGCCAGGTCTAGGTACCCTTAATACTATTTTTTCAAGAATGTGAGGGGCGTCGATGTAGTTATTTAAACTTTGACTATTTTTAGTTATTCATGAAAATTAAATTTTCTCATTACTAGCCTAGCGGAGCTTCATCACGTTAACCCGTTCCTGTCCACCCAATCCCAACTAAGTCGTGAAGATATAATTAAATCCTGACTACCCGTCTGACAAACTGAAACTTGAACACGAATTAATGTGCACACACATACACGCACACACAAACACTCACTAGTTCCCCCTACTACACCTACACTATAAATCAAATCGCCCCTCCCACATCCGGCCGCAGCCATCTTTGAGATTTCACATCCGGTGTCAAGAGCAAGCAAGACAGACATAGTATAGTTTTTATACGAGTGAAAGAGGTGGGTGGTTGTTTGTGATTTTTGATATATTTCTGAATTTCAGTGGCTATGGAAGGTCTGTCTGTTGGGAACAGTTTCAGTTGGCAAAATTCACTTTGTTGATTCAAAATAACTGATGCAAGTATTCTAGAATAGAATAGAATATTGTAAAAAAGACATAATTATTGGATAATTTTATATTAATGCTACTAGGTACAATAATGGGCGGTTTTATCTCGAAAACCTTTTGGATGAATTTAATGAGTAACCGAGTGAGTGCTCTAAATACAATAATACTTGTTTGCTTATGTATGAATATATTTTTGTATAATTAAAGATATATTCTTACATAAAGAAGCATATAATATTATATATCTACATAGATTTATAAGTAAACTAGCAACCCGCCCCGGCTTCGCACGGGTACAAATTGTACACCTAAACCTTCCTCATGAATCACTCTGTCTATTAGTGAAAATCGCATGAAAATTTACGTAACAATAACTTTTTAACACTGGCTGGTGTGAAAACGGGTAATATTGCATAAAGCAATGATTAATATACATATATGTTTGGATTCTAGAGGGGCTCGTGGCTAAGTACAAAGTTAAGTAATACTAGCCAAGTCAGTCTAGGATGGGTGACCATTCTTAACACATTGAGACCCCTCCGTGCCTCGGAGAGCACTTTAAACCGTCGGTCCTGGGTGCCATACAAACATCTGTGGCATTCGTTACGGGTAGTTGGAGCCCTAAAAAGTCCGACAAACTGTCTAACTACAGAACTTCGATATCGCCTAGTACTTGGGTTGTGGAGGTCTGATGGTAGTCGCTTTACATAAAATGTCAAAGTTCGGTCGTATCGTAGTTAGACTGGCGCGGAGGATGAGGATGATATTTGTGATTGTAAGTAGACGTAAACGTTGGAAACTAATCTCTCTATTACACATTCACCTGCAATTATGTTTAAATAATTGCAAGTTCTTTCTCCTTCTGAATTAGGTACTTTCGGTTGTCTGTCGCCGTCCCACCCCGCCCGCTGTCTGCCCCAACCATAAGTCTTTTTTACACTCAAATACAAAATTAAAGTAACAGATATTGTATACATAAAATGTACAATGGACAATATAACAAATAAATAATATCTTCCAGGCAATCTTTAGATGGTCAGGAGTTTAATAACGTACGTGATTGGTTCTGGTGTTAAAGAGACAGATAATTTTACAGAGATAGCGTAATGTATTTTTAATAATACATAAGTATTACAATAATTATGAAAATGTGGCGTAGATTTTTGTAGGTCAATCACACCCGAACCTTTGAAGAGAATAAGATAAAAATGGCAAGGATAGATTCTAGCTTGAATTAACACGTAACTAAATAAGAAACGAAATGACGCCGAATAAAGTATTAATAAATACCGGGTATATTTTACACCTAAGTATAAAATTACTCTGTCAACAGCACAGGTTGCAAACAAATGGCACGAGAATAAAAGTAAAGCTTACTTGACGCATCTAATTTATGCTCTATTAAGCAGCTGCTCCTTTATGATTTATAACCCTAAAATGCTCATAAAATAAATACAACACGCATCCACTACACATTTGAACAATACAATCATAATTGGAAAATAAAATCGTAAGGATCAGGTGCGACACAACCCTTACTCGAATCGAACTAATAAAAACATCTCCATCTCACTTACTCCCCCGCAATATCAGATATCGCCGCTTCATCTATAAACGACTTCTGTCAAACCTGCGACTTAATGGTTATTGATTTAGATTTTATGCCAGGAGGACTTGAACTGTATTTGTATCAAAGTTAGGATCAGTTTCGTCTGAATAATTTTGTATTAGCTATAGAACTTCGCATGGTAAAGCTTTGGTCTGTTATATAGCGATAATATTTTACGTAATGGATTTAAAATGTTTTATTAACTCTAACATAATATATTGAAATTATTGGCTTTTTAAATATGTTGCATTTTATTTATAAAGACGTGTTTTTTATTTCGTATCGCTGTCATCTAGATATATCGTATGTTTGTTACTTCACCTACCTAGATTCTATATGAAACTGACAGATATACACGAGAATCAAGATACAGCCGAGGGGCAAAACTAGGATCCTAATAATATTATGAATGTAATAAGGTGTACTAACTTTTAAACTTTCGCGTTCCATGATATAATTATGTATTCATTTGTATTACTCATTATTATATACCTTTACCGTTATATTATTCATTATGGATTACGTCAGACAATTCTGAGGTATGTCATACCTTTTCGTGATCGCGTTAATTCCCGTAAATACATAATTATGTAATAAGGTCTGTTACTCCATCATTCGGAAACCGTTGAATTTGTGTTCTGCATTAACATAGTGGCAGAAGAAAGATCAGATCCACGCGTGACAAGCCTCGGGCAAAAACTAGTAATATTGTTTGTGAAGATAAATGTTTTCAATTGTTCGAATGTTATCGGTTTTCTTGCAGAGACTTTGTAGAACCCCATGAGCTTGTCAAGCTCTTGGCTTAGGATGGGAAAAATTTGTTATTGTTAGTCCGGTCCAAATGTTTTTTTTTTTTTTTATTATTTTAATAAACTTAATATTACCTAAGCATACCAAAACCAGTGAGCCAGATTCCTGTCACTGGCTCTCTGTGTACGCACATGCACCGCATGCACGACCGTCTTAAATGTAAGGGCGTCTTCTTCTACTTGTTGTTAACTTATTAGGTATTTACTTAGAACGTGTTCTGCTCACAGTGATTTGTGATGTAATTACATATATTATACACATTAGATTCATGAGATCTCTTACAGTGAAACCTTGCCTAAACTTACACCGCCTATTTCAAGGCCTCTCTTGAGCCTTTTGAATTTACACTCGCGCTTTAAAAGTTAGAAATTCGAACCAAACATTCGATAACCGCGAAACATCACATTTCCTACCTTATTCATTAAGGAAATAAGATTAAATTTGTTCATTGAATATAAAGGACTTGTGACCTTTTAAATCTGTTTGAATATTAATACAGGGTTGGATTTTGGGGGTTTTAGGCGCGGATTAAAATCGCATTAATCAGTGTCTGTTACTGCAGATTTAACTCACGGTATAAACAGTTAAGTGTTAGGGTACGATGTTGGATTCCCAGTACAGTTACATGCAGAAATGTTTTGGTATATACTAAATTTATTTCACATTCATTTGTCTAAAAATACCAAAAGCTCGCTCGTACCACCCTTAGCAAGACATCCATAGACTATTCGCTCCATAAAACAAGCACACATACCATTTGGCATTCGGTATGATGGTAAGCGGTCACCTTAGCCTATGAACGTTTGCAACACAAAGAGTAGGTATGACTCATATATTTGAAATACCTACATATGACGTGGATTATTGAAGAAACCCATATATTATTTTTTGAAACATTGTTTGTAATTAATGACTCACTTTGATCCCACTAGGGGCCATCATTTAGGGGGGATGAAGTCAACAAAGTGTGAGATTATGTGACAGGGAGGGGATTCATAAGCGTCTTGCCGTCGAAAAACAAAACTTTAAATTTTAACTCATGTTTTCTAGAAATAAATCCATCAAACAAATATCGTAGAGAGTGCTTATTTATAACTCAAATACTGAAATTAATTTCCCTCCTCTACATTAAATCCAAAGCACTTATGACAGCGACTTTACACCGTAAGTCCGAGCTTACAATTGTTCCGAGTAGGTACAGTCGGGGATTAAAGCGCAAAATCACCGCCATTACCATTTAATTTTACAAATGAATCTTTAATTCTCTGCTTTCTACTCTCTTCTGCTTCATTTAAGTCACTTTTAATTTTTTGTATTCAAGGTACAAATTTCTGAAAAAATGTGTTGAAATCCTAATATTATTTATAGGAGGAAATTGAATTGAATCCGGTATGCGGTAGCGGCTCCTTCGTTTTATAGAAGACTGTACTTAAGGTGATGCTTGCTAAACCTTTTAGATATCCTTTATATATATATTTAGATATCCTTGTAGATACTATGGTTTCCTATCTGTAAGAAAACTATTTGTACTTCAAGCCACGCTTAGAAGACATACGCTAGTTCTACTGCCAGATCATACAAAGCGTAAAGAACGATTCTTATGTACAGTAGAAACTAGAAATCCACAGAACTGCATTCCTGGTCGGCAATTTTATGTCCTGAGTACTCGCGTTTATAAGAACATAAGTAAAATAATTCCAATAACTAGGCTATGCCGCCATGAGATCAAGCCTAAAATAAAAATATGTTTCTAAAATCTAGAATATACACTAAGAGAAGCACTACTTCAGCTCCAGCAGTAGGCACATACCCACAAACACGCACCCACACATACCTAAACATACACACTCACACAAACATACACGCACACAAATACGCACACGCATACACACTACTCCCTTCTTTATATGTATATACTATACTGTTTACAATAATTTCTTTATGATGTTATAATTTTCTTTGGGTTTATAACTTTTAATGAATGTGTCATTGTGACGGCAGAACAACTCCCAAGTCACAGGAAAACCTAGTTAGGGTTATTCTATCAGTGTGACTTTAACTATAAAATATAATGTATTTTAGTTTCTAAGAATGTTAAAGGTTAAATAATGGAAAATTTTACAATTGTTAAGAATAAAAGTAAGTGATGTATTTTTATTATTAACGACAAAAATATCTACCTTTACTATATTCATTTGCATTGCAACTAAGAGCTTTAATCTTTACAAAAGTCGAATACAAAATTAACAAAATAAGCAATCACACAACCAACTTAATAAAAACCAGAAACATCCATTACACAAATTACCATAACGCATGAACAACGAACAATGAAAATGTGATCCAATTTGTGCGGAAAAAGAAAGTGTCAAAAAGATAAAGGTAACGAGGGCCCTGCGTTGTGCCCTGCGGCACGCCAGACGGGAACGCCTTTATCACTTTAAGCTTTGAATTATTTTGGTCTTTGGGACCCTCGGTATGAAAAGGAAAGCGTAATTTTGTTACGCTTTGAGATGTCGGCGCGACAATCTAATTATTTTCGGATGGTGTGCTAGGTTCACCTTGTCAAAAGCCTCTGAAAGTACCACGGCTTGATTGAATTAATGAGTGTTGGTTTAAGTTTCATGTTTTATGCGCTAAAAAGTACTTAAAGTTAATTCGCCAAGATTTCTACTATCGCCAAGAATTACGTTTAGTGCAATATTAATAAAGAATATGAATATTAATTATTGTAAATATACGAACTGTATCTCGAGTAGAGTCCATGATGATCTGAGAATAAAAGAAAAGAATACCTGTAGTATCAATTTCTCAGTATTTGGCAAAGTTTAATAGATATGATTGATTTCCTATTGAGACGACGCGACCGGATTTGGGTTAATAATAATATTGTCAAATGCACTAATAAAGTTATTAATAATACTGTAAACAAGATACTTAGCGATAAATTGGATAGAAAGTACTAATTATAATTAAAATAATTTTATAACGTTGAAACGAAACGCATAAAGCTGTCCTAATTATTATTGAATCTGGGTTTCACGCGGTTAAACATCCCACTTTATAACGAAGGGTGCTCATTTGAATGTTCCAGTAAGTGTGAATGCCTGAGGGCGATCGCTTTGTAGTTTTTGCTCAATTATCTCTTCTACAATGTACCTACCGCTCATTATAATGTGGGTGTGGTCTATTAGATTCAGCTTTAGGGCATTACGTGATCTGTGAACGGTTTTGCGGTTTGTTATTTACATTGTGTGAAATATTTTGGTTTTTAATTTGGTTTGTTCGTGTGAAACTGCGTCATGAACAATACAGACACTGCAGACCTAACTATCGTTATTCGGTTTAAAGTAATTAAGTAATTTAAGTATTCCGCTTAATAGAAATGTATGCACAATTGATTGAGACCTTACGACGGCAATAGAAAACAGTAATTTATTTCTTTAAATATGGTGTTTTGTTTTATTTATTACGTAATAAGGTTTCACGTGTACTTGTTAGAATTAAATCTACATAAAAAAGCGTTATATGTTATGCGTATGCTTTCATGTGTTATACTACGAAAATATAACACATGAAAGTGTGATTTATCTCTAGCTTTAGTTCAAACTATTTTATAGGAAATAAAATTTTATTTAAGTTATTAAACCTACAGCCTATTAGTAGATTAAACGTCTTATTTATTAATAAAAAACGTCAAACTGAAAAAAAAATTAGTTTAAAAAAACACGTTTTAATGGCAACCCGAACTAAAAGTTTTGGTGTCAAATGATGAGTTTTATATGAAGAGTTTGTTTTACAGCAATATGAAGTCAACTGGTTAATATTAACTAAAACATTGTAATAAGTTTAAAATAAGAATTATGTTATTATTTATCAAAATAATTATCTCGATTGTAAAAAATCTTGGGGTGCTTGACGTGAAATGTTACAAATATTTAGTTCATTAGTAAAATTATTATTAAAATATAGTGAAACGCTAGTTTATATAGCTATAGAACAAACTCTTCATATTAAAAAAAACTACTTTTTAGTTCGGTTTGCTATTAATATATTTTTTTTAATTTTATTCAACTATAATTTATTTTCTTATTTTTAGTCTTGTGTTGTCATTATATATCTTGGAGTTGGTAAAAATGCGTTGCAAAATTCAGTTACATAGACAGATAAATAAATATAGATCAAGTTAATATAAAGCATGTACTAATGACGATTATTCTTACTCAGTACACTTATAACTCAGTAACAACCCAGTGCGTAGTAACGTCAAAATCAATATCGGTGGATTTAATTCAATTCCATTCTACAATAGTATAATACAAAATAAGAGAATCAACACTAACGGATATAATAGAGTAAGCTAACCAAACGCTATTGATATTTCATTGTATTGTAACAATTACGACACAAAAACCCACCTCTAGGCGAAGGGCTGCAATAATGTATGAGCTTAGACGAAGGGTTTGTAACGTTGTTAAAACAAAAAAAATCTTAATCAGAAGAAAAAATTATTATTGAAATTTGTTGACTTGAGCACAGATAATATAATACTATAACTTGAGTAAGATTTGCGTAGTGTAAAACTTTAGAAATAATATCAAACGCGGTCGCAGGTCAAATAGTGGTCCACTATCTGATATGCAGGGCGTATCATTCCAAATAAAAAATTAATATGTACCTATGTATAAAGATATAAAAATTTTAACTTTACACATTCCACCTGCTTTTGTGGCGCCCATTACATGGTAGGTTTTGCTGTCATTTTGAAAACGGTGATTGACAAATAACCTATCGTCTAATGCATTGACGGTTGCATGATGAGATATTAATGTCGATATTATTTCATCAATCATGACTTTTGGTAATGATTGACGTTTGCATGAGCGTCTAATGGACGCCTATGAGAAACGGAGGTGATAATATCTGGAAATTCAAATGGTCATAACTTTTAAACGGATAGTTTTTTTTTATTGTTATGTGTAAATGTAAGCTAAAGTTATGCCCTTTCAGCTATTTAAGCAAATGTCGCAATGATATAAACATTCTGTATATAAATTTAGATTTATACAATTCTGAACCAAAAGCCTGATGTGATGTGTAAAGAACTCTACTAACTTCATCACTTTCGCTTTCCATGATATGTAATTATGTATAAATATGGGAATTAACGCGATCATGTAATAGGTATAGCCTTTGAATAGCCTGACGTTTCGACCAGGTTGCACTGGTGATCGCTTTAATTCCCGTACATATACATAATTAGATAAAGTTATAAATAGATATTTCATTGAAGGCTAATGCATATCGCACTGCTATTACGAGACTGTATTAACTCAAAATAGGGTAAATTTGAGAAAATTCATTTTTCATACGTACATATCAATTCCCTACGCGTCAATAAATATAAAATAATAATAATAAATTGTATTAAGCCAAATTTTTCAACAAAACCACTAAAAATAATTCATTTTTTTTTTAATTTGTTAAGACAATAGAGTATTGAGTAAAAAATTGGAAATAACTTGATAACCTGCAATCTCTTAAATAATTCATTAATACAGAAATCCCTTAATTTTATCAATAATCTATATACAGTGTTCACTTTTTATAATCTTTAACAGGAAGCGAGTAATCAGTTTTCTGTCGTTTCTGAAAAAAACTTCATTTTGAGTTGATACACTCTTGTAATAGCAGTGCGATATGTATTATTTTTGTTAACTCTATAGGAATAGAAAAGTATCTGTTCCTATAGTTATGTATAAGTATATTCGTGTTAGTTTAATTATGTACTTATTTTATGTAGATAAGTTAATCAGATTAAATCGGTGTAGGGATCGTCCTCCCTGCCCTCCCATAATTATGATTGATGTATGAATCTCCCACATTTTTTCGTAAAATATATATATTACTTAAATGTTACTTGACTTTTTTCATAAGGCAAGTATGATAAGTTCATGAATGAATTACGAGTTTCTTTGATTTATTTACTTGCTGTGCTACCGGAACATGTCTTATGTTTAAAATTAGAGTCTCACTGCCCTGCAATTGGCCGCTATCAAACTGGGCGTTTTAATGTCCTTCAACGCATCGGAGCTTCCCATGAAGAGAATTGATTGATGTTAGTTAATACTCTGTAGCTGTTAGAAAGATATGAAAAGCAAATCTCTATCAGATTTGTTTCTGTTAGGGCTTGAACGACACCCGATATCGCCGTAATCATTTCTTTAAATAGTGGCTCCGTCAATAAAGTATATTTAAGAGAGAGATGTCACATTCATCAAAATACGACATTTTAAATCTGTGTCCAATTTATTTAAATATCGAATTACACTCTAAACACTTACTTCAGAAGTACTAATTGCTTAAATCACTTCTCTCATCCATGGCACACGATCTACCATTTAAATTATTACACCAAACGCATTCTACTGTACCCAATCTAGTGCTAAACTAACAAACGTATGCATGACTTGTTTGAAAAATAAAGATTTAAAGTTTTTTATGGTATTTCTAAGCCGTCATTTGTATATTGGGCGGGGAATGCACGTGTCGGCGCGTGGCAAAGAAGATTGTCTGTTGCATCTATTGTGGAGTAACCCCTTCCGTGGTCCAATGTTAAATGGTGTCTCGGAAAACAGTTTTTTGGAATGGTTTTTTTTCATTTCATGTCAGGTTTGTTTTCATCAGTGATAAAACTCTTGGAAATAGACAAATATTGTAAGAATTTACATGCGAATACTTTTTTTTCGGAATGCACTTAAAAATTTGCGTGTTTGTCGCAGAGAGTGTTAAATTTTAAGGCTCTCGTTCAACTATGTAAACAAAACTTACATTATTATACGTATAATTTTAAACAATTATACCTATTCATATTAAAGGCACAGAATATTTTTACAAGATTTTCTCCCACTTACTCCACTCCTGTGGTTAAAAAGTACATTGAAAACAGTTTTTCTTTCTGGTGGGTGAGTAGTATTATCGGAGTTCCATAAAATAGGGCACCTTAAAAAGACCCTTGCCTACTATTGCTTATACGACTGACCATCAAGCAAGCGTTGAGCTCACTCGATGGGCCACCTTAGTTCACGTTAAACGTAAATTTAAAAATAATTAAATTAACGATAAATTGCTAAGTTTTTTTCAAAAGTAGATGGAAATACTTATTTTAAAAGTTTCAATTTTTTTTTTTGATAAACAGCCGACGGCGGGAATACGCACACGCGTCCAGTGTGACATTACGCTACTTACACTATAAGTCAAATCATGACATCAATAGCGTCTTCAAGATTCGAATTCTAACTGACCCATACCTTGTACCAGCAACAAATCACGGCCAAGATAACGAAAAATCGACTTTATTATATCAGTTATTATAAAGTCCATTTTTCCCCTTTAATCCGTAACACGAAAGTACCCTTCCCAATCTGTCCATATTAATATCTTCTCGCCTAATTGATTCGTAGCATGCGTGCGACAGTACAACAGATATGCTATAACCGCTCCATGAAATGTTTTGACATGTTTGTTTAACGTGGGAACGATGTTATAGTCTTTGTGTAATCAGTAAATACTGTTTTATGAATTGAGGGTGAGTGGGAAGCTGGTTTGAATATTGACAGTTTTGTTGTTTTCCTCACTTTCAACAGCTTTATGTTCGTGGTGGTGTTATGTTAAACACTTTCATAACCTTCCTCAAAAATTTAACTTACAGATATTAGTGCGTTTAACCAAAAAACAAACTCTTTATCTTTATTTGACAGGGCTGTTGATTTAGTGGTTAGTAATCCTGACTTCTAAGGCTGAGGTCGTGGATTCGATAATCAATTCCCACCACAAAGCATTAGTGAAAGCAGACAGTAATTTTCTGACTCACAACTAGAAAAGTTTATTTAGGGTTACTACTCGTAAGTACCTGTTATAAAATTGGTTTTTTATATACATATAATAATTCTCCAGCTAGCTGAGTTGGGTCGGGCTTTCGAAATGAGGCTACACTCTTGGTCTTTTGTATTCGTAATTAACAGACTTCTCAAAACGATTTTACAGATCGTTATGGTAATAAAGGAAAAAACAAGTCGGTTTTGGATTGTTAGTCTGCATTGAAATAAAAAAGGAGTGTACACATAAAGAGCTATTCCAGAAACAAGAATATTTGGTACATATACTTTTACATGCTATTAATGGGAATGAAATTGATAATATACATACATATATAGACGGAATGGCATGTCTTTCTAAACTGATCTCGGAATATATATTATTATATGTACACAGAAATCTTCATATCATATGGGTAGATCGTATCATAAATTTTAAATTTTAAATTACTTTCCTATCATTCGTTCTCTGTCTGGATGTATTTAGTTTATTATGTTACCAAAGTACAAGTTCCGCCTAGTATAGGATCAGACAAACGAGAAAAATCACGAACTTTACTAAAATTGTCAGCGCTTAACCCCATCTAGGGTCTACTATACGACCCTACCTAAATTATGAATATAGCTTTCTGTAACACTATGTATAAGAAAAAAGTTATTAGGGCACTTAATAAACTCACCATCTTTATTCATTCCCATGGTTAAACATTTCTTCAGTCGGCAGGCTTGACACTGGTTTCTGTGAGCCTTGTCCACCACACAACGGCCTGTACCTGCTTGGCATCTGTCAACAATAAAATAGCTTTCAGGTAGGTACTAGGTTACCAGTGGCAAACGAGCAGACGGGTCACCTGATGGTAAGTGTCTACGGCCGCCCATGCACACCAGTAGCTCAAGAGACACAAGTGCGTTGACGGCGTTTGAGATCTGAGTACGTTCTTTTCTTGAAGGCCGTATCGGTTCGGAAATACCGCAGGCGACAATTTGTTCCAAAGATTGAAATTTCTTGAGAATCGCACAGTGGTGGATTGTAAATTATCCAAGTGATGGGGATGATAGTTTTGTCGCGTTGAACGATGGGGAAACGCCGTTATGAGTCTGAACCATTCCTCGGAGTACTCCCCATAATACAAGCGATAGAGAATGCAGAGTGAAGCTGTATGTATTGTTACCCGCTTTCTTGCACTGATAGTAGGTATCTCCAAGTCAATGTTGGTGTAGGTTTTAAAATTTGTGTTTGGTAAAAATGATAGCTATCGTTTTTCATTGCTGCAGTTGGCAAGTCCAGGAATAAAGATGTACGACTTACAAGTTTCTGTAGTATGACATTTAAAGATTCTGACTGAAATTCACAAATAAATTAGCGAAAATTTTCATACATTATCTTTTAAAAAAAGTATCACCGACTTCAATGTGCTTTTTAGTGGAAAGTAGATGTATCTTGTTTAAATATAATATGGGTAGGCCAACAAAACGCACTGCTCCAATGAGACAGCGATGATGTTTCGGAGCAAACGAAAACATCATCGAAGTCTACAATTTTTAGATATTTGTTGATTTTTCTAAAACCGCTGGACTGATTTCGATAAAATTTAAATGAGACTACCTGGGAAGCCAAATTGGTTCAGGTAGAGTAGTCGGTGAACATACATAAAAAAAAAGATTTTGACGAATTGAGAACCTCCTCCTTTTTTGAAGTCGGTTAAAAAGGATCTTAGATAGTAAACAGAGATATATCGGTAGGGGCATATGGAACACGTGAAACATTGTTGTACAAACCAGTAGTAGTATTTTAGTAGCTCTTTTATTTATTAACTAGCTGCGCCCCGCGGTCCCGCGTGGGAATATCGGGGTAAAAAGTAGCCTTTATGTTAATCCAGGTCTCCAGCTATCTACATACCAATTTTACAAATTATTGTATGGGGGCAAACGAGCAGACGGGTCACCTGATGGTAAACGACTACCGCCGCCCATGGGCACCTGTAGCTCAAGAGTCACTTTGCGTTGCCGCCCTTTAAGGTGGGAATAGGGGAAGAGGGGGAAAGAGCGGGAAGATGGGAGAGGGGGATTAGAGGGGAGGAAAGGTGGAGAGGGGAAGGACGGGAAAAGGGGAGAGGGAAGGGTTAGGGCCTCCGGTAACCCCACTCACGCGGAGATGGCTCTCCCACGTAACATTTAAATATCTTTCGAAATTCTTATTTTTAAACTGATCATGATAATATACTTATTAAATTTTGACTAATTCTTATCTTCTTCTTCTTTTTTTTTCTTCTCTTTAATTCTAACTAACAATCCTAGAAATCATTTTGAGTATTTAGAATGTTACCATCACCACTGTCAATAGCTAAATCAGTAACGAATAAATATAAATATGACATAATGTACGGTAGTCAGGTACCTAGTAAATAAACTACAATCTTATTTTCAGTTCAGTTCAATAAACTTGAGTTCTACCGTCGGACATACCCTCGGTAGCCGCAATGATTATTGATTTCTGCTAGTCAAAAACAAGAGAGCAGACCTTAAATTTTGCACTCCCTTTAATCATTATTGAGGAGAATTCTTCGTACCCCTTTTTAAGAAAATTTCGCAAACGTAGTAAAGTGAATTTTGGAATATTTACAGTTTATATATAGAATAAGTGCAGGAAGTTAAAATTTTTCAACAATATGTTTTAGCACTTTAAAAGTTACGTGAAAGCGGCTTAATGAAATTACACGCGTCCAGTATATGTGATTACCTGTCATGGTAAGTAACTCTGTACAATGACAGCTCAAGTTATATTGGCCAATGAAAAAACCTTAGTTGAAATTCGACCACCACGCGATCTCTAGTTATAATAAAATCTTTTTAACAAAAAATTAAACCGACGAAAAGAACTAAAAAGCAAAAAATAAATAAACCTTAAGTCTTAAGTATTGAGCTTATTTACATAAACAATCTAATTTTATATAAACTTATTTTGAGTCGGCGCCAAACAACAAACTGAGTAATTATCAAAATTTTATTTGGCGCCGACTCAAAATAAGTTTATATAAAATTAGGTAGTTTATGTAAATAAGCTCAATACTTAAGACTTAAAGTTTGTTTATTTTTTGCTTTTTAGTTCTTTTCGTCGGTTTAATTTTTTGTTAAAAAGATTTTATTTTATGGTTTTTTTCATCATCATGATGCTGATGATGAAAAATGATGATGATTTCTAAACGCAATACCTGATAAAGTAATGAAAAGTAAACAGAAACACTATTCGTTCCTATTGAGAACCTCCGTTTTTTTTCGACGGTTAATAACATAGCAAAATCAACACATACTCAAATTAAAGTAATCCTTATACTAATAGAAGAAACTGTTCAATGATATTTTTTGTTAAGGTTGTACTACACTGTAAGTTATAAAACTATATTAAAAATATACTATATTATTTCTTGCAAATAAGTCACACGTACAATTCATGTTTCAGTTCAAATTAAGTTACTTGTCAAGGAGAGACTTACTTTTAAACTTTCGCGTTACATAATATAATTATTTATTTACACGGAAATTAACGCAATAATGAAATAGGTATTACATATATCTCAATTGCCTGACTTTTGACCAGGTTGCACTGGCCGTGGTCACAGGCTGACTGTTGTTGAGTCAGTTGAGAAGGAGAGACTTGAGAGTGAAGTCAAAGTCATTTTCCAATCGCTTGCAAGGCAATTGGAGTTGCCGGTATCTTTACAATAGTTGCAAGACTTTTTATAGTTATAATCTCTTCCGAAAACATTTTAAAATGTATTCACGTGGAACCTCGAGTGAGCATGATTTCGTAATGTAAGGATGAGATTTTTATACTTCATTTGAAAGACTTGTTTTTTATGGTATAGGAGGCAAACGAGCAGACAGGTCACCTGATGGTAAGTGACTACCGCCGCCCATGAAATGGCGAGAGGGCTTCCCTCTCGCCATTTCATGGGCGCCTTCGGTTAGGGCCTCCGCTAACCTCACTCGCTCGGCAAAATACCACGAAGGCATTGCTTTACTGCCGGTTTTCTGTGAGGCCGTGGTATCACTCCGGTCGAGCCGGCCCATGCGTGCCGAAGCATGGTTCTCCCACGAACTTGTTTTGTAGCTTCTTACCATTCTATAGTTATTACTATTTTTTAATCCTTTGATACCTAAAACTTATAAAGTACATATTTATGCGCCTTTAAGTACAATTCACCACGACTAAAAATTGTATACTGAGATCTCCCAAAACATATTGTCGTACCTTCCAGAAGTCTCTTAGGTATATAAACTAAATACTGAGATTAGATAAATTGGGTCTGCGACAACGTATTTATTAATAAAGAAAATAACGTGAAAAATCCCAAAACAACTTCCTCAAATAGTACAAAAGTTTGATTGATCGCCTTACGTCTTCTTTGACTACCCCACCGCCTTAACACCGCACAAAAATCTGCTACCGCAGAAACTAATACAGATTAAAGATATTTCATTACTGATAATCCCTTCTGTAATAGGCTTACGCTACGTTGACATTTGTTGGAGTTCTATATAATAGACAGAAGTGGACACAGAATGGCACCCTGTGGTACACCCTGTTTCACGCTTCTTAAGCTTTTGAATGGTGGCATGAATGGCGGTGGGTTCTTGATATATGATGAGATTTTAGACAAGTGCAAAACTTGATAGTTGGGAGACTTTTTTCATAATAAATACTTTAACTTCACTACATATGTATAACTATTTGGAAAGCATATACAACACTTGTCCGACTTTTGCAGTTAAAAATATAATAAATGTTTAAGAAATATTTTTTTTTTTAATATGCATCATAAGCTATTTAAATAGTTCTAAATTTAGTAATAAAACGCTGAATGCATTTTTAGGCTGTAATTATTATATCAGCATTAAGAGTTATGACATCTATAGAATCATAACTCATCACAATCATTTCAATCTTTTACCAATTAAAAAAGATATTGCTTGAACTGCCTCATAAGAAAAAAGTCAAATTCAGAATCTTTCGATTAATTATCAACGGTCGAACATTAAAGCTTTATTACTGGAACAAAAAACGTAATGAAACGCAATGGTATCTCCATTTCATTTCATAACATATAATCACATCGATTGATAGCCAAGAGTCTCGAGCAACATTAGATGGCTGGATCCAGGTACTGATGCAAAAAGCAGTTCTCCTCAACACAGCCTGTATAGGGAGGAGGTTCCTGTCCTTAGAGCCCGGTAACGGTTGGTCCCTGTACCTCATGTCAGTGGTGTACTTTTTATATCCTACTAATATTATAAACGTGAAAGTTTGTGAGGATGTATGGATGTGAGGATGTATGGAGGTATGGATGTATGGATGTATGGATGTATGGATGTTTGTTACTCTTTCACGCCAAAACTACTGAACCGATTACAATGAAACTTGGTATGTAGATAGCTGGAGACCTGGATTAACATATAGGCTACTTTTTATCCCGATATTCCCACGGGATCGCGACTTACGCGGGTGAAACCGCGGGGCGCTGCTAGTTTTAAATATATTTCGTTTTTTATATATTTAAAAATGTAACTCATATGTGATTAACGTATTATACGATTAATAAATAGTAATAGTAATTATTTATATCAGGCTGCATAGGCTCATAGGTATCTAAAGAATCTAAACATACATACTAAAACAAACATAAAGATATTTTTATTGCTTGGCTATGTACAAGTATGTCTTTAACAGCTTGTCCTTTTGGATATTTACAAATTCGAAATGCAAAAAGATAATAATTATTCAGAATCGATTCTAATTTCAAACTTGATTGTCCGATATATTCCAGAACACCAAACATATAATAGACAATACTAAAAGCGTTCTTTTTTTTATTTAAGAGCTCTTATTTAACTCTAAATAGCGAATACTTAAAAAAAAAAAAGTATCACAAAATCAATTAGCGAATCATAAAGCCGGTACACATGTCGCACTTGACCATCTATCATAGGGGTGCGTACACAATATTAATAACATTAATACGGGTGGCGAATTAATTGAAACGCCACTTAGGGAGCGGGCCAAATGTTAAACAGATTTAACGATATGTGTGAGTTTTTCTATAGGGTTTTAAAAGTATTTCAAATTAAATGAGTATAACAGATATACCGAAATGGCATGACAAAAATAACACTAGGCTAACCTGAAAGTTATCTGTGCCACAAAACGCTGTCGGTCGTGTGTTTTCTATCTTCTGTGTAGAGCACTAGTACTTATGATCTAAGAACATGCGCGTTTTGGTCTTGTTCTTGTTCACCACCATTCATGGTCTTTCCCGATTTGTAATAAAGGTATATGCTCCTATTGCTCCTTTTCAATAGAGACCAAAAATTTTCTTTCAAATTTTATTATTAAATTGACTGTGTTTAGTCAATTTAATCATAAAATTTGGTACTATTTAAATAGTTTTATATAATTTATAACTACAAAATATTAGTCACTCACTCTAGCAATTGTTTAGTAGTAAAATATAAAAACACTAACTAGAATGGATGCTAATGCTCAACAGTAACTAAATATTATAAATAAAAACATGATTGAAGAAAACAGAGAATAAGTAATAACAGTTAAAGGGAGACTACAAAATATTTATGAATCAAAACTGTAATACAACATAATTGAAATGAGATTCAGTTTGGATAAAAAACTCAAAATAAATTTACATTGTATTTAAATGCCTCTCGATTGACGACCTTAGGGTGAGGATATATCAAGGTAGCGATAGCGAGTAATAATAAAGTCACAACTATTTAAATAGGGGTTAAATCTTTTAATATTAGTGCTTAGTGCCGGAGCTATATACAATTGTCTAAATTAATTCAATGTCGAAACAGTTGTAAAAAAAAAGTACAACTAACAACAACACTCCCTCTCGCTCCAACTACCCTCAACAATGTCACTCAAAAGTAAATAACATAAAAGTATAATACTTGTTCGTAAGACGTGATCGCGTTAATTCCCGTAAATGGTAAATATTATTATATCATGGAACGCGAAAGTTTAAAAGTTAGTATAATACTTCTTCCAATGATATGTTTAATAGAAGGCCGTCGATCCCAGTACGCTATAGGAGTTCATGTACTCATACGTACACTTATTTTGAATAGCTTCTAAATACATGTAGTTGAATATCTCATCAAATCAATTCAAATCAAATCGTTTATTTGTGATCTTAGTATAGATTTATTTATTAATTATATTAAGTTACATGTATTAGTGCCTACTAGAATAATTGCAGCTACCTTACAGATACATTGCTATTATCATATGTTAAGGCGCTTTATTTTATATCAAATTCGGCACTTTTAAATGCCATGTAGGTGTGATTGACTTATTAATTCCATGGAATTCCGTCAAGAACCATACGTTTTACCCAAGCGTATGAGTGTTTCAATATTTTATTCATTTATTTTAGTTAAATGTAATAATAATATTAAAAAATACGCAGCAAATCAAACCAATTTCACTGTAACTTAAAATCGCTCGCTCCTTTACTAAATGTCATCCGTAGCCGCGGCCACAGATGTACCAAAAATTACAGTCGCGCTTTCTACTGCGTTGGATTAAGTGGATTCAAGTATCCGTGGCTCCCTTTATTCTCTTTTGTCATTTTAGACAACGACGTCATGTATTTTTGCTCTTTGAAAATAATATTTGATGATGATAATGCAGGAACAGTCACGATATTTAGTATCCTTGATATCGATTTATTGCTAGATTCAAGACCTTTCAAGAGCAGCGACTGATCATTACTACTGAGTGTTTCTGTGTATAATATTATGCATGGAGAATAAAAAACAGATAAATATGCCTCTTTATATTCTTTCTAGATCCCAAAATAATCTTATTATTATAATTGGTTGAATTTACAACAATTACGGACGTATGAGATTTTTAAATGATACTGGTTTAGCTACTAAATACTCTAAAAGTTTTTTTTGGTATAGGTAGTAAGATCAAACTTAAATTAAGAAAGTCACTACTTACAAGTGATTGAACATATATTTTAACTATTTGTTACCCGCGATATCGATGGCGTGTATACATTTTTCCGGGATAAAAGGTAGCCTATGTGCTATTCCAGACTATAATCTATCTCTGTGCCAAATTTCACCCAGAGCCGTTTTTGCTTAAAAGAGAAACAAACAACCATCCATTCGTACAAACTTTGGCCTTTTTAATATTAGCAAGATATTCAGGTATTTGATGTAAATTTAAAAAAATAATAACAACGACATATCGATATGTTTTTTTATTAATCATTCCAAAACTAAGCATAAAGTGTACAATTTATTGTATTCGTTTAACAAAAAGAGCACAAGTGCACTGGATTAAATAGATTCAAGTGTTCATCCCTGCCTATTGTATTGCCATGAGTATCGTTCGCCAGATGATGCCTACATATTGCAATTTTTGCCCTGGATTAATGGATCATGTTTGTTTGCTTTCATTTAGTTACGTTTTGATTCAGGTTAAGAAGGAATTGGAAATTGTTGGAAAATAATTAATTTCAGTAAGGCTGAGATTGGCTTCTCAAAATATTTTATGACACACTAGTAGCGCCCCGCGGTTTCACCCGTGTAAGTTCCGATCCCGTGGGAATATCGGGATAAAAAGTAGCCTATATGTTAATCCAGGTCTCTTGCTATCTACATACCAAGTTTCATTGCAATCGGTTCAGTAGTTTTTACGTGAAAGAGTAACAAACATCCATCCATCCATACTTACAAACTTTCGCGTTTATAATATTAGTAGGATTTAGAAAGAATCAATATTAAAGATTGTTCTTTCAATCTGGTTGAGAGTTTTTTGACAAGTAAATGTAAAAAGGAATCATAATGCATTAGTGTTGAATATAAATGATTAAGTACGATACTGAAATATCATAAAGTTCTGCTATCTCCTTATAACATATTTTCTTCTGTTAAGGTGAAATGATTCATCATTGTTTCTAATTTAATTAAGATTTTTGTTTACGAGCTATCTCAGGTATAAATCCAAGAAGACTAGAAGCTTCTACTTTCTAATCTTAGTAATTCCACGGAAAACTTGTATTTTATACGCCATTGTATCTCCAAGCCCAAACCAAGCCAAGCCCATAAATAATTTCTATATCAAAATACGTCAAAATGCTGTTAATCTGCTAACAGAGGATAAACGGACACACTTTGTCTGTCCAGGTGCTATATTTGAGGTTCCATGCAATAGGAGTGTGCTTATTCGCTTGCTTTCCTTTGGACCAGATCTGCTAGTAAGAACTCTCAAACAGCAAAATGAAAGAATAATAAGATCCAGAAATCTAAATCATAAAATTAACCTGAATAATTTTTTTCTTATGTATGCCCTATTAGTTCCGATACATAAGTTTATATGAATTGTTTTTCTTTTCAATATCTTTCAGTTTTCATGTCAATTTAATTCTATCATCGCCTAGATTTTACCAACTATCACCTGCAATTGTCTTCAACACTCTTCAAGTAACCTCTTGATCAAATAGTTTCTACATGTGCAAAGTGTAGCCGCTGATACAAAATTAGATCATCCAAATATTGAAGGTGTTTGAACAATTGTTCGGGTTAGTTAGCCGAAATGCAGTATTAACAATAAGTGAAACTTCGATTTCGTCATATGCTTATGTTATAATTGATATTTTATGTACAGTTATGTGAACTGGATCTTTGGAATAGGTTGATTGCTTAACTTTACAAATATCAATAATTTCAACGTGGGAGAGCCATGCTTCGACAGTGAAGCAGTGAAGCAATGATTGCACTGCTTTTTGCTGACTGAGTCAGTAACCCTTTCCTCACCCCCCCCCCCCTCTGCCTCTTTCTCCCTCTCACTCCCTCTCCCTCTTCCCCCTTCTCCTACTCTACTACCTTAAAGGCTGGCAACGTACTTGTTACTCTTGAGTTGCAAGTGCCCATGGGCGGCGGTAGTCACTTAGCATCAGGTGACCCGTCTAAATGTAGTTTTCTATGCTCTTAGATCATTTAGAAATCTAAGTGACGCACATATTTATAATCAGACTAATATCTACTATTCATATATTTTTCTAATAGTTGATCAATAGATAGCTCCCTGTCTTTGTCAAATTATTTGACGACTCTAGAACCCTCGAAGAAAAAAACTGGTATTCGTAGTTAATAATGTGGCGCCTGATAATACCCGGCATGCTGCTTCACCACAGTGAGTACAACTTTATCTAATCTAATCTTTATAAACGCAAAAGTGAGTTTACTAACTTTTCAACTTTCGCGTTTCATGATATAATTATGCACATATGAAGGAATTAACGCAATCATGAAATAGGTATTAAATACCTCTGAATTGCCTGGTCGAAACGTGGGAGTGCCATGCTTCGGCACGTATCGGCCGGCTCGACTGGAGTGATACCACGGCCTCACAGAAAACCGGCAGCGAAGCAATGTTTGCATTGCTTTTCACCGAGCGTGTGAGGTTACCGGAGACCCTAATCCTTCCCTCCCCCATCCCTTTCTCCTCCTCCACCCTTCCCCTACTCCCACCTTAAAGGGTGGCAACGCACTTGTGACTCTTGAGTTGCAGGTGCCCATGGGCGGCGGTAGCCATTTACCCATCAGGTGACCCGTCTGCTCGTTTGTCCCTATACCATAAAAAAACGTCATATACAGGCATAAAAGTCCTACTAGTAAACTTAGTCATTAAAACAATAGAAGACTAAAAAAGAAAGTCGACTTACATCAAAAGGCTGCATGTAGCATTTGTGACACAGATATGAGTGCGGATGTCGAGCACCTAAGACAACAAACTTCAATGTTTGGCGACGATGTATTACGGATAAATGGATAAGTGAGTCAAGTGTTGACTAACCTAAATGGAAATTTGGAACATATGACAAAAGATGAGCGTGAAAGTCATTAATGAAATATTGTAAGGTCTACAGGAATGCTATTGATGGTAATATTGATAGTTCGTGTATTCTCTAGAGGTGTATTACGAATTCGTATTAAACCCATATCACATAATAGGGGACATATCATCATGTATCCATCGTTTTTTTTTTCGTACTCTACTGTCACTGTGCCCATGTATGTGTGTGGAAAACTTACTGACTTACTGCCTTTCAGCACTACATTATAAAGGCGAAAGTTTGTGAGGATGGATGTTCGTTGCAAAAACGGCTGAACAAATCGGCAGATCTGGATGATACTTGGCACAGAGTTAGATTATAGTCTGGAATAGCAGGCAACTTTTTTATCCGAGAAAATGTGCGGTTCCCGTGAGATAGATTCAACAGCTAGTTATATTATAAATCTGAATTTAAGTTCGTAAAGTTTGTTTGTTACTTTTTCATGCTTTAATTACTTAGCCTTTCATCGTGAAATTTTGCAAAACACGTTATCGTGGTTACGGAAAAGGATATAGGGTACCGTTCATCCAGAATAAATTAACTGTTCCCGAGGAATACAAAAAAATAACGCAGGCAACAACTAGTAATAAATATAAATTACCCGCCACACCTGGTCGTTACCCGTCGTCGTTAACAAGAGTTCTTGCAGAAGCAGATCTCTGTTAAGAGAGTTCGATTTGACACGTTATTGTTCCTCCACTGTTTCTTTTAATGTACCTACTTACTGTATTTTAATTCCCGATTTCTGTTTTTTCTTTTTTTTATAGATATACTTATAGATATAGATATAGGTATATTAATTGATATAACTTGTATCTCAGCACCAAAATAAACGGATTTTCTTTCTTTCTTTCTTATTTGTCTTCCATGTCTAAGCAATTGGTTAGATGCCTGTGCTCAACATAATTACTTCGCCAGGTCGGGCAATAAAATAACTTTAAATAGCGTGAAGATTGACGGCAAGTTTTACTTTAACGTTTTTAATTTATTTATAAACTTCATATTTACATTAAAAGAGAATGATTTGACAAGAGTAATGTCATGCCTTACTCATACAAAAATGTACCGAACCTATCGTTTTGACGTTTACTAAAAATATACCGATTAGACTTGACAGTCATCTTCCCCATTAGTTAAGGTTTACCTTTGGCTGTTATCAGGTTAAGGGTATACAAACCGAGGGTGAGCAAGGAATTTTCTCTCCTTTATTATAATAATAAAAATAAATTATTGCTAAGTAATTACAAACAATATTGAGCAATGCCGGTGGACCCACACTAGGCAAGAATGTCCTATGAGGGCTTTGGTAACATAACTCTGCTTCACAGAAATATGTGACCAACTCAAAATTCTAAAGCTAAAAGAGTGAAGAAACTCACCTGTATATAAGTTTCCTCCTGACAGATCGCTTGAAGAATCCGCTGCAGCCATTGCAAGCGAGTATACCATAGTGTTTCCCTGAGCTGGTATCACCACAGACTACGCAGATTAAACCTAAGAAAAAAATTTAAATGATAATGGCTGGATACATAGTATTAGGAAAAAGACTTATAGAAAAACTGTAACGTTCTATTTTTAAACGTTTAGTTACTATTCGAATTTTATCTGATTTATGCAAGAATGCCAGTTAGATGACCTCGGATATCGCTATTAGACGTAATGGAAATATCAACACACCAGGCTGGTTTCCCGAACCTGCAACTCCGAACATGAAACTTATGGGTATCCCGATGGTTTTCAACTAAATTTGAGTCCCATAGAGACTGAAGTATTTTTTTTAGTAAGACCTTAAATAGGCGGGCTTAAACTTTAGATCTCCTCAGATGCTTTGTTCCATATAAAGAGTATACAAACACTGTTCCATATTTCCTACTGAAAAAAAATATTTGTTTTTTGTCACAGCATGTGTGAAAAGAAACAAGTCAAAAAGGCCTCACGCAAACTGAAACGTAGAGGGCGTTGCTTAAAAACTGATAACTTAGCCAACATTCGACTGATCTATGCAGGATCTAACATATATTTTAGTTTATGGACCTAACTATCAGAATGTATAAATATAATCAATGTAATCTAAAATCTTTAAAATTATAATATCACTAGCAGCGCCCCGCGGTTTCACCCGCGTAAGTCCCGATCCCGTGGGAAGATCGGGATAAAAAGTAGCCTATATGTTAATCCAGGTCTTCAGCTATCTAGATACCAAGTTTCATAGCAATCGGTTCAGTAGTTTTGGCGTGGAAGAGTAACAAACATCGATCCATCTATCCATCCAAACTTTCACATCCTACTAATATTATAAACGTGAAAGTTTGTGAGGATGTATGGATGTATGGATGTGTAGATGTATGGATGTATGGATGTTTGTTACTCTTTCACGCAAAAACTACATAACCGATTGCGATAAAACTTGGTATGTAGATAGCTGGAGATCTGGATTAACACATAGGCTACTTTTTATCCCGATATTCCCACGGCATGGGACTTACGCGGGTGAAACCGCGGGGCGCAGCTAGTTTATAATATTAGTGGGATATCCGCTTTAGATATCCAGTATTTAATTTTACTCCGAATGTCATTATATCATTTTACATCAATAAACAAACATCGTAGTTAAATCGTAGTTTATACGTTTATTAGTATTTCTATTTGTCTATCATGAACCGTATCTATCAATAAAAATATATTAAAAATGAAAAGACATGTGATACCTGTCTTACCCAAGTGGTTGGACTTCTTAGTTGGTGGATCTGGAAGCCAGGGTCTGAGCGCCGGTGGAGCGAGCGCTGCAGCAACTAAAGCCGCTGAAGATGGCGGTGACCAGCGTAGAGGAGATGCGTTACCGTCTGTTATAAAATAAAATAAGTTTTAATTGTTGCTAGTCTACTAATATTATAGAGTGGTTTATATACAATTGATTTTATACAATTGCAATTCGATTGATATGGATGGCGTAGGACCTAGTGGTTGAAATGGTAACCCAGCCAATTGCCATTGGCAACACTGTTGTGGGTTTATTAGGGTAGATGACTCCCAAATTAAACCAGTATCTTTTTAGTAAATGCCTGAACGGTAGGTTCGGTTCCTTCAAAGGCATGATGTCTCGCGTTACTGTTGTCCAATTATTCACTTTTAATGTTAATTTGACGATTATAAAATAAATAAAAACGTTAAAGTAAATCTGGACGACAATTTTCACGGTATTTTAAGTTATTATTTGCTTGACTGGGCGAAATAATTAATTAAATAATTAATTAAATAATTAATTAAATAATTAATTAAATAAATAATTAAATAATTTATTTTAAGCAAAGGCATCTATCTACCTTTACGATTGCCTGCTGGTGGGTACAACTTCGACCACAATTAATAAAATTTTCTTTTTTTTTCTTAACCTATTTAAAAAATTATAAATTATAAATCAATTTTTTTTTTAATTAAACTTTTACTGTCACAGTATAAACATTCGTAACATGACAGGTCAAAATTTACACTGAATCTGTGTGTGTCATATTACGTTAATCATTGACTAATCTTAGGTGGATATATCATAGGGTGACTGACCCTTTTACCATCTGGTGAGACAAAACTACGAGTGAATTTAAGTCCACTATGGTTGAGACTCTTAGTATCCTGAAAATCTGGCATGACGCGCGGGCCGTCGGAATCGTAGCGTACGATATCAAGGTTCAGGCTTCAACTAACCTCTATTATCTATCTCTGTAGAATATTTCCGTTAATCTGCTAACTCAATTCGAATTCTATAATACCAAGTTGGGGTACCTACCAAGTATAATAGTATCAAACTACCCTCAAAATATTTAATCTCGATAAAGCTAATAAAATAACCATTGCAAATCACACCCTTTCATTTTAATAGATTTCCACTTTCCGTATGGGGTGGGACCCCTTTTAAATACATGATGTTGAACCTTATGACGATGGGGTTAAAGTTTGTGGATGTAGTGATGAATAGATTAAGGCCAAATGTGTCGATTCAATTAAGTGATTGAAGAGCAGACGTACAAATCGAGTGTAGAGGGTTTGAAGGAATTTGTTTTGATTTGGACGGTTTTTTTTTTTAATGGTATAGGGGGCAAACGAGCAGACGGGTCACCTGATGGTAAATGACTACCGCCACCCATGGGCACCTGTAACTCAAGAGTCACAAGTGCGTTGCCGCCCTTAAGGTGGGAGTAGGAGAAAAGGGGGACGGGGGAGAGAGTGGGAAGAGGAGGGAGGGGAAGGACGGGAATAGGGGAGAGGGAAGGGTTAGGGCCTCCGGTAACCTCACTCACTCGGCGAAATGCAATGCAAGCATTGCTTCACTACCGGTTTTCTGTGAGGCCGTGGTATCGAGCGGAGTCGAGCCGGCCCATACGTGCCGAAGCATGGCTCTCCCACTTTTAAATAATACGGTGGTATAAACACGGTGATAATAGAATGAATGAATATTATGACCTTTTGAATACAAGTGGCGAAAAAGCATACAGTATAAGGAAAATTTCTTTCACCAAACCGAGTACATTTTCAAAAGTTCCAAGTAAAACGGTCTTATTATTATGAGCCAAAATAAAAAAAAAAAAAATTAACACAGTTAAGCTGATGCATATTTGTGTAGTAAGTATTACAAACAGCAAACTTTGAAAATTAAATATCGCATTATTTCCATGATTTATTAAAAGAATTTCCAAATATTTTAACTAAAATTTTAGGAAAACTTTGGTGGTTTTTTGTTTTTTTTTTTGGTTTGGTGATTGTTTGTTTTTTACCTCTCAGGTAAACGAAAAATCTCTGTAGTTATTTAAGTTTAGATTTTCTGTTGGATTTATTTTTATTAGGTAAGTACTTACATATTTTTGTACATGAGGAAACAGGCTTAATTTCTCAAAACAATACTTTATTTTAATTTACAGATATATTTCTCTTTTTTTTTTTCGTGGTTTTTGTACACGTGATAGGGTAGAATTAATAAAAAAAAATACACGTACACGCCTCTGCTTAAAAGTCGAAAAAATAAGCTAAATTTTTTTTTTAAATTAAGTCCTGGAACACTAAATATATTAAACTAGCAGCGCCCAGCGGTTTCACACGCGTAAGTCCCGATATCGTGGGAATATCGGGATAAAAAGTAGCCTATATGTTAATCCAGATCTCCAGCTATCTATATACTACATTAGTAGGATAGTAGGATGTCAAGTTTATTTAAAAATGGAAACAGTGTCTATAATTATCCTATTTCTGCTCCGTAAGTCTATTGTCAAAACAGCATCCCTACCGCCCTAACGCAACAAATTCAATTACCAATCAGACACAACAGCTCTATTCACATGTAGAGACAATTAATTGGTGAATTACAATTGTCGATGTACTCTATTTTGTCTACCTATATTAAGTGTCCGGGGCAGTCACAACACGTAGTTTGATACGGAGATGCGAATATTCTAGACGCGCCAGTCCTGTTGAAATGATTTTTTTGGTTATTAACAATGGTGGTTAGTAGAAAATGACTATTTTGTACAACTTTTAATACAACTAAGTAAACATCGCCGACCTCTCACCAGTCCATTTGTGAACACGATCGCAATACGGTTGAAACGTCAGGAAACGAAAAAGGTATCGTCCCCATCTCCAATCCCAATTGAGCCATCTAATATACATACATACCTAATAAAAGTTTCGAAAGCTCAAAAATAATAGGGATGTTGACAATATTTGTTGTTTTAAAACTTAATTTTTTTTTAATTAAAGAGCAATAAATAATATTATTATTAAAATAATTGGAAAAATCTAAAATAATAAATATTTTCACGTGACTACAAACGCCGAAATCCATTACTATGAACAAGCTGACAGCTGTCAATATTGGTATCACACTTTTAACTACATTTTTAATTATACCGCTTTATGGAAAACTGTCAGTTAATCCGTTAGTGACATAATACGAGCGTTATAGCAGGAAATTTTTAAAGTAGCTTTTTTGTTTCTAATTTTTCTCCCCAATTTGATTAGTTCTTGCATTAAATATGAGCCTAGCTATAAAATAAAAGCAGTTCTAAAAATTTGTCAACCTCCCTATTAGGTTGGGAAACCATTACACACCGCGTCTGATGGTTCTTACAGCACCGTAAACACTCTTGCGTCACTAGATGAAATACAGCACTACGTTTGTAGTATATGTTTTCAGTTATATACGCCGCAGAATTATCTCAACCCATTAGTTGTGCATTTTTTAAACAACAAAAGACAAACTAACAATCTGTCTGATAGTAGATGGTACCATTTCAGATGAGTAAATCGTAATTTGATCGTCCACGTTCAGTGCAATTAGATTTACATATTCTCGATTTATACATCTAATATGTATTACAAGAAAGTAATACAAGAGAAAGTTTAAAATCAAAATGGTACCATTATCACTTGTAACTTTAGAAGCATCTGGCATCCTTTCTAGAGAACAGGAACAATGCTCTCTGACAGATAGACAATGCTACCAGAGCTGTTTTAAGCTTAAGAAGTCAGAAGACTTCAATTGTAGTCATTCCTATGTACTTTATTTAGGAACCAGTTATATTTCGTAACTTTTTTCATTGCTGTTTTTAAATTTTCGCGACTATACATATTAGATGTGTAAATCGGGACTTAATCGCGATAATCATGTCATATTTTTTTTCTTAAAAAAAAAGAATACTAGTAACGTGGGTCACACATTATTAGTATACTTGTTAATCCCTCCAGCTAAGCTAAGTGCTTGTGTTAGGAGTGGATTTACGTCTATAGTGCACTGGGTGGGGTTCAAACCTGCAACCATTTCATCGCAAGTCCGACGCCTTAGCCATTACACATATACGATATATAAGAATTTATACATATTTATACCTTGTAATTATTATCACGATCAAGTCCCGATTTGCACATTTAATAATTCTCACTGTATTATTTAATCAATCTGTCCGTATCGTGAGGTTTATAGCTCTGTGTTAAACAAGATAATTCGTGGGGCCATGTCACACGCATACCCCGTAACTACATTTTGTACCACTAGCTGTTGCAAAAGTAATTTCATTTATTACGTTAGCACTCCTCTGTGCTCTTTTAAGTATTTTTTTAGATACTTTGTACTAGATTATGCCTCTGGTTTTATAAGTGAAGCATACCAAAAAAAATTCCCTACAAAATCAAATTTGGATAACTAACAAAAAATGTATTTTAGGTTTTTAAATTGACGGACCACGTCAGAAACACTGAGCTGCATTGCAAAACTGGCATTGCTGATGCTGGAGTGATAACCGCCATGCTAAAGTGGTGCTGGGCGGGACACGTCTGTCAAATAGAGCTATTCCGATGGGCGAAAATAGCCACGGAGTGGAGCCTGGAGGTGGTTGGCGACGCCGAGGAAGACCGAGGAGGAGATGGAGGGACGATCTCGACACTTATTTAAACATGTGGCCTAGGGTGGCCGTGGACCGAGAGGAGTGGAAGCGTGATGGGGAGACCTTTGCCCAGCAGTGGGACACGTGGGAGGCTAGTTTTAGTAAATGTTAATGGTGTTTAAAATTCATGTTTTTTGGCACCGGATTTTATTTACTGAGCATAAGTAGTACAACAAATGTAGTACTCATTTGCGCGTTATGATGCTTATATTATATGAGAAAATTCAATTCAACTTATTGGTGAACACAGGTTACAAAAAGTGTTATATTTTTAGTTAAACTCATAATAATAACTCAGTGGTTAAACTATGAATCTCTATGTCCTACCACTAATGGCATACAAATTATAAAACAAATTAAATTCATGCAAAATATACACTGAAATAGGAACATCATAATAATATATAATTAACATTTGGAATGAATATAAATGAATAATGTCATTTACTATTCCATCATTACATATTATTTATTTATTTTAAACTTTACGCACATTTGGTACATTGGCGGACTTAATGCCTAAGGCATTCTCTACCAGTCAACCATTTGGTGATGCAGAGAAAAGAAGAAGTAGGTGCAAATAAAAATTATGTTAAATAATTGTACAGTAAATGGAGTATTATATTCTTCAGAAAAATAATAATTGTAAAAAACATGTCAAAAAAGAGTGTCCTTGGAGTTTCTTGCCTGTTCTTCTCCATAGGATCTACGTATTGGACCAGGAAACTAGCTTCACGATTGACTTAGTCTGGCTGACAACTACTATTGACAATTTAATTGGAATAAATGGTTTTGATTTTTATTTTGAAGGTTAAAATCGTATCCCGAAACAATACATGGCTTTCCACAAGCGCGATCGAGGGCACGGGTTAATAGAAGTATGACATAAAAATAGAAATTGTTGTATTAAATCCCTCGAGTTCTTAACTCACCTCGGGAACTTCAATCTTATATTTTCAAAGGTAACTAAATTAAATAACAACAACAATCGCATCGGCTGCTGTACATGTGTGTTGTACTCTATCGTCCTCTCTTACAGACAGGTGCGTAACTGCACCTACGAAGACCCGTGACTAATTTATCCAAAAGGCGGGGGCCCTCTGTCTCTATTCGGTATGGTTCTCGGTTCAGGTATTATATTTTAGAGTTTTGATCGTAGTGGTCCACCACGTAGTCCTCAAACTGTTTTGTGCGCGTACAGGTAGGCTCAGTGTTGTTTTGACGACATGATTTTCGTCTCTGCGCATAACGTGGCCCGTTACCTCAGGCGTCTCACTGTAAGTTTTTCAGGTACAGGGGCTACCTTGAAGCTACCGCGGATATATTCATTTCGGATCCTGTCCAACTTTGTTACCCCTCCCGACCACCGTAACATCTTCATTTCTGTCGCGTAAAGTATAGCGGTTACCTGTATACTTTGCAGAATTTTATAAATAACAAAAACAAGATATCAGAAAGATATTCTTCTACTACCACAGCTATTCCAAAACATACCGTGTCGTCTCACATCCATATAGACTACATACAACATTCCGCCGCCAGTCACACCGTAACCCCAACAATATGTGAGCAATATAAAATCAATATACGTCGAGATTGGTCCCTCGGGTGTGACCACATCTGGGACCAGATATTAGGGGTTAAAACGGTTTACTGATATTATGATTTGGGGACGAACGTTACTTTTACATGCTATGGAATAGAAGTGTTTAGATTGGATTGTGTTCACTCTATTTGAAAAAGTAAAGGGTGTGTTGTATTGAAGATGTATTTAGGATCAAATAAAGTAGTATTTTAGTAACTCTTGAGAATGTGTAGTCATATATAGAGGCAAGTTCGGAGTTTATAGGTACATATTGTTGTACTGTCTTTGACAAAAGGGTTAGGCAGGAAGGTAGATGTTTAAAGAGGAATTGTGGCATTTAATGTTAGTCATACAGTGTATCAGTAAATGCCTGATACGCTAGGGTATTCTGTTTACTACAAGCTTGTAGTAAACAGAATCTCTACAGGGCGTACATGACAATGAAACACTTACTTAAATCACTGAAAGGGTATGACTCTAGGATGCATGCATATTAGATGTGTAACTCGGGACTTAATCTCGACAGTGGCGTAGCTAGGTAACCAAAGGCCCTGGGGCAAAAAATAAACTAGGGCAACAATTAAACTATTTAAAATCGTTTGTTCCGTATTCGTCGTGTTCCGAATTCGACGTACTCCAGATATGTAAAGCAAATACTCAATATAATATAAATAGTAGTTTAGTCACAACTCTGGTACAAACCTGATAACTTCTGGTTCTGAAATGTCTGGTTTTTTTATGTTCCGAATGTGGGAGAAATTTTTACTAGTTCAATTTATAGTTTGTAAGTCAGAGTCCGAGGGGCCCCCTGAGCTTGGGGGCCCCGGGGCACTGCCCTGTTTAGCCCTCCGCTCCGGTAGCTACGCCACTGAATCGCGATAATATATATGAGGTACAATACCTTTTTGGTTACCACCCGTAACCACGATCGGTGAAATTCGATCGAAACGTTGTCGTCCCAAGTTACACATCTATGTATCAAAATTGCGAAAGTTAAAACAATTACTCTGGCATGTAGTTACGAAAATATTTTTTGAAAAAAACCATCATGTAAAAAGTTATGACCGTTTGAATTTCCAGGTATCATTGCCTTGGTTTCTCATAAAAGCAGATGGAAAGTGTAAAGTTAAAGATTTTAAATGATTCATATTTTTATTTTGAAATTATTCTGTTAGAGAAAATCTATCAATGTTAGTTTTTTTGGACTTTCTCAATAACGGAGTGAAAGTCCTGTCCCAGAGATTAGCCAGAACAAATAGACAGACGGACAGACAAAAATTTAAAAAATTCAGATGCGTTTAATAAAAGTCTGTTATTATGACATTACAAACAGGCATGTCAATTGTATTTATTTGTATAGATACATGTAGTACATAGCCTACATCTAAAACTTCACAACCTCAATCATATACCAGCATACCTTCTCCAGCCTCCCCCACCCGCTCTCATTCATCGTCCAAATAATACCGATTTATGTCACAATACATTCTCAGAACACGAAACGAGAAGGCATAAAAGAAAATTTTATAAGACACATAAAAAGTTCGGGTCCCGAAATTGGAAGTCAGCGGGCTGGTGCGCCTAAATCCGGGGTATCAGGATAAATCAATGTTTGTTTGTGTAGAGCGGCACTTACGGACGGACAAGGAAAACTGTGGAGATGGTTTTACGTAGATAGTTTTAAAGAGTCGTATTTTTTTCGGGTGTTGATGACTCATTCCAAGTAGCCATTCGTTTTAAAGGTATGATTAAAGTCTTGTAGACATTTTATATATAAAAGTTTAATATGACATGTGGAAACCGTAACTGCCATTAAATTTTATCAAATCTGTCCATTTTTGAGCTTTATTGTCTGAAATGTATTTTTATGAAGTTACTTCGAAGTATTTTATGGCCATGGGAATAGAAAGCAAAACTTAATATTTATAACAAATTTCTAGACAATTGGTCGTCACAACTTTGACATTATTGTTCTAACCAAATGGTAAAATGTTCCAGAAATTATATTATTTAAAATTTTATATTCTAATAATGATAAATTAGTTTATTTTACAAATAGATCTTTTCAGACACTTACTTGTCGCTTCTTAAAGTCGCTTGTTAAAAGTTAGTAATATTATGAAGTCAGAAATTTAAAAGATAAACTTCTCTACTCATTTCGTTCGGCGGATCTCAACTGGAAACTTTGTCGCTTGCTGTTTTATTTGGTTTTCTTTTGACGCGGCGGCCCTTGAGCCCTCTGATTAATTTCTCCCCCACCCATTTCAGATCCTGATCCGTTTAAACTCCCACTCGCGACAATTCCACAGACAGACTTTCGATTTTTTTCATGATTTGGTAGTACATATCCTATTGTAGGTACCTACAAAGTAGTATAGCTTAATCATTTTTTAAAGAAGAAATTCGAAAGTCTAGGTTATCACTACATATTATAAAACAAAGTCCCCCGCCGCGTCTGTTTGTCTATCTAAAAAACTACTGAACGGATTTTCATGCGGTTTTCACCAATAGGTAAGGTATATGAATTGTTAAGGTTGGGAATCGAACCCACAACACTCAGCGCGGCTTAATGCTATGCGTGCATTGATTTAACTTATATGGAATTGTTCCAAAAACATATTGTAAAAAACAATGACGCAAATCAGCACTTCTGCTTTTAGTATGAAAACAAATGACTGTTCCCTGCAATGGGAGAACGGCAGATAGATCATTCGCGCCATTGACATTAGACCCGTATAATTATATGCACGCACGCACCCACAAACACTCAACATATTACATACTACGAAATGATTTCTGAAATAAAAATATCGCCCTATTAACGAAAAATATGATATTAAGGACACTTTAAATAACAATTTAAAAATTAGAACGCTGTGTACCTATAGGTATATTTTATATTCGTACTAATCATTTCAACCAATTATTTTCTACACACAATAAAAGCTCAAACAAATCTCTAAGCCTATTATCTTCAAACAACAAATTACCCTATATACACAGCTACGAAGTTAATAAAATTCCAATATTCAAAACGGGCTACCATTATGTGAAAATGAAATTTCAAATCCCCTCTTCCATTGGTTATTTTGTATTCAGCGTGCACTCTGACCGGGTAAAGTGGCAAATCATGGAGAGGCTGAAAATCAGTCAAATAGACCCCCGAGTTACTGGCTGTATGGGCCTGAATACTAATGCCGCCTTTCCTTGTGAAAAAAAAAACACTAGCAGCATGGCTGCCGCGCGGGAAATTGCGTAAAAATGAAAATTATCTGCGTTAGGTGTGAAGTGAATTTCATATTTGTTAATAAAGAAATTGAACATTGAAAAGGCTTTAACTAGAACTTACTTTTTAGATATAAATCAGGATACTTTAATATCTGGTATAAGGTACGAACATTTCTTTCCCGATATTTTAATCGAATGCCATAGGCCATTTAAGAAGTCGAGTAAACCAGAATATCGTGCCTTGTGATTACTGTAGTACCTAGATGACCGAGCTAACGCTCGGTTTATTTTTTTACGTTTTCTAAAAATGAAACCTAGCTAAATCGATTTTTCGCCGCCGAAACCCCCTGCATACTAAATTTTATGAAAATCGTTTGGAGCCGTTTCCGAGATTCAGATTATATATATACATACAAGAATCGCTCGTTTAAAGGTATTAGATACGTAATAAATATGTTAAGTATATATAAAGCTACATGTCACAAAAGTTTTAAAATGAACAATTTAATGTTCTATTTGAACTACGAGTATACACCTATTGTAATATAGTTAAGGGCTGGCAAGATTCTTTTTTTGTTGTATGTGTCCTTTGTTAAAACAAACTTACGAACGTATGCGTTATTGCAAAGACTCAAAATCTAAGAAATGTGGAAATAATGAAAATAAAATTAAATAAAAAGCAAACGCGCTATAGTATTTCGATAGATACATCGCTGCATCGGTTCATTTGAGGTATTTATGAAGACCAAGTACTTACATAGATATGTTATTTTTAAATTATTATCCCTTTATAAAGCGTCAGCATTACGAGTATTATAATAATTGTAAGTGTAAAAGTGGTAACACGAAGTTTAACATGATTAATTTTTTTTTTATATCGAATCATTTTATTTGCGAGAAAAGCGCTAAGTAGGTACAGATAATATAATGGTACAATATGTAGGCCACACAATTTACCTAAATTGGCATGCAAATACAATCGTAGGGTACAAAATAGTGATGTAACGAATATTCGCATTCGCATTCGCGAATATTTGCATAACTTTCGACGTTCGCATTCGCATTCGCAAAAAAAGATGCGAATGTTTGTGCGAATATCTCTGACAAAGGAAAATAAATTATTCATTTGTGGTAATTCATCTGCTAACGTTAATATTATTTTAGTTATATTACAATAAATAATAATGGTCTTGAGAAGATTTACTAAATTGAAAACACCAACTCTTTTGTTCTTGTTACTTTCATTAAAATATTAACAAAACTAAAAAAAAAAATTATAATACATAATAATATATTTATAGAAAACGATTTGAAAGGCCTATTAAAATAATAATACCTTATAAGCCTAATGTATATGTTTATACACTCAAGGCACATTTAACCGGCCGCTTATTACATGTTGATTCCTTAAAAACTCCTTTATAATTTAATTGTTTGTGATACATTGCTAAAAATGAACCCTTAACATACATAATCGAAAAGGAGTCAGATTTAGAGTTTCCTTCCTAAAAACAAACAATGACTAAAATATTGGTCTTAAACAAAATCTGCATTTTAATTGTCACATTAATAATCGATATTTGGTCTCCTGGCATCAATTACTACTTGTCATCGATTTGGAAGCCCGTCCAATATGTGTTGAATCTCCGTTTGCTAGTGCCAGTATCCTTGTTTCTCCGGCTCTGCCTAGTGGCATTTTGTTGATATAAAGAAAACTATGATACCCCAAAACCAAAATGAACAAAAAATCAGATAAGTGCGAGTCTGACTCGCACTTATCTGATATCTGACGAGGGTTCCGTAAGCAAACAAACTTGTATACGTCCATCTCGGAAATCAATTCTCCAAGACTGTTACCCGTCTTTTTCGAAACTTAACTTTGCGGTTGCAATGTACGACAAAGTGAACAATCCAACCGCAAAATATAAGTTTGTAATCACAAAAACTTTTTTTTATGTAATATAACAACAAATTAACGATTTTCGGATTTTCCCTTCACTTGTGATATCAGACCTTGCTTTTTACCAAATTTTATGATTCTAGGTAAATGGGAAGTACACTATAAGTTTTTGGACCCAAAACCTATAGGGTACTTTCGGTTGACCTAGAATTGTTAATTTTTCAGCACAAGTAAAGGGAAAATTCCAAAAAATAAAAAAGTTGAAAATTAAGGTAAATTTTGGTACTTACAAGTTTTCGCAAAAATCTAAATTTGCCCATATCTTTTTATCGTGTTGACTCAGGATCTTAATTTTTATACACCTAATAGGGATTATAGACCTCAGTGTTTGGTATAAATTTCAACTTGCTAGGTCCACCCGTTCCTCAGAAAATTGGTGGTGACACACGGACAGACAGACGGATAGACGGACAAGAGAGTGATCTTATAAGGGTTACTTTTTTTACCTTTTGAGATACAGAACCCTAATTAATTAAAACGGACAGTGAGGATCTTAAACTTCAACAAAACAGACTAATCTGCTACAAAACGTCAAAACTTAAATAAAATACGGGTATATTTATTGCAGAACTACCCAGTTAAACAAATACACCTATTAATCTTAACATACGTTATCGTAAACCGTTGATTTGCAGTTTTAAAGGAGTGGACAGTTAAATATGCCTCTTGTATTATTATAATATATTAGTAGGTTTGTACTTACTGTATTGTAAAAAACTTTATTTTAAATAAAGAAATAAAAATTAATCCAGTCAATTAAGCAAGAAAAAAGAGTCAACCTCCAAATGAGAGATAATAAGGTTTAAACTCGTATATACTGTTATTTTGACATTCTAAATGTTGTCTCAAAAGTCTCATAAAACTCGTGTCGTAAAACGTCATCAAATACTCAAGATCATTGTGTGTGTCAAAAAAGATATAAAATTTTATACAAATCGATAGAGCCGCTTTCGACATACGCAAAATAAATTTAAATACAGGATTTGATAAAATATATTATAGTGATTAAGTAACTTTATATGCGGTATTATTCACCGGGACTCCTGGTTGGCCTTGCGTCGTTGCCGAAGAGTGCGGAAAACAATAATTGTTTTTCGCGCTCTTCGACGATTTCAACATCTTTTAAGCCATAGAAACCAAAATATTTTCAAAATCCGATTTTATGACCGTTGACCTTGAACATCTTGAAGACACGCACATGAAATTTTATAAGACTTGAGACAACATTTAAAAAGCCAAAATAATGTTTATATGAGTTTTTAGCTTTACTTATACACATTTTTGCTACCAATTAAACATATTGAAATATAACCTCAAAAACCAACTGAAGTGTGTAAAGCAGTGTAGCGTTACTAAAAACTCTTTGAGTAGTACACTTGTTGGTGGTTGGTGGAGTAACCAAATATTCTCAGGTGAATTTCTTTCTAACCATCCACAACAGTAGTCTTCATCATTAAAAAAAAATTCTACATCACATCTTTCAAATATTTTTTTTTTCCCGGATCAATAAAAGACAATGCAAAATGTCAAGCCATTCATACATTTTGATTGCTCTTCAGTTGAAAAGTCAATATTCGCATTCGGATTCGCATTCGCGAATATTAGAAATAAATATTCTCATTCACATTCGCGAATGCGAATGTGAAAAATCGACATTCCTTACATCACTAGTACAAAACCAGAACTGCGCTACACCAGCCATTACATTTATGAAATGTAAGATGGTGTGAATTATGGTTTTGGTCTAAGATGGTGGAACATGTGTCGTGTATTGTGTAATCTTATATATAAAATTCTCGTGTCACAATGTTAGTTACCATACTCCTCCGAAACGGCTTGACCGATTCTCATGAAATTTTGTGTGCATATTAGGTAGGTCTGAGAATCGGCTAACATATATTTTTCATCTCCCTAAATGTTAAGGGTAGTACACCCCTAATTTTTTTTTTTTAAACTTTGATAAATATTTTTTTTTAATTTGTTTATGATACAGCATTAGAAAATACATACAACCTTGAATTTTCAACAATCTACGATCAACCCCTGTTTTTTTATTAGCGATATTAGTATTTTTACTTTCATTGGTACAATTTTTTTAAAGTATTTAACCCAGTGATGCGATTGTTATAATCGATTGTAATAATCGATTGCCATCAAGTCGATGTCCAACTTTTTTCTTTATGGAATAGGGGGTAAACAAGCAGACGGATCGCCGATGGTAAGTGACTATCGCCGCCCATGGGCACCTGCAACTAGAGAGTCACAAGTGCCTTGCCGGCCTTTAAGGTGGGAGTAGGAGAGGAGGGAAGATGGAGAGATAGGGGGGAAGATAGAGAGAGGGAAGGGTTAGGGCCACCGATAACCTCACTCGCTTGGCGAAGTACAACGAAGCATTACTTCACTGCCGGTTTTCTGTGAGGCCATGATATCACTCCTTTCGAGCCGGCCCATACGTGCCGAAGCATGACTCTCCCACTGTTAAACTTTAAATATGTCAGTTAAGTTAATAAAGTACTTTTGTTATTTTTATAGGCCGTCAATAATAGACCACAGCGCTCCATTCTTCTTTCAGTCATAGACCCCATCCCCACACTAAGTTAGTTATTTTTTATTTGACTACCAAAATATTCATTAGAAATAATTAATATGGCAAAACAACGTGTGCCGGGTCAGCTAGTACATCTAATAATAATAGGAGTAATTAAATCCCTTGAAGATATATTTACTGCCTACGACTCCCATACCTTTCCAGATTCCTCTGTATTACCATAATAGCACATAACCACACCCCGTTAGCAACTTCGGATCAATTAATAATACCTATCTGTTACTAGTAGGTACTTGTGACACTAATGTAGCCCATGTATTTACCTGTATCGAAAGTTACAACTTGCACTACGTAGTACCTGGTGTATAATCGGGGAAATTATATAATAGTACACATACTACACACACCTACTTACACCTAGGCCTCGATAGGTACTAGTGATATTAAAATTTTTATTATAATTGGAATAAAATATTTTTTAATATAATTATGTTTTGTCTTACTTTCTTGTTAAATGTTGTTTGTTTTAAATTATTTTTTACTAGCAGCGCCCCGCGGATTCACCCGCGTAAGTCCCGATCCCGTTTGAATATCAGGATAAAAAGTAGCCTGTATGTTAACCCAGGTCTCCAGCTATCTACATACCAAGTTTCATCGCAATCGGTTCAGTAGTTTTGGCTTGAAAGAGTAACAAACATCCATACATCCATACATCCACACATCCATACATCCATACATCCTCACAAACTTTCACGTTTATAATATTAGTAGGAGTAGGATTTATGTTAGTGTAAAGACTACTATACTACTATTTTTACTTAGGCATGTATGGGATGGACTGGATGCGGTAGGCGGAGGACCGGGTGCTGTGGCCCACATTGGCCTATGTCCAGCAGTGGACTATGATAGGTTGATTGATTGATCGATTGATTGTTTTTTTTATTTTTTTTATATTATAGGGGGCAAACGAGCAGACGGGTCACCTGATTACCACCATGTGTCCATGGGTGTCCATGGACACCTGCAACTCAAGTGTCACAAGTGCGTTTTCAGCCTTTGAGATGGGAGTACGCTTTTTTCTTAAAGGTCGAAATGTATGGGATGATTTGAATTTGAATTTGAAATTCGATAGTGGTTACATTCTTACAGATTCTCAGAGATTCAGTCGGGGTCCTTGTTAAGGTTGTGCTGGACACTCGCACAAAAATCGCTTCAACAGCCAACCCAATTAAAAGGTAAAGGAATTCTACTATCTGCCTTCTGGTTTCAGCACCAGACGTCGGCAAAGCGAATCATCTGAGTATAATCTCGAGGGGTTTACTAGTAGCCAGTCAAGAGTTCCACTATCCAGCTCCTGGCTCTATTATTAGACCAGCTCCAAGATTCTAAATTAAAGTATTGTCATCTGAACAACATATACCTAACTAAAAACATATCAATCAATCAATCATTTTATTTACTAGAATGTAGGTTTGCAGGAGATGGTCTTAAATTTAAGTAATCCTATGTACATTCTACCGTTAAATTATGGTGAGTAAATATTTAAATACACATAAAGCAAAACATAAAAGCTAATAAAATAACAAAATTAAATTATGTCTAATTATATAAATGTAACAATTATTTAAAATATATATATATATATATATATATATATATATATATATATATATATATATATATATATATATATATATATATATATATATATATATATATATATATATATATATATATATATATATATATATATATATATATATATATATATATATATATATATATTTATATTAATATACAAATAAATACAAACTTTAATTTCGATACGACAGTAATTATCTTTTAAAAAAAGTATCACCGACTTCAAAGTGCTTTTCAGTGGAAAGTAGATGTATTTTGTTTAAATAAAATATGGGTAGGCCAACAAAACGCACTGCTCCAAAGAGACAGCGATGTTTCGGAGCAAACGAAAACATCATCGATGTATACAATTTTTAGATATTTGTTCATTTTTAAGAAACCGCTCGACTGATTTCGATAAAATTTAAATGGACCACCTCGAAAGTATACCCTTTGAAATAAGAAAGAATTTTCAAAATTGGTTCAATCGTCTTCGAGTAATCGGTGAACATACATAAAAAAAAAGGTTCCGACGAATTGAGAACCTCCTCCTTTTTGGAAGTCGGTTAATTAGAAATAGTCTAAAATTGACTTAGAGAGAATATTTGATTACACGGTTAGTTACATACATAGTGTAGTTAGTGAAAAGGCCTTGCATCGTGTACATTGTATGAAGTTATCGACACAATATTAAAAGTGTCTTCATAGAATCCCATATATTTAATACTAGCTGCGCCCCGCGCTTTCACCCGCGTAAGGCCCGATGCCCTGGGAATATCAGGATAAAAAGTAGCCTATGTGTTAATCCAGCTGTTCTTGCTATCTACATACCAAGTTTCATCGCAACTAAGCTCAGAAGTTTTTTGTGTGAAAAAACAAACGAACATCCATACATCCGTACATCCATACAGTCTTACAAACTTTCATGTTGAAAATATTACTAGGATAAGTCCCTTTAAAATGGACCGTTCTGTGTCGAGATGTGCGTGCGTGTGACGTGCCGTGACGTTCTGTGTGGAAAGTCATCTTTTATAACTGTTATGTACCTAATGTAACTAAAGCAATTACAATAAAGTACATAACAATGTTCTCACCTGTCATTCTGCCATCCGAATGATCTTGCGTCAATTGGAGTGGTGTTTGTGCTACCTCCATTTTTTAAAGTTCTTGTGTTCACTGTATCACACTGATTGTTTTATTTATTGACCACTGTATTTCATAATTTGTCCTTTTGTTTGTTTGGATCTCTTAAGGATTACTAAGTACGGGTACCTAAGTATTAGATACAACTAATGAAATATAACATGATAAAAAAATTAACAAAATCCAAAAAACTGAGACTTAGACAATACAATCTAAAATCGTTTGCAGTTGACGAAAAGGCTTCCGATATTGTTTTAAGAGTTTTCTTAAAAAAAAAAATACTCAATGATACCAACAATACGATTATTTTTCGTCCGTGTCGAAACATACCGGTCCTACTCCACCAGGAGCACGACGATGCAATTCTATCGGAAAACGTGGATGAGCTGACTAATCCCCAATCCCCTAACATTCATATTTCCCGCCACCATCTAAAGAATCATCGTTCCTATTCGTTACCAGTCAGTCACAACCACAGATTACTAAGTAGTTACTATCACAACCTGGAAAATCGGAAGTCCTCGTCAAACCGTGTCATTATGGAGACATATTTTAAGCAAAGCAACAGTAAGGTAACAAATCAAGTCATTTAATAAAATTAAAAAACTAAAATGCGATATGTTTCTTGTGAGTCATGTGAGCTAAAATTTTTGTTAGGTACATGTGAATCGACGCCACTGTTTTAATATGCAGTATTTATTTACCGTGTGTCATCTGATCGAGGAATTGTTTCCTTAGGTGTTAACCAAATCAAATGAAGTTTTGATATGAAATGTAACAAAGTGAGTTTTTAGGTAGGTATATTAATATTTCGGCAAATATACGTGGGTGCCTACTGATCTTAAGCGAGTGCTTGCCTGGAAAACCTTTACGCAATTATCGATACGCTAGTAATAATAATTCAGTGTACGCGATGAACTTTCTAACGTAAGTGGCATCTTTCCTTTGAGAAGACGTTACCTACTTTTTCCGGATAATAATTATTATGCCGAGGTCAGACCATCTCACTTTTGGGGAGCTCTGTTCCTCCGAATTTACAGTGAGAAGACGCCGAATCGATTTTACGAGAGGTGGACATGACCTGTTATAGACTTCCATCAAGTCCAAAAAATACAATGAAAGGCACACGGAAACAGTGGCTCTACCGAGCTACGAAGAAGATGAAGAAATCGTATAAAAAAATTATTCAGCGGCGCGCTCGGGTTCGTATAAATTTTTTTTTCGAGTGCTAAAAATCTTCAATGTTACTTTGTCACTTTCATTGTATTAGGTATAGGTAATGTAGTGTGTGCGGATATTTAAAAATAGACTTTCACAACGGCAAGGGTCGGTGTGATTCCGAAATATCACTTCACCATTAGCCTCAGTGAAATGAAGACCAGTGGAGGTTCACATTCCTTTAAAAAAAATCGATTTTGTATAGGTACTAACAGCTTGGATAAAAAAGGTCTTTCAACAGAAAAAGACCCTGCAGTGGTGTACGATAATTTTTTTAAGAACATCTGATAACTGATCCCGTCCATTTTATACATAATTATACATTATCAAGGTTAAAAGCCATGTTAAGAATCAACGTCAAATATTCATATAATGTATTCATATTAAATTTCGATTTAATTCAAAAAAAGATACACCTATATTACTATTTAATCACATGTTTCATTGTAATGAGTTTACATTACATAAACAATATTTTAAAAGATCAAATATCAATATCACTTTGCTCGTGGGGCTTTGTAAAGAAGTTCTTTTGCCTTTAACTTACTTCTTTTTTTATTATATGGCTAATGGCTATGTCCAAAACATTTGGTCTTAAATTAGAAAATACTTTATCTACTTAATACTCTAGGTGTATGATAACAGACTTCCTTGTAATAACTATCAAATTCACAAAAGAAAACACAACTATTACAAAGATATCTCGTGTTTTGTGAATTTAAACATCACAAATGCCTTGTAGTTGTGTTCGAGTTCGGTAGGTATTATTATTATTTTAAACATTGCATCAATTAATGATTCATAATGAGTACCTAGTTATGACAATAAAGTGTACTTACTTATGACGTATTGATAAAAAATCGTACCAAAAATGTAGCATTTAATATGAAAATGTTGAAACCCTTTACAACGAATTAATCAGAAAATGTTCTAGCTAGGGTCTGAAATATTTTCTGAATATATCCGCTATGAATGTGTGGAACATGGTCAATATTAGGTAGGTATATTTAACATCAAAAAAGAAAACATAACTATAACAACCTTTTTTGATAGTAGCCTTTCTTAAACAGTTTTAACCAACAGTTCGTAGAGCATTCGTAGCGGCATTATTAACTGTAAGGCGCGTAGGAGTCAGATCAAATAAATCATATACCCCGCGGTCATAATGAGATTTAATTAAAAACTATCGATGGCAATAAATTAAAGTTTATAGGCACGAATAAATCTTTGTTCAATGAAAACCACTAAAACAAAACCTATAAAATCAGTTCATAGACAATAAAAAGGTAAGAATTTAATTATGCTTTGGGTATTCTTCTTACTCTTAGATTAATCGGGAGCAAATATATGTACCGAAATACATAATTAGCTAATTGCCTCAGATATTTCTAAGGGTTATTACCTACTTTATGTTTTTGGTCTAAATTACAGATAATAAAAACATCATAACTCAAAACAGAAAAACAAAACGCAAACCATTCACTAAGATTACAAATATACCAAACGGTTTTTCGATCCAAAAAATGTCACTTGACGTTTCACTTTTGACGTTTATTTTTTTTCTGCAAGCGGACGGGCAAAGGCGCGCACGTTATGCCACGGCCGGGGAACTTTTGACGCGATATTGCTTGTGAGCTTGAAGGCGTGGCGAGGCCCCGCCCCGTTGCTTTTCGCGTCTGACGCTGTCCCCCAGACGGGGGGACACTTCGATTTTGGGTCAGCTGTTAACCGTCCGTTTTAAGCTTTAATTTGTGGCATTACGCCGCTGTTGCGTCGGCCCCGCGCCGTTTAGAATAATGACGTCGTACATTTTAGCTTGGATGGAACGTTCCGTTTTCCAATTACAACGCAGAATGGTTGTTCGAATTTATATAGAAACAATTAGGTGCGGTTCGTTTATGCTTCAGTCGTTCTGTTGCGGCTTTATCCGGATATTTTATTAGAAAAACATCAGACCCGATGGTACACTTTTAACATAAGCCAAGCTGGTGAAATACATTCTTTACTTCAATAAAAAAAAAAAACAAATATTAACGTCTCTGAAACAAAAATCTCTTAGTACTTAGGTATAAAGTACTAAATACATTCTGGGTGGTATCTACTTTATTCCTATTACCTTTCTAAAAGGCTTAGGTAGTTAAATATCTGTCCTGTCTATAAGTAGGTACTTATTGATTTTAGGGCACCTACCTACTTAGGAACCTTCCTTGATTATCAAATAAATGGTACATGAGTAGGTACCTACTGAAAAAAATCTTGAAAATTAGAAACTATAAAAGTAAGAAAATTATAGGTACCATAGATAGATCTATTTCTTCAGGTTAGGTATAGTATAAACATCATAGCTTTCTGGTCGATTTAAAAGACATTAAAAAGGTTTTATTAAAATTCTGATCTGAGTAGGTACCTACGCTGCGGCTTAGAAAATAATCTAACATTGCAACCTTACCATGAAAATGGAGTCAGTAGGTATGATCATTATCATATTTAAAAAGGTATACCTTAGAAACATAATTTACATTTCGTAGGTACACTCAAAATATACCTATACCACTAGCTAAAATCCTACGGTCGCGTCGTGTTGCAATAAACATCATAAGTACACATAGAATGACATTTGATGTCGCCCAATAAGAATTCGCACACTTAGCAGGGCGTGGCGTTGTGTGTGCTCTCGGAAAACAATCGTCATAGACGAAAAGTCAACAGTTGGGAATGGGCGGGAAAATTTTGACATTGGGATAAACTTGCAAATATTTTTTTTATTTCATTTAATTTTGATCGTGGGAGCTTCTCCTTATACCTAACGTTAAGGTTAAAGTAACGATAAATTAGTATGGATATAACTTTTAACATTTTTTTTATTCTTTAACACCTGGAAATTGTGGCCGGGACTTTATAAACATACAATGACAGCAAACAAAGTCAATCTAGATTCAAAACAATTGCGCCTTAATTGTGCATTATCTACACAAATTATCCTATGTGGGAGTCGAACACACAATAAGTAGATCGAAGTTGGTAAGTAGGTACTGTTATCTGTTAGGAACTGATACAAAGTAAGTAGGTAGCTAGTTAATAAAATACCTACCTACTCACTACTACCAACTGGCCCGTAGATAGGTACTCAAACATATAATTATAATAATAATTTTAATAATAAATTTATTTCGCATATTGATCCATAAATGTAGTAGTAACAATGATCTTACAACTATGTTCGTTCTACATTACTCGTACAAACAATAACAATCACAAAAATAATCGTGGGGATGCGCTAACATGCAGCCGCATCCACCTTTGTAGGACTGGAAGGTCTCATCTCTCAGACAATACTCTCAGGATGCCATTGGTGCTGCCTAGCAGTCGAGTAGACATTGACACGCTCCGCTTTCTTATGATGGCATAAAAGTCATCGCAATGTCGCATCGAACATATTTGAGGCGCTACAAAACCTCGGCAGATTCAACAGCATCCTGAAAGCATTGTTGTACTGGACGCGTAATGCACTGTATGCCCGCTGCGTAAAGTTAGTCCTCAGGCTGCACGTGTAGGACTGAAAATATGCTTTGAAAAGAGTAACCTTGACTGGTGTAGTACACCGTGCGGACCTGTGAGCCAACATATTACACCGGACAGACAGCGCCCTACGCTCCCTCTCAATATCAAGATCATCTGATAAATCATCGGCGACCCCATGGCCAAGGGACTTAAACTTTTTAAATTATGCCATTATCATTTTACACCGACCCAACATACCAAAATAGGCACTTTAAATAAAATGAGAACGAGTGTGTAGCTTATTTTTTGCGTTTTAATTTACCGAAGAATAGAGTAGCTACCTGGTTCAGACAATACCTAGTAGGCAACTCGTAGTTCTGTTTTTCAAATTAGTGCTGATTCCAGGAATTTTCATTTAAGGATGAATGAGATAGGTACCTTTAAATAAAAAACCGTAAAAAAAATTGTTACTTACACTCTTGTGCTTCTTAACACAAGCAATTTCTCTAAATAACCCACTTTTTTAACAATTCTATTAGCATATAAACCAAACAATGTACAGTTAATCGTTTTGAAGCTACAAAAACAAACGTACACCCTAAGCTAAACCTCTAACTTAAAGGAACAATATTTCAACATTCAGTTCACTTGAAATCCCTGCCAAAGGAACCCCGAAAACTACCCACAAGTCAATTGCCAAACTGCGAGTTTCCACCCACACTACCCTTCCACCCTAACCACCCTGTTTGCCCCCGAATTACCGGTCGCCCCCTAAACCGCGGTCTTCAGTGACAGTTCAATAAGGCACAGCGACCAATCGCGGCAAACGTCGCCCGGTATAAGCCAATAGGATTAACGCGACTGTCGTTCTTTTCTAACTGATTAAATATCTCATATCACCGTCCTGCTCTAACACACGGTAGACAGATTCTTGATTCGATTTCGATTGAATTCTTTATACGAATTTTCTTTTGTTTTTCACTTCGTTGAAAGGGCATGTCTTTGTTAATATTAACTGCTTGTTTTTATCTTTTGAATAAAAATAAAAGTCTTTACATTCAACCTTTTTTATTTTCTTTTGCAGACAGTGATACTTAGGTACCTACTAAGTAGGTACTTATTATTTATTGGTCTTAGACTAAAACGTCTATTCTTTGACTTAAGTAGATGAAAAAGGCCTGAAATACAGGCCTCAAGCCTAGCTTAAGCACCAATCTCCCACAATATAATAGTAAGGTTTTCATGTACTTAGGTGTATTTCTTAAATCTAATGTTTACTAAGTAGGTAGGTAGGTATATCGTGCTGAGAAACTAAAACATTATTATTGTAATTTTTTTTTTTTAACTTGCAACCTTGGAAACGAGCAGACGGGTCACCCGATAGTACCTAAATGACTACGGCCACCCATGGGCACCTGCAACTCAAGAGTCACAAGTGCGTTGCCAACCTTTAAGGTGGGAATAGGGGAAGAGGGATAGGGGAGGGGAGAGGGAAGGGTTAGGGCCTCCGGTAACCTCACTCAATTTGCAATTGCTGTACTGCCGGTTTTCTGTGAGGCTGTGGTATTACTCCGATCGAGCCGGCCCATACGTGCCGAAGCATGGCTCTCCCACGAAGTGGAATCCACACTATTTTATTATTTTAATTAGAATGTAATATAAAAATTAATTAGGTAAGTACCTAGGTAAATAAATATAATAAATAATAGGATACCTATTTAGGATAAGTAGATGTAAATAGTTTATCGGTAGGTTTTGTATCTACCTACCTTCTAAAAATATAGATTCTAATTTTTTTTTATTTTACCAAAGGATTTGTAAATTCATAATCTTATTTACAATTTTTACTCTATGTGTAGATATATCTGTGTGTAGTTTTTTTTTTTAAGAGTTATCTACCTACGACAATTTGTCATAGGCCTGGATAGACATGCAAGCCTCCTGCTGGGTATAACATCGGATGGAAAAAGGAAAACAATCCCAGCATCGCCATTCAGAGGCAAAAATTAGGTAGAGTTGAAACGGATGGCTGTTTGGCAGGATATGCGAGCGATACGAGCGATACCGCATGCAAAAGCTACTATAGATACTTACCTACGTGAAAGTAACTCCGTAATGCCATTTATCCTTTTAATCACTACATATTATAAAACAAAGTCCCCCGCCGCGTCTGTCTGTCTGTTGGCGATAAACTGAAAAACTACTGAACGGATTTTCATGCGGTTTTCACTAATAGATAAAGTGATTCATGAGGAAGGTTTAAGTGTATAATTTGTACTCGTGCGAAGCCGGGGCTGGTCGCTAGTTAATGAAAAACGACTAAGGAATAGATACCTACCCCCGGTGTGTGTTGAAAGAAAGGGTCTTTACAAATATACAGCTTAGAGACACACAGTGCACCCAAGATACATTTAGTTACATACGAATGTCATACTCATTTAGAGACTTAAAAGGATTAACACCAAAAAAGTCCAAGTATCTATCTATACCCATTTAAAAACATAAAATTATCGATAGGTCGGGGAATTAACTCGATTACGAAAAGGTATTACATACCTCTGAATTACCTTACGTTTCGACCAGGTTGCACTGGCCGTGGTCACAGGCTGATTGGCTCAGTGGTTCACGCCCTGGATCGACGAGATCGTGAGGTGGAAGGTTCTTCACCCACCATATTTTTGTTTTGATAAAACAATAGAGCTCCTCATTAGCCGACTTCAAAAAAGGAGAAGGTTCTCGATTCCTCGGAATTTTTCTTTTTTTATGTATGTTCACCGATAACTCGAAGACGCCTGAACTAATTTAGAAAATTGTTTTTTTGTTTCAAAGGGTATACTTCCCAGGTGGCCCGATTTAAGTTTTATCGAAATCGGTTGAGCGGTTTCTGAATAATCAACAAATAAATAAAAATTGTATACATGGATTATATTTTCGTTTACTCCGAAACCGCGCTGTCTGTCGTTTAGTTGGCTTACCCATATTATATTTAACCCAAATACAATTTATCATGATTTAGGTACATTGAAGTTGGTGATACTTTTTTTAAAAGATAATTATTTACAAACCATAATAATAATAATTTCTCATAAGTACAAAATGTTGTCAACCCTAAACGTAGTTTATTTTGCCCGAGTTCGTAACATTAAACTTTACTATGCGCAGTAAGAAGATTATACAGATTAACTATTTTAATTCAATTACACTATTTATTACCGTTCGTAGACATTATGATACTGTTCATTTAGTATTTTAGAACCGACGAAAAAAAAAGGGGGTTCTCAATTCGGCCGTATAATAAGTATATTTTTTTTTTATGTCTGTTCAGCCCTCACTCCGTTATTTATGAACTGATTTTGATTATTCTTTTTTTTGTTAGATAGGGTATACCTCAAGGGTGGTCCCATGTCAAGGAAGTCAGGATCTGATGATGGGACCCTGATAAAATTGAGAAAAACCCTCGAAAATTATAGGAACGAATAGTGTTTCTGTTTACTTTTCATTACTTTATCAGGTATTTGCGTTTAGAAATCATCACATCATGTAGCTGAGCTGATGATGAAGAAAAATCATAAAATAAAAATCTTTTTAACAAAAAATTAAACTGACGAAAAGAACTAAAAAGCAAAAAATAAATAAACCGTAGGTCTTAAGTATTGTGGTTCCCGGAAGCTTCCTTCTTAAGGTATCCCGGATCCCTTGCATTGCAATAGACCCACTTGTGACAGAACACCGTGTGGTTTTAGTCGGTTCGATTCCGACATACCACTTCACACGAAAACAAAAAAAAAGGTCTTAAGTATTAAGCTTATTTATATAAACTATCAAATTTTATATGAACTTATTTTGAGTCGGCGCCAAATAATAAAATGAACGACATATCGAACTGTCAAAAAGAAAAAAAAGAATGGACAGAGTATTAATAATTCCCATAGACGATTTTATGATAATTACAGTTTCCCTTACAGATATTGGTAACCGCGTCTATTGTCGATTGCCCAAATGAAAAGCAAAATTGTATTTAATGAATTTTACGCTGCTCAGCTCAGCTGAATTCAATGTAATTCACTGACGAATAAACTAAACTGACAAGTCCTTTATGTCCGGGACAGTAATACGTCTTTTGAGGTTTTTATATTCAGCGGTATTCTACACTACCTTTTGTCCGCGGCTTCCTTCGCGTTAAAGTTATATCTCTATCTCACAGAAACAATACCTTTTCAGGATGAAAGTTACCTTGTGTGGTTTTTTAATAAGGTACAGGTGTGCAAAATTTATTATACTCCCCAAAAATACGAGTTGGCATTGGCGTACTGAAGGGGGGGGGGGAGGGGGGGGGAAAGAGCATCTCCCCCCTTGGGTCTTGTATGCTTACGAAGTACTGAGGTAATTTTGAGTATGTTTTTTTTTATGGTAAAGGGGCAAACGAGCAAACGGGTCACCTGATAGTAAATGAGTAGCGTTGCCCATGGGCACCTGTAACCTGTAACTCAAGTGCCACAGGTGCGTTGGCGCCCTTTAAGGTGAGAGAAGAGGGGGAGGGGGGAAAGAGTGGGAAGAGGGGAGAGGGGAAGGACGGGAATAGGGGCGAGTCAAGGGTTAGGGCCTCCGGAAACCTCACTCACGTGGCGAAAAGCAATGCAAGCATTGCTTCACTGCCGTTTTTCTGTGAGGCCTTGGTATCGAGCGGAGTCGAGCCGGCCCATACGTGCCGAAGCATGGCTCTCCCACGTCGAAATCACGAAAGAAGGTCGGGCTAAAAAAAATTGCTCTCCCCCCTGGGCTAAAAGTTGGGTACACCCATGCAAGTTGGTGCCCGCGATTTCGTCTGCATAGAATCTCTCAGACAAACTTTCATCCCTTTGATAAAAAGTAGCCTATCTGGCAAAAGGAAAATGAAAGGAATGGGTACGAAAAAAGGTCACTTGGAGGCATCCACGTTCCCTTTTATCCACATACCAATATAGCAAAGTTCATCAATCAAATTTTTCCGCGGTATAGGCTTGAAAATTTAACAGACAGACAACACTTACTCTCAAATATATACTAAGTACTAGCAACCCGCCCCGGCTTCGCACGGGTAGCAGAGACATCTTTTTTTTTTTTATATATTTGAGCTGCCGAAATGACTCTGCCCCGCCTGATGGAAAGCATAAGCAGAATCCAAGAGTGGTAGTCACCATCCTCACTGCGAACAAGGACAGTGCAGCATGGTGACCAGCACTATGACGGCCTAGTGAGATGCTTTTTCACGCCCCGCTTAAAGGACCCGGGATCATAGTGGGACGGAAACACGTGCGCTGGTAGTGAGTTCTAGGTTTTAACTGCTCGGCACAGGATGACAGCATCTTCAACAATCATCAACATTTCAAACAATTTACATAAAATCTTAACAAATTATACACCTTAACATTCCTTCTGAATCACTCCGTCTATTAGTGAAAACCGCATGAAAATCCGTTCAGTAGTTTTTAGTTTATCGCGAACAGACAGACGCGGCGGGGGACTTAGTTTTATAATATATAGTGATTATGTATATATTAGTTAAGCAAGCTACCATGGAGTACATATAAAATCAATTGCTTACCAAAACACAAGTTCACACTCCGAGATCAGTCAACCTGCCGTTGACACCCTCCCGTAGCGCTCTCTCCCGTCGTGCTCATTATTCAATTTGTACGTTCAAATTGCGATGATTAAAATAAACAGTGCGTATGACGTTCATGTAAAAGGTAATAAGTTTATTGTTTGTTTGTTCAGAGGTACGTTGATGGCTGCCGAGGGAATGTAAAGGCAATATAAACTAATAACATGCTTACTTTTACCTGCGACTTCCCTGGAGTTGAGTTACAAAATCTAGGTACATTACCTAGATTTAGTAAATTTTTTTTAATCTTTATTTTTTAATATGGGGTTTTTATCCACAAGGATACGCCAACCCCATCGTACCCTATCATACACAACACAACCTTATCTTAATATTTTCTAGATAAAAGGGAATTATTTAATTATACGCATTGCAATTTCCGACTTTGGGTTCGTCAAAATACTTTGAACAAGCCCAACATCCATTAGATTTTGTAAATGAAATGAAATTAAAAGTGAAAATAGACTAATAGGTTTTATTTTAGCTTTTTAGTGATTTTTATTTTGAAGTCGTTTTTTTCTATCTAACCTTATTTCTTTAGTACGCAGTAACAAGTAGTCGTAGTCTTGATTGATTTTTTTGTGCCTACACTCTACTATGTCTGATGTCGACCACCACGCGGACGATGTCGCGAGCAAAAGCTAGTACTTATATAAAATGATGTACCTACGACGTATGGTTAAAAACACAGGAGTCTTTAGTGTCTTATTTCTATCTACTATATATTACTATTAGATATTCTATCTAATTTCGTTGAATTTTCAACGAAATTTTACCATCCGTAAGCGTTTCGTTGAAAATTCAATGAAATTTTACCGTCCGTAAGCAAAACGAATTGTTTCTTGATTATAGGAACGCGGAAAGCGGCATTAGTGTCACCTGTCTCCACTGATGTTACAACGGTGACCGTTGCCAGAATAGGTAGAACTATAGGCACCAGTTACCATCGTATGCTGAGTGATTCCGGATTCCGATACATCCATCCTATTCATACCCTGTAGGTAGGTACTAGGTGAAAGATGCTCATTTAGTAGCCGAAATAGTATGTAATATGTAGTGCTTACAATTTAAAAGAAACATGCCCTAAATTATTGAACAAACAGTCCAATAACCAACAGATAATAATCTATATTCAATCTATATCCATAACCAATCACAACAGTTGCCGCTCAACCGAACCACAAGCCAAATTTCCAGCTAGTGTGTACCTATCCAAACCAACGACGAAGTGCATTACACAGAGTTGACCATCGCTCATAGACGGACAAATGAACTGATGCAATTGCACTGTACCGGTAGATACTAATCACAAAGGGAATGTTACACTCCGCTTCAACGTGGTTACAATTTCCTCGAATGTAATTACGGGATCGTTCGAATGATTACTTTTAGGGTGTCATAAAGAAATTTTGAATAATGTTAATCAAATAGAGTTATTTTAATTAAAAATAGGTTATTTTTTTGTGAGGTAGGAGATGTGTTTGAAAATAATTCTTTAAAAAAAAAACGCGCGTCAAAAGTTATAGTTCTTTGTCATCATTAAAAAAGTATATAATCACAATTTTTTCACTAATATTTATAAATAGTAAATAATATTATTCAAAATATACAATTAAAATCACTACTGAATATATTTTTTAGCATATATATAATTCGCACTTGTGTGAAACTAAAACACGATAGAGGTTCTATTTTTATTTTATTTTTAGCCTTAAAACACAATAGAGTTTCTATTTCTGTTTTGTTGGTACCAGCTTTCAAATATGAAAAGAATCATCAAAATCAGTTCACCGGTTCACCTAGTCGAAAGTTCCGAGTAACAAACATAAATAAAAATACCTATAGTCGAATTGAGAACCTCCTGCTTTCTTGAAGTCGGTTAAAACAATAGTACAAAACATTCGTTTCTGACATACATTTAAACAAATGGTAAGTACATGTGTGTCTATCGTGGACAAAAAGCATAGGTATCTACATGTTGAATTTTGTATACTTTAAATTTCATAATTATTTGAGTTTGTTCGGTTTCGAGATATTTCAAATTGAACGATAGCTACTTTATGCATACCGAAAACACAGAACAGAATATCGGGAGGTGTTTTCTGTTCATCATCGTATTTAATTTTAAGAACAACGCCATCTGTACTTTCATATAGAACTGTTAGGCTTCGTTAGTTTCTAGAACGGTGGTAATCTCTAAACAATAGATGACACTCAAATCGATGGAAAAATATTTTTGAATAATAATAAATTGTGCAACTTTCCATATACCTAATATACTTTTTATAAGGAAACTCTCGATTTATAAAGAAGAAATTTACAGTTATTTAAAAAAATATCAACAGCCTTGACTCGTTTCTTACTATAGTTCCCTTTAAATCTTATTTGCCCTTACTAGTTTCTCTTATTTCTACTATACAATATATCCTACTACAAAACATAAACAAACGCTGTGTTAAAGAAAATATATATTTTTAAATAAAAAAAAACATGGTTAAACTTTTTTAAGTATAATTACTTTGTAGAACTCATCTGAAAATACTGCCTTTGCCTTTTTAGTGATAACAAAATAAATCTGGTTGATGGTTAAAAAAATATGAAAATCATTTGAAAGGGCGGGAAATTTACAAAATAAAATATTTGTGTCGACAATAATTATATAATTTCATTGAAACTGACGATTTACCATGTAAGTTCACATTAAAAGAATGTTTTTTAAGTATACAAATGTTTTTTTCGAGTGGATTACCTCGCATCGTGACAGCAACACCGTTGCGAGTAAGCACGTATAAATTTATACACATGTAGGTCAATGGAAAAAATGGCTTAGCACCGAAGTAAGCTCGTATGTATCGTGGCAAGAAATAATTTTATTATTTAAATGGCCTTCAGTGATTTATGTCACATAGGTAATGCGTACAAAACCGTCGAAAATGAAACAGATCAGGTAAGTCAGTGTTTTCGTAAAGTGCCATTTTTCAATGGGTGTTGTAAATGTCGTGGACTGTCAATCTGACCTAAAATCGTAATGATATTACACTAAGTAAATGTTAAAAGTGCGTTATTCTACATATATGGACAAAACAAAGTGTTAACCATGACTTTAGTGAACATTTGTTGTGATATTTTGTGTGACCGTGTTCCGATATATTTTTTCTTGAAGTGTAGGTAATGACATCGGGGAATGCACATAATATTTTTAGAATTATGTAGTTTGTACGTTAGAGGACAGAATAACAAGGTAACATATTATAAATATACTATTTTTAAGGTGCATGACGACATCAAAATGTTATGAGATCCTGTCAAAATGTGGTGGTTCATATAAGGGCAATATGCTTCTACCTACCCACTTTCTATAGAATTTGGTCTAAAAGCAAACAACGCAATTGTTCAGAACTCTCATCAAGTATTTATTGTTCATTGACTACATGAACTAATGTAAAGTTACCCACACATATTATTATGAATTTCAAATTCTTGTAAGAAAACAATTAGAATGTCCTTGAGTCGACATTTTAGTGTTATTATCTATTTGTTGTGGCAGCAACATACAATATTGGATTACTCTTTTTCCATTCAAACTGAACAGTAATTAAAAAGCTCTATTTTAAGGCAAGGACAACAATGTGGCAAATTGTTTTATAACAGCTTTCTGTAGAAAAGTATTTCAATTTATAGAGAATGGTTTTACAGACAATTATCATTTGTGTATACATGTATTTGCACATTATGACAGTCTGACTACTAGAGTCTCATTCTCTTTATTTCCAGTATGACCTGTTTAGTTTTTGCTATATGACCTCACCCTTATCTCATAAGGTACACAAAAATGCCATGAGTAAAGAGGTATGTACATTATGTGAAAGCTGTACATTAAAACTGGGCCATTGAGCTTAGTTCAGTTAATATTTAATTTAGACTATTTGTAATCATTAAACATTTTACATGCACTATCTATTACTTATTACCTTTTTAATGTTATTGGTTATACAAGCTCTTAACATATTAAATAATAAGCTTTCAAAATATCTTCATTAAATGATTCTGTTCCTAAATATTAAAATCATTGTTATTTATATTATCCATAATTTTTCCGATTAGTCCCCAATCCCTTATTGCAACAACAAAATCAACTCTTCTCAGTCCAATATTTCTGCTGTCTGATGCCTCATAAGCCTGTTAAGGCGGTTTTACTTGTTTTACATTATCGCTCATGTAGTTTTTAGCTACTGAATTCAAATCAATCAATTATATTCAACTTTTGTGTACCTGACTTTTCTCCCCTTTATTTTTTTAGCAACAGAGACGTTACCTATATTTGAAAGTTTACTTGGAAAGAATCACATTGAACTCTTTCATAATATTCTTTGAGATGTATCTTCCTGAGTAAGCTAGGATATCACAGAAATAATTCCTCTCCTAATACATACATTGTCTATGGATAGTAATAAATGAGCAAAAATAACAATAAATGTAACAAAGATTCTGGATTCTTTCAAAAAATAAAGTGAAATAAACATTTAATTTACATGATGCTATGGAATGAATGATGACTACTAAAAGTTTGGAACCAATAATAAATTAACAAAAAATAATTAAGTACTCTAACTCATACAATAAAATAATAGTAAGAGTAGTAGTAGTAAGAGAGTATTATACATTTTAGTTCCTAAGCATTATGTATCATGGATTCTTTTCATTTGCTCACATGTTCTATATCAGGGTCCCTTGACTCAATACAGTATAAATCTTTAAACTTTCATATTCCATGAAGTATAATTATTAGGCTTGCAACGAATATTTGGTATTCTGCCTATTCGGCTACTTATACTATTCGGCAAAATACTGAATATCCAGGTACTATTTTAGTTTTTTTGTTAGTGTCTCCTATGAGTGGGTGAGTCAGTGCAGGTAGGCCTCAAATGACATACTGTTCAGATTGGCAGTATACTGAAGAAGGGCTAAGAAAGGTCTGATTACACAGCAATAAGGTGTGAGATTATATATAATAATAATAATAAATTTATTTCATAAAAATACAACCTTTACATTATAGTCATAGACATTCTAGCTAGGCTACTCAAATAGCCTGTATTAAGAACAATCCTTTTCTCAGTTCCATAACATTAAGAAAAGGTACATAGATATATAAAATTGCAAATTATAATTTGGTGTCATTAAATTAAGAATTAAGTATGTATCTTAGATTATACATAGGTCCAGATGCCTAATCCGCGCCCCAAAACTGAAGCCAAAAAATACAAGCGACTAATACAAATACAAGCGACTCACTCGTCACATGCGAGCGAACGTTCGCCGCTGAAGTAAGTCTAGAGGCGCTATTTATATAATATTCAAAAATGCCTGGTTGTGGAGTTACATCCTGTAAAAATTATACAAAAAAAATCTTAAGTGTCCGAACATCACATTTTCACATCACACTTATAAGTGTTCTATTTCATAATGTAATTCATAAACAATAGAACAAAATTTCAAATTAATAAAATTGCGGACGCCATTATTAGAGATGTTGCCAGGGACGTGAATTTCTTTTACCTATAACGCATTCTAGCTGTATGTATAATTTTCTTTGCCAAACTTGTTATTTATAGAAATACGAGAAATTAATATGCTTACTGTTGATGTTCGCGAAACTGGAATACTTAAAATATTCTTAATTTCTAAGCTCTAGCGCCCGGAGTTCAATGTGTCCGTCAAACGATACTTTGGCTATAGGATTGTACTCGTATTATAATTTATTATTACTACTCCTAACGAACACAGCTATAGAGCACACTTTGCTAGTTTCTTGATAGCTCATAATATATATATATAGGGTGGGCAAAAAGAAACTTGATTTCTTTTTTCATTAGTGATCATGAAAATATTGTTCAAGATGACGTAAAAATAAGCCTGTGAAAACAGCAGCTCTTAATATTACTATTAAGAGGTGCCGCTTCGTGATTTTTGATTTCCCATTTAAATAACGTGATATATATTTTTTTCAATCAAAATTTTATTGCGTTCCAACGAATTGACAAGTTGTAAAAATCAATACATATTCTTGTAGGAAATTAAACGATCTACAAAAAAAGGTCAGATATGATTTTTCGCTAAGTTAGCTCATTTAAAATTTTGCAATTATGTACTTGGAAGTATAATAAAAACTATAAATTTTTATTACTATTTTCATATTTTACCGCTAAAATCGATCGAGTTATCGATCTGAGCGCCACCTTTAATGCATTATTCAGACGTAAATAATACTTAAAGTTACGTCAATCTCTCCTACTGGGTTTACTGAAGTTTAACCTTTCATAACTTTTAAATGAGCTGACTTAGCGAAAAATCATATCTGAGCTTTTTGTAGATCGGTTAATTCCCTACCAGAATATATATTGATTTTTACAACTTGTCAATTCATTGGCACGTGACCAAATTTCAAACAAAAAAAATATATATATATATCCAAGTATTGTTGTAAATATGTCTTTAAATTTACATGGTTTGAGTGGCTGAATTAAAATGCAATAATATTGGGATACAATCCCCGGTTTCCTGATACATTGAGTTTATTTTTATTTTACATTTGTCTTTTTGACTAAACGATTAAATTAAAAAAAATTAAATAAACTAATACTTGTAACATATTTAAATACATTTAAAATGTCTTTATTTAATATTATTTACATCAAAAAAAAATTATTATGTTTCATAAAAAAGTCCCTAAATTTTGTGGTAACCTCTATGCACTGGTAGTAAAACCGTCACGCACACAAGCGCAGATATTGTATGTTGACACTGGGCGGGATTCACTCACACAGCTCCAAAAAGGGGCTTCAAAGTAAACGGTGACTTTTGTACTGGTCACGGTATCTGGACCTATATATAATCTAAGGTATGTATATTATATTTTTAATTTGTTGTAGTCTGGTAATTGGTAAAAGAAAATGATTAATTAATTATTTTTTTTGTACTTTTCTTTTTATATTCTCTTAATAAAATACTCATACATAATTAACTTCCATAATATGAAAAAACAACATCTGTTCATGTATTTGAATTGTAATAAAGAGAACTAATATTCCTTAATTTTCGGACAATACTTTCAACTGAGTTTATCATTTGATGTCTCAACATGGGCTATGCTTTCTCTACAGAATACTCCTTGTAGCAATCCATAAAAGAAGATAGATACACGTGGGTGGGTCATTACGTGACGCGTTAAAATAGTGGAAAGTAGACATAAGAAACAGAAATGTGCCTGCCACACGTCAGCCGAATACTTTTGCCGAATAATCGACCATTCGGCCTGGAAGCCGTGGCCGAATACACTATTCGCTGCAAGTCTAATAATTATGTATAAGTACGAGAATTAACATAATTACATATAAGGTATTACATACCTTTGAATTGCCTCAGATTTCAACCAGGTTACACTGGCCGTTCAAGTAAAGGTATGTCACACCTTTTACCTGATCAAGTAATTCTCATTCATAGACATAGTTAAATGTACAGACCACATTATCAGTTTATATGACAATAGTCATGGCAGTCACTTGTGGCTAACAGAGCCCCTAAGCATGCACGGATGATCCCACCCTCGACTGCAGTATCTGTTTCTCATCAGACAGTGGGCTTCTTTGGTATCTTTAGAAATATGAAAGTGTTATGCAAATATTATTAGGGTCCTGGTTGTCAATAAAATACCAGTTTAGGTGTACACCGCATAAAAAACAGACACATTTATTTACGAGAGTTATAGACAAAGTAGAATCTTAGATCTATAAAGAAAATTGTCATTTAATCTCTACATAAACGAAAATTTTATGAGTTATATGGTCAGTAATCTATCCACAATGATGCAAACTAGGTTTATTAAGACAGACTTTTTAATAAGATGAAATGCGAAAGGTGAAAAAAGTATTCAGTAAATGTCGAAGTCTGTGAGTGGTGGATGGATAGAGTTAAAACCATAATATTGTTTATTTTAACTGGTAACCATTTACCATCAGGGTGACCAGTTGCTCATTTACAACTTATTGAAATAACAACATTTTGGTTGTTTTGTTATTAAATTGCAGATATAATATCAATTATAACAAATTGTAAATTTACTGCAAAGACTGAGTCACTGATTACTATAATAACAAGTATTGAGAAACAAAGTGAAACACAATTTTAAATGTAAATTGTAACTGCATGCATGACTCAGCAGTTTTTGAGGTCACTAGCCAACTATCACTATATTAAGTTTTTGAATCCTAAATGTGACAATAATTTCTAAAATTCCATGATGCGTTTTTAGAGTCTAGTGACTTTTTTTATTTTGATGAAATCCTCATGAGAGAAATCATTTGTTATGGGTAAAGGTACATTCTGTCAAAAGAGTATCAGAAATTGATAATTTAATTTTAATTCCAAATTTAATTTAATTCAAATAATTCTTTTTCGTGGTTAAGTTGGCACAACTGTTTTCTATGTTAGCACGAAGTTTGAGCAATATCTTTCATTTAGTTTGTTTTCAGTACTCAAATTTTGTAAGCAAGAGTGTTTTGCGATTTTTATAATGGACAAAAACATCGAACAAAGAGTTTGTCTCAAATTTTGCATTGCAAATGGAATTTCATGTCGCAGTCTCTGAAAATGTTACAGAAAGCATACGGTGAATGGACTTTATTAAAAACTCGATCGAACAACCAAATTCACCAGATAAGAGAAAGAGTTTTTGAAAGAGAAAAAAGTTCGGCTGGAGCCACCAGACGACTTTTTTCTCTTTCAAAAACTCAAATTTCCACTTGGAGGTTCCCGTTTTCAGTCGATAGAAGATATCAAAAAGAATTCGCGGCAAGAACTGAAGTCGATTAAGGAAAATGCATTTAAAACGATACAATAAATTTGGAAGAATAGTTAACAGTTTGTGTTTTATTTTCCTTTTCCGAGTACTTTCTTGACAGAGTAGTGTATATATATAGTTGAAAAGATTATCCCAATATCAATTTTGTTGCTTGCAAATGTTACAAAAATAATATTGTATATGAAGAAATGTGTAAAATGCGTACTTCTATATTGATAAAAAAAAGGATTTGTATATTGAGTATTTGAAAACTTGCAAAATTATTAAACATTTTGTGGAGGCTTCCCACCAACCTCTTAATCATCAAATTATAAAAAAGTCATAAAAATATTTATTTTTTGCACTTGCAAACATACATTTCCAATGAAACCATCATCTATAATATAGATTAAGGTAGGTCAGGAAAGTTCGTTTAGTGATAAGATTACCTATATCATAATGAAGTTCAGTAGCTCGGACGATTATTCCCCTTATTGTATGAACGATTTACATACATAGTTCAATTTGTACAGAACTTGTAGTTTCTACTCACAATTGTTAAGTAAGAATAAACTAATAAGAGATTAAATTAGTAACATTTTACCTACATGCTGGCAATCAATTAAAAAAAACTGTAACCAAGGCAGTGTTGCCAAAAAATTACTCTGCTACGCTTCTCACAGGGTCTTCCTTTGTGAATGGGAAGCTGGTCTTGGCTGTCTCATTCTACTTACTTTTTTATTTAATGGCTTTGTCATATCTTTATATTAAATACGTGAAGAGAATTCATTGTACGCATTTTTAAGAAAAATCCTAAATACAGGAATGTGAAATTTGGAATACCTGCTTAAAACTTATGAATAAAAGAAGTGCGGTTATAGCTAAAAAAATTGTGTAAAAATGTAAAAAATGTCTTAGTACGTAATTCTGTACAATGACACTTATTCTGGCAAATAAAATAAAGCAAAAAACTAATTAGTTAGGGTCAAATTTCGACCACCAGGCGAGGCGATCTCTTCAAATAATTCAGTCAGCGCCGGCCCTGGGGTAGAGCGAGTGGAGGTGCTGTGTGGCAAGTAGCACCCAAGAACCAAATGCAAAAACAATTTCCAGATGAAAATAAAACTTTAATATATCCTTTAGGCAGGCGCTGGCGTGCACAGCTGTTGTTTAATTAGTTATTACAATACCTATATAAGTAACAGAATTTATTATTTAGTGACTGATTCAAATGTTAAATAAGCTGGAGTATAACAGGTAAATTAGAGCAACATTATTTAAAGCCGATAAGTGTTGATATTTGCAATAAAGTTTGAGTTTTAACATCTAATATTTATTGAACATAAAACTGAAATACGGATTACATGAAGTAAAAAAAAAAGACTGGGCGCTAAAAGACAATCTTGCAACTGACCAAGGACTAGGGCCGGCACTGGATTCAGCTATCGTCAATTCAGAGATAAATACAAATACAAGAAAAGGGGGACCTACACACACCTCAAAACTTTACATAACTAAAAGTTTATCTATCTTTAGGATTATAGAATAAATACCGCACCCATAGTTAGGACTGCGTTTTGTTCTATTTCTTATGTTTATTTTTTTTTTTGCAGTCGGAACGCATTATGGAAGAAAACTCGATCGTCCGTGATCTCATCACAAAAATTCTCGATGAGACCGGACCTACAGAAGGGAGCAGGTTAGTACAATAACATTTGTAAGATTGTTAACGTTATCCTCGAACCCAGTACTTAGTACTTTTCGCCTATGACGGGCGATCGATAATCTGTGAAAATAGAACAGAAGTTAGTGTTCATTGACGGCAATGTCTTACAAGAAATCGATGCAAAACTATCTATTCTCCTTGCGTTGATAATAAACTTTTGACTGCCGATTTTCGAACGTTTTAATTTTTTAAATCTGTAATTTCAATAGCTACTGTCGTACTCTTCGCTCGGATTTCGGGCCGGCGATGGCGGAAATTAGTTCTTCAAATTTTAACTTGAACTGTACGACATGACAGACATGAAATAAACATTCAACGCGGAAACGGCCCATTAGACCTTGATCTCTTAATTCATTTTATTGAACTTACTTCGGCTATAATATGTGTGAACTATATTTGAGTGTATAAAATTCCGAAAGTTTAGTTAGCCTAATGTAGATATTTGCAAATATTGACGCTGCGAAATTAAACGATTTACTAAAAACATAATGAAAAGATAACAAAAATATTTAAAGTCAATAAGCGTTCCGCTTACTTGGAGGTACTTGAAATTCTTTATTTTTTCGTTTACCACACATTCTATATAACTCCAAGGTCTTTCTAATTCCTGTTCTACATATTATTTTTTTAAATCTATTCTTATTAATTTTACTTGTCGTTGCTGTGCTGTCCAACTGGGTCCCTTGTTCTGGTACTCGTAGATGTAGCGGTGCCTTTTGTCAAAATGCGGCGGTAGCGTAATGGCTAAGGCGTCGGACTTGCAATCAAGTGGTTACGGGTTCGAACCCCACCCAGTGCATTACCGACGTAAACCCGCTCCTTAGCTGGAGGGGTTAACAAGAATACTAGTAACGTGTGACCCACGTTACTAGTATTATTTAATAAAAAAAAAGTATTCTGTTTAAAATTGATCTTCTTTCCAGCTCTATTCAACCACCGGAAAAAACTCTAAACAGTATACAAACAAACCAGTATCCAAAAAATGATGCTGGAAATTCCTTTATACCACCATCATATAATTATCAGAATAACTCAATGTACAATTTCAACCAGAACGACCAAAATGGCTACAACTTCAACATGCAAAACGGATTTCCCAACACTAATGGTTTCGTCAATTATCCCGATAACGATGTCACTGCTTTACTCGGGATAGATCCCGTGCCGGACACTTCCACCGAAACAGTTACACCTGAACAACTCAATTTACTAAGGCTCGCCGCTCAGGAAATCGGCGGTGCACAGTTCACAACACCGAATAAATACGATGAGAAGTTCTACAACTTCTTTGAACCGAGCCAAAGAAACTCACTGCCAGAAACCAATATGTTCTCGGTGAATAACTTCAACAGGCCAAACAGTTTAAACTTAGACATGAACTATAATTCCAATTTTGAAGCGCCTTTTAATAACGCTCAACGGTTCCCAAACAAATTCGATGGTTACGTGAAAGAAAATAATCACGAAACTGAAATATTGACATATTTGAACCAATTAAATATATCTGGAGATAGGAACCGCGAAGAAAATGGAATTAATAATATAGATTTTAAGATGCCAATGGATTTAAACGGACACTATCCTAATGAAGAATTTAACAAAATGCAAGATGATAGGAATAAAATGTTCTATAACAGGAATTTCCAGCAAATGCCACCAAATAAAAGCTTTGGAGAAAATAATTTTTATGATATGATGTCACAGGTCAACGATAGGAGTCCTATGAACCAGAATTTCGATTTTTCGAATCAAACGCCCGTTTCTGCCTCTAATTCCATGAATTACAAAACAAATGGATACAACCAAAATGACTTCATTCAAAGGCGTGATATGAGTCAAATGGTACCACGGGAGAATTTTCAAGGGAATGGTACTATTAGTGAGAGGAACTTTGATAATCTTGGAAGAGATAATATGCAACAGGCAGCTATGATGCGGCAAAATCAGGAATTGGCGCGGCAAATGAGTTTATTAATGAGAAACCGACCGCCACCTAATCAGCTAAATGTAGATGTGTCGTTTCTACATGAAAATAATCCTTTTAACTTGGGTAAGTAATTTTTTTTTAATTGTATATTTACCATTTGCGGACATCTAAGTAACTTGATATACCTATGCTTTTTTTTATGGTATAGGGGCAAACGAGCAGACAGATCACCTGATGGTAAATGACTATCTCAGCCCATGGGCATCTGCAACTCAAGAATCACAAGTGCGTTGCCAGCCTTTACGGTGGGAGTAGGGGTAGAGGACGGGAGAGGGAAATGTTAGGGCCTCCGGTAACCTCACTCACTCGTCGAAAAGCAATGCAAGCATTGCTTCACTGCCGGTTTTCTGTGAGGTCGTGGTATCACTCCTGTTGAGCCGGTCCATACGTGCCGAAGCATGGCTCTCCCACGATTATCACACATAGATTTAGTGTTTAGGTAGTATAGCTCATCACAGTTGTCATCTTAGGATGACAACAATCACGATGGAAAACTAAATAGCAATAAAAATTTATAAATCTTGAGCTTTTTTTAACACGCTTTTATAATAAACTAGCAGCGCCCCGAGGTTTCACCCGCGTAAGTCCCGATCCCGTTAGAATATCGGGATGAAAAGTAGCCTATGCGTTAATCCAGGCCTACAGCTATCTACATACCAAGTTTCATCGCAATCGGTTCAGTGGTTTTTGCGTGAAAGAGTAACAAACATCCATCCATTTATCCATCCATCCAAACTTTCACATTTATAATCTTATAGTCGAATTTCACTTGTAACTATGTAGACAAATCTTGGAAGTCGATTTAAACCTACTTCTAACTGGCGTATCTAAATGAAACTGTGCATGTACCTATATGTATTTGGCATCTTGGAGCTGATCTGATGATGGAGCCAGAAGGTGGATAGTGGATCTCTTCAGTTGTTACTAGTAAACCTCTCGATTTTGGGCTCATATGATGGTTTAGAGGAAACCAACAGTTTCGGCTTAATAACGTTGGTTTGGCTGATGATGGAGCCGCTTTTTACTTTAGTTTCTGTTGTTATATGCTATAAGCGTGTTGTTTTTTGTTTATATAAACTAAATTATTTATAAGCACAATGAAATGGCCTGACAAGGGCATGTCTAACTAGTTACATGGCAAGTCGAACAGTCTAAAATCACGTACTGTTGCTGATATAGGACTTAGTGAGATTGTTAAATGGTAATCTTCCAATTTTATGGAAGTCCCATCAAATGTTATAGCTAACCCATTTACTTTGTGGCGTTTAAAGAAGAGCAAACTTCACAAAATCCCTCTTATGCTTTGCCATTCATGGTTATCCACGGTACCCTCAGTCAGACTACATCTGTCGATTTTTATTCAACAATAGCTGGTATAGAAACGAAATCTGTCAGTATCAAGGGCATATTGCCCAATTCACTATTCAGTTCGGGGCCTATTTGTGCATTGTTGATATTAAAAAATCGGTGACTAATTTTAATAAAGTGAGTAAAAAACTAACTACTACTCGACTATCGTACCTGCCGTTGTTTTTCACCTGTTGGCTGTTGGGTTATCTGAGATTGATCCTGTTAAAAAAAGTTTTGTTGATCTGTGTTCAAAATTCAAAAATTCAAAATTCAAAATCATTTATTCAATTAAGACACTAAGTGACATTTATGAACGTTAAATTGAAGCTAGAGTTAAAATCATAGATCGGCACAAACAGACGCCACAGCATGTACTGGATTGTCAAGGTAAATTAGGTGAAAACACCAAAATCTACTGCCTGCTTGTGTCGATCTATAACTTCCAGTTTCCAAAATGCGTAGGGCCTTATGAGAAGAATACTGGCAAAGAAACTCCTGGCCACTCTTTGTGTGTGACAAAGTAAATATTTTTATGTCCATTTTTATAGGTCTGGGTGCACTATTGGGCCCAAGTCCGCCTGTCCCACCGCCTGTATTGCCATCACCAATGTTAGATCTACCTCTACTTGCTCCCTTCTACGCTATGAGAAATATGAGGTAAGGAGGACCATATATTATAATAATCATTATCATTTATTCATTTGTTTAACATAGGTACCGTTTATTAGCGTAAAGGCTGATTTCAAATGATTAGAACGATATTTATATTTAATTGTTGTGCAATAAAAATTAATGAACTAAACTAAACTAAAATTATGAATTTCTATTTAATTTGATTATCTTTTACTAGAAGTGCAGCAACATCGTCAGGAATCCTTCATGCACGACTCGACGCTTGCTACGAACAATGGCGGCAGTTGGAACGTGAACGAAAACGTACGGAAGCGAGGCTGGCACTCGCCTACCCGGGGAGGGCTGTGTCCTCGAGTAACTCCATACCTGTGCCGAGATTACCTCCTTGCCCCACGAGGGTAGACAGGCTTACTGTGGATATGCTCCGGGAACATACCAAGGTACAAAATTTCATGAACTTAAAATGTTGAAGAGGGTTCCAATAAAATCTCATCAAATCCCATTTTAACTGAGATTGAAATTGAAAATGTCACATTGACTTTCAATAATATCACATCTTGAAGTTGGATTGTTTTCTGCTTTTCTAAAATTAAAATTAATCCACAGCACGAACCAAATCATACAAATTTAACCAAGGGGGTAGGAGGGGTTTAAAAAGAATGCAGCTTACATAAATAATAGATGGTCCCTTATCAACTCATTAGTGTAACAAATACTGAAATAGACTAGATAATCTAGCACTTCCTTACAATAACATTATAGTGACATTTATATTGTAAATTTCAGCAAATTCCTATAATATTTAGATATTAAATTTGAAGTTTAGAGATAAAGCCTAGAGTCTAGTTAAGTCTAGACAGTGAAGTCTATTTTTCATAAACATTATTATCAATTTGTTTACAGGTGTTGACTCTTATGGGCAAGATGGAGACGTTACGAGCAAGTGTATGCATAGCACAAAACAAGAAACCACACAAGGCTGAAGAGTCGAAAATTACTGTATTAAAGAGAGGTCAGGATGTGAATGAGAAAGAGAAAGGACAGGAGCAGGGTGTAGATCCTGCTACTTTTGACCCCAGTACGTGGCGAGAAGATGTTAAAAATTTGGCCGAAATGTGAGTAGAAGCTACATGCATATATTCAATAAACAATTAATTATGAGTTCCTACAAAAAGTTGTAACAAACGAAATTCCAATTCGTTTGCCAAACAATAAATAGGTAAACAAAATATTTTAAGCTGCACACACAAATTGCTACTTCAGTGTTATTTTAAAGATTTCAAGGAGGTTGTCAGGCTATAGCATTTCACTTAGATTCGAAACAAATGTGTAATGTAAAATGGGGTAAATAGAATTCGTGGGGTGCATAGGAAAAAAATCCGGAAATACTTCAATCCCTTTTTTTTATATCTACCATGTCTCATATCTCGACTGCCAAACCGTCAAAACCCTGACCCTGTCTTCGTACACCGGACGATCGATGAGGACTGATGACAGGATGGGAGTACAAGCTTGCACTCAATAAAAAGCGGTCGACATGGGCTTGGAAACAGAAATGATAGGGGTCCTATCCTGGTCATCTTCTTGAAAAACGACGGGCTTTTAATGGTTTCATTCTTTAAGAAGAAGCCTAACCGGAAGTAGACTTGGAAAAGCCCCGATCAGGTGACCAAATCTCAGTACTTACTGGTTATAGATCAGAAGCGACCACAGACTCGTTCGACGCTCTCTGAATATGTCGTCTGATGAACTCTACTAATTTGTTCTGAACTGCAGTAGGATCCGAAACTTTCCAGTTAAATTGGGAAATAGATTCGCTGCTTTCGAAACCAACAAATGACGTGGCGAGAAACTCTAAAATGTTTTGAGGTCCTAAGTTTTGCCAGGTATAGAGTACAGGTACGAAGTCTAATCTCTCTGACGAGACTCTCCGGCTTATGGATTTAAGAAAAGGGGAACACAATGCGCTAGCGTCCGAGTTGCGGGAGCTAAATCAGACGATCTCTTAAGTTGGTATGGTGCTACCTCTGACGTTCAAACACAAGCCGAATTGAAGATCAGACTCTTTGACAAAGCTCAAAACCGCAAGTGGCAATACCATTGTCTTAAGCCGGAGGTACTCACGAAGATTGAAGACTTCTACGTCCGTTAATGCTACACAAGTTAGCCCGCCACTATACCGATGAGCTACCTGACGTCAGCTTGGGCGAAATCGAGTTAAGCCTTGTTGACTTGATATAAATGAATAAAAAGAAAGGCTGCTGATTCTGTACTATATTAATATATTATTCTGAGAACGATCTAATGAGTTCGTAAGATGAAAGCTGAATGTTGAAAAGTTGTCGGTAGGGCGGCGCGCTTTTGGTTTTGCACCCCGCGCCTCCCCCTCGCAGTCCCCGCAGAGTCCGTGCGCCGACAAGCCTCAAAAAATTTAAAAATAGAACAGCCATGGTGAAGACCCGTACTTTGTGAACTCCGGGAGTTATTTAGTGCCGTCTTGAATAGCGGGAAAACTTTAGAAATGTGGAACAGTAGTGAGTTAGTTCTGTTCTTTAAAAAATTAGATAAAACTCTTCTTAAGAACTATCGCCCTATCTTGCTTCTGAGACACGTAAATAAGTTGTTTATAAGGTTCTTGAATCGCCTTACAAGTAGCCTTGACGAGTTTCAGCTCCGGAGCAGGATTTTGACACTAAAGACCACATACATACAGTGAGGCAGGTTATACAGAAGACCGAAGAGTATAATCAGCCCCCGTGCCTTGCCTTCGTGGACTATGAAAAATCTTTTGTCTCCGTTAAAACCTGGGCAGTTCTGGAGTCTTTGCAGCGTTGCCATGGTGACGGTCGGTACATTGATGTGTTGAGAAGTATCGACTATGAGTGTTCAAGTACAAAATCAGCAGACTAAACATATCCCATTACGCAGGGGGATAATAATACAGGGGTAAATAGACAATTGACAAATTTTGTAGGATTTAAAGTAAACCAGTCTAATTAAAAATAAATAGGATATCTATCGGATAGTATACATAATTAAGCGGTAAAGATTGTATGCAAATTAATTGAGTTGAAAATAATTGAATCAGAGTTCCAAGTTGCTATTCACCCCATTTTATGGTAACTGTTTTGTAGTTTTTATGTTTATTTATTTATTTATTAAGGATAACCATTATGGATAAATCTTATGCATAGGAAATAAATTTACTAAAATAAGCTTAAATTACAGCATTTTAAGGTGTGCCACAATGATCAATAGTAAGTAACACGAGTGATAATAAAAAGAAAAATTAATTAACAATATAAAATAAATCCTACTAATATTATAAACGTGAAAGTTTGTGAGGATGTATGGATGGTTGTTACTCTTTCACGCAAAAACTACTGTATGGATTTTATGGAACCTTACAATAATATAGCTTATATGATATCAGAATAACACATAGGCTATAATTTATGAAGATATTGTGTACATTGGCCAAAATATAACGATAAGTCGTAAAAAAATCTGTCGTGCGATGGGAAAACTGTAAGAGTTACACGAATATAATGTACAGTGGGATTGTTTCTCCTAAATAGTTCTACAAAAAAGTCCGCGACAGTATATATCTATATTTTATGTGGAAGCCATTATTACCAAAATAGTGAACCATTAATACAATGAAATTTGATTTTTTATTTCCAATTCATATTTAGCAGTAGCAGAGTGATTTTTATCAAAATAAATACTTTCATCGCTTCTGATATTCAAAGTAGATAAAGTTTGCCTTTTAAAGTACGTACTTTTGGTCAAATATTTTAAAAGTTACGACTATATAAAACTAGCTTCACGACTGACTTAGTCTGACTGACTTCTACTGCTGACAATTCAAAAATACCTATTATTGGTTTAATTGAAATAAATGATTTTGATTTGATTTGATTTTATAATATTAAATTGTGCGATGCGTTAAAGGGGAGGGGGGGGGGGACATACATCGCTCGTCGCCGCGTGGCATGAGCCATACGAACGCCTGCAGGCAGACGCGTGAGGGCTGACGTTGTTGACAGTTGCGTCCGCAATGGGAATTTACAAGACACTAGCGATTTGTTTAAAGGCTCTGTATACATACATTTATATAATACTAGCAACCCGTCCCGGCTTCGCACGGGTACAAATTATTCACCTAAACCTTCCTCATGAATCACTCTGTCTATTAGTGAAAACCGCATGAAAATCCGTTCAGTATTTTTTTAGTTTATCGCAAACAGACAGACAAACGCGGCGGGGGACTTTGTTTTATATTTTATAATATGTAGTGAAGATATTGGATGTTTGTTACTCTTTCACGCAAAAACTGAACCGATTGCGACGATACTTCGTATGTAGATAGCTGGAGACCTGGATTAACACATAGGCTTTTATCCCGATATTCCCATGGCATCTGAGTTACGCGGGTAAAACCGCGGGGCACAGCTAGTAATTAATAAAATTAGGTATATGGATATTATTAAAGGCTAGGTTAAAAATCTCAAATGTGTTTTGACAATTGATGATACTGTTAGCCGACTTTACGCCTTTCTCCAAGGTGGGCAAGATTTTTGACGCAATTTCTATAGGGTAGAGATTTGCAATTGAAATTGTTCGTTTTTCAAACTCTACTGTTACCGTACTCTGTTAGAATAATGATGAAACGGACTAGGATTAATAAAGCTCGTCCGTGTCGGTCGGTGTTGCAGCGCGCCGCACAGCGAGGTGGAGAGCGCCATGCTGGCCTGGCGCAGCGCCGTGGGCGCCGTGCAGGCCGCGCGCCGCCGCGAGCTGGCGCCGCACCACGCGCCGCGCCACCACAGCGCCGACCGTGCGTACCGCTCCACTCCACCCCACCCACCACCGCTCCACTCCACCCCACCCATCACTCCAAGATCACTCCAACCCACCCACCACCGCTCCATTCCACCTACCACCGCTCCACGCCACTCCACCCACCACCGCTCCACTCCACCTACCACCGCTCCACGCCACCCCACCGACCACCGCTCCACTCCACCTACCACCGCTCCACGCCACCCCACCCACCACCGCTCCACTCCACCCCACCCACCACCGCTCCACTCCACCCCACCCACCACCGCTCCACTCCACCTACCACCACTCCACTCCACTCCACCTACCACCACGACACACTTTTATAACAAATCAATATTTCTAAAATTTATAAGGAAATTCTTCGAACACTTTTTTTATATCTAGAAGAATAGTAAAAAGATAAAGCTTAGAAAAAAATAATAATATGTGATAAAAATTATATGGCAATTACTGTAAAAACTTACACAGGTCCCGTACCATACCTGTCATGGTACGGGAAATCTATACGATGTCAATTTAAGTTATGCTGGAAATGATTAGCTTGAATTATTAAAACATTCAACAATGTAAATGACCTTATGAATACAAAGAAGTAGAAGGTTTTACGTTAATACGTATCTGTGCAGCAATCCTGCAACTAGCGGAGGCGGTGAAGCAGCTGAGCGTGATGGCGCGGCGAGCGCGCTGCGCCATGTGGTGCGACCTCACGCTCACCGTCGCGCTCGCGCCGCACCACCTCGCGCCGCCGCCCGCCACCACCACCACCACAACACTGCCCGCGGTACGTACCACACATCTATTGCGCCGCACCATGTGGTGCGACCTCACGCTCACCGTCGCGCTCGCGCCGCACCACCTCGCGCCGCTGCCCGCCACCACCACCACCACAACACTGCCCGCGGTACGTACCACACATCTATTGCGCCGCACCATGTGGTGCGACCTCACGCTCACCGTCGCGCTCGCGCCGCACCATCTCGCGCCGCCGCCCGCCACCACCACCACCACAACACTGCCCGCGGTACGTACCACATATCTATTGCGCCGCGCCATGTGGTGCGACCTCACGCTCACCGTCGCGCTCGCGCCGCACCACCTCGAGCCGCCGCCCGCCACCACCACCACCACACTATCTACTAGTTATCCCTATCTAGTAGTCACCCGGAGTAGATAGGTTCGCAGCCGGAACTACGGGTCCGGCTGTTAGATCAGGGTACCACGGGAACCGGATCCTGAGCCCTCTGATGGCGAAAGCTGTCAGATACCGGTTTTGGAGTTGGACTCGTGGGGGTATTGTGGTTAGCTGCAGAGAACGGGCACGTTCGTCTGCTCCACTATTGTCGGTGGAGCGTCGGTTCTCGCGCGCAGCGAGCAGCGGAATTAACCGGTCTAAGGCGAAGGGCTCCTTGGTTTTCCGCTGCGAGGCTTGGAGCGTCCTTTAGCAGAGGTCTTGCCTGCTTAGCAAGTAGAAAGGTGACTAGACACTGATCCGGACACCCGACCGTAGGCCAGGGTAGACCTACACTTGATTGTAGATCGGGATGTGAGCGTGCTGACAGCTCCGCTACCAGCTGGATACTGGCAGTCGGCTTCTTTGACGAACCTAGCGGTGTTACCGCGAGCATATGCAAATATGCGGGAAGTGAGCGTGCCTTACAGCTCCGGTACCTATCTGGACAATAGGGAGTGTGCTGGTTGCGAATGGGGGGTCGCTGCGAGTGTGGTTTCACGAGTGGCGATCTTCTGTGACCGATAGGCATACGGGTAACTAGCCTTAATTAGTACCGGCGCCATGGCGTTGGAGGTAAGACCTGCCGTATAAAGGTCCCTGCGTCTCGGGACCTTGGTTTGGCGAACTTGATGCAGGTATACCGACCCTGCTCATATAACGTAAAGTTGGGTGGGGTGGGGGCAGTATAAACAAATACGTAGTCGTGAGGAGGAGAGGGCCTGCCCGCGGTACGTACCACACATCTATTGCGCCGCGCCATGTATGTCCTGCCCAGGCATGCGGCATGCCCCGCACTAGATCATGCAAGTACACCGCCAGGATCTGAGGAGCTGCCCATTAGTCTGAGGACCAACTGCCGTGTAGTCCAAAATCCCATCGGCTACAGAGGACGAGTCCCAGGTATTTCATCGTATATTCGATGCAGATGCGGATGCATCCCAATACAATGTGGGACCCCTCGGGTGGCGCCTTCCGAAGACCATGGAAGCTAACTGCGGAAGAGCCATGTTTAGGCACGTTTGGGCCAGCTCGATCGGAGTAATACCACTTCTTCACAGAAAACCGACAGTAAAGATACTTTCGTTGTATTTCGCCCAGCGAGTACTATCTCTCTCCCGCTCTCTTTCCGCCGCCTCTTTAGCGGACATAACTTTTGATGATAATGAGATAATTTTTTTAGCACCACCAGTTGGTGGTAAAAAATATCTATAACTATCGGTTACTAAGACAACGATTTCGATATTTACTTCATTGTACAATTCTTTTAAGTCTCTTTAATTTAACGTGTGCATCTGTATGTCTGTCTGTCGCATCATATCTGTATATCATATCGCCATTAAGTTAATAGAAGTCGTAAATTTATTTATTAAAACTTTTTACACATTAGTACATAGGCGGACTTAATGCCTAAGGCATACTTTATCAGTCAATCGTAGGGTCAGGCAGTGAAAAGAAGAAGCAGGTGCACTTAAAAATGATGTTGAACATTGTAAAATAAATAGAGTACATACTAAATTTGACCATATATAGACACACACATATAACACAATATAATTTAAATGTGTTTTATATACAGAACGACTCCGCCTCACCAAGTTCAACGCAGTCAACGAGCCCGAAGACACAAACACCACAAGAAAGTGCATCGACTACCACGAGCCAGACAAATGCGAAACCTAATAACGATACTAAAGAGGTAATGTTCATAGTACTGTTACGAGCTGAGGTTCGGCATTAGAAATTTAAACCAATTTATTACCAAAATAGACACAATTTATTTCAATAATTCACAAATAACACAATACAACTAATTCTCACTATTTCAATTATCACTTACACGTACTCTACACTTATCGCTGATGGCTCAACTAAAGACTATCTCATTCCGCAATGCAATTGCATTTTTATACCCGAACTCAATTTCGTAGAGAGATCGCGACATCTTCCGAAAAATCGAAATCACCCTGGAACTTTCCAATACATCGTGGCACATTTTATTTATAGACTTATTATTTTCGTGTATTATAAAAAAAAGATGGCGACAGTGGATCCAATAAAACCGCTCTCGAACCTTCAACAAAGTCCTTTTCACACCCAAAATCTCGGGTACCTTGGCCTTAGGAATAACCATCTGGAGGTAACAGGTGTCCCCTCGAGCATTCTCCCATTTACGGCACAATACTCCGTCCTGGACGACCAAGCTTTTCCACTGCGCCCAATACCCCTTCGTCGTTGTGCTCAGAGTTGCCACTTCGCTCCACTTGGGCCTCGGAGACCCGAGGGCCAAGTGGAGTTGACCCACTTGAGAATTGGCTTGACATCAGTCTGTGTCCTCTTCCTGAGCCTTCCGTAAGGCTTTCCTTCCACTCTTCACTCAGGTCTGTTCTTAACATCCGGGCGGGCACAGCTTCTTTGGTTTCTTGCGTAACACAGTGTTTACAGTCCTCTGATCAAGGCCTCCTTGACAGTGCGTCAGCACTTCCATGGGATTTTCTGCTGCGATGCTAGATCTGAAAATCGTGCTCCCGCAGCAGTTTTATCCACCACGCTACTTCTTCCTTCCGAGTTCTTGAATCTTAACAGCCACTTCATTACAGCACGGTCAGTACGCAGGTGGAACCTTCGACACTGCAAATTCTTTTTGAAGTACTGCAATGTCTTAACCACGGCTAGCAACTCCCTTTTCGTGACGCAGTAATTCCTGTCCGGTCTTGATAGAGACTTCCTAAAGTACGCTGTCACAATTTCTTGATCAGGTTTTCCTTGCGAAAACACACCGCCAATACCAGTGTTACTCACGTCTGTCCCCAATATAGGCGTACAACACAGGCGCGTCTTTAGCTCCTGGAATGTAATGTAACAGCTCTCGTCCCAACAGAAAGTTTGCTTCTCTTCAGGGAGTCGGTGTAACGGTTTTGCAATATCCGCAAGCCTTACAAATCGCCGGTAGTACGTGGTTTATCCCAGGAATGCTCTAACCTGCGTCTTGTCCTTTGGAACAGGCCAATCCTTCACAGTAGGTACCTTCTCTGGGTCCGTTCGCACACCTACCGACCGTCTAAAGAACGAGTACTTCTTAGGACTCAACTTGTAAGCTTGTAACCGTGGTTTTTCTCAAGGCCGTGACTTTTAAGATTCCAGTTGGAGTGAGACGGAGAGAGTCATTTAAAGTGTGAGAGAGATAGATAATGACGCTATTAAATTAAATTAAACATGAATAATTTGAATACTTAGATTTATTATATGTACAGACTTTGAAATTTAGGCCAGGGTTTAAATAAGCAGTATTCGCGATTACATATAATTTTTTTTTTTAATAAAAATGTAAATGTCTATAATTAAAAAAATACCGTACTTAGATTTTTTTTATATTTTTTTGGTAACTATTAAGACAGCCCTGTTACACGATTCCGGCTTGACCTCGATTTCTGTTTCTGATAACTATTATGACAGCCCTGTTACTCGATTCCGGCTTGACGTCGACTTCTGGGATACCTTGTATAACCGCTAAGCGGGCCCTATTTACTTACCAATGAATTTGTATAAATAAATTATAGTTTAGAAAATAAAAAAAAAACACTTTGTTTTCCCAATTTTCATTGGGGTCCTTTTATGGCAACCGCATGCCTAACACCAACCCTCCTTGGGAATAAAGTCGTTTTAAGACGAGAAAGAAGGAAGAAGGTTAATTTGTACAAGAAAAAATGGGTAGGGATTGCTCTCCCTACCCATTTTTCCTTGGGCAGGGAAGGTATTCCTTACCTATGGTAAGGAATACCGCAGGTGTCAGATGGGGACCGGGACTGAGACTGCAGTAGCTCGCAGAAGCGATGTGAGTGGAGAAGTGACTAGGACAGGAACACCAGTTGGCACAAATACACTTTAATAGCAAAACTAAATTAAATAGTAAAACAGAATTCCACTATCCACTTCCTGGTTCCATCATCATACCATTGTTTCTAAGGTCAATCTATTGGACTCGTTAAAACGAACCATATGATCCCGAATTCGAGGGAACTGTAGTTCGACTATCCACCTCCTCGCCTCCAACATCAGATCAGCTCCAAGATGCAAAATTCTCAAATTTTAGTATTGTCATCCATATTATATACATACAAAGTTTCATTTCGGAATGATAACAAAAGTAGGTTAAAATTTACTTGCAAGATTTGTTGACATAGTCATATACTACTTATTGTATATTTGTATATTGGTACTTTACAAGTGATGCTAATAAAAGCTTGTTAAAAATGAAACCACTACTACAGAAAAAGCATTCACCAAAATATAGTTGCAATTAAAGATGATGATGAATTAAAAATGATAAAGTTTCTCTGTTGCTTATTACAGGAAAAGCCTACCGAAGCTCCAAAACCCGAAGCCAAGAATGAAACGAAGTCTTCAAACAAATCGACGGACAAGCCCCAAGACAAGAACCAGCAGCGTCGAACACAAAACTATAGGAAAGTCCAACGAAATGATTTTTATCAGAAGAATCAGAGGTATGACAACAGATTCATGCATAACAGACACCCTTACCACTATTTGGCTACAGGGCCTATTAACTAAGCTGGGTTTGTACCTATTGAACCTTATTTGTGTTGGAAATCTACCATTCGTTAGAGCATCAATGATGAATAAATACATTATCTATGTCTAAATTCTAAATTAAAAAAACTATAAAATATTAATGTTTGAATTTGAAATACGAATCTTAGTTCAGGCCTAAAATGAATTCTTTATTTCTAAACAAATAATAATCTGTCCACGATTGTTGAGGATGAACAGACTTAAAAGCCATCGCCAACTTAGTGATATAAAATCCTACCGATAAAATGTACAGGAGAATGTTTTGATATTCTGGGGTATTTTTCATCTAATCTTTAAATCCCTGAAATAAATTCAATATCAGAATTTAAATTTAGCACTTTATGATAACAAATAGTATTGCCTATTCTTACGTTGAATAAGGTTTGATAGTGAACTTATTTACAATACAAATAAGGTTCAATATCGTTAGCTGAGCTTTTGTCAGCCTTATTTATATGTACCTTACAAGTATTGAGCAAAGCATGTTGAATTGAGCTTTAAACATATATTTCTTTGAGTTCTGCCAACGAAATAAAAACTATTTTCTCAAATCTTTCTTACACATTTTGTATTTATATCAGAAATATTAAATACTAAATAACTTTTAACGCATTTAATACTGTCTCTTTTTATACCAAGCACAATTTTCAATCATGTTTTGTTCAACATTCGCCCGATAACAGTGAAACTAAAAAAAAGCGAAAATGTTTTCTATACAGTATGATAATATAAGGTTTAAAACGCACCATTTTAACTCGACGCTCTATAACAAATACTCGCCTTAGCAAGCGTTTGTCATGAATATATTGATAAAGTCATGAGAATATTTAATACGCCTATTTTTGTTAGTATGGAATACGGGAACATAAATAAATTTAGTTATCAATAACAATTGATTTAAAATCATATTTAATAAAAATTAATTATCAATTTTTCCAGTTCAAATTTAAATATATAAAGGTACAAATATTTTATATGCGAACAGTCATAGTATAGAAATAAAATGATGTCATGAAAATTGTGTTCAATATACTATTGTGTGACGGAGATTATAAGCAAAGACTTCTAGCTGCACTGATCCAGCATCCAAAGAGATACCTTTAACATTTCTGGCAAAGTTTTAAAAGGGTACAAATATTTCTGGCAAAGTTTTAAACAGCTAAGAATATTTGTGGCAAAGTTTTAAAGGCCATGCATCACCAATATTTGATAACGTTCTACAAAGTTAAACTTACTTCAATTTAATATTATTGATATCCTGATTAACACCCTGATTATAAATAGGTAGACTGATTAAAAAGGAAAAGTAATTATATTATTAAATTATTATTTCCTATATTGCTTGTAAAACCTATTTAAGCAAATAAAGCTCCCGGTTATAGACTAGTTAAAAGTAGGTGTATTGGTTTATCTGTGTACCACACAGATAAACCAATACAAATTACCAAATTTAATTGACGAAATTGTCCAAAAATTTCCGAAGAAGACCGAGAACGTAAATAGTTTTTATTCAACATTATAAAAGAAAGATTAAGTACCGTATTTCATACTATCATTAAACTGTACGTGAGACGTATCGTTATGCAAAGGGATCGTTGCAATTAAAATGATATCATATCAACATACAAATATTGTAGGGAAATATATGTAGAGACGCACTTTTTATGACTGATTAACTATATAAATGCATTTATGTGCACTTAGACGTTAGAGTCTGTGCGGAAAGGGAACCGTCGTAGAATTTGAGGTCGCAGCAGTGCAAAATTATCTTTTTTGTTATGTTCACAACACTTATGTCTTTATAGTTCGACAGTAAACAATACTGTACAATACAGTAAACAATAATGACGTAACAGTGTAAAAAGGTAATTTAGCACTGCTGCGACCTCAAACCCTACGACGGTTCTCTTTCTGTACAGACTCTACTAGGGTATATTGTAGGAAAATCTTGGTTTTCTTTAGTAAATCGGCTATATTTTATCTATGATTAAAACAAGAACTATTGGATATAAAAATAACGAAAGCAAAGAAGTAGTAGTTCACACATCACGTTGTTAGAATGTCAATCTGTTGCCTCATAGTATGTGTATAGGTATAAAAATGTGGGTCTTCTAGGGCAAATGATAGTTCCTAATTCCTTGTATAATTAATAAGACTCCTCCAAAAATTTTTTTTTTTACTACGTCATTTCTTTCAATTACTACCACGACCCCGAGCTTCGAACAGTATTCTATGATTTATGTATGTATATATATATATATATATATATATATATATATATATATATATATATATATATATATATATATATATATATATATGATATTATTTAGTATATATGACGTTGATATGAATAACGTGCTTTCTAGAAGTACTCCATGTAAACCATTCCAAGTGCACTCAGTCATAAAAAGAGCCCTCTTGACAAAGACTAACACAGGTATAATAGAGACCATGGTATAATTAATAATATGATTATAATAAATACATATTAATCTGTGTGTAGGTTAGCCAGTATCGAAGTTTCGTATTTATTCATCGTGCTTAGCTGGTTTTTAATATTTAATAAAGTATTAAGGGTACGTATTATTGGCTATAGTTGCCAAATTCATTGGTGTGAGCGAAACGTGTGAATTAAACTAAATGTTTTACAAAGTGCAATTTCGATATTTGAATTGAATGTCTTAGCAGTAGATCGTGTGTTTAACGTTCACGGATTATTACGAGGTTATAAGTATACAATGCTTTAGAAGGATGTGTAACTTGATGGAATATTCTTGGCAAATGCATTTTTATTTCACGTAGGTAGCAACATTGTTTTCGGCCTATTAAAAGTAAAATTTAAAAAATCAGAACAAAGACAAATTACGTTACCTACTATAATTCATTTTATTTTCTAGATTTTGTAATTCAGCTTCAAATATTGATACCTATATTCTTACCGTTGTGAATTATGAATCGATATTTAGGCAAAGTAACTAAGGCATTTATGTAACCTATAACCTTGGCCTTGCTACGACTTAGTAAGTCATGGGATGACTAAGTCAGTAATTGCTAATTATTCTTTGTTGATAGTTGCGAAATGATAGCATCTCTCCAAATTCTTAACACGTTCTTCTGAATACAAGAGCTAATTGGATAAGACTGTGACGAGAAGTGAATCCTCTGAAGATATATTTCTAAAGTGTTGTTATGTACTTGAGTATGAAACGAAAAAAAAAACTGCCAAGAATTTTTTATCAAGTCACGATAACTTAAATAATTCAAGTCTATTTAAACAAGGTTTCCTTCTAATCTCAACAATACACTTAAATCAATATCTAGTCACACAAGTTAACAAAGTATTTATATGATTGTTTGAAAGTGGATGTTCTCGCTCACACCGACACAAAAGAACCCTTGAAAAATGTGATGTTTCTACGTTATAACTAGTTGACACTATTTTAATATATTCACGTTTCGTGCGATAACTAAAAAGTATATGAAATGAAGTTATGAACTATTAGTGTATAAGTGTACCACTTTTTATTTATTTAATTGAGAAAAAAAAATATAAAAAACAATGAATTTAAATTCGAATGAATTTTTATAGTTGATAGTTAGTGCTTATTTAGACGATGTTAATGTAATGATGTGATTAGGGTGGGATAACAATTATGGAATGAAAAGAATTACCCTTCACAGCTTCGTATAATTAATTGCTTAACAATGTGAAGGATATATTTTTTATTTTGTTGCCAGTAATTGGTGTTGTCACCCTACCAGTGAAGTAGAATGCTTAAAGGTGGGCTAGTTTTCGTCAATTCTCGAAAAAAAATAATTAATTTGTACTATAATGTTTCTGCCCTATGTAATCACTGCTGCGGTGCATGGGATGAATTAGAAAAAATATAATAAAATGCACTTGTGTTCTAAATGTACGGCCAAAACGAAATGGACACTGAGATAGTCAGTTGTATATTTTCATTAGTCAATGCATGAACGCTCAGAGAATCGCCAAGGAATTGTAACCTCTAATAATTTCGTAATAAGGTTCAAAAAACACGAGATGCTTTAATTTTTCTCATACAGAGCACAAAACTGCCAACGGCAGGGTATAACCAAAACGATAGGGTTAAATGATATCTTCCATCTTTAGTTTGTTAGTGTGTAAGAACAATTATTAGTTATTTAATAATATTTTTCATTTTTATTTGTTTAAATCGTTGTACTGCCGGCTTGTGTACAAATAAATTTCGTTTACCCACTGTAAACAAATTGTTTACAATGGGTAAATAATGTTTACATTTAGTAAACTCTTCGACAATGGTTATAAAAAATCAATAAATGAATTTAGACACTAGGTATAAGCCGGTAGTGACACGTATTTATTTAATCAAATACAAACGGCTATAGTTTTCTATTTGTATTCGTTGAATTTAGTGCCTTTCTATAAAATGTGCATGCATTTTAATGCCCTAATTTTGTGTACAAACATGCAAAAGTTTGAAGTTGGTTGATTTTTTTTTCATAGGTTTTTTGTTAGTTATACATTACTCGTGATGCATTTCCGTGTGCAATAAGCTTTATTTATTTTTTTAATCCATGCACTGGTAGTGCTGAACGTAACTTTATGGGGTTGGCTGGAGTGATATAGTCGAAATTGTTTTGAATTTTCAGTTATTTAGACACTACTAATTCAGTATTATTACATTGGGGATAAATAACTAAGACAGTAGATAAAATCATGCGATAGGCAACCGCAGCAGGTGCTTTTCTACTCTCCGCATTCCGCATGCCGTTGGTGTCCGTGTAAAAGTAAGATTTTACTGTATTCAATTGCAAAATATATTCACAGAATTTCACGTAGTTTGTGAGTAGGATACAAAATCGAAAAAAAAAACTAACATCGGTGAGTTTTAAAATGAGTTCTACTTAACTTATAAAGGAAAATATCACCACCATTAATATCGGTTTAGATTCCTAATATGTACACAAGTTATTATGCACAAAAGTTTGAAAACAATTAACTCAAAAGGGTTTGAGAACAGTCTAAATCTCACTTTCCGGGTTGATGCTATATTTTTGAAGTTTCCGAATTACTCAACATGACGTAGGTATCTACTCCTTTTTACTGTAAAGTCAACATAAAAATAAAATAGATTGTTGTTCAATGTTAATTGTGTTGGTAAAGATAGTCCCCAACCCCATTCATAAATGCTTCCAGTGTTTGATATATTCAACGTATATTAGTACAATCGAATCGCACTTAGCGTGTTATAATAGCATGTAGTCAAAAGATATTATTGTTCTTAAAGAAAAACATACTTAGCACAATATTATAAAAATGTTTAGTTATTTAGCTAATTAGTAGGTAGTTAATTATTTCTCGTCCTATCGAAAGCTGACTATATTTATTACTGGAAAAAAAAACTTCACTGTTTTCCGATGTTGCCATATACATAGTAACTATTTACCTCAAATCACTGTCTTGCAATTAGAAAATTTATATTTTTCTTGTTTTTAAGCGCGAATTAAGAAAGCACTTCGACATTTTACTGTTATAAAAGTTTATTATTTGTTAGACGGATTTCTTAGGTCTTGGCTACACTGAAAATGCGAAATAAGACTAAGCTATAATATTTGCGATTGTGAGGCAGCTTATTACAACCAACAGCATAAAAATATATACTGAAACAAAAGCCAAGTTAATAATGTAAGCACTTATCTAATTTTAATAGGCTGTTTGAAAATAATTGTAAAAACCGAAGACCATTATTTGTAGTAATAAGATTTTAAAATTATATATGCAAATATAGCTCCTCTCGTGCATGCATTGTAGCCAACACAATTTATTTAGTTTCATTGGACTCAGATACATTTATTTACACACTATTTGTATGGCTATGAAATGCTTGCATGTAGTCCTTCTAGAATATTCTATAGAATGGGAATATTAAAGTGCCACAATTAGCTTCGTTTAAAATTCTACGTTTCGTTCGGGGCATTGTATTTATTCGTTTGAATAGTAAACAAAGTATTGACGTTTGTATACGTAAGAGAATCAAAGATATTTATGAATTGCTAAGCTAATAATATCTTAACTTAGGTTGGAGTCCTATTAGTTCGATTTCTACTGAAAGACAACCACAACACGCTCACCTAAGCGAATCTTTAATTTAAAATTCGAATTAGTTACATAGATAATTATAAAGTTAAATAAGAAAAATAAAATGGCTCCCCTTTTTAAGGCAATAAATACCAAGGCAATAGTTATCTTTGCTATTTTACAATGTAATTTGCATTGTGAGTACCCGCCTCTCCAGAGAAAGAAAAAGGAAGGAGTCTTTTATTCTAAAGAAATGGAGGAGTTTTTAAATTTGTGTGTAAAAACAAATATGGCGAGAGATTTAGGCATCAGCTTGTTAATACAAATATCTCCTTAATACGTTACCGATGTGAACCTACAGTTACACAAGTATTTAGTTGAGACGTTGACGAAAATACTAGTTACACAAGTATTTAGTTCAGACGTTGACGAAAATACTAGTAACACAAGTATTTGGTTGAGAAATTGACGTAAATACTAGTAACACAAATATTTATTTTAGACCTTGAAAAAAATACTAGTAACACAAGTATTCAGTTGAGACGTTGGCGAAAATACTAGTAACATAAGTATTTAGTTGAGACGTTGAAGAAAATACTAGTAACACAAGTATTTAGTTGAGACGTTGACGAAAATACTAAGACCCTTGAAAACACAAAATGTTAAAGAATGTGGTCTAATATATAATCCAAAATAATAAAATAATAGTTTTACTGGATGCGGATTTTCACATTAATTCCTGTTGAACTCCATAACAGGTTATGGCTAAATTTGAGGGTAATAAAAGAAAAGAAGTGAGATTACTTGTGTGAACATTGTCACTGGACTCAATCAATGAAAATAAATGTAATCAAAGATGAAACATATAATTGATTAATAAGGCCTACTGCAGACAGATATATTCGTATATCGGCTTTAATGTTTGATAGCTGTGAAGTATACAACAATGCCCCAACGAAACGTCAGACTGACAGAACAAAAAAGCCCATTTGATTTAGCTCAACAACAGTTTCCTTCCGTCCATACAATATTGGAATTTTCATAGCATAAGCTTCCCTTCTGCATTTTTATTCATTTCCATACAAGGCTTTACCTGTTTCTCTTTTCCTAAATTAGTTCTCGTTTAAGAATAAATGTTGTACGCTAATTAATTATTAAAAAGATACATATAATATATGATTTCTGAATTTCAATGACCAACGCTTATAACAGCATATCTCTAAGAATATTGTGTGATATAACCTAATTATAAATTAAAAATAATAATGTCCTTAGTCCTTAATACGTCAAAAATTTCTAAATAAAATACCAAAACTATTCAGTACTTAATTTAAAGCCAATAATGAACGCTTATACGGAGTTATGATAAGTGAGAGTGATTCTAAAGAAAGAAAAATCCAAATTTTATCAGTAATTCGTCCTTACTGCTCTTTTAACTTGTGATCCGCTAGCTATATTTGGACTGTGTTTAAAAATGAACTAAGACCAAAACAATTAACCAACTATTTTTAATTTGATTTGATTCGAACTTTTTACTGCACATTGTTAATTTTGGGGCCTAGTTCATTTTTACATAACAGCCCATTAATCTATGGAGTATACATAAAGGTGCTCTACAATTTTGAACTGAATATAAGTATAGCGGATTGCATCGTAGTTATACTCACTCATAAACTATCGCTTCAAATATTTTTAACTATACGTAATTACAAGTTTGAGTATTTGTACTTCAGGTCGTGGCCTGGAAAACATTAATTTACATATTTTCATGAGACTATCAAAACTACATCCAACTAGTTGACCACGTAACACGAGGTCTCAGATCAAGTTGCAAATTACTCTTGACGAGAATGCAGATAGCATTTTGAAATGAAGTCAAAATTCCATAAGCTAGAAGACAATCTTATTAAGTTCATTTTTAAATAGAAGTAGGACTATGCTCAACCGTAAGAATAGTTTGGGATAGAGCGGCATATATTTGGCATATCGACGATCCCAACATATTATTTTGACTGACGTCAAAGCCAATTTCTGTAAGTTTACCAGTCCACGGCCTGGAGTGAATTATATGCATCATTTAAACCTAAGAGAACTTACGAACGCTAGAATTTTATAGATAGAAAAATGCATGAAAATAAATCATAATAGCGGTTGTTATTTTATTTTGTTTATTATTAGTCAATGTTTAGGTGAATTGAGATTTTAGTGGATAGACACGTTATTTGCAGAATATTTTCGTACGTTGTCGATAACGGTTAGACAATGTGGAGCAAATGTGTAAATTGCGTACGAAATTGTATTTTATACTGTGTAGGGAATGCCTAAAATGCGTTGCTAAGCAAAACAAACGAGGGGGTGCTTAAAGATCTTCGTGTGAAGGCTTTATATCTGATTAGTGTTAGTGAGGATAAAAAAATGCAATTTTGAACGTAAGAGGCATTATGTAGAAAACTCGTAACAGTAGCTCGGTATTTTATTAAAAATTGCTCAAATCCTATCAAAAAGATTTCTATCAAGATTTTTAATTATATCCTACAGTGCGGCCTAAATATTCTCCTTGCATTTTTTATATAAACTATACCAACTACTTTGTGGGACGTCGTTGCGGATAAGGCAAAATTAAGAAATAATTTCTCGATTGTACCGAAGCTAATGGTCTCGGAGTGGTTAAATGAAATATTTCCCCCAAACAAATGGTTTTGCTCCTAAAATCCTGAAGGTACAAAAGTGTGTAAAGCACCACGCTAGTGAATTCAGCTAGATTTTTTATTTTATTTTGTTAGGAATGTGTAGTCGTGTATTACACCATTAGCAAGACTGGATAATGGTTCTCTTATTATTTAATCTTTAGCTTTCGCGAGTCTCGACCACTGTCGGTTACCTTAAAATAATTCCCGAATTTTTGTATTTAGTTTTAACATAATGTTCCTCGTTTGAACGCCAATAACGAGAGTTTGTGCGACGTTGGGCGTATTTATTGTCACATATTTATTGGGTCCGCGTTCAAGGGTCTGCATGGGCGTTCAAATATGCTTCAGTGTATCTCGGAAACTGCCGAGTAATTTTATGTGAATGTGGATCAATCTTAGAGCTTTATCGAATTTGATAATAATTTACGGATGAATATTTATAAAAAAATTAATAACTGAACAAGAAAAAAAAAACTCTGTAGAGAAATACATAAACTCACTGTTTAGATAGTTATTCCTGCAAAATTGTGTAATGTAGTTGGTTTTTTATCTATTTTAAACAATGCTAGTTGTGTATTGAACGATATCGATATGAGCGGTTGCCATTAGGTGAAGATAGTTATAGGTGAATACTACGGTCCTAAAGCTTATAGTAAGAATCTAATAGTTACATGTTTTTAATATAACCTTATAAAGAATCCTCGTTTAGAAGAAATGTAACTATTTAGCATAATAATCGATGTGTCGGTCCTTTCTTAGGTGACGGATAGTTTTTTCGGCGTGTGTCGCCCTCTTCTTGTCCGTTAGCGCCAATGCGCAGCATATGCACAAAATACTCTAATCTAACTAAATGGAATTTTAATCACTTTTTGATACTGTGGATTCGTAGTTCCGTGGGTGTGTAGCTATGGGTGTTTCTTTAATAATATTAGTTGCAAAGATAGTATTTATAGTTGAATGAGTGTGGACAATAAGGGTGGTTAGTCCTATTAGATAGTCTATTGTGATATGTTCGAGCCAGTCGCCTTGGGGCGTCGCGGTCAACCACCATTTTAATCTTACTCTATTAGGTTCTTAAGTTTAACGCTTCTACGAGGTTTTGCCGTAACACGAGGGCAGTTTGTTTTTTTCTATTGGGTATTTAGTGGATTTGATATTTTGAGCCATTGTTTAGTGTTGCATAGTACTACTAATATTTTTGCTACTCGTCAATACGCGTACCGTGAATAGTTCTGTCCAATTTATAGGAATGGCATCATGAATTTTAAACGTGAGGACCAAATCTGGTTTTTTGTATTCAATTGTGAGTTAAATAAATGAAAAAAAAAAAATATAATAAAATTATTAGACGTGGGAAATACAGGATTTATTTTGCCAGTTCCTCTTAAATGTAAGTGAGAATTTCTAAAATATTTTTCTAGTTGGTAAGTGTTGGTGAATTAATTTTTTACATATTTTAGGTAACTGGTGTGCGTACACAAGTATTAAAACAGGTTTTTGAGCACGGGAAAAAAATGTTTATTTTTCTCTCCCTTTTTCTCTGTTCAGGAATTGCGCTACTCGGATTTGTTAGTGCTTACGTAACCATAGTTCCGTTTATATTAATGTGGTGCTAAACACTACTTGTCGACACCAATAAGTATATTATATTATAATTTAAGTTTTAAGTGACAGTGTTTTATTCAGTTAAACAAGACAAATGTAATGGGATCTTTGTATTAAGTATATTTGTTCAGTGTTTGAAATCTCACTACATTTATCCCGAAACAATGTATTACAGTTTTCAAATAATTTGCCATAGCGACATGTATTAAAATATACCAAAAGATTCAGCTTTTAAATATAATAACATCTCGTACTCCTTGTTAGGTACGAGAGACGGCTTCTTTGAAATATTACACTATTAACTATAATTATTAATTTAGCGTTCCTCTAAACACTGCCACTGTTGAAATTGCCCATTATAACTGCATTCTGTTTTTATTATCATTGTTTCTTGTTATATTTTTGTTATTTTTAGCAAAGCTTTGTAGGCGCAAACACTATTATAATATAATAATATATAAAGAAATAATAGTTTGATGATCGCTAGTCCTTATCTCATGTGTAACTTTGGATCTGTCCGTGTAATAAAAAAAAATATAGGTGTTTTAAGATACTTAATGAGTATATATCGCACTGCTATTACGAGACTGTATCAACTCAAAATAAGGTAAATTTGAGATAATTCATTTTTCATACGTAAAATTCAATTCCCTACGCGTCAATAAAACCGTCGTTCAAATAGTCCAAGAAATAGTCAAGAAATGGCGTTACAAGTCATTCTTCATGATTGACTGACTGTTGTTATCCCCCTACGCAACATTGCATCATCTTTAGTTACGGTTGAAATTCGAATGGTGAGGACATGTCGCTTTGCGTTTAGACCGCATTATTTTGGATTGAAACGTTATTGCTGAATCAGGTATGTTAAAATTCAAGTATTATTTCGACTTAATACATTATTGTTGATTTAAAACTAAATATGACCATGGTGTATTTCAAGTTGTTACACTATTGTTCATTTACAAAAAAACGATTTTGAGTAATATTTTGACTAACGACATTCTTTTTGGTTTAGTAAGTAAGTTTAGACTTAATACAGTTTTGTTGACGAATTTTTATTTACTAGTTTTTTGCAGTAACTTATTAAAATTTCAAAAATATAATTATTGTTACTCACAGTATTTAAAATCACACGTTCAAACAGTAATGTTTAAAGTCATAATAAAAATATTACTCTATGATTATAAAATAATTTTGAGTTACTACATTATAGGTGACAAAAACTTTTTACTTCATAATTACATACTTTTTGCTTATTTGTAGCATGAACCGTGGGCGGCTTCTAGTAGATATGGCGACCAAAACTACGTCTATCGATGAGGAAGACAAGGAAAACAACATAAACGAAGGAAATATTGCATCCAACCAAAGAAAATATTACATTTCACCCCTGCACAGTGACCATAGTGATTTTGACGATTCGGACTGCGACCCTCATTTCATTCCTGAGTCAACAGGTAATGTTCCCAGTTTACTTCAGGGTGCACCACCAAGACAGCGAAGTAGTTCTTCGTCAAGTAGCTCTTCTGCAAGTAGTTCCAGTTCATCTTCATCAAGTAGCTTAGGCGACGAAGCAGAAAATAATTTAAATCCCGTTGCTTCTTCTAGTGGATCAGCACGTCAAAATACTTCAGAGGTAAATGCTTCAGAAGTGCAGGAAATCGTAAGAGGCAAGAAAAGGGTAAGAAATGAAGCGAATTGGAAAAGTAAAATTGCAAAAAGTCTTCGAAACACAGGTAAGGGCTACATATCAAATGGTAAAAAACACGTTCCTGCAAGAAAGATGGGTCCTCCGTGTGGAGACAAATGTCGATGGAATTGTCAGACTGATAAATAATCAATTAAAATTTAGGTACTTTTTTCTTATTCTTGTTTTGGTTTTGTTTAAGAAAGTTTATTTTGTTATTACTTTATTTAAATAAGTTCAACATGTTTGTATAAGGTTGTAAATAATCTCTTTTCATACAAATTTACAAAGATTTATATGTGATTTTCATACTGATGTTTATGATAGTGACAATTTGTAAAATGACTGGTTATTTCTTAAGAATATCAATAAGTAGAAAACTTTGATTTAAAAAAATCTTTGTATAATTCAGTTTTATAGTTATTTCTTTTGATAAATACATTATTTGTCTTTATTTACTGGCTTTATTTACATCCTAACCTTAGTCTAAAATAAAAGAGCTATAATGTAAAATTATATTAATTCAAAAAAGTTACTTAAAATCGTACAAAAAAAATCCAAGTCAATTGTAGTAAGTCAAAATATTTCACTTATAACTACACAACTAAAAATAATTCAATTTTTTTTTAAATTTGTTCAGACAATAGAGTATTAAGTCAAAAATTGGAAATAACTTGATAACCTGCAATCTTTTAAATAATTCATAAATACAGAAATCCCTTAATTTTATCAGTAATCTTACTATAGTGTTCACTTTTTTATAATCTTTAACAGGAAGCGAGTAATCAGTTTTCTGTCGTTCCTGAAAAAAGCTTCATTTTGAGTTGATACACTCTTGTAATAGCAGTGCGATATGTATAATGAATACAAAATAATACTGTCTGTGGTGAATATCGAATTTTATGAGCTTATTAAAACTTAATTCCGTGATTATCGGTATTTGCGACGAATGTCGTTGCGGTGTGCTAATAATGTATACTTTGATAATGCACGTCTCTGTTGTAAGACGTCACTGTAAAGTCTCTTTTAGACGGTCAAAATCGTTTGTTTAGCTTGTATGTACACAAGCGTAATTGCTTAAGAATAAAAACTAATGTGTTGTAGCATAACATTGTTTGAAATCCTTACAAATTATTTGCCAGACGCATTTTAATGTTATTGTAAGTTTTTATTTCTTGTCTGCTCTGTTTTTTTTATTTTGTATTATTTTTCTACTTCTACTGTTATATTCAATAAGATTGTCTCATCGTGCCGACAAATGGTTTTTCTTTCTTTCTATAGACGTCTAGCTGCTATCTTGAAATGGACATTTATAATATCTATCACTTAACATAATTGCTTAACAATAAATATTGACCGTTTAAAAGAGCTATCATCTAACCAAATTTACCAGAAAAAAAAAACCTAAAATATCACACAGTCCACTATAAATTCAGGAGTAATTTTATGAATCTTCAAAATTTCATGGTAACTTCGGTCAGATAAATAGTAAGCTCATTTTGATTGTAACTTATATAGGTTAAGGATTAACCAGATTGTATATCTTTGTCTAAACTCAGCTTTGTCCTGTAGATGGACCGTGTAACATTGGTCTAATGTAAGAATTTATCATGGGAATATTTAAGGTATGGTTAGGTATTGTTATATGTGGTGGAGTGGTATTGATGGCGATTGGATGCTTCCCATGGTAACTTCACGTCATGTTATCATGTAAAGGTGAATACGTAGAATGTAATGTCCAAAATGTAATTACTATAAAATGTCCTTAAAATTCAGAAAAAAAAACTATTTTGGAATCGTCTTGTTTTATACTGATTTGCGTAAACATTGTTTAAAAAAATGTTGATAAAATGTTATTTTTGTACAAGAAGACCGCTTTGAGTAGTCGAGACGCGCATTATCGAAAGCGTATCACAGATTTTTCAAAAAAAAAAGTTTGTAACGAAGCTATTGTATTTCATAAGATGCCAAGTTAGCTCGCATGGACCAAGGATATAATAAGAAGTAGCTCACATCACGCTGACGGTATAGCATTTTACATAGATGGTTTAAAATAATATTTTGAAGGTGTCCTCTTTCTTCATGTTAGTTTCGTGTATACAGTAATTTTGTGATTAAATGTTAGAATTACGCGGCATGGTGACAAGCGACAGACTGATTTTAGAGCAGGTTTTAACGGACAGGAGCTGCTCTCGCGCAGTATTATAGAGGGGGTTGTTATGTGCTCATTTATTAGAATTAAATAAACGAACGCTTTAGCTGTGAATAGGAATTGAACGTAGTTATAGGGTTGGTTCTCTAATTGATGTTTAGTCTCGATTGTAGAGTGTTTGTTAACCAAAGCATATCCGTATCTAATGTTCATGTGATGAATGAGTGATTAAAGTTTAGATGAAGTGATTAAGAAAAGAGAATCTAAAGAAACTAAAGTTTTTGAACGAAACTGAATAAAATAAGAACCCACGCTGGGCGCCAATTGTTTAATTTATGCATGACAATGAGATAAACCCACTTATGAATTGATCAATCGAATTTTATTTAGCAGATCTGACTCCATTTAAAAAATTTATGAAATTTAAATTACAAGAACATTAGTTTATATTGGACATTGCACATAACTACCCCCCGAGTAATAATGTAGAAGAAGATAAAATATCCATTAGGCGTATCGGTGTTAATGAATCTAGTTCACAATTTATATATTATAAAAATAAATAATAGTCTACTATGCCAACTGTCTGTTCAAATGTTGTGAAAAATATAAGTGTTAAATGTTGTCCTATAAACCGTATAGAATATTGTTTATCTGAATATTTAGTAGTTGATGCTAGATGCATTCTTGATTTTTCTTACTAATGTTTTGTTTTGGCACTGTATTAATTACCTTCTGACAAAAAATATATAATGAATAAAATGTTCCGTGCAGTTTTATTTTTGAGCTCTACCGGGGCCAAAGCGAATTCTTATATTTTTGCGTTATCTATTTGTACTTATGTCAGTGATTTTATTCATTGGTAAGTATTCTTATGCCTGGTTCCTATATTCGAGAAGCTATTCGTTTTGCTAATGGACGGTAAAAATTTTGTTAAAAATTCAACGTAATTTTACCGTTCGTAAGCAAAACGAATCGTTTCTTGATTATAGGAACCGGGCATTAGTACTGTGAAAGTGCCCTTGAGGATATGTGCGGTAAGTATTTTAGGAGATACATCCATTGCAAACAGTCATCATCTTCCTACCCTTCTCTCGATTTTATATAGGATGTATTTTAAAAGAGGAACACTAACTTAAATCACTGAAATGGCTGACTCTAGCATGCAGATACAAAAAAAAAAAATTGAAAAAAGACTCCGTTTACAAGTTTGTTCGTTTGAATTCCCAGGTATTTTTGCCTCCGTTTTTTATAAAAGTAGCTGGAACGTGTAGAGTTAAACATTTTAAATGGTACATAGGTATTTTAATTTTGGAATTTTGCATTCCATTACTCAGAAAATCCATAAAAACTAACTTCGAAATTTTATTAAGTATAATGAAACAGTAGTTATTTACACAATAATTTATTAACAATATCTACATCTAAACGCTATTCAACATACTATTCTTCATACTTCATTACAACTTTACCTAATTTTCCTTTAGGCACATCAATAGATGGTAAAGTTTCAGTCACGATGCCTGTAGCAACTGTCACATTGTTCTCTCGTATCGTGAAAGGCTGGCCTTGCATCATTACCATGTCTTGAAGGAGGGTGAGGTAGACGTCCCCGTGGTCTCCTGGCATCATCATATTCATGGTTGGATCTGGAAGATATGTGTTTTGAGGTAAGATAAGCAGTAGTAAGAACCTACTTGAATGATGATGCAGGAGCTAGGGACTATAAGTACATACTACCCGTATTATATTGTCGACTAGCAGTTCCCGCGCGGCTTCGTTCGCGTGTACGTATTTATATATTTTGCGCGCAACCCTAATTTATTTTCTAAAATAAAAGTAGCCTAATTTACTCCACCACCTATCTGCCAGTAAAAGCCCTGTGGAAATCAGTCCACCCGTTCCGGAGATTAGCCGGAACAAACAGACACAAAAATTAAAAAAAAAACTGATATTTAGGCATAGGTATCGTGCAAAAACTTATATTTATTTATATTGATGTTTCATTTTAGTCATCGGCACAATCAACAGTCAACAGGTCCATTAGCATCAAAAGGTTCATATTTCCGTTCAAGTTTTTACGTCTATATAATATAAGCATGTGTGTGTGTGTAGTTACGAGAGCCTGTACAAAAAAAAAAACTAATTGAAAAAAGCGCAGCTATATATAAACTTAACAAGCTCCAGCCTACAAACCCATTATACAAATATAATCTAATTATCTATATAAATAAAAATCAATACGTCCATTAGCATCAAAAGGCTCATATCTGCGTATAAGTTTTTACGTCTATTATATGTGTGTGTAGCTAAGAGAGGCTGTATAAAAAAACTTCGTAAAAAAAGCGCAGCTATATATATAAAATTAACAAGCCTAGCCTACAAACTCATTATACAAACAATCTATCTACCTATATATATATATATATATATATATATATATATAAAATTTTTGTGTCACTGTTCGCGATGAATTCCCAAACTATTAAACCGATTTAAATAAAATTTTACACACTGTGTGCAAAATTTATTGCGTTACTGGGGTTTTATTCGGTTCGATTGCGAAACGATTCTTTCACTCCGTTGTGTTCGATATCTTAGAATCTGATCGCAAGTCTGTGCCTCATCGATACCTTAGCTGTAGTAAAATCAAACGTTATTTATTATAATACATTACCTAAATCAATTCTGCAAGCAATATTCCAAGTTCTACTGAACATTTGCTGTGAGTACTTCGAGAATATCGGTTTCTTCCGTCCCCCTTCGTTTCGTGTTAGGAAGTATATTTTTGCTTTATAATGATTACTCATTTGACACGACTTGGCCGCTGTGAGAAGCATGCCCGTTTCTACTGACTTGATCTTCATGCCTCGCAGTAGCGCGCCTACGTTGTCACCAGCTACGGCCTGGAATAAGGTAATAACCGTCTAGAGTATTTTTTATTGCAGACACACGGTCTACATCATGGTAAGCACCACACTGAACACAATAAAAATAATGTATTGTTACGGGGTATTTTGGAGATGCTATAAAACACCGATGAGCCTGTGGTAAAAATAGAGAGAAGAGAGTTGCACAACTCTGGACTTACTAGCTTTTATTGTAAGTATATATGTTATGGACTAAAAGCGAGTTCCTATAATCAAGAAACGATTCGTTTTGTTTACGGACGGTTTAGTTTTCGTTGAAAACGAATCGTTTCTTGATTATAGGAACCGGGCATAAGTGATTCAACATTGCGATATTTAAAATTCCTGGGTAATATGAATAATGAAATCAATGAACACGTTATTTATAAGTTATTTATCACATTGTTTGACTATTATGAATTTACTACGTAACTGTTGGGCAAGTTGATTATTAAGGTACATTAGGCAGGGCGCTAGGACCAAGAACATACATGGAAGGAACATCGTTATTAGCAAACGCGCGCTGCTACTGAGCAGTTGTTATCTATTTAGTTAGAAAAAGCTAATAAACGCGGGCAGGTTACCTATATTCTTTTTATTTTGAGTTGAAAACTAATACGAAACTGCGGTAATTAGTAATTACTATAAAAAATGTGTTTGAATTAACGTTATGGAAGAGTGACGTCAGTAGAAAGAGGAGAGAGAAAAGTAAAGTAAAGTTGTAAAGGTTAAAGGTTGTAAAGTTTATAATATTGACTACTCATATTGAGCAGTTTTTAAACGGTCTGGACACTATGAATAATCACTTGATCCATAAAATATATACTCGAGTTTTAATTGTGAAGTTTGCATGAAGTTTAGCAGGTTTGTTTTATACTATTAAATTAGTTAAAAAGTGCACACGAATAAGCTCGTCAATGCACTGTCGAGTTAGTTTCCTTCCCAAAGCTCCCCGAAAATTCCCAGCCGATCTCAATTAAAGATAAAGTACCTGGATGACCGAAGCTTTGCTCGGTTTTTTTTTCTTAAGTTTTCTAAAAATGAAACCTAGCTAGATCGATTTATCGCTCCCGAAACCCCCTGCATACTAAATTTCCTGAAAATTGTTGGAGCCTTTTCCGAGATTCAGATTATATACATACAAGAATTGCTCATTTAAAAGTATTAGATTTGGTATTCTCTATAATCTCAATACTATACACATTGTAGCACTATACATAAGCAGAGGTTTTCTGTAGCTTGGAGGTACATCTAATTGGGTAAATGATATCATTCTATATACCTAGAATACCTACCCAATAATAAAAAAAAAAAAATGACGAACCTCAGAAACACTCTTTTTAAATATTTGCAAATCAGAAATTGTTGTCTTAATATTGTATCCAAATCCCAACAGGTCAGCTTCATCATTCCTTTTCACAATGCCACGTTTTATAGTGCCTATAACTACTGTGCCCCTGCCAGGCACGGTGAAGGCATTGTCAATAGGCATTAAGAATGGTGACTTGAGGTCTCTGACTATAGGAGGGACGTATTCATCCATGGTTGTTAGTAGTTTTCGTATTGATGGAACTCCTGAAGAATATGAATAAGGTATGTTTGCACTTTATTTTAATCATATAAATTATAAATTGTAGATGTTCTTGACAATTTTTTTTTTATTTTTATTGGGTATTGGTTTGTGAGAATAGTAGCCAAAAATAGAGTTGTATTTAGTTACAAAATGTTACATAAAAGAATGAAGTAGCTAATATTAAAGAATTTTAATGATGGAGCTGAGTCTCGTGAGAGAGTCCATGATCCGGATTGAGAGCGATTTAGCTTGGGCATTGGCTAATTTGATACAATATAACTGCCTCGCCACACTTGGGTTTTGGTTAGTCTGACACAAAGTCGCCACGCTTAGGTACTTCCCAACACATTCCGATTTCGCGGCTCCATGAGTAAGGCGAAGAAAATGTATGTGGCCTTTAGCCAAACCTACATATATATGAAGGGAACATATGACATACAGAACACACAGAATGGAAGAATTAATACGACAGTTTGTCTTTCCTGTTAGAAGCAAAGAGAGGACAACAAGTACAGTGTTGTTATGGTCTCGCTTATTAGTACGTAGTAAAAATCTGTTGAAATTTGTATGCCGCCAGACAGGCAAAATGTGATGCACTACGATATGTTTTAACAACATTGTCTACCATGTTTTGAGCAAATAAATTATTTTTGTTTTGTTATTTACACACCAAATTCCGATTCGTCACCATTTAATGCCTTTAGTGCAGATCCACAAATCATAGGAACAGTGTTCCCATCATATCCAAAGTCTGATAGCAATTCTCTCATTTCAATCTCAACAAGTTCTAATAACTGAAACAATAAGTTTAACACCATTGAACAAACATTTAAAACCGTACCTACTAAAGATTAATTCTAATAGGTAAGGTAAGCACATCACGGTAAAGCTGCTGAGTGGTGGCCGTCAGCTGCGGTATATTTTTGATACTACATCACTAACTGATCTAGGCTTGCTGGCCGGTTAAGATTCCTCGATTTAGCTGAACAACCCCTTCCAGTGACTGGTATCTGAGACACTGTGACGTTTTACTAGATTCGAAATATTCAGCATGAGGAGGAGAGTTGCAATCCAGATACTTCGCGCTAAGTGGTTTAGTCTAGACGCGGAAATTCTAACCGCCCAGCAAGCCTAGGTTAGTGATTACGAAACAATGTCTTCTCTATTATTAAACGCTATTACTAATACATACTCACAGCTATATCCCCGAAAGGGCAGGCAGAAGCGTATTAAACACCCACATTTTGCCAAATGGATTGGGGAGTGTAAGCAATAGCTTAAGATCAGGGTCGCATACCTGTAACTTGAACTAACTGTTGCAAGGAAGTTTGAGCCCTCTCAAAGTTTCACTGAAGGTTAATCATTTCCCAGTGAGTTAATAATTTCCCAGTGAGTTTATCATTTCCCAGTGAGTCAATCATTTCCCAGTGTGTTTATTATTATTTTTTATCCTTTTTTTTCTTTAATAATTTTACATTTGACAAAGAAAATTGAGGTGAACAATTTTATGAAATAAATATATTGAATTTGAATTTGTCAAAGTATAAATCTCAAAGAGATGGATACTTGATTAAATGCAAACCGGTTACTTTCAGATATCATAAAACTTACCTCATTATCAACTAAATCAGCCTTATTTATAAACACCAATATATGCTGTATGCCAACTTGTTTAGCCAATAACAGATGTTCTCTTGTTTGAGGCATAGGGCCATCATTTGCGGCCACTACCAACACTGCAGCATCCATTTGTGAAGCCCCTGATATCATGTTTCTTACATAGTCAGCATGACCTGGACAGTCAGTGTGTGCATAGTGACGGAGTTTTGTGCTATAACCAAGATGGGCTGCATTTATCGTAATTCCTGAAAAAATTGGTTGTCTGTAAAGTTGGTTTACAAACGATAATTTTACGTGATAATGTCATAAGAAAACAGTGGAAGAGAGATAGATGCGTCACAAGCCGAACGCTTAGGCCGATCATGCCTCTCTATTGCTTGTTCTGCGCTCTCGCTTGCACGCTCAGCTCAGGTGGGACGTGACAATGAGTCATACTTTTTCGTGCGTGCAGCCGGCGTCGTTCACATTCACTTGCAGTTGTCATTGTAAATTCGTTTTTAAAATAGAAATGAGAAGAAAAATTATACATGATGCTCCAAAATTAATTTGTGTTTGTTGTGGTTGTCTATTTTCTTACACAATTGAATGGTTTTCGTCCCTAATCATGAAATATATGGGACCTAATTAAAATGTAACTCTAAGTGGCTAGGCCTGGCTCACTTAGTAGCACATGCCTAGCATTGAGCATCTGACTACAGGGATATAACAGAGCAATGTAAGACCATGATATCACATTACTCCGCTCCATAACCAAATCAAAAAGCGTTTCCGCGCGTAGTGATTAACCACCATTACGAACCTCTGGCTTTTTCCTCTGGGGCTCTGTCAATTTCATCATACGAAACATATTTTGCCAACCCATCCTTAGACAAGATCTTCGTTATTGCTGCAGTTAGCGTAGTCTTTCCATGGTCTACATGCCCTATAGTTCCTATATTACAATGTTTTTTCTCCTCAATTTGTTCATCTGCTTTGGTACTAAAAACATTGCACGAAACTCGAAATACGTTAACACATAACCTATTTTTTGTCAGTAAACTATGTTTTAAAGGTACTTTTGCTGTGAATGTACAATACAAAGACTGTAATATGAGTTTTCCACTCATGTTATTGAAAATATTTTCTGTTTTTCATTTACTATTTGTGATTCTTAGGTTACGCTGATATTGACAGATGTCACAGGCAATAGGCTCACACAGCTGTATAATCTTTGTGATAAACCAGAGTATACAAACACTTGTGTTATTATGGTACGTTTACACGCACGCCGTGCAGCCTGGCAAGCAGCGTGCCAAGCAAGCTTTTCACACCAGGGCTGCCAGTAAGGACAACTTATTTTATACCGCTAAGACTCGGAAATTATACAAAATCATGTACTTACACAAAATCAGTGTTGTACAAGTATAGAACGTCACTTTTTGGGGATTTTAGTAAAAGGTGTTTTAACTTTAACGTATAAGGATTTAACAGTTTATCACAGACATGATTTGTTTTAAGTACCTCTATGTGTATGTACGTACTTTTTACGCTATAACATCAGCAATGACATTGTATCCAATTATACAATGCAATCTACTATACAAACAGGATACAAAAGATAACCGATATTATACCAATTTTGTATCCAATTTACAATCTCGCAGCCCTGTTTCACACACTTGCAGGCATGGTCCGTAGGGTATCTGTGGACATGGTAGTCAGTGCAAACATGGGAGCCGATGTAGACGTAGATCTCGTGGGAGCTACTGCTTTGGGCTTGATCTATTGTTATTGAAAAAAAAACAGCCCGACATAATTATGCATGCGAAATTTTACTTAAAACTATTAGGTTTTACAATTAAAAAATCATTTATGGTGTAAAAACACTTTTCAAGTAGCCAAAACTTTAAATTTCATTTTTTTATTTGACATGCGTTATAACTATTTTTACATCGAAGAGTGCTTTAACAAAATTCGTTACTTATTTTAGTGGGATCTCTTTTAATGAATTTACTACCCTCGCTAACTTTTGAATATATTTTTTTATTATTTCTAATAAACATGAACTTATATAACCATGATAAGCTGTGTTTCGTAACTGTTTTAAGGAAAACATAAATCTATTTTATTTACTGCACATCATTGATATGCGATTAGTTACAATTCTCTAATCGTCAATCAATCAATCAATACTAACTTTAATCCTAAGAATTGGCACTATTTTGTTTCTTATTTTTTTGGCCCTGATAAACAATATTAATTTGTATTAAAAGAATAGTTCAGAAACATCTTTCTGAAGTCTTCTTTTGCTTTCGATTCGTGCATGATAAAGGTTCAGACCATTCCGATATATTTGGTGTCGTCAAAAATTAATTTCGATCGTTACGTCGTCTGTACGCCACGAAGATGAAAACTATATTAACGCGGCCGAGCGCGTGTGTGTGTGTAAACAGCACACAAGCACATTCACCCTTTGAAGTGTGTCAAAAAACCGACAGTCGTCCCGATCGGCGCCAAGCGCGTGCACATTCACGCAAGCATGCACAAACAGCCAGTTCACATGCTTGCGTCGTTGAATGTCGGTTTGAACGCGAGCGTGTGAACGCAGCCGTTAGTCGTCCCGATCGGCGGCAAGCGCGATCACATTCACGCAGGCATGCACAAACAGCCTGTTCACATGCGTGTGCCCGTGCATGTGCTCGTTGAATGTCGGTTTGAACGCCAGCGTGTAAACCCACCATTAGACTTTGTAAGGTTTATGGTCGTTTAAAAACCAAATAGTTTTTTTTGTGCATCTGTGCGTCTACTTTTTTTTTTTTATATTATAGGGGCAAAACGAGCAGATGGGTCACCTCAGGTCACCTGTTGGTATGTGACTACCGTCGCCCATGGACACCTGCAACTCAAAAATCACAAGTGCGTTGCCGGCCTTTGAGAAAGGAATACGCTCTTTTCTTGAAGGTTTGAAGGTCGTATCTGTCCGGAAATACCGCAGGCGACAATTTGTTCCAACGATTGGTTGTGCAAGGCAAAAAATTTCTGGAAAACCGCACAGTGGTGGATTGCCAATTATCCAGGTGATGGGGATGAAAGTTTTGTCGCGTTGAACGATGGCGAAACGTTGCGGCCGGTATAAGTCCGAACAATTCCACATTTCGTGAATAAATCGTTGCTCTGCGGAAGACCTTGACACTGTTTATGTAATAGAGTTAAGTATTATTCTGCCGTCCTTTAACTAAAAAGCCGTTAACCCTCAAACGGCAATTTTTACTTTTTGATTGCAAGCGACAAAATTCTCTGTCTTTGTGTATAGTTATTATGAATACTTACTATATTGCCAACAATCATTAATCTAAGTTTCATAGTTTTGCCGAAACAAAGATTCCTGCGTTTTATGCTATTTCCTCGAAAACAACTTTTTGGGCTTAACGGCTTTCTAGTTAAAGGACGGCAGTATTATTTATTACTGAAGTCATGTTTGAGATGCGGTATGTATAACAGTATCGGTAACTGTATCTGTAACAGACAATATATAGGCCTCCTCTTCTAACATTTTCCACTGGGTCCGTGAGTTTTAGGTCGTCTTCCCATCTCGTTTGTTGGCGTCCTTTATTTCGTTAACCGTCCATAGGGTACCAGTCGGAGAAAATTGTGCTCCATTTATTACGTGGATCACGGATTATGTCTAGCTGAAATTTATAGCTCTTTTTAGTATCATCACAAGCTACAATTTCAGAAAGTTTCAGACTTTTACGCATGTTCCCTTCAAAGCTATGAAATGTTGAACACACTTTTTTAAATTTGACCTACCTTTGCTGTTAAACAAAAGCATTTAGTGACTATGAACAGGTGTCATTTTGTAGGTTATTTAATGGAGATCAAAAATGCTTTGGCCACTTATGACGAAAAATGTACTGGAAACGAGATATAACAAGAAATGTAGTCTTTTTTCATTCAATTGTTAAAAAAAAAGACGCCCCACTTGTGCAAACTGCGTCTTTTACTATTTATCCAAAAATAAAAATGCGTGGAAATCGAAATGTCCATTTTTCATCATAAAACAGCTAGGTTGACTGGGCTCAGCGGATTGCATTGTATAAAAATAAGGCTATGTTCAGATGACGGGCGCTAAGCACGGTGTTGATGACGCACGTGCACCCGTTAGTATGTTTACTACTTGAACAAAATACAAATACGCGTATCAAACTTCCGTAAGTAGTATTCGTAGTTATGAAAGGCATACGGTTGTACTCACGTGGCTCAGGCTCAGGCTCGATAAGGGTACAGAACCCTTATCGAGCCTCAAGGGGTGCAGCGATTTGTCCTGAATAATGAGGTTTTTTGTACATGCAAAACATCCATTTTAGATTTTTAATGGACATAGACAATATTCTAGTATATTTTTCTAAACGTTTATTGTGTATTTTCTATAATTATATTTCAATCATGGTTCGATAAAGCCACGTAAATTCTATATTAATAATCGAATACAATTTTAAGCTGTTTTAAGCACCTTTAGCGTAATTGATATATTGTTTTGACTTACTTTCTTTTAATGCTTACATACATTTAAAAGTCGGATCTTTCATTCAGCCAAACGAACAATGAAAGAGATAGACACAATATTGCATAACATGTAAGTTTAGAACTTAACAAATACAAGTTTCTTGAAACTTTAAACAATGAAATTAATCAGGTATAATGTATGTGGGTAGGTACACATATACATATTATAATTAACAATAGAAAGTAGTAGACTAGGCAAATAATTATTTGGGTTAGGTAATATGTAGACCTAGAAACGCCTAGCGTTTGTAATAAAAATTAGGCAAGATTTTTTTATATTTGTATTTTCGGACCTTAATACTAAAAGACAGTCAAACAAATAAAAAGAATGGAAATCACAGACACCTTTTCCTTAAAGACGTATATAAAGGATTACATTGCCTTATAATATTTTGTTTGGCTTGACTCTCCCCATTGATGAATATACTTCTTAAATCATCGTAAAAGGCAAACAATTTATTCATTTTTGAAATACAAGTATATTTTTTGCTTCTATTGATATTGTGACAAATATGCAATATTTTTAAGATATAGTATTTCTTTTTTACTTTATTTCTCAAGGTTTTAAGACTGCCTGAAAATTTATTACAAATTATCTTTAATTTTATAATATTATGTAACTGGTAAGTTTGCTTACTGCAAAGGAATGTCACTTTTACAAAACATAACTTCTACAGTGAACTTTGCCAACTGTGTAACACATTGGCTATTCCCGTCTTGCTCACACTATGTAGATGTCCTACTCCTTCAACAACTATCTACCGAAACTAAAAAGTTAGCTAAAATTAAAGTCCTTGAATTTAATGTGCAATTTAGTGTAATTGGTCAAGTAGGATACTGTTCATACATCACTGCTTTCTTAATTCAAAATATTATTATATATTTCGTTGCTATGCATTTCTTACAGTACATTTTTAATTTAAATTAAGAACATCATTTCCAATAGACGACAGCGTAATGCTCCGTTGCTATATAAAAACTGATTGTTTAACCCATACATAAACCATAGATTATGGTTATAGAAAAAAAGCGGTTTCAGAGCCTAAAGTAGCCCCTACCTCAGTTACAAATGTCAAGGTTCTCGTTATACATTCCATAGAGTACGAAACAATCATAAATTTGTGTCTATGCTTTTAAATATACAATACACAGCAGAGACATATATATAGGATGCTCAAATTCATAAAACACAACATAAGTGTTTTTGAAGTGAGCACTTCTTTTGGCACGTTTGTGCACTTTTGCTATGGGAAAAAGCACTGAACTCGTGACCGTCACGCTGATAATACATATATAGATACACTAGAGGGCGCTAATCTAAACATTCGAGTTCTGTCAGCTCCTTATTAATTAATGTCACCAACCTGCTAATGTAACGTTTTAAGTGCGTCGTTTAAGTTTTCACTTCTGTCGGCAGTCCCATGACTGCCTTTTTTTTTTTAAATGATGTTTTGTAATTTGAGCAAAGGCACAAAAGTTTATTTATAAGTATATGGAATGTAATTACGATTTTGATTTTTGGAACTTTAACACGTAAAATTTCAAAAAGAGAGAACCGCTCTTAAGTGACGTCTTTCCGTTTTAAGTTTTTAAGAGTTTCCAGGAATCAATTTCACTCATTCCTATCACGGTACATATAAATTGAACACTGAACCATTTGTATAACGTGTATACAATTGCTACATATTGTTATTAAGCTACTTTATAACTAGGTATGTATGTATAGGTAGATTTACTTTGACGACGATATTTCAGCATCTGTCTCTTAATTCTCTTCTAAAATACTTTTTTTCTCTCGACAATCATAAACAAATAGAAAACTCAATATAGCAAATGTGTGTTCTTTCATTTGGCCATCATACACATTTTGCTTGAAATAAATTTAGATTATTAAAAACTTTTCAAACATACAACTACGCTGCAGAAATAATTATCATGATGGGACATGGCAAAAAATTCTTTGCACCACAAATTTTATGACAATTCTGAGTAGAACATGGAGTTTTTTTTAAGCATTAACATTTTTTTTTTTATTTAACTCTTGCAGTACAACAACGAAATAAGATAATCTGGGACCAGTTATTTGTTATTGTAATCACAGACGCAGAAATATTGAGTATATTGTTTGTAAAACGAATTTAACTGAGATAAAATCTAAATAACTAAAAAACGCAAGACATTGTTGTTCGGAGCTTTTCGCAAAACATAAATGTTTTTAAGAATTATAAACGAGTAAAACCTAACCCTTGTACGCCATTGTCACATATATGTGACAAACGAATATTTGTTCTTTTGTAAAGTAATGGTTTAAGTGTCATTGTATTTTGTGACATATTTGTGACAATGTCCAAAAGGTTAAGTAAGCCCAATTAGCATTGCGTTAATAAATGTTGTTTTATTTTAAACATAGTGGTAGCTGCGTAAGGCGGACAAAAACAGATGAGTCCTATAAATAGACTACCGTCCTTATCATCTTATCGATTCTTTCGAGAACATTCTTTAAAATTATTGCATTTCTTCTTGTTTGCATTTGTTTTAGTGATGGTTAATTAAATAAATAAATTTTGCATTTCTTGTTTTATTTCACGAACAGTATAACTTGAACTGTCATTGCATAGACTTACCGTACGATGATAGGTGAACATATACTGGAACGCGGTAGCTTCTGTAGCAGTTTTACGTTTTTTTTTTATTTAAAACACATATTGTGTATACATTTTAGCTCTCTACACTTCTGCTACATTTAAAGTTCAAGTATTTCAAATTCCACATTCCTCCGTGCGCGTAATTTGTTTAAATAGGGGCACAAAGAATCCTTTTCACATATTAATATATAGATACTAGCTGCACACAGCATGCCTTGCAATGCCTTTTTTAACGATTAAAAAATGGTGGGTGGGTGGAAAATACTTTACGACCTATTCTCATACCTACCAAATATACAAAAAAAATATTCGGTAGAGCCGTTTCGGAGGAATTCGACTACAAACACCGTAACACAAGATTTTGAAATAGCTGTTATAACATTTTTATTGTAAAGTAATAATACATTATTATTAGATGTTAATACTGGCATTGCAGCATGTGACTAACTCTTTGCAAAAAAATTAAAATTTGAAATTCTTATTTCGCTGATGGCCGAAGACCAACCTTACATAAATGAGTGGTTATGTTTATGATTAGGATGATAGTATATTTTGGTACCTAGTTGTATGTATATAAAAGTAAATCTATGTATAGTCCATACAAGTAGTTTGATTCCAAAATGTTGTCAGTTTTAAAATGTACACAGTTTACAACCTGAACAGATACCATAAAGATGTCTTCACACCACATATTGGTCGTTCACAGTTTGAAAATGCAGTGGAAAGTACAGTATTTCCTTAACTGGTACAACGTGGGCGTGTTTCATTGCTTCAGCACTCTGTAGTGTAGTGTGAATTCTACGTTTGATTTCCAGATGAAGTGGCGGACGGTTCGAAGGTCCATGTTCGGGTCCAAGACCTGGAATTAATTTTTAAAATTACTGATTTGTTGAAGAGCCGTCATTAAAAATAGAAAGCAAGCGAGTTTATGTCGAAAATGCCAATTAAATCTCCGCCCCTAACTAGGTAGGTATGGTCACCAACTGATCTTTAGGAACACAAAATTGTACAAGTAGTATTGTTTTGTTAAAGATTTATAGGAAACACTCTCAATCAACAAAAATTTCAACAATAAAACCTGTTTAGAAAAATTACCACTTTAAGTTTCTACCCCTATCTCTTTCTTTTCTTCTTCAAGGGAAAAGTGAATAGTAGTATTAAGCATATAGTCCCATCAATGAAGCTTTTTATTCTCGGAAGTCCTCAGAAGCAGCTCCGATTTTAATTATTTATTTTTAATTTTGTTTTTTTAATTTATTCAAAATCAGAAACATTTTTTTGAGTTATACAATGGATATCGTGGAAAATAAATTATTTTCTCCGTTAGTAACATAGATATTCTTTAAACAATATAAAAAATTTCGTCCCCGCTCCAAAATGTTTCTGATTTTGAATAATATAAAAAAAACAAAACTTACCAAAATCGGAGCTTGTTTTTGAGGACTTCCGAAGATTGCCTGTTTTATGTATTCATTGACTTGTCTAATAATACCGATAAGGCAATTAGGATTTAGGTATTATGAATGAAAAAACACTTATGTGGTAGCTCATTCACTTCAGTCCTAGTTAAAGGGCCCTTGTTGATCTTGAAGTTAGTCAGACATCCCGACAATGAAGACCTGAGTACAACTATGTATCTTTGTTAGGCAACCCCATTAGAGACAGGACCATTCTTAACACCTTGAGACCCCTCCGTGCCTCGGAGAGAACGTTAAGCCGTCGGTCCCGGTTGCCATACGAACATCTGTGGCATTCGTTATGGGTAGTTGGAGCCCTAAAGTCTGACAACCTGGTCTAACTACAGAACTTCGATATCGCCTAGTACTTGGGTTGTGCAGGTCTGATGGCCATCACTTCACGTAAAATTTCGAAGCTCGGTTATTTCGTAGTTAAGACTGAAAGCCGACCCCAACTTAGTTGGGAAAAGGTGCGGAGGAGGTTTAACTGTGTCCAGTGTTGTGTGTCTTGGCGTTCATTAAAAGGATTAAGATAATGTTCTAACGCCTTCTCTGGTTACGTTTCGTTTCGTTACTTACCTGATCACAACACAGTAACTCCACCCGCTCTTCAGGGGCGTCATTCCCACTGTCCTCATTGGCGCTGCCGCGGCCGCTGCCAGCGCTGGCTCCGTTCACGTCGCCACCCCCAACGATCTTCTCCACAACATGCTCGGCAACCTTACGGCACTGGATGAAGTCATTGGCAACTAGACGATCCTGAAACATCAGTGGTTAAATTTAGAAAATATGTAATGTTAAATATAATTTTGAATTGGAAAATCTCCTAACTTGAGAATACCTCTTACGATGCGAATCAGTGGCGTAACTATACCAGCTGAGGCCAGTGGCTTATTTATCGGATAAGGCCCTCCCTAAGGGTGCCACAGTACGCATCGATTAATGATAGAATAGATCAGTTTTCGTCGATCATAAATTTTAAGATACCAATCGATCGGATAAAGTCAGCACACTTAATCAAGTCAGTCAATGGCATGATGCCATGGCCATTTTGTCCGATTTGTTGGCTGGCACCCTTAACCCTATCGTTACGCCACTGATGAGAATACTAAGCTGTAATGTGTTATTTGCGTGGGACATATGAAACTAAAGAGTATTTTTGTCAAATCCATCATGTTAGGATAAAACTTCTTTTGAGAAATATAACATATCTTTATATAAAAAAAAAATATCTTCTACATTGATATCTAAAGCTGGAGAAACAAAGTGATTACTTTATACATATTGAACCATTTAAAAGAGTTCTAAGGTTTACCTTCTTCTGCCTGTCCTGTTTACTTTGGCAGCTGGAGTGTGGCAGGAGATAAAATGGTAGTTTGTTTAGTTTGGGTGCTGCCATTTCTATGGCGACATCTACCACCCATGAAGGCACCGTTTCCACGAGAAGGTTGCCTTCCGTTTCACCACCGGAATCACCTACCTGTAAATTGGGTAATAATCTTATTATTATTGTATTATGGATGAGCAGCAAACTTGCTAATGTATCCACATCACTGCACTGGAGTAAAAGTCTATAGTGTAAAAGTTCGTGTATATTTAACCATCTCATTTTATGTTAATACAGTTGTTCAGTCCAGTGGGTTGTATTTTTCAACCATTTCTCGAGTTGACACTTAAAACTGTTCACTAATTTTGTGGTCCCTACACTTTCTGGAAGCTTGTTCCATATAGTAACAACACGATTGTTCAGTGTGATAGGCCACCAGTGACTGCGAATGTGAGCGATTGAGTGTGAGACTGATATATATATAAAGAGTACTATTTTTTTAAGTGCAATACATTGAGGCATTATTAATCCTTAAATTAGATATTGCTAAAAATAATCGACTACCAATTCATAGGCAGCCAAGTTTTGTAGCTGGATATAAAATTAATTGTTCACAATATTTTATACACATAGGTACTTCATTTATATTTTTTTTTTTAATAAGACAACTCCAGCATTAGGAATATTCCTGTGTCGCGGGGGGCTTCACAAACATTTAAACAACGGACACAAAGAACACCCAGACTCGGGACAACTATTTGTGGATCCCACAAATTTTTGTCCCGTGTGGGATTCGAACCCACAACACTCGGCGCGGCGTAGTGGCAAGGTGGCCACTTAAACCATTGCGCCATCCGTGCAGTCAATATATAAGTTAAGATTGTTTCACAATACGCACGAATAGATACTACTGCCTGCAACTTCGCATGGAAATTTTGGTGAAATGTTTGCAACGGGAACCAGGATAAAAAGTAGCCTATGTGCTATTGCAAACTAAAATCTATCTCTGTCATAAATTTCATCCAGATACATAAAACATCCATCCATCTATCCATTCTGACAAACTTTTTAGCCTTTATAATATTAGTATGATTATGTCAATCTTTAAATAAATTTTTAAGCTTAATAAATTGGTTACCACTTGTTTGTTCAAAAAACAGATTTATGCTCTGTGAACTACTATTTTGGTGCCCAATAAATCCACATAATATTTACTGTAAACATGCATGTTAAGTCCGTGAGTCACACTAATGAATGGGTTCCAGTCGAAAACCAGCGCAGGGCCTTCGCTTGGCACAGTAGAATGGAGCTGATACAGTAGTGAGACACAGAATAAGTTACCTAGAAATTGTTAGCATCCTAAGTAGGTACATTAGGTATTAGAATAATATCTTCAGTGAGAAATGTTTACTATTTATTAAAGAGAATGGTTTCTGCTAATGTGTGTTTTGGGGAGGCTTCACTAGTTTCTAACTAGTAAAAGCCTCCTTTTTAATCATAAATAAGGCACATATTTCTAATGTTGCGAGTCCTAATATTTATCCTCATAATCATATCCTTATATTTAAGTGTCTCTGATTGTCCAAATATTTTTTTTTCTTTTCCTTTAAGTATAAATTATCACATGTATTACTTAATTAAAGAATTAATTACTATCTATATATGGTAGACATAAGGCAAGCTACTAGTAAATAAAACAGAAGTGACTGTCATACACTAATACACTGTATTAAAAATATTTATTATTATCTAATAAAACTTTATGCACAAAAATGTACAATGGCGGACTTAATGCCATAGGCATTCTCTATAATATATATATTCTCTATATTATCTTGGTTTAAGTAAGTATTTTTCTTTATGATTTTATCTGATAATATTTATCCATTGTCTCATAAACAAACATTATCTTAACAAGTCATATAATACAAAGTAGTCATATAAAGGTTTAGGATCTGATAATAAACGGTATCGTACATACAAAGCAAATAAGATACTTCAAAAGTATTTTTTTTTTTCATTACAATTTTTTTGCACTAGACTATTTAATAAAATTTTACTAAATAATATACTTACTTGTAACCTGTACAGTGTTCTACCACCCACTTCACTAAATATAAGTGGAGTGTGCAGTGGTACATTGAAGTAACTGTTTCCAATCACCCTTACTCCTGTCTCATTCACTCTATTTGGATGATTCCAATGATCCAGCAGAGCTTGTAACAACAATGCACCAAAATTAACCTTCTGATCATTTTCCGTTGTCAATCCGGCCTCTTTGGCACTGACCCATGCACTTAAACAGTCTGTTTCATCTTGTCCCAAGTGTATTGTCAACATTCCTGTCTTTAAATCTACATTAAACCAATTTGGTACATACACCATTTTAAATCTTTTCTTAACCTCTTCCTCATAATCAACTTCCCCCAAATCTTCAAGCTTAGAAGCCTTAAGAACATCATATAATGCTACGTTATTTGCAGTGTCTTTAGTCAATACATGTCTTTTGTCATTCAGTACTGTATAATGTTTAATTGCAGGACCACCAGGAATGTGATGCAAAGGTTGCGTTTGGTAAACATTATTTGTATTATAATTATTTTGATTATATGTGTCTAACGAATTTAACGGAGGCAGTTTCCAACAACGGATGTCTGACTCTGAAGTAGACACCCAAATACCAGTTTGATCAGCTGTAAAGCATAACTTTAATATTGGGGCCGTTTCTTCACATACTATCATGAAGTTATCTGGATTCCTTAATTCTGTTATAATGACTAGTCTGTCTCTCCCACCAGATATAATATGGCTGAAGTTTTCTGTAGCTAGTAATGCCCATACTGCTTCAGAATGTACTCTTATTGTAGACACACATCTCTGCTGCGATAAGGACCATAGTTTTATAGTACCATCTGAGCTGCCTGAGACACACTGTGTGCCATCTCTGCTTACAACTAATGCTTTAACATTATCCGCATGTCCTTTTAGTTTCATAAGTCGAGAACAATTCCGTGGATCCCAAACTCTGAGCACTTTTTCAGTTGAACCACTAACTAGAATGGTACCGGGTGGGTTCATAGCTAGACTATATATTGATTCCTTGTTACCGACAAGACTAGATGTAGTTACAGTGTTATTACTTGCAGTTAAAGCAGTCAATGTGTTCACGTCCCATAAGAAGATAGCCCGGTCTAAACCGGCACTAGCAACTTGTTCCTTGTCCTTAGCGTACGCTAGTGTACGTACATAGTCTTTGTGAGTTCGTAAAGTGGACATACAAAACCCTTTTGGGGCGTTCCATACCTTGACAGTTGTATCTGAAGACGCACTAATTAAGTTTTTCCCGCCGCAACAGAGGACGATATCGTTCACCCAGTCAGTGTGGTGTTCCATACTTTGGATATATCGATCCTGAACACCATTTCCTGTTTGCCACACTCGTATAATTCCATCTCGACCGGCCGAATATAATCGTCCTTGTATCGGATCCAGTTGCAACGAGCTAACACCATTTTTATGTCTCCGTTCCTCCTCGTCACGAATTACGAACGACACTTGAGTTTTCTTACGCATCGTGCCCATTTTCCGACATTTTAAAACCTAATTTGATTAATATTTTTCACTTCTTGTTAGTAAAATTAAATAACCCCGATTGTTTCTCTGGTTTGTTTGACATTTGCTTTTGACAGGTATGGAAAATGGCTCCCCGCTGGTCTTCTGTGAATGGTCGAAATTCACATACGTTGACAGCAACCAATCAATTTGGTCTAGTATAAATACGTTCATTGTTTATATATTTATAATTTTTAGAGGCAATCCAAAATAAAAATATTTTTTTATCCCTAATATATTTATTATACACAATACACAACAGAGTAGATGCACATATATTGTTTTTAATTTTATTTAAGAAACAATTACATTTTATTTTAATATAATTATAAAGAATTCACATAGGTACAATAATCCTTCGTTTAATAACCAATAATTCGTACTTTAATTTGCGACATTACTTGATGATGTTTTGATTATAAGTATTATAATGTTTTTTAAATTTAGATGAATAGATTTCAATAATATATCGCAATCCAGCGCTTCTTTCACTTTCCAAATTTATGTACACAAAGTTGTAGTTTACACCCCCAGCTATTATCGTAGCTATCCCCTTCTTATCGGGGTGAAGGTCTATACACGCAATACCAGTGATATTGGTTCCAGTCGGGTACTCAAAAACCACTGTTTCTTGTCTTGTCCAGAATAATAGGCCATGTTTTTTCACTTCTCTGTACGACATACGCGCACCAAAGTCATCTCCTTGATACAAATCGTAGCAAGAAATATACCCGAAAACTAAAGTGAACCCTAAAGGGATGAATTTCATAATGCCTATTAAATGTAGTAAACACGTTTAAATAAGTCAACGTCTTTGATAAGACTGTTATTGAGATGAAAAATTGCGCTCATTCAATAATATCGCGACCTAATAAATTGTAATTAATTTAAGGAGAAGTTCTATTTGACCTATTTAAAAAAGACATTACCAGACGTTTTTCAATGGTTTCTGTCGTAGTCGTAGGGTAGGTGGGGTGGGTGGAGTCCTGGTAACTGTAATGCTAATAGCTCCGCTTAGAAGCGATAATCTGCTATGGGCTGTGGTCTAATTATAAAGATATAAAGAAAAAAGAAGAAAGGTTTTAAAGACTATTGAATGAAAACTATACTAAGGAAGGGAAGTAACGGTGATTTCATTATACACTATTTATAATTTGCCTCTAATAAGTGTGAGGGTTTTTTTTTAAATGGTTTTCTTTTTTTTGCAGTTCACTCTGGTGCAACACCGTACTCGTCAGTTACAATTCAGGATTAAGTTTTTTAACTAAGCATTCAACATTTAATACTATTCGATATTTATATGTTTAAATAACCTTATTTTTTATATTTTATTATAACAAAGAAAATAAAACCTTTCGTGAGTGTTATTAAAGATATACGGTTTTACTCACACGTGTATTTCGAGAAATCTTGACGTTTCGCACCCGACGGGGGCTCTTTTTCAGAGAGTGAAGCGTCAGTCGTCACCCTGAAATACACACGTGATAAAACCGTACATATATCCTACTAATATTATAAATGTTAAAGTTTGTGAGGATGTATGTATGTATCGATGTTTGTTACTCTTTCACGCAAAAACTACTGAACCGATTGCCATGAAACTTGGTATGTACATAGCTGGAGACCTGGATTAATACATAGGCTACTTTTTATCCCGATTTTCCTACGACATCGGGACTTACGCTGGTAAAACAGCGAGGCGCAGCTTGTCCCACAAATATTATAAATATGAAAGTTTGGATGGATGGATGGATGGATGGATGGATGAATGAATGTTTGTTACTCTTTTATGCCAAAACTACAGAACCGATTTCAATTAAACTTGGTATGTAGATAGCTGGAGACCTGGATTAACATATAGGCTACTTTTTATCCCGATATTCCCATGGGATCGGGACTTACGCGGCGCTGGTAGTGTTTAATAAATTAAAAAAAAAAGACATCTTGAAATCATAGACAGTGTTGCAAACACATAATAATATATTCATATGATGGCCGCCGGAGCCGACATGGGCTACAGTAGAGATGGAAATCGGGATTCGGCAAACATATTGATGGGCGCCCTGCGGCACGATGGACCGACGACTTGAATAAGGTGGCTGGCAGATGATGGATGCGCACTGCCCATGACAGTCCAGCAGTGGACGGTGATAGGCTGCTAATGCTGCCATTGTCAAATACACACATAACATCTGTAGTTTGCATATGTACCTTTAGACGTATAACGTAAACGTCCGCAGCAAGCGTGCATGTAAAAAATGTCTGTTACGTCCGCAGCAATAGACAATATTTTGTTATGTTTAGGTAGGTTAATGTATTAACATTATAAAAGGGTTTATTTGGTGATGAAAGAATATTAATAAAGAAAAAGGAAGAACACACACACACACACACACACACCTCATTTTACTGTAATTACTACCCAAAATACTTTAAAAATTTATTCTCTGTTAGTTGATTTGCGTTAGCCTTGCCAGTTATTAGGTAAATGGTACACAGATTGCACAATAAAATGTGACGCCTGACTGTAAACAAATCATATCACTGACCCTTAATAGTAGATAAGGTTATTAAAAACATGAAACAAAGTGAAGTATCATATTAGTAGATAAATCATCTTTATTTGTTTTCTTACATTTTATAGGTACATAGTTTAAATACTCATTTAAAAGTTATTAATAAAATCTATTCATTAATAAAAATGTTTTAACTATTTAAGAGTTTCATTATTTTTATTGATACATTTTTACAGGGGTTTGTTTAATAATATTTTACTTTATGTACTTACTTTAAATATTTTATTAGAAAACAAGATATTAAGATGATTTTTTTTCTTGTTAATCTGTGACTTTTGGGTACATACCTAACCGAAAAGTTCACGGGTGATATTAAATATGAATACACGTCCTCGCGAGTGTTCGCACTATCATTTATTGGAATTTTTGTTAACATAAACCGGCGACAAAGTTATTATCCTACTAATCCCACTATATCCCACTAATCCCACCAATATTATAAATGTGAAAGTTTAGATGGATGGATGTTTGTTACTCTTTCACTCAAAAACTACTGAACCGATTGCCATGAAACTTATGTAGATAGCTGGACACTTGAATAACACATAGGCTCTTTTTTATCCCGATATTTCCACGGCATCGAGACTTACGCGGGTGAAACGGCGGGGACGTAGCTAGTAATTCATAGTTTTTTCTATAGTTATGATTTTGTGAATGTTTTAACTACAGAATCCACTACTGTGTTTTCTTTATATGAAGTTTTGTCTGTAGGTAGGTACTATCTACACATTGTGTGGAGTGTGGTGACTTATATAAAATCCTCTGAGCAATGTAAATCTCCATCATGTTTCTTCCTTATGACTTGTATTTTGTGGTGAGTCTGTAGTTTTGTCTTAGTTGCCCTGAGCTCTATTATAAATATTTATCCCTTAATCAACGAGGCAAAAAAGTATTTTCATAAAAAAATTACAAAACCCCTTACTCGAAGACCCCTTCAACGATTAGAAAAGAGCTGATGAACTATAGCTAAGAACACTCTCGATCAAGTGACATTTCAATCAATTGAAACTAAATCCAAATCGGTCCATCCGTTTAGGAGCTGTGATATCACAAACAGACGGACAGACATAAATGTTAAACTTATAATACCACTCCTTTTTGCGTCGTAGGTTTTAAAAGACATTTGATGGCAGCTGAAATTCAAACATAATACCTATAAAATCATATTTTTTATATATTAATTATCGATGCTGGCTTGAAACAAAATAAATAATACTCGCATAAATAAAGACGTCAATGAGAGCTTTAATTTATTTGGATTTTATCTGCTGACTTTAATCAGAGCGAGTGGAACGCAAACAAATCATTAAGATTAACTGGACTCGCTATACGATTAATAAATTGTTTTAATATTTAAATAGATCCGAATTGAATTGCTTTCTACATGAAATGTGTTTTAAAGGGAGATGAGAAAGATTCAAGTATAAAGTTGTCGTTTTAATGAAGTGGTCACTTTGTATTCAAATTAAGTTTATATCATATTAAATGCATATCTACCAGACTAAATTTTTAAAGCATGATTGTTGAATTTTTTATTTGTTCGGTGTTTGTTTTTCATTTTATTAAAACCTTTTAAACAATCTATACTAAAATTATAAAGTTGAAGAGTTTGTTTGTTTGTATGGTTGAACGCGCTAATCTCAGGAACTACTGGTTCAAATCCTTTTAGTGTTGTGTAGCCCATTTATCGAGGAAGGCTATAGGGTATATAACATCACGCTACAACCAATAGGAGCAAAGCATCAATGAAAAATGTTGCAAAAACGGGGAAAAATTACAAACGCGGAAGAAGTTGCGCGAATCACCTAGTATTGTATAATTACGGATTAAATAACAATTTTGGTATTAAATACGTAAGTAAGATGTTCGGTTTAAAGACAGTTTATTTTGTTATAAAAACTTCACAGTTTACTTAAAATAAGAAATTAAATACATTACATATTTGTTAGCATTAGCACAGAATACATAGGTAATTGGCATTAGTGTGGCACCTTATACAAAGCGGGCAATGATTGTTATTACTTATTACAAACAGAATAATTATGTACATACATACTTATAATAGACCAAGATTCATTTAGATAAAGTAATTCAATAACAATGGCCCCAATTCTGTTACTTCACTCGCTAAATTAAAATTCACTAAATATTCTTCATATAAGAAGTAAACCTTGTACACTTAGAAACAAGGTCTTATTTCAAATTGAAACAAGTAGGTAACATATGTCGCTATCGAAATAAGCAATTTATTGGTCGACTAAAGTCTGATACGCTTAAATAAACTTTAATACCACGTAGCGAGAGCCGCTATTCGTTGAATGCCATCTCTTTTGCTCTGTGTTTTTAGTAAGCGTCTTCGTAAGTGTAGATTAAAAACACGTCATCCTTGTTCGTTTTGAACAAGTTTTTATACGGCAAATATACAGCGTTTGAATAAATGAAGACTCTCGATGCGTGGAAATAAAGTTGAGTATACGTTGACAGGTTTTATTGAAATTTAGCGGCGCTGAGAAATAGATGCTAGTAACAAATAGACCTTATTACGAAAAATACTAGGTTGATTTCATATGAAGAAATTAAGTCAGGTTTTAGTTTAGTCGAGTGTACAATAGAATCGGCACCAGTGTCAGAAATCGATAAAAACACAATTTATAATCCAAGTTTCATTACATATTCATATAATTTAATTTAAAATACTTTTATATTAGTTTATTCTTTGACATCGTTTGGTAGTTTGTAAACAATAACTGTGCACCTTAATCCCTATTTCCCTTGGTCACGCCATCACGCGTGAATAAGTGCAATAAACAGACAGACAAACGCGGCGGGGGACTTTGTTTTATAATATGTAGTTATTACGTTTTTACTAGGAGCACAGAATACATAATGCCACTAAAGAGTTCCACTATCCATCTCCTCGCTAAGTCTTTAGATCAGCTCCAAGATGCCAAAGTGTAGTATTATCATCAAAACTATGGTATTATACTACAAAGTTCATTTTTTTTAATTCGACAATAATTGTCGTAATAATTGTTTTTAAGCTTTCGCGACTTTGATACATATATTAGATGTGTAATTCGGGACTTAATCGCGATAATATTTAAACGGTATTGACCTTTTGGTTACCCGAAGTTTCGATCGAATTGTACCGATCGTGGTACGAGGTATTGTACCTTTTAAATATTATCGGGATTAAGTCTCGAATTTACACATCTAAATTGTTGTACTTCTAATATTAGAAGTACGTTAAAATTGCCTTCTAAGATTATGTTAAACAAATCGTTAAGCTAGTTATATAAGTGAAGCCAACTAACAAAAGCGTGTAAAAAATAATTTCACTAGTTTGACTGTAGGATACACTACCTTACCCTTTTTATTCAAGATTAAATCCACAATGGAAACAAAGATCCTTTCGGATCATGCACCTTTAATACTGAGCCTCCCCATGCAAATTGTATCAGGCAAAAACTGAGATAGAGTATACAAAACTGCTTTTTTTCCGGTTGAAAAAACCTAAGGGGCTACTGTATTTGCGAGTTACGTTACCTGTGAGCCATTTTCCCTATATCATTGCTTATCTTGTTAGATAGAGTAATACGAATTGCTAAGGGATATCAAGGCTTACCTACCTGACGCATAATTTATTAGTTTTCGTTTCAGTTCACTCAAGTAATGTTTCGGTTGAAATATGTTTTTATACAAACAAGCCATAATTTATTCCAGCCTTTATTAACACAAAGACAGGATAAGATTTGTTTTCATAAGCAAAGTTGATTGTAACCTACTTCGAATGAATGGAAATCATCACTACATATTAGAAAACAAAGTCCCCCGCCTCGTCTGTCTGTCTGTTCGCAATAAACTGAAAAACTACTCAACGGATTTTCATGCGGTTTTCGCTATTAGACAGGGTGATTCATGAGGAAGGTTTAAGTGTATAATTTGTTAAGATTTTGTGTAAATTGATTGAAATATGTTGATGATTGTTGAAGATGTCTCTGCTACCCGTGCAAAGCCGGGGCGGGTTGCTAGTGCTTAGAGAAAGTGTAGCTAATTATGGGGGCGGGACCACGCTTCGAGTCTAGGCCGTGCTTTCAGTTTACCCCGCGCTGTGAGTCTAGCCCGCACTTTGAATCTAGCCCCCGCTTTGACCCGCTTTCACTAGAACACGGATGTTGGGTCTAGGTAGCGCTGTGTAATATGTCTCAAAATATCCACAAGTATGCCCAGTTAAAAAAAAAAATAACTTAAACTAAAATTAGTTTTTTTTGCTATAATTTTAACATAATCATTGCCAATATCAGTTTTGCCAGCCTTAACCCGCTAAAGTAAGTAGGTATATTGAATAAAAAATTTCTAATAAAGTTGCGAGCGACTGAAGTAAGCAGCCAAGCGCGCCCACATCAAAAGACTTTTTGAGTTTAATGAGACGGTTGAGGAACTGCGTCCTCTATTGGCTGGATTTTATTACCTGCAAAAGGAAAATATATTCTGTATTTCATAATATTATGTATCAAAAGTCAATTCGAAAATATAATAGTATACCTACCTATATTATTATAATATAATAAGCTGCTTAATCTTTGATTTTTTAATTCGATGCATAAAACTAATTCTTAAGATGATGCAGAGATGGAAAAATTTATAGTATACTGAAAGGGAAAGGTAGGTAAGAGGGTAGGCAATGTCTCAAAGTGCCCTATTCACAGCAATAGGGTGATCTTATAATGTGACCTAATTATATTTGGCAAAATGTGAGTGTGTTACACACTTCTGCTTACCTCTACCGCGATATAGGTGTGAGTGTATGTGTACAGAGATAAGTTGTAATCAAAAGGTAAGTAAGGGCACATACGGATTTTTTTTTATGGAATAATGGGCAAACGAGGTGACGGGTCATCTGTTGGTAAATGACGCCCCATGGGCACCTGCAACTCAAGAGTCACAAGTGTGTTGTCGGCCTTTAAGATTTGAGTAGGGGAAGGGGGGTAAGGGGATGAAGAGGGGGGAGAGAGAAGGGTTAGGGCCTCCGGTAATCTCACCTCACTCGGCGAAATATAATGCAAGCATGCTTAACTGTCGGTTCCAGTGAGTTCATACGTGCCGAAGCATGGCTCTCCCACAGTCAATTTTTAAACCATTGTAAGATGGTTTCTTCAAAAACTTTAATCGAAGTATGTTATGGTATGGTATTTTCCGCAACTCGATGTTTGCTGTGCGCCTATTTTGCGTGTCAGGGTGGATGGCTAGTATTGCATTTCCAACTCCTCAAGATAATTGATTAAACCTCTAATGTCACCAATGACCTCGGGGAGAGTCCTCGGTGACTACAGGGGTTTGGCCCTGTATGTGGGTGGCCACATGCTATAGTGCACAGTTGTGAAACTGTGCACTCTAGGAGGAGTTGTACGGTTGTTTCTTATGCTGGCTCTGCAAAGGGGGCTTTCAGTTACACCTATATTAAGTGAATAGAACGACTATGACCCGCGATCACGTGATTAATTTACCGTAAAGGTCTTGGAAGTTTTAGCAGCTTGCGGGAGAGTCTCCGGTCTATGCGCGGAAGAGCGTCCTTTGCTTGTCTGCAAAGTCCAGTCCAGTATTTGTCGTGTAACATTATCGTGACACCCTATGACTGATGTGGGCCATCTAGAAGGTAGAGGAACAATTGGTTCAGGACCTATTGCTACAATCTCTGATCCTCTGCCGGCTAGTTTATCAGCAGCGTCATTGCCTCGTGAGCTACTGTGACCTTACAGCCATGTTGGCTTGTGTGGATGTTGCAGTTACATATGTTCCACCAGGAAATGGTGACAGTATATTTTTACAGCTTTTCTTTTTATACGATGTTGAAGAAGATCGCTACTAGAAGACTTGTCACAAGATATTTAGAAAAAAAATCAATATGGAGCTCTTTCAGCTTTAACAATCCCCCCGTATATTGTTAAATCTGGCGTCGAGGAGTTAGACTGACTTAAGGAGCTGAAACAACTTTCTGATTCAGCTTTCAATGAGGTCCTCATGCATTTCATCCTTATATTATTATATTTTATTAAGGCAGCAACGCGGGACAGGCAATCAACAATCGACAACGTTCGGCCGTATATGCGGATATCCGGCTTTGTTTGCCTCTTTTTAGAGATTAGAGGTTTGCCGGATATCCGGTTACATCTATAGTAAAAATATCCAAGAATATTAATTTCATTTCATTGAACCTGTTTATACTTACGAACATAATAACAATCAAATTACACCCAAGCATAATTTACGTTTTTATTTTTATAGTCACTTGAAACTCAATATCAGCCTGTCAGACAATTGTTTATTCAGCGTTGTGAAAATTGATATGAATGAAAAATTAAATTTAATATTTTTTACTGTTCATTTAACTGAATTTAATTATGACTACCTACTATGTCTCTCGGATTCATTCACGTATTATTACAGGTACAGCTTCGCTTCTATGAATCGTAGTGTGATATTATCATAAACTTAGTAAGTATACCTACTAACTTTTAAACTTTCGCGTTCCATGATATAATATTATCTACGTATTTAGGAGAATTACCGGGATCACGAAAAGGTATTACATACCTCTGAATTGCCTGACGTTTCGACCAGGTTGCACTGGCCGTGGTCGCGGGCATTTCAGAGGTATGTAATACCTTTTCGTGATTGCGTTAATTCCCGTAAATACGTAGATAATATTATATACCTACTAAGTTTACGGGTTATATAATATTGATTTTAGAACCTGAAATCCAAAAGTAGTTTTGTTTAAAACTATTAACCTAATCTAACGCAATAATGTTTAACCCATGTTATATTTTTCCTTGAAACATATTAAAATTAATAAATTTTTTGAATACCCACATATGACGAAAACTGGCGAAAAGCTGCAGTGTGGGCAAATTTCTGCAAATAATTTTTCAAAGACTTTTCTCTTTTTCATTTATTTATTTCACAATACACGTCTATCTTTACAGTATGATAGATGTGATTAAAACACATGTCCATGCTCTGAATGAAAAGTATGTAGTTACTGTGCCCTAAAATATGTGGTATCTATCATCTTTAGATCCAACTTAATCCACTATATTACAAATGCGCAGTCGGATAAACACCAAAATGGGGACAATATAGTATGTAACGGTACATCTAAAAACAAAAAATGAAAAATATCAAAAATGAAAAAAAAAGTAAGGATGAAGAACCTTCTACGCCACGGACTCGACGACGCGTAGAAGGTGGCACGGCGTGCACCACTGAACCAGTCAGCCTGTGACCACAGCCAGTGCAACCTGGTCGAAACGTCGTCAGGCAATTCAAAGGTATGTAATATTTATTACGAGATCGCGTTAAATTCCGGACATATACATAATTACATTACAAAAAATCAATTCATTTAAACCGCTACTGACAAAACAGAAAATTTACATAAAAAATACTTCCTTCGACACATTAATATTTTTTTGAAGTCGGTTACAATAACAGGGACCCGAAACGGCTTCGTTAGCGTTCAGTTTTTATGATTTCTTTAGGATAATTGTAAGTAATCGGCTTTTTAACAATTTATTTAAAACAAAACCGCAACTTTATCCGTTCTAAAGATTATCTCTGGATCTATGGTGGTAAAGCTTCGAGTTTACAACCTTAAGTAAAATAATGCGTTGAATGCGACACAACACGAGCTGATTAAATCATTCATCCACAAAAACGTGGGCAGTGGGCACACTGGCACAATTGAAAACGTTCATTCGACGGATCATTAATTGAATGAAGTGCTGCCACATGAGAAGTTTATGATCTGTAATAATTTACGATTTGCCACGATAAACAGTTTCACAGTTAAATTGCTCTCGCTGCGGTGAATGTGAATGTTGGCAATAATCGATTACGGGCGGGAAATCGACTAACATGTAATCGCTTATTCGATTGCTATCAACTTTGTGACATGGAGTTTTTAAAGTATTGTAACTTTTAATACAGAGCAATTAATAATATAAAATATAATCTAAATATTACCACATTTATTATATTGTGTTGTTCTTTGTGTTTGGTGTTGTCAGCGACAACAGTGTTAAACACAAAATTTTCAAAAATAGTTTTATTATGTCAGTAACAAACAAATAAACAACCTCATATATTAGTTACTAGCTTTTGCCCTGTGGCCTTGCGTAAAGCTTTTGGTTAAATCTATCACGGGAACCGTACATAACCGAGATAAAAGCCTATGTGCTATTCCAGACTATAATCTACCTCTGTGCTAAATTTCATACAGATCCTTTCAGATGTTTTTGCGTGAAAGAGTAACAAACATCCATCGTCACAAACTCGCCTTTATCATATTAGTAAGGTTAGTTAAAATTAGAATTATAGTTTCACTGTAACTAAAAACTAATAGAGAGGTGTTCATATCTGTATGTTTATCTGTATCGATAATATAGTAACAATGTGTCTAATCCAATACAGTCTGTTATGTAGTGCTGGAAACCGAATTCGACTATAACATTGATCTACAGCTACAGTCGATTGTCTGTTTCATGACTCGGAGTATCGTAATACGAGCTATTTTGTTCTAAGACAGAGAAAATAATAATCATTGTAGTCTTTGATAATAATTATCCAAGTTATGACAATATAAAAGGCCACTCTAGAGCAATTAAATAACGTTGCTATCATTATAAACGTCTAAATTATTATGATTTTTTTTGCATGCCATTAAGTTATTGAGATCTATGAATTTTATGATTGTAGGGGTCTTGCAAGCAGGTAGCAGGAACAAGCGGATAGAAGAAAACAATTCGATAGTTCGGAAGTAAGTTGTAATGAAAGTAGCACACAAGAAGTTTTACACAAGAACAAGTAAGCACAGAAGGAGAAGTAGAAAACTATAGATACGTAAATTAGACTGTTTGTACATAGAAAACATAAGAGGCGCAAGCGGCGGCAGTTTCGCGTCGAGTGTGAAATCCGACTGGTCCGCGCATGTCGTTCGAATGAATGCACTGAGCCACCGCCGAACCGGTCGCTGTGACGTCACACTAGATCGAACGCTGCATCGGCCGTTGCTATTAACTACATACAATAAAATATGTTTGTCCGTTGTTTTGAATATAAAATAAGATAATTAGCAACAGTGACAGATTTACAAATACAAACGCATATATACATATATATAAATTATTACACATAGTTTATAAGACATGTACAACAATGTAGTTAATATATAATAACTACGCCACAATGATTTTATTTTATTATAAATATGTACCTATATTATTGTTTGTGATAATTAATATTAATGAATAATTCTATGTCTGTGTATATTTCAACACAAAGTACCTTTGTTTAAGAAATAAATGCCTTATGACTTGTTGAAAAATAGATAACTCCCGCCCTCAGAATAATTATCCCCCGCGGGGCACTTTAACAATATTAATAAAACGAACACTTAGAACAACCAGACTCGGAACAACTATTTTGCGGATCACACAATTTTTTATCCGAACTTAAACAATTGTGACACCAGTTTGTATTGTACAGAATGTCACAGATATGCTTTGTAACTTCGATGTCTTTACTTTAGCAACGTTACCATCGAATTTGTAAATTGAAGTAAAAAAAAAAAGCTAAATTCCATTTCGGTGTAACTTATTTTCGTATATTCTAAGCTTTTAAGTTAAAGCTAAAGATGCAGGAGGAAAAATACCTTGCAATAATGTTTATAGCGATACCCTACCAGATGTTACTACAGGTAAAATTGGGGTACCGCTTATCTTGGGATCCTGACATCAGTAAATGCAATTGGCATCGAATACACGCAACTCGACAGAGCGTACAAGGGACGTCGTACGTATAGCGTGTAAAAATAATGAAGACCAAATGCGGCGTCGCTGAGATCTCACCAGTCCATCCATGCCCACGATATCGCGATCGGTGCAATTCAGCCCTAACGTCCGGTTACCTGAAAAGCTATCATGCCTTATAAATATAACCGCATTTAAGTCCCTACTTACACATCTAATTCATACCTATATAATTAACAAATTATACAATCTAAGATAACACAATTACCGTGTTTACACCTACGTTCAAGGCAAATGATTTAAGCGCCGGTAATGTTAGAATTCTAAACCCGTAATTAAGGAATACATACTACGTGAAGTAACTATTAATAATACGAAAGTGTTGTAATACTAACAATAAAATAGTCAGGGAGCTGGTAGTTTTTTTAATGATAAGTTTTAAGCTTAAACAAAGTCATCAAGGAAGGAAGGAAAAACAAATGACTTTTTGTTTAGGTTGTTTTTTTATCTTATTCTCATCCTGCAATCTGTCGATTAGACATTTAACTGGAGGTTATGTATTTCTTTTATTGTCGTGTATGGAGCAAATCCATTAATTTGCGCATATAATTATTCCGTATGCTATCTTATGTCAATATAAAATCCTGCGGTACTTTCCTCTTCAATTTTTGAAATGTTGTGTTTGGGGGTTTGTCCATCAGGTTGTTAGCCAGGCGATTAGGATGTATTTCCATACGCTTTTTGTAAGTTTTAAGAGAATCTGCTACTGCAATCTTGACTGTTTTAATGTTCACGATGAATCCTCTCATTCGTGAAGTAACACGGTGCGTCAGCTACCATACGCAAAATCTTTGATTCAAAGCATTTTAGAATTTCCAAGTTGGAGTTAAAACGTTAATGGATAGAAATTGGTTAAGAGGTTATTAATATAAAATCCGTGGGTGTGGATTTTTCAAATAAAAGTTTATATTTTGTTTGACATGAAATTAAAGTAATATTAAAATTGGTTTGTGATATAGTCATTTAAATATTTAGCCAGTAAAAGGACCCAGTGTATTTTTCTTATTAACAGGTACAGTAATGTTTAAATCAATAAAATCAATAAAACATAAAATAATGAATATTCTTGTAAAAATGTGTGTGTGTTTTATACTACTTAAGTTGCAAACAACTGTACCTACCTAACCCTAACTTTTCTATTTAATAGGAAAAAGAAGGGAAGAGGTCTGTACCAAGAAGTGTGGCAGTTACAACATACTGATGGACATTAAGCAATGTTGCAAAAAGAAACAGAAGACGCAGTTCTTCTCGGAATATTAATTTGATGTACAAAGCGTAATAGAGAAAAAGAAGGAAATACATTTTTTAAGTTACTGAAGACGCGAGCAATGTTTTGACTTTGACTTTTCTAAACGATTGTACTTGGCTCGCTTCGGTCCACAACTGAAGGTGTATTCAAACCTTTCCATTCTGTGTGCATTTAGATATTGCTATACAAGGCCAGTTGGTATTAGGTAGTTCCGCTTGATGACTTTGTATATAAAATTCTGATCAAATGTAAGATTCTGTTTGACTTGGTCTATAATCGAAACTATTGTATACGGTACAGTGGGTTGGGCATTCATTCGCAGAAATAAGCAGCGGTAGCGTAATCGCTAAGGCGTCGAACTTGCGATTCGACCCCACCCAGTGCACTACCAACGTGAACCCACTCTTAACACAAGCATTTAGCTTAGCTGGAGAGGTTAACAAGAATACTAGTAATGTGTGACCCACGTTGCTATAGTATTAAAAATTTATTTTAGTCATTTACATATAATATTCAGTTTATTTACCATCACAACTGTCTCCTAGACTACGTTCTAACTTAAAGTTTGGCACTCAGCAATATTTGTACATGTTAGGTATTCTGAACTCGCGATAGATATGAGATTGGGATAATCTGAGTACTTTGATGTTTAACGTCATCGCGATCTTTAGAGCGTACCTTGAGCTGTGTAATTATTATTGCTATGAGGATGTCATTAATCAGTACATATTATAAAACAAAGTCCCCCGCCGCGTCTGTCTATCTGTCTGTTCGCGATAAACTGAAAAACAACTGAACGGATTTTCATGCGGTTTTCACTAATAGACAGAGTGATTCATGAGGAAGGTTTAGGTGTATAATTTGTACCCGTGCGAAGCCTAGGCGGGTTGCTATATTATAAGTATAGGATTCGAAAAATCCTCTCTCTTGTTTTTAATAAAAAAAAAATCCTATGTAACTCTATTTATTTTTAATTCTCTTTTAAAGTTTTTTTTTAATTTGTTGCATGCTGTGTTTCATAGAATAAAATCCTTTTCTTTCTTTTTTTCTATTTAGCTACTGGGAGATGTTAACAAGCACTCTAGTAATGTGTGAAAAAACTGACAGTCGTAGGACTGTACGTCAGAAGTGAAAACAAAACACACACACATCTTATATATGTATCGGAGCGTGACGGTTACGCGAGTTCAGTGCCTTTTCCCTATACCAAAAGTGCCCAACGTGCATAAATAAGTTTTCACTTCAAAAAAAGACAAGTTCCTTTTCTTCTTCAATATACAGCGCTATTGGTCTATTTATTTTTATGACAATCTGTTTATTACAATTTACGAGACCTATGTCAAACGTCTGAAGTATGCTTTCAGAGTTGGAAACCTTTATCTTGTCAAGGATAATAAAATGGAACATAAAGAAGAGTTACTGCTAAATCATATCGTCAGCAAAAAATATATATTGAAATGACCAATGGAAATATTGGAATCAATTAATGAGAGATGATGTTATTGAATATCAGTTGAATATTGAATATCAGTTGAGTATTGAATATCATAATATCCCTTTGTACGTGAACACAGCCTCACACTGAATCGATCATTACACGCATTGGTGGCCTATCGCTCTCTACTTAAGCACGTAAGTTAAACAAACTCACGAAAAGTGTAGGTAATTAGCGTTCTGCTAAATCTGTAGGTATGGCCTTAAATGACAACTAAATAAATAGCTATTTATCTAGTTTATTTGCCTCAAAATATAGTTTGAGGCCAATAAACTCTTGATAGCAAAAAAACATTTCAATTAATTTTAATCATTGCAATAAAAACATGTTTGATGTAAAGAATTTTTCTGTGCACAATAAAAAATTAAAAAAACTAAACCGACTTCAAAAACCACTAACAAAGGGCATTGAAAAGTGAAAAATAATCGATTTCAAACTTAATTGAAAATACTACATACCTGTGACACTTATAAAATACTAGGAAACATTATAAAGGCACCAGGTACTGGTCTGTTTGAAGTCGGAGCCAAGCTAAATAGGTAAGTCCTTGATAGATAGGCTAGGTCCTCAGTGGCGGCACATAATGTGTAATTATGTATGTATGTGCATATATTCAGATATTTCATTAAAATTAAATTCCGTTCTTAATTAAGCTATTTATATCTCTAAGTATTACTTACTGCGTTTCAAGCTTGGCATCGACTCTGACATATTCTTTTAAACAAAAAAAATATTTTGAAATCGGTCCATTGATGACAGAAATATCGGTGATACAAAAAAAAAACGCATATAGCCGAACATAGAACGTCATCCTTTTTTGAAGTCGGTTAAAAATTAAAAAGTCGGTTAAAATGTAAACATATTGCGGCACTGCTTTATTGCGTTCCACGAGAAAACATCTCAAAAACAAGTCAGGAACAGCAATGGGGGGAACAAGTGCTCGACAATTTCCTAAAGAAAAATACACTAAGTGCAATTACTTAGAAGAATTCAACTCTTTTTTTTTTGTATATAAGATAATATAATAATTATTAATAGTTACTTGCTTAATGTTTTTGTTTAATATGTAATTTAATTGACCACTTTAACTACCTATTTATTTCTATTTGTTTTCTAATACCTTTCAACGATCAATTCTTGTATATCAATATAATAATATAAATAAATAAAATTGAAGTGTCTGTTTGTAATGTCAAAATAATAGTTTATTTTTAAGCTCATACAGTTATTTGCATGATACCTATGCCTAAAAAAACAGTTTTTTAATTTTTTGTCCGTCTGTCTGTCTGTTTGTTCGGTAATCTCCGGATAGGGTGGACCGATTTCCTTTGGACTTTCACTGGCAGAAAGCTGGTGTTATAAGGAGTAACTTAGGCTACTTTTATTTTGGATAAAGAATTAAGGTTCCGCGCAAAATATAGAATATGTACACGCGAGCGAAGCCGCGCGGGAATTGCTAGTATATATGTATATATATATATATAATCTGAATATGTTTACCTAGCTAAAGGTACAACGCCAATTATAGCTAAAATGTAAACCTATTACAATATTGAATTTGGACAACAATCTTTTATAAGGTTGAAAGTTCTCATTAAGATTAAAAAAAAAAAATTAATAAGCCCAAACTGTAAAAGTCTACGTCCTCAGATTACCCACAAATCTCCGAAATTTTCTAGTGTCATAATAACTACATATGTCTGCTAAGTTTCAACAAAATCGGGTCACAGATGTAAACTCAGTGGGTGAACAATGATTCATTACCTTCTACCCTTTAGGTTGATTTTTTTTAAGTACGCGTTTCTAACTTCGAATCTACTATCGAATAAAAAAAAACTACCGAAATTGGACCACCCTGTAAGAAGGTAAGCGTGGTCATACATAATAAAAAAAAATACGGGTGACTTCAGAACTTCTTCCGTTTCGTCGGTTAAATAATACAGTTCACCTGCCGAAAAAAGTTCCCTTTTTAAACCCCGACGCTAAAAGAAGGGTGTTATAAGTTTGACGTGTGTGTGTGTGTGTCTGTCTGTCGTAGCTCCCAAACGGATGAACCGCTTTGAGTGCGGTTTTTTTGTTTGAAAGGTGACTTGATCAAGAGTGTTCTTAGATATAATTCAAGAAATTCTGTTCAGCTGTTCTAAGATCATCAGCTCTTCTGTAATCATTGAAGGGGTTTTCGAGTCGGGGGTATTTTAAATTTATGATTGGCAACATCATCGCGCCCAGTTTGAAGTGATGAGTTCGTCCTCTTTAATATATAGCTGTGGTGTTACCTAAAGTAAATTATAAAATAAATATATAAGTAGAATATTCTTTAATGTACAACAATCTTACAGTTGGCTAGTAATTAATTTAATAAATGCGAGTACAATGGGCGCTCTTATCGCTAAGAGCGATCTCTACCAAACAACCTTGGACAGGAAATTGTAAAACGATGACGAAAATAGCTGTTGATGGCGAATATTAATTTTTATATTTTCATAACAAAAGCGTTAAAGATTTTTTTAAATCTTTATTTTAGTTGTAATTTGTATTTGTTAAAACTGTTAATCACCAAAATGTCCACGCGAACGAAGTCGCGGGCAACAGCTTGTAATTAAGTATATGTAAACGTTAAGGTTTATATAGATTAGGGGCCATCCATAAATTAATTACGTAACACGTAAATTAGGGGGGGTGGGCCAACGAAGTGTGACATTGTGTGACAAGGGGTGGGGGGACAAAACATTAGCTGTAAACGAAAGACTACATACGCTACTACACTTTTACTAAAAAAAATATTTTAGAACTGCTATTTTCAGTTGGGTGTAAAATTGCAAAATATGTGACGTCACACCAGGGAGGGCTGTTCCACAAATGTAACCACCTGTGACAAGGATGGGCGGGGGGAGGGGAAAAAAATTTATGAAATTTGTGTGACGTAATTTATGGATGACCCCTTACGTTACTTTTCAGGATCGCTGCTGGCTTAGATTATGCCTAGACGACAACTTTTTTAGCTACCTACGTTTACCTTGCGTTAAAGAGATTTCGACGGTAATACATGACATGATTTGGACGGTAATACATGACATGATTTGCATTTTGTATAGCTAGACATTATGACTAGCTAGACTAGGTCGGGTAGTAAAGGTTTGGCTTTTCTATAATTATGGAATCGATAATAATCGAGTCTATTTAATTGAATCGATTACGACTATTTGTTGATAGATGACGGTGATCATGCCATGAATGACAATATGCTTATTATTTGTCAACACAAAAAAAAATACCATGTTACACGCATTGTCGTAAAGTTCGTCCTTTTAAAGATATCGGAAGCGAAAGATGGAATATTAGCTCTATAGAATAAAATTTCTAAAAAGTCTCACCTACTATTAGCTGTATTCTTCATATCTTAATTTTCTACTCTTAGAGGTATTTTACCAACCTTGAGTACAACCACAGAACTGAGAATAAGTTTTCAGTTCTGTGACTACAATCAAGTCAATAAAAAAAATAAAGGTCAAAATCGGTTCACATACGGCGAAAATATCGCGTAATATAAAAAAAAAACATTCGAATTAAGAACCTCCTTAAAATTAAAAGTAAGTAAAAAGGATAAAACGGTATTATTCTCTTTGAGTGGAGGTGTATCTGTTTACGTCAGTGTTACCCTCAGATCATAGAAACAAGGAAGTTTTATGATCTGAGGTTTTAACCTTTGAAGCGCTCAAAGGCGAGTTGTGAGAAATTACGACCAAACCTTACCCAGTAGCGGTGCTGAGACTATCTCTTTGTATTTTTTCGGGAATCGGGAGTTCGTAAGGAGAACCGAAAAGGATCTTGTCTATCTGGTAACGCTAGTTTAAAGCCACTCGACTCTGAAACCGTTGCCAATATGAAAACCACCACTTCGCCATACATAATTTTAACAATTAGTAGGGGCTCACCCATCAAAATACTGACCTTTATGTTTGTATTTGTTATGTTCCTGCGTGATTGATTATCCTCTCATTATTGCTTGAAACGTGTTACTTATTAAGAACACAAAGCTGTAGACACTCATTCATCATTACATAATATCACGCACGGTTGTTTGACTAAGAATGGTGAGTCAGAAATAAAGTAGGAGGTAGGTTTGAAGAGTTTTACGTACGCTCTCGTGCGTAAGGATCAGGCACATATTAGGTTGCACGTGCCACAATTAGGAGCATAGAACATACAGAGGCGTTTTTGCAAACGATCTAGACTAAAATTTAACTTTCTCGATAAGTTAGTTATGTTTCATTTATGTAAATATGAAAATATTCATACTTGTTCTTCGCTGCTAAAACGGTTGTCTATTTTCTCCTTAACTGTTTACATCCTTTATTGATCGTCAAAGAAATAAATAAAAAAGCTCGCAAAGTTCTGCGTTTTGGTTGTCAAGGAGGCTTTAACTGATTTAATTCTACGCTGTGTTCTTACTTTTGTAGTCAACATTTTATGAAATATATTTTTTTGTTCTAGACTTTTTCAAAATAAATTTCACATTTTCACAATTCAAATAAATTGAGGCATAATAGTAGCCACAAGTATTTATTAAAATTATTTGTAAACTAGTACAGAGCTGTCACAAATAGGTACACAATTTATATACATTTATGCATCAATCCAAGCGACGGCGTTTTTGATCTTCCGTCAAATTATGAGGTCTGGGATCTGGGGTCTAGGATCTAATATAAAGCTTTCTGACGTCTAAAATAATGTTTATGTAAAACTTTTTGTACTTGACTCACACCAATACCTAAAGCTGCCCGAATCTACTGATATATCATCCTTCTATCAGGTTCTATCATTAGCCGCACAGCACTCACGTTGTGTTCAGTAGTTATACTTATACATTTTTGATAAGTACTCATTTCTGTTAATTCAACTAATACTTAGTAAAATTTTACTTAATCAATTTATTATATTGTAATAAAAATACCTAAAAAAATATCTGACGTGTTTTAAGAAACTATGTTTTTATATGTACTCAGATTAGTACAATGAGAGCTTAGAAGGGATATTGAGCAAAGCATGCTATATCCAAGTACAATGTTTTAGGCATTTTCCATGTGCTCTTTGCGGCTGGAAAACAAAACACATCTAAGCTTGTTTGGTAATATTCTGGATTATTTATTTCTATTTTGTTTTGACTGTCTTGTTTTATTGCTCAGAAACGTACGTGTTATTTGTTTGCAGAATGAAAGCTGATTTATGCGGCCATTAAGGCTTTCAACACTTTGCAATCTTCGTGCATTTGAAACAATCTCCTCCAACATGTATGGAAACAAGACCCGTAGATAGCATTCGAGTCACCTCCGTCATACTTTTCAAGCATTGAGCGTCACCAACCCAAACGACGGCGTTTTTGATCTTCCGTCAAATTATCCATATAGTACAAAGCTTTCTGACGCCTAAATGTTCATGTAAGATTTTTTTTGTACTTGACTCATACCAATACCTAAAGCTGCCCAAATCTGCTTCTATCCTTCTAGCAGCTTCTATCATTAGCCGCACAGCACTCACGTTATCTTCAGTAGTCGCCGTAAAGGACGTCCTTCTCGAGAATCATCAGTGAGTTTGTTTCGACCACATTTAAACCCATTAAACCAGTTGTAAACAGTGGCACGAGATGGGGCTTCGTAATGAAATGCCACTCTATCGGAACATTGTTGTTAAGTAAGACCGCAACGGAAGTCGTAATAAATCATTGAGTGAAAATTTTCTCTAGTCAAATCCATTTCGATGCATGACAGACACTTTTGTCGCCAATTTGTAAAAACAAATGAAATCATTATACATCTACAGATTAACAATTTTTTTTTCTTACTGGCCTTCTAAAAACTTTCAGTGTGACCCACGTATAATAAACTCAGAGAGAATCATACCTACTAGTCAGGTCTACTGGACTGTCAGGTGCCCATGGGCGGCGGTAGTTACTAACCATCAGGTGACCCGTCTGCTCGTTTGCCCCCTATCCCATAAAAAAAAATACAACAAAATAATAAATTTATTTTCTTAAGTAAATGTTTCTATTGCAGCATGAAACGTGTACTTGAGCCTTGAAAGGTTTGCTATATTACAATCTTAACTTAACCCAGTAGACGCCAACCAACGTTTCTTCCAGGCAGGTGTGTAAGCTTCTTAACATGACAATAGTCGCCAAGTCCCTAGTGGTACCTTAAGACCTACGGATTATCAGCAGCCTTCGAGTTTACATACAAAGAGTTAGTTATAAATGATGTTTTACCTTTTCCCTTTAAATAGTGTCGCTGAATGTCTTTTGTGTTCAGTTTGTATGTAAAATATATGTTGATTAAATCACAAATCGAGAGAGACATCTGTCGAAATTGATGTAGCCGTTTTCACGTACCTTTTTTTTTATTTGTACACGTAACCCTATCGTGAGAGTGTCATCCTTCGGTATATATTCCACCTTTCCCCTACTCCCACCTTAAAGACCGGCAACGCACTTGTGACTCTTGAGTTGCAGGTGCCCATGGCCGGCGGTAGTCATTAACCATCAGGTGACCCGTCTACTCGTTTGCCCCATATAACATTGTTTAAAAATGTTAGCCTTATGCACTTCTTATCTTTAACTATTCTAAATATAATGTTCTTCCGCTGTCGAAATTTTCTTACAAATTCAAGAGAATTCAAGCGAAGTAGCACGAGGTCAGATATCCTGAGCTGTGTAATACCAAAAATATACCTACACCATTAGGCCATTATCGCGGCTCACTCAGACTGACGGATAACCCTTCGTGCAATTACAGAGATTGATAGTTGCATGATATTGATTGCCCAAAATCTGGATGGTTTGTTTTTACATCATGCACCATCAGTTATGACTTTTGGAAAGAAAGGAAGAAAAATATTTATTTAGTTTCCACACTAGGTATTCCTATAATAATAAATAATAATTATTACTAAGAAACAAACAAAGAAATAAAAAATAAATGAAAATAATCTATTTCCTGACAAAAACATGCCTATGTACCCTGTGTGTGAAACAAAAATGGTCCTTAGCTCAGGATAGTGCCGCTTCGTGTGTATGTTGGAATGTTTGGAAATGAGTGACTCTTGCATGAACGGGTAATGGACGCTTAAGACACTAGAAAGTGCCAGAAGCAATATTCGTCCCACTGTACTCTAAACACTTTCACCACCATCATTATTAGATGTGTAAATCAGCACTTAATCGCGCTAATATGAAAAAAGTGTGTGTGTGCAATTCACACACGGCAGAAGTAAAACTTCGGAAAAGTAGCCTACGAGAGAATGAGAAATAAAAAGTAAAATCAACACTAATAATTTACTAATGCTGATAAATTTAATTTTAGATAATTTATATAAAAGTTATTGGTCAAATTAACCCAGATGTGTTAAAATTAACCAACGAGTTTTAATACGCAAATGCACGAAAATTACATCAAGTTGACATTAACGCATTGTCTGAAGGCTTCGTAGTTCGCAGGCGTAAAGACAAAGATTATAGGAAACACTGTATATTTTTATTCTATCTCATTGTCTCGCAGACTAAATCCTATTTATAAATATTTGCCTTGTTTGTCTCTTTTTGGTGTTTTATCGAATTTCAAATCACAACGATTCTAAAGAAGTTTCACTTCAATAATGTATGATATCTTTTTGGTTACCTGACGTTTCGACCGAATTGCAAAGATTGTACATACGAGAATAAGAGAAGAATACACACTTTATTAGCGACACAAAAAAAAATGTTTGTCTGTAAAGTCGGTTTACGGACGATAATTTTACGTGATAACGTCATAAGAAAACACAATATTTTTAAAACTCTGGTTAAAAACATGAATTTTTAATTTTGTTGTAATAAACAATGGAAACCACATCAACTTTTCACTTCACTTTATAAACAGTTGACCAAACAGTTCACGTGTAGGTTGTGTGCTTCCGCTGTCTCTCTTCTACTCGGACGCATTGGCCGATGGAGTGGAAGATAGATAGATTTTAGATGCGTCACAAGCCGAACGCTTAGGCCGATCGTGCCTCTCTATCACTTGTTCCGCGTTGTCGCTTGCAAGCGGAACGTAACATTTTTTCGTGCTTGCAGCCAGCGTTCATCGATTTATAAGACGTTATCATGTCAAAAAGAACTCCATTATCCATCTCCTGGTTCCATCATCAGACCATCGTTACTAACACCAATCTGTTGGACTCGTCAAAACGAATCATATGGCGTCCATTAGACGCTCATGCAAACGTCAATCATTACTAAAAGTCATGATTGACGGATATTCGTTGGTGATTGATGAAATAATATCGACATTAAAATCTCATCATGCAACCGTCAATCACTGCATTAGACGATAGGTTATTCGTCAATCTCCGTTTTAATTGTGGCAAAACTGACAGCAAAACCTACCGTGTAATGGGCGCGCGTATAATTATGAGCTCAAAGTCGAGAAGTTTACTAGTAGCCAATGAAGAGCTTCACCATCCACCTCGTGGTTCCATAATCACAAGATGGGAAAATTATAGTATTTTCTTCCAAACTAAATATATTATATGAACATACAAAGTTTCATTTCGATACGAAAGAGGTTGAAATTGACTTCCAAGATTTGTGTACATACTTAATTAGTTACAAGAGAAGCTATATTATAAGTGTGTTAAAACAAGGACACAATATTGAAAGATGAGAGCGATTCCCGTTTTCCTTTTTGCCATAGACATAAATTTAGAAATTAATTACATAATTTGCATATCTCTATTTCAAAATATTCATATACGAAATTGTTAAGCAAATGTTTTAATTAGACTTCAAATTCAAAGTTATAATATACCTTGGATTAATTATGACATACCGCCCCACTTAAAACCCTGGTATGGTAACGATTCGTGAGCGTTTCCGTACGTCCATAATTATCCTCTAAAAAAAGCATCACCGACTTCAATGTGCTTTTTAGTGGAAAGTAGATGTATTTTGTTTAAATAAAATATGGGTAGGACAACTAAACGCACTGCTCCAATGAGACAGCGATGTTTCGGAGCAAACGAAAATATCATCAATGTAAACAGTTTTTAGATATTTGTTGATTTTTCAAAAACCTATTTCGAAAAAATTTAAATGGGACCACCCTTTGAAATAAAAAAAGATTTTTTCAAATTGGTTCAGGCGTATTCGAGTAATCGGTGAACATACATAAAAAAAAAGAAGAAAGGAACCTGCTCCTTTTTTGAAGTCGGTTAATAAAAAGGAAAGATCTTGAAGTAAGTCGATAGGGTCAGTCAATATGGCTATCGAGTCAAATCAATATGATTATAGTAAACGTCAAAATGTTAGGTACGTACGGTATATTTTTGTATAAAATTCCTAGGTATGACGTAAAGCTATTTTGTTGTCAAATCATTAACTGTTAAATTTAATTTTACGATTATGAAATAAATTAAAACGATAAAGTAAAATTGGATGACAATTTTCACACATTTTTAAAGTTATTTTATTGGTCGATCCGGCGAAATAATTTATTTTGAGCATAACATCTGCCTAATTCTTAGAATTCACAAACCTTGCAGGATGGAATGCTGGTTTCCTCCAGCGGGTAGAAAGCTGGTTTAGCACATTAGTTATATAAAAAAAAAGGGGATGTGTACTTATGTACGCAAGTAAGTAGGTAGTATCAGGCTAGTCACACTCCGGTCAGTAGGTATGAAGTTACAGGTACCTAGCAGCGTCGATGAGTCGTGCGAAATTCAGTGGGCTGCCACGCGCCGGCCGGGTAGCACGTTACTTCGATACTTACTGACGCGCTACGTCGCTTCGTCCGTTCGTCGCTTACGAATTACGTTTCCCGTATTTACGTAGTTAGATTATATTATTAATTATAATCAGTATAGTTAGATATTTACAAGTTCTGTTTACAAGGTCAAGTTTAGCTATGATAAGTATATTTATTTATTAGGACCACAACAACTGATACACATCTTCTATGTATAGTATACATCTATACTCTATAGACATAAATAAAATTAGAGTGTCTGTTTGTAATATTAAAATAACCGCTTTTTACTAAGTGCATTTAGAGGTATATACCAAAACAACATGTTTTACAATTTTTGTCTGTCTGTCTGTCTGTTTGTTTATTTCGGCTAATCCCCGGAACAGGTGGCCCGATTTCCACGGGACTTTCACTGTCAGATAGCTGATGTTAAAAGCAGTAACTTATGCTACTTTGGTTTTGGAAAAAGAATTAGGGTTCCGCGTAAAATATATAAATATGTACACGCGAGCGAAGCCGCGTGGGAACTACTAGTAAATAAATAAATTAGAAGTGTCCGTTTGTAATGATATAATGACAGTTTTTTACTAAATGCATCTGAATGTTTACACGGTACTTATACCAAAAAAATGTTTTTCACATTTTTGTCTGTCTGTCTGTTTGTTCCGGCTAATCTACGGAACGGGTTAACCGGTTTCCACGGGACTTTCATTGACAGATAGCTGGTGTTATAAGAAGTAACCTAGTCAAGTTTAGCTTTGATAAGTTTAGGACTACAACAATTTTGTCTGTCTGTCTTTCCGTTTGCTCGGCTAATTTCCGCAACGGGTGGTCCACCCGTTGCGGAGATTAGCCGAGCCGAGATTTGTGTTATAAGCAGTAGGGTTCCGCGATTCGATTCGCATATACCTACCTAGCTAAACACCTAAAAGAGATAGTTTCATTCCAAGGTACACACTAACGTATGGCAAATGTCTATCTTCTTAGAAAATAAAGTATCTATGCAGAGATTGTGAAATAAAATAGTTTTCTTTAATATAAGTTACATCTATGTAGGTACTACTAAGTAAATACCTAGCCTAGGTTTATTTAAAACTTCATTTGTTCACAGAAGTAAAGTAATAGGTACATAACTGGTTATTAAATATTTAGATTAATTCTTCCTACAGAAGACAACCTTAACGGCATCAGAACAGATAAGAGTTATGCGACATAAAGAGAGGCAAGTTGTAATATAACCCATTTGGAATTAGCGGTGTGCAATCTGAATTGCACTTTATTGTGACGGAGCAAGAGTCGCTATTTATTTAAATGGTATTGCGAAGAGGTCCTTCTGTACTGGTACTATTATGTATTCTGTGGTAGTATTAATACTTCTTAGGCGCTAGTTAAATAAAGTTTATTTAAATATAAATATAATAAATAATACATACCGTCAACTAACCTCAAATTCTATAAAAGTACTCAAAGTGATATGTAAAAACCCTTTTTATCACTTATAATCACAGTAAATTATCTTTAAATCTAAATCTCTAAAAAATGAAGTTGGTAACTTTTTTGAAAAATTAAAATGTTGACTAAAGAAAACTAACTACAGGTGTCGGTAAAAATTTACTCTCATAATTTTTCTCTAAGGCGCCAAAAGTATAACTTCAATAAAAAACTAAAGATATCTCTAAACCTTTTGTTTCTCAGATAAAAACCAAAAACGCTTCGTATTTGTCTACCTATGCATCATGAGAATAATACTCTTCTTGACTACAAAGAATGACTTATCTTTGACTTTAAAAAATATGTGCTTTTCTACATGCTGAAATCCTTACAATCTTGTGTAAACGTTCACAGTATCATGTATTCTGTGACAGCACGACACTTCCCCGTTACTTTGTAGTAACAAACTTTACAACATAGATGGCGATACTGTCTTCGTTTCTCGATAAGTTGTGTCAAACCTATTAGAATGTTTGGAAGAACTTGTAGTTGCAAATTCCAATTTAATTTATTAAATTAATGGTAAAGGTACATCGAAGGTAAAGAAAAAACTATTTCTAAATATGTATATTACAGAAAATCGTCGGTAGCAAATACAGGAGAAAATGGTAATTAACTATTTTGTCTTTGCCTGTTTCTAAACAGAAATTAATTTGATCGAGAACAAAAATGTTTCGATGTACTTCATAAACTTTTTTTTGTCAAAGTTATTTGATTAATAATAATAGTAATAACTTCACACATTTCACACACGGTCGTCTGATCCCAAACTAGGCAGAGCCTGTACTATGGTAACCAGACTGCTAATAAACATACTTATATATTTCTAAATACATACATATTATTGATAAATTACACCCAGACACAGAACAAATTATCGTGCTCATCACACAATTATTTGTCCTGGGTAGGAATCAAACCCACAACCTCTTGCTTAGCAGTCAGGGTCCCTAACCACTTGACCAACAGGCCAGTCAATAAATGCCAATCACTAGTTTACTACAACTTTTTGTATTTAAGAGCATCTTATCTCTACTCTCTACTTAAGTTTAGGCTCCATAATTGTCAAGATAGTTTTAAAGTTGTGACCGAGTCTGTCGTGTAAGTGTGGTTGAGAGTGTGGATGCTAAGAAGCAATGTTCAGCCGTCTACACACAATAAGACTGTCCGACAAATCCAGTCGAATATATTTAATCAGACTAAGTCTTTTGCTTTAGTTCGTAAGGGATTGTCCATTAATCACGTGAGGCTCGAAATATCACAAGGGAGGGGGGTGTAGTGAGATATCACGTTTATTGATTTATTTTTTAGTGGAACGCGCGATTATATCTGTATTTAAAGATAATATATTGAAAACAAAAAAAAATACACGTGATTTTGGATGGAGGGACGGGAGGGTCAGTCTAAAATCTCACCACGTATCACCAGGGGGAGGGGGGGTTGAAAAGTTGCGAAAAAAACTTTAGCGTCATCATGGACGATCCCTAAAGGAAAGATACAACGTTGTCATAATAAGCTAACTTTCATATTGAATTAGCGGTTCAAGTAAATCTATTGTGGCGACATCAACATACGGTAAAAAGCATTCTTCAATGTAATTTAACGAAGACACGCCGAACTACGTCGTAAATACTGATTCGCGCTATGAAAGTTCTCGCGCTAATTAGTTTAAATACAACTTCCCAGAATCTTCCTTTTGTGTTCGAGGGACACGATAACCGTTCGTCCACATGCTTTGTCTCCCTATGTTCAACTGCCTGTGCCTTTTTTTGGATGATGTGCTTGGCTCGCTCGTAGTCGGATCATTTGATGATTTTTTATTTGTTTGTGTATCAAGCGTTATCTATCCTGGTCATGAACTGCTTTTAATGATTGTTTGGTCGGCAAGACTTGAAAAATAATTAGCGAAAATGTTTATAGTTATATCATTCAGGCGTATCGAAATCTGCAAACTCCCGCTGCGCTAAAAGTGATGCTTGTTGCAGTTTATCTTATTCTTGTCATCCTGGACTACTTACTATGAGTAACATAATACAATGCAAGCTGTTTTACTTCCCTGCGGATATCTTGAACTTATTGCTTCTACTCGGTTTTATTTATTACGGAATGTCAGATTTTCAGTGTAGATGAAAATCTTTTTGCTTGTGATTTGATTATAGAACTACAGTAATGTGCTAAACATGGTGTTACAGGATGAGGTGGTAATAACGTAAAGCGAAATAAATCTTATTTTTAAAGTGACAAATGAAACTTGAAAATTGACCGCTAAAGCTAATATTTCGCAAAAGAGAGGGTATGAATGACATTATCGGTATTTAATACCAAGGATGTTGGTAGAATGTCCACATTTTTTGAAAAAATGTGCATAAAATGAGGGATGATAGGATTTAGGAATATGCACCGATGCCAGAAAAAGCATTATCTGAAAAAATTAATCTTTCTATTTTTCAAGCTAAATCAACTTTTTGTCGGCTACACATATCGCTCCTACAATTTGACATCACTGTTCTGAATCACTGTATAAATATTCTTTAATGCACAACACATTGAAAATACACATAGGTACAAGTTCAAGTTGTGAAGATGTCAGATGTACAAAAAAATCTGTACCTCTGACCATTTATACATTTCTAAATACATATTAAGTATATATAAATTACACCCAGACACAGAACAAATGATCATGCTCATCAAACAATTATTAGCCCTGGGTAAGAACACCTCTGAAAATGTTGAGTTAATTTTCAATTCTTTTGATTAACCGTTATGTCTAGAAGATCAGGCCCAAGGTCATTCGGGTTTATTTTCTGACAAGTGGTGCGGTTTTATCTATCGTCCGATATCGTAATAGTTTGTGACAAGCCTTAGGTGACTATACGTGTAGGAGTATATATATAGTATGAAATAAATAATTCATGTAGTGTTGTATCTCGAGGTCCTGTTTATCTAATCCTAGAATTGGTACTCACACAGTCGAAGGGTTATCTGCGTTCAAAGAATTTTAAATCTATGGTTTTATATTTGTACTTTTTTATACTTTTGTATATATTGTATATATTGTGTATTTTGTATATATATTTGAAGTATACTGTTAGTAGGCGATGATAGACTGACAATGTGTACATGAAACCGCCTTCGATAATTTTAATTATATAACTTTGTTTTAAAATATGTAGTGATATTTGTATTACTATCTTACTTCTTTTGTCCGATTTATTTCGGTTATGTTTTAAACGACTGGCCAGTTGTAAAAAATCAATTCGATCGATCGAAACCTACATACTGCTAACTGTAGATTTAGAGATAAATGCATAACTTTTAAAATTAGAACGAATTTTCAAACTTTGATATATTGTCTCCATTAGTAAAATAAAAACCGTAGGTACTTTTTTCCAATACACAATTACTTTACGAGCCGTTTCATAGCATGTCAATTTATAGAAAAATTAAAAACAGAATGTTCCTAATTGGAACAAACTGACAACTCAGTACCTGCCGCCACCTTGGTGCACATGCAAGTGATTGCAGATATATAAAATTTTTGTTACAGAGCGTGCTAGTATTTAGAATTTTGTAAATCCGGTTAGTACTCGTAGTAGCACGCAGCTAGTTAGTAAACTGTTTGCTTGTAAGAATACATCTTGGAAACAAAGATTTTACGGAGGTACAATTAACGTACACGTTCAGAACAATCCGTTAAATATATAAATATTTGTTATACAATGGCATCGAACCAGTACTTTTTTTTTTTTTTTTTTTTTTTTTTTTTTTATCGTGTGGAAACCCCCTCGGGTCATCACTCCACTGGGGCTGCCAGTGAGGTGGTATGTCGGAATCGAACCGACTAAAACCACACGGTGTTCCGTCATAAATAAGTCTATTGCCAGGGACTCGGGTATACCCTAGGAAGGAAGTCCCCGAGAACCCTGGCAGACCTTGGCCGCCTCTTGAACAAAAGGCAGCCACGCCCTTGCGAGCGAGGGGCCTTGCCCCCCTTCCAGTGTAGAGAGGCACGCGCGGAACACGGCGCGCCACCGTCTCAGGCCTGCTTCTGCTAGAGTAACGGGCAGCCTCACCCGTTACCCCCAGGCCAGCGCTCATGGAGGCCGGAGATCGTTCTGCGCTCTCCGGCGCCTGGTGCCTCTCCTTCGGGACGGGAGAGTACTAGCCCTCTCCCGTTCCCTTTCCGCTGCCTCTTTAGCTGACATCACTTCCTCACAAAAAGAGGCAGCGGATTCCCACGCACTCTCACTTTGGACCATGGACAGAACCATGGTCTCCAGTGAGAGGCTTCCCACTCCAATAATCGAACCAGTACTGCGAGTGGCGTTGGAGCTGGCAAGGTGACCATTAACATCACTACGCCGAACAGTTCATGTCAGATGTGAAACATATTTACCACAAAAACTATATTGTATTCACTGACTAGCTTCAATCATTATCGTATACAAATATCCTAACTATATTATAGCACGCAATGGACGTATTAATGAACTTTTTCATCGTAAAAATGAGCCGGGAAATATCTAAAAATATTTTTCTTGGAAATATCCGAGAAATATAACATGAAGCCTTATGTTACACATGACATACGTTACAAGCCAAAACCCCGCCTACCTTATTCGCCAGATGGCCGTACTACCCGAAACTCAAGCCCTATTTGGTTTCCCTCAATTTCACCCTGCCTCACAAGGGTTGATGAATCAATAAAGTAAAAAAAAAAGATTTGTTCCCAAAAAAGCAAACTTATTTGATAAATCGCTACGACAACCGCTTGTGATAAGTTCTGAAAATACCCGAGAGGGGGCGTTGTGGCCTCTACGCACAGTCATAGTCACGCTCTCGTAGCAGGACGACGTAGCGCGCGGTTCCACCGTCTACGACGTTCTGATTCGGTGTGATTCTGAAATAGTGACGTGCGAAGTGGACAGTGGGATAAGTGTTTTTTAGTGAGATATAAAAAGCAGGTGACATTAATACGATCGAAGTGAAGTTTCCAAAACTTGTATGAATTTATTTAGAGTGGTTTTTGTGATTACAAAAGTTTGTTTTCACTTTTATTAGAATATTGAAGGCATTTGTGTGTCGGATAATGTGTTAAGTGGTAAGTTGAACTATTTTATTTAGTAGTGAGTTTTTGTAACAACTTCTTCAAGAGTAACTTAATGATAACTTGGAACTGTGAGTACTTTTGTCTCTTATTTAAGCTCAATTGGAGATTTAAACCGTACACTTAGTTAAAAAAGTTATTTTTGCTTTCTAAGCATTAAGAAAGATCGGAATATAATGATAATATTAGTTGTATTAGTACAATTAATATTTAATCAATCAAACTGCAATAGAGATGTTAAATAAACTAACTTTAATATAAATACTAATTTGAATTAAATAAATATTATTTTCTTTAATATTAAATAAAGTTGCTTAATAAATTAATCAATAAAAATAAATTATAAATTTGTTGATTTTTTTATAGACTTAAATGACACATTTGGTATACTCTAAAAATAATATCTGAATAATTTATAAATATAAATAATCTTTACTACTTACCTTTAATTTTCCAACTTTATACCTAATTATAAGTATATCTACAATCTAGACTAAAATAAAGATAATACTCAGTAAATACCAACAAAAGACGAAATAACAAAAGCGCTTTTATTTTATTCAAGTAATAAAATAAACATCTAGTATTAATAAACGAACGCCATTACGACAGGGTACCTAAAGTACTAGTAGTTATCATAAAGTATACTTTCGTAGAGATTAATTTTATTCAGTAGGTTAAATAATATTATGTATTTAGAATGCCGTCATCATTTTACGTCTCGGTGTTTAGAACGTGGTGTAATTATATCTGATATGTTAAGAGGTGACGTAAAGGATTAAAAATAACTGCTTTAGTGCGTTTGCGTTTCGAAGTTTTAATACACCAGGCCAAGTAAAAATCGATTGTGGTTATGGATTTATGATCGATATAAGTTAACCAGGGCGGGATCACTAAGGAGACGATCATCATATAGGTAGATTAAAGTTAATTATCAATTCGTGGGAGAGCCATGCAACGGCACCGGAGTGATACCACGGGCTCACAGAAAATCGGCAGTGAAGCAATGCTTGTATTGTTTTTCGCCGAGTGAGTGAGGTTACGGGAGGCCCTTACCTTTCCCTCCCCCCTCTCCTCCTCTTCCACCCTTCCCCTACTCCCACCTTAAAGGCTAGCAACGCGCTTGTGACTCTTGAGTTGCAGGTGCCTATGGGCGGCGGTAGTCATTTACCATCAGGTGACCCGTCTGCTCGTTTGGCTTCAAAAAGGGTTAAACATGATTAAAGAGCGAATAGATGGTAACACTGAAACTACTTCTAACTTGAACTGGTTTTAACCCTCGACATGTCCAGTCGAGTCTTACAGACTCATCCCGATCGTCATCATCATTCAAATTTCAATTCCAAATTTATGTAAGTGGTAACTGAGTATATTACAAGGTTAAGTAATACCTACCAGGTCGGTCTTAGGATGGGTGACCATTCTTAACACATCGAGACCCCTCCGTGCCTCGGAAAGGACGATAAGCCGTCGGTCTCGGATGCCATACGAACATCTGTGGCATTCGTTACGGGTAGTTGGAGCTCTAAAAAAAAGTCTGACAACCTGGTCTAACTACAGAACTTCGATATCGCCTAGTACTTGGGTTGTGGAAGTCCGATGGCAGTCGCTCACGTAAAATTTCGAAGTTCGGCCGTATCGTAGTTAGACTGAAAGCCGACTCTAACTTAGTTGGGAAAAGGCTCGGCGTGGTTATTATGTAAAATGGCCATCAAAATCAGTAGGTTATAAATATATATATATATATATACATATATATATATATATATATATATATATATATATATATATATATGTATATATATATGTATATAACTTTGAGAGCCATTGAGCTTAAAATATCCGCCCACTGTCCATCGTTGTTATTAATTATAATTTTATTAAACACTTCATTAAGTTAGATTCAAGTTTTTCTTGGATATAATTAAGCTCGTTTATTGCTAAAACCATTATCTAAGTTTAATTAGAAGAATGGGTGAAGGTTGTTGATTTTAGTTTCTTTTTATATTAACACCGTTAGTTTAAAGTTATAGATATTTATATACATAATGTATAGATTTCATTATTTTATTTATATATTATTTCAAATCGAAGAATGTTACGATTTAGTACTCCTTGTCTGTCTTGTCTATTTATGGAACTTACTTAAATTTTTTTGTTATATAGGTCACGCCTCAAAATAAAATGGTAAACAAAACGTATTTAACGCCTGCAGGTAAAATTTTATGTGGCCATAATTTACTAGAAAATAAAGTTTAAATTCGAATTCCTTTATTGATCAGAATAATACAAATGGACTTATCACACATCGCTTTCTAGATCCAGACTAAGAAGAGCTTGTTAAAAATGTGTTAATTTTCTGAACTTGACACGACGGAGGCGGTATATTTTTCTACGTTTGTACAAAATGACATTACTATAGAAATATATTTTAGATCTTCATTTTCCCACGGACCCTCTGGCCTTGTACTGTATACAATTCCAAACTGCAACTGAGGGATTCTGCGCTGACAAACGTGGCAAAACTCAAAGGCACTCAACTCAAAAACTTAACTTCAGAACTTGCCCTGTAGGTGGTTACATTAAAGAGAATTAAGGCGATGATTTAGTTATTCATGTACATATTTCTGATCTGCTTGACATTTCGAGGCCGTGAGGTGGAAGTTTTTATCCACAAGCACACAATGGTGTCGCTATTCTGTGACCCGACCGCCATCTTAGTATTCTGGTGTTGTTTCAACTAAGCAAAGAAGCGAGGTTCCATGTTTTTCCGTCAATGTAATCGTATATTATGGACCCAATAGCTTAAATGTAGTTATAGCCCTGTGGCAGTCTACAATACACAGTTCAACACGCGTTTTTACTTTACGATTTTATTTTACACTAGCTGTGCCCGCGACTTCGTCCGCGTGGAATAGTGTCTTTGGGTAGATTATTTAATTATTTAGGCGAATTGACAATACTTCCATGCAACTTTTCATCCCCAACTTTCAACCCCTTATACCCCTTTTTTCGAATTAAAAAGAAGTCTATGTCCTTTCTCAGACTCTAGACTATCTGTGTACCAAATTTAATTTAAATCGGTTCAGTAGTTTTGGCGTGATAAGGGGACAGACAGACAGACATATAGACAGACAGACAGACAGACAGACAGACAGACAGACAGACAGACAGACAGACGGACAGACCGACATAGTTACTTTTGCATTTATAATATTAGTAAGGATAGCGCGGATTACAGTAAGGACAACTTATTTTATACCACCGAGTCTCAGAATTTATACAAAATCAGTGTTGTACAACTATAGTGCGTCACTATTTGGGGATTTCAATAATAGGTGTTTTAACTTTAACGTATTAGTTAACGTTAAAACTCCTTTCTTTCCTTATGGGTTTAATTAACAGTTTACTACAAACATAATTTATTTTAAGGATCTCTGTGTACTAAGTACTTATTACGCTATAACATCAGTAATTAAAAAAGAAATATAATTGTATCTAATTAATCTACTATTCAAACAGGATACTTAAGATAACCGAATTATACTAATTTTGTATCCAATTGTACAATCTGGCAGCCCTGGCGGATTGGTACGATCATACTTATTAGCGCAAGATACATGCAGTGTTGGTTCAGACTTAAAAATCATGTTTTGTATTGTTTGTAGTATAGCATAGAGATTTAAATTTTGCCTGCTATTGCGTTGCGTACTATATGTAGTTTATCTCCCCGAAGTAAATGCTCCATTACATTTTTTTTTACTACTAATTTGGCGACCAGGTTTACGAATCGCTTGATGGTTAGCGGTTATGAATAATATGTTCTTGTCACTAGCAGAAATAAAAAACTTCGTAAGTAGTTCTCTGTGAAGCTGCCTACTAGAGGATGTAGGGGCTTTACAGGCGCCGGCTGTAATTCAAATAAAATACCTACAGTATCTTACCTCCGAGAGAGAGAAGTGGTACATCATAACAGTGGATATTACACTAATGGTACCATATAATTTATATATATGTACTTACTCGAGAATTAGTCTCAGTATTTCGCTTGTTAATAAAATTTATAAAAACAGCCATTGCTAGTTTAATTATTAAATGATTCTAAAACATTGGCCGTGAGATTTTAGTGTCAGAATCCTTTTTCACGGGCTCTATAAAACACACTGCAAAACTAGCATTAATTATAAATCAATCCTGACGTTTCTAAGCGTTAATTTGTAAAGTGACTGGTGTGGATACTTGAAGTTGAAAGTTAGGTATGTGGAGCGTTTTATAATTTATTCAAGCACAGACAAAAATAAACTTTAAGTCCACGAATAATTTATCGAACTCAATTAAACTCAAATTACCGACTGAACTCAATTTCGTTCCCTTCTAATTACGTCACGTGTCAACGCACAGGCGTAGGTAAAGTAAAATAAGTCTAAGGTTACGATTTATCTCATGATTGGAATACAACTACTGTCAGACTAAAAAGGAAAGAGGGGCGTCAGTCCAATATCTGAGCTTTTTAGCCTTTTAGCGCCTAACTTTTCGTGTACAGTTTAAATCGAATTGTTCTAGAAAAGTTTTTTTTTTGTTTTTTTTGGGGTGGAATTTTTATGTACTGTGGTTGGTCTGCAACTATGCCATAATCGATAATCTGTACGGTTGTGTTCGCGTTGTTGCCGCATTCGCAGAATCGTGTGAAATGGCGCAAGTATAGCAATCATGATGATTTTGTGGATTATGTATTTGAAGCACTTGGCGTTAAGATTGTCCCTGGCCGGTGCCCGTATAGCCTATGAAGAATCAGCAAAACCTTTTTCATAACGGTTCACTCGATTAATGTTGTTCTTCAGACTATAAGTTTTCATCACCTATTTAAAAGGTATTGGTCCCAATTCTGTTACTCCACTCGCTAAATAAAAATTCACTAAATTTTCTTCATATAAAATGTAAACCTTGTACACATCAAAACAAGGTCTTATTTCAAATTGAAACGAGTATGTTACATATGTCGCTATCGAAATAAGCAATTTATTTGTCGACTAAAGTCTGATACGCTTAAATAAACTTTAAAACGTAGCGAGAGCCGCTATCCGTTGAATGCCATCTCTTTTGCTCTGTGTTTTTAGTAAGCGTCTTCGCAGGTGTCGATTAAAATAACGTCATCTTAGTTCGTTTTGAACAATTTTTTTTAAGGCATTTGAATATTTGGGGACTATCGCTGCGTGGCAATTATACGGCATTTGAATAAATGGGGACTCTCGCAGCGTAGAAATAAAGTTGAGTATACGTTGACCGGTTTTAGTGAAATTTATTCTTTTTATTTCAGTCGCTTCACGTACAACTCTTGAGTCAAAATGACGTTCAGTGGCATATGAAATATTATCATGGAACGAGAAAGATTAAAAGTTAGTGTAGCTACCACGATGTGTTCTGATCCAAACCTTTTTGCACCTTTGTCAGCATTCGAAATATAAATTTAAAATTAGAATAACAAAAAGAACCTCATAGAGAAATCGCATACACAATATAACAAGATTAAGCGTCAGTGCGTTATCTGAAACAGCATCCTACTAATATTATAAACGTGAAAGTTTGTGAGGATGTATGGATGTATGGATGTGTACTAATATTATAAACGTGAAAGTTTGTGAGGATGTATGGATGTATGGATGTATGGATGTGTACTAATATTATAAACGTGAAAGTTTGTGAGGATGTATGGATGTATGGATGTGTACTAATATTATAAACGTGAAAGTTTGTGAGGATGTATGGATGTATGGATGTATGGATGTGTACTAATATTATAAACGTGAAAGTTTGTGAGGATGTATGGATGTATGGATGTATGGATGTTATTGTTACCCTTTTACGCAAAAACTACGAAACCGATTAAGATGAAACTTTATAAGTAGATAACTGGAGACCTGGATTAACACATAGGCTACTTTTTATCCCGATATTCCCATGGCACCGGGACTTACGCGGGTGAAACCGCGGGGCGCATCTAGTACCTAATATAGTAAATAGAACACCATATCTGATAAAATCGATACCTAAATATACTTACTGACATAGGAGGCGATATTTAATCTAATTAAATTCTCGTATAGTGAATACCTATGATGTTAAAAGACTACGTAATCCGATTACATGTTTGCTAGGAAATTTAGTTTATGTTCGGACATGAGATTTATTATTTATTAGCGGACCCGTCAGACTTTGTCCTTCCCGAACGTAGGATTTCCTTTCAAGTCATTAAAATCCATGAAATAAAATAGAACAGACATTTAGCCAAGTGACTTCATTATATGAATATTGTGCAGACCCACTCAAATACACACAAAACATGTTTTTGAAAAATAAAATAAAAATCTCAGTACACGGTTGCAGGGCTACCTACGGGCTATTGTGACTAGTGATGTGCCAGATCTTAAAAAGTGTTTTTTTCTCAATTGATGTCGATACGCGTGACTTTGACACACTAGTTGACATTGAGGACTGTAACACGACACGTTTCAACTTGCATTACTCGTGTTATTTGCATAATTATTTTAACACACATATCACAAAGATTTAGAGTTTGATCTAGTTATGAATATAGTCAAATAGTACCTTATAGCTGACAATAATAACAGTAACTTACTACCTCAGATATTTAATATTTAATTTTAACAAAATAAATTAAGAATTTCATAAACGGAATAAAATAACGTAAAAGATCCGTTCAAGATCCGCCAAAAAGTAACGGATATCCGCGGATAAGGTACGGATATGGATATCCGGCATATCACTAATTGTGACGTGTCACAACGTGTGTTTGAGTACGACCTTAAATGATTTCAAAAACCTTTTCGACACGCAGTAAAACTGGCACAATGTTTCAATTCTGCTGCTGCCAAATAACCTAGTGAGTAGCATCGTTAGAAATCAACATGGGGATACTGCGGTTTTCTATTGAAAAATTGTATGTAACTAACAACTTGTGACGTCATAATGTTTGGTTCAACAATTAAAAAGTAATAACATACTTGAACATATAGTACTTAGCTTTGTGAAGAGTATTTAATAATATATTTTAACCATAGGTCAATAAAGTACTCCATTTTCGTGGGGAATTTCATTACTGTTTGGCAATTTGTAGTAAGAAAAGGGCCGTTGTTCGCTTGTGTTGAATTAGGAGCAGCTCGATCAAATATGATTGATTCATATTTACCTACACGTACGTACATACGTGGTGTATGATATTTGTGAAACGAGGTGAAAGGGTGGAAGCTATTTGTTATGTTGTACAGGTTTCTTGTCATGTTGTAGATGTGTAGGTGTGATCTATTATTGATGTAGAAAGCTTTTAATATAAAATAACTGTATATTCATATTAGGGCACAGTAGACTTCAAAGTTACTAAACAGCATACGTACAACGTATACAAATGTGTTAAATACCCATATTTTGAAAACTATTATTTATTATAGTTATTTTTATTTTTATTTAAGAAAGAAAAGAAAGAAGAGAGAAATAAATGTTTATTTTTTGCAACACAATAAAAAAAAAACTAAACAATTTTGCAGCTGTGCAATTACCGTTAGAGCCAAAAAAACGGACCCAATTCAGCATTGTGTCAGGCGAAAGCCTGACGCTGATTTTCAATTGGGCCCAAATGACGCTATGCGTTAAGATAGTTGCAGACCATAATTATTCTATATATACAAGGATAGCATACACCATAATTATTACTATAGTATACATACAAAGGTGACATGAATTAAACAAAAATAAACAAGATGAATAACACATAAGCAGATCATTCGAATAATTATATTTACTATTATTTAGTGTTTATTATTAGTTCCACTAACGTAATAGTGGGCATGCTTATTGGGGTCAACCGGGCACTTAGGGAATTAAAGATGTGAAGATCGGGAGTATATTGAAAGGAAAAGTTAGATAAAAAAGGGATGCAATGAAATGATACGGATATTGCTTATTAGGGGCCATCCATAAATTACGAAGTGTGACAATGTGTGACAGTGGTGGTCATAAGCCTAAAAAATTTTTAGAACTGCTCTTTTCAGTTCTAGGTGTAAAATTGCAAGGCGTACAGCTGGGTAATTGTGTATATGCAAAGGAAAAAAAACAGAAAACAGTAAATTTTGACTTACTTTAACTTTTAACAGACACTTTGAAAATGAACAGAATTACCACCAAAAGTGTAGGTTGCGTAAGGAAGGATTTATCTATGGATGAGCAAGGCTCTCTAATGTTTCAGATGTTCAGGACCATGTACAAAATAGCACAATAAAAGAAAACTATACAACGTAAACGCAGAAATATTTTTAATTTTATAGATCACTTTTGAATGATGAATAATTATAATTTCTTTACAAATAGTAATGATATCCCATCAAAAACATAAGTGTGCAAATGGGAGCCAAGTTCAATATTAAGAATATACGTGGTTATCGATTACGTCGACAAAACAATTAAGATCTAAATGAGTACCAAGTTCTGTAGATAATCCCGAAGATTTGACTTGGCTAGTTTTTACAGCACACCATCTTTAGAAGACTAAGATAATAATATGTTGACCTTACAATATAAATACAGTACTATGTATTAACTTGCGTATAAAATAAAGGAGATAAGTTGTTCAGCCAAATATAAGAAAACTTAGATGTGAAAACTAGCTTCAGGATTATCTACAGAACTTGGCCATCATTTAGATTTTAATTCTTCTGTCGGAGTAGTCGATAACCACGTATATTCTTAATATTGAACTTGGCTCCCATTTTCACATTTATGTTTTTGATGGGATACAATTTTTAGCCCCAAAACAGGATTAAAACACAAGATGCTTACAATATCTTACTTCTAGCTGCATATAAAGCATTCGTTCGGTTCCCTTTGATATGGTTAAAGTGGACGATGTCTGACGCGTGCGTCATGCTCTTGAACGAGTGCCGTTGGTTGGAGCTAGCCATCTCCGAACTGCTATTACATTTAGAAGTAGTTTGCGCGACTGTTTATGGTTTAGAACAATACGTTATATTGTCCTCATATTTAATTTGTGCATATTAGCAATGTAACCAGAGACTTGTAAAAATCATGTTGAAAAAGAGTGTCCTTGGAGTTTCTTGCCTGTTCTTCTCCTCAGGATCTAAGTATGGCAACTAGCTTCACGACTGACTTCGTCTGACTGACTACTACTCCTGACAATTCAAAAACACCTAATAGTTTAATTGTAATTAATTTTTTTGATTGATTGATTGATTGATTGATAAATCTATACAGAAAACTGCAGCAGTGCACAGGGACACAGTAATTAGTTTTTGTTTGTGCTTTTTTGGAGTTAATACCTGTTTATATTCTAGGCGTGTGTGTTTTATTCTACCAATGTACGTAACATACATCGTTTTTGTACATCATTGTTTACTAGTAGCTAATGAACAGTTCCACTATCTCCTGGCTCTATCATCAGATCAGCTCCAAGTAGTATATTCATCCAAACTATTTATACATAGAAAATTCCATTTTGATATGACAAAGAAGTAGGTTAAAATTGATTTCCATGATTTGTTAACATAGTCAGATACAAGCAAAGTGTGTTAAAAAGGTATTATATTACTAGCTGCGTTAGTCCCGGTACCATGATAATAAAAGTAGCCTATGTGTTAATCCACGTCTCCAGCTATCTACATACCAAGTTTCATAGTAATCGGTTCAGTTCCTCTTGCGTCAAAGATTAACAAACATTCATACATCCATACATCCTCACAAACTTTCACGTTTATAATATTAGTAGCATAATAATATCATAAGTATTATTTCAATGGTTCAGCCTAAGTTGTACCTAATGTACACTATTGTTCCATACGAACTTTATTTAAATACCTAGTGATATTCCTTTGTATCTGAAATATCCTACGTCATCTTAGATGTCATGTAATCCGAAGACTGTATTAACAGCCCAAGAACAATAGGTTTCTTCGTCTTAATGACGCGATGTGTTGTCATACGCCTTATGCCGTGTAATAGTTAAAACCAAGGAGAAGAACGAGGTCGAGTGTCATCAAACTCATATATTTGTGAAAGTGAACTGTTTTTATTTGTGTCATTATAGCGTTCTAAATTTCGTAATACGTCGATTCCAAGCATGATAGTACTCTGTCATGCTTATCAATTGCTCTCCTCATCATTGTGACATGAGTGATCGCTTTATGATGATTATGGTATTTTGAATTAAAATTATCATGAGGAAAGTATTTTATAATAATACCATTGCCATCAAAGATACATTATATTTTTTATATTGAAAAAAAAAAATAACATCATCGTCTTCTATCTCACGTTGTCCCAATTTAATTTGTGGTCGGCGCAATATGTTTTTATAGTGCAGAAGGCTAATTCTTTTATCGTTTTAGGACAGAAACAGGTAGTTAGGTATATTGGGATAGGGAAAATGGGTAGGGGAAGAAAGTTAAGATAGGGGCAGGTCTCAGGTGAGAAACGGGACTGAGACTGCAATAGCTTGAAGAGGCCAGGGACGCGTACCCGTATGTGCAATATGTCCTGTGGTTGATGTCCTGTGGTTGGAGGGGCCAATAATACAAGTACATCAACTGACCATGCTTCGGCCCGTATGGGCCGGTTCGACCGGAGTGATACCACGGCCTCACAGAAAACTGGCCGTTAAGCAATTATTGCGTTATGTTTCACCGATTAAGTGAGGTTACCAGATTCCCAAACCCCCCTCCTCTCCTTCTACCCTTCCCTTACCTCCACTTTAAAGGCCGGCAACGCAATTGTGACTCTTATGTTGCAGATGCCCATGGGCGGTAGTTCTTACCATCAGGTGACCCGTCTGCTCGTTTGCCCACTAACTAATTTAAAAAAAATTGCATGTTTGTCCGTGATCTACAGCCCATAGGCCAAGCCATGCTTAATTTGTCTAGACTACACTGTGTAATATACCCAGACAAAAAGGAGACATCCACCATTGAATGACTGTTAACAGTCGGCTCGTATATGGACTGGACGGTACGTAAAAGTATGAAAAAAGCCGCATACAGACTTTCTACAAACCCGTTTTTAAACCACTGTAACTGTATAACTGTGAGTAACTGTATTCCAAAAACACGCCCATGTCTAAAAATATGAAATATACATGATTAAAAAAATGTTATAACGTTCCGAACTACTACAGGTTCCTGAAACTCTGCATCGTAAAAAGTTTCTAACAAAAACACGACATAAAAATGGCTACATTTAATGCACATTTTAATGAATGCTGGTTACGAAACTACTACAAAATGTTAACTAGTTTTTTCAGTGGAGATCATTTTTTGTAATCAAAGTGGCAATTAGTCCTGATGAAGAGGAAACATACGAATGAGATATTAAAAGCCGTTTCATACTCCTAATGTGTGTTCGCTTGTGCAAATGTTTGTGTAGTACAAATTATGACTATGGTCAATTTCTAAGAAAGAAAGAAAGAAAGATACGCTGCTCTGCTTTGCTCCTAAGGAGAACGCTATAGGTCATAGAAAAAAAAGCTTTCATACGCGTTAGGCCATCAAATACATAAAAGCGAAGGTTAGGGCGTTCTATAAAAAAAAAATTACGGGTCTCCTAAAAGGTTGTTTCCAGAAAGCTTAGTATATAGAATGATACTTCTGTATACTTAGACGCAGTCTGCAATGCCTAAACAATTAAGTTTACTATTCAGGATGAACGACAAACAAATATAGAAAGAAAGAAAATATAGACAATCAGTATTGCGATTCTATGTGACAATTGTCTTCCAAACAAATTGGTACAGAGGAATGTTATGGCCTTATGGCACTTGGTTTATATTAATACTAAAAATTGTTTTCATGTATGAGTGTGCAAATATCATCAGTTCATCAGCAAAGGTGTTCCGCAAGATGGCAAGAATCTCCACCCAATATAAGTGGCTACATAGACCTCCTTGTATGCCTAGTGCAGGTTGGCAGACTCAGCTTGTACTCTTCCAAAGCTATCTCACAAGTCAATTTCGATTTCAAAATTAAAGGATACATATGTGAGAGATTCTACAATTGAGTCGTGGGACCTACTCTATTTCTAATCTTGTAAGGCCTCGGTCACGAAGTCAGCAGGAGCGGGGCGGCAGCAGCTACGGCGCGGGGCGCCGCGCGTTCCAATGCATACATTTATATGGAACTGGCCTCGAAGGCAGCGGCGTACGTACGAGCGGTGCGTACCAATCTTGGTACCAATCTAGCGGTGCCCGCGCATTCCCGTCTGCATTGACGTAGTGTTGAGTTGTAGTATTATTTTTTTGATTTTTAAAGACTGAAGTTTAAAAATGCCCGCTGACGTGTTGCAGCAAAATATTACAATAATTTTTGATGGAACACCAATATGGAACAGCAAAGGCAAAGATACAAATTTCTCGTAACACAACACTACGCCACTCTAGGCCGGTCTGTCCGCTGGCTTCGAGACCGGGTACAGCGTTGCCGCACCGCTGCCCGCGCCGCCGCCGCCGCCGCCGCCGCACCGCTCCCGCTGACTTCGTGACCGAGGCCTAAGAGCTCTGTGGACATGAATTCCACAATGTTCACATTCGCCTGATTCTGATACAGTTATTATTTTTAGATTGGTTTTGATGCCATATCTAGATGGTATATAAATCAATATTTGTCACTCAATTGTAGACACAACCAAATGCACATATATATTAGGTACTCCAATACGTGGATTATGAGTTTTATATAAGAGACTATTCCATTAAAATAGCTAAGGTTTTATAAGCTGAAAATTAATAGTCATGGTGCTGGGCGTTTCATTCCGTATAACGTATTTGTTAAGGAGCACTATAAATGGGAACGTGTGTGTGTGTGTTAAGGGTCTTGTGTGTCTTATATTTAAAAGTGTTTAATAAAGCAAAAGTAATATCTAATTCTGAAGTCTATTTTAATTTTCCGTTGTTGTGTAAAAAAGTGGTTTCGCTTGTGAGATAATTACGTTTCCGAGGGACTTCTGGCACCACATACAAACACTTAGCGAGCTTATGTCATTTGTCAGAATGGAATAGAACTCGTTATTTCCTTTGTGTTATTTCTAAGTGACTTTATCGTCTGTTAAAGGAAAACCAAAGTTTAGAATTACACTCCCCTTACCATGGAGCTGAAGTGTTAGTCTTGTTAGAGCTTGACCAGCAGGTTCTAGTGGCCTCTACAGTCACAGGAAATGCAGAACATCCGGGTACGAGAACTCTGCGAGTTATTGTAGTCAATAATTTTACCCCTAAGAGGGTGAATTAGGGGTTGTAAGTTTATATGGGGAGTTCGTCATTTTTGTAGGAAGAAGCACGGAATTTAATATTAAATCTTCTTAATATATCAAGCGAATAAAAAAGAGAAATGAAATGAAGTGTATAACTTCTTATTTTAGGGAAAATATAATAAATAAGTTTACAACTACGCTCGATAGATGGCGTTGTGTGTCCAGAGTGAGCTTTGCGATTAACTTAGTAATTTTAGCCATAAGAGGTACTACGGTTATTAAAATTAAAGATTAAAAAACAAACACATTAGCAAATCGCGGTTACCAGCTAGTTATTGATATAAAAACTAACAACACAATAATAATAATAATTTGTTCTGTGTCTGGGTGTAATTTATCTTAATATTTATATATTTAGAAATATGTAAGTATGTTTATCAGCAGTCTGGTAACCATAGTACGGGCTCTGATTACTTTGGGATCAGACGGCCGTGTGTGAGATGTGTGGGGTTATTATTATTATAATTTTTTTCATTGGCCAGTATTACTTGAGCTTCATCAGGTAATCACATAGACTGGACATTGTAATTTCATTAAGCCGTATTCACGTAATTTTTAAAGTTGAAAGACATTGTTTAAAAATTTTAGCTTTCTGCACTTCTATATATAATCTGTCAATACTCCAAAATTCACGTTACTACGTTCCCGAAATTTTCTTAAAAAGGGGTACAAAGAATTCTCTTCACGTATATTACAAAACAGGAGCCCTTTATAGGTAGTATTAATATTTCAGTTACAAATGTAGACATGCGCAAATGTTAGACGATCTTTGTTTGAATAGAAATTTTCCTTTGTGTCTCAAACTGTGACCACGTCCCGTAACATCTCAGATATCATGTAAAGAAATGTGACAGAAGTTATATTATGTTCTAGCTTTTCCCGTAGCTTTGTTAGGCTTATGTTTATTTTTCCTTTTCCGGGTAGTACTTTTTGTGGATGAATAGTACTCTATATCCTTTTCTGTATACGTGATAATGTGTTGTGTAGTTAAGGCGTCAAAGCTCACATTCCCATATTAAAATTATTAAGTTAGGATCAATACTTTACCCATAGTGTTAATGAATTAATGACATGTACAGGATGTATCTGACAATAAAACATGTACTTAAATCTATAATTGGATAATTGGTAATCCAACACTGTGCGGTTCTCCAGATTTTTTTTGCCTCACACAACCAATCTCTGGAACAAATATTCGCCTGCGGTATTTCCGGACCGATACGACCTTCAAACATTCAAGAAAAGAGCGTACTCCTATCTCAAAGGCCGGCAACGCACTTGTGACTCTTGAGTTGCAGGTGTCCTTGGGCGACGGTAGTCACTTACAATCAGGTGAGCCGTGTGCTCGTTTGCCCATTATAATATATAAAAAAAAAATCACTGAAAGGGCACGACTCTAGCATGCAGTTACTCAGTTATTGAGAAATTCCATAAAAACTAGGTTAAAAGTTTTAGAAGTTAGTTTTTATGGATTTTCTTAGTATCGCAATGAAAAAATCTGTGCGATTTAAAATCTTTCTCTTTACTCATTGCTTTTATGAGAAACGGAGGTAAAATACCTGGAAATTCAAACGGTGATAGCTTGTAAACGGGTAGTTATTGTCATAAATTATTTTTAAAATTTTATTTGTTCACCACATTGAAGATGTTGAAATATAGTAGTAACCTATAACTCTGTATATATTTCTCTGTATTTATGTGTATATATATATATTTATATAAATATGTATGTATATATGTCGGGATAGGCTCAGACATCAGAAGTAAAACAGAAGGATAGGTACGGTTATAAATAAATTGTTTTATTAATTTAAAACGTATTAATAAATGAGCAGACACAAAATCAAACAATAGTTTACAGTACACACAATAAATATTATCATAGATTAAACAGTCAATCAAGATTTTACACAAGGCAAATAGTAAGAGTACCGACTAATGGCAGTGAGGGGGCAGAGACTCGTACTGAGACAGAAGTCCGTACACCAAGACGCATCCGTTAGAAATGCGTGCCGATACAACGGAGCGGCCCGTTTTATACTTTCTAAACGTAGTGGGAGGTAGGTGGGAGCGATGACGTCCGGTGCACGTGCTGCTAGCGCATGATATCGCCGTCTCTTTCTTGCACTAAATGTCAGCTGCCGCCGTCATATATGTATGTATGTTATTGTTTTAGTAAGTAGAATAATGTGCACCACAAGTTACCTATTACTATACAGTATAGTCCATCAAAGGTTGTCTGTAAGAGATCGCAGACTGAGATAAGACCGCCCATTGTACTGCTACTTAATATTGTATGTTTCGTATGTATTGTATTTTGGTGTGCAATAAAGTATATCTATCTATCTATAGTACTATTAGTTATAAATGCGAATGTAACTCTGTCTGTCACGCTATCACGCCCTAAACCAACCGGTCATCATAAAACTTTGTACACGTCGTCAGAGTTAAAGAGAAGAACTTTAGTCTACTTTTCATCCAGAAAAAACAACTGTTCCCAAGGGATAGAAAAATATATTTAACGTGAGCGAGGTCGCGGAGAAATCTAGTGTATAAATAAGAATGAAACGGTTGTGTTTCTCGTCATACAATTCTATACTACCCTGCGTCAGGCAACGGCGCCTGTGTCCCAATGTATACTGGCTTAAGTTTTGTGTTTTCAGATGAACAGAACCCTAAAAAAAAAAAACAGAAACGTAATGATAATTGCGTCCTTAAAGGTTATGAATTAAAGGCTTTGTAAGCTTTAATTAAAACGCGTAATCGACGGACAGCCACAAATCGAAGCGTTCCATTTCCACACAGATATATGCGAAATGTTTATTGGAAATTGCTTAACCGCATTTTGTTTCTGCAAATTATAAACGTATGAGTGAATTATAAGAAATCCCACTTATTTATTACATATTAATATTATAAATGCGAAAGTTTGGATGGATGGATGGCTGGATGTTTGTTACTTTTTCACGCAAAAACCATTAAACCGATTGCGATGAAACTTGGTATGTAGATAGCTTGAGACCTGGATTAACGCATAGGCTACTTTTTATCCCGATATTCACACGGGATCGGGACTTACGCGGGTGAAATCTCGGGGCGCTGCTAGTTTAAAATAAATTTAAAGTTGACAAGTGATGGAATGTTCATTTATTTATTAGGGAGCATCAAAAATAAACATTTACAACGTTGTTCATTATGTTAAATGATTGATATATTTTCTACAAAGGGAGACGAGTCTACCTTTAAAGGTTTTTATACAGGCGTCTTTACATTTGTAATAATTTGGTGTAAAGGATTGAAATTTTATATTGCGATATGACATATCCTACAGTTGGACTAGTTTATAATTAATAACATACGCAGGTACACATAGGCTTCGAGCTTTCAAAAATTACAAATATTTAGCACACCTGGCCGCACTCCATTCAGTGGGTCGTCGCGCATCGCCTGGAACATACGTAGGTACAATCGCCTGTTGATAGACTAAAACCTACTTTATAACATGACAACACTACACCTTTTTGCAGGATAAACATGGTTTTTTCATCGATCTATTAGACGATAGTCATCTATTGGCAATCTCAATGAACTTAGTGATCGATTGATCAAAACAACATCTTGCGAATGTACATAACAGATTGATTCGTGTAGATAACGTGTTTTCTACAAAATACATTAATATTTATTGAATAGAAGTAAAAGTCGTAATAGGGAATATGCATGTTGTTTAAATTTACTTGATTAATTTTCCCTTGAATCTTTATTGTCAACATATTATGCTTAAACAATTATTTTCTCATTTAGTTCGTCTTTAATTGCAAAAAATATTAATTAAAATATGCAAAATAAGGGAGCGAAATTCAACTTTGCAAAACGCTTCACTATTGGTCGAAACAAAACATGACGTCAAATTCCCCGTCCTGTCATTTATCGGCGCCTATATTCGTAGTGTTACGGAGAAAGATAGGTGTTTCCGTGGTTATTGCCCTTAGCTAGTGCAATTTAAGCATTCTAGTGATATTAGAAATTATCTAGATGACTGAATGTAGTTTTGTCAAAGAACAATCGGACAATCTACCGAAAATAGATGAATTCATGATGACTACATATTTTGCATCAAATCCAGATTTTACGTCTGCTGAGGTTAAATCTAAAGGATAGGTAAGATATGTATAGTTAGTTATATTCATGAAGTTTTATTGGACTTTTGTTACCTAGTTTAAGTAGGCAAGCAAGTTGCCTTCTGCTTGATATTTAAAACCAACATAAATGACCTACTGCTGACTAATTCACACTATTCTAGCAATTAAATTGTAATATGCTTACATTAAAGTGATCTTCACAACAATATAAACACGATATTGAAGATACTTCATCTCTTCTCATTAATTTACATCATTGTTTTCGTATTTTACATTATTATTTTGTACAGGAAAAAAATACTGTATTGGGTGTACTTCTTATAGTGTTTTTACACTTAGGGACAAGGCGATACTTATAAAATGTTTTTTAAACTTTATCCATCGTCTATTAATTACAATACATAGTAATTACAACTGAAAATCGGTATAAAATTACTGTAACACTTCAAGTAAGTATACTAAGTTTATGAAACAAATACTGAGCGTGATATCTGACGTCATCCAAGGCCCGCGAAATATGGCGGCGTTCAAACAGATCAAATTTTATCGATGTTTTCAATGTTATTTTAAAAATTAATTTGAACACTGCCAAGGTTATTTATATTTTTTATTAGAGTAGAATGATGGAACAAGTCAATTAAAGATAAAAAAAAAATACATGCATATTCCATATTACTTAAATGTTTTTTAAGTGAGTTTTTAGAATGATCTAGGTACTATTTGTTAAACGCCCAATACACAGTAATAAAAATTAAGAGATTGACGACCACTCCTAGTCTAAAACACTCGAACGCTTTGACATAGGGCTATGATAACAAAGTATCAAAAGAACTTCAGGAGCTCAAAAGATACAAAACCTGTGCAGTATCACATATACTGACCGGCCACTGCAAACTGAACAAACATATGTTCAACCTAAAGTTGGGCGAGAACACAATATGTAGATTCTGTCGAGAGGCAGAAGAAACTGCAATGCATATTCTATTGCGGTCCGCCACTAATGCGGTACAGAAGTATCAACGTAGGGTTGCACATCATGAAACCACGGGAAATACAAAAACCACTGCTAATAAGATCTAGAGCTTTGTCGAAGCCATAAATCTGAGCAGTGATTTATAAAACAAGAGTCCGCTACTAAAGATCAGAAATGGTCGAAGTAGTACTTGGCACTTACAACAATAGTAAAAATAAATACTATTAGTTTGTTTTATTACGTGTTCTTAGTTACCTGTGTTATTCGTGACAACCGGTATCGAGTGGTTTTACTTTTGCCGCACAAACTATTCGAATCGTGATTGGTTATAATCGGTTACCGATCTTTAGGCCGAACTTCGTCACAGTGCTTATGTAATCATATAATTTCCAAAATTGCCACTATATTACGGACCTACACTTTTAAATAGAACAAAATGAAGTCAGATGTCAATACCCCAGAGAATAATTATTCTGAAGAGCTAATCGACTGGATTATCTTCAAGTTTAATGGTTGGTCGTAAAGATTCGTATTGCTGAAGTGAGCTCCGTCGTACGGATCCTTCAACTAAGCTATGTAAATAAAAACAGATTCTTCTTTAAGCAAACCACTTCAAGATACGTAAAATTGATGTTCTTTTTTATGGGCATGTTTGATAGCAAGTTTGGGAATACTGATTTTGTAATTTGATACTTCAAATGTACTGTACTATTTGATTTTAAAACTAGTTTTGCCTCTGGCAGTATTAATATAATGGCATAGTGGCTTTTCTGTCCCTCAGGAAAAGATTTTTTTTCTGGATGATGACTACTTTCATGATGATATTAGTTTGAGGCGTGAAAGCGTAACAAACGAACAAACAAATATACTTTTTTTAATATTAGTTAAGATTTTATTAGTATTAACAGAAATCTATTCAAATATTATAAAGCTGAAGAGTTTCTTTGGTTGAACGCACTAATCTTAGAAACTACTTTAATTAATTGAAAAATAATTTTAGTGTTGCTTTTTTTTTAAACAATCAATCAATCAATCAACCAACTAACTAGCGTATTGCCGGTTACTGCGAGATATAGGCGTCTCCCTAAGTGTGCTATAGCACCAAACCTTCCTCAGGTCGTTGGCCCATCTGACTATTGGGCGTCCTACCTTCAGTTTACCGATTTGCGATCACCATAGGACCCTGTTTTCTACAACGATCATCGGTCGTTCGGCAGATATGGCCGACTCATTGCCACCTCAGCATGCTTATTCTGCGAACTATGTCGTTTGCTTATGATTCTTTCAAAGTGTTATAAATTAAAACGGCTGCATCGAACTACACGTGTCCAGTATTATAATTATGTTGACCTGCCATATTACGAAAAATTTATACAATGACAGTCAGTTTATCTCTAGTATTAACTAGTAATGTACCAGACCGTTAAAAATGTATATCCGCGGATACGGATACGAGTTATTAGTGTCTAGATCCGCAAACACGGACCTCAAGCTTTTTTGCCAAATGATGCAGATACGCGTAACCTTGACACGACAGTTGACGTTGAGGACTAATAACACGGCATATTTCACTTTGCACTGCGCGGTTTTTTTTAAATAATTATTTTAATACACATATCACAAAGATTTGGGGTTTGATCTCGCAATAAATATATTCAAATAGTACCTAGTCACTAATATCAGTAACCCACTACATCAGCTTTTTAATATTTAATTTTACCAACATAAATTTAGAACTTCATACACGTAATAAAATTTGATAACTTAAAAAAGTCGTTCAAGATCCTCTTTTTTCTCCCCCAGATATCCGCGGATACGGATATCCGGCACATCACTAGTATCAACTGATATACGAGATATTACGTTAGCGTACCAAGAATCGAGATACTTTTGAACTTAATAACCGGATAGTTTATAGGTCCCGCGGCTGTAAACACAATTTTGAGATACTGCATTAAATTCAATACACTACAACAACGAGCGGGGAGAATATGTGTGTTATGTAAAACTACCAAAGATATAAATTTTCATTGGTACGTCATGCAATGCCCAGTCATCCAAACCGCAAATATGCCAATCATTCTCTTTGAAACTTCAATGGACGTGTAACCTATAAATTTACGAGTATATAAACTAGAGATCGTCTGAGGGGCTCGTCGCTAAGTGGTGACCGATTAGGTTAGCACATTACAAGGTACTTAATATGATTCCCAAATATGATCAAAATTGGTTAATAAAAACAACCGCAGCATTCTACCTACGCCTGTTTCCTCCTTTTGTGTTAGTACTTTATGTGCTTTGCGTAGTTACTTTAGCTTGAATTGAATAAACTTTTTTATATTATAAGGGGCAAACGAGCAGACGGGTCACCTGATGGTAAGTGGCTACCGTTGCCGATGGACACCTGCAACCCAGCAACCCAAGAGTCACAAGCGCGTAGGTACGCATTTTTACTAAGTATAGCCGCTAGCACTCACTTCCCGGGCGGGTTCGCTCGCGTGTACATATTTTTATATTTTGCGCGGAACCCTAGTTCTTTTCCCAAAATAAATGTAGCCTAAGTTACTCCTTATAACACCATCTATATGCCAGTGAAAGTCCCGTGAAAAACGATCCACCCGTTCCAGAGATTAGCGGACAAAAATTAAAAAAACTGATTTTTAGGGATAGGTATCGTGAAAATAACCGTATGAGCTTAAAAAACTATTATTTTGACATTTCAAACAGACACTTCAATTTTATTTCTTTGTATTGAGTATTGATAATTCAGTGAATATTGTCAGTAACAACTTTATTGTCCTGTATATTCTGGTATAAAACGGTAAAAACACTTGTATAACTGGTATAAATCCTCTACTGACAAATAATATAGAATATTATTCAGGGGGGGGACACTTAGAGGAAAGGGCCCAATGACATTTTTGACAGTTTGCACGTCGCCATCTCTTTGTTTGAACCATGGAGGAGTTAATAGATGTCGCTACAAACCATCTTAATAAATATGGAACTATTATATTTTGTTTTTTTCATAATGCTAATTATTTGAATTTTTATTATGTATCAATTCATGAAGGATAGTAAATTAATATTGGTTACAAAGATATGCCACCAACTGCCTCCAACTAGGCTTTACGTAGGTACATAGATATCCTAGACGATACAATTTGACAGTTACATATGAAATGGCCGCCAAAACCTGCGCAAACCTAAATTCCTAGGTTTTTTCTCTACATCAGACGTCGACCTGTAAAAAGCACGACGGTCCACTAAATAAGTATTTCATAGACGTCTCTCTTAACGTTATAATTTACAGTTGGTGCAGGTCAGTCAATCGTATTTTGACTGGGAAACTAACATATAACGGTGAGGATGAAATTAAGATTGCAGCCCAAAAATATTGTAATACTTAGACTTCTTAGTTTACACTAACCCAACCAACTCGTGTAAATTTCTTAATATTGCTATAAATTTGTAATCATTGGTAAATCTATAGAAAAAATGCAGTACAATTTGTACCTAGGTAGTTATAGTTATGTTGATATACACTATCATATATAAATATATGATAGTGTATATCAACAAACTATAACTACTTACGTACATATTGTACTGCATTCTACGTACAGATATATATATATATATATATATATATATATATATATATATATATATATATATATATATATGTTATATAGGTAGCTATGGCAATGACACACAATTAGTTAAAGTTCAGAAATATAGATGGCGCTAAAATTTTGCCAAGAGTGGGCTCTCTTTTCCTCTAGTATTACTTTACTCTTTGATATTCTTTTTTAAATTTGATACTGACAACCTCATTTTATAAAAAAAAATGTAAATAAGTGACAGATAATGTAAGTTTATTCATAGAGCCACTTATTCTTTTTACTGTAACTCAAAACTTGTTCTTAATTTAAATGATAATTGAAAATCCTTGCTTTCTTGAGGAAAATTATTTAAGTTATTTTGGTAATGTTGCCAGGTCACCCATCGAAGTACTTCACTGTGGAAACGGCGACACGATTCCTTCCCAAGTTTCAATATAGAGGCTAACTTTGTTATAAGAACTTTTGTATGTTTGGTAGGTGAAGTTCCGAGTGTTCTAGCCTATTAGAATAAATAAATGAAGCTATATTTGTGCATATTATAATTTAATGTAATGAGTAAATTACAGCAGATGGTTAACGTAATCTGCTTTAAATCATTTAATTTAGAAATTAAATATTTTGATTAGCCTAACCTTATACAAGTACGTACCACTATTAGCTCCAGAATTGAACGTAATTTTTTCGGTTATCAGGATGACTACGACGTGTGGAAATTTCTGTTTAGGTAATACTAGCAGCACCCCGCGGTTTATATATATAGCCTATATGTTAATCTAGGTCTCTAGCTATCTACATACCAAGTTTCATCGCAATCGGTTCAGTAGTTTTGGCATGAAAGAGTAACAAACATCCACACATCCATCCTCACAATCTTTCACGTTTATAATATTAGTAGGATATATGAATGTATCTACTTATAAAAATATGTATCTAAGTGTGTTCATCCGAGTTCACAGTACAAGCTGTACTTAGTTTGGTGTCCAGATAGCGCTGTGTAATAAGTCCGTTGTCTTACTAATTATTATAGTTATATCACTATATATGTGTATGTGTGTATATGTATATATATGTATGTGTTTATATGTACGTATGTGTAGAAGATACTTCACATATTCCTTTTCACCTAATTTCCTTTATTATTATTTGATTGTTACAGTTCTAAATATTTTTGGTACGCCACCGCCCATTGTACTTGCCGCTTAGTATGTTGCTACTAAACTGTGTTAATTTCTGTCTAACTGTGGTGTACAATAAAGAATGTTCTATCTATCTATCTATATTTTCAGCTATATGACGTCCACTGTTGGACATAGGCCTCCCTTAATGACTTCCAAGTAGACCGGTTGGAAGCGGCCTGCATCCACAAGATAATGATAAGTCCGTTATAATAAGAATGTTATTATTTTATCGGATTTTACTCGAATCCTTTACTTTGCTTTACAATCTATAAGTTTACTTTGATAAATATATATCATGACGAATTCAATGACATGCCCATCTTCGTAGCATATGGAATTATGCAAAAGATTTAACACTACAAGAAAATGTAGTTTCTTGTTTTTGGATGTATATTATGACGATAGATATATTAGTTAGAGACAATATAGAAAATTAAGTCATTGATTAAAATCGGTCAAAAAGTCATTAATTATTATGATTATTCTATTCTCTTGATTAATCTTTAAAGTAACATAATTATCTATTAAACTCAGCTAGTTATCGGAGTCAAATAAAGTTCCACGTTGATTTGAAACACTAATGTGTAAAATGGTCTAAGTTTCAACATTGTACAGCTCGGTATCAATACCCCATACAAAGGAATGGATCTCCATCAAAGATTTTGTTTGTTTGGTTGGCCGCGCTAATGGACTACTAATTGGATTTAAATGGTCTTTTGCCATTTGATAGTCTTCTTTTAAAGTTATAGGCTACTTAAAATCATGCTATGGTTCTTAGGAGTGGAGCAGTGGCCATGAACATGGATCAAATTGCGGGGAAAATCAACTTTATTGTGCACCCTATTGTTTCCATCTCATTGTACTGGAATACTTATTTTGATCTTTAAATGCAGAAAAAAAAACTTTTAATAAGTAAACAAGTTGAGTAGCTAACGTCGTGTTAAGCTTATACCGTTGACGTTTAGGTTCAAAATTGCTTGTCTTCATTTTTTGTTTACTAATATTTTTATACAAGCAAGTCCTTTGTCAAGTTTTTATAGTTTTTTTCAGTGACTTACAGCTTTCAAAGGAAGCATCTCCATCCTATAAAAGACGGCGGTATTTTAGAGCTGTTCTTCTAGGGTCATCAGACTTCAAGGGGATTAAGACAATATCATGAGTGATACCACTAGTGCGGCATAGTATAACTAATGCCTATAAGAGTAAAAGGAGGAGCAGGAGCTTTATGAATAGTCGACAAATAGTTAATTTAACTTAGAAAAGTGGATTAAAAATAAAAAAATAATTAAATTTTTTTTTTCTTCGGATAATGCTTTTCTTAGTGTAGGTGCATATTTCTAAACAACACATGAACTTTTAAACTTTCGCGTTCCATGATATAATATTATTTATGTATTTACGGCAATTAACGCGATCATGAAAAGGTATTACAAACCTCTGAATTGCCTGACGTTTCGACCGGGTTGCACTGGCCGTGGTCACAAGCAATTCAGAGGTATACCTTTTCGTGATCCCGTTAATTCCTGTAAATACATAAATAATATTATAACATATTATGAATTTTAATATCAATTGCAATGATTTTGTTTTGTTACATAAAAACCTGGACATTCCATCAAGGGATTTAATATGGAACTAACAATGGAATTAAATACGTAAAGTTCCATTCATGTCAGCCCTCTCCCATACGAAGTATTAGCATTATCGGTAAATTTTCAAGCTTTGATTTTCAGTTTCAGAATAAGATTTTTGTCTTAAAAATGACGATTTTTTATAAAATTGTTAGTCCTTTACGTTATTCACAGGCTGTAGTATACGACCCTAACATAAGACCACACCATTCTGTAACAGCCTGTAGATAAAGTGCCGAAATCGCCTTGGTATGTAATTCTTCATAACTTGCGAAGACGTAATCATTACTCATCACAAAGTTCTAATGAAACATTGCACATATTATAATTCGATATAAGATTAACTAATACTTCACAAACAAGTTAGCAACTAGCTGCCAAGATAACGAGATAATCAGGCATTTGATGTGGTAATCGACTTACACAAAAAAATATTATGCGAATATATTACGTTGATAAGAATGTTTCATTTATTATATATATATCATTTGGTGATAAGATCAAGTTTATGATGAGCGTGAAGTCGTGTTAATTTATTTTTTTTGATAAGTGGAACAGGCGTTTGTCTTTCAACACACCTGATGGACAGTGGCCTCACAGAAAACCGGTAGTGAAGCAATGCATGCATTGCTTTTCGCCGAGTGACTAAGGTTACCGGAGGTCCTAACCCTTTCCTCCCCCTTCCTCTCTCCCCTCTTCCAACCTTCCCCTACTACCACCTAAAAGGCCGGCAACGCGCTTGTGACTCTGGAGTTGCAGGTGCCCATGGGCGGCGGTAGTCATTTATCAGGTGACCCGTCTGCTCGTTTGCCCCGGCGGTAATTCATTCATCATTCACTCGGCGAAATACAATGCAAGCATTGTTTCCGGTTTTCTGTGAGGCCGTGGTATCACTCCGGTCCAGCCCATACGTGCCGAAACAAGGCTCTCCCACAAAATACATATTCATTGTTGTGAAATCGTAGCTAGCTGTGGACTCTATAATCATTTCATTATGTAAATTTACGTTTAACTGCAATAGCCAATGCGTTTATGTGTGATAATCATTCGGACAATATCCGACACCAAATGCTTATTGCACGTATTCTATTGTGGCAAAACTAAAAACCTTCATTCGACAATGGAGAATGCTAATCTGTGATAATGACCGTAACGGGAGTTGGTGCTACTTACCGCGCTAGTCTGCAGTTTGCTCTACCTCCATACAAGTTTGCTTTAGGATAATTAAAACCAAATAATTATAGGTACTAGTTGCCTATTGCGAATTGCTATGGGTCGAAATTATTATCATTAATAAACTTTATATTTTTTTTTTTATGAATAATTCCAAAAGAAAAGAATTCTCTCCTCCGCGCCTTTTTCCAACTAAGTTGGGGTCGGCTTTCAATCTAACTACGATACGGCCGAACTTTGATATTTCACGTGAAGCGACTGCCATCAGACCTCCACAACCCAAGTACTAGGCGATATCGAAGTTCTGTACATAGACCAGGTTGTCGGACTTTTTAGGGCTCCAACTACCCGTAACGAATGCCACAGATGTTTGTATGGCACCCGGCACCGACGGTTTAAGGTGCTCTCCGAGACACGGAGGGGTCTCAATGTGTTAAGAATGGTCACCCATCCTAGACTGACCTGGTTAGCATTACTTAACTTTGTAATGTGTTAACCTACTCGGTTACCACTTAGCCACGAGCCCCTCCAAAAGAAAAAAATTGTTTGATTTACAATCTTTCACTTTACACATTTCACCTGATTTTATGAGAAATCGAGGTATTGGTATTGGTATGGGGCTCTGTTTCCGCATTTAGACTCATAGGCGGTCCATCAGGCGTTCAGATAAGGCTGACTAGTTGAGTCACCCTGGCACAGAAGCCTCCTGGGTAGTTCGCATTCTTCTAGGAGCGACCTCGCATCCGCGAGGGTACTTGCCCGTTGTGTCCCTCGCACTCCAGGATAACGTAGGCAGCCGTTTCCTCTGCATAGAGGAATGTCGTCTGGTGAATAGGTGTTGGTTTAGGATCAGGTGACCTGTAATGGTTCCTACAACTATCTTGATGTCGAGTCGGTTGAGACTGAGCAGTCTGCAAGTTAAACGTGGTGAGACCTCCGTCAGCACCAGTTTAGACTGCCTACAGCCAGGTATGTCGGCCCAGCGACCGTTGTGCGCTTCACGAGTCCGTTGCCTTACCTATGAGTGAAATTGGTTGAAGGGAAGTGGCAGCAGTATAGTTGGACCTACCACTGACGTAACAGATCCCTTCCTCGCCAACTCATCGGTGGCATCGTTACCGAGTGAATCACTATGCGATTCTATGTATTGAAGAATTACCCCATTGGCTGAGGGTAAACGCTCCAGCGTTTGGTGGCATTCATAAATGAGACCGGATTTCATGGTGTTGCCCTCTAGGGCCTTCTGTACTCCCATACTTTCTGACAGTATACGGATGTTGTACTCCTTTATGCCTTTTGACATGACCGCAGCAGCGGCGTAGGTTATCGCAACTCACTCATATTGAAATATGGAACTGTGTTCGGCTAGCGCCACTGATATTTTTATGTTTAAGTCTTGTGAGAAAACTCCTGCTCCAGGCCCTGACCCCCTCTTAGAGAAATCGATGTAAACTCAAACGGTCATAACTTTTAAACGGATATTTTTTTTTTATTTCTTTTTGTAACTGCATGCTAGAGTCATGCCCTTTCAGTGTTTTAGTACGTGTTCCATTGTCAGATACACCCTGTATATAGATTATTGAAATCTACATTAGTTTAAATCTCTATTTATCCTTCTAAGGTGTTCCCAATGACATTTGAACATTCACTCGATGAATCCTTTTAGCTAATCGCCTTTCATTTTTTCCACATCATTGGATCACTGAGGCGTACCTTTCTTGAAAGCTGGTAATGCATTTTTGGAATAGTAAATGAAATTGATTAAAAAACTTGAGCTGTGAGGTGAATAATGGTTTTCTGCGGTTCAACGATCAGTTTGTTGACTGAATAACGCTTTGTTAGTTCGTGTAACTCAAAGGGCTATTGCACACACGATACTTTTCAATCAGCAACAAGACAATACAATTGTTTTTGGAAAGCCGGATACAGAGATTGCTCTCTAAGCAATCATCGAGAATTTATATCACAGCTGTTCGTTAAAACACTGTGGTAGTGAACTTTCTTTACTATATCTTATGTGGCAAATAAGCATACGACTCGAATAAAAGCGGTTACCCTCACCCATAAACACATTGTCATGAAACAAAATTGATGTTACAATCGCTGGTTAGCTTTCAGTTGATCAGCTCAAATTCAAGCAGAAATCATATCTTTTCCACCCAATAATATCTTGATGCAGTAATCGCAAGCGAATCGAAACTAGTCAATTAAAAGCAAGTAGTCCCAAAATCGTTCGACATTGTTAATACAGCGATGTGAAGAGCGTCTTTATGCTAAGTACTGCATGCAGTATGTGATGCAAAAAGTAATAATAGTGCTAATCCTCCAAAAAAGCTGTTGGTGGATGGCGCATTTCATAAGGATTATTTATAAGCATTTATGTATAGGTAGGTAGCTATCGGAGCACTCGTATACAAGTATTTTATAGTTTTATGAACAATAATTTTCGTTCCCGGGCTGCTTTTACAGTCAGGGAACAAAATAAAATAAGTTAGAAAAGATTTATCAAGTAAGATCAAGAAACCATTCGTTTTGCTTACGGACGTTGAGTAAGCAAAACTAATCGTTTCTTTTCGTTTCGATTATAGGAACGCGGCATTAATGTTTCAATAATATAGCAGTAATAAAAAGCATTTTATAAAATACTACCGAGTTGTTATCTCTTTGTAAATATATGCTTTTGACATGTAAAGCTCATCACACACTATACCGTCACGGCTCCACCCCAGCAATTAAGTTGTCATTCAAATTTAAGCTTTAAAACGTGGTCGTATAATACATTTCATAATGTCAATACGCGCTTACTACCCGCCGTCGGCATTTTCATATTACATATTATATATTTCTTCTCCAAAGATAATATCTATCTATCCATATTTTGGAATAAAACGTGCACATAATTCACTTAAAAGACCTCCCTGCGGAAGTCTATTAGGTACTGCATTACATTTTAAAAATTTCAAAGAATAACACGATAATAATTTCTTGGTAATTGTGAAAATGCCTTGGGAATGGTGAATATTTAATTGAAGATATTTTCATGAATTCTAGTTTAGTCGGGAACCATTCTTACACATTAAAGTAATGACATTATAAGTTAGTAAACGGCTAAATTTATTTGAAATTATATGAAATTGGAGGAGGCCTTTGCCAATTGGCAAACAGATCTGCAAAAGATTACCAAACAGCAGATAGTAGAATAAGTTTTAACTTTTATTTGTTTTGTTTGAATTAGTTTTTAAATGTATGTATGTATAAGCTAAACATCTGAATAAAAGGTTATATTATTATTATTATATTATTATATAAGCGTCTTATATCGAGGTTACGCAGTGCGAGCTATCGTGTGAGCTGGCCTAGTCAGTTACTGCAGTGCAGCTACTCGGATTGTGTGACCGTGTCATATGAGTTACTGTCATATGCGAGTCAGTCAGTAACTCGCATCCGAGTTACTACCATTTTTTTATATTTTACTCGCCACTCGTCTTCCCCTATCACGTCACAAGCAGCAACTAGCACGCGATTCGGACGTCAACTCGCACATCTTTGCGTACGGATAGTCATTAATTCTTTTAATATAAAATTCGTTACCCTTTCCTTTGCATCTAATTTCTGATCCAAATACCTACTTCTTTTTGAATTTTTGTTGGCCATAATTTTCTTATTTCAGCGTAAAGAATTTTTGTAACCGCTTTTATTATCGTATGAACCATGAGCAGTCGTGTGTGTTTTGATAACATTGCACGAGACAGTCGTACAGAAAATGCGAGTGCACAGGTGCAGTAGCTGTCTACTTTCACACCAGCAGCTCGCACTTGTGTGACCGGGTGGGGTGAGTCGAGCTACTGCCATGCGAGTACACGGGTGCAGTAGCTGTCTACTGTCAAGTCAGCAGCTCGCACTGTGTAACCTCAGCTTCAGATTGCGAGGGATTCAAGTTCGAATCTTATCTTTATATGGTTATAGGAGCGGTGTCTGACTGAATGTTAGCTCAGGTATACCTATTACATAATACTAGAGTGTCGTGATATTTCTAGCTTCATATCCTACCTCAGAATAATCAGAATAATAACAACTTAAGACACCTCACACACTGCCGTGTGATCCCAAACTAGGCAGAGTCTGTACTATAGTAATCAGACTGCTGATAAACATACTTATATATTACTAAATACATACATATTATAAATAAATGACATTTGTCCTGGTTGGGAATCGAACCCACGACCTCTGGCTTAGCAGACAGGATCATTAACCACTAGACCAACAGACCCATTAATATATATGTATGTATTCTTCTTCTTAAATTGCAAAATTTGTGAATTTGAGCTAACCGTTACAAAAATGCAATAATATAAGGTCTACTGATGCTAAAATAATCATAAATATAACATTTAAAATACCCTCGACTCGAAAATCCATTCAACGATAAGAAAAGAGCTCATGATCTTCGAACGGCTGAATAGATTTTCTTGAATTATATCTAAGAACACTCTCGATCAAGTCACCTTTTAAACAAAATTCAATTTCAAATTCAAAATCATTTATTCAATTAAGACACTAAGTGACATTTATCAACGTTAAATTAAAGCTAGAGTTAAAATCATAGATCGGCACAAACAGACGCCACGGCATGTACTGGATTGTCAAGGTAAATTAGATGAAAACACCAAAATCTACTGCCTGTTTGTGTCGATCTATAACTTCCAGTTTCCAAAATGCGTAGGGCCTTATGAGAAGAATACTGGCAAAGAAACTCATGGCCACTCTTTTTAAAAGTCAGATCTTCAGGTACAATAGTGTTAGTGTTACACGAGAGGTAAACAGGATGCAAGCTGATGCCACCTGAATTTCATTTTATTGAAATGCTCCAAAAGCTAACGTACTAAAAAATAAAAATCACTCAGTGATACCGTTGAAGGTTTGAACCTATTAAACATAGAAATCATTCAAGGTTTACTGTTAAAAATAATTCGTGTCTGGATTAAGAGGCTAGAGTTGCAGTTGATCGAACCAAAATAATAGTATAGGCTAAAGCATCGCTGACTAGGCCGACCAGTCACCCCAAGCAGCACCCGTTCACGAGTATGAAGCATGGACCAGCCATCATCTCCTTCGCCATATCAGAGGGAAAGAAATGACCCGCCCCATGACGACGCCGCAAGCAATGACATTTTAGTGAGCATGACGAACCATAGTCGAGATACTGATAAAAATCACTAATAGTCAAATTACCATAATAATCGTCACGCATTACTTTGAACTGACAATGGTTTGTTAATAATTTAGCTTAATTATAAGACAAAGAAGTTTGTGTGTATATACCTAATGACACCTTAAGCCCAAGACTGTTTGTCGTTTAGATAATCGTTGATCGTATAGTAGGATTTCCTAATAAAGTGATTTTTTACCGTTCGCTTGAATTTATCTACAGGAAGGTCGATTACATGTATAGGAATTTTATTATAAAAACGTATACCAAGACCTTCGAACGAGTTGTGTACTTTATGTAAGCGATGATAGGTCCCAACGAGTTTAGACTTGTTTCTTGTATTAATATTGTGTATATCACTGTTTTTCTTATAATTATTAATGTTGTGCCTAACAAACATAATATTTGCAAATATATACTGTGATGCAACAGTTAAAATACCTATATCCTTAAACAACTCTCGAAGAGAGACTCTAGCACCTAAGTTGTATATGGAGCGGATGGCTCGTTTTTGGAGAATAAAAATCGTTTCAACATCAGCCGCCTTACCCCAAAGTAGTAACTAGTAGTAAGTAGTAACTAAAATAAACTAGCCTAGCTGTGTCCGTATCAGTGAGCTGACGTACCTTCCAAACTGCATAAGCTGCCGAACTAAGCCTACCTGCAAGGCTGTCTATCTGGGCTCCCCATTGTAGTTTACTAAAAGAAAAACGCACTTTAATCGGCCCATTCGTTTGGGAGCTACGATGCGACAGACAGACACATAGATACACAGAATAATGATACCCAGATATTCAATTAAACTCCAGCGGTTTTTGGCAGCCCTATCGCTGAAGTCAAAAGTATATTTGCCTTTGAATATTACACACAAATATTGAACAGCTGTTGACAACCCTATACCGGAGGTCAAGCTTTTAGTTATCGATGTTAACATATTGATTGTTGATCGATCATTGTGTTTGACAGACTACGTGTTAGGTTGTCGGTGATGGTTGTCATGAGAAGATCTATTACAATATGTTGAATAGCAGTGTACGTATTCTGGGCTTGGTAGCACAAAATATAAGATGGATTGAGTACAGATGATTCACTAATGAAAGACACTGAGAATTAAAAAAGTCTCTCGGTTCTACGCAATAAAGTACGAATTAGCTTAGCTTAGAAAATAATAAATCAACAACGCGTGTTCATAAAATGTTTGCATGTCGTACACGCGTCAACACGCAAGAGTTGCGTTTATTGTGCTCACGATTTGTACTTAAAATATGTACGATATTTAATGAAGAAATAAGAGAAGCACTTGTCGTAATAATACTATATTCATATATAAATAAGACACGCAACACTCAACTAAGCATAGAGGTGATGACACGAGTGAGACATATCTGTCAAGATAACTGGTATTCTTCTGAACACTGGCAAATCTGTTACTTTGTAAGGTGAAGGTTACAAGACCTGTCCCTTTCAGTACTTCCACTTTACAGAAGACTGTGATTAGAGATCTTCTAGCGTAATAATTTTCTTATCTGCTAATGAGTGAGGTCACCAGAAATTTATGGGATAAGATGGAGTCTGCAGCAGATTGATATTGTAAGTGTTTAGCACCTATAACCGCTTTACATCAGGCGGGCTTCTATTACAACTTATAAATGTCGTATAATTACACATACACGTACATACACTCATACCTGTATCCAAGGAGGGCAGGGGCGTTTCAAACCGTCTTTTTGTTAACATTAATTTGGTTCTACTCACGTAATAGAGGCCAGCCTATTGCCGTCACCCGGGCACTTTGGTAGTTAAAGATGGGAAAATAGAGAATATTTAAAGGGAAAGGTAGGTCAGAAGGGAAGGAAAGGGATATTGCTTATTCAAATGGATTGGTAAATGTAAGCAATAGCTTGAGCAGGTCAGGATCTTATACCTGTAACTCGAACTGGCTTTCAGTATATAATACCTGGGAGACCTGGGGTAGCTTTTATCGTTCGTTTTTTTTTTGTAAAATTTTGTAAAATTTACAGGAAATACCACTATGCAGTTGAACTTAAAATGTAAAAATGTATCTGTTTACAACATTTCATCAAAATCATTAGAGCCGTTTCTGAGATATCCAAAATATAAATACACGCATAAATAAATACATACATACAAGAATTGCTCGTTTAAAGTTATAAGATACAATTATATACATAAATTACAGATATATCAAATTGCATTTTAGACACTATACATTTCGTGACTCAAAACTAAAATCTGAGGGCGTTTTGCAGTCAGCATGCAGTTCTAATAAACCATGATACGCAGTCAGTTAGTAGAGTAATCTTTTGTTGTATAATTCTCCAGTTTACTTCTTCTGATAAATATAATTACTTGGGAAGTGTTAGATAGGTCCGAAAATATCATAATTGTGCAGGTACATTCGGTCACCGGCATTGTAACCGCAATAACCCCAAATATCCTCTTCAACAAATAATTACAGTGTGTCAATCCCAGTTTAATTTCCAATTGGAGTTTAATTGTACCAGTGCAATGCATTTAGTTATACATTTGTAAGATTGTATTTGTAGGGCAATCAAATGTATCTATATAATAAAAACGATTTTTGTGTTTGGTGGATTCGTATTTGAATGAGTCATAAGTTAGTCGTGATGTCATGCCTGTTCTTGTTTTCGTAATGGTACAGGTTTGAAATGAATATTATAACAAATTAAACTACAAATAAAAAAATAATGTATAATGTTTTATTATTAAGCAGACGTAAACGTGACTTAAAAAAACATAATAAAAATAAGTTAGGAATACGTTCCTGGTCAATTTTGATACATAAAAATATTTTTAACATTTTTTTCAACGTTCTACATATGTACAGCCTGTACGTACAAATATTGTACGCACAGGCGGTATGACTTTCAAAAAGGTATCTATGGTATTTGGGCGTTTAGTAAGAGTTTTGGCAACCACCAGTTTTTGTGATTTATGATTTTCATTTGTGTTTCAGAAGGTATATAAGGAGAGAGGGGGAGAATGAGAGTTGATGGAAGAGGGGAAGGAAGTGGGAGAAGGAAGGGTTAGGGCCTCCGGTAACCTCACTCACTCGGCGAAATACAACGCCAGCGTTGCTATGAGACCGGTTTTCTGTGAGGCTGTGGTTGGTACCACGGCCTCCGGTCGAGCCAACCCATACGTGCTGAAGCATGGCTCTTCCATTAAAAAACTAGTCTTGGTCAAGGCCGACTGTTTTCGATTTTCAACCGGGGCTCTTTGTCAAGGAGAGAAGTACCGACACCTTTGCGACAAGTTGCTTTGCTTCTTAATAAAACACCACTGTCGGGTCCGAAAGTAACAACAGTTAAAAAAATAAGTTTTTCGGATAGTTTATAAAAATGGAGCATGTTGAAGTGAAATGTAGAAATACATTTCACTTATCTCCATCATATGTATTCAAACGTAATATACATATGACTTCTGAAGGTAACTTTTGGGATATTAGGATTCAAGATGTTACAACAAAGAAATAGTTTCGATACAAGTTTTCTTCCCATAAACCCTAAACCACGAAAGTTTAAAACTATTGGATTACAAAACTTATGTTCCGTATCTTCAGCCGGCCATGTTTGAGAGTTTTTCATTGGATTAGGGCCAAGTTGTGGCCACCATATATAACTTTGTGAATGATACAAATCGGTTTAAAGGTACATTTATAAAGTTTGGTTTAAATTTACGCGGTCCAAACCACATTTACAGTTTAAACATACATTTACGGATGCTGGTCACAAGATTGGACTATACAATGTATTACAGAAAGTTGTGGAGCATTTTGTATAGCCAAAATCTAGTTGATTTAGCCTTAAAAAAAAATTTTAAAAAGTATTTCTAAGGAGAATGCTATGCCGGTTTTTTAACATCTTTAGTATTATATACTTATAGTTTTATTTATTGGCGTGACGGCAATAGGATTGCCCCCTATTACGTGAGTCGGACCAAATTATAATTGGCCAATTGTAGGTGTCAAATACATCTCTGTCTACCCCTGGGCTTGAGTGTATTTTTTTAAATGTATGTTTGTATGTATGTTCTGTAGATTTAAGATATACTATCCATAAGTGGCCAACTTTCTTTTAAGTCATTTATTAGGGTTACTTTGAACCATAACAATTGACCAAACTAAATTCAATTTCTAGTTCTGGTTTCACGTTGAACAATGAACAGTCCTGGTACTAAGTTGTGCTTTAATAAAGTTTTGTCGCAGGGAGATTGTTTAATTAAGTCGATGTTTGAACTTGTGCTGTATATACTGTACACATTACCAAGAGTTTTGTGGTGTTGACTTCACGAGTTGTGTTTCAATGAATACTAAACTTCATTACTAAGAACTCTTTGTTTAGAATACAAATATTCGCCTGTTGAAACTTGACATTGATCACGAAAATCTATAGATAGTCTAGTTTGTAATGAATTTAGTTAATAACAAAGTTTCGTGGAAGAAGATGCCTCGTGTAGAAGCAAACCAAGGTCGAAGTATCATTTCGTGTCAGCGGAAGATTGAGTTTTAGGTAGGCATATGAGGCCAGGTCCACTCCGCGGTATAGGTATAAAGCCATAGTTTTATTTTATGTAGATAATGTATTTAATAGTACGTTCAATAGGCAATGATTGCATCATCTATGATAGCGTTACATTACATTACACAAATAAATAAAACCTATGTAAAAAGTACACGGTAATGACAACAACTTACATATGTATTTGAAAATACTACAGTCCTCATTGTACAAATGAAACATCACTCGGAAAGTTTAAAATTCATCGCCAAGAGTAAAATATGAAATGAAAACAATAATATCGTTGTCTTTCTCTAACATCTTGCAGTCAGATTCGTTTTTACAAAATAGCACGCACGTGGCCGGCTTAGTGCTTAGCGGCTACTATTGCATTGTGTCCGTGCATTACGGACACAATGCAATAGTAGCCGTAGGACCTACCATTCAAATGAAGTAACGTATTGTGAAACCCATAAACATTATGCTAGTGAGTAGTCCTGCTTAACTACTGTCCTCTGTAAAAAAAACTAACCTCCTGGCTTGGAAGTACCTCATCTATTTATTAATAAATCTATGGTCGTTTCTCGATAAGAAATAAAATCTCTAACGCTTAATAGTTTATTGTGTGATTTGACTTCAGTAAGTTTTACGAGGGCAACATTGGCCCGTAGATATTTTATGATACTTGAAGTTAGGAGGTCCGGCAGTAATTCGTACGGTACGGCAGTACGGGTGCTCGAAGGTGGTAGTTCTTTTGTCATAGTTTATCTTTTTACTCGGCTACCCTACTACGGTTTTATACTTCCGTTGATGGAAACATGTGTTCGGACTTTAAATAAATACGGCAGCCTTCACGAATGTTTTGTACAATTTACGTTATCATCATAAATCATTTTATTTTACGTGGTTTTTTTTTTCTTTTATGGGATAGGGCGCAAACGAGCAGACGGGTCACCTGATGGTAAAAGACTACCGCCGCATATGGACACCTGAAACTCAAGAGTCACAAGTGCGTTGCCGGCCTTTAAGGTGTGAGTAGGGGAAGGGTGGAAGTGGGGAGGGGTGGAAGGAAGGGTGGAAGAGGGGAAGGGGGAGGGAAGGGTTAGGACCTCCGGTAACCTCACTCTCTTCGCGAAAAGCAATGCAAATGTTGCTTCATTGCCGGTTTTCTGTGAGGCCGTGGTATCTCTCCGGTCAAGCCGGCCCATACGTGCCGAAGAATGGCTCTCCCACGATTAAATTTTTAATTTTTTATTAACGCTGATACCGGTTTCTTCGAAGAGTCACCGATGGCACCCAAAGTTGCTATGCTATGATATACATTAGCGGGTATTGATTGCACGAGGATACCGCTCGTAATTAGCCGCGAAACTACGAAGGTTTTAGGACTAGGCCATGTCAGTGTGTATTGTGTACCTCGACCCTTGGCCATGTGTCCTGTAACGTAACACTACCTATGTTTTAATTGGTTCAAGGCCCACATAACCACCTTCATCTAAAGCGGTCAATCCGCGGTCTTCTTTGGCCTCAAATGATAAACTTAAATAAAAAGTATCTCCGACTGACTGCGCTTGAATCATGATAAATTGAAATAAGCTGTATTCTTCATCCTTAATTTTGCACTCTTAGGGGTGGAATAATTTCCTTCAAATTTAAATGGGATCAATCTTAAGTACAGCCAATTCAGTTAAAAAAATATTTATTGTTATCGGTTCACAAATGGCGAAGATATTGCGTAATATACACACAAAAAAAGCTACAGTCGAATTGAGAACCTTCTCCTTTTGAAGACTGTTAAAAAGCTCTCACGGTGCTGTCAAAAGTGATGTCATTTATGCGTTATGAAAATTGTATGCATAAAAAGAAGAAATTTACAAGTTACAATGCCAGTAAGTGCAATTCTACAACGTTCTTGACCAAAACCGCGGTCACCGATGAACGGATTTAGATGAAATTTGGCATAAAGATTGTTTTTTTTTATTGTATAGTGTAACTCAAAGAGTCACAAGTGCGTTGCCACCCTTTAAGGTGGGACTAGGGGAAGAGGGGGAGAGGGGGGAAGAGCGGGAAGACGGGAGAGGGGGATTAGAGGGGTGGAGAGGGGGGAGAGGGGAAGGACGGGAATAGGGGAGAGGGAAGGGTTAGGGCCTTCGGTAACCTCACTCACGCGGCGGTGTTGCCAGTTTTCTGTGAGGCCGTAATATCGAGCGGAGTCGAGCCGGCCCATACGTGCCGAAGCATAGCCATATAAAGTGATTATAGTCTACTTGATATCCCGTAAAAATTTACGATTCCCGTGAGATCGAATTGAATATCCACGCGAACAAGTCGCGGGCAACAAGTAGAATAATAATATATTATATATAATAATATGTATGTTAAACAATCTAAAAGCTTTTATTTACTTATACAAGTGTACATAAAAGAACTAGGCAACAATTTTTATATACATTAAACATTATTATAATAATAAATCTTTATTTCAGGCAAAGTCCGTTTTTATAATATTTACACGATAGGATATACTATCGAATCTAAGCACGAACATATGCCTTTAGGATATTAGAATTCTGCTTTTCTGCAAAGACCTCCAGGATACTATTAGTGCTGCATCATACCCTGCTCATCATTGACGTCAGCTTCTTGTTGTATTGTTCAGTATTGTTGCTTCAGCAAACATACCAGAGGTACTACAAAATTGAGGCAACTCCAGCTACATCCTGAATCCATTGTTATATTGAACACGCAGAGCATTAAACGATCTCTGAGTATCATTGAACCACAGTCTTAGTATACTCGCTTTTCATGTATAACACATGAGTCCATGCGAGTGACTATATGTTTTACATATAGCTAACAGTCTTCTTATTGTGTCTACAGTTGGAGTCAGCAGCACCACAAACTAAAGTTATTCATACCAATATTATCAATTGAGCAATCAACTCGTGTTCTGCTGAGTCCAACTATAGACTCGTTCACGTACAGCTTAGGAGAACTTACCCCTCTTTGTCTCAGTCCGCACTCCAACCTGGACGCGTGCGAGAAGCTGTCAGCCAACCTGACACTGTTATACTGGTTAGCATACCAGAAATGAAAATTTATTCCACAATACGTCATATGACACCAAATCAAACGCTTTAGACAGATCGCGGAAGCATGCATACACAGGTGTACTTTTTTCCGTACAGTATTGCAAGGTATGCTTGAGACTCAGAATTGCGCTTTCGGTAGAAATGTATATGAAGATGTTTTTCAAGTTCGGAGTCCAGCACACCGTCCAAAACTTTAGCCACCACTGTGGACAACGATATTGGCCGGTAATTGTTCTTATCAGACGAATCACCGGTTCTTTACTAATGGCACCAAAATTGTTTTCATTGGATCAGCAGGCAAGTATGAGTGAGTCAGACATAACGTGTAGAACATTGCGAGCATGTACAAACAAAATCATGAGTACACAATAAGATAGAAAAGAAAATATTATTGTTCAGGATCTAATAAAGATTATTGTGTGTGCCTAAAATATAAAAATCCCTTTTGTTTGCGTAAGCTGATGTACTTTCAGATGTACTTAAGTTCTTTATCTTACCTCTACACAGGTAACGCGTGCGTGAAATATTGCTTGAAATTCACGCACCCCGCGTGCGAGAATTTCAAACAATATCGCCGACACACTCGGGATTTTAATTATCCTTTTTGAAATATTATCCAAATGGAGTATGCTTTCAATTTGGTAGATGTGTGTGTGTTTTGTAATTAATTGTCGTTTGGGAACTAATTTGAATTATTCTTCGTATACAGGGTGTGACAGCCAAATACTAAAATAGTGGATTCTGTGGATTTTTCGGCCGGAAGATCAGTTTTTTTTTAATTTTAGAATCTTTTGGTTAAGAGTGAAATCACAATGAGTGAACAGAAAATTATGTCGATATTTTTAAAATAAAAAACACATACAGCTAAGACTTTACAACTGCAAGGTAATCGTTCAAACATCATTTAAACATCTTATGCAATCAGTTGTTTTGACGGCGCGCAACGTTTAAAGTCATTTACCGTACCGCACAAAAATAATACCTACGTTTGAAACGTTTACATTGCGTAGCACAAAACGAACAAATTGCTGTAATTCCTTAATCTCGCATTTTGATGTAATGACTTTTGCTTGCTGATAAACATCCACAGAAAGACATCTTTGTAAGATTTTTGCGACGCCGACACTTATACATAAGGTCGGGGAAAAAGTTTCTTCGTTTTTTATATACAAATTAAAGAATTTTTTTATAAGTTTAATTACATTTAATTATATGAAGAGACCAAAATAGATGAAAATCTGAGGGTGCAAGGTTAGGACTATATGGTGGATACATTAACACTTCTCAAACAAGCTCTCTCAATTTTTGCTGAGTGGCCAATGACGTGTATGGCCTGGCATCCTTTTCTGTTGATCAAAAAGTTTTTTCTTAATTTCTTGCTGAAGTCTCATTAGTTGTTGGCAGTAGAGACCCGAATCGATGGTTTTGCCAGGTGGTAAAAGCTCATAATGAACAATGCCCTTCCATTCCCACCAAACACACAGCATCACCTTCAATCAATCAATCAGCCTATAATAATCCACTGCTGAATATGTCCAGCAGTGAACTATGAGGTCAGCAGAGGCCTCTCCCAATGTGCGCCACAGCACCCGGTCCTCCGCCTTCCGCATCCAGTCAATCCCTGCTACCTTCTTCAGGTCGTCGGTCCAGCTGGCTGGGGGGCGTCCTACCTTCCGTTTGCCGATTCGCGGTGTCCACTCTAGGACCCGTCTGCTCCAACGGTCATCGGTCCTTCGGCATACGTGGCCAGCATAACCTTATTGCGTGTTAATCCGGGTTTCGCTACAGTCTGTGGAGCTTTACTACCCTTTGATCATAATCTTTTTCGCACGTTCCTGTCGTAGGTGATACGCTTTTCATCACCAGTGATCAATCTTTTCAAAAACGGTTCGGTGTCATTATGATTTACAATCTTTGACTTTACACATTCCATTCACTTTTATGGAAAACGGAGTCAAAATAGCAGGAAATTCAAACGGTCATTACTTGTAAACGGATCATTTTTTTTTAATTATTATTGTAATTGCATACTAGAGTCATGCCCTTTCAGTGATTAAAGTAAGTGAGTGTTCCTTTTTCAAATACACACTACCGAATAATAATACACACCTACATGTCATATACAGGATATGACATGTAGGTGTGTATTATTATTCGGTAGTTGACTGTCAAGTTAAATCAGTTACGCATTATTAAAAGTTAAAGAGATATGTTCTGTTGAAAGTTGTGTCAAATATTTGTGACGTCATACTTTGCTATAAGTGTGTAACTGTGACATCATAGCTCGTAAACGGATGCATCAATAGATTTAGTTCTTTTTGCTTTAAAGGTGACTTAATCCAGATTGTTCTTAGCCATAATTCAAGAGAATCTGTTTGGCAGTTCGAAGATCATCTCTTAATTTTTTTTTGTTAAGTTATTATTATGTATAACTTAACTCCAGGAGAACTGTTATTTTTTTTTAAATATAGGCAACTGCCCTATCAATAAACAGATAACACAAATATCTTTAAAGCTTTTTTTAATTCTTTGACTGAACCAGAACCTTTGAATTATTATACTCCAATTTTTCCTTACTTTTTGTGAAATAAAATATCGTTTTCTGTATTTTTGTTTTCTTTTGGCGTACAATAAAGAGCACTTACTTATTTACTTATACCTCAAGGGTCTTCCCTATATTTGAACAAAGTTCGACTCTTAATATTCGACAAATACGTAATGAAACTTCGTTTACTTTGTAGTGGTGCGTTTCAGTAGGATTTTTCTTTTTAAACACGAAGTAGATTGGAATATAGTTCTTTTTTTTAAACAAGAAATCATTGACAAACTGGAACAAAAATACTGACTGTTTTAAAAATACTAACTAATAAACCTTTCATACCCCTTCATTTTGATATCCCACTCTATAGGTTTGAGAGAAAAAAATAATAACATACATTTCTGCGCCAATAATCCACCATTTAGATATTTAATAATCAAGACAAATCTAACGACATATCACTTATAAAAATCGGTTTAGCTGTTCAGTAGTTACCAGGGAATATAGGGACGGACATAATCCATACTCGTACAGGTCAATTATATAACCCTCCTGTTATGGCTTTACCGCAATCGGGTAATAAAAGAATCACTGATCTTAATGACAACGACAATAATAGGATATATGCTCTCCAAATTTATGACCATTACGACATGTAAAGTAATTTTATTTTTGAAAGTGGAGACCTCAAAGGAGGCTATCGGTAATGCTGTAATTAGTAATCAAACCAGATCAAACCACACGGCATCCCATACTATGCCTGAAATGAGTGGGCCGTCAGTGCTGCGACGATAAGTCCTCAACGAACGGACCACAGCCTTGTAGATGGCCTGCAGGTCTAGTCTATTAACAGGGAATTTTCCAGACACGGCAAACACGGCATGTAATTTTAAAACTGTGTTATGTTGATGTAAGCAATTTAGTTTAAATCTTACTTTATAATCATCAGGCCAGGGGCTTAACATAGGGTCATTAAAAGGTAACATATGACCCAATTTACGTCCAGAAATCCTACTAATATTTTAAATGTGAAAGTTTGTGAGTATGGATGTGTGGATGTTTGTTACTCTTTCACGCCAAAACTACTGAACCGATTGCGACGAAACTTGGTATGTAGATAGCTGGAGACCTGGATTAACATACAGGCTACTTTTTATATACTATAACAAGACAATCATCAAAAGGTGAAATTTCGTAACTATACACAGTATGGTGGTTACGGATTAACGAAGATGTGGTTATAAACACATTATACACGCAAATATATAGATACAAATCTGGAGTTAAGTGCTTATTTAAAATTAATAGTTTAAAAACATAGGGCGTAAAGGCCAAGTGTGTCTAGGTTCTATTGGTCTATGAATGTCAATAATGGCTTTAACATCTTGATTTGGACTTACGTCTTTCATAAGAGACTTATCTGCCTTATCAAATTGTTGGATCGTATCTCATTGAGAAAACGCATCCTGGAAGATATTATGGTGCAGTGTTCCGCAGGAAACGACGGTTTGATATATAAGGAGGCGTAATCCATTTTTCTGAACGACAAAATGATTTGTGTTTTAAATGGAGACGTCCGGCGAAGTAGCTGACGGATTGAGCTTTAAAAGTTTGCGTCGTAGATTCTATCCACTCCAAATTTTTTTGTGATGTTAACGAAATATCTGAACTTACATTTCTTAATTTGACCACGTTTTATTGACTGATTCAATCAAGTAATGTTCTTTATGTATATCATAAACAAACGTTTAGTCAAATATAACCAAGTCCCCAAAAGCCTCAGGTCTTTAAAATAATATGAGCGGATAATACAGCGCCCCTAAAGTAAACAGATCAGTTAAAAGTTGGTTTGCCGTGAATGAAACGTGATCAAATAACCGGTATTGGATGGATATTGGAGGCCGCCGGCGACTGCCAAAACCGCCTCGATCCGGTTGGTACTGGTTACTAAAATGTTGCCGTTATTCCGGGTAGTTTTATTTTTTTAAGTTTATTTGAAAATGGCCCCAATTCTGTTACTTCACTCGCTAAATTAAAATTCACAAATTTTTTTTCATATAAGAAGTAAACCTTGTACACTTAGAAACAAGGTCTTATTTCAAATTGGAACAAGTAGGTAACATATGTCGCTATCGAAATAAGCAATTTATTTGTCGACTAAAGTCTGATACGCTTAAATAAACTTTAATACCACGTAGCGAGAGCCGGTATCCGTTGAATGCCATCTCTTTTGCTCTGTGTTTTTAGTAAGCGTCTTCGTAGGTGTAGATTAAAAACACGTCATCTTTGTTCGTTTTGAACAAGTTTTTATACGGCAATTATACAGCGTTTGAATAAATAAAGACTCTCGCTGCGTGGAAATAAAGTTGAGTATACGTTGACAGGTTTTATTGAAATTTAGAGGCGCTGAGAAATAGATGCTAGTAACAAATAGATCTTATTACGAAGAACACTAGGTTGATTTCATGTGAAGAAATTAAGTCAGGTTTTAGTTTAGTCGAATGTACAATAGAATCGGCACCATTATCGAATATAGTCTCGATGGCGGCTTTGGATTTATGGACTGTAAATATTTGTAAAATGCAATAGAATATTTGAAATCATAGCACCGAATTCTGGTATGGATAGAATGCGGATGGCGGGCGGACAGTGTGCACATTGCGAGATGAACATGGCTGATTGATTAACATTGTGGCTCATATCCAACGGAAATCTTTATTGATATAGTAAAACAACCCCATTACAATTGGAAGGAGCCGGGAATTGAAAGTGTTCTCCACACAACAAATTCGTTATATTAAAATATAAAAAAAATCGCGACAACTAATCCTAGGTTAGTTAAATGTTTAAAAACTACGTTTAAGGATACGCAAAGCAATATATCAAGGTCTAATTAAATATGAAAGATATTTGTACAGTCTTAAGTTCCGTAAGCTGTTAAGCTGTACCTACATATTTGATTATTTGCTGACGCTGGAGTTCCCACCAGCGTGGCAGAGCATAACTTCAATGCTTATATGTAATACTAAGTAATATTTTCATTATATATCATTCAGTGCGGACTTTTCTCAGTGACAACAAACTTAAGAGAGGAATAAGCCAATTTCAACTTATTACAATATATTTTCCTTCAAAAAAAATATAATTTGTATTAATGCAACAGTTCATGATGACGATGTGTTAAGAACCTGGATTAAGTAGACACCTGCCTATTCTCAGCTTTAAACAGACGAGGATCAGATTAGTATATGAGACAGACGTAAAGCTGTGTGCACACGTACATGTTTATTGAGAGACTAGAGGTTGCGAAGTCGTAAAGTCAATAGAACTGAGTTGTATACTGACATAGTTCAGATGCAGTAAATATGTTGTGATGTGAAATACTCGTAGTATGAAATGTGATGTAGACGGTAAAGATGTCGAAATGAATTTTATTCCTTGCAATCGGAAGACATTGCTCAAATTTAATAAAATATGGTGTTTACTGACGTGTTAATTTCGAGTATATCGAGTTACTTGTTTCAGGCCCAACGGGGACCCTTTATCAAGAGAGTAAATATGAGTAAAACTGTATATTATTTTTATAAAATATATTAATATACCAATTACGGAAGTTTCTATTTCTATTGTTCAAATTACTCAGTCGTTCTATCGAGTAATTTTCAGTTTTCTTTCAATTCTTAAAATATTAAATACTAGCGACATCTTCAACAATCAGCAAAATCTTAACAAATTATACCCCTAAACCTTCCTCATGACTAACTCTGTCTATTAGTGAAAACCACATGAAAATCCGTTTAGTAGTTTTTCAGTTTATCGCGAACAGACAGACATACAGACACGGGGACTTAGTATTATAATATGTAGTAATTTTACAACGAAATTTGTATACAATGTCCAGACATTTTAAAGTCATATGAGAAAAAATTAAGAATAACAAGGTTTTGGTTAGTTTATCATTATTTCTTGTATGCTACATTATGTACGCGTGTATTAAATTTATAAACAGGAAAGAAATGTATAGCGTCAGTCGTTCTTACTTATCTAAGCTATGCCAAGTTTACTTTTCTTTTCCTTTATTTTTTCTCTAACTTGAGCTACTTGTATCCACGATAGGCCAGCCGTCCTGATTCCATCTCTCATCTCATCATGCCATCTCATGAGCAACCTTCCTTTATAGTGTTTGCCTATTGTCTCGGGCCATGTCGTGGTTTCTATGCTTACCATAAATAAAGTATCCAGGTATATTACGAGAATGCTATTAATATCAGACTACTAAAGTTCTGACGGTCCACTAATTAATAAAAAAGAATTTAATCCTAAAATGAATGACTTACATAGAGAGGTTGGCGGGTAAGAAACCTTTTCAAAGACTGATCAAAAGAGGCAATATATCCTATAGATTATGGATTACATCTATAGGTTAATAAATTACGGAAATAATGTATAATTTAGAAGAATAAGGATACCTGAGACGTCACGAAGACTGAGGAGAGTTTAGGAGATCAAAGTATTTCGACGCTGCTAAGTTCAAAAGGTTCATAACTAAAATATAAGTATAAATAAAAGCCCAGGGCCGAGATCAGCACTACCTTTTATATATAGGGTGTTACAGAAATGTGTGGTCATATTCTCGGGTGGCATAGTTGACCCCGTGAATAATGTAAAGCGCTAACAATTTTGGGAAATTCAAATTCGTGATTGTTTGTTTTGTATTTCATTCTATTCTTAGGCTACAGTCTGATTATTATTTTCTAATCAAACTAAATTCTGCACGCGGCTTTCCCTTTTATTTTTCTATCTCTCGGTAAGAGTATTCGTTTTTGGTTGGAAAGTAGCCTATGTTTTTTTTGTGTCGCCCTGTGTATGCAGAATTTCATTAGGATCGGTTGACAAAGAAACTCACATCCCTTTTTATAACGTTAGTTAGGAAAATATGGTATTGTTGTCTAAAAGCCGCATGTCTCTTGAAACGGATGCGGTTTATCGAAAATGGCGATCTGAAGATGGTTGCTTAAAAACATGATTTAAAAATAGATCCAAACTAAGTATAGCTTGTTCTATGGGATCTATATTTTTCAGTTTATCGCGAACACGGGGGACTTTGTTTTATAATATATAGTGATTTAGCAGTAATAAATTAATTGACAATCATAAATAATGTTAATATACGAGAGCGCCAAAAATGTATTAAGAATAAAATCGTATGAATTGTTACGGTCGATTACTCAATAATCGATTTTTTATTCATTATTTCAGGTTGAGTTGACGAAAAGGCGCAACAGCGCTAGTATCTTCGGCTCCATCACAAGGTAGGTTGTAGTAATATTTTTTATGCGTAGTAATTAATTACTTTGAATGATGTTATGTAAGAATCGAATTGAGTTCCCTGAAAGTAGCTGAATCTTCTGGAAGTTTAACACATTCTAACTTGGATGTGATTTATTATTTGGTGCAAGATGAAAAATCTCAGATGTCATCGTGTGGAGCGTGGGGATTAAAATATTGACTCTCAGTTTCAGTACGCCCCGTTTAAAAGAGAGACAAACTATCTTTACCTTAAACTGGGACTAGGATGTCTTTATGATTGAGTACCGCTGTGGGAGCAAGGCGAGGAAATTCATTCACACATTCAGCATGAAGTGCGATATATGTATCGCTGGTGATAAATACGTACAATATACAATATGTTGTATATTGTACGTATTTATCACCAGTGATGAGATTCTTTTGTAACGCCAGTCTTCACCAGTGGCCGTCGCTGATACGTTATTGGTTTGCAGTTGTAACCGCCGTCACTCAATTGCTATTCAATGAATGAAATTGCCTCGTTAGTCGGATTGGTGGGCCCATATATTTTGTACATGATCGTGAGGTTTAGGGATGAATTCCTGAGACGGTTCTTAATAACAGGACAGCAGTTAAGTAGATCGCCTATTCCGTGTGAATAAACATATAGCAGCTGAAATATAAGTTAATGAAGATCTGTAATCTGATGATCTATAATCTTTTATCGTGGGAGAGTCATGCTTCGGGACGTATGGGCCGGATCGACTGGAGTGATACCGCGGCCTCACAGAAAACCGGCAGTGAAGCAATAATTTAATTGCTTTTCGCCCAGTGAGTGAGGTTACCGGAGGCCCTAACCCTTCCGTCCCCCTAACCCTCTTCCCCCCTTCCCCTACTCCCACCTTAAAGGCCGGCAATGCACTCGCAGCTCTTGAGTTGCAGGTGCCCATGGGCGGCGGTAGTCATTGACCCATGCATACATCTTTAGTAACATACAGCCATAACTAAAAAAGTAAGCACAATATAGAACGTTATAACAAGAAACGTTCGTGCCAAAATTATTTTTCAAGATACCGATGTAGGGTGTTCGTCGACTGTAATAGGGACACAGTAACGCGCTTAAGGCCGTCAATTTAGTGACAATGGACCGTAAGTGTGGCTGTATTGTATATTTTTGTGACTTGTTAAATTTTGGTCACATTGTTGATATCAAAAGTTTGTTTTAAATTTTAATAAATTTTTGATATCCTGAATTTTTTTTTTATGGTATAGGTGGCAAACGAGCAGACGGGTCACCTGATGGTAAATGACTACTGCCGCCCATGGGCACCTGTAACTCAAGAGTCACAAGTGCGTTGCCGCCCTTTAAAGTGGGAATGGAGGAAGAAGGGGAGAGGGAGGAAGAGCGGGAAGACGGGAGAGGAGGATTAGAGGGAAGGAGAGGGAGATTAGAGGGGTGGAGAGGGGGAGAGGGGAAGAACGGGAATAGGGGAGAGGGAAGGGTTAGGGCCTTCGGTGATCTCACTCACGCGGCGAAAAGCAATGCAAGCATAGTTTCACAGCCGGTTTTTTGTGAGGCCGTGGAATCGAGCGGAGTCGAGCCGGCCCATACGTGCCGAAGCATGGCTCTCCCACGTAAAAAATTCACAACAATTATTAGTGACAGTTAGCGACCTCACAATTTCTCGGCTACTTCGTTACCTTTCATCATGATCGGCACAAAGATGTAGAAGTTACAGGTTCCAGACAAACCAATAGAGTTGCTTTCACATTTGTACTATGATTCGGGCTAGGAGTACCGGATCCACGTTAGTTCGTAAGTGTGAAGTATCAATCGTTACACAAAACTGGAATGCTAACTAGTCAAACTATTGTAACTCCCAGACTCAATTCATATAATTGGTGCTTAATTGGAAAAGCTAACGAGGCTATGTCCTCAGCTTCGCCTCGAGGCTTAGGGAGCTTAAGTCTCGATGAATAAAGGGAATGTAATGAGGCATGGCTTTCTGCGACTAAGCCGGCAGAAAGCCATGCTTAATTGAAAAGTATTTAATACAAAATTTGTAAATCGTTTGTTTTCTTTAGGGGAGTCCCTAAAGAAATACTCGAGTGAGTACAAGCGTAAACACCGAAACCACTACCGTGTTTCAGGTAATGTCCTTCTCATTGTACAATTCCGGTGAAGTGAGTAGTCAAATAAAAGTTAAGCTGCCTTTTCTAAGAAAGTTCAGCTTGAGTTTAAGCTGCTTGACGCCTGAGCTCCACTCTACAGAAAACCGCGGTCATTCTGTTGGCCAATAAAGTCACCAGAACTCATTGCGAAAAACACTATCGTAACTAGATAGTGTTTTAAACACACATGTTATAGTAGGGCTTGTGTGTGTTCTAGGCAACAGGAATCTGTTTATAGGCTGATCATGAGTCGGGTCGTATCAATCGTGTAACTTTTTGGCAAATTATCTGCATAAAAAAGGTTAGGCGGCTCCGTTTGATGAGACACGAAATTATGTCAATATCATGTTAGGATTTAAAATTGACTTCGTGTGTAGTCAATTTAATTATCAACCTAAAATCAAAAAAAAAAAAAGTTTCTACTTTAGAACGATAACGGCTTGATTACTATGTACTAGTACGGAACTCATCCCTGGGCGTGGTTAAAATGTAGGTCTCAGTTTCACTCAGACCACAGCTCGCTATCATAAATCGGTGCTTGTTGAAAAAGCACAAACTTTTGCAACAACTTTAGATTAGATGTAAAGCTAAACAATTAACACGATTTAATCGTGGGAGAGCTTAGGCACGTATGGGCTGGCTCGACCTGAGTGATAACACGGCCTCACAGAAAACCGCATTGAAGCAATGGTGACATTGCTTTGCGCCGAGTGAGTGAGGTTACCGGAGGCCCTTACTCTTCCCTCCCCCCTCTCCCCCTCTTCCACCCTTCCCCTACTCCCACCTTTAAGGCCCAGCAACGCACTTGTGACTCTTGAGTTGCAGGTGCCCATTGGCGACGCTAGTCATTTACCATCAGGTGACCGGTCTGCTCGTTTGTCTCAAACACAATAAAAAAAAAACCGACACACAATAAATAAATATTTTTCATAATGTTGTGTGTTTTTAATGATTTTCCGTTTTACTAAACTATAATATTACTTTTACTGGGAGTGTAATAAATATTTGGAGTTACGGCACAAAATGGATATCTAGTTGACTTCTTCGTTCACTCGTCACACATGGCAACCCCGGCTTAAACTTAAGCTTCTTACATCTCTCAGGATAGGGATTTATTCGGAAAATGTTAATAAAATCTACAGCTGGTTTCCATGTAGCGACAAGAATGAAATTTTGAAACTGTTATTAGAATCAGTATCTATTATATTTGTTTTTCCTGCTGGAAACACGTGGCATCTCCTTTTTTTATTTATACGTATTTTGTTCTTTGGCTTCAAATTGTCTCCCAACTTTGAAAAGGAGGTGGTTCTCAATTTAAATACATAAATGTATATTCAGCGATATTATTAACCATTTATTCCTATTTCAATTCTATTTTATTATAAAGGGGTGTCTCAAGGTTGCTTCCATACAAAAATAGAAAAAAATCTTAACATAAGCGTCAAAAAATGGGTAATGTTAATATGTTGTTATATAAGAGATATAATATATCCTATCTATACTAATATTATAAAGCTGAAGAGTTTGTTTGTTCGTTTTGTTGAACGCGCTAATCTCAGAAACGACTGGTTCGAATTGAAAAAATCTTTTAGTGTCGGATAGCCCATTTATCGAGGAAGCCTATAGGCTATATAACATCACGCTGCAACTAATAGGAGCGGAGCATCAATGAAAATTGTTACAAAAACATGGAAAATTTACAAACGCAGACGAAGTTGCACGGGTCAACTAGTAAATAATAATAATAATAACTTCACACATCTCATACAAGGCCGCCTGACCCCAAACTAGGCAGAGCCTGTACTATGGTAGCCAGACTGCTGATAAACATACTTATATATTTCTGAGTACATACATATTATAGATAAATTACACCCAGACACAGAACAAATTATCGTGCTCATCACACAATTATTTGTCCAAATGACATCCACGTTGTCTATTTGTGATGAATGACACTAAAATCGATATAGAAAAAGGCCTGTATTAATTTAGGTCACAAAGTGCCACATAATTATTAACCGCTAATATATTTGCTTCTACATTTAAATAGGAAACTCGTGGCTACCCTTTTCCAGTCGCCATTAATTACAATGTTCATGATAGTATTATGTAGATTGCAGAAAACCACAAGAATAAGATGAAATTAAGCGCGCTAATTCCTTTATGTTTATCCACATAATACCTACTTAACCCCCGAAGCAAAAGGAGGGATGTTATAAGTTTAACGTGTGTATCTGTGTCTGTCTGTGGCATCATAGCACTTACAAGGATGGACGGATTTTGATGAGTTTTTTTGGTTTGAAATATGAATTCGCCGAGAGTGTTCATTCAAGATGTGAAAGAGGTTCAAAATCGGTTCAGCCGTTCTAAGCATTGAAGGGATTTACGAGTCGCGTCTCTTTTAAATTTATACTTGTTATGTATACTTATAAAGCACAACATGATAATCATCTGTACTCTATGGAATGTATTTAGAAAATATAAACACTGTGTGTATTAAGAAGGCACGTTACACTTCAGATGCTTAGCGGATGAGGGCTAGACGGAAAAAAAGGGTTAGTGCAACGAAAAATGTAATTGTAATCTCAATACAATTAACCTAATCTTTGACGATCAGTGCAGTGCAGTGATTTTGTTAGAACAAAGAATAAACAACAATTTATTAACCTCCTTGAGTAGCTTTGACCTATATAAATTGGTCGATACGATAGGTTCTGCACGATAAATAAGTGTAACGACTACACCAAGGCTGATGTCACTATCAGTAGCACCTGTTCCAGAGCATGACCCAACTCACATGACGCATAAACCAGCCATCATCTCGAAATTTTGAAGATGGACAACCGGGTCTCCTGAAGTGCCTTTTATTACTATTGACTTTTGTTTCAAGAGTTCTTCAGTATTCTTCCATAATATACCACTTGTATTAAATAAATATATCTCTGGTGAGTTTATTATTACTTGCTGTTCCTATAACTTCATGATGGACCCACTCCAACACAAGCATTTATCTTAGTTGGAGGGGTTAACAAGAATATTAATAATGTGTGACCCACTTTCTCGCTACCCTTAACCAACAAATTGAATTAAAGATGTGTTATTATTTTGCCAAAGTCTTCTGAGCTCCATTATGTACGGCTTAAGCTAGTGGTAACATTTAGTGCAAGCTTAACTAAACAATATCTTTAAAATTGCAATAGTTATCTTTAGTTTAAAATCTTCAATCTGGCTCTGCAAAACAAATAGTCATGATGAAAGCGCCGGTAGCGTAATGGCTAAGGCGTCGGACTTGCGATCAAGTGGTTGCGGGTTCGAACCCCACCCACCGGCGTGAACCCACTCCTAACACAAGCATTTAGCTTAGCTGGAGGGGTAACAAGAATACTAGTAATGTGTGACCCATTACTAGTATTCTTTATTTAAAAAAAAAAAAAAATTATATCTTCAGATGGAGGACACTTAATTAGGTTATCTTCTATGTGCAAACTTGTTTCATTATACTAGTTGTTGCTCGCAACTTCATTCACGTGGAAATTTTGGTGAAATCTGTCCCACGGGAACCGTAAATTTCTGGGATAATAAGCAGACTATAATTTATCTCTGTGAGAAATTTTATCCAGATCCGTTCAGTTTTTTACGTGAAAGAATAACAAACTTCTCTTCACAAACTTTCGCCTCTATAATATTAGTAAGCTTATTGTTATTAGGGGGATCTCAGTACCCCTGTGCGTAAATATCTATCTAGTATAGAAGCTATCTGGATTATAAATTTCTCCATCCATCTAGCCACTTCAGTGTGAAGGACTTATAAACATACTAAGACATACATTTCATTAGTGGAAATACACACGAAATTTTGTCTTATGTGGTGTTTTTACCTTACTTCTTTCTTATCTATTTTATTATTATTTTTTACCAGACTGGGGCGAAGCCAAAAAAGGAAGGGTATGTGCCCTCGTATCTACTAAACGGCTGAACCTATTTTGATGAATGATTTATATTATGTCTTTATTCCGCGATTGTCACTGGGTTTATTCATATTACAAGAAAAATTATATGTCGCATTTTCAGCGCTAAAATGTATATATATATATAAATATGTTAAATGTATATATGTAGATATATGTAAAATGTATGTAATTATATTGTTCACGTTAAAGAATTCTTTGAGTGCAATAATAAGTGCAAAAAACAAAATTTACTATATATTAAAAATAATGAATAATTGGTTAAATTAGCAACTCGATTTGTATATTATATCCTGTAACGTTTTGTTGTTTGAAATATATTATGAATGATCATGCCTGAATACAATTAAAACTTCACTTCATTAAAATGAATTAAAGCTTGACATCGTTAAATGGTATTAAAACATTGACATTACAATAAATATTAGTGTGGACATATTGAACATTATTGTATTGTATATATGATTATTTGTATCAATAACTATAATGGTTATTTGCATGTCAATAATATTGACTAAAGTCGCATGTGTTAGAATGTTTAAACATGAAAGGTTTTCCTGTACCGACTTTTCTGCAAATAAATAATTTTGAATCGTATATACGGGGTCTAACTGGAAAATCCTTAAAATTATTCTAGGTCTGGTATTTGACTGAAATAATATTGTATAGTTTTCGATAAGTGATAAGTTCGTTTTGTTTTCAGATATTTATTTTTCTAAAGAAATGAAAGTGATAAAAATAGTATCCAGTTCAAATTACGGTTTTAGGAGTTCGTAACACGCGATCCGCTAATACAATGTTTTTTTTTTCTAAATTAAAAACCGATAGCACGAACACACAAGGTTAGAAGGCCTTCCGTATAGTAGTCCATACTTCCTTCTTGCTAAATTTCTCGCTTCATAAGCCTTATAGCTTATTTGACAGGAGGTTCGTTTATATTTCATACATTCTGTTGCTTTTGGACAAAGTGCAAAACCGGTAGTCTCGTTGGGCAAAACTTTCCAAAACAAATACTATCCCTTAAATTATGCCAAATATGTTTGTTTGTCTAAACGCGCTAATCTCTGGAACTATCAATCGAATTCGAAAAAATCTTTTTGTATATAATAGCCAAATTCATAAGGGATAATATAGGGTGTGTAATATCACGGTATCAAACTTAGGAGTGGAGTAGTGACCATTAACGCGGGTGAAACTGCGGGGAACTAAAATTTAAAATGACACATGTATGACCAACGGGAAACATGCGCTCCCTCTCGAGATCAGGATGGCAAAAACTCGGCTTACTTTCAAAAACATGTTTCGGAGACATGCCTTATCAGATTCTTTTCAATCTTAGACTCTTTCCTTCACGAGTTTATATAATATGTAAATGTATATTTATTTATATATTATGTATTATTATATGTAATAGTATCATTATCACTTATTTTATATGTATGTACATGTGTATGTATTAAATCAGCATGTAGATTATAAAGTACTGTGGGTACTAAAATAATATTATATCTAATTTAAAATAATCTCTCAATCTCTTTGCATCTACCTTGTTTTGCCTCTGCATCGCCCAAAGGTCGACTGGGAGAAAATGCCTATGGCATTAAGTCCACCTTTGACACATTTTGTGCATAAAGTTAACGCGATCACGAAAAGGTATTACATACCTCTGAACTGCCTGACGTTTCGAACAGGTTGCAGGCAGGCAATCCAGAGGTATTTAATACCTTTTCGTGATCGCGATCACTAATTCAGACAATTATTTTTACACAGAAATTGAAGTTAAGTTTTTTTTTTGTTTTTTTTTTTAAAGACAACTCCCGCGTTAGGAATTTCTCCTGTATCACGGGGGACTTTAGAAACATACAAACAACGGACACAAAGAACCCCGCGACTCAGGTGGGAATGAAACCCACGACCATAGCATAGCAGTCAGGGTCACTAACCACTAGGCCAACAAGCCAGTCTTTAAAGTTATCTGTGGTTATGGTTACGACCTCTTTTGGACAGGCATACATTCAACAGTTGACGATAATGGGTTGTTAATGTGACGTACTAACAACACATCACTTCGCTACATTGTCTATGATTCCTTTGGGAACATAAACGTATACCCGAATAAATTGACCTTGTAGCAAATATAGCAGTAAAAACATTTTATGATGTCACTCATAATTTCCATAAGCACGTAAAACTAAACCTATTGTGTGTTAGTTTAAAAAAAGTAAAATGGGTATAAGAAAAGTGAATTAGGTTGCCAGATGTATAAATATCATTATATTAATACGTGAAGAGAATTCTTTGTACCCCTTTTTAAGATAATTTCGGTAACGTTAATTTTGGAATATTTTTTTATTTTATTTTACATTGTTAGGAAAACTTACAGCTAAAATTCGTACAATAAATAATAAATTAATACCAAGGTGAAGGCCAATTAAGTTTTCACGGATAATATTACGACTTTTGTAACATTTTTTAAATACAATTTTTTTTTTAATAACGAAATTTTTATGCATGAGCTTGATATGAGCATTTAGTTATTCTCGGAAGTAATGGTCGCACAAGACTTTGTTTAGTTTGAGAACACTTGTGAAGAAGAGATCTATATCAACTTCCCGGCTTACTACATTGTATGTACGGCTAGCACGTAGGAATTTTGCCTATACGCAGTCCTTACTATAGGAATGAGCAGTAAGTTTGGCTTACGCAGAAATACTGTTGGTACGCACAGGCCCATTTTGTTTACCAGCTCTTTGCAGCTATTTACAGTTTATATATAGAAGTGCAGAAAGCTAAATTTTTTGAGCAATATGTCTTCCAACTTTAAAACTTACGTGTAAACGGCTTAATGAAATTACAAGCATATATGTGATTACCTGTCATGGTACGTAAGTCTATACAATGACAGGTCAAGTTATACTGGCCAATGAAAAAACCATGGTCGAAATTCGACCGCCACGCGATTTCTAGTATTATTTATCAGACGACACGATTTTGTACGGTTAAGCAAATGTCAAATAAAACTTATTTTATTAAACATATATTCTACTTTGTTTCGATTTATATTCGACCAAGGAATCATAAAAACAAAGGGAAACAGCATTTCCCATAAATGTTTGGTTGTGCGGAAAAATGATGTCGCTAAACACCATAAACTTAATATACTACTAAGTTTATGCTAAACACGCACATTTCCAAATGAGATAGTAGGTATATTTTAAATATAACAATAAACAAAAGAGTGATGACGTGATTTGTCTTCTAAGGTTATTGAATATAATATCATTGTTCAATGTGCTTCAAATGGAATCTAAGGAGTTCCAATCGGTGACAGACTTAAAGTCGTTGATTTCAGCATATTTGTGAAACAAGCGATCAGTACGTGACATAAAATGTTTTTAACTTCCGTACATTTAGCCAAAAAAATTGTCCTTTATAACCGCAAAATGGCACCGGCGACAGATCCAACGCGCCCAAGTATTAATGATAATTATGTAGGCCCGGCAGAGCGCCCAGCCAGTCTACATATTATGCAATGTGGTCGGTTAAGAATTAGTTATTTCCTTGTTCTGTGGTCAAGAGCTGTCACGCCGAGGTAATTATTATTAATAGTAGAATAATTATATAATACAACTCTGTAAAGATTTATGGGTTTCTCACACAGGGGTATTTTATGCCGGTGAATTATATGTTGCGAAATCTCCGCCTAAAATTTTCCATAAGATTTTTGGTTTGATTATACAGAAAATATTAAAAAGTGAAATTCTAAGCTTCTTAAATGTTACCAGATTTCGGTAATAAATGTCCTATATTTTAAGAGTTCGACCAGATTTCGATAATAAATGTACTATATTTTTATAACATTCTTGAGAATATTTTAAATTCTGTACTGAAATATTAGGTTTTTAACGGTTTATAATTTTGGTTGGTCCATTCTATTCTCACCACTTACGATTCGTACCAAAGTGAACCTGGAATCTAGTCTATGAAACTCTATATAAAGCTTGATTTTTTCATCTGGCGATAATGGAGGTAGCAGGCGGATTCAAATTTAGAACAAATTGTTTTTGTAGTCGGAGTAAAGAGGTTAAATGTATCGGCAATATTGTATTCTCGATGAACAGTTTTACGAAAATATCGAAGGCTAGAATAACCAATATGTACATGCGTTAAATAATTAGGTCGCTGCTATTCATGTTCTTGATATAGAGCGCTTTAGAAGTGGAGCATATTCGGTCACGTACACGACTTTACTCAATATCTGAGCTGACAAGGTTACGAGCAAATTTCTTCCGATAATACATAGACAAACTCATATCCTACTTATGGATAGAACTAACTGTTAGGTCTTTATGGCGGCCGGATCGCATCTTTGCGATCGGGCCGGAACACACATTGCTTAGGCCGATAGGCGTGGGGAATCCTGCTTTCCCCGAGATAGGGCTTGGCTAGGCGCGGCGTCGATCCGGGGGGGGACCTGAAATAACATGGTCCGGGTCCCCCCCAGAGAGAGAGAGAGAGAGAGAGAGAGAGACCGGCTGTCGGGGTGGTTTTAGGTCTTTACGGAGCAAGAAGTGCTCAGTGTTATCTGTAAATTTCCAAACCTTTTAAATTTAGGCCTTGGAATCCAAGGTTGTTTACCTACTGTTCCCGGCTGTTTATACGGTTTCCAAATACTTGTATACCCTCACACTGGTCATCAGCGGCGATCGACCTCCTCTTATTTGTTTCCCATTATCCTGCTTTTGGCCTTTCTATGGTCTTAACGTGCTTGAATAAATTTCACTTCAAGAGCTGTTAGTTGGTGCGGTTTAGGCACAATTGAAGTTCTTTGTATTCCATTGTTGAAACTAGTTCATACGACGTTTGTCTAGGAATTTCCTACACTAAATACAGTTAACTGAAGATTATATAGCAACAATGTTCCTTCGTCACTATCGGGTAGAATTTTTAGTGCCCTGGTTGTGAAGTTGGAGCTAATCAAAGTCACGCATGTAGACAGCTTTATTGGGTTCCGTTCAAAAGTTTAGAAGCCAGCTGTTCTTGTTAGCGAGTTTGTAATCAATAGTTTCTGCTAGTACAAACAAATAAAGTTCTTCGTTACATTTACGGGGCTGGTATGAACATTGCGTCAACATAGAAGATAATTTACTTTGCAATGAACCTATTAGTCCAGGTTAACTTTTTTGGCACGAATTGAAGCCCAAACAATTTGTTTCTTTGTTTTTATACCTACGCATGTATATACCCGAAGAGGTTTACTTATCTCTAGTATGATACCCCCACATTTCACTAAATATATGTATGTATTTTAGGGCCGAAATAAAGGCTAACTCGAGTGGAAAAAATGGATTACTTTTACATACGTTTCCAGGCACCATGTTGCCATTAAAGATTCCTCAAAGTCAACCTTAACCTTTTACCGTTATAAACATTTATTTCTACTACTAGTTATATAAAGCCTATCACTAGTAGTGCTGGTAAGTGGTTACCGACGGTCATAATCGCTTACAACATTTTACCTCATTCCCAGGCCCTATATGCCTAAAGAACTTTGGGAACCCAATTTTTATTTAAGTTTTGGCTTAGGTGTTCTGTATGTTGGAGGTGCTTTACCAGTTGGCCTACTTCAAGACCGAGGTAGTAAGCAAACATACGACATACCTACTATATTTGATGGTAAACGGTCATCTTTCCACCGGACGCTTGCCAGGGTTAACCTTTAAATAACCTTCTTAGAAAAGGGTTACAAAACTAAATTATGTACTTTCTGATAAAGATCACCCTTTACTTTTAATACCTTTATAAAATAAACTATGAGCACAAACTATCAGTATACAACGAACGATCCTAAATCCAATGTTATTGAGCTTCATAGCAGTAAAATGAGCGAGCAATCGCTCTATGTACCGGTTTGGAGCGGGGCCAAGTTCGCGAGTTATTGTACCAGCCATCCGATTTATTACTCAGATAATATTATAAGAATGAGTCAGGAGGATGTCGCGGCCAAGAATTTTGTGTCCTGTCAAGTTGGAACTGGATCTTTAGAGTTTAGACATAAGAGTGGCTTATTCATACACTTATGCATGTATCTCTTTAAAGAAGTTGATATAAATGGGATTACAATTAAAAGCAATCACTTTCATTTTTCTTTGCGTAGTGAACCATATGCTGAGTTCAAGACCATTTTGTCTTTTCAATGTATTTTTTACAATTTATTCTGTAAAAGATAAAATATAATTTCCCTTATTACTGTTTCCCCCGACACTGGTGAATTAAATTCCAGTAGAATTTTTTTGTTGTCCTTTCAGGACTACACCACGCTTCAGAGAACCAATCACTCTAAAATATTGTCAAAAAATATACAGGCCATTGTTAAGGGTACAATTTCAGGTCACGCAGGCGGAGTCCAAGGCAAAAATTAATATTTTGAAATTATAACAAGTTTGAACTGCAACGTAAGTATAATTTACTGATCAACTGACTACTCACAACAATTAGTATATATTTAGTATCCTACTGTCATTCGTTGCGATGGGCGTGGCTCGCCAGACGTGCTGTCGGCGACTCGGCCTCACAGTAAACCGGCGTGAAGCAATGTTTTCGTTGTGTTTCCCCGAGTAAGTGAGGTAACCGGAGGCCTTTACCCCCTTCCTTCTCCTCCCCCTTCTCCTCCCCCTTCTCTTACTCCCACTTTAAAGGCTTGTGACCCTTAAGTTACAGGTGTCCATTGGCAGCGGTAGTCACTTACCATCAGGTGACCCATCTGCTCGTTTGCCTCCTATCCCATAAAAAAAAGAAGGCTGTACCTTACAAGGTTGGCAAGACATATGTGACACCAGTGGTATTGCAAATGTTTATAGGTGTAGGTAATCGCTTACCATATAGTCAGTGTACTAATCTACTGACTTGGTTGAATAAAAATAAAAATAAATGTAGACTAAGTGTATACAGAGAATTTATTATCCTACTAATATTATAAACGTGAAAGTTTGTGAGGATGTAAGGATGTATAAATGTATGGATGTTTGTTACTCTTTCACGCCAAAACTACTGAACCGATTGCGATGGAAGTTAGTATGTAGACCTGGAGACCTGGATTAACATATAGGCTACTATTTATCCCGATATTCCCACGGGATCGGGACTTACGCGGGTGAAACCGCGGGGCGCTGCTAGTATATTATATTTATTTAAATTTTAGAACAGCGGTATTGAAATCATCCAATAAATAAACTCGAGGTCGACTCGAGGTTTTCAAAGTAAACAAAATCATTATGAAAATATTTAATACAAATACTTTCCGCGGTCCGCCAGAAAAGAAGTAATTTATAAAATAGGAAACACTTAAAAGTTTTTAATGTTAAAAGTTATGTTTCTTCTTTTTAAAATATCACAAAGCTATTTACATTTTAGAAGCATTTCAAGGGAAGTTGCAAAAAGTAACGAATGTAGTTTATTAAACGGCTATTTTATTATTTCTGAGCAAAATATTATACAGGGTGTATTTGAAAAAGGAACACTTACTTAAATCACCGAAAAGGCATAACTCTAGCATGCAGTTACACTAAGATTTTTTGAAAAAAAAACCATCCGTGAACAAGTTAATATTTTTGCCTCTGTTTTATATAAAAGTTTTTGGAATGTATAAAGTTAAAGATTTTTTTTTTATTTTGGAACTATTCACTCAGCTACTGAGAAAATCCATTAAAACAAACTTAAAAAAATTTCGAAGTTTTTATGCATTTTCTTACCTACTTTTATATAAAACGGAGGCAAAAATACCTGGAAATTCAAACGGTCATAACTTGTTAACGGATAGTTTTTTTTCAAAAATTTTTAGTGTAACTGTATGCTAGAGTCATGCCCTTTTAGTGCTTTAAGCAAGTGTTCCTTTTTCAAATACATCCTGTACATTCTGTTGTATTGGAGCCACCCAACTAGGGTAGTGGTCCTGCCATATATACCACACTGAAGATTGTTCTACCACAGTTTATGCACGCCTATTTTACCCTAGGTATTGAGTTACAATTTAAAACAGCATCATCCGTAGTTATAATGTAGTTAATGAAAGAACAAATGGAATATTACGAGATATTAAAAGATTAATTTGATTATATAAAATATAATTCCAAAAAACGTCCAACCGACACACAACATAATAACATCTTTTTATTTCATAAAAATAATAGACTAACGCAACACCGTGCAAACCAAAGAGTTCCATACAACTATAGTAAACCCTCGCTTGATATAATTAGTTTACTATTCTAACAAGAACTATACTATACTATACAAAAAAATCTAACGTCAAAAAAAAAAAACCCAAAATGAGAACCTTATCCTTTTGTTATATCTTTTTACATAGTCTGTTAAAATAGTCAAAATTCAATCTGAAGTAAAGAAATAATTGATTGATCAAGGACCATAAAAGTCATGTTACATGCCATATTCTTATCCCTACCATAATCATATGACAAGCTATCAAATAAATAGCTGAAATTGCAAATTTTTTTTTTCTCATCGAAACAAAAGTCATTAGGCAGAAAATATCTTAAATCGATCTACCCACTTATATCTGCTGTCAGATATAGTCATTAAGATAAACCGTGGACGTAATGTCGCGACTTGTGAGGAGGAAATAAGCAACAGAGGGGCGGAAACGGGAGTGACTTTGGGTTAGACATTAGGGATAAAATAGGTCATGACTTAATCTATATTAAGGCATTATTTCACTGCCATCCATGCCATGCGTGGAAATGAGAGGGCAAGGCAAGAGAGATCTGAGTAATGCTATAGACGAAAACCATTGCTCCTTTGGTACTTATGGCCAGCACATACCTACACTAAAGTGGCTATGTACTTCTTTTAATGCAAATAGCTCGCAAAATTACCGAGTTCTTCTGGTGGATGAGCTAAAGGGTCTAAAAGGTATTATACAAACGTCTCGGCACCTCTACAAATTGACAGTCAAATTGACTTCGTTGTGAACCATTTAGAAAAGATTCTAGTGTCGACAACTTCTCTACCGATCCTCTATCTAATAATTATAAAATAGTCTGAAGTATTTACTTTTAATTATATGATAAGTTTCCATATTATCTTTAAAAAAAGCATCACCGACTTCAATGTGCTTTTTAGTGGAAAGTAAATGTATTTTGTTTAAATATAATATGGGTAGCAACTAAACGCACTGCTCCAATGAGACAGCGAGGTTTCGTAATAAACGAAAATATCATCGATGTATACAATTTTTAGATATTTGTTGATTTTTTTAAAACCGCTGGAGATTTCGATAAAATTTAAATGGGACCACCTGAAAAAGAATTTTCCAAATTGGTTCAGGCGTATTCGAGTAATCGGTGAACAGACATAAAAAGATTCCGACGAATTGAGAACCTCCTCGTTTTTTGAAGTCGGTTTATAACTGATATTAATTAACATTATTCAGTCTTAATAATGCTCGTGAAATCTAAGTTTCTTGGCTCGCAAAACAATTCAGTTGGAATTCTAAGTAAGCAATGTAAGAACATAGATACCTATAGAACATCCCGCTCTGAGTGTATAGTCCCTATGTTAAACCGCAGTCAAAATAACATTGTGGAATATTATTAGAATAGGAACAGTCTTGACTTGCCCATTCATACAAATTCATAATCAACGAAGATTGGTTACCGTGAAATCTTAATGGTATTAAAAAAACAGGATGTTAGACGAGGGCACTCTAGTTGTACTCATATTATATTTTATTTAGATTGATGACGGCCCTTGATTGATGTACCCTAAAGAAGGATGCTGTGAAAAGAATAATGGTTTTGGGAGCAAAAAGGAAATATCCCATCGTTTATCCTTCAGTTAATTTCTTTTAACCTATACAGGATGACTTTAAAGTCAATTTCAGCGATTTACGTAGTGTTTGTACATAATGCTGCTGAATGGGTTTTTTTGTAGTTTAATTATATTTGATGTTGTGGCTCTACGGCCACCAATAGTGGATGCAAGTAGCCGCTTGAAGAATTGTTTTTTTTTATACATATATGACTAAGCCTAGCTTCACTAGGGTAGAAATCAGCTTTTATGATTTTATTTTGGACCAATTTTTAATATTCCTAATTTCCTCGATTAATCGCAATCTTAACAAGAACTGCGTTTGTATCCATTCAGTGGTTCTCAAAATTGGACTGAATATATAGAAATGAGGACGCTTTTCGAGCCAATCTAAACTATAATTGCTATACACACATACATTGAAATACACAAAAAGTTCAAATCAATTGCACTTAATAATATTATACCCTTATGGTCACCGAAAATTAATTCTTCGAGCTTTATCCACAAAGAAGTTACAGGGGCGTCGAAAATGTCCTCAATAGCTCTGAAAAAAAGATGGTACAGCTGTGCCTTTTTTTTTCTCAACTTGGCGGTTGCACAACCGTGTCCCCAGATACATGGGACATGTCTATGAGGCTATCGCCTTTATTAAGGTTCGAAAACTTATTTCTGACTCTAATAAAATTATATATAAGTGCGACTGCACGGATGTGGCAATGGTTTAAGTAGTCACCTCGCCATTACGCTGCGACGAGTGTTGTGGGTTTAAATCCCACACGGGCAAAAATTGGTGTAATCCACAAATAGTTGTTTCAATCTGGGTGTTCTTTGTGTCCGTTTTTTGAATATTTGTGAAGCCCCCCGCGACACAGGAATATTCCTAATGCGGGAGTTGCTGTTTAAATATTGAAATAGTCATAGATGCGTATTAGTAATATATTAGTAAAATCCATCACTTAACAGTCAGCCTGTATAGCACAGGACATATACCATGCGGATATAATCGCCATTAATATTGCTGTCGCATTCTCAGGCCCCCCAAAAAGTCCTGTATAAAGACGGATTCATTCATTTCCTTTCCGCAATCGTCAACACGATAACATCTTGATTCCTTGAGACAAAAACGTTTGGAAGCTGGAGTCTTGTCGTGAGAGTCTACCGAGAGATTTGCGAATGCGTAATCTAATAAATTGCTGTTTTATGTTTGTCTCGAAATGAGATGTTGCTAGTTGCTTTAGGCATCTAATATAATACACGCTAGACCCATAAGAGCATTGTGACTTCTAACAGTAGATGGGGGACACGTTGTATGCCCTTCTTCTACTCTGAAGTGGTCCGTGTGTTTCTGGACATCGCCCAGTTACAACACAAACAAAAAAACACATTATCAAAGCAATCACTAAGTCCCACGACTTTGGCACAGTGATCGAAAGCAGATATACGCCAATACACGGTACAATATATCAACAGTCGATTAATCGCGTAATTTCTATGAATTTAACAAATCACAAGATTATGTTTAACACGTTAAGAAATTCTCAAAGAGCTAAGGTAGACTTAACTAACCACCGCTAAATTTGAGAATCTCTCTGAGACCTCTTTTTGAGAATCATTGTAATACAATTATTTACGAAACTCCCTTGAGTTCAGGATTTGTACCAAGTACCTTTATCTGACACGCTGACATTTTGATCCGATAGGTCAAACACTATGACAGGTCACGTGGGTTTTACGTAAGAGACTTTCCTTTGATTTGAATTATCGAACATTTCGTGTTCTGTATTTGCGGTAAATACGTATGATTGACGTTTCGATCGAATGTGACAGATGAAAACCCAACATCGTCAATATGAAATACTAGTTTAAGCGACTTGATGTATCAATTTGGAATTTGGAACACCAATATTTCATGTGTAGAAAATTTGACGGTAAGACGGAAAGGTAACTTGTAAAATGGTCAACGGAATGAAAAAGCAAGAATGGGAGATGTCTTATGAAGTTGTACCAATGTACCAAAAAAAAATTAAAATGATTGGTATATATATATATATATATATTGGATAAAATGGTTTAGCTAATGGTTCTATCGGTATAATGCAAAGAGTAAAGGTTGATCCGGAAAATACAAAAAAATATTAAGAATATATATTCCGACTTTATATAAAATTTGATCGTTTATGTAAATAAGCGCAATACTTAAGACTTAAAAGGTTTATTTATTTTATGCTTTTTAGTTCTTTTCGTCGGTTTAATTTTTTGTTAAAAAGATTTTTATTGTCTGTCTGTCTGTTTATTCGGCCAATCTTCGGAACGAAAAAATATATAAATACTAGCGGACCGGACAGACGTTGTCCTGTCGGAACGTAAAAAATATTATTCCTGGAACCCTATCGCAGCGCCATCTATCGGGTCCAATTGTAAATCTAAACCATTCTCGAATCCACCTGAAGAAACACAGAAGCCGTTTAGGAGGAGTTCAGGAACATACACACGCACAGAAGAAATACATGGGTATATAAAGATGTACACGCGAGCAAAGCCGCGCGGGAACTGCTAGTTAGTAATAACAAAGATATGAAAAAAGGTCATACACCTCACATATAAATGGTTTTGTTTATGAGCCAACGAAACTTGTTGTATAAGTAAGAAACGCAGTCGTCTGTACAAGTTATACTGACGACGAACGTTTTATCTTTGAATGTTCAGAGAGCTGGGATTAATAAGTCTTATACATCAACATAAGCTCTTCTGAAAGTGCCTACTTACTTGCTCGGCGATATTCAGGGGTGCTTAAGTGTATAATCTCGAAATATATTTCAGCCTGATACTTTTCCCATAATGTTGAACACCTAAATGATTGATTTTAGTCAAGGTATCCAATGATAGAACAATAGCAAGAGTGGTTAGCGGGTCGTTTGCGTGTTTTTTATTAGCCTCTCATTAGGAACAACGCAATTGTAGATTCATATCAGGCGAACAAAAGCTCTGTTGACCTAAGAAGTTTAATTTGGTGATGAGTTCTATGTATTTAAGTTTTATGTATTTTAATTACAATTGCTTTACGTACACCTCTTGAGTAAAAGTGACGTTCGGTGGAGAGGACTTACGGTACGACGTACGGTGATATTCAATACAGTGATTGGTGCTTCGAGTGCATGTTCTGCAATCACTGATTAGCTAATCTGTCTGTTCTTCAGAGCAGCGATATGTTTTTTGACCCTTTCAGCAATAGTCCGCTTTGTTTGGCCTATGTAGGAGCTATGCCAGCTGCAGTTTATTTTATAGACACCTGGCTTCGTAACGGTAAGACATCCTTAGTGTACTGAGCCAGTTAGCCTGTGGCCACAGCCTGTGCAACCTGGTCGAAATGTCACGCAATTTCGAGATATGTAATATCTATTGATCGCATTAATTTTGCCGTCGTTAATGAAAACACAGTAACTACAGCTACACAGTAACTGCCAAAAGTACAGTTATACAGTAACTGTCAAAAGTACAGTTACATAGTAACTGCCAAAAGTACAGTTACACAGTAACTGTCATAAGTACAGTTACACAGCAACTGCCAAAAGTACAGTTACACAGTAACTGTCAAAAGTACAGCTACACAGTAACTGTCAAAAGTACAGGTACACAGTAACTGTCAAAAGTACAGTTACACAGTAACTGCCAAAAGTACAGATACACAGTAACTGTCAAAAGTACAGTTACACAGCAACTGAAAAAAGTACAGTTACATAGTAACTGTCAAAAGTACAGCTACACAGTAACTGTCAAAAGTACAGTTACACAGTAACTGTCAAAAGTACAGTTACACAGTAACTGGAGTTACTGTGTTTTCATTTACGACAGCAGAATTCCCGTTTAAATAATTAAATATCGTGGAACGCGAAAGTTTAAAAGGTATTATATATGAATGTTTACTGTGATGTTGATAAAGGTGTATCCTAGATTTATAAACCCGTTTAGTCTTATTAGGTAATACCTTATAAAATTATGCAGACGTATGATGAATGAGTGTCTGAAATGTAGATGCCGGAGATTGGATCATAAAATATGCACGAAGTACACTAACCTGGGCCGGTTTCAGAAGCTTATGTTGTAAACTTGTTGTTGGGAAAGTGGAAGCTTGAAGGTCAATGTCGAGAGCCTATCTATGAGTAATCCTAGGTAAGTACTAATCAGGATAAAGTGTTCTTGGATAGTGAGTTACATAACGATTATATTTAAAGAGTTAAGACGAGCTAACACGGGTTTTTTTTTACAGCTTTTGTATTAGTAGGACCCATGAAATGTATATGTAAATTGGTATGGGCAAAACTTCGTGTCACCGACGTCCTCATGTGACATGTCGTGTTAAGTTTTCACTTCTGGCGGCAGACCCCATCACTGAAAGAAAGAACAAGAAAGAAAGAAGAAGAAAGAAAGAAAGAAAATCCGTTTATTTTGTTTTGTTTTTTGTTATATTAATATACCTATATCTATATCTATAAATATATCTATAAAAAAAACAGAAATATTTTTTTGTAAAGAACAGAAATATTTTTTTTGAAGATCTACGTGGGTCACACATTACTGGTATTCTTGTTACCTCCTCCGGCTAAGTCAAATGCTTGTGTTAGGAGTAGGTTCACGTCGGTAGTGCACTGGGTGGAGGTTCGAACCCGCAACCACTTGATCGCAAGTCTGACGCCCTAGCCATTGCGTTACCGCCGCTTTAAAATTATTAATTCACTATTAGCTGTTCTGTTCATCTTACACGAGCTGTGCTCGCCGCGGCTTCGCTCGTGTCTTCATATTTATATTTTTTGTAGTAGGTACCCTAATTCTTTTTCCAAAATATAAGTAACCTAATTTAATCCTTATAACATCACCCATCTGCCACTGAAAGTCCCGTAAAAATCGGTCCTCTCGTTTCGAAGATTAGCCGGTACAACCAGACAATAAAAAAAAAAATTGTATAAGTAAACATTCAGATGCATTTAGTAAAAGCTGTTATGATAATATAAACAGACACTCCAATTGTATTTATTTGTATTTCTTTCTTTGTACATAAACAGATGAACTAGGAATGTCTATACATTCCTAGTTCATCTGCCTATTATATCTATATAATAGTATTGCTAAAGGGTCAACAATGCGTGTGCGAGTCCTCTGGAATTGCAAGCTTCCATAGGCAACGGTAACTTCTTACCACCAGGCGAGCTGTATGCTTGTTTACCATCGACATGGTATAAAAAAATCTAGATTTTGTATAAAGTTCAAATATTCTCCTAGTCCTACTTATTCCTCCACAAGTCTAGTACAATGAAATAACTTTGTCAATTTTCTACTACAGTTGCATTCAGCGCTAGAAGATATGACCTTGAACCAGTTGCACCTTTTGTAATACAGTGCTTAACGATTACCGCTTTTGTTTGTCGTGTCCAAAAGTTTGACTTAAATGAAAAGCGACCATATTTAACTTACTCTAAAGTTCAGATTTCTATAGCTTTCATAGTAGAACGAATAAAAATGCTCTACTTCATTTTTACATGTCCACGACGCATAAATGGATTTGGATGAACATTTCTTGTCCCCTCTACACTTTATACAATTTTTTAATAATAAAGCCCCGTCTGACCTAGATTTTTTTTATCGTATGCATAAATAATATGCATAAAAAATTATGTTTTATGCATATTATTTAAGCTCGTCAATAGATGCTAAACAAAAAAAAAATATTTTGCTTTACAAACAGAGGAGAAAAGGCACCTATTGAAATGTTGTGTATTTTATAAGAAAATACATTTTTTTTTATTGATGGGATATCAATATAATTAATAAACAAACATTTAAGGAGTTTACTCCATAAGAATCGATTTTTATAAAAGGCCGGTATAAATTTACTTTTTCTGTCACATTGAATTCATGTATGTGTATAGCAGTGTGTGTGTAATTTTAATTGTATTGTAAACTCCAGCCGTGTTTAGAATAAAATATAGAAGACAGAGAGAGAGAGAGAGTTTTTCCGCGCGACATTTTTTTCAAACTTCTTTTATAACGGTTTTTACATAGTAGTCACAACATAAATAAATATATGTAAAATACATTATTGTTTTATTCAATCTAAAGCATGTTTAACATTATCAGTTTACAACACAAGTCGGCAATGTTACAAATTTTAATGTTCAAGATTATATTGTTGAACAGACAGGTGTAATCATATTTAAGTATCGTATAATTACTTAGTAAACGCCCGTGTAACAAGTGAAGCATTAACTATTGTAGGAAAATTCGGGATTTTTATTATATAAGTCTTGTTTGAAAACTGACAATTTAAAGTTGAAAATTGAGCGATAAAAGGAATGTTTTGTACGAGAGAGGGTTGATTTTGATAAAACTATAGGTATTTAATACGAAACATTGTGATGAAATGTCCTCATTTGTTAGTGTTGTTTAGAAATAGCGGGCCTATTGGTCTAGTGGCTAATAATCCTGACCGCTCAGCCACAGTTCCTGGGCTCGATTTCCACCCAGGATAAATTAAATATTATGTGATGAGCACGATCTTTACAGTTGTGTGTATGGGTGTAATGTATCTATAATTATGTATATATCAGTAGTCTGGTTACCATAGTACAAGCACTGCCTTGTTTCATTGATGCATTGATCAGACGGCCGTTAAAAATGAAATGTTTTTCCAAAAAAAAAACATTTGCTAAGTGCAACAGTTGTCTTTTGTTTTTGTAAGGCATTCGATATTCTAGTACAGTAGGTATACTATACTAAATTATCGAATGCCTTATCGAATTACTTTAATTGAATAATACTATCAGTGGTAACTCTGATTGTATAATTCGAGTTAAGTGCTCTCTTAAGTACTCTCTTCTAGCAGCACCTCGCGGTTTCACCGATCGTAAATATCGAGAAGTAGCCTATGCGTTAATCCAGGTCTCCAGCTATCTACATACCAAGTTTCATCGCAATCGGTTCAGTGGTTTTTGCGTGAAAGAGTAACAAACATCCATCGAAACTTTCACATTTATAATATTAGTGGGATACTTAACCAGAATAAAAAACACACAGTAATATTGTTCAGGAAGAAAACCAGTACTTTTTCTTCCAGCACCTTATATTACTACAACTTTCTTGTTACTAAGTAGTTTTAGTAATTATCCAGTCCCCACGCCAGAGCGCCAACTGGAAAGATGTAACTAAAACCGTGCGTTCGTTCGTTGATTAAAATAGTTTCTGTAACTCTTTCGACTAAATTAAACCTACTGTGTCCATTGTTAATAAAACATCTAGTAAGATGTATAGGAATAATTTCATTGTGACACCTGATAACAATAAGAACGTGACCTTACAGAAATGCTGTTTATACGGTATTTGAATGAACGAGTGCGATGCTCATGACTAAATATAGCGTATTAAAATCCCCTCGTGTAGAAAAAATCAATTTGCGTGATATGGTTAGTTCAAGGACCGTGACCGATTCTGTTCGATTGTATTTCCTTTGAGTAAAAAAATATTTAGGAATAGGAGCTTTTTAGGTAAAGAAAGGTGGCTCGCACGTCACGAACCTTCAGCCTTTTTGTACTGAGTGGTGTTTTTTTTATTTATTATAAATGCTAAGGTTTGAACAACACTTTCTGATACAAATCCACAACTAATCTGATAAAAGAATAACCGAGGCAGTTCAACAAGTACAAGCGGCCATATCAAAAGTGCCCAACGTACCTAACGAAGTTTTCACTTCAAAAACCTCATAAGTGAAAAAACGTACGGAAATTTCATAATGAATCGTTTTAAATAACCAGCCCATTTAATTCCCACCAAATCTAACCTAGTTCTTATACACATATTTTAAAATAGCTCATCGTCTACTAGAGAAAGTGAGCAGGTAATATTGTACTTCTATTTAATATAAATGGTCTCTGGCGGATGTTAATTTGTAGGTTCTCGAATGGTTTAGAAAATCAAAGTATCTCTGCATATTGAGCCTATGACCTCATGTAAGCCTCATAATAGGCCGAACATCTACCTAAGAATAACCAACCATGTAAAAATAAAAAAACAAAAAAAATATCATTATAGCTGGTAATCTTTAAATAACTGAACAGGTTGTGCTAAACTAAGAGCACTCTATTTCAAATCACCTTTTAAAAATAAAAATAAAACAAAATCGGATCAGCTAGCAGCTGTTTGAGAGCGACAATGCATAGCCTACTATAAAATTCTGAGTGTAGGGGCTTAATTAATAATTAATTATAACAAATGTTATTTTTAGTTTACAGAGGTTAATATATATACTTAATAAATATAATAATATAACTCTCTCAAAATAGTGAAAAATGACAAGTGTGTTTCTCGGGAAGAACAAAAGATTTTTTTTACCACATTTATCGATTTACTATTACACTATTATAAGTTCTTTTGCGTGGAAATTTTGGTGAAATCTGTTCCACGGAAACCGAACAATTTCCGGGATAAAACGTAGCCGTAACGTAGCTATTCCAGAACGAAAGAAAGAAAGATTTATTATTGGCACACGATTACAGACCATGTGCTATTCCAGACTAATCTATCTCTGTATCAAATTTATCTAGATCCGTTTAGCCGTTTCCTCCATCTTCACAACCGGACCTTTTTCCGGGATAAAACGTAGCCTATGAGCTATTCCAGAAAGAAATAAAGATTTATTATTGGCACACAATTATAGACCAGACTATAATCTACTTCTCGGTTTAGCCATTTTTGCGTGAAAGACTAATAAACATCCATTCTTCCATCCTTATAAATTTTCACCTTCATAATATTAGTAAAATTTAACGAATTGTGATCATAGTTCGCCTTTTAGGCAACACGTTTTTAAGATTTATTCGTTATTTTAAGAATGTGACCTGTACGTTGTCATTCTAATGTCACCCAGACTAGGTTTTATACACAAAATTACTGTTTTGAAAATTTTGACAAGAATCATTAAAAGTTAATAAGTGCGAAATTAGAGCAAATGAAGTGCAAATTCCAGTTCACCAAATTGCGAATGGACGTCGCCAGGCCTGTGAAATGTCGTCAAGAAAATAACCTCTTTCTTTAGAGTAGGCTGTGACTGTATTCCAATTAGTAAATAATTGAAAAGGATTCAAACCATTGTATTTGTGAACCAGTGTTAAATGTTTAATTGGTTCGGGACTATTCATAGGTCCTTTTCATGGGCCTTTATAATTATTTCTTTTTAGGTTTTTTAGAGTAATTCAAATGGAATAGATCATAATAGTGCCCTCGAGGAATTTGGTGACCTACATTTACATTTATCGGTAATGGATGATTTGTGTCGGCTCCTGTAGTATTCTGTAAGACGAGTCTGAAAGTAATTGAAGTGAATAAAGTTGTCCTATTTTATAAATTACTACGTAAGTAACATTGTATACCAGATTTCCTCTAAACAGAATTAACTTAAAAAGATTAGCGGATAAATTTCATGATTATTTTCTAACTATAGAAAATCAAGTCATCCATTACTGAACGGAGGCCAAAATTCTAAAATTTACGGTCTTCCGCGGTAGAAAATCGTTCATTGCAGGATAAACCAATTTACCCGTTTTTTTACTAGGGTCACTTTTTCTCTGACGGTTATTAAAATATACTTTTGTACTTATGCCGGATTTCTGGAAAATCTGACCAGTTTCTGGACCGAAGCGTGAAACCCGCCCTTGGGTTAGGTTTTAATTTTTTTTAAATACAATTTTATTCGTCATTTGTTTTTTTTCTGGAAAAACAAGTAGTTTTGTTTTTCAACACAAAAACCTAAACAATTCAATTTCACATTAATAACTGTGATAAAGAACTTTTAAGTATAATATTTTAATTATTTTTGTTAGTACTAAAACACACGTAAATTTTTTGATGATCTTGCGGAACCAAGCAAGGAGTGGTAAAATAATTTCGAACTCATCATTCGACAGGTAGAATTACATCAATAAACATCTTTTTGTTCAATATAAGATATATAGAATCACATCAATAAACATCTTTTTGTTCAATATATACATTTAAAACTATGAAAATTATACCGTTTTTTTCCGAAGCAAGTATTCAACTTTTAAATTCTTATAGTCTTTACTACATTCACCTTAAAAATACTTGATGTTACAAAGCATTTATAACAAAATGCTTTTTATGTAAATTCTAGTTTAGTTATCTGTTATCGAACCCTCTTGAGGAAACCATATAACGGAATATTTCAATTTTTTAGGTTTCGAATGGTATGTCGAAGGTATTCCGAGGTCGGAATCCTCGGTCGGAAAAAGTATTGGAATTTTTGTGTAAGAGAAATATTTGTTACAGTCTGAAATTAGAAATGTGGGGCTCGAAATTCTTCAAAAGTTTTCCCTGCAACTGTTTTATTGTTCATTGCCTGACGTGCGTGGCTTTGTCCACGTTGTATTTCAATAAAAAGAAGAATTGTGTTTCTAACTACATACAATTTAGTGTACCTACAATTGTTTTTTCTGCTGTTGTACAATATAGTTTAATTTTAGGAAAAGGTTGTCTTATTGGCTTTTAAATGTTCTTTTGTTATTGCTACTTCAAATTAGTCTTTAAAAGCGTTTATGCCTTTTCGAATGTTGCGTTGCTTGTGTTAGAAATGGGTGTTGGGTGGTGACTCCTGGTTTCGGGTTGTGGTGATGTGGTCCCCGTCCAGTACACTTTGAATCCACAACTAGTCTGCCTGAGTCACAATTATCGATGTTTTTATTAATACGAAATATAATGTTTACTTTATAACCGAATACGGTAAAATTCGTATAAAATATAAAATCTAGAAACTTATTCCATCAAAAGCAAGCTAAGAAACTGTTCTTCATATGAAATTTACAGTATTTACGGAACACATTTGTTAATAACAGTGTGTAGACAAATTTAGACAAATAAATAAATCGGTTATGTTAAACAGATTTATGTAAATAGGTATATTTTAATATTATCTGCTTACTTAATTTTAATCTACCAAGCAAGAGAGAAAAATACAGTGTTAATATTTCAACCTTCAAGAATATTTAACATAGAAAATTGTATCAAAATATTTTGTAGAAAAATATTTGGCTTTCCGCTTCCTTGTAAAATCTACCTGGCACAACGAACCTTCCACATAGCCACTTTTTAAGATAAAGGCAAAATAATCAAAGTGTTTAAAGAAGGAAAAACTTATGTTTCTTTTTTTTTGGCGATGGTTGTTTCTCACGCATTCCTTTACTCTGCCAATTACATAACATATAAAGTCCAATAGATTTAAATGGTACGATTAAAAAAAATCATTATAAAAAACACCTATTTAGCAATATGTCAGTCTCTTCTCACGTACTGCAGAACTGTCTGGGGTGGAGCTGCAAAGTCGCTAATTCTTCCAGTGGAACGAGCACAGAGAGCTGTTCTAAAGGTTGCCCATTTTCTCTCTTTCTTCTACCCCACCCCTGACTTATACAGCGCTTGCGAGGTTCTTACAGTTCGCCAGCAGTATGTTCTTTATGCAGTACTAAGAAAACACTCAGAAATTAATTTTACACCATACAGCCACCCACATAGACGTAGAAACATTAGAGTATGTCCCCCCGTATTATATTGAACTAATCACAAAGTTATGTTACGTTCTAATAAAAGAGTAATGGTGATGTTTTAAAACCTAAAATCAATTTTTTTCATTTAAAAAAATATATTAAATTTAAAAACATGAATTAAAAGAGTGTTAAATAGTCACTTTTATTATGTGAGTAGTCACAGCAAACACCAAACAGATCCGTTAAGCAGCCGACTGCTGTCAGTTGGTATCATAATATTAGCTACGTATATACTTACAGTAGTCTATGGAGCACCGTAAGGCTGCGTTTCCACCAGAGATGTGCGAGGTAGCTGAGCGGTGCGAGGATGCGTAGCGATACTGTGAAACGGTACGCAAATGAGCGATGCGAGGGTATGTACAATACACATCGACTTCTAACCAACACCGTCTAGCACACATCTCTAGCACATATCCCTCGCACCCATCCCTCGGTTGTTTTGTACGTACAAAAACCTTGCTCCGCTAAGCCGTACCACAGGAGCTGCGCTGAGCGAGGCTAGGTAAATCAAGCGATTGTATAGGTTCTTAACAAAGACATCCCTCGCTACCCATCCTCGCACATGTCTGGTCGAAACGCAGCCTTATCGGTTAGTAACGTAATCAAACTTATTTGACAGATGCGAGTGTTTTAGCGGGAAAATTTCTTTCTCCGTCTCTCTTTATGTATTCGAGTTTTTCAGTTTAATTTAGTTTTTTAATTAGAGTATTATTTTTTTCGTCAAATAAGGGCCCGAGCCTAATAAAGCTGTTCAAAAAATTTGTTAACATCAATATTATAATAGTTATCGTAGAACTGCAATAAACATGACGAGACAGAATCTCATCAGCTGTGGTCACTGTTACGTAGACTGATTCTTTTATTCGTTAAGATTTTCATGTTTCTGTCATGTTAGAACAACTATATCCCTATTAAGTTTTTCAAACATTATTAATAATTTAAGGAATAGCGGTTCAACTTCGACGTCTGAGCGACCACTTTTTAAACGCTAAACGCCCGTCATCTGAACATTGTCCAAAGCTCCGTCGAAGGTAGGGATTATAAAACTGTTTCCAATATATTTTTGTCTAAGACACTAAAGCTCGTCAATAGCTACTAAACAAGAAAAAAACGGCAGATAAACACAACAAAATTGACAAACAAGGAGAAAAGGTACTAACCTCTTTTGTTCTTGGCTAAATACGTCGTAACTTTAAAAAAAATATATTCAGGACAGTTTAAAAACAGAATTTTGTTTCCAAATTGATACAACACTTAAATATATTGTTTTTTCTTTTTAATAGCCATCACTTATTCTTTCTTGCCAGTCCATTATTCAAGGTGCCGGGCTGACAGAGACAAATACATTTTTGTCCTGAATTACAGCCGTCATACGGTCTATCTTGAAGGACATAAACAAGTTTTATTTCTGAGATAAAATCTCGTTTATTGAGGATTTTAGGGGGTAGTTGATTTCTTGTATAAATTATATTAAAGAGGCGTCGACACTGCTTAGTTTATTTGTTAGTATGGGGAAATGTAGAAGACATGGTTTACGACCGCGTATCATGGGAAAAAGGAAATACGTTTTATATTCTTTTTATTTGTTTTTCAATAATGTTAGTTATTACGAGATGTTGCTGGCGGCTTCTCTGGAAATATAAACGTTTGCAGATAACCGCAGTTGCCTAAAAATCCTATTTTTGCTTATTATTTAAGCTACTGTTTAAGGGCCGGCTCGACCGGAGTGATACCACGGTCTCACAGAAAACCGTTAGTCAAGCAATGGTTCCATTGCTTTTCACCGAGTGAGTGAGGTTACCAGAGGCCCTGACCCTTCCCTACTTCTACTTTAAAGAAGGTTAATTCGTTGCGGGTAGCTGGATCCCTAAAAAGTCCGACAACCTGGTCTAACTACAGAGCTTCGATATCGCCTAGTACTTGGGTTGTGGAGGTCTGATGGCAGTCGCTTCACATAAAATATTCAAGTTCGGCCGTATCGTAGTTAGAATGAAAGCCGACCCCAACTTAGTTGGGAAAAGGCGCGGAGGATGATGATGATATAAGAGCTACATTACTAAGTCAGAGATCATGACTCTTGCCGAGCCTATGAATATAAAGTGATATATTCAAGTTTCTTATTTCTGCACGGAAAGCCGTCTGCCATCGTGCACTTGCCACAGAACGCGTTAATATTTGAAAGCCAAATAAGTTCAGTTTTAAGACCGAAAATCTTCTCTAGTTCTAGACAAGACCTAAATAAGATTGGATACTGTTATTACTTTCAGAGAGAGAAGACAATGTAATTGATAGTCTAATTGTAGGTTACAAATTATAGTGGCAAAGACCGAGTAGGTACAGTGTCTGTGGATTATGAATTCCTCATCTATTTCAACAGGTACTGAAACCGAAAACGTGAGAAACAAGTATTGTCGAGTACTTAGAAACCCGTTCTGGCCCAGGAGATAAGAAATGGCTGACTATACGAAGCTTTGGTGGTGTAAAATACTTTATAATATACAGAACAAATTTTGTATAGTACACTCCGAAGTAATCTTTGTTACATTCCTTATCACTTTCATTACGTGTATTAATTTTTTAAAGTGTTGTTAATAGAAACATATGAATATCGACCAACAAAAAGCACGTCGTTGAATTTTATAATTTAATGCATTTTCAACAAAGAACCCAAGTGAATCCAGGACAGCAATCTCACATTCACCACCCTTATTGAATTCTCGGCGAGGACGAGAAAAAATGCATTTCGTCACAATGAAGCTCGATTGAAGAGGGCATCGATATCTTTTATTCGATTCTAAGCTGTTCTCTATTCGAAACGAATGACTGAAAATTCTCGTTTCAACCTCTATTAAGGTGATTTTACATTAATTTTTGGACGCCTTTCAATGTAAGTCGAATTGACCGAAATCAATGTCAGCACGTAGAATGTTAGCGTAATCATAAGATTTTCAAGCTTAAGAATGTTCTATTCTTTGTACTTTGGATAAGTTCAAAAGTCTAACAAATTAAATGAAAGTCTTAAGTAGATACTTTTTTCCATCAAAGTTGGTCAATGTAGCCGTTTATCGTAAGCAACTTTGAACATTGTGTACTCACAAAGCTACCTATTCTAATAAAACAAAGTTGACGATAGCTATAACTAAACTCAAAATGATGCAATTTCATGAAAACTTGCTTAAATGCGTCACTTTGTTTTATAAAAATAATAATAATAACTCCACACATTTCACACACGGCCGCCTGATCCCAAACTAGGCAGAGCCTGTACTATGGTAACCAGACTGCTGATAAATATACTTATATATTTCTTAATACATACATATTATAGATAAATTACACCCAGACACAGAACAAATCATCATGCTCATCACACAATTATTTGCCCTGGGTGGGAATCGAACCCACGACCTCTGGCTTAGCAGTCAGGGTCACTAACCACTAGACCAACAGGCCAGTCAAGTCACTTTGTATTTAAGTAACGTATTCATGCTATGGATCTTGCTATATTAGTGGGTGAACAACGCTGTCATCCATCTTTCTCGCAAACGTATCTGAAGCGACACCTCAGTTCTATCGAATACCAGGTACTATCGTGGCTAAATTCATGTTATCCTATAATGATCTATTAGTTCGGAACATTTCATAAATAATTTTAAATTGGAATAATCGGTTAGGTTCGCTCCAGTCTGAAAACTCCTCAAGGATCAAATCTATCGAGAACATCATGAACTTTTCCGTAACTTTGATGGGAGTTTTATAGGAATTGAGGTCAAAGAATAAAAAAAATATTTAATAACTTCAAATGTAATTTAAGAGTTTGATTTTTTCTGCTGAGCATTAGTTCGTGGAGTTATTTTTTTTTTTATACATTCTCACGTTTTAAGTTGCAAACACGCTTGATGTTAAGCATTATGGTGATATACTTCATTATTTTTTGTTACTTGCCTGTGCTTATCCCTACCAAGGAAAGACGCAGGTGGTGGGACATTGTTAAGAAGAGCATAACTTCCTGTCGGGAATCACAACCCTCAGAAATAAGTAACAAGGTGCAAGTAGGATTATAGAATTTAACACAGTACCCTTAAAAGGTTTTTGCACTTTTGTTAATATAAATTTTGGTGGAACTAGTAATATATTACATATATCTCTTTCATACTCTTTTGTAAATAATAGCAGATTTTTTCTAACACACATGATGTTTCCATATATAGATGAGGTACCGTCAGGATGTTAATTTCATTAAATACATCCATAAGGGATTCGAGACTACGTGGATTAATAAATAGCTTCGATAGCTCTATATTCGTTTATATATGTATATTTTATGTATATATGACATATGTGTATACAATGTAGCTTTTGATTTATTTATTGTCTCTTCTCTGAAACTTCTTCCTTATGCACCTATTTTATCCCGCTCTGCACTACCTTGTCTCTCGTCACTCCACATGTCCCCCGAACTATCGTTGGCACGTTCGTATACTCTTTGGTTGGCACGTGTATCTATACGCGTACATGACAGCAGCGTGTGACGTTTCAGCGTATGACAAGTTGTAGTTTCATATAAGTTTCTACAGAACCTACATGCGTGCGTATCTAAAGAGAAACTGATTTTACTTGACAATCAACTACCGTATTCCACCTTCTTAGGGTTCCGTTTCTTTAAAGGAAAAAGGAACCCTTGTAGGATCTCTAAGTTGTCCGTCTATCTGTCTGTCAAGACCCCTTTTCTAAGGAATGCGTCCAAGTAATATCAAGTTAAAATGAACATCAAATTTTTAATTGAAGGTGTAAAAAAGTCATGCTTCCAAGTCAACGCAATTGAAAGATATGGGCCATTTAAGCCACATATTTTAACATTTCGTTGGTAGCAAAATTCATGATTCTAGGTCAATGGGAAGTACCTTGTAGGTTACTGCTTACAGTCTCTACTCTCTCTAAGGTCTTACAGCACAAGTAAAGAAAATGAACCGAAAGTCGTTTATTTCTTGTTAAATCATTAGAAAATTGAATGTGGGGTAATGGGATAATAAATGTAATGTATGGGCGAGTATTTTAGAACTGCAAAGTTAAGTTTGTCTTTAAAAAAACGGGCAAAAATCTTCAAGGATAGTCAAGATTTCAACATGTTTGCCTCTGATTTTTACCTAGATGGACGAACTATGTACTTACCAGTTTTTATTTTTTTTTAAAAGACAACTTCAACAACAGACCCCGCATTAGAAATTACTCCTGTGTCGCGGGGGACTTTACAAACATACAAACAACGGACACAAAGAACACCCAGACTCAGGTGGGAATCGAACCCACGATCTCTGGCTTAGCAATCAGGGTCACTAACCACTAGACCAACAGGCCAGTCAAAGTTTGTTAGCTTACGGAACCCTGTCAGTTCCGAACTTGTCTGATTTTTTTTTAAATATTATTTTTTATAAAGTTGCTCGGAAAGAAGGAGTTCCTGAGTGTGTGCGTGTGTGTTTACTACAAACGAACATATTCCCTTTCGCCCTACTTCTCAAACTAGGCGTGTACTATTAAACGTAATCGTATATTCAAACTGTTAGTCCAATATTTGTTTAGGAATATACTGGTATAAATTGACCTCTAAAATTCCTACCTATTTCTACAACAAAATAAACATGTTATTACCGTCCAATTTTCCTTCGAAATTATTCTTAATTGTAAGTTAATTATGTTTAAACGTATGTGAAATTATGAATTAACCTCGTTTGTTTTTACTGTTTATTTTGAGACTTTAAATACCAAAATTATTATGTCTATCTCCCCAAATTATTATGTCTATCTCCCCAAATTATTATGTCTATCTCCCCAAATTGTTGTTGTTGCTAGTAATTGAAGAGCACAACTCGGCGACCATCTTATTTGAAGTCGTTTAGTTTGCTCAATTTTACTATAATTATTTTGATTCTAATCAGACCTGTTATTCCTAATACTCATTAGAGTGTCCCGTCCATATGAAATGTCAAAAAGTCCGTATGAAAAAAAACATTTTTCGATCTAAATATACATAAAAATCAGAACTGAGAATTTAAGAAAAGTGAGTATTATTTTTACCTGCCTTTAGCACGCGGTACCTGACAAACAACCGCCGCCCGGGCCAAGCTAGCAGGTATGCATACATTCAAAGGACATACTAACACTACTTTATCCCATACATTTATTTCTGAGAAAATAGGTAATGTCTGGGTTGCACTTGCTCCATTACGAGTTTATGTTTATGACCAATGCATACCTACGAGGAACACAACTATGTTCCGATATGGGTCAACTTTTGCGTATGTACGGTACGTTTATACGCGTCAAGGATGTAAGGATACCTTTAGTGACGTTGATTGTAATGAAACCGAAATTTACTTCTCTACACAAGTATTGAGGTTAGCTATATTTCTTGTTACACGCAAGGTATTAAGTTTGTGAGACGATTGTTTTACTAAAGTTACGATTTACACCTAGTTAATATCCAAATTAGTCAACCGCTGGCGGTCAATAAAACACGCAATAACTTAAACCAGACTGTACTTAAGTAAATATTGTTGAGAACCAAACAGGTGTTTTCTCATGGAAATGCCACTTTCAGTTAAACTCGACGGTAAATTTAACATTGAAAATGTGTACCCTAAAAGTGTAATTAAATTAAATTCTGATCATGGATTGAAGATTCAACAGGAATTATGATTTCTTATAATCTGCAAACTCATATTTAAGTGTATGAAACTGTTTTATCTGCCTTTGGTTACACACACATGCATGCAAGCACGCACGCATGCACGTAAGCACGCACGCACAATGTATGTGTAATGGCCTTTTCCACATTTGTATATATTATATTAGTTTAGGAGACCACCGTTTTCCGCATCAAATACGTCGAGCGATCGACAATTATAATAATAAACGAAAACCGTAAACAGTCATACCAGAAATACATAAATTTGATTTCTATAATAATTTGTTTATTGACTTTGCTCGAACAACATTCACTTTAAAAGGAGACTTTCAACTTTTGAATGCGATTGAGGCTCTAAAACGTACCTTACCGAATGGATTCACGCATTATTTTTTATGGATTTTGAGGCTTTACAACGTGCCGTAACGAATAACTTCACGTTTTACATTAAATTTGTTGTAGGTATATATTGACACGTATATTTGGTTGCTAGCTTAACATCTAAATTTATATCTAAAATGTTTGATTTCACAGGATAGGATATGACATTTATCATAAACTGGAAATTCAAAACCCTTCTGCAATAATAAAAATATTACGATACATTTCATCCGGTAAAAATTCTATCCATGCCTTAATTTGACACGGTATTTTGTAGTTTTTTGATGTTATAAAGGAGAAAAGTTTGTAATCAATTTCTACAATTACTCAAGCTATGTAATCAGAACAAAATGTTATTACGAATGTTTAATGAAAACGAATTTGTATAAAATGTGTAAACATTAAATATATTTTTTTATGATATAAATTATGACTGCCCTTCCTTGAGGTGGTCCCACACGTATTTTAACTAGTATTGTACTTCCATTATAATTCTGCACTTAAAAATGTTACTACAAGATTCGATAATACATTAACAACTTACCTACACCAATGTGATTTCCGAACGTACAACGTGCAAAGTTGTCCGTCATTTAGTCCGCCACCATGTTGAATATGATAATAATTGTAAAAACATTTGTACTCCGACCACAAAAGAGGGGCTTCACTACGCAAAATGATATTTCTTTGAAATGTAAAATAATTTTTGCCATTATTTGGGTTGATGTACATTTCACAGCCTACAATGGAACATCTCCTTTGAGTGATTTTTTATAATATAAGTTGGGAAACAAGAACACGACAAGTCTGATCGTAAGTGATTACCTGGTGTGGCGAATTGACTGGTGACTCCCATTGAAGGCCGTTGAAATTTAATCTGTGCCATCTTCCTCGTATAAATTTCTTCTTGATCATAATTTTTAAATTGATATATATATTGTTTAAAAATTTCGATTCCACATTCTTCTGTAAGCGAAATTTGCATAATAATTAGAACAAAGTTCTCATCACGTAATAAATACATACTAGATACTTAGGTAACGAATTTTACTCGCTTACATACATAGCAAACAGAATTCCGACGTTTCATTACAGGCCTTTTGCCCTAGATTATAAAAGCAACACAATACATGTCGTTTTCTATATAAATAAGAAATAAGTTTCTGTATTACTAAAATTTTACGTTATATAGTCATTTATTATTTACATTATGAGTAATTTAACTGTAAAGTCTGTAAGTCTGTAAAGTTAGAACGAGATCGTATCTGACCTATCTATATCAAGTTAATGAGGAAATATTTATACGAATATTTACAAAATTGTATTTAAATATCACAAGCTTCAGAATGATGACAAAATTGTTAAAACAGCCTTTTAGTATTGTTTATGATGAAATCATTATGTCTGACAAAAGACAGCACTTTCGTCAGTGCACTTTATTTACTTTGCTTTAAGAAGTGTAATTTAGAAGATTAGCTACGATAGGTAATATTGTCAGAAGTCGCGGATCCGATTCCTTTTCAGTTCAAATATTTGTCTGTATGCAGACGTATGGTTTTTCCATGTACTTATGATGTGCATTCGCGTTTATAATAAGATACCCAATCATATCAAATCATTACATTTAAGATTTACTCGATAATAGCTTTTATAGTATTAAGGCGTTTCTTTAGAAAAAGCAGATTGTTTAAAAATGTTGCATGCTAGTACATATTAGCAAAACATGTATGTGCTCTAAAAAACATATGTAACACCTTTGTATACCATACCATGTTTAAAGCAAATAAATATATTATTATTATTATAAAAGTTCCAACAAAAAAAAATGTGTTTAAATATATTATGTATACACGTATATGTATGTTTGACTGTGTTCTAAAGCACACAGTACAAATTGCGCTTAGTTTGGGTCTAGACGAGCAGGTATCTATTATGGCGTGAACGTGGGAGACCCATGCTTCGGCACGTATGGGCAGGCTCGACTCCGCTCGATACCACGGCCTCACAGAAAACCGGCAGTGAAACAATGCTTGCATTGCATCTCGCCGCGTGAGTGTTGTTACAGGAGGCCCTAACCCTTCCCTCTCGTCTATTTCCGTCCTTTCTCTCCCCCCTTTCCTCCCCTCTAATCCCTCTCTCCCCTACTCCCACCTTAAAGGGCGGCAACGCACTTGTGACTCTTGAGTTACAGATGCTCATGGGCGGCGGTATTCATTTACTATCAGATGACCCGTCTGCTCGTTTGCCCCCTATACCATAAAAAAATGCCCTAATCTTTCAAATATAAAAATCTATATGATGGCTGTTAAGTTAAACTGACAATGCGGGCACTGGATACTTATTTCCAGCAAACTTTCCAGGCCAAGCCTTCGCTGGGTATTCGGGGTAGAAGCCACACTCAAAAAAGTCTCACAGCCGAATACGAATTGATACTACGAGAAATTAAGATTGCCTGTATATGCTTTGCTGCTATATGTTCTCAAACACACAAACTAGCTTGAATCTAGCTACAGCACAGTTCATTAACAGATATAAACGTCCCCGTTATGCCAGAAGACCTATGAAACTCTCAATAAAGCGAGAGTTATACCGCTCAAACAATTCCAGCTTCAACTCCTGTATTTACGACCAACTTCATAAGTTTCAATCTTAGTTGACGCTGTTCCAGTGGAACTAGTTCGAGCACAATTGAACCGACCTACAATATATAGGCTAGATAGACAATATACTAAAGTATAGACAAGTTTCCAGGTGACCTGGAATCGTCCATTCATCTCATAATATGGAGATGGAAAATAGATTTTGTTAGAATGTTAATATTCAGTTGATTCAATTACTTTCTGGTTCAGTCACAATGAATATTAACATGAAGTAAATAACGTACGTACGTACATTTCTAAATAAACATGGCTTATTTTAGGACAAAACGTTACACTGACGTAATCTAATTAAGACGTTATTCGAAGATGGTGACTGCGCTATTGCGGGCAGGTGTTATTCAAACGTTATAAATAAGTTATTCGGTGGAACGCTCTTCCAGTTAATATAAGACGTGGACAGTCATTACAGTGTTTAAAACATTGCTGAAAGAACACAATTTTTTTTCTGAAAGAGTAATTTACTCAACTGATATTGGTTTAATAAATACTTGTTCTAAATATAAAACATTAGGCACAAACTTAGGGATGACGTATGCACGTTTATGTCTTCAGTCTATTTTGTTAAATGCTTGATCGTGGGAGACAAAAAATAGAGCCTCTGCGCGAGTTAATTCTATTCTAAATATTAGACTTCGCGATAGTGTGTTTTGCCCTGTTTTTGCTCTCGACACTACCGTCACTTTTTGCATTAAAATTAGTTTCTGGGTAGGAATTATTTTAGTGGGAATATGAGTAAGTAAGATTTGTGCCAGTTACAGCCATTCATTAACTGATTACAAACAGAATACATTTTCCATTTCCAATTATCATCTTAATTTTCAACCCTTTTAGTAGCTTGTGAATGGGAATATGAAAGCACATGACAATATGAAATTATATTTCGTACACACGCGCCACAAACTAAATGAATGAAGAATTTTAAGAATTTTCTTTAAAAATGTACTCACTAAGCATGTGCCACTGACATACATCAATATGACATTTAGCGCCTGACACTGACAATACAGGTTACCTCAACCCTTGAAAAAGGGCTACTACCGGGCCCGCGGCTAGTCGGGTGTTTTTTTTTAAATCTAGATTAACCATATATCTTTAATATGACATATCTTTGCCCAGTCCTAACATTTGGACTTAAAATTCTAAAACATTAAATTCTCTTAATAACGTAAGATTTCCTTTGTGATTTAGACAATGAATAAGGGTTTTAATAGCGTTTCTAAACTCTCATCAAGTAAATAGGTACTTTTCTATTCTACATGACCACGCTACTTATGAATTTATCACTACATATTATAAAACAAAGTCCCCCGCCGCCTCAGTCTGTTTGTTCGCGATAAACTAAAAAACTACTGAACGGATTTCCATGCGGTTTTCACCAGTAGACAGAGTGATTCATGAGAAAGGTTTAGGTGTATAATTTATTAACGTTTTATGTAAGTTGGTTGAAATATGATGATGATTGTTGAAGATGTCTACAACCCGTGCAAAGCCGGGGCGGGTTGCTAGTTTTAGAATTAAAATTCAAATTAATTTTAAAACTAATACATATTATATGCAGAACCTACCCAAAAGACATACATTATTGTCTTTTAATGTTTAACGCTCCTAACTTATAATGGTCTATAATGGTGGTCTTCAGTCTTTGCACCTCACTCTGGATTTCCATCAGGCGGTTTGAGGTCATTTTGACGTTGACTTCGCGTTGATTATGCTCACACGTAATTAGCAGGAATACATCATAAACTCGATTCATTATGTTTACCACTATATAAGGTCTGATTCTTAACAGAAATATTTATCCTGTAGCGCAGGCTGGATTCTATTCTGCTGATTAAGAACAGGACTAGCCGAGTTTGTAGTTAAGGTGCGGTCGGTATAAACTTGAAGTTAACCGCATTTCCCAGCCCTCTTTAAGTTTTCATACGTTTATTACGTAGCAGAGATAGCTCGCGTTAGCGTTGAGTGTAATATTAAAGCTCAATGGACATTTTCAAACATTAGTGTAAATATGTATGTTTGCATGTAATTCTGTAGTTAAACTAGTACTATTGTAGCCAACGTAAATTACGATCACGGAGTGCGATGGTAGTTTATGTTACCGATTAGAGAACCTCCTGATTTCTAAAATACGATCAAATCTCAGTTCGGAAATTAATGTGTGTGTATATTTATCTTCTATATATATAAAATGAATCCTTGGTCACGGCATCACGCGTGAACGGCTGGACCGATTTAGCTAATTATTTTTTTTTCGTGTTCGTTATTGTCAGGAGAAGGTTCTTATTAAATAAGAAAATTTAAGAAAGTTGGGACTTACACGGGTGAAACCGCGGGGTGCAGCAGGGGATATCAGGATAAAATATCCTTTATGTTAATCGAGGTCTCCAGCTATCTCAGTAGTATTGGCGTGAAAGAGTAACAAACATCCATACATAAATACATCCTCACAAACTTTCACGTTTATAATATTAGGAGGATGTGTGTAAATACGTATTAGAACTCTGTTATTAAAATGGAAAGGATGGTCAGGTATGAACAACGGAACTATGCTATATCGCGTTTTGGAGTTCTCACGTAGAAGAAGAAGAACGCTCGTAGTTCCTTTGTATTAATATCCATTAATACAAAGGGACTACGAGCGTTCTCTTAATTATCCATTCATTTTTAATCTTCGTGGTTTTCTTACGTATTACTTATTGGTTACTACAAACTTAACTTTTAATGTAACATTTGAAACTTGGAGTTTCTTGCCTGTTCTTCTCCATAGGATCTACGTATTGGAACAGGCAACTAGCTTCACACCTGACTTAGCCTGACTGACTCCTACTCCTGAGCTTCTCCATGTAAGTGACTGCAATTCAGGTTCTCGGAACGAAGAACAAAAATAATATAGAGGTTTTAATACTAAGGTAGACATTAAAGGGTGAAATAAAAGAAAAAAATAGTTGATATCTAAAAAAATCAAATAAAGACTGAATAAAATGTCTCTTTAAAGGGTTCATGTTATTTAAACTTATTTGTATTTTTTAATAAGATTCAAAAGAGTGTAGATGAGTATTCAATTATGTTCAACGTTAAGGGTTACGTCATCGCTATATACCAAATACTTGACATAATATTTAAGTACCTTTTTAGAGTCAGACAAAAAGAGGGTACTTTTAATTGTACCCTTAAGGTATTTTATGTTAATTTCAGAATATTATATTCTGAATCATTTATATGTATATGAGTGTGTTGAATAGCTTTTGAATCTAGATTTATATTATCAGTTGGTAGGTAGGTATAGAATTGTTTTATAAAAAAAATTGACAGGCCTGTTGGTCTAGTGGTAACTAGGACCCTAATAATTAATAACCTAAGACAAATAATTGTGTAATGAGCACTATCGTTAGATAGGTTGAAATTAGACAAATGTTAAATGAATTTATTTAATAAATTAATTTATTATTTGTCTAATTTCAACCATAATTCTATAATTATATCATAATAAAATGAAGTTATTAAATAAATTCAATTATCATTTGTCTAATTTCGACCATAATTTATTTTTGGTTTATTTCATTGGCCAGTGTAGCTTGAAAATTTAACGCCTTAACTAGGCGATCTCTAGTTTCTTTATTGACGATGTCTCTGTATAAACAAGTGCATTTTGATTGCAAAATCTTCGACCTTTTTAACAGTTTTTCTGTAATAATTATCAAAACAATGTTTTTTTCACAGGTAAGTTGACACTACAATTAATGCTTCGTGTGGTAAGTCTGTCTGTCTACTTAAAATAATTAATATTAGAAAGTTGACAGTTTGCGCCAGCTACATATTAATATGAGAAGAGCTGTCAAATATTTGTACGGTCTAAGTATAACACACTAAGGCCTGGTTTGCACTAGGCTAGTTGTTTAGTCGAGTGGAGAGTATTTAACACCATTTTATTAGCTCCACTTGTAGATCAACAACAACAACAACAACAAGTCAATTTTAACCTACTTGTAATTCATCATCCTCCGCGCCTTTTCCCAACTAAGTTGGGGTCGGCTTTCAGTCTAACTACGATCTTAGATATTTTACGTGAAGCGACTGCCATCAGACCTCTACAACCCTAGTACTCAGCGACATCGAATTTCTGTAGTTAGACCAGGTTGTCGGATTTTTTAGGGCTCCAACTACCCGTAACGAATGCCACTGATGGTCGTATGGCAACCGGGACCAACGGGTTAACGTGTTCTCCGAGGCACAACTGACCTGGCTAATGTTACTTAACCTTGTAATGTGCTAAGCTCTTCGGTTACCACTTAGCCACGAGCCCCTAAGACTGTACTTTTAATTAGCATATAGCATATAGATATAGCATATCGAAATGAACCTTGGTACTTATAAATAATTTAGATGACAATGCTATAATTTGGCATCTTGGAGCTGTTCTGATGATGAAGCCAGGAGGTGGTTAGTGTAACTCTTTAGTGGCTACTAGTAAACCCCTCGAGTTTGGGCTTATATGATTTGATTTGAAGAGCCCAATATATTGAGCTTGGTGACCATGGTCTGATGATAAAGCCAGATATTTGGATAGTGGAATCTGTTTTACTTTTTAGTTTGGTTCGCCGTTAAATCGTATTTTTGTTTTTGGTTTTACTAAACTGTTATTATTGTTAGCAGCTAAAATACTCACTAATACCGAAAAGTCGTTCACACTACTGCTACTACGTCGAAAATTCAGCGAAACTTAACCATCCGTAACCAAAACGAATTATTTCTTGATTATAGGAACGCGGCATCAGTCGATTACAGTACAGAAGAGTGGGTATTCTGCAAGGCGAATTTGTTGCAACCCAATCAAGCTAATAAGCAGATAAAACCCATGGTAATGACTTTTTTATAAGAAGTGGGTAAAGAAATGTGTGTTATAAAGCAAAAAAAAAAATACGAACTTAAATGGGTTAATACGAACTGTCTTCAAATTCAATTCTTCTGAACGAATTAGCATTAAAATATCCCATAGAATATTTCGATATGTAAAGTTATTTCTTCGACATTTTTGCGGCAGCTAATGAACTTTACGAAAACGACAGGTTAAGTCCTGTTTAGCCGGTGAGGTGTCAGAGGTGTGGGACGCAACTCGCCGGACAAAATAAAACAAAATGGATTAACTCGACTAAAGTACCTATTTACTAAATGTTTGCTGTTCAGACGTGTTTAGTTACTGAATTACTCGATACTACTAGCCTAGTGCGAACTAGGCATTAGACTGAACAAATATATAGAGTGGAATTTAGTTCTATGATTATTAAAAACATTAATTTATGTCAAATGTATTAAATTTTTTATTACAACAAAGAAGGAGATAGTTTATATCGTAATTGATTATTTTGATTTTAAAAGTGCATTTGAGAAAAATGTGACGATGCTAAACAATACCTTGGTTTAGCAAGGATGATTAGTTGAAAATAGAAATGTTGTTGAAAACTCCAAAGTAATTGACAGAGTGACTGACCTGTTCGCGGTCAGTCACTCTGTCGCGGGTTCGATTCCCACCCAGGACAAATAATTGTGTGATGAGCAGGATCATTTGTTCTGTGTCTGGGTTAAATTTATCTATAATATGTATGTATTTAGGAATATATAAGTATGTTTATCAGCAGTCTGGTTACCATAGCACAGGCTCTGCCTAGTTTGGGATCAAGCGGCCGTGAGGGAGATGTGAGAAGTTATTATTATTATAATTAGTTCAGTTTTGCCGTAGGAGCATGAAGCAAGTCGGCCAAAGTGAAGCCGAAGCGCACACCGTTAAGCCGTTTGTCCACCGCCGCCATAACTGGGCCGTCACTGAATACGAGATGACGGCGCCAAAGTAGCGATAATACGTTTACTATCGCCGTCTGTTTACTGCACTTCCGTCGTAGTCGTGGACATCACATAAAGACTACTAGCAGTGCCTCGTGGTTTCACCCGCGTAAGTCCCGATCCCGTGGGAATGTCGGGATAAAAAGTAGCCTATACGTTAATCTAGGACTCCAGCTATCTACATACCAAGTTTCATCGCAATCGGTCCAATAGTGTTTGTGTGAAAACATTACAAACATACACACAAATGTTTCCTCTTTATAATATTAGTTTAGATTTCAGTTTGCTTTGAACTTTATGGCAAATTTTAATACAATATTCTCATTCTCCTGATACCTTGTATGCGTACGTATGTTCAAATTAGCGAACGAAAGTAGTAGATGTACTTTCCAAGTTCTTTAGGCAAATTTCGCAGTGACATAAAATCGTACTTTTCTGATAAACAAGCTATAAGTTATTAGTTTACCAACCGTCTTCTGTTGTTTTGTTTCATTTAAATGGGTAACTAGCCATATGTTGAAAGAATAAAAATCAGAGCATGCCGTGTTTGCTCATAAATGGTTGTACATTTAGAATACGTATGTGTATACGTTACACTTTACACTTCAGACGCTCGGCGTCCGGCCAGCTAGCCAGAAAAACGTGTTAACGCAACGAAAAAATGCTGCCCTAGAGTTAATTTAGTTTATTTTTACGCCATCTGTGGATTCTGCGCGATCTTGTATACTAATTATGCGTATATTAGTTAGGGCAGCTTTCACCGATGGCGCAATTTTAATTTAGAGTTTTTACAATATTGACTATATTTTGATACAATTGATTAAATCCATCAAATACTGCATCTGCTACTGAACCGGGTGTTCCAAAATTTAAATCATCAAGCCCCTAATGCTCAAATTTCTTAACCCTCTCATAGGAAGTCATGTAATCTTCATTATAATTCAGTAAAATTTAATTAAAATGTACATTTTAATTAACTGGAGTACTTACACCTTGCACGGGACAGGGTAATTAAAACACAATGGTAATTATATAATGTAATTAATTTGTAAATTACATATTCGTACGAAGCTCGTCTTTGTAAATGTGCTAACAATGTAATATGTGCCATTAATTCTTAATATGTCAGTTGTCTGTTCGTTTTGCCTTTGAATTGTGTAAAATTTTAAGGCAAAACGAAATGCAAGACACAGGAAGGCGAAATGTAATGTATTATTTATATCTCACATTGTTTGGGGATTAATTGCATGTCGTTAAAATGAGGAGAAGACTGCATTTAAATGCTGAAATAGAAAAGGCTTTACTAAAGAAGCACAATTTTTTTTATTTTTACTTTATTGGCTCACCAAATTTGTAAACACTGGATAGACTGCAAAAAAAAACACCTCTAGTGTCACAATTTTTAGAGATAAGTACCACATGAGATATTTAATTCTAAACAAATATTATCTATTATTTTCTAATATCGAAATATTTTTATTATTAAATTCTACTATACATCTTTTAATGTTAACCCCTTAGAGTTGGAATTTTTTCTTTAAATTTAAATGGGACCAACCATTAACCATTTTAATTAAAAGAAGAATTATTGAAATCAGTTCACATTTCCCGAAATACATACAATGAAACTTTTAGGAGCAGAGTGGTACGGTTCGGTTATTGGAACCGTGCAATCACTATTCAAACAACTTTCTGCTGCTCAATCATCAGTATGTAGAAAATGATAATCGTAAATATAAAAACTTGATACATCAAATCAAATTAAATCAAATACTTTATTTATAGATAGGTACGTACAATTACGTAATACATATTTGATATAACAACCAAAACAGTAAAAATGAATAGGTACATGACAGTTTACTAAAAGTAATTTCTGTGGGCATAATTCGTAATTATGGGCTAAGTAAATTTTGGTGGTTGGAAGAAAAATTGTTTGAATTGTGATCACAACTTTTTGCTGCTTGTAATGTTTTGTAACATAATATTATGTCTGTCTGGTGAAAACAGGTGCTGTATTTATCTTAGCTGAAATTCTACATATTATAAACAAGTAAAAATTTATTACCTGTTTATGATAAGAGATCTGTTTTATAACAAAACCAACACAGAAAAATATAATAATATGTGTACCTACCTTTTCCCATTTGTTTTTCAAAAGGTTTTTTGAAGTAAAAACGTCTTAGATATATAATTTATAATAACAGATTTGTGTGAGTGTGTTTTCACTTCTGACGTGTAATCCTACGACTGAGAGTTTTTTTTGTTTGTTTTGTAGCTATTGATGACCGTCAGTGTTATGAATAAAATAAAATTAAACAGTTTCTTCTGCCTTCGACGGAGGTTTAATCAATTACAGTTGAATTTTGATCTATGGGCTACCAATAGTTGTCATTAATATTCACTGTAATATGTGTAATATCATATTTTTATGGCATAAAGTAACTCCCTCTACTTCTTACGATAAAATGAAATGTTTTTTAACATTGTATTCTAATCGATTCATATGTGTTTAGGACTTAATAACATTACATATGGAAACAGAGAACATAACCGCTCAAGGGTATAAATGTACATAAACAGCTACAATTCTAGGTGTTGTTTACTTAGGTTCTGTGTAATAGTATTTGAGGTTATTGCCGAGGGCCGGGCACGGTTTCAAACTGCTACTAAGAATATTCTGGCCCGGTTTTAGTAGACTGGTAAGGTGGCTTACAAGCTTAGCCTTGGTGTTTACCGTAATTTAAAGTAATGGTAAAGATTCCACTGAACTTGTGTTTCGAGAAAACCAGCACCTAATGATTTTCAGTTGATACTTGATCAACTCTTTATCGAGACTTCTTATATTCGGTTTTTATCATTTTATTTCTTTGTAATTTTGTGTTGAAACGAAAATTCGTGATTCTAAATTTTAATGGTAATGGAATCATTATCATTAAAATTTTACATAGCCTCATCATTCATATCTTCTTATATACTTAATATACTACTAGCTATTGAACGCAGCTTTGATCACGTTACTTTAGATTTTGTTAATCAGTTCACGTATTCCTGGCCTTTTGGTCTGGTGGTTAGTGATCCTGATTGCTGAGCCAGACGTCGTGGGTTCGATTCCCACCCAGGTCAAATAATTTTGTGATGAGCATGATCATATTTTGTTCAGTGTCTGGGTGTAATTTATCTATAATATGTATGTATTTTTGGTAATATATAAGTATGTTTATCAGCAGTCTGGTTAACATAGTACAGGATCTGCCTAGTTTGGGATCAGACGGCAGTGTGTGAGGTGTCTCAAGTTGTTATTATTACTATCAACCCGCCTCGGCTACGCACAGCAAATATTCTTTTTTTCCGATATATTCAACAATCATCGTCATATTTCAGCCATTTAACACAAAACTTTAATGAATTATACAACTAAACTTTTCTCATGAATCACTCTGCCTATTGGTGAAAACCGTATTAAAATCCGTTTGGTATCTTTTGAGTTTATCGCGAACAGACAGACAGACCCCTGATAATTTTAAAAGTATTGTATCAAACCTTTTTTCTTAACAGGAACAGTATTTTTTTTTTAGATGAAAGGAACCCAAGGTATGTCCTTTTTTGTACAGCTGACTACGTCTATTTAAAATTCCATGATGATCGGGTCAGTAGGTAAGGCCTTCATCAAAGGATGAGGTTTGGGGTCCGTAACAAGTCGGGCATCTCCGAAATAGTCACGTTAGTAAAACCGTATTTACTTCATTATAATGAACACCACCTACGAAAGGTTTTATACCGAAGTTCCTTATAGCACGTTATACTTTAGACGCTCGCGGCTAAACGGAAAAAAGTGTTAGCCCAACGAAAAATGCTGACCGCGAGTTATTTATTTATTACGTCATTTGTGTATTCTGCACGATACTACTGTACTTTGATGTTGGTTGTATACATTACATACATTAGTATCTGTAAATTAGTTGGGGCAAATTTCACAGATGACACAATTTTAATTTCGAGATTTAAATATTTAATATATTTATGTTAATACAATATATTCAATTAACTAAATATATTTATGTAGAGTGAATGGAACTTCGACTTCGTCCCAAAAGACACCTCATGCGTTATTCGAATACTAGCAGTTCCTGCGCGGCTATGCTCACGTTTACATATTTTGCGCGGAACCCTTATTATTTTTGCAAAACAAAAGTAGCTTAGGTTACTCCTTCTAACACCAGCTATCTGCCAGTGAAAGTCGCGTAGAAATCGGTAGATCCGTTCCGGAGATTAGCCGGAACAAACAGACAGAGAAAAATTAAAAAAACTAATTTTTAGGTTTAGGTGTCGTGCAAATAACTGTATGAGCATACAAAACTATAACATTACAAACAGACACTGCAATTTTATTTATTTGTATTGATAACAATTTGGATACCTACCTGATGTAAGATATACGAGTACAATATAATATATATACACACTATACCTACCCATCTATTGAAATGCAGATGTTGATATATTAATCGCTTACAGTATTAAGTTGATCTTATCTTATAATAAATAACGATAAGTTCAAATTATATTCAGAAAACTTTTATAATTACACAAACTGGTGCTAAACTTTTGCCGTGAAGTTTCTTCAAAGGATTCGTCAACTATTGTATCTGTTATCTCAACGCCGAAATTTCACAAAGGTAACTGTATAGATAATAACTAAATATTAAACAGGCACTGTTTCAGAATAATGTTACGCTATTAGTTTATTACACCGATACGCGACGTGGCTCGGTACGGCGTGGCGAGAGGTAAAGCATTCGATTGTAATGCCGGAGGTCGTGGGTTCGGTTTCCACTTGATGACCCGTCTGCTCGTTTGCCCCCTATAACATAAAAAAAAAAATATACTAGCAACCCGCCGGCTTTGCACAGTGGAGAGCATTCTACATAGGATTCTATATGCTTAGTAATACAATAAAAGTCTCGAAATATATTACAGGTATTAAGTTCTTATTTGTATCATATATGTACAAGTAGTAATGGTTTAAAAGCTATGTTGTAGAATTGTTATATAGAGCCAAAAATAGATTAAGTAGCTTAAAAAAAATTAAAAATGCATGTCCTGGTTTAGATGCGTTCTGCGCGAACAGGGTATCATCAATTTTTATGTTATTTTCAATTATTGTATTTACTGATTTATTTTAACAAATTAAATGGACAAATCTGGATATTCCACAAACTCAGTAGAATAGATAAAATAGTATTAAGATGCCTATAGTTTTCTTAATGTTAGCTTTCTCATAATAAATATGAGCCATGTTAGTAAATCATTTTTATAAAAAGTCACACGAATTTTCCAAAAACTGTTAGCAATTTACGTCATTTTTTTTTTGTAAAGAATACTAGCAACGTGGGTCACACATTACTAGTATTCTTGTTAACCCCTTAGAGCTAAATGCTTGTGTTAGGAGTGAGTTCACGCCGGTAGTGCACTGGGTGGGGTTCGAACCCGCAACCACTTGATCGCCAGTCCGACGCCTTAGCCATTACGCTTCCGCCGCTTATTCACGAGTTCTTGTATACGACACTTATATGACCACACTTTTGTCTTTACTCTATATATTAACAATAGGTACTTAACTCTAATATGCACTAGAACAACATTCTTTCTGCTTAATTCTCATATCTTCCAAAAGGCGATAAAATAAGACGCCAACATTTTCACATTTTTATTTATACTTCGTTATCATTCCGCTTTCCATTAAAATTGTGACAACGCGCCCAAATTACCTTTTCTGCACGTAGCATCCTTTATGCCCCTTTTATATTATCACATGGGCAATTATGTCTTTCACTGCAAAGTCATAATTAGATCATACAAAATTTTAATCATTTTCGTGCAATTAAAGCGGGTAGATGAATACAATACGCATTAGGATAGGTTCTTTTGTGTGATGAGAAATGATAATGATTTTTGCCGTAATAATTGTAAAAGCTTGAACACAAAAAGTAGCAGAATTATGGTTGGTTTTGTTATCGCCACATAAAAAACTCGGAATTTGATAGTTTATAGCAATAGTGGAGAGATTGTTCTTAAGATATTTTATAATAAAATAGGTATTTTGTTTTTTAGAGACCTTATTTTACAATCCTTATTAAAGATCCTTATTTAACAGGTTTCAAAAGGATATTGTAAATAGCCTCGAACATCCACTGAAAAAATCCTAACAACACAAATCTATTACGAGTATTTAATTCGAATCGTGGTGTTCATTCAATCGAAATTTGTTAAGAAGCACTGAACTTCCACGAAGAAATTGCTGAATCAAGCAATGGGTCACAGTAGATTTATGCGTGAACTATTGAAGAAATGCTTCTACCTTGCTGTAAGCTGTTTTTACCCACGACGGCACGGAGAGGGTATATGCGTTTAGGGTGAGAGATGTTTGTGTGTTTGTGCAAACCAATGTTGCCATTTATCTCCAACACTAATAGTCCGATTTGATACGGTTTTCAGTAATGGGTTCGTGGTTGACTGGTGCTGGTTCTTAGTTGGGTGTTACGGTGGTAACTTACTAGGGGGCGCTGCAGTAAACATTTGTTTGTGCCATCCAATGTTGCCATTTTTCTGCAAAATGAATAGTCCGATTTTGACGCAGTTTTCAGTAATGGGTTCGTGGTTGACTGGTGCTAGTTCTTAGATGGGTGTTACGGTGGTAACTCACTAGGGGGCGCTGCAGTAAACATTAGTTTGCGCCATCCAATGTTGAAATTTATCTGCAAAATAGATAGTCCGATATTGACGCGGTTTTCAATGATGGGTTTGTGGTTGATTTGTGCTGATTCTTAGATGGGTATTACAGTGGTAACTCACTAGGGGGCGCTGCAGTAAATATTTGTTTGCGCAAAACCAACGTTGCCAATTTCAGTAATGGGTTCGTGGTTGAGTGATGTCGGTTCTTAGATTGGTGTTACGGTAGTAACTCACTAGGGGGCGCTGCAGTAAACATTTGTTTGTGCAAACCAATATTGCCATTTATCTCCAAAATGAATAGTCCGATTTTGGTGCGGTTTTCAGTAATAGGTACGTGGTTGACTGGTGCTGGTTCTTAGATGAGTGTTACAGTGGTAACTCACTAAGGGGCGCTGCAGTTAACATTTGTTTGTGCAAACTAATGTTGCAGTTTATCGCCAAAAATTGAGTTTTTGCTGAGTTGGATCGTCCTGCCAGTTTGAAATTTTGCAGTTATATGTGGTTTACATGTCAATACTATAAATTGACATGCTCTCTAAAAATTCTGAAATAAAAGCTAAATTAAAAAATTTGAATAAACGGTTAAAACTTAATCGAAAAAGGACAAAATAATTTAAAAACCCCCGACTTAACCAGATTATCCGATTATACAAAAGAATATCCGTCTGGGGCTGCCATCTCTATTTCAAATTTCAACTAAAATGAGGATATCCTGTGTTACATTATGTTGTCGTAAAACACCTTTAATAATTATTTTTGCGTTACTATAAAACTGCAAAACTTTAGTTTATTTAATGGCAGCCCCGGCGGATATTCTTTTGTATAATCCGATAATCTGGTTAAGTCTTAACTCTCCGTTTTTAAATTATTTTGTCCTTGTTCGATTAAGTTTTAAGCGTCGTGGGTTTTTTTTAAATTTTTAATTTTGCTTTTATGAATTGTCTTTTTTGCAGTCGGGTTTTAGATTTTTTTAATTATTTATTTTATTATTCTTGACAAGTCTTAGACGACTTTAAGGTTATCAAAATTTTATAGAAGGGAGGAGTAGAGAGGTCAACATGCAAAAGATAAAACTTTCGGTATGACTAGTTATACCAGAGTGTGTACTAGTACAAATGATCCTAATCTGTTTCTAAATTCATCACAAATAGTTTTCAAAGGCAGTTTGTCATAATAAAGAATGAAAAGGCTTTTTTTATTCTGCTCCGGTTTTATATTGCCTCGTATTTTCGAAGCCCTTTGAAGCTTCAAATAAATTTTGCCTTTAACCCTGGGGATGACATGATATGAAGGAAATTTGCAGCATGGCGGCGAAATCCTGTGTTTAATTACGTACGTCGAACAAATTTTTATGTGATACGTAGATTATAGATTTTTGGGAATTATTTAAACATCGTATGAATAGAAGCGCAATGTTAATAAAAAAATAACACTGTATGACGAAAGCAAAGTATTAATTATTTTACACGATTACAAAATGAGCTTTGGGTATTATAAATGTGGGATGAAAATAACCTATCTTTGTTACATTATTCTTAATCTAACTAATGGAAATAGGAGTAACGTGGTAGATGGCCATGATTAAATGTAAATTGAGAAAAGAAAACTCACCACTTACCTTTGGTGCCATTGAATAATTTCTACATCAGGATTAAACGCAGACGACTTTTAAGTCAAAATTGTGGGTTCTGTAGAAACGTGTATGATGTAACAACGTGTGACGTGATACTTTGCTATTATTTAATTTTAACGTTTTGTCAAGTTTAAATAAAAGCTTAAAAGTTGTAGCTGAATCTTCAAAGTCACCTAATTTAATAAGGATTGTTAAATAATTTATTTTACCGATAAGAAACTACTGAAAATAAAACAGTGTGGCGACTTCCTTGCTATATTGAGGCCCTGGATTTAATTCCCTGACCTAGAAAAATGTTATTAGCTTTTTCTGTTGGAAAATTCTGAGTTCCAGCAGGAACATCTGTATTTGCTGCTTCTGGGTCATCGTCTAGACATAGATGTCGTGAGAGTAAAAAAAATAAGTAAGAAAAACGGGCCTAAGGATAAATTTATCAACAGTTATTTTTAGTATCGTGTACGTTCACCGTTCATACGACAAAGTATGTGGTACAAAAAGCCAATGGGCCAAAAGTACCGACACACTCTTTGTTGTCCAGTCGGGTACTTTTAGATGAAATTGAGTTCTTAAACTACTAAAAGGCATTCCAATCTAGTTTTGTAGCCTAAAGACAACATTCCTTTTTAGAAGTCGACTTGAATCATTAAAGTCGACTTTTATTCAAGTTCTAAGCTTAGGGTATACTGAGTAATAGCTATTTATTATTCTTGTCTAATGGTGTCTGCTAGCTGTCTGTGTCAGTTATGTTTGTTTACTAAGAGGGCCCTTAAAGAAGCGGAGTAATTTATAGCTTTGTAATATGAGTGAGGGAGGAGGGAAAATGATTGATTGCAATGCAATCCTAACTTATAAGGGCGAGTGTTAGTTTGTTTGTTACAAACTAACATTCGCCGAACAAATTTTGCATACATGTTGTAAGGGATACAGAAAAAGACAGAGTACCTTCCTGTTGGTCTAGTGGTTAGTGATCCTGACTGCGGAGCCAGAGGTCGTGGGTTCGATTCCCACCCAGGACAAATAATTGTGTGATGAGCATGATCATTTGTTCTGTGTCTGGGTGTAATTTATCTATAATATGTATGTATGTATTTAGAAATATATCAGCAGTCTGATTACCGTAGTACAGGCTCTGCCTAGTTTGGCAGCGTCTGCTGCTGGCCGTGTGTGAGATGTGTGAAGTTATTATTATTATTCTCTTTATTAATCTTTTGCCATGTAAATTACATTTTTAAATATGTACATAAAAATATAAAAAATAGTAGCCCACCGACATTGGGTACAGGGACCAAGATTTGGGCTTGAAGGTTAGGGCTCCAACGACAGGAACCTCCTCACTATATGGGCCGTGTCTGAAGAACTGCCTTCTGCATCAGTCCCTTGATCCAACCGTCTAACGCGATGTTAATATTATTATTATACAGAAAAAAGTATTATTCCTGAAGGATACGCAAGCGAAGCTGCGGGCAAAAGCTTGTTTTCAATAAGCTGATATTTGAATAAGAAAAATAATAATAATAATAAGTTATTTCGGCCCATGGGTTAATTGCTAAGAGCCTCGACCAACACCTTCAGAGGCTCACGTTAGGCAGCTGGATTAAGAGCCTGATGCAGAAGGCAGTCCTCCTTGATACGGCACGCATAGTGAGGAGGTTTTTATATCTGGAACCCTAACCACCGGTAGCTTGGTCCCTGTACCCGATACCAGTGGGACACTATTTTTTATATTTTTAAATATATTTGTTTTTATTTTTTTATAGTGAATGTATTTAAAAATGTAATTTATATGTCTATTAAGTAAATAAAGAGAATAATAATAATAACTTCACACTTCTCACACACGGCCGTCTGATCCCAAACTAGGCAGAGCCTGTACTATGGTAACTAGACTGCTGATAAACATACTTACATATTTCTAAATACATACATATTATAGATAAATTACACCCAGACACAGAACAAATTATCGTGCTCATCACACAATTATTTGTCCTGGGTGGGAATCGAACCCACGACCTCTGGCTTAGCAGTCAGGGTCAATAACCACTAGACCAACAGGCCAGTCGAAATGTATCTATAAAGTAAAATGTTATAGAATAAATGGAAATGTTTAAATATAAGTGCGAACGAAAACTTGTGATGACAGTTCCTTTCGTAATCCGTAAGATTTAATTTCATATGTATTACGTGAAATCCTTTTTTTGGCAACCTTATTTCCCAATGGAGAAAATTTCCTATTTCGTACATATTTTTCCTCGTATCAACTCAACCCACCTCTAATGTAACCATTTAGCTTACCGAAAAAAACTCTTAGTTGGTTAAAATCTAGGTAGTAGAGCCACGCTGATTCCAGCATAAACGGGCCGGCTCGACCGGGGCGGTACTACCCTCGCACACAAGACCAACCTAAAATGACAGCGTTGGTGCTGTCGTATTTCGTTGGTGTGTGCGAGACCGGAGGCCCAATGATGCAGGGGTGACAGTTATCGTGGTGAGTGTGTGAGCAGTGGAATGCTCGTAGAGTCATGTTGAGGGTGACGTGGATCGAACCGTCGGCCAGGGAGACCCGTAGAAACGGTGGTGCCGCTGGCCGCCCGCGGCATAGAGAGGGGCCCAACCGCGGCTAACCACCCTGGGAGGCTGCCCCGTCAGGTCGCGCATAATCCACGGAGTGGCTCGTCGTGCCGGTTGGTGACCGGACGGTGGGACCAGGCGACCACTTCCGGGAGGGTACGGGGGCCCTTCCGTCCGACGGTTCGGTCACCGACATACCTCACTATTGTATGGCGACACAGCATTCCGAGCCTCAGTATTACACTGCCACGGTGACTGTCACGCCTTTTACGCTCCCACTTCCCTTCCTCTCTTTTATTTATCATGGCAGCAAAAAGGAAAAGACATAAACGTGCAACAGCGGCACCCCATTCTCCCACAAACCCGCTTTTTGAGGTGGAGTTCACTAACATCCGTGGACTCCATGCAAACCTCAACGCCGTCCACCAGCATCTTGAGACGGCCCGGCCGGCCATGCTTTTCCTAACGGAGACACAAATACGCCGCCCTGCCGACACGACATATCTTCACTACCCCGGCTACGTGCTTGAGGAGTGCTTCCTCGCGAAGGCTGGAGTGTGTCTTTTCGTCAGGGTGGATGTTTGTTGTCGCCGATTACGCTGCCTTGAGGACCCATCCTTCTCCACTATTTGGCTACACGTGGATATTGGCTCTATGAGCCGAATCTACGTATGCCTATACCGATCCCATTCTGGAGACTCTGAGACAACTCGACTTTTCGAATATCTCAGTCAGGCAACGGACAAAGCGCAGGAACAGTTTCCGACCGCCGAACTGGTGCTTCTGGGAGACTTTAATGCCCACCATGAGTCCTGGTTGGGATCTTCCAGAACTGACCACGCGGGTCGGACTGTCCACGCATTCGCTCTCACGCATGACCTCACCCAGTTGGTACTCCAGCCCACCAGGATACCAGACATACTGAGTCACGCGCCTTCCTTGCTGGACCTTCTGCTGACGAGTCACCCAGAGCAGTACAATGTATCGGTGCTCGCCCCTCTGGGATCCTCCGATCACTGCCTGGTGTCCACCTCGGTGCCTCTTGTTGCTCCCCCACGACCAGTCGCAGCAAAAAGACGGTTATGGCACTACTCGTCAGCAGACTGGGATGGAATGCGGGACTATTTCGCATCCATCCCGTGGGCCCAACGCTGCTTCAAATATAAAGATCTGTCGCACAGTGCGGCCGCCGTGGCTGACGAGATCACTGTTGGAATGGAGTATTATATTCCCTACAGTGAGGTCGCCAGCGCAACGACCCGTCCCTGGTTCAATCGGGAATGCGCCCACGCTGTTGCCCAAAAGCAATTGGCCTACCGTGCATGGACCAGGGCCCGCGCCCACAGCCACCCCGACGTGGATCGACTAAAAGCAGCGTTTAACAAAGCCACTAGGAACTGCAAGAAGGCTTACGTCACAGCGGATGCCCAGCGCATCGCGCGGCTTGGCCAAGAACTCGTCGCATACCCTACGGGTAGCCGAAAGTTCTGGCGATTGGCTAAAGCCGTGCAGTCCAACTTCTGCCAACCCTCGCTACCACCGCTGAAATACCCCGACGGATCACTTGCCCATCAGCCGCAGGAGAAAGCGAAAGTGCTTGTTGATCTCTTTGCGGCTAACTCCCGAATCGATGACCGCGGCATGCACCCGCCTTCGATTTCGGCATGCAATGCCACAATGCGGGATATTCGCATCCGGCAAAGTGATGTCCGTGCGGAGCTTCGGTCACTTGACGTCCGGAAAGCCAGTGGACCTGACGGTATCCCAGCGGTGGTCCTCAAGAACTGTGCACCAGAGTTGTCTCCGGTATTGACGCGCCTGTATCGCTTGTCATACTCCTCGGGAACTGTTCCGGAGGCCTGGAGAGTGGCGAATGTTCAGCCTGTCCCCAAAAAAGGCGACCGCTCCAACCCGGCCAATTACCGCCCGATAACGGTCACCTCCATTATCTGCAAAGTGTTCGAACGGATCATTAACAGACAATTGGTCCACTACCTAGAAGATCACTCCCTACTTAATGATCGTCAGTATGGTTTTAGACCGAACCGATCCACCGGTGATCTTCTAGCGTACGTCACACACCTTTGGGGAGAGGCTATTGACAGGCACGGGGAATCTTTGGCCATCAGCCTAGACATGGCCAGGGCCTTTGATAGGGTTTGGCACCGTTCGCTTCTCTCCAAACTGCCGGCATTCGGCTTACCCCCCAAACTTTGCAACTGGGTTGCCGCATTCCTGCACCAGCGCCGCATCAGAGTCCTTTGTGACGGTGCAGCCTCCGACTTTCAGTCGATTAACGCAGGTGTACCGCAGGGTTCCGTCCTGTCGCCCACGCTGTTTCTTCTGCACATCAATGACATGTTAGCCCTTGGCAACATACATTGCTATGCAGACGACAGCACAGTTCATGGGCGATATTTTGGACATCCAGCTGCAAAAGCCGGCAGTTGTGGAGGAAAAACGACAGGAGCTTGTCGCTCAGCTCGACCATGTTCTGGGCCGCATTTCTCAATGGGGCTGCGAGAATCTGGTCGAGTTTAACGCCAAGAAAACACAGGTGTGCGCATTCTCTGCCAAAAAATCTCCATTCCTTCCCCTTCCGACTTTTCAGAACACTCAACTGCCATTACAGGGCAGGCTTGATATCCTGGGCATGGATATCTGCCGCGACCTCAACCCGCGCGAGTACGTCGAGAGCGTCACTAAGGCGGCCTCGCGGAAGTTAGGTATTCTAAACAAGGTGAGACGGTTCTTCTCGCCTGGGCATCTATGTCTTCTTTATAAGACCCAGGTTCGCTCGTGCGTGGAGTACTGTTCTCACCTTTGCGACGGAGCCGCGCAGTATCTGTTTGACGCTCTCGACCGGTTGCAGCGGCGAGCAATCCGCATTGTTGGCAGTCCTGAAGCCACCGAGTCCCTTGAGCCTCTGCAGATGCGTAGAGATATCGCCTCTATGGCAGTCCTCTATCGTCTTTATCATGGGGAGTGTTCTGAAGAGCTCTTCCAACTGGTCCCCCCTTCCCCCTTCCTCTACAGGACAACACGTGCCGGCCTCGGAAGTCACCCCCTCAGAGTGGAAGACATACGCTCTCGCACCCATCGATTCGGGTCTTCCTTCCTGTGCCGAGCAGTTAAAACCTGGAACTCCCTACCAGCGCACGTGTTTCCGTCCCACTATGATCCCGGGTCCTTTAAGCGGGGCGTGAAAAAGCATCTCACTAGGCCGCCATAGTGCTGGTCACCATGCTGCACTGCCCCTGTTCGCAGTGAGGATGGTAACCACCACTCTTGGATTCTGCTTGTGCTTTCCATCAGGCGGGGTAGAGTCATTTTGGCAGGTCAAATATAAAAAAAAAAAAAAAAAAAAAAAAAAAACCGATTGTTAATAAAAAAACATAAACGTAGACTAGAATATAGAACTATACTAAGAAGAATATTTTTGTTTGCCCTTCACTTCAGGTAGACCCGGTCTCTCAGTCGGTAACTTTGATTGGCAACCAACTTACAGGGAATATGGATAGTGAACTGTGTGAAAAACCCTTTGCTAAGAACCAAAGTGTCGTTGCTGCCAACATAAGTCCTTCTATAGAAGGTAGCCTGGTGGTAATAGATGTGTAAATATTTATTGCACGGGAGGACTCCAGTCTACCTGTGACCTCTATTGGTGCAAATAAAAAATAAAAAACGTCTTTTGTTTAATCCCGATTTATATATCTTATATGTGAATAAGTTCTGAAAATTTAAAACAATAAGCCTCATGGTAAAGCGTTAGAAATGGTGACGCGATAGCGTCTCTTGGTTTTGGTATCTGTGTAACACACAGAAAAATTGCACACTTTGTAAGTGCGTAGGGAGTCCGAAAATATTGTGATATAGGGCTGAGGGTAAATTAGAAAATCACCCACTTAAACTTTATACAGTCTCCCTAAAAACTAAAACTTATGCTTGTAAATATGGTATTTTTGGTTTACCGGTTCATTTATATGACGGAGGGGTATGATCATTATCCTCAATAGGGCCCATAATTCCTCACTTTCTAACTAAATTATAACGTCAAATGAATTTACAATGTAGATTATCACAAGTAGACACACGATTATAGCTAGGTACGCATATCGCTAGGAACAATATTCGACCGCTCCGTCCGACTGCCGCACAAGAAGTGTCGGGCGCGCCGCTCGGCCTTTAAACATTTGACTCCTTCAACCTCCGACAGGTGGCGCTGGCGTTGTGGATATGACGTAATTGCGACATATATATGTATGTAGTTCACCTATTTATGATAATTGCAATTAAATTAATATTTTTTACACCACGGTGAAAGTATCTCCTCGGGAGTCTGACTGGCACATTGCCATTTTTACAATATTTACACTTCACCCCTGATTTTGTTTTCGTCATATAATAGTATATTTCCCTACAATGGTCAGTCATTTACGTAAAGTTTAATGCCAAAATATTGTCATGTTCGTGACAAAGCCTTTATTGCTTACTCTAAAATACGAAACAATGGTCGCATGTCGAGGGTAGATAAAAAAATAATTTGTGTCGTTCTTTGTAGGGCAGTAGTGTCAAGTTGGGACTGACTAATGGTGTATAAAATATATATAATATGTGTACAAAAGGGTTGTTATCTTGATATCCACATTAATAGAAGGCCTGTCGACATGGTCCTTTAAAGATATGATCAGGTAATTAACTGTTCTTTTTCGTGTTAAACACTTTTATTAAATGTAAAAAGGGTCCCTTTTCGGACCTTGTTTTCAAGATAAGGCTGTTTAATTAGTCTGCACCGTTACTGATGAGTTTTAAAAGTGAAAAAGTAAAAAAAAATATATTTTTCTGATTGCTTGCGATTGCTAAGAAATTAAACTCTGCTGCGTTTATATATAAGGCACATGTAATCTTGCCTTTTTATTTTGTTATTGAAAATCAGAAAAGTTTTAACAAAAAGCCAACTAAGTAGGTTCTTATAACATATTCTTACTACAGCTCAAGATGTCAGAATCTAATATTTTGTCGATTCAAATTTATAAAAAAAGACGTGCGAGTGTTAAGTTGAGTGGCAATGGTTTTTATATTTTTCAATATCGCCTTCATTATGCGGTATAGGTCAGTGAGAATATACAAAATAGGCCAGTAAGAAAAGCAGCCGATGAAAATGTATTTAAATTTCGAATTAGGAACTCTTTGAGAATCCTGTGAATGTTAAATGATTTCATATTATGTCATTTGTTTTTACAAATTGGCGGCAATTTAAAAAGTGTCTGTCATGCATCGAAATGGATTTGACTACAGAAAATTTTCGTTCAATGATTGCGTTCGTTGCGGTCTTACTCAACAAAAATGTTACGATAGACTTCGATTGACATTTCATTACGAAGCCCATTCTCGTGTCACTGTTTAAAACAGGTTTAATGAGTTTAAACGTGGTCGAAACAATGATTGAGATGATTCTCGAGAAGCACGTCTTTCCACGGTGAGTACTGAAGATAACGTGAAAGCTGATAGAAGGGTGAAATATCAACAGATTCGGTCGGCAGCTTTAGTTATTGGTATAAGTCAAGTACAAAAAGTCTTAAATGGAACATTTAGGCGTCAGAAAGCTTTGTATTTGATGGATACCTCATAATTTTAAAGATCGAAAACGCCGTCGTTTGGATTGATGCCGCTCAATACTTGAAAAGTATGACGGAGGTGACTCGAATGCTGTATATGACATCGTCACAGGTTATGAAAGCTGGATATATTGTTACGAACCCGAAACCAAAAGACAATCTGTGCAATGAATGTTTCTATTCGAAGATTTTCCGACAAAAGTAAAGAAGGGCACAAGTCAAAGGAAAAAGATGATTGCCTTATTTTTTGGACGGACGGGTCATTTCGCAACAATCGTTCTAGAAGATAAAAGGACTGTTACTGCAGATTGGTATGCCAGTCATTGACTACAAGTTGTCTTGGAACATGTTAGACAGCAGCGCCCAAGAAGCAGGATCCTCCTCCACCACGACAACGCTCCAGCGCACACCGGTGCTTAGAATAAAAAGGGGATTACTTTGAAAAGCAATAAAAATACTAACATGCTCTTGTATCGTTACTTTTTTTATTTTCTAAAAACTTTCACAGTGACCCCCGTATATATCTATAAGTTTAATATTTAAAAAAAAAAAAAAACTCAGTCGTAGGACTGCACGTCAGAAGTGAAAACACATACACACACATGGATATATACATATACACACATTCATCCCTAGGTATCTAGGTAGATATATATCACCTACTGAGCGTGACGGTATAATTATATATTTAAAGATTAATTAATAAGGAGCTGACAGAACAATGTTTAGATTAGCGCCCTCTAGTGGATCTATATATGTATCTTAGCGTGACGGCCACGCGAGTTCAGTGCTTTTCCCCATACGAAAAGTGCCCAACGTGCCTAAAGAAGTTTTCACTTCAAAAATTATCAGTTTACTTCCAGAGCCCTTACAAAATATCTTGCATTTATTGTAACTTGCATTTGTTTCATTTCTCTGAGATCGTTTTATTTATTTCCTTTTATATTTTACTTGTTTCTTACGAAGCTTTCTGTAGTACTTTTGTAACAGCAAACTTCTGAATATAATAAGATTGAATTCACATTTTTGTCCGACGAAACGGAGGAGGTTTTCAAGTGACCCCATATTTTTTTTTTATAAGTAAAGCGAAGCGAAGCGTAAAAATGAATTAATATAGACAAATATTTAAAAAAACCGAGAATTGTGATAAAATTGAAATTTCATAACCATCAAACGCCAGATGGATAATAGTGAAATATGAGTTTCTCAATGAAATATTTTGACCTTAAGGTACTAACTTACTACACTATAAGAGAACTTGGCTTATAAAAACACATGCAATATTATGGCATACCGTAAATTGTTGTGGCTAAAAAAGCAAGCTGCCTTAGAATATCGCTTAAATTTGGAAAGAATTCTGAGTTAAACATTATACGTAGTGTCCAGCTACATAATTTATTCCCCCGACCGCAATGTAGAATCTAGAGTTTATGCATCTAGAATAATCTAGAACTAGAATTCTCTGAAACCTGTCATTGTTTTTTTTCAATATTTATACAGACTCCATGGTCTCAGTATCCGAACCGAACATACACCTTATCGGTACACACATAGCGTGTTACCACCCTTAAAGATTTATATTACGAGAACCAAACCGTAATCTCCGCCAGTGATTGATAACTAAACATTATTTTTAGCTGTTTCAATTTGAGGGTTTTTTTGGCTTTTCATAGAATTTATTTGACAGGCGATATTTTAAGCGACTTTTATTGATGTAAAGACTAGAGAAAAAATATTAGGTTGATATTTGATTATCACCTCGAAGTCATAGGAGTTGAGTAGAATTAAGCTTTGTCTTAAATTTATCTTCAAGGTTAGCAAGCTTTTACGTCTTCTTAGATGTGATTTTTTTCTTAGTTAAACTACTCATGTCAACCCAGCAATGTATTGCTGGGTTGCTCTATCTAAATTTTGGTCATAAGACATTAAGTTTTGAATATTTAGTTTTAAATCAGTGACCATTATATTTTAAACTGTCACTGTATAGACATGCCATACATTGACAAGTCAGCATTTATACTGAGAATTTTTTAATTAATTTCACATATTGATTAAAAATTGTAGCTTTGCTTGCACTTCTCCTACATATAAACTTTTAGTATTCCAAATATTGCATTCCTTCGTGCGCCATATTTGTTTAAGAATTGTCAGTACAATGTTAGTAGCCCACTAAGAATTCTTTGTTCCCTGGAAGAGTTGGCTTACAGTAATAAGGACGTAACCGTTATTTGTAGGTATATTTACTTAAGTCCATACTTATGTTAGTTTAGTACTGTGGGTAGAACTTACAGTAATTATTTCTTTTTCAATATATGAACGTGTCTCGAATCTGCCTTTCTCATATTACGACCATTCTAATATACATGTTGTCGCCACATTAAAAACTCTTATTTATTTTATTAAAAATAGGGACAAATGTAACAAACAGTCTCGAAACCACTGATATAAACTATGAAAATCACTAACTAACAGTAACTGCCAAGTTGTTCGAACCTCTGTTCACACTCAAGTCCAGGTTTCATCTTATTTCTACCTTTTATAATGCCACTATTCGTTAATATTTATCAATCGACCAATAGTATTACGTTACCGGCATAACCAGTCAAAATAATGTCTATTAACTTATTTTTATTAAATAGTGAACTGTGTTATCATCTATTATAGTTTGTCCCTATTTTTAATAAAATAAATAGGTAAGAAATTAACTAATATTAATTATTGTTTGATAGACTACTGAAGTTACATTACGAACTTGACAAGGTGACCTATCAGTAATAAATAGGTACTTGTCTGAGCTTAACATATATGATTATATGACATGAACCATTGTTCACCTAGAAATCTAATATAACCAACGGTAATGAGTGAAAATAATTTGTACTAATTCTTGCGGGAATGAAAAATTTTGTATTTTCTAAGCGCGATAAGGTCCTAAAAAGTCATATGTATGTATGAATAAGGACCGGACTGTATAATCTATAGAAAATGTGCTGTTAAATAGAATTCAGTATCATAATTATTATCGTAATGTTAATTAATAATTTTGTTTTACCTTATACCTTGTAAGATAAAAATACTTTTATTAATTATTAACTTTAATTATTATCAAACCCAAATAACATAGATTTGAAATGAAATTGATAGGTAAAGAAAAAGCTGCTGTTGAGAAGCAGGACCTACAGCATACGTTTTACGAGTTCAAAAAGACTTAACATTTGAATGCTCTCTAAGTAAATGAGACTGTTAGGTGTGTGCTTCGTGATCAATGGTAATTTCAAAATATATAATATCAACAACTAAACACGAGTCTGTATTAAAGATATACACGTAAGTCAACAGTATATCCAGTCCAAGATGTTGTTAATAAAAAAATACCAAAATCCTTAAATTCTTTACTCACAATGATATTATCAGACAATATAACTTGAACAGGTTAGTTCCTAATTGAGCTTTTCATGAGATAAATAAAGCTTTTCAATTAAGATGAATGCTAGGTGAGTTGGTAACACTTGGCGAGGAGCCAGGCGCTAATTGTGTAGGATGCTCTATATTACTGGAGCACATAGTAGGTGATGCTAATATCATTAAGCCGCAATTTTCTGGCGACGGTTGACAGATAGCCAATTTTTTGTGCTAATATTCAACAGATAGATAATTTTGTGTTGAAAGATAAATGGGTTTACAATTGCTTTAGATGTTTCTTGTGTGATCCTCGCCTGAAAGTTTTTTAATGTATTTCAGCTTTTTTTTTTCGAAATTTAGTATCAAGTGCATGGGTTATTGTAAAATGTTTATAAACAAATATCTTTACTAATATCATTTTACACAATTCAATGCAGATTTGTCTAAAACATAGACGTTATAAGTTCCATTGAAAATACTATATCTTGCACTATTGAAACCGAGCCTAGAATAGTATTACTATTCTCGGTTTCGGTAGCGCAGAGGTTATTGATACAATACAATAAGAAATAAACATAATTATTAATGTTTATTTCTTAAATGCCGTAAATTACTGATTAAATTAAACTTCAAAACAAATGAACGACAAAAGTACTGGCTGACTTTTGTAGCGTCTTTGTACTGAGTTAATATGCTATAAATTGCTCAACATGACAAAGTAGGCGATGACATTAAATAGCCGCTTATGTTGTAATCTATAGAAATAAATTAAATTGAAGTGTCTGTTTGTAATCTCCGAAACAGGTGGACTGATTTCCACGGGACTTTCACTGACAGATAGTTGGTTTCGCTCAAAATATATAAATATATACACGCGAGCAAAGTCGCGCGAGCAACAGCTGAGCGAGCGAGCAATGGCGAACCGATTTAATAAGTGCAAAAGGTTTCACTATTCACCTCCTGGCTTTATCATCAGGCCATCGTTACCATACCCAATCTGTACGACTCGTCAAAACGAATCATATGAACCCAAACTCAAGGGGTTTACTAGAAGCCATCGAGAAGTTCAACTATCTTCTTGGATCAACCATCAGATCAGCTCCAAGATGCCAAATTATAGCATTTTCATCCAAACTACATATACACGAGAGAGCCACGCTTCGGCACGTATGGGCGGGCTCGACCGAGTGATACCACAGCCTCACAGAAAGTCAGCAGTGAAGCAATGCTTGCATTGTTTGTCGCCGACTGAGTAAGGTTACCGGAGGCCCTAACTCTTCCCTCTATCCCTCTTCCCCCTTCCCCTACGCCTACCTTAAAGGCCGGCAATGCACTTGTGGCTCTTGACTTGCAGATGCCCATGGGCGGCGGTAGTAACTTACTATCATGTGACCGTCTGCTCGTTTGCCCCCTATCTCATAAAAAAAAACATTGAAAGGTTCTTTTCGATACGACAATTACCAGTAGGTTAGAATTGACTTGAGCAAGTTTGCAGTCAGCTTGCTTACAACGCGCGGTTCGCGTGCTTACAGCGCGCCGCCAGCGAAAAAACTTCGTGTTGCACATGAAGACGTCGTCAATTTAAAAGCTTGCACATTGCGGGCAACGTGTGGTAAAGCACGCTTGCGGCTAGCGGTAGCCTCATTTTCAGGCGGCGACGTGCTGCATCTGTGCTGTTGCAGTGCCGTTATAGTGTGTGATGACCTTTAGTCACCAAACACTTATCAAATAAAGAAAATCACAACGAAACTGCTCTGTCACAAAAAAAAACATTTTCCAATACAATTTCTCAGAAATCCACAATTGCTAAAGTGTCTTCCTCACTCATAAAGATTTTCAAACAACTCATTAGGAAAAACAGGCTTTATGAATAAAACAGGTTTATAATTAAAGCAATTAGTTGACCCTTAATTAACACACGCTTGGGTAATCTTTAAGGATAACTTTCATGAAGATGACTTCTGTAACAACAAGATTTGTTTTACCGACACTTTCTAGAAATGTACGCATTGCTACAAACTGCGGTACAGACAAACGAATGTTTACACACAGTTAGAGGATTCGATCCCGGTCGATTTTTCTAATCTCGGGATTTCGGGATTATCTACAGTTAATCTCGGGATCCCGGGATTGTATTGGTAATGGAAAGTGGTAACAAAAAGACAGTAAAACATATCAAAATATTTTTTTAGGGTTCCGTATCTAGAAAGGAAAAAACGGAACCCTTATAGGATCACTTTGTTGTCCGTCCGTCTGAAGGTCTGTCTGTCTGTCAAGACCCTTTTTCTCAGGAACGCGTGAAAGTATCAAGCTTAAATTTATATCAAATACTTAGGTCTACTGTCCCTTAGAGCTGTAAAAAAAATCAAACTTCTAAGCCAATGCAATCAAAAGATATAGCCGTTTATGCCGCAAATTTTCGACACTCGCAAGGGAATCAAAATTTACAGGGTGCTTCCCGTGAACTCAGAATCTTGAAATTGTGTGACACAGTGTATTGAAAATAGATTGCCTTGAAGTTGGTGTGTGATCAAACTGATCAAAAACAATAATTCAGTTGCAGTTGAAAACCGATAGATGTGGCTTCAAGACACCGTGCAAATTATGCCAATCATAATTTTTTCTACGAGCCTTATTCCAAAATCATTGCACAAATATTGATCAATACTTGTTCCATAGTCTGACGATTCCTCACATGCACCGCAGATACACTTACATTGTTAGTTAATGAACCAACCTACTTGTCGCAATCCCGTGAAATGTTCTCATTGACTAGCAATAAAGCTAAGATAAAAGATTATAATAATTCATCTGGGATATGTTATTAAACATCTACACCCAAACTAAGCTTAAACTAAGCGTAGCTCTAGAACACAAATACAAAAAAAATGAAATTCGAAACACTTTGGCAAAAAGACGCGTCGCGTCGCCGCGCCGCTGCCATGGCTTAATTTTACGTATTGCTTGTTTCTGTCTGGCGCCGACTCATAATTATTAAGGTATTTACATTAGCTTAGGAGTTTAATTAGGCTAATAAGTTAATTTTATGCTTTTGAGTTCCTTTCTTCTTTCGTGCGTTATTTTTTTTTTTGTATTATTTATTTTATTTTTCCTTGTAAAACCGGTTGCATAGCGACTTGATTCCACAGTCAAACTCAAGTCCTTTAAGGGTTTACAATATTTCAGAAATGTTTTCATTCGTTTTTATATGTCTATTGACAAATCATAAAAAGGATCGCCTGAGGGCTATAGGTGATTTCTCTCCTTATCCCTTCAGATCGTTCTTAAGAATGATCCTTACCTTTTGAAGGGGTGTTATCAATTGAGTTACTATTTTGGACTATCAGGCTAAGCAAATGTCAAAAGGTGGGCGATACAGTTTGATGTAATGCCGTGCAGGTTCGGTTTTATAAAGCAATTTTGTAATATAAATCTAATTAGTACGTGTATTTAGTAAGCTATAAAAGTATGATTTCTTATGGAGCCGCGGTTATTATTAGAATAGACGATTGAGTCTATCGTAAACTGTGTATGACTGCGTAGTTTTTTTTCAACGTGTACTCCTGACGATTAAAACTGACGATTAGCATGTCAAAGTGCAAACGGGTTTCGATAAGGTTTCAACATGCTGTTTTAATATATAATTCCCTCAAAAAAGTGATATCATAGGACAGCGTTGCATTGTTTTCTTATTCTGCCTTGGTTTCAACTACAGACTGATATCCACAATGATTTGAAAAAATAAACTACTTAACATCGCTCGAGACCACCATTCACGTGATGCTAGATTCGCAAAGACTACATTTACTATGTATAACGTACTTACGTTATTATATAGGACTAGCAGCGCCCCGCGGTTTTACCCGCGTAAGTCCCGATCCCGTTAGAATATTGGGATAAAAAGTAGCCTATATGTTAATCCAATTCTCCAGCTATCTACATACCAAGTTTCATCGCAATCGATTTCGTAGTTATGTCATGAAAGTGTAACAAACATTCATACATCCATACTCAGGAACAAGTTTTAGGTATACTTATACAAATTTGTTTATGTGACGTCTCTTATGTTTATTACACATATACGGTTTTACTCACGTGTGTATTTCGGGAATGCCCGATAAGTTTCAGACCTAACGGGGGCCCTTTTCCAAAGACTCACGCCGGACACCGTCGCGGCAAGACACTTAATACACCCCCGAAATACACACGTGAGTAATACCGTATATCTTTAATAAACATTAATACCCTCACGAAAGTTTTTATTGTAATATGACACTTTATTAGTAGCAAGAATATGCGGGAAGTCAAAATACCATTTAGGAGTGTTTGAGATTGTAAGTAATTAAGCCCTCAAGGTTGAAATTTCAATACGTTTTGTATTAATGTTTGGAACAGTGTACAACTATGTCAGGCGATGTAACCGTTTATATTCTCAGAACAGTTGTCTAATAAGCAAGTCTTCGTCTTTCATATAATATCGATTGCCTTAAGACGTGAATAAAGTCAGTGGATATAGAAGCTTACCGATGTAATCCCTTAATTGTTTTTACGACTCTCTTGGGATATACTTTATTTGAGTCTATTTCTTAACAGTCGTGTATGTAACAGTGCTTCGGATCGATGTATTAAATAAAATAAATTAATTTTTTAGGTGATGGGAACAAATTTTTGGAATTGACCTAAAGTTCATTTGGAGATCCACCCGGCTTTTGTGTAGGACAATACGCACTTCTTCGACACTAAATTAATCGGATGGGGCACAATGACTCGACTCTAATAGGAATTCGTCAGACTAGGAAAGAACTTCTGTGTTCAATAAATAACTAAATGATTGGAGATGGATATAGGTCACGTGACATTGCTAAAATTAAACTTATGAGTAGGTACCTATAACCGCTTAGTATCCGGCTTAACATACGCCACTTCACCAAGTTTCCATGTTGTATACAAATAACTAATTATAGTTTGGTTAAACTTAAAACAAACACAAAAGTTAAAAGAGGTCCTACTATCCACCTGGCTTCATCATTAGCCCAATCTGATGGACTTGTCAAAATGAATCATATGAGTCCAAACTCAACGGGTTCCCTAGTCGTCGTTTTTGTAGAAAAACAATGGATTTGATTTTTAGTAACTTTATAGGAGAGCACTTTTAAGTTTTTAAATGCTATTTTACGTAATATTTTGAAAACGTCTGTTTCTGTTATTGAAATCTGATATTGTTACTGTGTGTATAATCTTTGAAAAAATTATCGTTTTATCATAAAGTATAATGTTTTCAGTAGGTTTATGTTGTGGCGAGTAGGCGAGTAACCTTTATGCGTTAGGACGAAGCACAAGATCGTACGATCTACGTCACACATGGCGTGATGTCCTCAACGTGTAAAGGATTAGTGCAGTAAGACCCGCCTACCGCAGGATGGCCGCCTACTCCCTATTGTACTACCGGCGCGCGCGCAATATGGTCGCCGCGCATCTTTTGTTATACGGTCTACGCCCACATCTAGAAAGTGCCAGGACCGAACCTTTTGTAAAATTTTGTGTCAAGCGCGAACCTTTACTATTATTAATTGTTTTTCTATATAAATACTGTGTCTCGTTGTATGAGAATTCATTCCGCATTTTGTTATCGCCTTGGTACAAAATTAAGATTTGTTTACTTTGTTGCTCAAGCCCTTTAATTGATGACAGTCGAACAAGTATTCTCTGCTTCGCTTCGTTTCGCTTATGTTATTATATTAATTATAAGCAAGTGGTTTAGGATAACCAACCTAATCACTTCAATGTCAAAAACAAAATTCGTCAAAAATCAAATCCGCCGTTTTTCTATGACTGTGACGTACTAGGCACTGAATAGTTCCACTATCCTGGCTCCATCATCAGCTCAGATCCAAGATGCTAAATTATTGTATCGTCATCCAAACTACACTAGACATCCAAAGTTCATTTCGATACGACAATTTACTTCCAAGAAACTTAAAAGTTTTTTTTTTCTTTATTTAAATCTTCAAATCCCACTAATATTATAAATGTGAAAATTTGGATGGATGGATGGATGTTTGTTACTCTTTCACGCCAAAACCAATGAACCGGTTGCAATGAAACTTGGTATGTAGATAGCTGGAGACCTGGATTAACACATAGGCTACTTTTTATCCCGATATTCTAACGGGATCGGGATTTACGCAGGTGAAACCGCGGGGCGCTGCTAGTCTCAGTAATCTTAATTTCAGTCATGATAATCTAACAGATGAATGTGACAATGTCACAACCATATTGTCCCCAATTTCATCTTGAAGAAATCAAGATAACTTTAAATTACGTCGAAACTTATATTTGTAAAGTGCTAAAGTTTCATATAATAAATCGTTATTGCTTTCAGACATTAATCTTGAACTTTGCCAAGATCATATTACGCTCAATCATCAAAAAATAGAGTTTATTAAATCCAAGATAAAATAAAAGTCATCACTCAAAAACTTTTGGATCTTTGTAAGGAATATAATGAAATATAGTGCAAATAAACTTAAGACATGCAAGGTACATTTTTTTTTTTTAAGAGGTCGTGGGTTCGATTTCGTCCCATGACAAGTGATTTTGTAATGAGCACGATAATTCGATCTGTGTCTGGGTGTAATTTATTTATAATACTAGCCGCACTATTTATAATACTCCTAGCAGTAAGTCCCGATCCCGTGGGAATATCGGATAAAAAGTAGCCTATATGTTAATCCAGGGCTCCAGCTATCTATATACCAATTTTCATCGCAATTGGTTTATTAGTTTTGGCATAAATGAGTAACAAACATGCATCCGTCCAAACTTTCACATTTATATTAGTGGGATTAGTGGGATGTATGTATTTAGAAATATATAAGTATGTTTACCAGTAGTCTCATTACTATAGAACAGGATCTGCCTAGTTTGGGATCAACGGCCGTGTGTGAGGTGTCCAAGTTATTATTATTATTCGAGTCCGGGTTCGATTGCCACTCTTTTGTTTTTAATCTAAGTCAACTATTAGTTGTACCATTACTGAGGAATAGCCCATAAGGCATAGCTGTCGGTTTACTGTGAACTTCAACTTATTTAGACTTAACATTTATACATTATCTGAAATTTTATTACAAAATCTCGAAACCAATTGTTACTTTTTTGGAGCCTAGAGACCAGTACAACAATTTTTTTTTTATGGGTTACGGGGCCAACGAGCAGACTGATGATAAAAGACTAACGCCGCCCATGGGCACCTGCAACTCAAGAGTCACAAGTGCGTTGCTGGCCTTTAAGGTGGGAGTAGGGGAAAAGGGGAAGAGGAGTAGTGGGGAGAAGAGGGCGAGAGGGCCTCCGGTAACCTCACTCACTCAGCGAAATGCAACGAAAACATTGCTTTCTTACCGGTTTTCTGTGAGGCCGTTGTACCACTCCGGCGACCCGGCCCATACGTGCCGAAGCATGTTTCTCCCACAGTCTCACAGTACAACAAGTTTATGTTTATTACGTGTAGAAGCTCCCCCATTTAGCATCGTCGGCTCCCCTTCTAGTGTGTTAAAAGAATGTTTATCACTTTTCATACAGAACTGATCTTTTTTTTTAGGTAAATCAGGTTTTCATAAAACATAATTCAATGGGAATAGAAAATATAATTCAGGATATAAATCAAAATTAATATTGATAACTATGATATCAAAATATCGTTTTGAATATGATAGTTTATGTTATTTCTCACGGGACTTTGTGACCAATATCATAACGATTACCAGAACCAAGCTTCTCAGTTTTTGTATCCTTTCATCGATGCAAATATAACTTCAAACCGATTTTCCAGGAAGCTTCTTTTACATACTGCCAATATATATGTATGTGATTATAAAACAAAACACGGACGTCGGGTCACGTACTTACGCCTCTCTGCTTCAAGAGCCACAAATCACGGTACAGGCACCTACCATGAATAATTTCGCAGTTACAAAAACAGCAGTTAAAGTCCACGGAAGGGTAATTTTTTTTTAATATTTATGGTAATATTTTATTGCTGAGAACTGTAAGAATCGCTGAGATTCTTTTTTTTTTATCGTAAAAGTCTTCTGTGAATAAAATTTACTGCAAGATTACGTGGTTTCTGCATAATCAGACTTGGCGATGTGATTAATTATATCAGCAAGTATGATATTGTGTTATGCAAGTATGCATGCAAGCAATGTACTGTTATATGTTTTTATGCTATTATGGACTTTTGAAATATGTATGTCATGTACACTATGTACAGGGTGTAAGTGACACCGTACCGAATCCTGAAATAGTGTATTCAGACCATCATTCTGAGTGGAAAATCGTTGGAAATTGCTACCGGAAAATTGAGAATGTAATCCCAAGCGTTTTTATCCTGTGTATAATCCACTACTGTGTAATAGCCCTTAAGGCATAGATGACGTTTTACTGTGGACTTAAACTTGTTTAGACTTAACATTTGTATATTGTCTAGGATTTTCTTATAAAATCGTACAAACTGATCTCGAGATCAACATAGCTTATTAATTGTCCTGTACTAAACATACATCTATAACGGTGCGGCATTATATCAAGAGGCTGTCTGTTTGTTTATATACGTATAATAATAAAATTATACTACAGAGCTGACAGCCGACCACATTTAATTGTATGCACTGTGATATTAACGTAGGGGCTACATATATAGACATTTACATTTGAAGCCTACCGAAATTCACAGAAGTAGCACAAAATTGCATTATTTCTGACATATAAAAGATTTATAATAATTATTGTTTTGAATATTAATTGTTTATAATTATTTATTATAATTAGTTGTAAGCTTGCAATATTGCCTTGGGAGTTTTCCTGTAATAATATCGTAAATGTATATAAATAAATAAATAAATATTCGCTTGCGCAACAGTAGTACATTTGACTGCTGGGGGGTTGCGATTCGATTCAAGCTCAATGAAAATATTTGTATGCATGAATATGTCTATTTCCATTGGTCTGGGTGTTTCTATGTATAACAGGTGTGTATTTACAAATATCTATGTATGTATGTTTCTTCGTGTTCTAGAACCCATAAAACAAGTTCTGCTTAGTTTCGACCTAGATAGCGATGTGTAATTGTGTATGTCCCAGGATATTATTATTGAATCGAAGTTCCTTATCGCACGTTACACTTCAGACGCTCGGCGGCGGCGGCGGCAGCGAGACGTAGAAAAGTGTTAACGCAACGAAAAATGCTGACCGCACTTTGATTTATTTTATTTACGCCATCTGTGGATTCTGCGCAATACCACTGTAATTTGATGTTGGTTGTATATTAATATCCATATATTCGTTAGGGCAACTTTCACAGATGGAGCAATTTTAGTTTCATGTTTTTACAATATGCATCCATTCAATATGCATCAATTTAAGCGGCGGTAGCGTAATGGCTAAGGCGTTAGACTTGCGATCAAGTGGTTGCGGGTTCGAACCCCACCCAGTGCACTACCGACGTGAACCCACTCCTAACACAAGCATTTAGCTAAGCTGGAGGGGTTAACAAGAATACTAGTAATGTGTGACCCACGCTACTAGTATTCTTCTTTAAAAAAAAAAAATGTTTGTAGCAAATAGAACTTCGATCAAACACAAAGACATCTGCCCCGTTTTATTACACATTGATGCAGAGTAAATTTACATTATAGTAATAATTAGTATAGGTGCGTTACTAATTATTATGGTATGTTTCTCTATTTACATTGTACAAACCTCCATCACGAGGACACGTAGAAATAGTGATATTAGGATGGAACTCAATAAACCCACAACCCACTCAATTATCTCATCTTGAAACCACATAATTGTACTCTTGGTGGGAAGATACGGCGTTGTCACCGTGCGGAAGTAAGTCCAGACAACCATTGCTGACAACCAGGGTTGCTTGTTGACTCCTAACTGGGTCCTACGGGAGCCCCTTATTTCGTAGAAAGAAATTTCATAGAATTTCATTTCACAGAAAATGTTTCATATAATATTTGGTTCTTATATTTTTATTTCGAATATGTTTCAAAAACAATTTACTACAATGAAACATATTTCACAGAAACACAATTGAACGAATTATTAATCACATTTTTTTGTTTAACAAACTTATCAAACTGTAGAATTATTTTTTAAAGAATATTTAATCACCTTTATAATGTTCCAAATCACATTTATTTTTAACTGTAACATTTACAATTTTAAATTTTTTCCGATTGCTTGTAGTAATTTAATTTCTGAAAAATTTTGCTTATGCTGTAAAATTACATCAATACGATCATCTTTGTCTGAGTACTTTAGTTTTTTAGGTATTGGTGGGCTACTACATAGAATTTTTTCAATCTCAGCCGTGTTTGATATTGTTTCTTTAATCAGTTCTTTGATGAGCAGGTAGGTCTTGGGATTAGGTTTACCAATTAAAGTATTGATTTTATGATGCCAACAGCATTCTGTGTTCTTGGTATTTTCATAGTATTTAATTCATGGCAACTCCAAAATTCAGGTGAATATTTGGGTTGGCTACTTATTGTGCCATAAACATAGTTTTCTTGAAACCAATTTGCCATGATTTTACTGTCGTCATCTTCCATGTTCTCCATATTTTTTTCAAAATAAATAGGTATTTCTGAATGTTCCAAGTAACTAAGTGCTATAATACATTTCATATCAATATAGAATTTTTTGTCTTTCGCATATTTTGTTGCAAATTTGTTTGCTTGAATTCTTCTGTAAAATATAATAAAATCATTTTGTTATTCAAATATTAATAAAACGTCATTATAGTTAACACCCCGACTCAGATTACCCCGACTCGGATAGGTTAGGTTAGGATTAGGCCTTCGTGGGGTGCTGTCTAGAAAACCTCCACGTGGTGCACCCTGGAAACGTTGGCGATGACGCTGCCTTTTCTTCCTCCGTTTTGAGGAGGGCGTCATTGTCAACGGCTAATATTCTAGTACGAAGAGGAGGCCATTTTTCTTCGGCTGGTTGACTCGGTCGAGGCTTGGCCCAACAGAGCGGGTGTGTCTGCCGATTCCTCTGTTGGCTCTTCGCTCTTCGGAGCAATGAGGAAGTATGAACCTCGGTAAAAAATCATGGAGGTGGGACCCTGCCATGGGTCGGAGTTTCTCCACTGTCCACAGTGGAGAAGGAGGACGGGCTCGGCGTGCACTCACACTGCCACCGAGCAGGCAAGGGAAATTTAGTTTCCTTGTCACCGTCGGCATATCGTAATCCCGAAAGGAGTCGTGGTCATGTCTCGCGACTCCGATCGGGGACGAGGGTCTTGGCTTAGCCGCCCGGACTGCGAGGAAGAAAACCTCTCTAAAAAAATTACCCCGAATCCCGTGTTCTGGTGCGTGACCAGGGGATGCATGGCTGATGGGTAGTTCAGTCGCAAGCGCACTCCCAGCCGGGGCACCTGCGGACCCCTCGGTTGGGCATAAATCTTCGCTTGCCCGGGTATTGGGGATCTCTGCCCGGGTCGACTTTTAGTTCTCCCCGTCTCGTGGGTCTATTATGGAAACTGAAATACTTAAAACTAAAATCATCGAAGAAAAAAAGAAGGAGAAAAGTGTGAGGAAGAAGAAAAATGAGAAGGCGGACGACACCTCGTCTAATGACGAGGAGGTGTTAACCAGGACGCCTATCTCGGAGAAGCTCCCAGAAGTTAATCCGACTCCTGGGAGCAGCAGAAGATTCTCGGAACGTCTCCGTTCCAGGTCTGTCGTATCATCAGACGGAAATACCGATACGACGGTAGACAACATGGAGGTGATGGAAGTGGAGGTTCGCGGCAACGACAGTCGAAAACGCGGACGCTCCACGGACGAGGATGCCGACACGTCCCAGGCGATGCTCCCTCCAAAAGTCGCTACCAGCCTAAGAGGGAGGTCGAGATCGCGTACGCCAATCTCAGCTCCGGCGGGTTCCGCGTTTTCTAAGGCGGAAGTGTATGCGCGAGCTCGTGCAGAGGGCGAAATAGTCGCGGATCTCCTTACTAAGATCCGTGCGCCGGTGGAAGGGGGTTCAGTCCCTCAATCACCGGCGACGTTGAAGGAGAGGACGTGCGCAGCGGTGGCCATCATAAACAAAGTGGCCACCAAATCCACCAACCTGAAGGGTTCTTTCGTCAGAGCCCTGAAGGACTCCTCCTCCGCCGTGTCTGTGGCCGTTGAAAGCCTCATCGAAGACGTGGCGCGCCTTCAAGAGGCAAATGACCGCCTTACGGCATCAAACGACCGCCTCACGAAGCAGGTTGCCGAACTGAGCGATCAGTTTGCCCAGTTTCGAGCACGCTCGGAAGTCCCTGGGCCACTGAGCCCGGTTGCGGCGCGGCCTCCTCCCTGCGCCACCTCTCCCTCTGAAGTTCCGGATTCCCACCTGCGTCAAGCAAGTCTCCAGCCTCCTCGTCCAGACGAATCTCAACCACTCTGCCGGTGCGCAAGATCTTTTCTTGCAAACCATGGCGGAGTAGTCGGTCGGTATAGCCGTAGCTGCGGAGCCCTATTACGTTCCTCCCCGTCCCAACTGGATGGGTGACCGGGACGGCTCCGTGGCAGTTGTCGGCTCCACGGCGGCTCATTCCCCGCCCTTGTCGCTAAGAGACAAGGGTAATGGATATGTTGCCGCCGAATGGGGGGGGATCACCATATATGGTATCTACTTCTCCCCCAACCGGAGTCTGAGCGACTTCGAGGTTTTCCTCAACAACTTGGAGACCTCGATGCGGCGACTAGCGTCTGGGCACGTCCTAGTGCTGGGGGACTTCAACGCAAAGTCCGTTGCGTGGGGTTCCCCCAGGACGGACGCACGGGGCGATGCCGTGGAGGAGTGGGCGGCATCGGTGGGCCTCTGTCTCCTAAACAGAGGCTCCACCAACACGTGCGTGCGACAGCAGGGGGGGTCGATAGTGGACCTTTCGTTCGCTACCCCTGCTCTCGCCGCACGAGTAAGGAACTGGCGTGTCCTGGAAGAGGTTGAGACGCTCTCGGATCACCTCTATATCCGATTCGAGCTCTCCCGGACCCAGGACCCCAGAAGGGGTCACACGGCGCGGCGTTCTTCCCGCTTCCCGCGGTGGGCTATTACCAAGTTGGATAGGGACCTACTGGAGGAGGCAGCCATCATTTACTCATGGCTGTCTCCGCAGCCTCTGACTGAGGAGGTAGACATGGGGGCAGGCCGCTTTCGCGGTGCGATTACGCAGATTTGCGATGCGGCCATGCCCCGCGTCCGAGGTCGTCGGCCTCCAAGGAAGGAGGTCTACTGGTGGTCCCAGGAGTTGGCGGACCTCCGTGCGGCCTGTACTCGTGCCCGGAGGTCCTACACCCGCAGCCGGCGTCGTCACCACGAGGAGGCTGAAGAGGACCAGCTTCATGAGGAGTACCGAGAAGCGCGGAAAACTCTGAAAGAGAGAAAGGAGATGCTGGAGGGCCTCGATCGTGACCCCTGGGGTCGCCCATATCGCGCGGCGCAACGTAAGCTCCGCGCGTCGGGCCCCCCCCTTACGGAGACTCTCCAGCCCAGCTTCCTGCAGGAAGTGGTTGAGGGCCTTTTCCCGCAACGGGCGGAACACACACCCCCGTCGATGGCCCCCTTGGCCGGAGACGACGGGGAGAACGAGGAGGATGGTGTTCCGCCCGTCACGGAGGCGGAGGTAGGGGCGGTTGTTCTACGGATCCGTTCCAAGAACACCGCCCCCGGGCCAGACGGGATCCCTGCCCGAGTGTTGGCCCTCGCCCTCGACCACATGTCCGACCGCCTCAGGGAGGTGTTCGACGCTTGCTTGGCGTCCGGGCGCTTCCCTGACTGCTGGAAGAGCGGGAAGCTGGTCCTTTTAAGGAAGCCGGGACGGCCTACCGACTCGGTTGAGGCCCATCGTGTTGCTGGATGAGGCGAGTAAATTGTTTGAGAGGGTTCTCTCTGCCCGCATCGTCCGGCACCTGTGCGAGGTCGGCCCCGATTTGTCGGACGCCCAATTCGGTTTTCGAGCGGGGCGTTCGACGGTCGGTGCTATGTTGCGCCTGAGGGCCGTGACCGAAGAGGTAGTGAGCTGTGGCGGCGTGCTGTTGGCGGAGTCGCTGGACATAGCCAACGCGTTCAACAGTCTGCCATTTAGCTGCATCAGGGAAGCACTCCACTATCACGGAGTGCCAGGGTACCTGAGGCGGCTAGTGGCAGACTATTTAGAGGAGCGTACCGTCATGTACGAGGACCGAGATGGAGTTTTGAGTTGTCGGCCCATGTCGTGCGGTGTTCCGCAGGGGTCTGTCCTTGGACCACTCCTGTGGAACATGGGGTACGACTGGGCCCTTCGAGGCGACTTCCCCCCCGGGCTCGGCGTAATCTGTTACGCCGATGACACTTTGGTCACAGCCCGGGGGGTTAACTTTCAGGAGGCGGCGTGCCTGGCCACCAGGGGAGTCTCTCTGGTGGTCGGGCGCATCGAGGCGCTGGGTTTGCGGGTGGCCCTGGATAAGACGGAGGCCCTGTTATTTCATGGGCCCCGTCGTGGTCCACCCCCTGGCGCCTCTATCGAGGTCAACTCGGTCCTCGTACCGGTTCAGGCCCACATAAAATATCTGGGCCTGATCCTCGACGGTAGGTGGCGCTTCGACGAGCACTTCCTGCAGCTTGCTCCAAGGCTGGTCGGCGCTGCGTCCGCCCTTGGGCGACTCTTGCCCAATTTGGGTGGACCCAGCGTCGCTACGAGACAGCTGTACACGGGGGTTGTCCGGTCAATGGCACTGTACGGTGCACCGGTGTGGGCGGGGGCTCTGACCGCCCAGAATAGGGCGCGCCTTTGGCGCCCTCAGAGGGTGATGGCGGTTAGAGCCATACGCGGATACCGCACCGTGTCAACGGAGGCGGCGTCCGCGTGTGCCTGGACGTCGCCTAAATGAGAGGTTTTTACCCGAAGGTGGTGCCCGCGCTTTTGCGGGCAGGCGCCAGGAGGGTTCCGGATGTCTTAATAAAAGCTGTTCCCGGATCCCTCCTATATTAGGCGCAGTACGGCACACCGTGTGGTTTTAGTCGGTTCGATTCCGACACACCGCCCCATCGTAAACCCCGGTGGGGTGACGGCCCGAGGGGGTTTCCACACGCACAAAAAAAAAAAAAAGGATTAGGCCTTCGTGGTTATTTTTTTATAAACCACCCAGAAGTAGGAGCCCCGCGTAGCGGTGCTCCGTCTACCTTGTAGACGCATCAATTGTTTAGTTTATAAAAAAATTGTCCCATGTATAGTTTAGGGCACCCCGACTCGGATAGGTTAGGTTAGAAGGCTAAGGCGGGAGCGAAGCGGAGCGGAGCTCCCACCTTAGCCTTCGTGGTTATTTTTTTTTAACCACCCAGAAATAGGACCACCCAGAAACGTTTATTGTATTAACTTATCGTTATATTTAAAAAAAGTATAGCTTCACCTGTAAATTATTTGACTGAAACTTAACTTTAACTTAGTATTTTCAAAATTAGATCTTAAACTCAAAATGGCTGCCTTTTCAAAATCAAGAATACACACTTTCGGACATATCTTGATGTTATTTTCGGCTCCATATTCCAATATCAGTTTAAATATTAAGGTCATACGTTCGCTTGTCTTTGTGTGTAGAGAGACAAAATATTAATGGAAATGTTTTTTGGGTGTCCAAAAATACATTGCCATGTATGGTGTACAGTTGTTGGAAAATGAGGGGAGCAATCTTAAATGTACCATCAAGTATCCAGTAATCTGATGCACTTAATATTTTTACAAAGTTTAACGTTGACAGCAGGAGTATTCTTTTATTGGTGTCATAAATCCTATCTTTAATGATAAAATTGACACCATTAATTTGAGTTTCGGAAGCATTTAACTCAAAAAATATATCAGTAGGTTCATCTATGCCTATTTTGTTTCTTGATTTTTGGCGATAAATTATTTGCTTTAGAGCAGACGTAGACGGTAAACAATCTAAGATATCAGGTTCCGTTTCTACTTTAGTTTTTTGCAAAATATTGCACACTTTTAATCCTGAAGATGACTTTTCTTTCAGTTTATGTTTAAAGTCTGCAATTCCTTTTGCTGTCGGGTCTGGCCCATGGTTATGACTTTGCTGCTGTTTATATATTGTGTGTAAACCACAATCATTTATTGTCGTATTAACAGTTGAAATGCATTTGTAAATTTTATTATGATACATGTTACCCAACCAGTATATCACATTCTTGATTTGTTTAGTTTTTGTGTATGTATAACCATCTATGTATAGTTTTAATCCTCCTCTCTTTGATTTAAACACTTCACAGGTACTATTTACTTCTGTATCACTCATTTTACAAAAAAATAAAATGTAAGTACAGTTAGCATTTGCATAAGTCACTATGAGTGAGAATAACAAGTTTGTTTTCCTGCTTGATAAGAATTTACATGCATTATTTTTGTCAACGCGGTGTTGTAATTTTAAATGAGGGTATGCATTTTATGAATTGAAACGTGTAGAAACTGTCACTTTGATAATATGTTATTCTTTGTAATAAGTTTTCTATTAAATAAACAATATAATGATTAAGAATATTTGATTTGATATTCTATGAAATGATTATTCTAATGTTTAACTTTATATGAAACAAAATTCAATGATTTAAAATTCTTTAAAGTAAGTATTCTGTATATTGATTATTCTATGAAACGAAATTATGCGAAACATTTTCTGTAATACGAAATTATATTAAACAATTGTCTATAAAACAACGCACACCCGGGTCCTACGTATACTGGCATAACTTATATTATTAATTGTTACTTTACAGGACATTATAAAATAAAATTTTCAGGGTATAAAATATAGGTTAAGCTGAAGCTATTGATGCAAAAAACATATTTTTGTTATTTTGCTGGTTATACCAATATACGTAGGACCCGTTGCGGAATAATGCAATGGCAATTCTCGCTCCCCCGATCATGGGCAAGCAGTGAAAATACGGGGTGGTTTTTAGTCGGTAATAGTCCGACAGACCCCTTCAGCCCTCCTAAGGGCGGAGAACATCCATGAGGATCTTCCACCTCGTTACAAAAAAAAAATAGGCAGTCATGGGACTGCCGACAGAAGTGAAAACTTACAACCTATGTATTATGTTTTATTATGGATTGATGGATCTAAATATAACAGTCAAGAGAACATTAAAAAATATAAGACGTCAGTCTTATATTTTTTAATGTTCTCTTGACTGACAGCGAATGTAAATTTCATGCAAATTTCACAAATAAAATATTCATTTCTATGTATATATATGTATGTATGTATTCTATGTATGTATATGGATACTACGTATCAAAATTGAAGTGTTAATTGAAATTCATAAATTAGAGATGAACTCGGATGGAAGATCAAACTTCGCTTTTAATACATAGCTCTAGGTATACATATACTGGAACCACAAATATATGTATAAGTGTAATAATAATAACTTGAGACACCTTACACACGGCTGTCTGATCCCAAACTAAGGAGAGCCTATACTATGGTAATCAGACTGCTGATAAACATTCTTATATGTTACTAAATAAGTACATATTATAGATGATAAATTAGACCCAGACATAGAACAAATGATCGTGATCAAACTATTCGTCCTGGGTGGGATCGAACCCACGACCTCTGGTTTAGCAATCAGGATCACTAACCACTAGACCAACAGACCCGCCATAATTGCAAAAAAGTGATATAAGGACGTGTGTGTGTGTGTGTGAATGAGATCCGAATTTTGAAAAGTGAGTGTGCAAGTACAAAATTACTCAAATGGTTTTTTGTATCCACATCTATTTGTATAGCGGCCATTTTTGTGAACATTAGTATTCTATATAAACGGCTGAGTATTTGGCAGAGCGCCTGTTAATCTGCTTGTAGAAATAGGCTTACGTTGACTGAATATTCTTACTGTACAAAACATAAATATATACTCGTATATAATTTATGTTACGGTCGCAATTGTGCAAAAAGTGATGAAAACTGTTGGTATATAAAAAAAAAACTGTTTTAAAACGGAATGGCATGTTTTACCAGTGTCTGGTTTAAGGTTTTATCCTCGGATATACCAAATGACCAACATTTGGTATATTCTAAGTAATAGGCTGAAGTCCCGCCATGTTGAATGTCGTGTGTAGGTGCGCACGTGCGGCGCGGGCGCTGTATCGAGCTCGAATGAACGCACTACTGACTGACCGATATAATGTTGCCATACCAGAGCATTCGCGTAGTGCTGCCAGTGGAAAATCCCATATCGATTATTTGATAGATACATACAATCGAGAGTCATTTTACAGTCGATAAAATCATGATCTCCGACATCCCACTAATATTATAAATTATGTGAAAGTTTCGATGGATGGATGGATAGATGGATAGATGGATGGATGTTTGTTACTCTTTCACGCCAAAACTACTGAACCGATTGCGATGAAACTTGGTATGTAGATAGCTGGAGACCTAAATAACAATTAGGCAACTTATTATCCCGATATTCCCACGGGATCGGGACTTACGCAGGTGAAACCGCTCGGCGCTGCTAGTATATTATATATCCGTCATCCGACATGTATAAATATACAATTGCTGGTTTATTAGATATAGCATCGAAATAACTTCCGAAAATGTAATAAATCCCCTGAAGTAAGTCTACCCTACAGAAAACCTCAGCATGGTATGGATGGATAACCACTTACCCTTCATTTGACTTTATTTTATTTGACGTTTACACTTGAATGATGATTGTATAAATATGTAAAAAAACAAAGGCCACATCTCGATCTAAGCTACTATATCGAGTTTAAGAGTATACACAGTAATCCTATTTGTATTCTAGAAGCTTTCAAGGAATTTGTGGAGTCAACGTCTCGCCTTCGTGAGAATCCGTTTAGGATAAGAATATTTTCTACATTTTTTCTTATTCGTTCTAGTTCAATATTATTTTAGTTTTGTACACTATATATAAAATAAATTGAAATGTTTTTTAACATTGTATTCTAATCGAGTCATATGTGTTTAGGATTTAATAACATTACATATGGAAACAGAGAACATAACCGCTCAAGGGTATAAATGTACATAAACAGCTACAATTCTAGGTGTTGTTTACTTAGGTTCTGTGTAATAGTATTTGAGGTTATTGCCGAGGGCCGGGCACGGTTTCAAACTGCTACTAAGAATATTCTGGCCCGGTTTTAGTACACTGGTAAGGTGGCTTACAAGCTTAGCCTTGGTGTTTACCGTAATTTAAAGTAATGGTAAAGATTCCACTGAACTTGTGATCCGAGAAAACCAGCACCTAATGATTTTCAGTTGATACTTGATCAACTCTTTATCGAGACTTCTTATATTCGGTGTTTATCATTTTATTTCTTTGTAATTTTGTGTTGAAACGAAAATTCGTGATTCTAAATTTTAATGATAATGGAATCATTATCATTAAAATTTTACATAGCCTCATCATTCATATCTTCTTATATACTTAATATACTACTAGCTATTGAACGCAGCTTTGATCACGTTACTTTAGATTTTGTTAATCAGTTCAGGTATCATTAGCCTGTTGGTCTGGTGGTTAGTGATCCTGACTGCCGAGCCAGACGTCGTGGGTTCGATTCCCACCCAGGCCAAATAAATGTGTGATGACCATGATTATATTTTGTTCAGTGTCTGGGTGTAATTTATTTATAATATGTATGTATTTAGTAATATATAAGTATGTTTATCAGCAGTCTGGTTAACATAGTACAGGATCTGCCTAGTTTGGGATCAGACGGTAATGTGTGAGGTGTCTCAAGTTGTTATTATTATTATCAACCCGCCTCGGCTACGCACAGCAAATATTGTTTTTTTCCGACATATTCAACAATCATCGTCATATTTCAGCCATTTTACACAAAACCTTAATGATTTATACACCTAAACCTTCTTCATGAATCACTCTGCGTATTGGTGAAAATCCGTATTAAAATCCGTTTGGTATCTATTGAGTTTATCGCGAACAGACATGCAGACCCCTGATAATTTTAAAAGTATTGTTTCAAACCCTTTTTCTTAACAGGAACAGTATTTTTTTTTCTAGATGAAAGGACCCCTAGGTGTGTTCTTTTTTGTACAGCTGACTACGTCTATTTAAAATTTCACTATGATCGGGTCAGTAGGTAAGGCCTTTATAAAAGGGTGAGGTTTGTAGTCCGTAACAAGTCGGGCATCTCCGAAATATACACGTGAGTAAAACCGTATTTACTTAATTATAATGAACACCACCTACGAAAGGTTTCATACCGAAGTTCCTTATGGCACGTTATACTTCAGACGTTCGGCGGATGGGGGCTAAAAGCGCAACGAAAAATGCTGACCGCGAGTTATTTATTTTATTTACGTCATTTGTGGATTCTGCACGATTCTACTGTACTTTGATGTTGGTTGTATACATTACATACATTAGTATCTGTAAATTAGTTGGGGCAAATTTCACAGATGACACAATTTTAATTTCGAGATTTAAATATTTAATATATTTATGTTGATACAATTTATTCAAATAATGAAATATATTTATGTAGAGTGAATGGAACTTCGACTTCGTCCCAAAGACACCTCATGCGTCTTATTCGAATACTAGCAGTTCCTGCGCGGCAAAAGTAATAAAAATGAACAGCGCTGTATGGGTTCACTTTGGTTAATGTTTGTTAGTTTCTAATAAAAAATATAGATATTAATTTAAGAGTCTAGACCGACGTATGCTACACATTTTTTATCGTATGCAAACTAGATATCATATTATTGAAGCCCTGTCCATAAACTCTAAGTGATATTAAAAAATTCAGGCCCACAGCAGGCCCGCAGAGGTAGATTTCGTGTTTTTTTTTTTTTTTAATCTGCCCCCCAGCCCCCCCAATTGGGTATTATCCCCCATTCACGAACTTATCCTTCATTTTTGCCCTCTTGATTTGTCGTCCAAGTTTGAAAGTTTAGCTCCTGGTGCATAATTGCGACCTCTATCGTGCCGGTAAAATTGAGGTACATACATGTATATCGGATTGCCAAACATATTACTATAATAATTTGCTATTTTACTTCCTTGATATCATCGGAAATTTTGTATGTATGTAATTTCCACCAAAATAAATATGAAGTATAACGTTGTTTGCAATGCTATTTCAGTCAAACAAAATATTAAACACCATGTCCAGACTCAACCAGCCCGAACAGCACGCGCGGTCATATACATATTTATAAACTTTATACCTGGTGGTTGTTTTGGAGTCTAGGGATCATAACTAGACCTAGTGTGAAGAATTTTTTTGGAAAACTTGACAAGTGGTACAAAACCAATAGGTAGATTTTTCTTCGAAATCTACCTAAAGAAACAAATTTCACGACCGGTGGGGTGGTATATTCCATTCAATTGCACCAATTTTCACTTGGAGGATAAAGCACGGTCCGGCAGTTTGATAGGAGTGACTACCGATAAGCACATTGAGACTGTATAAAAATCTATTGGAGGAAGACCGAAGTGTGAAATTTCGAAATACTGATCGAGGAAACCCTCACGTTAAGTGTATCAACTGTTCATCGAATTCATCCGATAAGCCACTGATTTGCCTCGAGCTAATGCTAAAAGTATCTTGATTGCGGTGCCCGAATTTCACCTAATGCTATAAGTATCATGATTGTTTTTTGTCTGAGGAAGTAAATTATCGTTGATTGTTGCAAAGACAGTTCTTGCTGGATAAAATCTGATACTAGGGCAAACTAAGATTACTTTCACTAACATTTGTCTAAGAAAATGAGAAGTTTAGAAAAGAAATAATGCAATGTAAGAAAAATATATGCTGCTAAGGTGCAGTGCTGTTGGCGGTGGTAGTGCTAATGTCAAATCGGGATTCCTACGGTTCGTTTATAGTTATTTCTGACTTTTTATATCAAAATGTATTGAGGTACTTTGGCTTTCGGATATAAAAACTGTTGTATTGTATAAGTACAAGTGACAAAAACGCTGAAAACCTAAAACACCTTTTAACAAAACTAAAAAAAACTTCAAACCTTCAAGAAAAGAGCGTACTTCTATCTTAAAGGCCGTCAACGCTCTTGTGACTCTTGAGTTCCCGGTGTCCATGGGCAACGGTAGTCATTTACCATCAGTTCTGCTCGTTTGCCCCCTATAACATAAAAAAAAAACAAGTATCTAACTATACATGTAAATAATTCACCTTTTTGGTGTGAATCTAATAACTTTAGATAAGCATTTCCCGTAAATTATATGAATAACGATTTGGATAAAATTTTTATTGGATAAGGCTTTAAGATCATCTGTGTATGTATTTTTCCTAAAAAAAAAACCGCGATATTACAATAAACGTCTTATCCATTTTATATTGAATGTGAATTCACATAAACGTATTTTTTTAGTAAATTTCATTAACATATCGCACTGCTATTATGAGACTGTATCAACTCAAAGTAGGGTAAATTTGAGATAATTCATTTTTCATACGTAAATATCAATTCCCTACGCGTCCATAAATATAAAATAATAATAATAAGTTGTAATAAGCCAATTTTTTCAACTAAACCACTAAAAATAATTCATATTTTTTTTTAATTTGTTAAGACAATAGAGTATTGAGTCAAAAATTTAAAATAACTAGATAACCTGCAATCTCTTAAATAATTCGTTAATACAGAAATCCCTTAATTTTATCAATAATCTATATACAGTGTTCACTTTTTATAATCTTTAACAAGAAGCGAGTAATCAGTTTTCTGTCGTTTCTGAAAAAAGCTTCATTTTGAGTTGATACACTCTTGTAATAGCAGTGCGATATATTGAATGTATATTTTATACTCATACAAGTTTTAATTATGAATGTACCCGTACCTATAGACCAAATGATGTCTGCAATCGCTTTTTAGACTAAATAGAACGCCAAGATTTTTTGGCATAATTTTTGAGTAACGGTTAATGGAAAAGACGTGACGTATAAAAAACCGACGTTCTTTTCTTTTGCGTTCTTGATGTGACAAGATATACAAGGTGACTCGCCGTGTGAGGTCAGTGACACTTAAATACATTCTCGTTTCATCACACATGATGTTTAAAATTATGAAAACAAACAGTCCTATGGCTGAACCACTGAATGTATACTAACTTTTCAACTTTTGCGTTCCATGATATAAATATGTCTATATACGGGAATTAACGCGATCATGAAATAGGTGTTACATATACATATAGGTATTACATAGCCAGCCTGTGACCACGGCCAGTGCAACCTGGTCAAAACGTCAGGCAATTCAGAGGTATGTAATACCTATGTATGTTATGTAAGAGCGTACTCCCATCTCAAAGGCCTATAAAAACAAATCCTATTTCGTGATCGCGTTAATTCCCGTATATACACTGAATATATTTCTTTTAGATTTTTTAAATCATCTAACAATATAATTAATATACTAATGTGGTAGAAAAGAATGTGATAACATCAGCGCCAACTTGTGTAATCGCGTGTCGTCTCTTAGAAGCCTTAAGGATTTGTTTTCATGAATTTAAACCGTTGACTACATCGTTCTATTTCCCGATAACGAGCAATAAAAGACTGTACCCTTAAAACATATTTTTAAGTTTAGGCAATTAAGCTTCGATTTATTTAATCAAAGCAATTAGGATGCCAAAAATTGCTTTCGAATAATTACTGGTTTCTGTAATAGTTTGTTCCACTAAGTATTAGTCGTTATACGTCGAAACAGAATTTAGTTATGATAGGTATTGACTAGATGTGACGTGAACTGGCAATCTGGATGAATTAAATTGATATAAATTAATTAATCCTTAAAATGAGGACTAAAAGCTATATAGTAGTTTAATGGAATAGTAAATTAAACCTATGAATTTCTCGAAACTCATTTCCCATTGACGTCGATGTAATGATTATCTAACCGAATGAACCCAGTTTGTGTAACATTTGCAACTACTAATAATATTATTTTCCACTTCGGTTATTCATTTCTCTACTATAATATACCGTTAGCAGTACGGTAAACACTTATATATTTCATAAATAACACCATTTAAATTTATTTCAGTGTTGAGTTACATGATAGTATTAAGTTTTCACTGATTTTTAACCGATGAAAAAAAAGGAGGTTCTCAATTCGACTATCCAAACGAAGCATATTCATTCTACTCTTGAAAGTTCCAGGACTACAGCTGTCAGGAAAAATAGACGCAGGCACTTCATTTCAGACTTTCGCGACTCGAACTAAAAGAGACTGTCAAAGCGTTTTGTTCGACTTTTTATTGTGTTGACAATGAAAGGATGGAACTGCTGTCTAGTACTCTGATGAAGGAATAAGGAGGGTTCGATTAATTCGAAGAGAGTTTTCGTATACTCACTAAAGAGAATCCTATAAAAAACCAATAATCAGGCGACTTTACGGCTATGCTTAAGACTGTGCAATTCCCTATTCGTGAGCATGTCGCATTTATAAGTCTACAAGCTCTTCGGTCAACAGAATCCAAAGCTTTAAGTTGGCATTTAGCTGAGCCATCCCAAGGGTGACCGTAGTAGGTTGCCTGGAAGAGATTGCATCAGTGCGATAAGGCCGCCAATTGTATCTACCACAAAACTTTGCTGTGCTTCTACTCTTCAAAATCATTTTGGTGTACAATAAAGAGATATATTATTATTATAGTAATAAGGCTGCTCTTTGTACATTATCTGTTTAATATAATTACGTAAATGTATGTTACACTGAATTGCTAATGTACAAATAAAGTGTTATCTATCTATCTACTCCATGCAAGATCGAATTTGGGCTGCATAGAGATTAAGCAACAGTCCAGAGCTGAATTACAGCCGAACTTTTGAAATGGTTAAAAATTTCCACATAAGCTGTCTGTGCCGTGACGTGAGGGTATGCATGCACCTTGATTACACCTTATGGACTTCTTGTACACTTGTTCGCGCTTTGGACAATATAACGGCGCTGTTAGCAGGGTAGCCAATAACACCAGGTGTTAGAATTTCATTAATATGGAGCAGAAAAAAGGGTGAAGAGTGACAGAGAAAAGATTAGGTACCCCGGTATATGTTTTAAGGTTGGTTCATATAGGAAATCAGAAATCCAATCGCAGAGTTTAATTGTTATACCATACGCCGAAGCTTACACAAAAGAGCCAAGTGATAGACCCGGTCAAAAGCCTTAGTCTTAGACCTTTTAAAGATGAAAGCGAGCCTCTGAAACTCACAAATAATGAGGGCTTCCGCGTTTGAATTTGCCACTAGAGACGCTGATGTAGCGTGAAGTCTCCGAAACTGACCAATCTGTGTTCCAAATGTCACTGTTTGTTTTGGGGGTTTTATTGCGTCTTTATTTACTAAATAAATAATTACTGTTGTGAATATTTTGCAATACCCGATTAATTATGGCAGATGTAAGATACGATAGTAGAAAATTATTTCTATTTAAACTCTGTTTCCACACACGTAACATCAAAATTTGACAGCTAAGACCTCACTCGCCGGTGGCGCCTACTGGTGAGCGGTACATAAAAACGGTAGCCCTCATTATCAGAGCAACTAATTGATATGATTAGGAATATGTCAAATACTTTCTGGGCCCAAATCAGATATTCAGTTTCTTATGCTTTAATCTATCTATAACTATTTCTACAGGATTATGTAGAAAATAAAAAAAACCTTCTTAATTCAATTGCATAATCATTTTCAAGAACTAGATCAGGTAGTACTCTACTTTTAAATCCTTAAGGTAACTATTCACTATAACGACACCGACAAGAAGTTAATGTCTGAGTGAAATTGAAGAATATTAACAAATATCAACCGTCCTGACTTTAGGATGTACTACTAAGATAATCCTTATATTTATAAAAACCAATAAAAACATATATATATTACATCCTTATAGAAAAATATCTCAAAGAATCAAGTGAAAATTACCTCATCTAGTATAGACAGGTTTCCATGTTTCATTGATTAAATAATAGGACTCTCAGACACTGGAGTCCTAAGAGTGTTCCATTTACAAACGCGAGAGACGTTGGAGAAGAAAAATATGTAAATACACTATTAACTTTGGCAGCTTTTCAGTTTTGTGACAAGCAAACTCGCCGAATTATTTAATGCTCGAACGCACTAATAATGTTGTAGAATAAGGAGGAATAATGTTTTAGATGAGTATGCCTGGCATTTCGTGGTTTGAGGATTAATGTTCGAATGTTGTAATCATCGTTAGAACTTTCACTGTGCGATGCAGGATCAGTATCTACAAAGTATGTAGTTTTACTTTTATTTGCTAGAGAATATTGTTTTGCGCTAGGTCTCACCAGGTGTTCGCTTGAAAAGGCCTTGTGTCACCATCTCCCTCTCTTTCTATATCGTGACGATCGTGCCTTCAATGTGCGTGACACATGTATTGGTGATTAAAGCTTAGGCTGTAGCCACTATTAGTGGCTTTGTGTGCTGTCACTTTAATGGGTTCGTTGAAACGCCTGATTATTGGGTTAGATTTTATATGAAATATCTAAGATAAAGATCAGCCATTTGTAGGCTATTATTACACTACGAGCAATATAAAATAATTTCTATGTTGATTTAGTAACTGAAAATGTTGTGCAAATCGGCTCGAAATTTCTTTTAACACATTGTGGAAATAAAGTGGGTGTTTACGTTTCACTACTTTAAGAAAAAAGTACTTTGAATCACTTGATTATTTATATTTTATTATGTATTCTTTTAAATCCGCACACCACAACTACTTACGTTAAGAAGTATTTCAGAAGACAGTTAAAGAAATAACAATAGTGACTCTCCCTGCAGCGTAAATAAGAAATAAGAATATTAGCAAGAAAGTAATGAAATTAACTATAACGATTCAAAAACATTTCCCTGTGGTTCGCCCCCGAAAGTTACTATGTGTCGAATCTTTACAGACGAAAGTTTATTTTTGTACACAGATGACTTTCACTCTAGATGTAAGTGTGTAAATATGTTATTGTCGCAATAATGTAACCTGCTCCTGGCAAGGACGGGAGTCAACTTCACCAGCTAATAATTAGTAATTCATCTAAGTATTGTACAAATTAACCAATCCAACAAAACATCGCGGGCAATTATCTTTACTTGCATCGGATCAGATGTTTTGGTTGGGGTGGCTGAAGGATGGACAACGCACAAGTATCCTCTGGTATTCCAATCATTTATTGACAATAGTAGCTACTTACATCCACACGTAATGTGTACTTATTTGCCACGTTATTAGTATAAAGAAACATTAAATCATTCAAATAATTCATATAGATTTATTTTAATTCACAAGTTTGTGAAATCGTTCCTTATCATACTTGCCCAACTACGTCGACACCTGTTTCATTATTAAAGGATACGAAGCTCTCTCCGTGATAATATTATAAAAGTTGAACATTTTAAAGTACTGAAGAAGCTTTTAATTACTTCAAAAGACTGATTAAAGGGTAAAAGGAGCCATACTTTGAAATAGAAGATACGATATGACACAGTAGAAACTTAATACCATCAAAATTTTATAATAGTTTTTCAGCATTCTACATTAATCAGTTAACATATTTCTATAAAATAAAAGGATATTGTGGAATCTAATATAGTTATAGCCATGTCAAAATAAACATCAGTGGATATTCATTTTTAATTGATAGTCAGAAGTTGTGTTATTAATTATTTTTTGTACAATGAATAAGTCATGTTTGTATCCTATGTGTCTGGTGGTTACGCTACCAAACCCTGTGGTGTTGTGGCGTTAACAGACAATTACAAATGTAATGAATATTTTAGGCCTTCCGTTGTGGTAACAGTTATTTTAAAAAATATAACAACATTGAAAATGTGTAGGCCATTTCGTTAGCGTTATCTCACACCGTGTGGCGAGAGCGTTATGAATAATAAAAACATTTGTGAACTAGCTACTAGATGAAATGAAAACATATATTTTTTAAATCAGATCCGATTTTAATAATTATTTTTGTATTGGATAGAGTATTGATTGAGGATGGTTATAGGCTATGTAACATCACGCTACGTCTCTTAGGAGCGGAACAGTCACCATAAATGTAGGTGAAACTGCGGGGAACCGCTAGTAAGCACAAAAACAGAGTCATTTCAGTTTGCTTTGTCTGTAAAGAGAAAAAAAACATGAACACAAAATACAGCGTAAACACTATATTTTGTGTTCATGTGTTTTTTCCTGAAAAGTACTTAGTAAAATGTAATTTTTCAAACATATCAACTTCCCTTTTTCACATCTTAAGGGACTTAATTTCAAAAAACCATTTCTTAGAGTTTGCGTCAAAATTAAAATGTCTGGTTTTAGGAAACAAGTGATATTAATTTTTTTTGCGACATGTTATTTTTATTCTGTTTTTTTGCTTATGCAACTTACTAATTATAATTTTTTGTAATATAAATGTAAATAAGTAAATTAGAATGGTGATTTTACGGGTAGATGAATGACAGTCCTAGGCATGCAATGCAAGTATGATGAAGATCCTAATATTCATTCAATGTAGCAATGTACTACTGAACTAATAGAACTAGAAGTCCGAACTAGTACATGTGAGCGACTGTACTAGATGGGAGCGCTCTTTTCAGTGACCGAGCAAGAACAAGCCTACTGCTGACTGACGGATGGCGCAATGGTTTAAGTGTTCACCTCGCCACTACACCGCGCTAAATGTTGTGGGTTCGAATCCCACACGGGGCAAAAATTTGTGTGATCCACAAATGGTTGTCCCGAGTCTGGGTGTTCTTTGAGTCCGTTGTTTGAATGTTTGTGAAGCCCAATGCAACACAGGAATATTCCTAATGCGGGAGAGGTCTTTAAAAAAAAAAAAAAAAATAAGTATATGATTTGAGAAGCTTTGAAGGCAATAAATAACACACTTTAACGTAAGATCTGCATGTGAAGCATGACAGCTTTGGTGTTAACATTCTCATGATCAATCCTTTTGATCTTCTCTTTTTGTATTGGATTAAAGACTTAACTTTCATCAGTTTATTTCCCTTTTAACTGAAGTGTGTCATGCATGTGGTAGTAGAAGTATGGTTAAAAACGCAATCAAAATAACCCAAAATTGAGAATATTTCTGTTTAACTAAAGTAACATTGTAATGCTGTGATTTAACGTAAGTGTAGCTTCGGACTTGGCTAAGTGTTACTACCTAGATGACAAAAACTTATTAAAAAAAAAATGAAAATGAATAAACTTCGAAAGGAATGTTATGAATATAAGACCATATTTGGAAAAAAGTAGCAGTGAAAGTCTACATTCTAGTAAGTCTTGGGTTAAAATTTTTTTTTTAAATAAATGTTTGAAACTCGAGTACACAACCGTTAAAAGGAAACTTCCGGCAAAATAACAGCCATACTTTTAATATATTCCAACGAGGCTGCTGTTCTATATTGAAAACTTTTTAAAGTTATATTTGCTGTCTATATAATTATGTCGCATATATATAAGTGGTATAGTGCTTAGCGCATATAGTGGCATCTGATGACGTCTATACGAATTGGTTTTATATTGACTACACGGCGTGTGCGGTGGTTTAAATGTTCTATTCGATACCTTCGTTATTTTGAGCTTGAAGGTACTCTGTACCCGTTATGTTTTTTTTATTATTATTACACGTCAGAATGACCGCCTGATGGAAAGCTTGAGAGATGCTTTTTCAGGCCCCGCTTAAAGGACCCGGGATTATATGATGAAGGGAACGCGTGTTAATTAGATATTAGTGAAGTCCACGTACCTAATGGTTGGATATGTATCTCTCTAAAGGGTCGTCAACACGTATGCGTGTCCTCTGGAATTGCAAGCGTCCCTTGCCTACGGTAAATGCTTACCATCAGACGGGCCGTATGCTTTTTTGCCACCGACGTAATTAAAAAAAAAAACAATAAAGTTCTAAAAAGAAAATCAGATTAAGATGGAAGGTATTAGATCTCGTTCAAATTTTATAAATGATTCATTGATTTTATCAACAAAATGCTTTTGAAACTAAGACCGAAGAGATTAGAGTTTGAGGTTAAGGTTTCAGGTTGAGGTCACCTGCTGTTACAGTGATTTTCTATCCTCTTGAGCTGACTGCTGCAACCGTGGGGTTACAAATTAAAATAAAATAAAACAAAGTTCGTGTGGAGGAACGGGTGTCATGTTCCTCCAACACAAAGGCGACCAGGCGAGGTGATCATGCCTGGCGGGCCGCGGCACAACGGTTGATGATGGGAAGTTGTATATATACTAATCGGCGCGAGAACTCTCATAGCGCGATGCAGGATTAGTAGGTAGTAGATGTTTCTTTTTGCTGTATGTGGAAGTCGCCACAGTTCGTATGTATGTAAGTTGTCTTAATTTTTTTTTTTTTAAACATTTTATGTACAGGCTGTTACAGAAAGGTGTGGTGATATTTAAGGGTCGTATAGTACACCTTGTAATTCATGATTTTTAATACAAAAATCTTATGGTCCAACTGACAAACTAAACTTGAAAATTGTCCGGTAAAGCTAATATTTCGTAAGAGAGAGCTAACATGAATAAACTATAGGTATTAAAATAAGAAGGATGATGGTGGAATGGCCGGATTTTTCAAAAAATGTCTGCATAAAAAAATAAAAACATTGAAATTGACCTGAAAATGCATAATAACCGTTTCTCCGTCCGCGACTTGTAGTACCCCTTACACTAGTTCTCTCGTTCTGTCCGTTTTGCTTACCTCATTTACCCTTTTCCTTTGCCCCGTCTGAAAACGATTACATTCCCAAGAAATCAGCCCTTTGTAATGTAACACATTGCCCCAACCCCAAAAAATTTAGATTTTAGATTTATCAGATACAACATCTGGCAGTGCTTTCAGCCCGCCCGTAGAATAGGACGTGGACGTGGTTCAGTGTTTTTTTACTACACACTGAAAGTTCTGCGCTCCTGGCCGCTCATAAATATTTGAATTTCGAATGTTATATTCTTTTAAACATAAAAAAACTAAATCATTGATCAAAATTGGGGAAAGGGCAGGAATGATGATGAGCTTTATTTTATTTTCGTTTACAAAATCTATGTAAGCTGGCAAATACACGTAATTATAAGAAAAATTAAATACTTATCCCTGTGCATTTTTGCGGAATAAAAAAACTCTATGTCACTCCCCGGCCCATAAACTAACGTTGACATTACAAATGACGTTGATAAGTTGCTCCGCTCCGATAAACGTACTTCTGTATTTACTGTAGTAGTAAGGATATTTGACATACTTGACTTGACATATTTCACATGCGGCCGTCGATCTCAAACTAGGCAGAGCCTGTACTATGGTAACTAGACCGCTGATAAACATACTTATATATTTCTAAATACATACATAGTATAGATAAATTACATCCAGACACAGAACAAATGATCATGCTCATCACACAATTATTTGTTCTGGGTGGGAATCAAACCCACGACCTCTGGATCAGCAGTCAGGATCACTAACCATTAGACCAACAGGCAGATACATAATTATTTAAATACTAATAAATTCACATAATACTCTGTCTTTGTGACCATTTGAGTCACCACTTTTAATATTAGCGATCAGAATAATCAGATGCAACATCTGCCAGTGCTTTCAGAGCACCCGTATATGGAGGGAATAGACTGCGGGTAGACAGCACTATAAGCGTGCTTCAGTTTCTTTTTACTATAACTAGGGTCACTAGAGTTCATAGAAATATATATATATAAAAAACTAGTATTAATGGCGAACCGAATAAAAATATTCAAAAAGAGTTTCACTATCCACCTCCTGGCTTCATCATCAGGCCCTGGCTACCTAGCCCAATCTTTTGGAGTCGTCAAAACGAAGCCCTTACGAACTTAGGGGGTTACCTCTCGGCGCCATCATCAGATCAGCCTTTAAGATGCTAAATTATACTCGTAGCATTGTCATCCACACTACATACACATATCTACAAATTTTATTTCGACAAGTTGAATTAGGTTAAAATTGGCTTCCATGATTTGATTTCCTTGCGTAGCTGCGTAGTTAGCTAGTTAACTTACAAGTGATTTGAAGCTAATAAAAAGGGCATAAACATTTATTACATCAAAACGCTGTTTCAAACTTAATAAGGCCATTAATAGAATACATGAAATAAGTGTCGTTTAAGCTGTATTGGAATGAAATATCTCACAATACTTGAACAAATCCGTTAGCAATTCTTCACAGCTTCTCGTGTAAATTTACGTTACATCCCCAAATATTATCCTAAGGAACAACAATCCCATTGTTAATGTACGCTGCGGTCCCGCCCGACGGCAACGCAACGCGATGAATTTATTAATGAGTTTGCGACGCTGTACCCACAACTGCGGGTAAACTAATAAATATTTTATTAGAATGAACATCCTTTTTATGATACGGATATCGTCAGTGGTTATTTATTAATAGCTTACTAAAAAAAGTTCGATAGCAAGTTCATTCTTGTTTTATTTCGAATTTATTTCATACTAAGGACCGACTGACCGCAAACGCATTGACGCTTTAGAGATGTGGTACTGGCGGAAAACGCTGCTTTAACTGGACATAGGAGATCGGCTGTCATGCCTATGTCTTCGCAGAATCCTGGTTACTTCGGTCACATCGCGAGGAAAGGGGGCAACAATCTTGAAAGCTTGATGGTCCCAGGGAAGTTTGAAGGGAAAAGATCCGGAAGCTGAAGTCTTTTACACTGGTCCAACCAAGTCCGCTCTGCCCTCGACACCACGGTCCATACTGGTTTACACACAGCCCAAGACAGACACAGATGGGGGACTTTCACACATGCCAAGATCCAAAAAAGAGTTCAGAGGAAACCGACACAAGGAGTAGACAACTACTTATTTATTTAAATAAATAACTATTTATTTGCACTCTCAGCTATTACAGTTATGTCATCGGCATATGCTCTAGTTTTCTTTTTCTTTTTTTCTTTGAAAAGAGACAACTCCCGCATTAGGAATTACTCCTGTGTTGCGGGGGACTTTACAAACATACAAACAACGGACAAAAAGAACACCTAGACTCAGGTGGGAATCGAACCCACGACCTCTGGCTCAGCAGTCAGGGTCACTAACCACTAGACCAACAGGCCAGCCAGTAGTAATACTGGCATAAGCAGACATCATTATTCATTTTATTTGTTTGTGTTGAAAATCGTTTGCAAAATTTATTCTGGACAAATAAATAAAACTGTAGCAAAAAAAAGATATTTAGATCATCAAAGAGGAAAGAGGATTTATTTCCAACTAAATACTAGCTTTGTAAAAGAACTATAAAAGCTTAAAGCGACAGAACTGAACTTAAGTTTATTTTCAGAGGGCCTTAAATAGGCTTTTGTTTTTCACATCCATTAGCTGATTTGTTTCTTCTGTTCACAAGTATTTTAAAATGTGCAAATAACATATCTTTACGTATTGATAGAATCCATATATTATGAGTTAGCCGGCCATTACGTATAACATACATACGTGGACTGTTCCAAAAGATAGTATGATGTTTATGAAGTTTTGTTTTATGTTTTTAGAAACTAAGTCCCTTTTCCTGTAATGTTTTTCTACATTCAACTCAACCAGCTTTTTAACAATTAAAAAAGTTATCTTGTGTATGTATCCAATACCGGCGAGATTTTTTTTTAACTAGCTTTTAAACGCGGCTTCACTTGCTCAAAAATATTTTTTAACCTAAGGAACAGTACTTTTTTTTGGATGAAAAGTTTTTAGGATTATCCTATTCTGTCCCCTGGAAAAGTGCATGCTAAATTTTACGATGATCGATTCAGTAGTTCTATTGTATCCAAAATATCAGTAAGGCAGTCAGCTCAATCAGTACAACGCCCTAACAAAGCCCTATCTGGATGGTAATGAGTAAGTTTCTGACTAGTGATAGGGAAGGTAAGCTACTCACTAACTCTCAATTTGAAACAACAACGATGATAACAGCCTAAATAAATTTTAGCAAATTGCCATAGGCAAGGAAGGCATACTTCCAAAGCCGGAATGCGTAATCTGTGCTTCTCAATTATATATTCAAGTGATGAATTAACGCACTTTTTTATAATGCCCGGTCAAATTTTATAATGACAAGTCAAATCGGGCCAATTTGAATAGTGACTATATAAATGTCATTGTTTACTGCAGTGTCTAGGCATTATGAATATTGCTACAATGACAGTTGGACAATTTAATTATTTGGGCACCAGCGGTTTGGGCTTGGGAATTACTAATAAATCAGAGCTCGCGACTGAGTGGCTGCTCGCTTTGCAGGTATTGTTTACAATTTAGTTTTAAAGTACCTACTAAAGTTTTAGAATACCTATAATGTGTGATCCACGTCACTAGTACCCTTTAACAAAAAAACAATATCAAAATCAACAGTAACTGTCGTTAAGCGAAATGCACAACTTAGAACACACCTTGTATAAGCCAAGACAAAATCTAGATCCAGTGTCACAAGAAGCTTACCCGTAATCAGTGTACAAACAGGACTTTGTGTCCAATCTGTTGGCCCACATTAATCATGTCTATTGTTCGAAACAAATGATGGGCCTCAGTTGGCCCGTTTTGGCTCTCTATAACATTCTATATTCTGTAGCTTGTAATTTTCCTTGATAAAACTGGATGGGAACTGAATACTAAAATTGTTTGTCTCTTGTTTTGTTAATATCCAAAGACTTTCAACTGTTTTGTTCCGTGAAGTATTTTGAGTTAAACAATACGTAATAAAAGTTAGTATACTGCTGATACGTTGTTCACGGCTGTGCGATATAAGGTGTACAGTAGATGAGAGACTTAAATCTCATTTAGACTTTAGGCGTAGCCTGGAAAATAACACATTAGTGGGGACTACGTACACGAATCGAAAGAAGAGTGAAGATCTAGAATTGCATCTTAGAGAATTTAATTGGAGTAATGGAATTGGGTATGGAGCGACTGATAAGATTGTGACGCGATTGTTCTATAGCCCCTTAAATTTAGACGGTGTTTTGCCTGTCTATATAATGTGCTAAATGTTTAAATCAATACATATACGGATAAGTGGCAGTAGCGTAATGGTTAAGGCCTCGGACTTGCGATCAAGTGGTTGCGGGTTTGAACCCCACCCAGTACATTACCGACGTGAACCCACTCCTAACACAAGCATTTAACTTAGCTGGAGGGGTTAACACCCACGTTGCTAGTATTCTTATTAAAAATATATTTATAAGCATGTATTTATACAGTTCATGCACAGATTGCTTAGACCCCTATTAAGCTCTTCTTTGATCTCTGTGCCAATGCACCAAAACCACCCACATTAATCATTACACTCCTGTCCACCCAAAGGATGCCTGTGATCAGGCCTTTCATTGTGTATTTTATGTATACAACATCTATTACTGTATTTTTGTTTTGCTGGTGTACAATAAAGAATTCTTACTTTCTTAATGATTAACTGTTTTAGTTCTTGTAATGAGTAAAATAATTACAATTATTTCAGGATTTCGCCGCATTTGCTGTATATGGGACATCTATCAAAAGAAATTAAAAAAAGCTTAATGTCGACTCCATAGAGCGCTGATTTGTGAACAGAGTTGGCAAAGCCTGACTAGGCGATGATAAATTAAATTATCTACAGATTGTCCGGTTAACTCAGACCTTGCCTGTGACGTTACAGGGGCGAGGGGAATGACGACAAAGGCGATCGCGCGGGGAGTGGGCGGAAGACGCAATTATGACTTTAGCTCAGTTCGCTACATAAACTTAGTTTTACGTTTCTATATTAAGATTATGGTTCGCAAGCTACGCTCTATGTAACATACACACGAGATTACATTCCCGAGATGAACCGGTCTATCTTCGGACAGAAAATCGAAAGGCAGGCCAAGCAAATGGCATTTAACGTGTGTATAAAAAAAAAATTAGACCCGAATACTTTTGAATGCTAACAATATGTTTTTTCACAAATATCCGCCTGATAGTAAGCGGTAATCTGTACCCCACACTCTACACTCTTTGAGTAAAATGACTGACAGTACATATTTCAGTAATCTTACTCGAGATTTGCACAGTCTATCCCTTCTTCCCTGTGAAGCTCCAATTACCCTGATCATAAATGCAGATGCAATTTGCATTATAAAATGATGCCGTCACAAGTCGTTACAACGGAATTACATTTCACACAGAATTTATTTCTGTATCGAGATTAAAGTTGTCAGTATTAATAATAAAATCAATTACATGATTGTCACAATTGTATTCGGTGTTTATGTGTGTTGCTTGGCAGTGCTAAAGAACAAAAAACTTATAATCTTTAGGTATACGTGAAGAGATTTCTTTGTATGCATTTTGAAGCAAACTATCTGCATTTAGACATGCGATATTTGGAAAATTAAATTTTGTATGTAGAACAAGTGCAGAAAGTCAAAAATTTCGTCAATATGTGTTTTACGATTAAAAACTATGCTAAAACGGTTACTAGATGCTACATGCGTCCAATATAGATTATTATGTTGACCTGATATTGTACGGAAAATCTATACAATGACAGTTCAATGTATGATGGTTATGATATAAAACAAAACTATTAAAACTTAATGAATATAAACATACACTCACGCTGGTATCCCCGAAGGAGTAGGCAGAGGCTTATTAAATACCATCAACTAATTAGGCGAAATCCGATTTTTACTTTATAATATACTACCTGTATATTGTACCCGGCATGCATCGCAATGCCATTTTTTGTATACATTTTTTGGGGCAAAAACCACGCAAGCATTTTTAAAAGTTTCTCTGCCTGCCAAAGTTTCATTACAATCTGATCAACAGTTTAGAATGCATACAGGACAAACATACTTACATTAATTTTTATTTATATAACTATCTGCACTCGACATGCGGTCCAATGTCATTTTTTCTTTTTTTATATAGAATTTTTGGGCCAGGAACCCTTCGTCCGCAGAACACTCTACCAAAGTTTAATCACAACGGTTTTGGAACGCGAAGAGGACAAACATACAAAGATTGGTTTTTATTTATATAGATAGAAGATGAACCGTTTCTTTTCTATCATCGTCACTAATATTATAATCATGAAATTTTGCTTATTAGTTACCAGGAGTACAGAAAAGGACACGGGGTACTTATCATCCAGAAAAAGTTCCGTTCCGAAGGTTTTTTTTACGGTATAGGGGGAAAACGAGCAGATGGGTCAAATGATGGTGACTACCGCTGCCCATGGGCACCTGCAACTCAAAAGTCACAAGTGCGTTGTCTTTAAGGTGGGAGTAAGGGAAGAGGGGGAGAGGGAAGGGTTAAGGGCTTCTTTAATATTAATTGCTTCACTGTCGTTTTTCTGTGAGGCCGTGGTATAGAAGGTGGTAACGCGAGCGAAATGTAATGCATGACTACCTACTTACTCTTAATTATCCATTCTGAACTTAAATTGCAGCCAGATTACACAAATTATCGTAATCGTATTTATTGCTATTAGCACCAAGTACCAATAGCAATTAGTCGTGCTTGCTTGTTTTTTGTTTATATTCAGTCCCTAATAAACAAAAAATTTAATTGTGTTTCGAGCTACCTGTGGTTATGTTAACTAATTAGCAAAATCTGATACCAAAAAACTTTTTCATACTGTACAGTCTCTTGGGATAGATCATGGTAAATAACGTATGTTACAGGTAACATTGTCCGGTGTATACTTTTCCAACTTTATCCCTCTAGGGAGACCCCTAATCCCATGCAGAAGCGAACTGTTATGGTTTCTCAGTCTGTACTTGTTGAAATATGTTCGCAGATGAGGTTGGTTACGCGTGTAATGTGGTTTGGTTCGTAGCGCTTCCTTTTGACTCGGTCATATTTTTCGGTTTTACCATCCACCTCTTAGTTCCATTATTCCAGCACACATACATACACACACACACACACACTCCGACATTAAATCTTTATTTTTGCTTCAATTATTATAGTGACCCCGATTTTATTTTATTAGTTTCTACAGCAGAACACTGATCTCCAAAATACAGGTCACCACCTAGCTTGGATTTCAGGGTCTAACATATAATTGTACAAATATACCAAACAGCAGTGTAAGCCGAAATATTTTCAACATCTACCAAACTTGTACAATCTATTTTATAGTAAATAAATTATTATTATTATCTTATTATTAGAGCATCGTTATCAAAAGTTCAAACTGTGGGACTCATTAAAACGAATCACTGCGAGTAGTTTACTACAGCCACTAGAGTAGACTATCCATTTCCTGGATTCATCATCAGATTATAAATTAAAGTATTGTCATCCAAACCATACCAATACATAAAAACCAACCATGTACTCGTACATAAAAAGTTTCATTTCGATACTGCACTTGAAAGTTATCGCTAATAAAAAAAATATATATATATAGTGACCCCTTCTAGGTAACTTTTAGATATGATTGAAAAATAGATCAGTAATTATTAGGGAAGTATATAATTTTATAATAGTTTGAACGTGAACCTATATATTATTATGTATTTATCAGTTAAATGCAAACTTTATTTATTTATTTAACACTTCAGCACTACGACGGTGACGTGCCTTCAACAAAGCTGATATTTTGATAATAATTTTCAGACAGAGAGATCGATACAGTATAAAGTGACATTCTGTTTTCTTGTAATACCTGGATGTTAAAAACTGTGTCAACCCTGGTCAGTTTACGTGACTTTTCTTAATACAAATCAATACTTTACCTTACTTACTTACTTAATATCTTACAAATATTTTTGAAGTAAAACTTCTTTACGCACGCTTGACTTAAGGAGTAAGCTGGTGATGAGTTGCGAAAAGATGTTCCCAGTTATTCTATCAAGACAGATTTACAAGCATGGCAACTTTTTTTAAACAAATGCAATGCTTTCCTTTTACAGACTAAATAAAAACAATGTGTAGTCAACCAAATTTCCTTCATGTTCAGATACAATTCAAGGTACAAAGTACGGTACGGAGCAGTGGGGACCGAGGAACCCACCACTCATCATGAGTCGACCATGTCTCAGTTCACAATATCCCAATTTGTACAGTTGGTGATCAAAACACGACACGTCGCGCAGATTGGCATGGCTTGTAAAAAGAAACAACTGTACGAAGCCTGAATATCCCTGAGGGAAGAAACGGTCGCTTCTATTCACCGTCACTACGCGACCACAAAAACAAAAATGAACAAATAAAATCGGATACGTCCCTGTGGGGTTATGATACCGCAAACAGATATTGACTTGCAAGGCTGTATAAACCTTTTATTTAGCTTCCGAAATGTTAAGTATAATTTTGTTTTTAATGAAATGTTCGATAGAATATTGCTGTAAAAATAACATAATTCTTTTAAATATCGCTAAAAAGTTATTTATTTAATGGTTATCCGCTGTAATTCATTTATATTTGTCGCTGTAAAAAGCTGTAGAAAACAGTTTTAAAGTAAAGATCATGTCTAAATAAAAAAAAAATTCCAATTCTCAATTCAAATATTTACTAACAATTTCAAATTTGAATGTTTAAGCAATTAATTATAATATTGAAAAATAAAAGACGGAAAACGAGACAAAACCAAATGTATTTGAAAAAAAACTATATTAAGATTAATAGACTAGAAGAAATATTGAAAAAAAAAACTAGAATACATTAAATAGAGTTATTGGTTATTAAATGCGCTCCAGATGTTTTGATAGAGCAAGTACCTAGCCAATCACGAGAGTAGATATTGAGCTTCTACGCATAATTTTAGCGTACGTGCGCGTTTTTGCAAAGACGTTTTAAAAGCGTATAGTAATTTATGTCAGTAGACGTTAGGAATTATGACAGTTTTGATAAAATATTTTTGTACGAGTTTTTATGTTTTTGCTGGCACGCATTTTTTCATCAGTAAATAATATTAGTCAGACATTCGCAACCCTTTGTTTTGCGTTTCTAATATATTTTGGCTCCGAAGCATTTTTTTTTTTAAAGACATCTAACTCCCGCAATAGCAATTACTCCTGTGTCGCGGGGGACTTTACAAACATACAAACAACGGACACAAAGAACACCCAGATTCAGGTAGGATATGAACCCACGACCTGTAGCATAGCAGTCAGGGTCACTAACCACTAGGCCAACAAGCTAATTGAAATATTTTTGTGAACATATCTTACACTTGATCCATGGGTCAGTATTTGTAGAGAAGAACAAAACTATTTTATCGCATACATATACTACTTTTGTCAAGAGACTCGGAAATAAAATTGACCTAACGGAATTCGGATCCTTACCTTCACGCAATCATTGCCGTCAGCGAGCAAGTTTAATTTGATAAACCCAGTCCCAACAGCCGTACACCATTCAGCGCAGATACTTAATCAAAAACAATGCGGCCCGAGTTAATTGTGCTGAAATTTACGGGAGGACTGTACCCTGTTTGTTAGCTTAGGACAACTTATTAGAACAATTCTGTGACAAATGTTTGTAATTACTAAAAGGGATTGCATTGAAGAGATTTTTAGAGGACGTCTCGTTGTTGCTTTCGCAAAAGTTGAAGGAAATGTTGTCGGTACTTCGCCAGCTCTTTATTACTAGCGTGAGGTGTTTCGTGCCCTATCTTGATGTAATAAACTGAGCTTGGGTTATAAAGTGTACGTGACACAATATTTTATGTTTTGGGCTTGGGCGTTGGTGGAAGGTTTTGAGCGTTTTCACAGAATGTGTATCTAGATTTTTTGGTGAATCTGTCTGGAGAAACGGTTGTAAAAACTTAAACTACTTTGCTTTCTATATATTACATTGCAATTATTGGTTCGTTGGTTTATCATATTTTAGGGAAAAAATATTGGATATTGAAATATTTTTTGTGTTAAACATTTTCAATTCGAAAAATATTTTCCTGGTGTAGATGTACATTTCTATGCAGCATAACTATTATCATTTTGCATGTCAATTTCAATGATATTTTATATTATGCGGACATTTTTGAACAACATACTTTCATTTATGTCAGCCCTATCTCTCACGAAATATTTGTTTTATAGTTCAATTTACAAATTTAATTTATCAGTATCAAAATAAAATTTTGGATTACTATATTAAAAATAACGCATTTTTCTAAAATTATTTCTAAAGTTGATACGTTATTCCCGGGGTCTGCTATAAGACTTAGGGTCTTAATTTGAATGACACCTTTTACATCCTGTAGTGTAGATATTTGACTCTAAACATGACCGATAACTTCAATTGTTATTCAAAATGTAACTCCTCCTTCGAGAACTGTTCCAAAGCTAAGTGATGGATCGATGGTGCAATGCAGATACAGTTTAGAGATATATCTTAGTCTAGCTTGAACTTATGGCTGAAGTTACAAGCGTCTATTCTCTGAGATACTATCTCTGTAGGATATAGCAGTATACGCCTTTGATTCAATGTTTAAATTTAAGAGTTTCAAGATTCACCTCTCAAATGACTTGCAACATTCATGCGTGTTGTATACTCTCATAAAAGAAATTACATAAGATTCTACACTGGCAACAAAACACATATGCTAAGGATGTTCTTTACGCTGTCCGATGAGCATTTTGTGAACATTCACTATGCGTTACCAAATCTAGGTAGGGCTAACAATTCAATTGAACTAATTACCATTATAAATTGTATGTACCACATTGCATTGCAAAATCGGAAAAGTATTTAATCTCTTCTTCTTCTAAGAGCTATTATGTTTTACTCTCTCTGTTTGCATCAACTTTATGTATCTTCGGTGAACAACAATGTCATTCCGTTGTTCGTTGGAATTTAACCAACTAAAACAACAAGGTGGTCCGTCAGTGCTGCGACGATATGGCCTCAACCGTCCACCGAGCGCTAGCCCGCAAAGTATCGAGCGAGCTTCGTCTACCTGGGCGACGTCCTGACTCACATGGACATCACAATATTATTTTCGGCCAACAACTGGTAACAAGTAATAACTCGTTACATTATCTGGGTACGTCAACCTCCCAAATTCTCTAGAGAAAACAAACCCTCGTGATGGCATGTTATTAACGTGTTGTTACAGTTTAGCATTTAAATAACAGAGCTGTATTTCGCTAAGACATGTTTATACATGTATTAGAGTGCTCAGGGATGTCTTTATATCTTTAGGAACGCATAAATTGGCAGTTCTATTAAGGAGGTTCTCCTTTCGAGAGTAAATCTTGTGCTATTCTCCTGAGATTACCTATTTGTGGTTTAGAGAAAAGACTTGGTTTTGTAATAATTATGTTTAACGTCTTTATTAAGAGCACATTTACAAATAAAGCTAATTTAACTAGAAGCATTTCAGTACTAATGTTCACGTCATTCATACCACAGTGCCTTAAGACAAAAGTCCTTAATCAGCCTGTCCTACCTGTAATGGCTTACGGTGCCGAGATGTGGACACTAACGGTTAAGTTCGTCCACTAGCTTAAAGTAACTCAGTGAGCTATGGAAAGAGCTATGCTTGGTGTGGTGAAGAGAGCTGACGATCGAGCTCAGTGACGTACATTAGGAGATGCCTATGCCCAGCAGTAGATGATGAAAAGCTGATGATGATTATGATTACAGTAGTAAGATATATTTAAATAATCGGTGTTGATAAATAGGATTTGTGGGACATGTTTCTCGTATTCTAGTATACCTTTTGTTCAATTGGCATTTTTTAATACAGCTACGCATCCATCCCACCTCATGGTAAGTACCTACCAGTAAATGCTATCAGTACCAGTGCTGTCACAAGCACATAGCTATTATTTAATAGTCTTTTGGCGATCAAACTTCCCGACTGTGAACGCAGCAGCAAGAGTAGCGCAGTGTTGTATTTATTTTTGCATAGAAGGACGAAAGAGCTCCTGATCCAAATTAGGTTAAGAACAAAACAAAATGTTGTATTACCACACTACATCACACAAAGCCATCTAAATACTTTCGACGTGTGGGTATGCAATTATGCATACATGGGTATCAATTACAGGTATTTTAAACAGTTTAACTTGTGTAATAGAAGGCGTGAACTAACAGCTGTGATATTAAAATAGTGGTATATCCACATACGTACGCATTTTTATTTTCGGAAGTAAAATACAGGAAATGAAAAAAATCAGCTTTAAAATTTTATAGTCGGTTGTAGACGCAATAAATGTAAATTATACTTTACAAGATTCAATAACGCCCATAGAACTGTCACTAATACAAACTAAAGAAACTTAGAGCCTTATTACATTTTACGGTAGAAAAATATGACTGTTTTTGGCTGGCGTCGTTCTGAAATCGGTATGTGACAGTTCTATTTTTCAATCTTGAGACTGCTAATTTTTTTTAATGCATGTGTGGCACAGTAACTTTTGACTTGCTTTTGACACTGATTTTATGTATGCATGTAGTTACTTGTGACCTTATACACGCGAGGTCCGTTATTGGTGTATTAAATCGATTTTTTATCCCTTTGGGAATCCTTTCTTAACGTTTACCTACTCCATATGAGTTACCTACCTGCCAAATTTCAAGTTTGTAGCATTTATACTTTCTAAGGTTTCTTGGTTAATCCGTGAGTGATACTTCGCATTTATATATATGTACATACATAATATACTAAGTATGTAGGTAGATATGTATATATGTCTAATTTCTAGGACGTTCTTAAACCCTACATCTTATGACGAATCCTTCCAAATATGAGGTGTCATTAGATTTGTCTGTATTATTTCGGTTTTTAAAAAGTATTTTGCAAGCAGGTAGGTTTTCTGTTTAATTTGATAATTATCTTGTTCGTAACATACCTCTTAAGGTTTTATTAAAACAAGATGCTTATATTTTCATTTTATTATGCAATTACTCACAATACATGGTTCAGATAAACGAGCGGCGCATGTGTGTTCACAAAGTCTTTGCAAATTGAAAATTTATACGACCATTTTAGATAAAATATTTGCTTTGCGAGTGGCGTGCCACGGGAAGCGTCATGTTGAAGATTATAACCGCCGTTTTATGGTATAGTAACTTCTACTTTTTCCATTTTCTCATAAAGGTCAAGTCATCATTATATAGATGGGTTGACAGTCTCTGGATTCTTTCGGAGCCTCGATTTGGGATAGCATCCGAAGGTTTGCTCCAACACACTGGCAAATAGTGATATTAATTATTTGTAATACGGTATTATCTGTTATATATTGTTATTCTAATTTTATTTTTAACAAAGCAACCTATTGTTGCTGCCACATTGTGTTGTCTCTAGCCTTTATCTGGCAATGGAACAGTTACTTAAATCACACTATTCACACTAAATGCGACAACCAGTCCTCTATGCAGAGGACTCAACGCGGAGGAAACGGCCGCCTACGTTGTCCTGGAGTGCGAGTGAGTGGCCACACAACGGGCAAGTATCCTAGCGGGAGCGAGATCGCTCCTAGAAACCTGTGAACGCTCCAGGAGGCTTCTGTGCTTCTGGAAGGAGCTAGGCCGGCTCAACTAGTCAGCTTATCTGAACGCGTAATGGACCATCTATGAGTCTAGATGCGGATACAGAGCCCTATACCAATACCAATATTAATCACTGAAGGGGCATGGGCAAAATATTTTGTGTAACTGTGTTCTCCCAACTTTCCAAATTATAGTTGGGAAAATGTGGGTGTTTAATACATCTCTGCCTACCTCTTAATGAATACATATGTATGTATAAAGTAATAAATTATTTTACTTATACTTCCTTACTTATTGTTGGTCTAGTGGTCAGTGATCGTTCCGGATGTCTTAATAAAAGCTGTTCCCGGATCCCTCCTATTTAAGGCGCAGTACGGCACACCGTGTGGTTTTAGTCGGTTCGATTCCGACACACCGCCCCATCGTAAACCCCGGTGGGGTGACGGCCCGAGGGGGTTTCCACACGCACAAAAAAAAAAAAGTGGTCAGTGATCGTCCAAACTGCTGAGCCAAATGTTGTGGGTTCGATTCCCACCCAGGACAAATAATTGAGTGATGAGCATGATCATTTTGTTATGTGCCTGGGTGTAATTTATCTATAATATAATTATGGGGTTTTTATAGGATTTACTATCGCACACTCGTTCGAAAGAATAATCCTTTATCGGATTACTAGGCGCAGACGGATGTTCTATCCTTTCATTGTCGAAACACCAACAAGTTAGGAATCACTAGCGTAGTAGCCTAAATCGCATAATCTTGAACGTTTTAATTTAACCTCAAATGCTTGTTTACATTCATTTTCAAGTATTAGAAAATTGTCATTAAAATCGTGAACTAAAATCAAGACTCATTACGAATTTGACAGCTTAAAATCGTGTTAAAAGCTTTTTAACACCGTAAAGCCAATTAGGTATGCTTACGGTTAGGTTAGGTTATACTAAGCTAAAATTTACAAATCAAAAACATTTATCTATGAGAGCTGTGTTGATGAGAAATGAAAACATTTATGCTACTAAATAAAACAATTTGATTTTATTCCCTAAGCCACTCTGTACTGACAGCTGTCACGCTGTCTACGTTTCTGGAACACAACTAAAAGTTCTTAAAACTACTTAGGGGGCAAAAATCACATAGAAATAGTGTGTTAACATTTTTAACATTTGTTCCACCAGTACTGTCATTTGTGGGTTGACAAATCTGTTTTCCTCCACCTCACAGAGCCTTGGTAAACCTACTCATTAGTGAGAAAACAGCTCGACGTTAGTAATACTAATTAATCGGGTTTTTCTTTGTAGGTACTTTACTAGGTGCTGCTTCAATTGGAGCATAAATCTCAAACTCTTAGAAAATAATGAGACGTCTTAAATCTTGGCCTTCAACTTTTAATAAAATCAAATGTCGGTTCCAATTGTTAAATATAATAATAGACCAATAGTGTTTCATGTTCACGAGCGTAAATGGACCGCGCCCTGGGGACAGATAACGAATAATATATTTTGGCGGGTTTTCCAAGCAAACGGTGCCTTCATACGCAATGCGGCATTACGAAAGCATCGTGTGAATGTTCCTTTTTCGAATTTTAAAAAGCTTATTAACAGAATTTAAATTTAAATATTTCTTTTTTCAAATTGTGGCTTGGTCATGTCTTCACAATAGGGTAGATGGCTGTCAAGCCAAATTAGTATCGTTTTAGTAAACGTCTTGGACGTTAGGGTCGGTACATTTTTGTATGAAATACCTAGACATGATGTCACGCCTTACTGTTGTCAAATCATTCACTTTTAATGTTAATTTGTCGATTATAAAATAAATTAAAAACGTTAAATTTAAACTGAATGACTATTTTCACTATGTCATATTATTTTATTGCTCGCCTTGGCAATGTAATTTATTTTGATGATAAAAAAAAATTAGGGATCTACTCAATTGTTCTTAAGTGTGTCTGACCACATTTTATGTTCTTATTTGACCGTAGTACTATGGAATCTTATAGTCATATCGTATATCCATTTAGGCATACTTAGATTGACCTCTTTTGATGGTCAGTACCCATATATTAATGCTACTATAAATTGTACCTATTTAAAATTTACAATGCTTAAACAGATTATTTTTGTAGAAAAGGATCCATCACTTAAAAAAAAAACCCAATATGTAATTAGGCGGCTTTGTCAACCATATCTTAACTAAGGGCTAAATCCTATTTATGAATATGTTTGTCTCTTTTCAAAGATTATGAGAGAGAATGAGATAGAAAACAAGTATACAGTGTTTCCTACACTGTACACTTGTTTTCTATCTCCTTATCTCGCAGGCTAAATACCTACTATTTATGAATGTTTGTCTCTTTTTAGTGTGAGTTTTTCGTTTCATCGAATTTCAAATCACAACAATCACTAATAATTCCAGTATCCAACTCCAGCCTTCATCATACGATGAGCTCCAAGACGTCAGATTTCTGTATTGTCATCCAAACTACATAACATAGACATAGTATCAATTTGATACGACAATTAGAAGCAGGTTAAAATTAACGTCCAAGACTTGTTTACGTTGTAATAAAAGCGTGTTAAAAGTAACTGTTTCCAAGGAATAAATTAGATAATAACTTCACACATCTCACATACGTCTGTCTGAACCCAAACTAGGCAGAGCCTGTACTATGATAACCAGACCACTGATAAATATATTTATATATTTCTAAATACATACATACTCGTATCCCACTAATATTATAATTGTGAAAGTTTGGATGGATGGATAGATGTTTGTTACTCTTTAACGCCAAAACTACTGAACCGATTGCGGTGAAACTTGGTATGTAAATAGCTGGAGACCTGGATTAACATATAGGCTACTTTTTATCTCGATATTCCAACGGGAATCGGGACTTACGCGGGTGAAACCATTATAGATAAATTACTCCCAGACACAACAAATAATCATGCTCATCACTCAATTATTTGTCCTGGGTGGGAATCGTCCAATCAACCTTTGGCTCAGCAGTCAGGATCACTAACCAGTATACCAACAGGTTAGGTAACATTGTAACGTCATAAAAATATAACATTTATGGCTATAAAATATTAAACCTGTGCAAATTTTAGAGAAGGGAAACTAAGTAAGTTTCCTACCTCATTTATCACATTATTTTAGGTGTAGACATAACCTCTCTTTTGTGATTCTGTTCAAACAATGTCACGAAATTATCACCTTTTTGGAGGAAACTAAAAGTTTTGGTATGTGCCGAGTAAAACGTGGAATTGCACAACTTTTAAGTACGTGTTGAGAAAAGAAATTATCCTACTAATATTATAAACGTAAAGGGTGTATGGATGTTTGTTGCTCTTTCACGCAAAAACTGCAAAACCGATTGCCATGAAACTCAAAATGTAGACACCTAGAGATCTGGATTCACGCATGTGCTACTTTTTATCCCGATATTACAATGGCATCGGGACTTATAAAAGTGAAACCGCGGGGCGCTGCTAATAATCTAAACTAATAATATAAAGAGGAAACATTTGTGTGTATGTTTGTAATGTTTTCACACAAAAATTACTGGACCGTTTGCGATAAAACTTAGTATGTAGATACCTGGAGACCTGGATTAACGCATAGGCTACTTTTTATCCCGACATTCGTGTTATAAATAAACATTATGCGAAAACGGCTACAAGAAGCTACATGCGTCCAGTGTATATGTATGTTGGCCTGAATAAAGTCGCAATTCAGGTCGTATAGCGCTAATTATCTACAGTGACATGCCTAGAATTTACCTCTACTTCTATCGTGCGCCGTTAGGGTTGCCTTTTTTATAGAATTAATTAATCTGATTATTGAAGTACCAATAAGTTATGTGCCTATTACTTTATTTTTGTGAACAAATAAACCTAGGCAAGTGCTTTAACTCGATAGTCTAGATATGAACGAATACATAACCTAACGTGCGGCCTACTTTACAAAAATAAATACTTTTCTTAATTTATTCCTTAGAGTACCTATGTTACCTCTTTTTTTAATAGTCTTGTTTTCTGATTTTGAGCGTCATAAAGATAGAGTTGTTCTGTTTTGTAAATTTAATAATAGACACACACATGGAAAAATAATCGGTACTATATGAAACATATTTAAAAAGACAGCGATTGCTGTAAGCTATGTAAGTCGGTACTGCCGGGGTTCACAGGGATTGCCTTGGGTACACCTGAGGCCCTGGCTATAAGACCCGGTGATTGAACACTGTGTGGTTTTATTCGGTTCAAGTCCGACGACCTTGCCGTTTGGCCCGGTGAGGTGATGACCCGTGCACACATTAAAAAAAATTTAAGTCGGTAAAATTCATAAAATACACTTTGTGTTTGATCGTTCCATATTAATATATCGTGTGTACGGTCTGTGCAAAAAGATTTCAAACAAAATAAAGCTAATTACTAAATAGTACTCTTAAGTTTTTCGGCTAGCACAATAATAACATTTTCTACTTTTATAAAATTGTCAACCACACCAAGAATATTTAGGCGCCAACGGAATTACTTTGGTCCCACATAAAACGGATTACAATTTGCTTCCCTGGCAAAGAAAAGTAGGCCACTAGAAATATTCTTTTTTATATTCTACATAATTTTTAACAGCTTGTATTTAGGTGTTGCCAAATACATCCTATTTAGACAATTGCCTACATATTTGGCTTGACTCGAGTTCAGAAATATATTTTTATATGTTTGATTCATATCTCAAACATAGATACAGTTTTTTTTTCATTTTAACTTTTAATTCCTGCCTTCCAGGACCAGCCTTTAAAGTTTTGTTTATTTAAATTGTTGGCAACATTTACAGAGTAAGTAATATTGGTGTAGCCCGCGAATGAAAATTATTGTTCTTAAACAGAAATGAGGCACAGATTTACAATTTGTTTAACTAGCAGTTTTGATTGACTATTGTTCCTTTGTTTATATTCGCATGAAGCTCAATATCGTCAACTGATATATTTTACATCCAAATCATTCAAAACACGTTAATAATTCCGCAGGAGATTCGTGCTACTTTTCAATGTGATGTTCACCATTTATTTAATTTCTTATTAGTTTTAATTCGGACTTAATCACGGTAGTATTAATGAGATACGATCTAATTGCACCGATCTTGGGTCAGCAGTTAACTTGTACGTAAAAACCAATCTGTATTTAAAATGTATATGTATAAGTCGCGAGTATTGGACAAGCTCATGTTAAGTTTAATATAAAATGTGAACGTACATTTGAAATTGCAATTTGTGGCTAGATTAAAGCTGAAATGTATTCCGACCCGCAATTTCTCTACGAAACCTCTATTTAGTTATAGTGAGTTTGACAAAAACGTGGCAATAAATCTAATTCAATGTCCGTCTCTTCATCTGAAGACAATTTTTTGCGGTTACAAATTTACCGACACCATTTTGCTGACACTATCGGTTAATGTGAAGACATATTATCTGGTAGGTGATGAAAATTAGTATCACATTAACACCTTTTCCGGTTCACTGGATAAGGGTTCCTTACGAGAATAAATAAATCATCATAGAGAATAGCTCTATGATGTCGTACAACTGTTTTGTATTTGTTTGTTTTTTTTCACAGGTTATTTTTAAAGAAAGTACTTTTTTTTTGACCTTACCTGGACGTGGGATTGGTCTGTCAAATACATTTCGTGACCTTAACCAATTGACATTGTTAAAAATCACTTTCATTTACTGTCTCCACCTGTTTTGCCTTGGTTAAGTAAAGTGACTGTGTTTATTGTAAATTAGACTCAAAATCAAAATCATTTATTTCAAATGAACCAATTATATGTATTTTAGAATAGTCAGCTAGAAAGAATAGCCAGTTAGACTAAGTCAGACGTCAAGTAAGTTGCCTGTTCCAATACGTAGATTCTGTGGAGCAGAACAGGCAAGCAACTCCAAGGATATAGAGAGATAAGTCTCTGGTTGCATTTCTTATAATCGCAAACGATATTTGAGGACTCTGTATAATTTGTATTTAATCTGCGTATATATTATGATAAATACATTAGGAGTACAATTCCAATCTACTACTAAGGCAAGCTTGCTATATTTCGGTCGGAGGGTTTTAAAAAATACTTATAATGTGTGATCCACGTTATTGATACAGATTACGTATAGCCAGCTGGCGGCCCAAACGCATCGGACTAGAAAACTTTGACATCATCAAAGGTTATTATGAAATACTTATAATAAATTTGTCTAATTTTTTAGGAATCGATATCATATATTATGTAAATTAAATTATATATGCCACAACATACGTTGAACAGGTGGCATATGTCTCTGAGAGAGTTCAATGACGCGAAATTTTTGATTTAATAGGTCAGTAGTATTTATTGAATATAGTCAAATATTTAAATGTTAATGAATTAAAATTTGGAATATAAATTTTATACATTTTTTTTATATAAAGTCATACCAACCAATCACAATATTATTATCTAACTGTAAACTATTAGAACACATAGTTCTGCCTCTGCTTCTACTGGGCAGAATATCATTTTGCGATAAACAATTTATTTTTTAAACCCTGCGGTTATTTTTTCGAGTCGGGGATATTTTAAATTTATAATTTATGATTATACATTAGGTAAATCAACATCATACAACAACAACAGGTCGGCTATTTTTTAAACATCTTTCGTACCGTCGAGAAACGCATAGTATCCCATGCTACTTTTAAAATATCCAACTTCCTTAGGACTTACTCTATTTTTTATTCGTAAGGCACAGCTAAACTACTCAGCTATCATTCAGAGTCGTAGGTGCCGACAATGGGTTGTCGTCGGGGATCCGATAACAGATGGCGTGGCTTACTGCCACCAAGTGAGACGATTTGGCTGTAATGTTACTATTATTATTCCAAGTACCCTAGGGCTATGGTACGAGTTACTACTACCGTATTTTTTTGCTACTTGGATGATACACACTCCTTATAACTGCTACGTTGACCTAATTTTTAAACTTGATTTAATGATAATCACTTGAGACACACACGATCATCTGATCCCAAACTAGGCAGAGCCTGTACTATGGTAACCAGACTGCTGATAAACATACTTATATATTTCTAAATACAAATAATATAATATTTAAATTACACCCAGACAAAGAGCAAATTATCGTGTTGAAACATTGGTGTGTAAATAAACACCGTGTGTTTAAGTACACACACGATTGATGTACGAAGAAACCCTGTACATAAGATGTACAGGGTTTTTCAACAGGGTTTTCAAAACAACCATTGCAAGTAATTTTGCTACAATTTTTATTTTATTTTAAAGGAATTCAATGATATTATGTATGGAATATAATTTTAGCCAAACAGCCGAAGTGACTCAGCTGTAGGTGGTGTATCCTGGTGAACCAATTTTGGACGACATCTTCGCATAAATGGGGCTTAATTTCATGAAGAATGCGAATTATGTTGCCTTCAGGGCGGCAATTGTCTTTGTCTGCACAGACCAGAGATTTCACGAATCCCCACATAAACTAATCGAGTGGTATTAAGTCCCACGATCTCGGTGGTCAGTTGATGTCGCCACCACACGAGATGAACGAAGCCCTAGAACGTATCTTTTAATAAATTCAATGTTTCCCCTGCAGTATGGGAAGTGCCGCCGTCCTGATGGAGCCACATATTTGGGAGATTTATGCCATCTATCCTAGGCCACAAAAAATTGTTATCATCGTCTGATATCGATCGCCAGAACGTTAGGCAAACAGAGCACTGGTTTTAGTGCAGGAATGAAGTTGTGTAGGTACACTTTATTTTTTATTCTTGTGTAAAAGAAATTAAGCTGTTTGGGTTAAAAGGTTCACTGGAAGAGAGGAGAACTCGAACTCCTAAATCAATCAATGTATACGGGTTCGTCAGTAATGGTGGCCGGCGCCTACCGAGAATGACTGGCTAAGCTCGTCGTCGCTTGTATACCGTCGAATGCCTCAAAGAAATAGATCTGATGTAGGAGACACCCAAGGGTTTTAGTTAGAACACAAAAATAAAAATTGGACACGTGTAAGTCTGACTCGCGCACCGAAGGTTCCGTAAGCAAATAAACGTGTAGATACGTACGGTACGTCCATCTCGGGAATCAATTCTCGAAGTTGTTTTTCCAAAAAATAAACTTAACTTTGCAGATTTAAAAATGTTCTAGTCCAATAAGAAGTATCCTATAGGTTTTGAAATGTTAAAATTTTTTAAAATTTAAGGCTTAAATAATTTAATTTGTTAAAGCTTTAAGGGACCGCAGACATATATATTTGATGTTAATTTCAACTTGATGCCTCCAGGGGTCCTGAGCAAAAGGATTGACGAACAGACGGACAACAAAGTTATCCTATAAGGGTTCCTTTTTCAACAAAACGAATATACTGTCTCAGTAGGTGGCTTCAATTTAATCAAATTTCTGCTGTATCCTGCCTCCTAAAGTAATTTTAATTTAAGTTCTAAATTATTATTCTGCCTATGTTAAGACAATAAAATACATGAATAAACATAACACGGAGTTTTGATTGATGGAGAAACTTAGCAGACAAATAGCCTCAAGTTACCCGAACCTTGAGCTATTTGTTAATACAGAATTGATGGTACCTATTTACGTAAAATAGTTATTCTTATGGGTTTAATGAGTAAATATTTCAAAAAGATTTTTAAAGTAGTCTTAGGATATGGTTTGCTAAATATGAACAAAACAATAAGGTTTTTGAAAGATCTCTTTCACATAACAACAGATTTTTTTATTGTGAAAACAAATTTAAAAGGTTAATATGGTGTTTTGTTGGAAAACATCTTTGCACCTTGACAACTGAAACCTCTTTCCTTTCGGAGAGACGTTGCTGCTTGCGGTTCCGCGGATTTGGGAGTAGTTCACACTATGGGCCATTCTGTTTTTCCGCGTATCGCTATGATTATCAGAAGATACAGTAGAGAAACGGCGCGGACGGTGTTGGTGGTAGAGGTAGCCAAACAATTACCGCATGAGAGAAGACACACAAGACTCTCGAACGCTCTTCACGTATCTCCACAATTAAAACTTATACTACGCCTGCGTATTGACTACTTTCGCACACACTGCACTCGCCTTATAACTGGCTCCTACAACACAGTATTTACTAGTGCAGAAGTCAGAGAATCCTGACATTATTATAACACAATTACTGTCAATAAAGAATTATTATTATTATTATATTTAAAAAAATTATTGTTCTTGTATTGGTGGTTCGTCATGTTCCCTTGAAATAAAAAATTATATTAAAATACTCAATAATCCTTTGAAAGATTAGAATAGAGTTAACGATCTTCGAACGGCTGAAAAGACTTTCTTGAATTGTAGGTTAAAAAAAAACTAAGTTAAAATCGATTAATCCGTTTGGGAGCTATGATGCCACAGACAGACACACAGATACACACTTATAACATTCCTGCTTTATGCCTTGGGGGTATTAAACATAAATTTAAAACTCCCCCCACTTGAAAATCCCTTCAACGATTAGAAAAGAGCTGATTATCAGTTGAACAGATTATCTTAAAATATATCTAAGAAGCCCGATCAATTCAGAGTAAATCGGTCCATTCGTTTGGGAGCTACGATACCACAAACATACACACAGACACACCAAACTTAACACCCCTCTTTTAGCTTCGGGGGTTAAAAATAATTGCAAAAACAAAAATCATTCTCCATGACACATAAAATCCTAGTGTTGAGGCTTACGTACTAAGCAATAGTCTACCGTATCCTATATTGTTGATGACTACTGTTAATTACCTATTTAATTAGTAGTGACGGATATTTGCTACAGATGGGATTGACAGCTTAACTTATAAATGTGTGAGATTTGTTACGGGCATTGATGATTCTGGTAATCACGAATCGAATAACTTTTCACAGTCTAATAAACAATGATAAGAACCACATCTCATTATTTAATCTACCACAAATTGTTATTAGCATCACTAGTCTATAAGACACAACATTGTGATTAATCACAAATTTGCTGTATGAGTTATATTTATCTCTCACTAGTATACTACAATAAATATCTTTCGTAAATGTCTTAAGTATAATTAATGACAGTCTTGTACTTGCACATTAAATTTCTGTCCAACAAGCTCATATTCCTTTGGAAAGTTTCCAACATTCGTATCGGGATTGTCACGCTCCAAAATATTGTTGTCATATATTTGACGTTGTTTATTGAATACGTAATATGGTTTCTTGTTCTTGCGTTAGTTGGGTTTACTAATTTTGTCCATGGTTTGCAAGTATTCTTATTCCATTTTTTTATGAATTCTTAGTATTTTATTTCTGCATATCTATGTCTGTCTCTATTAAAAATATGTTAAGCGATGGAAGCTTTTACTCGCAGCGTTAATGTAGAAATTTCCATCATTGCAGATATAAATTCAATCATTGCAAGGTATCCTATGTCCATTTCATGATGATATTCATGAAGATGATCTGATATTTATTTAAAGCGAGCAAGCTTAACAAAACAAATAAAATATTTTACAAAGTCATATTCGCATTCATAATATTAGTGATGATAAAAATGTACGAATTTAAAATACTTACCCGTCCCTCAAAAATACCTTCAATGGTTAGATAAGAGCTGATCATTTTCGAACACTCTCGATCAAGTCACATTTTAAACAAAGAAAACCTAAACCAAAATGGGTTCACCCGTTTAAAAGCTATGATGCCACAGATAGACACAAATACATAGGTACGTTTTTGCGTCGTGGTTAAAACGTGATAGTCTTGGTTGCATACTCCATATTATGTCTTTTAAATATGTTTTAACCTCCTCAGGACATCTGACAGCAAAATGAGTGTTTTTTTTTTTTCGACTGGGCTCTCATTACACCATATAATAAGTCAATAACAAATATGGTTATTTTATCTACATGAAGGCTGTGTTTTGACTTGTGTGAGTTTGAATAAGGCACAAGAATTATATTTTTATAGACTACTGATACCGTGGGTTTTCCATTACAAGTATTCTTGTTAACCTCTCCAACTAAACTATATATATCGAACTAAACTATATCTCCAACTAATGCTTGGGTTAGGAGTGGAGCCAGTTGTAGTGTGCGGGTTCAATCCTCCTTTTTTTTTGCTGACAAGGTGGAAGATCCTCATGAATGTACTCCGTCTTTGAGAGTAGCGACGGGGTCTATCGGACTCTAACCGACTAAAAACCAAGCCGGTGTTCCGCTGCTTGCCAGGGCACGGAAAATTGGCATTGCATTCTTCCCCACCCCCAGACAGGCAGTGATCCATCTGTACCAAGACGGGTCTCGTCATCTGGCGCTACCATAACCTGCACTCCGCATTCCTCTGAGAAGCGCATGCGGAACACTGTACGCTGCCTCTTGGCCCCGTATGTGTATGGTTCAGACCCTTAACCTCCTAATCGCGTGTCTAAAGCTTCAGCAATAACGCTACCGTTTCCTTATGTCCTTCAATTTAATACAAAATTCAAACTGGTAAAAACGTTATTAAACAGTTACTAGCAAGATTTTTATTTCAGATTAAATAAAAAAAATACTGACATGTAAATAAGCATTACCTTCTTATATTTTTGCACAAATATGTGTTTTATTGCTTAAAATATTTTTCCTTAAGCCCCTCAATTTGTTCCAACGCATTAAGGTTTATATAATATTCACAAACCAAGGATACGACAAAAAGAAATGGTTCTATGTTTGAATTAACGATGGCTTAACCATTTTAGTAAGGACCCAAGCTAAAGAAATTATCATAAAAATGAAACCAGAGATATATTTTTTCTCGAGCATAACTGAAACTCAGGAGCATAATATTAAATTAAAAGTCAGGTGCCTAACATTTCTTAGGAACATAAATATACGTAGGTTAGGTACTTGCGGTCCCAAGATAAACCCTTGAAAGACGCTAGTATTATTAGATTTATATAGAACGTTTAAGGCACAAATGAAAGGAAAAATCAAAGCCATCATTCTGTCAATACCTTATATTTACGTAATTCCATCAACGTTATCATCATCACTCAAGGACATCCATGGCTGAATATAGGATTTTACAAAGATGTGTAATGAAACTGTTAGTTATCAAATTTCGTTTATTTAAATCACTACATATCATAAAACAAAGACCCCCGCCGCGTCTGTCTGTTTGTTTGTAATAAACTGATAAACTACTGAACGGATAATCATGCAGTTTCACACCAATAGACAGAGTGATTCATGATTAAGGTTAAGCAAGTTCACCTTACAGCAGTCCATGTTACTATTTCTATCCTAATTTAGGTACTATATAACACATTTAAGGGATGTGCTATAAATAATGTAATCAAATACAAAATTACGTCATTAGGCAAATTTTGTATTTGATCTCATCCTGAATTTGTGCTAATAAGCCTTTTCAGTCTCTTTTCTCCGTAACGAAAGAACATTCAGAATATTCTACTTATAGCCTTGGATTACTACTGTGTTATCTTGATTTTCCTCATTACTGTACTGAGAAAGATTCTCACAAGAAAATCCTATCCATCAAATCATATTTTTGTTTAATCCCGGGTTTGCTTAGATCAAAAACATGTTGAGCAATAAATATTTGTTTGAGATGTATCTGATTATTTGAAACATAAAATTATTGAATCATCAATGGTATTGCTGTATCGAGTGTTGTAAAATGTGTGTTCAAATAAACAAATATATGTGTAAACTATATGTGTTTTCGTTTGAACATTTCCAGTACTCCTTAGTAACTTTAATAAATATAATAAATGTATATATTTGTTTTTTTTAGTACCTACTTACTTTCACTGGGTTTTGAATGTTTTTTGCTTTTTATTGCAATAGACATAACTTTAAGGCTAACGTCATACTAGCGGTATTAGAGGTCGAAATTCGACCGTAATTTGTTACATCATTTGTTAAATCGCCGTTATCGACAGTGAAACAAAACATTTTAATTTTTTTCATAGACATATAAGCACAAAATTGCTTTTTGTTTAATAAACCTCAAATTATTAGAAAATATTCTTATCTGGAAACACCAAAAAATTAATTAGAATTTTAGGTTTCGAGAGTTCTGACATCAAATACGAGTGGAGAGACAGTTAATCGAATCATGTCGTTTGATTACAATTCTCTCTCAAATCAAAGATAAAGGCAATTAGAAACTTTATCGTTGACTTATCTTGTTAAGACAGGAGAAAACTTTAAGTTTAATTCTGGGGCTCAAGTTGAGCACCGTTTAGCACATTGAAGAAATAATATAAGGAATTATCACAGCTTTATTGTGATTTTCTGTTTAAATTTTATAGGGTAATGAGGGTCACTAATAGGATCCGTGAAAATTTTATTCGACCTGTTTTAGTACCGTGCTTCACTGCATGATCTAACTTACTATACTTATTAAAAAAAAAATTGGGAACCCCAAAATTCGAGCTGACGTAGCACGTAGCGTAAAGTGAGATAGTGTAAAGTTGCAGAGATGGTCAGAGTTGCAGAATATATTGTGTTCTGTTTTGTTGAATGGTTGTGGACATAATTGTCACTATTCTTACCTTAGATAAGAAGTCATGGCATTTTGATTGCATGTGATAGTCGCTTCACCCCTTGAAAAAGGGCCTCTGTTGAGCCCATAACTGTTCAGGCGTTCCCAAAGTATACCCGTACTTTCCGAATGTCCTCTATTTAATGCTAATTTAGAAAGAGATGAAATACTTATTATTATAACACATGTTAATTTTCTATGTTGCCTGGCAGTGCTGTGTATGTCATGCTCGCCTAGAAGTCGTGCAGTGGTAGCGTATGTGTCGAGGCGTTGGGTTCCCTTTAATATGGTTGAGCTGGACGATGGCTGGCGCGTTGGCCGTGTTCGTGAACGAGTGCCATTGGTCGGGGCTTGTCATCTTCGGACTGCTATTACTTAAATAAAAATATAAAAACAGTATTTTGAGCGACTGTTTATAATAGACATTGTTGTAGCTAGAAATTAAATACTTATTGGAAAATAGTGTCCTTCAAGTTTCTTGTCTGTTCTTCTCATTGGAACAGGGAACTGGCTCCACGACTGTCTTAGTCTGACTGACTCCTACTCAAACAATTTAAAAATATCTAGATATAATTGGTTTAATTGAAATAAATGATTTTGATTTAAATTGACTGACACACACAAACAGAATAAGATTTTGCATGTAAGGCTTCATTGCAGAAATAGTTCTTTTAATTAAATAAGAATTCTATTGATTTTTATTTTTATTTAATCATTTAGGTCCTATACTATATGACCACATTTAACACTGGAAGAAAGGAATGTTCTAAATACTTATAATGTACATCAAAATACAAAATGACGTCATTTCTCATCTTATCTGTGTGCTGATAAGCTTCCTCAGTCTTCTTTGTACGTAATGAAAGATGGAACGTTCAGAATATTCTAATGATTACCTTGGATTACTGCTGTTTTATCTTTATTTTGCCTTGTTATTGGAAAAATGTTGATACGAGAACATTGTATCCTTGATCTCTTATTTTTTGTTTCATCTCGGCTTTGCTTTGATGAAAGACATGCTGAGCAATACATATTTGTGTAAAATGTATCTTACTATTTTAAACAAAAAATACTCACGGATATAATCCAGTAGGCACATCAATGGTATTGGCGTATTGAGTACTGTGGAATTTATGTTATAACTAACAGTTCCCGCGCGGCTTTGCTCGCGTGTGCATATTTATATATTTTGCGCCGAACCCTAAGCTTTTTCCAAAATAAAAGTAACCTTGGTTACTTCTTATAATACTAGCTATCTACCAATGTAAGTCCCGTGGAAATCGGACCACCCTTCCGGAGATTAGCCGGAACAAACAGACACACAGACAAAATTTTATAAACTGATTTAAAGGCATAGGTATCGTGCAAATCACTGTATGAGCTTAAAAAACTATTATTTTGACATTACAAATAGATGCTTCAATTTTATTTATTTGTATGTATGTATGTATTGATGATGTATTGATAAATAATTGTCTTTGTAATCTACGTGATATGTGTGTGATACCTACATAATTATGAACACCATTTAAATATTTTCAATATATCTTTACTGTTCAAGTATATGCCGATTGAAGTCTAAAACTGTAAGACCTACATGATACACATATTACAAATTCGTCATCAAAAATAATGTGAGAGAGTTATGCTGATACATGAAAATTTATTTGTGTACGCATAATGTATACAATATTGTAGCAATACCATTAGTTCTGTTTATGAAGTGTTCAAAGCTTAGCATGAGACTCCTCTGATTACGAAAGGGGTTTGGGGTCAGGAAAATAAGCCATAGCGCACCAACCATCGTAATGACTACTTTATACTTCACAAACATTGGAGAATATTATATAGAATATCAGGTACGAAATCGTCCTAACGATATTTTATATGCATACCAAAGAGTGCCAATTTGTGCAAATCATTCAATGTTTTCATTCTATTTTACTATGTAATTCTTCCTCATGTACTCGTAAGTGAAAAATTGCATCCAAAATATGTTTTAACATTTTCTGTTAAAAAATATAAAAATATTTTCTTTATGAATCTGAACTTGAAAATGTCTGTAAATAGATTGACCTTAAACTGTGCAATGTGTCAATGGCAGATCAGTTGGTTTAGATGTTAATAATTGGTTATAACCTTACTATAAAAATGTAGGTAACAGTTTTCCTTTTTTTCTACCTACTACCTGCTATTACAATTCTTTTAAAATAAAATTTAGAATAATAAATCCATCCATATTTAAGAGACGTGCTTTCCAACAAATAGCATTGCCCTTTTATTTATATTGAAGATGGTACTTTATAATCGACAACTTTTATATCTTTGTCTACAGATGTTAAGACGACTGGCCAGATGAACTCTATGGCTCCAAACTCCTGGGGCTGACAAGATGACATCGCCTGGACTTTTGGTCTTCTGCTCCGTGCTCACAAGGACGCTATGCGTTATTGCTCCACAGATACCAGGTAAAGATATCTACTGCTTTTTATCAGAGTGTATAGTAGAAGTGTAAAAAATCACAGAGCGGTTGCATCCACTTCGGGATTTTGCATAAAACGCAAAATGCATAATTTTATAGTTTTATGTAAAACGAGCATGAAATTTAAATTTTATATTAATTGTGGAAAGTATAATTATTGAAAATAATGTACAGTCAAGTTCAAAGTCCTTCATTATGCCAATGCCAAACATTAATTAGCTAGTTGACTTGTGACTTTGTAGTAAGAAATTAACAGTTAACATATATAAAAAGTCCGGCAGCATATTTGGGAACGTACCAAAACATATGCAACAATCTATGCAATAAAGATTATTCTATTCTATTCTATAATCAAAAAATGACTTTTGACCAAATCACGACACACTTTCTGCTTATTGGTTGACGAGGGGTATGTAGCAATTGGCAAAAGAAATCTCTGACACTTTACTAAGTACAACTTAACAAACGACGTTGAATATATGAAAAAGTTGGCTAACCTAATTTATTTTCGGGTCCGACTTTGAACTAGTTTTTTTCCGATAGCTATGATTTGATTGATTGAAGTTTTAGTTGATTGAAGTTATCTCTATCTGATTGAATTTCTAAATTTAAATTTTTGATTTTAATTTAGAACTGAATCCAGTTTGATTTAAATTACTTCTATGGAAATTCTTAAAAATAATAATAATATTTTTATTTTCTCACTTAGAATGTTTACAGTCATTTATATACTTAATCTAGTTATTGTACATTCGGTAAATGATAATGGAATGTGGTTTAAATGAAATAGTTCTTTTGTGTAGGAAATAATGTTCAATAAATATGAAGACAAAATATTTAAACATCTTATAAGCTTCAACCATATACTCTACTTGCTTATTAACCAAAACAAAGCTTATAAACTCGAACATTAGTCAATAAATAGATACCCAGATATATAGATAGATAGGTACTCTCTCTTAAACACCAAAAATGTTAGAAACAAGAGTGGTCTTATCGCGGTGTGCGGGTTCTCACAGACAACCTTTGGATGGACTTTACTGTATAGTTATAGGTAATTTATGGTGCACTTGAATCTATTCGGTTTTATATTAAGTAGGTAGTTTGGGAATGCAATCTTTAAATCGAGTTCGAATCAAAGTGAAGTTTGAATCAGAAACAACATTGAATTTGAAATCAATTACGGCAGTAATTTACTTTGAAACTGATTTAATTTGAATCAAGATCCGTTAGAGGGATGTTAATTCAACTTTAGGAAAACGTTATCTAGATTGGCGCTAACCTGAAACTTCGGGAATTTGAAATATAGACATTTAAAAGAGAGAGAGAGAAGTTTCCCTAAAGTCAAAATAGTATCTCCGAAGAAACATTATTTAGACTTACGCTACAACCAATAGAGGCTTCTGCGACTTTGGGAGACAGTTCTACGCTTTTGACTGGGCAGTTCATCAATAAATATTAAACAATGTTTGCGAGATCTTATCAATAACTATTATAATTAAGATATGGATTAGTTTTTATATAGCTCCTATATTAAAAACATTCAAAGCAATGGTAAAATGTCAGTACCTAAAGTTATATTTTCATCAGCAGGTAAACTGTAACTAGCACTACCAGCAGTCGCCATTGTTGTTATAATGTTTATTAACCGAATATTGATATGGTATTCTCTCCGGATATGATTACAGTAGAGCGCCGATTATCCGCACTAATTAGGAGACATGGGTGTGAAAACCGGTTTATTCGGATAATCAAACTATATACTTACTTTTATGCCTGTATTATCTGAACTAATAAAAAAATCTCGTTTATTACTTTGATAAGAAACAAATGAAGTACAAAGAGATTGGTACAACAAACAAAACATTTTGTGTTATCAATATTATGTTATACAGTAAGCCTATAAAATTAATGTATGAGAAGTCTTTAATTTATGTCTGTCAAAGTAAGCCAAAGCACTCTCTTTCAGAACAGACATCTGATATTCGTCACTTTCATCTTGTGCTTGTTCAGTTCGGTTAAGCGGTCTTTCGGTTGATACTTATATTATTACTTTGGTATGTATTTATGTACGGATATATATGTGTGTATATATTAAGTTATATACGGTTATACGTAGACCACGGTCAGCTACTAACTCCTATAGTCCTGTCACTGAATCTATCCAAAAGTAGTCTGGTAGAGTTCGCTTTTAGCGATAAGACCGCCCACTGTACCTAACATTAACATTTAGATTAAGATCAAACTGTTGTTCTATATATATATATATATAGTGTACAGTAAAGAATATTCTATTCTAAGTTAAAGTAATACCTCTTTTTTTGTGTGAGAGCAATTTTCAGAGAGGATCATAGGCGCGAAATATTTCTCTTTTCTCAATAAAAACAAAGCAAAAAGAGCACTTACAAAGCCAGAAAATAAAGAAAAAGCTGGATTTGTAGGTATTACACAACAAAAGAACTTAATGTAGTGTTTGTAACATCTGTTTTTTGTCCGAATATTGTATAAAGGTTATATTTATATAGCAAACGAGGATTAGCGGCACACTGTAACAATTCAATTTATTTATAAAGGTCTTAAAAGCTAAGTGTGGTGACAATTATGGATCCTGTCGGGAGCAGCAAAAGTAGGAGACAGAAAGAGCAGCTACTTAGTTTCAAATGATCATAAGTTTAAGGTTTAGAATTTGTCGTTGAAGTAGTCAAATGACTACTATCTACGATCCACAGTATAAATATAATGTAGTAGCATTATTGTAATAAAATTTGTTTTAATTTATGGTCAAATATACTGTCTTTTTCTTTACTTTTTATGCCCGTAGGTAATTTACTGTAGATTTTTATATACATAATATAGGGGCTGCCTGACAAGGCATACTGTGTATATTTTCGCGTAACACAATACAGCATACAGTACAGCATACAAACAAAATAATGTATGCCGTTGGTATACCAAAATAAATATATAAATACCAAATGTGTGACTTATATTTTCTATCTATTACTTAAATTCTTCATGCGATAGAGGTTTAAATACCATCCTGGGATGAAAATGACGGCTGTAAGTTATAGTTAAAGTAGACACAAATACATATTTAAGTGAATTAAATGTATTAATAAATGTCTTAAGCCATAGACACAGGATTTCGTAAATATATATGTTGAACTAAAAAGTGTTTAATAATTTATGATAATATTTTTGAATGAATGTTGAAACACGAATATTTTGTGATTGTTTCTTAACTTTTGTCTATCTCAAACCAGAAAAAAAAATCATTCTGGAACCACCTAATGCATTTGTGTGAAAATTTAATATTTTACAGACTATTGGAAAATGCATTTTTAAAGACTTCGTATTATTTAACTTCACTCAAACCGAATTACGTTGTTTAGAATCTCTTTGTTGAAGTGTAGCGAAGAAGTAATGTTATATGTCCAAGAACATTTGTTTTATTTATTTATACCCGCGAAAGATACGTCCTTATTATTCTAGGCCACTGAGAAATTTTGGCGAAAAGGAGTTTATGTATGGAACACTAGCAGTATAATCTGCTTTATATTAATAATGGGATCATTAACTATAGTAATTATCTTTTTAAAAAGTATCACCGACTTCAATGCACCCCAAAATACCCAAATCGCTTCAAGTGTGCCTATAAAATTTGAAGAGTTCCCTCGATTTCTCCAGAACCCCATGATCAGATCCAGACCTGATGACCATGGAACCACCTGGGAAGTATACCCTTTCAAACAAAAAAAAAATAATTCCAAATCGGTCCAGGCGTCTTTGAGTAATTGGTGAACATACATCAAAAAAATATATATACAGTGGAAGATAGAGACTAGATATATATAAGATAGAAACTTTCTTGAAGTCAAGTTAAAAATTTCTATTTGTAGTTGCAACTTTATCTTTCCCTCCACATTTGACAACGAACTAAATTTAGTTATCGTGTCTCACTGAAAAATGCATCTAACTCGAAAACATTTTCGCGGGATGATATTTTACGATTTCAAAAATGGCCTCAATCTGGAAAAACTTCTAAGGAAATTGTGTACCAATTTTTCAGTGAATTTAGGCCAGGATAGTAAACTTTGCCCGATGAAGAGAGATGTGATGGCCCTTTAACGGCTGTTATGGAAGAAAATGTGTAAAAAATTAAAAATGTAATCGAAGAGATTTGGATTTGGATGTTTCCTGAACTATTCTGTAAGAATAGTTCAGGAAACGTTCACAAGATTTTACATGAGCACTTTTGTATGAGGAGCATAATTTCGCGCTGGCTTTACAACCTCACCGACGTGCGATGGTCACAAGCAGGCTCACGTGGAATGGTGTCACGATACGGTAGCTAAGTTTGGGGCATGCATGTCTCGGCGCATTTATGACATTATGACAGGTGGCAAATCTTGGATTTATCAATATGATCCAGAAATTAAGGGGCCACACAATAGTTTACGAAATCAATGTAGCATTAATACTGTTTGGATGGAAGGATGACTGAGGTTTGACGGAATACCCGAGGTCAAACTTCTATGTCATCCTTCTGACAACATTGATTTGGAAGCTTGTGACTTCTTTTTAACCCCTATAATGTAGCGCATTGGAAAAAGTGTATATTGAAAATTGGTTTGGATGCTTGAAATGCTATGCATAAATAGTGGTGGATTGTGATTTGTAAATGTTACATAAAACAAATTGGGTCTTCGTTTTTTAGTTTCGCAAAATTTACATTGAATTTGCATTGATATAAATTATTGTCTATTTTGTTTGTACACCAACAATTCACGTTTTAATACAAACATATTTGTGTATCAAAACGTGAAAAATTAAAATGATTACCATAAATTTCTCTAAGATTAAGGACCGACAATAAAATAAAGATAAATTACACCGCCAATCATACTATGAGATGTTTTTGCCAACATTGATTCAAAGCCAATTTTCTCGCTTGCCTAAAGTCGTCTCATGAAAATCCAAACATTGATGTTATATAATACAAACAAAGTCAAAAATAACACAAATACGACAGGCGTTACCAGCTAACATTGTACACATAATGACATGAAGAGTTCTTGTACTACACGACACGAGGCAGAAACTTTCAATTTAAAATTGTTAGAAATGGGAACTGTGTATATGACTTAAGACCATAGTAAGATATAAGTGTTTATTTGCAAAGTATACAAGGGTCACGACTTGAGGTTTTAGCAGACAAATGTTTGTGATAGGTTCGGATTGGGGTGAACAAAAATATTTAACTGCATCGTAAAGCGACCACCATGTATTGAATTCAGTAGTATCTAAGTATTTCATATGAAAACACAGTTTGTTCTTCAGAGTTGAATTCGAAATGTCAAAAATCTCTTTCGTTGAACACAATGAAAGCAGGTATGTATAACATCTTAAACAAAGTTTTAACGCAAATATTTTTACGTATTTAAATTTTTACAAAATCACGTACCGATGTCGTCTCGTGTGCTGTCAAAAGGCCAAAATACCCGGAATTTTCATCGCGCTCAAATATTCAAGTAAATATATGTTGAAGTGAACGTCGCCAAAAGAATTTACTCCTGCTTATCACGATATTTTAGTATTGTTGATTCCATTCAAATGTAGATTGGCTGCGGTTGACATGTATTTAAGGCCAATATTTTATTGAAAACTTTTTCCAAGTTTGGAATCTTATAGAAAGTTGGGCCAATTTTGGTAGAGGTTATAAAAATTTAGTACTGTAAGACATGATATTTAGCCGTTTTATCTTTGTGCCGTTGTATCTTGTATATAATTTAGTTGCAGATTGTGAGCACTATAAAACAAAAATTGATGAAGGCAAAACAATTGATTATGCTAATATCCCTTAGAATAATAAATATCACACATATCATAATAAATATGTACTAGAAATATCATAGGTTATTCTCCTGTGGCCAAAATAAAATAATTTAACAATCAATGGAATAAAGTTTTCAGGAAAAGTAGTAGGTTTATAATTTAAAAAGTTTTTATTATTTTTCAAATGCAAAACTAAACATGAAAAGTTGGAAGATGGCAAAGTATGACGTAACATGTTGTTATTTCGTACCATTTTCTACAGAACCTAGTTTTGAAATTTCAAAAGGAAAAACTAATTTGACTAGAGTGTACCAAAAATAGGTCGCACTTACGTTGTTTCAATATTACCCCAATCAACAGATGACAAAGACAAAAGCAAATGCTTTCATCTTTCAATATTGTGAATGTTAGCGATAACGCTTGGATTGCAATACGTTGCCAGCCTGACACGAAGCCTGTCGTCTTGAAAGAGAATATCCTGTTCGGTCCAAAAATAGTCTGGTTTTCGCGAATTAAACATTAACACATATTATTTTTGTATTTCATGCAACAATAGTTTTTGACTGCTTGTTTATTACTTGTATACAGTTTGAAGAAACTATACCACAAGTACCATAGTCGAATAGAAAAGTAATACACAATGAAAATTATTTATTTTCTTCGTGGTCATATTTACTTCTTCCTGTCTATTCGTTGTTTCTAGAAGTTAGTAAAAAGAAAATTAGGAATATACAAAACAGAAATACAAGGAATACTATTACAACAAGGATAAAAAACATGACTTAAATATCACATCGGGGAAATCAGTAGGTCGTCCTTAGAGTCCACGGATCTGTAATTCTTACCTACGTTGTTTTTAACTGCCAAATGTGTGCTAGACTATTTGACTATTAAAATTATATTTTTTATAACTAAAGGTAAAATTACGGACAAAATCAAAAGTGAACTTGTTGTTGGGGTATTTTAAGAGGCAGATATATAGACTAGTCAAGGATTTGTTAAGGACAAAATTTAACCATAATCATTATTGAGTTTTGAGAAAGAAAAATGAATTTGCATGTTTTTAAATATTTTTATAACTCTTATACAGTCGTATATTGTACGGGTACATCTGAGATCGTACACTTTTATAACACTCAAGCCCAAGGTAGGAAAAAATGTGTTTAATTTTTTTTTTTATATCACTAGCGCTATAGTAATAGCCTTAACAAAAGAGAAATAAAGAAAATCAGGGTGTTAGTGAAACGCTTCCAAAAGCGAAGACAGACATAGTGCTAATAATACCTTTGATGATGGGTCAGAAAAAAAATCGATCCTGAGAGAAAAAAAAAACTATCTTTTTTCCAGTTTTTATTAGGATTTTCACGCTCTATCATGTTAGTTCAGCTAAATGAAAAGTTATTTTCATAAAAAATTAATCAAAAACAGCTGACGCTCGGGTCAAAGGACGCGCGGGCGCCGAAATCGCGTTGCTTTTTGCGCATTGTTTTTTTTTCTGACCCATCATCAAAGGTACCATTAGTACTATCGTCGATTTTTTTCTGAATGGTAGGTATCTATATGTTCATTTCCGTGCCTTTCGCAACGTGTATACAAAATTTCATTAATATCGGTTGAGTAGTTAAGGCGTAAATGCGTAACAAATAAAAACTTTTTTTTTATTTTTTATTGCGAAATGGCATAGGCGTTTGTCTTCTAACTCACCTGATGGAAACCGACGATAAGAACGAAGATGGAACACGCCTATTCAAGAGAAATCTATTCACTTGAATGCTCGAGGAATATAATTGATTAGAAAAATAGACGCTGGCAGTTTATTCCACACCTTGGCAACTCGAACCAAAAAGGAGCTGTGAGACTCTTTGGTGTTTCGACATTTACATTTATAATGTTAGTAACGAAATCAATGTTTGATGTAATATTTGATACCTATGCAGGAAGAAACAGTAATTTTTCTTTATCGACGAGGATAGATGAGTATTTCACCTAATATGTACACATGTATGTATACGTTTAATATGTACGTATGTTAGCAGAATCTTTTTTTGGAATGACAAAATGTGGGTTGTACACACGCCTCTTGTTGGCTTGAGTGCATGTATGATTTTTGAAATAATGCTTTGAGATTGCGAAGACTAAAAATAAGTGAATATTTGTTCGCTAACAGCACTCAGACCTAGAACATCTTCTTGAGGAAACTGAAAATATATTCACCTTTAGAAAAATCTTTACTCAGTGTATTGTGTGAATTAGACCAGAAATCCCAATGTGCCGTATCTTTATAGTATTACCCGTTTTAAAACACGTAATTAATACGGTTTCTATTCAAAGACAATAGTAGAAAAGGGGGCTTTTTCTCAAAATATTCTCCGTCGTTAAAATTATGATTTGTAGTATCCATTAGTCTCTTACTTCTTTATTCATAGCAGGTTTTTAAAAGTATTCTCGGTGAATGATAAAACTTGACCTTTCGCATTACAATTCTTATTTCGTTTGAAATGGTAAGTGAATTACTGAACATGTGAATTGAGAGGTATCGTGTTTTTTAAATTGGTTCTATATTACGCAAATCACAGGCCACGGTCTAGGAAACATTACAAATACCAGTGTTTCTGTGTTCAGGCCCTCGGATAGTACATTACGATGATACAGTAAAATATGACTAGGTCTAGATCGATATTTGGAATTTGAATTTTTTACCCAGCCTTTTCATTTTTATAAATGTATTTTTATTACAGATTTTTACATGATGATTTTTACGTGAGAGAGCCATGCTTCGACACGTACGGGCCCATAAGCTCGACTAAGCTCGATACCACGGCCTCACAGAAAATCGGCAGTGAAACAATGATCCTCCTAATCCTTCCCTCTTCCCTATTCCCGTCCTTCTCCTCTCCCTCCTCCAATCCCCCTCTCCGCTTTTCCCCTACTACCACCTTAAAGGGCGGCAACGCACTTGTGACTCTTTAGTTACAGGTGCCCATGGCCGGCGGTAGTCATTTACCATCAGGTGACCCGTCTGCTCGTTTGCCCCTTATACCATAAAAAAAAAGATACGTAGATATTAGAGAAGGTAAACTTTATTTGATATAAACTATCTTTTTTATTGTAATATCGTTTGTATCGACACTACCTACTATTTTTAACCCCCGACGCGAAAAAATTTGTGTTATAAGTTTGAAGTGTCTGTGTATCTGTATGTCAGTGTGTCTGTCTATCTGTGGCATCGTAGCTCCCAAACGAATGGACCGATTTAAGTGTTTTTTTTTGTTTGAAAGTTGACTTTGTCGAGAGAGTTCTTGGATATTATTCATTAAATTCTGTTCAGCTGTTCGAACGGGGGTGTTTTAAGTTTATTTTAATGAATGTATAATGAATGTATAATGAATATATAATGAATGTATAATGAATGTATAATTTAGAATATACTTACTTTGACTATTAATTAAAGATAATTGATATCTCTCTGACTTAGGAATGTAAACACTGTGTCGATAAATAAGAATATCATAGTATGTTTTATTGATGACATTTCACTTATTTGGTTACCTTCTTTTGATATCAGTTTTTTTTCATATTTTTATCGAAAGAGGGGTTTATCGATTGCACTTGAGGTGAATCGAGCTAACAAATTATTTCGTTTATTTTTATTAAATTTTGATTACTGTCTGTGTAACATTCGAAACAGTACATGTCGTCTCGTCGTCGTCCCGCCCCGCCCGCTATTTGACTCAACCTTTAGTTGGGACGTTACAGAGTACTGTGTTCGATAAAAGATATGACAAAAGGTGAAGTTTAATATAACTTATATTTTAAACAAGCAGACGAGTCACCTGATAGTAAATGACTACCGCCGCCCATGGGCACCTGCAACTCAGGAGTTACAAGTGCTTTGCCGACCTTTAAGGGGGGAAGAGGGGGAAAGGAGGGAAGAGGGGGAGAGGGAAGGTTTAGGACCTCTGGTAATGCAAGCATCGCTTCACTGCCGGTTTTAGGTGGTGCCGTGGCCTATACGTGCCGAAGCATGGCTCTCCTACGATCATTGTGTATTATGCTAAAATATTTATCTTTAATAATATTTATACTTGTGCTGTCCAAAATAATATTTACGGTAGCTATCTCATAAATATCTTTATTCTACAGCCAGTCGCCTAACTGATTTATAGCATAACCTGTAATATATTATTTATTTCTGACTAACTAAAATGCTCGTCAATTACTTAGAGATTTTTTTCTTTACTAGACCGGATTTTTGTCAGACATTGCTGAGATTTAGTGTGATCGTTGTTTTTCTGTACTTAGTAAATTTCTTTTTTTTTTACTTATTTTGAAATTAATCTAAGTTTGATGGTAGGTTGATTGGATTGTTGATTGGGTTGATTGTTATTTGGATACTTTTTTAACCAATTATAGAATTGTTTTCTCTATTGACAGACGCACACTGAACTAAAGTTTAGAGTGTTTTTAATTTTCACCTTCAATCTACAGCTTAGCCTTACGATTGGCCTGTTGGTCTAGTGGTTAGTGACCCTGACTGCTAAGCCAGAGTTAGTGGGTTCGATTCCCACTCAGGACAAATATTTGTGTGATGAGCATGATCATTTATTCTGTGTCTGGGTGTAATTTATCTAAAATATGTATGTATTTAGAAATATATAAGTATGGTTATCAGCAGTCTGGTTACCATAGTACAGGCTATGCCTAGTTTGGGATCAGACGGCCGTGTGTGAGATGTGGCAAGTTATTATTATTCTCTTCATTTATTTCATTTATTATTATTACTGCTACTAAAATCATGTATAACTGTATCGTCAGGATCGTCAGTTTTTGATACTAATTATTCACTTGTTTCGTTTATATAATCTTTAAATCTTTTGCGAACTGTATACGACAATTCATAACTTACTAGAGATCACGTGGTGGTCGAATTTTGACCATGGTTTCTTTCATTGGCCAATATAACTTGAGCTGTCATTGTATTTTTTGTACCATGACAGGCCAAAATATATCTTGGACACTTATAGCTTTATGTACCCATGTTTGCAATTTTTTTTAACTTTATAGGAAATATTGTTTAAAAATGTTAGCTTTCTGCAAATATTCTATATTTAATCTGTAAATACTCCAAAATTCACGTTACTATGTTCGCAAAATTTTCTTAAAAAGGGGTACAAAGAATTCTCTTCACGTATTAATATAATGATTACAGGTATTTTGAAAAGGATACCACAAGGGTATTATTATTATTATTATTATTGTTTTGTGTGCCTAGCTACCTCGACAATTTCTGGTCTTTTGTAGCGCATTTCTGGTTTACAGTTCACTGCTCAGACTTATGGTTTCGAGAAACCTCCAGATCCTATCAGCAGTTATTGTTTGTATTTCCTGCGGTTGCATGATGTGCAACCCTAGGTGAATACTTCGGTGCCGCATTAGTGGGCCACAAGAGCATAAAATATGCATTGTAGTCTCTTCTGTTTCTTGACAGAATCTGCAAATTGTGTTCTCACCCAATTTTAGGTTGAACATATCTTTGTTCAGTTTGCAGTGTCCGGTGAGGACTCTTGTTACTGCACAGGTTTTGTATCTTTTGAGCTCCAGAAGTTCTTTGATACTTTATTATCATAGCTCTTTATTATGGCTTTCAAGTGCCTTAGACCAGTCGTGGTCTTCCATCTCTTAATAGCCAATGATGTATATTTGGCATTTATGATAGAATACGCTCGCTGTTTGCTGATGCCGCAGAATGGTTCCGGGCCATGCTGTCGGTTGTCTGCACCGGCTCTGGCAAGTTTATCGGCTTTTTCGTTGCCATCGATACCTGAATGGCCTGGTACCCATCTTAATGTAATTTTGTTTCATTGCCCAAGTGTGTTCAGGTTTTCCTTGCAATTTTAAATTAGCTTTGAGCTAGTCTCAAAATTGTCTAGTGCCAATAGCGCCGCTTGGCTGTCTGAGTTGATGTAGATGTGTTGATTTTTGACTTTTCTTTCAAGGTTGATCTCCACGCACGTGTTTAATGCAGAGAGCTCACCCTGAAAGACGGAGGCCTCTGCTCCCAGGTTGGCGCTCCATCTGACTTTTGGTCTCTCTCCGTAAATTCCACAACCTACATCAAGGCCTTTTTTGGACCCGTCGGTGTACCACTCGTGACTACCATTTTTGTTGGATTGGAGGCCTTCCAGCCATGTATCCCACTGTGGTATGTCTACTGTGCACCTTCTTACGAAGTCGATCTCTGTTTGCATGTTTTCCGCTGGCATGTTCAGAGATTTTATTCCGAAAACCGACTCTTTTAGTGAGTTTGGTGTTCGTGATGGCCACTTTGGTTTCGTCTGTGTACATATCCTATATATGCTTTTGGCAGATTCTTTTTGCACATAGATGCTGAGTGGAGTCAGGCTTAGTAGTGCATTTAGAGCTGCCCCTGGCGTCGAGGATAGCGCACCAGTGGTTATTAAACAAGCCGTACGTTGTAGGCTGTCTAATTTGTTTAAGGTAGTCGTTTGGCTTACCTTACGGCACCAGACGGCAGCGCCATACGTTACGATTGGCCTTGCAATCGCCGTATATAGCCATAGGGCAATCTTGGGCTGAAGTCCCCATCTGGCGCCGGCCATGCGACAGCTCATCCACAAAGCCATTTTTGCTTTATGGACTATGTTTGTGATATGTGAGTTCCAGGTTAACTTTTGGTCAAGTGTGACCCCTAGGTACTTGACTTCACTAGAGAAAGAAAAGATTTTGCCGTTTAGTTTTGGATTTGACAATTTTTCCAGCTTCCTTTTCTTTGTGAATGGAATTATCGTAGTTTTGTCTGCGTTAATTGATAATTCGTTATCTTTGCACCAGTTGTTGATGGTGTTGAGTGCTCCTTGTAGTAGTGTTGAGATTTTGTGGAGGCATGGTCCTCTGACTATGACCACCAGGTCATCTGCGTAGCCCTGTATGTCATAGTCGAGGTTAGACATTTCTACAAGGAGTTGGTCAACAGCGAGGGTCCAAAGTAGTGGGGATAGGACGCCTCCTTGTGGGCACCCTCGTGTCGTATAAAATTTGTGCGATGTTTCATTTAGTGAAACTGTCGCAATTCTGTTTGAGAGCATGCTTTCCACCCATTTTATGGTGGTGACATCAATGCCCTTTGCAATCATTCATCTGAGGATTGTTGCTGTGGGTGTATTGCCCTCAATGTCGAGAAAAGCACATAGAGCAGTTTGCTTACCCCAGAGCCTAAGTCAACAACAGCAGCACTGACTCCAGAATAATTTTTGTTCCCAACAACGCAATATACACTCTGTGACGTGCAGTTGATAAAAGTCTGTGTTAACCTAATCTAACTCCAGACTATTTTAAGCATGAAACTAAATACGTCCTAAGTAAATAAATTTATTTAATATGAGTATAAGTAAAACCGTTATCTCTTCTATATTTTCAGTATCATCTTACATCTTCACTAAATTTAGTACTAGAGCCGAAAAGAGGTTTAAAAATAGTACGTTATTATAGAACTAAATATTGTATTACTACTGTCTGTTATTTAAATAAAATTTAATAAAAATGCTTATTACATTTTTATATTTTTAGAGCATGTCTTTATGAGTTTTGTTGAATTTTATTCTTAAGTTTTCTTTCTTATTTATTTAGTGGCTATTGAGACTTCATAATGACGACTCAATATTAAGAGCGAATACATTCGTCAAAAAACTAAACTCACCGATGCTCTCAGGCACGCACTCTCAATTAAGTGGAGATGGGCTGGACACATCTTACGATACCCAGACAGAAGATGGACCATTGAAGCCACACGATGGAAAGGACCAATGGGGAAAAGGAATGTTGGCCGACAATTAAGACGGTGGGCTGATGACATAACACACGTCGCAGGAAATGACTAGATAAAGTTAGGTAAGGACAGGGAGTCATGGAAAAGGATGGAGGAGGCCTTTACCCAAACAGGGGTCCAAATCTCATAAATTATACTAACATTAATTATAAGCAACCATTCTTAAATTTAAGCAACAACTTACTAACAAATATTGTAACATATATCGAAAGTGAGATTTGAAATAAATGTCTTTATTATTATTCCTCTTTATTTATCTTAATACTTATAAATTACATTTTTAAATATGTACAAAACAATATATATATATTTAAAAATATAAAAAACAGTAGACCACCGACATCGGGTACAGGGACCAAGACACCGGTGGTTAGGGCTCCAAAGACAGGAACCTCCTCACTATACGGGCCGTGTCAAGGAGAACGGCCTTCTGCATCAGTCCCTTGATCCAGCCGTCTAACGCGAGCCTCTTAAGGTGTTGATCGAGGCTCTTGGCTATTAATCCATGTGCAGATATGACAATCGGAACAATGATTGCCGAATCGATATTCCACATATCGACAATCTCGTGAGACAAATCCAAGTATTTTATTTGTTTTTCTTTTTCAACTTTCACGAGGTTCTCGTCATGAGGAACAGCGATATCGACAATCATTGCGCGGCGCTCTAATCGGTCTATCAGCACTAAATCAGGTTTATTAGCAACAATAGTTCTGTCAGTGATGATAGATCGATCCCAATACAATGTGGCACGACCATTTTCGAGAACTGGGTCGGGCACATACCTGTAATATGGCACCTCTGAATGCACAAGATTGTATTTAAGGGCAAGTTGTTGATGTACAATCCTGGCTACTTGATTGTGCCTATGCAAATATTCCCCGTTGGCAAGACGAGAACAACCAGAAATAATATGCCTGATAGATTCACCGGGACGGTGGCACGCCCGACAGATGTCCACCGTACCATCTTTCAGGATATATTTCCGATAGTTATTCGTCATAACAACTTCGTCCATAATTGCAAAGACAAAACCTTCGGTTTCTCCGAAAAGATCACCAAACCGTAGCCAAGATGTAGAAGCTTTAAAGTCTATATCAGGCCCATTTAGGGCTCGATAAAAACGACCATGAAGTTCTTTGCCCTTCCATACCTCCCTGCGATCATTAGTACTAAGTACTACAGGCTTGCGCCAGTTCTCTTTAGCCAGAGCGAGCGGAGTGAGTCCGTTGTCCACTGCTACCACACTACGATGCACTCCCACGTCAGTATGAAGAAAATATTCTCTAAGGTTGTATATCTCGCGATTGTGTAGGGTCTTAATGTTTAAGAGTCCACGACCCCCAAACTTTCGCGGGATATACAACCTCATTACCGATGAACGTGGGTGGTGCATTCGGAATGCAGTCAGCAGTGTACGGACTCTCCTGCCAAGGGCATCCAATTCGGTCTGAGTCCATCTAAGTATACCAAAGGAATACATGAGAACCGGCATGACCCAACCGTTGCAGGCACGCATTTTGTTACCCCCTGATAAAAGACTTTTAAGTACTTTTTTCAGGCGGCCAAAAAAGCGCTCCTGCAGCGTTTGTTTCATATGAGATTCAGGTATTCCCAATGACTGTGATATACCTAGATACTTGTAGCTTTCAGTTGCAGACAGAGATCTGAGTTTTGTTGAATCTGAAAGTTCGACTCCTTCAGATTCTACTATCACGCCGTTCTTTACATGCATGACTGCACACTTGTCCACACCAAATTCCATCTTGATAGAATTACTAAATTATTATTATTATTATTATTAATGACGACAAACCCATTTTCTTAACATAAATATGTTTCAAGTTTTATCCCTAATTTTCATTATTTTCAATATAATGAAAATTCGGTTTGTAACTTAAGATGATAAGTAGTGCCAAAAAAAGTTTACACAGGACAAATCATTCACAAAGACTTCAAAACTTTTGTAGATTGTTATCAATAGCGCCACGAGGGTAGCCAACTGTCGAGAGTGCAGTGAATCGCGATCCTAGCACATGTCTTCCCGATCTAAAATTTAGGAGCTACTGAAGTACCTTTCATAATAAAATAAAAAACAAAATGGAGTCTGCCGGGTTCGATACACAAACGTGTACGTTTTATAATTTCTTTTAGCTTTATTAAAAGCTTTTACTTTCGCACTATGTTACTCATCACAACTTTTATATTCACGGGAATAAACAATTCTTTTTATTTCCAACCACAAGAAGAAATCTAGGGGTGTTAAGTTTGGGCTCATCGACGGCCAAGCCCCATGGTTTGACTAGATTCGCTAACATTAAATTATTATGCTACTATTCTTGTGCTTCGCTGCGAATCTCAGTTGAACTACTCTACAACAATATTTTTGACTTAATGTTTAGCGGGTCGCGGTCACCACTGTGTTAAAAGGTGGGAGCTGTCGCGCCTTCGTGGCGCATGCAATTTTTTATTTAATAAATGTTTCGTCGCTTAATTACCTAATGTATAAAACATTAAATGAAGTCGATCGTAGTGAAACGTAGTGAACATAGTGTGAGTATTGAGTGGCGATACCATGAGTTCTCACTTATAGCTAGCAAGTTATAATAAAATTATAGGTAAGTTGTAATATTTTTAAATTATAAAAAGGGTTGTGTTAGCTCCAGCCCATGACTGGAGTTTACAATTTACTTGAGGCTCTTTCTTATATATATATATATAAGAAAGAGCCTCATATATATATATATATATATATATATATATATATAGGATAAGGAGTAAACTCTAATAAAGCACAAAAAGCACAATAAAGCTTGAAGCGTAACACTGCCCTCCAATCACTTATTTTAACTCTTCATATTTTTTTTTCATACCGGGCGCCTTATATGAAAATCGATTCTTAAGGAGTAAACTCCAAAAAAATATTTTTAATTTTTACTTTATTAAACTAGTAATTTATTCGATTCTATTATTGATATCGAGTATAAAATGTTCGAGTTACGATCTAATTTCACCCTCTGATGTACCACTAGTTACTCTTTAAAAGGAATAAACATTTTTAAAGAGGAAAAGAAGTTTTAAACATTTGGTCTAAGCATTTTTTCGCAAAAAATTCTAAAGCTTAAGCACATTCCCGAAGGACTTTTTACTTACCAAACAATATTATGGTCCTCCTAATTTTCTCCAATGTGATTCAGCCTCACATTCGGGAGAAAAATCACCCTAATTACTAATTAGCTGGATTCTTTTAAGGTTCAAACTTTTTCCTTTTAATTTCTAACCTTTTTTCGTTAAGGAAAGCTCCCTTGATTTCGCTCTGTTTTAATCTTACACTAATTTGTCGAAGACGTACTAGGTTTGTTTTAATGTAAATACCATTCGTTGAAAGTACTCCAGTCCTAATAAGTAGATCGTAAAGTGAAGTAATATCGTGGTACTAAAAATATTTTTAGGGTCTTTTATTTTTCGTTTAGGCTGGGATTGTGCTCTCGTTTTAGTATAAAAAAAGATTGTTACAGTCAGTGAAATGATTAGAATAATACTAGTGGTGCACATCATGACAGTTTTTTTCTAAAAAAAGTAATCTTATTTGACACATAACATTACAGAATTATGGAGTTATCTATATTCTGAATTCAAAGTTGTTGATTTCAACAAATTATTTACTATACTTCAGCCAAATAAGCTGTGGAATGTTTACCAACATTGCGTTGCTAAGCATTTTCTGCCAGGCAGTTGTTAATAACCTGTTTGCAAATTACCTACCCTTAAAACATTGTTATGGTCTGACCAGGAAAATGAAAAACCTCGTCATTTTGTATAAAACAAATGGCACTAATAATTGTTTTTAAACTTCTGATATGTATAGTCGCGAAAGCTTCAAGAGCGAGTACGGATAGTTGCCAAAACTCGCACTATATAGGAATAGTACGTTGTAATTATTATCGCGATTAAGTACCGAAGAAGAAATGTAAGTTATTACTAAATGCCACAATATACCACAATGTTGGAATATTCATAAAGTAGAATTATTTTAAAAAATCATTGAAATGTAGTATGTAAAAGAACCCACCTGAAACAGAAATAAAAAAAATGGCTCAGAAAACAGGCATGTAGTAGTGTGAAAAATTAAATGAACTGAAACTTACATGAAACATCCGATTAGAGATGATCCAATTTCCTCCCGAAACAAATAAAATACAGTACTGAATAAAAGGCTGTGAATTAAGCACAGAGAGAACCGCTCCAAAGATAAAACGACAATCGTAATTAAAAAGTTTGCAATACTAATTCAACCACAAGCAAAATATTCAACATTATGTTCAGATTCAACCAGTCTAAACAGCACGCGCCGTCATATATATGTCAAAATCTTAGAACGCACGATGTGAGTACGGGCGATGAGAAAACTCCCTTTTGATATTTAATCATTGATGTATTGTTGACTCGGCCGTGACCAAACTGAAAGTGAACTCGTCCGTCCGCACTCCGCCTAGACTCTACGTAACGCCGGTACATGGCGCTTGTGTTCCTTTCCGGTGAATATATTATAGAGGGCGCATGTGAATCGGCAAATGTTTAGAAAATATAATGCCACAGACACACATGTGACACATGCATAGATACACATGTTAAACTTATAGCACTCCAACTTTTTGCGTCGGGGGTTAAAAATTGCATGGATAGTGAAACATAGCTTTACGCAATAATATAATTGTGAATCACTGGTAATTCAAACAAAAATAGTTTCGATTTTAGCATTGTTAATAACACATCATCACTAATATCAATCAACAGCGAAAAGATGAAAACCACATCCAGTTTCGTGTGATTTAACGCTGACATTTCGGCGCGCTTTTTCTGTGACGTCAAAGACGTCGTGGTCCGTGTTTGATTCTTTATTGATTTATATAACATTTATGTGCAGTCATAAAACGTACCTCTTATTATTAAAAAGGATAGAAAAACTTATTTTCAATATTGTATTGTAGAGTCTTGTGCATATTCCCATAAATATTCATTATAAATAACCAAATTGTTGTTGAACTGCGAAAGTTGTCAAGTTATAGGGTTGTAAGGCGTATAGTTGGTATTTTTTATTTGCTAATTCTTTTTTTAATGTATTTTTTAACATATTACGTATTTGATGGTTAGACTGAGTTCCAGTAAACACAATGACAGTAAAATCGTAAAGTATAACTAAGAAATAGAGGTAAAATTACAATATTTCTGCATTCTAATTATGACAACCCTAAAGATGATGACATATGGTTTGTTTACAAGGATTCCATATCTTATTTGGCTCAAGTAGAATGGATTTATAATAATAATAATAATATCATAATATTCTAATTTTTCTTCCTTTTTATTAAATTGCATGACGTAGTTACGATACGTCGTGGCGATGGCAATGTGAAAAGTGGCTATTCCAAAGTATGAAATAATTTTATCACGCTTTTACAGTACTAAAGAAATTTTAAGATATCGCGGAATAACCAGGATCTGTTGATCCTAGTGTAGTGAAACTACTGTGGTGGCGTGTTCAGTATATATTTAATACCCTGTAAATTGTATTAGTGTTTATACCATAATATTAAACATCTGTGAGCTAACATCGACACACACGTGGAACAGAGATTTAGCTGACTAATATATTAGAATATTATAAGTAAATAATGTATACGGAAAACAAGACTAATAATAATAGGCTTACACTGACTACATCAGCGACACAGGAATTATTCCTAATGTGGGAGTTGACTTTTAAAAGAAGAAAAAAAAGCATAGAGAATGATGTACGTGATTACGGTCCTTACTACCACCGGGTTGGAGTTGTAGGTCTCGTATTAACACCACTAATTAAAATTAATTGTGTGATTTCCATACAGTTTTTTAAAGTTTGGGTCTCAGTGTATCTACATTAATTATAGGTTTGTAAAGTTACTCATGATATTATCCCTTTAAATAAAAAAAAATGTACTCTCTGAATCCACGTTTAGGAAAGTTACTTACAAAAAAAAGTTATAAATTTATTACTTTTGCCAATATTAATAACATTGACATTGACATTGACTCTTTTATAGAAATAAAAAGTAACTTCTCAATTTTTCAAATTTAGAATTACACAGTAGATTCATCTGAACTACTTTTACTGTTTACAAAAAGTCTATAATAATGTTTGTTTTTTGTTAAACAGATTTCAAAACCGGTGACAAAAAGATTATCACCGGCCCTTTCTGGTCCGAGGTCTTCACGGAGACGTATGAAGACCACGAAGAGGACATCTCTACTACTACTTCTGAGCCCTTGCCTTTCTTTGAAGACGATGTTTCGACTAATAACGTGACCGCCCAGCTGGGCAGTCGTGTTCATCTCCACTGTAGGGTTCACGATTTAGGGGAGAAAACGGTGAGTTATCAATGACAATGAGATCACTTTAAACAAATTTATATGAAAGGTTTATATTTTTAAATACTAGGTGCGCCCCGCGGTTTCACCTGTGTAAGTCCCGATGCCGTCGGAATATCGGGATAAAAAGTAACCTATGTGTTAATGCAGGTTGTATTTACTAACCAAGTTTCATAGCAATCGGTTCAGTAGTTTTTGCGTGAAATAGCAACAAACAATTATACATCCATACATCCTCACAAATTTTCACGTTTATAATATTAGTAGATTTTTTAACTATAGTCTACTTCTATAATCCTTTTTAAATACATATTTATAGTATCTAAGGATTATGAATAATATTGTTACGAGCTGAGGTTCGGGATTAGAGAATTATACCAGATTGTTACCGAAATAGACACACTTTATTTTAATAGATCACAAAATACACAGGGAAACTAGCAACAACACAATTACAATAATTTATTATCACTAACTTCTTAATTCACTTACACTTAAGTCGCTGTTAATTCACTTGACACTCACTTGAAACTAAATTCACTTGACACTCACTTGAAAACTAACTCACTACTCCGCAATGCCACGCTTTATATAGCAAAACGGTATTTCTAGAAACATTGCGACACCTCTAGTAAATTCTACAAAACAAATAATAGCTAAAACAAACGAGTATTTTCTATTAATGGGTTACTAACTATTTAGTTCCGTGTTGTCTCAACAGATGGCGTGTATCTTTATTTTGTAGCTCTGTACGACTTCCCCACTCGCCAATAGATGGCGGGTTATTCGTAACACTGCCCCCTTCTTGTACATGCTCGTCCCGAGCATGATTATCCCCATGAAAACGCACCAACCGATCCACATGGACGATCTTGGGAGTGCCCCGCGGTCCTTTCTGAATGCGGTACGTTACGTCATTGAGTCTTGTCACTACTTTGTACGGTCCGTCCCATTTCACTTGCAGCTTCGGAGATTTCCCTTTTTTGCGAACCGGGTTATGCAGCCAGACCAGTGATCCTTCCTCAAGGCTTCTGTCATTTTTCTTTCTGTCGTACCGGGTTTTCATTCTCTCCGACGTCTGCTGTCCTGATTGTCTGACGTGCTCGTAAACGTCATTCATCTTGCTGCGTAAATCGTTGGCGTAATCCGTAATACTGCGCGGAGTGTCAGGGGGAGTGCCCGTGATTAAATCCGCAGGCAATCGAAGTTCTCGACCGAAGCTTGCATAGGCTGGTGTTACTGACGTGCTTTCGTGGACCGCACTTCGGTACGAGAGGAGGAGCGGCTGGATGTGTTTATCCCAGTCTCTTTGCCTGTCTTCGACAACTTTTGTCGAGTACCTCTCTAATGTCATCAGACTGAGGGTGGTAAGAGGTGGTTCGGGTTTTAAAAGCACCCATCACGCGGCACGTTTCCTGGAACAACTGGGACTCAAAATTCCTCCCCTGATCACTGTGAATCTCTAAAGGTACCCCAAATCGACAGAAGACTTCATGGACCAGTTTATAAGCTACCGTGGTCGCCTCTTGGTTCGGTATCGCAAATGCTTCCGGCCACTTCGTAAAATAATCCATGACAACCATGAAATACTTGTTGCCATCTTCACTCTCCGGAAATGGACCTGCTACATCCACGGCAATACGTTCCCACGGAGCTCCCACATTATACAGCTGCAATGCACCCCTGCTGCGTGTGTGAGGTCCCTTCACTGCTGCACAACTGATGCATTTTCGACACCAGTCTTCCACATCGTCGCGGCAGTGGATCCAATAAAACCGCTCTTCAATAAAGTTCTTTTCACACCCAAATGGCCTCCTGAACATCCATCGTGGTAAAGCTGTAAAATCTAGGGTACCTTGGCCTTCGGAACAACCACTTGGAAGTGACAGGTGTCCCCTCGAGCATTCTCCCATTTACGGCACAATACTCCGTCCTGGACGATCAAGCTATTCCACTGCGCCCAATACCCCTTTGTCATTGTGCTCATAGCTGCAACGTCGCTCCACTTGGGCCTCGGAGCATTGGCTTTGACCCACTCGAGGATTAACTTGACATCTGTGTCCTTTTCTTAAGCCTTTCGTAAGGTTTCCTTCCACTCGTCACTCAGGTCCGTTCTTAACATGCGGACGGGCACAGCTTCCCTGGTCTCTTGCCTAACGCAGTGTTTACAGTCCTCTGTGCAAGGCTGCCTTGACAATGCGTCAGCGTTGCCATGGGATTTGCCGCTACGATGCTGGATCTCGAAATCGTACTCCTGCAGCAGTTCTATCCACCTCGCTACTTGTCCTTCCGGGTTCTTGAATTGTAACAACCACTTCAATGCAGCATGGTCAGTACGCAGGTGGAACCTTCGGCCTAGCAAATACTTATTGAAGTGCTGCAATGTTTTAACCACGGCGAGCAGCTTCCTTCTCGTGACACAGTAATTCCTTTCCGGTCTAGATAGAGACTTGCTGAAGTACGCTATCACAATTTCTTGATCGCGACAACACACCGCCAATACCCGTGTTACTCGCGTCTGTGTCGACTATAAATTCATTTTTCGTGTCAGGATAACCCAATATAGGCATACAACACAGATGCGTCTTTAGCTCCCGGAATGCAATGTCACTGCTCTCATCCCAACAGAAAGTTCGTTTTTCTTCAGTGAGCCGGTGTAACGGTTTTCCACAAAGTTAAAAATATTCCGTTTCAAAGTTTTTGACAAACCGCCCGTAGTATGAGCATAAACCCAGGAATGCTCTTACTTGCGTCTTGTCCCTTGGAACAGGCCAGTCCTTGACAGCAGCTACCTTCTCCGGGTCCGTTCGCACACCTTCTTCCGACACAACATGTCCTAAAAAGTGTACTTGCCGTCTAAAGAACGAGCACTTCTTAGGACTCAGCTTAAGGTTAGCCCCCCGGATTTTTTAAAGCACACGCTCGAGGTTCTGCAGGTGTTCCTTAAGGGTACGTCCTACTATAATGATGTCATCTAAATATACCAGGCAGGCGTCCCCGATTAGGCCGGCGAGCACTAACTCCGTCAATCTCTCAAAAGTCGCTGGGGCATTGCACAGACCAAAAGGCATAACTGTAAATTGCCACAGACCCTTTCCTGTAGAGCAAGCGGTTTTCTCCTTATCCCTTGAATCGATTTCTACTTGCCAGTAACCACTTTTCAGGTCTAACGTCGTGAACCACTTCATTCCCGTTAGCGTGTCCAGTGTATCGTCGATACGTAGTAGAGGATAGCTGTCCTTCTTCGTGATGTCATTTAACCGACGGTAGTCAACACAAAACGGCATACTACCATCCTTCTTCTTCACAAGAACCACAGGAGAACACCACGGACTGGATGAAGGCTCTATAATTCCATCCTTTACCATTCCTTCAATCATGGCGTCTACCTTTCTTTCTCGTGCCACCGGTAATCTTCTTGGGCGCTGACGGATCGGAAGTTCGTTGCCCGTGTTAATCTGGTGCTGAACTAGTCCGGTCTTTCCTATGTCCGTATTACTTGAAGAGAAAACATCGCCGTATCGAAGGAGCACCTTCTTAGCCATGTCGAACTCTTCCTTCGTGAGTTCACTACGACATTCCTCTAATAGCGTTTAGACATCAAAGCTCGTTACGCTAGTAGAACTGTCCTGGCATCTACGCAACCAAGTAACTTCCTCAGAGGTGCCTAACAGAGTGCCCTTCCCGATCACCTGCTCCTTGTCACAAGGATTCATCACACGAACCACTGGATCACCAGTCGTCCTCACTAGAGTCCTTGCCACCACGGAAAGTCATCATTCGTGCTTTCTATTAGTACACACCGATTCTTTCTGGGTGACGACCGCGGCAGAGCAACCGGTACGACTGCTTCTGATCTAGGAGGAAGCACAGTCTTCTCCAGGCAGTATACTTTTAAAGGTGACGCTTCTTCCACGAAGAGCTCCTCTAAACCACACCTCAATAATCCCTGATTCACATCTATCTCACAACGATGTTTACGCAAAAAGTCCAAGCCAAGAATGCAATCATCAAGAATATCTGCCACGATGATGTTGTGCTTGTAAAGTTCGTTACCCAGCTTCAACTCCACCGTCTTCTCTTCTCGGACGGCTATCCGCTGACTGGTAGCTGTTACCAGCTGTATTTGCTCGCGGTCACTGATGTTGTCCCCAAGAAACCGATTCGCGAGCTGGGAACTAACTACCGTCCGAGAGGCTCCCGTATCTAGAGTCATACTGCACGGCATCCCGTTGACCTCGCCTCTGATGATCAGGCTATTCCCGTCATGAGCCATCACCTGCCCCGCAGTCCTGGCTTCTATTCGTTTCCCTGCTGTTGGGCGGCAGCATCAACCACCCTTCTCTCCTGTGGTTGTCCATGTCTTTGCCTTGGGCAATTCGCACGAAGGTGGCCCCTCTCTCCGCAGGTGTAGCATCGGGGGCTGTATTGGGGACGGTCACGGGCGGTAGGTGTAGTTAATTCCCTAACGCGGTGGGCTCGGTGGTCTTGCCTCACCGCTTCCACCTCCAATGCGTGGGCAAGGGCAGCCTTAAGCGTGTCGTGGTGCCCCAGCCTAACAGCAGCCCTGACCTCCAGGTCACGGATGCCGTCGATGAAGGCTTGCACCAGATTGCCCTCGATCAATGTAGGCGCTGACCGATATGCCTTCCGGACGAGCTTCTCAATTTCCAAGGCCCACTGCTGCAAATTCTCCCCTCCACACTGCACGCGCTCCTTTAACTGAGCACGGAATACGTGGTCCAGGTGAGCGTCACCGTACCTTGACTCCAACGCCTCAACGAGCTGGTCGTAGGTGAGGTTCTTGCCGAGAGCCTCCAGCACAGTCAACGCCTGATCGCGGAGACCCAGGGTGAGCGCTGTCATGGCCTGCGCCTCAGTCCACCCATTCGCTTTCATAACGGCCTCGAACTGGATCTTATAAGCAGACCATGAGGACGTTCCATCGCATGGAGGCACCTTAAACCCACGCGCAGCAGGTGTACTCCCCACAGGAGCAGTTCCAAGCTTCAGGTCTCCTAGGGCCTTCTGCATATTCACAATCTTGTGCTCAGTGTCCATGATGCGTGCTGGTGGACCGTCTCCTTCATCACCTTGAGGTCCTTACCTAGCGCAACCTGGAGATCTTTCATAAGGAACATCTGCTCCTCCTTGTCTCGCCGCAACTGGTCCTGCAGCTGCCGAGCTTGCTCCTCCTGACGACGGGTCTGTTCTTCCTTGTCCCGCCGCAACTGGTCCTGGAGCTGATGAGTCTGCTCCTGCATCTAATCACACTTCTGACACCAATTTGTTACGAGCTGAGGTTCGGGCTTAAAGAATTATACCAGATTGTTACCGAAATAGACACACTTTATTTTAATAGATCACAAAATACACAGGGAAACTAGCAACAACACAATTACAATAATTTATTATCACTAACTTCTTAATTCACTTACACTTAAGTCGCTGTTAACTTACTTGACACTCACTTGAAAACTAACTCACTACTCCGCAATGCCACGCTTTATATAGCAAAACGGTATTTCTAGAAACATTGCGACACCTCTAGTAAATTCTACAAAACAAATAGAAGCCTCTAAAACAAACTAGTATTTTCTGATTTCTGAATTAGTTTATTTAGTACTAACTACTTAGTTCCGTGTTTTCTCAACAGATGGCGTGTATCTTTATTTTGTAGCTCTATACGACTTCCCCAGTCGCCAATAGATGGCGGGTTATTCGTAACAATACGATATACCTATGTTCATGAAAAATATTAATAATAATTAAATAATAACTCCACACATCTCACACACGGCCATCTGATCCTAAACTAGGCAAAGCCTGTACTATGGTAACCAGACTGCTGATAAACATACTTATATATTTCTAAATACATACATAAATTTAATACTTCATGTAATACTTTATGTAATACTTTATGTAATACTTTATTACGTAAACAGGATCATAGGAATGTCGGACTTGTTTAGTTTGTTTTACTTTGAAGTAAAACATCTTAAGAAAACTCTCGCGTCTGCGGGTTCTTAATAAAGTTCTCCAGTGTGAAGTCTGTCAGGCCGCAGTTTGTTTATCGGACCTTAACATCTCTTACTTTAAAAGGATACCCGTCCCTGTGCTAATATTTGCTTTCGTAAAAGTGGGGCTCATTCATTTTATGAAATAAATTGGCCACTTATCTATTTATGTTACTAGAATTATTATTAGTTATTTATCTCTTTATTTTGTAGACCATTCAAGTAAAATAAAATACATACGTGTTATAAATATTTATTTATACAAATTGGCGATCTTTTCCAGGCAACATTTGTAAATTGTGTAATAATATAAAGTTAAGGATAAACGATTCAAACTTAAGAGTATATTTATACTTACTATACACAACATAATTATTATCTACCATATAACATACTTTATCCACAAAGATAGAAGGTAAATGCGGTATATGATCATAATATGTACACCTTACCCGTACCTATACATAAAATAACCTAATTAAATAATTATCTTGTGTTATATGAATTATTTTCATCGGCAACCGGTCCAATTTATTCTTACAACTTGTCCTTCACTGAAGGCCTCCTCTAGAGGTTTTCACCTTTTTGTATCTTTTGCAATTCCTGTTCATTCTGGTCCCACTACTTTATTGAAATCGTCTTCCCATGTATTTAGAAATATATAAGTATGTTTAACAGCTTTTACCATAGTACAGGCTCTGCCTAGTTTGGGATCAGACGGCCGTTTGTCAGGTGTATCATATTGCTTTTTTTAAATAAAATCATCATTCATAGATACAAGTCATTATTCAACACTTAGATTTTAATTGGTGACGTGCTTGCGATTTGTTCGTTATTGGGAATGAGTATAGATTATGGTATCTGTGGTGTACGACAACCACGTGTGAATGTTACGAACACTAAGAGAAATGGACTGTATTTGAGATTTAACGAAAAGAGAACTAACTGAGGCTCTCACGGAGATGCCTAGAGAGAACGTCTCTCCCCTTCGATCACCAACAAATTCAGCGCGAAGTAGAAAACCCACTAACCTGTCCGCTGGAACGTCCAAGGCTTGAGGCTGCGTGATTTCTCGGCTAGGGTGGCTGGCACGACTGCACTTCACTGTAGATTGCCTGATCTCAATGAACACACGGTGATCACCGGTAGCCCCCCAATTACAGTTAAAAGGGCAAATTTTGAATACAGTTTTTCGTCGTCCTCTCTCGCGCGGTTTTTGTTTCGATACTACTTTTTTCCGGTTGGTGGCGCTGTTCTCGTAGTCTCACGCTCACGCCAATCGCAGCACGGTAACGCGGACGCCCATTGGTCTAGAAAGCGGTTAATACTACCCGCGCCAAATTGAATGATCGAAGAGCGAACAGTATCTAATAGCTCACCAATAGATTGGTCTCATGCTTATTTGCCACTTGTAAGGTGTAAAATAAATCCTCTAAGTTAATAAGACAATTTCATTAACGATTTATTAACACACAATTATATTAATACCCAAAGTTTTAACTAGCATCCAGAAAGCAATTTAGTTGTTTACTTCTAATAATATGAATATACAAAGTTTAATTGCCATTTCCGGACCCAATGAGAACAGGTTTATATTATATCTGATTGTCATCTTGTGTAGCGCCGTGTGAAATTGCTTTTATACTCCAGATGACCTTTGTATTCATGTGTGTAATTATACTTTATTAGCGTTTGGCCGGCCGGGTACCCTATGGCCTTTCCTGTGTAAAATTTCATAATGATCGATTGCGTAGTTAAGCCATGAAAGCTTTACAAGTAAACTCCGAAATGAATAACGGTGATAAATGTTAGTGTAAGTATTGTGCAGAATATTGTCTTATTGTGAAAATGAGATGATGTATGTTGTCGCCACATCAAAAGCTCTTATTTATTTTATAAAAAATAGGGGCAAACAATAATACATGATAACTCATTTTTATTAAATAGTGAACTGTTTTAATAGACATAATTATGACTATTAATTCCGGTAAAGCAATACTTTTTGGTCGGTTGAAAACTATTGATAAACAGTGGGGTTATAAATGGGTAGGAATGAAATAAAAGTTAATAGCAATCACTTGAGTGCGGAGAGAGGTACAAACAACATGGCAGTCACTGTTAGTTTGTGATAGTTTATACATGTATGTAAACAATTGTAATTTTTTTTTTATGGTATAGTCACAAGTGCGTTGCTGCCCTTTAAGGAAAAGGGGGAGGGGAGAAGTGGGGATAGGGGAGGAAAAGGGGGAGAGTGAAAGGACGGAAATAGGGGAGAGAGAAGGGTTAGGGCCTCCGGTAACCTCACTCACGCGGCGAAAAGCAATGCAAGCATTGTTTCACTGCCAGTTTTCTGTGAGGTCCGAGCGGAGTCGAGCCGGCCCATACGTGCCGAAGCATGGCTCTCCTAAGTTCAAATACTTGTAAGAAGTAACAGAATATTGGGTGTGGGGATATCCTAGTTTTCCAGCCCACAATAAAAATTCCCAAGTTCAGGTCAGATGAAAAACCACAGGGTTCTGCAAGCGGTTAGGTGAGGGTATTTACGAAGAAGTATAACGGAACTGTTAATGTAGTGTTAAGTGATCCTGACTGCTAAGCCAGGCGTCGTAGGTTCAATTCCCACCCACTCTTCTCCCCTTCTTCCCCTACTCTCACCTTAAATGTTGGCAAAATACTTGAGCCCCTTGAGTTGCAGGTGCCCATGGGCGGCGGTAGTCAATTACCATTATCAGGTGACCAATCACCATAGTGTAATCTGGTTAATATAGTACAGGCTCTGCCAAGTTTGGGATCAGACGACTGCACGGATGGCGCAATGTTTTGCCGCGCCGTGTTTTGGGTTCAAATCCTACATGGGACAAAAATTTGTGTGATCTACAAATAGCTGTCCTGAGTTTGGGTGTTCTTTGTGTCCGTTGTTTGAATGTTTGTTAAGCCCCCTGCCACACAGGAATATTCGTAATACAGGAGTTCAAAAATTAAAATAAAAGAAAAGCCGTGTGTGAGATGTGTCAAGTTATAATAATACTAGCAGCGTCCCGCGGTTTCACCCGCGTAATTCCCGATATCGTGGGAACATCGGGATAAAAAGTAGCCTATATGTTAATCCAGGTCTGCAGGTATCTACATTTAAAGTTTCATCGCAATCGGTTTAGTAGTTTTGGCTTGAAAGAGTAACAAACATCCATCCATCCAAACTTTCACATTTATAATATTAGTGGGATTATTGTTAGATATAAAGTTAAATGATTAGTACGGGGTAAACAGACATTGATAGTGAAGCATGATTGCTTGATATTGTGTTTCAACGTATAAAATGTCTCTAGATGGAGTTTGTTCTGATACGTAACAATAGTCTTATCAAAGACCAGTATTAGAAAGTTTTATACTTAGACTATACTAAAGTAGTAAAAAGTAATCGTGGGAGAACCATGCTTAGGCACGTATGAGTGGGCTCGACCGGTGTGATACTACGGCCTCACAGAAAACCGGCAGTTAAGCAATTGTGTCAAGCTGTCCATTGTGTCAAGCTGTCCATTGTGTCCTTTCTTTCCTCTTTCTCTACTCTTACCTTAAAGCCGGCAACGCACTTGTCACTCTTGAGTTGCAGGCGCCCACGGCGGTTAGTCACTTACCATAAGGTGACACGTCTGCTCGTTTGCGTCATATCTCATAAAAAATTATATTATTGATATTCAACACTTAATGACTTATGGTCAAAATTCGAACATCGTGCAATCTCTACTCATTATTATCATCATAATATGCGATTCGGATTATTTGATGTACATTTTTAATTCGTGTTCGTATTACAGTTTATTGAGGAAAAATAACGTAGCTCAAATTACACTAAATTAACCTAAGCCTGTATTTATGGGGCTTTTGTGTTATAATATTTTATGATAATAACCATGAACTGTGTACAATGTAAATAAAGTATTTGAGGGCGTTTCGATTTTATTACAGCTATGCTAAAGAAATGTCGGTTAATTATATTTGTTTGTTGAAGAGTAATAGTTGTGCTCAACACTTTGTGTTTATAGATTCGTGTTAACGATTAACTATCGTGTTCTCTTTTATTACTGCAACTAGCAACCCGCCCCGGCTTCGCAAGGGTAGCCAATGACATGCCTATAAAAACATCTTATCAGGTAGCAGAGACATCTTCAACAATCATCAACAATTTTCACAAAATGTTAACAAATTATACACCTAAACCTTCCTCACAAATCAGTCTGTCTATTAGTGATAAGCCCATGAAAACCCGTTCAGTAGTTTTTCAGTTTACCGTGAACAGAGAGACAGACAGACAGACGGCGGGGTACTTTGTTTTATAATATGTAGTGATAAAATAACAATCACTACAGAACGCTGCAATGGCTTTGATTTTACTGATTTTCTTTTTGTTTATTCCTGCCGGGGCTCACAGGAATTTCTTTTCTAAGGTACACCTGAGTCCCCGGGCATTAGGACCCCATGTGGTTTTAGTCGGTTCGAGTCCGACATACCACCTTGCCCCGGTGAGGTGATGGACTGTGGAGGTTTCCACATGAAAAAAAAAATAAAGGTATTGTTTATTAAGGCACGTCCACATAGAAAACAATATTTTCAATGCATCGGTAGATACGTTTAATTACGTATTAAAACAGTATAACGGTAATTATTGATATCTATGTGTGTGTAAGAACGGTAACTCTAAATAAACCCAATTTCTTACATACTAAGGTGTATATTCGATTGTCTAGTAGTCATTGACTTGCTGATATCGTATACACTTAAGTGCGTGTGAGTCTCATCTATTGGTTATGTTGAACTGCATATGTAGTTGTAAGCTAGTAGAAGGGACAATTTGGAGGCGGAGGTTTTCATACATTTCGATCTAAAATGCAAATCTCTCTGGTTTCTATGATATGAGGGTATTACATACCTCTGAATTGCCTGTGACAACGGCCAGTGCAACCTGATAGAAACGTCAGAAATTCAGAGGTATGTAATACCTAATTCGTGATCACGTTAATTCCCGTATTAATACATAATTATATTATGGAACGCGAAAGTTTTAAAGTTAAAAAAAATACGTAATTTTTTTTTAATTAATCGAATAATAATTGGGTCAGTGGAGAAACGGTTGTCATTTCCTTCCAAAATAAAGGGAGTTTATTTCATGATGATGTATATATATATAGATATTGAGTAGTTTAAGTGTGCGAGCTAACAAAGAAACAAATAAAATACATTGGCATTTACAATATTAGTTTTTTTAGTAGGTTTTTAACAGGTATTAACTCAAAACAACACTTTTCAGAAAAGCTGAAAACTAATTAACTAACTGTTCTGTATAGATTTTTGCTTTTTATATGCAGCTCTTGTGTTTTTATCATGTTTTGGGGCTGAAAATTGGGTTTCTGTAGTTATTTCCCTATTGCTTAACAATGTATGTATAATATGTATTTTATTATTTTAATTTGAGCCCGTGTTGGTGAATTTAGCGTCTAGCATCGAGTAGTGCTGATATTTTTAAATCTGTGTTATTGGTTGATAAGTATTGAGATGAGATAATCAAAAATTGAAGTTTTGGAGTTAGCTCCCTATAGATCTAAGTGTGCGATATGTTGTCAGTTTAAATACATTTTAGACACTTTCAACTATTTCTCATTCTAACCATCTTGTCTCTTACAGATATCCTGGGTTCGCCGCCGTGGCGAAGAACTCCACTTGCTCTCTTTCGGCCGCCATACTTACTCAGCTGACTCCCGCTACTCTTTAGCTTTCGAACAGCCTAATGACTGGAGACTCCTCATTCAATATGTCAGTGAGAGAGACGAGGGTTTCTACGAGTGCCAGATATCTACGCATCCTCCGTTAGTTAGGAGAGTCTACTTGTCTGTTGTTGGTGAGTTCTATTTTTTATTAAACGTTTTTATTAACAATGTGAAACAATGCTTGCATTCCCTCTCCCCTTCCCTCTCCCCTTTACCCGTCCTTCCCCTAACCCCCCTTTTCTCCACTCTAATCCCCCTCTTCCGTCTTCCTGCTATTCCCCCCTCTACCCCTATTCACATTTTAAAGAGCGGCAACGCACTTGTGACTCTTGAGTTACAGGTGCCCATGAGCGGCAGTAGTCATTTACCATCAGGAGACCCGTCTGCTCGTTTGCCCCCTATACCATACTAACCAATTACCACTGTCAACAACTGTTGGAAGTAGGTTATTATATTTGTCGTATTAACAATACCATAATTTCTATAATTTGGAATCTTGACGCTTATCTGATGATTCTATCATCAAACTTTCTAACCAGGAGGCGGATGGTTGACCTCTCCAGTGATTATTGTAAACCCCTCGATTTTAAGAAGTTCAACACGTTATTAACGATGGTCTGATGATGGAGTTAGGAAGGGGATAGAAAATTTCGCGAACATAGTAACGTGAATTTTGGAATATTTACAGTTTATATACAGAAGTGCAGAAAGCTAAAATTTTTAAACAATATGTCTTACAACTTTAAAATGACGTGATTACCTGTCGTGGTAAGTAAGTCTATACAATGACAGCTCAAGTTATACTGGCCTTTGGAAAAACCATGGTTGAAATTCGACCACCACGCGATCTCTGGTTTATTTAAATACGAGTAATTACGTGTTGTGTAATTACATCCTCATTACTATCACACCTTTGTGTTTAGTGTGTTCAAAACGGTAGCCTACTTCTCTAACATAAATTCGATAGATTGACTATTATGCCACCAACGTAACTGAACATATAGTAATATAATAAATCTCAAGAGTTTTCTAATTAATTGTTTGTTTAAAGGCGCTACCTCTGAAATTTGATTTGACGGATTCAAAAAAATCTTTTTGTATATGATTGCCGGATTCATGAGGAATAGTATAAGCTATGTAACATCTCGCAACGACTTCGGTTCTAGAACAATCTTCCCCCTCCCCTCTCCACAGAGGGGAAGGGGAAGATTGTTCTAGAACGAATAGTACAAGCTGTGGTTAGTTTATGTCTAGAAGGCGCTTTGTAATATGTACCAGAGTGGCGTTGAATGTACATTATAGCCCTTCTACACTACTCGCGAAGTTGCTTTGACGAAGTACGTCGAAATTGACCGAAGTCTCGAAGTACGTCGCTACACACTCGTGCAACCTCGTCAGGAGCTCAGTCGTATCCCGTCGTTGGAACTTTGGGACACTTCGAGGCCTTTTTTTTGACAAAAACCGACAATCATCGGAAGTCGCCCGAGACAAGACGAGGTTGTACGAAGCGAAGCAAAGGGCCTGTCTACACTCTCGTATTCGCATAACTGCGAGCAACTTCGCGAGTAGTGTAGAGGGGCTTTTGGAATAATTTCAAATAGATTATATCATAACCATATAGCATGATATCGTTTGTATGTACGGTAGATATAACTAAGAATTAACCCCGTACGAACATTCACATCTAAAGTCAAGCGTTATTCGATCATGTTTATGTGTTGACAGATTCCTTTGTGTGACATAAAGTTGACCTGAATCGCGCACTCGACGTGTTAACAATACACTTATATAGCTAAAACATATAAGTGTTTTGGGAACTTGTTTCAGCGTTACGCCGCAGGATGTTTCCTTTCTATTACTTATGAAAAACATCGGTTATTACTTTACTCTATGGATTTTTTCGTCGATACTTTATTGAAACTGTTATAGGATATAAAAGACTGGTAATCCAAATTTCTGCAAAGAAATACAGTAAAGTCTCTTTAAAAACTGACGAAAAAAAAGGAACTGAAAAGTGAAAACATTAACTTGTTGGCCTAACTAAACTCCTATACTACTATCTAACTACTAACTCATATAATGTAAACACCTAAATAATTATGAGTCGGTGCCAAACATAGAAACAAGCTAATTAATAAATACGTAAAGTGATGGTAGCGGCGACGCGACGCGTCTATTTGCCGAAGTGTTTTCGAATTTTACTTATATTATTTGGTTCTTCAGTCTTTTTTATTATTTTTTGTTTGTATATATTATTTGTTTCTTCAGTCTTTGTGAAACAGTCATTATTTTTTACGTAACTAAATTAAAAAACAAAACAAAAATATTTGATAGATGAGTGTATAAAATTTCAGTTAAACCCTTTTTTAACCGACTTCAAAAATGGAAGAGGTTCTCAGTTTGTCAGGATCTTTTTTTATGTATGTTGTGGCTGGGCGGATTTGGATTTTTTTTATTGAAAGGGTATTCTTACTAGTTGGACCCATTGTCATCAGGTTAGGATCTGAAAGGATCCTAGAGAAATCGAGGGACCTCTTCAAATATTAAAGGCAAACAATAATAAATAATAAATACATAGCAATATGGGTATTTTTTACAGTAACTCATATATTTGTTCTTGGCAAGGATAATTTGGTGAAGTGAAACCTCAGTTGATCACCTAATCAATAATAAGTATTTAAAGGGTTGCGATTCGATTAATTTAATGTGGTTGTCAAGCAATTTTTGCTCGTCACAACGCGTATGTAGTACCGGGAGAGCTACTCACAAATTAATCAAAAGAGAGAAATTAAAGTGTAAATTTTAATGAAATTTCTAACACAATCGACTTCAAAAAACGAGGAGGGTCTCATCTCAATTAGACAATTTTTATTTCTATTGTAAAACGATTTCAACAATTCTTTTTTCGATTGAATTCGGTACACTCACAATTTAAATGGGACCATGCATTTAAATAAAAGAAGCACCTCTTAGTGTAACAAATTAAGGGATGAATGATATAGTTTATCAGGTTTTGGAAGCATTAAAGTTGGTGATACTTTTTTTTAAATAATAATTATTAATATAATATGCCCACTTATTACTTTTAAAACCTAAAATATTGTTGGTAAAAGGCTAAATACTTTATAATATTTGGTGATCGTGTTATACCTAAATCGGCTGTATTTATGACAAAGAAATACATTAAAGTGTAAATAAACAAGGAGGTTTAATAAGTTTTTGAGGAGGAAAACAGAAAATCATGTTTTTCCAAGACACGGTAATATAGTCGTATGAAGTTTAAGGTATGTATATGGGTTTATCAAAGAGAGGGCTTGAAAAGATCTTAAAAATAAAAAAAATCAACCCTATAAAATTACATTCATCAAACTTTTTAATTTACACTATAAGCACACATTAAAAATGTAATCATTTTAAAGTTCAATGTCTTTTTCCATTTTGAATTATAATTGAAATTTAAAAAGGTTTAGAAAACAAAACAATTTTGCACAACAAAGTATAAGTTTTACACTTACATAGTTAAATTATTTTATAGTGAACTTAAATATGAAGTGCAAACAACGGTGAAGGTAATCCGAATCTTCTTTGAAAAGTATCCTGTATTGAACTTCACTTTTAGTCTTAAAAATTATAATTATCTCTAAATATAAAAGAGGACTTTCATTAAAAAAAGGGCTTTCATCTTCTTTTGTAACTTCTATTGACTTCACTTATAACTTAATTTCCCAGAATACCTACTAATAGCGTATAATACCTGTTACCTTTTTTTTTTTTATACTGGGGAAATCCATCATGGATTATCCTCTACCTGGGGTGCGGCAGAGGGGTGTTCCGGACTCCTACCGGCTAAAACCACCAGTGTGTTCCATCTCGCACCTTCTGCCGGAGATACGGGAGTCACAACCGTCCGCGTCCCCGGCGGTGCTGGCCCGCCTGAGCAGGCCCCGTCTCTGAGGGGGGGTTAAATGTTGTCCCCCCTCGCTTCCTCCATCCATAGAGGGGCGCGCGTGGAATAATACCTGTTACCTAGTACAACATCAGTCTAACAATGTTAACTGGTTTGGAATATTTCCGTCGAATAAAGATGTTCTTTGGCTATTTTTACTCCTTCGTTGAGGTATTTACTAAATCGAAATTATTAATTTTATTTTACAGTTACGGAAAACTTACTTAGCAAGTAATGAAATTTATTTTTTTTTTTTTAATTTGGTCTACCAATAACAAGTTTTTCCAAATATATTTTTTTCATCAATCATTATGTATCTCCTAATAACTTTGTGGGATCAAAGATTTTTTTTCCGAGAGCGCCAAGTTTCTAGACTCGAATCCCTTTTTATGCCATTTTGCCCTGTTGGCTATCTTCTCTAGGATCTAGAACAATTTTCTTGTTTCATACTTCTTAGAATTCGCCTTGATCGTAGTCGGGTTTTAGTTTTAATCTTATTTTTATTCTAACTGTTACAAGGAAAAATCTTCGTAACATGAAGACAATGTCTTAATAAAATAAAGGGAAAATCGCGGTAGTATGAAAATGCTAATAATATTGGAACTAGTATATATGCAAAGTATTGCAGTCTTCGCTCGGAATTTAAACGAGCCAGTGACAGGTGCAACTTGATTGAATAAAGCGAAAATTTTTCTATATTCGCGGTTACTTTTCACTATTTCTAGTCATTTAAAATAGGTAGAGAGTAATATTGTTTTTAGATAAACTCTTTTCTCTTTGACAACAACAACAAAATACAACACATTTCGCCACAGTCAGAAATTACCTTTACAATACTATAGCGGGAATCTATATTTACATACTTTCATTTACATCACAACAAATTATATGTTTCAGAATACAAATGTGATATCAAAATGCAATTTACTAGAAATTACCTTCAATAAAATTACTTTTATAAACGAAAATCAACTCCAATTGCCTGAAACTTGTCCTATAATTTGAAATATGGAATAAATTTGAAACTGTCAAAATAATGCTGACAAAATAGGGATATTTATTTTATTACATACTAGCAGCGCCCCGCGGTTTCACCCGCGTAAGTCCCGATCCCGTGGGAATATCGGGATAAAAGGTAGCCTACATGTTAATACAGGTTTCCAGCTATCTACATACCAAGTTTCATCGCAGTCGTTTTGGCGTGAAAGAGTAACAAACATCCGTCCATTCAAACTTTCACATTTATAATATTAGTGGAACTAGCAGTTCTAGCGTGGCTTCGCTCGCATGTACATATTTATATATTTTGCGAAGAACCCTAATTCTTTTTCCAAAATAAAAGTAGCCTAAGTTACTCGTTATAAAACCAGCTATCTGCCAGTGAAAGTCCCGTGGAAATCAGTCCACCCGTTCCGGAGATTAGCCGCAACAAAAAGACAGGCAGACCGACAGGCAGGCAGACAAAAGATTTTAAAACTGATTTTTAGGCGTGTGTATCGTGCAAATAACTGCATGTGCTTAAAAAAAACTATTATTTTGACATTACAAACAGACACTTCATTTTTATATATTTTTATATATAAGAAGATAATTACTAAAAAATTGAGTTCAAAATCCGCAAATTCGTAAAAAGGGAAATAAATTTTAAAGGAAATCAATCTGTTACATTTTTTTTGGTATTAAGTAGGTATTTTATAAAATTGGTAGAAAATATATGAAAGTATTATAAGAAAACCTTTTCATATGATAACCATAAAAAGCTCCGCCGCCCATAAAATGCAAGATCGCCCTTTTTATTAGAGTTCATACGAACTGATTGTTTTGTAACTAGATCAAAATAATGGTTTCTTTTTAGATATCAAAGCTATGCAAGCTTTGCGAAAACATTATTTGCAGGAAAGCAATAAATAAATATACGCTACTAAATCTAATATTGGTCTATGTTAGAGTAAATAGTATAACGAATGTTGTAAGTGTGTCTTACGTGTATTCTGTTAGTAGTTTTTTTATACTACTACATACTACTAAAACCTATTGACATAATTTGTTTCAGATTTTTGCACCACCAGTTAGATAGATGGATAGAGTATACTTTATTGTACACCAAAAATAGGATACATACAACATACAATGTTAAGTAGCATACAATGGGCGGTCTTACCAGTTGTGTTGTGTCATTGTGTGTAGTGATTTCAATGTTTGTACTTTTTTATTATTATTTTGAGTTGCGTCTGTATTAGTGAATATAGCGTCTAGCGTCGAGTAGTGGTGATTTTTAAATCTGGTTTATTGGTCGGTAGATATTGAGATAAGGAATTCGATGGTGTGTTGTGTGTTAGCTCCCATTAGAACTAGGTGTGCGATATGGTGATTTTATTTCCGTAAACATCACGTTATTATTTGCCACTACACACTAATTACCTTGTACCTTGTACAGATAGCTCTTACAATTATAAGAAGAACGATTTTTATTTATCAAACATTTACCGTTGTATCCTCGTGTGCATTTTCGAAATGCGCGACTAGTGTTGGGCCTGAAGCGACCTGCCACCGACGCGGCATGTTTTCTGTTAGAGGGCCTAAAGAAAATCGCGACTAGATAGCACTTCTGGCGTATTGCTTTAGTTACTACTGGTGTGTAGGGGTCGCTAGATGCGTAGGCTTGACTATTTGTAGGTACTGCTTTTTTTAAACTATAGCTGTCAAAAATGTGGTATATAAAATTTAAAATAATTTATTACAGCTATATTTTTATTTGGAGATGCAGACTAGATTAACAAAATACCCTTCAGTTTCTACCTTTAATCATTAGATTCAATGAAGTGGTGCTTCGTCGATCAAACACAGGAGCAACTCGAGCCATTGAAACCTCTCAATTTAAATCCCAAATTGGTGATAATATTCATTTTACAAGGGCCGTTGTAATTAGAGATTGATATTCCAATAAGTCGTTATTGAAATTCAGAGGTTACTTTAACTAGTTGCAAAGGGAGTATACGGGAGTATATTACGTATAAATAGTTGCAAATTAACTAATTGGCAAATTAATTTGAACAGCTGTATCATTCCATTACTATAAATAGATCATCATTCTAATGGAATGAGGATTATGGTTTATAATATTTATTAATTGGTTCGATTAGAGGTTCGTTTACTCCGATAGTGAATGAATATATGGCATTTAATTGGTTCGTTATAGATAAAAGGGGAGCCCACGATGCTAAATATGTATTGACTCCAGTGTCGTTGGGACCTATTGGATTTTGAAGATTAGATGGTAGAAAGAAAAAGAGTTCAGGCGATGTATCCGTTTCACTGGTGGGGGGAGCTTCTACAGGCTTTCAAAGATGTAAAAAAATAGTAAAATGGACTTACTCTAGCGTGTCAGATATTAATAGTGTAGATACCCCACATGTCTCTGATAATGGGGGTAGGTTAATCTACCCATTTGCATGGTGGGGGTGGCCGTATGGAAGGGTAGAAAATGGGAAAAAAGAAATTATTCGAGCGCGTCAGATATTAAGAGGGGATGTTAAGTACACCCGAAAGAAACCCCCGTTCAATAATCTGACGATTCGGAAATGACGCAAGCTCGCAGCGGCTATTTGAAAATTCAAAAAAAAATTGCCGTTTTCACCAAGTTGAGCGCGTCAGATTTTCATACAGATGGTTCAGCTTAATGTCCTAGAAAAGCTGACCAATAATCTGACGATTATTTTAAGGGATTCTCTTAATCTGACGATTTGAAAAAAAATACATGTATTTTTATCATTAAATGTGTCAAATGTGCACGGAAAATAGCATGCAAATACAAATAGACTTAACTATTTATATACATATATACTCGTAAAAGCGAAGAGATACTCACTCACTCATCTACTGACTAATCACAAAATCTGGAAAACTACTTGACCTATGAAAATGAAACTTGGCAGGGAGGTAGTTTATGAGTAAGAGAAGTCAGCTAAGGAATGATTCTAAGCTAAAAACAATTTTGTTAATTTACGAATACCATTTAAGTTCCAAATTTCTTGAAAAACATATTCCAAAGTGAATTGTTTAGATAAATCAATATATTTAGCGCATAAAATCGCGGGCAAAAAAAAAAATTGTCTTATAGTAGCAGGTACAAGTTGTTTTTATTACGTGTGTGAAAGAATGTATACCGCTTTTGTTTACAGAACTGATCTGTATTTTTATGAAGGTAAAGTAGGTTTTCATAAATAAGTCACAGTCAGGATGTTTATTTCTTTACATTTCTGCCCTAGTGAATCACAACTACCTGAGTTATATAAATATATAAATTGCTCAGATAGTCTTCTTCTACAGCACGAATATAGTTTTATGCGACATTATACTATGAAAATAACTAAAATAGACCGACTAGATCTGACTGTTTCAATATCAGTCAGTTAACGAATTTTTCTAACAGCGTATGCTGCTGAGCTGCTGAGTCTATTCGATAATATTTATTTATTTTAATTAATAAGAATTTCGTGGTATCAACTAGTTTCAATTCGTCTTATTTAACCATTATAGTGTTTTCCACCTGTTTAACGTTTGGAGTAGTGAATTGGATACATTTATTCTTTTCTCCATTAGAAAGTGTTAACGTTAAACCAACGAACCACTATCTAAATAGCATCATTTAAAAGTTTGTACTCATACGTTTTAGTCTAAATAAGAGTAAATTATGATGAAGATGAGGTAATTAAATAATCGAGATCGGTTAGCACGCAAGCTCTCCAGCAACTTTCAAAAAGAACATAAACAAATGGACAGAGTATAGTGTGGGGATGGTATGAGATAGTGAGAGATAGAGAGAATGTAAAAAGGAAAGAGAGGCGTGGAGTGGGAAATACATGTTTCACTGCAGCTGTATGTACTAAACTTTCTTTACGATTTTTGTAACTTCGGCTTGTGGAAATGGGCAACTTATATGTTTTCTGTTATCCTTGAATTGTTTCCATCGAAATAAAAAAAAAAAATCGAAGATTTTTTTTGCCAGTTTGTAACCTTCCCACTTGCGTCACGCTCAAATCGTCAGATTATCGTAATGTACACTTGTCAGCATGTAATTAACCCACCGTATCTTAATCTGACGCGCTCGACAATGTCAAATGATCGATTTTTTTTTGCAAGTTTGTAAACTTCCCACTGCCTTGCGTCACTCTCAAATCGTCAAATTATCAAAATGTACACTTGTCAGCATGTAATTAACCCCCCTTATAAAAATCCCTTAATGGCCTCCCCTACTAAGACTTGTTGTACCTACGTAGTACTTAGGTGTACTAGAAGGCTTTTAAAAATACTTTCGCAATAGATAGTCCGTTTGTTAATAAATGTATATTAGAAGGCAAAAAGTGACATGGAAAAATTTTGGTGACATTGAGTTGTATAATGTATACATTGTTATATATAACTCAATTCACTTCCGCGTAAAATGGTCTGGATTTTATGTCTTTTTTAAGTCCAGTTAGGTGTTTATTTTACTAAACTACTTTATCTTGAACATTTTAAGACAATGTCACGGTTAGACCTTTTTGCCTTTCTATTTATTACTTGTAATGTTCGAGTTCTATAATTAAGAAACGATGCGTTTTGCTTCAAAATTTTCGATGTAAATTCAACTATGCCTTGGAGGAGGCCTTCGTCTAGCAGTGTCCAGTGCTAGACGAAGGCCTCCTCCGATAGGCTGCTCCGGCGATAGGCTGATGATAATGATGATAGTTTTATGGCTCTTCTGCAAAATTTGCTTATTGTCTTGTGAAATCTATAATGAGTCTGCACGCTTTGTTGGTTGTTGTATTTGCCAACTGCCAATAGCCACCGCGTCGAATGGTCTATTATCACATGGGAATATTATTTTTATAATTCAATATTATTGTTTTGAGTCTGGGTGTACTTTCTTTTCCGGGATTGTATATTTGTAAAATCACAGACATACGAAGATATTCCTCTAACACTGAATTTTTTTCTTCAGGAATTGGTTTTTTGAATTTTTGGCTGACGAAGTTGAAAACCATGTCGATAATGGGTTCGAAAAGACCTTCAATCTCTGTAGTTCGAACAAACCAGGACAAATAATTGTGTGATGAGCATGATCATAATTTGTTCTGTGTCTGGTGTAATTTATCTATAATATGTATGTATTTAGAAATATAAAAGTATGTTTATCAGCAGTCTGGTTACCACAGTACAGGCTCTGCCTAGTTTGGGATCGGACGGCCGTGTGGAATGCGTAAAGTTATCATAAAAAAAATTAACATATTTGATAACTTATTATGATACACGTTTAATAAATTTAAGTTATCTATTAAAATAGAAGTCTCCACAACACCCAATATCTTCTCAAAACAACATCGAGAATTCTGCAGCTTTTATTTGCAAAACACATTTTGTTGTAACCGAATAAAGATCATAATAGAATATGGAACAACGGTTTGAAATTTAAATACATCAACGTTACAAACATGATATGTTTTCATGCATAGAAAATATGAAAAACAATGAATATTTAATGTAAGCTGCTAGCTGTATGCTCCAATGTGGTCTGGTGGTTTGTTGGAGAAAAGTTTAGTTTGACTGTTGACCAAGATTCTAGATAATATTGTGTTTTTGTTTACGCTCATGAAGACTTTTGTTTACCCTTAGATTAGTACTTCAGACTTGTATAATATTAGTATATTTTAGACGATTAGATTGTTTAGAATACAAACAATATATAGTTTGTTTGTCAAGGGAATAAGTGAGAGTTGGCCATTGACAATGTTTAACTACTAAAGCGGCCGACTACATAAATAATTTCAGCAAAAATAACAGCTAAATCCAACACAGATTGCGACACACGGAAAATAAATTATGACCCTTATAGCTATAATGCTCTCGACTTGTATTAAACTTAACAAATACTAGTTTTCGCAGACGGCTTTGTCTAGGGGTATATAGTTGTAAAAAAAAAATATAAATATAGTTAAACGCAGGTCTAACGCATTGACGTTAGACATGCGTTTGACCTGTTAATATATATGTGATCAAAAACATAAATGGGAGTGTAAGGACCATTTATTTATAGCTGAAAAAAGAAAATACATTAGAGTTTATATAATTTAACATGGTTGAACTTCCAATTTAAAAGGACGATTTGAGTTCCTTTATGATATTCAAACGAAACCCTTACGATCATCAGCAAATCTTTTATTAAAAATGCCCGTGTATTCCACAACTTTCTTTTTCATTTCATTTATGGTTCTGTCTTTTCGTTTGTGAAATGCATTACAAGTATAAACACAACAAGCCGAAACCCTTTCAGTCTTTCAAAATATGACCAAGCAACATTATCTATTACTGTGATATTTTTTATTCTTTTCATAACTCAGATCGAAATTACTTTCGAACATAATCTCTACTAAATAGCTATAAAATATGCATCTATTTATCTATAATATATGTATATATATTTGTCTGTATCGTAAATAGTACGCAATCGATCGGTGAAACCGCTCGATTAAAAACATATTATTATTATAGTCGCTCTGTTACAGTTAAAAATATTTCTTCTCATTTAAGTCATTAAAAACAATAGCAATGTCAAAATAAATCTACACTACCAACCCAATTGAAAACTATATTTTAGCGTTATAGAGGAAGCTTGTGGTCCATATAAAATGACGCTACATTAAATAATTTAGAAGTCATTACAAAAATTAATGCCCCGTCCTCGAATACAGTGGCGATAGAGGAGGAGCGTCCGACTACGGCGGGTGTTGCGATGCCAGCATTTAAATAAAGAAATCTTTGGTCATAGCTCCAGTGTCATTCTCTGCTGTATTACACCATTAATGTATTACCTTTTAGTATGAAACGAATTGTTGGTTAGGAATAAAACCCTCCTCAAAGTATTTTAAATGTTGGATACAGCAAAAAAAAATATCTTCTAATATATTAATAAAAGAAGAGATTTTGTTTATACGCTTATAAGAAAATTTTGCAAATGGAAGAACGTGAAATTTTAAATTTATGAAGTAAAATTTTTTTACATTCGATACATAGGATTCACCCAGAACGCTATACGCTGTGATGAGAGTTAGAGTTAATGAATGAATTATGGTTGAATTTCGAGCACCAGACTATCTCTAATACATATAAGTAGGTATAAATGTACTTTTGGCTTATGTTTTAGTACTTATTTAGTTTAAAAGATTCATAAATGAGCAGTGCAAATGTGCACTATATATATATATATATATATATATATATATATATATATATATATATATATATATATATATATATTAATACAAGACCTGACCTGATGGTAAGTGACTACCGCCACTGTACTAAAAGTGTTTTGCCGGCCTTAATGTGGGAGTAGGGGAAGGGTGGGAGTAGGGGAAGGATGAGAGGGGGGTTAAGGCCGCCGGTAAACTCAATCGGCGAAACATATTGCAATCATTCATCATCACGGCTGGTTTTCTGTGAGGCCGTGGTATCACTCCAGTCGAGCCGACCCATACGTGCCGAAGCATGGCTCTCCCATTTATAACGATTCTTTTTTATTGTTTAAATCCGCATATTAACGGAGCTTTTCCATATAATGAATATCGTGATCATTTGACCATAAAGGGTAGAGATTAGAATTATTTAATTAATAGAATTGAGCTAAATGTAATTCAAAATATTTATATCTGAAAGCCAGTACTTTGTAAAATAGCTAAACCATAACCATGTCTCTGAGGGCATGAATAACAGAACTTTGTATCGACTGGAAGCAAGTAATGTGTGCTGCTGGTGGCATACATTTAGAAAAAAATATTTTCACCACCAACCATGTCATGGCTTTACAGGCTTACAGATAAACTGTGGTTTGTGGTATTTGTCAATATGTAATATATCGCAAATCTATAAAGGGAACAAAAATTATCAAAAATTCTAATTTTGAGATATGCACACCATCAAAATACTTATCTCAATACCTATAGACCAATAAATCAGATTTAAAAATATAACCACCACTCGACGCTAGACGCTAAATTCGCCAACACGGGCTTAACTCAGAATAATAAAACAAATACACCTACATTCTTAAGCAATAGAGAATTCCTAAAAAACCCTACAAAAATCCTAGAAAAACTAGAAAAAGCTAATTTTAGCCCCAAAACATGATTAAATTACAAGATTATTATAATATCTTTCTTCAGCATATAAAAACCATAAATCTATACAGAAAACTCCTGCAGTGCAGAGGGACACAGTAATTCGTTTTTCAACTTTTCTGAAAAGTGCTTTAATAATTTGAATACCTGTTTAGATCGAAGTGTGCTAAATTACACTACCATCAACTATTTTGTAGTGCCCAAACCTTGTTGTAAGTTACTACTTCTACTATGTAGGTAAAATAATTGTATAATAAACCTAATGCCATAGCAATAATGTGATAATAACTTCTCCCGAATGTAAAAATCTTTACAAAACAGGCTTCAAAAACTGTATACCATCCTAGCGTATGAAATAAAATGTCTTTTTTTTCGTGAATAAAAAAAATGTGTACAATATTCGGCTGGTTTTTGCATATATATATAAACAATAATAAAGTGTATATTTTTCGTAACCTATTATAATTTCGTGGGGGAGCCATGCTTCGGCACGTATAGGCCGGCTTGACCAGAGTGATACCACGGCCTCACAGAAAACCGGCAGTGAATCAACATTCCATTGCTTTTTGCCGAGTGAGTGAGGTTACCGGAGGCCCTAACCCTTCCCTCCCCCCCTCCTCACCTCTCCCCCTCTTCCCCTATTCCTACCTTAAAGGCACTTGTGACTCTTGAGTTGCAGGTGCCCATGGGCGGCGGTAATCATTTACCATCAGGTGACCCGTCTGCTCGTTTGCTCCCTACACCATAAAAAATAACCTGTTGACTTTGAGTTTCGATTTGGACACAAATCTCGTTCGTTGCCGAATCTGTGTTATGGCGAATCACGAGTATAACAACTAAAGGTCGCGTAGATATCAAAATCAGTTTATACTGACATTACCGAACAAGACAAAAATAACTTACATTTGGGTCGTTTTATGAAATATAAACTTAGGCAGGAGTTAAGTCCAATTTATCAGGCATCCATTGGACCAAACTGAGAATTCTACCACCTGCTACTTCAAGAACTGGCCTCCAAGTTCCTATTACAACTCGTGACTTTGTTACTTCGTAGTTTTTAACACTTTCGTTCCACTACACGTGGGAACTGTGCCATGCTATACAGAATATGCGATAAAAGTTAGTACGTACATACATATACATATGTAGGTATTTATTATAATTATTTATTAATTATATCATATATAATTACCTTATTATTAGCTAAGCGACTGATCGACACTTCTCGTGACCAGAAGGCGGGCCTTTTTCTTGCACAGAGAATTAGCATTGTCATTCAACGTGGCAATGCTGCCAGCCTTCTGGGAACACTGCCAGTAGGCGACTATGCGGAGGAATTTTATGACGCATGCATGTAAATAGCCTATATATAGAAATAGATAAAATTATTAAATATAGTAGCTAATTAAATAGAACCGCATTAGTAAAGAAAGAAAATAAATTAGAAAATACTGTTTTGATAGATATTTTGCTTTGAATAAAATTATTAAGGAGATCTTATTTAGGGTTTGCTATCTTCAATATGATTTATCATGATACTGCGAAAGTTGTCTATAAAATTATATGGCGCATTACATAATACTTATGATTGGCTATAAACAAATAAAACAGGGCTCATCAAATCAATTGGTTATTTGTCTTCATCGTATCTGAGTAATGAGGACAAGGGATCGTTTGGTTCGTATAAGGCTAGCTGATTTATATACAATGTAGTACTAAGTATTATATTGATGGTTCTTGTTATTTCTCAAAATCTAATAAAAGTTCGTTCAAACGCATAAAAAATTAACTATATGTACATCGGCACGTATGGGCCGGTTCGACCGGAGTGATACCACGGCCTCACAGAAAACCAGCCTCATGGCAACGATTTCGTTGTGTTTGGCTTAGTGAGTGAGGTTACCGGAGGCCCTAATCTCCCCTCTCTCCTTTTTTTTCCCCTCTTCCCTACTCTCACCCCGCTTATCTACTCTCCCCACTCTTCTTTCCCTCTCCTCCTCTTCCCTCCCTTCCCCTACTCCCACTTTAAAGGTCCATGGGCGGCGATAGTCACTTACCATCAGGTGACCCGTCTGCTCGTTTGCCACCTATCCTATAAAATAAATTATAATGATATAAAAAAATATGTGATAACATATTTTATTATATATTTTTTATAAATTTATAAACGCTGGTGTTAGCTGTGCCCCACGGTTGCACACGTTTTAATTTGAGGGAAAAACCAACTAAACTATATTCCAGTACTTTACGGGAACATTAAAGGAATAATAAAGGAACGCTGGGTACAAGTACTGGATTCTTATAAAATGTGGGTATGTAATAAGGTACCTCGCACAGCTAACGGTCACACCATAAATGCGCGCGTGGCACTTGGTCATTATTTTGTTGCTGAGTTATTTTAACACTATGATATCTCCCAAGATATTCATAGGAATCAAATGACAAGGGCAATTTCATTCAAAATCAAATACTTGGGATGAATAACGTATTTATTTGGATAACGATTAATATCAGGTTTATAAAAACACCTTCGCAAACAATGCATTATTTTAGAACAAATATGATTACCATAAAAAAAAGTTATAATGAGTCAACCTTAAAAGATAGACATATGCTGTCGAAGACTTTTTTTTAGAACTTTTAAAGGGAAACAATTCCGTCACATACATGATTTTTGCCTAAATTTAACCGTTTACGCAGCACACACGACGGAAGCTTTCAAAAGGATTTTTTTTCCCGTTTTTGCAACATACATACTCTATTTTAACGTTATTGCCTTGGAGACGTAACAAAATTGTGTCAGCAAAATTGTAATTATCGAATATTTGTTGTTTATTGTCCTTTATGATGTAACTTCTACTATGTATCTTACAAGTAATTCAGATATGACACGCAAAGTTCACCTCAAGCCACATTGTTACAACAGAAACATCAAAACCCTTCCGTACGCATGCAAATTCTTCAAATAAAATTTAACTTGAAACAACACAGCGTCATGCAATCTCACAAAGTACACCGGAATTGATACGGGAATGTTCAAGATAATCCCTCCTTTGCGTTCCATTACACGTCTCGCTGTCACCAAGACTCAGTATTGTTTGCCAAGAGCCACTTAGAGCAGTGATTTCAAGGATTTCGACCTAAAATACGGCAGAATTTTCCTGCGTTTCACTGATATGGATGAAAAATTGGAGGTAAGACCTATTTGAACTTGAATTATAATGAGTTTGCGATTCACGGTAACCATTATGTTCGAGCCTCTTTAGATATAAATGTAAAAAGAATTTTAGTTTAAAAAAAATAGATCCTATCTTGAGAACTTTTTTGAGGTAAATCTTTTTATTTCTTAAATTTCTGGGTTTGTTATTAGTCTTGTAGATTATTTTCAGAATCTAATGATAATATATTTGTGATGAAAGGTTATCAAAATGTGACGAGTCGGTTTTTATAGAATATTAAATAAATTATAGTGTTTGCTATCGTATTTTTAAATAACAATGTTGGTTGACGTAAGCAATGTTGTATTTAAATGTCGATGTATGAATTATTTGTCGTTGGAACGATCATATTAAGGTTCTTTATATGAAAATTAGTAATTGATTTATTGGTTACAAACACGTACAAGTGTTACAACACGAAATTGTAAGTTTACAAGCTCACGGTTTCATGTTCGGTAGTGAGATAAGTGAAAGTCTAATCGAAAATTTAACAAACTTCGAGTCATCTTTACTTGTGTTTCTTTGTGACCCCATTTTCAATAAGATGATGATGATGACGATGATCTGTCAATCTTACATCTTTCTGGATTTTTCTTCGTCTCAACTATTGATTATTACTATAGATTTTAAAACTATAATGTATTTTTATCTTTCTCTTCTCATTTAAATGAATCCAGCATATCAGACTTTAAAAACAAGTAATGAGTATAGCCAATCAGAACTCATAATAACAAATATCTACTAATGAATCAGCTATGTAATCATTACTAAACCGACAGCAAAACATTTTACCTACAATTTTTTTGGTACAAAAGTTTGTATCCCTCCTCAAAAAGAGCAAAACTGTGAATGTACCTTTCCTTTTAACTGACAATGACAATTGGCGTTCTAACGAGAGGAGTGGAGGTGTGCATTCAGTCGATCTAAATGTGCTCACCGAAGCTTAGCCTTCGTCGTTACAAAAGAATGGATCGATAGAGGGAGATAACCAACTATGTAATAGGTTGCGTAGACTATATGAAGAGTTTCGGTAACATGGTAGTTCATAGCAAAATCAAATCTTTGAGGCATGCGATGATTACATATTTTATTTCACCTCCTTAGCAAAAGGTTGCGTAGACTATAGGAAGAGTTTCGGTTGTATGGTAGTTCATAGCAAATCAAATCTTTGAGGCATGCGATGATTACATATTTTATTTCACATCCTTACCAAAAGGTTGCGTAGACTATAGGAAGAGTTTCGTTAAAATGATAGTTAATGCATTGCTGTAGCAAATTAAATCTTTGAGATTTGTGATAATGACATAATTTAGGATATTTGCTTAATTAACGGGTCACCTAAAGATATAAGAATTTATCAAATGTATTTTTTGCTTCTGCGATTTTAGTAAGCCTTTTGCCTTTTGGTAGTGGATAATAATAAAAGCTGTTCAAAAAGAAGTTAGATTATAAAGGAACTTTAAAAATCCCTTTGAGAAATAGAGCTACCTATCTCATATGTAAGCTCAATAGATAGACTCGGGTTGGAGTACCTAGGGCGAAGCACCAATAAGTCAATAAGTTTACCTTTCAGAAAACTTAAGTTTTCAATGCTGTGCTGAAAAGCTCACTTGGAATAACATTCTTGATCATTGGCATCTTGGAAGAGTAAAAACTTCCGTATTGATATTTTTAAAACATATTATATGACTGTACTCATGGTATCAGAAGTGACACCGATGCGGCAGATAACTTTCCACCTTGATTAAGAAAAATCCATACAGGTATCTCACAGTACAACTTTATTCCATATACCAATGTTCTAACAGACCACCAGCTCAATGTGCTCAAAATAGTTTAGCGTAAGCATCAGACCATTCCTGTTTCTCACCCAAGAAGACAAGAATATGTTTATTCCAGTGCTGCCAGCAGAACTTTGTTTGCAAAACGGTAATATAATAGTCTAAGCTGCAAAATTTATTAAAAACTTTCGTCAGTGGTATTCATATTTATTAAAAACTATACGGTTTTACTCACGTTTGTATTACGGGGATGCCCGACTATATTAGGCGTCACACCGCCTGACACCGTCGCGGCAGGACGCTTCACTCCTTGAGAAAGGGCCCCCGTCGGGTCCGAAACTAGTCGGGCATCCCCGAAATACAAACGTGAGTAAAACCGTATACTTTTAATAAATATGCAAAATTTAAAGCTGGATACACAAACAAAAGAACTAAGTGTCGCTGACCTGAACAGTTATGAAGTTGAACTGAAAGTTACCGTTTGGATACAAATTACGTGTATAGTTTTATTAGGCGTAAAGAGAGTACTTACTCAAATTAATGTTTATAGTTTAGTAACCCAAAATACAAGAATGAGTACAACCGCACAAACATAGTTGCAGGACAGTTGACGGGTACAATATCTAATAAAGAACAACAAAGGAAAAGATGGATGAACTGCGTGAAACAGGATATGGCTAGAAAGAGACTAAGCGGTGAAATGACGAATGAAAGACTAGAATGGAAGAACAGGACATAATTGCGACGATCCCAAATAAAATTGGGGGAAGGGTAGGCAGATGAATGAAGAGTTGCAGGCGACACTTGGTAAGGACTTCTTCTTTAATCGTACAGAACAAACCTCTATGGGAAATCTTGGTTGGGTCAAAAAACAAAAGAAGAGAAGTTACGACCATATCAACCATATTTTAATCAAACATAAAACATGAACGAGATGTTGTAAAAAAAAGTAACAGCAATATCAAGCTAGTTAGGTTAGACTCAATTTATTAGATTGTTATTGGGTGACCAGGAACCATAATAGTCTAATGCAATTTAGCTGCTCAAATGAATCTTAAAACATTTACCATTGTTGTGTATCAATTTATTACACAAGTGATTTAACCTCGTTAGTTCAACAATAGTAATTGAAAATACGCTATTGATTTATGTTGCTCTTGTGTATTGAACGGCATTTTAAAACATACCTGAAAAGTACACCATAATGGTATACCAACAAGCAACTACAAATCGTTTTTTCATGAATATGACTTTAAACCGCTCTGTTGTTTAGAATTTTCATCATTATTATTAACTAGCCAAACTAAGACAATTCCTTACCTACCTATCTTTTAACCCTTTAATAGATAAGTTAAGGGCTTAGAACTTTTGTTAGAGTGAATGAAAAATATAGATTATATTATTTATAGACTAAAGAAAGCCTCCTCAAAGAGGTCTCCTCAACGGCTATAAAAAATTCAATGATGAAAGAGAAAGATAAAATATTCCCTATTTACCACGGAGAAGGCAATGTGTTATTTTTTTTCGGTTGGCCATTGGTTCGTATTCGGGTAGCAACAACATTTTTATTTGTTACGAGGTCAAGAAATCAAAAATTATGCTGGTATGCTGTGTTTTTTCGTTTACTACCTCCATGGTGAAGTGAATAGTGTTGCAATATGATGGTGACGTCGCTGATGGTCGTCTTAGCAAGTTACAAGTACAATAAGTATTAGCGCTGCAGTAGTCTAATTCTATCTTTCTATACCTCTCTAAGTCCCGTGGCATACGCTTGTGTGCCGTCGCCAGATCAAGAGTTCATATTCTAGGTTAGGCAAATCGTTTCCATATTTTCCCATTAGGCCGCAAGGTTCTGGACGCGAGGTAGTTGAAACGGTTACTGAGTTTTTCTGAGGAATTATTAGTAGTGCCATAGAATTGAAACGTGCCTGACGAATAGAAATAGGCTTTTCCCCTGTTACAGGAAGATAAAAGTGTAGTTGGTTTATAGTGGGTATATAATTAATTTAATTTTAAATTAATTGAGTACCTCTTCGTTCATATAAAGGTGTAACTAAACATGATAGAAAGAATCTGCTACTAAAATATCTAATCCATCTTCTTCGTCTACATTACATATTCATTACCTGTTTTTTTTTAAGAAAAAACGTCTAAGGAACCTGATCACGTATTACTGGTGCTTTAGTTACAAGTAATCCTTCCAACTAAGCCAAATTACTTGTGTTAGGACTCTGCGTAATGGCTTAGGCGGTTTTTGAACTAGTAATAAAAACCAGCCATTCCAAGCATAGTATAGTGTATGGTTTCGAAATTCTTGAAATGGATTTATCACTATTTTTTATACGGATAAGATAGCCATCTTAGTTATGCCATTGCCGTGTTCGCAAGGCCCAACTGCAGGTGAAAAAGAGCAAGCTATTCAACACGAACACAAGTATACCAAATAATGCTGTTTAGTTGTAAACTTTTACCCGAGTGTCGAACTATGAGTACATATGTTTGTATGCATGTGTATGTATGTATATATTATTTTTACGTGGGACAGCCATGCTTCGGCACGTATGGGCCGGCTCGACTCCGCTCGATACCACGGCCTCACAGAAAACCGGCAGTGAAACAATGATTGCATTGCTTTTCGCCGCGTGAGTGAGGTTACCGTAGGCCCTAACCCTTCCTTCTCCCCTATTCCCGTCCTTCCCTCTCCCCCTCTCCTCCCCTCTAATCCCCCTCTCCCGTCATCCCACTCTTCACTCTTCTTTCCCTCTTCCCCTATTCCCACCTTAAAGGGCGGCAACGCACTTGTTACTCTTGAGTTACAGGTGCCCATGGGCGGCGGTAGTCCCGTCTGCTCGTTTACCCCCTATACCATAAAAAAAAAAAATGTCTTTGGTATGCTCTACAGCCTAAACCTTTAATATATTAAAGACATATCTCTAGAAAATATAGTAACTTAACATTCCGTATTAACATAGCGTGGTGATTGTAACTCATGCGCCCTTCATGTAGGTCAATATCGTGAAACACATATGTAATGAGAAGGCTCAAATGTTTCTTCGTCACTTAACATCATTTCCTACAAATTGAGGAACGATAATATAAAAAAGAATACAAATATAAAAAGAAGCAATACCAAGACTATAAACAAAGGCTAAGACAATATTCTTTTTTTTTTACATGTGACTTGTTTTCTTAAAAACAAAATACAGAATATTCAATAGTTTTTTTTGCTAAGGCTATCTTTCCACGACAGAGATATGAGGTATGTACTCTTAAGCGGTGAGCGAGTTGATACCATTTGTTATAACTACATATTTCCACGGAATCTGTATCATTTAGTGGACGGGGAAGATGTGTTATGTTTGATAGCATTTGTAGTATAGACTACATATTACATATTGCGGTAACTATGTATTTCAAAATCAAAATCATTTATTTCAACTAAACCATTATGTGTATTTTTGAATTGTCAGGAGTAGTAGTCAGTTAGACTAAGTCAGTCGTGCAGCTAGTTGCCTGTTCCAATTAGTAGATCCATTGGAGAAGAACAGGCAAGGAACTTCAAGGACAATCTTTTTCAACATGTTTTTTACATATCACTGGTTACATTGCTTATATGCGCAAGTTAAATGTGAGGACAATGTAACGTATTGGTCTAAACTATAAACAGTCGCGCAAACTACTACTATATGTAAGTAATAGCAGTTCAGAAATGACCAGTCCAACCAACGGCACTCTTTCACAAGCATGACGCACGCGCCAGCCATCGTCCACTTCAACCATATGATATCAATTGATATCAAAGGGAGTCGATCGACCCGACACGCACGCCACCATCGGCAGGGCGTCTAAGCGGACACGGCATACTCAGAACTGCCAGGCAACATAGCAAAATTAACTTAATATGTTATTGACTACACAGTTCTCACATGTACAATTCAAAATTTACTAAATGTAACATATAAATTGGTGTCAAAATATAAGATAATGTCAATGTTTTGCAAAGTTAACAATGTCAGTAATAATGATTACATTATTAATAAATAACATGTCAGATAAAAACTACTAAACAAGTGAATATTCATATTTCTTAAGACCACCACTCATTTACAGTGTAGCTGTGGAGCAGGACCAGCATTAAGCCAAGCATTTTTATCAGCTAAATCATTGTCTAGTTTCGTCTAGTTCAGTATTTTTTTTTAATTCTGTTCCTTTTTGAAATAGCTTCAGCACTTTTGCATCTCTCTCTCTTTATTCTCTTCCTCACATTCTTGTTTAGTATGCAAAAAACTGAGATTTATTATGCCCATTTTCTATCACAGCTGAAATAAAATAATCTATGAATATAAAGCAATTGTATCAAACGTCACTATTTCTCCAGAATAGTACGTGAAGCAGTTGAAACAAAAAAGCATAAAAATATCAACCAAAAAGATGGCTACCGCTTATCAACATCTTGGAATCCCGTCATCAGCAAATACCATCGTCAGCGAGTACACCCTCGACATCATTCAGGGGACGTCGTAAGTGTAGTGTGTATAAGTACCGATGCGATAGTACAAATAAAAATAGTGAAGACCAAGTGCGGGTAATTGCTGAAACTCACACTTCACGGAGGCGTTGCCGAGCTCTCCTCAGTCCACTCGTGACCACAACCGGTGCAATTCGATCGAAACGTCGGGTAACCTAGAGGTATAATTGTACCTATTAAACACATATCTAATAAGCTATTGTATTGGTGGGTTTGAAGCTCATCTAAAGCTTAGCAGCAGTTTCCCTGCCTTCTCAGCATTAGCACAACGGTTAAACAGCATAAATTGGGATGGCTGGGGCATGTGCATGTGCATCAAATATACGTCACTCATTTATCAAACGTGCACTATTGAGCGACTTATTGGACTGTACAGTTATTTAAAGCCTGAAAGGAAATAGAAACGAGAAAATAGGAATTGGAACATTTAAATACGCTGTGTTTACTAACACATTTTGATATTTTATAACCCATTAAGTATATAGTAGCACTTTTTAGTATATTCAACTGGACTCTACGCGGCCTGCGTACAAAAGCCGATGCGGGCGAGTACGGTGAAGCAGTTCTGATTACGAAGCGATCGATACGCTACATTTTGTATTAAATCGTTCAAAAGTTTTGATTGCGCAAAATTGTGTTCTTTTTCATTAATAAATTCATCATACGTAATTGACATTTTATTCGAATCTGTAATACTATCAATGGAGTAGTGTGTATATAAAGGCACTAAAATAATGAACACGTTCAACAAAGAGTTTGTTGGTTCACAATAGAATACAGATATTTGTTTGTGTAATAGGTATACTTCACGAATTGCTTTTGGAAATTTTGCTACATTTAAAAGGAAACTGTGTTATTTATTTGTGTTGTTTCACTAGTAGAATACTGATGTGTAGAAAATGAAGCTATATATATGTAAATAAAAAAATCAGACCTATATAGTTTCGTGGGTAGCTACAAATAAAAGCTTTAGTGTTCACCGTCGATGTAGGCCAGATTTGTGACGCACAAATATGAGATATGTGCTACGAATAGTTTCCTTCGAAAGTTTGACCCATAGGGAATTATCTCCGTGGTGTGGGGACTTTGTAAACATATATCGACGGTCCTTAAGTGACATGACAGAAGTCTTGGTTTCCAGGAGAGGGTTTTAAAGTTTTGAAATAACCTGACGTAAAAAAAAAAATCTCGTCGCTTAACGAAAAGGATCCTAAAATATTGTCGAAAATGAGTTCAGTATACTCTTTGTAGTAGATACTATCACACTACGAAAACGTACCAAGTTTAACTAGCAATATGATAATTTCGATATACCGTACCAACGCACATGTTTTAATGGACATCATTTTTTTCATCGATATGGCTTCAAGTTAGAAGCTTATAAAGAAAAAATCCAAAAATAAATAGCATAAAATTTCAACGCTTTTTTATCATACAAGTAGTTTGATTTGTAACTGGTGACAAAGTATTTAATTGGAGTTTATTTCTAAGAAGATTTTAAGCTGCCTCATTCGAACTTTAAAAAAAAACAAATATCAATTCGACGTGAATAACTTTACGAATATAATATAGTTCTTGGGTCTGTTAGAGTATTTGCTTTGTCGAATACACTTTGCATGGATAATTACCGGCGCAGCAGACACTACCTATTATTTGTCCTACCTGCATTTCCCACATTCCCCTATATCTCGGTTATTTACCGCACTCAGTTCTGTTCTCTTCCATTAAAATTTAAATTGAACCTTATTTGCAAATAAAATACTGTTTTATCAGTTTTGACAGTGTTAAATCTTTTTTCCATTAATTAGTATAAAAGGTTTGCGCTCATTCTAATTAGGTAACTACAAATGGTGGCTGGTTGTCTTTGTCCGGCAATGAACTTCAATAGGAATGATATAAATAAAAATAGTACGAGCCATGCTTCGGCACGTATGGGCCGGCTTGACTCCGCTCGATACATCGGCCTCACAGAAAACCGGCAGTGAAGCAAGGCTTGCATTGCATTCCGCCACGTGAGTGAGGTTACCGGAGGCTCTAGCCCTTCCCTCTCCCCTATTCCCGTCCTTCCCATCTCCCCCCTCTTCCTTACCTCCCCCTCTTCTCCTACTCCCACTTTAAAGGGTGGCAACGCACTTGTGATTCTTGAGTTACAGGTGCCCATGGGCGGCGGTAGTCATTTATTTATTTATTTAAAACTTCATGCACATTTGTACAAAGACGGACTTAATGCCTAGGGCATTCTCTTCCAGTCAACCTTAGGGTGGTGTAGAACTGCTATAAGGTAGGTGCAAAGATACATTTGAAATTATTTATAAAACAAAACATTTACCATCAGGTGACCCGTCTGCTTGTTTGCCCTCTATACCACAAAAAAATCAAAAAACTGTATCGCAAAATTACAGTGATTCGGTATCCATTAAAGTATGTGTATCTATCGACTCGATTCTGATTTCATACTATTGTGTAAATCAATAAACAAGATATTTTGTAGATATTGGTCTTAATTTTTTCATTATTCTATAAAAGAAACGCAATACAATGGTAGTTTTAGGGTTTCGTACTACAAAAAAAAGGTGCCCAGTTAGTATCACTTAGCTGTCCATCTGTCTGTCAAGACCTTTTTCTCGAGAATGCAACAAGATATCAAGTTCAAATTAAAGTATTAAAGTAAAGCTAAGCCTTCAAAGAAAAGTCAAAACAATAAAAATACACTTAAGTAAATAAAAAGCCTATTGGCCTATAACCTACCTATTCCACTACTTACTTTCCGTTAACCTATAGACTCATATTTAGCAAGAATCAAGGCCTTATTTAATCAACAACAATCAAGTGGCATATTAACGTATGCGAGGACATTTTCTTTATAGACGTTAAGTGTGCTTAGTGCTAATTTTCCCAGAAACGATCAACCACCATTAATTTGTACGGAATCCTTAGGTTGCATTTCTACACGCTTGCTGGTTTTTCCGTTATTTCATAAAACTATTTTACGAACAAACACGATCCGCCTGTTAGTAAGCGGTTACCAGTGTCACATAAATATCATCTCACCCATTTCACCGTTTATGGTCACTGCTCCGCTCCTAAGAGTCGTAGCGTGATGTAATGTAGCCTATAACCTTCATCAAGTAATACTCTATCAAATATAAGAATATTTTTTTTAATCCGAATGCTACTTCCAGGAATTAGCGCGTTTAAACAAACAAACAATTAAACAAAAAAACTCTTCAGCTGTATTATTAAGTTTAGATTAGTCTTTTTCATCTCATCTCATCATCTACGGTGGAGATATTTAGTCTGGAATATTTAACTTAACTCACTTTATTCTTCTTTACCACAGTGCCAAAGGTAGAGATAGTGGATGAGCGTGGGCGTCCCCTCCAAGACAAGTTCTACAAAGAAGGCTCAATCATAGAGCTGAGATGCGTTGTAAGCGAAGTGCCGCAGCCCACGAGACAGGTCAACTGGAAGCACGGCTCTAGGCTGCTCAACTATGACACAAAGAGAGGCGGAGTGAGGTAAGTATCATATCATTTTGTTTTGTATGCCTTCACGCCTACGCCTACTTGACTACACACTTGATACACTTAATTATTTGCGACTTCTGCCAGTGCAACCTGGTCGAAACATCAGGCAGTTACCTCTTAATTGTACTACCAATGTAATACCTATTTCATGATCACCTTAATTCCCGTATAAATACATAATTAAGTATACTTGGCAGACCATCATGAAATTTGGCATTCATGTTGTTAGGTATACAGAAAAGGTCATGGGGTACTTTTTATCCAGAAAAAAGTACTAGCCCCAAGGAATACTTCAATTGATTGACAAATTCTACATTATTACAAATAAGGCTTTATTTGCAGTCAAAAGATAGTTTCATATAACTCTTGTTGAGTTATATGGTTAAAATAAGTGACACCATTTTTCTTCGATTTAGAAAAACACCCCGATACCGTGACCGCCGGGAACCGTGGCGAAGAAGGCTTGAGTCTCCGCGCAGCGTGCTTATATAGACACCTGGGGCGTGGTGCGGCACGGGAGAGGCATTTCGGGGAATAGTGGGGTGGTGCGTGCGAGGTCTCGGAGTTTGAGAACGTAGGATGACACGTGACATAGTCATTCAATCTATAGTTGCCAGACCTTGACGTGAAGGAAAGACCGCGAATGTGACACCATTAGGTTTACGAGTTAATCGAGGCAGTTACAACCACTAGCAATCAGACAGGCCGTTTTCTTGTTTGATTACGTAAATGTATAAAAGTACTAAGACAAAAAAAACACAATAGGTAAATAAATAACATTCAGCTAAATAGTATCTACATCTTTAGCTAGTTAATTTTAAACAAACTTAAAAAGGACTTGTGCGTTACAATCATGATTTTTATTTCTGTTGCGCAACACGTTTATAAAGACAGACGGACAAACAGTATTAGTACTAAAAGTAACAACAAATTCATCATTACCAACTGAAAGAAATGTGTTATTATGTGTATTTATATGTTGTTTAAAAATTTTATCAGAAGGTATTTCAAATGAGAAAATGTTTTCACTCTATGAAGTAGCCATTGTATTTATATAAAGACAAGTTATTATTCAGATGGGGCTCAATTAACTACAGGCATGGTTCAGACAGTCTTTGATATCTTTTTGTTTTAATTTTAAACGAGACAGACATTTTGTACAGACTAAAATGTTTAAGGTCAAGCAAACTAGAAGCTCTTAGTATTATTGCTTGTGCATATAATGAAATATCCATGTCAGGAGAATAGTAATTTGGCCGACGTACTCTAGTATTTCTGTCTAAACAGACCAAGCTTCATTTGTGTAACTCTCAGTTTTATGCGCATTATGTGCAAAAGTTCTTTACGAGTTAAAGTGTTATGAAATAATATTCTAATTAAGATTACAACAAATAATTACAACGCATTTTGGTATCAAATAAGCAACATAAAATGAGTTCACTTTTACATCTAAAATCCCGTTGCAGATAAACAAACAAGAAAGAAACAACAAAGACAAAAAATACTTAGTACAAGTGTAGAAATTAGATTCAAAATAGTTTACATATTTTAGGATTGTTGATATTATTATTTTCAATCTAGTTTAAGGAGACAGCCGTTTATACGAAGGACGTACGTGACCTTAATATTGATATGAATTAACAAACTATAAACCAAAGAACACGAAATGTCATCAGATTCTTATTCGGCCAACGTATCATAGAAGATTTATTATTATTCTATGTGTCAAACTAATATAAGTTTGACAATCCAACAATAGAAAATGATTTGTGAAGAGGGGGATAGGTAACTATTTATACACGTTTTTCGGCTCATCCGAGTTTTGTTTTAGTAATCATAAGTGTAAAGGCGTAAAGTTGCGACCTTTTGCTAAAAAGAACCCTCTAAATATGTAGTAATGAAAATTATTTTTTTGTCTCGTACTACCCCGATGTAACTGTAATGGTCCATGTCTCCTCTGAATAAGCAAAAAGATAAGTATCAGAAGAGTTGAAAATTCAAATAGAAATAGTTTCATTTTATTTCTGTTACAATTTTTTTTGTTGTCTATCTGAGCTTTAACAACTTTCGCTATTATGATTTTTTAACAAAACTTCACTTTGTACTAAATAAAATATTACTTTTGTATTGATTATTTCCATACAAAGGTTACATTTATTAACTACCGCTACCCGGCTAGGCTAACGTGTTATGATAATAATATGTAACTATATTACTCTTTTAAGGTAGTTTATACTGCACGGCACGGATGGCGCAATGGTTTAAGTGGTCACCTCGCCACTACGCCGCGCTGAGTGTTGTGGGTTCAAATCCCACACGGGATAAAAAATTATGTGATCCATAAATAGTTGTCTCGAGTCTGGGTGTCCTTTGTGTCCGTTGTTTGAATGTTTGTGAAGCCTCCCGCGACACAGGAATGTTCCTAATGCGGGATTTGTCTTTTAAAGAAGTAGAATTAAAGAAGGAGGGAAAAGTAAGTCTTATCATTTTGTAGAAATATGTGACTGCAGACTTATACAGAAATCTGTATAAGTAATTTATATTCTACAAAATTCATTTACATTCAAAAATATATTATACACTTAAATATGAAAACGGTAAGTAGGTAAATAGAAATTACTTAGAGCATTTCCATTGTTATGCTGGTGTAAATTATTAGTCTCTAAAGCGTTTTAGAATATTATAGTCAATATAATTCTAAACAATTATCTCAGCTTCTACTTATGCTATCACACACTTTTTTTTATTTGTATTAAATTACCGCAAACAAATCTGTGAAGATTACATGACGATACGATCATTAGTTTTCGAGATATTTAAAAAACCATATCTCCGAAAACTACACATTTTTCGGACACAGTTTGGGGATGGTAAATAGTAATAACGCTTACACCCACTACAGGATCATAAAATATAAGCGTCGACATAAAAATGTGTGCAAACTGAATCGATTTGGACGAGAACCGGCTCATATAGCAATAAACATTTATGCCAATTTTAATAAAAAAAATGAATTTCTCGTTAACAAATGAATAGTTTTCGATAAAAAGTGTTCAGGAGCATAAAATACGTATTTTCCTAAAGTTTCACATTCATTGGAGCTGTCTTTTCGAAATTAAAAATAAATGAAAACTTTGCGATTTTCGGCCGTAATTCGTCATTATTTAAACAAATAATAGACCAAATTTAATTTAACTGGATTTCTACCACCTATACGATAAAAAAAAGTTCAATATGCGTAATTACAGGTAGGAGAAAATTACAGAAATCTAAATTTTTGGCGATTTTTTCGCATTAAAACCTAAATTTGACAATGTTCCGAACGTCAAAAATGGGATGAAATTTAGGACCATATTTCTGATATACTAACGAACAAGTTTTACTATGTTAAAACCTGTGCGTAATTACATACGCGTTTTTTTATAATTAGGCCAGTGGCCTGCCCCAAAATTGTATTCCAATTTCTGCCTTTGACTGATCTTTTTTTACGAATCGTATAAATTGTATTGTCTATGTGTTAAATTACCATAACTTTAGATTCCAGTAAACTTATTATGATAATATTATTACTTAAGTCAAATTTAAAAATATCTAACTATTTTGTATTTAATAAAGTAATTTGATTTAGATTTATATGAAGAAATATATTTTTTATTGTAACTATGTCTAACAACATCCCTGTAACTTATTTAGGTTTGACTGGTCAAACCCCAATTTGATCATATTTCACAGCGTTTGTCTGGCAAATTTAGTATCTCCTAAATTGGTTTGTCAAAGACCGAAACACGCTACTGCTTTTCACTTTAAAATCTTGTTTGACCTGGTATTGGAATAGCCACACCTAAGAACGCTGAAGCTTCGATATTTATCTGTAACACAGTCACTAAATACAGCAATAGAAATAAAGAAAGTTGATTTTATCAAGCTCATATTTATGTCATATCAAGCTATAAATTACTGCCTATTTCAGCCAGCTAAATTGGTGCTAAATTACAATATTTGTTTTGGAAGCATTTACTATCTGGATTTATTGGGGCCATATTTAATTGGTACAGTTTAGAGATTGTCAACAGCTTGTGTTGAGTATAATAAATTGGTTTCTAAGCCTGTTGTGATTAAAATCAATTGGTCTATAGCTCTCTAATAACTATAAAGTAATAACAATAAGAATTCTTTATTTCCAATAAAATTGACACAATGATTACAACAAAATTTAAACATTCTCGTACAAAAGTTCATGTAAACAACATTAAATTCTCTGACTCCCAAAGTAGGTTTATTACTTGTGACTTGGGAGTTAGTGTTCCTCCCATAATACATTGAAATTTATTGCATTCAGTGAAAAATGGCGGAAACAAAGATTTGAGTTATTTATCTACGTGCTTCTGTGTGTGTGTGTGCGTGCGTGTGTGTATGTATAGTCCTATATGTTTTAAGAATGGAAAATGTAAAGCGTGACTTTATTGCTTAATTTAAAAGTCAATTGAGGTATCTAGAAATGACTAGTTCACTCTTGTGCAGCACACACATATAATAACAAACATGGCCTTATAAACAACACAGGCTGATGTGTTACCGTACGAGGCTTAAAAAAAGCTTTCTGATCTTGTTTATACAGGATGTTATAGAAAGGTGTGGTCGTTTAGTAGAAACCTAAACAGAACATTTTTAATATAGAAACGGTATTTTGAAACTGACAGATTGAACTTGAAAATTGTCCTATAAAGCTAATATGTTGTATGGATATATGCTGATATGAATAAAAATATGTGTATTTAATAACAAAGATATTGATGATATGTCCATATGTTTCTAATAATGTGTGAAACAGTAAAAACAAAATCATTGCAATTGACATGAAAATTTATATGTTGTTTAGAAATATGCTTCTAAACTAGAAAAAACATACTCCAAAAAAAAGTTCAAAGTTTTTTTTTAACTTACTACTACAACTATTTGTCAGCTACACAAAACGCTAGTAATATTTGAACACACCTTTCTGTAACACGATGTATATATGAGAATCCCTCAAGATCCCTGAAGTGTTTCTGCAACCCTTTTGGGGATTGAATTTTTTATGCTTTCAAAGTTTCTCTTTGTATTTAAATAAATATATAACTCGAACAAACCCAAAAACTTATCTGCTTAGCACTAGAACAACAAAAGTTGACTTTAGAATTATTCAGATTAGTTTACTTTAAATTAAATGTCTGGGATGTTTTCTTATTAATTGGTTGAATAGCACCAACAAATTTTGTTGGCAGATGAATTAACAAGGAATTTTGATTGTTCAAGAAAGGGTCGATCTCCATTTTAATTCGTCTGACTAGGAAAATTTTAAATTGCTAGCGTTGGTGTCATTTAAATTGGTGATGGCAGAATGTCATTTTCGGTATTTGTAATGAAAGAGACAAATCGGTGAGTAAGGGGATTAAAATGTTGGTATTTATTTAAATTCGATTTTCTTGTATTTTGATCTTTCCATGGGCTAGTACATTGCATATTACAACTTTTGTAAGGAAGTGATGTTTTATATACAGGCTGTTACAAAAAGGTGTGGTCAAATTTTAAGAGCTTTATGTCAAATGACAAATACTTGAGTTATCTTAAAAAAAAATTATAAGGTTGCATATAATCGCACCTTCAGAATAAAAGTAACTTAACTTAAAATTCCTTGAACTTCTGATTTTGCTATTAACTGACATTAAAAAGCTAATTCTAAAACCCTGTGAAGAAAAAGAGTTCAAATAATAAGTAAGAAAGGGACAGGCTAACATAGGTCACTTTCGTTGATCACGCTATTTACCTATTATACATTTTATATCACACCCTCAGAATGAAAGTGACCTATAGCAATTTTTTGAGTTAGGTCACTTTCATTCTGAAGGTGCATATGGAGCATTGACGTTGAAAGTTTTACTATTATCGATCGAAAACTATCGTATACATTTTCAACCGTGGTTTGGCTACATAATGGTGGACAAAGACCTGGGATTTGCTGGATGATGGACAAAGACAACGGACGGGAATCAGACCTCCGTCAAAGTGTCTATATTTGCGTGCAATTGCAATAATAGCTCACTGACCGCGACCTATTCTCGGTAGAATAGACACGTTCCGATACTATAAACGACAATACAGCACAACCGACTTACCACAATATAACCGGCCGGCATAAGTGTATCAGCAAATCTGTAAGTACTAATAGACTAGAATATAATAATTAGTTTGTAATTAGTAGTATATATATAATTATTACCATTCTATCTCTATAATAAGCCTATATAGGTGTATATCATTGAACTGGAAAAAGGTATATTTCTGGTTTACACCAGCTCTGTACCTAGTTAGCAAATCTAGATCAAGAATCAAATCTAAAAACGTAATGTAACCGCTTGCGGCAAAATATTCCCTTAGAAGAAATCTTCACTATTCCGACATCTCTGATTACAAGATTGCTATCACGCTGTAATAAGAGTCTTGGACAATAACGAAGCTTAGACAATAAGCTTCTTTGTTAAATTACTTTAAAAGGGAACTCTTGGCATATGCTGGGGATAATGTCAAGGTTTTTTCATTTCATATTTCTTCTAATTAAAAACTGTCGTCATCCATTTCTTGTTCAGATTCTATATCAATTTTTAAATGACTTTAACAATACAAAACATGTACCGATATCTATCTGAAATAAACATTTTATCATTAACACGAAATGCAGATGAGCTTCATGATTTTGTTTAGATGGAAGATCCCGTGGGAATTGAAGCCCGGGGAAAAAGCTACCAGGACTGTTGCTCTAGTGGTTAGTGATCCTGTTTGCTGAGCTAGAGTCGTAGGTTCGGTTCTTTCGCAATTATTTGTGCTTAATGGGAACCCAGCACAAATAATTGTGTGATGATCACGATCATTTGTTCTGTGTCTGGTTGTAATTTATCTATAATATGTATGTATTTAGTAGTATATAAGTATGTTTATCAGCAGTCTGGTTACCGTAGCAGAGGCTTTGCCTAGTTTGGGATCAGACGGCCGTGTGTAAGGTGCCTCAAGTTAAAATTATTATTAATTTTCTTTCCAGTCTGGTCTTTATATGAGGAAAAATAGGGTTAAAAGCATGTAAGTGACACCAGTGATGTTGCGACAGCCACATACCGATACCGTTTGCCATGCCATACTTGGTCTAAAAAAACAGTTGCTATTGAAAGCCGACCCCAACTTAGTTGGGAAAAGGCGCGGAGGATGATGAGGCTGATGATTAGATTTGGGTGTGGTTACCTATACTATCAATCGGGTTGTCTTGTTTTGTCTCTAAAGCTAAACACAAGTTATACAAATATATGTTTCTGTTATTCAGATTGGTAGCCTAAAATACGCTGTCCGAAATTACTAGTACAAACAACGACCTCAAGCGGCTTAATACAGCAGTATACGCAATAAACGAAATTAGATAATTATTGTACCCAAGTAGAACCATAAACCTATATAAAATACTACCCATAGCATTGCGACAGATTGTCAGTCCATCGTCCATCTGCCAGTACTCCAGTAATTTTCCTCAGACATTTACGACTTCCAACGTCATTATGTCCAGCTGCTGCTACAGTTTTTCCTCTTGCTATACTGGGGGAAATGAAACGTTCTCACTTTGACCTTATTAGTACAATAACTAGTTTCTGAAGTTGTGGTATAATCCGGACTAAACCGGTATGTAATTTATTGATTTTTAAAAATTGCCATCCTCTAGCAAGTGATTTTTCTCTGAAAAATATCGTTAATCTTTTATATTTACCTATTAAATTATACCTTGTTAATTGAGCTTAAAAATAGTTTTTTGTATAAAACTTATATAAAATGATCTTTCCATAATTTTTTTTTGTCAAAACCCCAATTGTTAAATAGATTCTGAAATTAATAATCGAAGACAAAATAGCATCACACCAGCCTCAGTTTGTCCACTCCAAAGATGGCAATAATTCTGTTGGCATCTTTGGAGTGGACAAACTAAGGCTAAAACCCAACAAACAGTTATTGGCAGCCAAAGCAAACAGAATTCCCTCGACACAAAAGGTTTCTAACAAGCGCACCTCGGAATCAAACTTTTTGTATTGCACATATAATTTCCAAACCTGTTATCTATACTTATAATAAAAATGTAACAGGTCCAATTCTGTACATTGAAGATATTTAGATTTTTTTTTTGGGGGGCACTCTATGATCGATACTGAAGCCAAAACTATATTTTTTTTCATTTTTGTCTGTCTGTCTGTCTATCTTTCTGTTTGTATTATGGCTGAGCATCACACTGAAACTACTGAACGGATTCAAATGAAAGTTGGCATGATTTGAGTTCATACTACGAGGATACTTTTTATCCCGAAATTCAGGACGATTTCTTTGAGGGGGAGATGAAAGTCAAAATGTGTTCTTCGTTGTAATTTATTGATGCATAGTCCGATAGCAATTATTCTTTTTGTGTTGGAAACTAGACACTTTGTAGATCATCACGTAATCTTTTTTCTTCTATATCTATTCTATATGTATAATAAATCTATAGACGTGGAGTTTGTGTTTGGTTTGTTCACGTAAAAGTACAAAATAATCCCGGAAACATATTATGCAGAAGTATTGTGTGTAATTCCGTGTAACATTTAGTATTTGATCGATCACAATTGGTTCTCTTTATCCATAGAAAAAATTGTTCAAAAATTTTAAGAAAAAAATAAACACCGCGCAGCGAAATCTGTTGTTTGTCCCAAATAATACTAACTATACAATACTTATAACGTTAAAATAAATGGTCGTTTATTTTTTTTTATATTTATTATTAGCATAGAACACACGCATCTATACTTTTGATAAAGCTGTTATAAGTCCAATGTACAGAACATTGAAGAAATTTTGATGATGAGATGGAGTGGCAAGGCGACCACTTAAGCCAATGCGCCATCTGTGTATAATATAAACATTTACAGTATATACTTTTACCTTACCTTTCCTTTAAGTAAGTAGTGTAATTGTAGTGCAATATCTATACTAATATTATATAGAGGAAAGATTTGGTTTTCTATTTATTTAGAAAGCCACCTATAGAATGCTACATTATCAGCGAGTAACACAGGCTATATTTTCCACATAAATACACATCAACTTTATAAAATTGTATGTAAATGAGTAGGTACTTAAAAACGGGAAATTTATAACAGCTAGCGCGTCTGTTTTTAATTTAAGCTAACGAAGTGTCTCCACTGATTAACTTACTGTATACCAGAAATGAAAAAAAAAATGGCTACTCAGCAAATAATCTTATCGTATCGTATCTAAATAAATTCAAGCAAATTTTTTTTTTTATTGTATAAATCGTCCTCCCGGAACCGTTAAGCGTATGACGGCCGGTAGCGAGAGATCCCCTCCGATGACTGCAGTGAGGGCCCGACGCTTCGTCGCCCAGTTTTTCTCCATCCCACAATTATATACATATATTTGTAAACATGTATCTGAGCATATACATGTATGTGACGATCACGCGAGTTCAGTACTTTTTCCCCAACCCAAAAGTGCACAAGGTGCCTAAAAAAGATTTCACTTCAAAAACTTATTTTATCATCAAGATAATCTTATTTGTTTAAACTTTGTCATTTACTCGCATAGCAACTTATTTGGCTATGCGTCCGTTTGAGGAGATAAAGAAAAAAATATATAGTCGTTGATACGTTTAAAATCAGAGTGGCCCCTGATTGCGAGTTCTGCGTTTCGATACGGGAGGGGAGTTAGCGTCTGACGATGTGTATAAGGTAGTCGAGCGGCTCACTTACGCGGTCTGCTCCTTAATCAACGCACCAGTGCAAAATAGTGATTTTTCGTAAGAAAAATTGAAGATTCGATTGAAGTTTTTCAGTTTTTTTTTCTTTCAGTTACGATCCAAACTACTATAAATTTGGAGGAATGAGTAAGGTTTGCTCTAAGTGCCATACAAAAAATAGATGAAGGGAGAAGTGTGTGCTGTGCATCCGGGCAAAGTGATTCTTCAAAATATATAGGAAGTACCACAACCGATACAAAATCTTTTGACGGACATTCGTCCATTGTCCGCACATTTTTTGAAAAGGTGCAATAGTCTCTTTCATATGCCTTCGTTTGGGAATAAAATAAGTTATGAAATTAAGGAAGGAAACTTCATGTTCACTTTTAATGTCGGAAGGGCAGGTTTACCGCCTCATAGGCAGCCTTTTCCCGCAATGAAACTTATAGTCACAAACTGATTTCCACGCGGGCGAAGCCGCGGGCACAGTTAGTATATATATATACATAGAAGGGGCAGGGCATCATATTGGTCGCCCCTGTTCGGTTATCACTCAAAAGTTCTTTTCTTGCAGATCGTAAGATTACTTATTCTTGAACTTATATGAATACTAGCAACCCTCACTGGCTTCGCACGGGTAGCAGAGACATCTTCAACAATCATCAACATATTTCAATCAATTCACACAAAATCTTAACAAATTATACACCTAAACCTTCCTCATGAGTCACTCTGTCCATTAGTGAAAATCGCATGAAAATCCATTCAGATTTTTTTCAGTTTATCGCGAACAGACAGACAGACGCGGCGGGGGACTTTGTTTTATAATATGTGTTGATGTAGTGATTAGATGCGTTAATAGATTTGTAGATTTACAATCTACGCATGTGAAATGCAGCCATGTCGTAACAATTAATTATATCTTAAATACAGCCTGTTCATTAGTTCAGAAATGTTTCATCCTGATTTCGTATTTTCTATTGAAAACGCTGTGTTTTCAACCTTGAACACAGAGCCTTAAATTATATATTAATCTGAAAGAAAATCTTTCTAAAATACAACAACTAAAAATTTCATAATTAATTTGCTATTTAATAATAAACTAAGGCAGATTTGGCGCCAAGCCATTAAAGGGTTGCCACAGAAAATATGTTTAGGAAGGGTCGAGGGGAAGTTTTACCCAAAGAATAGTTTTCTAAGTATTTCCATTGTCTTGAATATTGAGTGGTATTACACAGAATTATGTTGTGTATTGTGTTGTTTTAGGAAGGGATAAGTATCTTTTGGTTTGTATTTTAATTAACCCAGGAGTTTGTTGTGGACTTGTAGATAAGGCTGATTAATGCTATAGGCTTAGTGTATAATGGTAAAATGTAAAACTTTAAATAGTTTATTTAAAGACTTCTAATTCTATTCATTTCGGAAATACTTTCGAGAGGATCCACTCTTCTGGTATCAACTATATGACATTTGTCTAACGTTGATCTTAAAATGACACCACTTACTAGATGGACACCAACACCTCTGTACTAATCTACGTTTCATACTTCTCATTACAGATATCGAACAAGTATAAATATAAAGTCACTAGTTCTAACAATTAACAAATATAATTAATACTATTGGATCACTTCTAACTTAGCGCATCATTCCAGCGGTATATATTAATATTAATATATATATCGTAATATCACTCTAATACTATCAAAATTCTTTCTTTTCTCCATGATTTCAAAGGTTACAGTTTAATCTTTATAACTATTTCTATGTAAATATCTGAAATATAAACACACGACTAGGAATCAATTAAATGAAACACATTTTCAGATCCCTTCTTAGCTCAAATTGTATTATTTTCTATTATTATGTAATTGTTGTCCTATGACAGTATAACGAGGTTTGCAATACTCAACGGCTTAAGTAAGTTAAGCGTCATTAACAGCCCACTTGGCGTTTTCCTTTTTAATTGGATGTCCCTGGCTAGCTACTATAGTATGTAAGGAGGAAACTTCGTTTTGATCACCCGTAGCCACTAAAAAGCCAAAAAATTGCTGCTTTAGATACAGGTTTTAATTTCCATTATAATCGGTAGGCGCCGATCGATGAGTAGAGTGAATTCTGAGACTTTTCTACCTTTAATGTTTATCCCTAAATATGTAGCTTAAAAATGTTACTACCAACAAATACCAATACAATGCTGATCAGTAAGATAAGCCACTCAGGTATCTATGGCTATGAGAAGCCGACAGCCGACAGTATGGACCTGAAGCATTATGCGGCATCATTCAACCATAAACGCCAAAACTGTGAGTCGGCTTTTCTACGTCGTAATCAGCGGTTCCAATAACCGCTTAGGCCTAGACTAGTCTAGCGAATGTGTATAATTGTATTGCTTAATTGTTACAATCATCATATAAAAAATATTTGTTACAACTAAAACAGGGTATCAAAAGTTTATTCACTATCCGGTTAATAACAGAAACACTCACTCAAAGAGGAAGCAACCCTGTCGAGTTTAATTAAAATGTTAAGTCAAGCGGGTAGGTACTGTATCCATAGTGAGAACCCATAACAAAAGCGGAGTCGTAACTATGTTACAAGGCTCCTTTATAAGTATGTGTATTCTCATGACATTGTGATAATTGAGTAGATTCATATCCAGGAATGAGACAGTAGATGGTTTATATGAATATTTTAATTACGTATGGGTTGAATACTGTATTAAACCTTACTTACTGATTGTTAATGGGATTGCTGCAATTAATAGTATTCAAAGCTCTATGCAATTAATAGTGAGCCTTGTTTTCTTGCTGGTTAAAAGTCCTTATTCTTAATAATATTAGCTTTCGTCTAAAAAAAAGTGTTTTCCCTGAGGGACAGAAAAATAACTTTCACGTGAGGGAAGCCGCGGAAAAAAAACTTGGTCTTATTACGTCTGCGAGATCCTAAATAGGTATATTATATTTTTGTTCCTATTTATTTCTTTCAGTTGCCTTCACTGACTTCTGTATTTTTTAAATGCGTATTTTAATTTTTTTAATCGACTTCAAAAAAGGAGGAGGTTCTCAATTCGACTTTATTTTTTTTTATGTTTCTCAGAACTTTCGACTGGGATTTGATTTTGATTATTCTTTTTTCTATTTTTTTTTTATATTATAGAGGGTAAACGAGCAGACGGGTCACCTGATGGTAAGTGACTACAGTCACCCATGGACACCTGCAACTCAAGAGTCACAAGTGCGCTGCCGGCCTTTGAGAAAGGAGTACGCTCTTTTCTTGAAGGTTTGAAAAGCTATTTGAAAGCTGGTGGTTCCCGTGCGGTCCCATTTCAATTTGGTCCAGTTCTGACAATGGCATCCAAGAGAAAACCATATAAGTCTCTTATGGAATAGTTTTTTTTGAAGTCGGTTTTTTTTTTAAAGAATTACTAAAGTATTGTATGTTTTTAGTAAAATATGTGGTTTTCAGCCATTTTATCTCATATTATTAAGCTTCTTCACTAAAGCATCCTACCTTCATCTTATTTAATATAACGTTGTCTCGTTGATAGGCATACCTACTAACATAACAAATCAGTATTAGCTTACTGAATTAGCAAATAACGTTTATGTTTATTCGTTGCTTAAGCCGAGCATTAATGCTTTCAAATTATTCAATCAAAACACACCAAACACATAAATAGTCCGTAATCAAGGTCTCGAGGGTTCATCAACGGCTAGACAGCTCGCGTAAATTGACAAATTTAAGTGACATGTTAGTATTCTGGGTAATAATTCCACTTTAATTAAGGTTGAAATTCTAACTAAGCGGAGAGCGGATATGAAGATAGACCTATTTAAATTACTTTTATTCCAGCTTCTAGATCGGCTTAAAGTAAAGATGAATTTTAGAATTTTATCATGTGCTACATTCTAATACAAAATTCTAAGATTGTAAGGTAAAAAGTTCATACAAAACTGTTAACTTGAGTTAGGGCAGAGCAGATTTCTGGGGAAAACCCCTTGAGAGGACCGCGGCTAGTCAACAGTATATCATCATAGAATTGTATTACTGCTGGTAAGTACATAGCGTATACAATCGGCAACAAGTGAATGACTCAATTCTTTATTCGCCAGTAGCAAGACGACGAACATAACAGGACATAAAATTCACTTAAAACATTGTATAATCGCTCCAAATTATATGGTTCAAGTTAAATCCTTTGTATCCTTTAATCATTCAATACATTAAGAAAATAAATGGGCACTTTAAATCCTTGTGACTTGCAAGTACCTACAATACCAAACCATAAAGATAAGAATCATAGTTAACAGACTTAAGCGAGATGAAGCAAAGCTTAAACAATTTTCTTAAAGAAGACAACGGACAACATAGCTGCTATCATGTACTTAGTATCTTTTCAACGGGAAAGCAAAAGAGATGAAGATACAATGTAACAATATTCAAATGATGTGACATTATTAAGCCCGCTCCGCTACGCTAAAACACACGCCTCATAATTAGGTCTTGCTGTTACATGTACGAAACATTCATAAGTACTTCTACTCTCTGGGATTTGGAGGACACATTTAATTGCCAATCTGTGATGTAGCAGAAATTTGAGTAGTAATCTTGTATGTGGTTGATGTAATAATCTTGTAGACGTTAATAATAGAGTATAACACTGTTTAGGTGTACATATAGCAATATACATAATCGAAGGAGATATAAGACTTTTTGACTGAACGTCAATGTTGCTTAATTTAAAACCAAAACAGCAAACACTACATGTACCCTCAATTTGTGAGGGTTTCCCTTGTTTTCCCTCCGATGCTATCATCAGATCCGGATTTGGTGACAATGGGACCACCGTAGGAGCATACCCTCAAACAAAAAAAATAAATTTAAAATTGGTCCATAGGTGACTTAAATATCGGTAAACATACATAAACAAAATACATATAGCCAAACGTAGAACCTCCTCAGGATTGGATTGACATCCGAAGGATTGACATAAGCTAAAGCAGTAACAGGTGACAAAGCCTAAAAATTTTTGAAACGATAGACAAGTGACACTTGACAATCGCTCTCGGTACGAAGCGTTCGTGACGGAGCGTACGTTACCGCCTTGTAGAAAATCAGCTGGTTATTGACGTAGTGATAATTGTTCAAGTTTCTATAAAATACATTCATTGCAACATTTGTAGGCTGCCTATAACAAGGAATTTTACGTACACTAAACTTAAAATATAGGTACGTTCTTTTCGATCTTCCCCTTGATGATATGTCGGATATGTAAATTTGGCTCGACTTTCTCCTCCCCCCCACTAATCTCACGTGAGGATTTTTTAAATAAGTAATCTGTGATTACGTTGGATTTATTACAAAAGTAATTATTTAAGACTAGTTAAAACTAGTATTTAAAACATAGTAACGTACTCTAGAATCAAAGTAAGAACATCGAATAATAAAATACTTAATTAGGAACTACTTAAAAGTCTTAGGAATTCATGAGGGGTCTTAAAACTGACTTTTAGTTTCATGCATGCATGCATTATAGTATTGTGTACAGACTGACTGTACAGCAATCCATCTTACCCATAAACTGTAAAGCAATTGATATTAAGTTAGCAATAGTCGTTGAACCGAAGCCTATTAGTCTAGTGGTTCGATTCCCACCCAGAACAAATAATTGTATGATGAGTTCGTTCGTTTGTTCTGTGTCTGGGTGTATAATATGTATGTATTTAATAATATATAAGTATGTTTATTAGCAGTCTGGTTACCATAGTACAGGTTCCGCCCAGTTTGGGATCAGACGGTCGTGTGTGAGATGTATAAAGTTATTATTATTAAAATGTTTGGACTTGGGCACAGCACAGTTACAGAACGGATATGAAATATAACCGGGGCATAAATATTGATCTGATGCTTATATTACAACTCGATATATACCTAAATATTTATAGAAAAATAAACACAATTTACTAATGACTGAGATATTCCTACCAAATAATCTAAAATGTTTTCAAGGTCGAAATTGTTTCGTTCATTTATTTTTTACAGTAACTGAATTGGGATAGCAATCTCTTGCCACAGGTGACTATTTGTCAGCCTGTCAACTGCCTGTCATTGGTAAAATATAAACATCCAACAAGTGTAATTACACGGATGGTAGAATAAATTGTTTTTCGAGCGTATAACATAGATATAATATAGCATTTAATGCCTAATTCGGGCACACTCTCGAGCCTGCTACTACCATTTAAGGGATTCTCACATATAAGGTGTCATTAGAATCGTTACAGTTGTAGGAGTGCCATGGGAAACAACATTTGCTTTTAAGTCAGTATTTCCAAAGCAGTCGGGTTTTTGTTTCATTTAATAATTATTATGTTTTTTACTAAGAATATAATAATCTAATAGGACGAATTTTGCTGTGACAGTTGATAGTTTTATATCAACTTTACATAACACCGTTACTATCATCAACGCCATCTCAACTTATTCTGCATCGCGATATTAATATTCTGACACTGATTGTTACTTAAAAAAATCATAAGAACAGACATCACAGTCTACTGGTTGAAGAGTTCTCCAAATCTGTTTAAAGAACACGGCAGGAAAACCTTAAATATTTTTTTGTAAGAATTAATTTGATACAAAAGCAGTTATAAATTTTGATTACCTAGTCATTGCAAGGAACTCTATTATAAGTCACTTTAGTTGCGGTATTCTAAAGAGTTTGGATACTTCTCCAGTCGCGTTGTTCTGTCTATCCTAAAATATACATAATATATGAACTAAACTATTGTTTTATGTACGTGTAGAAACCCTCTCGGGCCGTGACCCCACCGGGGTTTTCGGTGGGGCGGGCGGTGTGTCGGAATCGAACCGACTAAAACCACACGGTGTGCCGTACTGCGCCTTATGTAGGAGGGATCCGGGAACAGCTTTTATTAAGACATCCGGACCCATATGAACTAAACCTAAGCCAGCCAGTTTGAGCTATGATAAAGAGGTTTGGTGCAATAATGTTTGTGACTTACTAATGTAACTTGTGTAGGTATGTGTTAATAGGTGATACTTATAGCCATTCCTTCCTATACCTAATACGCCTTCCTATAAGTAATTATTTACCTTTTGAGAACATGCTTTATTTACTTTCTGAAAACATGATGCAAAAAACCCCTGATATTTGTCGGTATGATGTTGCAATAGCTCCTTCCAGCTTCACTCGCTTTAAATTAGGTTTTTCTTCTATCCCGCTCGAACTGTTTTTTCTTTTCTGTATAAAAGATACCCTGTGTACTTTTGTGTGTCCTCGCCAATGTGTATGACGATCAGATGATTCATGACGATCTGTTTAGCTTAGTAGTTTTCTCTTTCCTTTTCAATGGCACAGCGGTTGTTATATATCTAAGGTAATATAATCAGGTACTAATAAACCATACTTTATTTTTAATATGTATGTACATATTTAGAAATATATAAGTATGTTTATCAGCAGTATGGTTACCATAGGCTATACCTAGTTTGGTATCAGACGGCCGAGTTTGAGATGTGTGAAGTTATTATAATTTTTATTATATACTGTTAGTATATGTCTTGAAATACTTAACTGTGGTTGACATTCATTTATTCGTGGGAGAGCCATGCTTCGGCAAGTATGAGCCGGCTCGACCGGAGTGATACCACGGCCTCAGAGAAAACCGGCAGTTAAGATTGCTTAACTTGCATTGTTTTTCGCCGAGTGAGTGAAGTTACCGAAAGCCTAACCCTTCTTACTGGAAGCCCTAACCCTTCCCTCTCCCCCCAACCCATCTCTCTCCCTAACTCACCTCCTCTCCTCCTCTTCCCTTTTTCCCTACTCCTACCTTAAAGGCCCAGCAACGCACTGGTGACTCTTGAGTTGCAGGTGCCCATGGGTGGCGGTAGACACTTACCATCAGGTCACCCGTTTGCTCGTTTGCCCCCTATACCATACAAAAAAGATTTGAAACATTCTTAATTTTTTTATACCACTGAAGTAGAAACAAGTAGTGAAGTGACTGAAGTGTAGTCCTTAGCCTGTGAACAGGCCTATAAATGTCCTTTTCGTTTTAATATTATACATCATTAAAAAATACCCGGATTCCGGGACGCTTAAATTGTGGAATTACGCTGTGATGGTTTTTCAAAGCGACCACGGTATTTGGTTTTTCAAAACAGGTATTGAAATATTTTTACGAGTTCGCATCTGTAACGCTGTCCCTCAACATTTGACCTTATTCAGATGGTATGCCTATTACTGGTATAAAAAATGTTAAAATGTTTTCTTATGTATAACAAAGGTCGTGTTGTATTTGTTTGTTCAAACTCAGATTGTTTGTTTATGTAATTGTATCTGATAGGGAAACTGTGCCGAGGAATGTTGAGTGTTGTTTATGCGAACATAACGGCGCGGCAATCAGCCTTTCAAAGGATTATTTTGGGCTTATTTGTTGAAAGTTCATTTTGTTGTTTGATTATTATCATAAAATGTGGTTTAGCTATTATGTAGAAAGACTTAATTAGGAAGTACGAAAATGAGTTTAATTAACGAAAACAGTTTCTAAAAAGGCTATCGGTTTTGTAGTCTAGAAAAATAGACAAATGAAGATCTGTAACCAACATTAGATTGTTGCTTGCTAAAGCACTATGGAAGGGCACAGTACTCACGTTCCCTACGTGTCAAATAAATCGCAAATTTTGAAAACCCATATGCAAGTTGTTTATCGACAAGCGCTTACCATCCGCAAAACTGTGTGCTTTGCCAATTTAGCTGTAAAAGAAGAAATCTAAAACTAATAAGGACTTGGACGTACAGTCTACACGTAATCTCTATTAAATAATGTGATATCTAACTTATGATTTTTTAAGGGTGTGATTATACAATACAAAAATGGAACTAATTAATCACGTAAAGACTAGATGCATTCAATTTAACCGATGTCAACTGTGCTCTTGTGATAATTAATTCGGGGATTTTTTTTTGATCTAACCTGGTATTCGCTGGGTTATAAACTTAATCTAAACTAATATTATAAAGAGGAAACATTTGTGTCTATGTTTGTAATGTTTTCACACAAAAACTACTGGACCGATTGCGATGAAACTTGGTATGTAGATAGCTGGAGACCTGGATTAAGCAATAGGCCTTCTTTTCATCCCGACATTCCCACGGGATCGGGACTTACGCGGGTAAGACCGCGAGGCGCTGCTAGTAGTTAATAAGTGAGAAGGTCTGGTTTTCTGCAAGTTTAAATTTTTTTTAATCTGTTAAAATAAGAAGCTCTCTTTAATTTCTATTTTTTTATTTTTGAGACCGTGTCTCCAAAGTGTAATATGATTTGTTTAGTTCTTATAAATACTCGTATATATTCGGATGCAAAATAAAAGGTTAAAATACAAAAATATCCATAATCCAACGTTAATTTAACACAACTTTGGCTGTAAATAATTAATAGAAACATTATAATTCTAAAAGAAAATCTCAAGATTCTAACTTTGAATAATTTTATTTTGAATTTTTTAATTTAGAGATTTATTTCTGAGAACTTTTGGAAGGTTGACCAAAATTGATTTATGATTTTTAAGGTGCGGTACCCAAAGGTTGCCAACGGAACCCTATTACAAAGCCTCCGCTGTACGTTCGTATGTCTATCCGTATCTCATTTAGCGTAATATTTACTTACTTTTTTCGGGATATTAGCAATTTTATTCGGTCTTTAACGACCGATTCCTTCACTCGCATAGCCGTGTATACTAGATTTGTGATTTGTATCACTTACTCATACTCTAGTCACCACATATATGAACATATAAATTACTAGCTCTCTCGTTTCGCCAAGCTCACTAATTTTGTCAATGAATTCATTTATCTTACGGGAACATTTTTTTTTATATAATAGGTATTTTATGTTCTTTTCTGCACCCCCGACTACGTTTGTGAATAATTTCACGATGATCGGTTCAGTAGTTTAGTTGAAGCGTGGAAACGTAATAAACAAACCTACATTCGCATTTATAATAATGTAATATTAAGTTAGGATGTTTTGTCAATAATAATAATAATAACTCTACACATCTCACACACGGCTGTCTGATCCCAAACTAGGCAGAGCCAGAGCCTGTACTATGGTAACCAGACTGCTAATAAACATACTTATATATTTCTAAATACATACATATTATATATAAATTACACCCAGACACAGAACAAATTATCGTGCTCATCACACAATTATTTGTCCTGGGTGGGAATCGAACCCACGACCTATGGCTTAGCAATCAGGGTCACTAACCACTAGACCAACAGGCTAATGTATTGTGTATCTCAATAACTTCTCCTATTGTCCTCAGCGTCAAAACAGAAGCAACGTCGAACGGTGCGCTGTCTCGGCTGTATATAGCGAACGCGAATAGAAACGATTCTGGCAACTACACGTGCTCTCTCGCGGACGTCGCAGCTTCTGCCGTGTCTGTGCACGTGTTGAGAGGTAAAGCTGTACCACTTTGAACTAACTAATTACTGCTGTAAGTAATAACTCATCAAGCCGGATTCAGACTTCATGACAGCACTGTGTTGTCGTGACGTCTGAATCCGGAGGAAAAACAACACAGTGCAGTCGAGTGTTGTTGAGTGTTGTGGGTCCACTGGTATTGGTATTGGTAGTGGCTCTGCTTTCGCATTTAGACTCGTAGTCCGTCCTTTATGAAGATAATGCTGAGTAGTTCAACCAGCCTGGCTGAACATCCAGAGGCAAAGAAGGGTAGCGCCTAGGAGCGACATTGCACCCTCAACGATATTTGCCCGTTATGCGGCCACTCCTGCGCATTTCAGGATAACGCGAGCTGATTATCGGCATAGAAGGTGCATTAATGGTGAATAGATGTCGATTTAGGGCCAAATGACCCGCAATGGTTCCTTCAGATATACAGATGTCGAGTTGGTTGAGACTGAACAGCCTGCAATGTTAAACTTGATGAGACTTCTGCCAGCGCAGTTTAGACTGCATGTAGCCAGGCATGTCGGTCCAAAAACTTCGGGTTTGTTGAGTACCCAAAAGCGAAGTTAGTTGGGCAGTGTAGTTAGATCCGCCACTACACTGCTGATACTTATTGTGGGTCCAATTTCTGTCTTAAATTCCTGAGTCTGGGCGGATTCTTTATGATCACTGCTTGGCGAGCATTGATACTTTGGAACGTCGTTTCAGCCCGTGACAATAAACGTTGGGCATCAAACTTTAATAAAGTCATACTGTTCGGACCAATCTAGCGAACACTGAACGGATTCGAATGTGGATTCCATTTTTATGATCTGCATTTATCTATATACTAGCAACCCGCACCGGCTTTGCACGGGTAGCAGAGACATCTTCAATAATCATCCACATATTTTAGTCAATTTCCAAAAACTCTTAACGAATTATACACCTAAACCTTCCTCATGAATCACTCTGTCTATTAGTGAAAACCGCATGAAAATCCGTTAAGTAGTTTTTTCTGTTTATCGCGAACAGACAGACAGACAGGGGACTTTGTTTTATTGTATGTAGTGATATATATTCTTAAAATTATGTTTGAACAGATTTGTAGGTATTTTTGCGAAGCCGGGCCAAGTCTCTAGTCTTTTATATATTTTTCATTATTGCCTTTTGCGTAAGCCAGAGTCAATAGCGATGGTTTACGATAACACCGAAAGAAATGGTGAGATACTCGTAAATATCATATAATACAACTTTAATAAACGCTAAGTAACTTAATACTCTGTTATATTATATTATTATTTTCGTTTCATTCTCCAATTTCATTAATATATGATATCTTGGAATTTATTCGAATATAATTATTAATAAAAAACAAAGCCCACCAATATATATTATTATTACCTTATGAATGACTATGAAAAAACCTGGGTTTCTTAGAAAAGTTAGAAAGTAAAGTAAGAAATGAATTTCAGTTCAGGCTTCAGTGTCGATCATAAAGAGCCCCCCAAAAACCTTGCACCTGTTACGGTTTTATAATAAGTACAGTTATAGAAGAAAGAAGATTACGTAACAATCTTCAAAGTATCTCCTTTCCAACGAAAAAAGAATAATTGAAATCGGACTACGGGTTAAAGGATTACAACTAAGTACACATTGTCACTTTCATTCCCCCCCTCAAGGTAACCGTCCTGAATTTTGTGATAAAAAGTATCCTATGTTCTACCTGTTAGTATGAAGTCAAATAATGAAAAGTTTCATTTGAATCCGTTCAATAGTTTCGACGTGATGCGCGGCCATGAGACGGATAGACAGACAAAAATGAATAAAAAAAATGTTTTGGCTGCTGTATCGATTACAGAGTGCCCCCAAAAAAAAAAATTCAATATATCTCCAATGAACAGAATTTTACCTGTTACAGTTTAATTATAAGTACCTGTAAATATTTATATATTTATGTACGTATGTAGTATGTTTATGGCAAAATAAGTATAGTGTACTAAGTATATATTATAATTAATATTAACCTATATCAGTACACCACAGACTACCCTGAAATAAATCCTACTATCCCACTAATCCCACTAATATTATAAATGTGAAAGTTTGGATGGCTGGATGGATGTTTGTTACTCTTTCACGCAAAAACCACTGAACCGATTGCGATGAAACTTGATATGTAGATAGCTGGAGACCTGGATTAACGCATAGGCTACTTTTTATCCCGATATTCCCACGGGATCAGGACGTACGTGAAATCGCGGGGCGCTGTTAGTATTTAAAATTATCCGTACAAGGGTTGTCTAGAAGATATCGCCATGTGCGATAAGACCACCGATTGCTACTCGTATACATAAATGTTTATATTATGTTGGATTGTATCTCACTTAAAAGGTGTACAATAAAGAGATTAATAAATAAATGTATACAGTGGCCCGTGTCTCCTTAATAACGCTATTCAGCAAATCGCACAACGTCATCTTTCTATGCCCGATAGATATGCCCTAAAGAAAACAATATATACATTGTTAATATTAAACATTCCGCCCATCAAAGCCAGAATGGCCGTAATACAAAGGGTAGCCACCCTTATAGCTAATAAAAACATTTAAAAAAAAACTATTTTGTTATGAATTTTAAAATGTATGAAAAAAGTATAAAAGAATTTTAGTAAGAAGTAATTTGGTAATTTTAAAAGCAAAAGCTAAATGAATGCTCTCAGTGTATAGATAATATTACTATGGAAATTAGACTTTTTAGTTTAGTTATTTAGTTATTGTGTGGGTATATTGTAATGAATATTAGAATGCTTTGCTTAGGTATCTGTTATTTGTCTTGTTATTTTGTTTAATAAATTAATGTTATTTTGTATGTACCTATTGTAATAATGATGGTCTGCCACTGGTCTTACACATAGCGTCATTTGGGCCCATTTGAAAACCAGCGTCAGGCTTTCGTCTGACACAATGCTGAATTGGGTCCGTTTTTGGCAATTAAGTTTCACCATTATTTATGTCACCTAACTGTACTTTTTGTGTTGCCAAAATAAACATTTTTTCTTTCTTCCTTTCTTACTTTCTACTCCAAATACACGAAAAGTATTATTTCAAATACTAGGAGTATTATTTCAAATACTAGGAGTATTATTTCAAATACTAGGAATATTATGACCCTACATAGAATTATGAAGGCTCACTAGTGGCATTACATACATACATGAGAGAAATATTGAGAGCGTCTCTACCACCTCTAGTAATTACATTGCGGGTAGAGCTAGGTAATTACACAGTCTCATCGTTTGCTATTATCAAATGAGGCGCTTTACAGAGAAATCAAATGCACCGTTAACAGCTCTACATTGATTAATTAATGCTAATATAGAAATGTGACTCAGTCATGTTTAGGGTCAAACATGACTGAGCCACATTTACATTAAGTCTCAAGAAAATACATTTAATTTATTTAATCCCAGTAATATTATGAATGTGAAAGTTTGGATGGATGGATGGATGTTTGTTACTCTTTCACGCTAAAACTACTGAACTGATTGCGATGAAACTTGGTATGTAGATAGCTGGAGACCTGGATTAACATATAGGCTACTTTTTATCCCGATATTCAAACGGGATCGGGACTTACGCGGGTGAAACTGCGGGGCGCTGCTAGTAATTTATATATTAAATGTGCTCGTAGTTAAATTAAGAAAAACTGTAACAGGACAGGACAGTTGATATTTGAAGTCATCCGTGGCTGATTAACATTCTAGTAGTATCTTCGTTTGCCGTCTTGATAGGAAGAACAACTAACTTCTACCTGCGCGGCTGTCATATTTAAAAATTTTTGTGAGGTACAATTTTTATAAAAATGTTTTTTTTTTGCATAATTTGGCAAATCTAGTAAGTCCCTATTCAATACACCAATATCTATTAAGCGCACCATTTACGTCCTCATAACTATTTATTATAACCAGTTATTTTAACCATTTATAAACCTAGCAAGTCACGTTAACTATTTTAAAACCTAGTAAGTCTTTGAGACTAGCTAGGTTCTCATGTGTTCGAAATACTTCACTTGGTTTTTAAATTGTGCGGGAGCCTAGCAAGTAATAATATGCAAGCATAGGCTTCCGCTTAAATTCATTTAATTTGATAATGATGTTTTTAATTTAATTATTTGCTGTTATAGCGGTAATAGAAATAATCACTCTGTAAAAATTTAAACTGTCGCCTATGATGGTGCTTGAGATACAGCCTTCTGGCAGACAGACCGATGCCGAAAAAATCACGTTTCTTGTATCATAGACCATTTAATTTTTAATATTATTTATTTTATTTTCTGTTCGATTCCCACCCAGGACAAATAATCGTGTGACGGGCATGACCATTTATTCTGAGTGTTATTTATCTATGATATGTATGTATTTAGAAACATATAAGTATGCTTATCAGCACGCAAAAAAGCGTTCTTTAAAAAAAATCACAATGATTATTATTATTTATAACTCATAATTATAGGATATCCTCTAGTGTAACTTGGGGGTCGCTAACCCTACCTCCTTTCTATTGATACTTGTCAACCTACTCATAAGCATTACTAACTTACAATTTAGCGGAACATATACTTGTTTGTTAAACTTAGTTATACCGACATTCGTACACTCCAAAAGCAAACAAACAAAACATTTACATTGAACTAAGTATAACTTTGTTATTAAGTTACAGAAGTGATGTCGTCACGCCTATATTTGTCGCTTAAGTGCTTTTTGCTACTCGAGCTTATCCATTACTGGATATATTCAGGTCAGAGTCGATCGATCAGTTAAAAGATATTATGTCTTATATTAAACCACTATGAAGGTTGGGGCAAATAGCGAGCGGGACGGGACGGAGACGTGGCGTGAGCAGGTTGTAATCTACTAGTTAATATAAGAGATGTCACACAGTCGCGTCGCATTCGGCGCTCAGCGCTAGAACATTATAACGTCCCACGCCACGTCTCCGTCCCGCCCCGCCCGCTGTCTGCCCCAGCTTCTGTGTCACTAAATCTCAAAATTTTGTTTTCTTTAAAAAATATCAAACAACATATAATTATTAAAACACAATATTTTGGGACATATTACACAGTGCTTTCTAGATTCATACTAAATAAATAATTCATTCTAGAACGCGAATAAACGAATGTACACATATGTATATATTTATAAAAAAAATATAGTCTCTAATTGGAGTTTATTGAGTATCGTAAGTATATCTATTGGGGCTTTTTAACCTACACAAATGAGAAGGAGACCAACCCGAGTTTTAATCTTCTCTGTAAATTCTTCTTCATTCTCTACTCTATGAAAAAACATGGTACAGAGTTTTAAATGCTAATCCAAACTTTAAGAATTAAGACTCCAATTGCGAAAAGGGTACAAAAAAATCTTTCATAAAAAATACTATTCCCTGATGATAACCAATTGGATTGACTAAATCTACTTCTACGGGCACTCCCGTAGGGCAAAAGCTGGTAATTCAAATTCTCAGAAACTCTAATACTATTTATTTATAAACGAGTTATGTAAAAATCTAATTTAGTAGGATTAGATGTCCCAATTCTAAGATTCATTCAAACTGATTTTTATAAAAAGTATTTCTATTTAATCTCTCAAGATACCGAATCAATCTTAGTAGAATACTCTCAAAAAGAATTTCCTTAAAGATAGATTGATCTTCATTTCTTCAGAATGATGTATAGGACCATTTTATAAATCTAAAGTTCTCGACAAATTTCAGAGATTTAAGAGTCTTTACATAAAGAAGGTTCACTCCTTTCCCTTAATAGTAATTGTGGCGACTTCCACATACACACAAACATCTACAACCTACTAATCCTGCATTGCGCTATGAGAGTTTTCGCGCTGATTAGTATATATACAACTTCCCAACATCAACCGTTGGGCCGCAGCCCGCCAGGCATTATCACCTCGCCTAGTTGGAGGATCCTCCCTTTGTGTTGGAGGGACATGACACCCGTTCTTCCACAGTTTTCCTTTTATGGTTCTATTTATATTTTATTGAATTTTTTTTTCAGTTTTTACCCTGGAAGTGGGCAAATAATTACCTCTTTGGTCTTTCTTGACTTATGGTCTTATGGTGGTGATGATATATTCCATAACTTAAAACGGACGGTTAATACTAAATTGAGTTGCAACTGAAATTATTTTTTGTTTTCAAGTCAATTTCAATTATTCAGCTTATCTACATTTTATCTAATGAGCCTCTGTTTGTTCTTTTGAGGTTACTATTAATGTGAGTTTACCCCTGCAACTAAGCTAAACATTAGGTAAAAAGTAAGATAATAATTCAACCTGTGCCAAAAAAAAATCTATTATGAATCTTTAAGACGCACACGTGTGCGTTTATTTGATTTGTTATTTTTCTTTCTTTTAAACACAATTACATTTCTATTTTCTTATCTTTCATCGATAGTGTTTTTTTTATTTCAGCACTCTATTTCGAATTCCATTATAACTCCTTGTTCGATCAATTGAACTATGGGTATGTTCCACTTGCCTTTGAAATGTGTAAGTGTTGTACAGGTTAAGACCCGAGTCGTTGGCCAAAGACACCCATGAACTAACACCGTGTGGTTTTGGTTGGTTCGATTCCGACAAAGCCACTTCGCTGGTGAGTTGATACACGAAAGGTTTTCCATATATTAGTCTTAGTAGTTAAGGAATAAGGAATGCAATTAGAAGGATTCAAAAGACAACATTTTTCGATTTACTACAACAAAAGAGTTAAAAATTGTCACCGTTTCATAAATCGAACTACGCGATCCAACCACAAGACGGAGGAGGTTTAAATTTAATTTAAAATAATGAAAACCAAATATTTTGTTCGCAGGAGAAAACCCGCTTGCGATGCAAAGAGGCGGCGCAGCGAGTAGTTCCGATTCATTGCTGCTTGTACTAGCCGTCACGATCAGCTGACACATAACAAGCGCGTATTCGACGCGCTGCACTTCGTAATGTTAGTCACAATTACTACATTCGTACACGCTAGAATAATCTTTCTGACAGTCAGAATTTTGACGCGGATGTACTTTATGGCAACATAATAAAAAAAAAAACACTGGATAAATGGTGAATTTGAAGTTTAGTCAAAATGAACTGAAAACTGACAAAATGAAGAAATAGAGAACTGCACACTCCTGCTTGCTAAATGACGATGCAGGTACTAAATCGTGCAGTTTTGGCACAGCGGTTAAAAAGCATCGATGCAATCGATCAATCAAGATGTGAATCAGTGATGCAGCGATAGAGTCTCAATGTCGATATGTGTCGATGCAGTTGCAAAATCGACGGCCATTGCTAGAGGTAGCGTGTGTGCAGGTCTTAAACAGTTTCTCATCTTTGCCTGGTAATATAAACAAATAAACGTTTTAAAAGGGTTATCAGTCAAAGCATTTGAGGGTTCTTAACCATGTTTACGCCAGTTGCTTGAAGATTGAATTGGAAACAAAGTAAAATTGAATTTGTTTTTTCTTCGTACTTCTCCCTCTGAATAAGAATTTTTCTGAATACGTATTATGTATGCTGTGCAACTCGATTCAAAACTGTCAGTTACTCGTAATTCGATCGTTATTAGTGTCTATTTGAACCACAGTTTGACGGAACTTTGATGCAAAAGTCAGTACCTACTTACTGACATAATTTTGACTAAAACTCTATTCGATTCTAATTTGAAGCTATCTTACCTAGCTAGGTAGAAGCGAGGTAGAAGACACTAAAAAACTTGAATGACTTTAAAATAAAAAAATAGCTTACTAAAACGACTTCATTGTATTCCAACCTTAGAGATGTTCCTGTATATTTATATGTAGGTGCGTTCGTATCTTATAATGATGAATGGTAATGACCTAAACATTACACTTTAATACGAAGTGTTCTTCTGATAATTTCACGTCTCATTAATTTTCCAATCCTGTCGAAAGCTCGTGCGTCGCTTGCCGAGGAAAAATGTAATGGGAATTAGTTTTATGAGTCTTGGTCTTGTAGTTTTGTTATAAGTTTGGGTTTTTCTTCTATATGTAACCATAAATAATCCAGTTCTGTTGCTATCCGGTTCTGACAATAATTTTTGGTATATTATAATTTACATCATGATATATTGCAAGATTTTAAGATGCTAACTTTTCATCAAGTATGTGTTTTATAACAAAAAATTAGCACAGACTTCCAGACTCTTTGCCGATACTGGAATTTACTTTTAGTAATAACAAAAACTTTAATAACATTTCCGCGACCTGGAAATCGGAGCCATGACCTTACAATTCAATCATATAGAATTGTGAAGTTAAGCTACATCATAACCAGGTCTTGTCACTTAGGAACCACTAAAATACGGATACATACGTGGGACATTTAGTAAATTTTAGGAAACCAAAAAAAAAAATCTATAGACCCAATTTTTTTTAAACCTGTTTAAATAACTCGTCACCACTATTCATTCAACGTTTCGTGCATCTAAACTAATTTTCAATATACTTTTTCTAAACCGGCTCAGACACTTCATGGGCCTTGACTTTGACATGGTATGCTCGGACGCAGATAGTGCATCTTTCGACGATGAAAAAATCCCTTTGAGTTGTTTTATTTTATTTTAGGGAATAAAAAGAAGTCACCCGCTGCCAAAACAGGAATCTCCAGGTAGTCACTTGTTTTGAGGGCGCGTTGTCATGGTAAATCACCAGCCAGCGGAATCGACGTCAATTGGTCACGTAACAGCCTTCAAATGGCCACCACATCTTTATTCATCGGTCAATGTTTGTCGACCTTGCTTAAATTCGTTTTAAAATCGATCCACAGTTGCCTCAGAAGGGCCTTCGTCTATAAATGCAGTTTGAAGCCTATCAAACAATTCATCCAAATTTAGGCCACATTTAGTTTGTAATAAAAAAATATTGACGGTAATTTGGAATTGAAACTCGTATATTTTTCATCGTAAAATACCTTATTTAAAAAAAAGTATAATCTGCCAGTGTACCATACAGAACAACTCTCTTTTGCAAAAGTTTCTAAAAGATCTGTAAATTTAGTCATAATTATTTTGACAAACCCGGATATAAACCACATAAAGCTATATTCCCCCTTATACTCTCACAAATACTTGACCAAACTAAAACAACAGAAACAACCCTGACCTTTAATGAGACATAAAAAGAAGAAGTATTCAAAGTGAGTTGTCGTCGAGTTCAAAATTCATACACAGTTTATGACTGGAACGGGTTTCAGTTGGATCTTTACGACGTTTTTATGGCCCATAGCTCACACGCGTTCGTAAATTGTATATGAGAGATTTGTAACCAGTAGCAATATTTGTAGGGCAACATTATCAGGTCAAGCAATTATTAGTTTGCTTCACATGATGTTATGACGTCTAAAATCTCGTTGGAGTCTGAATGCCAAAGTCAACAAAGTTAGTTCACTTGCCTTCATCAACCTTTTTCTTTGATGTTTCTATAGGAATGATAGCTTATCCGTCATACTGGCATTGACTAGATTTGATATCGTCATTTTTGAGCTAAATTATATCCATATTATATGGATCACTTTTGTAATAACCTTCATTGGTCATTTGGTGCACATTATAGCAGCGATTGTGAAAGCTTAGTATAATTTAGTATCTGACGTCGAGAGGTTGAGTTCGAATACCTATATTATTCAACAGTCAACGAACATTTTGCAAGGGAACCTATACACTTGAAACTTCTCTCTAATATTCTCGAATGTTTGTCAAGTCTGTCAGATTATAAGATACCGTAATAAACTAAAGTACCCCTTGTATATCAGCAAGAAGCTCGTACCTAGAAGTAGATGCTGATGATTTGAGATACGATGTTTTTAACTGCGCTGATATAATCACATAGCTACTAAACAATTTTTTTCCGACTGTGATTTTCACTCAAAATCATTGAATGTCAACGCAATGTTTTTTGGTTGCGCAACATACATTTCCTAGTGAACTCGATGTCGAAAACGTTTTCCACTAACTTTCGAAGTAATGACTTGTCAAATTTTATTTATTACGACCGTAAACGATCATATCAGATGATTTGCTGGTGTTATATTTAAAATATGTCCTCTAAGTGGGAATATATTGCAGGATTTTTGTCGGGATCGCTTCCAAGGTCTGTTTTGCATTTGGAGAAATGTGGTTATCGCTTTTTATCTTGATCAATCTAGGCTACCCTTGTCAGCGTTAAAGCTCTTTAAGTCGGCCTTGTTTATTTATGCCTCTTCCAAGACCCTTGGCTTAGGTGACCGGAATTAGATTTTGATCAAAAGTTTCTGTCATTACTGTGTGAAATAAATTCCTAAAAGGAAATTTCTAATTAATTATTTAGAATTAACACACTCCGACTCCGTGTAACTATGTATTGCGAACCTCAAAATCTCATATGTACTTCCGAATGTTTTTAGGGTTCCGAACCCTTATAGGATCACTTTGTTGTCCGTCCGTCCGTCTGTCTGTCAAGGTATCAAGCTGGAATTTATATCAAATACTCAAGTCTACTGTCCCTTAGAGCTGTGAAAAAATCAAACTTCTAAGCCAACGCAATCAAAAGATACAGCCGTTTATGCCGCAAATTTCCGACACTCGCAAGGGAAACAAAACCTACAGGGTACTTCCCGTGAACTCAGAATCTTGAAATTTGGTACGAAGGAACGTCTTATAGCACAGACAAAGGAAACATTTCGAAAACCGTAAATTATTAGTTACATCATATAATAAAAATATTTTATGCCCGACTCGCACTTGGCCGGTTTTTTTTTTAATTTGTCAGTTACTATCTACAGCTATATTATCTTTGATTCGTTCAAACACTAGATGACAAGATACTTAGCAGCTAGCATCTAGCACGGCATGGACAGGGACGAGATTTCTACTTCACCGTTTCCTAAACTTATCCTTTCCCCGTGTGACTCTGTTTAACGTAGGTATTTATTTTCCGGATTACAACACTATATACTCGAGTATACTCAGTAGGACCTATCCATTTTTTTTTTATTAAAGGATAGAAAGGATAATATCGACAAGATTGTTCCTATTACAGATATTTATGCACATCGTTGGGACTAGCTCGTTCCAATATCGTGATGAAAATATCGACAACTGCACAATCGCATATCTATAAAAGTTTAAAATTTCAAAAAAATTGACTTTTTGTTTATTTTTTCTTTTACTAAGTAAGACTTAACGTTGGCAGTTTTAGTTTAACTATTTTAAGATTTATATATTCCTTATTTAAAGCAACTGGTGTCTAAACAAATATACATTTTTCAAATATACTCTTAATCGGATTGGTTGTCATTAATTCTTGTGTTATCTAAAATTCAAACAACTTTTTTCGTAGAAGAATAAAAAATATACGAGAAAGCCATTAAAAGTACATCCGCGGGTAATTCTAACTGTGCGATCTCTTAAAGTATTATAAAATTCTAAATCATAAAAAATGTTATTTTAAACTCTATTCCTTAGGGTGTTAAGTTTATTGTCGGCTATAAGAATTGGCCTTGGGCTGACTCTTAAGTTTTCAAAGAAAACTAGAAAAGGTTTTCTCTTGAAGTTTTGGTTTAAAAAAGATATGATTTACGTTCAGTCATCGTCAACTGTTGTTGTTAAGACAATTTTTTTTATATAGCTCATGAATTTTTCGTTTGAGAATTTTTTTTTAACTTTCTAAGTAAAAAAAAGGGTGCTGCAGAATAAAATATTTTCAAAACTTCTTTTAGAAACTGCAAATAAAGACCTTTACTTCTGAAGACATATGAAAAACGAATCTGAAAAATAAACTTCAATTTGTTTTAAATTTATGTGCATATTGAAAGCCGCCATAGAAATTAAAATAACATTCTCACAAAATATTATTTTGTTGTAATAATGATAAAAAAAATACATGATCAAAAATAACAATGAGAATAACTTTCTTGGCGACTGTACCGAGAGGCTTCGGTACGTTAATATTTAACACATTGTTGATTTAAAGGCGAAAACACATTTAGCATACGTCAGTAGTGGTATGATTAATAACTTGATATAATAGGGATGTCAGGAAGCTGCTTTGACAAAGAACTAAATAAAACATATAGGCCGAGGTATAAAATAATGATTCTAATATTCTCGTGGGAATTGAAAATGGAAATCAGTTTGATATTTTTTTAATGTATCTTCATTTTAGGTTTCACAACAAATATTTTGAATTTCGAATTCGTTTTAACACTACACAAAACTTCATAAATCCAAATAAATGTATACCGAGAAACATTTGTAAAATGATACTTAAAAATGGAACTCAATACCTACTTTTAGTTCCAAATTTAAACCATGGCAATAATTAAGCGGGTGTACTCGTATATGCTAGAAATCATCATAAGTCCCGCTTCCGCATAGAAGCCGCGTCGCTTATTACCGCCGCATAGCCCTCGTATGAACGAGAACATTACATAATGCGGAACTAGTGCAGATTTCACTCGCTTTATTGAATAAGTAAATTATAATGGATGATAGGAATTGCGGGTAGTTGGTGGATGTAGTAAAAGAGATGGAGGTGTTATGGCTAAAGATCAAAAACCTAAAGGTATAATTTATGTTTATTATTTTAATATGTATGTATTTAGAAATATATATGTTTATCAGCAGTCTGGTTACCATAGGACAGGCTCTGCCTAGTTTGGGATCAGACGGCCGTGTGTGAGATGTGTGGAGCTATTATTATTATTATTACTGGTGCCTTTATTTTGTAGGTCAAGTAAGTAGGGAACAGATTTGTCTTCGTTGATATTGACTCTAATGTCAATACGAGTAAATCATTTAAAAAATGGTCATCTACACAGTATCAATTAGTTATTATAGATTGGTGGTGTTCTGTGCGGTGCGGATGCGGATGCGGATCGCACAAATAAACCATACCACTTATGCACCCAGCGGTAGTACGGTCTTTTCACATTTTTTATTTAAAATACAGTAAACTGTATGTATATATGTGTATATATATAGGTAAGGTATATATATAATTATTTATTCCTTGTCTCTTAAATTCACTTAAGTTGCTACTTAGCTAAAGTCGTACACCTGTTAACTGCCCTATACATAACTCCATTGCACCTGTCCATCTAAAGGTTGTCTGTAAGAAATCGCAGCTAGCGATAAGACCGCCGTTTGTACTATTTTTTTTTGTATTTGTAAATATTTTGAAATGTTCCTCATGGTGTGCAATAAAGAGTATTGTATTGTATTGTATTGTAACTGGCGATGCCGGTGGCGATCCGTTTTTGTCTCTATAGGAAGCCTAATGGTCTCGTTATAAACGTGTGCTGTATTTCAGCATACCTTTTCATGCAAGCTTCTCATTGCTATATATATATACGTACGTTATATAAGGCCGGCAACGCACTTGCGATTCTTGAGTTGCAAGTGTCCATGGGCGGCGATAGTTACTTATCATCACGAGACCCGTCTGTTCGTTTGCCCCTTATCCCGTAATTAGAAATAAAATTTGGTTGAATTTCGATTCATGTAATTCTTCACTAATTACCACAAATCAACGTAGTTTACTGTCTATTGGAACAAGACCTGACCATTTTTTTGTCGAATTAGTGGTCCTTTTAGTGAAAAAATTATTATCATTTTGGATAATTTTTGTCCGCCACCACAGAATGCAACGGATTTCAAAATGATAGTCGATAAATTATACACACAGTAAGAAGAGAAGAACTAAACAAAACACTACCGTCTAAAAATACTTTTTCTACTAAACTAAAAAATAAACATAATCAAAAATCAATCATATTTACAGCTGATCAAGTGCACTGACGACAGTAAATCGATTTAATTTCACCTGTAAATATATGTTACGGGTCTTTATGCTGAGTCATACTACAGGACCCAGATTATGAGAAGGAAACTCTGACATTATCATTACTGATACTTTTTTTACAATCAACTTTTATTTGTTCTCATATACATACTAGTAGAGTCGTCCCATGTAACTTTTCCATTCAGATTTGACAAACCTCCACTATTCACTCCTATATTACATACATAAGATTTCAAATAGAATAATTTCTCATACTAACCTCACCTTCAAATTCCATCTGCACAGTGTACTAACAAGCACATATTCTATGCACAAACATCTACACTCAGTGTAACAAGCCACACAAATCATTTGAGGCGAAATCTCGCTACAGAGAGACTAGGAATTGCAACCAAATTTTGGATTTATATCTTTATCCTTGTATGTAGTTAGAGATATTCTTGACAAACAAACTTGGTAAAGATATGATATTTTACTTAATATAAGTCTGCATGTCCCTTTTATGAAGTAGGTATAGCAATGTTTTTGCTTGAACCAGTTTCTTTGATTGCATTTCATGCGTCCAAAATAAAAACAGAATTCAATTTACGTACACCAGCATTTTTTTTGCTGATATAAAAAAAATTAAAGCAAAAATCCAAAGAAATAATAAAGTTATTTGATGAATAACGCTGACGTGGCAATTATACTTTTCAGGTCGCGATATTTGCTCAGTGTGACTGAATGAAAACGATTTTCTTTGAAGTTCTCAATCCTTAATTATCACATCGTGACTAGTTTAGAATTATTTTACTTTACTTTGAAATTATTTCAATTGCTTCAATGTCGTGCTTTGTCACTTAAAAGTAATAAATGAATACAAAACTTAAGTAAATATTCGGCATTGATATTTACATGATTTATACGAATACATATATCCATTAGTAACTTTGCCCGATAAAGACTTCGGACTTCTGCTCAATTTCTAAATACAACAACACACACACATTTTACAGAAACCGTTTTCCAAGAAACGGTATCTTTCCATGAATCTCATCATATCTTTCAATGACATAATATCTCATCATCTCCCATTCTAAAAGATGCTTTTAGTCAATACTTAAAATTCACATACGCCACATATACTTTAACTATTAATATACTTTAATACTGCATCGCATAATGAAAGTCCTCACACTAATTGTTATCTAAATAGCTTCCAAACATCAACTATTAGGACATGGTTTGCTGAGCCAGATCACCTAGTGTTGCCGGGGGTTCGCTACAAGTAATTATGGTTTCTATTACTATATTCCAGATTTAGAATTGATATGAAATCAAATAAATACTAGCTGCACTTCAGTAAAAAACGACGTGGCTTAAAAATGTTACGTAAAATAAATTCACTCACAAAGTCGATTTTGAAAATCTAGTTCTAAACGATTTTATTCCTAGCATACGATCAATCGGAGTATTATGTGATGATAAATCGAGAGTAGACGAACTTGATCGATTCCCTAGCGTATACCTTCGCTTATTCTTATTCCAGAAACTGTTATGTCAGTCAATAAGTCATATTTATATTGGATTTCAATATGTCATACTTACTAATAGCTTACATGATTGTGTTTTTACAAAGATATTAATAACCTTTCTTCAAATTATTACGAGTTATTATATATGTACGAATATAATATGATGTATGTTTGATATTTTTTTATTTGTTTGCTTGTGTAATACAGTTTATTTCAGTGTAGTAAAGTTATTGTTATAAGTGGAACCAAACGCACAGCTGGCTTTGAGCTCATGGGGCTACTGTGTGTTGCTTTCGGTATCATATGAATAGGTTCATTGAAAGGGAAATATTTTATCTAAACTAATATAATAAGGCTAAAAAGATTTTGTTTGATTGTGTGTTTCAAAGCGCAAGTCTTTGGAACCATCAGTTAGGTTTGAATAATTATTTTTGAAGTGTATAGAGTATTTTTTGAAGAACGTTATAAGCTATGTAACATCATCATCGACCCTGAGGACCTGAGCAGTGGCCATAAACGCAGGTGAAACAGTGGTGAACGTAATGATAAATCTAATAATTTACAAAAAAATCATTTTAATAGAGGTACAAGGTGTGATTTCCTTGAACCTTCATGCATTTCTTGGCTGCGGCCCCACGGTTGACGTTGAAAAGTTTTACATATTAATACTAAAAAGGGCGTGAGAACATTCATGGTGTGATGCAGAATTAGTTTAATTGAGTTAATTACATGGTAGTTCGAGTTATTGTCGTTAGATGGTGATAGGTTTTTTTTTTGCTTTTGCTCATAATATAACTTCAAGGAGATTTCACATTTTGTTTTCATCGTCTCAAAAAATTACGATAATCAACTAATGACTTTACCTAATTTATTATAAGGCCTTGTTCAAGAATATAAGTTTTCTTATTCACATACTTTCAATACTTGTACACTCATCACATTTTGATATAAATATCATTTATAATAAACGCACCCAATTAGAATTGTAATTAGAATTGTTTATTATAACCACAATACGTTAACTGAAATTAATGATTTATATACTATAAGTATTGAGTTATACTTATTGCTGGTAATTAGTGTGGTCACATTACATTGCGTGGGTATAAACACAGTTGTGGGATTCAAACGCTATAGATAACAGTAATTTGCTTAGTTTGAAATAAATTTGAAGTAAAATAAAAACAACGGGCAAATTACTCTTATTTGTCTTGTCGTTTTTGTCTTGTTCTATTTCGGAGCAGGCGTATGTCCAGCCGTGGACTGCAATAGGCTGAGGAACATGTCTTCATAAAATGTGGATTTTTCCCACTAAGGACTATTTAAACTCTACTGAAATATTTTATGTTTTGAACCCCCGACGATCACTGCTAAAGCACCATATTACACTATCACTACTTCTGAAATGTAACTTAATTCCTTTTTTATCTTCATGCCGACAATATATTCCCGAAGGCTTAGGCAGTAGTAATCTACACAGTCTACACACCCACATTTCGCGAATTTTATATGGCATAAACATTTATATGAAGGCTTTATTTTTAAACTAGATGTTTCAAAACATAGCATTATCCACTCTTATACCCATTACGATGTAAGCTAATTGTGTTCTCGCCATTATCGAATAAATTTATTTGCTGTTTGCCGAAGGACTAAAGGTTTCATTCGGCTGTTATTGTGAAAATTAATTTTTCATTGTGAATAAAACGTTACAAGTTGTAACATTTTCTGTACATTTGCATAATTGCCATATTCAAAAATGTTACCGCTGCCGATGTTTTGGTCGATAACGGATTAAATAATTTGAATGGTTTCGAAAACTCAACCATTTTGATGATTAACGTTTTAAGAGGTTTTTGAAAAGAGTTTATGTTCTAAACTTGTGTTAGTGTACGGTCCAGTGTTTAATTATGCCAACATTTAATTATTATAAAAAGACTTCAAATTTTTTAATAATTTACTATTATTAAAACATGCATAGCAGAATCCATTTACATTTTTAATTTAATTTAGACCAAACTCTTTAGAAGGGTCAATCAAAAATTCAAAACCTCCGGCTGTCGATGGTTTCGAATTTCAGATAAACCCGAAGACGAAGCCACAGGAAGCCCCCTACCACAAAGAGCTCCTGTCCACTGTGCCAGTCGGGGTTACGGGTTGGTTCAAATTGAGGTCTGTGTCCACAATGTTCACCGTTCCGAAAGAATTCAGAGAACTCTTCAGTTCCCTCTGCTTACGCTGCTTAAAGGGTGACGCTGAAAAGTCGCAAATTATGGATTATATGATAAAAAATTCAATCAATAAAAATATAAAAAGATGTTCAATACATGCACAAAGCAAAATATTACTGATTGCAAGACATGGTTTCCTTGGATAGGCGGCTAACTGTACTTACCACGAAATGAAACACTTTCGTGTAAATGATTTGAACAAAGTATTTATTTGATCTATTTCACCTCCATGTAATGGAAACAAACAGTAAGTACATAGATATTTATTGTAGACATAAACTGTGTAATAAAGCGTTTTTGCGATGATTTTCTGACCGCCCTAACAACAATTTAGAGTCATAGACAAATATTAAAACGTTTTCCTCCGGTTTCCGGGTCTAATACTATATTATTTCGGGACAACAAACTAGCGACTTCGCGAAGCTTTTTGTTATACCCTCATAAAATATATTCAGTCCCCATTCCTATTTGGCAAGTATTATATTGCGAATGTTATTTGATTTTCTTCTGTAAGTAATATGGCCAAGTTTTGACTTTTCGTTGATTTTGAAGAAAATGCGAACAAGTCTGGTGGTGTACAGCAACAGTAAGTTTTTGACTTAACTCACAAATGCTAATACTATGTCTTGTAAGTGTTGAACAGAAAAAACGAAGAAAAAATATCGTCATGACAAACATGGACTTTTTGAAATAATGTGTGTGGTGATGATTTTAAGTTATGATACGTTTACCAAAAAATCCTTATCATATTTTTATTTAAGCATAAAAATTTTGGAAATATTATTATTCTACCAACATTTTTCTTTTTATATTGTCTTATATACTAACGGCGAATACAGTGGTTTAAAAAAAGTGGCTTATTGCTCAACTTTTGTGGCGACACAATTGTCTGCTACATATTTATTCAAACTTTTGGCTTTGTACAGATAGTTACTGCTGTCCTTTGTTCGTTTCATATTTTTATTGTTAACTAATTAAACAAGGGTAATGATTAAGGAGCATGACCTTGTTTCATTGATAGGGGTACCTATCAATGATGCCGTATTTACACATAAACAAAAAAAGACAATAAAGAATAAAAGACAATTGTTCTGTGCACGGTGTGAGAACTCGCATTATCGTGATGGAGGATGATGCGGCGGTTGCAGTTCTCTTTACGGAGTTCAGAAACGACCTGTGGCAAACAAATGCTAGCATACCATTCTGCATTAACCGTGCTTTGTCCCTCAAGAGAAATAGTCGCAACATGGCCGGTTTTGGAGACAAACGTGGCCACCATTTATTTGATCGTCAGATATTTCTTGCTTTTTTTACTTCGCCTGGTGCCCCTAATTAGAACCCATTGGGCGGAAGATATCTTATTAAGTTAGAGGTGTAGTTAATACATATGTTTTCTCTCGCACCATCTAGAAGGCGAGTAAGCCGCTCGCTCATCGTCATCATCCCGTGGTATACTATTTTAAATGAATTTCTACATCATGTCATAGGTCTTTCAGTGTTGTCTATAGTTGTGATGTTATGCAAAGACTTTAACTATTACATTCTCAATGCACATTTAAAAAGACAAACGTTTTCAACGTTTCAGTTTAATATTTAACGAGTTATTATAATTGTAACAGATTAAACACTGGACCATCACTAAATATTTAACAGAATATCTTATTACTTGAATCAAATTATTTAGTTAATAACGATATTAACGCTGCAAAATGGAATGGAATTTTAATCGAGTTTGAGACAGATAGATTCAACAATTTTACGATTGTTACATCGTTTCGTGAATTATCGAGACTTCGGCCGCAGGTCAACTCAAAAGAAAGGTGGGGATACACTATGATACTTTAATTTTTATAATATAAATGACACTGTTCCAAAAGAATAATTTTAATGTCAGTATGACGTACTCGGCTTCCGACTGAAATATTTGTTAACATTGGCGGAATCTCTGCGTTTACTCTACACGCGAGATAGAGTCCAAATAAAAAAAAAAAAAAAAAAAAAATATTTGTTAATCCCGTATGTCAACAATATGTTTGTTTATCCAGAGGCATTTGTAATTTAGGCATTTCGCCACTTTTTTCACTTTTGTACGCAAACATGAAAATGTTGGTTTATTTGTACTTTAAAAAACTTCTGGTAGAATAAGATTTTAATGCATTGAACCATGAGTTGTTTTTTACATAATAATTATTTCTTATCCATTTATACTGCTAGTATTGTCTTTTCTTCGTCTCTGTAGCTTATAGTTTAAGGAGTCGTCATCGTACAAGTAAAACTATTTCGAATTATTCTTAAATATATAGTTTTTAAAAGTATTTCGTCCTTGTATTTCGTGTGTAAATTGTTTTTCTAACACATATATTCAGAGCCTACCCTAGAGATATAAATAAAACCTACCGCTCTGTCATATAATTACTAAGTCATGCTTCGACACCCTAATTTAAATGTTACAAAATAAAAGTTGAAAATACAACACGTGCAATTTTTAATAAAATGCCGGAACACGACTGTTCTAGGATAACATTTTATGAAATGAGTTCACGTTAAATATCTGTGTAATTAAAGCACACAGTGTAGCTCCACCTTTAGGTTTAAAATTACCAGGGTACGGCACCCTTATTCATAATGCTTATCATAAAGTTTTATTACATAAAAGTTTTTAATACTTACAGTTCTCGGTCCTACATGTAACTTTGACATTAAAAGGTAAATAAGGATTATTTACATTGTAAATAGATAAACGAATTGTAGGTAGTTATTGAAACTTCTGGGAGATAGCGATGTTGAAATTGTTTCCGCAACAGATATTAATTTGAATTGTATTAAAGAAAAACAAAATCACTGACTGTTATTGAGAATTCTCGGATCCAATTTTCATATTGTTTACTTTTGTATAGGCAAAGAGCTAACCAACTTTTTGCTTAATTCAAATTTACTGAAAACTTTCTAAGTAACCTCACGTTAAAACTGATTAGTTTAGAAAATAAATTAAAAGTGTTTTATTATTAAATAAATAAATAAAAAACTAGGGGATTTACCTCTTTTTCCAAAAAATATTTTTTAAGACAAATTACGTCATCAATATGACCTAATAAAACATTACTTGAAAAGTTTTTAATTAAATAATGACAATATATTGATGATGTATTTTTCTAAAGAGCTTCAATATTATAATTTACATAAAATATCGCTATCTCCTACACGATATTGTTATATTATCAATGTACTAATATATGTATTATTAGTTCTCTTGTAACATTTTACGAGTTGTGATGGCTGCCGTTTCTTGTTCTACCTTTATGTTTGACATTGACTATAATATAGTCTCTAAAATGCTAAAGTATAATCAAGATCAAATAATCAATTTAAATTTAGAACAAATTAATAATCAGATGATATGTAACCGCCGCGGTTTTGTCTACGTCAGGATGAACTCATTGGTATATTTCTCTTCACACATAAAATAAGTCTCACAAAGTTATACCTTTTTATATCTAATTTATTTTTATATAAAAGAATATGGCTGGTATCTGAGTAAAGCGCTTATTACACTTGGCTGAATTCAGTCGTCTGAATTCAGTAGTTACTTAGTTCATAAGCTAACTTGCTAAATGCTATTACACTTGACTGAATTCAGTAACGACTGAATTCAGACGACTGAATTCAGCTAAGTGTAATAAGCGCTTTAGACAGTAAAAACCGCCGCGGCTACAAATTATGTTTGTTAGTCAGATAATAGATTATTTTAAAATTATTGGCTTATCTAAATGATTGTAGTGATATGTTTACACATGTTCAAAAATATCACATATTATGTCACATGTCACATATATGCGACAAGCTAAATTTGATGTTTTTATTATCACAAAAGTTATGATTTAACGGATGTTTCATACGTCTCTTCCTACCCCTCCTGGAATATAGGCGTGAGTGTATATATTTATGTATATGTGTTATAATTTAAGTGTTCGTTTCGCGTATTTTATTATATGTTATGTATATTATTATGTGACAATGTTATCAAAAAGGTTAAAAGGAGGTAAATAGGCTTTTTAATCATAATATAAAGTGTCGAAACGTTAAACCAAATTGACACGATGTATTTTTGTTAAAGCTTGATCAGGTTTTCAGTGAACTACGCGTGCTGCAGTATTTTGCTCCAAAAGCTGAAGTTTTCCGTAGCTACAGTTTGGTAACGCTTTTTGCGTGGTGATATTTGTCGAAGCATTTTTCCGTATATTGCCTTTGATAATCCATTTCAGGTTAAACAGTTTGTTGTGTAAGAAGTACATTATTATAATGCATTTATACAGGCAATGGAAATGAAATAATCTATGTAATAAAAATTAATGTTCGTATAATTGTATATGAAAGTTACAAAGCTATTGGAACAAAGAGGATTAAACGAATAAAGGTATTACTCAAATTTAATTTTAAATACCATAATTTATTATTTAAGAGTGAAATAAATGTGCACTTTAATTTAAGCGGCAGCCACTCATAGTTACTTGTTATAAAACGTACATTAAATCACGACTATTTCAAGTATACGTTATTTTTATTTACATTTAATTTGAAATTAAAGGAAAAACTGTTAATTGTAAGTAGGATGTTATATAGAGTGATGCGTTATTGTGTAATAATGTGTTGTTGATGCCAATGATTCTAAAACAGCTTTCACATTCTATAAATATGAGTACCTAGACCAAAGTTTATGACCATTATCTGTACATCACGCATATAATTTGACCGTTAAGGCTATCGACCTGTCAAAATACACATACGAGCATGGGCATACCACGCACGCACTCACGGGGGGCTAAAATTTGATTTTGTCGGTCCTTGGCAAATGAAAAATTTGACTCAAAATTACCTTAGTACTATGTTAGCTTGCTAAAGCCAGGAAGGGCAGCTGACCTTCCCTGAACGCCCCTCGGTACGTCTTGTTTTTGTGACTTTACCGCGGTACGGTACGGTAAAATCCACGTCATTGCGCAGTCCCATTATACCACTGTTTTCAACCATTACGGTAAATTGGTATAATTTTATTGCTTATAACACCAAGGTAAAACTAAGTAGAAGGTAAAGAAATACTGACTTACGTGGTGATGGATTTTCAGCAGTTCTATTAGAACTGAAGGCGGAATTTGAAGATATGCAGATTTTAATATTGATGCTGATAAACACACACACATTTGTAGAGAAAAGAGTAGTCTAGGTATCTGTATATCACTACATATTATAAAACAAAGTCGGCGGATTGCTAGTATTAAATAAGTACCTTTTGTGGATTTAGCAGAAAAAAGTAACCGAATATGTGAAAGGTTTTGGAATATTTTTCCTCGTATCCGTAGAACTGAGTTAAATTCAATCGTTTCCTTTACAAATCTACTACTAATGGTATTTAACAAGCCTCATGTGAGCTTGTTATAGAGTTTGACTGTGAGAAATGGCTTTACAACTGAAGTAAACTGCACTTTTGTACATTGACATTTAAAACTCTGCTTTTGATCCGAATATGCGACTGCTAAAATGGCGTATTCATTTCACACTTCCAGTAAAAGGTATTCATTGCTATAACTTTACAGTAGCACACTTTTGAATTTTAGAAAGTTACTATGCACTATGGAATGGACTTGAAAACGCGGTATACTATGGTACCTCGTGTTTGAACAAAAAAATATAATTTACTATATCAGTTATATGTATAGATCTGAAAAAATATATACGTATCATATATACATAGTTATATCAAATAATTTTCATAATTCATATAGTTGCTCTGACCACCCATACAGTCCAACAGTTTAACAATAGTATGAAAGAGCCTACTACGATCAAAAAGAAATAACTATCTTGTATAAATTAAAATAAATAAATAATTCGGTCAAGAGGTACGGTAGACTCGATTGAAACCTTACCTGAATAATAAAACATAAATAATAATGATTTCGAGTGAACAACATATATCCGCAAAATTCGGATTATCAAGTATTTTGTTAAATTCTTATGTTGCAAATAGCAGGCGCCATATTGGCCACTCGGATGCCATCTTGAGTTCGTTAAGGCCGACTCACACGTATATATATCTACCTATATTTTGTAAAGGATTGTGTATTATGATTATGAGTCACATTTTACCCGAGTGAGCAGATGTGAGCAGTTCCTGCGCGGCTCCGTGTACATATTTATATATTTTGCGCAAAACTTTAACTCTTATTTCATATTCCTTACTCCTCATAATATCAGCTATCTGCCAATGAAGTCCCGTGGAAATCGGTCCACCCGTTTCGGGGATTAGTCGGAGCAAACAGACAGACAAAAATTTTAAAAAGTGATTTTATGCATAGGTATCGTCCAAATAACTGTATGACCTTAGAAAAAAATATTATTTTGACATTACAAACAGATACTTCAATTTTATTTGTATTCATGGTGATGGTGATGATGATAATGATATTATTATGTGACATTTATCATACAGCGCTTTCTAGACCCCAACAAGATATAGCTTGTACTATTCTAGAACACGAATAAACCTAAGCCAAAAGACAAATATTCGTGCTTACTATAATATTTATTTGCACTTAGCGGCAATCGACCCCATGTCCCTTGAGGATGCAGTCGGATGCTTTCATACCGCCGCGTCACATACATAGGTCGACTCAACGTCAACTAGTGCAGTATGTCATTTGATGTTTATAGTAACTTATATTAAAAGTAAGTTTTTTTTTCAAGGAGAACGAATTAGCTTCCAAGATTCGTACTGAACACACAATATACTTACAAACAGTGCAAGTTAAATATAAGAGCTTGTAATGATTACAGTTGCATTTACATTCAGTTGCTGATTCCACTCTAAGAAGACCTTGTACTTTACACAGTTTATAAAAAAAAAAAATATCGATAGTGTATAGTGGTATATTACTATATTGTCGCCACATTAAAAACTCTTATTTATTTTATTAAAAATAGGGACAAACTATAATAGATGATAACACAGTTCACTATTTAATAAAAATAATTAATAGACATTATTTTGACTGGTTACGCCGGTAACGTAATACTATTGGTCGATTGATAAATATTAACGTATAGTGGCATTATAAAAGGGTAGATATAAGATGAGAACTTCACTTGAGTGCGAATAGAGCTACGAACAACTTGGCAGTTATTGTTAGTTAGTGATTTTCATAGTTTATATCAGTGATTTTGAGACTGTTTCTTACAACTAGCTGTACAGAAAAGATAAGCCATTATTCATACGCTATAAGCTATTTAATACTCGCATGTTAAACGGATTTATCAAAAATTACGCGAGAATTGGGAAAAGCTTTCACAAATCTGAAACATTGAGTTAAATTTTATTTTAAAATGGATATCCTCTCTTACAGGCAAATCAGTTATTCTTTACTAAATTTACAAAACAGTACAGTCTATACAAACTTGTATGAAATAACGACTTGTGACGTCATATATTGCGTCGAAGCTAATACTTGTAATGTTTGCTTAAACTATCTCCTTTTTTAAAGCCATATATGTAACATTTACTTTCATAAATACTTAAATAATTTATTTTTACTGTAAAATCAACTGGAAATTATTGTTTACTGGAAATTAATTATTGTGCCATTGTTTTGTATAGAATTAATTCATTATAAGCGTATAATATTTGTCAATGCTCTTGACAGTCCAAATTATTATATTACAACACAAAAAGCTACAGTTTCGATTTTATTTGTATTGTTGCCGTTATTGTTATATCTGATTTAGTGGGTATTCTACTTGTTCTCTCCAATGTCGTTAAATTGTGTGAAAATTTTACACATGCAACATTTAAATCCGACTAAATAATATATTCCGATATTGTTTACTGAAAATTGCTGAAAATTTGACTGGCGGTAATGACAAATATTATTGAGAATTAATTTAAATTGTAATTATAATGCTTATATTATTACCGTAGTCTGAACAAAACTGGGTTTGTGTGATAATAATATAACCTACATTTTATGTGAATGAGTTATTCATCAACTTGCTTGTCAGACTTATGCGATGTGTGGCTATCTCCGTGTTCACAAGCTAGCGGTCAGACATAGAAAAAACAGAAGTCTGTAGAACACAAAACAAAAAGTTAACTCGGCTGCGCTCGTCGCCCGAGTGAAGTTAGTTGTTGACATAGAATCGTTCCTACTTCACTCCGTTGGTTTCCGATCATTCGATTTTGCCAACATTAAAATTCTAATAACATCTCATCATTTTCCAACAATAATAATGCCAATTGTAATTAATCGTGGCATAGTACTGAAATACAAATTAAATATACATTAGATAAACTGCTGATCAAGTGTCATAATTGTATTTATTTTGAATTAAAACGCATCACTCTATTTGCATTAAAAATGTATTAAATACTAATTATCATTAATGACGAGATAAGGCAGCAAAGTTGTTTATAATATGGGAAAGAATAAACGTTTAACTGGAATCTCTTTGTTTTAATGAACCTATTTAAAATGATATTTTTTTATGGTACAGGGGGCAAACGAGAAGACGGGTCACTGATAGTAAATGATAACCGCCGCCCATGGGGACTTGCAACTCAAGTCAAGAGTCACAAGTGCGTTGCTGATCTTCAAGGTAGGAGTAGGGGAAAGGTGGAAGAGGGGAAGCGGGGAGAGAAGAGGTTTAGGGCCTCCGGTAATCTTACTCACACTGAAAAGCAATGCAATCATTGCTTCACTGCTGATTTTCTGTGAGGCCGTGGTATCACTCCGGTCGAGCCGGCCCTTACGTGCTGAGGCATGGCTCTCCCACGATGTAAAATTGTATCAATTCACACGTGATAATATATACAAATAACGTGTGAACTGTGTCATAGTTACGACAAGTCAAGTTCATGATCACAGCCTAGCAACGTGTTATACAAAACATGTGTTTTGACATCTACTTTTGAAACAAGTACCTAAGTCAGCGAACAAATACACAGGCTACCTGATGGTAATTACTTGTGTTTATAAACGTCACACCAGATTAATTGAAACTTAGTTATCTTTGGTTACTTTCATGGAAATAATTAGAATGGTCACCATCTTTGACAAGTCCAAGCAGGAGACGGATCATGGTTACAAAACTTAAAAAGGTAAGATGTCAAAGTTTTAAAAACACTCAATGCAGGTTTTCTAGTTTAAAAGTGAACTCTAAAAATCCGTACTTGACAAAGAATGTACCGGGCGATAAAAACACAGTCACTCTTTTTCAAATACCAAATGTAATTCAGGGTTTTCTTTTTATAAATCAACCAAAAATTGTGCGATCAATAAACATCGACAACGGTTCTGATATTACAAAAGTCTAGAGTAATTATGTTGACGGGAATTAGCGTGATCACGTAACATGACGTTTCGTCCAGGTTGCACTGGCCGCCGTTACAGGTTGATAATAGTGTATCGGCGTGGTGACTGAAGTAAATTTTAAAATAAAAAGAAATTTGAAAGGAAGAACCACGTTGTAGAAATGTTTATATTTAGATGACGTAGAGTAGAAGTAGACGAAGTATCCTAAGTCTTGAATGATTAAATTACACACATAGGAGTATGAGTGCTGCTTGTACACGGATGGATGGATATTTCTCTCTCAATATCCCTAGAAGCTATTCAAGTATATATAGAAATTTCAACGATATTAATATTACATTACATTAATATTTTGTCTCCTGAAATTAATCAATTTACAAAAATTACTTATATCCCAGTGGTTAAAACCCTAAAGTCTATTGTGTAATATTAAGGACGATTATATAGAAAATATTATTATTAAAGGCACTTTTAGGCAGTTCCAGGAAAGAAACCTAATATCGGCAACGTTTTTCAAAAATATAAATGATCTATAAATAACTCCCGTTGCCATGCAATAAATGGTAATTTAGACATAACACTAACATTTTGCAAACATGTCTATTGCACTGAAATTAGTATTTATTTAATTTAATAGACAAGTAAAATATATAATATGTTTAATTTATTAGAAAATACAAATATGCGCGTTAACCGCCAAAGAGCACCATTAATTGTGACCCCAAAGTTCCAAGACAGCCCTCACCATAGCAGAGAACCTCTGGAATTGCAAGCGTTCATAGGCTACGGTAACCGCTTACCATCAGGCGGGCCGTATGTTTGTTTGCTACCAACGTAGTAGAAACTAAAAAATGTTATGGAACATGTCACTATCCAAGAGGAATTTATGGTATCCATATCATAGAAAGACATAGTTTCAGATATACACTAACATTGTTACTTTCAATTACATAATACAATAGACAATTGCATAACTACCAATCCAATAAAAATAAAATATTAATATTATCTGACAGATGACAGAAGCGTTCGGAAATACACTTATAAATATAGGAAAATTTTATTTGTTTTGTTAAATAGTGTGAAATACAAGTATCTATGTATAGTAAATGTATAGTATATGATTATTTATATAACATTATTGATATTATTTATATGTAAAATATGAATATAATTACAATATGTATATTTTTTATTAATGTAGATATTTAAATTTAATTGGGGCCTGCGAGAATACCAGCGTTGCAGAGCGATCTGCGACACTAGCTGACGCAGGTACCCTATTTGGTCTTCAGTACCAACCTAGTCTTAAGGCATATGATTTCTATTGTTATAACTGAAGATACAAATAAAATATTTTTCTTTCTTTCTATTCCCTACCGTGGCATGTGAGCGACGTGCAGCTCTTCACGGAATGAAAACGCGCGAAATGCCAGAATTACACATAAATAACAAATACAGGATTACAGGACATACTAACAGGATTGCATTTCCAATGAGGAGTGCACCCAATCTGCTTATATCTGGTATTGATACAAACGATCTTTTGATGGTTAGTACATGATTGGTCAATAAAAATAATTATAATTTGTAATATTTTGTTTTATTTTAATAGGCTCAAAACTTTTGAAAAAGTATACATATAATTCTAGTGCGTGAAAAATAAATGCAAGTTATTCACTTTTTCAAGAAGAAAAAGATGACAGCAACATCGGTTTTGGAAACACATAGATACGCAATTAAAATTAGAATCGCTCGATGAGTAGTAGTAGAAAGTATCTTCTCTTTTCTTTGTTCTTTTTCCAAACATATGATTATATTAGCAAGCGGTTTCTTCTTATCGGCCTACTGAACCTATTTCCGCTCCCGTGGAGGTCCATCAACCGTAGGCGTAGTCAACAGCAATGTTATTGTAGTTTTGAGATAGTTAGACGATTACGTTTAACAGACGCTGTGCAGAAAATGGCGCCGACTCGAAAAAAGATTTTTATTTTATGTTTTTTTTTCATCATCAGCTCAGCTACATGATGTGATGATTTCTAAACGCAAATACCTCATAAAGTAATGAAAAGTAAACAGAAACACTATTCGTCCCTACAATTTTCGAGGGTTTCTCTCAATTTTATCAGGATCCCATCATCAGATCCTGACTTCCTTGACATGGGACCTACCTTGAAGTATACCCTATCTAACAAAAAAAGAATAATCAAAATCGGTTCATAAATAACGGAGTGAGTGCTGAACAGACATAAAAAAATAATAAAAAAAATATATATTATACGGTCGAATTAAGAACCTTCTTTTTTTTCGTCGGTTAAAAAATATGGTTATAATTGTTTTTAAACTTTCGCGACTTTGATACATATTAAATGTGTCGATGGTGGTCACGAGTGGACTACCACGTGACCACGATCGGTGCAGTTCGATCGAAACGTCGGGTAACCAAGAGTATTGTACTTTTTAAATATTATTGCGATTAAGTCCCGAATTACACATTTAATATATGGTTATAATCTATACAAAGTATTAATGAAACGTGTAGACCATGTCAATAAAGCGCTAACAATTTTAGGATTATTTTTTTATTTTTTAGACTTGAACCTGACAAACTGAACTTGAGAATTCGCCGGTAAAGCTAACATCTCGTAAGCTGACACCAATAAAACTATGGGTATTTACATTATATCCTTAGTAATAAACCAAAGATATTAACGAAAGGTCCAGATTTTTCTGAAAAAATCTGCATAAAACAATAACAATAAATATTTTTTTTTACAAAGCACTACTAGCCTTGTACTTTCTGGTTCTGATGTTAAACAGTATTTGTAAGAATACTTCAAAGAAGTAATTACAAAGGGCGGAAAGAAAGTAAGATAAAAAAAAATCTATAATAAACTCGTCTTCATCGAAATATTCCTAAAATGCTCTCGCAAAAGAATTTAATCCTTTATTAATATGTTCAGCATCACTCCTGGGTCGGGAAATTGATGAGACCTGTTGAACTAAATAATTTGAATTGGTAATTTCTTCAGAAAAAAAAGTGAAGCGGTATTTTACATTCGTTATTGGTAACGCAATAAATAACTTTTCTGTTTGGTCCCAAATCAGATAAGTTTTTATTTGGCGTACCTACACTTCAAAGAGATTTCAGATAATGGACTAGAATAAATTGATGTTTTTTTGAACTGATTTTTCGAAATAATTTCTTGACTGGATCACGAAGTGGTCGAAGTCAGGTGATTCTTCATTCAGTCGACGAAGAGGTCCTCTCTGACTGCCACTCGATGTATTGAGTGTACGATATATTGAATTTTCGATTTATTAACCATTCGATATTAAGAACGTTCGAGTATTTAGACTTTCCATTTATAGTGAACGATTGATATTGACAATTGATATTCGATTATTTGACATAGTACACCTGTTTACCCTATGGTAGTCGATGCGAGAGTAAGCAACAGATAGATTTCCACGTGATAAACAGTTCAACCTGAAGTCGACATACACAGACTTTAACTTGTTCAGAGCGTCGGTTGTCTTGTTCGTTTGTCATGGCGTATGAAATATTATTTGTAAGATTGTATGGAAGAATTCTACACATATACAAACATAATTTTTTTACTATTAAGACGCACACTAAGCATAAATTAAACTATGGGTTCTAGAAGGTGGATATTATATGGTTATATATACATGTTTATATTATAGATAGAAGCCCCTAAGCGGGAATGGAAACCCCGTCCATCGCTGCGAAGACGACTTGGCAATCGCATCCTGCATCCTGAATACTGCCGCGTCACATGGGTCGTCAAACGTAACGAAACACATACACTCTTTATTTTCACATTCACGTTTTGTCAGCTAATCTCATGTCCCTTGTGAAACGTGATATTTTAGCAATATATAATTCAATTTCAAAATTGTACTTTTAACCGATATTCACGCTAATGAAGCTGGCATTGAAAGCTAGCCAACATAGCTATACATTGTTGTACAATTCTATTACTCTAAACTGTAACCCAAGAAAACGAAGGATAGTGAGGGTTACGAAAAATGATCGAAGTAAATAACATTTCCTACATATGTAGGCCCACTGGCGCCGAGCACAGATTTATATCTGTCTATCCTAATATTGTAAATGTGAAAATCTGAACCTAATCTAATCAAGTTTCCAAGGAAAATTCTCGGATTGAAATATCTCAGTGCTCACAAGGGAATTATATTATTCTTTTGTAAATTAATTTTGAGATCAGCATTAGTCATGTATTAGAAGGTGGTAGCGTAATGGCTAAGGGCATGACTTGAACCCCCAACCACTAGTTGGGGGTTCGAACCCACTCCTAACACAAGCATTTAGCTTAGCTGGAGGGGTAAACAAGAATACTAGTTATGTGACCCATGTTACTTGTAGTTCTTACTACAACGCTACGCTACGCTTTCTACAGGCCTGTTGGTCTAGAGGTTAGTGTTCCTGACTGCTAAACAAGAGGTCATGGGTTCGATTCCCACCCAGAACAAATAATTGTGTGATGAGCACGATCGTGATCGAGTCACGACGTGTCTGGGTGTAATTTATCTATAATATGTATGTATTTAGTAATATATAAGCGTGTTTATCAGCACTCTCGATACCATAGTACAGGCATACCATAGTACAATGTATTTTTTTTTATTGTATAGGGAGCAAATGAGCAGACGGGTCACCTGATGGTAAATGACTACCGCCACCCATGGGCACCTGCAACTCAAGAGTCACAAGTACGTTACCAGCCTTTAAGGTGAGAGTAGTGGAAGGGTGGAAGGAAGGAGGAGGTAGGGAAGGGTGGAAGAGGAGGAGGGAAGATTTAGGGCCTCTTTTAACCTCACTCACGCGGCGAAAAGCAATGCAAGCATTGTTTGACTGCCGGTATTCTGTGAGTCCACTCCAGTTGAGCCGGTCCATACGTGCCGAAGCATAGCTCTCTCACCATATGTATCAAGGTTATTATTATTGTTATAAAAAAAAACTTTATATTATCCAGCAAGCAGACTTAGCTGTTGAAACACGTGGTCACAAGAGTGTACACTTTAACCAAAATCCGGCACATACAGGGAAAGTACCAAAGTGTACGCTTTAAATAGTTTTTAAAATACCTCATACTGTAGATGCTTGGGAAAAGCAAAGCATCTGCAGGGAAAAACCCTTAGGAACCACGTACCTGACTATTAATTTAAATTGTAACGGGGAATAAGCTGCTTGGTGTAAAAGGTTTGATAGTAAACTGAAGTAGACATAGTCATTATCTCATGCAATTTCTTAGAAAACATATATTATTATTATACCACTACAGAGTTCAGGTGTTTTACTCCTAAGGTGAAAATAGAAGTCAAATAACTCAACAAGAAATCCCTTGAACTTTGAGGTAGGACAGCTTGCGTGAAATGTTCTGTGCATACCTTTAACAGGAACGCAGAACCTGTTCCTGGAGCAAACGCTTAAAATTCAAGGGGGCTATCCTTGTTGCTACAGCATACTTGCATCTGAAATCACCACAATTTATCGATTGTGGTTCTACCTTGATATTGATATATCCTTGTCAATTTTATCAGAGAAATTTGGTAGTAATAGTAGTAAGCAAGTATTTCTTGGGAAATTTGTCCAATAAGGACATGTCATTTCAGCCTTATCAAATCTTATTAAATTGATAATGTTTATTTAATATTCTTTTTCAAAAATAAAAGTAGCCTAAGTTACTCCTTATAACACCAGCTATCTGCAAGTGAAAGTTCTGTGAAAATCGGTTTACCCGCTCCGGAGATTAACCGGAAGAAACAGACAGACAGACAAAAATTTTAAAAACTTTTATTTAGGAAAAGGTATCGTGCAAATAACTGTATGAGCTCAAAAAAAGGCATCATTTTGACATTACAAACAGACTGCAATTGTATTTATTTGTATTGATTTCTATTTTTAAGTTAAGCGTCACGAATTCGACCGCATTGATGGTAAGCTGTTACCAGCGGTGTTAAACCTCACAACACTTCTGGTGACACTTGTGTGTTGCCAACTATCTTTCTATAAATCCATCTGCGGTTGAGCTTTCAGTGAAACTACTCAAATGTAGGAACAAAAATGGCACTAGTAGTAAATAGAAGCGCGATTCCCTCTCTTTACTGGACGTAGTAATCTGTGCTACTGGTATCAATATAGACGCCGCGCCGGTTATACGTTGTACTGTCAAGTCAAATAAGTTCTGCTTTATTAAACATCAAAACGATTCATTTTGTAAAAACTTGTATGAAGTAATGGTTAATGACGTCATATACCGCAATTGCTAAATCATTTACTTTTAATATTTCGTTTTACAATATAAAAAAATAACAAATTAAAAAATGATAAATATTTAATTTTTTTAAGGCAGAGTCCTGAGGAGTGATAGATAATTTATTTTTACCTCAGGTAACTAGTCTATGGTTTATCAGTAAGCAGACTGTCACCTTTTTTAATATAAAAAAACAAAATCATTGCATAAAATATGAAACCAATCAAAATACATTATTTGGTTATTAAAATATCACACAAAGCTGCTTTAAAAACAAAATCACAGCGTTAGTACGTAAACGTAAAACTGTCATAAAACTCTTACGTAACAATATCTTACCCCAGTGATAAGTGAATGTATTGCTCGACGCTCATATCTCCCGCGCCAATAAAACTGCTGAGTGAATACGTCATTTGTGACGTCACTGCTTGGGTTATTTGGGGCGCCGTAAATTTTTATTGGGTGTCAGTTGATTTTGAGAGCTCGTTGATGTGCTATTGGTTGCTTTTGTGGCAAATGTTGCAGGTAGTAATTAATGTAGGTCAAGTGGATTTATGATAATTATATTATAATGTTATGATAATGAATTATTTAAATCAGCGGTTAAGTACTGACAATGGCATTGGACATTGTACATGCGATCTAATGCTGTCCGGTTCAAACTATACCTAGTTCAGTACAAGGATTTAGCGTAGTTAGCGAACTGTTTCATTGCATCTGTCTGATCGACATGGTCTTGGTCGTAGGCTCTCCTGCTATAATCGTGTGGTTATTTTTTTGTGCTAGAGAAAAATCGGTGTAGTTTGAACATTCCATAAGGATGCAGAGGGAGAAAATATTTATAGAAAGAGGAAAGAATATACTTATTAGAATATGGAAAAGGATTTCATCAATTACAAAAATGAAATCTCAAGGTCACAAGTAACTCACAAAAAGCCGGCATTAGAAAGCTTATTTTACTTATTTTTTTAGATTTAAATTTATAAACCCTTTAGACCTTTACGTTCGTGTACCACGTAGATTTTTTCTGAAAGCAAGATTTAAAGATTTGACCACAAAAAATCAATAATAAATATAATATATAATAAAATCAATATAGCAATGTCAACCTCTTACAATACACTCAATCAACCTTCCGATTCTACGTCAAGTTGCTATCTAGGTGGCACTCCAATTGCAAACCAAATCGGACCACTTTAAAACGACCAATACTAGAGTGCTCGAAATTTGTAAGGTTCATTTGCACGGAGCCAGCTTTGAAACGTTTACCAATTAAGCTCTGAGTTATTCGCTGTGACCCACCAAAGAAATGCTTTGTAAAAGCGTTGCCTTTTATATTTTTTCCATTTTTGTTGGTTAAAGAATGTCTTGTGTTTTCTGTTTGTTTGCTTATAACGGGGAAGTGGTATAAAAAGAACAAGTTGTAAACAGGGAAACTCTATTTTAAAATTTTATGATGATTTCCCAGCTTTGTGGTGAAGATTTTTGACCGTTACGTAGCATAATATTTCTTTTTTTGTGAGTTAAACTGTTAAATTTATTAAGTTAAATGTTAATTTGACAGACTGAATCAGAGGCGAGTATTAAACTTAAAAAAAAAAAAAATGTTGGTGTATTTATTGTAAATGGTTAGACCCACTTTTGATTTTAAATTTCGATTTTTTAATGAACATTTGCTTACCATCCAAAGCTTATTTTACTGCTGAAACCGGTAGCAAAGCACATGGTTTAAAGAAATTGAAGGTATTCTAATTCGCCCTGTAAATTACGACACGTCTTATAACCATATTTCTTCTTGTTTCGACTTTTTTTATTTAGTCGTTGGTATTTCTTTGCAAGAAGTCATTAGGATCGGCTCAGAAAATTAGACGTGAAATAGTTAAAAACCGACTCACAGAGACAATTTATAAACTACATCGAAAGCACGGGCAAAGAGATAGTTTAAGATGGAGTGCAGTGATTAAATCTCTCTCATACCGTCAAATGTTAAGTACATGAGTATTTTGATATCGATTCAGAGATACATGTTTTGTTTTCTTTAGTTAATGTAAAATAATAATAATTTGACACATCTGACACACGGCCGTCTAATCTCTCACTAGGCAGAGCCTATAACTATGATAACCAGACTGCTGATAAACATACTTATATATTTCTAAATACATACATATATAGAGATAAATTACACCCAAATACAGAACAAATGATCTTACTCATCATACAATTATTTGTCCTGGGTGGGAATCTAACCCACGGCCTGTGGCTCAACAGTCAGGATCACTAACCACTAGACTGACAAACCAGTCCGAATGTTTATAAACGCCACCACGATACAAAGAGTATTTTTTTAGTGTTGGAGTTATAGTATTTGTCTGTTTTAATTTTGTATTTCTGTTTTAGTTAGGTAAGGACTGGGGACATATCAACACAACTAACATCAATCGAGTGTTTTTTTTTCGAATTTTATTTCAGGTCCATTCTAATGTTACTTGTTAGATATTATTTTCAGCTATATTTGTAGTATTTTAATGAATTCCGATCGTTTATCTTGAGATCTAATTACAACTAAAGACAATTAATGAAACTAAACATTCTCATTAATAATTATACTAAGGACTATTTACCTGCATGCGTCATAGAACTCCTCCACTATCATCGCCTACTGCTAGCGTTCCCAGAAGGTTTTGCTTGCACAAAGAATTACCTAGTATTGCCACTTTGAATGGCAATGCTGATTCTCTGTGCAAGGAAAAGTCTCACTTTCTAGTCTAGAGAAGTAGCTATCGATCAGTCGCTTAGCATGACCCTGACATCTTGACCCCGAACGGTGTGAAAACATAATTTCAATTATCGTAATGGTTTTGGTTTCTGAAACTAAAATAATTACCTTAGGCTGTTGAAATCCTGTTGTTTAAAACATACTGCTCATCACTGTACACGGGAGTCCCGGAATTCAAGTATATCCCGAAGGCTTACAGTGTACTTCTGTAACGCATCAGCAATGTTTACCGAGGCACGCACATACTGTTTTGATGCGGCATGCAATTGCCGATACGGTTGATAGCCCTCATTTACAGAATTTGGTAACTCGCACCAAGTCTGTTCCAGTAATTAAGTACTACCATAGTTATTAAGATCAATTGTTATTACATATAATGCGGTGGATCGTTTTATAGTCTGATGAGTAAATATAAATAAATTAAAAAATTTAGCGTTATAACATCGTGGCACAATCAACAAGAACAGAAAATGTATAGACTTATGTCGATAGTTCAGTTATCTATTTATCTGTCAACCACCACACTAAATGTGGCCTAAATTATGAATTTCCTTCCTTCTAATTGGAAAGAACATTTTCCTTTAAGCCTTATTTATTTTTGGTAACGAGTACAAAAGAACACTAAAAAATTAATAAAACTTTACCACTAAAACTATGTTTGTCTTACAGAGAGACAAATGTATTTCTTAAATAGATTGGTTGTCGCAGTTCAATTCTATGTTTGGACGCAGTATGTGGTAAAATCAGATGGATTTATCCTTCCAATTAATTTATGATGTTTGTCTTCTCTGACGTAGGTCAAAGATTTGACCTAAATATATCAAATTGTTACCGCAGTAAGTTTACGTGACACGGGTATACGGTATGACTAATAAAATTATAATGCGAAGAGGGAGGCAAGACCTCTTCAATTGAACGCTATCACCAATACATATGTTACATCATTTTACGTGTCAGGTCGTGGGTAGCGCGGCCCTTATGTTCTATATTTTAGACCTGTTACTATTTTTAGTTTATTCGGTGCTTGTTCGTTATTCAGCATAGCTTTTATTAAACATTTCGATAAATTCGTTTTATTGTCAAAAACATTTATTAGTCACAGTTTACTAGTTTTAGCAGTAGTAGCTTCTACTGCGTACATCCTAACGTATCTTTCTAATGATTTAATGTATCAACATTAAGTAAAAAAGGAAATAGTTGGGCACCTTTTTTGTTTTGAAATAATTATATAGCCATCTCTTTCTTTGGATATTACTTTTTTCCATTATTTATTTGACACTTTCTTTTCCTTTTCTATGAGAAGTTAAAAATTGAATCTAAAAAAGAAATCGTTAAAGCTGTTTACTATAACAGAAGCAAAAAAACGGTAGTGAGCAACAGTAGTGGAACGGCTGAATAGCCAATTCCAACCAAATCGGATCTTTAGTACAATTTTAATTTTAACATAACGTGAGATGAAGAGAAAATGGCCGACGGGGACTCTATATTAAGGGATGAATCGACTCGCCCTCGCCGGGTCGGTGGCAGGCATCACACGTTTAGGCTTTTTTTTATATTTAATCTCCTAAACAATTTTTCTATTTTCATTCCTTTCAGTCAATATACAAGTAGCTGCAATTTCTGTCAAGCCCACAAAAGAAGCGCAGGCTTTAGCCTTTTCGTCATTTTAAATCAAATTTTCGAACCCACCACCTTTGCATAAGCTTCTAACCTTCAATAGATGCATTCGAGAGCAGCTCCTCTTCAAATTGAATTTACCCACATTCAATAGATTCGGTGACGTCCTTTTTGCAGTTGGTGATTTTGCTTTGAGGGTTGTCAAAACTGCTCTTGGGTATGGGATATTTTTCATGGTTATTTTATTAGAATTGTTCCTATAATTTGTGAAGCTACTGTCAATAGTTTAGTCAAAACGTTTTTTTGTTAATACAAAATGAAAAGATAACAAGTCATGACATCGCGCTCATAATTGTCAAATTACATGTCAACATCAATAGAAAAAATACATATGTAATAACTATTCGATGGTACTTATTCGGAATCCGAATCCAATCAAATGTACGTAGGATAATATCCAAACACAGTTATTATGAGGGATTAAAGAAAACAGTTGCAGAATGTGCTACAAAATCCTGCTATTTATTGCTAACTCAATTAATTTAGACGCAAATTCAAAAAGCAAGATTATCAAAGTGTTAACGTTTGCCTACAGAATGCGGCGTTTAGCTGCTTTTGCATATTTAATCCCTCAGAAAATTTCTAGCGTTTTTGCTGCGATAATGAAATGTTGCAAAATGCAACAAAATGTTTTCGTATAAGAAATATTATAGGTACTCGAGTAGGTTTCTAAATATTATAGTTAATACATTCATGGTCAAATTACTAAAACTGTTCATGACGAAACCGAAATAATTTTATAATGGTTGCATCTTGATTTCTAACAAAATATGTGGTCAATTTCTGATTCTAATGTTTTTTTCTTCTAAATGCATCATATGAAATATAAATTGTAAGCGGTTTAATTCATTTTAAATGATTTGATAATAAATGAAATATGCTGAAATAAGCAACAAGACATTTAAATACGTACAATTAAAAAGAATGATCGCAAGTACAAATTAGCTGAGAGTATTTAACGTAAAAAGGCTCTCCGCGCCTCGTCCCAACTAAGTTGGGGTCGGCTTTTAGTCTAACCATGATACCGCCGAACTTCGATATTTTACGTGAAGCGACTGTCATCGGACCTCCACAGCCCTGCTAGGCGATATCGAAAACGTAAAAAGGTGACATAAAATAATCTTAAAAAATTTTGAGGCACTCTCATCATTTTGAGATGGACAGTTCTTGTCAGGTACCGCCCTAAATGAACCTTGAGTAAAAAAATCATTGTTTTTCATTTATTTTTCTTATTATGATAAATGTCAATAGCTGGTTAGAATAATTGTATCTGTTATAATAAAGAAATATAATTATATACGACTTTCTTCTTGCTGGAGTGATTCAGTGGTGTAATGATGCTGACAAAAAACCAATTTGTGTTTTCAGTGAGGCCGTGGTATCACTCCGGTCGAGCCCGCAATCATCACACTGCAATTATCACCGGAATGGTTGGCGCTCCTTGGGGGTTGCTGCCGAATGGGGGGGGATCACCATATATGGTATCTACTTCTCCCCCAACCGGAGCCTGAGCGATTTCGAGGTTTTCCTCAACAACTTGGAGACCTCGATGCGGCGACTCGCGTCTGGGCACGTCCTAGTGCTGGGGGACTTCAACGCAAAGTCCGTTGCGTGGGGTTCCCCCAGGGCGGACGCACGGGGCGATGCCGTAGAGGAGTGGGCGGCATCGATGGGCCTCTGTCTCCTAAACAGAGGCTCCGCCAACACGTGCGTGCGACAGCAGGGGGGGTCGATAGTGGACCTCTCGTTCGCTACCCCTGCTCTCGCCGCACGAGTAAGGAACTGGCGTGTCCTGGAAGAGGTTGAGACGCTCTCGGATCACCTGTACATCCGATTTGAGCTCTCCCGGACCCAGGACCCCAGAAGGGCTCACACGGCGCGGCGTTCTTCCCGCTTCCCGCGGTGGGCTGTTACGAAGTTGGACAGGGACCTGCTAGAGGAGGCAGCCATCATTTATTCTTGGCTGTCTCCGCAGCCTCTGACTGAGGAGGTGGACATGGGGGCAGGCCGCTTTCGCGATGCGATTACGCAGATTTGCGATGCGGCCATGCCCCGCGTCAGAGGTCGTCGGCCTCCAAAGAAGGAGGTCTACTGGTGGTCCCAGGAGTTGGCGGACCTCCGTGTGGCCTGTACCCGTGCCCGGAGGTCCTACACTCGCAGCCGGCGGCTTCGCCGCGGAGAGAGGGAGGAGGACCAGCTTCATGAGCAGTACCGAGAGGCGCGGCAAACTCTGAAGCTGGCCATTAGCCGCGCCAAAGAAGAAAAGAGAAAGGAAATGCTGGAGGGTCTCGATCGTGACCCCTGGGGTCGCCCATATCGCGCGGCGCAACAAAAGCTCCGCGCGTCGGGTCCCCCCCTTACGGAGACTCTCCAGCCCAGCATCCTGCAGGAAGTGGTTGAGGGCCTTTTCCCGCAACGGGTGGAGCACGTACCCCCGTCAATGGCCCCCTTGGCCGGAGACGACGGGGAGGACGAGGATCATAGTGTGCCGCCCGTCACGGAGGCGGAGGTCGGGGCGGCTGTTCTACGGATCCGTTCCAAGAACACCGCCCCCGGGCCAAACGGGATCCCTGCCCGAGTGTTGGCCCTGGCCCTCGACCACATGTCCGACCGCCTCGGGGAGGTGTTCGACGCTAGCTTGGCATCCGGACGCTTCCCTGACTGCTGGAAGAGCGGGAAGCTGGTACTTTTAAGGAAGCCGGGACGGCCTACCGACTCGGTTGCGGCCTACAGGCCCATCGTGTTGCTGGACGAGGCGGGGAAATTGTTTGAGAGGGTCCTCTCTGCCCGCATCGTCCGGCACCTTCGCGAGGTCGCCCCCGATTTGTCGGACGCCCAATTCGGTTTCCGGGCGGGGCGTTCGACGGTCGGTGCTGTGTTCCGCCTGAGGGCCGTGACCGAAGAGGTAGTGAGCTGTGACGGCGTGCTGTTGGCGGTGTCGTTGGACATCGCCAACGCGTTCAATAGTCTGCCATTTAGCTGCATCAGGGAAGCACTCCACTATCACGGAGTGCCAGGGTACCTGAGGCGGTGGCAGACTATTTAGAGGAGCGTACCGTCATGTACGAGGACCGAGACGGAGTTTTGAGTCGTCGGCCCATGTCGTGCGGTGCTCCGCAGGGGTCTGTCCTTGGACCACTCCTGTGGAACATGGGGTACGACTGGGCCCTTCGAGGCGACTTCCCCCCCGGGCTGGGCGTAATATGTTACGCCGACGACACACTGGTCACAGCCCGGGGGGCGAACTTCCAAGAGGTGGCGCGTTTGGCCACCAGAGGTGTCTCTCTGGTGGTCGGTCGCATCGAGGCGCTGGGTCTGCGGGTGGCCCTGGATAAGACGGAGGCTCTTTTATTTCATGGGCCCCGTCGTGGTCCACCCCCTGGCACCTCTATCGAGGTCAACTCGGTCCTCGGACCGGTTCAGGCCCACATTAAATATCTGGGCCTGATCCTCGACGGTAGGTGGCGCTTCGACGAGCACTTCCAAAAGCTTGCTCCCAGGCTGGTCGGCGCTGCGTCCGCCCTTGGGCGACTCTGCCCAATCTGGGTGGACCCAGCGTCGCTACCAGACGGCTGTACACGGGGTTTGTCCGGTCAATGGCACTTTACGGTGCACCGGTGTTCCGGGCGGAAAGCGACAGTCGGCCCCCGCCCGAAGAGGTACGCGAATTCCGTGAGGCCACTCGCCGAGCCACCATGGCTCGTTAGTCGTCCCGGCTGGAGGCTCCACGTGCTGGCTTTGCCGCCATGGAGGCGCTCCAGCCGGTCATCGTCGAGTTGGTAGGGCGGCAGCACGGGACCCTTTGCTTCCGACTGACGCAGGTTCTTTCCGGGCACGGCTGCTTCGGGAAGTACCTGCACTCGGTCGCTAGGAGGGAACTGAATCCCGCCTGTCACCACTGCGACTGCAGTGAGGACTCGGCGGAAAGGGTCCGGGAGGGCGATCTCCACTCGGACCTAATTCGCCGCCGGCGAACCAGGCGGCGGAGGCGCGCTTACCAGCGCCTCATGCCACCCTGAGTGTAGCCGTGGATGGACGGGACGGGTTTTCCCCTCCATCCGCTATAGTGGCCCCCCGCGAGGAGGCGGCATCCGCGTGTGCCTGGACGTCGCCTAATTGAGAGGTTTTTACCCGAAGGTGGTGCCCGCGCTGTTGCGGGCAGGCGCTAGGAGGATTCTGGATGTCTTAATAAAAGCTGGTCCCGGATCCCTCCTACTTAAGGCGCAGTACGGCACACCGTGTGGTTTTAGTCGGTTCGATTTCGACACACCGCCCCACCGAAAACCCCGTTGGGGTGACGGCCCGAGGGGATTTCCACACGCACAAAAAAAAAAAAAAGGCCTTTGTCCAGCAGTGGACGGCGATAGGCTGATGATGATAATGAATGATCGCAAGGACTATCTAAAGCAGACCTTTGTTCCACTAACTTTTAAACTTTCGCGTTCAATGATATAATAATGTATTTACACGGGAATTAACGCGATCACGAAAAGGTATTACATACTTGTGAATTGCCTGACGTTTCGACCAGGTTGCACTGGCCGTGGTCACAGGCTGACTGGCTCTGTGGTGCACGCCATCCGTCGTCGAGCTCGTGAGGTAGAAGGTTCACAGACTTCAGGCAATTCAGAGGTATGTAATACCTTTTCGTGGGACCTTTTAGGTTTTCGGTGGGAATAGGGAAAGGGTGGGTGGGAGTAGAGGAAGACGAGGTTCACTTTTCAGATCGAAATTTCCAGAACGGAAGCGGGCAAACCAATTACAGGCGGTGCGTTGATTTGTATTGTTAGCTCCGTAAAGGTCGTTGATGTTGCGTGCCGCTTGTGCCGCGTTGCTGCCACGACGGTACTCATATTCCATAATTACTCGAGGTTTTATGGTATCCATGATGACGAAAAAGATTCAAATGCAATAAAAACATAACACTAATCAATAAACAAACGTACTAAACTACTTTTGTAAAAAAAAACAAAAAAATTATTTTGATTGGAAATAGCCAGTACTGCAGAACGGCAATTTCATAGGTAAAGACCTATTATTGGAGGCTGAACTATTACTTCTACATTAAAACATCAAAGACTTCTTGAATTAAAGGTGCGGCAACTTGACAGCAGTTCACTCTGACTGCCCGACGCACTCTCTTCTCTTGTTCTTCCACCTACAAATTATACATCTTAAATATCTATTACGAATAGCGATTCAAATATTATATAACCAATCATTTTATTATCTGGTGCCGATTCAAAATAAGTTTATATAAAATTTGATAGTGTAAATAAGCTGTAAGGATGTAAATAAGCTCAATACTTAAGACTTAAGGTTTATTTATTTTATGCTTTTTAGTTCTTTTTATCGGTTTAATTTTTTGTTAAAAAGATTTTTATTTTATGATTTTTTTTCATCGTCAGCTCAACTACATGATGTGATGATTTCTAAACGCAAATACCTGATAAAGTAATGAAAAGTAAACAGAAACACTTTTCGTTCCTACAATTTTCGATGGTTTCTCTCAATTTTATCAGGATCCCATCATCAGATCCTAGCTTCCTTGACATGGGATCACCAGTCAGGTATACCCTATCTAAAAAAAAAAAGAATAATCAAAATCGGTTCATAAATAACGGAGTGTGGGCTGAACAAACATACATAAAAATATATATATATATATACGGTCGAATTGTGAACCTCCTTTTTTTTCGTCGATTAAAAAGAGGAGAAGTTAGCAATACTCAACCAACATTAACAACCAATATTAACAATACACTACAATAATAATCTGATATTTATATAACATTGATTAAATACACATCATAGTAGAATAAGCTATAAGTTAGTCCTAAAATTATAAGCAAACAACTCAAGATGGATATGGATAACTCAAGATGGATACCCCACCCTCAACCTTTATAAATAGGATTTGGTAACCCTATATACGAGACGGTAAAGGTACCCCTTTCTAAGCAAAAATTCTTTAATTTCCACGGGGAATGCGCTCCGGTTACCTACCATGGACGCACCATTAATCATGTTACACGGCTAGTGTGTAGGAAATAATGTTGTTTGAAATAAGTATTTTATAGAAAGAAAACTTTGTCAAGAGATAAAATATTACTTCATTAATAGCATGTAATAAATTGAAGAATCGTCTCTTTTTCAGTCTCGAAAACTAATAATTAGAATTAATGACTGTTCTGCGATTAGGGTTGAAGAGATGGGACACCGAGATAAATACCGATGTTATTGCAAATGAGTTATTAATTGAACTTTATCTCTTCCACAAGATAGAAAAATTATAATTACTTTCTTGACTCGAATTCATAGTTAAAAAAGATAAATGTTTGTACTGTGTGTTTATGGCCCTTTAATAAGAGTTGAATCGCCCTGTCGCATCTGTGTTACATACGCCACACTTGTTCAGGGCGTAGACATCTGTATCTGTAGGGCTTGAGATGAGTAGAACTTAACAGTATCATACAAGTGAAAACAACCGTATACCTTAAATTCTCAACAAGCTATAATAACCATTCAGTATATTAACTACCAAACGTGTTTGGATGTTAATATACTAGCTTATGTGAATAAAAATTTGGTGTGAAATATTAAAAGCAATTAATCAATTTCTTTAAAATTTCATTATTTTTAGGACAATTTTTTTACTATTTACAAAAATTACGAAAACTATAAATTATGAATTTAAAAAACCCCCGACACGAAATAATAACGAAAATGCCCTACATCATTTTGGAAAAGAGCTGATACTCTTACACTGCTGGACCGATATTAACCAAACATAGTTAAGAACCACCACAAGGAAACTGGCTTTCAAATGAAAGAAACCGCATAGAAATCGGTTCATCTGTTTGAGAGCTACGATGCCACAGACACACACACACACACACACACACACACACACACACACACACAGACATCGACGTCGAACTTATTACAACCCTCTTTTTGCGTCGGGGGTTGATAACAATATTATCTATACACTCCTTACATTTATTGTTTACATGGTATATGGTTGATACTTTCTCAAAGCATATAGGTGTAGGAAAATGAGCTTTTTGCAACCTTATTGGATTTTAAATTGTCACTAAGCGAATTTCAATAGACTTATGATCGTGACAGACTTGGTAATGGCTAACGGTAGTAAAGAAAAATTGTTGCGATGTTATGATGGGCTCATGGCTAAGTGGTAACCGAGTAGGCTAGCACATTACAAAGTTAAGTAATGCCAGCCAGGTCAGTCTTAGGATGGGTGACCATTCTTAACACATTGAGACCCCTCCGTGTTTCCCAGAGCACGTTAAGCCGTCGGTCCCGGTTGCCATACGAACACATGTCCCATTGGTTACGAGTAGTTGGAGCCCTAAAAAGTCCAACAACCGGGTCTAACCACAGAACCTTGATATCGCCTCGTACTTGGGTTGTGGGGGTCTGATGACAGTCGCTTAAAATATCGAAGTTCGGCCGTATTATAGTAAGACTGAATGCCTATGTTAGTTGGGAAGGTGCGAGGAGGATAATGAATGATGTTAACATCATTAGTAAGTCCAGTTCAGTCAATTTTAGGATCGATATCCTTTCATAGTATCTTTACATTTACAATTAACTTTACAAAACTTACCATCTATATAGTTAAGGAATTTTGAAGACAGACTTTAAAACAATACGTTCTTCTAACACTTCAAAGCCTTATCTTAATTAATATAAATGTGTAATGCCGCGTTCCTATAAACAAGAAACGATTCGTTTTGCTTACGGACGGTAAAATTTTCGTTGAAAATTCAACGAATTTTTACCGTCCGTAAGCAAAACTTTCTTGATTACAGGAACGCGGCATAAGTGACTTTGTTTGTGTGTTACACTTTCATGTCTTAACTACTGAATCCATCATTATGAAATTACTGGCATACACGTTGCTGGATATACAGAAAAAGATATAGGGTTCCCGAGGCAAGTGTGCAGTATATTTTTAGCTCTAAAAAATAAAACATGAATATTCTTGCTCAACCATTATACATTAAATTTTATGAAAACCATAAAAGGAATGCTATATTTACTCATATCTCGTAGTTAGGGTAACCATATCGTCCTAAGTCAGCGGACTTTATTATAATGCGATTATTTACTCTAAGGATATTGTATCAGTGAATTTAAACTTGTTTAGGGGAAGACGTCAAAACGTATGAGCGACTTTCGACTCTAATAAATAGGAGGATCCAACCTGCCAGTCGCCAAGAAGAAAGTGGTTCAATACACGGGAACGACAACGTAACATAAAAAAATACAGTATTTTAAAAACGATTCAGTAAAACAGTAAATTTTTTGCAGTTGCATTTTTAGCGCAATATCCTAACTAATATTATAAATGCTGATGTAATTTTATTTGTTTTCTTGCTCTTTTGTTATGCTTTTACGTCTTCACTGCTGAAAAAAATAGGAAAATAGGAAGTTTTGCATTCACGTTGTCAGAAATACAAAAAAGGACCTAAGGTACCTTTTGTCCAGAAAACACGGTGAGGTGAAAGCAACAAAAATACAAATATCTCTATTTATAGTGCCGTTGGCAAATTTTGTAAAAACTATTATACAATGCCTACAGATTTTACCTATAGTATTATTATTAGTTTTCATAATTCTGTGAAATATCTACTTTTAGAAATTCCTCTTGTATTACAGCTCAATTGCGTAATTTTATGGTGTTGATAAGTGATACGGCCTTAATCCCACTATCTATGTAAAGTCGTTCCGTACGTCCGTTCTATATAACCTATTTAGTTAATTTTGTTTTTAAATGAAAGGTATTGATGCACAGATATGTCATCAAGCATTGGAGACCGCCTAACTTTCATCCTTTTGAAGTTATACTCAAACGCGATTTCCTCCTGAACTTTTTTGGTTTTCATAGCCCACTTTCTGTATAATTATCTCCGGTTCTAAATGAGTTACGCGGTTCGTTGTTAATTGGTTGCAATTCTTAATCGTGAATAAAAAACTGGAAATATCCTAAGTTAAACCAATATCATAGCTATCTTGTATCCCCTATGTTTGTTTGTGTATTCAATCTCGATTACATTAGCCTTTTGCGCTTTTACTTTAGCAAAATATTTTTATCTATTTTATCTTCATAGATGATATACGTTCGGTTTGAAACATAATATATGTAGATAAAAACATTCAGTATTTTATGGAAAGAGAATTGTATGTACGGTGTTCGCTCTTAGTTAAAATTATTTATTTATAAAGTACTACAGGTAAGGTAGTGTATAAAGCCACCAGCGCCAAACTAGTCGTTTATATAAATAAATGTGGTTCACCTAACTTTAAGCTTGTATTAACCCAGATATTTCCGTTTGAAGGTAGTAATAAGTAAAATTCCCTTCAACCCAAAACTCGTTATGTCAAATAGTACTCAGATTTTCGGGCCCGTGTCGTTTAGGGAATCTTAATACTAAGGTAATAAGATACTCTTAGGAGCAAGTTATTAGGGCAACAAGATTATCCATACTAAAATAATATTACTTATATAATTATTACTCGCACAACCAATTTGTGGAATTAATCGTCCCTTGCGGTATTTCCGGACCGATACAAATTTTAAGCCTTCAAGAAAAGATACTTCCACCTCAAAGTGCACTTCTGACTCTTGAGTTTCAGGTGCCCGTGGGCAGCAGTAGTCACTTACCATCAGGTGACCCGTCTGGTCGTTTGCCTCCTATCCCATAAAAAAATATATGTATAAATATATATTATCTAAGAATTGGTAGGCAGAAATTTCGTTCGTTGTGTTTTGGTCGCAGGTAATAGAGGGTGACCCTATTGCTGTCCACCGGGAATGTTGTTAGACTCTGTGTAAGAAAAACCAAGTAACAATGTGTTCGATTCACGCAGGTAATTTTGGTTAATCGCGGTCATCTATGGAGCAGAGGCGTTGGCGAGGTATGCAAAACATTAGTTTATTATATATTATTTATATATTAACGGATAACCTGTAAAGAAATACAGGTTATCCGGACAAGGTGAAATTTTCGGTTTCAAAATATGTTCTATTCTTGTAACTTTGGGAAGCATTGCAAACAATGGTAGCCTAGGCTGGTCTCAGCTTTTCGTTTTAAGACGTGAAAAGATCAGATACCACTCTACAAAGACTTTTTCTCGGTGTCCAATAAAACCAGCCATCCATTACGGGTGTATTCTGCCAGAGTCTCAAGTGTAACCTAAAAAGGACTTCATTGAACCCTTAATTATCTTAGCTACCTGTCGATACAACAGGCAGTCTCATGCGGATTTGAAAACGAACATATATTATGTCACTATTTTGGGCCTACTTCTGCTTAAGTACGAGGTTTTCTTTATATTTTGGATACAATCCTCATATATATTAATAAATCTTAACGATATAATCAGTCGTGCTCACTCACCACCGGTACGTGAACCCAATGGTCTGGTATGAGGCGATGGAAAGAGACCAGATTTTATGTCGTTACTGCCACGGAAGATGTAAGCAGGCCTTTGGTGTTGGATGCAACTTGCGTTGATACCCTCGAGCCATCACATTTTCCAAGTACAGCTGGTTATACTTACGTTACTAAAACGGCGTAAATACAATAGTGAAATCGGTATTTTGTTTTTATACCGTTTGGGGTCGAGACGCTAGTAGTACGTTTATAAGCTAGCTAAGCTACTGATCGACACTTCTTGTAACCAGAAGGCGGGCCTTTTAGGAACGATACCAGTAGGCGTCGATGCAGAGTCTTTATTTTTGTTTTTAATTATTTTAATATAATATGAAACAATTATTTTGTATAATTCATGTGTCTCATTCCCGCGTCTACAAAAATTTAAATTACATTAGCCTTACTATAAAAACGTTTTAGATTCCAAACGTATGTAACCTATATAATAATCTGTATTATTATGGATATCGTATCGTATCTCGGATAGGAGCTATCCCATTTTTATGTTTCAAAAATATGCAATTTAAACTACTAAAAACATTTGAAGAGCCTATCATACTTTCTACTGATCACGGAATGCGCTTCCTCTAGTGGGGAATCTACTTATCGACAAATTTTCAAGGTAAGTATTTTTTCAAAGTACGACAGCTTTACACAGAATTATTGAATATTGAAATGAGAATCATCTGAATTATACTTTTTATATATACTGTATGTAGATATATGTATTTAAGGGTATAATATAATATTTTATTAAGTTATATTATGTATTGTATTATTATGTAGGTTAATTGATGTAAAATATTATTAATATTGTCCTCCATTTTCTAAATTTACAATAGTAATTTTAATTAAACACCTGCCACGCGTCTGTATCACCCAAAGGTTGATTGGGAAAAAATGCCTACGGCATTAAGTCCGCCTCATGCAATGTATCTGCAGGAAGCGTATATGAATAAATAAATCAAAGTGAGACACTTAACGAGTTTGATAATAATAAGAACTTACTTCGATAGTGGTTTTGTATTTTAGTATTCATCCAAGGGTACAAAATTTTAATCAAGTGAGAATCAAAACCGGGTTTGAATCAGGTGAAAGTATTTTAAGGTTTCACCGCTTACGATTAGATACTCCATATACTTATATATCTCTTAAGTACTACAAAAACATTTACTTATCTTCACAGTAAACCGTTTTCAAAAGGCTTTGAACCCTTATCGACAAAACCATTGTTTTTGGCCGCCGTAAGCCGTGCCGTAAACGTATCTGTAAAACAAAAGGCTCTTAAATTAATTCAATAATTCTCATTATTAAGCCTATTCTACACAGCAAAGGAAGAAGTCGCTAGAAACCTGAAGGGCCCTTTCCATATTTATAAGGGTGGAATATAAACAATAACTTTACGAGTAATAAAGTGGGTATTCAAAATTAAAAGGTATTATGTCTTTATATTGGTATTGTGGTCAAGTGGCCTTATTATTATCTTATTTTAAAGGGATTAAGTAGCATTGTTGTATGTCGTTGTAACCGACGTTATTTAATTTTATTTGGGATGTTATTATCTGCTCCAAAAATTATTTACTTTGTATTATTCGTAAACTGTATTATTTATTATGTATTTAGTATGTATTATAAATTTATTTATGTAAACTACATACCTTCATGTCAATGGGTCCTAAGTCTAAGCTGATATCTTAGCTTTTTCACTCTTAATGTGCTCCATAATAAAAACATTTTTCATGCATTTTCCTTCCGCCAGACTCACGTCTTTTGTGATCTTTGCAATTTGACCTTATTTGTTCTGGAAGTGATTTAGGGCGCTTAAGAGCAATCGATGGATCACAGTCGTTTACATGCATTATCCTCGTCAATTTTCACGTCACAAAAATGTATGTTTGACATTGATGAATAATCTGCATTTATTTTTAACACTTGATCGCAAGTCCGACGCCTTAGCCATTACGCTACCGCCGCTGGTTTCGATAGTGTAATATTTAATATTGTAATTAATAGTATCCATCTACATATGTATAACGGCTTGTGCCATTTGATTCCTAATATTTTGTTGACTCTGAAAACCGTTACAATTATTTTTGACACCATCACTTTATTTATCCTTTAATGAATATCATCCCTGTATTACACACTATGCTACCGCTTGTAATACGCTTCCCCGCATTTGAGGGCAGATTTAGTTCTCTGTACTAGTCTAATGAAGACCGTTTGGTTTCACAAACTTTTCACAACATTTCTTCAGAATGTAATCGATTACAGTAAATATGTTGTTTGTTTCCATTAAAAGTCCCTTTGAATCTTTTCCCCGCTGTAACTGTTGTAAATAAATCTTCATTTATAATTTGTAAGTGTTTGGGTTTAAGTTAATCTCGTTGAGACTGGCAATATGTCACATTGTATATGACATCGAGATTCGATGGATTTTGACGTTGGTTTTGACAGGTTACGAAACGTTAGTCGGCGTGAATCAGATTTAGCCTAAGAGCACTGAGGGTTAAGCGTAGACTAGAAATGCAAAGGTTTTAGAAGTGAGTCCATGTCAAAGTTACAACGTGACACCACCCAACCACCTTTTTTATTACATCTGATGTGTCTTCAGGAGAGGTCTATGATTAATTTTTATCTTACTGACTACGTGATGATCCTGGTTTCATTATATTATTGTCTGTGCCTTAAAGTTTCTTGAATAACTTTTAGTAGGTATTTAAATTATTCTAAAACACTCTAGTTGCTTCTTTATTATCCCTTTAAAAATTTTACACTGAAACTGTGCTCAAAAGTCTGTAAGAAAATGTAAATTTTAAAACATTTTAAAATGGCACTTAGACTGACTAAAACAATTTTAAAACCGTTTTACAACTGACCTCATTCTCTCAGTAATTACACACGAACTCATTTTGTAGAGAAATTTGTCCAAAGCCTAGTAAGGCTCGGAAGAACCGCATCTTAAGACTTAGGCCAGGGTTCCATTATAGTTGAGATGAGAAGGTACGATAATAATAGCTGTGATAATATATCAAGAACTTTCGTTCCTTTTAGAGTATTGTTAAAGTTGAGTCATGAGTTTGGAATTTTTTGAAGTTTTGTATCATTTAGGCACACAATGAGATCCTAAATAAGCATAATACTCGTAATTTAAAGAATAGTGATTTTGGGACCAGTTATTAATAAAAAAACTCAATGTGAGAGGACTAAGGCTGTGTGATGTCACACGATATTGTGGTATCATATGATTTTGGTAGTGATTTAATCTTTTGAGAAATACTCACACCGTGGACGTTAGGTTACCCTTAAGGTCTTGCATTTTTTTTTATTTTCTTGATCTTGATCTTGAACATTTTTGACCTTTGCAATTTGTGAATACACATAAGTTACAAAGTTTAGTAATCGATATAAGTTAAATCTTTGATAGACAAATATTTTAATCGACTTATTAAATCTCACCACGATTCAACATGGCTAACTTCAGTAGTATTTTTTTAATAATAATGAAATTAAAACTTGCAGATATAGATGAAATGAAAGTAAGGTGAGATGGTATCGAAGGAATAACATATATTAACAGTTTGAAATACCCAACTCAAAAATCCTATCAACGAAAAGAAAAGAACTGATGATGGTCGAACGGCTGAACAGATTTTCGTGAATTATAGCTAAAACCCTCACGATCACATCACCTTTCAAAGAAAAAAAACTTAATCAAAAGTGGGCCATCCGTTTAGGAGCTATGATGCCACAGACAGATACACAAATACACAGATAAGTACACATGTTAAACTTATAACACCACTCGTTTTTACATCGGGCATTAAAAAGGGACTAAGAAGAGCAAGAAAGAATTAGTTATGCATACAGATAGTTACCACTAGCAACCCGCCCCGGCTTCGCATAGGTAGCAAAGCATATTATTATATTGATTTTTTCCGACATCTTCAACAATCATCTTTATATTTCAGCCATTTCACACAAAACTTTAATGAATTATATACATAAATATATACATATCCTCGTAAATCACTCCGTCTATCAGTGAAAACTATATGAAAATCTGTTTAGTTCATTAGTTTGAATAGTTTATTAGTATGAAAATCTGTTCAGTACTTATTGAGTTCATCGCTAACAGAAAGACGTGGCGTTGGACTTTGTTTTATAATTAGTAGCGATGTGAGTCATCATTGCAATTACTTCATTTACACTAGAAATAGTTTTGCAAACAAACATAATGTAATGATGCTGTTAAAAATGTTTTCATATTCGTGTTATTTCAAATGTAAATTTCAATAAACTACGAAATATAAATTTAAATAAACTCGATAAAAGTTGCACACCTTTACGTAATAAAAAGCCGACTTGTCTCCTATGACGAAAATATCGTATACATGAGCTTTTAAAATGATTTTTCTACTGTAGATTGGTGGTTTGCTGGTTTGTTGATTTAAACTGGTATATTCGAATTTTCATTTCAATAATTTATCTCCTATGTTTTAATCCATTTTAAAGGCTTTGTTCAGGTAATTTTAACTTTAATAGTCGCTGAACGGCTTAGCCCCTGATGTTTTTTTTTTATAGAATTTGGCGCACAGGCACACAGCATTGCAGGAAACACTGACATGATTATTATTTTTAATTTATTCATACTGAGCAAGTAAAGACTACGATCTTACATAGACTATATTACACAAATATATAGCTAAATTTTTTTACTGATTTACAGGTACGCGACCTGCCTGAATCAAAGTATTTACCGGTACCTTAAACTTGAAAAAAATCTGCAAGTTAAAGGTGTTTTTAGATCATGTTGTTTTGATAATCCTATCCCGCCCACCTCGATCCCAAGTGATAATAAAACACTGTAACGGCACTGCAAAGATACAGCTTCAGCACGGTACCTGAAATTGAGGCTACAGCTAGCCGCCAGCGTGCTTTACCACGCCCCACCCGCGAGGTGCAAGCTAATTTTAAGTTTGCTGTCACCGCGAACTCGCATTTGTGACTGAAAGTGCTTAGAACTCGCTCGTCTTCATGTGCGACAAGACGCTAAGTTTTTTCGTCTGCAGCTCGCAGTCGGCGCACTGTAAGCATGCGGTCAGCTCGCTTACAATTCGCGATCCGCTCGATTGTAGCGCGGTGACTGCGCGTTGAGTTGTACGGTTGCAGCAAGTGAGCTTACTACCCGCCGTCGGTTTTTTCATATTGACATTATGAAATATATTATACGACCACATTTGAATGCTCAGATTTGAATGAAAAATTAATTACTGGGTTGAAGCCGTGCCATTACCGTGACGGTATAGTGTGTGATGACCTTTAGTGTTAAAAGTGCAAGCGTAGGGTTTATTCTATAACGCAGGACGCAGGACTATTATCGCCTGTCGGTTTAGCTCGTATTTAAACTTACCTTACTTAACTTAAATTACTTTCCTTACTTAAATTACCTTAACTTGCAAAAATCTGGAGTACATTTCCTTCTTCATGTCTTCTTATCATTTTTACTTTTTTGTTCTTGAAAACCATGAAAACTTACAAACAGTGGTAGCGTATGCTGTTTCTAAACCTACCGATGCCGATGTGAAGCCACACTTAACCTTACCTAAAACACTAGTACTGTTTTACCCATATAACTAGTATTATTTTTTAAACATAAGACTAGCATTTTTTTCAGAAATTATTTCTATGTTTACATACAATTTTGGTGTTCCACGCTCAGGTTTCAATGAAGCCTTACCTTTACCTTTTTATTATTAGCAGATTAAGAACTTAAATGAGATGCGTAATATTCATTAGTTTGACAGGGATAATTAGTTCCTGTGACTATGTGACTATGTTCGGAGACACCTTTTTAGTATAGTAGACCGATAACGAGACCTGTTGGGATAATTAGTTCTTGTGACTATGTGACTATGTTCGGAGACACCTTTTTAGTATAGTAGACCGATAACGAGACCTGTTGGAATAATTAGTTCTTGTGACTATGTGACTATGTTCGGAGACACCTTTTTGGTATAGTAGACCGATAACGAGACCTGTTGGGATAATTAGTTCTTGTGACTATGTGACTATGTTCGGAGACACCTTTTTAGTATAGTAGACCGATAACGAGACCTGTTGGGATAATTAGCTCTTGTGACTATGTGACTATGTTCGGAGACACCTTTTTGGTATTGGAGACCGATAACGAGACCTGTTGGGATAATTAGTTCTTGTGACTATGTGACTATGTTCGGAGACTCCTTTTTAGTATAGTAGACCGATAACGAGACCTGTTGAAAAATGAGCTTGTTAATTTATTTTTCATTGCGTAACAGAACAGGCGTTTCTCTTCCAACTCAATTGATGGAAAGTGGCGCTGAAGAAGAACATGGTACACGCCTATGCAAGAGAAACCTGTTTACTCTACTCTAGTTGGGATTTCTCTAATTCTAATTCTCTATATTTGATATGTTGCCTCTACGTCACTTGCCAAGTGCAAGTTAACAGTAGTTTAATAGTCTTCATTGTGTATTGTGACGTAATAAAAATCAGACCAGAAGATCTCATTGAAACACTTCTACCTGCGTATTGTTTTCTCCTATTCTTGACTTAAAGACGATGGATTCTGCCACATATCCATGTTATGAGTTTGTGAAATATATTATTTTGAATGTAATTTTTTTTTCTTAAAAAGACAACTCCCGCATTAGGAATTACTCCTGTGTCTACAGACTTTACAAACATACAAACAACAGACACAAAGGACACCCAGACTCGGGTGGAAATCGAACCCACGACCGATGACATAGCAGTCAGGGTCACTAACCACTAGGCCAACAGGCCAGTCTAAAGTTATTAATTTTTGTGAACATCGTAAAATGACAAAGATTTTTTTTTGTTATGGAATAGGCGTTGAATAGGCTTCCAACTCACCTGATCAAAAGTGACGATGAAGACGAAGATGGTACACGCCTATTCAAGAAAAAACTATTCACTTTACACTTGAACGCTCCAGGATTATAATTGATTAAAAACTAGACGCACTCAGCTCATTCCACACCAGGGTGACTCTAATCAAAAAGGAGCTGTCAAAGTGTTTAATTCTTGTTGTGGTGTTTCGACAGTGAAAGGATAGAACCTGATGAAGAAATACCTACATATACATAAGATGAATCTAAACAGATTTTTTACAAATATTTCCATTACAAATATTTAATGAAATTTAGTTGCTACCCTGTTATCGTTCTTCAATAATGTTAAAATACATTCTATGTAAAGATTGCCACTATTTAGCCTTTAAGACTTTGGACTTTGTTATTTGTTGACGTCATAATGTAAATAGTTACTGCACAATAATAACTGTTATGAAATACTGACACATACCACAGTGGTTTAATTGGTCACCTCGCCGACTACTTCGGGGTCGAGAGAGAAAGAGAAAAGAAATTATTCTTCCATGTAGGAATCGAACCCTTTAGCATTATTTGTGTATTTAACAGATAGTTGTTATAAGTCTAAGTGTGCTCTGTGTGTGTGTGTGTGTGTGTGTGTGTGTGTGTGTATCCATTATTCTTGTGTTTGCAAAATCCTTCGTAGTGTAGGTCTTTTTCTTGCTTAGTGTGTATGCGTCTTTAATAAAGAGAATCCCATCAAAAACATAATCGTGAAAATGGGAGCCAAGTTCAATATTAAGAATATACGTGGTTATCGACTACACCAACAAAAGAATAGATATCTAGATGGTTACCAAGTTCCTGTAGATCATTAGTTCCCAAAGTGGCCCAGGTGGACCCCCAGGGCTCCACGGGCGACTCGACGGGGGTCTACGTTGGCGAGACAAAAATGGGGGTTCACAATTCATAAGCGGGGGTACACGAAAATTTATTCGCTTTCGATAGTGAAGAACTAAAATATTGGAGTTACTTCTTCTACCAATATAGGCAGATAATATTTTAAGAAGCTCAGCGACTGTTAGTTGTTAAAACTTGCATATTCCATATTCAGTACAACGTAAAAGTAAAGTTGGATGGAATTAGTTTTTTGATTGGCCACTTTATGTGTTTACATCCACTCACAGCACAATCAATTAATTAATTAACCAATCAATTCTCACTATTTTTTCGAAAACTATTAATACGTGCGTGGTTGGAACTCAGCCGCAACGCAAATTTCCATAGTTATATCTATTTTTCACATTTTTTGGGAATAAGGTAGAAATGTAACAGGGGGTCCACCGAAACCAGGTAAATTTTGAAAGTGGTCTATGAGAAAAAAAGTTTGGGAACCTCTGCTGTAGACAATCCTGAAGATTTGCCGCTGCGTCGCCAGTTCCTTTTTCTTGAACTTGGCTGCTGCCGCGTGTGTAGATGTATTGTAATGTAATTGCTTGTAGTATTCATGTTAGCACATATTACGATTTGGAATTGAAACAGTAACTTCAAATGAAAATCCAATGCTTAGATGACGTCCTTTTTGTAATTACACTCCTGTTCCCAGTTCTTCGATACTCAATAAACCTAACCTAACCTAATATATAAAAATCTCGAGTCACGGTGCTTGTGTTCAAACTCCTCCGTAACGGCTCAGATGATTGATTTTAATGATTATTTTTTTGTATATTTTGTAGGTATGAGAATAGGTCGAAAAGAATTTTTTAACCTCCTGCCGGTACCCCCATTTTTAAAAAGAAAAAAAAAAAGGAATTGCAACGCATGCTGGGTGCAGCTAGTATACTATAAATCCATCAATCGACAGCTGCGCAAAACAAATAATTATGTTACGTAATTAAAACTTTAGAAAGCGTATGTAAAGCGAGTCTGTGACAAGTAGGTCGCCCAGACTTCGTTATAAAAAAAAACCTCATATCTTAGGCGAAACTTAAAGCTGAAGCATACTTAGGTTACGCTAGCACGTACATGTTTTATGGAGCAGGTGGATTTTGAAGAGAAAGTTCTCGTGTATTAAGAAAGAAAGTTGAATGAGGCTTTAAACTTTACGTGGCGCATGAAGATATTAAAATAGTAGGCGTGATTTTTTATGAAACGTAACCTAAGCTGATTATAGCATACCGATGTGAAATATAAATCTTTTTACACATTATAAGACAACTTTTAAATAGGCTGAACTTTATTAGTTTTTGTTGACATGCGACAATTTAATTATATCAGTCTTCAGCCTACTTTAAGACCGTGAAACCTAGTTCAGCTTCTAATCTGAGCATTTATACACAGTTTTTGACATTTTCTTCAATGATGTATATTTGCAGGTCATCAGCATAAAAGTAGTAAATTAAGGGAGATAGAATGTCATCCTGACTTGGAGAGAGTTGATTCCATTAATCTTTAAAGTAAATAGTAATAATTTAAGAGCATTTTTGATAAAACCAAGATCTTGCCCTGACCAATTAATCGAGATCGAATTTTTCAAGCAACAATCGCTGTTCAACGTGTAATAGCGCCCCGCGGTTTCACATTTCATACCAAGTTTCATCGCAATCGGTTCAGTAGTTTTGGCGTAAAAGAGTAACAAACATCCATACTCACAAACTTTCACGTTTATAATATTAGTAGAATGTATGACAAATACATAGTATTAAAGCAAATGAAACAAACAATATGTGATATTATTTCAAGTATTAAATTTTATTTCGTCAGAACTGATACTCTACCTCGGGCCGTCAATACGGACGTCGACCATCCCTTTTATCAAATAGTCCGACATCAATATTTATTTCAATCCATCTAAAACGGGAGCATTTAGATAGCATGATTTTCACTTATAATTTCCCCGATGTTTGATATACGGGCCCAGAATAAATTGTAATATTTCTTGGTATATGTGTTATTCGGGACTTAATCGTGATAATATTTAAAAGGTACAATACCTCTTGGTTACCCAACGTTTCGATCGAATTGCACCGATCGTGGTCACGAGTGGATTAAGTCCCGAATTATATTTAATATGTGTCAAAGTCGCGAAAGTTTAAAGACAATTAATTTCTTGGTGTCTTTAAAATACCCTATTCAGAAGGATAGCAGTAGGTTTGTCTGGAGTCCTGTTTTCTGCGTACAGAAGGTCTTCATTTAAAAAGGAGTTAGGCGGGCACTTTATCTGTGGATTAAGTTTTTAAGGCACAAGTGTTGGTGTTGAGAGCGTTTTTGCGAACCAACCAACCACGTGCATGTCAATTTTACAATTTTAGGCAATATATGCCGACCTCAGAAGCCAATTTATTCTGGGCCCGTATATCAAACATCGGGGAAATTATAAGTGAAAATCATGCTATCTAAATGCTCCCGTTTTAGATGGATTGAAATAAATATTGATGTCGGACTATTTGATAAAAGGGATGGTCGACGTCCGTATTGACGGCCCGAGGTAGAGTATCAGTTCTGACGAAATAAAATTTAATACTTGAAATAATATCACATATTGTTTGTTTTATTTGCTTTAATACTATGTATTTGTCATACATTCTACTAATATTATACACTTGAAAGTTTGTGAGTGTTGATGTTTGTTACTCTTTTAGGCCAAAACTACTGAACCGATTGCGATGAAACTTGGTATGAAATGTGAAACCGCGGGGCGCTTTTATTGTATAATAAAACGTTTCTGCGGGTACCCTAATTAGTACCTTTTGTAATAATCCTCTCTAAAATAATAAATAGATTAAGTTGTACTCGTACTCATTTTAATCGTAGGTAAGTCATGCTTCGGTACGTATGGGCCGGCTCGATCGGAGTGATACCACGGCCTCAGAGAAAACCGGCGTAAAGCAATGCTTGTTTTGATTACTGGAGGCCCTAAACCCTCTCCCCCCTTCCCCTAGCCCCACCTTAACGGCCGCCAACGTACTTGTGACCTTGAGTTGCAGGTGTCCATGGGCAACGGCACTTACAATCAGGTGACCCATCTGCTCGTTTATTAGTTTATTAGTGCGATCACACTATAAATCTACGCGCATCTACTGTATGTATGCTACATGACGTACATGTCCTTTAATTTATTCGCTGCGGAAGTCCGCTCAAGCAATTTCATTAAATACCCGCTGTAATTGTGACCTCAACTTTAGGGATAGCGTATTACTACGGCCCCATAGAGCATCTTGCCAGTATCAGTGTCTGCTGATATAGCATGAGTTATATCCGCCTTGGGATCTGTACTTAATATAGTAACTTTTCAAAAAAAGGGTTTAGTACTTGCAAGATTTTTTCCAACGAACGAACAAATTATTTATTGATAGATAATCGATTAGTTTTGCAAAATCTTTTTCCATTTTTTATTCTTTGAACTTGTGGTTTGCGCTTGGATCATGGACACCTAAAAAGAATACTCATACGTAACTAAATCTTAGTCAGTGTTAGCAAGATTAGTAGAACTTTATTCTCATCTAAAGTCCATTCCAATTCCTAGTAACTAAACCTTCGTTACTGTTCTTCTCAACAATAAACAGAAGGAGTTTTAGTTGATGGTGAAATTTTCTACGAAATGGCTTTGGCCCTACAACATGTTATAAATATTACACAATTAGCAGTTTTGAATATATTGTTTTTTTTTTAATATAATATTTCTACCGTGTCATTGAAAGATTAAAATTGAGGTTACCGTATTTTGTAGTGGTACCAAATTACCAAACTAAATTAGGTTGTGTGATAGTTTTTAAACGTTATTTTTTAAATCGAAATATAATTGCAAATTTTTTGTTCGTTAATCAAAACAATTTTGGTTTCAATTTCACCTACTACGCTTAAGTACTACTAAGCTTAAGTAATCCCAAAGTAATATTATATATACATACGCAACATATTGATATAAAGGTCCATAATTTTTTTACCAAAAATTATTAAGCACTGGCTGACCCAAAAGACATTGTCCTGTCTTAACTATGAATATTGAACAATCGCGCCAACTTTCAAACGACTGACAGTTATGCATATTAACTTTTCTAATGTAACCTTAGCGTTACATTAGAAAAGTTAATATGGTCATTAAGTTTTCTTAAAATTTCTAATTTTCCGCGCATTTTTCTTAATTTTTTCTTTCATGAGAACTTTATTCCCTTGACAATAACAAACAAAAAGAAAATTACGGAATCGGTAAAACCGTTCACGCGTGATGCCGTGACCAAAGGAAATAGGGATTCATAAATAGATATAATATAAAAACCGTATTTTTAGGAGGAACGGGATATATTTTATATTTACGTTTTCATCGTTTATTAAAAATATTTCACTTACCACAGCAAATTTATCACGATGTCAATTTTATCCATCAATAAACTGTTATATTAAAATGCGTGTATCGATCCAATATTCCGAGTACACCGAAGGATCATGCCATACGATCCACGCTTCTCAGAAAATAGCATCATTACATGAACTAAAACCTACTTCGCCTATTACCTACTTGAAAAGCAATTTCCTTTTACCGGAATGTCTTCATTATATATTTGTACAAATAGGACTATAACAAAACCTCACGGTATCCTTTAAGAGTTAATCTAAAAAGGTCGGTATTTATAAAGTAGTTTTACACCGATGGCGATGGGAGGTTAACGAAAACGAGCCTTCTAATCCCACAGAGAGAAATTGGGTTTCAACGATTTGACTTTTAAAATTAAATATTAAATAACTTACAAACGAATAATCTATTATGAAAATTTCGTTTGTATTCTACTAACTTTAGGGGGAAGTAAATTATCTATAGCTACAGTCTATATTAAGTATGGCCAGTTGATATCTCTGTCTTAGTGGCCTCTCCAACCATATTCGGGTCCGCGACCCTGGCTCTAAGAGCTACTGCAGCCTCAGTCCCGTTTCCCTACCGAGACTTGTGGTATCTCTCACAGTAGTTGCCTCGCCCTATCTAGTTTCCTTACCCCAATTTACCTTCTTCCTTTGTACTGTCCGAAAACGTTTATATTCCAAAGGATGGTTGGTGTCTTAAGACCATTTGAAATAAAACTTTGAGAAGGGCACGAAGATGATGACTCTATATTATATATGAATAAAAAATTTGCAAAAGTGCTACGAGCACTTTCTAAAGGGGATTCTATGGGAGGAAGAACGTATTGAAAGTGCATATACTCGTATAATTATGTATTTCCACGGGAATTAACGCAATCACGAAAAGGTATTACATAACTCTGAATTGCCTGACGTTTCGATTAGGTTGCACTGGCCTTTGCCACAGGCTGACTCAGCCTTAGCGTTAATTCCCGTGGAAATACATAATTATATCATGGAACGCGAAAGTTTAAAAGTTAGTGTGCATTTATTTTAAACTAGTCCAGGTTCTCATGGTAAGACGTAGTATGACTAGTGTTACAGCCCTTAGATGGAAATCTATTACGTCACGATTACATTGGTATCAAGTCATATCAAGTTTTGTATTTTGTGGTTTTGCCCTAACTCAATATATCGCACTCGATGTGGAGAATCGTCCAAATGGTCAAAGGATTGCTAAGCTAAAACAGACAGACAACGAGACGTTGCACTTTTGAAATAGATTAGGTCCATTTGCAGAATGTCTGTGCCAAATGGCCCTAAGCTGTGACGGGATGTCTAAGTTCATGTCGGGTCTAAGATCCCCAAGGACCTTGGCCGAGAGCCAATATACCGTCTACAAACATATTGACAAATGATTGCGCACATCGCCAGTTACGTTCAAATCAAACAATTTATTTGCTTTTAAGCGTATGGCGTTAGGGCAATATTTGGGTTTGAGTCATTAAAATTCTGTTGTATGATTACGTACTCATTTTTGTTTTAATTTAGCTTGTCAATATGACTTCAACCCGTCTCATGGTAAGATTGAGGTCCAAGTTGTATTTAAATGGTGGCCCTCACCACCATTTAGATACAACTTGGAAGGTAATCGTAAAATAATACATCAATATCTGTCGTTACATGAGTGTAATGTCCTAAATGTGGTATACTAATGTTGGTCAAAAACGTATGCGTTAATCTATAACCCAAACATATTATGACCCCAAAATTAAATTTCTCTTAGTTGAGGAAGCAAGTTGCGTTTAGAACATTCATTGTCATTTTAGTCGTATTTATGTAGTACAACGTCGTAAGCAATAATTTGTTTTTTACTGTACCATACTAACGAGATATCTAGAATATTTTCAACTGTCATCAGGAACACATTATAATACCTTGTACTCATACCAAAAATACACTTGTTGTTCGGACTATAATATACTCTGTATGTACTGCTACAGTCATACCATCAAATGATATTATGATAGACGGGCATTAATCGCTATGAGTTTCGTCATTTCGTCAAATGTAACGGTAATTATTATGTCACAGAAAAGTAAATGGAAGAATCCAAGAATCTAAGTTATTAGAAAACAGTTCAAAGAATTAAAATTGGTTAACCCGCTGCCGGGAAATTGGTGAACACACATAGAAAAAAACACTTACTATGTCACCTACGAATACAATAGCGTAAATAAGCGTTTAATTACAAACTATTCCATAATCAAATGGACTACAAACAATTAGCGATCACTCAAAACTCATCCTATTCACTATGTAAAAGTTTCTACACTTTTTACAATTCACCATGAGTCTACGTATCCTTGGTGTCACGTACAAGATTGATGGCCAGTAGTTATCGAACCATGGGCCAAGATAAATGATGTCGGGTCTTGACCTTGTGTTGACAACTCAACTAGCACCCTTCTTGGAACTGCCGGGTTTGGGATTAAGATGTCTTGATAGTTTGAAGTTATGTTCGACTAGTCTTAAGGGTTTGTTTGCAATTGCATTTTTTATTTATTTATTTAAAAATGCACGTAAGGAATATAGGCGGAAAATGACTAAGGCATTTTCTATCCGTCATTTCAGCAAATTTTATAAAATAAAGTAATGTAACAAAATAAGTGGTCGACCAGACGTTGACATCCAAACTTTTAAAAAAATTATTAATTATTTAAAAGAAAAATCTTTTCTAAAGTTTTGGAAGTGAAACTTCTTTATCGACGTATGGGAGAAATTTTGAAAAAATCGTCACGTTTTTCGGTTACGCGCCATGTTGCTTTTTTATCAAAGTTTAGTATAGTGACGTAAAGAATATAATGTAATATATTATAATAATAACAACAATATATTAGTTTTGAAGTTTGGTTTGAAATAAGAATAACAATATATTAATTTGAAAGTGATAAAATAAAAAGACTTATTCAAACTTAAGTGAATTTACAAGAATAGTGAGAGTGATTATATATTTCGTTTTATAAATTCAACACGTATGAGCATGATTTTAATATTTATTTGAGGTTAACCTCACTTTTTAATTGTAAGTATCAGTGAATGTATATAAGTTGATGTGAAGTTGCTAATAGTAGAAAAATGATATATCGTAAAGAAGTTTCACTTCTTACCTGTGTACTCTGGTACACACACACATTTTTTTTATTGACAACACCAAAGCTTGTTAATTGCTACAAAATTTATGATAAGAGTTTTTGGTTTGAATGTTTGTTTGTTTAAACATGCTAACCTTGGAACTGTCAGTAACATTTGAATATATATATTTTGTTTTTAAATACAGTATTTATTGAGGACGGTTATAGGCTATGTAACATCATGCTGCGACCGGCTAAAGGCCAGTAAATAATAAAGGAAATTGGTTATAAAACAGACGAAAAAATACTCACGCGTGTACAGGTAGAAGTTTGTAAGCGTCATAAGTCATAACGGTAAATACCGATCTCCAAAATTCTATTTTCGCTGAAATCTTTTATGAAGATTTACTACTTCAAGAAACTGGCGCCTCTGAGTTAAGTCAGAAGCTCCTCTGTTACAATGTAGGTATACGAAAAACCCAACATCCTATAACAGAAAGATTTATAGTCCGTTGAATTCCAAGGAATTTTAAGGAATTCTTATATATTTCGAGCATTCGAGAAGAAAACTTTTTGTACAAGTCAAAGCACTCAAAATTGTTCATAACAGGTAAAATAAACTTTTATTTTAAAGTTACCACGTTCATAAAGATGGACTGGTCGGGAAAACGACTTACGAAAGTAAATATATACATAGAAACCTTGCACATGCTCCTCTCAGTAAACTATGTTATTAGTATTACTAAATAATATTAACGACTATCTTTTATCATGCACCAGCTGTTGACTGACTCACTTGACGCGAACCCTCAATCAGTAATTTACGGAATACGCGCTACAAAGGTATTTTCGTTATGGGGGGAGAGGGAAGGGTTAGGGCCTCCGGTAACCTCACTCACTCGGCGAAAAGCAATGCAACCATTGCTTCACTGCAGGTTTTTTGTAAGGGCGTGGTATCACTCCGGTTGAACCGGCCCATACGTGCCGAAGCATGGTTCTCCATGCTGCAATTATTGCCTTAATTGAAGCATGAGAGACTAGGGAGTGATGGCCGTAGCTAAAGGAACTACTAAGATCGTAGTGTTTTTGTTTGTGAATGTGATTGAAATAATGATGTGATTGTGAAACAATTCTTGGCAGTAAATTTTAACCTACATCTAATTGTCACAAACATTACTTTGCGATTACTTTTTCACTCGCATATGACGGATAGAAGAGGGTAACCTTTTAATTTTATTTTTTACTGTGACCAAAACACACAGAAAACATCTCTCTGTTGAGGTTTATACTATTCGAGAAAATTAGAGTACTTAACCCGCTGCGGGTCAAAGTTAACGTCGTAAAAAAGATGAACCCTTTTTATACGAGATGTACGATTTTATTTTAAAATTTTATTTCATTTTCTTCTTTTCTTCCTGTATGTAGATGCTCCGTTATTGACTGTTTTACCATTTTTATAGAGTTTAAGTATAGTTTTACATGATAATATTTACGTATATAAATAAAAGTCCAAATAAATCACAACATTAATTGAATAATCTGCTTCCTTAAATTCTCTCTTTGCTAAATTCATTCGATAATGATAAAATACTCATCTGCACGAATAACGCAGTATTTTAATAACAATCTGCACGAGTAACGCAATATTTTAGTAATCATCTGCATTAATTACGCAAAAAAGAATGGTATGAAAAAAGACGATAGCAAAGAAAACATGAGTAGAATCTAATGGTCTTATTTTTGAGACTCAAGCCAAAACCATGGAACAATGAAATAACTTTGTTCCGGGATTGGTCTCTGCTCATTTCAGGACAACTGAACAATCAGAACTGTAATCAAAGGCTTTTGTTGGACATGAAAAACACCATTGATTATAAACCTGAAAATTCATCTACCCACAAAAGGGTCGACCCCAAAATAAAGAACAATGATACAAATAAAGAGACAAATGATTGCAGATGGTAATAGGGTCTACGCTCCCGAGTTTAAGATTTATTACGCTATTTAAAAATCAACGAATGTAGCCATCTTACAATAAATTGATTTGACCGACCAATGTCAACCTTATACCTAAGTCTCTATAATTTGACGCAAGTCAGACAGACTTATGCGTAGTTGGGTTTATTAACTATAATACTTCGAGTGACTTCTCAGAAATCCTCCTTAATGAGAACACTTTTCTCGTGGGCATTCTATAAATATAAGAACTGATCTTTCAACAATAGTGTAATAGCTGGGGCAGACAGCCGGCTAGGCTGAACGGCGACGCGGAGTGAGCTGGTTGTAATGTACCTACTTGTTAATATAGATGTCACCGAGATGCGTCGGGCTCGACACAATATGTCATGTCACTAGTACCTTCAAAGAGGTTTGAAAATGTTCGCCTACAAATAGAACGTGGACTGCTCCAATCCATTACTTTTCTAACTCGTTTCTTTTATTATATTGGAAAAACCGTTTGTTTAAGTATGGTGAGTTTGTTATTAAAAGCTTTCACATTTGCATCTAGACAGATTATAAGACAAAAAAAAGTTTTAACACTACGATAAGTAAATTATGATGTAAAACTGTTCAGCTACAACAATATTATTTAGTTACATCCTGGTTCTGTATAACTCGTTCCTCCTTCGAACCTAGTTATATTATAGTTTTACATCTGTCAGTCTTCAGTTTTGTTTTTTTTTTTTAAGAATACTAGTAACGTAACGTGGGTCACACATTACTAGTATTGTTTCTAACCCCTCCAGCTAATCTTAATGCTTGTGTTCGGAGTGGGTCCACGTCGGTAGTGCACTGGGTAGGGTTCGAAACCGCAACCACTCGATCCCAAGTCCGACGCCTAAGCCATTACGCTACCGCCGGTTAATAGCGAACTAAATTAAAAAGAAGAAAAGAGTACCACTATCGACCTCCTGCCTCCTTCATCAGACCATCGTTACTAACCCCAATCTGTTGGACTCCTGAAAATAAATCACGCGCCCAAACTCGAGAGGTTTACTGCTGTTAAAGACTTTCACTAATCAATTCCTTGGTTTCATCATCAGATCAGTTCCAAGATGACAAATTAAAGTATTGTCATCTAAACTACATATTCATACAAAGTTACTGTTAGTTACAAGTGAAGATAATGAAAGCGTGTTTATTAACATCGTATTATGTTTGATATTTGGTCCCAATTCTGTTACTTCACTCGCTGAATTAAAATTCACTAAATTTTCTTCATATGAGATGTAAGCCTTGTACACTTCAAAACAAGGTCTTATTTCTAATTGAAACAAGTAGGTAACATATGTCGCTATCGAAATAAGCAATTTATTTGTCGACTAAACTCTGATACGCTTAAATAAACTTTAATACCACGTAGCGAGAGCCGCTATCCGTTGAATGCCATCTCTTTTGCTCTGTGTTTTTAGTAAGCGTCTTCGCAGGTGTCGATTAAAATAACATCATCTTAGTTCGTTTTGAACAAGTTTTTATACGGAAATTATAAAGCATTTGAATAAATGGAGACTCTCGTTGCGTGGAAATAAAGTTGAGTATCCGTTGACAGGTTTTAGTGAAATTTAGTGGCGCTGAGAAATAGATGCCAGTAACAAATAGACCTTATTACGAAAAACACAAGGTTGATTTCATATGAAGAAATTAAGTCAGGTTTTAGTTCAGTCGAGTGTACAATAGAATCGGCACCAATGAGTGTGTTTTTAGTACGTTACGTCAGATTTAAGTCTGACTATTGAAGCCTTTGCTTGAGCGGTTCAAAGTTATGTTCTTTGTTAAAAACAAAGCTTAAAAAAAGGAATTGCAATAAAAACTTCTCGACTATTGTTTTAATTCTATCTCGTGAAGGAATGAAACCATTCCTCTTTGTAAACTATGAGACTGCCGGTGAGCACAAAGTATATAAATAGTCGTGGCTTTTATTTGTAGCGGTAACGTTCATCCTCGTGGAAGCAATATATGCAATAAAATATTTATGTACGTGTGTAAATTTTAGTTTCCTTTTTTTTTTATGTTAATTAAAGAAGCACAGGGTTACTTACGTGTGTAGTTCGTGGTTAAAATATATCAAGAACTACCTTTACTATATAAAGTATACAGAGAAACAGCCGTAGGACTGTACATCAGAAGTGAAAACATAACTTACACACACACACACACACAGACATCTGAATATGTGTATCTGAGCATGACGGTCACCCGAGTTCAGTGCTCTATTCCAACACCAAAAGAGCCCAACGTGTTTACTTATTAGCTAACTAATTAGCTTTATTATATCAGTACAGATGAGGAAACGACTGTATTTTATGAATTCTAAGGAGTAATTTTTGTGACAAACAAGAGCCGATATCAAACATATTCGACCTAGTTAAACACCACGATCGGTAGTCCAACGATTCTTTAGTAATAATTTTTCCTCTTTGTAAATAATTACAGTAATAAATAATAGTAATTACGTGGGAGAGCCATGCTTTGGCACGTTTGGGCCGGCTTGACTCCGCTCGATAGCACGGCCTCACAGAAAACTGGCAGTGAAACAATGATTTCATTGCAGAGGTTACCGGAGACTCTAACCCTTCTCTCTCCCCTATTCCCGTCCTTCCACTCTCTCCCTTCTAATCCCCCTCTCCTGTCTTCCCGCTCTTCCCCCCTTTTCCCCTATTCCCACCTTAAAGGGCGGCAACGCACTTGTGACTCTTGACTTACAGGTGTGCATGGGTGGCGGTAATCATTTACCATTAGGTGATCCATCTGCTCGTTTGCCCTAAATACCATAAAAAAAAAGTACATTAGGGTGATGGGGTTCAGCTGTTTTCTGTCCTAAAAAATACAACTGCAACGTAAGAAAAAATAACACATTTATTTCACTCACAAAGCCAAATAACAGGTGTTGTAAAATTTACAGATCTAAATAAATACCTGTGTATTAGCTAAAAATCAAAGATCAGCATTATGCTACTTCGTAAGAAGCAGTGCTTTTATTCTGTTAGCTTTGGAGTTTCGGGTAAAGGATAGGGTGTGTTCCGAAACATTAACCTCGGCAGAAATTTTGCCAGAATCAGAAACGTCTCTCACAAGAACGTCTTGTAACTTCGTTGTCGAAGCTGTAAAAAACTAGAAGGCTTTCTAGATAAGCCTAATGAATCGAAATGGAAAAAAAGATACTCAAATAATAAAAAAAAATAAAAGGATAATTTATGATTTTTTTTGAATAAAAATTGATTGTTTAATAAACAAACACTTATAATAATTTTTAATACAAAAAATGGCGACGCATTGACACACCGTATTACAATATGTTCCTATCACATAGCGTGGCGACGAATTCCGTGGCAACGCGGCACCACGCCAACAGCCGGTCTAGATGTTTCACATCAAAAGTTTAATAAAAAAAAATTTGGTTACATAAATCTAATCATATGTATAGGCTAATGGTAGAAATAGTACTAGCATGATAGTAAATATCGTTTGAAACTTCTCATGACTCACTTATACAAACCTCAGGGCGACGGGTTCTTTACGAGATTCCCAATTAGAGATGAGACTACTGTGTCCACACCCAACAGAAAGGGACTTGATGAAGAATAACTTTAATACATTTTATGTTTTGCTTGTAATAATTTATCCAGGTAACAAATACGAGAGACGTTAGGGAGTTCAAAATTGTAACGTGTCGTCTCGTCGTGTTTGTTGAACGTACCCGATATTCCGTTTTAATGCTTTGATTAAAGGTCCGTACAGACTATTCGTACTAACTTTTAAACTTTCGCGTTCCATGATATAATTATGTATTTATACGGGAATTAACGCGATCACGAAATAGGTATTACATACCTCTGAATTGACTGACAGGCGGTGGTCACAGGCTGACTGGATCACGCCCACCGTCGCCGCGTCGTCGAGACCGACACTTTTTCGATATCTTTAATATTTTAGCTTCACTATGTACCGGCACATGCTATACTAACAGCAAACAGTATCCCTATTTTGTAAGCAAACTGATCGAGATACGAACAACATAGTGGTTACTATTATTTGGTGATATAATTTGATAGATTATAGCAACCGCGCTGGGGTTGTTGTTTACACCTCTAAAGGAATTTTTAAACTAGTTAATATATGAAGGATATCAGCACTTAACTATGTTGTAACTTGTAACAACATCTATGTATACCACATATTCGCAAATAAATATTTTGTATATGTATTTACTCATGTAGCTATCATCAAAATACTTTAGTATTAAAATAAGGTTCCAAATTTATCAGAATGTCATCGTAATAGGTAATTTATATTCACTTCATGATATAATGAGGGTTTACTCTCAACTAAACGTAATATCGAGACCTCTTCAACGGTAACTACCATCACCAAAATTTTTAACCGACGAAAAAAAAAGGAGGTTCTCAATTCGACCGTATATATATATATATATATATATACATATTTTTTTATGTATGTTCAGCCCTCACTCCGTTATTTATGAACCGATTTTGATTATTATTTTTTTTTTGGATAGGGTATACCTCAAGGGTGGTCCCATGTCAAGGTAATCAGGATCTGATGATGGGATCCTGATTAAATTGAGAAAAACCCTTGAAAATTGTAGGAACAAATAGTGTTTCTGTTTACTTTTCATTATTTTATCAGGTATTTGCGTTTAGAAATCATCACGAAGAAAAGAAATTCTACCTATTGGTTTTGTAACAGTAGTCGAGTTTTCCAAAAATTTCTTCACAGGAGGTCTAGTCATGATCCCTAGACCCCAAAACAACCGCCAGTTAAGAAGTTTTTGATATGTATATATATATATATATATATATTAATCTCAATATTACCGGCACGATAGAGGTCGCAATTATGCACCGATTGCTTTCAAACTTGGACAGCAAATCAACAGGGCAAAGATGAAGGTTAAGTTCGTGAATGGGGGATATATTCCCCCAAAGGGGATAGGGAAGGCAAATTTTCTGCGGGTCTGCTGCGGGCCCGGTTTTTTTTTCTGTAATATTTTTATGCTATGGCCAATCTAACAACAACTTCTACATATAGTACACAATACTTCCTCGATCATATATACCATAGATGTTTGATCGGCGTTAAAAATATGGCACCAACTAAACTGTGCTTAAATCAGTTATAAGCACAGTTTTGCTATTAGACGCTTCGCGCCCGCGCTAGCGATGTGACTATTTAAGTGTAGTAAACAAATGCGAAACACTCTAATGCGTTAAAGTAAAATAATGGCACTGTAACAAACGGTAATTTGAAAATTTAGATAATTTGAAATGCGTAGTTGTCTCTTTTACCCTCGCAACCGTGCGCGTGAAACACGTGCCATGTGTCTAATACGCTCTGTTGTGGTAAGTAATAAAGTTCAGGCCCTATACATTGAAGTTTTTGTATCAAACTATTATAGCATACATTTATAAAGACATTCATTGTATGGTCTGTTTTACTATTAGGATGGCTTATTTAATACATGCACGTAAAGTATGTAGTTATATTTGATGCCACTACTTGATGGCTGATGAGTAATCCTAAGGAAGTTTTTGACTCGTTATATATGAATTGTTATTAAACTTTCGCGACTAAACATATTGGATGTGTAAATCGGGACTTAATCGCGGTAATCATTTGAAGGTACAATACCTTTTTTGGTTACCCGACGTTTCGATCGAATTGCACCGATGTGGTCACGGGTAGACTAGTGAGAGGCGTGAGAGCTTAGCGACGCCTCCGTGAAGTGCGAGTTTCGGCAACTACCCACACTTGGTCGTCATTGTTTTTATTTACGTTCGCACTATCGGTACTTTGACACACCACACTTACGACGTTTGTTGAGTGTTGTCCAGTAACGTGTATTTACTGACTATTGCATATGCTGATGACAGGATTTTAAGGTGTTGACAAGCGGTACCTTTCTTCTCTGTTGAAATTTTTACATTTTTTATTTCGACTGCTTCCCGTACTATTCTGGAGTAATAGGGACGGTCAGTGGAGGGGACTTGCGGTTGGTGTAGTTCTATCCAGTGGTTCAGACCTGATGGTTCCAGCAAATGCTCGGAGATTGCTGACTTATTCACCTAACGGTTTTTCACATATTCATAACAGAAAGAAAAAGATTTGGATATATATTATATCCTCCTAGTGATAAGGTTTTCTAGAACTCAATAGAGGGAGATCGGAGAGAAGGATATCAGCCACATAAGAGCAACGTCTGAACCAATCATTGGTACCAGTAACCACTTACAAAGAGGCATGACGTGAACTTGTTTCCTCCTTAGTAGTATAATATTATACTTCCGATTTTATTAGTTTCAAAAAATATTTTGACAAAAAACAGAAATCTATAAGTGCGGGTCAAAAAAAATAAGTAAAATAAATATTTGTTGAGTACAGGTATAAAAACCAATGTGCTCGGTTTGTCAAAGTAACTTGGTATGACTACACAACGAAATTCGGGCGTCTTTTAAGTTTATCCTTCACCGAAATTGAAAGAAGTTTCGTCAAAAAAGGTTCCAACCAATCTATAGGCAATTTCTTTATCCGTATACATTTAGAACTTTAACAAGTAGGTTATTGAAAAAGTTTCCATATAACGTTTAAAAATAAAGAACTGTCTTATGTACTCTTATTCCTACCTAAGTTATGTCAACAGTGATATAGGAACATACCTATTTCACTGCAATATCTTTTTTGCGATATAGTTACAATTTTTTTCAGATCTTTTCCCTAACGATGTACCTAGGTATAGGTTTCTATGTATAAGTTCGGACACATATAATTTTTTAGTATAATTTTTACATGATTGCACAGCACAAACAGGCATTTTTTAATATTATAAACAGCGGCTCGGGAGTTTCTTCCGCTGCGAATGTTCTCTCGCGTGTGACGAGTGAGTCGCTTATATTTATATTAGTCGCTTATATTTTTTGGCTTCAGTTTTGGAGCGCGGATTAGGCATCTGGACCTATATATAATCTAAGGTTCACTGACTCTGGACGGGTCCTGTCTGCATGATCCCACTTGAAAAATAAAAGACAGTTAATGCTGAGTGTATACCACCATTTGTTTGCCCAGTGTCTTTGAAAAAGTTAGGGAAAAACGACTAAGAAGTCGCATCCTATTGCACCATGACAATACTTCGGCACACACTGCGAATAAGACAAAGTCATTTTTGGCTTCTGAAAAGGTAGAGCTAGTGACCCATCCCGCACATAGTCCAGACCTGGCACCAAGCGACTTCTTTATTTTCTCAAAAATTTAAGATTTGATTATGAGGTATAACATTAACGAGGCCGGAAGAGGCCGTGATAGCTTTCAACCAGCACGCGAAAAACATGCCCGTAGACCAATGGTCCTCTTGTTTTCAAAAATGGTTTGACCGAATGAAAAAGTGTTTAAAATGTAATGGAGCATACTTCGAAAAGCAGTAAATATATTACTTTACATGTAAATTGTTTTATACGAGCCTTGATAAAGGAATTCACAAAAATAGAATGAGGTATTGATACCTCATTGTAATTCAGAGCGAAGAGATCTGTCGGACTCTTTTTGACTAAAACCAACCCGGTGTTCCGCTGCTTGCCGATGATTGGGGGAGGTAGAATCACCATTGCATTCTTCCGCACCCCCCGACAGGCATCGTTTTCACCGGTTGTTCAAGTTCAACTGGTAAAAAAAATTTCAGTAGGAGTATTTTGTTTTTGTGTTTTGTGACTTTCTAGGATTTTTAATTCATAGGGGAGTCACTTTTATTCTGCCCTCGCAGTCAGTCTTAAGCGTTATACGAAAATTGAATAAGGGAAATTGTACAAGTATAACATAGTACATATTTTTATGCAATTGCTCAACATTCACCAAGATGCCAATCAAGCACTTTCTTCGAAGCTTTAACACTTAGCTTTTCAAGGGAAACTCATTTTAAAAGAAAACAGAGTTCAATTTAAATGATCCATTAAAAATTCCTTTCAGCTATTTTAAGCTGAATTCAAGCAATGATTTAAAAGCATTAACGGGAAAATATGTGGCACACGAGTCATTAGAAAATGCAAAGCGGGCTTAAAAATTATAAATACACACCTGAACTAATGTGGTACGAGTAATTAGTGGTTAGCGATTAATTTATTTTGACCACGTAAACGCTGTAAGCTTTTTCTACATGTTGCATAACTACTTAATCATAATGCCAAAATCCCAAATTAATTATTATTAATTATAGCAAATAGTTTATAATACATAATACATAATACGTCACAATGTCCGCTATCATCTAGTACTCCTCAGTTTGTAGTCATTCTTTCATAATTCTTTTTCATTCTCACAACTCTTTCTTAATGAACACGATAATTCATTCATCGCTCCATCACGTAATAACCTGCTTATGCCTAATAGTAAGTTCATATACATTTTCTAGTCTGTCCATTTTATACAGACAATTAAAAAAAAATTCGCCTCTAAATATAGTTAACGTAAACTAAACAACTGCTTAACGCTCATCCCCCGTCACATGACCCATGCCTGCAAAGTAAAAGAGAGTACATTTTACAGTAATTAAGATATTAAAGAGGCGAGTGTTTTGAGCCGTTTGGAGCATTCATTTGGAAGCGTAAAAGCCTAGAATTTTCAGGTTAAGCCTCGTAATAGTAAAGGGTTTTTGATGTTTTCGACAAATGCGGCAAAATTTTAGTGTACAGAATTTTGCGAACCTGTTTACTGCAGTACGGTAATACTCGAAAGCATGTTGTTTTGAAATGTTCTGTTTAGTAACTAAATAGTAATTTACGTATAATGAGTGATGCTTGAAAACACTTTTCGTGTATTTAAAGAACATGATAGAAGCGACCAGACATGGAAACCCCGTTCAAGGATATATCGCAGCAAAAGCTTTGAGATCGCCAATACGAGTATTACCTCGAAGAAGTACTTTTTCTTGTAGATAATTTTTTATTCGATTCTGAACTCGTTATTCTCCCGCCTACAGCCTACAAATATACTCACACATGGGGAAATACAGTGTGGTTTCAATCGGTTCCATATGTATAACCTGATAAGGAAAATAAAAAACCTAGTCATCTTGTGGAAAACAAATGAAACTAATTTAATTTTATAGCAAGAGTAACTTTAAAATGTGATTAAAATATCATGATTGCTGTCAAAGTTAAAGCGTGGTCTATTTTTGAGTTTGTGAGTTTTTTATGTGCTAAATGCAAAAAAAAATCATAATCGTTGGATAAAAGTGGTTGGTTATGTATTTATGTATTTGTCGAAAAGAAGTACTGAGAGATTAGAATATATTTATCTAAAAACGTTACCGATTTAGTTGTCAGTATGACTGATAGGTACATCATATAATATGCACGATTGAAAGTTTTGATTGATTGATTGAAAGTAGGTTATTGTACTCTATATCATTGTAACTTAAACCTAATTCAAATGATTTACGGTAGAAAAAAGGAAAGGTCTCGATAATATTACTTTTAATTACTGAATGTTATTTTTATTTCATAGGTATTTATACAGAAACATGGAAAAACTGCTGTGAACACATAACAAAATAGAAAACAATTACAAAAAGAAGAGGGCCTATGGTCAAAAGGAAAATCATAAAAAATGTTATTAATGATAATATCATTATCAAGTACATCATCACTACATCAGTACAACAGTAATTTCAAACAATTGATGATCAATTTTATGAAATAAAGATAGTGAATTTGACAATGAGTTTTGTTTTAATTTAGATTCTGATATTGATATTTCAGAAAAAAACATCATATGAGCTTTGACGGTTTAATTTACCTGGTTTAAACGTTTGCCAATTCACATGGGTACGACTTAACTTAATTTGGCAATTAAAAAAATTATTCACTACTATACCAGGTTTTTTATTTTCCTTATCAGGCTATACATATTACATAGTCTCTTTGAGCCTCGATGAGCCAAGGGGTTTTCACACATGAAAGAAATGTAATCCTTGTTATAAATAAATAATTCAAGTTTAAGTGGGAAATATAATATAGAATATATATTATAGAATAGATTTTTGAAATGGCTAGTAACGTAGACAAGGTACAGACCTTATCTATGTTACTAGCCATTTCAAAAATCTATAAAACACCATTATAATCAACCCACCACCCAAAGTCCGCTCTGGTGAAATAAAGCTTTTTAGATGTTGTGGCGAATGTTATTTATAAGAGTGTCTTGTCTAGAGATGTTCTAAGTAACCTGCGAGGAGGTTCATCTCATTTTTTATTGGATTTATCTCGTGCACTGGAGTTATTTGTCAAAGAAATTTAATTTAGTTTGGTAAAACATGATTGTTCCATGATTTTTTTCATTCCCACACATAAAAGGTGTTCCATCGTTCTTCTGTTAAAAAAAAATAGACAGTCATGGGACTGCCGACAGAAGTGAAAATAAATACTTATAGTATATATTGTAAAAAGTCGAAATTAAAATTGCGCCATCTGTGAAATTTGCCTTAACTAATATATGGATAATTAGTATATATCAAACTACAGTAGTATCGCGCAGAATCAACAGATGGCGTAAAATAAAATAAATATATATATATAAAATACAACGCCGCTAAAGAAGTTTTCACTTCAAAAATATATTATCTTTACGGACGATCCCTAAAACCTTACTTCATCGCCCAATATAAACTATAGTGAAACATGGTAGGAAAGAAGTATTACTATTTATTACAAACATTCTAGTGCATCCTCATAAACATTATTTTTTTATTTTTGAAGTGAAAACTTCCTTAAGCACGTTAGGCACTTTTGGTATAGGGAAAAAGCACTGAACTTGCGTGACCGTCACGCTGTGTGTTTGTTTGATATATATATATGTGTGTGTATGTGTTTTTATATTAGATGTTTGACAGTCCGTCTGTGACCACGATCGGTGCAATTCATTCCAAAACTTCTGGACCCCAAAATCGTATCGAATCTTTTAAATATTATCGCAACTAGGTCCCGATTTAGCCACAAGACTAAACTACGTTCGTATTGTTGATACTACACAACGTAAAAACTTGTTTTAAATTTAGCTAAACATCAACTACAAATACCTCTGATTATAAAGTACCTGGACTTTCAAAAACATTTGCTGATACAGCTATACCGCTTGACTTAAATAAAACAAACTTCACTCAACATGGAATCAACGAAGGTGCGTCAGCTTCTCACAACTTGTTTCGCACCCTCAGCAAACGAAAGTGTACTAACTCTCCCCGGGGCCCATTCACACAAATTTGTACAACTTACCGCCTAATCCAAGCATTCTTTCTAACTTTACCCATTCGCATTTCACTACAACGTTATGCAACAAAGTTACACTAATGAGTTCTGTGAACTACTATGAGTTTTCTTCGGTAGTAGAGATTGCGTTCATTGTCGTAAACATATGCTTTTTTTATTATAGAATCCGAAAGTTTAACAATTCATAGTAAAGTCTGTACCATCTTAAATCATTTATTAAAAATTGGTTTAAGAGGTGAATAGCTCGTGTCTTTAAATATGTGATCATATTAGATGATTGATGATATGCAGTACTCTAATCCCTGTTTACCAAAACAAGACTTATATTGGTTTATTTAGAACAACTCTGATTACATCTTGGTTTTACCGTTTAGTTGATAGGCAGTTGAAACTTAATATTTTTCTTTCTTATCCGTAACATGACAGGTCAGGATTTATACTGGGCCCTTATATCCGTTTTCACATAAGCTTTCTGCATTTCTGTTACATATAAACTTCAAATATTCCAAATATGATATTCCTCTGCGTGCGGATAATTGTTTAAAACGGAACAAATAATTATCTTCACGTATTAATATATAAAAATATACTGATGCAGTACGTGACTTTTCAGAATTGTATATTTTCTGTTTCAATTGCTACTGGCAGGAGCTACCTTCATAGACTTGAAAACCATAATGATCACGTCAAACTTCACCAACTCCACCATTATTCTTTTGTGGACTTTACGAATGTGTAAATTATAGATATAAAGTCAACTACACTCAGACTGAGAACAGTTATCTGTGGATCACATAAATCCTATTTGTCCTGTGTAGGAATTGATCATACAAGGCGCGATTAAAAGATAAATTTCGAAAGAGTTATGTCATGATAATATGATGTCATTGATAATGTAAGCATTCATAGTCTATATTAATAACACTAATAACACTTGAGACACATCACACAGGGCTGTCTGATTCCAAAATAGATAGAGCCTGTACTTTGGTAACTATGATAAACAAACTTACTTAAACAAATTATAGATAAATTACACCCAGACACAGAACAAATGATCGTGATCATCACGTAATTGTTTGTCCTGATTCTGAACTGAATCCACGACCTCTGGCTCAGCACTCAGGATCACTTACCACTAGACCAGCAGGGCCAGGCCATAACTTACCACAAATTAATGTGCTTCTTTTCGGCCTTAGTGCATGTAAAAATAATCCTACTAATATAATATACGTGAAAGTTTGTGAGGATGTATGGATGTTTGTTACTCTTTTACGCCAAAACTACTAAACCAATTGCGATGAAACTTGGTATGTATGTAGATAGCTGGAGACCTGGACTAACATATAGGCTACTTTTTATCCCGATATTCCCACGGGATCGGGACTTACGCGGGTGAAACCGCGGGGCGTTATTAGTGCTATATACATCTCTAGCAAAATATCAATACCACTTTGTAATAAACATTCAAATGTATCGATTCCAAGAAGTGTAAACACGCCGATGGCTTTACTAATGAAGTTAAGAACTTCCCCAGAATAGTAATGTCCTCTGGAGGGTCGGAACCGAAATGTTGGAGTGATAATTCGAGAGCACTTATAAAAGAAAATTTCCCCTTACTTGTTTTGTTGAACATAATTATAAAGTTGTGAACGCGATTGGATTTATCTAATGTGAACAAAAGAGAAGAATATTAATTCTTATTCGTGGTAAATAGTGATCAAAAAAAAATTGTATAAGTTTTATATTAACAAATTGGGAAGTCTTTGTTCTGATGCGAGAAATTAAGAATTCTTTGAGAAATTTGTATTTTGTAAAGACTAACAAATGTTTGGATTTCAAATAACTGTTACATACAGTAATAATAGTATATTTTGTTATTGTCACTGTTGTAATACTATTTGCTAAATATTTATATGTTCAATCTCTGTACTCTGACCTCCTTCAATACAGAGCGATACCTCCTTAAAGGCAGGGAGGTCCTGGCTGAAAGCACCAAGTTCATATTAAGTTTGATTGTTCTATATTTCTATTTTGTATAGTTTGGAATTAGGACAGAAGACTCGCGTCGCAGACAGCAGTGAGAGTGGCATATCTATCAAGTGGCGAGATATCGTTGAAGCAAATATAAAGTGATTGTATCTATATAATGTTGTAATGATCAGTTATCAATATAATTAACATTGCTTTACAGTCTTTTCAATTATATTCCTCAAATATAACGACACAAATCAAATCTAATGATACTTTATGATGTTCATGCACCTGTCCGTGCCATTAAAATGAAACATTTACCTGCTCCATGGCTTACTGATGAAATACGTAGTATCATGTCAAGAAAAGGAGCGACCAGGACAAACAAGCGCCGGCCGACACACAAAATAATCTCGACAAATATGTGACCATAAGAAATCGCTGCAATAAGGTGTGTAGAGAAGCACAACGCCAACACATTCATAGGTCTATTGAAAACAGTGATCCAGTAAAAGTCTGGAAATTTTTGAAATCATTAGGAGTTGGAAAGTCAAACTATGACTCTATCCCTAAATATCTAAATATCGATTCGCTTAATAAACATGTCTCTTCTTCGCCTGATCTTGATGAGACAACTAAAGCAAAAACCTTAAAATATCTTTCATCTGTTCCAACTCCTAACTACTCCCCTTTTGATTTTAATCAGCTGTCCGCTTGTGATGTTAGGGAGAGCATACTTTCTATCTCATCTAATGCAGTAGGAAGTGACTGTCTCAGTAAAAAAATGATTCTCCCTATTCTTGATCACATACTCCCTATCCTATGTAACATCTTCAATCATTCTATATCCTATGGCGTCTATCCATCAGTGTGAAAAGCAGCTGAAATTATCCCTTTACCTAAAAAACCTAAACCTTCTCTGACTTCCGACCCATTTCTATCTTACCTTTTCTTTCCAAAGTTCTTGAACGTCTTGTCTGTAATCAACTCAGCAGCTTTCTCTTAAAGAACAATCTCCTAGATCCCTTTCAGTCCGGCTTCCGTACAGGATACAGGACAGTGACAGCATTAGTTCACGTAACAGATGACATCAGAGAAAGCATGGATAATGGAAATGTCACGGTACAAGGATAGTATACTTGACTTCAGCAATGCATTTAATACCGTTGATTTCCACATTCTGCTTGGTATTCTGCGCTCTCTTAACATATCTCCAAGGGCAATTAATTTGTTTCATAATTACAACTTTGGACCACTACACTCTTGATCGGAGAATTAGTATTCTCCGAACAAGAGTGTAGTGGTCCAAAGTTTGATGTTAGCGTGTTAGTATCAGGGCGAAAACTTTCATTGTACGATGCAAGGTCAGTCGTTACTACCTTTGTGTTGGCAGGACATAAGATCTGTTCTTTAAAATGTGACCTTCACGGTGTTGTTTATTTAATTGTTAAGGCAAATTATTGTACACCATTTAAAATAACAATGTATCTTAAGTTCATTATTAAAGTTGACAATGGGCGGTCTTATTGATCAAAGCGATGTCTACCAGACAATCTTTGGATGGATTTAGTGACAGGAATGAGTGGTAGCTGGTGGCTGGTACGGCTGATACTACAAACAATAATACATATATAACTAAACATATATACATAGCTACATACTACCAAACCTACGCTTATTATGTGAAATAGATAGATAGATAGATTACACTTTATTTGTACAGGGTTTTACAAAGAATATGTAACAGAAGATGTATCTCATAAATAGTGTACAACGGGCGGCCTTATCGCTTAAAGCAATCTCTTCCAGGCAACCTTGGGATGGACTGGAGTTATTTTATTAAACAGGTGGTAATCGTTGACGTTAAAATAAAATGTGGTTAATGCTTATCATCAATTACATACATACAATACTCAATAATTATGCCTACTTATACCTACTCAAGTATACATCAATAAAAATAAATATATACCCACAAATAGACATACACATATACACAATAAATAATGTATTCATCATATTTTAAATATAGTTTTATAGTGACAGATAATTACTCTTGTAACATTGTTTTGAACTTAGCTAACGATTGTGCTCGTCTGTTAGCAACCGGCAGTCCATTCCATAAACGCACGGCTTCCACAGTAAATGATTTGTCATAAAAATAGCTAGAATGTCCTGGCATTTTCAGTCTCAAGTTTTCAGTTGACCTCAGGCATTTTAAATGTCTGTCATGAAGGAACTTAAAGCGTTCTTTGAGGTGACAGGGAGTCAATGGATTAAATAATATATTATATAGAATCGTAAGGATATGAGTATTCTGGCGAAAGCGAATTGGAAGCCATTTGAGCCTTTGACGGAACTGGGAAACGTGATCATATTTGCGTAGGCCAAATATAAATCTGATGCAAAAATTTTGAAGTCACTCAAGTTTATCAAGTTGTGCTTCGGTGAGATTAAGATAGCTAACATCGGCATAATCAATAATCGGAAGAAGGAGCGTTTGCGCAAGTGTAATCTTAGTAGCAGTCGGTAGAAAGTTCCGTAGCCTTCGCAGAGATCCTGCTGCGGCATACACTTTCTTTTTGAACCTGACGACCCCACGATCAGGTATTATCAATAAAAATTCCCAAGTTCTTGACTTTACTGCTGATTGGAATAATAGTGTTATTAAATTGAACTGGTGGTAAAAGTGACCAATTAATTTTAGCAAACATTATGGGACTACCAATGACGCAAACCTGAGTTTTTGCAGGATTAATCTTGAGTCCATAGTGCCTACTCCATGCAGCTATAAGTTTTAAATCCGAGTTAATAACATTCAGCGCGGTCGATGACAGATAAACAGGTGATTGAGTGTATATCTGCAGATCATCGGCATAAAGGTGGTAGGATGATAGTAAACGATTAGAGATAGAATCAATAAAAATTGCGAAGAGTAATGGAGATAGAACGCCACCCTGAGAGACACCAACAGTAGCATTGCACCATGAAGAAATGGAGTCTTCCAGGCAAATGCGATGCTGATGCCCAAACAGGTAATTATGAAACAAATTAATTGCCCTTGGAGATATGTTAAGAGAGCGCAGAATACCAAGCAGAATGTGGAAATCAACGGTATTAAATGCATTGCTGAAGTCAAGTATACTATCCTTGTACCGTGACATTTCCATTATCCATGCTTTCTCTGATGTCATCTGTTACGTGAACTAATGCTGTCACTGTCCTGTATCCTGTACGGAAGCCGGACTGAAAGGGATCTAGGAGATTGTTCTTTAAGAGAAAGCTGCTGAGTTGATTAATTAAGTTTGATGTTAGCGTGTTAGTATCAGGGCGAAAACTTTCATTGTACGATGCAAGGTCAGTCGTTACTAGTACATTACAGTACTACTAGATCTTCGCTAATGTCGCTGAAGGATGTATTTGCAGTTTATGGATGTCGCCACTACAAGAAACACTTCCACATAAAATACCTAGTGACCTGTAATTGGTAGCATACCCTAATTGTTTTAGGGTATCTGGTTCCCGTTTTCGTATAATCTACGTCTTAGACTTGACTCTTCTACAAAAGAAATGTAAGCTCATAATTCGGAATAGGTTTTTTGCTATCAAACACCCATATTTGAATCTTAGTGTGGTAGCATCTCCTGACACTACTCATCGCTTAATTCACGAACACCACAGAAAGCACTATCATTCTCCGTTATCCCCACATTGCGGTATAAACTACAATAACAAGGATTTCATACCGCTATTGCACTTTGTGTAATGCTCCATGATATTTTTCATAGGATATAATACTAGAAGCGACATTTTATATTGCAAGGATATTTACAGTGTTAGTGAAAGAACTTTTATTTCAAGCTAGATAGCGCTAGAGCTCAGAGGCTTTGTTTACAGTTTGTATGAAACTTTTCACGGGTAACTTTTTTCATCGTAAAACTACAGTTGTATGTTTAACCAAATTTATAACTTTGTTTTTAACTCACTCTTGAAGCAATTAAATTATTAACTTTCGCTTTCGGCGTCACTTACATTATTGTAATTTTGTTAATCAACAAATTCCCGTTGGCGACCAGTTAACAGTTATTTGGATGGTATATTCCCCTTCTCCCCGCCCCCCATTCCCTCCCTTCATTTAGGTTTCTGCAAACTTCTACATATGAACTTTAAGTCTCCAAATTTATATACGCGATCTTTTTAAAAAGGGATGCATAGAATTTTCTTCCGGTATTTATACGTATGTAGATGTACATTGAGTTACTTGCTTTAAAGGTTTGTCTTGTAATTAGTAATAAAATGAGGTACCTAGTTATTGTTATTTTTAAATGCTTAGAAATACCCATAGATAGCCTTTTCACCAGTAATACCCATAAAATAGATAACCGGTAACGTATATTTCCAAGACCAGGATACAAATCGCATTCGCGTTTAGCCACGCTTGTACTTTATGAACATATCAAATTCTAAATATTAAACCAGTAGGACAGAGTCAGAATGAGTTTAATTCGAATCTTGCCCAGCAATAACTAACAAAACAATTTCCGAAAATGACAATCTATATTAATAATTCGGTCAAGGGGTACTGTAGACTCGATTGAAACTTTATCTGAATAATAAAACATAAAAAAATAATGATTTCGAGTCGACAATATATATATATCCGCAAAATTCGGTTTTTTTTTTGTTTAGGGGGCAAACGAGCAGATGATGTAATGCAGCTGATGGTAAATGACTACCGCCCATGGGCACCTGTAACTTAAGATATTATTTTGATGAAGTAAAATTCTAATACTGCAAATGGCAGTCGCCATATTGGCCATTTGGATGCCATCTTGAGTTCAATAAGGCCGATTGACACGTATATCTCGAGTTCGTTAAGGCCGATTCGATTTTGTAAAAGATTGTGTATTATGATATGAGTCACATTTTACCCGAGCGAAGCCGAGTTTTCATCTAGTTTATCTATAAATGCCTCTAAAGTTTTTAACCGACTTAAAAAATTGTCTTTTTCTTATTGAGTATGTTAGGAATACAGCTTATAAAAATATTTTTAAAGTTAATTAAATCAAATTAAATTGGCATGTTGGTCTAGGGTTCGATTCCCACCCAGGACAAATAATTCTGTGATGAGGACTATAATTTGTTCTGTGTCTGGGTGTAATTTATTTATAATATGTATGTATTTAGAAACATATGAATGAGTATGTTTATCAGCAGACTGGTTGCCATACCACAGGCTCTGCCTAATTTGGGATCGTGTATGAGATGTGTGACGTTATTTAATAATAACGTCACACATCTCATTATTTTTAAGTAATTATTTATTATTGTTGGACCAAGTATTAGAATCATGCGTAACAAAGACCAAAGTACATATGTATATACGTCACAAACCAAATTGTATTCAAGAGTTTTAAAGACATGACAAAAAACGATAAATGAAAAATAGTTTAATACCTCATAAATTACTTTTTTGGGATATAAACTTAGAGCGTCGGTCTGTTGTACGCTGGCTTTCGTAAACCCACGCCATATCGACCTACATTCGTGATTTGGAGGAGAATTCACCATATTTAGTATGTGGGTGGGCGCACATTAGAAAAGGTGATTGAAAGTTTTTTCATTATGCTAGCTTATTTTTTTCTATGGTATATTATTAACAGTTACAGAATAAATATTGTTAACATGAGGAGGAGTTTGAAGATAATTTCTTAGTTCAGTGAATCGTAATCGTAAAGATTATCAGCCATGAGCGCTTAACTATGCTGTGTGTTGTGTTGTAACCAGCGCTAGAAGTGTGTCTAAAGCTACTAGAAGAAGCGCTGTTATGTTAGATACACTAATTTATGTTCTGATGCAGGATCAGATTATATTCGTAGTAGTTATATCTACTTTCGCTAGTTATTTCACCAACCCTACCAAAACCACTGTCACTTGGGTACTTATCCTTTATTTCACAAGTACTTTTTATCAAACAATGTTGTTATGATAAACATTCATATTTATTCAAGTATTCTCAACATACTAGCTATTTAAGCTCTCAAACTTGCGTAAATACCTTTATGTTTCAACTAAGATAGGTAGGTAAGATAGGTAAGTATAGGTATTTGAGTTTGATAGAAGGACAATATCGCTTTACGATATTTTCTTATCTTTTCTTAGAGTAGGTAAGTAGGTAAACATATAATGTCCTTTAACTTTTAGAAGATGACTATTGTTGCCTTAGAAATGTATATATACTAATATTATAAATATAAACCCCTTCATAACATTATTTAAAAAAAAAAAAAAAATAATGAATACTAAAACAATTGAACACAATTGTGTACCATGTAACAAGCATGCTATGGAAGAGCGGAGTATCCTAATACAGGCATTATTTGCTTAAAGGGAAGCTCCAATCACGAATATTGTTATACTCATTTTTGGTAAAGAATTAAAACATTTTGTGTTTGTATTTTTTTTTGTATTTGTATAAAGGCTGAAGAGTTTGTTTGGTTGAATGCGCTAATCTCAGGAACTACTGGTTCGAATTGAACAAATATTATTTAAGTGTTGGAGTCCATTTATCCAGGAAGGCTATAGGCTATATAACATCACGATACAAATAATAGAAGCGGAGCATCAATGAAAAATGTTACAAAAACTATGAAAATGTACAAACGCAAACGAAGTTGCGCGGGTCAGCTAGTATTCTAATAAAACAGTTTTTTTAAACAAGTGTGTGTATATTTATAGACTGGCCTGTTGGTCAAGTGGTTAGTAACCCTGACTGCTGAGCCAGAGGTCGGGGGTTCGATTCCCACCCAGAACAAATAATTGTGTGATGAACATGATCATTTGTTCTGTGTCTGGGTGTATTTTATCTATAGTAATATACGTATGTACTTAAAAATATATAAGTATGTTTATCAAGAGTCTGGTTACCATAGTACAGGCCCTGCCTAGATTAGGATCAGACGGCCGTGTCTCACACATATGTCAAGCTATTATTTATTATTACTTGTATTATATGGTTGTTTTGTTTTAGTTCGGTAAACTTTCACACCATAAATTGAATCTAAATAATAAAATAGTTAAAAGCAAATAACAATAAATTGAAAGCGGCAAGAAAATAACATTCAGATAACAACCCATAAATTATATTTTAGGAAGTTTGTGACGTTCCTGATATCTTGTGGTATAGGTGTTTCTAATTTTCACATGAAATATGGCGTGAGATAACAAAACTCTTATGCCGCAATCTTTGTATCTCTTCCAAGTTTGCTTCTGGTTGTACAATATTAATAAATATATAGGAAATGTTTTTGATTGTGTTTGGTTTTCTTTAGACACCAATTGTTAAAGATATAAATAACTAGCCGCGCCCCGCGGTATCACCCGCGTAAATCTCGATCTAATGGAATATCGGAATAAAAAGTCGCCTATATGTTAATCCAGTTCTCCAGTTATCTACATAGCAAGTTTCATCGCAATCGGTTAAGTAGTTTTGGCGTGAAAGAATAACAAACATCCATACATACATACATACATACATCCTCACAAATGTTTCACGTTTATAATGTTAGTAGGATAGCTTATTTGATTAAATTCATTGGAAATTAAATAAAACTTTGAGTACGTTGTAAGAACACTTTTTTTTTTGTATATAAGCACATTTTTTTGTATATATATATGTGTAAATGTGTATGTATAGCTATGACGATGATAATAATAGTTATTATTATATAATTAGGTATATTATATAATAATAGTTATAATTATATAATTAGTTATAATTCCTAATTAGCTGCTAGTAGGTATATACCTACTAGCAGCTCCCCGCGGTTTCACCCGCGTAAGCTCAGATTCCGTAGGAATTTCGGGACAAAAAGTAGCTTATATGTTAATCTAGGTATCCAACTATCTACATACCAAGTTTCATTGCAATCAGTTCAGTAGTTTTGGCGTGAAAGAGTAACAAACATCCATCCATCCATCCAAACTTTCACATTTATAATATTAGTGGGATCTACAATAAAGCTACGGACAAACTACTGATCCTGTATCGCGCAATGAAATTTCTCGTGCCGAGTACGCATAATTATATAGTTGGGTCGCTGTCCACCAGGCAAACCTAGCCTGTTTATGTTAGCCCTTTGTGTTAGAGAGGCATAACATCAGTTCCTTCCATAAACTAAGATAGCCGATAGTTAAGAGGTACCTTTATTCCCTCTTTCTTTTTTAGACTGTTGAAAACTAAATCAAAACTCTAAATATGACTGCTTTACACAAGCGCCTAAAAATAAGTTTTATTTTGTAAGATACTCACCACACCCTCACCAGACAAAACAGAGTAATAGATCCAACGCTGCAATGAAGAACTTTTTATATAAAACTATTTCAAAGTGGGAAGTAAAGAGAATTTATTTCTCACAAGTAACAACTTCCTAAGAGCTTGCGTTCATAAATAGCAACACGCATTGACTGCCTCTACAACTGCCAACCTTAATTTCTATTTAAATGGCGTGTGAATAAATACAGTTTACTCGAGCACGTTCAGCTGCCATACGTTTTATATTAAGTCCCTACTTACGAAACTGCATTATCTTGCAGACTTAAGAGCCTTTTACCCAATGAAAGGTCTACTTAGTTTATTATGGTTTTATTTTTTGGAGCTCCAACAATCTATCGATCCAGAAATTTCAAATAAGACCAATCTATCATCGCGTAGTGAACTACTGTAGTACTGATGCTAATAAGATGGTTACAGGGACATAACGCGCGGGCTGCATTGTTAGTTGTAAGCAGCCACAATTTACCAACTTTTTCATAAGGAAAAAGGCGAGACTGTTTTATACCAAACATCTTTCGGTAACTGAAAAAAAACAATAGAAGTGAATAAGGTCATAATCATAACACTAAAAATGTTTGTCAGGCAAAGGCACTACTTGACAACTACTTAGGATTATTATTTTCCATGATCTTGAACTATTCCTAATTGGCATGGATGTGTCTATCAAGGTACTTACTTTTGTTGATTATATCTGTATCATGAGTAGATATGTACAAGTTTTCATATATATATAAATAAAAATGAATCGCCAAATGTGTTGCTAAGCGCAAAACTCGACCAATTCGGCTAATTTCTTTTTCATATTTTCGTTAAGGCACAGATAAGGTTCTTATGGAGAGAAAAAATGTAAAAATTGCGAGGAAAATAGTAAAAACAACACTTTTCTTTTCCTATACAAACCACAGTAAATAATAATTAAAATACAGATCCCCAGCTGTCAAACATCTGACGTCGTTAACTTTTGACAGAACGAAGTCTGTCGGGGCAGCTAGTTCTTTATTAAACTTTTTTAAAGAATACGAGTAACCTTCGTTACTAGTAAAAGTTTATTTTAATTCATATTCAGATCAACCTTACGAGCTAAGGCGATAGTTTGTGTTATTGTACCTATTATCAAAGCTTGTATAAATTGTACAGCTGTAATAATACCCAATATTACGCTAACAAAACTATATCTCTAGAACAAATATTTGTACATCGCAAATATTTGTGGAACGTTCATTTAATTGTTGTCTGTGTTACTGAATATTTGTTTAAAGAATGATATTATTGACGTTACAACGGATAAGGTACTTATGTAATTTTCTTTTACAATAGTTGACATCGCTATTATTATGCATTACGAAATAAAACACCCACTCATACATAATTCAAGAAACAAAAAATAATCGTAAAGGTACATTTGAATTTTCCGTTTTTCCTAGACGTGTCTTAACATGTTTTCTTTTCAACCTTTTCACATCACTTTGAAACTTTTTCTAGATTATATATATGAATAGTAAGATCATCCCAGCTGCATACATACGTTAGCTGCATAGAGTCATAACTAGAATATTTACAAAATTACAATTTAAATGTAACTTAGAAAAAACTTAAAATCTTTACCTTTAAATTCATCACGCTTAAAATTTACAGTTCCATTATTTACTGTCTTCATAAAATTAAGCCTTAAAAATTGATTCGTTATTAATTTCAAGTTTGTTACTGTTATTTTTATGTTATAAATTAAAAGTTGACTTGACAGTCATCTACAGTATTACAACAACGAAGAAAAATTAACAAGCCAGACTTCTATAATTAAACCTAGTGATTCCAAAAGAAATAAAATATGAATGATTTTTACTTTTACCTAGCAATAGTTAACTGATTTGTTTCTGACATCTTATATTAACTTTACGAAGATAAGTTAGATTTGAATAGGCATTCATTTTATATGTACAGAAATGTAATAACTTGTAAATAATTCAAACGTCCACGTCTGATATTAAAATATTTTTTCCCAACTATTATATCTTTTTCGCTCAGTAAATATTACGTCAAGTAATCTCCACCATCCGTCGTAATATTGTTTAAGAAAACATACACCTATTTTATGTCTATATATTGAGTAGATTTCGAAGAAAAGTCTACCTATTGGTTTTGTACCAGTTGTCGAGTTTTCCAAAACTTTCTTTTAATTAAAAAAATTATATATATATATATATATATATATATATATAAATAAACTTGCACACACTGGTTGCTTATCACTTCTTCAGCAACTGAGTAGTCCGTAATTCAAAATCACTGCTAGATGACGTTGTGTCTGGCACTTCATTAAACTCATTTAAAAACAGACTCGATAACTATCTACGATTGGACAATCCAGTGCTTAAAAAAGTGACGGACATTTAAAATATTGAAATAAAGAGACTATATTTATCACTAGACGTGAACATATCAACTATGGGACCAGGGCACCAGGTGTTAAGTGTACCCTTTCAAACAAAAGAAGAATATTCCAAATTGAGAACCTTCTCCTTTTTCTGAAGTCGGTAAAAATAATGATAATCAGTTTAAGTTTTAGATATTCAGACCAGGAGATTGTAGCTCCTAGTAATGTTTAATTATAAAGTAAAATTGCCATATTTATTTATTTATTTATTAAAACTTTTTGCACACCACCAGTCGACCTTTGGGTGATGCAGAGAAAAGAAGAAGTAGGTGCAATTAAAAATGTTGTAAAAAATTTACAAAAGAAAAGAATGGGATACATACAAAATTTGATACGATACTTTCAATAACCATAACTAATAATAATCTATTAACCATTTTGTAATAAGTGGTAATAACACAAATGATTTTTTAAATTATAAAATCACGAAATTTTCGTCTTTCTGCTCTGGTTAAATTTGTGATACCACTGAAATCTAGGCTTAAAATATATGTGTTATTACAAAGAAAAACTGATATATTATTTAAATGATTTATTACTATAATTATGTTATAACAACATTTAACAATTATGTTATAACACAAACGAATTTTAAAATTATATGATCAAGAAATTTTCGTTTTTCTACACAGGTTAACTTTGTTGTGGATACAGTAACAAATTTTGTACAGCACTACTGAAATCCCAATCAAAATAATTGCTAAGACAAACAAAATGATGATAATTAGTTCAAGTTCCAAATATTCAGCCCAAGAGATGTTGGCTGCTGGTGACCGCAAATGTGAGGCTCCACCATGACGCAATACGTACTCTGTCCACCATACAGCTCGTTCCAATGGCTTCATAGGCTCGTCGCGCATCAACTCACGTAAGCGTACTATGTTTCTACGGTAGCTAAAAATGAGTTAATTCCAGATTAAGAGTCTAAAATCCAAATTATAAGTAATGCTTAGTTTAGATAATAGTTAGAAGTAGTAATAGAGCTTTGTAATCTTAACCCAAAATGTAAGTATTTATTAATGTTTCTAATCTGTGTGCTTACTAATTACATAATTGCAATTCAAATATACATATATTGCAATAAATATATCTATTTATTGCAATATATGTATATTCGAATTGCAATTATGTTATTAGTAAGCATAATCTTCCCACCGAAAACCGCATGCGCAAAGTATATTTCTCCGTGCTATTGCGTTGTATCTGCCGTAAACAGTATCTACAAGCCAGTGGAGACTGGAGATCATTTAGGGATACATAGAATTCAATATCCCTTTTGCATGACTTTTGCATAAATTGAAAAAACGATGTTTTTTATCTTTTGGGTTTATCCATAACTTACCTCTGATCTTCAATAAGAGTATTAATTGCATTCCTGAACTCATCCTCTTGAAGAGAACTCATATCAAGCTTGACTCCAATTTTATGGTAAACATATTTTTCTACATTATACCACTGATCACCCAGCATGGGAATGCCAATCAGCGGTACTCCTGCTGCAAGCGCCTCATCAGTAGATTGTAGACCTCCTTGAGTTATAAACAACTTGATTTTTGGATGTCCTGTGAAATTAATTTGGTTAATGAATCAATGCACAATTATCTAATAGTAGATGTAAACGTCAGATGTGTGTCAAATCATACGTAAATAACTATTGTAGTTTGTTATTGAGTAGGCTGAAAACAGCATGAGATATCCTCTACTGGGTGATCAGTGACGTTTTTATAATGACAGGGAGGCATGGGATGGGAGTGAAACCTCTTTGTGAGTTCTAATTTAAAAGATTTTTATAGTGGGCGTCCATTGATTAGCGAATTCATGTGTGAAGCACGTCGTTCTAGCTGAAATAACTTTAAAGAAAATTATCAAAGGTCACAAAGTAATTCTTATAGTTTTACAGCGTATGGTGTTTATGGATCGATATATTACAATGACGCGTGATGTTTCAAAAGATTTTTTTGTCGTAATAGAGGTTCAAAATAAACAAGAAATCAATGATATCTTTGCAAATTATTCGGAGTACGATGACGATTAAAATTTTCAAAGGAATTAGAGTTATGATAATTCATTATCATGTACAAGACTTCGTCGTATATGCAGATACTTAAATTAGTTATGATAAATGACAATCCACAGCGGATATTAAATCGATCAGAAAATGTCAAGGAGATCCCCATTGTAATAGATACGGGCTTTGTGCTATAGAATTTGACAAATTGCATTTCCACCGTCAACGTAGAGTAATAGTATATGTTAAAATATTGATTATTATGTCTGAGTAAATAGTGCGACAAGTACCTTACCAAGGAAAGTAAGTAGGAAAGTATTTTTTTCTTGATGAAATATAGGTACTCTATGTCTTTTCTGTATGACAACGTGTATACAAAATTTCATGTAATCGATTGGGACTAAGGACTAAAGACTAAAATCTTAATAAACTCGCATTTCTAATACACTCAATAAATACACAAGTGAAAAGGTAACGTATTTCAGAAAAACTTTAAAATATATTCAATTTAAAGCTCTTAGATTTATTGATCTCTAGAGACTTAGGATAACTTAATTGACATAACTAAAACTATGTAGGTACTTAGGTAATACTATATTGAATTATCGGCTTAGTAAAGTTAGTTCTAATAATTAAGTGTTATTAGTCGAAAACTTTATGGAATATTTTATAAAAATAAAAATTCACGACAAATTAAATCACTTTTAAATTATTTACTAAAGTAACTAACTAAATACATTTTTATTTACAAAATTTTAGTCTTACGCTAAATATTTTACTCGAATTAATCGGAAGTCGTAACACAACTCTTTTTACTAAAGCAGCGATAGAAGCTAAAAATGTTTCCTTAAAAAATTTATTAATACTAGTAGCATGACTGACATTACTCACGTTATTATTATTAAAAGAATAAATATATTATAGATACGTTTGGATAGATATAACGGTCTAACAAAATATTATGATACATTTGAAATATTATGTAATGGTCTTATCCGCTACAGTCACAACACTTACTGAGTAAATCCGATTGTGGAAGCCATTTGGATATTCGGATATTTTTAGATCGTCCAGGTAGCTCATCCTTGTCCCATTTCCATAATACATCGTAAGGTAGCTGAGAAAATACTTTTACTATCGTTTGCACTTTTTCCGGCGGTAAAAGCGACGGTTTTACATTTGTACCTAAACTCATATATATCACTCCATTTTTTGAAGAGTCAAGGTAATTTTTGAGATCCTGAAAATAAATAGGAGAATATTTTGAGCGTTTTTTATAAATGTTTGCGACTTGTATGCATATAAGAGCTGTACATCGTGGTAATAGTTATTTGGTACCTACGTTATATATACTATGAAGCTGCACAGGTCGTGATTTTATGGACATTTTAAAAAAATCTTTTATTTTGTCAGTTTTACAAAAGTGTGAATAAATTATAAAAATAATAAATTAGCTCTCTATTTGCTATGAATAACTATTTGTTATAAAGCTATTTGATCGTGTCTAAGTATACGTAAATACGTACCTTCGGTAATTCCTTTATTTGCTTTCCATGGATTCCCCATATGTATATAACACCTGGTGGCACAGGTCTATTGCTTTCCCAGATCGAATGAACGTTTAGAAACATCATACTGACATTATTTTTTAATTCACCAATGGTTGGGACATTAGGACCAAACAATTCCTTCGCATTTACATTCTCGATGTCTTCAATTGATCTTATAATTTCTTCTAGTTGATAGTTATTCCATAAAGTTAAAATTTTTTCCCATTTCGTTAGATTGTAAAGTCTCTTCGCAAAAATATTTGGAAACAAAATTGGATGCCCGGATGCTCCTATGGTCTGAACATTGAAATTTAAAAAACCAAACGAACCCACTTGAATTACTGGTACGTTGAATACATATGATAATACTAATGCGGGTCTCGCACACGCTTCTAAAAATAGTAAATCAAACTTTTCTTCTTTGATCAACTTTTGAACCTCCGGAGTTTTTAATTGCGTTTGCACGATAGAATTTATGATTTTGAAAGCCGGTGTCACCATGCCAATTACATCACCGTCTCCTTTTGATGTTATTTTGTATATCTCTTGCCATTTTCTGTAAGATATATCATGAACATCAATTTCAGTTAAGTTAGGTGGAGTTTTTCCTTTTGGAAAGGCAGGATCTGTCGTGATAATAGTCACTTCATGACCTCGCTTAGCAAGTTCTTGTGTGAATGGACGAAATACAACTTGGTGACTGATGGATGGAGTTGGAAACACTGCTAATATCCTGGCACCTTCATGGTATCTTATTGACAATACTAAAAACAGTGCAATTACTGATATAGTCATTATTATCAAACGCGCGCCAAAGTACAGACTGCAAAGTCACTAATGTACACATATATTATATGTAATATTACACACTTGCGTATTGCACTTGTAATTATAATAAATAATAGGAAGTTGATGATTAATTGCTATATATAGAATTTAAATCTGTATGTACAATTGTTTGTTTACTTCAAGCGGGACTACCCTGTAAAATGTTATAGGTGGTCTTTTTTCATCGGTTAAAAAAGAAATAAGATCCCATACAAAAGTTGTGAGATTTAGTTGTGACTTAATTTGGTAGTTAAGAACATTTTATAGTGACCGTGTCAATATTAGAAACCTTTATTTCTTTAATAAATAAAATTACTTTACAAAGCATTTCGCCCATCTTTGAATACAAAAATATTTACAATATTTTTCCAGCCAATAGTTTCTTATTTAGTAAGGTTCAATTGTGACAAGAGTGGTTGGTTACAACACTGCTGTGACTAAACAGATAATATTACAGAAAATTATACCACGCTAACGTCGTCCGTATGCACGCAGTGTGGCAGTGACGACAGTATTCTTGTGAGAGAAACCCGTGCACGCTCCCATCAAAATTGTTGTTAATTGTATAATGTGTATATTTACTTCAGTGTCTTTTCTCAAATAACTCCCTTTTGCATGCATGTGCATGTGTGGCATGTATACACGCTACGTATTAGATACATTACCATCACGGTAGCTTGTGATACTTTGTAGTCGGTCACGCGCCTTATCTTTGAATCCTACTATTTTAATACACCGCAGACCATAACCACACTACGCCATGCACTTAATAACCAAATTTGATTATCAACTAAACAAGCAATATTACTAAATGTAATTTTGACTATGAAAAATATTTATATATACACTGTTGTTTTTTCAGATAGCGTCAGCGTCAACGCATACATTTTTTTACTCCATAACAGCACTCTAAAAATAAAACATGCGTGACTATTATAGCAAAACTCATAAATAAATTTTATTGGATACGCGGCTTTCATGTACCAAAGAGCGGTATTTCAACTCTTGTATATTTAAATTGTATTCCGATTTTTATTATTTCAGTCACCTACTTTTTGAGTTTGACTCACTGTTGCATTTGTTGATTTATTGACACTTTTACACGTTGTACGAGTACGAGTTTAATTTTGATAATAAAAGCAAAATATTTAAAGAAGAAAACCTTGAAATAGATACGAAGAATAAGCTGAAAGCTGATTCGGTATTATAAGCGCTTAATTAATTGTGATCTTAGCTATTTCATACTCAGATATAAAACATAGAACTCAAGCTCAGTACTTAATAGTAAAAAATCATGAGTATATTTAGTTTTATCGTTGATGAGTTTCGTGTCTCTTATTATATTTAACTACATAATTATCAAAAGTGTATTAGCATTGTATTGTATTAGCATCTCTGAGGATAACAATGTGTAAATAATTAAGTTTGCATGTTTAACCTTAAAGGAACAAGTTTGTTGAAACTAAATTTATTTTTTTAACTTTTAAACTTTCGCGTTCCGTGATATAATATTATCTACGTATTAACGGGAATTAACGCGATCACGAAAAGGTATTACATACCTCTGAATTACCTGACGTTTCGACCAGGTTGCACTGGCCGTGGTCACAGGCTGACTGTCGCGTTCGCGATCGCGTTAATTCCCGTTAATACGTAGATACTATATTTATATTTTTTAACATCAACCGTTTTGGGAAATTAACGTATCTTATCTCATCGCATCTCATTTCACCTAACCTCGTCTCATCTCGTCTTACCTAATATAATAAATTAGGGAAACAGAAATATACTATTAACGCAAATGTTGAAAACCCACAAAAATAGTTAGTCGTATAAAGTATCAAGTTGTTGCTCATTGCGATATCTCTAGCGGATGGAACTCTGACTGAGACTTCAATACGCATGAACTCTTTGACCCTGCCGGAGTCACGTTACCGATAAGGTGATACGTAACTATTATAATTTTCTCTTCATACTTTGACGACGGAGGTCCCTGGCTGGTTGACGGGTGCTGGCTTGTAAATTATTTAAACTATAATTGCTTGCTATAGCGATAGTAAACAGTAAAGAGGAAACAGGCGCCTGTGTTTATGTTAAACATACAATTAACACGCAGTAATTACACCCAGAGTAAGTACAATTACATGCGAATCGAATCGAAATCAACATATAAAATGTAAATAGTCTTTGTAGGAAACAAATCCATAATCTGCGACGCAGTTTCAGTTTTTAAGGTGACCGCCGTTAAACACCGGGCAACATGGTCTTGTTTTTGATTTTTTCTTTTCATTCTCACTTACACACCAAAGTGCAAAAGTTGTTTTTTAATGTTTTTAACGTCGAAGAGTCGTGCAATAAACAAGTTATTGCACGACTCTTCGAAACATAAAACTGTAGTTTTGTTACTAATCATGTCGTGGAAACAACGATGGGGGTTGGTATAATTAACTTAGAACCAAGTTGACGTTAGTTAGATCCGTGTAGAAGATATTTTCAATACCAATTTTTAAACATTCACAAGTCTCTTACAATTTAAGCTTTACGGCAACAGCATTTGAATAATGGATTATTTTACAACTCGCACACACAGGATGCTACATCTTTACGTTTACGTATGTCAAGCAATCGAATAGGTATATTTATTTCTCTACTCAACAATTTAGTAGTTTTAATAAATAAACATTAAAAGTTAACCTATCAAAAAATATACTTCAGAGTTCGCAATACTATTACAAAATCAGTCTTTAGCGGCTACCAAAGGTAAACGTAATACCAGTATTTGGACTAACTCAAGTGAAACAAAATAGGCTAAGCAGGAAAACAGGTATAATCCAATAAATAAAAATAATACCGCTAGGTGGAAGTTCCAAATAAGTCTCTAAATCACGTGATTTTGATGGAATGGAAACATGCCACTACTCAAATTAGTGGCATGTTTGCACAGATTTCAGCAGTAAATTGCTAATAACAGGGATGCTTTAACACGCTTTATATTAATTAGCTTGACCTGTATCTATCAACTTATGTAACTGAATCTATGAATGTGATTTTCGCAAACTTCAAGACTTCTGATTAAGTTGAAAATTTTTACTTCATGTATTAAGGACGGGTGATAATACAAGACTAAAAAATTATTGTATAAATTATTTATAGCATAGAGAAAATCTGATTTCAATTTGATCTTTTTATTTAATGTGTAATTTTAATTAGACAATGTTAAAACAATGGTCATCATCATCAACAACAGCATTTTGTTTTGGAACTGTCTTTTAGTACATATTCTTATTACTACCAGACTAGCTTTAGGTAAGAGGATATTTATCAAAGATTAAAACAACTTTCAATGTCGATGTCAGGCAGGCACTGGATTAGCACCTTTTCCGGCGATTTTTCTGACGTTAGAAGCGTATATACCTATGTACGCGTCTAAAGCCAGAAACGTCAGAAAACGTTTTGGTTGTAATGACGACGGTTGTTTATGACACATACTGAGCATCTCCGAAATATAGACGTGAGCAAGACCGTATATTTATTAATTTACAGATAGACTCCAAATTGTATATAATAATAATATATAATAATCAATGACAATCCCATTTCATTATCCTCACTGGAAATTTCTCAGCGAGGATAATGAAATGGAATGAAACCTTAAATTATATACTCTAATTGTATACAATACTTCTGGTTTTGAGTAGTTACATCACCATCTGCTTTTGCCATTATTTTGTTTAGTTGTTCCCACTTACTGTGATTATTAACGAGACCATTAATTTCCATCAATTTGGGAAGAGTATTTCCCATGGAGAATTCAGGACCTGTCGTAGTAGTAACCACTTCATAAGTTTACTTTCTGATTTCATATGTCAAAGGACGAAACATAGCTAGGTTGCTGATAGTAAGAGTCAATAACCATAGCAATATCTTTGCATATTTATTAAAGGGATAAGATTGACTCACGTGTAAATGGGGGATGTCCTCTCCGTCTAGTTTCAGGTCGAACATGGACTCTTTATGGGCCTGTTAGTCTAGTGGTTAGTAATCCTGACTGCGGAGCCAGAGGTCGTGAGTTTGATTCCCACCCAGAACAAATAATTGTGTGATGAGCAGGATAATTTTTGTTCTGTCTCTTTGTGTAAATTTATCTATCATATGTATGTATTTAGTTATATCTAAGTATGCTTATCAGCTGCCTGATTACCATATGCCTAGTTTGAGATCAGACGGCCGTGTAAGGTGTCCCAAGTTATTATTATTATTTGTCAAGGGATGAAGCAACCCGCCGGGATGAAAGCGCCAGAAGGCACACAATGATAAAGGGCAGACTCTGGGCCCGAAAGCCGGGAATCCCTGAGATACATATAATGTCAATCCAACATTATTCAATAAATATCTTTATGTTAATGAAAATAATAGTAAAAATGCATTGATTGCATCATTGTCATTAACTGTGACATTTTTAACCTACTTCAAAAAAGGAGGAGGTTCTCAATTTGACTGTATTTTTTAATGTTTGTTACCTCAGAACTTTCGACTGGGTGAACCGATTTTGGTGATTCATTTTTTATTTGAAAACTGGTGCTTCCTCATTTCAATTTGGTCCAATTCTTAATTCGGTTTGTTTTTTTGTTAAATTTTTTATGTTTGTAACAATTTTCCTAAAGACTAGTGTTAGTGTTATAGTTGTACAAATTAAGTGGCCAGAGAATGAAAACAGCCCATTGCAGGCGCACTGCAGTAGGCTAGCAATGTAACCTGTTCCAGTGCGCCAGCAGCGGACTGCTCCACATATCGGCAAGTACACTTACCAACATGTTTAATAGCGTTTTAATAAAGGGATGTTGTTGATGGTTCCATATTAAAATAAAATCTAAATGTACATCTTGTTGTGCATTTGCCATAGTAGTGTCATTTTATTTTATATTTAGTACTTGCTTTTGTCTGCGACTTTGCTTCCATTAATGTAGAGGATTGTCAAAAAGTTTTTTGAAGTGAAACTATTTTAGAATCGTTGTAAATTGAAAATTTGATATAACGAAAAGTTACACTAAAAGAGACAAACATAATGCAATAGGATTTATTTTGTGAGAGAATGAGATAGAATACAAGTATACAGCACTAAGAAGAGACAAACATATTTTATTTTATTTATTTATTTATTTAACTTCCTGCAAATACATATGCACAAGGCGGACTTAATGCCGTAGGCATTTTCTCCCAGTCAACCTTTGGGCGATGCAGAGATGTGTGTGGCAGGTGGGTATTTAAGAGTAATGAGATAAGAATCCTAAGAATTGGTTACGTAAATAAGCTTCTATAAAATTTACTACATATAATATACTACATATACATAAAGTTATAACTAATATAATTATATACATACATACAGAATAAAATAAAGACTTGTGAAGTATTATTCCAATGACTCCTCCAATAAACCACTGTAGAGGCTACGTACTTTAAACTTAAAAGAGAACCGGTTAGTGGACATCCTGATTTCTTGTGGTAGCGCATTCCAAAGGTTTACAGCCTGGACAGCAAAGGAAGAATGAACCATACTAGAATTGTGAGAAGGACAGAGAAGGAGAAGATTATCAGAAGAGCGGAGATTCTTGGCATGGTTAGAGCAGAGATATTGGAAGTAAGATGTTAGATAAGTAGGTGAGTTAGGTGAGTGGAGAAGGGAGAACAACATAGTCAGCGCCCTTAAACTGCGGCGTTGTCTTATAGGTAGCCATGACAATTGGGTACGATAATTAGATACATGGTCGTACTTACGCAAGTTGAATATGAATCGAATGCAATTGTTGAGAAGTCGATCTAGTTTGTTGAGCAGATCTGCATTCTAGTCGAGATAGCACGCATCACCATAGTCCATAACTGGGAAAACCAAAGTTTGCACAAGCATTGTCTTTGTCTTGACTGGAAGAAAATTTTTTAGTCGATAAAGGCATCGCAATATATAAGTTACTCTCTGGCTAACGTGTGATACCTGAGTTTGCCAATTGAGGGTTGAGTCAATGTGCAGACCGAGATCCTTAACCGAGGGACTAATGGGCAAAACTGAGTCATTAAAAATGATTTCAGTTATAGTATTATTATCGATTCTGCTTATCATCCTAAGGCTCCCTATAAAGATCGCTTGGCATTTAGATGCGTTTACTGTTAAACCGAATCTGATGGACCAGTTTTTAATAGTCTCCAAGTCGCGATTTATCCTACCTATAGCTTCATCTAAATTGTCTACTCTTGCATGTGAGTAGATTTGCAAATCGTCTGCATACAAGTGATACGCACACTGAAGTTCATGGGTTATGAAGTTTATAAATAACGAAAAGAGGAGAGGAGAAAGAATACCGCCTTGTGGAACGCCAGAGTCGAGATCACGCCACGTCGATGAAGACTCATCGGTTCGGACAGACTGCTGGCGTCCTCGAAGATAGGACGAGAACCATTCCAGTGCATCATCGGAGATCATGAGGTGGGAAAGTATGGTTAATAAAATGTCGTGACTCACGGTATTAAAGGCGTTTGAAAAGTCAATTAGGACTAGTACAGTTATTTTACCTTCCTCGACAGCCGCCTTAATATCGAGAGTCACTTTTAGTAACGCAGATCCTGTACTATGTCCAGGTCGGAATCCTGACTGGTATATACTAAGCAAATTGTTCTGATGAACAAAACGAGAAAGTTGCTTGTGAACGCAGGCTTCTAGGACTTTGGAGAGGAAAGGAAGAATTGAAATAGGACGAAAGTGATTAGGGAGAGAAGGGTTAGGTACTTTAGCTAACGGACGTACGTAAGCTTTTCGCCATAAGGATGGAAAAACATTTGAGTCGAGAGAATAATTAATAATGTGAGTAATGGCGGGTAAAACCTGATCCAGAATAGTGGTTACCATGTGTCGACTAATGTCGTCACACCCAATAGCCTTAGATTTGATGGAAAGTACAAATTGTTTGACCTCCTCTGTTGCAGCTGGAGAAAATTGAAAAAAGTCTACATTGGGCCTAGACAGACTGGCTACATGATCGATAGTTCGAACTTTGCTTTGATGATCCATCATAGTGGGTGAGGAGAAATGGAGATTGATATCATCTAAAGCAATGTTCGTTGGAAAATCAGGATGGCGCTCTTTACCGATGCCAAGAGTTCCTAGGAACTTCCAGATGTCGGCAGAGGAAGATGTAGAGATATTGTCAAGAATATAGCGGCGTTTAGCGTTACGTATCACCTGATTGCACTTATTTCTGGCAGTCTTGTAGGCGAACCATTTATCCTCACACCGATCCCTCTTAAAACGCCGGAAAGCACAGTCCCTGCTTCGCATTACGCTGCGGATCCCATCCGTCAGCCAAGGTGCGGGTGGATGTTTTATTTTAATTTTCTTTAATGGCGCATGATTATTATATAAGCTCAGAATGTTTTCGTTAAATATTTGAACCTTTTCGTCAACGGAGACTGCTGCTGTTAGGGGTTCCCAGTTGATGCTAGAAGCATCTTCCCGAAGTCTCTCCAAATTCATACGTCGAAAACAGCGCCTGAATATCACTTTAGGTTTAGGCTTTAGCAGTTTAACTTTATAAGAAATAAAAATAAGATCGTGATGTGAGAAGCCAGGCGCTGGGTATTGTCCATGCGTTGAAACAAGGGCAAGAGATGAAGTGATAATCAGGTCCAACAAGGTGTCTTCCCCATCGAAATTGTGGTGGGTGGCCTGAAGGGGTAGGATGTGTAAACTTGATGATTCTAAAATGTTTAAAAGTTTACGAGAGCGAAGAGTGTTGTGAGAAAGAAGATCAGTATTAAAGTCGCCCATGATGATGTGGTGCTCATACTCAGACCCTAGAGATTCTAAGACCGATTCGAATTCAGTGAAGTAATCAACGGTTGGTGGACAGTAAACGACACCTGTGATGATTTTTGCTCCCTTGACACAAACCTCAAGAAAAAGATACTCAGCAGACGAATTAGGTTGCGATTTAGAAAAAACATTGTAAGAAAAGTCAGAGCGTAGGTAAATTGCAACACCACCGCCTCTTTTGTTCACCCGATCATTCCGGATGAGAACGAAACCTGGAAGGGGGTAAGTGGTAGATAGAAGTTGAGGTTTGAGCCATGTTTCTGAAATCATTTTATAAATAAGATTTATTTATAAATAAGATTTAGTCTGCGAGAGAATGAGACAGAATACAAGTATACAGTGCTTCCTATAATCTTCGTATGCTAGCACGTGTAACACATACATAATAACATAACACGTGCTAGCTCCTTTCTTCTTTCGTCAGTTTAATGTTTTGTTAAAAAGTTTTTATTATTGATTCCCTTTGAAGAAATTTCTACACAAGACAGTATAAGATATGCTACTTAATTTGTTTAACTGAATATATTAGCGTTAATTAATGTTTTTTTTTTTAATAACACCTTAAAACCTTTTTGAATAATAATGAAGAGAAATTAATTTATTTCTTTCGAATCAAAGGAAAGATAGTAATTTTTATCAGAATATTCATCACTGTGATATGATCAAATATGTAAATCACTCAAAATGGACCCAGCCGTTGTGCACAAATAAAAAAGGTCATTAATTCAAAACCTTCTGGTTTTTCAGTCATTTGAATAAGGTTCTTTGATGTTTGTTAAAAATGGGAATGGTTACAAATTTAGATCGGAGGTCAATACTCAATCAAACCCTTTTTAAAACAGGAACAAACATTTCAAACAGAGAATATTGATTGCAATTAGTACACTGTTTCAGTTCTTTTTTTTCAAATAAATACGTATGGAAATCTTCAAACCAATGTTTTACAACACTGAAATTTAGTCTCCTGCTTAGCTATTTAATATTTACTAGGAGTGCCCCGCGGTTTCACCCGCGTAAGTCCCGATCCCGTGTTAATATCGGGATAAAAAGTAGCCTAAGGGTTAATCCAGGTCTCCAACTATCTACATACCAAGTTTCATCGTTCATTACTTATATGGATGGATTGGGGAGTGTAATCAATAGCTCGAGGTCAGGGTTGCATACCACTATCTCTTTTTATATTATAAGGTCCAAACGAGCAGACGGGTCACCTGATGGTAAGTGACTACCGTCGCCCATCGACACCTGCAACTCAAGAATCAGAACGCGACAAGAAAAGGCTGCCGGCCTTTCAGATGGGAGTACACTATTTTCTTGTCGTATCGTTCAGGAAATAAAGCAGGCGATATTTTGTTCCAGAGAGCATAGCAGATTTCTGAAATTTATGAATTGAATTGTACAAATTTAGGTCATAAGCCGGAACTGAACTTCATTACTAATACAGTGCGTTTTTTTACAAGTTAGTAGAGCCTATACTATGGTACTACACCCGGACACAGAACAAACGATCGTGCTCATTACTCAATTATTTGTCCTGGGTGGGAATCGAATACACAATCACCGGCTCAGCAATCAGGATCGCTTACCACTAGACCAACACGCCCTCAATAGCTATCAATAGTTAGAGAGTATAATGTCAAGGATTTTAGGAACCAGTTACCAAAGTTCACGGCCTTAGTGAGTTTGTTTGGTAACATACATATATTAAAAAAATATTTTGTATGTCTATTGTGTTCTTTGTAATGAGGCAACATTACACAAAACTAGCCTTGGGAGAGCCATGCTTCGGCACGTATGGGCCGGCTCGACCGAAATGATACCACGGTCTCACTGAAAACCGGCAGTGAAGCAATGTTGCATTGCTTTTCGCCGCGTGAGTGAGGTTACCGGAGGCCCTAACCCTTCCTTCTGCTCCCCTTCCCCCTCTCCCCCTCTTCCCCCTTCTCCTACTCCCACCTTAAAGGCCGGCAACGCACTTGTGACTCTTGAGTGGCAGGTGCCCATGGGCGGCGGTAGTCACTTACCATCAGGTGACCCTTCTGCTAGTTTGCCCCCTATAACGTAAATAAAAAAAAAAACAAAGGTAATTTTCGCTATTAGCAATAACACACTGTATATGAGATATCACATATATTAGACGAAGTGTAATACAGAGTAAGTACAAAATGTTATCCTACTAGGCACATATACACATAACTAAACAATCACAAATAACAACAATACCATAGTGAAATAACTAAAAAAAAAAACTAATCCGGGTAACGAGCCTTAAACAGTTCACTTATTTCATTCATGAACCACGTAATCCTTTAAATTACATTTTAATATATCCCCTAAGCAAATGCCTCATTCTTATGAGGGCAATATTATTGTCAATCCATCTCCTCAAAGCCGACACCTTAGCGTATACTCCTGGATAATCAGGTCTGGCACAACCCAGTCCCCAGGATACGATTCCAGCTAATTTGTTGTGGTGGACTAAAGGACCACCGCTGTCACCCTGAAATAATGAAATCATTTTTAGAAACAAATGATTTTTTCTATAAATCTAGTAATGTAGTCTCTGCTTATTAGCATGAGTACGATGGTACTTAAAAGAAAATATTAAAGACTAGCAGCACCCTCGGTTTCACCCGCGTAAGTCCCAATCCCGTTTGAATATCGGGATAAAAAGTAGCCAATATGTTAATCCAGGTCTCCAGATATCTACATACCAAGTTTCATCGCAATCGGTTCAGTAGTTTTAGCGTGAAAGAGCAACAAACATCCATCCATCCAAACTTTCACATTTATAACATTAGTGGGATTTTGATTTTCAAAAGCTTACAGTTAATTTAATTATTTAACTATTCATCTTATCGAGCAACACTTTTCACCTCTTTTGTACAGAGTATTATTTAATTTTCGCCAGAAAGCCTTTTGAGTTTGTACACTTGACAAATATGGCAGACTGCAGCTTACGATGATTTCATATCTATCAATATAGTTACTGGTGCAAGAAAGGAATTGCTGGTTGTTGAAGATGGTATAAAAATATTTAGATTTCATACAAAAAACTTTAATATAAGTGACATTTGAGATTTGTATAGGAATCATGAATCGCGCAAAGACAGTTTCCCTTCCTTTAGTCTAAATAATAAAATAAGTTTTCAACTAAAACTTTTGGACCGTGGCCCATCAGGGCCATGAGGCCCGATTACCTTGCCTAGTAGATGTGTCAATTTGAAGCATAATCAATCCGATTCTTTTACACTGAGAAAATGGGAGCAGTAGAATCTTCACTTAAACTAGTACCAGCTTTAAAAATCATCCACTTTATCTAACATCACTGTTAACCGGTGCTATGCTTTAAAAAAATGAGTACTTTACTTTGCAAGGGTGGGGGGAAGCTGTTCGCGCCAACCGGCAATGCGGCAACCGAAAATTTTATCATTGTCTCAATTGAATGAATGATGAACTATGTTTTTGTAGTTATATACGCTGATTGCATAAATAGCTATCATTTTTAATATTATTATGAGTAACGGTATAACCAGATTGGCTTCTTATCGGGTAAATTCCAAGACTTAAATAACTAACTTATAGTGTACTTACAACCAAAAAGGCATAAGATACTACTATATTACCTGACAAGCGTCCTTTCCACCTTCAGGTACTCCAGCACAAAGCATCCTGGGCGTGATTGTATAGGCTGGCTGGTATGCATAGTTGCATAGTTTTTCGTTCACTTTAGGCACTAAAACCATTTGTAACATTGTTGGTAAACCACCGCCTTCCTAGAAAAAATAATTAATAACTGTTAATGGCTACTTTCATTGATAGAAATACTCTTGGAAATTGTTTTATACATCGTTATTATGCGCATCATAATTTAAATAACTATATCAGAACACAATACAATGTACTTTATTGTACACCAGAAAACAGTTGACAATATAAAACATAAAACGAATAATGGTACAAAGGCTGTCTTATCGCTAGCTACGATTTTTACAGACAATCTTTAGATGGACAGATGTAACGAATTAGTGCACCTGTAGGCAGTCAACTGGTGCAGGAATTCTGCTAAGTAGATTATTGATAATTATATGAATGTAAGAAAACCATGCCATCGTCTAAGTAACCTTACCAGCTAACCTTACTTATTTTACTGATTATAAACAGGGTTAGACTTTTCTAGTTTCTTTAAATCTTAATGTAGCTTCGGCTTTCATATATATAATAAGTCTATTTCCTAATTTTATCAAGTTTTCAGATAGATGTATGTATTCAGGTTCTGGGTAGGCAGATACGATAGAGAGTCATTTACCACGATCCTGATATATAACTTATGCCATATTCATCAGACTTTTCATACAAGCTCATCGGTTACGGATGTTTTTTACTTGGCCCCTTCCTCTGCCAATCTACGCGGTATGCATACGTTTTCAGATATTTACTCACACCGACTCACCCACTTCTAAATTCGTGTCACTCTTCTTTAAAGTGCCCAAACTATCGCAGCATTCCTTTCTCAATTCTTGTTACTACATCTTGGTTTGCGATAGATGAATACAAATATTATTATCTTGAATTAGCCGGTGGCCTTTGATGCATCGGGAATAATCTTGATAATGCTTTCTCTATTCTTTGTTTAAGAAAACAAATGATTTTACTTAACCATTTGAAACTATCCATACCAAGTGCATATAGATAAATTATGTACTTACCCTGATGTGTCCCCACCCAGTAACAACAGTCGCTTCACCATCGCCGATTTCTTCACCTTCATCTGCCATTTGAATTGGAGCTACTTCATCACTAAACTCTAATGGCTCTGACAGCCATAGTATCGCTATATCAGAGTCCATCTTATAATAATCAAAACCGGGATGCCAAAGTAGATCTCCTACTGGATATAGTTTACCACCTTGTCCGCTATATGATGAACCCACTCGAACTTGATATTGGTCTGGGCGTGAACTGAAATATAGAAATATATGGTTTTATGCGTTCTTTTAGGTGATCCCTTGTGATTGAGTGATTTAGTGAAAGGGAAAAAACACGGTTTAATAGCAAACTGAATTAATAAAAGATATCACCTATCCACCTCCTACAGTCATCCAGCCCAATCTGCGGGACTTGCCTAAACGACTTATATGAGCCCAAACTCGAGGGGCTTACTAGAAGCCACTGAAGAGTTCCACTAACCACCTCCTGACCATCAGATCGGCTCCAAGATTCCAAATTGTAAAACATCGCTGGATTATCACCAAGACGTTACTGCTAATCAGCGCTGCATCGCCTATAGTGATACAGCTTCAGGCTGAGCAACACCTCTTTTGACAGATACTGAGACACACACTGCATACGTTAAGTTATTAGTGTATGAATCGACCCCTCCAAGGTTGTTTTTAGCATTTATTTTAGTAAATTAAGATAAAAATAATATTCTGTTAATTATGGTTTTTATTATCATTGTAATATGGATTTTTATTATCATTATATCTTTCCTAATATTACTTACCTTTATTTAATTACTATTTATTGTAGGTTTTCTGCAGTATTTGTCGTGTCTTGTTTTCTGTCAAATTAATTGTATTTTCTTTCTTATTTTTCTTTCTCAATTGTAGCATTATCATCCGAAGTAGATATACATACAAACTTTGAGTTGGGTACGACAATTTTTAGCTTTAGAAAATTAACTTCTAAGATTTATTTACATAGTTGGTTATCAGCTAACCTTTCATAATTAGAATAAGAGATTACTCACCCACTAATACAATGTGCTGCTGTTACAATAATATCTCTAGCAACAATTGCACCGCCGCATGCATGTCTTCCTCTGTTGACCAGAGACACTTGGTATGGTGCCATTTTGATTTCAATATCTTCCCCTCCAACTATCCTTACATCTTCTAAGGATTTTATAGTTGGTGTTGTTACTAAAGCAATACATTATATTATTAATCAAGTGCTTAGAGAACACAGCATTTGAAATTTGAAAATAAATGTGAAAAAATAAAATCTACTTGGGATAAAAATGTAGACCAAAAATCTTTTTAACAAAAAATAAACAGACTAAAAAGAACTAAATAGCAAAAGATAAAGAAACCTTTTAAGTATTGAGTATTGAGCTTGTTTACATAAACTATCAAATGTACCTTTGAGGTATACACTAAGAGAGTCATCAAAATTGGTTCATAAATAACGGAGTGAGGGCTGAACATAGTGAACATACATAAAATATATATCGCACTGCTATTACGAGACTGTAGCAACTCAAAATAGGGTAAATTTGAGATAATTCATTTTTCATACGTAAATATCAATTCCCTACGCGTCAGTAAATATAAAATAATAAAATAAATTGTAATAAGCCAAATTTTTCAACAAAACAACTAAAAATAATTCATATTTTTTTTTAATTTGTTAAGACAATAGAGTATTGAGTCAAAAATTGGAAATACTTTATAACCTGCAATCTCTTAAATAATTCATTAATACAGAAATCCCTTAATTTTATCAATAATCTATATATAGTGTTCACTTTTTATAATCTTTAACAAGAAGCGAGTAATCAGTTTTCTGTCGTTTCTGAAAAAAGCTTCATTTTGAGTTGATACACTCTTGTAATAATAGCAGTGCGCTATATACGGTCGAATTGAGAACCTCCTCTTTTTTTTTTTGGTCGGTTTAAAAATCAAAAAGGTTTGAGCCGCAGCGAAACCTTGCTGGGTTTAAATAGTACTGGTATACAGAAAACATTGATTACTAACTAATCTGAAAGCCGTTCTGTGCATATCCTAAATCACTTCTAAGATTAACGTTATAAACTTTATTATCGATAAATTTAGGTTTAAGATCGTCTAAGATAAACATCGATATAACCATATAATACTAAGATTAAATAACGACATATTTGTACTCATACGCCAAATTAAATCATCATCATTATCTGCCTACCCTTGTAACAATTTTATTTTGGGGTCGGTGCAATTTATGTTTTATTCTTCCATTCTACTCTATCGTTCGTCATTTCAGTGCTTGGAGTAAGCACTGAAATGACGAACTTTCTAGCCATATCTTCTTTCACACAGTCCATTCATCTTTACTTTGGTCATCTTCTTCTCTTGTACCCGCCAACAACCATACATAAAACTCTTTTTACCACATTTTGCTCCTACCAAATTAATCAAACACATTATTTTATTCATAAACGTTACTCAAAGAAAAACGCTTATGAACCTCAGAAGGCATCAAACCCCTCTTGTAACTCAATAAGTATATGCTATACTTATTAAGTTACAAGAGGGGGTTACATAAGCTGAAACCCATGTTCACAATAGCCAACTGAAAATTCCACTACAAGAAATTACCGCTAGCCAAAGTAGCGATGTTCTTAAAAAAATATATGAAATTCTCTATTTTGACAGCAAGTGTCGCATTGTTAAATACACCCTGTATATTTATTAGCTGTTTGAACACTAAATTAAATGTTATTTTTTTAAACGAGAATGTGCATTTTTTAATTATAAGCCTTGTTACGATTATTAACAGTTAAAAGTATCAACTCTAAAATATAAGCATAAATAAAATATGTAAAAAGAAACTACTAGACTACCGAAGTGACACCAATTAAGAAAAAAACAAACTCACCAACACAACTTATAAGGGCAAGGCAGAAAACTAAAGACAGCATGATGAGCGATCACGATTGACTGCCAGTGTGAGAAATTGAACATTTATACCTGTAAAATTACAAAAGATTAGGGTCAATATAATTTAACTGATAAGGAGACCTTCAGCAACTCTCGACTGATAACTGAACCTTAGTTTAGTCGTTGTGTTTAGGGAATGTACTTCATTGATAAGTGCTCAGTAAGATTTTTAATTCCTTCTGTAATTTTCTTAAGGGTTCTGTAATGAACGTATATGTGTTTTTATGATCTAATCTGTTATGACATTAATATGATTGAAAATGCTTGGTAGGATACAAACAAATTAAACATTAATTAATAATTACAGAATATTCGGGGTACACGAAGAAAGGCACTATAAAAAAATATTTTTTTGCCTGATGATCAGGGGTAAACCGTCACTCGATCATCGGAGATCATCAAAGGTGGTGGTGAAAAGAACACCCGCGTCTCTGTCGCGGTCTGTGTAAACACCGATTATATATCTTTCTCGTAATCCATAAAACTTAATTAACTTTAAACATGAACTGAGTAATCTAGTTTGATAAATTATATTTTTATTTTAGTAAGTCACTTTATTTTAATTAGTCGACATAAAATAACTATAGTAAGATGTTTTAAATTTTCTAATCATAGACAATATGATCAGAAAATTTTGCGACTGTCTCTGTTAACAACGTCTTGTTAGGATAATCAGTATTTCTTACACAATACTATCTAGACCCAAACTTACCAAGTAACTACATATTATCTTATTTGTGCCCAAACTAAGCATAGCTTATTTAGAACCTGACCTGAAGATCTGACTTTTAAAAAGAGTGGCCATGAGATTCTTTGCCAGTATTCTTCTCATAAGGCCCTACGCATTTTGGAAACTGGAAGTTCGACACAAACAGGCAGTAGATTTTGGTGTTTTTCACCTAATTTACCTTGACAATCCAGTACATGCTGTGGCGTCTGTTTGTGCCGATCTATGATTTTAACTCTAGCTTCAATTTAACGTTCATAAATGTCACTTAGTGTCTTAATTGAATAAATGATTTGGAATTTAAATTTGAATACATACATCATTAACATACATACGTTTACAAAATTTTTTTCGGTCAAAATTCATACATATTATGCTGAGAATCCAAAGAAACCAGTTATATACATACAGTATACAGTATACATAATTATATATCATGGAACGCATATGTTAAAATTTAGACATATTCACTCATGCATATTTTTGCAATAGACGATAACGGAATCGCTACACATACGGCAGCGGTATTTGTTTTTAAGTAATAGAATACTAGTAACGTGGGTCACTAGTATTTTTGTTAATCCCTCCAGCTAAGCTAAAATGCTTGTTTTAGGAGTGGGTTCACGCCGGTAGTGCACTGGGTGGGGTTCGAACCAGCCATTACGCTACCGCGTCTGAATAAAGCCTCTGCACATACTATTTATTGTGAAATTGGTAAGAGTTAATCTTGAAATTTTGTATATAAATTATAAGGAAGCTCAAGATTTATTTATTTATATTATAATTTAATTAAAGTTGATTGTGTTTTTGGCAGTCTATTTCTTGACACATTTCGGTAGAAAGTTAGTTAATAATTTATGTTATGCGATTAAATACTTGTTTTCGGATAAATTTGCTTTCCGAAAACAACATTACAAATTTCCTTGAAAATTTTAATTTAATTTTAACCTACTTCTATTATTGTGGTATCAAAATAAAACTTTGTATGTAAATGTAGTTTCTATGACAACATTATAATTTGGCGTCTTTGAGCTCATCTGATGATGGAGCCAGGCAGTGGATAGTGTTCCACGATCCACCGCCTGGCTCTTCAGTGGCTACTACGACACCGCTCAAGTTTTATGATGATTTGTTTTGAATAGTCCAACAGACTAGCCTTAGTAACAATGGTCTGACGATGAAGCCAAAAGGTGGATAATAGTACTCTTGTTACTTTTAGATTCGATTCTCCATTAAAGTGTGTTTTTTTAGTTTAAATTCCTATTGGCCTTCTTACGGACTATTAATTTTATTCGCAATGTTCAAAGTTAATTCTTTCAGTTCAAAAATAAACTTTGTGTATTATAAATATTAAAAAAAAATTAGTAAAAGTAAAAGTTTCGTATGTCCTACACAACTCCATAAATATGAGGACACCTTTCTATAACACAGTATATAGGTATGTTTTAACATGTTTATATGTACGTACATATTATATGTATATGAAAACAAGGGATCTCTAAACTCGGATCTTGGACTTGACCAAGTTTTTTATAAAACTGCGACACTTCTAATGCTAATCTAATCACGACATCGCAGTCATTATTTGTAGTACAACATGTTTTAATGATAATATTATATGTTAAGGTTACTGGGACAATTTTTTTTACGTTTACGCAATCGCAGTGAGATAATGAATTACTTCAAATTCAAGTGGCTGATACAGAATATGCGTCTTAATTATTATCTAGTAATTTTCTTTTAAAGTGGATTCTACGCACTTAGAAATACTGCAGCGATATGGTTAAATCAATTTTTTAAGCGACTTCAAAAAGGAAGACGTTTTCTAATTCGATTGAATGTAGTTTTTTAGTTGCTTCGGCATGTATGGGCTGGCTCGACCGGAGTGATACCACGGCCTCGCAGAAAACCGGCAGTGAAGCAATGATTTCATTGCTTCACCTCATTTTCGCCGTGAGTGAGGTTACAGGAGGCCTTAACCCTTCCCTTTCACCCCCTCACTCCTATTTCCGCCCTTCCCCTCTCTCCCGTTTTCCCCTACTCATACCTTAAAGCCCTTAAACGGCGGCAACGGACTTGTGATTCTTGAGATGCAGGTGCCCATGGGCGGTGGTAGTCATTTACCACCAGGTGACCCGTTTGCTCGTTTACCCCCAATACCATAAAAAATTGTAACATTTAAATTTCTTCAAATACTTTAACTCTAAGGGTGGAAAATTCAGGGATAAAGAATACAGTTTATTGCAATTTGACATGATTTAGGTGCATTGAAGCCATTATTGCTTTTTAACCGACTTATAAAAAGGAGGAGGTTCTATGTTCAGCTATATGTATTGTTTTTGTATGTTCACCGACATTTCCGTCATCCGTGAACCGATTTCATAAATTCTTTTTTTGTTTGAAAGGCTATGCTCCCCATGTGGTTCCATTGTCACCAAGTCCGGATCTGATGATGGTATCTGAGGTAAAACGAGGGAAACCCTAAGAAATTAAGGACAGATGTAGTGTGTTTGATTATTTTCTTGAAATTAAGCAACATTTACGTTTATAGTGATGAAATTTATTATTATTTACCGACTTAAAAAAAGTAGGAGATTTGTGGCGACTTTTATATACAGCAAAAACATACTTCAACATCATCTAGCGAAGATGAGATGAACTACGTAGTAACTACTGATCGTGCATCGCGCTTTAAGTTCTCGCACCGATTAGTATATACAACTTCCCAACATCAATCATCATCATCATCCGTTGGGTTCGTCAGGCATGATCACCTCGCCTGGTCGGAAGATCCTCCATTTGTTGGAGGGACATAACACCCGTTCCTCCACAGGTTCTACGTTCAGCTGTTTGAATTTTTTTTTGAACTTATTCGATTAAGTATAGCAAGTTGCTAGACAAACTAAAAATCTTACCACGTTATCTCAATAAATTATCGTTATGGCTTATAAAGTTCAGTTATTTACATTACAGTAACTAATGTTCTAAATACCGTATTTCCTCAGTACGTACGTATATCGATTTCATAATGTTATTATTTTAAAAGTGTCACATGTATGCAGTCATTTTAATTAAGTTTGAAATCGAATTTTTTGTGCGCTACTATTGTGTCGGTTGAATTCCAAATCTATATAAAACTATCTTCAGCACGTTTTGCTCATCACTTGTCTACATCACGATAATCTGTTACTGCTCAACTTTTCATCCACTGGTGCTACTTTCAGGCTCCCTCTAATGCATAAGTTCCTCACTTGTCTATCCTAGTCACACCACACATCCATCTTAAGATTCTAAAACTAAAGTTTTTTACCAGTTTGTGCTACAAAGTTAAAAAATATGTAAAAACGGCTACCTACATAAAGTTATAGGTGTCCAATATATATTTTGACCAGTCATGGCACGAAAGTCAATAAGTTATAATGATCATGAAAATTAAATAAAACAAGACATTCAAATCATCCTTATGTTTTTCATGTCCAGATTTATATTTGTACTAGCTGTGCCCCCCGGTTTCATCTTTGTAAGTTCCGGTGTCGTGGGAATACCGTATAAAAAGTAGTCTATGTATAAATCCCAGTCTCCAGCTATCTACATACTAAGTTTCATCGCAATCGGTTCAGTAGTTTTTGCGTGAAAGAGTAACAAACATCCATACATCCTCACAAACTTTCACGTTTATAATATTAGTAGAAAGTAGGATATCAAAAAGTAATCATGGTATTAAATATACATATTGCACTGATTATTTAGCAGAATATCAGTTGATCTAGTTTTTTACCTGGCAGTTTGTAATTAAAATACAAAAAAAAACATGTGATTTTATTTTTTCACCACATTTTCGTCGATTTTAATGAAATACAATAATTAACATGACCTAGGTATTTGAAGGGCTTATCAAGTTTACTGGGTGACCCACAATACAGCTAATCTCGAAAAAAAAAAAATAGATTGTAAGAATGTCCTTAACATCATTTAAAATAGCATTTATGTTTTATTTAGTAGAATTTTTATAGGACATACAGTCGAAATGGGCCGGAAATTAAAGAGGAAGGATTTTATAGTGGACCTAATAAACTAACCAACTGCTAAGGTGTTTAAATTTCTTTTCTATTTCCTTAAAGTGTGGGAACGATTGCGTGATACAAACGAAATCTTTTAATCCAACTTGACGTACTATATTTTTAAACTGTTTTATTTAGCCTGTCCCGTTTGTTTTTTGTGTCAAGATTTGTAATTGAATTTACCTATGTGGAAAAATCTTGTAACCGATTTTTACCAAATTTTCTGGCCATGGTCAGGCTCGAAACTGAAGACCGCAGATGGCAAAAGAACTCATTCCACAATAAGGATTATCCGCCTGTCAAAATATTAAGAGCACCATTTCACTTACTACATATCGGCTCTCGTATTAACTAAACAGTGTGTATCATTTAAAATTTGAATTCTTATTCATGTCTCCCAAACGCTCCGGGGCCTGTTAACTTTTTAAGTGTTTTTTATAACTTGTGATATTGTTTCCTATTTTCTAAAAGCAAACAAGGACATTCACTTATATTTTATTTCATTCAGTTAACGGTTCAGGTGTCAGTGAGCTGAACGTTTTTCGGAGATTGCACATGATAATGTTTGTCACCTTGATTGCTATGGGAGTTCACACCTACAAAGTCCTTATTTGACCTTTCGACACCAAAATCACCCACGTAAATCGTTACACTCCTGTCTATCCAAAGGTTGCCTAGAAGAAATTGCGTCTTGCGATAAGGCCGCCAATTGTGCATTTTATCTTTTTCTGTATATTTGTTTCAAATAATATTTTTTTAATGTGCAGAGTTTGATCTGCACACATATGTTTGATCTATAGCTATTCAAAGTACACTGGTTTATTATAATCATGGTTATTATAAAAACATATTAAAAAGTACCCCACGCTTTTTATATCGCTGTAAAACTAACTTTACATATTTAAAAAAATCTAAGTACTTTATAGTTCGGTTTGCTATATTACAGCGTATTCTTTTTACATTTTTTTTTAAATGTGTAGGCTTAGGTAACTTTCGATACTGTAAAATGAATCATTTCGTTTGTAATTGTCTCATGGTCCCTTTGCTTACATCATGATAGACAGTAAACACTCCGAAGCTCTCAGATAATTTAAGTTTTCTTCAGCACAGCTTCTTTTACTTTCTTAGTGATACCCCAGCAAATATTTTGACAAATGATCGGGTATTCATCGGTTAATGGACTTCCTTATTCGATTTACCGAAGCGAATCAAACTAATGTAAGTAACGAGGTTGGAAGGGACTAAAGGTGTAAGTAGTACATATAATATGTACTAAAATGCTTAGACCTAAATATAAATAAATAACTTTGTTTTGTTTGTAGTTTATAAAATCCAAGATTCACATTTGATATTTATTAAAATGAAAACTATCCAAGTCATCGGCAAAAATATGTCGTTGTAAGCGTAAGATGACTTTTATTCCCTTGTAATAGACCCACTTGAAACCGAACACCGTCTAAGGTACAGGAGAAAAAACAGTATTTTGAAGTTCATTTCAGATCATCCTTCGCGCCTTTGCCCAATTAACTTGGGGTCGGCATTCAGTCTAACTACGATACGACCGAACTTCGATATTTTACGTAAAGCAACTACCATCAGACCTCGACAACCTAAGTACTAGGCGATATCGAAGTTCTGTAGTTAGACCAGGTTATCGGACTTTTTAGGGTTCCAACTACTTTCTTTCAGTAAAATTATTTATCATCATCAAAACATTTAAATAAAATTTAAGTGTCTGTAATGTCTGTGTCTGTTTTAGTTTGTAATGTCAAAATAATAGTTTCTTTTTAAGCTCATATAGTTATTTTCACGGTACCTATACCTAAAAATCAGTGTTAAAAAAATTTGTTTGTCTGTCTGTCTGTTTGTTTCGGCTAATCTCCGGAACGGGTGAACTGATTTCCACGGGACTTTCACTGGCAGATACCTGGTGTTATAAGGCTACTTTTATTTTTGAAACCAACCTTAAAGAATTAAGGTTCTTCGCAAAAAATATAAATACGTACACGCGAGCGAAGCCCCCGCGGGAACTGCTAGTTGTTAATAAGTATGAGCTTTCAAAAGTGTTCGGATTTTTTATCTTATTCATTTAAATTGATTGTGTTTAAGGTTTTTGAATTGAAAGGCATGCTTTTGTTGAAAGTTTTGTTATTATACGTGTAATGCTTATTTTTTAATCAATATTTATTAATATTAATTAATTACTTCCTTACTGTGATTGGCATTTGCATACATGCCATAAGACATGCGAAACATGATGTACTCGTGTCAGCTTGTAACACCTTTGTCTACCATGTTTCAAGCAAACAAATGATTTTGGTTTTATAATTTCCTGGTTTCGTTGCAAGCATCATCTTGTTAAGGTATATTCAGCCAACCAACCAATCTACTATCCTGGTCTATACGTTACATTAGCACCATCAAAGAATCTTAGAATTTATTACCATAATTTATGCCCGTGTATTTGCAAGCTCTATAACACACAATATAAAAAACTACGTCAAGAATATCAACCAGTTCTACCTGTTTTTACATCAAATACAAAATGGTTTTATTGGCAAAATGTACCTTAATTCTAACGGACTAGAGTTCAGTTTGGAATAAAATTTTCACCACACTGTTTACACTCTTGTTTCGCGTTGTAATTATTGTTTAGTACATATCAAGGCACGGACGTGTACAACATGAAATTATTTATTCTTGTGTTTGTGTTCATTGGTGTCTGTTATTGCAAGTTAAGACTGAATGACTTTAGTTTAGAACTATTGCACTTTACACAGTTGCAAACGGATGGACACGTCTTATTATCGCCGTACGGGATTTGGACGCTGTTGACCGGAATAACATTTGGAACATCTGGTAACACTTACAGCGAAATGAAAAGAGCATTGTTTTTATACAAAAATGAAACAAAATTAACTGGTGAATACAAAGACTTGGTTGCTGCTGTGCTCATGCCGTCTAACAAATTCGTTTTACAAAACTTCAACTTGGTGTTCATCGATAGCAATTTTAGTATTTTCCCTTCATTTAAACAGAAATTGCAAAATGATTTTGGAATAGGTGTTAAAACTATGGATTTCCGTGATCCAATTGCTGAGAAAGTGGCTAACATTTATATTGATATTACCAGAAGCGGCTATAATTCTAATGTATTGAAATTAGATGACTTTGAAACACCAAGCATGATACTAGTAAATGTAATTAACTTTAAAGGATCACTTTTTAATCAAGTAGAGTTGATTGAAGAACCATTCTATAACGAAGACAACAAAGCGGTCGGCAATGTTATAATGATGTTTGCTAAAGGACAGTTCCCGTTTTCAAATATAAAGACTTTAAAATCATATGCTGTGGAGTTACCTTACGACACCGGTACCAAATTTTCTTTTGTTGTTCTACTTCCATACCCGTCTGTGAAAATCAGTGATATCTACCAGAAATTTAGTAATGTGAGCTTAAATGATATTATTAAAAAGTTAAATGATGATGTAAATACTTTTGGTTTAGAAGATGTACACGTTAAGCTTCCTAAATTCCGCATTAATACAAATGTAGCACTGAACAAGCCTCTATATGACATGGGTGTTTATGATATTTTTCAACCAGATCTATCCAATTTTAAACGAGGTACTAATGACAATATATACGTATCTTCGGTTATACATAATACTGATATTGAAGTATCTGCAGTAGGTAATGTTACTTCAATAGGAACTTCCTCCAAGACAATACCGATCCCCTATTTCCCTATAAATAGGCCATTTTTATACTATATCGTGGAGAAAACGACAACAACTGTGATATTTAGTGGTATTTATTCTAAACCAAGTATTTATTAACGGTTCTTTGTGAATAAGGGGGCCTGTGGTGCAAGGTGGATAGTGCAGTTAAATCACATATTGAGACAATTAACTTGGGCTAGGAACAGAACTAAACAATTGCGTTTGGCAAGTATAAAGTTTAAATCTTAGATCTAAGTTACTATTGTGAGTTAAATAATAAAAAAAGAAAAAGTGATTGATAAAAATGTTCTGACTTGGGTAGTGCGTAGTAAGTAGTACTTTGTAATTTACAAAACTGTGACTATTTGTTCAATGCTCAATGCTATTAATTTAGAAATTACAGTTATTGTTTAAATTTAGAAATAAAAACAACATATTTCTTTTATGGTATACGGGGCAAACGAGCAGACGGGTATGATGGTATATGACTACCGCCGCCCATGGGCACCTGTACCTCAAGAGTCACAAGTGCGTTGCCGCCCTTTAAGGTGGGAGTAGTAGAAGAGGGGTAGAGGAGAGAAGACGGGAAAGGGGGATTAGAGGGGAGGAGAGGAGGTAGAGGGTAAGGACGGGAATAGGGGAGAGGGAAGGGTTAGAGCCTCCGGTTACCTCACTCACGTGGCGAAAAGCAATGCAAGCATTGTTTCACTGCCGGTTTTCTGAGAGGCCGTGGTATCGAGCGGAGTCGCGCCGCCCCTTACGTGCCGAAGCATGGCTCTCCCACGTAACAACACTTTATAGTTTCTTACTTCTCACTTGTTTTACATAATTCATAATTTGACAGGTATATTGTTCTAGTAGTTAGTGATCCTGACTGCTGAGCCAGAGGTCGTGGGTTCAATTCCTACCCAGGACAATTAATTGTGTGACGAGTACGATCATTTGTTCTGTGTCTAGGAGATAAATTATTATCTATAGTATGTATGTATTTAGTAATATTCGATATAATATCGAAATAAATTGATTAAAATAAGTAGTAAACACAAAAAAATAAAGTTCATGTTTTATGCAACTTCTAAAATAATATTGTGTGGAAACAAAGTTCATTGTGAGTTTTCAGATATTAACATTCGATAAAGTTGAATTTTTGGCTTAGACTTTGACTTTTATGTAAAAGGCAATTGTATTGCAAACCTGTATTAAAACAAGAAAGACAAAGTTGCTGTTAAGTAAATCATAATGTGAAGTTAATTGTATTACTCATTTTCAACCCTGTTCGCAACATTTTGATAAAACCAGTTAATCGTCAACAAATCTTATTCAAAACGATTTCAAAAACTAAAATTAACCTTACTTTTAATGTTTTAAAGTTGAATTTCCAATACATTTAATGAATTTGTTACTGTTTCACGTCGCATTCCAAGTTGTTCATTAGTCCAAAGTGGTGTATCACCGTGGTCGCTATGAAACGCTTCGCTCTCGTTTTGTTTTACGTCAGTTTTTGTTGTTCCAACGTAAATAAAGATGAATTTAGCTTAAAACTGCTGCACTCTACGCAGATGGAAACTCGTGGGCACGTACTAATATCACCATTTGGAATATGGACTCTTCTGACTGCAACAACCTTTGGAGCATCTGGCAATAGCTACAGTGAAATTCAGAAAACTTTAAACTTATCAGGGAACTTGACCAATGTAATCAAAGACTACAATAATTTGACTGGTTATGTACTGGCAGAGTCGGACGATTTCAACTTAAAAAATTATAATTTTGTGTTTATGCATATAACTTCTACACTATTCGCTTCTTTTCGACGAATTTCACAGAATGATTTCGGCGCTTATCTAAAAGAGTTTAATTTTGGAGATCCGGATGCTGCAGTAATGGGGAATGCATATATTAGGGAGATATCTGGTTTCACTGCGGATCTGTTTATTCCGAGAGACTTTCAAGAGGAACCGAGCATGATATTAACAAATGTGATTAATTGTAAAGGATCACTCTTTAAAAAGGCGGATATAGTGACAGAACCTTTCTACAACGAAGACAATAAAATTATTAACAATGTTGATATGATGTTTACGAAAGGACAATTTGCCTTCTCAAATATAAAGGCCTTACAGTCATTTGTTGTGGAGCTACCTTTCGGCACTAGTGGCAAATTTTCTATGCTGGTAATACTTCCATACCCGTTAGTGAAAATCAGTGATGTGTTCAAGAATTTTAGTCAAGTAAGTTTTAAGGATATTTTCCAAAAATTACAGAATGACACAAATGCTTTCGGAATGGAAGATGTATTTATCAAGTTACCAAGATTAAGTGTAACTAAGAATTTAATCTTAAACAAACCTCTGAACGATATTGGTGTTCAAGACATCTTTCAACCAGATCTTGCGAGTTTCAATACTACTGCTGACAACAGAGTATTTGTATCTAAACTTATGCAAAAAATTCACTTAGAACTGTCAGAATTTGGTACTACCGCTGCCACAGAAAGTAATTCAGACACAATACCTAGCCCTTACTTCCCTATGAACAGGCCGTTTTTATACTTCATTATGGAGAAAACGACAACAACTGTGATATTCAATGGTGTTTACCAATAGTTGCATAAAGACTCAATCTTTATGCAAATTTTCGGAAGCGTTGGTGAAAACTGTATTTTAAAGAAAATACGTACCTACCCACCAGACTTAGACTAAGATATTATATCTGAGTTATACAAAATGTGTCTTTTACTTAGATTTATTGCTTAGAGCAAAACGTTGTCAAATACTATTTTTTTCTTATAAAACATTTTTATTTGTTGTGATCGTATTTTTTTTCTACATGTATAAAAAATATTTGTGTCTACTTGCTGTTGTATCTATGCATGTCGATGAGACATCATCCTGTTCAATTGATATGCAAAGGCTCCCCCTATTATAGCAGAACGTAACATATACTGAGAATCCATACTTGCGTGATTGGTTGCAAACAAGTATGTAATCAAACCATTGTTAACAGAAACATGTTTAAAACATGTAACAAAAACATATTTAAAACATGTAACAAAAACATATTTAAAACATGTAACAAAAACATGTTTTTTTATACATTTCACCAAGTTTAGTTGAAAACTAGTATGAATAATGAACACTACCTTTTACTTTAGTTATACTTAATACGTTTGTATTGTATATCATCAATATACAAATTAATAAAGTGAAGTGAAGTGTCTGGTTACGCCGTTATAAAAGTATTATAATATATATGTATGTGGGTATATTCTATTCCCTGTCCCCTCCTACCTAACGCTTTGTGCACAAAAACGCAACGATGCGACGGATGCAGTCGAGAGTCGAGTGTCTGACGTAACTATGTTGGACCCCGCGCGCGCGCCCGCAAGAAAACCAACAACTTCTAACGAGGAATCCAACCGTGAATAACCAACGAATCCAACCACTTTTTGGTCCAATCGAACCTGGATTATTTTTCGCAATCTGTAATTCGTTCAATATTTACAAAACTATGTACAATTTTACAAAAATAAATACTTATACTACCGCTTGTATTGTTTTTAACGCAAAATAAATGTATCAAACTGTGCCTATCTAATTGGTAAAAGTAGTTGTTGTAAAAGTTCAAAACCTACCTACTTTATAGTAAAAATTGTGAACTCTGTGTGCTTATATATGGAGAATTATCCGCGTATTTAATTTGTTGTGTAGCATAACTGGACGCATAGTGATTCCCCTCGGTTTTACTTACTCGCTTGAACCTCGATATTTTTCGACTTAATATTTTTTGCGTAAATATTTAAATCGCTTGAATTTGTTTATCTCTGTTTATATTACTGTACGTGTAAGTAAGTTACCTTTACATGCATACGTACCTACTTTGGATACGTATACCTACAACTGTAAACAACCCGTCAAATATTATTTCGTGCGTTACTTAATTAGGTAAATATCTAGTGATTGTGTTTATCTGTTTATCGTTATATCTACGTTCTGTGTGCAAATTCTCAGTTGTTCTCCGCGACATTTTTTCCTCGTTGTTTTTACTGTCCGCGTTATTTAATTGTGACTTTATTTGTAACTTGTATTGAGTGTTTGGTATAGTTACGATTTATTATTTTGTATAACGAGTAAATATATTAAAACTTAAGATGTTACACGCTAAAAAGGAAACGTTCTTTCTTCGAATTAACAATATAGCAGATCATGCTAAGACCGCAGACTTATCTGAAACGGCGAGAGAACAATTCCTCAGTGAATCAGAATCAGTCGATCAGCTGAGAGGAGAGTTTGAACTTATCATAGATAAAATAAATGTGTTAGAATTATTGGTGGATTCAAAATATAATTTAAATTATAACCCGATAATCGCATTTGACGACTTGTATTGTTGAATTAAACGCAAATTAAAAACACTCTCGACTACCGAAGTAAAATTAACTCGCGATAGACCAAAATTACCAGCACTTGAAATACCACACTTTGACGGTGATGTTACCAACTGGTCTATGTTTCATGCCAGTTTCAAGTCAACCGTACACGATAATCCTAGTTTGTCCCATTCTGAAAAGTTGCACTATTTGACGGGCCGCTTAGTAGGCAAAGCGCGTTCTATAATCACAGGCATAGACATTAGCGCTGATAATTACTTATTAATTTATAAAGCCCTTGTTGATCGTTATGAGGATAAGCGACTTATCGCTAATACCTACTTGCAACAAATATTCGATTTAAAGTCCCAGCCCTTAGAGGCGTTTGTGGACAAGCTTTCCGCTGCCGTTTCCGCTCTCAGAAATTTAAAATTAGATAACTTGTCTGACTTCCTTTTATGTACATCGCGTTTAAAAAAATAGATATAGATACTGCTCGCGCATTTGAATCTGATAAACGCGGGGTCGATTTCCCCACATTTGATAGTCTCATAACATTTCTGCGAGATTATATTAAAGTTTTAAACTGCACTAGTGGTAACAAAGCCGTGCCACAAGGCAACAAAAACAATAATAAAACAATAACACATACATTTGTGTCTACTAATATAGACGCCGCGCCCGCACATAAGAAGCATAAATGCTCTTTATGTTCTTCACAACACGAACGTCTGTATAAATGTACTGGGTTTCAAAAATTGACACCTATTGACCCGCCGTAAACACGCTAAATTTAATAATTATTGTATAAATTGCCTTAGTAACAAACATACTCTCCGCGATTGTAATTCTAATTCTTTATGCCGCACGTGTCAGCGTAAGCATCATTCTATGCTACATTTTGATCATTCCGCTTCCGCATCCGCACCCTCACCGCTGGCACATTCCAGCTCTTCTTATAATACTTCTTTTGAGAAGACACCCATGCACCGCGCTGGGGTCCAACTTTCCGCAACCGCGCCGCCGCCGGCTCATTCCGTTATTTCTGCATCTACCGCGTCCCGCGCAGATGACGTTGCGCTATGCACGTTTTCATCTGATTCTACGGAGAATACCATTTCTCCCGCTTTTACTACTGTCGTGCTTCAAACCGCTTGTGTCATTGTAACTGATAATTGCGGCAATGAACATCTTGTTCGCTGCATTTTAGATAGTGTATCACAAAATAATTTCATCACGCACAAATGTTGTGCTCGCATTGGCTTAGCTTCCTTTAATAAATCCGCAGCTGCCCACGTCAAGGGTATTGGAGGATCGTCCAAGACTATACGGGATGCTGTACTAGTGACGTTTTCTTCTCGCTTTAACGGTAATATTAATTGTAAAGTAGAAGCTTTAGTAGTTGATCACATAACTGAAAAATTACCTACCGCACCGCTACTTAGAACTGCTCTTCATAGGTTTAAAACCTTACCGCTCTCTGATGAAAACTATGATTGTCCTGCTGACGTCGAAATGATGATAGGAGCCTCTTTATATCCGCACCTTCTCTTGTCCAACAAGATCAAGGGTTTTGATTCCGCTACCTCACCATTTGCCCTAGAGACCGTTTTAGGTTACGTCGTAACAGGGAATGCGCCCTCTGCATTAGATTCTTTACATTATGTCTCTTGTTGTGCCGTAACCTCTTTAAATTCCTTGGTCGCCAAGTTCTGGGAGATGGAGGAAGTTACCGCACCACCTATGCTTAGTCCAGATGACAAAGCTTGTGAAGAAATTTTTGTCAAAACCACCACTCGTGATGAGAGTGGTCGGTATACCGTCGCCTTACCTTTCAAAGGTGATGTTTTCGCTCTAGGAGATTCCATGCGTACTGCTGAAAGACGATTTCTTTGTTAAGAACGCAAACTAGAAGCTTTTTCCACGCTTCGACAAGCTTATGATGAAGTAATTCGCGAGCACCTTGATAAAGGCTACATCTCAAAGGCACCTCTAGAATATGATGCTCCCTTCTGCATCATACCTCATCACGGTGTCATTCGACAGGATAAGGTGACATCGAAGTTACGCGTTGTATTGGATGCTAGCGCCAAGACAAGCATTATCGCTTAACGATATTTTATATAATGGTGAGAATCTCCAAGGAAATCTTTTTTATATTATTATAAATTTTCGCATCTTCCGTATCGCATTCTCCTCCGATATCCGCCAAATGTTTTTATGCATCGGGGTACGTGAGTGTGACCGCAAGTTTCAGCGCATACTATATCGCTTTTCGCCTCAAGAACCTTTAACTATCTATGAGTTTAACAGGGTTTGCTTCGGCTTAAAATCCAGGCCTTTTCACGCCTTACGGACTATACAACAACTTGTATCCGATGAATCAAAGTCCAATGCTTTCAGCAATGCTACAAAAACTATACATACCGGGCTATATATGGACGATTATGTGTATAGCCTCGATACAGAGGATGAGGGCGTGGTAGTCGCTAGAGAAATGATAGGGTTAATGAAGGCTGGTCAATTTCATCTTAGCAAATGGATGAGCAATTTGCAAATAGTGTTATCATCCATTCCTGAATCTTTTCGCATGTCCGCTGTTAAAGAATTTGATGACGCGACTCCACACAAAATTTTAGGATTGTGTTGGTCGCCTACGACAGATTGCTTCTCTATTAGAGCCACGTTTCCCCCTGAAACCTGTACAAAATGAGCCATACTCTGCTAAACTATGGGATTTTATGGGTTATGTCGCTCCTGTCATATTATATGCCAAGCTACTCATAAAGCAACTTTGGCTCGATAACGTAGACTGGGACGAAGCTCCGTCTGACAACATCGTCAAATTATGGAACCAATTTCGCACTGAGCTCCCTCAGCTGAATGGAATAACCGTTCCTCGCCACGTAGGTATCACTGTAGGAAGTATAGTCACCGTTTTAGGATTCTCTGACGCAAGCGAACGAGCTTATGGTGGTGTGGTGTACCTCCATGTTCAAAATCAAGGACAGCCAAATTCGGTCCATCTTATCTGTGCTAAATCCAAAGTGGCACCGACCAAAACCATCTCTCTCGCTAGATTAGAACTCTGTGCTGCTCTTCTCCTTGCTCGTCTTATACGCGCAGTCATTGACGTGTGTGGTGCTCGTATAGCAATACACGACGTTTTTTGCCTTTTCAGATTCTACAGTCGCTCTATGTTGGATACATTTGTCACCGCACCGTTGAGACACATTCGTCGCCAATCGGGTTTCTAAAATACAAGCCTAGATTTGTCTGCCAAGCACTTTTATCACATTTCAGGTATTGAGAATCCAGCTGATTGTTTATCACGTGGACTTTCACCCACTAATATTTCTGATCATCCGCTTTGGTTTAAGTGTCCATCCTGGGCTATTTCGAGCCCTACAAATTGGCCTATTTCCGCGTTTAACCCGTCTACCGCTTTATCTGATCCTCCAGAACAGAAAAGAATCACACTTGTGACTTGTAATTCTTAGCCTTCGCTCATTATAGATCAAAACGCGTATCTTCCTGGAGTAAATTTTTACAAATTGTAATTTATGTATTTCGTTTTCTTAAAATATTACCGCGCCGCGAAACTAATTTTGTGTCCACTTCAGACCTTGAATTTGCGGAAAAAAGGATTATCCATGAAATTCAAATGGTTTATTTCGCTAATGATATTGCTGCTTTGAAGACTGGCAAGACTTCTAGCCGCCACCTTCAACGGTTAAAACCGTTTATCCGCGACAGCATTATTAGAGTTGGGGGCCGTTTGACCCACTCTGACTTGTTATTCGACCATAAACATCCGATTATTTTGCCACGCAAAGATCACATTTTGAATTTATTGGTTGATTACAATCACAAGCTCCATTGTCACGCAGGTCCAGATTTGTTGTCGTCTATTCTGCGTCAAAAATACTGGATTCTTTTCGCTCGCAATCTGATACGCAACAGGGTGCATAAATGCATTCCTTGTTTTCGGCTTCGGATCTTGCTGGCGATCTTAGTACAGCTTGTTTTATGTCGGCTTTCAAGCGTTTTTTGTCGCGACGCGGCCCCGTTAGTCACATCTACTCAGACAACGGGACTAATTTCATAGTCGCGAAGCTTTCGTTGTCGGAGCTTCCCGAATTCCTCACTTCACGAAACTATAACGCTGATTTTGCACATATTGTAGCTGAAAATAACATCACATTGATATTGAATACATCTGCGGCAAGCCACTTTGGTGGCAATTGGGAGAGCAATATAAAATCTCTCAAAACGTTATTATTTAGAGTCATCGGTGATCAGACGCTCTCGTTCGAGGAGCTCAGTACTGTTCTTGCGCAAGTAGAGTCTGTCATGAATACGCGCCCCTTGTGTAGGACAATTTCTAGCGATCCATCCGAACCGCTAGCGTTGACACCAGCGCATTTTCTAAATTATACCCCGCTTAAATAATATATATACCCGCGCCAGACGTTGATGAAGACAGGCTTCATGTTCTTTCACGTTACGCTTTACTGGACAAGTTAGTGCAGTCCTTTTAGAAGCGGTGGAGAACTATTATCGAGGAAGTTTTTCCCGCAGTTGATGGTGTAATTTGCACAGTAAAGGTGAAGACTACAACTGGATCATATTTGCGTCCAGTTGTGCGTGTCTGTCCGCTGCCAAACTAAAATTTAATTATTTGATTAAAATTTCGCTTAAGTTTAGTTATAGATAATTTAAGATTAGGTTTACTAATGTCACGCATCCGCTATCGTTTGATACATTTATCGCTAAGTTAGATATTTAGTTTCGAACATCCCTTTAGTTTGTTTCCTTGAAGGGAAGCCTTCAAGCGGGGGGGAATGGTTACGCCGTTATAAAAGTATTATAATATATATGTATGTGGGTATATTCTATTCCCTTTTCCCTCCTACCTAACGCTTTGTGCACAAAAACGCAACGATGCGACGGATGCAGTCGAGAGTCGAGTGTCTGACGTAACTATGTTGGACCCCGCGCGCGCGCCCGCAAGAAAACCAACAACTTCTAACGAGGAATCCAACCGTGAATAACCAACCAAGTAAGTGCACAGTCCTTTCCTTCCTTCATACAGTCCACTCCTATTTTTTGAACCATTTTATAAAAATAGAATTTAAATCTTTCTACCGCGCAACCAGTGTCTATTTGTATTGTCAAAATAATAGTCAGACAGAAAGAAGACAGACAGACAAAAATTCTATAAACTGATCTTTAGGCATAGGTATCGTGCAGTGAGCTTAAAAATTATTATTTTGACATTACAAGTAGACACTTCAATTTTATTTATTTGAATGTATTGATTACAAATACTTAAAATTCAAAATACACCACAAACTACCACTGTCTCTACGAACCATTTTGACTCATCCTAAGGTTGCCTGGAAGTGATTGTATCTTGCAATAACGCCGCCCTTTGTACATTATCTGTTTGATATAATTATGTATATCATGTATCTTTCATTGTAATAATGGTGTACAAATAAAGTGTTATCTATCTATCTATATATTTTGCTTGTTCATTTGAATGTGGATTTTCATAACATTAGTCAAATAGGTATAAATCTTTTTAATAGAAATTTTGTGACATAAGGTTTTAACATGAGTTTATGCTTTAAGTTAGTAAATTTGTGAATTTGAGTATGTATTAAATGGATGTAGACGAAATCAACCAAAACCCTTTTACGAAACAACACACTTTTGAATTAATAAGTAACACTTCATTATTTCAATTATAATCTACAACCATAGCCTTAATAGAAAATATAATAAAATTACTAGGTAATAATTATTGAAATAATAGGGAATATGCATGTATTTTTTTTTAATCTTTTATTGACTTGTTCCATCATTCTACTCTAATAAAAAATCTAAATAACCTTGGCAATGTTCAAATTAATTTTTAAAATAACATTGAAAACATCGATAAAATTTGATCGGTTTGAACGCCGCCATATTTCGCGGGCCTTGGATGACGTCAGATCCTACGCTCAGTGTTTGTTTCATAAACTTAGTATACTTACTTGAAGGGTTACAGTAATTTTATACCAATTTTCAGTTGTAATTACAATTTATTGTAATTAATAGACGATGGATATAGTTAAAGAAACATTTTATAGGTATTGCCTTGTCCCTAAGTGTAAAAACACTAAAGGAAGTACACCCAATACAGTATTTTTTCCTGTACAAAATAATAATGTAAAATACGAAAACAATGGTGTAAATTAATGAGAAGAGATGAAGTATCTTCAATATCGTGTTTATATTGTTGTGAAGATCACTTTAATGTTAGCATATTACAATTTCATTGCTAGTATACTGTGAATTAGTCAGCAGTAGGTCATTTATGTTTCTTTTAAATATCAAGCAGAAGGCAACTTGCTTGTCTACTTAAACTAGGTTACAAAAGTCCAATAAAACTTCATAAATATAACGAACTATACATATCTTACCTATCCGTTAGATTATAATATAACAAGTATTATGATAATTACCTTGCAGCTTACACTCCTTTGACCTCAGTGGACGTAAAATCTGGATTTGATGCAAAATATATAGTCATCATGAATGCATCTATTTTCGGTAGATTGTCCGATTGTGCTTTGACAAAACTACATTAAGTCGTCGTCCTAGATGATTTCTAATATCACTAGAATGCTGAAATTGCACTAGCTAAGGGCAAAAACCACAGGAACACCTATCTTTCTCCGTAACACTACGAATATAGGCGCCGATAAATGACAGAATGGGGAATTTGACGTCATGTTTTGTTTCGACCAATAGATAAGCGTTTTGCAAAGTTGAATTTCGCTCCCTTATTTTGCATATTTTATTTAATATTTTTTTACAATTAAAGACAAACTAAATAAGAAAATAATTGTTTAGACACAATATGTGGACAATAAAATTCAAGAGAAAATTAATCAAGTAAATTTAAACAACATGCATATTCCCTAATTTATATCTTCAAAAGTGACAGTTTGGTAATCTAGTAATTCTATCAAGTTGCTTTATCACCTACTAGTGTGGATGTGCACTGAACCATGTGTTGTCAGATCGGTATCAGCTAAACGAAGTAAGAAAAAGGTTTTAATTCATTTACTTTTGTATTAGATGGTCATTTTGTTAACTTTTCCTTTATTGCGACTAACCCCTTATAGCATCCATACGGCCGCCATATAAAAATCCTTATTGTTTTATATAATTTGTTCTTGATTTAACCGAGTTTGATAAAATAAACAACACAGGACACCAAATCTTATATGAATTAGATACAATACCCATTATAATTGCATTAGACTTATCTTTATTTTGAAGTGCGTTCTCATTTCTTATTGTTTCAAAAACAATTTGTTTAACGACATGCATTTATTACGACACAAGTTGGTAATTCGCACAAGTTTCTACATAACTTATTTATAATTTTTAGGGTTCCGTACCTCGAAAGGAAAAAACGGAACCCTTATAGGATCACTTTGTTGTCCGTCCGTCCGAAGGTCTGTCTGTCTGTCAAGACCCTTTTTCTCAGGAACGCGTGGAGGTTATACCAAATACTCAGGTCTACTGTCCCTTAGAGCTCTAAAAAAAAACAAACTTCTGAGACACGGCAATCAAAAGATACAGCCGTTTATGCCGCAAATTTCCGCAAATTTTCGACACTCACAAGGGAATCAAAACTGACACTACTTACACACAAGTGCAGTGATATATTACAAACAGCACTTGAGGCCTATCATGCATTTGTGGTATCTAAACTCAGATAATAATATGATATAATTATGTATTCACACGGGAACGTTTCGACCAGGTTGCACTGGCCGTGGTCACAGGCTGACACCGAGTCATACCTTTTTCGTGATCGCGTTAATTCCCGTGTGAATACACAACAAATAGTATTATTGGTCTATTTATTAGTACTAGCATAAGAGTTAGTAATTTAAGTTACATTTTCTACGCCATGAATTGAAGATGGCAAATGTGTTGGATGTATTTTTGTAGTATATTTACAAACTTTGTATTACCACATTTTAGCATATAAACGAATTGAATTAAATATTAAGCACGCGTCACATCAATGGATGTGCTCGTGCATTATATAAATAATAATAATATTCGAATATATAATTCTTTTTAGCTTAACATGATGTATATAAAATATATGATATTAAACATACACTAAGTTTTTAATTGGAGCCGACACGTGCTAGAGTGGAGACCGCGATTAGGCAAACGTAGTGTAGGGCGCCCTGCGGCACAATGGACCGACGACCTAAAGAAGGTGGCTGGCAGCGGATGGATGCGGATTGCCCAAGACCAGGATGGTTGGCGCTCCTTGGGGGAGGCCTTTGTCCAGCAGTGGACGGCGATAGGCTGATGATGAAGTTTTTTATTATCGTATTCAATACTCTTTCAATTCTATTAGAACCTTTTTTTTTTTTTTTGTGTGGAAACCCCCACGGGTCATCACCTCACCATGGCTATCGGTGAAGTGGTATGTCGGAATCATCGAACCGACTAAAACCACACGGTGTTCCGTCACAAGTGAGTCTATCGCAAGGGACTCGGGTATACTCTAAGAAGGAAGTCCCCGAGAACCCAGGCAGACTTTGGCAGCCCTCAAGCAGAGGGCAGCCACACCATTGGTAGCGGAGGGCCTTGCCCTCCTTCCGATTCAGAGAGGCGCACGCGGAACACGTCGCGCTACCGTCTCGCAGGCCTGCTTCTGCTAGGGTAACGGGCAGCCTCACCCGTTACCCTCAGGCCAGCGCTCATGGAGGCCGGAGATCATTCTGCGCTCTCCGGCGCCTGGTGCGTCTACGGAGTCCTCTCCCTTTCCCTTTCCGCCGCCTCTTAAGCGGACATCACTTCCTCACAAAAAGAAGCGGCGGATTCCCACGCACTCTCACTTTGGACCATGGACAGAACCATGGTCTCCAGCGAGAGGCTTCCCACACTGATAGCCGCCGTGAGGTCGCGGCGCTGTTGCATCCACGCTGAGCACTCCACAAGAGTGTGGAGTACAGTATCCTTGCAACAGCCTCCGCAGTGATGGCACGCAGACAGGTACTTTCCGAAACAGCCGTGGTCGGTCAGCACATGCGTCAGCCGGTAGGAGAGGCGGCTGTGCTGTCTCTCCAGCCAATCCTCCATGATAGGTCTTACCGCCACGATTGTGGCGTGCCCTGCGCTCGCTCAAGTCAGTCTTTCCACTCTGCCATTAGGACCTGACGGAGCTGAGACCGTTGCACCTCAATTCCCGAGGAGTGGATCCCAGCTCTCGCTCCTTGCGCCATTGATACAACGACGCAAGTGTCTTAGCCTTGAGGTCCCATGGTGCAGTTCCGGCTAGGAGACTCGCCGCTTCGAAGAAAACCGTGCGGTATCCCCTGATGACTCTGACGGCTATCGCTCGTTGTGGTCGCCGCAATATGGCAGCATTGCGGGCCGTCAGGGTTTCCGCCCAAATAGGGGCGCCATATAGGGCCATGGACCGCAAATTCTATTAGAACCTAATCATCAAGCAAATCTAGTTCTCTACTACCTATATTTACAAATAAAGGGTATCACTGCTAATTAAATACCTTACCTGCCATTTATCCCAACATTTTCTGCACCACTGTCTGATCGGACACACGTGTCTCACAACATCCATCTTTCCAAACCTTGCTCGTGATTGTTCTTCAAATTTTGTGACCTATTCGTATGTTGTTAACCATATGTAGGGTCCCATATGTAGAAATAAATTAGCGAAAGCTATTTCTCAATTTACCTTAAGAACGTTTGTCGGTACAGCCAAACAATGTTTATCTTACTAAGATCAATATATATATTACAGGCTGCTCTAGCTCGTAAGCATAACATAAAAGATGTGTTGTGTTATACGAATTAAGGCATAGACACAAAGAGGGTGATCTGTTTTCTTTAGAAAGTACTAAGAAACCTTATTTTAACTTGAGATAGAAATATGCAAAAAAGGTTATTAAAAGGTTATCCAAAGTTGGAATAAATAAATATTGTTCTAACAATTTTGCATGTCACGAAAAAGGTTTTTTGTTAGTCAAATATATATTTTGTTATTTAAGCTATTACAACTTATGTATTATACATATTTTATAGAAGTATGTTTTCTTCGTATCCTTAAACCATATTATGCTACGATCGTATTTCATAAATACATATTTCTATATTTATGAAAGGAAAGCTCGAAAAGCAGGCCTCGATGCTCGAGAAGCAATAAAACGTACCCTGGATAGAAGATTTATTTTGAAGCTACATATATTGTTAGGTCAACTACAGGGTACCTTATGAAAAATATTTTTGTTTTGATATTTATTTTCTAGTTTCGCCGCGGCATCGCTCGCGTGTACACATTTATATATTTTGCGCGGAATCCTATTTTTTCCAAATATAAGTAGCCTAAGTTACTCCTTATAACACCCGCTATTTGCCAGTGAAAGTCCAGTGGAAATCGGTCCACCCGTTCCGGAGATTAGTCGGAACAAACAGACAGACAGACTGACAGACAGACAAAAAGTTTAAAAACTGATTTTTAGGCATAGGTATCGTTCTTAACTGTACGATCTTAAAAAAATATATTATTTTGACATTGCAAACAGATATAGTATTTACCATAGCTTGTACTACCGGTCCTAGGACGCAGTTTAACATATGTATTTGTATACTTTTTTAATTATTGTAACAATATAATTATACCTAATCGTAACCACCTTACAAAATTTAAACAGAAGCCAAAAGACATTCACCCATTTATACTAATTATGTAGGCACCTTAACACATACACAGAAATGCCTAGACCAATGTAAATAGGCTTAACCACGCATACAGATTTTGGCACTAAGCGATTCCACGACCACGAATGTTGCATTCTACATGATCTACCACCACGCCACAGAGGACGGCATTAAAGTGAAATTAATTACTTTAAGAATACGTGGTAAAAATGAACAGATGATGCCACATTGATGATGATGATGATACATTATTTGATAGGTTTGCCAAAAAGGCATCCCAAAGCTTCCGCTGCACAGTGTGGTATTTAGTATCAAAACCTGGCCAAAAATCGTTTTTCTTTTTATTTGTTACTGGTATTGTATTGTAATTCCTTAATAAGTTAAGTTCTTGATGCAACAAAAGCCGCAAAGTGCACAGAGCTCGTCCGTCACAGCGCGCTACATAATCATTCGGAAGTTACCGTTCGCTCTAAGTGGTCGTGTGATTAGTCGAAACTCTCGCATTTTATTGTTTTAAAAACTCTTGTGGTTTTATGAAACTTCAATTTAGTGGTTATGTTTGTGATGGATACTTCTATGGCAGGTATGTTCTTTACATATTACTAAATATTTTTAATAAAATTCAAGGCAATAATTATCTATAGATCGAAACACTTAGGTGTAAATATTTGTTACCAAAATAATAAAAAAAATATGTTTATAAAGGGTTTTGTTATATTTCTAAACATTTCTAAGTTACGAAAACTATTGTGTAGTGTAATATACTTAGCATAGAATTAAAATTTTAAAAGAATTGCCGCCCCAAACCGCCCCTCTTTTTTTAGTATTTTTTTTTGTTTAATACCATATTCTTACAAATTATTTACTCTTATTCAGTTGTTGTTTATTTTATTATTAGGACCTTCTGGAACCAGATGGATGACTCGAAATGAGCTATATAACATCATACAGCACTCAAATAAGTTAACATTTGATGGAAATCTTGAATATTTGGAACAAGAATTGATAAGCTATTATTCTGAAGATGACACAAGGATATCTGATATGAAGCAAAAGCTCTCTGCTAACAAATTCCAATTTAAACAGAAATGGTTAGCTGCTGATAAAACAAAATCAAGATTCGAGAAAGACAATGCTGAGTGGCTTAACGGCACTATATCGATTCCCAGTGCAGGTACGTGAGACACAATATATGCAAACCCTTTATTCTTATTATTATTTTTATTTTTGCGTGTCGGTGTCGTACAAAGACTCTTTAGAAATCTAAGGAGTCTTTGAACAACACCGCACGACCGAGTATTTAAAAAAAAATTACTTGTTGTTGTTACAGGAGTCAGCCCTGGTCGTCCTCAGAAATCTTTCTTAGAATCAAGTGAAAGAAGCAAAAGACGGAAAACCACAGACTTGCGATCAAAAAATGAGGAAGAATTGACGTATGCTACACAAATGAAACTGCGTAAGTCAGGCAAAGTTCATGCTTCGAAAGTTGTAAAAGACCTTACAAAAAGTCCACGAAGAGCAAAAAAATATGTAACAGTAATGAAGAATATAATTAAAAAAAGTGAGCAACCTCAAAAATTATCGCCTGTACAGGCTTTGTCAATGTACACCGAAGCAGGGCTTACTAAAGCCCAATACGAAAGAATTCGAGAAACGAACCAAACCTTTTTCCCGTGTTATTCTATTCTTCAAAAATTAAAAAAGGAATGCTATCCTGAAATTCACCGCGTAACCGAGACCTGTGCTGAAGTGCAAGTGCAAAAGCTGGGCATCATACGGCAATACGACTGATTTTACATCTTGGAGAAGCTGTAAACCATTTGAGTGATAACGAAAAACGATCTTTAGTTTTAGTAAGTAAGTGGGGTTGTGATGGATCTCAGCAGATGCAGTTTAAAATGAAGTTTGAAAATGAAGCTGATTCTGATGCCAATATTTTTCAAAGTTCTTTAGTTCCGCTTCTATTAGTTTACGGGAACGAACAAAAAATTCTCTGGCAAAACCCAACACCATCATCACCTCGCTACTGCCGCCCAATAAGAATAAGATTCATCAAGGAGACAAATGACGTTAAGTTTTACGTTTAAGTTTTGGTCTTTCTTTACTGCATGCTCGCATAAGATTTTTTGAGAGTATTTTACATGTAGCGTATAAACTGCCTGTAAAAATATGGAATGTAAGGCTTACTGCTGAGGAGAAACAAGTAACAGATAATAAAAAAAAAGAAATTCAGGATAAATTCAAACAAAAACTCGGACTTTTAGTGGACATACCTAAAGCCAATTTTGGAAATACAAATGATGGAAATACTAGTAGAAGATTTTTCGAAGAATATGAAACATCAGCGGCGATAACAGGAGTAGATAAACATTTAATATACAGATTAAAAATAATTTTAGATGCATTGTGTTGCGGTTTTAAAATCAACATAAAAGAATTTGAAAAATATTGTCAAGAAACGGCTGAGTTATACGTCTCGCTCTATAGTTTCTACTCCATGTCTCCTACAATGCACAAGGTGCTACAACATGGAGCCGATGTCATAAGTGAAGCTATTCTTCCAATAGGTCAACTATCTGAAGAAGCAGAAGACGCACGAAATAAACACATTAGGTTATTTAGATTAAATTATACCAGAAAGTTTTCGCGCGTGGCTTGCAACATGGATGTACTCAACAGGCTTCTTTTAACTTCTGACCCTTTAATAACGGGTATAAGATGCATCTTCTACAAGAAAAGAAAGCCCTTGTCTTCAGATGTTTTAAATTTATTGTTAGAAAGTGATATAACAAATGTTAGTAATTTTGCAGATAGCGAAAGTGATGATTAGATGCTTTAAAATATAAAAAAGTCTTTGTTTTACCATTCTGTAATATACAATGAATAAAGAACGTAGTTTTATAGCCTTAAGACGTATAAAACATTTTTGACCAGCTTTTGAGACTAAATACCACACTGTGCGCCGTCTAAAGTTCAACACAAACTGTTAAAAAATTAAACTGTCACCAACGAAGCATCGTAAACAAAATTCTCACGTAACCGCCTTCAAGTGGAATTCTTAAGATATTCATATTACCTTAAAGCAGAAAGCGCTTTATATGTCTCGACTCGCTAAAAGGAAGGAATTTGTCTACTTTACGTGTCGTCATGATTTATGCAGCGAGTTTCCGCTGCAGCCTCGAAGTTTTTATAGTCTGTGCAGATGTAGGTGGTAAGTTTCGAGGCCTGAATACAAAATTGGGGAGCGAGCTTATCGTGTTATGAATTTGTGCTTATCATAATTTTATTATAAACTCATAACTTACTATTGGGTAGTAATCAAACATTTGTCCAAGTTCTTTTGACTTTAATTTAAAAAACGTTAATGACTGCACCGGTGGCGCAATTTTTAAAGTACTACTTGCTACTATGCCGAGTCGAGTGCTGCGGGTTCGATTCCCGCACGGGACAAACATTTTAGAGATAAACAGTAATTGTCTCAAGTCTAGGTGTTTGTATCCGTTGTTTGAATATTTGTAAAGTCCCTCGCGATACAGGAGATTTTCCTACATTGACGGTTGTAAGTCTGTTAATTATGATACTTAAATTTAAAAAATAAATAATTATGTAAGTGTTAAACGGAGGTAAGACTCTGTAGTATTGATAGTTACCAATATGTAATAATAACTCATAACTCTTCGGCTGTCCCGAGGGCGTCAACTTTTGGTGTCATATTTTCTTCTTCGACTTCAGAAGTAAAAACACATACACATCTGTAAATATGTACCTGAGCGTGACGGTAAGGCGAGTTGCGTGCTTTTGAAATTTTAAGTTTTCACTTCAAAAACTGCTGAGTGAAAAACTATCTCAGACGGTAGTGGAAGCCATTTTGTCTCCACAATCACGAAGTCCCCTATAACAGGTAATCTAAACTAATATTATAAAGAGGAACCATTTGTGTGTATGTTTGTAATGTTTCTACACAAAAAACTACGCCCTGCTAGTTTTTAATATCTACATGCCTTAACCAAGGCGGAACATGAACTTATTACTTTTATTACTTATGACATATGACCTTTTGTTATCCTGTTCCCGCAAATGAAGCTTCATTTAATTTTATAGCTCAATGTTGAGGCATTACAAATTATTTTACTCTTATTTAAAAACTTAACCACATTTTTTCAACTGTAAAATAGCCTCTATAAAGGACGTAATTGTACTTTTATTTTTTCTATCTTAGAGCTTTTGGCACTTGCATACGTGACTCTGACCACTTCCGACATCATTTCCTTTAATCCCTCTCCTTTGAGGAAAACATTTTCACTTGTACTTATAGGAGACGGGATATTTGAAACGAGAAATCGTCAATTCCGGACTCAAGTAAATCCGGATACAAAGCACCTAGTAGTTTTCGGAGTTAGATCTTGTATCAACATTACTACCCAGTGAGTCATAATTTATTCACTTATATATATGGCGAAGCGGTTAAGCGAAATGGCTAAGGCGTCGGACTGGCGACAATGCACTACCAACGTGAACCCAATCCTAACACTAGCATTTCGCTTAGGTGGAGGGGTTAACAAGAATACTAGTAATGTGTGACCCACCCAATGTGTTGCTAGTATTCATTTTATGTATATAAAAAAAAAAAAATGTGTGTGCAATTAACATACGGCAGAAGTGAAACTTCAGAAAATTAGCATACGAGAGAATGAGAAATAAAAAGTAAAATCAACACAAAAAATTTACTAATGTTAATAAATTTAAATAAAAGATATTGGTCAAATTAACAGATGTGTTGAATAATTAACATAAATTAATTAACCAACGAATTTTAATACCCAAATCCACAAAAATGACACCACGTTGACATTGACACATTTTCTGAAGACAAAGATTATAGGAAACACTGTACACTCTCATTTCTCAGCAGGCTAAATCCTGTTTATGAATATGTTTGTCTCTTTGCAAGATAATAGGAAACACTGTATACTTGTATTCTACCTCATTCTCTCGCATTTTATATCCTATTTATGAAAGTTTGTTTGTCTTATTTGTCTCTTTTTAGTGTGAGTTTTTCGTTTCATCGAATTTCAAATCACCACGATTCTAAAGAAGTTTCACTTCAAAAAATAATAATATATTAAATTAAATACTTGTTGGTTTGTTTGTTTTTTTTTATGGTATAGGGGGCAAACGAGCAGACGGGTCACCTGATGGTAAATCTGTTTGTACTCGTATTTTAAGCGTTGCCTTACCGTTCCGATCATAATTAAATTTTGAATACACGTGCCCAGGGGTATTGAGAAGGGCATAGAGTACCTTCCATCCAGAATAATAATATACTACACTCACGTATAGAAAGGTTTATTTAATTTAGATGCCGATTGAAGTGTATTATCAAAATGAGCGTGGTTTGTGGACAAAGGCGACACTTTTTTATAGAAATCTGTTACATGTTTACAGCTAACACGAATATGACGAAACGATGAACGTTGTCTTGTGAAACCTTGGCGTGACAACTGGTGTTTTTCCGCCGAAGACATGTGGGTAAGGTTGAAATTTGAACGTTTCAAACCTCAAACTCTAATAAATTACACATCTGTACAGTGTACTTGTAAAATTTTGGCCATGCAGCCGCAGAAAAATTAGGAATTTTTTACAATAAGGTAAATTAATTACTTAACATTTTTGTTCTTCTGGGTGACTTTAATCTACTTATCATTACAAAATTAATAAAAATAAATAAATAAAAATGAGTATGGGCACAGATTACTAAGTAGTTACTACGTAACAGATAAATCACTCCCTACAAAAAAGTCTATACCTACCGTTTTAATTACCTACCCTTTCCGAGCGCCGACCCCTGCATGCGAAAATGATCTTTAATGTTCTTAAAACATAATTATTTCTGCCTCGCAATAACGCATGGTTGCGTTGCCGTAAGTGAGTTTAGGGTTACCTCTTTTTATGTAATATTAAATATCTATATTTTTATAAAAAAAGGCTATGTTAATAAAGTAAAGTTTTATTACACAAAAATCGGGTGCGTTACCTGACTTAGAAAAGTGTAACATTTAATACCACGTCCCCGTAAGTTTACTAATACGAAACACTGAACAACGAATCGCTTCTCCGAAAAAACTTATTGCCGAAGCCACGCGACCTTGCTTAACCAAGCCTCTAACGAGAAACATCAATAAACTTAAAGAATTTGTCGTAGCGTGATGTTATATAGCCTATAGCCTTCCTCTATAAATTGATAGTCCATCCAACACAAAATTTTAAGAATTTTTCAATTCGAACCAGCAGTTCCTGAGATTAGCGCTTCCACCAAACAAACGAACTCTTCAGCTTTATAATATTAGTATAGATGTGATGTAGTGATAAATCTAAAGAACAATGTTGCATATGTATATTGTTGATGCTCCTTAAATAAAGTTGATTACCTACATCCAAATCTTTTCCCAATCAGACGCATGGAATTCACGACATGAGTAGATGCGTCGTTGTCCTTGTCGACAATAGTGCCGACAAAATCTAAAAACGAAAAGTTTTGGTCGTCTGGACGCACCGCTAGCGCGGTGGCGTTTTGCTTTTGGATGAAAAAATAAGATACCTAGATACTAAAGATTTTATTTCTCGTAGTTAGGGCATTCTTATAAATATAAACTAATAAAGTATCATTTACTTAATAATTATAAAGATAAGGTATTTAGTACTTACCTAAGTGTATATTTTTTCCATAAATAGAATCTTAAAACCATTTCAAAATTATGTATTTTCTTTACTATTATAAATATTTAATAAGAATGGTAAACCATTATTATTTACTTTTATTACAGAATTAACTATTTGTATTCGAAACAAACACTTGATTAATTAAATGAATTGTATAATTCGAATGGTTTACCATTCGAATTAAGTAGGTATTTGTATATTAAAGAAATTGCATAAAAATCCTTATCTAAAAAACAACTCTATGTAACAGTGAAAACCGTATTAACTCTTATTTGTTTGTAATAAAAACCAAAACATCAAAATAGAACAAAATATATTTGAAAATAAAAACAATTACAAATTTTGTTAATTTTTTCTCTTACTGGATCTACGTCCATGTACAGCACATAAACTACCAGAAACCATGTCAATTTGTCTGTATTTAAAGTATATAAAGGTATAAAAATACAAAATAGAACAAAATACTGCGCGAGACTGCGTATAAGGGCCTCCAGCAGCCATGCGGCCGGTAGTTGTTTAGCGCACGTAAGTACGTCGAATGGCATAGGCCTGGTATGGGTATAACATTCGTTTCTAAACTGTTATTTGACACTCATATTGATAACATCTTATGAAAGGCTCGAAAGGCTCTTTAAATTATATTAAGATTCTCTTGTGTGACTTTAAACATATAAAAACCTTTAAAATACTTTATTGGCTTTTATTCGCAGTTCGCACTTAGAGTAACATTACAGGTATGGAATCCACCCTATAATATAGATACACATATAATAGAACGTATCCAGATACGCTTTTTACGGTCCCTCGAGTACAACACACATGTATATACTTCCGGATACATTTTGAGGTGTAAAGAATTCCATAAACTGCCGTTGTATGACCGGATGAAAGATGTGCGAATCCGATTGGTAGTTCTAGAGATAAGCGCGTTTAAACAAACAAAAAAAATCTTCAGCTTTATTGCATTATACAGTATACATACTTCATCTACATTATATTAGTATAAATTCATTGTAATATTTAATATGGTGGCGCCAGGGCGGACCTGCTTTCTGCATGCGGAACAAACGTTAAACCACCAATTGAAAGTAGTAAACATGTCGACGATAAAGTTATCGTTGTATTATTATCTGTCTTGTACACCTTTCTAAGAAACAACGAGCAATGATCTATTACTTTTTCTTCAGCTTATTAGTATTAGTCAGTATTGTACATACAGCGATTGTACAGAGTTTTTTCAAAGGCCTACATATTACGAGTAGGCGAGGTGTCCAATTAGAGCACTGTTATTTACAAATCAGCACAATCAAATAATGTGTACTTTGTTTGATCAAGTGACATTTCGACTCGGAAAAAGCTTCTTCTGTTGCACTGTTTACATTTTCTAGCTTCCCCATTTTGAATACAATCACATTATGTGTTGTATCAGTTGTGAAATAAATTGCAAGCTGCTATAAGCAATAGAAATGCGCTAGCGAGTGTACGTCAAATTGCTACTTGAAGTTGTATATTTTGAAATTGTTGTCTCAATATTGCTGCCGGTAGAAATTGGTCTGTCTGTGCAATTTTTTGCTGCACTTATGTGAGACTAATAGAATAATAACCTGTCTATAGTTGTAAGATTTTTGTTTTTTTTTTCAATACCTGGTGTACAATAAAGAGTATTATTACGAGTATGTATAAAGATCTCAATCAAGATCTGTTGTGCATAATGTCTGTGAGGAAGATACCGGATTGGATAACGTCACCTTGAGACAAAAACCATCTGATACTTACAGCAATACATCTTTTAATAGACGTAGTCCTGGTTGTTATATACAGGAAAAGGATGATGCATTTCTTACAGCTATTAGTGAACAAGTTCTCAAAGCGATTAAAACTGAGCTGCCACAGATGATATCTCAAATTCTGAATAAAGGTCTATCTCCGATCAAAAATGAGCTGTCAGACTCCCGAAAATCTCTAGACTTTTTGAGTTCAATGCATGACGAAATGAAGTCCATGATTGAAACTTTAGTCAAAAATAATGCATTATTATCTAAGGAGAACACTGCCCTTAAAACCACGGTTTCAGAATTATCCGATAGCCTAAACAACCTCAAGCAGCATTTACGAGAAAACAACTTGGAGATACATGGGGTGCCTGAGCACCACAATAAAAACGTAACAAACCTTGTCCAACAATGCTCCCGGGTAATAGGACTTGACCTAAAAGACGATGATGTCATTAAATGCACAAGAGTTGCAAAGGTAAATAAAGAAAGTAAATTGCCGCGAACTATCATTGTCAAGTTTAGCAGTTTGAAAAATCGATGATGTGATGCCTTTTACTCGGCGATTTATAGATACAATAAAACACACCCAACTGATAAACTTAACACCGCACTGCTAGGGATGGCAGGCGAGAAAGCACCAGTGTATGTTTCGGAGCACCTGTCTCCAACCAACAAGTCTCTGCATGCCGCAGTGCGTAAAAGAGCAAACGAACATGGATACAAGTTTGTATGGGTAAAGAACGGACGTATTTATGTCAGGAAAGGTGAAGATACCTAGTTTATACATATTAAAAGTAAAGAAAGTCTTGATTTCATTTTTTAATATCCGTTTATTTTAAATATCATAATTTTTTTTTAGTAAATTCTGTTTGGCTCTTAACATTAAAAGTGTGTTTATCAATTTATTACCAAAATATCAGAGGTATGAAAAGTAAAGCTATCGATATTTACAATACTGTTCTTAGTAATAATTATGGTATTATTTGTTTATGTGAGACTTGGCTTGACGAAACTGTATTATCATCTGATTGTTTGATGATAGATATTGTGTGGTGCGCAGAGATCGTGATGCTAGGTTTCTAGTACAGTACAATAAAAGCCACGGTGGGGGTGTACTTGTCGCCTATCTAAAAAAGTTCTAAATATCAATTAAATATGACTGGATGTCGGAGGACCTCGAGGATTTGTGGATACAACTGAAAGTGAACAGGAGTTCTACTGTTAACCTGTGTGTTGCTTACATTCCAACTTATTTGCCAGTAAATATTGTTTATGAGTTCTTCAGTCAATGTAATAATACATTAAACAAGCTATCTAATAGTACCACCTGTATCTTGGGTGACTGTAATCTGGGAGATATTGTTTGGTCAACTGAGACGGGTATTCCTCTAAACCACTATTACGAAAAATCAAAATCCTTATATGAAATTTTTGAATACACCACAATACGTCAACTCAATCATACAGTGAATAACAATGGCCGTATACTAGATTTGGCTATTACTGACTGTCCGGATTTATTTAGTATAACACCAACTTTACCAATAAGCTTTATTGACACACATCACCCACCTTTCGAACTTATTTTCCGAACTCATATACACCTATTAACACATAACACTTTAAACAAAAAATTTTGCTACCGCAAAACAGACTACAACAGTTGTAAAAAGGAAATTGAACGAATCGATTGGACAAGACTTGCAATAGACCTAGATTGTGAGGAGTTTGTACAAGTATTCTATAATAACATCTGCTCAATAATTGAAAAATATACACCAAAAACGAAAGTATCTGTTGACAAGTATCCTAGGTGGTTCTCTAAAAATCTTATAAAACTACTAATAACTAAAAATAATGCACACAACCGATTCAAACGATATGACAACCCGAGAGATTATGACACGTTTTCTATGTTGAGAGCTAGGGCCAAGTCTGTCACAGAACAATGCTTTAAATCATATATTGAACAAACTGAAAAAGACCTTAAGCTTAACATAAAAGCTTTCTGGCATTACACTAAAAACAAACGTGTCACCAACAACACTCCAAGCCGAATATTCTTTCAGGATAAGATCGGTGTCACAGGTGATGATATTGTTAATCTTTTTGCCGAATACTTCTCATCAGTCTATCGCACAAAACCATCTAATGGCTATTCTCCTAACTTTCAATCATCCAATTATTCCATTGGAAATCTATGCATAGCAGAAAGTGACCTTCTTAAAAAGTTGCAAACTATAGATCTTTCTAATGGTGGTGGTACGGATGGCATTCCAGCTATCTTCATTAGACTGTGCGCTTCTAGCCTCGTGTCTCCTCTTTTGATTATATACGATAAGTCTCTTAAAGAAGGGGTGTTCCCCAGCATGTTCAAGATCGCTAAAGTTACGCCTATACATAAATCTGGTGATAGGAGTGATGTATCCGATTACAGACCAATCTGTATATTAAACTGGTTTGACAAAATATTTGAGGGATTCATCTATAACCATCTCAGGCATATATTGAGTCCAAGACAACACGGATTTATTGCTGGCAGATCAACCAATACAAACCTTCTATGCTATACCACTTATATTTGTGATTCCTTTAACTGTAAAACGCAGGTGGACTCAATATATACCGATTTTTTCAAAGTCTTTGATCGCGTCAACCATTCTATGTTGTTATTAAAAGTCAAACATGTTGGTATTCATGGAAATTTGAACAGGTGGCTCACATCATATTTGTTAAATCGAACGCAGTTGGTTGCCCTCAGTGGATATGAATCTGTTAAATTCATTGCAACATCCGGGGTGCCACAAGGCTCAAATTTGGGCCCTTTATTGTTTTTAATATTTGTAAATGACTTGCTGGGTCTAATCAACAGCGAATGTCTAGCGTACGCTGATGATATCAAGGTTTTCAGACGTATTTCTGACTACCGAGACTGTGAGGCCTTACAATCAGATATCAATAGTATTGTAAACTAGTGTGAGGAAAATTATATGTCTTTGAATATAAAGAAACGCCAGGCTATTTCCTTCACTAAAAATAAGAGTCCAATAAACTTTCAATATAATTTTAAAGAAAATAACCTTGAAAGAGTTAAGGTAATTCGTGACTTGGGCGTAATGTTTGACTCTGCCATGTCATTTAGGCCACACTATGACCAAATCTGCAGTATGGCTCACTGCATGCTGTCTTTCGTACTTCGTAACTCAAAACCTTTTAAACAAGCAGACTCACTTATCACACTATATTACTGCTTAGTGCGAAGTATTGTTGAATACTGCTTATCTGTGTGTGCTCCAATATACAATACTCACATAGATCGAGTTGTTGATTGAGTCGATACAGAGACGCTTTGTTAGGGCATTAAGTACAAGAAACGGTCTAAGGCGTAAAATACCTCAATATGAAGATCGAATTCAGAAGTTCGAAAGGACCAGTCTCGAGAAAAGGAGATGGGTGGGCGACCAGTGTATTCTACATAAAATTGCAAATGGCACTTTGGATATTGACCTTATAAGTCAGATACACTTAAAGATACCAACACGATCTGTGCGTACTCCGCAATTGTTTATCATTCCTACTTCTAACAAATAGCATATGCTCTCGAGTAGATATTTTCCATGAAAATTATCCTAATTTTAAAAAAGCTTTATATAAAGACATTTTACAGCCGAAGTAATGTGTTACAGTTACAGGTGAAATTACTATTTCATACTTTGTAAATTTTTATATATATATTTGTTCCTTTTTTTTCTCTCTCGCTTATTATTTAAAATTAGAAATAGGTAAATCATTTCTAATATTTTTTATTTCACGGAATATAATCAACTAGTAAATGTGGTGTACAGCTGTAATTGGACTCCAGGTTAACAAATTGTATAAGGTGACTATTAGTTTAAGAAGTTTTTAATCTGTTGTCTGTTTCTGTACCTTACAAATAAAATAAAATAAAATAAAAATACGACTACATATTTATGCGTATATAATTCCTTGCCTACAGCATAAAAGTTCGAGTCAAACTGCACACGACAACTTTTAGAATTTCGGGTAAAATATTTATGATCTTGGGTACATACAAAGGCAGTATAGAAATGCCTGTACCGGTGAAAGAACAGCGATATCTATCCTCATTCATCGAATTCTCACACCCAGATGTAATAAAATTCAGTCAATTTCAATACATGTGTTCAAATTAATAAATATCTGTAGTAGACCTTTACCTAGTGTCTTTATTTTAAGGTTCGAGAAAAAAAGGGTTGTATGGATGGGGTTAGAAATAAAGCTCAGATGTCCGAGCTTTAATAGCTTGATTCAGCAACTTAAATGACGACATCTATGGAGCATTAACTAAGTTACACAAGTTGTTCTTGTTAAAAAAAAGACCCGTGGTATTTTTTTTATTTAAGAATAAAAAGTAATTTACAAAAGACAAATGCAAATGAGTCAGGGCAAGTCTTAAAATTGCAGTAATACGCTTTGAGATTTCCTTGAAATATGAACTCATTTTCATAATAGCTGTAAACATTTTAGAAAATTTGTGAATTTTTAGTTAAAGATTTTGGTGTCCCCCCAGATTTGAGACCATCAATCACAGACAATCAAATGCTCTGATTGATGAAGTTTCAGAGATTTTGACGATTGTACGAGAGTGCGATGAGCCTCCCTTTGAAGAACCATCATAATTAATAGCTCTAAGATTGAAGCGACGCCTACGGTGTCATTTCGTTCAATTAATAGAAAAAAGAAAAACATTTAAAATTTGTTGTTTCCAGAGAGAGAAAAATAACTAATTATTTTAATGTAATGGTTTTCAGCATAATATTATATGATACCAAAAAGGAGTTTAAATAGATATCAACGCTAATTACGAAAAGAGAGGGGGTCATTTCATTTATGGCTTGTTAAGAACTTTCAATAACCCAGTATTATTCGACTTGTATACAAAAGACCATAACGAAATGAAAAAAAAAAACAAAAGTCTGAGGTAGACTATTTCAGAAAACGAACTATAGTGAGTCTTTCTTTGTAAAGAATTAATGCGCAATGTCAGGATGGCTACAAATCATTACTCTTTTAAGGTGAATGTAACAAGATCCTACTCACAAGCTTGGTGGCAAGCATTCGTCCTTATTAGTTCATCAATTAATGTTGTTACAAATGGGTTTATATGTATTTATGCATGTATTATAATTATGTACTAGTAGGTATATTTAAGTAAGCAGGTTAAAATAGCACTTGACACACAAATGTTGCATGTATGTTCTACATGAAACATAGGTATATTTAAGTAGTGTTTGGTCAAATTTTTGTCAGTTTTCCTCTTGTTTTACTATTCATCAACATAATTTAAAATACAGCTATTTCTTTTCTCGGCATCATCCAAAGCTTAGACTAGTAAACAATGCCTTAGGAATTAAATTCGTCTATGTACAGAAGTTAATTACTTTTCACTGACTGAGCGTTTCTATGCCTCTAAATATTTACAAAAAAAGATATTGACTGCCCATACACGTTATGGATTTCTGAAGAAGTTACTTACAGCATACATGTTTATTTTGGCTCAAATCGACTACTATAACGTGGGAGAGCCATGTTTCGGCACGTATGGCCGGCTCGACTCCGCTCGATGCCACGGCCTCACAGAAAAGCGGTTGTGAAGCAATGCTTGCATTGCATTTCGCCGCGGGAGTGAGGTTACCGGAGGCCTTAACCCTTCCCTCTCCCCTATTTCCGTCCTTCCCCTCTTCCCCCCTCTTCTCTTAATACCACCTTAAAAGGTGGCAACGCACTTGTGACTCTTGAGTTACAGGTGCCTATGGGCTGCGGTAGTCATTTACCATCAGGTGTCCCGTCTGCTCGTTTGCCCCCTATACCATAAAAAAAAAACTACAGTTTAAAAAACCAACTAAATGCTACACCATTCTAAACATTATCAACTAACAAAATGGTTTTTTAAACATCTCTTAGGACAGAAAGCGTAAATGTAATTAAAATGCCTCTCATCAGAGATTTTCATCGTCAGAGCCGTTTTCATTAAAAGTTGGGCTACATTTAATTCATCTGGGCCTTCGTTCACATATCTACGTAACTAGATACGTAGGCATACGCCGTTTAATTTCTGTCTCAAGTTAAACCTTCTGATTTACTTCACTGTATTTTTTTAAGGAGTCTTGGAATGTTCTAGTTTTCAGCTTCCTTTGTTTAATAGATCCAGACTAAAGTATACTTAGTATACTATATTATGCTAAATGTATCGACACTGGTAGATAGTGATCTTAACTATTTGCACACTACTTAGTACTATCCCCGAAGCAGGGAACGTTCAGCGGGCGTGGGATGACATGGGAGTTAAGGGGATTCAAGAAAGATTATTGGACGGTGCTTCGGGGGCCGATATAGTTATGTATACACCTGCGGTTCTATGGTGGAGGCCGATGGCCATCATGCTCTAAGTTATTGTCGTTGTACAGGGAGGTTTCAGCGTCATCATGCTCTCAATGATATAGTTCATAGAGCCCTTATATCGGCTAAATTCCCTTGTGTGCTCGGACCTCCAGGTGTGAGCAGAGCTGACTGGAAGAGGCCGTTCGGGCTGACGCTGGTGCCTCAGAATAATGGCAAGTGCCTGATTTGCCTGTGTCACACCGTCCACTTCCCGTCAGCCGCTGTACAGGACGCCTGTTTAAGGAAGAAACTAAAGTACGCGGCCTTGGAGATGTTGTACCATTTCGTGCCCATAACTGTTCAAACCTTGGTCAGTTGGAGTACAGACGCTAAGGGGTTTGTTTTTGAACTAGGACGCAGGTTGAACGAAGTGAGTGAGGACCCGCTCAGGGTCGTTCATGGTGCAGAGGTTGGCCATAGCCATTCTCTGCAGGAGTATTGCAAACATTTTACTACGACCCTTTACGTTTGCAAACAAGCATACTGTTCGTCTGATGAAAAGCAGCTACCTGTGAAAATAAATCCTAGCAACGCTAGTGGTTGACATCTCTCTCTCTCTCCAATGGAACTTTACTCATACGGCAATCAAACGACACTACGCCACATACTATTAAACTACATAAACTACGCCATAGACTAGTACGCTACAAAAAGTACGCCACAAACTACTACGCTATAAAAAGTCACAGTTTACCAACTCTGACTTTTTCCTTTCATTTACAGATTATACTAAAAATACCATTACATTAGATTAATTCCTAACCGGATGGTTTGGGTACAAGGGTGGTGTCTCGGCATAAATTCGTTGAGTACCGCACGCCATCAATTTTGTGCCAGGATATATTATATGAACTTTGATAAGGGTCGGGCTATCTAATTATGAAAACGTTACAACATTTAAATAAGGGAATTTTACTTTCAATAAATTTGGTAAAGGACTGGGTTAAAAAATCAAGTTAAGTCTGTTCTGGTTTTTATTATATTTTATTCTCTAATCTAAACTAATATTATAAAGAGGAAACATTTGTGTGTATGTTTGTAATGTTTTCACACAAAAACTACTGGACCAATTGCAATGAAACTTGGTACGTAGATAGCTGGAAACCTGGATTAACGGGGTCCGGACTTACACACATATTTTATTTTTAGGTAGTAGTATTTAAAGTATTTCTTCTAAACATACAGTTTGTGTATTTGTTCACATTCTATGCATATGTATTTTTCCATTAAAATTACCATTAATCACCAAAAAGTAATTAGTTTTGTTTGTTTTTGTCCATCGAAACGTTGTCCGTAGGCCACGTTCATGAATTTCATGGTTCCATAAAGGAGCCTCATTATCGCCTCTTAATAAATTGTGGTTACATAACTCTGTGTATGCTTGGTTGAAAACTGGTCATGTCAGTCGTCGAAACAGACCGAGCATGGTAATGTCTTTCTGTCAAAGCCGAGGCTTCGATTTCTGTGTCGAACAAACTGGATATTACGGGGGTATTTATATAATGGTAGTTTATCTACTAAAACGTCATCAACTTGTACCTGAGACTGAACTCGATGTGCAAAATTCTGATGAGTAAGTACCTGTAACGGTTGCAGCTAAGGGTTACTAAGGGTTAATTTAAGGACATGTATTAAAATTCTACTCTTTACATTATCGAGATTATTTAACGAGAACAATACAGACAAGTATAATGATGTATACGACTGTTGTTTTGAGATGCCGTGGAATTAATTTTAGGACCATAATAAGAGTTTTCTAGAATAAAAAAAAAATTATGTAATACTTCAAAGGCAAACGATTTTATTCATGTACTAACAACCCGCAACGGCTTCGCACGCAAATTATACACCTAAACCTTTCTCATAAATCACTCTGTCTATTAGTGAAAACCGCATGAAAATCCGTTCAGTAGTTTGTCAGTTTATCACGAACAGACAGACAGACGCGGTAGGGGACTTTGTTTTATAATATGTGCGTGATGTAGTGATAAGTCAGTAACAATAAAAACAAAGTAACATTACCAAAACAATATTAGAAATTACATATTTCACTTTTTGTGTTGATAATAGGTATTTAATATACATGTCTATTGTTAACAACATCAAGACAGGATCTGGCTATAAAAAATCGTGAACAGTGATTTAATATAGACCTAAATCAATAGTTCTTGAATTTACAATACAATATTAATTAGCTAGGTCGTTACAATAACTCAAGACGCTAATAAAATAATGTAATATACGCCTACTAGAAGAATACAGGTTTAGCCTCCACTAGTAATGGTGTCATTGCAATATTAGGTACTTGTGGAGTGACTAGGTTCTTTCATTTAAAGAGACACAGTGAGTACGCTGGCGCAGTATGTAATCGAAGTTCTGTTAATGGTAAGGGCATTTCTATACACAAAAGTCAGTACAAACTGACGTATGTAATTAGAGTTAGACCTATTGATTTCAGGCCCTACAACCTTTTCATAATACAAGGATTATTTGATTCAAAACAAAAAAAAAACGTTTTTACGAGGGCAATAATGGCTAAGCCACCAACTTCACAGTTGATTGTTGATTCACTCTTTGTAGCAAGAAGATTGATAAATATTACTATTAAAACCTATCTATAAACCTATTATAACCTAATTATAACCTATTATCAGATGAGTAGATCTACATTTTTGAAATGATGTTCACCTTTTATACTTTTGTTTCTTTTAAACTTCTAAGTTTTGTACTATTTAAATTTGGCTAAGTGATAGAGATAATGTTATCTATTTGATTCTAACTTCTAAACTCAAAACCACTTTAAAAGTTTGAAAGAAAATGAAACCGTGAAAGTAAACATTCGATAGATTGAACCAAAATGAAGGTAACATTTTTTGCGTCCAGTTTCGGTTTGTTTGCTTGGAACGTACTTCACATTCTCTCGGAACGTTTTAAGTACGGTCGGCATTCGAAAGCCTTTGCTTTTTTGTTTAAATATATACTTTGAGTTTTATATTGGAGTAAATATTTAAATCGTTCAATCGAGTGTTTGTCCTTTGTTATGTTGTCAGTCATACTCTAACACCTGTTTTGATTGTTTAACGAAATGTGTAGTAGTTGTTTTGCATCAAATCTGTGACACGTTATTACAATCATGTATTGTGTATGTCTATCACATAATTTCTTACGTATGTCTCTAACGATATTTTTGAATCACAATCTCAGCGTATTGTCTCTCGTTAGAACAACAGAGCAAGCAACCAGCTATCCCTTGACACGAATCAAAGACAAAAATAAATAATTTGTTATACAACTCATAGTAGATAAGAATAGACATTATTTGTGATACACAGTTTATACATCAACTTGAAGTGACTAACTATACTAGATACTAGGTTTTTGTTTTAAGGTATAGGGAGCTAACGAGCAGACGGGTCATCTGATGGTAAATGACTACCACCGCCCATGGGCACCTGTGACTCAAGAGCCACAAGTGCACTCACGCGGCGAAAAGCAATGCAACATTGCTTCACTGCCGGTTTTTATCGTTTTATGCCGGTATTTAGGTATATATATATATATATATATATATATATATATATATATATATATATATATATATATATATATATATATATATAAATACGTGCAGAGAATTCTTTGTACCCGTTTTTAAGCAAAATTTTGCGCACGGAGGAATTTGAAATTAGGACTACTCAAAGTATATATGTAAAAAAAGTGCAGAAAGCAAAAAAAAAAGTTAAAAATAATCCGGTACATAAAGCTATAGGCGTCCAGTAATATTTTCACCTGTTATGGTGCAAAAGTCTATACAATGTCAGATCAAGTTATACGGGTCAATGAAATAAAACATGACATTAAAACAGTCGAAATTCAAACGCCACGTGATCCCTTATACATACAAGTATAAATACATTAAATACCTTTATTTATATATTTCTTCTGTGGGTGCGTATGTTTCTGAACTCCTCCTAAACGGCTGGACCGATTTTGATGAAATTTTTTGTGTGTCTTCAGGTGGATTTTAGAATAGTTTAGATTTACAGCTGGACCCGGTAGATGGCGCTGCGATAGGGTAACAGATATAATATTTTTTACGTTCCGGCAGGACGTCTGTCGGGTCCGCTAGTACTATTATATTTATTACAGTAATAAGTTAAACCGCCACATATCAAGACCTTAAAAAATCAGGTGATGACAACGAGTTCTTCGTCACAAAACTAGAACAAAAAACCAACTTTTTTTATAAAAAAAAAAAAGAAAAAAAAAACACAATTTATTGTGTACACTAAGGTCATAAACTAACGATCAAAAGTACACAGAGCACACAATCTATGAAATAAAAAAAAATAGCTTAAATAAAATAAATAGGGATGAAAACTTAGAATATAAATTAAAGTGCCTATCAGTTCGTAATTAATTGTAATTTGCGTTGTTGTAACCATCAACTGGTTATTGGCCAAAAAATTCGCTTATAAAAAGAGAGATGAAAGATCCAAAAAATCCCAGGCTATGGGCTATACTTACCTTACTAGACGTTTACAGAACCATTGCAAGTGTCTCTCATATGACTTATGTAATTTAAACTAAACCCGAACACAATGTTTGGTGCGAGCATACATCTAATAAATTATGTTCGAACCAATCCGTGTCAATACAAGGAGGATCTTTGACCGATGATAACTTAGGCCACTGTCTAATTAATCAAGGGTGTTTAATGCTAGACAAATGGAACATCGTGTATTAGAATTACACATTACACACTGATCTTTAAAACAAATTATGAAAATGATATGGTTTAAATTCTTCTACAGATCATCCGACGAAACTTTAGACTTTTGAAATATCATAATAGGGAATATGCATGTATTTTTCTTTTATCTTTTATTGACTTGTTCCATCATTCTACTCTAATAAAAAATATAAATAACCTCCACAATGTTCAAATTAATTTTTAAAATAACATTGAAAACATAAACATAAAAATTGATCTGTTTAAACGCCGCCATATTTCGCGGGCCTTGGATGACGTCAGATATCACGCTCAGTGTTTGTTTCATAAACTTAGTATACTTACTTGAAGTGTTACAGTAATTTTATACCGATTTTCAGTTGTAATTACTATGTATTGTAATTAATAGACGATGGATAAAGTTTAAAAAACATTTTATACGTATTGCCTTGTCCCTAAGTGTAAAAACACTGTAAGAAGTACACCCAATACAGTATTTTTTTTTTCCTGTACAAAATAATAATGTGAAATACGAAAAAAATGGTGTAAATTAATGAGATGAGATGAAGTATCTTCAATATCGTGTTTATATTGTTGTGAAGATCACTTTAATGTAAGCATATTACAATTTAATTGCTACAATAGTGTGAATTAGTCAGCAGTAGGTCATTTATGTTTCTTTTAAATATCAAGCAGAAGGCAACTTGCTTGTCTACTTAAACTAAGTAACAAAAGTCCAATAAAAGTTCATGAATATAATACTATACATATCTTACCTATCCTTTAGATTATAATATAACAAGTATTATAATAATAACCTTGCGGATTTCACTCCTTTGACCTCAGCAGACGTAAAATCTGGATTGGATGCAAAATATGTAGTCATCATGAATGCATCTATTTTCGGTAGATTGTCCGATTGTTCTTTGACAAAACTACATTCAGTCATCGTCCTAGATAATTTCTAATATCACTAGAATCCTTAAATTGCACTAGCTAAGGGCAAAAACCACAGAAACACCTATCTTTCTCCGTAACACTACGAATATAGGCGCCGATAAATGACAGGACGGGGAATTTGACGTCATGTTTTGTTTCGATCAATAGTGAAGCGTTTTGCAAAGTTGAATTTCGCTCCCTTATTTTGCATATTTTAATTAATATTTTTTGCAATTAAAGATGAACTAAATAAGAAAATAATTGTTTAGGCATAATATGTGGACAATAAAGATTCAAGGGAAAATTAATCAAGTAAATTTAAAGAACATGCATATTCCCTATTTAGTTATCTATATTTTTTTAAGAGACTATCGCTTGGTTTGTGAAATGCAATCAGCATTTTAACGCAAACATTAGCTAATCATATGTCAAATCTCTTGTCATATTGATTTGCTGAAAGCATGATTATGCACTTTGATTTGATCATCGGATCACCTAACAGACGTTATGTCAAATGTAAAATTTTACTGCAAAATCTTATTTCAAATGCCTTTCGGATGTTCATGAATCGGTCATAGATTGTGAATTTTTCTACTACCAACTTGACAGCTCTGTTACTTGAACAATTTTTGATCAGCTTTTCAGAAACCGAGTGTATTAGTAATATAAAAGTTCGATTCGGGAGAGAAATAGAACACGTCCTTTTAGCAACGAATTTATTTCTCCGCCATAATCGCATGCATGTACAGCATGACATCATTACATAGGTATTCTTCCACTATAGTAATGAGGGTTACGCATTACTTGTTATCCGATTTGTCTAATCTAAATGTCTATGTCTGTGTTAGGAATGGCTTCAGCCCGTTCATGTCAGTAGTATACTAGGTAGGGTTGAACTTGCAATCACTGGGATGCAAGTTCAACTCTTTAGCCTTAGCATTAAATAAATTTATATTATATATATATATATATATATAATTTAGTTTACAGTCAAGCACAGGGCCCGCGTGATGGTATAAAAAACTTACGCTTAACTTAACTTGAATAGGTTTTGATGAAACATTACCTGTATTATTCAACCCTTTTAACTAAGTAAAATGCACTCCTACATCTAAACTGAATGTAAGGTGCATTCAGTTAGAAATTTTATTTAAAAATAAAACTCACGCGCTAGGAGTACTCTCTAGGGTTTACGTTACAAACATACAAATAACGGATGCAGAATACACCCAGATACAGAACTGTCTAAGTAAATCAAAAAAGTTATTGCCGTACATAAAGTATTGTATCTTTATTATTTGAAAATTAGTTGTTATAAAGTAAATAAAAACAAGTTTGATGTTAAGGATATACTGATATTATCTGACAGTAAATGTGTTTACACTAAAAGAAATATGAAGGACACATTAAAAGTTTTAATCTTAATTTGATGTATAATAACTTCTAGCCTTATCATTTCTCTAACTATTATTTGATTATTGTAAGAAATATCAACAACAAAAAAATACTCGCTTTTTTCCGATTCTATACAAATCGTTAAGTAAGTATTCTCATTACTAAATTAGACTAAGCGAATTAACGTCATTGCTATCGCAAATAGACTACTTAATCCACTGCTTGATAGTATCCTAACAAGCAGTGGATTAATTCGTCTATTTAATCACTACATTATTTTAAACCACCACAGTTGTAAAGAAGAATTATACTTAAATACACACCATAAACACCAGAGTTATAACCGACTGGACTACTGGTCTCGTGGTTCGTGATCCTTACTGCTGAGCTGGAGGTAGTGGGTTCGATTCCCACCCAGGACAAATGATTGTGTGATGATCGTTATGACTTGTTCGGTGTCTGGGTGTAATTTGTCTATAATATGTATGTATTTAGAAATATATAAGTATATTTATCAGCAGTCTGCTTACCATAGTACAAGCTCTGCCTAGTTTAGAATCAGACGGCCGCGTGTGAGAAGCGTCAAGTTATTATTTATATCATTTACGTGTCATCCGATCAACCTCATCTCCCTTCTTCTAAAGCTTTTGCAACTCAGGTCCAGGTCAAGTCAGTCATCCCTCAGTGGTGGTCATGACTCATCTCTCCGTCTCATATGTACTTGACTTAACGTGGGAATAAGTTAACAAACTCCCTTTAATATATGTAGCAGAACAGAAATCTGAATATAAAAAATGTCGATGAGAATGACAGGAAATAATTACTGTCCCATTTCATCAACGAAATCTTTAAAGCTTTCTTCTAAAATGAACCTCTAGAGTCTACTTCTATTCACATTCATGGATTTCAGACAGCCAAACTTCGAATTCAATTTTAACTTTGTCAAACTCGTAATGTACTCGTCTCCGGTAGTATGCCTTAGGGAGCTACCTGACGGATAAAAGGGCTAAACTGTTTTGTTTTCTGTGATGGATCCGGCATAAACTTTCATTGTCATTGTCCTAAGGGACTTGAGGGAGTAGAGCCCTGTCTTGTATGGATTACTTTCGTTTAAACTGATCATTTTGCATCATGATATGGATTTAACTTTAAGGCCATGTTCATATGCCGGGCGTTGAAAGCACGTCAGTAAGAACACGAATTTATTCAAGTCGTTCACATGCTAACGCGCGTTTCGATCCAACGTGCTCTTGACGAGGCGCGAATGCTTACGGCGTTGACGCGCTGTGAGATCATTGGTTTGCCGTACACTCGTGCACAAGAGCGCGCATTTTAACGCGCCAACACGTAATTTTAATAAAAGCATTCGGCCATTTGAATAAAGGCTGTATGCCGTTTTTCACATAGCATGAGTTCGACGACATTTCATGTCATATATTTCTCGTGGTTTATTTTTGTATAAAATAAAAATATAAAATATAAGAAGTGAACCCGAAATGATAGAGAAATAAAAATTAGTTGGCGTTGACGGGCGTTGGCTACACGTCATGTCATAGTCGTAGGTTAAAGATGTTTTCCTTTTAAAGTGGCGTTAGCGTAATTGTTAAGGCGTTAGACTTGCGATCAAGTGGTTACGGGTTTTTACCACAGCCAGACTAGTAAAGTGATAGCCAAGTTACTAGTATTCTTTAAAAACATCTGGGCAACCAATTACATTACTCAAAAATTAACACATTGTGATCGCAATAAGAGTTTCCCATATCAGGTCTGTTCGGAATTTCATCACTTAAGGATTTAAAACAAGGGATAGAAATTTGTCTAAAATGTCTTTATATTTAAATTTAGAAATTTTAAATTTGATAGATGAATATACGGTTAGAAACCAAACTTTACTGTATCACTTTTTTGTGAAAATTTACTCTTTAATGGGGTAAAATACGGAATGAAAATTAATATGAAAATTAAATAATGAATAAAGTTTAAGGATCAATTTAAAAAAAAAAGTGACATAGTAAACTGGTACTTTTAACCTTGAGCTCATCTACCAATATTTACATTTCTAACTACAAAAATTACTGAAGTTTATACAAAATTTCATCTCCTTCTTTAACCTTGAGCGTTAAGATGAAATGTATAAACTTGTGCTCGGGGATGAATTTTTAAAAATTCCTTTTTAGTGCGTACTTAAATGGTTAAAAAGGTTGTAAATAAAGAAATCTTCTCGGAAACACCTTACGTTGCATCTTAGGAAAACATTTTATTATTCACCGGGGCTAGCGGTGAAGTGGGATGTTGGATTAGAACTGACTAACACCACACGGTGTTCCATCCCAGGTATTGCAAGAGACTCAGGTGTACCCTAGGAATGAAGTACCCGAGAACCCCGGCAGACCTTGGCCTCTTAAATACGTTCCAGATCACAAAATAATTGAAAAAGCTTTGTGTGTAGTGTATTAATAAACTTAGGCTATGTAATATTTACCCAATAGTCTAGATAATATTTAAAAAACATTTTTTTTTCTTACTATCTCTTGATACAATCATATTAGCAGATATAACATAATTTAAAACTAAAATGACGTTGTAATAATTTTTTTCGCCAAAAATACTAGCTACGAATGTATAGAATATGTGTTTTAAGATTAAAGTTATTCATAAAACGCCTATGCAATAATAAAAAAACCTGTGCTAGTACATTGCAGTAAAAATATATTAGGCACTATTAAGAGTCAGTTATTATAAAAGAATAGAAAGAGTTCGTAGGTGTAACGATATTTTTTTAGACAAACTTGAATATGAATCTACCGTACATAAAATATATGGTACAGACTTCTTACCCTTATAGCCAGACACATATAGACGAGCCAGACAGTGATTCTCGTCTTTGATTTCTCTTTTATTTTCACACCCAAAATAATAACTTCAGACACATCTCACACACGGCCGTCTGATCCCAAACTAGGTAGAGCGAAGAATTGACATTCTGACACGAATTTGAAAGAACTGAATGAACAAAAATTGGTAGTAGTAACAGGAAAGAAAACATTGATAGACAACATACTTTATTTAAAGTTATCAAAAATTCTTTTTATAACCTTAATCTATAAAATAGGTATTCTATATTTGAATTTTCACCAAAGCTACATATTATGGTTTTAATATTATAGTTTACATTTATGGTTGTTGATGATCCTAAGCGGTACAGAAACCCTTAATAACAACTCCACACATCTCACACACGGCCGTCTGATCCCAAACTAGGCAGAGCCTGTGCTATGGTAACCAGACTGCTGATAAACATAATTATATATATATTTCTAAATACATACATATTATAGATAAATTACACCCAGACACATAATAAATTATCGTGCTCATGCCCACGACCTCTGGCTTAGCAGTCAGTGTCACTAACCACTAGACCAACAGGCCAGTCAAGTCAGTCCTTGTGCGTAGTCCATCGATTGTATAATGGTTTTTGTTCCCAAGTGAAATGTTTCCAATGATACCTAAGTCTACTTTATACAATCCCCCGCTAGCAAATGTAGGAGTAGGCGAAAGGAGGGAAGAGGGTGAGACTTGACTCTTCGTTCTTTTATTTCCTGCCATTATCAGCGTCACATAAATTTGTAAAAAATAAAACTGATCACAATGTAAAATAAACTTTTAACTGTGGGAGAGCAATGCTTCGGCACGTATAGGCCGGCTTGACCGGAGTGATACCATGGCCTCACAGAAAACCGGAAGTTAGGCAATGATTTCATTGTATTTCACCGAGTGATAGAAGTTACCGGAGGCCCTAACCCTTCCCTGTGCCCCTCTCGAACCCTTCCTCCGCTTTTGTCCTACTCTTGTGACTCTTGAGTTGCAGGTGCCCATGGGCGGCGGTAGTCACTTGTGTGCCCCTATACCATAAATAAAGCAAAACACAAACAACATTTTTTAAACAGTAATTTTTCACATCTTAAATCAATTAAAAACAGTTCAGTTATAATATTAGAATGTCAGGAACTATTTCTTTGTTCATAATACACAGATATTATCTGAACAGTGCTGCCATCTAAGGTTGTGTGTTATATTACATGAACCATTTGGGGCTAGGTTTGACCACTTATTAACTCATAATCTATTTAACATAAATACTATTTTTTTTTATTTATTGAAACCTCATAAACCATAACCTCAAATTTCGTAAATACAGCTTAAACAGTCATGGAGATATTATCGTTTAAAACCCGGCATTTTTATCACTGACTGACTGACATATAGATCAAAAACCTAACCCGCTTCCTGATGAACTAGAAAGTTGAAATTTGGCGTCCAGCTGGGTAATTGTGTGTATGTAAAAGGGAAAATCAGAAAACAGTGAATTTTTACTTATTTTAACATTTAACAGACACTGAAAATGTACAGAATCACTACCAAAAATAAAAATTTAGTAAGTAAGGATTTATCAATGAATAGGCAATGCGCTCTAATATTTCTAATGTTAAAAAAAATTACAATATAGCACGAAAAAGATAACTATACAACGTAAACGCAGGAAAAATGTTAAATTTGACCACTTTTGAATGATGAATAATATTAATTTCTCTACAAAAAGTAATGATATTCTAAATATAAATAACCCTGAAGATTTGCCTAGGCTAGTTTTTTAGAAATCTTCAGAATTATCTACAGAACTTGGCAATCATTTAGATCTCAATTCTTTTGTCGGCTTAGTCGATAACCGTACGTATATTCTTAATATTGAACTTGGCTCCGATTTTCACATTTATGTTTTTGATGGGATCCTTATTACAAGATGCCTAACAAGCATGTTTTCTTTTCTTTGTAAGAAGATTTGTGAGATACTCAGTAATATTGCTTATTAGTAGAAACTAAAAGAAAAGTTGCGACATGTACAGGACTTTTATCGGCATCGTTATGTTGTGTTAAAAAGTAATTCACAATGTAAACAATTAAGTTACTTTTATTAGGAAAAGTAAAATTTCAGTCACTGTAGCTACCGTTGGGAAGCTCTTTCAACTGCTACTCTTCCTGTGTTATTTGTCATTGATATTTATATAAAAAATTGGCAATGACTCGTTAATTTTTGTTAAAATGGTCCACCGAGATTTCAATTCTTTCCCCTTTTCAATCGTTGCCTCTTTTGAACGGTACTGCTGTTATAATTTTCGGATTTCACCGGAATCCCTCTTGAGCGTAGCTTTGAACTGCAAAGGTGAGAATGGCTCTTAGAAATTCTCCGTATAATTGAGATAAGCAAACTGGATTTAACAGGTTTGTCAGAACATATAATTATGTATCTATCTAAATGGCGACAATAAACAAACTAGTATAAGCATTGTTGTTGATTTTGTGGATTATTTTGGACTATCCAATATAATTAACTGGGTAGCAGTATTGTGGAGCACTCGCCCTTTGCTCTTTATTCTCTAGACTGCTGAATTGTCCAGTCTGACCGGCGTTTGGACAACGCCTACCCTGTTTTACAAGTACACCCATACCGTAAGAGCGTCGTCCCGACATCTTCGAATTCTAACTAATATTATAAATGTGAATGTGAGATGTTTAATTGTTTGTCACGCTTTCAATCGTTAAATACTTAACCGATCATTATGAAATTTTGGTATAAAAGTTTTCAGGGGTACAGGAATTGGGTTACTTTCCTCTAGAAAAAATATAACTGATTACAGGTAATGTTACTGAGGAATAGAAAAAATCTACGATCAAAAGCTAGGGACAGCCGGTTGCTCTAGTGGTTAGTTAATCTCCACTGCGGAGGCTGTCGCGAGTACACCGCATTTTATACTTTGGTGGAATGCCCCGCGTGGGTGAAACAACACCGTGACCTCGTGACAGCTATCGGTGCGGGTTGCCTCTCGTTGGAGACCATGGTTGTCTATGGTCCACAGCGAGAGCGCATCCCGCATCCCGCACACACCGGGCGTGGGAGAGCGCTTAACGACCTCCGGCCTCCATGAGCGCTGACCTAAGAGCAGCGGGTTCAGCAAATAGGCAGGTCCGGAGCGGTGGCGTGACGCATCCAACGCACGCAACTATGTAGGGGGAGGGGGGGGAAGCCCTAACACAATATTCGACACCGCCTGACGTCCTGACAGGCAGGCGAAGTCTGTCGGGGGTTGAGTGGTAATCCTACTAGGGTATGCCCTTTTTTTTTTTTTTTTTTTTTGTGCGTGTGGAAACCTCCTCGGGCCGTCACCCCGGGGTTTTCGGTGGGGCGGTGTGTCGGAATCGAACCGACTAAAACCACACGGTGTGCCGTACTGCGCCTTAAGTAGGAGGGATCCGGGAACAGCTTTTATTAAGACATCCGGAACCCTCCTAGCGCCTGCCCGCAAAAGCGCGGGCACCACCTTCGGGTAGAAACCTCTCAAATAGGCGACGTCCAGGCACACGCGAACGCCGCCTCCTCGCGGGGGCCACTATAGCAGGTGGAGGGGAAACAACCCGTCCCGTCCACCCGCGGCCACACTCAGGGCGGCATGAGGCGCTGGTACTGGCGCCCGGTTCGCCGGCGGCGAATTAAGTTCGAGTGGAGGTCTTCCTCCCGGACCCTTTCCGCCGCCTCCTTCTGCGAGATGACTTCCTCACAGAAGGTTGCGACCGCGGTAAAATTCCTGTCGCTACCGGCCATGGAGCGTATGACAGCCGGCAGCGACAGATCCACTCCGATGACTGCAGTGAGGGCCCGACGCTGCGCCGCCCAACTGGGGCAAACCGCCAGCGTGTGCTGAGCCGAGTCCTCACTGCAGTCGCAGTGGTGACAGGCGGGACTCAATTCCCTCCTAGCGACCGAGTGCAGGTACTTCCCGAAGCAGCCGTGCCCGGAAAGAACCTGCGTCAGTCGGAAGGAAAGGGTCCCGTGCTGCCGCCCTGCCCACTCGACGATGACCGGCTGGAGCGCCTCCACGGCGGCAAAGCCAGCACGTGGAGCCTCCAGCCGGGACGACCAACGAGCCATCGTGGCTCGGCGAGCGGCCTCACGCCACTCGCGTACCTCTTCGGGCGGGGGCCGACTGCCGCTTCCCGCCCGGAACTCAGTCGTCCGCCGATAGATTTCGGCGAGCACTTCCGCCTCCAAATCCCACGGGGGAGTCCCAGCCAACGCGCACGCCGCCTCCGTCGACACGGTGCGGTAGCCGCGTATGGCTCTAACCGCCATAACCCTCTGAGGGCGCCAGAGGCGCGCCCTATTCTGGGCGGTCAGAGCCTCCGCCCACACCGGTGCACCGTAAAGTGCCATTGACCGGACAACCCCCGTGTACAGCCGTCTCGTAGCGACGCTGGGTCCACCCAAATTGGGCAAGAGTCGCCCAAGGGCGGACGCAGCGCCGACCAGCTTTGGAGCAAGCTGCAGGAAGTGCTCGTCGAAGCGCCACCTTCCGTCAAGGATCAGGCCCAGATACTTGATGTGGGCCTGAACCGGTACGAGGACCGAGTTGACCTCAATAGAGGCGCCAGGGGGTGGACCACGACGGGGCCCATGAAATAATAGGGCCTCCGTCTTATCCAGGGCCACCCGCAAACCCAGCGCCTCTATGCGCCCGACCACCAGAGAGACTCCCCTGGTGGCCAGGCGCGAGGCCTCCTGAAAGTTCACCCCCCGGGCTGTGACCAACGTGTCATCGGCGTAACAAATTACGCCGAGCCCGGGGGGGAAGTCGCCTCGGAGGGCCCAGTCGTACCCCATGTTCCACAGGAGTGGTCCAAGGACAGACCCCTGCGGAACACCGCACGACATGGGCCGACGACTCAAAACTCCATCTCGGTCCTCGTACATGACGGTACGCTCCTCTAGATAGTCTGCCACTAGCCGCCTCAGGTGCCCTGGCACTCCGTGATAGTGGAGTGCTTCCCTGATGCAGCTGAATGGCAGACTATTGAATGCGTTGGCGATGTCCAACGACACCGCCAACAACACGCCGCCACAGCTCACTACCTCTTCGGTCACGGCTCTCAGGCGCAACACAGCGCCGACCGTCGAACGCCCCGCTCGAAAACCGAATTGAGCGTCCGACAAATCGGGGCCGACCTCGCCAAGGTGCCGGACGATGCGGGCAGAGAGGACCCTCTCAAACAATTTACCCGCCTCGTCCAGCAACACGATGGGCCTGTAGGCCGTGACCGAGTCGGTAGGCCGTCCCGGCTTCCTTAAAAGGACCAGCTTCCCGCTCTTCCAGCAGTCAGGGAAGCGCCCGGACGCCAAGCTAGCGTTGAACACCTCCCTGAGGCGGTCGGACATGTGATCGAGGGCAAGGGCCAACACTCGGGCAGGGATCCCGTCTGGCCCGGGGGCGGTGTTCTTGGAACGGATCCGTAGAACAACCGCCCCTACCTCCGCCTCCGTGACGGGTGGAACACCGTCCTCCTCGTTCTCCCCGTCGTTTCCGGCCAAGGGGGCCATCGACGGGGGTACGTGCTCCACCCGTTGCGGGAAAAGGCCCTCAACCACTTCCTGCAGGAAGCTGGGCTGGAGAGTCTCCGTAAGGGGGGGGCCCGACGCGCGGAGCTTTTGTTGCGCCGCGCGATATGGGCGTCCCCAGGGGTCACCATTGAGACCCTCCAGCATCTCCTTTCTTTTCTCCTCTTTGGCGCGGCTAATGGCCAGCTTTAGAGTTTTCCGCGCCTCTCGGTACTCCTCATGAAGCTGGTCCTCCTCCCCCTCTTCGCGGCGACGCCGCCGGCTGCGAGTGTAGGACCTCCGGCCACGAGTACAGGCCGCTCGGAGGTCCGCCAACTCCTGGGACCACCAGTAGACCTCCTTCCTTGGAGGCCGACGACCTCGGACGCGGGGCATGGCCGCATCGCAAATCTGCGTAATCGCATCGCGAAAGCGGCCCGCCCCCATGTCTGCCTCCTCAGTCAGAGGCCGCGGAGACAGCCAAGAGTAAATAATGGCTGCCTCTTCCAGTAGGTCCCTATCCACCTTTGTAACAGCCCACCGCGGGAAGCGGGAAGAACGCCGCGCCGTGTGACCCCTTCTGGGGTCCTGGATCCGGGAGAGCTCGAATCGGATATAGAGGTGATCCGAGAGCGTCTCAACCTCTTCCAGGACACGCCAGTTCCTTACTCGTGCGGCGAGAGCAGGGGTAGCGAACGAAAGGTCCACTATCGACCCCCCCCTGCTGTCGCACGCACGTGTTGGTGGAGCCTCTGTTTAAGAGACAGAGGCCCACCGATGCCGCCCACTCCTCCACGGCATCGCCCCGTGCGTCCGTCCTGGGGGAACCCCACGCAACGGACTTTGCGTTGAAGTCCCCCAGCACTAGGACGTGCCCAGACGCTAGTCGCCGCATCGAGGTCTCCAAGTTGTTGAGGAAAACCTCGAAGTCGCTCAGACTCCGGTTGGGGGAGAAGTAGACACCATATATGGTGATACCCCCCCACTCGGCAGCAACATATCCGGTACCCTTGTCTCTTAGCGACAAGGGCGGGGAATGAGCCGCCGTGGAGCTGATGACTGCCACGGAGCCGTCCCGGTCACCCAACCAGTTTGGACGGGGAGGAACGTAATAGGGCTCCGCGGCTACGGCCACACCTATCGACCACTCCACCATGGTTTGCAGGAAAAGGTCCTGCGCACCGGCAGAGTGGCTCAGGTTCGTCTGGACAAGGAGGTTGGAGACTTGATCCATTACTGGACTGTCTCTACAACCTCCTCCATGGGCGACGACGACGACGCAGGATTCACATCGGAGGTAGCCTGGGTCGATTGGCTAACCCCCGAAGTTTGCCGAGAAGTGCGGGGCGGCTTGCAGCCACCCTGCCCCATCTGATAGTTGGCGGGAAAATTTCCCGCCGCACACGCTGGGCAGTGAGGGGGGGCGGAACATTCCGCCGCCTTGTGCCCCGGTCGGCCGCAGCGGAAACAAAGTCCGCTGCAGTCAAAACAGCTTCCGCACTTGACGCGGGTGTGTCCCGCGGAGAGGCACTTAAAACACCTCATCGGTCTCGCCTCCAGAACTGTGACTCTGGCGTTGACGAAACCGATGAGGACCTTGCCAGGGTCGCCCAGGATTTTGGCCGACGCCACGGGACAACTCACCCACACCGCGCTAAGCCCTCCTGGACCGGGGCGGATGGTGCCAACCCGGATGCTGTCCCGGGTGCATCCCGTTTTCTCTAAAACTGCAACCCGGACATCTTCGGTCGTCACGGAGTCGTCCAGGCCCGAAATACGCAACTCCGCGCACTTGGTGGGCCTGGCGATCTTGACACCATCCGTCGCTGCAAAGATACCCCGCAGCTTCTCGGCGAAGGTATCGGCCGTTTTCGCACCTTCAGCCCCGGGGAACTCTAAAACCCGAGCTCCCGTCTGGGCGAGGCGCATCCTCACACCTGAAGCCCCGAATTCACTGGAGAGGCTATCCCGGGCTTTCTTGAACACAGCCGCGTAGGATAGCCCGCCATCTGCCGCCTCCGGTGACACGGTGATCACCACAGCAGCCGTTTTCGGTGGCTGCAATTTTCGCGGCTTCTTCGTAGTGGCTACGGCCACCGATGGCGACTGCGGTGTAGAGGCTGCTTTATTGGCAGCCTTCTTGTTCCGCTTTCGGGACTTCTTCTTGCTTCCCTCGACTTTCTGCCACCCATCATTAGAGGAGGCAGACGTCGAGGGGCCAGATGCGGAGGGGCCAGACACAGTTTTGGCACCAGAAGGAACTGTTGTCCTATTTGGTGCCGGAGTGGGCAACGGGGGAAACGCCGCCACTGCTGCAGCTGAGGGCTTGGCGGCTTGCCTGGCTTTCGATGCCACCGCTTTTGCTGCGGCCTTAACCGGTCGCCCGGCCTTCGGCACAGCTGCAGGGACTGGCGCTGATGTCACCGCCGCATACGACACCGTGACGCGGCCACCTGAGACGGGAAGTGGTGTTGGACTCGATGCGGCCTTGGGCTTATCACCCGCGAGTGGCGGCCGAACGATGGGGGCCGGAGGAAGCCTTGCCTCAAGGCCTGCAAGGCGCCCGTCCATCATCCTCCACACTGCGTCAATGACTTGACGCAGGTGGGAATCCGGAACTTCGGGGGGACAGGGGGACGAAGCAGGCTGTGCCGTAACTGAGCTCGATGCCCCAGCACAATTCGAGCGCGCCCGAAATTGGGCGAACTGAGCGCTGAGCTCAGCCACCTGCCCCGTCAAAACATCGTTCGCCGCTTGGAGGCGCGCCACATCACCAATTAAGGTCTTAACGACCCCAGAGACCGCGGAGGAGGAGTCCTTAAGGGCCTTTACGAAAGAACCCTTAAGGTTCGCGGACTTGGTGGCCACTTTGTGAATTATGGCCACCGCCGCGTCCGCTCTCTCCTGTATGGTTACCGGTGTTTGGGGGACAGAACCCCCTTCCACCGGCTCCCGGATCTTCAGCAGGAGATCCGCAATCTGCTCCTCCGCTACGATTTCGCCCTCTGCTCTGGCACGGGCATAAGCGCCAGACCTGGAAAAGGCGGAACCTGCCGGAGCTGGGATCGGCGTGCGCGACCTTGACCTCCCTCTGAGGCTGCTTGCCACTTTTGGTGGCAACATGTCTTGCGACATGTCGCCATCCCCGTCTCTGGAGTGTCCGCGCTTGCGACTTTCAGTGTCGCGGACCTCCAGCTCCATTTCCTCGGCTGAGTCAGCCGTTGTACTTGCGGTCCTGGAGCGCGCCGAAATTCTTTCGCTCCCAGGAGTCTGATCGACTTCTGGGAGCTGCACCGAACGAGTAGTCTCACATGAGACTTCCTCGTCCGTCGATGCAGCTTCTCCCGCCAGCCGTCTGCTCCTTCTTCTTTTCTCCGTCTTTTTATTTTCTGTTTTGTTTTTTAATTGTAATATTTCATTTTCCATATTAAATCCCACGAGATGGGGAGAACTAAAGGTCGACCCGGGCAGAGATCCCCAATACCCGGGCAAGCGAAGATTTATGCCCAACCGAGGGGTCCGCAGGTGCCCCGGCTGGGAGTGCGCTTGCGACTGAACTACCCATCAGCCATGCATCCCCTGGTCACGCACCAGAACACGGGATTCGGGGTTATTTTTTTAGAGAGGTTTTTTTCCTCGCAGTCCGGGCGATTAAGCCAAGACCCTCGTCCCTAATCGGAGTCGCAAAACATGACCACAGCTCCTTTCAGGATTACGATATGCCGACGGTGGCATGGAAATGAAATCTTCCCATGCCTGCTCGGTGGCAGTGTGAGTGCACGCCGAGCCCGCCCTACTTCTCCACTGAGGACAGCGGAGAAACTCCGACCCATGGAAGGGTCCCTCCTTCATGATTTTTTAACGAGGTTTTCATCCTCATAGCCCCAAAGAGCGAAGAGCCAACAGATAGGTGTTCTCTGTTGGGCCAAGCCTCAACCGAGTGGCCGAGGAAAGATGGCCTCCTCTTCCTACTAGAATATTGGCCGTTGGCGATGACGCCGTCCTCAAAAACTGAGGAACAAAAGGCAGCGTCATTGCCAACGTTTCCAGGGTGCACCGCGTGGAGGTTTTCTAGACCGCACCCCTCTAGGGTATGCCCTACCTCAACTCCCGTAAAAACCATAGGCTAAAATGTCGTAAACCGTGTGGTTTTACTCGGTTCGAGTAAGACATAACCACTTCATCGTGCAATCGGTGAAGTGGTACCCGTGGGGGTTTCCACACGTAAACAAAAAAGAAAAAAAATGGGTGGTTAGTTACTCCGACTGCTGAGTCAGAGGTCGTTTGTTTGATTCCCAGCCAGGACAAATAATTGTTTGTTGAGCACGATCATTTGTTCTGCGTCTGTGTGTAATTTATCTATAACATGTATGTATTTAAATAAATAAAAGATGTTTATCTACAGTCTGGTAACCATAGTACAGACTCTGCCTAGTTTTTTGTGTGTAGTTTGTGTTAAGTGCCACAAGTTCTTATAAAAAAGTTATAAAAAGTATTATAATAATTAAAAGTGTATACGTAATAGAGGGTTAAAAGGCTTAAAGCACGCCTCCTACTAAATTAATGGTCAAATCGTACAAACTGTACTGATACAATTCTACCAAGGGTTACCCAGTGCAAACAACAGTCCTCGGTTCAAGTCTTCTAGCATTGAGGGATCTACTTGAAGAAAGAATAATAATTTTAAATGATTCTAAATACCGAAATAAAAATTTATTATTATTATTATTAAACAAGTAAATTGTATATCCGACCGAGTATGATCCTGTAATATCGGCACATGTAATCGCAAATTGTCCCCGGCCAGTGAATAATTAAGATACTCTTAATATCTTTCAAGGAAGTTTAAGTTTTAGTAAACCACCACAGAAGCTAAGATACCAATTATTAATTTCGCTTATGATACGTAATATTTTATCCGAACACTCAAGTGAAGATCCGATATCAAAGGCATACCATCCACCATATTCATTTGATTCTCAATAGAATGTGTTTCAACGTAGTCTAAATATAAAACGGAGTGTTCAAGCATTGCTTTGACTTCACTTAGTGGCCTTCTTCAGAGAGAACAGATGTCAAGCCACTGGATTCGATACAAATTTAGTATATGATAAAAACTCACTGTCTTATTTAATTCAAAGATTTATGATGAGAAAGAAGTCTTTGAATTCATTGTTTTATTGTCAATATGGTTCGCAATTTCTTTGAATAAAAAATATTCTACAGTTGAAAACCATTTATAATCATTATCATACAGTAAATTTATATATACATACTCGTATATGTATACACAAATGTTTAGAATTATTTTACAATATTAATGACTTGATAATAATAAAAAACTTGACACATCTCCCACACTAGGCAGACCCTGTACTAAGTCAACCAGACCGCCGATAAACATGCTTATATATTTCTAAATGCATACAATTTATAGATAACTTACACCCAGACACGGAACAAATGATCATGCTCATCACGCAATTATTTTACTTAATTACAATTTACGTACCGCGGATGGTTTTATGTCATCAACATTATCTACACAAAAAGCGCACAAGATAGGTTTCATTCTAAAACTTATGGGATGAGCTATAGACAAAATATTTGGTTTTGGTAGTTAGAAAATTTTTCCATAAGACAGACCCATAACCTATTATCGAAGAAGAAATAATTCCGATTTATAGATTCGGAGTTTTGTATTGTAAGGCATTTTACTAACATGACTTAAAACGTAATTGATCATGTTTTATGACACAGTCACTGAACGCACATACAGAGTACACAGACCTTCTAGCACAGGTATTAAAAATTAAACTAAAACTCTATTGTAATTTTACATAAAAGTTCATACACATAATAACATAATATATCGCCACTCGAGAGATGGAAGACGATGGAACATAGTGGTACAAAATTTATCTATTAATAACATCATATACGACCCACTTATCGCAAGAATAAATGATTCCATTATTTGACAATAATTCATTTCTTTGTATTGTAGCGAGGTGATTCACAACGGAGTCCTTATAAAAAAGATCCTTCGAGGACTAGAAAAGAGCTATTGATCTTTCAATGGCTGAAAAGATTTTCTTGAATTATAGCTAAGAACGCGCTCGATCAAGTCACCTTTCAACCAAAATAAATCAAAATCCATCCGTATCAGCCCTTATTTTTGCTTCAGGGGTTAAAAGGGAAACGGTTTGTCTATTCCAGTAATTTCTGTATATCTTTACACGTAGCAAGAGGGCCACTTCTCTGCCCTATTGTTACCGACAGACTGCCACTAGTCCGTTGTCGGCTTCAAAAATAGACTTGGACTTTATTGCTGTAATTATATTTTGTTGTGGAGAAAAAATTGTATTACAGCGAGACAGTCTAGTGTTGTAATTATTTTTAATTACAGTATTTGTTTGGGCCTACTTTCGTGAAAAGTTATGAATTGGAAGCCTTTTTAAATTAATATTTTAATTTCCCACTGTATATTATAGTGCTTATTGATTGTTTACAACTCTTTATTTAATAAGGATATATTTATCCACCTCTTGATGTTATTGAATCCCATATCTGATTTTCTGGCTTACACACCTATCACTTTTTGGTATTGGTCCTTCAGATTCTAGGAAACATGATGACAAGATATTAGTTATGATAAAAACATAAAATATAGTTGCAGCACTGAATATTATAAGATGTACGTGAACCCTTCTAACAAGGTTGATACAGCTGGAATGTAAGGGGTTGACGAGCTGCGAGACCCTACTCACCTAGCCGTCTTGAGTCTCATTGATAGAAGATCGAGGTATTTATGCCTAAACCTGTAGTGAGGACATCATCTTCTGCCCAGGGTATCCCACCGTGTTCGTGCAGTGCGAAGCCACATTAAACTAGTCCCTTCTAGGATAGAACTAACCTCAGTGAACCGTTGTCTGGTTCATCGTTTAGTTGCAGTTACAAGTGTTTGAATAATGGAATATTGAAATATTTTAGAATAGGCAAATGCATTAGTAAATTATTGTGAAACAAAAAATTATAATGCCCAGTAATTTCTATTCATAACGATGTATTTTAAGATTAGTCTTGAGAAGTAAGAAATGAAAAACAAGTGGTCTCGTTAATCTTTAAGAAATTAAATTAAGTCAACAATACCGAACTCACGGTCTTATGTGAACAGGATTGAGAAAATTTGTGAGTAAAAACGATAAAGTTATATTGTTAACTTAAATAGTAAGTTTATTCATTTGTGTATTATTTTGGTACCTATTCTATAGGTAATTGAGGTGTGAAAACCGCTTTAAGGTGAGGTGTTGGTTGCATTCAACACTTCTTTGTACGGAGACCAGATAATAGCTAGCCGTCTAGCCGGGCAGGTTAAGTAAAGTTACCCCTTACAGTTTGAATCAAACATGAGTTGGAAAGCGATTAACATAACCTTTGGTTAAAGTCGCCAAGGTCTGGAATGAACTGCTTCTATTTTTCTAAACAATTATTATCTTACTTTTAAGATTTGAGTGAATAGGTTTCTCTTGAGTAGGCGTATACTACCTTCGTCTTCATCGTCACTTTCCATCAGGTGAGTTGGAAGACAAACGCCTATTCCATTGATCAATACAAAAAACAAATAAAAAAGATTGGAATGGAACCACCATTGCAAGCGCTTGCAATAACGTACTCTGAATATTTTTAAAATATAGAACAACAATTCGACAACAACATCAGAACTTGATTTTTGTATGGTAAAAGAACTTACCTAATCTACAGGTTGAACGGAGATTCCATTGCAATTTGCCTCTCATTAAAGCCACATTACCATATAACAGAGCGTTTGTTCTGTTTAAGTAGATTGTATATAAAACTCCACGTTCCGAAGTAGCCGATAGGTAACCAATTCAAAAGTGTTTGTTCAATCAAATAATTTGTTTACGAAAAAAGGGGTAAGATTCGATGACACAGTAGTGTGGTTGGAACAAAGACGAAGATGATTACTTGACGAACGAAGGTATTATCAGTCATTATTAGTTAATAATTTACATAATATATATTAAAGTATCAATGTATCACAATCTTAGTCAGCAAATAGTTTATCAGAAGACTTACTAATGCATGCCTTCGTGTTCCTACAACAATACTCAAGGGATCGGTGGAGTAATCTATTTGCAATTAAGCCCATACTACAAACAAAGTGGTTACCCTTTTCAGGGCCCGATTGTTAGAATGAAGGGCTTGTAGTTTTCCTTTTATCTTTATTAGTATCACAAGTGTTGTTTGTTTAATGTTCAGCGTTTTACGTTCGGCTCATTTCTCGTTAAACTACGTAATTTTTTGGTATTAATATTATTATTATTTTAAGTGCCTACCTCGACCATTGCTGATATTTTGTATCGCACTCTTGCGTTATAATATAATTAAATTCACTGATCAGATTTATGATTTCGAGAAACCTTCACATTTTATCAACATAAGACAGTGTAAATAGTATCGAATGATCACATTATATTCGATAGTTAATATTTTTCTAATATGAACTTTGTGCACTTGTGACTCTTGAGTCCATGGGCGACGATAGTCACTTACCATCAGGTGAACCGTCTGTTCCTTTTTTTTTATGAGATGTGCAAACGAGCAGACGGGTCACCTAATGGTAAATGACTGCCGCTGTCCATTTGCACATACAACTCAAGAGTCAGGCCGGCAACGCACTTAGCGTTGCCGGCCTTTAAAGTGGGAATAGAGGAAGGGGAAATAGGGGACCAGGAAGGAAGAGGGGGAGAGGAAAGGGTTAGGGCCTCCGGTAACCTCACTTACTCGGCGAAAAGCAATACAATCATTGCTTCACTGCCGGTTTTCTGTGAGGCAGTGGTATCACTCCGGTCGAGCCAGCCTGTACGTGCTGAAGCATGGCTCTCCCATGGCGAGTTGGGGATCGGTTTCTGTATTTGCTATATTATCTATTTTTTTACGTTTTCAAAAAGCTGTCATAATAAATAATACTAGAGATCGCTTTGCGTTCGAATTACAACTTTAAATGTCTTGTTTTATTTCATTGACAAGTATAACTTGAACTGTCGTTGCATAGACTTTTGTACTATGACAGGTCAAAATATATACTGGATCCCCATAGCTTTATGTAGCCGTTTTAACATAACTTTTAACTTTATAGCACACGTTGTTTGAATTTTTTAGCTTTCTGCACTTCTACATATCAACTTTAAGTATTTCAAATTTCTCGTTCCTGTGCACGTTTGGTTAAAAAAATGCTTACAAAGAATTCTCCTCACGTATTAGTCATCAGACTACATGATTATAGATATAGTTGAACTAAAGCCAACGAGTCTAACATTAAAGGCAGACAGAAATGTTTTAATATAAAGCATATAGACAGGCCCCATGGTTCCATAATTTGCTTTGGACACAAAAATCTGCTGCATATTTTACACACGGCCGTCTGATCCCAAACTAGGCAGAGCTATACTATACTATGGTAACCCGACTGCTGATAAACATACTTATTAGCATATTACTCAATACACACATAAATAGAGAAATTACACCCAGACGGAGAACATATCGCACAATTATTTGTCTTGGGTGGGAATCCGGTCTTGATGGTGGCCGGTCTAATTCACTGTGAACTTCGATTGAAGGCGATCAGGAAGAGTAAAACTAGTATGATTACTAAAAAGCTTACATAGAATTACAGCTATAAGAATTTTTTTTTAACAAAAAAAGGAATTGGGAATATTCCTGTGTAGCGGAGGCTTCACGAACATTCAAACAACGTACACAAAGAACACCCAGACTCGGGTCAACCATTTGTGGATCACACGAATTTGGATTCGAATTCAAAACACTTGGCGCGTCGAGGTTAGGTGACCACTTAAACTATTGCGCCATCCGTGCAGCCAAGTTAAAACTTACAATTTAAAATTAAGATTAAAATTCCAAACAATTCTGTTAAAATCCCAAACAATTCTGTTATGCTTTCACGCCAGAACTACTCAATCGATATAATTATCAAAAACAAAGGATAAAGGTAGGTATCCTTCATCCACTTTTCAAAACAAAGCCACAAGCAACGGACCCAAATATTAATGTACTACTAATGAAACTAGCGTGTTTAAATCTGCATTTTGATCGTGAAGACGTATACCGTAACACCGGTCTGCTAAATTACATTTCACTTTAATATGTACTTAAACACTGCTATAACAATGTACAGGAAACACAATACGCCACCATTACATGGATACTAGGTAAATACGACATCTTTAGGGATGTAATACTGTCCGGTAACGATACGACAACGATATTACACTAAATTCCTAACTTCATTAACGTAACGTATTTACATAACATGTTTTATAAAAAAAACAATTAGTTTTATTTTTTAACCGACGAAAAAAAAGGAGGTTCTCAAGTCGACCGTATTATATATTTTTTTTTATGTCTGTTCAGCCCTCATTTCGTTATTTATGATCCGATTTTGATTATTCTTTTTTTGTTAGATAGGGTATACTTCGAGGGTGGTCCCATGTCAAGGAAGTCAGGATCTGATGATGGGATCCTGAAAAAATTGAGAGAAGCCCTCGAAAATTGTAGGAACGAATAGTGTTTCTGTTTACTTTTCATTACTTTATCAGGTATTTGCGTTTAGAAATCATCACATCATGTAGCTGAGCTGATGATGAAAAAAACCATAAAATAAAAATCTTTTTCGCAAAAAAATTAAAAAATTAAACTATCAAATTTTATATAAACTTATTTTGAGTCGGCGCCAAATAATAAAATGATTAATTACTTACGTAGGTACATATAAAATTTTGATAGTTAATCAATTTGTTGTTTGGCGCCGACTCAAAATAAGTATATATAAAATTTGATAGTTTATGTAAATAAGCTCAATACTTAAAGTCAAGGCTTAAGGTTTTTTTTTTTTTTTAATTTATTTAAAGGGCTTTGTCGCTGTGCGACCACATCGCCCTGTGACAGTACGAATGCATTAGTTAACATCTAACATAGACACAACTCTACTAATTTATATAACATCTGGGCTTCAACCGACACAGGGTTGGCCAGAACACTATTACAAAGACCGATATTCATACCTCTCGAAACTCCTAAATGTTCCCTGTAAGTTCTGTTTCTTACACATTCAAAAATAATGTGTAATACATCATCGATCACACCGCAGTCCTCACAGTTGGGAGATGAGACTTTGCCCATTAAAAATGCGAATTTCTTAGAAGCTATATGACCTGTTCTCAACCTTAAGGCAGTTACCAAAGCTTTTCTATTAAGTTCCACGTTTTCGATCCATGGGTATTTAGGTATTTGCGGCTGTATTGTACGGTACCAAATACCTTTCTCTCTCGATCTCTCATCGAAATATTCTTGCCAACACATATGACATTTTTCTTTTACGACTCTAGTGTAGTCAGTATGTAAAGGCAATACGTTTAATGTGTTGCCATTCCAACATGCTTCTTTTGCTAACTGGTCAACAATATCACTCTCCCCAATGCCAACATGTGAGGGAATCCATTGCAGAACAATTTTCCTACTTTGTGATTGAAAATTTAGGATTGACTCCAATATTTGATAGGCTATCGGATTACCTCGCATGTGCGAGGTACATCGAGCCAAGTGTTGCAAAGAGCTCTTAGAATCAGTCAGAATCACGAATTTATCATATTTAATAGATTGAACGTATGATAAGGCTTCTGCTATAGCGATTAACTCAATGTGCATTATGGAAATATTGGAGTCAATCCTAAATTTGATTCCGCAGTCGTTGAATGGATCGAAAAATGCAGCACCACCAACTCGTCCGTCTTTGGATCCATCTGTATAAATCCTATGATACCTGTCGTATCGTTGATCTACAAAATTGACACAAGTGTTTCGCAGGTCATAAGAGTTATACAAATGTTTACCTTTATTGACTGATGGGATAAAATCACAAACCACCCGCGATAAATCTATACTGCTGACCCATGTTTGCAATGAATACATCTCTAACTGGTTACACGAATGTAGCACCATTGAATCTAAGGATTGGAAAATAGATGTGAGTAAAGGACGTCGTTTGTTGGCCCAATAAGAAGAATGCGTACTCTTCGATAGTTCTTGTACACCAGTAATTGTCTTATTATTGTTAAACGTTTTAGCTTTTAACCCGAATTTACAAGCCAAGTATTGCCGACGATATTGAAGTGGTGGTAAGTGTAATTCACTCTCCATTGTGTGTATTGGAGTACTCCGGATAAAGCCTCCTATAACCCGTAATACTTGGTTCTGGACTTTGTCGAGTTTATATAAGTACGTTTTACAACTAGTGTCATACAAGAAACTACCATAGTCTAATCTACTTCGGATGAGAGATATATATAAACGTCTTACATGTTTTTGATGAAGACCCCATCCCCGTCCGACTAGTACCTTTAATATGTTTACTAACTTGGATACCTTTAAGACAGTCTCATTAATATGTTTTCTCCATCTCAACGAGCCATCCAACCACATACCGAGATATTTCACGTGGTTGACAGTAGCAAGAGAGACGTTATCGATTTGGAATTCAATAGTATCTCTGGAATAACCTTTCCTAAATATGCAGATTTTACATTTAGTCGGTGAGATCACAAGCCCCAAGTTTGATAGCAATGAACTCAGGTTGAGGCATGCATTTTGTAATTGTACTGCTGCATTACCTATCTTTTTATCTGATTTATATAAAACAAAATCATCCGCGTATTGCAAGATTTCAACATTTTGTATTTTATTACATATATTTGAGGTTGCTATGTTGAATAGTAGAGGAGAAAGTGGATCTCCCTGAGCTAAACCACGACCGGTGGTTCTAGATATATCGACACCATCAACGTCAACGTGTAATCGTCTATCTTTTAAATACGTCCAAAGATACAAGCAAATCCGAGAGCCAACCCCATAGCTATCCAACACTTTGATTAAACATGCAAAGTCTACATTATTGTATGCGTTGTCTATGTCGATGAAGCATGCAGCAGTTATAAAATTTTTTGAAAAACCAGTTTGAATGTGGGAAACCAAACGTGTCAGATTATCTAAACAGGATCTAGATTTACGAAAACCTACCATATTATCTGGAAACATATGACATTTTTCAAAGTACCATTCCAATCTTTTATTTAAAATGCTGTGCAGAATTTTACAAAAACAAGAAATTAATGATATTGGACGTAATGCACTATCTGAATGAATATCCCGACCAGGTTTAGGAATAGGTATAATTTTTACGTTACGCCACTGAAGAGGTACAAAGTTATGATTGAGAAATTGATTATATAGGGTTAATAAAAGGGATTTACCTATAGGTGGAAGGTTTGCTATCATAGAAAAGGACACGTCATCACTACCCGGTGCAGTGTCGGTACGTTTTATAGAATTTTCTATTTCTTGAAGAGTAATAGGGGACTCCAAATGATTATTTCTCGACTGAATATTAGGGTAAGGTGGACATACAAAATCTGGCGTGATATCTTTTAAGAGCTTCTCTATTTTCTCTTTGTTGATGTGTTGAAAAGTGTGGCTTGTATGACCTTTAATCCATTTAATTTTTTGCCAAAGCACTTTTGAGGAAGAGGTTTCATCCACGGACGAACAAAATTCTTGAAAAGATTGCCCTCTGGCTAGCCGAATAGCACGCTGTGCATCTCTTATTTTGTTTTGGAGTATGACTAAGTTACCAGGGGATGGACATCGTCGCAAGTTGGTAAGGGCCAGGCGACGCTCAGCTACCGCTTTTGATAGCTCTGCGTTCCAATAGGGTTTAGGTGTAAATTTGCTGGTTATTTGCTGGGGGATTTTTTTGACGGGAATGTATAAATTCGCTGCTTCTTGTACGATTTTTTCTAATAAATTGTAAAACTCTTGAAGTTGTGAAGGGACAGAAATTGACGATAAAGCGTTTTCTATATAAGACGAATATGCTTTCCAGTTACTATTTTTGAAATTTCTTTTTGTTTTAATTTTTTTAGGGATGTGTATTCTAGCATATAGCTTAATTATCAAATGGTCACTGCCAAGATTTTCGTTTGTGGGTTGCCAAGTAAATAAGGTCGCCAAGTCTGCGGAGATGAAGGAGATATCTGGTGATGATTGCTGTAAAATACCATTAGCTAATCTAGTACGCGTAGGGCAACCATTATTTAAATAAATAAAGTTATGATCTATCATACAATCGTATATCTGATGACCCCTCTGATCAGAACGGCATGACCAGTTGGGGTGATGTGCGTTAAAGTCACCAAGAAGCAGCGTTTTTCTATCAGAGAGTGAAAATAGAAAGTCCCAATCGTTTTGTGTTGTACGTACCGTGGATGGGCAATATACAGAAATTATGTTTTCTATGTGTGGGCAGTTAAAAACTTTTACATGTATTAGTTCTATGTCCGGATTAATGCTATTAATTAAACATGGGGTGCACTGAATGGAGTTGTGTGTTAATATAGCCACCCCTCCATATCCATCAAATCTATCAGATCTAAATATGTTATAATTGCTTATACGAAAAGCACTTCCTTGCTCCAGCCAAGTCTCGCTTAGAACTGCAATGTGTACCTTTTCTTGTAGTAAAAGAGTTTCGAGAGATAAGGATTTCGGCCTTAAACTTTGACAATTCCATTGAATTATTACACAATTTGTATTGACACAAGTACTATCCATAATTAACAAGGCTATTAAAAAGTGAACTAACAGAAGTACAACTCAAAATTTTTGACAATATCCAGTCTGTGCAAATTGAAACTACTTGTTTAATTTTGTATTCTAAGGAAGTCTTACTAAATATAATATTTTTTAAACGTACAAGAAGTGGTAAAAAACATAAATTTTCAAATTTGTTATTGGAAGTCTTACTATGAGTCTCTTTTTCAACCCGAGGACCGTCGTCAGAACTTGTAAACCCCGACGCCTCTTTATTCCAGTTAGTCTCCATGCAATCTGCGGCACTGGAAGATGGGGGAGGTTGTAAGGGTGTAGGCGCTCGTTGTCTCTTTTTCTTTCTACGTGCTTGTGTTGACTTAGGCTGATCCGCGATAAGAGTAAATAGTTGAGAAAACAGGCGTTCGCTTTCTGGCCCATCGTGTTGAATATTCTCGTGTGTACTCTCCGAGACTGTGATTCGTTGTGATTGTATTTTATCTTCTTCACACAGCTTGTTAGGTCCTGTTAGGTTAGGAATCGGGCTAGGCGGGACATATATTAACAAGGCTTTCCTATAAGTACAATTAAACTCAGACATTAACTCCCTGATCCTCCTCTCTTTTTTAAACAAAGGACAAGATTTTTGCAATGCCATGTGATTTCCTGTACAGTTGACACATTTGTAGGGTGTGGTGTCGCAATTCTCGTGGCCTTTTGTGCATTTAGGACACACAACTTTTTTTGATGGACACATTCTCCACGCATGCCCGAATTTCCAGCAGCGTGAGCATTGTGTCACGGGAAATATGTACGGTTCTACTTTCACCCTCATCTGCTCAATATATACGTACCCAGGCAGTGATGAGGTTCTAAAGCCAACGCGAATAGTTTCACTTTCAATCCAATTGTGATTAGTGGTACTCGTAGAACTCGGCTCAATATTATTCCGTTTGTTTAGTCTTTTAACCGATACAATATCATAATCACACGATAAACATTTTAAGATATCTGCCTCTGAAAGATCTAACTCCACATTTTTTATAATTCCGTAAGAGATTCCAACCTCCGAAGTTTTCTGGCTTCTCCATCCTAACTCCGTAAATGCTTTGCACCCAATAAAATCGTCGGCATCAGTTGCGCATTCAAAAGTTATTAAAATTTTATTTTGATGAACGTATTTGATGCGCTCAATTCCTTTTATAGTGTTTTGTGTAAACAATCGGGCGAGTGCAAATTGTTTAGGCAAAGCTGAATTGTGTGTGACTGACACTTGAAAATTATCTTGCACTTCCTGACTGTCCCTACGAACCACTTTATTCCTTCTATAAACTGTATTATATTCCTCTGATGAGTTATCTTCTCTAGTCCTCTTGTTTAATCTGTTTTCTTCTACCTCCTCGTTTGTTTGTATTTGTTCACTGCATTCCATTCTGTCTTCCGTTTCATTCACAAGGGTAGTACTGTTGACACGCGTCCTCTGATATTCGACCCTATCGTCGACAGCACAAGAGCGATCACTCATCGCGCACGAGCGGCGCCCCGGCCGTATCGGTCGGGAGTACGCTTATCGCAGATTTTATTATTTTACTATGTGCCGCAGCATTAAATACACGACCTAATGACACGAGGTGGCACCGGCGAGTGGCTTAAGGTTTATTTATTTTTTGCTTTTTAGTTCTTTTCGTCGGTTTAATTTTTTTGCGAAAAAGATTTTTATATTTCAATAGTTTTTAACATAATGCCCACTTATATTATTAATTTTACAAACTATCTGGACATTATAAAAATGTCTTATTAATCACTTGGTATGTAATTTATAAACAAATATCCCCAATTCCAGCTACGTTGCGCTACCACGCGTAGTACGCGCTACGTTTCGTCATCCGTTTGTATATAGACTATCGAGTTAGAAGCCTAGGTTTATTTGTTCACAAATAGAGTCCCTGCGTTGCCAAAACAGATAACAGTTAAGCTATAAAAAGAGAGGCAACTTGTAGGTGAATATAACTGTAGGTAATTAGCGTGTGACCTAAATTGCGACTTTATTGTGTCGGAACAAGAGTCGCTATTTATTTAAATTATTTTGCAGAGTGGGACTTCTGTACCTGTAATTATGTATTCTATAGCTCAGTGCAATTAATTGTACCTAGGTACTGGTTTTAGAACCCATGGTACAAGCTTTGCTTAGTTTCGGTCTAGATAGCAATTTGCCTGTTGGCCTACAATAATAATAACTTGATACATCTCACACACGGCCGTCTGATCCCAAACTAGGCAGAGCCTGTACTATGGTAACCAGATTGCTGATAAACGTACTTACATATTTGTAAATATATACATTGTCATGTAGACTTCTTGCTTTTTTTGTCTATGAGTCAGGAATATGTTCTATAGCAATAAAACAACACCACTTACTCCGAACGTAGACAATTTAATTCCAATAAATCAACACCTCTTATGATTATCTTGATAACGAAACCATAGCGCGATTCTGGAAATCTAACAACGACATCTATGGAGCGTCGAGGTAAACCTAAACTACTGATTAACTTTGACATTACATTTTGTTGATTAGATAATAGGACATGAACATTCCTAGTCCTAGTCCTTTCAAACCGCCCACCATGACGTAACTAAGGGTGCACAAAACAAGCATGAATAACCTTCGTTTTTACTATAATCCTTGGTGATCGTCCTTTACAATATTCATGATTTAAATATAAAACTTTAGTAGCTTGACTTGTCATAAGTACACAGACAATTTAACACATGTGCTACTTCTAGCATACCTACTATTTGAGCGGACTGTATATAAAACAAATAAAAATAAACAAAACAAAAAAAAACTTATTAAAAAAATAATGATCATTCATCATTGACAGGCAAGATGCATAATTTAGAAGTTGGACGTTTGACTTGGTGGTCCTTACATTGCAGGGTGACTACGCGAACTAAATTATCCGTACCAGGGTGTAGTTTAACTACTTTTCCATACAGCCATTTGGCAGGGGGCAAATTGTCTTCTTTTACCAGAACAATATCCCCAACCTTTGGATCGCGAATACTTTTAGCCCACTTGTGTCGTTGAAAAAACATAGTTAAATACTCTTGAGACCAACGTTTCCAGAAAGATTGAATCATTCTCTGTGTCAATTGCCAACGTCTCAAGCTACTGACTGTCGCATGCTCATAATTATAATCTGGCGCTGTCACCAGTGGCTCACCGATCAAGAAATGACCTGGTGTTAAAGGGTTTGGATCTGTTGAGTTCGCACTAGTATGTGATAGAGGTCTGGAATTCAGACATGCCTCTATTTTAGTTAAATTCACCCAGACACAGAGCAAATGATCGTGGTCATCATATAATTATTTGTTCAGTGTGGGAATCAAACCCACAACCTCTGGCTCGGCAGTCAGGATCACTAACCACTAGACCAACAGCCAGAAGTAACGATAATGTTCAAGCTTCAACCTTTAATGTTAATGGTATCGTGTCGTTATCGTTCAATGTAAAGTCTTTGTAGTCTATTTGCGAATACCCTGCTCTGGTACTGCATTGTAGACCTGTCATTCACTGAAGTATTTACTTAGTGCAAAAGGAATCGAGGCCAAAGTGGATGTCAATTAAATATAATTTATTTACTCGTAATTGTAAAAACTAAATGTTCTCTATAGTGGTTTTTTTTTAAATAGTGACCAGAACAATGACGATTAACCAATTTTAGTAAGCATTAAAAGGGTTACAATTTTATATGCAGAGTGTTACATATTCACGATTTTTCCTAAAATTATTTAGTGCTTTACACTATTCACGAGGCCTATACGACTCTAAAATATGACCAAACCTTTTTGTAACAGCCTGTATAAATTAGTCTACACCTTTACATGGTCGCTTTTACAATGCAGTTGAAATTTGAGCAGTTATTGAAGAAGTGGGAGAGCCATGCTTCGGCATATATGGGCCGACTCGACCGGAGCGAGAACACGGCTTCACAGAAAACCGGCAGTGAAACAATGCTTGCAATGCTTCTCGCAGAGTGAGTGAGGTTACCGAAGTCCATAACCCTTCCCTCTCCCCCTCTCCAACCTCTCCCCTCCTTTCCCTACTTCCACCTTAAAGGCCGGCAAAGCACTTGTGACTCTTGAGTTGCAGGTGCTTATGGGCGGCGGTAGTAATTTACCATCAGGTGACCCGTCTGCTCGTTTGCCCCTTATAACATAAAAAAAAGTGAGTAAACGTTTCTGACATAGTTTCAAGAACATTCATTAAGTATCAGATTATTGTGGGCTCACAGCTTACATAATTGATAGATAATAATGTACAGCCATCGATTAATTACATCGGCTCTTCTACATTTTTTAGATCCGTTGATCCCGGATGTCATTTAAGGTTATTTTAGCCCATTACAAACTTACAGATTAAGGGTAAAAGCAAAAACTAATATAGGAAGTCCAAAGCCACGTCAAAACACTCATTTAGCAGTTGATACAGTGATTGCTCAATATATTAGCGGTTTTATTATTTATTACAAAAAGATTAATGTTTAAAGATAAAACACAACCTACATACAAAGCAAATATTTCATAACTCACCAGTTAAACTAAAAACGTATAAATATTTTCATTGCTCTCCTAATAAGGCCATCAACACACTTACCCGTTCAACTAACGTGTGCCAAGTTCAAGGGCGCTATCCTATTTGTCCTACATTTTGTTTAACATCGTCCTCAAATAAACACACTTAGTGATTTTTTTTTGTCATATTTATTGTTACTTATTAAGCTTAAACGTGTAAACGACCCCTGAACTTACTGGTGTAATGATAACAACAGAAAGGGACTGTTTGAATGTGGCTGTGGCTTCTAGAGCAGCGGATTAAGAATAGAATATTGTGAATTAAGAAAATATTACATCATCATCCGCGCCTTTTCCCAGCTAAGCTGGGGTCGGCTTTCAATCTAACTACGATACGAACTTTGGTATTTTACGCGAAGCGACTGCCATCAGACCTCCACAAACCAAGTACTAGGCGATATCGAAGTTCTGTAGTTAGACCAGGTTGTCGGACTTTTTAGGGCTTCAACTACCCGTAACGAATGCCACAGATGTTTGTATGGCACCCGGGAGGGGTCTCATTGTGTTAAGAATGGTCACCCATTCTAGACTGACCTGGCTAGTATTACTTAACTTTGTAATGTGTTACCCTACTCGGTTACCACTTAGCCACGAGCCCCTCGAATTAAGAAAATATTACAATTAAATGTTAATTGCATTGTTGCATAATGTCATTGCAAATATGATTTATTTTTTACATCTCGAATTAAAACAACACCTTTAAAGAAATATAAAAAAAAAGAAAGAAAAAACATTTACTGTGACACGACGAAACAATCTTATAAATATAACAATAGAAAATTAATAATTTCACGTAAAAACTGCTGAAGCGATTGCGATGAAACTTAGAACGTAGATAGCTAGAGACCTGGATTAACACATAGGTTACTTTTTATCCCGATATTTCCACGGCATCGGGAGTTACGCGGGTGAAACCGCGGGTCGCAGTTAGTACTACTGTACTTTGCCAGTATATTTTTTTTTCTTTTTGTTTAGTGTTAAGACTTTCAATTGACGGTAAAACAACCTTTTGGGGAATCAAATTGTTTTGGAGGCTGAAAGTCATCAAACTAGCTCCTAAATTAATTCATAACGAGTCTTGAAAATAACTTCTAACAACAGCTCAAGCAAAGTTCTTGCTTGAGCTGTTATTAGAAGTTATTTTACTTTATCATAAAATAAAGTAGTTTTTATATCGTATAATTTTCAAAGAGATATTAGAAATTTTACGAGTCAATATAATGTAATATTTTTCTTCAAGTAATCGACATAACAACCTGTTTTATTCTGTCTTATTTCGTGGCCCAAAGCTTACGGTCATTTCGGTGGCAACATGCCACTGTAATCTTTATTTATTGTTTTGCGCCCTAAATATGCTTTGTTTAGCTTTGTCGTTCGGTACAATACCAATTTGGTGCAATGCACGATTCGGATCCTAACAGCTATGTTAATGGTTATTGGGGCATCTTAGGATATTTGTTTATTAGGGTCAATGGGCCTAAGAAGGCCATAAAATTTTGTAACGTGTTAAAGTACAACTACTTCAATCCAATTATTTTTTCATATAGGGCTATTATTTGGAACTGTATCCTAAAAGTATTGAGGCATAGAACTATTGTACCTTAATTATCTGTAATCTTCTCGTCCCCGTATGTATCCCCGAGAACCAAATTACTTGTCGGTTAAAGAACTATGCGTAGTACACTTAGATACGGTATACTACTGGTAGGCTGCTAAGTTCATAATCGTACTGTTGGTCGCAATTAAAAGCTTACAGTTGGTCACAATAACCAAATGTATTCAAATTACCTGCAAATCTATCAAGACTACAACATTTGTTTTGAGACCCATGCAGTCTAAATTCATGTGTGTGGTATTCATAAATTAGGTATACCTTCTATGTCGTGTCTATATTTAATTTAGTTAGTAGTTTAGTGTCTGCAAAGAGGAAATTCAATAAAGTGTTTTGTCTTCAAGTTTTGTTTTTCCACAGTTTTTGCCGCGTGGTATAAACGCTTAGTTTTATAAAAGGCGTGTTTATTGAAGGAGAATTACCTTCTTCCGTCATTTTTATGAAGGTACAAAGCATACAAAATTTATGAACTGCAGAAAACAGCTGTATAAAACAGAACAAAGTGGAGTTTGCCGCAGCGAGTTAAAATCACCATTTATCACTATTCTACTCACCTAGAACTGTGAAGGTACGATAAAATGGTATAAGCAGAAGGCTTCAAAAAATTAGAAGTGAAATAATAATATCTTAGTAAATCCTATTCCATTAAGTCGTATACATTAAACATTGTGTCACATAGGTGAAATAGCAGTGCAAATGCAAAAAAAATACTATTTTAACAGAAACGAACAATTAAAGTAAAAAAAAAATAAGAATGAAGGGATACCATACAACAAAACTTATATTTAAACTAAATTTGATTGTGCTTATAAATACCTAGTCAATATTTTATTAAATGTCAATGTGACACCTTCTAGCCTTAACATAATGCTCCACTGATAATATATTACAGATAATACCTAGAAGTTTACAATTCAGATATTTACCTTTTGTATAGATATATTGTATTGTAATGATTTTCGTTTTATAAATCAATAAAATATTCCCTTAATATTTTATAGCCTTTTTGTTGACCTGGTCCAGTGGCTTTTGCAAGAAGCTTAGACATTACGTATACAGGCTAATTTTTGATTTTGTATTCATACCTAGATCGCGTAGCTAATCCTAATCTTAAATTTATGTTTATTTCTTCGTTACTACGTTTAATTTGATACTGGCTTTTGCCTTTTTCTGTGTGACTTTCTGGTAATGTGTCTACAAATTTTCATTATCGTCGATTAAAAAGCTAAAGCATGAGAGCGTGGCAATCAGACTCACATTATCATTAACTTAATTAGAATAGTATCGATTTGAATATGGTAAGTAAGTATTATAGATGGCGTATAGCTGCGAGTTATAGGTACGAATTTTCACGGTGTTCTCACCGTACTTCCAAACCGTAGGTATATAAAAAATTTTTTTAGTTGATATAACTAAATTTTTTTTTTATATACCTACGGTTTGGAAGTACGTTGAGAACACCGTGAAAATTAATTTTGGATCATTCTTCCATGTACATCAGTGGTTAGTAGCGCAAGGAAAGTGAAAAGTTTAGGGTACGGAAATCCGCAGATCTGTAATAGGCGATCACATTATGTGCGTACTTGATCAGTATTTCTTTTTTATCTTATTCCTACACGTGGATAACCTAGTTTGTTAATGATGAGATTGATTTCCTTATGTTATTTACTCAGTATTGACGGTTAAAAGGCGAGCTCTACGAGTTAGTTTTTCCCCGTAAGACAAAAACCGTTGTGGCATAATGTCGGCCCGCAGCATTGTAATATAGGGATTTCAATGGTATTAAGCAGACTTGCCTGAAAAGTCGCCGTAGTGTCGATAATTCTATAACAAGCTACAGCTCTTTTGCTGCGAGGTGAACGACTCCTAGTGCACGATGATAGTTTTAAAATTACATGGGAAAGATTCTGTTTCATTGACTACTTTTTATCCCATAAAAATGTACGGTTCACCTAGGTTAAATTTCAATTTTCACGCGAATGAAGTCGCTGGCAAAAACTAGTATTATAAATACGAAAATGAGTTTGTTTGTTATGCTTTAACGCCTTAAGTACTCAACCGCTCATCATGAAGTTTTGTATATACGTTGTCAGTGATACACAAAAGGACATAGGGACCTTTCATCCAGGCAAAAAAGTACTTTTCCCGAGCGATAGTGCATACTATTTTTATCTACAGACACACTACATAACACTTAATTTACAATTGAACACAGTTTATTTTCAACCACACGGACTAAATTACAATAACAGATTCAAATCGTCACAAATGTTACGTTGGAATATATGATTTACCACACTTCGCAATTGGTGAGTTAGCTTAATGGGCTATGTACGCAGTCCCTCCCTTACAATATAAAAACTGCGAGGCGATCGTCGGGGCGGTTAAGGAAAACCTTCAAAAGCTATTTACAAATTGTCTACACTGTATATTCTGTATAGGTATTGGAACGCATAAGAAATGCCATTGGCGTTCGGTGTATATGAAATTGCTGTAGGATGGCTTTAACACTTTTACTGCACTTTTTTTTAACATTATTTTGTTAAGTTAACCAACTAATGGCTAAGGCGTCGGACTTGCGATCAAGTGGTTGCGGGTTCAAACCCCACCCAGTGCACTACCGACGTGAACCCACTCCTATCACAAGCATATTTAGCTTAGCTGGAGGGGTTAACAAGAATACTAGTATGTGTGAACCACGTTACTAGTATTCTTTATTAAAAAAATAAATTAAAAAAAAGACTAGCTATCTATGTAAACAAATCTTGGAAGTCAAATTTGACGTACTTCTAATTGTCGTATCAAAATAAAACTTTGTAGGTATATGTAGTTTGAATTACAATACTATCATTTTTCATTTGGAGCTGATGGAGCAAGGAGGTGGATAGAGGAACTCTTCAGTGGCTACTAGTAAACCCCTCGAGTTTGGGCTCAAATAATTCGTTTTGACGAGTCCAATAGATTGGTTTTAGTAACGATGGTCTGATGATGAAGCCAGGAACTACTAACCCATTTAAATAATGAAACTCACTCTTGCAGACAAAAGTACTATAGATCAGTTTCAACAATTAACTGTAACATATACATTCCAACATTAACGGCTATCGTTCCCTTGAAATAATTACCTGTGTCAATCACATACTGTTCCTAAACACTGTAAAAAAACTGACACATGGAACAAAATATTATATTATTATCTTTTATTGCCTGTACATTCGCAAACAATACTACAGAACCTTGATTAGGGTACATAATTCAAAGATGAAAAAATTCGCTACACTGGCGCCACAATACAGGAAATAAATGAACGAAGAGATTTGGATTATCAGACAAAACATACAATTTGCCGTTTGCTGTTAGGTTGAGGATCGCATAAGCTGATGATAAATGCTGCTATTTGTGTACTTAATGGGAGCTTTGTGTTTTTATTTGAAAGGTAATCTTTGAAGTACGAAATGAGTTTGATTGGGTTCTTACTAATTTAACTGGATTACTGGATCTTATATACAATTTGTGTAAATATCTATATAGACTTTTAGGCATTTACAATATAAAGTATCTTAGGGAGGCGAGTAAGTTTGTAATCCTCACGATTATTCAAATGAGTTTGATTATTTACAAAGAAACTGAAACGCAATTTTGTATTAGATTTGTCAGGAACTCGATTTTCATTTATCCTTTCGTATTTTTTTCAATGATTATAGTATATATATATATATATATATATCTATTACGTTTGACTTTGAGCCTAGTTATTATTGTATACCTGTCATTATTATTATTTTTATTATTATTATTTCTCTTTATTGTACACCAGGTAAATAATACAACAGATAACTTAAAACTTAATGATTTGTACAATTGGCGGCCTCATCGCACAAGGCAATCATAGGATGGAGAGAAAACGTTATTAAGAGGAGTTATAGGGCAGTTTCTGGTATTGAAATAGAAAGAGATTGGATGATAATATTGTGATGGATTGTTTTTAAACTTTCGCGACTTTGATACATATTAGATGTATAATTCGGGACTTAATCGCGATAATATTTATTTAAAAGGTACAATACCTCTTGGTTGCCCAGCGTTTCGATCGAATTGCATCGATCGTGGTCACGAGTGGTGGAAATTAATATCAAATGCTTATGTCAGCGGTCCCTTGAAGCTGTAAAAAATCAAGCTTCTAAGTCAACGCAATAAAAAGATATGGTCATTAAGCCTTAGATTTTTACAAATTTGAACATTTCGCGTTCGGTTTGGTTTCGGTTCTTGAAGTTGTTGACGCGTATGTATACCTGGGACAAACAGTCCAACTAGGTAAGTCCAACTTCGAGAAAGAGGTCAATCGTCGAATCCAACTCGGATGGGCAGCGTTTTGGAAACTTCGCTACATCTTTTCATCCAAAATTCCTCAGTGCCTAAAAACAAAGGTTTTCAACCAGTGTGTTGCCAGTGATGACATATGGATCCGAAACGTGGTCTCTCACTATGGGCAAGCTCAGAGTCACTCAACGAGCTATGGAAAGGGCTATGCTTGGTGTTTCACTGCGCGATCGAATCAGAAATGAGGAGATACGCAGACGAACGAAGGTCACCGACATAGCCGAACGGGTCAGCAAATTGAAGTGGCAATGGGCGGGGCACATAGCACGTAGAACGGATGGTCGATGGGCCCAAAAAGTTCTGGAATGGAGACCACGGACCGGAAAGCGCAGCGTAGGACGTCCACTATCGCGGTGGACAGACGACCTGGTCAAGATCGCAGGACGTCGGTGGATGCAGGCTGCTTCCAACCGGTCTTCTTGGGGGTCATTAAGGGAGGCCTATGTCCAACAGTGGACGTCCTATGGCTGAAATGATGATGATGATGATGAACATTTCGCAGTTAAATCAAAACCTATTGGGGTACTTCCTAGTGGCCTAGAATAATGAAATTTGGTAAGAAGCAAGGTCTGATAGCACAAGTAAAGGAAAAATCTGAAAGTCGTTAATTTGTTGTTAAATCACAAGTTATACAAGTACCTACATACAAATTTGTTTGCTTACGGAACCTTCGGTGCGCGTGTCAGACTCGCACTAGTCCTGTTTTTTTGTTCTTAATCTACATTAATGACCTCATCCTATTAAGAACAACCACGAGATAGTATTGTTTGCGGATGATACTTTGCTCTTATTCAGGCTAAAACGTATGTGTACAAACTTTGACAACGTAAGCGATGCTATGTTGAATATTGTTCGCTAGCTTAATTTAACATCTTTCTCATAATAAAGATCAAATAAGTATCAAAATAAATAAATAAACAAACACATACTTCTATTTACAAACAACTTAAAAGACCATCGTTATTTATAACTTCTTAGAGTATAAATAAGAGCACAATCTGCTATCTTTTAAGCATCCAAACAGACTGTCAAGCCTCAGTATTAGTAAAATCCATAAAAACGTTTGTAAAGTTTGAAGATCCTATTTTAGATTTTGGCGTAGTTACAAACAAGAATTAATTTTACCTTATACAAACATTTTAATTATATAGAAGTTCTTTCTACTTCGCCTCGAAATCCTCATTTCTTGGGAAGTCCGGACAAAACTGGGTGTTATCCAAGTCGAGCTCAATGTAAGCAATTTGCAAAACAATTTCGGTTCAACCTCCAGCCTTCCTGCTAAGTAAAATGAGGCAGATTTACAATTTACGTTTGATATGCGGCTTTGAAATGAGCGATTTTTGCGAAACCACTAAACGGAGAAATATGATCAAAGTGTGATACTAACTAATTATTATTTTTATTTAATTTAACTAAAATACATTTAGTTATGAACAGCAAGTAGATATCTCCAGAAATGGGTCCTAAATAAATAATCATGATATGATGATGAGGACTGAATACAACCAATTGGACTAGAATATATATTTTTTTATATATTATAGGGGGCAAACGAGCAGACGGGTCACCTGATGGTAAATGACTACCGCCACCCATGGGCACCTGTAACTTAAGAGTCACAAGTGCATTGCCGCCCGTTAAGGTGGGAGTAGTGGAAGAGGGGGAGGAGGCGGGGAGTAGGAATAGGGGAGAGGGGGAAGTACATGTTTAGTGAGCATGCTTCATCTTCTTCCGTCGTGTTCTGGGGAGGAGGGTTAATTGTAACAAAATAAGGAATATTGCAAATATTTGAAGATAACAGTGATGTATCATTAAAAAGAGGAAGTCCTTATAATAATCTTTTTATACAAACAAATATTTTGTCTACGTAATTGCAATGATTGCTATGATTGAAAACGAGTAAATTTTACTAACTTTTAAACTTTCACGTTCCATGACATAAATATGTATTTACACGGGAATTAACGCGATCACGAAAAGGTATTACATACCTCTGACCTTTTCGTGATTGCGTTAATTCCCGTGTAAATACATGAGTAAAACTTCCTTTTAGACGAAATTATATAAAAAGACTTATGCTTTACTAGCCGTCTTACTTATGAATTTCAAGTAAAAGCAAGCCAATCAAAAATACCTTCAAATAAATCTTTAAATAAGTGTTCTATTCAAAGATGCTTTAGCAGGCCAGGTCCACTCAGCACTTTAAGTAAAACGCTACAAGTACGCAGCGGGCTCGACAAAAAATTCAGTGAGCTATTGTGCATGATGCGTTGCGTCGCGTCATCCGCCTGCATCTAGACTACCGAGTTAATTAGTACCTAACCTAGGTTTATTTCTAATAGGCACATAAACTGGTAATAATATTTAGATTAATTCATCTCAGAACAGATACAAGTTACAAACTAGAATGGGAGGCAACTTGTAAATGAATATAACTGTATGTAATTAGCGCTGTGCGACCTGAATTGCGACTTTATTGTGTCGGAACAAGAGTCGCTTTTTTTTAAATGATTTTGCGGAGTGAGACTTCTGTACTTTTACTATTATGTATTTTATGGTTACAGTCGTTTTTAGAGCTCTACACAATGTTTAACATTGTGTAGAGCTTTAAAATTGGTCTCTACAAAATGAGAGTGATAATTCCATGGAACCGTGACTTGAGTGACAACGCAGCAGATTTAATATTTCGAAATCCTGGTTCACATTTACTAAATTAGCTTTGGTGTAAATGAGTACAGGCCAAACATAAACAACTGCATGTTTGGCCTACAGTTTTACGGAAAGTCTAACTGTAAAAACATCCGTGAGCTATTTACTAGGAACGTCTACGTTGAATTGCTACTAAGAATTTTTGTAATTAAAACTTAGCCATTATCAAGTTTCTGGAATTCTCCTAAAATGTATCTGCAACCAAACATACTTTGACAAAAGGATAATCTCATCATTTCTACGTACCTTACTTAATGCCTACAACTTTTTTTGGTATGACTAAGATAAATAAAAAATGCTTAAACATCAAAGACCTTTTAATTCTAAAAAGTGAAACAAAAATATTTGCCTTCATAAATACGCGTTTACATTGAAATCTGAGCTTGAGTAAGATATTGGATAATCAGTAGGAGATATTTTGATAACCTTTTCAAAATAACGGTTCACAAAAAGTAAATGTTATTTCTGATAGCCTTATCCTTGCTTTTACTTTTCCAGAGCCAGGTGTCTTGTCAGAAGTCGTCATCAAGAGTCAAAAACGTCACAGATGACAGACAGTCACAATGTGAGTACGAGCTTTGAAGTTGTTAGAATATATTTGCAGATATTTTTTTTTAGTAGAATATTCTAAAATCTAAGGCTAAGCTAAAAACTTTACACCATTTTGGCTTAAGTCCTATTGCGTAGCAATGACTGATATTATTACTATCTCAATAGAGACGGCGGAATATAGCGTTCTCCAGCCAAGGAATAAATTAATATTTTATTGATATACCACGTAGTTTAAAATAAGATAAAACATACACAAAAAAAATCTAGAAGTGACGATTTTACTTCGATATATATAAATGATATACGCTTTTGTATGCGTCGGTGTTCGGCATCACATGACTATCGCCGCCCGTGGGCACCTGCAACTCAAGAGTCACAAGTGCGTTGCCGGTCTTTACGGTAGGAGTAGGGGATAGGTGGTAAAGTGGGAAAGGCAGGAGGAGAGGAATGGGCGGGAAGGGTTACGGCCTCCGGTAACCTCACTCACTCGGCGAAAAGCAATGCAAACATTGCTTCACTGCTGGTTTTCTGTAAGGACGTGGTATCACTACGGTGGAGCCGGCCCATACGTGTCGAAGCATAGTTCTCCCACGATTCTAAATTATCACGTGAAACAAAAATTATTGATGTACTCCAGTGCTAATTTTAAATTTTGCATCATTCACGTTTCACCAATAACCAAGTGTATCCTTGCAATTTGTAATATTCAAATCGCGAAGAAAAGTATATATTCGAACTTAGTACTTCGACTGACAACCGCATAAGGAAGTATCGAGGAAATTTTATTATCACGCTCTTCTCCGTGGAAGTTTTGTCAAGTACTTCAATATTTTATAAGGCTGTACTGTAAGCACAGTCGGGTAAAAGTAAAAACCCCTTAAAGGTATTGGACTATTTTAAGTTAGTTAAAAGTTCTGCTTTCAGTTAAATATTCTAGACAAATGACAAAGTTAACATTGATGATTTTAAGTTACTTAAAAGTTCTGCTTTCAGTTAATATTCTAGATAAATTAAACAGTTAAAATTGATACCTATAAAAATGGTGGTGGATGCGGTTGATTATCCAGTTTTTTTTTGTGTTGTACTAAAATTTATAAACTAGAGACTGTGAGTTATAAAACCGTAGTTGGATCGTTCAAATCCTATAATATAATCACTACATATCATAAAACAAAGTCCCACGCCGCGTCTGTCTGTCTGTATATTCGCGATAAACTGAAAAACTACTCAACGGATTTTCATGCGGATTTTTCACCAATAGACAGAGTGATTCATGAGAAAGATTTAGATGTAATTTGTTAACGTTTTGTGTAAATTGGTTGAAGTATGATGATGATTGTTGCAGAGACCTTTACTACCCATGCGAAGCCGGGTCGGGTTACTAGTATCAAAATAATTTGATACCGGATCGTTGATTGTCAAATTGTTATCGATACTGTAGGGATTAAGACAAATAGAATCCTTGCATTTGATGACCACTATGAACATGAATCAATATATATTATGTAGACATCGATCTGAAACATGCAAATTCCATACGACGGATCAAGGTCGTTCCCTTGTCAAACGGCGAGCCATTTGTCTTTTTTGAATCGAATTCGACAGAGAAGAGCTCAAAAGGAATGTTAAAGTGAAGTTTTGTGCGAATGTTAAAAATCTCATAGCGGTTTTAATTAATCCAAGGATTATTGAACAGATATTTGGATAATGGTTAAATATTTTCTATTAAACAAGGAAAAGTTCGTGAGAATACTGTTTTTGTTCTTTAACTTATAGTTGGCTGTATCTGACAATGGAACACTTAGTTAAATCCCTGAAAGGCTAGACCCTAGCATGTAGATACAAAAAGATTTTTGAAAAAAACTACCAGTTTACAAGTTATACGTGACGGCCGTAGGTTTCCAGACGAACAAAAAAAGGAATTAGGTTCGTCAATAGTGTGTTTAAGTGGGGTTTGAAGCTGCAAACACTTGCTCACAAGTACAAACATTAGCTATTACATTACCGTTTTTATTTATGGGCAAATTATAACACGATATGAATACATAATTATTTTTGCAGGAATTAACGCAATCACGTATTAAACCTTTGATTTACCTGACGTTTTGACCAGTCCTTTTTAATACGTAGTCGCTCTAATTCCCGTCAACATAATTATATTATCATGGATATAAGGTGCTGACACATAATCATTTCATAACTATAAATAAAAAAAAATTAAAAATAATGACAAAAATAAAAATGACAAGAGAGCTGATACTCTTACACTGCTTTACCGGTATTAACCAAACATAGCTAAAAACCACCGCAAGGAAACTGGCTTCCAAATGAAAAAAAATGCATCGAAATCGGTCTATCCGTTTTAGAGCTACGATGATACAGAAGTTTGACGTCGACTGTTTGTGTGTGTCTGACACACACACAGACATCGACGTCAAACTTATAACACCCCTCTTTTTGCGTAGAGGGTTAAAAAACCCTAGTGATAGTACTAAATTGAAAAAGAGTTTCCACATGCTCAATAAAAAGCCGTCAATGCCTCCAATATAGGAATCATTTTCAAAACTCCACAACCTATTAATAGCAAGAATAATGTTTTTATTTATTATAGCTACGCCCCGTGGTTTCACCTGCGTAAGTCCCGATGCCGTGGGAATATCGGGATAAAAATATCCTATGTGTTAATCCAGGTGTCCAGCTATCTACATACTACTTACTTACTTTTTGCGTGAAAGAGAAATAAATATCCATACATCCATACATCCTCACTAACTTTCACGTTTACAATCTTAGTAAGATTGTATAGCTACAATTTTTAGAAGATCATTGACAACATTTTAATAAATGATTAGCAGCGTAAATAACCAATAAATTTACATCTGATAGGTTTATCTTGAAGATTCATATATTAAAAACCTTCAGAGCATATTATATGGTAGCGCAGAATAATGTATCAAATTTCATCCCGAACCTACAAGGGTGCGTCTGATTTATTGGCTGTTGGCACAATTAAATATTGGTAGGGTTAATTTGGGATGTTCGGAAGGGATCATATTCTATTAACTGCTTTGTTTAATTAGAAGCATTTCTGTTCCAAGAAATTGGTTATGCTTCTCAGGGCTTCGTTTATCTGGGAAGGTGTTGTGGTTAATTGGATTATGACACATTTCCGTATTCGTGAAAATACCGACGCTTGCTGCGAGCTGAATCGTTAGTTCACACGGAAGCCTCAGCAACATTTAAAAACGATTTATGTTATCTAAAAAAAACAATTTACTTCTTATTTGTCCTCTACACGTGTAGTTTCAGTGACGTGCGTCTGACGTTTCGGTTGTGGCGTTTAGCTCATGTATTCAATACGAGTCCATTACCTCTCTATTAAGTTACAAGTTTAGTTTGACTGGCCTGTTGGTCTAGTGGGTTCGATTCCCAATCAGGACAAATAATTGTGTGATGAGCAGGATCATTTGTTCTGTGTCTGGGTGTAATTTATCTACAATACGTATGTATTTAGAAATATATAAGTATGTTTATCAGCAGTCTGGTTACCATAGTACAGGCTCTGCATAGTTCGGGATCAGACGGCCGTGTGTGAGAAATGTGGAGTTATTATTATATTATTATTATTATAGTCGTTCCCCACAGTCTCACCAGCATTCATGGTCACCGTTTCCCTCCTAAGGAACGTAGTGTTACTCTTAAGTGATATTACATAGCCTATAAACGTCCTAAATGAATACTCCCTCAAATAGAAAAGAGTTCAAGTTTTTCTTTAATTTTTAAATTCAAAAATTCAACCGATAGTTCCAGAGATTAATTAGCGCGTTTACACAAAGATTTATGTATATATTACACTAGCTTTTATAAGCTGCTTTGCTCGCGTAAAAATCATTGCCCGTATTTCTGGAACTTCTTTTTTTATTATAGGGGGCAAACGGACAGACGGGTTACCTGATGGTAAGTAACTACCTTCGCCCATGGACACCTGCAACTCAAGAGTCACAAGTGCGTTGCCGGCCTTTGACGTGGGAGTACGCTCTTGATTACTAATATAATTTTTTCTATTTCTTGATTTATTAAGATATTTTTTCATAAGAAACTTCCAAATACAGACTGATTTATGACTTTTTACTTTAACATTTTACTTGAATAATATGATGACAATAATAAGTACATCATAGTATTTCTTTTCTCTGCATCACCCTAAGGTTGACTGGTAGATAATGCATTTGGCATTTAGTCGGCCTATGTACCAAATGTGAATAAAGTTTAAAATAAATAAAATACATGTTAAACACTTCCAGTGATAAGTCATTTCGTTGTTTGACGCTCCTTTAAATAAAAAGACAGCCAGCAATAACATAGTATGTAGTCAAATAATAAAAGCCTCCAAAATTATAAGCATAACATTATGGGTACCAGTTACATCATTATGTACACATATAAAATAATAAAAGAGTCACTGACGCCTGACCATTACATAAACCAAACATAAAATTATAAACCTTAATAAAAGCAAAGTGTATATTCATCTAAAAGCTACATGAGTACCTTAAAAGAGAAACAAATTAGTACCTCTTTATGAAAAAAGCCACCAACTCTTTGTTTTACACACATTAGCATATTTTGTTCATTCATCAAAGCGTACCGGATTGTTGGAAATTTTTACATTAATTTCGACGAAAACCATTTTTTTATGATCTAGAAATGTCAAACAAAATAATAATAAGAGAATCCCTTAATTTTTGAAGCGATATGTTAATGAGGCGTTTAATGTTTTAAAACTAATTCAGTACCAATTTTTTTTTTATTGATCCTAATATGGAGTTGCGCTAAAGAAAAAATTCCTGCAAACCACGAATACACATAGAGAGATTAATAAATTTACTAACACTAATTGTACTGACTGACTGACTATATCGAAATTATAATTAGTAACACTACAATACCCGTCAGTAAAATGATCTCCAATTTCATAATTTGAGACCAAAAGTTCTAATATCTGATCAACAAGCACAAAAAAAGAAAAAGAAAAATTTAAGAATATACGTTTATATTAAGTTGACACATATAATATGTATTATAAAGCTTTAGTTACAAAATAAATCTTATAGACACGTACGCCTCAATACCGAAACATTTGTACAGAAAAACTTAAGAACCACTCACCAGCCCTTCGGTCTATTTATTTCGTAAATCGAAAAAAGTCTATTCTGTCTACAAATTCCTTTTACACAGTTGTGGCCAGATTTTATAGAACCTAATCGTTTCCAATAATAGTTTTCCTGTTTCAATACCATTCAGAGTGTTGGCTTAGTTAGTTGTGTATCGTGATTGGATATTTGGAGTGCCTAAAGGTTAGTTAGCTTTACAAAGGCATAAAATGAGTCCTTTTATGGGTATCCAATCACTGTCTTAGCTTTAATCCTTAAACTGTTAATGTCCTATTTATTTTCCTATGTATTTATTGACCCATTTCATTTTTTTTCTGTTATGGAATAGGGGCAAACAAGCAGACGGGTCACCTGATGGTAAATGACTACCGCCGCCCATGGGCACCTGCAACTCAAGTCACAAGTGCGTTGCCAGCCCTTAAAGTAGGGGAAGGATGGAAGAGGGGGAGGGGAGGGGCAGGGAAGGTTAGGGCTTCCGGTAAAATCACTTACTAGGCGAAAAGCAATGGTAGCATTGCTTCACTGCCACATTTCTGTGAGGCCGTGGTATCCTCCCATCGAGCCGGCCCATACGTGCTGAAGCATGGCTCTCCCACCATTATTTATATATTTAACATTTTTGTTTTTGGTTTATTAATATTTTTTTTTTTTGTGTTAGATAGTTTGTTACGTTTATTTAGGTAGATTATAGGTTGGGGTGCTGGCTTTGAAAACCTCCCCGTGGTGCACCCTGGGCAACGTCGGCGATGGCACTTCTTTGTTTTCTCCTCTTGAAGAGGGTGCCTTCGCCAACGACTAATATTCTGGCAAGGAGGGGTCTACCTCTAAGGCCACTCTATGTTTTTCCATCGCCCTCTGATTCATGCAGAGGGTACTGTATGGAGAAACAAAAAAAGGGGCGACGGGTTCATAAAGACTGAATTACCTCAGAAGTAGTGGATATAAGTATAAGTAGTGGGTCTAACTTAGACCACCGCTCGGCCCAACCGTAACCCTGTCCGGTAATGGCCAGACACGGAGGCTCCTTGAAGCTGCGAGGAGGAAAACCTCTATAAAAAATCAAACACAAGCATTTAGCTTAGCTGGAGGGGTTAACAAGAATACTAGTAATGTGTGACCCACGTTACTAGTAGTCTTTTAAAAAAAAAAAAAAAAAATAAAAAAAAAATCGCAGGGCAGACGGGACTGCTGTCATTGGATCTCTCCAAGGACGGTGGACATCGGTCTGATACAGGCCACCTTCCGGCCAAGCTGTAGCCCTGAATTGACAGGACCAGTGTTTCTTCAGAATCGCGAGGAAGAAAAACCTCTATAAAAATAACCCTAATCTCACGCTCTAACGCCCGGCAATGGGATGAATGGCTGAGGGGACGACCTCAGTCCCGAGGGCGTTCCCGTCGGAGGACATAAAGCTCACATAATGGCAGAAGTTAATAGACAAGAATATACCCAGGAGGGTCCCAGGCGCAATTCGTCTGGGGAATCCCTCCCGGAGCCAGTCGGCTCCGGCAGCTCCCAGTCGTATTCTGGCTACCTGCAACCAATGCCCAAACAGCCCGTTGGTCAACTGTAAATCGACCACCAGTAGAAACGCGAAGGTCGCGACAGTGAAGGAGGATCACGAAGTGGTCATGTCTGACTGCCAGTCAGAAAAGAGTGAGGGGAGCTATGCAGTACCGGTGGCCTCGAGATTTTGGCAAGGTGGAAAACGACCTCGCTCAGAAAATCCTGATGCTGGACTGAGCAGGAGTTGCTCTGAGCTAGATACAGCCTCCTTGAGCGACGCCGACGACTTGCTACCGGTCGCAAAGGTACCAAAAGCGCAACGTGGCAGAGGCCGACCACCTACGACTGGCGTGTACATTGGAGCTGCTAAGGCCCGAAAGGAGGCAGCAGCTTTTCCGGCCGCTGAAAAACTGCACAGGCGGAAGAAGAAGAACAGCGCCTTAAAAACCTGTTCCAGAAGATTACCGCCAAAAAGCCAGAGGTGCAGAAAGGGAGACTCCGCGGATCACCAGGTAGCAAGAGTCCCTCCCCTTCATTGAAGGACGAGTTTGCTCCTGAATGGGGAGAGCAAATTAACGAGGCGCTAAAGCGCTCTGGGGAGGTCGCTAGTGTCTCCAAGGGCCTTAAAGGCACTTGCCAGAAGACGTTAATGGAGGCGGCCTCTTCGATCAAAGAGGCAACGGAGGTGCTTCTGAAGAGTTCTACCTCTGAAGAGACGGCCAAGCTTCGCCAATATATTGGCCGTCTTGAAGTTCGCCTGGCAGAATCAGAGAAAGGCAGTAAGGAGCTTCAAGAGGAGCTGCGCGCCTTGCGAGAAGAAATCCGCAATGAGCGGCGCAGTGGGAGCGTAACTGGCGAAATGGCAACATCGTTGCAGACAGCCCCAGACGCTGCTATCTCCAAACTAATGGCGGAGATGGACCAGCGTATTATGAATCGTATCTCCGCCTTGCAGGGGGCAAAAGATCGCCCACCTTTAGCGCCACCCAGAGCGATGTCTTATGCAGCTGCGGCCAGTGCGAGCCCGGGAACTCCTAAGAGTGGAAAGGCGGTTGCTGCACAAGCAATGGCGGCGTCTCCTACTGCCTCTAACCTAACTAAGAGGCAGAAGAAAAATAATCCCAAAGTCGCTCCTATGGTTAAAACTGGAGATCCCACGGAGCTCCCCAAGGAAGGCGAGAGGGAAGTAGTAGGAGAAAAAAGAAAAAAGGGAAGGCCAAGAAAAAGACGGCTAAGAAAGATGCCAAAGGCACCACAGCAGAGGCGCCTAAGAGACTTCGTGCCCCACGTTCTACGGCCGTAGTCTTAACTTTGACAACGGAAGCCACAGAAAGGGGCTTGGGATATGCTGAAGTCCTTAAAAAACTTAAGGCCTCTGTGGATCTCAAGGTCCTGGAGATTGAAGGGGTTCGATGTAAGCCGACTCGTACCGGGGCCCGTCTCCTTGAGATCCCCGGCGCCACTAGCAGCCCTAAAGCTGACGCCCTAGCGGCCAAGTTAAGGGAGTCACTGGACACGACTGAGGTGAACGTGTCCAGGCCTATCAAATGTGCAGACGTGCGCATTTTGGGCCTAGATGACTTGTAACAGCGGATGAGATTGTGTCCGCTGTTGCAGTCGTCGGAGGCTGCCCCCCGGACCAAGTCAGAGCCGGAGTAATCTACTTCGGTACTGGTGATCGGCGAACATCAGTCATTAGCTGCCCAGTTGCGGCGGCGCAAAAAGTTCCAGATGCCCGTAGCCTTTTAATTGGAGGCTTCCTAAAGGCACAGGTTCGGCTTCTACAGCCTCGCATTACCAGGTGCTTCCGGTACCTGTCCGGGCATATTGGAGTAAAATGCACAGCGGAAGTCACCGTGGGAGACAGATGCTTCCACTGCGGTCAGCCTGGTCATAAAGCCAGTGCCTGCAGTGCTCCGCCACACTCCTTTAAATGTTCAGCGGAAGGCAAACCAGCTGATCACCGGGCAGGTACGAAAGCCTGCGTCTCATCAAGGATGAAGTAATGGAGCAAACCATCTGCCCCCCGGTCTATAGACACATTAGAGGATGCCTCCGAGGAGAGACCTAACTCACAGCGGGCTGCGGACATGGACATCCAATAATGGACCCACAGCTCCGCATTCTTCAGGGTAACTTAAATCACTGTGCCAATGCTGAGGATCTTCTGGTCTAGACAGTGGTCGATCAACGTCGCCGTCGTCGCTGAGCCGTATTTTGTGCCTCCCGGTGATAACTGGGCTGGGGACCTTGACGGCTTGGTGGCTTTAGTTCGGGGTACTGCCACTGATTCCTCCCCCATTACGGTCATTGCAAGGGGACGAGGCTGCGTGGCGGTTACTGTGGATGAGGTTGCACTCGTGGCCGTTTATTTCTCGCCGAACCGTGTTTTAGCTGAGTTCGAAGATTGGCTTACTCAGCTAGCCGTCGTCGTCGAAGGGTGTCAACCTCGCTCTGTTCTTGTCCTGGGGGACTTCAACGCCAAGTCTACGGCTTGGGGTTCCCCAGCCACAAATGCGAGGGGTGAGGCATTAGAGGAGTGGGCCTTATCATCAGGCCCCACTCTCCTAAACCGGGGTTCCGTCGATACGTGCGTGCGTCAGCGGGGCAGTTCGATTGTTGACATTGCGTTCGCAAACCCTGCTCTAGCGCGCCGTGTCCGAGGCTGGCGAGTCATGGAGGGGGTAGAGTCCGAGATCACAGATACATTCGGTTCGACGTCTCTGCCCAGACATCTGACACGCCGGTCGCGATGGTCCCATCCGGTCCGCGTTGGTCGCTCAAGCGTTTAAATCGGGAGCTCCTCCTGGAAGCCTCCATCGTACAGGCTTGGGTGTCTGCACCAGACAGGCCTGTTGATGTCGATGTAGAGGCGCAATGGGTCCGGGAGGCTATGTTGCACATCTGTGATGCGGCTATGCCTAGGATTCAAATCAGGCCTGCGAGGCGCCAGGTATACTGGTGGACGTCGGAGATAGCGCGGCTGCGAGAAGAGTGTGTAATCGCGCGCCGCCAGTACTCCAGGTTCCGCAGAAGGCGTCGCCGCCCTGGTGACGACGCCGAAAGAACGACTTGAGCGACCGAGCGCAGGGCACGCCACGATTGTGATGGTAAGGCCCGTTATGAAGGATTGGCTGGAGAGGCGACATGGCACCCTCTCCTACCGGATGACACAGGTGCTCACCGGACACGGCTGCTTCGGGAAGTACCTGTGTCGCTTAGGCCGGGAGCCAACGTCTGTGTGCCACCACTGCGGAGGCTGCCGCGAGGATTCCGCACTCCACACTCTGCCGTCCACCAGGTGTGGGTAGCCTCTCGCTGGAGGCCATGATCATGTGTATGGTCCAGAGCGAGAGTGCGTGGGATTCCGCCGCCTCGTTCTGCGAGGTAGTGATGCATGTCAAAGAAGCGGCGGAAAGGGAACGGGAGAGAACTAGTACTCTTCCGTCCCGCAGGAGACGCACCAGGCGCCGTAGAGCGCAAAACGACCTCCGGCCTCCATAAGCGATTGCCTGAGGGCGACGGACAGGGCTATCCGTCGCCCTAGCAGAAGCAGGCCTGAGACGGCGGCGCGACGTGTTCCGCGCGCGCCTCTCTAAATTAAATTAGATTGGGCAGGTACATCTTGGCGGGGTCGCCTTGCTCAGCAGGCGGCCAAGTCTGTCGGGGTCCACAGGGATTTCCTTTCTAGGGTACACCTGAGGCCCCGGCAAGAAGACCAGTGACGGAACACTGTGTGGTTTTAGTCGGTTCGAGTCCGACATACCACCTTACCGTTGGACCGGTGAGGTGACGACCCGTGGGGGTTTCCACACAAAAAAGACTTGCAGAATTACGTCATGATCTTGTTATCCTAGTGGTTAGTGACTGCTATGCTACAGGTCATGGGTTCGATTCCCATTTGAGTCTGGGTGTTCTTTGTGTTCGTTGGTGTTTGTAAAGTCCCCCGCGACACAGGAGTAATTCCTAATGCGGAGTTGTCTTTTAAAAAAAACAGACCTACAAACACATAATAGTAATGTACTGTGCTCGTATTGAAAGATCAATTTAGTTGTTAAAGAAATAATGCCATAATGCCTGTTCTTAAAAATTAACAAAATCAAAACTGTTATCGCAGGAGAGTCATGCTTCAACACGTACGGGTCGGCTTGACCGGAGTGATACCACGACCTCACAGATAACCGTGTAACCGTGTTTCACCGACTGAGTGAGGTTACCGTTTATCCTAGCAACGCTCTTGTGACTCTAAAATTGCAGGTGTCCCATAGGCGCCGGTAGTCATTTACCATCAGGTGACCCGTTTGCCTCCTATCCCATTAAAAAAAACTTAATCATCAAACCACGCCAATGGCAAAAAAGTGACGGAACTCTAAATCAATACGAAATACAGAAATTGCTTGAGGTGCAAGCTCCTGAGCTTCATTGAAATTGTAAACATGTGTTGCGGTTGCTGAAGAGTGTCAACACTCTCACTGATTTTTTTTTACCATAGCAAGACTTGCGACAATGTGGTTTTCTGTCCTTTGGGATTTCTAAAAGTTAATATTTATTGTAACTCAGGGTCTAAATTTCTTTGTTTCCATAACTTGCATGTTCACAAAGTCCCGAGAAAATCATTCTCAAATTGTGGAATAGTCCTTGAAATATTTGAATAAGTACTACTACTAACATACTAAATGTTATTAAGCAACTTAGCAACATGAATCGCAAATTAAAGCCAAAACACTTCTATTCAGAAATAAATTGAACTGTTAAACTCAAATTGCGAGTAATTTGGGTCTCTGAGATTAACTTGAGGAGTTATATTGATTCGTGTCATTGAAATGAATTAAGATTTAACCAGGTGATGGCAAATACGTCTGAGAGTTTGAGACTTCCTTCAATAGTATTAATTAATTATAATTACGTGTTGTCTACAAGGTGGTAGTTGCGACACAAGATGGTGGCAACGACCTTCTTATGTATCAGTGCTACAAATATTTTAGGCTTTAATAACTATGTCTATTCGTGTTCGTCTGAGTGGTTCTATGTATTATTTGTAGATATATAAAAATCGGTCTTTTAGAACCCATAGTACAAAATATCCTTAGTTTGGATCTAAGTAGCGCCATGTATTTTTTAACTGGAGGAGTTAAATTGATTTGACTCCTTGAAATAAATTAGGATTGAACCAGGTGGTGACAAATATCCCACAATATTTTTAACGTAATATTATTAATCTTAAGAAGATTATTCACTACACTATTAAATAAGTAATCTCATTATTGTACAAAACAAGAAATAATTCAAAACAAACTTGAAAGAGAGAAAAAGAGACCTTGTACAAGTGGCGGCCTCTTGGATGGATGGAAAGAGAGTTTATGTACGGTAAGAGGAGTTGCAGTGTCTAATTGATTGAAAATATTATCTGAATAAATCAATCATAAAACAATTAAATATATACACACATAACAATATGCATAACGTACCTAATACACATAAAAAAAATGTGTGTGTGTACCATAGTACACAGGTAAGAAGTGAAACTTCTTTACGACATATCATTTTTCTACTATTTGCAACTTCACGAAAATGGGGTAGATAAGGCTTAAGCCTTAAGAAAAACATTTTTTCCGTATTAAATTAAAGCTATTTTATTATTATAGACATGCATACTGCACTCGACATGCAACTCGGTTAGTAGGTAGTTTTTGCAAGTTTTCAGTATAAAATGATATCTTATAACAACTAATCATACTTAAGTATAAACTTTATCGACCTAAACTTGACTACTGAAATTCCAACATTATAAGATCAAATGCAAAGAAAAAATACATGCATAGTTGTTTTAGTGTCGTAGTTGCTGTGTTTACAACGACAATGCAACATACAAAATGAACTATTAGTTATACAAATATAGGACAATGTAAAAAAAAAAGCTTAACGTGAGATTTGAATAACGAACCCTATAATAGCTAAAACCATGATTACATTGTTTTTCATTGTAACGTTTTGACAACAAAACCTAGTTTGTTCTGTATCTGCATATTTGATTAACGGACACATTTGATTTTTCTCTTTAGTTTCGCCCAATTTTAGTATGTGTGTGAATAACTCATTTTTGAATCGTTTGTTTAATTTTTTTTTAATGAATTACTGTAATTTAATTACACTACAAATAAAAAGTTTTTACATAATTGTATTTATATTTCTTTAATCATTCGTTTTGAGTGCATAAAACATGGTTAAGTAAAGCACTTATACATTTAGATTTTCACTAAAAACGTATTATGAAACTTGGAAAAAATATATTCTACTAGCTGACCCGCGCTACCTCGTCCGCGTTTGTAATTTTTTCCCGTATCGATGATGCGGGAGTTGTATTTTATAAAAATAAAATAAAGATAAATAAAAAGAAAAATAATCCGGGCCAGCTGCGAGAGTAGGCCCGCAGAGGTCGATTTCGTGTTTTTTTTATTATTATCCCCAAAAACATAAGTCGCATTACAAACTTTAAATATCTACATTGTAGAGTAAAATAAAAAAAAATGCTTTCATTTAAAAATATTACCGATTGTAAAAAAGTTTACAGTTTCGGAGCCATGAGTTTATTTCCAACAAATTATGGTTGCTCCCCCCCCCCTCGCCAAGTTAAGAATGGAATCATTTAGGTTTCAAATTAAAAAATGTTTGTATTTACTATGGGCATGCTATTAAAGTTAAACGGTCTAAAAAAATTTCACAAAAACAAGATATGCTGAAAAGACTGATTTTTGAAAATCTGCCCCCCAGTTTCCCCCTTTGGGGGAATATGGAGGATATTTCACGAACTTAACCTTCATTTTTGCCCTGTTGATTTTTCGTCCAACTTTGAAAGCAATCAGTCCATAATTGCGATCTCTACCGTGCCGGTAAAATTGAGGTACATACATATAAACTTTTTAACTGGTGGTTGTTTTGGGGTCTAGGGATCATAACTGTACCTCCTGTGAAGATTTTTTTGGAAAACTCGACAACTGGTACAAAACCAATAGGTAGACTTTTCTTCAAAATCTACCTAATAGGTTGAGAAGAAAACGGGTAAACAAAATCACGGCCACTTTTTTAAATCATCAGATATTTTTACAACATTTAATAAATAAATAAATAATATCACAATAAAACAGCACTGTTTTGTTGTGAGCTGTTATATTATTAAGATTCAAATTAAGTAAACTAAACTAAACTATGAATATATGAAAACTGAAAACATACTAAATACAGACAACTATTTTTTTTTCTTGTTATAACAAGAAACATTTTAAATAAAAAAAGAAAAACAGAAAAGACGAAAGATGAGAAACATATTAGTTGACATTATATTAAATATAAATTTTCTATTGAGTGTTTGAAATAGCCTGTGAATCCAGAAATATTTAATCGAAAGAATTTTATTTTCCACTAGCCATTTCCCGCAGTTTCAACCGCGTTTATGGTTACTGCTCCACTCTTAAGGGTCATAGCGTGATGTTACCTAGCCTAATCTATTCCTCATGAATCTACATATCATATACACAAAGATTTTTTCGAATCTGTCTAGTAGTTTATGAGATTAGCGCATTTAAACAAACACTCAAATAAAAAAGCTCTTCAGCTTTATTATATTAGTATAGTGAATAAGTCGTTATAATAATCAGTAAATCGCTTGTTTATCTATGAAACTTTCAAAGTTAATCTGAATTCCCAATATTTATGACAAATATAATTAAATCGTCTTACTAAAATTGATGAAGTAAGTTATTGATTTATCTTTGGCAATTTGAGTTAAGAGCGATATAGCCTAATGCCTTCTTTTGTTTAAATTTATAAGAGATGTAACACGGAAAATACGTTCAACATATTTAGTCGTCAACATGTGGTTGACCTCCTGTATTACATACTTACTTACATACTGTGTAAAAGTCTATTCAAGACTTAAATTGCACACGACAGCGTTTTGAGTTCCTATGTCGTTCGCTAACCAGACAGGTCTTATAATATTAGTTACGACAAACGTAAAAGTTTTAAGGCATTTATTCTACCCAACATTCAACTATTCCTGCCAATTCAATCGCACTTTTTTAAGTGTTAAACTCTTTAAAATGCGACGCTAGTGCTTGATAGCATCTCATACGAATATCGAACAAATAATATATATAAAATGCAGAAGCCGCACGAATGTTTTATAAACATAAAATAATCATCATAATAATACTCATAACTCCACACATCTCACACACGGCCTTCTGATCCCAAACTAGGCAGAGCCTGTACTATGGTAACCAGACTGCTGATAAACATACTTATATATTTCTAAATACATACATATTATAGATAAATTACACCCAGACACAGAACAAATTATCGTGCTCATCACACAATTATTTGTCCTGGGTGGGAATCGAACCCACGACCTCTGGCTTAGCAGTCAGGGTTACTAACCACTAGACCAACAGGCCAGGCTTGTATTGTTATGGCTCCCTTAACAATAAAAATAAAAGCAAAATCGCTTTTTGTAAAAACTTTAACACTAAAATTTTGCTGGAGAATGTTGGAGAAAATAATGTTTGCTGAAGAGAAGTTTAAGAAGATTTTTATTTCAAACCAATATACGTTTAATTTTTTTTATTTAATTAACAAATAAATGCACTTATATGAAATAAATAACTGTGCCTGTACTTGTGATGAAAAATGATATTTGTAATTGCCATACGATTACTACAGATAACAAAATGATTTTTTAAAAAGAAAAACGTTTTAAAGTATAACAGGTATGTAAACAAACCAGGTAGTGTTACATAATTTAAAAACTATGTCAAAGCAATATGTACTAATAAAACGCTTTGTTGGAATTCAATAAGACCCATTAATTATTTAGCACTCGGTTCACAAACATTGCGGTGCATGCATGTACATTAAACTATACGAAAATGGTAATTAAAAACCTGTTCTTATAACAATGGCCCCACAATTTGAAACTTCAAATTGTTTATTGTAGGTTATAGGTACAAAAGATGTTTACGTTATAATGAGCTATGTCCTACTATTTGGCAAACAATGTTTTAAAGACATCTATTATTAAAATTACTGCATTATACACTTTGAAGAATAATTATACTGTACTGTTTCCGAGGAATAAAAAAACCAAATTTTACGCGAGCGAAGCATAAATACGATTAAGAGTAAGCGAACTCAAATAAAGCATTGAAAGTATGGATACTGAAAACCACCTAATCTTTAAATACCAAGTTTCTGCTTAAATACCATTGTCCCTAAATAAATTACTGTAAACGTTGGCAGACCGTCATTCAAGACAAGCTTCTACGGATATACACGTTGTAATTAGTCAAAACAAAAACATGAAGAAAGCAGCCGCGTCATTAGTACCAACAATTACTCTTGGCACGGTAACTGCAACAATTAAACTGCTGGAACCATTTTTAACGATGAGTTGCAATCCCCTGTACATGCTTTAAAACATCTTAAAGTACTTTTATACTTTATTGTGTGTACAGATTGGTAAATAAAGGTTCTTACTCATCGGACGAGAAAAGTTGCTGTTGTTAGAAATGTTGCCGGATGTTATGGAAAAAGTAAAAGTGGATACGTTTAATAAAAAAGACACTTATTTCAAACTACGGTATTTAACCTGTGTAAAGTGTGTATGGCTTTCGTGCTTCTAATAATAATAATAACTTGATACATCCCACACACGGCCGTCTCATCCCAAACTAGGCAGAGCCAGTGTCACGTTTTATTTTAAAGATTCAATAAAATGAACAAAGTTTTAGAATGTTGTTATATTTAAATAAATATAAATAATAAAAAAGTTGGTAGTGAGTTCGGTTAGGCCGGTACAAAAGGTTGGTTCCCGTATAAGACCCACAATACCACACTCCCCTGGTTGGTGTCAGCTGGCGAAGGCCCCGGCGTAGTCCGGCGGAGCGAGGACCCGGGAGACGGAAGTAGCAGCTGGGGCGAAGAGAGTAGCAGAGGCCTGGCGTTGCCTGGCGGAGCGTAGCCCAGGAAGACTGAGGTAACACCTCTGTCGAAGAGAGCAGCAGAGGTTCTCGAGAGCTATTGTCGAGCGCAGCTCTCAAGCCATATAGGAGTTCCTGCAAACCGTCCCAACTAGCATCAGCAGCTAATACACACAGCTTGCCATGAAAAGCCCTTCACCTACAGGAGAGGCTGGCATCTACTAGATAGATGGCTAATCTAGGTTCAGTAGGCAATCATCGTGCTGCTGGACGAGGTGGGTAAATTGTTTGAGAGGGTCCTCTCTACCCGCATCGTCCGGCACCTGTGCGAGGTCGGCCCCGATTTGTCGGACGCTCAATTCGGTTTTCGAGCGGGGCGTTCGACGGTCGGTGCTGTGTTGCGCCTGAGGGCCGTGACCGAAGAGGTAGTGAGCTGTGGCGGCGTGCTGTTGGCGGTGTCGTTGGACATCGCCAACGCGTTCAATAGTCTGCCATTCAGCTGCATCAGGGAAGCACTCCACTATCACGGAGTCCCAGGGTACCTGAGGCGGCTAGTTGCAGACTATTTAGATGAGTGTACCGTCATGTACGAGGACCGAGTTGGAGTTTTGAGTCGTCGGCCCATGTCGTGCGGTGTTCCGCAGGGGTCTGTCCTTGGACCACTTCTGTGGAACATGGGGTACGACTGGGCCCTTCAAGGCGACTTCCCCCCCAGGCTCGGCGTAATCTGTTACGCCGATGACACTTTGGTCAAAGCCCGGGGGGTGAACTTTCAGGAGGCGGCGTGCCTGGCCACCAGGGGAGTCTCTCTGGTGGTCGGGCGCATCGAGGAGCTGGGTTTGCAGGTGGCCCTGCATAAGACGGAGGCCCTGTTATTTCATGGGCCCCGTCGTGGTCCACCCCCTGGCGCCTCTATCGAGGTCAACTCGGTCCTCGTACCGGTTCAGGCCCACATAAAATATCTGGGCCTGATCCTCGACGGTAGGTGGCGCTTCGACGAGCACTTCCTGCAGCTTGCTTCAAGGCTGGTCGGCGCTGCGTCCGCCCTTGGGCAACTCTTGCCCAATTTGGGTGGACCCAGCATCGCTACGAGACGGCTGTACACGGGGGTTGTCCGGTCAATGGCACTGTACGGTGCACCGGTGTGGGTGGAGGCTTTGACCGACCAGAATAGGGCGCGGCTCTGGCGCCCTCAGAAGGTGATGGCGGTTAGAGCCATACGCGGATACCGCACCGTGTCAACAGAGGCGGCGTGCGCGTTGGCCGGGAGTCCCCCGTGGGATTTGGAGGCGGAAGTGCACGCCGAAGTATATCGGCGAACGGCTGAGCTCCGGGCGGGAAGCGGCAGTCTGCCCCCGCCCGAAGAGGTACGCGAATGGCGCGAGGCCGCTCGCCGAGCCACCATGCCTCGTTGGTCGTCCCGGCTTGAGGCTCCACGTGCTGGCTTTGCCGCCGTGGAGGCGCTACAGCCGGTCATCGTCGAGTGGGCAGGGCGGCAGCACGGGACCCTTTCCTTCCGACTGACGCAGGTTCTTTCCGGGCACGGCTGCTTCGGGAAGTACCTGCACTCGGTCGCTAGGAGGGAATTGAGTCACGCCTGTCACCACTGCGACTGCAGTGAGGACTCGGCTAAGCACACGCTGGCGGTTTGCCCCAGTTGGGCGACGCAGCGTCGGGCCCTCACTGCAGTCATCGAATGGATCTGTCGCTACCGGCTATCATACGCTCCATGGCCGGTAGCGACAGGAATTTTACCGCGATCGCAACCTTCTGTGAGGAAATCATCTCGCAGAAGGAGGCGGCGGAAAGGGTCCGGGAGGACGACCTCCACTCGGACCTAATTCGCCGCCGGCGAACCGAGCGGCGGAGGCGCGCTTACCAGCGCCTCATGCCGCCCTGAGTGTGGCCGCGGGTGGACGGGACGGGTTTTTCCCCTTCACCCGCTATAGTGGCCCCCGCGAGGAGGCGGCGTCCGCGTGTGCCTGGATGTCGCCTAATTGAGAGGTTTTTACCCGAATGTGGTACCCGAGCTATTGCGGGCAGGCGCTAGGAGGGATCCGGATGTCTTAATAAAAGCTGTTCCCGGATCCCTCCTACTTAAGGCGCAGTATGGCACACCGTGTGGTTTTAGTCGGTTCGATTCCGACACACCGAGGGGATTTCCACACGCACAAAAAAGAAATAAAAAGGTTCAGTAGGCAATAACAACAATTAATAAATAACTGCTAAAATTATGTAAAGGAATAAGTAACATAAACAAAAAAATAGAAGGTTATATCTAAAAGTACTGGTGTCCGTAATCGTTTACATTTTTGTTTTTATTAAAAGAATACTAGCAACGTGGGTCACACATTACTAGTATTCTTGTTAACCCCTCCAGCTAAGCTAGAATGCTTGTGTTCACGTCGGTAATGCACTGGGTGGGGTTCGAACCCGCAACCACTTGATCGCAAGTCCGACGCCTTAGCCATTACGCTTCCAAAACTATATATGATATTAAAGTAACTAGACAGTGCTAAACAATAAGCGGGTGAAAGATATAATGTTCACAATTCATACGAGGCAACTTACAGCGACGAATAGTTATTTACATTGGTCAGCTACACAATATAGTTAATTTGTACAATTTACCCAGTAGGTACGGGAACAAATTAGGCACTTAGAAACAACTGTTATAAGTATTCACAGATTTATGAGAGTAGAGGTTTTATAGTTTAACTGACGGTTACACTGAGGGTCGGCACAGAGCAGAAGTACGTGTCGTATCTCAAGCGCAGTTTTGAGACGAATTATCTAGAAAAGTCAGTTCGCTATACGGAGTAAGCGTCTGTCGTGCTAGTTTGTTTGTTGATAATTTATTTTATGTAATGAAAACTGATTAGATTATAATTTGAAAATTGATTAGTTGGTAAGATTGTAGTATAATTTGTAAATAGTTATGTAAGATTGATTAGATTAAGTTTTATTCTTTTTATGTAGGAACAGTATCTAGTGATCGTGACACCAGTACTATGGTAACCAGGCTGCTGATAAACATACTTATATTTTTCTAAATACATACATATTATCGATTAATTACACCCAGACACAGAACAAATGACCGTGCTCATCACACATAATAAACATAAATAAACTAGAAATTGTTAAATACTTTACAAATAAGTTTCTGTAAACGCGGGGCTAAATGTTCATATTACATTCAAAAGTTAATAAACAATTTTGGTACCAATTTATTGTACATTCTTATCATTTATTTGATATATTGAAGCTCAAATTCAGTTTTTTTAGTAAAAACAAAGAATTTAATCCTGTAGCATGAATTTCATACTCTTCTCAAAACGAATATCTAACCAATGATATGAAATATCTAATTCCCCGCATATTAAAGTGTAAGAATGCGACCTTGACTGATATCGCGATTTGATTTTGACATGTAACCCATCGTCTAGGATCTTGTCTACATGGAGGTTGACAAACTGTGTGAGTGAGTATTGGGCGTCCGTCAATTACTTTTGAACCGAACGAAAGAACGGAAGAGGTTCTGAAGTCAACCCGTATATTTTTGTTTTCTAGTACGATTTTGATAAAAAAAAATTATTCGAAAAGCCATAGGTACTTTGAAGTTGGTCCTGGTTAAATAAATTCTACCTGAAGGGTAAAAAATAGGGAATTTATGATTTTTCACTCACCAACTTTTCATTTGTGAATCGAATTTGTTGATACTTGACACACTTAATGTAGTCCATATGAGCTGTGGTTGATCTGATGCCGTAGACAGAAGGCAATCAAAATAACTCAAACTTTAAACCTAATAAAATATTACTGTTCAAATATTTATGACAAATAACAATTAATATTTAGTTCAAATAGGTAATAATATAACATATTAAGTAAGTTACTAACACTAATATAGATACGTACATAACATTGAGTTGGTGCCAAACATACGAAAGTACTAAACAAGAGGGCCATCGGGTCCTTTTTTAGTGGTTTTAATTTTGAAGGCTCAAAGGGTACTAAAAAAGAGGCCAAATGGGCACATTGATTATTATATTTTGAAGAGGGTCCAAAGGGACCTAAAAATGAGGTCGAACGGCATTTGTGATAGGGTCTAATTTTGGAGGTTCAAGGGGCAAAGCCGAAAAAGTTTAATTTTTAATTATAATGTAATTTCTTCTTCCATTCTTCTTTCGCGTCGGTTTAATTTTTTGCTATAAAGTTTATATTTTATTTTAACATAAAGGGAATTTTAGACCAAATTTAGCCTAGTGTGTGTTATTCTTAATAAAACTTTTGTAGCAAAGTGTTACATTCATCTCGTTTATTCGAGCACTAAGCTTACATGCGCGCCATTTCTTATATTAGTTATACCTACATTGTTATAAATAGGGAAACTATTAGTTTCCTTTCAACCATAAAGAGTTACCTTTAAGTGTTTCCTTATGAAACTTTTATGAGTTGCGTGGAGCGTTAAGTGGCCGATCAGTTAGATATATGTTTCTAGAGGTTTTGTGCTTTACTTCACGTAATGTCAGTATATATCAAATAAATCATTACTACACACCACATAAAACTGTGTTAGTTTTTATATATACCATTTATTGTTTGGTAATTGAAAAAAATACTGGGTATAATGGTTTTTCTAGCCGTAGATGTTTCAACACTTTCTAATGTAGTTTTGCCGTAAAGAATAGGTGCGCGGGTTGAAGAACTGTCATAATAATAAATAAAAATAAACTAATATATTCAAATTTGTTATTAGAGATATTAACTGATACAAAAAATGAAATATATATCACATTTTAACATTATTCTTTCAAAGTCAGAAAAAAATACTGGAACAACTGCTATTCTAGTATTTTTATTCCAGCATTATTTCACCAATCCAAATAGTATTTTAAAATTGAAATCTTTTGAGAATAGATAGATCCATCCTCCCACCTTCAAAAACTATGAAATTAATTCTCAATTTTTTGCGGAAGAGTGTAACATGACACATTCGTGTTTTATATACTTTCACCTGTTGTATATACGTCTCCTTTGAAGTGGCTAGTCAGAACTCCGGCATGGGGCTTGTAGGCGAAATCCCTCGCAACACTGTACAATAGTGTACAAGTGGCGCAGGGAAGTGCAAGAGCAGGACCTGCGACGTGACTTTCGCGAAGTCGAGGCGCAACGATCCCAGCTCCAATCGGTGCTCTTGGCTCAAAGAAAAGAACGAAGAATGGCAGTAAGGCCCGTCATGGAGGATTGGCTGGAGAGACGACATAGCGCTCTTTCCTATCGGATGACGTAGGTACTTACTGGACACGGCTATTTCGGGAAGTACCTGTGTCACATTGGCAAGGCGCCAACGTCTGTTTGCTACCACTGTAGGGGCTGCCGCGAGGATATCGCACTCCACACTTTAGTGGAGTGTTCTGCGTGAGGGCAGCATCGTGTCAACCTCACGACGGCCATTGGTGTGGGTAGCCTCTCCCTGAGAGTATGTCAATGGGCTGAAGCGACATACCACCTTGCCGTTTGTCCGCAGTAAGGTGATGACTCGTGGGGGTTTCCACACGAAAAATAAACAAAAAGTGTAAAGTATCATCATAACAACACCTAATAATTTCTAAGATATTATTGTATAAGTTGAACTGAATATAACAATAAGTTGCAAGTAAGCAGAATCCATAAGGTAATATATAGTTGAATTATTTATCTCAAGCAGTACTTAAAACTGTATGTAACAGTTTGTAACTACACGTAAGCTATTGTAACAAAAAATAATGAACCAGAAATAATTTAAATTGGATACAGTTCTAACAAATCATTCCATTTATGTAAACAAATGTTAAATGAAGTTAAACCATGCAAATTTAATTTATAAAATGATTTTTATGATTTGATAATATAATACAAACAATATTGTTTAAACAATACTTAAAATTAGTTTGTTAAAATGAAACAGTAGCTACTTCAAATTTCAAATAAACGAATACTTGGTTCAATTAAGCATTCTTGAAAAGCTAATGAATGTAAAATACTGGCTCTATGCTATAGAATTAATTTATTGTTCTTTTATTCTTGCTATCAATTAAGGCTTATTACAATTTGAGGGTGAAGCAATTACAGAAGTGAAAATGAAAAGAAAGTAGAAAGAATTTGAAGAAATGTCTTAAAAAGATTTTGTGTTATTTAATCATTTAAGCGACTGAAATGAACTTAAGAAACTCAAGTTTGTTGAGTGTGATAATATGCTCAATTTAGAGTACGTTTTTTATAGGATTCGATAAAAGAAACGTCACCGTAAGATTGTGAACATCATTCGTTTTTGAACATATCTTTTTTACACAGCTAATACATTAATTTTTATTTACGAGTATATAGATATATACTCGTAAATAAAAATTTATGTAAGTATGTTTGTCCTCTATGCATTTCTAAGCCGTTGATCAGATTGTAATAAAACTTTAGCAGGGTCTTATGAGAACACCCGTGAGGGTTTCTGGCCAAATATTCTATATAAAAAATAAACCTAGTAAACCATAAAATCAGCAATTACATATCTTAAACCCCTGCGATCATATGATCCAAGATAAACTCTCATAATCTCTTCGTTTCATGTACTTATCTTTCTAGACATTCTTGATTTGATGATGTAGGTTAATTTACTCGACTATATATAAAGAGTAACAACGTATCCAGACCGCTGCCAGCAATAGCAATTGAACAGTAGTACATCATCTTCGGCCTTTACGTCTATAGCAAACGGTTTGTGGAGTATGTGAAGTATTTATCTCAGAGAGACATCGCTTTTGGTGGCTTTAAAGGCCGATATCGACCTTAAAGCATCCCAAATGACAATGAAAATAATAAAAACTATCACTCACCTTAGGCTTAAATTTACAACAAGAACATGTTGACATCTTGCAACGCTTATAAAAACGCAAAGTTACAACAGCTATAACCAATTCAAGAATAGAATTATTGAAATCAGTTTTACAAAATGGTTAAGACACGTTTAATTTAATTTATATTCGGGATACGATCAAGAGTGCTTAAAGATATTGAGTTCGAATATAGAAATAATGTTCTTTTTGTATTGTATAATTTAACTTGATTACTAGACTAATGTTCACTGCCATAAATGTTAAAATAAAATGGAAATGTTCACTTAAACTTATGTTACAAAAATGTTAATGTTATGTATATGAATGCACTCGGTCCCGACAAAACCGACAGCTATGTAAAATGTTAAATGCAACTGTTCGCGGCGACTTTTTGCGGTACACTAATTGTTCTAATAATGTTTCGAAATAATGATGCGACGCTCCCGAGCTCATGTCACGTTTTTGATGACAGCATTACTTGCAGAAGGTGGAAACGAACCAGTGAGAGGTGACAAGATGAGTACACATTTTACTTAAGATTAACTGTTAGCATTGAAAATTATAAAAAGTATTGAAAATAAATAAAAAATACATGGTTTTGCGCAAATAATGTTTTTCTGTAAAATAGCAGACCTTATCTTTATCTACGTACGGAGATTATTACACATTTTTCAGTCTAATCTGAAGCATCTGCTATCCAAATACATTCTTAAGAGACAATTATCACAATGACAGTTTGTGCTGTTCTTTATAAATTTAATTATAGACGTAAATAGTTAAAAAATATTGTCTTTTAAGGATTAAGTAAGTAAAATCCATAAAAAAGGACTTAAATATTAATATAGGATTCAAATGTTCTTACAAACAATGATAATAATAAAAACTTCACACATCTCACCCACGGCCGTCTGATCCCAAACTAGGCAGAGCCTGTACTATAGTAACCAGACTGCTGATAAACGTTCTTACATGTCGAGTCCTCAGACACAGGACTAGGCACAATGTGGGCATTAAGTGGGTACGGGCAATGAGAAAACTCTCTTTTGATACTAAATCACTGAGGTATTGCAAACACGCAAAGAAACACTGTATAGTTCCTAAGTTAGTGTTGACTCGGCAGTGACCAAACGTAAAGTGAACTCGACACCCTCCGCCTAGACCTCTACCGATAGATGGCGATTGTGAATTTATACCGGAAAGGAACACAATCGCCATCTATCGGTAGAGGTCATTATAGAGGGCGCTATATGCATCCGTACTAATGACCGAAAATGTGACATGTATATTTCTAAATACATACAAATTATAGATAAATTACACCCAGACATAGAAAAAAATTATCATGCTCATAACACAATTATTTGTCCTGGGTGGGAATCGAACCCACGACCTCTGGATCAGCAGTCAGGGTTATAAACCACTATAATGTCTATGTAAGGTAAAACTTTTTTAAACGTATAAAAATATAATAACAAAAATGCTGATGAATGAATATAACAGTTCAAATAACGGTTGATTCATCGTACTAGTGGAAGTCACAATATTCATAAAAGTTAAGTGATATGTGTGATAATAAAATTAATCAACTGCTATCAGAAAATGCATGCCTGTGATTAAAATAATTTTGGATGGTTTCGAAAATTAATACTTTTATTTTGCCCCAAATCTGACACATCTATCTAATAGTTACATGTGCCCGATATTGAAGCATAAATATTGTACGATAAAAAAAGTTTTGGTGTTTGAAGTTAAAGTGATTGAGGTTCAAATGAACTTAGTGATGTATTGTATAAGAGTGATAGAGTCCTGCTATGTGAGCAAGTTCCTCCACGTGCAATGGTATGGTGGCTTTCTGTTTACGAAGCGGCCAAGGTCAGCCCGGATTCTGGAGGACTTCTCTCCTAGGATATACCTATAATCTTTTGCAATAGACTTACTTGTGATAGAAAAACTACAGCATAAATAAATTGATGTAGTTAATAAACTTTTTTTTGTTGTGTGGAATGCAAACGGAATCCACCTCACCGGGAGTAACGGTGAAGTAGTATGTCGGAATCCAACTGACTAAAACCATGCGGTGCTTAGACCTTCTTTAATACATTGCAATTCCTTTAAGCGTAATTTGGGAAATGGATTTTGGCCATAAGTAAATAATTATAAAATTTGTTTTCAATATTGTATGATAAAAGAAAGACAAAAAATATTATTGAGAAAAGTGCATCTCGTGGAAAACACATAGATTTAATTACTATCATACCTCTTGCATATAAGGACAGTCCCTTATAGAAGAAAGGATGCTATATGTATATAAGGCGTATGACATACATTACGTGGGTCACACTGAACGTTTTTAGAATAGGCCAGTGAAAAAAGTAGCCGATAAAAAATGAATGTAAATTTCGAATTAGGAACTTTTTGGGAATCTGTAGGTAGATGTTTAATGATTTCATATGTCATTTGTTTTCACAAATTGGCTGTAATTTTAAAAGTATCTGTCGTGCATTGAAATGGATTTGACTAGAGAAAATTTTCTCTCTATCCTTCGCTACTCTTGTCCATGTGCCACCTGCTATGGCTTTAATGTCATCAACCCACCGTCTAAATGGTCTACCTCGTTTTCTTTTTTTGTCACTTGTGAACCAATTCATGATTGATTTTGACCATTTTTCACTTCCTCTGATTGTATGGCCTGACCACTTCCACTTTAGCTTTTTTATTGTTTTTATCACATTTTTTGTTTTTGTGCGTTTCTTGATAGTTGCAATTTTTATTCTATCGGATAGTCTTTTACCTATCATACTTCTTTCCATGGAGATCTGACAAGTTTCTACCTTTTTGTTGTGTATTTTTGTGAGTGCCCAGGTTTGGCAACCATAAGTAAGTACAGGAAGTATTCAGGTATCAAAAAGTTTCCGTTTGATATTTATCCCAGTTTCCCTATTTTTCATAATTTCCTTCAGACTCCAATACTGTTTCCAAGCGTTTCCAATGCGTCTGTCAATTTCTTTTGTGGTTAGATCTAAGAGAAAAAAAAATTGACCTAGGTATATGTATTCATTGACATAGTCAATTGGGTTGTTATTGATCCTGATAGGTTCTTGCTTCCCATTCGTCGTAGTTTTAGTCTTTTCTATGTTCATGACTAATCCCACCTTGCGGCTTTCTGTATCCAGGTCATTCAACATAATCCGCAGGCCTTCACTCGTTGGCGAGAGGATTATCAGTGATAGGTTTTCACCGATAATGGCCAGTCCACATTTTTCCCAATCTAACTGTCGAAAGACCTCCTCCAGAACTGCTGTAAAAAGTTTGGGTGAGAGGGGGTCGCCTTGGCGCACTCCTCTTTCTATTTTGATCTCGTTTCCTTCTTTCTCTAGTTTTAATTTTTAATTTTAGCTTTGCTGTTGTCATATATGTTTTTTAGTATTCTGATGTATTTGTTTTCGACACCTTGGTTTTTAAGTGCTTGCCAGATCTTTTCATGCTTTATTGTGTCGAAAGTCTTACTGTAGTCCACGAAACAGCAATAGAAGGTAAAGTTGTACTCTTTGCTTCTTTCAAATAGTTGTTTGATGACATAAATGTGGTCCAAAGTCGAGTATCCACTTCTGAATCCTGCCTGCTCTCTTGGTTAACTTTCTTCTAACGTCTTATTTATTCTGCCGAGTATTACTTTAGCAAAAATTTTTCCTTTTTTGTGCAGGACTATTATAGTCGACGTTGTCCATTGGTCAGGTATTATTTCGCTATGTAGTACTTCATTAAAAAGGTGTTTGAGAATTGGTGTTAGGTGGAATTTATTTAGTATGAGGAACTCGTTGGTAATACTGTCCGATCCTGGAGCTTTATCTTTTCTTTGAGTTTCCAGAGCTTTATTTATTTCTGCAGCGAGTATGTCTGGTCCTCCCGTTAAGATTTTTTTTTATATAGTATTTTTGCTTTCATACAATTCCGTGAAAAAGCTAGTAGCTATAGCCATGATTTCTGGACGACGCTTTTTGCATTTGTGGTTCTTATTTATTAGATTTGGTATCCAGTTATGTTTCTCCAATAGTTGTTTGGTTACTTTTTTATGCCTCCAGTTCTTTGTATGCATTCTTTAAGTAGTTCCAGTCTGTATCTCTGGCGGTCCTTTCTCATTTGTGTTTTAATTTTATTACTTATCCTGGCTATTTCCTTTCTTATGGGTTTTGACTTCTTTGGGTTGGATATTAGCTCTGCTCTGTATTGTAAGAGTTCTTTAGTTTGATTACCTATCCATTTTATTCTCTCGTTTCCATCCTCAGTTTTGCTTCTTTTATTTGTGTACAGAAGGTTTTTAAAACTAATTGTATTTATTTTGTTTATCGGAATTTTTTGTGTTTTCGATGAAATGTTCTAGTTTTTCTTTTAATATTTACGTGCTTTCCAATGTCACGTTATTGATTTTTTTCACCACAAAGGGTCGGTTTTTCTTGATTGTATTAAGTTGTACCAATTTCAAAATTTAACCATTCTATGGTTGCTGTTAAAATTAAAATTGTTTATAACTCTACAATCCTGGAACATATTACTTTTATTTGTTAAGATGTAATCGATCTCGTTTCTATGGTAGCCATCTGGGTGTATACATGTCCATCTATTTTTCTGTCTTTTTTATTATAAACTGTTTAGTATTTTTAAGTTGTTTTCGTAAGCCAATTGTATCAGCATTTCACCATTTCTTGTCCTTGTTAGTGAAGAATACGGGCCTAGTACGATTTCCTCTCCCTCTCTTCTTTCCCCTGTTCTAGCATTGAAGTACCCCATTATTATGTATGGAGTAGAAGGACTCGATTTCTGATTTGCTAAATTTTTCAATTGTGGAGTAGATTTGAACAATTGACCACTTTTCATTTTTAGGCGGTAACTTTAGATTCAGCATTACAATACGTTCTGAGATGCCAATAAATTCATCAATATGCGTCAACTGTTTTAATTCTTCCTTTATCAAAATTCCTATTCCATATTGACCCGGTGTTTCTCTCTTATAGTATAACATGAAATCTCCATGGTCTTCTATGTTTTCTCCTAGTCGTCGTACTTCACTCAAGCCCAATATCGACCAATGTATATTTTTTTAAGCTAGGATTAATTCCGCTAAAGTTTCCTTCATTTTTAATGATAGACGCTGATAGAAGGATGATAAATCAACAGATTCAGTCAGCTGGTATTCAGGCATTGGTATGAGTCAAGTACAAAAAGTCTTACATGAACATTTAGGCGTCAGAAAGTTTTGTACTAGATGGATACCTTATAATTTGACGGAAAATCAAAAACGCCGTCGTTTGAATTGGTGCCGCTCAATGCTTGAAAATGCTCGAATGCTGTATATGACATAGTCACAGGTGATGAAAGCTGGATATATTGTTACGAACCCGATACCAAAAGACAATCTGCGCGCTACGGTGTGTAAAATTTGACATACGGAAACACACGTGTAGACCTAGTGTCAATCACTGACAGACTATTGGGAAATTGGTAGACACACGATGTCCACTCGTTGACCACGCGACGTTTACCGGTGACAACGCGGCGTCCCACCGTGGAACACCTGTCGAGTAGACGCCTAACGACGAGGCGGTGTTGGTCGGGTACCGGGCGGTCCTAATGAGCTATTACCTTAAGGATCTTTGGAAGCGGTGTTCTACAAGAGTTGATCTTATAACTATATTTACTCTTATAACTATATTACATCACGATACTATACTGAGCCCTTATAGTCTCCATGAGGGATCTCTGGATCCCTCATGTAGACTATAAAAGCTGAGTATCTCATATTATCTTGCCAAATTGACATTGACAAATTGCTAAAAAGGAAACCTCTAATTTTAAATCTGATTTACTTTTAAAGTCTTTATTGTAAAATTAACGCATCACTCATGTTATTTAATGCGTTGATTCCCTATTTATATACAGAGCGAAATATTTTAAAGCTTGGTTTTACTAGATGATCGGCTTGCTTAGTCAACTACTCATCATGCATGTTAGTTTATTCGGAATATATATGAGCTCTCTGCAGCCAACCTTTCTGCTACACAGAGTTAAAATTATTTTTTTTTATATTTTACACTAGCAACCCACCCCGGCTTCGCATTGTACAAATTATACACCTAAAGCTTCCTCATGAATCACTCTGTCTATTTATGAAAACCGCATGAAAATCCGTTCAGTGGTTTTTCAGTTTATCGCGAACAGACAGACAGACGCGGCGGGGGACTTAGTTTTATAATAAGTAGTGATACTATTTTCATTATATTTATTAATTTTTAGGGTTCCGTTTCTCAAAAGGAAAAAGAAACCCTGAAAGAATTTGCCCCCATATTATTCATCAAAGTAAACCCAGGGATTAAATATCAACATAGTATAAATATGGCTGTCATTCGACTAAGATATTTTATTTATGTGAAGCAATATGATTTCTTTGCTTTTCGCCGAGTGAGTGAGGTTACTGGAAGCTTCCCTCCCTTACCTCCCCCTTTTCCACCTTTCCCCTAGTCCCACCTTAAAGGCTGGCAACGCACTTGTGACTCTTGAGTTGGAGGTGCCCATGGGCGACGGGAGTCATTTAACATCAGGTGACCCGTTTGCTCGTTTTCCCCATATATATAAAAAAATCTACGTAAATCAACCGTAAAAACAACAACTTCTTTTGTAAAACTAGTGTATACGTACATCGAAGTGCGTAAGTGCTATGGCGAGATTTGAAATTTTAATTTTCTATTATCTATAATTTTTAGTGTTAAGATTCATGAGAAGCTATGTAAATTATTGTTTATATCGTCTAGCCCGACTATTGAAATGGGTATTAACCTGTAACCTAACATGTGTGTGTGTGTGTGTATAATAACTAAATAAAATAATAAATAAGTTATTCAGCACACTATTTCACAGGTTTTCATACAAACAAATATATATATATTTTTACACGTTGAACTTTGTAGACAACTGCGCTTATGGATTAAAAACTATGGCCTTTCTGTCAACTCTGCCAACTGTGAAGTTTGAAACTGGCGTGTTACACGAAATTTTAATGATGAACCAACGAATAAAAGTAATGATAAAAGTTACCCCGTTATTGGAAAGTGGCCCCTTTTACGGTACTTATGTCTGCGTAATCAAGTTTATAAGTAAACGCAATTAAAAGATATGGCCATTTAAATTATATATTTTAACACTCGCAGGTAAATCATAACATATCAGTAGATACTTCTTATTGAGCCATCATCTAATTTCATGATTCTAGGAGCACAGCACAAGTAAAGGAAAAAATCTTAAATTTGTTGGTACATTTATAAAATAAAATAAATGTTTTTTTGCGATTGTATTTTATATATATTATATATAAAAATAAAATATTTTTCTTTCTTTCTTTCGATTACAAACTTATATTTTGAGATTAGAAAATTTAATATGAAACTTGAAGTATATCGATATATGGGAGAGTCTTTTTAGAACGGTAAATTTAAGCTTGTCTTTCAAAAATAACTACCCAGGAAAAACCGGCACAAATCTTCCAGAATATTTTAATCTACGAAGTAATTGTTTTAAAATCCGATCTCACAAAACAAGTTATACTACTTCAAGTTATAAATAACAAATGTAAAACATTATTTATTTAAACAAATTAAACGTTCAGAAATACTACAACAAACGCTTTGAATAATTCAGTGTTTTAAATAGCACAATGGTTATTTGCAAACGAAATTAGGTGTTCTTGTTTTCATGAATATTCAGATAAAATTTATTATGTTAGTTCGCTATTCGATTTTAGCTTATTGTGAGATGTGAAATTATACATTTTCATATTCATAATCAAATTTAACATATTTTTTCTTAATTTTTAAACTCACCCCATTGCCGCGCCCGGTGCCGGAACATGTGTTCTATCTGAGAAATAATGTTTTTATATATTTTACCTTATTTTACGTGTTTTAAGATTGATAAAGATTAAAATATAGAAATCAAATCACACTGAGTTTACTCCAATTATAGGAAGTATTTAATAGTACTTATACACATACATAGATCGCATTCCATGTACAAATTGTAGCACTTTCTTATGTGCTTGTTTTAGCAAAGGCTTTATTATATCGAGAACACTTTCTCACGGTTGTAGTGTATCTTACGGAAATGTGTGTTTATGGAAATTTTATGCGGAGTGAAAATAATAAAAGCGTTACGTTTTCTGTCACTTTAAAATCATGTTGTGTATAAGTGTGTGTGTAAATGTAATTGTATTGTATTGTAAGCTCCAGTCATGCGTAAAATAAAAGACAGAGTAAGAGAGAGAGAGAGGGGGGAAAGAGAGAGAGAGAGTTAAAACTCCAAGTCTGCCGTTTGAACCCATAATCGCAAGTCGATGCCTTAGCCATTATGCTACCGACGCTTACATATATATTTATGCTACAATATAATTACAAGCAGGTATGGGCAAAACAATTCAATACCCTTTACAAATCTGCTTGTCAAACGTCTTTTCGTTCACTAGCTATTGACAAGCTTTAGTGTCCAAGCGATTCGATTTAATGAAAATTTCGACGTTGAGGTAACTAGTATTAATAAAACTTGTCTGATCAATCAATTCACAGAATCAAATATACGCCCGATTACTGACTTGAATCGAGTGCTCTATCGGGTGCTATAACAGTCAGATGCAACTCGAAGCCGTGACGTTGAACAATGTTCATTACTAAACGCAATTGGTTGAAACGAATCGAACTGCGGTATCGATGCTGTTACTTTGTTCCGAAATCAAATATTATCGTATGATTCTTTAAAGTTAAGAAATTGTTTTTATAATGGATTTTTTTTAAATACTCGAAAAAGTATTCTTTGCATTTAACATTTTATTTAAAGTAAATGTAAGATACATTCATTATGACGACCTCAAAAGTAAAGCGTTCACTTGCCACGCCGGGGGTAGAAGGTTCGACTCCCGCGACGTGTGCAAATTTTGAAAATGATCTGTTAAGGCGTGAATCTGAACACACAAACTTAAATTCGCATTTATGATGTAAGTTATGATTTCAGAACAGAGTTTAAGTGTCGACTCACTATATCTTTTTCACTTGAATATTGCATTGTTAATCTCTACTCAAGCATTGCTCAGTTTGATTGGAGTTTCAGGATAGTTCTGTAATAAATTGAATTCTTGAGTCGAAATTATTTACTCAAACCGTTCAATTTAAAACTTTATGCGAGTTCTGTAATACTATGTTATGTTATCATCGCTTTCTCTATATGTGTTAGTCCTATTATTAATGCATGAAGGCATCTACAAATAGAAAATCTATTAAGAATGAGACCAGGCGTGAATGTCAGTAAGTCGGCTGAAATCAGAAAAGTGCCGTATGTCTCGGTGTAAATGTCTCTTTTCCTAGCCTGAAAGAAGTCAAAGGGTTGACTAAAACTTAAGAGACGTTCTTTATGTAGGTAGGTAGGTATTTGATATCGTAATGTTTTGATATACTATTTCGTTTTAAAAATATTACAAACGTTACCTATATTATCATCACTTATTTCCTAGCAGTAGGATAAAAAAATATTCTTCAATTTAATAAACTAATTCTTGAGAAAATCTTTTTAAAGTCAAGCTGTGACTTTTAGGAGTGGAGCATATGTTTTGTATAAATATGGAAAACTAAAATCGGAAATAATTGTGTATCATAAAATATTAAAAGAGCAGACTCGCAGGCCAGGCCTTGTCTGTCATTATCCGTGTGCTACTTAGTTAGCTAGTTGGTTATGTCGATATTTAAAAGAGCAGACTCGCAGGCCAGGCCTTGTCTGTCATTATCCGTAAAAATCTGTAAAAAAAACATAAAAAGAGTAACAAAAAAAAAACATAAGTTATTGTTAGCTAATGGCTTTTCATATATATTTTTGGGCACTACCTTTTTTTAGTGGAAAAGCAAAAAGAGAGATAACAATACATTACAAGCACTAAAATGTAAAATACTTTAGTCAGACTTTGGTCACCCAAAAAACTCTAATGAATTTATCATCTACTTTCGGAAGTTCATTTCTGTAAAAACCTCTGTTTACACTTCTAAGAGCTCATTACTTTAAAAGACACGTTTCAATTTCCCCCAAAACTAAGAGCTTTCAGTGAAAGAAAAATCTCAAAGTTAGAAAGGTGTCTACTACTTTTACAACACGTAATCAAACAGGGGGAAGTTAGGGGAGGAACACATGAACTGGAAAGCATTTTAGGCGTGTTTTAGACAGCTCAGGGATTAAGGCCCTAATTATTTTACTGGGGTGTTTTCTCGTAGATATCAGCCATTTTCTAACTAAAATGATGCTACCTTTGTTCATTTGAAAATGAAGAATTTACGTGTATTAGAGTTGAAAATAGAGACGCATAACTGAGGAAACACTTCTTATCTATAGAAGACAGTGATACGGTCGTAAGGTCACCATCCAGAACGAAATATTTAAGAGTCGGAAAAGCGTGTTAGTCTTACTGTTGCCCATTGTTGTAATGGTACATGTGCACATGTAATCACTGATCACGAACTTATCTCGTAGTCTGAGACCGTTGTGCATCTTCCAAAGTATTATATAAAAAACCGACATTAGACATTATTAACAGTTTTTAATGACTGTTTACTTGTCCTTATTTCTATGTTAAAGAATTTAATATTGTATTCCTACGCTTGTCTGCAACAAGTCTTATTACGTTTTGATAAGAGGAATGTGCGTCGATCGAAGTGTCGTTTGGTTAAATTGAATTTTCTGTGCTTTATTTACTTATATTCACATATTGTATTGCTCAAATTGTCCTCGTTATCTTTTTGTATACGTTTTCTTAATTTAAGTTCGTAATGCTTTCGAGCTGCTGTAGGTATTCAATATGAGATTACAGGATATATTTGTTTTCATAAATTATTATTTCGTGATTTAATTTCATCTGTGTTATTCTTATACATGCTACAGAGCTACAGTCTATAATTATTTATATCACAAGCAGCGACCTGCGGTTTCACCCGTGTAAGTCCTGATCCCATGTGAATATCGGGGTAAAAAGAAGCCTATATGTTAATCCAGGTCTCCAGCTATCTACATACCAAGGTTCTTCGTAATCGGTTCAGTAGTTTTGGTGTGAAAGAGTAACAAACATCCATCCATTCATCCAAATTTTCTCATTTATAATATTAGTGGGATTTTAACTTGTACTCTTAACTTACAAATTCTAATAAATGATTTGGTATAAGTATGTTTTAATGTTTACTGTAATAATAATAATAGTATGCATGCATGTATTTTTTTTTAGTATAAGTCATAAGAATATTCGCACATCCGATCGGAATAAATTGTTGATCCCTAAATTAATAATCATATACTTACACAATTTTTGCAATAACTTCCGAGTATACGCTTAGAATTGTAGAGAAGACAAGATAAATGCTTTTTCATTTTTACAAAATTATCTCCAGGTGATTGTCGACTCCATGTTTTGTATTATAATGGGGGATTCAACCTCAACTGTTCACGCCGGATGGCAGCAAATGACTACCGGATTCCATGGTGCTCCCTGCTGGATAACTAACGAGGCTATCGCGATCGAGCAAGTGGCTGTATATCCACCAACCTACCTGGAATAGATGATTGTACAGCAATTTAGAAATTCAAACAACCTCTAAAGGTAGTGGAACAGAAGGCTTTGGGAAACTACTGCTACTGTTTTTCCCATTAAAATATTTTTTTCGATTCTAGGAATTTTAAAACCCAGGCAGGACTTCGACAGGGATGTATCATCCTCTCTTGTTTAATATCTATACTAAATACATATTGTGGATAGTTTCAAAAAATTGGATCAAGGTTGTATTAATTAGATGTCGGTAAATATCTCATCTAAAAGAAGCAGAGGATACTACTCTTCTTAAGACTTCACAAGCAAACATTAAAGTTTCTTTCACCGCTTAAAACAATAAGTGCTGATTTTGGTCACACCATAAACCGTGATAAAACCAAAATGATGGTTCTGAATTGTAAGACTAATAATCGAACCAACATAAGTGAAGTAGCGGATTGCGAAGTCGTTAAGAGTTACATCTACCTGGGATCCACAATCAACAAAGATTGGTAGTTCTGAAGAAAAAATAAAAAGACTGGGTTGCCATGACACGATCAGTGGTGAAAAAGCTCACGAATAACCAAAAACAGAAAGGTTGACTTCGATATTCTCTATTTTCCAGTATGGAACTGGAATATTAACGATCCATAAAAAATATCCTAATAAGATCGACGACTTGAGATGTGGTACTGCAGGCGTTTGTTGAGAATAAAATGGATTGCTCACCGCACTAACGATTCAATCCTCAAAGAGCTTGTAATCAAACAAAGACTTTCCTTGATTTTGCTAGTTCGAATATTTAAGATGTTTGGACATGTCATCTGCAATGAAAGCTTATTGGAAAGATTAGTCGTACAAAGAAGAGTATAAGGTCAACGGTCTCGCGGCCGATCACCCACAAGAATGACAAACCTAATTAAATACTCTACAAAGTATTCCTTCACTGAATGTACACGTATACACAAATGGAGAGAGATGGAGAAGTCTTGCAAAAGCCGCAGTGAACTTATAAAACGATCCATGACCACGACTACTCCGCTAGGAGTGTACAACTAAGATAGAGATTCAAATAAAAATCAAATAGTTTTTATTCCTTCATACACATTTGTTAACAAAAAATAGTTGTTGACATCTCCTTTTAAGCATATACTCGTAGATGCCTGTGTCAGGAGATGCCGCTCTTTTATACAGCTTGAAAGTGTATGTTACATATAATAAGTAATTATTACAAAAATAAAAATAAAGCAATGGTATTTTTTTTTAACCATACCTGTTTTATCTGTTTGTAATGTGTGTTAGTGATGTAAATGATGTTTGAAAGTGTGTGCCTGATACTGTGGGAGTGTATGTGATGTGAGGCGAAATCTACTTCGAGATTATAACGTTCTATCCTGTTTATATTCCAGGAGCTAATATTTTACTTATTATAACATTGTAATCTTGCATTTCGTAAACTTGCGCACATTATGGTATGTTAAAGGGGTTGTAGCATAATGGCTAAGTCACCGGACTTGTATCAAGTGGTTGCAAAATCTGAAATTGCCACTATTCTCTTTAAACTTTCTTTTACGCAAAGTAACAGAGCCAGTGAGATTTTTACATTCCTTGCTGCTTTTTATTATACGACTCGACGTTCACTCCCTCTATAGAAAAATTATTAAGCATCTGGTTTCGTCTGAAAACAACAGACATTTATTAACTCCATCGTCTTTTAAGCTATGTGTCCGAAGGGAATGCAATTATTCTAGTATTCTTATTACCTACATCATTATTTTATAAATGTATAATAACCTTAATCCAGTAATTGATTGCTAATATTCCTCCTCGCAATTGAATGAACGCAGGAATAGTTTATGCTCGTTCTAGCACTTTCATTTGCATAAAAATGGTAAAATTCCGGTATCATTTTGTTTTTAATCTGAAACCTTTTTGCAAACTGAGATCTTTAACTGTAAAAGTTTTACCTCAGGTAAATGGATTGTATATTTGTAACGTTACAAGTAAAATATAAATACATTTTACTTTAAAAACATCCATTAAAACACGTGTTCACCTAATTTCATTAAATTTTTTAGGGTTCCAGAAAAAGAACCCTTATAAGATCACTTTGTTGTCCGTCTGTCTGTCTGTTTGTCAAGACTCTTTTTCTTAGGAACCCGTAAATGTATCAAGTTGAAATTAATACTAAATGCATAAGTTTGCGGTCCCTTGAAGCTGTAAAAAATCAAGCAGAGACATCTTCAACAATCATCAACATATTTCAATCAATTTACACACAATTTTAACAAATTAAACACCTAAACCTACCTCACGAATCACTCTGTCTATTAGTGACAACCACATGAAAATCCGTTCAGTAGTTTTTCAGTTTATCGTGACCAGACAAACAGACAGACAGACAGAAGCGGCGGGTGACTTTGTTTCAGAAATATGTAGTGATTTGCGATTTTAAAAATCGGGAGTCCCCGTTACAACCTAACTACGTATGGAGTAGCAACTTTACTCCTAGAGGTGTTTTTATTGCGGTAGCATAGATCTATGAGTTACCCAAAATATTGCCTTAAGACATGATCTAAAAGAAAAATATGTAACATACATCATAAGACTGAGTACCTACTCTAGATCATAGCGATGACTAACTAGTGGATATAACTTTTATTGAACAATCCTTTTACCCAGAAAATTTTGGATTTTCATCAACGAAAATATGTTAATTTAGGATTCGGGAAAAATAGCGAAAAAAATAACTTACTAAGAGTAATGCGATGTTATCAAAATGTCATCGAAATCTGTTGTTGGCAGGCTCATACAGTTTCGGTCCATCAACAAATATGTCAATAAGTTATTATCCCATATGGTTTATCTATCTGATTTTTGTTTTGTATTTTTTGGGTCAACATATTTTGTTCGTGGAGAGCTATGCTGCGGCACTTGTGGGCTGGCTCGACTGGAGTGATTCCACGGCACAGATAACCGGCAGTGAAGCAATGCTTGAGTGAGGTTACCGGAGGCCCTAACTCTTCCCTCTCCCCTCTTGCCACTCTTCCGTCCTCTCCCCGCTCTTCCCCTACTTCCACATTAAAAGCCGGCAAAGCACTTGTGACTATTGAGTTGCAGGTGCCCATGAGCGGCGGTAGTCATTTACCATCAGGTGACGCGTCTGTTCGTTTGCCCCTATACCATAAAAAAAACATGTTAATTTTTAACATTTACAAGACGAACTCTGTCAGTTTGTTCGATGCATAGTTTATGGGCGGTTAATATTTTTTTTTAAATAGACATGTCGAGCGTTAAATATATTATCTTTCGCTTAGAATTCTGCGTTTGTTTACAGTTGAGGGAATTTTTCCGTATATCTTGAAAATAAACATGGAGTTCATTTAATTACGTCACTGGAGCTTTAAAGGATTTCAATCTACATCAGATATATGAATACGTAAATAGAATTCTGTGTACCCCATTCTTCAGTGAAAATTCGCGCACTGTGGAATGTGAAATTTGGAATAAATAATGTTTATATGGAGAAGACGTGTAGAAAGCTAACATTTGACATTTCATTAAACATGTGTTATAAATTTAAAACTTATATGAAAACGATTACATCATGCTGCACATGTCTAGTAAATTTATGTTGACCTGTCAAGTGCATACAATGACAGTTCAGCTTATACTGGAAATTTATAGCTTGACTTATGTAACAAATACATTTTAAATTTAATGAATTATGGTCGACATTCGACCACCAGACAATCTCTAGCATTTCTTGGTTAAAATTATATTATATTAGAATACTAGTAATGTGTGACCCACGTTACTAGTAATCTTTTATAAAACTAAAAAAATAATTAAATGTGTTTTAAGGTTTGCTAGTGAGTAAAATTGTTATGAATGTAATTTAAACAGAATGTAAGCGCTAAATATTTCTTCGTCTTCTTTCTTTTCTACGTTTCAACACTGAAGCGATTATGTCAGAGACTTACTGACTAAAACCACAGACTTATTGCCTAGTATCAAGCAGCCATTAAGTTCTAACTAGCAAGTCAACATTTATTGGCGACCGTGAGACCTGAGTTCTGTGTTATTTTAGCCGAGTTTCTTAACGCTAAAAAGTGCACTACAACAACTTCTCGGCTGTATACAAATACGTAAAATGGAAAAGAAATAGATTTAAACAATTACTTACTTAAATAAAAACTTAAGTTGATACAATAAAATTGTTCCAAATCAATCACTTAAAAGCTTTTCCGTATCAATTCGTAATTTTTTTTTCTTTATGGACACTGTTTTTGTTCTGTTGATTTTATCTTAAGGAAATATGTTACTGATTCTGACTGTTCTATTAAAAAATGATAAGGTACATTTAGTAATGGTCTTATTTGTTTTCTTTATGTACGAGCACTTGCTCGTACATAAAGAAAACAAATAAGAACGGTTTAATAATATGTATGAGGCAAAGCATGCAAAAAGATTTCTTAATAACATATCTTTAAACTGAACTGAACTAAAAAAAATGGCACGTCCGAACTTAGTACACTTTACATGTGCCTTAAGTTAAATTTTAATACTACAACAATTTTGATTGAGACAACAAGATGCGCTTAGTATACCGTTCCAACTGTAGTCTATAAACTATTAAGCAATTATTATATTTATCCAAATAGTATATTTGTTATATAATTTTATATTTAACTATAAAAGGGCATAAAATAACTAAATAACTGCAATTACGTCATATATCAATAGCATTTGTAACTTAAAATGTATTTATATTTTATTGTTTCGATCATTCTTTAATCTTTTTTCTTTTGTAGTAACCCATCCGTTTCAGCCTCAAACCGACTAAAACCACACGGTATTCCGTCACGGGATCCTTGACGGGGTTCGAGATAGTTTGCGGATTCGACCTGAACTCGCTTCACATACCCTGGCCGCCAATAGTACACGTGTATACAAAAATTTGTCTATCCTATTTAATATTCATTTCGGTTTACAACGCCTGCCCCTTTTCACACTATAACCACAAAATCTTTACAAGTAATTTACCTGTAAATTGATTATGTACGTGAAAATATAGCCAAACCTCATTCAATGTTACCAACAGATGTGCTAGCATAACATTAAAAAGATTTGTACTAATTATTCCGTCGATATGTTTGATTAAGCTACCCGGTTGTGGAATTCTTAGAACACTAACTACATCATTCTCCTTTTCGTATTTTATCTATACACGAGGAACACCCTGTCCTATATTCTAGTACTCTATTTATAAGATATGCCTTTATTATATGTTTAATATATTAAATGTTATGAACTTACTGTATCTATATAACTAAATACTATCTACGACATATTATAATCATCAAATCTTCTTCTATGTCATATTAATGCATGTGTTCTCTCCATTCATATTCCTATACTTTACCCATAGTTGAGTTTTTTTCAAAGAAACACATTTAGAGGCATTATATAAATATATGGAACTAATTACCTAAACTATATATATATACGGTATACTTACATGTACTTATATGTATAAATAATGAATAAAAGATAAACCCTATCAACATAATTACATATATACATACTCTAATGAGTATGTATATATGTACCTATGTATGTGGGGTGTATCTTTTTAGGGTATTCGGTCATTTAAAAAAAAATATTTTACTATTGGCACAGATTACTAAGTAGTCACTACGTAACAGATAAATCACTCCCTACAAAAATATCGATACCTACCGTTTTAATTGGCTAGTTTTTTTGCGGGCTTTAAAATGTGTGTAGGGTAGGGTTACTTTTTCAAAAAAAAAAATATAAAAAAAATTAAATTGTGATGTAAATAACGTACTTAACGCTTATTTTTCATTTCCCTTGTTTGAGTGTACAAAAATCTTATTTTGTTTTTAATCTTTTCTGTGTTTTTTTTTTAATGTAAATATTCATAAACTTCTTCCCTTTTCTAAAATCTGGATTCTTAAACTGTGTGGTGGCAATAAATTCTAAATCTTACAAAAGTTTTAATAAATAATATAAAGGAAACAATATATATAGGGTCGGGCTTTTTTTCTCTAACTTTATCTATATCCTTATACTGCACATAAACAACCATGTCAATTTTCGATAGTAGAATTATGGGAAGGAGTTTGAAGTTGGTTGAAGCTCTTGGCTATCAATCCATGTTCAGATATAATTATCGGAACAATGATGACCTATAGAAAGACAAGAGCAGGAACTATTTTATCTATATATATACGTACATATAGACAAAATAGACGAAAACTTTATTATATAGCACTTTTATTATGTGTTACTAATAGTGACTTTAAAATTTGAAACAGCAGGTCGTCTCACTGGAGTAATTAAACACCAATTAGAAAATCATAGTTAACAAGTACTACCAACCGTACAATGGTAAAGTGTACAAAACCCGCAAGAAACAAAACAAGTAAACAAAACTACTAATAATAAAGTTAAGTAATTTAAACACTTAGACTAAACTTATTGTCGACTTCAAGGAAAGGTATAGATAACTGTTACTAATTGTCTAAATTGTTGTATTAGTAGATTCATTATTATTTAAAATTTATTGATATTACACCTTGACACCTTGAAAAGAAGTCCAACCACCTTTAATATAAATAAACTAGTGATAGTTAATAAATAAAATAGAAAACTGAAACTCAATTTCAATAAGATTTATGTGCAAAGTGTCAAATCGATACTTTAATCGAAAGTAGATGAAAATCGACTCGAAAAGTGTATAAAGTTAGCATTATTAGTAATAAATAAATGTAAAGACAAAAAACACCGTAACTATATATAATATGAACAACTCTGCTTATTAGGAAGCAACAAACAAATCCATTTCTAAGGCATACATATTTAAAATAATGGCAGAGTGACATGCGGCGAGCCGAATCACATCATTAGTTATACGGTGACAGCTTTTTGCCGCAAACTCCTAAAGCAGGAACGAAATAAAATAAGGCCCACTGAAATAAGGAGAAACCGCAAAATTGAGGCCAGATGGACAATTTACGGTTAAAATAATAAATTCAGGGCGCGAAGCGTTGGGATAATGAGGAAACAATTTTCAGCCACTGTTTTCCTGTATTCCTTCGTACCTTTTCTGCTGAATGAGAGAAACTAGTGTGTTTCCTGGTAATGAGTAGGGTTGCGATAAAAGAAGGCTTGATATTTGGATATATATATAAATCCACTACTCTCCTTATCAAAGTGGTAAATCAAAGACCAAATATTTTTTATATAACTTTTTTATTAAATAAGAGACCGAAATAGCCTTAACTAAATATTTTCTATTCTTTCCATTCTATACTCTAAACTTTAAAGCTACATAAATCGGCAAAACCTGAAAATGATAAGTTTGGTGCGCTTAGTACAGTCGTTGAAAACTGTTTAAGTGTTTTAAAGATACGAATAAAAGAGAAAGTGAGACGGATGCGGCCTACGGGTACTATGTCTTCCTAAGAAATTACATTATTTTTACATCATGAAAGAAAGAAAGAAGAAAGAAGAAAGAAAGAAAAATCATTTATTTTGTCACACACAGAGACATCGACAAAGGGCATGCAACAATTGGTATGACACTAAAAAAATTAAATAACATATTAGAATATAAAATAATAAAAACTAACTTGAAAAAAAGGTGTCTCATGGCATGATCAAAATAGGACCTAGTTCAGCATATGTCAGGCAATGATACCTGACGCTGGTTTTCAACTAGTCCCTTTAGTGACTCACGCATGACCAATCAGTAAAACAAGAAAATCTCAATACAATAAAAAAAAAAAAAAAATACCAAAATAGGATGAACTTTCATTACTATAATAATTACTGTGAATACGAACACAAAGAACAATACAGTCACAGAGTTCGTGTGGTACACACACACACAAATAGGCACAGACGCACTTTTACCTTTATATATTATTTACTGTTATTTACTATATATAAATTATATGTGAATTATATATGAGTTATATATGAATTATGAATTATATACATATTTTGATGAGCGACATGTTTACATTTATCATGGCAAGCTTCCGCTGTCCATCAATTAGATACCTACGTAGACATTTTTTAAAAGTGCTAGTGGTATTAAGAGACCGGATAGGCGGTGGTATATTGTTCCAAATTTTAGATGCGGCATAGCGGAAGCTGCCTTTAAAAGCAGATGATTTATGGGGCATTATGGATAACTGCAGGGAGCACTGCCGGCTAACACACTCGCGACGACTAGCAACCCATTCGAGTTTACTGTACAGGTACGGCGGCTCCTGATACTTGATCACACCAAACATCAGACACGCCAGATGTAGCTTGCGTCTATTTTTCATTTTTAAAATGTATCGTTCATTCAAAAAAGGTGTTACGTGACTTCTACGTGGAATCGCAAAGCAAAACCGGGCACAGGCGTTTTGGACTCTCTGTGTGAGACGTTCCGTGCGTGATAGTAATCGCGGACCGTAAACAGTATCAGCGTAGTTTAATTTTGAGAGGATTAATGATTCGACCAATCGCATACGCAGGTCTTCAGATAAGTATGGGCGCATTTTGTATAATATACTCAATCTGTAAAAACAATTTCTAACTATATCAGCTATGTGTTTTTCATATCGTAGACTTGTGTCTATATATAATCCAAGGTTTCGGGCCTCCTCTACTCTTTCTATTGATGTACCCATGAGTTTTATGGTAAAATTATGTAACGACCTTAAGTGGTGTTTAGTGCCAAATATCATAAATTTTGTTTTAGTAGGGTTAAGAACTAAAGAGTTGCAATTTGCCCAATTAACTATTCGTTGCAAGTCTGCGTTAAGCTTTGTTATAGCGTTTTCATGATCGCAACTTTTAAATGATATATACAACTGTAGGTCATCAGCGTATATGTGATAGTTAGAGTTCAATAAACATTTGGTTATGTCGGCACAATACAATATGAATAAAATGGGACCCAAAATTGAACCCTGAGGAACACCCCTAGTTAGGAGAGTAAAGTTCGAAAAAACGGATTCTCCATCCCCTTGGCGCAGTTCCACACGCTGACAGCGATTAGTTAAATAACTATTAAACCATTTTACTGCATTACTGTCGAAGCCATAGTAAGATAATTTGGACAACAATAAAGAAATATTTATGGAATCGAAAGCGCGGGAAAAATCTAACAATACAAGCGCCGTACACATTCCCCGGTCCTGTGCATGAAGTATATTATCTGTCACGTCCAATAAAGCGGTCGCGGTACCACGTCGTTTACGAAAACCTGACTGTCGGGCTGGTAGGATACCGTTTGCCTCCAAATAATCGGTCATCTGTATGCACACTACTCTTTCTATAACTTTAGATAAAAACGGCAAAATACTTATCGGACGAAGGTCTTTTACATCTACAGGATTTAAGTTTTTTGGTAGGGGTTTAACGATAGCCATTTTCCAGCTGTCTGGGAAAGTTGCAGACTGAATTGAGACATTTATCATATTTGTTATAGCTGAGAGCGTGTACGGCAAGGATAGCATAATCATTTCCAAGTTTACCCCGTCACATCCCGTTGCATTCGATCTCAGACCTAATATGTGCTTAAAAATAATATCCTCACTGACGGCTGAAATAGCAAATACGGCATCACTGTGACGTTGAAATTCGTAAAACGTCAACGTTGAAATGCTAACCACGGGATCGCCAGGGACTTTCAAGAAATGGCGATTTATGACGTTAGGGTCAGAGAAGTGAGGTGGAAGATCATAAGATCTTTTGTTAGGCAATAAGGTCGTTTTTAGATTCTTCCACAAAACCTTGGGATTATCAATTTTGTTATTAATATTAAACCTGTAATAGGCCACTTTCTCATGGTGCAGAGATGAGGAAACTAGCGATTTGTATTGCTTATAATAGTCTTTGCTGCTATCGGATCTACGATTGCGATATGTAGTTAATGCATCATCCCGCAGTCTCATCATTAGTTTCACGTTATCCGTTACCCACGGGTATGATGGTTCTCTGATAAGACAGGTTTTAAGTGGCGCGTGGGCATCGAACACCGCAATAAGGTACGAGTTAAATGCGTCAACCATCTCGTCAATTGCGCCTATTGACGAAATGCCTTGCCAATCAACTCCGGATAGACTTTTATCTACACTCTCCTTACATATATGTTTAAAAGGCCTGAACTTTACCATATATGGCCGAAATCTCTCCCGCCGTATAACAAAGTCACACACGATAACAGAATGCCCATTTATATTTCGAAAGGGTTCTACTGTGATTAGTTTTGCGCGGAGATTAGTGCAAACCAAATCAATAAGGGACTCACTTGTCTCTGTGAAATGAGTGGGAACTGTGACTAACTGATTCAAACTAAGACATTGCAAGAAATCGAACAGCCTTTTTGTTTTTATATCGTTTCCAATTAGTACATTTACGTTAAAGTCTCCCAATAGCACGCAGTAGTCTGGTTTGTCAAGAGAAGTTATTGTGTCTGTCATGGCATCGAGAAATAAGTCCAAATCGAGCCACGGTGGACGATACGCCGTCCCTATTGCTATTCTTTTACCGCCTAACGTAATCGCGAGCCACATTTGTTCTATTGACTCATGCCTAGGATCGACAGCAATAGATAAAGTGCGTACATTAAGACCGCATCGCACATAGAAGCCTACACCCCCCCCGCGGCCCGAGCGCACACTCACCGGTCGCGGGACATGGCGCAGTCGGTACCCAGGTACGGTCGGTGCACGTCCTTCCTCACCTGGTCGCAACCATGTCTCAATAATTGCCATTATATCGAAACTGTGTCGCTGTATTGTAGCAAAAAAATCATCGTGGTTCGTACCAAGAGAGCCCGCGTTCAAAAAACCGACCTTAAGATTTTTATCAACCATCGTGTATCAAAGTTATTAGAATCCACAGTGCGTAAATAGAAAAAATAATTATCATAATAAGAACTAGAACTACTATGAGAAACAGATAAAACACGTGTGTACCTATTTCAATAATAATATGAAAGCGTGCCGAACGTTCACAACTCTGAATAACAAAAGGAATGTTACACATTACCACTAATACAGTAAGACACTCGTGCCATAAAACATATTTAACGAACGAAAACATGGAATAAAATATATTTAATCGAACAAGGTATTTAGAGCTTAAAAGTGACCTACAATTCCTTATTATGTTTCGTATAATTATGCAATACTGTAAATTGAAAAACAGTAACAAAGTTAATATCCTACGGCAACAAATCCTTGTTACCAAAAATGTTTGTAATGTCAGTCTCATTTTTAATACTGTACGCTTTATCACCAGAGTTGTTTCGTATAAGGATGCGTCCACGTTTACACCAGACGAACTTCCATCCGTGGTGCTGGCAGACGTCTCGTGCCCTACGAAACAACTGTCGGTTGGCCCTTGTGAGACGCTCGTTGACATAAAATCGTCGAGGAGCGCCGTCCATGTCCAGATCAGCAGACGTCGCACCGCGGCGCACGCGCGCGCTCGACAGTAACTGCTCGCGCACGTCGCGGCGCGCGAATCGCACGGCAAGGGGGCGAGGGCGGGGCACGGGGCCGGCGGCATCCGTCGACACTACTCGCCGCGGTCCTACACGTTCAGCGCTTACGATGTCCCGCTCCTCGAGCTTCATTCCCAGCTTCGACGCTATCTGTATCGTTGTGTGAATAACGTTCTCCCCGTTTGTCTCTGGTAGATTGGCGATTTCAACGTCATTCGCCAACAGCTCCTGGTCTCGATCATTTAGGTCTTGTTTGAGCTGAGCAATGACCTCGTCCACATTTGTCTGCTGAATGGGCTCCCGCTTCTCCAGATCGATTACCCGGTCTTCCAGTTTATCGAGCTTGTTGTTGCAGATCTTTAGTGACGCTCTGATGTCAGCCAACTCATCCCTAAAGGCTTGCAGGTCCTTGTTCAGGAAGCGCAAATTATCCCTGAACGTCCTGAGTTCTATTTTAATGTCAGCGTTCAGGTCTTGGGTGCTCTCGGTAGCAGCAGCATGAGGTGAGTTTGCAGATGGTTGATAGGCGATGGAAGAGCTCTGATGGGTATCTGAGATCGGCGTCTCCAAGACATCATTGAGTGGTCCCCCAGGGCTGACGATATTTGTTGAGAGGTTAGATACTGAACCCCTGACCGGCGTCTCAGCTTTATTATCTGTGGCCCGGTCCTTTTTGCACTCAGGACACCGCCAGGTCGGGGTTATAGTGCCCGTAACGGGCAAAGCCACACAGCGCCGGTGATACAGTGCGCTGCATTTCTGACATCTAGCGGCGTCTGACGTAGATATAAAACGACCGCATCCACCGCACTTCGACATGGTAAAGCTGTGAAACTATGTAAGTGTAACAAGATATGATGATATTTAGGTTTTTCGATAGATGGCGCTATTACAAAGCAAAACAACGATGGTGTTTTTTATGTGGTTTTATTACACTGTAGGCGCCGCACAACCAACACTACACAAACTAAGGGTGTGCACGCACCGTGATGGGTTTATGATAAGTTTAATTAAGTTTTTATAAAAATCACTTTATATTTTAAGTTGTGGGGTAGGTTTCACGGGGCAAGGGGTCCGCAAATGTTTTGAATTTAGTTTTATCTATTTACACTGCACAGAAACACTTGCAAACAGTTTATGACGCATATAGTCTTGTACACTTTATATTCACAATAAACTTTGTAGAATACGATATCGTTGATTATTTTAAAAATGTTAACAACAGCAGAGGTCAAGGTACCGATTTGACATCCGTGACGTCACCTCATCGTCATCTTCTGCCCTTTTCCCAATTTTAATTAGGGTCGGCGCAATGTGTAACAATGTGTGGCCGGTCGCCTGCCTGATTCTAACCCTACCTGGGAATGTGGTCGTATTAAGACGGGAAAGTAGGAAGAAGGTAAATTTGTATAAAGCAAAATGGGTAAGGAGAGGAACCTAGGGTACGGGATAGGTACCGCAAATCTCGGATGGGTAACGGGATTGAGACTACAGTAGGTCGCAGAGGCTGGGGTCGCGTACCCGAATATCCTGTATTTACTGTGACTGGAGAGGACACCAGGACAGGAACACAATACAACACAATTACAATTGCCAACAATAATGGCAAAATATAGGTCATATCGTCCGATGAAGTGAAAATAGCTGAGGTGGATTTTAGGCAACACTAAAATATACTTTAACCATTTGTCGAGATGGTTTAAGAGTTAAAACACAATATTAGTATATTCGGAAAGTTGCTTGATATCAAAGACTTCAATTAAAATAACAAACACTGAACCTTCAATTTTCTGTTGTTGTTCAGCTAAATAATAAAGGTCGATTATTAGAATTAACTCCCACGTAGATAAATATTCATTCTAAACAATAAATGAACCAATGAACGATCAGGCAATAAATTGTATGAAACTTCATACAAGTACTATTATTGTTATTAGATGGTGTTTGCAAGTATGTTAGAAACTCGAACACTATCTATTTTTGCTGCATACTCATATAGATATACAAAATTGTATGCCGAATATAGGCGAACAGTCTTTGTGTTTGGTTTGATCGATTTTTCAATCACTAGAGTGACATGAAATTAAAACTATTTAAGAGATTTTTATTAATTTTATGTATTATTTAACTTAACGATTTGCTAATTAAAATAATTAGTTAGCGTGTTATTTAAAAATACGAGTATGAGGAGGCTACAACCCAGCTAATTTCGGCTTAAATTGCAAAACCTCTTTTAGGTAGATTTCGAATAAAAGTCTACCTATTGGTTTTGTACCAGTTGTCGAGTTTTCCAAAAATTTCTTCATAGGAGGTCTAGTTATGATCCCTAGACCCCAAAAAACAACCACCAGTTAAAAAATTTATAAAAGTATGTATATATATATGTATGTACCTCAAATTTGCCGGCACGATAGAGGTCGCAATTATGCTCCGATTGCTTTCAAACTTGGACGACGTTCGTGAATGTGGGATATTCCCCCAGAGGGGCGGACTGAGGGGCAGATTTTCAAAAATTAAAAAAACACGAAACCTACCTAATTTTTTTTTTGTTGGGTCACTGGCAGCTGAAATTTCTCTACACGACTTTAATTGTTTTACGTCTATTCAGCGCCATTTCCTTATGGAAACTGATAAACTTGCAAAGCTTTCCATATAATGCATGTTAACCCTCTTCTGACTAATGAAGATTGTTCCCCACATAAGGTTCCTATGGCTTCCGTGACAGATATTTCCGGCACTTTGCAATCGGGCCTTATCGACTTGTAAAAACGGTTCACCTATGCAAAACGGATGTGGCATGCGTTAGCTGAAATCTCCCGCATATGTAATACCTTTTCGTGATCGCGTTAATTCCCGTTAATACATAGATAATATTATATCATGGAACGCGAAAGTTTAAAAGTTAGTAAATCTCCCGCACTTTGCATGTCCTTACGATCAATGAAAATTTTCTTATGTTATAAATTTGGATACTCAGTAGTGTAACAACAAAAGAATAAATAACATTACCACGCAAATAAATATGATAACTAAGTTTTGGACCTCACTATACGATTAAACTGAAAAAAAAAAGTAAAACTCTTTTAACTTTAACACAAGGCAGGTATAATTCCCCATCAGATGTTGCTTACTGATTGATGCCAAATATGCATTTGTAAACCGATAGTCAAAAACGTCATTATTTATATGCCATTGAAACAAAATCAACCAACCAAAGATTGATTAGATCATGATACGATCTAATCAATCTTTACGACATCTATGGAGTATTAGACAATGGATTTAGATCCACTACATTGACGCAATTCTTTATTTCGATGTTTGAATAACATTCATGCATAATATATTGCATACATACCATGGTAAAACAGGGGATAGATTGATCCACAATTAAGGTTTGTTCAGAAATTACAGAAAGATGTGGTAAAATTTTAGGGTCTTATAGTAATTAATAACGTAAATGGCAAAAAAATTTAGAAGAATTCATGAGATGAATTCAATTCAGGAGTGTTACTTTGAAACTGATAAATTGATGAAGAAATATTTGGTGTGAGAAAGGGCCGACATCAATGAAACTTTGGTATTTAATACCAAAGATGTTTATGGAATATGCAGGTTTTTTTGAAAACGTGTGAACAAAAAAGTACATATACAAAGTCACTGAAATTGACATGAAAATTAAGAAGTTATTATTTAGAAATGTGTATCTACGTATTCGTATAAGTATATGCACTATGCACACTAAGATAAGATATGATGATTTAAAGAAATACTAATAAAGTAACTGGCGGGCTTTAAACCAGCAAAGAGTAGAACAAGTCTTACTACATAGAACTTTTCAAAGCGATTCACTTGAGAAGCACAATTTTTCAACCAACAATTCAAGGACCAACATTTCTAGTCAAGAGTCCCCTCGTAAGGCAAAGCACTCCGCTTTCCCCAAAGCTTTTCATCGCAGTCCTAGAATCTATATTCCAAAACCTAGATTGGAGGGATATGGGAATAAAAATCAATGGCAAGTACCTCTCACACCTCAGGTTTGCGGATGACATTGTACTGCTGTCGAAAGATCCGCACAAATTGAACCACATGATAGAGTCCCTTAGTCATCAAAACGCGACCTTTGGGCTACATATCAACTGGTACAAAACGAAAATTATGACTAATCGTAAGGAAATACATATATCCATGCAGTCTAAACCTATCGAATGTGTTATATGTTTATCTTGGACATTTTAACAAAATCCTGTACAGAGAAAGAAATCGATCGCAGAGTAAAGAATACGTGAAACAAATACTGGGCTGTGAAGGAAATTTTCAAAGGCTCTATACCCACAAATCTGAAAACAAAGACGATGAATATCTGCCTAACGCCAGTTCTTACCTACGCACGCCAGACCTGGTCTCCCAAAAAAAAACTCTTAAATAAAATAAGAAGCTGTCAAAGAGGAATAGAAAGGTTACATGAACATCAAATTGAAAGACAAAGTCATAAGTTCACTGATAAGGAAAAGAACAAAGGCCAGAGATGCGGTCAAACAGGTCCCAACACTGAAATAAAAATGGTCAAGTCATATTCAGAGAGCTATGGATGAAAAATGGTTACAAATAATTACAAATTGGTATCCAATATACAAAAAAAGAAGAAAGGGTAGACCATTTAATAGAGGAAGTGACGACATCGTACAAATAGCCGGAAGCTTATGGCCTAGACGGGCAAAAGATAAAGCCACTTGGAACGGTTTGGAGGAGGCTTCCATCGCAAAAGGCGGCCCTAGCGTAATGGCTAAGGCGTCGGACTTGCGATCAAGTCGTTGTGGGTTTGGACCCCACCCAGTACTTTACCGTCGTGAACCCACGTGAACGCATTTAGCTTAGCTGGAGGGGTAACAAAAATACTAGAAATGTGTGACTCACATCGCTAGTATTCTTAAAAAAAAAACAATACTAACCTTGATTAAGTACAAAACTAACATTAGTAACAAATTAATAAATAAATACACAATACAAAAACAGTAGATAAGATATATACATGTAAGGAATAAAATCAAGCTAATAAATAAATAAAAAAATATTTTTTAAGTAAAGTTATAGTTACCTCATATAAGTTTATCTGTATTGGAACTGAACTGACACGAATGTAACATAACACGCACATTGTGAGTACATCAGAATCAAACTCAATAAAACCATGTCATGTTCCATTAGTTACCCTAAACCTAGACAATAATTTATACTATGGGTGTTATATCCCTCGAACACAAAGGGAGGATCCTCCGACCAGGCAAGGTGATCATGCCTGGCGCCCCACCGGTTGATGTTGGGAAGTTGTATAGCTACTAATCCGGGCTAGAACTTTCATTACGCGATGCAGGATTAGTAGTTATTGAGTAGTTCGGTGTGTCTTCGTTAGATGACATTGTAGTATGTTTTCACTGTATATGGTTATGTTGTTAAGTGTGTAAACTGTTTACAGAATCGTAATGTGAAATGAAAAGATCTCCTTAAAATACTGATATAAGGCGTTAAAAGTCCAAGAGAAGTTATTGTTATAGTCTCACAGTTAGGCAATTGTATCGCATTCCGATATTGGTCCCAATTCTGTTACTTCACTCGCTAAATTAAAATTCACTAAATTTTCTTCATATAAGATGTAAGCCTTGTACACTTCGAAACAAGGTCTTATTTCAAATTGAAACAAGTAGGTAACATATGTCGCTATCGAAATAAGCAATTTATTTGTCGACTAAAGTCTGATACGCTTAAATAAACTTTAATACCACGTAGCGAGAGCCGCAATCCGTTGAATGCCATCTCTTGTGCTCTGTGTTTTTAGTAAGCGTCTTTGTAGGTGTCGTTTAAAATAACGTCATCTTAGTTCGTTATGAACAACTTTTTATACAGCATTTGAATAAATGGGGACTGTCGCTGCGTGGAAATAAAGTTGAGCATACGTTGACAAGTTGTGGCGCTGAGAAATAGATGCCAGTAACAAATAGACCTTATTACGAAAACCACAAGGTTGATTTCATATGAAGAAATGAAGTTCGGTTTTAGTTTAGTCGAGTGTACAATAGCATCGGCACCAATATTTTACAGCACCTTTAACTATATTTAAATATTGGATGTTTTGTAGTAAGTTCTCATGTACGAAGAAAGAAAGAAAGTATGGTACATGTCCCACGTACTCCTGTCGTACATGTACCAAAGAATTCCTGAGATTTTCAAGAACATGAAAATACCGACACTGAATTGCCTCTTAAGATCGTGATTGATCAAGTCAGGTTCTCAATCACATTCGCATTTCTACTAGTTGGAATTGTCCCCACAATACTATACACGGAAACACCTCAAAAAAAACAACAGGATTAAGGTTAATCGCACCCAGATATAAAAGGGATTCCTCGAAACGACTGTTAAAGAGATTCCAGTTCCTAATTACTCTTGGCGAAGTTAATAAAAGTTTGAAAGATAAGACATTGAGCTCTTAAAGTTGTTACGAGACAGGATAGTGATCTTAATACCAGATCAGTTTCACGCTAGAACTGGCTTTCCCGGGAAAAATAGTCTTGAGATATTATGGTCATTACACCGCAAGACATACTTGTATTTGACGGAACATCGGTTTTGAAATTCAACAAGTGATAACAGCAGATATGTGTCAACATTGTATTATTTGAGGTCTTGAATCAGATAATTACAGTACCTATGCATAGTACATAAACTCAATCATTATTATAAAATATATATAGATATATATATATATATATTTTAGTGTATGTATAAATAATATGAATATTAACATTTGTAACTTATTTTGCACTATTACTGTTTAAAGGTGTACGTAAAGAGAAAAAAATTAAATCATGTGATGAGTTAAATGAATGGGTTATTTATTCCCTGAGTATCCCCATCCCCGAGGCCCCCGTCCCTGAGTACCCCGATTTATTTGTATCTTGATAAACTCAACTAAAAGTCAGTTTAGTTTAAAAGTACCGTCAGCAGATGATTTGTAAAATAAATTTTTATTACTTACTAAAATTAGGTATAACACTTAACTTTAAGGATCAGGAAAAAAATTATAAAGTTGCTTTGTTAAGGTAAATATTATAATTAGAGAATACAATATAGTCTCTTAGACCAATCACAGGTTATATTAATTATTATCACAATAGTTCCTCTTTCAATACAGAAAATCAAAATGTCAACTTTAAAAATAATTAACATTAATAATAAAAGTTTCAAAAACATTAGTAATTTTCAATCAGTCCTTTCAAAAAACACAAAATCAACAATTAACTTAGTAAAAATAATTATTTAAAAAAAATAATATTAACAATTTTAATCAGTCTTTTTAGACGTTATGAGCACGATTTCATTAAGGTCTTCTAAAAGCTTAATTAATGCAATATGTCTTTCTTTATAGTCCTTTGTCAGTTTTGCAATAGCTTTTTCGTTGAGAATACTTCTGCGCTTCTTTTTGGTGATGGGTTTCGCTTTGAACCGCCACCTTTGGTCTTGTGCCGTATCGTAGCTTGTTATATCAATCATTATCATTTGTAAAAATAATAATAAAGTGGGGTTTGAACCTAAATGGCATTGTACTCTGTTATTCCATGCCTCTACTAAATTAGTGCTCCTGTTCTGTTCTTTGTAACAACACCATTTAGCAATTATGCCAGCAGGCTCCAGCCATTGTTCAACAAAATAGTCGTTAAACTTAGTAACTGGTTCAGCTGGTAAACTGTTTTCCATTAAAGCCAACCAACCATTTTCTATTTCATGTGACGGAAGATATGCCAGACAGATGCACATTTATGATGATTTAGCCTTTCTGTACACGCTCCTTTGAAAGTGGACGAAACATCCGTGTATAACGGGAAAAACATGTTCAATAGCACTCATTGCGGCTGCTTCGAAATCCAGGATGAACTTCTTGGGGTTGAAATCCGGCAAAAAATTCTTTGATTTTTTTTAACATTGTAATATAAGTGTTTGTAGACTTATCAACAAGAAGTACGTAGAATATGAGAACTATGTTTGTATCATCTTGATTACTGGTCTCACTTATGTCTCCCTGTATTGTATAAATCTGTTTAAAAGGTACAGGGCAACAATCAAATGTGCCATCAAACGAATAATCTTTCACGTTTTTTAGTTCTTTTCGGCATTTCAGTGACACAAATATTATAATTCGGTTGTTGTCTTCTGCATGATCTACTAGAAGGTTTGTTCTTTTTGTTTTCAAAGATCGGTATGCTGGTATTTCAGCACTGGGTCTTTTGGGTTTCAATTCCGCCATTCTTTTTTTATAAATCTGCTGAACTGGATCATAATTAATACCCACTTCACTGACTGACTGTGGCACGCACTTCATTTTTGAAAAAAACAGGTAGGTACACATTGTGGTACATGATTAGATTGAATATGTACAAAGTCACCTTCAGTGTCCAATTTCACTGCACCATCACATTTTATTTTTCTTTTATTACTGCAGGTCCAAACACTCGATTTTTTATTTTGTCTATGTAAGACATAGGCATGCCCGGCATATAATAACCACTTTCCCCCCAATCTGTTTTTCGTAAATTCGTAATTACGCTCGCGCCCATTAGAAGGACCTGCAGCCCACATGTTTGATTGGCACACTGAACTTTCTTATCAGTTGCAAATAGCATTAGCAATTATTTAGTATACGTAAAAGAGATACAATCACAAGTATGTCGCAAGTGAAAAAAAAGACAGATATATTGTCCAGCCGGTCGCACTAGCTGTATTGTTTATAACTGGTTGGGGCCCGCTCAGGTAAAATTTTTGTAACCCTTCTCGCCCGGCTGTGCTACGTTCGAATTTGAAATAATTATTGTTGTCATAAATTGTAAAATATATTTGCTAAGTATGATTTGATAATATTGTAACATTTATTTTATATTGTCGATAAACTTATTGAAACTGTGATTACCTACTACTATTAAAACTATGATTTGACATTAAACAAAAATTTCAAATAAACTACTTTCGTCTTATATATTTTAAACACACTCATTAAAGGATTTTTATGTTAACCGTACAAGTTGAAAACAGTAGAAAAAAGAAAAAAATAAATTAAATAATATTTATCTGATTCGGGGTTCTCCGGGACGGGGGCCTCGGAGATCGGGGTACTCGGGGAATAACCCAAATGAATATGATGAAATGTTACAGATAATATCTCAGGTTTATAAGGTTTTGTCAAGCTACTCTCGCCCTCTGTCAAATTCAATAAAACCTACAAAAGTGTAGCAGGTAATACTTCTACATATTTGGTTATCCAACATTTCAATCAAGTTGCACCGATCGTGGTCACGGGTGGACATGTGAGAGCTCACAACAGATTTATATTCAGATAGTATTATCCTAGTAGTAGCATTATATAATCCATAACGAATCTGGTTTTAAAACATCTCAAAATGTTTATAATTACAGCTACAGTCATCCTCATCCTCCGAGCCTTTTCATTAATACGTTGGGGTCGGCTTTCAGTCTAACTACGATACGGCCGAACTTCGATATTTTACGTATAGCAACTGCCATCAGGCCTCCACAATCCAAGTAATAGGCAATATCGACGTTCTGTAGTTACACCAGGTTGTTGGATTTTTTTAGGGTCCCAACTAAAACAAAAAATTTCATCGCAATCGGTTTAGTAGTTTTTGCGTATAAGAGCAACTAACATCCATACATTCTCAGAAACTTTCACGTTTATAATTATAAGTAGGATAATCCTTTGTATTTCTAGCAAAAGTTTACAGTATACTAACTTTTAACTTTCGCGATCCATTATAAACTTAATTATATATTTATACGGGAATTAACGCGTTCACGAAATAGGTTTCACTGGCCGTGGTCACAGTGAGCCTGTGACCACAGCCTGTGCAACTTGGTCAATACGTCAGACAATTCAGAGGTATGTAATATCTATTTTGTGATCGCGTTAATTCCCGTATAATACATATTAAGTTTACAGTATGTAGTATAATAATATTTGACTTATGTTTAACTTACTTAGACTACAAAAAATTATTTGCTACACTAGTTATATATAGTTATTTCTAATAGTTACATTATTCTACTTGGCTTGCGGTGCTATTTATGATTGATTTAATTAAAATCTGAACTTTCATAAAAATCAAATCCATATTAAGGTAGCATTAAATAATCCATGACGAACTAGGTTTTAACCACTGAAATCTAATGTGGTTTTAACACATCTCAAAACGTTTATAATTAAAGGTGCAGCATGTTGGATAATTCAATTGAATGAATTTACACCATGACTCATCACACGGTCGAATGGCTCGTTAACTAAGGGGTACGCCGAACCTGGCCATGACCTCGCCTGTAAAGCCCTGTCATTGCCCCTGTCGAGCAGTTTAGAACTTATCCACTCCTGATCCTAACCTATTAAAAGGGACGGATTTGACCATCGAATGCAATATCTTCTTCGGTCCGTTGATAGGCCGGTTAAGGAAAATAGAGCCGATGTGTCGCACTTTTTATTATTAAGTGGAAATAGATTAGGTGCATTAGTAGGAAAAGCGTTAAGAAAAGTTATTACGTGTAAGAAATGATTTTTCCTTTCTTTACTTGCCCGAGTATATACATACATATAGGCTCACCTGGCTCACGCCCTTTTCACGTTCGAGGTAACCGGAGACGACCGAGTGCTATTTCTCACCATCCTGACTTACAGCTTGGGCCTCATCCATATTCAACAAACCTATCATACACGTTCGCTAATAGTCCAGTAATGCACGAGTAAGAGACCCTAATTAGTTATGAAATAACGGCTTTATAGAATAGACCTTTTTTTTTATTGTGACATTAAATACTAATTTAATTTATATATAATATATAAATATATATATATATATATATATTATAATGAAATAAAAAAAATTAAGTTAGTATTTAATTTTACAATTAAATAAAACAGTTGTAAATTTGTATTTAATTTTACAATCAAATAAAAAAAAATTAAAGATACATTTATCATGTTTGGTAGTCCAAATAGGATAGTATCTTTAATTTTTTACTATATTAGGACACTAAATACTATTAAAATTAAACCTCTTCAGGATTAAATAAATATAAATTCTATTTACAACTATACTGACAGGCTATGGTCAGCAAAATTTAAACAAAACTTTTCCTAAATATAGCGTGTATTACCAGTAAAGCAGGGACAGGAAGACCTTTTTGAATCGAATAACTTGTTAAAGTAAAATTAATCTCGATTTGAAATTTGTACCTCTGAAGTGGGTGAGGAATCTAGTATTTTATTTTATTAATGGTGTGTATTTCATTTTGTTTATACTTATATCATAGGCCTGATATTTCTTCTTGTGTACTACCGATTCATGATATTACTTAAAGTTTAAATACGACGTATTTTTTATACTATCTCCAAAACCTACCCACTGGGCTTTTGTAACTCTGCTATTAAAAAAAAAACTTTGAGATATATTGAATTGAGAACCTCCTCCTATTTAAAGTCGGTTAAACAGAACTTGCTGCAATACCAAAACTTCGCAAATCGTAAGATATTTAACTGAAATCTGATAAATTTGACTTAACTTACTGAAATGTAATGTTTATAGCTATTAATTTGTCATTCAAATTCCGAGACTGCAGTCCCCCTTAACGGTAAAACATGTATTTGATATTTTAAATCTCAAATATAATTTACACGAGCGCATGATATAAGTGTTCTTTAGCTTTAAAAAGAAGTGAATGTATCAGAAATGTATTTTGTCTGCTTATCTTTTAAGGAATAACAAAATGGCCCTACAAAATTATTGTTTTCCGAAAATACGTCTTAAAACACAAAGAACTTCGAAAAAATCTAGTATTTTAGCGTAAAACATGTCGATGTTTATACCGTAACTGTATTTTTATACCTCTACGGTGTATGTTTTTTTATTTACGAGCCGTTTTCTTATATAAAGTGTTCCGATATTGAATATAGGCTTTCTTTATTAGGGAGTTTATCGGTGCGGGAAATATTTTGAGCCTGACGGAGGTAGAAAAATACGGGGCATTCCTATATTTCTATAGCAAGTATGATTTTACTTTGAATTTACTATTTATTTGTTACTAGCAACCCGCCCGGTCTTCGCACGGGTACAAGTTATACATCTAAACCTTCCTCATGAATGACTCTGTCTATTAGTGAAAACTGCATGAAAGTCTGTTCAGTAGCTTTTTAGTTTATCATGAATAGACAGACGCGGCGGGGGACTTTGTTTTATAATATGTAGTGACTAGCAACCCGCCCCGGCTTCGCACGGGTAGCAGAGACATATTCAACAAACATCATCATATTTCAACCACTTTATACAAAACCTTAACAAATTATATATCTGAACCCTCCTCATGAATCGCTCTATCTATTGGGTCAAAACCGCATGAAAATCCGTTCAGTAGTATTTGAGTTTATCGCGAACAGACAGACAAACGCGGCGGGTGACTTAATTTTATAATATGTAGTGAAGTGATAATACCTATAAGGAAAATAAGGGTATTGCTACCTGAAGCAATATATGCTGAACAGTTACCATATCTAGGGATAGAAGTTTCTTAATTGCTTTCATTAAAGACACCGCACAATACTATGACTGTTTATTACAAACCAGCTGTTCCTGGCATGCGTTGCGATGGCTTTTTGTATAGGTTTTTTTTGGCCAGAAACCCTCGAGCGTTCGAAATCTTGCCAAAGTTTCATCACAATCTGATCAACGACTTAGAAATACTGAGATGACGAACACACATAATAAAATCAAATTATAATCTATATAATCGTGGGAGAGCCATGCTTCGGCACGTAGGGGCCGGCTTGACCGGAGTTATAAAACGGCCTCACAGACTATAATGCTTGCATTTCTTTTCGCCGAGTAAGTAAGGTTACCGGAGGCGCTAACCCTTCCCCCCCCCCTCTCCCCCTTTTCCATCCTTTCCCTACTCAAACCTTAAAGGCCGGCAACGCACTTGTGACTCTTGAGTTGCAGGTGTCCATGGCGGCGGTAGTCATTTACCATCAGGTGACCCGTCTGCTCGTTTGTCCTCTATACCATAAACAAAAAAATTTAACCTATTTAGTACGAGGACACGTATAGACAAACCTAATAATTTTAAACCACGAGTATTAAAGTCCTAAGTAATATAAATGCAAAAATTTGCTTATTCGTTTATTTGTTTGTTACGTTTTCAAGCTCTAACTACTCAACAGATCATCAGGGGTTGTCAGGAGTAAAGAAAAGGATAAAGGGTACCTATCATCCCAAAACATACTGTTCCTGAGGGATGGAAAAATATCTTAAACGCATCGAAGTCTTGGCCAAAAGCTAGTTATATTATAAATCAGAATACACCTCCCAATTGCTTTAGATTGAAAGCAGATGCGTAACAATAGGGTGGCAGAGCGGGCAAAATGCCACGAGCCCCTAGGGTCCAAAAGCCCTGTACACAGGATGCACTTATTACAAAATGCATTATTTATTTCCATAGCGTTAAATAATTTGTTTTTCAGTTACATTCTGATCATTGCAGTCAACAAATTTATTTTTACAATAGGAACGAGAAAGTGGCAAAGAGAAATATTGTGGCAATACCTAAAATTTTTCCGCCAAATATTTTGAAAATTTTAAAAATAAACTAGAAATAGCTTACATTATACCATTTTAGATATAGATTCCAACCCTAATACTTCCTTCAATGTTTTTTTTGATACATTTTGTTCAGAATTTAATTTAGTTTTACACCCAAAACAATTGTAGTTAAAGGCAATGCCACATTTAGTGAATGGGCTACTATAGGTTTACACAAGAGCAGAAAGAGACTTTATGAGTTATATGATGAAAGAAATTACAATAATAGTGAACAATTTCACATATATGTCAAAGAATACTCTAAATTGTTTAGGAAGCTTTGTAAATTAGCAAAGTCTCGTTTCCTGGGTTCAAGGATTAAAAGTAGCGATGATAAGGTTAAGACCACTTGGAACATTATTAATAGTGAGACTAGAAAGCAGCACAACCAAAGCAATGAGTTTAGTTTGAAAATTAACAACAAACAAGTAACGTCAGATATAGAAGTAGCCTCTGTTTTTGAGAACTTTTTTACTAATATTCCTGTGTCGACTACTAAATCTTTGAACTCCTCACCAGCTCTTGCAGAATCAATTTTGAAGGAGAATGTTGATAGGAATGACAGTGTATTTAGGTTTCAACATGTCAGTCCTTCTGAAATTATCAAAGCTTTCAACACGCTAAATCTAAAAAAAACAGCCGACCTCTGGGGAAATTCTGTAATCATTACAAAATCTGTTATTCCTGTAGTTGCTAGTCATTTATCATTTATATTTAATCAGTGTGTAGATAGTGGTGTATTTCCTGATCTGATGAAATCTAGTAAAATCATTCCATTGTTCAAATCTGGCAGTACTTCAGACCCAACCAACTTTAGACCGATTTCTGTACTACCAGTATTGAGTAAAATTTTTGAAAAAATGGTTTATGATCAAATGCGAAGTTTCTTTAATTGCCATAATTTGTTACATAATAAGCAATTCGGTTTTACAAGGGGTCGCTCTACAACTGATGCCGGTGTAGAGCTTGTAAAACATATATTTGATGCCTGGGAGGATGCCCACGATTCTCTAGGCATTTTTTGCGATTTATCCAAAGCTTTTGATTGTGTTGTTCATGAAACTCTGATCAGGAAATTATATCACTACGGTATAAAAGATACGGCGCTGGATCTTTTTACTTCTTATCTAAGTAATAGGATTCAGAAAGTCGATATTAATGGCAAGCTATCTCCAGGGTCTGTGGTAAAAATGGGCGTTCCGCAGGGATCTATACTCGGGCCATTTTTGTTCTTAATCTACATTAATGACTTACCTTATATTGTGAAGAACAACCACGAAATAGTATTGTTTGCGGATGATACTTCACTCTTATTTAGGCTAAAACGTATGTGTACACATTTTGACGACGTAAACGATGCTATTTCGAAAGTTGTTCGCTGGTTTAACGTTAACAATTTACTTCTTAATGGAGAAAAAACTAAATGTATCCGGTTCACTACTCCAAACGTTAAACAGGTGAAAACGACTATACTACTTATTGAAGACGAGTTGGAACTAGTTGATACCACAAAATTCTAAGGCATTACTCTTGATTCTAAGCTTCAATGGGGCCCTCATATTGATAAATTATAGAATAGACTCAGCTCAGTAGCATACGCAGTTAGAAAAAATCGTGAACTGACTGATATTGAAACAGCCAGATTAGTTTATTTTAGTTATTTTTATAGTATAATGTAGTATGGTATGCTACTGTGGGGGAATGCCACCGATATTCAATCTATCTTCGTGCTGCAGAAGAGGGCTATTCGAGCAATTTATAACTTAGGCAATCGTGATTCACTGAGGCAGAAATTTAAAGAAATTAACATAATGACGGTAGCGTGCCAATATATTTATGAAAATCTAATTTACCTTCATAAAAATAAAGATCACTTCTGTAAAAAAAGTGATATACACTCTTTTAACACGCGTAATAAACATAAACTTGTTGTACCTGCCTCTAGGCTCCAAAAAATTAACAAGTCGTTTCAAGGTCAATGTGTGCGATATTATAATAAAATCCCAGATAATATTCAAATGTTAAGTATAAACAAGTTTAAGTCTACAGTAAAACGACAGTTAGGCCTTAAGGGCTATTACTCAGTAGGCGATTATATACAGGATAAAAACGCTTAAGATGGAATTGTAATAGAAATCTAATGTGAGCTAATATGTTTCATATTTTCCATCTCTCATGTTTTTCTTTTCTTCTTTTTATTTTTTTCCTTAATTTTCAGTTTCCCTATTGTCATATTCTTTTTCTAGTTTATTCACTTTTAATTTTAAAAACATAATAGCACACAACAAAATGATGTGATATTTACTGAATATTGTTGAAACTGTCTGGTTTTTATTTTTTAAAAGAGTGGCCGTGAGTTTGTTTGCCCGATTTCTTCTCACAAGGCTCACCCATTTGGAAATGGGCGGTTATAGATCGAAACAGGCAGATGTGATATTATGTTATCCATTTTGTTTTCTTTAATCATTTTACATTCGACGAAGCAAAGTATTGTTGCGGTGACTCTGTGTGTGTTGATCTATAATTTTTTATTATAAATCGACGATTTCGAATAATTGATGGTAAATTTTATGAAATAAAGATTTTTTTGAATTTGAATTTGCCGCGGCACTAGCGGAATTGTAGTTCACTGACGTAATTGGTTTCCATTGCCAAATTCTGTAGAATATAGTCGCCTCCAAATACTCTAGTCCAAAAATAATGATCTTTTAAATGCCTCCTTTTGCTTTTGAAGTGTGAAGTACATTATGATTGTCACCAAACCAAACGATCGATGCCATGATCGATTGACTGGTGTGGTAGCTTTTTCAGACCAATTGTTGTGGTAACAACTGATGATGAACACTCTATCATCTATCGATGTGTATCACCGCACCCTAAGGGAGACCCCATCCGATGACTTAGCCACAGGCCACAGGTGGTAATGTTAACCAACTATAAGTAACTTAAGGCTAGTAAGTTTGTGAGTTTAAGCTAAAGGGACCACTTCCAAAGGGACTTTAAACAGTGCTTTACTTTCATCAACAGAGCGTTTTACAGAAACGCTGTCTGAAATTCAAATATATTCCACGGCTACAGCCTGTGTGCTATTCCAGGCTATAATCTAAATCTGTGCTAAATTACATTCAGATCTGTTCAGGCGTTCGGGCATGACTGAGTAATAAACATCCATCTATCCAAATTTCCTTTATAAGAGAAGTAAAATTGTCTTAAATTGGATAGGCTAGAAATCGGTTTTGCGGTGACTCTTTGTCATAACCTAAAATATTCATTTTTATATTAATACTTCATAAAAATGTTTAATAAAATCTAAATGCTTAACTGATGTAGTAACAACTTCGAATTATCGATAACCGCTCAATATTTAAAACTTGGAAATTCTCTTACATAGTTGCAAAGTACATCAAAGTTTTATTATACATTCATTCAAATAGCCTTGGAAATTGTAACTTTTAAGTATAAAAACGTTAATGCGATGCCTGTGCTACCGAGTGTGCTATCAATCTTAGGCGTGGGTATTCCGGACCATTAGACATTTTTCTTGAAAAGCCGCGCTTGTGTGGTCTGTAGTAGTTTAGAAGGCGCATTTAAATAGAAGAATCCACTTGCTTGCAACGCTATTCCCTAACCTACAGATGTTAAAACGCGTAAGACAAAAATAAAGTAGATAGATAAAACATTCTTTAGTGATGTTTACACCACAGTTAGACAGAAATAAAACAGTTCATAATAAGCGGCAAGTACAATGAGAGGTCTTATCGCTAAAAGCGATTTCTTTCATACAACCTTTGTCTAGAAACAAGACAGGAAAATAAGAGGTAGCTGGTGGCGTACTAAAAATATTTAGAATGGGAACAATGAAATAATAAATATAATATCTAGGTAAAGCGAATGATATTACGACTTATCTGAGAGTCAAAAAGAAACAAAAAAACACACACACATATATATATATATATATATATATATATATATATATATATATATATATATATATATATATATATATATATATATACACATAAACATACATAAAAGTATACAGAAAACACATACCTAAACATAGTGAATTAAGATGTTGGGCTTATTCTAAGTATTTTAACGATTTCAAAGTCGGAAATTGCAATGCGGTTCTGTGCTTCGGTTGAAGTCTGTCACAACAATCATCAATGATTCCCTTTCATCTAGAAAATATTAATATAATGTGGTGTTGTGTATGATAGGGTATGGTGGGGTTGGTGTTTCCTTGTGGATAAAAACCTCTTATTAACAAAATAAAGACAAAAATAGTGCGTGGAGTCCCACCGCGCGGAAGAAGTGAAACTTCGTAACGTTTTCATACCCCCTCCATGGTAGCGTTAAACGTTTAACGCAACCTTTTGGAATATATATATATATATGATTTGTAAGACAATTTAATGGAGTTACTTAACATGAAGACTATTACACAACGCGAAAGAGTTGTACACCACTTATAGTGTTCGATATTGTTCTTTTGCAAGTGCTTTAAAAGTGAATAGGAGAATTGAATTATTTTCATAATCATTTTGTAATGAGCAAATTCTTCTACATCGGTCAAAGCAGTTTTGGAATCTGTCTTTTATAAGAAAACCTTAGCCCCTCTTAACTTGATAAATTACTACCCTGGCCACAACTATCAATAACAAAATTCATACAAAAACTAGTTCACTCTTAGGTTGAGAAGGAATAAATAAATAATTAATAATGTTCTCACACGCGGCCGTCTGATCCCAAACTAGGCAGAGCCTGTACTATGGTAACCCGACTGCTGATAAACATTCTTAAACATTTCTAAATACATACATAACATTATAGATAAATTACACCCAGACACAGAACAAATGACCGTACTCATCCCACAATATTGTTTAAGAATAGCTTTCGTAATAGACTTTTATAGTGTAGTTCTTTATGACATTCCTTTACAGCTCTTTCCTCTTAACCCTTTTACTTAATTTGTTAAAGGATAAAGAAATTTACTTCCGCTTGACTTCCCTACTTTAAATAAGCCTGGGTGTTAACGATACTCACTATGGGCATCCTACCAGCAAAATTTTAGGACAGCATTGGTGTGTAACATACCCGATTACTCGTTCATTATTACTTTGGAGGGAAAATATCCATAAGTTTTATTCCCGAATTTTAACGAAGCCTTTTTATAGAAGTTTTAATAAAAAATGGTTCTAAAATGAGAACGTAAAATTTCTTTATTCATGTAGGTCACAAAGTTACACGTATGAACATTAAAGTCCTGCGGCTAAATTTAAAATTTACATATACGGCTAGCTCCAATTTAAAGCCGGGTGGAGAAGCTAATCTTAGTTTAGTGGGCGGGAAGCGACTTAGCAAAGAGGGTTTTTAAGTCTAAATGGTGACAGGAAGCAAGGGTCGGGGCTTGAAATTGAGTCTAGTAAATGTAAAACAGAGACATAAGCTTCACCACCACCACTATATTATGTTGTAAAAAAAATACCATCCAAACATTTCAAAAACCTTTTGGATCAAAACCCTTCAGTCTTCAAAAATCGTTTTTGGTGATTTTGAAGAATTGTTTTTCAGAAACTGCCTAGCAGGATCGGATGGCATTTTTTCCGCAAAAGTCTGCTGCGATCACGGAAACGGCCCGCTTGTTTAGGATGGCAATTTATTATTATAGATTATTTATTTATAAACTTCAAAGCAAACGCATTTTCATTCGGTTGCCTAGTCGCCGCCCCCGTCCATTTGGGGTCCATATAGACAGTACGGGTTCAATATCACTTTAAAACTCTTTATCTGGTTGCCTCTCCAATCCGAATTTGACGTTCCATTGCTTTAACTACTAATAATAGCTACAGAATCAAACGCATTGTGGTAATTAATAATAAAAAGTCAGATGTATGCCTGTTGCTCTCAGTTCTCAAAATATTTGTGTTGGAATTGAATATAAAAAAAAAACCTTCTGAATAGATGATGTACTTGTTCGAGACCTTTATTTTGCAGCATTGTTTTCAATCTAAATATAAATTTAAATTAGCGTACTAACTAAGCTAACAATTTTCAGATAACTTTTCACTCTATATTGTTTAGTCCCTAAAAGTTTTTACATACATGTTATTTGGGTTATATTTCGAAGGTCAGTTGTCTAGTTTACGAACTAAATACACTTTAATTATAGATGTTTTTATATGAACTAAAAGTTATTTGCTGGTATGATCTATTTTGGATCTAGTTGACTGATTTTTTATTTATGAAAAAAAAACTTATAATACATTTAAATTAAAATTCAATAATTTTGTGCTTACATAATACATCTACGTCTATTGTGAAACAAATATTTTCAGTTTGAAGCGTTTAATAGTAATAATAACCTTCAGAGGCTCACGTTAGGCAGCTGGACTAAGGGCCTGATGCAGAAGGCGGTCCTTCTTGATACGGCACGTATTGTGAGGAGGTTTCTATCTCTGGAACCCTAACCACCGGTAGCTTGGTCCCTGTACCCGATACCGGTGGGGCAGTATTTTTTATATTTTTAAATGCATTTTTGATATAATCTGAATGTATTTCAAAATTTAATTTATATGTATATTTAAATGAATAAAGAGAATAATAATAATAATAATAATTGTATATCCCGCGGAAATGTGGGGGTCGTGGTTTTTTAAATGCCAGGACACTACATAACCGCGAGGTATGCAATCTTAGAGATTACTTCCTGTCTGTTGACGTGGAGGTGCATCGGGATGTTGTGGTAGTTGACAACGGACTCACTTCGCTTGCTCTAGGTAGAGAGAACTGGCGCAAACCTGTAGTACTCAATATTACAGATCGCAGGGAGATATGGAAGAGCAAAGAGCTGCATGGACGTTTTTATCGGGCCTTACATGGGCCCGAAGTAGATCTATTATCGTCTGTGTCCTGGCTACGTTTCGGTGACCTCTTTGGGGAAACTGAAGGTTTTATCTGTGCAATTACTGATGAAGTTGTTATGACGAACAACTATCGGAAACATATCCTGAAGGACGGCACGATTGACATTTGTCGGGCATGTCATCGTCCCGGAGAAAGCCTCAGGCATATAATTTCTGGTTGTTCTCGTCTTGCCAACGGCGAGTACTTGCATAGACATAACCAAGTAGCCAGGATAGTTCATCAGCAACTTGCTCTTAAATATAACCTTGTGACTGTCGAGTTACCATACTACAGGTATGTGCCCGACCCAGTTCTCGAAAATGGTCGTGCAACATTGTACTGGGATCGATCTATCATCACTGACAGGACTATTGTTGCCAGTAAGCCTGATATAGTGGTGATAGATCGGTTAGAGCGCCGAGCAACGATTGCTGACATGACCATTCCCCATGACGACAATCTCTTAAAAGCCGAAAATGATAAAAAATAAAACATTTGGACTTACCCCACGAGATTGTTGACATGTGGGATGTTGATTCAGCAATTGTTGTACCGATAGTCATTTCGGCCCATGGGTTAATTGCTAAGAGCCTCGACCAACACCTTCAGAGGCTCACTTTAGGCAGCTGGATTAAGAGCCTCATGCAGAAGGCAGTCATCCTCGATACGGCACGCATAGTGAGGAGGTTTCTGTCTCTGGAACCCTAACCACCGGTAGCTTGGTCCCTGTACCCGATACCGGTGGGACACTATTTTTTTATATTTTTAAATATATTTTGTTTTTGTTATTATAAGTGTATTTAAAAATGTAATTTATATGTATATAAAATAAATGAAGAGAATAATAATAATAACCTGGCAACACTATAAAATGGCAGTCGTAAAATTTTCACCTCTTATCCAATATTTTTATTTTTCTGTTTTTTACAAATCTAATTTTATATATTTTCAATAGTATTATTAAAAATTAATACCATAAATCAATATTCGTATGAACAGAAAGTTTTAAATATTATGTAAAATCCAAAAATATATGAGTACGACATGACGTTTATAACGTCATGTGTAATACAATTGAAATCATCGATAAACGATATAGCCATTGAATTAAAAGAAGAGGAAAAATATGACTGCTAATATTAACAAGATCCAGAGCAAGGACTGCACACTTAACATCCCCGGACTCGTCGCTCAGCTCCGCCGCGCGGCTCCCGGAAATCGCATCAAGCATTCCGGCCGCTGTGGAGGCGTCGAGCTCAACATCGAGTGACGAGTTTTTCTCTCCGCCGTCGTCGCCAACACCTGTACGTCGGCAGGGGAGAGGCCGGTCACCGACCTGCTTGGGACCCCGAGGGCCACCGTTTTTGTATAGGGCCCCCGCTACCGGTGGTAATGTGCGTCGCATGAAATGGACATACTCAATAAACGAGAACGTCATGCGAGCATATTTTGTGGTTACAGAGGGAGGAACTAACCTCACTGCGTATCGTGATCGTATGCTGTCTCTGTTTCAGGAACTTGAAGCAGCTGTTAACGTTACGGCACAAAGACTATCAGATCAAGTACGGGCCATTCAACGATGTCATTTGTTGGATAACTCCGTGCTTGATAGGCTACGCTTGGACTTGCAGAATAGCATTGTTACTTCTCCTCCTTTACAAACAGTGTCACAATCAATTTCTGGGTTACTACGACCTTACCCAGCAGAGGGCGGAGAGGACAGTGGTACTTCATCTGTAAGTACTCAGTACAATGAACAAATAAGGAGTATTTTGAAAGGTACTATTCGAGAATATCGGACCATGAGTTATGACAACAGACCTCGTTTACCGCGTTTGCCAATGCATAAACGAAATAAAGCGCTAGTGTGTGATTCTATATAAGTTGTTTATTTAGAAGAAAGTACAGATCTCAGCGATGCACACTCAATTCTGTACTGTGCGGCTGTTGCAGCATGTCGAGTAGCTACCGCTACTCGGTCAAAGCTTGCTGCTCCGGCGTGGCAGTGCAGGATTGAACGTCGTATCGCTGAGGCGAGGGCACTCATTGGCAAGCTTATCTGTTTCAGATCGGGTAACACGCGTCCGAGAGTAATGCGTTTTGTGAATCGGGCTTTTTCGGGAACTGGTATCAGTTCCTGTAATTATGCAGGGCGAGTCACAGAGCGCATTGACTTTCTGAAACAGAAAGTTTATGCAGTGGCAAACCGTATACGAAGGTACAAAAAACGAGTGGACCGATATACTCAGAATCGTTCGTTCCAAAGGGATGAGAGGTGGGTTTATAGAAGGTGGGAGCAGCCTGGTTTAGTGAGTGACACACATCTCCTAGATGCTGAAATTACGAATACATTTTGGCGTGAAATCTGGGCGATGCCTGTCACTCACACAGAGGGTGTTGGATGCGAGATGTCGAACGATCGTGTGAGTCGATTGATATCATGGAGCCAATAACAATATCGAACACTGATATAGCTTATGCATTTCGTTCGCTGCCGAACTGGAAATCAGCGGGACCGGACGGACTGCATAACTTTTGGTTACCGTAGCTCACACGTACGATTGGCATCTCATCTGCAATCATGCTTAGATTCAGGTTCGCTTCCGACTTTTATGACCACAGGCGTAACTCACCAGCTCTTTAAGTCTGGCAGTGCCACGGATCCCAGAAACTACAGACCTATAACGTGTTTACCTACGCTTTAATATCAGGTTCTCCTCAAACGATCTCAACGATCGGGAATGAGTGTCGTGTAAGAAGCTAAACCGTTTTTTAAGGTAAATAGGAGTTAGGGGAACCAATTTTTACGAAACTCTTGTATTTTAAATTAATTAAAATAATGTCATTTCACCACAAAGTCTTCGGCCTACCTAGATACTTTGTTGCTTAATAGCTTTTATGGTATTTATTTTGGATCTATTATTATTATTATTGTTGAAGTGCTTACTGCCACCTCGACCATTTCTGGTCTTTTGTAGCGCACTTTTTGCTTTACAGTTCACTGCTCAGATTTATTGCTTCGAGAAACCTCCAGATCTTTTCAGCACTGATTGTTTTTGTATTTCCTGCGGTTGCATGATGTGTAACCCTACGTTAATACTTCGGTGCCGCATTAGTGGGCCACAAGAGCATAGAATATGCATTGCAGTTTCTTCTGCCTCTTGACAGAATCTGCATATTGTGTTCACGCCCAACTTTAGGGTGAACATATGTTTGTTCAGTTTGCAGTGTCCGGTGAGGACTCTTGTAACTGCACAGATTTTGTATCTTTTGGATCTAAACGGATACTTACAGTAAAAATATAAAAGGTTAGTTTATCGTTATAACAGGTTACCAAATTACAATAGAGTAAACCACAATGTGTTGAAAAAAAACTTACTTGACTAGAAGACCCATCGGTGCTATTCTAGAATCAAACGAAGCTTCATGCTCTGCGTCGCTCAAGAAATGATCGATGTCTGGCTTTATAATTGATTGGCCCGTTTTGTCTGTACACATAAATTGATCACGGCATTAAATTCTTAAAGAAATATCTTCATCTCGCTTACACGTATAAATTTCAAAAATTTAACAGCATCATTTGTCTTTATCACTCTTGGCGTTGTGTTGGCGTAAACAGTTGTTTTGCATCCACATGAGTTTGCACCTGCTTTATATCGTTGGAAGTTCCGTGTAATTGATGGCTGTTTGTTGCATGGCTTTAAACGAAAAGTTTTAGGTAGTTATTCAATATTCATGTTTAGAAACAAAAATAATGTGCTAGAAATTGTTTTTAACTATTAATAATAATAGTAAAATGGTTTTGTGAAACTACCGCCTGGCAAATGATTATGTGTACTGTAGATATTATTAAACTACATTTATAACTATCTGACTGTGGCATATACTTAAGTTAACGTATGTATAAAACTGCATTGTCATCAGTTATAGCATTGAACAAGAATTAAATTAAATTTCCGCTACATCATTCATGTGACATTCATACAAGTCACGCTAATGACGGAAATTATCAAATTGTGTCATGCCATTTTACTATTAAATTATATTGTTCCCAATTACCAGTAATCATAAGGTTTATTTTAGTGGTAGAATATTAGTTTTTTTTTATGTTTTTGTCTATTTCTTAAATATCTAGTAGGGATTGTAAATTAGAAGATTTTTTTTTGCGTATCGCGTTCAAATTGAAACCGCTTCTATTTTCATATTTTCAAAAAATCATCCAGAACTGTTGTTGGTGCAGATGTGAATTAACCTTATATACGTGTATGTGTATATAATCTAAGACACTTTTAATTTCCTGCCTCTAATTTCATGTTCGTAAATGTAAACGAAAATCACCAAACACTTATCGATGTACAAATTGGTCTTGTAAAGTTACCGTAAACATACCTTAGTTTTGGGAGGTAGATATGTATTTACATAGGAAGACATTAATGCCCGGTTCCTATAATCAAAACGATTCGTTTTGCTTACGGACGGTAAAAATTTCGGTGAAAATTCAACGAAATTTTACCGTCCGTAATGACATATAAATAGAACGATAAAAATGTTTCCAAAATACATGGTCTATTATTATTATAAAACAATAAATCGAGTCTAAATTCCAGGTAACGTTACTTTAGATTAAAAACGTATACTATCCATTTTGAGACTTAAACATGATTGTATTATGATACAGATTAAATTTGCTAAGTTCTAAATAGGTTTAACAAGGAGCATCGTAAATCATATTTTCAATTTGGTTTATATAGTAAAGCAAAGCATGTGAAAAGAGGTTACTTGCCCGTATATCGCCATAATCGGGTTTCAAAACCAATTCATCCGGTTAAACGGAAGAGCACAAGGCATCAATTGTGGTTTACTACATTAATGTACATTACTTCACTATGAACCTTAATGGGATTACATTAACAAAAGCTAAGTTATTTATTGAACATTTTAATCTTAACACCTTACTTATTCTCAAACGACAAAAATTTGTCGTTTTCCAAAAAAATAACAGTCTAGCAAGACGAATATTAAAATAACTAAATAGTTACAATTAAATGTACCTATTGTACCTACCTATTAGTGTAACTATTAAAAAAAAAACATACAATTTTTACAACGTAAGTTATTTTTCAAACGATCACGAACTACAAAAAAATTGTTTAAGAAATTCCACTAAGGCAAATGGTAATTTCTCATTTGAACACGGGTTACACGTTAAACGGTACAGGTAAATTATTGAGGAGCAAATCGACAGCCGTACAGCAATTTCTGTGTAACGTTCAGGTTGAGGACAGGCATTGAACTTAGGAACCAATTATAGTTGTGGATAAGCTAGAAAACAAAGGCTGTTTTTGTTTTGCAGAGGTTATCCGCAAGATGGAAAAGAAAATTGTTTCTGTTTTTAAATTTTTACTGATACTTTCCTTCTAAAGCCTTATGGTATTAACTACGACTACTATATAAAGATGCATGACTTTTCGAAGCATATTGCATAAGTTATTCTGGATTATCGTGTTGAAAGATTTTTTCGCATAGACAACACAATTAAATGTTCTATAAAATAGCATTTTGGGATGCAACATAGCTTCAAAAATCTTTAGCTCAGTAAAATATAGTAAGTAGTTATAAATAAAATAGGCATAGTTGGGTTAGGTCCGAAACGAATAAAGAATATAAGATGTATATCTAATGTAAATACATAGTATAATAGGGTGGTACAGAAAGATGTAGACATATTTTAGTATGGTATAGAAGGCCTCGTAAATTTCGAATAAAATATTCGAAAATTTACAAAGAATTACTTATTTCTTGCTGACATGATGACGTACTGTCATGGCGGCTTGCGTTTTGCATATCAGTAAAACAGATTAAAAACTGAAAACTTTGAAATTAATTGTAAAATTTTATTTCTAAATTTATGTACTGAAACTAATATTTCCCGATTGTCTATGGCCTATACTAGCTCACCATTATGATATTTCCAAAATACATTCATAGAGTAAAATATCTTATTGAGATCAAATTCATAAATATATTGGAGCAAACCCTCTGATACAGATGAATTTAGACGGTAGCTCAAAATATTTTTAAGATATTCGGTTTCTCGGACCAAACTGTTAATCATAACATCAATTGGTTTTACCCCTTGAGCGAAAACGATGACATTCTTTCTATCCCATCACTTTCGTTATCGGAATCCTGATTATTTTTCTAAAATAAAAGTAGTCTAAGTTACTTCTTATATCACCAGCTATCTGCCAGTGAAAATCCCGTGGAAATCGGTCCACTCGTTCCGGAGATTAGCCTGAACAAAAAGACAGTCAAAAATTCAAAAAACTGATTTTTAGGCATAGATATCGTGCAAATAACTATGAGCTTAAAAAAACGATTATTTTAACATTATAAACAGACACTTCAATTTTATTTATTTGTATCATCACTGCATATTATAAAACAAAGTCCCCCGCCGCATCTGTCTGTCTGTCTGTTCGAGATAAACTGAAAAACTACTGAACGGATAACCATGCGGTTTCTACCAACAGATAGAGTTTTTCATGAAGAAGGTTTAGATGTATAATTTGTTAACGTTTTGTGTAAATTGGTTGAAATATTATGATGATTGTTGAAGATGTCTCTACTACCCGTGCGAAGCTGGGGTGGGTTGCTAGCTGATGCTAAATTAAACAGTAGTTTCTGGTTGATAGGTACCCAGTGTCCGTTTTTATACCCTGTCAATGTGTCCACAGAATTTCACGATAATCGGGTATAAAAAAGAAAACAAATTCACATGCCCATTTATAATATTGGTTACAATAACGTCACTCTCACTTCCAAAATTAAAGCTAATATTAAAAAAATAATTAAAGTTGATGAGTAAAGTAAATCATGCTCATCACTTTTATTCATCTTAATATCAGTGACAATAGGCAGTGCATTCTGCTATTGAGGTCATCTTCATTCGGAGCAAGCCCGATTGTCCGCGCTACAGTGCTCCCTTGCTATTGTTTTTCCTTCTATTCTAAGGGCTTATGCCATACAGAACCATCAATGCATAATTACTTATACATATTTTGGACCTTAAGTCTACAATTTTGGTACATGTTTACTTTTGTAATGGAGGCAATCAGGTTTGCTGTATTTAAAAGGAGATTGTTTAGAAGTATTTCACTAATGGCTTGAATTGTTTATTGTTATTGAAATCTCAGTAAGACTTGCACAAGCGGAGTACTGTATTTTTGTCTTAAAAGTACAACGCTGTAATTGACAGTTTTGTATTTTCTATTTTAATTTTTTATAAAGAATACTAGCAACGTGTGTTTATTACTAGTATTCTTGTTTGCTCCACCAGCTAAGCATCACTAGGTAGTGCACTTAGTAGGGTTTAAACCCGCAACCATTTGATCGCAAGTCCGACACCTTAGCAATTACGCTACCGTCACTTAAAGGAAGTGATACTTAATTTCTTATACGCAACGCAAATTAACTTCGAGAAGTCAAAGGTGTAACTAGAGATGAAAAGAAACTGGTTAAACCCTTTGACTTATTGATTTGTTTCAATACAATTGTCAGTCCTTTATAGTTCCTTAAACAAGCTACATTAACCACTGCTGAAACTTGTCATCAGCAAAATGCCAATGACAATATCACTTGTAGGGACAACATCCATCAAACTTATGTAATTCCCATAAACGTATTTAACTGCTGTTCATCGAAAATCGTTTAAACCAGAATGATAATATATTTGACAAGATTAAGGTTTACAACACTTTGATGGTGAATTAAGCGATGTTATGGACCTGTAAAGTGGTTTAATAGCTAAAGCTCAGTAAGATAAAATATCCACATTATTATAAAAACGAAAAGAGTCTTAATATATATAAAATAGATAAAAAAAATCCAAACTTTGAATTTTTGTTAATTGCCAATATGAATTTGTATATAAAGTTCATGCTTGCAACTTGCACAACACCACCTTGAGTTATTTGTAATCAATTAAACAACGTTGCCACGGCTGCGGCATTTGACAAGTTAACGCAACTCAACATTGTAATAAGTGTAATTAACAAAAAAGTTAAAAACCTAACCGCGTTCAAATCCTTACTAATAAACGTAATAATAGTCGAACACATTATTGTAATTATCTTTTAAAATCCTTAATTTTTATACCTTACTCGATTTTCCATCCTATTCACCATCAGTGCGACAGACAGTCCTCTATGCAGAGGATGTCTCAACGCGGAGGAAACAGCCGCCCCCGTTATCCTGGAATACGGGGAAGTAGCCACACAACGGGCAAGTATCCTCGCGGGTGCGAGGTCGCTCATTGAAGCCTGTGAACGCCCCCAGGAGGCTTTTGTGCTTCCGGAAGGAGCTAGACTGGCCTAACTAGTCAGCTTATCCGAACGCATAATGGACCACCTAGGAGTCTAAATGCGGAAACAGGGCCCTATACCAATACCCCTCTCGATTGATTTAGGAGAAAAAAATGTTTGAAAACATACATTATGTATTTCAATGTAATGTGTCTAATTTTTATAAACCCAGTGGTGTCACTGGGTATATAAAAATTCGCGCAGTAAAGACATTCATCAAAATCAGTTTAGTCGTTTAGTAGTTACGAGGCACAGATATACATACATGCATACAGGTCAAACATTTAACCCCTTCTATTGAACCAATTAATTATCTACGAGTATGTAACTTGAAAGCGTAAATGCGTGCTGAAGTCCGACAAACGTTATACAAGTTTCTATAAATTCTAACTGTCCGAGTTCTTCTATAAATATAATAATATCAATAATTAATATATAATATAATAATATCTTCTATAAAGATTAGTAGTATTTAATTCGGTATTAGTATAGTATTATAGTAAACGGATTATGCGAGAAAGAGATAAGGAGAAGAATCGGGACGGCAATAAGTGCCATGTCTGAATTAGACAGGATATGGAAGGATATAAACATCTCTAGAAGGACAAAAATAAAACTAGTACAAACCCTTGTGTTCCCCATTTTCCTATACGGAGTCGAGACATGGGCTCTGAAAGCTGCTGACTGTAAACATATTGACGCTTCTGAGACACATCTCGGAAGCGTCAATACGTTTACGGTCAGGAGCACCACATTGCTGGAGGAAGATGCTGCGAATATCCTGGACATCTCACCGCACCAATAAGACATCCATCCTTGCAGGACTGGACATACGAGACCAGCTCTCATTCTTGTGTCTTCACAGAAACCTGGAATACTTCAGTCGGGTCATAATGTGGGTAATTAGTGTACCTCTACTTACCCCTACGGGTATATAGGCGTAAGTAAAAGTAAGTATGCATATGAAATTGAAAGCCATAGTTGTTGAAATCCTTTGACATAAAGGCCAGTTTGCGATAAATATATAAATGTGACATTCGTAAATGGTAATTTTATCACGGTTCCATTCTTCAAAACAGAACGAACGATAGCTATTTGTCTGTCTGTCACAAACATTTTCTTAGGCAAATATTGAACGAAGATATTTGTTATGCTAATACAATACAGTGTCATTTCTTTGGTTTAGTTTTTGGTAAAAAAGATGTCATGTTCACATAAAAACCTACATCAATCAGGATTTGACAGAGTTAATACGAAATTTTGAATGACCTCATCCACTGACTAGATAAATATAAATTGGATTAGGAAACATTCTTTATCGTAATCAAATCGAATATTTTGAAAGGAATCGTAATCAAATAGAAAATTTGTTCAATGCAATGTACAATTCAGAACTGTGCCATGCACAATAGTTTTTGATATCAATTTATACGTTTATTCCCTAAAATTGAGATATGTGTACTGACTACAGAGTTTGGGTTTACTTTGAGGTGTACACCACAAGATATTAAATTCCAAACAAATTAAGGGCAAATCGATTTTTTTAACTGACTGTGGTCTTTAAATAATGTTCTATGTTTATGAATGGATAAATTTAAAAACGTACGATTCAAAAATAGCAGAGAGTTCTAAATCTGACTGTAGTTTTTTGCCACGTGCTTATACATATACGCCTACATGCTTACACACATTCAAGCCGGTACGTACTTTTTTTAATGTGTATGTATACAGGGCATATGCTGTCCTCTCCTACTGTAATCTCACGTAAAATCTGTAAATTGGTTGATAGTGCGCTTGAAACCTACGCGTTAAGTCGTTTCACCCCTTGATAAAGGAGGTGATCCTGAGACTAGTCGGGTATCCTAGAAATATTTACACACATCAGTAAAGCCGTCATTTATGATAAATTGGTTCCTATTGTATTTTGCGTGCTTATTTACACTGATATTATAAAACTGAAGAGTTTGTTTCTTTGGTTGAGTGGGCTAATGTCAGGAACTACTAGTTCGAATTGAAAAAATATTTTAGTGTTGGATAGCCCATTTAACGAGGAAAGCTATAGGCTATATAACATCACGCTGCGACCAATAGGAGCGGAGCGTCAATAAACAATGTTGCAAAAACGGGGAATATTTACAAACGCTAAAACGCAAAGTTCAAATAAGTCAAATTGCAACAATCAAATTTACTCATTATCGATTATCTAAAAAACCTATAGTTTTTCACGCCTTATATTAGCTTGAACTGTTTCTAGTCAATAACAGATGGGTAAAGGACGACTATTTGATACTAGTAAAGGGTTAAGCAGCAAATTTGTGGTTAGTTAAGCAGTTTAACCTTATAGCTTATTGTTATCGTGAAAGAGCCATGCTTCGGCACGTATGGGCCGGCTCGACCGGAGTGATACCACGGCCTCACAGAAAACCGGCAGTGAAACAATGCTTGCATTGCTTTTCGCCGAGTGATTAAGGTTACCAGAGGCCCTAACCCTTCCCCCCTCTCCCCCTCTTCCACCTTTTCCCTACTCCCACCTGAAAGGCCAACAATGCCCTTGTGACTCTTGAGTTGCAGGTGCCCATGGGTGGCGGTAGCCATTTACCATCAAGTGACCCGTCTACCCGTTTGACCCCCTATACCATAAAAAAGCTAATTTACATTTATTTGGGCTGTACGTGATTAATGCTAATATTCATGGAAACAAATTCTGACTAAGCAAATTAAGATATTTTGCGCGATGTTTGCTGAGGTAAGAAACAGAGGTATTGTTTACTTAACCACAGCCGTTTCGCTCACTCGAGGAGAGATTTTTTTTTAATAATGCGTTGACAATTTTAAATATCTTAGGCATTGTGCTTATTTCTATTGGTTATATTGTTTTACATAACTTGCAGGGAATATTAATTCCGGAACTAAATCAAGGAAAACTCTTGTCATTGCTAATATTTTTAAGGTACCTTGACAATTGTTTGCCCTTTAGTAATTGTTTTCAAAAGGTAGCACCCATTTTGAATTTTATAGCTTAGCTAGAACATGTATAAAATGTATATGTATTACATTAGTGTAGTCTCGCATTTGGAGACTAGAACATGATAATAATATTGTCCTTTAATCATTAAAAAGTTAGTCAAGGTGATTAAAAACAAAAAATCTGAATGGTTCACTCTCATATAGTATTGCAATAGAGCCGAGTGAACACAAGATACGTCGGTGTTCGCAATGTATGAAGTCTTGTTGGCGTCTCGCCAAATGCGTGCGATGTGCACATGGTCTTTAAACACGCCGCCGTTAGAAAGCCACTCTTAGATTTGTTCTATCATAATTACATTAACTTATACTTATTCCCAGCAATTTTGTAAATTATTTTAAAATATTCTTTTTTAATAACAATAAAGACTGCATTCTAATCCGTTGAGTGGTCCTCAATGGCTTTCACTCACTTAGACCTATACTTGATTCATTATTTTATTTTATATCTATTATGTAAATATCTTCAAACATGTATCCTATGCAAATAGGTTACTTATACTATGTAAATTAATGAAACGAATAAAATGAAATGATATTGCTAGTCTAACCGACTGGCCTGTTGTCCTAGTGGTTAGTGACCCTGACTGCTATGCCATAGGTCGTGGGTTCGATTCCTACCCCAGTCTGGATGTTCTTTGTGTCCATTGTTTGTTTGTTTGTAAAGTCCCCCGTGACACAGGAGTAATTCCTAATGCGGGAGTTGTCTTTAAAAAAAAAAACACTAGACCTAACAATGATAACTTAAATTTATCTCCGGTAACTTTTGAGGGCATCAAAAGATTATCCTGCTCATCCCTTTCAATGCTATGGGCTGTGATGTCATAAGCTGTATGATGACTATTACTATCTACTTAACTTTCTATCTCCGTCATTCTTGTCCTCAAATCATAACAGAAATCTTTGTTTCACAAACAATAATCTTCTATTATATCTCCTTATAACTCCGACTTTGTTAACTCTTTGTTCCATATACAATTAGTTCTTCCCTGAAATGCGCTTCCACTCGAAATCAGTATGTTCACAAACGCCTTCATATTTAAGAAGAGGGTACGTGATGTCCTCCGTAATGAGTTGGCAAAATTGTCATAGCGCTAGCACCGAGCACATGACTCTCAGACTTGATATTTATAGCGTATGTACCTGTATATTTATTTTTAATTGTTGTATATTGTGTGTATTCCGTGTAATATGTATATTTTTTTGTTGTGTTAGTTCATGAATTAACATAAATTATAAAAACTTTTAAATTCGTATTCCGGAATTTTATTTGTCTCTCATTTTGCCTCATACTCTCTCTCTCTCTCTCCTTACAATAAACATGTCTTTGCAGCTACCTTTCTTTAAAATAGCAAAGCTTAAGACAAAATCCTTAAGCTTTTCTATTCAAGTCCGCCTGTGTACATGTGCATGAAGTTTTCATAAATTAATTAATAGATATTTATTCCACATAAAATGGGGTTCAATTTATACTGAGAGTAACGTTTTACAATAATTAACATGTGAAAGATTTGATTGATATTAATTTGTTGCAGTTAATTTACATGCAAGTAGTTTACAAACAAAACAATGTTTGTAAATACTCCATATTATTTTATCTTCACAATAAGCATCATTATTCCTTTGATGTAAACTAATTTCAAAATAATATTGGTTTACAAGAGGAATTTATTTGTATTTATAGCCACTCATTAACGGAGTGGCTACGTGTCTCAAATATTTAAATTTACACTCGAAATACAGGATGTACATGTTCACGTATGTTGTGCACGTTCTATGAAGCGGGCTATGGCTGAAGTTTCTTTGAAGGATAACATTCGTAACGAGGTTATCCGAGAACCAAAGTAACTGGCATAACTTGCAAAAGAAACATGCCAAAGTGGCAAAGTCTTTCAAAGAATCAGCGATAGAGGCAACGACACATTTATCGGTAATGTGGGATGTCCCTTGTAGGGATTTATATAAAAGCTGTAGACGGACTACGACGAATTTAATTAGTACTTTCAAAACGTGAGACGTAATATTCGTGATAAAATGTCACGTGAGTGGGATAATAATATCTGCACCGAGAGTTGGATTGTCCGAATATTTGAGTATTAAGTACCATAATACTACGTACTACGTTACGCCAGCTTGGCGTTTAAGATAAGGGTTTCTAGAAAATCTAAAAGCGTATTAATTTGGACATCCTACTGCAGAACGACCCCGTCTGAGACGGATTAGAGCAGCATTTTGGCATGTTTGTTGTTTCGTAATACTAACTACCCACCGGACTACTGCTACTAGACCTAATTCAGTTTGTCTTAGCCGGCAGAAACGTATTAAAGTGACATTTCGATATAGGGGTGCTTAAACAAAACTTATGAGTATTCATGTACAGCAGTGGATTGCAAGATTCAGAATCAATCTGTCGATTGGTGTAGTCAAGCATACTCGTATTTATGGACCAAGCATAGCATAGTTATGGATTAAAAAGATATTTCATTACCTTTTTTTAAATTAAATGTTGTCAGGCCATGCCACTCCGCAGAGTAGGTATAAAGCTACAAGTATACAGCGGGGTCAACTAAACGTGCCAAAATTCAGTGGGCTACCGCGCACTGGCTGGACCGCACGTTAGTTCAATGCTCACTCACACGTTGCTATCCCCTATACGGACTGGGGGGTAGATTTTCAAAGAAATTAAAAAAGAAAGAAAACTACCTCTGCGAGCCTGCTGCGGGCCCGGTTTTTTTATTTAAATGATTTGGCGTAGTGGGACTTCTGTACCTGTACTCTGTGGTGTGGGTAATCGAAGTAACGCTGCTTTTTTTATTTTAATTAGTTAGTATGCCCGAGGCTTCTCAAAAGTTTAAACCAAAACAAAAGTTTAAACCAAAACAAAAGTTTAAACAAACAAAACTTGATTAGAAACCTGATTAGGAAGAAAAAATCCAGTGTCTTTACATGGCAAGTGAGAGTTCAAAGTAATGTTAGAAAACAGTTAGCAATAAATAACATCCAATCTTTGTTTGGCCAACATTATTTGTTTATTTAAAAAAGGAAGGCTAAAAAAATTTGTACTCTTTACTTTTCTTTTGATTATATAGGTACTCTTTTTGCACACAATGACTAGGCATACAATCGCGAAAAAAAATACATTAAATACATCAATGTGTGGCAGTGTGCGATCTCTTACAGGCTACCTTTAGACGGACTATACTATATAGGAACAGGTAATTTGTGGTGCACATTAATTTGTCTTATTAGTATTTGAAGGTTCCTTATCCATTTTCATTATATATTTTAAGACATAATATAACATGGCATACTTTTGTTTATCCTAATTATATATTTATGCATAACTTTTTAAATTGTTAAATCTTTCTAAAACATATTGCACCCTTAACCTATTGATACACAATATTACACTAGTAACATTATGCAAATTAAATTATTGAAAAACAGATAAGCTTAAATGATAACTTGCGATCCAGTGGTTGCGGGTTCGAACCCCACCCAGTGCACTACCGGCGTGAACCCACTCCTAACACAAGCAAACTTAGCTTAGATGGAGGGGTTAACAAGAATACTAGTAATGTGTGACCCACGTTACTAGTATTCTTTATTAAAAAAAAAAAAAGATAATTATGTCATCAAAAACTGTTTGCTAAAAAAAATATGGCAATGTTTTATATACCAAAAAAAAAAGTTTATTAAAGACTTATCTATCTATCTATATATATCTATCTATCTATCTATATATATATATATATATATATATATCTACTTATATATATATATATATATATATATACCTACTTATATATATATATATATATATATATATATATAAGTAGATATAAATATAGATATGTATATATACGTACATTATATACACAGTAGAAATATACATACATAAACACACATACATAACACGTATTACAAAGATAAGTACTAATTCTTGAGGAGCTTTTGATAAGTACCTAGTTACTGTCTGTGTCGTCTTATAGCTTCCGGCATGCATTGAGGACAATTTGCGGGGAGTAGTCTTCACAATGACCAAGTATCACTATAAAGTATTACAGTATCTTACAATTTACTCCAAATGCTGCATGATCTGCTCCGATCTACGTAGGAGTAAGGTTTGCGAGTGATGGCGCAAATTTCATCAATCTTTCCTTCCGCAAGCATCCCGGATGCGGTATATAAAAATGCGGGGGCCTCATCAATATCCTGAAAGTGTGACGTATATTGTGAATATGTGTAAACTTTAATTTTTAATACATGAATGGTAATGTTTAATAATATTTTTGTATGAGATGCCACAAAAAAGAAAAGATTTTGTAGATCTAACTCATAAAGGAAGCAATTTCATACGTGTCCAGCTTTTGTTTTTATTTAGTAAATAAGTAACCATTGACATAAAAATATAAAAAAATAACTATCTTTAAAATTAATTTGTTAGAGATTTATTCACTTATAAAGTTACAATAATTGTTACTAATTTTAGACTACCCAATCATGTAAATATGTGAACTCACTCCTTTTTTTTTTTGTGCGTGTGGAAACCCCCTCGGGCCGTCACCTCACTGGGGTTTTCGGTGGGGTGGTGTGTCGGAATCGAACCGACTAAAACCACACGGTGTGCCGTACTGCGCCTTAAGTAGGAGGGATCCGGGAACAGCTTTTATTAAGACATACGTAACATGTAAACTCACTCCTAACACAAGCGTTTAGCTTAGCTGGAGGGGTTAACAAGAATACTAGTAATGTGCGACTCACGTTGCTAGTATTCTTAAAAAAAATATATATATATACATATAAACATAATTTACCTTTCATTGTAGGTAACTTATTTAAAATCATGTTTTATTTCTCTAGTGGCTAAAAATAATTATCTTTAAAAAAAATATAACCGACTTTAATGCGCCTCGAAATACCCAAATCGCTTCAAGTGAGCCTACAAAATTTTAGGAGTTTCCTCGATTTCTCTAGGATCTCATCATCAGATCCGGACCTGATGACCATGGGATTACCTGGGAAATATACCCTTTCAAACAAAAGAAGAATTTTCGAAATCGGTCCAGGCGTCTTTGAGTAATCGGTGAACATACATAAAAAAAATACATAAAGCCGAACATAGAACCTCCTCCTTTTTGTTGTCTATTAATAAATGTATTATACAAATTTGCATAAAGTTAAAGCCATTATAGAATAATCTTCCATTAATAGTCAAAACTTTATTGAATCTTTTCACTATTGATGGAAATTTCTTTTGTAAAAGATATCTATCCTTTAATACATTAAAACTAACTACATCAAAATATATAACCGCCCGCACACACTTTTAAGGAAAAAATCCACAATAAAGAAACAGAATGTTCACAATTTCATTTCATGCACCGAATTTTCCAATGAACGTCCTATAGGATATTAGGATGGATCGATAGCGAGCCGATTTAATCTCACGATAGATGTAACGAACAGGGATATTAACATAGCCGATTTATTTATGGGGCCATCCTTTAGTTTATTAAAGGGTTTTAAAAAAAATACAAGGACATGTCCGAGGGTTATTTATTTTAAATTTAGCATCTACTTGTCTATAGTTATTTAAAAAAATCTTTTTAGCAAAAAATTAAACCGACGAAAAGAACTAAAAAGCAAAAAATAAATAAACTTTAAGTTTTAAGTATTGAGCTTATTTACATAAACTATCAAATTTTATATAAACTTATTTTGAATCGGCGCCAAACAACAAACTAATTAATTATCAAAATTTTATGTACCCTACGTAGGTTATTATTTGGCGCCGACTAACTGTTTGTTTTTTTCATTTAATTTTTTTTTTTCATCATCAGCTTTTCATACATACAGCTACATGAAGTGATGATTTCTAAACGCAAATACCTGATAAAGTAATGAAAAGTAAACAGAAACTCTATTCGTTCCTACAATTTTCGAGGGTTTCTCTCAATTTTATCAGGATCCTATAACCAGATCCTGATGTCCTTGACATATACCCTTGAGGTATACCCTATCCAACAAAAAAAGAATAATCAAAATCGGTTCAGAAATAACGGAGAGAGGGCTGAACATACATAAAAAAAATAATATATATATACGGTCGAATTGAGAACCTCCTTTTTTTCGTCGATTAAAAAGAAGTAAATTCAAATTCAATTCAAATTCAAAATCATTTATTCAATTAAGACACTAAGTGACATTTATGAACGTTAAATTGAAGCTAGAGTTAAAATCATAGATCAGCGCAAACAGACGCCACAGCTTGTACTGGATTGTCGAGGTAATTTAGGTGAAAACACCAAAATCTACTGCCTGCTTGTGTCGATCTATAACTTCCAGTTTCCAAAATGCGTAGAGCCTTATGAGAAGAATACTGGCAAAGAAACTCATGCCCACTCTTTTTAAAAGTAAGAATTCCTCGCTAGGAATTATATAGTACAAGCTGTTGCCTGAGACTTCGTTCGTTCGTTTGCGTGGAAATTTTACTGAAATAATAAGTATATATATTTCCAGGATAAGAAGCTTATTTTTTTTCTTATGTGTGCAAACGAGCAGACGGGTCACCTGATTGTAAACGGCTATCACCGCCCATGGGCACCTGCAACTCAAGAGCCACGAGTGTGTTGCCGGCCTTTAAGGGCGGAATAGGGGGAGAAGGAAGGGTTAGGGAATCCAGTAACCTCACTCACACAGCGAAAAGCGATGCAAAAATTGCTTCACTGCCGGTTTTCTGTGAGGCCGTGGGATCACTTCGGTCGAGCCAGCCCATACGTGCCGAAGCTCGGCTCTTCCACGAATAAAATGTGCCTACGTGCTATTCCAGACTATAATTTATATCTGTGCCAAATTTCATCCAGATCCGTTCAAACGTTTTTGCGTGAAAGAGTAACAAACATCCACCCATCCATCCATTCTAACAAACTTTCGCCTACAACAAAGTATAGTTTATTTTATTTATTGTACACTAAAAACAAAAATAAGGATACCGAGACTTTTTAAATAGTAAAATGCATAATCCATTACATTATGAAAAGCAACCTTTTCACAACCAATCTTTAGATGTACAATCAGAATCATAAATTATTATGTTACTATGATAGCTTAAATTGCACACAAAAGTTATTACAGAAAGAAACCAATTTTTATTCGACGTTTCAACGACACGACCAAACCCACAAAGTGGCGGTGACGCCATTATGTTTTCACCCTGCATTCCGACTGACACCATAATACTAATAAAATATGAAAGTTGATTGTGAGTCATCGTTCACAGTGGCGATGTAAAATAAATCGAACCGGTCAGGTTCGTATGTATTGAACCTATTGCGACTCTGTAGGTTGACTGAGAGCAGCCTATTTGTAACGCTGTAGCGAGTTGATTTTTTTTTTAATTCTTACTGAAAACAGCAATATGTCGCTTATAATAGGCGATGCACCTCTTCCTAAAAGGGGAGAATCCGTCCTAAATTTTAGGATAAAAAGTATCCTATATCCCACCTCGTAGTATTAACTCAAATCATGCCCAGCTTCACCTGAATCCATTCAGTAGTTTCGACGTGATGCGCGGCCTTGATACATACACACAGACAGACAGACAAAAATGAAAAAAAAAAATAGTTTTGGATTCAGTATCGATTATAGAGTGCCATAATAAAAAATTTATTCAAAATATCTTGAATACACAGAATTTGACGTTATACAGTTTTATTATAAGTCAAGATGTTAATAGCAAGACAACAATACAAAAAGACAATAGGATGTTCACCAATGAGGTTGACCGATAACCTTATATAAAGATCGCATCACGGTGGATGTAGGCCGGTAAAAACAACAATGTCGAATATATACATATTTTTATTAAATTGTAGTCCCTACGCAATCGTCTAAAAATAAATTAAATTCTCTTTTATCACTTGAACCAAACACCAACCCATATCCGCCTTAAGCATTGGCCAGAAAATAGCCACCCACATAATGTTTGAGGTCGAATGGCCGTTCATATCCAAATTATAACGCTCACGACACGAGGACGTTACGTACATCTGCGACTGATTGCAGTGTGCCTCAACCTGTCACGGTATATTATGAGGGTCGTTTAGGACGTGGAATTTTATATTCTTAATGACGGGAATGTGTATTTCCTTATAAGATAAAGTGGATGTGTTGGTAATTTATTTTGACCCTAATTTACCCTTAGCTAAGGGGATGACTAACTTTTAAAAAGGAATCCAACCTTTGATATCTGGTACCGCAAGGGATATTATTTTGAAATATTATTAAAAAAATATGTACATACGATTACATCAGGTTTAATTTAAACATTTACACGTAGAAATACAACAATTGCTGCTGCATATTACTAGTAGTGTTTATAGTCGTCGTCTATAATTTACTAGTGTAGTGTAGTTTAAGATCAGCTGGTCTTAAACTACACTACACTAGTAAACACGCGCAACTTCGTCCGCGTTTAAAAATGTTCCCCGTTTTTACAACATTTTTGATTGATGCTCCGCTCCTATTTGTCGTAGCGTGATGTTATATAGCCTTTAGCCTTCTTCCTTAAATGTACTATTAAACACAAAATGATTTTCTCAATTCTAACCAGGAGCTCTATATATATATAATTATTTATATTATGAGGTATAGATAAGTAAGGTTATAGATATTATATGGTGTCTTATAAGGCATTAAGCGTTCGGGTAGTTTAGGCTGTACGCTCTGGTACAAACACTAGCATTTTAACTAGGTATTATGTATTATACTGTAAACAAACTTTATGTCACGTGAGCATATCACAAGCGGTTGGGCATGGCACTGTAAGCTTGTATTGTTGTTTATCCCACTAATCCCACTAATATTATAAATGTGAAAGTTTGAAGTGATGGATGGATGGATGGATGTTTGTTACTGTTTCACGCCAAAACTACTGAACCGATTGCGATGATACTTGGTGTGTAGGTAGCTGGAGACCTGGATTAACATATAGGCTACTTTTTATCCCGATATTTCTACGGTATCGGGATTTACGCGGGTGAAGGCAGTAAAAATAAAATAATGACCCGGAAATTATATTGTTTGTTTTACTTGGCAGAATTTTGAGCATTTATAAATTAGGTAAAAAAAGGTTTATCGAAATATTTACCAGCGTCATAAAGGTATAAAACCCGTATTACGCTCGCGATGGATTGATCATTACTGCGTTCCTCCATAATCTGCGCCCTGTGCTTAGTCACGGCACTGCGTAATGCGTAAGCTACCAACTCAGAGCTCAAAATAAACCGCATCGCTCAAAGTAGCAGTCATGACTAAGTAACTCCTTACAAGTTATAATAAAAAAAAAAAAACAACGTTAATGTTAACAAAACTTTGTTCTTTTGAAGAAAGAGTTCCCAAGAATACGGCTAATGAACCGTGGAACATAATAAACTTAGTATCCAGTGATTGCATTCACGCAAAGTTGCGGGGTGGCTACGGTATTTTACCGCATTCAGGAAGTTTCAACTCGAAAATGCTGAAGAAGGCATCACGTAATCTGTATTTTGGTAGTCATATTTTGTACTTGTAAATTAGCACGTCCCGTTTACCGATGCTGATAAACACGCAGTGTATCTTTTATGCGTTGACAGCCCTGTTCTGGCTCCACGGTGGTCTGGAGACTCTAATTAGTAGAAGAAAAGAACAACGAAAGTAATATAAATAAATTATGCTGTCTGAACACAGCCTTTGCTACGATAAACTACTCTAATAAGTGGGAATTTGCTATGCCCTTTAAAAAGATGAAAAGCTGCGTGTCCTGTTATGAAAAAAAGATTTATACTCTTTTTTCAAAACTAAAATGATTTTCTAACTAAAAAATGATTTTCTAACTAAAAAAATGACTATATATACACAATAGCCAGCTACTAGTACTATCGATCCGCAACCTATTACTTACGTGGGAGAGCCATGCTTCGGCACGTATGGGCCTGCTGGACTCCGCTCGATACCACGGCCTCACAGAAAACCGGCAGTGAAACAATGTTTGCAATGCTTTTCGCCGCGTGAGTGAGGTTACCGGAGGCCCCTTCCTTCTCCCCTATTCCCCTCTCGATCGAAGACTTCAAAAAAGAGGAGGTTCTCAATTCGTCGGAATCTTTTTGTTTTTATGTATGTGCACCGATTACTGGAAGACGCCTGAACCAATTTGGAAAATTCTTTTTTTTGTTTCTAAGGGTATACTTCCCAGGTGGTCCCATTTAAATTTTATCTAAATCAGTTAAGCGGTTTTTGAAAAATAAACAAATATCTAAAAATTGTATACATCGATATAATTTTTGTTTGCTCCGAAACATCGCCGTCTTATTGGAGCAGTGCATTTAGTTGGCCTAATATGGGTTATTGAATTTAAACAAAATACATCTACTTTCCACTAAAAAGCACATTTAAGTCGGTGATACTTATTTTTAAAAGATAAATTTGCAACCCCTTATTATGTAATATGCATTGCAATTACTTTTTCTTTAAAAACAATTGTAATTTTTTGTCTCAGGGAAAAACAGTCCCCAGTAATTGTCAAAAGGCTCAAACAGATTTTAAAGGGGCGTGCTCAGCAGTCCCTTTCTCAATGAGAAAAGAATTTGGGAATAAACTTTTCTTCCATTTTCCTCGTGGAATGTGAAGGTATCCCGTATAATTTTCTCTGAAACCGCCCATTCCAATGGGGGTAATGTTATTTGTATTTTCGCTAGAAAATTAAATAACAGCATGTTGGTGTACTTTTCACGAACAGTGTTCTTTACCGGGGATATTTTTTAGCCATCAATTTTGACTGTTCGAGCTTCAACTGTTATGGGACCTAACGGAAATTAAAATATAGTAAAACAAAACAGACATAGGTATCTATAGCAGGTATTCTAGGTTATAAATATACGAACGATTAAGTTTCCCTATTGTTCTTTATACCGACATTAAGGGTGGGAGTAGGGGAAGAGGGGGAGAGGGGAAGGCGGGTTAATAGTTGAGAGGGAATGGATAGGGCCTTTTTTTTTTTTTTTTGTGCGTGTGGAAACCCCCTCGGGCCGTCACCCCACCGGGGTTTTCGGTGGGCCGGTGTGCCGGAATCGAACCGACTAAAACCACACGGTGTGCCGTACTGCGCCTTAAGGAGGAGGGATCCGGGAACAGCTTTTATTAAGACATCCGGACCCCCCTAGCGCCTGCCCGCAAAAGCGCGGGCACCACCTTCGGGTAAAAACCTCTCAATTAGGCGACGTCCAGGCACACGCGGACGCCGCCTCCTCGCGGGGGCCACTATAGCGGGTGGAGGGGAAAAACCCGTCCCGTCCACCCGCGGCCACACTCAGGGCGGCATGAGGCGGTGGTAAGCGCGCCTCCGCCGCCCGGTTCGCCGGCGGCGAATTAGGTCCGAGTGAAGATCGTCCTCCCGGACCCTTTCCGCCGCCTCCTTCTGCGAGATGACGTCCACACAGAAGGTGGCGACCGCGGTAAAATTCCTGTCGCTACCAGCCATGGAGCGTATGACGGCCGGTAGCGAGAGATCCCCTCCGATGACTGCAGTGAGGGCCCGACGCTGCGTCGCCCAGGCGGAGCAAACCGCCAGCGTGTGCTGAGCCGAGGCCGAGTCGCAGTGGTGACAGGCGGGACTCAGTTCCCTCCTAGCGACCGAGTGCAGGTACTTCCCGAAGCAGCCGTGCCCGGAAAGAACCTGCGTCAGTCGAAAGGAAAGGGTCCCGTGCTGCCGCCCTGCCCACTCGACGATGACCGGCTGGAGCGCCTCCACGGCGGCAAAGCCAGCACGTGGAGCCTCCAGCCGGGACGACCAACGAGCCATGGTGGCTCGGCGAGCGGCCTCACGCCATTCGCCTCTGGAGTACCTCTTCGGGCGGGGGCCGACTGCCGCTTCCCGCCCGGAACTCAGCCGTTCGCCGATATACCTCGGCGAGCACTTCCGCCTCCAAATCCCACGGGGGAGTCCCGGCCAACGCGCACGCCGCCTCCGTCGACACGGTGCGGTATCCGCGTATGGCTCTAACCGCCATAACCCTCTGAGGGCGCCAGAGGCGCGCCCTATTCTGGGCGGTCAGAGCTCCCGCCCACACCGGTGCACCGTACAGTGCCATTGACCGGACAACCCCCGTGTACAACCGTCTTGTAGCGACGCTGGGTCCGCCCAAATTGGGCAAGAGTCGCCCAAGGGTGGACGCAGCGCCGACCAGCTTCGGAGCAAGCTGTCGGAAGTGCTCGTCGAAGAGCCACCTACCGTCGAGGATCAGGCCCAGATACCTTATGTGGGCCCGAACCGGTACGAGAACCGAGTTGACTACGATGGAGGCGCCAGGGGGTGGACCACGACGAGGCCCATGAAATAAAAGGGCCTCCGTCTTATCCAGGGCCACCCGCAGACCCAGCGCCTCGATGCGACCGACCACCAGAGAGACACCTCTGGTGGCCAAACGCGCCGCCTCTTGGAAGTTCGCCCCCCGGGCTGTGACCAGTGTGTCGTCGGCGTAACAGATTACGCCCAGCCCGGGGGGGAAGTCGCCTCGAAGGGCCCAGTCGTACCGCATGTTCCACAGGAGTGGTCCAAGGACAGACCCCTGCGGAACACCGCACGACATGGGCCGACGACTTAAAACTCCGTCTCAGTCCTCGTACATGACGGTACGCTCCTCGAGATAGTCTGCCACTAGCCGCCTCAGGTACTGTGGCACCCTATGATAAAGGAGTGCTTCCCTGATGCAGCTGAATGGCAGACTATTGAATGCGTTGGCGATGTCCAACGACACCGCCAACAACACGCCGCCACAGCTCACTACCTCTTCGGTCACGGCCCTCAGGCGCAACACAGCGCCGACCGTCGAACGCCCCGCTCGAAAACCGAATTGGGCGTCCGACAAATCGGGGCCGACCTCGCCAAGGTGCCGGACGATGCGGGCAGAGAGGACCCTCTCAAACAATTTACCCGCCTCGCCCAGCAACACGATTGGCCTGTAGGCCGCGACCGAGTCAGTAGGCCGTCCCGGCTTCCTTAAAAGGACCAGCTTCCCGCTCTTCCAGCAGTCAGGGAAGCGCCCGGACGCCAAGCTGGCGTCGAACACCTCCCTGAGGCGGTCGGACATGTGATCGAGGGCGAGGGCCAACACTCGGGCAGGGATCCCGTCTGGCCCGGGGGCGGTGTTCTTAGAACGGATCCGTAAAACAACCGCCCCTACCTCCGCCTCCGTGACGGGCGGAACACCATTCTCCTCGTTCTCCCCGTCGTTTCCGGCCAAGAGGGCCATCGACGGGGGTACGTGCTCCACCCGTTGCGGGAAAAGGCCCTCAACCACTTCCTGCAGGAAGCTGGGCTGGAGAGTGTCCGTAAGGGGGGGGCCCGACGCGCGGAGCTTTTGTTGCGCCGCGCGATATGGGCGTCCCCAGGGGTCACCATTGAGACCCTCCAGCATCTCCTTTCTTTTCTCCTCTTTGGCGCGGCTAATGGCCAGCTTCAGAGTTTTCCGCGCCTCTCGGTACTCCTCATGAAGCTGGTCCTCCTCCCCCTCTTCGCGGCGACGCCGCCGGCTGCGAGTGTAGGACCTCCGGGCACGAGTACAGGCCGCTCGGAGGTCCGCCAACTCCTGGGACCACCAGTAGACCTCCTTCCTTGGAGGCCGACGACCTCGGATGCGGGGCATGGCCGCATCGCAAATCTGCGTAATCGCATCGCGAAAGCGGCCTGCCCCCATGTCTGCCTCCTCAGTCAGAGGCCGCGGAGACAGCCAAGAGTAAATAATGGCTGCCTCCTCCAGTAGGTCCCTATTCACCTTTGTAACAGCCCACCGCGGGAAGCGGGAAGAACGCCGCACCGTGTGACCCCTTCTGGGGTCCTGGATCCGGGAGAGCTCGAATCGGATATAGAGGTGATCCGAGAGCGTCTCAACCTCTTCCAGGACACGCCAGTTCCTTACTCGTGCGGCGAGAGCAGGGGTAGCGAACGAAAGGTCCACTATCGACCCCCCCTGCTGTCGCACGCACGTGTTGGTGGAGCCCCTGTTTAAGAGACAGAGGCCCACCGATGCCGCCCACTCCTCCACGGCATCGCCCCGTGCGTCCGTCCTGGGGGAACCCCACGCAACGGACTTTGCGTTGAAGTCCCCCAGCACTAAGACGTGCCCAGACGCTAGTCGCCGCATCGAGGTCTCCATGTTATTGAAGAAAACCTCGAAGTCGCTCAGACTCCGACTGGGGGAGAAGTAGACACCATATATGGTGATCCCCCCCCATGCAGCAGCAACATATCCATTACCCTTGTCTCTTAGCGACAAGGGCGGGGAATGAGCCGCCGTGCAGCCGACGACTGCCATGGAGCCGTCCCGGTCACCCACCCAGTTTGGACGGGGAGGAACATAATAGGGCTCCGAAACTACGGCTACACCGATCGACCACTCAGCCATGGTTTGCAGGAAAAGATCTTGCGCACCGGCAGAGTGGTTTAGGTTCGTCTGGACAAGGAGGCTTGAGACTTGGTCCATTTATTGGACCGTCTCTACAGCCTCCTCCATGGGCGACGATGTCGACGCACGAGTGACATCGGAGGTAGCCTGGGCCAATTGGCTAGCCTCCGATGTTTTCTGAGAAGTGCGGGGAGGCTTGCAGCCCCCCTGCCCCATCTGGTGATTGGCGGGCAGATTGCCCGCTGCACACGCTGGGCAGTGAGGGGCGGCGGAACATTCCGCCGCCTTTAGCCCCGGTCGACCGCAGCGGAAACATAGTCCGCTACAGTCGAAACAACTCGAACACTTGACGCGGGTGTGCCCTGACCCTAGGCATTTGAAACACCTCATCGGTCTCGCTACCAGGACTGTGACTCTGGCGTTCACGAAACCGATGAGGACCTTGCCGGCGTCGCCCAAAATTTTGGCCGACGCTACGGGACAGCTGACCCATACCGCGCCAAGGCCCCCTGGACCGGGGCGGATGGTGCCGACTCTGATGTTGTCCGCGCCGCATCCCGTCTTCTCCTGAACGGCAACGCGGACATCCTCCACCGTCACAGAGTCATCCAGGCCCGAAATGCGCAGGTCCGCGCACTTGGTGGGCCTGGCGATCTTGACACCATCCGTTATTGGGAATATTCCCCGCAACTTCTCAGCGAAGGTGTCGGCCGCCCTCGCACCTTCAGCCCCGGGGAACTCCAGTATTCGAGCTCCCGTCTGGGCGAGTCGCATCCTCACGCCTGAAGCCCCGAACTCACCGGCGAGGCCATCCCGGGCCTTCTTAAAGACGGCCGCATAAGATAGCCCACTGTTCGCTGCCTCTGGCGACACGGTGATAACCACAGCCGCCGTTTTGGGCGTCTGCAGTTTCCGCGGCTTCTGTTTGTTGGCCACTGCCACTGACGGCGACTGCGGTGTAGAGGCCGCTTTCTTTGCAGCCTTCTTACCCCGCTTTCGGGACTTTTTCCCCTCCCCAACTACTTGCCACCCGTCGCCAGAGGTGGCAGACGTAGAGGGACCAGATGTTGAGGGGCCAGGCACAGTTTTGGCACCAGATGCGGCGCTCTTCCCATTAGATGCCGGAGTGGGGAGCGGAGGGAATGCCACCGCCTCCGTAGCCGAGGCCTTAGCCGGATGCCCGGATTTGGTTGCGGCCTTAGCTGGTCGCCCGGCTTTCGACGTGGACGCAACGGCCACCGGCGCTGACGTTGCCACCGCATACGAGACCGTGACGCGCCCACCCGAGACGGGAAGTGGCGTCGGGACTGATGCGGCCTTAGGCTTATCCGCTGCGAGTGGCGGCCGCAGAACCGGGGCCGCAGGCAGCCTTGCTTCGAGACCCGCGAGGCGCCCGTCCATCATTCGCCACACTGCGTCTATAATTTGACGCAAGTGGGCATCAGGAACGGAGGATGGGGAGGTGGAGGGAGCAGGTTGCTGCGCAACCGCATTTGTCTGTTTGGGGCGATCCGAGAGCGCTTCCGCCCGAAACTGGGTGAACTGAGCACTTAGCTCTGCAACCTGCTCCGACAGGCGATCATTGGAGGCCATAAGGCGATGATTTGCCTCTTGGAGTTGCGCCACGTCCGCAATGAGGCTTTCTACGACCCCAGACAAGGCGGAGGAGGAATCCTTCAGGGCCCTAACAAACGAGCCCTTCAGGTTGGTGGACTTGGTGGCCACTTTGTTTATAATGGCCACCGCTGCTGTCGTCCTCTCCTTCAGTGACACTGATATTTGGGGGTCAGAACATCCTTCCACCGGTGCACGGACCTTCAGTAGGAGATCCGCTATTTCCTCCTCTGCAATGATTTCGCCTTCCACGCGAGCTCGCCCATATGCTTCCGACCTTGAAAAGGCGGAACCTGCCCGAGCAGGGATCGGTGTACGTGACCTCGACCTCCCTCTTTGGCTGCTAGGCACTTTTGGTGGCAGCATGTCATGCGACGCATCGCCTTCTTCATCTCTAGAGCGACCGCGCTTCCGACTTTCATCGCGGGGCTCCACCTCCATTTCTTCGGCCGAGTTAGGTGTTGAACTGGCGACCTTGGAACGTAATCGTTCCGATTTCCTTCTGCTCCCAGGAGTCCGATCGACTTCTGGGAGCTCCTGCGAGAGAGGCGTCGCGAGTAAGACCTCCTCGTCGTTAGACGAGGTGTCGTCCGCTTTTCCCTTCGTTTTCTCCTTCCTCTTCACATTCTCCTTCTTTTTTTCATCGGTAATTTTTTTTTCCTTGTAATAAATGTTCAGCTTCCATAATTATTCCCACGAGTGGGGGAGAAATAAAGGTCAACCCGGGCAGAGATCCCCCAATACCCGGGCAAGCGAAAATTTATGCCCAACCGAGGGGTCCGCAGGTGCCCCGGCTGGGAGTGCGCTTGCGACTGAACTACCCATCAGCCATGCATCCCCTGGTCACGCACCAGAACACGGGATTCGGGGTGATTTTTTAGAGAGGTTTTCTTCCTCGCAGTCCGGGCGGCAAAGCCAAGACCCTCGTCCCCGATCGGAGTCGCGAGACATGACCACCACTCCTTTCGGGATTACGATATGCCGACGGTGGCCAGGAAACTAAATTTCCCATGCCTGCTCGGTGGCATTGTAAGTGCACGCCGAGCCCGTCCTCCTTCTCCACTGAGGACAGCGGAGAAACTCCGGGAAAGGGTCCCTCCTATGTGATTTTTTCCAGAGGTTTTCATCCTCATAGCTCCGAAGAGCGAGGAGCCAACAGAGGAATCGGCAGAAACGCCCACTCTGTTGGACCAAGCTTCGACCGAGTGGCCGATGAAAATGGCCTCCTCTCCTCTTACTAGAATATTAGCCGTTGGCGATGACGCCCTCCCCAAAACGGAGGAGGAAAACGAAGCGTCATCGTCAACGTTTCCAGGGTGCACCACGTGGAGGTTTTCTAGACAGCACCCCGAATGGTTAGGGCCTCCGGTAACCTCACTCACTCGGCGAAACACAACGCAACATTGCTTCACTGCCGGTTTTCTGTGAGGCCGTGGTATCACTCTGGTCGAAACTGCCCATGCGTTCCGAACATGGCTCTCCTACGAAAATCATTCTAGTCCAACCTAAGGTTGCTTGGAAGAGATTGCTTTAAGCGACAAGGCCGCCCTTTGTACATTTTACAAAACTCGGTGTACAGATAAAGTATTGTCTATCTATCTAACCAAGGTAAGGTCGGGGCGAACCGCTAGGAAAATATAAAGTTGAAGATATTATCTCGCAAGTCCTCGTAAGATAAATATAAAATTTTATAACAACAGTAAAAGACAAAACAGAAAACAAAAAAATATAACGTCCTTCGGTATATTTAAGTACACAGTTTATCCCTGTTGATCCTCAGAACAAAGATACAAAAAGTCTTAAAATAAAACAGAGTAATAAACGTGAACACAAGTCAAACACACTTCTGCTAACAAATCCACTCCTTTATAATAAGAAACAGAAAGTAGAAGCGAAGATATATAACAAAACTTTTTATAGCTTTCATAGTAAAGGAAGTTTTGAGAAAATGTGAAAAAAATGTTTTATCTCCATATTGTGCCAAAGTTTGTTTGGGCGCGTCTAGCGATTGTGAAACTTGGTGAAGGGTTCGGAAATAATGGTTTAGAGTATGGAGAGATAGTTAAATTGTGGTGTAATGTTGTTGTGAATAATTTTGACGCGCCTGTTGGTCTAGTAGTTAGTGGCCCTGACAGATGCGACAATGGTAAAATGGTAAAACAAGTAGCTTAGCAACACTGCGCATGTTCTATATATAAAATATTTATAACCAGCCTATATTTTTAACCCATGAAGGTGATACTTCAACATAACTGTTGAAGTATCACCTTCAGATCAGATCAGAGCCTGTCCAATGGTAACCCATTGGACAGGCTCTACAGTGTGTAAGATGTGTCAAAATATTATAACTATTATTATTTTACTAGCAGCGCCTTGCGGTTTCACCCGCGTAAGTCCCGATCCCGTGGGAATATCGGAATAAAACTTACCTATGCGTTAATCCAGGTCTTCAGCTCTCTACATACCAAGTTTCATCGCAATCGGTTCAACGGTTTTTGCGTGAAAGAGTAACAAACATCCATCCATCCAAACTTTCACATTTATAATATTAGTGGGATGAGATTATTCTAGGACCCTCAAACATGGCAAACAAGGTACCTACTTAGACAATCGGCAATATATAAGTACGAAACGCAAAACGAACCCTGGTGCTAGTACTACTAGGTGTTTATTGGCAAAATTATCGTTTTTATCAGGAGGGCTTTAAAATTGCTTTCTACTTTAGCGGTGCAAAAATAAACACTGTAGTACTTGCTTAGGTAGCACGCACTGTACGCTTGGCTAATGCGATGGTTTGTACAGGGAAAGCGGTGATAAAGATGACGATGAAATGGTGAACTTATATTTGGAGCGGGTACTTTGGGATCACAAGAAAACTTCTTTTCCTTTTTTGTTTGCATATCATTATTTGTAATTGGAAATTTAAAAATGACTATTGGCTTAGCTACCCATTCACAATCCAGTCAGAAGCGCAAGTAGACCGCAAAATAACTATGAGGCCGGTGAGCTACAATACTATATTACAGAACTACTACAATACTACAGAAGATGGTAATTATCTCTACTACTAGCGCACTGGTGATTTTTCTACCGGTTCGTGGGGGTCATCAGAGTTAGTTCAAACTCCAAATACCACATACAGAACACCCCGTGAGTCTAAAATATTTTATCCCTATGTCTTTTTCAGCTAAGAGGTTCTCTTCTAATATGCCAATAAAACTACGCAGTGAACTAGATGTCACCACTATATCAGGCTGCAAATATTATTATCATTACCACATAATCTAAATGATCCTCATCAGGAATAGTGTACACGATTGTCTTGTACAGTACTCGGTATACGCACACTGTCGAGAGTGCAAAGATTGCAAGCATCTTACAACAGCTTAAGAAGAAAAAAGAACGGGGAAAAGAAGAATATTATGTCTAGTAGAGTCTTAATATTTAGTAACATTAACTCAATTTTCCAACTAGGCACTTTAGCCTGAAACCAAGGATTACGACTACTTTAAATTTGAGTTCACAAAGTTGGCACCGTGGTTATAACTTATTCATACAGCGTAAACTTCCACTTATACAAGATAAGTAATTAAAAACTTCAGCGAAGCGATCTATACATGTAAGAAAAAATATAAAAGACATACACACAATAATATTTGTAGAGTAACTTTTGTTCGTAGTTATATAAGTAAATATATAAGTAAAGTGGCTCATTCACATAACATTACCGTGATAAAGTTAGTAATTAACAAAACTAACGATAAAAAAGTTTGATTTTCTGATAGTTCTTTTTAATCAAAAGAGTAGTTGCATTGGGTTACGCGGATTGTTGGTCTAACTGTATGTATTCCCTATTAATATTTTTCTAATTTTCCTCCTGAATACTTTGAAATTGTAATCAATTTAAAATCAACTACAATTTCCAAATTCATAGTGGTCCGTACAGTATGCGATCGTTTACTTAGACCTTGTTCACGGAGACGTGGCGCGTAGCGCGGCTTTCTCCGTTGCGGCGCGTCAAACGCTATCTGTGGCGTTGCATGACCAAAAATAAACACGCTCATAGAAACGCGAGGAGTTGCACAGTGCGTTGTGGGGATCAACGGTAGCTTTAGGCAGTATTTTTCAGACATCCTATGACTCTTATGTGTTTTGAAGTAGAGTACGATTTTATTAATATATTTAAAAAAAAAAGATTACATCAATAGTTATTTTTTTATTTCTGGAAAACAATTTATATTTACAGTAGCTTAACGCCAACAGTTGCATGAGAATACAACTGTTTATCCATCAATAAGAACAAAAGATTGATTATTAAAGCCTTTAATTTTATATTGAATAAAATGCTATATTGGCAACGCGGCGGCATTAGCCGCAGCGCATGTAACAAGCAGTGTTTGATTAGATCGCGCGACTCGACGTCAGACGCCCTGCACAACGCCCTGCGTCTCCCTAAACGAGGCCTAATAGCACAGTATACGTATATACTAATAGGCGTCAAATTTTCGATGAAGTGGTTGCAGGTTCGAAATACAGCTACATCATTATATGTATAAGATCTTCAGCCCATATTATGAGCAGCCGCAGACATGTTTGATTAATATGACCTATGTATGTACTCTAACATTATGAGTACATTTCATTGATCCGCACGACTACGCATTCGTTCGCTTAAAATAGGTTTTAATTTAAATAAATTAGTGTTGCTAAAGTACATTAGCCTTTAATTATCTATCAAATGGTTCCAGAAATTGATTTTGTATTTGAATGAAAAAACACTTTTTTTTTCTCCTGTACCTTCCTATCATACGGTAACACTCACAACCGCTTTTAAAATATCATCTTTTATAAGGCTCATTTATTTAATTAATGTTGTTTATTTAAATATCTACACAATGATAGATACTCCGCAACTATTCCTGCACTGGCACCACTTTTTACTCAACCCTTTATTCATTTTTATCACACCATATAGCCATATTTATTCTTATCTCTGCCATTTCACACAATCGCCTTTCAACTGTTGCCTTTGCACCCCAATATGATGGTCCATGCACGTTATAACGGTCGTATTTATTTTCCCCTTTCAATCTAGAAGAAAAATGAAGTCATACATGTTAATTATTAACTTACATATTAAGTAGGTGAGAAATTTATGTTTACCATGAGATCTATTTATCGTTGTATATGTCGTAATTTCACTATTTCCTATTTGTAGGGTTCCGTTCCTCAAAAGCAAAAATGTAACCTTTACAGAATCACTTTCCTGTCCCTCTGCCTATTGTTGTTACATCACAGAAAATATTTTTTTTTTGCGATTACAAAATTATATTTAGCGCTTGGAAGAATCGACTGTGACGTACATCGATTTATGGGAGAGTATGTTTAAAACAGCAAAGTTAAGTTTCTATAATATTATCTACGTATTAACGGGAATTAACGCGATCACGAAAAGGTATTACATACCTCTGAATTGCCTGACGTTTCGACCAGGTTGCACTGGCCGTGGTCACAGGCTGACTGGCTCAGCGGTGCACGCCCTCCGTCGTCGACATCGTGAGGTAGAAGGTTCATCATCCACCTCCACTAAAAATATCAAAAAAGTAAAAAAAGTAAATATATCCAAATTGAAAAGAAAAAAAATATTCTTTAGAAGAGCACTTTACGATACAATTTTTTAAACTGCCGGTCTACCTCGTTGAGAATCTAGCCAATGGGGTACAAACATGCTAAACCACAATTTCAGCTAAATATATCAGCCAGGGCTAAAAATAGTTATTAATATTATTTATTTATAATTAATGACTGGCCTGTTGGTCTAGTGGTTAGTGACCCTGACTGCTGAGCCAGAGGTCGTGGGTTCGATTCCCACCCTAGTCTGGGTGTTCTTTGTGTCCGTTGTTTGTAAAGTCCCCCGCGACACAGGAGTAATTCTTAATGCGGGAGTTCTTTTTAAAAAAGAAAAAAATTAATTTTCTAAGTAATTGCCCGTTCTGCCTAAATACTAAAATATTATTTATTTAAATTAACGTTATCTTCTTATCCACTTTTAAATTATCTATATAATAATATATTTCTTTAAAAACATTCCAACAACGGACACAAAAAACACCCAGACTCGGAACAAATATTTGTGGATCACACAATTTTTTGTCCCGTGTGGGATGTGAACCCATAACACTCGGCGCGGCGTAGTGGCGAGGTTACCACTTAAACCATTGCGCCATCTGTGCAGTCATACTAATATTATAAACAGTCAATGTTTTGTAGGTTTGGATTTAGCGTGTGATCTCTGAAACTAAATATAAGAAGCAGTTACATTAAAGCCGTTTGCAGTATGCAATTTTTTTTTATTTCGTCCATGTCTATAAGGAAAAATACAATATTTACACCGAAAAACCTTCATATGTTTTCTTATACTCACAAAATAAACAAAGTGATTATTCGTTATTTAACTTTGGCCGACATAATTATTTTCGATATTACGTTAGTCTAGACAACAGAATGTTATCTGTCGCCGCGGAAGGAGAAATGCCTCTTACAGAGTGATTAATGTTAGAAGCGAATATTGCGTGGAATTTCTATGTTGTTATATGTAATGAAAGAAAGAAAAATACGAGGGGCCCTAAGTGATGTCCTTGTGGAACGATCGATTAATTTGGTAACGTAAGATTGTGTTGGTGCTGTAATACAATTTCATGCAATAAATTGCATGTTAAACTGTCGTCGTAAGTGTTATTAGTATTGTAGCAACATGAATATAGAGCGACACACATACTTCAATGCCATCTAACGAAGACACGCTGAACTACGCAGTAACTACAGATCCTGCATCGCGCAATGAAAGTTCTCACCGCTTAGAATACGAGTGTATACCACTTCCCAACTTCAATCTTTGGGCCGCGGTCCGCCAGGCATGAATACCTAGCCTGGATGGGGTTTCCTTGCTCCGTGCTGGAGGGTCAAGACTCCCGTTCCTCCATAAATATGACTATTTGAATTAGTCTTGGAAACTTCTATTGTGTGTATTTACAAAACAAATATCTAAGTCTGTTTATCCGTGTTCCAGAAGTCACTGTACAAACTGTCTCTGTGTAGTTTGGTTCTGGATAGCGTTGTGTAATATGCCTCAGAATAATATTATTGTTATTAAATACTATTATTGTTATTAATTTATTGGCATCTAGCTTTTGCGAAGTAAGTTTTCTATCCTTAAGCAGAAAAATACTTTAAGTCTTATACTGTATCCCTGGTAACGTGTAGGCAAAATTTGATGATGATGGGATGAAAGAACGGTACGGCAGTACGTAGAATACGAACAAACAACCATTGATTTCTATATATATGACGTCTGTAAATTATTTTCACTTTATCCGTCTGGCATGGTCGGAAGGCGTATTGTGTTGTGATTGCCGATTCCGACATATATAAAATTGTGTGAGAATATAATAATCATAAACCCTTTTACTTCCTTAACATAACTTAGTAGAAAAAATATTATAATTACACTAATACATATAACAATCACAAAGTTAAGGCCCCTGGCGGGTATAGGTCTCCTCCAACAGTTTTTTGCTTTTCTTTGTCTTTGCTTTAATTTTCCAGTCGTTTCCAGCAGTCTTTTTTATATCGTCCTCCCAACGTTCTCTTGGTCGTCCTCTAGCTCTTTTGCCACTTGGTCCTGACTAATTTGTAACTAATTGTGTCAACTTGGCATCTGTCAATCTTGCCACGTGACCAGCCCACTTCCACTTAAGCCGTTTCATATGGTGGAGAGCATCTATCACCTTTGTTTTCTTTCTGGTCTTTTTTTTTGTGAGAAAATAATACTGACTAATAACTATACATGGAAATTTTCGCAATGCTTTGATTAAATAATAATCTAATAGAATACACCATTTCACTGATAGTAAAAAATAAACGTCAAATGTTTTGAACTCTCGCGTTTTCCGTTAGTTGGCAGTATATCTGGTTATATCTAGTTTCGCAAATAAAATTCAAATGTTTCCCTATGATTCTAATAAATAGAATAAAGATAGAAACACGTCAGCTGACGGCCCGGCCTCTTTGTTTGATATGACGCGTGAAATACGAAAGTCGTTTGAAATTCTTTTATAGTCTAGCTGTCACTATTTTTATTGGTACGAAAAGGTTGAATAGAGTGTTGTTTTATTTATGGGTGTAAAAGCGGTCTCTAGAAGATCATGCGGCATGATATGCTGAATTATCATGCTGCATGAAGGACCTATTAAGAGTCTATCATGTAGCATGATAAGTCGCTTAGTATAATCATTTTATTTAGTCTGGTATGAAAATGTCTTTGTCAAAGGCAGATAAATAAATAAATTTATAAATATAAAAATAAAAGGAATTATCAATCAACTGTGAGCACGCAGTTTGCATGTCATGCACGTAGTTTGCATGTCAATCGCATCAATCAATACAATTAAACGGTCATGCATGTATAGCATCTAACGCTGTTATGCCGCATGTTCGTCTAGGGACCTCTTAATAAGGCTAGCATTTTTTGTGATATCTGGTTTAGGATGCAACCTGCAAACCATGCTGTTGGTGTATCAGTACCGCACCAACGGAGACCCTTTAGCAAGGGATATAGAATACGGCCAGTGCAACCAGGTCGCAACGTCAGGCAATTCAGAGGTATGTAATACCTTTTCGTGATCGCGTTAATTCCCGTGTAAATACACAAATACATTATTTTATTAAGAGTAAGGCGGTAATGTTACGTTACAAAATTTCTTTCGTCGACACTTGCAATTGATTTAACACTTGTTCTAATAAATACTAAGTGATTTACAATAAAAAATTATTGTGACTATAAATGGAGATAAAACTGTGCAAAAAATTTAAAAGTTTATCGCGAACAAACAACGTGTCACGAAGTTTTTATATATAAAGATGTAGTACACACATATACCTAGGTATATTAGTAAAAATTCCAATAAAAAAAAACAAAAAAAAACATTGCAGTTACCTGATGGCAATATTCACATGGCTGCACTAATTTGCAGTGTAGATTGCAACTCACCAAACCAATTTCTAGAATGTGATTAGTTTGATGAAACTTTACGTAGTCTAATCGAAACACTCGGTTACTGAATACTAGCTGTAGCAAAACCTGTCATTTGTTGATTTTTTAAATACGGCAACATATAAAAACGAAAGCATATATAAAATAGACCGTATTTGACTTTACCGACCAGAAAAAATATTGATATTTGGTTGATTGTAAATTTTTTTTTCTACAATTTTATGTATGATGTAACTTCTGTGTGTCCTTCGTATTACCTTATCTTATCCTCTAAAAAGTCTGGTCACCATAAGATAAAGAATATTACGCCGGTAATGCTGGATAACTGCTGAACTCTATTACATTGAGTTGTGTCACCCAGTAAGGTAGTAATTCAGCAGAATTCTGATGTACCCAATTCAGTTTTTCTTATTTTTAAACACAATTGATTATGTGGAAAACAAACCACTCACCTTAGATTTTTCTACGCCAACATTGGCAAGAACTAGTAAAAAAATCTTTAAAAAGTTAGTATCATTTAATCAAGGTTCTATTCACTCACATTCTCTCTCTCCTTCAATTCTTTTCTCGAAATAATAATTAAAATTTCACACATCACACACACGACCGTCTGAACCCAAACTAAGCAGAGCCCGGCTATGGTAACCAGACTGCTGATAAAGATACTTATATATTTTTAAATACATACCTATTATAGATAAATAACATCCAGACACAAAACAAATGCTCATGCTCATCACACAATTATTTGTCCTGGGTGGGAACCTAACCCACAACTTCGGGCTTAGCAGTCAGGATCACTAACCACTAGACCAACAGGCCAGTCAGTCAGTAAATCAACTGTTACATAAAATGATTCTAATGTCACATTTACTTTGGATTGTAGAATTCCCACTTTCAGCAATTAAAAATATCACAGCTCAGTAAACTTGAAGTAATTAGACTCTAAAACCCAGTTCACTCCACAATCTCTAATCTCGAACAAACCCTCAAGGACAGTTTTAACTGCCCATAATTAAGGCCATAAGTTATAATGCCTTCATGAGTAGGACTGATAAAATGGCTTTAAAAATCCTTTTCAAATTAAACCAAGGGGTGATTTCATGGAGCTAGCGAATTACGATACGGAAGGGCGCAAATGAACTAGGAATGCCATTATTTTGCCCTGGAATGGAGAAAATTTATGTGGAGTACAGTTGCGGAATTCAAGAAATACCTGAACGTTTATTTTCGTTCATGAGAAATATAGGGCAGTCTGATTGACACACAGACATTAAAGATCAAATAAAACAAGTTGTTACTATTGTAATAATGTAACATCTATTCAGGCCAAGCACAGACAATGTTTCGAGTTCATATCGACTGAAATTAATACAATAAAGGTACCGAAACTACTGTAACCTTATAAACTGATAAGCTTCGTTCGCGTAAAAGTTAATTTTCTATCCCTTTCGAATAGTTCTTTTTTTTCTGGGTAAAAAGTACACTAATGCCGCGTTCCAATAAACAAGAAACGATTTGTTTTGCTTACGGACGGTAAAATTTCGTTGAATTTTCAATGAAAATTTTACCGTTCGTACGCAAAACGAATCGTTTTTTGTTTATTGGAACGCGGCATATATCATTTTTTGTTAGTCTGATAATGTGTATTTCATGATGATCGCTTAAATAGTTAGAGCGTGACAGCGTAACAAACAAACAAACAAACAAGCACACTTTCTCATTTATAAAACTGGTTGGAAAATAATTATAAAGTGAATTTTGTAGCCCCGTATAAAACGTTTTAACCACATAAATTCACTAAACACAAAACTAAAATAATTTGCTATAGTCTGTTATAATTACATTTGTTATTGTAGGTCACGCCAGGAAACTCTAAGGCTAGTGATATTATGGAACAGAAACAACAATGATTAATATTCAAAGCCAGCTTCTCTTCGCAGCGCCACCCTGAGAACATCTTCAAATGACATGAATTAGCATATCTGCGATTAAGGTCGACTTGCATTCATTTATTTATTGTATAATTTACCACTTTCTAGCTTAAAATGAATGCATTTAAAGCTTGTTTGTTTCCAGAAACATCTTGTCACTAAACATGGTATAGCACTATGGATTCTACGCAGCACTATGAATGAAAAAAGGAACAAAAGTTGCTGGAATGTGTTTATATCCATAGTGCTACGTAAAAGCTACGAAAGAGCTACGCCTATTGCGTGAGCCTTTACAGATGCTTCACTATTGGACATAAAACGCTTGTGTCTAAATATCTAATCTGAATAATCAATATAAAAATAAATATCCATATTCCAGTTAGCTTCTATGTATTTTTTTTATATGCTAGCTAATAGCAAATAGTAATAATGTTATTACTGTTTTGCTGTGTTTCTGTTAATATGTGAGTGTGTGTATGTTACACACACTCACATATACATATATACGTCATTCCTCCTAATATAAGTAAAGAGGCACCTGCAACCAACGCTGTAGGACGTTTCATTCCGAAACTAATCTCATCTCCGAAATATGCACGTAAGTAAAACCAAAATGTCTTGATTCAAAAATAAAAAAAGAGGTGTTTGTACACGGACTTTGTGTCGTAACGACAGTTTTGTGTCATCTAAGTTGGAGGGGATAAAAAGGTTCTCTGATTCGAGCAGATATCGATATTTATATAGTCGCTCATAATCACACATCAGAGCTGTGTCCTCGTTTCAAAAACATGTTATATTTATAAAGATGGCAAATTCTGTCCCCACAGTAGAGAAACTCAGCATCTTATTTTATAGTGGACGCGAACCTTACACACCGATTTTCATATTGGGCCTGTATGTCATCTAATGACGTCACTTCACTTATTTTTACTGTGATAAAAATGTTATACAATGGGGTCAGATAAGTGTAACTGAGTGCTCATATTGAGGGGAGCGATTGTAAAAATTTTAGTCGTAAAAGGATATTAGCCTGGTCTATTAAAGGTTAATGACTTCTGAAAATGAATGTTGTGTATTTAAAACGAGTGACTAAATGCGAGGTGTGGATATATTCTACCTTCCGAAAAATTAAGCTGTCATTATTAGACATGCGCAAACCATGTCCGACATGGGATTGAACCTGGAACGGTTCCTTTCCTTGTCGGAACTAGTTCCAGGAAACATGTCCGAGGAACTATCTAGTTCCTTAGTTTTATCCGGACATTGTAGTTAACAGTTTTATTTCGGTTCAGACAGTTCCTCGGACATACATGGTTGTAAACAATGATATTGTTTATTTAGACTTAAAATATTTTAAATTAATGTATTGGCTTGGTCTTTAAAAATCAATTGATAGTATATATACATAATTAAGTAATATTTAAATTTGTACATCATAATTCATAATATATTATATATACGTATTTTATTTATAAATGCTAACATAAAAAGTTGCTCAGGCACCTTTGACGCCTTCAATCGTTGCCTTCTGTCCATTAAAGTAAATCCTGCTTTTCAAAATACACCCTTGCACGGAACAGAAGTAACACTGACGGCCAGGAGCGCAACGCTCGCGGCATACGTCACACGGACAGTTCGTTATTCGTTCCACCATTCAATATCGCTCCGGCCGCTCCTTCAATCCTCGCGATCGTTCCAAAGAACTGTGGAACTGGAACTATTAGGTTGAGCAAGTCGGAAAGAACTGACATAGTTCCGACTGCGGACATAGTTCCAGGAACTATTACGCTCCGGAACTACACATGTCTAGTCATTATATAAATTTATAATTATTTATCTGTGCCGCTAATAAAAATATGTGAATTGAATGCAATAAAAAATTAGCTTGACTTAAGAATTGAATTTACCTCATGCAACACCCCACGCAAACGTAAGCGACAATTTTAGGCCATGGGATCAATGGAAGTTTTCTATAGATTTAAGTTCATAGAAAACTATTTCGTGGTGGTTTTACTATGCTGTAGACGTAAATATTTACGGGAATCAATTTATTATAAAGGTGATAATTACGATGAAAAGGCACTGCGAGACATAAGTGGCATTGTCCTTTGATTTCACTGTAAATAAAACTAAAGAACGGCAAAGCATTACTACCGAAAATAAAAAGTTCATTTTTATTGTTATACCCATTAATGTGTTACGGAACCCTAAAATACGGTAATGGACTTGTGTCTACGGAACCAGCGGCGGCCTGAATACAAATAAGAGTAATTATGTAGCGAAAATTGAAGTTGTAAATTGTGGAGAATTTACGTTAACTATCTCAAACATTTTGAAAAATAAAGTTTTTTGGTTGAACTATTTCGGTGTTCGGCAAGATATTTATTGTGCCACAAGTTGACTATTCTTTTATTATGTTAATACTGCTCGCCTGCCTTTAGTCAGAATGTAAATACATATGATTACATATGAATAGATAAATAAAGCTTTCAGTGGAGTATTTATTATGTTATATAAATGCTGTTACAGAAATGTGTGGTCAAATTTTAGGTGTAGAAATAGTTGATATAGGAAGAATATAACATGATATATTATAAGATTCCAATAATCGTTAAAAAATAATAGTTTGATGACTAATCATATACCAAATAATATTATTATCAATGTAAATTGATTGACATAATTTTAACACTTATATTTGTAGCTGCTATTATTGTCGGAGAGTACGCATTTAAATATTGTAACGCTCTATGGTTTACATACGTAAATAACATAATTTTTCAACGAAACATTACCATAAGATTGTCAAAGCAGTCTATAAAATTATGATGTATTTACCATTGTCAATATGTTATTCTATTTAAAACTGTGCACATTATTAGGTGCTCTAAAGGCTTATTCCGTGCCTATTGAATGTGGTATGATATTTAGTTTTAAACGTGATTGTGGTCTACAGATGTGTCTTAACCGTCTGTATTTTTTTTGCCAAATAAATGAGTGTACTATTGTCAGACAAAGAGATATTTTTATTAACTGTTCCTATTAAACTGTTAGTGAATTATAAAGTACTTAAGCTTTATGACCTACCCGACCTCTCTAATTATTACAACACGCCCGAGGGATGAATAAAGCAATAAAAAACGAATTTATATAGGTGAGAGCTAATTGTGTAATTTTGACTTTTATTAGTACGATTATGGTGATAAAAAGTTTAGAATCGCCGCACATTACCAGTAAATTTTTAACTTTTTGAAAAAGTCTAATTTATGAATATGGATAATTGCTAAAAGTTATTACCTCACCATAGCCCATACCATAGGTATTATCATCAAAATGTATTTTTTAAATTTTTCTCGTGACTTGTGACGAGACTGAGTGATATGATCGGCAAATGATATGCCCAAATGTTTGTAATCATGTTTGTATTGTTTATTACTAGAATGGTGTACAAAAACAAAAAAAAAGTATTATTTTCAACTAATGGTGGGTTCTCGACAATAGTTTACTGGGTGGGATTCGAACCCGTAGAAATTGGATCGCTAGTAGCTAGAAAGCTTTAGCTGTTACGCTACCACCGCTTGATGTCGATTTAAGTTGTAGGTTAATCAACTTGAACTTAATTTGTTACAAAGAGATGTCGTTAAATATTAAACTATAGAAGTGAAATAAAGCACCTTGCGAAGGCTTTAATTTAGAGCCAATTGACTGGAAAAACAATCCAACCTTTCCCACAATGATCATTGAGTTACTTTACTGTGGAGAATAAGACTATTGAGTTACTTTATTGTAGAGAATAAGACAATTGAGTTACTTTATTGTGGAGAATAAGACTATTGAGTTACTTTATTGTGACGAATAAGACTATTGAGTTACTTTATTGTGGGGAGTTCGTTTAGAAGGTGTTATTTCTCAAATTCACAACTTGAACTAACACTTTCTCTGTTTGAGATATTTGAATATATATAACTAATCACTGCGAAAACTTTCATTCCGCGATATACGTTTAGTAGTTATTAAGTCGTTCGGCTTGTCTTCCATAGATGGTGTTGCAGCATATTTTTGTTGTTGTATGTCGATGTCACCACAATTAAATAAACTCTTTTATTGAGAATTAAGCGGCTCAAAATAGGCTTACTATTGTGTCTTAAATTTACTGCATTATATAAAAATAAATAATAGTTTAAAAAAACTAAAAAAACAGTTTTTATTTTTTTAAATCGAATTTAATTTAAAATCTGAAAATAAACGTTTTATTATTATATTATTATTATTATTATATTGTCATCGGTATTTGACAGGTGTGCAAAATTTGAATGAAATCTGGCCATTTAAAGAGGGTCAAAATCGCGCTCTAAGGAGTCGGTTACAAACAAACATACAAACATACAAGTGACGCTAAAAAGCGTGTAATATTCTGGTTTTAGGTAATTTAGACTGTTCTAATCTTAAAAAAAATTCTAAGCTCGGTAGACAGATACGGTTCTTTGTAAACGAAATATACGAGTATGATACTATAAACGAGGAATACAATGACCAGTTACAATAGTACAATAGGCGATCTTATCTCAGTCTGCGATCTCTCATAGTCTGCACTCCACAGAGCAAGTCTAGAACAGGTTCATTGTAATTTCACTTAGTATCAGTTTGCAGGTTTGTTACTTAAAATCACTGAATATTTCATAAAGTATTTTGATAATACTCTTGTAAGAGGCGATGGACTTCCTGGCCACATTATAGGTGTAGGTCCCTGGCTTGCCTTAGCTATTCTTTAACTCCGTAATCCATACGTATTTGTAAGCAACCGGGCTGCCAGTTTGTATAATCGGAGACAAAATTCGTATAATTCATTTATCAGATTCTTATGTATCCTGTTTGTATAATAGATCGCATTGTATAATTGGACACAAATGAGTACGTACATACGTACATGCACATAAAGATACTTAAAACAAATCATGCCTGTGGTAAACTAAACCCTTATACGTTAAAGTTAAAACACCTTTTATTGAAATCACCAAAGAGTGACGTACTATAGTTGTACAACATTGATTTTGTATAAGTTCTGCGACTCGGCGGTATACCTACTATAATTGTAGTGTATTATAAGACTTTACACTTTTCAATGTTCTAACAACTATTTTCAAAATATGAGTGTCCAATTTTAAATATGAATTCATTAGCATGTTCAATCCGGAAGCTTGTAGGCGTTATTAGCACTTAATCAATGCATCGTGCTTTTCTATAATTTTTTAGGGCGAATTTTATTCGTTAACACTTAAATTTTAGGACATTATATTCTCGTTGTTTTAAAAAGACAAAGGTTTTATATACTTTAAATCGTCTTGTAATATTTCAGAACGTAATCTATCTATTTTGTATGGATTTTAAGAATTAAGGGTCATCCATATGGGAAGATTAATTATATGGCCCTGAATCCATATCTAGAAAATGATCATTTACCTACAACAGGGATATATGTAACCAAGTAGGATACATGATCCGGCAATGTATCCAAAGGCTATAGATACAATAGATGGACTGAAGTGGAAGAGAAATTGAAGAGGTATACTCCACCAGCATTACCTACCACACCAACTTGTATAATAATCATCAAGGATAGATTCCTGCTAAAGATTTGTTGCAGGTAAAAATATACATCCTTACTAATATTATAAATTCGAACGTAACTCTGTCTCAGTCTGTCACGTGTAAACTTATAAACCAATGTGGATGAATTTTAGTATAGAGATAAACGGGACGTGGAGAAGTACATATGTAGGGATAAAAGGATGAAGTTTGTATAGAAGACCAATAAGTTACTCAAGTTTAGGGATATAAATAAGCATCATATCTTTACTTTTATTTGCTCAGATGAAGTCAACAGCTGCTATTTGTATAACAATAATGTTTCAGATAGGCTGTTTGTTGCTATACATAGCATTTTGTTTTAATACAATCGTAACTCTTTTCTAAGAGTAGTAATTTCTGTACCTAACAAAGGTTTGAACAATGTACCAACAAAAACAAACTCCAACACATCCATAATTTTCCCGGTACTAAGAGCTTTAGATTTTAACTAAATGACTTTGCAGGCGTTGTTCTCACAACATTATGTGTTCAAGGGTCGTTATTTGTGGTTCGTACAAAAGGGTGTTGACGCGTGCACATTGTTGTGGTAATCAGTTTCCGAAGTGTTACTCTTTTTGAGTAAGCTGGAAGGCGTTTTAATTTTGTTTTGACGATTTAAATTCGGTTGAGACCTGTGAGTTTAAGAAGCTTTTGTATCGCTTTATAAGCATTGTGTATTCTTTTGTACTTTTAGCTTGATTAGTACACAATGTAAAAGTAAAACTTGGAATAAAACAATCTAATCCGGGTGATACGCCGACTGCATATAATTCACACATATAGAATTAAAGAGACTTAATTAAAAACAAATTTTTTTATTAAGGAAACCCTATTAAAAATTCATTTGTCTTTTTTTCAATTAATTCAATATAGTAATAAATCGTTGTATATTGTAAGTTGTTGGTCAGGTCTTGGAGACACAGTTTTATTGTTAGTCGGTGAATATGGTACATTGATACAATTTATGTCATGAAGTTAATTGCCTAATTTTTCGAATTAGGGCTTTATGATTCTGAAGTTGCATACGCATCATTTATGGCCATATATAAATATTTAGTTATATTATATTATAGATGTCAAATAAATATTTTGATATTTATTAAAATTATGTGATATGATAAGAAATTATAATACTAATTGTAGCCATGTATTAAAATGACAGTGTCTCATATTGGAATGAGTAGTTAGACCGTAGTTCAAGACCATGGCTAAAATTCAATTCAGTTGGCAATCTTCACATATCTTTACGGAAATTGTATAGTACTCTCAAGCCTTTAGCGTTTTAATTTATCTGTAAACAAGTATATTGTTACGAAAAGTTAAAACACACAATATTTATAACTGTTTTTTAATAATCATGACAAGTTATTGCAATTGCATATTTTAAAATGAAAACCAGTCCATTTAAGAAATAAAATAATGACCCAATTTTTTTTGCAAAATTAATATTTTACATAACACCCGTAACGAAAAAGACCAAAAGAATACAAATCATTATTACTTCATATCACTACATATTATAAAACAAAGTCCCCCGCTTCGTTTGTCTATCTGTCTGTTCGCGATAAACTGAAAAACTACTGAACGGATTTTCATGCGTTTTTCACTAATAGACAGAGTAATTCATGAGGAAGGTTTAGGTGTATAATTTCTACCCGTGCGCGAAGCCAGGGCGGGTTGCTAGTTATAAAACAAAGTCGCAACGCGGGGCGGGGGGGGGGGGGGGGTTTATATAAATTAAGAATGATAAAATTCTAAATTCAAATTCCAACACTGTTTGTAAGGGAATTATTCATCGCTTTAAAAAATGTACTAATGTGTGATACTCACTACAGTTCATAATTATTCCACCTTTATTATAAGAACCACATTTCATTAGCAGTCTAGCAACGTTACATTGTGTACGCAGTATCATTTAATGAGATACTTTGACATTCAGATATTATCCTTTATATGTACAAAAAAAAAAGTATTTTGAGAAATGCTTTCAAATTTTCATTTTGTTTCCATGACATAGTGAGATCCTGGGTTCCTTTGAAAGGCAACTAGTTATTGAGTTGTTTTACTAGGTCATTTGTGGTAGCACGGTAGGCGGCAATTGGCTTGCCGTCTTTTAAATAGAATTAAACATACAGCCATAAGACTAATATTTTCAGTTTTTTAAGTGTGCTTCCTAAAATTATGTTGATAAAATCTATGGAACAACTGACTAATATTTTATATTTAAATATTACTTAAAGCGTAAAGAACAATAATAATATTAGATTGCAATATTTCAATTCGAAAGTGTTATATCTTTTAGATTTACGTCACTTTAAAAAAAAACGAAGTATTTAGAAATATTCGACTTCATAACGAAATTGAAAGTAAATCTCGTTGGAGAAAAGTTGTGAGAACTTCATGTAAACTTTAAGTAACCTACGCCGCCTTCCAATAAACAAAAAAACGATTCGTTTCGCTTACGGACGGTAAAATTTTCGTTGAAAATTCAACGAAACGAAACAAAATAAGCAAAACGAATCGTTTTTGTTTATTGGAACGCGGCATTAGTGAGTATTTTGTTACGGAGATTTTTACATTAAGTCATGACAAAACATTTAAAACTATGTATATTCCTATACACCTTTCGGGACCCGTCCAGAAAGGTGCTATTAGTAGTCGATAAAAACATATACCAGGGAAATGAATACAGAATGCGGTTTCTATAAGAAAAGTAACAATTCATCACTACTTTGACTTATCGAAAGACCCTAGACTGATGAAATTGTGACGACATTTAGATACAGCAAATATACCGCAGCGTCATCTAGCAACAATTAGACATACTACGTTGCAACTACTTATCCTGCATGTTATAAAGGTTTTCGCGCTGGCTATTATACATACTTTCCAACATCGACCGTTGGATCATCAAACAATGCGAATATATAGTCAATAGCAGGAAGGCGATCAGATTGAATAGCAATAACCCATTTGGTTCCAAGACCAAAAACATTACCAAGACCTTATTGAATTTCATTGGAGAACAAAGTTCTTTCTTATGTATTTTTATACACAGATCAGGGTGAATTTTCATGGTTCTAAAATAAAGGGGATTAAGAGCTAAGCTTCCATCGGTCGGGAGCAATTTCACCCTCGCTAGTCGTCTCTACGATGCGTTCAAGTGGCCATTCTGTTGCGACCCATCAATTTTTATGATTATCATAGTGATAAAAATATATTCAAGGCTTGCCATCCTATAAGTGAAAAAAAATCTTTAGTGAAAATAGTTGGTACTTGAGTTGTGTTTATTGGAAGGGATTTAATAAATATAGCAATAACAAGTAATGTTTTTTAATGTCATAAGTTAGGTTAGGGGCATACGTAATGGACCGTTACTTCTTACGAAATGGCTCCATCTGCTAAATTATTTTAAGAGCGGAGAACATCACAAGATATTTCTTGTGTAAAACTATCTGTACGATCTCCGTACACGATTTGATAGATAATAATGCTAATGATACTACTCGATAATACTATTCATTTATTGATACAGCTATTATTCAAGTAATTACAAATAATGTTATAAAGTATATGATTCTAACTGCTACGCTATATTACTATGAGTACCGTCCTATTGCTAAACGTGCACTGATACTAAATTAGTTCACACTTCATATTGTTACTTATTTTGCTGACCGACTGCTCGTCTGGTTTTGTGTGTAGATGATGATGGGTCTATTTGTTTATCACAATATAACCCCTTCGTTTACATTACGATATACGGTAATGACACATTTGTGGTACATTTAAGTACAGTTACGTAGGGAATTTAACACACGTAGGTCGGGTTTTTCAGAATACCCTTTCTCTCGGATTTTATCACGTAGTGATTTATGTAAGAATACTGATAATTGTCAAAAAAACTTTTCGACAAAGTTTTCAATCAAACCCGTTACACAAAATTTCTTTACTGGCGCCGAACTCTACAACACATTGACTTCATGACGTTAAGTGTTATTTTACCAGCTCACTGAGTAGGGAAGCAACACTACCATAATTATTTTTAAAGATACTCCCATACGGAGGAAATATCCGTATGACGCGGGGGTCTCTTCAAAGTTACAATTGACACTAAGTTACCGTTAACACAAATGAATATTTGTAAAATGTACCATTACACCATAAGTGTCCCATATGAAGATAGAACCCACAACACTTGACGCAGCGGCAGTTGAGAAAGCGACCAGTCAAACCACTACACTATCCATGCAATTTTATATTTAAATTGTATAATTACCACATCACGTGCAAGCAGCGAGAAGAGCCACATATGTCACAATTAAAAAATATCTCCAATTATTTCCATACATATTCTATTTCAATAATGCACACTTAAAACTGTGCGTCCTTCTACGTCATTATATTATTTTAAATGTTAAACCCTACAGTAATGGTCTATTTTGCTCTAACCCACCAAGCAAATTCACCGGGGGATTCTTTTTCACAAATGATGACACTCTAATCCACTGTTAGATTTATTTCTCCTCATTATTACACCATATACCACTGATTTATCTAAAATGGTTTCCAGAAAAAAAAATGGTATGGCTTTGTAGTTGTTTGCTCGACTTTACGGGGGCACTATATTACTTGGGGTACATTGAAAATTTATGTAAATCATTAATAAAACAATTTACATGTAAAGTAATATATTTACTGCTTTTGGAAGTATTCTCCATTACATTTTAAACACTTTTTCATTCGGTAAAACCACTTTTGAAAACATGAGGACCATGATGAGGTGCTGGTTGAAAGCTATCAAGCTATCATCCTTAATTTTTGGGAAAATTAAAGATGATAGCCAGAATAGATATTCAGAAGCCAAAACTGACTTTGTCTTATTCGCGATGTGTGCCAAAGTATTGTCATGGTGCAATAGGATGCGACTTCTTGGTCGTTTTTCCCTAACTTTTTCAAAGACACTGGGCAAACAAATGGTGCTGTACCACTCAGCATTAACTGTCTTTTCTTCTTCTTTTTGCTGTCACATTCAATCACCTGTCCAGAAGACTGTTGCTTTTTTCCTGCATGTAACAATATATCCATGTTTCATCTCCTGTCACAATGTCACACACAGTATTGGAACATCCGTGATCACAGTTGAGGGCCGACCTTCACGAATTTCGTCATGGAGAGAAACACGGTCAAATTCTGCGTACCAACGCCTTACGGTGCTCAAATGAGGCCCTTCCTACCCAAAAGCATTTTGAATACGAGCAGTGCAGTATTGCGGAGTTAGTGAACTTTTAGAATCATATAAAATCATCGGCCTAAAATCTTTTCGCGTTAATTCCATTTTTGCTATTTTATGTTTAATATAACATTCGAAATCAATACATTTCTGAGCGACCAAGAGCGCTGAACCTTCAGTGTGCCCGTTGTATAATATTATGTTGTTGCTCTATTTGTATGCTGTAATAACTGTAACCTTTTTTAAATATAAGTATAATGTAAATTATTAATTAGCACAATTTTGCTTAATTTTACGCCAATATGGCGGTACCAGGAAGTACAGCCCATCACCTGAATAAAGGAGAAGATCAGATAAGTGTCTCGCGTGTGTTTCTCAAGACAAGAGAAGGGTGTGTTCTTTTTCAAGTACAATGTTTTTTAGGATGTCAAACTATAAATGTTGAAACTATGATTGAAGAAAATATTTGTTTTGGTGTTTAATTCTTTACTAAAATAATTTAAGGATGAGATCATAAAACAAATCAAATAATCTCCAAAATACACAATGTTTATCCCATCTTACTTGTTGTAAACTAATGTACTCAAAGGTATGTATTTAACAGTAGTTGTAAGTATTTTGTCAGTTTACCGTTAAACAATAGCACGTCACATACTGTTTCTGTTCAAGTCTACACTCATATTGGTGAATTTAATTCAGTGGCCAATGTGAGTCCTTACGCTACTAGATGAAAACCATTGTTTAAAATTATGTTCCTCCGTAACAATGGGTTTTTAGTCCATAGACTTAGCCACTCATAAATCTCTAGCGAGTCCTTTAGGCCTGGTTCCGATCTAGCTTACCGTTGTTTTGTAATTTATGGCATCATTATTTTGCGATTTTATGATAAACTTGGACTTTATAGCTTCATTTTTTTAGACTATCGAAAAAGAATTTGTTATGTAGATAGTTATGACTCGTTTCCAACTAATTTTGTCATGGGGCAGTGGAGTAATGGCTAAAACGTCAGACTTACGAACAAGAAGTTGTGGGTTTATATCATGACCAGCAAGGCCAGCAATCTTACCAAGCAGCACCTGAAGGCATTTAAAAAACAAGCGTTTAGCTTTTTCACTTGCCTTTTGTATCATCTAGCCACGTTTACAGTTTGCATTGAATTGCAGTTTTAGTTTTTTTCTTATATTATTACTTTAAAATGAATTAAAAATAATTGCTACCTGAATTCAAACAAATTAGAGCTTAAAATAAAATGATATTTATTTATTTGAAGGAAAACCAACAGCTTCAACATCGAAATAGTAGCAGTGATATACTATATTTAGCCAATTAAAGGTCTTCACAAAAAAGCACTATTTTATATAAATACAAAAATCGTACGGACAATTTAGATGTGTATTACATTAGTTTTACATATGCTACTTGTCTGCAAAAAAAGGAAGAAAGAAATCTCGGCTTAGCACCCGTCGTACTGTGGTTATTTTGGTGTTAAAAATGTCAATATCATGTGACTTGCAGATACCATTTAAGGTCTTGCTAGCTCGCCATAGAAATGTATTCTGTCGGTAATTTGATGGTGCAGTGTACAGGTGAATAGGTACGTGATGTCTCATAGTCTTCACAGGTGCGTTAAGCCCAATTTGTTCAAGAAGTTCGGGGCAATCAACCTCATTAGTAATTATTTTAAGTAAGTAGTCAACGTCTGCTGTTGCCCGCCGCTCAGTGAGAGGAAAAAGGTGAAATTTTGCGCACAATTTATGATAATCTGTACTTCTGTTATTAATTTTTACTCTGTAACACAAATATTTAATAAATCTATTCTGAATAGACTCTAATCTAAAAATATATTTGTTGTATCTAGGGTTCCAGACCTGTGAACCATAGTCCAATATGCTGCGTACATATGTGCAGTATAGTATCTTGCATGTTTTCACATCTTTAAAACAACTAGACATTCGCATCACAAATCCTAGTGATTGGGACGCCTTCTTTACTATACTATCCACTTGCTCATCAAAGAGTAGTTTCGAATCGTATACTACACCAAGATCACGAACGCTACGATTTCTATGTAGCCTTTGTCCCTTAAAACTGTATTCTGACTCAACGGTGGTGTATTTCCTTGTATATGTAACAACAGAACACTTCGATGGGTTGAGGTCTAGCTTGTTTCTGATGCAATAGTCATCTATACGCAGCAGGTCGCTCTGCAAGGCTTGAACGTCTGTCTGTGATGAGGTAGCTCTAAAAACCTTCATATCATCAGCGAAGCAGAGTAATTTAGCAGATTGTAAGCAATTTCCGATGTCGTTTACAAAGATTGTAAACAACAAAGGACTGGACCTAAGAGAGAACCTTGGGGGACGCCGCTAGGAACTGAATTCCAACTAGGTATGTAGTTATTAATAGCTACCGCTTGCGACCTGTTAGATATATATATATCACAACGCATGAGCCGAACGAGCGATGCGAGCGTGCCGCGGTAGCAGCCGGCGAGTGCCAGAACTGAATCATATTGTAAAATCACAAATTTTTGTAACAAACAAGATATTTTAAACACTCGATGTATTAGATAATAAGTTTCCATAAAATAGAAATCATATTTTATTTTGACTCAAATAATTATTAGATTTACTTTTAGATAATAATAAACGTACGTAGATAATATAAACGTACGATATAATACACTAACACAATGGATTTTTGTTGTCCTAAAATAAAAATAAAACCGGCCAAGTGCGAGTCGGACTCGCGCACCGAGGGTTCCGTAAAATATTTTTATTATATGATGTAACTAAAAGTACTGTAACAGTAAACGTACTGTAAGACGTGGCTTCGTACCAAATTTCAAGATTCTGAGTTCACGGGAAGTACCCTGTGTCGAAAATTTGCGGAAACAGCTGTATCTTTTGATTGCGTTGGCTTAGAAGTTTGATTTTTTCACAGCTTCAAGGGACAGTAAAGCTGAGTATTATAATAGTACATTTTAGCTTGATACCTCCACGCGTTTCTGAGAAAAAGGGTCTTGACAGACAAACAGACGGACGGACGGACGGACACGGATCCTATAAGGGTTCCGTTTTTCCTTTCGAGGTACGGAACCCTTATGATTATTATAACAGATAGTAAATCAGGTTTGGTAAAGAAAGGGATTTACAGTTATAGGATTAAATACTACCGCTTAAAGTTGGGTACCTATATAAAATGAAAAAGGTTTATAGTAAAAATAATAAAAGTGAGTAGTAAATCAGAAACGTTTACATTTAATAGACAAACAAAGTAACTTTTGTATACCTACTACGAGGGCGGCACTGAAAATTTCGGGAATCAAGGACGTGACACAACATTACTATTTCAAAATGTATTTATTGCTTTTCGAAGTATTCTCTGCGAAATTTGACACATTTTTCGATACGATGGAACCAATCATTGAAGCAACCATTCCATTCGGAAGTTGGGGTCTCCAAAATGATCGTTTTGTAGGCGTCCACAGCTTCTTCAGGTGATGAAAATCTCTGACCACGCAATTTATTCTTTATTTTAGTCAAAGTATAGAAATCAATAGGGCTTAGGTCGGGGCTGTACGGCGGATGGTCTAATAATTCTGTTTTCTTGCTTTAAAAACTTGTGTGCGCGGTCTGAGAACTGGCATTGTCGTGATGCAGGATGATGCGGCGGTTGCAGTTCTCTTTACGGAGTTCAGAAACGACCTGTGGCAAACAAATGCTAGCATACCATTCTGCATTAACCGTTCTTTGTCCCTCAAGAGAAATAGTCGCAACATGGCTGGTTTTGGAGACAAACGTGGCCACCATTTTTTTTTCAACACTCCGTGAACTACCAAATTTTTGTTGGCTTTAACTCATTTTCGAACACTCAAACTCGTGACTGGTTTTTTGTTTCGGGTTTGTACGCGTATATCCAGGATTCGTTACCTGATACGATGTTGTATACAGCATTTGAGGATCCTGCGTGGAATCTTTCGAGAGTTCTGACGCACCAAGTAACGCGAGCCGCTTTTTGCTCTTCACAGAGCGAATGCGGTATCCATCGGGAAAACAACTTTTTTACACCTAATTGTTCATGCAAGATTATTTGTATTTGACTCATGCCAATGTCTAAAGTTGCCTGAATTTCGCTGTATGTCACATGTCGATCTTCCTCAATCAGCTTACGCACAACATCAACGTTTTCTTGGGTGACTGCAGTTTTTGGACGACCTTGACGGAGATCATCACTGAGCTTGACACGTCCACGTTGAAATTCAGTAAACCAGCGATAAATTGTGGTTTTGGATGGGGCTTCATCACCAAATGCAGAAATCATCCGGTCAACATACTGTTTTTGCGTTAAACCACTTCGAAAGTAATAATAAATCATCGCTCTTGAATTTTCTCGAGTCAATTCCATTTTCTCAACGACTAAACAAGTTTGACAAAACCTTGTGATAAGACCGAGAATCTTTTTTTAAATAAATAAATGAATATTTGATTTTTAAAACCAAGGAGTTTTCAATTAAAAAGATTTTAATATGACAGAAACAGTGGAAATATTCCATTCCCGATACTTTTAGTGCAGCCTATGTATATTACAATAAAAAATACATATATGCTTCGGAACTCAATTTTAATATTTGAAGTTTTCTTACTAAATTCTGTCGCATCGATGTATTTTAATGAAAAATTGAGATTATGCTCCTCATGATTAGACAGGCAGAGTTCAATGTAATATGCAAGAATTTATTCCACCACTTCATATTTCAATGTGTTCAATTCCCTAAGGTAATTTTTTTCTGAGAGAAACAGTACTTATATAATTTTTTACTTTTTCCACATTATCAAATTGACTTAATTGCATGATAACTATATAGCTAACCAAATAAGGTACAGTTTTTAAAATAAATAATATTCGAAAATTATAGCACCTTTGTATTAAAACAAACGTGCGTTATTATTGCACTGAACCTCTACTTTACGTCTAGAGAACACGAGTGAGACAGACGTGTGTTATAAACCCACATCAGTATATGTATATGTGTATGTGAGCGGTCACGCGGTCACGCGAGTTCAATACTTTTTCCCCCATCCCACAATTGCACAACGACGTATTTTGTACACATATTTGTAAATATGCATCTGAGCGTGACGGTCATGTGAGTTCAGTGCTTTTTCTCCAACCCAAAAGTGCACAACGTGCCTAAAGAAGTTTTCATTTCACAAAGTTAGAATGTAAAGATAATCTTATTTAAACAAACTTTGTCATTTACAGCAACTTATTTGGACGCGTAGTTGAGGAGATAATGAAAAATAAATACAGCGTTTAAGTATCACCGTCGCGAATAACTTACAAAAGCGTCTTTCTGTGGATACTTATCACAATGCAAAAGTCAGTTCATCATAAAATTGAGAGATGAAGGATTTTTAGAGTCAATAGTTTGATTTTGAACTACGCAGTGTAACGCAACACGCGTACTGTGCGGTACGGTGAATGACCTTTAGCGCACGGAGCCGTCGAAGCAACTACTGATTACTGATTTTTTTTTTCGCTGAAATGTTCTGTTTACTCATTGTGATATCACTTTTAAGTAAAAAGAAGAAAAAAAAGAAGAAATATGATTTTTCCGGCAGAAATTTCCAATTTTCCACTCATAATGATGGTCTGATTACACTATTTCAGGATGCGGTACAGTGTCACTTACACCCTGCATAGTCGTTGAAACGTATAATATCAGAGTGACGCTTAATCGCGTGTTCTTCTGCCGAGTCCCTGCGCCGTGATCGTGGTACTCTAGTACCACCCGGGGAGTTGACGTTTATGTATAAAGTAGTCGCACACCTCACTCGCGCGGTCTGCTCCTTACGCAACGCATCAGAACAAAATAGTGATTTTTCGTAAAAAAAATTAATTACTCGATTGAAAAAGTTCTTTTGAGAGCTAAAACTATCTGAAAAATTTATTTTTAGAGCTACATTTATGTTAAAGGACTCTAACATAACATACCACTCGCTTTACCACTTGATTTTACCTAATTTTATGGTTTCAATAGATACCTACTAATATACCTAGAAGAAGGTTAGAATTTTCTAAATAGAACTCCCAGTGTAGGTCAGTCAAAATGCGTCTCCCTGCACAAAATATTAGGAACTCGCAAAAACGCGTGAGGGAATCGAGTATTGAGCGGTCACAAGGTTCCACTGCACAACATTTTAGGACGTTACGAATCAAGCACTGGCCGCCCGTCCATAGCAGCTCAGGGTACAAAGAGAAAGACAACAAGTGACGACATCTACAGCGCGCAGTTGAATTTTAGCTCACAGTAATAGGTCGGCTTTCGGTTACGATCCAAACTTCTGTAAATTTGCAGGAATGAGTAAGACTTGCCCTAAGTGCCATGCCAAACATGAATAGATGAAGTGTGCGGTGTGTACTGTGCATCCAGCCAAGTGATTCTTCCCAATATATAGGAACTACCACAACAGATACAAAACCTTTTGATGGACATTCGTCGACTGTATGCACATTTTTTGAAAACGTGCAATAGTCTCTTTCATATGACTTCATTTAGGAATAAAATAAGTTAAGAAATTAGGGAAGGTAACTTCATGCCCACTTTTAAGGTCGAAAGGGCAAGTTTACCACTTGATAGGCAGTCTTTTCCCGCAATCAAACTTAAAGTCACAAACTGACTTTCACGCGGGCGAAGTTGCGGGCACAGCTAGTATTAAATATAAACATAATAAAACCTTTTCAAGTAAGTATAGCGTAAAATAAGTTTCGAATTGCATCTACTTTACGGTATATAATCAGATAGTCTCTTTCAAACATATTAAAAAGCCATGGGTTGGAAAAAGAGGGCGATAGCAATGTAATTCCCAATAAATCTCGCTCAAGTGAGAGGCCACTGGAAAATAACGAGCCGGTAAATTCTTAGCGAGATGGGTTAAAACCGACACACACGGTCGATATGTTCATCGGATATCATTGAATTAAAGTAAAATATAAAAAAGAACCATTTTTATTTCAATATTTAAACTAGGTACCGAGAGATAGGGTTAATTTTTATAAAAAAAAAATTTTAAAAATTGGGATACAACACAATAAAAAAAAAAAAAAATTATGCTCAGGGAGAAACCGCCATTTCAAACATATTTTATTTAGAAAAGGTTCTAATTGAAATTGGTTTACGCTCGATGATACAAAAGAACAACAGCTAAGCATAAAATTATGTAAGTAATATTGCCCGAACTTAATTATATTGTGCCTTTTTAAGGACTAGCCTTAAGGTTTGGTAAGTAGGTCGAGACAAAATAAAAAAATAATTAACGGCCTTACATGAATCAAGACATGTCCCAAGGTAGTTAGTAAAACGATGAGGGCTGGTAAAAAGAATGTAAATGCAAAAACCGGAAGTGAGGACATGCCTGTCTTTAATTAACGTGGGAGAGTCATGCTTCGGCACGTATGGGCCGGCTCGACTCCGCTCGATACCACGGCCTCACAGAAAACTGGCAGTGAAACAATGCTTCCATTGCTTTCGCCGCATTTGTGAGGTTACCGGAGGCCCTAACCCTTCCCTCTCCCCTATTCCCGTCCTTTCCTCCCCTGAAATCGACTCTCCCCTATTCCCACTCTCCGTCCTCTCCCCCTCTACTTGTGGCTCTTGAGTTACAGGTGCCCATGGGCGGCGGTAGTTATTTACCATCAGGTGACCCGTCTGCTCGTTTGCCCCCTATTACTTAAAAAAAATAATTAAAACATTTAGGTTAATTTGCCTCAAAAAAATCAACAAAAAACGTAAAAATCAAATTTAAAAAAATACTTATTAAAATATACTACCTAAACTAGCTGACCATATATCACGTCAGTAACTCATTCAAGTTTTGGCGCGCACCTGTTACCCGGATGCCTCCGGTGAGGATATTTTCCGCGCGAACGGCTTTCATGCAGAACAATTGAACTTATTTGAGCGTTAAAGTTAATGACTTACTTCTTTATAAAAAGCATTAGTTTTTACTATGTTTTTACATATATTTCGAATAAAAGATGAAGGTTGAAAAAGATAATTATGTAGCACTTGAAACTTTGTCGGTAGTGTTATACATTTAATTTTTTTCTTGTACAAAGTCAAGTTAAGCAAAGGTATTTTCTATCAAATTTCAAATATTCGTACGAGATATCTTATCGTAAATAATCTATCTATTACTGTGATTAAAAAAAGAATAACTCAATACCTATCACTTTTAGCCGATAATCAATCAATCAATTCCACTTCTCACATGCAGTCCTACGACTAACAATTTTTTTTTTGTGTATGTCACGCAATCTTTGCCTATAATTTTTATTAGATTCGTTATAACTGCAATACAAAAAAATTTGAAGTGCTGTATTAAAGTAGATTCAAATTTTTTAAGAAAATTTTCAAAAATATTGTTAATGTTTTTTAAAAGTAACTATAATAAAATGTTCTGTTATACTTTTGAAGTGAAAACTTCTTTAGGCACCTTGTGCACTTTTGCTATGGGGAAAAAGCACTAAACTCGTGACCGTCACGCTAATGATACATAAATATAGATCCACTAGAGTGCGCTAATCTAAAAATTTACTTCTATCAGCCCCTTATTAATTAATGTCGCCTTCGTCGTTTCGATTAAGTTTTCACTTCTGTCGGCAGTCCCATGACTACATATTTTTTTTTTTACAATACCTTCTTTTTTTGGACCCTGTACATACAAGATGTATTCAAAAACAAATTGTTCCCTTCGCTAATCTTATATACACATGTAGTACCTGCCACGCAAGATTCTCAATATTTTTCAATATACGAACAAAAAATTACAAGGCAATATCAATCATCTCAACTCGGTATATTACCGAAATCCGAAGCAATTTTTTTTCCTCGTACAAAAGAGTAATTTAATGCGACAGGCATAAAGAGTGTCTAAGGGAAATTGTTCTTTGTATTTTACACAAGGAAAGTAGTCGAGAGCTTTGTGTGAAGGCGAGACAAGGAAACAATGCAAGTCAAGTCAGAGATTAAGAAAAATGCTGAAAGTGTGGCAAAATGTTAAGCTGGAAGGAACAAAGACAGAATTACAAAATATGGTTTTCCACTAAACTAAGCGTTAACACCCTTTTTTTTTTTTGTGCGTATGGAAACCCCCTCGGGCCGTCACCCCACCGGGGTTTTCGGTGGGGCGGTGTGTCGGAATCGAACCGACTAAAACCACACGGTGTGCCGTACTGCGCCTTAAGTAGGAGGGATCCGGGAACAGATTTTATTAAGACATCCGGACCCCCCCTAGCGCCTGCCCGCAAAAGCGCGGGCACCACCTTCGGGTGACAAACCTCTCAATTAGGCGACGTCCAGGCACACGCGGACGCCGCCTCCTCGCGGGGGGCCACTATAGCGGGTGAAGGGGTCCGTCCACCCGCGGCCACACTCAGGGCGGCATGAGGCGCCGGTAAGCGCGCCTCCGCCGCCAGGTTCGCCGGCGGCGAATTAGGTCCGAGTGGAGATCGTCCTCCCGGACCCTTTCCGCCGCCTCCTTCTGCGAGAAGACGTCCTCACAGAAGGTCGCGACCGCGGTAAAATTCCTGTCGCTACCGGCCATGGAGCGTATGGCGGCCGGTAGCGAGAGATCCCCTCCGATGACTGCAGTGAGGGCCCGACGCTGCGTCGCCCAGGCGGATCAAACCACCAGCGTGTGCTGAGCCGAGTCCTCACTACAGTCGCAGTGGTGACAGGCGGGACTCAGTTCCCTCCTAGTGACCGAGTGCAGGTACTTCCCGAAGCAGCCGTGCCCGGAAAGAACCTGCGTCAGTCGGAAGGAAAGGGTCCCGTGCTGCCGCCCTGCCCACTCGACGATGACCGGCTGGAGCGCCTCCACGGCGGCAAAGCCAGCACGTGGAGCCTCCAGCCGGGACGACCAACGAGCCATGGTGTGGCCTCACGCCATTCGCGTACCTCTTCGGGCGGGGGCCGACTGCCGCTTCCCGCCCGGAAAAGCGTTAACACCCTGTTACAAGTAGACAAGATCAACTCTTCTCAATCTACTCGTACGTAATTCTTATCTAGATAAGCAATTACGTTTAATAGGACACTTAGTAAAATGGGATTATTAGGAACTTGGTAACTTTTTAACCAAGTTAAATTATAATAATAAGAACTTGACACATTTCGCACACGACCGTCAGATCCAAATCTAGGCATAGCCTGAACTATGGTAACCAGACTGCTAATGAATATACTTATATTTTTCTAAATACATACATATTATAGATAAATTACACAGGACACAACAAATGATCATGCCCATCACGCAATTATTTATCTTGGGTGAGAATCGAACTCACGAAGTCACGACCTCTACGGACCTCTATGGACGGCTTAGCAGTTAGTATCACTAACCACTAGACCAACAGACCAGTTTAGTTCTATGTAAATATAAATTAAAAGGTTATGTAATGGTAATCTCTGTAAACGATAAATATCAATTGAACAAAAACTTTTTTTGAGCCTTCTTTAAACATCACCACTCACGCCAAAACTGTTCAATGTCTTACTAAATAGGTGTCATTAAAAACCTTTTATTTTTATTTGGAGCAAAAAAAATTTTGTTCTTCCTTTATACCGACGTATGTTACGGACTTAATTGGAACAAGACAACGCCTATGGGGTGAGCTAGAACCCTGGGGTCGAGAAAGTCGTATTTTGCGACAAAGAAATATGCTTGATCCTTCAAGCAATCTCATCTTTACTATTGAGTCAGAAACACTACCTTCTTTCTTTCAAATAATCTACCTAACAGACTCGTGTTGCCACCATCACAGTTCATTGCTTGCATGATTATGGTTTAGTAAATTTAACGTGGTTGTACGTGGACCACAGTCACCCTTTTTGAGAACTACGAGGGATAGGTATAGAAAAAGCTAATAGCAGCAAGTGGAAAAACAAAGCGTCTCAAAAGGTTAGTCACCTTGGTCTCGGCATAGCATTAGTCAATAGGTACTTTCTACTGAATAATTTCATTAATTACAATAAATGCTTTTGGTACATTTTTTCTCTAATAATATTTGACATATTGTCGATTCAAATCAGTAACACTTTATCAAATGTCTAACGAGTTTTAGATTCGCAAATAACAAGGTATGACGCCCAATCTTTAGATATTAGGGTGAAAAAATATCGTCGACTATTTCAAGGATTTAGTTTAGAAGGTAAAATAATTGTGAACATAGGTAACAAAGTGATGTAAGAGTTACGTGTCGTCGATGACCACAAATCTGTCTTTTGGTTTATGATTTTGTACCAGTTCTTTTATTTTTTCTTAACTAATGGACGATAAATAATAATTGACGCTGCGCAACATTTAATGCATTTGTGGAAAGCCGGGTGTTATGTACCTCCTATATACGGGGAGGATCCTCCGACCACGCTATGTGATCATGCCTGGCGGACCGCGGCCCAACGGTTGATGTTGGGAAGTTGTATAATACTCGTACTAATCGAAGCGATAATTTTTATTGCGCGATGCAGGATCATTAGTTACTCCCCTCCAGTCAGTTTTGCTGTCTTATGGAGCGTGCCAATGCCGGTAGTTCCAGTGAGTCGGAATTGTATTCTGCTGGTCCTAGTTGGCGGTTGCTGCGTAGTGGCTGGCTAGAGATACTCTTCTTACGTGGACCGTAGGTGCAGGAGGCGTGTCTGATACTAGACACCTGCAACAACCGCTCCACACAGCATTCTCGGACTCGAATACGACGGGTGGCGATAATGATGCTGCCGATCTGCTCCTTGAAGGCTGCTAGTAATTACGTCGGCGTTACAGTGGTAACGCCGACGTAATTACGAGGGAGCACGGTCTTTACAGTGGTAAAGACCGTGTCTTTGTTATTCCCTCTAACACTAAGGGAGGATCATGCATGGCAGACCGTGGTCATTTGGTTGATATCCGAAACTTGTATATTGTACTAATCGGCGCAAGAAATTTCATTGCGTGATGCAGGATCAGTACTTACTACGTAGTTCGTATTTGGAAGTCACCCAACATTAAACAAGCAGTAAAACTTGAACTGATAAATTTGCAATATACCTAACAGTATCTTACCACATTAGAATAAGGTTTTATCTCGTTATCTTTTTTAATACGTCAGCATATGTTATGTCAGTAGGTATATCATTTTTGGCCTTAGCAGAATATCAGCGCCGCTTCGGGTATTTACGAAGCGGCACCATGCTGAGCTAAGGACCGTTTTTGCATCACATAAGGTATGATAACTTTATTAGTATTTAATTTTGTTTTTACTAATGTGTATTAACTTTGTGTGCTAGCAAAATAAATATTTTCTTTTTGTTTTTCTTTCTTTCTTTACTAAACTGACAAAATAAAACTAGATGTCATAAAGTTTTTGAATTTAGAACGTTTATAGTTTTTGTGGCAAGGAGTTGATGATGAGTACATAAGTATTCAACTAGGTTTAATTTTTATTCAAAATAACATTTAAAACTGCAACTACATACTTTAAAAGTATGAAGATGTCGATGTATTCAATTACTAATACGTGAACTTCTTTTCACTTTTCCTTTTCTTATATAATTATGAAGTAGTAAGTACTTATGTGATATACCGTGTTTATACAATGCCTGCTTGGTTACTGAAAATTCAGGCTCCTAGTTTTATCCACAACCAAGTTACAGGGGCTCGACAATGGCCTGAACTGCTTTGAGAAAGTATAGTACGGCCGTGCCGCTTTTTTTTTTGCTCCACTTGGCGGGGGCACTGCCGTGCCCCCAGATATAATATTAGAAAGTTACAGATGTCACGTACACAGTGAGAAAACTTAAATGGAACTGGGTAGGCCATATGATTAGAAATGAAAAGAAAAAATGGACCAAAGATGTTACTGTATGGTACCCACGAGATGACAAAAGAAAGAAAGGGCGTCAAAAAGCAAGACGGGAGGAATATAAATTTAATATAATAATATTTAAAAATAGCTGGAAAAACATGGCAAAGAAAAGCGGAAAACAGGATAACATGGAGATGCTTAAGCTATAGGCCTCCCGCCTATGCCAAAGGGCAAGCTGATAACAATGTTACCGATGTCGAAGACTGAAACAACGAGAATTTAATTAAATAATGAAATAAAATAATAAAGAATTGAATGAACTATTTATATAATTAATTAGAATTAAGGGCTTGTTTATTATTTGTTATAAAGTTATTGTATTGTATTCTGTATTCTATCAAATCTAATGCATGGAAATTATTTAATATTGTAGAATTGATTCAACAATTAGAAATTTAGGGAATGAAGTGTATATATATTTATCAGAAATAAAGGCTATTTGTATTGTATTGTCTAAGTACTTATATCTCTAAAAACAATCATGAGTGCCTTTGATTGATAACATTGTCTTCTAAATATATTAATCAAATGACATCATGAGATGAGACCGTCTATAATTACAAGAAACAATAATGTTCTAAAGCATTGCTCCAAAGCAATTACTCAGTGGTTTACACCACTGACAGATAATAACGAACCTAACTGTGGTAAATTGGTAATATAATTAATCCTGTTGCTTAAATTGTTCGCTTTTAATACCTCTAGGTAAATAGATCCATACATGCATGCCAGCTTGAAATATAATATCTACACTCATCTTACAAAGAGACAATTTCATGAGTTTGGATGTAGGAAGTCACCTCCGGAATTACAGTTAAATTTTTAAGTTTATTAACTAATACAGAAGTTAAAGTAAGTAGGCTATTACCTATACCTCATATGGTTTAAAAGAAGGGGTCACAAGTTATGTTTTTCAATATAGAATTAAAAAAACCTATTTAGACCCCATGGTCCGTGATATTACGGACGGGCGCGGACCGTGGGAAGTGAGGCGTCTGTGAAATTGCAGAGGCGTCCGTACGGACCCACTACCTGGTTGGTAACTTCAAAGTAATATATTATAATTATCACGACAAGAGTCGCAGCTGCAATGATACGTTCTCGAACCTCAAGACCAACACGGACTAACGCGACGACAAAAAAATGTAATAAACAATTTTGACAAAAGTCCACCACACTAACAAGGAGCGCCTCTGCACTCAATTTGCGTCTGGGACAGAGTTTGGAGCATAATGGCTAAAGCGGTTTCGAACCTCACCCATTGAACAGTATACAATAGTAAACTGAACCCACTCCTAACACAAGCATTTAGTTTAGCTGGAGGGATTATCAGAAATACTAGAAAAGTATGTACGTTGCTTCCTTATTCTTTTAAATGTATGTTCACGTTGCAAATGATTCCAATTTTTTACTTTTAGAAACGAAGTAATTTGAACAAAATAAATCACCCAGCCTTAACTTGCGGCACCTAGCCTATAAACGCCGTTATCACAAACCAATCAAAATCCTATAAAGAAAGGGTCTCGACAGACAGACAGACAACAAAGTGATCCCATAAGGGTTCCATTTATGCCTTTTGAGAAACGGAACCCTAAAAATTCATAGCTTAATTATTGTAACATTAGATTATAATATTCATTTGAACTTTTTGTCACTACTCTGCTCATAAGGGTTGTACCATGTAATGTATACATTATGTATACTTACTATGAAGGTAACTGGCCGACGTCTGTACATTGCAGATAATTTAAAAAAAAATTATAAGGGCATTAGACTATAACCTTATATTTAAAATATAATGTAGGTATATATTATTTATAGTGTAAACCTACCTATATATATTTTTATTTATGGATATAAGAGTATTTGAATGTATGACAAATACATTTTTCATTCAAAGAACGAAGCATTTTTGCTCTATTTCATCAAACTTCAACTGCTTCAACAGACTTTCAAAGAAAAATATATAGACGAGTTTCCAGTTAATAAGTCCCAGACGTGCTTGTTACAGTACCCTGCAGATAGAAGTCAGGTTATGCATAAATAACAAACGTTGCGATTCGCTATTGTGACTAGACATGATAATAATGTGAGATATTTCTACTTTTGAATGTATCTTTTTTTCTTTTTGGTAACATCCTTGCATCACACGAGATGATAATATGGGTACAATTAACTAACACAAAATACGTTCAGACAATAAAAACTATCAGTAGTTCATCTATATAATATAAAAATGAATCCCTATTTCCCTTGGTCACGCCATAGCTTGAGAACGACTTAACCGACTTTATTCATCTTTTTTTAATATTTTCTAGAAGGTTCTTACGGAAAGGAAAATTAAGAAAATTGAGCAGAAAATTGGAAAGTTTTATAAGCGTCATATTGTTGTTTTCCGACTTAAACGCGAACGAAGAACGCGGGCACAGCTAGTATTTTTATGTTTAAAATACTAGTTGTCCCGCCTGTGTTAAGTTTTAATAAAACAACATATCTACACATTTTATAAATTTTTCTTTTACGGAATTCTCGATTTTATACCATTTACATGGCAACATTACACGTACCTAACATTCACTATTATTTTACGATATCTGCTTTCATTGCAAGCGATATAAAAAATATGAGTTACGTGAGTGAAACCGCAAATAACACGTTAACGTACATACGTATAACTTGGAAGGCGTTTTAAGGAATACAAGCTTGAAACAATCATTATATTATTATAATTGTGGAACTGTAAAAACATACAATGCGATTCAAACAGGAATAAGAATGCAATGACCTCAATCTGTCAACTGCCACCTGGAAAGTAAAGCACATAAAACCATAAAACTAATTTGCGAAACATTTACAATTTTTTCACTTTAATTCTTCAGCTTTAGTATTACCGAATCTATTGATTGCTTATTTATAAAAATATCTAGAGATCGCGTGTTGGCCGATATTCGACCATAATTTATTAAGTTTTGAATATTTGATTCTATAATTTATTTATTTTATTTTATTTATCTCTTTATTGTACACCTTTAATGTAAGATACAATCAAAAATCAATACAAACATTCAGGCATATCAATTGGCGGTCTTATCGCTCACGGCGATCTCTTCCAGATTCTATTTCATTGCCAGCATAACTTGAACAGTCATTGTATAGACAACATGTATATTGGACACCTTTAGCTTTTTGCAGGCATTTTCACATAATTTAAATTGAAGAAAAATTTATGACTCAATTTTGCATGTTTTTTTTTGTCAATAAATTGATTATTTCAAAAATATTTGTTTTGCTCATCCTACGTAATTGGTTCGAACTGGCATTGAAATATGATATTACAATATGGCTCAAACTCATTCCTATTCTTATTTTAATCTTATAGTACTTTGTTTCTTTGGAACAGAAACATTCGGTTGCAATTTAAAAGAAAAATATAAAAAAAACGAATTAGTTATAAAAGGAACGACGAATTGTTTTATATGAAATCAAATGGCAATTAAGCTATTAAACACATAAGATTATCCTTCCAGTAGACATCATCAACTTTTTAGGCATTACGAGACTTTAGGGGACAGTTTAGGGGGGCCTTATATAGGGGCACCTATTAGTCGATTAGACTTACATAAGCGGCATATGCATGCACAATTTGCCTATTACCTAACATAAGTGACACAGATGCAGCCAAGCAAGTATTATCATAGATATTTAGAGAGAGAACGCTACTATGAATAGGTTACTAAGCCAGTATAACAAGCTGACAAAAAAATTATGAAATTGATGTAGACATTTTCTCAAACAGTCTACCAACATTTAAAAGCAAAGTTATTGCATCATTTAGACCTCCTATGTCTTGAGAATTACTGCGTCACTATGTCCTGTAAGCTCGATCATTTTCTGTATGTTGTATGATGTATATGACTGTGAATAAATTTAGGTATCTTATAAAAATATATCGCGCTCTCACAGCTATTTCTAACAGATGTTTTTAATTATTTTTTAGATAATTGTTTTCTTTTATTAACATGTATAAGAATCTTCAGGTTTATGTTTAGTTAATATTAAGTAAAAAATTCTTAGATGAAACTGTCCCTTACCATTTGCAATTGTAAGTAAAACAACACTCAGCACACAATTTATTGTAAAACATGTTTGTAAACTCAGTATTAGTGTATGTTTTGTAAGTTGTCCTAAATGAATAAATAAAAAAATAAATATTTTCGCAATGTACTGCATGACGTAGGCTATTGTGGGCGAATACGGCCAGATTTGGAATTAGAATAAACAAAAGTTTAAAGACATTGATATTATGTGCCCTATCAATTCATAAAAATAATAACGTGTTCTCTAAAAAATGTAAAGCACACAATGTAAATTCAAGAAACATAGATAGGTATTCGTGCGGCAGGCAAAAAGTAAGTAAATCTTCATGATTCAATGATAAAGAATTAAGTTCTAAAGCCTACTAGACGGCAAACTACATGCAAGACAAAAATCCTTTGAGATGAAATATACATAGCTTGAAATATGAAGATGTGATGCGAGCAACTGTGTTACCTACACATTATTATATTTTCATACTTAAAATTTTACTTAACTTACACTATATTACTTACACACTATTTTACATTTAATTTTAAAATTTATAGCGTAAGCCATTAAAATACCTCATGACTTTCATACTGCCTTTTTCTTCTTAATATCGTCTTCATCTGAAGATAAATTTCAACAAATGAAAACTGTGTACTGTGTTATGGTGTATGTTCATAATAGTAGAGAGTAGTAACAAAACAAATAATACTGTAACTCCTACAGAGCCATAAAATAGCTATCGTACATATTTTTGTAATCACCATCAATTTAAATTCGTTCATACACTAACTTTTAAACGTTCGCGTTTCATGATAATAATTCTATGTTTATACGGGAATTAACGCGATCAGGAAATGGTATTACACACCTCTGAATTGCCTGACGTTTCAACCAGATTGCACTTGCCGTGGTCACATGCTGACACAAATTCGTTCATACACATCACCATATCCAAAATATTGTATTATATAAATGTGTTATCGCAAAAAACCGACGGAAACCAACAAACTCATACAGCCGGTTTCTTATTATATACTTATTACGTTACGTTATATACGTTATTGGTTGCGATTTATTTGAAGATAAAGAGAAAATTAGTACTGATATGAGAAAGCGTATCAGAATAAATGAGATAATTGTACTATTTTAATGACATAGTATTGTTACTGTAATAATATTTACTAACCTATTATTTACTGTCCGAAAAGTTCCCTGATCATTGTAAATGTTAATTTTTTCTTTTAAATTTTTCTTTTTAAGAGTAAATCATGTGATGTATTTCAACTACAAAGTAAAGGTTCCATAATAAACTAATATTGAATCTCCATTTTAAAGGAGCTGGAAGAAAGAGCTTTCTATTTATAACCTGTCTTCGGCAGACTTTGTGAGTGCTTTGAGTCGGACTGCGTCAAACGATTATTTTATGCTATTCTTATAATAAATAACAAATAATAATATAAATATATAAAAAAATAACATTAAGTATTGCTAATAACTTGTATTTGTTCTGTCTTGTCTTGTTCATTTCAACTTTTATTAAAAAAAAATTAAAAACAAAGAATATTTCATTTACAAACTCTTGTTCATAACGGGGTATACAAGTCAATGAGGTATATTTTTAGTAAACACCAAAGGGTAGGTTCGGTACGTACCTAGTACATACCTAGGCATGACGTCACGCCTTCCTGTTAACAAATAATGCACTATTCATGTTAGTTTGACGAATATAAAATAAATTAAAAACGTTAAAATAAAACTTGGACGACAGTGTTCACTTATTTTATTGCCCGACTTCTAGAAATAATTTATTTTGAGCATAATTGGCACCAGGAGGCCCTAACCCTTTCCTCCCCTCTCTGCTGTTTCCACCCTTCCCCTACTCCCATCGTAAAGGCCGGCAACGTACTTGTGACTCTTGAGTTGCAGGAGCCCATGGGCGGCGGAAGTCATTTACAATCAGGTGACCAGTCTGCTCGTTTGCCACCACTCTCATACAGTAATTTGCTCGATACCTATGCTTAAAAAGCAGTCTTAAATTTGTTTGTCAGTTTATCTATCTGTTTGTTCCAGCTAATCTTCGGAACGAGTGGACCGATTTCCACGGGACTTTACTGGCAGATAGATGGTTTTATAAGGAGTCACTTACGCTACTTTTATTTTAAAAAAATAATTATTAAATAATAAAAAAATAATGTACACGCGAGCGAAGCCGCGCAGGAACTGCTAGTTTTAAATTACATTAATCCAAGAAAACATCATCGTCATTTTTTGCCATTTTTCCAAATTTATTTTGGGGTCGGCACAATGTGTTTTCTTCTTAAATTTTCCTCTATCTTTTGTCAGTTCACTGCTTACTCCCTCTCTAGCCATATCCTCTTTCACAGTCCATCCTTCCTTTTCTTTGGTCTTCCTCTAGTCCAAGAAATCCTATTCGCACAATGAGGCAAAACTCTCAATTGAATATAGAAATGTAACATTCAATAAAAAAGTAGTTACGGTGTGAAATGTGAATCTACCGTGACCTTACAACCAACATTGAAAAGCAATTGTTACATTTCTGTAGATACATTGATTCGTCAATAGTATGTATTTCCACTCCTATAACAAAGACCACCAGAAATAGTTTTCGCATTCCAATATTATTTTGATAAACTTTTTTTTTTGTCACATTTGTAAACAATCATTTTGTAACTTCTAGTTTTCAACAATACAAAAAACTGCTGAATCCATTTTCACATTAAGGTCACGTAACGCTATGAAAAACAAGATCTTGTCAACGATAAAGGGTCGGCATTGCGTTCGCGTTTCTGTCAAGGAAATTGCGGAAAAATCTTAATAACATCCTTTACTGAGTGTAATAGCAGCACGTATGTCGAATGAAGTTGTATAGCTTATTTATCTCGCCTTTCATCATAATACAAAATGAAACTATATTCGAGACAGAAGTTATATAATAATTGTCTCCAGCAATACCTAAACTTTATAAGTCATGTTCTAACGTCTATCTTTTCATTTAAAAGGTTCCACGAAATATTTTTTTTCTTTTAAACTAGAAGTCTAGAATTGCGAAGATAGAATACCATAAAAATTAATAACAGCATGAAAACTGTTGGAAAAGGAAGAAAATATAGGGCAACCGACAGGCAAAATAAATTAAAGTCGATCGAGTTTCAAGGGTTAAATGGGGTGAACTTTTAGGAGTGGAACATGGTTTGAATTAAATTAAATTACTTAAAAACTTACTGTGAACAAAAATAGAACACTTAAAAACTAGTTTTTCAATTTTTATCGGAAAATTTGACACAGTCATAGGTCTAATTTTACTGGAAATCGTGACAGAACCATGTTCAACCCCTAAAAGTTCACCCCCTTTCAACCTAGTAATTCGGATCGATTCAATTCGATTTTCCTGTTGGTTGCGCTTTATTTTATACCCTTTACAACAGTTTTCATGCTAATATAAATTTGTGTTGCCAACATATGTTTGAACTGGTCTAATATGTATATCCTTTACAATTTATTTTCGTTCAGTTATTAATATTAAAGAATACTGTACATACCAACCTTACAATTAAGTATATTAAAACTAATAAAAAAACTACTGGCAGTGTTCCCAGAAGGCGACGATCCGGAGGAATTTGACGCATGCATGTAAATAGTCCGTATATATATATATATATATTTTTTTTAGTTTGAATATAATATGTATAGTAGTTTTATATGCTATCTAAAGACGAGTCTATATTCTGCATATGTGCAATAATTTTTTTTATGATTATTTAATGAGAATAGCTTGTGTAGTCGCCTGATAGTACGCGGATACCGGAGACGGAAGACGCTTTTAGTACCAAGTAGATCGTTCCCAAGTTGCTATGAACTACGACATAAATAACATTTATAAAATTAAATGAATATTAATGACATGTTAAATGTATAAAAAGTTTTCTGGTGAACTGGTAGCGTTACAAGAAGAACGACAATTCGCAATATTGATGGTAAAATGGCAATAAGTCAGAAAATGAATGGACTGGAAATAAAAACATCATAAAGTTGTAACGCGTGGGATCATCTGTTCAGTGAAGGTACTTTGATATGTATACAAACCGAATGGAAAATACGCTTTGCATTAAGATTGCAATGTGGAGCGCAAACTTTTATATTTAGCATTTATTGAAAAACAATAACAAAATCAATGGGAAGTACCTTTAGGTTTTGATTTGAAGTGTTAAAAATGGTTAAATACTAGGTTAAAAAGCCGTATTTTTTTATTGAGTTGATTTTTAAAGTTTCAAGGAAACGCGGACATAATCATTTTGATGTTTATTTCAACGTGATAAAAGAGTCTTAGTCTTAATAAACAGACATACAGACGGACAAAGAAGTAATCCTATAAGGGTTCTTTTTGAAGAACGGAACGGAAAAGTACTAGTAATGTAAATCAAACACTATTAGCATTTTTGTTAACCCATTCAACTAATATAAATGCTTCCGGTATAAGTGGATACACGCAAGGGTTCAAATCCGTTCCTTGCAAGACCCATAATCTACCCATTTTAGGAGTAGTATAGCACAACGCGCCTTGTGGTTTTAGTCGTTTTTATTCTGACATACGGCCTCACTGGTGCTATAATACCGGTGAATTCTCACCCAAAAGGTTTTGCACGCGTCAAAAAAAGGGACTGAAATCCGTAGGTATTCGCAAGCTACAAGACTTAGCCATCACTCTATCGCCGCTTCTACGGCCCTACTATAATGGTGTCCATATTTCACTTTCAATAACCTATTGATTGACCACCAAAACAAACATATATATGAAACAAGGCTAGGAATTGGATGCTGATTAATGGGAGGCAAACGTGACTGCTTGCCTAATGATATTCGTGCCAGTGCCGTGATTAATGACTAAAGATCTCAAAAGAGTGGGCGGGGAACCCAATGTAGTACATGAATATTTATGTCAAAATTATAAGTTGTACAAATTTATTTCCTTATTACAATGAAATAGATTGAATTAAAAATAAATTTTGTTAGGAAATAGTTCTACTGAATTCAGTAGTTTATTTTTTTATATTTTTGTTCCATGCACTTTTCTACAGTAGTGTGTTACATTGACATATTTGCTCTTAAATAACATTTTTTGTTTATGCAGAATACACATTTAAATCTCTTACGGTCCTCAAAGCATTTGAGGTTCAAAAATTAAAAAGAAGTGACAAGATAACGTGGGCACATAATAGAACTTTTAAACAAATATAGTAACTAATAGCAGTCGTTTTACTTGTTACAGCTTTAATATCAATTATTTCCCATATTTAATCAAATGATCAGATTAAGTTTCACTACATAGTATTGTCATTCACTGGCAGATTATCTTACACTCTTACTAATGAAATGTGTAACTCTATCAATGAGTAACTGTCTGATCTATCTCTTATTAGGTCGGTATTATCTGGTTTCATTAATTGTATAATAAAGTACTGTTTATAGAAGGTCCCTTTCGCAAAAAGTACGTATGTCCTTTTTTAGAAGCGACTCATTTGTAAACTACAAGGACATCACTTTTGAAAAGAACTATTTACGAAAAGAAACTTATGCATAAATAATATATACTGATAAAGATAATTATATAATATTACCAAACACAATACAAACCAAACCTTAATCAATAAACATTTAAAACACCTATGATACTAAAACAGAGTAGTGTGGTAGTAGCTGTAATACTTATTGTATGCCCATGTAAATAATGTCCAAAAGGTAAGCAAAATAACGAACTACAAAACAGCTGCCTTTGCCCGCATTTATCCCAAATTTGTCCCTGAACCATCGTTTGGACAATTCTCACGTACCTACTTACTTATTAAGGGCTCTTAGAGCCGGCTTAAAAAACTGCTTCGAATTCTAGTCTCATAAGTGCAAAACTTTGGTTTGATGTGGTCAAATTGATACACTCAAATGCCTTTAGCCCAGTTTCTAGACAGGGTTAAGATAACATTGATGGTTCTTTTTTTATTTATGAAAAGCTGATGATGTATAGTTACTTAAAGTTGTTAGTTGGATAGGCTTTGACGAAACCATGTGCCTGTAGGACCATTAAGCTAAAACCGTTGTGACTGGGCACAACGTTCATGGTTACAATTAAACTTAAGTTTTGCAGTAGATGTGATGTGTGCAAACGTTCCCCATCAATGCATCAATTTACATAATTTCGTTTGAAAGTGTTGAAAGTGTTTATAATCATCAATAATAGCTTATCGTCTGGTAAGTATTGTTATATTTTATTTAGTACATCTCTTCAGCGTTATTTTGTACCAACTCTATTCACACTACAAGCATGTGATGTAATAAGACTGGTTTCTTCCTACCGTTTCGTTAACCTAAAATCCCTGATATCAGATGACAATTCAAATGCTCCTTAAACAATTATATTTGGTTCTGAGAGAAAACATGGTAATTGATACGCATGGTTCTGTTTATTCCTAACTTCGCTTAAATACTTGCCGTGAGATAAACTGCCGGAACCCCAACTTTCAGAAAGTTGAGATTCCACTTAAGAGTCGCACTACGGCTCGGTATGTATTTATGTATAAATAAGTATGTAATTAAGTATGTAGGTATATGTATTTATATGTGTGCTGTACTAATATAACATATAATACACTGAATATATGAATGTATAAATATTATTTATGCAATCCGTTCACAGATTCCATAAATCCCTACAAGCTCTTCCTTGGCATTGTGACTCCAAAACCACCAATGTATATCGTAACACTCCTGTCAATCCTAAGGTTGCCTGGAAGATATTGCTTCTAGAGATAAGGCCACCCACTGTGCATTTTGTATATAATTTCTTTGTGTATTGTTTCCTGTTGTATGTTATTATTTATATTACGGCTCATCTGGTTGCAGTACGTCACTATAGCTAGGGTGTTGGGGGTTCAGTTTATTACAGATCCTAACTTTCGGAAATAATTTATCAAGGTTCGTTTAAAAGTATTGGAGTTTTAAAATCATTGTTCGAAGCGCCCGTGCGAAGTCATTTGGAAGGCAATGCGATAATCTGGTCGCCACATGAAACAAAATATAAATTTATGCTTAAGCGTATCCAAAATAAATTTATTTTTACAAAATGAGTTTTTATTTTAGAAGCTATATGGGGTATGCCTTGGATATAGATTGCTTTATTTGTTTTCAGTGTGGTGGACTACAGTGGACTTAAAATGAAAAGGGGGGTGGCTTTAGCCACGTTTGTGTTAAATCCCTGAGGGGGACGATACATAACCCGGGTGCGTTCCAAGTGGTACAACTATGTGTCCCGGAATCGAACATAGGGCGAACGGCGGATCTACTAAAGTTCGCGCCGCTGACACGTGCACTGCGTGTGCTCAGCGCGGTGTCTGACAGGGTTGACATATTTTCGTATTCACTGTGTGAGTTTACACATGTCTCTACATTTATGTATTAAGTAAATTCTGCATCCATTGCATTATTTTAAGTATCACCTGTAATGACAGCTGTATGTGCTGAATTAAATAAATAATTGAAAATATGTTGCCCACTTACTGAGATAAGTTCTAGTGGTTCAACATCATGATTCACAACAACATGGTAATTAGGCCACCAGTAATCGTATGCTTTTCCAGTAATAAATGAGGTGCTTTATGTATATTCAAAAATTAAACATTTAAGTTCTGATTCTAGGGTTTACTGTTACAAAAGCAAATTCAAAGTACTTTAACCAATTTATCTCCCTTGTAATATCTTTATAGCTCCTAAGCTTTGGTTCATAATTACTTTGTAACGTAGCATTTTGAGTCATACCACATCTTTGTAATCAAGACAATTCTTGATCGATGTAGTTCGTCATAATTTTTCGCGCCTATCGAATTTGTTCCATTGTGGTGGATGGTCAAAATTAAAAAAAAAATCTCAAATATTTCTTCTGCTAGTTAAGTGGCAATGGGCCACTGCATTAAAAATAGCATGTTGTTGTAAGAAAGGAGAAGGTATGACCCCTTTTTCTATATTTTATTTAGCGTTATTATACATATATTAATCTTGTAGTATAACTCCTTATTTTTATTCCAGATAAACAGGGTTTAGTGGTAAAATATATTTGTTAAGAACTTTAAATGACTAATATAATATATTTTTTTGCCTGAATGCGCTAATATGGCTAAATCCACTACCAGTCCGATAAAACAATATTTTTACCTTTGGCAACCCAATGAAGAAGGTTATTTTACACCACGCCACGACCTTGAGGAGCAGAGTAGCAATCTTACACACGAGTGAAACTTCGGAGAACGGCTAGTGCCTATCAAATATTTAGTTATTATGCACTATATTTTGTAAATTTTACGAATTTCAGTTCAGTCAAGTTTAGGGGTGTCTGGCAGGGGGTAGCAACTGTCATAAATGTCCGGCAATGGATGACGAGATTTCTAAAGTTATCCCGAAGAAAATATATAAAAATTGAGCTTTATACTTTAACAAATTTAAGGTACTATTTGATACACCTTTACTACCTGTTACCTGCCCAAGTAACGACAACCCAAAGTCTATAGTCGCTGGTCGTTCTTCCCTGTATAGAGGACATGCACAGAAAAACTTTCAGCTTTTATAAAATAACGAAGGTCTGGCCGTCGTGAGCTCTTGCTCTAAATGGGAATTAACCCAATGGCCGTTTGATTAGTCATGAATCTGTGGTAGTCAAGTTCTATTTTTTAATGCCGCGTTCCAATAAACAAATAACGAATCGTTTTGCTTACGGACGGTAAAATTTTCGTTGAAAATTCAAGGAAAATTTACCGTGCGTAAGCAAAATGAATCGTTTCTTTTTTATTGGAACGCGGCATGAATGACAATGTGCCTGTCGCATCAAAAGCATAAGTGATATGATTGCGTATGGGAAAATTATATTTCAAAAACCTATTTTTTTTCAGATTGTTTTACTTAACAAAACCACATGTAAAAACAAAGTATATGACACAAAATAACAAGCTATTGTTTTGAACACTCCTTTTGGTGCCCCCATTTTCTTTTTCGACGCCGTCGATGTTCATGTATTTCGGTAATGTGTGACTTGTAGGTCGCGGATCGCCACCTGGGCAGTTACTGTACATCATGTTGTGATCGCAGTCCTGTAAAATAATTAAAGTCGTAAAGATAAAAATATTCAGTGTTTGACACCTCAGCATTTCTAAACATTAGATTACAAAAAGTGACTAGAGGTTCTGACTCATGTACTCTGTAAATCTGAAATTCTCCCTTAGTAGGTTATAAATACAATTTAGTTTCTTTAGTGTCATTTTTAACTTTAGAATCGTACTAAAGCCATGGTTATCTTCTTCCCTACATTTGCTATTGTTATTTACGCTCTTAAATTCTACATACTTATTAGTTTGTTTCTTAAGCACCGCAACCATGTTGATGAGTACATTTTCCGTAAAGTTAACCTTATCTATACTCGAGAAGTCTTTTCGGTGTTTATTACTGTCAACTTAAAAAATAAACTTCTTCTCTTGAACTTTTACTTATTAACATTCTATCAAGTTCACTGTAGCAGTAGGTACAGTTCATAAAGTAGGTAGGTAGGCTTAGAACGTGCGATGGTTTTAGTGTCATCCGCTCACACCGTTAGAGGGTCACAGGACCGGAGCCGCACCAAAAAAACCGACCTGCGAGTATCTAACTCCATCGAACGCCACCAGGTGGTGCTGGCGTTCTAGAAACGGCTTGATTACTACATAATATATAATATAAGTACCCTTTAATACTGATTGACATGATGAGAGAGCATTATTCGCAAAAGCAATTTTAAAATATAACTAACGTAAAGAAATCTTGTATTAATAGAAACCTGTAAATCAAACGTCATTCACATCATATCATTAGTTGAAAAACAAAGTTATTCCTTCAATAATATGTCATTGAACTTACGAAACATACTTGTATTCACCAAACTTTACAAAAAAACTTTAATGAAATTGTCTAAACACGAAACAAGTAAAACGTAGCCAAAGTTCCAGAAATTATTTTAACTAGGAATGTAACGTAAAACTGTACGTACTTTTACAGCGAAATTCCACGGCATTTAAAATTTTCGAGGACTTGCTGTGGATTGCTGACGAGCTCTACAGAAGGATGGTTGCAGAACAAATGGGATTGCGGTTACACTCGGTGAGAACACGGCCCGAGCATTTAAAATGGGTTTGTTTTTTAAAGTCTAATTTAAATTCATTAGTGTTGAGTATAGACGACTAAATACTCGTATATTAAGGCATACATTTTGTTTTTTACAGTGTTTTAGTATAAGGAAGCACCAACCTCTGTTTTGGGTTGTAATGAGAACAAGATACTTACCCATATTTAAAATCCTAATGTAATGTCAATTAATTGAAAAATATACTTAATTACATATTATACGGGACTGCGGCTGACTCAGTCAGCCTTTGACCACGGCCAGTGTAACCTGGTCGAAACGTCAGGCAATTCAGAGGTATGTAATACCTATTTCGTGATCGCGGTTATTCCCGAATAAATACATAATTATTGGACCGCCAAAATTTAAAAGTTAGTAAGCTGAAAATATGTTTATACAATCTTAAAAATTCAAATTATCAAATTAATCTCTACCAAGTAACCTATGATTACAAAGATTTGATTTAAAAACACTTCCTCAATCTTTAACTCACAGTTTTGCTTAGAATAAAGTAAGAATTTCAGTAGTAATAGTAGGTAGTTAAATTAAACTATTAAAGAATAAAAGTGACTTGTCATTGTTAGCTGTTAACAGAACCTATTATTTATATTATCGAATTTACATGCAGATTTGTAAAGGCTTGTGTGATCCAAAAATATGAAAGTTAAAGCCAAATGCATTCAAAAGGAAAGAAAGAATTGACCAAGACAATATCATCGCAAGAGAATTCAGAAAACACAATGTAAAATTTCATGCGACTGTGTTGATACAATGTTAATGTTCTAGTAAAGTCCAATTCTACCAAGAAAATTTAATGTTTAAATTCACCTCTATACTACAGTATAATGTATATACAGTATTGTATCTTCATACAAACGGTCGGATCGCCACGCCTTGAGTTCGGTATACACTCGGTACCAGGGCTGCCAGTTTGTATAATTGGATACAAAATTCGTATACCTCAAGCAGGTAGATGAAATTATGAAATTATCGCGTGTTTGCGTACCGACGGGCTGTAGGTAATTATGTCAAGGAGGCCGAGTCCCAATACTGTATATACATTATACTGTGTCTATACCATATTTTTCACAATGCTTTATAGTTTCAACTCAAATACAATTCATAATCCTGAATACGAGTGCAACACATTTCAAAATTGCACATTTAAATCCAGAGTGGCAAAAGTTGCCGAATTCACCTGAAAAACGTCACCTTCAGAGACAATAACGGAAAATTTTTGCAACGTGACTGCTTGCTCGTAGGGACATATTGTGGGCATGTCAAAAAGTGCGTCCAGTGTACAGCGCCGAAATTGAGCTCGGGCGCTGGAAAAAGAAAAAAAATATTGTGCATTTGTCATCCAAGTCTGGTCTACACGTTTCAATACTATTTTTTGTGCCTTATATTGTTCGAACAATTGTGAATTTAAATTTTTCTGCTGGTAGTGTCAAAGTCCTTTGAAACTACTGTAGGCTTTTATTGCTATTTTATTTGCAATGCATCATAATTCAAATGCACTGTGGGATATTGGAGGAAGCCAGAACGTAACAGCAAACACTATTTATTGTCATAAAGAAAACACTACTTGCACAATTTTTGTTTTTCTGTTTAGTAAGTACGTTTGTTTGAGGTCTATTAAAATTGGGTGGGATTTGAGCGAGCGAAGGACAAGGTTTAGATGGATCAATAGGCCTAGTGAAAAAATATTTGTTTTAACGTTTTATTTACAAATATATAGATATAATATATATATATATATATATATAGATGTAATGTAACTGACTCTGAGTACCAGTAGACCACTTTAGATTAGACATTAACCTACATTACTACAAAACCAATACGGTGGAACTAATCTTCAAACAATGTGTCTCATACTTAAGGACTGAGATGAGCGTAACATTTTTTTTTTATTATAAAGAATTTTTAATAGTACTTTGTATTAAATTTTAAGAAATATAACTATTTTACATAAATCTTATTAACTAACCAACACATATGAAAATGAGTATCAAAGTGAGTCCACTCATGCGTTGTGTTCTTTTGTTCATCGACTAATGTCTTGAAAAGTGAATAGCAGTTTTCCCAAACATCTTTTGCTCCATCTACGCACACTGGTAGTGCGTCATATTCTGAAATACAAAGTGGAAAGTGGCAAAAGTATGTAAGAAATTAAAATAAAATTGAAATATTAATATTAATAAAAATATTTTGATAATGCAAAATTAATCAATTGGCTTCAGTTATTTGCTGCTTTTTGCACAAAAAAACGTTATATGTACGGTCAGCCAAATATATCGTCTACTACCCTATGGTTGAAGATCATTCAGTAGTAACAAATATTACGTCATATTTGTACATCTCTTTCATTGTTAGATGGGTTCAACCTTATCGCTATTGTGATTATACAGAAACTTTTCTCAAAACTGGTAAACAATTTTCTGTGTCGACTGTACGTATCGAGAATGGCTGCGAGAGATCCGGTGACATTTTGTATCTGCCATGCGTTCTAATTTATTGACGGGTCAATTTTAATTTAGAATAAAACTTTGTGCTATGTTTCTTCTACACAAAAGAGCGATGCTGCGACAAGACGGTGATGGTTCGTGTAAATATAGCACTGTAGTGCTTTGGGCTTGAAAACTCCCGCGTATTCCCGTGCGCATAGATCAGCGTGGGAACTTGCATTTGCGTTGCAGAATCAGAAGTTACTACGTAATTCAACTGGTCTTCGCTAGATGGCTCTGAATGTTATTGTTGAATATGAATGTCGCTACGAAAATATTAAAGTTTGGCTTGGTAGGGTTCAAAAAATTTACTGACGTCATGAACACGTCAGGAATAACAATGAGTAGCTAAAGGGCGAAAACAACAAGTGAGTAAGTGCGAGATCGAATATGATATTTCTTTTTATTGACACGTGTTCAATACCAGCGTTGTATATATCAGTGTGCCTCACGTACTTAGGATATTATTTTGTTCTGTAAAAAATGCCGATGCTTTTATGTCGAGATAGGTAAAGTAATAATTTTTTTTTAAAGAAACTCACTAGACAAGAACCACTCGTCGTCACAAACTTTTGAAACGACATGCATGTGACCGCGAATACTTTCTTCATTGAAATGACTATCTGTGACGTCTTTGCAGTCTGAATTCCAGTCAATGGCACAATTTGTGAGATGTCTGATGGCTCTGTAAGTAAATAAATGTTTTTTCTTTAAATATCTGACACTGTAAAGGCTTAAAATCATTATTAATATAATAATGATAACAATATTTATTCATTTTAACACAAATTATGATCCATTGATTACAATTTAAAAATTATATTTTGAAACATATTTACGATATAGTTACCAGTACGTTGCAAACACAATTTCATAACTTTATACAGAAATACTCTAAAGACATAACCATAACCGCTCAAACAAAAAATCCATTAAAATCTAATCTAAATTTCTATAGGCATTTCAAAGTTTAGAGAGTAATTCATTTACCTACTTAATTCACGATTTTTTGAGACATTACATAAACTATACACAACAGATGGCACCAGTGATCATAGCAATTAAAAGCTTCACTATCGCCAGTCTTGTGACTAAAAACGGAGCACATTTCCGAGAAAATTAGCTCTTAAAATGAGTTTACATCCCTAATCACAAATTCGTAGGTCTGACAGCAAACTTTTGTGCCTTTTCAAAAACATTATTGTTTGTTTTACGATAAACCATTTATTAGAACTATTATTTAGTCATAATAATCACCCGGCCCTTTTCCCAATTGTCATTAGGATCGGTGTAATGTGTAACATTGCAAAAGGATTTTGTCTGGTTTCAGAAAAGATGGTTAATTTATATAAGGAAAAATGGGTAGGCAGAAATACCTAGGGTAAGGAATACCGCAAGTCTCGGATGGGGAACGGGACTGAGACTGTAGTTTCGCAGAGGCCGGGGTCACGTACCCGAATGTCCTGTATTTCCTGTAACTTGAGGGGCCATTAGGACATGAAAATCAGCTGTAGTAGTAGAATACATACTTGCCTTAAAAGAAGACTGGTGTAAAATAAAATTAATTTATATTTTTTTTATTAGAAAAATACAAATGCAGTGATGATTACTATTAATACGATAAATATAATAATGAGCTGTAACGTTGATCAAATTTAACTACATATAATAATCATGGATATTTCGATAATCGAACTGGAATATACACCAGAATCGTTCTTTATATTTGTTTATTTTATTGTATGTACGGGTATAATGATATGTTAATGTCACGTTTCTTTGCACGACGTGATTAATGAAATTGTATGCGATTTCTCGCAAAGCAAATTTGACAAATAAGTAAATAAGTTGAAAGGGGTTACCGCGGCGGGAGCCACTTACACGTTCCTAGACTTATGGCCCCTCGCCATGACCATTTGGTGACCCTATACACAATAGCACTTCCTAACAATTGTACTGTTATTATGCTTTACAGTCAAGGTTAAATGACAGCATGGTAAAAAATGATTGCTCAAAATTGACATTCGTAAGCTATTGTTTAAAAGGCTTTATATAACAAAACTACCACTATATTCCTTAGAATCTGTTCACGTTATTTTATATTTACTTTGCATCCAGCAGTATTTAGTTTATGTCATCCATCAGTTACGAATGCATTCCAAAACTTACCTGCACCAGTCATAAACTTTTGATGGCATTGGAGGAGCCTTTCTGCTTGAATTATACATCATTGCAGCTTCAACCGTACAATTCAGCGCGTATTTGGAAAAAGCATCACAATTAATGTTCTTAAGAATAGTCTGTTTTTCTTTATTTTTATTCAGAGGTACCACCGGCTCAAACTCAATATCATCTGACGATGGTGCAATTTTAACTTTGCGTTCGTCATATTCATAAAAATCTGGAATTTTTTTTACAGTTTTATTACTTTCAGGACTCGATTTTATTAGTAAGACGAATGATGTTAATAAATGTTTTTTATAATAAATAATATATACAGGATATAACTAAGTTTGAAAATTGTTTACATAGTTAAACAAATACTTTATCGCAAATGAAAAATGTTTTTTGCGTAGGTGGAATTGCCATTTCGGAATAGCGGTGTAAGTTATGTATTTACACGGGAATTAAAGCGATTTTCGACCAGGTTGCACTGGCCATGGTCACAGGCTGAGTCAAGTAAATACATAGATATATCATGGAACGCAAAGGTTTAAAAGTTAGTATAGCGGTGTAAGTGCAACAACGGGATTTTAACACGTGAATCACTCTGTCTCTTCTAAAATAGTTACTGGACCTTTAATATTCTCGGTACGCCATAATCAACATGCATGCTTTAAAGTCGTCAATCACCCTTGAAATACGGACATAGACAGCTTCGAATGTACTTATCAAACGCCATAAATATGTAACCTCTCCATTAAGGTCTATAATAGAGGAGTGGTACTGCTGTATAAATTGGAGTTAGCATGTGTGAACGTAGCATCCTATCGCACCCAGATGCAGATAGTATGATTTGTCAGAAATGACCATTACAGAACTCTATTCTAATTTCATCCGGTTCAATATTTAAGGAATTAGGTGTAATCTATCTATAACATATTATTTATTTCATCGTAATTCATGTATTAATTCATGTGTTTAGTAATATATAGGTTTGTTTATCAGGAGTCTGGTCACCATAGTAGGCTCTGCCTAGTTTGGAATCCGACAGCCGTGTGTGTGTCTCAAGTTATTATCCTAATTATAATTATTTCGAACCTCTTTTATTCCTAACTAACCTTCAATTTAGTGATCAGTTTCTGTTTATACTCCATAAAGAAAGAAAAATTTCAAGATTGTCTAGCTTTTTATATTTACCCAGGTACGTATTCAAGTTTCTGGGAGGTAGTACCTGTTTTTTAGAAGTATTAGAACTGGAAGTGTGAATAAGTATAGTTCCATAAACACTAATACAGTGCTCAGGTAATATATAAGTATTTGTATTATCACTATTATATACATAATAAACACATGTCAATTATTACTCACAAGCAATATTTATACATTCAAAAAGGACAGCTATACTGCAAAGAACGTTCATGTCTCTTTTAAATCACCATGCATTATTTATTTAGTACAATTACGCTAATTTTCTGATTACTGTTTGTGTAAATAATCTGCCAGAGTTGACATTTTCTTAACTATGGCACTTAGCCAAAAAGTTTATAGACTAACATGCTCTAGTTACTCTGTGACAATATGTTTCAAAACTTTTCAACCTTAGCATTTAGGATTAATATTAGCAATCATAGATATGTGTGTATCTTTTGAAATAGATATTGGTTATAGTCGTGAGTAAAATAAATTTAAAATTAAACGGATAAACTTGATAACTAATAGAGTACTACATTACCAATGTTTATTAGATAATAAACATATAAAATATCACAAGAGTGTTTTAAAAGAATTTCAAGATTACTGTAATTGAGATAACTAGAAAGTGAAATGACGTGATCAACACGACATGTTTTGTACTTTGCACTATTACAGTCTTCATGAGTTTATACACATTGTTTGTGAGTACAATAAAAATATTATGTAGCTTAAAAAAACTAAAATACACACATTTATCTTGCACAAATAAAATATACCATGCACTGTCTATTGAACTCTTCGAAACGAATCATATGAACTGAAACTCGAAAGGTTTAGCCACTAAAGAGTTCCACTACATACTTCCTGGTTTCATCAAGTTATTTAAACTACGTATACATACAAAGTTTTATTTTAATACTACAATATCACAAGTATGTTAAAATTGACTTACAAGATCTCTTTACCTTCTTAGGTTGTTAGTTACAAGTGTATTTAATAAAAACGTGTTAATTTAAATAATTTTCTTTTCATATAATGAATAAACATCCAGAAGCAACGTAAACAATATGTTACATCCTTTGTGCGCTGAGACTATAAACTCTGAACCCACCTCTCTCCACCTTCGTCACGCTGTCATCGAGTTACGCGTTATATTTTATGTTATGCAATAGTTTTTACACAATATAATATCACGTCGTTTCTTCTAAGATACACAGTTTATATGTCGAAAATGAATAAACCATGTGCTTTTTGTATTTTTTTTATTTGTGTTTTGATAACTTGGACTTATCTTTAAGTTATTAAACATTTTTTATTTTATTTGTGTTACGGTTTTGACCTTAGCTTCTCGCTCTGTATGTCACTTGGGGTTAATACGGAAGACCAGCGCTGTGTTGTGGCCTGCGTCACAGCTAGCCTTAAGCTGAGTATTAATCTCGTTGCCACACCTGCGGGCGTGCAATAGCAATGAACATTTTATTTTGTATGCGCATTGCGCGGCTGTATTGTGAGGCAATAAATGGTCTTGTCTTTCTATAATAATTCGATTTCGACAGCTTACATATATCAAATTGTCCTCGACGTTACATCGAATAACCATGTGAAGCACTCAAACTCAACAAAACAGGATTCAGAAAAATAACGACAGAAGAAACAGAAATACGGCTGATTTCTTAAGGTGCTGACATACATTCCAACATGGTACGCAGCACACTTGGTCATTTTCATTTTACATCAGGTTGTACAGTATATGTGTAGAGAGTATCCTGCTACCAGTATCTATCAAAATAATATATTGTATTATCCGTGAAGAGAAAATTTGTACCCTTTTTAAACGAAGGAATGTGAAATTTTGAATTCTTCACTACATATGATAAAATAAAGACCCCCGCCGCGTTTATCTGTCTGCTTGCGATAAACTGAGAAACTACTGAACGGATTTTCATGCGGTTTTCACTAATAGAGTTCTCTCTATAATGATTCATGAGGAAGATTTAGGTGTAAAATTTGTTAAGATTTTGTGTAAATTGATTTAAATAATGGTGATGATTGTTGAAGATGTCTCTGCTACCCGTGAAAAGCCGGGGCGGGTTGCTAGTAAAGTATATAACGGCCTGCCGAATTTTAAAACATTAGATTCATATCATCATTCTGAGTGAAAAATCTTGTTTGAAGGGATATCCCAATGAGTACAGAACATTTTACCGAAAAACAATCAAAAAATACCCCATACCGCCAAAAACTGCAATTTAATCAATGCAAGGAAATTTATGCAATAAGCTACTTCGACGGAGCCGAACGTTTAAGGTCATTCACCGTACCGCACAAAAATTATACCTACGTTTGTTGCGTTTACATTGCGTAGCGCTAAATTAAACTAATGATTGTAAATCCTTAACTCGCATTTTTATGATGAACTGACTTTTGCATTGTGATAAGTATTCACAGAAAGACGTTTTTGTAATGTCATCGCGGTGTTGATACTTACAAGTTGTATTTACAAGAGGTGCAGAAAGCTGAATTTTTTAACCAAAATCCTACTAATATTATGAACGTGAAAGTTAGTGAGGATGTATGGATGTTTATTACTCTTTTACGCAAGAACTACTGTATGGATTTCAATGACACTTGGTATGCAGATAGCTGGAGACCTGGATTAACACATAGGCTACTTTTTATCCCGATATTCCCACGGCATCGGGACTTACGCGGGTAAAATCGCGGAGTGCAGCTAGTGTATCAAAAATTGAAAAAATATGCGAAAAGGGATATAAAAATCTACGTAAAAACTATACAATGACAGTTCAAGTTATAGTGGTCAACTATATAAAACAAAACATTTAAAGTTAATTACGGCCGACATTCGATAACCAGGTGATCTCTAGTTATTATATTATGTCAGCTGGTCCGATAATTGGGCCGCTCCGTTGGGCAGTGTTGTCAATTTGGTAGTCTTTTCCACAAGTTTTGGAGGATGCATGCAGGTAGTCTTAAGGTGAAAAATGGTCAGTAATTTTAATAATAATAATTAATCGTTTATTTTAGGCTGCATAAGCCCATATTCCTTATATACCTTAGTCTAAACATACATGCTATAAAACTATGTGTTAGTAAATATAACTTAAAACTAAGTAACAGTTTACTTGCACTAAGTCTTTGTGTTGTCTATTGGAAGTTGTCCGGCGACAACTGGTGCTTATAACAGTTGGGTACTCGAACCACGAACCCCTTGAAATTTTGGGTAGTTTTATTATACTTCTAACAGATGTTATAAATCATAAGTCGGGCAGCTTTAATTCCAGCCATCATTTGGGTCCTCGGACATCAATGTTTTCTACACATAGGTTTTTGTCGGATCTGTATCAGTTGAAATCATACCAGTCCGGTCCGTACCGTGTTTGAACGTGTGTTAGCACTTTAATAGCGATCCTTAAGAGTCTGATCCAATTTTTATATTTTCTTTTCTAGGAAATCCTTTTTTCTTTCAAACATAGATCTCACTATAAGCCACACGTATAATGGTGGGTAAGATTTTGTAAGTCTATTTTGTCTCACAACAGCACATGACTGGATTCTGTGTTGTATATTTTTCTGTTTTGTTTTTAAAAACTATACCTTCTTAGGGACTTTTGGGAAACTACTAGGAAATTCATATAAATATGTAATAAAAGCAAAATGTATAATGTTGTTTTATAACTGTTACTTTGTGACTAATGAAAAAGTATATTTTTCTTTTTTTACATCGTCCAGGTAAACCGTGCCCGTTAATTTTTGACGTGGACCGTGGTTTTCGAAAACCTGTGTAACAAGTTATACAAGTTATTAAACAGTAATTAGTGGAACACATTTTATGCGGAATTGGGTCAGGTGAAGTATAATTAATATTACTTTATTGCCATGTGTGTCATACAAAGATTATAAAAACTGACCCGGGTTTTCAAACTTATTTTAAGTGCTTACATAATATGGAAAACAAAACAAATCGAGATGTTAGCTACAAATCAATAAACAAATGACAAGAATCAACATACACTCGGGATGCAACCTAGATATTAACTGAATGCTAGAAAAACACAGTAAGTCAGAGTTCAAATAGCACAATTGCCTTATGGGATTCCTTTGGTACATTTCTTTACTTGTATATTACGGTAATATAAATTTTGAAATGCCCCATTTTTAACCCTTGGCAAAAAGAGGGGTGTTATAAATTTAACCCCTGTAACAAAAAAAAATGGGTAAAAGTTTCACGTGTGTATCTGTGTGTCTGTCTATAGCACCATAGCTCCTAAGCCAATTCACATGAGTAAAGGTTACTATAATTAGTGTTGGGAAGTGTCCCATCAGGTCAGTTGGAAGACAAACGCCTATTCCATTACACAAAAAGGAGGGTGAGTCTATATACTCATAGAACAAGATTATACAACGAAACCAGCTACTTAGTTAATGAGCTTTAATTATATTTAATTTACATTATAAGAAATATATTCGAAGATGTATACAAGTTAAGTCACTTCGTTAATTAACTTTTTCTCTTGTCCTCTTAATCATGATAAAGTTCTAATTTAAGATGTCTATAACATAAATTTTCTTAAGACTTATAAAGATTGATTACCTGTGACCTTAATTGTATAACGAGAAGCTAAAGGTGAGAAAATCAAAGTTGTTTATTTTCAAAAAATAATATCTAAAATAACATATTCTTATAATATTATAATTTGAACTAGTATAAAAGATAATTTCTAAATTGATTTTGCTTAAAAATCTTGATCGTAATTTGCTTGCAATACCACATAACAAATGTTGTCCTCACTAAGCGAGTATCTAATTAATGATTCAAGAACAGAACTCGGAATCTTCAACTCATCCAGTGCAGTCATACTTATCTTACACGTACTCGTAACTGTTATAGGATGGGTTTCCTAGTCTTTTTTTATTGCAATAAAGGAGTAGGCGTTTTTTCTCAAACTCACCCGTTGAAAAGTGACGTTGAAGACAAAGATGGTATGTGCCTATCCAAGGGAAACCTATTCACTTTAATCTTGAAGGTTCCAGGATTTTAATTGTCTGGAAAAAAAGGCACAGGCAGTTTATTCTAGATCTTGGCGACTCGAACCAAAAAAAAATCGTTCGTGAGAGAAACGCAGAGGTTCGTGTTTTTTAATTTCTTTGAAAATCTGCTCTCCATCCGTCCCCTTTGGGGAAATATCCCCCATTCACGAACTTAACCTTCATTTTTGCCCTGTTGATTTGTCGTCCAAGTTTGAAAGTAATCGTTACATAATTGCGACCTCTATCGTCTATTCTGTCTGCGTCTAGTAGTCGAATGAAGTTGTGTATTTAGTCCGTCACGGCCATATAGCGACCTTATCAATATACCGGTGATTGGTTAGGAATTGCAGCAATAATACCCCTCTTATAGTCCTAGTCTTGTATATTCATCTTTTAATCTACAGTTAATTATATTTTGAATGTTTTCCACCTCTAAATTAGAATGCCATGCAAACGACAAAATTATACAGTCAAATTTAGACGACTTGATCAAAACGGTGAAACGAACTCGTGAACGGGTGCTGCTTGGGGTGACTGGTCGGCCTAGTCAGCGATGCTCTAGCCTATACTATTATTTTGGTTCGATCAACTGCAAATCTAGCCTCTTAATAATAAATAAATAAATTTATTTCGGATATTGATCCATAAATGTGTTAGTTACAATGATCTTACAACTATATTAGTTCTACAATACAAACAATAACAATCACAAAAATAATCGTGGGGATGCGCTAGCATGCAGCCGCATCCACCTTTGTAGGACTGGAAGGTCCCATCTCTCAGACAATACTCTCAGGATACCATTGGTGCTGCCTAGCAGTCGAGTAGACATTGACGCGCTCCGCTTTCTTATGATGGCATAAAAGTCATCGCAATGTGCCTCCGCGAACATATTTGAGGCGCTACAAAACCTCGGCAGATTCAACAGCATCCTGAAAGCATTGTTGTACTGGACGCGTAATGCGCTGTACGCCCGCTGCGTAAAGTTAGTCCACAGGCTGCACGTGTAGAAGGACTGACAATATGCTTTGAAAAGAGTAACCTTGACTGGTGTAGTACAACGTGCGAACCTGTGAGCCAACATATTACACCGGACAGACAGCGCCCTACGTTCCCTCTCAATATCAAGATCATCTGATATATCATGGGTGACCCAATGGCCAAGGTACTTAAACTTGTTTACTCTATTTAAAGGAGTACCGCAAAGAGTGACTGGAGGTACGATTGAGTAGCATTTGGTACCAGTTTTAAAGATCATAAACTCGCTCTTATTGGTATTATACTTGAGACCATGAGCCGCCGCATATGACTCACAAATGCCAATTAACTTACGTAATGCACCAATCGATAATTTACCTCGACAATCCAGTACATGCTGTGGCGTCTGTTTGCGCCGATATATGATTTTAACTCTAGCTTCAATTTAGCGTTCATAAATGTCACTTAGTGTCTTAATTGAATAAATAATTTTTAATATTGAATATTGAAAAAAAACGGTTTTTTTATAGATATTTTGAGTTTTAGACATTCATCAATTGATTGAATGAATATAAACAAAATAAATATATTTATAGTCGTCTAAACTATGTTAGAGGGCTCGGAGTTCGCGGTATCAGTTGACTGCCCTGTTAGCCTAATGGTTAGGGACCCTGACTGCTACGCCATATGTTGTGACGTCTTGAAGTTGGTGACAGCTACGTCTAGCTAATATAATAAAAAGCGTATAAAACACCGAAGTTTTATTCATAAAGTACATTTACCCGTAATCATATGCTACTTTGTATATGCTTATAATAAAGTATGATTAGCGTCCGTACGCTCAGAAAAACTACGAGAATTGTTAAAACAGAGAAATGTTGAGATTTTAAACTATTTTTCCACCCAATAACCCAGCAAGCGATAAGACATTTTTTTAGACTGATTCCATTAACGAAATTTACTTACCCTTTGAAAGTATTAAACCTATAACTCCAGCTAATATTCAGAAATACTTATATACAAGAATGTAATACACAGTATGATACAAACTACTTTGGGCGTAAAAGAGGATTTTGTGCTTATATAAATGGGATTCTTGTGTCAGTCACCAGCAATGTAACCACAATTCTCATTATTCTCACCGTAATTACGTGGCTGCGTGTATCTTTGTAAAACGATGTAGGAAAATCTGTGTCTATCTTAAAAGAGCTTGTAGTTGTGTAATAATTAATGTGATCATCATGGTACAGTTAAATAGAACTGTTGTTGCTGACAGGCTGAATACATTTGACGTTGTACAACATCACAGCAGCTGTAGTAAAGGGTAGATAGGGTAAGTTTATTAAAGTACGTATCTACCCTGCAGGCGTAGGGTAAATGAAGTCGAAAATTTTAAAATGTATTTCAAAATTATAATTGTCTACTATTCAATTTAATGTAATATTAGGTAAAATGTTACCTTATTGCTTAGATGATAAAAAGCTCTCCGTCTTATGTCCCGGATCTAAATGTTTTTATTAAAATTGACATTGTGCAACCTGGTCATTAGAAAGAGGATATGAATTTAAGTTAGAATGGTCTATAATTTTGTAAGAACCTTTCTTAGGGGCGATTCAATTGCGTTATAATGCAACACTAATTATAGTAACCTTTACCCATGTGAATTGGCAAATGTTTAGGAGCTATGGTGCTATAGACAGACACACAGATACACACGTGAAACTTTTACACATTTTTTTGTTACAGGGATTAAAAGTTAGCATAGATGGTAAGACATAACCTTATGAGTTAATACTATGGCGTATCATTGGAAATTCAAATAATAATATTTCCGTTCTCAGCTCAGATGGTTGCCCATTCGTCAACGCCGTAAAATGCGCGCTCTCACTACCCTTTTCCCTATCCTCAAATCCCACTTTTCTCCCTACTTATTTGACACCAAATTTCCAACTCTTATGCAATAACCATGACAGAGATCTTCGGTCGTCAAGCAACCTCCTACTGCTTTGTCCGTCTCACACAACTGGGTTCGTCGGCTCTTCCTTCCCGGTTCAATCGATTCTTCTGTGGAATGCGCTTCCTCTCGAAGTCAGGACGACTTCAAATCGTTACACTTTTAAGGTAAAAGTAAAGGAGCTCTTATTCAAGGAATTGGCAGAATCAACTCGTCAATAGTTCGAACCATTAATGTCGCTATTTGTACTTATAATAGTATATTTATTATATAGCTATGTATGTATTTGTATATGAATGTGTGTATATATGTATATATGTTACACTAAAGTTTTGTATATAATGCGTGTGTATATTCGTATCGAATTTTGTATGTATCCCATTCTTTTCTTTGTAATTTTTTTTACAAGATTGTTAATTGCACCTACTTCTTCTTTTCTCTGCATCACCCAAAGGTCGACTGGTAGGGAATGCCTTAGGCATTAAGTCCGCCTATGTACTAATGTGCAAAAAGTTTTAATAAATAAGTAAATAAATATTTAAATTATTCAAGGAAGCTTTATTTCTTATAAACTTTCCCATGTGTGAGGGTATATTTAATTATTTATTTACACTTTATGCAAATGTACAATGGCGGACTTAATGCCGTAGGCATTTTCTACCAGTCTACCTTAGGGTGGTGCAGAAATGAGTGAATAGGTGCACTATATGGTATAATTTGTAGAAATAATAGATAGGATTTTATTAAGACCAAGCAGTCAAAACAAGAAAATAAAACCATCAAAGCTAATATAATGTTTAATATGAATCGGCATTATTTAAAGAAAATTTTCGTTTTACCATACCCTTTTACCCTGAAACATTTTTTTTTAGTCGGTTAAAAAGAAAATCAAATACACAAAAGAGAAATAAAGTAATGAAGTAATTATAATTAAACAATAACAGTACTGAATGATTAATAACAATTGACAGAGTTATTCACTCAGGGTTAGACGAATTGAATCTTTTGACAATACCAGATAATATCTTGCCTCTGCTACCTAAATGAATATCAAATTAGGTCACTGTTGGGCATTAATTGACAATTTTGCATATTATGACCATTAGCGAATATAGTGCTCGGAATCGAAAGAGGCTCATTAATTCTACACAGTCAATTTTATTCTGTATGAGGTTTTTTACTTTGCTGGTGAGGCTAAAATTATAATTTGAAATGCTTGCCTATTTTTTTTACCCATGGTTCTTTTCCATTTCCTGCCCTTTATGAAGGTTTTGTGACCCTGTTCACGGCAAAAAAGGACAACATTACGCTGGTAGTTTGCTGTCTAACCACGGTCTTGTGTAGATTGCAGGTACTGAAGTACTCGAGGGACTTCTCGTTGAGCAGTAAATTGCTGTGCACCACCTCGTAAATACTGTGTGCGTAGGACAAAACTATAACATCTTAACATTATAGTTGTTTTAATTAAGCTTGGCAATATTATAAAATCCATACTAATAATGATGAGATCACCCATACCTAGCGCCATCTATCGAAAACAACACGAACTTTGTTCCTGTTTTCAAAGTAGGAATCCTGGATAGCGTAATTAGACTTTTTGTTCCGATTAATATATTCAACACAATAGTTTTGGCGTAAAATAGTAACAAACATCCATCCATACATCCATACATCCTCACAAACTTCCACGTTTATAATATTAGTAGGAGGTGTAGAATATAAGTAGTAAGAACGTGTAGGTATTATACATTCAGCTCTAAATTTGTTTGCACGTGACAGAGCAGTATGCGGTTCTACATAAATCGCTTTTCTTTACCAACGTTACTAACTTTTAAACTTTCGCGTTCCATGATATAATATTATCTATGTATTAACGGGAATTAACGCGATCACGAAAAGGTATTACATACCTCTGAATTGCCTGACGTTTCGACCAGGTTGCACTGGCCCTGGTCACAGGTCACGGCCAGTGCAACCTGGTCGAAACGTCAGGCAATTCAGAGGTATGTTATACTTTTTCGTGATCGCGTTAATTCCCGTTAATACATAGATAATATTTTACCAACGTTGATTGGGTGAACGTGTTAATTAGCTAAGAAATTGGTTAGTATATGAAACAAGTATGTCAACTTAACTAAATATTGTCAGACTGTTGGTGAATCTAATCTATATAAGGTATAAATATAAAATACTGTCGATTCAAACATCCGTTCAATGGTTAGAAAAGAGCTCATGATTTTCGAAGTGCTGAACAGATTTTTTTGAATTATAGCTAAGAACACTCTCAATCAAGTCACCTCAGTCCATCCGCTTAGGGGCAGTGTGGCCTGAGTCAGACACACAGACACAAAGAGGCATATGTTAAATTAATAACACCCTTTCTTTTTGGATTAAAAAGGTTATGGTTGGTTTCAACTCGCTAATTTCAGCCAAAAATGGCGGCATAAAAAAAACGGTTACCTAATCTCTGAAATATGTACATTGAGAATTTAAACCTACATCAATTCGGTAAAAATAAAAAGCACGTTACGTACAATTTTTTTTCTTCTTTTTCCTATTCTACTACTTTGCACAACTTCACAACTTTCTAGACATATTTTATAACAACTTAACTATTTTATCCGCGTGTAACTGCGGAACATACCTAGTAAATAAAACAAACAAAAAAAAATGGCTGACGTTTAAATTACATACTGTTATGTCTCAGTTAAAGATAATTCCACAATCAATATCTTGAAACAATGCAAGTCATTGCTATTTAAATATAAACCTTAGTTTTAGGGTTCTTCAAACGGAAAAAAAGGGTTCCATTATGAGATCACTTTGTTGTCCGCCTGTCTCTATGTCAAGACCCTTTTTCTCAGGAGTGCATGAAGGTATTAAGGTGAAATTAACATCAAATATTTTTGTCTGCGATCCCATGCAGCTGTAAAAAAAGCTTCAAGCTTCTACATACCGCTATCCAAAGATACGGTCATTGAAACCTTAGATTTAAACCAATTTGAACATTTTGCAGGTAAATAAAAACCTAAAGGGTACTTTCAATTGAACTAGAATCATGAAATTTGGCGAGAGGCAAGGTCTCACAGAACAAGTAAAGAAAAAATCTGATTGAAAAAAAAATTATATCACATAAATATTTCTTGTGATTACAAACTTTATTTTGCGGTTGGAAAATGGACTGTTATGTATATTAATACCTTTATAAAGCGTTAAAGGGAATAGACCATTCTCACAGCTCATAATCATCAAGAATCTATTAAAACGCTATCAGGCGTTTTCAATAGATCGCTTTCAATCGCCGAGAGTAACTGGGAGCCATTGTGGACTGTTTGCTGAATGCAATAATAGTTGGCTAAACCCCACTGGGCAAAGAACGTATAATATCTGTTTCAATTTCAAGCAAAGAAAGGAAATATTTTCTCGATAATGCCACATGCATTATCGAGGAAATATGAAACATGATTTTTTTTTAAGAAAGGAACCGTGGTGTTAAATAACTTAAATGATTACAAAACTACTTCATGCCTCGAAGAGGAAGCAGTTGGTCTTGTCTGTTACAGTGACATGTGACACCCATAAACTCTTCTAGTTTTAGAAGCTTAAGAAATAGAGAAGAGAAAGAGAAAAGAATTTATTAGATTTTTTTATCAATACAAATAAATAAAATTGAAGTGTCTGTTTGTAATGTCAAAATAATAGTTCTTTTAAGATAGTACAGTTATTTGCATGATACCCATGCCTTAAACTAAGTTTTGAAATTTTTTGTCTGTCTTTCTGTTTATTCCAGCTAATTTCCGGTACGGGTGGACAGATTTTCCACGGGACTTTCACTGGCAGACACCAGCTGGTGTTATAAGGAGTAACTTAGGCTACTTTTATTTTTGAAATAGAATTAGGGTTTCGAGCAAAATATGTAAATATTTTTAGGTATATTATTAGGTATACGTGAGCAAAGCCGCGCGGGAACTGCTAGTCTAAACATATAATAAAATTCCAAGAAAGTCGTTGCTCCAAAAATACCCTTCTTTGCACATTTGTCAAGGAGAAAGGAACACAATACCAATATTTGAAGAAAGAGAAATGTACATACTTCTTTCTCATATTTTTACTAAACAAAGTGTAAACAAATGCCTAATGCCTAATAAAATAGTAAGTAATGGATGCAGAGACCAAATGCAAAAGTTTAAGTTTCCCTAGATAGCCTTCCGAGCTGCTATAAGTATTTCGAGTTTTAAATGAGGACCAAATTGAATGTGGGCAAAGTTTTCCTGCATGTTTAATTTTAAAGTTTTACACTGTTGCAATGAATTTGTGGGAGTGATATTTCTCTCATTGTAACAATCGTAAATTACCTTTTATTATACGTAAGTGAATATCGTTCATTAAAGACCGAATAATGAATTTTGATTAACTGTTTTAGATATTCTATTCACGTCTACCAATATGTATATGTTTGTTCATACAGAAACAATAACCTCACAAACTGAATAAATATAATAAATTTATGTTTCCATTGCATATCATTTCTTGGCATTTATGGCAGCTAAGTAAGTGTCTTATTTTTCAAAAGTTATGAAAGGATTACATAGGCACAGATAAAATAGAACTGGTGCAACTGTAGCGTTTAGAGCCCTATTTCATTAGAACATCATAGTGGCGCCACCGGTCGCGCCACCAACAAAATGTGTATAGTTTTATGGAGGGTATCTCACCTGCTATCAACTTGTTGTCGCAACCAAGTTGTTGCCGGCGACCGAATCACCCGCTGGTGGCGCAACTATTAATATGTATCCAGCTATTTGACATCTCACTCACTCTGCCACCAGTTGCGCTACCAGGGATACCCCTCCCTCCCACTCGTTGTAGGTCTAGCAAAAGCACTATTAACTCTTCGACGTCCATTTTGAAACTGACAATCCTAGTGTTTGTTTTGGTGTTTCTCGCTTGGTAGCTCTAGACACCACGGTGGCGTGACTGGTCGCACCACCATGGTTACCTAATGAAATAGGGCCCTTAGTCTGTGCACATCATGACAGGAAGGCATTAATTTAATTTATTTTATAAATTTGTTAATAACTAATGATTTACTTACTTCGATTTTATAATTATTTTTTGATGGTATGTTAAATATATTACATAATATACGTTCAATAATTTAATACACAATATTTACAATGTTATTATAAGTATTTTGTTGGGTATTTTCTCTCATTATGAAAACTAGACGATGGCTCACTGTCCGTGTATTTCAGCATAATACCAGCGCTGCTTCTTACAAAATAGCACAATGCTGAGCCAACGACAATTTCTGGTTCATACAAACGAATAATTATACAAGATAAATGTGTTATCATTATTTCCATTTCATATTGAAATTAGACCGTGTCGTGGTGCGAACCTCATCATCACCTTCCTTATCCTTTTCCCAAATTTATTTGGGGTCGGCGCAATGCGTTTTATTCTTCTATTCTCTTCTATCATTCGTAATTTTACTGCTAAGCCTTAGGCTGCGTTTCGCGTTTCTTACGCTGTGAAACGGTGCGCAAATGAGTGGTGCCAGGCACATCGACCTCTGACAAACACCGTTCTTCTGTATAACATGTCCATACCACAATATTGCTTGATGGTAAGAAAACCTCTGGACGACGTTAAATTATTGATGGCAAACTATCGAAAAAATATTTTTATATTACTTTTATTATTATCACTGGAAAAGACTTTTTATTCCTATGACTAGAAATCCTTTTTTCATGAGCAATACGTAAATCAGTATTCCAATACGAAAACTTTAGAAATAGTTTGGAATTAATAGTTATTTTGAATAGTTTGTGGATTGAAACAATCCATTTCCAGAGCTAGAAGTAAGGCTAGAAAGTGTGTGCTTTTTAGCAAGTTGTGTGTTAATTACTTTGAAATAATGAATTTTGTGCAATAGCCCCTAGTTAAAATGTAATAGCAACAACTACATATTATGATATTAACGAACGTATTCTTTAAAATGTACCAGATATATGGAACAATATGACATAAAATTTATTACTATCACCATATTTTACGTACAGCGGGACTCGTTTCAGCTTATCGCTAGCTCTCCTGACCTTTCATAAGTAATATAATTGTACCGCGGATAATCGTTTTCGGTCAGTCTTTATTCATTTTCCAAAATTATTTTTGAGAAAAAACCTACAGTTGAATTGTTTTGACAATTGTTTTTTTCACAAGCTTTTATTCAACTTGGAATGTCTGTTAGTTTAGGCCGAAGGAAGCCGAATTAAATACACTTGAATTTTTTAATTGACTTGAAATTTTGTATGTTGTTTTAGTTCTGATGTCAATGTATTTTTATGATAAGCATGACCTAGGTGCAGACGGCTGGATGCAGTGGACCAATTCTGGGTGCAGTACACCCAGGATTGGTTCCAGCGCAGGGAAATCCTTAACGGTCAATAGTATGTACAGACAGGAAACTTTATATACGCATTGAATTATGATAGTCTGTTTTAAATTTCACCACGGCCTATAAAAGCTTGTTTTTAAAAATGTTTGTGTGTGTGTGTTATTAAAAAAAAAAAAAAGAGACTGGAATGTAAGCATTTATATTTCATTTCTACCTTTTTTCGTTTCAACTTTCTTAAATTTTTGCCACAGTTTTAACTCATCAACAACTTTTCCTATTTACTTTATTTGGTGATAGCCTACGGCTACGCTCGCATTAACTTATATAAATTTTCTCGATTAATTCAGGTTATCAAACCTAATTTTCTGTCCTTCAGAAGCACTACTTTTTTTCTGGAACAAAGAAAAATCTATAAATATTCTTTACACCTGACAAAGTGTATGACCTATGACCTATGTACTCCGAATAAGGTTTGTGTATTTGCATGGCATGGTAAATGCACGAAAGCGTAATAAACAAACGAACTAACTTACATTCGAATTTAAAATGTAAGTTTGTGAAAAGCGACGACTTATCAACACCATATCCCCGAAGTTAAATAAGAAAACACTATGTAAACAAAGGCTGCTACCCATAATCTTCATGACTAGAAACTGGTTTGTTGGCCTAGTGGTTAGTGACCCTGACTGCTATGCTACAGGTCGTGGGTTCGATTCCCATTTGAGTCTCGGTGTTCTTTGTGTCCGTCGTTTGTATGTTTGTAAAGTCCCCCGCGACACAGGAGTAATTCCTAATACGGGAGTTGTCTTTAAAAAGAAAAAAAAACTGGATGTCTTCCGAAGCACGTAAATGAAGTAATTTAGTCAATTAAATAACTATGCTGAACAGAACGTTCCACTACTGCTTGCTCAGAGAATGTTATTCTAAAATCTATGTGCGAATAAGTAACTTCGTGACCATTAATCTTATTCGAACTTCTAAACCAATGGCGGTTTACATATTTTAATGGTTAGTTCCACCGCACTGGTAATACTGAGAATAGGAATGATATTAAATTTATATCAAACTAGCAACCCGCCCCGGTTTCGCAGGGGTAGCAGAGACATCTTCAACAATCATCAACATATTTCAATCAATTTAAACAAAATCTTAACAAATTATACATCTGGACCTTCCTCATGAATTACTCTGTTGACTTTGTTTTATTATGTGGTATAAGCGAGGTCACTTAAGTGAATCTGAGTTTTATACAAACTTGAAAAGATCTGAAAAGGTACGACACATATTTTTAAATAAAAGACCACATTAATGAATAATAAAAACCTAAGATAGCCGTATAATATAATATATGTATAAAAATCAATGTTTGTTTGTGCGTATTTTATTTTATAATCAAGAAATTTTACATATCCGTTGCCGGGGGCGGGCGTTGCGTGGAATTTTGGTTGTTAAGACTGAAGTTAAATAAGATACAGAAAAGATGAAGAATAATTTTTCCATCCATCTCACTCGTGTTATTTGTGTTCTATCGGATCATATCCTTTCTAAAGGTGACTGAAAGTTTTGGAACGACAAATGGAATTAAAACCGAGCAAAGCTATTTACATGATAACTTGATTCATTTCACAGTAGTCAGAACCACCCTTAAATATTTCGAGAATGTATATTAATTTTAATTCTATTTAACTAAACTTTCTCAATTACACTTTCCAAGTCAGATGGATGTAACCACCGCTCCGATTTAATAACAGAAGTTTGAAATGAAAATTCTTGTTAATTCCGGCTTCCCCTATTACTATATTTGTTATATACAAATAAGTCCAGATTCCAAATTGAAATTCTATCTAATCAATAGCTATACTCTATTCAACTTCCTCTGAGACAAAAGGTAAACAAAGAAACCAATGTTTCTCAACGAGTTGATCGATAGTAACGATGGCCGGTGTAACCAAACTAATTACAAAATTTCATATTTCTACGTAAATTATTTACCTTATCACTACTCCTCAATTTAGTAGTGTTATAATACGTCAATGTTTGAGAACAGCTACAGTTTTAGGTGTTTTTAGTGTCACTTTTTTTTTATTGATTCTAGATGCATATAAAATGTGACCTATTAAAAAACCTTTTTCTGGTTTGTTTACCTTTTGTCTCAGAGGAAGTTGAATAGACTATAGTAATATATGCCATGAGTAATAGAAGAAATCTAAATATTGATCTAGACACGCGGGTTCAAGAAAAAGAACTGGCGACGCAGGAGCCATGTGTTGTACTACACGGACCATTTTGAGCCACTTTTGACACCTTCATAACTCAAAATCTATTTAACATAAACATATGGAATATGGTTTATCTTTATTTATAAACTAGATATTATTAATTAAATTAAAATTTTTCTACTTAGTTTCATTGGCCAGTATTAACTTGAACTATCATAAAGAGTATATGCTTACGTCAACATGTATATTGAACGCTTGAACTTGATGTAGCCGTTTTTACGTATTTTTTTTAAAGGATAATGGCCATTTTGTTAGGATATTGGGCTCCACATGAAAAGTTAATATTTAGACAAATATCGTATAGATTTTGTAGCTTATACTAGCAAGAAACATAATTTTACATTAAGATAGTAGCAGGATATAAATCACTACTAGCATAATTTGATATAAATGAAGAAGGAAGAAGAAAGCTCCTCAAATAAAACACCAGTATTTGTTTGAAATCTTTTTAATTTGTTTATAATTTAAAATGAGTTTATTTGCTAATGCCGTGTTCAAAGTATCTACTAATACTATAGCAAATTCGTTCGTGACAATCCCATGGCGAGCGCGGGTGGCGGCGGACGTTACTACCCGAGGACGTGTGACGTACGAATTGGTCTGTAGATATTCCTAAGTAAAATCGCTTAGAATTTAATTTATTGCGTTATATTGGGTGTGAAGTAGATGTGATGTAGATTTAAAATATTACTAATAATACAAGTTTTTTTATTAACCCTAGAAGCCCAAACATAGTTCCAATTAACCTACATAAATATATAATCTTGTGACTCGGTTTATTTTGTTATATCTATAAATTTTTATTGAAAATATATTTATTTTTTAAGAGGTAAAAAAAATAAACCCCCACTGCCTTACGTCCCCCATCGCCAGCGGATCTTGGGAGGATCACGTACAAATTTGGCAAGCTATACTCAATAAGACGCATTTTATTATTCTGAAAATAAGTAAGGTCTTGTGGTCCTGGGATCATGGTCTAATAGTAGTGTTGTTGCAGTAATATTTTCATGACAATTCCTGAATTCTTAAACGTTTCTTAGAGTTTCCATTTCTAAAAACATTGACGCACTATCGAAAACGACGCATTCTCGGATCTAGGTGAAATTTGGCACAGAGATATAAGTCTGAAATAGTACATATGCTACTTTTTTTTCCCGGAAAAATGTAGGGTTCTCGTGGGATAGATTTCAACAAAATTTCCACGCGAACGAAGTCAAGGGCAACAGCCAATAAATAATAAACAAACTCACATTTATAATGTTATTATTAGTTAGGATTTAATACTCAGTGTCTATCGGAAAGATCAATACAAGTTATTTATATTCCGTTATCCGATACGTCCTATCATTAGGTCAGGGGGTATAAAATTTAAAAATCACTTATGTTGGCGTAACTATCAATTCATTAAATAAGTTATTTTGGATAAAATATGTCCATTCCTTTCATGATATGGCCTTTGTTAATAAAATAACAAGCTTTTCCTCGCGTCTCCGCTGGCATAAAAGTTTTTGTAGGTATTAGTGATGTAACGAATGTTGAATTTTCGCATTCGCGAATGCGAATACTTATCTGCGATATACGCAAATGCAAATGCGAATGTTGACTTTTCAAGGAAAACGCGAGAAAAATGTATGAAAGGTTTAACATTTCGCGTAGGCTTTTACTGATCCGAGGTGCAAATTGAATTTTTTCAAACAAAGAAGATCTTGAAAAATATTTTAAATTAAATTGGTAATGACGACGTAAGCTCGCTTCTTGATCAAATCCAAAGTGTTCTAAAATGTCTAATCAGGGTAAGGAAAACATTGGCTCAAGTGCCAGTCTTTCGGACAAATCTGTATCATAAAAAGCACTATGAAAATTATTAGAATCCATGAAAAAGAATTCGTAGTAACGCGTAGTCAGAGAATATTTGGTAGCTCCACTCACAAGTGTTCTGTGACTTCTTCTTTACATACCTCATTTTAGTTAAGTTTAATAGGATTTTACTTTATTTATAAATGTAAAGACCAAAAAACATAATAGTAAGATAGTTTAGGCAATAAGTAATCGGAAAACATTATTTTCTGTTCATAAATTTAGGAATTGAATTTAAAAGATTTCAGTTTTTTATCTGTTATTCAATGTGCGACACGCAAGCCGCCATGACATTACGTCATCACGTCAGTAAACAAACGATGTAAATTGTTTTTTTTTGGTATATATATATTTTATTTTTCCTGACTATTTTACTTAAATACTACCATGTAAAACGGGGTTTGTATAGGCATAAAGTACAAATCTTCCTAGAATAAGCTCTCTCATGGTAGGATTCTTTTGCCATAAATCCCGATTTTCGTTCTGCCAAATTACAGAATGTATAAATATAGGATGTATTCTTCTATTTCCGGCACCAATCATAAGGATATTAACTCATTTTAATTGCCCACGTAATATCATGACGAATGAGCAACATGATGGTCTAGAGTTTTCATAAATTTAGGCGCGGAAATTTAAAGTGAAATTTTTAGAATAAAATTAAAACACATAAAAAAAGGTATAATACCCTATTCTCAAAATAATATATATAAAAAATTATGAGGGAAAAATGTATAGTTGAAGCCAAGGAATTGTATACTTGTAGTTAAATTTTGATCAAATAATTGTTTTGTTTTTGTCAAACAAACTTTTAAAATACTACTAGATTAGTACTTTAAAAGTAATAATCTAGTAGTCAACTATTATTAGGCAAAATAATTAGTAATTTGATTACTCCTCTCAAGTTCGTTTCTCATAAAATATAGTTGGGTCATACTGAAAACTTCCGGATTCTAATTAATAAATTGGTTGATTGAACTTGATGAAAATTGATGGAAGATTGTTTTTCAAAGTACTTATTATGTCCTCTCCATTCATACATTTTTGTAAAAAGCCGTTGGAACAGCGCAGCCGTAAACATTCGCAACATTCTTGCGAATACGAATGCGAATGTCAAAAAGAATATTCGTTACATGACTAGTGGGTTTATCCCTCGGAAACGGTGGTTTTTTCTACATGAAGATACCCTACGTCCGTTTTTGCTCCCCTGGGCAACGTGTATGCAAAATTTAATGATGATCGGTTTAGTAATTAAGAAGTGAAAGTGTAACAAACAAACAAACTCTCTTTCACGTTTATAATATTACTTATAGGATGTATTTAATACTAATAGACTACACAAGGCAATCAATTATTTGTATAAACTCATAACCGTTCAAATTACTGTTTTTCTACTGATCTGGAAGCATCCTGACCTATTTTTTTGGTGGTTTTGTTTCAGTATCTACCTTGCTTTTATGCACAGTCGGATAAACTATATTTGGCATAAGAAACGTACTTCCACAGACAAACCGAGTATTCAGTTTTGTGGAGCAATATGTAAGCTTATGAAATAGTTCATGAATAAAGACTTATCCATCTATCTATCTATCAAACACCAGAATAGGGACACACCGGGTTGCTTACAGAATAGGGGCACTGTTAGTATAGTATGTGACGGTATATGGCGAAATGAAAATATCGAAAATGTGCGGGTGGATGCGTGAACCTTCTACCTCACGAATTCGACGGTGGAGGGCGTGCGCCACTGAGCTAGTCACCTTTTGACCACGGACAGTGCAACCTTTAAAACCATTTAAATACTTGGTCGTGTTAATTCCCGATAACATAATTATAGTTCTTTTTCGATTTTAAATTAAATATGTTTAGGACTATTAAAACTTCAAGGTGATTAGTTAGACATTTTTTTTATTTTTTTTATAATAATACTATTTAACTTAAGTGATACATTTATATTCTGTGCTGTAAATAGAGTTCAAATTATGCATGCGGTCTATTACTAACTATTGTGTATCATGTTTAATAATGACACCAATTATATTCTCGCTATGTTATCTGTAAAATATAAACGAAGCATTTCTTAAGATAATTGTTTATAATTGTCAGCTCCGACGCGTTTCCTGTGTGTTTACAAGTGTGTAATTGTATTTGTCTATCAGTTTATCATGGCAGTTCAAACGCGTCGTAACGGGACTACTGCAAGTGAAATAGTGATAACTATTGTTTATTTAATTGTACATGTTGGTATAAGGTCTAATGAAGCAGCTAGAATATTAGCAATTTTTCCCGCTCCGTCGATAAGTCATCAGGTAGTTTTTCGGCCTCTTACACAAGCTTTAGCTAAAAATGGCCATGAGGTGGTTGTTATCACACCTGATCCTGCCTTTTTAAAAGGAAAAACCCCCGCTAATCTTACTGAAATCGACGTCCACGATATATCATACAATCTTTGGCACGAAAACCTTTTAAAAATTTCTAAAGGTCAAAAAGATTTGATCCAACAAATGTCATTTATTTTGGATATATTCACAAATGCACAAGTGAAATACTTTGAGAATGAAGAAATCGTGAATTTAATCAAAGACAAAAATAAAACATTTGATTTGTTATTGATAGAAGCCGTTTCGAAACCTGCATTGATATTTTCTCACTTTTATAAAGTACCAGTAATACAGGTGAGCTCATTTGGGGCTATTTTTAATAACTATGAAGTCATAGGAGCTCCTTCTCATCCAACATTGTACCCGGCAGTCACCCGTCGCAGAATTAATAACCTAAGTCCATGGGAAAAAATATCAGAAATATACCAACAGTTACTACTAGATATAATGGTGACAAAGCATGAAGAAGAAGATAATGCAGTGCTTAAGAAATACTTAGGGGATGATGTACCAACTGTGAGAGAATTATCGAACAATGTGCATATGTTGTTCCTAAATTGCCATCAAATTTTTGAAGGCATCCGACCAGTACCTCAAAGTGTAGTGCACATGGGTGGAATACATCAGAATCTAGAGAAGGAATTACCAAAGGTTTGTCTGTTTCCATATTTCTTCTAAACGTTCATGAAAAGTGCACTCAAAAATATAAATAAAATTTTAACAAGTGAACACCATCGCATGTGGTTGTAAAAATTGTTTTCATCATGATAATATTCTGCAACTTAGTTACACTGTACTATCTAATCATATTTTCTAACATAAGTTATAGAACAAGATTAAACATACACAGCTGTTCGGTCCGTGCTATTCTCGAACGTCTGTTGTCGGTTAAAGGTCTATATTTACGCGTATATAACTTGTCAGATCATGTACACATTTATTATTATGTATTATTATAGGCCAAGTAGACTCGTCGTTAAAACGTGTAGCCCATTAAAAACATAACATGTAAAAAATTGCAAGACTTGCAACGCAGTTTTTCTACCACAAAAAAATCGTGAGATCTAATAGTTACTTAATTTGTTAACTAACAGCATTTTATGTACATTACATTAATTTAAAGTGTACTAGCTGCGCCCCGCGGTTTCACCGGTTTCACGTCCCATTGTCGTGGGAATATCGGGATAAAAAGTAACCTATGTGTTAAAAATTTGTTATACACTAGCAGCGCCCTGCGGTTTCACCCGCGTAGGTCCCAATCCCGTGGGAATACCAAGATAAAAAGTCAGAGTCCAGCGCCCCGCAGTTTTACCACCATCCATCATTATAACAATGCAAGTAGAAGTTATAAAAATGTAAAGGATTCTCCACATTCGAGTGCAGTGGTTTTGAACTAAAATAAAAAAACTCAAAATATATCTTAAACTACGTTGTATGCAAATATTTGGATGAAGTATTAACATATAATTTAGAGCTAAATGTGAATTGCTTGTATCAAATTCACAGGCCACGAGTACCGTTATTGCCTACTCTTGAGTAAAAGTAGTATTTTGTATTAGGTATTTTACACAGCCCGCTCGGCATAGATTAATTATAGATTTGACAGTCAGAATACAGGTCATAGCTCCTTAAAGCCACTCGGCACCAGACCCACACTGCCTCGCCTCGTACGATTGGTATTCTTTATATGGATTTCTATGAATATGTGCTCACTACATGAACTCGGTAGCGTCGCCGGATCGCCTCACTCGCAAGCTGTCCACGCGCGGACCGCGAGTGAACCACTCAGTGACGACTCGCTGTTGGCATGCTTGCCTAGCGTTGACTGCGCATTGCAAACGCACGGGTCCCCAGTGGAACGCGCGCTGTCCGCGAGTGACACGTGTAGACCTAGTGCCAATCACTGTCAGCCTACTCTTAAATTCGTAGACCACGCGATGTCCACTCGTTGACTATGCGACGATAATTTGTTGACCACGCGACGTTCACTGGTGACAACGCAGCGTCCATCCTTGGACCACCTATCGACAACGAGTAGACGCCAAACGACGAGGCAGTGCTTGTTGGGTGCCGGGTGGCTCTAATAAGCTATGACCTGTATTACTATGTTACCTTTCCCACACCGGTGTAACACTTTTGACTGGTGGTTTGTTTTAATGATAATTTATGTGCTCAATAGATACAAATTCTCTATTTATGGGAAGGGAAGGAATTGTTATTCTTAGTTATATTTGTGCTATGCACTTTAACAAACTTTTTTGTTTCAGGATTTGAAGTCATATTTAGATGCATCCAAAAATGGAGTAATTTATTTGAGTTTTGGCACGAATGTCGTGCCATCTATGCTACCACGAGACATAATAGAGACAATTCTTAAAGTATTTTCTGAATTGCCTTACAATGTGTTGTGGAAATATGATAAAGATGTGTTGCCAGGTAAAACGGACAATATAAAAATTGGCAAATGGTTCCCGCAATCTGATCTTCTTCGTAAGTTCAATTTTAATTATTTATTATTATTATTTACTATTTCACCAGTTACCTAAATTGTCACGAGTGTTTCCGTTAATTGGTAAATACTTGCAGTGTATATATGTATGTGTCTCCGACTTTGATGAAAATTACGTCGTTGGATTTGTCTTTATTGCACGAGTGTCACTGGTTTCATCAAAATTATAAAAATTGAAATGGTGGAGTTTTGGTGACAAAGTAAATGTTTTCAATTATTTTTTCTCAGGGGTTTATCAGGGGTTTTCAAAATATAACTACAAAATATATAAAACTACCTACATGCTAATTAGTATTATTAACGCAATCGATTTTTTACCTGTTTGGTAAGTTGTTTTGGTTTAGGCCTGATGGCGAATAAATAACAGATTATTATTATAGTTTTTCTACAGGACGTACAAATGCAGATAATACTAAGATTTGTAAAAGATTAAAGTGGTTTTATTTTCCGAAGACTCTTCTTTTCTTCTTAGCGTACCTTTTTGGTTATGTATATCTTTTTAATATAATGATTTTCCTCTAGTTATCCTAATATCAATGGTGTATGCACATCACGATGACTCTAACAACTAAGTCTCTTGATTATCTTATTTTTACTAAGGCATCATAATGTAAGTGGTGTACGCACATCATGGCTCTGTGATCTACATTTTTAATTATTGTTTTTCCTCAGGGCATCCGAATATCAAACTATTCATAACTCAAGGAGGTTTACAATCGACCGATGAAGCAATTACAGCAGGAGTGCCTTTAATTGCCATTCCGGCATTAGGCGATCAATGGTTTAATGCAGAGAGATATGAATATCATAAAATCGGGATCAAGTTTGACGTGGAAACTCTTAGTTACTCTGACTTAAAAAATGCAATAACAACCATTCTTGGCGACGAAAGGTTTGTACTTAATTTATATAAAAGTTATAGTTTTTTCTTTTCATAAGAAATAAACACACTTAAAAACAAAAATTACACAGCAATTTACTTTAACACACTACAGAATTCGCGATAACTCTCATTTGGTCAAATCTCTTCAGGATTTGCAGGCACCTTACTCCAACTCTTCCGTGGAACTTTTTATGTTTATAACTTATGTTATAAACATAAAGAAAGAATAGTTAATAAGTACCTACAAAGGGAAACGATAATGTAGTGGCTTATATGGTTATGTTGCTAACTGCCAACGCGCCGAGTATTATGTACTGGATTCTCATTCAATTATTCATACTAATAGACATTTTTTTTTAGTCTAGGTCTGGGTGTATTTGTCCATTAACTGTGTGCTAGTAAAGACACACACAATACAGATACATTTTAAAATGAGTAAGTTCTATTTACCTTTCCTGTCTATGGGAATTCGTTGATATTTGTCCTTAATTGTTTCCATCGGTGGGGTGATTTTACCGAAGGTGATTTGGCGGCTTTCCCTTCTCAGTTAGGTTTTCACCATGTAACACCCGACAAGGCGTGATCATTGACATTTATTTTTTAGTTATCGTCGCAACATTGCGCATCTACGAGAGTTGATCCAAGATGAGCCTATGAAACCATTAGATCGCGCTGTTTGGTGGGTTGAGTACGTATTGCGTCATGGTGGAGCCAAACATTTAAGATCTCCTGCAGCCAACATCACTTGGGCAGAGTATCTCGAAATTGAAATGGTTCTCATATTATTATCAGGGTTATTAATTTGTTTTACATTAGTTACAATATTTTTGTTTTATATTTTTAAAATAGTTTCAAAACTCCTTGTAACTGATAATGGTAATGCAAACAAGAAAAAAGCATGATTTTATTTATTTTGTTTTTTGTAAAATATTTTTTGCTTTCTATGTTAGAAAATATAAATTAAGTGGATATTTCTATTTAAATTTACAATAAATTTTTAAAAAACAAAATTCAGTTGACTCAATTTCTTGGATCTTAGGAATTTACTATTATTTTTTCTGGAGTGTGGGCTTTTTGTCAATAAATATTCAAATACTCGAAATACTAGACTCAATAATTTCAAAATCAACATAACAGCTTTGCGTCGTATAACTATTAAATTATTTTAAGATATTGTATAATGAGAAGTATCTATTTGCCATAAATATACATACTTTCGTAGAATTAAGATTTCTTATTAACATATTTCACTGCATAAAATAATATTGACTTAAATAAATATAGTTCAATTAATTCAGGCCTACAAATTGATTGTACACCGTGTATATGAACTCCTGTGAATCAATTGAACTATATTTATCTAAGTACTTATAAATAAATTGTATTTAAAAGACAATTGAATACTCCTGTATTCAATTGTCTATTAAATACAATTTATTTCACTAAGGTACCTTTACTTGACCCGGATTCATTGCTCTCAAATCCCACTAATATTATAAATGTGAAAGTTTGGATGGATGGATGGATATTTGTTACTCTTTCAAGTAAAAACCACTATACCGATTGCGATGAAACTTAGTACGTAGATAGCTGAAGACCTGGATTAATGCATAGGCTACTTTTTATCTCGATATTCCCAAGGGATCGGGACTTACGGAGGTAAAACCGCAGAGCGCTGCTAGTGTATAATAAAGCTGAAGAATTTTTTGTTTAATTGTTTGTTTAATCGCGCTAATCCCTGGAACAATCAGTCGGATATTAATAATTATTTTTGTAGTGGATAGAGTATTCATCGAGAAAAGAAAAAGACTGTTACATCATGCTACGACCCTTAGGAGCGGAGCAGTGACCGTAAACGCTGGTCAAAACTGGTACTGTCCTTTGTAAAACAGGCATTTTGCGGACTGACATTAGTCCTCAACAATACATGTATCACAGAGCGCCTAGACTTTCTAAAGAAGAAATTTTATGCGTGGGAACACATGATTCAACGTGACAAAAAGCGAATTGATCGGTATAATCAGAATCATATATATGTTCATAAGAAATGAGAGGCGAGTTTAACGAAACTGAGAACAACCGAACCCATGTGTAAATGATGGGCATTTACCAGATGATGGTGTTATAAATACATTTGGCGTAATATCTGGTCGAGAAGACTTAAGTAGTGCAGTTCCTTCATTACCAAATTGTAAATCAGCTGGACCAGGCGGACTGTACAACTTGTCGCTTAAGTGGTTCCAAAGCTCACATGCTCGCTTGCCATCTCAGTTCCAAGCAGCCAAGCAGCTTTGGATTCAATTTCATTACCCCATTTTATAATTAAAATGACGCCCCATTTGTCCAGACTGCGGGTATCGAAGTTCTTAATCAGCGCATTTTTTTACTATTTATCCAAAAATAAAAATGCATGGTAATCGAAATGTACATTTTTAATCATAAAACAGCTAGATTGACTGGGCTAAATGGTTGGGCTTCGTGAGAAGAAATCGGGCAAACAAACTCCCGGCCACCTTTTAAAGAACCAGATAGTTTTAACAATACTCAGTAAATTTTATTAGTACATGATTTTGCTGTGTGTCATTAAAATTAAATAAACAAAAAAAGTATATGACAATAGAGAAACTGAAAATAAAGGGAAATATAAAAAGAAGAAAAGAAAAATTCCAATTTCATCCCAAGCGTTTTTATCCTGAACTGAGTAATCCATTACTGAGTAATAGCCCTTAAGACATAGTTGTCGTATTAATGTGGACTTAAATTTAAAACATTATAAAAGTTTTTTTACTTGCCATTTCTTCTGAACTTTGAAATAAAAAGTATAAAAACCACTTCTGTAAAAATGCAATGTTGTGTAAAGATTTCAAGTCAATTCATCAAATACCGAAATTTGCGAGCACAAGCATAAGCACGGAAGTTGAATTTTTATATAAATATAAACACGGATATCATCTCTTTTTTGGATGTCAAGATCTCTTTTGAACACACCAAGGCTGGGATCAAAAAACGTGAGCAAACATGGTTAATTGAATTGAAAAGCTCGAGTTTAAACTAACAATACTTTCTGTAAAGCATTTGCGAAGAGAGAGAATTTATGCGAAGATAAAAAGGCCTTTCAGCGAGGCCTGTTTGCACAGCTTGAATGATTTGGACCTTTCTGTGCTCAATTACCGCTCGTCCACGCAAAGCTTTAACGATGTAAACAAATAGAAGTACCCTATTCTCATAAAAACACGGAAATCGGAATAAAATTAGTGTTTAATTTGGAAACAGTTTTTTCCCTACCTTCAACCGATCCTCACTGTTATCAAGAATTTAAATAAAAATGGTTGAATTTTGACCTCTGTCCAACTACAAATCAATAAAAACTTTTTATATTGACACGGTACTCATCGTGAGATGCCAAAAGAAAACAACAAGGAAAACAATTTATTTGTAACAGGAAAATTTACAAGCTTTTCTATGAAACGAAACATGTCAACTCATTGTCAGGGAAGCAAATGATTCTGTGGTGTAAGTTTTTATTAATCGGAGAATATTGTATGTCAAGGAAACCTATAAAGTATACACCTATAGTAAGAAAATTTAAGGTTATTCATAAATTAATTCTGACAAAAACTTATAAAACGGGTCATACTTATAAAAAATATTCAAAGTCAAAATTCATTTTCAAAAAAATAATATGTAATTCTGTACAGGAAACAAAATATTTATGATATACATTGCAATAGGGACCAAATAAAACTTTATAAACTCTTTACTTAAATAGCAATGGAGAATGATATCCATCTATAATGGCAACACTAATGAAAATGGCCGCCTCTGTTAATAATATTCATTAAAATAAGCTTTTGTGTTTTTCAGAGATTCACTCAAGTTAAGAACGTTATCTTTTTAGCTTACTCTCGTGTTTTAATAAATTTGTACAAGGTCTGACGTCACAAAAAGTCATTTTAATTAGGTTTGCAACCGATCACAAAATATACCTACGCGTTCACTTACTGCACGCTCCAAATGCAATGAGTCGAATAAGTAAATTTGGACAGATTTGAATTGGTACCACGTTGAGATGACGGACCGGGCATCTAGACATAATCTACATATTATAATTACAAGAAACAGTCAACCCAAAAGGTTGAAAAAGGGTGGCAAAGTTTGAATGGGAACACGTGTTTGTTTGGCCTGATCAACTGATAAAGGGAAGCAATGTTGAGTGTCAAGTTGACAATAAAAGTCAATCATGCGACAATAAATATTAAATATTAAAATATGAATACAAGTCAGGTTCATTAAAATACAAATCTTTCATAATATATAGCGTTATGATAATCTATACAGTTAGTAAAAGTATAAAAAGGAATCATTGTACAATGTCTATTGTACATTTCAGAATTTTGTAAAAAAAATTAAAGATACTTAGAAATAAAAAACATACTCATTATTTTTTAGTTAATAAATTATTTCACAAAGCTGCAAAGGTTATAAATTATATATATAAGTGAGGTACAATGTCGTAGTAGACGGCGTTATAAAATTAAAAACCAAAATGTTTGAGAACTTTATATTAGATAGATAACACTTTATTTGTACATTAGCATTACAGTGGAAGATACATTTACATAATTACATTAAACAGATAATGTACAAAGGGCGGCCTTATTGCTAGATGCAATCTCTTTCATCGGCCACTGTAGGTAGTGTGGATGATGTAATAATCGTGTTTATATTTAGTATAACTTACTGTCTTGGTGATATAACTTACAAAGCAGAACATCTCATTGCAATAATAGTCTTCTTAATTTTCTTAATTTTAATGGACCAACGCTGTGTACAGAAAGTCAACTGCAGATAGAACGTACTATTCATATACTCTTCAGAGTACACTCTTAAGTATTTATTTCACGTCTTCTTCTAACAGCACATGTCTGTGTGCAGCCCCCGTAATGCACTTCGCATGTTCTGTGCTGGGTCGAAGTTATTGCACGTTTTAAGCCCAAGTGTATACGTACTTTTTCACTGAGTCTGTTTAGCGTCGGTTGATGTTCTTAGAAAGGATCTATTTCACAATTACAAATACGACCGGCTTCCATTATCTATTCTATAACATTATAACAAAGCTGAAGAGTTATTTTTTTCTGGTTTAACACCTAAAATTCCAATGGCATTTGAAGCTCAAGTTTTTGAGTTAAGTTGTAGGTAATTTAACATACCTTAGGAGCGGAGCATTGACTACACAGGCGAGTGAAACTACAGGGAGCTGCCAGTATTTTGTATAAACTAAATACTTTTTTTTTGGTAATATACTCTATTCCGTAAGTACAGTTGTATGTGTGTCATGGCCGGCCAATAAGAGGAGACAGTAGTGTTGGGCATAAACAATATTACTTTTATAAGGTATGTAACATCTTCCCTTCTAAAATACAATGAAACTCCCCTTCTCCCCTTCTTAACTCATCTAGACTACTTACACTGATTACGTAAGCTAAGTTACATTTTTAATAATACTTTTACTTTTACACTTAACAATAATAAAATTTCACAACGACCAAATAAAATTAAATTTTTGAACGATTTCGTATTAGCGTTTTACTAATGTCCTACTAATGTCATAATGACAAGTTGACTTTTAAGGTTAATATTATTTATTACTAACTCAGCTCAGATTTAAGAGATTTTTTCAAGATGGACGAATAGACGTCCATTTTTTTACATTTTTGTTATTTAACTTGAATAATTATAAAACACTTGAAATTGGCGGAAATTCTGCGTTAATCCTTCGCGCGGGATAAGAGTCCATAATAAAATAATATATCTATGTAACTCAGCTCAGCTCAGACGTCATTTATGTCATACACGCCATGTGAACTATGTCAAAAGTAAAAATTATTTATCAAAAAATAATTAATCCTCATTGTGTATTAGTTCAGTTTATTGTTTTAATGTTGATTTGATAAGCAAACCTGTTGGTGCAGCAAATTCATCTAATAGTAAAGTTTTTATTCTTACTTCTTTATCAATTTAAATACCGTGAACTGTAACAGTGAACCAATATCGGTTACAGAATCCACCAAGGTTTCATACATTTTATTGTATATTTATGGACGTAATTTGGTTAACTCTTTTAGCTTCCATGCTCCTCCTCACTATACACAAACGTAAATATGTCAAAAAAACATCATTATGATACTAAACGTCACTATGTGATACTAAATCACAGTTACGATGTTGTTAAAGTAGAAAAGTAAGGAGCGGCAATCGTGCTAATATATACTAAAATAGAATGGCGTTAACCAATCGGATGCAAATAATAGTGGGTAGAATAACCATTAAAAAAATTGAGGAAATTTTATACGTATCTGTCAAATTAATTAGACTAAATGTGTTAACTAAATTAGGTTAGCGAACTAGATTAAAATGATCACATTTATTCTTGTTGAATATTTTTGTGTAGTTGTTTTACTTTTCTACGTCTTCGGTCCTAGTGCCCTCTACAATCACAAGGCAGACGTACGGGTACGAGACCCCGCGGATACTTCACTGTGGGGTTACTGCCTATGATGATGAAGATCTATAAGCTACTGCAGTCTTAGTCCCGTATTCTCGTACGAGACATGATATTCCTTACCTTTGCTTCATCACCCTATTCGTTTTCTCTACCCCAATTTACCTTCTTCCTTTTCCCGTCTGAAAAAATTATATTCCCAAGAAGGGTTGACTTCAGACAGGCAGCTGTCCGGAATAGTAAGGTATGCAAGTCAGAATGTTAGAACAATAGCTAGAAGAGCGAGATTGAGGTTGCTCCAATTTTAAGTACCTCGGTTTGCTCCTAAAAAGTGATGGTGAAATAGACCGGACTGTACATCATTAAATCAATACAAGGTAGATGATGTGGTGACAGGTAACAGGAACAGAATGTGATCCCAGGTTTCTTGTTATCCTGAAAGAAGAGATCTATAAGACCATCATCAGACCTGCCGCCCTGCATGGATCTAAATGTTTGCTCACATAGATACAGGATGAAAAATGCCTGCATGTAGCTGAAATGCGAATGTTGAGATGGATGTGTGGTGTGACTAGGATGTACAAGATGCGTATTAACTACATTAGAGAAAGTCTGAAAGTGGACGAATAGCTAAGAAGCAATAGATTATCGTGGCATCGACATGACACAGTGTATGTTATGCGAAGAAAGAAATAGGCTGAGAAATGACGAATGGAGTAGAATGGAAGAAAAAACACATTGCGTCGACCCCAAACAAATTGAAAAAGGGCAGGAAGATGATGATTATGATTACTCTTAAAATCAAAACCTTACTTCACAAGGTGTTGATTAATTTTAGCATCATGAGTTTCAACGGTACCCACTTTAGTCACTATTCTAACGTTTTGCCATACTTACATATTTTGTGCTTAAGTAAAATTATCTATTCAGGGAAAATTAATAAGTAATTTATTGATATTCAGCCACGTTTTTTAATGCGTTGCAAATACGAAAAAGGATTGTTTAAGAAATCATTTATTTAAACCTAAAACTTTTTATAAGTGAATTTGCATTAAATTTTCAGACTTTAAGGCTGAATGATTGCTCTCTTTGATTTAGACAGATGCCTTTACTGCTCACTATAATTGCACACCTGGATGTTATGGCTGTCACATCAGTCAGCTTACCTACCATAATAACGTTAGCAAAGGGTCTACTGAAGTGTGTTCTACGGAATCACAGATGAGCAATGCCATGCCAAATAACAGCGAGATATCATATCTTACCACTGTTATTCGGTGATGCGTGCTCTAGATTAAGCTAAGATTTGTCTTTAATATTCAAGTGTTGAGTATAAGTAACTATAGAAGCCATGTACTTTTTATCTTTAGAAGTTACTTATTATCAATTGTGGCAACCTTAGCAACCGCCTAGTTGTAAACACGAGTAAATATTAATTATACATAAGGTTCCCAATACAGAATAATTCAATTACTTAACCCTAAAATGAATAAAAATCAACATTAAAGAAAAGTGACTATAGTGGGTACCATTCAAACTCCCAATTTTAACTGAATATAGCCCTTACAAGGAAGTGACATAAGGTTTTAGAGAGCAGTTCGATTATGATTATTTTCTTAAATAACAACTATGCCTCAGAATATATGTGTAGGTCACATGTATGTAAATATTAAAATAAAAAAGAAAAGAAAAGTTAAAGGTAAAAAAAAATTACTGTCAGTATGTAGCCATAAAATAGTAAAAACATGTAAAATCAGATGCCCTCGATAGCCGATGGAATTTCGGAGCACACTTTCGGCAGCTGACCCCCAGACTGCCCAACTTGCGAGGGTCTAATACAACCTGCCGATAGCTGCATTCAGGGATCGTACGGTCTATACCAGTGTAGGCGGACACTCTAACGGCCTGTAATATTGCAACTCTACGAAAACCGCAATGCGTTATGGCCGTCAAAGTCATAAGGAGGTACCGTATGATCTCCTTCGAGGCGGCTAGCCTATTTGCTGGATCCGCACCCTGGGTTTTGGAAGCAGTGATCCTTGCGCTGCAGTATCGGAGGCACAGGGATGTCCTAGATCGGTGAGAGTGGCCAGTGCCTTGAGAAGTAGAGGTACACCGAGCCGAGCTCCGCCAGATCTTGGTGATGGAGTGGGAGCAAAGACTTGCGTGACCTAGCGCGGGGTACGCTGCTATAGCGGTGAGACGGGTCTTATCCCGTCTCACAGGTGTGACTGGAGAGAGGGCACGTAGCCATCACCTTCCGGATCGCTTATTATTTTAATGATGATGATGAACTATTATATTAATTTGACCAATAGCACTGACTTTGAATTTAATAATGACTTTATAAAAGCAAATATGGACATCAACAATACTAACACAATATTCTTAAGTCCGACATACCCAATGGAAGTATACAATTTGATCAACAGTCTTAATAAATGAACTCTGTAGGAGCGGATTTAATCAAAATTCATTTCATTCATTTTCATTCATTTTTTTTTTTTTTTTTTAGTTACAAAATAAACTTTCTATTATTATACTTCACCAAGGAACTTTGCCTAAGAGTCTAAAAAATCAATTGTAAAGTAAATGTTTAAAAAAGAAGACTTGACTGAAGTGCATAATTATCATCTAGTAACTTTAATTCCAGGATTTTTTTTTTATTTTTTTTTTTTTATTTTTTTTTTTTTTTCTGAAAAAGTGATGTGAAAAAGGTTGTATAATTTTATTACTAACCAAAACATACTAAAAGAAGAACAATTTGGTTTTCGGAAAAATAGAATAACATCACCAAATTATTTTAATTATATTAAATTATTACAGAGGCTGTTAATGACCGAGTATCTGGATCAGCTATATTCCTAGGTATGTCTAAAAAATTTAAATTAGGGAAATATGGTTGTGGCGACTTCCACATACAGCAAAAATATACTTCAACATCATCTAGCGAAGAGGAGTTGAACCACGAAGTAACTACTAATCCTGCGATATGAGATATGAGAGTTCTCGCGCCGATTAGTATATATACAACTTCCCAACATCAACCGTTGGACCGCGGCCCGCCAGGCATGATCACCTCGCCTCCTTGCCTCGGACCATTTTAATTTTTAATGTATACTAATGATCTTCCTTGGGGTAGAGAGGTGGTATTTAGCCGTAGCTGCGGAGCCCTATTACGTTCCTCCCCGTTCCAACTGGATGAGTGACCGGGACGGCACCGTGGCAGTCGTCGGCTCCACGGCAGCTCATTCCCCGCCCTTGTCGCTAAGAGACAAGGGTAATGGATATGTTGCTGCCGAATGGGGGGGGATCACCATATATGGTGTCTACTTCTCCCCCAACAGGAGTTTGAGCGACTTCGAGGTTTTTCTTAACAACCTGGAGACCTCGATGCGGCGACTAGCGTCTGGGCACTTCCTAGTGCTGGGGGACTTCAACGCAAAGTCCGTTGCGTGGGGTTCCCCCAGGACGGACGCACGGGGCGAAGCCGTAGAGGAGTGGGCGGCTTCGGTGGGCCTCTGTCTTCTAAACAGAGGCTCCACCAACACGTGCGTGCGACAGCAGGGGGGGTCGATAGTGGACCTTTCGTTCGCTACCCCTGCTCTCGCCGCACGAATAAGGAACTGGCGTGTCCTGGAAGAGGTTGAGACGCTCTCGGATCACCTCTATATCCGATTCGAGCTCTCCCGGACCCAGGACCCCAGAAGGGGTCACACGGCGCGGCGTTCTTCCCGTTTCCCGCGGTGGGCTGTTACCAAGTTGGACAGGGACTTACTGGAGGAGGCAGCTATTATTTATTCTTGGCTGTCTCCGCGGCCTCTGACCGAGGAGGCAGACATGGGGGCGGGCCGCTTTCGCGATGCGATCACGCAGATTTGCGATGCGGCCATGCCCCGCGTTCGAGGTCGTCGGCCTCCAAGGAAGGAGGTCTACTGGTGGTCCCAGGAGTTGGCGGACCTCCGCGCGGCCTGTACTCGTGCCCGGAGGTCCTACACCCGCAGCCGGCGGCGTCACCGCGATGATGGGGGAGAGGGCCAGCTTCATGAGCAGTACCGAGATGCGCGGCAAACTCTGAAGCTGGCCATTAGTCGCGCCAAAGAGGAAAAAAGAAAGGAGATGCTGGAGAGTCTCGATCGTGACCCCTGGGGTCGCCCATATCGCACGGCGCAACTAAAGCTCCGTGCGTCGGCCCCCCCCCTTACGGAGACTCTCCAGCCCAGCTTCCTGCAGGAAGTGGTTGAGGGCCTTTTCCCGCAACGGGCGGAACACACACCCCCGTCGATGGCCCCCTTGGCCGGAGACGACGGGGAGAACGAGGAGGATGGTGTTCCGCCCGTCACGGAGGCGGAGGTAGGGGCGGTTGTTCTACGGATCCGTTCCAAGAACACCGCCCCCGGGCCAGACGGGATCCCTGCCCGAGTGTTGGCCCTCGCCCTCGACCACATGTCCGACCGCCTCAGGGAGGTGTTCGACGCTTGCTTGGCGTCCGGGCGCTTCCCTGACTGCTGGAAGAGCGGGAAGCTGGTCCTTTTAAGGAAGCCGGGACGGCCTACCGACTCGGTTGCGGCCTACAGGCCCATCGTGTTGCTGGATGAGGCGGGTAAATTGTTTGAGAGGGTTCTCTCTGCCCGCATCGTCCGGCACCTGTGCGAGGTCGGCCCCGATTTGTCGGACGCCCAATTCGGTTTTCGAGGGGGGCGTTCGACGGTCGGTGCTATGTTGCGCCTGAGGGCCGTGACCGAAGAGGTAGTGAGCTGTGGCGGCGTGCTGTTGGCGGTGTCGCTGGACATCGCCAACGCGTTCAACAGTCTGCCATTTAGCTGCATCAGGGAAGCACTCCACTATCACGGAGTGCCAGGGTACCTGAGGCGGCTAGTGGCAGACTATTTAGAGGAGCGTACCGTCATGTACGAGGACCGAGATGGAGTTTTGAGTTGTCGGCCCATGTCGTGCGGTGTTCCGCAGGGGTCTGTCCTTGGACCACTCCTGTGGAACATGGGGTACGACTGGGCCCTTCGAGGCGACTTCCCCCCCGGGCTCGGCGTAATCTGTTACGCCGATGAGACTTTGGTCACAGCCCGGGGGGTTAACTTTCAGGAGGCGGCGTGCCTGGCCACCAGGGGAGTCTCTCTGGTGGTCGGGCGCATCGAGGCGCTGGGTTTGCGGGTGGCCCTGGATAAGACGGAGGCCCTGTTATTTCATGGGCCCCGTCGTGGTCCACCCCCTGGCGCCTCTATCGAGGTCAACTCGGTCCTCGTACCGGTTCAGGCCCACATAAAATATCTGGGCCTGATCCTCGACGGTAGGTGGCGCTTCGACGAGCACTTCCTGCAGCTTGCTCCAAGGCTGGTCGGCGCTGAGTCCGCCCTTGGGCGACTCTTGCCCAATTTGGGTGGACCCAGCGTCGCTACGAGACAGCTGTACACGGGGGTTGTCCGGTCAATGGCACTGTACGGTGCACCGGTGTGGGCGGAGGCTCTGACCGCCCAGAATAGGGCGCGCCTCTGGCGCCCTCAGAGGGTGATGGCAGTTAGAGCCATACGCGGATACCGCACCGTGTCAACGGAGGCGGCGTGCGCGTTGGCCGGGACTCCCCCGTGGGATTTGGAGGCGGAAGTGCTCGCCGAAGTATATCGGCGAACGGCTGAGTTCCGGGCGGGAAGCGGCAGTCGGCCCCCGCCCGAAGAGGTACGCGAATGGCGTGAGGCCGCTCGCCGAGCCACCATGGCTCGTTGGTCGTCCCGGCTGGAGGCTCCACGTGCTGGCTTTGCCGCCGTGGAGGCGCTCCAGCCGGTCATCGTCGAGTGGGCAGGGCGGCAGCACGGGACCCTTTCCTTCCGACTGACGCAGGTTCTTTCCGGGCACGGCTGCTTCGGGAAGTACCTGCACTCGGTCGCTAGGAGGGAATTGAGTCCCGCCTGTCACCACTGCGACTGCAGTGAGGACTCGGCTCAGCACACGCTGGCGGTTTGCCCCAGTTGGGCGACGCAGCGTCGGGCCCTCACTGCAGTCATCGGAGTGGATCTGTCGCTACCGGCTGTCATTCGCTCCATGGCCGGTAGCGACAGGAATTTTACCGCGGTCGCAACCTTCTGTGAGGAAGTCATCTCGCAGAAGGAGGCGGCGGAAAGGGTCCGGGAGGACGACCTCCACTCGGACCTAATTCGCCGCCGGCGAACCGGGCGGCGGAGGCGCGCTTACCAGCGCCTCATGCCGCCCTGAGTGTGGCCGCGGGTGGACGGGACGGGTTTTCCCCTTCACCCGCTATAGTGGCCCCCCGCGAGGAGGCGGCGTCCGCGTGTGCCTGGACGTCGCCTAAATGAGAGGTTTTTACCCGAAGGTGGTGCCCGCGCTTTTGCGGGCAGGCGCCAGGAGGGTTCCGGATGTCTTAATAAAAGCTGTTCCCGGATCCCTCCTATTTAAGGCGCAGTACGGCACACCGTGTGGTTTTAGTCGGTTCGATTCCGACACACCGCCCCATCGTAAACCCCGGTGGGGTGACGGCCCGAGGGGGTTTCCACACGCACAAAAAAAAAAAAAAAAAAAAAAAAAAGAGAGGTGGTATTTGGAGGATAGTGGTCGCTATTCCTCACTTTGACCAATCGTCTTGGGACGAGTGTTTTAGTTTTTGCGTTGGGTAGGTAGTTTTTGATGGTTGGTTTCGATTTCCTGTTGTCTATGTCTATTGGTCGTTTTTTGTGGTTGAGGGTAGTGATTGTGATGCAGATTTACTACGTGCACGTAGTCTAGCATGTTTGTTTTGTTAATCTTCTTTGGAGCTGATGTAGATGCAGTCTCTTTTTTTCTCTTGTCTCTTTTATCATCTTTAGGCTCTTTGGTGATTATTTTATCTTTGACAAAATAAAATTTTTCGCCCTTTGCCCTTCTTTCTTTTAATTGGGGTAGATGTTGCAGAAGTTGTTGTTTCTCCAAGGTTTCTTTGCTAAGAACCTCCTTGATATAGATTTCCGAACCCAGTTTATCTTAAAAACTTCATTCCTTCTCCAGTTTGTTGCAAAAATTGCAAGTATAAGACGCGGCTTGTTGTCTTTCTTTTCTCCTAGTCGCTAAAATAACAAATGTTTACTGTTCGACATCGGAACCGGAAATACTACTTCCCTATCCCAAATGAATGCTTTACAAACTAAGAAACAACAAAGTACCAAATACATACATATAATACACTCTTTAATTACCGAAGAGAGTCTACAAGAACTTATACACTCCATAAAAGATATTAAGTGGGACATTGTCGGTTTGAGCGAAGTAAGGAAGCGAAGTGAGTATGTGCGGCCGGGAGCCAACGTCACGGTGCCACCATTGTGGTGATTGTTCCAACAATACGGCACTACAATACGGTGTGAAGTGTCACACCCTAGCGAAATGCCCAGCCTGGGCTGACCAGGGCCGTAATCTCGTTGTGGCAGTCGGTGCTACGGGTAGTCTCTCGATCCCAACCGTGGTTCTAGCCATGGCTTGGAGTGGCAGCGCATGGAACGCCGTCGCCTCCTTCTGCAAGGAGGTGATGTCCGCAAAGGAGGTGGTGGAACAGAAGAGAAAGCAGGGTACGACTTAGGGAAGTCGTCATCCGAATGCGCACCGAGTGACGGGACCCGTCTAGGGTGAGACGTGTGAATGCCTAAAGGGGGTTGCGGAAGAATGCAATGGCGATTCTCGCTCCACTGGCAAATAGCGAAATACTGGGGCAGTTTATAGTCGGTAAGAATCGGACAGACCCCTTCGCCTCCCCAAGGGCGCAGGTGCCATCCATGAGGATCTTCCCACCCGTCACCAAAAAAAAAATCTGTTAATAGAAATTACTAAAACTTGCTCGCGGCTTCGCTTGCGATGAAAACAGCAACAACAATATTTGTTTCTATTGGCCAAGTGCCTCACAAAATTAGTAATTAAGCTTTATTATTATCATTTACTGCTTTAAGTCTTTTAATTTCTTTTCATGTTAAAAAATATTAATCTATTGATTTTGCGGCTAACAATCAACGGGTCAGTGCTAAATACCTTGCTTCTATTGAAATTCTTTTACTTTAGATTTTAAAATCACTTACTAAAATCTTAATAGACCACAATGATCAATTTAGTTACATCTTGATACATATCTATACTTTGTCATATCGTGTTTTGGCCAATTAGCTCATTTCTCTTTAAACTGCTTAATTATATAATTTAGTTCTAAATTGAGGGATTCAGGATTCTAAAAGGAATCCCTAAAGCACTTAATTCAATTATAATTAAATAAATAAAAAATAATAGTAGGTATTACATTGTGTTAGCTTATACCGTTACCTTTTGTGAGCTGTAAACCTCAATAATTTACGGTATAGAAATAAATAAAAATGATATTTCAACACTCGCAAGTGTGTGACTTGAAGCTTTTGCTGCTGATACGTTTCATTTGTGGTTACCACATTAGTGTAGTTTCATCGCGTATTCGTTTTTTATCGAAAGTATATAGAATAATTTTACTAATATTCGTATTTGCCTCGAGTTTAATCAATAACAAAGTGTTCGTTGACTATTCGCGTTTGAGTTACTTAGCTGAATATGTTATATATTTTGTTATTTCGTGGCGATCAAAGGATGAGTACATTTCACAATTTTACCGACTTATTTTGATTATAGATACTTTGCCAGGTGCACCTGGCATGTATAAAAAGCTCTCCAAGTTTTTAGTGGTTGCTCTACTTATCTGTATTTGCATCCGACTTCTTAACACCGTTATATTGTGTACTCGTACATATGCGGCCGAGTGCGTGTCTTTTTATTTCTTTAACTACTTTCTCATATGTGTAATGAGAGATGTAGGTCCATTCAGTGTCGTATTAATATTTTCTATAGTATATTTACGTTTGAGTATTGTGAGGAAGACCATAGAAACTAAAGGAATCGACCATGTTAACCTCCAAAAATATTCAACTAGGAATTACACTGAAATGTATGAAACTTTAGTGGATTCTATAAGCAATATTGGTTCACCGTTAAAGTTCATGGTATTTGAAATGATATTGAATTACCTAATTCTTGACAATGTTTTTAATTTCCATTTTGACGAAAAATAATTCAGTCTGGTATATTTTTTGGTTGCAGATGTTTACTGTCATAATAACGTCATTACCAAGAACGATCCTAAAATATTTTAAAACAATTTCTGTTTTCAAAGCTTCTGTAAGTTTTAATATTTCATAATTACTTTATTGTTGTTGGCTTATAAACAAAAAAGATCAAAGTGTACCCTCGATTTGTCTCAAGGGTCTACATATCTGTAAAACTTATTAAGTAACAATTTTGTTTGGATTCATAATTCTAAATTATTTATATTATTCTATTTTATTGGTCTCAAATATAAAGGGGTACAACAAGAGGCTGTAGCAAAGACTCGATATGATTTGTGACAACGACAAGTAAGGATGTGATTTTCCGTGATCCAGTTAGATAGTGTACGGAGAGGCTGCCCACATTTTAAGGGCCTAGTCGCATGCTCGTTGCGTCCCTTTACCACCAATTTTAATCGCAGATTATTGGACAACGTGTTGCTGTAATCGTTTTAGTTCCGATTCCTAAACTGCAGTGTAACTTGTAGACGAATTTACACTTAAAATAAAAAGAATCAAAAATTTTAAATACCCCCCACTCGAAAATCCCTTCAACTATTAGAAAAGTGCCTATGATCTTCGAATTATTAGCTTTATTAATCAATTTTAAAGTCCAATTTGGTAGTTTCAAATTGGATTTTGTATTAAAAATCACTAATTTTCCTAAAATTGTACCGCGCTACACGTTATCACATTTACGTAACAGTATGTAGGTATATGTATTGAACACCAAATATTTATGTTTTTAATTTTGTACATTATTTAACTTACAGTAAGTAAAGATGATAGGATAAAATACTTACATATTTTTTTTATTTATATATTAATAAAATAAACTTTTAACAGAAGTAGTGTATACGACAACATAAGATTTGTTCTTTTTGCTTTCAGGGTTAAACTGTTGAGTAATTTAATTGCTTTATTATAGGGCCTCGACGCTTATATGGCTTCAAGACTTGTATGCACTTTGTTGCCAACATACGCAAGTTTGGTATGTGCTATGATAATATGTGACCTAATAAACGAAGAAATAATTAGAATTAAAACGAAAATATATGAAAACTTATTACGATGTGCCGGTAAGTGTAACCTAATTTGATTAGCAGACTATTAAAATTGGCTAAAGTATTTTCTAAAAATGTTGAATGTCCATAAAAAACTTAAACATACTAATGACTAGTGACCCAAAATAACGCCTTTCGACAATGGGAAACATGTTTTCAAGAAGGCCAAAAACATAATTATTATGTTTTCCTCCTTTTTGCCAAATATTCCAAATGAGTAAGTTTTTTAATAGCTGAGATATGAACAAATACATAGAAGAAGCAGATTAGAATAAAATAAACTTTGAGTGGTATTCATTTTTATTAAGGACATACGGTTTTACTCACGTGTGTTTTTCGGGGATACACGGCTTGTTTTAGAGCCAACGGGAGAGGTTTATCAAAGAGTGAAGCAGCCTTTCGCGTCGGTATCAGACGCTGCACTGGATTGACACAACCTCCAGTGATTTCGATGACGAGGACATAGGAAGCGCGCAAGCCGACGTCTACGTTTCTATTGCGGAGTTGTTTTCATCAGACACTACGGTACAAGATGAATTGACTATCAGCTTTTGTATGCGGAACTGGTTCATGAGTCATTATTTTCAAGGGTGGTCGCCAGGCTGGAGGCAGTGCTGTGATCAGTCTCTCCCACATAGCTCAAGCCACTGTCACACGGGATTGAGTATACATCGGGGTCCCCCACTGGGTCCACATTTAGGGAGCGCTCCACTTCACAGCTGTCCGGGTGTATATAACCAGCGTAATATAATTTCCGATCTTGTCGATGTTTCTTATTTTCCATCTCTTATGTTTTCTTTTTCTTCTTTTTCCTTATTTTCAGTTTTCCTATTGTCATTCTTTTTTTAGTTTATTTACTTTTATTTTTTCACATAATAGATATTTACTGAATATTGTTAAAACTGTCTCGTTTTTTTTAAAGAGTGGCCGTGAGTTTGTTTGCTCGATTTCTTCCCACAAGGCTCAACCATTTGAAAACGGGCGGTTATAGATCGAAACAAGCAGATGTGATATTATGTTATACATTTTTTTTTCTTTAATAATTTTGCATTTGACGAAGCAGACTATTGTTGCGATGACTCGGTGTGTGTTGATCTATAATTTTTTATTATAATAATTATTTATTAAATCAACGATTTCGAATAATTGATGATAAATTTTATTAAATAAAGATATTGAATTTGAATTTGTCAGTAGCTCCAATTATATATGTTCCGCTGTCCAGCCAGCTATTCGCCGATTATATCTACACCGCCGATACGCCAATATGCCACTGGTATCCGTATCCGTTTCCCTCTCATATATGGTATTGGTATTTCATTTCGTTTTTCTAAATATTGTGAATCGCACAAGTTGAGAGCTTAGTAATTGATCAATGACTTAGGCACAGAAGATAGGTAGGAAGGGTGATGTTGAGAGTCAGCTCGAAGATATCTGTCTGTAGACCTTTTAGTTTTCTGAATATCATGTGTATTAGTCGACCGGTTCAGTCTAAGAATGTCAGTACTTTATTTTTTTCTTTGAACGTGCACTAAATCTTCTTATGCCTTGCATTCAGATGCCTGTTTAGATCCATCAGTGAGGTTGGTCCAAGACCGCAAATACTTAATATCATATACGTATCGGCGCTCGCCACCAGCATTGGGGTTTCATTGTCGCTGCGTTTCGTTCGCTCGCCACCAGCATTAGGGTTTCATTTTCGCTGCGTTTTGTTATCTCCCCGAAATACACACGTGAATAACACCGTATGTCTTTTATAAATAATACTACTAGCTGCACCCGGCATGCGTTGCAATGCCATTTTTTTAAATATATATATTTTGGACCAGAAACCCTCGGGCGTCCCCAGAGCACAGTACCAAAGTTTCATCACAATTTCATAAATGGTTTCAGAATGCGTAGAGGACAAACATACGAACATTGATTTTTATTTATATATAGATAAATGTTTATATATTTCACAGATGAGCGGATGCGATCTGAATTGCAGCTGTTCCTAGATGTAATAGAACAACGCCCTCTGCAGTTCAATTTGTGTTGCGCATTGCCATTTAATTTTAAAGTAGTTTTAAGTTTTTTTTCGTTTTGTATCATAAATACTATGGCAGTTGTTCAGATTGTTTCTTACCCCATGGGGAGACATAGCATTTACGAATAAACAATTTACTTTCAAACCTAATCAAATAATTTAGCTCCACAACTCAATAAAATAATACACAATAATATAAAAAAGGCTTATTTTGTAAACTAAGATTGGGCAACAATATTGTAATGCAAAATAAATTACTAGTGTTAATTAAAATAATTGCCATATTTGGCCCTAGATGGCGTAAGCGTCAAAATAAATCGCACTATGGTTTTGTTCACAATCATTGTATTTATGCATACACGTCTTGTTTAATAAATGTTTTGCTCTGAGGTACAACCGTCGTTTTATTGGAATATCACTGGAATCTAAGCACTTTGTACTGATATTGTACAACCTCCATTACTTGGAAGTCTAAACCTTGTCACGTCATCCTGCGCCCTTCTACTGAAACCTTGCGCCAGCACTCCCCACTGAGATGCTCCCCCACGCCGCACCACGCCTCTGGGGCCTAGATATGCCGCGGCGCGCGAGGCCTTCCTGTTTTACCACCTGAACACGGCTACGAAGTTAAATACTCTGCATCTACCAGCGCCGGAACTACGCCCAAAGCCTCGGAAGATCTTCACCTTGAGCCTAGTATACTCGATGTCTAAATTCCTTTAAATATTTGTACTACAAGTTCAATTATCCGCTCAAACGTTCAGGCGTACATATACGCCTGATTCGTAGAAACGTCAAGCGTCCGGGCGTATTTATACGCCCACAAAAAAGAGGCCCGAAAAATTTTGGCGCTAAACGACTCGCACGCTTTAATCGATTTTTAGTCAACATATCCATTGCGCCTCTTTTATCAATGTTATACTAATCTCTTCTCTATGAAATACCGCGTCATTTGGTTCCTTTTAATCTATGGTAAGAGACGCCATTAAATTCTTAGAAATTTTTCAAAAGTCAGTGAATTGTCGTGAAAGTGGGTGCTTTTTGTGAGGTTTTTTGTGTGTGAGCTCTGCTTTTAAAATGTAAGTAATAATGTATTTATTGTTCTTCTGTATTAGTATTATATATCAAATTATCCTTATGAATCATTCTTTTAGTATATCTAAACTTTTTATGAATCCAAAGTTTGTTATAATGTGTTTAGATGTGATAAAACTTTTTTGTTATATTATTTCAATTAAAACTTCGCCTTTGTTCGCCGGTTTATCGTAATGTTTTTGTATGTTATATCATATATTTTAATATATTTTATCTGGTAATTAGGATGAGTGGTTAGTATTAATATTTTAAATAAACATTAATTAGGATTTTACGTTCTTGTAATTTGACTACAGCCCCCTATAACGAATACGATGGTGTCGAAATAGGCAAAATTCGAAATTCAGAATTTTCTAGTTAGAATAAATTCCAATTAGATTATAATTATATATCACTAAATTAGCATCAAATTAAAGGGAAATGAATCTAGTTTTTATAGTGTTTTGTTTTTAAAAAATATAATATTTTATGCCTATAAAACAAATTAAGAGAAAGTTTTTTTTTTTTTAGTAGGAATTTATTTATTTTTATTTATTTATTTATTTATTAGGACAACCAACAAGCCATACACTGATACATGCTTAATACTATCTTAATTTGTAATTAAAGGGTTAAGTGTTGACTTAATTACAGGTCGCCACAGCATGCATTTTGTGTGGTAGATAGAGAAAAATACACACAAGTACAATAAATACAAGTGCTGGCAAGCCAGCGAATTGTTTTACAAATTTTTAACGAGGGGGACTGACAGGGCTCAATGGTTGTTTAGGGATGTAAGGGCTGACAAAATATTGCGGCGGTAGGTGTTAAATTTGTTTGAGAAAATATCTATATTTTATTATTGTGTTTTAACAATGTTGTTGTATTGTCTGCATAAACGGTTTAAAGTAGAGTACATTCCTAGATTACTTTTTGATATTGCAAGACCAAACGGTACGTAATTTAGGGATCTAGGTAATTTATATGGAGCATTAATTTTAACTTGCTGTAGGAGATGAGGAGAGTCGATGTAGTTATTCATTAATTTGTACAAAAACATTTGATCCAACAGTTGCCTGCGCTCATGTAGGCTGCTGACCCTAAAATGAGAGAGGCGCGAGGAATATGATTTCAGTTGTTTGAGAAAATAACCCTGGAAAGTAAGATGACACAGGAACCTCTTTTGTACTGATTCTATTCGTTTTATATGTATTTCGTAATGAGGAGACCATATTTGACTACAGTATTCTAAACCCGATCGAACTAGTGTTTTAAATAATGTCAATTTAGTGGACGGTTTTTTAAAGCCTTTACTGTTTCTGATAATGAACCCTAGCATTTTAAAACCCTTTGATGTTATTTTGTCTATATGCTTGTGAAATCTTAGTTTATTATCCAGATATACGCCAAGATCCCGCGCTACCTCAACCTCCTGTAGTGGTATACCATCTATTGTGTAATTTAGGGGGGATTTCAAGATACATCTGGTGAAACGTATACATTTGCATTTATCAACATTTAGACTCATTTTGTTGTCTGTACACCACCTATGTAGATTGTTTAGATCTTCTTGGATTAGTTGTTCGTCGAGGTTTGATTTAATTGGTCTTGAAATTTTTAGGTCATCTGCAAATAGATAATAATCTGTGTGTCGAAGATAGTGATGAATATCGTTTATAAATACCGTGAAAAAAATAGGGGCTAGATGTGATCCTTGGGGGACACCAGATGAGGTAGGAAATGGGTAAGATGCATAGCCGCTTACCACAACTTTAGAGTTTCTTGAACTGAGATAGGAGCCAATCCATTTGAGAACATTACCAGCTAAACCGTGAATCGATAATTTGTCAATCAAAATGGAGTGGTCGACCCTGTCGAAAGCTTTACTAAAATCGGTGTAAATGGCATCCACCGATACCCGATTGTCCATGTTGTAGGCTATATTAGAGACAAATGACATTAAGTTCGTCGTTGTAGATCTGTTTTTAAAGAAGCCATGTTGATGCGTGGAGATTAATTGTTTAAGATGCGAGGTTAGAAACGGGCGAACAAGAGATTCAAAGAGCTTTGCAAATACTGAAAGGATTGAGATTGGCCGACAGTTGGTTATTTGAGTTTCATCGTTAGATTTGTGAATAGGTACAACAAGGGATTCTTTCCATGAGCTTGGGAAGGTGCCTGTTTTTAGTGATTCGTTGAATAGGATAGTTAGCGGGATTGCCAATATTTCTGAACATTTATACGCAAACAATGGGGGAATTCCATCCGGTCCCGCTCCCTTTGTTTGATCCAGCTTTTTTAGACCTTTAAGTATTGTTTCTTTAGTAAGGGTTATGTTATTTAGCGTATTATTTGAGATACAGTTACTTATATTGCATTCATCATAGGTTTTTTTATTACTGTGGGTGTAAACTGAAGCAAAGTATTTAGCAAAAAGATTGCAGATGTCTTGGCCACTCGTGGCACTTTCGTTATTGAGATACATGAATGAAGGGTATGAGCTGGATTTTTTATTTTTATTTTTAATGAAGGACCAAAAGGTTTTCGTATTGCAGGCTATTGAGTCTTCGATGCTTTTGATGTAGTTGCGATAACAGTTATTTATACAAGCATCACATCTTTTTCTGAGCGTCTGAAATGTTATAAGGTCTAAGGGGTTTTTGTAGTTCCTGTACCGTATCCTAAATTTTAATTTTTCTTTTAAAAGATGTCTAAGATTGTTATCGTACCAGATTGGAAATTTATTTGATTTGGGTTTACTTTTGGGGACAGTTTCGGCTATGGCTTTGCGTATTATACTGTAGAAAGCGATTGTCATGTTATCAATATTGTTGCAGTTGGACAGTTCGCTTATCCAGTCAATTTGTTCTAACTTGGTTGTAAGAGCTGTATAATCGGCTTTATGGAAATTGTATTTGTTTGTGGAGGCAGGGGATAGTGTCTTTTGTTTATTGAAATCTATATTAAATTCTATAGGAGGGTGATAAGGGTCGATATTGCTTAGTGTGTATTGGCTATGTGATGCTGTCACTGTTAACTTGCTAGATAATACAAGATCAAGAATTCTCTGATTATTGTTTAAGATGTGGTTATGTTGTTTAAGGTTATGTAATGCTATAAAGTCGAGAAGTGTACTTGTGTTGAGGTTGCGCGGGGATATGTCATCTATTGTATCATTCCAAGCTATAGTACTCAAGTTAAAATCACCCGTGATTAGTATGTTTTCGTGTGTTTCAAACGCGCGAGTGGCACCCTGCAAGAAGTCATTTAACATGTCATTTTGCAGCGGTGGCGGTAAGTATACGGCACATATATGTATTTTTTCTGTCACATTATTAATTTTATAGCTAATAGCCACCCATAAATCCTCACATTGAGTCTCATACTCAGTTAGGCGAAAGGAATCAATGCCAGTAGAGACAGCTATAAGTACTCCACCACCTGACTTTGTTTGGTGGTAACCTGTAGTGTAACGGTCCCTCCTATATACTTTATACTTTTCGGAAAAAAGTTCAGAGTCATAAATCGAATCATTGAGCCAAGTCTCACAAAGAATGATAATGTCATAATCACAATTAAAGACACTGGTATAGAAATGTTCCAATTTTGTTCTTAGACCTCTGACATTCTGGAAATATACATTTAACAAGGAGAATTTTATATTTATAAATAATAATTACATGCATCATAAGTTTTACTTAGAACTAGCACTTTGGGGTTCACATATTTTCTAGTGTCTTTTTATTGCGTATGAGTATATATTCCGAGTCATCAGATTTCCTCATATAAATGCGTCCGTTTCTTACCCATACATGTTTATATCCTTTTTCTTTAGCCCATTGTCTAGCTGCAGCGTGAAGAGATTTATTGTAGGGTGAAAGATGTTCAGTTATGAAGATCGGGACCTTTTGACCAGCAAGACCAAGATGACTGTTGAGTTTGTTGTCTGGATGAGATTTATTGAATTTAATGGTTGCCGCTAGAAATTCATCTCTAAGCCTATTTGATGAAAATTGAACGATGATTGATCTTGAGCGACTGCTATCCTTGTTGAGCTTGGCAATACGTGTACAGTTCAATACGTTTTCTGTCTTCAGTTTGAAACCAATCACGTTGCCGAGCACGGTGACGACTTCGAGTAGATTTTCACCTTTCTTCTCAGGAACGCATTGTACTTCGATATTATTAGAGCGAGCATGTTGTTCAAGTTGGTTGATTTTCAAGGTTAGTTCGTTTATGGTATTTGCTATTTCATCGTTTTGCTTTTGTACGAGCTTGGCAGTATTTTTTGTTTCATTATACTCTTTTATAAAGTCGTCGTATTGATTGCTCATGAAATTCATGCTATTTCTGACCTCTGCTATCTCTTCCTTTACATTTCTTACTTCGGTCTGAAACGCTTTCAGTTGTTGCTCAATCATGTCGTTAAAAGAAGCCTTTAGTTTTTCCAGAATATTTTCAAACTTGCGGTCTATGATTTCCTCCATAATGTCACGTATATTTTCCGATTGTTCAGCAGTATTTTGCATCTGAGGCGGGGAATATAATGCTGGTCTTTTAGGTTCTTTTACGCGTAGGCGCATTCGCTTTATCTTTTTTCGTTGGCTTAGTTTTATCTTCAGCGCAGGAAGGACAGGTCCATTCGGGCGTAGGATTTTTAGAGCTAAATGGCGGATCAATTGATGCAAGGCAGGATATATGATACGCTTTTTTACATATATTACATAATATGTAATTTTCATCATCGGTTGGAGATTCACAACAATTCCATTTTAATGCCCGCGAGGACATATTTTTGTAGATAATTAATCACACTCGTCCAGACAATAACAAAGCGCTGTTATCGTGATTGCTAATAGAACTGTTTGGTGCGTAGGCGATCGAAGCGCGCGTAGCGTGTCACTGCGATTGCTTAGTATTCGTAGCTATTTGACGTAGTCGGCGTGCGTAGCAGTGTAACGACGCGCGCCGTAGCAGATAACGCTTGTAATATACTCGTTATTCCAATGTTTTGCACAATGTTGTCGTGGCTGCGTGGTTTACGACTAATCCCCACCGGCTACTCGGTCGTGTCCGGGGGTTCAAATCCCTGCCAATCACTGCACGGTTTTTGGGTTGAACACTGATTTATTAGATTGTCTCACTCTTGTCACGCCTAAAAGGTGTGGTCAGTCCATAGAAACACTACATGTGCGACAAGGAATCGAAAGTTAAGCACTTGACCAATAAGTTACCGGTTTCGGTATCTATATCACTTGGCCGGCAACACGCGTCCACACTTAACGGATGCAACGAGCAGAAGGAATTCATAATAAACCTCCTTTGAAGTATTTTAAATTATCACTATCGAATTTTGAAATAGATAACTTCTTTCTATAAACGTCTAGGTATTTTTCAGTATTTTTATCTACTCTCTAGATATTATTATGTTAGCTTTACAAAGGTTTTTGTTACCAAGTTGCCGGCACATTTCCGCACTATTCAGGGCCGCGAATAGTCGACGTATAAAGATATAAATATATATTTTTAAAGCTACTGAGAAATAATTATATATCAAGATATTAGTATCATAATTTAGGGAAATGAGTCTAGTTTTGTTTTTAAATGCTTTATTGGTAAAAAATATGATATTTTAGGCTTACGAAACCATTCTATAGAATTTTTTTTTTTTTTCGAGACCTCACAATAAACCTTCTTATAAGAATCTTATAAGTATTTATTTGAATTTAGAAATAGATAACTTTCATCTATAAACGTCTAGCTAGTTGCCAGTATTTTTATCTTGGCTGTAGCTGTTATACATAGCTGATAGGAGAGGTTTTTGTTACCAATTCCGCACACAGTTCCGCGCGATTTCGCGAAGTCCCCCCCCCCCCCAAATTGGTGTGTAAAAGCGTTTTTCGTATATAATTCCTCTCCTAACTTAAACTTAACTACGGGGGATCACGTGCAGACTACGAGGCCACCCATCACGTTACAACACTCAGTAGTCTCAACAATCAGTGAGTCCCTCCAAATCATTTTAGTACATATTTTCCCTCCGTAACTATTAAAAACAAAGTTAATCCCTCTCACACATGTTTGACTTTACAACCTTTACAACTTGACAATTTAAAACCTCTAAGTTATAGTCTTTAACAACGAACGCTATTGTTTATTACCTACGAAATAATTCTATAAAATGATAAAGGTTTTATGGCTGACGTTAACACTTGTTTGTTTACAAGGTGTCAGATGTGTAATTTTGGTTTTGTACTTTTTATATTGTTAGTAGCTGACCCGGCACACGTTGTTTTGCCATATTAATTATTTCTAATGAATATTTTAGTAGTCAAATAAAAAATAACTAACTTATTGGGGATGGGGTTTATGTCTGAAAGAAGAATGGAGCGCTGTGGTCTATTGACGGCCTATAAAAATAACAAAACACCAACCATTAATTTTCTTAATTCAAAGTACTTCATTAGCTTAACTGACATATTTAAAGTTAACAGTGGGAGAGCCATGCTTCGGCACGTATGGGCCGGCTCGAAAGGAGTGATATCATGGCCTCACAGAAAACCGGCAGTGAAGCAATGCTTCGTTGCACTTCGCCAAGCGAGTGAGGTTACCGGTGGCCCTAACCCTTCCCTCTCTCTATCTTCACCCCTATCTCTCCATCTCCCCTCCTCTCGTACTCCCTTACACACCTTAAAGGCCGGCAAGGCACTTGTGACTCTCGAGTTGCAGGTGCCCATGGGCGGGGGTAGTCACTTACCATCAGGTGACCCGTCTGCTCGTTAACCCCCTATTCCGAAAAAAATAAAAGTTTGACATCGACTTGACGGCAATCGATTATTACAATCGATTATAACAATCGCACTTTCTATTTTCACTGGGTTAAATACTTTAAAAAAATTGTACCAATGAAATTAAAAATACTAATATTGCTATTAAAAAACAGGCGTTGATCGTAGAGGGTTCAAAATTCAGGGTTGTATGTATTTTCTAATGCTGTATCATAAAAAAATAATCAATCTAAAAATAAAAATTAGGGGTCGACTACCCTTAACATTTAGGGGGATGAAAAATAGATGTTGTCCTATTCTCCGACCTACCCAATATGCACACAAAATTCCATCAGAATCGGTCAAGCCGTTTCGGAGGAGTTTAATTACAAACACCGCGACACGAGAATTTTATATATTAGATTGATTTGAAAGGGAAGAAAGAAAACCTGTTTATTTTGGCAACACAAAAAATACAGGTAAGTAACATAAACAATGTTGCAGCTTAAATGTCAACAACGGACCCAATTCAGCATTGTGTCAGACGAAAGCCTGACGCTGGTTTTCAATTGGGCCCAAATGACGCTATGTGTAAGACTAGTTGCAGACCATCATTAACAATAGATACATACACAATAACATTAATTAATTAAACAAAATAACAAGACAAATAATAGTAGGTATCAGTGGGTAGCTGATCATTCTAATAGTCATTACAATAAACACAATAACTAAATAAAACTATAAATAACTAAATAATAAAAAGTGTGCATAATATTTTAGTGGCATGTACGATTCTGTTCAAATCATCATTTAAGTCAGATATAGATTTATCGTAATCATTTAACTTAAAATAAATAAAAACTTTAATAACATCATATGATATCGTGAATTTTTCAAACATTTTGTTATATCCGCGCAATTTATAAAAATAATAAAAAAGATATATAATATAATAATAATATAAAAAGAATAGGTCCTAATATGGAAATTTCACTTGAACGTACGCTCCATGGGTTTTTGTATGGTCTGAGCGCCAAACAACTTGATATAGAGATGGTAGCGATTCATCAATTAGGACCAATTTTTCAATATCCAACTGTTTAACATATTGAATGTCGTTAAATGACCTACCAAAAGATGTGATGGCTGAGGCGTCAAAAACAAAGCGGAGTTTAGCTGTCGTACTAGTCTCCTATAATCGAGCAGCAGCGAGACATAACTGCGATCGTGGAGTGGAGTTATAAAAATAAATTATTGTTCAATGTGGACAAATGCTCAGTAATGTCGTTTAGTCGCGCGCGCATCCCTAGTCATCATCAATACCACGTAGACGGAATACCGCTCCATAGTGTGTTCGATGTTAAGTATTTGGGAGTACGATTTACTACAGATTTATATTTTAGAAATCATATCATTTAAGCTTGTAAAAAATCATACCGCAATCTAGGAATGGTCTTACGGTTAGCAAACAAATTTACAAACATCGGTGCGTTGAAATCATTATACGAGGCTCTCGTGAGAAGTCATTTAGAGTGCAATGCTGTTCTTTGGTCCATTGTTGTACCCAACGTTATTTGTATTAGGTATGACAGGCTATTACAAGCTAGAAGTAAGAAGGGAAGTTGCGCTCGCCATTTACATATTCAAAGTGTTGTTTCGTGGTAAACCCAGGCGTACTGCGAATATTGGAGTTGTGTGCGGTGGCGGCTGCCGCCGCTGCTGTGTGTCCCACGCGCGCGCACCAACCTATTGCAACACGCGCCGCTGAGGCGCGCGCTGCGCGTGCTTAATGCGATGTTTGGACATATTGATTTATTTAACTGTACTCTGAATAAATTCACAAGGGCAGCTTACTGTAAATTATCCCTACCCTTAGTAACCTTAAGTATGTAACTACACTATTGTATTGGGTAGTACCCTGTGATGATAGTTGTATGTGGTAAATAAATAAATAAATATTTTGCGGTTCGAAAGGTGACTTTGTCATAAATTGATGTATGGGAGATGTATTTTTAGAACTGCAAAGTTAAGTTTGTCTTCCAAAAAAGACGGGCAAAACTCTTCGAGAATTGATTCCCAAGATGGACTTACTATCTACATACAGGTTTGTTTTCTTATGGAACCCTCGGTTGTTGTTAGACTAATGGAGTCTAGGTTGATAATAGAGTCATGTGTAGGTATTTTCATAAAAAGTCTAAATATGTCTATTCCTATTGTAGGACGCTTTAAAACAACCTATGTTTAGCTTGGGTTTAAATAACACGGTGCAATGTCATGAATCTTATTATCATAATTAAAGTTCTTAAAAACCTGTAACTCTAACAATATTCTTAATCCATATTGTTTTCAACAAAATATTGTTTACAGAATAGACGCAGAATATGAAATATATCTGACCTCTTAAAGTATTTAGGACCGAAGAACAACCATTTACCCACAATCGTTCTCACTTATTCTTGTGAGATAACACCAGAACAGTAAACATCTTTAAAGTAGATTTATGGCTCTCATAAAATAGAGGAATAGTGGTAATACTGTTGGTGCCTTTAGTTTTATGGGTGACTACAAACAACACGTTACAGATTCAAATTTTTTCCTTGTTTGTAGTATAAAAAGGTGATTTATATGATTATGGCTATATTGTCTTGGTCATGATGACTACAGTTATTAACGGTTGCGCAAAATAGTATTGTGTATTTAGCGACAAAATAAAATGGATAAGAGTGGAAAGAAGATATCTGGTATGGACTTGATGCGGAAGGCGGAGGACCGGGTGCTATGGCCCACATCCAGAGAGACCTATGTGGATCAGTGGTCTGCAACAGGCCGATCGGTTTTTTTGCTAAAAACATTGTATCCATCTTCACAAATCACAATGTATCATAGTAAAATACACTTCATAAATGAGGATTTCATGTAATTTGTGGGAGATTTGGTGTCTAATCTAAGCCAAAGCCAAGCCAATTTTAGAGCAGAATACACAATTTTACATTTAAAAAAGTTAAATACAAAGGATAATAATATAATAACAAGAATAATAAGAGTTCGTGTGTGGTGTGTTGATGATGAAGCGTGAATAATGCTAATAAAACATTGTAAAAAAAAAAATATAGGGCGAGGGAGCTAGGGTAAGGGATACCGACAGTCTCGGATGGGGAAACGGGACTGACACTCATTGAACTTGAAGAGGCTTGGGTCGCGTACCCGAATGTCCGTCATTCGGGTACGTGACACCAGCCATCATTTAATGTAGAAAAAAGATACACAGATACCTTGTTATGAATCATATTCCCATATTGATACAATAAAAAAATTATATCACTATATATAAGTCCCCTGCCGCGTCTGTCTGTCTGTCTGTCAATTCGCGATAAACTGAAAAGCTACTGAACGGATTTTCATGTGGTTTGCACTAATAGAAAGAGTGATTCATGAGGAAGGTTTAAGTGTGTGTGTTTAAGGTGTAAGTGTATAATTTGTACCCAAGCGAAGCCAGGGCGGGTTGCTAAAGTAGGTTAAAGGTGTCTACTGTTCTCTGCACCTAACATTAATTCCGTAACAACTCGTTTTCATAACCAACATTGACCTATGTATGTAATGAAAAAACCTCAATAAACAAAAGCAAATGCATGGAAATACACCAAATTAAAAGTAAAACTCCTCTTAATGTAAAAGCGTTGCATGGCAAACAAGACAAAACTTTGCTACGAAAGCTTGTTTTGTTCACAGAATTTAAGTTAATCTAAAAGGAAATGGCATTTGAAAGCTTAAGAAATATTGTTAAAGTGTCCGCATAAATACAAACATATAAATTTTATAGGATTACCTTGTGTTTTCTATACAATGCCTACCATGAAATATTTCAGACTAGCAGTTCCTGCGCGGCTTCGCTCACGTGTACATCATCAATACAAATAAATAAAATTGAAGTGTCTGTTTGTAATGTCAAAATAATAGTTTTTTAAGCTCATGCAGTTATTTCCCCAATACCTATGCCTAAAAATCAGTTTTTAAATTTTTGTCTGTCTGTCGTTCTGCCTGTCTGTCTGTCTGTTTGTTACGGCTAATCTCCGGAACGGGTTTACCAATTTTTACGGGACTTTCACTGGTAGACAGATGATGTTATAAGGGGTAACTTAGATTACTTTTATTTTCCCAGCACGCTTCACTGAGGAACTCTAAAAGCAATAATTCACTGATTATAAGTGTGGATTTTTAGCATTTTGGTAGAGGTGCGTATTCTAGAGATCTGAATTATTTTTAGATGTGTAATTCGGGACTCAATCGCAATAATATTTAAAAGGTACAATACCTCTTGGTTAACCGACGTTTCGATCGAATTGCACCGATCGTGGTCACGAGTGGACTGGTCTGTCTGAATTATTTGTTTTCGGGCACTTAAGTAAGATTTTATTAAATGTAGAACATTCATTCTCACTCCGTAAGCATACAAGTCAAATGCTTCACTTCTCTCTATAAAAATAGCACAGGCTTGTCTTTTTCTATATACTGCAATTATGAATATTTTTATGTTTCTGAATTCCAGCCTGTTTATTAGCTAACATGAATATGCCATGAATCTTCTGACACCTATGCAGTTGCTGATTTATTCTACAAAATTCGATAACTTATTTAATGCTGTTCTTGCCTCTTTAATAGAAACCCATGGAACGCTATTTCAAAATCAATAACAATGTTAAAAGTATATAACCAAAATTCACCAAAACACCAAAACCAAACATCTGACACCTTCTAAACAAACTAGTTTTAACGTCAGCCATAAAACCTTAATCATTTCATAGAATTATTTAGTAGGTAATAAACAATGGCGTACATTGTTAAAGACGGTGACTTTCTTTTTGAGCTTTAGAGGTAATTAGTCGAATTAATTCGAAGGTAATTATTTATCGAGTTGTATAGCTTGTAAAATCAACTCGTTGACCGAAACTCACTGATGGATCTAAACAGGCATCTCAACACAAGGCATAAGAAGATTCAGTGTACGTTCAGATAGAAAATAAAGGAATGCTGCCCTTCCTGGACGTACTAATTGTGGCTGGAACGGTCCACTAATACACACGGTATTCAGAAAACCGAAACACACACGGACAGATACCCTCGAGTTGACTCCCAACACCATCCTTTTTACCTATTTACTTTGCCTAAGTCATTGATCAACTAAATTCTCAAACTGTGCAATTCATAATATCTAGAAAAAGAGATGAAACATCTATACCATATGTACAGGAATCTGTCCAAATCAACGAGAGCCATAATTCAGCCTTAAAGTTTAAAAAGTTCATTCAAATGCAGTTAATTCCTAAACAATAATTTTTTTCGTATTTACAACGAAGTAATAAACGTGACTGAATATTAATAAATGATTTATTAATTTTCCCATAATAGAAAAATTCAATTACTTAAGCACAAAATATGTAGGCATGGAAAAACATGAGAATAGATTAGACAACAGAGATAAAACAGAGTGACTAAGTGGGTACCGTTCAAACTCACAATGTTAAAATAAAAACTTATTAAAACTATCAACACCTTGTAAAGTAGGGTTTTGATTTTAAAAAGGCATCATAATCATCGTCTTCCCCTGCCCTTTTGTCAATTTATTTGGGGTCGATGCAGTGTTTTTTTTTTCTTAAATTTTTGTCATTCATTTATAATTTCTATGCTTATTTCTTCACATACCATCCAACCGATAACCTATTCCTCCTCAGCTGTTTGTCCACTATCAGACTTTCTCTAATGGAATTATTGCGCATCTTGTACATCATAGTCATACCACATATCCATTTCAATATTCACATTTCATCTACATGCAGGCATCTCTTATCCGTTATCTTTGTGAGCCAACATTCAGATCCATGCAGGGCGGCAGGTCTGATGATCGTCTTATAGATCTCTTATTTCAGTTTAACAGCAAAACTGGGATCACATTCTGTTCCTGTTACCTGTTACCACTTCATCTACCTTGTATTGATTCGATGATGTACAGTCCGGTCTATTTCACCATCGCTTTTTAGAAGAACCGAGGTACTTGAAATCGGAGCAAACTGGTATAGCTATTCCATTTAGTGAACTGGAGAGACCACCGAAATCACAGAACATGTTTTCAGTTTTGGCAATGCTGATTTTCAACCATACTATTACATTGCCAATGGCAACAAGCAAAGATTGAGAACGTCTGCTTGCAATTGGTTTAGAGAAAAACATATATATTTATATAAGTATAGATGACATCATTGCCACTTTTTGGACGATAACGAGGCAACCTGCAATAGGGCCTCGCCATCATTATTTCAATTACTAAACTCCCGTTCATCATGCACTCTTACACAATCTTCATTCGCTACTCTTACGCGTCCATTAAAGTATCAACATTCCCAACATAACCGTGTCAATATTTTGTCACAGTTTTTCTTTCAGTTCATTCTTGCATACAGTTTGAGGTGCATTCTCCCGTACTACTTTTACAACTATCACACACTCTTTCACAACACTATCCAACACTACTCCCACCTATTTTTCTTACCATCACTCCCATATAATTAAACATGTATCCCTCTCCAATCTATTTAGCTTTGGTGTCCTTCCATTTCGTTTCTTGCGAGTGTGCCAAATTTATGCTTCTCCTTTTCAACATATCGACTATCTCTCTCACTCTTCTAGCCATTATTCCAACATTCTAACTTGCATACCTTACTCTTCCAGCCAGCCGCCTGTCTGAAGTCAATTTTTCTTGGAAATATAATAGTTTTCAGACGGGAAAAAAGAAGAAAATAAATTGGTTTAAAGAAAGCGGATAGAGTGAGAAAGTGAGAGTAAGGGATACCATAAATCTCACACCAGAAAATGGGAATAAGACTGCAGTAGCTTGAAGATGACAGGGTCGCGTACCCGTATGTCCACGCCCTGTGATTATAGAGGCCACTAGAGCAGATACATTAACGGCAAATTTTACAGAGTAATTCTATTTTAATTATTCTTCTTATTCAGTATACATAGAAATTGGTCCTTTTCCCATCGATGCCATAGAAAAGTAAAAAAAAACTACACTTAAAAAATTTTAAAATTTTAATTTAGTTCGCTAACTTATTTGTTCTAACTTAGTTATTAATTGTTTTTAAACTTTCGCGACTTTGATACGTATTAGTGACTGTCTGAGAGTGGACTGTCCACTCGTGACCACGATCTGTGCAATTCGATCGAAACGTCGTAATCAAGAGGTATTGTACTTTTTAAATATAATCGCGATTAAGTCCCGAATTACACATCTAATTAGTTATTAATGTTGAATTTTCTTGTTTTGTCTATTTATTTCTAAATATATTATAATGCCTGTAGTTTTGTGGTTGACAAACCAAAGGTGGATGATCGCCTTTCTTGTCAATTCAATTTAAAGACTTTAAAATCGCCTACAATCGTCTACAATCTTAGTGTATCACAAGAATGTTAAGAATCAACGTAACTGTGCAGAACAGATTAAGAGTTGATCATATAATTTACCACATCGTGTAGAGGCCAATATTTAAATAGCAAATAAGCTTCTTAAATAGTTAGTTCCAAATAGTGACAGGATTCAGGATTCAAAAGAGTAGCCTGTCAAGCCTTCGATTATATATATCAAAATATATAGTAGTGTATTACAGCGTTCTACATTCCACCGGTAACACTTATAAGCTGTAGAGCTCTTTGAAAACACATACTACACGTAAATAAAAAAAAATGATATTTCAAAACTCACAAGTGTGTGACTTGAAATATTTGTTACTAATACGTTTTATTTGTGGTTACCACATTAGTGTACTTTCGCCAAGACTTTGTTTTTTATCGAGAGTGTACAGAATAATTTTACTAATATTTATTTTATCTTTAAGTGCAATATCTATCAAACATGTTGGACTGTTTTATTGGAGTTACTTAGCTGAATATGTTATATATTTTATTATTTCTTGGCAAACAAAGGATGAGTACATTTTAAAATTTTACCAACGTGTATTGATTATAGATATTTTGCCGTGTGCACCAGATACATATAAAAAGCTCTCAACTTTTTTAGTGGTTATTCTACCCACTATTTTTTGCGTCCGACTTGTTAATACCATTCTATATTGTATATATCATCACGATTGCTTCAACTTTAGTTTCTACTCTTACAACATCTTAACTCTGATTAGAGATGTAGGTCCATTCAGTATCGTAATGATATTTTCTATAATATATTTACGTTTGAGAATAGTGAGGAAGAGCATGGAAGCTAAAGGACTTAACCACATTCACGTTCAAAATTATGCAATAAGGAATTACATGGCAATGTACGAAACCTTGGTGGATTCTGTAAGCGATATTGGATCACCGTTAAAGTTCACGGTATTTAAAATGAAATACTTATGTAATAGTTACAATGTTTGTAATTCTCATTTGGACGTAAATAATTGATTCTGGTATATTTTCTGTTCACAGATCTTTATCCTCATAATAATTTCAATGGCAAGAACGACCGTTTCATATTATGTAACGATTTCCTTTTTCAAAGTTTCTGTAAGTTTTAATTATTGTTAATGACTAAGTATGTTTTTTTTTGCCTTACTTTATATTTCTTTATGAAGAACAAAGTTGTATGTTGACATTTGGGTCAACGCACAGGCATTCGTCTGAAACGTTCGTGTTTGGGAAATTGTGACTGATTAGATACTATAAACTTTTAGGTAGATTTCGAAGAAAAGTCTACCTATTGGTTTTGTACCACTTGTCGAGGTTTCTTTAGGGGTAACGCCCATTCCCATGAGAAGGCAATAAACAACAATATAGAACAGGTCCATTGAGGCTGATTTCACATCAGTCATTGATCGTATTGGCATGTCTCCTACCGTGAGATTGGGGTAATTTTTTGTGGAGGCTTTCTACCTCTTGGTCCGAGCGGTTAAGCCGAAACCACCGATATTACTTCATATGGAAGTGAAGTTGCGGGTCGCAGAGGTTATTTTCTATCTCTACCGTGTGTTGTATCGGGTTAATTGACCAACGCCCGAGACTCGACAATGACCTTTTACAGTTGGCTTGGCCTCATCTCAACCAACCCTTCTCCTTTTGCATACGGGCTTGGGATCGTCAACGGCGGAGTTTGAAAATCCAGAACATTTCTAAAATCTAAATTCAACCTGAGACGTAAACGAAATCTTTAATAGCATGTGTCAATTCCTTGACGATGACATTTAAAAACAAAACATTATATTATTAAAAGTGGACTTTTACCACAATTGAAATACTATTTATTTGTATATTATTTTACATGTATAGTTATAATAAACAAAGTAATTTCACTGATACATTTTAGGGCCTCAAAGCTGATGTCTTTTTGAGATTGGTATCGAGTTTGTGGCCAACATATGCATGTGTGATATGTGCTATGATAATATGTGACCTAATAAACGAGGAGGTGATTACAATTAAAACCAAGATTTATCAAAAATTAATGCAGTGTACCAGTAAGTGTAAATTTGTTTTTTTGATGCGATAACATGTTTAGTAAATATGAAATCAAACCTCAGTATTACAATATTAGAATACAATATGTGTATATTTGGGACAGTGGCTTTTGTGTGTGTGCAAAGAGTAACTAAGCACATAGTGAATACACACATAGTAGCCGGGCTTAATCGGGCACGCTACACCGTCCAAAAAATAAACCACACAGAAGGAACTGAAAGCGGAAAATAATAAAACTTGTTAGACTAAACTTTTTTTACTAATGTAAACACAGAAATTATTTGAGTAGGCGCTAAACAAGCAAACAAGCGAATTAATTATGTATTATGTAAAAAATGCGTGGCGTCCCTTTGCAGGTTTTTGAATTTCATTTTGCTGTGTCAGTTCTACAGAGGTTTATACATTTATGTTTCACAGATGAGCGAGTGCGATCTGAGTTGCAGCTGTTCCTGGATGTGATTGAGCAACGCCCTCTGAAGTTCAGCTTGTGGGGCGCATTGCCATTTAATCTTAAAGTAGCTCTAAGTTTTTCTTCGTTCTGTATCATAAACATTATGGCAGTAGTTCAGGTTGTTACTCTCTATAGAACATGAACAAATAGACAACCGTTTACTTGAATATGGTAGGGTTCGAATTATCTCATTGTTAGTAGAATATATAGATATAAATTTTATAATTGAAAAGCTATTTTGGTATTACCTTGCTGCACCTACATCGTCGCTTTTACACAATTTTATAGCAATACTATTTGAATATTTTAATGCGTAGAAAACGTAAAACCACAGAGACCGTGTGATAAACAACTATTACTGCGCTAGCCACTATTATAATCAGTTTATTCTACGTTACATGACGTAAAACAAAAAAAAAACAGCATAATTTAATACGAGAATAAAAACGTTACGTATGTTTAGGAAATAAAAGTCTTAGATGCACACCTGTTGATGAGTCGCGATTAATTTGTTTCTCAATATCTTAGATAAGGGAAAATATTGTTTTTTCGGGGTTCCGTTCCTCAAAAGGAAAAATGGAACCCATATAGGATAACTTATCTATAATATGTATGTATTTAGAAATATATAAGTATGTTTATAAGTGTTATGTATTAGAGAGATGCACTGTCTTGCCGGATATAGGGATCAGGAATAATACACTACTTCGCTGTACTACGTATATTGGCCGACTGCTTTGCTACATTAACAGCACTGGGGCGTGACTTATAACTACCCACTATTTACAATATATTACAATAAGCAGTCTGGTTACTACAGTACAGGCTTTGTCTAGTTTGGGATCAGACGGTCGTGTGTGAGATGTGTGAAGTTATTACTTTTATTATTTAGTTAGTCTTTATCCGTCTATCTGTCTGCCTATCAAGCCCCTTTTTTTCTCAGGGAAGCGTGGAGGTATCAAGTTGAAATTAACTTCAAATACATAATTTTATGACTAAGGACCATTGAAGCGGTACAATAATCAAGCTTCTAAGTCAACGCATTAAAAGATACGGACTTTAGGACTTATATTTTAAGCAATTTTAACTTTACCTGCTGTAAATCTTCTACTTCTCGCCAAATTTCATAATTCATATAGTTTTATATGAATTATGAAATTTGGCGAGAAGTAAGACCTCACAGTACAAATAAAGTACAAAAAACATTTTAAATCATATAATTTTTTTTGCGTTATATACAAATATTTTTCGCTTGGAAAATTGACTGAGACGTAAATCGATGCATGGAGGAGTATTTTTAAAACGACAAAGTTAAGTTTGTCCTTAAATAATAAATAAAGTAATTGTAATTATGATAACGGGCACAAATCTTCGAGAATCGATTCCTGAGATGGACGACGTCCACATAAAAATTTGTATGGAACCCTGGGTGTACGAATTAGAGTGTTAGACTCTCACTTGTTCCTTTTTTTATATTTGAGTGTTTATTATAGGTAAATAAGTCTCAGCAGATACAAAGGTATATCTAAGGCAACTATAAAATACATGTACTATTACATACCTTAAAATGAAGTGTTGAATTATGTGTCTCTTGGCTACATCAGGTAGAGGTAATGTAATTTTGATGTCGGATATCGGAGTCATTGGATACTCGATTGGAGCTATACTAGCTATTATAAATATAGCTATACTTCGGCGACCAACATGTAATACCTTTATACATTTGTAGCACGTAAATGTGGTTGTAATTAAGTTTATTTAAATTTAATTCAGTAACATAGAAATCATTATTAGCGGTATGCGTGCGTTTCATGTCAATAAATCTTTATTTTAAAATGTATGCTATTTTATTTCAAAGTTAAATACATTGCATTATTATAATACATATTTTATTTTTATTTAGTTAGTTTTACTAATAGCACACGCCTATGTTTTTCAATTCAATTCAAAATTCAATTCAAAATCATTTAGTCAATTAAGACACTAAGTGACATTTATGAACGTTAAATTGAAGCTAGAGTTAAAATCATAGATCGGCACAAACAGACGCCACAGCATATACTGGATTGTCAAGGTAAATTAGGTGAAAAACACCAAAATCTACTGCCTGTTTGTGTCGATCTATAACTTCCAGTTTCCAAAATGCGTAGGGCCTTATGAGAAGAATACTGGCAAAGAAACTCATGGCCACTCTTTTTAAAAGTCAGATCTTCAGGTACAATAGTGTTAGTGTTACACGAGAGGTAAACAGGATGCAAGCTGATGCCACCTAAATTTAATTTCATTGAAATGCTCCAAAAGCTAACGTACTAAAAGATAAAAATCACTCAGTGATACCGTTGAAGGTTTGAACCTATTAAACATAGAAATCATTCAAGGTGCACATCTACCTTCATTCAGTTGCAAAATCTACTGTTAAAAATAATTCGTGACTGGATTAAGAGGCTAGAGTTGCAGTTGATCGAACCAAAATAATAGTATAGGCTAAAGCATCGCTGACTAGGCCGACCAGTCACCCCAAGCAGCACCCGTTCACGAGTATGACGCATGGACCAGCCATCATCTCCTTCGCCATATCAGAGGGAAAGAAATGACCCGCCCCATGACGACGCCGCAAGCAATGACATTTTAGTGAGCATGACGAACCATAGTCGAGATTCATAATGTCATTGAACCTGCACATTAGGACCATCTCAACGAGGAAACGAAGAGGCGATTATGTTATTTATAGAGCAAGAGCCCGCGACGATCAGACCTTCGTTATTTTATAGAAGCTGAAATTTTATCTGTGTATGTCCCTAATACAGGCTTAAACGATCCCCGACTATAAACTAAAATTGGCCATTTTGATTTTTAATAGTTTTTAATATACCCAGTGACACTCGCGCAATTTAATGAGATATTATTTATGAAAATTGGTTCAGCCGTTTAGTAGTTACGAAGAAACATAGAGAAATAAGAATTACTTTAAAGCAAAAGCAAACATTGCAAAAAAAAAAAAACACGAGTTTTCGAATACACATTTTTGAGAAAGACATACGATATGAATAACACTGAAAACTGCTGCTTCGACGTGTTTACTAAAATGATTTGAACCATTGAAATAAAAAAATGAAGTTAAAAGGAGTTTATTAATGAATAAATGAATCCTTAAGACAAAGTTTAGCAAAGTAAAGTTTTAATAGACAAGGGATATTGTTTAGTTTGGCATAGGTAAAGACCAAGTGGTCAGACCAATTCGGCTTTGACCGAATTTCAAGAGCCGAGATCCAAGCCTTCCTAGCGCCAGCGGCCCACCTAGTGTTGAGTGGTAACCGCCGCCCATAGATAGACGTCGGCAATGCCGTATAGTCAAGCCGTTGTCTACCATGGCCAGCTATATTTGTCTGTAAAACCCGATTCAATTAATATTACAATTTAAATTGTAAATCGAGAAGAATATCAAGAGTTTTACAATGGCTGAAGTCATCGAGTTAATTAAAGAAGCCTTAAGCCAAATTCGTACGACGTCGTGGAGAAATTGTATTGAACACATACAAAAAGAAGAAGATAAAATGATGCAGCTTAATAGATGGTGCATCAGATGGACCATCTTGCAGTTTCACAATATATGTTTGAGAGAGTTCAGTATTGATGATGTATCGAGTGAATCAGCCGAGTGATAGAGATATTAAAAATAGCTTATCGTATTATTTCTAACCAAACTCCTTGGTTGTGATTACTATAAATTCATTTTCCCATCTCTATCTATTGCCTCTAGTTACTTGGTTACCAATATGTCATGTTTTTTATTGCATATTATTAGGCTATGGGTGAGTTTTATGCTTTTTTATTTTATTTGATAAAATAAAACTATCAAAAAGCGTTATCCTAAGCATAGTGAACAGCATAATCCAGTATATAATTTAAAGTTGTATCCTTTGAGCCACCTTGTATACATACATTTCACTATCTTTATAGAAAAATTAAAAAATATTGTGCATATTTTCGAGTCACGTGACGTGCATGTTCACAAATGGATAAAACACATATTTTTTCTTTATTTCATTACTCTGTCTTATAAGTGGAGCACATCATTAATTTTACTTTCTATTTGCTTATTTCAATCGCTTTTATTATATTGATTACTCATATTTTTTATAGAAAACGTAGTTACAAACATCACTGAATATGAATAAATTATAAATGTTCCCATAATTGAAATATTCAATTAATTACTTAACCACAAAACATGTACGGTAAAATGTTAGAGTAAATTAGACAATTTAGATAAAACAGAGTAAGTACCAAAACGGGTACCGTTCAAACTCCCAATGCTAAAATTAACGAACTCGCTACGTAGTGGAGTTTTGATACCTTACAAAGTTATACCGTTTTGAATATTTATTTTCTTATTGGGTTTACCTTGAACGTGACACGATTTAGAAAACAAAAATCGTTCCGGTTGCAAAATGGAAAATATTGATTTCGCAGTTGAAATTTAGCAAGAATAAGTGACATTTTGGGCTTGATATCATTAAAAGTCCCTGTATTGCTTCTGCCTCGGATTATGCACAGTGAAACAGACGCGTTGAAATACAGTAAAGAGTAGGAGAAATAATTTCCCCTCCAAAAGTAGGGGAAGTCGAATTTAAGATTCTAATTTATAGGATTCTACTATATTGAGAAACACTTGGACTTTACCACGTACTTGTTTACCAGCTCGTATCATGCAATTTTGGTACATTACCTATGAAATCTCCTTAACTAATGGTCAGATTTTACTGATTTAAAGGACAAATATTATCGACATTAAGTATTCTTTATGATGAAGTAATTCAATTTAAAAAAAGTAGTGACATAGTTGTCAATAAGTCCACCTAAAAATACCCTCGAATTTTAGAAGCTAAACCGTAATATGTAGATATAGTGTGTTGCAGATTTTTTTGTAGATATGTTAAAGTTCTGTAATTTCTTAGAACATTTTAAGGTTTTATGTATAAATGTTTTCGCAGTGTTCACCAGGAAAACTCTATTTATTTTATTTATTTTTATATATTAATAGTAGTCAATCTATATATGAAAAGTAGCATATTTGTTAATCCAGGGTGTCAGCTTCCTGCACACCAAATTTTATCAAAATTAGTACAGCCGTTTGCGCGTGAAGAAGTAACAAACATATACACACACACACACAAACTTTCGTCTTTATAATGTTAAAGTGTGATTTGTATTTGTTTTGACATATTTATTAACAGGTACAAAGATTATAGTGGTTAGTGGACTTGTGTGAGTGTACTTTTTATTTATTAAAGTTAGGCCAAAGAAGAGGCTAGGTTTTAGTTTGTAAAATATTTCAATGTCTTATTCCATTATGTTGCAAAAGATTAAAACTGTTGATTATTTTACATGTTTTTTTATTATTACCCTTAAATAGACAAAAAACCGTATTTTATAATTAAATAAACAATAAATTACAAACTACACATTCCTTCCCCTATCTATTCTTAATATCTGACAACCACATGGTTTGCGATGTAACTTTTATGTAAGTGGATCAAGAAAGGTTAAATAATAAATTTCAAATTGTGATTGAGGATTCTAAACGGTAACCTGTAAAGCACCCAATAATCTAAGGTATATATGCATATTATAAACTGTATTACAGTGTAGTGCCTCCTATCATTAGCCTTGTCGCTGTAAAGGTCATTGAAAATATTTACGACACTTAAATAAAAAAATGATATTTCAACACTCGCGAGTGTGTGACTTGAAATATTTGCTACTGATACGTTTTATTTGTGGTTACCACATTAGTGTACTTTCGCCAAAACTTCGGTTTTTATTAAAAGTATACAGAATAATTTTACTCATATATGTATTATCTTTGAATTTTATTGTACAACAATCACATTTGCATTGGACTTACTTAGCTGAATATGTGATATTTTTCGTTATTTCGTGGCGATCAAAGGATAATTATATTTTAAAATTTTACCGACGTATATTGATTATAGATACTTTGCCAGGTGCACCAGATATGTATAAAAAATTCTCAAAAAAATTATTGGTTACTCTATCAATTATTATTTGCGTCCGACTTGCTAACACCATTACATTTTGTGTACATGACGACGATTGCTTCTCCTTAAATGCCTATTATTACACCATCGTAACAGCGATAAGAGATGTAGGTGCATTCAGTATCGTAATGATATTTTCTATAACATATTTACGTTTGAGTATAGTGAGGAGGGCCATAGAAACTAAAGGTGTTAACCATATAAACTTCCAAAAATATTCAGCGAAGAGTTACATTGAAATGTATGAAACTTTGGCGGATTCTATCAGCGATATTGGTTCGCCATTAAAGTTCACGGTACTTGAAATGATATTGAAGTTCCTATTTCTTATAATGTTAATTCTCATTTGGACTTACATGGTTCAGTCTGTTATCTTTTCTGTTTGCAGATGTTAATCCTCATAATAACGTCAATACCAAGAACGACTATTACATATTTCGTAACTATTTCTTCTTTCAAAGTTTCTGTGAGTTTTGATTTTTGTTAATGACTTTGTTGTTTTTGAGCTTACTTTAGATTTAGTTCCAAAGAAAAAAAAGTGTTCTAAGTCATTTGGTGGCAGATTTAGATTGGCCAAAACGGTAAAGATGCATTTCACCTAGCCTGGTGAGGCGCGGAGTATGGCACACTGCATACTTTTAGTTGCTTCGGTTCAGGGTAGAAATATTCGGTCGATAAAAAATGTAATGTGAGATTGGTGGTTATGTTTTAAACAGTGGATATAAGTGGTTTGACCACAATTCGTGCATCACATACTATTTATTGTTTTTTCATTTCATGTTTTAACCATCAGTTAACAAAATATATCAAACCTATGGGTAAATTACTATGTAGTATAATATATATTATACGTACCATAAATAAAAGTAATTTTACTGATTTATTTTAGGGTCTCGACGCTGTTGCTTCTTTGAGATTGATTTTTACTATCTTGCCAACATACGCAAGTTTCATATATGCTTTCATAATATGTGACCTAATAAACGAGGAAGTAATTATAATCAAAACCAAGATTTATGAAAAATTAATGAAATGTAGCAGTGAGTGTACTTTTATTTTTATTTTTCGTGTCATGTTTATCATTTTTTTTCATTTCAAGTAGCATAGACAAGATACTAGATGGTGCATAAATAACGTTTTTGCCCTCGCATTAGGAATAATTCTGTGTCGTGTGGGGCTTCACAAATATTCAAACTTGTGGATTACAATTTTTTTTGTCCTGTGTGGGATTTAAAACCACAATACTCCAGCAGGTGTGGCCACTGTGTGGTGACCACTTAAACCATTGCGCTATCCGTGCAGACAAAATAATTTAAAAAAATTCAAAGTCAAAATAATTAAAAAGTAATTACATTATTAGAATATAAATAATACAGATACATTAGTCACAGTCAAATGTACAACAATAAAAATAAAATATAAATAATCAGTGTACCTTCTACCTACGTCAATCAGCCGATGCCTCCATGTGCAACTTGACAGCATGTATAATTGACGCGTAGCATCTCTTGCCCATTTGTGTATTGTCACCGAAGTACATATGTTCATCAAATTTGAGCCCAATCGGACATAGAGAAGTGGTTTTAATTTAGCTTCCAAGATTCGTGCCGAACACACATACAAACATTGCACGTTAAATAAAAGCTTGTAAATTAATTAAAAAAAAAAAATATTAATACAAACTTTTAAACAGACTAAGTTTTATTTTAGTGTAAAAAATACTCTTCGAGACGAATCAATCGAGCCTAAACTCGATCGGTCTATCTTGTTTAGTTCAGAAGTTCATATGGCCACCTTCCGACTCCATCATGCCCGTCTTCCGGCATCATCAGAACATCTCCATGGTTCCATATTAATGAATTGTCACCGAAGATACTACAACTACAAATTTGAGCTTAATCGGACATCGGGAAGTGGTTCTACATTAGCTTCCAAGATTCGAGGCGAACGCACATACAAACATACAAACATTGCATGTTAATAAAAGCTTGTAAAAATGTTAATATAGCCAAAAAAAAAAATTTTTAAAGGTTTTTTTTTTCAGTGGCTAATGATTTTCCTGGTGACAGATTACGAATAGGTTGTGTGTAATTCATGTCAATGTCATGTCAATTTCAATGATTTTTAATTTAATTTTTTAGGCCTATAAATCATTCTACCACGATCCTTGGTTGATACCAACCACCTTTAGTTTAACTAATGTCAGCCCTCTTTCATTTGTATTCTACAGATATTTATTGGTCTCACAGATGAGCGGGAGCGATCTGAGTTGCAGCTGTTCCTGGATGTGATTGAGCAACGCCCTCTGAAGTTCAACTTGTGGCGCGCATTGCCATTTAATCTTAAAGTAGCTCTAAGTTTTTCTTCGTTCTGTATCATAAACAGTATGGCAGTAGTTCAGATTGCTTATTTCCATAGAACATGAACAAATAGACAACTGTTTACTCGAATGTGGTAAAAGTGTTTGAATTAACTTGTTGTGAGTAGTTGTTTTTAATTGTGAAGCTATTTTTGTATGAACTTGCTGCACCAACAGTTTTTCACAAAGATATGTATTACAAAACCTTAAAATGAGGCCTTGGAAGTTCATGGCTACTATTGATTACAATATATACTACGTTATATTATTATGTTTAAATACAAAAACATACCTTTGAAGTTAGAGGCGGAGTAAGTTATCGGAGTCATTGGATACTGGGTTGGAGGATTACTTGATCGAACAAATATGTAATCAGCATATTATATTTTCATACATTTTTAACACTTAACTGTAGTTGTAATTAGTTTAATTTAGTAATATAAGTTACCGTATCATCGTGTGATCAATCTCAATCAAGATCATCTGACGATCTTGTTTGAATAACTGCCATGCTTGCGAAAATCATACTGATAATATCAGATTTTGCCAACGAAAATAGTAGCAAAAGGACTGTAAGAAATTGCTTTCAGCGATAAGAACATAATTTGTACATATGCATGTATTTCATGTCAATAAATATGGTTTTAAAAACTCTGTGTTACTACATATTTAGTAGTAGTACCATCTTAACGAGGACACGAAGAAGCGGTTACGTCGGTTTTCAACAAATGAAAAGCGTTGGTAACAATCACGGCCTTTCTGAAATCATATTGCCATCCAAAATGAGTCGCGTCAAGTTGGGAGCGTGCATAAATCAAATGACACCACGGGACTTCATCGTTCCGATTGGTGAGGGAAATGTCAAGCAAAAAAAAAACATCTGCTTATTTTAATCCCACGAAGTACGCATACTTTGAGGGAATTCAGTCCTTTTCCTACGACTGATTCCAACAGGGAGCACAAGCTTATAGTTAAGTCCCATTCTAATAATAAATGGTGTAGCTGCTGACCATAATGTGCTTCTTATTTCTGAATCGAGTATAAAGTGTTTTAAAAAGGAAAATAAAGGTTTTTAAAAGATTATTACAACAGTATTTACTACATGTTTTTTTTACTGTGTTCTTACACCCATTAGTTAGTATTTTGACGCAGTCTGCTTTACATTTTTTAATGAATACTTATTGAATAATAAATTACTATCTTCTCAAAGTCACATTGACATACATACCAAGTTTCATGGCAATCGGTTCAGTAGGTTTTACGTGAAAGAGTAACAAACTTTTGACGTTTATGATATTAGTAGGGTAATAATATAGTTCTGTTAGTAACACATCGAAGATTATTGGTTATGTTTGCATTTATAAAACTTGATTTGAAGAGGTGACTATCGGGGTTCATAAATATAGTGTTTTCACTTTGAGTTCGACATATTTCTGTGTATAACTTAGAATTAAATAAATATATATAGAAATAAAATAAAATTGTTTCAACTTATGTTTACTGATTAGACAAATTTGTTTCTCAGGTTATTCCACAAATTCTACAGTTCTTACAATTATAGTTTTCGAAGTCTACAATGTTTTATACCTGTGGGCCATCCTAAACCAACACTTTTCATAGTTTTTTTGGTAATTATTTTCTAATAGACTTACTTAGGTTTATGTGTGATACTTGATTGGACAGCTCTACATTGCTTTTTGAGCCCTTGGATATGATATATATTTTTTTGATATACATATAGTTAGATACATGTATAGCTGTAGAAATTTTGATGTAAAGGTTGTTGATGCGAAATATAATAAATTAAAAATACCCCCGACTCAAAATCCCTTCAACAATTACATAAGAGCTAATGATCTTCAAACAGCTGAACAGATTTTCTTGAATTATATCATAGAACACTCTCGATCAAGTCACCTTACAAACGAAAAACCGCACTCAAATCGATGTATCTGTTTGGAAGCTATGATGCCACTATGATTTATGAATTCCCTGAATATACTTTTTCGCGGTAAATTTTTTTTTTTCCTCTTTGTTATTGCAATCTGTCAAAGTGACATTCAGCAATATTTACACAATGATGATTATAGCGGCTTGCGAGGTATATATCCAGTGACATATCCTCTTAAAGTAAATCCTGAGGTACTCTCTTCTTTAGTCTCCGAGTACTTGGAAATATATCATCCATAAGGTGGTGAGCAAGTATATTTGGATGTAGCTGCAGTCTTTCATTATATGTTTTGATTTTATTTTTTATTTCTTCTTTCACTGTTTTGATACCAAGTTCTCGGTGTAGTCTCTCGTTAGTGACGTACCATGGTGCATCTACAATTATTCTCAACATTTTTGACTGGAACCTTCGCATTTCCAGGTTTGAATTTGCGGCAGTGTCCCATACTTCTATACCGTATGTCCAGATGGGTTTTATTATACACTTGTATAATAAAAGCTTATTTTCCATAGTGAGTTGACTATTTCTATTTAACAGCCAGAACATTTTGCGTAATTGCTGTCCCATTGCTAGACGTTTGGTAAAGATATGCTTTTTCCAAGTTAGGCGTCGGTCCAGGTCCATACCAAGATATTTTACCTCATCAGATTGTGGTATTTGTACGCAATTTAGTGTAACTGGTGGGCAAGTCTATCGCCAGGTAGTAATTCGCGGTCAATGAGGTAAATTTAATTTGTTGTGTAATTTTTCTGTTATTATACATGATAAACAGAAATAGAATCAAAAACGGCGCGCGCAGTATGTTGTTTGTTATGATCGTGGTAACATTTAACTAATGCCGTGGACAACAATACGTCACCTAGACTGTGCGGTGAAAATATTAGCCGAGAGTGAGACATGAGCGGTATCAGTAGATCAGTTTGTTGATGTGTTTACCGTTAGCTTAGACTTAACTAAAGACGTAAATGAAATGATTTTGGATTTTCCTTGTTAATAACGACTACTTATTCCGAAGAATTTATAGCATTCGACGCTACTTCTGTAATTGTAACCAAGTTATTATTTGAACACCTAAAACTTAAAAATCAATGCTGATACACTATAAGGAATCACGAGAAGTAATCCAAAGTAAGTGTGTCCGAAATAGATATGGATCAATAATAATTATACCCCGTTTTCTAATTTTCAGATTTGGTCTTGCTTTGCATGGGAACTCTTTTTACCTGTTTCCACTTAATCTACACAAATACAACACACTTTCATACGTCTCATTCGAAATTTTACACTCCCACAGCTATCAAACTTCCGACTCAAACATTTACATACGTTAGGACAAACCTATTTATTTTATCAATGGATAAAAATATAAGGAATGCGCTACCGGTTCGGGTTACAGTGAAGGTGGAATCACTTCACTCGTATGAAAGCTCACTCGAATGAATGCTTAATTTTTTCTTTCATTCCATGTTCACACGGCTTAGCTGGAATGACGTAGAAAGGAATATTCATCTGCTCTTTGTCTTCAATTATGTCGTCCAATGAAGTCGTGCATAGTGGTATTTGTTTAATTTGTGATCATTTAATCAAGGAATTAACAAAACAATTAGCAAAGGAAACGTCAACGGTGGTAAGTGAGGCCATGGATTGCAAGAATAAATTTAGTGACGGCATCAAATACATTGCTGAAAGAACTAGCCGATGAAGAACCATAGTCGTTTTGAAATTGCGAATACACAAAAGTAAATTTGAAGAACTTCTACTACTTGTTGATCCGTTAATAACGAAAGGAAATACTTTAATGAGAGATAGTATACCTTACCGAACAAAACTTCAAGTTGTACTGAGAAACTTTGCTACTAGCTATAGTTTTGAAACTTTAGAGTATTCATACAGAGTACCTCGAAATACAATATCCTACTTTTTCCAAGAAGTATTTGAAGCTGTTCTTCGGTAATCTCTAAGTTTAAATGACTAATTAGAGATTTGCCCGTATTGTTCTGTCTTTATATTCATAAAGTTTGTGGTTCCAAAGGCATTCATAATTTTTAAAACTCTCCAAAATCATCTTTCTTGACGACCTGACATCCTTCTGCTACAGGACTCGAGCGAATCCGAGTGAACATTCTCAGTGTGTTCAGACTGTTCATGTTTTGCTCATTCGGAGTGGAGTGAAAGATGTCGAATGCTGATATCCAACAGCGTTGGATCAGCTCATTAATAAATTCATTCCGCATTATTGTTTCATTTTGTGTTCCAACGTTTAATTTCAAGTGAAAAAGTGCCGAATGAAAGACAAAGTGAACGAAAAATTAACCGTCTGATTGAACGTTGAAGGGCCAAATGCTTGCGACCGCGCCGCGTACCAGTCGCATTAACACTTCGGCCCCTACCGCATGTCCGTCGCGCTCTTAGCCGGTTGCATTACACATGTTAATCCTAATCCTAATCTTATATCTTATAAAGATCTTAAACCTAAATGTTTCGTGCTTGTCTTGTTTTATTGCCTAAAAGACTGTAACTGTACTTAGTGCTAATCTCTTTTGCTCACTTCTCCTGCTAATCTACTCTTGTGCCTTCTATCTGTATACTGCAATAAGCTTTTCATTTCTTCTACACGGACTTAGTTGTCGCTAAAGCATGCTTCAAGTTATCCATCTTTAGCGAATCGTTAAAGATGGTGCATAGAGAGGTCACAAGAAGTTGTGCTAGATACAAGCAGGGTTGGTTAAAATATTATACACACCTAGTCCCTTATTAATTTTAGGTATTAATAATCTAGTAACAAACACGAGTAAATTTGAATATACAATGAGGGACCCAACATAGAAATATTCAATTACTTAACCACAAAGTGTTTATGGAAAGATATTATTAGATGAAACAAAAGTGACTAAAGTGGATACCGTTCAAACTCCCAATGTTTAAATTGATAACGCCTTATCAGGCTAAATCGTCACTTTTTATGGAATATTAAAGGATTTCGTTTGTTCACCTGATTGGGTGTACTTAAAAATAGATCTTTTTTAAAATTGAAAATAAAACAAAACTCTAAGGTCAGGAAGAAAAAGTGACAAAATAGGATATGATTAAAACTCGGCACGAGTAAGTAGTTCAAAGGTCAGTATGGCCAATTAGGCCATTATTATTATTAAATTAAAAAAAAATACGTTTTAATCCCTACGTAATTTGTTTGCCGGTTCATTTTATTGGCCGTGTCAAAATTAGTAACTAAGATTTATTGTTCACTTTTCATCTCTCCGTAGTGCTTCTTTCGTGTCCGAATAATCTTTATTTTTAAATATTAATTAATTAATTTAAAATTTGAGATTCAGGATTCTACAACGAATTCTTAAAAACAAACGATTAAGTTCAATTTTATTACAGTCCGGAACTTTCTTCTTTTAGGTTGTGGGAGCTACAGAGGTCTGTGAAAATATTTACGACACCCAAATTAGAAAAATGATATTGCAACAACCGCAAGTGTGTGACTTTAAGGTTTTGCTGCTGATACGTTTCATTTGTGGTTACCACATTAGTGTACTTTCGCCGAGACTTCGTTTTTTATCAAAATTGTACAGAATAATTTTACTAACATTAATATTATATTTGAGTCCGATTGCTAATGAACAATTTGGGTTATGGTTTTGGAGTTACTTAGCTGAATATGTTATTTACTTTGCTATATCGTGGCGAACAAAGGATGAGTATATTTTTCAATTTTACCAACGAGTATGGATTATAGATACTTTGCCATGTGCACCAAATATGTATAAAAACCTCTCCAAATTGTTAGTAGGTATTTTACTTATTGTTATTTGCTTCCGATTTGCCAATTCTGTTATACTGTGTAAACAAATGGATGAGTGCTTTTCCTTAACTAACAACTTTTTCATCATTATTTGCGTCTTAAGAGATTTAGGTCCATTCAGTGTCATTACTAAATTTTTTATAATATTCTTCCGTTTGAGAGCAGTAAGGAGAACGATAGAAACTAAAGGCATTAACCCTATTCACGTACAAACATATTCAACGAGGAATTACATTAAAATGTACGAAACTTTGGTGGATTCTGTAAACGATATTGGTTCACCGTTAAAGTTTACGGTATTGGAAATTATATTGAAATACCTAGTTATTTTTTTTTTATAAATGCATAATTCAGTCAGTGTATTTTTTTGCAGATGTTGGTCATCATAGTTATATCAATACCAAGATTAACCGTTGCATACTTTATAACGATTTCTTTTTTTAAAGATTGTGTAAGTTTTAATCTTTCTTAATGTTTTTTTATGGTTTTCAGCCTATTAATTATATACATATTATTTTCATTATATTTATATTGTTTTCTAAAGAACAAGGTAATTAAGTGGTAAGGTATTTTAAAATAAAGGATTCCAGGCACCACAAAGGCGTGACAGCGCGGCGCTAGCTGCTGACTCGCACACTACTGCAACCCCCATGTTTCAGTACAGCGGCAACCGCGACCCGCTCAACGTTAAAATGAGCAGTAGTATTGTTTACGTCCCAATGCGGCTAAGTAGGATTAGATTACTTCTAGTTCCATCCACCCCAACCCTCTTGACTGCAAGCCAGCACCTACTCGAATGCATAATTACATAAGCCGGTTCATGTGAAAGGAGGACGCCTGAGTGACTCGCCAAAGATCGAAGTTTATGCCCTAGACCAGTTCGATTGGGATTTTAGTTCTTATTAGGGAGTCATTTGTAAATTTGTTTCTTTCAAACTATTACTATTGATTTAGTTTTGACGATTTCAATCGTTATAACATATTCGTTGCACGTATTTAGGCGTAGACACACCTTATCATTTCAGTTGCTCCATATTAATAAGGTGATGTAGAATCTGTAACAATAATATAGTTTTAGATATGTAGTATTTACCACAATACGTGTATGTCATACGACTTATTGTTTTACTAAACAGATCATTTATAGTTTTCTCCGCACCAACGACCATTGTATTTCAAAATTGATCCCACCTAAGTCTGTGTGTCCTGTGAGTTTAATATTTTAATATGTACAATAAACAGAAAAATCAAACCCTTTAGTAATTTCAGGGCCTTGACGCTTGGATGGTTTTAAGATTGGTATTTACTTTGTGGCCAACAGTCGCAACTTTGACATGTGCTATGATAATATTTGACTTAATACACGAAGAAGTCGTTATAATCAAAACCAAGATTTATGAAAAATTAATACAGAATACCGGTAAGTATTAGTAAATTTATTTCTTATCACTTGAAGTACCAGTTAAATTTATAAACAACTAGCAAGCCGGCCACAAGTTGTTCCCAACCTTCGATCTAATATACCATAGATGTTTAATCGGCGCTCAAAAAGGGCACCAACTAAACTGTGCTTAAATGCAGTTGTAAGCACAGTTGAGCTCTTAGACGCATCGCTCTCGCGCTAGCGGTGTGACGTTTCAGGTTTAGTTGAAAAATGCTTATACTTTATAAATGCAAAAAAGTGAATGTGAATGAAATTTTTTCAGTACAATTCACAGTTAGTCGTACTTTCGATAAGAATAATATTTTTATCATAGTTTTGATTTTTTGTTACCATCAAACTATTCTAACACATATTCACAGAAACATTCACTGTATGGTCTGGTTTATATTTGCGATAGCATATTAAATTCATGCATGAAAAGTAATGTAGAACCATCGAGTGCCACTATTTGACGCGATTTTTGTATGACATTGTATATCTATGGTATGTATTAATTTGATCTAAGGATAAAACTATCGTATCTCTCGAGTTTGACCAGATTGAAAACAGTGTGCAACATTTCATTAAAATCGGTTCATTAGTTTAAAAGTTCATTGCGAATAATCAACGCGATACGATTTTTTTTTATATTTTATAAAGATTTAACATATTTTAATGTCTTACTAAAGTACAAGTATACGGCCCACCGGATAGAGTCCATTTCCAGAATTATAATGATTAAAGGTGTACACGTATTGAAGGAATGATCAAATAGTTTACTAATATGTTTCACAGATGAGCGGATGCGATCTGAGTTGCAGCTATTCCTTGATCTGATTGAGCAACGCCCTCTGAAGTTCAACTTGTGGCGCGTATTGCCATTTGATTTTAAAGTAGCTCTAAGTTTTTCTTCGTTCTGTATTATAAACACCATGGCAGTCGTTCAGGTTGCTTCTTACTATAGAACATCAACAAATGAACAACTTACTTGAATATGTTACTAGAGTTCGTCGGCTTTATCTCTTTGTAAGGAAAACGTTGTTTTAAATTAGCACAATGTTATAAGTGTAAATATATAATAGCAAAATATGTTTAACTACGGTAATTTGGCAGCTTTAGTTTTACAAATATCATATTCCATGATTGTATGATTTAATGAACAATTGACGGCGTGTAAGCCGCTTATACTGAGGTCAAAAAACAAGTTGAAATGTAACAAAAAAAAGTTCATGGAAATCAAAATTGTGACATTCATTTTTGTTGCTAAGGTCATATTTTGTTATTTGTTAACTTGGGTACTCTAGGCGAAGTCTCAGGTGGTCCAGCCAGCCACATGCTTTTATCACTTGGTGTTTGGTGGTTGGTGATATAGGATAAGGGAAAGTATCGTCGTTTGTTTAACTTGCTACACTTGATTGAATAGTTATAAGAGATTGAGAACGTAAAACTTCCTTCTTTTCTAGCTTAACAACAATGACAATTATCATTTTAAACGTCAATGTTGCTTCATTTCAAGAAAAACCATCAAGCACACTACTTCTGTCCCTAAGCTCTGAGGATTTCCCACATTTTCCCTCCGATACCATCAACAGATCCGGACTTGGTGACAATGGGGTTCAATGGGTTTCAATTATATATTTTATTACTAAACACCGGTGGTTACACATATGTAGGATCTTGGTCAAGTGAATATAAACTTATAAACTATTGTATCAGTTTCTTCACAAATACTGAAATTGCTATGAGTAGATAAAATGTAGTAATTTCTGTAAAGAGTTCCCTCAATTTCTCAAGAATCCCATCATCAGATCCTGACCAGATGATTTTGGGACTTTCGTGTTTTAGGTTAACTGTATAGTTTGTCACCAAATGTTATCTTAAATTACTTAGGTCGCCTGCGTGTTCTGTGTCTGTTAAATAAAAGTTCTTTAAAAAGTTCACTGGTTGTATTCATTAGAATGTTACAAGCAATTCTTTGCCTTACACCAACCAATCTGTGGAATAAATTATCGCCTGCGGTATTTCTGCAGGCGATAACCTATACAAACTTCAAACCAAGAAAAGCGCGTACTCCCATCTCAAAGGCTATCAACGTACTTGTGGCTCTTGAGTTGCAAGTGTCTATGGACGGAGGTAGTCACTTACCATCGGGTGACCCGTTTGCTTGTTTGCCCCTTATGCCATAAAAAATATACATATTCTAGAGACGGTTGTGACGGGCAACGTGATTGACGCGGTTGTACGAGTGGAAACCTCCACCGGGAACCTTCACCGGGGTTTCGGCCCGTCAACTGACGAATCGAACTGACTAAAACCACACGGTGTGCCATAATGCGCCGCAAATAAGAGGGATCCGGGAAGAGCTTCTATTAAGATATCCGGATTCCTCTTAGCGCCTGCCCGCAAATCGCGCCACCTTCGGGTAAAAACCTCTCAGTTAACTCCCGGCACACACGGATGTCACTTCCTCGTGGCTGGCCACGATGAAGGTGAAAAGAGAAGAACCTATTCTGTCCACCTGCGGCCACATTCAGGGTAGCATGAGGCGTAGGAAAGCGCGCCTCTGCCGCCTAGTTCACTGTCTGCGAATTGGATCTGAGTGGTGATCTTCCTCCCGGGGCCTTTCTGCCGCCTCCTTCTGCGCGATAATATCCTCGCAGAAGGATGTGACCGCAGTAAAATTACTCTTGCTACCGGCCATAGAGCGTATAAAGGCTAGTAGCGAGAGATCCTCTCCGATGACTGCAGTGAGAGCTCGACGCTGCGTCGCCCATCGGAGCAAACCGCCAGCGTATGCTGAGCTGCGTCCTCGACCGAATGCAGTTACTTCCCGAATCAGCCTGCCCGTAAAGAACCTCTGTCAAAGCGGCGGCAATGCCAGCACGTGGAGCCTCCAGCCGGGACGACCAATGACTCATGTTGGCTTGGCGAGCGGCCTCACTCCATTCGCGTACCTCTTCGGGTGGAGACCGACTGCCGGTTCCCACCCGAAACTCACCCGTTCGTCGATATATTTCGGCGAGAACTTGCACCTCTATATACCATGGGGGCGGGACCCATTAATTTTCTTTCGATTTATAATTTGCAATTGAGTCCCGCTTGCTAATAATCTTAATGCGAGTATTTAACATAGGCTTTCAGCTCATAATATAGTCAGTTAAACCGAAGTAGAGTTTACTATGTTAATAGTTTATTTTAATTTTGTTTTCTATTTTCTGTCTTGTAAGTGCATTAGTTTTGAATTGTCTTTTTTGCAGTCGGGTTTTCGATTTTTTTAAATGATTTATTTTATTTTACACTTTTAAGTGTCCCGGCACACTCTTATGAACATAAATGTGTTACTTATGTAGGTCGCTTAAAATGTAGAGATTGCATAACAAATAAAACAGTTTATTTACAAACAATTTATATGTTCCATTTTAAATATGACTGGGCTACGGATATTTTTAAAACTATTCTAAATTTCATAGGATAGCACGGGGTCCGACACAAACATGACTGGTTTTTACGCTATCCAAAACTTTTTAAACCAATATATTATTCCTAATTTAATTTAAACATATAACTTATGTATATCTTTGTAATTCCCTTTTAATTCCGTTTATATTTGATACCCTACACGATATGTTTGATTACTTTTTTTTTTACATATTACTATTTCGCGCCAAAAATTCGCCATCTTGTTTTTTTTTTCAAACACCTATCTAATGACACTTGAATTTTTAAGACAAATATAACGATACCTTGAACATCCAGCTATTTGGAAGTAACGAGGTGATAAAGAAATTTACAAATATACAAGATACGCGCGAAAAACATAACTCTTCCTTGGCAATCGGGTGAAAAAATACAAAAACAATACATAGTAATATTATTCTACATTTAAGTCTATTAGAAAGAAATGAAAGAAAGAAAGAAGAATTTATTTAGTAAAACAAGGCAAACAACTTATTCTAATAAAATATAATGTCTAAAAGACTAGTTCCTCAATCTAGACTGAGGTCAGGTGATATAAACAATCTGTGGTATGTTGAGTGAGTTGTTGACATTGATAGACCACGTTCAATAAATAGATTAAAAATAATTACACGCAATTTTGTGCTTTACTGTCTATCATACATCATGCCTATATATATTTTAACGAGGGTATTACGACCATATGGTTTACCTTAACACAAATTGCTATCATCCCTTGATGGAGCTGACTTTAAAAGTCACGTAAAAATAGTATTAACAATATAATTTATGGTAGTCACCATAACGGCCTCCTCTCACAAAAATAATTACTTAGCCCACAGTAACCTTTTAATAGCGACCCCAAGGGTTTCATGGTAAACTACCTGTTTCCACGTTGGTTAAGATTCTACTTCCATTTTGAACTTGGTTTTGGATTAATGATTTCGCTTTTGCATTTGCACCATAACTAATATATTAATTATATCGACTGCTAATATGGCTAATACTGGAAATATTATATTCAAAATTTTTATTTTGAGTAGCATTCTTCAATCTGGCTTAGTTTTTCAAGTATTTCCATTTGAACCTCAGATGCCCGAGCGTAGGCATTGACTTCTGTGATGCTCATCAAGCTTCTTTTTCGAACAATAATCGGTTTGTTTCTTTCTCTGCATGTAAATGTGTTGTTCAGGCCGAGAGTCAACGCCTGCGTGCGTGATGTTAACTGAAGAGGCGACCGTCACGCAAAAGACGCACCAGGCGCCGGTAAGCGCAGAACGACCTCCTAGCTTCATGTTTTGTATTCCAAGGCTCTGTTGGCATCGAGTTAAAAAAATATGTCGGCCTTAGGGGACCATTTTTAAGTCGTTCGTTTGTTACTTATGACATAGTTTTAGTTTTTTAATTTAGTGTATAATTAAAAATTATTATTTTATAATTTTTAGCTATTTTTTAAGTTAATTTTATTTTATTAAATAACTTTTATCACACAATTAAATTATATTATAAATTGGTTGACATTAAATGTCTTAAATATTAATCATAAAAATACAAAATTCATGATATTGTGAAATTAAACTTTATTTACTTATTTATCCCAAGATTTAATAATTTGATTTTATTTGAAATTAAATTGTTTATTTATTAATGTTGTTTCTTTCTATAGGGTAAGAAACAACTTGAACGACTGCCATTGTATTTATGATACAAAACGAAGAAAAACTTAGAGCTACTTTAAAATTAAATGACAATGTGCGATACAAGTTGAACTGCAGAGGACGTTGTTCCATCACATCAAGGAACAGCTGCAACTCACATCGCACCCGCTCGTCTGTAAAACATATACAAATCTGTAGAATACAGTAAATAAAAATGTTTTTTTTTAATATAGAGATTGGGTTGTAAAATCGTGGGGTGCTTTTTACTATATTTTTAAAATAACTCTACTTTTTTAAATAGCTACCATTGAGCGATAGAGAATGTAAATATACAATATTTATCACACAACCTACGCTTTCAAGTTAATCGGATGTCTTAGATTCCGATAAATTAAATCGAATCGAAATTATTGGTACCCCCTCCCCTTTTTTCATTTTAGTGTTTTATTGTAATGCTAAGTTAAATACAATATTTAACTTTCCTTCACGTGATTAGAAAATAAATGTAGACTTACTGGTACACCGTATTAATTTTTCATAAATCTTGATTTTGATTGTAATCAATTCTTCGTTTATTATGTCAGATATTATGATAGCACATATCAAACTTGCGTATGTTGGCAACAGAGTACATACCATTCTTAAGGCCACATAGGCGTCGAGGCCAAAAATAAAGCAATAAAATTACTTAAAAGTTTAACACTGATAACAAAAAGAATAAATCGTATGTTAGTATGTTATACACGACTTCTGCTAAAAGGTTTTTGTATCTCTATATCTTGTATTTTAATTTGAACTACATTACAGTTTTTTTTTTTTTTTTTTTATTTCAATTTTTAAGGGACTTTTACACTTTGTGCACATCTGTCCCATCATACCCTAATTACATATTTGTACTTAAATTATGTATGCATAAAATTAAAATTAAGCTTATTTGAGTGTCATTGTGTCTTATTATCATGTCTTATTAGCCTAAACAAGCTTTCAGCTGCCTCAGAGTTAGGTTGAGCTAGAATACTGTTAAAACTACCAACGTCAAACCTGTTCAAGCCATAGTCACTCATCTGTACTCTCATGGACTCATACCGAACACACTCCATCAATAGATGATATATGTCCTCATATACACCGCAATCCTCACAACTAGGTGAAGCAGTCTTTCTCATCATGAAGTAAAATTTATTACATGGAATGTGTCCTGATCTGAGTCTATGAGCTGTAATAACTAACTTTCTGTTCAAGTTAGTATAGGCACACCAGGGTATACGGAGAGGCTGACACTGAATGGTTTTATACCATATACCTTTTTCAACAGAACATTGATTAAAGTATTCCTTCCAGTTATCATAACAAATTTGTTTATATTTAGGTAAAAATTCCGAATAGTCCGGTATAAAGCTAATGTCTTTGCCGTTTGCAGCAGCATTTTTTGCAATTATATCAGCCTCTTCATTACCTCGTAACCCTACATGTGATGGAACCCACTGCAATCTCAGATGCACACCACTTTGGCGAAGTTGGTCTATTTTAGATATGATAACATATGCTAGCGATGCACCTCTGAAACCAGAGGCGCATCGAGCTATATGTTGTAAACAACTTTTGCTATCCGTCAACACGACCACCTTCCTATGCTGTATATAATTATTTATGAAATAGGATATTGCTTCAGAAATTGCAAAAAGTTCCAAAGTCATGATACATACTTCTTTACTAATTCTAAAACAATTATCTTGGTTTGAAATGGATGTATTTGGTATATAAAAGGCTGCTCCCTGGCCATTTACATTCTTAGACCCATGAGTAAAAATAAAAAACCAGTCTTTATACATACTATACAAATCTTCAATTATTGAATGATGTAATAAATTTCTATCATAGGATGTTTTTGATTTTCTTATACTATCCAGATCCAAATTAATAAATTCACTAGTATTAAAGTTAGTTACCCATATATCTAAATTAAACATTTGCAAGGGATTACTTGATGCAATCTGTTCTTCTTTAACTTCGTTATAAACTGATCCAAGCAAAGGAAACATTTTATTTTTCCAATAATTACTAGTACGCAAGGTGTAAAGATCACATAGTAGCTTATGTATCACATTATTCTCTGTAGACTTAGATTTTAGACAATATTTGTATATTAAGTATTTTCTCCGAAATTGCAGTGGAGGAACACAGAGTTCACTCTCCATCACATGAATAGGAGTGGTTTTAATAAATCCCCCTATTATTCTTAATGCCTGATTTTGAATTTTATTTATTTTATCTAAATTAATTTTGGCACAGCTAGCATACAAAATACTACCATAGTCTACACGACTTCTGATCAAAGCAATATAAATGTGTCTTAAATGTTTGGGATGTAAGCCCCAGGAAGTACCAGCCAAAACTCTTAGTAAATTAAGATTTCTTTGTGACTTTTCCACAATAACATTTATTTGTTTAGTCCAACACAAACGTCGATCTAACCAAACACCTAAATATTTATAATTATCCAAGACATCCAATGTACAATTATTTAATTTTAAATCAACCTCTAACTTTTTAAACCCTCTAGTGAAGACACATACTTTTGATTTAACTGCAGATAGTTCTAAACCAATATTACTTAAAACATTACAAATTTGATCTAAAGCTGCTTGAACACAATTTTTACTTTGCATGAGGTTGCTAGAAGTATTGTATAACACAAAGTCATCTGCATATTGACACATGATAACATTTTTAAGGTCCTGAAAACATTTTATTGTTATAATATTAAATAGAGTAGGGGATATTGGATCACCTTGAGCTAAGCCTTTATTTGTGTGCCTGACAAAATATTCCTGATTATTTTCATGTTTAATAGCAAGATGTCGTTTGCTTAAAAAATTCCAAAGATATACACAAATTTTTTTACCAATGCCAATATCATCCAATTCCTTAGTCATAACATCTATTATAACATTATTATAAGCATTTTCTATATCAAGAAAACAGGCTATGGTTGGTGAATGATTTGAAAATCCTAAGTAAACTTGACTAATTAATTTAACTAAACAGTCTAGAGTAGACTGCCCTCTACGAAAACCTGAAGTGTAAGGAGACAACAACATGTTCTTTTCAATAAACCACTCCAAGCGCCTGGTAATCATGGAATGAAATATTTTGCATATACAGGATATTAATGATATAGGTCTAAGTTTAATTGCACCATTTGGTGTAGATTTTGGTATAGGTGCTTTAAGAATATTGCGCCATTCCATTGGTACAACACCTGTATCTAAGATGCGATTATACATATGTACTAAATATAATTTCCACTTGGCTGGCAGATAGTACAAGAGAGAATAGGTTATACCATCCTGACCTGGTGCTGTATCTTTTTTTTTTAAACAATGACACATTTCTTGTATATGAAAGTTTTGCTCCAGCAGTATGTTATTTGACTTAAAATCGGGCAGTTTTGAAGACGCATAGTCCGGTGTAAGACTACTAAGAAGCTGTAGTCTTTGTTCATTAGATGCCTGTGAAATAGTGGTACTAGGTAACCTATAACCCTTAGCCCATCTCATACGTTTCCACATTTCCGAGCTAGAAGTTTGTTCATTTATACTGCTACAATATGTTTGCCAGTCTTTTAACTTCGCCTGTCTAATAGCTTTCTTAGCCTCTTCTGTTTTACATTCTAGGATACTAAGATTATTTGGAGTAGGATTTCTCCTAAACTGACTCAGGGCTAACCTACGTTGTGCTACTAGCTTGGATAGAAAAGGGTTCCAGTAGGGCTTAGGTCGAAAATTCTTTTTGCAGTTTATGTTTATGTTTGTCATGGGAATATGCTCATCTGCCGCCTTATTTATGTGTTCTGTTAAATTATTATATAATACTTGTATATTGTCAGTTTCAAAATATTCTACATTACATTCGTTCAAGGAGCTATTATATTTTTTCCAATTTGCTGCCTTAAAATTACGTTTATAAATCATGTTAACGGAACGAACAAAGCTTAAAGATATTTTAATGCAAAGATGATCACTGCCTAGATTCTCATTGATGACACCCCAATTGAGCATATAAGACAGCTCAGATGATGCAAAGGTTACATCAGGCGAAGTTTTCTGAACAACATTATTGACCGATTTAATTCTAGTTATATCCCCATTATTTAAAGAAATATATCCGGCCTCCAATGCTACATCATATATTTGACGGCCTCTGGTGTCACTCTTATTTGACCAATTTAAATGATGGGCGTTAAAATCACCTGCTATAATACATTTACTCGAAAACAGTGCAAATAACTGTTCCCAGTCATATTGACAGTATCGAACCGAAGAAGGACAGTATATTGACAATATATGAGAGATATCCTTACAATTCATTAATTTAATGCAAACTATTTCTATACCCAAGTTGTTTATCTTAACAGGACACTCTTGTACTATTAATGATTTATGTATTATAAGAGCTGTGCCGCCATATCCGTCTTGCCTATCATTTCTAAAAATATTATATCCACTAATATTTAAATGTGATTCTGGTTCTAACCATGTTTCTGATACGATCGCAATATGTATATTTTCTTGAGAAACTAGGAGTTCAAACTCAGCAAGCTTGGGTCGTAAACTCTGTGCATTCCACTGCAATATATTTAACACAGTTCTCTTATTACTATCTTTAGCCATTTAAAAACATAGATATAATTTTGTTGCAAATGTCATTTTCTTTCATAACTTGAATAATAAACTGAACACACATGTCCATCAAGAAACTACCTATCTGATTTATTTTATCTTCAAACGAACAGTCTGATAAATAGATATCTTTAACCCTCTTGATAGTATTAGACACATTCATTTTAAAGCTTGAACTAAATTTCTTACTTGTGTGATTCATATTTTTTTCCTTAGAAGTACTACCACTAGCAACCTGGCTATATAACGGTTTTTCTTGAGGTCTATTTTCTTCAATATGTTGCTTAGTTTTTTTTTTCTTTTTACCACTTATTGGTCGATTAACTAGTCTTACTGTTTCTTCAGTTTCCGAAAAACTATCCACATGAGATATATTATTGTGAATTGTGGCCTCAGTCCTAATAAGAGTTTTATTCGAGTCTTCTCTACTGGCTTGTTGAATGTCATACATATCCCTGTTAGTCATATTATTTTCCTTCGTGCTACTGTGGCTAATAGTATTTTTCTGCAGCTCCACTTTCTTATTATAAGTTTTTAACGCCTTTCGATAAGTACAGTGGTCTTTCGTCATAATAATCCTTATCTCTTTCTCTTTTAGAAATAGTGGGCATCTTTTAAATAAAGCCATATGTGGCCCCTTGCAGTTTACACAAACAAAAGATGTAGTGTCACAATTGGCGTGATTATTTCCACATTTTGGACAAATAGGATTTTTGTTTGGGCATGAACGGGCAAGGTGGCCGTATTTCTAACAAAGGGAACACTGGGACACTGGGAATGTAAAGGGCTCCACCTTAAACCGACAACCATACCCATATACGTATGGTGGCAAGGTTGATCCCTTGAAACAAATTCTTATGGTCTCCGAATTCACCCATTCCCCGTCACCGTTTAATCTTTTAAGTCTTCTTACACCTTCAATTTGGTAGTTCTCACAATTTAAATTTTCGGTAACCTCTTTTTCCTCCATCTCTAAATCAACATGTCTGAGTATGCCATAAGACAAATTTAATTCATCCGTAAGTTGAACTCTGTACTCAAAACTTAGTAACTTTTCAGTCTTCAATAATTTAAGTGCGCTTTCTCTATTTTCGAAATGAATTAAAATTTTATATGCCCCTTTATATGTCATTTTACTTATGTTTTGTACACCTGCTGAGCGTAAAGCCTTTGCCATACCAAATTACTTGGGTAATTTTTCTTTACTCGTCAAAACAACAGCACTTTTGTCAGATTCCATCTCCTGATTATTCAGATTATATTCTTTTGAACTTCTTCTGGCAGCCCTCTTATGCCCTCGCACTACATTCTCAAAACCTTCATCCTCAATAACATCCTCATCGTCTTGCCGGTATCTCTTTTCTGGCTGACGCTGATCGCCCTTTTCTTTTTCATTCTTACTCATCTCTTCGTTCAAATTAAAAATAACACGTTGCCCACTTTCAATTCCTATATCTTCCTCAATAATTTCACTACCACTAGTGTCACAAAAGTCAACATTATCATATAATTCACTCATAGAGTGAGGGTACTTTTAAATTTTTGTTACAAGAAAGACGTAAATGCGCGCGTAGTAAACGTGTGCACTCGCGTTGCCGGCTCACGCGCAACTGAGTACATTACAGTTAGTACTAACTACATTTTACAGGTATGTATAATTATAACTGTTGACATATCTAGGATAGCCTTTCATCTTTTTTATTGTTAGCTTATAGCAATAAAGTGATTAAGAAAGATTAAAACTTACTGAAGCTTTAAAAAAAGATATTGTTTAAAAATATTTAAAGACCGTTCTTGGTAATGACGTTATTATGAGAGTACACATCTGCAAACAGAAAATATACTCGACTGAATATGGAAGTGAAGATGAGGATTAAGGACATTATTAACCGTTAGGTACTTCAATATCATTTCAAATACCATGAACTTTAACGGTGAACCGATATTGCTTATAGAATCCACTAAAGTTTCATACATTTCAGTTTAATTCCTCGTTGAATATTTTTGGAGGTTAAAGTGGTTAAATCCTTTAGCTTCTATGGTCCTCCTCACTATACTCAAACGTAAATATATTATAGAAAATATCATTACGATACCGAATGGACCTACATCTCTCATTACAGATACGATCAAGAAAAAACTCGTAGAGAAATGCAAGGACACACACTGGTTTACATATATACATAATATGATGAAATTAATAAGCCGGACGCAAAAAATGATAAGTAGAGTAACCACTAAACATTTGGGTAACTTTTTATACATATCTAGTGCAGCTGGCAAAGTATCTATAACCAATATACGTCGGTAAAATTGTGAAATGTACTCATCCTTTGATCGCCACGAAATAATAAAATATACAACATATTCAACTAAGTAACTCAAGCGCGAATAGCCAACGAATAGATTGTCATCGATGAAACTCAGGGATAATACGAATATTAGTAAAATTATTCTATAGACTTTCGATAAAAAACGAAGACGCTGTGAAACTACACTAATGTGGTAACCAAAAATGAAACGTATCAGTAGCAAAAGTTTCAAGTCACACACTTGCGAGTGTTGAAATATCATTTTTATTTATAAATAAATTTTATTTATACATAAATCGTAAATAATTGTACTCTACACTCTACACAGCTCACACCAGGTAACGGTTTAAGGTACCACACTCTAATACCTTTATAGTTGAATTGTGTTTTAGAGGTTTGCTTTAGAATCCAGAATATTTATAACTAATTTAAATAAGTAAGCAGCTTAAACACTTCTCAGACATGACAGGAGCTAATTGGCCAATAAACGATGTCGTAAATTATAACATCAATACGTATCTAAATTGGTCACTGTGGTATATTAACATTTGAAATAATACAATGGGTGTTTAGTGAGTGATTTTAAAAACCTTACTAATATTATAAATTCGAAAGTAGCTCTGTCTGTCTGTCGGTCGCCCTTTCACGCCAAAATTACTGAACCAATTCGAATGAAATTTGGTACACAGATAGCCTAGAGCCCCAGAAAGGACATAGGCGACAAGGCAGATATACTTTTTAATGCGAAAAAAGAGTTGTAAGGGGTTGAAAGGTGGGGATGCAAAGTTGTATGGAAGTATCTATCTAAATCAAAGACACTATTCCACGCGGACGAAGTCGCATCACAGCTAGTCTGAAATAAAAGAATTTAAACAGAATACCACTCATCTTTTGCTTGTTAGCTGCAAAATCGGAAAGACAAATTTATTTTAATAATGAAAACACGCACAGACACACATACATAAAAAACCCACCAACCCGACCATGAAATCTGAATCACACCATCCAATCATGAAATGAAAATTTGAAGACATGTTGTCAGGATCCAATGGGAGCGAAGCCGTGAGTAAGAGGAAGTAATTTTTATTAACTATTTTTACTATATTATTAACTATTTTTACTATATTATTAACTATTTTTACTATATTATTAACTATTTTTACTATATTATTAACTATTTTTACTATATTATTATGGCTATAACTGCAAACTAGCAGAGCTGCTGTCGAAACTATTTACGAGATCCGGGTTTTTACGAGTTAAAAAAAAAACAGTGCCTATTTTATCATTTTATTACCTTACCTAGTTTTTTTTTATAAATATTTACGTATATGATCTAGACATATTTTGAAGTATACTTATTTAGGACAATAATTAAAATAGAACTACTCTGTAAACTGACGTTGACTTGTAAGTTGGTTATTTATTTTAACATTAGGAGTTTGAATAGTACCCACTATAGTCAGTTTTCTTTAATCTTTATTAACTGAGTTAATACCTTTATACATGTGGTTAAGTAATTGAATTATTGTGTATTGGAAACCTTACTTATTTCTTCACATTTAACTATGGTGGTAACTATGGTCTATAACAATGCAAACCGGTTGCATTATGATAATAAGTAACTTCTAATGATAGGAAGTCCGTGTCTTTTATAGTTACTCTCAGATACAGATACATAATATATATATATGTACACTATGTGGTCACTAAGCTGTTCACATGATTCAATTGGTGCCAGATATTGAAATAAATTGAGTTAATTGTGATATTATAGAAGCACGGTTAATGACTAGTTCTTTATACCTCAGTTCATTAGGCATGGCTTTGAAAAAGACAAGCAAAAAAAATGAAATAAAAAGAAAGCCAATTGATTTATAAAAAATAATTTTGAAATGTTGAATAATTTTTTGAATTTGAAATATCAGAAGTGCATAATCAACAAGAAAGGTGTTCACTAAAATCATAATCACGAACAGATGATGTAGGTAGGTTTGTATTTGAATCATAAGCCGGTTATAATTTTTAACGGATTATACAAAGAAAACAAAAAAGTGTAATAATAAAAAACATTAGGTAGATGCACGGCACAAACCTGTCTATCCCACTAGTTCCATTGAGTTGTCCCATCATGGGACAACTGAGACGATTACGTCCCAGTAGTTACTATATATTCTACATTCAAGTTTTAAGGTTACGTCCAATATAGCTTTATTTTATGCACTAATTTACTACATATAATAATTATAAACACTATATTGAAATAATGAATACTGAATGAAGAGAATTAACTAAATTAATTCTAAGGTCTACTGCATTAAAACTACTCTATTCCTTCATGACACACATGAAAAATGTCTAAGGTCGTCTGAGGATTTGAGACTGGAGATGCCACAGCATTCCACTAAATATTTTGACCAATCTTTCACTGTTCAAGCTGTACGCTTATGGAATGCGTTACCATTAAATATTAGGCGAGCACAATCAATAACCATTTTTAAAAAAATGGTTCATGAACACTATCTTTCACCTTAGGATTCATTAATATATATGTATGTAGTTACTACTGATCGCTTAAGGTATACTGTATTAAGGTATATTAATTATATATATATATTGTATATACTGTAGTTAGGTTTATGTATGTATAAGTGCCTATTGGTATTTAAAGTACGTTAATATTAATTACCTGTATATTTTTATTTTTCATATTTATTAGAAATTACTAATAATTAAAATTTTAAATATAACACCAACTGCTACTATATCTCCGAATCATTTTGATCCATCCTAAGGTTGCCTGGAAGAGATTGCATCAAGCTATAAAGCCGCCCTTTGCACATTATCTGTTTACTGTAATTATGAAAATGTATCTTCTACTGTATTGCTAATGTACAAATAAAGTGTTATCTATCTATCTATCTATCTAATGGTTACAAAGATGTAGGTATATAAGCGCGGAAATGTTAGTAAAGAATATGGAAAGATCTCAGGAATGAAGTCGTTTGAAGATGTCTTGGTTGTTTTGTATTTGGGTTGCTATTGCGCGTGGACCGAGCGACGATGGCCACTATTTCTTGTGACGGTCGTTTTCTGAATTTTGAAAATAAACCGTTTTTTCTTCAATTTCTACGAAATTGTCGACAACAAAGTTCTCGCAGTCAAAAGCTATTTTAAATTTTATAAATTAAATATCAATGTGGTGACAGTGACAGTGACAGAGACAGTAAATTAAATGATAATAATTAGTTAGTAAAAAAAAATATATTACATGTTTGTATGGTAGAAATTTTGAAAAAATCGTCACGTTTTTCGGTTACGCGCCATGTTGCGTTTTTTATCAAAGTTTAGTATAGTGACGTAAAGAATATAATGTAATATATTATAATAATAACAACAATATATTAGTTTTGAAGTTAGATACAGACAAGAATAACAATTTATTAATTTGAAAGTGATAAAATAAAAAGACTTATTCAAATTTAAGTGAATTTACAAGAAAAGTGAGAGTGATTATATATTTCGTTTTATAAATTCAACACGTATGAGCATGATTTTAATATTTATTTGAGGTTAACCTCACTTTTTGATTGTAAGTATCAGTGAATGTATATAAGTTGATGTGAAGTTGCAAATAGTAGAAAAATTATATGTCATAAAGAAGTTTCACTTCTTACCTGTGTACTCTGGTACACCCACACATTTTTTTTTTTATTATGTTCTCATAGTTATACACTATAGCTATAACAATTATACATTTTTACACCGTTAGTTAGTACCTCTATAGGTGAAGTAGAACTAATATGACTGGCCTGTTGGTCTAGTGGTTAGTGACCCTGACTACTAAGCCAGAGGTCGTGGTTTCGATTCCCACCCAGGACAAATAATTGTGTGATGAGCACGATAATTTTTTCTGTGACTGGGTGTAATTTATCTATTTAGGTATGTATTTAGAAATATATATGTATGTTTATCAGCAATCCGGTAACCATAGTACAGGCTTTGCCTAGTTTGGAATCAGACGGCCGTGTGTGAGATGTGTGGGGTTATTGTTATTATTATTAATAAAGTTCCCTTGCTAGACGTTCCGAGGCTAAAAGACTAGCAACTTGTTTTGTCTGCAATACACCTAGACAAAACAAGTTCCTAGTCTTTTTCAGTATTATACAAGTCAGTTTATGATCATATCTATGTAACTATAACAAATAGTAAGTCAATCCAAATTGCATAATACTTTTAACCGACAAAAAAAAAGCAGGTTCTCAATTGGACCGTATATATTTATTTTTGTTTTTTTTTTATGTATGTTCAGCCCTCACTCCGTTATTTATGAACCGATTTTCATTATTATTTTTTTGTTGGATAGGGTATACCTCAAGGATAGCCCCATGTCAAGAAAGTCAGGATCTGATGATGGGATCCTGATAAAATTGAGAGAAACCCTCGAAAATTGTAGGAACGAATAGTGTTTCTGTTTACTTTTCATTACTTTATCAGGTATTTGCCTTTAAAAATCACCACATCATGTACTTGACCTGATGATGAAAAAAAATCATAAAATAAAAATCTTTTTAACAAAAAATTAAACCGATGAAAAGAACTAAAAAGCAAAAAATGAATAAACTTTAAATCTTATGTATTGAGCTTATTTACATAAACTATCAAATTTTATATAAACTTATTTTGAGTCGGCGCCAAATAATAAAATGATTGAATGAGTTACGCTTAACGTTTATTTTTCGTCGGTTTAATTTTTTGTTAAAAAGATTTTTCTTTTTCCATTAAAACTTCGGAATAAAAAGTTTACAAAAAGCTCTTTTGTTAAAATGCAATGTCGTGTAAAGGTTTCATATCAATTAATTTAATACCTTTCAAAATTTACATAAATATAGATTATCTACAGTAGTAGTTGATGGGTTCTTCTTGTATCTATATCTTCTTTCAAAATCTTTAGTGACCAAGTTAATATTTGCTCACCTAGAACTTGAAAGTCAATGCTGATGCACTGTAATGAACCAAAAGAAGTAAGTATTGTATATGAGGGCATTACCCATTGTTACCAAAATAGATATGAGTCGATAATTATTATTCCCCGTTTTCTAAATGTCTTTACTTAATCTAACAGTTATCCATCTTTAGTGAATCGCTAAAGATTGTGCATAAAGAGCAGATTGTGCATGGTAAATATTATACACACCTGGTCCCTTATTGATTTTGCGTATTAATAATCTACTTACAAACACGAGTGATGAATAAACAATTAAGGAGCCAACATAGAAATATTCAATTACTTAACCACAAATTGTTAATGGAAAGACAGATTAGATAATAAAGATAAAATGAAAGTGGTAATTATTTTTCCATCCCAAGGTTGCCTGGAAGAAATTGCTTTTAGCGATAAGGCCACCCTTTGTACATATCAAAATTGTAAAGTAACCGTAAGCAATATGTACTGGTGTACAATAAAGATAATTAATTATATTCTATTCTATTCTAAAAGTGACTAAAATGGGTACCGTTCAAACTCCATAATGTTTAAATTAATAAACATATGAACGTTTAAATGAATAAACGAAGTCTTTCTTAGACTAATAAAAGATTTCGTTTATTTTCCTGATTGGGTATACCTCACAGTAGATCATTTTTTTTTTATTTTAAAAAATCCTAAGGTAATAAAACTTGGAACGAGTAACTTGTTTGACAGCTAGTGTACCCAAAAAGTAGTCATAAAAAATATTAAAACTATTTCATGCAATTTAAAAAAATCGTGTTAATCCCTTTGTAATTTATTTGCCGGTTTCTTTCAATTAGTAACTAAGATTTATTATTATTCACTAAGGATATGTAGCGCCTCCCTTCTCAAATGTTACATTTATGACTTCAAAGCTCTAAGTTCTGTCTAAAATCTCATTGTATACTCACATACTCTCATTGTATAGTTAAGTGTTGATACTGTAATTTTCCACATAGTTTATTGACCAACTAGCGTCTGTCATGTCCGAAAAATCGAAATTAATTAGTATAAAATTTTGAGATTCAGGATTCTACAACAAATTCTTAAAAACAAACGATTAAGTTCAATTTTATTACAGTCCGGTACTTTCTACTGTTAGCTTGTGTGAGCTATAGACGTCTGTGAAAATATTTACGACACCCAATTTAGAAAAATGATATTTCAACACTCGCAAGTGTGTGACTTTAAGGTTTTGCTGCTGATACGTTTCATTTGTGGTTACCACATTAGTGTACTTTCGCCGAGACTTCGATTTTTATCAAAATTGTACAGAATAATTTTACTAACATTAGTATTATACTTGAGTCCAATCGCTAATGAACAATTTGGGTTATGGTTTTGGAATTACTTAGCTGAATATGTTATTTACTTTGCTATATCGTGGCGAACAAAGGATGAGTATATTTTTAAATTTTACCAACGAATATGGATTATAGATACTTTGCCATGTGCCCCAAATATGTATAAAAAGCTCTCTAAATTGGTAGTAGGTATTTTACTGTTTATGATTTGCCTCCGATTTACTAATTCTATTATATTGTGCACACAATTAGATAAGTGCTTTTCCTTAACCAACAACTTTTATGTCATTACTTGCATCTTAAGAGACGTAGGTTCATTCAGTGTCGTTACAATATTTTCTATAATATACTTCCGTTTAAGAATAGTAAGGAGAACAATAGAAACCAAAGGCATTAACCATATTCACGTACAAACATATTCAATAAGGAATTATATTAAAATGTACGAAACTTTGGTGGATTCTGTAAACGATATTGGTTCACCGTTGAAGTTTACGGTATTGGAAATTATGTTGAAGTTCCTAGTTTTTCTATTTTTATAAATGCATAATTCAGTCAGTGTATTTTTTTTTGCAGTTGTTTGTCATCATAGTAATATCAATACCAAGATCGGCCATAGGATATTTTAGAACAATTGTTTTTTTCAAAGAATTTGTAAGTTTTAATCTTTCTTAATGGCTTTTTTATTACCAGCCTTTATTAGGCATATACATATATTTTTTATGAAAAAAGGGGTATTGTGAAGACACTGCACTAAGCAAATATATATTTGAAGGAAATTTTAACACATTGCAATGTTTGGGACACAATTAATTAGTGATAGCTTTGTAACAAATCTATCTACCTATTTATCTAAATAAGTCTAACAACTTTAAATGAGCAATTGTGGTATTTCATAGAAACGTGAATTTTAACATGGTTTTGGAAAATAAAATTTTTTACTGTATATCAATAATATATTCGATAAAAAGTATTTATTTAATATAATGTTTTTTTTATTATCATATATTATATTATTATAAATAATAAGTGTGAATTCGCGATATCGCAACCCATAGTTTGCACTATGTTCACTACAATACACTACGATCAAATTCATTCAATGTTTTACATATTAAGTAATTAAGTGGCAAAGCATATTAAAATAAAGAATTCCAGGCACCATAACGGCGCGACAGCGCGGCGCTAGTTCCCGACTCGTGTACTACTGCAAACGTTTGAGTACAGCGGCAACCGCGACCCGCTCAACATTAAATTGAAAGTATTGTTTACGTGCCAATGCGGCTAAGTAGGATTGGATTACCTCTAGTTCCATCCACCCCAACCCTCTTGACTGCAACCCAGCATATACTCGACTGTATAATTCCGTAAGCCGGTTCATGCGAAAGGTCAAGGACGCCTGAGCGACTCGCCAAAGATCGAAGCTTATATCCTAGACCAGTTAGATTGGGTTTCTAGTTCTTATTAGGGAGTCATTTGTAAACTTGTTTCTTTTAAACTATTTATAATAATTTAGTTTGAACGATTTAAATCGTTGTAGCATATTTGTTTCACGTATTTAGGCAGAATTTGGCACATCTTGTCATTTATTTGCTCCGTATTATGATGTAGAAAATGTTACAAATAATATAAATATAAATAAATGTAGTTTTAAATTTGTAGTAGGTATTTACCACAATACGTGTAAGTCATACGATTTATTGTTTTGCTATACAGATCATTATTTTACAGTTTTCTCCGTACCAACGACGATTGTATTTAAATATTGATTCCACCTAAGAGTTTATTTTTATATGTACACTAAACAGAGAAATCTAACTCGTAAATAATTTTACTGATGAATTTCAGGGCCTCGACGGTTGGATTGCTACAAGACTATTATTTACTTTGTGGCCATCAGTCACAAGTTTGATATATGGTTTGATAATATTTGACCTAATACACGAAGAAGTCGTTATAATTAAAACCAAGATTTATGAAAAATTAATACAGAATACCGGTCAGTATTAGTCTATTTTTTTTTTAACACGTGAAGTAACAGTTAAATTTATATACAACTAGCTACCCGGCCACACGTTGCTGTGGCTAAGTAATTTGCAAAACAAAAAAAAATGTGACTATAAATTGAGATGAAACCTTCGATCAAATATAGCATAGATGCTAATACTTTAGAAATGCAAAAATTCTTGAATTTTTTTCAATAAACTTAACAGTCAGTCGTACTTTCGATAAGAATAATATTTTTATCATAGCTTTGGTTTTTTTTTAAGTATAATAATGGCTCTGTAACAATGGATAGTAAAAAGTTAGTAAGTCGAGCGTGGGGAACACGTACCACAGTCGCTATACATTGCAGTTTTTTGTATCAAACTATTACAGCATATATTCACAGAAACATTAATGTATGGTCTGGTTTATTGCTACGATGGCATATTAAATGGGGTCGCCTGGTTTAACAGGCGGTCAAGTCTGCCGGGGTTTAAGGGATTTCCTTTCTAGGGTACACCTGAGGCCCCGGCCATAAGACCCGGTGACAGAACACTGTGTGGTTTATGGACATACCACCTCGCCGTTTGGCCTCGGTTATGTGATGACCCGTAGGGGTTTCCACACATAAAAAAAGGACATTGTAAATCTATGGTATATGATTTTGATCTAAGAATAAAACTATGGTATCTCTCAAGTTTGACCAGATTGAAAACAGTGTGCAACATTTCATTCAAATCGGTTCATTACTTTAAAAGTTCAGTAAAGAACGCTGTCCGTAATTTTTATATATTTCATAAAGATTTAACATTTTTAATGTCCTACTAAAAAGCTCTTATACCACTAACCTACAAGGATACAGCCCACCTGATGGAATTCATTTTCAGGATTACAATCATTAAAGGTGTACACGTAGTGAAGGAATGATCAAATAGTTTCCTCATATGTTTTACAGATGAGCGGATCCGATCTGAGTTGCAGCTATTCCTTGATCTGATTGAGCAACGCCCTCTGAAGTTCAACTTGTGGCGTCTATTGCCATTTAATTTAAAAGTAGCTTTAAGTTTTTTTTCGTTCTGTGTCATAAACACCATGGCAGTCGTTCAGCTTGGTTCTTACAATAGAACATCAACTAATAAACAACTTACTTAATTATGTCTAGAGTTCGTCGGCTTTATCTCTTTGTTAGGAAATGTTTTGTTTTAAATTAGCACAATAATTAGAAGTTTATATATAATAGCCAAATATGTTTAACTACGCTAGTTTTGGCAGATTTACAACTGTCCCATTCCATGATTGTATGATTTATAGAATAATTAACGGCGTGTAAGCCGCTTGTACATAGGTCAAAAAATAAATGTAAAGGTAATAAAGAAAATTTCATAGGAATCAAAATCTTAACAATCACTTGTGTTGCTAAGATGAGATTTTGATATTTGTTAACTTGGGTGTGTGCGATATAGGACTTTTCATTAATATCCGGAGTAACCCTACTGGAAATGCGGCGTTAGACCTATTCGAGATATTTGCACAACAACGACTTCCTCTGTCTCCTATCATAACATAGTTAGTATCAGGACAAATAATTGTGTGATGAGCACGATCATTTGTTCTATGTCTGGGTGTAATTTATCTATAATATGAATGTATTTAGAAACATATAAGTATATTTATCAGCAGTCTGATTACCATACCAGAGCCTGTACGCTCTGCCTAGTTTGGGATCAGACGGCCGTTGTGAAATGTGTGGAGTTATTATTATTATCTTAGAATAAGCCACAACGGGGCTAACATATTAGTCTGTAATAAAAGCCTATCTAAATAAATAAAGATAAAAAAAAACTTGCGTGCTCTAGGCGGAGTCTCAGGTGGTCCAGATTCCAGTTAGCCCAAACCAGAAGTCACATGCCTATATCACTTGGTGTTCGGTGGTTGGTGATATAGGATGAGGGAAAGTATCGTCGTTTCTTTAACTTGCTACACTTGATTGAATAAGTTAAAAGAGATTGAGAAAGTAAAACCTCCTCCTTTAAGTCGCTTAATAACAATAACATTTATCACTTTAAACGTCAATGTTGTTTCAAGAAAAGTCATCAAGCACACTACATTTGTCCTTAAGCTCTGAGGGTTTCCCTCATTTTCCCTCTAATACCCTCATCAGATCCGGACTTGGTGACAATGGGATAACTTGGGAAGCATATTCTTTCATACTAAATAAATATTTTTAAAATTGTTTCATAGATGACGTAAATTTCCGTGAAAATACATAAAAAAATACATACAGCCGAACATAGAGCCTCCTTTAATAGGATGGTAGTTCTCTTAATGGTATACATTTATTAAGATAATTTCTTAACATTTTTTAGTGACGCTTCCAATCTAAGCCTTATCTATATCAATAAAAATAAATGTTTGTATGTTTATCCTCTTTGCGTTCCGAAACCATTAGTCAGATTGTGATGAAATTTTGGCATGGTTGTTCTGGAGATACCCGCGAGGGTTTCTGTCCAAAAAAATCTATTTATAAAAAAATTAAAAAAATTCACTGCAACGCATGCCGGGCGCAACTAGTTGACATAGCAGATATTTCAATTATATATTCTATTATTAAATACTGGTGGTTACATATATGTAGGATCTTGGTGAAATGAATAGAAACTTTTTATCAGTTTCTACAAAAATACCAAAATTTCTATAAGTAGATAAAATTCAGTCCTGCCTGTAAAGAGTTCCCTCAACTTCTCAAGAATCCCATCATCGGATCCTGACCAGATGATACTGGGACTTTAGTGTTTAGGTTAACTGTATAGTTGTCACCAACGTTAGCTTACATTACTTAAGGTGTCTGCCGTGTTCTGTGTCTGTTAAATAAATCTTTAATAAGTTCACTGGTTGTATTTATTAATATGTTACAAGCAAGTTTTTGCCTCGCACAATCAATCGTTGGAATGAATTATCACCTGCGGTATTTCCGGACTTATACAAACTTCAAACCAAAAAAAAAGCGTAGTCCCACTTCAAATGCCATCAACGTACTTCTGACTCTTGAGTTGCAAGTGTCCACAGATGGAGGTAGTCACTTACCATCAGATGACCCGTTTGCTCGACATTCAGGGTGGTATGAGGCGGTGAAAAGCGCGCCTCTGCCACCCGACTCTTGGTTGCGAATTGGGTCCGAGTGGAGATCTTCCTCCCGGGTCCTTTCCACCGCCTCCTTCTGCGAGATAACATCCTCGCAGAGGGATGCGACCGCAGTAAAATTACTCTCGCTACCGACCATAGAGTGTATGAAAGCCGGTAGCGAGAGATCCTCTCCAATGACTGCAGTTAGGGCTCGACCTGCGTCGCCCATCGCTGAAAACCGGTTGCATTAAATTTCCCTGTTATTATCCAAGTTAGCTTTGTACGGGATTACATCGGATACAATCAAGTGATTTTATAGTTACCTTACAAACCGAACACAGTTTGTTGAAATACATATCATCATCAATCATTGTTTATACAGCTATATATATCGCGAAGCACTAAGAAGCCCTTGTGGACCGTAACGTAAAGGTGTGTACCGCTGCGCCGATAACCCCGGTATACATCGCTCGCCTACACTACACCACTGAGGCTGAAGAGATCGCCAAGTACGTGCGCTTAAGAAGAAGAAGCCTAATTACGCGCCAAGAGTGCAGCTGCTTCAGTCGCGCCGCAACGTCAACTTGCGAGTACCCAACTGTTATCTGCACCAGATGAAAGCTTTTGGCCGCAAGGTGTGGTATTCCATCGCTTCCATGGACAAGTACCAACATACCGCAACTTAACCTAGTTTTAAGTTTTATTTACTAACACAATGTTTTGGTATGTATATTTAGATTAAGGTATTTATTTATGGGCCTATGCAGCCTGAAATAAATGATTATTTTTATTACTATTACAAGTCATCCAGTACAATAGTGAACGTTTTTGATAAAGGGAAAAGTCAGCAAAACGTGCGCGTTTGTGTATCGAACCCGGCAGACTCGTTTTCGAACCACTGTTTTGGTTTAAGTAAGTGATAATTTAAACTTTTAATAGGTACGTAACTTGATAATTTAGTAAATACATAAAGTCCGTTCACCCTGTGTTTATTTTGATGATAAACATATATAGAGGTGTCCACCATATATGTCAATTGAGGCTCTATAGAGTTGTAATAATTTTATTGGTTGCGGCGGCGTAGTCCTTAGGAGTCCCCTTGGATGGATAGGTCGGCTTATAGGTTTCCCGCTCGCAGTAGAGAAAAAGGGTGTTCAGGTTTAATTACCGGTTGTTTATATAAAATCGTCTCAGGACCGGGCGGTTCAATTACACGTATCTAAGGCATCAACAAATTGTTGTTTACGCCTAAAATACGTGTAATTCAATCTTAGACATATATGATCTTAGTTGCTTTAATTCTGGGAAGTGAAAACATTCGCAGGTACGTAAATAATACTAAGCAATATTTTTTTTTTAAATAAATCCAACGCAATCAAGCTAATTAATTACTTTTTTACACAAATACTATGCAGTTTAAAAATCTCACGAGATATTAGCAGTGAGGGGGAGGAGTAAATCGAGCTAAATCTACATATCCGACATCTCATCAAAGGGTAGGGGGTCCATAAATTACATATCACTTCGCGTAATGGACGGCCCCTAATAATAATTAATTACCTATTTATTATTTTGACATGTTAATATTTAAAATTATTATTCAAATTATCTTCTATGCATAAATTATTTTCAAAATCGGACTATTAGTGTTGGAGATAAATGGCAACATTGGTTTGCACAAACACACAAACTTCTCTCACCCTAAACGCATATACCCTCTTCGTGCCGTTGTGGGTAAAAATCACGTGTCTTTAAATACCAGTGTGTCAATTTGGGTGGTGGGTTGTTTAAAGGAAAGATTAAGATTTGTGCAGTATCGGGCTCTGACAGAAATAATTGGAAAACTTTTGCGGTTGTACCTCTGATATTACTAATTATGTGGTCTATACATGATTGTTGTCGTGTCTGTTGATGAATGTGAAGTTGCAAGTCACAATTAAGAAGTATCCCCTTTAGACTCTCACTCAATTTTTTTTTAAACGAGTCAATATTGAGATCACTAGCCAAAGTAATATTTTAGTAGAGGTGTTTAGACAATTTAAATAATAATCAAACTAAGTTAAAAAAAACCGGGCCCGCAGAGGTAGATTTCGTGTTTTTTTAAAAGTCTGACCCCCCTCCCTCCTTTGGGAGAATAACCACCATTCACGAATTGAACCTACATTTTTGCCCTGTTTATTTGTCGTCCAAGTTTGAAAGCAATCGGTGCATAATTGCGACCTCTATCGTGCCGGTTAAATTGAGGTACATACATAATTATATATATATATTTATATATATATATTTATATATATATATATGTAATTTATATAATATATACCTTATAAGATTTCTCCACCACCCCAAGGCTGGCTGGTAGAGAATGCCATCGGCATTAAGTCCGCCTTTGTACATATTGTGCATGAAGATTTAAATAAATAAATAAATTTTCAGGTTAAAATACATACTTTTTTTTTTTTTAGAGAAAAACTAGATAACTGGGAGTCGTTAATATTAATATTATTTTCATCACCTGATTTTAGGCATGTTTATGAATAACAAAGAATATCAATACACTTAAATTCATTAGAACTTTCAATTAATTGAATTTCTAATCGGTCTTGTTTATTAAACAGACCAATGTTTGGGATTTGTTCCCGAAAAACCCTTTATTTCAACAGAGGCTAGCTTTTTATTCACAAGTATGAGTTTAAATCATCAAATGTAAAATTCGGAAAATTCTTACAAATTAGTTTTATAGTATTATTTAACATAGATTCGTTTATACTACTGTTTCTTCTAACCTTATTATTCAGTCTAAATGATTACCGGGGCGAGCCAGTCATCAAGAAGGTACAAAAATTATGGATTATGTTCACGAGTAATTTACACTACTTATCAAATTTACAAAACCCTAGGTTAGTACCATGTGTCACTCCAATAAGTCGAGAAATTCACATTTTCAATGATGCTTTTCAACTAGCCTATGGCGTTTGTAAATGTATATATGCGGTCCACTAATGTAGCTGGTGACGTCACACTTCGGGACTTCGGGAACTATGTTGTAAACATTTTAACTTTCTCTAAATTATTGGAACCAACCAAGTTAAATCAAGTTTTCTACAAAGGTACGCGTTTTAAGTATGTAATTTGTTAGGTTTTTATATACTCACGAAACGAACGAAGTAAAAGTCACAGTGCACTTTTATAATACTGAAAATGAGTATTTTAAATTTTCAAAAACTTGTTATCCGTCCAGTGTCTGTAAAAAAAACTAGATTCGCGAAATATTTAAGAATGATTGATAGGTTTCACTCGATTTCAATACATTTTCTGGGTTATTACCGATTTATTAAATCTCGATTACTAGATAATCGAATATGCTTTTAGTATATTATTTATTTTTATGACTTAAATGTGACTTTTCTTGTTTTTTAGATAAACAATTGTTACAGTAATTTGTAATTGCTATTAAAACAATATAACTTATTGTTTCAAACACTTTTCAACTATGTAGTTAACTGCTAGGTCCACAACTTCCTGCCTCCTTTATTCGTCCATTATCCTAAGCGACAATCTATTTTCATCGCTTCCTTTACATATTTACTGTCAAACAGGATGCAAAGTACGAACACAAGGAAGACGATACGTTCATTGCGGAATTCATTATAGTTAGTAAACTATGGTAACTTTCATATCATCAATCAATCAATCAGCCTATCATAGTCCACTACTGGACATAGGCCTCTCCCAATGTGCGCAGCACCCGGTCCTCCGCCTTCCGGATCCAGTCCATCCCTGCTACCTTCTTCAGGTCGTCAGTCCATGTGACTGGGGGTGTCCTACCTTCCGTTTACCGATTCGCGGTCTCCACTCTAGGACCCGTCTGCTTCAACAAACATATAGGTATATATTTTTTTTTGTCATTTACAAATTTCTAAATTATATTAAAAATCAACTGAAGAAAATAATAAAGCAATTTAAGTATGCAAAACAATGTTTAATTACTTGATATTTTAGATTGATTCAAATGATAAAATAACATGTTTTAAAATAGTTTATAACAACATCCAACGTTACATTTCGCACATAAACTAAATAAATAAACAAAAAATGTTTGTTTGAGAGTATTTAATACGTATAGTTTTTATTAGGAATTATTATAATATGTATTTTATTTATTACCTACCCTTTTTTCTAATGTAGCTTAACTAAATAAAATTGAGAGTGAAATTTACCCCAAATTCCCCTGATTGTTTTCGTCACAAGGTATCTCACCAATAAGTATACATTAATGAACGCAACAACTAAAGTTCTATGTTTATCTCTGTCTAACAATCGGAAAGCCATATAATTTGTACACTGATCAAATGTATTGCTATACAGTTATGGTCAAATTTGCCGGCGTGTAATTCAATAATGTTTCCGTAGGGCACGTCTAATATAGAAAGAAAGAAAGAAAGAAAGAGAATATATAAAATTTCATTGGTTATTAAGGCACAAAATGGTGAATTTTTTTTTATAAGCATTTGCATATTTCATACTATTCATGAATGAATCGACAAGTACTATGCTTACGCCGAATAAAATAATAAATTGTTTTATTTAGATTAGTTTTTTTTTCGTTTTATTTTCTTCTATCTTTTATGGTATAGGGGGCAAACGAGCAGACGGGTCACCTGATGGTAAATGACTACCTCCGCCCATGGGCACTTGCAACTCAAGAGTCACAAGTGCGTTGCCGGCCTTTAAGGTCGGAGTAGGGAAAGGATGGAAGAGGGGGAAGGGAGGGGGGAGGAAAGGGTTAGGGCCTCCGGTAACCTCACTCACTCGGTGAAAAGCAATGCAATCATTGCTTCACTACCAGTTTTCTGTGAGGCCGTAGTATCGCTCCGGTCGAGCCGGCCCATACGTGCCGAAGCATGGCTTTCCCACGAGAAACCCAGTAAAAATAGTGTTAGTTGTAATTTAAACGTCTCTTATTTCCAAATATGAATTATGAAGGTTCAGTCTACTTTATCATCATCAATACAAATAAATAAAATTGAAGTGTCTGATTGCAATGTCAAAATTATAGATTTTTTTAAACTTAAACAGTTATTTGCACGATACCTATCCCTAAAAATAATTTAAATTTTTTTTTGTTCGTCTGTTTGTTCTGGCTAATCTCCGAAACGGGTGGACCGATTGCCACGGAACTTTCACTGGCAGATAGCTGGTGTTATAAGGAGTAACTTGAATACTTTTATTTTGGAAAAAGAATTTGGGTTCCGCGTAAAATGTGTAAATATGTAAACGCGAGCGAAGTCACGCGGGAACTGCTAGTCTCGAATAAGTTCCTTCATCAATCCTCCATGCGTTACTAAACCGTTAATCAATTTGTGATGAAACTTTGGCATGGTGTTCTGAAAACGTCCGCAAGGGCTTTGGCCCTAAAAATATATGTAAAAAAGGTATTACAACGCTTACCGGGTACAGTTAGTACTAAATAAAATACACTTACATTAACTTGAGTTCCATAAATAATATGTAAGTTTTGTAAGTAAGTGTAATTATTAAACCAAGACAGCAATAGAATAAAATAAAATAAAATAAAATAAACTTTAATGTACACCAAAATAATTATTTTACATGGAATAGTTCACATGTACATGAATGCTCAGTGAGTATGTACAAAGGGCGGCCTTATCGCTAAAATCAATCTCTTACAACACCTGCCAAACTGTCATTAAAATTCAATTAGGATAGTCGATATTCAAATTATTTAAAACAAACTATGAATAGGCAATATGGTGAACGTTGGCTGCCTGCTTGGAGTGCTTACCGGCTTCTCATATCATTGAAACCATAAACAATAATAGTTCCGGAAAAAAATTATAAGCTAGAAGCTTAGACAAATAACTAAACACACAAACATTGAGGCATCATTTGTTTTAAGTCGGACATACATAATATGTAATAATATATTATATACTGCCATAGTAACTGTACTTCGCACTAGACACTATTCCAACAAGCTTGGATGAATTAGGCACATTCTCCCAACTGTGACGGATAACATGTCATTGATGATGTACAACATTTGCTTATGGAGTGTACCAAGAATTTTTTTTTTTATTGTATAGGGGGCAAACGAGCAGACGTGTCACCTGATGGTAAATGACTACCGCTGCCCATGGGCACCTGCAACTCAAGAGTCACAAGTGCGTTGCCGGCTTTTAAGGTAGGAGTAAGGGAAAAGTGGTAGAGGGTAAGAGAGGGAAGGAGAGGGTAGAGGGAAGGGTTAGGACCTCCGGTAACCTCAATAAGCAAAAAGCAATTTAAGCATTTCTTTACTGCCAGTTTTCTGTAAGGCCGTGGTATCAATCGGTCAAGCCAGCCCATACGTGCCGAAGCATGGCTCTCCCACAGAAAAATATTGATATAGGAGATCATTTTATCAAGTTCACAAACTTTAAGCTTGACAAAGCAACCCATATACGCTAACTTTTTGTTTGTTGATCTATAATTTTAAATAAGACACACAATACAAAATTTATTAATCCATCGACAAAATAGGTGATGACAACCTGAAAACCTGAATTTATACCCATTTTTTATTTTCTAGGCTAAAAATAAATCCTTAGGGAATACTCTTGTTTCTCATAACGTCAATATATCACCCAATATATATATATATATTGTTTTATGTCAAACCAAATAGAAAACATTAGAAAAGGGAAAACAATATATTTATTTTGGATGTCGAAATTAAACACATCGCTCACGGAATTCGCACACGTCACTCAGTGGAAAAACATAATAACATATTGGAACCCCTTTAATTTGATCGAATTCTTATGCTTACGCCTAAGGTTTAGAAGAAAGTAGAATTAGAGATTAGTTGTAGTGAACTCAGATAGCACGATCAATAAGTAAAATAAGTTTAATCTCATCAGTAAGTACCTATTAGCAATCTCCGGTTAATCTAATGTTTAATTTTTATATACGGTTTCGATACTTTTCTTTGGCGTAAATTTTTCGGAAAACATCATATTTCTATCGTTCATGTTTATTCCGTTCATATTTTTTCGATATGTGACATTAGATCCTCAATTGACTGGCGTAACTCCACTATCTATCCACTTCACTTATATGTATACTTTTGTGTGACTAATTTGTTGTAAGGACGATACAAAATTCCTCAATTACAGACTACTCATTTAGTTAATATATCAATGTATAAATTTTGTAAACGGGTAATTTGAAAAAAAATCTTTTTGTAACTGCATGCTAGAGTCATGCCCTTTCAGTGATTCCCCCTCCACCCGCTACAGTGGCCTTCCGCGAGGAGGCATCCGTCGTCTGCGTGTGCCTGGATTTCACCTAAGCGAGGGTTTTAATCGAAGGTGGTGCCCGCGCTTTCCGCGCTGAGGGTTCCCGATGTCTTAATAAAGCTGTTTCCGGATTCCACCTATTTTAGGCGCAGTACGGCATATCGTGTGGTTTTAGTCGGTACGATTCCGACACACCGCATCACTGAAAACCCCGATGGGGTGACGGTCCGAGGAGCTTTACATACGCACAAAAAAAAATGTTTGTTGGACTTTTTAGGGTTCCAATTACCCGTAACGAATGCCACAGATGTTTGTATGGCACCTGGGACCGACGGTTTAACGTGCTCTCCGATTCACGGAGGGGTCTCAATGTGTTAAGAATGGTCACCCATCCTAGACTGACCTGGCAAGTATTACTTAACTTTGTAATGTGCTAACTTACTTGGTTACCACTTAACCACGAGCCCCACTTGAGATATAGATTACAAATTAAACTCAATATATTTGTATTCTAATGCTATAATGCCGCGATAATCCACTTGCCTACTTCGTTTTGAACAAGACATGCATTCGTAATTTAAAAAAGTTGATATACGGAGTACACTTAAAGTTGTGAGCAGCAGCTGCATACGTAACGAGTGTAGTGACACGCGCGTCAAGTACGTGACAACACTGCGGCATGCGGCATGTCGATTGAACGATAGAAAATGGGTTTTAAACCTGACAGTACTTTACAATATTGTCTCCAGTATTCGTAAGTATATAAGTATTTGGTGTTAATTTCAACTTGATGCCTCCACGGGTTCTTCAGGAAAAGGGAGGATCACACACAGACAGACAGACAGATATAACAATAAATTAACGACTTTTTTTCCTTTACTTGCGCTGTGAAACCTTAGGTACTTCTTACCAAATATAATGATTATAGGTCAATGGGAAGTACCCTATAGGTTTTGATTTACCGGTTGATACACGGGTGACCGCAGACAAGGATTAATCAATAATTTTAACTTTATGCCTCCACGGGTTACTGAGAAAAAGGATCTTGACAGACAGACAGACGGACAACAAAGTGATTCGGGTTACGTTTTACTTTTGAGGAAAGGGACCCTAAAAAAGGGATTATATTAAAGGTTGATGTTTAGATTTGATAAGGGTTAAGGTTTTCTATATTATGACTTATTACTACTGCTCACCTACCTCAAAATTCATGCATCTAAGGCGACAGAATTTAGCTGTACAGGGACTCTTATTCATTGTTTTTTTACATTGCAACGTAAGGCTGCGGCTCGCAGCGCCTAATGATGGCAGACTGCAGGATTGAGCGTCGTATCGCTGAGTCGAGGGTACTCATTGGCAAGCTTAACTGTTTCAGATCGGGTAACACACACCCGAGAGTAATGCGTTTTGTGAATCGGGCTTTCTCGGGAACTGGTATCAGTTCCTGTGATTATACAGCACGAGTCACAGAGCGCATTGACTTTCTGAAACAGAAGGTTTATGCATGTGCAAATCGCATACGAAGGTACAAAAAAAGGGTGGACCGATATACTCAGTATCGCACATTCCAAAGGGATGAGAGGTGGGTTTATAGAAGATGGGAGCAGCCTGATTTAGTGAGCGACATTCATTTACCAGATGCTGAAATCACGAATTCATTTTGGCGTAACATCTGGTCAATGCCTGTCGCTCACACTGATGGTGAATGGATGCGAGATGTCGAACGTTCATGTGAGTAAATTAATAGAATGGATGGCGTATTAATATCAAACATCGATATAGCTTATGCAGTTCGTTCGTTGCCGAATTGGAAATCAGCGGGACCGGACGAACTGCATAACTTTCGGTTAAAGTGGCTCCGTAGCTCACATGTATGTTTGGCATCTCAATTTCAATCATGCCTAGAATCGGGTTCGCTTCCAACTTTTGTGACCACAGGCGTGACTCACCTGCTCTATAAATCTGGTTGTGCCACGGATCCCAAGAACTACAGACCCATCACCTGTCTACCAACAGTATATAAATTACTGACGTCCATTCTGAGAGTAAAGATAGCATCTCATGTTACCAACAACTCTGCTATGTCTTACTCTCAGAATGGATGTAGAAGTGGGGCACGTGGAACTAAAGAGCTCCTTATTATTGACACGACCATTAACCAACAAGTTCGCCGTAACCGAAAAGATCTGGCGACATGTTGGATAGATTATAAGAAAGCTTATGATTCTGTGCCGCATACGTGGCTCCTGAGGGTGATGGAGTTGTATAAGATTGATACAACTCTATGCACTTTCTTGGAGGCATGTATGCAGCAATGGAAAACGATTCTTTGCTATCCAGGATGTCGACAATCTCAGGGTGACGGCGAGTATATAAAGATCAGGCGGGGTATATTTCAGGGTGACAGTTTGAGTCCCTTGTGGTTCTGCCTAGCTTTGAATCCTCTCAGCACTATGTTGGAGGGTTCAGGACTAGGCTATCGTTTGCGGAGAGGAGGTCAGGTTATATCCCACCTCCTTTTCATGGATGATTTGAAACTTTTTGCTTACAACAATTTCCAACTGATAAAATTACTAGAGGTAACTGAAACTTTTAGTAAATTTATCAGGATGGAACTTGGTGTGGATAAATGTGCAGTCATGCATGTAAAAAGAGGTAAGATTGTGGAATCTAAAGGTATGGAACTCTCAGATTTTACACACCTTAGATGCCTTTCCGCGAACGAAACTTACAAGTATCTAGGAATGTCACAGGCGTTAGGTTTAAATGAATTGACTATGAAGCAATCGTTACAGGAACGCTTCTTTGGCCGCCTGAAAAAAGTATTGAAAAGTCTTTTGTCAGGTGGTAATAAGGTGCGGGCCTATAACGATTGGGTCATACCAGTCCTAACCTACTCCTTTGGCATACTTAGATGGACTCAGACTGAACTTGATGCCCTGGATAGAAGAGTCCGTACATTGCTCACCGCGTACCGAATGCACCATCCACGTTCATCGGTTATGAAATTGTATATCCCGCGGAAATGTGGGGGTCGTGGTTTTTTAAATGCCAAGACACTACATAACCGCGAGGTATGCAATCTTAGAGATTACTTCCTCTCTGTTGACGTGGAGATGCATCGGGATGTTGTAGTAGTGGACAACGGACTCAAACCGCTTGCTCTAGGTAGAGAGAACTGGCGCAAACCTGCAGTAATCAATATTACAGATCGCCGGGAGATATGGAAGAGCAAAGAGCTGCATGGACGTTTTGATCGGGCCTTAAATGGGCCTGAAGTAGATCTATTATCATCTGTGTCCTGGCTACGTTTCGGTGATCTCTTTGGAGAAACTGAAGGTTTTATATGTGCAATTACTGATGAAGTTGTTATGACGAACAACTATCGGAGACATATCCTGAAGGACGGCACAATTGACATTTGTCGGGCATGTCATCGTCCCGGAGAAAGCCTCAGGCATATAATTTCCGGTTGTTCTCGTCTTGCCAACGGCGAGTACTTGCATAGACATAACCAAGTGGCCAGGATAGTCCATCAGCAACTTGCTCTTAAATATACCCTAGTGCCTGCGGAATTACCTTACTACAGGTATGTGCCCGACCCAGTTCTTGAAAATGGTCGTGTAACATTGTACTGGGATCGGTCTATTATCACTGACAGGACTATTATTGCCAATAAGCCTGATATAGTGGTAATAGACCGATTAGAGCGCCGAGCAATGATTATTGATATTACCATTCCCCATGACGACAACCTCTTAAGGGCTGAAAAAGAAAAACAAATGAAATATTTGGATTTGGCCCACGAGGTGGTCGACATGTGGGATGTGAATTCAGCAATCATTGTACCGATAGTCATATCAGCCCATGGGTTGATTGCAAAGAGCCTCGACCAACACCTTCAAAGGCTCTCGTTAGGCAGCTGGACTAAGGGCCTGATGCAGAAGGCGGTCCTTCTTGATACGGCACGTATTGTGAGGAGGTTTCTGTCTCTGGAACCCTAACCACCGGTAGCTTGGTCCCTGTACCTGATACCGGTGGGGCACTATTTATTATATTTTTAAATGTATTTTTGATATTATCTGAATGTATTTAAAAATGTAATTTATATGTATATTTAAAGGAATAAAGAGAATAATAATAATAATATATCACTTTATTGTACACCAAAATGATTTTGAAGAGTAGAAGCACAGCAATGTTTTGTGGTAGATACAATTGGCGGCCTTATCGCACTGAGGCAATCTCTTACAGGCAACCATGGGATGGAGCGAACATAGGATATCGATTTTAGGGCAGTATGGTGTACGCTCAGTAGGTATATAATATAAGTTAAATAAAGATGACGTATCTTACGTATAGTGTAAGAATATACATACAAGAGAGCAACAAACAAATAAATACATAAGCAAACATAGGTAAGGATTCACATATAAATCGAATAAAACATGCAAATATAGGACTATACTACATTAAGTCAAATAAGAAGATAAATAGGCAATTACAATATGTTGATATCACCCAGGTAATGTTCTTTAACCAGTTTCTTAAAAGCAGGCAGTGACTGTGCACGTCTTACTGTCAAAGGTAGGTTATTCCATAACCGAACGGCTTGGACAGAGAAGGAATTGTCGACGAATTTCGTAGAATGTCCAGGTAGTTTTAATATCAGGTTCTCTGACGATCTCAAAGATCGGGAATGAGTGTCGTGTAAGAAGCTAAACCGTTTTTTAAGGTAAATAGGAGTTAGGGGATTAAATACAATGCTATATAAAAGCGAAAGAATATGTGCATTCCGGCGAAGGCGTATAGGTAACCACTTGAGCCTTTTTCGATAATCAGAAACATGATCATATTTGCGTAGTTCAAATATGAATCTTATACAGAGATTTTGGAGTCTCTCAAGCTTATTCAATTGGTCTTCGGTAAGATCTAGATAACTGGCATCGGCATAATCAAGAATAGGAAAAAGAAGGGATTGTGCAAGCGCAATCTTAGTGGTGGTAGGAAGAAAATTACGAAGTCGGCGCAGGGAACCTGCAGCGGCAAACATTTTGCGACTCAGTACTTGCAGCTGTGGACCCCAGGAAATTTGGGGATTTACATCGATCATACCCTGATCGATGTAAATCCCCAAATTTTTGACCTTGTCACTGAATGGAATGTGTGTACCGTTCCAAGTGACTTGTGGTACAATTGTCCAGTCAATTTTAGAGATCATCCTCGGACTTCCAACTACAATGACTTGAGTCTTGCTTGGATTTATCTTCAGACAGTACGAGTTGCTCAACTTACAAATTTTTTCCAAGTCAGCATTTACAATCTTCCCAGCTTCTGTAAGTTTGTCCGGTTTAGCCCGAGAGTAAATCTGGAGATCATCTGCATAAAGGTGGTAGGAAGAAGACAGGTAAACAGAGAGATACCCAGTAAAACCTCAAAGTCCACGGTATTGAAAGCATTACTGAAGTCCAACAGAGTTAGAACCGTAAGCTCACCGTCTTCCATAGCTGATCTGATGTCCTCCGTAATATGAACTAGGGTAGTGGTGGTACTGTGACCGGGACGAAAGCCAGATTGGAAGGGATTCAATAGCAAGTTTTTGGAAAGAAAATTCGTAAGTTGAATGTGAATAAGGCGTTCAAGGACCTTGGAGAGAAAAGGCAGGACAGAGATAGGGCGGTAATCAGAAAAGGATGTGGGGTTTCTCTTCTTGGGAATGGGAATAATTTCCGCGTCTTTCCAAGTCGTAGGAAACACGCTTAAAGTAATAGAATAATTTAAAATATGACAAATTACGGGAAGGATTTTATCGATGATAGGGAAGATCATATTACGGCTTAGACAGTCAGATCCAACAGCGCTTGAAGTAATCGATACTATGCTCTTCCTAACATCACAATCAGAGAATTGAGACGCAGATGAAAGATGTTTTAAAGTAGTTTCTTTCGTCAATTTATCAAAATTTGACGACGCAGAGAAATGTTGATTTAGTAAATTTAAGTTTAAATTTTTCGGAATCGACTCATTATCAGATTTGCCTACTCCCAATGATTTTAGAAATTTCCAGACTTTTGCTGGATCTCCGTTTTCGACAGAGCTATAGATAAATCGGCGTTGTGCATTCCTACTAACCCTGCTGCAATGATTCCTGATGGACACGTTTTTATCCCGGTTAGTCTCAGTTGGATATTTTTTGTATTTGGATTTGGCTACCGCTTTTTTCTGAGTTAAGGCTTTGATGTCATCGGTTAGCCAGGGGGACAGGAGACGTTTCACTTTGAGTTTTTGGATTGGAGGATGTATATTATACAAAGTGGTCAATTTGGTAACAAAACATGTCACCTTCTCATCAATACACTCGGAACTGAAGAGTGGTTTCCAGTCGATGTTGTCTGCATCCCTGCCTAAGGCATCAAGATCCATACCCTTAAAGTTCCGCTGCAGGATCGTCTTAGATTTAGGTTTAGGAGGACGGAGACGATAGGATAGGTATAGCGAATCGTGATAGGAAAAATCAGCAGCTGAACACTGCCCATGCTTAGCTACATGGCTCTGAGAAGAAACAATCATTAGGTCGAGAAGAGAAGGAACAGTTTATTATTTCTCTCTCACATAGCTACAAAATTGCGCAAAAAAAACTTAGTCCAGACATCTAGTGGGCTAGAATAAATAGTAATTAAATAATGAACAATAAATAATTGCTACCAGTTGGCAGTATGCGTAAGCTTATAAATGAGAGTGTGTGTGTGTCTGTGTGCGCTTGTGCATGTGCCAGTGGATTGTGTGTATGTGTGTGAGTGTGTGTGTCCGTCAGTTCAGGCAATAGCTCGAACTGGTCAGGGTCGTATGCCTGGAATTTGAACTGGCCGTTGCCGGCAAGTCATTGTTATTTCGAGAAATCCTTCTAATATTATAAACGTGAAAGTTTGTGAGGATGTATGGATGTGTGGATGGATGGATGTGTGGATGTATGGATGTTTGTTACTCTTTCACGCAAAAACTACTGAACCGATTGCAATCGAACTTGGTATATAGATAGCTGGAGACCTGGATTGACACATAGATAAGTGGGTGAAACCGCGTGGCGCAACTAGTAAAACATACATTGGTCGTTTGGTGTTAAAGATTACTTGACCATAATGTAATAACCAGATAACACTATTTCACTACTATTCTCAATAACAACGAACGCTATTGAATTTATTATCTATGTGATGGTCTAAAAATGTTGTCATTTCTTTTGTTGAGTCTCATATGTTCGATTGCGGGTAGAAATAAAGATCCTGTGTCACCCGCTCTGGTTCGCATTCCCCATAAACGTGACTGAAATTCGGATTGATGAAATGTTTTTTTCGTTCTCAGACTCTCAAGAATGCTGTATTATAATTTTTTTTACTCTTGCATTTAAAACCTCTACCGTTAGAAATAGTCTCACAACTATTGCTATAAACTGTCAAAATAACAAAAAAACAGTAACTGCTATGTTCTTCAAACCTCCATCATCACTCAAGTGTTTGGTAACAACTCAATTCCTCTATATTATATCAATCAATATTTATCAACCGACCAATAGCATTGCGTTACCGGTATAACTAGTCATAATAATGTCTATTAACTTATTCTTATTAAATAGTGAACTGTTTTATGATCTATTATAGTTTGCCCCTATTTGTAAATAAGAGTTGTTAACGTGGTGACAACACTACTTTAAAGTAAATGGATGAAAATCTGTGTGATTAGTTGGTTGAGTACTGTATTGTTTTTGTAAAAGTGCGTCTTTCTAGCAAACAGTTAGCAAAAAGGGTTTTGAGCCAAAGTTACAAACTGTTTTGAGGGTAATTTTGGTTGATTAGAAATTGAAATAAGAATTGTAATAAGGGACTATTGTAATACAGTGAAATGTAGTGACATATATTAAAGATTTTTGATTATGGATTAAATACAAGTCCACAAGTGCTGTGTATGTGTTGTTACTCGCCCCAAGATACAACCATATTTGTGAAAAATATATGTTCTAAATATAGATAATCGTATTTTCAGAGTCCATCCCGCCTGTAAAACTTTATAAGCCTTCCCTTTAAAACTTTAGTCGTTATCAGAGTTTAAACGAGACAATACAAAAGAAATGTCTCCTTAAGGAAGAAAAAAAAAGATGACAAAACTCTTTATTTTAATTTGTCTCTGAAACTCTTTGAAGAAGATGCGATCAAGACTAATGCTGTGTTCATTATTTATTATGCTGGCTTACAATGTCTCTGATTGTTCATATGCGGAAACCGTTCATCGAAATAGATTTTAAAGAAGAAACAATTTGATATTATTATTATGTGTATAACTAAATATGCCTTTACGCGGTGGTAGCGTTATGGCTAAGGCGCCGAACTTGCGATCAAGTGGTTACGGGTTCGAACCCCACCCAGTGCACTACTGACGTGAACCCACTCCTAACACAAGCACTTAGCTTAGCTGGAGAGGTTAACAAGAATAATAGTAATGTGTGACCAAAGTTATTAGTATTCTTTATCAAAAAAAAATTATTAATATGTCAACTTCTTTTATGAGACAAGCCGTTCCCTGCCGTTTCACCTGCGTTTATGGTTACCACTCCACGTGATGTTACATAGACTATAACCTTCCTCAATTAATACTTTATCCAAAACAAAAATAATTATTCAAATTGACTAATATTTCCAGAGATTAGCGCATTTATACAAACACAAAAACTCTTAAATTATATTATAGATCTTAACAAAATAAAAAGAACAATTCTTTTCCATTCTTTTTTCAAATAATATAAAACAGTAATAATAATAGTATCCTGGCATATATAACGCAGCGCCATCTAGACCTGAACTAAGCAGAGCTTGTTCTGTACGTTCTAGAACACGGATAAAGATACACAGATATATATTTTTTGTAGATTACAACCGTGTTAGACATAGAAACACCCAATACAAATAAACATATTCATGCCTGAAATGAAACATATGATTCGGCAGGAATAAGATGTGTTTTAAATGCGATGACCTAATTGTAACTTCTTGAGCCAAACACTAGGCAATAACAACAATAACATAAGGAGTGATGATGACAATGGGTATTTATTATAGCTACCTGGAAACTGGAACGTCTTTTTCTGACGGGTTTTCGAAATGAATAAAGTAAGTACGCCTCGATACTTTTATAAAATTATGTTAGGTATTGCATAAATTATTTAACCACTAATAATAACTGCCGAAAACACAATGTTCTTAGTTAAAAAAAAGTATTTAATTAAAAAATATATTTACTAGGACCATCGATGAAAGTGAATTCTGTGGGCACGCTAGGCCCAGCGCCACCGCCATCTTGATTTACACTCATATTTTGAACCACTGACACATTAAATTATTTAAATATTTTAATGCACGTCTGACGTAGGTGACGTCCACTGCATGCAAGGAAGTATGGTCAACTTACAGTGATAAGATAAAGAAAACTACTTTGCCTACCTACTCTATCTATCTCGCTTATAACATCACTCTGTCTCACTCTAACACGCGCACTCGCTAACATTCCTTTAACGGCTACATAATCTACATACACAACTACAATTAGTTTAAGTTCTGTAGAATCTTCTAATTTTCTGACTGTACTTTTTATAAATCTCTTGGAGCCGTTAGGAATTCATGTATGAACCTTATAAAAATATTTAGTTATTTACAATATTATTTATATATATTTTTTGGAGCTGGTGGTAATAAAATCTAATAGAATTTTTCAGCTCATGGAGCCATATGGAATAAAAAAATTAATCACTTTTTTAAAAAAAGCTTGGAACCGTTAGGAATAGATTTGTGAACTTTACATTTTTGAGCACAATAGAATTTTGGAGCTTTGGGAATAAGCCGCGTCTATCTGTCTGTCTATATAAACTCAATAATTTTCATACGGTTTTCACCAATAAACGGAGTGATTCATGAGGAAGGTGTAAAATTCATTAAGGATTTGTGTAAAATGGTTGAAATATGACGATGAATGTTGAAGAAATCGGAAAAAATCAATATATGCTATCTAATATGTTACCTGTGTGAAGCCGGGGCGGGTATCTAGTATATTACTAAACTAACTGTGCCCCGCGGTTTCACCGGTGTAAGTCCTGATCCCATGGGAGTATCGGGATAACAAGTAGCCTATGTAATCCAGGTTTCCAGCTATCTATATACCACGTAATCATCGCAGTAGCTTTTGCGTGAAAGAGTAACAAACATCCATACATTCATACATCCATACATCCTCAGAAACTTTCACGTTTATAATATTAGTAGGATACAAACATAATATATGTAAATTACACCCAGACACAATAAATAACGGTGCTCATCACACAATTATTAGTCCTGGGTGGAAATCGAACCCACAACCTCTGGCTCAGTAGTCAGGACCACTAACCTCTAGACCATCAGGCCAGTCATATTGTCTTCATTGTAATGAAGGATGGATTTATAATTCAAGTTATATACCTACAGTATATAATTATTAAAACTCTCCACATTATCAAATTAACTTTATTGCACAATAACTATATTATATAGCCATCCAAATTAAGTAAGTTAGACTATAAAAAAACTAAAACCTTAAAAACTAAACAAAAAGTTTATAAATTTTCTTGATATTTATTTAATGCCTCAATAACAGCCTATATCACTATTTATTTCATCGTACAGTATTTTAAAATCAATTTAATTTATAATGATATCAGAGTAACTAGAGTAAAACTTATCTCATTGAATAAATTACTCTTGGACTTGAACAAATAGTTATATGATAAGAATATGCTTATTCATGGCACATATGCAAGTTTAAAGTGTAGCGTCATCGTCACGCAGATATCGAAATTCGACCGTCTTTTAAATTTTGTTTTTTTAATTACTAGTGTCTATCATCTCTATTTCCGAATTTAGACACACAGATGATCCATTAGATTCTTTCAGAAGCACAAAAACCTCCTGGGGTGTTCACAGGCTTCTAGAAGAGACCTCGCACCCGCGGATCCTTGCCCGTTGTGTGGCCACTCACTCGCACTCCTGTTTTCATTCGCTGCATAGAGGACTGTCTGTCGCATGGAAGGTGAATAGGCCGATTCAGGGTCAAATGGCCCATAATGGTTGTTACAACTATTCGTGTGTTGAGTTGGTTAAGACTAAGCAGTCGGCAAATGAATTATGGTGAGATTTGGACTGCCTGCAGCTAGGTATGTTGGTCCAATGACCGTTATGCGCTTTATGAGTCCGTTGTCTTACCCGAGAGCGAAGTTGGTTAAAGGGTAGTGGTGGCAGTATAGTTGGAGCCGCCACTGACGTTGCAGATCCATTCCTTGCTAGCTTATCGGCGGCTGCGTTCCAATGTGAAATAGCGATTCACTTTTTAGAGGAATACTTTATTAATTGAAGCTTCAGTGTTTGATTACATTTATAAATGAGATCGGAGTTCATTGTGTTGCCCTCTACTGCTTTTATGGCGGCCCTGCTATCTGACAGGGTTTAAACCTCTTGACCTGACCACAGTAGCATCGTAGATTATTGCAAAAGATACACTTTGAAGTATAAACCTGTGTTGGCCGCCGGGCGCTGGCTGCTAGTTTAGAATATTAGTGGGATTAACTGAATATTTATCTGAATATATGAATATTTAATAATGTTTATACAATCTATTCACAGATTGCAAAAACCCCTACAAAGGTCTTCTTTGACATTTCGACACCAAAAACACCCACGTACATCATTACACTCCTGTCTATCCGAAGGTTGCTTGGAAGATATTGCTTCTTGCAATAAGACCGCCCATTGTGCATTCTATGTAAAACTTGTTTGGGTATATTTGTTTCCTATTTTTGGTGTACAATAAATAGTATTCATTATTATTGAGTCTGGGTGTTCTTTGTGTCCGTTGTTTGTATGTTTGTAAAGTCCCCCGCGACACAGGAGTAATTCCTAATGCGGGAGTTGTCTTTTTAAAAAACAAATGAAAAAAAAATATTTTGATACGTATTAAAGACCAACTGATAAGCTTACTGGTAGTTATGTGTAATAGTCCAATTCTGACGTCTTCCCATTTGGCTTGTTTTTCTCAGCACCGCACGCGCCGATTTCAAACAGACCAATAGATAGCTAGTGCCTTTTAGAATTATCCACTGCGTTTGTATTCAATAATTTTTTACTTTTCAGTGCCCTTTGATAGTGCTTTTTGAAATCGGTTTAATTTTTGAAGTGAAACTTGTTATGAATGGATGTGATTTGAAAATTTTATGAAACGAAAAAGCGACACTAAAAAGAGACAAACATCAAGAGAATGAGATAGAATATAAGTATACAGTGTTTCCTATAATCTTTATCTTTGCGTATGCGCACTACGAGGCCTTCAGAAAATGCGTCATAGTCAACGTGTATCATTCACGTGTATCCTTTTTGTGCATTTGCGAATTAAAATTCATTGGTTAATTATTTTATGTTAATTATTTAACACATCTGTGTTAATTTGACCAATATCTTTTATATAAATTATCTTAAATTAAATTTATTAACATAAGTAAATTATTTATGTTGATTTAACTTTTTATTTCTCGTTTTCTACTTGAGGCTATTTTTCCGAAAATTCACTTCTGCCGTGTGTGAATTGCACACACAACCTTATTTATAGTTTATTCTATAACTTGTTCAATGAAGTGCAGCAAGTTGCTACACAAATAAAAATTCTTACCACCTTACCTAACTAAAGTATCTAGCTTTTTAAACTTAAGTTAATATAACATAAGGTACAGATTAATATTACAGTAACCAATGTTGTTAAAACCGTATCGTACGTACCTTACACTAAAAATTTACAACATTTTACACATCCATCTATCGGAAGACTGCAGTTAAGTAGTACTATTTTCTGAAGAACTTTATTAACGAATATAATACAAGGAGTGAGAGGGATTGCGGTGAGACTATATAGGGAGAGAGATAGGTAGGCTGGATACTTATTTAACAATAGAAAAATACCCATTCTAACTTTAGTCTGATTTAATAAAAAAATATTTTATATGTAAATTAATAAGTACGCGCTTTAGGGATCGCTACAATTATCTTATTTATCTCTAATAATAATATACCCACAAACACGTGAACTTGTTAACAAAATATTAAATGACTCATAGACAACATATCTTCATATCGGCGATATATATAAGGAAACAAGTGATTAGTATAATCACTTCGCATTCGAGTCAGATCGGTAATAAAATGTCTGTATTATTCCATGTAATTGTGTGGTGTTTTCTAGTTGTAAGTTCAAATGAAGGGGCTAGAATATTAGCTGTGTTCCCAGCTCCATCTATAAGCCATCAAGTGGTATTCCGACCGTTAACCCAAGAGTAAGCTAAGCGAGGACATGAGGTGGTCATCATTACGACAGATCCAGTTTTCTCATTACAAGAAGCACCTTCGAATTTGACAGAAATTGATGTTCACGATATTTCATATAACGTATGGAAAGAAACATTCATGACAACTTCCAAGGGGAACGAAAACGATTTAGAAGCGCAAATGCAGACAAGCATATCTGTCCTTGGAAAGATAATTGATGCGCAACTAAAAGATACACAAGTAAGAAAAATACTTGAAGATAAAAATCAAAAGTTTGATTTGATATTATCAGAAGCGTGTGCAAGACCTGCACTAGTATTTTCTCATGTATTTAAAGCACCAGTGATCCAGATCAGCTCTCTTGGTGCAATGTTTGACAATTACCCAACTATTGGTGCTGCCGGGCACCCGTTTTTATATCCAGCACTGACACGACAAAGACTTAATAATTTAAGCATGTGGGAGAAAATTAAAGAGTTGTATAATACTTATAAATTAGATAATCTTTATGAAAAAAATAAACAATCAGAACATATAATGCTTAACAAACATTTCGGAAATAGTGTACCGTCTATAGATGAATTGAACAACAATGTAGATATGTTGTTTTTGAATGTACATCCTATTTTTGAAGGCATTAGGCCCGTACCACCGACTGTTGTATACATGGGTGGATTACATCAAAAACCTGACAAAGAACTGCCTTCGGTAAGTACCTAATACATTCTTATTTCACTTTTCTAAAATTAGTTCAGACGGGATCTGCTGTTTAAATAGATTAAGTTTGTTTTCGGAAGGAAGAAGAAGTAAGTCGGTTAATGGCTGTAATCAACAATTTAACAGATTTTAGTGTTAATATTTCTTTTTGTCTTGTTTTTTTTTTTATTATAACTAAAGTTAAATTATAAACTAATTAATAAAATATTGATTTAAATTTCATTGATGATTACTTCTTCTCTTGACTAAAACATATAATTTTTATTTTACGTTCCCATGACAGCTAAAACTTAAGTAACGGCTCACAGAATTTATTTAAAAACGGTACTATTGTCTAAAAAACCATAAACATTATAGTATTTTTTTGTTAGTTATTTCATTTCTTTCTTTCAGGAACTCAAGTCATATTTAGATTCATCCAAAACTGGAGTAATTTACATAAGTTTTGGCACAAACGTAGACCCTTCTCATTTACCACCTGAAATGATACAAACTTTAGTGAATGCATTCTCAAAACTACCCTACGATGTTTTGTGGAAATGGAATAAAGATGAACTGCCTGGACGCACTAGCAATATTAGAATATCTAAATGGTTGCCACAGTCTGATTTACTCAGTAAGCTATTTGCACTTTATAAGACACAAGTCTAGCCAATAGAAAATTAACTGACTTAATTATCACATTCATTATTAGCTTGGACAAATTAAATAACTAAATAATTAAGTTAACTAATTGATTTTTTATTTTATTTTTTTATTTAAAAAAAGACAACTCCCGCATTAGGAATTACTCCTGTATCGCGGGGGACTTTACAAACATACAAAGAACGGACACAAAGAACACCCAGACTCTGATGGGAATCGAACCCACGACCTATGGCATAGCAGTCCAGTCAATTTCATTAACGTCTGATAATTAAATAAATATATTTTTTTTATTTTATAGAACATCCGAAAATTAAGTTGTTCATAACACAAGGAGGCCTTCAATCAACAGACGAAGCAATAACAGCTGGAGTACCTCTGATTGGAATGCCTATGTTGGGGGATCAGTGGTTCAATGTAGAAAGATATGAGTACCACAAAATTGGTATTAGACTTGATATGCAGACTCTTACTGTGGAGAAGTTAGTGAAAACAATCAACACTGTTATAGGAGATGACAGGTTAGTTTATAAAATAATTATCTGAATTAACATTTTCATTTTATTTATTTAAAATCTTTATGCACAATGTGTACAGAGGCGGACTTAATGCCAAAAGCATTCTCTGCTAGTCTACCTTAGGGTGATGTAAAAATGAATGAAGTAAATGCATTAAAAAATATAAAAAGTAGTGAAATATTTTTTAAATTAATTTCAGGTTTAATGTTACTATAAAAAAACTTAAACAAAACTAATATTCACATAACATTAAGATCAAGACATATTTTATCTTTGTGAAAACTTACTTCCTTAAGGAAAAACAATAGAAGAATACCTATACGAAGTTGGTCTATAGAAACATTCAAAGAAAAAAAAACGGCACATTAAAAAGGTTTTAACTACAAAATAATATTTTTCATAGTTGCAATAATAGCCTCAAATTCAAATCCAACGTCTTTATTTCATAAAATTGAGCATAAATTATTCGAATTAATCGATTTAAAAAAAAATTATCAACACACACAGAGGCACCACAACAACAGGTTACTTTGTTGCATGTAAAATTAAAAAATATATATATAAAAATGGAAACATAATATCATTTATGAAAATGCCCGCCCGTTTCCAAATCGTTTGGTTTTGGATTTTATAATGTCATTCGAAAGCCATGTTTTCACACGAACTGACACGTAGACTGACTTACACGTAGAATAGTGACCCTCAAACATAGAATTTTAGAGCTCTATACTCTATGCGTCACTCCGTCAGTTTGAGTAAAACCACTTGGCCAATAGCAGCAGAGACTTGGAATACCTTTACAATCAATGTTGTTGTTGTCAATGGTTCTCACACGCCTCTGCACTGCGATACCAATATACCTGTACTATGACGCGCAAGAGTACACCATCATTCTTGTTATTTTATCTGATTACATATTTATTATCATTTACATACTAAGATTATATCAGTGCACGAGCAGTGTTATGTTACTAATATTTTGCTTCATCTGTAGACTTCTTTTTTCTAACGATCATAAAATAGTCAGTGTATAATTTTTTAGTTAATAGTTTAATTAAATTTTCAGATACCGTCGTAACATCATACAACTCAAAAAATACATGCGTGACGAACCAATGCGTCCGCTTGATCGAGCGGTGTGGTGGACTGAATACGTGCTGCGACACGGAGGAGCTAAACATCTGCGCTCACCTGCTGCTAACATGTCCTGGGCAGAGTACTTAGAACTTGAACTAGTTTTTACAGTACTAGCGATATTATTTGCAATAGCCGCATTGTTCATTACAGCATTGCGATATATCTACAATTTTGCTTTAGGACATCACGGTACTGTTAAATTGAAAAGTGCGAGATAAGTTTGTAATTTTTTTTTAATGTGATAAATTCATAGATAGGTAGTAGAAGAAGCACAAGGAAAGAAACAAATGCAAGGTTGTAGCCTCTGCCTATCCTGTTGTGAGAAAGACTTGAGTTTAGTGAATACAATCTCATGTTTTTATTCATGAACATTTATTTGAAAATCTTCTTAAAATTATGAAACAACATAAATATTAAGTTAAATAAAAATAAATTTTAACTATTCATCGTACGTAATTGGTTGTTATTTATGTTCCTATATTGATAAATTAATTTTATGTCTTTACTTCACTCGCTGGAACCATAAAACTGTAACATCAAATCTTACAGCATCTGTATTGCTTTACACACTTTAGGAACAAGTTCAACAATAAAAACAATGAAGACTTAAACAAAAAGCAACCGTCAGGTTAGTAGTTGAGGACTGTCTTTAGTATAAGACAAACCATGGCGTCTTTTGTATATATGTAAAGTCAAAGATTTATAGAAAATAAGTATCAAACAAATTACCTCAATTTACTTATAATAATTCAAATTATTTATATAACAAGAGGACGTTGACAAACAAGACAAACTTTAATTCCAGGCAAAAAATCACGATTGAAGGTTTGATTCTAGTATACTAACAACATGAACCCACCCCTAAAACGAGCAGTTACCTTTAGCTTGCTATTAGATACCTGGAGCGGTTAACAAGTCACCCAATTTCCCGGTAAAACTTTTTATTAAAAAAAAAGGAAAAATTGGATGTCATAATCAAATAACGTCACTTAAATGCTTATGAATGGTTATCAATGAAAAAAGAATGGCGAGTTTGACCCACAAAGTCCACTGGAGTTTATAACTATAGAAATATTTGGTTTAAAACCAAAACCACGTATAAGTATAGGTAAATTATAAGGCTTTTGGAGCATTAACACACTGGTTTTTAGTTTCCAAATAATTGACGAGAGACTAAGTTCAGCTGCGAACGTAGGAAAAGGGAGAGAGCGATAGAAAGTGGAATTTAAATTGGATGCTGGTAGGTTATCTATGTAAATTTTGGAAAACTTGTGTCACTGGAATGTTGCAGGTATTCCTATTTTAAGTACTAGCCGTATATGATTTCTAACTAAATTATTAACGAGTTTGTAATTTTGTATACGTAAATTGTTGAATAAATATGTTGTTTGAAATATCATCAAAGAAATCCTCAGCGCATTGTACACAAAGTTGGATAAGATAAAAAAAATTCAATTCATTATTCAAATAGTTATTATCAATAGTAAAAAAGTAACCAAAAAAAAAGTACGAAAAAGGATAACTACGTGGGACACTCAGTCAATTTTGCGAAACCTAAAAAAATGCAATCCGCTATCTAGTTCGAATCTTTTGTTTTGTCTTAACATTCTGCTTTCTCATGGTCAATAACTGGTAAACTGTTGTGGCAAGTAATATGTGGGTGTAGGTTATATCATTATGATCACGCTCAAACATATTTAAATACATTTGTTTTTTTGTGAATATTATATACGAGTATTTATGTTACGTATAAAGGTAAAAAATTGAAGGGAGTGCCTAAATAAGACAGAAAGTATACTCACATATTTTTCATCATTAAGTTTTATGTTACAATTTATGAAGTATAAACAAGTACATACAGGCAAGACTTTCACATTGTTACAATTTTCAAAACGTTTTTTGAAGAATGCACCAGTCATAGCAGTCAGTCAGAGCCCAAAAACACTGGCGTTGTAGTAAAATGTTGAGTTTAGTCGAAACAGGTAGTAGAAAGTGAAACTATAAGAATTATTTTAGTAGCATACTGCTAGATTCAGAATAGGTAACGAGAAGTTTTAGTACGAACAACATCATCAGACAAATACTAGAAACCGCCTGTTGGTAATATGACTAACCTAAATCTTAATATCACCTACGTAATGTCATTAAGCAGCAGTGATATAGTAGGTATATGAAAATTGACAAAAACCCGGGCCATAATGTTTTAATGAATCACACTTCAATAAGGCTCCAAACATAGCAAACGAAGTTTTATAAATAAGTTACACATTTTGGCCCAGAAGTCTACTTTCAACTGTAATTCCTAAAATCATTGATACCAATAACGATCTGTCAAAGGTAAGGAGAAACTTCAAATAATATAGGATATAATCCATCCCTAGGATCCACCGCTTCGGGTTTGGGCTCGTTTGATTCATCTTGATGAGTAATTTGGTCCTAGACAATATCCATATGCAACCCCGTCAGATTTGGGAAAATAAGTTCGATACTAAAAAGTTAAAAATAGAAATTAAGAAAAAAAAAACATTACTCGTTAATAAAAAGAACTTAGTTTTAGTTAGTTAATTTATAGTTTTCTTACCTCTATTGTTATCATATATTTTATTTTAAAAAGTAATGTTTAGTCAAATAAGTTAAAATGTAACAGCAATAAAGGCTTATTTTATTTTGCGGCGGGGACTTCGTTTTACACTTTAGCGTAGGTGTGTTTATCAGTAGTCTGGTTATCATAGTACAGGCTCTGCCTAGTTTGGGATCAGATGGCCATGTATGAGGTGTCTCAAGTTATTTATTATTATTCTCTATATTTATTTAATATAGATATAAATTACGTTTTTAAATAAATTCACATAAAAAAAAATATATTTAAAAAATAGTGTCCCACCAGTATCGGGTACAGGGGCCAAGCTACCGGTGGTAAACAAGGCATTTCTACAGGCACACTTCTCATTTTAATTAGGTACCCAATTTAAGGTACTCAATTACATCACTATTAATATTATACTAACAATAACAAAAAGAATAGGAATTTGAAATTACTGATTTGTTTCGTCGTACAAAAGTTTATACGACACACTCCGCAATAAACGTACGACACGTTTGTTGTACAAAATTATCGTGGAAACGTATTGTGTGTAATTTGGTGTAATATTTGGTATTTAATTGATCGCAATCGGTTCTCTCTATGCATATAAAAAATAATTCACAATTTTCAAGATAATAATCTTACAACGCAACAACATCTGTAAGTTGGTCCCAACTAGACCCACATAATACTAACTATACAACACTGGAATAAACGTTATATACTATAACTATTATGTTTAAATTAGCATATAACACACGTATTATTCCTGTGTCACAGGTAGGGGCTTTACAAACATTTAAACAACGGATACAAAGAACACCCAGATTCGGAACCACTATTTGTGGAATACATCCTACTAATATTATAAACGTGAAAGTTTGTGAGGATGTATGGATATGTGGATGTATGGATGTGTGGATGTATGGATGTGTGGATGTATGGGTGTATGGATGTTTGTTACTTTTTCACGCAAAAACTACTGAACCGATTGCGATAAAACTTGGTATGTAGATAACTGGAAATCTGGATTAACGCATAGGCTACTTTTTATTACGATATTCTTACGGCATCGGGACTTTCACGGGTGAAACCGTGGGGTGCAGCTAGTTGATAATAATGCGGATAAAATTTTATAAAATTGATGTGTATTTATAAAGGAGAATGATCACGAATGTATGAAATCTTGTATCGGGTTGCATCAAAACTAAAGTCTGTTTTTTTAATGACCACGTTTAATAAAATAAACCCGGGTTTTATCTTTATTACTTTTACGATGTCACTGTGATTTTGCTTTAACTAGGCCATATATCTAACTTGGTACTTCATTACAATATATAGGGTGAATATGACAATGGAACACTTACTTAAATTACTGAAAAGGCATGACTCTAGCATGTAGATATAAAAATATTTTTTGAAAAAAAACAACTCATTTACAAAATATAACCGTTTTTATTTCCAGGTATTTATTACCTCCGTTTCTCATGAAAACAGTTGGAATGTAGAAGGTATTTTTTATTTATTTTGGATGCATTCGTTTTCACTTCTGTCGGCAGTCCCCATGATTGCCCTTTTTTTTTAACTAAACTACTAGTGTAATTCTAAAACATGGCACAACTTGCAGGTATGTCCAACGTTTAACAGATTTATTTGTTGCATAATACCAAGTTACTAACATTTTACTTAAAATAATTTGGGTAGGCATCTTTGAACTTAGAACCTTCATATCTTTGCGGGGTGCAAAACATCGATAACAAACAGAATAGAAAAGGTGATACAGAAAATGGAAGTAGGTTCAGCTCAGCTTGTTTCAGAGATTTCAGATATGGAGCTTTCCCTATTAGCTTTTAGGTTATAAGACAATTCGAATTTTAAACGGAAGTTGTTTGAGTTCATTTACGAGAATGTTCAGGTTTCAGATCCAGGTTTAGATAAGCGAATTTTATGGGAAAGTATATATATATAGATATATATATATAGATATATATATATAGATTTTGATGCGTAGCATACGCATCATAATCTTTATTTTATTTCAAAGCAGGTGAAATATATATTTCTTAATATATACTTCACCGCCTTTAATTTTTTCTAGATTGTATAGTATTCTAATATGCAATATTTATTTTTGGACATGCATATAATATCATCATATTAATACGTGAAAAGAATTCTTTGTACAATTTTTTTAAGAAAATTTCGCGAACGTTGTAACGTGAATTTGGGAATATTTACAGTTTATATTTAGTAGAAGTTCAGACAGCTAAAATTTTTAAGCAATATGTGTTAACAACTATAAAAATTACGTGATATCGGCTTAATGAAATTACACGCGTCCAGTTGGTATATGTGATTACCTGTCATGGTAAGTCTATACACTGACAGCTCAAGTTATACTGGCTCCCAAAAATAGCCATGGTCGAAATTCGACCACCACGCTATTTCTAGTATCATTTAAAGTAGGTAGTACTGGATTTCAACAAAATAAATAAAAGTTATCCAATAATGATTTTTATCCTAAACAATTCTAACCAAGATAAATAAAATTCTATAATTACCTTACCAACATGAGTAGGTCCTATTTTTATAGTATTCTTGGTCCTGGTTTTTGAGACATATAGGTTTGTATTTTAACCAAAATAACTTACCAAATACAATAACAAACCTTGTATTAATAATGCTAAAGGATTCAAGGATGTAGGAGTAAATAGATTTAAAACAACGTTCGCATTTATTTTGATTCTCGGTTTAAATTTTTACACGCATCACTGTGTTTTTTTGCTGTTTATATTTTTTGTTGGATAAAAACCTAACGTCCATACAAAAACTTAATAAGTGTTTTGGTCCACTTGATTCCAAATAAGTATTTCCATGTTATTACTTATACAAGGCATATATTAATATGTATACAACGTCTGTAACACGTTGTATAATTATCGTTTTCTGTTTTCCAATTCTGACAAATTACAAATTTGTTTTTAATGATCCACTGTTAAGGTAGATATTTAAGACTACTACAAGGTATGGAATTTTAGTATTAGTTTTATTAGATATAACAGTTTTTTCTTGAATACTTTTTCTTGTCTAAAGCAAAAACACTTACGGTTCAAACTTGCTAAGTCCAACAAGTTTTTATACGGCAATTATACAGCATTTAAATAAATGGAGACTCTCGCTGCGTGGAAATAAAGTTGAGTATACGTTGACAGGTTTTAGTGAAATTCAGTGGCGCTGAGATATAGATGCCAGTAACAAATAAACCTTGTTCCGAAGAACACTAGGTTGATTTCATATGAAGAAATTAAGTCAGATTTTAGTTTAGTCGAGTGTACAATAGAATCGGCATGTCTAACATTTTAGTGCTGTAAAAAAGTTATTGAGGGAGGCCTTCGTCAGCCTAAGGCAGCCAGCACCTAGAGCCTCTGTCTGCCCGAATAGTACAGGCCGATTGTTTTTTTTTTGTTGACACCGGCTCAGACTTATGTGTATTTCCCCGGTCAGCTGTTAAGAAACCTTGATTCGAAACTCAACATTGCTTAACCGCTGCTAACGGTACCGTAATAGATACCTTCGTTTACTAGACCTTATACGACCCACTTTGGACCTAGACCTGTGCCGCGTATTTGAATGGTAGTTTAAGATCACTAACGTATTGAAAGCAATTTATAGGCGTTGAATTGCTCAGTTTTTATAATTTACTAATAGACTGCCCGAATTACAGGCGTATTGATGATTTCTATAAAAGCTGTAAATGGCGACGAGTTCCACCAGCTTCTTGCGTAAATTCCCGGTGTTGAAGATATCGACCAACAAGATATCCGGTCTTGTAGGAGAGTGATGGGGCGACTTCCACATACAGCAAAAACATACTTCAACATCATCTAGCGAAGACTAATTGAACTACGTAGTAACTACTGATCTACACATTCTACACTTAACACTTCTATGCAGTTTAATATTCTAATCTTATACAACATAAGATCTTCATGTAGCGAAGGACAATGATAAGACTTTTTAAATCAGGTGGACAGAAATTCAAATATAGTTAAAGTTTCCAAGTTAGTAATGAACTTTTAAGAACCACCTTCGTAAGGTATATAAGTTTTTGTAACAAGTTTTGAAAGGAAATAAACTAAGATTGTATTATGTAAAGCTGGAAACAACAGCAAGCAAAAATGGGCTTTAAGAAATTCATACTTTGGCACTCACCTGGACAGTGGGAGTTTTCTTGGATATAGCAAAAGCATTTGACACGGTTTCCGTACCCAGATAGGGCTTTTTGACTACTATCTGAGTTAGCGATCTCAAAGGGTTACGAACAGGTATGGGACTCAGGGCAACGTAATTGGTTCAACGCTGTTCCTTATGTACGAGTATATTAACGAAATGGGTATACTTCTGCTTCCTCGAGGGAGGATTATATCTTTTGCAGACGATACGGTCCTATTATTTCCTACTAAAGAAAACTGGAATATTATTTTTTTTCTTTCGACGACACTTAATTTTTTGTTATGTGTTATTTAATTATTGACGGTCGTATTTAGACCTCTGCGTGATGATCACGCTATATTTTAAAGTTGCGTATGTGCCATGATTATGCATATTTTTATCACAAAACAAGAAGTTAAAGTAAGTTGCCGAATGAGATAAGTTTTATTTTAGTCTGAAGCTGATTTCAGTTCGAAGCTATTTTTAAATACTCTATGGTGAAAGAAACTGTGATCTACAAGATAACTGTTCATCGTAGAGTTGTCCTTTCTGTCAGAATGTAAGCACGTCAAAAAGCAATGATCACGATACAGCAGTTGCGTTGAACGCATCATTTAGTTAACTAACGGTCTTGTCGGATGTTGCTATAAATATTCCTTCAGGCTTCGACATAGTTAATGAGACAATTACCGTTGAAAGTATTAGCAAGCTTATGGATCAGAAAGTATCCACGGATTCATAGTTTATGTAAAAACGGCTCTCTTGGAGGACATAGTTGCTGTTGAAGTTGGCCATTCTATTTAAACGATTACAGCAGGTTTTACGACGGCAACGGACTTTATCACAACGTACCAAAAAGCTATCAATATGAATATTACTGAACAGGTTAACATTATCAAATAACTAGAGTTGGAGCTATCTAAGTCTCAAAATGCATTTGCAAAACTTCAAAATCGCTAATCTACTTGTAATTGAAAAAATATTACGTGATGTAGACCTCAAAATTAATGATTGTAAGAAACAGTTTCACAACCACTGATATAAACTATGAAAATCACTAACTAACAGTAACTGCCAGTAACTTCACTTATTTCTACCCTTTCATAATCCCACTTTTTGTTAATATTTATCAATCGACCAATGGTATTGCCGGTATAACCAGCCAAAATAATGTCTATTAACTTATTTTTATTAAATAGTGAACTGTGTCAAATCATCTATTATAGTTTGGCCTTATTTTTAATAAAATAAATAAGAGTTTTTGATGTGGCGACAACATGATGTACCTGAGACTAAAACTGAGAACCTTATGGCGTTATTTACAAACTTTTGCAAGTGCCTACAAGTTGTGGTTCCTAAAAGTGGCATCAGGGCAAGCCATCGTATTCGGAGGATGATGAGGATGATGATCTAAGCTTCTAATGTTTGGTGTTGTTACTTACTAATTACTACTTTTAATGTGGTTTCGGTGATTATAAAATGAATTAAAATCTTTAAAACAAAGACTTATTAGTTTAAGAATACTTTTAAGATATATTGCCCGACTAGTAAAATAATCTATTTTTAATTAAAAATGTAAATGATTTACAATTTTGCTACTTGAATAACAGTGAATCTTAATATTTAAGGTGACTTCAACTGACTACATATATGTGAATCTATGGAACATCAAAATTTGCATAAAATGTGTTTGCGCTGTACGCACATTCGACACTACAAACTCATACGGACAAGAACTGATGCGAAGTGTTTCTGTAAAACATATATTAAATGTACATGCTCTTAACAATTATTTCTTCATCTTCATCTTCAAAACAATTACTACTTCTTTATTGTTTTTTTTTCTTCTCTACTGTTTATTTTTCATCTTAGAGTCAATTTCTGGGTGCATTCAAATTCAAAGCAAAAAAAAATTCAAAGCTACAACATCCGGATACCGAGTTTTGATTTTTCTTTACTTGGCTGCCGCTGCTGAGCGAATGCCCTCATCTGTTCACTCAATCCTGAGAGAGGTACGGACCTGAACCAAATCTGACCCGGGCGGTATATCAATTAGCAGGTAAGATGACTTGGGCCTGAAGGTCTTAGCACTGAACACTATAATAATAAAACACTTAGGTTTAAAAAAAAAATTAGGTCCTACCTATTCCTATTGTAAGGTCAATGCAATATGTCATGTTTGTATTTATGACTAGCTGTGCCCCGTGGTTTCACCCGCGTAACTCAGATGCCAGGGGAATATCGGGATAAAAGGTAGCCTATGTGTTAATCCAGGTCTCCAGCTATCTACATACGAAGTATCATCGCAATCGATTCAGTAGTTTTTGCGTGAAAGAGTAACAAGCATCGATACATCCTCACAAACTTTCAAATTTTTTCACATTCAATATCTTCAATACAGAGCCTTTTAACAAATCGCTTGTGTCTTGAAAATTCCCAATACAGACACAACCGTCGACAACGTCTGCCCTCACGTGTCTGCCCGCGTCCGAGCCGAGTGGCTCACGCCACGCGGCGAAGATGTCCCCCCCCCCGCCCCTCACCCGCAGTTTTAATATTATAGTCGTAACTTTTAAAATGGCTTACACATAAAAGATAGATATATACTGTCGCGGACTTTTTTGTAGAACTATTTAGGAGAAACAATCCCATCGTACATTATATTCGTGTAACTCTTACAGTTTTCCACCGCACGCGAGAATAGCTCGCAGACGACAGATTTTTTTCCGACTTAACACTTATCGTTATATTTTGGCCAATATACACAATATCTTCATAAATTATGGTCTATGTGTTATTCTGATATATAAGCTATATTATTGTAAAGTTTCATTAAAATCAATTCAGTAGTTTATGCGTGAAAGAGTAACAAACATCCATACATCCATACATCCACACATCCATACATCCTCACAAACTTTCACGATTAGTAGGATAATTGTTATTAAAACTATTATTGGTATAACTGTTACTTACGGGTAATAATATTGTTTGTGAGTATAGTATATACTTCATGGTACACTATAAAGTGTCAGACAAGATTTTGCCGCCAGATTAAAATGTATATTAATTTTAAGTTTTTACAAAACATAAAAATTCTATTATTCGTGTAATAAGGAGTTGATTATTTTATCTCAGAAGTGTGATAAACTAAGTACGCCCACGATTTTGATAAATATCATAATATACCTAAAAGAAAAAAAGAAGTTGCTACATATTGATGTAATAAGTAATAATAATAATAATTATCACAAGTTTTGAAAATGTATATAACTAATGGTGACGAAGGTAAACGAAGGAGTAGCAGCAAACATAGAACTATACATATAAAGCTTAGTAAGCAAAATTGTCGTCGTGATCGGAGCAAGAGCAATTCGAGAACTTCAGCGCAGCGATCAACCACTAGTTCTATGGATTCGAAGGATGACAGACGCATTCGCTCTCGTGTAAAATACGTAAGTCATAGTCGCAGGCGGCATCATAGTCGCATGCATCACTTCAAACATCGCAGTAGCGGTAATCCAGCGATGAATCGGAGTATAAGGAAACGCAGCAAGCAAGATCGTGGCGCGAAAGTAAGCCGCAGCGACGGCACGCCACGCGGTCATGGAAAGCGAGGTTGCATTACGAGGTCGAGAGACAGCAGCGGATGCAACATATCTTCAGGTCACGTGAGTAGTTTCAATACTCTCAGCAATGACACACAAGCGTTTTTATCCACATTAGTAGAGGCCTTGAGTGGTAGACCTCAAGGAAATAAATAAGAAACGTAATACCTGAATTTAACCCCATGGTTAAAAGCCAAACCATTCACATGTGGATTAATAAAGTCGATGAGTGTGCAAAGCTTTGTAATTGGGGCAATGATCAGGTTATTCATTACGCCTTACGCTTCTAAATGGTCAGTCATACATCAAAACTATGTAGATTAGTAGGTGTAAAACAAAAGTCCGGGTTCACCATTTACGTATCTCTTATGAATAAGGCACAATAACGCATTTTCTGTCGAAAATAATGTAAAAATAAAAACCTGATTTTCAATCGTCATTGTTAGGCATAGCATATTAACCCCAACAAAAAAAAAATATATTAGGAAGTCATGGGGCTGCCAACAGAAGTGAAAACGCGAACCCATAACTTTTGCCCCTACCAAAAGACGCTCAACAAAGAAGTTTTCAGTCTTAATTCAGTATCAATTTCAAGTCCGATTTCATCAATTCTCAATCAATTCTCATCTTTTAGTAGTTCTCACTGTGATGGTACCTCGATGAGCCTAAACCGAGTAAAGCAGCTATTCGTCAAATCTCCTGGCTGGACATCTTTCCACTGGCATTCGATATTTTGATATAATCAATAATAAAACCCGCGATAAGAGGAGATCCAAAAGTTAATTAGTATGATCTTACATTTGAACCCTTTGGCATTGATTTAGTTTTCACACATATACCATCTTAATCATTTTACCCCATAACCACACCTCGCTAACGACTCACTCGAAACTGGACTTCAACAGCAGATGAGAACAACCTGCCAATGATCAGAATATCGCTGCCTCCGTTAAACCTCGACTACCATAACCCGGGATTATGGTACCCGATAGTTAGTCTTCTACAGCACACGACAGTTGGGCTGATGATCACCAAGGCCCCGTTGCCCTCCGTTCAAGATCGAGTGCTATAACCAGGAGACTTACAGGGTAATAATATTCATTCATCCCGTCCAAAACCACCTTAACCAATACCAAAATAATGATATTAAATGAATACCTTGAAACCGATATGTACACGGGAGATAAATTTGATTACCTGACGAATACTGCGTTACTCAGTGTAGGACATTAATACATATGGAACATAAACGTCTATTAACAATAAAATATTAAAGACTCACTGAACTTCCCCAACGTTCTATGTCAAAACTTACGAGAACCGGCCGTCTTTCCTGAACCCTGTCAACCCGCTGACTCTGGTACTACAACTATCCCGCTTCACGTCCTCAACCCGACTGCCCCGTTATCTCCGTTCCTAAGCACCACTGTCCCCATGACTCCACCAACATCTGTTTCCTCTAACCAAAATATTCTACTAGTGTGGGAAAGCAATACTTAAAAATATACCACGTTGACATCCAACAATAGCGCGTTTCAATAGCAAAATTATGTGAACGTAATACTATCACATCACAAACACGCGTGACGAATCGATCATTGAGCGGACACAACGTTCCTCTGCACAAAATTTTAGGACGTTGCGAATCGAGCACCGGCCCGCCTGTTCACATCGAAAAGGTACAAAGAGAAAGACAACAAGTGATGATATCTTAGAGCGCGCAGTAGAATTTTAGCTCTCAGTAATAGGTTGGTTTTTACTTACGATCCAAACTACTGTAAATTTTGAGAAATGAGTAAGATTTACCCTATGTGCCATACAAAGAATGGACAGATGAAGCGAGCGGTGTGAGCTGTTCCCAATATTTAGGAACTACCACAACCGATACAGAATTTTTTAACGGACATTCGTCAATTGTCATCACTTTTTTTGAAAAATATTCGTAGGTGCAATAGTCTGTTTCAGATGACTTTGCTTGGGAATAAAATAAGTTAAGAAATGAAGGAAGGGAACTTCATACCCACTTTTAAGGTCGGAAGGGCAGGTTTACCGCCTCATAGGCAGTCTTTTCCCGCAATCAAACTTATAGTCACAAACTGATTTCCACGCGAGCGAAGCCGCGGGCACAGCTAGTTGTTAATAAATATTTGAATAATGAATTGTTTTTCTCATACAAGTTGTACAATGTATTGAGGATTTCTTTAGTGATATTTCAAAAACATATTTATTCAACCATTTATGCATACAAAATTACAAACTCCTTAACAATGTAGTTAGAAATCATATACGGTTAGTACTTAAAATAGGAATACCTGAGGTAAAAGTACTAGCAACATTCCAATGACACAAGTTTTGACACAACATTTAAACTTGGAAACAACTTGGAAACTAAATAAAAAACATTGTGTCAATGATCCAAAAGCCTTATAATTTACCTATACTTATACGTGGTTTTGGTTTTAAACCAAATATTTCTATAGTTATAAACTCCAGTGGACTTTGTGGGTCAAACTCGCCATTCTTTTTTCATTGATAACCATTCATGAGCATTTAAGTGACCTTATTTGATTATGACATCCAATTTTTCTTTTTCTTTCAATAAAAAGTTTTACCGGAAAATTGGGTGACTTGTTAACCGCTCCAGGTATCTAATAGATAGCTAAAGCTAATTACTCGTCTTAGGGATGGGTTCATGTTGTTAGTATACTAGGATCAAACCTTCAATCGTGATTATTTGGTTGGAATTAAAGTTTTGTTTGTCAACATCCTCTTGTTATATAAAAAATTTGAATTATTATAAGTAAATTGAGGTAATTTGTTTGATACTTATTTTCTATAAATCCTTCACTATAACAGATATTAAAGACATTTTTATATATTGTAAGTTTATACAAAAGACGCCATGGTTTGTCTTATACTAAAGACAGTCCTCAACTACTAACCTGATGGTTGCTTTTTGTTTAAGTCTACATTGATTTTATTGTTGAACTTTTTCCTAAAGTATGTAAAGTAATACAGATGCTGTAAGATTTGATGTTACAGTTTTATGGTTCTAGCGAGTGAAGTAAAGACATAAAATTAATTTATCAATATAGGAACATAAATAACAACCAATTACGTACGATGCATTGTTAAAGTTTATTTATCTTGTTTCATAGTTTTAAGAAGATTTTCAAATAAATGTTCATGAATAAAAACATGAGAATGTATTCATTAAACTTTCTCCCTACGGGGTAGGCAGAGGTCACAACCTTGTTTCTTTCTTTCCTTAGGCTTCTTCTACTCTCTCTCTCTATCTATATTCTCTCTATATATATCATCTATTTATGAATTTATCACATTTAAAAAAAATAACAACCTTATCACGCACTTTTCAATTTAACAGTAACGTGATGTCCTAAAGCAAAATTGTAGATATATCGTATGGCTGTAATGAACAATGCGGCTATTGCAAATAATATCGCTAGTACTGTAAAAACTAGTTCAAGTTCTAAGTACTTTGCCCAGGATATGTTGGCAGCAGGTGAGCGCAGATGTTTAGCTCCTCCGTGTCGCAGTACGTATTCAGTCCACCACACCGCTCGATCAAGCGGACGCATAGGCTCGTCACGCATATATTTTCTGAGTTGTATGATATTACGACGGTAACTGAAAATGGAATTAAACTATTAACTAAAAAAATATACACTATTTTATGATCGAGAAAAAAGAAGTTTACAGTTGAAGCAAAATAGTAGTAATATAACACTGCTGTGCACCGATATAATATTAGTATGTAAATATAATTATATGTAATCAGCATTATGAGCTGGTTGCTTTTTCTTTATTCGATAAAATAATACGAACGATGGTGTACTCTTGCGCGTCATAGTACAGCTATATTAGTATCGCAGTACAGAGGCGTGTAAGAACCATTGATTGCAAAGTTTTTAAGGAAAGTGCGAAACACGTGCCGCCAAGTTTCTGCTGCTATTGGCCAAGTGGTTTTACACAAACGCACGGAGTGACGCATAGAGTATAGAGCTCTCCAAATTGTATGTGGGAGGGTCACTATTCCAGGTGCAAGTCAGTCTACGTATCTGTGCGACATGTTCCCTAGTGAAAACATGGCTTTCAAATGACATATTTATTATGAAATCCACCACCAAAACATTTGGAAACGAGCGGTTATAGATCGACACAGGCAGAAATGATATTATGTTATCCATTTTTTTTTTATAATTTTGCATGCGACAAAGCAACCTGACTCTGTGTGTCTTTATTTTTAAATGTTTTTTTAAATTGACTACTTCGAATAATTTGTGCTCAATTTTATGAAATAAAGACTTTAAACGACTTTATGCCGATTTTTTTAATGTAACTTCTTTATAATCGTTGTGTTGATGAAACGTTTTAACTCACACTAATAAGACAAACAAGACAAAAATTCATAAATAGGATTTAGCCTGCGAGAGAATGGGATAGTATACAAGTATAAAGATTATGGGAAACATCCTATAATCTTTGACAAGAGATAAACATATTCTTAAATAGGATTTAGCCCGCGATAGAATAAGATACAATACAAGTATCTGTTTCCTATAATCTTTGTCCTTGCAAAGCGTACTAAAAAGCTTTCAGAAAATGCGCCAATGTCGACGTGTTGTCATTTTTGTGCATTTGCGTATTAAAATTCGTTCGTTAATCTTCATTATTTAACACATCTGTGTTCTTTTGACCAATAACTTTTATATAAATTATCTAAAATTAAATTTATTAACAATTGTAAATTATTTGTGTTGATTTTACTTTTTATTTCTCATTTTCTCATAAGCTACTTTCCTGAACTTTCACGTCACGTCGAAGTGAATTGTACACACGATTTTTTTTTTATCTTTGAATATTATATTATTCTTCTTTTCTTCTATTGTCTTTCCATAGGGAAGAAATTTTTTTATTTCATGTTTAATGTTAATGTTATATTCGAAAATGTTAATTCTAATAATTATTTGGAAACTAACCTGTCATCTCCTATAACAGTTTTGATTGTTTTCATCAACTTCTCCGTGGTAAGAGTCTTCATATTAAGTCGAATACCAATTTTGTGGTACTCATATCTTTCTACATTGAACCACTGATCCCCCAACATAGGCATTCCAATCAGAGGTACTCCAGCTGTTATTGCTTCGTCTGTTGATTGAAGGCCTCCTTGTGTTATGAACAACTTAATTTTCGGATGTTCTATAAAATAAAAAAAATATCTTTATTTAATTATCAGACGTTAATGAAATTGACTGGCCTGTTGGCCTAGTGGTTAGTGACCTTGACTGCTATGCCATAGGTCGTGGGTTCGATTCCCATCCAAGTCTGGGTGTTCTTTGTGTCCGTTCATTGTATGTTTGTAAAGTCCCCGCGACACAGGAGTAATTCCTAATGCGGGAGTTGTCTTTTTTAAAATAAAAAAAGTGAAATAAAAAATCAATTAGTTAACTTAATTATTTAGTTATTTAATTTGGCCAAGCTGATAATGAATGTGGTAATTAAGTCAGTTAATTTTTTATTGGCTAGACTTGTGTCTTATAAAGTGCAAATAGCTTACTGAGTAAATCAGACTGTGGCAACCATTTAGATATTCTAATATTGTTGGTACGTCCAGGCAGTTCATCTTTATTCCATTTCCACAAAACATCGTAGGGTAGTTTTGAGAATGCATTCACTAAAGTTTGTATCATTTCAGGTGGTAAAAGAGAAGGGTCTACGTTTGTGCCAAAACTTATGTAAATTACTCCAGTTTTGGATGAATCTAAATATGACTTGAGTTCCTGAAAGAAAGAAATGAAATAACTAACAAAAAAATACTATAATGTTTATGGTTTTTTAGATAATAGTACCGTTTTTAAATAAATTCTGTGGGCCGTTACTTAAGTTTTAGCTGTCATGAGAACATAAAATAAAAATTATATGTTTTAGTCAAGAGAAGAAGTAATCATCAATGAAATTTAAATCAATATTTTATTAATTAGTTTATAATTTAACTTTAGTTATAATAAAAAAAAAACCAGACAAAAAGAAATATTAACACTAAAATCTGCTAAATTGTTGATTACAGCCATTAACCGACTTACTTCTTCTTCCTTCCGAAAACAAACTTAATCTATTTAAACAGCAGATCCCGTCTGAACTAATTTTAGAAAAGTGAAATAAGAATGTATTAGGTACTTACCGAAGGGAGTTCTTTGTCAGGTTTTTGATGTAATCCACCCATGTACACAACACTCGGTGGTACGGGCCTAATGCCTTCAAAAATAGGATGTACATTCAGAAACAACATATCTACATTGTTTTTCAATTCATCTATAGACGGTACACTATTTCCGAAATGTTTTTTAAGCATTATATGTTCTGATTGTTTATTATTTTCATAAATGCTTTCTAATTTATAAGTATTGTACAACTCTCTGAGTTTCTCCAACATGCTTAAATTATTAAGTCTTTGCCGTGTCATGGCTGGATATAATAACGGGTGCCCGGGAGCACCAATAGTTGGGTAATTGTCAAAGCTTGCAACAAAAGAGCTGATCTGGATCACTGGTGCTTTAAATACATGAGAAAATACTAGTGCAGGTCTTACGCACGCTTCTGATAATATCAAATCAAACTTTTGATTTTTATCTTCAAGTATTTTCTTTACTTGTGTATCTTTCAGTTGGGCATCAACTATCTTACCAAGGACAAATAAACCTGTCTGCATTTGCGTTTCTAAATCGTTTTCGTTTCCCTTGGATGTGGTCATGAATGTTTCTTTCCATATGTTGTATGAAATATCGTGAACATCAATTTCTGTCAAATTCGAAGGTGCTTCTTGTAATGAGAAAACTGGATCCGTAGTAATGATGACAATCTCATGTCCTCGCTTAGCTAACTCCTGAGTTAATGGTCGGAATACCACTTGATGGCTAATAGATGGAACTGGGAACACAGCTAATATTCTCGCCCCTTCATTTGAACTTACAACTAGAATATACCACAATATTACATGGAATAACACTGACATTTTATTAACGATCTTACTGTTATTCAATACAAGTGACAATAATGGTCAGTTGTTTCCTTATATATACGACGATGTAAAGATACGTCATTGAAGAATTATATTGTCATTTAATATATCGTTAACAAGTTCACGTGTTTGTGGGTATGTTATTAGAGATAAGGCTTGTTAGCAGCGATCCCTAAAGCGCGTACTTTTTAATTTACATATACTATATTTTTTTATTAAATCAAACTGTAAAGTTAGAATGGGTATCTTTTTTTTTTGGTAAATAAGTATATAGCTTACCTATCTCTCTCCCTATATAGTCCCAACGCAATCCCTCTCACTCCTTGTGCTATTTTTTTTGGAGAACATTATTCGTTAGTAAAGTTCTCCAAAAAATAGCACTATTTAACTGCAGTCTTCAGATGGATGTGTAAAATGTTGTCCATTTTAGTGTAAGGTACGTACGATACAGTTTTAATAACATTGATTACTGTTATATTAATCTGTACCTTAGGTTATATTAACTTAAGTTTAAAAAGCTAGATACTTTAGTGAGATAAAGTGGTAAGATTTTAATTTGTCTAGCAACTTACTGCACTTGATTGAAAGTTAAAGAAAAGTTATAGAATAAATAATAAAAAAAGGGTGTGTGTTCAATTCACACACGACAGAAGTGAAACTTCAGAAAAGTAGCCTACGAGAAAATGAAAAATAAAAGTAAAATCCACATAAATAATAGGTTTAATAAATTTAATTTTAGATAATTTATATAAAAGATATTGGTCAAATTAACACAGATGTGTTACATAATTAACATAAAAGAATTAACCAATGAATTTTAATACGGAAATGCACAAAAAGGATACACGTGAATGATACACAACGTTGGTTATGACGCATTTTTGAAAGGCTCATAATACGTATGCGCAAAGACAAAGAATATAGGAAACACTGTATACTTATATTCTATCTTATTCTCTTGCAGGCTAAATCCTATTAATGAATATCTTTGTCTCTTTTGTCTTGTTTGTGTCGCTTTTTCGTTTCATCAAATTTTCAACAACCATTCAAAACAAGTTTCACTTCAAAAATTCAAAAGCACAATCAAAGGGCACTGAAAAGTAAAAAAATATTGAATACAAACGCAGTGGATAATTCTATAATACATGAGACACTTTTAAAATAATAGACAACATTCTAAAGGCACTAGCTATCTACTGGTCTGTTTGAAGTCGGCGTGCGGTGCTGAGAAAAACAAGCCAAAGTCAGAGTTTGACTATTACACATAACTACTAGTAAGCTTATCAGTTGGTCTTTAATTAGTATTACTACTATTTTGAAATAGTAATAATAAATATTCTTTATTGTACACCAAAAAGGAAACAAATATACACAAACAAATTATACATAGTATGCACAATGGTCGGACTTTTCACAAGAAGCAAATCTTCAAGGCAAGCAAGTCCTTTAGATGGACAGAAGTATAACGCGAAGTACGTGGGGGGTTTTGGTGTCGTAATGTCAAAGAAGAGCTTTGTAGGGGAAATATTCATATATTCAGATAAATATTCAGTTGATCCCACTAATATTATAAACTACATACCAAGTTTCGATGAAACTTGGTATGTAGCTGGATTGATAGCTGGATTCACATATAGGCTACTTTTTATCCCGATATTCCCACGGGATCAGGACTTACGCGGGTAACACCGCGGGGCACTGCTATAAATCATAAATATTCAGATATTTATTAGAAATATATTCCGTACTAAACCCAGCATTCGTTTGTGTACCAACTTGCTACACTTGATTGAATAAGTTATTAAAAAATTATACATACAGCCGAACGTAGAACTTTCACCGTACACCGCTTTAAACGTCAATGTTACTGATTTTCAGGAAAAATCAAGAAACACACTACATGTTTGGTTAATTTCTGAGGGTTTACCTCGTTTTCTTCGAGATACCATCATGATATCGGGATTTGATTACAATGGAACCCATTTAGAACCACGCGGTTGAAACAAAGTTCCTTCCGCTATATACATATATTTAATGGATTGATTAAATTGCATAAAAATATAGTAAATATTGAAAAAACTCGAAATTGAAATTGCACCATCTGTGAAAGTTGCCCTAATGAATATATGGATAATTAGTATACAGCCAATATACAACAACAGTAGTGTCGCGCAGAATCCACATATGGCGTAAAAAAAAAAAAATTAACAAAAAATTAAACCGATGAAAAGAACTAAAAAGCCTCAAACCTTAAATCTTAAGTATTGAGCTTATTTACATAAACTATTGTTTTATTATTATTTGAGTGCTTACTGCCACCTCGACCATTTCTGGTCTTTTGTAGCGCACTTTTTGCTATATAGAGTTCACTGCTCATACTTATGGCTTCGAGAAACCTCCAGATCCTTTCAGCAGTGATTGTTTGTATTTCTTGCGGTTGCATGATTAACTCTAGATTAATACTTCGGTGCCGCATTAGTGGGCCACAAGAGCATAGAATATGTTCATCATCAGTTTCTTCTCTTCGTTTAGTTTTGGATTTGACAAACTTTCCAGCTTCCTTTTCTTTGTAAATGGAATTATCATAGTTTTGTCTGCGTTGATTGATAATTCGTTCTCTCTGCACCAGTTGTTGATGGTGTTGAGTGCTCCTTGTAGTAGTGTTGAGATGGTGTGGAGGCATGGTCTTCTGACTATGACCACCAGGTCATCTGCGTGGCCCTGTATATCATAGTCGAGGTTGGACATTTCTACAAGGAATAGGTCAATAGCGAGGGTCCAAAGTAGTGGGGGTAGAACCCCTCCTTGTGCCCTCGTGTCGTATAGAATTTGTGCGATGTTTCATTTAGTGAAACTGTTGCTATTCTGTTGAAGAGCATGCTTTCCACCCATTTTATGGTGGTGATATCAACACCCTTTGCAGTCATTCCTCTGAGGATTGTTGCTGTGGGTGTATGGTCAAAAGCGCCCTCAATGTCTAGGAAAACACATAGAGCAGTTTGCTTATCCTCTAGAGCCTTCTCCACTTTGTCGATCAGATCTAACAAAGCTGTTTCCGTGGATTTGCCCTTTTGGTAAGCATATTGGTAGGGACTTAGTGGTCTTTCTACTAAGTACGTTGCTCTAATGTGCTGGTCTATAACTCTGTCCATAGCTTTTAGAAGAAAAGAAGTAAGACTTATAGGTTTAAAGTCCCTTTTTCCTACTTTTCCTATTTTTCCTACTTTTGGTATGAAGCGTACCGTAAGCTCTGACCACTGATCTGGTATGACTCCTCGGGCATAGCTTGCCAGGAACAGTTTTACCTGATGCGGAAGGAGGATGTCAAATCCATATTGCAGAAGTGCTGGGAAAATGCCACCCTCCCCGGGTGATTTAAAGGGTGTGGGAGACATGTGTGCATAGGTATACTATGTAATAAGATACTCGTGTAATATAAATGTACGTAGGCGGTATGTAACGTCGACGTCGTAAATTACGTCAATCGGTACTGACTGACTGTATTTCATTTAGCTACCTGGTTTGGTAAACTGGTGACCTCCGACGTTAGAACAGTGCACGAAAAACACAGTTAAAGATTAGAAGTGACATTTTTAAGGTACTGCTAAGTTATTAGTGTCGAATACAGTTACGCGTATATATATTTTTTATTTTCTACCGAGAGAGCCACTCAAAGGCCTAAATGAGTACCAATACGCAAGCACCGTCAGCACAGTCAGTACAAATTAGCGGTCAAGTGCTAAGACAACCAAAAGAAGAAACGATGGAACCTTCAGGTATGTCTCTAGCAGCCATCAGCTTGTCATCGAAATTGCCAGAATTCTGGGTAGACATGCCGCGATTATGGTTCGAAGCGGTAATGGCATCTCAAAAGCAGGGCGAAGAGGCGGAGTTTTATATGGTCATCTTGAAACTAGGCAGAGAGTCAATACAACAAGTAAGTGACCTTGTGACGTCACCACCCGCAGAGAACAAATATACTGCGCTGAAGGAGAGACTACTACAAGTTTATGAAGAGAGCGCCGAACGACAGTTCCAGAAGCTCGTTTCGGAGCTAGAACTTGGTTCACAAAAACCCACACAGCTACTGCGACGAATGAAAGACTTAGGACGCCAAACTCAGGTACATGAACAAACTTTGAAGAACCTGTGGCTGTCTAGGATGCCTACTTCGGTATGAGCGGTAATTACAGTATGTCAAGACCAGTCTCTAGATAACCTGGCTAAGATTGCGGACAAGATAGTCGAAAATAGCGAGTCATAAGAAATAGCAGCAGTGGCGGACAACGCAACAGAAGTGCCACAAGGAGTAATCACGGAACTCGCCAACCACATAACCAAGCTCACCTTGGAGGTAGCAGCATTACGCGCGGGCGTTCCAGAAGCGACAGTCAACGTGGCTACAGAAGCAGGTCGACTTCGCGGTAGAGGAGGACACCCGGAGACGCAGATTGGCTATGCAGATTTCATTTCCGTTTTAGAAAAAACGCGAGACGCTGTGAGAAACCATGTGCTTGGAAAACACAAGCGACGGAGACGGAAAATTAGATGCGGTACGTTCGGAGTCGGTGGACGAGTGTTCCCAAGGTCAGGTAGCTAAAAACCATCGATTATTAGTTGAGGATAAACATACTAAGCTTAGTTTTCTTATAGATACAGGAGCTAAAATGTCAGTTATTCAAAAAAAAATACATAAAAAATCGCTTAGTCGAGCGATGTGATTTTAAATTGTACGCAGCTAACGATAGCGAAATTAAAACATATGGAATATGTGATTTAGAAATAACTTTTGGTTTAAGGAGAACATTTAAATGGCCCTTTATTGTGTGCGACGTAAAGCAACTAATAATCGGGGCAGATTTTTTAAGAAATTTTAGGTTAGCAGTAGATTTATATAATAATAATAATAGATTCATAGACTTGGTCACTAATTTATACGTGTGTCGATCAAAAAGTATAAATTTCGAGGGAACTTTAAAATGTATTAGTAGTAGTCATCCGTAAGCAGATTTACTGGAATCATTCCAGGACATCACGCGGCCTCCGACTTTTAGAGACATCCCAGAGTACTCTGTATATCATCATATTGAAACCACGGGTCCGCCGGTGCATGCCCGGGCCAGACGATTGCCACCACACAGGTACGAGTTAGTTAAAAAAGAGAGAGGGCTTAAATTTACTTATAGCCCATCTTACTTGGTTGGGCCTGAAGTCGGCGCCAAACAACAAACTGATTAATTATCAAAATGTTATAAGTACCTTCGTAAAAATGGACATGGCTCTACGTAGGTAAATAATGATTTCAATCTCCGACTCAAAATAAGTTTATATAACATTGATAGTTTATGTCAATAAGCTCAATACTTAATTATTTTTTAATTTTCGTCTTTTCGTCGTTTTAATTTTTAGTTAAAAAGATTTTTATTTTATGGTTATTTTTATTATCAGCTCAGCTACATGATGTGATGATTTCTAAACGAAAATAGCTGATAAAGTAATGAAAAGTAAATAGAAACACTATTAGTTCCTACAATTTTCGAGGGTTTCTCTTAATTTTATCAGGATCCCATAATTAGATCCTGACTTCCTTGACATGGGACAACCCTTGAGGTATACCATATCTAACAAAAAAAGAATAATCAAAATCGGTTCATAAATAATGGAGTGAGGGCTGAACATACATAAAAAAAAATATTATACGGTCGAATTGAGAACCTCCTTTTTTTCGTCGGTTAAAAATAAAAGAAATTAACTCGCGATCAGCATTTTTCGTTGTGCTTACACTTTTTTTCGGCTAGCCTCCCATCCGCTGAGAGCGCCAGAAGTGTAATATAAGACAAGGAACGTGGTTCCAAAAATAATTTTAAAATTGGTCTACAGATGACTGAAATATCGACAAACATACATGAAATAATAAAAAATACATACAACCGAACACAGAACCTCGTCCTTTGTTTAAGATCGGTTAAAAATACTACATATGCCTCTAATTTCTGAGAGTTTCCCTTTTTCCTGTTGGTTCCCTCATCAGATCCTCACTTGGTGACAATGGAACCACCTTAGGAACATACCCTTTGAAACAAAACCTCCTGCAACAAAATCAGACTGCTGATAAACATACTTATATATTTTTAAATACATACATTTTAAAAATAAATTACACCCAGACACAAAACAAATGATCATGCTCATCACATAATTATTTGTCGTGGGTGGAAATCGAACCCACGACCCCTGGCTCCCAGACGGTTCCAGGATGGGGTCAGGGTCTATCTTTTGCAATAACCTACGATGCCACTGTGGTCATGTCAAGAGGTTTAAACCCTGTCAGATAGCATGACCGTCATAAAAGCACTGGAGGGCAACACAATGAACTCTGATTTCATTTATAAATGTAATCAAACGCTTCAATTAATGGAGTATTACTCTAATAAGTGAATCTTTATTTCACATTAGTCTATCAAGGATTGGATCTGCAACATCAGCGGCGGGTCCAACTATACTGCTACCACTACCCTTTAACCAACTACTCTCTCTGGTAAGATAACGGACTCCTGAAGCGCATAACGGTCATTGGACCACCATACCTAGCTGCAGCCAAATCTCACCATGTTTCATTTGCCGACTGCTTAGTCTTAACCTAATGGATCGTTTGTGTGTCTAAATGAGCAAATAGAGACGCAAGACACTAATAATTAAAAAACAAAATTTAAAAGACGGTCTCGAATTTCGATATCTGCGTGACGATGACGCTATACTTTAAACTTGCATATGTGCCATGAATAAGCATATTCTTATCATATAACTATTAGTTCAAGTTCAAGAGTAATTTACTCAATTAGATAAGTTTTACTCTAGTCACTCTGATATTAATATAAAGTTAATTGATTTTAAAATACTCTACGATGAAAGAAAAAGTAATACAGGCTGTTATTGAGGCATTAAATAAATATCAAGACAATTTATAAACTTTTAGGAAAAACTTACTTAATGAAATTTCAATACTCTTCGATAATTCAATACCGTCCTACTCTTTATATTTTTGAAGTGAAAACTTCTTTAGTTTAAGTTAACTTTAGTTTGTAACCTACTAATATTATAAACGTGAAAGTTTCTCAGAATGTATGGATATAATATAATATAATATAATAATTTCCTTTATTTTCCTCACATATCAAACTCTTTACAGTTACATACAATCTAGAACTAAGTTTGTAGTGCAGTCTAGTAGGTACATGTGTGTGTGTCTGAAATAGGTCGGATCCTGTATTACAGATCACCAGGTCCCCGCCCCAGAGTGAAAGATTAACATTAACATTTTAATACAATAAGATAAATCCACAATTATTAGGTTGGAGGAGTTTATCGAGGTAAGTGTTTAAAGCCCGTGTCTCTACGTGTGCGTGTGCGTGTGAGTGTGAGAGTGAGTGTGCGTGTGCGTGTGCGTGTGCGTGTGCGTGTGCGTGTGAATGTGAGAGTGAGTGTGCGTGTGCGTGTGCGTGTGTGTGTGCGTGTGCGTGTGTGTGTGTTAGTGCTGGTGCGTGTGTGTGTGCGAGTGTGTGTGTGTGTGTGTGTGTGTGTGTGTGTTTGTGATGGTGTTTGTGTGTGTCTGTGTGCCTGTGCGTGTATGTATTCCTATTCATGCAATAAGCTTTCTGTAGTTTTGTAGTCAAGGCTTTGCAACCATTTCTTGACTATGAACTTGCATCTGTCTTTAGTTAGTGAATATATAGATATAGGCGCATAAAATTAGCTTAACCTAGACATAATTCGATAACCCATTGTTTTTATTATTTTATCGGATATTGATATTAAGTACCAAATATTAATTAGATATATGATGTAAAAAATTCAGGGTGGTAAACCGTTGTTGCTAAAAATCGGGAGATTTCGTACACTTACCAACTTTTTCCTAAAAGCAAAATAGGTAACCGAATACCTTGTTAGTATAATTTTGAGGTGCATTCAAACGCTATCACCTAATAGTAAAATTAAACTAAAACCAAAATCGCATGTATGTTTTTTTTACATTATAAATCTGATCTTAATATCTAGATAAGCAAAAATAGTAACTATTCATTATACGATTTTATCTTATTAAGCTCTATTACGTCTTTTTAGACATTTAAGACAAAAATTAAACATTCGTTTCTTACGTTTTAAGAATAGTGTGTTTCTCAGTAGTTAAAAATCGTAACTGTGAAATTTTTGTTTAATAATAGGTTTTTGTGTACTACAATTTTCTTTTCATCAAAATTAAACACGTTAGTGTCACGCTTATGAAATTGCAAAATTTAATTGAAAATACGCATCACTACTTGTTTGCGCAACTTTTGCTATATGTATTAGTTTTTACGGACACTTGTGTAAAGATAAATAATAAGTTTTATTTGCTGTCATACCAAAAATTGGATATTTCCAAAAACTCAGAAACATGTGGATTCGCGCACACGGCAGCGACGTGTGTATTCTCGTGAATCAATCACCTTGTTTTAAATACCTACAGATACTTTATATATAATCACTAGCTGGTACCCGAGACTTCGTCTGCGTAGAATTTGTAATAAATTTTTTCTTCAATCTCTTCCATCTTTTGAGGTGAGGTAAGGTACTCGTAAGTTACTTTTGGTCTAGTGGTTAGTGACTACTTATCCAGAGGACGTGGGTTCGATTCCCACCCAGCACAAATAATTGTATTCCAAATGTACACCTACCTTCGGTTTCCCTTGCTTTCAGGGGAACTGTTGGTACTCTTTTCAACTGGAATGGCAAAAATGGCGATCGGATTTTTGGATTACGGAGAATTAATCCACATTTTCAATTTGCTGTTCCTTTCATATTTATTTCTCGAAAAGATCACCTTCAACATGTGACATGCTTTTGGTCGTTAGTCTGTCCCACAATTTTATTCCTTAATTATTTTTTTTCGTTAAACTTGACAAACGATACGTCTCCCATATAAACATTGATATGTATATGTATGTTGTATGTATACTAATCGGCGCGATAACTCTCATAGCGCGATGCAAGATTAGTAGGTTGTAGATGATGTTGGAGTATGTTTCTTTTTGCTGTATGTGAAAGTCGCCACATTTATTTCTATAAGTACCTAAAATCATCCGAATAACTTGATAAATAACTTAAATGATGGATCTTCTACACTTAAAAATTTTGATCCCCCATTTTGCCATCCTCAAGGTCTATTTGCACGATACGATAAGTAGCCTATGTTTGTCTCCAAGGTTTGGATATCTCTGTACTAAATATCAACCAAAATAAAATTGACCAATGAATGGTCTCCCATACAAACTTAGATCTCCTATTTTTCCACCTTCGAGGTTTACTTTTACGACAAAAAGCCTCTGTCTTTCCCCAGGATATAATTTATCTCCTTGTCAATGTTCATTATGATCCGTTCAGCCGTTGTTGTTGAATCACAGTTATCTATAATTTCTGAAAAGATAAGCCAAAACATCCATAACTAACTGAACCTTCTTTATTAATGATAGTCCCGAATGATTAAATAGTTTAATTTTGATTTCTGTTACTGGAATGCAAGCATCATATTATAACAGAGGTACTTTTACAAAGATATTTATTTTGCTGTAATTATGAAATCGAAATTTGTTGAAAATTCAGCTTTTCAGTTTTCCTATATTGACGCGGTGCTTTAAAATGTTTAATTCTGTATATTTTAACTATATCTAATAATACTTTATGTCCTAGAAAAAGAAAATTACAGTTATCGAATTATGTCCAGGTTTAGCTAACTTTATGCGCCTAATGGGATTCCGTTTAGTTTGTGGTAAAGATTACTACTATGATAGTAATAAAAACGGTGTGAAAAATTATTTTTAATTTATTTTTATCACAAACCTTTCTTTTCTGCGAAGATTTTTTGTGTAGTCAACATCAAAGTTCATTTCAGAATGTTTTTTAAGCACAGTGTCTAGAATGTTTATTCTGACTGACGGACCGTAAGTACCTTTGTTTGCTCGTAAACTTCAATTGTAGGATAGAACAATGGAAGAAAATTACTTACTTTTAGGATTACTCTTTGGGCTCTTTCGATTTTAAGATAGTGAGTTTTTGTGTCGCCTTCCCACGTGGTAATACAGTATGCTAGCTGTGATTGGCATAGGGCCAAGTATACGGAATAGATCAGTTGTTTATCCGCCAGTATATGGCTGTGGAAGTTTAATTCATCGTCTAACATAACACCTAAATATTTGATTGTGTTAAAGTTATTACACGAATGATATATTAGCTCACAGCTTTAGGGGAACGTTGGGTTTTATTAAAGAAAATTCTATTTATTTCGTTTTATCCACGTTAAGTAACCCTTAACGTGGATAAAATAGTTGATTAAAATTAAATGTTTTTCCGTTCTCAGACTCTCAAGAATGCTGTATTATTTATTTTTTTACTCTTGCATTTAAAACCACTACTGTTAGAAACAGTCTCACAACTATTGCTATAAACTATCAAAATCACAAAAAAACAGTAACTGCTATGTTGTTCAAACCTCCATCATCACTCAAGTGCTTGGTAACAACTCATAATGTTAGCATAGCCTTTTATTATTCCTCTATATTATTCATCAGTATTTATCAACCGACCAATAGCATTGCGTTATCGGTATAACTAGTCATAATAATGTCTATTAACTCATTTTTATTAAATAGTGAACTGTTTTATCATCTATTATAGTTTGCCCCTATTTGTAATAAAATAAATAAGAATTTTTTAACGTGGTGACAACAATACTTTAAAGTAAATGGATGAAAATTTGTGTGATTAGTAAATTTGTGTGGTCTCCGCGTCTTTGTATCAAACAGTTAGCAAATAGGGTTTTGAACCATAGTTATAAACTGTTTTGAGGGTAATTTTGGTTGGGGATATTAGAATAATAATTGTAATAAGGTACTATTGTAATGCAGTGAAATATAGTGACATATATTAAAGATTTTTGATTAGGGATTAAATACAAGTCCACAAGTGCTGTGTATGTGTTGTTACTCGCCCCAAGATACAACCATATTTGTGAAAAATATATGTTCTAAATATAGATAATCGTGTTTTCAAAGTCCTTTCCGCCTGTAAAACTTTATAAGCCTTCCCTTTAAAACTTTAGTCGTTATCAGAGTTTAAACGAGACAATAAAAAAAAATGTCTCCTTAAGAAAGAAGAAAAAAGATGCCATAACTCTTTATTTTAACTTCTCTGTGAAACTCTTTCAAGAAAATGCGATCAATACTAATGCTGTGTTCACTATTTATTATGCTGGCTTACAATGTCTCTGATTGTTCATATGCGGCAACAGTTCATCGCAATAGATTTTAAAGAAGCCTGCAACTCAAGAGTCACAAGTGCGTTGCCGCCCTTTAAGGTAGGAGTAGGGGAAGGGGAGGAAGGGGGACAGGGAATGCAAGCATTGCTTCACTGCCGGATCTGTGAGGCCGTGGTATCACTCCATTCGAGCCGGCTCATACTTGCCGAAGCATAGCTCTCCCACAGTTATAAATGAATACTAAGCTCGAACCATAAGTAACAAAATTTTAAGAATAGGAATAAATCTAAATACTAGATCAGCTAATATGACACATATAACTTTGACACTGTACCAACTTACACCTAAACCTGCCAAAGGGATCATGAAAGATATTGAAGTCGTAGTCGCCTGAGTTCCCACACAGAGCGTTGTACTCTTTAGACTACAATGTTCTGTTACATATCAATCAATCAATCAATCAATCAATATTCTTTATTGTGAAACATAATTATATCTGTTTACAGATTCGCACCACGGGAGAATCTTTGCTAAGTTTAGTAATGGGATATCGTGGTATTCTGTTGTGTTCTGAAAGTTTTACTGTAACAATATATATATATATACTATACGGTATAGGGGATACTCTAATAATATATAGGTAGAGTATAGGGGGCAAACAAGTAGATGGGTCACCTGATGGTAAGTGACTACCGCCGCCCATGGATACCTACATCTCGAGAGTCACAAGTGCGTTTCCGGGTTTAAGGTCGGAGTAGGGGAAGAGGGGAAGAGTGGGAAGACGGGAGAGGGGAATTAGAGAGGGGCAGAGGGGAAGGACGGGAACAGGGGAGAGGGACGGGTTAGGGCCTCCGGTAACCTCACTCACGCGGCGAAAAGCAATGCAAGCATTGTTTCACTGCCGGTTTCCTGTGAGGCCGTGGTATCGAGCGGAGTCGAGCCGGCCCATACGTGCCGAAGCATGGCTCTCCCACGTAAATATAATCAAAGCTCTTATTAATAAGAATAGTCTTAAAATGATTTTAAGTCTGCTCTTAATAATATGATTATCTCTGGGCAGCTACGTACGTCAGCGAGTAAGCAAACACAATACATTAAGTTTTAATTATTACATTTTTATGTTCTGTAATTGCCTATTGGCTGTCGTGCGTAGCAGCCCTGATTCAAGATAGTATCAGTAACGCTATTTTCTGGAATTCAAAATAACTGGTAGGTACCTGAGTGTTGTTAGAATTTATTTAGACTTGTATAAACAACAAAGAACCTCAACAAATAAAACTTTCATCTTAACACTGCTCATATTTTGCAGTTACACTCAGGTGTGTATGAACCCTAACCTCCTGTGAGCTTATATTAAAAATGTATACAAAGCTCAATATTTAATACCGCGATTGTCTCGAATACTGTACGAGTAGCATATATTTTGTTTCATCGAGTCGCAGATGTTCGATGGCGGGTAGAAATGAAATTCTTACGTCACCCGCCCCGGTTGACATTCTCCAAGTACGTGAACAGAATTTTGATTGAAGAAATGTGCTTTACACACAAACACTTCGAGTACGGCGTAGCATTCGTTTGTCAAAATCTTGGTACATTTTTAAAATGACAAAGTTAACATAATACTGTTGTTTTGAAATATAAATATTACGGTTTATCATTCACTAGCCGTGGCCCGGCTCTAGGAATGCTTCAGGAAAAATACTTTTTTTTCTGGGTGAAAGCTTATGTCTTTTTCTGTACCCCTAATAACTTGCATAAACTTCATGATCGAAGTTGATTGACTACATTCTTAACTCTAACTCTAACAACTTACATTCGCATTTATAATTTTAATTACGATACTATGATACGAAGCGTAAAAACTTACATCTCATCCCACTAATATTATAAATGTGAAAGTTTGGATTAATGGATGGATGGATGGATGGATGGATGTTTGTTACTCTTTCAAAACTACCAAACTACTGAACCGATTGCAATGAAACTTGGTACGTAGATAGCTGGAGACCTGGATTAACATATAGGCTACTTTTTATCCTAATATTCCCACGGGATATGGGTGAAACCGCGGGGCGCTGCTAGTAATACATATTTGTTTTTACTTGCGAACATTATTTTTAGAACATACACGTGTAACACTATATACCTACATGATATTCTTCGTCTTTTTTGTCCATCCAAAGTTTGTAAGAAGTTGCTTTTAGCAATAAGGCCCACCTTTGTTCATATCCACTTTGTGTATTTCTTATGAACAAATTTAAATTAGTGTACAATAAAATAAAAGTACTCAATAGATGTCCGTATAGATCTATAACACGGTCGAAGTCATTGGTATTTGTAACACCGAGAATAAACGAAGGTCATTCGGTCAGAAGTTCATAATCCTCAATAACAGTTTTCAAGAATCAACAAACTCAATTTCTTACTAACGCAAAGCGTAGAAAAAGAAGAAGCAATAATTATTTCCGCTTAACTCGAAAGTTGTAGCCACTGGCTTAATTGCACAGCTCAGCTCTGATAAAGACAAACTGCAAAGTGACGTCAAAATACTTATAAGGAATTTTTCTAACAATCCTGTGTAATTGTTATAGAACGAACGTAACGATCGAAGTCTTGCACTACATTTTAAAATGTATTACCGGATACCTAGCATTTTGAATGTAATCGATATTTTTATCTGCCTACTAAATCAATAACATTATCTACCTTACTAGCTAAACCCGGCCAGATTTTGCTGTGGTTCACTGAAAATTCATACATGTTACTATAATAACCGATTCTATATCATATCAAAGTAACTGTGACATGTTACAAAATGCATAGAATTTGCCGTTTTCAGTCAATCTAAAATGCATGGAATTTTCCGTTTCGATTAAAAAGTACCAATTTTAAAACAATCTTCTGTTAAAGGGCAATGTTTTGTAAAGATTTAAAGTCAATTCATGATATAGTTTCAGAGATTTGCGGCCACGAACATTCGGAAGCTGAGTTGTTATACATAGAGTATCTTCAAGGAGGAAAAAGTTTGGAAAAAAAAATACCTGCGTTTATCCACAAGAAAGTATGAATCCTTATAATTTGTAGATATTATTATTCTAAAGAGTATTAAACAAAACTTGGATTTCCATGACGTAAATCAAATAATAAATATAATATATGACATTCCAATAAATCACAAAGTCGGACTGCAATTAGAAATAACGATATTTTAATCAATCATAAATGAGAATCAAGAGAGAATATTATCTATGAATCTAGTCTTTATCAAACAGTAGCAACCAGCACGATGAAACTCTGACATTAATAAGTAAAGCGTTAAAAATGTTAACTGAAATTGCTTCGGTAATTGTGATGTAATGCGGTTATCTCCAACCGTCTGGCAAGCAACGAACATTTTGGTAATTAAGGATATTATTCCGGAAATTTTGTAGCTTCAGTTTATTAGAAATGTTTGAAGTTTCTGTACAGTGTATTGGTTTAAAAATAAAAAGATAATACTAATTCTAATACAGTCAAAAATCTTGGCTTTTTTTTGATCTACAATCAGCAGATCTTTCATTTTGATAGACTTTAAGTCATAGACGGTGACTACTAAAATCTCTTATACTAGAAATTTGTTAACCAAAAACCACAATAAAATTTTGCTCGACCCAGGAACAAGCACCGTAACCTCATAATTGCACTCAAGTTTAACCGCACGTTTATGACAGCTAAGCAATACCAACGACACAGTAAAAACAAAATATACTTAACCTAAATACTAGATACTTTTTAATCTCAACTGTATCCTCAACACTTTTTGTCAACACACCCTTATTCTGGGAAATATTGTCCCTAGATTCTTAACTTTTAACCTTATTACATCTTTTTTGCTACTTCTCTCTTACACGTTATTTTTCACCGCTATCTCTTTCACTCCTTTAACATCTCCGAAGTTGGGAACTAGTAAACTACCCTACCCACCGGTGCAGTTTACGTTCGCGATAATGAATGAACTTTTGTTTATTTGTCACTGAGAAACTTTACGACTTTGATGTACATGTGGCGGGGCTTTAGTAAACAGCTTGTTTGCGTTGAATTAGTAATCTACAGTTTAAGATTAGTTTTTGCGGGCTTAGTTTGTGTTTACTCCGTTATTTCACTTGATATTGGAGTTACGAAGTTTCAGCTTTTTGTGTTAGATGGTAACAAAATTTAAGACTAAAAAGTTTGTAGTATTTGTCTTCTTTTTCCTAATTTATTACCCACTGAGGTATTCTATATTTAAGAAAATTAAGTGTAGTGATTTGGTTTTTACTAACTTGGAATGTTAAAAGAATGACAGTCATAATGATAAAGATGTTTACAGACAACGATTATTAAAATTCAGAAATAAATTCTTTAGACACATTGTGAATGAAAGTACTCTAACTAATCTGGTGTAATACCCTCCGGATAAATAAATATCATAATGGTAATCTGATCAAAGCCTCTCTTGACTTGGGAATTATCTGTTACTCTAAGAAGAGAGGAATAAAAATAAAATCCGGCCGTTTTTCGATGCCATTCGATATACTTGTGATGAGATTTTTTATATTTTTCTCTACTGTTCGGTCATGTAATTAATATGCCTTATATAAAATGTTTACCTTATATTTATATGAATGTTATATGTTTTTAGGGTTCCGTTAGTCAAAAGGAAAAAAAGGAACACTTATAAGATCACTTTGTTGTGCGTCTGTCTGTCTGTCGGCCAAGACCATTTTTTAAGTTGACATTAATCCCAAATACTTATGTCTGCAGTCCCGCAATCAAAAGATACGACAATTTAAGCGAAGCACTTTGGCAGTCAAAGCATATTATAGTATAACAGAGTTTTTGAAAGATTAAAGAGCTTGAGGCAGTCTAGACTCGTATATTTTTGGTAGCTTTATTGTTATTGTTAATTTAATATATAATTTATTATCGCGATATCTTCATCTTTAAGCCAAATTTCACCAAATTTCAATTAGCCGGTAAATCGCTGCCAGACCGTATTGCCCCTTCCAGAAGCACTGGGTAGGGACAGTCATAGGTCAGTACAAATAAATAAATCACAATAAAATAATGAAATAACTAAAAATACTAACACATTAAAGTTGTTGATTTATTTTTAATATCACATAAAAACTAGTCTTTTGTAATTACAAAGTTATATTTTGCGGTTGGAAAGTTCACTTTGTCATAAATCGATGTATGGGAGAGTATTTTTAGAACTTAAGTTTGTCTTTCGAAAAAGAATTGCAAAAATCTTTGAGAATTGATTACCGAGATGGACTTACTATCTACATACAAGTTTGTTTTCTTCCGGATCCCTCGGTGCGCGAGTCAGACTCACACTTGTCCGGTTTTTTTTAGATAAGACTATTAATTTGATATTAGTAATAGACTTTTTTATTGACTTAATTTGAAAAGCGATACTTTATTTGTCCTAAAATAATAAAAATATCAAAAAAAAATTTTTGGAGTTGATCTGAATTTGTGAGTATAATCCTAACATTATCATGATAGTGGTTTAGGTCAGAAGAGGAGAATAGCTTTCTGTAAATAGTACTTGCTTTCACATATTGATCATTTACCAGCTAGCTTGGTGGTTGCTTACAGACACCAGTGCATCTTAACATACACTATTATCAGATATTCACAGTAATATATTTTATTATGTACATCTTCCCAACATTAGGCTACGGTCTACCATGTCTAGTAGGAGCATCTTCCTTTTATGCCGCAGAAACATAACTACCCTTCCTAGACAATATATATATATACACACTGGAGGGGTTAACAAGAACACTAGTAATGTGTGACCCATGTTACTAGTAGTCTTTTTTTTTTTTTTATTTATTTAGGTTTACCAACAATTGTTTACATTAAAAACTAACACTAAGTAAATGCGAATATACAAATAATAAGGTAACAATTTCTTATAGGTAAACACCACATATATAATGAACAATGTTATATAGTAAGCTTACACTACAATTCTATATAAAATACAGTTGTTATCATAAACCTTACCTAGGTTTCAAAAGAATATGTTGCGACTAGATCTGAGGGTAAAAATGCATTTTTAATTTTTATATCTGTTTGAGAAATATTATTATTACTAATTTATTTTATTAAAATTCGAGATCAGGTAAACCTTTGAGAGAAAATTTAACTTTAGCAGCTGAATCAAAATGAAGATCTACTTGGTCACTGTAGCTGTTAATCGTTTTACACATTCTTGAACATGGGGAGTTGGCACCGAGAACAGTCCTACTAAGGGGTGGAACAAGTGGAGTTATAGAGTGGCGAGGGAGTCTAGAGGGTACACGCAACTTGAAAAGAGCTAGTAGATGGGGATTGTCAATTTTCGAGCTAAAGATTTTGCATGCAAATAGTGCTTCATTAAGAAGCCTGCGACTAGCTAAGGACTGCATTTGAAATTTATTTAGACGGCTTTTATATGAGCGAATTTTTTTGTCTAAACCATTACAAAATGAAAGATGCCATACAAAACGTTTTTGAATACGTTCAATACGCAATGAGTGTGTGGCATAGTACGGTCGCCAGATTACGCTACAGTATCCTAGGATACTACGAACAAGGCTGTTATAAAGTAGTATTTTTGTCTTATTATTTCGAAATGCTCTGCAATTTCTTAATACAAAACCTAATATCTTTGAAGCTTTCATAATCATGTTATCCAGATGAGGTATAAAAGTTAATTTCCTATCGTATATCACTCCCAAGTCACGAATGTGATCAACTTCTTTAATTTTTTCAGTTTTGATATAATAATCAAAAGGCAATAAATGGTTCTTTCGCGAGAACTTTAAATGATAGCACTTTTTACTGTTAAGATGCATTCTATTATTTTTATGTCATCCTGCAGCTGTACAGAGTCCTCCTGTGACTTGATTATTCGTACAAACTTTAAGTCGTCTGGAAACATGAAGATATCAGAGTAGTGGAAACAATTAGGGACATCGTTAATAAAGAAGTTGAATAAAACTGGTCCCAAATGAGACCCCTGCGGAACACCAGAAGTATTTTTTTGCAATCTGGACTTGTAACCATTGACCACCACAAAGAAGTGCCTATCTTGAAGGTACGAGCTTAACCACTGAAGAAAAGAACCAAAGATTCCGTATGCACGCAATTTACTAATTAAAATACGGTGAGAAATCCTGTCGAATGCTTTGCTAAAGTCCGTATAAATAAAATTTTAATAGTATAATATAATAGTAGTAATAAATTATTGCGGAAGAGGTAGACCTATTTTATTGCTCACTGAGTGGATTCACAATAATAGCGTTAAAAATTATTTGTTTTTATAAATAAGTAGATTGTGTAACACTATCGCATTGGGAGCAATCCTGTAATGATAGATGTTTTATTAGAAATAAATAAATAAATAAATAAAAATTTATTCACTTGTTACGGAAGCTAGTACGGGATTGGAAGGAAACGAAGCTCCCTCAGTGATGAATTCACTTTACACATAGATACCCGGGCTGGGTGACGTGCCCCTCTTGACGTGTCGTAGCTCTTTTACTCTTTCCTCTTCACTCTATCTTCTTCCTCTGTTTTCTTTTCTTCCTTTGTTATCACTTCCTTAAACATTTACTGACTGCTGGCTGTGCGAACGGCACCTTCTACACTAGTTACTTCGATAGATTTTTCGATATTATTTTCGTTTTTCATTTTGATAGTCTTTCTTTAGATCACTTTGGAGTCTCCTCGAATGTTCAAATTGTTATTTCAAACTTTTAAATACAAGTTCAAAAAATCCAAAACATTCTAAAATCGTCTTTTAACCAAAAACGTATACCTATTTCACTGGCACACAAAAAGTAATAGATGACATCACACTTATAAGCAAACAACTCACGATAAACAACAAATACGTCCCAACCAAAACAATTCGTAAATTATAGGCATATATAAGTTTGGAACATTAGAATTGAACGTTTGTATAATCTTTGAGTTAATGTGCTGTGAAATCGTTGTTCATCGTCCCAATATATTATTTGCTAGCAGCGCCCCACGGTTTCACCCGCGTATCGGGATAAACAGTAGCCTATATGTTAATCCAGGTCTCCAGCTATCTACATACCAAGTTTCATCCCAATCGGTGAAGTAGTTTTGGTGTGAAAGAGTAACAAACATCCATCCATCCATCCATCCAATCTTTCACATTTATAATATTAGGGGGATTAGTGGGATGAACTAGCCGTTACCGCGTTTATGGTCATTGCTCCGCTTCGAAGGGTCATAGTATAATATTGAGTAGTCTATTTTCTTATGTCTAGAATTGAGCTGTCAAATCTAAAAATCCAGAGATTAGCGCTTTTAACCAAAAAAGATTTTCAGTTTTATATTTTGTCTAGATTCGTCATGTAAAGACTTAACAAGTTAACGAGTTATAGATATTTATTTAAAATTTAATTACCTATTACCTTTGTGCGCGTATGTACCATTTGATTTTTTATACATTTGTATCGATACCTACTTTTTCTGAAAGAGTCTATTCGCACACTAATAAGTTCCAACTGTGCGAATGAATAACAAAAGGGTTCATTCGCACGGTTCGTGCGAACAGAGTCTTGCGAAACGACCACTAAGCCATTTAATGTTATCCTAAAAGGAAATACACGATTAATATTATTAACATTATTCAAATTTAACATCTATCTCTCGATAATATTTCTTACAGGCAGTACTTATAACGTTGTTCTAATCTCTTCATCAGCCAGTTGCACAAGGGGCAACTAAATTAATCGTTCCATTGTGCCAATGTCAACCCTTATCAAAGAAAACTGACCGAGCCTGGAAGCACCTGTTATTGACAGAAGCAAGTCAATAGGTATTTACTAATATAAATATAATATATATATATATATTTACTAGTCTTTCATTTATGGGTATGGTGAGCTAACTTCAAAATGAAATATCTTGGTGAAATGTAAAGATTAAAATCATTATATACATAATATAAATAGTTAAAGATACGGATGATGCCAAAAGCATACTCTGAAATTGTATATAGACTTACATAGTTGATGTGTAAAACGGGACTTAAACGCGTTAGTAATTAGAAGGTACAATACCTTTTGTAAGAAACAGTCTCACAACCACTGATATAAACTATGAAAATCACAAACTAACAGTAACTACTGCCAAGTTGTTCGTACCTCTGTTCGCACTCAAGTCAATAAATAGAACCCTTTTATGATCCCATTATTCGTTAATATTTATCAATCGACCAATAGTATTGCGTTAACGGTATAACCAGTTAAAATAATGTCTATTAACTTATTTTTATTAAATAGTGAACTGTGTTATCATCTATTAGAGTTTGGCCCTAATTTTAATAAAATAAATAAGAGTTTTTGATGTGGCGACATCACTTTTTTGGTTACTTTGTACTTGTTTGGTTATTTTTATTTACGTTCGCACTGTGGAACGAGAACGACGCGACGCGCGACGGTGGAACGTAAATAAAAAACAATGAAGACCAAGTGTGGGCAGTTGCCGAAACTTGCACTACACGGAGGCGTCGCTAAGCTCTCACCAGTCTACCCGTGACCACGATCGGTGCAATTCGATTAAAACGTCGGTTAACCGAAAAAGGTATGGTATCTTCTAATTCTTAACGCGATTAAGTCCCGTTTAACACATCAAATATGCATAGTCGCGAAAGTTTAAAAACGATTATAGACTTACATATAACTTTGATTAGGGGCATTATAACATTAACTTTGACCCTAGACCAGGTCGAATGAAATCACTTCGTTTTAAAGATCCACATGGTATAGCTTTCTTTAAAAAAAAATACATTACTATTTGTTAACAACTTGTTTAAGGCTTTTTCTTTTAAAAGGGCAGACATGAACAAATAATTGTGTGATGAGCACGATCATATTTGTTCCGCCTTGTTTGGGTGTAATTTATCGATAATATGTGTATGTGTATGTATATGTGTTTATAAGCTGGTCTGTCAGCTTACCACAGTACAGGCTCTGCCTACTTTGAGATCAGACGGCCGATAGTGAGTTAGTTAAAATGTATTAGTGAGTGATTTTTTTTATTGTAATATACGTAGTCCTGCTTATTTTGTTACGTTAATAAATTAAACTGTTCAAACCTTTTTAGATAAATTCTATGCTACTGCTTGACAGAGAATATTTCCAGTTAAAACTTTAACTTTTCTATCTAATTAACAGTTTTTGAGCTGGTCTCAGTCTTCATTTCATTCGGACATGATCAATGGTGATAATCAGAACAGAAGTGGTGTATATAAAATTCATTCACTTTACATAATTTAGTCAGGTAAGTTTGTTAATTATGATTCGTTGTATCAATTTACAATAATGAATGAAACTGAAATACTTTTTGCATAAAGGAAAATCTTCTAAAAAATCGTAATAAACGTATGTAACGTTAAGAAAAACGTACCGATCACTCACATATATACATATTTGTTTGTAGAAAAACCCATTCAATACACTACCGACGGTGACGTGACAAGTAATGTGGGATCCAATGAAAAATATCATAATTATCTCTATTTAATTATTTTACTCAAAATTTAAAACGTCCTTTAGTTGTAAAAACGAGAGACAAATTATCTACACAGAGAAATTCATTTCAAGAGTTCAAAACTTTAAAATTAAACTTGCACTAAAACTTTGTCCACATTTAATTTGGTATTCATTTGAAACTCAGAATACTTATACTTAGCAGCCGTGTGTCCGGTAACACTTAAACTTAACTTAAACTTTCGCGTTTAAAAACCCTTAACTATTGTGGTTTAAGTCAAACACGTTTCGAACTATACAATTCCTTATTTCAATGATTGTAATAGTATTTAGATTAGATTAGATTGAACTATACAAGGAATATATAGTATAAATTCCTTGTATTTTAATTCAATTGTATAGTTCGAAATGTGTTTGACTTTTTTAAATACTATTTTTAAATACTATTACATCATAATCTAAATAATATTATTTCGAATACTGTAGTTTATCTGTAGATAAGGGATTGTGTGTTATTCATTACAAGCTCAGCTATAAGACACGTTACGATTTTCTTCACTTAAAAAAACCACAGCCACTTAATATTCAGGAACTGGTGGTTACAACTATTGTAAGTAGTGGAACTTCATTCAAAAATCACCTTAATAGAGAGTGGTAATAATAAGTCCGCCTCATGCAATGTAAACTGCAGGAAGTTTTAAATAAAAAATTAAATAAAAACTGTAGTTTTAGTGACAGAAACCACTTTATAATGTTTTGAATAAAATACATTTGATAGCGTTTTAAAGTATTTAGTATTATTTATATTATTAGACAGTAGTTGTCAGAGTAATAAACATGACGCAAGCCACAAAAAACCATAAAATTAAAAAACTGTTTAACAAAAAATGAAATCTTCAATGAACTAAAAAGCAAAAAATAAATAAACCTATTAAGTCTTGAGTATTGAGCTTATTTACATAAACTATAACATCTAAATCAATATTACAAAGAGGAAACATTTGTGTGTATGTTTGTAATGTTTTCACACAAAAACTACTGGACCGATTGCGATGAACATTGGTACGGAGAAAGCCAGCTACCTGGATTAACTAGACCTGGATTAACGTATAGGCTACTTTTTATAACGACATTCCCACGGGATCGGGACTTACGCGGGTGAAACCGTGAGGCACTGCTAGTTTTATATAAACTAATTTTGAGTCGGTGCCAAATATCAAAATGATGAATTACCTACCTAGAGCCTTCTCCATTTCTACCTACATATAAAATTTAGATAATTATACAGTTATATATAATTATGTCGAATCCTCAGGCACAGAATTAGACATAATGTGGGCACAGAGTGGGTACGGGCGATGAGACAACTGCCTTTTGATATTTAATCACTGATGTATTGTAAACACGCAAAGAAACGCTGTACAGTTCCTTGCCTAGTGTTAACTCGGCAGAGTCGGCAGTGACCAAACGTAAATTCGTCTGTTTGCACGTCAATCCCCCTCCTCTTAGTCTGTGTGTAGCGCTGATAGATGGCGCTTGTGTTCCTTTTCAGTTAATATGTCGATGCGACATAGATTTATCTGTTCTTGTTGTGTTAGAATATTCTTGTGTTTGTCGTTGTATGTTTACATTTTAGAGTTGACCGCGTTAAGTTAAACATGGATACTCAGATAATAATATAATATAAGCGTAATATGCGTACTGTTGAATGATTGTATACCCATAAGAGATAACACAGGGACAATTATCGACGTTATGTAATTATTATCGTTTAGTTTTATCTCGGGTTACAGAGATCGTTTTGTTGGTTCACTTCTTATAAAACTGTTATATTTATTGTTTTAATAAACATGTAATACAGATACAATAAATGATACAGAAATCTGTATCATTTATTTACAAGAAGAATAAACAAAATTACATATTGGAAACAGCGTATTTTTGTTTATTAATTAATATTATTGTTTCAAGTGCCTAGTGTTACCTCGCGCAGTCTTGCTTTATAGTTTTTAATTTGCTCAGAGTTATGGCATCGATAAACCTCCAGATCTTATCAGCAGTGATTGTTGTTAATATTTCGGTGCCGCATTAGTGGGTCACAAAAGCATAGAATATGCATTGCAGTTTCTTCTTTCTGCCTTTCGACATTTTGATTTGAGTTTTGTTACAGATAGGTCAATGAAATAAAACAAAAGTTTCAAAATGGATCGATCGATCGATCTTTGACCACCCGGTAATTTCTACTAACTCATAATTACACAAAATACAAATCTAGCAAATATGACTTCATTATCTTTTGAATGATTGATCGGAGCAGGTCATTAGATTTATTTTAGCATTGGAGTAGGTATGTCATTAAATTTGTTTTAGTTTGTCGTTGTATGTATTTATTAAATGTGTATATGGATACATGTTACGAATTTCAAACGATTACTAAACTGTAGCTTTTTCACGCTGCTCCGAAAGATCCGGTACTCCAATTATCATGTAAACCAAGTGCATTGCTATACCTAAACCTAAAACACGTTTATGAATAATTTTATATCTTTTTTGATCAATTGTTTGTCATCGTACAATTATTTGTCCTGTGTGGGATTTGAACCCACAACCTCGGATCACTAACCACTAGACCAACAGGCCAGTCTAAATCTAAGCTTTATTGCCTAAAATGTAATTATTACGTAATATTTTACTATGACCTATACTGTCAAGGTTAAATGATTGGAAGAATGATGAAAAGCGATAATAAACGCAGAAGTGATAAAAACGCGGAAGCGATAATTTTATCTTGACGTTTTATCCTTATGTGTGGTGCCTGTGAAAAGCTAACAGCGTTTTAAGCAGAAAAGAAAAATGTGTATAATAACAATAATAACTTGACACATCACACACACGGTCATCTGATCTCAAACTAGGCAGCGCCTGTAATATGGTAACCAGACTTATATATTTCTAAATACATACATATTACAGACAAGCTGTGCCCGCGACTAGGCATTGCAACTCTTCCTGAAAGGGGAGAATCCTCCAGTCAGGATTTTTCATAATGTATAGGCGGAGAAACAACCTGGGGCGTACAAAACAATATTGTTTTGATTGTTTACTCGTGAAATAAGGACATAAGTGGGACGAGTACCCATTTTTGTGTGGAATTTCATCTCAACAGGCTACTGGTGAGGCTGTAACTCTGATTTAAATCGATTAAAACCAGATTCGCCTGTAATGAGTGGACCGTCAATACTGCGATGTTATTTTATTTTTAAAGAAAAAAATTATATAAAATGTATGCCTCCAATGGTTGGACTCCGTCTACTAACTGGACGATATCCAGATACAACCTTCACGGGAGATTCCGGTGTGGGTGAGGGACATAAAACCCATCTCATCCATCCGCGGTCACTGTTAGGGTACGCACGTGAGCGCGAGTAAAACCGTTTCGCCTGGAGGTCTTCCTACCGTATCCACTCCTCCTCCTTACGCCAGAAGTTCTCCTCGCACTCGTTCAGTACATCGCGGTCTTGATAAAACAACTGGGGCGACCTAAAGCCTCGATTCGTCCTACTAATTGGGAGTTTTTTTTTTTTTTTTTTAAGTCTTTTTTAAAAAGTTTTTTAGTAAGTCAGAGTCGCTTCCTAGAATCTATGGGCCCCTAGGGCCGTCACCAACATATCATCGGTATACCTAACAGATTACTTCAAGCCAATACTAAGGTACTGCCCTGCAACAAATAAATGTTTGGCTCTGAAATTGTTTTATAGTCACGGGTAACATAAGATTTAGCACTAATGTAATCGAACGGAAAATGAATGGTCTAGAAATGTAACAAAACTTCACCGGCTATATTTTAATATTTCAGCTTAGATGTAATTTTGTTTGTGATAGTGTTTCATGTGAGATCATCTTGTTTTATAACCGTACTATTAATCTATTTATATGCATCAATCTCTAGTAACATATTTGTGAATTTATTACTGGCTCTTGGTGGCTGCGAGGGGACAAAATAGCTAGTTGGCATAGCCAAGAACCGGCTACCGATTGCTCGTTTAACAATAAAAAAAAACCTTGCTGTTTCCAGAATCAAAACAGAAAAGCACCGTAATGCCTCCCATCGGTCGGTGAAATTGCCCTGTATGTCTTCATGCACTGACTTATTTCAATATAGTAGAGTATCTAAAAAGTCAAATACACTAAATCAAAAAAGGGTAGGTAAATAAATACTAAAATAATTGTGTATATGTATATAACCATCAATCTGTATAGATTACCTGGGCGTCCAGGGAATATATGAAATATTATGAATATTATATTAAAAATTACATATTGTATGTAGGTAACGTATACAACTCCTAGGGATAGTATAGACTACCTGCTGGTCCACCGGCAATGTGTAAAGTAAATGGAACTTGAACAGTATTTATCAATGTTATGCAAGTACTTATTTATGTACGTATAAAATTCAAAACAAATAAAAACATTATATTTACTCAAAATCAACTTTATAAAAATCACCATTAGGTTTAGCAATTAGGGTCCTTCTTAAAAGTAACCTTTATAAAAAGTTTGGATAAATTAGACTTTTAAGCTAAGAATACTTTTTACTTATAATAAACTCTTTTATAATCAATAAATTATTCTAATTAATATAATAATTAATTATTATTAATTTTAAAAAGGCACATGGTATCTTTCTATGACTTCAGTAAAATCACAAAAAATAACAGGAAACTTAACATTCTTCTGGCCTAAGTAACATTTTCCTTATAAGTAATCAGGTATTGAGTATTGAATTAACTCAAGTGACATTTTGAAGTGCATAAAATCTTACTTTTAAGACATGAAGAGTTTTTAGTATCACAATGTTTTTTTTGCACGTCTTATAAATTTGACAAATCCCAGACCTGTCCCTGTAGATTGCAGATTCACAACTGTACAGAGTGACGTTTCTTGACATCTTATTTTTTAAGTAATTCTTGATGACAAACTATAAACTGCTGTCTTGAATACAACCTCTTGTTATGTTCCTAGTTGATAAAGTTTGTCATCTGTTTTTTTAAGACTAGAGACCTTGTATTGCGAACATCATCACTTTCTTCCCTGTTCTCGTCTTTTACACACGTTACCGGCTGCGTATTCGGTATTGTATGGAATACCTAGGCAAAGTATAAAAGAAATAATATTTCATACATTACCTAAAGGCTTTAGGTATTCTACACATTGCCTTGGTACTGTATAGAATACCGGATTATACAGATTGCCGGTATCATACATATTAATACGTGGCATACACGATTTTTATGAGTTGATTAGTACATAAACATCTTTCTCCACAGACTTTTATGCATTCCACCATACGGCAAGTTCAACAATTAGTTATCTTTTATGATAGACAGTATATTTCTATACTTTATTCGTGCAACAATATCGATATCATGTACCCGCTGTTAAATATAGTTTTGTGTATAGTGTTACTCACAGTGTGCATCCAAAATGAAGCAGCCCGAATTTTGGGAGTATTTCCTACTACATCTATCAGTCACCAAGTGGTATTTCGTCCTTTAGTTCAGGAACTTGCCAAGCGAGGACACGAAGTTGTTGTCATTACACCAGATCCTGCCTTCCCAAAAGGAAAAGCCCCTAATAACTTGACAGAAATAGACGTGCACGATATATCATACAAATTATGGAGAGACAACATTATGACGACATCCAGAGGCAACAAAAATGATTTAAAAGGACAAATGAAAATAGTTATGCAAACTCAACTAGCGCTAGTTGATGCACAAATTAAACACAAGGAAGTTCAAAATATTATTCGTGATAAGAACCAGAAGTTTGATCTGCTGTTGGTAGAAGCATGTGTGCGATCAGCCATAATGTTTTCTCATATTTACAAAGTACCCGTCATTCAGATCAGCTCACTTGGAGCTGTTATGGAAAATTTTGCAGTTATTGGTGCTTCTAGTCATCCATTTCTTTACCCTAACTCGATGCAACATAAAATAAATAATTTGACGATTTGGGAGAAAATGAAAGAACTATACAATTCTTACGCAATGGATAAAATATACGAAGATAATATAGTTTTAGAGAATGAGTTGATTAAAAAACATCTCGGCGTTGATGCGCCTTCTGTAACAGATCTCCTTAAAAATGTGCATATGTTATTCTTAAACGTCAATCCAATATTTGAAGGTATAAGACCAGTGCCTCCCACTGTAATATATATAGGAGGCATACATCAGAATCAGGAAAAGGAGTTACCAGAGGTACGTAGAATTAAAATTTGTAACAATTTAGGATAGCCAAATTACATTTTTTAAACAGCTAAATTACTAAACACCAACATGGCCTGCCTAATGGTCAGACGTTACCGTTCCAATAATAATTTACCATAGCACCTGATACTTCTGCATTGTCAAAAGTAAAACCCACTTTTGCTCACCAGCATAATGTACATAACTACGCTAGTAGTGCTGATGGTAGTGTTTCATCAGCTGCTGCAGCATCAGCAGGCTGCAAAGTGCTTCCTCAGTCTGCCAGACCTAAATCGAGGAGAAATTCGATATAACCCATTTTTAAAGTATGATTATTAAAGGTAATTTGTGATTGTTTCTCAAATTACGGTAAACAAGTGAGAGTGCTGATTACCCCCGAAAAGTTATCTGGTCTATATTAACATTTTATTCGACGAACGACGAACGAATTTTATTTTAGTGGTACAGTCAAATAAAACGAGCTTAAATAATCTTAGGTTTACAAAATAAATCACAGGTTACAGTTTTTTACAATTAGTTAGATCAAACTTTACATTTAACAATTTTCACTACAACAGAAAAATCATAGAAATCAACATATGTATGTAAATAGTTACAAAATCATGGCATATAATTATATATACTTATTATTTAATATTATAAAGCTGAAGATTTTGTTTCTTTGTTTGCTTGAACGCGCTAATCGCAGAAACTACTGGTTCAAATTTAAAAATTCTTTGAGTGTTGTATAGCCCATTTATCGAGGAAGGCTATAGGCTATATATCATCACGCTGCGACTAATAGGAGCGGAGTATCAATGAAAAGTGTTGCAAAAACGGTCTAACGTCCGCTAGTCTGTACATATAAATAAAGATTATCCCTATTTCCCTTGGTCACGGCATCAGGCGTGAACGGCTGGACCGATTTCGACAATTTTTTTTTTTGTGTTTATTATTGTGAGAAGGAAAAGCGTGACCAACAAACTCTCTTTCACTTTAGTTTTCTTTTTATATATTCAAGGATTAAACTGGGTTTTCTTCTTTTAACTCTAGCTTCAATTTAACGTTCATAAATGTCACTTAGTGTCTTAATTGAATAAATGATTTTGAATTTGAATTTGAATTTGCCCAAAAATTTCTTAAGCTTCTACTAAGTTAGTGCTTGTATGGAGTTGTATGTAAGAACACTGTTATTGATTTGAAATGATGTCAGGAGGCTCAACCTATTAATCGATGAAGTAATCATATTTTTTTTATTTAACATTTTAGATATTGATGAAAATAATCCCTTAAAACTTGCTTATCATTCTTTGCAGGATCTTAAAACTTATTTAGATTCCTGTAAAAATGGTGTTATTTACTTAAGTTTTGGGACTAACGTGGATCCTTCAGCATTGCCAGCGGAGAGAATTCAAATATTTGTGAAAGTTCTTTCTGAATTACCTTACAACGTCATCTGGAAATGGAACAAAGATGAGTTACCTGGACGCACTGATAATATAAGGATCTATAAATGGCTTCCACAGTCTGACTTACTCAGTAAGTTACTCAATTGCCTTAAAGTAGCTCTATAGTTAACATACATCATTACCTTGATAAATTTAGTCTCTGTAAAATCAATACAGTTTTATACGTGCAACCGTATCTGGTTTGTAACTCATTGTAACATTTCAGAACATCCAAATGTCAAGCTATTCATAACCCAAGGTGGCTTGCAATCTACGGACGAGGCTATCACAGCTGGAGTACCATTGGTCGGTATACCAATGTTGGGTGACCAGTGGTTTAATGTGGAGAAATATGTTTATCACAAGATTGGAGTAGGACTTGACTTACAAACGCTTACTGAAGATGGACTTAGAAATTCAATAAACACTGTTTTAAACGATGAAAGGTTTGTTATACTTATTAAATTTCTATTATTGCGATATTAACTTTAGTTCAAACTTGCACGTTCTGGGATCTAACTTAAAACACTAGATTGAAACACAGCTGCAACTATTTTTCTGAAGCAAAGTTGACACTATTTAGATGCTTAACTCAAAATAGGAGTTAAGCATCTGAATAGTGTTAAAGAATAATTTACTTAACTTTCGGTGACTCCCGCGTGGTGGTAATACTTGAGGGAGGGAACCAAGTTGTATTTATACCTGAATTGAACTAAAACCACACGGTCTTCCGCGACAGGAGTCTGTGATCTGAATCCTGTACCCACCTGGGCCATCCGTCGAAGCTAGGCGCCGCCGCCGTTTCTGTAATTATTTTGTTAGATCGATAATTTTATGTTCTCTGGCACCCGAACCGTCTTTTGTGAAATATAGAACTCAGTTGTTTATTTTATCTTGTTTGTCTTTATATTATTGTCGTTCAAATGTCAAATCCTACTTTACCAACGATTTTTTTATTAAATTTTCAGTTACCGTAAAAATATAATACGTCTTCGTGAGCGCATGCGTGACGAACCCATGACTGCGTTAGAGCGAGCAGTATGGTGGACAGAATATGTGCTTCGACATGGTGGAGTGACTCATCTGCGGTCACCTGCCGCCAACCTAACCTGGGCGGAGTACCTTGAGCTAGAGTTGGTTTTCACACTGTTAGCTATAATTTCGTTTGTCATAGCTTTGTTAATTGTATTTTTACGATTAGTGTACCAGTATTTGAAAAACAAAATTTTCCTAGATATTATCAAAAAAATCAAATGAATATATTAAACTGTTTGAATAGCAATTGGAATTTAATGAGACTAAAGATAAGGTTAAAGTGCCAAGAGAACAAGACAGTTTGTTTGTTTTTCAGCTAAAGAACAATGGTATTTTAAGTTAAAGTTTGATAATTTATTTTTACATGTGCCAAAGTATGAATGGATGGTATATGTATTAATTGATTAAAATTTTATTCCTGATCACATTAAAATATTTTTATTCCAAAATCCTTACTTCAGAATATATTACACATATAATAAATATATTTGTCGTAAAATTACCAATATTTATTTAGTGAATTAATGCAATTGTACAATATGTTGCCATTTTTTCCTAACTTTATTCCCATGACTGTAGTAGTAAGGGGTATTTTGGATAATTTCAGTCTTAAAATAATATATTTGTGCCGCGTTCCTATAATCAAGAAACGATTCGTTTTGCTTATGGACAGTATAATTTTCGTTGAAAATTCAACGAAATCTGTTTGTCATTTATAAATTTATTAATACTAAAAGCCTTTCCTCAATAAATATGACTTTAATTTGTTTTTAAATAAGTTTGTACTGTAAACACTTTTAAGTTCCGCAGGTAATTTATTATATAGAAAGACTGATTGGACTTTAGGGCTATGTTTCTGTTAAACGAAACCGTTTCGGGGATACTTTTGTTAGAGGCACTGGCAAAGGGGTTTCATGTTTTCAAATGCCTTAAGGTCACTTAAACGACTCCGCACAACACCACCTTAAACAGAGATGACTATTCGCTGTCCACGCGCCGACAGCTAGCAGGCAACCAGGCAGCAGTTCACACGCTTACAGCTGTCAGTCAACTAGCTGTCCACGTACCGACCGCTTTCGCTTTTCTTGACAAACAAGCTAGCAGCGTGTGCTAGCTAATTCAACTTGTGATCGAATCTCCATTCAATTACCGTGCAGAGCGGTGTCGTATAAGTGTGCTACGATCTTTATCGCGTCTACTGTGAATTATAGTATTTTGTTGATTATCTGCTATGGCCGTTTAAATGTCGAGCTGTGAAAATATGTTTTAAGCTATGATATTTATTTCCAGGTATCGTAATAATTAAGTTAAAAAAAATTTCACCGACTTTATTACACATAAATCATGATTAATTGTAAAAAGCTGTATTCTTCATCCCTTAAATTTCCGCGGTGAGAGGTGGAATATGTTATTTAAATTTAAATGAGACCAACCTTGAATACAACCATTCATCAAAAAAAAAGAATCATTGAAATCGGTCTACAAATGGCGAAGATAGCGCATAACAAACACACAAAAAAAAAATCATTTGAATTGAGAACCTCCTCCTTTTTGAAGTTGGTTACTATACAAATACATGAATATAATACGCTTTCGTAAGAGTATGCGTGACGAACCTATAACTGCGTTAGAGCGAGCCGCACGGTGGACAGAATAATATAATGTGCTTTAACATAGTGGAGCGACTCATCTGCAGTCACCTGCCGCCAACTTATTCTGCGCAAATTACCTTCAGTTGGAGTTGATTTTCAAACTGTTAGCAATATTGATGGCAGTCATAAATGTATGTATTAAGGTATGTTTACAATGTGCAGTCTCCAAGTTTGTATACAGAAGTTTCTTCCAAAAATAACTATCTGGATAGTGATTGGGCACAAAATAAAAAAAATGTTAAAGTTTGAAGCGATCAAGACAGTATGTTAGTTTAAAGAAAGTAAGTTAAGATAAATAGTATGATGTTATGTTTTAAGTGGTTAAAATTTTATTTATTGTCCCTTTGAAATATTTGTTCTTAACGGTCTGAGTAACGTAAAATAATAATAACAATAAATGGGCCTGATATAGACTTTAAAACATCTATATCTTGGCTACGGTTTGGCGATCTTTTCGGTGAAACCGAAGGTTTTGTCTTTGCAATTATAGACCAAGTTGTTATGACGAATGACTGAAAGACGGTACGGTGGACATCTGTCGGGCATGCCACCGTCCTGGTGAATCTATTAGACATATTATTTCTCGTTGTTCTCGTCTTGCCAACGGTGAATATTTGCACAGACACAACCAAGTGGCCAGGATTGTGCATCAACAACTTGCCCTTAGATACTCTTGTGCATTCAAAGGTGCCATATTACAGGTATGTGCCCGAGCCAGTTCTCGAAAATGGTCGTGCCACATTGTATTGGGATCGATCTATCATCACTGACAGAACTATTGTTGCCAATAAACCTGAGATAGTTGTGATAGATCGATCAGAGCGTCGCGCAATGATTGTCGATATTGCTGTTCTTCTTGACGACAATCTCGTGAAAGTTGAAAAAGAAAAACAAATCAAATATTTGGATTTGTCTCACGAGATTGTCGAAATTATCTCACGAATGTCAATTCGGCGAACATTGTTCCGATTGTCATATCTGCTCATGGATTGATAGCCAAAAGCCTCGATCAACACCTCAAGAGGCTCGCGTTAGACGGCTGGATCAAGGGACTGATGCAGAAGGCAGTTCTCCTCGACACGGCCCGTATATTGAGGAGGTTCCTGTCTTTGGAGCCCTAACCACCGGTGTTTTGGTTCCTGTATCAGATGTCGATGGTATACTGTTTTTATATTTTTAAATGTATATTTTGTTTAATACGTATTTACAAATGTAATTAATAAGTTTATGATGAGTAAAGAGAATAATAATAATAATAATTTATTGTCTTTAAAGCGTTAGTTTTACATAATTTTGTGATAGGATTCTGCCTTTAAGCAAGAGATGCCTGTATTAAGAGACTCCGCTCTTCCGCAATAGCTTATACATATTGTTGTTCCTAAACAATATGTATAAACTTAATTATTATTACTAATAAGTATATAAATGAGTAAATATAAATAATATATATAATAATAAAAAATAAATAAAAAGTGTGTGTGCGCGTGTGTGTGTGTGTGTGCGTGTGTGTGAGAGTGTGTACGTTCGTGTATGTGCGAGTGTATTTGAGAATGTTATGATGAATGAAATTATTATATTATTTGGTGCAGCAATACCTCTGTGTCCCTTTATGTGACAGGTTTTATAGATTTTATTAACATTCTTTTTTTAAATCATTAAAGTGCTTAGGGTAGATATAAACCTCTTTATTTATTCTATTATATAACTGAACAGATCGCTTGCCATACTGAATACTAGCTAATGTAGTTTTTTTATTAGGGATCCGGGCTATCAAATCTTTACGCCTCCTAGTCAGAATATTCGCATTATAGGGAATTGATGTGTGTACTTTTAATACTGTTTGAATTATATAGAGCTTTCTTACAGATAAAATTTCTACTAAAAATTCTTACAAATACTTACATTAAAATACATTTTACACCGTATTTCCAATGAAAGCAAGAAGATGTGTTATTAACAATTGCACAATATTTTCACACATATTTTTGAGTGATGATAGTTATCAGCTGATTTATCAGTTGATAACCATAACCGTAATAACATAAAAAATATATAATTTAAGGAGTACGTGATAAGGTTTTTGCTGTTTGTTTCATGATTTAGGTATGAAGATGATGCGTAAATAAATAAAGGAGAGGATGATAGTGGAGTACGCATTTTGATATAATGGTTGATTTAAAATTTGAGAGTGCCTGGCCCCAACTCTGTATCTTTAAATACGATATACACATATTTAAAAAAAAAACAAATGCCTTGGAATAGACAATTACCCTAGTTTTTGAAAACTATGATTCCAAAATTAAGAGAAATTTTCTGACACATGTATCCACGTGGTTCTAACAGAGCAGAGACAGCTCAGAATGTCAATGCTGAGTTCGAATATAATACTACTAACGAATGCACTACTACGTTTGTACACAAATGCACTGTCACACACACACAAAATCATAAAATAACACTGTATTGGTTCGCTATAATTATGTAGCAATTGACTATAATATTCTTTAATTGCTTCATTTGCCTTCATTTGGCATCTTCAAGTAAGTCCTAACTTTAACAACTTATCTATATGACATTCCCTATCCGTCACACTCATATACAATATATAATACAGACACACAACACACACTCACTCACTGATACAGAGAGGAAACACATACTTAATTAAACTTATTATCTTTGTTTTTAATTTTTTCACAAGTTACAATTTATAAACTACCCTGAAAAGTTGCTTATGCTAGGTATGAGATGCTGCCAATCTACTTACTGAAGAGTCGTACAGGCTATAGTCTAGCTCAACAACAGATGTTAATGTTAGACAAATATTGTACAATAAGTTTGTGTAAACATTACTATTTTCTTTAAACCAATACTGACATTATTATTATTAGTATTGCCATTATATTATTTTGTAGTCTTTGTTACAGTATTAACTTAACATTTTTATGATATGAAATAAGATAGCGGTAGACATGATAGTACCTGTTCTATAAAGAAATTATGAGGTTAGGAAGAAAACAAACAAAAAAAATCAGGTCTCAAAACTCTTCCCAAATTGAAATGTACCACATAGTCATAGTTTATTTGTGTATAGGTATGTCAGATCTTAATCAAGGTCATAAGGTTTTTTTTAAAGACCGCATATTAATGAATTTTGAATTTTTTGCTATAAGACCTTACTTCATACAAAAGTTCATGATTCTAGGTCAATAGAAAGTATCGTATAGGTTTTGATTAACCCGCGAAGGGTTACAATGTGGTTAAATCTAAGACTTAAATAGCCGTAGCTTTTGATTGTGTTGACTTGATTTGCTTCAAGGGACCGCAGACATAAATATTCGATTTTAATTTCAACTTGATGTCACTACGGGTTCCTGAGAAAAAGGGTCTTAACAGACAACAAATACAAATTATATATGGGTGAATCTTAAATAGCTCAATTAACTATGTCCGGAGGCAAAAAGTGTCTGTATTATTAATATTATGGGCCAAAATATTTTTTTATATTACTTCAGTGTGAGATCTAGTCGGGGCACGATAGTAATTATTTCTATAATAGGTATAAATAGTCAAAAAAAAATAATGACTCGTTAAAGTTTATACCTGGTGCGTCCCGTATTCATCAACAAATAACCAACTTGTAACTTTCAAATGAATATTTGATGTACTTTATCAGCCTGGACATTAGTTCATGTTTGAAAAAAAAAATAAACAGTATGTTTTTTATACCATGATTGTCCATAGAGTTAGAATTTAAGTTTTGTCCGAAGCTTTACAATGATTCCACTGGCGCGTCACTAAGTTACGCGTAGATCCTTAGTGGATTGTTTGAAACATGTGGGTCAACTTCATCGTGCGAGTGCTGGTCGCTCTTTAACCTACGTAGTGGTAGGTTGTGCCTCACGTTACTCGTTTACAAATTTACGTAGGTATGTATTTGATTCCCCTGGTTTTGTTTACTAGGTCGTTGATTACCCTGATCTTAAAAAAAATATAATTAAATTTTCTAGGATTTGTTATCTATTATAAACGGAAACACCTTAATTAAACCTCTTTATTATTTTAATTATTATTATTAAGAACTTATTACTTTTAACTTATTCCTACTTTACTTAAACCTACTTTTTTTTGATTCCCTTGGTGTTGATTCTCTTGATATTTGGGCCAGGCTAATCAATGTTTCTTATAATTACCTTGCAAGACAGTTATTTTTTTTTTGTTAAATTGAACTTTTTCCTGAGAAAATTATGTGTAGAGATAATTAGTTTTACGATTTTTATTTTACTTTAATTTAAAATACTTGCTATATTTTAGATTCTAACAATACCTCAAAGAACAGGCAAGAGAGAATAGAGAAAAAACGATTTGCTGAGCATCGTGGATTAGAAAAAATAAAGAGAGATGAACTTCACGCCTAACAAATTTATTTTATATAAATAAGATACAATACTATTATACCAATTTTTAAATAAACAATATTTTCCATCAACAATGTTTTAATTTTGATTCCCTTGCCACCATATTTTGATTCCCCTGGCACACAAATATTTGAACTGATAAATCTTTGGAATGAGTCGAACAAAAATGATGCCTATTCGATAAGTGTGTTTATACTAAAGGTAAAACTTATATTATATAATTATTTGAAGGCAATCCAACAAAAAAAAAATCGCCAAGGGAATCAACTGAATACGCCAAATTTCAAAATTCACCCATATATAAATATCGTCAGACTTTCGCTAGCAAGGGTACTATTGGTAAACACTTAAGATATACCTATTGCCAATAAGTAACGCAAAGCATGTCAGAAGTGCTAACGCAATAATACAGGAGAATTTGGGATAGATCTCCCTGCGGTCTTCCTGAGCATACACGGACACCAACGGTCTTGACAGACAAGCAACAAAGTGATCATTTATTAACAAGTACGCATTTTAGGAATCGCTACAATTGCGATACGTATCTCTAATGACATAACCTTACTTGTAAACGACATATTAAATGTCTAGATTACTCATTAATGACGTATATGCTCATATTCTCGCACTACTTTACAATATTTTGTTTAATCCTTCCACTCCCATCTATCTTAAAGAACGTTTCGAGTTCCTAAATGAAACACATGCGAGGCTCCTGCGGTCATCGGAAAACCAGCGCCTGAAAATACCACTGCACACCACGAATTTTCTCCACAAATCTTTTAAAGTCCATGCAACTCGCCTGTAGAATGCATTGCCTGAAACTGTGAGACGTGCTCAATCACTAAACATTTTTAAAAAATTGGTAACTGATCATTATCTGGCCTCATAGTTAGTCACTGACAATGTTGATATATGTGTATACATATTTATTTAATATTAGAATATATTTTTTGCTATTTTATATATATTTGTGTTTGAACCTATAAAATGCATTTAAGGTATATATGAGTATTATGTATCTATCTACTGAACTGAGTTTGTACTCCTGCAAACTGCCCTATGCACTAATCCATCACACTTGTCCATCCTAAGGTTGTCTGGAAGAAATCGCAACTAGCGATAAGACCGCCGATTGTACCATTATTCAATGTTTTTCATTTATGTTCTAACTTTTCTATGGTGTACAATAAAGAATATTGTATTGTATTGTATTGTATCTTTACATGGTCGTTATACAGGCTGCGGCGGGAACTTAATTATTTGATTTGCGCACCACACCACAACCATTAGATCACCAAAAGTGGGGATGCACATTCGAAAGAGCACAGCCTAACGATTTTTTTGTACGGTTGGTTTAGTAACGACCAAGCAGTGACTGTAAGAGGAGCACACCTTAAATTGAAATTGAACCTCCATTCAATTTAAATTCAATTATTGAATAATACTTAATTCTTAACTATCACTACATATTATTTATTTATTTATTATAATTTACCAACATTTGTTTACACGGTTACATGCAACAAAAATTACATTCAATTAGTTTTTAAACTGAGCGTAACAAATAATTACAGGTAAATACAAATTGCCATATTGAACTAGGTACTCAAATTAATTTCTAAACATTTTTGTGACAAATACGTACACAATACAATAGTATATAAAACAAACTGTTAAAGGCAAGAAACAATTTACATAACTTTATTCTTCTTATAATATTCCAATAGTGTGGATCGAAATTTTATTACTGAGTCTGCATATATATCCACAAGAGCACTGGATTCATTCGCCAACTTAGAAAGCCTTGGAATCGAAGAATTGGCCCAAAAAACCGTTCTACGTAGTGGTAAGTAGAAGGGAGTGATACAGTTACCAGGGTATCTAGCCGGTACACGAATATTAATTCTACCCAACAATTGTGGGCAAATTTTTGGCGTAACGTATCCTAGCATTCTAGACGCTCGTTTAATGATACTTTCCACGCGAGGAACAAATGTTACCTTCTTATCCATGATTACACCAAGGTCTTTTATTTGATAAAATTATGAAACAAAGTCCCCCGCCGCGTCTGTCTGTCTGTCTGTTCGTGATTTAGGAGTTGGTGCTAAATGAAAGCTGGAACCTGTTTGTTATACTGCTTATTCACAAAACACAGATGTAATACCAACAGTTCATGTACAACGACTGAACCGCGCTCTAGACATTTGTCTTTTATAACTGATGCGATCAAAGTGTGCGTCGCCTCGTTGCCTATATTATACCCCTCCCCTACAGCGATAAACTCCATAACTACCTAACGGATTTTGAATATTTTGATATGGTTTTCACCAATAGACGGAGTGATTCATGAGAAATAATTCATTTGGTTTTGTGTAAAATAGCTCAAATATGACGATGATTTGTTGAAGATTTCGGAAAAAATCAATATATTATGCCTTGTTACCCATGCGAAGCCGGGGCGGGTTGCTAGTATATTATTATATTCAATTTTATCTGTGGGTTAACATGCAGTTTCTCTTAGAACTTTTAATCTCATAGTACCAATAACTTAATCAACGCGATTTCATTCCACACAAACATGCGTTGTGAAACTTTTGTCAAAAAACCTGTCCCATTATGCTTTGTGCGATTGATGTTCTTTACTGACAAGCACGTTTTCATCTGTCAAATTCTTGGTATAATCCAGTCATCCAAAAACCCTGGATGAGCTGAAGAACATTAGAAGTGCTGCTATTGTAAACATCGAGGCAGATATGTCGGACAAAGTGGACAAACTTCAAATTTCGACTCAACTAATGTATTGACAAGAACTGAGGTAAATATAATATATCATTCTCAAATAATAATTTAAAATAACTTTATGACATCCAATTCTTTATTGTTTTATGATTTTTTTAAATAAAGATTCCCGCGCCTCACGCTGTATATTCTTGCGCGTATGTTGTCACTTATCACATTCATATCTACCAGTATAATCCGGTATATCATTTAATGAGATAACATTTACGCCGTTTTGTATATAAGAAAACAACTGATCATGATAGTCAGTTCTTATTCAAGTAACATCGGTGATAAAATGTCAGCTTTATTCCATGTAATAGTGTGGTATTTTCTAGTTATAAATTCAAATGAAGCGGCAAGAATATTAGCTGTGTTCCCAACTCCATCAATAAGCCATCAAGTAGTCTTCCGACCATTAACCCAGGAGCTAGCAAAGCGAGGACATGATGTTGTTATCATTACAACGGATCCAGTTTTCTCATCACAAGAAGCACCTGCAAATTTGACAGAAATTGATGTTCACGATATATCATACAACATATGGGCAGAAACATTCATGACAGCTTCCAAAGGAAACGAAAATGATTTTGCAGCGCAAATACAGACATCTCTAAATCTGTTTATTAAGATAGTTGATGCCCAACTAAAAAATAAACATCTAAAGAAAATGCTTGAAGATAAAAATCAAAAGTTTGATTTGATATTCGTAGAAGCGTGTTTCAGACCTGCACTAGTTTTTTCTCATATATATAAAGCACCAGTAATTATGGTCAGCTCTTTTGGGTCATTTTTTGATAATTACGTAACAATCGGTGCTCCTGGACATCCATTTTTATACCCAACTGCGATACGCCAAAGACTTAATAATTTAAGCATGTGGGATAAAATCAAAGAGTTGTATAATACTTATAAATTAGAAAGTATTTATGAAAATAATAAACAGTTAGAACATGAACTGTTAAAAAAACATTTTGGAAATAGTGTTCCATCTATGGATGAATTGAACAACAATGTAGATATGTTGTTTCTGAATATACATCCCCTTTTTGAAGGCATTAGGCCCGTACCTCCGACTGTTATATACATGGGTGGAATACACGAAAAACCTGACAAGGAACTACCATCGGTAAGTGGTATAGTCTTAAACTTATTACAGTAAACATTAAAATTTGTCATGAAATATAAATTTTTCTCCAATATTGTCACCCATTCTTTTTTTTATAAATCCGTGTTGCTAAGTTAAAAGCAAAAAATCACCGAGCACAGACTATATTATTAACACGCTTTTAGTAGCTCCTGTAACTAACTACGTATTATTTTAATTATAATCATTACTATAGCACACGTGAATACGGACAGGTGATATTTGACACAAATTCTATAGTTTATTAAAGATGGTTGAGTTGGTAGCCTGAATTGCTATTGTTATTTTTTTTTATGGGATAGGGGGCAAACGAGCAGACGGGTCACCTGATAGTAAATAACTACCGCCGCCCATGGGCACCTGCAACTCAAGAGTCACAAATGCGTTGCCGGCCTTTAAGGTGGGAGTAGGGGAAGAGAGGACAAAGGTTAGGGCCTCCGGTCAAATATTTTAGAAACTTAATTAACTGAATGCAAACAGAGAAATGTCGTATTTGGAATACCTACTGTAAGTTAATATATAAACGAAATGCAGAAAGCTACAATTTAACTTCAATATATGTTATTAATTGAAACATTATGTGAAACTGGATACAAATAACTACAGAGGCCCAATATAAATGCTGGCTTGTCATGGTACGCAATGTTTATACAATGCAAGTTGTACTTGTAACTTACATAAAACAAAAGATTCAAAACGTACCACTTCACTAGTCATTTCACAGTTTCTGTCTGTCTGCTAAGTTGGGATACAAATTAACTACCCATCTATAGATAGCCAGTTTACGGTACATATAAGATAAACATCGATACTAGTACTAGTTTGGCTTTTATTCGAATATAAATCTTCTGTACCCTGCCCTCTCTTTAAATAACGACTCCGAAATGTAGGTCCTATCGAAAAAATGTTTTGATTACCTGTCAGTACCATTTTTTTTTTCAGGACATCAAGTCATATTTAGATTCGTCCAAAAATGGAGTAATTTACATAAGTTTCGGTACAAACGTAGACCCTTCTCTTTTACCGCCTGAAACAATAAAAACTTTTGTGGATGTATTCTCAAAATTACCCTACGATGTTTTGTGGAAATGGAATAAAGATGAACTGCCTGGACGCACCAGCAATATTAGAATATCTAAATGGTTGCCACAGTCTGATTTACTCAGTAAGCTTTTCACTGTATTAGACGCAAGTCTAGTCTTTACCAAATTAACTAAATAATTAATCAAATTCACTCATTTATTTACCAAATTAACAATTAATTTACCAAATAATTAACATCTGATCAGTTTGTAAGGTTTCGTTTTATTTTATAGGACATCCAAAAATTAAGCTATTCATAACACAAGGAGGCCTGCAATCAACAGATGAAGCAATAACAGCCGGAGTGCCATTGATTGGAATACCTATGTTAGGCGATCAGTGGTTCAATGTAGAAAAATACGAGTACTACAAAATTGGGATTAGACTTGATATGGAGACTCTGACGGCGGATAAGTTGATCAAGTCAATTAATACTGTACTAGGAGATAGCAGGTCAGTTAAAAAAATAATCTTTTAAAAAAGTTTCACCAACTTCAATGTGCTTTTTAGCTGAAAGTAAAATATAATATGGGTAGGCCAACTAAACGCACTGCTCCAATGAGACAGCGAGGTTTTGGAGTAAACTAAAATATCATGGATGTATCAAATTTTTAGATATTTTTGTTGATTTATTCAAAAACTGCTTTACTTATTTGGTTAAAATTTTAATGAGACCACCTGGGAAGTATACCCTTTGAAACAAAAAAACAATTTTCTAAATTATTTTAGCCGTCTTCGAGTAATCGGTGAACATACATAAAAAAAAGATTCCGACGAATTGAGACCCTCCTCCTTTTTTGAAGTCGGTTAAAAATAACTATCAGAGTTAATACTACTGAAGCATTCTTTTCTCCAAGCATAGAATATTTAGGGTATTAGTTTTTAGTTAATAGTTTAATTATATTTACAGTTACCGCCTTAATATTATACAACTCAGAAAGTATATGCGTGACGAGCCTACGCGTCCACTTGATCGAGCGGTGTGGTGGACTGAATACGTACTGCGACACGGAGGAGCTAAACATCTACGCTCACCTGCTGCTAACATCTCCTGGGCAGAGTACTTAGAACTTGAACTAGTTTTTACAGTACTAGCGATATTATTTACAATGTCTGCATTATTTATAACAGCTATACGATATATCTACAAATTTACAATAGGAAACCACTTTACTGTCAAATTAAAAAGTGCATGATAAGTTTGTTAAGATTTTTTAAACTATTTTATATGTTGCGTCTGGAATTACATTTATTTGTTTTTCTTAGGGTTCGTTGAAATTTTATTTTAAACCAAGTACGGTACATGTCACTTTTTATTAATCCTAGTATGACATTATAGTCTACTAAAAAAATTAATTAATCATCACTTATTTCAGACACTTTACCCAAAACAAATGCAAATAATTAATTTGTGCTTTGTATTTCTTGATTTCATGTATATCTTTTAAACTTGCATGCTTTTTTAAAAAGCGAAATGTACCCGGCTTCATACTCAATGTCACATTTTTTCTATTTACACACCTTCATTATATGCAAATAAAATGATTTGATTTGATTTGACACAATGAATGACTTTCTACTGTTCCAATAAGGAAACATGCGTAATAGTGTTTTGACTGTGGGATCGCGATAACAAACTTAGGTTAATCCAGCAATGTCTACAGTGTTTTTTTTTTTAGTATGCGGAGCAGTCTAATTGAGAAATAAGGATGACGCAAATATAATATTTTTGAAAAATTTGTCATTAAAATGTTATAAAAACATAAAAATACGATCACTGCAACTGAAATATCGTGACACGGGGCGTATTTTAGTACAGCAATCAGTGTCAAGTGAAGTCACTTCTGTTATGACAAAATATTTGATAACAAAGTTGTGAAAGTAAACATTATTTTGTTTCGAATGTAAATTGCATTTTCCAATAAAAATAGAAGGAAGGTCATTCAAATCAGCCTAAACAAATGTGACAAAGGTAAGTGTCGACATGGTTGTGACTTTTTTTGTGTCGAAAGTTTTCAAGTGTAGAAATGAAAGGGACTAAACTACTACAGTATGTACAAATCACAGTTGTACATTTATACGACACACCGCCCCACCAAAAAGTCTACATATATTTTATTCCGAAATTTTAAGGAATCCTCGAGAAAGCGCTGGCAAAGCCGTGGTGACAGGCTTGGTAGGAAATAAACGTAGATTTAAATCATTCAACTTTCATTCAACCAGAAAATTATTCTACAACTCCACTTCCATGTCTAGTTCTTAATCAAATGAAGAAGATAAAAAGGTATTTATTATAAACCTCCCTTCCAGCCATTCAATTCCATCTTGTTCAATAAAAATATTTTCCACTCCGTTTGCTCGGTTATCGCGTGTTGTTTACAAGTTTTACGCGTCGAATAAAATAGTATTCCAACTTTAATCTACGTTATAAGGGTAACTCCTAGTACTAGGAGTCCCTTCTTTTCGTTATGAATCTTACCCCAACGTCTCAAAAAACCCCAATGTCTCAGTTAAGTACAAAAAATCACAAAGATAAGAATAACAGTAATTCAAGTTACGCCAACGTTACGTCAACAACAATGTTTCCGAAGAAGGATCAAGCCATTATTCTCGACTCGATTGATGGAATAACACTAAGGGATTATATCATTGCCTTATCATCTATTGTACCACCTGCGTCTATTCGATTTGTTTCTCGTATATCCAATGCTCGAATATGTGTATATCTGGACACCAAAAAAACAGCGGATGACCTTATAGATAACAAGAAAAAAATTACATTGAATAATTATATTCTGGAAATAAAGCCACTCATTACGAGAAACAAACGTATAGTTCTATCAAATGTCTGTCCGGTAATCCCACACTATATTATAGAACAAAAACTCGAGGAAATCAATATTACAACAATGTCTCCTATAACTTTTATGAAAATTGGTGGAACTGAACCTGGATTTTCACACATACTGAGCTTCAGGAGACAACTTTATGTGACACCTGAAGATGAAGAACGTCTTCCAGAATCATTTCAGGTTACATTTGAAGATACAAATTACTGGATTTACGTGTCGTCTGATTCCCTCAAATGTTTTTCCCGCAACATGGTGGGTCATGTCGCTAGAAATTGTCCTAGAATCATACCTAACTCACAGCAATGCTCTAAAGAGCTGGAAGACCATTTAGAAGAAGAAATTAATAATACCTTTCATAGAAACGATGACTTAGTACAGTACCCTGCATTCGTTCAACCAACAACTACGTCAGAAAAATATTCACAAATATCTCAAAAAGGTATAAAACGCCTTCATTCACCTACTGTGAGTGAATGTTCAAAAGGAGAACTCATAAAACCCTTAGATCCAAAAGGAGATGACACATCTGATATCATGGAAGAAAGTGATGAAACATGTAGCAATATCTCGTCTGAAGAAGTAGAAAATAAAGTTAAAAATAAGAAAAAAATAAAGATAAATGACTTGAGAACAGATGAAGAAACTTGGGAAGATATTAAAGACAATATAACAGATTTAAGCAAGGACACATTTCCGATTAATCTTGATCAATTTATTAGTTTACTCGAAAATTCCAGAGGAAAGCAAAACATAAAAGAACTAGTTCATTCATATACCGACAATGTCAAGGACTTAATTAAAATGTGTAATACATTACATTGCAAAATGAATAAAAGTTTAAAAAATAGGTGTTCCCGATTGTCAAAAAAACTACACGCAATTTACTCAACCTAAAGTGGTCATCTATTTTATTTGAATTTTTGCCCATTTCTATATATCTTTGTTATTATATACTATGGACTTTTTGCAATGGAATGTTAATGGTTATTACAAACTTTTGAAAACATCAGATTATTATTGAATAAGTTAAGTCCAGCCTGCATTTGCTTACAAGAAACTAACTTTACAGCCGACTATTGTGCTCCAATCAAAGGTTATGACCATTTTTTCAAAAACAGGTTGCAGAGAAATAGAGCAAGTGGTGGGGTTGTTATGTACATTAAACCATACAGCCTGCCAGAAGGAGTACATATTAACTCTAATTTAGAAGTTGTAGCTGTAAAAATTAAATTCCCTTTTTCATTAACCATTTGCAATATATATCTTCCAAATAGCAAACCAATAAACAAACTTGAGTTAAATGCCCTAGTAAGTCAACTTCCCATACTGTTTATAATTTTAGGGGACTTTAATAGCCACCATTTCTACTGGGGTTCTGAAACATGTGACACTAGAGGAAGGATAGTTGCTGATTGGCTGGATGAGCAAGACAATATTCTATTACTGAATAATGGCCAACCCACCCATTTTAACAGCAATACAGGTCACACTAGTAATATAGATCTTACTATTGCTTCACAAAACATGATTTCATATTTTGAATGGAATGCTCTAGAGGATTTGTATGACAGTGATCACTTTCCGATTATAATAAAATCGCGTTTACCGCAAAACGAATCACATGCTCATGAAATTAGATACCCACAGAAGTGGATTTATGACAAAGCTGATTGGTCAATGTTCCGCGAAGAAATTGCGAGTAGTATTCCAAATCTATTAACTTTGAGCCCTAATGAATCCATTAACAAGATTGTACAAATATTCACCCAACTAATTATAGATGCTGCTAAAAAATCAATACCAAAATCATCTGGAAGTTTCAGAAAAAACTTTTTACCTTGGTGGGACAATGATTGTAAAGTTGCAGTTAAAGAAAAGAAAAAAGCTTTGAGAAATTTTAAAAGAAATCCAGAAAATCAAGAGTTTAAGGTTGAATATAAGAAAAAAAGAGCATATTCTAGAAGAATTCTCAAGGAAAGTAGAAAAAAGTGTTGGCAAAAGTGGGTATCATCAATAAGCAGTAATATTCCAACAGGAGAAATGTGGAAAAAGATTCATAAAATTAATCACAGCAACATTGGATTTAATAATATCATAATGGAAAAACCAGATGGAACATTAACAAATCAGCCAATTGAAACGAGTTATTTACTATCGCAAGCATTTGCCAAAAATTCAAATTCAAGTAACTATGACAGTGAATTCATATCCTACAAAAACAATCAAGAGCTAAACCATAACTTTGACACTCATAATAACTCCAATCCAATTAATAGCGACATATCTATGCAAGAATTAATATCAACACTATCACAAGTACGAAATAGTAGCCCGGGACCAGATAATGTTTCCAACGTTATCATTAGGCATTTACCAGAAATAGGTATTGAGTATTTATTAAAGATTTACAATCAAATATGGAAAAATCAAATATTCCCAGATGGGTGGAGAGAAGCTCTAGTGATTCCAATTTTAAAAGTCGGTAAAATAGCGAGTTCGCCAAAAAGTTACAGGCCTATAGCACTAACATGTAATCTTTGCAAAATACTCGAAAAAATTGTAAGTAAAAGACTCAGATGGTATTTAGAAACGAATAAATGCATTTCACCATCTCAGTATGGTTTTAGGCAGTTTAGGTCAACAACTGATCACTTAATGAATATTGAAAGTGAAGTACTAGATGGGTTTGCAAACGATAATTATGTGATCACTGTAGCTCTTGACATTGAAAAAGCCTACGAAATGGTTTGGAAGCACAGAGTACTAGTACTTTTGCAGGATATGGGTATTAGGGGAAATTTATTAGCATTTATAAAAAACTTCTTGTCGAATAGGTCAATTAAAGTCAGAATCAAGGACGTAGTATCTGATTCTGTTCATATAGAAAATGGGATTTCTCAAGGCTCAGTTCTTAGTGTAATTTTATTCTTGCTAGCCATTAATGACGTACTTACCTGTATAGAACGACCAGTCAAGGGTTTCCTCTTTGCTGATGATTTAACTATCACTTGTAATGGGACTACTTTAAAACCTACCTTACAACTTGTTCAAAATACGTTGAATTATCTTCAAAAATGGTCCCATAAAACAGGATTTAGATTTTCAAAAACAAAAACCGAATATATAATATTTACAAATAAGAGAAATAAAAAGGCGGACGTTAGACTTAGATTGAATGAACATAATATTAAAGAAGTGAATAATATTAAACTGCTAGGCTTAACATTCGACAAAAAGATGTCGTGGATATCACATATAAATAAGCTTAAGTCAGAGTGTTATAAAAGGATAAACATTATAAAGGTCTTATCATCGCTAACATGGGGATCTGATAAAGAATGTCTATTGACCACGTATCAGGCGCTAATTAGGCAAAAAATAGACTACGGCGCTATCATATATGATTCTGCTAGTTTAAGAACTCTCAAATTACTAGAAAGTGTACAAAATACAGCGCTCCGTCTTTGTATTGGCGCTTTTAAAACTAGTCCAATTACAAGTATATTGGCTGAAGCTGGAGAAATGCCTTTACAGTTCAGAAGGAAACAACTTGCTTTAATTTATACGGCAAATATTGTATCTCAACCTCACAATCCTATCTATGAATGTTTTAAAAAGTAACAATTTTAGATCTTGAATACCAACTCCGACCTAATTTACCAAAACCGCTTCGGATTAGAGTAGCAAAATATTTAAAAGAATTGAATTTCACGTTCCCATCTATTTTCGAAAAAAAGATTTTGACGGTAGGTCCATGGGAAGTTTTCAAATTTCCCATAAACCTTGAATTGGCTGAAAGGCTAAAGGATGATACACCAGATTATATTTATAGAAATCTATTCAAGGAAATGCACTACAATCATAGAGATTACAAAACCTTTTATACCGATGGATCGGTTTTGAATGGAAGATCTGGTTGCGCGATTGTGTCGGATAATAACTGTTTCCGATATAGACTTCATAATTACCAATCAATTTTCAGTTGCGAATCAATTGCCATACTTAAAGTCTTAGAAATTATAGAAAGTAAACCTAAAGAAGAAAAATATAAAATATATACAGATTCAAAATCATGTCTAATGGCTGTATTAAATAATCAAAATATGCACCCCCTTATCAGAGAAATAAAGCAATCGATGATTAACCTATTGAAAAATAACTTTTCGTTTGAATTAGTTTGGATACCAAGTCATCAGGGCATTACTGGTAATGAAAAAGCCGACGAAGAAGCTAAAAATGCAACAACTCAAGAAGAAGTAGAAAATTCAATAAAAACTAGTCCAGATGAATTAAAAAAATATTTTAAGCATGAAATAAAATTACTTTGGGATTCTGAGTGGAAAACTGGTAACACAAGTAAATTATTTAGCATCAGACAATCTATTTTCGACAAATCACCATCTTCATTTTCTTGTAAGAAAGACCAAGTTAAAATAACAAGACTTCGCATTGGACATACTAATATAACTCACATTCATCTCATAACGAAAAATAATATTAATAAGTGCAAATGTGGTCAGGACTTAACTGTTTCACATATTTTGGTAGATTGTATAGCTTATAGACAAGAGAGAAAGATTTGTAATATGCCTGATAATTTGAGAGACTGTTTAAGTCAAGATGGATATGTTAAAACACTGATGTTCTTAAAGGTAATTAATGTATACAAATTAGTTTAAGTACCCTCAGTGGTCGTTAATGACCTTAGATGTTAAAAAGAGACCTTAAATAAATAAATAAAAAACAAATATATATATATTTTCGATTTTCTTTACATGTTGATAACATTTTCACCATTCTTCTGCACCAACTTGAAAAACTCTCTTTTGTTAATAATTAAATATCTCTGACAGACCTATTTGTATTTTTCTCAACAACTTTTTGCTTTATTATGCCCCAAATTATGCAATGGTGCAATGTGCAATAGGGAATATGCATGTTGTTTAAATTTACTTGATTGATTTTCCCTTGAATCTTTATTGTCCACATATTATGCCTAAACAAATTTTTTTTTTATTTAGTTCGTCTTTAATTGCAAAAAATATTAATTAAAATATGCAAAATAAGGGAGCGAAATTCAACTTTGCAAAACGCTTCACTATTGGTCGAAACAAAACATGACGTCAAATTCCCCGTCCTGTCATTTATCGGCGCCTATATTCGTAGTGTTACGGAGAGAGATAGGTGTTTCCGTGGTTTTTGCCCTTAGCTAGTGCAATTTAAGCATTCTAGTGATATTAGAAATTATCTAGGACGATGACTGAATGTAGTTTTGTCAAAGAACAATCGGGCCATCTACCGAAAATAGACGCATTCATGATGACTACATATTTTGCATCAAATCCAGATTTGACGTCTGCTGAGGTCAAATCTAAAGGATAGGTAAGATATGTATAGTTAGTTATATTCATGAAGTTTTATTGGACTTTTGTTACCTAGTTTAATTACACAAGCAAGTTGCCTTCTGCTTGATATTTAAAACCACCATAAATGACCTACTGCTGACTAATTCATACTATTCTAGCAATTAAATTGTAATATGCTTACATTAAAGTGATCTTCACAACAATATAAACACGATATTGAAGATACATCATCTCTTCTCATTAATTTACACCATTGTTTTCGTATTTTACATTATTATTTTGTACAGGAAAAAGTACTGTATTGGGTGTACTTCTTATAGTGTTTTTACACTTAGGGACAAGGCAATACTTATAAAATGTTTGTTAAACTTTATCCATCGTCTATTAATTACAACACATAGTAATTACAACTGAAAATCGGTATAAAATTACTGTAACACTTCAAGTAAGTATACTAAGTTTATGAAACAAACACTGAGCGTGATATCTGACGTCATCCAAGGCCCGCGAAATATGGCGGCGTTCAAACAGATCAAATTTTATCGATGTTTTCAATGTTATTTTAAAAATTCATTTGAACATTGCCAAGGTTATTTATATTTTTTTTTTTAAAGTAGAATGATGGAACAAGTCAATAAAAGATAAAAAAAAATACATGCATATTCCCTATTGTAACGTTTTTCTGCGATTCAATAGATAGAAAAAAAAACAAAGTGGAGATAGAAAAAATAGTAATGAAAAAGAAAAGAGACTATGATGCATATAAAATAATTGTGCCTAGATATAAACTGCATTTATATCTAGATAATAAGTTATGGCCAGAGGGGATTTCATTTCGTAGATATATAGACTTTAAGATAAGGGCTGGATTAAATAAAAATAGCCAAAATGGATTACAAAACTAAAAATAATATATCTAATACGAGTACTTTTGTGACTTTCAATTGTAAATCCATTACTAGATCGATAGATTACGTTCGAGTATTATGTCGGACATTCGATATAGTTGCAGTGCAAGAAACCTGGTTGTTGCTACATGATATCCCTACTCTAGGCAGCATAGACCACCAGTTTGACTTTGTGGGCAAATCAGCGGTGGATACATCGGCGGGCATTCTACGAGGTACACCATACGGCGGAGTCGCGATACTATGGCGCAAGAACGCCTACAATAATGTATGTTCCGTAAAATACGAAAGTATGCGTTTAGTTGCAATAAAAGTAACTGCAGGTGCTAAAACTTTTTTAGTTTTTTCAGTTTACTTACCAACTGAGTCGATGGATAATCAAATCAATCAAATTGAATTATTTACCAAATATTGTAATAATAGATTAAGAAACATAGACTTTCCAGTAGAATTTGGAAACTGTTGTGATAGTAGATGTAATAATGTAGAACATAAAACCATAACAGATAAGTTATATAGAGATATTGTGGATATTCTTCAAAAGGGTGCAATAGCTAGTTATAATGAGGGTGTTAAATATATAAAAAGGTTATAAGACAGGATGGAATAAATATGTGAAGCCTGCACACGGGTAGGTTTGTCTGGATTTTCAAAATTGGACTATAGCTGGTAGGCCAAAATGCGGTTTACTATATGAAAAAATGGTTGCAAGTCGAAAGATATTTATGAGTAAATTAAAATGGTGCCAGAATAATGAAGACCAAATAAAAATTAATTTGATTGCAAGTCATTATAAAGCAAAAACTTTTGTGGTTTCTGGAAATCTACAAACAGCCTTAATCCAAAGTCGAGCCTGCCTTTGAGTGTAGATGGTGTAAGTGACCCTAAAGAAATCGCAAATTTGTTTAGCAGGTCCTTTAGGGTTGAGTCTCCCTTCGGTCCGTCGTCTGACGGGTTGGAGGTTGCGGGGGCGTCCAGAGACGGGCTCACAAGGTTTACAGCCAAGGAAATTCGTAATGCTATAAAACGTATGAAGGAAGGAAAGCCACCGGGTCATGATAGTTTGAGCATAGAACATTTAAGGTATGCAGGGAAGCACTTACCGGGAGTCTTAACAATGCTATTTAATTTATGTACTTGTCACTCGTATCTTCCAGCTCATTTAGTAAAGACTATAATTGTACCTATAGTAAAGAATAGACTGGAGATGCGAGTGATAAGAGTAACTACAGACCTATTTCCTTGGCCACCATAGTTGCAAAGGTACTGGACGGTCTGATTAATCAGCAGCTGGATACTCATTTAACTATACACGACGCCCAATTTGGGTTTAAACCACATTTGTCGACGGAAACAGGTATTCTGTGTCTGAAGCACACTGTTCAGTACACAACACTACACAACTAGGAAAACACCTGTATATGCTTGCTTCCTGGATCTCGAGACCTGATTCAGTTGCTGAGGTACTGGTATAACCAGTAAAACTATGTAAAATGGTCTGGAGTCCTCTCGAACGCTTACACGTTGGAATGTGGGGTGAGGCAAGGTGGACTTAGTTCACCCAAACCTTTTAACCTGTACGTAAACCAGCTGATAAGTAGGCTCAGTAAAGCCAGTTTCGGAAGCTCCATTGATGAGCAATGCGTTAATAACATCAGTTACGCGGACGACATGGTTTTTCTGAGCCCATCTATCAGTGCTCTTAGGAAGCTCCTGTGTATATGTGAGGATTATGCAGTGGCTCATGGTCTCAGGCACAACGTGAAGAGTGAGTTATTGGTATTTAAGGTCTGTAACAAATGTTATGATACAGTCCCAACAGTCACCTTAGAGGGCGCTCCGCTTACTAGAGTTACTCGTTTCAAGTACTTGGGACACTGGGTCACCAATGATCTGTCCGACGACATGGACTTAGAAAAGGAATGCAGGGCGTTGTCAGTGAGGTGTAACATGTTGGCTCGTAGGTTCGCGCGATGTACAGAAGACTTTAAAGTAATGTTGTTTAGAGCGTATTGCCAGTCACTGTACACGTGCGCCCTATGGGTCACTAACGCTCAACGCTCGTACAATGCTCTGCGTATCCAATATAATAACGCCTTCCGGGTAATGCTGGGGATACCGTGCTTTTGCAGCGCATCGGGGATGTTCGCGGCGAGAGCTGTGCCTGACTTTCATGCGATAATTCGATCTCGAATAGCATCCCAGATGCGGCGAGTGCACGATAGCTCCAACACCCTGGTAACTACTGTTGCGGACAGGACAGATAATCCTATTATGTGGCATTGGATAACGACACATAAAGCGTCATAATAAAAATATAAAGTAAACTATATTTATACTATTTTAGCAACAATGTATTATATTGTGTATTATATAGTCTGATAATAAAGTTTACTCGCCATTGGCAAGAGGAGAACAACCGGAAATTATATGCCTGAGGCTGTCCCCGGGAAGATGACATTCCCGACAAATGTCAACTGTGCTGTCCTTCAGGATATGTCTCCGATAGTTGTTGGTGATAACAACTTCATCAGTAATTTTGAAGCGGCGGTAGCGTAATGGCTAAGGCGTCGGACTTGCGATCAAGTGGTTGCGGGTTCGAACCCCACCCAGTGCACTACCGACGTGAACCCACTCCTAACACAAGCATTTTATCTTAGCTGGAGGGGTTAACAATATAGGGGTAAACAAGGGATAAAACCTTCGGTTTCTCCAAAGAAGTCACCAAAACGTAGCCAGGACAGAGATGATAATAGATCTACTTCGGGCCCATTTAAGGCCCGATAAAAACGTCAATGCAGCTCTTTGCTCTTCCATATCTCACTGCGATCTGTAATTATTATTATTATTAATAGAAGTAATGTGTACAGTAAAATGCATGTACTCGTGCGCACTCCTGTTTTAGGCGTGCGCACGAATATGAGATGATATAATATGAAGATATTATCTCATGTTCGTGCGTATGCCTGTTTTGTTTCACTGCTGCAAGTAGTTGATATTTACGCCAATGATATTAATCGTGTGCATCATTTACGCCGAGCGCAAATTTTTATATCAGCAATACGATTAGCTTATGTGCGTTAGCGGTTAGTTAATCTGTATATAATGATAGCGTTATAGATAACAATTTGTGAAGGTTTTTAAATATTTGGAGAAATCTTTTTTGTCACCAATTTTGTAAAATTATCCTTATTCAAATCCTATACGTATAAGGATTATTCCTGTGTCACAGGAAACACAGGAATATTCCTTATACGTGTGTTATATGCTAATAATAAATATAATAGTTATAGTATATAACGTTTAGTACACTATTGTATAGTTAGTATTACGTGGGACTAGGGTGGACCAACAGATGTTGTTGCGTTGTATGATACATTTTCTTGAAAATTTTGTTTTTTTTTTTCTATGGATAGAGATAACCGATTGCGATCTATCAAATACCAAATATTACATCGAATTACACACAATACATTTCACGTTTCCACGATTATTTTGTGAAAAGGGAATTTTGAAAAACCAATAATGCCTCGATATTAGCAAAAAAATCAAATGAATAATTGTGATACTGTTTGACTAGCAATTGGAATTTAATGAGACCAAAGATAAGGTTATAGTTCCAAGAGAACAAGATAGTTTCTTTGTTTTTCAGCTAAAGAACAATGGTATTTTAATTTGTTTTTACATGTGTTAAAGTATGGATGGAGGGCATACGTATTAATTGATTTAAATTTTATTCCTGATAACATTAAAATTTGTTTATTCCAAAATCTTTACTTCAGAATATATTACACATTTAATAAATACATTTCTTATAAAATGACCACAATTATTAAGTGAATTATTGCAATCGCACAATATGTTGCCACTTTTTCCTAACTTTATTCCCATAATTGTAGTGAATTTAAACACAGATTTTAGATTGGTTGTTTATACATACTGTTAGGGGTGTTTTGGATATTCTCCGTCTTAAAGTAATATTTAGTTATATTACTCCTCGACGTTTAAAGGATTTCATACATTAACAGGTTAAAATTAAAACCTTTTAGACTTACCGTTTTTAACAATATACGTGCTCACTTCTAGAATACTTGGAGTAAAAAGTACTAGTACTACGTTTTTTTTTAAATTCATGTCAAAATAAGCGCAAACACTTGTACTAAGTTGCTTACGTCTAAGTTTAAAATTAGAAAAAATACGGTCTTTCATTTACGGTTTTTCGACAATAACTTTTTTATTTGCTCAAAAAAAAAATTTTTTTTTGAGGTATCAAAGATATTATTATTCCCCATCGATTCCAAAAACTCACATATCAATACTATGCCCGTGACACATTTTATACACAATTGAAATTTTAAATTAACAATTTTACAATAAGCTGCCATTTTAAAATTTCGCGATCTGACTTGGCGTACAATGAAAAACATACTAATGTCTGGAACATATTCGATTTTCATTCAATTTTGAATATTGCAACGTGCATTTTCACGCATTTTAATTTATTTGCATTTTTCATTTTTCTTGCTAATTTAAACAAATGAAACTATTTTCAATTTTTTTTAACGCCTAATCCTTATGTGAAATCGTCGGCTTAACAGCTTTTGCATTTAACATTTTGCTGTAAAAGCAATACTTTTCTAGATTTTTAATGAAAACCGAAAAAAAGCCAATTTTCAAGTTATTTTGCAATAATACAAATAGTACAAATATAACAATGACGCGTATCTCTGTCGAAGTAGACATTTTAGTATGTTATTCTACGTATTTTTCTTCAAATTTTAAGCCAAGTATCGGATTGTTATAAAAGACCACCACTTTTCGCGTTATGTTTGGCTCTGGGACCCGGATTGCCATCTGTTTGCTTGTCAAGACTTTTGCTCAGAAATTAGAGAAGGTTTTCTTAACCTAACCTTGCTCCTTACAATCCAGGGAAAACTACAATAGTAAAATAATATTTTGGGACATTTTACACACTGCTTTATAGACTCAATCCGACCATAGCTTGTGCTCTTTTCTTAATTCTGACAACTTAACTTCACCACCTACAACAAAATCTAATTAGTTATCGCAAGGATAAGTGGAGATAAATAAATTGTCCACCTACCTTTAAGTTAGACTATCCTTAAAACAAACTTCACTTCGCAGACTATCAAAACCACATTACTAAACTACATTTTCATGGTAGTGAGATAATAGCTATAAATAGCCATTTGTAACCTATTTTCCGGAGTGAATACATGAAAATTTGTGTCTCAAATTTTAAAAGCGAAATAAATTCGACGGTCCCTATTAAAATTGTCGGATGGGAAAAACTGCAACTTTACAGGAGAGCATATTCACAGTTTAAAATCCGTGTAACTTTTTACTTATTTTAAGCAGAGTCCTAAAAGTTTAGAGTAATGCTGTACAAGTTATGCCTGTTCAGGACAATATTATAAGTAGCCGGTATATTAAGTGTAAATGTGAGAAAAGTCACTTGTGACCTTTTCAACGGTTTAGAACTAATGTTGATTTGTCGGAAGTACCAGAACCGACATTGTTGCTGGGAAAAATTGATAATTGTTTGTCGGAAGTACCAGAACCGACATTGTTGCTGGGCGAAATTTATAATTAATGTAAAATGATTATTATCTATTAATATGCATGTCGTATGTACAAATTACTAAAAAAAAACACCAAAAATGTAAGTCTATGCATATATATTTATTGACAATGAATAAAGAAAATTTGGTCAATTGAGAAAATAATATAAAAATCTAATTTTATGACTTATAAAATTACAGGAATAAAAATGTTGTAGGAACTCAATTAAAGCTCTTTATTATTAAAAAAGAAATCTAATTAACAAAAAAACTTAAAAGTAGCATACAAAATATTCTTATTTATTATTATGGTAAGTAATAACCACAAGTAGGGTATAATCACAGGTTTATAGTAAACTAACATTAATTAAATCAAGATTAACTATGTAGTTTTATTAAAATCATTCTTCTTATTGATAAATATTATTATAAATAGTTAATGACTATTATAAAAAAATACAAACTAAACAAAATACAAAAACTTCTTACTTATAATTAAGGCACTTTGGAAATAACTTAATCAAAGGTCTTTAGTTTCATGGAAAACTTACATTCATTCAATTAAAACTAACTATTGTTAAAATCAGTCTTCTTATTTACAAATATTATTATAAATAATAATTATTATAAAAACATGGTGGCATAACTAAAAATAGATAAACAAAATACAAAATCTTCTTACATATAATTAAGGCACTTATGTAATACTGAATCAAAGGTCTTAGTTTTATGGAAAACTTACATCAATTAAATTAGCATTAACTAATTGTTAAAATCAGTTTCTTATTGACAAACATTATTATAAATAATAATTATTATAAAAAAAATTGTGGCATAACTAAAACAACTGAACAAAATACAAAATCTTCTCATTAAGTAATTAAAATCAGTCATTCTAAGACAATCAAACAACAGCATGACCAAAATTCCGAGACTCCTTCCGACACAACATTATCGAATTTAAATTTTTCATAAAAATGGTGATATTTTCTGGGAATTATCTCACTTTGACACAAAGTAATCAAATCTTTATGTTTGTTGCGACTTATAGAAAGTTCTCCCTAAGAGCCTAAGAGTAAATTCAGAAGTTAATCTGGCTGTGTTCCGGGTAGCAGATCGCAAGACAACAATAGTTTTAGGTGCATCCTTAAAATTGTACTTAAACTCTACCCTATCAGGTTTACATGCCTCAAATGTGTCCAATTCACCTTTTCATTATTTGTATCTTTACTCCAATTTTTATTTAGAAGCAAGCCTTTAATGTCCAATATTTCTGGGGTTGTCATCTCTTTAACTTCGTAAGGTTCACCTTCAACTTTGGCCCAGCGAACGAGGCAGTACCATTCCTCTGGTACATAAATCATTTTGCGCTCACTAGCGCGTTCGATGACTGCATGGCCACTGTCGCCTTCATTTTGGGTGTGGCCTTCTCCATGAAACGATGAGTAATAGTGACGCCAAATTCTTTTGCTGCAAGCAAATATAGAGAAAAAAACAATACGGTTCCTATTTTGAACCGCGCAGTTGTTGGACCAAAATTTAAAAACTTTTACACCTTTATCTGTGTGTTCTTTAATATACTGGAAAAGGCAACTGGATACTTCATTTGCCCCACGTTTGGCAATAGCTTCATGCCACATAAAACATGTAGCTTTTTTGGTTGCTAAATTATTTACAGTTTCTTTTGTAGTAAAACACACTTACGTCTCCATGTGGTGTTGTTAAAACTTTTTCAAAATCGAAAGTAGCTGCTAATACTTCTTCATTCGACTTTGCTTCATCTTTATCCATCTGCTATAAACTTCGCGCAGCTGTTTTTGAAGCTTGATGTTTTAAATGAATGGACTTTTCTTTTTCTGTCAGTAATTCTTTATTTTTGTATGTGTGACAAACATCAGACAAGTCCTTTTTAGGCTTATGGAAGCCAATATTAAAATTTGCGGTAAGTAAGTCCACGTGCTGTCTTTTATTTGCTTTATTGTTATATTTCTCTAAATCAAACCATTCCGAATATAAACCATACATTCGAGACGCGCTATCTACACCTTGTAAATATAATTTCTTTGAAATTTGTCTGACGTAATGTGATTCCACCACCGAAAACGATTTGACGTAATCACACACGCTTCTAGTCATGTCTTCGTCTATAATTCGGTTTATGTGCTGATATTTGCCACGTTGATCTTCTGACACTAAAATGCCTTCACTATTTTTTTGCCATGATGTAGTAACAACGCGCTCACTTGTAGTTATTGTGTTTAAAACATAGTCTTGCACACCTTAACCTTGTGAGCATTTATGTCTGGAAGAAAATAATAGAACGTATTTCTGCGATCGTGTTTAATAGTATCTGTTGTTTGGCGGTTTTTTCGGTGTTCTTTTTGTGAAATTTATAACAAATTTCCATTGACGTTGACGGCTTCCTAAATCCCAAAATTTCCTGAAAATTTTGTTACGCTGATTTTCGTTAAGCTTACTCGAACATTTTAAACGACATCATTCATTGCAAGGTCCTTTTATCTCTTTGGCTGGTATTTCCTTTCCTCTAGCATTAATAAAACTTATTCCTTGATTTTTTGGACGTTTCCTTTTATTAACTAGCCAGTTTTCTGTATGCATAAGCCTTTCCTTTCTTTTATCCGTTTTAAAAGTAGATGTACGAGTTTGAACACTTGCGACAGAAGAGGGGGTGTTAATTTGCCTACACCTTCCGTGATGCCACGGAAGGTGTAGGCAAATTCCCATACATGCATATACTTGTTAGTTGGTGATGGCGTCATAGATTTAGTATCGCCAGTATTCTTGTCAACTACAATTTGGGAATGAGATTTAGTACTTACTGTATTATCTTCACAATCTTTGTCAGCTAATTCTATTTCATCGTTGCACACAGCAGGTGTTGACAGTGGTGATGGTATCGGTGTTGTAACGGCTTCTATTATGACGTCATTATCATTGAACACATCACCGAGTAAATCCTGCATTTGAATTAATTCAGCTTCAAAGCTTGCAGGTATGGGAGACTCTCGAAAAGCTGAAAAAAACTGAATTTTCACATAAATATGTCATAAAACAAATTAATCATTTTAGATTTTAAAAACAAAGCACGTAATCTATGTATTTGGGTGTCAATGTAGTTGGTTCTACCACATCCCACTAAAACATTATGGTCGGATGTGGTGGTACAAACATTTAATTCCTTAATAAAAACGGTATATAACCCATTTGTAAAACCGGTTAAGAGCGTTGGATGTGGTACTACCGACATACACCCACTTGAAGTACAAATTAACAACATTGGATGTGGTACTACCAACATTCAACCCATTTGAAAACCCGATTAACATCGTCGGATGTAGTACTACCAACATTTTACCCATTTGATAAACCGATTAACATTGTCGAATGTGGTACTACCGACATTTGATCTATTTAAAAACCCGATAAAAATGTCGGATGTGCTACTACCGACATTGAACTCCTTTTAAAAACCAATTAACAAAGTCGAATGTGGTACATCCTACAATTTTAAATTACGTTACGCATTTTGAATGATTAAATGATACTTTAATTTGGTATTAAATTCGCAATAGCATTAAAACATAAACTATACTGTAAATAATCGTAAAAGTAATATTTTAATAATACATACCTGTTTCCGTACTATGTCCTGCTTTCATAATATTGTCGTCCGCATTTCTATTTCTATTATTGTTGTTTTTTTACCATACCCAGTAACCAGCTTAATCAAGCGTTTTGATCTCGTAGACATCGTGAACGGCGTTATAAGGTAAGGGATCATTTTAATTAACTATCGTGAAAAAACAGGTGACAGCGCGACGTCTGCTCATCCCGCTAACATGGCCGGAACTGGGAGATCGCACGCGCTCACCTAACCCCGCGCCCCACTAAGATCGTAGGTAGTTAATAATGTTAATTGTGTATAAATGTTAGCAGGCTATCTAGGTAACATCCAAAGTTTTTAGTTTGGCTATTTCAAAAACTAGGCATACTAGATTTTTTTCTTTTTAACTGACGATCGACCTAGGTATATAGACACGTTTTATGAAATAAAATAAAAATTATTTTTTTGTAGTTCCGACGATTTGAATAGGGACCAGTGAATTATCCCCTATTTCTTTATACTCAGGGGCTATTTTATACGAAATCGAAGTAAGACTAATTTCGAGGTATATCGTATCTAATAAGTTAAAGATAAGTACAAAATGATTTGATGATTACTAGTAAAAGAGATAATTTTTAATTATAATAAATATTTTTTTAAATTGACGATTTCGAATAATAATTAGATGATAAATAGATGATCAATAAGCCAAATTTGAATACTTCTTTTTAAATAAAACTAAATATGTTTGAGCTAAAACCAAACTTAATTGTACACCAATGAAACATGACTTGTTGGCAGATAGTGAAACGGCCACTAATCCATTGTGTCGTAACCACTTATCATTTTGATATGATTATTTATCACCTTGAAATGCATTTAGTGATAATATACTATCTGCTCATGGTGAATAAATATTAAACTGTTGCGCGTGATTTGTATAGGTTCTATACAATTATTATTATATTAACATTTTATATTTTAAAATTTTATTATCATTTTATATCAAAAATTATTAAAGAAAAAAAAATTATAACATAATATCACATCTGCCTGTTTCGATCTATAACCGACCGTTTCCAAATGGTTGAGCCTTATGAGGAGAGATCGGGTAAACAAACTCACGGCCACTCTGTTAAAAAAAACCAGACAGTTTTAACAATATTCGGTAAATATCACATCATTTTGTTGTATGCTCTATAACTTTTTCTACTCGTTAATAGATGGCATCCGCGGGTCAATTTAGACTTCTGTAACAATACTATAAGTCGTGTAGTGATGTCTTAATAAGTGACCCTAATAACTAATATACTCTGACCGCATTAATAAATGATAATAATAATAATAAACACTCTTTATTGCACACCAAAAAAGGAAACACTACACAAACAAATTATACACAAAATGCACAATGAGCGGCCTTATCGTTAGAAGCAATAAGGCCGCCCATTGTGAATTTTGTGTAATGATTCCCCAATTCTCTGCTATGTAGGTACTCTTTTACAGAACTGCCAGATATTCTGATCACCTAAACTACTAATAAGACCTTCTTGTTAATGACGTAAGAGATTTCTATTCCCAGCCCCGAGATTAAGCAGATTCCGATTTATTGCGATAGTGTTATTATTGACACAGTTTATATTGTTGCGATTCAGAGTTTGGGATTAGATGAATACCCCAATTTGTTACGAATTAGACACAATTTATTCAAATAATTAGTAATCGACACAATCTCGATCACAATTACAGTTAACAGCAATTATCACTTGATACTCGGTTGTACTGTTCACTATTCTTTGCACTTGTAACTCGTTGTATCGCTGGACTCAAATAAATCCAAACCGGACGCCATCGCCTTTTTTATGCCGGCGCCTTTCCTCATAGAAAGCTTGTGAACCTTCCCGAAAACTCTCGTAATACTCAGAACCGAAATTAGTTCCGATAATGATTAACAGCTGGCGCCAAGCTTCCCAATTTAGTTCCTCGTTAACAGATGAAGCCCGCGTGTCTATGTATATAATTATGCTAACGATCCGTAAAAGGGAAGCCGGGTCCAGAGTTCTATCTCTTGCCCGGAGAACAGTTGTTGGTAGAAAATTTAACACTTAAAGAAATAATTTCTGTCGTGACATTCTGATTGCTCGTGCCTTATAGCCTTTAAGTAGAACGAGTTAAGTGTTTCAACTGACTGTTGCTGATTTTGAGAATGACAATTCCTTGCAACATGGAGACACTATGATAGAGAGCGAGTTGAAAAAAGAAACTTTTTTGAAAGCTCTTTTTGCAAATATAGGGATCGTTTTTTTTTATCTCTAGGATTTGAGTTTCATTACGACGACCAAGTATATCTACTGGCGGGTCATGAATACTTTATATCTTTGGTAGAGGATACGCGTATTACGAGAAAGCATAATCACAAATACGAATAAGTTGTAGCAAGAGATAAGCTAAGCTAACTAACCTTCGTTAAACCTTGACACTGACTTGGCTAGTAGTTCCTCAGATGAGGAAAACGATAAAAGTGACGAGCGCAACGCCCTTGTGACTCTTTAGTTACAGGTGCCCATGGGCGGCGGTAGTCATTTAGTATCAGGTGACCCGTCTGCTCGTTTGCCCCCTAAACCATAAAAAAAAAGTACAATATTAAAAATAAAAACAAATAATCAAGAAGAAATCAAGAAGATGTGTTATTAACAATTGCACAATATTTTGATACATATTTCCGAGTGATTATAGTTATCAGCTGATTTATCAGTTTATAACCATAATAACATAAAAATATACACGTGATAAGGTTTTTGCTGTTTGTTTAATGATTTAGGTATAAAGATGATGAAATAATAAATAAAGGAGAGGATGATAGTGGAGTTCGCATTTTGATATAATGATTGATTTGAAATATGAGAGTGCATGGTCCCAACTCTGTATTTTTTTTAATACTATAAACACATGTTTTTCCAAAAAAAAAAAACAAATGCCTCGGGAAAGACAATTACCATAGTTTTTGAAAACTATGATTCCTAAATTCAGAGAAATTTTCTAACACGTGTACCGACGTGTTTCTAACAGAGCAGAGACAGCTCAGAATGTCAATGCTGAGTTCAAATATCATACTACTAACGAATGCACTACTACGTTTGTACATAAAGGCACTATCACACACAAAAAATGATAAAATGATACTGTCTTGGTTCGCTATAATTATGTACATAGTACATAGAGTAGTAGTAGTAGTAGTAGTAGTAGTAGTAGTAGTAGTAGTAGTAGTAGTAGTAGTAGTAGTAGTAGTAGTAGTAGTAGTAGTAGTAGTAGTAGTAGCTCCTCCTTGGCATTGTGACACCAAAACCACCCACGTATATTGTAACACTCCTGTCCATCCTAAGGTTGCCTGGAAGATATTGCTTCTAGCGATAAGGCCGCCCACTGTGCATCTTGTGTATAATTTGTTTGTGTATTGTTTCCTTTTTTTGGTGTACAATAAAGAGTATTTATTATTATTATTAATTGTACAAAATCATGCGTTGTTAAACTTTTTTCAAAAAAGCTGTCTCATGTTGCCTTATGTTTTTAAGCGTTGAGGCACATTTTCAACTGTCAAATTCTTGGTGTAAACCGATAATCTAAAAACCCTGGATAAGTTGAAGAACATTATACGTGCTGCTATTGTAAACATCGAGGCAGACATGTTGGACAAAGTGAACTAAACTTCAAATTACGACTCTTCCAACGAATTGACCAGAACTGAGGCAAAGATATCATTCTCAAATAATAATTTAAATGTACCGCTATGTAAGAAAAAAGTTATCTAAAGTAATTTAAAATGACAACCAATTCTTATTGTTTTATGAATTTTTTAAATAAAGATTCTCGCGCCGCACCCTGTACTGGGTTGTGCATATGTTATCATTATCACATTCATATCTGTACCAGTGGAATTTGGTATAATATTTAATGTGATAATTTTCACGCCGTTTTGTATATAAGAAAACAACTGATCATGATAGTCAGTTCTTATTCCAGTTACATCGGTAATGAAATGTCGGTATTATTCTATGTAATTGTGTGGTATTTTCTAGTTGTAAGTTCAAATGAAGCGGCAAGAATATTAGCTGTGTTTCCAACTCCATCAATAAGCCATCAAGTGGTCTTCCGACCATTAACCCAGGAGCTAGCAAAGCGAGGACATGAGGTTGTTATCATTACAACGGATCCAGTTTTCTCATCACAAGAAGCACCTGCAAATTTGACAGAAATTGATGTTCACGATATTTCATACAACATATGGAGAGAAATATTCATGACATCTTTCAAAGGAAACGAAAACGATGTAGCATTGCAAATACAGACATATTTGAATCTGTTTATTAGGATAGCTGATGCCCAACTAAAAAATAAACATGTAAAAAAAATACTTGAAGATGAAAATCAAAAGTTTGATTTAATATTCGTAGAAGCTTGTTTCAGACCTGCACTAGTTTTTTCTCATATATATAAAGCACCAGTGATCATGGTCAGCTCTTTTGGCTCATATTTTGATAATTACGTAACAATCGGTGCTCCTGGACATCCATTTTTATACCCAAGTGGGATACGCCAAAGACTTAATGATTTAAGTGTGTTCGAGAAAATCAAAGAATTATATAATACTTATAAATTAGAAAGTATTTATGAAAACAATAAACAATTAGAACATGAACTGCTTAAAAAACATTTTGGAAATAGTGTTCCATCTATGGATGAATTGAACAACAATGTAGATATGTTGTTTCTGAATATACATCCCCTTTTTGAAGGCATTAGGCCCGTACCTCCGACTGTTGTATACATGGGTGGAATACACCAAAAACCTTACAAGGAAATACCATCGGTAAGTAGTATGGTCTTAAACTTGTTACAGTAAACATTAAAATTTGAGATGAAACATAAATAAATTTTTCTTCCTTATTGTATTGTTGTCTTCTATTCTTTCTTTTTTTATAAATCCGTGGCGGTAAGTTGTGAAGCTAAAAATGACTGGGCACAATTTATGTTTTTTATTAACACGCTTTTAGTAGCACATGTGAATAACTACTAACTACGTAGTATATTAAAACAATACTGCACACGTGCATACTGACAGGTGATATTTGATACAAATTCTGTAGTTTATTAAATTCGACTACATTTGCAACATTTTTAGATAGTCGAATTGGTAACTTGAATTACTATTGCTCGTTTAAAGAAACCAATAAGAATGTAACATTCCTTAATAAATAACTTGAATTTATCACGATTAACCCTCATTGCTTGGTATCAAAATGATAATTTTATTCTTAGAGCTAATTCAGCTCTTGCCAAATCTCCACATGAAACGAAATTGAAAGGACGCCACAATAAAAAAATATTCCAATTGCCGTTTTAAAATAGTGGCACCCTCATGTGATAAAAGGTACTTAATCAAAACTAATCCCTTTGAAAAAATAGCTTTAACTATTAGTAACATCAATGCAATAAGGTTTTATTAACTAACTAAAATTAAACTTTCAAACTCAAGCCGTATCGAAATTAAACTTAGTGTGAAAATGTAGTTCAGATGAAAAAAACTATGAGAAAGCTGCGAGGTAGATAATGGAACTTTTCAGTAGCTATTGGTAAACCCTTTGGGTTGGCGAGTGGGCTCATAGGATTCGTTTTAACAAGTCCAACAGATACGGTTTACTAAAGATGGTCTGATGATGAAGCCAAGAAATGGAAAGTGGAACTTTTTTTTCTTTTTATTTTGCGTTACTATTATTGCTTATTTTTTATTTTCAAAACTATAATAATTATTTGATTATAGTTCAAATTAAACATATTGTAGCTAAACACTATAAAACTTTATTAGACATTTTTCTATTCAATGTTTTTTGTTGAAATAAAACTACAAGTTTGTTTAAGTGTGGTGGCAGGTGGGTTTTATATGAAAGTATAACATTAAAGTATAGTACTTTACAAAAATATTTTAGAAACACGCTATATTAACGGAATGCGTAAGAAGCGCGCACGGCTAAATGTCGTATTTAGAATACTTTAAGTTTATACGAAGGAGAAATGCAGAAACCTACAATTTTACTTTAATATGTTAAACCTTATGTGAAACTGGATACAAAAAACTACAGAAGCCCAATATAAATGCTGACCTGACTTGGTATGCAATGTTAATACAATGCTAGTTCAAGTTTTACTGGTAATTTACATAAAACAAAACATTCAAAACTTAACACTTGACTAATTATTTCACAGTGTCCATGCTAAGTTGGAATACAGATTCACGGCCCATCTAAAGGTAGACAGTTAAGGTACATAAAAGCTATTACATGTGTAAACCTTCTCGCCAGCGGAAAAATTAATGGAGGTACTACTTCGGCTTTTATTCGAATAGAAATATTCTGTACCCTCTTCAAGTAATGACTCCGAAATGTAGCTCCTGTTGAAAAATGTTTTGATTCCCTTAGTATTTATGTCAGTCCCATAGTTTTTTTTTTTCTTTCAGGACCTCAAGTCATATTTAGATTCGTCCAAAAATGGAGTAATTTACATAAGTTTCGGTACAAACGTAGATCCTTCTCTTTTACCGCCTGAAAAAATAACAACTTTTGTAGATGTATTCTCAAAATTACCCTACGATGTTTTGTGGAAATGGAATAAAGATGAACTGCCTGGACGTACCAACAATATTAGAATATCTAAATGGTTGCCACAGTCTGATTTACTCAGTAAGCCTTTCACTGTATTAGAAGCACATCTAGTCTTTACCAAATTAACTAAATAACAATCAAATTCACTAATTAATTTACCAAATTAACTAATTAATTTACCAAATCATTAACATCTGATCAATTTATATGGTTTCGGTTTTTATTTTATAGGACATCCAAAAATTAAGCTATTCATAACACAAGGAGGCCTGCAATCAACAGATGAAGCAATAACAGCCGGAGTGCCATTGATTGGAATGCCTATGTTCGGGGATCAGTGGTTCAATGTAGAAAAATACGTGTACTACAAAATTGGGATTAGACTTGATATGGGGACTCTGACAGCGGATAAGTTGATCAAATCAATTAATACTGTCCTAGGAGATAGCAGGTCAGTTAATAAAATCACTATCAGAGTTAATACTACTGTAGAATTATTCTCTGTTAACATAAAATATTTAGGGTATTAGGTTTTAGTTATCAGTTTAATTCTGTTTACAGTTACCGCCTTAACATTATACAACTCAGAAAGTATATACGTGACGAGCCGACGCGTCCACTTGAAAGAGCGGTGTGGTGGACTGAATACGTGCTGCGACACGGAGGAGCTAAACATCTGCGCTCACCTGCTGCTAACATCTCCTGGGCAGAGTACTTAGAACTTAAACTAGTTTTTACAGTACTAGTGATATTATTTGCAGTAGCTGCATTATTTGTTATAGCTATACGGTATATCTACAAATTTGCAATAGGAAATTACGTTACTGTCAAATTAAAAAGTGCATAGTAAGTTTGTTAATATTTTTGAAACTGTTTTGTTTGTTGCGTCTGGAAATATATTAATTTGTTTTTCTTAAGGTTCGTTGAATTTTTTTTCAAACCAAGTACGGTACATGTCACATTTTTGATTAGTCCTAGTATTGTAATATTATAGTCTACTAAACGAATAAATTAATGATCACTTATTTCAGACTTTGTACCCAAAACAAGTGTATAATAATCTATACTTATAATAAAAATGTAACAGGTCCAATTCTGTACATTGAAGATATTTTGAATTTTTTTTTTCGGGGCACTTTATGATCGATACTGAAGCCAAAACTATAATTTTTTTTATTTTTGTTTGTCTGTCTGTCTGTCTGTCTGTATCATGGCCGCGCATCACGCTGAAACTACTGAACGGATTCAAATGAAACTTGGCATAATTTGAGTTCATACTACGAGGTAGGATATAGGATACTTTTTATCCCGAAATTCAGGACGGTTTCTTTGAGAGGGGGGATCAAAGTAAAAATGTGTACTTCGTTGTAATTCATTGATGCGTAGTCCGATTGCAATCATTCTTTTTTTTTGGAAAGGAGGCACTTCGTAGATTGTCACGTAATCTTTTTTTTTCTATATCTATGTGTATAATAAATCTATAGACATCGAGTTTGTGTTTGGTTGCTTCACGTAAAAAGTACAGAATGATTCAGGAAACGTATTATGCACCAGTATTGTGTGTAACTCGGTGTAACATTTAGTATTTGATTGATCACAATTGGTTTTCTCTACCCAAAAAAAAAGAATGCAAAGTTATAAGTTATAAACACCGCACAGCGACATCTATTGGTCCAAAGTAGTACTAACTATACAATACTTACAACGTTAAAATAAATGGTCATTTCTTTTTTTGGATATTTATTATTAGCATAAAACACACGCATCTATACTTATAATACAACTGTTACAGGTCCAATTCTGTACAATGAAGATATTTTGATGATAAGATGTAGTTCCGAGGTGACCACTTAAACTATTGCGCCATCTGTGTATAATATAAACATAATAGATACTGATAGATAGATAGTTTAAGTGAATTGTGTAGTGCATTATCTACGCTAATATTATAAAGAGGAAAGATTTGATTTCCTATTTGTTTAATTGTAATGCCTATCCATTACCGAAATAAACTACTGGACCGATTTTAATAGAAAGCTACATTATCAGAAATTTATTTACATATATTATTTTATTCCAGTAATTATAAGATTTCAGCCTGAAATAACGGCATTCGTAAACCAGGAGATAAAGCGCTTCCGAGCTGCTTGGTCACTAAGTGGTCAGTCATACATAAAAAATATGTATTACAAAACTGTTGGTCTTTAGTAGGTCTAAAAAAAATCCGCGGTACCATATACGTATCTCTTCTAAATAAGGCACAATAACGCATTTTCTGTTGAAAATAATATAAAAATTAAAACGTAAACTTCAATCGTCATTATAAGGCATAGCATATTAACCTTTACAAAAAGATAGGCAGTCAAGGGATTGCCGACAAAAGAAACTTGAAACGACGTGTCACATTCCGTTTCAAGTTCAAGTCCGATTTGATAAAATAAACATTATTTTTGGATTAGTATCTTGGAAGTATTTTATTAGAGAAATTATTTTTATCAACGTACCTATTAATTTAGTAATAAAATTTTCACATTTTCACAAAAACAATGGTTATTATGTGGAGGAACGTGTGTCATGTTCCTCCAACACAAAGGGAGGATCCTCCGACCAGGCGAGGTGATCATGCCTGGCGGGCTGCGGCCCAACGGTTGATGTTGGGAAGCTGTATATATACTAATCGGCGCGAGAACTCTCATAGCGCGATGCAGGATTAGTAGGTTGTAGATGTTTCTTGTTGCTGTATGTGGAAGTTGCCACATCACTCCCCTCCAAGACGATATCTTGATGAGTCAGCTGTCTATGCTTTATTTAGGAGCATGCCAGGGCCAGTAGTGAGTTGTTCCGGTGAGTCGGAACTGAGTGCCGTAAGTTCCAGTGAGTCGGAACTGTATTCCGCTAGTTCCAGTGAGTCGGAACTGAATGCCGCTAGTCCCAGTGAGTCGGGGCTGAAGTCCGCTGGTCCCAGTGAGTCGGGGCCGCGTGCGGTGCTGCGTGCGGTGCTGCGGTGAAGTCCCCAGTGAGTCGGGGCGGTTGCTGCGTAGTGGCTGGCTGCTGCGTAGACGGGAGAGAGATGCTCTTCTTACGTGGATCGTAGGTGCAGTGTGCTGTGCCTAGACGCTGATGAGGCCGTAGGGGTAACCAGGCTGGAGCGGACGCTGCAGGCGTGTGGTATCCCTGTTGAGGCCGAGGATGCTGGCTGGCTGAGACTTGATTACCGCTCATTGCTGTAGGAGTGTATACGATGGTCTCGATGATGATGCTGCTGATCTGCTCCATGAACGCTTCTTCCAATCACGTCGGGGTCACCACTGTGGAGGAACGGGTATCATGTCCCTCCAACACAAAGGGAGGATCCTCCGACCAGGCGAAGTGATCATGCCTGGCGGGCCGCGGCCCAACGGTTAATGTTGGGAAGCTGTATATATACTAATCGGCGCGAGAACTCTCATAGCGGGATGCAGGATTAGTAGGTTGTAGATGTTTCTTGTTGCTGTATGTGGAAGTCGCCACAATTATCTTTGTAATGCAAAATGTTTATAATAAATGTATAATTTTTTTTTTGACAACTCCCGCATATTCCTGTGTATCGCGAGGGGCTTCACCAATGTCGGGACAACTATTTGTAGATCACACAGATTTTTGTCCCGTGTGGCTCCGTAACTACTGGACCAATTTTAAAAACTCTTTTACCTATAGAAAGGTATATTATCAGCGAGTAACATAGTTTATACAACAGATACTACTTTAGTTTACTTTAGTTAAATCACTGGTCACTTCAATATGTAGACTACGTGTGACCATGCAAACAAAAAGAACGATGTACACCTTTTGCGCATGTTGACCTCTGCGGCGAGAAAGGATTGTCCTTATCGGACCAGCGTAATCTACACCAGTGTGACAAAATGCCTTGGCCTCTGAAACACGGTAATCAGGAAGATCAGCCATTATAGGCGTTGGATGCGTTGGGTTGCATTTAAAGCAAGTGTTGCACTTTCGCAACTTGGACCTGTTAACAGTCCTGGCATCCCAGATCCAGTAGCGTTGTCGTATAATAGACATAAGAAGTCCAGGTCCGATGTGACAATTAACAACATGAAAATGCTGTATTATTAAGTCAACGACATGATCGCGTTTAGGGAGAAGAACCGGATGTTTAGCTTCGAAAGGAAGCATTGATCCAGAAAGTCTTCCTCCAATGCGTAAAATCCCTTGTTTGTCTAAGAAGACGAAGAGGCTTTGCAGCTTTTTTGAAGGTAATTTATCAGCCTTGATCAATTTGATATCTTCACAGAAGTGCACAGATTGAACGGCGAGAATTAACGCATTCTCAGCACTTGTCAACCCTGCTATAGAACGAGGTTCGACCTTAACTTTAGGTCTTGCGAATTTTAATACATATGCGGTGATACGTAGCAACTTTTCCCAAGAAGAAACACGTTGTGCTAACGTACACAGCAACGGCGGCTCTGTGTGAGTAATGGCAGCCAACACATTTGCCTTGAGTTCAGGCAAGACAGAGCAATTATTAAGCGAGAATGGCTTAATCGGCCACTTCTCAGATGAGCTGCGAATCCACGGAGGACCTTTCCACCACAAATCGTGGGTCAAAAGTTGCGATGGAAGCATACCACGCGAAAGACAATCACTTGGATTACTAGCTCCGGCAATATGATAAAAATGTTTAGAGTCCAAGTTTTCTTGGCACTGAGCGACGCGATTACCGACGAAAACTGACCAACGATGTGGTGAAGAATGAACCCATGATAAAGCAATAGTGGAATCAGAAAATGCGTATATCCCGGCAATGGTCATACGTGTTGCATATGTGTCTCGCACAGTTTTTATTAATTTTGACATAAGTAAAATAGCGCATAATTCTAAGCGAGCGAGCGTAGTGATTTTTGTTGGCGAAACCTTTGATTTAGCGCAAAGAATGCGAGTTTGAATGCCAGACGGGTAGGTACAATGGGCATAAATGACACATCCCAGACCATTCATGCTAGCATCACAAAAAGCAACAAGACGTAATTCACAACCAACTTCGACGCCTACATGACGTGGAATCCTTAAAGTGTCAAGCATTTGAAGTTCTTGCGCAAGAGCGAAAAAACGGGTGCGTATGTGCTCCGGTGCAGGATCGTCCCAATCACACTTGCTGAGCCACAGTTCCTTAATTAACAACTTGGCATAGAGAATCACAGGCGCGACCAATCCGAGCACGTCAAATAGTCGTGCAACCATCGAGAGTATGTTTCTCTTGGTGCACCTTTCATTAATTGCGGCGCATGTGAAATGAAAATTATCTTCACATGGTTCCCATGAGAGACCTAAGACCTTAGAGACATTATTGTCAACATCAAAATCAAGCGACTTGCGGTGCGTGTCGGGAAGCGAGTCAAGTAGCACTGGTGAATTGCTAGACCACTTCACTAAGTCAAAGTCACCCGATTTGAAAAACTTAATCAAGTTGTGAGCTAATTGCGTGGCAGTATCCTCATTTGCAATAGAAAGAACCAAATCGTCCATATACAGACAGGTCTCTGCCACTTTCGCGGCATCAGGATAGAGCGGACTCATGTCAGTAGCCAGCTGTCGCACAGTGCGCATAGCTATGTAAGGGCTTGACTTGAGACCGAAAGGTTGCCTATTAAAGGCATAAGTTCGAATTTTTTCCGATTCGTTGAATCTAAATAAAATGCGTAGGTATTTATGTTGGTCTACTGGTACACCAATCCGTAAATAATATTGTTTTATATCAGCGTTCATTGCAATAGGAAATAATCTAAAACCTAACAATAATAAAAACAGATCGGCCTGTAAATTGGGTCCAATATGTAATATATCGTTAAGCGAAAGTCCTGTATGCGTTTTAGCACTCGCGTCCAATACGATGCGCGGCATCGGTTTATCAGGTCGGACTACTGCGTGATGCGGTATATAATAACCATCAGAGGACAGCTCAGATTCTTTAACAGGACTGAGGTAATTGTTATCAATATAATCCTGAATAACCTTGTTATAATTTTCGCGCACTATCGGTGCCTGACGGAGCTTACGCTCGAGTGAAACGAAACGGCGATAAGCGGTAGCGTGCGAATTACCTAATTCCGAAGGGTCCCTACAGAACGGTAATGCAACTGTATAACGACCTACGTCGTCACGGGTCACGGTAGCCGTGAAAATATTTTCGCAATCTGTCTCCTCTGGTGACAACAAGCGTTTCATGGGTACTTCTTCAAGTTCCCAGAACTTTTGCACTATATCATTAAGCGCTAACGCAGAAAAAGACGCGGCAGTAGGTAAAATATGTTTACGCGGGTAATCTCCCATAAGTACGTAACCAAATGTTGTAGATAAAGCACACGGTGCGCGCGGCCCACACTCGACCATATTTCCTAAGTATATAAATGGGAATAGCTGGGCACCTAACAATAAATCAATCTTGCCCGGAATATTCCAGCTTAAGTCAGCGAGCGGAAGGTTACGAAAATCTAGGTCGCGATCACAATCGATAAATTTCGAAGGCAATTGATCCGTAATGCATTCTACAACAAGCGCATGTATAGTGTATTTCTGATCCGGATAAATACGGGATTCAATGTCTAAATGAACATAACCGATTATCGGACTTGAAGCGGAACCAACACCTTTAACATAGGAATTATTCAACGGTATTATCGGTAAATTTAATAAACTAGAACAAGCAGATGTTATTAGATTATTCTGCGAGCCATTATCTATCAAACACCTAACTACAGATTTGATACCAGCGCTACCCTTAGAGCGCGCGTATACCTGAGCGGTTGACAAAAGTATATCACCCTTATGACAAGAAGTGTAAGACTGTGTATGTGTAACTGGTTCTGTAGCAAGCGGGGGCGCTCGAATGCATGACGAAGTCGTGTGAGCGCGATGAGAAGGCGCGGGCGAAGTAACGGTCGCTCGATGAGCGGGCGGCGGCGAGTACGCGACGGCGGTATTTACCATAGCCGCATGCGATTGCGAATTATTACTATCAAAATGCAATAACCTATGGTGTCTTTTATTACAGAAACAGACTGACGTACTCTTACAATCCGGAAGTTTATGTAAAGTGCTTAAACAATTAACGCAACCGTACTTCGATTTAATAAACTCATATCTAGCCCTTGCGTCTCGCATATTTTTAAACTGAGCGCAATCATATAAATGTCGATGGTTACCACTACACAAACAACAACTCGCGGTAACTGCTGCGGGCGCCGAATATGTGAGAGTATTTGCATTATTAGCGGACTCACTGGCGACAAAAGATTTGGAGGTGTGATGAACGCGCCGGTCGCGTGAGGGCGACGTAACAACAGCAGCGGGTTTCGTATATGACGAATTTCGCGGGTTTGAGCGCTCCAAAATCTTAGCCTGATCTTGTATAAAAGCGATAAGCTGTTGTGTCGTAGGCACTTCCACATCCCGAATCGAAAGTTCAAAGGCTTGGATGGTTTGAGGATCCATCCTTCTCAAAGCGCATGGAAGAAAAATAAAATCAGTTAGATCAGTTATGCCTAATTCTTTTAGAGCTGATATCGAAGCGGAGTATTTACTAACAAAGGTATCAAGAGCGTTCGCAGTGTGCGAGCAAGTTTTTAAGTCCAGTATATTATTGAGATAATATGTACCTAATGAGCGTTTGTCGTGGTATTTCTTAACCAAACTATCCCACAGTATTTTATATGTTTCACCTGACGGAATAATACCGGAAGTGAATTTTAGTGCGTCGTGGGTGAGTTTAGAAATTAGATACTGTACACGTTGCGAGTCAGAAAGCTGTTGATTCAAATGAATATTAGCTTTAAAAGACTGATAAAAGGTATTCCAGTTTTCAGGGCGTCCGTCAAAACTCGGAATTACTAAAGGTTCTAATTTCACTACGGACTTGATCGAGCTACTGGTCTCGAGTGAACGCACCTTAGAAGTGGTTAATATTTTATTTCTAACGCGTTTAACTCTCGAGTATAAATCATCATATGAATCGAGGCAAGAATACTCGGGATTGACCGTAATCTTTGATAACAAATTTATATTATTTATTTTATCAACAATGGACTCAAATTTATCGCGTAACTCATCTATCATCTCCGTTTCAGCCAGAAAATTCTCGTTAGCTCGCGTTGATGAATCGAAAGAAATTATACCTTTCGACGATGTGTACATACGATTAATACGTTGAAATAATAATTCTTTCTTTTGATTCAACATAACCAACATGACTTCGCGGCTTGATTCGCTTTCCGTCATGTTTATAAAATAATATCACAATACAACTACAAAGTGATAGGTATATCTACCTAGTTAGTGTAAAAACACAAATTAAATTTAAATCTTAAAATGACTTAGCGTAAAGTACAGTGGTGGAGCGGTTAATAAGTGGGTAGGTATAAATAAGTTCAACTAAATTGAGTATAATGGATATTATTACCAATTAATACGTAATTCACCAAATCTAACAATTAATTATATTTAAATACGAGTCTACCAATAATTACGTAGTTCTCGTGCGTTTTAAACACAGAATTTACCAATTTTACGTAAATCTGTGAGCGAGGAAAAATGGCGGCAAGAATTCACTAGAATTACGTGAATCTTTTTTATGATATGAATAGAAAAGTAAATTCACCAATATTTACGTGAATCACTGGCCTATCCGGCTCGAAGGACCAAATTATATGGTCAGGCGTGTAAATAGCCCGACCAGGGTGTGATTGCTCAACAGTTAGCGTACGAGGTGTAGGGAAGTAAACCACTTCTATCGATCAAACCAATCATGCCAGCACTAACCTGCAACACCGACCAAGTCCCGATCCTCCAGAAGGCAGCGAGCAGCGGCGAGGTTTCTACGGTCTCTTGCAAGGTATTGACCGGCCGGTCACGATCGTAGACTGGAGCACTCCACATACACCTTGTAAAGGTTACAAGCGAGTCCAAACACTACACGGCTATAGGACTAACGGAAAATCAGCTTCTTTTCACGAGAAATATAACTGATGTCCGTGGCGGAACAACATTTTTATATTAAAGCGTCTTCTTAGCGAAAAGCGATGAGAGCAGGGTATGTCCGTTTTTTCTTGCACCAATCAGGTGCAGCGCGTTTACATTATTTGAAGACTGCTAACGCCATCTCTTGAGATCGTCGAGTACATTGGCAATATTACAGCAGTACCAGCACTAATTGCATTCGACAAACAGAATGTGGTTTACTATAAAGACTATGAAATTTATAATATAACGAAAGATATTATGGTGCGATTATGTATGCATTTTATAAATATATTGGCGCTCCACCAATCTTAAAAAGTTCTTTTTAGAGCTACATTTATGTTAAAGAGTTCTTTTTAAAACGACAACTTGCACATTTCTTCAAATTAAAAAGTTCTTTTGAGAGCTGTAAATACTTTGAAAAATCTTTTTATAAACACTTATGTTAAAAAGTTCTTCTCAGAATTAGTACTTTTACTTTTCTCTTTTCTTATTACGTCATTACTATAATTATAGTTACATCAGAACCTATTCAATTCTTATCTTTTAGGATTTTTAAAACCTGTAAACGCTTTACCACTTGGTTTTACCTAATTTAATAGTTTCAATAGATACCTACTAATATACCTAGAAGAAGGTTAGAACTTTCTAAATATAACTCCCAGTGTAGGACAGTCAAAATGCGTCTCCCTGCACAAAATATTAAGACCTCGCAAAAACGCGTGAGGGAATGGAGAGTCACAACGTCCCACTGCACAACATTTTAGGACGTTGCGAATCAAGCACCAGCCGCCCGTCCATAGCGGCTCAGGGTACAAAGAGAAAGACAACTAGTGACGACATGTACAGCGCGCAGTTGAATTTTAGCTCACAGTAATAGGTCGGCTTTCAGTTACGATCAAAACTACTGTAAATTTGCAGAAATGAGTAAGAGTTGCCCTAAGTGCCATACAAAACATGGATAGATGAATGCGTGCGATGGATGTACTGTGCATCCAGCAAAGTGATTCTTCCCAATATGTGGGAACTAACACAACAGATACAAAATCTTTTGATGGACATTCGTCGATTGTATGCACATGTTTTGAAAACGTGCAATAGCCTCTTTCATATGACTTCGTTTAGGAATAAAATAAGTTAAGAAATTAAGGAAGGTAACTTCATGCCCACTTTTAAGGCCGGAAGGGCAGGTTTACCGCCTCATAGGCAGTCTTTTCCCGCAATCAAACTTAAAGTCACAAACAGATTTTCACGTGGGCGAAGCTAGTCATAAACAATTTTTTACTTAAGTTATGATCTGCTTACCCTTTACCCAATTTGATTAGAGGTCGGTGCAAAATGTTTTCTTCTTCCATTCTATTCTATCATTTGTTGTTTCCCTGCTCATAGTCCGAGAGGGGATCGACAAAAATGTTCAAGCATTTATTAGAGGCTAATTTTTAATATTACGTTATATGGTGGAGTAGAGAAATAGTCAATCATAATTTCTTTAGAAGAGCACTGACAAGTATCTTCGCTTTTAGAGCACCGGAACCGGAAAAAAATTACTCAATTACATAATCACTATTTCTCTCCTTGTAGACTATTTTTAAATGAATTAGCTTCATAATGATATCACAGTGACTTGAGTAAATTTTATCAAATTGAGTGAATTAATTGGTGATAACAATATGCATAATCATGGCACATACTCAAGTTTAAAATACAAAATGTTAGTGTAGTAGTTCATTAAGTAAATGATAAATTAAAACAAAGCATTGGGAAGAAAAATACAAAATCAAAATTCTTTTAACAGAACTAAGGTAGCTAAAGTAGCTCAATAGCTACTAAACAAAACAAAACGACGAACTTAAAATGTCACATTAACAGGTTCGTGACAGGGAGGTCCCTGTCCCTGTCCCTGTCCCTAACTCCCTCCTTCCCTCTCCATGTCTCTCTGACGCTGTACATGTAAATATAAGAAACTCGGCTCCGTCGTACGAATTTTCGATGGGGACGGACATCAAGGTCGGACATCAGGGTCACGTGTCCTGACGCGAGTTTAACATTTTTGGCCCATCAAAAAAGTGCACAATGCCGCTAAAGAAGTTTTCACTTCAAAAATTTAAAATATGTTGACAAGCAGATGAGAAAATAGTACTGAACTGTTTTTTCTCTGCCAATTTATATGTAGATTTATGATACTTCAAAATAATAACCATATATAAATGTTCTAATTATAAAAAGGAAAGGATTGTTTTACTGCATGCCAGTTTCAAGTCAGTCACTCATACATGAGGTGTTTACAAAATATTGAAAAGTGATAGTTGTCATAAACAATATGAATAACCTAAAAAACATGACTAACCTCGACGAAATCTGGATTTAAAGAAGCAGATTAGGAAACCTACTGACAAATTTTAAACTCGATTAGTAAAGAAATGAATGAAATAAAAAACGTGCGTAGAAAAGTTAAGGGGCACAGCAGATTTTGGCTCGAATTTTTACCTGTCCTTTTTAATTTGATTTATATAAAATGTAACGAGAAAAGGTGAACATTCTTCAAAGAGGGGAGGGGGATTGTGTTGAAAGAGACAGGTAACCTAAATATTAATTTAGTAAAATGTTTGATTGATTTAGTAAAAACTATAGTAAATGTAACTGATTATTAAGGACGCATTTTAGGAATCGCTACAATTACTTAATTTATCTCTAATGACATATCTAGCTATATCTAAGGACACGTGAAATTGTAAGCAATATATTAAATAACAAGATTACTCATAGACGACATATCTTTACATCGGCGTTATATATAAGAAAACAACTGATTAGTACAGTCACTTCTCATTCAAGTCAAATCGGTAATAAAATGTCAGTACTATTCCATGTAATTGTGTGGTGTTTTCTAGTTGTTAGTTTAAATGAAGCGGCAAGAATATTAGCTGTGTTCCCAGTTCCATCTATAAGCCATCAAGTAGTGTTTCGACCATTAACCCAGGAGTTAGCTAAGCGAGGACATGAGGTTGTCATCATTACAACGGATCCAGTTTTCACATCACAAGAAGCACCTACGAACCTGACAGAAATTGATGTTCACGATATATCATACAAGCTATTGAAAGAAATATTCACAACAGCTTCTATAGGAAACGAAAACGATATAGAAGCGCAAATGCAAATAAGTCTGAATCTCTTTCTTGTGATGGTTGATGCCCAACTAAAAGATAAACAAGTAAAGAAAATACTTGAAGATAAAAATCAAAAGTTTGATTTAATATTCGCGGAAGCGTGTGTAAGACCTGCACTAGTATTTTCTCATTTATATAAAGCACCAGTGATCCAGATCAGCTCTTTTGGCGCATTTATTGATAATTACCCAACAATCGGTGCTCCCGGGCATCCGCTTTTATACCCAACTGCAATACGCCAAAAACTTAATAATTTAAGCATGTGGGATAAAATCAAGGAGTTGTATAACACTTATAAATTCGAGAATCTTTATGAAAGCAATAAATTATTGGAACATAAAATGCTCAAAAATCATTTCGGAAATAATGTACCATCTACAGATGAATTGACCAACAATGTTGAAATGTTGTTTTTGAATATTCATCCCCTTTTTGAAGGCATTAGGCCCGTACCTCCGACTGTAGTATACATGGGTGGATTACATCAGAAATTTGACAAGGAGCTACCATCGGTGAGTTAGTTTACTATTTAGACTTTTTCAGTAAACATTTTTTTTTCTCATTGTCATCTATTATTTGTTTTTTATATCCATGTCACTAAGTAAAGTAATAGGCTAAAAGCGAAGCCAAAGCATATTTAGATATACGTGTTATACATTAACATTAAACCAAATTAATAACCTATATTAAAGTGAAATATTATGTAAAAATGGCTTCAAGAAGCTACAGGGGCCCCAGGACAAATGCTGACCTCTCATCGTAGGGAATATCTAAACAATGCCAGTCCATGTTCTACTGGTTCTTGATATAAAACAGAACACTCAAAAGTAACTTATGGACGCAGTTCGATCACCATATTGACTGACATTTTAATAATAAGTTCGTAAAAAGGATTACAGCTTTTGATTTATAAATGCACGAATCGTAGTATCAATATTTGATCTACCTATTATATCTACCTTAATAAAGGTGTTATTGTAGGTGTATTAAAATATATCATTATAGCATAATTGATTATGTTCTTTACTTCTTTATAGTATATGTTATGGACCAAGTAATTTAACATTGCATTATTAATAATGCCCAGGCCATTTGAATAATGACAATTTAAATTAGGCTCTGTGATTAATACTTATATTAACTTCGTATTTTATCACATTATCTGACCATTATGAATATTGCTACACAACTGTTGGGCAACGTGATAATTAAGCCTATTATACTACATAAGGCATGGCGCTAGGAAAGAAACAGAATAAGAACATACAAGGAAGGACCATGATCAGATGCTGGATAGAACACAACTGTGCTCTGTAGAACAGTTGTTTTCTATTCAGTTTCAAGTTTGTGATTTTACAAAATAACTTCATACAAATACTGATACCATTCGAATAATAGTTAATTTAATAAAATACACGCTGCCCTAATCAAGTATAATAGGTAGAATTTGGTTCTGGCACTCGCTGGCCGCTGCCATGACGCGCTCACATGGCTCGCTCATTCCCTTCGCTTCATTTGACCTACCCTACTAATGACTGATGATTTCGTAATGCACTTTGCTTTGAGTTGTTTTACCAATTAATATAATTAAACAGAGATTCGTTTGTCAAATGATGTTTTGATTTAATGAAATATTGTCTTTCAATTATTTGTCAAATGAGTTTTTTACAGAAAAAATTGTTCGTAAAGTAATAACTTCACTATAAATTTAAATAACGTTAATTTAAATGAAAATTTGTGATTCGTTTTTTGTCAAATGACAAGACACCGCATTATAAACATATTGGTATCTTTCTATACCCATAAAGACTATAATAAATAAATAATAAATACTCTTTATTGTACACCAAAAAGAAAATAATACACAAATAAATTAAACACAAAATGCACAATTGGCGGCCTTATTGCTAGAAGCAATATCTTTCAGGCAACCTTAGGATGGACAGGAGTGTTATGATCTACTTGGGTGGTTTTGATGTCACGATACCAAGGAAGAGCTTGTAATGATTTAAGCAATCTGTGAATGGATTACATAAATAATATTTATACATTCATATATTAATTGTATTATATGTTATATTAGTACAGCACTCATACAAATACATATACCTACCTACTTAATTACATACATATTTATACATAACACAATATAAATAAATGCATACATTATAATTATCTATAATAACTACGAAAAGTAAACATATTTATTTTACCAGATAATATTCTTTTAACATTTTTTTGAAAGATGATATTGTTTGAGCTCGTCTGATAGAGAGTGGTAGTGCATTCTTAGGGCGTGCTGCTTCAACAGTAAAAGATTTGTCTACAAACCTTGTAGAATGCACTGGAATTTGTAGTTGCAAGTTTTCAGATGATCTCAAGAACCTGGAATGTGTGTCACTTAAGAATCTAAAGCGTTCTTTGAGATAAGAGGGGGTGAGAGGGTTGTTATAAAGTAGGGAAAGAATGTGAGTATTCCGTCGAAGGCGGACCGGGAGCCACTTGAGCGAGTTGCGATACTCGGATACATGGTCATATTTGCGTAAGCCAAATATGAATCTTATGCAAAAAATTTGAAGCCGTTCAAGCTTATCGAGTTGCTCCTCCGTGAGATCAAGATAACTGGCATCAGCGTAGTCAAGTATTGGAAGTAAGAGTGACTGTGCAAGCGACATCTTTGTAGCGGTCGGAAGATAGATCCGCAATCTTCGTAAGGACCTTGCTGCAGCATACAATTTGCAACTAATCTCTTGCAGTTGTGGGCCCCAGGATAAAGTACTGTCAATTAATATTCCCAGGTTTTTTACACTATTACTAAGCAATAGCGGCGTACCGTTAAAAATTATTTGAGGTAGTTGGGCAAAATCGACGCGTGAAATCATTCTGGGACTACCCACCATGATTACCTGAGTTTTTGCCGGGTTGACCTGGAGACCATAGTTGATACTCCACTCACAAATACGTTCCAAATCATAATTTATAGTTGTAAAAGCTTCGTGGATTGTATTGATTGGTGCGTGAGCATAAATTTGGAGATCATCTGCATAAAGGTGGTAGGATGAAACTATTGTTTTAGATATGGTATTAATAAATATTGCGAAAAGTAAAGAAGATAAAACGCCACCCTGCGGTACACCAACCGAATATAAATAAAAATATTTAGGCTATTTTGAGTCACGTGCATATTCCCTATTGAATAAAACACATATTTTTATTACTTTTCCCAATAGGTAGAGAATATAATTCATTTAGCCCGGTCAATTTGCTTACTTTTAGTTATATTGACCACTGATATTGAGCATTTTTAAACAAGCTAGACAGTATGTATAATGCTATATTAATCACTTGGTCCATAACATATACGCAGTATAATTTCATGGCGGGGAAACAATCTCATACATTTCGCAGTGTCTATACTGAGTTGGTATACCAAGTCACGACTGACCTAAAAGTCGACAGTTACCGGTGCATATAAACTATTACATCGATGGTGCCACATGTAACATACACCACCTACCTATTTTCTCCATTCATGGAGTTAAATAGTACGACTTCTCACCTATCTAAATCTTCTGTACCTTACCTTCCCTTCCAATAATGACCCGAAATGTTGCTCATGTTGAAAAATATTTTGATTCCTTAGTATTTATGTCAGATTCATTAATTGGTTTTTTTTCTTTTAGGATCTCAAGTCATATTTAGATTCATCCAAAAATGGAGTAATTTATATAAGTTTTGGCACAAACGTAGACCCTTCTCTTTTACCACTTGAAACAATACAAACTTTAGTGGATGCATTCTCAAAATTACCCTACGATGTTTTGTGGAAATGGAATAAAGATGAACTACCTGGACGCACCAGCAATATTAGAATATCTAAATGGTTGCCACAGTCTGATTTACTCAGTAAGCTACTTGCATTGTATTAGAAATAAGTCTAGCCTTTACCAAATTAACTAAATAGTTTATCAAATTCACTGACTTAATTTAACATTTCACATCTAATCAATTTATGACCTTCATTTCATTTTTAAGAACATCCGAAAATTAAGTTATTCATAACACAAGGAGGCCTCCAATCAACAGACGAAGCAATAACAGCCGGAGTGCCACTGATTGGAATGCCTATGTTGGGGGATCAGTGGTTCAATGTAGAAAGATATGAGTACCACAAAATTGGGATTAGACTTGATATGGAGAATCTTACTGTGGATACGTTGATTAAGAAAATCGATACTGTTATAGGAGATGACAGGTTAGTTAATAAAATGATTATCAGATTTAACTTTTTCACGAATATTTCTATTTTTGACGTAAGTGAATACAATTATTAGGTTATTATTTTTAACAAAAATAAGTTATAAAAACTAGTATTCACTAGGGCTATAATAAGTGTTATTTTTCAATGAGTTTGATAAACATCTTCTTATCATAGACCTCAAAAATTAAAATTTCGTGGAAAATGTATTGTGTAGTAATGGGTAAATATTGAGCTTATATTATATTCTCTACAATTCAGACATTTATGAACCGTTTTTAATCAGAAACATACGCAACATTTTCTAAGAGTATTATAGTCGGGTAAATAGAAAATGTTTTTTTTTTGAGTATTCACAAAAGATTAGGATCAAAACATTTGTCCGTGCGGAAACCCTACAGATAGACAATTACTTTAGAAAAAAAGTATTCTATACAATAAGCAGACACTTTTAGACTAAATCTGTAAATCACACACGAAATTGCCACATAACCCACTGCATCATCCATGTAGATAATTTGCAAAAAAACATAAAACTGGGCAAATGCTAGTGTTAGTAATTTGAAAATTAATTATAAAATTTATTAACTTTAAGTGCTTTATTTTTGTATAGGAAACATTAAGAAGAAAGTCAGTTGACGTGTGATTTGCGTAGTACTATTTATATATAATTCGTTTTAATTATTGATTGTCGTTGCCAGATTGTGTGCACATTATTGCAAAATAAGCACATTAAAAACTTTAGTAGATTTATATATTTACATTTACAGGAAACTAAATTTTACGGGATTTTGGTAAACATTTTTTTAAATTATCAGTTTTTGGTTAATACTTTAATTCCATTTACAGTTACCGCCGTAATATCATACAACTCAGAAAATATATGCGTGACGAGCCTATGCGTCCTCTTGATCGAGCGGTGTGGTGGACTGAATACGTGCTGCGACACGGAGGAGCTAAACATCTACGCTCACCTGCTGCTAACATCTCCTGGGCAGAGTACTTAGAACTTGAACTAGTTTTTACAGTACTAGTGATATTATTTGCAATAGCCGCATTCTTTATTACTGCTATACGATATATCTTCAATTTTACCTTAAGAAATCACATTAATGTCAAACATAAAAATACATAATATTTTTTAATTGTATTGTATTGCATTTATTCATTACTAAATATATTTGTGTTGAATACCATATGGATTTTATATTTAACAATTTGATTCTCTATAGTATTATATAAAAATTACAATAAAGTTTAAAACGAAATAAAAGTTACAATTAAAAATAACAAAATAAAAATTATAATTAAATAATGATGACTGGTGTTATACAATTATTGGATTCATGTCAGAGTATTACATTAAACTATAATATTAAGTTAAAGTCTATGATAATAATACGATTATATCAAAATAACAAGCTAATGTCAAAAAAATAAATTAATGTTAAAATGATAAATAAATGTCAAAAATAGTGAATTAATGCACCTGTTCCATATATCCCTACCAAGTTATTCCCACTGGTAGGGATAGTTGGATTTTTTTTCCATGTATCCCTACCGGTAGGGATAATTGGAAATTTTATGTCCACGCCTGTTCCATATATCCCTACCGGTAGGGATACTTGGAAATTTTATGTCTGTGCCTCTTCCATATATCCCTACCGGTAGGGATATATGGAAATGTTATGTCTCTCTACTGCCTAGATGTACTATTAGAAAGAAAATATGTTCAGCAGTTGGGATATTTTTAATTAATGTATAAAAGAATATAAACGAAACTTACTACTTAGAATTTGTATCAATAAGCTTATTAATACACTTTTTAAACGACATCAAAAAGCTGAATCTCAAGTGTAATTCATAACATAAGCATACGTAACATACAAGCAAGAAAAAAGTTAAGTAGGGATATAGGGAAAGCTGGATTTTGTTTTCCATTTAAAGATGCTTTTCCAAGTACCTCTACTGTTTTGAAAATGTAAATCAATTTGTATAATACAAAAAAAAAGAATAGTCACATTTTAAAAAGTGTTAATTCTTTTGAGTTTTTGCTTTACATTAGGTGTGAATAATGAAGTGCTCCTGAATTACTTGTGATACATAGTGAACCTCTTTATAAAGGTGAAATAAAATTTTGATTTTTTATTGACGTAAAAAAGAAATCGTTTTTGAAAGAGAAAGAAGGTCGTAGCTGGGTTGTACCTACATATACGGAGACACAATACTGTTGACATAAATTTAAAATTTAAAACTTGTGCTGTTATTCTATTTTATAACTCTTTTGTTTTTTGGTGAAAAAAAAAAACGCTGTGTTCAATACAATATTTTTAGTAGCCATAATTAATATCCCAGCACTATAGTTTTCTTGACATTGATAATTTATTTTACGCTAGTCTGCTATTTGCTTACTTCATGGTGGGTATCAATACCATTGGAAAAAAAATTATGCAAATGGCAATGAATATTGGAAGTGCGCTACAACAAAAAAAACAAAGTGTGTTGGATCTCTCACAATCAAAGTAAGTTGTAAAGTTTTAAAAAGTAATACCTAACTTTGAGCTTGTGGCAACTTGCACATAAGGCACTAATATACTTCAACATCAGCAAAAACAAGCTGAACTACGTAGTAACTACTGATCCTCCATAACGCTATGAAATTTTTCGCACCGATTAGCATACATTTTATTATATGCAACTTCACATCAATTAACCGTGGGGCTGTAGTCCGCCAGGTATGACCACCTCACCCATTCGAAGGATTCTCCCTTTGTATTGGAGGAACATGACACCTGTTCCTCCACAGTATTGACCCCGACATCGTTCCCAACAAGCTACTCTTTTTATCTCATCATCTTGTTTATAATATTTACAGGATCGGATTACCATAGAAAAAAGGGTGGCTCATCTGGAAACATGTTCCCGTGACGTAGCAAAAAATGAAGTAGAAGTACGCCTTCGCAGTTGTAGAGAACAGATTATTGCAAACCCCTCACTACCAATACCAGGCATTTTTGAAAACTTAGTAAATAATATTGAACACGATACTCCGGACATGATAGCTGCCGTACCAGACTTTCGAAATGTTAAGTCTACATTATATAACTGTAGAAATAAGGGGGCCGGAACAACAAAAATATTTTTTGACAATAATGAAGAGGTGGAAGTACCATCCGTATACAAACATTTTTTGGTCTCTGATTACTACTACAATGGTGATCGCATTTTGGTATTTGGTAGTGAGTGGTCAATACAATTGTTGGCTACGGCAAAGTTATATTTTTTGGATGGTACCTTTGCAGTTTGCCCCGAACCTTTCACTCAATTAATAACCATACACTGTGACATATGAAGCACAATCCTATATACCAATATTTTCCCCGTATTGGACGTTCTGCTGCCAAACAAGAAAACTGAAACATACAAATTAATGTTTCAACTCATTAAATCTATAGTAAAGCATAACACCAGTACGGAGTGGGATCTGGCGTACATTATGATTGATTTTGAGGCAGCATTTGCGAAAGCTTTAACATCAGTATTTCCAAAAGTCCAACAGGGGGGTTGTTATTATCATTTTCATAAGGCAATTTGGAAAAAAGGAAAACAATTAAAGTTGACAATGAATCGCGATAAGAGAAGAATAGTAGCACTAACAGCATCATTACCTTTGTTGCCTATTGAAAGAATAGATGAAGGGTAGGCTTATATTGAGTCTCAAATATTAGCAGAATTTAAAATGGATACATTTATAAATTATTTCAAAAAATTTTGGTTGAAAAATGAACATTTCCGGAAACAATGGTGTGTCTTTGGGCGAAAACACAGAACTAATAATTTTGCTGAATCATGGCATTTCAAAATTAATGAAAAAACTAATAGGAAATTGAGCTTGTACGGATTGCTAAAAATATTACACAAACATTCCACAGTTCATCATCATAAAACCGCTATACGAAACTTCGAGAACGGGTATATGTGCTACGCATTACTATTCAAAATGCACAACTGCAACTTGTTAGGGGAGAAATTACAGTAGGTCATTTCCTAGATATTGTAAGGTAAATGGTAAGGTATGATTATGTATTGTAATTGTAAGTTAGTTTAAAAAAAAAGTAAATATTGACCTTGGTGATGCACCCTGTGTGGCTATAGATAAATTTTTATCTATATTTTTTTTTGTGTGTAAGTTACGTATGCTTATGTTATGAATTACACTTGAGATTCCGCTTTTTTGAAGTCGTTTAAAAAGTGTCTTAATAAGCTTATTGATACAAATTCTAAGTAGTTAGTTTCATTTATATTCTTTTATACATTAATTAAAAATATCCCAACTGCTGAACATATTTTCTTTCTAATAGTACATCTAGGCAGTAGAGAGACATAACATTTCCATATATCCCTACCGGTAGGGATATATGGAACAGGCACAGACATAAAATTTCCAAGTATCCCTACCGGTAGGGATATATGGAACAGGCGTGGACATAAAATTTCCAATTATCCCTACCGGTGGGGATAACTTGGTAGGGATATATGGAACAGGCGCATTAATTCACTATTTTTGACATTTATTTATCATTTTAACATTAATTTATTTTTTTGACATTAGCTTGTTATTTTGATATAATTGTATTATTATCATAGACTTTAACTTAATATTATAGTTTAATGTAATACTCTGACATGAATCCAATAATTGTATAACACCAGTCATCATTATTTAATTATAATTTTTATTTTGTTATTTTTAATTGTAACTTTTATGTCGTTTTAAACTTTATTGTAATTTTTATATAATACTATAGAGAATCAAATAAATTGGTAGGGATATATGGAACAGTCGAATTAATGTCCATGTAATAAATAAAAAGTCAATTGATAATTCAGTGCAAATAATTGAGCCAATAATAGTTATACGTGGATTGCATCATTATTTAATATTTTCACAGTGATTTGTCATTAAGGTAATCCTCAATGCTATAGTAACATTTTTCCAACAATAAAGCACGCAATTTACCTTCAAACTTATTTAAGCTGTACATTGTTTTTAGTTCGACTGGCAGTTGATTAAACAGAGATATAGACTGTACACCCGAGTAGGGTTTAACAATGTTTAACCTAGGTATTATAGTATTGGGAAGAGCCTTTCTTCTAGTTGCTTCTCTAATTTTTCTTTCGTCAAGGGTCTCAAATTTATGAATTTTTTTAACTCAATCGCTAAGCACAACCAAAATATATAGACACGGTACTGTAAGAATTTTTAATGTATTGAAGTGATCTCTACATGATTTACATCTACATGGTTTAGCGAGAGTATCGACATTATCCTTAAGCACGCAGAGAGGTAGTTCATCATGCCCACGGGAACTGTTATTCTCCATGCTAACAACTAATTTATATATTTCAGTAGGGGTAACAGGTTCAAAAGTCATGCTGTCATTTACTCTCGTCGTATTTCGGGTTAGATATTCAAGTGCTGTTTTCTGATTAAAGGTATTCAGAATCGCGCCGTTGTCGAATTTCTCTGAAAAGATATTTGCTACATCAATCTGATCATCTATTATTTCATTATCTATTTTGAGCATTATTTTATTGTTTTTAGGTTTTTTATTTGTATTTTTACGATTATTAACGATTTTCCAGATAGCTTTGCTGGAATTAGATGCTGTGTTAACTTTCTTACTGACTTCCATTTTCTTTGCGTGCCTTATAACTTTTCTGTATATTCTAAGATAATTTTTACGATATTTTAGGATAGTATGGTCAGATGATATCCTGTTAGTGGTACTTAGAAAGCGTTTCATCTTACTCGCGACTTTAATCCCATTAGTCAAACATTCAGACTGGGTAGACCTATTTAAAATAATTTTTATCTTCTTTTTTTTTTAAAAGTAGTGTTATGTAATTCTGTGATATTTTTAATAAAAGTGTTTACGCCAGTATACCACTCTCTCTCTAATTAGCCCTGTCTAAAATTATGAAAATTTACTTTCTTATAAATACTACGATCAACATACATATACTGAGAGCAACCCTTCACACTATCAACTCTATCTAACAAAGCCGTGCAGAATAAACCTGCATGACCATCGGACAGTCCGTTGTGATCCACATTTATGCTATTTATATTGTTTTCAGGCACATTCGTTAGTATGTTATCTATACACGAGGCTGAATTATTCCTGACAAATGTAAACGAGTCAAATAGGTATCTAAAGTTATAGCAGGTAAGTAACGACACGAAGGAATTCCGTTTCTTGTCATCTTTCAAGATGTTTATATTGAAATCCCCACATATGCAACATAGTTTCCTGAAAAAATGCTGTAATAATTGTTCCAATCTATCCATAATTGTTTAAAATTATTATAATTTGGTGTTCTATAGCAACAAATAAGGAAACAGTTAGTTTCTTGATCTCTAATTCCACATACTTCAAAACACTCACTTTTATATAATTGTTTACTTATTTGTAGATCCTCAACTGGTCTATCAATTTGTAAATATGAGACAACCACCCCTGCTCTTATTCAGTCTTGTATTAAAGAAACATATCTTATAATTTATTAAGTTGAACTGAGATATCAGAATATTGTTTAAAAAATGCTCACTAATACATAAGAAATTTATTTCAATATTCAGCTCATTCAAATATATTTCTAGGTCATCCCTTTTAATATTTAAACCACACAAATTTTGATGAAAGAAGGTGACTGTACTAGAGCCGCAAACAGCTGCAAAATTAGTGTTTATTTTATCTATATTAGCTATATCAACGAAATAACTCATTTATGGTACAATAATTTTCAGTCATCATGTACATTGATTGTCCACATTCTGATGCAATTAATTACATTAATTAATTCAAATATTTGAGTAAATATAGTGAGTAAACCTCTATAATTTATTACACCTTTTTTGGTAAACATTGATGCCGATTCTATTGTACACTCAACAAAACTAAAACCTGACTTAATTTCTTCATATGAAATCAACCTAGTGTTCTTCGTAATGAGGTATATTTGTTACTAGCATCTATTTCTCAGCGCCGCTAAATTTCACTAAAACCTGTCAACGTATACTCAACTTTATTTCCACGCAGCGAGATTTAAACGCTGTATAATTGCCGTATAAAAATTTTTTTGTTCAAAACGAACAATGACATGTTTAATCTACACCTACGAAGACGCTTACTAAAAACACAGAGCAAAAGAGATGGCATTCAACGGATAGCGGCTCTCGCTACGTCGTACTAAAGTTTATTTAAGCGTATCAGACTTTAGCCGACAAATAAATTGCTTGTTTCGATAGCGACATATGTTACCTACTTGTTTCAAATTGAAATAAGACCTTGTTTCTAAGTTTACAAGGTTTACTTCTTATATGAAGAAAATTTAGTGAATTTTAATTTAGCGAATGAAGTAACAGAATTGGGGCCATTGTATGATTACAAACCAAATTGAGATTAGAATCCACTATATACGCGTAATTATTTAATAAATTATCAGTATATACTAAATGATTGAAAGTCTCAACACGCCGGTTGTATATTGTGTTATAGTAATGGTATTCATACGTGGGAAGGCATAATATAGTATTGGTATGTTTAATGTCTAGACATATTTCCTTAATTAAGTTTACAAGTTTACTATAATCTTTAGACTTTCTAAAATCCTCTTCTCCGATCATAATTATGCAGTAGTCTTCATGTGTGAATGTCTCTAATTTGCCTTTCAATCCACAGAGTAGATTTTCTATACGACAATTTGTTTTTATGTAGTGACAGATTTGATAGTCATCAGAGAACATTTCTTCTGCAATTGAAAGTGTTTTGTTTCTAGAATTACAGCTGAAAATAGCAAGCTTTCTCTTCTTATTATGTTGTAAAGTCAACTTAGAATCTATTGTGATAGGTAGATCTTTATTCTCTTTTAGCAAGTTCAAGGTTTTTGTACAATTTAGTTTATGTCCAGACATCGCCTGATCGTCTATATTTTCATCCAGCTGCGCAATATTGCTATGATTAGTCTGTGAGGCGCTTCTGTTCATTGAAATTTTACTTGCTCTTTTTGTTTTCTTCTCACCATTCAGAGGCGTTATACAATTACCTACAAACCCCATTTTTTTATATAGGTCAATAGTGTTTTTGTACTTTTCAACTATTACCTTCAGTTCTGAGTTTTCTAACGTAAGATTAACTATGTCCACATTTGCTGAATCAAGCTGCGATGTTAGCTGTAGGATTCGTTGGTTAAGCTGTATTATCTTTTCATCCATTGAATCGTCATATATCATATATCGTTTGATTTGTCATTTTGCTTAACGAGATTGATTTTCTACTTAAAGGTTTGCGTAAAGTAATGTTATTAGTATAAGCGATGTATTCCATGTTGACAAATATTTAAAAAAGGGAAAAACAAACGAAGAAAAAGAGTAAATTCGATGTGTAAACACTAGGATCGGAACCCCCGACTTTTTGCAACGACAACGCAAGTTACTCCTCCAAATTTAATATGGAATGATGAGCGCCATCTATTAGTAAGTAGATTTTTTTGTATGTTTGTGGATGCAGCTATTCTTCACTAGGTTGGGCTACTTTGTACGTCACTAATTTGAATAAAAATCTCACAACGGTCACAAATTATTGTTTAATTTATCACTTTCAAATAAATTGCTTACTAAGTCTGGTCAAATGCAGTGCGTACCTTTTTTATCAATGTTCAGCTGCATGTATTTCGTGGTAGATTTAAATGGTATTCAATAATCATTGGAACTTACTAGTCAGTATGTTTACTTCACTTATAGCACTTATAGAGGAAATTATTTGAAGATAACACTTGTAGATATTATTTGTAAGGTGAATATTACTATGTTTACACAAATTGTAGTTTTACTGTACTTTTACTATATTTTTATAAAAAATAACACGGAGCCGTTTGTATAGAAGTTTACTGGACGGTGGCGCCCTCTTAATCTGAAATTCGATAGTGTTAATTTTTTTTTAATGGGAAATATTCATAAATAGATAATAGAAAAATAGTAAACGGAAGGCTTTGCCTACCCGGTATCTCAAAAGGCTTGGGTAATTTTTTTTGTGAATCAAATGAAGTTCATAGCATCGTACTATCGCCCCGTGCTCCTTTCTACCCCTCGAGTAGTTTCTCGGCAGCGTTAGTGGCGAGTGAGAGTATCCAAGCGTGCATTTATGATAAGTTATGGCTGCAATGAGATCGCGAGTGGTCTGACAAACCACTCGTTTGCGTTTACGTACGGACATACACTTTTCAGATTCTGTTTTTTTTATTTTTCCATAGTGTTAAATTCAGATATTATTATGTTATTGCAACTGTACTCATTAATAAAAAGAGTTCAGAGAAAACGTGAGCGAAGAAGAGGAGATGGTAGCCAACCTAAAAAACTTATGTCATATCTGTCTCTCGAACTAAAACGCAAGACTGCTGACAAATGTGATACTTGCATGAAACATGATGGTGTGCCTGTATAATGTTTGTAATTCTGTCCAGTGTTTCTATTTATATGCATATTAAATTATAGGAACAAAGTACAAAGCATCAAATTAAAAGGACTATTTCCATAATTTTATGCTTTGTGATTTTTGGGCAAACATGTGATTTTTTTTAGTTTCTTTAGTTCTTTACCATCAGGTGACCCGTCTGCTCGTTAGCCCTCTATACCATAAAATAATTCTATACAATATTTCTTTCCAAAAAGATGTCTTTGATTTAAATCGTTATTATTATTAATAAATGTATAATATTTAGGTTTTGTTTACTTAATCATAAACAGATGTATAGACAATATTTAGAAGCAATGTTATTAGACAAGTACTAAAAAATACAGTAATTTTTCCTATCAAAGTCATGGTGAGCTACCAGACGTCACGTCGTCATTTGTAAATCCATAACGGCACCTCGGTACTTAAAGGTTAAACAAAAACGACCAGCACCGACCACCTAGGCCTCTCCTAATGCGGTACTCTGTCTACCGCATCCAGTCCATCCATGCTACCTTCTTCAGGTCGTCGGTCCATCTGGCTGGGGGGCATTCTACTTTCTTCGTCTTTACCGATTCGCGGTCTCCACTCCAGAACCCGTCTGCTCCAAAGGCCATCGGCCCTTCAGCATGCCTGGCCAACCCATTGTCACTTCAGCACGCTTACCCAGCGAGCTATGTCGGTAACTTTAGTTCTTTGGCGGATGACCTCATTGGGATTTTTTTCCTTCAAAGAGACTCCAAGCATAGCTCGCTCCATAGCCCTGACTTTTAATTTGTAAACTAGCTTCACCAGTAGGGTCCACGTCTCGGCACCGTATATCGTAAAAGGTAGGACGCACTAATCGAACACTTTCGTTTGCCAAAAGCTGGCCAACCTAATTGGATCCTTCTTCGTGACTTCTTTCTCGAAGTTGTTTCTACCGAGCTGGATAACCTGCCCTAGGTAGACATATTCTTGACAACTTCGAGCGTCAAATTGATTGAAATTAAATGAAATCACGGACACTGGGAGACTTTCAAAACTATTGAAATTACAGATTTTGAGGTTATAATAGTAAGTCATTTATGTTAAAGATATATCTATAAAAGGATGTGGATATAATATATGTGATCCTATATTTTAGTTTAAAAATTACTTCAAATTAATTCTACGATATCGATGACTACTTAATATAATAAAAATGGTTAGTGTTATGCGGTAGACTTGAATGTCTTGTTAAATTCTTCCCTTAGGTGGGCATTTACTGTTTAGGTTGGACTCGGTTTCAAATCGGCACCCGTTGCCTCGTCCATCAACAGTTTCAAGGTCCCTTTAACACCAACGTCATCCCATGACCGCTGGACATGTGGGGTCGCCAGAACCGTCATATCTGCGTTGAAAGCCGACCATGCCGACAGTGCCTCAGCCACATAGGGTATGCTTGCCCTATCACCATTAGTAGAAAGGATGACAGCAACAAGGTTCACAACCCCATGAGCCGATGCAAAGAAAGCCGGAAGGCCGACGTCCTGTACACGCCGCAATCCAAGCCCCCCATGTCTTATAGTCTTATAGTCATATAAATTACTTTTTTAAATACACTTATAATAAAAAAAAACAAGATATATTTAAAAATGTAAAAAAATAGTGTCCCACCGGTATCGGGTACAGGGACCAAGCTACCGGTGGTTAGGGTTCCAGAGACAGAAACCTCTTCACTATGCGTGCAGTATCGAGGATGACTGCCTTCTGCATCAGGCTCTTAATCCAGCTGCCTAACGTGAGCCTCTGAAGGTCTTGGTCGAGGCTCTTAGCAATTAACCCTTGGGCCGAAATGACTATTGGTACAACAATTAATAATAATAATATAATAATAATAATTTATTAATACATAATATTAGTGCAGTGCATACATACATATTATCACAACAATATATTACTTAGAAACTAATGCAGTCGGGCTCTGGCACCCGTAGTAAGATTTAACTTGTGTCACGGGTACCAGTTCCTCTCTCAGTGATGACTGATGACTCTCAATGATGATAAGACGTGTATGTACGTGTGCGCGTAAGTGTATGTGTGTGTGTGTGTGTGTGTGTGTGTGCGTGTGAGTGTGTGGGTGTGAGTGTGTGTGGGTATGAGTGTGTGTGTGTATACTGTTTGCATGCATCTTTTCAGTATGGCTATTATAGCACACAACCGCAGTGTTATAAAACAGTGAGTCTGATCAATGCCTCTGTTTCATCGTAATCCTGTTCAAGTAGCCAGTTCACTACTTTGGTTTTACATTCTCTTTTAGTAAGGTGATGAATCTGGCAATGTTTGTTTAAGGTGTTATATAGATGACCTGCAATGACACGAAAGTGTCTCTTGGCGAGGGCACTTCTGAAAGTGACAGTATCACAGACTTTATAAGATCTTCGTGTGTGTTGGCTGTCTGGATCATATTGAAGAGTGTTGTGTTTACGGAGTATTGTTTGGAGCACATACATTTTACGAACTGTAAGAACCTTGCATTCAGAATATAACAGAGTGGTGGGATATCTAAAGGGTTTGCACATCATGACCTTCAAGACCGCTCTCTGGGCCCGTTCAAGCTGTAGTAAAATAGTCTTGGCAACACCCCCCCAAACGGATATACAATAAGCTACGATGGACTGGCAGAGTGAGTAGTAAACCATTGTAAGAGTTTCCTGTGTTGCTGAGTGACGCAGTTTTTTAAAGAGACATATAAGCTTGCGGACACGGGAGGTCATCGTACTTATATGCACATGCCAGTTTAAATGATTGTCAATGAAAATTCCAAGGTATCTTATATTATCGGCTCTAGTGACGGTGGGACAGTTACAGGATAGATCCATGGTGGGTTGACAATCATGAGCTCTCAGCTTAAACACATCGGAATTAGGCAGGGTGCTGGAAGTTGGTGTAAAAGTGAGATACGTCGTTTTATTTAAGTTGAGAGTCAGAATATTATTCGAGAGCCAAGTCATCACTTTACCCAGAGCAGACTCAGCTGAAGAGAAAGTCTCAGGCCAGTTGGAACCGTGAATAAGAAGAGCTGTGTCATCTGCGTAGGTGTAGATGGAGCATTTTGGAATGGAAAGGTTACAGAGTGAATTAATATAGATTAAAAACAGTGTTGGACAAAGAATTGAGCCCTGGGGAACACCGTAACTAAGGGGAAGGTAGTTACTAATTGATGACCCTACCTTAACACACTGCATTCTGTTGTTAAGATAACTTTTAAAAATTTGTAAGGAATGTTCTCGAATGCCCAATTTCTCCATTTTATTAATAAGGTGGGGAATAGAGACAGTGTCAAAAGCCTTAGCGAGGTCAAGGAAAATACCTATACATTTTTGTTTATTATCCATCCTGTCAATGATATTGTCAACTAAAGATGCTACAGCGTCTTCTGTGGACATAGCATTTCTAAATCCGTACTGATTACTAGCCAAAATATTTTCCTTTGTTAAAAATTTCATCAATCTGATATTCAGTATTTTTTCCAAGACCTTAGATAGCGAAGACAGGACAGATATCGGTCTATAGTTATTGACACTGTCTCTATCTCCTTTTTTGAAGATGGGGTGTACAATTGCCTTTTTAAATGCTGCTGGAAAGATACCGCTTTCAAGGGCAATATTGCAGATATGAGTTATAGGGGGGACTAAATAGTGGGAGCACACTTGAAGTAAATTAGGAGGAATGCCGTCCCAGCCCGCTGCTGAGTCCCTACGGAGACCATGAATTATGCTATTTACTTCACATTCATCCGTTGCTAACAGTACTAAAGAGTTAGCAGGCTCAGAATCGTAAGAAGAAATAGTTGTGATATGAGGATTGGTGCTATGTTTTTGAGCTAGATCGTGGCCTATATTCGCGAAGAAGTTGTTTACCATGTTGACTGATATATCCAGGTCCGGTTCAAGTTTAAGCAGCTCAGTTGAGGGGTTATTCTTAGTGTCATTGTTAATTATATTTTTTACTACCTTCCAAGTTGCTTTAGTGTTGGATTTAGCTTTTAAAAATTCATTTTTTTCGTAAGCATGCTTAAGATTTTTCAATAATTTATTGCAGAAATTACGATATCTAAGATAAGTCACTTTTAAAGTATTATTCTCAGTGTCTGTCTTTAGTCTGCGTCCCATGTGGTCCCTATTACGAATGCAGCGAAGCAGTCCTGGTGTTATCCAGGGCTTTAGAATTCTATTCTTAGAGCGAACATGTACAAAACTGGTGTGTTGTTCAATAATAGTACTAATGATAGTAACCAAATGGTCTGAAGCAAGATTTGCATCCCAAATATGCATAACGGGACCAAAGTCAGTGTGAGCAACACACGATGATACTTGTTTGAAGTCTACCCTTGTGGCTATTGATTTGGATCTACTAGGAGTTTGTACATTTTTAATGCTGAACAGAATGGGAGCATGGTCAGTAATGAAGGTGTCGAGAATTAATGTCACATAGCTTTTGTTTGACTTAAACAAGATATGATCAAGGCAGTTATTATTTCGCGTAGGCAGAACGTGAGTTGGGAGAAAGCCGTGTAGTGCCGTGAGGTTCAGATATTCGTGGGCATTTTGAGTCAAGTTTGTTGGTACAATATTTATATTCATATCTCCAACTATCACAACATTTTTAAAGCCGGAGACAGAGGTGAGAATAGTGTTGAGACTATCGAAAAAGTTATCCAGCTGTCGGCAAGATGGTGAGCGATAGATTGAGATTATTGCTGTTTCGTATTGAGGCAGTTTAGTAAGAAGACAGTTCGAGTCATTTATGTGTGGTTCCTCCACCTTGTGCTCTAAGTGCGTTTTGATGTATAATACGATGCCTTCATTTTGGTTGTTATTCGTTTTTGTGCAGTGCATGACATACCCCTCGAGTGAAGGAATATTGTGACATTTATTAACCCAACACTCAGACAATGCTATCACTTCAGGCATAATATTTATAGTTTGTAACAATATGTGTAGATGGTCGAAGTTCTTACTAATACTACGTATGTTCATATGCAAAATACTTATGAAATGTTGCCCGTCTCCAATATGAAGTGAACATTGTTCTGGCTTACAAATAAAAGAGTTAGCACAGCCATAGGAATCAAGTTCTGTGTATACAGTATCTACTACATTTGGATCAAACATTGTGAAGTGGTAAGAACTTATAGAAATATGTACATATTATTTGTGAAGTATGTAATAACCAACACGATATTTTATTTGTTTGAAATCTAACAGAATCCAAACACACAAAAATTACGTACAAAGCACTATAATTGGGGTAGTGGGGTAGTGCCTGTGCAGTTTTTTCGACATATATTTTTAGTGAATACTCGTGAAGATATGGTTGAAAGGGATGTTTGAATAAAAGCAGTGTTTTGCAATGTGTTGTAGTAAGAAGGTATTGTTTCTTGAGCCATGTGTATAGTAAGTACGATATGTTGTATCCATTAAATAAATGGTTACAGCTGTTTCTGATATATATCAGGTAGATGAAAAATGTCGTATTGTTTTGTGTATGGTGAGAATCAGTGTGTATAATTACATATGTGTGTATAATACAATTCATTACATGCAACATTTTAAATAATAAAATAAAAACAAAAGTAAACTTAGACAATATTAAAAACCTTAAGTAATAATAATTAGTGTTTTTGAGCAAGATTATTAAGGGTAGCCATAGAAGTGATGCATATAGACGCCATGCCTTCATCACGACGAAGAAAAATTCTATTATTTTGCGACCAACAGAACTTGTAGCCATGTGTGTGAGCAAACTTTCGGCTTTCAAAGAATATTTGACGCAGGCTACTAGGCAAGTGATCAGCAACGTAGATAGGCCTAGGATCTCCTTTAATACCTATAGTGTTTGTGTTAAGCTTATCCGCTCGGGAGCGTGTTTGATTAAACTTGCGATTTGCCTCTAGAATTTGCTTCTTCAGATTGACGTTAATCGCTTCCGCCACTATTGGTCTGTTAAACTCCTTTTTTCCTGGCATTCGGTAGACGTCCCTCAGGTCTGTGTCCTTCAAAGAGAGTTGGAGAGCATTGCAAGTTTGCAGCACCACAGACGTTAGATCTTCTGTGGTCTCCTTCTCAGCATATGGTACATTTCTTATTTCGAAGGAAGAGGAGCGTGAATACTGTTGCAGATCAATGACTTTCCTTTCTAACTCGGTGATGTATGCACTTTGCTCCTTGCATTCATTCTCTAATTTATAAACCGATGTTTTTATCGTTTCAAACGACTGGTTCATAAACTCAAGGGATTTCTCAATTTCTTTATTAGACTTTTGTATTTCTTTGTTTTGTTTCTTAATTTCTGTAATGTCCGATATCAATTTATTTAGTAAAGCATTTTGGTCACTCTTCCACGTATCAAGTAGGCCCATAATTTTCTCTTCAAATTCGGTGAGACTATTAGGTTGTTGGTCGGGGGAGAAATCCGGCCGAATACGCTTATTTCGGGATGTTACGTGTGTCTCTGCGTCTATAGAGGGAATGTCGGGTGATGACATTACCCTCTGCTTGCTACTGGCAGAGGCTTTTAGCGGTGAGCGTTGAACTTTTGGCATTATAAAGGGAAATAAGAGGGATATTGTTTCACGCTAATTTGTTTACGTATCGTATGACCAAAGCTCGCCGGGCGGAGCACGACCGATAGCTATGAGTCACCTCTCCACATACAATGATCAACTTTATATCCAGTTACCTTACTTTCGTATTGATGCGCAGGTGCCGGGCCGATAATAATTCTTCACTATCACACCGTATTTAGTTATTTTATTGTTCCCCGAACGTAGGGTCTCTGTGCGAGCGAGTCAAAAATAGCGACCGCTCTCGTCCCGCGGGGGTGAGGAGGTGGCGCCCCGCTCGCTGGCTAGCTGCAGAGTCTTTCACTTTTTATTTTAAAGTCAAAAATTAAATAGATTAGTTCACACCAATATAGGTACTATTATGTTTGCGTATTGATATTAGATTTGAATAGAACTTTTTGTAAAATTTTGGCAACAACAAACACACGTCTTATCTAGTTCACGGTCAAGAGCAGAGGGGAGGGCAATTGCTGATTCAACATCCCACATGTCAACAATCTCGTGGGCTAAGTCCAAATATTTGATTTTTTTATCATTTTCGGCTTTTAAGAGATTATCGTCATGGGGAATGGTAATGTCAACAATCGTTGCTCGGCGCTCTAACCGATCTATCAACACTATATCAGGCTTATTGGCACCAATAGTCCTGTCAGTGTAGATGGATCGATCCCAGTACAATGTTGCACGACCATTTTCGAGAACTTGGTCGGGCACATACCTGTAGTACGGTAACTCGACAGACACAAGGTTATATTTAAGAGCAAGTTGCTGATGGACTATCCTTATTATTATTATTAATATAAGTATTGTGTACAGTAAAATGCGTGTATTCGTGCGCACTCCTGTTTTAGGCGTGCGCACGAATATGAGATGATATAATATGAAGATATTATCTCATATTCGTGCGCATGCCTGTATTGTTTCACTGCTTCAAGTAGTTGATACCTATTTACGCCAATGATATAATCGTATGCATCATTTGCGTCGAGCGCAAATTTTTATATCAGCAATACGATTAGCTTATGTGGGTGAGCGGTTAGTTAATCTGTATAGAATGATAGCTAGCGTTATCCATAACAATTTGTGATGATTTTTAAATATTTGGAGAAATATTCTTTGTCACCCATTTTGTAAAATTATCCTTATTCAAATCCTATACGTATAAGGAATATTCATGTGTCACAGGGGACACAGGGATATTCCTAATACGTGTGTTATATGCTAATAATAAATATAATAGTTATCTTATCACTTATCATTTTGATATGATTATTATTCACCTTAAAATGCATTTTGTGATAATATTCTGTCTGCTCATGGTGAATAATTATTAAACTGTTGCGCGTGATTTGTATAGGTTCTATATAATTATTATTATATTAAAATTTTATATTTTTTTATTATTTTATATTAAAATTATTAAAGAAAAAAAAATTGATAACATAATATCATATCTGCCTGTTTCGTTTATAAACGCCCGTTTCCAAATGGTTGCGTCTTATAAGGAGAAATCGGGCAAACCAACTCACGGCGACTCTTTTAAAAAAAACCAGTCAGTTTTAACAATATTTAGTAAATATCACATCATTTTTGTGTGTTGTTTTCAAAATTAAAAGTAAATAAACTAAAAAAATTATATGACAATAGCGAACCTGAAAATTTAGGAAAAAATTCAAAAGAAGAAAAGAAAACATAAGACATGGAAAATAAGAAACAAATTAGGTCACATTAGATTTCATTAAGTACATGAAATAGCCTGTGAATCCAATACAATTCCATCCCAAGCGTTTTTATCCTGTATATAATCCACTACTGACTAATAGCCCTTAAGGCATAGCTGTTGTTTTACTTTGGACCTAAACTTGTTTAGACTCAACATTTGAATATTATCTGGGATTTTATTATAATATCGCACACATTGACCTTGAAACGACTTGTTAATTTTTTAGAGCCTAGAGGCAGGTACAACAAGTTTCTGTTTATAACGCGTGTTGGGTTCTCCGTTGGTCGAGAAAGAAAAGACTGTGGACTGTATATAGGCGCGCTGGTGTATTTGAAAGCAGGAACAAGGATACAATGTTGAGCGGTGGACCGGTGCGTAGATGAGTGCCGGCTGTGGTCCTGCTCTTGCAGATGTACTCCTGCGCCCCCCTCCCACGTACAGCAGTAGGGATGCGACGCGACTTTAGTAGATTTGCGCCGGCGGCCGATGTCGAGAGTTTAATCGATTCTCGACATATTCCCCCGCAGGTGGCGTAATACGTCCCGGACTGGAAGAGGACAAATATTATTAAAGGCTCTTCGTATCGTACCTTTCCTGGTACGGATGTCTGCTACTCGGTTGGCCCCGTGAATACCCGGGAAGACCTTAATGATTCTCCCAAGCATCCATTGCAAAGGAGGAAGACATTTGTCCTTCACTAAGACCACATCATTAGGACTTAGGCTCTGGTTCGAAGGCGTCAGCCATTTGGACTTCTGCTGTAAGGTCGTTGTGTACTCCTTGTGAAATCTGCCCCAGAAGTGCTGCCTGATGTATTCTAGTCGCTTGTAGCGATCTGTGCTAGTTACGTCTCTGTCAATTACTTGTGGGTATGGAACTGACGTGAGTGGCCGTCCGATTAAGAAATGAGAAGGAGTTAGTGCAGTTAAGTCAAGGGGATCAGTTGATAAGGGAGTAATGGGGCGAGAATTTAAAATAGACTCAATTTGAGCTAGACATGTGGTCATCTCCTCATACGTAAAATGAACTGCTTGCAACATTCGCCTAAGATGATGCTTGGTCAGACGGACTGCCGCCTCAGACATTCCATTGAAGTGGGGGGTATAGGGTGGAGTAAATTTAAATTCTATACCTTCCTGTGCTATGTCGTATTGTATATTAGATTCAGCTAAAAACCTATGCAAGTCGTTGCATGCACCCACAAAGTTCGTGCCGTTGTCGGACGATATGCTTTGTGGCTTGCCCCTACGAGCAATGAAGCGGTGTAACGCGGCAATGTAAGCTTCTTTTGTGAGATCTATAACAAGCTCCAAGTGAATAGCCTTTACCGAAAAACACACGAATATATACAGGTAGGACTTCAAGAGCCTGCAGCCTCGACCCTTGCGATCAGCTATCAGTAGTGGTCCCGCGTAGTCAACACCACAGTGCAAAAAAGGAAATTCTAAATTAGTTCTATTATAAGGAAGTTGACCCATAACGGGCTGAGTAGATTGAGCCTTAAACCTAAAGCATTTTAGACATTTATTAACTATAGATTTACATAGATTTCTACCATTTAGAGGCCAATATGTTTGACATACGTTTGCAAGTAATAATTGCGGGCCTGCGTGTAGTAAATTATTATGGTACATATGATAAGCTTTGTTAAGTGATGCTTGCTACAAAGCAATATGGGATGCTTAACATCGTAAGAATAAGGTGAATTATCCAACCTACCACCTACACGAATAATATGGTTTTCTTCCAGGAAGGGCGATAAAGGTAATAAGCGATTTTTACTGGGTAGAATCTTCCCAGCTTTCAGAATAGAAAACTCTTCAGGAAACATTTCAGACTCAGCTTGACGAATGATAACACTCAGTGCATTTTTTAATTCTAGAGTGGTAAAACTATTGGTAAGTATGTCTTTTTTAGTTTTTAAATGTATAAATTTTAGTACGTAGTAAATAATTCTTTGTGTTTTGTTTCGGTTGTCCAAAAGGTTTTGTTTAGGTTTGTAGGCAAATATTGTATTTGAACACTATTTTAGAAAAGACGTATACGTTTGACAAATTTTTTTTTAATCTTTTTAGGATAACTGATTATATTAGAAAAACCAGCCTCGACTTAGCAACTTTGAACCGTAAGTGTTTTTGCTTTAAACTAGAAAAAACTGTTATATCTAAAACTAATACTAAAATACCATACCTTGTAGTAGTTTTACAGCGGATCATTAAATACAAATTTGTGATGTGTCAGAATTGCAAAACAGAAAACGATAATTATACAACGTGTTATAGACGTTGTATACCTTGATGCCTTGTATAAGTAATAACATGGACATACTTATTTGGAATCAAGTGGACAAAAACACTTATTAAGTTTTTGCATGGACGTTAGGATTTTTATCCAACAAAAAATATAAACAGCAAAAAATCAGAGAGATACGTGAAAAAAATTTAAACTGAGAATTAAAATAAATGCGAACCGTCTTTTCTAGTTGTTTTAAATCTATTTACTCTTACATCCTTGGATCCCTTAGCATTATTAATAAAAGGATTGTTTTTTTATGTGGTAACTTATTTTGGTTAAAATACAAAGCGAAATATCTCAAAAACCAGGACCAATAAATATTACGATAAAAAATAGGACCTACTCATGTTGGTAAGGTAATTATAGGATTTAATTTATCTTGGTTTGAATTATTTATAATAAAAATCATTATTGGACAACTTTTGTTTGTTATCAATCCAGTACTACCTTACTTTAAATTATATATTATATGCATGTCCAAACATAAAATATTAATATTACATATTATAATGCTATGCAATCTGAAAAAAAATCAAATCTCTGACAAAATCAATAAGAAATATATATTTCACCGGCTTTCATATTAAATAAATATTATGATGCGTAGCATTACTTATCTATAAAAGTCGCTAACCTGAACCTGGATCTGAAACCTGAACATTCTCGTGAATGAACTCGAACAACTATCGTTTAAAAATTCAAATCATCTTATAACCTAAAAGCTAATGAAGAAAACTACTCATATCCGTATCCGAAATCCTAACAGCTGAGCTGAACTACGAGTAAGATATGCACAATGTGAATACATTTGTAACCTCCATCTTCCTCTTACTTCTATTTTCTTCCACCTTCTGTCACCTTTTCCATTCTGTTCATTTTCGATGTTTTCGGGTGCAAAGATATGAAGGTTTAAAGTTTAAAGATGCCTATCGAAATGGTTTTAAGTAAAGTGTTAGTAACTTGGTATTATCAGTATTATGGAACAAATAATTCATGTTTTAGAATAACACTAGTGGTTTTAGTAAAAAAAAAAATAAGCAGTCATGGGGACTGCCGACAGAAGTGAAAACGAATGCCTCCAAAATAAATAAAAAATACTATCTACATTCCAACTGTTTTCATGAGAAACGGAGGTAATAAATACCTGGAAATGTAAACGGTCAGATTTTGTAAATGAGAACTTTTTTTTTCAAAAAATATTTTTGTAACTGCATGCTAGAGTCATGGCCTTTCATTTATTTAAGTAAGTGTTCCAAGTTGGAGATATTGCCTAGTCAAACCAAATTCACATGACACCGTAAAAGTAATAAAGATAAAACAAGAATTTTGTTTGTAAAAGAAATTGTGCGAGTTACTACATTAAATGTGGTCAATAAAAAAATTGAGTTTAGTTTTGATGCAACCCAGACAAGATTTCATACATTCATGATCATTCTCCTTTATAAATACACATCAATTTTATCAATTGAATTTTAAACATTACTTTCATCAATTTTCAATCATAATTTTAACAATTCCCACATTATTATTAATGCATTCCACAAATAGTGGTTCCGAGTTTGGGTGTACACAAAATACACAAATAATGAAATAGATTATTTATTTGATAATCAAATTTATGGGTGTTGAGTTTTATATAGGTAATGATAAATAAAATTATTTCTCTAACCTAAGTTTAATTTTTATAAGTAATTAAAATATTCTTCACTTTTAATATTGGGTTCGATTCCTACCCGGGACAAGTAATTGTGTGATGAGCATGATTATTTTTTCTGTGTCTGGTCGTAATTTATCTATAATATGTATGTATTTAGAAATATATTAGTATGTTTATCAGCGGTCTGGTCACCATAGTACAGGTTCTGCCTAGTTTGGGATCAGACGGCCGTGTCTGAGATGTGTCAAGTTATTATATTATTCTTAAACCTTTAGATAGTAATATAAAATGTGGATTCTGTACACATGTACATATCCTACTAATGGTTGCTGAGTAGACGGGAGAAAGATACTCTGATTACGATGCAATGCTTGCTTTTCTGTAATGTATGCCAAGTGGCGGGATCACTTACAGTACAAGGGCTTCTATCCATTTGATAAAAAAAATTTGCTCATGTATTTTAATTAAGATTTAATATGTGGAGAGGTTTAATATGTAAAAAATTACAGTAAGATATTGATTTGTGCCAGAAGCTCCAATAATATGTTTCTCAGTTTAAAAAAAACAATACTGTTTATTTTTCTAAAATACTGTTTTTTTACTCTCCAACTTTAATATACTTTATTTCTCATACAAAAAGTTAGCAATCCTTGTTGCAGTTCACATTTTTTCGTCAGTTTATAATAGCAGTTGTATGATTTATAATAAACCAACGATGTTCAAAATCATACGGTGAAATATATCATAGATATTATCATTATGAAAATTTTTACTATTACAACAAAAGTCTACAATTACCGGAGCATTAAAGACAATAGGTATCTGCCTGCTACCTTTAATTGTTTGAATCTTCGATAGGGGGGCCCTACCCCCCCTCCCAGATGCGAGAGGCGCGTGCGGAACCCGCCGCGCCACCGTCTTAGGCCTGCTTCTGCTGGGGTAACGGTCAGCCCAACCCGCTACCCCCAGGCCAGCGCTCATGGAGGACGGAGATCATTCAGCGCTCTCCGGCGCCTGGTGCGTCTTCTGCGGGATGGGAGAGTGCTTGTCCTCTCCCGTTCCCGTTCCGCCGCCTCTTTGGCCAACATCACCTCCTCGCAAAACGAGGCGGCGGAATCCCACGCACTCTCACTTTGGACCATGGACTGAACCATGGTCTCTAGCGAGAGGCTTCCCACACCAATAGCCGTCACGAGGTTGTACCGCTGTTGCGTCCACGCTGAGCACTCCACTAGAGTGTGGAGTGCAGTATCCTCGCGACAGCCTCCGCAGTGGTGGCACACAGACGTTGGCTCTCGGCCTATGCGATACAGGTACTTACCGAAGCAGCCGTGTCCGGTGAGCACCTGTGTCAACCGGTAGGAGAGGCTTCCATGTCGCCTCTCCAGCCAATCCTCCATGATGGGTCTTACCGCCACAATTGTGGCGTGCCCTGCGCTCGGTCGCTCTAGTCGTTCTTTCCACTCTGTTATTAGGACCTGGCGGAGCTGGAACCGTTGCGCCTCTATTTCTCGAGGCGCCGGTATCAGGTTCCGCTCTAGTGCCTCCTTTCGCCAAAGGTATAATGACGCAAGGACTTTCGCCTCTAGGTCCCATGGGGCAGAGCCGGCTAGGAGACTCGCCGCTTCGAAGGAAATCGTGCGGTATCCTCTTATGACTCTGACGGCCATCGCTCGCTGCGGTCGCCGCAGTATGGCAATATTGCGGGCCGTCAGGGTCCCCGCCTATATTGGCGCCCCGTATAAGGCAATAGGCCGCACGATTCCGACATAGAGTCTCCTGCAGGAGGCGTCTGGCCCACCTAAGTTTGGCAGCAGCCGCGAGAGCGCAGCAGCCGTCCTCACAAGCTTAGGGGCCAGATTTCGGAAGTGATAACCGAAATCCCATCGACTATCGAGTGTGAGCCCTAGATATCTCATCGAGGACTCGATGCCGATGGAAACACCTCCCACGATAAGGCTGGATCCCGCTGGTGGTCTCTTCCGAGGCTGTCCAGGCTGGCCACAACGGAAGCATCTATCACCGACGGTTACCGCCGCTGTGCACTTGACTCCAACGTGCCCCACCGACAGACAGCGAAAGCACCTTGACACTCTAGGCTTCAGTAGACGCACCTGTGCCTTCAGAAAGCCACCGAGGAGAATGCTCCGGCCATCCGCGACCTTCTGGGCTGATGCTACAGGGCAGCTGATCACTGCTGTGCCCAAACCATCAACGCTGGAGCGAATTGCTCCAGCCTTAATTTGGTCTTCAGGGCATCCCCCAATCTCTGCCACAGCAGCTACAATTTCAGGGATCGTTACAGCATCATCCAGGCCCTGTACGCGTATATCCGCACATTTTGTGGACCTGGACACACGGACTTCGGCCGCATCTAACGACTCCCTGAGCCTGATCGCTAATGCATCGGCTTTAGGGCCGCTGGTGGCACCGGGGATTTCCAGCAGGCGCGCTCCCGTCCGAGTGGATTTACACCGGACCCCCGGGATATCAAGAGCCTGAAGGTCCACGTTTTCCTTCGCCTTTTGTAAGATATCGGCGTATCTCACACCACGTTCCGCAGCTTCCGTCGTCAATGTGAGCACGACGGCAGTAGAGCGGGGGGCACGGAGCCTCGGCGCTTTTGCAGTGGCAGTTTTAGCGGCTTTCTTTTCTGCCTTTTTGGCTGCCTTCTTGGCTTTCTTCTTTTTCTTTTCTTTTGCTCCAGCTACTTCCCAGCCTTCCTGATCGGAAGGTTGTACGGGAGTCGCTGGTGCTGTGGAGGCTGGTGCTGGTGTCTTCTTTGCTACAATTGGCTTCTTTTTTGTGTTCCCCCCGGGCTTCAAAGCAGCAGAACTTTTAGGAGCCGGCGGAGTAGCTGTCTCACTACTTGAAGGGGCTGTGAGACCCACCTTGCTTGCATCCGCATACGTCAAAGATCTGGATGACGTCAAAGGTGGTCGAAGCCTGGCGCCCTCCATAGCTGAAATACGCTTCATGAGGCGCTGCTCAAGTTCCGACATAAGCCTAGCAACGTTTGGCTCTGTGGTCTGCGCCGCTGCTTCCTCATTTCGAGCACTGCGCTGATTTTCTACCTCCTCGCGCAATGCACGTAACTCTTGATGCAACTCTTCGTTCCTCTTTTCAGAGTCGGCCAGTCGGTCTTCGAGACGTTTAATCGTCTCCTCTGAGGACGAATTCTTTAGGAGAGCCTCCGTTGCCTCTTTAATGCTGGACACCGCTTCTTTTAGGGCTTTCTGGCTAGTGCCTTTTAGGCCCTTAGAGATTCTGGCAACTTCCCCAATGCTTGTCAGGGCCTCCTGGATTTTACTCTCCCAGTTAGGAGCAGAATTTACGGTTCTGTGTGGGCTCCTTCGGGCATTCGCTCTTTCTGCTCTTTTGGCAGCGATATTGAGAAACAGCTCTTTTAGGTGCTGTTCCTCTTCTTGCGCTTCTGCGGCTTTATCGGCTGCCCGGAGAGCTGCCGCCTCTTTCCGAGCCTTGCTAACGCCAATATAGGCGCCAGTCGTAGGTGGTCGACCCCTACCGCGACGCGCCGTCGGCATCTTGGCAGCCGGCAATGCTTCGTCGCTCGAAGATGTCTCCGAGCCGATTTCGGAGCGACTTCTACTCCGTCCAGATCCAGGTCTGCTGGGATGTGGACGCTTTTCGGCCCGCCAAAATTTTCCATCAACCACTTTTTTTGTTTCCTTAGTCGCGACCTCCGCGTTTATGTTGGTAGCCGATTTAGAGCTGGCTACAGGGCTCGTAAGGCATTGGTTGTCCCCCCCAGAATACGAATGGGGACTGTCGACGCCGACTGGCGCTGAGTGGGATTCCCCCGACGAAGAGCGTCCGGGACCCACCTGGGTAGATATGTGTGTATTTACCTCTGCCATAATATGTTTTAGTTTTACGTCCTTCGACGGAGACGCCCTCGGAACTGAGTTCCCCTCAGCTATTCATCCCATTGCCGGGCGTCAGAGCGTGAGATTGGGGTAATTTTTATAGAGGGTTTCTTCCTCGCGACTCCGTAGAGCCACCGGTCCTGTCAGTTCAGGGTTACGGCTTGGCCAGACGGTGGTCTGTGCCAGACCATGCTCAGCTGTCTAGGACAGCGAGCCCGTCTGCCCCCTGGCTGTAATTTTTTAAAGAGGTTTTCTTCCTCGCAGCCCCAAAGAGCCACCGCACCGATCCGTTGCCGAACAGGGTTACGGCTGGGACGAACAATACTAACACTAAATAAATTCAGAGAAAGTTACCTCGTCGCCCCTTTTCGTTTCTGTCCACAGTGCCTTCTGCTTGGATCAGAGGACAGGCGGAGAAACACAGAGTGACCTAAAAACAGGGACCCCCTTGCCAGAATATTAGCCGTGGGCAATGACGTCCACTCCATAAGAGAACGATCGTCATCGCCCACGTTGCCCAGGGTGCACCGCGTGGAGGTTTTCTAGCCCAGCACCCCATTATTAGCACAGCCATGCGGCAATGGCGAGTAAAGAACAAACACCTAAAGTATATGTTAAATTATATTGACAAAATAAGTAATGACTAAAATAATTATTCCGACTTATTTTTAAAGTATTTAACAGATCAATAACATCTAGCAATAACGCAATTTGCCATAATAAATACATTTACCAATAACATAACACGTCCACTGTACAATAAGTTCGATTTGGCATTTTGTTTTTATTTACGTTCATCGTTCGTGCGTGCGTGCTCTCAGCTACGCGTTGTCGCCCCTATTGACACTATTGCCGTCCACGGCATGCTAAATTGGGAGGTATATAAAACGCGACCTCGAGCGAGTGATGTAGCCCTGCCTGTACTATGGTAACCAGACTACTGAATAACATACCTATAACGAATTATTATAAGACAAAGTCACCCGCCGCGTCTATCTGTCTATCTATATAAACTCAATAATTTTCATACGGTTTTCACCAATAAACGGAGTGATTCATGAGGAAGGTTTAGGTGTATAATTCATTAAGGTTTTGTGTAAAATCGCTGAAATATGACGATGATTGTTGAAGATATCGGAAAAAATCAATATATGCTGTTACCCGTGTGAAGCCGGTGCGGGTTGCTAGTATATTACGAAACACGCTGCGCCCCGCGGTTTTACCGGTGTAAGTCCCGATCCCGTGGGAATATCGGGATAAAAAGTTGCCTATGAAATCCAGGTTTCCAGCTATCTATATACCACGTAATCATTTCAGTAGCTTTTGCCTGAAAGAGTAACAAACATCTATACATTCATACATCCTCAGAAACTTTCACGTTTATGATATTAGTAGGATACAAACACAATATATATACTCGTATATTAATTACACCAAGACACAGAATAAATAATCGTGCTCAACACACAATTATTTCTCCAGGGTGGGAATCGAACCCAAAACCTCTGGCTCAGTAGTCAGGATCACTAACCTCTAGACATATTGTCTTCGTTGTAATGAAGGATGGATTCATAATTCAAGTATTGTACAGTATATAATTATTAACACTCTCCACATTATTAACTTTATTGCAAAATAACTATATTAGATAGCCATCCAAATTTAGTGCAGTTTTTTTAATAAATAATCGAAAATTTTAGCACCAATATATTAAAAGAAACTGGCGTTATATATATTACACGGAACGTGTTAGTGTATATATTGTCGTCGTGCACTTGTGCACAACGTGCCTAAAGAAGTTTTCACTTCAAAACTATAAAGAGTAGGACGGTATTGAATTATCGAAAACTATTGAAATTTCATTAAATAAGTTTTCCTAAAAATTATAAACTGTCTTGATATTTATTTAATACCTCAATAACAGCCTCTATTACAAAATCAATATTTCTTTCGTCGTAGAGTATTTTAATATCAATTAACTTCATGATAATATCAGAGTGACTAGAGTAAAACTTATCTCATTGAGTAAATTACTCTTGGACTTGAACAAATAGTCATATGATAAGAATATGCTTATTCATGGCACATATGCAAGTTTAAAGTACAGCGTGATCGTCACGCAGATATCGAAATTCGACCGTCTTTTTTTTTTAATTACTTTTGTCTCGCGTCTCTATTTTCGCATTTAGACACACAGATGATCCATTAGATTCTTTCGGAAGCACAAAAGGGTCCTGGGGTGTTCACAGGCTTCTAGTAGAGACCTCGCAACCGCGGGACCTTGCCCGTTGTGTGGCCACTCATTCGCACTCCCGTTTTCATTCTCTGCATAGAGGACTGTCTGTCGCATGGATGGTGAATAGGCCGTTTCAGGGCCAAATGGCCCGTACTGGTTTTTACAACTATTCGTGTGTTGAGTTGGTTAAGTCTAAGCAGTCGGCAAATGAAACATGTTGAGATTTGGACTGCCTGCAGCTAGGTATGTTGGTCTTCCCCAAAAGGGAAACTCTCAGAAATTAGAGGCAAATGTAGTATTTTTAATAAATCTTAAAAAAAGGACGAGGGTCTATGTAATGTTCGGTTGTATGTATTTTTATTATTTTATGTATGTTTACCCATATTTCAGTCATCTGTAGACCAATTTTAAAATAATTTTTGGAACCACGTTCCTTATCTTATGTTACACTTCTGGCGCTCTCAGCGGATGCACAACGAAAAATGCTGACCGCGAGTTTATTTGTTTTATTTTTATGCCATCTGTGGATTCTGCGCTATACTACTATTGTTGTATGTTGGCTGTATACTAATTATATAGTATATTATATATATATATATATTAGTTCGGGCAACTTTGACAGATGGCGCAATTTTAATTTCGAGTTTTTACAATATTTACTATATTTTTATGCAATTTATTTAATCCATTATATATATGTATATAGCGAAAGGAACTTTGTTTCAACTGCGTGGTTCTAAAGTGGTTTCATTGTCACCAAATTCCGATATCATGATGGTATCTCAAGGAAAGCGAGGGAAACCCTCAGAAATTAATGAAACATGTCGTGTGTTTCTTGATTTTTCCTGAAAATCAGTAACATTGACGTTTAAAGCGGTGTATGGTGAAAGTTCTACGTTCGGCTGTATGTATAATTTTTTAATAACTTAGTCAAACAAGTGCAGCTACTACACAAACGATTGCTACGGCTTTAGTACGGAATATATTTCCCGATCCCGTGGGAATATCGGGATAAAAAGTAGCCTATACGTTAATCCAGGTCTCCAGCTATCAATTAAGCTACATACCGAGTTTCATCGAAACTTGGTATGTAGTTTATAATATTAGTGGGATTAACTGAATATTTATCTGAATATATAATATTTATACAACCTATTCGCAGATTGCATAAACCCCTACAAAGCTCTTCTTTGACATTTCGACACCAAAACCCCCCACGTACATCGTTACACTCCTGTCCATCTAAAGGTTGCCTAGAAGATTTGCTTGTTGCGATAAGACCGCGCATTCTTGTGCATTCTATGTATAACTTGTTTGTGTATATTTGTTTCCTTTTTTCGTGTACAATAAAGCGTATTTATTATTATTGTTTTGATACTTATTAAAGACCAACTGATAAACTTACTAGTAGTTATGTGCAATAGTCAAATTAATTTTTCGTTCTTTCACAATTCTTTCCGTTTGGCTTGTTTTTCTTCAGCACCGCACGCCCCAACTTCAAACAGGCCAATAAGTAGCTAGTGCCTTTATAATGTTGTCTATTATTTCAAAAGTGTCTCATGTATTATAGAATTATCCGCTGAGTTTATATTCAACTATTTTTTACTTTTCCCAACCGAATTTTTAACGAAAAAGCGACACTAAAAAGAGACAAACATATTCATAAACAGGATTTAATATATACAGTACAGATAGAAATATACAGTGTTTCCTATAATCTTTCTCTTTGCGCCTGCGTACTACGAAAAAATGCGTCGTAGTCAACGGTGCGGTGTATCATTCACGTGTATCATTTTTGTGCATTTGCGTATTAACTTATTTCACACATCTGTGTTAATTTTAACAATACTTTTATACAAATTATCTAAGGTTAAATTTATTAACTTGTAATTTAGTAAATTATTTGTCACTTTCTCGGAGGCTACTTTTCTGAAGATTCACTTGAGGTGAATTTATAACTTATTCAATCAAGTGCAACAAATTGCTAGACAAATTCAAAATCTTACCACTTCATCTAAATAATTATTGGGCTTATTAAGCCTAAGTTAATATAATTTAAGCTACTACAATATTACAGTAAGCAATGTTGTTAATACCGTATCTACTTAGTCTGTACCTTACAATAAAACCTTACACTAAAAATGGACAACATTTTACAAATCCATCTTTTGGAAGACTGCGGTTAGAAAGTGCTATTTTTTGGAGAACTTTACTAACGAATAATGTTGTGAAAAAAAATAGCACAAGGAGTGAGAGGGATTGCCTTAAGACTGCTAGTTAAGCTATATACTGATTTGACAAAAAAAAAGTTACCCATTCTAACTTTACAATCTATGATTTAGTAAAAAAATATAGTACACTAGCTGTGCCCCGCGGTTTCACCCCCGTAAATCCCGGTATCGTGAAAATATCGGGATAAAAAGTAGCCTATGTGTTAATCTAGGTCTCCAACTATCTACATACCAAGTTTCATTGCAATCGGATCAGTAGTTTTTGCGTGAAAGAGTAACAAACATCCATACATCCATACATCCACACATCCATACATCCATACATCCTCACAAACTTTTCGTTTATAATATTAGTAGGATGTAAATTATAAGTAGGCACAATTACCGTATTTATCTCTAATAACATACCCACGGACACGTGAACTTGTTAACGATATATTAAATGACAAGATTACTCTTTAATGACGTATCTTTACATCGTCGTATATATAAAGAAACAACTGATCATTATAGTCACTTGTATTGAATAACAGTAAGATCGTAATAAAATGTCAGTGTTATTCCATGTAATTTTGTGGTATTTTCTAATGGTAAGTTCAAATGAAGCGGCGAGAATATTAGCTGTGTTCCCAGTTCCATCAATAAGCCATCAAGTAGTATTCCGACCATTAACTCAGGAGTTAGCTAAGCGAGGACATGAGGTTGTCATCATTACAACGGATCCAGTTTTCTCATTACAAGAAGCACCTTCGAATTTGACAGAAATTGATGTTCACGATATTTCATACAACATATGGAAAGAAACATTCATGACCACTTCCAAGGGAAACGAAAACGATTTAGAAGCGCAAATGCAGACAGGTGTATTCGTCCTTAATAAGATAGTTGATGCTCAACTAAAAGATACACAAGTAAAGAAAATACTTGAAGATAAAAATCAAAAGTTTGATTTGATATTATCAGAAGCGTGCATAAGACCTGCACTAGTATTTTCTCATGTATTTAAAGCACCAGTGATCCAGATCAGCTCTTTTGGTGCAATGCTTGATAATTACCAAACAATTGGTGCTCCCGGGCACCCGTTATTATATCCAGCCATGACACGACAAAGACTTAATAACTTAAGCATGTTGGAGAAAATCAGAGAGTTGTATAATACTTATAAATTAGAAAGTATTTTTAAAAATAATAAACAATCAGAACATATAATGCTAAAAAAACATTTCGGAAATAGTGTACCGTCTATAGATGAATTGAACAACAATGTAGATATGTTGTTTTTGAATATACATCCTATTTTTGAAAGCATTAGGCCCGTACCACCGACTGTTGTGTACATGGGTGGATTACATCAAAAACCTGACAAAGAATTGCCTTCGGTAAGTACCTAATACATTCTTATTTCCACTTACCTAAAGTTAAGTTTGTTTTAGGAAGTAATATATAAAAATGCTTTTTGAATTACGCCATTATAACCTAATGTGTAGGTGTTCGATTTTAATGGCTGTATTTAACAATTTAACAGATTTTAGTGTTAATATTTTTAATGTTTTTTTTTTTTATTATAACTAACTTTAAATTATAAACTAATTAATAGAATATTGATTTACATTTTATTGATAATTACTTCTTCTCTTGACTAAAAACACATATTTTTTATTTTACGTTCTCATGACAGTTAAAATTTAAGTAACGGCTCAAAGAATTTATGTTAAATAAATAATAGTTTAAAAGAACTAAAAAAACACGCTTTTATAAAAAATCCAACTAAGAAATAGAAAATAAATTTATACTTTTGGAAAAAAAACGTGGGGTGCATATAGTATCAATACAATGTTTATAACTATTGACACTACACATGCACCCCACGCTTTTTTCCAATAGTAAATTTATTGAAATTTATTTTCTATTTTTTAGTTGGATTTTCTATAAAAGCGTGTTTTTTTTTTTTAACTATTATTTATTTATTTTAATCGAATATTGCATTGTCATCAGTCTTTGACAGGTGTCCAAAATTTTAATGAAGTCTGGCCGTTTAAAGCGAGTCAAAATCGCGCCCTAAGGAGTCGATTACAAACAAACATACAAGTTAAGCTAATATAAAGGTTGTAAAATGGTACTACTGTCTAAAAATAGTATTGTATAAATACAAAAAGTATTTTTGTGTTAGTTATTTCATTTCTTTTTTTCAGGAACTCAAGTCATATTTAGATTCATCCAAAAATGGAGTAATTTACATAAGTTTTGGCACAAACGTAGACCCTTCTCTTTTACCACCTGAAATGATACAAACTTTAGTGACTGCATTCTCAAAATTACCATATGATGTTTTGTGGAAATGGAATAAAGATGAACTGCCTGGACGCACTAGCAATATTAAAATATCTAAATGGTTGCCACAGTCTGATTTACTCAGTAAGCTATTTGCACTTTATAAGACACAAGTCTAGCCAATAAAAAATTAACTGACTTAATTACCACATTCATTATTTGCTTGGCCAAATTATTAAGTTAGCTTATTTATTTCATTAACATCTGACAATTTAATAATTTTATTTTATTTTATTTTATAGAACATGCGAAAATTAAGTTGTTCATAACACAAGGAGGTCTCCAATCAACAGACGAAGCAATAACAGCTGGAGTACCACTGATTGGAATGCCTATGTTGGGGGATCAGTGGTTCAATGTAGAAAGATATGAGTACCACAAAATTGGTATTAAAGTTGATATGAATACTCTTACCGCGGAGAAGTTAGTGAAAACAATCAAAACTGTAATAGGAGATGACAGGTTAGTTTATAAGATAATTATCAAAATTAATATTTTTATTTCATTTATTTATTTAAAAACTTTGTGGCGACTTCCACATACAGTAAAAACATACTCCAACATTATCTAGCGAAGACGAGCTGAACTACGAAGTAACTACTAATCCTGCATCGCGCTATGAGAGTTCTCGCTCCGATTAGTATAATATACAACTTTTAAACATTAACCGTTGGGCCGCGGCCCACCAGACATGGTCCTCGCCTGTTCGGAGGATCCTCCCTTGTTTTGTTAACTTTATGCACAATGTGTACAGAGGTGGACTTAATGTAGTGCATTAAAAGGTAGCGAAGTAGCGAAATATTTTTAATGTAGTTGTAAAAAAAAGCTATATGAAACTAATATTCACATAAAATTGAGATCAAGACATTTCTTTGTTAAAGCTTACTTCCCTATGGAAAGACAATAGAAGAAAAATTAAAAATTATAGATCAATACACATAGAGGCACCACAACAACAGGTTGCTTTGTTGTATGTAAAATTATAAAAAAAAAATGGATATACCATAATATCATTTATAAAAATGCCCGCCTGTTTCCAAATGGTTTAGTGGTGGATTTTATAATGTCATTCGAAAGTCATGTTTTCACACGCACTGACACGTAACTGACTTGCAGGTAGAATAGTGACCCTTACACATACAACTTGGAGAGCTCTATACTCTATGCGTCACTCCGTCAGTTTGTGTGAAACCACTTGGCCAAAAGCAGCAGAAACTTGGCGGCACGTGTTTCTCACTTTCCGGAATACCTTTACAATCAATGTTGTTGTTGTTGTCAATGGTTCTTACACGCCTCTGCACTGCGATACCAATATAGCTGTACTATGACGCGCAAGAGTACACCATCGTTCGTATTATTTTATCTGATTACATATTTATTATTATTTCCATACTAATATCATATTGGTGCACGAATAGTGTTATATTACTACTATTTTGCTTCAACTGTAGACTTCTTTTTTCTAACGATCATAAAATAGTTAGTATACATTTATTTAGTTAATAGTTTAATTCCATTTTTAGTTACCGTCGTAACATCGTACAACTCAGAAAATATATGCGTGACGAGCCTATGCGTCCGCTTGATAGAGCGGTGTGGTGGACTGAATACGTACTGCGACACGGAGGAGCTAAACATCTGCGCGCACCCGCTGCCAACATCTCCTGGGCAGAGTACTTAGAACTTGAACTAGTTTTTACAGTACTCGTGACATTGTTTGCTATAGCCGCATTATTTATTACAGCGATACGATATATCTACAAGTTTGCTTTAGGACATTACATTACTGTTAAATTGAAAAGTGCATGATAAGTTTGTTATTTTTTTTTATGTGATAAATTCATAAATAGATAGTAGAAGAAGCATGAGGAAAGAAACAAACCTAAGGTTGTGGCCTCTGCCTACACCGTAGGGAGAAGGCTTGAGTTTAGTGAATACATTCTCATGTATTTATTCATTAACATTTATTTGAAAACCTTCTTAACTAGTTAACTATGACACAAGACACACAAGAAATTAAGTTATGTAAAAATATTCCTGCGACTTTAACTATTCATCGTACGTAATTGGTTGTTGTTTATGTTATTTCACTCGCTGGAACCATAAAACTGTAACATCAAACCTTACAGCATCTGTATTACTTTACACACTTTATGAAAAAGTTCAACAATAAAACAATGTCGACTTAAACAAAAAGCGACCATCAGCTTAGTAGTTGAGGAGTGTCTTCATTATAAGACAAGAACTGGCGTATCTTGTATAAACTTAAAACTAAAAAAAGAAATATCTGTTATATCTAGAAAATAAGCATTAAAGAAAGTACCTCAATTTACTTATACTAATTATAATTATTTATATAACAATAGGACGTCGCCAAACAAGACAAACTTTAATTCCAGGCGAAGAATCACGCTTGAAGGTGTGATGCTAGTAGTATACTAAAAACATGAATCCACTCCTAAAATGAGCAATTAGCTTTAGCTATCTATTAGATACCTGGAACGGTTAACAAGTCAGCCAAGTTACCGGTTAAACTACTTATTGTTTAAAAAAAAAAAATTAAGATGCCATAATCAAATGCTCATGAATGGTTATCAATAAAAGAAGAAAGGCGAGTTTGATCTACAAGGTCCACTGGAGTTTATAACAATAGAAATATTTGATATAATATAATATTTCAAAACCAAAGCTACCTATAATAAGTATAAGTATGGGTAAATTACAAAGCTTTTGGAACATTGACACTATGTTTTTTAATTTCCAAGTAACTGACAGGAGACTGTGTTCAGCTGTGAACGCAGTGAGAAGGAGAGAGCGATAGAGAGTGGGATTTAAGTTGGTATGATACTGGTTGGTCATCTATGTAAATTTTGTAAAACTTGTGTCAGTGGAATGTTGCTGGTTCTTTTGGCTAAGATATTCTTCTTTTAGGTACGGTATATGATTTAAAACTAAATTATTAAAGTTTTTTTTTTATTTTTGTAAGCATAAATTGTTGATTAAATGTTTTTTTATTGTTGAATTAATGTTGTTTGAAATATCATCAAAGAAATCCTCAGCACAGCACAAGTTATACAATCTTCGATGAGATATAAAAAATGAATTCATTATTGAAATACTTATTATCAATAGTATAAAAGTAACCACCTAAGCAGTACCAAAGAGGCTATGATAATTACGTGGGACACTCGGTAAATTTTGTGAAACCTAAAAAAATTGTTTTACAGATCCAATTTTTTTTATTAATACTTTTCAAATCATTCTTCACCACCATGTATGCATAGTTTCATGCATCTAAGCCAATTTTCAATACACTTTTACTTATGCACCTTAGACACTTGCCTACTCGAATGCAGCTAGGGATTCTACTGGCGATGAAAACTGTATTTTTACTAAAATAAATACGAGTTTTGTTATGCGATGACAACATCAGCGTCAGTTGCAAAGGGTTAAACGTAAAGCGCATAATCAATATCAAAGTATGGCACCACAGGTTGTTTTTGGTACACAAGATACCGTTTGGAAGTTTAATGAAGCAAAACTGATTATCAACTTTTAAACTTTCGCGTTCCATGATATAATATTATCTACTGCCAGCTCAGCCTGTGACCACGGCCAGTGCAACCTGGTCGAAACGTCAGGCAATTCAGAGGTATGTAATACCTTTTCGTGATCGCGTTAATTCCCGTTCATACGTAGATAATATTAAAACTGATTATCCTCGACTACCTTACTGTCAACTACCTTCACAGTGCGAGTGCCCACCGACAGATAGTGTAATTTCTTAATACACTCCTGAAACTTTTTCTGTGGCTTCATTATGTCGAGTCTACCACACCCAGCAAATATGGAAACTGGATGTGGTGTTTTGGTGGAATTTCAAAGATGTAAATTTGGTGTGGCCCATAAAAGTTATACATAGAGTTTTTTAATAAAAGTTATTCAAAAGAGAATTCTATCGGAAGCGTAATTAGAAGGTTGTCGGACAAAAATGTTGGAACGTTAAGGATGTCTACCAACGTAATTATGAAATATTTTAGAATAGAAAAAAATTAATAATACATACCAGATTCTTTCAGAATAACTTCACAAAAAAATTTAGAATAATGCTATTGTATTCTCTCACAGCTAAAAGTTTCCCATTTTCTAGTCCAACGGGTGGAAATCGTTGGTTTCACGATGAACAAAAATTTATATTTTACTTGTTTTACAAAGGATTTTTAATATATAATATATCTATATAATAATTTAAATAATAATCGAATAAGTATTAAAAACGTCGGACAAATATATAGGAACCAATCTGCAGTCGGACAGAAAAACAGGTCGGCGCAAATATCCCTGCACACAGTGATTGGTGTTTGTAGTAGCTTATTTTTTTATATACCGTTTTCGTTATTTCCGCATTTAGACTCATGCATTCGGATAAGCTGACTAGTTGAGCCAGACTAGCTCCTTCCAGAAGCACAGAAGCCTCCTTGGGCGTTTACAGTCTTCTATGAGCGACCTCGCAACCGCGGGGATACTTGCCCGTTGTGTGGCCACTCAGTCGCACTCCAGGATAACGTGGGCGGCCGTTTCCTCCGCGTCGAGACATACTCTGCACAGAGGACTGTCTGTCGCACTAACGGTGAATAGGTTCCGGTTTAGGGCTAAGTGGCCCGTAATGGTTCCTACAACTATTCTGATGTCTAGTCGGTTAAGACTGAGCAGTCTGCAAGTTAAACGTAGTGAGATCTCCGTCAACACCAGTTTAGACTACCTGCAGCCGGGTGTATCGGCCCAGCGACCGTTGTGCGCTCTATACGAGTCTGTTGGGTCATAAGCGAAGTTGATTAAACAGAAGTGGCAGCAGTATAGTTGGACCTGTCACTGACGTTACAGATCCCTTTCTTTCCAGCTCATTGGCGGCATCGTTCCCAGTGAATTACTATGCCCTTTGATCCATTGAAGAATTACCCCTTTGGCAGAGGTTAAGCTCTCCAGCGTCTGGTGGCATTCATAAATTAGACCGGAGTTCATGGTGTTGCCCTCCAGGGCCTTCAGGATGGCCATACGGTCTGACAGTTTACGGATGTTGTATTCCTTTATACCTTTTGATGTAACCACAGTAGCGGCGGAGACAATTGCAACACACTCACATTGAAATATGGAACAATGTCCTTTGTCATAGCTGTGCCTATCATTGATAAGGATTTTATATACTAGAGAGGGAAATGCTCATGGTCCTACACTTATGATATGACAACAAATTTAATGTATTCCATTTTTGAACGGTTCCAACGGATACATTAGATCGGGTAAAATGCGCGAACAGGAGATGACATTAGTGGAAAAATTACATCACACCACGATTTCATTATGAGAAGGTATGTAAAAGTACAACTAATTTCTGGGACATGCTGGGGCAACGATTTATTATTTGTATAGATTATTAATATTATAAATGCTATAGTAACTCTATTACCTTTTTACGGCTAAACTACTGAACAGATTTTGATGAAATTTGGAATATGCATCATAGTCTGATGTGATATATAAAGGAAGATTTAGGCTACATTTTATCCCGAAATTTAAAGGAATTCTTAAGAGAGCGCTGGTATAGCCGCAGGTGGCAGGCTTGGTAGAAAATAAACGTAGATTAAAATCATTTAACTATCACTAAACTATAAAATTATTCTAAAAGTCAAATCTTATTAACATAACTTAATTACATGAAAAAGATGATGAAGAAAAAGAGGTCTTTATTATAAATCTCCGTTACAATTCCATCTTGTTCAATTTTTTTTTTTAATTTTCTTTACATATTGACAACATTTTCACCAACTTCTGAAAAAACTTCTTTCGTTAATAATTAAATATCTCTGGCAGACCTATTTACATTTTTCTTAGCAACTTTTTACTCTATTATGCTCTTAATTATCTCTATCGGATTTAATCTACAATGATAAAGTTTTTTTGCGATTTAATAGAAGTAATGTGTCTAGTTAAATATGTGTATTCGTGCCGGTACGAGTCTCGGGGAACTTGTCATTTTAAAAACTAAAAATACTACAACAGGGTTGAGACAACCGTCTGACGTGGATGTCGGGATGAGACTGGTGATGCGTGGATGGGCCGCTAGGCTATTGATGGAGAAATGCTGAGTGTGCAGGGTAGAAGTGTAGAGTGTGCAAGAGAGCTTGTATAAGGCGTCTCTAACAGTGCGCGCACTTGTTTGAGGCATGCGAATGAATATGAGATAATAATTATATATATATATATATATATATAAATATAATTATTAGAAGATATTTATTTTCAAATGTTATATTTTTTTAAACAGAAGAAACTTAATTAATGATTTAAAAAAAAATGGCGGGAAATCGCGTGTCAATTGTTTTTTCTCACAAGTTGAAGTTCGTCATTCCTTGCAAACTCATATACTATAAATAAACAAAGTCATAAACTTAGTATAGTGTAGTAAGTTTGTGAATTCCCTCAAGAAATAAGCTTGTAATTTTTTTAACTACGTGATATCGAGATGATATCTTTATAGCAACTTCTAATGTCTATAGAGTTTTCTGAACGGTAAAGTAAAGGGAAATTCAGATCAGAAGGAGATAGTGGGAAACTTTTTAGTAACCATTTAATCTGTTTTTTCGAATACAATTTTGAAATATTTAAATGTCTGGTCCAGCATGAAGTTTAACGTTTTTGTTTTTTTTGTTTCATGTAAGGAACAAAAAAGTCCGCTCGCTAAACCCGGTCTTGGTGTCATGTTTTAGAATAACTGTAGTGGTTTTGGTTAAGTTTGTCCAAATTTTAATAACAGCCTTAAAAATAATAGTCTTGATTTCAAAATCACGAATACTTTCACCGTAGTTTTTTTTTTTTATCTTCATAATGATATCAGAGTGACTATTGTAAAACTTATCTCTTACTTATATCTCAATCAGTAAATCACTCTTGAAGGTGAACTGATAGATAGTTCTGTGATGAGAATAATTTGTTTAATCTTTGCACATGCGCAAGTTTAAAGTATAGCGTGACTTGCACGCAGATATCTAAATACGCCCGTAATTCATTAAAATGAAACAAATAACATGTAAAGCAGACTAAAAATATTTACATACACCTATACTTAAATAAAAATACAGACTAAGTGGGGTACACTGAAAGTTTTGCGTAACTCATTAATAAAACAATTTACATGTATTTGATGTGTGAATCGGGACTAAATCGCGGTAAGAATTAGAAGGCACAATGCCTTTTTTGTTTACCTGACGTTTCAATCGAATATCATCGATCGTGGTGGAGTTGATCTGACTTATGTATCTGACGATTTTTCAAGTCAAGTCAGCGATCGCCGAGCATTTGCTGGAGTAAGGTTCAAACCACTGGATAGAACTACGCTAACCACAGGTCCTCTCTACCGACCGTCACTATTACTCCAGAATAGTACGGGAAGCAGTTAAAATAAAAAAAATCTGGCACGAAAGTTTAAAAACAATTTACATGTAAAGTAATAATATATTTAATGCTTCTTGAAGTATTCTCCATTACATTTTAAACACTTTTTCATTCGGTAAAACCATTTTTGAAAACAGGAGGACCTAAGTCTAAGGGCATGTTTTCACTTACTGGTTGAACTCTGGCGGCTCTGGGATCTGGCGGGTTGGCGGCCTCTTCCGGCCCCGCAAATATCATCCTCTCATCAAACCCTTTATTTTTGGAAAAATAAAGAAATTGCAAGGTGCTAGATCTGGACTATGTGCGGGATGGGTCAATAGCTCTACCATTTCAGAAGCCAAAAATGACTTTGTCTTATTCGCGGTGTGCGCCGAAGCATTGTCAAGTTATAATAGGATGCGATTTCTTGGTCGTTTTTCCCTAACTTTTTCAAAGACACTGGGCAAACAAATAGTGGTGTACCACTCAGCATTACAGCAGACAGGACCCGTCCGGGAGAAAAAAAATGTAATTATTTGTTTCTCACCTGCCTCAATTTTGTTGGTTTGCTGTCACCTTCAAACACCCATACAGAAGACTGTTGCTTTCTTTCCGGTATTCGGCACAATGTCATACACAGCATTTGAACGTCTGTGATCGTATTTCAACAACATTTTTTTACACCAATCAACACAACTTCATTTTTGTTCTGGGTTGAGCTCATGACGAATCCAGCGGCAACAAAATTATCTAACATTTAAATGTTAATGTAAATTTTTTGAATTTGGCTCATACCAATCCCCAAATCTCCTCGAATCTCCTCATAGGTAATAGCCGGTTTTCTTCAATTAGTTGCCTGACAGTAGCCACATTTTCGTCAATGATAGCAGTTGAGGACCGGCCTTCACGAATTTCATCATGGAGAAAAACACGGCCACGATCAATATCTGAGTACCAACGCCTTACGGTGCTTAAATGAGGTATTGCCCTACCAAACGCATTTTGAAGACGAGCAGTGCAGTCTTGCGGAGTCAGTGAACTATTAAAATCATATAAAAATAATTTTCGTCAATTTCATTTTTGCTACGGATGACGAACTGCAACTTGTGATAAAAAACAATTGACACGCGATTTACCGACAATTTTTTTTTAATCAATGATTGAGTTTCTTATGTTTAAAAAAATATAACATTTGAAATTCAAACATTTATGAGCGGCCAAGAGCGCAGAACTTTCAGTGTGCCCTATGTATTTACATTCACACGTCATAAAATTTTTTAGTATCATCGCTGACTTGTAGCGTTTCTAGAAGGCTGGCAGCAGTTTCAACATTAAATTATTTATGCCAGTAAAGATAAACAGCAAAAGAATTTCTGTTTTCCGCTAAAGCTTGTCAATAGCTGTTTAATCTTTGCCTATTTATACATACTAGAGATCTCCTGGTGATCAAATAAATAATCTCTAAGGTCTATGAATATGGTGGTGAAACGGATCGCAAGAACTACAACATGTTTACAAACCTTGTATAAATTACCTTGTATAAGTGAAGATAGCATCTAATGTAACCAACAACTCTATTATGTCTTTCTCTCAGAATGGATGTAAAAGTGGGGCACGTGTCACTAAAGAGCTTCTTATTATTGACACGACTATTGACCAACAAATTCGTTGTAACCAAAAAGATATGGTGACATGTTAGATAGATTATTAAAAGCCTACGACTCTGTGCTTGGCTCCTGAGGGTGATGGAGTTGCACAAGATTGATACAACTCTATGCACTTTCCTGAAGACATTGACAAGACATAGGGTCGACTCCACAATTGCCGGGTGGATCGACAGCATGCTTAGAAACAGAGCTATACAATTTACTGTGAGTGACACAACGAGAGGGGTGGTGGCCAGGGGGTGTCCGAAAGGTGGAGTTCTCTCTCCTCTCCTGTGGAACATTGTGGTCAATGAGCTCATCACTCAATTCAATGACCACAAGTTTCTCAGAGTGGGCTATGCAGACGACCTGACCATCCTCATAAGCGAATGTTTGACTTCTCGTTGCCGACCAGATGGCTTTGTAAGTGAGGGGTACTTAGCTAACAGATCGTGGTACTCACTGTTACCGGATATGGCCTTGATGCTTGGCACGTGGCATTTTCCAATCGACCCGGGTGAGGATAGAGTTGTCACGCTGTCTAGTAATCGACTGTTCCTGCAATCAATAAGTAGGCCATAATGAGCAAGAAAATCGGCACCGATGATCGCTTTATCCACACTTGCAACGACGAAGTTCCAGACGAAAGTGCGCCGTAATCCAAAGTCCAGGTGTATTTTCAAAGTGATTTGTAGCTGTGAGACTGTAGTCGGTTGGGTTTCCCGATTGCCGAAGAAACCGACGTGGCAGTACGCAGAGATCGGAGCTGGTATTTATTAAATACTGAACCTTAGATTTCTTATCCGTGACAAATAGGCGGCTGGTAGCTCGACAGTCGCTCGCCACATTTATTGACTGTCGTGTTTGTTTCCCGACCGGAAGTAGCAGGGCGTGGTGCATTTCTGTGCTTTATCACCAAAATAATTGTGGTACCAACATATACCTACAGTACGGCTCCTGCTTGAGCTGCGGCTTTTGTTTCTCGACCTAGAATGGCACGTGGCGGAAAGGCGCGCGGTGGCGGTCATCTTGTAAGGAGAGCTGCGCAATTTGCTGTGAAAGCGCAGTTTGAATTCGCGCCGTTATAATGGTATCTTAACACTGCAACAGGGTATCAAAATTAGTAAAAGGCACTGGTGGTGCACAGGCTGCAACCTGTAATCCTGATGTGAACGCAACCTGTAATGCTGATGGAGGTGAAATTTCACAAATTTTGTTGGCCAACTCTGCCACTTCCTCTAAAGTACCAGACTGTGATATAATAATTGCCTGCACGTGCGCAGGTAACCTGTTTACCCACATTCCTCTTGAAAATTTCTCGGACACTCCTCCGTCAGCCAATGTGTGAAGGTGCCGCAAAAACAGCGAGGGTTTCCTATCACCTAACTCTTCTCCTACCATTAACTGGCTTATTTAAAGCTCCCGCGAAACAGAAACCCTTTTAGTTAACTGTTGCTTTAGCCTTATGTATTTGTCATTAGCAGGTGGCTTTTTTATTAATTCCTTAACATACCTGTTTTCAAGTTGCGTAACAACAAGATTAAATTTAGTTGAATCCTCGTTAATGCCGGATAACTGGAACTACACTTCCGCTTGCGCGAACCAACAATCGGGATCTTCCGATAATTTTAATCGGGGTCACCAAATGTGGGTTCCTAACTACTTGGGGTGTCCAATCAAACGCGAACTCCACATAAACAAATTTAATATCAGTTTGCACTGATCAATTGGGTTCGGAATATTCGACAGTTCTAGATAGGCGCGGTGTTATAAAGCAAGCGTAAGCGGGCAGAGTGGCACAGGTCTGCCCGCGAGGGAAGCGATTTGCGTTGCACTCGAACGACTGGAAGCCGGTTCCTCGCCGATCACTGACACACACCCGCACCTCTCGCAGGCACCCCGCCTGCCTGGCGCGGCGGTGGGCGTGGTCATGGGACGCCACAAATTTATAACCCTTTAACAATAGTATGCATCAACAGGGCATTTGATTCCCTGGAACACCACTATATATGGGAATCATTAGAACAACAAGGGGTCCATAAAAAGTACATACGCATACTAAAAACGATTAATGGGAAAACACAGCACAAATAAATCAATATCAACGACAGAGAGCATGCAGAAAGAAATAGAAAGAAGAATAGCAAACACATGGAAGAGATTCTGGTCGTTGAGCGAAGTAATGAAAAATAAAGAAATGCCAATGGCAGAGAAACGAAAAGTCTTCAATGGTTGTGCGGAGGAAAGGGTATCATGTTCGTCCAACACAAAGGGAGTCTCCTCCGACCAGGCTAGGTGATCATGCCTGGCGGGCCGCGGCCCAACGGTTGATGTTGGGAAGTCGTATATCCACTAATCGGCGCGAGAACTCTCATAGCACGATGCAGGATTACTAGTTACTTCGTAGTTCAGCTCGTCTTCGCTATATGATGTTGGAGTATGCTTTCACTGTATCTGGAAGTCGCCACATCACTCCCCTCTAAGACCGGAGGTCGATATCTTGATGAGTCAGCTGTCTATGCTCCATTAAGGAGCGTGCCAGGGCCAGTAGTGAGTAGTTCCGGTGAGTCGGAACTGAGTGCCGCAAGTTCCAGTGAGCCGGAACTGTATTCCGGTAGTTCCAGTGAGTCGGAACTGAATTCCGCTAGCTCCAGTGAGTCGGGGCCTAAGTCCACTGGTCCCAGTGAGTTGGGGCGGTTGCTGCGTAGTGGCTGGCTGCTGAGAGATGCCCTTTTTTACGTAGACCGTAGGTGCAGTGTGCTGTGCCTAGACGCTAATGAGGCCGTACTGGTAACCAGGCTGGAGCGGTCGCTGCAGGCGTGTAGTATCCCTGTGAGGCTGTTGATGCTGAGGCTGAGGATGCTGGCTGGCTGAGATTTGATTACTGCTCATTGCTGTAGGAGTGTATACCACGGTGGCGATGATGATGCTGCTGATCTGCCTAACGAAGGCTGCTTCCAATCACGTCAGAAAATTAAAATATCGTTGGACAGTTTATATGCTGAGAGAAAAGAAAGAGAAATGGACCAGAATAATTACGAAATGGTACCCTAGAGAAAGCAGAAGAAGTAGAGGAAGACAACCAAAGAGATGGGAAGATCATTTGAAGCAAGTAGCGGGGCCAGAATGGATACGTAAAGCAAAGGACCGAAACAAATGGAAATCCTTAGAGGAGGCCTTTGTTGAAAGACAAGCTGTTAAGACGAGATAATTGTAAACCGAATGCCGAGAATAAGTTTTAGTATTGTTAATTTAAAGTTTTCTTACCTCTGCTGTTATCATAGATTGTATTCTTAAAAAGTAATGTTTAGTCAAATAAGTTAAAATCTAACAGCAATAAAGGCTTATTTTTCTTTATTGTATTTATTTTATTTAACGATAGTATTTTTTTTTTATTTTTTATTTTTTTTTTATTTATTCTTAGAGAGACTTACAGACATATAACAATGTTGTATCATTAGAATTAAATAATCATATTGCTAATTACAAGTCTCCACATATAGGTACTCTAAAGAGAACTGTCGATTTAGATTGACCAAAAAGTAAAAGTAATATATAAATAATATAATGAAATATATATAATGAGATGCAGATATATAGACATGCTCAAAAAACAAAACAATCAAAATGGTAGGTACAGTTTGAGTGCCGCTTTAGGTTTCAAAAAATGGTTGAGCTAATACCCTTCTAACGGTGTTCACATTGGTGCAAAACAAGTCTATATTGACATTCCATGAAACTTGATTAAAACTATATGCACTTCTTAGAGAAAAAGCATTACGCCTATAGTTCGTTGTTGCAAAAGGTACATTTAATAGGGGCCGTTGTCGAAAACCAATTCTATTTACACTTATTTCTACCTTAGCAACAAGTTCGGGGCAGTCGATGGAGCCTTGAGCAACGTTTATCAAATAACAGATGTCATTGATACAACGTCTTTGCTCAAGTGGTAGAAAATGGAACCTTTTGCATCGGTGGATGTAATCATCTGACCATTGCTGCGCTTTGAAATTCAGAAATCGAAGAAATTTCCTTTGGACACCCTCAATTCGTGACTTATAAATATCATATTGGGGATTCCAAACTTGAGATGCGTATTCTAAGTGGCTGCGTACGAATGAACAATATAGTACTTTAATTGGCTTAAGGGATTTGAAGCAAGTCGTTGTTCTAATTATGAATCCAAGTGCTTTTGAAGCCTTTTTAACAATTTCATCGACGTGCTGGTCATACAGAAGTTTGCTATCTTGTATAATTCCTAAATCCTTAATACTATGGACTTTACTGATTAACTGGTTATTAATTTTATATCCCGTACTTATTATAGATTTCTGACGGGTGAAGGTTACATGTATTCAGACATAATTACTAAATTATGAGTAATTAGGTTTAAGGGCTTTAAAATTATTTATGTATAGCTTATTTCTGTAACAATCGTCCTCGCACTACGAAAATCACGAGTAGTGTTGTTTTACGATTGATGATAATTCCTTCATGTCAAAAAGAATAAACAAATATAGTTAATTAAATATTGAGAAGTAGAATAAAGTAACACTTACTTACACGTAATAATAATGAAGAATATATGAATGAAAAATCAATTAACTTCACCACCTTTCTAATCTACCAACTGCACGGATGCAATGCACGGCGCAATGGTCGAAGATGTCGCCTCGCCACTACGCCGTGCGGGTTGCGTTCGAGTCCGGTTGTTCTTTGTGTTCGTTGTTTAAAAAAATCTAAATTTATAGCTGAAAAGAAAATAAGCAAATAAAACAATAAGATGTACGTACGTAGAAAAGTTTTTGGTCTGAGCAGATCTTTGCTTGAATTGCAGACGCTAGTCTTTAGCAGTACCTACAACTATTGGAGTCTACTGTTAGTCCATAATTTCTCCAAAGAAGGGGTTTCTTTAGAGAATATTCTAAGGAAGGGGAGGGGGGGGGGGGGGGAGTTTGTACTTGAGGTTTTATAGGCACTGGTATGAAACAAAGTTTTATAAAAAAATATTTAGAATAAATTTACAATATTAACATTCGTAACAATGCATGATTTACTCAAATACTATATGTAAATAAAAAAGAGTATGCACTTAAGATTTTGATACATTATGTATTTATCTCTAATGGCATTATATTGTGTAAAAAGTCACGTGTCCATAGATATCTACGGACACGTGAACTTGTACACGATACGATGTATATAAGGAAGGAACTGATTAATTATATTCACTTCTTATTCAAGTAAGATCGGTAAAAACATGTCAGTATTTTTGAATGTAATTGTGTGGTGTTTTCTAGTTGTAAGTTCAAATGAAGCGGCGAGAATATTAGCTGTGTTCCCAGCTCCATCTATAAGCCATCAAGTGGTATTCCGACCGTTAACCCAGGAGTTAGTTAAGCGAGGACATGAGGTTGTCATCATTACAGCGGATCCAGTTTTCTCATCACAAGAAGCACCTGCAAATTTGACAGAAATTGATGTTCACGATATATCATACAAAATATGGAGTGAAACATTCATGACAGCGTCGAAAGGGTCTGAAAATGATTTAGAAGCACAAATACAGACAAGTTTAACGGCCAGTCTAATAATATTTGATGCCCAACTAAAAGATAAACAAGTAAAAAAATTACTTGAAAATAAAAATCAAAAGTTTGATTTGATATTCGTAGAAGCGTGTGTAAGACCTGCACTAGTATTTTCTCATATATATAAAGCACCAGTGATCCAGGTCAGCTCTTTTGGTGCATTATTTGATAATTACCCAACAGTCGGTGCTCCCGTACATCCATTTTTATACCCAGCTGTGATACGCCAAAGACTTAATAATTTAAGCATGTGGGAGAAAATCAAAGAGTTGTATACTACTTTTAAAATAGAGAATTCCCATGAAAGTAATAAACAGTTGGAACATAAAATACTCAAAAAACATTTCGGGAATAGTGTACCCTCCGCGGATGAATTGAACAATAATGTAGATATGTTGTTTTTGAATGTACATCCTCTTTTTGAAGGCATTAGACCCGTACCTCCAACTGTTGTATACATGGGTGGATTACATCAAAAACCTGACAAGGAACTGCCGTCGGTAAGTAGTATATTTTTAAACTTGTTGTAGTAAAATTTAAATTTTGTAATAAAATATAAACATTGCTATTTTTCCCTAAAAATATTGTAACCTTTTTTTTATAAATGTATGTCGCCAAACTGACATAAACCGAAGAAAGACTAAGTACCAAATGTAATTTTATTTTATTACATGAAATTCTATATACTGTCGTGTACACTAATCAAACGATCATTAGTAAACTACTTTTAAATAATAAGAATATTAGCGTACCTACTTTCCAGAAAATATTTTTATAATTAATGAAACATTAATTTAATGATTCTGGATTGTATTGGCTGCTACTGCTGTGTTTTTGCCTTGTTTTGGATTTTTTTTTTGCTGTTTATGATTTTTTGCATTATCTTGATTTACCGATATATTATACAGCTATAAATGACATTGAAATTTCATAAAAAGTAACTGACTTGACATTCAACTAATGTTTTACATTGATGGTGTGTCATATGCTTTGCCTAGCTGTTCTCCCATGAAACTGCATAGTACAACTTCTCTAAAGAGGAAAAACTAGGAGTGATACTACCGCATCGGTCGTTTCTAATTAAAGTAGAAATATTTTATATCTTCTCTTTCTAATCTTCTCTTCAATTACATTTTTTTCTTTCAGGATCTCAAATCGTATTTAGATTCATCCAAAAACGGAGTCATTTATATAAGTTTTGGTACAAACGTAGACCCTTCTCTTTTACCACTTGAAACAATACAAACTTTAGTGGATGCATTCTCAAAATTACCCTACGATGTTTTGTGGAAATGGAATAAAGATGAACTGCCTGGACGCACCAGCAATATTAGAATATCTACATGGTTGCCACAATCTGATTTACTTAGTAAGTTATTTGCACAAGTCAAGCCTTTACCAAATTAACATATTAATATACCAAATTGACTAATTATATTACCAGATTAACTAATGAATTTACCAAATAAACCAAATTATTTATCAAATTCACTAATTTATTTTCCAAATAAAGTAATAAGTTTATCGAATATTTTACACCTGTTCAATGTTATTATAATGATACTTTTTTTTTTTACAGAACATCCGAAAATCAAGTTATTTATAACACAAGGAGGTCTCCAATCAACTGACGAAGCAATAACAGCTGGAGTACCACTGATTGGAATGCCTATGTTGGGGGATCAGTGGTTCAATGTAGAAAGATATGAGTACCACAAAATTGGTATTAGACTTGATATGCAGACTCTTACTGTGGATAAGCTGGTGAACACAATCAATACTGTCATTGAAGATAATAGGTAAGTTTATATAATAAAAATCATTATTAAGATTTTTATTAATTACCAGTTATATTTATTTTATTGACTGACCTGTTGGTCTAGTGGTTAGTGACCCTGACCCAGATGTAGTAGGTTCGATTCCCACTTAGGACAAATTATTGTGTGATGAGCATGATCATTTGTTCCGTGTCTGGGTGTAATTTATCTATTATATGTATGTATATAGAAATATATAAGTATGTTTATCAGTCTGGTTGCCATAGCACACGCTCTACCTAGTTTGGGATCAGACGGCCGTGTGTGAGATGTGTGAAGTTATTAATATTACTTTATAACTCCTACAGATAGACAACTACTTTAGTAAAGAAGTATTCCTGTATCGCGTTTATCTTAACAAATATACAAATTACAATTACATAGGCTCTAACCAAAACTCACAGGCAATGCCAACAGCGATCAAGGCAGTAGCAGTAGGTGTGGCGCAGTACTTTTGCCCGTAAATTGGTTTTGAATTAGAAATTAAATAGAAATGTCTCAATGGAATAAATATATGCTGTTATAATCATTTATTAAATCTACTAGTGTTAAACACTTGTAATCATTACTTTAACTAGAATAAAAACTAAGTAACTAAATAAAATTATATATTAAGCAGATACATGACTAGCCTTTCGAGTGAAATCTAGGTACATATAAACATACCTATAACATCTTAGAAAAAAGTGTTATTAAGTTTAATAAATAGTACAGAAATAACTGGATGTTACTAATCCCCTTAAAATAAATTGAGCTTATTTTATTTTTATTTTTTTATGTTTAAAATAATGGAAACAAGTTACACATGTTTAGGTATCGGAATTCTTCCAGACAACCTTTGTACGGATATTGTCCAATATAAATTTAGGGTTGTCTATAGTATGGGCCAGCTGTCCCGTCGCCGTGGCAAAATAACTCATAGACGGAGAAAGGCACCTCATCGGCCTCAGTGCTGTCCGGTTTTCAGGTCTGGAAACCAGGCCTATGAGGTGCTATAGGTACCTGGCGCTGGGCCACACCCGTTCCGCATGCACCAGTGCTTTTGACTGCACTGGACTCTGTTTCAGATGTGGTCATCAGGGACATGTCTCAGCTAATTGTTCCGCCGCCCCTCATTGTGCCGTTTGTACGGTGGCCAACCTGCCTGCCAGCTACATGACGGGGCGTGAGGTTTGCAGGCCAAATAGAAGGGTTTCTGTGCCACAAAAGGGCGTAAGCCCATCGGCCCAGGCTACCCCTCCATTTGTTTCACGACCGCCGTCAACGATGGAGGCTGTAGAGAGGACCCAGTAAATGGATCAAGTCTCCAGCCTCATTGTCCAGACAAACCTGAACCACTCTGTCGGTGCGCAGGATCTTTTCCTGCAGACCATGGCGGAGCGGTCAGTTAGTGTATTCGTAGCCGCGGAACCCTACCATGTTCCTCCGTGCTCCGTGGCAATCGTCAGCTCCGCGGCGCCTCATTCCCCACCATTGTCGCTAAGAGACAATGGATCTGGATATGTTGCCACTGAATGGGGGGGAGTCACGCTCTACGGAGTCTATTTCTCAACCAATCGGAGTCTGGCCGATTTCGAGGTCTTCCTTAACAACTTAGAGACCTCGTCGTCGTCTAGGCATGCGCTCGTGCTCAGGGACGCAAAGTCTACTGCGTGGGGGTCCCCCAGGACGGACGCCCGCAGCGAGGTGGTGGAAGAGCGGACAGCATCAGTGGGCCTCTGGCTCCTCAAAAGAGGCTCTACCAATGCGACAGCAGGTGGGGTCAATAGTTGACCTTTCGTTTACTACCCCTGCCCTCGCTGCACGAGTAAGGAACTGGTGTGTCCTGGAAGAGGTTAAGACGCTCTCGGATCACCTACATCCGATTCGAGCTCTCCCAGACCCAGGACCCCAGAAGGGGGTCCGCGTTGGGCTGTGGGTAAACTGAATAGGGATCGTCTGAAGGAGGAGGCCATCGGTCAGTCTTGGCTATATCCTCCTCTACCTCCGGCTGAGGAGGTAGATGTTGGGGCTAGCCACCTTTGCAATGCGTTTACGCAGGTGTGCGATGTAGTCATGCCCCGAATTCACCGACGAAGGGGGTATATTGGTGTTCCCAACAGCTCACGGAACTCCGTGCGGCCTGCATTCGTGCCCAGAGGGCAGACGGTTCCCTGAATGCTGGAAAAGAGCCTACAGGCCCATCGTATTGCTGGACGAGGAGGGTAAATTTTTTGCCCGCATCGTCCGGCATCTTTTGCGAGGTCGGCCCCGATTTGTCGGACGTCTAATAGATATAGATAGACGCTGTGCTGCGCCTGAGGGCTGTGACTGAAGAGGTGGTGAGCTTTGGTGATGTCCTGTTGGCGATGCATTCAGTAGCCTGCCATTAAGCTGCATCAGGGAGGCGCTCCACTACCACGGGGTGCCAAAGTATTTGAGGCGGCTGGTGGCAGACTACTTAGAGGAGCATACCGTTATCTACGAGGACCAAGAAGGAAATCTGAGACTTTGGCCTATGTCGTGCGGTGTTCCACAGGGCTCTGTTCTTGAACCGCTCCTGTGGAACATGGGGTACGACTAGGCCCTCCGTAGTGACTTCCCCCCCGGGATGGGTGTCATTTGTTACGCTGACGATACTCTCGTCACAGCCCGGGGGTCAAATTTTCAACAGGCAGCGCGCTTGGCCACTAGAGGAGTCTCTCTGATGGTCGAGCGCATCGAGGCGCTAGGCTTACGGCTGGCCCTGGAAAAGATGGAGGCCCTCTTATTTCATGGGTTTCGTCGTGGTCCATCCCCTGGCGACTCGATTGGGATTGGAGGTGCGCGAGTAACAAGAGGGCGCTCGCCAAGCCACCGTGGCTCGTTGGTCGTTCCAGCTGGAGGCTCCACGCACTGGCTTTGCCGTCGTGGAGGCGCTCCAGCCGCTCATCAACGAGTGGGCACGTCGGCAGTACGGGACCCTTTCCTTCCGACTGACGCAGGTTCTTTCTGGACATGGCTGCAGTCGGTCGCTAGGAGAGAATTGAGTCCCATCTGTCACCACTGCGTCTGCAGCTAGGATTCGGCTCAACATACGCCAGCGGTATGCTCCGCTTGGGCAACGCAGCGTCGAGCCCTCGCTGCAGTAAACGGAGAGGACCTGTCGCTACCGGCCGTCATACACTCCATGGCCGGTAGCGACAGGAATTTTACCGCGGTCGCAACCTTCTGTCTGTTTAACATGTATCACATTTCAAAGTCTTAATACAAATCATAATAATTTAATACAAAACGAATGAAATGTTGCATTATCAGTAAGAAATCACAAGATTATCACAATATACTTCTTTCTAATACATTATTTGAAAACCGCACCATAACTGATTTTCATCAAATTAATATGAACGACGAAATGCCTTAAAGACAAACACGCTTCACAAAAGTATAATGTAACGTAAATTTATTCAGTCAATCACTCAAGACAGCCAGAAATCAAGTTCTTAATTTTAAGATTGACATCAAGTGATATGCTCTTAATACTAGTTTCTCATTAATAACTGGAGAGCGTATCAGCTAGATTGTTCTTAAAGCTGGTTTTGAGTACGATTTATAAATATACATCCTACTATCAACACCACTTTATATTTACTAAAATCACATTAAGTGTTTTTTTTATTAAATCTACTAGTTAAAAAACACAATACTCGTATGTATGTTTATTGAACACTTCCTATTTCATTCACAACGAATTTCATTTATTTAAATAAAAAAATACAGGCTGTAAGGAACACCGTACCAATTCCTGAAATAGTGTATTCAGACTATCATTCTGAGTCGAAAATCATGGTAATTTTCTGCAAAAAAACACACACACAGACACACATAAATACATACCCACAAACAGTCACACACACACACACACACACTCATACGCACACACACACACACACAAACACAAACGCATACCCACGAACACACACACACATACACCACCCTAATACAACTCACACTACTATCACAAACCTAGTTTGATACTCAAGTACCAAAGTAATTTTAATACTGTAGGTGGGCAGCCCATTAGTTCAAGAAGAGCGCCGAGTCACAATACTATATAGATAACATTACCGTGACATAATAATATGATTAAAACCTAAAGTAATCGTGAGAAAGCTATGCATCGGCATGTATGGGCCGGCTCGACCGGAGAGATACCACGTCCTCACAGAAAACCGGCAGTGAAGCAATGTTGCATTGCAGTCATTTACCATCAGGTGACACGTCTGCTCGTTTTCCCCCTATACCATAAAACAATAAAACAAAAGGTAAGTGTTGTTGTTGAATTTATGCGAATTATATTTTCGCTGTTCATTACGAATTTACCTAACACAAATATTTTACTTTAATCAGTTTACAAAAAATCTTAACAAATTATACACCTAAACCTTCCTTTTGAATCACTCTGTCTATTAGTGCAAACCGTATGAAAATAAATTCAGTAGTTTTTCAGTTTATTGCGAGCAGACAGACAGACGCGGTGGGGGACTTTGTTTTATAATATGTAGTGATAATTAGTAATATAATATAGTTGCCAGTTACATAAACAATTATCGAAAATATTAAACTCCGTCCTTTTTTAGCATCTTTGACGTGTGATTTTTAAACTTTTAAATGAGCACGTAGCGTGTTGACTTTTAAAGTGATCAAACGCGACTACATGAAAAGCGCACCCAAACGGCACGGTGGGTGCTCATAATATATGGTGAGGGCGTTTTTGGCGTTGATTGCGTATCTAACGTTTTCATAAATCAATGTTACTACTCTTTTGCTTCTACTGTAAACTCCTTTTTTCGAACGATCTTAAAATGTGTAGGGTATAATTTTTTTGGTTAATAAATTAATTCTGTTTCCAGTTTCCGTCGTAACATCATACAACTCAGAAAATACATACGTGATGAACCTATGCGTCCGCTTGATAGAGCGGTGTGGTGGACTGAATACGTGCTGCGACACGGAGGAGCTAAACATCTGCGCTCACCTGCTGCTAACATCTCCTGGGCAGAGTACTTAGAACTTGAACTAGTTTTTACAGTACTAGTGATATTATTTGCAATAGCTGCATTATTTATAACAGCTATAAGATATATCTACAAATTTACTTTAGGGAACAACGTTACTGTTAAATTTAAAAGTGCCTGATAAGTTTATAAACATATTATCTACGAATTTACGGGAATTAACGCGATCACGAAAAGGTATTACATACCTCTGAATTGATTCCCGTAAATACGTATATAATATTATATCATGGAACGCGAAAGTTTAAAAGTTAATAATAACGTTGTGTTTTAAGAATATTTTATGTAAAATCCTTGAATACATATCTGTTATTTTTAAGTGTTTGTTAGCTTGTAGCGTGTACTATGGGTTCTAAAACACGCTTAAAAATAGTTCGAATCTTTTGTTTTGTCATAACATTCTGATTACTCATGGTCAATAACTGGAAAACTGTTGTCCCACGTAATATGTGTAGGTTATATCATTATGTCCACGCATAAACATACTTAGATACATTTGTTTTTTTTATAATAATAATAAAAACTCCACATATCTCACACACGGCCGTCTGATCCCAAACTAGTCAGAGCCTGTACTATGGTAACCACACTGCTGATAAACGTACTTATATATTTCTAAATACATACATATTTTAGATAAATTACACCCAGACACAGAACAAATTATCGTGCTCATCAGACAATTATTTATCCTGGGTAGGAATCGAACCCACGACCTCTGGCTTAGCAGTCACGGTCACTAACCACTAGACCAACCAGCCAGTCTTTTTGTAAATACTATATACTATATACAAGTATTTATGTTACGTAGAAAGAAAAAAATAAGGAAGTGTCTAAATAAAACAGAAAAGTGTAGCAACATATTTTTCATCATTAAGTTTTATGTTACAATTTATGAAGTATAAATAAGTACATACAGGCAAGACTTTCACATTATTACAATTTTCAACACGTTTTTTGAAGAATGCACCAGTCATAGAAGTCAGTCAGAGCCCAAAAACATTGGCGTTGTATTAAAATAAAAATAATTTTGTGAAAATAAAGTTATTTTTTTATTTGTACTGAACACTTACAGGGGGGGCATGAAAATATTATTCATGGTTCAGGGAGGCTCGGCAATTTAAAGGTTGGGAAACCCTGCTCTAGACCATCAGGCCATTCATTTTGTCTTCATTATAATGAAGGATAGATTTATAATTCAAGTAATGTACAGTATATCATTATTAACACTCTCCACATTATCAAATTAACTTTATTGCACACTAACTATATATATAGCTGTATAAGTACAATTTTTTAAATAAATAATCAAAAATTATAGCACCTATGGATTAAAAGAAACGTGCGTTATATATTACACTGAACGTGTTTGTGTATATAACACCTCGTTGTACACTAATTGTGGTGCACATCCCAAAAGTGCCTAAACAAGTTTTCCCTTCAAAAATATTAAGAGTAGGTATTGAATTATCATTTATTTAATGCCTCTATTAATGATTTTGTAAGCCTCAATTACAAAATCACTATTTCTTTCGTCGTAGAGTATTTTAATATCAATTAGCTTCATGATAATATCAGAGTGACTAGAGTAAAACTTATCTCATTGAGTAAATTACTCTTGAACTTGAACAAATAGTTATATGATAAGAATATGCTTATTCATGGCACATATGCAAGTTTAAAGTATAGCGTCATCGTCACGCAGATATCGAAATTCGACCGTCTTTTTATTTTATTAACCGACGAAAAAAAAAGGAGGTTCTCAATTCGACCGTATATATATATATATTTTTTATGTATGTTCAGCCCTCACTCCGTTATTTAGTAACCGATTTTGATTATTCTTTTTTTTGTTGGATAGGGTATACCTCAAGGGTGGTCCCATGTCAAGGAAGTCAGGATCTGATGATGGGATCCTGATAAAATTGAGAGAAACCCTCAAAATTGTAGGAACGAATAGTGTTTCTGTTTACTTTTGATTACTTTATCAGGTATTTGCGTTTAGAAATCATCACTTCATGTAGCTGAGCTGATGATGAAAAAAATCATGAAATAAAAATCTTTTTAACAAAAATTTAACGACGTAGAGCTTACGTAGGTACATATAAAATTTTGATAGTTAATCAGTTTGTTGTTTGGCGCCGACTCAAAATTAGTTTATATAAAATTTGATAGTTTATGTAAATAAGGTCAATACTTAAGACTTAAAGTTTATTTATTTTTTGCTTTTTAGTTCTTTTCGTCGGTTTAATTTTTTGTTAAAAAGATTTTTTTTTTATTACTAATGTCAATAAAGTTATTACAATTTTTTTCGACTCTATTTATGCATTTAGACATACAGATGATCTATTAAATTCTTTCAAAAGCACAAAAGCCTCCTGGGGCATTCTCGCAAACTTGCCCATTGTGTGGCCTGAGTGGCTACACAATGGGCGCACTCACATTTTCATCCTTTGCACAGAGGACTGTCTGTGGCATGCATGTTGAAGAGATGCCAATTCAGGGCCAAATGGCCCGTAATGGTTTTTAAAAACTACTCGGATAATATGGGCGGGGTTGAATGTGTTCCAAAAGGCTTCGATCGCATGGAACAGATCCAGCCCTTGCGCGCCCTCCTGTTCAGAGGGCGTGCACGGCGAATGGCCGTGGGAGCGAGCGCAGCTCGTGTAGATCCCTATGACAAGTCTAGAGAGTTTCCTTCCCGTGGTTGCAGCCTGTTTTTAATCTGGTTCCTTATGAAAGAGACGTAACAGAAACATCCAGTCCCAATTTCATCCTCTACATACCCATCCTCGTGTTCCTTCCACATAGTTTGATTAGTAAGTGCATTACCAGGAAAATTGGATTGAACGATCTTGACACTGATTCTTTTTTTTAATATGTAAATATTAAGTATTTATCAGTAAGTAGTGTATTCTAATAGATTTCTGAACACTATATACGGGGGTCACACTGAAAGTTTTTAGAAAATAAAAAACGGAATGATATAGAAGTCTATTAATATTTTTATTGCTTTGCCAAGTTTCTATGCACCGTCACATTCGATGGAACCATTGACTGAAGCAGTGAGCCCACTCTTCTTTAGTGATCTCTTCCACGCCTTTTTCTTCTTCAGTAAAACGAATTCCTCTAAGTTTATCTCTTATTTTATGTAATTTATCAATATATGTTTTAGAAATATATAAATATTTTTATCAGTAGTGTGACGGCCGTGTGTGAAGTTATAATTATATTTTAGTTTAACTAAAAGTCACAAGGTGCCAGGTCGGGACGGTAAGGAGGATGACTCACTAGCTATACACCTTCGATAGACAAATATTGGAGCGTTGTCGTGGTGGAGGAGGAGCGCTGCTGTCTAAAATTTTCCAAGACAACTGGTAGACAAAGCCTGCAATATACTCGTAATATACATATAATAATAATCATACCAATCTGCAATAATCAATTACCAACTAATTTATTAACCAATTTTATCATCTAGAATTATTGTTGTGAAATGACCCGTCCGTCCAAAGAATGAGGCAATCAGCTTTTTCCCTTGATTTCTGCCCTTTTTTACTTTTGTCGGCAAATCTTTTAATGGAAGCATCTATTGTTTCGGGTTTGTAACAATATGTCGAGCTTTCATCACCTGTGACGATGTCATATGCAGCATTCGAGTCATCTCCGTCATACTTTTCAAGCATTGAGCGGCATTTGTGAGGCATTGGAACATGAAAAACGCGTTTTTATCTTCCAACAAATTATGAGATATCCATCTAGTACAACGCTTCGATGCCTGCCTGTTCATGTAAGACTTTTTGTACTAAAGTGATACCAATGCCTAAAGCTGCCCGAAACTATTGATATGTCACCCTTTTATCAGCTTCTATCATTAGCCGCATAGCACTCACATTATCTTCAGTAGTCGCTGTAGAAGGACGTCCTTCTTGAGAATCATCTGTAAGTTTGCTTCGACCACGTTTAATCTCACTAAACCAGTTGTAAACAGTAGCACGAGAGATAGGGCGGAGATAGGGCTTCGTAATGAGATGCCAATCGAAGTCTATCGTAACATTGTTGTTGAATAAGACCGCAACGAAAGTCGTAATAAATCATTGAGCGATAATTTTCTCTAGTCAAATCCATTACGATGCACGACAGAAACCTTTTGAATTGCCGCCAATTTGTAAAAAAAATGACATATGAAATCATTAAACATCTACAGATTCCCAAAGAGTTCCTTATTCAAAATTTATATAATTTTTTGAAATTTGGAAATGGAATTTGGAATATGCATCATAGTCTGATGTGATATATATTAAGAAAGATTTAAGCTACATTTTATCCCGAAATTTTAAAGGAATCCTTAAGAGAGCGCTGGCATAGCTGCGGCTGACAGGCTTGGTAGAAAATAAACGTAGATTTAAATCATTCAACTACAAGTTACGCAACAACACATAACATACATAACGCACATAACACGCTACCTTACAACGTTCAAATCACTTCTTGATCTTGTCACGACTCATAGAATATAATATCATAAAACAAAGTAAACATAGACCATTTTAAAAAGGAACTAATCGTCTTATCTTATCCATTTTCGTTCCATCGATGAATGAATCAATGAATAAAATGAAGGTACATACACTTTGCGTTCGCGCGGCGCGGTTTCCCTTCCATTGTCATAGACAAGGGAGGTGGAGACGCTAGTGAAGTACTGTATATGCGAGCCACACAGATTAAATATGACAGTATTTGATCTGTTGCCGGCCCGCAAATCGATCGACCTAAAATTTATTTATTTATATGTCATTGAAATATAATTTGCTGGTTTGGTGTTCAAAGTATGTTTAAATCTGTATGTATGTATATGTATATCTGTATGTATCTGTGTATATATACTTATATATGTTATTTTGATTATTATTAATTTCTTTTAATTTCTTATAATATTGTCTGTATTGTATCAAGTTCAATCAATTGTATCACACCTCTATGACCTCTATAAGCATCTCGCTGCACTACTTACACGACCAGACTAACGTTTGTTGTATTTGTCATTTTTACGATACACACATACATAATAGGCTCGTGATGTTGCCGGGCGCAGGCCCTATCATAATACCAGCGCTGCAGTCTCACAGGCTGCAGCAATATGCTGACATAGGTGCCTTTTCTGGGATTGCACAGGGCACTTTAATTACTACGGATATATTTCTTTTTTATTTCTTTTTCTGTAAAAATTGTGTCCGGTCCTGTGAATGTAAGAACAAATGTTTCTCTTTCTTTCTCTCTCTCTTTCTTTCTTTCTATCACTCAACTAGAAAATCAATCTAGAACTCCACTTCCATTTGTAGTTTTTAGTCAAATGAAGAAGATGATGAAGATAAAAAGGTATTTATTATAAAATCTCCCTTCCAGCCTTTCCATTCCATCTTGTTCAATAAAATTGTTTTCGATTTTCTTTGGTGTTTGGTTTGGTGGGACAGCCACTGGGCCGGTTCGACTCCGCTTGATACCACGGCCTCACAGAAAACCTGCAGTGAAGCAATGGTTGCATTGCATTTCGCCGCGTGAGTGAGGTTACCGGAGGCCCTAACCCTTCCTCTCTCCCCCCTCCCCCCTCTCCCCTCATACAACTCTTCCCCTCTCCCCCATTCTCCTACTCCCACCTTAAAGGGCGGCAACGCACTTGTGACTCTTGAGTTGCAGGTGTCCATGGGATAGTCATTTACCATCAGGTGACCCGTCTGCTCGTTTGCCCCCTATACCATAAAAAAAAAACCAACTTGTGTTAAAACTTATTTTGCTAATAATTAAATATCTCTGGCAGACCTATTTACATTTTTCTTAGTAACTTTTTACTTCATTATGCCCTAAATTATCTCTATCGGATTTAATGTGCAACGGTAACGTTTTGTAACTTAAGTAACTTGGTAACTGCGATGCAATAGGAGTATTGTGTACATTAAAATGTGTGTATTCGTGCGCACGCCTAAAACAGGTGTGCGCACGAATACACACATTTTGATACACGAGTATGAGATAATAATAATATAAAGATATTATCTCATATTCGTGCCCATGCCAGTTTTGTTTACGCCATTGATAATAATCGTATTGAACATTATTTGCGCGGAACCATTTTTTATATCAGCAATACGATTAGTTAAAGTGGGTGAGCGGTTAGTAAATCTGCACAGAATGATAGCTAACGTTATCCAAACAAACATTTTGTGAAGGTTTTCAAATATTTGGAAAAAATCTTGTCACCTATTTTGTAAAATTATCCTTATTCAAATCGTGGTGATAGTCAATAAAATGATGGTAGATAGATGATAAACTTTTTGGCCTCTACACCAGACGACTTTGTCCATGTCGCGCCAAGTGAAATACTTTTAACTGGACATGCAACATCTTTGCTTTGCACGTCAACTTGTTCACAGAACATGAACCATGAATGAATGGTTTCATCTTTTTGTTTTGTTTCATTTTCTTCGATAAATCTACCTAAAAGTATATATATATATATATATATATATATATATATATATATATATATATATATATATATATATATATATATATATATATATATATATATATATATATACATATATATATATATATATATACGTACATACATATATAAATATATGTATGTACTTCAATTTTACCGGCACGATAGAGGTCGCAATTATACACCGATTGCTTTCAAACTTGGACGACAAATCAACAGGGCAAAAAATTAAGGTTAAGTTCGTGAATAGGAGATATTCCCCCAAAGGGGGGGACTGGGGGGCACTTTTCAAAAATCAGTTTTTCAGCATAACTTTTTGGACCGTTTAACATTAATAGCATGCCCATAGTAAATACCAGCATGTTTTAATATGAACCCTAAATGATTCCATTCTTAACTTGGGGCGGGGAGGGGGGCAAACCAAAATTTGTTGGAAAAAAATTCATAGCTCCGAAACTGTAAACCTTTTTACAATCGGTAATATTTTTAAATGAAAGCTAATTTTTTATTTTACTGTACAATGTAGACACTTAAAATTTTTAATGCGACTTATATTTTTGGAGATAAAATTAAAAAACACGAAATCTACCTCTGCGGGCCTGCTGCGGGCCCGGTTTTTTTTAATGCATACTATATATTTTTATTTCTTCAGATAAATCTGGAGTGCAACCACTTACAGATTTGTGTTGGCGAGTTTTTATCCGACTACAAAGACAACGTCAGGGTTCAAAGATGAATCATAAACTTAGTATAGTGTACTAAGTTTATGATTCCACTCAAGAAATATGCTTGTAATTTTTTTAACTACGTGATATCGCGATGACATCTTTACAGCAACTTCTAATGTCTAGAGAGTTTTTTTAACGGTAAAGTATGGGGAAATTCAGATCAGAAGGAGATAGTTGGAAACTTTTTAGTAACCATTTCAACTGTTTCTCTGAATACAATTTTGAAATATTTAAATATTTGGTCAAGCATGAAATTTTATGTCATTGTTTTTTTTGTTTCGTGTAAGGAACCAAAAAGTCCGCTTGCTAATCCCGGACTTGTAGTGTCATGTTTTAGAATAAATGTAGTAGATTTGGTCAAGTTTGTCTAAATTTCAATAACAGCGTTAATAATAAAATAGTCTCGATATCAAAATCACGAATATTTTCACCGCAGAGTATTTAAAAATAGTTTATCTTCATAATGATATTAGAGCAACTATTAAAACTTATCTCTTACTTATATCTCAATCTCTAAATTATTCTTGAAGGTGAACTAAGAATTCTGTGATAAGACTATGACATAATCATAGCACATGCGCAAGTTTAAAGTATAGCGTGACTTGCACGCAGATATCTAAATACGACCGTAACTCATTAAAATGAAACAAATAACATGTAAAGCAGACTAAAAATATTTACATACACCTATACTAAAATAAATATACCGACTACGTGGGATACACTGAAAGGATTGCGTAACTTATTAATAAAACAATTTACATGTAAAGTAATATATCTACTGCTTTTCGAAGCATTCTCCATTACATTTTAAACACTTTTCATTCGGTCAAACCATTTTTAAAAACATGAGGACCATTGGTCTAGCGGCATGTTTTTCACGTGCTGGTTGAAAGCTATCATGGCCTTTTCCGGCCCCGTAAATGTCATAACTCTGAAATCTTTAATTTTTGGGAAAATAAATAAATTGCATGGTGCTAGGTCTGGACTATGTGCGGGATGGGTTTTCAAAAGCCAAAAACTACTTGTCTTGTTCGCGGTGTGCGCAGGAGCATTGTCATGCACCATATACAGGTAAATAGGATGCAATTTCTTGGTTGTTTTTCCTTACTTTTTCTAAGACACTGGACAAACAAATGGTCTTGTACCACTCAGCATGAACACTTTTATTTTTCAAGTGGGATCGTGTAGACAGGACCCGTCCGAAAGAAAAAAAAACGCAATAATTTGTTTGAGTACGTTTCTCACCTGCCTCAATTTTGTTTATTGATGGATCACTAGCTCTACGTTTTCAGAAGGCAAAAATGACTTTGTCTTGTTCGCGGTTTGTGCCGAAGCATTGTCATAGTGCAATAGGATGCAACTTCTTACTCGTTTTTCCCTTTTCAAAAACACTGGGCAAAAAAATGATGGTGTACCAGTCAGAATTAACTGTGTTTTGATCTTCAAGTGGGATCGTGCAGACAGGACCCGTCCGGGAGAAAAATCATAATAATTTTTTTGCTTACGTTTCTCACCTGCCTCAATTTTGTTGGCTTGCTGTCACCTTCAAATATCCATACAGAAAATTGTTGCTTTCTTTCCGGCATGTTACAATTTATTCATGTTTCATTTCCTGTCACAATGGCATACACAGCATTTGAACGTCCGTGATCGTACTTTAACAACCTTTTTTTACACCAATCAAAATAAGTCCGTTTTTGTTCTGGGGTGAGTTCATGAGGAATCCAGGGGCAACAAAGTTTTCTAACTTTTGAATGTTGATGTAAGATTTTTTGAATTTGGCTCATACCAATCCCCAAATATCCTCGAATTTCATCATCGAGAGAAACACGGCCACGATCAAATTCTGCGTACCAACGGCTTATGGTGCTCCAATGAGGTGTTTCTCTTCCAAACGAATTTCAAAGACGAGCAGTGCAGTCTTGCAGAGTCAGTTTACATCATCTGTATCCAACAACCCTATGGAACTGCCTAAGAGATTCTGCTGTAGGTTATAATTAGAGATCGGATATTCGGATGCATATTTACCTAAAGTTGAGATATTGGCTATTATGGAAAGCACTTTTTTATCGAAAGAATCCCGCGATTCCAGGAAATTAAAATTTAAGTGTGCCTATACTCCGTGAGACGTAATAAACCCCAGTTTGACACAAATGACACTTGCTCTGTTACAACGTATAATGGTTGCTTTTCCCTACTTTTATTGTCACTGATTTTTGACGAAGCAAAAACAACCTTATTACGTTATAACAAGTGTCAAATCGGGCCTATTAAACCCCAGGAAATGTAAACATTTTGTAAGAGTGCGAATGAGACGGCAAATTATACTAGCTTGTGCGCAAGTAGGGACGCGACAATACAACTGCATTCGTAAATAAAAATATACTTAGAAGCCGCTTCCATAATTTGTTATCCAAAAAATAACTTTAGGTAAATATGCATCCGATTATCCGATCTCTAGTTATAATACAAGGGCGGATTAAAGTGTGTTTGTTGTATTTTCTGAGCTAGTTCACTACCAATACCATTTAGAATTAAAAGAGAGTTACTGATACGTTATTTAAGCAAAAACGTAAAGTAAGGTGGTTGAATAAGTCGTTTCGATCGTATATGTCGTTCACTACATACCCTTGTTTTTATTTTTAAGTAATTCGGCTTTCGTGTGTTGCGTTTTAAGTTTTTTAAGTAAATTATTGCAGATGTGGCGATATTTAATATGATGTTTGTGAAAATCAACCATATTCATATGTTTTATTTAATTCCCAGTATAAGTTGAACTGTCATACTTAGACTTGAAGTACCATATCAGGTCAACATAATATATTGGACGCTTGTAGCTTAATGTAGCCGTTTTCATTTCACGCATTTTTTTAATTTGTAACACATATTGTTTAAAAATGTAAGCATTTTGCATTTCTTCTATATGTAATCTTTAAATATGAAAAATATCACGTTCTGGGGTTAGCAAAACTTTCTTAAAAATGCGTACAAATTCTCTAATCAAAGCAAATGTCAAAGTACAAATTCTCTATTCTACCTAAAGTATTTACATCAGTGTAGGAGTTTAGTTAGGCTAACGTCTTTCGTCGGTTTAATTTTTTGTTAAAAAGATTATTTTTTAATTGTGGAATTAATCTATACAATCTAATGAAATTGTAACTGGTCGATGTATGTACATTAGCGATAATTAAAAAAACATAATATTGAGTGGTCATTAATAACTAATCAAGGAGTAATAGAACCCAAAATATTTTTATTTTTGTTTTTCTGTCTGTCTGTCTGTCGCTATGATTGAATTTGGATGCGGTTTTCACAGCTATATAGCTGGAGGTTTAACTTAAAATTATGTTTCTTCTTGATACGCCGCCTAGAAGCCGAGTTATCTATACAAAACATCCCCGACTCGAAAATCCTTTCAACTAATAGAAAAGAGCTGATGATTTTCGAACAGCTGAATAGATTTTGCATGTGAGTGCGTATTTCCAGTGAATCTGAATTATATTCGTCTAGTTCCAGTGAGTCGGGACTGAAGTCCGCTGGTCCCAGTGAGTCCCGGGCTGCGTCCGGTGCTGAAGGCGTGTGGTATCCCTGTTGAGGCCGAGGATGCCGGCTGGCTGAGACTTGATTACCGCTCATTGCTGTAGGAGTGTAGACGACGATGGCAATGATGATGCTGCGTCATCGGGGTCACTACTGTGGAAGAACGGGTGTTATGTCCCTCCAACACAAAAAACCTTCAACCAGACTAGGTGGTCATGCCGGCGGACCGCAGCCCAACGCTGGACGTTGGGAAGTTGTAAATATAATAATCTGCACGAGAACTTTCTTTGCGCTCGTCGAGTCTGGGTGTTGTTTGTGTGAGTTGTGTAAATTATCGGGAAGCCTGCACGACATATGATTACTAATAACGTGGTAGTTGTTTTTAAATAGTAGTACCTACAACTATCGGAATCTACTGTTAGTCCAGAATTTCTCCAAAGAAGGGGTTCTTTGGAGAAATTTCTAAGGAAGATGGGTGAAGTTGAGGTTTTATAGGCACTACAAACAAAGTTTTATAAAAGAATGAGAGGCATAGTTAAGCTGAATCATGATTTGGAATAAATATACGGTCACGTGAACTTGTACACGATATGATGTATAATGACGTATGTTTACATCGTATTATATATAAGAAAGCAACTGATAATTATAGTCACTTCTTATCCAAGTAACATCGGTGATAACATGTCAGTATTATTCAATGTAGTATTGTGGTGTTTTCTAGTTGTAAGTTCAAATGAAGCGGGGAGAATATTAGCTGTGTTTCCAGTTCCATCTATAAGCCATCAAGTGGTATTCCGACCGTTAACCCAGGAGTTAGCTAAGCGAGGACATGAGGTTGTCATCATTACAGCGGATCCAGTTTTCTCATCACAAGAAGCACCTGCGAATCTGACAGAAATTGATGTTCACGATATATCATACAAAATATGGAGAGAAACATTCATGACAGCGTCCAAAGGATTTCAAAATGATTTAGGAGCACAAATGCAGACAATTATAAATTCCGGTCTTATAATTCTTGATGCCCAACTAAAAGATAAACAAGTAAAAGAATTTCTTGAAAATAAAAATCAAAAGTTTGATTTGATATTCGTAGAAGCGTGTGTAAGACCTGCACTAGTATTTTCTCATATATATAAAGCACCATTGATCCAAGTCAGCTCTTTTGGTGCATCATTTGATAATTACCCAACAATCGGTGCTCCCGGGCATCCATTTTTATACCCAGCTGTGACACGCCAAAGACTTAATAATTTAAGCATGTGGGAGAAAATCAAAGAGTTGTATAATACTTATAAATTAGAGAATTTTTATGAAAGTAATAAACAGTTGGAACATAAAATACTCAAAAAACATTTCGGAAATAGTGTACCATCGGCGGATGAATTGAACAATAATGTAGATATGTTGTTTTTAAATGTACATCCTCTTTTTGAAGGCATTAGACCCGTACCTCCAACTGTTGTATTCATGGGTGGATTACATCAGAAACCTGACAAGGAACTGCCGTCGGTAAGTAGTATATTTTTAAACTTGTTGCAGTAAAATTTAAATTTTGTAATAAAATATAAACATTGCTATTTTTCCCTAAAAATATTGTAACCTTTTTTTATAAATATATGTCGCCAAACTGACATAAACCGAAGAAAGACTAAGTACCAAATGTAATTTTATTTTATTACGTGAAATTCTATGTACTGTCGTATACAGTAATCAAACAACCAATAGTAACAATTAGATTAAATAATAAGAATATTAGCGTACCTACTTTCCAGAAAATATTTTTATAATTAATGAAAACGATGCTGGATTTTAATGTTTGTTACTGCTGTATTTTTGCTCTGTTTTTGGATTTTTTGTTACTGGTTGTGATTTTTTGCGTTATTTTAATTTATACAGCTATAAATAACATTGAAATTTTATAAAAAGTAACTGATTTGACTTGACAGTCAACTACTGTTTTAAATTGATGGTGTGTCATATGCTTTGCCTACCAATTCTCCCATGGAACTCCATAGTAAAACTAGGAGTGGTACTCCCGCACCGGTCGTTTCTAATTCGAGTAGAAATCTTATATATCTTTATTTTCTAATCTTCTCATCAATTACATTTTTTTTCAGGATCTCAAATTATATCTAGATTCATCCATAAACGGAGTAATTTATATAAGTTTTGGCACAAACGTTGACCCTTCTCTATTACCACCTGAAACAATACAAACTTTAGTGACTGCATTCTCAAAATTATCATATGATGTTTTGTGGAAATGGAATAAAGATGAACTGCCTGGACGCACCAGCAATATTAGAATATCTAAATGGTTGCCACAATCTGATTTACTCAGTAAGTTATTTGCACAAGTCAAGCCTTTACCAAATGAACATATTAATTTACCAAATTAACTAATTATTTTACCAGATTAACTAATGAAACAAATGAACCAATTAATTTATCAAATTCACTCATTTATTTTCCAAATTAAGTAATTAATTTATCAAATATTTTACACCTGTTCAATGTAATTATAATGGTACTTTTATACTCGTATTTTACAGAACATCCGAAAATCAAGTTATTTATAACACAAGGAGGTCTCCAATCAACTGACGAAGCAATAACAGCTGGAGTACCACTGATTGGAATGCCTATGTTGGGGGATCAGTGGTTCAATGTAGAAAGATATGAGTACCACAAAATTGGTATTAGACTTGATATGCAGACTCTTAGCGCGGAGAAGTTACTGAACACAATCAATACTGTCATTGAAGATAATAGGTAAGTTTATATTTCAAAAATAATTTTTACCATTTTTATTATTAACCAATAATATTTCTTTCATTCACTGGCCCGTTGGTCTAGTAGTTAGTGACACTGACTGCTGAGCCAGAGGTCGTGAGTTCGATTCCCACTCAGGACAAATGATTGTGTGATGAGCACGATCATTTGTTCTGTGTCTAGATGTAATTTATCTATAATATGTATGTATTTAGAAATATATAAGTATGTTTATCAGCTTAGTTGCCATAGTACAGGCCCTACCTAGTTTGAGATCAGACGACCGTGTGTGAGATGTGTGAAGTTAATATTATTATTTTATTAACCTTGACAGATATATAACTACTTTAGTAAAGAAGTATTCCTGTATCACTTTTAGCTTAAAAAATATACAAATCACAATTACATAGACTCAAACTAAAACATACAGGCAATGCCAACAGCGATCGAGGCAGTAGCAGTAGGTGTGGCGACTTCATAGCCATATGCGTCAACCAAGCAGACAAGTTGTAAACGATAATAACTAAAAATACAATGAGAAAAAAACGGGATATTAAAAATTCTTTTAACTACAACTCAATTAACTTTTCATAATTACAGTAAGAGCCTGTTTTTATAATTTGTCCTTAAAAACTTTAAATATTTCTTCGATGATAACGTGTACATCCATGGTAGAGTAGCACCCATTTGATTTTTTAATGAATAACATAAGGACATACAGCTTACAGAACTGATTACATATAATTACAATACTGTCTCTTACGATACAGGTAACCATAGTGTGAGTGACAGGGTTTATTTTAAATTTACAGATTTCTACAACCTAGTATATTTTTCTATGTTCTACTTTCTAGTTGTAACTATCGTACCTTTATCTGTTGCTATTGTATGTATATGCAAATTGTATTTATCTGGAATTTTTTGTTATAGCGGTGACGCAATGCTATTGGCCGGTTGATAAATATTAATTCCGTTTTCAGTTACCGTCGTAACATCATACAACTCGGAAAATCCATGCGTGACGAGCCTATGCGTCCGCTTGATCGAGCGGTGTGGTGGACTGAATACGTACTGCGACACGGAGGAGCTAAACATCTGCGCGCACCTGCTGCTAACATCTCCTGGGCAGAGTACTTAGAACTTGAACTAGTTTTTACAGTACTAGCGATATTATTTTCATTAGCCGCACTGTTTATTACAGCCATACGATATATTTACAATTTTGCTTTAGGACATCACGTTACTGTTAAATTGAAAAGTGCGTGATAAGTTTGTTATTTTTTTTAAATGTGATAAATTCATAAATACATAGTAAAAGAAGCACAAGGAAAGAAACAAACGCAAGGTTGTGGCCTCTGCCTACCCTGTAGCAAGAGAGGCTTGAGTTTAGTGAATACATTCTCATGTTTTTATTCATGAACATTTATTTGAAAATCTTCTTAAAGCTATGAAACAAGATAAATATTAAGTTAAATAAAAATAAACTTTAACTATTCATCGTACGTAATTGGTTGTTATTTATATTCCTATGGTGATAAATTGATTGTATGTCTTTACTTCACTCGCTGGAACCATAACACTGTAACATCAAATCTCACAGCATCTGTATTACTTCACACACTTTAGGCAAAAGTTCAACAATAAAAACAAATGTAGACTTAACCTTAACCACCTTAAACAAAAAGCAACCATCAGGTTAGTAGTTGAGGACTGTCTTTAGTATAAGACAAGACATGGCGTCTTTTGTATAAACTTAGAACATACAAAAATGCCCTTAATATCTGTTATAGTGAAGGATTTATAGAAAATAAGTATCAAACGAATTACCTCAATTTACTTATAATAATTAAAATTATTTATATAACAAGAGAACGTTGACAAACAAGACAAACTTTAATTCCAGGCGAAGAATCACGATTGATGGATTGATCTTAGTATACTAACAACATGAACCCACCTCTAAAACGAGGAATTAGCTTTAGCTAGCTATTAGATACCTGGAGCGGTTAACAAGTCACCCAATTTCCCGGTAAAACTTTTTATTAAAAGAAAAAGAAAAATTGGATGTCATAATCAAATAAGGTCACTTAAATGCTCACGAATGGTTATCAATGAAAAGAAAAATGTCGAGTTCGACCCACAAGGTCCACTGGAGTTTATAACTATAGAAATATTTGGTATAATATGATATTTCAAAACCAAAGCCACGTTTTAGAACATTGACACAATGTTTTTAGTTTCCAAGTAATTGACGAGAGACTATGTTCAGCTGTGAACGTAGAGAAAGAGAGAGAGCGATAGAGAGGGGAATTTAAGTTGGATGCTGGTAGGTCATCTATGTAAATTTTGCAAAACTTGTGTCACTGGAATACTGCTGGTACTTTTAGCTCAGGTGTTCCTTTTTTTAAGTACTAGCCGTATAAGCCGTACAAGTTTGTAATTTTGTATGCATAAATTGTTGAATAAATATGTTGTTTGAAATATCATCTAAGAAATCCTTAGCACATTGCACAACTTGGATGTAATAAAAAAAAACAATTCATTATTCAAATAATTATTATCAATAGTACAAAAGTAACCAACTAATCAGTACAAAAAAGGATAACTACGTGGTCGTACGTATCAGTAAATTTTGCGAAACCAAAAAAAAATTGTTTTACAGACCAAATTGTTTTTATTAAATATTTTCAAATCATTCTCCACCACTATGTATGCAAAGTTTCATGCATCTAAACCAATTTTCGATACGCATTTACAAGCGTATTTTTTAATTGTTCGAGTAACTGATAAGATTTCAAACGTAAAAAGGTCAGAGCTGTCAAATTATAACCCAGTAAAATATTACAAAACCACGAATATCTAAACAAATTAAAGGGTTGCTTCATAATTTGGTAGTATACTTTGGTACCTTGAAAATATATAATAATATATACGACTAAGTAAGAAGTGGCAATGTGTTAATAGTTAACAGGCTAAAGCACTATTTTTATATTTTACTCAGTTATCATTTACAGTTTAGAAAAATAAATAGTGCGTGCAAGACCACGAATAGAGTATCGCTTTTAGAGTGAACATATTTTGAGGGAGTGAAGCAGCTCAGTCTGCGCTGTGTACTGAGTTGGCGCAATTGCGTGGAGCAGCGTAGTGCTACCCATCTCTAATAGTTAGATGATTAATATATCATTTTCATATTCTTTATTGTACACAAAAATAAACACAAATCAAATATAGGAAGGAAAATAGCATGAACAAAGGCAAGTTTAACCCTTAGTTGAGTTCTAGAACACGCATAAACATACTTCGACACATTTGTTTTTTGATAACATTCTGCTTACTCATGGTCAACAACTGGTAAACTGTTCCGCGTAATAGGTATATGTACTATATCATTATGTTATCATATTCTGGGTCAAAATTCAGCGATATCTAGTTCGAATCTTTTGTTTTGTGATAACATTCTGCTTTCTCATGGTCAATAACTGGTAAACTGTTGTGGCACGACATAATATATGTGTAGGTTATATCATTATGTTCACGTATAAACATACTTAGATACATTGATCTTAGCGTGATGATATATAGCCTATAGCCTTCCTCGATAAATAGGCTATCTAACACTGAGAGATAAGCGCGTTCAAGCAAACAAACAAACAAACTCTTCAGTTTTATATATTAGTATAGATAAACAAGTACAGAGACCTTCACATTATCACAATTTTCAACACGTTTTTTGAAGAATGCACCAGTCATAGAAGTCAGTCAGAGCCCAAAAACACTGAAGTTGAAGTAAAATGTTGAGTGTAGTCGTAACAGGTAGTATAAAGTGAAACTATAAGAATTCTTTTAGTAGCATACCGCTAGATTCAGAATAGGTAATGAGAAGTTTTAGTACAAACAACATGATCACACAAATGCTAGAAACCGCCTGTTGGTAATATGACTAACCTAAATCTCAATATAACCTACATAATTTCATTAAGCAGCAGTGATTTAGTACGAATATGAAAATGGACATAAAACATCACCTAAATACACACGGGCCATAATGTTTTATTGAATCACACTCCAATAAGGCTTCAAACATAGCAAACTATGTATTTTAAATAAGTTATACCTACTAGCCCAGAAGTCAATATTCGACTGTAATTTCTAAAATCATTGAAAGCAATACGATCGGTCAAAGGCAAGGAAAAACTTTACAGTTACAAAAGAAAGAAATCGGTTGATAAACATAGGAGAATAAGGTACCGATCTGTTTTGTCTTTGCTTATCTAAGGTTACTGGTTAAGTAGACCTAGATCCTTTGAGGGGTTGTAGTTTCCATTATTCCTGACTTGACTATGAAACACCATACATCAAACTTAACTGTTTTCAAGATATTTGACTTTAAGTTTTTTTATAAAAATCTATTGTACATTTCTTTTGTAGTTTGTGAATGTAATTTATTTGTTTTTGCAATTTTTGTGTAGTAGATAAGTTGTTTTATTATTCTCAACACCAAAATTGTAGGTAACTATGCAAAACTGGGTCGTAGTAGACAATTGAAAATATAAAGTTATGATAATATGAAAAAAGAAATAATGGGAAAATGAAAAGATGTTAAACTACTGATGTAGTTGAAAGTTGATTAAGAAAAAGATGAGAAGATGAGAATATGTGTGTGAAACAGAGACAGACATGTGGAACATGAATTTGGACTTTCTATATAAAGAGTAATAAATGTCATTATTTACCTATTTGGATTGTTGTATTTTACACCTAGACTAAACACGATTATTTTTACTACTATCTGAAAGCCTTTCATTTTAGTTTTTTCTATAAATACTGATAACACCCTTGACTGTTATATCTTGTTGGATAGCTGAAAAAACGCAAATATTTTTAGGCATATTATCAACATGACTGCCATAGAGTTTTGTTAAAATATTCCAGAAAAAAAAATACTTTTTATGAATTTATTTCTTTCTTTAGTTATTAATCGTCTACTACGACACATTTTGGTGTTTCCAGCGACCGACCTTACATAAGTCCTTAACTTTCTGTACATAACACGAATCGATTCTACATAATTCGCAGGCAGTCTTTCTTCTTTCAAAGCCCACCATAAAACCTCTCAAGGTACATGATACGCCTTTTCAAGGTCAAATCCAAACTGATTTTGTGTTAACGCACACACATCTGTCAATTACTTTCTCCCAGACTTTCATACTATGAGACATGAGCTTTATTCCTCGATAGTTGTTGCATTCCTGTACATCTCTTTTATTTCAAAGATGGGGACAAGTGAAGTTAGATATCATTAATTAGCAATTAACTCTTCTTGCAACAACTTATTGAAGAGTAAAGTCAGCCACTCAGGTCCGTCTTCTTTCAGAAACTTCCAAATTTTACAATCACACATGAAACCGACTAACCAACATATTACGTTTACAAAAGTTCATGCATAAAGAGTCTATAAAGGCGTTTGAATAATCTGTCTGACGATCAAAATGTCTTACGTCACGGTGACGCAGCATATTTACTTGCACGTGTAACCATCGTCAGCAGGTCAATTGAAGCCTCTAATTAAAACCAATTTTAATATTATTTTGCCATAGTAATTATAGTGGTATTCGCATTTGTGATATTTATAGTCATTGTATATAAACTATTATGCTGGACTTAGCTGGATCATCGGTTATAATTTGAGAAAATTTGTTAAAAGTATTAAATCTGAAACATTTTTATACGTTGAAGACAAGGTGTCTTCTTAGACAAAGTAGATATGTAGGTATTTTATAGATTTGGGATTATGAAAATCTAAATCAAAAAAAGTTAGATAGCAAATATGGTATAGTTTCTACTGATTCTTTTTTATTTTTTTTATTTGATTTATATTATTTCATTGATTATTTTTTTAAATTATTAACCTTAAAAAAATACATCACTGACTGCAATGCAATAATTTTTTGACTGTTGTAATAAAAAAGAATCATCTCTCAGTTAAAGAATATGACTTTTCTACTAAGCTCAGTGGAACTTAGCGTAACGTAACAACAAATACTTTAAGCGAGAGATGTCATTAAGAAGAAGTATGGGATTGTAGGTATCGCGTTTTAGTGTAACACTTTCTTTAATTACGATTATGAGTTCATTTATATTTAGTCCACAAGCAAGAGTATTATTATATCTTAAAAATTTTAATTTGTAAGCTAGTTGTAATAATTCTTTCGATAGAGTTCTGCAGATATATATTGTGTGAAGTTAAAAGGCACATTACTGCCGTAGCCCATATTAACAAATGTTACGTGCTTACATACATCTTGCAATTATATTTAATTAAGTCATTTAATTTATATTCGTTAAGGGTCTTGTTATGAGGTACTTCTAGAATAATAATATTTGGTTTTAGAATGTTTGGGAATCGATTACGTAAAGTTACTTCAATTTGATACGGGTCGGTGTCATTTGTAGCACTCATTATAATAACATAGTCATTTTCCCTTGGGGTTGAAATTCTATTAAAATTAATTATTTTATTCAACTTAGCACCTGGTTTAAAATAATAAAAAACCTTATATTTAGGGCCTAACAGTTTTTGTAGGTTACGACATACGCTTCGCCCTTGCCCGTCTGCAAATATAACTACTTTCTTCTTGTGTCTTCTGATTATCTTCTAAACTATTTCGTGATAGTGTTCTTTTGCATATTGATGTATTTGCGGTCCCCGTTAATATTTCAACCAATAACCTTTAATTGATCACCACAATTGATTGGACCAACTAAATCTTTAATTGATGTCTAGATACTGCGATTTTGGTCCTGTAGGTACTGGTATATCCTCATGGTTAGCCTTTTTTTAGTGTCTGTCATCTTTTAATTGAAATTCTAGTTCTGTACCACTTAAATTCAGTTTGTGATCGTCCTTATATAATCGCTGGACCTTTCTTGATTTTTGTATAGAGTGGGCGAGTATAGCATTTTGCGGTGAACCAGTGCATATCTGTTTTAATACAGTAATTTGTTTATTCTGTTCAATAGTTTTCTTTCAATTGTTGGTTTTCCACAACTAGATTTTCGATATCAGCGTAAATGATTTTTAATTCGCTCTTAAATTTTGATATTTGTTCTTTATATAGATCTGCATCCTCACAGCAGTTGACCAGTAGATAGGTCTGGCAAACTTTTGCCCTAATAATCTGACGTATTTGATGTACAACATAACTACATAAATGATAAGTTTTATTAAAATTTGTGATTTTTCTATGTTTTCGTTGTGTTATATTTTGAGAATTCATGTTTTTGCATACTCGCAATCTTTATTACTAACTAACGCCAAGAAAACTTCACAAAAAGTGTAAACTTAATTCTGGATCTGGATATGGAAGAGCAGAGAGCTGCATGAACGTTTCTATTCGGCCTTAAATGGATTCTGGTAGGTTAATGATATCTTTGGAGAAACTGAAGGTTTTATCTGTGCAATTACAGATGAAATTGTTATGTCGAACAACTACCGGAGACATGACATGACATGACAGGTGATGTACCAGTGTTGCGGTTTAACAATCGCAGCGTATACTAAGCGACGTCTAAATATTGGCACTGATGGGACAAACACTTTCACATATCTTATAAATTTAATTTATAAAGATATTAAATAGTTTTAAGGTTGTATCGCTGCTAACTTATAATACTGGCCTTCACCATATTATTAACGGAGGCTATTTCCGCTTCTTCAGGCAGAAAATGTGGTGTTGCCAGTGACTAGAAACGACAAACTCCCTTTTTTTTTTTTTTCTTCTAATTATTATTATTATTTAATATGCCTTATTAGTATATATTATTATGTTCTTGTTTTTTTTGATATTTTTGTTCTTTTCTTGTGAACATTTTCAGTGTTTGTGTGTGTAGTTGTGTGCCAGAATAAACATTTTCTTTCTATGTTATTGTTGTGTGGGAAAGTCGCCACAAAGACATATAAATTCAAACCACCCACCAGCTATAAATAATACAGAATGATAAGCTAAAACTAGAACTAGATGTTGCAAACTTGTCTACCATAAGAGTAATTTGTTATTGATATTTTCATGTGAAATTAGAAATCAAAGATGGTCTTATGTTCGGTGTTCGGTAACGGTAACGATGTTCGGTGGTCTATGAATATGTCTATGAAGTCATGCACAGGTAATTTTCTATAATAAGTTTTTTGTTTCAAATAACCACGGTTTAGGTCTCTTCAAAAGTTCATTAAACGGTTTTTAAAAGGTTGAAATCATGTGCAAAAATGTGTTCCCATCATCCACGGAGGTTTCGGTGACCGTTTTTATCAGGAAAGCAGATCACGAAATAAGTATTACATAACTCTGAATTGCCTGAAGTTTCGATCAGGTTGCACGGGCCGTGGTCGCAGGCTGACTGATATTTGATATTTCGTGATCGCGTTAATTCCCGTATAAATACATAATTAAGTGTAAAATGCATCGCGAAAATCAAAGAGTAAGGGTAATGCTTGTTAATGAAGTGCAGAAAGTCATTTAATTCATATCTGCATTAAATAATCAATTAATATTTTATGACACCAACCGTACAAGACCAAATTAATTTATTTATAACCCTTTAACGATTGTATGTAAACATGAGTAGTTATGAGTAATGAGGCTCAAGAGCTTTAAAATTATTTTCGTAAAAGTGTTCTACGAAGGATGATAATTCCCTTTTACAATGTCAAAAAGAATAAATAAATATGGTGATAACTAAATATTGAGAAGTAGAATAAAGTTTAACTTCTCAATAATAATCAAGAATATGTTCCTACTGTAATAACTACCTTTCTAATCTACCAACTGCACGGGTGGCGCAATGGTTGAAGTGGTCGCCTCGCCACTACGCCGCGCGGGTTGGGTTTAAATTCCGCACGAAACAAATATTTGGAATCCACAAATATTTATCCCGAGTCTGGGTGTTTTTGTGTTCATTATTAAAATTTTGGGAAGCCCACACGACATATGAATATTCATACTGCAATAGTTGTCTTTAAACAAACATCTAAATTAAGATTCGTAAAGAAAATAAACAAATAAAACAATAAGATAACGTACGTAGAACAATTCTTGGTCTGAACAGATCTTCACTTGAATTGCAGACGCTAGACTTTAGTAGTACCTACAACTATCAGAGTCTACTGTTAAATAGTAGTACCTAATGGTTTTTTACATAACTGAGTAGAGATGAAAATTCATAGAAAATTCATATTCATTCATCATGAAAGTCCAGAATTGAAGAACAAGAACCCCTTCTTTAGAGAAATTTCCAAGGAAGGGGAAAAGGGGGAGGGGGTGTAGTTGAGGTTTTATAGGCACTGGTTTGAAACAAAGCTTTTAAAAGAAAATGAGAGGCGTAGTTAAACTGAATAATGATTTGGAATAAATATACAATCAACATTCGTAACAATCCATGATTTAGTCAAATACTGTAGTATATGTAAATTAAAAACAAACATGTACTTAAGATTTCGCTACAATTTTATTCTGTATTTATTTCTAATGACATATTGCCTTTATATCGTGTACAAGTTCACGTGTCCGTAGATATCTACGGGCACGTGAACTTCAACACCATACGATGTATAATGACGTATGTTCACATCGTCTTATATATAAGGAAGCAACTGGTTAATTATAGTCACTTCTAATTCAAGTGAGATCGGTGATAACATGTCAGTATTATTGAATGTAATTGTGTGGTGTTTTCTTGTTGTAAGTTCAAATGAAGCGGCGAGAATATTAGCTGTGTTCCCAGTTCCATCTATAAGCCATCAAGTAGTATTCCGACCGTTAACTCAGGAGTTAGCTAAGCGAGGACATGAGGTTGTCATCATTACAGCGGATCCAGTTTTCTCATCACAAGAAGCACTTGCAAATTTGACAGAAATTGATGTTCACGATATATCATACAAAATATGGAGAGAAACATTTATGACAGCTTCCAAAGGATCTGAAAATGATTTAGAAGCACAAATGCAGACAATTCTAAAAGCCTCTCTTATAATAGTTGATGCCCAACTAAAAGATAAACAAGTAAAAAAATTAATTGAAAATAAAAATCAAAAGTTTGATTTGATATTCGTAGAAGCGTGTGTAAGACCTGCACTAGTATTTTCTCATATATATAAAGTACCAGTGATCCAGGTCAGCTCTTTTGGTGCATCATTTGATAATTACCCAACAATCGGTGCTCCCGGCCATCCATTTTTATACCCAACTGTGACACGCCAAAGACTTAATAATTTAAGCATGTGGGAGAAAGTCAAAGAGTTGTATAATACTTATAAATTAGAGAATCTTTATGAGAGTAATAAGCAGTTGGAACATAAAATGCTCCAAAAACATTTTGGAAATAGTGTACCATCGGCGGATGAATTGAACAATAATGTAGATATGTTGTTTTTGAATGTACATCCTCTTTTTGAAGGCATTAGACCCGTACCTCCAACTGTTGTATTCATGGGTGGATTACATCAAAAACCTGACAAAGAACTGCCGTCGGTAAGTAGTACAGTTTTTAACCTGTTGCAGTAAAATTTAAAATTTGTGATGAAATATAAAACATTCTTATTTTCCCTTAAAAATATTGGAACCTATTTTTTTTATAAACGTATGTCGCCAAACTTCGGTGTGTGTCAGAAGAAAGACTAAGTACAAAAAAAAAATTATGTAATTTTATTTTTATTACTTAAAATTCTATATTCTGTCGTATACACAAATCAAACCAACCCATAGTAAAAATACGATTAATTAATAAGAATAGTAACGTACCTACTAAACAAAAAATATTTTTATAAGTAATGAAAAAGATGCTAGATTTTAATGGCTGTTGCTGATGTGTTTTTAACTTTTTGTTTGGATTTTTTGTTACTGTCTATGATTTTTTACATTATTTTAATTTACCGATTTATTTTACAGCTTTAAATAATATTGAAATTTATTAAAAAGTAACTGGTTTGACTTGACATTTAACTACTGTTTTACATTGATGGTGTGACATGGTGATATATATATGTTCCATGGAGCTCCATAGCAGAAGTTCTCAACAAAGGAAAAACTAGGAGTGGTACTACCGCATCGGTCGTTTCGTAGTAGTAAAAATCTTCTATATCTTATTTTTTAATCTTCTCATCAATTTCATTTTTTCTTTCAGGATCTCAAATCATATTTAGATTCATCCAAAAACGGAGTAATTTATTTAAGTTTTGGCACAAACGTAGACCCTTCTCTTTTACCACCTGAAACAATACAAACTTTAGTGAATGCATTCTCAAAATTACCATATGATGTTTTGTGGAAATGGAATAAAGATGAACTGCCTGGACGCACTAGCAATATTAAAATATCTAAATGGTTGCCACAGTCTGATTTACTTAGTAAGTTATTTGTACAAGTGAAGTCTTTACCAAATTAACAAATTAATTTACCAAGTAAACTAATTATTTTACCAGATTAACTAATGAATTTACTTAATGTATCATACATAATGTATTACTAAATTAACCAATTAATGTATCAAATTCACTAATTTATTTTCCGAATTAAGTAATTAAGTTATAAAATATTTTACACCGGTTCAATTTAATTATAATGTACTTTTTATTTTACAGAACATCCGAAGATCAAGTTATTTATAACACAAGGAGGCCTCCAATCAACTGACGAAGCAATAACAGCTGGAGTACCACTGATTGGAATGCCTATGTTGGGGGATCAGTGGTTTAATGTAGAAAAATATGAGTACCACAAAATTGGTATTAGACTTGATATACAGACTCTTACTGCGGAGAAATTACTGACCACAATCAATACTGTCATTGAAGATAATAGGTCAGTTCATAAATTAAATTCATTATTACCACTTTTATTATCAACCAATAAATATTTCTTTTATTGTCTGGCCTGTTGGTCTACTGGTTAGTAACACTGAGGCACGCCACAATTGTGGCGATAAGACCCGTCATAGAGGATTGGCTGGAGAGGTGACATGGCGCACTCTCTTACCGGATGACACAGATGCTTACCAGACATAGCTGGTTTGGTAAGTAACTGGGTCGGATAGGCCGAAAGCCAACGTCTGTGTGACACCATTACATGGGCTGCAGCGAGGATACCGTACTCCACACTCTGGTGTGGGCCTTGGATGTGGGTAGCCTCTTCACTGGAAACTATGGTGACGGCTATGGTCTAGCACGAGAGCCCATGGGATTCCGCGGCCTCGTTTTTCAAGGAAGTGATGAGTGCCAATGAGGCGTTGGAAAGGGAACGGAAGAGAACTAGTACTCTCCCGTCCCGAGAAAGACGCACCAGGCGCCGGAGAGAGTGAGACGATCCGGTCTCCATGAGCGCTTGCCTGAGTGTGATGGAATGAGATTACCCGTCACCTTAGCAGAAGCAAGCCCGAGACGGCAGTGCGACAACAGAGGAGGACAGACCCCTGCACACCCTAGCCGGATCGCCTGTTATTAAACAGGCGTCCAAGTCTGACGAGGTTCTTAGGGATTTCCTTTCGAGGGTACACCTGAGGCCCTGGCAATAAGAGGACTAAGACTTCGGGAACACAGTTTTTTTTCAATCGGTTCGAGTCCGATATACCACCTTACTGTTGGCCCCGGTGAGGCTATGACCCGTTTCCACACGTCAAAAAAAAAATAGTGGTTGATGACCCTGATTGCTGAGCCAGAGGTCGTGGGCTCAATTCCCACTGAGGACAAATTATTTAACTTAACCACGTAAAAACAGTATATATATTATTAGAAACAAGTCTAGATCTTGTGTAACAGAAAAGTGAATAAAAATATAAGTTGAAGCAAAAATATGAAATATAAAAACCAATAAATTACAACTCAAAAGAAGTTACTACTTTCAGCACCACTTAAGATTTACTATAATCACTATAAAATTAATAAAATATTACAATGCGTTAAAGGATCTTATTTGTTGTAAATAACTCTGTATGAAAATAACGATGATTATCTTTGTAAGTTAATAAAAAAAAAAATTTAGAACACCGATACGGTCTCCATTAAATTTAGAATAGAGTCAACGTATAACCTAAACAAACGAAGTGGTTACATAATCACGGTAATGTTATATATCCAGTATTCTATCTTCATACAAACGGTCGGAACGTGAGTAATACCTACGCGCCTCGAGTTCGGTATACACTCGGTACACAATCAGTCGCGAATGCGCCGCAGTGACGAACGAACCGTATGATGGTTTTGTAAGCAGTAAGCGTGCGAGTTGTGTAATAGATTGAAATAAGTACAAGTACTTACTTAATGTGGCAATATATTTTTTATACTATTAAATATAGCAATAAAGCTTTTCGTCTCAGTTGAGGCGCAAATATTTATTAGTCTCAAACTTATAGGGTGGTTTTTTTTATTGAACCTACTAATAAAAAAACACAATATGTATGTTTATTGAACACATGCTGTGTCATTCACAACGAATTTCATTTTTTTATATACTATTAAGCGAATTATCAATATATACTATTACAGTATTTAGAAACACAAAACTAGTAACAAACTCCTGTATACTGGATAGATAACATTACAGTGACATAAAAGTATGATTAAAACGTAAAATAATTGTTTACTGAATTTATGCGAGTATATTTTTGGTGTTCTTACGAATTTACCTAAAACATTGTAAAATATAATATAGTGATGCCAGTTACAATAAAAGTTACCGAAAATATTAAACTCCCTAATTTTTAAGCGTTCTTGACGTGTGAGTTTTAAATTTTTGAACGAGCATTGTGGCGTGTGCTGAAGCGATCAAACGCGATTATATGAAACGCGCACCGAAATGGCACGGTGAGTGCTCATTTGGTGAGGACGTTTTAAGGGTTTGATTGTGTGTCTACGTTTTTTATAAATCAATGATTACATACTAATAATATAACGATGCCGCGCAGTGTTAGGTTACTACTCTTTTACTTCTTCTGTAAACTACTTTTTTCAAACGATCGTAAAATATGTACGGTATAATTTTTTAGTTAATAGTTTAATTCTGTTTCCAGTTTCCGTCGTAACATCATACAACTCAGAAAATACATGCGTGACGAACCAATGCGTCCGCTTGATCGAGCGGTGTGGTGGACTGAATACGTGCTGCGACACGGAGGAGCTAAACATCTGCGCTCACCTGCTGCTAACATGTCCTGGGCAGAGTACTTAGAACTTGAACTAGTTTTTACAGTACTAGTGATATTATTTGCAATAGCTGCATTATTTATAACAGCTATAAGATATATCTACAAATTCACTTTAGGGAACCACGTTACTGTTAAATTTAAAAGTGCCTGATAAGTTTATAAAACGTTGTGTTTTAAGAATGTTTAATGTAAATCCTGAAATAGATATCTGTTATTTTTAAGTGTTCGTTGTTTTATTTCAGACTCTTCATGGTAGTGGGTTTAAATAGAAAATGACCATTCAATAAACACTATATGGAAATATACCACTTGTCCCATTAGCTAAACGTCACTGAAATGAGGCGTGTAGAGATGCACAACGCAAACGCCTTTCTAACCTATTCCGATTCTTTTTTTATCACAGTGTATGTGGTCGTGCAGTGCCAGGTCAGTTATAGGATAATAGAAAATATCTTAACCATCAGCATGGTGGTATGTGCAATATGTGCATGGTATAAAAATATAAAAAAATAAATGTTTATAAGGAGTGCTTTGTTATAAACATTTATTTTTTTATATGTTTATGTAGACTGGCATACCCCAACATCGAGATCGTAATAAAGGTCATCAATATATTATATTAGTATGTAAAGAGCATTCCTTTTATTTTTTTTAAACAAACAGGAGGAATGTGAAGGTTTAAATACTTAAAGTTAAATTTTTCAATCAATCCTTACAAATATTATATATGCGAAATTAACTCTGACTTTCTGTCTGTCTGTCGCCCTTTCACGCCAAAACTACTGAATCGATTTAAATGAAATTTGGTACACAGACAGACAGACACAGTGAGAACGGACATAGGGTACTTTTTAATACGAAAAAAGGGGTTCAAGTTATACATGAGGCACACTGAAGGTACTGCTCCTGGCTGCTCATAACTGTTTGAATTTTGAATGTTTTATTTTTTTCATAGGAAACTCAATCATTGATTAAAAAAAAATTGGCAGGAAATCGCGTATCAATTCTTTTTTATCACAAGTTGAAGTTCGTCGTCCGTAGCAAAAATGGAATTAACGCAAAAAGATTTTAGGGCGACATTTTTTTATGATTTTAAAAGTTTACTGACTCCGCAAGTCGCACTGTTACGCAGAATTTGATCGTGGCCGTGTTTCTTTCCATGATGAAATTCATGAAAATCGGCCCTCAACTGCGATCACTGAGAAAATGTGGCTACTGTCAGTCAACTAATTGAAGAAAACCGGCGTATCACCTATGAGGAGATTCGAGGACATTTGGGGATTGTTATGAGTCAAATTCAAAAAATCTTACATCGACATTTAAAAGTTGGAAAAGTTTGTTGACACCCCAGAACAGAAGCCCATGGACACCGGCAACTCAAGAGTCACAAGTGCGTTGCCGGCCTTTGAGATAAGAGTACGCTCTTTTCTTGAAGGTTTGAAGGTCGTATCGGTCCGGAAATACCGCAGGCGAAATTTTGTTCTAAAGATTGGTTGTGCGACGCAAAAAATTCTGGAGAACCGTACAGTGGTGGATTACCAATTATCCAGGTAAGGGGGATGAAAGTTTTGTCGCGTTGAACGATGACGAAACGTTGCCGCCGGTTTAAGTCCGAACCATTCGTCGGAGCACTCCCTATGATACATGCGATAAAGAATGCAGAGTGAAGCTACATCTCTACGCAACGCCAAGGGGCCAAGCCGATCTGAAATATCCTGGCAATCGATGATTCGAGTCGGTCTCCGTTGAATGCGGTCAAGAGGGAGAAACGTAGGCAAAAAAATGATTGCGATTTTTTTCTTCCGGACGGGTCCTGTCTACACGATCCCACTTGAAAAGTAAAAGAGTTAATGCTGAGTGGTACACAACCATTTGTTTGTCCAGTGTGTTAGAAAACGTTAGGGAAAAACGACCAAGAAATCGCATCCTATTCACCTATATATATATATTTTTTTATGGTATAGGGGGCAAACGAGCAGACTAATCACCTGATGGTAAATGACTACCGCCGCCCATGGGCACCTGTAACTCAAAGAGTCACAAGTGCGTTGCCGCCCTTTAAGGTGGGATTAGGAGAAGAGGGGGAGGGGGGAAGAGGGGAGAAGGGAAGGACGGGAATAGGGGAGAGGGAAGGGTCAGGGCCTTCGGTAACCTCACTCACGCGGCGAAATGCAATGCAAGCATTGCTTCACTACCGGGTTTCCTGTGAGGACCTAGTATCGAGCGGAGTCAAGCCGGCCCATACGTGCTGAAGCATGGCTCTCCCATGTAATATGGTGCATGACAATGCTTCGGCGTACACCGCGAACAAGACAAAATCTTTTTTGACTTCTGAAAAGGTAGTAATCTATTTCTAATATAGCTTTTAACCAGCACGTGAAAAACATGCCTTTAGACCAATGGTCCTCATGTTGTTGGTCGGGGCTGGTCATCTCCGGACTGCTATTACTTAAATATGTATAGTAGTAGTTAGCGCGTCTATTTATATTTTAGAATAATAGGTATGTCACATTGTCCTCACATTTCATTTACGCTTATAAGCAATGTAACCAGAAATTTTTAAAAAACACTTTGAAAAAGAGTGTCCTTGGAGTTTCTTGCCTGTTCTTCTCCATAGGATCTACGTATTGGAACAGGCAACTAGCTTCACGACTGGCTTAGTCTGACTGACTCCTACTCCTGACAATTCAAAAATACCTATTATTGGTTTAATTGAAATAAATGATTTTGATTTGATTTGATTTGATTTGATTTGACATTTTTAAAAAAATGATACTTTGAAAAGCAATAAATATAATACTTTACATGTAAATAGCTTTATTAATGAGTTACCCAAAACTTTTACCCCTCGTAAAAGTCTATACCTATAAAAAAACATTAGCGTTAGTTTAGTAGTGTGTAGTATAAGTGTTACGAATAATTCTTTAAACTTCGGTAAACTGTCAAATGGTATTTTGTAAAGAATAAATTGTGATTAGTAGATAAAATAAACTACACAACTTTTAGATACTAGTTGTAACGACTTAATTAAACGTTTTATTAAATTAATAATATCGTATATAATATTCTTTATTACCGCCATGCTTAACGGAGACGAAGCTACATTCAAATGCTAAATAATCCTTTTGCATACTTCGTTGTTGCGACTGGCCTAGTGCGCTTAGTAAAAAAAATACTGTCAGTCGTAGAACTGCACGTCAAAAGTGAAAATATAACTTACATATATATACATGAACACACACACACACCTATCTGTATATACGTACCTAAGAGTGACGGTCATGTGAGTTTTCCGTCTTGCCAAAAGTGCCTGACACGCCTAAGTAAATTGTCACTTCAAAATTGTTGCTTTCAAATTTACTTAAACATAAAATTCAAGTGGCGGTAGCGTAATGGCTAAGGTGTCGGACTTGCGATCAAGTGGTTGCGGGTTCGAACCCCACCCAGTGCACTACCGACGTGAACCCACTCCTAACACAAGCATATATATTAACATCGAATGAGTAACATGACTAAAAATTAACGATACATATAAATATTAGCCTGTGTGCACGACGAATATCAATCAGTATCTCTTTATCTGTGCTCTAAGCAAGATGTGGATATTCATGAAAATAACAGTGGTTTCCTTTATTTTACATTTAGTTGATACGGCAAATATATTGGCAGAATTTCCAGTGCCATCCATCAGCCATCAAGTAGTGTTTTGAGCAATAACACATGAGTTATCTAAAAGGGGTCATACCCCGCATTTAAAAAAGGACAAACGCCACCTCGATTAACGGAAATCGACGTTCATGATGTGTCCTACAAGTTATGGGCACAACAGTTTATGAAGACGTCAAAGGGCAACAAAGGTGATATATTTACACAGATGAAAATAATTTATAGATTGCTTAACCTCGTGCTCGATGTCATTTTACAAACCGAAGAAGTACAAAAAATATTGGGCGATAAAACCAAAAAGTTTGATCTATTGCTCTTAGAGGCTTGTGTGAGACCAGCGCTTGGTTTCTCACACGTTTACAAAGCTCCCGTTACTCTTATTAGTTCATTTGGAGCAGTTCCCGGAACCTATGAATTGATGGGAGCTTCGGAACATCCTATACTGTATCCGAACATTTTACATCAAAAACTTTATAACCTTACAATGTGGGAGAAAATAACTGAACTTTATTATCATTACAAACATAAAAATATCTACGAAAATAATGCGATACTTGAGGACCAAGTACTTAGAAAGCATTTTGGACCAGACATACCAACTGTTGAGGAGTTGACACATAATGTTGATTTGTTGCTATTAAATATAAATCCAGTATTTGCTAGAAGTCACCCAGTACCTCTGAATATAATTTACACCCATGTAAATTATATTCTGAGGTACTGGGTTTTGCAGGACAACTGTTTTGCAGGATTCATCCGTGAGTATTTTATTAAATATTCTTTTTTTTACTAGTTAGTAATATTGTAAATTACATACATACAAGTTATTCTTAAGAATATTTAATGGCAATCTGAACCTGTTTACATTCGATAATTTAGTGACAGAAATTATAAAAAGTTCGATAATTCAGTATTTGAAACATCAGTCTTTAAATATAGCCGTATAAGCACATTTATATGCCGAGAGTAATAGGGGTTTTATTACATTTCCAAAAATAAAAATCACATTTATAAAATTGAGAGTTATACAAAATTCACCAAATATGTACAAAATGAAACAAAAGAATACATATTTTAAAACAATGTGAAACGGAGAAAAGAATGTCTTACATTTACTGTTATATAAGTAAAAACGGTTTTAAAATCTTGATCGACAGCCTGTTCCTCTTCATCTATTATAACCACATCACGTTCCAATTGAATACTCATATCAACTGAATAAAGAAAATATAAATATAATTCAACTTTAACATCGAAGACTTATCGGTTAAATAAATACATAGATAGTTATTTATTAATATTTTTTGACTAACACATTTAAACAACCAATCAGTTTTTTCATGAGTTTTACACGTAATAATGTAATAATTCAGGTAGGTTATAGGTACCAACTCCCTACATTACATGTTTTTTATATAACAATTTTTAATTTTGCAGATCAACAGTTAATTTTGTCATCTCAAATTTCTTTCTACATTATATATGCACTCTCTGAACCAAAATCATGTAAATCGATTATTAATGTTCTTATTTTTTTCGGTAAGATTGCTTTTTTCCACTTGCACGTTTATATGCTGGGGCCATTGTATATTACTCAGAGACTGAGTAAACAAAAACAAGTAGAGTATAGTTTAGTTTAATTTTTAACTTGTAACCTATCAACCTCAACTTTTCAAAAAATTACTACATATTAGAAAAAACAAAGTCACCCGCCGCGTCTGTCTGTCTGTCTGTTCGCGATAAACTGAAAAACCACAAACTGGATTTTCATACGGTTTTCACCAATAGATAGAGCGATTCACGAGGAAGGTTTAGGTATGTAATTTGTTAAGATTTTGTGTCAATTGATTGAAATATATTGATGATTGTTAAAGATGTCTCTGCCACCCGTGCGAAGCCGGGGCGGGTTGCTAGTTATAAATAAATTAGAACCTTAAAAAAAAACAGATTATCTAACCCTAGATAACTACTACAAAATGAAAAATAAACAATTCATGCCATATAATATTTCATACCAGCAAGAGGTTTTAATGTAATGCCTAAAAAGCGTCGGGCTTGCTGTCAAGGCGAAAATCACCCCCGAGAATAAGATATTGTCACGCGGCAAACACTATAGTTACTGCTTGTGCTATGATAAGGTATCTGCGAGCCTTGATTTATGAGGGCGCGCAAGATTAGGTACCCGCTAATGCCGAGTGCAGCAAAGTGTTACGTGGGCGGCACTGAAAATTTCGGGAACCAAGGAAGTGACACAACATTACTATTTAAAAACGTATTTATTGCTTTTCGAAGTATTCTCCGCGAACCTTGACACATTTTTCCATACGATGGAACCAATCATTGAAGCAACCATTCTATTCGGTAGTTGGGGTCTCCAAAATGGCCGTTTTGTAGGCGTCCACAGCTTCTTCAGGTGATGAAAATCTCTGACCACGCAATTTATTTTTTATTTTAGGGAAAGTATAGAAATCATTAGGGCTTAGGTCGGGGCTGTACGGCGGATGGTCTAATAATTCTATGTTTTCTTGCTTTAAAAACTGGTTTTGGATCCGGCTTCATCACCAAATGCAGAAATCATCCGGTCAATACACTGTTTTTGTGTTAAACCACTTCGAAAGTCATAATAAATCATCACTCTTCAATTTTCTCGAGTCAATTCCATTTTCTCAACGACTAAACAAGTTTGACAAAACCTTGTGATAAGACCGAGAATATTTTTTTAAATAAATAAATGGTATTCGATTTTTAAAACCAAGGAGTTTTCAATTAAATAGATTTTAATATGACAGAAACAGTATAAATATTCCATTCCCGATACTTTTAGTGCTGCCTATGTATGATAACCTTTGCATTTGCGGCATCGTCTGTTTGACGTACATGTTTTTCAATTATGATTATGAAGTCTTTTAATAATTTTTTTAAAGCAAAGCAAATTTTAAATAACAATATTATAGTTTCGTAATCATCAGTCGTTCTTGGGAGGCCGACATTTCTATGAATTCCTTGTAGAAATAAATGCCGTGTTTACCAATGCTACAAATTGGGCATGACATGTTATTTTTATATTTGATTTTGAAGTGGCTTAGTTCTTTAAAAAATTCTTATATTGATACGACTTATTTTTTTTATCTGATAAGGAGCAGATTAAAATTTGTTGGTAATTGTGTTGCTTTCGACGTGCTGATTCTATTGTATTAAATAAACTTTTTTTTTATAATAATAGTAATCTTTATTAACACAAAAAGGATATGCAGTTAATTTAACATTTAGGCAAATCAAACTTAATAGTAATAGAATGTAATTACATGGTACAATACGGCAGGTTAGTTAGTAAAAAAAAAAGTTAACAAACATTATACACCCTATCTCTTAATACTAGGGCGACCTGTATGATAAGGTAAACTGCAATTATTATAAAAAGTGGAAAGAATCGCTAAACGCGCGTGTGTGTTTGTGTGTGTGTGTGTGTATGTGTGTGTGTTTGTGTGTGTGTATGTGTGTGTGTTTGTGTGTGTGTGTGTGTGTATGTGAGGGTGGGTGTGCGTGCGTCCGTACGTGTAAGGGTATTTATGTGAGTGTGTGTATGTATAATTATTTGCTATATGAAGTTTGGTTGGTATAATGTAAGGCGATGTATGTTAGAAGGGATTCTGTTTGGGAATAGTCTTGTCTAAGAAGCCTCGCTGTTAATTTTGATTTTAATTAGTTACTTGTTAATTTCATAATGTTGAACTTTTTGTGACCTGTTGATGCTGATGCTTAACGATGTGTCGAGTGCCTTTAGGAAAATTCGTCCCTTTGTTGGGATTAGAGGGGAGAGGCTAGTGTGCCTCCTAAGAATGGACCGGAGGATATTAAGCTACAGGACCGTTAGGACCTTACATTCGAGACATAACTTTAAGTATAGCTCTCTGAGCTCTCTCTAGAATCAAGAAATTTGTTTCCGTAGCACCTTCCCAAAACGGAGCTGTAATACCCTATAACTTATTGACACAGCGAACTAAAGACCATCCTAAGAGTGTTAGGGTTTGCTGAACATCTGAGTGACTTGAATTTTCTCTATTCAAATCCATCCGATGCACGACAGACACTTTTTAAATTATATAAAAACTTTCATTGTGACCCACGTATTTGATTGTGACACGAATTGCCTCGTATCTGACTTCTTGTTAAGTAACTACAAAATCGCACAAATGTGTAGAGTAAAGTAAATCACTGATGCGGTAATATGTGCGGTAATTGGACCGTACAAACACTTTAAAAAACTCAGGTTGCACGACCCCTCTATTCCTCAGAATCAAATGGTTTACCACAACTTCAACAAAAATTTAATATATTTTCAACTGTATTAACTCAACGTTTAAAAGGTTTTTTTAAAGTCGTAATAAAAACCGTTTGGCAAAATAAAAATAGTACTAATGTAAAATGTATTGGAGATCAGAACAAAATAAAATTTTAAGTTATTCAAAAAAAAGTTGTAGTGCAATATTTACAGTTTTTGAATTATCTAAAAAAAACTAAAATCCTCATGCCTATATTAAAATTTATTAGATGTCACTACTATAAATGATAAACAGCTTTATCAACCAATATTAAATTTTAGATTTTAATAAGGAAGTTTTATTTTTCTAGGATCTCAAGGAATATTTAGACAATTCCAAAAAAGTATGTAAGTTTTGGTACAAATGTAGACTGCTGCCAGCGGAGAGAGTGCAAACCCTAGTGAGGGTGTTTTCCAAGCTACCGTACGATGTACCATTTAAATGGAACAACGAAGATCTGCCCGGGCGGTCGGATATTATCAAAATATCAACGTGGCTACCACAGTCGGATTTGCTAAGTATGTACTGAATCGCTTAATCATATTACTAAACATATCCAATTGGAACAGTATGTAACTACTGTAAGCTTCATTTTCTTAGAGTGTTTTTTACATATGAGATCGCTTTTAGCCTCTGTTACATTTTGACTTTAATATCACATTCTGAACAGGGTGAGGGCACTGTGGCTGCAAAATTTAACAACATAATATATTCAAGGGTCATACTATTTGATAGGATTATCCTCGTTGTGTTCTTAGGGGTAGACACAGGTGTATCAAACCCACAATTCATGAAATATATCATTTTATCCTGAGCAGACGACGGCCCGTGTGGCTCTTTGCTTTAGAAAGGACCGCACTGATTTTGTGTATGTAATAGGGTATTGTAAGAAGAGCAAATCAAAGGCTTCTGTTAAAGCAATTAATTCTCAGCAAGAGTTTGTTTATAGGCATCATTTTGACACATAATTTTTTTTTTAGAACATCCCAAAATAAAATTGTTCATAACACAAGGAGGATTACAATCAACGGATGAGGCTATCACTGCAGGTGTACCTTTGTTAGGCATTCCAATGTTAGCTGACCAATAGTACAATACGCAGAAATACGTCTACCACAGGATAGGCGAAGAGCTTGACTTAGAAACGCTTACTGAAGAAAAGCTATCAAATACAATACACAACATTGTTACGTTTACGGTAAGTTTTGTTTGATGTCATCACACAATTTATTAAGTAATTAACTTATAACCCATCGAATCCAGAACATTAGAGAAAGTGGCAGTTTTCGAGGAGACCTTTAGATTATTTATTGCAGCTTGAACGTATCTATTGCTGTGTAATGCCATCTGTGGATGACAAACAGAAACTACAGGCCCTCTCCTCTCCTCAAAATCTCGTATTAACGATGCATCGGATACTCGTTTTTGCCATGTAAACAACGCTAGAAATGGTGGAATTTGAAAGCAATAAGAACATCATATCAATCGTAAAAAGAACAATTACATTCATATTATTTGTTTTATTCATAGAAAATAGAGCTACCGTGCAGAAAGTTCACTGACGTTCACAACTATTAAAATTTAATGAAGTGGAAACTAGCTAAAAAAATTAATAAAACACATATTAAACAGAGATTTGCCTCGTGTTAACAAATAAAAAAAAGGGTTCTTTTGTCATTATATTAAACGATATCAGCACTAAGCACCACTTTAGAGGTTTCCTAATGTAAGGTATCTTGATAGATACAGGTATTAAGACTAATTGTTTTTACTAATCTTACATTTACCGTCACAATATAATCCGACTTCGAACTCTCAATCCAGACCAGCCAATGAAACCATTAGAACGTGCCATATGGTGGATAGAACATGTGTTACGACACGGTGGAGCACCTACCGCCAACATCTCCCAGTACCTCGAACTCGAACTAGTTTTTACAATTTTAATAGTATTTTTATTTATTATGGCAATACTTATTGTTGGTGTGTATTTGGTGTATAGATATATTTCAAGATATTTTATTGTTAGGAAAATAAAACAGAAATAATTTTTTTGGTGTAAAATAATGTATTCCTTGTATGAACAAAGTTATAAATATGAGAAAAAAAAATTAGATAACAATTTATTATTATTTAACCTGTCTAGACGTTTGGTAATCTAGAAATACGGTGTGATTGGAAGCGTGGTGGCTAGTGAGAAATTTAAATTAAGCTCACACATAAACCAAACTTTAACAGATTGATTAAATAAATTTTTGACTGTAGTACATATAGTTCTTGCATCACTTGTTTTATTTATGACAACAGAATAATTAACCGACGGGAAAAAAGGAGGTTCTCAATTCAACCGTATAATATTTTTTTTTTTTTTTTTATATCTGTTCAGCCCTCACTCCGTTATTTATGAACCGATTTTGATTATTCTTTTTTTGCTAGATAGGGTATACCTCAAAATTTATTTTGAGTCCGCGAAAAATAAAATTTTGATAATTAATCAGTTTGTTGTTTGGCCCCAACTCAAAATTAGTTTATATAAAATTAGATAGTTTATGTAAATAAGCTCAATACATAAGACTTAAGGTTTATTTATTTTTTGCTTTTTAGTTCTTTTCGTCGGTTTAATTTTATGTTAAAAAGATTTTATTTTCGTACCGAATTTGTAAAGAAACTAGGCGACGTGTGTTTAAATATGGCTTATTCAATCATCATCAATAGCAAAGATCCAGTCGTATATCATTCAAGAGAAGGTTAGAGAGTTTGGTCTTTAAGCATAGGAGGCATAAATCGGACGAGAAGATCATGTGTAACTTCCCAAATAATCTGTGTTGGATTCTTCAACTGATCTCTTTTCCAAAGTTGAACTTCTGCTGTTACTACCAAATATGATTACTTCTTCTAGTTTTTATACGTATTTACCGACAACTGGACTGTAATGTCCACTTTAGGTACCAATAGTAATGCAGCATGGATGATATGCATTATCTACAACTTGTGCATCATCATTTGAAGATCTTCCCCTTGGCAGCTACTAAGCACCTACATAGGTTTTCGACGATTGAGCCAAGGTCCTCCAGTGAATAAAACCAGATATTATTATAACGCCATAAGTAGATTAAAGGTGCAAGTTTACTCACCGTCTGTGGCTCCTGCAGCCTTCATCAGATTAGGTAGAAATTTTGAGAATTTGTTGTTAGGTCTTATAAGTTCTACGTGGTAATTTTTTTAATCGCATAAATTGGTAGACGCAATTAAAAATACACACTAAAATGGGATTGCTAAGTACTTAGTAGGAAGGTTCTCGAGAGTCAATCAGGGACTGGAATGCGAAGGGTATTACGGGCAACCTAGCCAAAAACCCTTTCGTCGCTCAGCGGTAGTGAAGCAATGCTTGCATTGCATTTCGCCTCGAGAATGAGGTTACCGGAGGCCCTAACCCTTAGCTCTCCCCTATTCCTGTCCTTCCCCTCTCCCCTCTTCCCAGTCTTCCCCCCCTCCCCCTCTTCTCCTACTCCCACCTTAAAGGGCGGCAACGCACTTGTGATTCTTGAGTTACAGGTGCCCATGGGCGGCGGTAGTTATTTAACATCAGGTGACCCGTCTGCTCGTTTGCCCCCTATACCTTAAACAAAAAAAAAAACAGTAGAATTCGCACGGCTGAGGTGATAATGATAATTGCTACTCGTAAATGGTTCCTGAAGAAAAAGGTTGTACCGACATGCAAATACACTAAAAACGCCATCTAGCAATAGTAAGCTGAGCGTGTACTGATCTTTTATCGAAAAATTACATTAATGACGCCGATTTGTATATAGACAACATCCAGCAGCAGTCGTGATTCATCCGTGCTTGTCGCATGGATGAATCTTGGACCTACTTACACTTGAGGCATTACACTCTTTCATTCACAAAGATAAAAAATTCTAGCCTGTATACATTACACTTTTTTTATGGTATAGGGGGCAAACGAGCAGACGGGACATATATTACAAAATTATATAAAAAAAAATCTTTAAAACTGACAAATGACTGTGGGCATTGTATCAAATTAATTATATTAAACTTTTTTCTCAAATAAGTGGATTTGTAATATTTTACTGAGAATAAATTCTTTAAACCTAATCATTTTGTATCAATAGACGTTAAGCTGAAAACCTGTTATAAATTCAGTAAGATCCGCATTCGGTTACGGAACGAGTCCACCGATTTCCACGGGACTTTCACGGGCATATAGCTGATGTTATAAGTAGGAACTTAATTATTAGGGGGTTGCGGGTCGGGCTGACCGTTACCCTTGCAGAAGCAAGCCCGAGACGGTGGCACGACGTGTTCCACGCGCGCCTCTCTGATCTGGAGGTGGGTAAGGCCTCCCGTACTCCATGGTGTGCTCGCCTGCTGCAGGCAGCCAAGGTCTGCAGGGGTTCCTAGAGGCTTCCTTCCAAGGGTACCCTGCAATAGACCCACTTGTGACGGAACACCGTGTGGTTTTAGTCGGTTCGATTCCGACATATCGATGTTTAGATTAGCGCCTTCTAGTGGAGCTATATATGAACTATTAGCATGACGGTAACGAGTTCAGTGCTTTTACCCCATAGCAAAAGTGCACAAACGCGTCTAAAGAAGTTTTTACTTCAAAAAATCATAGTTTCGGACAAAGATATTACCAATGTAAGTCGAGCTTAACCAATATACAGTTTAGTCTTTTTGTACAGTCATGACTGACCAGGCTAGACGGAGTGTGTAGCCGGGCTTAAAGCAAGCCGAGAGCCGCGTTGCGGTCTACAGCTTTGAATGTGGTTTTAATATATATTACTAGCTACCCAGCCACGCGTTGGTTGGGTAATTTGCAATCAAAAAAAAGAAAACCTATTTCTCAAGTTGGATCAAACTGCACACATTGTGCAAAATTTCATTAGAATAGGTTCATTAGTTTAAAAGTTGATCGCAAACAAACAACGTGACACGATAAAATCAAAAATATAGAGAATAACCTGTTATTTTGTTTCCATCCTAAAAAAGGAAACAATAACTTTAAGAGTGTAAGTGGATATTAACTTACCCTCTAAAAGTTATTCACAGTTATATTTTGATAATTATACTTATAATTCAGATCCGGTAAGTTGATGTCCACTTACCCTCTAAAAGTTATTCACAGTTATATTTTGATAATTATACTTATAATTCAGATCCTTATATCTTCAACAAAAATAAAGACATTTGAGTTACCCGTTGTCAAAGTCAACTGTATTACAGTTGATAAATTCCGTAATAAAACGTGATAAGTGATAATGCCAACACAACATTCTATCCTTAACCTAAACCATAAAACCTATTTTAGCTCGAGTGTAAATATAACTAAGAGACGAGACTAACGGAAGTTGCGTTGTATTCCACTACTTTTCGACAAATATGTAGAAATACGAAATGTGTTTTACTCGTTAAAAAATAACAAGTATTTGTCTTATTTTTTTTATAGGATAGGCAAACTAACACACGTGCAGATGGTAGGTGAGTACCATTGCCCCATAAAAGATGTTTGCACTTTTGCTAGCCTAAATTTTGGTTGAACGAATTTATGTCCATCTCTAGTAACATAATTATGTCTTTCACACCGTTTTGTAAAGAGATGCAGATCTTTTCTAACATACATGATGTTCTCATAAATATATTGACAAGGCACCGTCAGGATATTAATGTCCTTAAATATATCCTTAAGGGATTCGCGACTACGTAGATTATAAATGTCTCTGAAAGCTCTTTTTTGCAGAATGAATATCGATTCTATATCTGCAAAACGCCCCCATAATAAAATATTGTAAGAAATGACACTGTTTAAATAAATAAAGTATACTAGTCGCGCAGTATCTATGTCTGTGAATTGGAGGACTATCCTTACAGCATTGGCTGCAGAACTTAGCCGCTTCAAAAGAGATGTTAAGTGCGAGCCATATTGTAATCTCGAATCTAGCAATATCCCTAAAGAAAATGTTTCATTAACAAAATCTAACTTTTGTTTATTTAATAAGATGTCAATTCACTATGTTTAACGTTAGGCAAAGAGAATCTTATACATTTAGTTTTTTTCTCATTTAGCACTTAATTGTTGGCAGTAAACCAATCATGTACTCGATGAATAATATTATTTACATCGTCAAAAAAACCATGGGCTCGTCTATCTACTTCATTAAAAAAAAAATCACGTTCCTTATCTATCTTATTAGCGGAGTCATACTTAGATAATAATTATAAGTTTAGATAATAGGTATATTCATACCCGATACCAGAATAAAACATACAATTTCTTAACCTTTAGTACAATAATTGGATATTTGTTACGTAAGAGAGCCATGCTTCGGCACGTATGGGCCGGCTCGACTCCGTTTGGCCTCACAGAAAACCGGTAGCGAAGCAATGCTTGCATTGCATTTCGCCGTGTGAGTGAGGTTACCGGAGGCCCTAACCCTTCCCTCTCCCCTATTCCCGTCCTTCCCTTCTCCCCTCTTCCCCCCTCCCCCTCTTCTCCTACTCCCACCTTAAAGGGCGGCAACGCACTTGTGACTCTTTGAGTTACACGTTCAAGGTAGATGGGCGGCGGTGGTCATCTAACATCAGGTGACCCGTCTGCTCGTTTGCCCCCTATACCATAAAAAAATTATATTTACAATAATCCATGATCCCTAAGATCTTTAATAAGCCGAGGCTGTATCTTAGACTGTCTTAGTAAAATAAGTAATAAAGATAGGGAGAAGGTAATTCCTTAGTTAAATTACAATTTGAAATGACTGCTAATTTACATAACAGGTTCCTGCATTAAACTTTATAGGAATTTTATTACTCAGCCTTAAATTTGAGATTTCGTAGATATAACATAATTTAAATGCGAATACATGCTTTGATAATCTGTTTATCTACAAACCGCCTGATATTATGTATAACAATATACCTATCATCATCATCTTATTGCCCTTTTCCCAATTTTAATTAAGGATGGCGCAATGTGTATACAATAAAATTATACCTCGATTAAACAAAAACCACTATAATAGTTTTATTCTAATACCATATTCTACACTATCACTACATGTTATAAAACAAAGTCCCCCGCCGCGTCTTTCTGTCTGTCTGTCTCTCTGTTTACGATAAACATAAAAACTTCTTAACGGATTTTCATACGGTTTTCACTAATAGACTGAGTGATTTATGAGGAAGTTTTAGGTGTATAATTAGTTAAGATTTTGTGTAAATTGATTGAAATATGTTGATGATTGTTGAAGATGTCTCTGCTACCCGTGCGAAGCCGGGGCGGGTTGCTAGTACGTTATAAACTAATATTATAAATTTCAATTTGAGTTGTTTGTTAACTACTCAGATGATTATGATGAAATCGTGCATGGAAGTTCTCAGGGATAGAAAAAAAAATGTTTATTTCAGAAAAAAAAAACCCCGAGGGATAGGAAAAGAACTTTAATGTGAGTGAAGCCGCTGACAAAATCAAGTATTCCAGGTTTTTTTTTTTTTTTTTTTTTTTTAAAGACAACTCCCGCATTAGGAATTACTCCTGTGGCGCGGGGGACTTTACAAACATACAAACAACGGACACAAAGAACACCCAGACTAATGTGGGAATCGAACCCACGACCTCTGGCTCAGCAGTCAGGGTCACTAACCACTAGACCAACAGGTCAGTTTATGAACAGTTGCTTTTATTTTTAATGAAAAAATGAAATCAATTGAAAATATTTCTGTAAACAGAAACAAATTCCATTTAAAAAATAAAAATGTAGTGAAAAACTAAGTTTTGACATTTGTTATGCAATCCTTTTTGCGAATAACATAAATTAGATAAAAGTCACACGTACAGCTTGTCATTGTAATTTTGATACATGTTAAGGCGTGTATATTAATATTTTATTCTATTTAGAGCAATAAGACGGGTCCGTGTGTGTAACAAAAGGAGTCAATTGAGACACTAGACTCAAATCAATGGATACTTAATTAAGATCAATAAGAAGATAATTTAAAGCAGTATGTGAATAATATTGCCGTACATCAAAACAATTGGAATTGGCCTTGGCAAAAATCAAGCTGTCAGATCTCTTTTTCACTAGCAACGTGGGTCACACAGTACTACTCTTGTTGACCCCGTCTATAACCTAAATGATCTTGTTAGGAGTGAGTTCACGTCAGTATGGACTCGGTGGGGTTTGCCCTGCAACTACTGCTCTGCACTTGGTCTTGCACTGCACTTACATATACGTTTAAATAAAATCATTGGTCGAAATATATTTAGCCAAGTAACACACTTCTTTTAGCGCTTTTTAGAAACACAAGGATAACAATAATAAATTTAAAGTATAAAATACCCTTGCCTGGCAAATCCCTACAGTCATTGGGACAGAGCTGATAATTTTTTCGAACAGCTGAACAGATTTTCTAGAATTATAGGTAAGAACACTTTCAATCAAGTCACCTTTCAAACAGAAAAAACTAAATCAAAATCTGTCCATCCGTTTAGGAGATATGATGTCACAAACAAATACACAGATACACACGTTAAAGTTATAACACCCCCATTTTTTTTCACAAGACAAATCACTCGCAGAAGCATCTGTGACTACAATAACCGGCGAGCATCAAGGAACAGGGTTCGTTTAATTTTGCGCGTTATCAAGTAAATGCCTCTAATTTCGTTCGCTTATCTCATTAATGGGCAGCGGAAACTTTGCTCATGTTGGGATAAGGTAAGGTCATAATGTTAGCGGATAGAATAATGACGATGATAAATTTTGATGTATGGTAATGAGATGCTCGCTCAGTATTTTCTTTTGAAAGTAAAAAATGTTGGGTATTTTCTGGTATAAAAAAAAATTGCTGTTTGTTTACTAAAAATTTTTTTGCATCCTATCGTATGCTGAATGTAATTTTATAGAAAGTTAGCTTTCCTTTTCATAAGTAAAATAGGTTATTAAATATTATGAATTCCCTTATTGCAGAACGCCTGAAAAATGTCAATAGACTATAAATGCCTGTTTGTAAAAACTTATTTGTTAAACAAGAACTGCTAACACACGGCCATCTGATCCCCAACTAAGCAGAGCCTGTACTACCAACGGTAACCAACCGAACCGAACCAAAAGGTAACCATACCGAACTGCTGATAAATATATTTATATATTTCTAAATACATATATATTATAGATAAATTACCAGTTTTGTACCGCATTTCATGCAAATTAATGAACACATTATTATATTATACTTGGAACCCGCCCCGGCTTCGCACGGGTAGCAGAGACATCTTCGACAATCATCATCATATTTCAAGCAGTTTACACAAAACCTTAACAAATTATACACAACCTTTCTCATTAATTGTTCTATCTATTATTGAATGTAATGTAATTTAAATGCTTATGATAGTGTATGACTCTTTCGTGAAATCTAGAATATTTAGGTAGTTAAAAACAAATGTTTTTTATACATGGTTCTTTAAAAATACGTTCAAATTCATAAACTGAAGCGATTAATAAAGAATAAGCCAGCTGCCACTGAGACCACGATAGCTGAAAAACAACAAACGTCTTTTATAATAAGTAGGATACTAAAAGCCTATTTGATATTATTGGTTTTGTTTTTAGTTGTTTGTTAACTGGACTTATCGTGTAACAGAATACTTTTGAAGTTGAGTAAAGATATTAATAACTGGGTAACGTGGCTGTGCTTCGTCTAGTTTTTCCTAAAGCATTTTTTTACATATTGTTTACTAGCTGTGCCCCTCGGTTTCACCCGCGTAACTTAAATGCCACGATAAATCAATATCGGGATAAAAAGTAGCCTATGTGTTAATCCAGGTCTCCAGCTATCTACATACGAAGTATCATCGCAATCGATTCAGTAGTTTTTGCGCGAAAGAGTAACAAACATCGATACATCCTTACAAACTTTAAAATTTTTAGACAAAGTTTATCTACTTTGAATATCAGAAACGATAAAAGTATTTATTTTCATAAAAATCAATTTGTTGCTGCTAAATGTTAATTGGAAATAAAAAATTAAATTTTATTGTACTTATGGCTCACTATTTTGGTAGTAATGGCTTACACATAAAATATAGATATATACTGTCGCGGACTTTTTTGTAGAACTATTTAGGAGAAACAATCCCACCGTACATTATATTCGTGTAACTCTTACAGTTTTCCCACCGCACGCCAGAATAGCCGCAGATGACAGATTTTTTTCCGACTTACTTAACACTTATCGTTATATTTTGGCCAATATACACAATATCTTCATTAATTATAGCCTATGTATTATTCTGATATATAAGCTATATTATTGTAAAGTTTCATTAAAATCCATTGAGTAGTTTTTGCGTGAAAGAGTAACAAACATCCATACATCCATACACCCTCACAAACTTTCACGTTTATAATATTAGTAGGATTTTGTCAAGAATTTTAATTAAATTTATTAATACGAAATAATACAGCTGATTTAAGTTTTAACGCTAAATAAGGGAGTGGAACGCGACTAACTTAACAGATAGATCGTGTTTATACAGAAAATCTATGTCGACATATCGTGCCCCTACGGTATTAATTTGATATAATGCTATCTTAAAAGAGCACGATGCTCAATTATTTTTGATAGGCGTTTAACTTAACATTGTAATGAAACTTTGGCGAACAAGGTCCCCAAATTTAATATAAACCTATTATATTTAAAACAATAAAAAAACAGGATATCCTGTGGGATCTCCAACGATGAACACGGCCATGCCAAGACCATATTTCAAACCTAGATGATGCTGTTTGGAAACGACGGTTAACAAACAGTTTGGTGGACACTTCATGTTGTTATTTACTACGGTTTCCTCAGATCCAGCCAAGCAATAACAGCAGATGTCTACAGTGCAGAAAAAACAGCCCCGGCTCGTCAATCGATCGGTCTTCACCATTATTGGTCTATGATAACGCAAGATCTCCTACTGCCGAAAACACAGTTTCAACACTACTAGACCTGTAGTTAGACCGTCATTTTCAACACTCACTTCGTTCCGCGAGTGGGACAATTTAAATAAATCTAAGAAAAAATACCTTTATACAGTTTTTGGGTCAAGTTGCCCAGAGTTTTGTCGCCAAGGTTTAAATTATGGCAGAGATGACAGTGAGGGCAGATACTTTGATTAAATAAATATATATTTTTATTCTACAATTAAAAAAGATGAAATTTTTCAATACAAAATGGCAATTTCATACTTTAACCCCTAAAATTATAAAGTGATAATATGATGTATGTCCCTTAGCATAAATTATTATTTTTAAAACAAAAATACTAGACAAAACAAAAACTTTGAAAGAAAAAAAAACATCAAAATAACGTAAAACTCTCTTAAGTCATCTACATAGACTGACTACCAAATTCCCACTCGTTAAAAGAAGTCATACAATTTTTTATAGTCCAATTATTCAAACTTCACGGGTAAGTTTAAGAGGTAATTTACCTAAAGTTTTTGTAAAATAAATTAGATTCCTTTGTCCTGGACAGAGTTTTATATTAAAGGCTCGAATTTATATATCACCTTATGAATTTCGAGATGAGGCTGTTCAATGTAATAAGTTTTAAAAAAGTCACTGCTGGAGGTCTTTTAGTGTGTTAATTTCATATTAATCGATAACCAAAGTTTAAATCAAGCAAACTGGCTTGCTGGCATGGTATGATCCTTCATAAGTCTCGGTATTTAGTAGTAACCAACTAATAGATAACTATTTATATCGTAAACAAAATGACATAAGCAACTAAAATTTAAGGAGGGCCATGACGTTATCGGTTGAGCGAACTGCAGAAATTGCGTGCACCGAACTAAAACGTTTATTGTAATTAGTGTATACAGATCTTCATCTATATATGATTGTTTTGAGTATATAATGAATTTCAACCAAATAAAAAAAGTCGGCATTTGCGATAATTTTAATATTAACTAATTAGAATTCTTGTTTAGCGACTAAGTTCAGGACACTATTGTACCCATAAAATCTAAAAAACTTTTTTTGGGGTCTACACGAATTACAGCCACCACATATTTTAATCAAGATTAAGAAAATAATAAATCTCTCAGACTCTAACTATTGTAGTCAGCAAATTTGTTTCTATGATAGGAACAAAATGGTATCAAAGAGAAATATTGTGGCCGTACCCGCCGTACCTAAAGCTATAAGCGGTTTTGAGATTTTTTAAATAATTTGCTTAATTACACAATTAGTTTAGTTTATCAAATAGACTCAGCTCTCAGATAGAAAAATTCGTGAACTGACTGATACTGATACAGTCAGATTAGTATTTATTAGCTATTTTCATAATATGATATCGTACTGTAGAAGAATGCCGCTGATATTGAATGTATCTTCGTGCTGCAGAAGAGGCTAGGTAATAAAGATTGAATCAATGAATTGAGGCAGATTTAAAGAAAAAAGTATAATGACGGTGACATTGTTGCTATATTTATGAAAACTTGATTTATGTTCATTTGAATGAATATTAATTCTTTGACATGGAGCTAAGCTCTGTTTTTTTTTTTTAACTTTTTCTAAAAATGCAACCTAGCTAGATCGATTTATCGCCCCCGAAATCCCCTGCATACTAATTTCATGAAAATCGTTGGAGCCGTTTTCGAGATTCAGATTATATATATATATACCTATATATATACAAGAATGCTCGTTTAAAGGTATTAGATAGATATACACATATTTAACAGACGTCAGGAACATAAATGTGCTGTACCTATCTCTAGGCTCCAAAAAAGTATGAAGTCGTTTCGAGGTCAACGTGTGTGTTTTTATAATAAAATTCCGAAACAACTTGATATGTACAAAAATTAAATATACGCCAATCGGTACTTCAAATGGTATGAAACTCATTACTATTGCAATAATTATCAAAATCTACGCAGAAGCCAGTTAAAGCATTTTTTCTAAAAATAGGTTACGTCAAGGTCAGGGCTTAATATACAAAGATTAATCAATAAAAAGCAATTAGATGCTATAATTAAATACAACTAATATAATATAATCGAAAAAATATGCAGGAGGATAGATATTCGATTGTTACCGGGCCTGAGCTGAGTAACCTATTATTCACAAAGTATGGGCACTACACTAAAGATTCTCAATACTTACAGCATATGGTCGTATCCATGCCTATATTGAACAACATAACTTTGCAGTAATAAGAGGTTACGATCCATCCGTGTAATATCGAGATAGGTAATAACAGTGTATGTTTCCATCCATTTTTAAACAACACGGGGCAAAAATCCAAAACAGCTGTGCCGCATGTTGAGCAGGTTCATGTTCAAAAAGCTGAGTCGTCGTTTAGCATCATAAAAATCCGTAGGTAGTGCAAATCGTAAACAAATAATCCAGTAAACGACTGAAAGAAGTGTGACATTGCGATACATTTTCTATGTAGTTCGCAAATAATTTGATTTTAATTAATATTGAGATGCCTATTTTTTTATTACATTTAAGATACATATTATATTAAATTAATGGTGACCAAGCAGTAGTTCTATAAAATGTCTTGACTGAATGAAACAGTCAAATAGACGGATTTAAAATTAAAATTCAAAGTTGTCTTTCAATTGTCTTCAGAATTATTTAATTATACATGTTTTACATAAAATTGAGGACTCCTCGTAATTTTTGTCTATTTCACTCATTTCATGAGCTGGGTATTAAAACCCCCTTTATAGCTTGAACTTCAAGTCTACAATAAAATAAAAACTGAGCCTGTAGGGCTATTACTCAATAGTGCATTATATGTAAGATAAAAACGCTTGAGACTAAATTGTTTTAGAATTTACAGGCTATTTCAATTTCAATATTTCTAATAAGTATAATAGAAATGTAATATGAGCAAATGTATCCCTATCTTTATTTATAGCTTAACTTTAGTTTACTTACTTTTAATCTTAACGCAATAGCACACAAAGCAGTGCTGTAATAAATTTCACTAAATATTGTGAAACAATATATAAATTGCCGTGAGTTTGTTTGCCCCCTTTCTTCTCACAAGGCTCCATTATTTGGTAACGGGTGTTTATAGATTGACATTGGCAGATAACGATCTTAACTATTTGCAGCTAGGCATTATTTGTTATTTATTTTTATAATAATTTTACTTTTGACAAAGCAACCTATTGTTGCAGCGACAACCTAGTTCAGAACAAATAATTCAACAAAACCTAAACTTATTTTATTCCTTAAAAGCTGGTTTTTAAAATGTTTCTTTTATTTATTTTATGCTTTTTAGTTAGACCGTTTTACCTTTTTCACGAGCTTCTGCAACTCTTTATGATGGGAAAACGGCCAAATGCATGTTGAAATATTCATATAGTATTGACTGAATGGACGGGTTTAAACAGTGCGGGTGAACTTTTTCACCTTGCTAAAAACAAGGCCAAATATATATATATAGCTGACTGCCGAATTTCATTACTGAAGAAGCACGCAAAGAAAAAGAAGACGATTTTTTAAATTTATGACAACGCATCGATATTACAAACCTTATATCGTTAGTCGTTACAAAAGGATATTTCGTATTTGACGAAAACCAACGGTAAAGGACAACGACCATGTATGTTTGGAATTCCGTCTTAAGTTGTGTAACAATATTTTTTTATTTATTATAGACTACGCTTTATATATTATCAAATAAAAGTGTCCATTTTGTCACAAATACCCGAGTTTTTAAGTAATTAGACAAAAACGGAGATAACCTACAAATTGTGTTTAACCAACTCGCAACTTATAAAACAATTACAGATCACTCATGTACAAACAAAACAATGCTAGTTAATATTCGGAAAATCAAGAAGTAATGAAACTTACCTCAGTAGGAGTTATCCAAGATTGTAATATGGTAATCATCGTCGTTGACGCTTGTTGCAAGGAATGCTCCTGGTCATTTCTGGGTATTGAAAGTGAACAATTGACACATCGGCTTCTCCTCATTACCACAGGTACCTATTTGTTGATCAGGATCAAGCATCGACATGATCACAGTAGAGTATACTCAAAAGAGTTCATCATTCGTTGTAAGTTTCATGAAACACGCTAATGCCCGGTTCCTATAATCAAGAAACGATTCGTTTTGCTTAACGACGGTTAAATTTCCTTGAAATTTCAACGAAAATTTTACCGTCCGTATGCAAAACGAATCGTTTCTTGATTATAGGAACGCGCTTTAAGTTGTTTAATGCCGCGTTTCAATAAACAAAAAACGATTTCTTTGTACACCGCAATCACTCCAAAGAAACCGTAAGGTAGATTTAAATGTTAGACAGATTTCTATTTTGCCACCTAGATTGTTTAAAAAGCATTCTGCATATTAAAGACATAAATAAACAAAACATTGAAACAAAGTACTGTGAACGTTGACATAATATATACCTCTCTAAAAGCAATGCTAAAATATTTACATCAAAGGAAATCAACAACAAATCAACCTGTGACTGACGTATATATTTATTTTCTTGGCTTGTGCTGTATTGAATATATACCAATAATATCTTATAAGAACCTTATCGGAGAGTCAGTTTTTCTCTGTGCAAATAATATCATTACTTCAGAACATGTAACCTTTTCATGTAATCTTACTAGTCATCTAGTCTAGTTTTTTGAATTTAGAAAAGACTAGGCAACAAAGATTTCCTTGCATAGGGTATAGAAAAACTTTCTACATTTTGTGTTAGGAATATTATCACCAAAGCAGTAAAATATTCATACACGAACACTCAACAGCAGTCTCTATTATAATAACTATTATATATTTAGATACGGAGGGGCCGTGTCTCGGAAAGCACGTTAAGGCGTCGCTCCCGGTTGCATACGAACGTCTGTCGACAACCTGGTACAGAACTTCGATATCGCCTAGTACTTGGGTTGTGGAAAAATATGTGTTCGTAAAATATCGATGTTCAGCCGTACCGTTTTTAGAATGAAAGCCGATACCAACTTTGATGGGAAAAGACGCGGAGGATGATGAGAATATGAGTCGCCGTTTCTCTGTCGACTATTATGGCAATCAGTCTCTTAATAGCATAGATATATACGTTCACGCCTATACAGGCGTGAACGTATGTACCCGGATATCCCCGAAGAGGTAGGCAGAGACGTATTAAACACCCACATTTTGCCAATTATAATTTGTTTCCACTCACGTAATAGAGGGCAAGCCTATTCCCGTGAAACGGGCACATTGGGAATTAAACATGAAAAAAATTTGGTGTATATTAAAAGGGTAAGCTAGAGAAGAAAAGAAGGTAATGGAAAGAAAGAGATTACTTTTTACTTTTATTACTTCACACATCTCACACACGGCCGTCTCATCCCAAACTAGTCAGAGCCTTATATGGTAACCAGACTATTGACAAACAAACTTATATATTAGTAAATACATACATATTATAGATAAACTAGCTGACCCGGCACACTTTGTTTTGCCATATTCATTATTTCTAATGAATATTTTGTTAGTCAAATAAAAAATAACTAACTTATTGTGGGGATGGGTCTATGACTGAAAGAAGAATGGAGCGCTGTGGTCTATTGACGGCCTATAAAAATAACAAAACACCAACGATTCATTTTCTTAATTCAAAGTACTTCATTAACTTAACTGACATATTTAAAGTTTAACAGTTGGAGAGCCATGCTTCGGTATGTATTGGCCTGCTCAAAAGGAGTGGCCTCACAGAAAACCGGCAGTGAAGCAATGCTTCGAGTGAAGGTTACCGGTGGCCCTAACCCTCCCCTCTCTTTATCTTCCCCCCTATCTCTCCATCTCCCCTCCTCTCTTACTCCCACCTTAAAGGCCGGCCATCAGGGGACCCGTCTGCTCGTTAACCCCCTATTCCATAAAAAAAAAGTTTGACATCGACTTGACGGCAATTGATTATTACAATCGATTATAACAATCACACTTTCTATTTTCACTAGGTTAAATACTTTAAAAAAAATGTACCAATGAAAGAAAAAATAATAATATTGCTATTAAAAACAGGGGTTGATTGTAGAGGGTTGACTACTCAGCGTTGTGTGTATTTTCTGATGCTGTATCATAAAAAAATAATAAATTTTTTTTTTTCAAAAAATAAAAAATAAAAATTTAGGGGTGGGCTACCCTTAGGGGGATTAGCCTTAGGGGCATTTATGGGGATGAAAAATAGATGTTGTCCTATTCTCAGACCTACCCAATATGCAAACAAAATTTCATGAGAATCGGTCAAGCCGTTTCGGAGGATTTTAATTACAAACACTGCGACACGAGAATTTTATATATTAGCCCAGACACAGAAGAAATGATCGTGCTCATCACACAATTGTTTGTCCTGGGTGGAAATCAAACCCATGACCTTTGGGTCAGCAGTCAGAATTACTAACCACTAACTATAGGGGGAAAACGGGCAGACGGGTCACCTGATGGTAAATTATTACCGCCGCCCATGGGTACCTGCAACTCAAGAGTCACAAGTGTGTTGCCGGCCCTTAAGGAGTAGGGGAAGGGTGGAAGAGGGGAAAAGGAGAGGGAGGGTTGGGGCCTCCAGTAACCTCACTCATGCGGCGAAAAGCAATGCAAGCATTGCTTCTCTGCCGGTTTTCTGTGAGGCCTCACGGTCAACCTATCACAACGGATATCACTATCACAACGGTCGAGCCGGCCGATACATGCCGAAGCATGGCTCTCTCACGATAAGATTGCTAATACGGATGGATGGGGAAGGGTAAGCGATAGCTCGAGCAGGTGAGGGGTGCAGTTGTTGCCGGCAAGTCCAAAAACTCTAACGTTATTCTCAAGTTCCATCACAGTTCACTTTGCAGTGATCCTTGCAATGCAAAAGTAATGAAAAAAGCACAGGTGTTTAGGGTTTGACTTTCAATCTTGTGGTGTGTCAGGTAAGTGTGCGGAGCTGAAAATAAACAAGATGCCAAGATTCTACTGGTTTATTACTTTTAAATTTACAAAATACCTTGTATTTTTAAGCGGAATGAATACAATATTAGTGGTTGGACGTGTCGCATAATACGCGCACTCATATCGCGGGCTCAGTGTGGCGGAATAGGGGCCGAGCATACCACCCGCTCATCATAGGGCTAGGCGTGAACAACAGGACTCGTAAAATTTAATAAACAAAACATAAAATAATCTTTGATCGTGTCAGTTCAAAATGTATCTGAAACGCGTCGCAATCGGTATCCACATCAATGACGTCAATAAAAAAATCCTATTACATTGATACACATTGACAAATCCATACATACTTGTATGGATTTGTACGACTGAGGAATTTAATATAGGCCCAACATTTCGATGAAGGGATATGGTAAGAAAGAACACAGAGGGTTAATCAATTTTAGCTTTTTATGTAAAATTATGTAATAGGTAATTTCATCAGATTAGTTCTTTGGATATCCTTGAGTCCAATTTAGAAACAGTAAATCAATTTAAAGCACTTTTTGTTGGAGTCATTAAAAACAGTTTTCATAATCCTCTTTTGATTTATTTTTAAGAAAGCATGAAACTAAGGTGTTAATTTAAGACCAATAAATGGTTTTTTACGTCACTAATTTAATTTATTTCAAAAGCAGAGCAACTCTAAAGTTTGGATTATCGCAGGTTCGAGTCCAGACCTGTACGGACGATTTATAAGTATTAAAAATCAAACTCTAACCTGTGGTAATAACTCCACAAGCACCACAAACTGCTCACGGCAACACGGCGTGAGCAGTTTGTAATGTACTAGGTGGTTAATGTAGAAGATGTCACACAGCGTCGGCGTCGTGGCACTTATACGCTCGTAGCTCGGCTGGTGGCCTACCGAGGACATTACAACCGCTCACACCGCCTCGCTGTCCCGCCCCGCCCGCTGCCTCACAGAAACTTTAAGAAAAACCGAATTTAAAAATCTTTGTTTGAATATTGTTTGTTTCAGAGTATTTTTCGCCTTAGAATATTTATGTGTGTAAAAATTCACTAGCGATCATATTCGTAACACTTTTCTCTTATTATTCAAAGCCTATATTTTTGTCAAGGAATACAATTGTTAAAGTAGTAGGCAACTCGTCTTTTGAATAAACTTTACTATTAAGTACAAATTGAGAACTCGATATTCCACAACTGAATAAATTTTAAATATATAAGTAATTATATATCGATCGTACTTTACTTGAAAAACCGGACAAGTGCGAGTCTGATTCGCGTTCTGTTCCGTTCCGTAGGCAAACAAACTTGTATATAGATAAGGAATCAATTCTCCAAGATTTATTTGGTCTTTTCCGAAAAGAAACTTATCTTTGCAATTCTGAAAATACTCCCCCATACATCAATTTACGATAAAGCCAATTGCAAACAATAAGTTTATAATCACAAGAACATTTTTTTTAATATGATATAACAACAAATTAAGGACTTTCGGTTTTTTTCCTTTACTTGTGCTGTCAGACCATCTTAACAAAATTTTATGATTCTATACTTCAGCCAAATAAGCTGTGGAATGTTTACTAACATTGCGTTGCTAAGCATTTTCTGACAGGCAGTTGTTAATAACCTGTTTGCAAATTAAATACCCTTAAATATTGTTATGGTCTGACCAGGAAAATGAAAAACCTCGTCATTTTGCGGAAAACAAAATGCACTAATAACTGGTTTTAAACTTTCGCGACTATTATATATTAGATTACACATCTGATATGTGTAGTCGCGAAAGCTTCGCTTTTGTATGGGAGTATGTATGTATCTGTTACGGAGTAACTGTTATCTTATCTGTGGCTATCTGTGGAGTGGTCTGTTTTTGAGTTCGTGAGATTTTTATGTATTAAAATACCAAAAAACAAGTTATACTCCTGAGAGAAAAATGGTTAGCAATGTATTAAATTATTAGTTTTAACTTTCTTTTTCTAAATAAAACACTACACTTTCTTTTTCTAAATAAAACACTACAGATTTAGTGGCCAATATAACCTGTAGGTATTTCTTATTTACAACAATAAATGGCTATTGCCCTCAATATCTCCTAAACATTTGCGTTTTCGCCATTCAATATTTATATTATATTTTTTGAGGAATCAGGGTTTCATTTGGTATGCTTAGATTACATAGCTTATTTTATTTACGTTTAATAGATAAGAATAATACTAAATTACTAAAGCAGGAGGCTCACCAATTACTTTAGCATCTAGAGCGTCGAGGCCTACTCGACCTATAAGGTAAGCTCTGGTAAGGTTCTGCGTCTAAGGTAAGCTTTGATGAAGCCTCCTTTATGGTGACAACCTGGTACTGGTAGGTGGTAAGTACTTGAGCCAAAGTAAACCTCAGCCAGTATGCAATATAAATTTTCGAACATCCCAAAGTAGATGTACCATAATGTTGGAATATTCATTAAGTAGAATTATTTTAAAAAATCATTGAAATGTAGTATGTAAAAGAACCCACCTGAAACAGAAATAAAAAAAATGTCTCAGAAAACAGGCATGTAGTAGTGTGAAAAATGAAATGAACTAAAACTTACATGAAACATCCGATTAGAGATGATCCAATTTCCTCCCGCCACAAATAAAATACAGTACAGAATAAAAGACTGTGAATTAAGCACACAGAAAACCGCTCCAAAGATAAAACGACAATCGTAATTAAAAAGTTTGCAATGCTAATTCAACCATAAGCAAAATATTCAACAATATGTTCAGATTCAACCAGCCTAAACAGCACGCGCCGTCATATATATGTCAAAATCTCAGAACGCACGAAGTGGGTACGGGCGATGAGAAAACTCCCTTTTGATATTTAATCATTGATGTATTGTAAACACGCAAAGAAACACTATACAGTTCCTAGGTTAGTGTTGACTCGGCCGTGACCAAACTGAAAGTGAACTCGTCCGTCCGCACTCCGCCTAGACTCTGCGTAACGCTGGTACATGGCACTTGTGTTTCTTTCCGATGAATATATTACATGTAAATCGGCAAATGTTTAGAAAATATAATGCCACAGACACACTTGTGACACATGCATAGATACACATGTTAAACTTATAGCCCTCGAACTTTATGCGTCGGGGGGGTTAAAAATTGCATGGATAGTAAGACATAACTTTACGCAATAATATAATCGTGAATCACTGGTAATTCAAACAAAAATTGTTTCGATTTTGGCATTGTTAATAACACATCATCACTAATATCAATCAACAGTGAAAAAATTAAAACCACATCCAGTTTCGTGTGATTTAACGCTGACATTTCGGCACGCTTTTTCTGTGACGTCAAAGACGTCAAAGACGTCGTAGTCCGTGTTTAATTCTTTATTGATTTATGTAACATTTATGTGTAGTCATAAAACGTACCTATTATTATTAAAAAGGATAGAAAAACTTATTTTCAATATTGTATTGTGGAGTCTTGTGCATATTTCCATAAATATTCATTATAAATAACCAAACTGTTGTTGATCTGTTCAATAAAGTCTGACTTCAGTGTTAAAGAAATACATATCTTAAATCAATCCAAAATAAGTTTGTTTTTACACTCAAAGTATATACGTAATACAACATATTTCAGACGGCGGTTCCTTTAGCATTCAATTTCCTTTAAGTTACTGAATTATTAATTTTATTAATTTGCGTAGGTTTAAGTGCAAAGTTGGTTGGTTCTCTTGCAATCTTTGCTTACTAAAAACGGTTAAAATGAGATGATCAAACACGAGGTTGTAGCTCGTGTATTTGTTTAACATTACCAGGCTTGAAGCATCTACTGATTTTAATATCTAGTACTAGCAGCGCCCCACGGTTTCACCCGCATAAGTCCCGATCCCGTGGGCATATCGGGATAAAAAGTAGCCTATTATGTTAATCCAGGTCTCCAGCTATCTACATACCAAGTTTCATCGCAATCGGTTCAATAGTTTTGGCGTGAAAGAGTAACAAACATCCTTACATCCACACTCACAAACTTTCACGTTTATAATATTAGTAGGATTACTCTTTGCAGTGTTATATTGTAGATCTCGGGAATCAATTCATATAGATTTTCGTTCGTTTTTTTCCTAGTGCCAAACTAAACTTTGCCGTTCTAATATTACTGTCCCATACATCGATATACGTCACACTCAATATTTCAAAATATAAATTTGTATCCGCAGGAAAACATTTTTTCCCGTGGTGCTAGTATACTAAGTTTATGGACTATGGTTATAACAATAAATGAACGACTCTCGTTTTATTTCTTTACTTTGCCGTAAAACCTTACTTTACTAACCTCTGAGGAACGTAACTGTAAAAAACATTGTGATTTTTATGGTTGTTATGTATATTACATCTGTTAAAACGCTTAATAATTACTCCAGTTCATTGGTGTCAAGTTGGTGTGAAATATTTATTTTGAAAGTTATACTTCTGTATAAATTATTTCATGGTACACCAAAACGTCGCGTTCATCCAATCCTACTACGCGTGAGATTATTGTTCGCAGATAAAAGAACGAGGGAGGCAGCGCCAATTGTCGGCTGATTGGAAACAATTTCAATATTGATTATTAAAATTGGTGACAAAGAAATAAGGATTCTTGAGATGGGTTTTTTAGACTGTGTAGTCAATTTTATCATTGTATGGACAACCTACAAGTATTGCATATATCAAAATTTATTCGCACTTTATAATTTAACCAAACATCAGAAAGATCTAGATGTAGAGAAAAATTCTATTAATTATAATAGTTAATAGAATCTATTTTACTCATGTTGCAAATAAAAATAATGCTGAAACAATCACTGTACATTTTTCATGGAAAACTATTAGGTTGATATTATATTAAGTATTATTAAGTGTGAAACAGTAATTCTTACATAAGTAACCTCGATAAAGTTACAAGAAAATTCACCACTTTCTTGAGATTTTTTTTTTCTCGTATGTTACTTACTAGCTGTTGCCTGCGACGTCGTTCACGTGGTTTTTTTTGCGTAACATAAAGAGTAACAAATATCCATCCATCTTCATAAACTTTCGCCTATAAAATATTATTAGTGAGATTCACAACAGAGTTTATATTTCCTTTTGATATCGGTTTTTATTTTTAGCCCTAAATTCGTAGGTGGAAAGCGCTTTAAGTTCATCGGTGAGATCGGCAATCTATGTTGGCCCCAATACTTCTGTTTAGTTATTTACTTAGATACCATTTTGTAAATATCGTCTTAAAGTCAACGTATTGGTATGACTATTATGAAATATTGAAAAACCATCAAAGTAAAACAGAACCCTTTTGTTAGAACTCGAAATCCAAACCTTGTTAATATATGTATATGATTTACTGACGATGAGAAAACTAATCTGTGATTAAATCTTAAATCGAGCATTCGATTATAGGCAGATAAAATGAACCTTTTATCCTACATAACCCAAAAGTACTCCTCTATCATAAATAAAATAACCATACATTATAGGCGTTCAAATAGAAAAACACATTATAGCGTTTTTCATTTTAGGTATCTTATTTAGTTTAGATTTGAAATAAAACCGTCATTATAATTACATACGGACGTTAACTAAATTCCTCACCCTAGCGTTCTAATTACACTTTGTGCATCCCTGCCGAGTCGATTCAGGCCATCTGCTAATGAGATTCTGAACTTTGAAAGAATTTGTTGGAAATTGTTGTAGTAGACTTACATCTTATATCTTCATAATTAAATGTGTATTATTTTTTTCATTCTCACTTATCTGGATTTTATATCTTTAAGGTATCAAATTCGTAAAACTTTTCATGTACCAACTGTCAGTGATGTTTGTGATAGCCAGTACTTACAACTTGACTATTCTCACAGGCACTTCTCACATCTTGGAAGTTAATTTTAATCTACTTTTAATAGTCGTATGGATATTAAATTTAGTTTGTAATTCGGTTTGCTATTAAATCGTGTTTTTTTAGTTTTATTAAACTATGATTATTATTCTGAAATCCTGATCCTACTTAGGGGGCGATTTTTACTACGAAGACTAAAGTTAGGCTGTACTGCGCTATGCCTACTGCTTGGCTTGTAGGTTGTTACTAGGTAGTTATATGTGATGTAGCTACTACCTTTTTTTAAGTATCGAGATAACCGTTAAGTGGTGTGTTATAATCAAACTGCATAAAACTAAAGGGTGTTCGGTTACATCCTATTGCTGAGGATCTGCGATGAAACGTGGTAGATTATTCCGAGGAACCTGGGAAAATTTTGGCAGTCGACTTGTGATTACTACCTCAGGTCTGATATATTGATCAGATATATTGTACCTCAGATCAAATATATGTAAATCAAATAATTTCGATGCAGTTATATGTACGTAAACTTAAAGATTTAATTTCACCCCTATCTCAACCAAATTTGCAATTTAAAGATCTTAACCACACGACGCATAATTATTCAAATTATTCATTACATGGGCCGTTGAAACTCCTAAATTGTGTGGAAACCCTAAATAACTTAAGTCAAATTGAATTAGGACAAGAATTCTCATATCATGCATATCATATTAGTTACAAAGTGAACTTGCTGACTGGGAGAGCGACACAATACGAGCGATTTACTTCACTTTATTTTTTTTAGAAAGAGAACTCCCGTATTAGGAATAATCCTGTGTCGCGGGGGGCTTCACAAACATTCAAACAACGGACACAAAGAGCACGCAGACTCGGGACAACTATTTGTGGATCACACAAATTTTTGTCCCGTGTAGGATTCGAACCAGTAAACCATTGCGCCATCCGTGCAGTCGTATTCCGTATTAAAAATAACATTACCGTAAAATTAAACGATCCCACTGTCAAGGCAAACACTTTTCCTTTCAAGTATATCAAGTAGTCCCAAGGTCTACAATCCTAATCTTAAACCTTAAGGCATTATCCATGCAATTCAAGTAATTTGGTTCCAAGTTACTAATAACACACAGTCAGTAAGTTTCGTAGAACGCTGGTTACAACAGATTTCTAATCGAATTGCTGCTGCCCGTCTTTTGAACTTCCTCCATCCTTCAGAAAAAAGCGCTACTAGCGTAATCTTGTTTTCCTGTTGATGTTTTTTCTACTCAAGGTGCAAGGAGATAGTGGTAGTGGTATAGTCTACAGTAACCACTTAGGGGTGATAATGGATCTACATTATTACGATTTCCGATGTTAAATATTCCATCAAGACGTAATTATTAAATATCGGCAAATACTTTCTGTTTTTACAGTTTGGTGTAACTCATGCTTCATATTCTAATACAGAACCCGTTCACCACTAAGAAAGAACCACATTCTTGTTTGCCATCTTACTGTACTGTTACAGGTAAATTCATATATAAAATACGAAGCTCAGGCTTTGCAGAACTTCTGGAGATCCTCAAAAGCTTGCGACAGAAAATGCCCATTTGAACGTAACCTTGTAACTTTGGCTCGACAACTACGATGCAAAGGTTGTATAATCGCATTTATGCATACATTCACTATAAGCTCTAGAGATCCGACCTACATAACCAAAGAGGATTATAAATATGGAAATAGGTTTCCAGAGAGACATCCATATACATTATGTTTATGTATACCTAAGTAGCTTGACTGGACTTGTTTCGGAAGTGTCTTTCGTCGTAGGAGACGACTCAGTTAATAAAAATACAGTCAGTTGCGATCAACTAAGCGTACAAGACCTACGATTACTATCGATTTTCAATTCTATAAAGTTCCAAGGCATCTAGAATGAGGTCTGATTTGAATTGTTTTGAAGTTTTTAGTTTTCGTAGGGCTTTTTATTCTATATGTAATTATTTCTGACTGGCAGTGCCCGCAACTTCTATATATAACTTTATATTTAAAAGACAGATTGATATAATGTTGCATATAATATCGGTAAGCTACTATAACAGGATTCGCGACTTGGTTCCTCGAAGAATATAATAACAATAACTCTACACATCTCACACACGGCCGTCTGATCCCAAACTAGGCAGAGCCTGTACTATGGTAACCAGACTGCTTATAAACATACTTATATATTTCTAAATACATACATATTATTGATACATTACACCCAGACACAGAACAAATTATAGTGCTCATCACACAATTATTTGTCCTGGGTGGGAATCGAACCCACGACCTCTGGCTTAGCAGTCAGGGTCACTAACCACTAGACCAACAGGCCAGTCCAGAATAGAACCGAGTTGGCAGTCCAAAAATAATCAAGTTCTCACGAATATCAGTCCCATAAAAAACTAAAAACTTCACTCAAAACACATCGCTCAAGATGTTTTAGACACTAATGACACTAATTCTTGATATTTAAAAAAATCCCGTTATGAAAAGTACCCAGTCATCCACAAATCAGAAATTCAACAAGAACTACAATATTATTGTTAGAATTCATGCCCGTCTGTGTATTTGTTGGCTAATGACGTGAAAATAAGTCAGTAATAGTAGTAGAATGATATAAGTGTTTATTATTGTTCTTAGTTTATTTATTAACTAGTAGCGCTACGCGGTTTCACTCGCGTAAGTCCCGATCCCGTGGGAATATCGGAATAAAAAGTACCCTATGCATTAATCCAGGTCTCCAGCTATCTACATACCAAGTTTCATCGCAATCGGTTCAGAGGTTTTTGCGTGAAAGAGTAACAAACATCCATTGATCCATCCATCCATCCATCCATCCAAACTTTCACATTTATAATATTAGTAGGATTAAAAACTGCAATATGGACATAAACATATTGTTATACAAATAACGAACGTGACTGTGAACGGGTAAACTACAGCGCAACGGTACGTTGACAACCATATTGCGGGACAGTTTTGCAGCACACAAGTTACACATCCTAAAGGGCTAAGGCGCCATTTCAAATATAAAATTCAAAGCCCGTTAGACAATGAATGCTTGCATGATATATTCCAATGACATGCTAATATTAGGGAAGTACAAGAAATGGGCGGGCTGCGGAGGACGAGTACCTACAAAATGAAGAACCTTCTAATGTACGGGTGATTCATATTCCTCTATATAATGTGCCCTCGATGGGACATAGTGCAATATGTACGGTCTACTTTTGGATATAATAAGTCTTGATTCACTGAGTGAGTCTGTGCAACGGCCGGTGTAAGGCAAGGTGCCACGGTGTTAAAATATGTATTTTACCCGAAGTTACCATCTGACATGTAGTTGCATGCATTTTTAAATATTATATTTTTTTTTCTTTGCAGTTTTATTTAGATTAGAAAGATATCGGGAAATAATTGCCAAGTAGTTTCTCGATACCTATCGAGAAACTAGTTGAAATCGATTCATTGGGAGCACATCAAAAAGAGTTTTAATGAATAGGTACATTTTGAATTGTACAATAGAAATAGAAATAAAAATAGAAATATTTATTTGTCAATGTAGGTAAAATTAATAATAGATGTTACATACTTAAAATAGGTCGCTACATTGTACCCATAGGCATACAAATTTTATCATTGGCTAAAATCTTAACCTTAATCATAACGGCTTATTTTATCTATATCATTTGTTCTCAAATTCTCAACACAAAACAAACAAAATTAACATAAATAAACTAATCAAACTTATAATCAATAAACTCAGTGGTAGAATAAAAACTTTTTTTAATTAGGAACTCCTTAAAAGCTTTTTAAAAAATATTTAATTCTAAATCCCTGATGTCTTTGGGAATTTTATTATATATTACTGGGGCCATTTCAAATATGCTTTTTCTAAAAAGTGCTGTATTGCAAGGACCTGCACTGAGAACATTTGACTCTCTTTTCCTTAATCTGACATCTGCTGGTTCTCTTTTATGAAATAAATGTGGATTTTTTTTCACAAATATTATATATATAATTTATATAGACTAGGAACGGTAAGTAATTGTAAATTTTGAAAATATGGCTGACAACTATCCCTAGAACGTAAATTACATATTGCACGAATACATTTCTTTTGTGCTAAGAAAACTACATTCTTATCAGTAGAATTTCCCCAGAACACTATACCGTACCTTATAATAGATTCTACGTAACTATGATAAGCTATGAGTACCGTTTCATGATTCACATGCTTAGAGAGCTTGAAGAGGGCATAGGCAAAACTGTTTACTCTCTTACATAATTCCTCTATGTGCTGTTTCCATTTTAGTTTATTATCTATAATTAATCCTAAGAATTTGGTGTTATCTTTTATAGCGATTGGTACTCCTTCATAATTAATGTTTAACGGGTTTTGGTATTGTCGTTGACTGAATTGCATGATGTGAGTTTTGTCTAGATTTATTTTTAAATTATTATGTTGTAGCCATTCTATGGTTTGTTTTAGCGTATTATTTACTTCTTGTTCATGATCATAGGATTTATCAGACTTTACGACTATCGTGCTGTCGTCAGCAAAAAGTACCGTTGGGTGAATCACATTTTTCGGGAGATCATTGATGTAAATTAAAAATAATAGAGGTCCAAGTACGCTTCCTTGAGGCACTCCGTATTTCACCATTCTAGGTTTAGATCTATATTTAATTTCACGTTTAGTTTTAATATCAATATTTGCAATTTCTGTGTATTGTTGCCGGTTGCTTAAGTAAGATATTAATAGATCAAGACATTCACCACGTATTCCATATCTGGAAAGTTTGTCGATTAAGATTTTATGGTCTACATAATCAAACGCCTTGGTCATATCCATATATAAGGCGCATATAGGTACTCTGTTATCCACACAATTCATAATTTGTTTAAGAAAGTCGAAGATGGCAGCATTTATTGACTTATTCTTCCTGAAACCTTTTTGTTCCGGGACTAATATATTTTTATTTTCAAGAAAATTGTAAAGGCGATTGTAAAATAATTTCTCTATGACTTTAGAAAATATGGGAATTAGTGCAACCGGTCTATAATTTGTTATTAGCGTCTTTTCTCCTTTTTTATACAATGGCTTAAAAATGGATACCTTTAATTGACTCGGGTATATTCCTGTTTCAAAACATAAATTCACAATGAAACAAAGCGGATAACAAATTATATTATGTACTTTTTTTATTATATTTGTTGTTAAATCATCAATACCGGTACTTTTAGTGTTCTTTAGAGAGCATATTATTTTTGAACAATTAGAACGTTAATGGGTAATATTTTTTTAAGAATGTTACAGAGCTTGTAGATGGAGGTGAGATTCTGGGCATGACCATGACAATTGTATTCATATAATTAGCTTTACTTATATATATAGAAATAAGAAAATAGAAAGGATTTGGTGTTTAAAGATATTTTAAGAAATATTTGTACGTAGTATTGTACGGTACGGTAGTAATTTCGTGACCTTAGTTGTTTGTAAATATTATCTTATCAATATTGTAAGCGGTGTCCAAATGATGTATAATTCCACAAACTCCGTACTGAAACGTAATAATGAGAATGTAGATATGTTTGAGAAAAAGTTTTTTCATATTCATATTCATTTTAATTGCATACAACTTAGACATTTCAAAACTTTATTGAAAAAGTAGATACTTTGATTTATTTGTCCTTACACTTCCAGTTTAATGTTGCAAAAAATTATAATAACCTCAACTCGAAAATCACTTCAACGATAAGAAAAGGTCTGATGATCTTTGCACGTCTGAACAGCTTTTCTTGAACTTTAGCTAAGAACACGTCTTGATCAAGTCACTTTGTCACCTTCTTTGAAACAAAACAACAACTAACTCATAATCTATCCATCCGTCCGGAGCTATCATGATACAAACATACACACATGCACACTAACGCCCCTCCTTTTTGCGTCGGGGGTTAAAACAGTGCTTTATCAGTAACAAATTGGAAATCAAAACATAAGCTTCTGAAAACACTCCAATTAATAACTGAATAGACATTATTTAACAATCATAACTCAAGCATTCTCTTGTTTCACACAGTATTGTGCTGAGTATCATCAACTAATTTAAAGTACAATTGTTCTATTCATTAATAACAATTATTCAATCAAGCTTTGTGTTTACTAAATATTCGGGTTCGATACTGTTGTTTGTAATATAATTCTTCTTTATCAGCCATTAAAAGCAATCAATAACATTGTCTTTGTATAGTTTCTGTTACGGTCATCCAATTCATCCAACAATTTTTTGCTACTTTGATAAGAGGACTTAAAACTTACAGCAACGTAGTTGTAATTAACATTTGGAACGTCTCTCGATGAATATAGTCATGTTCTCCAAAATATTATGATTAACCTAATATCACTTTTGATGATAGCAACCCTTAGCGGCACTCAAGATCCTACTAGACATTGATGACATCGCTACTAGTTTTACTTAAGTGCCGAAATATTGTAGATACGAGAGAGTGTATTTAGTATAATATGTTGTCTCCATGTTTTTTATGGAATAGGGGGCAAACGAGCAGACGGGTCACCAGATGGTAAGTGACTGCCGCCACCCATTGGCACTTAAAACTCAAGAGTCACAAGTGCGTTGCCGACCTTTAAGGTGGGAGTAGAGGAACAGGGGGAAAGGGAGTGAGGGAGGGAGAGAGGAAAGGGGGCGGAGCAGAAGGGTTAGCGCCTTTGGTAACCTCACTCACTCGGTGAAAAACAATGCAAACATTGCTTCTCTGCCAGTTTTCTGTTATCTTTTCTGTTGTTATCACTCCGGTCGAGCCGGCCCATACATCCTGTAGTATGGCTCCCCGACGAAAAATATTGTGGGAAAACTGGGAAAAGCAGTCGTAGATAACTACTGAGTTTCCCAATTTTCCCATCTTGAATTCACAAAGTGCCCGGTAGGCGGCAATAAGCTTGCCCCCTAATATGTAAGTAGGACCAAATAATAGTCGGTAAAATTTGGGTGTTTAAAAAAGTCAGTACATACACATGTATATATGTATACACATGTATTTACTGAGTTTTTTAACTAGAAGGGCAAAAATGTATTATCGCCTTGAAATATACCAGAAAATACATCTTTTATATCACTAACATATCCTCTCCCCTTAATTTGAGAAGTTCTCGCAAGCGCGTCATGTGCTCTCTCTAATGAATTTAACTTTTGCATCGAATACCCAAACTTCAACGTATGGCATGGTTTTACGCGATATACTATGTTGGTGAATTATGGTACGTATTTCAAATGAAATGCTTTGCTAATAGTTTTTGGATTCAGATTTTAAATTCAAGCTTACTTTAGCGGCATATTTTTCAAGTTTAGCAACATTGCAATTGATATTTATGAAATCAAGAATAGCCAAATAATTGTTAATAATATTTTCAATACTATTTATTCCAAAAGCGTAATTACTGATGTAACGGAACTAGTTTCTAAAGTTTCAAAAGATTGTACTTTACATAGTTGACAAATTTTCTGTATTATCTCAGTACAGGCGGATGTTTGTACATGTACACCATACCTACTAACTTTTAAACATTCGCGTGGAACGTGTGAAAATATACCTAATTAGGTTGCCGGAAATTAACTCGATGACGTATTAAATAGGCATTACATACCTTTGATTTGTCTGACATTTCCACGTGACCGCAGCATTGTTTCTACGTCATGTCTATTTCACCGGATTAATAAATGATGGTAGTTCCAGAGCTTTAGGTGCTAATTATTTTTGAATATCTGAATGTTTTAAGTGGCATTTACCACTAGAAAAAAATAGAGGGTAACCTCGGTATTTGCAGTTCAAAAACCGGACAAGTACGAGTCTGACACGTGCACCGAGGGTTCCGTAAGGTAATAAACTTGTATGTAGATAGTACGTCTATGTCGGTAACTGATTCCTGAAGATTTTTGCCCGTCTTTTCCAAAAGTCAAACTTAACTTTGCAGTTCTAAACGACTAGCAGTACGAGTATGTCAGCAATACGCCAGGTTTTCCATGTTTACGGTCCATTAGACTGAAAACAAGCACTAAAAATTACTTAGTTTATTTTTACACAACCGCCAGCACAGTACTAAACTCTTTTTGTAATTCCAACGATTACAACAATAGATTTTTTAAACGGATAAGCTTTTTTTTGTACTTGCGGAAGCCCCCTCGGGCCGACACCCTACCGGGGTTTTCGGTGGGGCGCGTGCTGTGTGTCGGAATCGAACCGACTAAAATCACACGGTGTGCTGTACTGTGCCTCAAATAGGTGGGATCCGGGAACAGCTTTTATTAAGACATCCAGAAAAACGGATAAGCTACTACAACCTCTTTTATAACAAATAAATGAAATTACTTAAAATAATATTTGATATATACCTTAGTATTCAATACAAATATGTTAATCACTTTTACGCAAATTCAATTGATTTATTTTACACAAATTACATTTATTTAATAGGAACAAATATTATTTTTATACTGATGGCGAGCAGATGGCGCTGCAATCAGGATTCTACAGAAATTAAGTTTTATTTAAAATAATAAAATTTGATACAAAACAATAATATTATTTCTAATAGTCTTTATTTTGCACATTTACACAATTATTAGAATATGTTATTATTTTAAACATTTTATCAAAAATAATTGCTTTAATGTTTATTAATGATTATTCGGATATCATAAAAATTTATTTTGGATATTTTTATAATAATATAATCACTTAATAAATCAATATTTAAATATTTGCACCCATAAGTATGACAAACATACATCGATCAATAAATATACATCGATTTATGACAAAGATATAATCACAATTTTTAAGTGATAAAACAACAAATTAACGCCTTTTTTTCCCTAATTTGTGCTGACAGACCCTGCTGCTTACCAAGTTTCGTGATTCTAGATTAATGGGAACAATCCTATAGATTTTGATTTACATGCAAAATGTTCAAGTTTGGTCAAATCTAAGGCTTAAATGGTCGTATCTTTTGATTGCGTTGAATTAGAAGCTTGATTTTTTTACAGCTTCAAGGGGTTGCAGACATAAGTATTTGCTATTAATTTTAATTTGATGCATCTACGTGTTTCTGAGAAAAGGGTCTTGACGGCTAGACAGACAGATGGACAACAAAGTGATCCTATCCTATAAGTCTTTTTTCCTTTTGAGGAACAGAGCCCCAAAAAACGCCACGAACATTAAGAAGCAAGAGACTAATGTCTCCTGCATTTTAAAATCGTAAAAAAATAAGTAGAATGATTATTTGATAAATATGGAACAAAATTGAACAAAATCAAAGGAGTTGTTGCGAACACTCGTGACTTTGTGAACAAGGGAAGTTCAGAACGAACAGTGCAGTTAAACAGACACCCATTAATGATGCCACGCCTTTGTGTTGGGGCACGATTTATAAGTGCTGGGCGGAGATTATCTTAGTGCTATCTTAAGTGTAGCAATAGCCTATTCTTAACAAAAATTAAGATATATAATCCATTTTAAACTAAAGTTAAACAGTTCCTAAAAATGATGTGAAATAAAATTTTGGAATTTAAATAAGACGTCAGACGTCTTTCAACACCTCAAATAAGTAGCAACATTCATTGGCTTTATTAAAAGAAATAAATATTAACACTTTAAAGGATATACAGCATAGATATTTTTAGAAAAGAAACAAAGAAGTTAAATGGATTGTCGAGGTAATTAATACTGCCATGCTAAATATGTTACTACTTTATCGTATTTAACATTTTTAATATTATTATAATTTAGATACTAACAGTCTTTGAACCTATAACCGAATTTATCATTATCTCATTTTCAAAAATATTGCCTGATAGGTGGCAGAAAATAATTAATATTTTTAACGAACGTAATGTTATAAAGTAACACATAGAATACACATTACTATTTGAAACCAGTTGTTAACTTTAATCAATTATTATTTCTAGGAAAAGTTTCTAGAATATATCAATAACATAATAGAACATAAAGGCGGAATATAAATTCACACCTTCTAAAGTCATCATCATATCTCATTCAACATTAAAACGTGTGATATATCTTGTCTTGAAATTGTAAACTCAGAGTGGAGCGTTGTTCCCACAGATCTATTCAACTGCCTATGAATTGAGACACATCTCTATAACCAATAACTCAACGTCAGCACCATGGATATTTCGCCATTTCAATTCTTAAGATTTGAATTTTCTTATTATAAAACTTTTGTTTCCAATTTATTAGATATTGTGCGTTGATTTGTAAAGCAGATACTGAATACCTTAAACTTCCTACAGTAAATTTGTATTTTATTTTTAATTTTTTTTTTAAAGACAACTCCCGCATTAGGAATTACTCCTGTGTCGCGGGGGATTTTACAAACATATAAACAACAGACGCAAAAAACACCCAGACTGGGGTGGGAATCGAACCCACGACCTATGGCATAGAAGTCAGGGTCACTAATCACTAGTCCAATAGGCCAGTCAATATTCTTTTTAGCTTGTTAGTGTGTCGGTTTGTAATTCATCTATGTTACAATAGCCTAATGTCAACTACTCATCACCTTTTACTAAATATTGTTTTTTTTCCATGCAGGAACCATCATTGCTTATCAACCACTTCAATATTATTGTTATACTGATTATTGAGCCGGTGGCCATCTGTGGTCTTCATTATCAGTTCCACTTCACTAAATGGACAGACTGATAGAAGCATGCAAAATAGTCTAAATTATCTCAAGAACAGTTAATTATTTATTTACTATCACAATATGTAAATTGTTGTAAGCATTCAGAGTGGTCAACATTATGTTCGCAACCAAGTATTCAAAATTATGGTATCTGACAAAGTGTTCATTTTTAATGTCTTGTATGTACTAATTGTCTATGCTACTTAGTACTTTAAGTCTTGCTACTAAGGTTCAATGTTATTAGAACGACAAATCTATCTAATCTTGTCTTTTCTAATACTTTATTTATCCCTTTCATTTCGCGCATGAGGGCACTGCCAGCTCGTTTGTTTTGGTTTAAATTATTTGAATGGAGCAAATTAAAACCGTAAAATTACTTACGAACAATACTTATGTATGTGCATTTTTACAAAGGCTGTATTTGAATACATATATCCAAGTATTTTTAATAAAAAAAATAAACGCAATATAACTTAGGAATGAGATTGGAATTTGAACCCTGTTGTTAAGGCTCTAAATCTCATCTTATTGTCATGTTTAGGTCTTTGAAGTCTCTTAAGAAGGTTGAGAGTGTGTACTCTCGGAATAGATTTTTGGACGTTGCCCTGCCTGGGTAGCTATGTAAGCGAGTTGTTGTGTGTTGTGTTTATACTTTTTTTTATATACTAGTAACGTGGGTCACACATTACTAGTATTCTTGCTAACCTCTCTAGCTAAGCTAAACGGTTGTGTAAGGAGTGGGTTCACGTTGAGTGGGCAGGGCGGCAGCACGGGACCCTTTCCTTCCGACTGACGCAGGTTCTTTCCGGGCACGGCTGCTTCGGGAAGTACCTGCACTCGGTCGCTAGGAGGGAACTGAGTCCCGCCTGTCACCACTGCGACTGCAGTGAGGACTCGGCTCAGCACACGCTGGCGGTCTGCTCCGCCTGGGCGACGCAGCGTCGGGCCCTCACTGCAGTCATTGGAGGGGGTTCTCATCTCTCGCTACCGGCCGTCATACGCTCCATGGCCGGTAGCGACAGGAATTTTACCGCGGTCGCGACCTTCTGTGAGGACGTCATCTCGCAGAAGGAGACGGCGGAACGGGTTCGGGAGGACGATCTCCACTCGGACCTAATTCGCCGCCGGCGAACCGGGAGGCGGAGGCGCGCTTACCAGCGCCTCATGCCGCCCTGAGTGTGGCCGCGGGTGGACGGGACGGGTTTTCCCCTCCACCCGCTATACTGAAGTGTCCGCGTGTGCCTGAACGTCGCCTAATTGAGAGGTTTCTTTTACCCGAAGGTGGTGCCCGCGCTTTTGCGGGCAGGCGCTAGGAGGGTTCCGGATGTCTTAATAAAAGCTGTTCCCGGATCCCTCCAACTTAAGGCGCAGTATGGCACACCGTGTGGTTTTAGTCGGTTCGATACCGACACACCGCCCCACCGAAAACCCCGGTGGGGTGACGGCCCGAGGTGGTTTCCACACGCACAAAAAAAAAAAAAAAGAAGGAGTGGGTTCACGTCGGTAGTGCACTGGGTGGGGTTCGAACCCGTAACCACTTGATCGTAAGTCCGACGCCTTAGCCATTACGCTACCGCCGCTTTAAAAAGATGATATACACATTTACCTCAAATACGTAGATTCATGAGAATGTACATAACAATACTATTTATGCACAGTCATCATGCAAACCCATTCGGTCCTTATGACACTAAATACTAAGAAGTGAAACACATTGATAGGTATAAGAATATTCAGGCAAATGTTGGAATTGGTTGATAATATAAAAACAGTTGTTTTAACCCCCAACGCAAAAAGTGGGGAGAGGAGGGTCGAGGGGTGACGACAATAGATTGGTAGACAAGTGTACTTTGATTTAGCGAACGCTAATTCTATTCAACCTTTCTCTATAAACCAGATTGTTGTCTATGGTTTGTTTCACAAACGTCATTGTATAGCGCGTATTATATAAGGGTGTATAATTAAAAAAAAATGTTTTGTCCTCTCCAAATCAAGATTTTTCATTCCGGCCTAAATCATACATAGCGACACTATAAAAAGATTATAAAGTGTCGTAAACACTATTTATTTTTTAATTACACAACCCCTATTTCATAAGGTCATCATACGCCTCGGTGGCGCAGTAGGCAGCGCGTAAGTCTCATAATCTTAAGGTCGTGAGTTCGATCCTCACCCGGGGCATATCTTTTTGGGGTAAAGTGTCGCGTGTCGACGATATTTGATGCAAGCGTAACTTGTGTCACTAATAAGAAATATTGTTTCTTACTTGATTAGAACTTTATTTCGATCTTCGATCAGCTATCAAAGATATCGTTATAGTTATAGTAGTCTTTTATTACCATAAACAATTTACGAGAACATACGAATAATAATCAATCGCTAGTCACCTCCACCTTTTGTTTAAAGAAGTCTACGAGGTTAATCCGTATTGATATCCTACATATGCACTGAACCATATGCACTGAACCAATTGCATTTGAATTAAAAAAAAAGACTGCCGCACGCTCCGAGGGTACTGTAAGCAAACAAACTTGCATGTAAATAGTAAGTCTATCTCGGGAATAGATCCTTGAAGATTTTTGCCCGTTTTTTTCCGTAAGACAAACTTAACTTTGCAGTTCTAAAAATACACTCCCATACACCGATATAGATCACAGCCAATTTTTCCAACCGCAAAATAAAAGTTTGTAGTCAGAACTTTTTTTAAGTATGTGATATAGCTATAAATTTACGACTTTTTCCTTTACTTGTGCTGTATGACCTTAATTAGTGAAAAAATTCATGATTCTAGGTGAATAGCAAGTACCTTATAGGTTTTGATTTACCTTCAAAATATTCAAATTTGTCAAAACCTAAGGCTTGCACCGTATCCTTTGATTGTGATGACTTATTTTGACAGTCAAACCGACTGCGAAGTGACCCTATAAGGTTTCAATTTTCTCCTTTTGAGGTTCGGAACCCTAAAAATGAATTAAAAGACAGTTTGCAAGGGGTTGTAAAAGCTACAAATACGCGAGTGAAGCCGAAGGGCAAAAACTAGTATACTGTAAATGAAACAACAATTGCACATGCTCCATATACATAGTGCACTCCATAACAATAAATCTTCTCCAACAAGTATTGTAGCACAATTCAAACGCCTCGACGTATGTAAAACAAATCTTGAATTACCGGGAATGGAAAACAAATCGTACCCAAAAGAAGACTTACGTCTGGTAGTTTTACTGATAAAAATAAATTGGCACACATTATCCATTTCGGAGCACAACTAAGTTATTCTTGCGACTTTGTTTAGATTTTTACTTGTGATACACTATACACTGTACTGCTTAAAATAGACTTAATAAAGCAATTTTGAACTAGGATAAGTACTTTTACCCATTTTAGTTGTAATAAACTAAAAATGACTGTCTAACCTTCACAGAATACGAAACATCATTTAAAAGGACCAAACTAAACCTTAGTGATTAATAAACTCTCTCATCTTAATTAGTTTAGAGAGTTTTGTAACAACAGAGTTGGCCCCATTGATTTTTGGAACTAAATCTTGATAAATAATATACTTTCTCTTTTTTTTTTTTTTATTTATTTATTTATCTGATCTTAGTTAGTTTAAAAAGTTTTTAAGCAACAAAATTAGCCCCATTGTTTTCGTGACTAAATCCTAGTCAGTAATAAACTCTTTTATCTTAGTTTAGAGAGTTTTGTTACCACAGAATTGGTCCCATTGTTTTCGTAAGTATATATAAAGATTTTTATTCATAAACAAACATACAATGCAATAACCTATCGGTATTGAAATAACATCAACAATTTTATTACAAGATTGTAATGTCTACGCAAATCGTGTACGGCTGAAATATATGACCAATATATTGAAATTTATATTCCAATGTGTACACGATTTTATTGTTAGCTATGTAACGGAAAGAAATGGTAACATAATTTAAAAGGATAACTTTCATTAAGGTTGTTTTTTTATGGAAATAGCATGTCTCTAATGCTGAAATGAGTTTGGATATGGAGCAAGGAACATTAACTTTTTAAATCGAAACGAAAAACGAATATTACAAAACACATGCTTACAAATATAAAATAATGCATATGTAATTTCTAATACGTAAATTAACTTCGATAAGTCAAAGGCGTGCGACCGGGAATCGAATTTAAGACGGCGGTGTAAGTAACTAATGTCTAGGCCACCCTAATATTACTGTAGAACTTCAATGTCTTTTGGTATACTAATAAGGACTATATTGCACAAGGGACTGAAAAAAATATACTAAAATAATATTGTTCCACTATAAGCCCAAAAAATACCAACTGGTTTTTTTCATTTTCTTACTCTGTTCATGCATTAATTAATAATAATAATATAAAGACTGTCTGCAAATGTGGTTTAATGCCGAAACTTCCATAAAAAAATATATTTGTCCATAATTGATCTAGGTAAAACACGCAAGAAATTATCCCCTACGCGCCCTTTCCCTATTACGCGACACCTTTGCCTATCTCTTCGGAGACATAAACGTAGGTACAAAAAATATACAGAACTTTATCTTATCAGAAAGCCAGTTAACAGGAATTCGGTATTATGAACATGAGTTTGGCCGGTAAGGCTATTACAACTCTGTTGTGTCTCGATTTGGTTGGATTAAGTTCTGATAACATACACCGCAATTTGGAAAGTTTTAAAGAAGATCAGGACACAGTTAATTTTGGCTTAGATCAGAGATGAATAACTTTGGAAGTATCTGGACTCTTCAACTCTGGAGAAAACCGCAGTTAAAGAACATGAACAAAAATGAACGAAATTTTTGCTTTTTACGCTCTAAGTAACAACAAACAAAAGATTCTATCCTCAACTCAAATATGTTCCATGTAAAATCTACAAGTACATTGTTCTGCACTAGACTTATTTTAGCTCGAGTACAAGTACAACTACAAGATGAGAGTAACGGAAGACAAGTTGCATTGGAACTACCACAACACTGATCGATTGCAAATATTTGTACTAGTCTTCCTATTGCACTACTTTTGGACAAAGACATAGAAAGACAAGATGTGTTTGTGATAGTTATTTCCAAAGGTTTTAGAACATACTTTGATGTACAAATTTTCATAAAAATGAATCAAAAAGCTGTTGGAACTATAGACCAACCGCATAACTCAGTTTTCACCCGTGACGTGACAGGGGTGCGGGGGAAGCAGTATAATACACCTTACGATAAGTTCCGTCATGGTGGTGTTACAATTATTAATAGTGTGCTAATCTATCAGATACGTATGTGATGAAAATAAATAATACGAAAAACAAAAACAGTTTGAAAATAGTGATAAAAAGACACAGACACTGATACATATGTATAACACATATGTATGAGTAAAAATGTTTCATAGTATTTTTTATTTTACAGTATCTTCTACTGCGGTTTTCTTTAAATGAATATTTTGTTGATATTCAAAAGTTTTCAATTTCCTTTCTTTAAAGTTTCATACTCGTTAATTGCCATTTGTTTGACCTGACTTCCAATTTTCTGTTCGAAGATAGACCGGTTCATCTCGGAAATGTAATTTCGTATGTAGGTTACACAGAGCGACCGTAACCATCAAGACGCATGATAGCAGTCAAGCTGCGTGACTAGCGAAGTGAGTTTAAGTCATAATAGGGAATATGCATGTATTTTTTTTTATCTTATATTGACTTGTTCCATCATTCTACCCTAATAAAAAATATAAATAACCTTGGCAATGTTCAAATTAATTTTTAAAATAACATTGAAAACATCGATACAATTTGATCTGTTTGAACGCCGCCATATTTCGCGGGCCTTGGATGACGTCACGTTCCACGCTCAGTGTTTGTTTCATAAACTTACTTGAAGTGTTATAGTAATTTTATACCGATTTCCAGTATTATAATTAATAGACGATGGATAAAGTTTTAAAACCATTTTATAGGTATCGCCTTGTTCCTAAGTGCAAAAACACTATAAGAAGTACACCCAATACAATATTTTTGCAAAAAAATGGTGTACATTAATGAGAATAAATAAAGTATCTTCAATATCGTGTTTATATTGTTGTGAAGATCACTTTAATTGCTAGTATAGTGTGAATTAGTCAGCAGTAATTTATGTGTGTTTTAAATATCAAGAAGAAGGCAACTTGCTTGTCTACTTAAACTAGGTAACAAAAGTCCAATAAAACTTCATGAATATAACTAACTATACATAATTATCTTACCTATCCTTCAGATTATAATAATATCAAGTACTATAATAATTACCTTGCGGCTTTCACTCCTTTGACCTCAGCGGACGTAAAATCTGGATTTGATGCAAAATAAATAGTCATCATGAATGCACCGCACCTATTTTCGGTAGATTGTCCGATTGTGCTTTGACAAAACGACATTCAGTCATTATCCTAGATGATTACTAATATCACTAGAATGCTTAAATTGCACTAGCTAATAGCAAAAACCACAGGAACTCCTATCTTTCTCCGTAACACTACGAATATAGGCGCCGATAAATGACAGAACGTGGAATGTCACGTCATGTTTTGTTTCGACCCATGGTGAAGCGTTTTGCAAAGTTGAATTTCGCGCCCTTATTTTGCATATTTTAATTAATATTTTTTGCAATTAAACACGAACTAAATAAGAAAATAATTGTTTAGGCATAATATCTGGGCAATAAAGATTCAAGGGAAAATTAATCAAGTAAATTTAAACAACATGCATATTCCCCATTGTGCCTGCCGCCCACTCCCCGCGCGATTGCCTTTGCCTTCATCCCCCTGTAACGTCACAGGCGAGATCTGAGTTAAACGGATGATCTATAAAATATAGTTGCAAGGCCAAAGTTTATTATTTTCAAATCTTTTGAGTAAGTCTTAACCAACATCTAATTTTTTTTTTTTTACTTAATAAAAGTAACAAATAGTAAATTGTATAGAAATGGTTTGGTTTAGGGTACTAGACGAATCTGTTTTAACTGATGTAATTACATAATTCAGTTATTCCATGCAGACCAATCTTAACATCGGTGAGTTCTCAGAAGTGGAACATAACGATCTCGTGCAAAAGTGTTCCTTACATTTTTTTATGGTATAGGAGCCAAACGAGTAGACGGACCTGATGGTAAGTGACTAACCGCACCTGCAACTCGAAAGTTACAAGTGTATTGCCGGCCTTTAAGATGAGAGTAGGAGAAGGGAGGGAAGAGGGGGGGGGTAAGTGAGGAAGACGGAGAGAGGGAAGGGTAAGGGCCTCCGGTGACCTCACTCACTCGGCGAAACAAGACGAAATGCATTGCTTTACTACCGTTTTTTTGTGAGACCGTGGTATCACTCCGGTCGAGCCGTTCCATACGTACCGAAGCATGGCTCGCCAACTACTAAATTGTATATGATCTGGAAAGTGTTTTCCAGATTCAATTCATATTAAGAAATCTAATCTACAATATGTGCTTCGTATGGAAATTATGGTCCCTTCCGTAAAACAAGAAAAGGTTAACTACTAATTTTTTCAAACCTCAAAGTTAATTGACGGGATTTAAATTTGTTAAAGCTTACGTGTTCCTCGTTAGCTTTAAAAGGGATATTATCTCTGAATATGTCATTTATTTTGATGTCTATCAGATGATTCTGTTTTCGGTTTGCAGCGATATTTGAAATCATAAGCAATCATAAGTAGGAAATGTTTTTGCTAGTGATTATTTTTCCCAAGAGACAAGATGTTTAAATTTAACTTGTAAAAAGGTGGGGAATACAAGAAATTGAAAGAACCTACGTAATTTCCTTCAATTTAATTGGAAGGTAAGATAAAATCAGTGAATATAGAATAGGACAGAATGAAGTATTGAAACAAGCAAGTCAGTGTGAAAACTTTCTGGACAGTTTCATTCAAACTTTAGATACTATAACATTAACATAGAAGCTCTTTATATAAAATGGTAATGAACAATAAATCGATTCGTGTCGATGCTAATCGGCCAATTTTATCATTTAGTCTACCTGCAAGCGGCTTAGCGGATATGTTTTGATTTTGTTTTTAAGGTAAGCATTTAAAACAAAAACTATTACATATATGGTAACCAACAACAACCGTCCGCCTAGCACAGAGAATAAAATTAAATGAAAATTGGGATTTAGTTGTTACAAGTAGACGCGAATCACTGCTTCAACCAGAGCAAACCCGCTTAAAGAAATATCCATCTATATTCTTTAGTTTAGAAATTGTATTACGATCCTTGTTATAAGGAGCGGGCCTGTTGTTTGCTGTCTTTTAGCTTCTACTTCTGTGGTATTAGCTGGTGAAGAAGTCTTTTTTAGATTTACTTTTACAAAAAGTATAAACGACTACCCTATTTTGGTCATCTTAGACTCACACATAGGCGGTCGTGGTAAAAAGCAAGGCTTTTAGGTAGATTTTCGAAGAAAAGTCTGCCTATTGGTTTTGTACCAGTTGTCGAGTTTTCTAAAAATTTCTTAACAGGAGGTCTAGTTATGATCCATAGATCCCAAAACAACGACGAGTTAATAAGTATAAATGTATATATATCTGTATGTACCTCAATTTTACCGGCAGGATAGAGGTCGCAATTATGCACCGATTGCTTTCAAACTTTGACGACAAATCAACAGGGCAAAAATGAAGGTTAAGCTCATGTATGGGGGATATTCCCCCAAAGGGATTTTTTTTATTGCCTTCTTGCTCTACCGTTATTTTCCAACTACGGTATTTTTTAAATACCCATTGTCATACCTCTGTTAATAAATTCAATATAATTTTCATTTAGTTACTTATTCTGAAAACCATTTTACCATGTCGTTTCCATTGAATCAGTGTCTTTCATCTTATTCAGTAGACTTGGGTCAAACTATCTTTAAGACACCGTGATTGCTTTTGAACATAGAAAGTGCTCAAATAGATTAAAATTGGTATTTCTTTGTCGTTATTATTTATTGGTGTTTTTTTTCTAATCTTCAAAACCTAACCAAATAATAAGATTAAAATTTGTGCAAACGACGAATATATTCTCAAGGGTCGTCTCAGCGACCGAACTTAAATTTGAATCTTATTGTTTGATAAAAGTGATGTCCAGTTGATGGTCCCTTGGCCATTTGATGTTCCTGTCCTAGTGGCCTCTTCAATCAACGGACATTCGAGTTCGCAACCCCGGCCTCTTCGAGCTACTGCAGTCTCAGTCCCGGTTCCCCATCCGAGATTTGCAGTATCCCTTACCCTAGCTTTTCTATCCGTTTTCCTTACTCCAATTCTCCTTCTTCCTTTGCCCGTCTGAAAACGACTACATTCACAAGAAGGGTTGACGTCAGGCAGACCGCCGGCTATATAAGATACAAGCTGAAGCATGTATCGATTCTCGAAGATTTTTACAGTAGTATTTAATAGTAGTAATTGAAAGACAAACTAATTTTGCCGTTCTAAAGATTATCCCCTTTAATCGATTTACGTCACAATATATTTTCCAAGAGCAAAATATAAGTTTCTGATAGCAAAAAAATGTTTTTATGTGATATATAACCGACTTTCGTATTATTTCATTTCTTGTGATGTGATGTGAGAAGTTGCTTTTTACTAAATTCCATAATTCTAGGTAAATGGAACTGGACTTAGATTTTACAGCTTCAAGGGACCGCGGACATAAGTATTCCATCTATTACCATATAAAACTACGGTAAATTTAATATTTGACAGCTGTATAACCAAATTACGGAACAGGGTACGACATAATAACTTATTTTCAATATAAAATACTAGCCGTTTTCCACAGTTTCACACGCCTTTATGGTCTCTACTTTGCTCCTAGGGCTCACAGCGTGATGTTAAGGAGTCGTTAACCTTAGAACCGGAATCGATTCGATCAATGCAAAGACAATTTAAAAATCCGACTTTCAGTTCCAAAGACTAGCACTTTCAATAAAAAATACCTCTTTAACTTCATTATTAGTATTCAATGATTACGAAAACTTTATAGTAAATATGATTTTGGAATTCGAATAAAATCCCTGCCTTCAAGGAATAAAAAGAGGTTAAACTGATTTTGCTAATGTTTGAACCTTTTTAGAAGTGGCTTAAATCTTCCTCCACGCTCTGTCGTTATGGGTTCTTCACATACAGAGAAGGCTTCAAACGTCAAGAGGGACAATTTGTTACACTGATTACACTTGCGGCTCGTAGATAACTTTTGTCAAATGAAGTAAATCGTTAGTGATTTTTTTAAGTTAAAACTTCTTTAGCCACGTTGAGCGATTTTTGGTATATGTGATACAATACAGTTTTACTACCTGATCAGATTTGTGATTGAATTGGCTTACAAACAGATTTCGCGTCTACCTGTAATAACTAAATCGCAGGCAGACTAAATGATAAAATTGGCCGATTAGCATCCACACGAACCGATTTATTATTTAATATTTATACCTTGAATTGGAAGATATGCGTCCACACGACACGATTCGATTGAAAATCTAGTACAATTGTGCGTTCCATGTGGAGGCTGTTTTAGCATCAGCGTCGTCAAAAAAAAGAACAGTTATTTTTCCAAAGCTTTAAGTTTTCACTTCTGTCAGCAGTCGTCATGTCTATTTTTATATTAAGTCAGATCAAAATAATGAACTTTACTTATAACATTGTGATATTCCCTATAATTCTTTTGTGTTATTGCTTTAGAAATATGTTTAAGCTTAATTGCACGTCTCTGCCATTTGTCAAAAAATCCACATTCCATCAGAAGGGCAGTTTGCCTGTTTCCCGCAAGATAACCTGCAACAAACTGCAACAAACAAACCTGCTTACGTGGCAGAGCCATGCTTCGGCACGTATGGGCCGGCTCGACTCCGTTCGATAACGCGGCCTCACAGAAAACCGGCTGTGAAACAATGATTTCATTGCTTTTCGCCGCGTGAGTAAGGTTAGCGGAGACCCTAACCCTACATTCTGCCCTATTCCCGTCCTTCTCCTCTCTCCCCTCTCCTCCCCTTTAATCCCCCTCTCCCGTCTTCTCGCTCTTCTCCTATACCCACCTTAAAGGGCGGCAACGCACTTGTGACTCTTGAGTTACAGGTGACCATGGGCGGCGGTAGTCATTTACCATCAGGTGACCCGCCTGCTCGTTTGCCCCCATACTATAAAAAAAGGAAAAAAAAAAAACAAAGTAAAAAAGCAAACAGGAACTGTGGCAATGTTTCGATGTTTTCAGTTATGTTATTGTTATCAGTTACTATTTACAATATAATTTAAAAATTTATCCTCAATAGTTTATCGTCTTTGAATAACCCGAGCGGGAATAGGGCTTCAGCCTATGTGTGTATGTTTGTATGCATATATGTAAAATCTATTTATTTACTCCGCAACACTGCCCCTAATAAGAAATCGGATAAAGGTCGACTGTTTGCTTTAGAAGCTCAAGAAACAGTTAAGTTCACAATTACATTACAAAGTCGTTAATGAATTTATCCGAAAACTGGTTAATTTAATAAGTGTTGAGTCACGGCTTGAACGAATTTTCCTTCATTCCAAGAGATTATATAATCTATTGTATTATTTATTACTTTTCTCAAATACTACTTAGTTTTTTTTTTTTCTTTTCCTTCATTCTATTTGAATTTAAAAAAAAGAAAGTATAATTTACCAGTGCGGTGATGGTAAATTCAAATAAACCAATTCAATTAAAAAATAAATTTTAAAATCGTTTCACAATTGGCGACGATACCGCGCCGCGTAGCTTAGGTAGGTATGTACATACAAAAAAAACTCCTTTTTTGAACGCGGTTAAAATATTTCATATTCTATTGTTATTATTTTAATACCTATTAGCTTTTCAATTAATTTGCGATCGACGTAATTGAATGGCATGCACACCCCGGTTGTTTCTCCATTCCGAACATTCATAATTTTTATGTTTTCAATAACCCTTGTTCACTCGCATTAAAATACTTACACCACTGCTCGCACGGGGTGAATCTGACCCCAATTTTCAATATTCTATAAATACAAAAGTGCATGCAAAATCAGACTTATAATAATAAGAAAATATGGTCATAAACAAAAAACTTTGACAAAATATTTTCGCTTTCTTAAAAATAATTTAACATAGTTTAGTTATTAATTTTAAATTTAGGCACTGGTTTGAGCATGATAATTTAGGCATATTATGTTTTGATGCTCACTGCATACATAATTATGCTACACACAATCCTTGTTTTTTATCTTCAGATCTTTCGCACATGTAGCATCTGGCGCGATTTTAGCTTTGGCTATCTTGTAGTGGAGTAGTTGGCGCTGCCAACATCCTCATTTTGCCGCTGACGTTTTATTAGAGGTTGTGTTTTGATTCCAGATCGAGCTAGTTGGTGAAGTTTAACTAATTCGATAGCAAGCTGCTTAAGGAAAACTCTTTTCTCTATATCGAGTTCAATTTTTTCTTTATATACCACATATGCATTGATACCGCAGAAGTTGAACATGTGAAAAAATGTAATTATCGTAATACACACTTATAACAGACCAAACATCTTTGTTAGCCGTGCTACATTGTAAGGTACATTCGGTCGTTAATGTCAACGCTACCTCTGGTTTTATTATAATAAATATTGATCTCTGGCTTTTGTTTCTCATTCTCATTAATAACTTTGTTATGATGCACAGTAGATATCAAGAAAACGGCTTAAGACGTCCTGGGTATGTAGGAAAAAAGGGTTATGTCTTTTTGAAATCCAAACAAACTCGAATTTACATAATGTTACATTTCTATTATACGCCAACGATTACCACCAGTTAATTAAATCGTTCTAGTCCTTCCTAAGGTTGCATGGAAGAGATTGCTTCAAGCGATAATTCAATAAGACCCTTTGTAAATTTTCAACGCTACACTTTATATGTATCATGTTCTCTGTACAACTTGGTGTACAAATAAAGTATTTTTTATCTATCTATAGCCTATGGTCGAGAGTTACAGAAAGCCTTAGAAGGATTCACTCAAGCTCCGACAGACTACGCCTGCGGACGGAGGACGTCAGGCGGCGTCGAATATGGTGTGGAATTTTTAAACAGTATTCATATTTTTACATTATCTTACTGCTGCAAAATTCGTTCATTCGTTCCTTTTTAATTTTTTTTCATTCACTAAACACAGCACCTTAACACAATATACCATACATGATCGCTCTATTTGTCAGTGATTTTTAATTTAATATATTACTTTGTAATGCTCATTAAGTGGACTGTAATGTTCTTTTTAGTATAATAAAGATCTTTAGGCCTCGGTCACGAAGTCAGCGGCGCGTTTCAATGCATACATTTATATGGAACTGGCATTGAAGGCAGCGCCGCGGGGAGCGGGCGCGAGCGGCGTACGAGAGCTGACTTCGTGTCCGAGGTCTTAAACCTAACAGTGGGCCTTGTCCCCCTCCGATATAGAAAGGGGTTCCGTGGGATGTACTTACATAGTTCTAGTATTAATTAGTTAAATATGAATATAGATAGTGTTCTTGTATGAGGATATATTCACGGCTTAGTAAAATATATTTTAATTAAACCAGTCTTGTTTGATTATATTTTTCCAATCTCTCAACAAATCTTTTAGGTAGATAGCGCACCAGCAAAACCAAGAGGCTTATAATAATAATAATAATTTATTGTCATTAAAGTGTCAGTTTTACATAACTTTGTGATAGGAGTCTCCTTTTAAGCAAGAGATGCCTGTATTAGGAGACCCCGCTCTTCCGCAACATGTTAAAAACAACAATATATATTATATAAACTTAATTATTACAACTAAAAAGGATAAAAGGCTTGTGGCATGTGTTATCGACTCTCGACTATTAGGTGGACGTAGCAGCCGGAACCAACAAATTGACGAGTTTTGAGAGGTTTTCCTTTGTTAGCATATACATAAATATCTTGTGGTAGCAAATATTTATTTATGCCTTCAGGAATAAAACGACTTTACATAAAAGTTCTGAAAGTATCAATGTATTGCTTTATACGGAGTATTACATAATGGTGTGGTCATAATTTTGGCATTGTGAAGCACTCAAAAAATCTTATTTGTAACTAAAAAAAATAACTTGAAAAATTTAACTATAAAACTACTATTTCGTAATTAAGAGGGCTTAATGAATGTTATTATAGGAATTTAATACTAAGGATATTTGTATATTGAAGGTTCAAAATTTGTCCACAATAAGGAACTATAAAGCTGAAGTGTTTGTTTGTTTGCTTGAACACGCTAATCTCAAAAACTGCTGGTCCGTTTTGAAAAATTCTTTAAGTGTTAGATAGCCCATTTATCGAGGAAGGCTATAGGCTACATATCATTACGCTAAAACTAGTAAGACCGGAGCACCAATAAAGAGTGTTTCAAAATTGGGTATTTTTTTCCCTTCTTCCTTAGAAACGTGGTCGGTTTCCGGTGCAGTAAAACTAAAAAACTTTTGTATAACGGCTTTGTCCGGCGTGTTTTGGAGTACTGTAGCAGTCTCTAGACCACATTATGCTACACACAAGCTACGACTTGAAAGAATACAAAATAGGTTTCTTTGGCACTTATCATTTTTCTCCGGCTTAGGTAAAAAGAAAAAGTCCTATGATAAAAGACTTACTCACTTCGAGATGGCTTCACTGGAAAGTAGATATGTATGGTACATAATCTAAAGTAATGTTTGTAATTCTAAGCTTCAATTGTATTGAAAGCTTTCCTCCACTCCTGAAGGCTTAAGGCTCGGCTAGTATGAAAATAACTTTTCTTGTTGTAGGTTTCCAAAAGACGCAGAATTAAAAGAAAAATGGGTTAGAAATATGCGACGAGGAGAGTGGAATCCTTAAAATTTTGCTCAGTTGTGTTCACTGTATTTTGAGCCTGCTGCTCTCATCGTAAAAGAACATCAACCGTTGGGCCGGCGCGTTGCATTTGACAGTTTCAAATGCAACGCGCCAGCCCAACGGTTACGCAAGACATCTATTGCTATCTCACTTTGTGTTATGGACTTGACGCCTTAGTAAGAAAACGTAACCGTCGATATGTTTTGTGCTCTTACTTAAAATGTTCCCTCTATGGTAATTATTCCTCTGAGATTATAGGGTTAGGAATAATATTAATTACGTGTTTGCTTTAATTCCAGAATCATAATTATCTATCATGGAACACGAAAGTTTAAATGCTAATTTCGGAATAAATGATACAATGACAGAATGTTTCATTAAAAAAATAAATACAACAAATGTTCCCACAGCAGCTTAGAATTTTGTATGCTTACAGTGGTTTTCGGAGCATAAAATAATAAATTCATTTATCGTGTGCAACATACATAATATCTTTGGTAAAATAAGCTGCTATGTGTATTGCTAATCCCAAATTTGTAGGCACAAACTTGCTTGAAGTAGCTTACCTGAACTTTAATTTAATTATAATAAGTTATTTATATATTTATTATTCAATTACGATCACTTGAGATTACAAGAGTTTTGCTAGGAGCGCATGAATCAATATTGCCAGACGCGTTTCTAATTAAAAGAAAGAAGGGAGTGGAGTTTAATAGTGTTAACACGTCGTGGCTAAAAGTTGTTTATTTTCCTTAATTGCAATGTAAATCTTTCTACTGGTTGTTAAAAATACAATAAAACATGGGCCTGCGGATGGTTCTCTCAAAAACACCATATCGATAACTGCAAGGAAAAACATCGTAGCTAAATTTTCACAACTTTAGCGAGCGCGTCAAAGATTTAATTTTTTTTTGTGAGTTTTGTTATATTGACTGGCCTGTCGGTCTAATGGTTAGTGTCCCTGACTGCTAAGCCAGAGGTCGTGGGTTCGATTCCCACCCAGGACAAATAATTGTGTGATGAGCACGATAATTTGTTCTGTGTCTGGGTGTAATTTATCTATAATATGTATGTATTTAGAAATATATAAGTATGGTTATAAGCAGTCTGGTTACCATAGTACAGGCACTGCCTAGTTTGGGGTCAGACGGCCGTGTGTGAGATGTGTGGAGTTATTATTATATTATTATATACTAAAGTCTTGCAACCTAGAAAATTTTAGTCAAAAACGCATAGTTTAAATTTGTGTATGGTAAATATCTTATTAGTACATTATTATTTTTTTACCTTTTGTGAGTTACAATGACTTTACACGACATAATCTTTATAAAATAACAGTATAACTCAGACATATAATTCAGTGTTGTATATCTACATTTTCTTTATAGAGTAAAACATTTTAAGGTCTTTGTAGGTCCTTTTTTTATCCTGTATAAACCCCCACGGGTCAACACCTCACCGAGGGTGAAGAGATACAATGTCCAACATGTATTTTTATCTATTTTGAAGTTACAATAACTTTATAAATATACCATTAATTTTGAATGATGCTTTGATTTTGTCGAATCTTCGTTCAGTTTTTATTTGAAATTTTTTTTCAGACCGCCACAACTATCGGATTAAAAATTAAACACCTTATATTCTTATTCAACCTTTACTTTTATAAAATCGAACACAAAGCTGCATATTTTGTTTGATTTTCTCATTCCCCAAATACCAATAGCCTTTAATGTTGCCTATATTTTTTGCCTATACATCGTGAAATAGGTAGCGGTTTCCTTTTGTATTAGAACATGGATGGATACTACTCGCTGTCCAATTTTTATTTTTTTTGTAAATCGAAACAAGCTGTTGAAACAGAGTGCTAAGCTTGTCACTATCTTTTAAAAACCTTACCACATTTTTGCTGATAATTTATGAAAAATAAAAAGAAAATTAGTTGCTTTTTTAAACTGCATTGGTCTTATTAGGTTTATGAAAGTCTATATTGAATTCTGTCTTATATTCTTTTTTTTTTTTTAAGAGTACTAGTAACGTGGGTTACACATTAGTCGTATTCTTGTTAACCCATCCAGCTAAGCTAAATGCTTGTAGTTGTAATGCACTGAGTGGGGTTCGCTCCTGCAACCACTTGTTCGCAAGTCCGACGCCTTAGCCATTACGCTACCGCCGCTTTATACAACATTGATTGCAACAACTTGATCGGATTGTTACTCATTCATCAATTCCAAAAAAAGGTTGTAGAGTATCAGGAAATTCAGTGGTTCATACAGACGCTTTTTAGATTCGATGACCTGCTTGTCACGTAGTCCTAATCTACTAATGGCAATTGTGAAACATAGTGCCAAACAGGTTATTTAACTTCATTTGGCATTTTTCCGTGCATTCTCACTATCTCTTCTGTCATTAAATTTAGAACTGTACCTGTAGCACACTTAACAATTTTATTGATGAGTCTACAATGCTGCAATATGTCGCTTATCGATAGGCTGTTCAGAAAATCGTCTTACAGTTTCGTATTCTGTAAACTTCTATAAGCAAATAATATTCAAAAGACCACTTTCTATGAGTTTCTGTAACAACTTCACGACATTTACGTAAAAACTTAGTACCACAGTCCGGCTTCATATACTTTGTTTGAGATTAATTGCCCCCGATGAACCAATTTCTTGTTTGAAAGGTGACTTGATTTATAGTGTTTTAGCTATAATTGAAAAAAATCTGTTTAGACCTTCGAAGATTGTTTATCAGCCCTTTTCTATTCACTCCGTTTGTAACCAATTAACTTAATTCTATAATCTCTTCCTTCCTAGGTTATTTTTATTTCGTAATTTAATAAAATTAATACAAGCATGAACGGAAATCGGAATTTATACCAGAAAAAGTAATTGCAACTCATGTTTGAATCAAAAATATAATTCGTCGTTTAAGAAAGATAAACAGTAAACATATTTTTCAAAAACAATATGTGCAACTAAATATACCTTTTTATTATCTTTTGTGAACGATGACTCACATCGTTTTAACACTGGCTAAAACCGTAATTTAAAGGAATTCAGACACAAGAGTAAGTGTAAATAGAAATCTTTTTAACAAAACATTAAACCGACGAAAAGAACTGAGAAGCAAAAAATAAATAAACCTTTTAAGTCTTAACTATTGAGCTTATTTACATAAACTATCAAATTTTACATCAAATTTTACATAACTTAATTTGAGTCGGCGCCAAATAATAAAATGATTGAATTGTATTCGTGTGGTTACAACGAAGTCCACTAAAACCTTAGTTGGACTTTTTATATTTATGTAGATACTTACTTTCCTGTAAATTTTTAGTTTCTAGGTATTTTTCACAAAATAAGTCTATAATTAATAATTGTTTCCTTTGTGTTTTTTACTAATTTACTATGTTACTAAATATTTTTGCCACATTCAGGTCATTTATGAAAGAAATAGAAATAAATCACGCTACTTTTTTTGTTCTTTTGCCAAAAGACTTTGTACTCCCTACGTCCCCATACTAAAGTGCCATTTATCTTGCAACGTCCAATAGAAATAAATAGGCAAAATAACCTCTAATTTTGTTCAATGATTCATGAACTTGTCAGTATTGGTCCAAAAAGTGTCATGTGAATCAAATGTGATTCATCGGACAGGGAACCGGTTAATATGATCATTTTTTTTTTTTTTTTTATTATTTGTATCCAGAAAATGAATTATTGCTCTAATGAACCTTACAGCAGCGCGCTAATTAGGGTTGTCACCCGTACTATAATATATAGTATCGTACTATATTTTGATCAATCCCACTAATATTATAAATGTGAAAGTTTGGATGGATGGATGGAACTTGGTATGTAGATAGCTGGAGACCTGGATTAACGCATAGGCTATTTTCCCAACTTTTTTGGTCGGACTTACGCGGGTGAAACCGCGTGGCGCTGCTAATAGTACTGGTGGAGCGCCAATATATTTATAAAATGCATACATAATCGCACCATAATATATTTCGTTATATTATAAATTTCATAGTTTTTATAGTAAACCACATTCTGTTTGTCGAATGCAATTAGTGCTGGTACTGCTGTAATATTGCCAATGTACTCGACGATCTCAAGAGATGGCGTTAGCAGTCTTCAAATAATGTAAACGCGCTGCACCTGATTGGTGCAAGAAAAAAACGGACATACACTGCTCTCATCGCTTTTCGCTAAGAAGACGCCTTTAATATAAAATTTTGTTCCGCCACGGACATCAGTTATATTTCTCGTGAAAAGAAGCTGATTTTCCGTTAGTCCCATAGCCGTGTAGTGTTTGGACTCGCTTGTAACCTTTACAAGGTGTATGTGGAGTGCTCCAGTCTACGATCGTGACCGGCCGGTCAATACCTTGCAAGAGACCGTAGAAACCTCGCCGCTGCTCGCTGCCTTCTGGAGGATCGGGACTTGGTCGGTGTTGCAGGTTAGTGCTGGCATGATTGGTTTGATCGATAGAAGTGGTTTACTTCCCTACACCTCGTACGCTAACTGTTGAGCAATCACACCCTGGTCGGGCTATTTACACGCCTGACCATACAATTTGGTCCTTACGAGTACGGATAGGCCAGTGATTCACGTAAATATTGGTGAATTTACTTTTCTATTCATACCATAAAAAAGATTCACGTAATTTTAGTGAATTCTTGCCGCCATTTTTCCTCGCTCACAGATTTACGTAAAATTGGTAAATTCTGTGTTTAAAACGCACGAGAACTACGTAATTATTGGTAGACTCGTATTTAAATATAATTAATTGTTAGATTTGGTGAATTACGTATTAATTGGTAATAATATCCATTATACTCAATTTAGTTGAACTTATTTATACCTACCCACTTATTAACCGCTCCACCACTGTACTTTACGCTAAGTCATTTTAAGATTTAAATTTAATTTGTGTTTTTACACTAACTAGGTAGATATACCTATCACTTTGTAGTTGTATTGTGATATTATTTTATAAACATGACGGAAAGCGAATCAAGACGCGAAGTCATGTTGGTTATGTTGAATCAAAAGAAAGAATTATTATTTCAACGTATTAATCGTATGTACACATCGTCGAAAGGTATAATTTCTTTCGATTCATCAACGCGAGCTAACGAGAATTTTCTGGCTGAAACGGAGATGATAGATGAGTTACGCGATAAATTTGAGTCCATTGTTGATAAAATAAATAATATAAATTTGTTATCAAAGATTACGGTCAATCCCGAGTATTCTTGCCTCGATTCATTTGATGATTTATACTCGAGAGTTAAACGCGTTAGAAATAAAATATTAACCACTTCTAAGGTGCGTTCACTCGAGACCAGTAGCTCGATCAAGTCCGTAGTGAAATTAGAACCTTTAGTAATTCCGAGTTTTGACGGACGCCCTGAAAACTGGAATACCTTTTATCAGTCTTTTAAAGCTAATATTCATTTGAATCAACAGCTTTCTGACTCGCAACGTGTACAGTATCTAATTTCTAAACTCACCCACGACGCACTAAAATTCACTTCCGGTATTATTCCGTCAGGTGAAACATATAAAATACTGTGGGATAGTTTGGTTAAGAAATACCACGACAAACGCTCATTAGGTACATATTATCTCAATAATATACTGGACTTAAAAACTTGCTCGCACACTGCGAACGCTCTTGATACCTTTGTTAGTAAATACTCCGCTTCGATATCAGCTCTAAAAGAATTAGGCATAACTGATCTAACTGATTTTATTTTTCTTCAATGCGCTTTGAGAAGGATGGATCCTCAAACCATCCAAGCCTTTGAACTTTCGATTCGGGATGTGGAAGTGCCTACGACACAACAGCTTATCGCTTTTATACAAGATCAGGCTAAGATTTTGGAGCGCTCAAACCCGCGAAATTCGTCATATACGAAACCCGCTGCTGTTGTTACGTCGCCCTCACGCGACCGGCGCGTTCATCACACCTCCAAATCTTTTGTCGCCAGTGAGTCCGCTAATAATGCAAATACTCTCACATATTCGGCGCCCGCAGCAGTTACCGCGAATTGTTGTTTGTGTAGTGGTAACCATCGACATTTATATGATCGCGCTCAGTTTAAAAATATGCGAGACGCAAGGGCTAGATATGAGTTTATTAAATCGAAGTACGGTTGCGTTAATTGTTTAAGCACTTTACATAAGCTTCCGGATTGTAAGAGTACGTCAGTCTGTTTCTGTAATAAAAGACACCATAGGTTATTGCATTTTGATAGTAATAATTCGCAATCGCATGCGGCTATGGTAAATACCGCCGTCGCGTACTCGCCGCCGCCCGCTCATCGAGCGACCGTTACTTCGCCCGCGCCTTCTCATCGCGCTCACACGACTTCGTCATGCATTCGAGCGCCCCCGCTTGCTACAGAACCAGTTACACATACACAGTCTTACACTTCTTGTCATAGGGATATACTTTTGTCAACCGCTCAGGTATACGCGCGCTCTAAGGGTAGCGCTGGTATCAAATCTGTAGTTAGGTGTTTGATAGATAATGGCTCGCAGAATAATCTAATAACATCTGCTTGTTCTAGTTTATTAAATTTACCGATAATACCGTTGAATAATTCCTATGTTAAAGGTGTTGGTTCCGCTTCAAGTCCGATAATCGGTTATGTTCATTTAGACATTGAATCCCGTATTTATCCGGATCAGAAATACACTATACATGCGCTTGTTGTAGAATGCATTACGGATCAATTGCCTTCGAAATTTATCGATTGTGATCGCGACCTAGGTTTTCGTAACCTTCCGCTCGCTGACTTAAGCTGGAATATTCCGGGCAAGATTGATTTATTGTTAGGTGCCCAGCTATTCCCATTTATATACTTAGGAAATATGGTCGAGTGTGGGCCGCGCGCACCGTGTGCTTTATCTACAACATTTGGTTACGTACTTATGGGAGATTACCCGCGTAAACATATTTTACCTACTGCCGCGTCTTTTTCTGCGTTAGCGCTTAATGATATAGTGCAAAAGTTCTGGGAACTTGAAGAAGTACCCATGAAACGCTTGTTGTCACCAGAGGAGACAGATTGCGAAAATATTTTCACGGCTACCGTGACCCGTGACGACGTAGGTCGTTATACAGTTGCATTACCGTTCTGTAGGGACCCTTCGGAATTAGGTAATTCGCACGCTACCGCTTATCGCCGTTTCGTTTCACTCGAGCGTAAGCTCCGTCAGGCACCGATAGTGCGCGAAAATTATAACAAGGTTATTCAGGATTATATTGATAACAATTACCTCAGTCCTGTTAAAGAATCTGAGCTGTCCTCTGATGGTTATTATATACCGCATCACGCAGTAGTCCGACCTGATAAACCGATGCCGCGCATCGTATTGGACGCGAGTGCTAAAACGCATACAGGACTTTCGCTTAACGATATATTACATATTGGACCCAATTTACAGGCCGATCTGTTTTTATTATTGTTAGGTTTTAGATTATTTCCTATTGCAATGAACGCTGATATAAAACAATATTATTTACGGATTGGTGTACCAGTAGACCAACATAAATACCTACGCATTTTATTTAGATTCAACGAATCGGAAAAAATTCGAACTTATGCCTTTAATAGGCAACCTTTCGGTCTCAAGTCAAGCCCTTACATAGCTATGCGCACTGTGCGACAGCTGGCTACTGACATGAGTCCGCTCTATCCTGATGCCGCGAAAGTGGCAGAGACCTGTCTGTATATGGACGATTTGGTTCTTTCTATTGCAAATGAGGATACTGCCACGCAATTAGCTCACAACTTGATTAAGTTTTTCAAATCGGGTGACTTTGACTTAGTGAAGTGGTCTAGCAATTCACCAGTGCTACTTGACTCGCTTCCCGACACGCACCGCAAGTCGCTTGATTTTGATGTTGACAATAATGTCTCTAAGGTCTTAGGTCTCTCATGGGAACCATGTGAAGATAATTTTCATTTCACATGCGCCGCAATTAATGAAAGGTGCACCAAGAGAAACATACTCTCGATGGTTGCACGACTATTTGACGTGCTCGGATTGGTCGCGCCTGTGATTCTCTATGCCAAGTTGTTAATTAAGGAACTGTGGCTCAGCAAGTGTGATTGGGACGATCCTGCACCGGAGCACGTACGCACCCGTTTTTCCGCTCTTGCGCAAGAACTTCAAATGCTTGACACTTTAAGGATTCCACGTCATGTAGGCGTCGAAGTTGGTTGTGAATTACGTCTTGTTGCTTTTTGTGATGCTAGCATGAATGGTCTGGGATGTGTCATTTATGCCCATTGTACCTACCCGTCTGGCATTCAAATTCGCATTCTTTGCGCTAAATCAAAGGTTTCGCCAACAAAAATCACTACGCTCGCTCGCTTAGAATTATGCGCTATTTTACTTATGTCAAAATTAATAAAAACTGTGCGAGACACATATGCAACACGTATGACCATTGCCGGGATATACGCATTTTCTGATTCCACTATTGCTTTATCATGGGTTCATTCTTCACCACATCGTTGGTCAGTTTTCGTCGGTAATCGCGTCGCTCAGTGCCAAGAAAACTTGGACTCTAAACATTTTTATCATATTGCCGGAGCTAGTAATCCAAGTGATTGTCTTTCGCGTGGTATGCTTCCATCGCAACTTTTGACCCACGATTTGTGGTGGAAAGATCCTCCGTGGATTCGCAGCTCATCTGAGAAGTGGCCGATTAAGCCATTCTCGCTTAATAATTGCTCTGTCTTGCCTGAACTCAAGGCAAATGTGTTGGCTGCCATTACTCACACAGAGCCGCCGTTGCTGTGTACGTTAGCACAACGTGTTTCTTCTTGGGAAAAGTTGCTACGTATCACCGCATATGTATTAAAATTCGCAAGACCTAAAGTTAAGGTCGAACCTCGTTCTATAGCAGGGTTGACAAGTGCTGAGAATGCGTTAATTCTCGCCGTTCAATCTGTGCACTTCTGTGAAGATATCAAATTGATCAAGGCTGATAAATTACCTTCAAAAAAGCTGCAAAGCCTCTTCGTCTTCTTAGACAAACAAGGGATTTTACGCATTGGAGGAAGACTTTCTGGATCAATGCTTCCTTTCGAAGCTAAACATCCGGTTCTTCTCCCTAAACGCGATCATGTCGTTGACTTAATAATACAGCATTTTCATGTTGTTAATTGTCACACCGGACCTGGACTTCTTATGTCTATTATACGACAACGCTACTGGATCTTGGATGCCAGGACTGTTATCAGGTCCAAGTTGCGAAAGTGCAACACTTGCTTTAAATGCAACCCAACGCATCCAACGCCTATAATAGCTGATCTTCCTGATTACCGTGTTTCAGAGGCCAAGGCATTTTGTCACACTGGTGTAGATTACGCTGGTCCGATAAGGACAATCCTTTCTCGCCGCAGAGGTCAACATGCGCAAAAGGCGTACATCGTTCTTTTTGTTTGCATGGTCACACGTAGTCTACATATTGAAGTGACCAGTGATTTAACTACTGAAAACTTTCTAGCCGCTTTTAAACGCTTTATTTCCCGTCGGGGACCAGTTTCATGTCTCTATTCCGATAATGGATCTACTTTCATCGGTGCGAAGGCACATTTAGATGAGCTGTATAGTTTTTTATTGAACTCTAGCTTCAAAAACGCGCTGTCGAATGAGTTGCTCTCTCGACGCATAGAGTGGAAGATGATTCCCCCAAGATCACCAAATTTTGGTGGGATGTGGGAAGGGAATATAAAGAGCATGAAAACGCATTTATATAGAGTAATAGGAAGTCAGTTACTTACATACGAAGAACTGCAAACTGTTCTTACTCAGATAGAGTGTATTCTTAACTCTCGTCCATTGAGCGTATTATCGTCAGACCCTTATCCTGAGGTGTTAACTCCCGCGCATTTTTTGATGTCTACTCCGTTGCAATATTTACCCGCTGCTGATTTGTCAGATCAACGATTGAGTCTGTTAGAACGTAAAAAGTTGTTAGATAGTATGGTCCAATCCTTTTGGAAGAAATGGCACTTAGAGTATTTGCACACGTTGCAAGTTAGGCAAAAATGGGCTACTCCCGATAAACCGGTAGAAATCGGAACTGTTGTTCTTCTTGAGCAGGAGAATTCTCCACCGTTGCATTGGCCGTTAGGAGTAATTACGGATGTGTTCAGAGGCTCTGATAACGTTGTACGCGTGGCGATAGTTAAAACGCAAACTGGAATTTACAAACGCGCTGTAACTAAATTATATCCTATTCCTACACAATAAATTCAACTTAGTTTAAACCTTATTCTTAGTTTAAGCCGCTATATTTATCATATTTATTATTTAATCGCATAATGCATGTGTTACTCTCGGTCAGTTAGAAAATTCGCGTGTTTTGAAACATCTTGTGATGTTCCAAGGCGGGGTGCATGGTGGAGCGCCAATATATTTATAAAATGCATACATAATCGCACCATAATATATTTCGTTATATTATAAATTTCATAGTTTTTATAGTAAACCACATTCTGTTTGTCGAATGCAATTAGTGCTGGTACTGCTGTAATATTGCCAATGTACTCGACGATCTCAAGAGATGGCGTTAGCAGTCTTCAAATAATGTAAACGCGCTGCACCTGATTGGTGCAAGAAAAAAACGGACATACCCTGCTCTCATCGCTTTTCGCTAAGAAGACGCCTTTAATATAAAATTTTGTTCCGCCACGGACATCAGTTATATTTCTCGTGAAGAGAAGCTGATTTTCCGTTAGTCCCATAGCCGTGTAGTGTTTGGACTCGCTTGTAACCTTTACAAGGTGTATGTGGAGTGTTCCAGTCTACGATCGTGACCGGCCGGTCAATACCTTGCAAGAGACCGTAGAAACCTCGCCGCTGCTCGCTGCCTTCTGGAGGATCGGGACTTGGTCGGTGTTGCAGGTTAGTGCTGGCATGATTGGTTTGATCGATAGAAGTGGTTTACTTCCCTACACCTCGTACGCTAACTGTTGAGCAATCACACCCTGGTCGGGCTATTTACACGCCTGACCAAGTACTATATAGTATAGAATACTTATACTTATATACTATACTTTTATTGCATACTTATACTGAATACTGAATACTTATTAAATACTTATATACTATACTTTTATTGCAAACTCGAAGAATGGAAAAATACCTTTTAGACAACGATAAACGTAACGTAAAAGATAAAAACAATAAATGTGGAGGCAAGTACTATTTTTTTTATTTTCTAAAAGTACTATATGTATAGTTTAAAAAACAAATACTATATTTTCCCCAAAAAAGGGAGGGAAAATAAATCTTAGGGTTGCCCTAAGATTTATTTTCTACACTCTTCACTGCTTGACATATTTGCATTGTTCAATTTAAATCGGTGTATTGTCACTTAGTTATTCAGTTAGACGGTATCCGTGACATGTGTAAAGCGGGTGGTAGCTTACAGTATGTCATTTATTTACTTTTGTTACACACGGATTAGTAGCTCTGCAAACATTAACATTCAAATAATGGAAATAAAATGAATTTATCATTTAAAAGTGATGTTAAAGGTTTCGGTGTTGGTGAACAAATAAAAAGCGGACTGTATTTTACGCTGGTTTGTAATGTCGACAATTAGGTACTTCGCACAGAGCAGTGATCCCGATGAAGTTTATGAGGCGAGTGTCCTGCGTAATAGTGATGGTAGTGGGAGCCGGTCCGCCTGCGCCTTTCCTGGCCTGCGCCAGGCCATTCGCTAGTGGTTCAGCCGGTTGAAAGCACCAGCCTACCGCGGTGTCGAGAATCGAGGTTTGATTCTTGACAAGTGTTAGTCACCATCATTAGCACATTTATGAATTGTATAAGGATGTTACAGACAGATGTGGTAATATTTTAGGGTCGTACAGTAGACCCCGTGAATAATGTAAAGTGCTAACAATTTTATGGAAATTCCTGATTTTTAATACAGAAATATTATTTTGAAACTGAAAAAATTAACTTGAAAATTAACCGATTAAACTAACATTTCGTAAGAAAAAGGGCTGACATGAATGAAACTATAGGTATTTAATACCAAGGATGTTGATAGAATCCAGATTTTTCTGAAAATGTCTGCATGAAAAAAAACATTGTAATTTACATGAACATTCATTGTGTTGTTTACAAATGTGCACTTATACCAGGAGAAGCATTTTTGGAAGAAAAACAAATAAAAAAAAAACTCTTTTTAATTTTTTTTCATAGACTGGTTTCCATATTTAAATTAAATATTAAATATTTTGTGACTATAATAAGATTTAGTTCTGTCATGCTGGCACCGTTGTCGTAAGCGTGCAGAATATAATCAACAGAACACAAAACTTCTTATGATATTGTATATAAAAGCTCGTCATGGCCTTCAATAGTATCCATCTTGTAATAATGGCTTGGATAGGTAGTCGGACGGTTATACTCTAAATCAAGCAAATACCTTGCTAACAAAAATGGTGTAATTTACTCCGTTTATGATTAACAAAATATATTCACCAGCACATAGATCACACTAACTTTACTGTAAATTACGGCACAAAGTAATAAAATCGAATTGGATTGAGCCGGTAGACAGCGATTCGTCGAAGACGTGGTGCGCAGGCGACGTTCCGATCAAAAGTGACCCGCCCCGCCACCAAAGACACGACGCTTCGCTAGAGTGACAGATGTCAGTCACTCTTTGACACTTGATAGTGACGTAAATACCGCAACGCGCCGACATATACATTATCATGGCTGTGTTTTAACATAATATTTATATTTTTTGTTTTAATTAGTATCATTCACTTTAATCTTGTTTACATAAGTCACTTTTATTTTCATAATTTTATTTGTAGGTAACGTTATTTCTTTAAAGTTTCTTAGTATCTACTTTTCTGTTACTTCCGTCTTTCGTCTATTCTCTTTTAATCCACTGTTATTGGTAAGTGAACTATCTGAAATCACAACGTTGACCTTAATGCGGTGCACTCAAAATAAATCAATCATTTCTGTTGTCGAGTCAAGATAATATTATCTTTATCAATCTGATTGCAAAACTAGATAGAAACGGAAAATATCATATTATTTATACAGGCCTCGGTGGCGCAGTAGGCAGCGCGTAAGTCTCATAATCTTAAGGTCGTGAGTTCGATCCTCACCCGGGGCAATATTTTTGGCTACTTCTTCAGTTTTTTCTTACACAGATTTTGATATGTGTTGGTTATTCCGATCAATGATAACTTTTACCTATATTCACATTTGCTATCTGCAAGAACAATTAGAAAATCTTGATGAAGTTCTAGCTACAATATTATCGTTTATATAATAACAATAATAATAAAAATAAATACCTTTTATTCTACATCAAAAAAAAAAAAAAAATATACACAAACAAATTTTACATAAAATGCACAGTGAGTGGCTTTATTGCAAGAAGCAATACCTTCCAGGCAACCTTTGGTTGGACAGGAGTGTAACGGAGTGTAACGGAGTGTAACGGAGTGTAACGGAGTGTAACGGAGTGTAACGGAGTGTGTCGAAAAGTCAAAGAAACGCTTTGTAGAGGTTTATGTAATTTGTGACTGGATTGCATAAATATTAATACATTTATATATTAAGTGTATAATATGTTATGTTAGTACTGACATATGTCTATAGTACACATATAAATACATAGACATATATAAATAAGAAATGTAAACATATTTGTCATGCAAGTTTATTACATTCATATATTTTAGCAGATAGTATTTTTAAACATTTTTTTAAACGATGAAAATGTATATAATATATCGTATGTAATCTGTTATTTTTATTTTAATAGCTTGTCTTTGAATTCAATAATTTATTAATAATTATTAAGCCCTGAACACACTTCTACTGAATCATCATAATTTTTATATTCTCAACAGCCGTATGTCATACCTCTAGAACAATGTCTACGCTGTAAAGCTTGGATGCTACAAACTCGAACCTGACTTTCCTGATTTCCTTAAAGGAACTTCATCCCTCTATACATGTAATAAAGTGTAATCTCGCTTGAGTTGGGTTTGAAAAGCTGCAGATTTAACTTAGTGTAAGAGACATGTCGCACTGTGGAGAAGTTTTAACAAAGTTCCCAGTTTCCTAGCGAATAATAGAAGGGTGCTTGACTGAATTCGGCACAATATGATAGTTTAATGTTTAGGGTTTTCTAGGATTTTGCGGTAACATTTCCAATTTGTGAAAAGGACTTTATTTAAACATTGTATAGTAAATTTTTTTTTTCTAGGCATTAATACACGAACAAAACACTTTATATCAGACTTTTCTTCAGTTTGCAACTCATCGGCTTTCTATAGAAATATTGCTTTTCAGAAAATATTTGTAGTGCACTGTTTATCATAATTTAATAGAAAATAATACAATTTACGTATAAGAATTAAACTATATTTTGTACTTTATACTTTATTAGTGTTAGGGTAAAGAAAGAAAGAAAGAGAAACATATTCTAACTGCATTTAACACGTAAAAAGTACAAAACAAACGTGGAAAACTTTTCTGCAAAAATATAGTACGTAGTTCACTCTACTCATAGAAATAAAAATTTAAAAATATCTAGAAAAACATTATTACAATGCAGTTAGCACTGTAATGATATGTTTTTTTTCTGGATTGTTTTTGCATTTTTTTCATTAAAACAATAATTCTAAATATTCCTTTATGTTGTTAAAAGAAATCTTCCCGGATATTAATAATAAATAAATAAATTTAAGTATTAATTTTAATACTTTCTGAAAGTGCACATAACCTAAAAAGTGTTGGGTATGTGTGCTTTATAGATGGCGCTGTGTTAAGATTCTTCGCAAAATAATAACTTTTATGCATTTATTTAATTAAAATAATTATGTGCGTAATAATGTTTTCTCAATGCGATCACAAAAAGATTTATAGGCGGTAAAAAATAATAAATTTGTTCGGTTATGGCATATTTTCGATAGTATAGGGGAACGCAGAGCGCCGATGTCTGCTGACCGTGAGCGTCACGCACTGTCACGTGAGTTCGAAACCTACGGAAAGGAAGTTACACCTAAGTATACACACAAATTATTCGGATAATGACTTTGCGCTCTCAATAAAGTGTTGAGGAACAGGAGTTTAATTGTCTGAGAGTACCATGCACCACCACCAGGTACGTTTCCCACGTCCTAATTACAACGTTATTTCACGTGTAAGCAATGAAAACAACCTTTCTTTGTACGTTCCAGGTTGTTTCAACGGCAATACAGTATAAAAATTTCTGCCTGGAAGATAGCCTTTCAGGAGGAGGTGCTACGCCTATTATAAGCGACATATTGCTGTTGTCCGACATAAACTCGAACGAAGTCGCGGTCACAGCTAGTATCAATATATAAGCGTTAAAGACCTTTGCTTGTATCTCGACTTCTTGAATATTCTTGAGATGATGGGATCTTCAGACTTCGAGTTTGTTTTTACCCGACTGCTATGGAAGGGTTTAATAATAGGAACGGTAGTAATGCGGGTATTAGGCTTTCAGCTCAATAATATAGTCTTATAAACCGAAGTAGAGTTTTCTTTGTTTATAGTTTATTTTAATACTTTTTTCTATTCTCAATCTTGTTTCGGTCTTTTTAGTGCATTACTTTTAAATTGTCTTTTTTGAATTCGGGTTTTTGTTTTTTTTTTTATTATTTATTTTTTACACCAAAAGTTCTGTATGCATGATGTTTGACAGTGTTTCACCAGTTCGTATTCGAGTATTTCGTCTTGGGGAACATGTTTATTCACACACTACTCAGCAAAGCTCCAAAACATGACTGCTATTAAACATACTTCTATATTTCTAAATACATACATATTATAGATAAATTACACCCAAACACAGAACAAATAACTATTTATTTATGTTAAGTAAAATAATTTAGATAAGGACACAATCCATAAAAAGTAACTTAAAAAAAATTCAAAGTTAGTTTTAATGGATTTTCTTAGTAATGGAATGAAAAATTCAAAAATTAGAAAAAATATCTATCATTTAAAATGTTATCTTTAGACATTCCACCTACTTTAATGAAAAATGGAGGCAAAAACACCTGGAAATTCAAACGGTCATAACTTGTAAAAGGATAGTTTTTTTTTCAAAAATTATTGTAACTGCATGCATTGTGATTTAATTGAGTGTTCTATTTTCAAATACAGCCTGTATACATAAGTAACTAAATATAGAAGTGTACCTACATGTATACTACAACAATAACTACATATTCATTACGAAATATTAATAAACATATACTTACGTATACTTACACATAATACAATTTTTTTTGTTTGTATGTCTGTACAGTCCCCCGCGACACAGGAGTAATTCCTAATGCGGGAGTTGTCTTAAAAGTATAAATAATACATATATTGCCAATTGTACTAGTAAGTATTTAGATATAAGTAAACTAATGTATCCGATTGCTTTGTATACAATAAAGTGTACACCTGACGTTGAAGACCTCGTTTGAGTATACAATTAATAAAATACCTGAAGCTTTATACTTAAATACTATTTATTATTTATAGTTTTATTATACAACTAGCAGTTAACGCGTGGCTTCGCTCGCGTGTACATGTTTATATATTTTGAGCGGAATTAATTTTTTTTTCCGAAATAAAAGCAGCTTAAGCTACTCCTTATAACACCAGCTATCTGCCAGTGAAAGTTCCGTGGAAATCAGTCAACTCGTTCCGGAGCTTAGCTGGAACAAACTGACTATGAGCTAAAAAAAAAACTTACTTTGACATTACAAACAGACACTTCAATTTCATTTATTTGTAAGTAAGTAAGATAAGTTCTGTTTAGAATTATTATTAAACTAAGTCAGTGTATTTTTAAGTTATTTAAAAATAATTTATAGCTGTATCAAACTCAGTATTGGCACAGATAATATAATACTATAGTATTGGGGAAGTTTGGATTTCAAATCCACTTTCGGTGTTGACTTTTGTCTACATAACTATTCTAATCTTCTTTCAATTTGATTTAGTTATAAAATAATATGTTATTCACTTAACACGATATCTTTTTATTCTTTATTCCTTAACATTTTTATTACAATAAATAAATTTGGAATAACCTTAATGACGCACGCTCGTCGAGGTGTAGCAGAGCATAACAGAACATTATAAATATTAATCATTATTAGCTTTTCCCCCTTAAAATAGATTTTAGGATAATCTATAGTAGACCTTGTTGGACCCTTAATTGCAATTATTAAAGAGCCCAAGGCTTCCTTCGCGTTATTGCAGTTTTTTTAATCTTATTGACTTTTTTCTTAATGAAAAGTAAGATTTTGTGTACTCCTGAAAACTATTCATATAAATTATAATGATAACAAACAAAAAAACTCACATTCTCATATTTATAATATTATTTAATAATATTCAGGTCACACAGGTATTTGTATAAGCTACAAATACACATGGGCTGCCGTGATCGAGTTATCAGTACCTAGCCTAGGTTTATTAGTTCACAAGAATAGGGTAATTGGCACATAACTTGGTAATGATATGTTGGTATTGGTAATGATATAATGATAATTAAATATTCAGATTAATAACTTAAAAAAAAAGACAACCCTAACGTCGCACCGTCAAAGAGACCCAACTTCTAGGTGAATTTAACTGTAGGTAATTAGCGCTCTGTGATCTAAATTGCGACTTTATTGTGTCAAAACAAGAGTGGCTTTTTATTTAAATATTTTGGTGGAGTAGGTCTTCTGTACTTGTACTTTTATGTATTCTGTATTATGAGTAACATATTAGAAGTTTATATTAGGAAATGGTAGGGTTGATATCTGTCGGGCTTGAGATCCTCTTGCCCCGCAGGCGTATTATCTCAAGTTCCTCTTCTCGTGCCAACGGCCAGCATCTGCACAGTCACAATCAAATGGTCAAATGTTGTAATAACTACAATTTAAAAGTACCACAGTAAATGAAATTTGCTCAGTTCTCGAAAATAGTTCTGTCATATTTTCGGTCGATATATCTTTATTTATATATCTTAATCATTAGAGAAGAATGTATCAACTTATTTATTTATCTTTTTATTGTACACCTTTAATGTAAGATACAATCAAAAAAACAATACAAACATTCAGGCATATCAATTGGCGGTCTTATCGCTCACGGCGATCTCTTACAGACAACCTTTGTACGGATATTAACAAATATATTTCAGGGTAGTCTGTGGTGTACTGAGATAGGGTAATATATATTTTAATATTTACTTAGTATACTATACTTATATTTCCATAAAGATACTACATACAAATAATAATCCTTCACTTGTTTTTTAAATGAGTGCAACGTTTTGGCTTGTCGAATTGTTACAGGCAAGTTATTCCATAACCTGACCGCTTGCACCGAAAAGGACTTGTCTGTAAACTTAATTATTATAGGCAATAACTCGATTGGTAAGGCTGTGCTTTTGGTAATGATAACTATTCCACCAAGTAGTTGAGGATGTGACGTGTCTATGTACAGAGACACGTCGTTACTACATCTTATTTCCTTGGATTACAAAGCTACTGAAATCTGCAACTATTTCGTTCTCTTTGATTGTTCACTTTTTGTAATTTGCTAAGTCTTGAAATGATACGACGTACCAACACTTGACTTCTGTAAATCAAGATTAAAGTGAATTTATTTCTAATTAATAAACTAATTTAAATGCATATTTTTATTTTACTTTGAGAGATAGAGAGAGAGAATTAGAATATTTATCGAAATTGATCCTGATCAGGTATTTTTACCCTGGTAAAATATTTAGAATACCCATTCGTTTTTTTATCACTTCTTTTTAGCGTTTATGTCAAGAAAAAGAAAATTCCTTTTAGCACCCTAATAAGTGAGCCCGCTTAATTTTACAACATGTATTACATTTATATCATCTACAATTATTATTCATCTACTAAACATATAAAGCTTTATGTGACCTCCCACTCGTAAAAGGACAAAAAACGCTATTGAAATTTATTATCCATCCTTTTGTTGTAGTTGCAGATGGCTGGACTATAATTGCGGGTAGTTTTTGTTATATCATGCGAGTTATATTACCTAGACCAACAATTTATGTGGGTAGTAGTGGACATGGCTATTAATGTAAGCAGACATTTCTTTATCCAACAAATATATATAAAATGGTAAAGATAAAACAAAGTTCCTTTTCTTCTTCTACTTTTCTATTTGATTATCTTTTTTTTGGTTTTATAGTGATTGACGACCTTTAGCGTTGTCAATAAACAGTTTCTTCCCTACGTTCTAAAGGTGCTTTATTGCTATTATAATTTAATGTATTACAGTAGAATTTCCAATTCTGAGCAATCAGCAACTAAGCAAATCAATTAAACAGTTTATGTGGTTGATAACACAGTAGTACCGGGAGCTTTCTATCTACTTGGTGCTCGTTTTCCTATTTAATTGTTAAAAAAAATAATAAACTTGAATATAACTCATTGCAAACTACAAATCATATTGGTTGTCGTTTGTTTGAATAACATAAACATTTGGTTTAAATTTCACACTATATTATGTAAAATTATATTACGCGAACATGATAACAGCCGAACCTGTAAAATGGGTATCACTGCCGTTTTTAAATAATTCCATACAGTAGTTATTTCAGAAAAAAATATGACGAGGTCATTCCGTATTTCGAGCTTCCGTGGAAGGTAGTAGTTTTTTAATGTAATAAGTAAAGTAAAATTAATAAAGCAGTCGTTTAATAATAATACAATGTATTTATAATGAGTTTTTTAAATTAATTCAAAAGAGCCTTAGCTAAATTTATGAACAGTATAGACCCAATAAGCAGACGAGACAGATAGCAGCATGTTGAGTGTGAACATGAATATTCGTGATTGTGAAAAGTTTTTGGGGTTCGAAAGCAAAATTAAATGGACGGCGACTTTAAGAATAATTTTGTACCACATGCTTAGTGTTTGGTGGGTTTGGCATTACGCATTCCCTTTGAAATTAATGACGTTTATATTCGGTAAGGATGTTTCATATTTATTTAACAAAAGTTTCTTGTTGCAAAACTTATGATTGTGTAAGATATTTTTGAACTGAACTGAGCTGGAAATGGAACTAAAGTGGAAAACAGATTTTTACCAGAATATGCGAGCTATAACTTTTTACGAAGGACCCCATCCGGGTCCAATTATTTTATGCATGGTACTTTTTATGATCATTTTATTAGAAGATTATATTCAACTTTTTCTTTATAATAACTTTTAAATATAAAACAATAGTTGGTCTAAATGTGAAGAAATAATACGACACTTAAGTTGAATCGCGACTACGTATCTAATTTGTTTGTTTTATATTTCAGACTTCCGTTATTTGTGGTGTTATAATAACTGGTGAAAAAATAAGTGATATAGCCTAATAGACTGATAGGTGGTGAAAATTATTATGGTTATAAAAAAAAATTAACAAATAAATTGTGGTTTTTGTTTGGAAAACCAATGATAAGTATTTTGTGGTAATACCACAAAATAACCAATGATAAGTATTTTGTGGTAATACCACAAAATACTTATCATTGGGTGTTTCAAAACTTACTTTAAAACAACACAAGTACGGAATACCGTCCTTGTGTTGTTTTAAAGTAAGTTTTGAAACACATAGTAAATAAAAATCTGCTGTTTGGCTCTTAACTTGGATTAAAGTCTGTTATAGACTTTTTATATGATCTAAAATAGAGTTCGAATGCAACTTTAGATAAATTCTAAGATTTTGTTGCAGCTTTTGACACACTTTCTGACAAAATCTTGGTTTGGAAACCCAGAACCTTTGAGTGACGGATATCTAGTTAGAACCACGTAACTACCCGTGTAATTAAAGCAACTAAAAACATAAAAAAAACAACATTTTAAAATTTAATATGAAATCTGCGATAAAGTTATTTTTCTGTTTTGGTTTAGGGCCTCAGGCCTTTTTCTAGATCTGCACCGTGCAAAAATAAATACTTTGCAATTGACATAGGTTGCTATTCTGCGGTGAAACTTAGGGCACAGAAATTTCTGACGCCCGAAGTTGTTTTGAAAAGTTGACGGCGTAATATATTGGCAATTTCGTAAAAATAAAACATATTACCTTTTCTGTCACTTAGATTTCTTTTTAACCGACGAAAAACAAGAAAGAGGTTTTTATTTTAAGTACATTCAGCCCGCTCTGTACTCTGTTATTTATGAATGGATTTTGATAATCTCAAGGGTGGTCTCATGTAAAGAAAGTCAGGATCTGATGATGGGATTCTGATAAAATTGACAGAAACCCTCGAAAACCACTTTAAAATTAGATATTTTCCATTTCTTTTTAATTGTTAAGCATTTAATATTGACTAAAACCCTGAGAACAATAACATTAAGGAACATGCGGAACAGCTTGAATATCAGTGATTAAGAGCAGTTAATTTGTTTCTTTAAATTATTCTGTTGTAGCGTTTTTCATGGCTGTTTTAAATGGAGTAGGCATTACCTGCGGAGTTCATCGTTTATTTACACATAAATCCTATAAAGTGAAAACGCCCCTCAAAATATTTCTTCTTGTATGCTTCACTTCAGCTGGTCAGGTAATTAATAATTATGTAATTAAATCTTTATATAAGAAAATTAAAATTTCTTAAAAAGAGAACTTTATGTCATTAAATTGGCGTTCAACATTCACAGTTATACGGTGATTAGATTTGTTTGTCACAAATTTCTAATATAAGACTTGGATTTTATTTTACTACATGTGTGGTTTTTAAACTAATTTAAAAGTAAGTAATTTTGTTAGTGTTGTAAATATATATTTGATTATTTCTTTCATTTAGTCAGTCATTATATATCTATGATCTATCTATATATATATATAATCCTTTGTCCTGATTGACGGATCAACACATAGCCTAAACCGTAGGTCGTAGATACGTGAAATTTAGAGAGCGTATTCCTTATATGATGTAGGCATCCGATAAGAAAGGATTTATCAAAACTCCTTCCCCAAGGAAAAGGTTGAAAATGGTTGGCAGAGTTTGTATGGGAACGCATGTTTGCTTGGCCTGATCAACTTCAAGTTGACAATAAAAGTCAAGACGTCAATCATGCATGCATAAATGAGGTACATGGCGTTAAAATATAAGACTTTCATAAAAGATGGCGTTATAAGAAACTATACTACTATATACATGTATATAATTTCATGACTCTATACATTTCAGAATTAATTTGAATGCCATAAGAAAACAAACAAAAAAAGCATTTTGACTAAAATGTGACGTTCAAAACAGTGATCATGTTGCTACTATTGACAGAAAATAGCGGTATCAAGGAGCTAAAAATGGAGTCTGATAAACTGTTAATTAACTATACAAGTAAACTCAAAAGTTTGTTTACAAAGTCAATTAGTTTTTCAAGTAGTCGAGTATTTTTTAATTGCATTAAATCCTTAGTTCATAGAAGGAACAAATAATTATTTAAAATCACTGTGAAATTAAACAAGATTGACAAATACAAGGAACACTTTTATCCAAAGAAATTTATTTAGTCCAATCACTGTCAAGAATTTTCTCCATAATTTTAGTTGCATTTGAGATTATGTAATGGAATTGAAATATAATACGTCTCGAATGAAATTCCGTACACACACACTTCAGATGCTCGGCCAACAGCGGGCTGGACGTAAAAAATTGTTAGCTTCAATGTCGATTCTGCGCGCTACTACTGTTGTATACTGATTTTCCATAATATATCATATTATATGTGTAATTCGGGACTTAATCGCCATATTATTTATTTAAAAGGTAGAATACCTCTTGGTTACCCGACGTTTCGATCGAATTACACCGATTGTGGTAACGAGTGGTTAAAAAAATGTTATCGCGATTAAGTCCCGAATTACACATCTAATATGTATCAGAGTCGCGATAGTTTAAAACAAACCTAATATATCAGTTTGGGTAACTGTCACCGATAACGCAATTTTAATTTGGACTTTTGACTATCGTATCGTACTTCGTTCCAACCCGGTGTCCCAAAGACACCTAACACGTTTTGTTTTTTAGAAAAGTTGTCATATATTGGGAAATGCTGTTAAACACACCTCATTTCCTGACTTCAGAATTCCGTTTATAATTGGATTCGTGATCACCGGCTTCACCATAAATTCAGCGACACAAATGCAGACCCACATAACGCAAGCCGTGGTCTATTTTTCTCACACATCGGCTGGCTCATGACGTACAAAAACGACGAGGTGATAAAAAACGGGAAGAAGATGGATATGAGCGATGTTGAGAGCGATAAGTTGATGATGTTTTTTCATAGGTAAGTGATAAAAAAGAAAATAGAAAATAAAATGCGCATTAGAACAGCGTTTTTATATTTAACAACTCTTTTGGCCTTATAGACTATCTAAATTATTACATATCAAACTGATTCATTGTTCCAATTAATAAACTGTCAGTTTGCCTGTATCTTGATAGTAAATCATATTGATACACATACGTGGTTAATCCAGGAACTGACCAGGCTGCCATAATATGTCAAAATTTTCCACTAAAAAAATTACATTTAAGTTTCTTACGTTACACAATACATGTGTTTATCTTAACCCTTTAAATTTATGAGGCATATGCCATTTACCTTCTTAGTTTTAACCCTAGCTTCCAGCTTGCAAATATGATGCCATTTCTCAAAAAAAAAAATCGCAATAGAAACGTAATCCTGTATGTTTTTGTGTATGACCCACATATGGCACATCATGCATTATAATGTGAATATGTACTACGTAATATAAAAAGGTATGAATGAAATAAACACATTTTAATTAAACTTTATTCGTGAAAATTGGACGTTTTCCAAAAGCTAATTTAGTCTTTGTATAAGAACATTTACAATCAAAGTATTTACATAGACGTACGACAATGTTCCTACTCGCTCTTAAGTCACATTCATCAGACAGCCTCCATTCAAGATCATTTTCTGTGCCGGAGTAAATTTCAAAGTCATAAACGAAACCTTTATCATCACACAACACCAACAACTTGTATCCCCATTTGTGAGGTTTTTTTGGGAGATACTGACGCAGAAAGTCGTAGGCTTTGGTGGCGCACATTTGCTCATCAACTGAAAGAGTTTCTCTTTCCGGGACAGCTTGGCATTTCTTTTTCAATGTTTCCAAAAGGGGTCTACGGAAAAGTCTGTCATGTCCTGGCTCTCGCCCTGCCCTGTCATGCCCTGGCGCATGAATGACATCTTCCTCCATATATATTCTCTTTTCTTGGGCTTTGGATTGACAAGCTGTGGGGTAGGTGGGACAAAAGAGGTTACAGATGTTGATTGAGCTCGTGATATTATTAATCTTGATCTAGGATTTGCTTGACCAGAAGTACTAGGCTGTGGAGTAGCGTTGGCTGAGTTAGATGTAACTAACATACTACTGCTTGAATGTGGACTAGGTATGCTCACATTTTCATCGTAGTAAACATCCTGAACTGCCCTGAAGTACAGGGCAGTTCTCCACTTCTGTCATCACCAAATCCTGGATTCGTATCAAGTCGTCATCACTATCGTCATCAGACAGTTCCAGTTCATCTTCACTACCGGATGTAATTTCAAGAAAGTGTTGAATCTCCTTAGTAGTCAAACTATTCCTATGCCTCATCTGCAAACCATTACTGCAAAACGTGTATTTTGAGAACACTAATTGCATGGTGTGCCATATTTGTCACATACAAAAAGATTGTGAATCTATGTACTATTTATCAATGAAATTACAAGATTACAAGTAAAATGACAAATATAAACATGAACTTACCTCTACTAATTATTTCGACACTGAAAAACTTAATTTTATTAATTTTTTGCAATTTTTTGTATACCGCTCGTTAACTGTATTTAAAGTGCCTACCGATTTGAAGAAAACATAAATGTTTATTCAGATACATCTAACCAATTTTTTTTTACTAAATTCGACACTCAAATACATCGTAGTTAATCTTTTCAATACCAGATGACGGTACTTGGATCGATTTTTGAAATATAGACATTTTTTTGGTATGTCCCATATGTGGGACATACCAAAATATGTGGGACACTTAGCGCTGTAGGGTTAAGCCTGGTACTGAATTTTCTGTATAACTGTACCGTCATCGTTGGAATTTCTCGAAAAAGAGCAGCAATTTCCTAAAATTCGTAATATGACATTTTAATGTTGCAGGTATTCAGAGATACTCAATGTTATTCTCTGTTTCTTGCTACCAACTTTGACTGGCATACGTTTATGGGGAGAAAACTGGAAATGTGCAGTTGCCTGGCAGTGCTTTATTAGATTTCTCTTTGCGTTTCATTGTGAACTCTCAGTAAATAGTTTTGCACATATTCATGGATATACGCCTTACAACAGGTAAGCTTTAAAATTAAATTTTGTGTTTTACTTAATGGAGAATATTAATGTAATTACGGTAGCTAAAATATTAGCAACACATCTGTCATAAACTAAGTTTAGTATCGATACCTATATGCACTACAACCAAATGAAAATTAAAATAGTGGTATTGTTTGTAATTGTATTGTAAATTTATATTTTTTATTCTGATTGATTCTGATTCTGACAAATTGGTGTGACTATGAAGTTACGGATGATTCGGTTGATATACAGAGAGATAAAATAATCAATCGTCCAAACACACTAACAAACAAACTAGGTGTAAGCCATAATTTTAAATTTTTTTAAATATTTCAAAACTTCTGTAGTGATCTGGTGACGTTGAAATACCAAGTAGTAGATTGAGTAAATTACCGGAACGCGAGTGTGCAAGTGGCCAGTATAATCTTACCAGCGTGAAGTATATTAAGTTACACCTTACATACCACTCACCCCTATTCATACTTATTGTGAATTTTATTAGCCTTCCTTTTGTAATACGTTGGCATTAGTTTAATATGACATTTCGAGGCCACCCACGCGTATATTAAGTGACAAATTTCAGAAAATTCTTTATTTGTATCTTGCAACGACCATGCGCGATCTGTCAATTAATTCTAATCTAATTTCATTCTGGTTCCAGGAATATATTGCCGAAGCAAAACCTGTATGTAGCTGCAACTACCTTAGGGGAGGGTTGGCATAACTATCACCACGTTTTTCCTTACGACTACAAAGCAGCGGAGTTCTTCGACAGTTTTAACTTTTCAGCCTCTTTAATTAAGTGGTGGGAAAAGAAAGGATGGGCTTACGATCTCAAGGAGGCCACGCCTGAAATGGTAGATTCAGTCATTACGAGATTAGGTGAGGGTGTTAAGAGGACAGAAAATTGACTTGTAAAAATTATGTTTTTTGTAATTGTTATTAATAAAGTATTTTAGAGAAACATCTTTTCTATTAATTTCATTGACGTCGTTTAGCAATTATTTAAGAATAATACTGAACGGAACAGGGGATCCGTTTCAGAACGAGAGTCTTCTTAAGGTCGTGTCTAGTGCTATCAGGAGTTGCCCGATCGGCGGCGCAACAAAACAACATTTTAATTATATTTTGATTATCTAAAAAAAAAAATTGGGGTTTTGCACCTCCTTTTTTTTTTATCGTGTGAAAACCCCCACGGGTCATCACCTCACCGGGGCTGGCGGTGTATGTCGTAATCAAACCGACTAACACCATACGGTGTTCCGACATAAGTGGGTCTATTATAAGGGACTAGGGTATACCCTAGGAAGGAAGTCCCCGAGAACCCCGGCAGACCTTGGCCGCCTGTTAAATAATAGGCAGCCACACCAAAATGTAGGGGGGTCTTGCACCATCTTTTTTTTTTTGGGTCTTGCACCACCTAAAAATGTTAGGCTAGGGCCGCCACTGAGTGCTATTACGTATACGTATTTTCAAGCTTTTTCTTGTACATAAATTTTGTAGGTTAAAGCGCACGAGTATGATTGGGATAACCGAACAGTAATAACCATATTTTAGCTCTTTTATATTAAAAAAAACTACAGTTTTGGCATATGTTCTGAGAAGCGACTGCTTATTCTACCCATATCTACATCCAGAGAGTCTTAAAAAGGAGCCATAAACGTTTTTTTACTACAAACCTAAACGTAAATGTTGGGAATGTCGTCACATATATAGCGTGATATAATACAATCTCTTCCGTATAAAATTATATCCAAGTGGAATCATGGTGAGAGAAACTCGTCTTTGAGGGTCTAAAATCTTCGTAAATAGTTGATACCTACACCATTTAGAAAAAGCTACACAAAATGGTAACCAACATCTTGTTCTAAAATTGATTGATCAGCTCTCAAAGTGTGCATATGTATTACTTATCTTGATATCCCACTAATGCCACTAATATTATAAATGTGAAAGTTTGGATGGATGGATGGATGTTTGTTACTCTTTCACGCAAAAACCACTGAACCAATTGCGATGAAACTTGGTATGTAGATAGCTGGAGACCTGGATTAACGCATAGGCTACTTTTTATCCCGATATTCCCACGGGGTCGGGACTTACGTGGGTGAAACCGCGGGGCGCTGCTAGTATTATATAGCCGTTTTCCGCAATTCCACCCGCGTTTATGATCACTGCTCAACTCTTCCTAAAACCTTCCTGAATGAACGCTCTATCTAATTATGTGATAGTTCCGGAGATTAGCGCGTTTAAACAAACAAAAAAATCCATTCAGATTTATTATATTAGTTATAAATGGCGTGGTTTTATTAAAGTAACCTAATGAGCTATTGTTGAAATAAATATTTTCTTTTCAAAATTACACCATTAAAACAGATTTAAAAAAAAATAATCGAAGCTAGACGCTGAATTCGCCAATACGGGCTCAACTCAAAATAATAAAACAAATATACATACATTGTTAAGCAATAGAGTAATAATTACAGAAATAAAATTTTCAGCTTCAATACAACATTAAAACACGAGATTCCTTAAATATTTTTATCTTTCTTCTAGCTGCATATAAAAAGCTAAAATCTATACAGCACAGTTATTAGTTTCTTGCTTTTTTGAGTTAACACCTGTGTAGATCTAGGTGTGCGGTATTATATTATAAGTATTTGCATTTGGCGGGACACGAATGCATGATCTCTGACGTTCCAGTTAAATGCACCACTGCGCCACATACGTCATCAGTTTATAATTAGTAATGCTGACTTACAACAGTCTCCTGTATTAAAACAAGTAGACAGTCACCTCCTTGTAAGAATAGGTCAACATAATGCATCTAATTGACTTGGTTCTCAGGTGTATTTAATCATTTAGTCAAGAGCAATCACATTACAAGTAATACCAGCTTGTACAAACCATCAATCTAAAAACAAATGTTTCATTGTTCATTTGTAAATTAAACAGTTGAAGATTAAAATCAATAATATGAAATTCGTTTACCCACAATAAGTCCAATTAATATGTAAATATTTTATTTTACACATTGTACGTGCACACATTTGTCCGTGACTTTGAGTTATTTGTTTATTCGGTTACGACTCAAGTTGCTTAACCTCAGTATTTTTATACGTAATCATTATTCTATTACATACGTCGGCCAGGGCACATTTTTTTTTGTAGTTCATATATTCATATTCATATATTCTTTATTGTACACAAAACAACAATATTATAAGTACAGGAAGGAAAATAGCATGTACAAAGGCGAGCTTAACCCATAGTTGAGTTTTCTTCCAGCAAACCTCGGGAGTGAAGAGACGATAGTAAAGAAAAAAATAGAGGCAAAGTGTGTACGTTAACGGGAAATAAATAACATAAAATTAAAAACCTTAACTATAAATACATAATGTATACCTACAGAATATCAAGTACATAATACCACTTGTACAATAGTTTATAGGAAGTATGAGTTATTTTTTTTTCAAGATCAGCAGAGCACTCAAATAAAATGTTTTTTTCATATTTATCCATATTTTATAGCACTTTGTTCTGAATATTCCCTTCAAGTTTAAAGCAGTACATAATATTATTATTACTTATTTAATCAATGGCGGCCTCATTGGTCCTATCGTAAAAGAAGATTATTTTATTCTTTCAGAAAGCTTACAGATTAATAAACTTACAGGGGCGATTACAGTTATAATAAGTACGAAAAAGCCAATTACAAGTTTCCCATCTAATAAAGTAAATGTACATAAAATTGGAAGTGACAGATGTCTAAATTGAAAGTGACAGATGTCTAAATTGGAAATGATAGATTGAGATAATGTTTGCAACTCTGTGTTCAGAATAGTTGGAAGTTAATGACTTCACTCAATGTGCAACGGTGTCTCTTGATTGTACATTTTTCACCCCTTAAGGAAAGCATCGTTCACCATACTTTTGAATGTTTGTATACTCATCGAATTCTTGCGTCACTGACTAAAAACCTCTACTGGGCCTAACTTGAAAATGTGTTTTTCTATAATTGGAAGTCAGCCACGCGTGTTCGCAAATGTAGTGGTAGCAAATGAAAGTTCTTATAACGCAGTGTGTAGAAATTGGAGCGATACCAAATATACTTTCTTTTCTCTGAATCCTTTCTTTAAGGTTATAAGGTTCTTAAAGCTTGTTAATAAGATTCTATATTTTTACACCTATGTGCGCAGTCATATCATATCAAATATAATATACAACATTTTAATAGTAATAGTGGTATATTTTACAAATTCCCTCTGAATGCTTGCTATAAGATCGACGAAATCTTTGTTAATAACATTACATATTTTTATCTGTCTGACTGTCTATCTATGTTTGTTCCAGGTAATCTCCGGAACGGGTGGACCGATTTCCACGAGACTTTCGCTGGTGTTATAAGGAGTAACTTAGGCTACTTTTATTTTGGAAAAAAATTAGGGTTCCTCGCAAAATATATAAATATGTACACTGCTAGTAATATACTAGTATATTTTGCAAACGTGACTCAGAGCACCTCAATCAAGGAAAATCCTTTCAAGTCTAAGACGAAAACCATATAAAACTCGTGTAATTATTATATTATACTATATATCACACATCCAATCAATGTCCAACCAAAATGTATTTATAGCATCATCATCTGGCAAATGCTCATCACGATTGCCCTCATTTTCACTTATCCCACCTCTCATTTGTTTAAAACATAAGATTCTGATTATACCGCTTATTCGCTTTTTGTTACATCGAATTCTATTTGCTTATGATAAACTTTCCGCTTTAGAAAGCCTATGAGTTTTGTGACACATGACATGTATTTTTTAGAACTAATGTCAGCCCCCAAGAATTCCTATTTCACAAAACGAATTACTGTCAACCACGCACCAATGAGGTCCTGACCTAAAGAACACGAAGTTCGATTCTACACAGCCTGGCACAGCAGGCTTCGGTGGAGTATTAGCGGCATTTCCAGAAAAATGAACCGTGAAAAATGAAACATGCTGCGACAGCCGCACAGTACAGAGTAGAGTGTGTATCACTAAGATCTTTGCTATGTATAGCTAGTCAGACAATAACGAATCCAGAGCACACACCAGCACTATATTTCGTTTCTGAATAGGCAAAAGGGATAAATGGGGTGTATCATGGTATTTCACAAACCGGGATTCCAGAATCGCATCCTTTAATGCGTTCCTTAACCTTTCTTTGTATTAGGTAAAAGGTAGGGTACTTACGGATATGGCTTCGGTTTTCACAATTTCATCAGTTTTGTTGCATTTTCTAACTGCGGTGCTGATTGTGGTGTGTGGTTGGTCACTAAACTTGCAGTTTGCTATGATGAGGGGATAATAAAGATATTCCGTACGTCAGAGCGTATTCTCTCAACTCCGGTATCGTCCCGCAGGCACTGCTAATCGCTATAGCCCGTACCTGATCCAATAGTCGTTATGTGGTTATGCTAACACGCTGACAACTGGCTCAAGCTCCTGAAATAGAGACATTAATCGAACCCGGTACGCAGTAAGGTTAGTTCCCAACTCTGTAGCCCGATAATATGCCCGTGTTAGAATTTTAAGGTTATAACCTCAATAACCTCAAATAAAATATATCGATTAATAATATTCCTTGCATAAAATTATCTAGATACAGTCACAGAGGTTATTAACAAACAGTAGTTTATGGATGGCGGTAGCAGGAATAATTAGAAACAATAAATCAAACTCAAAATTATTTATTTCAAGTATACCCATTGTAGGTATTTTTAAATTATCAGGAGTCAGTCTGTATAAGTAGGTCGTCTATCTAGCTGCCTGTTGCAATACGTAGATCCTTGGAGAAGAACAAGGCAAGAAACTCCAAGGACACTCTTTTTCAACACGTTTTCTTTACAAGGTGATTGTTACATTGTTTATAAAAATTGTGTATTTCATATATTCGAATAAACATAAAATCGTATAAGCATATTAATCATAATATATGATATACGGCAATTAGAACAGTATCACACAGTAACAAATCATCACAACATAATTCTCCTGTTTTATAATATAGGACATTAGTTTCATTATAGATCACAGACAATAAAATATATTAGAAAAAGTATAACAGCTTACATAATTTATTAGTGGCTAGGTCCTTCCAGTTCCAAGGCTTGCAATAGAATGCCCGATATTGGACCCAGACGGGGTATTTATAACAATTCAATCCTTTAACAAAATAAAACCGACATACCCTACAATCGTATAGAATCTCATTTTTAAATGTAGACATAATTAAAATACAAATACCGGCCACTTTGGCTTTGTGTAATAACGTCATGTTGGCATCTAAATTTATATATATTTTTATATAATCCATCACCCGCATTTCATGAGGCACACATTACCACGGGCCCTATTTGAGCTCAGTGGTCCTCGAGTTCCTAAGCAGGATGGTAGCCTCTCCTCTGCCGTACGTGCCTCTCCTCTGCCGTACGTACGTGTCGTACGTACACTCTTCACTCGATGTCGAACTCGACGCTTCAGCAGTAGCCGATATACTTGATGTGGTTACCGGTAGTAATATTATTAAAAGTCCTTGTTTAGATGATGTTTTATTTTTTTGTTGTTTAATGTTACATATAAACACTTTGTTTTGAATTTTAAATTAATTACTATAAGGAAATGAGTATTAATTAACATAAGGAAAGTGTATTTTATTCTAAAACGGAAAAAATAAAGTTATGTGAGCCAAGGTTGATTGATTCTTTAGGCATCTAGATTAGATGGCTAAAGACCTCAAATATAGAAATGCAGCCTAAACGTGCAACTAAATAAAATTAAATACTTTAAATATTTTCGAAAAAAATAAAAATGGATTGCTTAAGAATCCAAGATGTTGAAATGTAACTTTTTTTTTAAGGTAACCCTTGTAATAACCAAATATATGTATGAATGTGAATTTTACAAACAATATTACGAAACAAAGCACAAAATCAAAACAAAAATTGGTGAATCACACAAAGAATTTTATTGTGTTACGTAGGAATCTTCATCAGCTTCATCTCTGCGCAATTTGTAAAACAGAATGGTCCTTGCAGTACAGCGTTTGAATTTATATACCGTAACATAATCCAACTTGAAATTGATTATGTAGTAACAAATAAATCGTTACTGGAAGCAAATCTTTCCTATTAATTATTTTTATAGGGATTATGGGACGAGCTAAATATGAGAAATAACAAATTTACTGCCAGACAGGAATAATGGCACATACCTAAGGAATATTTGACCTCTAAATATTTATAATCTATTTTACTGTACCATTTCAAATAAAATTATTCCAGCCAGTCTCAACTTCGTCTAGGCTACTTTTTAGGGCGTTAGAAACTAAATTAGTTTTTGCGTGAGACTAGGTTGGGTCACAAAAACCACGGGTGTATTCAGAGCAAGTTGTCAGGAGCAGGCTTTTGAAGTGAAAGCCCTGATCAATAATCTTAAGTGAAATATAACAACAAATCGTTCCAGATATAAATTTTATTAGAAAATTGATCGCAAACTAGACAGAGTCTGTACTATGGTAATCAGACTGCTGATAAACATACTTCTATATTTCTAAAAACATACATATTATAGATAAATTACACAGAATAAATGATCATGCTCATCACACATTTTTAAATTTTTTTTTTTTATTCAAAATAGTAGGAATTACCCGCATTAGGAAGTACTCCTGTGTCGCGGGGACTTTACAAACATACAAACAACGGACACAAAGAACACCCAGACTCAGATGGCAATCGAACCCACGGCCTCTGGCTCAGCAGGCAGGGTCACTAACCACTAGACCAACAGGCCAGTCAAATAAATAATGCGGAGCTAAATAACCAAAATACTTGTTTGTTCGCATGCTAAAGACAACTAGTAACGTGGGTTGTGACCCACGTTACTAGTTGTCTTTAGCTGGAGGGGTTAACAAGAATAGTAGTAATGTGTGCATTACTACTATTCTTGTTAACCCCTCCAGCTAAGCTAAATGCTTGCGTTAGGAGTGGGTTCACGTCGGTAGTGCACTGGGTGGGGTTCGAAACACTCAAGTGAGGACTACTTTTACTCAGTTAGCTGATATTCATGATTTTCATGGCTCGTTATTAAAGCGATTTAGCAAACCACACAACACCATCTATAAGACCAAAACAAAAAAGACGTACATTGTTCATATTGAACAATTTTAATAAGTATTCATAATGCTGGAAAGTTTTAAGCTTCATTTTTTTTCCAACTTTCTGCGAGTGACCACATTCTATTGACAATACGAGTATAGTGGAAAACTTACAGTATGTGAATAATGTGCAAAAGTGTATTTTTAATTAGTCTGACCAACAACTTTTTTATTCATCTAATTAGGCAAACGAGTACACAATCTGCCTGATAGTAATTAAGGCTACCTATAAATTGGATATCTACAATTGGAATAACAGTGGCCCAAATCTGCCCAACAAGTTTAAAAATACTTATTGCAATAGCAAATAAATGGCATAAACTAATCAAATATGTATTAGAGGGTTCCTGTTTTCAAGTTGAATTAAAGAAAAATACCTATGATCACCTACAAATGGACTATTCTCTATTACACACCAGTAAACCAAAAAGTTTACCAGAAAGTTACTTTACAAATACGCATAATGAGCAATTTCTTATCGCAGAGAGCGATGTCTACCAGACAACCTCTGGAATTTTTTTATGAGGCAATGAATAAAGCATATTATTTTAAAAGAATAATACCTATTATCGCCGCTTCGGTCATTAAAAAGCTGTGAATTTTCTACAAATCTAATATGAAAGAAATAAAAGAAAAACAGTTGGACGCTGATAAGCAATACAGTGTCAAGCCACACATACTTTATTTAGAGAAAATGGCGTTTTAAGATGTCATACCAATTCCTAATCAATTTCTTTAAAAAATTCCAAAAATCTACCTACAAGGTGAATAGATATTTTCATGCGTGCATGTTTTTATCAGCGTCCAGTTATCGTATCTTATCGGTTTGTTTCTTTACAAGTTGTTTTTGTAAGGTGTTTTTTTCTGGTCATAGATTACTTACTATACAGGTTGTGTTTGAAAAGGAACACTTACTTAAACCACTAAAAGAGCATGAAGTTAGAAAAGATTTTGGGAAAAACTATCCGTTTACAAGATATGACTTTTTGAATTTCCAGGTATTTTTACCTCCGTCACTCATAGAAGCAGATCGAACGTGGTAAGTTAAAGATTTCTAATCGTACATATTTTTTTATTTTGTTACTATTCACTTTGTTATTGAGAAAATCAATATAACTTAAATTGAGATTTTTTTTTTTTTCGTTTTTAAGAATTATCTTAGTACCGGAATGAAAAATTCCAAACAAAAACAATATTTACTAATTAAGAAATATCTATCTAAAATTAACTCACTAGGGGGCGCTGCAGTAAACATTTTTTTTGTGCAAACCAATGTTGCCATTTATCTGCAAAACGAATAGTCCGATTTTGACGCGGTTTTCAGTGATGGGTGATGATTGGTGCTGGTTCTTAGATGGGTGTTACATTAATAACTTACTAGGGCGCTGCAGTAAACATTTGTTTGTGCAAAACCAATGTTGCCAATTTCAGTAATGGGTTCGTGGTTGATTGGTGTCGGTTCTTAGATTGGTGTTACGGTAGTAACTCATTAGGGGGCGCTACAGTAAACATTTGTTTGTGCAAACCAATGTTGCCATTTTTCTCCAAAATGAATAGTCTGATTTTGATGCAGTGTTTAGTAATAGGTACGCGGTTGATTGGTGCTGGTTCTTAGGTGAGTGTTACAGTGCTGACTGACAGCCCCGGAGGTTATTCTTTTGTATAATCGGATAATCTGGTTAAGTCGGGGGTTTTTAAATTATTTCGTCCTTTTTCGATTAAGTTTTAACCATCGTGGGTTTTTTCAAAATTTTAAATTTTGCTTTTATTAATAAAATAAATAAGAGTTTTCGACCCCTCCAGTTAAGCTAAATGCTTGTTTTAGGAGTGGGTTCACGTCGGTAGTGCACTGGGTAGGGTTCGAACCGCTCGATCGCAAGTCCTCGTCGTAAAGTCGTGTCGTGAAATAAATATTGGCAGTATGATAAACCGCATTACACTAGGAAGTTGGATAGTAAAACAACAATTACTGATTTGTTTCATCGTGCCCTTAAATATCCCGTAATATATATGAATACCACTCACGAAAGTTTTTCTTGTAACAATACTTACTTAGCATAAATTTGTAATATGTTGTCTCAAGGAGTGAAGCGTCCTGCCGCGACGGTGTCAGGCGTCATTAGTGGACTAGTCACTAGTCGGGCATCCCCGAAACACAAACGTGAGTAAAAAACCGTATTTATTTTTTATCCTGTGGAAACTCCCTCGGTTCATCACTCCACTGGGGCTGCCAGTGAAGTGGTATGTCAGAATCGAACCGACTAAAACTACACGGTGTTCCGTCATAAAAAGGTCTATTGCCAGGGACTCGGGTATACCCTAGGAAGGAAGTCCCCGAGAACCCTGGCAGACCTTGGCCGCCTCTTAAACAAAAGGCAGCCACGCCCTTGCGAGCGGGGGGCCTTGCCCCCCTTCAGGCCTTGTCTCAGGCCTGATTCTGCTAGAGTAACGGGCAGCCTCACCCCTTACCCCCAGGCCAGCACTCATGGAGGCCGGTGATCGTTCTGCGCTCTCCGGCGCCTGGTGCCTCTCCTTCGAGACAGTATTAGCCCTCTCCCGTTCCCTTTCCGCTGCCTCTTTAGCTGACATCACTTCCTCACAAAAAGAGACAGCGGATTTACACGCACTCTCACTTTGGACCATGGACAGAACCATGGTCTCCAGTGAGAGAGTATAACCCCGTATAGCCTATAATAAATAACTAAGTATTATTCTATAAACGTGTCGTTTGTGTTGTCGCCACATCAAAAACTCTTATTTATGTTATTAAAAATAGGGACAAACTATAATAGATGAAATAAGTTAATAGATATTATTTTGACTGGTTATACCGGTAACGCAATACTATTGGTCGATTGATAAATATTAACAAATAGTGGGATTATAAAAGGGTAGGAATATGTTTAGAACGATTGACTTGAGTGCGAACAGAGGTACGAACAACTTGGCAGTTACTGTTAGTTAATGATTTTCATAGTTTATATCAGTGGTTACGGGACTGTTTCTTACATTTGTGGTAAGGGCAACTGCATTAGCTTCATCACTATTGAGAAACGGGTAATAGGAGAAATTTTCTCTACGTATTAACGGGAATTAACGCGATCACGAAAAGGTATTACATACCTCTGAATTGCCTGACGTTTTGACCAGGTGGAACTGGCCGTGGTCACAGGCTAACTGGCTCAGCGGTGCACGCCCTGCGTCGTCGACATCGTGAGGTAGAAGTTTCTTCATACACCTCCACTTTTTTGATATTTTCGTTTCGCCATGTACCGTCACATACTATACTAACAGTGTCCCTATTCTGTAAGCAAACCGATGTGGCCCTATTCTGGTGTTCACCTGACTGCGCATAAAAGCGAGGTTTTATGTTTTAATACGTAGATAATATTATATCATGGAACGCGAAAGTTTAAAAGTTAGAGAAATTTTCTGTTGTTACTTTTAAAAGACCGATAATTGTTTCAAGTATCGCCACAGGTTTTTGTGTTTTTGCGGTGTATTGAGTGACAGTAAGGATATATATGGATCGGACGATTTAAGGGCACGATGAAACAAATCAGTAATTGTTGTTTTACTATCCAACTTCCTAGTGTAATGCTGTCATACTGCCAATATTTATTTCACGACACGACTTTACGACAAAGACTTGCGATCGAGTGGTTGCGGGTTCGAACCCCGCCCAGTGCACTACCGACGTGAACCCACTCCTAAAACAAGCATTTAGCTTAACTGGAGGGGTTAACAAGAATACTAGTAATGTGTGACCCACGTTACTAGCAGTCTTTTCAATAAAAAAAAAACTTTAAAACTATAGTAGATAAAGCCAGAAGTTTGAATGAATGTTTGTTTTAATAGAGTTAAATCTATCTAAAACACACATACACAGAGGATTACCGCAATTACGGTCAAATAACATACTGACATAATAACAACCACTCAGCGGAACTGCATGCTTCATTATACGAGGGCGGCACCAAAAATTTCGGGAATCAAGGAAGTGACACAACAAAACTATTTAAAAATGTATTTATTGCTTTTCGAAGTATTCTCCGCGAAATTTGACACATTTTTCCATACGATGGAACCAATCATTGAAGCTACCATTCTATTCGGAAGTTGGGTCTCCAAAATGGCCGTTTTGTAGGCGTCCACAGCTTCTTCAGGTGATAAAAATCTCTGACCACGCAATTTATTATTTATTTTAGGGAAAGTATAGAAATCATTAGGGCTTAGGTCGGGGCTGTACGGCGGATGGTTTAATAATTCTATGTTTTCTTGCTTTAAAAACTCTTTTGTTCTGTGCGCGGTGTGAGAACTCGCATTGTCGTGATGGAGGATGATGCGGCGGTTGCAGTTCTCTTTACGGAGTTCAGAAATGACCTGTGGCAAACAAATGCTAGCATACCATTTTGCATTAACCGTTCTTTGTCCCTCAAGAGAAATAGTCGCAACATGGCCGGTTTTGGAGACAAACGTGGCCACCATTTTTTTTGCAACAACAACAACAACTCCGTGAACGAACAATTTTTGTTGGCTTTAACTCATTTTCGAACACCCAAACTCGTGACTGGTTTTTTGCTTCGGGTTCGTACGCGTATATCCAGGATTCGTCACCTGATACGATGTTGTATACATTATTTGAGGATCCTGCGTGGAATTTTTCGAGAGTTCTGACGCACCAAGTAACGCGAGCCGCTTTTTGCTCTTCACAGAGCGAAAGCTATATCCATCGGGAAAACAACTTTTTTACACCTAATTGTTCATGCAAGATTATTTGTATACCACTACATAATACCAATGTCTAAAGTTGCCTCAATTTCGCGGTATGTCACATGTCCATCTTCCTCAATCAGCTTACGCACAGCATCAACGTTTTCTTGGGTGACTGCAGTTTTTGGACGACCTTGACGAGGATCATCACTGAGCTTGACACGTCCACGTTGAAATTCAGCATACCAGCGACAAATTGTGGTTTTGGATGGGGCTTCATCACCAAATGCAGAAATCTTCCGGCCAACACACTGTTTTTGCGTTAAACCACTTCGAAAGTCATAATAAATCATCGCTCTTGAATTTTCTCGAGTCAATTCCATTTTCTCAACGACTAAACAAGTTTGACAAAACCTTGTGATAAGACCGAGAATCTTTTTTTAAATAAATAAATGGTATTCGATTTTTAAAACCAAGGTATTTTCAATTAAAAAGATTTTAATATGACAGAAACAGTGTAAATATTCCATTCTTGATACTTTTAGTGCAGCCTATGTACAACTTTCTGAAGCATTTTACGAGTTTTTACCCGAGAGGAAATTAGTCATGAAAATCTGTTGCTGGCTCGCGGGCCAGTAAGCGATCACCATAACTGGGGTGATGCAACATGTAGCCGAACCTGTAAAATGGGTTTAAATACAATTTTTGAAGAATTCCATACAGTATTTATTTCAGACAAAATTATGGGAAGGTCATTCCGTATTTGGAGCTTCGGAGGAAGGAAGTAGTTTCTAAATAAAATCAGTAAAATATATAAGCAGTCGTTTAATAGTAATACAATGTATTTATAAAGAGTTTTTTAAATAAATTCAAAAGAGCCTTAGCTGAATTTTGCACAATTTAGACTCAATAGGCAGACGAGACAGATAGCAGTATGTTGAGTGTTAACATGAATATTCGTGATTGTGAAAAGTTTTTGGGGTTCGAAAGCAAAATTAAATGGATGTCGGCTTTAAAAATAATTTTGTACCACATGATAAGTGTTTGGTGGGTTTGGAATTACGCATTCCCCTTGAAATTAATGACGTTAATATTCGGTAAGGATATTTCATATTTATTTAACAAAAGTTGCTTGTTGCAAAACTTATGATTGTGTAAGATATTTTTCCGAACTGAGCTGAAAATGGAACTAAAGTGGAATTTTGCTAAAGTATATTAAACTAACATTAAAACAAATTCTTACCACATTATGCGAGCTATAACTTTTTTGCGAAAAACCCCCTCCGGGTTCAATTATTTTATGCATATGCATACTTTTTATGGTGATTGTATTAGAATTATATTATACGAGTAGCACGCATCGCGGTTTTACCCGCGTAAGTCCCGATCCCGTTTGAAAGTCGGGATAAAAAGTAGTCTATGCGTTAATCCAGGTCTCCAGCTATCTATATACCAAGTTTCATCGCAATTGGTATAGTAGTTTTTGTGTGAAAACATTACAAACATACACACAAATGTTTCCTCTAGATTTACCTTCTCCTTTCTAATAACTTTTAAATATAAAACAATAGTTGGTCTAAATGTGAAGAAATAATACTGACACTTTGTTGAATCTCGACTACTTATATTGTATGTGGTGTTATAATAACTGATGAAAAAATAAGTGATATAGGCTAATAGACTGATAGGTGGTGATGATGAAAAAAAAATTAAACCAAATAACTTGTGGTTTTTGTTAGAAAAACAATGATAAGTATTTTGTGGTATTCCGTACTTGTAGTTTTAAAGTACATAGTAAATAAAAATCTGCTGTTTGGCTCTCTGTTTTAGACTTTTTATATGATGTAAATTAGATTTCAAATGAAACTTTAGATAAATTCTAAGATTTAGTTGCAGCTTTTGACACACTTTCTGACAAAATCTTGTTTTGGAAACCTTTGAGTGACGGGTATCTAGTTAGAATTACGTAACTACCCGAGTAATTAGCATCAGCAACTTTTTAAAATTCAAAATGAAATCCGTGATAAAGTTACTTATCTGTTTTAGTTTAGTGCTCCAGGGTATCAAACTGGGACCTATCCTTTTCCTACATCTGCGTCGTGCAAAAATAAATACTATTGCAAATGACATAGGTAGATTTGCTATTCTGAATTGGTTTTGAGAAGTTGAATATTGGCAATTTCGTAAAAATAAAACGTAAAACCTTTTCTGTCAATTTGATTTCCTTTTAACCGACGACAAAAAAGGAAGTGGTTCTCAATTCGACCGTATTTTTTTATGTATGTTCAGCCCACACTCTGTTATTTATGAATGGATTTTGTTAATCCCAATGGTGGTCTCAAGTCAGGATCTGATGATGGTATCCTGATAAAATTGACAGAAACCCTTCAAAATTGTGGGCACGAATAATGTTTCCTTTACCTTTCTTAACTTAATCAGGTATTGGCGTTTAGGAAACATCACATCGTTAAGCTAAACTGATGATGGAAACTATAACTTACTTTCATAAACAATTAGTAGTTAGATATAAAAACTGTGGTTTTAGTTACAGAAACCACTTAATATGCTTTTAAGAAAATATGTTTTTCCACGGCTTTACAATATGAGGTAACCTCAATTGTAAAAGATAGTCGTTGTCAGAGTATTAAAACATGACGCGAGCCACAAAAAAATATAAAAAAGTCAATTACTATCACAACAGAACTAAAAAACAAAAAATAAATAAACCTTGTAAGTCTTTGAGTATTTAGCTGATTAACATAAATTTTCAAATTTTATATAATAAACTATTATATTTTGAGTCGGCACCAAACAACTCAATACCCAGAAACTTAAAAGGTTTATTGTACATACAAACCTTATAATTAAGTATATTAAAACTAATTAAAAATGTATTTTTTCTTTGTGTTTTAGTTTTATCTAAAACTGTCTTTGGTAGGTACACTATCAAAACTCACTCTTTTTCTAATTTTTACAGTATTGTTACTGCCTTAGTCTAATAAACCACTTTAAAATTAGATATTTTCCATTTCTTTTTACTACATATTCCAAGTCAAAGTGACGTACATAAAAAGCAGTGCCTGTATATTTGAACTTAAAATGAGAGATAAGCATTTAATATTAATTAAAACTCTGAGAAAAATAACAGTCAGGAGCATGCGGAACAGCTTGAATATCAGCGATTAAGAGCGATTAATTTCTTTCTTTAAATTATTCTGTTGCAGCGTTTTTCATGGCTGTTTTAAATGGAGTAGGCATTACCTGCGGAGTTCATCGCCTATTTACACATAAATCCTATAAAGTGAAAACGCCCCTCAAAACATTTCTTCTTGTATGCTTCACTTCAGCTGGTCAGGTAATTACTAATTATGTCATTAAATCTTCTTTAAAAAAATTGACTTTCAACATTCACAGCTATACGGTGGTTAGAATTGTTTGTCACAAATTTCTAATATAAGACTTGGACTTTATTTTAATACATGTGTGGTTTTTAAATTAATTTAAAAGTAAGTACTTTTGTTTCTCTGTAAATATGAATTTAATTATTTATTTCATTTCATTATATATACAAAATCGTTTGTCCTGATTGACAGATCAACGCACAGCCTAAACCGTAGGTCGTAGAGACGTGAAATTTAGAGGACGTATTCCTTATAATTATGATGTAGACATCCGAAAAGAAAGGATTTTAAAAAATCCTCCCCAAGAGGTTGAAAAAGGTTGGCATGTATGGGACAAGTGTTTGCTTGGCCTGATCAACTGCAAAAGGTTGACAATTTTGAGGGTCAAGTTGGCAATAATAGTCAATCATGTGACAATAAAGCGAAAATCTATACTTATAATAAAACTGTAACAGTTTCAATTCTGTAGTTATTAAGATATTTTGAAAAAAAAATTTTGAGTGCGCTTTATAATCGATACTGAAGCCAAAACCGTTTTAATTTTTGTCCGTCTGTTTAAGAAAAAAAAATTGTTAGCTTCAATGTTGATTCTGAGCGATACTACTGCTTCTTCTGACTGCTACTAAGATTACACTTGCGCAAACGCTCCTTCTTCCGATTATTGATTATACCGACGTCAACTATCTTAATCTTACCGAAGCACAACTTGATAAACTTGAGTGACTTCAAAATTTTTGCATCAGATTTATATTTGGCCTACGCAAATATGATCACGTTTCCCAGTTCCGTTAAAATCTCAAAAGACTTCAAATCCGGATCGCCGGAATACTCATATCCTTACGTTTCTATATAATATATTGTTTAATACATTGACTCCCTGTTACCTCAAGGAACGATTTAAGTTCCTTCATGACACACATTTAAAATGCCTGAGGTCAACTGAAAACTTGAGACTGGAAATGCCAGGACATTCCAGCAATTTGTAATATGTTTAATACGCCTCATTTACTGACTTCAGAATTCCGTTTATCAATGGATTCGTGATCACCGGCTTCACCACAAATTCAGTGACACAAATGCAGACCCACATAACGCAAACCGTGGACTATTTTTCTCACACATTGGCTGGCTCATGACGTTCAAAAACGACGAGGTAATAAAAAACGGGAAGAAGATTGATATGAGCGATGTTGAGAACGATAAGTTGATGATGTTTTTTCATAGGTAAGTGATAAAAAAACCAAATAGAACATTTTATTATATATACATTAGAACAGCGTTTTTAAATTTAACAACTTTTTTGGAACTCTAGACTCTCTTAATTTTAACATATCAAACTGATGTAATTGTTTCAATTAATAAACAGTCAGATTGCCTGTATCTTGATAATAAATCAGATTGACAGACAAATGTGGTTGTCATAATGTTGCCATAATATGTTTTTTGTTTTTTTTTTTTTTTCAAAAAAGACAACTCCTGCATTAGGAATATTCCTGTGTCGCGAGGGGCTTCACAAACATTCAAACAACGGACACAAAGGACACCCAGACTCGGGACAACTATTTGTGGATCACACAAATTTTTGTCCCGTGTGTGACCACTTAAACCATTGCGCCATCCGTGCAGTCAATCAATATGTCAATCTTCTCGCTAAAAAATTACATTTAAGTTTCTTAAGTTACACAATACATGTGTTTATCTTAACCCTTTAAAACTATGAGGTATATGTCATTCTCCATGTTAGTTTTAAGCCTTTGTACTGAATTTTCTGTGTAACTGTACCGTCATTGTTGGAAAATTTCTCGAAAAAGAGCAGCAGCAATGTCCTAAAATTCGTAATATGACATTTTAATGTTGCAGGTATTCAGAGATACTCAATGTTATTTTCTGTTTCTTGCTACCAACTTTGACTGGCATACGTTTATGGGGAGAAAACTGGAAATGTGCAGTTGCCTGGCAGTGCTTTATTAGATTTCTCTTTACGTTTCATTGTGAACTCTCAGTAAATAGTTTTGCACATATTCATGGATATACGCCTTACAACAGGTAAGCTTTAAAATAAAATTTTGTGTTTTACTTAATGGAGAATATTAATGTAATTACGGTAGCTAAAATATTGGCAACACATCTGTCATAAACTAAGTTTAGTATCGATACCTATATGCACTACAACCAAATGAAAATTAAAATAGTGGTATTGTTTGTAACTGTATTGTAAATTTATATTTTTTATTCTGATTGATTCTGATTCTGACAAATTGGTGTGACTATGAAGTTACGGATGATTCGGTTGATATACAGAGAGATAAAATAATCAATCGTCCAAACACACTAACAAACAAACTAGGTGTAAGCCATAATTTTAAATTTTTTTAAATATTTCAAAACTTCTGTAGTGATCTGGTGACGTTGAAATACCAAGTAGTAGATTGAGTAAATTACCGGAACGCGAGTGTGCAAGTGGCCAGTATAACCTTACCAGCGTGAAGTATATTAAGTTACACCTTACATACCACTCACCCCTATTCATACTTATTGTGAATTTTATTAGCCTTCCTTTTGTAATACGTTGGCATTAGTTTAATATGACATTTCGAGGCCACCCACGCGTATATTAAGTGACAAATTTCAGAAAATTCTTTATTTGTATCTTGCAACGACCATGCGCGATCTGTCAATTAATTCTAATCTAATTTCATTCTGGTTCCAGGAATATATTGCCGAAGCAAAACCTGTATGTTGCTGCAACTACCTTAGGGGAGGGTTGGCATAACTATCACCACGTTTTTCCTTACGACTACAAAGCAGCCGAGTTCTTCGACAGTTTTAACTTTTCAGCCTCTTTAATTAAGTGGTGGGAAAAGAAAGGATGGGCTTACGATCTCAAGGAAGCCACGCCTGAAATGGTAGATTCAGTCATTACGAGATTAGGTGAGGGTGTTAAGAGGACAGAAAATTGACTGGTAAAAATTGTGTTTAAACAATGTTTTATTGTAATTCTTATTAATAAAGTATTTTAGAAAAACATCTTTTCTATTAATTTAATTTATTTCCTTTATCAATTATTTGAGAATAATACTGAACGGAACATGGGCTACTTATCTTGTTCCGTTTCAGAACGAGAGTCTTCTTAAGGTCGTGTCAGTTAGTATGCGGGTAATGAAAAAACGGACAGGATTCAAAAGTGCTATTACGTATTACGTATATATGGGCACAAATCTTCAAATACTGTTTTTTAAGTGATTATATAATATAATCACTTATAGAATATCCAATAAACATTAGACATACTCAAATAATTTATTAGTAAACAGTAAAACAATTATTTTATCAAGCTCTAAGATTTAGTTCTAATAGACACTGTTTTGACTGTACAAAGTCGAACTTATGATTCAAATACTCATTTAAAATAATAATATACATTTAAATAATTGTGTAAATGTGCAAAAGTATTATTTTACGCATTAAATAAAACTTTATTTCTATTGAATCCTGATTGCAGCGCCATCTGCTGACGATCTTTATGCAAATAAAACTTGTTTATATTAAATAAATGTAATTTCTGTAAAACAAATAAATTTGTGTAAAGATTTTGAATATTAAGCCATATAATCAAGAATTATTTTTAGTCATTTCAGTTATCCTACTAATATTATAAACGTGAAAGTTTGTGAGGATGTATGGATGTATGGATGTTTGTTACTCTTTCACGCCAAAAATACTGAACCGATTGCGATGAAACTTAGTATGTAGATAACTGGAGACCTGGATTAACATATATGATACTTTTTATCCCGATATTCCCACGGGATCGGGACTTACGCGGGTGAAACCGCGGGGCGCTGCTAGTTTGTTATAAAAGTAGTTGTAGTCGCTTATCCGTTTAAAAAACTATTGTAAGGGTATTTATAAAAACGTTTGTATTGTGAAAAAAGAGATTAGTAATTTGCTGGCGGTTGTGTGAAAATAAACTAAGTAATTTTTAGTGCTTGTTTTCATTCTGCGCGACCCTGAACATGAAAACACTGGCGTATCACCGATATATTTACGCATTTTCAAGCTTTTTCTTTAACATAATTTTTTTAGGGTAAAGCGCGGGAGTATGATGGGGATGAAAGGTAACCGAATAGCGATGACCATATTTTAGCTCCTTTATATTAAAAACAACAGACTTTGCATATTTTTGACAAGCGACTGTTTATTCTCCCCATATCTCTATCCAGATAGTAAAAAAAAAGCCATAAACGTTTTTTTTACTACAAGCCTAAACGTAAATATTGGGGACGACGTCACATACATAATAACGTGATATAATACAATCTCTTCCATATAAAATTAGTAATTAGACACTAAATTCACCAACACGGGCTAAACTCAAAATAATAAAGCAAATATACATACATTGTTAAGTCAATCCAATCCAATTTTCCAATAATCTAATTTTCAGCCCGAATAGATGATTAAAACACAAGATTCCTACAATATCTTTCTTCTAGCTTCATATAAAAAGCTAAAATCTATACAGTACGGTAATTGGTCTTTTGCGTTTTCGGAAAAAACGCTTTTTTGAGTAATTACCTGTTTAGATCTAGGTGTGCGATATTATAGAAGTATTTGCATTTAGCGTGAAACAAATGTGCGACCTCTGATGCTTCAGTTGAATGCACCGCTGCGCCACATACGTCATCAGTTTATAATTAGACTATTAGAATAGGATTAGATACACAATGTTGACTTACAACAGTCTTCTGTATTAAAACAAGTAGACACTCACCTCCTTGGAAGAATAGGTCAACATAATGCATCTAATTGGCTCGGTTCTCAGGTGTATTTAAATCACATTATAAGTAATACCAGCTTGTACAAATCATCAATCTAAAAGTTGAAGATTAAATAATTTGGAATTTGTTTACCCATAAGAAGTACAATTATTGTTGTTATGTAAATGTTTTATTTAACACGTGCATACATTTTTGTCCGTGACTTTGAATTTTTCGTTTACTCGGTTACGACTAGAGCTACGGAACCTTAGTAAATTTTTTTTTTGTATTTTATAGGAAGTACGAGTTCTTTTTTTTTCAAGATCAGCAAAGCAATCACGTAAAACGTTTTTCTTTTTCATATTTATCCATATTTTATAGCACTTAGTTTTGAATATTCCCTTCGAGTTTAAAGCAGTCGAATACTACATAATACTATTATTACTTATTTAATAAATTGCGGCCTCATTGGTCCCGTGGGAAAAGAATTTTATTGTATGCTTTCAGAAAACTTACAGGGTCGATTACAGTTACAATAGTACGAGAAGGCCAATTACAAGTTTTCCCATCTAATAAAGAAAATGTTTATAAAATTGAAATAGCTAAACTGAAAGTGATAGATTGAGACAATGTTTGCAACTCGGTGTTCAGAACAGTTGGAAGTGACAGATGTCTAAACTGAAAGTGATAGATTGAGACAATGTTTGCAACTCGGTGTTCAGAATAGTTGGAAGTGACAGATGTCTAAACTGAAAGTGATAGATTGAGACAATGTTTGCAACTCGGTGTTCAGAACAGTTGGAAGTGACAGATGTCTAAACTGAAAGTGATAGATTGAGACAATGTTTGCAACTCGGTGTTCAGAATAGTTGGAAGTGACAGATGTCTAAATTGAAAGTGACAGATTGAGACAATGTTTGCAACTCGGTGTTCAGAATAGTTGGAAGTTAATGACCTCTTGATTGTACATTTTTCACCCCTTAAGGAAAGCATCGTTCATCATACTTTTGAATGTTTGTATACTAGTATAAGTCAACATCATCGAATTCTTGCGTCACTAAATAAAAACCTCTACTGGGCCTAACTAGAAAATGTGTTTTTCTATAATAGGAAGTCAGCCACGCGTGTTCGCAAATGTAGTGGTTGCAAATGAAAGTTCTTACAACGCAGTGTGTAGAAATTGGAGCGATACTAAATATATTTTACAAATTTCCTCTGAATCCTTTCTATATGGTCGACGTAAAACTCGTTAATAGGATTCTATATTTGCGAAGAAAATTCGTTATGACTGCGTACATAGGTGTGTCTATGTATGTACATTTTTATAGTTTTAATATTTTTTAAATCAAATCTCTTGATAGCCGCATTACGAAGCCCAATACTCTACAGGTCCTTTTAACAATATTAGCAACAAATGTTCGTTGCTGACCCTTTAAAAACCTATACACTCCTTTCTTAAAGAATCCAATACTGTAGTCGTTCGGGAAAACCTAGGCAGGGAGCTCATTCACAGCCGGAGCGTTCGCGGTAAAAAATTCCTATGGAACCGTACCTTGCGCGACCATTTAGACCCCAATGTGTGAGGGTAAATGCCAAATAGTTTCTCAGAGCACAACCCTTTATACAAGTGGTAGAACACGCACAAGGAGGCAGTCTCTCCTTAGGCTTAACGGTTTAATACCGCTTGAGAGATTGGGATCGTCGACGATTCTCACAGCACGTCTTTGAATTAAGTCAAGAAGCCCAAGCTGATTTTTTGTTGTAAAGTGTATGTGTACTCCAGATATCTTCGGAAGGTGAGCACCAGTCATCTCGTATTAGCTAACTCTCACCGAACAACCACTAGTAAACCACCACCAAAGACCTGGTTCATATTGGCATAGTTTTTATATCTTCTCCTAATAAAATGTCGATCGTTAAACAGTTCGAAATTGACAATGTCGCTGATTAATCATGTTTTGGTTAAACATACAACATTAAAACTATTCAACTGTATATATCTGTAAAAAACCAATGTAAATATTATTAGCTTCCAAATAGAGGCACTGTAAGTTACATTGCATAAAAATTAAGTATAAAAAACCAGCAGCATTTGCTAATGACGAGAGGAAATAAGAATATAACGATAATGAATGTAATACTAAAGAATAAACAGCAAATAAAATATATTTAACTTGAGACACCACACACACGCCTATTTGATCCAAAACCAGACCAGAGCCTGTACTACGTTAACCAGATTGCTGATAAACATACTTATATATTACTAAATACATACCTAAATAAAATAATAATAAAAATGCCTGTATTTCCTTATCCTTAATTTCCATTTCAAATGTTGGTACCTATTTGTTTGATAGTGTTTAGTTAGTTACTAGTGTTTTGCTTATTGTCTAAATGTTAGTAAGAGTTAGCTTTTGCTATTTGGATATAGACCCCTCCTCGGGTGAAGGCCTCCTCCAGTCCTTTCCACTCATCTCTGTCCTTGACGATAGTTTTCCAGTCTTTTCCTATAAATTCGGTTATGTCGTCAGCCCATTTTCTTTTCGGTCCTGCCCTTCTTTTGCCGATTGGCCCTTTCCACCTTGTAGTATTGATTGTCCACCTGCTGTCTGTGTATCTCGATACGTGAGCTGCCCACTGCCATTTCAATTTTAGAGCTTGTGTGAGGGCATCTGTTATCTTTGTTTTCTGTCTGATTTCTTTGTTCCTGACTTTTTATATTTTTCTTATGTTTAGGATACTTCTCTCCATAGCTCTTTGTTTTGTTGAGATCCTTTGTTTTGCTTTTGTTGTGTTAATCCAAGTTTGGCAGCCATACTGTAGCCAAGGCACTATACAGGTATCTAATACCGTTTCCTTAAGGTTTATCGAGTAGTCTCTTTTTAGAATTTCTTTGAGTGACTAAAATTTCTTATAGGCTATGTTTGTTCTTCTTTCAATTTCACCTTAGTTGTGCGTTTTCAAAAATGATATTTGTTTGCTTAGGTAAATGTAACTGTAGACATATTCTATAGATTTTTCTTTTACGTTGATGGGCCGTTCTGTGCTGTTTGTCATGATTTTGATTTTTGTGGCATTCATCTCTAATCGTACTTTTAAGCTTGCTTGAGCAAGAGTTCAGAAATCGTTTTGTAATTCATTTGCTGTTTCAGACAGTATAATTATATCGTTCGCTAATCTGAGATGGCTTAGATAGCTGTTGTTTATTTTTATGCCTCTAGTTTTCCAGTCTGTGTTTGGAATTACATTTCTAAAATCGCAATAAACAATTTAGGTGACAGGGGGTCCCCCTGTCTAACTCCCCTTTCGATATTAATTGCATCACCTCTAGATTCTAGCATGACATTATTTATGCTGTTGTTGTATATGAGTATGCTGAATAGTGTGGCTTATTAAACTTTTCGTATTTTTCTATTACTTGTTCCAGTGCCTGTATATGGTCTAGTGTGATAAACCTAGTCTAGAGCGAAAACCAGCTATTGGTTGTGCATTTTCAATCTCTAGTGTTCTGCGTTTAACAATTATAGATGAGAAGATTTTGTATATGTTTGCTAGGAAAGTAATTGGTCTATAGTTGTTGATATCGAGAGGATTTCCTTTTTTTATATAGTAGTATGATAAAATGATGTCTGACGTGCACCATTGGATTGGTATGTCGGACTCGAAGCGACTAAAACCACACGGTGTTCCGTCACAGTCCGTCCATATTACCAGGTCCTCAGGTTTTCAATTACAAGGAAATCCCTGTCAACCCTGGCAGACTTGGCCGCCTGTTAAACAAGAGGCGACCCCACTGTGTCGAGGGGGATTTTATAGCGAAGTCAGCACGCTGCTGCGTCCAAGCAGGGCACTCGAATAGAGTGTGGAGTGCGGTATCCTCGCGGCAGCCCCCGCAGTGGCGTTGGCTCCCGGCCTATCCGACACAGGTACTTCCCAGAACAGCCATGTCCAGTAAGTACCTGCGTCATCTTACACATTTCACCTGCTTTTATGAGAAACGCAGATAATCTGGAAATTCAAACGGTCATAACTAGTGAGCGGACAGATTTAAAAAAAAAATCTAAAACTGCATGCTAGAATTTCAGTGATTTAAGTGAGTGTTCCTTTTTCAAACACACCCTGTATAATATAATAATTTTATTAATGTACTGGCACATATTACACAGCGCTATCTAGGCCAAAATTAAGTATAGCTTGTACTACAAAACAGCGGTTTTTGATTTCTAAAAAGATGAATGTTGTGTACCATTCTGTATACAGTTTGCATGACGCTACTTAGTGTTCTATTAATGTTAAATTATAGTTACTAAGCAACACTTATAAGTTATATGAACTAACCAAGTTAATAGAGGCCATATTTCCTTAAGATATCCTAAATCACTTTTAATGCAATAAGGTTGAAAGCTCCTTGGGTTGGGAAAATTTGATGAAGTAAAGTAAGTGTACACAACTTGCCGTAGCGACGTGCTAAAATAGTAGCTTCTATGATAAAAATTGCTGTACAGAATTGTAAATTAATGTTGACTGACAAGGGACTGCATACAGTAAGGGTTGCGACTGTAATCTCGAAGTTTAACTTTATATTCACTTTATTGATGTAATAGTTTGGGGCCAAAGAAAAGATTTTTAGAGACAATAAAAAAAATGGTTTAAGGTAGAAAAAAAAACACTCACGTACAAAAACACTCTTATATAATACATTATGATGTCAGTGTTTGAAAATAGAGACATTTTACGATAGTGAAAATTTCAACAGGCGAGTTGGATGGTAAACTATCCTATTACTCAATAAAAAAGTTTTATAACCAGCAGTGAAGCAATGGTTGCATTGCTTTTCGCCGCGTGAGTTAGGTTACCGGAACGTGACATACTCGTGAACGGGTGCTGCTTGGAGTGACTGGTCGGCCTAGTCAGCGATGCTTTAGCCTATACTATTATTTTGGTTCGATCAACTGCAACTCTAGCCTCTTAATCCAGTCACGAATTATTTTTAACAGTAGATTTTGTAACTGAATGAAGGTAGATGTGCACCTTGAATGATTTCTATGTTTAATAAGTTCAAACCTTCAACGGTATGGTGTTTACTGAGTGATTTTTATTTTTTAGTACGTTAGCTTTTGGAGCATTTCAATAAAATGTAATTCAGGTGGCCCCAGCTTGCATCCTGTTTACCTTTCGTGTAACACTAACACTATTGTACCTGAAGATCTGACTTTTAAAAAGAGTGGCCATGAGTTTCTTAGCCAGTATTCTTCTCATAAAGCTCTACGCATTTTGGACACTGGAAGTTATAGATCGACACAAGCAGGCAGTAGATTTTGGTGTTTTCACCTAATTTACCTCGACAATCCAGTACATGCTGTGGCGTCTGTTTGCACCGATCTATGATTTTAAGTCTAGCTTCAATTTAACGCTCATAAATGTCACTTAGTCTCTTAATTGAATAAATGATTTTGAATTTGAATTTGAATTTGGAGGTCGTAACTCTTCCCTCCCCCCTATTCCCGTCCTTCCCCTCTCCCCCTCTCCTCACCTCTAATACCCACCTTAAAGGGCGGCAACGCACTTATGACTCTTGAATTACAGGTACCCATGGGCGGCGGTAATCATTTTATCAGGTGAGCCGTCTGCTCGTTTGCCTCCTATACCATATAAAAAAAATAACTATAGAGAAATTTGAAATTTAACTACCAGTATTTCCGAGAAGCTCTAGAAAAATGAAAAAGAAAGTGCTCTTTTTCACATAAAATGTAGATAACAGCAATTAGACAGGTAGTTGTTTCAAGAATGCTGCATAATTAAAAATTTTTTTGCAACTATGTTAAACTCACAGTTTGCCATGAAGAAGGGGTAATAAAGCTATTCCGTACGTCAGAGCGTATCCTCTCAAGTACGGTATCGTCCCGCAGGCGACACCGCTAACCACTATAGCCCGTACCTGATCCGACAGTCGTTATGATGACACGCTCACAGCTTGCTCAAGCTCCTGAAATAGAGACATTAATCGAACACGGTACGCACTAAGGTTAGTTCCCAACTCTGTAGCCCGATAACATGCCCGCATGACGTCAATTAATGAGGCACACGTCACCACGAGCCCTATTCGAGGTCAGTGGTCCTCGGGTTCCTAAGCAGGATAGTAGCCGGCCTCTCCCCTGCCGACGTTCATTCTTCTCTTGCTGTCAGTAGCCGATATGCTTGATGTGGTTACCGGTAGTATTATTATTAAAAGTCCTTGTTTAGACGATGTTTTATTTTTTGTAGTTTTAATGTTACAAATAAACGCTTGGTTTTGAATTTGAAATTAATTACTATAAGGAAATGAGTATTAATTAACATAAGGAAAGTGCATTTTGTTCTAAAACGGAAAAATGAAGCTAAGTAAGCCAAGGTTGATTATACATCTAGATGCCTAAAGACCTCATATATAGAAATAAAACCTAAACGTGCAACTAAATAAAACTAAATTCTTTAAATATTTTCTAAAAAATAAAAATGAATTGCTTAAGAATCCAAAGTGTTTAAATGTAACTTTTTGTTAAGATAACCCTTGTAATAACCAAATATATGTAAAATTTACGAAACAAAGCACTGCACACAAGTGAATCACACAAAAGTGTGCTACGTAGAATCGAACCCGCAACACTAGATGCGCTTTATCTCTGGAAGTATCCTTGCAGTACAACCTTTGAAGTTATATACCGTAATATAATCTATTAAACTATGTTAGGACACAAAAGCCACGGGTGTATTCAGAGCAGATTGTCACTTAAGTAATTGTTGGTTTAAGACTCGATCTGGCTTTTGAAGTGATGGCCCTGATCTTATTAATCTTAAGTGAAATATAAAAACAAATCGTTCCAGATATAAATTTAACGGTCTTCAATTTGACGGCCTAAAAATATGCGTGTTGCTGGACTTCTGCTTAATCTAATTATGCAAACGAGTGCACGGTCTGCCTGATGGTAATTTAAGCTATATATAATTGAAATAACAATGGCCACAATCTGTGAAACAAGTTTAAAAATACTTATTGCAATAGCAGATTAATGGCATAAACTAATTAAATATGTATTAAAGGGATCCTGGTTTGAAGTTCAACTAAAGAAAAAACCTATGATCACCTATAAATGGATTATTCTCTGTAATACACCAATAAATCCAATAGTTTACTAGAAAGTCGCTTTAAAAATACGCATAATGAGGAATTTTTTATCGCAAAGAGCGATGTCTACCAGACAACCTTGGATTAAATTTTATGAGGCCATGAATAAAGCATATTTTAAAAGAAAAATACCTATTATGTCCGCTTCGGTCATTAAAAAGCTGTGAATTTTCTACAAATCTAATATGAAAGAAATAAAAGAATCAGTTATCGTATTTTATTGGTTTCTTTCTTTACAAGTCGTATTAGTAAGGTGTATTTTTTTTCTGGTCAAAGATAATACAGGTTGTATTAGAAAAAGAAACACTTAACTCTGAAAGTGTATGGCTCTAGCATGTAGTTACAATAAGAATTTTTGAAAAAAACTATCCGTTAAGAAGTTATGACCATTTGAATTGCCAGGTATTTTACCTCCTTCTCTCATAAAGGCAATCAGTTGAAACATAAACAATAATATTTACTTATTTAATTTGAAGATTTATATGTATAAATTCAATACACGATATCCAAATAATCACTGTTCAAATAATTCAAACTGAAATATGTAGTCGAAATAGTTATGCAAATTCAGATAAAAAATATGTGTAAAAAACGAGACGAACTACTTAACATATGGCTTAAAGATCAAAGTAATGTAAAAAATAGATTACTGTATAATAATTATAGAAATAAAACCAATAAACATATTTTATTTTTTACCATACCATATTTTTTGAAGGAAATAAACAATAATTTTCATGATTCTAGAAAAGTCTGGCAAATTATAAGTAACTTATGTTATAAAATTAATAAATCAATTGATGAAATAATAATAAAATACTTTAAAATATCGCCAGATGTAATTTCAAATAGATTTGCCTGTGAATTTAGAAATAATGTAAACAGTTTGTGTACTCATTGTAGCATACCACTTTTAAATAGTGATACATACAGCGAAGATTGTAAGTTGTCTATGAGGCTAAAACATGCCAGTTGCGATGTAATTTCTTCTATTATACAACATCTTAATGACAAAAAATGCCCGAGATTTGATGGTATAAGGGCCCAGGATTTAAAATGTATTGTCAACGATATTACCACTGTTATCACGCACTTAATTAACGCATGTATTGCCACATCCCTTAACCCGGATCACCTAAAAATCGGAATAATAAGACCTGTACACAAGAATGGTTCAGATACTAGTGTAAATAACTACAGGCCAATTACTATATTATCATGTATTGACAAAATAATTGAAAAAGGTCAGGAAATAAGCAAGTTTTTAACACATAATTGCATAATAAACGCGAAGCAATTTGGATTCCAAAAAAACAAAAACACATCCAACTTGTTATCAAACTTCACCAATGAGGTCAACAAGCACCTGGACAAACGTGAACACGTGCTTGTTGTCTTCATTGATGTCAGCAAAGCATTTGATGTGTTAAATTACAATACACTATTTTTTAAAATGCAGCAAAATGGTATACGGGGTCCGTTATTAAAATTGTTTAAAAATTACCACATTAATCGACAGACAACAGTAAGCGTAGCTGGTTCGTTAAGTACGATGATTTCAACCGACAAAGGCACAGCACAAGGTTCAGTTCTTGGGCCGACCGAATACTTATTGTACGTTAATGACATGTGTAACATATTCCCCGACGGCTCCGTGTACCAGTTTGCTGACGACACTTGCTTAATTACTGCTCACAAAAATCTGTGTGAGGCACAGATGACGATGCAGCGTAACTTCGATCTACTATGTCGATAGGCCCATTACGTAGGTTTAATAATTAACGCAAAGAAAACTAAACTAATGCATATTCATTCACCCTACCTGACATCAGTCTGTGAGCCAAGCGTTGTACCTCTGCCAACACCTAACGGGAAACACATGTAAATGTGAAACGTTACAGATAGTGTCCCAGCATACTTACCTAGGTCATGGGGTCCCATCTGGTCATCAAAAATGGTTCAAACAAATATCAATAGATGGCGTTACGGGTATCGATTTGTTATTGAAATGTATGGAAAATCAATATTAGGTCCTGATAAAAGTATTTTCTAATTTCATAAAATACCCTAAACACGGGCAAATTGAATAAAAGATTCTGAAGGCCAGTTTTCTTATTTTGACAAAATTTAATAAATTGTCGTCGTTCCTCTGGCGGCAATTACTCGTACTACGTTGAGGTTGATACGGTTTTGTTATTGAGTTTGTAGCTAGTTTGTAGTTCGTAGGTACTGACTATTGACAGTTGGCCAAATGTTATTGAAACTGTATTGTTGCGTTATTGTAGGTAAATTATTAATACACTAATTTTTATTCGAATTTCAAAGATACTATAAACATATTAAGAATTAATTTTTCTCATTGTGTTTTCCATATTTTTTTCATATTGTCAGGACACAATAATCAATAGTGAACAACGAAACGCATGGTATGTGTCAACTTTTTTGTGTAGGCAGGTTAGGTATATCGGTAACAGACATTTATGATTTGGCAAATAAATACCTACTAACCTACCTACTAAGTACTTACACGTACTATCTATTTACACATACACATTGCTAATAGGAATCTTTTACTTCGGACCTCACTCGATCGCAGGGCTGCCAGATTGTATTATTGGACACAAAATTCGTATAATTCGGTAATCATAGGTAGGTATCCTGTTTGTATAGTAGATGCATTGTATAATCGGATACAATGTCATGACTGATGTTATAGTGTAATAAGTACGAACATACACATAGTGGTACTTAAAACATATCATGTCTGTGGTAAACTGTTAAGTAATTATATGTTAAGAGCTATATCACATAATTGCATTTTTCAAAATTAGGTATTTACGCACGACGACTCGATCAAACTCGCGAGTTCCCGACACCACGGTAATGTTATCTATAAATTGTGACTCGGCCCTGACCTTGAAATAATTACCTACAGCCGGACGGTATGTAAACACGCGATACGGCTGCCCATAATTTCATCTACCTACTTGAGTTTCTTTCTAGTTTTGTGATTGTAAATATTATAATTTATTTTTTATTTAAAAAAAAATTATTCGTTGTGAATGAAATGAGAAGTAGGTATTCAATAAAAATACATGATCCTGATTTTTGATTAGTAGATTTAATAAAATAACACGCTCTAAATCTTACTAGTTACCTACCATTTTTTACTTTCAAAACTATTTCATAATGATATTTCGTCTAATTCAATAATATTTGTAAATAGCTAAATACATAAGTAAATAGATAGCCTAGGAAATTACCTACTAGTTTTTTTTAACGCGAGCGTTGGTAGGTTACTCGTGTGTCACTTTTGTCACCCTATCGACTTATTTATTTATTAATCCAGGTATTTTACTCGGTGGAAAAAGCGAAATGCCTACCTATAAAAAAGAAACAAATTACGTTCTAGTAGGTATATAAAAATTATTTTATAGTTTACTTATACTTTCCTAGTTTCATTAACTTACACAAATCGCACGCTTACTGCTTAAAAAACCATCACACCGCCACCGTTTGTTCGTCACTGCGGTGCATTCGCGACTGTTTGTGTACCGAGTGTATACCGAATTCGAGGCGTGTAGGTATGTCTCGCGATCCAACCGTTTGTATGAAGATACAATACTGTATAGATAGTATTGCCGTGCCGACACTGTGTTATCGTAGTGACTAAGCAATCATGATCCTTTTTCCACTATTAAGTTATTTATTTTACTTCCTTTCTTGAAATATTGTTAATTATGCGTAATGTTCCTGCCACTAGCTATGTGCCTGCGACTTTGCCCCCAATGAAAGCAAACAGAATGACCATACCCCGAGTCTCAGGCAGCCATGCTAATCTTGGCTAGGGTAGCGGTCACTGTATCTGAGGGCTAGGGGTGCTATGAATCTCCAGCAAACGTCCGGATAACAACCCCTTCGAAGACAACTGGCCCTGGTAACACACAACATTCGCACAGTGAGGATTGGTGAAAAGATTGACGATGATGAACTAGAAAATTGTAAAAAAACATGTTGAAAGAGAGTGTCTTTGGAGTTTCTTTCCTGTTCTTTTCCATAGGATCTACTGCCTGTTCCATACATGCAACTAGCTTCACGACTGGCATATTCCGACTGACTTATAATCTTGACAATTCAAAAATATAATAATTGGGTAATTTGAAATATTTATATAGTTTTTATTAATTTAAATCACATTTTTATTATGGAATTTTTTTATTTAAAATACCTACCTACTTAATGTTTTTAAAAACCATTAAGTTTTCAAAAAACTACATTCTATCATAATTTACACCAGCAAAGCCGCAGGCGCATAGCAGTGGCAAGCACATTGCGCATTATTAACAATATTTTATGAAAGGAAGTAAAATAAAAATTTAATAGTAGAAAAAGGATCATGATTGCTTAATCACTGCGGTAACACAGTGTCGGGCACTCGCGAGTCCGAACGAGTCGTCGCCGTGCGTAAATACCTAATTTTGTAAAATGCAATTATGTGATATAGCTCATAAGGCAAAATTAAGAAAAGTAAGGCCGCTATGATCTATGTTAATAACTGTTCTCCATTTTTCAATAAGTTTAACTGGTTGAAGTTTTTTAGTTGCTCAGAATAAGAACGTCAAAGTTGAGACCCTTTAATGAAAAAGTCAGGATGAAATGTAATAGGCCTCTTAAAGTTAAAACGCTTTTTATCGAAATCCCCAAAGAGCACAGAATACATAATAGTACTAGTACAGAAGGACCTCTTCGCAATACCAGTTAAAAAAATAGCGACTCTTGCTCTGACACAATAAGGTGCAATTCAGATCGCACACCACTAATTCCAAATGGGCTATATTAACCTAAAACATGCCTCTCTTTCTATCGCACAACTCTTATCTGTTCTGATGCCATTAAGGTTGTCTTCTGTAAGAAGAATTAATCTAAATATTTAATAACCAGTTATGTGCCTATTACTTTACTTCTGTAAACAAATGAAGTTTTAAATAAACCAAGGCTAGGTATTTACATAGTAGTACCTACGTGAATGTAACTTATATTAAAGAAAACTATTTTATTTCACATACATACCTCTGCATAGATACTTTAATCTCTAAGAAGATAGGCATTTGCCATGCCATTGCGTTTGTGTGTACTTTGGAATGAAACTATCTCCTTTAGGTGTTTACCTAGGTAGGTATATGCAAATCAAATCGCGGAACCCTACTCCTTATAACACCAGCTATTTGCCAGTGAGAGTCCCATTGAAATCAGTCCACCCGTTGCGGAGATTAGCCCGAACAAACAGACAGACAAAATTGTTGTAGTCCTAAACTTATCGAAGCTAAACTTGACTAAGTTACTCCTTATAACACCAGCTATCTGTCAGTGAAAATCCCGTGGAAATCAGTCCATTCGTTCCGTTGATTAGCCGGAACAAACAGACAGACAGACAATACGTGAAAAATATTTTTTTGGTATAAGTACCCTGTAAACATTCAGATGCATTTAGTAAAAAACTGTCATTATGACATTACAAACGGACATTTCAAATTTATTTATTTACTAGCAGTTCCCGCGCGGCTTCGCTCGCGTGTACATATTTATATATTTTGCGTGGAACACTCATTCTTTTTCCAAAATCAAAGTAGCATTAATTACTCCTTTTAACATCAGCCATCTGCCAGTGAAAGTCCCGTGGAAATCGGTCCACCTTTTCCGGGGATTAGCCGAAACAAACAGACAGACAGATAGACAAAAATTGTAAAACATGTTGTTTTGGTATATGTACCGTTTATACATCCAAATGCACTTAGTAAAAAGCGGTTATTTTAATATTACAAACAGACACTGCAATTTTATTTATTTCTATACAGTATAGATGTATAGATAGAAGATGTGTATCAGTTGTTGTGGTCCTAATAAATAAATATACTTATCATAGCTAAACTTGACCTTGTAAATATCTAACTATACTGATTATAATTAATAATATAATCTAACTAGGTACGTAAATACGGGAAACGTAATTCGTAAGCGACGTACGGACGAAGCGACGGTGACGTAGCGCGTGAGTGAGTATCAAAGTAACGTGCTACCTGGCCGGCGCGTGGCCACTGAATTTCGCCCGACTCGTCGCCGCTGCTAGGTACCTGCAGCTTCATTCCTACTGACCGGAGTGGGCCTAGTCTGCCAAGAGTGAGATACCGAACACGTGACGTGAGTGAGTGACGTACCATCTTACATTGTACAACACTGATTTTGTATAACTTTTGAGACTCAGCGGTATAAAATAAGCTAATACAGCCCTGCTCGATCGTGCTCGCGATCTTCGCGTCGCAGCACGGTATAGTTATCTATACAGTATTGTATCTTCATACAAACGGTCGGATTGTGAGACATACCTACACGCCTCGAGTTCGGTATACACTCGGTACACAAACAGTCGTGAATGCGCCGCGGTGACGAACGAACGGTGGGATGGTTTTTTAAGCAGTGAGCGTGCGATTTGTGTATTTCATTGAAATAAATACTAATATTTACTTAATATGGCAATGAGCAATTATATACTATATTGTGCTGTTTTTGGTTGCGTGAATTCTTCAAAAACGCACCCAGTGTTAACAGCTATACCTACTTTTCCCTCAAACAAGCGTGCGTGCGTATAAAAAATAATTCTTTGGCCAACAATAGCAAATAATTAGCAAGAAAATATGCCACAAAGCCTGTTTTGATAAGTGTAAGAGATCCGGAGATAAACGGTTGGCTACGCTGGCTTAAGTCTCAAGTCAGCAGGACCATTGTTTTTCAGAAATAGTTATGGCAAAAAAAAATATTCTTTGGCAAAAAAATAACAAGTATTTAGCAAAAAAAATATAGTGTAAGTTTTATTACGGCCCTATGACTTGACTACGCTAGTTTCATAGACAAACGAGTTATCCGAACTGATTTTATTCAAACAATATTCTAATCTAAGGGTTAAGACGAACAAATATATTAGTTTGACCAAACTATTATCTTATCTGTGGTTTGACTATTATTTTTACTAATATTTTTGTACGTTGATGGGAATATAGTTGTTATGAGGTTGTACTAGAGCATAATTTGGCATGGGATACAATACAAATTTTACACAACAATGATCGAAGTGAAGTTGACCTTGAATGGTGGTCCGCGAGATGTTGCACGTACCTACGTAGTTCTGGTCGTATGAAATAATAATAAATATATTCGCTTAGTATAAATAATGCTCACCGGCTGTAATAAATAATAGGCCGTTCGATTATTTATAAGTAATAAGTTATTTTATCGGTTATCTAATATAACGTACACTTCTACCTGCTGATAACATACTATATTACCATACTTTGTTTAATATTTAGGACTAGCAGGTTGTGCCCTGCGATTTCACCCGCGTAAGTCCTGATGCCGTGGTTAATCCAGGTCTCCAGCTATCTACATACCAAGTTTCATTGCAATAAGTTCAGTAGTTTTTTGGGTGAAAGAGTAAAAAACAGCCATACATCCATACATCCGTACATCCATACAAACTTTCACGTTTCTAATATTAGTAGGATAATATATAATATTAGTAGGATGATAATTTTGACAGCTCACGCCTATGAAGTTTCTTACTTAGAATAATAACGCATTATTATTCTAAGGTTTCATAATTATTTTTGGTAAAATTTACAACAGTAAATGTCATACTTCATTGATGGGTACCGCCCACTTATTGAAGTGCCACGCCTAACGAACAACCGAATAATCGAAAATCATAGTATTTTAGTAAGTTTTGAATTTCGTAAAACAATATAAGTACAACATACGTAGGTCAATGTACAAAGCCATCGAACGGATTTGTGCTTTTTTTTGTAATTATACTAAGTACTTAAGTTTATTAAATAGGTTCTTAAGTTTTATTATTATTTTTTAGGCCATGCAGCCAAACATAACATATCTCCACTGTTTACGAGTAAGAAAGTACTGACTTTATTTACGAGTAAGAAAGTACTGACTTTATTTACGAGTAAGAAAGTACTGACTTTATTTACGAGTAAGAAAGTACTGACTTTATTTACGAGTAAGAAAGTACTGACTTTATTTACGAGTAAGAAAGTACTGATTTTATTTACGAGTAAGAAAGTACTGACTTTATTTTGCAAAATGCCTGTGGAAACGTTACTGCGGATGACTCGAGAAACTTCTTAATTCTCGTTTCATTTTATTTCTGTGATAATTTATAGTAATATTATTATTTTTTTATTAAATTGAATAGGAAAGACTTCATTTTGTATTATAAATGTATAATCGACCATACAGCATAACCATGCAACTATCGATTCCAAGATATATGATAATAACAATCGATAATCGAATAGGTTTAATAACAATTATACACTACCGCATCCCTACCGTGAGCTGTCAAAATTATCATCCTAAATTCGATAAAGTATAATTATCGCCATCTATTGGTTACGCGTTTATTAGTAGGTAAATAAATCCATTTCGTCGCTAGGTGGCTCTAGCTATCCATAGCTATCGCGCTGCTAGCGGCATCTAGGCCTTAATTGGCGCGGAGCCCGCAAAATCGCCCGATTTAGGAGGGTCGCGTTTTGTTGTACGGGATGAGGTATCTGTACTAGTATAGTATTATATTATCTGTGCCTAGGTCTAACTATACACAATAAATTCCACTGGGGTCCTCATGTCGACTACGTATGCAATAAATTAAGATCTATTTTATGTACCTAGCATTAGCTGATTCCGTGATTGGTTATGGCCTCAGTAGTTATGGGCGCACGTACAAAAGCTATCTTGATAGCATTTATAGATTACAACTAAGTATATTAAAAACTATTGTCCCATTAAAAATCAAAACAACTTACGAGAATAATGAAAGTGCGCCATTCAAACACTGTAAAATATTAAACGTATTCGATAAGTTCTGCGTGTGTGTGATCAGCGAGGAATGTCACAACATTGTAAATTTAGAAAAAAATGTGAGGTATGAGTCACTGCGTTGCCTGCCATATTTGCCTACTTACGGGTTGCCTAAACATACAAATGTTTATGGTGCACCGACGTGGGAATACTTGCTGCCCAAATTATTGAATGGCTTACCCTCAAAACTCTGCAGTGCTATTAATACAAAAAATTGTAAATCTGTACTCGGAAAACATATATTAGAGAATTACTAATACAATGTCTAACCATGCATGTACTGAGATGATGTGTCCGATATACCACTGATAAACTCTGGATGGTTTTTGTGGTATATTTATTAATAACCCATCTTTGTTACTATTACTTTATGTTAATAATTAAAAAAAAAAATCTACAATCACCTACCCGAAGATCATACATCTATTAATATGTTTAAGAGACAATTGTTCAGATGATTTGTTGACAAATGTTTCTACTCCTCTAACAAATATTTAAGTTATAAATACAAATAATATATAATTGGTTTGTTTATTAGTACTAGCATAATAAAATAGTAATTTAAGTAACATATTTGTACACCATGAATTTAAGATGACAAATGTGTTGCATGTATTTTTGTAGTTTATTTACCACCTTTGTATTACCACGATTTAGCATATAAACGAATTGAATTTAATTGAACCATTGCGTCATCCGTGCAGTCGCTATTGGCCATGAAGCGTAAGACGTCGTAAGTACGCGGCGCGGCGTGGTCGTAGCGTAAACAGCGCCAGTCAGTCAGTCGGTGCAATGGCAGTGGTGATAGGCGGGACCCCACTCCCTCCTGGTGACCGAGTGCAGGTCCTTCCCGAAGTAGCCGTGCCTAGAAACCACAGTCAAAACCTCCAACAACAATCGTCAAATCGCAAGTTCGATGTCTTAACCATTACGCTACTTTAGGTTACTATTATATATAAGTCATTAGCCATAAATCCTTAGACGTGCTAGGCACCAGCCGTTATTCGGCCGTTAAGTAAGCGGCGGTAGCGTAATGGCTAAGGCGTTGGACTTGCGAACGAATGGTTGCGGGTTCGAACCCCACCCAGTGCACTACTGACGTGAACCCACTCCTAACACAAGCAATTTAGCTTACCTGGAGGGGTTTACAAGAATACCGCAAAAAAATCTATTACGTATATTAGGAAAAATATATATTATTCAAACATACATTGTTTTTTTTAGGGTTCCGTACCTCAAAAGGAAAAAACGGAACCCTTATAGGACCACTTTGTTGTCCGTCCGTCTGTCTGTCTGTCAAGACCCTTTTTCTCAGGAACGCGTGGTGGTATCAAGATGGAATTTATATCAAATACTCACGTCTACTGTCCCTTGGAGCTGTAAAAAAATCAAACTTGGTAGCCAACGCAATCAAAAGATACAGCAGTTTATGCCGCAAATTTCCGCAAATTTTCGACACTCCCAAGGGAATCAAAACCTATATTCCCGTGAACTCAGAATCTTGAAATTTGGTACAAAGCAACGTCTTATAGCACAGATAAAGGAAAAATTGCAAAAACCGTAAATTTTTAGTTACATCATATAATAAAAATATTTAACGGAACCCTCGGTGGGCGAGTCCGACTCACACTTGGCCGATTTTTTTATACTATCCAGTAATACACTACTCTCGACCCACAAGAGAAATCAAGGTGGAAATGGATCATGAAAAGTTTATCCAAGAGAAGTATATATGGAAGAAAGCTCAAGGAAATCAATAGAAAGTAGAGTAGAAAGAAATCAATTGTTTTTTCCTGTAGACAACGTAGTTATAAAACATGACTGAATATTAGTAAATTATATTATTAATGTTCATATAACAGAAGTATTCAATTACTTAACCACAAAACATGTACAGAAAATTATTGGAGTAGTTCAGACAATCAAGATAAAACGGAGTGACTAAAGTAATTACGTAGTTCATTTTAGCATTGGTAGTTTGAAAGGGTACCGTTCAAACTCCCAATGTTAATAAACTCCTTATGAAGAAGACTTCCAAGCCAGTAATCCTTTTTTATAGTTTTAGGTAGATTTTTCGAAGAAAAGTCTAGCTATTGGGTTTGTACCAGTTGTCGAGATTTCCAAAAATTTCTTCACAGGAGGTCTAGTTATGATCCCAAAACCCCAAAACAACCGCCAGTTAAAAAGTATATATATATGTATAAATGTATGTATATATGTATGTACCTCAATTTTACCGGCACGATAGAGGTCGCAGTTATGCACCATCCTAAGACTGCCATCGCTAGTATTACTTAATCTTGAAATTGGCTAACCTACTCGGTTACCACTTAGCCACGAGCCCCTACCACTTACTCTTGTCTACAGACTTCATAAAATCGGTGCCTCTGAAAGCCCATTTAGAAACCATCTCTTTTCAAAGTCCATATTTGATCCGGCTTTAGAAAGTGATACAGCCTTTGTTGCTGAATCTGAACCCGAAAGCATATGTATACAACTCTTCCATTATTGTCTGAGTCACAAGTATTTTCCTTAGCCTCATCTTTAGTAACTTGTTGGAGCGTTTTGACACCCAAATATGGAGCAGGAACGGTGGCAAAAGTGACAGGCAACAATTGCGTGTTAATAACTGAGAGAAACCAATATATGTACCGATTGCAAGATAATTGGCGACTGTTTTGTGACAAAATCAAATGTGAATTTACATAATATAACAAATATAAGTAGCTAGGTTTAATGAGTAGCTTATAGCTAATAAGACAATTCATGAATTTACAACACAACTGTGCAGAACATTAATACAGGCAAATACTGATTATATAATTTACTGCGTCGCGTCTTGACCAATAAGCTAATTAAATGTTGAAATAACTTTAAATTTTCTTAAAAAATTATAATTAGTCTCAAATTATGGTTCAGTATTCTAAAGGGTAGCCTGTAAAGCACAAGACTATATATAAATTTGTTTGTATATATTGTAAACTGTATTACAGTGTGGTGCCTCCTACCGTTGGCTTTGTGAGCTGTAGAGTTCATTATACACATATACGACACATAAATTAAAAGAAAATGATATTTCAACACTCGCAAGTGTGTGATTTGAAATATTTGCTACTGATACGTTTTATTTGTGGTTACCACATTAGTGTACTTTCGGCGAGACTTCGTTTTTTATCGAAAGTGTACAGAATAATTTTACTCATATTTATAATATACTTCAGTGCAATCCCTAAAGAACAACTTAAATATAAGCATTGGAGTTACTTAGCTGAATATGTTATATATTTCATTATTTCGTGGCGAACAAAGGATGAGTATATTTTAAAATTTTACCGACGTGTATTGATTATAGATACTTTGCCACGTGCACCAGATTTTTATAAAAACCTCTCCAAATTTTTTGTACTTATTCTACTTATTAATATTTGCACCAGGCTTACAAGATTCTTTCTATTCTGTTTAGAACTGGATAATTGCGATTCCTTACCTGCGTACACTTTCCCCATTGTAAGCATCCTAAGAGATGTAGGTCTATTTAGTGTCGTAATGATATTTTCTATAATATATTTACGTTTGAGTATAGTGAGGAGGACATTAGAAACTAAAGGAGTTAACCACATTAACCTCCAAAAATATTCAGTGAAGAATTACATTGAAATGTATATAACTTTGGCGGATTCTATCAGCGATATCGGTTCACCATTAAAGTTTACGGTATTTAAAATGATTTGAAGTACCTATATATATATATATATATTTTTATAATCTTAATTCTCATTTGGACTTACATTGCTCAGTCTCGTATGTTTTCTGTTTGCAGATGTTTATCTTCATAATAACGTCAATACCAAGAACGATCATTACATATTTCACAACAATTTCTATTTTCAAAGAGTCTGTAAGTTGTTTGATTTTATTTAGCTTGACCTGTTCGGGTTTAGTTTCGGTCAAATTTAGTAGTTAAAATTTTACTCTTTTCCTGTTGACAGATTGATCTGATATTTGATACACATCTTTGGTTCTGACGACAATACAATTTAATATATTCAATTTCATTGTAAATCCAAGATGTAGACCTTGACTAGTAGAATACCTTACACTATGACAAATTTCAAATCCGAGATGGCGGCCGCTACAAAACAGCGGATTACATTTTTTTTCACAACTCTTTCAATGACATATCACATGAAAAGAGTCGAATAGTAGAATAAAAACACTATGAAATGAAAGTTGAATTAAAAACTTGAAAAAAAAAGAGAGTATTTTAAAAGAAATTGAAAAAAAAATTATTAAGCTAAATCGGTTTTATTGAAAATAAAGATAATAATGATGAAGATAATGTACTAAAAACTAAAAAATAATTCGGTAAGTCCAATCAAAACACCACTCTCCTCATGAATTTAGAGCATTAATCAGAAAAAATAATCGTGGGGCGTAGCGTAACCTGAGTAAATATGTAAACAGCATTAACGATATGAGCGGTTGACTGTTGATAAAAATTTCACGCGCCCTACGATTTTATTTCTTTGTCTGATCAATGCCGTCAATTGATGAGGAGAGTGGTGTGATGATTGGTACCTAGGACCTACCGAATTACTTTTTAGCTTTTAGTACATTATCTACATCATTATTATCTGTATTTTCAATAAACCGTTTAACTTAAAAATTGTTTACTTATTTTATAATGTTTGATAATGACTGTATTGTTTTATGGCTTACTTTATATTTCTTTCTGAAAAAAATAATGGCATGTAGACACTTCGGTAAACAAACAAGCATTCGACTGAAACTTTTAGATTGATAAATGTTAGATAGATTGGTGGTTGGAAAATTGTGATAGTTTTATTGTGACAGGTTATGGTAGAGAAATGTAAAGTGTATATTGCAATGTATTGATAACGAGTTTACAATAAAATGCCATCATGTATCTTCTCCGGAGGAATGCTATAGTGTAATGCATAAATATAATATAAGGATTTTAACGCTAAACATTCGAAGCCTTAGCCGTAATTTCAATGATTTTCTAATAATTCTAAAAAGAATTAACATTGATTTTGATGTGATTGTATTGACGGAATGTTGGTTACATGAGAACTCGATATTGTATAGCTTGGATGGATTTAGGGAATATCACACCACAAAGTATATAAACAAAGCCAGTGGCGTTGTGGCTTACGTGAGGGAAATTTGGTCACCACGGATATTCGAACCCTCTATAGAGGATGCAGAATGCATAGCCATAGTTATCCCTAATGTTATGACTGTACCAGGAGTCTACAGGTCTCATTCGTTTAAGAACACTGCCTGCTTTATTATTTCTATCTATGAAGTCATGCAATCTATAGAACCTAAACCGTGCGCGCTTTTTACGGGAGATGTAAATATAAATATAATTAATTCCGTCGCCACAGAATCAAGTGCTTATCTTTGTGCTATGGCTGAACTAGGATTAAAACCAGTCGTAAATATGCCCACTAGAAAGAGCGCGTGCTTGGATCATGTATTCGTCAACGGCCAAATAGATGTGGAAACAATTGTCTGTCCTTCAGCAATAACTGATCACGACATAGTAATTACAGGGTTAACTAACATTACTACGAAACCAGTAACGCCACCTAGATACAAGTTGCGACTTGACTATGCCAGCATAGCTGAACAGCTGAATGGTGTGGACTGGACTAGTCTAAATAACATACAGAGCGTGGGCAAACAATTAGATATTTTTCTCAACATTATGAACAATGTTATCGACTCTAATTCGCAAACTATATTGATTAAGCGTTCAAAACTTTTATAAAACCATGGATGACTCAAGGATTGTTGAGATGTTCCCATTTGCGGGATAAACTATACATGGAGACTAGAACTAATCCAGGAAATTATGTAAAATCAATTGTTTATACTAGTTATCGGAATTTCTACATCAGTTTATTGCGTAAAATAAAAAATGTCTACGAAACTAATATGTTGCAAAAACACAAAGACCATCCACGAAAGCTATGGCAAACGATCAATCAAATCACTCACAGAAAAAGCAGTACAAATTCAAAAGCATCTGAGCTCATTATAAGAGATCCGTGCCCACAAACTGCAGTTGATCGTTGCAACGAGTTTTTTGCTTCGGTCGGAAGACAATATGTTGGTAATATTTTACTGCGTCTTGGTACAACCCAGACTGCCTTGGCCAGTAAGATCGATACGAACTCTGGGTCAATAACAAAGAAATAGAAAACATTATCATGACTCTTAAGCTGGATAGCGCGCCAGGACTCGATGGTATCGATAATTTATTAATTAAAGGGGTTAAAGATCAAATTGTAGAACTGCTTAAGGTAATAATAAACCAAAGCCTGTCAACAAGGATCGTACCACAAGACTGGAAAACTGCGGTTATAGTTCCAATCCATAAAGGGGGTGAAACTAATCTACCAAATAATTTTTGGCCGATATCTCTACTTCCAATATTTGCAAAGATTATGGAAAAAGTGGTAAATAAACGTCTAGTGAAGTACCTAGAAGTAAATAAATTGTTGACAACCTCTCAATATGGTTTCCGAAAAGGAAAATCAACCGAAGACGCAGTAAAAGTACTAACTGAGGAAATCGATACTCACCTTGACAGAGGTCGTGCATGTATTGGAGTTTTTCTTGATATAGCTAAGGCCTTCGATACCGTGGCCATTCCAATCTTGTTGAAGAAACTTGAAAGCATTGGAATACGAGGCATTGCACTAGACTGGTTTCGAAGCAATTTAACCGAGAGAAAACAACGAGTCAAGGTGGATTCCTGGATGAGTTGTCCGATAGTGACAGATTTCGGAATACCACAGGGAAGTGTGCTTGGGCCGACGCTGTTTTTATTGTATTTAAATGATTTGGCTTCACTACCATTAAACAATGCAAAAATTGTGTGTTACGCAGACGACACTGCACTAATTTTTCATGGTTCTACATGGAATGAGTGTTTGCTGAAAGCAGAACAAGGAATGGCTTTAGTAGTTAATTGGCTTAATAATAATCTCTTATCTCTGAATACCGAAAAAACAAAGTTCCTTTGTTTCCATAAAACTGGTGCCTCATCTCCAGTATCCATTCCTAACCTTAAAATACATAGTTGCAATTCACAGCAAACTCAACACCAAGACTGTGACTGCAGTAAAATTCTAAGAACAAAATCTATAAAATATCTCGGTGTAGTAATTGACGAGAAATTCACTTTCAATGAACACATAGCTGCCCTCACGGCGAGATGCAGAAAACTCATTTATGTAATGAGGGAACTCAGAGATGTCGCCAATATTGAACTACTTAAAACCGTATACATGTCACTCTGTCAGTCTATCCTAACATATTGTTTAAGCGTTTGGGGGGGCACAGCTACATCGCACCTAATACAGTTGGAAAGAGCCCAGAGATCAATACTCAAAGTAATGCTTAAAAAACCGATTAGGTTCCCAACAGTTGAGGTTTATAAAGCTGCTGGTATCTTGAGTATAAGACAACTGTATATATTCAATGCGGTCATCTACTCGCATAATTTTGCACTAAATTCAACTGACTACAATTCGATGGTGAATGCAAGAGTATTTAAGCTCACTACCACAAAATATAAAACAAGTTTTGCAAAGAGGTTTAGTAAATATATGTTTCCCTACTTATATAGCAAAGTAGCAAAGAAATGCGATCTGCGGCATTGCACAAGGTATGAAGCTAAAATTAAAATGAAAATTTTTGTCACCGGCTTAAATTATAAGGATACAGAACTACTCTTAAAAACTATAATTTGACAGGTTACTTAATTCACGCACACTCATATACCCACACACACAAACACACACACGAGCACACACACATACACACCACACACACACACACACACACACAAACGCGCGCAAACACCCGTATGCAACTAAGAATGGTAAATATATATTATTGTATGAATAGTAGTTAAGTCCTAGGCATAAGACAATCGTATTGTTTGATAGCCACGACACAGGCTCTGCCTAGTGTGGCTGTCACAGTTAATGTAACATCTTATGTAATATATTTGAAAATAAAAAAATAAATAAATTAAAAATAATAAATATAGTAAGCCTCATTATATGTAGAACGCTATAAGGATTTAGTTAATCTTTCACATTGAAAGATTAAAAACTTTAGTTCCTGATTGTAAGTTAGTAATTTGTTTCAAGTTATTCATAATATATCGCATTTGTATAAAAACCTTAATACTAGCTTATGTTCGACAGACTGCCTTTTTTGTAATATAACATTAATAGAATCCGGCCTAAATATACTATCCGGTCGGATACCGGATAGTGAGCAAATATCCAGCTGGATACCGGATAGTAAATTTAAGTATGTACTTTATTTCAATCACCTCCTACTAATATTATAAATGAGAAAGTTTGCGAGGATGTATGAAGGTATGGATGTTAGTTACTCTTTCACGCAAAAACTACTGAACCGATTGCGAGGAAACTCGGTTTGTAGTTAACTTAAGACCTGGATTAACACATAGGCTACTTTTTATCCAGATATTCCCACGGCATCGGGACTTACGTGTGGCGCTGCAAGTAACATATAACGACAAAATGAATTGTACCTACCTATACTGTCTTACAGGCAAATTATGGTAGATGTATACCAAACTTCTATTAAATAATTGTCACTGTATTGAAAATTAATTTCTGTCATTCAATAAGTTGTAACTTTTTTTTTAGTTATACATATAATGTGTTAATGACGCTATTTAATAACCCAAATAAATAATTATTCATGGTGTTGCTATCTAGAGCCTTTAGGACGGCCATACTTTCTTTATTACACTAACAAAATTTACAAATTAATGAAACTAAAACACTTACATTTTATTTTAATTAGTTGCTGTCTGACAGTATACGAATGTTGTACTCCTATATACCTTTTGACATGACCGCAATGGGGGCGTAGGTTATCGCAACACACTCACATTGAAATATGGAGCTGTGTTGGCGTAGCTCCAGTGATATTTTTATGTTTAAGTCCTGTGAGTTTCCTCACAATAACAGGACACAGGAGCCGGGGTTTCCCCCGGCTCCAGTCCCTGACCCCATCTCGGAAGCGTCCGTGTAGATCCGGACTTCATTTATGCCAGATTGATCCCAATTGGTTTCGTATAGTTTTCATATTTGATACTTCCTTCCGAAGATGTGTTGTTCCGGGATCCTGTCCCATGGGGCAGTTATTAGTGGTTGATAATCCACTAATTGAGTTCATTATTTGAAATGAGAGGGTCCCCCTCTCGGTCTCCCACAAACCCAGATGTTTAAGTCTGAAGGCTGCCACAGTTGCTTCCTATTGTATATATACAGGCCTAGTGGTGCTTGATCGCGAGCCACTTCAAGGGCAGCTGTGGGAGTTGTACGCATGTAGCCAGTGACAGCAGTACATTGCTGCAGTTTGTTTCTGACAGTGCTTAGTTCTGTTCTCTGCCACCAGGCAATAGCACTATACATGATGATTAACCGTATAACCGTTTTCTACATCTACATTGTGGTGATATCCCCCAGCTTTTGCCGAGGAGATGCTTTTGCTTCCAGGTGCCTATACCATATGAGTTTGCTGTCCAGTATCACTCCTAGATACTTGACCTCCTTGGTAAGGGCTAGACGGGTGCCAAATAGTTTAGGTAATCTCAGTTTTTATCGAAACAGAACAACGAGCTTATTCAATCATAAATACACAGTTGTTAGGATCTGGAGGTGTCTCGAACCCATAAGTCTGAGCAGTGAACTATAAAGCAAGAGTGCGCTACAAAAGACCAAAAATGGTCGAGGTAGGACTAGGCACTTAAAACAATAATAATAGGTCCATAGGGTTAGTAGTTAGATTACACATGAACAATGAACATATTTAACTATTGTTAGTAAATATACATATTATTATTATACACAAAACTTATACACACTCACAACTAACTAATATTAAAATTTTGTGTGCAGTCTCACCCATCGATTGTAAAATGACAGTGACAGTCCCACTGGTCACTCAATGCCCTCAGCATGCTGTGGAGGCTGGTGCATGTCGGAGAAAGGCGCATCGCTTTTGGATGATAACAAAGAAATCGTCCAACCTCGGCACCATTTGTCGAACGTTCCCGAATCATTACAAAACCGCGGTAGCCCCACAAGCATTCTGAAAGCATTGTCGTACCGTATACGCAGATCGTTGTGTGCCTTCTGAGTATACTTGACCTACAGACTGCAAGTGTAAATAGTTTGAATAAACCTATATATAACCTACCTAAAACCGCACGATTGGTCGACCTTGCCTTGTACGTGTAGCTTTATACCTACATTGCTAAATAGACCTGGCCTGGTTATATCTTAAAAACTTTATTAATAAAATTAATCAAACCTAAGAATCAATATTTTCCTACTATATTACAATATTTAATAGTAATAATAATTTTACTACTAAATATAATAAATAAAAATAATTTTACTGATTTATTTTAGGGCCTTGACGCTGTTGCCTCTTTAAGATTGATTTTCACTATCTTACCAACATATGCAAGTTTTATATATGCTTTAATAATATGTGACCTAATAAACGAGGAAGTGATTACTATCAAAACCAAGATTTATGAAAAATTATTGGAATACACCAGTAAGTGAACTTTTATTTTTGGTATCACGTTTTAAAATTAAATCTTGCCCCTTAACGTCTAATCGTCCCACTCAACCCTTGAATTATTTCTTACACAGACTAAAACTAATGAAGTAAGCAAATTGACCGGGCTAGATAAATTGGGCGTACTAAAAACACGTATTTTATTCAATAGGGAATATGCACGTGACTCCAAAATAGCCTAAATATATTTTTATTTTTAGTCTTTATGGTATAGAAAGATACCAATATATGTATAATGTGGTGCCTTTCATTTGAATCAAAAATCAAAAACAAATCACAAATTTTCATTTTAATAATAATGTTATTTTAATTTATACTTGATATCACTTTACAAAATGTTCATTCTGTAAATAACTCACTTGATAAATTATTGAAAGACAACATTTTATTCCATCAAAACATCATTTGACAAACTAATATTTTTATAATCATGTAAATGGTAAAACAACGCATAAATAACGGTTGACAAAATGTGGGATTTCCCCTTTACCCGCTATAGTGGCCCCCCGCGAGGAGGCGGCGTCCGCGTGTGCATGGAAGTCGCCTAATTGAGAGGTTTTTAAACGAAGGTGGTGCCCGCGCTTTGGCGGGCATTCGGTAGGAGGGTTCCGGATATCTTAATAAAAGCTGTTCCCGGATCCCTCCTATTTAAGGCGCAGTATGGCACACCGTTTAGTCGGTTCGATTCCGACACACCACCCTACCAAAAACCCCGAAGGGGTTACGGTCTGGGGGGGTTTCCACACGCACAAAGAAAAAAAAGGGTATGTCAATTGAACAGAAATGGTAATGTTTAGGTTAGGTTGGAACTGCGACCACAATGTACTGCCAGAACCGAATTCTACCTATTTTACTTGGTTAAGGCAGCGTGTATTTTTTTTAAATTGATTGTCAATCAAATGGTATCAGTATTTGTATGAAATTAGTACTTGCTTATAAATGATCTGTTCCATTTTGTAAAATCACAAATTTGAAACTGAATGGAAAACAACTGTTCTACAGAGCTCAGTTGTTTTCTATCTGATCATGGTCCTTCCATGTTTGTTCTTGGGCCTAGTGCCCTGCTTTATGTAGGTAGCTTAATTGGCTTAATTATCAACTTACCCAACAGTTGTGTAGCAATATTCATAATGGTCAGATAATGTGATAAATAGCGAAGTTTATATAAGTTTTAATCATAGAGCCAAAATCATTTGTATGTAATCTCGTATGGGCATTATAAATAATGCTATGTTTAATCACTTGGTCCATAACATATATATCTACTATAACTAATGTAAGTTTTTATCTACTTAGTAGGTACGTATTTATGTATGTATGCTTGTGTTTTTATTAAAATGTTTATTTTTAACACTATTACAATACGATTCCTTAAAGTATCTATTTTATTCTATTCTTTATGGGATAAGTTTCTAAGGACCAGTGGGTCCAAGACCATGATTTGTTTTAGTAAGTTTAGTGTTTGTTTTAGTGTTTTAGTTGTAGTCGTTTTAGTAGTTACTCTTTGCTATAACTAAAAGCCATTTTACTTGAAGTCGTTAGACTACACTTATTGCAAAGAGTAACTATGGACTAGAGAAAAATTGGTTTAGTCGCTTTTTCGACAGTAGTGAACTTGGTCTCCCTATTAATTATTATTATATTTGTATTTTTCCACATCGGTGTCACAATGGAAAAGTTTTGTTGAGCTTTTCATTCGCGATTGATCTACAAAATTGCATCAATATCATCACTTAGATATCATTTACGCAATTTTTAATAACGTCAAACTTGGCACTTATCATAATTGAAAATTTAGGATTAATTGTGTATGTGCGTGCGAATGTAACATAGTAGGGAATCATCAAATATATAAAGTAATATAGAAAAATGTGGACATAGTTTAAAGAAACTGCCTATATTTACGGAGTTGTACACGAGACTACAGTGTCAGCCTACAGATGTTCATGTGTTTCACAGATGAGCGGGAGCGATCGGAGTTGCAACTGTTTCTGGATGTGATTGAGCATAACCCTCTCAAGTTCAACTTGTTTCGTGCATTACCATTTAATCTTAAAGTAGCTCTAAGTTTTTCTTCGTTCTGTATCATAAACATTATGGCAGTACTTCAGGTTTCTTTTTTGTATAGAACATGAACAAATAGTCAACTGTTTACTCGAATATGGTACTAGTGTTTGAAATATCTCACTGTCAGTAGAACATAATTTTAATATATTAAAAATAAAATACAAAATATAAATGGTTTTTTCAACTAACCTCGCTTCTATAACAGCAAAAACAGGTGATCGTATGATAAACAGCTATTGGGCCATATATACTGGGCTACTTAGTATCGAAATTTTTTAATTCATTTGCAGAACATAAACGAAACCAAAGCGAAAAAAAAAAAAGTGAAAATAAAATGATTAGATGTATATATGTTGTACAAGACTGTACTGCATTCCCATATCATGTAAGCAAAGGGGTTTTAAACAACGTATTTACAGTATACACACAAAACAATCTTTACAGACTGAACATTCCGTCCACCAAAAGGATTATTTCCTTTTAGTGCCGCCCACCATGCCTAAACTCAGCCAAGGTATCACAAGAACAATGGACTGTATAGTTACAATGTCGGCAGTGTAATTCTAGGTAACTTTACGGTATTATCGGGAGTAACATTACACACTTCTCTATCCACTGACTTAATGTTAGATAGCGCTTTTTTAAGTTCTACCTTATAACTAAGATAAGATTCAAATACGGTTTCATAAAATTCTTCGTCGTCGAAATGCTTTTCTAGCTCCTCACTTCCGTATTCTGCCACCGAATTCTCATGCAACTATGAAAATACATTGAATTGACTTTCCAAAGTCTCCAGACGTGCCTCTACGTAGTGATGAGTAATCGTATCTTTCGGAGACTTCTTAAAATTCTTTAAACCTTTTACTATTTTGTCTTTTTGTGCCTCTAACATTTTTATATCCTTCTCCATTTTGAATGCAAGTAGAATGAATCGGTTGAGAAGATTGACTTGTTATGAAGTGTAAAATTTTCTAAGTTCTGTAGACTCACTGTTGAATTTTTCTAAGTGTCGTAATTTTGTTCAAAAAATTTGTCTAAGTGATTTGCAGTTAAAATCACTTAGAAATCGGGCATAGGCTCCCTGTCTTAACCTCCTTCCTAAAACTATTCTAAGTCTTAAAACCACTATAACAATTTTTTCTAAGTCCAAGAAAGGCAAATCTTTTTAGCTTCACTAATTCCTGAATAATATTATGAGAGTACTAACGGTTTGTTTCACTATTTTCTGAATAATATGAGAGTACTCACACAGTTTGCCGTTTCACTACTCACAAAGTCCAATTTCCAAACCAACAACACCATCCAACTAGTTGTCCGACTTGCTCGACGAATATTCACCTCTTCCCCTTCTTTGTAACGTGTTTGTCCAATTGTCCTGCGTCCAATTCTTCAGTACTTCCAGCGTCACAGCTGACTTAAAACTACCAATTCCACGCTGTTTCCAAAAATACTTTCGGCTCTAACGGACCAATGTACTAGACTGTACTACATTCCCATATCATGTAAGCAATGAATGAAACCCAGTCCTCAGAGCAATACAACTTTATTAAAAAATCATACATTTATATGTGCCGCAGTGAAACGAAACCATCCAAAGCGTCATCTATCGGGGTTTTAAACAACTTATTTACAGTATACACACAAAACAATCTTTACAGACTGAACATATGTTAAGACAACAAAAGTTTTACACCTGTCCTGTGTTGATGAGTTGACATTTTGTTGTGTTTGCGCGAGTCAAAGTCGCACTGACCGGTTTTTTTATATTTGAGTCTTGAGCATAAATAAACCTGAATACACACATAAAAAAAGTCTAAGCAACGTGTACGGTTTTGAACTTTTGAACGATTTTTACTTTACTACTGTAATATACTTATATTTCTTTTATAAATAATAACTAAGCAATATTTGGTGCATTAGTGACTAAAGCAAAATCCTTCATTCAATTGTTAATTTAATCACACTAATTGACAATATGTGTACCGTTATGTAGTATAAAATAAAGTAAAAACTAAATTAAAGTTTTCATGTTTTACAAAATTAAATAAAGACATATTTTTTAATTATTTGGTAACTCAATACAAAGTGTGACCGCCTCTGTTGTTTAAAACTTGTCGGCAACGATTTTTTTGAATTTATAAGATTGTTTATCTGATCCTGCGGAAATCACTCCCAATGGAATTTTAACAAGTCTTTCAGTTGTTGGGTTGTCTACACTCCGTCCACCAGGTTCTCTAAAACACGTCCCTGGATTATGTCCCATGCGTGCTCGATGGGATTGAGGTCTGGCGATTGTGCAGGCCATGGCAATATCCGGATGTTTTCAATTGCCAAGTACTTTCATGTCCTCCGAGCTGTTTGCGAACGCGTATTGTTATGCATCAGCGTGAAATCTGAGCCAAGATATTGTACAAATGGGTGAACATAAGGCCCGAGGACATCTTCAACGTAAGTATCAGCGTTCATATTGCCATCTACATAAACGAGATCAGTTCGTCTGTTCTTCATAATAAGCGCCTATACCATCACTGTGGAGCCACTGTAAGGGTGCACTTCCTGGACGCATCTCAGCCGTTCAGCATTTTCAGGACGACGATACACTCTTACCCTTCTCGTATCAGTATCAGTAAATCCAAACCGGGACTCACCGCAAAATAAAATATAACCCATTGCTTCTGGGTCCATGTCAAGTGTTCCCTACACCATTCGAATTTTAGTAATAAGTGATTCACGGCTGTATTATTTAAGATATGAAAAAAATCACGCTTACGACTCAAAATAAGTTTGTATCAAATTTGATAATTTATGTAAATAAGCTCAATACTTAACACTTAAAAGGTTTATTTATTTTTTGCTTTTTAGTTCTTTTTGTCTTCAAAATATTTTGTTAATCAGGTTTTATTTTTAACCGACGATAAGTCGTCGGTTTATATATAAATTAAAAATCGATTTTGATTGGGATGGGACCATGTAAAAAGCAAATAGGCTTCAAAAAGTCACAGCCTCGTAACTGGAGATCTAACGCTGTTTTGGCTTTTCTTTTAAAATACGTATTCACCACTAGTCTACCTATTCGCCTCCAATCCTACTTGCATTAGACTCGAGTCAGTCAATTGAAGCTTCATTTTTTGTTATTAGTTATTAGTGTTGTTTATCAATTTAACCTTTACACCTTTTCGTTCGCTTTATTGAATACTGATTTCTGCATTCTACTGCCAACTGCCACCGGAGAAACCTGGAATTATGCAACTGCATATCTCCAGGTTTCTCCGGTGGCAAGCAACTGCTTGTCAGTGTTTTCTTAGAGTTCTCTTTATATTTCATAATGAGCTTACGGTGAACAGTCTTGCTCATATTTAGGGATACACGTATTTTAACTCTTAAGTTAGTGGTTTTAGAATACTTTTTTTTTTCTAATTTTTGATATTGAGGTTTGATTTTACACCAAATACGAGCACTTATATGTATGTTTGTATTTTAATCAGTTAAAAAAAATCTATGTGAAGAGTCGAAACAAAATATAAAGGATTCCGGCAAAATTCACATATTAGCTAATTATTATAAATATTCTCAGCTAAGATAATTAGGTTCTGGCTAGAAAATAGAGTGTTCTTACGATCTCAGATATCAGGGCCCCGATATAATTCAATCTGTTATTCAGAGATTTGGGGATGGCATTTAAAGAACGGAGAAATAATTTTAGTATATTTAGATAATATATTACTTTTAGTGTTTAATCAGGACTTCAATTTACATTTACATCGTAATTTACAGCCATGCTTCGGCACATATGGGCTGGCTCGATTGAAGTGATACCGGCCTCACAGAAAACCGGCAGTAAAGCAATGTTTGCATTGTTTTTCACCGAGTGAGTGAGGTTACCGGAGGCCTTAACTCTTCCGCTTCCCCCCCCCTTTTCCCTCTCCCTCCTCTTCCCCCTTTCCCCATTTTCCCCCTTCTGCTACTCCCACCTTAAAGGCCGGCCACGCACTTGTGACTCTTGAATTGCAGGGGCCCATGGGTAGCGGCAGTCACTTACCATCAGGGGACACGTCTGCTCGTTGGTCCCTATCTAATAAAAAAAAAAAAATCATATCCACTTGTCATAGCCCATTGATAAGAAAACCTTCTTCTTCACACCCTAACATAGAAATGGCAATATACTTCGTTTTTTTTTTTTGGACGCTTTGGTGCTTTTGTTCGTGTCCTGCTGAGGTGAGACAAGCATACATCTTGGGCCACCCGTTCTCAATCAGGGGAGTGAAAGACAAAGACATGTCTATGTAAGAGACTAGAGTACTTAACGAGAGGAACGGGGGTTTCGTTACCTTCACAAGTTAACAAGATATATCTATTTAAATAAGTAATTAATTAAAACCACCTACCATAAAAAGTTCATGATTTATATTAATATTAATGTGTTATTATGACCGTGAACATTTGTGCATCATAACCTTCTATAATGTTACTTAAGAAAATAAATTTTTTTGTTGGAGAATACAATGACCACAAGTAATACCAATGTTTCCCACGTTTACATTACATTACGTTACAAACTCCAGGTGTCTACAAAATAAACTGCAGCTGTGTAGTTCCTACATAGGCCAAACAAAAGCGGACTATTGCTGAAAGGGTCAAAGAACACATCGCTGCTGTGAAGAACCGACAGATTAGCAAATCAGCGATTGCAGAACATGCACTCGAAGCGGGCACCAATCACTGGATTGAATTTCACCGTACGCAAGTCCTCTCCACGGAACGTCACTTTCACTTAAGAGTTGTACGTGAAGCGATTGACATTAAAAAACACAAAACTTTCAATCGGGAAGATGGTTTCAAATTATCTACAGCGTGGAATCCAGTGATAAAAAACATGCCACCTCGCTTTTATGCGCAGTCAGGTGAACACCAGAATAGGGCCACATCGGTTTGCTTACAGAATAGGGACACTGTTAGTATAGTATGTGACGGTACATGGCGAAACGAAAATATCAAAAAAGTGGAGGTGGATGAAGAACCTTCTACCTCACGATGTCGACGACGGTGTTCGTGCACAGCTGAACCAGTCAGCCTGTGACCACGGCCAGTGCAACCTGGTCAAACCTCAGGCAATTCAGAGGTATGTAATCCTTTTCGTGATCGCGTTAATTCCCGTTAATACGTAGATCATATTGTAACATAATAACACATATTATTATTATTGTTTGTCATATGCTTTCTTTTTTTTATAAATATAATTTAGTAGGTTTTGTAATTGTTTATTGTGAACGTGAATATATTGTTAAACTAGTTTTTGCCCGCGGCTTCACTCGCGCTGGGAAGCTTTTTTTTGTGTTTTTGATGCAGTCGGAAATAGAAATTCTCAATTAAAGTATCTATTAATAAACGACATTAGGGGTTTTCCTGACAGGTGCTAAAGTACAAAACCAGATACTCTGACGGTTTAAGTGGTATCCGTGGTATATACACTGACTCACCTTGGGCACAGCCGTTAAATTTAGTGGTCTCTACCACGTATTTATTTATTTATTTGTTTTATTTATTTATAACACTTCCTGCAGATAAATTGCATGAGGCGGACTTAATGCCGTAGGCATTTTCTGCCAGTCAACCTTTGGGTGATACAGAGTTATGTAAGGTTTTAATATACGGCGGTTTTAATATAATATATAATATATTTAATGTAAGGGGCTTTTAATCACTTTGAAAATACATTTTACTACAATATAATGCTCATTTGAACTGTTATAGTAGTCATGAAACATTAGAAATCCGTATATCAGTCAATTTCAAACACAAGGAGGTTCTTAAACAATTGTTTAAAGTATATTACGCGATATCCGCTAGAGAACCAACTCTATGATTATTTTTTTTATTAAATATATTGCTCACAGGGCAGAGGTGACACTTGTATTAACGGTAAAAAAAACAAAAGAAAATAACTCTTAGCATGGGTTCCAAATGTTGCTTATGAGATTATTCAAGAACGTTGTGTTCTGTTAAATATATTTTTTAGATTCTAATTTATGATTTTAAATAATTATACATTTAATATACACGTCTTATTACATCATTCTAGTTTCTATTGTCTTCGCGATCTTGCAATATTCAATGTATATTTTAATTCATTAATACGCACTTATGCGGTCATGACAGCACAATGTCGCTGAAATCAAATAAATTAAAATACGATTAACACAGTACAGTTCGTTTTGTGGGACACGTATTGTTTCAATATATGTACGTGTTACATCTATTAAATGTTTGCTAGAACTATTGAAAATTTGGTCTTTTTCATGATGAGCATCTAAAATTTAGGAATCTCCTAATAAAATTGAAAAAAAATTACGTCATGTTCCCAGGTGCTACGCTGTCTACATCACATTATCCAGAGACTGAAGGTGCTCTGTCTACTGTATTTCATTTACTGATTTGTGTTCTCCATTCTATAACGGTGCTAAAATACAAAACCAGATACTCTGACGGTTTTAGTGGTATCCGTGGTATATACACTGACTTACCTTGGGCACAGCCGTTAAATTTAGTGGTCTCTACCACGTATTTATTTATTTATTTGTTTTATTTATTTATAATACTGCCTGCAGATAAATTGCATGAGGCGGACTTAATGCCGTAGGCATTTTCTGCCAGTCAACCTTTGGGTGATACAGAGTTATGTAAGGTTTTAACACACAACTTGGTACCCTTGCGTATTTTTGGCGGATTAATGATTTTTGAAACTGCAGGATCCCTCAGAAGACTGCATAACTTTCTTCCGGTTGCCACTAAGATTGCGCTTGCAGAATCACTTCTCCTTCCTATCCTTGATTATGCAGATGCCGTCTATCCAGATCTCACCGAGGACAAACTTGATAAGCTTGAGCGACTGAGCCAAAATTTCTGCATCAGGTTCATGTTTGGATTACGCAAATATGACCACGTCTCTGAATATCGGATAAAGCTCAAGTGGTTACCCATATGCCTTTGCCGGAATACTCATATCCTTTCACTACTGTACAATATTCTGTTCAATCCTAGGGCTCCTCCCTATCTCAAAAAACGTTTTGAATTTTTGCACAACACGCATTCAAGGTTCCTGAGGTCGTCTCAGAATCTTAGGTTAAAAATGCCAACACATACCACAAAAATTAGAGACAAATCTTTCACAGTAAAGGTTGTCCGTGTGTTGAATGAATTGCCACTAGCCATCAGACGTGTATAAACGTTGACAAATTTTAAAAAACAAGTGAAGGATCACTATATTTCTCTGTGAATTGTGACATTCTTGGTACTATTGTGTATTTATTATGTACCTCCGTATTTGTTATGCATTGTTTCTGTCTATTTATAAGTATGCATATATGTACATGCGTGTGTATGTATGTTTTTTTTACGTTTTCTAAAAATAAAACTAGCTAGATTAAATTAACCGCTCCCGAAACCCCCTACATACTAAATTTCATGAAAATCGTTGGAACCGTTTCCGAGATTCAGATTATATATATATATATTATTAGAAAGCCATCTATAATCATAGTCTTGTATTTTAAACCCATGAACCTCACTTATATTCAAATGTTATATTTTCTTTTTATTGTGCCATGATTGACGTCTTGACTTTATTGTCAACTTGACACTCAATATTGCCTCTCATTTCTCAGGCCAAGCAAGCACATATTCCCATACAAACTTTGCCATCTCTTTTCAACCACTTGGAGGAAGAATTTTCAAAAATCCTATCGGATGCCTACATCGTATAAGGAACACGTCCTCTATATTTCACGTCTCTACGACCTACGGTTTAAGCTGTGCGTTGATCCTTCAGTCTAGATAAAGGATTTTATATATATCGGTGCACATCGACTGCGGTGAAACATGCTGTAATTTATTCAATATTACTAACAACCTGTAAACATGTTTTAATTTTCATTAAAGTATGTTATGAATGGTGTACCATAAAAAATATTATATCTATCTATCTAAAATTACATTATGACCAATCGATTTAAAAAAAAAAAATTGAAATAAAACTGGTCTAGTGGTTAGTGACCTTACTGCTAAGCCAGAGGTCGTGAGTTCGATTCCCACCCAGGACAAATAATTGTTTGATGAGCACGATAATTTGTTCTGTGTCTGGGTGTAATTTATCTATAATATGTATGTATTTAGAAATATATAAATATGTTTATCAGCGATCTGGTCACCATAGTACAGGCTCTGCCTAGTTTGGGATCAGACGGCCGTTATTAGTTATTATAAAAAAAAAAAAAAAATCTCCGCCCTTGGAATTCCATCGCCTAGTCTATTGATGACTGAAATTACCATTTCAGGGCTAGCCTCCTTAAGATCGTATGCCCATCCCTTTTTCTCCCACCACTTGATCATAGAAGCCGAAAAGTTGAAGGAATCACAAAATTCAGCTGCTTTGTAGTCAAAAGGGGACATGTGGTGATAATTGTGCCAGCCTTCACCGAAGGTAGTCGTGGCTACAAATTTATTTTGTTTAGATAGAAACTTCCTGGAAAGAAATATGCCTTTATTAGGTTAACTCTTAATTCGTCAAGTTTTAAATGATTTGTGTATAAGAAATTAAAATATGTATCCTACGTGTTATAAGGAGTATACCCTACTAATATTATAAACGTGAAAGTTTGTGAGGATGTATGGATGTATGGATGGATGTATGGATGTTTGTTACTCTTTAACGCAAAAAGTACTGTATGGATTTTAATGAAACTTTACAATAAAATAGATTATATATCAGACTAACACATAGGCTATAATTTATGAAGATATTGTGTATATTGGCCAATATATAACGATAAGTGTTAAGTAAGTCGGAAAAAAATCTGTCATCTGCGAGCTATTCTGGCGTGCGGTGTGAAAACTGTAAGAGTCACACGAATATAATGTACGGTGGGATTGTTTCTTCTAAATAGTTCTACAAAAAAGTCCGCGACAGTATATTTCTATCTTTTATGTGTAAGCCATTATTACCAAAATAGTTAACCATAAATACAATAAAATTTTATTTTTTATTTCCAATTGACATTTAGCAGTAACAAATTGATTTTTATCAAAATAAATACCTTTATCGCTTCTGATATTCAAAGTAGATAAACTTTGCCTTTTAAAGTACGTAATTTGGTCAAATATTTTAAAAGTTACGACGATATAAAAGTAATATAAAATTATGCGGTGCGGTGGAGGGGGGGGGGGGGACATCGGTCATCGTGACGTGAGCCACCCGAGTCCCGAACGCGCAGACGCGTGAGGGCAGACGTTGTTGACGGTTGTGTCCGTAATGGGAATTTTCAAGACACTAGCGATTTGTTAAAAGGCTCTGTATACATACATTTATATAACACTAGCAACCCGCCCCGGCTTCAGGCTTCGACAAATGTCACTCGCAGGTATTCTATCGAAAGAATCGCTGTATTAGTAAAATTAATTGCAACATTTTCTTTAAGCTTTTATTTGGCACCAATATATACTCTTAAGATATAACGTACAGACTACGCTAAACTCGGAAATCGTGTCTCGAACATTATTGCCCATTTTCCTAGTGACAAACTTAACTTTGACTTTTAAAAATACTCTCCAATACCTTGACATACGTAACTTTATCCATATATTAAATCCAAATTATAAGTTTGTAATAGCAAAAAACATTTTAAAGTAATAGGTATAGGTATAACAACCAGTTAACGACATTCGGATTTTTTCCTTTACTTGTGCTGTGAGACCTTACTTCCTGCCAAATTTCATGAATCTGTCAATGGGAAGTAAGCTAAGTCCACAGGCCAACAGTACTAAATTTTATGCATATTCTTTTATTAAACAATTCAAGAAGGATTGTTGGTTTTCGCAATCCGCATAGGTAGCTATTGCCGTCTATCATAAAACTGAAGTAAGAGTTAAAAAAGTTAATAACATGCTATTGGTAGATACTAAAATAAGTAAGTAATAACAAGTACAATAAGACAATAAAAAATTCAAAAGGTTTTATCCTCAAACTCACCTATTAAAAAACATTATGTACTTGTCGTTTTCAATGTCACTCATATTAATCTTCTTCCCTTCTTTTATCACCTCTTCGTTCTTAGTTGTCATGAGCCAACCAATGTGGGAGAAAAATAGTCCTCGGTTAGCATTATGTGGGTGCGCGTTTGTGTCGCTGAATTTATGGTGCAGGCGATGATCACGAATCCAACGGTATATTGGATTCAGAAATCAAATTATAATCACTACATATTATAGAACAAATTCCCCCGCCGCGTCTGTCTGTCTGTCTGTCTGTTCACGATAAACTGAAAAACTGCTGAACGGATTTTTATGCGGTCTTCACTAATAGACAGAGTGATTTATGAAGAAGGTTTAGGTGTATAATTTGTACTCGTACGAAGCCGGGTCGGGTTGCTAGTTTGATTATAATATTAGAAGTGGTAAAACGGGGAATAAATACATCGAGTTTATTTCGTCTAAATACAGTTAAAGCCAAAATATAACTAGCGATGTTTTATCATGTCGATCTAACCGCTTTGCCATTTTATTTTATCCCTTTAGATAGTATACTTTTTTTATATAAATGTAGTTTTTAAAAATTATTTAACATAAAAACGCAATGCCAACGCAGAGAGACACGCGCGGAACACGGCGCCACCGTCTCGGGCCTGCTTCTGCTAGGGCGCCGGATAACCCTGTCCGTCGCCCCCAGGCAAGCGCTCATGGAGGCCGGAGATCCACTTCCTCTCTCCGGCGCCTGGTGCGTCTTCTGCGGGATGGGAGAGTACTAGTTCTCTCCCTTTCCCTTTCCGCCGCCTCCTTGGCATACGTTACCTCCTCGCAAAACGAGGCTGCGGAATCCCACGCGCTCTCGCTCTGGACCATAAACATAATCATGGTCTCCAGCGAGAAGCTACCCATACCTACGGCCGTCGCGAGGTCAGCACGCTGCTGCGTGCATGCAGGGCACTCCACTAGAGTGTGGAGTGCGGTATCCTCGCGGCAACCCCCGCAGTGGTGGCACACAGGCCTTGGCTCCCGGCCTATCCGACACAGATACTTCCCAAAACAGCCATGTCCAGTAAGTACCTGCGTCATCCAGTAGGAGAGGCTGCCATGCCGCCAATCCTCCATGACGGGTCTTACCGCGCTCGACGAGGCGCCTTGCAATGATTCGCTCAAAGAGCTTACCCACCTCATCGAGCAACACAATGGGCCGGTAGGCGGATGGTGAGTCCGCTGGGCACCTCTCCTTCTGGATGAGGACCAGTTTTCCCGTCTTCCACACTTTCGGAAACTGGCCCCGTTCAATACATGCGCTAAAAAGCCCTTTTAGTCAAGGCTCAAGAGTCTGAAGGGCAAGGACCCATGCACGACCTGGAATGCCATCGGGTCCTGGGGCAGTGTTCTTGGCTTTAAGTCGTTCCACCGCCGCCCTCAGTTCTACCTGAGTAAATGTGGGCACGCTGTCGTCATCATCAGCGTTGGACGTTTAAGGCGGAGCCATCGGAGGAGCAACATGCTTCACCGCCTGCGACGGGAACAGGGAACCTACAACTCCCTCAAGCAGCTCTGGTTGGAGACTCTGTGTCAATGGAGGGGCCCACGGGCGTAGTTTGCCTCTCACCAAAAGGTAGGGGCGCCCCCACGGATCTCTATCCAGAGTCTCCAGAAGCTCCTGGCGGGCTTCTCTTTTGGCCCGCTTTATCGCTGCTTGAAGGGTCTTTTTTTGCGACCCTGTATCCTAGAAGAAACTCCGCCTCTCGGGCTGCCTCATCATCTGGGCAGCGACGTCTCCTGCGGAACCTGGCGTACAGGCGGCGCGCGGATGCACATGCTTCCCGCAGCCGTGCTATCTCCGTCGTCCACCAGTACACCTGGCGCCTGGCAGTCCTGGCCTGAGTCCTAGGCATAGCCACGACACAGATGTGCGACATGGCCTCCCGGAACCATTCCGCCTCTACATCGACATTGACAGGCCTGTCTGGTGTAGACACCCAGGCCTGTACGATGGAGGCTTTCAGGAGAAGCTCCCGATTCAAGCGCTTGAGCGCCCAACTGGGCATAAACGTCGAACCGGATGTATCTGTGATCAGACAACGTCTCCTCCCCCTCCATGACGCGCCAGTCTCGGACACGGCGCGCTAGAGCAGGGCTCGCAAACGAGATGTCTACGATCGAACTGCCCTGCTGACGCACGCACGTAGCGACGGAACCCCGGTTCAGGAGGGCTAGGCCTGATGATACGGTCCATTCCTCCAGTGCCTCACCCCTCGCGTTTGTAGCTGGGGAACCCCAGGCCGTTGACTTGGCGTTGAAATCCCCCAGAACTAGAACAGGGCGAGGTCGACACCCTTCGACGATGACGGCCAGCTGAGTGAGCCAATCCTCAAACTCAACAGCGATAGATTATAGTCTGGAATAGCACATAGGCTACTTTTTATCCCGGTAAAATGTATGGTTCCCGTGGGATAGATTTGTTTTAATTTTTCATAGAACAAAGAATCGACATGATTTTTTGCATTGGTAGTGGTGTTTTAGGGGTCAGAAAATTAAATAGGCTAATTTTTATCCCGGAAAAATGCAAGGTTCCTATAGGATAGCATACAGAAAACGTGTTTTTAAAGGGTTTTGTAAAAGTTCGTGAAATAGATTTTGAGCTATTTTTTTTCAAAAAGGCTTGATTAATTTACACAGTAAAGATAGCAACTCTCAAATAAGTTTAAAATAAAAACAAAAAACAAAGTACAATAGTTTAAAAAATAGAAAATAAATTTTAATAAATTTAGATTAAGAATAGTGTAAATCTATACTTATAATAAAAATGTAACAGGTCCAATTCTGTACATTGAAGATATTTTGAATTTTTTTTTGGGGGGGCACTCTATGATCGATACTGAAGCCAAAACTATAATTTTTATTCATTTTTGTCTGTCTGTATGTCTGTCTGTCTTTCTGTCTGTCTGTATCATGGCTGAGCATCACGCCAAAACTACTGAACGGATTCAAATGAAACTTGGCGTGATTTGAGTTCATATTACGAGGTAGGACATATAGGTAGGATACTTTTTATCCCGAAATTCAAGACGATTTCCTTGAAAGTCAAAATGTGTTCTTCGTTGTAATTTATTGATGCGTAGTCCGATTGCAATTATTCTTTTTTTGTTGGAAAGTAGACACTTTGTAGATTGTCACGTAATCTTTTTTCTTCTATATCTATATGTATAATAAATATATAGACGTGGAGTTTGTGTTTGGTTTGTTCACGTAAAAAGTACAAAACAATCCCGGAAACATATTATGCAGAAGTATTGTGTGTAATTCGGTGTAACATTATGTATTTGATTGATCACAATTGGTTCTCTTTATCCATGGAAAAAATAGTTCAAAAATTTGAAGACGGCCGGTAGCGAGAAATCCCCTCCAATGACTGCAGTGAGGGCCCGACGCTTCGTCGCCCAGACGGAGCAGACCGCCAGCGTGTGCTGAGCCAAGTCCTCTCTGTCGCAGTTGATACAGGCGGGACTCAATTCCCTGCTAGCGAACGAGTGCAGGTACTTCCAGAAGCAGCCGTGCCCGGAAAGAACCTGCGTCGAACCCATACATGCCGAAGCATGACTCTCCCAAAAAAATATTTAAAATTAATTAAAATAAGATTACCGTTTTTATCTAATTAACATCTAACATCTAGCTGACCCAACAGACATACTATTTTAAAACAAAAATATTTATGATATAACAAAAATACTGACTTGCACACTAAATTATCAAGTTATAAAGGAATTTCTAAAATTGATTTCTAACTTGCTTTACAATAATATTATTATGTATGCACGACCAAATTTCATTCCACAGAGAGTACACATAGGCTAGGTGTAGGTTAGGTTAGAACTGCAACCACAACCCACGAGCCGAGCGTGCCGCAGCAGCGGCCGGCGAGTGCCAGAACCGAATTCTATTGTAAAATCTTTTAAACAAACATTCCATAATTTGAACACTGGATGTATTAGATAATAAGTTTCCATTTAATTGTTATAATATTTTATGGTGACTCGAAGAATTATTAGATTTACTTTTATATAACAGATGGTAAATCAGTTCACGAAGTAAATCATTTTGCATCATCTAATAAACAGTATACTGAATTTTATTGAATTTGTGTGCATATTTAGTATGCAATTCATTATTTTTGGTGCTACTTTCGAATATTTTGTTAGAAAAAAAGATATTTATAGTTTTACCATTAAATACTACCCCTTAAAAGTTGGGTACCTAATTAAAATGAAAAATGTTTATAATAATAGTGAGTTGCCAACAGAAGAGTTTTCATTTAATAATAGACAAACAAAATAACTTTTGTATATCTACTATATTATAATAGAATATACATATATGCTTCAACTTAACTCAATTTTAATATTTGAAGTCTTATTACTAAATTCTGTCGTATCGATGTATTTTAATTAAAAATTGCGATTATGCTCCTTATGATTAGACAGACAGAGTTCAATATTATATGCAAGAATTTATCCAACACTTGAAATTTCAATGTGTTCAATTCCCTAAGGTTTTTTTTTCTGAGCAAAACAGTACTTATATAATTTATAACATTCTCCATATTAAATTGACTTTATTACACGATAAATATATAGCTAACCAAATTAAGTATAGTTTAAAAAAATAAATAATATTCGAAAATTATAGCACCCTTTGTATTAAAAGAAAAGTGCGTTATTATTACACTGAACCTCTACTCTACGTCTAGAGAAGACGAGCGAGTGAGACGAGTGTTAAAAACACACACCAATAAATGTGCATCTGAACGTGACGGTCACGCGAGTCCAATACTTTTTCTCCATCCCACAATTGCACAACGACGTGTTATATACACATATTTGTAAACATGTATCTGAGCATATACATGTATGTAACGATCACGCGAGTTCAGTGCTTTTTCCCCATCCCAAAAGTGCACAAGGTGCCTAAAAAGATTTCACTTCAAAAACTTATTTTATCATGAAGATAATCTTATCTCTATAAATTTTGTCATTTATAGCAACTTATTTGGACGCATTGTTGAGGAGATAAAAAAATATATATATAGTCGTTCATACGTATAAAATCAGAGTGGCGCTTGATCGCGAGTTCTGATTTTTGATACGGGAGGGGAGTTAGCGTCTGACGATGTGTATAAGGTAGTCGAGCGGCTCACTCGCGCGGTCTGCTCCTTAATCAACGCACCAGTGCAAAATAGTGATTTTTCGTAAGAAAAATTGAAGATTCGATTGAAGTTTTTCAGTTTTTTTTTCTTTTAGTTACGATCCAAACTACTATAAATTTGTAGGAATGAGTAAGATTTGCTCTAAGTGCCATACAAAAAATAGATGAAGCGAGAAGTGTGTGCTGTGCATCCGGGCAAAGTGATTCTTCAAAATATATAGGAAGTACCACAACCGATACAAAATCTTTTGAGGGACATTCGTCCATTGTCCGCACATTTTTTGAAAAGGTGCAATAGTCTCTTTCATATGCCTCCGTTTGGGAATAAACTAAGTTATGAAATTAAGGAAGGAAACTGCATGCTTACTTTTAAGGTCGGAAGGGCAGGTTTACCACCTCATAGGCAGCCTTTTCCCGCAATCAAACTTATAGCCACAAACTGATTTCCACGCGGGCGAAGCCGCGGGCACAGCTAGTGCGTTCATATAAGCTGACTAGTTGAGCCAGCCTAGCTCCTACCAGAAGCACAGAAGAATTCTGGGGCGTTCGCGGGCTTCTAGGAGCGATCTCGCACCCGCGAGGATACTTGCCCGTTGTGTAGCCACTCCCTCGCACTCCAGTATAACGTGGGCGGCTGTTTCTTCTGCGTTGAGACATCCTCTGCATAGAGGACTGTCTGTCGCACTGATGGTGAATTGGTGCCGATTTAGGGCTAAGTGGCCCGTAATGACCCCTACAACTATTCTAATGTCGAGTCGGTTGAGACTGAGCAGTCTGCAAGTTAAACGTGCTGAGACCTCTGTCAGCACCAGTTTAGACTGCCTACAGCCCGGTGTGACGGCCCAACGGCCGCTGTGCGCTTCACGAGTCCGTTGCCTTACCCATGAGCGAAGTTGATTAAAGGGAAGTGGCAGTAGTATAGTTGGATATGCCACTGACGTTACAGATGCTAAGCTGGCAAGGAAGGGTCCTTGCCAGCTCATCGGCGGCGTCGTTCTCGAAAGAATTGCTATGATCCTGATACCTTTGATCCATTGCAGAATTACTCCATTTCAGAGGCTAAACGCTTTAGCGTCTGGTGGCATTCATAAATGAAACCGGAGTTCATGGTGTTGCCCTCCTGGGCCCTTAAGACGGCCATACTGTCTGAAAGTATACGGATGTTGTACTCCTTTATACCTTTTGACATGACCGCAGTCGCTGCGTAAGTTATTGCAACACACTCGCATTGAAATATGGAACTGTGTTGATCCAGCGCCAGTGATATTTTTATATTTAAATCTTGTGAGAAAACTCCGGCTCCAGTCCCTGACCCCATCTTGGAACCGTCTGTGTAGATTCGCACTTCATGTGTCAGATTGATCTCGGTCGTTTTCAAATAGTTGTATTTTATAATTCCTCTCGAAGATGTGTTGTTTCGGGATCCTGTCGCATGGGGCAGCGATTAGTGGTTGAAATTCCACTACTTGATTCCATAATTTGATATGGGGACCCTCTTGGTTATACCACAGATCTAAAAATTTAAGTCTGATGGCTGCCACAGCTGCCTCCTGTGGTATATACAGGTCTAGTGTGGCCAGATCAAGAGCCACCTCAAGGGCACTTGTGGGAGTTGTGCGCATGCAACTAGTGCGGCAGTACATGCTAGTATCTGGAACTGCTGCAGTTTGTTTCTGACAGTGCTTAGCTCCGTTCTCTGCCACCAGGTAATAGCACCGTAGGTGATGATTGGCCGTATAAGCGTTTTGTACAGCCATAGTGTGATTTTCGGTGATAACCCCCAACTTCTGCCGAGAAGTCGCTTATATTGGCAGAAAATAATGTAGGCCTTAGTATATGGCCACGTGTCTGTTCCATAGAGTTTACTGTCCAGTATCACTCCTAGGTACTTGACCTACTCGGTAAGGGCTAGACGGGTGTCAAACAGTTTGGGTAATCTCAGTTCTCCAAAACTACGTTTATTTGTGAACATAATCATCTCCGTCTTTGTCGGGTTCACCGTTAGGTTAGGTTTTTCGCACCACTGTTCTACGACCTTCAATGTGGACCTCATTTGGTCGCATACCAAACTCTCAAAACGGTCACTGATGCAAGCATTGTTTCACTGCCGGTTTTCTATGAGGCTGTGGTATCACTCCGGTTGAGCCGCTCCATACTGCCAAAGCATGGCTTAAAGTGGGAGCACTTTGAAATTATATATTTATTAATTTTTTTTTTTTTGTAACCTAATAGGATAACTGTATTTCTATCATTATCCTGCGCAATCCGACCCTGTGGTTAGGAAGCTGTACTTCTACTGATAACTTTCATCTATCTCCTTTTACATTTAATTCAAATCAAGGTTTGATTGTAAGTATATATAATGAGGATCTGTATTCTGTTTATACAAAATGTTACAAACTTTAGTATATTGCCGCGTAGCGGTAAGTCAATTATAATGAAATCCCTAATAGCGACTAGCGACTTTAAGGACGTAAATATCCATCACCTAGTTAGCAGGTAATATTAGTTTCCTCTACAATAAATGTAACAATAATTCTATCATCATCTTTTAGATATGAGATGTTCCTTTACTAAAAATAAGTCGCTGCTAAAAATGTTCAGTTGCACTTCTACTTACGAAGTAACTGTTATCTAATCAGTGTGCTTCTACTTATATTATTTTAAAGTGTATTACTGTTTTCTATATCTTGCCTGTTATCAGCCTTTTTAATAATGTTGGATGTACGCAACCTGACTTTACAAAAATATCTGCTAAAGAAAAAATGTGTGTCGTAATTACGTTATATCCGCAACGCCGGCGCCACTTTTAATTTTAAGTTATTTATTAGTTATTTTAATTTATTTTATTGCTTAGGCCTTATTTAATTAAAAAGAAGACTTATTTAAATGATTTTTTAAGTAATAATAATAATGCAGACTAATTAAAATTGTAAAACTAAGAACCGCATTCGATTTATCACTCTTGTTTCTGTCATCTAACAATTTGTGCCAATATATACTATACTCTACGAGACTCCTTATAAACCGTATATTTACGCCTTTCACAAATATAAACCCTCGGCACCACATATTTCTTCAACACATCGAAGTTCAACAACCAGATAATTCTCTACACAAACGGATTTGGTTAGGAGAGTTGGAATTTGGAAGAATTCAAAATACAGAAACATACTTACAAAATAAAATTGTTAATACTTTGGCAGGGAACGCGTAATGCCATGTCCACCAAATTCCAAGTATATGAAATGATATAATTCTAAAACACGACTCCCATTTAATTTTATTTTTAAAACCTAACAAATTCTCGATATTACGATATCCCATTTTAACACTCATCACTGTACTGACTAGTGAATAGCTTAATACATTTTATAATATCTCAAATTAATGTTGTATCATATATATATACATACTAAAAATTTCATGTTTCTAGACCCAGCGGTATCGGCTGTGCGTTGATCGATCAGTCAGCCAGTCAGTTTCTTGTTTTATATACATAGGTTAAACACGGCACACACGTCCGAATAATTCATAATTATGAGAAAATCATGAATTATTTTGCATACAATAAAAATTAAAATATTAATTAAGGGTCATAAAATTTATGTATATGATACAACATTAATTTGAGATATTATAAAATGTATTAAGCTATTCACTAGTCAGTTCAGTGATGAGTGTTAAAATGGGATATCGTGATATCGAGAATTTGTTAGATTTTAAAAATAAAATTAAATGGGAGTCGTGTTTTAGAATTAAATCATTTCATATACTTGGAATTTGGTGGACATGGCATTACGCGTTCCCTGCCAAAGTATTAACAATTTTATTTTGTAAGTATGTTTCTGTATTTTGAATTCTTCCGAATTCCAACTCTCCTAACCAAATCCGTTTGTGTAGAGAATTATCTGGTTGTTGAACTTCGATCCCCTCGGGTCCCCTTCGGGTCCCTAATTTGGGCGGCGACCCTGACGACCCGCAATGTAGCAATTTTGAGGCGCCCGCAACGGGTAATGGCCGTCAGGGTCATAAGAGGATACCGCACGATTTCCTTTGAAGCGGCGAGTCTCCTAGCAGGAACGCCGCCATGGGACCTGGAGGCGAAAATCCTTGCGCCTTTGTATCAGTGGTGCAGGGAGGCGCAAGAGCAGGAGCTGAGACCTGTCAATTGTGTCCCAGCTCCACCAGGTGCTCATGGTTGAGTGGAAGGAACGACTTGAGCAACCGAGCGCAGGGCACGCCACGATCGAGGCGGTAAGACCCGTCATGGAGGATGGGCTAGAGAGGCGGCATGGCAGCCTCTCCTACTGGATGACGCAGGTACTTACTGGACATGGCTGTTTTGGGAAGTATCTGTGTCGGATAGGCCGGGAGTGAACGCCTGTGTGCCACCACTGCGGGGGCTGCCGCGAGGATACCGCACTCCACACTCTAGTGGAGTGCCCTGCATGCACGCAGCAGCGTGCTGACCTCACGACGGCCGTAGGTATGGGTAGCTTCTCGCTGGAGACCATGATTATGTTTATGGTCCAGAGCGAGAGCGCGTGGGATTCCGCCACCTCGTTTTGCGAGGAGGTAACGTATGCCAAGGAGGCGGCGGAAAGGGAAAGGGAGAGAACTAGTACTCTCCCATCCCGCAGAAGACGCACCAGGCGCCGGAGAGAGCAAGTGGATCTCCGGCCTAGATGAGCGCTTGCCTTGGGGCGACGGACAGGGTTATCCGGCGCCCTAGCAGAAGCAGGCCCGAGACGGTGGTGCCGTGTTCCGCGCGTGCCTCTCTTACCGACAGGGGATAAAATCCCCCACAACACAGTGGGGTCGCCTATTGTTTAACAGGCGGCCAAGTCTGCCAGGGTACACCTGAGGCCCTGGTAATATGGACTGTGACGGAACACCGTGTTGTTTTAGTTGGTTCGGGTCCGACATACCACCCTACCGCTTAGCCCAGGTGGAGTGACTACTCGTGGGGGTTTCCACACGTTAAAAAAAAAAGACTATAATCTATCGCTGTGCCAAATTTTGTTTCAGTTGCATTCATGTTTATTATAAACGGAATTGGCATCACCTGTGGTGTCCATCGACTGTTTACACACAAATCTTATAAAGTAAAAACGCCGCTCAAAATATTCATTCTTGTGTGCTACACCTCAACTGGACAGGTAAAAATTCATTACGTTAACTATGAAATTACCCACCGTTAACGAAAAAAAAAATTACATTAAATTGCGTTTTTATGTTAAATAATTTTTAAAAAACTAGATTTATATAAAAAAGTATACTATCTAAAGGGATAAAATAAAATGGCAAAGCGGTTAGATCGACATAATAAAACATCGCTAGTTTTTTTTTTTTTTTTAATTCACATTTATTTAGAGGCTTTTACCTTACAAAGGTACGACAGCCTCATCGTACCCTAAACTTATTAATAAACAACAGATCTTAGATATTAAACTTAACTTAAATCGTCGGTAATAGAGGTAGATAGTGATGCAACAACCATTTCGTATAGCATTAAAGCGTTGTCAGAACTTGGCGCGGATAAAATTTGTATAAAGGCCCCCACATCATATTTCTTAATTTTTAAGTTTTGCATGACTAGCTTTCTCTCTCTTCGATTCTTTTTACACTCCACCAGAATGTGTTGGACGTCCTCTACCATTCCACATACTTGGCAATTAGGTGAATCTACTTTTTACATTAGGAATCCAAACTTTCTCGATGGAAAGTGATTAGAACGCAATCTATGTGCCATTATAACATAGGCTCTTTTTAATTTGCCATCCGCAAACCAAGGGATTCGTGTAGGTTCACTTTGCAATATCTTAAACCACACACCTTTTTCTTTACTGCGTTCATCGAAGTATTCTTTAAAACTATTATAGCATATCCCTTTAAAAATACCAAGTACCTCTGTGTATGTTGGGACTATTTCTATTTGCAGTCCTTCTATAATAGCCGCTTTTGCTAATCTGTCTGCCTCCTCGTTTCCACTTATACCTATATGAGATGGAACCCATTGCAACCTCAAGTTAACATCACTTAGTCGGTGTATTTGTTTGAGAATTGCATACGCTATCGGTGCACCTCTATATCCAGAGGCGCATCGAGCTATATGCATTAAACCACTCTTACTGTCAGTGAGTATTGCTATATTTTTGTTATTGTAATCCGCAAGGTAATCTGCAAGAAACATTATCTAATGCTTTTGAAATTGCAATGAGTTCCACCGCCATTATGTATACGTTTGTATTTGTACTTTTGAATGACGCCGAAGTTCCATCACTTAAACTATAATAAGCTGCACCGAAGCCAGTTCTACTCTTAGAGCCATCAGAAAAGAACATCTTCCATCCATAGTATTTTTCACTTAACTCTTTATAAACTTCGAATCTAAGTGATGTATCTTCGTGCTTGTTTTTTGCTAATTTTATACAGTCTAAGTTAAACTTTATTTTATTACGTACCTCTATAAAAGTTACCCATACGTCTAATGAGTACATATCTAAAATGCTCGAACAATGTGTACTGTAGGACTTACATTGGTTGTATACTGTCACAAGTAATGGCTTTTTCTTATTACTCCAGTATCTAGTAACTGATAGATCATATAACTCACTAATCAAGTTAATAGTTACATTATTCGAAACTGACATGCTTTTTATACAAAACTTGTATGCCAGATATTGTCTCCTCACAAACAGAGGACATAAACACAATTCTGCATCCATGACATGGATCGGGGTACTTTTTATGAATCCTCCTATACACCTTAAATACTGGTTTTGAATTTTGTCTAATTTACATAAATGAATCTTCGCACTATTGTCAAAGAGAAAGCAGCCAAAGTCAATCCTGCTTCTTATCAATGAAATATACAATGATCTGAGATGCTTTGGGTGAATACCCCAAGTTGGCCCCGACAAAACTTTAAAGACGTTAAGAAACTTTGATGACTTTTCGGTTATTTCGTTAATGTGCTTGTTCCACAATAAAGACCTATCCAACCAAATACCCAAATGTTTCACATTCTCGACTGAGGGAATTAATGTTTTGTCTAAGCTAAGTTTTATTAGCTTTTTCCTTTTCCCCCTACTAAACAGACATACCTTTGATTTATTTGGGACAGTTCTAGCCCCATCTGCTCCAATAATACCACCATAGCAACGAGAGCAGTTTGTAGTTCTATCTCAGCATGGTCTAAATCTTTATGGCTAAAGTAAAAAACAAAATCATCTGCATACTGTGAAACTATAACATTTTCAATCTGCTGACGAATTTTGTATGTAATAATATTAAAAAGAAGCGGGGAGATCGGATCGCCTTGTGCCAAACCTCTGTTAGCTCGTCTGACATCGATAATTCTTTCATTACTGCTATTTTTTGCCATTAAGTATCATTCTGATAGAAAGGAATATATATAGTTGCAAATTCGAGAACCAATTCCTAAGTCATCCATTGTCTGAGCAACTTTATTTACAGAGACATTATTATAGGCATTAGATATGTCCAAAAAACATGCCACAGTAGCCTGATTTTTAGTAAAACCTATTTGAATATATGTGATTAACCTTGACACGCTATCTAAGCATGATTGGGCTTTCCGAAATCCAACTGTGTAAGGTGATAGTATGGAATGTTTCTCTATGTACCACTCTATTCTTCTACCAATCATGATATGAAAGGTCTTGCACATACAGGATATGAGGGATATGGGTCTCAGTTTAGGTTCCGAATTTACATCGCTTACAGTTTTAGGAATAGCAATCACTGTTATTGCACGCCATTGTTCTGGAATAACCCCAGTTCTGTATATATCATTAAATATTTGGAGGATATACTTTTAGCTACGTGTGAACTGTTATAAATCATGGAGTACGTTATACCATCATTACCTGGAGCTGTATCCTTAGCTTTCAGACTGTTCATAAGTTCTTCCATTGTAAATGAAGATTCTAACAGTTGGTTCTGAGACTTAAATTTTGGTGTCCTATTTATTACTGAGTCCGGAGTAAGTGAAAATAACATACTTTTAAGTTTTTCGTCAGATATATGAAATTTTGATGGTTGGTACCCTTTGAACCATCGCGTCTTTCGCCACATGTCAGAAACTGAAGTAGTTTCACTTATACTATTGCAGAACCTTTTCCAGTTGTGATGTTTAGCTTGGGATATCAATTTACGTGCATTAGCCATTTTTTCTTCTAATTTCGATAGGTTACTAGGAGTTGGGTTTCTTCTAAATGTGGATAGAGCCAATCTACGCTCGGCCACTGCTCTCGATAACGAAGGATTCCAATATTCTTTTGTATTAAAATTTCTTAAAGGGCTAGTACAAATTTTTGTCATAGGTATATGTTTATCTGCTACTAAATTAACTTGTTGTACCAAATAGTCGTATCGAGTCTGAATAGTATTATTAAAATTATCTAAACCGATAAAAGAATCATTAAGCTCCTGGCGATAGTCGTCCCACTTTGCTTTTTTAAAATCTCGCCTTTGTGTATACTCTGGGTTTTCGTGAAAATTCATAGATATTTTCATTATGAGGTGATCACTACCTAGATTTTCATTCATTACCTTCCAGTGAAATTTGACAGCAATATCAGAAGACACAAATGTGATATCAGGTGATGATTTTTGCATAATTCCATTAACTAATTTGACCCTGGTTGCCTCTCCATTATTTAATGTCATAAAGCTGTGGTCTAGTGATGAGTCTAATAATTGACTTCCACGTTGATCAGTTTTATATGACCAGTTTGTGTGATGACCATTAAAATCACCAGCAACTAATGATTTTTTGGGTACTAATGAAAATATTTTGTTCCAATTTAATATAGTTATACGCACTGAAGATGGACAGTAAATAGATACAACATATTCTAAACTTTTAAAATTAAGTAATTTTACGCATATTACTTCTATACCTACATTACTTAAACTAATAGGGCATATTTGCGTTTTTATGGATTTATGGATAATTATCGCAACACCTCCGTAAGAGTCTACTCTGTCTTTTCTATAAACATTATATCCGCTAATTTTCAAGCTAATATCTGGGTTTAGCCAGGTTTCACTAATTATAGCAATATGTATTTTTTCCTGTGATAGTAACGCCTCAAAACTAACAGATTTCGGTTTCAAACTCTGACTATTCCACTGTATTATATTTATTAACGAGTCTTTGCGATGATTATCCATGTAAAAGTTTAACCAACAATTGACTCATATACTCTCCAGTAAAAAAAATCTTAATAAATACCTTACATTCCTCATAAATTATTTTTACTATTAACATTATCATTTCTTCAATGCCCTTCTCCGAACAAATAATTTCCTTGATTTTCAAAAGTATTTCCATTAGTCTGCGTGATCTTTGCCTCTTCTTCTCCCTTTCTTCTTTGCTAGTTTTGTCCATTTCTTGAATATTTCTTCTCTCCTCCTTTTCCCTTGAAAAATTGTCACAATCTGTTTCCATCAATGCGTTGTCATGTAAGTCTTTATGTTGATGGCGTTTATTAGAGTTGCCCATTCTTCGTTTTTGTACTTTCTCATCACTCAGTAATTCTTCTACATCTTTTTGAACTGTTGAACGAACAACATAGCTGCAGGTCTTTTCCCTAGTCTTCTCTAATTGGTATTCTTCCGATATCTTATTAGGAGACTCTGATATCTCAATTGAAGGTATTTTGTCATTATGTTCTTTTAAAAATATTTCTAAAGCTTTTCGATAAGGAATGTTCTGTTCACTCATAAGAGTTCGGATAATTTTCTCCTTTAAGAAGACTGGACATGTCTTATCAAGTGCCATGTGAGCTCCTTTGCAATTAATACATACAAATCTAATGGTTTCACAATTATCATGTTATTTAGCGCATTCGGGACATAATAGCTTTTTCATTGGGCAGAACCTCTTTATGTGACCATATTTCCAGCAGGCAGAGCATTGAGACACGGGAAATACATATCGTTCAACCATAAAACGGCATCCGTAAGCATAAAGAAATGATGGTGTTGTAGAACATTCGAAACAAACACGCACAGTTTCACTTTCTACCCACTTTCCATCCTTGTTGATACGCTTTAATCTTCTAACTGATATTATCTTATTTGAACTCTCTAAGGCTGCTAATATCTATGACTCTTCAAGATCCTAGTCGATACCTCTAATTATGCCATAAGACAAGCTCAGTTGGTTAACAAATTGGGCTCGTACCCCTAAGTCAATCAATTTCTTACATTTAATTAAATTTTCAGCGGCCTCTTTCTGTTTCAAATTGTATTAACACCTTGTAAAGACTTTTATAAGTGATTCTCAATACGTTTTCAATATTTTCACTCTTTAATAATCTTGCAAGTGCCATTTGTTTAGGCAGAATTCCTAAAGATGTTAGGCAAACCTTGTACTCATTTTCAATATTTTCTTCCCTGCTGACCCCCGCTCTGTGCTCACTTTCAACCCCAGACTCACTTCTTATAAGACGCTTAGGACGCCTTCTGGTCACCGTTATAAATCCTTCTTCACTGCTTTCCTCATCTTTTTCTCTGGCTCTTTTCTCTAAAGTTCTGCTTCCATCATTATCACAATTTTGTTTTTTTAAAAAACACATTTGTCATATCTATATCACTGTTATCTGTTTTTTCATCGTCACTTTTTTCTTCCATTCTTAAAAGTTGTGGGTACTTGAAAATAAATTCGACTCGTAGCGATACGGAGTAAACAAACAACGTGCGCTCACGTCAGCGCTCCGCGCGCGATTGGACACCGCTAATTATATTTTGGCTTTAACTGTATTTAGACGAAATAAACTCGATGTATTTATTCCCCGTTTTACCACTTCTAATATTATAATCAAACTAGCAACCCGGCTCGGCTTCGTACGAGTACAAATTATACACCTAAACCTTCTTCATAAATCACTCTGTCTATTAGTGAAGACCGCATAAAAGTCCGTTCAGCAGTTTTTCAGTTTATCGTGAACAGACAGACAGACAGACAGATGCGGCGGGGGAATTTGTTCTATAATATGTAGTGATTATAATTTGATTTCAGAATCCAATATACCATTGGATTCGTGATCATCGCCTGCACCATAAATTCAGCGACACAAACGCGGACCCACATAATGCTAACCGAGGACTATTTTTCTCCCACATTGGTTGGCTCATGACAAATAAGAACGAAGAGGTGATAAAAGAAGGGAAGAAGATTAATATGAGTGACATTGAAAACGACAAGTACATAATGTTTTTTAATAGGTGAGTTTGAGGATAAAACCTTTTGAATTTTTTATTGTCTTATTGTACTTGTTATTACTTACTAATTTTAGTATCTACCAATAGCATGTAATTAACTTTTTTAACTCTTACTTCAGTTTTATGATAGACGGCAATAGCTACCTATGCGGATTGCGAAAACCAACAATCCTTCTTGAATTGTTTAATAAAAGAATATGCAAAAAATTTAGTACTGTTGGCCTGTGGACTTAGCTTACTTCCCATTGACAGATTCATGAAATTTGGCAGGAAGTAAGGTCTCACAGCACAAGTAAAGGAAAAAATCCGAATGTCGTTAATTGGTTGTTATACCTATTCCTATTACTTTAAAATGTTTTTTGCTATTACAAACTTATAATTTGTATTTAATATATGGATAAAGTTACGTATGTCAAGGTATTGGAGAGTATTTTTAAAAGTCAAAGTTAAGTTTGTCACTAGGAAAATGGGCAATAATGTTCGAGACACGATTTCCGAGTTTAGCGTAGTCTGTACGTTATATCTTAAGAGTATATATTGGTGCCAAATAAAAGCTTAAAGAAAATGTTGCAATTAATTTTACTAATACAGAGATGCTTTCGATAGAATACCTACGAGTGACATTTGTACATTATGTAGGCTAGTTGAATGAAAAAATATCTAAACGCCTACGCTACAAGTGATAACTATTTTATTTATTTACATCGTTGTGATGTTATTACAGAAGCCTGAACAGTACACACAAGTGTCTAAAGGAACCATCGGTGCTCGAGTCAGACTCGCACCGCCTTTTAGAACCGCAAAGTTTAGTTTGTAATGTCGCAAAAGACGGGCGAAAATGATCGAGAATAATTGATTCCTACGTACTGTCTGCATATAAGTTTGTTTACTTACGAAACTCGTACTTGTTTATTCTTTCTGACGATCTAAATCTAAGCTATTATCACTAACCTGACACTGTGGGACTACAGAAAAGTATTACAATAGTAAAATCATGACTTGGTAATGACATGACTTCAACGCATGACTTGATAAACTATCAATCAGTTGCCCATTAAAGATTTATTTTTTTGTTGAACAGGAATTCGACAATACTCAACATAATATTTTGTTTCTTGATTCCAACTTTAACCGGCATACTGCTTTGGGGAGAAGACTGGAGATGTGCAGTGGCCTGGCAGTGCTTCATAAGATTTCTTTTGATACTTCATAATGAACTTACGGTGAACAGTCTGGCCCATTATTACGGATATACTCCTTATAACACGTAAGATATATATTTTAATTTCTTATACACAAATCATTTAAAACTTGACGAATTAAGAGTTAACCTAATAAAGGCATATTTCTTTCCAGGAAGTTTCTATCTAAACAAAATAAATTTGTAGCCACGACTACCTTCGGTGAAGGCTGGCACAATTATCACCACATGTTCCCTTTTGACTACAAAGCAGCTGAATTTTGTGATTCCTTCAACTTTTCGGCTTCTATGATCAAGTGGTGGGAGAAAAAGGGATGGGCATACGATCTTAAGGAGGCCAGCCCTGAAATGGTGATTTCAGTCATCAATAGACTAGGCGATGGAATTCCAAGGGCGGAGAATTAATATTTTTTTTTTTTTACATCTAACACATCTCTTACACATCTCACACATGGCCGTCTGATCCCAAACTAGGCAGAGCCTGTACTATGGTGACCAGACCGCTGATAAACATACTTATATATTTCTAAATACATACATATTATAGATAAATTACACCCAGACACAGAACAAATCATCGTGCTCATCACACAATTATTTGTCCTGGGTGGGAATCGAACCCACGACCTCTGGCTTAGCAGTCAGGGTCACTAACCACGAGACCAACAGGCCAGTTTTATATCAGATATTTTTTTAAATCGATTGGTCATAATGTAATTTTAGATAGATAGATATAATATTTTTTATGGTACACCATTCATAGCATACAGTTAAAACCATAAACTTAATATACTAACGTAATAGACGAACATAGTGTGCGAGAGAGATACTTACACAGAAACCTAGGTGTGAAAAAGAGACAGAATAAATCTGACAGTGAGACCGGTTTTGAAACATTTAGTTTCAAATAGTCTCAATGTCAAAAAAAAATCCGTTTTAATTTTGGTGTTTTCATCGTAATCATTGTATATTTTAACTTGTAAATATAAAAAACTTTAAAAAATAACTAAAAAAATTATTTAATTATTCATCACAACTTCATTATTTTTAACCGACTTCAAAAACGGGGCAGGTTTTCAGTTCGTCTTCACCTTCTTATATATATATTACCTCCTTACTCGAAGATGGCTGCTGCAATATGAAACCGGTGTACCGGGTACCGGAATCAATCAATAGTAAGTATTTCATAAGTGGCGATACGATAGTGGTTGCCAAATAATGTATGCTCATGAGAATGCATTTGGTGAAGTTGAGCTGAAAGTGAAGTACCAGGAGATCTTCTCAACAATTAATGTTCCTGCATCGGGAAAAGTTATATTTTGTAAAAGGTGATGAGCAATTGATATTAAGCTATTGCAACAGATAAATTAAAACCGAACCACTCAAAATCGAAAAATGAATTTTGTTCGTCCATTGTGAACTGATTTCAATCATTATTTTTTCATTCAATTGGTGAATACTCTTGAGTATTCATCCATTGGTCTCATTGAAATTTAAAGAAAATATTTCCCCATATTAGCCCGGGTTTACCGCTGAATCATTTAACACCATAAAAATTGAGCCGAGCAAAAGGGATTTACTGGTCAGTGTAACTTTCGACGAAATGGGTGTCAAGGAATACACAGAATTTGTTGGCAATAAGCACTACGGTACCGTCAATTTCAGTAATGATTCACAAAGCAATGAATCATCAATTGCCAATCAAGTTCTCGTTTTTATGGTAGTGGCAATCAATGGATTTTGGAAGCTGCCTGTAGAATTTTTCCAGGTAGAAGCTTTACAGCCCTCCAAAAAGCCAATTTCTTAAAAATCTGTCTTAGTTTACTCGTAGATACAGGGTGTACGGTAGTCTCTATCACTTTTGATAGGATCGCATCCAATCTTAATATGTATAATTTATTGGGTGCAAAATTAAAAACACATACATCCCGTATTTTACCTATAAAAGTAAAAAATACTACATTATACTGGATGCTTTTCATTTACTACAACTCATTAGAAATATATTTTGCGATAAAAAGATTTTAATTGACGGTAACGGTGGGGCTATTGATTTTAATCATGTTAATCAACTGTTTGATATTCAACTAAACGAAGGGCTGAGACTGGCAAATAAAGTATCATTTAGGCACATACATTACTTCAAGCAGAAAATGAAAGTCCAGTTAGCGGCGCAGTTACTATCTAGATCTGTTGCTATTGCTATTGAATGCTGTCGTTCATCGTTAAATTTACCTAAATTTGAAAATTCGGAAGCTACAGAGCTGTTTATTTCGCATGTCAATGAATTTTTTGATATATTTAATTCTAGCAATTTTCTCTCATTTAGGTTTAAAAAACCAATTCACATTAACAACATACAAGAAATTTTTCAAAAGATTGACGAAGTCTATTACTATTTTTTAAATCTTAAATTTCAAGATGACACTTTAATTATTAATTTAAGGTTAGGTCTTGCTGGGTTTTTAATCAATATTATAAGCTTGAAAGGATTATACGTAAATTATTTAGAAAAGGATCGATGATTTTTTTTTTTAACTTGCCGCTCCCTAGGTGACACTTTCAATTAATTTGTGTACAGATCACGGAGTTTTCCCTGATCTCATGGAATTATTTTATGGCTGTAAACGAGCTTACCTAGTTAGCAATCTCTAGTTATTAGTGTAAACTATGAGCTTGTTATAAATATAAACTAGATGTTGATGTAGCTGATAAAAATGCTAAGAAAAATTATTAGAAGAAAATTAAAAAATATTCGTAATGGTCTTTAGATTCTACTTCTCCTTTTAATTTTCACGTATGTACTAGTTTTAGTTTTCTTATCACATATATTCCTTACGTAGAATTTTTTTATTAATATTATTAGGTACTGATATTCAAGATTTAATATGAATTTTAATGTTTCATTTTGAAAATATTGAATTGTACACGTGAAAACTGTGTAGTCAATATTATTAAGTTATATTTTTAAAATGTGTGAGATTGGTCAAGTTATTATTATAGGCAATAGCCTGATAGTTCTGAGTATGTCATGCTCGCCTAGAAGACCTGCTAATGGTGGCGTGTCAGGGCGTACAGCTCCCTTCAATATGGTTGACTTGGATGATGGCTGATGCGAGCGTCATGTTGTAATGGGTGCCTCTAGTTTGGCCTAATCGGGACTACTATTACTTAAACTGACTAGAGTATTCATTAGCTGGAGTGTTTATATGTTTCAACATTATATCCTACATCCATTTATTACATAAAAGCAATTTTACCATACAGTTGTAAAAAACGTGTTGGAAAAGAGTGTCGAGTGTCCTTCTAGACACTAATTCCGACTCTCTCCTACTCCTGACAATTTAAAAATACCTATAATAATTGGTTTTATTGAAATAAAATACTTTGATTTAATTTGATTTTGATTTGACTATGTAAGGTTTGTCATAATATTAAAAATATTTTGATTTTGTTTTGATGTTTTATTTATTACATAGGTACCCCCACTGCCTTTCTTTGTGATATAATATCCCATTTGTAGCAAATATTTTTTAATTATTCAAAATAATTTTAAATGTCACAGTTTTGATGAGGTCAGTTAAGAAGTCCCCGAAACCGATTTACTTGCATAAAATGTTTAATGATAGTAGTCGAAGCGTGGGTGTGTAAGAGCAGCAAATGGCGGACTTTTATCTGTACTTACACTAGAGACATACACACAGTACATCGTAAGCTTACTTTACGTACTTAATCAACATTAAACCTGGCAATGAACGCTACAAAATATTAAAAATACATTAGAATGAAAGTTATATCAATCATTATTCTATTGTACTTTCTTCACTTCCATCATCAAAAAATTACAAACAAAAGCACAACAACTCATAGTAACAAAACATACAAAATACTACCAATCCATAATGATAATGATATATAAATATTGCAGATTTTTTATATCGATATTGCGGTGACGTCAAAGTGTCGACACTAAAAGTCAGTCACACGTCTGTAAAACTTGCACACAGAAACATTTCAATTTTAGTCTCACGAAAGTGACGGGACTGTTCGTCTATTACATACTAAGTTTATGGTTAAAACAGATCTCAATTTAAAAAAATTGAGCACAATGGCCAGTCTTATTGCTATAGCGATCTCTACCACCACAACCTTTAATGAAAATTAAAACATGTTTACAGGTTGTTAGTAATATTGAATAAATTACAGCATGTTTCACCGCAGTCGATGTGCAACGATATATTATATAAAATCCTTTATCTAGACTGACGGATCAACGCACAGCTTAAACCGTAGGTCGTAGAGACGTGAAATATGGAGGACGTGTTACCTTATATGATGTAGGCATCCGATAGGATTTTTGAAAATTCTACCTCCAAGTGGTTGAAAAGAGATGGCAAAGTTTGTATGGGAGAAATGAGAGGCAATTTTGAGTGTCAAGTTGACAATAAAGTCAAGACGTCAATCATGGCACAATAAAAAGAAAATATAACATTTGAATATAAGTGAGGTTCATGGGTTTAAAATACAAGACTATGATTATAGATGGCTTTCTAATTATATATATATATATATAATTATATATATATATATAATCTGAATCTCGGAAACGGTTCCAACGATCTTCATGAAATTTAGTATGCAGGGGGTTTCGGGGGCGATTAATTTAATCTAGCTATTTTTCATTTTTAGTAAACGTAAAAAAAACATACATACACACGCAATTACATATATGCATACTCATAAACAGACAGAAACAATGCATAACAAATACGGAGGTACATAATAAATACACAATAGTACCAAGTATGTCACAATTCACAGAGAAATATAGTGATCCTTCACTTGTTTTTTAAAATTTGTCAACGTTTATACACGTCTGATGGCTAGTGGCAATTCATTCAACACACGGACAACCTTTACTGTGAAAGATTTGTCTATAAATTTTGTGGTATGTGTTGGCATTTTTAACCTAAGATTCTGAGACGACCTCAGGAACCTTGAATGCGTGTTGTGCAAAAATTTAAATCGTTTTCTGAGATAGGGAGGAGCCCTAGGATTGAACAGAATATTTTACAGTAGTGAAAGGATATGAGTATTCCGGCAAAGGCATATGGGTAACCTCTTGAGCTTAATCCGATATTCAGAGACGTGGTCATATTTGCGTAATTCAAACATGAACCTGATGCAGAAATTTTGGCTCAGTCGCTCAAGCTTATCAAGTTGGTCCTCGGTGAGATCTGGATAGCCGGCATCTGCATAATCAAGGATAGTCTTCTGAGGGATCCTGCAGTTTCAAAAATCATTAATCCGCCAAAAATGCGCAATGGTACCAAGTTGTGTGTTAAAACCTTACATAACTCTGTATCACCCAAAGGTTGACTGGCAGAAAATGCCTACGGCATAAAGTCCGCCTCATGCAATTTATCTGCAGGAAGTGTTATAAATAAATAAAACAAATAAATAAATAAATACGTGGTAAAGACCACTATATTTAACGGCTGTGCCCAAGGTGAGTCAATGTATATACCACGGATACCACTTACACCGTCAGAGTATCTGGTTTTGTACTTTAGCACCTGTCGGGAAAACCCCTAATGTCGTTTATTAATAGATACTTTAATTGAAAATTTCTATTTCCGACTGCATCAAAAACACAAAAAAAAAGCTTCCCAGCGCGAGTGAAGCCGCGGCCAAAAGCTAGTTTTACAATATATTCACGTTCACATTAAACAATTACAATACTTACTAAATTCTATTTATAAAAAAAGAAAGCATATGACAAACAATAATAATAATATGTGTTATTATGTATTCACACGGGAATTAACACGATCACGAATGGGTGGATGTAGAACCTTCCACCACAAGATATCGACGACGGTGGGCGTGCACCGCTGAGCCAGTCAGCCTTTGACCACGGCCAGTAAAAAAAAAAAAAATTTGAATTTGATGCGTGGGAAACATTGGTATTACTTGTGGTCATTGTATTCTAGAACAAAAAATTGTTTTTCTTAAGTAACATTATAGAAGGTTATGACGCACGATGCACAAATGTTCACGGTCATAATAACACATTAATATTAATATAAAACATGAACTTTTTATGGTAGGTGATTTTAATTAATTACTTATTTAAATAGATATATCTTGTTTACTTGTGAAGGTAACGAAACCCCCGTTCCTCTCGTTAAGTACCCTAGTCTCGGGTGGCCCAAGATGTATGCTTGTCTCACCTCAGCAGGACGCGAACAAAAGCACCAAAGCGTCAAAAAAAAAACGAAGTGTATTGCCATTTCTATGTTAGGGTGTGAAGAAGAAGGTTTTCTTATCAATGGGCTATGACAAGTGGATATGTTTTTTTTTTTTTTATTAGATAGGGATCAACGAGCAGACGTGTCCCCTGATGGTAAGTGACTGCCGCTACCAATGGGCCCCTGCAATTCAAGAGTCACAAGTGCGTGGCCGGCCTTTAAGGTGGGAGTAGCGGAAGGGGGAAAATGGGGAAAGCGGGATGAGGAGGGGGATGGAAAAGGGGGGGGGGGAAGCGGAAGAGTTAAGGCCTCCGGTAACCTCACTCACTCGGTGAAAAACAATGAAAACATTACTTCACTGCCGGTTTTCTGTGAGGCCGTGGTATCACTCCAGTCGAGCCAGCCCATATGTGCCGAAGCATGGCTGTAAATTACGATGTAAATGTAAATTAAAGTCCTGATTAAACACTAAAAGTAATATATTATCTAAATATACTAAAATTATTTCTCCGTTCTTTAAATGCCATCCCCAAATCTCTGAATAACAGATTGAATCATATCGGGGCCCTGATACCTGAGATCGTAAGAACACTCTATTTTCTAGCCAGAACCTAATTATCTTAGCTGAGAAATTCAAAGAATCACAGAACTCAGCTGCTTTGTAATCAAAGGGAATCACCTAGTGGTTGTGCCAGGCCTCACCAAAGGTATTTACGGCGACGAACACGTTTTGTCTCGGCATAATATTTCTGGAAACAAATTTAAAGATAATGTAAATATAAACTTCTTTATCACCATTCGTCTTTTTCTTAGTCTGTTAGTTCTTTAGATGTACAATTCTTTGTTGTAGAAACATGTAGTATCAGTTGCATATTAGTTTCAACTAATATACATTTTAATACATGGTGTCCGTCCAATGACTTACAAGTACATTTTGTGCCATGTATCAAAAAGTCAGTATACAAAATAAAATTCTATCTATGAAAGTACATAGAATAGTTATGAAGAGACTAATAATTAGTTATTTTAATAAAAAAAATTAATAGGTAGGTACACACATAGTAAATTACCTACAGAATATATATAATATGTGAATTTTACCGGAATCCTTTATACTTTGTTTCGACTCTTCACATAGATTTTTGTTAACTGATTAAAATACAAACATACATATAAGTGCTCGTATTTGGTGTAAAATCAAACCTCAATATCAAAAATTAGAAAAAAAAAAGTATTCTAAAACCACTAACTTAAGAGTTAAAATACGTGTATCCCTAAATATGAGCAAGACTGTTCACCGTAAGCTCATTATGAAATATAAAGAGAACTCTAAGAAAACACTGACAAGCAGTTGCTTGCCACCGGAGAAACCTGGAGATATGCAGTTGCATAATTCCAGGTTTCTCCGGTGGCAGTTGGCAGTAGAATCCAGAAATCCGTATTCAATAAAGCGAACGAAAAGGTGTAAAGGTTAAATTGATAAACAACACTAATAACTAATAACAAAAAATGAAGTTTCAATTGACTGACTCGAGTCTAATGCAAGTAGGATTGGAGGCGAATAGGTAGACTAGTGGTGAATACGTATTTTAAAAGAAAAGCCAAAACAGCGCTAGATCTCCAGTTACGAGGCTGTGACTTTTTGAAGCCTATTTGCTTTTTACATGGTCCCATCCCAATCAAAATCGATTCTTAATTTATATATAAACCGACGACTTATCGTCGGTTAAAAATAAAACCTTATTAACAAAATATTTTGCCGACGAAAAGAACTAAAAAGCAAAAAATAAATAAACCTTTTAAGTCTTAAGTATTGAGCTTATTTACATAAATTATCAAATTTTATATAAACTTATTTTGAGTAGCGTGATTTTTTCATATCTTAAATAATACAGCCGTGAATCACTTATAACTAAAATTCTTCTTAACCCCTCCAGCTAAACTAAATGCTTGTTTTGGAAGTGGGTTCACGACGATAGTGCACTGGGTGGGGTTTGAATCCGCAACCACTTGATTGCAAGTCTGACGCCTTTGCCATCGACTTTCTTTAATATCGCTACATATTATGAAACAAAGTCTCCCGCCGCTTCTGTCTGCCTGGTAGCGATAAACTCAAAAACTACTGTACGGGTTTTCATGCGGTATCACCAATAGATAGAGCGATTCATGAGGAAGGTTAAGGTATATCATTTTTATGGTTTTGAGTAAATTGGTTGAAATATGATCATAGTTGTTGAAGATGTTTCTGCTAACCGTGCGAAGCCGGGGCGGGTTGCTAGTATACTAATAAAAATGCACATTGTTACATATATTATATTATATTACATGTTTATGAAAGACAATATCGTAGCTGCAGAGAATGTCATTCGGGCGTTACCAACCATTATCTATTCCCTACAAATGTCGACCAATTTACTAACGAAACCAGGACGCTATGAAAATAATTCTGTTTAGCTGCGAGCTATTGAAGCTCGTTTGTAAGTCGTAGTAATGTCAATATTAGCGTTCCTTTCTCTTTGCCAATTAGAAACATTGCTAGTAGCCTTTAACCCAGGTTTATAGTCCCGTTGTTAAAATAAAGCGAGCCCAGTGTTTGGTCCCAATGCATTTTAAAGGACGTAGAAACTTGTTTACAACCTTACAATTATGAAGGCGACAACCGGCCGACCACGACGCATTCTGAATAACTTCCCAAAGTAATATTTGGTCGACTATTCTGGTACGACCATAGTTCAATATAGCTACAAATAACGATTTCAACTATTATTACTAAAAAGTAAATTTGAAATGTCAATTACAATTAAAAAAATCATACGCAAGACCTCGTAGAAATATGTAATTTGAAAAGAGTCGCAGAAGAGTAATTAAACAAACGTCCTCGTATGAAAGTCCTATCAATACTGAATACTTTATTGCGTTTCACAATGTCCTAGTATATACATGTATATAATATGTTAAAAGCAATTGAAAGACTAAAAAGCCACATAACAATTTCGCTGATAGTATTTTTTTCTGTTGTTACATGTGCGTAATTTACAGATACTGGTCTCAGTTTAGTCTCAACTGGGTGCTTTGTATTGATGTGTGTGACTTAAAAATATAATCACCGTTGTTGCAACAAGGTTGTGGAATGCATTACCTATAGAAATAAGAAAGGCTCAAACTGTAAACGCCTTCAAAGCAATGGTGAAAACTCCATCAAGAGGTATACTGAATTCATGTGACACTTTATCGTTATCATGTTTATTTGCAGAATATTGGTATGTATTTTCTCAGTATTTAATTTTATTATTCATGTTATTGCTTCGGTATATATGAAAATATATGTATATTGTAAAGCCTCCACCACGTGTAACGCGTGGAGTACTTCTTCTAAATCAACTGCGGCGTACTCCACCACGTATAAAGCTTGGGGCTTTAGGGTATCCGGTTTCGATAGGTACTAGCTAGAGGAGGAAAAGTGAAAGAGCAGGCAAACGCATTGTGCGATATAATCAGGATCAGATTGTTCATGTAACAATTATAACATCACACAAATTAATTATAAATAATACTTCTTGAATTATTCTGCGCACATTGGCCGTAAGTCGTCAAGACCGTCTTCTGTCCGCCGGGCGACTCCCTTGTCTTCAACATTATTTTATTCTTCATAAAATATTTCGAACGTGTTCTAAATTCGAGTTTGGTGCCACCAGTCTATGCCTCTCGCGTAGTAAAGAGTTATTCTTCCAATCGAAGGAGTATGCAAGCTGTGCGAGAGGTCCCGTCACTACAATATATAGATATATATATTTGTATATTTATATATGTATATTGTATGCTTATGTATAAGACTAGGTATATGTGTGTGTATATATGTAGTACACCGACATCTACTACTTAATTCTGAAACTAAATCCATCCTAAGGTTGTCTGGTAGAGATCGCTCTTAGCGATAAGACGGGCGGTCTTATCGCTAAGAGCGATCTCTACCAGATTGTACATAACATTAATATTAAGATCAATCATTGTAGTGTATGTATTATGGTGTACAATAAAGAATATTCTATTCTATTTTATTCTATTCTAGACTTCCTACTACGTCAACCAAAGGCCAGTGTAGTGTAAACTGGAAGCGATGTAACTAGTCCACGTTTTGCTCAGAATAATTAGTACACATATTCGTATCATAACACAAGGATAATATATTTATTGTTTCAAATTCCGTTGCGTTGAAAAACGATCTCTATCACAAGGGACGAAATGTTATTATCATGTGGAGAGTGATGTGTGAGAGATTCTCGGTAGAGGCTTTATGGTGTGGAATACGCTTTTATATTTGTCTATATCTCCACGTTGATTCCTAAGATATATTGGATATATATCTTAGTTTATAGAAAACTTAAGAAGATTGAGGGAACAGAAAAATCTAAAGCAAGAGTACCTTTATATATACATTTACTAGACTTTATAAACGGCTTTGTTCACGTGGTCAAGTCCACATGGACAGTTTTTTATACCAAGCAACTTATTTCTTAAACTTTCTGTAAGCAGAAGAACACATCGGTTTCTTCCATATTGTAAAAAGGTAGGACAAAACCACAAACACACTGTTGTCGGAATACTTATAGAGCTGGAGAGTGACATAAGACATTTTTATCGTGGTGAAATGCACCGTTCGGAATCACCTTACAACGAGGTCAATAATCAATATCATCATTAGCCCACTGCTGGAAGACGGCCTCCCCCAAGGAGCGCCAACTATCCTGGTCCTGGGCAATCAGCATCCATCCGCTAAGACTCATTTAAAATATACATATACAATGATACCATACCATAGTATATAAATAACTTACGATCACGTTTAATAGTTGGAAAACATTATTTGTTTCAACGTTTCTTCTGAAGGCTAGTTGTAGGAAATGTCAGCACCATCTAGTTCCGCCGTAACTAATTGACGTGCAAAAGTTTTTGAAAATATTTATTTTGTAAATATATCATTGATATCTTCATTATCGCCGACATATATTTTAGCTATTTGTGTGACTAGTTCAGCAACTAGTTAGGTACATAACTTTTGGGTGTGGTTACAATATTACCATCATTCAATACATTAATGTCCGGTTCCTTTAATTAAGAAACGATTCGTTTTGCTTACGGACGGTAAAATTTCGTTAAATTAGTCTTGTAAGCACTTTACATCAGACGGTATATACATATTATGTATTTGTTAACCAGATTTATGATATAAAAATAGACGTCAACTTATCAGCTATTCTATTTTTTATCACACACTTTTGAAAGCTACATAGATTAAATGCAATAATATTATATAACGTTATCTAAAAACGTATGATACATTATTATGTATGATACGTTATCAGATAACCACACAAAACAGTCTTTTGCAGTGACCTCGTGAATACACGTGAAAGGTAAATACAATAATTTGTTTGGACTGTTCTTAAATGAATATAAAGTAGAGCTCTATTTCGATATATAGCTACCAGCCTCGGTGGCGCAGTAGGCAGCGCGTAAGTCTCATAATCTTAAGGTCGTGAGTTCGATCCTCACCCGGGGCAAATGTTTTTGCTTATCTTATTCAAAATAATGTTAACTAAAAATATTAATGGTGCGGTTACTAAGGTTTTCATTAGTATATTTATAATTGTTTTTAAACTTTCGCGCTTTTGATACATATTAGATGTGTAATTCGGGACTGGCTTGTTGGCCTAGTGGTTAGTGACCCTGACTGCTATGCTACAGGTCGTGGGTTCGATTCGCACTTGAGTCTGGGTTTTCTTTGTGTCTGTTGTTTGTATGATTGTAAAGTCCCCCGCGACACAGGAGTTAATTCCTAATGCGGGAGTTGTCTTTTCAAAAAAAAAAAAATTGTGAACTTAATTGCGATAATATTTAAAAGGTACAATACCTCTTAGTTACCCGACGTTTCGATCGAACTGCACCGATTGTGGTCACTAACATATACCAAGAGGAATTGGAATAAGTATATTTATAACTGTAAAATGATTATTACAATTTATCAAAGGTCAAATTATTGTATTATTATTTAAACCTTTTCATAATTTTATTAAATGCCATTTTGTAAACCAGGCCTGTTGGTTTAGTGGTTAATAGTTAGTGACTGCTGAGCTAGAAGTCATGGGTTCGATTCTCTCCCAGGACTATTAATAAGTGGGACTATTCATTTGTTCTGTGTCTGGGTCTAATTTATCTATAATATGTATATATTTAGTAATATTTAAGTATCTTTATCAGCAGTCTGGTTGCCATAATACAGGCTCTGCCTGGTTTGGGATCAGACGGCCATGTGTGAGATGTGTGAAGTTATTATTATTATTGTATGTAGTTCTATTTATACATATTAAGTATAACTTGACGATTGTAAATCAATTATTGCTTGATAGAATTTAGTTGGTATTTTTTTTGAGAAAAATAAACATTATAATTTTAATATATATATTCAACAACATGAACTTAACTGTTCGGTGTAATACTGACTATTAACTAATTTAAAAATAAAAGGAAAATTCATGATCCAAAAGAATCACGATCAAAAAGATAGTGCCCAGTGTGACATTGCCGCTGCTGCGCCGCCACCTGTACGCTATGTTTACGCAACTTTGACAGCCCGCTGTCAAAGTTGCGATGACTGTCGTTGCAATCACACCGCCAGGATTTTGCCGACCACCACCTTGAGAAGTGGACAGGCTTTGCTGAGTAATGGAAAATTTTGTATTTTGAGATTATAAAAGTTTAGTGGAGGACAAATAAATTTTATCGTAAAATCTCGTTATCGTTTAAAGGCAAGCGTAAAAATTGTATATATATGCGTATAGGTATCTATAGTAATATTATACAGAGGTAAAGTTTGCGAGTTTGGATTTTCGGGGTATTAAATATTTTAGTGTTGAATTTTTTTATCAAGGACAGCTATAGGCTATATAACATTACGCTCCGACCAATAGGAGCGGAGCATCAATGAAAATGTTGCAAAAAATGGGAAAATTTACAAACGCAGACGAAGTTGCACGGGTCACCTAGTCGAGTAGTACCAGTAGATCGATAAAGTTGATATTTCGTAAGAGGGCTGATATGCGGACCTTCTAAAAATGTAATGTTAGAACTAATTTGAACATTTAATATTCTTGAATCTGAAGTATTTAGTTGCACTGGAGAAAAGAACCAGAAGGGTTTTGCATGATGCTATTTCCATATAATCAATATATAAACACCTCTCCATACAATAGAACACAGTATGTTTGTAATTTGTCCTCTGCGGTTTCAGTCGCACTGTCTAATTTTCAAAACGTATGAGGGACATTTTGGACTTTACCTATTTCGCATAGTGTCTGCGACGTACGTAATTGTGTTTCAACGTTTATGATGTATAGCGTAAAATGTTTGTGAGTTGTTTCATAATTTGTTTGTTTTAGTTGGAGAATTGCCTTTGGTTTATGATAAATCTAGTTTAATTATGATGAGTATTATGATTGAAAACGACAAATAAATGAAAGAATTAATTAAATGACTAAGAGTTCAATTCAGTGGTGCGAGACCACTGTAGATGAAGATTCATATAACACTGGTATCAAGTACTTCTTTCGGACAAAAGTTTGATACAAAATCTTAACTCTTCTAAGAGAGCTAAGATTTTATATCTAACTTTTTCCACTTATAACCTTTAAAAATTTATATATTTCGTAATTACGTCATATAAGCAACGACAGCGCCACCTGTCGGCGCTTGACGGAGTCAATGTTTAAAGGCCGAGCGGTGCGCCCGACACATCTTGTGCGGCAGTCGGACGGAGCGGTCGAATATTAAAACCGTCCCGTGTTCCTAGCGATATACGTAGCTAGCTATAGCCGTGTGTCTATTTGTAATACTCTAGTTAGAAGAACTATTGAGTATAATGATCATACCCCTCCGTTATATATAATTATACATATAAATTCACAAGGTTTTTAAATCAAAATTGATTACATAATTAACTAGAACAGATGTACCGAAATTCTGTCATAATTGCATACTTAGAGTATTAGTACCACCTTGTTCCAACATTTCAGAATAAAACTTCTACTCATAAAACATTAGTATTTTATTTGTCCAAAGCAATATTAAAATAAAGTAACAGTTTATTAAAATTTTAAGAAATCAAATTGAAAAGAGGAAATCGCGCCAAAAATAACATTCAAACTGATTTCCGATTTAAAACCTTTTCTTATGTTTGGAAGGCAACAGTCTGTGAAGCAAAGTATTACTTTTACACAGACAGTACGAGTATAACAGTGGAACTGTTTGACATAATTTCTACGGTCGCAATCTAGACATAATTTCCACGGTCGCAATCTACCACCAAACCACTCGGCGCCGACAGGGCGTTTATCCTCACACCTTGGGGTCTAAATGGTCGCCCATGGTAGGGTTCTAGATAAATTTTCTCCCGCAAACGCTGCGGCTGTGGAATGAACTCCCTGCCAAGGTTTTCCTAACGGACTACAGTATTCGTCAAAAAAAGGAAAGTATAGGCTTTTGACTTGGCAACGCGCCTGCGACTTCTCTGGAACTGCAAGTGTCCATAGGTTGCGGTAAACGGAAAGGGGCAAGATTTATTATAAAAAAAGGATAAAAAAGCTTATGGTACCATACCCCACAAAGATTGAAAGATAATCGTTCTACACCAACTTTTAAACTTTCGCGTTCCATGATATAATTATGTTTACACGGGAGTTTACGCGATCATGAAAAGGCATTACTTACCTCTGAATTGCCTGACGTTTCGACTAGGTTGTACTGGCCGTGGTCACAGTAAGGCTGACTGTTGCCTTTTCGTGATTGCGTGAATTCCCGTGTAAATATATAATTATAATCCATCTACATTTCAGCAAATAAAAAAAAAAACTGTCAGTCGTAAAAACATAACTTACACATTATAAATAATTATATACATACATACATATTTGTATCTGAGCGTGACGGTCACGCGAGTTTAGTGCTTTTTCCCCATACAAAAAGAGCCCAACGGGCCTAACTAATGTTATGATAAGCTTCAAAAGAACAAATAATTTTGATAAGAGTTGATAAAAGCCCCTCTCTGTCATAAAATTGAACTCGTACTTTACGTGGGAGAGCCATGCTTTGGCACGTATGGGCCGGCTCGCCTCCGCTCGATACCACGGCCTCACAGAAAATCGGTAGTGAAACAATGTTTGCATTGCTTTTCGCCGCGTGAGTGAGGTTATCGGAGGCCCTAACCCAACCCTCTCCCCTATTCCCGTCCGTCCCTTCTCCCCCTCTCCCGTCTTCCCGCTCTTCCCCTATTCCCTTAAATGGCGGCAAAGCAGTTGTGACTCTTGAGTTAGAGGTATCCATGGGCGGCGGTAATCATTTACCATCAGGTGACCCGTCTGCTCGTTTGCCCCCTATACCATAAAAAAAAAAAGTACTCCAATCCAAAATATTGTAACAACAACGAGCGAGGGATAATGCTCTAAACATGAAAGAGTCTTATTTAAATTTTTCTCACTTTATCGAAGATTTTCGTCATATTCTATCAAAAATTTCTGGAAGGATACCAATAAATGTGATCTTTTTATAGACTTCATCAATTTTTTTGAATAACTTTTGTTGTAGAAGCTATAATATAGAGACGGTTTAAAGGTATGTCTTCTTGTACCATCCAATTTTCCAACTCTGCTTTGTCATCATTTCAAATTTGTTTGTCACTTTTAATTTCTATATTTCTCTAACCTAATTAAATGATTATAACTAAAAACTATTTTCTCCTTCTACATCATCGTTAGCTGTATGGGTCTGAATGACTTCATTTCATCCATCTTCTTATCGTCATATCTCATCCTTTATTACAAGCTAACTCTCTTAGATTGTGATCAAGTTTCTTTTAGATACTTTAAGTAAATCCATGGTAAAAGCATAGTCCTATCAACCTATATATAGTAGTACCTATCAACAAAATGAAGAAAATTATCTCCTTTTATGCGATTCTCTCGGAGTCAGGTTCCAAGTAATTACTATTTTACTGGAGATCATAAATTCGAAATGAGTGTTTTAATGCTAGGTTATTGTTTTATGGAATACTTAGTTATCTTAGGTCGATGATCAGAGACGAGTGGTATTCTGTGATGTATGATTTCAGATATGTATGTTGTTTTAGTATAAATTGGTGGGTAATTTTCAGCAAACCGTATTTGTGTGTTTTCCTAAGTTAATATGTATTGCATATAATATTTATTGCAGTAAAAATGCTAATTGAATAACTTAATATGTTTTAAAGGGAAATATTGAGCAAGTGCGGGATTTACGAGGTGCGAACGTCTCATTTTGACGTAACCTAACATGGTATAGAACGAACTAAAATTATGAATATTTACTCTTACCTCAAACGCAAAAGCAATAGGTATCATAAAAAAAGAATTATCACTAAGGACGCGTTCCCACTATTGTAACGATAGATAGTCGTCCTTTCTAAAGCGTGGTGGATTCAATATTTACATGGAGTTGTTCACATACATTACTATTATCTATCGTACACGTCTTTTTTTGCTGTATAGCTAGACTGTCAAGACAATGGGACCATCTAAACAACAGTGTGGAACGATAAATAAAACGTCAATATTAAGACAAATAATATTCGCGACTATCTATCGTAGCTACGATAAAAATGTCCTAAACCCTTCTTTACTTCGCCTGCTTTTTTAAGTCATTAAAATATCATTGTTATCCATGGTAAAGTTAGTGTGTGTTAGCTACCGGCTAACGTACACTACTAACGTTTAAAAGCACGTAGAGGTGACTGGGTGACAAACGACTACCGTGAAACAGTAAATTGTCGTCACGTTCCAGTGGGAACAGCCTAGACATGACAATCGTTCAACGATAAAATTTCGATGACGCAGTGAGAGCGTCGTGAAAATGGGAACGGCTAGACACGGCAGCCTTCCAACAGTAAAAAAGCATTATGACACAATGGGAACGTGGCCTTAGAATTTGTATTTAATTTTGCATCGTTATATCAAAATCTGTAGGTGTTTTTAGCCTTAAGCAACATTTCAATACTATTTTTTAAAAATTAAAATATGCTTTTGGGTATAATGAGGTATGGCTCCAAAATATAACTATATAATATACACATATTTTTACTTTACATATTTCATCTTTGGCGTAGTAAGGATATATGCATAATATACTTACTTCTCCAGATGGGACATATGCGAATTAAATCAGGAGTCAGTCATAATAAGTCAATCGTGAAGCTAGTTGCCTGTTCCAATAAGTAAATCCTATGGAGAAGAAAAGGCAAGAGATTCCAAGGACACTCTTTTTAACATGTGTTCAATTTTCTGAACACATTGCCAAAATATAATGTGGTAACGCTTAAATATAAGCGTAAATGAAATGTGAGGATAATGTAACCTATTGTTATAATATTCAAACAGACGCCCAAAGACTACTATAAAGTTCGGCCAATGGCACCCATTCATGAGCATGACGCACACGACAACCTTTTGCTTATAAGATTTTTGTCTCTTGGTTTTATCTGAAATGTAAGTATACTATACAAAAATGGAGATCTAAACTTAATAAATTTGAATTTGCTAGTCTTATATAAAATAAATTTCTACCATCGTAAAACGTTATCTGCAGAAAGCTTAAAATATTACACCAGCAATCACTAACTAAAGTAGACAAAATAAACGCCGTTATTTAATTTTGAGCTTTGCCTTCGAATACTTAAGTCACCAGTTCGTTGAAGTAAAATTATATTCTGTTTTGAACAGATAAGTTTAAAATCAGGTGGATGTTTCATTAAACATTATAACCGAGTGTTTGTATTAAAAGACTAACTATTAGGTATGCGACACATCCCGAGATGCTTTGTATTTTATGTGTTTCGTCAAAATGGTTTATCGGAGGATAGTGGATCACAAAGGCAATTATACTTTTATTGATCACTCACATGCAATATGTTGTCACGTTGTACTAAGTAGTATTTGTATTACCTAGTGTTAAGAATTAGTTAATGATAGAAGATTTCAGACAACACAGACGTTTACTTATTTAACACTAGCAGTGCCCCGCGGTTTCACCCGCGTAAGTCCCAATCCCGTGGGAATATCGGGATAAAAAGTAGCCTATATGTTAATCCAGGTCTCCAGCTATCTACATACCAAGTGTCTGTTAAGTAGTTTTGGCGTGAAAGAGTAACAAACATCCATTCATCCATCCAAACTTTCACATTTATAATATTAGTGGGATTGTGTAACCTTATATATATATATATATATATATATATATATATATATATATATATATATATATATATATATATATATATATATATACCATATATATACCTATATATATATACCATACTACACTACATACATGGCAAAATGACATGATTGTTGCCGACCAAAATTTCCAATAGATATCAACTTTTGATGATTTCGTACATCACGTAGAAGGCTACGAGTACATTTAATAAATTTTCTATTCTCTTGTCACTAAGACTAATACAATTCGTTTTGAAACCATGTATATTAAACAGCTGTGGCACAATTTATCAATAGCGCACCTTTTAAAACCAATGCCTAGACGAAGCCTATAAGACTTATATAGAAAGTATACCAACAAAATGAACACAATCCCGACATCACGTTTTCCTACTACAAGTAAATCACTGTGTCATACAACAAATCTTCGTTACATGGCTCACTAATCCCGACACAGTGCTACACAATATAACCCAACACATCTATGGTAACACGTTCTAACTCTTCAACAGTGTGAAAATAAATTCAGCGACGAAGCACATAAATTGTTGGTGTCATCCATCAATTAGAGGTAGCTAAGTATGCATTATATTGGCATGTGTAGCACATGGAAAACGACAGAACTGACAAAGAGACGTTATTAAATTAGTTACGTTATATGTTTCGGTGTAAATATTACAATACAATATTAGTCGTTACACCGAAATATTTGATCTATATTCTTAGCAACAGTGATAAATCTTTCATCTTTCTTTATTTATTGTTCAAAATAAAAACATTACAATTTTTTAAAGCAATGATCCACTCGCTTAAACCACGTAAGTTTTTATGCGAGCGGGAAATGACCCGTTATTTTACACACATTTCTAAGCAAACATAATTAATACAACAATTTTACAAGCGTTGCAAACCGCGCTTCCGTAAGCCTGAAGCTTTTGCAAGCGCTGCTTGTTATGTTGTCTATTAGATACTTTTGCTGAATTCTTAAATGCTCTTAATCCCGACGTTTAATTTTTCCAAAAAACAGTCAAATTACACATTTTACGCTATACGCTGTCAAAGTTCGAACGTCCCTATTTAAAAACTCTTTATACATACAAAATTACATTTTGAGAGGACAATTAGACGAAGTTTAAAATTGACTCCCAAAGTTTTGTTTACACGGTAACAAGCAAAGCCAATGGAAGCGTGTTAAAATCAGTCCTGACCTGTAGTGTCTTTTTCAAATAGAAACAAAGTTACATTTTTAGCTGCAAATCGTCCATAGCTTTATCAACCTGTCTGCACAACTATAAAGTTGGCAAGCCTTTCTACACTTTGTGGATCCACAGCTTCTTAAAGTTTAAAGTGATAAAGTTTCAAAGAGGTGTAAGTATATTAGGATTTTGTTTTACAGTTTTTCATTTCTGAGAATTTTACTGGACGTGTATTCGATAAATATTTTTAGTTTTGTTGGAAAAATATTTACATTGAGCATTAAACTTAAATGGGTAGGTATCTTTTGCTATGGGTACTTTTGTTTGTGGTTCGGATATTGTGCTGATAACCTGATATTAACTCTTTTAAAAATATCTCCTTTCACGAGAGCTATTAGAAATTACATAAGGAGTTGAAGATCTAGACAGAAAGAAACTCTGCAATATTGTTTAAAGTTGATTTTAGTAAAATATTCTTAAAAAAAAAAAAATACAAACTTTGTCAAACTTTGTGAAGGTCAATCATTTCTACACCATAGTCATCGTTAATATTCTAAATAATTATATAGTTATGTACAATAATGCCATAGCCTAACAGAATAGAAGGGCCTATCTTTTGAATCCAGGGTAATGACATAAATTTCAAATAACTTAGACATTATCTATCATACTTGACTATTAGTAGTGTTCCATATTCGTGAGCCCGTTAGCCCAACCCCAACTAACCAACTTGCCCGGTCTATCGGTTCTGAACACACAAAATGTAGTGGCGATGACATAAATTGTCCTGTTATCGCTTTCCGGCCCACTTGACGTCGTGTGCGATCGTTACGCGAACAATTGCGGTCGAGCCGAAACGTTAGTGGCCATTTTATTGTAGCATCACTATGGTCTATGTAGTTGAGGATTTGATATGTGTTTAAAGGATGCAAGCTATTGAAATGACTATTTACTTTGGTATTTGCTTATTGAAATTCGGGTAGGTGTTTGAATTTAGAATCAAACTTTTGTATCGGCTACACATACAAAGTTGGATAAAAGAATATTGTCTAACTTTTGTAATTCAGATCAAATTGTTATATATTACTACCTTGCAGTCGACTTGCTAACGTGAAGTTTTTGTTAATGTTATATCGTTTATATAACCACAGAATAAAGAAAAAAAATGTAAAGAATTTGACGTCTATGTTATTTGACTGCATTGTTTCTATTTTGTATTCTGAAGCATTGTAGTGATTACAAAAATACACAAATACCTATTCTTCTAATAGGAACTTACTTAACACATAAATAAACAATAAAAAGTATTTATTTTTATTAACTTACTTCTATACTCTATGATTCTCTTTAGAATACGACTTAAAAATTTGTTGTTTATTTTTACAATAGTAGCAGTTAGACCCATAATGTGTCATCATTAGCACGATATTATATTCTGTGATGTAAGATCAAAGTGAAAAAGAGCAAAGACTTGAGTTATATGCAGAAGAAGTGATAGCCTGCGGTAGCACAGCTGCTTGAGTTATATCCGGCTCAGGGACGAGTGTGTGAGTGCACAGTCATTCCTTTTTATGGTATTTAACAGAGAAAGCGCAATAAGGATCAGTCAAGTTTTTTGATAAGTATGCAGATTTTTAGCTATAAAAAAAAACAATAAATACTGTGTTTAATTTTTTTTAATCGGATCAAAAATGACCATGATACAGAGATTTTAGTGCACCAACTCTCTTATGACTCTTGAGTTACAGGTGCCCATGGGCGGTGGTAGTCATTTACCATCAGGTGACGCGGCTGCTCGTTTGCCTTTATACAATAAAAAAAAGAGGTCCCCTGAGCGGGTGGGTGATTTTGTCATGTGATAAACGCAATCTGTGATTATGTGTAAAAGCGCGCCTGCGGCCGAGCGCCCGATACCTTACTGTTGAGTATTGTTTTATTTGTAGCCTATGATATACAGTCAGAGGCGAATGTTTGTTGTACCAAATTTTTTTAATATATATTTTTCCGAAATGCATTCGGATAAAATGGTCAAACAATAGTTTTCGTCATAGTCAACTTCGTGTATAGCTAAAGATTTATCTTGTTCAAACTGAGGGCTCAGTTGAGTTTGTGCTTTGCACTTGTTAGAAGTAATATTTGAATGATTTAAATAATCCAGAAAAATCTCATCCTCAGAACACGCAGTTAAAGTGGATAAGTAGGTACCTATTTGAGGTACTCAGTAGGAGTAGGTATGTATAGACTTACTTACCTTTTCATTTTATCCCTACAAAACCGACCTCCATAATAGGTAACTACCTACTCGTATCTATTTAGATATCAATAGATACTCAATATTAATAAAAATACTGTTATACTAATAATATAAAAACTAAATAATTTACATGCCACGACATGAGCGAAACGGTGAATAATAAATCTGAACCAAACTAGCGATTTTGCACGGGTGGCGGGTGCGATACGCGATGTGTGACGTCATCATACCAAGCGCGACTCCGAGCAAGTGTTTCGAAATAGCCGAAAAGAAAACTTTAATAACTTTGTCATTTCTTGTTGGATTTGAATCATTTAAAAAACTAAATGATCAGAATGTTATAGCGCATACGCTCTAATATTTAGAAATATAATATTTTGTTATGTAACTGATCCTCATTGAACCTATGGAAAGTGTACAAACATATTAGTATTACTAATGCTTAGTTTTTGAAGGGTCTTTTAGATAACTGACGCTACCATTTCCACTTATTGTAAAAAGCAACCTGTACAAAATTTTTATATGACGGGGATAGTTACATGTTGAAATTACAATTACAAAAACTGATGCCTCCCTGAGAGGACAATAAAAATTCCGCCGCATTCTACATTTTAATTTCTGCCATCTATACACCCTTTTTTTCCTTCATCCACACATCCTTTTAGCTCTAGCTATCTAAAGCCAGCACCAGTGTTGCAATCTAATTTTCTACAGTCGTGAGAAGTTTTCATATAATGTTATTCGGTGTGAGCAAAATTTTCGAGTTTCAAATATTATCATCGGCGATTTATTAGTACTAGCTACAACATCATCTAATCGCTTTACGTTATAAATGAAATAAACATTTTAACGTTATCTTAACGCGTGAGTTCCTTCACGATAGAAACTAATGTAATTTTGTACGTGAAAGGAATTTTTACGTGCTGGAATCGCTTCCAGAAATCTAATAACCCAGACGCCTACTTACAGACGATACTTAGAACAAATTAGATTTTTCTCACCTATTTATATGGCTTGACAAAAAGGAAGTGTTACGTAGAGTTGTGTTGTCATATGGGGATTAAAAGAGTATCCACCAGCACACGGAAAAAATTACTGAATCAGAAAAGGTTTGGGAAAATCATGAAAATAGAAACTAAGATTCTAGAATTTTATCTTATTCGTTTTTAGATTTTACTTAATTAGTTATTTGGTTTAAAATAACTTTCATCATCCCTGTAGATTAAAAAGTGTCCCAAAATTTACGCAAGATTTTAATTAAATAAAAATCTTAGTTTTTTAGTATTTTGATTGTTATTTTTTTTTTTTATTAGAAAGTACATAAAATAGGGTTATTTATAGAATAACACATCGGGCAAATGGCCTCCACGACTTTGCTGGCATATACACAGTCTTTTGTCGAATGGATGAATTTCGTTGATGCAGCGCAGAATTTCTACATTCTCAAAGATCTTTCTACATTCAAAAATATCTCCATTATTGGCGATATAACCTTGGGTATTTCCCCTGATAAAGTTTCTAGAGCACAAACAGAGTATCTTAATCTGTGTTCCTTCCATGGTCTTCTGCCAGCGCATACTTTGCCTACGAGGCATGGCAGGACATGCCTTGACCATGTGATTCTAAAAACCAAAACAGCAGCTCTAACTTTAGTACTAGATTAAATCACGGATCACCGAGCGGTCCTTCTATGTCTTAAATATAAACAAAAAAGAGACCTTGCTTCCTTTAACATGAACAAAATAAAAAAGGAAAATTTATACACAGAATTAGCCCACATAAATTGGAATCCAATTTATAACACTCCCGACGCTAATCTCTCAATGGAATTGTTCATCACCACTGTCCAAAAGGCTATAGCAAATAATTCGACCACCGCAAAGTTATCTAGAAGAGACAGATCGATAAAACTGTGGAGGACATCGGGTTTGTTACGTTGTATGAGGCATATATAAAAAAGTACGAAAATCTCCCAACAACGAAACTCTTAAATTAACCTACACTAGATATAGAAATTTCTGTAACAAGCTTATAAAAAAACTTAAAGTAACCTATGAGACTAACCTAATTAGATCAGCAGGTAATAACAATAAAAAATTATGGGATGCAATTAAGAGCATCGCCAACATTCCCAAAATTAAAAATACTGCTTCGGAATTATTGAACAGGGCATGTCCAAAAACATCGGTTGAGGGGGTGAATGAATACTTCACCTCAGTTGGCAAAACTTTGGCTGAAAATATCTTAACATGTAGGAATACCCTTCATCTCAATTATCTCTCAATCCAGCAAAACAGGTCACTAAACTCTTTTGTGATATTGGACACAGATGAGGCGGAAGTGGAGCGACTGATCTTATCCCTTAAAAGTGTCTGTTCTGTTGGCTGGGATTCTATACCTAATTACCTTCTAAAATAAAATATTCCGGTGCTGTTCCAATTATGACACATATTTTCAATCTCTGTCTGCACGGGGCCATATTTCCTACTGTATTGAAGAAATCTGTGGTCCTCCCTATCTATAAATCTGGCCATAAAGACTACATTACGAATTATAGGTCAATTTCTATTCTTCCCTCGGTTTCCAAGATACTGGAGCGCATTATAAATAGTAGACTGATAAAATATTTGGAAAGAAATAACCTACTTTGAAATAATTAATTTGGTTTCAGATCAGGTAAATCAACTTGTGATGCGATCCATGAGCTTGTAGACTACGTGGTAGGGAATATTGAGGCAGGTAGGAAAACGATGGGTATTTTTTTGGATCTGGCCAAGGCCAACGCTTGGAAAAATCATTTCATATGCAGATGATACTGTGCTCTTATTCACAGCTGATGATTGGGAGGAGGTATATAAATTGGCACAGGCTGGCTTTAATACAGTGTGCCATTGGCTCAAAAGAAATAGCCTGACTTTAAATGCAGAAAAAACTTTCTATATGCCATTCTCTATGCGTAATACTGCGTTAACGGCCGCATCGGCAAGGCTGATCGCTCACGTCTGCTGTAACAACCAAGCGTGCCTGTGTCCCTCCCTGACTGCCACAAACGTGGTTAAGTATTTTTGCGTAATGGTAGATAGAAATCTTTCACTCCAAGTCCATGTAAACTTGATTACTTCGAGGTTAAGAAAGTTGATATATCTCTTTAAAAACATTAGGCATGTAGCAGATTTTAAATTGTTTAAACAGATCTATTTGGCGCTAGGGCAATCTGTAGTAGGATATTGCATTACTGTTTGGGGAAAAGCACCTAAAACCACAATTAAACCTCTCGAAATAGCTCAAAGAGCTATAGTGAAAGTTAGCACTTTTCGCCCCTATTCATATCCCACCGATCTTCTATTCCACTTTTGGGAAGTCCACTCAGTTCGCCAGTTATTTATTCTCCTTACTCTCATGAAACAACACTCAAGCTTTAGCTATGATGCAACTGCCATTAGTTCCAAGAGACGCAAAGAAATAGTTTTCCGTGATAGACCAAGATTTAAACACCAATTTGCAAATAAATTCTTTCCCTTCTTAGGTCCGTACCTCTATAATAAAATTAACAAAATTATTGACATACAAAGCTTAAATCGTAAACAATGTAAGATTGAACCAGTTAATTATTTAAATAAACTCAATTATGATGAAACTGAATACTTACTCATTCCCTCAAAATAAATGTAATAGAATCACACTCAACCTCCTTCACACTACACACATGGAGGCTAACACTCCACAACTGATTGTATCTTATAATAATAAATCTTATATTTAATTTTTGTGTATCTGACATACAATTTTACGATCATAGTTATAATAATGGATTATAAAATTGCTATATTATGGAAGGCGCTGCTGTCTGAAGCACAGATATTAAGTTATCTAGTTCAGACACAGATGCCCCACGTAAAAGAGAAATGTTATAAATATTATCAATGTAAATGTAAATGTAAATGTAAATGTAAATGTAAATGTAAATGTAAATGTAAATGTAAATGTAAATGTAAATGTAAATGTAAATGTAAATGTAAATGTAAATGTAAATGTAAATGTAAATGTAAATGTAAATGTAAATGTAAATGTAAATGTAAACGTAAATGTAAACGTAAATGTAAACGTAAATGTAAACGTAAACGTAAACGTAAACGTAAACGTAAACGTAAACGTAAACGTAAACGTAAATGTAAATGTAAATGTAAATGTAAATGTAAATGTAAACCGAGTGTAGAATAGAGAGAGTATGGAAGCTGAAAATGTCTCATGCAGTAATTGAATTGTTTCAAGGGCTGTATGACATATGGCACCATTGAATCCACATAATGGCCAAATTAATATCATCATCATGTTATCATGTAGCAATATCGAGCACCAGTAACAGTCACTGCTTGAATAGCTAAATTTTCAAAAAACCCTTCCCTTTCCCCCACTGCCTCCCTTTTCTCCACCCTCCCCTCTCCCCCTCTTCTCTCCCTCCCTCTACTCCATTCTTTAAGGTCGGTAGCACACTTGTGACTCTCGAGTTACAGGTGCCCATGAGCGGCGGTAGTCACTTACCATCAGGTGACCCATCTACTCGTTTGCCCCTATACCATAAAAAAAAAAACTGTCAGTCGTAGGACTGCACATCAGAAGTGAAAACATAACTAACACATGTCATCTGAGCGTGACGGTCACGCGAGTTCAGTGCTTTTTCCCCGTACCAAAAGTGTCCAACGTGCCTAAAGAAGTTTTCACTTAAAAAGAACGTTATGGCTGCATTTGTTAAAATGGAGTCTTATAAATGGTATAACTAAGATTATAAATGTCGTTGTTAATATAGGTAATAAAAAAGATTAGCAATAGTACATGTGATAAATAGTTGTAGTACTAGATATGCCACACAATTGGTTTATTTAATAAACCTATACTAACAATCACTAGAATCTTATATTTACGTACAGTTTTACTAAAACTTAGTGTTTTTAAGAGCAATCTTGAGTACATTATGACAATATGAGTCAACCCTCGGTTGCTTCAGCTTAAAACTGTCCCGAAGTTTTTCACCATAATCCCGAATTTAAGTTTTCTATTTCCCTATAAAAATATTGAAACGGAGCGGGGACCGAATATTTACATTTCATCCGGTGATTATGTAAATATGAGTTGCAAGAGTTAGTTGAAATCTTATTTGCATACGCGAAGTTATAGTTTAGCAGCTACTGGGATGAAATTTTACTATGGATTATCCTTTCCCCTAAATATTGCCACATATTGGAATCAACTTCGAATCGAAATACTTTTGCCCAAATATACAGTTTTTCAGAACATTCTTCTTATGAGCTCAGTTGACCTGAAAAACCCTTTCTTTTTCTTTTTAGGGTTCCGTACCTCGAAAGGAAAAAACGGAACCCTTATAGGATTACTTTGTTCTCTGTCCGTCTGTCTGTATGTGTGTCAAGACCCTTTTTTTATAGTATAGGGGCAAACGAGCAGATGGGTCACTTGATGGTAAATGACTACTGCCGCTCATGGACACCTGCAACTCAAGAGTCACAAGTGCGTTTCCGGCCTTTAAGGAAAGCGGGAAGTGGAGGGAGGGAAGGGTTGGAGACAACCTCACTCACTCGGCGAAAAGCAATTCATTGCTTCACTGCCAGTTTTCTGTGAGGCCGTGGTATCACTGCGGTTGAGCCGGCCCATGCGTGCAGAAGCATGGCTCTCCCGATCAGATCAGATCAGAATCTGAAGAATCCTTATAACCTAATATTATGTAAGATAATACTTCCGAAAATTTCTGTTCGATTTAAAAATTTCTACATGGGGCGCGTCTGCAACAAAAAAAAATGCCGGCTAGTAGTTCCTAAGGATGGCCTAAGGAATTACTATCAGGCACTGTTTTTTTATGGTGGGTAGAGTCCAAGAGTAGGGATAATGTTGTCGACCGGAGGCCCTAAACATTCCCCACCTACTCCTACCTACTCTTACCTACTCCTTAAGGGCAGGTAACGCCCTTGAGAAAATATGTTACATTGTTAATATTCCAAAACTATCTAGACTATTATATACCCAATATGGCTAGGTATGCGAGACAGAAATTCTAATATCTAGTCCATCTTAGTTTACTTTAAAATGTGTACATGAATTAACGAGTTGAAAATGTAACTGTTTTGGTTATTCTTGTCTGTTTCGGTACGAAACAACAAAAACATATTTATTAACATGAAATATCTGGAAGGAGTTTTTGATATAAATTGGTTATGACGTCAAATCCTTGCTGTTTTACTGAACTGTCATGAGATGTGAATCGTATTTCCTGAACATTACATAAAAAAGTAAGTAAATAATTAATTACTAAAATTAAGTAGTTGTTAAATTAATTAAAGGTAACATTTTTAGTTGGACAGCAGTTCGTGAGCAAACCTTATTCAATGTGATACGCCAATTTATACATATACGCAGCTTCTTGGTTTTAATGATAATATATAATCTCTGTTCCACCGGTGGGTTGTCATAGTTGTCGTAGTGGTGCACAGTGATGGGATCATGGTTTCAGACTTTATAATCATTGATAATTATAAGTTACCTACAATTCCTTTCGAAGATGAGATTGAAAATAGTCAGTGATAGGATTGTGACAACAGAAGAAAGTAGTAAGTAGTGTCCACCCAGAAAAACAGTGTGAACAAAAATTTTCAGAATGGAAATGTGAAAGTATTGTTCCAGTCTACTCAAGCCAGTATCGATCAAGTATTACAAATACAGAACGATTAACTGTAACTGGCTATTAATGCTTTTGGCATTTTTGTGGGCCATGAGTTGGGTAATCTTCCATTTTGTGTGTGAAATACTGAATTTTAACGCAATATCGCATTTGCAAACCCCATCTTTCCACATATCGCCACCCGGCAAACAATGTGTCATATCACATGTTAGGTAGGAACGTTTTGACATCTTTATAGCATTGAATTGCAAATGTTGCATTTAGTCTGCTATAAAAACATCGTTATTAGCTTTACTGTTTCACTGAGCTGTTTTGTTCAATTCACCGGCACAACAATCGTGTATTGTATTATGACCCTTTTTTTGCCGGGTGGCGATATGCATAATACGATGATATGTATGGGCATCTATACGTCTGTAGTTAAAACAGTAAAGCTCATATTTGTTATCCACGTGTCACGGGGTGGGTTCACATCGGTAGTGGACTGAGTGGGGTTCAAACCCGCAACCACTTGATCGTTAGTCCATCGCCTTAGCCTTTATGCTAAGGCCGCTTCCATGATATGTCCTTGGATATGTGCAATTCACACTCACTTTTCTATTATTGGTGAAACAGATGGCACTTAGTGGAGGAGGGTGCATCCTTTTTACATAAGTAAGTGACAATGTTTACGAATCTTTCCAAACATATATCATAATACCTAAATCCTTCATTTCAACTAAACCAATTACAGCTATTTTTGCATTGTCAGGAGTAGGAGGCAATCAAAATTAGTCGGTGGTGAAGCTAATTGCCGGTGTCAATCTATAGATCCTAAGGAAAAGAGCAGGAAACTCTAAGAGTACTCTTCGTCAACATGGTACCTGTATTTCACAACAACTTTACAATCACCACCAACCTGTATTTTACAAAGTAATAAACTCTAAATATTATTAAAATTACACTGTAAGAGTATTTTTCACGTCCTGTTTTAGCAACATTTATTCTTGTTCCAACAAGACCCGTCTTTTCAACATGTCGCCTTCATTTTCCAATCTTTTATTTCTTCTTTTTAACAGTTCAGCACACTTTGTTCAGAAAAATGGTTTAACAAAATATATGTGCCTCTTTCACCCTCGAACGTGGTGTGAAGATAATTTATAGCAAAAAATACGGTTTTAAGAGCGATTTTTTGAGTATTTCTGTTGAAATGACCACTAGTAGTGCTAATGTGATTTCCTTGTTTGGGGTCACATAGTATTTCAAAATGTAAGAGTTACGGCGGTTTATAATAACGCTTAAGCTTCTTTGGTATTGCTAAAAATGATTGTTTAAATGATATGTAAGTACGTACATACGTATAATAATACAATGATAATTATTTTTGTTGCATAAGTAGGAACGTTGTTTATATGCGAGTTGAGCTTTCATCTCCGTAAAAATATTTTGCTTCCTTGCTTGGGGACTAACGCCATAGTTCGACGAACAAGGTGGGAGCCAAAAAAACAAACATTTACAATATTTTGATAAAAGGGAGAGAGAGAGAGAGAACAGCACATTTATGTTCAAATTGGAACCGCTTACTGCAAAAGTAGTTTCATCGTACAGAAAACTTCGGATAACTTCGAATGCTATCAGTGTAGTAAAAAATCTAATGGATGGTGTCTCATTCTCGTGTGAGGAATGAGATTATTCTTCTAGAACAATTTAATTAAGCGCCTAGTAGGATTAAGCGGAATTGTTATCTATGAATAAATGTATGCTTTTTAATTCTAGTGTACTCTGTTTATATTAAATGATAATGATCTAGTGTAGTACAAGTAAAACCATTTTTTTTATGGTATAGGGGGCAAACGAGCATACGGGTCACCTGATGTTAAATGATTACCGCCGCCCATGGGCACCTGTAACTCAAGAGGCACAAGTGCGTTATGAGGTGGGAATAAGGGGAAGAGGGGGAGAGTGGGGAAGAGCGGAAGATGGGAGAAGGGGGTTAGAGGGGAGGAGAGGGGGAAAGAGGAAGGACGGGAATAGGGAATAGGGGAGAGGGAAGGGTTAGGGCCTTTTTTTTTTTTGTTGGGCGTGTGGAAACCCCCTCGGGCCGTCACCCCACCGGGGTTTTCGGACTAAAACCACACGGTGTGCCGTACTGCGCCTTAAGTAGGAGGGATCCGGAAACAGCTTTTAAATTTATTAAGACATCCGGACCCCCCCTGGCGAATGCCCGCAAAAGCGCGGGCGCCACCTTCGGGTGAAAAAACCTCTCAATTAGGCGACGTCCAGGCACACGCGGACGCCGCCTCCTCGCGGGGGGCCATTATAGCGGGTGAAGGGGAAAAACCCGTCCCGTCCACCCGCGGCCACACTCAGGGCGGCATGAGGCGCTGGTAGGCACGCCTCCGTCGCCCGGTTCGCCGGCGGCGAATTAGATCCGAGTGGAATTCGTCCTCCCGGACCCTTTCCTTCTGCGAGATGACTTCCTCACAGAAGGTAGCGACCGCGGTAAAATTCCTGTCGCTACCGGCCATGGAGCGTATGACAGCCGGTAGCGACAGATCCACTCCGATGACTGCAGTGAGGGCCCGACGCTGCGCCAACTGGGGCAAACCGCCAGCGTGTGCTGAGCCGAGTCCTCACTGCAGTCGCAGTGGTGACAGGCGGGACTCAATTCCCTCCTAGCGACCGAGTGCAGGTACTTCCCGAAGCAGCCGTGCCCGGAAAGAACCTGCGTCAGTCGGAAGGAAAGGGTCCCGTGCTGCCGCCCTGCCCACTCGACGATGACCGGCTGGAGCGCCTCCACGGCGGCAAAGTCAGCACGTGGAGCCTCCAGCCGGGACGACCAACGAGCCATCGTGGCTCGGCGAGCGGCCTCACGCCACTCGCGTACCTCTTCGGGCGGGGGCCGACTGCCGCTTCCCGCCCGGAACTCAGTCGTCCGCCGATAAACTTCGGCGAGCACTTCCGCCTCCAAATCCCACGGGGGAGTCCCGGCCAACGCGCACGCCGCCTCCGTCGACACGGTGCGGTAGCCGCGTATGGCTCTAACCGCCATAACCCTCTGAGGGCGCCAGAGGCATGCCCTATTCTGGGCGGTCAGAGCCCCCGCCCACACCGGTGCACCGTACAGTGCCATTGACCGGACAACCCCCGTGTAGAGCCGTCTCGTAGCGACGCTGGGTCCACCCAAATTGGGCAAGAGTCGCCCAAGGGCGGACGCAGCGCCGACCAGCTTCGGAGCAAGCTGTCGGAAGTGCTCGTCGAAGAGCCACCTGCCGTCGAGGATCAGGCCCAGATACCTTATGTGGGCCCGAACCGGTACGAGGACCGAGTTGACCTCGATAGAGGCGCCAGGGGGTGGACCACGACGGGGCCCATGAAATAAAAGGGCCTCCGTCTTTTCCAGGGCCACCCGCAAACCCAGCGCCTCGATGCGCCCAACCACCAGAGAGACTCCCCTGGTAGCCAAGCGCGCCGCCTCCTGAAAGTTCACCCCCCGGGCTGTGACCAGTGTGTCGTCGGCGTAACAGATTACGCCCAGCCCGGGGGGGAAGTCGCCTCGAAGGGCCCAGTCGTACCCCATGTTCCACAGGAGTGGTCCAAGGACAGACCCCTGCGGAACACCGCACGACATGGGCCGACGACTAAAAACTCCGTCTCGGTCCTCGTTCATGACGGTACGCTCCTCTAAATAGTCTGCCACCAGCCGCCTCAGGTACCCTGGCACTCCGTGATAGTGGAGTGCTTCCCTGATGCAGCTAAATGGCAGACTATTGAACGCGTTGGCGATGTCCAACGACACCGCCAACAGCACGCCGCCACAGCTCACTACCTCTTTGGTCACGGCCCTCAGGCGCAACACAGCACCGACCGTCGAACGCCCCGCCCGGAAACCGAATTGGGCGTCCGACAAATCGGGGCCGACCTCGCGAAAGTGCCGGACGATGCGGGCAGAGAGGACCCTCTCAAACAATTTACCCACCACGTCCAGCAACACGATGGGCCTGTAGGCCGCAACCGAGTCGGTAGGCCGTCCCGGCTTCCTTAAAAGTACCAGCTTCCCGCTCTTCCAGCAGTCAGGGTAGCGTCCGGATGCCAAGCTAGCGTCGAACACCTCCCCGAGGCGGTCGGACATGTGGTCGAGGGCCAGGGCCAACACTCGGGCAGGGATCCCGTCTGGCCCGGGGGCGGTGTTCTTGGAACGGATCCGTAGAACAGCCGCCCCGACCTCCGCCTCCGTGACGGGCGGAACACTATGATCCTCGTCCTCCCCGTCGTCTCCGGCCAAGGACATTGACGGGGGTACGTGCTCCACCCGTTGCGGGAAAAGGCCCTCAACCACTTCCTGCAGGAAGCTGGGCTGGAGAGTCTCCGTAAGGGGGGGACCCGACGCGCGGAGCTTTTGTTGCGCCGCGCGATATGGGCGACCCCAGGGGTCACGATCGAGACCCTCCAGCATTTCCTTTCTCTTTTCTTCTTTGGCGCGGCTAATGGCCAGCTTCAGAGTTTGCCGCGCCTCTCGGTACTGCTCATGAAGCTGGTCCTCCTCCCTCTCTCCGCGGCGAAGCCGCCGGCTGCGAGTGTAGGACCTCCGGGCACGGGTACAGGCCGCACGGAGGTCCGCCAACTCCTGGGACCACCAGTAGACCTCCTTCGTTGGAGGCCGACGACCTCGGACGCGGGGCATGGCCGCATCGCAAATCTGCGTAATCGCATCGCGAAAGCGGCCTGCCCCCATGTCCACCTCCTCAGTCAGAGGCTGCGGAGACAGCCAAGAATAAATGATGGCTGCCTCCTCTAGCAGGTCCCTGTCCAACTTCGTAACAGCCCACCGCGGGAAGCGGGAAGAACGCCGCGCCGTGTGACCCCTTCTGGGGTCCTGGGTCCGGGAGAGCTCAAATCGGATGTACAGGTGATCCGAGAGCGTCTCAACCTCTTCCAGGACACGCCAGTTCCTTACTCGTGCGGCGAGAGCAGGGGTAGCGAACGAGAGGTCCACTATCGACCCCCCCTGCTGTCGCACGCACGTGTTGGCGGAGCCTCTGTTTAGGAGACAGAGGCCCACCGATGCCGCCCACTCCTCTACGGCATCGCCCCGTGCGTCCGTCCTGGGGGAACCCCACGCAACGGACTTTGCGTTAAAGTCCCCCAGCACTAGGACGTGCCCAGACGCGAGTCGCCGCATCGAGGTCTCTAAGTTGTTGAGGAAAACCTCGAAATCGCTCAGGCTCCGGTTGGGGGAGAAGTAGATACCATATATGGTGATCCCCCCCCATTCGGCAGCAACATATCCAGTGCCCTTGTCTCTTAGCGACAAGGGCGGGGAATGATGTGCCGTGGAGCCGACGACTGCTACGGAGCCGTCCCAGTCACCCAGCCAATTTGGACGGGGAGGAACGTAATAGGGCTCCGCGGCTACGGCTACACCGATCGACCACTCTGCCATGGTTTGCAGAAAAAGATCCTGCGCACCGGCAGAGTGGTTTAGGTTCGTCTGGACAAGGAGGCTGGAGACTTGGTCCATTTATTGAACCGTCTCTACAGCCTCCTCCATGGGCGATGACAACGACGCACGATTGACATCGGAGGCTGCCTGGGTCGATTGGCTAGCCCCCGATGTTTGCTTAGAAGCGCGGGGTGGCTTGCAGCCCCCCTGCCCCATCTGGTGATTGGCGGGCAGATTACCCGCCGCACACGCGGGGCAGTGAGGGGCGGCAAAACATTCCGCCTTATGCCCCGGTTGACCACAGCGGAAGCAGAGCCCGCTGCAGTCAAAACAACTACCACTTTTGATGCGGGTGTGCCCTGACGCCAAACATTTAAAGCACCTCATCGGTCTCGCATCCAGAATTGTTACTCTGGCATTTACGAAACCGATGAGGACTCTTCCGGCATCACCTAGTATTTTGGCAGCAGCCACAGGACATCTGGCCCACACCGCACCAAGACCTCCTTGACCGGGGCGGATGGTGCCAATCCTAATATTGTCCGAGGTGCAACCCGTCTTTTGCTGGATTGCCACCCGGACATCATCGACTGACACGGAGTCGTCCAGGCCTGATATGCGCATCTCCGCACACTTAGTGGGCCTGGCAATCCGTATCCCATCCGTCTCTGCAAATATACCCCGCAGCTTTTCGGCGAAAGTGTCTGCCGTCTTCGCTCCCTCGGCCCCCGGGAACTCGAGAACTCGAGCCCCCGTCTGGGCGAGGCGTAACCGTACACCTACGCTCCCAAATTCAGAAGCGAGGTTGTCTCGGGCCTTTTTGAAGAAGGCAGCGTACGAAAGGCCGCCATCAACCGCCTCCGGCAGCACTGTAACGACTACGGCTGCCGTTTTCGGCGGTTGAAGCTTCCGAGTCTTTTTTGACGTCCTCGTTTCTTTCTCTCCTGCCTGTGCTTGTGGCGAGGCACTTATTGTTGCCCTTTTTCCTCTTCCTACGGGTCTTTTTTCTTCCTTCAACCGTCTGCCAACCATCGTTTGAGGGGGCGGACGTTGAGGGACCAGGTGCAGGCTCAGCACCAGAAGGAGCGTTTTGTGTGCTCGTACTCCTGGGTGCTTGAGAGGGGAGTGGAGGGAATTCCCTCACCATTTTTGTAGCGGCGTTGGACGGGCGTGCTGTCTTCAACGCAGCTGCAGGTGCTGGCACTGGTAGAGACGTCGCCGCCGCATACGAGACTACGACGCGACCACCCACGACGGGGAGCGGCGTCGAAACTGAAGCGGTCTTACCCTTGGCCGCGGCGAGCGGCGGCCGAACTATGGGAGCTGGAGGCAGCCTTGCTTCAAGTACCGCCAGGCGCCCGTCCATCATTCGCCACACTGCGTCTACAATTTGACGCAAGTGGGCATCAGGAACGGGGGAGGGGGAGGTGGAGGGAGCAGGTTGCTGCGCAACCGGGTTCAATTGCTCAGGGCCATCTGAGCGTGCCCCTGCCCGAAATTGGGCGAATTGAGCACTCAGCTCAGCAACCTGCTCTGTCAGACGTACATTTGCCGCCATAAGGCGGTCATTCGCCTCTTGGAGGCGCGCTACGTCACCAATCAGGGTCTCGACGACCCCAGAAACAGCCGAGGAGGAGTCCTTAAGGGCCCTAACAAAAGAACCCTTAAGGTTGGTGGACTTGACGGCCACTTTATGAATAATGGCCACCGCCGCGTTCGTCCTTTCCTGTATGGACACCGATGATTGGGGGACAGAACCCCCTTCCACCGGCGCACGGATCTTTTGCAGGAGATCCGCGATCTCCTCCTCGGCAATAACCTCGCCCTCCGCGCGAGCTCGTGCATACGCTTCCGCCTTCGAAAATACGGAGCCTGCCGGAGCTGGAATCGGCGTACGCGACCTCGACCTCCCTCTTAAGCTGCTAGCCACCTTAGGAGGGAGCATCGCCTGGGACGTATCGGCATCCTCGTCCATTGAGCGTCCGCGTTTACGGCTGTCGTTGCCGCGAGCTTCCACTTCCATCGCCTCTGTGGTGTCTGTCGTTGTACCGTCCACTAAGCAGCCAGCCACTACGCATTAACCGCACACAGCACCGCAGCACCGCTTGCAGCACCGATTCACTGGCACCAGTTTACTTCAGCCCTGACTCACTAGAACAAGCGACATACAGTTCTCGACTCAAAGGAACTAGTTGCACTCAGTGCCGACTCACTGGAGCTACTTACTACTATACTAGCACTGGCATGCTCCGAAAAAATGCATAGACAACTGATTCATCAGCACTATTGACCTCCGGTCTTAAAGGGGAGTGATCTGGCGACTTCCCCATCAAGCTAAAACCAAGTCCGCTAGGCATAATCACCTCGCCTGGTTGGAGGGTACTGTCTTTGTGTGGGAGGGACATAACACCCGTTCCTCTTAGTAAACACCCATAAGAAATACATATTGATTCTAAAAAAGGTCACCGTGTACATTTTATCCATGTCTCAATTTTTTAATTATATTCATAAAGTGCACTAAAAATGCAGTGAAAGCTATTTTTAATGTGACAGCTTTAAAAAGCGGCCCCGCGTCTGTTTTTCATCTTAATATTCCTATGAGTTTAGAAGATGCACTTGCAGCTATAAAACGCAGTTCATCTTCATATATTTTAAAAGAATTTAAGGTCTTACTTACCACCTTTAAGCAAAAATAATATCAAATTGTGAGAGCACCTATGATCATGACCGGTTTCATTCGATCGAATTGTTGAGTTAACCTAAACGTAGCGTACCTTATTTAACCCCGATTTACACAACTAATATGCTACTCTACAAAGAGATGGCAAAAGTTTTGTTCCCTTTGAGTTTGCAGTGAATAAAGTCGTTTTCATGGAATAATTAAGTCTCTCGTGAGCGTAAATACAATCGGTTCGCAAACTTTTGAATAATCTCACAGCTCTATCAGGTGGTCTATTTGAAACAAAATAATAGCTTAGTATGACCTTCCCTCCGATGACGGAGAATAGGATGGAGGCGTTGTATAACGCTATACACCGCCGCATCACCGAGACTGGTCGACCGGGACACGGATCACCATTTGGGGGAATAACTTTTAAGCCGGGCTGGCTCTGCATCACCTATGATGATGCGAAAGCAAAGGCCTGGCTTGAGAGGTAAGTGCCACCGCTAAAGCCCTGGAGAGGTGCAAGCCTCTCACTAATTAGTGAGAAGGATATAACCAAGCCTACCATAGCGGTGTCCTTCATCCCCAATCCAGAGGCCAAAGACGTTGACCTTGTTCTTAAGGCCATCCGGTTTCAGAACGAAGGACTGAGACCGGAACTCTGGAAAATCTTCGGCAGAGGAAGGTGGAGGTGGAGGAAGGTTCTATTCCGACTGAAAGGCGCACCTAGTGCCACCCAGCCGGCCTCAGACGTCTCCCCACCACTAGAACCTCAACCTTTCACCTCCAATACCCCTCCCTCAGTGCCAAAAGCTCCCATCCCACTCCCAATCACAACCCCCAATCACCCCTCCCCTAAGCCCACCCTCACTCCTCCAACCCCAAGACCACCACCAAATCCCGCACCATCCACATCCACTGCAGGTGAAGGGAAAAGGTTTCACTCACACAGGGGGACCACCAGGGGTGGCCAACCCCCAAGAGGTGGCAGAGGACAGTTACCCCGTCACCCACAGGGTAACAACACAGGACGTGGAAAGAAGGGTGGACGGGATCAAACCTGTTAACAGCCCCTCACACCGCCATCAATCCTGCACCCTACGTGCGCTCCAGGCCAACATACATCACGCCATCGCGGCCGCAGCAGTCGTCAAGAAAACTTTTGGTGACAATGGCCTGGACGTCGCACTCATACAAGAACCCTGGCTCAACAACAAATCCATGGTCACCGGTCTGAACAGGTAGAGCAGGTAGTATTTTGGTAAACAAAGGAGGCTCCAAACCTAGAGCCTGCATAGTTTTCAAAAAACGCGTTAACTTTTTATCTGTTACAGAGCTCTGCAGCGACGACACCGTAGCAGCTTACATCAATCTCAAAGGGTCAGGTACAGCTAGAGTACTTGTCCGCTTGGCCTATCTACCAGGTGAGAAATCTGATCCCACAGAAGAACTGTCAAATGTTGTAGAATACGCTAGAAAACAAAAGACGGAACTGATCGTGGGATGTGACGCCAATGCTCACTATGTAGGGAAGCACTGGAATCAACAACAGCGGTGAGTTACTTTTAGAATTCATAATGGCCAATGGCTTACATATTATTAATAAAGGCTGTACCCCTACTTTTGTCACCAAAACGCGAAAAGAGGTCCTAGACATCACTTTCGCTACAGAGAAAATTGCAAGACAAATTACCGGCTGGTCTGTAAGTAGCAAAAACTCTATGTCCGACCATAGACACATTGTATTCGGAATACAAGGCTCAATAACATCAGAGCCTAACAGACTCAGGAACCCAAAAACGACATCTTGGGAGACCTACAAAGGCCTCCTAGAAGAACACATAAAGGAATTTCCAAAGTCTGTAAAATCAGTCGATTCTCACAACACCTCCGTGAACGCCTACGAGCAAAGCGGCCCAATAAGAGAATCGAAAGGTCAAAATAAGACCACATGGTGGAACTAAAAGCTGGAAAAGCTAAGGAAAACCACACGACGTACCTTCAACAGGGCTACCAAACCGGAAGAGTGGGAACGGTATAGGAAAGCCCTGACAGAGTACAACAAACAGAGACGAAAAGCCAAACGAGCGTCATGGCCGTTTCTGCCAGGATATTGCACAAACGTACAAAGCTGCAAGACTCCAAAAAGTACTCGCCAAGACACCAAATAGCTATCTAGGTTTACTCAAAAAACCAGATAACACCTACACGACCACAGAAGAGGAAACACTGAAGCTTTTAAGAATCACCCACTTCCCAGGATCGTACCCAACCAATAACGAAGATTGCAACCCAAAGGACTCCATCCACGGGGTACAAAACTCCGACTGGAATTTGGCCAGTGCAATCTTCAGGCCCAACCAAATAAAATGGGCTATAAGCAAATTTTAGCCCTTCAAATCACCGGGGGAGGATGGCATTTTCCCAGCACTGCTGCAACATGGAATTGACATTCTCCTCCCGCATCTGGTAAAACTGTTCCGAGCAAGTTACGCCCGAGGAGTCGTACCAGATCAGTGGTCACAGGTCACGGTACGCTTTATACCGAAAAAGGGAAAAAGGGACTATTCAGTTCCGAAATCCTTTAGATTCTCTGATCGACAAAGTGGAGAAGGCTCTAGAGGATAAGCAAACTGCTCTATGTGCTTTTCTCAACATTGAGGGCGCTTTTGACAATACACCCACAGCAACAATCCTCAGAGGAATGATTGCAAAGAGCATTGATGTCATCACCATAAAATGGGTGGAAAGCATGCTCTCAAACAGAATTGCGACAGTTTCACTAAATGAAACATCGCACAAATTTTATACGACACGAGGGTGCCCACAAGGAGGCATCCTATCCCCACTACTTTGGACCCTCGCTGTTGACCAACTCCTTGTAGAAATTTCTAACCTCGACTATGACATACAGGGCTACGCAGATGACCTAGTGGTCATAGTCAGGGGACCATGCCTCCACACCATCTCAACACTACTACAAGGAGCACTCAACACCATCAACAACTGGTGCAGAGATAACGAATTATCAATTAACGCAGACAAAACTACGATAATTCCATTCACAAAGAAAAGGAAGCTGGAAAGTTTGTCAAATCCAAAACTAAACGGCAAAATCCTTTCTTTCTCTAGTGAAGTCAAGTACCTAGGGGTCACACTTGACCAAAAGTTAACTTGGAACTCTCATATCACAAACATAGTCCATAAAGCAAAACTGGCTTTATGGATGAGCTGTCGCATGGCCGGCGCCAGATGGGTACTTCAGCCCAAGATTGCCCTATGGCTATATACGGCGATTGCAAGGCCAATCGTAACGTATGGAGCTGCCGTCTGGTGCCGTAAGGTAAGCCAAACGACTACCTCAAAACGAATTAGACAGCCTACAACGTACGGCTTGCTTAATAACCACTGGTGCGCTATCCTCGACGCCAGGGGAAGCTCTAAACGCACTACTAAGCCTGACTCCGCTCAGCATCTATGTCCCAAAAGAATCTGCCAAAAGCATATATAGGATATGTACACAGACGAAGCCAAAGTGGCAATCACGAACACTAAACTCACAAAAAGAGTCGGTTTTCGGAATAAAATCTCTGAACATGCCAGCGGATGACATGCAAACAGAGATCGACTCGATCGTAAGAAGGTACACAGTAGACATAACACAGAGCTATACATGGCTGGAAGGCCTCCAATCCAACAAAAATGGTAGTCACGAGTGGTACACCGACGGGTCCAAAAAAGGCCCTGATGTAGGTTGTGGAATTTACCGAGAGAAGCCAAAATTCAGGTGGAGCGCCAACCTGGGAACAGAGGCCTTCGTCTTTCAGGCTGAGCTCTCTGCATTAAACATGTGCGTGGAGATCAACCTTGAAAGGAAAGTAAAAAATCAACACATCTACATCAACTCAGACAGCCAAGCGGCGCTATTGGCACTAGGCAATTTTGAGACTAGCTCAGAACTAATACAAAATTGCAAGAAAAACCTGAACACACTGAGGCAATCAAACAAAATTACATTAAGATGGGTACCAGGCCATTCAGGCATCGATGGCAACGAAAAAGCCGATGAGCTCGCCAGAGCTGGTGCAGACAACCGACAGCATAGCCCAGAACCATTCTGCGGCATCAGCAAATAGCGAGCGTATTCTATCATAAACGCCAAATACACATCATTGGCTATTAAGAGATGAAAGACCACGACTGGTCTAAGACAGTCGAAAGCCATAATAAAGGGCTATGATAATAAAGTATCTAAAGAACTTCTGGAGCTCAAAAGATACAAAACCTGTGCAGTAACAAGAGTCCTCACCGGATACTGCAAACTGAACCAACATATGTTCAACCTAAAATTAGGTGAGAACACAATTTGCAAATTCTGTCAAGAGACAGAAGAGACTGCAATGCATATTTTATGCTCTTGTGGCCCACTAATGCGGCACCGAAGTATTTACCTAGGGTTGCACATCATGCAACCGCAGGAAATACAAACAATCACTGCTGATAGGATCTGGAGGTTTCTCGAAGCCATAAGTCTGAGCAGTGAACTGTAAACCAATAGTGCGCTACAAAAGACCAGAAATGGTCGAGGTAGCACTAGGCAATGAAAATAATAATAATGACCTTCCCTGACCTTTAAACAAATGTTTATACATAAACCATGATTTAGCAGAACACCTTAAAGTTTATATCGAAATAATTTTGTAATATATTGTGAGCCGTCGTCATATGCTGTAGTCACATTGAAAGCGGTGTGAGTTTTATCGCTTTCACAGCTATAAAATTACATAAATAAGTAAATTTGTTTAGACTCGTGTTTGTTAGTTTTTTCACGATTAAACCTCTAACCCAATTATAATAAATTTGATGTTTTGGCAATATTGTAAATGAAACAAAACGATGGCTAGCGCGTTAAAAAAAAAGCAATTAATTATACTCTTAAAAATCCTATTTAAGATTATAATCAGAATACTAACACTAATGTTATGGAATATTTTTAGTAATAAAAGGGCCCTAAGTCTGAAAATGAATTAATCTTATCTTAAACACTACATGACAATGTGTTTAAAGCAGCTTCACTCTCTATTTCACAAAACTTAAGAGAGCAAACATTCCTTTTGACTGAAGACAGACCTACATAGACACAGACCTACATTAACATGGGTCTTTTCCTATCATTTTACTTACAAAGACCCGTTTTACCTTAACAGTACTCCGTTACAAAGTCTATTAACTAAGATCACTTTCTAATCTAAACATTTTCGGTCACGATAACCTAACTTTATAATTTAGGTTCTACACTTAGGTACGGCAACAAACACAGTTAAAATTTCTCTATGTTTGAGGTAATATGTGTTTAAGTTGTCGACCGTCTGGCTAAGGGCACCAAATTTTGTGTTAGTTATGTAAGGACATGTATTGTTTTAAGCAAAATACTTGAATATTGGCCACACCGGTGGATGATACAAATATTTTTAGGTACCAATAACATGTTGCCATAACCTGAAAAGTGTGTTTGTTGGTAACCTTTGTTGTACAAAAAAATTCAAGTTGTTCAAGTTCAAGTGTAGAGTGAATAGGTTTCTCCTTGATGGGCGTGTACGTCTTCATCGTCACTTTCCATCAGGAGAGTTGTCCATTTCTCAATAAAAAAAATTAAATAAAAAAAAGTAATCGTCATCGAATACAGACAACTCGGAAACTCAACGGTCGTAAGAAAAGAGGAAAGTAATACTACGGGAAGTCGTAAGTGTAATGTGTTGATTTACCAACACTGAAAACATAAATAATGAAGATCAAGTGGGGGTTGTTCGGTAACAAAGTTTTTGTAAACTTGCAACTGACAGAGGCGTCGCTGAACTATTCTGTTGCTGATATTGCCTTAATTCATTATTTATAACTGCATTTTATATCCATTAGTAACATTTACGAATAATGATGACGCATGGAATTGGTTGAATATTAAAGATATTGTATGCTAGTTATTAACTTTCTTTTAATTATACTACAACTATGGAAACAACATAAATATTCAGATTTCTACAGCCACGCTGTGTTTCTCTAATAAACAACCCTTTTACTATACATGGCGACCCAGAGCCAGACCAGTTCGACATTGTTTCTGTAACCTTACTCAACGAAAAGTTCCTGTAACCTTCGTTAATGAAGAGTTCGTGCAAATATATAGAAGATGTTCCGGCAATATAGTAGCTGAATGAAAATGGGAGACGAGTCCAGGGTATAGCCCGGCCAGAAGGAGCGGTGTCCAGGGTATTCCCGGGCTAACGGATCCCGGTCCAATCATCGTGCCCGTGCCCATAGCAGCAAGTACCATATGACAGCGCCAGCGACCCTCGTGGGTGTGTGGGGTGGGACCTTCGATTTTTTCTTATTTTATATCTATCAGTAACATTTACGAATAATGATGACGCATGGAATTGGTTCAATATAAAAGATATAAAATGCAGTTATAAATAATGAATTAAGGGAATATGCCACATCTCCTTTGAAAAGTTAACCATTACACTGTCCACTATTAACCACGATCGGTCAAATTTGATCAATAAGTCACGATTTACACATCTATGGAATAATATTCTAAAATAATATTCTGGAACACACACGTTAAGATTGTTAATTTACTGATTCATAACGTGTCCGAGCGTAATATCTTCATATTAAGACAAAAAACAGAAGCTTAAAATAAGTAATTTTTAATAAAACATGGCCAGCCCACATCATCTCTCAGTAAAATTAACAAAACGACAATACTAATATTTGCTTCCAGTGAGTTATATGGGTACGGCGAGTCATTTCTCTAACGAGACCTATGTCTCGTTAGAGAAATGAGTAATTCTACGGATTTAATGTTCTAATTAGTATTCTCGTTTTAGTAGAACGTTGACTGTCGCTTGTATTCTCAGGTGCTTTTGTAATAAGTATACTAATATAGTAAAGCTGAAGAAAAAATTCAGTTTTCAGTTCAGAAAAAATTTCAAAAATTCGCCCAATTCTCAAGGAACGTTAAAGACTATTTCTGTGACCATAAACGGGGATGAAACTGCGGAGAACTGTATAGAGACTATACTTAGAATGAAAAAGTACGACCCTTCAACACCAGGTTTTGAACTATCGTCTAGCTATAAACTGTTTACAACTACATATCTACAATATGCCTGAAATGGTAAATGACCAACATTAGCCGTGATCACAATACATTTAGCTGATTTCATGCTAATTGATGGTACATTTCTCAACGCACGTCTTAAGGTAATTTATCGTACTGTACGTTACGATATAGACCACTACATCTTAAGACAGACGCTTTAGATTATAAAGACTCAGATATCACAAATAATTTTATATGTACGTGATATTTGGGAATTCAGACAAAATATTAAAAAGGAAATATACAATGGTTTTAGCTTTTTGTTCTTTACTTGTTCTTTGTCTGCAATAGTGATAACTTTAAGAATTAATTAAATTAAATGAGTCTGCTCAGTCCTAACTGCACCTCTTTAAACTGTTTGTTTCTTTAACAAGCAGATTGGGGCAGAGGTAGTGTCACATGTTTAAAGCGGATGTTTCAGGGGTTAAAGAGCGACCTCAATTTAGATCCTGTGGGCATGATAGCGTACCACTTTGTACTAAGAGGTGCTTTTGGTGCAACACATTCTCGAGTCATGCTTAATCTGCACTGAGCTCACTATAGTGTGAAGTAGGAGTGTGTATGAGTGAGATTTCTGCTACCTGGTACGCCATATCTGAGTCATCATCATCATCATCTCATCATTATCATTTCAGCATTATCATTTCAGCCATAGGACGGTCCACTGTTAGACATAATGACTTCCAAGAAGACCGGTTGGAAGCGGCCTGCATCCATATCTGAGTATAAAGTTATTAACCAGATACCGAGCTGCTGAGCTTTTGATAGTCAAAGGCCTTCTCGTACTTGCTTAACTCGCATTATCATATTCGAATGTATGAATAATTTTGATCATCTTTTGACAATATTTTAATTATTAAATCAGGTTTAAAACAAGGCAAACATTCTGACACTGCATATATTGTTACAAACATATTATGCAAATGTTTTACATATTGTACCTACTACCTATATGCGGTGTACAGATTTCCGAAAGTTTCATATTATTATATACATAGATAAAGAGAAGACGACAGATAAGTATATTATCTTCCCCCAAAGACCAAGTACTTACGGCATTCCATATTTAAATTATGTTTGTTCTTCCCCCGAGTCTTGGACTGTCTCCAGTTGTAACGAGTCAAGTTTTTAGTTGGCTAATTAATTCCGAAGCACGCTGTTATCTTCGCCAGTTCTAGGATGGTATTATGCACAAGTTAAGAAGGAATGTAATATTTCCTACTCATGAGTAATAAAATAAGATCTGTGTTATATATTAAACAGTTTTATTTAGCTTGCCCTGTTTGATTTTTGGGTCTAATTTAGTAACTGAAATTTTACCCTATTCCTGTTCAATTGGATAAGCCGGAGATCAATCGGATTTGAAATTTGGGACACACCTTTATTTCTGAAGAAAAATACAATTATGTGTACTCGTGTGTACTTAGTATTATTGTAAATCCAAGATGGTCGACGCCACAAAATTTCCGATTACATATTTTTTACAGTCCCTCAATATAGAAATCAAATGAATTATTAATTAATAATTACGTATTTAAATTAAAAAAAGTGTTACTAAAGATACTGTTTACGTTACAATTTTATTTTAACTTTAACTTATTTAATACATATTATGGCTATACCTTAACCGCCTTTAGCTTTTATGTTATAGCATCTTATTGCTGCAACACTGGCTACTTCATCATTATCGAAATATCTGTTCATACATTTTAAAATTATACTCCCGACTCGAAAATCCGTTTTTTTTTATTTCCAATCAGAAAAGAGCTGATGATATTCGAACGGCTGAACAGATTCTTCTGGAATTACATCTAAGAACACTCTCGATCAAGTCACCTCTCAAACAAAAACAAACGCACTTAAATCGGTCCTTTCGTTTCAGAGCTACGATGCCACAGACACACATACACGCAGACACAGAGACACACAGACACGTCAAACTTATAAATCCCCTGTTTTTTCGTTGTTGTTCGATCAATATCCATAACTGTTTTTTTAAGTACATAGGCTGCACTAAAAGTATCGGGAATGGAATATTTCCACTGTTTCTGTCATATTAAAACCTTTTTAATTGAAAACTCCTTCTTTTTAAAAATCGAATACCATTTATTTATTTAAAAAAAGATTCTCGGTCTTATCACAAGGTTTTGTCAAACTTGTTTAGTCGTTGAAAAAATGGAATTGACTCGAGAAAATTCAAGAGTGATGATTTATTATGACTTTCGAAGTGGTTTAACGCAAAAATAGTGTGTTGACCGGATGATTTCTGCATTTGGTGATGAAGCCCCATCCAAAACCACAATTTATCGCTGGTTTGCTGAATTTCAACGTGGACGTGTCAAGCTCAGTGATGATCCCCGTCAAGGTCGTCCAAAAACTGCAGTCACCTAAGAAAACGTTGATGCTGTGCTTCAGCTGATTGAGGAAGATCGACATGTGACATACCGCGAAATTCAGGCAACTTTAGACATTGGCATGAGTCAAATACAAATAATCTTGCATGAACAATTTGGTGTAAAAAAGTTGTTTTCCCGATGGATACCGCATTTGCTCTGTGAAGAGCAAAAAGCGGCTCGCGTTACTTGGTGCGTCAGAACTCTCGAAAGATTCCACGCAGGATCCTCAAATGCTGTATACAACATCGTATCAGGTGACGAATCCTAAACATACGCGTACGAACCCGAAACAAAAAACCAGTCACGAGTTTGGGTGTTCGAAAATGAGTTAAAGCCAACAAAAATTGTTCGTTCACCGAGTGTTGCAAAAAAAATGGTGGCCACGTTTGTCTCCATAACCGGCCATGTTGCGACTATTTCTCTTGAGGGACAAAGAACGGTTAATGCAGAATGGTATGCTAGCATTTGTTTGCCACAGGTCGTTTCTGAACTCCGTAAAGAAAACTGCAACCGCCGCATCATCCTCCATCACGACAATGCGAGTTTTCACACCGCGCACAGAACAAAAGAGTTTTTAAAGCAAGAAAACATAGAATTATTAGACCATCTGCCGTACAGCTCCGACCCAAGCCCTAATAATTTCTATACTTTCCCTAAAATAAAGAATAAATTGCGTGGTCAGAGATTTTCATCACCTGGTGAAGCTGACGCCTACAAAACGGCCATTTTGGAGACCCAACTTCCGAATGGAATGGTTGCTTCAATGATTGGTTCCATCGTGTGGAAAAATGTGTCAAATTTCGCGGAGAATACTTCGAAAAGCAATAAATACATTTTTAAATAGTAATGTTGTGTCACTTCCTTGATTCCCGAAATTTTCAGTGTCGCCCTCGTATGTATGTATTTAAATTGAACATTATTTTAAAATGTTAAAAATGGCTGACTCACTCTCTCTATGTCCGGAACTTTCAAAGTATCTAAGCATAAATGTATACACGGAAAACGGAGTTAGGTGTTCCGTGAACGTGCTTTATCGCGAACTAGTAATTAGCGCTGCATGCATGTTTGTGTTCAGTGTACAGGGAGGTCGGTAATTTGATTTAGCTTGAACTTGGGTTTACACACGCTTAGGATTTTTACTAAGACTTATATTTTATGTCTTGGATTACGCGCCAGGGGTATAAAACAGTGTTTAGACGAGCGTTAGCTTGAATCGCCAATGTAACGAAGGATTTTAGAAAATAAGGACCAAGAGATACATTTAAGCTTTAAGTGCAGCGAGAGACTCGAGCTCCCGTCAGACGAAGATATCCTTATATTCGAGGAAGACAGTCTTCCTGTCTTAAAAAAAAGATAGGTTACAAAAATTTGTTTTTTGTTGCAAACGCAAAACTGCCAGAGCAAGATTATAATATTAGAAATAGTAAATATAGGAACCGGGTAAATAGTCCGTTACTACGTCAACCCATTTAAACAACACGGTTACAAATGAAGGTTAGAGCAACTTAGAGGACTCTTCACGGCGTGTCGGAGCAAAGCCGGTTTCCCAGTGAGTGGAAAACCGGCAAGCTAGTTCTGCTCCGGAAAGAGGGGCGTCCGTCGAATTCACCGTCCGCGTACCGGCCCATTGTGCTTCTGAACGAGGTGGGTAAGCTGTTCGAGCGCATTATTGCCAACCGCCTCGTCAGCCACTTGTTTTCTGTGGGCCCTGACCTGGACGACTGCCAGTACGGCTTTCGCCACGGACGCTCCACTATCGACGCTATCACGCGCGTGAAGGTCCTGGCAGAGGAAGAGGTGTCCCGGGGTGGGGTGTTGTTGGCCGTGTCTCTCGACATTTCCAACGCCTTCAATACTCTTCCCTGGAGTTGTATAAGGGAGGCGCTCTTATATCACCGAGTGCCCCCCTACCTCCGCCGCATCGTTGGGGCGTACTTATCAGTGAGGTGCGTCACCTACGTGGGACGTGACAGCTCAGGTAGGCGCCAGATGTCGTGCGGTGTTCCACAGGGCTCGGTTCTCGGGCCGCTCCTGTGGAACATCGGTTACGACTGGGTTTTGAGGGGTGTCCTCCCCCAGCGCGTGCACCTGACGTGTTACGCGGACGACACACTGGTTACGGCCGGGGGGAAAACCCATAGGGAGGCAGCGTTGCTGGCAACGGCTGCGGTAGCGCAGGTGGTGGGACGCATCCGGTGCTTGGGCCTGGAAGTGGCTCACAGCAAATCCGAGGCCATGGCTTTTCATGGGCCTCGGAATAAGCCACCGCCGGATTTACATATCGTGGTCTGTGGGGTCTGTATAGCTGTCGGGTCGACCATGAAGTATCTAGGATTGGTCCTCGACAGCCGGTGGAAATTCGAGCCTCACCTCCGGCAGCTGGCACCAAAGTTGATGGGTGCCGCAGCCGCGCTATCATCGCTGCTGCCCAATTTAGGGGGGCCGAACGCCGCCTGCCGACGGCTATACTTGGGAGTCGTGCGATCCATGGCTCTCTATGGCGCCCCAGTGTGGGCAGACGCTCTAACGGCCAACAACGTCGCCATCTTGCGAAGACTGCAGCGGGCGATGGCCGTTAGAGTCATCAGGGGGTATCGCACGATCTCTTTTGAGGCGGCGTGCGTACTGGCTGGGTCACCGCCCTGGGGCTTTGAGGCAAGGGCCGTCGCATCACTACGACGGTGGCGCAACCATATGACTGAGGAAGGAGAACGACCGGTGCTACGTGAAATTGAGACTCACCGGTCGGAGTTGCGCCAGGCCCTGGTTGCGGAGTGGCAGGAGCGCCTTTTACACCCTTCCGCCGGCCTCAATACCATTGAGGCCATCCAGCCAGTACTGCCAGAATGGCTCAAGAGGAGGCATGGCTCCTTAACGTTCCGGGCGACGCAGGTGCTTACCAGCCACGGATGTTTCGGGAAGTACCTGCACCGCATAGGTAGGGAGCCGGACGCCCGGTGTCATCACTGCGTCGATTGCCATGAGGACACGGCGCGGCACGTGGTGGCGGAGTGTACGGCGTGGGAAGAACCCCGCCGTATCCTCGTCGCAAATATAGGAGGAGATCTCTCGCTGTCGGCTATTATACAAAGTATGGTTGGCAGCGAGAGTTGTTGGGAAGCAGTGATATCCTTCTACGAAACAGTGATGTCTCAGAAGGAGGCTGCGGAAAGGGAAAGGGAAATATCAACTACCCTCCCGATCCGCAGCAGGCGCACCGGGCGTCGTAGAAGGGCTGATAATGCCCACTTTCGGCCCCCCTAAATTGACCCATGCGCGGCGGATTTGGGGAAATCCGTCCCTCTATAAATGGGTCCGAGGTGACAGTGCGACGTGTTCCACGCGCACCCCTCTATGGCAGATGAAGGAAGCGAAGGGGGACATCACTTAACCCCCTCGGAGACGAGGCTTGCACAGGCGGGCCAGCACCGCCAGGGACGCGGACGATTGTGACTCCCGTATCCCTGGCAGAAGGTGCGAGATGAAACACACTGGTGGTTTTAGCCGGTAGGAGTCCGGCACACCCCTCTGCCGCACCCCAGGTAGAGGATAGTCCATGATGGATTTCCCCAGTATAAAAAAAAAAAAAAAAAAAGTGGTTAGTGACCCTGACTGCTATGCTACAAGTCGTGGATTCGATTCCCACCTGAGTCTGGGTGTTCTTAGTGTCCGTTGTTTGTATGTTTGTAAAGTCCCCCGCGACACAGGAGTCATTCCTGATGCGGGTGTTGTCTTTTATATAATAAAAAAAAAAAATCATATATCTTACGACAACGTAGTAGCAGAGGAGATAAATCACAGCGGTTGCCTGTCTGGTTCAGAATTTTTCGAGATTGTGCATAGCAGTCAAAATTTGAAATTTTCTTAAGTAGTTTAATAACATGAGAAAAAATATGTTTATTTGTATGAATTACAAAATGAAATCTCTATTTATAACTCTGTGTACTTTGGAAACACAGAAACCGTCCGAGAAGATGAATAATTAAATAAACAACCTTCAATCAACCATTTTCTTTGACGCACACCACCCCTTATATTTTAATCAATCAGCCATAATCCAGACTGCCGTAAAGTTAAGTTTAAAAAGAGGAGCAAACATTGACCTTGTTAACATTATTCACTTGTTAGACAACTTGTTTCTTAATCTTGTAAGTAACAGAGTTTCGTGTAGGCACGCGTAGGACGCGGATGTGAGAAGATGAGATGTGGTATTTGCTTTTGTATTGATAATATCCATTTTATTAACCCCCGACGCAATTAGCTACGATGGGAGTTACGATGCCACAGACTGTCGTCGTCTGTCTATGGCATCGTAGCTCCCAAACGCATGGACTAATTTTTTGTTTGAAAGGTGAATTGATCGACAGTGTTTTGTCGTGCAGTTGTTTCAATGTCGTTTTCTAATCCTTGAAGGGGTTCTCGAGTCAGGGGTGTTTTAAATTTATGATTATTTACATTTATTTTAAATACTACTAACGTGGGTCACACATTACTATTATTCTTCTTAACCACTCCAGCTGAGCTAAGTGCTTGTGTTAGAGTTCATGTCGGTACTGCACTAGGTGGGGTTCGAATCCTTTAAATATTACTTATTATATGGTTCCTTAATTTTAGTTATAAAATTATTTATTAAAATTAGGTTAACAGAAAAGTGACACATAAAATTACTGACGACAGTTTACTATAAGACAGTTTTTGTTCCAAAGCTGGAAGTTAAGTACCTTAATAGATGAATAAAATTGTTTGCTATTTTAGACGCTCACTTCTTAACAAAGACATCCAAAAAAAAAAATATTTTGTTTATTTAACTTTAGTATTATTTAATTTTAGTTTCGTTGTAGGTGCGTAACGTAAAGTAAACCACCGAAATGAGATTCATTTGAAACTGAATCTTCCTGAAGATGCCCCGTGTAGAGCCAAAATACGTGTCGAAGTATCATTTCGTGATACCGGAATATTGCGCTTTACCGCTTTGGCACCTCTAAACTTTACTGAGAAAGATCGGTTTAACTTCTTTGTGTATGAGCAATTATTGATTTTTAACCTCGAAAGTTGAGATCGTTAAAAATTACAAACCGAAGGTTTGAGGGTTTTAGCTCCTTAATTACTAATTTAGAATAACTAGCAACATTAAAACTATTAATAGTACTTTAATTTATTTTTAGGTACCCACTATAACAAGTAAGGAACAGGCTTTTGTATAACAAACACGGAAAAATTTGAAGTGCGTATGTTACGTTTAAAAGTATGACAAAAGTGAAGATAAAACCATACGAGAGCAATTCAAGAATAACTTTTTTATTACCATTAATCATCGTTTCAATTGTTGGCTCACCTTTTTATATCGCCATACCGTTAAACGCGGATTAAGTGTTATTGTAGGATCATCGATGAAGTTATATGCCTGAGTGTAAGTTCTGTGAATAAAAGCAAACTAAATAAACACATCCAATCAACGCATCTCTGCCGCGCCAAGTGTATTACAGCGCCGGACCGCAAACAATCTGTGTATTAAGTAACAAAGTTACCGAAGATCCCCAACTTTAGCCGAACTCGCTAAAATATTTGCCAAGTTCCGCGCCACGAGACCAAAGCGATACTGTGTTAATATTTTATTTTTGAACGCATTTTTGGGACTACGGTAAAGTACTTGAAACATTTCAAGTTGTTATTTTTGTGAAATACAGAGGAGCTTAGTACTTAAATAATTGTAACTATGTTTGTGAATGATAAATGTCGAGGCTGTCAAATTTCTTTTTTTAAGGTATAAATTTGATAAACAGGTACACAGTCCTTATATAGCACCAATGCCTGTAATTATTAGCATCAACGATGGCGGCCAGCCCCGGGTGACGCTACTGATCAACGAAAATATGTACATCACGCCACGCTACGCTGATAACAAAAGTTGTATTACGTATTAATCTTTATCACGCGAGATACTTGTAATTTACGTAAGCTATGAGATAAGGATGACGTACTTTGGTTGATTTTTGTTCTTCTTTTCGCAACGTCGTTATTAGGTTAGTAAACCAAACTTTAAACCTGCAAGATTTGGCGCCTGCACAAATAAATAAATAAAAAATACATGAATAATTTTCTGAAAATCTCTGAGAGTATCTTGGGAATATCTACTCATATTATCGCCAATAGTTTTAACGTCTTTTTCTGAAGCGGTAAGTTCGCGCAGTTCTTTGGCTCCGATATTTAGGCGTCTTAAAATTGTATTTTACATTTGACAAAGCAAACTATTGTTTCGTTGAATCTGTGTGTGTTGATCTATAATTTTAAATTATAATCATTATTTTTTAAATTTACGATTTTGAGTCAAAAGTCAAAGTGCCGCCCAGCGAAAAAAATTTTAATATTAGTGTAGGAGAAATCAATACGAGCATTTTTCACTATGGCACTAAATCTCTACTACGACTCCTTCACCCGATATTTTAAGTAGAAAAATCTGATTATTAGGTACTTGAATAAAAAATATTTTTATATTCTGATGAATGAATGTGTTTGTAAGGATGATGGTCTTTTTTTTTTGTTGATAGGGTGGAAAATCCCTTCGGATCTCCGGCTCCTCGAGGATGCAGGAGCCAGGAGTATGTGGTGTTTCCACTAAAAACCACCCCGACAGCCGGTCTCAGGCGCCCTGGTCTGGGGAGGACCAGGACCATGTTATTTCAGGTCCCTCCCCCCCCCCCGGGTCGACGCCGCGCCTAGAATAGCCCTATCCCGGGGAAAGCAGGCTTCCGCACGCCTATCGGCCTAATCAAGGTGTGTTGCGGCCCTATCACAAAAATGCGATTGGGCCGCCATCCTATCGCCTACAGCAGCAATTAATCTGCCACCAGAGGTCCTCACTCTCTGGCAGCTTGCGGCCCCGTCGATGGCTGATACCGTTGCTGACGTCCTCTACGCTCGGGATCGGCCCTCTCCCGATCCCGTTCAGCGGTCTCTTTCTGGAGCAATACAGCTCCACAGAAAGAGACCACTGCGCCCAGCCCTCCTCACCCGCTAGCATTTCGCGACTGCTCCAGTCGCGCGTGCCCCTGTGCCAGTGCCTGTCGGTGAGCGTTCCACCGCATTTCATGCTCGTCCTGGTCTTTCCCACCCTCACCCCGGCGGATCGCGCAAGTCTGTTCATAGACCCTCGCGTCCATATCCGCCAGGATATCAGAAGGCGGGAAACGTGCCAGGACTGTCGCCGCCTCAGACGGAATTGTGCGATAGCCCCGTACGATCCTAATGGCCGCTACCTGCTGCGCTTGATTGAGCTTAACTCGGCAGCGGGAGGAGGCCGATAGGCGCTCGGCCCATATCGGCGCTTCGTATAGGGCCATGGATCGTATCACCGCGCAGTAGAGGCGGCGAACTTCCTCCCCGCGAACTCGAGGGATCATCCGCTCGAAATGCTCCACGAAGCTCCAAGGGCTGTGACCGTAACCTAGATGTAATGGCATAAAACCCTGCAAGAGGCATTCGCGAAAAAGTGGCTTCCCTCGTTCGAAAAATTGAAGCTAGTCTCGGGTTTGAATCAGTTCGCTAATAATATTGCTGCGCGATATCAGTGTAGTGTTCTTCTCTGGAAGCCCAAGAATAGCTCCTCCTATTTACAATAGGTTCACGACACTCAATACACATTCGTTCATCCATTTTAAGTAAACACTTCAAGTAGTTAGTACGCGAAAAATATGCGCACAAATCCTCCGTCAGCTTTTTTACCTGCGCCTGCGGTATGGCCGCGCAATTACCGTCCGTTAGATTATTTGACATAACTATAACTTTTTTCAGCTCTAAATAGGATTTTTTTCTACACAGTCGATAAATGATGGAATTAACATTCATTAACAAAGGTTTAATGTGATAGTAGTATCAGTTGTACGGCATCATCCTAACAAAAGCACAGCACGTTTTTCACCAGAAGATAAAAATGTTTTTTAATCAAATGCCTAAAAATCTGATTTTTCTACTTAAAATATCAGGTGAAGGAGTGGTAGTAGAGATTTGGTGCCATAGTGAAAATGCTCGGATTGATCTCCCCTACAATAATATTACATTATTTTTTGCTGGCCGGCACGTTGACTTTTGGGCCCAAAATGAATGACCTCCTTTGATACAAAGATATGCCACATGCCGACACGGTAACTTGTTTCCTTCCCGGAGTAAACTCATAGATGCGACACCTGTACAAAAGTGGAATTAATGACCGCAATGGCGAATTAATAATAATAATAAGTTTATTTTCCAAAAAATATGCGTACAGGCTGTTTAAAACTTAGGTAGATTTAATTACACGAAACATACATGAATTAAAATTGTTTTATAAGTTAGTAATGTTTATTTAGTTTTTACCAACTTGTAATTAAAGTAGCGACAGTAATTCTCGTTTTATTAAACAGATAAGTGCTGTCATGCTACAGTAACTTGATTTTTTATGGGCAATTAGTGTTGTTAATACCCTAACATTTTATAGTAGTGTTCTAATAAAAATAAGTTTAATATTCATACGAGTTCCTTTAACATATAAAATCAGATTTGTAATACCTTAATTATTACAGAAGGGAAGTGAGTGGTACAATTAAATGAGGAATAATTTAATCTAAACTGGCCTTCTAAACTTTAATATTAGTATTTTAATAAGTTGCATTAATTAGTGGAGTAAATATATTTTTTTTTTAAATTCAGTATATATTTCATAATCTCTTTATTACTTTTGGCTATTATTATATTAATTTACCCGTTGCAGTAAAAACTATTGGTGCAGTAATCCGTCAAGTCAATTTCCGTGAAAAAAAAATATTTATCAACGGTACTGTTGGATATTTTTACACAAATTCGCCTATTCCGATATACAAAAAAAAAACGTTGAATGCGCTAACAGCACTGACACTACGAACACAATTTGATTGTTCCAGTAAACCCATTGCTGCGTGAAGCATGCGTATAACTGATGCCATGTTATTTCTGTTCTATTTTTAAATTTGTTTTTTTTTAGAAACGAAGTTGAAATACGTTCACATTTTGTTTATACAACAGCGATGTAATTTGTGTCTCAAAAATTATTATTGTGTAAAATTTTAAAGGTATTTTCATTAAAATTGCTGAATTTTATGTATATGTATAGTTTCCATTTCAAAGTTTTCATTTCATTATTCACATTGACTCATTTAAAATAATATTATAATAATTGAGAAATGGTTGATTATTCACCTTCAAAGTAAGAATTAGCATAAGGTGAATAAAGCCTTTAATTAAAAAAGTACTATCTGTAGGTGCTTATTTTATGAAACTGAAGGTCCATATTATTACAATGATAAAATCTTTTTAACAAAAAATTAAACCGACGAAAAGATCCTAAAAGCATAAAATAAATAAACCTTTTCAGTATAAAGTATTATTTTTTTGTTAAAAAGATTTTTATTTAATGAATTTTTTTTCATCATCAGCTCAGCATGTACAAGATGTGATGATTTCTAAACGCAAATACCTGATAAAATAATGAAAAGTAAACAGAAACACTATTCGTTCCTAAAGTTTTCGAGAGTTTCTCTCAATTTTATCAGGATCCCATCATCCTGATCCTGACTTCCTTGAAATGGGACCACTCTTGAGATATTGTGGTAACAAAAAAAGGAAAAAAATCAAAATCGGTTCATAAATAACGGAAAGAGGGCTGAACAAACATAATATATATATATATATATATATATATATATATATATATATATATATATATATATATATATATATATATCATTGAATTAAGAACCTCCTTTTTTTTCGTCAAATCGTTCGAATGAAATTGTTCGTAATGTAAATAATGAATGTTAATATCATTACGACAATACACTGCAGTACAATGCAATGTCGTTTATTGTACTATATATATCACTATGTACTATATATATATATATATATATATATATATATATATATATATATGTACTTTTATCGCTGAGCATATTATGACCTCTCTCCACGCCAATTATAATAGAAACCATCAGTATTTGTATTTTCTGTAAACATAATATATATGGTAATTTTGGTATATTGTTGATAGTTGCTTTCTCGACGAACGTCGACAAAGAGCCAAAGAGACTTAAACATGGCTCTTGAATCACGGGGTTTGATACAAAAAACCGTTCTCCTCGACATGCATCGCCTTTATTACCTTTAATACAGAGTGTAAGTGACCCCGTACTGAATCCTGAAATAGTGTATTCAGGCCATCATTCTGAGTCGAAAATCATTGGAATTTTCTGCCGGAAAAAAATACGTACGATTTAAAAACTTTAAGTTTACACGTTCCACCTGCTTTTATGAGAAACCAAGGTAAAAATACCCGGAAATTCAAACGGTCTTAACTTATAAATGATAATGATTAGGTCTTTTTTAATTTTTTTATTGTAACTGCTAGAGTCAGACTCTTTCAGTGATTTAAATAAATGTTCTATTTTCAAATACACTCTGTATACGTACATACGCACGCACATTTAATAAAAATCCTAACAAGGTCACAGACACAATAAAAATTATAGCTCTATGATGGAGTAGTGATGTCGATGTCGGACATAAAAATGTTTGTTTAGAAAAAAGCGCTTATAAATTCTACGATCCAGGAATAACGGCAAGTAGACACTTGCCGTAAATCCATGACACATACATAAACATCATGAGTTAAAAATAACCACAAAAACAAATTTATTCAAATTAGAATAATACAAACATCTGCCTGGTCAACTAGATTAAAAATAAAAAAAATCATACTCAACTTCACCATATCTGCAGTTTTGAAATTTGGAATATTAAAATACAATTCAGGCTGGGATAGTTCCAAATTTAAATTGTCCAGTGCATTTCCATAAACGCAGCTGTCGCACATTTACATTTCGAAGCGGTTATCTGTGAACGGACGGCGCTTGGCAGTTGATAATTCCCGATAGCCAACGGGTTAGAATATCCTGATTCCGTATTTCTTTTGAATTTAAATCGCGCTGTTCTTGATTATTCTTGGCTTCCTTGCATTAGAGAATTTTGCAACGTGGGAAGTTCTCGATGCATATTAATATAATTAGGTGAAACAAATTTCAAACGTGTGAATTCTTTTGGGCAATTTTTGTTTTAATTTTAATAAATATTTCGGCTCTTGTTTTAATAAGTTCGTATCAAGCGTTTGATATCTGAATATTCTAATCGAGACAAATAGGTTTCTAAGAAATTTTGAAAGATTTTTCCTCAATATATAGTTTCATTATGTTTCCTTCTTCCGTCAACAGGACGCAAGATCAGAGCAAAACAGACGGATGATACATATATTTTTACTGATTTTCTCGTATTTACCTACAGTTACAGTACCACCACCACCTTTAGATTACATAATGATGTGTAGACTAGTTTTTTTTTTAATAATTACAATAATTTATATCTACATTACAGAATGGAATACTTAATTTGTTTTTTTTTTATGGTATAGGGGGCAAACGAGCAGACGGATCAACTAATGGTAAATGACTACCGCCGCCTATGGGCACCTGTAAATCAAGAGTCAGAAGTGCGTTGCCGCCCTTTAAGATGGGAATAGGAGAAGAGGGGGAGAGGGGGGAAGAGCGGGAAGATGTGAGAGGGGTATTAGAGGGGAGGAGAGGGGAGAGGGGAAGGACGGGAATAGGGAAGAGGGAAGGGTTAGAGACTCCGGTAACCTCACTCGCGCGGCGATAAGCAATGCAAGCATTGTTTCACTGCCGATATTCTGTGAGGCCGTGGTATCGAGCGGAGTCGAGCCAGCCCATACGTGCCGAAGCATGGCTCTCCCACGTAAATTTTATGTTTACACCGTTTTACAGATTGATGTGTTAAATCATAAATTATTATTGATATATATTTGGTAATTATATATTGATTAATTACTTTTCTCTTATATTCACATTAGTTGCAACTTCGCTAAACTCGTACACCTGTTAACGGCCCTATCTCAAATCCATTGCACCTGTCCATCTAAAGGTTGTCTGTAAGAAATCGTAACTAGCGATAAGACCGCCGCTTGTACCATTTTTTTTTTGTCATTGTAAATGTTTTAAACTGTTCGTCATCGGTGTACAATAAAGAGTATTGTATTGGATTGTATTGTTTGTAAGTTATAGGTTTTATATCTTTATTAAGCCACTTTGAAGAACTCTATAACGCATTCTTTGCATTCCAATAATTATTTTGATTGGATCTTGATTGAACTATTTACGAAAATTTCGATTTTGGTTCTTTCGAAAACAAGAAAAAGGAATTATATTAACTCATCAATTGTCAAAATATTTTAAAGAAAAAGAAACAATTTTAAAAGTCAATCAGATACACTTTTCTGTCTTTGTTTAGGGTCTGGAATCCTCCACGGGTCATTACTTTACCGGGGCTAAATGATGAAGGGGGTATGTTGGAATCGAAATGATCAAAACCACACGATCTTCCGCCACAGGTAGATCTACCGCATGGGTATAATCTTAGAAAGAAGTCATAGGGAAATACTTTTCTTCCTAAGTAGTTACATTTTCCAAAATGGGATTCAACGTTTGTACCTGAAAATGGTATTCACAAGTGGGATTCAATGAAAAAGAATCATGTGAACATTTAACGTTCTAAAACCTTAATATATTATTTTTTTATATTGCAACTAGCAACCCGCCTTGGCTTCGCACGGGTTCAAATTATACACCTAAATCTTCCTCATGAACCACTCTGTCTATTAGTGAAAACTGCATGAAAATCTGTTCGGTACTTTTTCAGTTTTTTGCGAACAGACAGAAAGACGCGTCGGAGGACTTTGTTTTATAATATGTAGTGAAGAGTGAAGAGAAAGAAAGTTTTAGGAACTTCGCTTTTTAAAGTATATTTTAAATAAATCGGCTGTTAAAATAGCTCTTTCTACCGATAAATAAATTTCGAATATTATGTTACTAGAAATGGCAGTGCCAGTTTCACAGTTTATATAATTGTATTGGCGAGTAATCGAAATGACATAAAATCGATTAAAGGTAATAGATTCTCGAATGGCTCAGCGTAATCCTCTATCAATTAAGCCAATTTATCGATGTATTAATGAATAAGATTATCTGAAGATGAAATAATTGTTTTCATACTATTGCTTATTGTTAGCTTATTTAATTACTATCAGTATTTCTTTGATTTTAAATTAGTTGATATTGGATGCTGTATCTAGATAAGCTTTAGACAAAATATACATAAACAATTTCTATCCCTACTCATATGCAATTTTTTATCGAATTCATAATAAGGAAGAGGTCGTTATATTTGGCTGTATATTTTTTAATGTATGTTCATCGACAGTTCCGATCTAGGCACCGATTTATTTTTTTGAATTGTAGTGGCTTTGGTGAAAGGCTCAGGCTGAGTCAGCCTGTGACCACGGCCAGTGCAACCTTCTTAATAAAAAGGCACTACCTAAGATCCACGGCACCTCAAAACTACAAAAAGATGGCGGGTCTATGTGTAGTTTTGAAGTTCGGTGATTCTGGAACCATCGGGCGGTTTTTACACCTGCTGTGCCCTTTTTTGTCGTGTAGAAATGCGAAGCGAATAAAACCACACGGTGTTCCGTCTCAAGTTGCTCTATTGTAGGGGACCAGGATGTACCTTAAGAAAGAAGCTTTCAAGAATAGTTTGCTGTAGGTACCCTAGCTACTTTTATGCTTACTTGTTTTTTTCATCATGGCATGTTTTCGATATAAAAAAAAAACTCATTTTTAGGAAATTAATGAGGCTTTCACAAAATTTTTAGGAGGTAGATTAGAAGTAACCTATTTACTTCTGCTTGGGACCATCTTATATATCTTACATACTTATTCCTTATTCTTTTGATCCATTCACTCAGGTATTCTTATAAAATTTACGTTAACTAACTAAAATGAAATGTTAAACTAATCGATACAGAATCGAAACCTTGCTACACCACTTCAATTTGGCCGGCTATCTGTACAAACCACAAACGTGCTATCCGCTCCATCGATACATTGTTAGGGTGACTAAAAATTAACCAAAAATCGTTACTTTTTATATTTTCTGAGACATATTGGCATAAACATTCTTAGATACTTTTTTTAAAATAATTATTTTCAAAAATTACCATAGAAAACACGCGGGCTGTTTTCACACTCACGAATTTAAAAAAAAAGCTATGAGGCAACGGCTCAAAATTGGTGAGCTTATTTAGTACCACTATATTATTATATTGTAAAAAATATCATCCGATCCTGCTGTCTATTAGGCAGTTTCTGAGAAGCAACCCTTAAAAAACGCTAAAAATTGTTAAAAATGTTTAAATCTGGTGGCATTCGTAAGCTCTAATATGTGCAAGGAATTGTGTGTATCAAAACAGGATGGTATTGACGTGCTACGCTTTGCCATGATTTAACTACGACTGTTTTTTAAAATGAGAAAACAAAAACTGATAACTAGTAACATGCGGGCCGGGCTGATAGCATACTCCTTATAATCATTTTCGTTTATGTATTTTTTTTTTCTTATTGGTATAGGGGGCAAACGAGCTGACGGGTCACCTGATGATAAATGACTACCGCCGCCCATGGGCATCTGTAACTCAAGAGCCACAAGTGCGTTGCCGCCCTTTAAGGTGGGAATAGGGAAAGAGGGAAAAGAGGGGAAGAGCGGGAAGACGGGAGAGGGGGATTAGAGAGGAAGGGAGGGGGTGAGGGGAAGGACGGGAATAGGGGAGAGGGAAGGGTTAGGGCCTTTTTTTTTTTTTTTTTGTGCGTGTGGAAACCCCCTCGGGCCGTCACCCCACCGGGGTTTTCGGTGGGGCGGTGTGTCGGAATCGAACCGACTAAAACCACACGGTGTGCCGTACTGCGCCCTAAGTAGGAGGGATCCGGGAACAGCTTTTATTAAGACATCCGGACCCCCCCTAGCGCCTGCCCGCAAAAGCGCGGGCACCACCTTCGGGTAAAAACCTCTCAATTAGGCGACGTCCAGGCACACGCGGACGCCGCCTCCTCGCGGGGGGCCACTATAGCGGGTGAAGGGGAAAAACCCGTCCCGTCCACCCGCGGCCACACTCAGGGCGGCATGAGGCGCTGGTAAGCGCGCCTCCGCCGCCCGGTTCGCCGGCGGCGAATTAGGTCCGAGTGGAGATCGTCCTCCCGGACCCTTTCCGCCGCCTCCTTCTGCGAGATGACGTCCTCACAGAAGGTCGCGACCGCGGTAAAATTCCTGTCGCTACCGGCCATGGAGCGTATGACGGCCGGTAGCGAGAGATCCCCTCCGATGACTGCAGTGAGGGCCCGACGCTGCGTCGCCCAGGCGGAGCAAACCGCCAGCGTGTGCTGAGCCGAGTCCTCACTACAGTCGCAGTGATGACAGGCGGGACTCAGTTCCCTCCTAGCGACCGAGTGCAGGTACTTCCCGAAGCAGCCGTGCCCGGAAAGAACCTGCGTCAGTCGGAAGGAAAGGGTCCCGTGCTGCCGCCCTGCCCACTCAACGATGACCGGCTGGAGCGCCTCCACGGCGGCAAAGCCAGCAGGTGGAGCCTCCAGCCGGGACGACCAACGAGCCATGGTGGCTCGGCGAGCGGCCTCACGCCATTCGCGTACCTCTTCGGGCGGGGGCCGACTGCCGCTTCCCGCCCGGAGAACTCAGCCGTTCGCCGATATACTTCGGCGAGCACTTCCGCCTCCAAATCCCACGGGGGAGTCCCGGCCAACGCGCACGCCGCCTCCGTCGACACGGTGCGGTATCCGCGTATGGCTCTAACCGCCATAACCCTCTGAGGGCGCCAGAGGCGCGCCCTATTCTGGGCGGTCAGAGCTCCCGCCCACACCGGTGCACCGTACAGTGCCATTGACCGGACAACCCCCGTGTACAACCGTCTTGTAGCGACGCTGGGTCCGCCCAAATTGGGCAAGAGTCGCCCAAGGGCGGACGCAGCGCCGACCAGCTTCGGAGCAAGCTGTCGGAAGTGCTCGTCGAAGAGCCACCTACCGTCGAGGATCAGGCCCAGATACCTTATGTGGGCCCGAACCGGTACGAGAACCGAGTTGACTACGATGGAGGCGCCAGGGGGTGGACCACGACGAGGCCCATGAAATAAAAGGGCCTCCGTCTTATCCAGGGCCACCCGCAGACCCAGCGCCTCGATGCGACCGACCACCAGAGAGACACCTCTGGTGGCCAAACGCGCCGCCTCTTGGAAGTTCGCCCCCCGGGCTGTGACCAGTGTGTCGTCGGCGTAACAGATTACGCCCATCCCGGGGGGGAAGTCGCCTCGAAGGGCCCAGTCGTACCCCATGTTCCACAGGAGTGGTCCAAGGACAGACCCCTGCGGAACACCGCACGACATGGGCCGACTACTCAAAACACCATCTCGGTCCTCGCACATGACGGTACGCTCCTCTAGATAGTCTGCCACTAGCCGCCTCAGGTACCCTGGCACTCCGTGATAGTGGAGTGCTTCCCTGATGCAGCTGAATGGCAGACTATTGAACGCGTTGGCGATGTCCAACGACACCGCCAACAGCACGCCGCCACAGCTCACTACCTCTTCGGTCACGGCCCTCAGGCGCAACACAGCGCCGACCGTCGAACGCCCCGCTCGAAAACCGAATTGGGCGTCCGACAAATCGGGGCCGACCTCGCCAAGGTGCCGGACGATGCGGGCAGAGAGGACCCTCTCAAACAATTTACCCGCCTCGTCCAGCAACACGATGGGCCTGTAGGCTGCGACCGAGTCGGTAGGCCGTCCCGGCTTCGTTAAAAGCACCAGCTTCCCGCTCTTCCAGCAGTCAGGGAAGCATCCGGACGCCAGGCTAGCGTCGAACACTTCCCTGAGGCGGTCCGACATGTGGTCGAGGGCGAGGGCCAAAGCTCGGGCAGGGATCCCGTCTGGCCCGGGGGCGGTGTTCTTGGAACGGATCCGTAGAACAGCCGCCCCTACCTCCGCCTCTGTGACGGGCGGAACGTCCTCACTTTCGACCTCCCCGTCGTGTCCGGCCAACAGGGCCATCGACGGGGGTGTGTGTCCCACCCGTTGCGGGAAAAGGCCCTCAACCACATCCTGCAGGAAGCTGGGCTGGAGAGTCTCCGTAAGGGGGGGGCCCGACGCGCGGAGCCTTTGTTGTGCCGCGCGATATGGGCGACCCCAGGGGTCACAATCGAGACCCTCCAGCATCTCCTTTCTCCTCTCCTCTTTGGCGCGGCTAATGGCCAGCTTCAGAGTTTTCCGCGCCTCTCGGTACTCCTCATGAAGCTGGTCCTCCTCGCCCTCCTCGCGGTGACGACGCCGGCTGCGGGTGTAGGACCTCCGGGCACGAGTACAGGCCACACGGAGGTCCGCCAACTCCTGGGACCACCAGTAGACCTCCTTCCTTGGAGGCCGACGACCTCGGACGCGGGGCATGGCCGCATCGCAAATCTGCGTAATCGCATCGCGAAAGCGGCCTGCCCCCATGTCTACCTCCTCAGTCAGAGGCTGCGGAGACAGCCATGAGTAAATAATAGCTGCCTCCTCTAGTAGGTCCCTATCCATCTTCGTAACAGCCCACCGCGGGAAGCGAGAAGAACGCCGCGCCGTGTGACCCCTTCCGGGGTCCTGGGTCCGGGAGAGCTCAAATCGGATATACAGGTGATCCGAGAGCGTCTCAACCTCTACCAAGACACGCCAGTTCCTTACTCGTGCGGCGAGAGCAGGGGTAGCGAACGAAAGGTCCACTATCGACCCCCCCTGCTGTCGCACACACGTATTGGTGGAGCCTCTGTTTAGGAGACAGAGGCCCACCGATGCCGCCCACTCCTCTACGGCATCACCCCGTGCGTCCGTCCTGGGGGAACCCCACGCAACAGACTTGGCGTTGAAGTCCCCCAGCACTAGGACGTGCCCAGACGCTAGTCGCCGGATCGAGGTCTCCAGGTTATTGAGGAAGACCTCGAAGTCGCTCAGACTCCGGTTGGGGGAGAAGTAGACACCATATATGGTGATCCCCCCCCATTCGGCAGCAACATATCCAGTACCCTTGTCTCTTAGCGACAAGGGCGGGGAATGAGCCGCCGTGGAGCTGACGACTGCCACGGAGCCGTCCCAGTCACCCAGCCAATTTGGACGGGGAGGAACGTAATAGGGCTCCGCGGCTACGGCGACACCTATCGACCACTCCGCCATGGTTTGCAGGAAAAGATCCTGCGCACCGGCAGAGTGGTTCAGGTTCGTCTGGACAAGGAGGTTGGAGACTTGGTCCATTACTGGACTGTCTCTACAACCTCCTCCATGGGCGACGACGACGACGCAGGATTGACAACGGAGGCAGCCTGGGTCGATTGGCTAGCCCCCGAAGTTTGTCGAGAAGTGCGGGGCGGCTTGCAGCCACCCTGCCCCATCTGATGGTTGGCGGGAAGATTTCCCGCCGCGCACACAGGGCAGTGAGGGGCGGCGGAGCATTCCGCCGCCTTGTGCCCCGGTCGACCGCAGCGGAAACATAGTCCGCTGCAGTCAAAGCAGCTGGCGCACTTGACGCGGGTGTGTCCCGTGAAGAGGCATTTAAAGCACCTCATCGGTCTCGCCGCCAGGAGCGTGACTCTGGCGTTCACGAAACCGATGAGGACTCTTCCGGCGTCGCTCAAAATCTTGGCCGACGCCATGGGACAACTGGCCCACACCGCGCCAAGGCCCCCCGGACCGGGGCGGATGGTGCCGACCCTGATGTTGTCCGCGCTGCAACCCGTCTTCTCCCGAATTACAACGCGGACATCCTCGACCGTCACTGAATCGTCCAGGCCCGAAATGCGCAGTTCCGCGCACTTGGTGGGCCTGGCGATCTTTACACCATCCGTGGCTGCGAATATCTCCCGCATCTTCTCGGCAAAGGTGTCCGCCGTCTTTGCGCCTTCAGCCCCAGGGAACTCGAGGACTCGAGCTCCCGTTTGGGCGAGGCGCATCCTCACACCCACGGCCCCAAATTCACCGGCCAGACTATCCCGAGCCTTCTTAAAGACAGCCGCGTAGGATAGCCCGCCGTCCCCCACCGCCGGCGACAGGGTTACGACCACAGCCGCCGTTTTGGGTGGCACCAGTTTCCGGGGCTTTTTTGAGGCAGTCACTGCCACGGATGGTGCCTGCGGTGCGGGACCGCTTATTCCCTCCCCCGACCTTCTGCCACCCGTCACTGGAAGCGGCAGACGTGGAGGGGGCAGATGCGGACGGACCAGGCACAAGCTCAGCACCGGCGACAACAGCTGTCGCATTCATCCCCTTCGGTGCTGGAGTGGGAAGCGGAGGGAATTGTGCTGTCACCTTTTCGACGGCCTTCGGCGGTTGGCCGGCCTTTGGTGCAACTGCTTTTGACGCAGCCTTGGTCGGTCGACCAGCCTTCGGTGCGGCTGCAGGCGCCGGTGCCGACGTCGCCGCGGCATACGTCACTGTCACGCGGCCACCCGAGACGGGAAGAGGTGTCGGGACCGTTGTCGCATTAGCCCTGGCCGCGGCGAGTGGCGGCCGCACAATAGGTGCCGGAGGAAGCCTTGCCTCCAGGCCCGCGAGGCGCCCGTCCATCATGCGCCACACTGCGTCAATAACCTGACGCAAGTGGGAATCCGGAACGGGGGATGGGGAGGGGGCAGGTTGCCGGGCAACCGGGTTTGGCTGCTCAGGGCAATTCGCCTGTGCCCGAAATTGGGCGAACTGAGCGCTGAGCTCGGTGACCTGCCCCGTCAATAAATCGTTTGCGGCCTGGAGGCGCGCCACGTCCCCAATGAGGGTCTCGACGACCCCGGAGATGGCGGAAGAGGAGTCCTTAAGGGCCCTAACAAAGGAACCCTTAAGGTTCGTGGACTTGGTGGCCACTTTGTGGATAATGGCCACCGCCGCGTTCGCTCTCTCCTGCATGGTCGATGGTGTTTGGGGGACAGAACCCCCTACCACCGGCTCTTGTATTTTTAGCAGGAGATCCGCAATCTCCTCCTCCGCTACACCTTCGCCCTCCGCTCTAGCTCGGACATAGGCTTCCCTCCCAGAGAAGGCGGAGCCCGACGGAGCCGAGATCGGCGTGCGCGACCTCCCTCTATGGCTACTAGCCACTTTGGGAGGAAGCATCTCTTGGGACGTGTCGCTGTCCTGATGTGAGGAGCGTCCGCGTTTACGACTGTCATTGCCGCGGACCTCAACCTCCATCGCCTCTTGGTTGTCCGTCGTCGTACCGGAATTTGCGTCCGACGACACGACAGATCTGGAACGCAGGCGTTCCGAGTACCTTCTGCTCCCAGAAGTCAAATTGACTTCTGGGAGCTCTTCCGAGATAGGCGTCGCCAGTAAAACCTCTTCTTCATAAGATGAGGTGTCCACCTTCTTTTCGTTCTTCTCCTTCTGCATCTTATTATCTACCTTCTCCTTTCTTTCTTCGGTTGATTTGTTTATAATTTTATTAATTGAATCCATAATTTAACCCACGAGATGGGGAGAACTAAAGGTCCACCCGGGCAGAGATCCCCAATACCCGGGCAAGCGAAGGTTTATACCCAACCGAGGGGTCCGCAGGTGCCCCGGCTGGGAGTGCGCTCACGACTGAACTACCCATCAGCCATGCATCCCCTGGTCACGCACCAGAACACGGGATTCGGGGTGATTTTTTAGAGAGGTTTTCTTCCTCGCAGTCCGGGCGGCTAAGCCAAGACCCTCGTCCCCGATCGGAGTCGCAAAACATGACCACGACTCCTTTCGGGATTACGATATGCCGACGGTGGCAAGGAAACTAAATCTTCCCATGCCTGCTCGGTGGCAGTGTGAGTGCACGCCGAGCCCGCCCTCTTTCTCCACTGACGACAGCGAAGAAACTACGACCCATGGAAGGGTCCCTCCTTCGTGATTTTTTACCGAGGTTTTCATCCTCTTAGCTCCGAAGAGCGAAGAGCCAACAGAGGTATCGACAGACACGCCCGCTCTGTTGGGCCAAGCCTCAACCAAGTGGCCGAAGAAAGATGGCCTCCTCTTCATACTAGAATATTAGCCGTTGGCGATGACGCTGTCCTCAAAAACTGAGGAACAAAAGGCAGCGTCATCGCCAACGTTTCCAGGGTGCACCACGTGGAGGTTTTCTAGACGGCAGAAGGGTTAGGGCCTCCGCTAACCTCACCCACGCGTCCATACCATTTGATTTAGTAAAAAACTTTTTATGTGACAAAAAGTAGTCAAGGCTGCTTTCTCAAGGTTACTCAAATTCCTTCCATATATCGTTGATGAGTAAATTAATTTTAATGAAGTTTCGAATGTCTCAACCAATTACAATGAATTTACATTATATTATTATGTATGTGTGTGTGTGTGTGTAAAGAACAATAAACATGGCGGTGAGCTTCTGAACATATTGCAGATGATATATTTAACCTCGAATTTTCTTTTCAGTAATCTTATAGTTAGAAAAAAACTACTTTTGTCCAATTTATTAGTTGAAGTATGGTAACCCTATCCATTAGTGTATCGATACAAGCAATTTGGTGCACTGGGAGTATATTCCAAGATTGCAAGCCGCACAAATTTGACGGTGCATTTCCATCTTATTATTCGTGTCTCGTTACCTGTTGAAACTGAATCACCTGAGGGTACTACTATTAGGACTATTAAAGCGTATTCGGTGAAACTATGTCTTTATGTAGAGGTACCCTTGAGTAAATTTTAAGGTAAGCGGGCACCGACCATTGATAAGAGCATTCATAAATATACAAGGAATTCTATTAATTATTAGGCACATCATAGATAGATAGATCGATAGATAGATAGATAGATAGATAGATAGATGATGATGATGATAGATGTTAAGAACTAAAAGCCTGTGGGCTTATATAAAACCTTTAGGGTACGTACAAACCTTATAGCTTCACCAACTTCAAGTTTATGTATCTGTCATGTACTGCCTATACAGTTCAATATAAAGGTATTTTATTAAAAAAAGAAACACTACCTATAAAATTCGAAATACAAACAGAAAACAATATAACATCGTTCATTCACACTGTAGCTTTCACAAAACATATAGACAGACCAATACAAAAGGCAGTCAATAAAGTTATATGACAAGAACAATACATATTTCTTCTTCTAGTTCGTTCCAGTGCCCTGTCACTTCCACGTGTAAGTGCCCACTGCAATGGAACCTCCGCTTCCTTTTCCAATGCATAAAATTCACTCATGCGAAGTCAGTATTTTTGTTTTGGTATAATATTGTTATTATTTTATAGTATTGTTAGTATTTTTGTATACATATTGTAAATTTTTTCTTTAATTTACTCACTGCATAATTGATCAACCGACATCGATATCGAACACCTCAAGCAACTTTGGGCCGTTTTAACCATCTCTCAGTTCCCACTGAGAACACACACTGGTTTGAGGTGACTTTCGCATACAGCAAAAATATATTTCAACACCATCTAGCGAAGACGAGCTGAACTCCGTAGGAACTACTGATCCTACATCGCGCAATGAAAGTTCTCACGCTGATTAGTGTATATACAACTTCCCAACATCAAGCGTTGGGCCGCGGTTCCCCAGGCATAATCACCTAGCCCGGTCGAAGCATCCACGTAACACTCGTTCCTCCACGGATTAATGACTTTTGTCTGTCTTTAAGGTCTGGTTTATTTGAACCAGAGCTCAAAGACAAACTTATTTCATTTGAAAAGAAAAGATTGTGCGTACATCAAAAGTTGACAAATGACTCGAAGTTGGTCCTACTGAAATAAACAACTTGTCCAAGAGTTTCTCGAGCTGGGCAACGTTGGCGATGATGCTTGCATTATGATGATGCATTGCTTTCTCCTCCTTATGGATAAGAAGGCGTCACCACCTATGGCTAATAATCTAGAGAAAGGAGACTATCATTCGTCATTTATTAATTTACTTAACGGTACAAAAAAGATTTCGTAAAGTAGGTCTCTATCTAAATTGTGGACAAAAATTAAAATGTCAAACGGTAAAACTTCTGAAATGGCTTAATTTTTTTTATTGCAAATTGGACCTACAAAACACGTTTGCGGGACCGGTAAAGAAAACTTATTCCATTTCGGATGAAACGCCCGATTTCTTAAGTTTAAATTTGATAATAATCACTTGGAAGCTTGAACTGAACTTAACTTCTTGTTATCTGAAAACATTGAATCTAATGCGTTATGGGGGGTGGAAACCTTTTTGGTTTGGTTTTGTTGGAAAAAAAATTAAACGAACGCATTTCGATTTTTAAAAACAAGGTGGTTATGTTGATCTTTACTGCTTTAGTGGCTGGCTAGCTTGAAATTATTATTTAATAATAAACTAACCGCACTTACCTTAAAGCAATTCATATTCTATATCCTTTGTATGTAAAGATAATAACATAGGTACAGATGTTACAAATCAAACAACCTTGACAGTGAATAATTAATCGATGACTGTTGTGTCCCAACACTACGTAACTGGAACCATCTACACGCCATAACCACCTAGTAGTTCAAAGTTATCAATGACAGTTATGAGAGCATTGGGGTTGAACATCCCCCTCATATTTATGTATTCATGCTCAACTGCTTTGCCTCGTTACTACAGCGTTTGCCTCGTTACTACTCGTTACTACGTGCTACTACAGCGTAAAAGAATATTTAGAAGAAAGATAATATATTTTAAAATAATAAATTCACAAATTCTATTATTCTAAATAAGGTAATCAGATTGATGACTATTAAAATAATAATAAATAATCGATCAAATAATAAAAATAATAATTGAATTGAATAAGTAATAACAACTATTAGTACTATATTAAAATTATTAACGAATCTATCAATTAATAATATATACAATATAAAAGTATCACAATTATATCCTACCATATACATTACACTGAACGCTTATTTTAAAATTATATATGTTTGTATTATCTTCCTCTCTCCCAAACAAACTGTGCTGCGCCCGACAGGGTCAATAATTGTTACTCCTTAAACTGTTATCACCTATGTATATACATTATGGAAGCAATAAACTATTGAGTATTGAGTATTGAGTATTGAGTTAACTACATGCATATGTACGTGGGAATTATTCCACAAAGCATGGAACTATATATTTACACGTAATGAAAAGAAACGAAACTTTATTTGTGGGAACAAGATAACAAAAGGTCTTATGTCATAAAGTAACAAGTTCATGTTCCGCCTTGATTAAGGCATGCAAATATTAAAAATAACATATTTTTGCTTTTACGTATGTACCTACGTAGTAGTTTTTTACAGATTTGTGTACAATGAACGTGTTTAATTTTATCTATACTTAGATTATCATTATCCCTAGCCACTAGTACCCATAGATAGATGATTATACTTTACTAGTATAACGTAAGTGCACCTAAATAACGACTTCTAAAAATCTACATCTAAAACCGCCATGTTAAATGGAATATAATAATTTGAAAGTTTTATGTTAGAGTTATACAAGTGGTTTCTTCAGAGAAAATAAAGATATTTTATATTGCAAATATTTATCACTCACTTTTATCGTTGACGGTTTCCGCAAACAGTGCATATTCCATAGTGTTCCACTCCCGATTACGTAACTACGCTTATTTTTTTCTTAATAGAAAATAGAAAAGTTAAGTGGTATATTGGATCTTTAAATACTCAAAATGGCTCCTTAATACTTTCCGTAACATAAATAGTAACAAATTTTCATGAGTGTCAGCTTTAATTTTATTAAAATTCCATTTTTCCAATTTGGCGGTATTAAGGTACAATATTCACTCGCTAAAAAAACAAAAATGTCATGCAATAAATGTAGATAAAACTATAAGTATTATAGATGTTAAATATTACGCAAACACTGAAATTGACTAATCCCACGAACTCCCATTTCGTCTCCATAAGATTCGATAAAAATATTGTAGCCATTACAATATTTTCATCGAATCTTATGATGATCACAATGATTTTTAAAACTTTATTTTTCATGCAACCATATATTTTTTATGATGATAAACAACTACACATTAAGTCTAATGCACGCCCGGTCCGATAAGTACTAGGTACCTATGAACACGCTGTAAAAACAGACCCTGATCATCACAATGTAAAAAGAAACAGCACTACATAATATTAGATGTAATAAACTCGGGACTCAGGTGGACTAAAATCCAGTCCAGTGGCTGTGATCGGTGCTATTCGGTCGAAATGTCGGGTAACCGGGCAAAAGTTTAAAAACAATTGTTTAATTGTTTTTCAACTTTCACATATTAATTTGATACTACGTTTGTATCTTTTTCTATCTGTAGCATTGGCGAGGTTTTATCGATTTGAACAAAACTCACATCAGATCTTCTTGTACTCTTGTTTATGCTGGTAAGTGTTATCACCAGAGCTCCTTAGAGAAGAGATAGGGTTGGGGCAAAACCATTGTCACCAATTGTAAAAAGTTTGCAATATAGATTAGAAAAAAAAAATAGGTGGCTAAAGAAAATGTTAATAGGCTACGTCACAGTATATATACTGTTGTTATGTCGTCAATGACTTTGATGTTTAACTTCTTTTGCAATACAATCCGCAATATCTAATCTTATCTCGCCAGGAAGAAGAGAAAATGCTAGTTTAAAAGTTAATGATATTGTTATTAGTTTTGCTCAAGCCATTTGATAAGCGCTCGCCTCCACGAGTACGTTGAAGATGTAAAATAATGAAACTGAAAAATTATTTCTGTCTGCAAGAGATACAAAGTTTAATCAAATGTTATCTATATTAATAATTCGGTCAAGGGGTACGGTAGACTCGATGAAACCATGAAACCTTACCTGAATAATAAAACATTAAAAAACAATGATTTCGAGTCGACAACATATATCCGCAAAATCCGGATTGTTGAGTATTTTGTTAAATTCTAATGGTGCAAATGGTAGTCGCTATTTTGGCCACTCGGATGCCATCTTGAGTTCGTTAAGGCGGATTCACACATATATCTTGAGTTCGTTAAGTCCGATTCACATCTACATCATATATATATTATGAGTTGATGATGAAATTCAGGTGGCATCAGCTTGCATCCTGTTTACCTTTGTGTAACACTAACACTGATGTACCTGAAGATCTGACTTTTAAAAAGAGTAGCCATGAGTTTCTTTGCCAGTATTCTTCTAATAAGGCTCTACGCATTTTGGAAACTGGAAGTTATAGATCGACACAAGCAGGCAGTAGATTTTGGTGTTTTCACCTAATTTACCTTGACAATCCAATACATGCTGTGGCTTCTGTTTGAGCCGATCTATGATTCTAACTCTAGCTTCAATTTAACGTTCATAAATGTCACTTAGTGTCTTAATTGAATAAATGATTTTGAATTTGAATTTGAATTTGAGTCACATTTCACCCGAGCGAAGCCGGGTTTTCATCTAGTATTATATAAACCGAGCAAATATCTAAACATGAATTGGCAGTCCTATTAATATGTCACTCAAAGCGCGTTACATTCCTTTTTAAATATTATGTATCTGTGATCACAATATTGTAGCACTCGGTGGTTTGGGTTAAGGAGAAACTCGGAATGTTTGACCGACGAAGTCTTTCGGAAAAGTAGTGATTTAATAATAATACAAATCTAATGAACATAATAACACAAATTCTACACCGGGCCGTGATCAAACTTTAAGTCGTTCAAACTTTACTTCCATTTACAAATTAGCTACTACTGACATGCTAGAAGTAAGCGCAAGCTGACTGCGCCGAGGTGGGTTATCACCAGATCGTCATTTCCCTACTTACTTATTTTCTAGTCATATGCTCTTTCACGGCTTCCATCCATCTTTTTGGTTCGTCCTCTACTGCAGCCGTACCATATTATAGTATTTTTTTATTTATTTAGTAGCCAACGCTATTTCAGACATATGAAAAAGAAGACAGAAAAAATTCAAAACAATATTGTAAAAAGCATCAAAAGCTTAATATAAAACATACCCAAAGTTTAACACGTTGTGTAATGTCGTTAACTCATTCAGTTATGAAAGCGGTTTAGTCGAACAACTGGGATTTGACTTTATTGAAATATGAGCATGACTCGGATTTAATTTAACGTTCTTATTGGATGTCAGTATTTTTTCGATATTTATTTAAACTATAGTTTATGTAAAATTTATCAAAAAGTAGTGTTATTTCTTGATCAAGCGAAGCATGATGCAATTTTGCAAGATCTTGAATTCAAGCTGGGCCTGAAATTTCTTCTGTAATTTTTTTATTTATTTTTAAATAACCTTAACGGGTTCAATGATAAAGTTTGACCCTAATTTTGGCACAAAAGATTCTGATGGACCTTTGAAATTTTGTTAAGTTATTTAAACAACAAAATACAGATCTTGAAGCCGAAAAGGACATAAAATTATTTTTGAGATTATATATTATATTGTACTGATATATACCAGATAAGATAGTAAAAATCATGGAAAAAAAACTAATAGGTACTTACCATTATTTCTATGCTAACCGGTATTTCCATTAACAAAAACTACTTACACCATTTTATTCCTATGGAAAAGTTAAAGTAGATGCTCATTGAATATTCAATACGAGTATGGCATATTCTAGAATAGAACAACAAATTTAGATGTGCTACTTCAAAGATTTAACAATATAATACCTTCAAACCTTCAAGAAAAGATCGTACTCCTTTCTCAAAGGCCGGCAACGCACTTGTTGCACTTGTGACTCTTGAGATCCAGGTGTCCATGGGCGACGGCAGTCACTTACCATCAGGTGACCCGTCTGCTCGTTTGCCCCCTATAATATAAAAAAAACATTAAAAGTCTTGAAATACAACTTATATCTCACTACAGTTTGGAGACGTCCGTTTCATTTCATGAACTTTACACAAAATACAAAGTAAAATCAATTTTATTTTTCAGAAAATAAGGGTGACATCGATTTCTTAATATGTTGCTTGATATTTATGATTTATATGCAAGGACGCAGTGCGGAAAATTGGGATAAAAGTACTTGTTTATTGATCAAGTAATAATACTTTGGATTAAATGGTAAGGCTGTATTTTATGGAGGTAAAATAGTTTTTTTGTCTATGATAGTCATAAAAATAGTTATACAACAAAAAACTCATGAAGCTTCAAGTTTTTAAAATTACAATTTTATAAATAAATCATAAAATTGATATTTTAAAAATGGTGGAACTTGAAGCTAAATTCTTATTTGTTTTCTTTTTAATCGACGAAAAAACGGTGGAGATTCTGAAGTCAACCCGTATATTTTTTTGTTTTTCTAGTATTCCATTCCTCACAAGAAAAAAAGAACCCTTATAGGATCACTTTGTTTTCCGTCTGTCTGTCGAGACCCTTTTTTTCAAGAACCCGTAATATACCAAATACTTATGTAACTGTATGTAATTTTAACATTTAAGTCTTAGATTGGACCAAGTTTGAACATTTCGCAGAGAAATCAAAACATATAGAGTACTTCCAAATTGCCCTAAAATCATGACATTTTGTTAAAAGCAAGTAGATTTTTTTTTTTTTTTTTTCAAAAAAGACAACCCCCGCATTAGGAATAATCCTGTGTCGCGGGGGGCTTCACAAACATTCAAACAACGCACACAAAGAACACCCAGACTCGGGACAACTATTTGTAGATCACACGAATTTTTGTCCCGTGCAGGATTCGAACCCACAACACTCGGCGCGGCGTAGTGGCGAGGTGACCCCTTAAACCATTGCGCCATCCGTGCAGTCGTTGTACAGCAGTGCAGTTGTACAGCACAAGTAAAGGTGAAATCCGAAAATGTTAATTTATTGTTATATCACATTAAGTATAGTTTTTATGATTACAAACTTACATTTTGCATGTGAAAAGTTGATTTTATTCGATTTATATTTATTTATTTGATTTTAGTAATTTTGAAATATTTATAGAATTTCAAAGTTAAGTTTGTTTTTCCTAAAAGACTGGCAAAAATCTTCAAGAATTGATTCCCGAGATGGACATACTATTTATATACAAGTTTGTTTGCTTACGCAACCCTCTGTGCGCTAGTCAGATTATGTATGACCACGCATATCGTTATACAGAGTAGTCCGATTTCGATTATTCTTTTTTATTGGATAGGGTATTGGTGTATACTTTGAAGTTTATCCCATAAAACTTTCAAATAAAAATGTATACACTAAGGGTAGAAAAATAGGGAATGAATGGTGGTTCACCCATTGATTTTACACCTGTGAACTGGTTTTGTTGAAACTTAGCACATATATGTAGTTCTAATGAAACTACAAAATGACGGCTACCGGGTACGGATGATTGATTTGATGATCGATGCGGAAGTTAGTCAGATAACCAATAAGAGATTGTTGAAAATTATAGAAGAAGGTGCAACATTTGAGGGAGAAGTTAAGGTTAATAAAGTCAGAAAATTTTATTTAGGTACGTCATATACGATGTCGCAAGCCAAATGTCAAATGGCATTCGGTTTTAATCTCATTAAGCGTTCTGGTTTTGTTTTTTTAACTGCTGCAGTTAGTCAAATAAACATCTGCTTTTGTTTTTCGAGACTATTTCGAGCCATTTCTTTACAATTATATAGAAACTTATTTAGTTAAGTGATCTACCTTGATAAAGTACCGCAATTCATGACCTACCAAACTGAGAGTGCAGACTGAAAATAACAATTTAGACGTTGACAGACGAGTATATCAACAAAATAAAGATAACTATATAAATACAATCTTCATCAGAGAGATGCAATTCATTTGCTCATAATCCACTATCCACTATCTTGAGATTAAATTTTGTTTGAGAATGTAGATATTGTTGCTTAAAAGCGATTTCATTGAGTAGCAGATAAATCTTAGAGAGCTTTGTAATATTAACACTAATCAAGGGAATTTATAATCTGATTACTATTTGATTGAACATGAAATTGCTAGAACTCGAGTGATTGCTTGAAATTGTAGTTTAGGTAGGTATGGAAGTGAATATTAAACGAAGCCTTGGAACAGAAAGTTTTTGTTTTCATATAACTAGTTACGAAACAGTTTACGGCACATTTGATATCCTTAGCAATCTTATCCTTTCTTCCATGGATCTCTGGCAAACCAACCCACCAGCAGAAAGAAATAAGACTATAGTAGTCCCTAACCGTGGTGTTCTGAAGATTGGTGACAGCCTCCAGACGCACGGCTTGAATTCAAGTAAAACTCACACTCTTGAGTCAAGTTCAATTTGTTTTAGGCTCAGACAAAGCACAACCTTAGCGGTCATCATAGTGACTGGTGCTATTAAGGCGGGGATCGAAGCCACCAAAGTCACTAAGATGGCGTGGCTTTTTTTTTTTAATTGGATAGGGGGCAAGCGAGCAGACGGGTCACCTGGTGGTAAGTGACTACCGCCGCCCATGGGCACCTGCAACTCAAAGGTCATAAGTGCGTTGCCGGCCTTTAAGGTGGGAGTAGGGGAAGACTGGGAGAGGGAAGGGTTAGGGCCTCCGGTAACATTGCTTTACTGTCGGTTTTCTGTGAGGCTGTGGTATCACTTCGGTCGAAGTGGCCCATACACATATCATTATCATAATATATTATTATTCATTTGCGTTTATTATCTCATGATCGTTTAAAATGTAATGAAATGGTTCTTGTTTTTTTGTCAAGTTCGCTAACAGCTTTTATGTATTAACTATGCTTCATCTCACTAGTGTGATCGTGATTCTAGTATGTCTCAAGATGTCATGTTACAAACTGTTATAGCTTCCAGTCCCTGTTAACCATTAATATTAAATTTAAAACATCAAATCAATACTTCATGATTTTTTATTTAATTTACTTACGGACGGTACAACTTTCTATGAAATTCAACGAAATTGTACCGTCCATAAGCAAAACGAATTGTTTCTTCATTATAGGAACCGGGCATTACGGTACGTAACCCTGACTGGCTGAAGCTAATGCTTACACTCCCCAATACATCCATATAAGCATTTATCCATTTCCTTCCATTACCTTTACTTCTTATCTTCCTTTCCCGTTCAATATACTCATAATTTTCTATATACAATTGATGGCAATAGGCTTGCCTCCTTTTACATCGGTGGGATGAAATTATAGTTGTCAAAATGTCTACACATTACACATAAGTGGGTGTATGTAGGTATCGTCAAATTTAACATTATGAAGTTATTATTTATGACTGGCCTGTTGGTCTAGTGGTTAGTGACCCTGACTGATAAGCCAGAGATTCCTACCCAGGACAGACAATTGTGTGATGAGCACGATAATTTGTTCTGTGTCTGGGTGTAATTTATCTATAATATGTATGTATTAGAAATATATAAGTATGTTTATCAGCAGTCTGGTTACCATAGTACAGGCTCTGCCTAGTTTGGGATCAGACGGCCGTGTGTGAGATGTGTGAAGTTATTATTATTATTTAAGTTGCTATTTTAGTTACTAAGCTATCTGTGGTATTATTAATGTTATCCGTGTCATTTATATGCAGGGTGTTGCAGAAAGGTGTGGTCGAATTTTAGGAGCGTTATGTGTAACCAACAAATAGTTGATTTAGTTTGAAAAAGCTTGCTTTTTTTCTTCGGAAAACGCTTTTTCTAATGTAGGTGTACATTTCTAAACAGCACATTATGAATTTTCATATCGACTATAATTAATGTTTTTTTTTTTTTATACAGACATTTTTAGAAGAATTTGGACATATGTTTATGTATTATGTACTTAAATTATTGTTAGCACATTCTAAAATTCAGTAAATTGTACTTAAACATTATTTCAGCTTCATTATATAAGGGATTAATTATATATTACTTCTATATATCTTAATTTTATATTACTTCAAACATTTAAAAACAATGCAGAGTTTATTAAAGTTAGCGTACCTATTTAATTAAAGCAATGTTATCCGCCTTTTAAATTAAGCAGCGCAAAAATATAAACGAAAACTTTGCTTAAACACAAATATCAGGCGCTTTTATATTTTCAAAATTATAAACGCATTGCGTTTTATTTGATATGCTTTTAACTTTATTAAGCATCTTTAGTATTTACATGTGTAAATATTACATTTTCAGGATACACTGAAAGATGGGACGTACTTACATTATATTATTAAAACCTACACAATCATAATGGAAAGTTATGTACTATACGAAAAAGTATGTTGTTGAACAAAAAAAGTTCTGAAAGTTTTCAGTTGTTGTAAAAGTAATATTAGTAGTATTAGTATATAAAATAGAAATCAATTCAAGCACTGTTTTTTTGCTGACAATGCCACCGACCTAACAGAATACACGGTCAGCATATCGACGTTTTTCAACAACAACAGGGATGCCACTTGTCCGTTACTGACCTCGTATAAATCAATGTTATGTCCTTTCTGATAATCCTATACTGTTTAATTTCTAGGGCAAACCCCTACCACAGGCGTTCGGTCTTTCCGAAATTTTATTTAAAAGTAGTTTGAATTGTGCTACAAAAAAAAAACTTAAAGGGAGCGAAATAGGGGTTCAAATTTGTATCCATACTAACTAATTATTTCTAAACTTTAGTATTTCTGTACTTTCATGTGGGAGAGCCATGCTTCGGCACGTATGGGCCGGCTCGACCGCTCTGGAGTGATACTACACTCATCTAACGCATGGTAATAAAATGTTACATACCTGAACCCAATTGTCCAGAGTCTGGAGAGACTGGCAATCGGTCATACAGGTCTCCTAGTACAGACGCCAGTCTCTCACATAGATAATCTGTAATTATACTAATAACTACATCTATTAGTTTAAGTACTACCTATGTTGCAGTCTGTGTGAGAGAACAAAAACAATAAAATTATTATTATACTTACATACTTTCTAAGTACATACATATCATAGATAAATTACACCCAGACACAGAACAAATGATCATGATCATCACACAATTATTTGTCCTAGATGGGAATCGAACCCACATTAAGTCATTAAGTTTTGAATGTTTTGTTTTATTTCAATAGCCAGTATAGCTTGAACTGCCATACTATGACCGGGCCGCTGTATTTTTTTTGTGGCCGCTTTCACATATTTTTTTAATTTAAAACACATATTCATTAAACATTTTAACTTTCTGCACTTCTTCATATCAACCTTAAGTAATTTAAATATGACATATTTGCTTAAAAACTTCACGTATGATTCTTAAGAGCTTCTACAAAAAAATATTGTATTGTTCAGTATAATATTAAAGGGTGAGAAATAGGCTATCAGATCCACATTCATTAACGTTTAGGAGGGCCAACAACAGCCAATTACTAATATAGATAATCAGTTTCAACATCAGTCATGGAATTTCCCATTCGTATCTACACATCGTTTGGTGGTTCAACATGATAAATGACTTCAGCTATCGCCGTGTTCAGCGCATTACACACATTTATTAGCAACGGGGTTTGTTTCCACACATTTTGGTATTTTTTTTCTGGTTAATCTTTACACTGTTACGGGCATGGGGAAAATGAGGTCTCGCGCGGTTCAAGTTGCAGTGAAGGCAATAATTTTAGGTGTGTTATGATCAGCCTGAGGGTAATTCAATCGGGAAATAAGATTTGAGCTCGAAATTATAAATATTATGCGTGACGTTTTTCTATTTATCGTATAGTTTCAATGTCATAAACTTAACTTGCCATCACGTTGAATGAAGTAAGTAAGTTTTTAAAAAAAGTCTTGTAATTAGTTTATACATTATACATATAAAACAAAAATCACAACGCATTTGGTGACATTTTTTTAAGAGATTCGTGTATTATTTTAAATGAAAATTGGTTGCCTTGTGTGAGAAATACAGTTCGGATAAACCCATTCCCACCAACCAGTATGTTTATAGTGAATTTTACTGATCCTGTATCATAAAGCTACTATTTAAAATTGCAACCTTTTTACCCGACTGCCAAGTATGTTATGTTTTTGTATATATCTTGGTTTGTAAATTTCTGTATTACCTCGTATCTACCAACCGGCTAAATGGATTTCAACAGTTAAGGTATCCTTATATTGGTCTTAAAAACTCAAGTGTCCGTTTGAAAAAAAAATACAAAATGGCGGATTTTTGGTGCGAAATAGTAATACGTTATTAAATGCTTTTTCCCATACACGGGATTCCTTAACCTGATTTAAAGGGTCTCAGCGGGTGCTAAAGGAATATAACACATCGCTTTTCATGCTAGAATTAACAGTTAAATAATATAGTTTAGCCTTAGACCTCCTATAATCACAATATTAGTTAGGAACTTCAATTTCAATCTCCCTAATTCAAAACCAGAAAACCACAACCAAGGAGCTGGGAACTACTTTAGGATGGTTGTAACTTTATTAATATGAAAAAATCAATGAAATCCAGCCAACCTTGGTCAGAAGGCCCCTATTTGGAAATTTATAATTGATCATCAACTGATCTATTTTCTTTTTTTTTTTTCCTGTGGAAACCCCCTCGGGCCGTCACCCCACCGAGGTTTTCGGTGGGGCAGTGTGTCGGAATCGAACTGACTAAAACCACACGGTGTGCCGTACTGCGCCTGAAATAGGAGGGATCCGGGAACAGCTAACTGATCTATTTTCCTGACCTAACATAAATGAGGGTGTGAAATATTTTCCTGCCCTTGTTCAAGCAGAGGACGGTTATTTACTGTTATAGTTTCAATCAGTTAACTTACAATTTAACTCCTAAAAGGTTTTCGGGCCACAAAACAAACAAGCTATAACTATCACACAATATTATCCTTTAATTTCATCCACAAATAATTGGGAACACATTAGAATTACAGCGGCACGTGCGTAAATATAATTTTGTTTCTTATCAGATTACCTCACGACGTAACGTACTCGTACTTACCCTTTGCGTTGGGATAAATCTTCGTAAAAGATTTATTGTGATTTTGGCTGTGTGTTTAAGCTGATGGAATACGATATTTAGAGTCTTACCCTTTTTCCTATTTCCAAGCTTAAGGTGACTATTAAATCATCTTGTGACGTTTTGTTTTTAAAATATAAGGTCAACAAAAAGCTCATCTCGGTGGTGCGGAAGTTCAAATTTACGTTTAAGTTTACGTATGATCGTTAAGTCGTTGGTTAGATTACTAGGTGGATTACTAAGTTTTTCTATTAGGGGTATCATGTCAATGACAGCATCATTCTAGTTTCCTATTAATTAATATCAAGATGCAACCAGTGATGTAACATGCATGAGTAATTGATGACAACAGTGTTTAAATAAAATTATTGTGAAGGGCTATCTCTTAACTCTTAATATTCATCATTTGTATAATTAATTAAGATACAAGGCTTATTTACCGTCAGGAGCAGTATTATCTATAATAATACAGCCATATTACTGTGCCAATACTTTGAATATCCAGTTTCAATATCTCAACTGTTACTTAAGGAGTTAATCAGGCGTAATGTGTTGGCATTTAAAAAAGATATGTGGAGTAGTATTCGCGCCGTCACTAATGGCCCATTTTGTTTTTAAAAATATTTGACATGTAAGGTAAAGAGATAATTAGTTTAAAGTTTTTCAACTTAACTTTAAACTAATAATCTCTTTAACTTACATCTGAAATATTCGGCGGCATTTGACACGCCTCAAGGTTTTCAAAACCATGACCTCTCATAGACGAGGAGTCAGGATCTTAAAAATACTTGAATCTGGAACCCTAAAGGCACGTAAACAAAACGTAAAGATTGAAAAAATTAATAAAAAAACGACAAGATTCGAACAAGCCTCTCCGAATTGATTTTGTAACTTTCTAATATACTTTAGAAAACCTAATTCAGATCTCTTATCTCTTAAAAAAGATCTACCTACAATATGTTGGGTACCTATCTCCTATGAAATATGATAACTGTCTGCACGGATTGCGCAATTGTTTAAGTGGACGCCGTGCCGACTGTTGTGGGTTGAAATCCCATACGGGACGTAAATTTGTGTGATCTACAAACAGTTGTCCAGAGTCACAAGAATATTCCTAACACGAGAGATGTCTTTAAAAAAAACCGTCGCAGACCAGCTTCCTTTTTTTATTTTATATAGTGTTCAAAACTGCATGCACGTACTGGTAATTAGTTACCGCCAGTTTTAAATTATGTGCTTCTACTTCTAATTACGTCATACCTTCGTATAAAGAGTTATGTAGAAAAATTTCACCTACTGCTCTCGCAGTTATAGGTTTTAAACATGTTACTGATTTTAATTCATTCTTGACTTTCATTAAATGTTTTCCTATTTGAATAACTTCATGCTCTATGTTAGTTTACATAATATTATCTAAAGTCGATTTAAATTTAACATACAAAAAACGTTTCAATATTACGAAATTAGCAACCGGATCAATCTTTGTTCTAAGTCTTGTAAATTCATACTTCTCTTAAAAAAGTAAGAATGCCAGATTCCACTGAGTACCAAACAATCAAATTAAGCCTGACTCAAGACGTAATTTTGATGTGGTTTCCGCATAAATTTTAGCTTTCAAGTTCCGAGTCGTGGTTTTACTTCAAGCCATTGAAATAAATCCTTACGAAGTCCTCTGGTTATAAATATAGAGCTAGATTAAACAGTAGACTTGAAGATAATTTTAAGGTGTCTCTGGGTTAATGGCCTGTCTTTCTTGATGACGGATGTTGAGGTTTGGCAATAAAATCTAGACACGCAGCAGCGTGTCAAGCCAAGTTCAAGAAAAAGGAACTGGCGACTCAGAAGCCGAGTGTTATATTACACGAACCATTCGGAGCCACTTTGAAGCCTTAGTAACTCAAAATCTATTTTATATAAAAACATGAAATTTGGTTTATTTATTAAAACCCCTTAGATTGACTAGAACTCCAAATTTTATATATACGGTTACGTTGAGATAATAAAAATATATGATAATAAAAATCGATTGCTTGGAAAATATTTAAAGTCAAAATCACTGTTTTCTGATTTTTTCCTTTGTATAAAAACAATTACCTAGCTGGACGACAATTTTCAACTTTTTAGGTCATCTGAAAATGGGTAAGGTTTTTGATCTATAAGTCAGTCAGTCAGTGATATGAAACTATTTTTGATTTTTAGACGTTAATATCTCAACGTAACCGTATATATAAAATTTTAGGGGTTTCAATAAATAACAGACACTTTGAAAATGTATAGAATCACTATAAAAATGTAGGTTACGTAAGGAAGGATTCATCAATGAAAGAGTAAATGAATGAGTTTTTACCAGCAAACCAAACTTTTAGAAGAGTACCTTAGATATGTTGACCTTACAATATAAAACAGTAACTTGCACATACAATAAAGAAGATAAGTTGATAAACCAAATATAAGATAACTTGTATGTCAAAACTAGCTAAGCCAAATCTTGAGCTTCAATTTATCGCAAGTTATCTGATTTGTGTAAAAAATTCGACTATTCAAGTTTAAGAAGTTATATTTTTAAATAGCAAATATGTTGTAGCAGAAAAAAACAAGAATATGTGTTTTAAATTTATTTTAGAATGTTGTTTGTTCTTATAAATAAATTTCAGGAGATCTCAATTCTTTTGTCGGCAAAGTCGACATTGACAAAAACTTCTAATATTCCTAAATTATATTTAGGATTTAATATTATTATGTATAATTAAAAAAATCTCTAGTTGTTTAGCTAGGATAAAAATATAATGATTATTAGAATATTTAACTTGATATCCGTCTATTTGACATGACTGGGTAACATTCAGTCAAAGTTATCATTAATTTTTTTTTTTTCATGACAAATAATATGCATTGCAGTTTCTTGTGCCTCTTGACAGAATCTGCATATTGTGTTCACGCCCAACTTTAGGGTAAACATATGTTTGTTCAGTTTGCAGTGTCCGGTGAGGACTCTTGTAACTGCACAGATTTTGTATCTTTTGTACTATTACATTCAAGTTATTAATAATTTAATTTTATATCGGATTTTCAGGGCTAAGGGTTGTCATACACGACATAAATATTGTGGATTCTAATTTTAACTTTTTGTCTGTCCATGCACTATGATTAATTAGTAAGAATCTGATTATAGACTTAAATAATTTAATTATGTCTATGTATATGTCGTAGTAAGGTAGTTATAGCCGTGATATAAATATATCCCTAGGGATATTATTGTAATTATACGCTTGACGAATGCGGTTTATAACTATCTTACTAAGGTTATATAATTATAATCCTAGTAAGATAGTTATAAACCGCTGATACGTCTGATACGGGAACGATCTAGTGACTTAATTATCTTACTAGACTAATTTTGTGAAATGATTGTAAAATTGATTGTTGTTTTAATGATTTAAAGCTTTTATTATTGTTTATTTTGGTTGTGATATTTTAATAACAAAAGCTACAGATTACTGAAAAATAGAAGTAGTGTACTATTTGTTTTGATTGTTCTTTATTATGGAGAAGATTTTTATAATGTAGTTTTATGTTGATGCTTGAGTGTGAAACAGATTGTTTCATTCATCTTAATTATTTGAGTTACAACTTTAATCATTATTTGTTTGGTTGTGACAATTGATTAATAAAAAAATCATTAGTTACTACGATATATACTTAATGAAGTTGCAGGTTTGTAATTTTTGTAATATAATGAAAATAAATGTTAAGTAAAATTGATGACGTTATGTGTTTAGAGACGATAAAACTTCATTTGGCTGTTTGTAATTGGCGAATGCTCATTACCTACCTAGTGCGACCCCCAGAAAGACGCTCGGCCTCCTAACGAGTTACGTATAGGATAATATCACAACCTATGAGATGTATGATAAAGATTTGATAAGTATTTGAATGAAACCTAAAGCATGGGAAAACGTTTATCTTCATTGTCTATTGTAAAAACAAATTATGAGAATGGCCAATGCAAGCAAATGGTCTAAAAACGCTTATTTATTTTGTACGACAATTCAAAAATGTGTGACAACCCTAATCAAAATAATTGAATCACAATTAACTTGTAGATAAAACGGAAGTAGGTAAAGATATAAATAGTGCTTATGGAGGATGGTATGAGGAATCGTTACGTATATTATTTAACACTAAGTTTATACTTAGAGCTCACACTTTTTCTGTGCATGTTATTGTATGTTTATATCCATTGAAGATGTAGTATGAACCATACTGTAAACATGTTAAGCACTCCCTGGCTATTATTATTCAGTATCACGAAGCAGGCCGCGCTGTTGCGTATAAGACACGTTCGGTGCGTGGTACCGCCCCGGTACATTGAGTTATATGCTTGTCTTCATTCCCTCCATACCTATATCACACATCATCATCTCACATATTTAAAAAAAATTGTTGACCTAAACAAAAATCCTTGCATTTTTTTTATAAACTCTTCTAAAAACTATGACATACTAGCGAAACCGCTAGTATGTCATATACAACATAACCATAACCATAACCGCTAGTATATCAGGCTTGATATAGCTTGATTTGGCTTGAGCTGGCTTGATCTGGCTTGATCTTGCTTGATATAGCTTGATGATCTGGCTTGATGTGGTTTGATGTGACTCTGTATAGCTTGATCTGGCTTGATATACCTTGATTTGGCTTGATCTGGCTTGATCTGGCTTGATCTGGCTTGATCTGGCTTGATCTTGCTTGATCTGGCTTGATATAGCTTGGGCTGACTTGATGTGGCTTGAACTGGCTTGATCATGCTTGAATTTGCTTGATCTGGCTTGATCTAGCTTGATCAGACTTAATCTGGCTTGATCTTGCTTGATTTGGTTTGATATAGCTTGATGATTTGGCTTGTTCTTGCTTGATCTGGTTTGATGTAGCTTGATGATCTGGCTATAGATGATTTAGTAGTAGGATATTGTCTCAAAATTGATTAACGCTGGGTAAAACAACGTGCGTCCAACTATACTTTATGTAAATTAACAAAAATGAAATAAAATTCAGAATTGTCTCTCTTCAGATTCAGAAATCAAATCCAATACCAACACGTGTCGTATAAAACACATGAAATGCAACACCATAATAAAGAATCAAATATTCAGGGAAATATTTCGCTACGCGCCACATATGGTGCCAGCTGTAGTGATGTCAAAGTTCAATATCGATTAAATATTTCTATCCATAATTTTAAGCACTTCGTTTTTCTTAGTTCACACATTTTTTAACATTGCCTCGGATACTCCACGTTTCGTCATTCCAAATGCAAGCCTTGCAAAACCTCTGGTCTCTTAAAGTGTAAGATACCGAAGTTTTCGTGTAGGCAGTGTGTGTACTCCTTTAGATAAGAGAAATAAGAACTGTAGCACAGCCTAACAATGACGACTGGGCAGTCATAGGACTGCCGACAGAAGTGAAAACTTAAAACGACATATCACATTAGGATGACCGTGACGCGAACCCATAACTTTTGCCCCTATTAAAAAACACTCAACGCGGCTGAAAAAGTTTTCAATCACAATTCAGTATGATCTTCATAATTCTATTCTAATATTAGCACAATAAACCAGTAACTGCACACACTAACCTCACATGTCATGTAAACCAAATAATTGTTAAAATAATAATTATTACGTACCAGTAATAACTATTAAATTAATAATGACAATTATTACGTAATAATTGAATATACAACAGCGAAGAACAGTTGACTGTATCTCTCTCGCTCTGGTACACTTGGTGGTTCCGAGTTCCTGTAGGAGGTCAAAATAGACTTCCGGGGGCACGACAGTGCTCCCGTTAAATCAAGCAAACAAAAAACAAATCCACGGACGTTCGGTGCCATAATCGACCCCATGTGTTCCTTGTGGATTCATATGGACTTTCTCGGCGACTACAACTGTTTTTTTGCAGTCGAAGAATTACAGGGTACTTTTGGTATGGGGAAAAGCACTAAACTCGCTCCGTCACGAGGGCGCTAATCTAAACATTGAGTTCTATCAGTTTCTTATTAATTAATCTTTAAAAATATAATGAGTTCAATAAAGTACTTATTATGTGCGCAATTCATATGGTAAAATGAACCAAAATGTAATTAAGGTGAAAATTTATGACGCCTATAGTGCTCCATTGCGAAAACCTTTATCCAAAATTTCGTCCCTAGTAGATGTAGAAGTAGATGGCATCACTTTCTTAAAAAATGAACACTTCTGATCGGCAACTCACAATTAATTATTAACAATTTTTGAAGTGCAAACCTTTTTTAGGCACGTTGGGCACTTTTGGTATGGGGATAAAACACTGAACTTGCGTGACCGTCACGCTCAGATGACATACATGACGAATGTATGTGTGTACCCGTATATGTATATATATGTGTTTTCACTTCTGACGTGCAGTCCTACGACTGACGGTTTTTTTTTTCTGAATGTTTACTAATCTCGCTGCCTGTCTCATGAGTTTAATCTTTTTGATAAAAGTAATCAAAACAAGCTTGAACATTATGATTTAACGTGAACATCAAACTTGCAAACACACGTAATATGTAAATTAGTTTTGGATAGATAGATTACATTAATTAATCTGTTATCACTTAAAAGCATGTCTGATAACTTTGCTAATTAGAGTTGTTAAATTTACAACATTTTATGTATATTCAGTGTCTAAAATACGGTTTAAGGGGTTTCTTATCGGAGGTTGAAATATTCGCTTCTTCAAAAATCCAACAATTCGTCTTACTGATCTTTTAATTTAAAAGATCAGTAAGACGAATTGTTGGATTTTAAGGGTTAATATTCAATAAAACTAATTATTTTAAAATGATATCTGGTAAAATACACACTTACACACACTTTGTCTATCCGCTTTCACCACGATTATTAAATAAAATGTAATACTAAAAAGTTACAGATTAACTCTTTACGATTCTTATTTGGCCAATTAGGGCCTAATAATTTCCTGGTTTACCTATAAACCAAAGTAACATTTCTTATATAGACCATCTTAAAAAAAATTAAATGATTAAAATTAAGTATTATGAAATTACAACTTGTGACAAAATTTCACAAACGCCTTGTTACGTTAAAGTTATGGACCTGTGAAGTAATATTACGTGATGAAATGCGATTGTAACAAAATCTCCATTAATACACTATGTCATCCTATTATTAACAAAAAGCCTTTTTGAATATTTTTATTTCCCTTATTAGTTCAGATTTAGAAGTATGTACAAAAATTCCACTCTTAACTACTAAGCACTTGAATTTCTCCCCCATTGCTGCTGAGTATTTATTATTATAATTAGAAATAACACTGATATTTAATATATTTATGTGTTAATTGTGGCATATTTCCTGATCTAATGAAATTTAGTGAGATAAAACTATTGCTTAAATCGGGTAGTACATACGACCCAAAAACCTAATAAAAAAATATTTTTAACAAAAAATTAAACCGACGAAAAGAAGTAAAAAGCAAAAAATTAATTAAATCTTAAGTATTGAGCTTATTTACATAAACTATCAAATTTTATATAAACTTATTTTGAGTCGGCGTCAAACAACAAACTGATTAATTATCAAAATTTTATATGGAGGTAGTTAATCACTTTATTATTTGGCACACAAAACCTGAGTCTCCAGCTCTCCAGTTACCGGAACATTAGACTATGGAGGTTTATTTTATACATACATAATACGAAAATACTTTTTCCCCGACCTATAACGATGAAAATGCTTGGGATTAAGTTGGTATAATTTCTTCGCATAGGTTTATTTTTGAAAATATGTAAACTGTCTTGATTTTTTTTTTACATATGTGTTTTCTATAGTACTGTATTCTGTAATATTTTGTTCTTAATCTGTGTCGTGCTCTTTATTATTTTCCAAATACATATTTTCATAGTTTGTAAATGAAACCTAAGTCACTAAAGTCTTGCAGTTTTGAGTGTTTTCATTGGCCCACTAAATGTTACTTCAGTAGTGGACCGATTGGAGTCGTATAGCTTCCTAAGATGTGGTTCAGTTCTGTGATTGCCGACTTATCTGGTCTAATAGGTATCGTGACTGGTCAGCTCAAATCTGAAAAGGCTTTTTCGTTTAAATACCACCCTGGACGCCTACCTAGCACTCGCACATTTTGAGTTTATATGGACTCCTTGATCCTTTGTTTCGGCATATCTGTTCAAAGCTAGTCATAGAAAATGGTGGTACCATCTAGGTCTACCAGAACTAATCGACGGGTAAAAGTGTCTCAAAAGGTCTATTTGTTTAATCAATTCATTTATCATTTTATGTAAATTTTCATACTGTAAAAGTTGCAACGTACTACCCACTAGCTTTTGCCTGTTTGCGTAAAGTTATAGTTTTTTTTTCTAGAGGACAGGTACCCTATATTCTATTCTGGATCTCTGACAAGGTGTATGCAAAATTTCATGTTAATCGATTGACAAGTTACGGCGTGATAGCGTAACAAACAAAATCACTTTTATTAGTTTTAAATTAAGGATGAATTACAACTAAAACGATTGGTTATAACATTTTCGACGGTGTACCTAACCTGACTTTATATCATTGTATATTTAAAAGGGAAACAAGAATACTTTTTAGATAGTATCGATATAATTTTGTTCCGCACTAGTTAATACGATTTAAATGTAGGTCTTATTCTAATTCGATGTGTTACAACAGAGTGGACGCAAATGGCTGATTTTTTGCAAGTTGCCGACTGCTGTGGGGAATTTTCATCAAATGCAAATGCAGTGAGGATGGATGCCTAAGTAAGGATAGACCTCCAGTAGATGAGAGTACTTGAGGATATTATAGTATCATCACAGACTACGAATACGTCTGGGCTGAATAATCAGTGCAAAAGGCTTTTGGAACTTCGCTAAATCACGATAGTCCGTCGCGTGGTCTGGAATTTATGAATTATACAAATCTTTTAAAATTCTAGAATAAAGCATTGTATTGCCACAGGCTAAGTTTAGCCTGTGTCTGATCATCGAAGGTTATTTAGGAATGTATTTATTAACGGCCTTATTTGGCAGGTTAGTGAAAAATAACTTCATCGTAATAAGTACCTTCATCATAATACCAACATATCAAGCATATATCGGTTTAACGACCTCTGTGTAGCGCACCACATTCGGCTGTAACTTAATGGATCGTGGGTATGATTCATGCTCAGTTCAAATATTTGTATGCGTGAATACGTCTATTTGCATTGGTCTGGGTGTTTCTATGTAAAGGGTCTTTCAAATAGAGCGGGTCGATGTTAATAATCTGTGGCGGCCATTTTGTTTTGGCGGCATCTATCAAATCTGTTTTTTCTTATTCAGTCACTGATGCCAAATCACCATGGCAAGTTACACGGTTGAGCAGCATGTGCAAATAATAAAACTTTGTTATCAAAATGAGTGTTCGTTAGTGCAAACGTTGCGCGCATTGCGCCCATTTTACGGCAGACGCGGTGGCCCTTCAAAGTCTACTCTCCAACGATTGGTGACCAAGTTTGAGACGACCGGTTCGATAAACAACCAACCAACACCTTTACGTCAAAGGAACGCCAGATCGGCCAAGAACATCGCCGCTGTACGTGAGAGTGTTCAGGAGACTCCGAGGCAGTCGATTTCTCGCCGTGCACAAGAACTCGGCCTTTCCGAACTTGGGCCCGCATCCATACAAGATCCAACTGACCCAAGAGCTCAAAGTTGATGACCATAGACAATGCCGTGTGTTCGCTGAACTGAAGCTTCGGAACGCTTGGAAGAGGACCCCGATTTTGGCCGTAATCTTTAGCGACGAGGCACATTTTTGGATGAATGGTTTTGTTAATAAGCAAAATTGCCGTATATGGGATGACCACAACCCACATGAGGTTCACCAGGTGACAATACATCCACAAAAAGTTACCATCGCTCAGATTCAGCCGGATCCTTCCACGGTCATTAAAAATTGGACCTCTCGGATTCGTGCCACCATACGAAGCCGCGGCGGACATTTGAACGATGTCATATTCCATCCATAATGGCATAAATGGGCATTTCAAATAAAAAATAAATTTCGTTAATATCTCACACACATCTTGTTTTATTCAATTTTAACATCGACCCGTCCTTGTTGAAAGACCCTTTATAATATTTATGTATGTATTTTCAAAAAAATATATATATCTAAGAATTTATGTTTCTGTAGTCTTGAACCCATAGTACTATGTAGTATGGGTCTAGATAGCGATGTATATTGTTTCCTAAAATATTTTTATTATACACAATATACACATATATATATACAGGACACACTCTCACACAAAAACTCACACATGAGTGTGTATTCGTGTGTCCCTGTGTAATAGTGCGCGCGCGTGTGTGTGTATTTAGTCTAGTTGCAATGCTAGTTGCGATCTGCCAAAAATCTCTTACACATAATATATCCGCGAAAAAGTTACAGTTAGTAAGTTAAAAGTGACTGAAGTTTAATTAAAACTACATGATTTTAAGATCAGTAATGTTTTGATATATTATATATTAATATAGTAGTAAAATTTACTACCACTACAATTTCAAAGTATAAGAAGCTTCACTGATAAAGAAATGAAATCTTGTAAGGTTCGCTTTCAAATCTCACCAGCCTGCAGTGGATGCCCGCCCGATATAACAATTCAAACACCTCCGGAATTCATCCTTCAATTTAAATTGCCGACGACTCAGCCTTTTAATTTATTTCCATATGAAAGTGTCTGAACGTACCTTGTCAAATTAAGGACGAAGTGTCATTGTAGTCTCGGATTATTGAAATGCCTTTTGATACTAAAATGAGGAATTTTGGGGACTTGCTTATTCCAGGATATTGAAAACTTATCTAATTCAACAGGTTTTTGACGTTTACGAAAGACTCCCGTTATACAGGACCGGCCTTAATGTGGAGAACGGTCAGATCATTTGGTCGAAGCCGATCAATAAGCCATCGCTAAAATCTTCTACCAAAAAGCCGAAGCCAAAGCCGAAGTTATAATTACCCTAAAATATTTGGTTCATGATTGATGATCATCATCTAACTTAATGAGATGACAGAAATAAGCTACAACTGGTAAAAACATTGAAAATTTACCAATCACAATACGTAACAATAGTGCACCTGGCTTTAAAATTATGTTATTTACAACAGAATTTTGTAATAATTAACAATTAAGTACTATTGAGCAGTAAGTAACCTGAGTATTGTTATATGTAAGTCACATTTAAATGCTTATAGTAATCTCAATCTTTTCTTCTTAATCAAATAATATTTTCACACTCATATTATAAAAACAAACAAAAAACACCAAAGTAGATAATCAAAGCCTGTACGTACTTGTTTTGTTTTGCTTAACTGTCAATAACGGCTTCCGAGCTCTCGCGTATTCGTAAATCGAAATAGGTCATTCAATTTCGGTGCTTGTTAGAAACCTACGGCTTCAGCCAAAACTTCAGCCCATTTTCGCTAAATCCTAAGGTTTGGCCGAAGGTGGTATTTTTTGGCCACTAGTATGAGTAGTAGTAGTTCGGTTGAACTAATTTATGTTCTCTAGTCTTTTGAGAAATAAATGATTGTTGCCAGACTAGTAAAATCAATGATATGAACAAGAAAGTAGGCAACAGTAAGTATTATACAATATTTATTTACTGCATTTTTTTAATAATTTATTATGTTCTTATAAAGTCCAACAGTGTATTTTTTTAAATAGTAACGTGTATCCTTTTATTTCCTTATTATTATAACACACAATATGCATAGTAAACAGCTATTGTTGCTTACTGGCGTAGTAACAACGTATTTAATAAACCATGATGAACCATGGAAATTAAAGCGTATTCAATGTTCTTACTTAAATTTAAAAATACCTCATCTTAACCCACAATTTTAAATTATTTCAGTAATTTTTTTTAAACAGGGTTGGAATAAATTCTAGTCGAGTTACTCCAGATTTAGTTAGCCTGCCAATAAACCTTAAATGTTTACCAAATTCTAATTCACCGACCAACATTCTTAAAATAAATAATTTAATAATCTACAGCTTCTGTAACACATAATTTGGGAAAACTTTCAAATATCTGATTACCATAATGATCAAAAATTTACTTGAGCCTTGCGTAACCAACAAAGTTGTAGAAAAGTTTGGATAAAATTATTTTTTGTAGTCCTACATTGCGTACTTTGAAAATAACTGAAAGAAACACAACAACATTGAAAAAGAACTTGCGAAGCGTGAGAACGTGCCTTGATGCGTGTTAATTACTGTGCCACCACAGAAACTACACAATTAAACCATAAATCTAAAAATTTAATGCTTAAAGTATATCAGTAAAGACCAAAAGCTGATTTTAATCCTGTTTCTAAAATCAAACCATGTTAGGTACACTATAACTTCATAATATTGTAACATACAATGAGTAGAAAAAAAAACATGGTACAAGAAATAATCCTACCCAACATCCTTTAACCTCTCGCTCTACAAAAGAAATAGACTAAAATTGGTGAATTTATCACAATTAATTATATCTTTATCGTGACGGAAGTGACTTGAAGTGACCTTACTAATCCCATTAACGAGATCCTCTTTATATCTTAAAAGAACTTGACAAAAGTTAATTAGTTTTGTTTTAATTCTTTTCATGGCACCCTTCGTGATAAAAATCAATAAGATTAATGTATACAGAGTGTACTTTTAATTATAAAGAAAGAGAAAGATGAAAGAAAATATATTTATTCAGTACCCGCGATATACATAATATAAATAATAAAAAGAGAAAAAAAAAAACTATAAATGTAAAAAAGATTTTCGTTTATTTGTGCGTGCCTGAAAAGGTCACCATCTCAGCATAATGCTGCAGCTAATACGTGTACAGCTGGTTTTCAGACTGATGGCGCCTCTTAAAGGGACGTCACGACTTTACTTATGTGTTTGTTTTCAGTTCAGTGTTCACTTTATCAACTGCCATCTCCTCGGAGTTAGGTTTCAAAGGAAGTTGAACCGACCAAACCCACATCCGGTGTTCAGCATCAAACCTGTTGCCAGGGTAGGCGGTAAGTCTTCTATCACCGAAAGGCAATTCTCATCATTTCTGATGACCCTAGCCACACGGAGGAAAGTTAACACTCCTGACCTGTCAATAAGCTGTCTCAAGCCGAAAGCTCGCTGCCTTCGATGACCAGATGAACGCAAGACGTACTACCCTTTCCGCAAACACCAGGTCATGCCGCTGTTATTGAAAGGTTTTTTCACACAGCCCTAAAAAGACATTGCTCCTGTTCGTTGCCTGTTCATGGCTTCTCCACTGTAGTAACCATAGCGAGACGCGGAGAAAGAAACAAGATTTACCACAATAATTATCGTATACAAGACAACTCTAAATCATTTTTTTTTCCTAATAAGGAAAACGTCCGTTTTCTCTAACAGAATTTTTCTTTGCTTATCGTAAAATTACTTGTTTTTTTAAACAAAACCGTAGCGCACCGCGAACGCTATTAATTATGGATAAAATTCTATGTAAAAAGTTGGTGAAATATGAGACAGATTGGAAGGAAGGATGTGTTGTGTCATTTCTGAAAGAAACATATTAAATACTAGCAACGCCCCGCGGTTTCACCCGCGTAATTCCCGATCCCGTGGGAATGTCGAGATAAAAAATAGCCTATGCGTTAATCCAGGTCTCCAGCTATCTACATACCAAGTTTATCGCAATCGGTTCAGTGATTTTTGTGTGAAAGAGAACATCAATCCATCCATCCAAACTTTAAAATTTATAATATTAGTGGGATACATAGTCAACATGCCATACTTTCATACTGTTAGTGATACACCTGAAATTAAAAATGAGGGCTGGTTTCATTTATTCATTAACAATAAAATTAATAATAACGAACATTCTCTTGCAGCCAAAGTGAGTCTGCTTCAGAGTGCTACAGATTTTATGAGTAAAAGGACGCAAAAAAAAAGTGAATTCTAATGTATATACACTACATTATCGTATATGATAGAGTCAGATATACAACAAAATATTATATTTTAATTAGGATATACGATTTTACTCACATGTGTATTTCAGGGATGCCAGACTAGTTTTGGTACCGAAATATACACGTGAGTAAAACCGTAGGTATATCTTAGTTAAAATGAATACAACGCATGAAAGTTTTTATTCAAAATATTATATCCAAGTAAGTATTTTAAAAGCCATTACAATTATACACTGCAACTCCTCTTGCAATACATTTACTCTCGTTCCATCCAATGGTTGCCTGGAAGAGATCGCAGAGCCCGATAAGGCCGCCAATCGTACAAGGTCTCTACTTTTAGTTTGTAAGAGTAGTCTTTAGACAGTTTTGTATGTTTTGTACAATAAAGAGGTTATCTATCTATCTATCCATCTATTTACAATGTAAATACAAGGTCTATTACATAACAGTGATGGAACACGGTACACTCGTAGAATGCTATAAATGCATACTTTATGCAATTAACAACATTGCAATTTCCATTATAATTACTGCTTTGTCTATATGGTGAACGAAAATAAGCGATCGATCGCGATTATTCGTCTGATGTAATTTATTTTGCTATTATCACGACAGTAAAGTTAAAATGAATCCTATAATGTATTTTGCATTCTATCCAGCTCCTGGTATTTTTCTTTATATGGTAAAAACAAATATATCATACACGGGCTACGGCTGTCTTCCAACTCTTACTGCTGGATCGTGGCTCTTTGCCACTCAGATTTATCTAATACTAGTAACCCGCCCCGGCTTCGCACGGGTAGAAATTATACACCTAAACCTTTCTCATGAATCACTCTGTCTATTAGGGAAAACGGCATGAAAATCCGTTTAGTAGTTTTTCAGTTTATCGCGAACAGACAGACAGACGCGGCGGGACTCGGTAGTCAATAAATATTACGTGAAATATCACTAAATATATTTGAGATTCTTAACATGAACTAAAAATTGCAAGCTGGAAGTCCTACACTTAAACTAGTGATTTAATAGTCCTCATGAAAGTTAATGTTATACAATAATTTGAAAAAAAGAATAGTTATTATTTTCATGTTTGTTATTTATTATATTAAAATTTGATTAGTAATACCGAACCTTAAAAGTAAATCATTCGATGATAGTAAAATTCATACAGATTCACAACCTAGCGTATTGACGTTTAAACAAAGAAACTGATTTTAGTGGACTGTCAACTACTGTTGTTGTCATTTTTATCTGCCAGCGGCAACGCTTCCATCCTTTGTATGTTCACCTATTTCTATATCCCTTTCTCGTTTGACAATTTAACTTTACATGAAACGGTCAGTTCTTGGGGAGTATGAAACTTTAATATTCAAAGCGACACAATAACAACTAAAACAATTTAATAAAAATATAGTGTGTTCCATTTTAATTTGTGTGACAAATTGATTTTGATTGGAATCGAATGGGTATTACAATTGTCATTCCCGAAAATCCAATAACGAAATCCTTACGAAATCGTTTAAATGTCTTATTCAATTAGATGTTCAATTCATATGAGTGCTGAATTTCGTGTTCGAATATTTCGATATTTTTTTTATATCCTCTTTATTTTGAACTCAAGAAAAATGTTCCGAACGATTTTTGTTATTCCGATTCTGATTCCGAGTGTGTTAGCTTGGCTTAGTATGGTCTAACACAATATGGTACCAAAAATATAACCCATATCATTAGTATAACTGTTTATAAGGAGAGTTGATATCGATCTATCTTTTATTGTTCCTAGCCGTCTATCATTGATGCTAAAAAGGGTATAAGAGGATTATTTTATATCACATTATGAATGCAAAAGCCTAGTGGCAGTTAACCAAAATTAGTGTACATTGGATTATATTTCACTGGGTGATAAAACCAGTGCTGAAAAAGGCAGAAGTGAAAAGTGTTGTACTGCATGTTTTTTGTAGGTATAAGTTGAGTCGCAGGGAAGGAATCCTCCTCTATGCGGGTAAGCTGTACGTTGTAGTCCGACCGCCGAATATAATTGTTATAATTAGTTTTTTAAAAAGTATCACCGACTTCAATGTGCTTTTTAATGGAAAGTAGATACTTTCCATTAAAAAGCACATTGAAATCGGTGATACTTTTGAAAAAACTAATTATATTTGTTAAATACATCTGTATTTTGTTTAAATATAATATGGGTTGGCCAACTAAACGCACTGCTTTAAAACATCATCGATGTATACAATTTTTAGATATTTGTTAATTAAAAAAAAACCGCTCTACTGATTTCGATAAAATTTAAATGGGACCACCTGGGAAGTATACCCTTTGAAACAAAAAAAAGAGTTTTCCAAAATAGGTTCAGGCGTCTTCCAGTAATTTTTTAATTGAGAACCTCCTCCTTTTTTGAAGTCGGCTAAAAATTAAAATACTTATCTTACTTGATAGCTTGTGTTCTGATTGTATGCGATTCCTTAGCTTACATCCAGTTTTTTATAACACAATGAACTTGAGAAGCCCTACATCTATAAACTAAAATTCAATATCTTTATTTAAAAAATTATAGATCAACACGCACAATGTCACCGCATATTGAAACAGTGGATAAGAAATAATACCGTATTTGCCTGTGTCGACCTATAACTGTTTCGGTTTAGCGTTGTAAGAAAAAATCGGACAAACAAACTCACGGCCAGGCTTTTAAATTACCAGATAGTTATTACAATATTCTGTAAATTGTTTTACAGCATTGTTTGTCTTGTTATGCGTTACTAAAATAGAGAAACTGAAAAATAAGAAAAAAAAAGAAAATAAATAAATAAATTGTAAAAAATATATTTTAAAACAAGCTTTTCTTTAAATGCTCTAAATACTATAAGTAGAAGAAAATAAGGAATCAATGGAGCCCAAACTCGATGGATTTATCATGTCGGAACAGCTCCACGGTACCATATTATTATATTTTTACTGAAGATATTATGTATAACAAATTTGAGCCTAATCGGACATCGGAAAGTGGTTCTAATTTAGCTTCCAAGATTCGTACCAAACACACATACACATGATATATATAGCTTGTAAAAAGAAAAACATAACAACAAAACTAAAGGATATTAGCTGACATTAAATTTTATTAAATATTTCAAAAAGCCTCTGAATCTATAATAATTTAATTCCTAGCCTGTTTATCCTCCATATAAACCACTAATTAGTAACAGCCCATTCCTAATAAGTGGATTATTATATATTCCTAGTTAGAGGCATAGTTATCGATTTGGCGTGGAATTATATTTGTTTAGACTTAATATTTGTATATTATCTGAGATTTTATTATAACATCGCATAGGTACATTGACAACAAAATTACTTGTCAATATTTTGGAACCTAAAGTACATGTAGGAAAGAATTGGTTTGTTTGAATTGTTCTTCTCTTAGATTCTAAGACTCCTAATTCAAAATTTCCTCTTGTTTCTTTATAATGACATAGGCTATATTCATGTAACCATGCATATTAAACGCCTTAGGGGATCCTTAGTTATTTATGAAATCAAGAGATCCAATAATAACACAATAAAAAAGTAAAAATGTTACGCAAATTAGTTTTGTATGCACACCGTACTCTATAAGTGACAGTTGACATATTAAGGTCATTGACGTTCCTATTCTTATTTGAAATGCATTGTACACGCACAAACTCGTGTACCAAACTATTCTTGCTCCTAAAGATATATGCTTCTACATAGTAAGTATTACCTCTATAACAATAATATGTCAACATTGAATATATTATAGCAAAACTTGCTTATGTGATAAAGTGTAGATAATACATCACTATTTCCCTAGGAGGGTTACACAGCTGAAACATTTATAAAATTGTTCAAACGAATCCCATCTCTAACGTCCCCAATTTTGTTTATTACATTTACTTCCTTATAATAACCCAGTAAATTAAAGGAGATATATTTTGTGTGCGGAAAATACGGGAATTTCTTGCCCTAATAAGTACATGTGTCGTACATTATGTTTTTTTTTCTATGCGGTAAGGAATTTATTATGTTTTTTGTTATGAAGACTTTCTCACTTTACCACGGCTTTGTTTTTATTTATTTGGGAAATAAACTTTTGTTTTTATAGCTTGTCCGTCTACATATGTAACGGAAATTTTCACAAACTTCAAGACGTTCGATTAATTTGAAAATTAAATTTAAAAGGACCGATGACAATATAAGACTAAAAAGCAAAGACCTAAGAAAATAAATTACAATTTAATAAACTAAAAACCACTAAACCGAACCGAACCACCGAACTAAAAAATAATTTTTGATTATAATGTGAATGTGCGTGAGTGTTCGTTATTACAGCCATGTACATCTGTTTTAGTAGATTAGATCATAACAGTTTTTTCTTGTAAATTATATAATTCTTTGTAATTTTTTATAAATAATTCTTAAAAACAGAAGGTTTTGAACTCACTGACGAAATTATATCTTACTTTGGGCACACTGCAGTCCTAACTTCTTTTTCGATACATAATTAAAGCACAACTCCGCATGATTATTGTTTTGCGACCCAGCTTCGTCCCCGGCGAAATTATATCTAAGTAAGAAGATCTTTGCGTATGTGTTTATGTTTAAAACGTAAAATTTAATATCAAGAATATATAGGTATAGTTAAATCAACAACATTTTCAACTTTTATTTTACATGTGTAATCTAAAATTCTCGTCAGAAACACGCATCGTTATCTCAGTTTCTACAGCTGTGCTATATTAAATTTACCACAAGTCTGTGTCGTCAATACCTCTACTATGAGCAGTCGAAAAATACAATACAATCTATAGTATGTGTAGTTAATAACATAAGAGAAATGTTTGTAAATATGTATTAATTAGCGAATATCATAACCACAGAATTCATACACAACAGTACTTAGTATACTTGCGTTAGAATACTAAGTTTTAGTATAACTATCTCGATTCTGAATTTTATAAAAACCCTTTTAATCGCTTTAGCATGAACGTGTAACAAATATATTAACTCACACACGCATCCATTTATAAAACTTTGCGTTAAGAATATCAGAATTAAGGATAATATCGTGCGGGTAATTGGTACCTAAACCAAAACCCTTAATTGGCTTCTCTCTCTGGCTTCTGAAGATGATGAAGAGGACGTTTGCTAATTGAACTGCTTATAGCCACAGCATTAGAACTATTGCTAGCAAAAGCGGGAATATCCTAGTTGTATAAACTATAAACAATTTGATTTATAATACTTAGCTTAACTACTAGTACTGTTATGTATTCTGTGGCTTAACATAAAGCCAACGAGTTCCTATAGACAAGAATGGCAAACCGAACTCACTAAACGAAATATCTGCGTACTATTACGTGGAAGAGCCATGCTTCGGCACGTATGGGCGGGCTCGACTCCGCTCGATACCACGGCCACACAGAAAACCGGCTGTGAAACAATGAATGCATTGCTTTTCGCCGCGTGAGTGAGGTTACCGGAGGCCCTAACCCAACCCTCTCCCCTATTCCCGTCCTTCCCTTCTCCCCCCTATCCCGTCTTCCCGCACTTCCCCTATTCCCACCTTAAAGGGCGGCAAAGCACTTGTGACTCTTGAGTTACAGGTGTCCATGGGCGGCGGTAGTCATTTACCATCAGGTGACCCGTCGGCTCGTTTGCCCCCTATATCATAAAAAAAAAATAGTTAAAGCATTTCTATGTATAAATAACACGCAAGCAGATACAAAAAGAAATCTTCATGAATGATACTTTTGTTGCAGAGTTTTTGAATATGTCCTGTATAGAATCGAAACACATAGCCAAGTAGTGAGTTGAAATAAATACTGTAAATAATTATAAAATAAACAAAAAATAGTGATGAGTTGGGATAATAAAAATAATAACATTAATAACTTAACACATCTCACACACGGCCGTCTGGTCCCAAACTAGGCAGAGCCTGTACTATGTTAACCAGAGTGATGATAAACATACACCCACACACAGAACAAATGATCATGCTCATCACACAATTATTGGTCCTGGGTGGGAATCGAACCCACGTCCTCTGGTTCAGCAGTCAGGATCACTAACCACTAGACTACTAGACCAACAGGCCAGTCGATTTATTTATAACATTCATATTTTAAATACACGATTATGACGACTTGCACACTGTGTTTAATAATGTCAGTGATAATAATGGTGGGCTGGCACGCATTTTGTTGGCGACCACATGCTGAGTACGAGATCATTATAGATGATTTAATATATTTTTCTGAGTTAAAGAAATATGTAACCTATTACTCCTAATGCTTAATGAACAAATAAAAGTAGAATTTAATGATGGCAACATCGTACCGTCGTAATCGTTGGGGCAAGAATGCTAAATAATTTTACAATTTTTCTTTTTTGTGATATAGGGGGCAAACGAGCAGACGGGTCACCTGATAGTAAATGACTACCGCCGCCCATGGGCACTTGTAACTCAAGAGTCACAAGTGCGTTGCCGCCCTTTAAGGTGGGAGTGGGAGAACAGGGGGAGGGGGAGAAAAGTTGGAAGAGGGGAGAGGGGAAGGACGGGAATAGGGGAGAGGGAAGGGTTAGGGCCAGGGGAGAAGTAATATCACGCACGCGGCAAAAAGCAATGCAAGTAATATTTCACTGCCGGTTTTCTGTGAGGCCGTGGTATCGAGTGGAGTCGAGCCGGTCCATACGTGCCGAAGCATGGCTCTCCCACGTCACGTTTGTTTGTTTGTTCGCTTTTATTATATCTAATACCTTTAAATGCTTGTATATATGTATATATATATAATCTGAATCTCGGAAACTTCTCCGGGTTTCGGGGGCGATAAATCGATCTACCTAGGTTCAATTTTTAGAAAACGTAAAAAAAACGAGCAATGCTCGGTCATCCAGGTACTATTATTATTATTTTTATAAAAATGACTTTATTTTTTTTTGTTGAACTATAACTACAATAGTCAGCGTTAACTCTAACTATAAACTCTAAGTATCTACATATTAATATAATTGCTTTTTATAAATTTGAGATCAGACTGGGTTTTACACTTAAGGTGACCTTGAAATCGACTGAATTATATTTATCTCAAAAATAATGCCAGCGACGTTCTCATGTGAACTTTTTTGTAAAGTTTAATTTTTTTCTTTGTCATACTGTGTATTATCTTTCAGTCGGTTTTTAAAGTAATTCGTTTTTAAGTTATGACAGTTATGAGACTTATGAGTGAATGGTTATGATTATATTTAGAATATTTCCAAATTGACCACCCTATTGATTGATACATATAAGTTTAGTAGTATCTTTAAGTTTTATTGTGTCATTAATATTTTTATATAATAATATACTTAACAAAAATACATTTTTTTCCATTGAATACTTTATCTCATTAAGCATTATTTAAAAAAAGAACTGTACCTAATGATTTAAGTAAAAATGTCAGTATAGTATATAAATACATACATATTTTATACATATACCTACCTAGCATACCTAAGTAATTTTTTTTCCAAAATTTTTTTAGTAGTGTGTAGGTAGTATACCTCATTTATGCCTTTAAATTAATGTACATAAAATAACATGTAGGTAATTAACGAAAACAGCATCTGAAAATTTCATCTAACTTTTAATCCAGTTCATTGAACAAATATATAGTAATTGAGAACAAATAAAGTTAGTAAATGACAATAACAAAACAACAATATTGAAACATCAGTGGTATTCCGTCATTTGTTTTACGATATTACAGCATATCTGATATTTTATTAAACAAAAGATAAATGTTATATCGAAACCAGTGAAATAAATCTCCGTTGCATTTTTAACAATATTGACTTTTGAAGTTCTGTTATAAAAATATCGTAAAAATAACACTTTTGTTTTACGGTATATTATCTGTGATACGGTTTACAGTCACGGAATTTATTAACAGTAACATTGTTCACAACTTGAGCAGCATGGCTAAGTGAAGCGCTTTTGCAATACGTATAACATATATCATTAGCTTGGCTGTACATATTCCTTCAAATAAGCACACTTGCGCTTTGGAAGTTTATGTTCAGAAGAAGGTATACGTCTCATAGATGAGATATTGATGTTTTATTACTTACTAGCAACCCGCCGCGCCTTCGCACGGGTACAAATTATACACCTAAACCTTCCTCACGAATCACTGTGTCTATTAGTGAAAACCGCATGAAAATCCGTTCAATAGCTTTTCAGTTTATCGCAAACAGACTGACGGACAGACTGACGGACAGACTGACGGACAGACTGACGGACAGACTGACGGACAGACTGACGGACAGACTGACGGACAGACTGACGGACAGACTGACGGACAGACTGACGGACAGACTGACGGACAGACTGACGGACAGACTGACAGACAGACTGACAGACAGACTGACAGACAGACTGACAGACAGACTGACAGACAGACTGACAGACAGACTGACAGACAGACTGACAGACAGACTGACAGACAGACTGACAGACAGACTGACAGACAGACTGACAGACAGACTGACAGACAGACTGACAGACAGACTGACAGACAGACTGACAGACAGACTGACAGACAGACTGACAGACAGACTGACAGACAGACTGACAGACAGACTGACAGACATACTGACAGACAGACTGACAGACAGACTGACAGACAGACTGACAGACAGACTGACAGACAGACTGACAGACAGACTGACAGACAGACTGACAGACAGACTGACAGACAGACTGACAGACAGACTGACAGACAGACTGACAGACAGACTGACAGACAGACTGACAGACAGACTGACAGACAGACTGACAGACAGACTGACAGACAGACTGACAGACAGACTGACAGACAGACTGACAGACAGACTGACAGACAGACTGACAGACAGACTGACAGACTGACAGACTGACATGCATGAAACCAGTTTGGAATTTGAGTATACTGTAGCCGTGTAACTTTAAATAATGTGAATCCACTCACTGAAGATTTTATTCCAAACTAGCTACCCCCCGCGATTTCACCCGCGTAAGTCCCGATAGCAATAAAATATCAGGATAAAAAGTATCCTATGTGTTAATTCAGGGCTCCAGTTTATCTACATACCAAGTTCCATCCCAATCTGTTCAGTAGTTTTTGCATGAAAGAGCAACAAACATCACATATATCTATTAACCCTCAAAAACTTTCTTTTTTATAATATTAGTAGGTTATGATAATAACGGTGATAATAACTGTGGTTAATAGATTAGTGTAGAATGGCCAGTTGGTGTACTATGTCCTAGCTGTCTCTCCATCCACAGGACATACTGTACATGCTACTGCAGTCTCAGTCCCGTTCCTCATCAGAAACCTGCAGTATCCCCTACCCTAGCTTCCTATGGTGGAGTGGTATGTCGGAATCGAACCGACTAAAACCACACGGTGTTCCGTCACAAGTGGGCCTATTGCAGGGGACCCGGGATGCCCTAAGAAGGAAGCCTCCGGTAACATGTATGTTTATCTGTGTTCAAGAACGCATAATACAAGCTCTGTCCTGTTCAGGTTTAGATAACGCTGTGTTATATGTGCCATTTTTTTTTTTTTTTTTCATTTTTAAGAAAAAAGAACTCTCGCATTAGGAATTACTCCTGTGTCGCTGGGGACTTTACAAACATACAAAGAACACTGGGTGGGAATCGAACCCACGACCTATGGCATAGCAGTCAGGGTCGCTAACCACTAGGTCAAAAGGCCAGCCTTTTCTTTTTGTTATTATTATTTATTACGACAGTAACCAACGTATAATAATGACTGTAATAAATTTTTTGAAGGAGGTAGGGCCTAGTAGATAAGTTAAACAGTTCAATTAGGGCATTGCCTCAACCTTATAGAAGACCGCAGTTAATGAGGATCTTATCATAATTCTGTTTAACTGCTGGTGAGCACTTTCAATTTCCATAAACCTGTGTATTTTTTATTATATAGGAACACCACTGAAGCAAATACTTGCGATAAAGTATTCCAATATTCATGCATAGTGATGATATTTTATTACAGTAGAAGTCAGTGAGATGAAAGAGAAAACTCCGTAAAATGGAACCTGTATCACGATTACATTGTAGTAATGTCTATAGAAACATTACAGATTGACCACAAGTCGGCTATTGCATCTGTTTTCTGAACTTTTTGCGATTATTCGCGTCACGACTTAATCTCAAAAAGTTCTTGCATTTATGTCTCACGCTGAGTTCATGACCCTGTCGATAGACTGAAGTGTCACCTATCCTACGATATCGATACGCACACATCTGAATAATGGTCTATTTGTACACTTTCGTTGATTCATAAAAACTGTTTTTAAAAATATCGAGTTAGATTTCCTGGCAACAGCCAGTACAAGTTACTGGCATGCCACCCTGACCTACACGTTTGAATAGCCGCCTGCCTGACGTCCTCCAACCCTCCTTGGGAACGTAATTATTTTCAGACGGAACTAAGGAAGAAGGTAAATTAGGGAAATTCGAAGAAGCCGGGGTCGCGGTAAGCGTATGTCCATCCTGTTATTGGAGAGGCCACTAGGACAGGGACATCAACTGCTCGTTTCAATATACTGCCAATTTTCCCATCTTAAATTATCATTATCCCCGGTTAACGGCAATATAGACCCCTTATTACGTGAGTGGGAACAAACTATGGTTGTGCAAAATGTGGGTTTTTAATACGTCTGTGTCTACAACTTCGTGGATACAAGCATGAATGTATGTGTAATGATTAGTTATTGAGCTCACTCGGAGAGGTTAATGTTCGATACACGTTACCTAGTATTATTTTGTTAAGAAATTTTATTCTGTATTGTTTAAAGTCGGCGCCCTTCTCTCTCGGTCTGCGTATCGGATCCACTTATAGGCTGGCAGACCCCTGGTGTGCTCCATTCTAATATCTCTATGGGTGAAGGAGGAGAATTTAGCCAAAAAGAAAAAGAGGGTCTGGTTTTTAGTGGAAACACCACATACTCCTGGCTCCTGTGTCCCCGAGGAGCCGGAGATCCGAAGGGATTTTCCACCCCGTCAACAAAAAAAAAAAAAGGTACTTCGGTATGAGTGATTTTAGCTGTAGATGTGAAGTGAAGATCACACATCAACTGACAGAGGGCTGTCTCATTCGCTACGCTATGCGTCTATTAAATATTTAAATGTATTAAATGTCCAAGACTATATTAATAAATAAAAGAAAAGTCTACTAGTTACGTGGGTAGTACGTCACATTACTAATATTTCTTAATCCCCTCACGGCTTTTATCTCTACGAATCTGTAAGTCTGACAGCATTCCTTTTTTAGCCCGTTCTCCTTTAATTACTTTTTAAGTAAGAAGGTCACGTCTCCAGTACATAACAACTGTTTATTTAATATTATACGTAAGAGTTTCATCGCTCAATGTGTATGAAACTAGCTTCTGTTCGCGGCTTCACTGCGTTAATTTAGATTTTGTCAATCATTCTAGTTTCTAGAACAAAGCTTTTTCTATGTTCTTTCCTTTACCCATGATAAAAAATGTCATGATGATCATTTGAGTAGTAAAGGCCTGGAAGTTTAACAAACAAACAAACTCACATGCGCCATCATATTAGTTAGTGTAGTACCGAGGAGAAACACGACAGAGTTACTAATACTGTTACGTGGAACATCTACGAGCATGTCCTGCAACGATACGTGTATCGTATAAATATGAACAAAGATAATTCTTTACTAAAACAGGTAATAGAATAAAATTTAATCCAATTTTTTTTATAATATTCTGGTTAAGTTTAGATGGTTCAGAGGTTGCTTTAATACCAACCCGATGGTTAATTGTTTCAAGTCCACCCGTGACCATTACGGTCGAAATGTCGGTGAATCAAAAAGCTTTTTTAGCTCTAGACAAGAACGGGGATTACCCGTTTTGACAATAGTGGTATCCTCTGAACGTTACCACCTCTACGGCTTACTTTACATTTATAAATCCTCATCGACATGATAGAGTATGAGTATATGACCCTTATGACTATGGAATCTTTCAGGGTCATAAGAGGAAAAGCAGTGTCTATGGTAACGCCGTTGAAACTTCAAGTCTGGATAAGTATTGCTAAATGGCCATTGTGGTTACTATCTTACTAATATTTTATAGGCAAAACTATCGAAAATGTGTGGATGATCCACACATTTTATTTTGTAACTTTTTCACGTAAAAACGGCTGAACAGATCTCGATGAAATTTGACGCAGAGATAGATTATAGTCTGGAATCGTACATGGGCTACTTTTTATCCTAGAAAATGTATGTGAAAGATTTCAACAAAATTTCCACGTGAACGAAGGATAACAGTTCCTAAAAATAAGTGCACAATTTGAATTCTGGATCATTTACCCTTTTCTAGCTAAAAGCCACTTCTATTTTCTATGCATCTGTATTCCGTCTGTGGAGATGTAATAATAAAACGTCTACTGTGCTGTACGTTGAGAAAATTAATTCTGTCCGACAGCTGTGCATTCAGTTGTTGTTGTTGTTTACTCTTCACCGTCCTAGTTGAGATAGTCTAATTAGTTTTGTGGAAAAACAATAATTATAATATATATAATATATATATAAATAATATGACCAGACCTTTGATCGCAAACTAGGCAGAGCCTATACTATGGTATACAGACCCGTGATAAACATATTTTTCATATATCTAAATATGTATATATTTAGATATTTATAAGTAACAGTAATATTATAGATATTTTACACCCAGATACAGAATAAATGATCATGCTCATTCCACTATTATTTGCCTTTAATGGGAATTGAAGCCACAACCTCACAGTCAGGATCACTAACTACTAGACCAACAAGCCAGGCCAGTCAATGTAGATGACGACCTACGTGGTGCGGCTGCGGCGGTTGTAAATCGACTATAACGTCAGAGAGAGGGTTCGATTCCAGGTCAGTGCAAACTTTGTATGCACGAGTATGTCTATTTGCATCGATCTGGACTTTTTAACCGACAAAAAAAATGTGTAGGTTCTCAATTCAAAAGAATAGGTTATCGAAAGAAAGGCAACACATAGGTAACAATCAAACAAACACATGAAACGGAGCCTGAAGCCGAAGATTGAAGTAACTGCTAACTGCTGCAATACGGAACAAAAATTCTACAACATTATTTTTAATAACCACGTCCGTAGAAAACAAGCATACGGACCGCTTGCAATTCCAGAAAGCTCACCCTCGACCCTTTAAAAATCTACACACTCGTTTCTTGAAGAACTCTATACTGTACTCCCTCAGGAAAATCTCGCCAGGGAGATCATTCCACAGCTGGAGCGTTCGCGGGCGAAAATTCCAACAGTCATTCTAACAAATTTATCATGTATCACTGTGTATCCCTCATATCTATTCCGAACACAAAACCATATACGTTTTGGTTCATCCTTACGTAAACCGAATTTCCTGTAAATAATACTAGGACATTAAACTTTTATGATAATTTAGCCTTAACGTTGACGTGCCCTGATGAAATAAAAGTGTATATTCGGAAAACATGTTTGTTCACTCGACATTGCAAGAGTAAATATAAATAGAGCTTAAAGGCTTGTACACATGGAATAAATTCCTCAACTGAAACACAACATTTTGGGATTAGGTTAAACATGTAAGACGGTTATTAAAAAACAGGTGATGTTGGACCCTGTTGGAAAGAAGTTTCTTTCGGTATATAAATATATTTAATGGTAAGAATAAATTGTTTCAAAATAAATAAATAAAATAATGTAAAAACAAAATTAAAATTGCGCCATTTGTGAAAGTTGCTCAAACTAATATATGGAAAATTAGTATACAACAATTGTATGGCGCAGAATTCACAGATGGCGGAAATAAAAAAATTAACTCGTGGTCAGCATTTTCCGAATCATTCCTAGTCCAAGAGTCTGTCTTTCAATGATTTTATAATAATGCTAATAATTACATTATAATTAATTATTCATAAAACTGTCAAAATCTAAAAAAATATGTTTTTATTCTACGTAGGTATACATAGTTTCATCATTCTACGACTTAAAAAGATATACCTTAAACATACAATCTACTTCTGTATGAACATGCCGTAATGTCAGAGATGAAGGTAATTGCTATAAAACGAACGTAAAAATGTTTTGCTGATGCCAAATTGAATGAAAATATGGCTTTCAATGTTTGTGTTTGTGTTACGAGCTGTTCAACCGTTACGACCTTTAATGTTCACGGGAGTGAATAGAAGAGATATGGTTATAGAGAGGGAAAGTAAAAGTTCTCGACCAAAAGCCGGTGTTTGTTGTTTTATGATCTGGATAATGTATTTTAGAAGGTACCTAAAAGCCAGTAGTTAAGTACATTGCATCTGAGTGTCTTGCTCTTATACTGACTTGTTATATTATATTCGATTGCGATTGTGGGAGAGGCATGTTTTTTTATGGTATTTGACTACCATAAGCATATGGACACCTGCGACTCAAGAGTCACAAGTGTCTTGCCGGTGACCCATCTGTTCGTTTATCATCTATGCGCCTTGTTGGTATAGGGGATCCAGTAAAAAAAGTCATTGTTACACCGAATTATACACGACACATTACGTACACTAAACAGACACGGGATAACAGGACAAACTTTAAAGTACCTACTAAGAGAACATTTGGCGTGGCTGCGGTTATTGGCATGAAGAGTTTGTGGCGTGCCTGTGCCTACAGTGCAAACAGAGTTGCACGAGCTGCTCGATTGCCACGGTGACACTTAAAAAATAACACGGCAGTCAAGAGATAAGACAAATTTACTTTTATTTATTGAAAGTTTAAAATTAATTTGTAAATACTTTTAGTATTTAGTTTTATATAAAACTATACTTTTGGTATATTGAATTTTGTTCTCTGTTCAACAAATAAGTAAGTAGAGTATTGAACATTCTCTAGCCTATAAGTTATACTGTTATGAAATCTAACTCAAATTAAATCAAAATACAGGTCATATTTGAATTCCCTTCTCTTTGTGTACTATAAAATAAAGAAATACTTGTGAATCTGGGAGGTTATCTTAGTTAAATATATAAAGGATAAATTAATACAAAAATTAAAAACAATCATTTAAGTATAATCAACATCAACATATAACAACAACAATAACAAAACACAACAACAGCATACAATAAATAAATCAACTACAACATGAATTCAGTTGAAATGACTTAAAATTACGTTACAAATATGTACAAGGCACTTAGGACGATAGTTTTAATGACCCTTATGATGATGATGGATGGTTTTGTAGATTGGAATCTTTACAGGATAAGGTTGAGGTACGTGCACGGTGACAGTCTTCTCGACTTTAAAAGGAACGTGCTTCTCAACAGGGTAGGGCACATGCTTGACAACGGGGTATGGCACTACCTTCTCAACGGGGATGGAGATTTCAGTCTCAACTGGTACAGCTACTGGCTTGTGAACAGGAACTTTAACGGGGTAAGGCTGAGGTACACCAACGAGAATAGGTTTTGGTACGTTTATATGAAGGGTCTTAGGGATCGGATATGTTACATGTTTGTAATGAGGTATTTCGACTGGGTGTTCTTCATCAACGTGTTCTCCTACAGGAATAGCTTCGGCCTGGAAACCATTGTCACCGTAACCATATTCTTGACCAGCATCCTCGAGGGTAAAAGATTGCCCACCAAATCCGTGACCTCCATCGTCTTGATTACCTGAGTGATCCTGAACTGGCCCTTGGTGGCTTGATTCATGAGCAGCTTGCAGATAAGAATCATCGTTAAAATTCTGACCTCCTTGCCCGCCATGTCCATCAAACTGAGCATGTCCCCCCGAAAAATCTTGTCCGCCAAAACCTTGGCCATGAAAACCTTGTCCATCAAAACCATGGCCTCCAAAATCTTGGGATCCTTGGACACTTGCTAAGGTGTGTTGCTGTCCACCGGAGAAATCATGTCCGAAATTGCCAAGACTGTATCCACCAAGCCCCGCTAGGTCATGACCCTGGCCGCCAGCAAAGTGCCCTCCTCCGTTTACTTGTGCATTGAAATCGTATCCTGAAATTCCACCTCCATGTCCACCATCTCCACCTTCATGGCCTGCATCTCCTGTTATCTCGTTTGAGTTGCTTCCTTCCAACCCGGCCTTGCAAGAGGCAACTGCCAGTAACAAATACACCTGGAAAGACAAATGTGTCAAGTTCAGAAACAAAATGTTTATTGGTTATAATTTTTTTGCTGACACACATCACTTGAGAACGATTAGTCCGTATTGACTAATTTATATTTTACAATTTTAAGATAACAATACAATGGATAAGGTTTATAGGGGAAGAAAAATATCAGAATACTGAAATTCGCTCTATCTAGGGATTTAAAACGATCACAAAATTGCCTTCTCTTTGAAATATTTTTTCCTTCTGAAAAGTCGAAAATAAAGATATTGTATTATACATTTTTTATTTCATTTCGGAAACTGTACAAATTGAAGAAATTTATTGAAATCAGTCTTTTTTTCTCAGAAGAGAAATAAATTAACTCAAAGCTGTTTTAATATAGTCAATTGGCAGGGAACGACCGACCGCTTTAATTACAAACTCGTAATAAAAATACTGGAAGCAACTTTCACAATTACTGTCCAAATCTTTTTCAGGTCTGAATTTGTGAATGGACTTCGTAGAATAATCATTTTAGTATATTCATTTTATCTTTTTTTTTTATTATCCAAAATAACGCGTTGATAACGAACACGCTACCTATAGTTTTAAAGAACCAGGATATTCTAAAGGTTTTAATATTTACTGAGGATTCATAATTTTTTTTTATATATTTTGAAGTGTTTACAGAGTTGGCCATGCTTTAATTTGGTGAGCTATATTCTTGTTATCGGCGTTGTTAGTGTAAATGACACAGATTGTTAATTGATACAGTAACGTTACACAGTAATATGGAAGAAATCGCCGTGTGTGATAAGACCGCCGATTGTTTTACCTTAACATTTGTAACTTGTTTTGCATTATTTACTATTAGCTGCACCTCGCGGTTTCACCCGCGTAAGTCCTGATCTCGAATGTTGGGATAAAAAGTAGCCTATGTGTTATTCCAGGTCTCCAGCTATCTACATACCAAGTTTCATCGCAATCAGTTCAGTAGTTTTTGCGTGAAAGAGTAACAAACATCCATACATTCATACTCACAAACTTCCACGTTTATAATATTAGTAATAGGATTTAAAGGTGTACAATAAAGAAAAATAAATAATATGTGAACTACATTCTTCCATATAACAAATTAATGAAAATATACTATTTGATATGATTTTTGAGCCGTTTTGGGTCGAGACGGTATAGTCACGGGGTCCGAGTGCTCGTTTCTTTTATAAGAAACTAGCTTAGCGACTGATCAACACTTCTCATGACTAGAAGGCGGGTCTTTTTCTTGTATGAAGAAATAGCACTGTCATTCAACGTGGCAATGCTGCCAGCTTTCTGAGAACACTACCAGTAGGCGATGATGCAGAGGAGTTTTATGAAGCACGTATGTAAATAGTCCGCATTTTTATTTAATTTTAAACTAAATGAATATCGGCATGTATAATATATGTTTACCAACTGCTTCCTTTAATGTTGTAAATTAAAAGATACACTTCGTCTCTTAACTCCTAATAATTGAAGCCACATTCACTTATCTACATTCACGAGTCCGGTAAAAACTAAATTATTACTTACACAACGTGGTTTTATTTTATTCTGCACTATACAATCGCAAAGTCATGTTGATACAAAAATAAAATATCGAATGGTGCCTTTTATCAGAACATTTCATTCATAGACAACCTTGTTTTCTTAAAAAACATATGAATCGATACTAACTACTAATATTATAAAGCTAAAGAGTTGTTTGTTTGATTGTTAGTTTGTTTAAACGCGCTTATTTCTGGGACTGATAGAGTCAGATTTGAAAAGTTTGTTTTGTATTGAATAGAGTATTCGTTGAGGAAGGTTATGTAACATCACGCTACGACCCTTAGAAGCGGAGCAGTGACCATAATCGCAACTGAAACTGCGGGGACGAGATTGTTGAAAATATAACATTGCTAAAAAGAAATGGATCTTATTAAAGTTCATTTAAGATTTATTTACTAACTAGCTTTGCCGGGTGCTCCGCTCGCGTTAGTAACAGAACTATTTTTGGGATGTAAGGTACACTATGTGCTTTTCTATACCCCTGATAACGTGTGTACAAAATTTCATGATTATCGGTTGATGAGTTATGGCGTAAAAGCGCAACATTCAATTATAGAAAGAAACTTACTTTCCCATTTATAAAATAGTAGAATTATTAAAAAAAAAATTGAATAATTATAGTATGTTTACTCGAATTCATCTTCGCTCACCACCACTTGTCAAACATCCACCTAAACATTAAGCTCATTTTGATGTTTGAACATAAGCCATGCTACAAATCAATTCACCTGGTTAGATTGATTAAATGTTGGTCAACTAGGGGTAGTATAAAAACAGGTCATATATGTTGTTTTTTCGCAACATGTCATTGAGTTGAAAATGATTAATAGAAAGTATATAAAATGACTAATCGGATTAATTGAATAACGATCAGTTATAAAAGTGAAATTGAGCTTAATAATTGATAATGATGATTCACATAAGACTTATAAAATTTTAGTTCTTCAGATGATTTTAACAATTAAAAAATTCTGACATAAATAGTTAGGCCCAAAACTGAATTTAAAACATGAACCACAAAATGCAAGAAAGCCGAATAATTGCACATGTAGCACGTTTTCTTGCATCATGCTCTATTATAGTCATCTTTTTGCTTATTACTTCATGAACTAATAAAAAAGACTGATTACAATAGAATGGACTATTACATCTTGTAATGGGTGTTTACATCACGTAACATAAAATTAAATGATTCTATATTACCCTTATGTTTTCTTATGAAACAAAACACTTTCTCGTCTATTACTTTTGCATGAACATACTAGCTGGGCCCCGAGGTTTCACCCGCGTAAGTTCCGATCCCGTAAGAATGTAGGGATAAAAAGTAGCCTATATGTTAATCCAGGTCTCCAGCTATCTTCATACCGAGTTTCATCGCAATCGGTTCAGTAGTTTTGGCGTGAAAGAGTAACAAACATCCATACATCCATTCTCACAAACTTTCACGTTTAAAATATTAGTAGGATTACATTGTTATTTTTTTAAATTAAGTCGTTACTTGTATAGAAGATAATAATGACATCTATGAAATTATGTCTCATACACTTCTCATTTACGATCTTTGTAAGATCTCATTGTCTACCACTAGCATTAATTTAATCATCAGTTAACAGTGAATGGCAATATCTATTCAAAAAATATTAATACGTGCTATTAAAACACAAATCTATTAATTTATCTTGAGTACAAAAATCGTATTCAATTTTACACCTTTCAAATATCAATTTTGAGGTTAGTTAAGCTTTAGACAAAATAATAAGTTTGTAAAATAATTCATCATTTCATATCGTCTAGATCGGAGCAATAAGAATATAAAATTTCACAATAAGTTATGAGATAACGTTGGCATCCTGTTTCCTGAGTTTATTAAACCATTATATTGAGAAATATGACGCGGCATGAAAAAATATTTGAAATCCAAAAATAGACAGGACGTTTGCTTCAACTGTCCCATGATTTTTATTCTCAAAAAACAAAAGCAATAACTTCGTAATGAACATAATAGAATGACAACTGTGTATATCATTGTTTTTAGTAATGGTGATGTAGACAATTATTGGAGTGGAAATAAAAAACAGGCTGCTCGTACCAAAATGTGCGTTCACGCTTCAGTGATTCCGCCTTTGTGCCATTGAACTTTCAGACTTAATACAATGTTACATTTATGTAATAGAACGTAATAAATAACGTATTATATCAGCGAAAATTGTGTCAGAATCGGTTTTGCAATTCTTACTGGAGAAAAAAGAAGCTTTAGGCAAGGAGTCATTACTAGAATAAATTTCTCAATCACTTTGTCCCCTGCCTGCAGTTGCCTATAAATTACGTAGTTTATCGCTTTGATTTCCATGGCTGTTGTAAATCTAGTAAAAGACCGTCCGTATCTGTTTTAATAAGACATTTAGAGCCTTAAATAAGGCTCTGCAGATTAAGCTGAGCATTAAATTCTTCTCTTTTAGTATTTGTTCTCAATATACAAAATAAATGGGTTTCCCAGCCAACTAAATGGGTGAACCTATTTTAAAATATAATTCTATTAGTTCCTTTTAACCAGTGGATAAATAAGTATTTCAGATACCTACTTGTAATATCTGAATTAATTCTTTATTCACCTATGAATATATTTTAAGTCTAGATATTGTATTAAGCGATGATAGTGATTGTATTATATACGCACAGTGTATTCCGCAATATTTTCTATAACTAAGACACTTTTAAAATACTAGTACTGCAAGGTTTTTCTTAACAATAACAAGACTAAAATAGCTTTATGTAGAACAAAATCTATTGGAAAGATTTAAAAGAGTTTATGGAGTCAATAAAGGAGTGTGCAGTGTAGGAAATGAAACACAGTTAGACGACCAAGCCTAAATTAAGATCAAGATTGCTGTAGTTGAGGAACCAATACAAAAATATGTTTCTACCCTTACCTTTTGTATTTTCTAGGCTTAACTTTAGCATATAGACTTGTACACGTTGTAATTTGGCATGTTTAAAATATATTAAGTTTTCCGGAAGAAATGTAATATTTCAACACGCATAACAAAATTGACCTAGATTTGTTTATAACTACAATTACATCATATTTAAAACCAATATGACTAACTATATTAGGATGTAAAAAATATTCCAAAAAGGCTTTTACACACTTTAGGAGTTTAATCTCCTTTAGATAGCAGAAATTGTACGTACGTCGTATACATTATAAGTGAAAGGTGTTTCATGTCACACGACTGGTCGGTGTAAGTGAAGGTGTTATCCCTTTTACTTTAACCGGAATGAAAGAGCTTTGGAACGATAAAGGCTTATCTTCAGTGCATTATTGCGTCATATTGGTTATATAATATTTATGAAGTAAAAAAGAGTTTTGCTGTAGGCAATATCTTATAAAGAAAGCAAAATGTAATAAAAAGCTAATGAGTTCATCTTTTCCGTCAGCATAAAAACAACTGAGAGCTGTGGGTGTTGATTTTTGTTTAGTGGCGTGAATTTTTTTAACGTATCTGAAGGAAAAAGGGCTGATTATTGAAGTTTTTATTAAAAAGCTATGTTTAGGCGTAAACGTGTTATTGCTAAGGCAGATGAATTATGCAATAATAATACATCACAATACAATACATGTAATTTTCAAAATAAAGAATAAGAGAAGAAATAATTTACAGTGTTCAAAATAACTTGTCACGAACAAAGTAAAAATAGATCGAATTTTAAACCCTCACTTATAAGCAATAAGGATAGGCGATAAATACTTTCTCAGTGGCAACAAATTGTATAAAGTGGCGATAGCAAAATTACATTAAGCCCTGTCTTGTCTAATCTATGAAATTGATTGATGACGTAATATTGTTAATGAGAGCTAACGGTAAGGTGTTGGCTTTAGAAATTACATTTGGTTACCATTTTCAATTTATTTTTAGTAAAGTAAAGAATAAATTGAGATGATAAAAGTATTAACTCAACAAGAAACGTAAAGAATGATGATGTAGTTGAAACCGAAGGAGACCTTAAAAAAAAAAATATGAAATTAGAAACGGATGACATTTAAATGATTTTTGAGATGACAAGAGATGATATTACGCAAACGGAGGATCCGACTATGGACGCAATTAAACTAGTCGGGATAAAAGCAAGAGGATAAATAATACTATTGACCCAATAATAATATTCCGTAAAGTCACATAGTAAGGAATAATCTGAGCTAATGTTGGTCTATAAATTACCTTGACCTTTGATGGTACGAATTGACGACCTTGACCCCCGACGACGAACAAAACCTACAGCTAGATCGAGCTCTATACTAGAATTATTATTATTATTTAATTAGTGGTATTATAGTTCATAAGGAGTTGATAATATTTATTTATAAAAATATCATATTCCAAAGTAACAAACACTAAAATAGTCGGACGGCTTTTATAATTACTTTTGTCAATATTTTATGTTTTTCTAAGACATAAAACTTTTTATAGACTTGCTAATTTAATTCATTATTGATTGAAATCTCATTCAAAACCAGAGCAATCATTTTATATGTAACTGTATTATTAAAATATATATAACAAATAAAAATTATTTAATAAATATTCGTATCAAATAATCCATCCATCATCCAATGAAATCCATGCAATTCATCACATACAATGAAAAACGAAACCAAACTGGACTACCTAACGTCTTACTTGCACTAGAATAATGTAATTCAACTCATGTAACAAAATCATTTTGCAACAGAAACTTAACATATCTACAATCGGATGTAAAGCAACAAAACTGTAATTTTAAGATTATCATCAACTGTCTATTGTAATGTAATGTTTGTAACAGTATTTCGTTATATGAAGGAATTGAATAATTGTGGTGGCTTAACCGTGTTACTTCAAATGGATAAAGTGGTTTTTGTCGCATACCTTTTGAAACACAAAATTAAAGTTCTCGTGTTTTGGCACTTACGGAAGGTCTGTAATTGAATTCTCCTCTATTTCGTTACTTTAAATGAAACGGGTTTAAAGTGATTTTAGTTTTAGTGGTTAAGAAAATTTCGCGAACGCAGGAATGTGAAAATGTAAATTTAATTTAATTTAAATTAATGAAATTGAAATATTTAAAGTTTATACACGGAATAAGTGCAGAAAGCTAAACTATGTCTTACAAATTAAAAAATTACGTAAAAATGGCTACATCAAGCTACACATGTCCAGTATTTATGATGACCCGTCATGTTACATAAGTCTATACAATGATAGTTTAAGTTATACTGGCCAATGAATTAACCATGATCGAAATTCGACCACAGCGCGCTATCTAGTTATTATTAATGCAGTGGGAGCAATATGTTGAACAGTCTGGTCATATGTACGTATAATAAATATTTTAGTATGTACTTTTGATTTTAAAGGGCCAGTGTCATAGTGATGACCGCTTGAATTAAGTTATAAGCTTAGATTCTTGTTCTACTATTAGCCCTACAGAGTTATGCTAATTTCTTCTTTTGTGTGAAAAAAATTATATTTGAGGAGTAATACGCGGTACGTCTGTACGTAGACAATAGATGAGATTTTTTTAGATATTATTGTACCGTAACGCTAAAAGCCTTTAAAATTTTGTATCAAAATACAAATATCACTGAGAATGGATATGTTTAGTTCCAAATATGTTAACGAAATTATCTACATTCAAACATCTCGGTTTATTATTTGTCTCTGGTAATCAAGTGCCTGCGGTACCGCGAAGAGACTGATTAATATTATTGTTAAAAGGAAGAAACTATTGAGATTATTTTGTATACAATAATTGTGACAAATAAGCGTACAGTCCACAGTATGCTTTTAAACATTCGCCAGATCATTTGCAAATTGGAAACCCTATCTCTTCCCAAGAAGCTCTGGCAATTCCAATGAGAAGCTACCAGTATACTGATAGTGTAGGGTTTTACAGTAGTGTTTCGCAGAAAGAGACGATGTTTTTCCAGTAGAATGAAAATCTTGCTCATACAGGCTGGCCCTAATTGTTCCCGGACCCTTCTGGTTTTAGGCGTAGTATAGCACACCGTGTGGTTTTAGTGGTAGTTCGATTCCAACAAACCACCCTACCCGGGTTTTCGGTGACGGCCAGAGGGGGTTTCCACACGCACAAAAAAAAAGGACAGCTCTGATTCGAGCGAAATATTAACATTATGTAATAAATGGTTGCTTCATTTTAAAAGGTGTTATTTTGAAATGCACGCATATAAGAAGCAAAATCCCACTTTTTTTTTAAAACTTAGCTTACTTCTGTCATGGTTAAATACGGCACGTTACATAATTAAATATAGACCATTCGGTAGACCAAATAGTCAAATCCTTTTTCTGACATAACTATAAAACTGGTTACGAAACAGTAACGAAATTCTTAAACGGTTACTTAAAGCACACTAAAGCCTATTGTCACATATCACGCACTATCACTTTGTAAATAAAAATCTATTACACTTACAAAAGTCTTCATGCTGCTACTGCTTGGTATGGCGTTCCTGCCGTCCTGGGTTGCAATGATAGTTTTGCACAAATGCACAAACATTTTTATAGCGACCGGAAGAGATTGGCTCAGAGAGGAGCGAGGTAGAAAGGTATAGTGGAGCGACGAGAGCTGTGTAACAACTTTTTTTTTGTTTGTATAGATTTTAATTATTTTTCAAGAATAGTGTGTGGTTTTGTGTTTTTTTTTATTATTTTTGTTTGAATTGTAATAATACTGTCTCGTTATACATAAGTTCCTTATTAGCTTATGTTTGAGTGCTATCGCGAGTGTCTATTCTGTTCTATTTTTGGGTCAGCACTTAGATTGGAAACATGTAAAAAAATACGTATTTTTCTTCCTGGATGGCTAAAAAAAGGAGGAAAAATTTGCGAGTATACGAAGTGCTTTCATTTTCTGCAAATTGTTTTCACAAAATTCTAGTCCTTAAAGATATTGTTTTGAATGAACAGGTAAGCAATCTATGTATAGAATGAATATTAGTTTACTAAATTAGGACTAGATTTTCCGCTTGTCCAGCCTAACTCAATACATATTTAGACTGGGATGGCTACTCACTGTTAACTGGACGTGGCGTTTTAAGATGTCCTACCAATTCCTAATCAATTTGTTTGAAAAATATCTAAAAATCTACCTAAAAGGTAAATAGATATTTTTTCAAACAAATTGATTAGGAATTGATAGGACATCTTAAAACGCCATTTTCTCTAAATAAAGTGTGTGTGGCTTGACAGTGTATTGCTCACCAGCGTCTAACTAGCCTCTCTGATTAGTACTTCAGTGGCAGTTAACTTACCAAGTTTACAAACTAAAAAGCATTTGTTCAGTACATTTGTAACGTCAATTAAAATATCAATAAGCTTAAACAGATCTCATAAAAAGATCAATAAATATAATAGATTTATTAACAAACATAATTTCTAATAGATAAACGTTTTTATGGCATAGACGAGTACTTTAATAACAAGTTTTAATTGAAATATAAAAAAATATAAACATTTTTTTTTTTCTTCCTTTTTTTAAAAGACAACTCCCGCATTAGGAATGACTCCTGTGTCTCGGGGAACTTTACAAACATACAAACAACGGACACAAAAAACACCCAGACTCAGGTGGGAATCTAATCCACGACCTGTAGCATAGCAGTCAAGGTCACTAACCCCTAGGCCAACAGGCCAGTCAACAAACATTACTTTAAATATATGTATGTATACATACATAATATAGTTATATTTAAAATTATATTGTTAGTTATGATACTGAAATAATAAGATATAATATGACATAATTATAATATACCAATTGATTTTATTTATTTTAGTAAAATAGAATACCTACCTTTGGGGTAGGTATTCTATTTTCTTTAAATAATTATACTATGGTTAATACTTATTAAAATGATGTTATTATATGCTGTGTCCGTCAGTGTCCAAATTGAGACTATTTTGTTTTATAGTATTATACAGCTTTGTTAAAATTTTGGAAATTCATAATTTAGAATATTGATTAATAGATTATTATAATGTATGTATAATAATTAGTTGGATTAAATTGTTTTGAATTTTTTTAGCTAACGGCTTAAAAAAATCAAATCAATTTAATCCTGACGTTCCTTTAATGTGATAATGTTCCTTTCGACATTCAAACTGTTGTTTCATCTACCCCATCGAAAACATAAATGAATGAGCCAAGTTCAATACTAAAAATATACGTGGTTATCGACTACGCCAACAAATGAATTGAAATCTAAATGGTTGCCAAGTTCCTGTAGATAATCCTGAAGATTTGACTACTAGTGACTTACTACATTGTACTATATTTATATTGTAAGGTCAACAAATCTTACTCTTCTAAAATATTGGTATGCTGTTAAAGCTAGTCAAGTCACTTAGATTTCAATTGTTTTGTTGACGTAGTGGATAATCACGAATATTCCTAATATTGAACTTGGCTCCCCTTTTCACATTTATGTTTTCGATGGTACATCATTACTTTTTGTAAAGAAATTAAATAATTAATTATTATTAATCATTCAAAAATGATCTGTAAAATTAACATTCTTCCTGCGTTTACGTTGTATAGTTTTCTTTTTTGTGCTATTTTGTATATTTTCTTGAACATTACAAATATTAGAGCGCATTGCCCATTCATTGATGAATCCTTCCTTACGTAACTTACTTTTTTGGTAGTGATTCTGTACATTTTCAAAGTTTCTATCAAATGTTTATAGACAAGGGGGATCGAATTTAGGCTTAATTTACAGACTTGTACTATTTTCAAATAAACATTCAAATGTATTAATAAAAATTAATTGTTTAAAAAATATTTTAAATCGTAAAAATTCACTGTTTTCTGATTTTTTACTTTGCATACACACAAATCCCCAGCTGGATAAAAAATTTAAATTTTCTAGGTCATCGGGAAGTGGCTTAGATTTTTGATCTATATGTCAGTCAGTCAGTGATAAAAACGCCGATTTTTGAACGATAATATCTCGATGACTATTTAAGCTTTATTTATGAAACTTGAGGTTCTATTCAATCTAGGGGTTTTAATAAATTAACAAAAAATCAAGTATTTATGTAAAATAGATTACGAGTTAATAACCGACCAAAACGGTTCGTGTAACATTACAGACGGCTGCTGCGTCGCCAGTTCCCTTTTCTTGAACTTGTATACATGAGAAGTAAGCACATACCTATTTAAAGTGTAAACACTAAAGACACAGTGACTTCATTACTCAAACGACTGCAAGTTGCTTTTAAAGTTATCATGAATAGTAAAATAGTAAAAATATACACATTCTTCTTCTTTTTAAACAATATGTGTATTTTTAAATGAATAATAATATCTCATTCCTTGATGAACCCCAAAAAATTCTTGGTAAATCGATTGAAAAATACAACTTCAGCTCCTGAAAAATATATTGTAGAATTTCAGAACTTACTACATTTAGGCTCGTGATTGCTAAAGCATTCTAATCAACCGAAAACATTTCGTCGAAAATGGAAATTTGAAATTGAATAATTAAGCCGTCTAGAAATACACAAGCCAAAATATTCAAAGCCCCTCGTAATCAAAGTTACATTATCTGAACAAACTAATGAATATAAATAAGATGGTCAAATACAGAAGGCCTTAATAATTTCACCCGGTCAAATAAAGTTAGAATTTGGATCATTTGAATAAATTCAAAGTTTCATTCCTTGTCCCTCACCAAATTATTGAGTTTGCAGAATTTTCGAGCCACCACCAGCAATAGATTATTGCTGAATACACTTTAAATTGTACATTGAAAATAAAACACCATTACAGTGGCTATAGTTGTACTTAAGATATTTTTTTTTCAAAATTACTTCATAATCAGTTCTCTTACAATCATTTTCACCATTGGATTTTCTAATGACACATACTATGTACAGTCAGTGCACCATCTTTGTTCTCATGTCATCATAACCCTTGGCATGCCTGGTGGTAAAATGTTACACGGTATGCCTGGTAGGGTCTGTGAGACCCGGATTTACTATTCTCTATGTTGTATGTAATATTTTGTTCAATATAAATAAAAATAAAAACATTAGTATATTCGGGGTGTATATTACAGGAAAAATCTAAAAATTAATAAGAATCAACCACTTTCATTCCTTAAACTTCTAATGAAACTCAACTAACGTTTTTAACAACAAAAAAATAAGAACTTTGTTTCTGGTATCAAAATTATTAATTATAACACTTCAAAATCATAATCAGATATGGGAATTCAAGGCATTTTTATAATGATTAATAACAAAACAAACAGTCTACTTATCCTTTATCAATATTTTTGACCTTTGGTTTGGTAGTATATAGAACATAGAACAATTGCATGCTCCAGACATAAGTGACTCTTAGATACATGTCTCACAGATATACTGTGTTTTACGTTCTTTCTTCACTTGGCATAGGAAATACTACATCTATATATATACGATATATATACCAGGATTTTTTTTTTACTGGTATGTCTACTTCAACATCCATATGACTTGCTATTCGTTTGCGAATATTTAGAGGAAGATGGGTATTATTTTTTCTTGACTGTAGATGCGGTTCAATCAATGCAAAGCCAAAGTTTTTAAAAAAACTTCTACGATAACATTTGTTTTCAGGACTGTTTAACATCTCAATGTTTTGTTTGTATTACGGCCTGATTGTAAAAAAAAAAATTATTACTACTCGACGTAGTACCTTTAAATGTAAAGTAATACCTTTAAATGACACCAAAACTATTTGATAAATACTTGCCTGGTCGGGTCTGTGAGACCTGTGAACGCTTTATGCACGTTTTTCTGCTAAGGGAGGACATCCCACACCAAAAGGGTGGGCGCCGCGTGTAGAACGAAACATAACGGTCAGCTATTGAATGCGGTTGCGCCCAACATTTTAATTTGAATGAACTACAACATAGTCTGTGTAGGTGTGGGTCTGTGAGACCTACCAGGCATGCCGAGGGATAACCATGCCATCTTTCATACAGTTCAATCATCTTTTCTTGGATACATCGGTACCCTTAAAGCCTTTCTCATCCATAATTAGCAGAATCTTTTTAATATTCCTGTCATCCTTTAATATACAAATTTTCATCTTACAAATAGGTTCACTCAAAAGTTGCTGTTATAGTTAAGTCCTAATTTATTGTTACCAAAACGACAACTCTATCTATAATAATTATAATAACTTTACACATCTCACACACGGCCGTCTGATCCCAAACTAGGCAGAGCCTGTACTATGGTAACCAGACTGCTGATAAACATACTTACATATTTCTAAATACATACATATTATAGATAAATCACACCCAGACACAGAGCAAATGATGAAGCTCATCACACAATTATTTGTCCTGGGTGGGAATCGAACCCACGACCTCTGGCTCAGCAGTCAGGGTAACTATCCACTAGACCAAGAAGCCAGTCTCTGAAAATGAAGTATTGGAATCTACTGGATTGTCACGTACGTTGGTCGGGGCTAGTCATCTCCAGATTGCTGTTATCTAAATATAGTTTATTGTTTATATTTTAGAACAATATATTACATTGTCCTCACATTCCATTTGCGCTTATAAGCAATGTAACCAAAAAGTTGTAAAAATCATGTATAAAAAGAATGTCCTTGGAGTTTCATGCCTGTTCTTCTTCATAGGATCTCCGTATTGGAACAGGCAACTAGACAATTCAAAAAGACCTATAATTGGTTTAATTGAAATAAATGGTTTTGATATTGATTTTGACAGATACCTATAAGTTGCAGTTTAGGAGTAACCAAGAAAGAAAAACTAAAATAATCGACTAATCCTGATTGGTCCTCAAGCAGCAGACGGCGGACGTTTCACCAGACAGCGCTTCATTGAAATAGCCGTAGATTTACATAACGGTCACAGGTGTTTTGATTTGTACTAGAGCTAGAGATCGCCTGGTGGTCGAGCTCCGACCATCGTTGATTGAGTTTTGAATGTTTTGTTTTATTCCATTTACCAGTATAAGTTAAACTCTCATTGTATAGACTTTTCGTACCATGACAGGTCAACATATAGACTGGAACCATGTAGCCGTTTTACATATCGCACTGCTATTACAAGAGTGTATCAACTCAAAATGAAGCTTTTTTCAGAAACGACAGAAAACTGATTAGTCGCTTCCTGTTAAAGATTATAAAAAGTGAACACTGTATATAGATTATTGATAAAATTAAGGGATGTCTGTATTAATGAATTATTTAAAAGATTGCAGGTTATCAAGTTATTTCCAATTTTTGAGTTAATACTCTATTGTCTGAAAAAAAAAATGAATTATTTTTAGTTGTTTTGTTGAAAAATTTGGCTTATTACAATTTATTATTATTATTTTATATTTATTGACGCGTAGGGAATTGATATTTGCGTATGAAAAATTAATTATCTCAAATTTACCCTATTTGGAGTTGACACAGTCTCGTAATAGCAGTGCGATATATCCATGTAACATTTTAGCTTTCTACACTTCTACAGATAAACTTTAAGTATCGCAAATATCCTCCTACCCCACCACCCGAAATTGGTACAAAGTATTTCCTTCACGTTGGAATACATATATAGATCCCTTATCTTTAAACATTGGAATGAATACAAATCAGTTAATATGGTTTATTAATTTCCTTTAGTCAATGATTAATACAACAACAATTCAGGAAGATTGCATTTTGATAAAAATTACAAATGAAAAGCAAAGAAAAAAAAAATCAATGTGGTATTCACAGCTCTCTAGAAGGATCTCGTGCTATACCTTTCTTTGGTACCTCTCTTTTAGATGAGCAGTGTTTGCTATAGATGTATTCACTATCTTCAAGGGACTAATTCCTTAACTAGTTCGCAATCATTTGTTTAGAATGACGACATTAAGTTAAGAGAGGACTTTTTTTAGCATCAACTGATTTAAATAGTAAGTCCATCCTCACGACATTTTTAATTTAGCCTCTTTATCTATTTATACTAAATATTGTCATGTATTGTTCAGTCTAGATAGAAATATATATAAGAAAAAAAAAATAACATTCTTATCCTAATCATCTTGATATATTAAAGTATATTTTTCATGTAATACATTAGCGACTGGGATATGTTATGACTAGAGATCGGATAATCGGATGCATATTTACCTAAAGTTATTTTTTTATAACAAATTATGGAAGCGGCTTCAAAGTATATTTTTATTTACGAATGCAGTTGTATTGTCGCGTCGCTACTTGCGCACAAGCAAGTATAATTTGCCGTCTCACTCGCACTCTTACAAAATGCTTACATTTCCTGAGGTTTAATAGGCCCGATTTGACACTTGTTACAACGTAATAAGGTTGTTTTTGCTTCGTCAAAAATCACTGACAATAAAAGTAGGGAAAAGCAACCATTATACGTTGTAACAGAGCAAGTGTCATTTGTGTCAAACTGGGGTTTATTACATCTCAGGGAGTATAGGTACACTTAAATTTGAATTTCCTGGAATCGCGGGATTCTTTCGATAAAGTAGTGCTTTCCATAATAGCCAACATCTCAACTTTAGGTAAATATGCATCCGAATATCCGATCTCTAGTTATGACATAATTTCTACCAAATTCCGAATGAAAACTCTCTTATTTAAAAGATTTTAATAAGAATAAAATGATAATGAAAATAAACTTGACCGACTTCTCAATAATTGAATTCGGTTCATTTTCAATCTTCGTAATTGTACGACCATGTGTCTACATATCGAGCCCAACTGTCATGGTTACATATACGTGAGCGTCGCAACCTATGTGGTTTGACTACTCTTTATTATCTTCTTAATAACCCTTCAGCCCCCAATTATCTCACCTCACAGCTTCAACTTCTATGTTCCAAGTGTTCCAACCATGACAGAGATCTTCGCTCCTATGCTCTTTACACACTTCTTCTCTTGTTCATTCTTCATTTGTTATCCGTTCTATTTTACTATGGTATGCGCTCTCTCCTGAGATTAGGATGTCCTGATTCGTTTTGTATTGTAGTCCTTTTGTATCTATATTGTATTCCTTTGTATATATCTGGAGGTATTTGTGTATGTATGCGTTTTTTTGTGTATCGATGTGATAATGTAGCATAATAAATTGAATTTGTGTGTAAATTTTAAAAAATAAAAAGTTCGTTCGGATATACCTGCTATGTCCCTCACTGAATCACCCAAAGGTTGACGGGTAGATAATGCCATGTTCCATTAAGTCCGCCTGGTGCAATGTAAAGTGCAACAAGTAAAGCAAGTCTTAAATAAATAAATAAATGAAATGCTTCATGTTTTCCAGATACCAAATGAAACCAATTGAATATTATATATACTAAACTAAGGAATCGTCTGAAATATATATTTTTTGAGTTTGGTCGTTTTTTTATTATTTTAAAATTAAGAAGAAAAATAATATATACCAAAAAGTTTAAATAAAGAACCTACAAAAGTAGTAGTAATAAAAACATTACCAGTATTGGTAACTCCAGTCCGTGAACATACCCAGAGAATTTCAGTTTCGTTTCGCCTGGAATTTTATTAATTGCAGACTTCTCAAACCCTACTACTCTCTAAATGCCTATCTCTAACGGCACTAACAGGAAGTTTATCTTAATATTTAGTGCATTTATATAAAGAGCTTAAACTCTTGACAATTTCCGGTTATGATTACATGAGTTTAAAATATTACCGGTAATAGCCGTAAATCAATCACCTATAGAATGTTGTCCTAACCTAGCAATAATTTCGTAGAGAAATACTTCTTACACAAGAAACAATAGTTGTAGTTATACATTATTGTATCATTATTTAATTACAACGAAGGTAAAAAGGTATTTATTTGATTAAAAAAAAAAGAAATTATGTGAAAGCTGCAAATCTTATATTGTTAGTAGGAGGGTAAAGGTTTGTCAATATTAGAAGTTCTAGGAAGGCATTTTTAATAAAAGAAAACAATATTTTTACAACATTTTAAAATGAACTAATACAATCGTTGAAAAATTTGAGAAGTAGTCAAATCAAAGACAGATATAATTAAAAAGAAATAAAGAATAGCAACAACATAAACCTAAAATAAATTAAAAAGAAAATACTCATATAAATTTAAAAGTTTTGTCACCCTTAAAAGACTTCCGAAACCTTTCGAAAATGTAGGTTTGACTTACAGCAGGAAACGTATAACAGACAAAAAAATAAAAATATATAATTAGAGTTCATTCCTAGCAGTAGATACTCGTAATATATGTATATATGATATCTTGGTTTCACACAGTGCCATGACATTTTTGTTATAAACAATTTACCTATTTAATTTATTTAATCTAATGGTGATTAAATAATGATGAGTAGTTTAACACCTATCCGGGATTTGTTCTTTTAGTTCCGCTTTGATTTGAATAAAAAGTCTGTAATCAACCAGGATTGTATAGAGATTTACCTAGTTTGGAGATACCGCCAGCTTCTAGACAGTTTGTACAGAAAAAAGTAGAATAACCGAAGTGTTATACAATGTTGGCAATCTTTTCGTATCTTGCAAACGAACACACACTTAAGTCCCGGCACACTGAATGTTGGATACATAAGCGGGGCGCAGCAATAATGACATAATCCGTTAATCACCTATAGTAATGTAACTAATCCTCACAATGCAAAAGTGAGTTTTTTTTGTTAAGATTTCTCGTCTTAACTGAGCAGATCATCATGAAACTTGACATACACGTAGTAGAAAAAAGTTGTGTTACCGTGAATTGATTGACAAAATCTACGTTCAAGCCAGCGAAACTGCAGGCGAATGCTCGTAGATAGTATTAATACGATTATGAGTTTTTTGTTTCTTTCACGTCTTAACTACAGGGATCATAAAGAAATTTTACATACAGTTGCCAGGAGTACAGAAAACTATATAGGATGCTTTTCATCCAGTAAAACAGTACTCTTCCCATGGGCTAAAAAATAAATTTAACGCAACAGAATCCTAAAGCTAGCACAACAGTTCACCCACAATCCGCTAGCACAATTTGTGTTATTGTATTGTACTGGTTAGTATTATCATACACAACAATTTGAGTAGATTTCTATGGGACTTAGTATTCTTTAGGCATTTTTTTCATCGTGTCGTGATGATAAAGTGTCAATAGATTGATTACGCAAAAGTAAGTTGGTACAGATCAAATTGAAAACTAAGTAACTGTTCCTCCCATGATTGGAACTCTTGTTAGTATTGTTGAGTTTAATGTAAAGAATGATTTGAATAAGTTTTTCTCTTAAGAAAGGTACCTACGCATAAAATTCCTTCATCAGTGTTAAAGTTGTTACACGTAAGACGAGGTAGAAACTGCGTTTGTAAGTCAGCCTTATAACCTTTCTTGTACATAGATACATATGTATATGTTACAGTCAAAACTCTTAATCAGTCAAAAGTACTTTTAACTGCACATAGGTGCTAGTTGGTAGCTACTGCTTCAATTTCTTCTACTGCACTCCAGCAGCTTTTGACTTTGATTGACTGACATAACATAAGTTGCTGCTATTTAAGTCAGTCAATTCCAACATTATCATTTCTTGATTAAGACAAGAAAAACAAACCAAAGCTTTGTGACACGTGAATCGAACTCATAGCCTAAGAATGAAATTTTTATAGGTAGGGTACGTAGTACAAACCTGCACTTAAAAGCGGAACCATGCTTACAAAAACGCGAACGCCTTATAATCGCGAGGTACGCTTCAATTGCCTAATGAGGGTTCTTACTTAAGTCAATGGAGTAAATATCTTGTTTCCTTAGCTAGTAAGCTAGCCACGGTTGCGTCATTAGAGTTTTATAACGCAATTAGTGTGGGCACTTGTTCTAGTCTACCAATTGAACCCGCATTTTTGGTCCAAGTTTCAACTGGGTTCACCAGCCGTGAAACTTCGTGCAATTTAAAGTTATGTACCGTATTGTTTTATTATATACCCTAAACATTAGACGACTCAATTGAATAAGAATGGGAAATGGCCTATTTATATAGCTTAGATGTCCATCTTTCACTTTCAAAAAGTAAATTCATTATTATTTTAAGTTTGATATAATAAAGTATTCATATTTCATACATGTTCTATGCCTGACCAGGGAAATCAAAAACCTGGTCTAGAGGCACCTCAATTGCGTATTTTATTGTAACGCTAAGTGTAGTCATACCCATGTAAACTGGTACACATTTAAGAGCTATGATGCCATAGACACACACGTTAAACTTATAACACCCCTCCTTTTCCACAATTGAAACAACAATATTTTTGATATTATTCAACAAATCTTTATTATTTAAAAACTTACAATTTACAAGTATAAAATGTGTCAGATTATACGAATACTACATCATAATACCATAAGTATTTCTTTGTAGTCATATATAGTTTCTTTATAGGAATACAAAATGATTATGACTACAAAAAAATACCAATGGTATTAGAATATTGTATTCGAATGGAATAGATCAGAATAATAAATATTATTTAGTCCAGATCAAAGCATGCAATCAAATCATGGAAATAAAACCATCTAAGCTAATATTTGATGTTTAATATAAATCATAAAACTCAGTTTTTTTTATCGACAACTAAGTACATACATTAACTACTTTTAAGTAACCACTTTTCTCTCATGACTATGTTTTTAAGTTACTCTTATCATCAAAAGAAATGAGTTCCATTTGTTTTACGCAACATGACGATGTTTTTTATTTTTCTGATCAGGCTATCAAAACGTACAATTTTGACGTATAATATAAATGGAGAAACTGATTTCACTTGATAGTCAACTACCGTATTACTTCTAAAGTTAAAATAACTCTAACTATTTTAAAGAATACTAGAAACGTGGGTCACAAATTACTAGTATTCTTGTTAACCCCTCCAGCTATGCTAAATGCTAGTGTTAGAAGTAAGTTGACGTCGTTAGTTCACTGGGTGGGGTTTGAACCCGCAACCACTTAATTGCAAGTCCGACGTTTCAGCCTATACTGGATCATGATATTACAGCTTATAGTTTATTAAACATTTTTTTTTAAGTTTCTGTGCCAAATTTTATCTAGATTTGTTTAGCTGTTTTTGCTGTGACATTAATAAGATATACGGTTTAACTCACTTGTGTATTTTGTGGATGCCCGACTATAGTCCGGTCGCTTCACCCTTTGATTAATGGCCCCCATCAGGGCCGAAACTAGTAGGGTATTTAAAATACACCGAGTAAAACCGTATATTATTAATAAATATGAATATCACTACCAATAAATATGAATATCACACTGAGATGATGATGATGAATACCACTCATGGAATTTTTTATTATTACATTAATTATAAAAACAAGATTAAGAGCCGTTTGGTTACGACCACCGGACCATCGTCCAATATATGTTTACTGAACTTTCTACGCACTACAGTACTAAATTATCTAGCAGACTAGTTATCCAAGAATTGATTTATAACATCGTATTTATCAATTTCTGATATAACTAAGAGATGAAGTTAGAGATAAAATGAAACAGTCCTAGTTTCTAGACAAGTTTTTGAATGCAGTAGTGGTGTTCGGGTTTGCAACCTACGATTATATTTGCATGCCAATTTTGATGAAGTGTGAGGGACAACATTTTTGTACCACCATTTCTGTACCACTTATCTCGCAAATAAATCCACTGCGGCTGCCAGTGAAGTGGTATGTCGGAATCGAACCGACTAAAACCACACGGTGTTCCGTCATAAATAAGTCTATTGCAAGGGACTCGGTTATACCCTAGGAAGGAAGTCCCCGAGAAGTGTTTTCACGTCTAACAACTCAACCAATCCAATCTTGATATTTTGCAAACACGTTGCCAGGCTTATAGAAAATGATATCGGATACCTTACAATAAAAAAAAAAACGGTTTTCGATGAATATTTGATTTGATTGACAAAATCTACATTAACGCTATCGAGGCCGCAGATGCAAAAAAAAAATATAAAAAAAAACTTAGATGAACGCATTTTTTTTGTGATAATGATGATTAAAAACGAAAGTTACGCTCAAGAAAGACAACACACCTAGTCTTGATTAAGACAATTCTGCTAAAAAAATAAATAACTATCGAACTAGTTATTCGTTACTGATAATTTGGCACCTAACATAATAACGAATCGGCGTCCACAAGGCTGAGTCACCTGCGCCGAAAGTTACATAAGCTTTCTATCTAACACTCGGAGGTAATCAACGACGCTGCCAATTGCGTCGACAGAATAATAGTTATGTTTAGGGGTTTCCTCTTGAGTTGTGAGTACCTCCAAGTAATTAAAATGACAGGATATTTTAACTTGAATTTTTTGGTAGACGGGTTGATTCGATCGTAAAATAAATAATTATTCTGTTACGTAAAGTCCATTTAAACGTCTAATAATTTCTGTGGGATTATTTTCTTGAAAATAAACTTTGAAACTGCTTTCAAACTTTGCATTGAAAACCAAAAAGAAGCAAAGCACCAGCCGAGCATCACACAGAAACATGTTAAAAATCCCATTCTAAACTTATGCAAGTTAAAAAGTCAGATCTTGTTTAAAACTAGCTACATATTTATATATTTTGCGCGGAACCCTAATTCTATTTATAAAATAAAAGTAGCCAAAGTTACTTCTTATAGCATCAGCCATCTGCCAGTGAAAGTCCCGTGAAAATCGGCCAACCGTTCCGGAACAAACAGACAGACAAAAAAAAATTTAAACTGATTTTTAGGCATAATAGCTGTTAGGCAGATAGGCGTGGGGAAGCCTGCTTTCCCCGGGATAGGGCCTGGATAGGCGAGGCGTCGGTCGATCTGTTGGGACCTGAAATAACATGGCCCGGGTCCAGCCCAGAGTAGGGCGCCTGAGACCGGCTGTCGGGGTGGTTTTTAGTGGAAACACCACATACTCCTGGCTCCTGCGTCCCCGAGGAGCCGGAGATCCGAAGGGATTTTCCACCCCGTCAACAAAAAACAAAAAAAGGCATAATAACTGTATGAGCTTAAAAAATAACTATTATTTTGACAATACAAACAGACACTTCAATTTTATTTATTTGTTTTTTAAAATGTCTCGAACGCCAAATACGATGCTTGTTTACAACTTTCAATTAGTTTATGATGTCTGTAAAGCCGCAACCATCCCATATACCGGCCATGTAATTGCAAAAATAATTACTTTGTGAAAATATGTTGACACGATTATCAAGAAAAATTGTTCACATCTAGTACTTATATGCTACTGCACTTGCAGATTGTCGCAGATTATCTGTACAGAGGCTGGCTCCTCTCCCATCACTTCTCTAACCGTGACTAGTGCTGAGGGATTTTTACACAGACTTAGAATTCAACCAACCGCGTATTACGTCATTATCAGGTTTATAAACCAGTTCGATCAATAAATTTATTCCACGGGTGAGTATTAAACTCAGCTTTAAGACGCCTGTTCCGGCTTCATGATGTTTCCTGTCATAATATCACTTGATTACACTTGTAAATATGCGTCGTCTTTATTACTGTCCAATTTCCAGCATGGAATAATTTCTTTGAACAAGAAGAATGCAGTTATTCATATATAATAACCAACATGTCTAGACTTTTGCTGAAAGTGAAATAGACTAGAAACCTCGTAAACGTAATTAGATATAGCAATTAAGTTTGTTATGTTCGTGCGGTTCGCGGACTGCTTCAGAAATAAAAGAACATGAGTTTTTTACTCTCACTTTTTGTCTTCATACCGCATCATCATTTAATGAAATTGTAAGTGATTATTGTTATGAATAATGACTTGCAAATTTAAATAGCTGAATGTTGAAATAATAAAAATATTGATCGTGACAGAATTAGTTCTCGATCACAAACTTAGTTGAAGCGTTGATCACAATGTAGATCGACTTAAGGTGAATATTTTTTTTATTGCATACCTAAGTTTGTTGGAGAAGCTAATATTTGTCTAATGAGGATATCTCTACCATATCTACATACTTTTTTAATATATTTCAATTTAGGTGTAGGGGCTGTAGCCTAGAATTGTAGGCTCTGGAACTTAAGTACTCGTTCTTGGCAATGATAATTATTCGAAACCGATTTCAACGGTTCTCTGTATGGTTAAGGTACATTTAAAGTCGGTGACGTAACCTGCTATGCTTACCACCTTGTAACACTGTCCAAATATTGTTACAAAGGTTTGTTTAGGACATTACATACTCTGAACTTTTATTATAAGTTCGAGGAACATTTCTATATACGAATATGATGAAGATTTTAAACATTCTTAGATTGCTCACCACTTTTATGCCCCGCGGTTTTACCAACCTACCAACCTGCTAACCTAATAACCTGCTAAAATATATTCCATTACTTTAAGAGTAGGTATAGAATACACAATAGTACCACTAATTAATGACCTAGCACATCATAAATGCGCTCGTGTAAATTATTTTGTTGCGGAGTTATTTTAAAACTATGATATCTCCAAAGATATTTATTAAAATCAAATGATCTCAAGGGCAATTTTGTTAAAAATACTTGTGAAGAATAACGTATTTTTTTTTGATAAGGATTAATATCATGTTTATAAAAACACCTACGCAAATAATGCATTATTTTAGAACAAGTTTGATTACCATAAAAAAGTGAGTCAAAATTAAAAGATAGACATATATTATGCTGTCGCCGACATATTTTTTTAACTTTTAAAGGAGAACAATTCCCAATTCGATACATGATTTTTTGCGTAATTTTAACCGTTTACGCAGGTTATGGAAGCTCTCAAACGGAATAATTTTTTCGTTGTCAGTTTTTGCAACATTTTTCATTGATGCTAATTGATGTTATATAGCTTATAGCCTTCCTCGGTAAATGGACTATCCAACACAAAAATATTTTTTCAATTCAAACCAGTAGTTCCTGAGGTTAGCGCGTACAACCAAACAAACAAACTCTTCAGCTTTATAATATTAGTATAGATTCAATCTCAAACTCTGTATTATTACCCGACTACGAAGGGTTATGTTTTAGCCACAGACCTAAGAACAGTTCTTATCCATCTATTCCCTCATGTCCTCTAAGGTACCTTCTATAATTCGACTATAGCTACTTTCTCTAGAATCTAGTATTATTTTCTTGTTTGGTACTTTTTAGAATGCTATTTCATCCGTAGTCGGGACATTACATCCATCTGCGTGAGTTTCACTATAACGTAAGTCATGAATCATTCGATCCTGAAACTGTATTGCATGTGCACGTGGTGTATTCTAATATGAGTCGAATACATATACGCGAGACTATCTTTGGCTGTGGGCGCGAAGTGAGTTCCAAATTCGTGATTCGATAATTGTTTGTCAGTGTCGTAACAAGATTAGCGATACATCATTTATTAGTGACTACTGACTACGCTTGTGTCCCTCACTAACTGTAATGCTCTAAGGATTTAGAAGTACGTGGTGTAAACAATTTCAAGAGCCTCCAAAAGTTTCCTCAGTTGATACAAAAAAATATAATTTATTATTTACCTATATACATACAGCAATTGTACACTTCAGAATGATTAATTTACGAGCTACGGCTATCAATTAACTCCAAAAGCAGAAAATGAATCCAAGCTTGTACCTACTGGCACAGAATACATAATAGTTCCAGTACTACTGGCTTAATATCAGTGTAGAGTGCAACAATCTCCTGTGTCCTCCTCAACACCTTCAAATACAGATAACAAACGGAGTTATGTAAATCCGATAACTGGGAATTGCTTAAGTTCTAGTTTTATATCAATCAATAACCTAAAAGTAAAAAGAAATCGATCGATATACTCCATAAAATTGATTAGCCCTTTCACTCAAACGAGGTCACATAAAACCTAGCTTTTAGTACCTAAGGTATTTCGAAGGTCTTTGTATACTTTTTATTGATTATTTTTACTTTTTTGTTTACTACTACCGCTGTTGTTATCCCAGCCCTAAAAACAACATTATCTACGTAACTGTACCCTATCTTGATTTCATAAAATTTATGAGTATTTACTGGTAAACTTTATTGAAAGTAGCAGTTTTGAAATATAATATTTGAATTTAGTACATAAGCGGTGTATTAAAAAAAATGCGTTATTATTGGTTATAGTCACCGTATATGGACATAAGGTACACAGTAATAAGGTTCCATGTGCATTAAAATTAATACTTGTATTTTATTGATAAAAAATAAAACAAATTTGGGATTAACGGACATCGAAACAAATAACAATAACAAAATTGCAAAACTTCTAACATATAATATAAAAATACCCATTTTGGTAATAGAAGATGACTGTTTTTGTTCAACCTCACAATAAAATTCGTCGACAATTCCTTCTCTGTCCAAGCCGTTCGTTTATGGAATAACCTACCTTTGACAGTAAGACGTGCACAGTCACTGCCTGCTTTTAAGAAACTGGTAAAAGAACATTACCTGGGTGATATCAACATATTATAATTGCCTATTTATCTTCTTTTTTGACTTATAATGTAGTATAGTCCTATATTTGTATGTTTTATTCGATTTCTATGTGAATCTTTATACCTATGTTTGCTTATGTATTTATTTGTTTGTTGCTCTCTTGTATGTATATTTTTACACTATATGTAAGATACGTCATCTTTATTTAACTTATATTATATACCTACTGAGCGTACACCATACTGCCCTAAAATCGATATCCTATGTTTGCTCCATCCCATGGTTGCCTGTAAGAGATTGCCTCAGTGCGATAAGGCCGCCAATTGTATCTACCACAAAACATTGCTGTGCTTCTACTCTTCAAAATCATTTTAGTGTACAATAAAGAGATATATTATTATTCTCTTTATTCATTTTTTACCATATAAATTACATTTTTAAATATGTACATAAAAAAATATATATTTAAAAATAAAAAAAATAGTAGACCACCGACATCGGGTACAGGGACCAAGATACCGGTGGTTAGGGCTCCAAAGACAGGAACCTCCTCACTATACGGGCCGTGTCGAGAAGAACTGCCTTCTGCATCAGTCCCTTGATCCAACCGTCTAACGCGAGCCTCTGAAGGTGTTGATCGAGGCTCTTGGCTATTAATCCATGAGCAGATATGACAATCGGAACAATGATCGCCGATTCGACATTCCACATATCGACAATCTCGTGAGACAAATCCAAATATTTGATTTGTTTATCTTTTTCAACTTTCACGAGATTATCGTCATGAGGAACAGCGATATCGATGATCATTGCACGGCGCTCTAATCGATCTATCACCACTATATCAGGTTTATATAAGGTAATAAATTAAGAACTTATCATTCTGTTAAATCTCGCTAAAGTATATTTAAAAATATACTATTCATATATTTTGAAAATATTTAATTACATTGTTACAACGTTAATTCAAACACAAACATTTTTATTTCGGGTACTTGATCTTTAACCAGTAATCCAAGATCAAAGAGCGATCAGATAGTCCCAAGTGCTCGTAAACTTTTGTTAAATTAATGTATCTTTGGTTATTTCCGGTGCCTGTGTATAATCATACATTCGAATCATAATTTTTCAAATTAAGCATATGTCACATACTCATACTTATACTCTCCGCTACAAAAAAATTGTGTTTAGGGGATGTTTGGTCACTACAATTTGTCTGACTAATGAAATATAACTTTGTAATAGTTACCCTTAATAACATATTTAAAAATCAGACATGTAAAAATAAGTAAAATTCCATTATTTTTTGTTGAGCCGTAAAGCGTCTGACAAAAGTTCTGGTCCATGGAAAGTGTCTGATACTTATGATACTACTTTAGAATATAATTCTTCAAAACATATATAAAAATCAGCCATCCAAATTTAAGTTAAGTAGCTCTTATTTTTAGCTACCTTTCTTACCTGGTATCTGCCCAGGTGCTACAAGGCGAGCCCCACAAGCACGCAGGTATTCAAAGCACATGAGACACTACTGAGAACCTAAGGTTTCATCTATGTGAAAATAAGTTATGTCTGATCGCTCTTAGATCTTACTCTACAGGTACAGTTAAACCAGTGCAACCGACATAAAACAAGAAACAAAACAAACTAATGACATACTTACCGTGTTCCTTTCATTCCGAAATTTGAGGTAATTGATACTTAGGTATGTAATAAAGCTAACGTAATATATTATTACAAACATTATAAATTATTGGATTGAATTACATTGAGATTTGCTTTCTTTCCCATTTTGGTTTTGTTCGTTGATATCTGAAATAAGCACTATACATGCAATGGCTGCAGTAAATGTGATTTTACTGACCTGTTGGTCTAGTGGTTAGTGACCCTGGCTGCTGAACCACAGATCGTGAGTTCGATTCCTTAATGAATATAATTTTAAGCAGAAATTATAAAAGGAAAATCGTAAACTATAGATACGTACATATTAAAGTATCAGAACAAGCCACAGCGACGTAAATCTGCAGAAAGAGTTTTTTTAGCTGTACAATAAAAGATAGAAAACCAAAACATTCTTATAAGTCTGTTTCCACGTATCAATAAATAAGAAAAAATCACAGTCACCTTTCTCCAATCGTTAAACACAATACTTGACTCGAACTCAAAAGAAAATATAAGATAGTCACCCCTCAGTATTAGTGCGACAGAAGCATATATTTACTTTCGCGTAAAAAATAGTAAGATCAGTGCGTAAGCACACGGTGAAAGTGAAGACTTAACCAAACATCGGCCAAAGTAGGTACTTACATAAGTCCATGAAAACAAATATACATACATCTATAAGGACAAAAAAAAACTCGGATTCACAATTCAGTCCCTATGGAGAGAAAGCTGGTGAAGACCAACGCATTTATTTTTTAACATATGGAATCCCCCACGGGTCGTCCACGCCCCACCGGAGCTGAGCGGTAGGGTGGTATGTCGGACTCGAAACGACTAAAACCACATGAAGTTCCGAGACAGTCCTTATTGCCAGGGCTATAGGTGAACCCTCGGAAGGAAATCCCTGTAAATCCTGGCAGAAGACCAACGTGTCTGCTGTACACGAATTTCGTTTATTTTCTTAATTTGGAATTTAATTTTGGGTCCACTTCACCCCTGGCCTCGATCGGTGTCATTCGATTGAAACTTCAGGTAAACAAAAAAGGTATTGTACCCTTCGATCATAATATACCATTGATGTTTGATTGGCGCTCCAGTTGTAAGCACAGTTGAGTTATCAGGCGCTTTGCGCGCCCGTGCTAGCGCTGTGACATTTCAGGTGTAGCTGAAAAATGCTAAAACAATGATTTGGAAATACAAGAAGGCATGAAATGTCGTACATTTGATTAGTATAATTTTTTATGATAGCATTGATTTTAAAAGTAAAATAATGACACTGTAACAAACAAAAATTTAAAAAGTTAGTTTTTTTTTAAATACGAAGCTAACGTAAACGTCTTTATAGAGTTAGCGTTCTGAACTTCAAAACTACATGTTTATTCTTTGACATACGTTACAGACAACGAAGGGATTAAATTATTTCTCAATTGGCACAAACCAAGTTCATTAGCTTTTTGAAGATCATTGCTCTGTCTGTCTTTTTATAACTATAACATGTTACACTCGACGTGAAAGGATGAGATCTTTTATATAAAAATAAACACTTTTACTATTTTTACACACAATGCAAGGTATTTATTTTCAGAAAAGAAATAAAGGCAAAATGTGTTTTGTTTTTTGTTGGGAACAAAGACGTTTAACCCTTTTCTTGGCAATGAATCTCTACAGATACAGTCAACTTTAAAAATAACGTGGAACGGAAAGTTATTTTTATTTTTCAATAATTTCGGATCGCATCCTTAGTCAGTTTCTGCATTTTTGTATTACCGTTATTGCAGTTAATTCCAAATATTTAGCAGGTTGGATGCAATTCCGCGGAAGTAGGTAAGAATTCGTTATATTTTGGATTTATTTATTTAAAATCTATTTGATAATGTGTTACTACACAACTTACTAATACATTGAAAAGTAACATAAGTTAAAAATATTATAAAAATTATCTAGTTCTGTCTAGAAAACTCTCAATCAAGTATTATGTATCTCGTAGTGCACACTGCCAAGTTCGCTACATTTTTGTGTTTGGAGGGAATGTATCCTATGGTGCACATTGCCAAGTTCGCTTCATTTATGTGTTTTGAGCGAATGTATCCTAAGGTACCTTGCTTGTAAATTCTGCGTGCTTGTTTACAGGTAGGAGTACAACTTTCTTTCAACAGAGGCCAAAAATATTTGATTGGGCTGGAGTGTCAAGATGTGTTTACGACTTTATTGTCTACGGTGGCAAAGACACTTTGAGAAGCGGCAGTAGCGTAACGGCTAAGGCGCCGGACTTGCGGTTGCGGGTTCGAACCCCAGCTAGTGCCCTACCGACGTGAACCCACTCCTTACACAAGCATTTAGCTTAGCTGGAGGGGTTAACAAGAATACTAGTAATGTGTGACCCACGTAACTAGAAGTCTTTCTAAAAAATAAATAAAACATGAAGATATGATCCACTCCCACCAAAAGAATCCAATTTTGGGCTTGGTGCTAAAACTGTATTGGCATTGTCTGTTGCACAATGCCATACTAGATCCAGCGTGTTCTGTGGTGTATGTTGATCATTTCTTCACCAGGTTGGAGTTGATCCATTACCTAGAGAAGAAAATGGCATTTTTTCTTTGGGCACCATTAGGTCCCATTAGGTAACAATAAAAGTGAGTGTGGCCGCGGGTGGACGGGACGGGTTTTCCCCTTCACCCGCTACAGTGCCCCCCCGCGAGGAGGTAGCGTCCGTGTGTGCCTGGACATCACCTAGTTGAGCGGTTATTACCCGGAGGTGGTGCCCGCGCTTAACGGGCAGGTGCTAGGGGGGGTCTGGATGTCGTGATAAAAGCTGTTCCCGGATCCCTCCTATTTAAGGCGCAGTACGGCATACCGTGTGGTTTTAGTCGGTTCGATTCCGACACACCGCCCCACTGAAAACCCCGGCGGGGTGACGGCCCGAAGTCATCCGATCGGATCAGTGTCCAATTACCAGAAATGATGGGTTGGTTTTTCTTAGATAATACGCTATGGATTTCTTCAAAAGTGATGCTAAGGTTTTTAGAGAGCCGGTGAGAAGGACTTATTTCCTAGGTAAAACTTTGGTCGGCAATAGACCCAATTGTAACCCAATCGTTTTCAAGTATAACATATTTACATTTTAGCCCTGGTATGGCGATGACACAGGGTTCACACGTTCAAAAAGTCAGATTATTCTTTAATCACTACTCAAGACGTCTCTAAATATGGAGAAGTCATTATCACTACGTCTTAATTTCGAGTTCGTATCTACGTCATTGTTGAATTGGGTTTCTTTTTCTGCACACAGTAAACAAACAGAAAAGGAGAAAAAAAAACAACAGTTTTTTACCCTCAAATAATAAGCCCTAACTTGCAATCAATCATAAATAAACGCGATAGGCGGTTTCTGCTGCACTTGCGGCACACTGACACACAAAGTGAGCGGTTTTATAGCTAAAAGGGATCGCTTCCTGACAAACTTTAGATAGATGTAGGTAATTGGTCTGCAGTTTTATAAGATTAATTATTACTTTTTGAAAGAGTCCGTATTAAGATAATCTGAATATCTTCTATCTTAATAGTTTGTGAAGAGGTTTGTCACAAGACAGCCTACATTTACCTATAGTCATAGACGCAAAATAAAATGTATTCCACTTTTAATTATGTAAGCTTTTAATTATTGTACAGCTAAAAAAACTCTTTCTGCAGATTTACGTCGCTGTGGCTTGTTCTGATACTTTAATATGTACGTATCTATAGTTTACGATTTTCCTTTTATAATTTCTGCTTAAAATTATATTCATTAAGGAATCGAACTCACGATCTGTGGCTCAGCAGTCAGGGTCACTAACCACTAGACCAACAGGTCAGTAAAATCACATTTACTGCAGCCATTGCATGTATAGTGCTTATTTCAGATATCAACGAACAAAACCAAAATGGGAAAGAAAGCAAATCTCAATGTAATTCAATCCAATAATTTATAATGTGTGTAATAATATATTACGTTAGCTTTATTACATACCTAAGTATCAATTACCTCAAATTTCGGAATGAAAGGAACGCGGTAAGTATGTCATTAGTTTGTTTTGTTTCTTGTTTTATGTCGGTTGCACTGGTTTAACTGTACCTGTAGAGTAAGATCTAAGAGCGATCAGACATAACTTATTTTCACATAGATGAAACCTTAGGTTCTCAGTAGTGTCTCATGTGCTTTGAATACCTGCGTGCTAGTGGGGCTCGCCTTGTGACACCTGGGCAGGTACCAGGTAAGAAAGGTAGCTAAAAATAAGAGCTACTTAACTTAAATTTGGATGGCTGATTTTTATATATGTTTTGAAGAATTATATTCTAAAGTAGTATCATAAGTATCAGACACTTTTCATGGACCAGAACTTTTGTCAGACGCTTTACGGCTCAACAAAAAATAATGGAATTTTACTTATTTTTACATGTCTGATTTTTAAATATGTTATTAAGGGTAACTATTACAAAGTTATATTTCATTAGTCAGACAAATTGTAGTGACCAAACATCCCCTAAACACAATTTTTTTGTAGCGGAGAGTATAAGTATGAGTATGTGACATATGCTTAATTTGAAAAATTATGATTCGAATGTATGATTATACACAGGCACCGGAAATAACCAAAGATACATTAATTTAACAAAAGTTTACGAGCACTTGGGACCATCTGATTGCTCTTTGATCTTGGATTACTGGTTAAAGATCAAGTACCCGAAATAAAAATGTTTGTGTTTGAATTAACGTTGTAACAATGTAATTAAATATTTTCAAAATATATGAATAGTATATTTTTAAATATACTTTAGCGAGATTTAACAGAATGATAAGTTCTTAATTTATTTTGTACATTTAATGAAAGAGTATAAAAACTCTTAATAAGAGAAATAAATTAATAATTGCGTATTATGAGACTATCATAGCTAACTAAATTACAGTTTTGTGAGAAGACAGGGCAAATTAGATTTCTGCTTTTGTCTGAGCTACCCAACTCCTTCAGTATTTAAAACATAAGGAAGAGTGTCGTTGATAAATAATACGAAAGTAGGTAGTGTTTTTTTCTGCTGGTGAGAAGAGTTTGCAGAATTCCTATATGTTCCAATAATTGGTTACGATCTGGCGGGCTACCATAATATGGGAACCCACCTGATCGTAAATCATGGTATAATCGTAAATTTCGTTAGATCGTAACTAAGTATGCTTATCTATAAACTTAGTTGCTTAAAAAATCTAGCTGTAATTACCTAAACACAATCTCTTACATAATCTCAAACCGCTAGTTAAACCACTGATCGGTACAACCGACCTAACACTAATTCTAACTCTATACTTACACACCTAACAGACGTTCACATAATTATGCAATTTATTGTTCAAATGTAGGAATTAGTTTAACTTTATTTAACGGTACACTAAAATCTGGTTAATCTCTACTTTCTATAATTCACTAGCAGCTCACAGCACTTCAGGTTGAACAATCACATTATTATATCTAGGTACATCGGGAGAGGCCTGTATCCAACGGTGGACTGTGATAGGCTGATTGATTGATTGATAATGTATAAACTACCTATGTCCATATATAGAATTATGTACCTTTCAAACGGTGAATGTATTTTGTAAATAGGTGCAGTGGTTTCTCACCCACATGCTCATAATTGCACTCTTTCCGATTAATATTAATGACTATAGATACATTGCTATAAAATGTGTGTGTAACCTTGTACTATAGTAACATTGTCAAATAAGCATACCATCCGCGGTTCATTAGATAAAAAAGACGCTGGAAGAACAAATAATAATAAAAATAAATATTATTTAAGTAACCATGACTCATAATCATAATATATGTGCTAATCAAACTTAATACCAATGTTAGTAAAAATACTTAGCTTGAATTAATTAAGTTTAATTAATTAAACATACATTGGATTGCATGTAAGGCACGCTATAGCCTTAGCACGTGCGAGATAGAACTGGAGCGATTCACATACATGCAATCCAATCTGCTCGCGCACATCTTTAGGATTTAGGATACTGTTGGAGCTGTCCCGTACTCTGCGCACCAGAGATGCACGTCCTTTACGCATGATTGCGTAAAAACAATTTATAAAAATAAATAAAATAACACCCTAAATGCGAAGCACACAAAGAACAGAATTTCAGATACATAATATATGTATGTACGTATGTTGAAAGTTAGGAATAATTTAGTAGAAGGGACAAGAGCCTAATTGCATCAGTACTTCACCTCATAATCCTGTAATCTCTTTCTGTGGAAATGCAAAGGTATTTGATATCAAGTCATTTTAGTAACGTTGATACAACGTAATAAAATGATACAATGTTTTATAGTTCTTTATATTTTTTTTTTTTTTTTTATAATGTAATGGTAAAGCAATTGCTACAACTTTGAAAAGGAAAATAAATATGCCGATGGAGCTTTGGACTAACTATACTATGGATGGTTTTACAATAGCAATCCCCCAATAAGGTTGAAACGAGATTCTACACCCAAAACACTGAATTATAAAACGCGTTAAACAATAAACGCACAATTTATTTATTTATTTTATTGGCTCACCAACAATTGTTAACACTGGTTAAATTACAAAAAGAAACAAACAAATTTGAATGTTTAACATTAGCAACTGAATAGAATTGAGTAGGTTTTATTTTGCTATAAGAAATTTTGATTACAAAAGTAATTAAAATCTTAATTATACAGTGTCAATTCCACTGAACACTATGTGAATAGATTTATTTTTATTGTACACAATAAATAGACTACAATAAAATTATTGAATTAATTAAATTTGCTTACATAATAAAATATAATTATTTAGAATTAACCTATTATAATTGAAGTGAGGTCTTTGACGATGCGCTAAGGCATACAATGTAATTAATGTAATTATAGATAAGGTACTTATTTTTTTAAATATATATTTCATAGTCATACATCAATATTTCTATTCGCAAAATATTTTGTATAATAAGTATGATTGTTATTTATTTTCTTTAAGTAATCAACTCCTTTGTCGGAAAGAGACAAGAGTGACAAAATTAGGCTTTGGACAATCATAACTATAATACACCTAACAGAACAGTAGATCATTGTTAGAAGAGTGCGTCTGTTACAAGAAACTCGCACAAATTACCTTAGGGCAGGAAACAATCAAATATCACTATGTAACCGTGCAATCATTATGAACTGGGGAAGGGAAACTCACATTAAATACGGTTCATTCAGTCTAACTATAATAACAAAGACTATCGTCACACTAAATCAATTTTATCTAACGGCTGATTAACATCGGCCGTCAGCGGTGCATCTGCACTTTTATACTCGTTACTCGAGTTACTCACTAAAGCAAATAAAAAAAACTGATTATGGCGTTGAATCATCTCAGTTCATTTTTTTTACAAAAAGCTTGTTAACGTATTATGAAACGTAATTCATTTTGGTGATTTACTATAGTATGTTAGCACCTACTTATGACCTAAGTAAATCTCTGCTGTTTGTCTCTTTATGTCAGCAATCATTATGTATGTATCATGGGTAGGTACAAGTGGTGTGTCTATTATCTTTTAAAAAAAAGTATCACCGACTTCAATGTGCTTTTTAGTGGAAAGTAGATGTATTTTGTTAAAATATAATATGGGCGGGCCAACTAAACGAACTGCTCCAATGAGACGGCGATGTTTCGGAGCAAACAAAAACATCATCGATGTATACAATTTTTAGATATTTCTTGATTTTTAGGAAACTGCTCGACTGATTTCGATAAAATTTAAAGGATGGAATGTATACCCTTTGAAACAAAATAAGAATTTTTAAAATTGGTTCAGGCGTCTTCGAGTAATCGGTAAATATACATAAAAATAAAGATTCCGACGAATTAAGAAGATCCTCCTTTTTGGAAGTCGGTTATAAAAATAAACTGCAGCTACTGCAGCTGTAGTTCTTACATAGGCTTAACAAAGTGGACTATTTCTGAAAGAGTCAAAGAACATATCGCTGTTGTGGAGAACTGCCAGACCAGCAAATCAACGAGTGAAGAACATGCATTTGAAGCAGACCCCAATCACTGGATTGAATTTCACCGTACGCAAGTCCTCTCCACCGAACGTCACTTTAACTTAAGAGTTGTACGTGTAGCAATTAAAATTAAAAGGCATAAAACCTTAAATCGGGTAGATGGTCTACAGCGTGGAAACCAGTGATAAAAAACATGCCACCTCGCTTTATTACGCAGTCGGATAAACACCAGAATAGAGTTAAGCACTAGATTTGTTTACTTACAGAATTGGGACTCTGTTAGTATACTCGTAGTATGTGACGTACATAGCGAAGCGATAATATAAAAATATCGGAAATGTGCGGATGGACTCGAGGATTCGATGACGGAGGGCGTGCACCACTGAGCTTGTGACCACGGCCAGTGAAACTTGGTCGGAACGACAGGCAACTCTAAGGTATGTAATACCTATTAAGTGATCGCGTTAATTCCCGTATACATAGGTATCTCATTTAGAGATAAATTAATATTTAAATATTTTCAGCCATCAACTAATATTTGTGATTGACTTTATTGTTCCAGTAAATCTTGATCTCTAACAGGTAAATGAACAAATCACAAAATTAAAGGTAATTTTGTAAATCATTTTACTTTAAGAAGTAGGTTCCAGCTTTTATTGAAAATAACGCCACCTAAAAGATTATTTGTGAAATAGATTGCTACGTATATTACTTAGACGTCGGCTAAGCAAGAAGTTAATAATTTAGTACATAGATGGCGCTGAAAAATAAAACAGGTAAACCATTTTTTTTTAGAATATATTAATGTTTCTACAATTTCACAGTAGTCAAAGACCGATCTTATGTTCATGAGTAAAATAGCTAGACCTTTTAAAAATAAAGATATACAATGCAAAGCTGATATAGTGCAATGTTGCAATAGTTTCAATATCTATTGATAGATGTCAGGTTTCTAATATTTTTATTCACGTTGTCTTTGATAAGGGACGGTAATAACTTTGAAGCTTTTTAAGATGTGTGTAATTTAAAATCTAAACATTTAGATTTTGAAGCAATAGAGAGTATTATACATAATTACCGATAAGTATTGAATTTAGAATTCATTCCGCAAACATTAGAAATTGCTCTAATTTAATGGATTGTCTCTATCAATGGCCCGAAGACATAACATTCTAATGGATAGCTTCTATATTTAGCAATAATGATGTGGATTAATGGATTGGCCGTCATATGCCCACATATTTATATTGCACTAGCTGACCCGACGGACGGTGTCTTGTCAAAATTTCAATGAATTGGTTTTTATTTCATGAAAAAAAGCAATACCAGTTTTGACCATTTAAAAGAAAAAATAATTTTGGTTCTTCTATTTTTCCCTTAAAACCTTATTCAAACTCTTACTAAAATGTATAAGAAAAAGAATTGCCAAATCCATCCAGCCGTTTTCAAGTTATGCGCTTACCAATGTACAACATTATATTTTTCTTTACATATAAAGATTACTTTTGGCATCGTCAAAAGATTTGATTTCATTTAAATATAAATCTAAACAGCAATCTAACTATCACAAATTTAAAGATTACAAAGGAATGAATTACTCACGTCTATCTAGATTTGAGTCATTCATTCCTTTGTCATCATCATCTTAATCAAGTTTTTTATGCAAAAAACTTTATTAATGCACTAACCTGTTATTACCTGTTTCTGTTTTCGTGCGTCATACTTACATAACACAAAGTCGAAGTTCGTTGACATGTCATAGACCTTATCTAAACACAATCGCACGCTGAAGATGCGTTTATCCTTACGAATATTATAAATGTGAAAGTGATTTTGTTGGTTTAATTTATAGTTATCTAAAAAGACATAATATTTTGGCTATTGAGCAAAAAAGGTTTACACGAAAGAAAAGTATTAATAGAGCGATATAATGATTTTTTCAATATAATAATTGCAAAAGTGGATCATAAGGTACCAGTGTACGCTATCTTTTGTGACATGGCTCAAGCTTTTGATTATGTGGATCATGAAATACTAATAGCGAAGCTTGATCATCAATATTCTAAATCTCATAAAATCCCATCTGAGTCTGACTGATTTGCAGTGATAACACACAGATATTAAACGCGTAAATATTTTAAATAAAAGAGAAGATACATACATTTCTCATATGCGAATAGCTAAATATGGGGTGAGGCAGGGCACCGCTTATTTATTTTATAGATAAATGAGTTGCCTAAAGTACAGTTACATTATTTGCGGACGATAGTACAATTGCTATATAATGTGTTACGCTTCCACGCCTAAACAGCTCCACCAATCATCATAAAAAATTTGCATACACATTGTCAGGGATACAAAGAAGGACATAGGATATGTTTCATCCAAAAAAAAGGACATAACTATACCACAGATAGCAGATACTTTATGGCCTTTTGCGTTGCGTGACAAACACACAAACTCACATTCATAGTTACGATGTTATTTGCTGGCCTCGGACAGACCATATGCTTGTTCACCAACATAATTAAATTCAGTTCAAGGGTTCGTTAGCAACATAATATATGAAGAGAATTGACAATATTCATAAACACGTAACTGCAAAAATGTATACTAGTGTGCAATGCACTTAGTTTAATTAAACAAAACTTTTTGAACGACTGCATAGTTGCTGTTGACTGCATACTGCGCATAAAACCAGAAATAAGTCCTCATAAAACAATTCTTGCACTAGAAATGCAATATATTATCAAAGTTTATATTTACCATGGCATCCAGAACTATGCATAATTAAATAACTTTACAACTTAGACGAGTAATGTAAATATACACAAGTAAGACTTGGAGAGCTCTTTGTAAACTATTATTAATTTAGTTAAAGCTCTCCGACGCGGGATATCAACATTTAAGGAGATAATATTTCTTGTTACTCGTTGTTCAATAAGTTCATCACGTTAAAGTCTATTTTTGCCTGCACTCTTGGCATAGGACTCGAGTTTAAAAAGGATAATAATAACATTGAGTCCTTTTTTGAGAAAATTCTAAGCATCTGTATCGTGTATTTATTACATCAATAAAATACTATACATATAGAAGCAGGGGGTTGTAAAGGTACACATATAAAAAACACTTGTGAAGGAAAACAGTGTGATTTTAGTCGCTTCGATTCCGACATACCACTTCACGGTGAGGTGATGTCCCGTGGGGTTACACACACGATAAAAAAAGGATTGTGAAGGTACAAGGACAAAGAATAACTTTTATTTTGTTCTCTAAATATGTTCGTTTGTTTTACCACATAGTAAGTATTAGTATAAAAAGTGACAACATTAACACAGACTACTACGATAAATATCCCCAGAGGCAGAGTTATTATAAGTCTAATAACTATGCGCCAGAGCGTTCATTTGTCACGGACTATTGAAAAAAAAACTATTATTGGTTTACAAATAATTAAGTATGCCATCTTCTCTTTGGCAAAAAAATACTAATAACTAATTCTAGTAGCAGTCGGCTAGGACGTGAGTGAGCATTTATTCAGTCGCATGGCAGTTTTCAAACCCAAATGTCACTCATTTCTAAGTTGTGTATGTGTTTAGGTAGTTTAAAGTTTCAAGTAGTTGACGATAAAATTATAGTTTAGAGACACAACCAAATGAAAAAGTAGAAAAGAGTTCATCTAGTCTCTTCCTGGCTCCATCATCAGACCAAGCAACGTTATTAAGCCCAACCTGTTGGACTCGCCCAAACGAATCATATGAGCCCCCAAACTTGGGTTTACTTATAGCCACACAAGAGTTCCACTATCGTCCTCTTGGCTCAATGATCAGATCAGCTCCAAGATGCCATATTATATTTTGTCATCTAGACAGCACATACATACATAGTTTGATTTCGATTCAACAATTAGAAGTAGGTCAAAATTTACTTCCAAGATGTGTTTACATAGTTACTAGCGTGTAAAAAAAATACTATTGTTACACGACACAGTTCTGGAAAGAATAGCCAAACTCTGTAGTCAAAGCTACATATTGTAGTATATCACTGCTCTGTGATATACGTTAGTATTGGTGTGTGAGAAGTCCGCACTGAATTCTATTCGAATTCGAATTTGTAAATAATTGTTAGAAAAAATGAGAGAAGCGCGGCAGCGAGCAGTCAGAGTGGACCATAAACTAAAATATGAGTGGACGGCTGTCAAGTTGCTGGGCCATATCTATGAAGCTATTACAAAGTGATAATATTATAAGTAGATAGTTCAGGTCCTAATATATTGATTCCAGTTCTCCACGGTTATTTCAATTCCACCTTCTTCTACGAAAATACCCGAATCCATTTCCTCTCCTTGATAAGGCAGGTAGGGTGTCCAGAATTTTGTTGACGAACGATTTACTTATTTTGCCAAGTAATCCGTTCCGTAACTTTAATTAAATCATAATCTATATACATAAACATTTCGTGTCACGTTTTTGTTCACGATGAACTCCTAAACTAATGAACCGATATTAATGAAATCTTGCACACTGAATGGAGTTTGGTCCAACTTCAAAAATGGGATAGTTTTTATCTCAATTGATGGCCAGGTAGCTAGTGTATTATAAAAAAACGTGAACTAACAGAATAAATATGTTTATAATATGGTTCAAACCTAGTAATAAGATGTTATAAGTGTTTTGTGACAACGTCCAAGTGATACCCTAGGGCGCTTTTTGGACAACTGTAACATAAAAGTATATTTGGTCACGTTTGCAGCTAACGCCAGCTTTGCAAATTTCAAGTGTCTTATTTATACGATAGTTCCTTCTCGTATGGTAGTTAACCAATTTTAATCTGCAGAACTATTATACGTTATTACCGTGATTGCACGTACTTTGCACTTGAAGAATCATTGGATGTTGAAATCATTAAAAGGCTACGCTAACTTTTTGACTGACTATTAAGCACACACACGTAAATAAAAGATATGAGATAAGTCACATTTTAAAACAAGAGAGTACGTAATAATATGATATGGAATAAAGGAAAATAATGTTATGTAGTAGTTAACAAATATAATAATGTAAGTACAGTACAGTAAGTAAAAGACAATTATATACACAGAGTTTTCTGGTGTTGACATAGACATTTCGGGAATAATTTTCAGAATTTAATGTTATTTACTAAGTTAGATTAATAAGTAGTTATTTAGGTAATATTAATTTGCGTGCCATAATTTGGTAAATGTGCTGGACTAGTTAATAGTTACCATGTAAAAGAACCACATTTGAGCAAATAAATGATTTTGATTTGATTATTTATAGATGTTTTATTAACTATATGTAATACAACTTGACTTTGTGATTTTATGACGACATTTCTCAACAGTTTATTCTAATTTGACATCTGATTTATGACATGAAAAAGGAACAAGATTACTAGACAGAATTTTTGAAACTTGTAATTAATTTATTTGTTTACTTAATTATCATATTGGTTCTGTAAAAAGTGGCACTTAGTCTAACAAGATGTCCTTGACATAATTATTATCACAGTACATATATAGTTTAGTGATGGACAAACCTTTCTTTTAAGAAATTTTATTATAGGGGGATAAAAATGTGAAACGACCTGTAACATTATTGATATAGAAAATCAAACATATTTTTTCTATATTTTGGTAGTTATGGCCATAATTTAATAGATACGTATTGCTTTTGATCACGATCAGTGCTATTTGATGAAACATCGGAATGAAAACCCTGGACTAGTTTGTTATAAAAGTAAAGACACATAATTTAAAAAGCAACATAATAATTTCTATCAATTGTTTGTCCTGGTCACGTAAACCTATTTGGTCATCTTAAAAGTCATGTTCAATTTTTGCTTCCAACCCAATGTCAGGTTTTTCATGTCCAAAGGTCTTCTGTACATGACCTCCAGCACTTAATCTAGTGTTCTTGTCCAGTTTCCACTTGCCTTCACCGGTTACAGTAATCTGGAGATTAGGTAAAATTTGGAATGTTATTATAGATTTTACTTTATGATTGTCCAATGTCCATAAAAACAGTTTGACTGACTAATTCGGTTTAATTTAAATACATTATTTTAATTTTGATTCTGATTTTGATTTTGAAGTCAGGTGAACTATACTTGCTTGTTCCTTAATAGTTTTTTTTTATTTGACTTATCTAATCCACATTTCCACTGCTGAGTCACAAGTATACCACAATCAACAACTAGTTGACTTTTTGGAGGGTTCGGTCGTCACAAAGACATCGAGTATGACATTCAGCGAGTCCCAGGGAAAGTTAAAACTGTCTTATAACTAACAAGGCAAGGTAAATATCCAAGCTTAATAAAAAATAATACTTACACCACTTCGCCCTCCAATTTCTTTGTTTATGTCAGCACTCACTTTTGCGTTATCGTTTGACCAGTCGAACTTCCCACCCATCAAAGTTTTATCTCCGTTAGGTCCAAGTACTCTTGAACCATAAGCCTGTCCTTCTAAATGGCCACGGTGATCCTTGAAGACATCTTGCTTGTAGCCGCCTTTGCCCTGTAAAATGTAGCATAGGTTTATTAAAGTATTTTATTCGAATCATTAAGAGGTGCTTTGGGTGACAAGTAGGCGTTTTAAACATATTAGGAGAAGAGGATGCTGATATTTGGCTTTTAAAAGCACACCCGAGAGATGTATCGTCTTAGATGATGATGATTTTTTTCATATTTTTAGGAATCTTCTGAAGTGCGTATTACCTGAGGGCATGGTCGTATAAAGCAGCGCCGAAATCATCGCTGCGATTATGTGACTGAGCTGAAATTTCGTCCTGTACATTTTTGTATGTAAAACTTTCGTTGTATCATCGCGTCAATATCTCTGCGATATAGACACCGAGTCAGTTTGCTCAAAAGTGCAACTTTGAAAAGTCTACTTTGCTTTACTACGTTATAACGCTACTTTGACTAGCTAGAAAGTCGTTTCTTAAGACCTTCTTTCTACGTAGGTGATTAAGAAACATTACCTATTGAAAACATGATACTTACAAATAACGAGTCATCTTTGTTTCCAAGAGTTCCAAACACCTTCCCTTTGCCAGCGTTTGTCTCCCAAGTCAGATCTCTCTGATGACGGGCGATTTTAGCGTATTTGTAGTGGTTAGGATACCTACGATAGTTTCACAAATTAGATTCATGCAGTAAATGTACTTTATAGGCTGATTACTTTCTATTTACTAAATCTTTGTTGCTGTAAGTTTTTTTTTATGGTATAGGGGGCAAACGAGCAGACGGGTCATCTAATGGTAAATGACTAGCGCCGCTCATGGTCACCTGTACCTCCAGAGTCACAAGTGCGTTGCCGCCCTTTAAGGTGTGAATATGGAAAGAGGGGGAGAGGGGGGAAGAGCAGGAAGACGAGAGAGGGGGATTAGAGGAAACTAGAGACGGGAGAGGGGAAGGATGGGAAAAGGGCAGAGGGAAGGGTTAGGGACTCCGGTAACGTCACTTACGCGGCGAAAAGCAATGCAATCATTGTTTCACGGCCGGTTTTCTATGAGGCCGTGGTATCGAGTGGAGTCAAGCCGGCCCATACGTGCTGAAGCATGGCTCTCCCACGTGAGTATAATAATTGAGAAATAATGTTTTATCATCACAATCTTGTTATATTTCCTGCTGTGTAAGCAAAACTCTATCCAGTTATAATCTGTTATTGCCTAACAGTGTAACGGTTAGGAACACGTCTTGACGCACGCAATTGAATAATAATATGAAGCTTTCATATAACAGACATTAAATCAAAGCCTCGTAACAGACAATTGATATACAAAGCGCTAATCATACTAACCTAAGCTTGTCCTAAGCTTTAGATGCTATTAACTGATAGGGTTCTAGAAACCTGACTTACATCTTTGAAAATTGCATCTGGGACCTTAAATAATTTGAATAGGTTTTGTCCAAACTTTTGAGGTATCTCAAATAGCGCTACCTGCTGTCGAGAAATCTTGACAATACTTAAGAATATAACCTTATTTTAGAAGCGTATGCAATATAATCTCTCTATAATTAAGTATAAATAATAGTACCAGTGATAAGGTTTTATACATATAATAATAATGTACCTTTCTGCGTAATCCGGTGGCTGTGAGACTTGTGCATAGGCGCATGCCAAAACGGCAGCAAAGGCTAATAAGATAGTTTTCATGTTGAACTGAAATAGTAAACAAAATCATTTGAATATTTTTTTTTTGTTAATCTACATGTGTTACAAAGAAACAGATGTAACCTCACTGGTTATTTTACACACATGTTTACAATGCAACAACAAGCGTTAATAGAACAGAACACGACGATAAAAACTCAAGGCTACTCAAACTCAAAAGGTGTTTTTTAAATTTTTGTTTTATGTGACTTCTAATCAATCGTGTGTGACGTCATTTCAATTTGTTATCTTTAATAATACACTACAATAAATATTGCAAAAATATATTATGGAAAAAAAAAACAACATTCAAACGTTGGAAAGTTGGACAGTTGGAAAGCGAAGAAAATATAGCGCAACCAAAAGGAAAAACAAATTAGAGTCGATCCGAGTTACAAGGGTAAATTGGGGTGAACTTTTAGTGGTGGAACATGGTTTTTCACGATTTCCAGCTAAACTAGACCTTCTATCGAAAAAAGTTATATTTTCACCTCATTTCACCCTCGTAACTCAGATCGATTTAAATTTATTTTTCCTGTTAATTGCGCTATATTTCCTTCCCTGTTCAATTGTCCCCGTGCTGTTATTATTATTTATAATATTTTGACTTTTATGATCTTTGCTAGAAAACCTAGCCTTTAAAATTTCGAAATTAAATCTTCCATTGACAATGCTTTGTATTTGAATTACTATGTAATATATTCCTATTTATTATTATAGATTTATTTAAAAAAAGATTACGTAATACAACCGTTTTTAAAAAAGTGTTCCCACAATAAGAAGTTTTAAAAAAGAAAAAAAATATAATAACTTAAAGAGAACTTACCTATAGAGAGATTACCCTGGTCACAAGGAACGCTAAACTGCACCTCGAAACGACTCAGACGGCCCATTTATACGACACCATCTGCACCGAGGTAAATTCCCTAGCAACTAAGAAAAGGGGATTAATTTTACTTATGATTCACAAACATTAGCGAAGAAGGATAAATGTAACATAAAAATATGCAAGGAAATTGACAGACAAGGTCAAACAATGTTTTGACCTATGCAGATTAGTTTTCAAATTTCGTTTTTTTTAATCTTTGTATTATTCAAACAGATTAATTGGTAAGGTGTCGTGCTCTTTGACCACTTTGGAACTAATACTGCTTATGTAAAACATAATTATATCAAATGGAAATAAATGAAATAATCTATAATATTAACAATGCTGAGCGACGGTTTCATTGTTAAGAGCCACGAGCTCTAACTTCAGAAACCGTTAGCTTGATCCATGTACCCAAACAACTGGGACACTTTTTAAATATTTAATTTATTACTGTCTTGAAAATGATGATAAACTCCATGCATAGTTATTGCGATGTCGTATTTCATGTAACAGTAGAGGCTTCGAGCTGGTTATTCAGATCAAGGAGTTCCTAGACCCCAAATAGTATCTGAGGAATACAAAAACCTTTTTGAATCGCCTGCAGAAGAACATGGTATTTTTTTCTTAGGAAGATCAAACAATCATTCCCGTGGGTGTAAAGTTTCATCAACATATAGGGTTGATCCTCTGAATAGACTAGAATCCTTTTAGGCCGTCCGCTTCACCTAGCGGTTGGTGCTGGGAGGTTGTATCATATCATAATATATATTTACATAATGTTTAAATGTGACAACACTTTTTTAACCTACTTCAAAACGGAGGAGGTTTTCAACTCGACTGAATATTGTTTTTTTTTTGTGTATGTTACGTGATATCTTTCGCCATTTGCGAACCGATTTCAATTATTCGTTTTTTAGTTGAATTGGTTGTACTCAAGGTTGTTCTCATTTAAATTTCAAGAAACTATTCTACCTTTAAGGGACGAATACACATACAGCTTATAATATTACAATTTATCATGAGTTAGGCGGATTGAAGTCGGTGATACATTTTATAAAAGTATTTTTTTTTTTCAAAAAAGGTTGTGTGAAGTTTTACTTACAATTACAACAACAAATAGTGAATAAGATTATGACTTACACCCAACATATTTAAACAGTGTACATTATGTGAATATTTTCTATAAAGTTCTTGTTCTTGACATAACAATGTAGCCTTAATGAGAAACCTGAAAAAAAGCTAGTAAAAATTATCATAAGCGGCCCGTTGCTTATTATTCATGATGATTTATAAACCCTGTGGTAGGTGCCCCAGGGTTTTTAATGGAGTGGTGTATCGGAATAGAACAGACTAAAATCACACGCTGTGCCATATCCCTCAAATAGGAGGGGGTCACCCTTTCTGGGTGACCTCGTGACTTTTTCTAAGCTATGCGTTGATGACATATACATGTACGTAATATATTAAGAAAACAAATCAGAATGATAACACAAAGTTCCTGTTATCATTTTAAAATATTTTTTTCTTGTACAATGTACATACGTATTTGTGTATTGTTTTATTTTGATTATTATGTCAGTATTTATTGATCGCAGATGTTCACTGTTGAACTAGTTCGGAACTATAGGCTGCGGGTTTTGAAATATATTTTTTATTTATTGTTTATTAAAACTTTTTGCACATTAGTACATAGGCGGACTTAATGCCTAAGGCATTCTCTACCAGTCGACCTTTGGGTGATGCAGAGAAAAGAAGAAGTAGTTTAATGTAGTTTTTAATAATCACTAAAGGTAGCATGGTGGACATACAAACTATTATACACGGCATTGCGTCTTTGTCCTCTACGTGCTAGATTAAAAGGTGCCCGGCGTAAATATAGTGCCACCAACGGATCACATCGTTATGCTCCCTGTTTCGAAACCTTAATGATTAAATCGTGTTTTTCATGAATACAATATTCTAAATAGTAAGTGTATTAAAATGTAATTATTTCTCTAATTAATATCATATTGTACTAATGATTGAGTAGAAGTGGAATGCAGTGAAAATGTTTTATTTCGATAAATGTTATTAATATTTTTTTAATGAAACCAATATTTTTATTAAGATAATACTAAATTTACTTAATGCATATGTTTACTTACCTAAGCTTAAACCTCAAAGCATTTCTACCAGTTAACCTATGCGTTATTGTCTCTATACAGTCTTAATAAAAAACCATAAATAGCAACCTAAGTGGAATACTTGCACTTTCTCAAGGTCTCCTTTTGAAACATAGATGCGTACCATACCGACTCAATTCGGCAAAAAAAACAATTTATAACCGTACAAAATATGCCACAAAGTTAGGTTTTATATATCAATGTACAGTACACACTCCCTACACTCCCTGATGTCATCTGTTAACCTGTGGGTATTGCCCTACATTCGTTTTGCCAAAGACTACACTCCCAAAGGATGTGATTATATTATTCGTATTTAGAACAGGTATTGTTAACTCAATTAAATAAATACAGTTTTCAGTGACATCGCACTGTAGGTACCTAGGATTGCCAACCGTCGCAAAATATATTATATAGTTATTATTATATATTTTGGAAAAAATACTAATACTATATTGCATTTAGATGTATTAAGTTTTTTAAACTAAAAACGAAAAATTCGCTGATTTAAAGAAATTGTAAAGATTGCCCATTAAATGCTTGAAGTGCCCAGAAATTACTAAGAGCCCAAAATGTTATTTCGAATTAAACTTGTAGGTATAAATAAATAATTCTCAAACAATATTGATTATTATAATGTTTAATTTTATATCCGTCTATCCCACTAATATTATAAATGTGAAAGTTTGGATGGATGAATGTTTGTTACTCTTTCAGGCAAAAACCACTGAACCGATTGCGATGAAACTTGGTACGTAGATAGCTGGAGACCTGGATTAACGCATAGGCTACTTTTTGTCCCAATATTCCCACGGGATCGGGACTTACGCGGGTGAAACCGCGGGCGCTGCTAGTCTACAATATAAAAATGAATCGCTAAATGTGTTGCTAAGCGCAAATATCTGGAACAGCTAAACCGATTTCACTAATTCTTTTTTGAGAATATTCCTTGAAGTACGAGGATGGTTCTTACGCAGAGAAAAATTAAAAAAAAATTGCCTGAAAAGGTCTAAAAAAACACTTTTCTATACTCCCATACAAACGAGTCGTAATAATACTTAAAAGTCAATTTGAACTTTATCATGTAAACCTACTAGAGATCGCCAGATGGTCGAATTTCGACTATTATTCAACTTTGGATTATTTCACGTCCAGTGTAACTATAACTACTGTTATTACATAACATGCCAGGTCACCATGTATATACCTTGCTCGTGTAGCTTGATGTAACCGTTTCGACGTCATTTATAATTTGTAACACATATTGTTTAAACATTTTAGCTTTCTGTACTTGTCCTATACATAAACTTTAATTATTTCAAATTTAAGTAAATAATATTCAGAATCAAGTTAAGTAGGTATTTTTGTCAGGGAAAACAGTCTCGAATTACTGTTACTGTTATTCCTCTAACACAAAAAAAAACATTGTTTTTAAACTTTTGCGACTTTGATACTTATTAGATGTGTAACTAGGCAATTAATCGCGATAATATTACGAGTGCACTCGTGACCACGATCGGTGCAATTCGATCGAAACATCGGGTAACCAAAAAGATACCTTTTGTATTAATATTATCGCAATTAAGTCCCGAGTTACACATCTAATACTAAAACAGTCCTCCGACTAGACTAAGTCATCATGCCTTTTGGGCCTTTACAGCCAAGCAATGACATGAATGACTCTGATTATTACTGAAGAAATTAGAATGTAAAGATAATAAAAGGCATTTTCCACTACGATCAATAAATTTCGTGCATTATTTGTTAAGAAAAAAAGTTACATGATAAGATAAATGCAAAAATGCCTTCATGAAAATCAAATTAATTTAATTCACTCTAGACACCGATTGGATTACGATTGTCGTCAAGAGTAAATTCAATTTATGAATTATCAGTAACTTTATTAAATGAACTGAGCACCGAAAATAGGTTCTCAATTTTCTGTAATTGGATATGTCTGACTGCAATCTCTCTCTGAAATCCTGATTTGAGTATTTTTTCTTTTCTGTGAAACAACTCCTGCACATATGTGTTGCGGTTGGAAAATTTACTGTGACGTACGAGTACATCAATGTATGGGAGAGTAATATTGGAACTGCAAAGTTAAGTTTGTCTTTCGGAAAAAATCAAGCAAGTCTTCGAGGGCCGATTCCCGAGATGGACGAACTATCTACAAACAAGTTTTTTTTTTTGTGTTCTTGCCAAGTTTCCACTTGCCATTGCCGGTAACTTTCAACTAAGAAATAAGTAAGTATATAATAATACATAATTAAAGTAAAGTAATTATTACTTTTTATGTGTGACCTATATAATTATGTGGCTTTTTAACATTCGGCTGCAATGTCAGGGGTCACTGATTCGATTACTTAGTTATTAAGTGCAGTGCAAACAGTATGTATTTGGGTGTGTTTATGTGTATAATAATAATAATAACTCCACACATTACACACACGGCCGTCTGATCCCAAACTAGGCAGAGCCTGTACTATGGTAACCAGACTGCTGATAAACATACCTATATGTTTCTAAATACATACATATCATAGATAAATTACACCCAGACACAGAACAAGTTATCGTGTTCATCACACAATTATTTATCCTGTTTATATACCCACGACCTCTGACTTAGCAGTCAGGGTCACTTACCACTAGACCAACAGGCCTGTCATAGTTCAGAAATACAGTATTGTATTTCTAATGGTGATTATAGACTTTCAGTTTGAGGAGGTAGGAGTTTTATCTTGTCCACTCACTTGTGACACCCCTGCTCTAGCAAATACTTGCGTCGTCTTGTTGTGGTGCGAGCACCGGTCACAACTAAACAGTCAGGGGAGCTGCTTGGTTCTCTGCAAACCAACTGTTTCCCCTGCTTGTTATATAATCTTTTTGGATTTGACATTTTATAATCGAAACATGGTTTCGGAATAAGTTAGGGAAAAACGACCAAGAAGTCGCATCCTATTGCACCATGACAATGCTTCGGCGCACACCGCGAACGAGATTCAGTAATTTTTGGCTTTTAAAAGGTAGAGCTAGTGACCCATCCTGCACATAGACCAGACCTGGCACCATGCGATTATTTTTTTTTCCCAAAAATTTAAGATTTAATGAGAGGTATGTATGTATGTACATTTACGGGACCGGAGGAGACGCTGATAACTTTCAACCAGCACGTGAAAAACATGCCCTTAGGCCAATGGTTCAGGCCAATGACTCATGTTCTCAAAAATGGTTTGACCGAATGAAAAGTGTTTAAAATGTAATGGAGAATACTTCAGGAAGCAGTAAATATATTACTTTACATGCAAATTGTTTTATTAATGAGTTTCGCAAAATTTTCGGTGTACCCCGCGTAGTAGTTAAATACTGGTAAGTAAATGAGTAACATTCATTTATCATGCAGATAAAATGAAGGTCATTGCTGGTTAAAGTGTAACTTATTATAAAAACAAAATATTTTATATTATAATTTTATTATATATTTTATTGCTGGCCTTACATAGTAAATATTTACATTACTATTTACACAATGTATGTATATAAAAAATACACCGAGAAACTTAAAATATTAGCAGTCTAACAATCTCGTGTTTAATAACTAAATCGCAAGTTTGCTGATAAATTAACATATAATTCAATCTAAAATCTAAAGACAATAATTTTGATGTTTCAAATTTAAATGTCGTTTGAAATATACAAATCCAAAACAATATCATTAATCTATGTACAGATTCCAGATTTTAAATATTAGTTATTTGGGCAATGTAATGTACAAACACAGTGAAACCGTTCAATCACAGATTAAAAAGTTTTTAAAAGGTTTTGCAAAACGCGAAAAATATACCTTGGACACGGTTTTACCTACTTCGTTTGACAGCTTATAGCTAAGGAGTTATCTAAAAAAGGGTACATTTATCTACTTTCTGTCTTAAGCTTCATTAAATTAACTATAAGAGTATCCTTTGACTACGTTGAAATTGTGGAGCAACGAGTGTTTTGTCCCTCCAATACAAAATACTAATCGACGCGAGTATACTCATTGTGCGATGCAGGATCTGTAATTACAACGTAGTTCAGCTGCTCTTCGCTTGATGTCGCTTAAGTAAGTATGTTTTGCTTCATGTGGATGTTGCCTCAACACCTTACAGGGTGGCTCCTGTCCTTGTTTGTAGCTTTAATGATATGAATGGTACTGCGTTTGTAAGTTCTGAGAGATGTTCACGAATAGACGGTTAATTATTTTAAAAGTCATGTACAATCTTTGCTTCTAGCCCGATATCGGGTTTCTCATGTCCAAAGGTTTTTTGTATATTGCCACCTGCTTCAAGTCTGGTGTTCTTGTCAAGTTTCCATTTGCCTTCGCCGGTGACTTTCAACTAAAAAATAAGGAAATTATATAATAATACATAACAAGATATCTGTAATGCTCAAATAAAATGCATTGCATTATAATAATATTAATAACTTCACACATCTCACACACGGCCGTCTGATTCCAAACTAGGCAGAGCCTGTACTATGCTAACCAGACTGCTGATAAACATACTTATATATTTCTAAATAGATACATATTTTTCATATATTACACCCAGAAACAGAATAAATGATCGTGCTCATCACACAATTATTTGTCCTGGGTGGGTCAATAATCACTAGACTAAAAGGGTAGTCGAACAATAAACAATTAAATCAAACAACAAGCAATTATATACCTAAGTAATAACTAGGTAATAATCTTCTTTCGGTGTAGGTACGTTTGGTGTCCAAACGTACCTACACCGTAAAATTTTGATACCAATAATGGCCAGTGCCAGTAACGATCGATCCTATTAATGTTTAAAGTACTTTTAAGTTATAACCACTCATATCGCACTCCCAACTTGAGTGTCACGCATTCATTGTATTGTATTTAGTCAATTCAACATAATACGACACAAGTCCTATTACATTGTCTGTAAAGCCAGATAAAATAGTCTGCTTCTTGATGATAGTGGACAGTCCAAGCAAACCAATGGTAAAAAGAAATTTAATTTCGTTTTGTTTTCTTTACTTACGTCGGTACGTCCTCCGATCTCCCGGTTCAGATCGGCAGTTACTTTTGCGTTGTCATTAGACCAGTCCAATGTCCCGCCCATTGAGCTGCTGCCACCATCAGGACCAAGCACTCTGGAGCCATAAGCTGAACCCTCCAGGTGGCCACGGTGGTCGTTGAAAATATCCTGTTTGTAGCCTCCTTTACCCTGTAGAAGAAAACGTAGAAAATTACAGTTCTTGAAGATTTCTGCCTCAGTGATTTAGATTTTAGAATACCGGTTTATTTCAAAGTGTAAGTAAATTGAATGTCAAAGGTCTCTATTGAATTCTATTCAGAGATATCTACTTTTAGGGAACTTAAAAGCTATAAACATAATCAAGGGTTCCCAAAAATAAAATAGAGCATATAAAATAAATGTTGGAAGTCGCTTAGTGAGTACTTTGGCACATCTCATTTAGTACGACATGAGTCATTTAGAATTATAAAATATCTCGCGTTTTTTATTATGTAATATGAAATTATATAACATGAAACATATTATGTTGACGAAAAAAAGTATTGAAAACCACAAGATTCTTTATATGCGGTACTGTCTCATTTGGCATTGTGGTCTTTGAGAAGTGCCACTTTTTTACTTTGACTTACTAAAGTGGACACTAGTGAATAGAAAGAACATAGAATTGTATACTTACAAATAGCGAGCCATCATTGCTTCCTAAAGTGCCGAAAACCTTTCCGTTACCTGCTTTTCCCTCCCAAGTTCTACCTCCTAACTTGAAAAAGTCCTCAGGATACCTGTAAAATATTGCTTAATTAAAACAGTTGAATTGCTATAGAGAAAAAATAAATTAAATTTTAACTGTTCTATTTGGATTTTATTTTGTTTTTCTTTTTAACTACTAATATTAAATTGCTGCTTTTAGATATTAACTATAGCTTAAAGTTACATTATGTAAGAAGATTTTGATTAAATTATTAAGTTTCATAGCGCCGTCTATCACAACAATGATATGGGTTTCCCTATGGTAGTCACTTTCATTTAGCGAAAGAAAATAATAAAACCTTGTTTGAATATATCTGTTATGTAGTTGGGGGACAATTAACCTCAGAAAAAGGCATTTTTAATATCACTATCTTATAGACTATTTATTCCTTTTACAAACAATATAAAACTGTTTTGAAATTGTGCACAATATTATCAAATAACTTTAAAAGAAAACATGCAATAATAAAGCAGTATTAAAAAAAAAAAAAGGTTAATAACATTAAATGTGTTGTTGCAACCGTTGTTGCAACAAGGTTGTGGAATGCATTACCTATAGAAATAAGAAAGGCTCAAACTGTAAACGCCTTCAAAGCAATGGTGATAAGTCACTACTTAACCTTATAGCTCCATCAAGAGGTATACTGAAATCATGTGACACTCTTATCGTTATAATGTTTATTTGCAGAATATTGGTATGTATTCTCTCAGTATTTAATTATTCATGTTATTGCTTCGGTATACATATATGAAAATATATGTATATATAGATATATATTTGTATATTTATATATGTATATTGTATGCTTATGTATAAGACTAGGTATATGTATATATGTAGTACACCGACAACTACCACTTAATTCTGCCACAAAATCTATCCTAAGGTTGTCTGGTAGAGATCGCTCTTAGCGATAAGACCGCCCATTGTACATAACATTAATATTAAGATCAATCACTGTAGTTCAATGTATTATGGTGTACAATAAACAATATTTTCTTCTATTCTATTCTATTCTATTCTATTCTATTCTATTCTATTCTATTCTATTCTATTCTATTCTATTCTATTCTATTCTATTCTAATGTGCGCCTATGTTTCATAAAAACTGCTTTACTTTAATTTTTAAGACTAACTTGAAAAATAAACTAATATTTGTTAACAATTAGATACGCAATTACTAAATTTATTTTACAAAATTACTTACTTTTCTGTAATTGATTTCAGTTTCCACGCCTGTGGGTACGCGCAAACTGAACTAATAATGAAAACCAACGTGATAGGTAGCATTTTGATCTGAAATTTGAAAAGAAATCATTAATTACTGTATTAAACATTTTTTGGAGATACAATCTAATATTGCAAGAAGTTTAATTTCGTAAGTACTTAGAAAATATGTAAATTTTTAAATGTTCATACATAGCACATGCATGAACATTAAAAAAATTTACATATTTTCAAAGTTGTAATTAGTGCTTTTTTAAAATATGAATATATGTACCGGTGGGTACGCAATACTGTAGTCATTTAAAAATTTCATGGAAATATGTGATTTTATTTGTTGAGTAACATGGTCTTCAGTAGATCAAAACTGTGCCTTTGTTATTTTTCATTGCTACAAAAAAAAAACTCTGCATGGTTAACGGTTATTATAGAAACTAGTATTTTAAAGATGTACACCGCACCTTCACACATGGTTATTTTATCGTAATTCTTGCTTTTGGATTTTGTGTTCCTTATTCTCGTGATAATATTAAATAGAGAAATAGGTCTTACACATTAAGTCAATAAGTCTATTTTTTCTGATTTTATTAGTGATGGTTATAACTTAACAAAACTAAAAGCAGAACACATTGCCTTACCTAGAGAGTGTAGGTTGTTCTTCTCACAAGAAACACTGCGAACTGTGCCTCATAATATTTTAGACGAGCCATTTATACTAAGTATCTGTTTCGAGGTGAATTCCCCGGGCGCTAAGAAAAGGGGATTCATTTTACTAATGACGCATGCGGGCAGTTTATTGAGCTGAACACAAATACGAGATCATAATGATTTTATTATTACAGATGCTGTCATAAAGAAATAAATTTTAATCGTAATTTATACTAGCCTTCCCGATAAGGGAAATACATATACTTTAAAGATAACATACCATTGTGATCCTGTGCTGTTAGCAGTGTTTCTGTGTGTGTTTGACTTCATCGTTATTACCTTTTGTTCTTGATCTTAAAGAGGTTATCAGGGTCTCTCCAGTCATGCTTCTGGAGTTTAAAAACATTTTGCTGTCTTACCTTCTTGCAAACAAGATCTTTTGTATGGCAAAGTAAAGAAATGGATGATACGAACCTTACGTAATGTTAAATTTATTAAAAAGACAACTCCCGCATTAGGAATGACTCCTGTGACTTTACAAACGTACAAACAACGGACACAAAGAACACCCAGACTCTGGTGGTAATCGAACCCACGACCAATGGCGTAGCAGTCAGGGTCACTAACCACTAGGCCAATAACACATATCTATGTATAATATGTATGTATCTACAAAAAAAAGTATCTATGTAGGTCTTTATGTTTGTCCATGTTCTAGAAGTTCTCGAACCCATAATTCAAGCTCTGCCCTGCTCTCAAGTTTGGGTCTAGAAAGAATGAATGAAAGAAGAAAGCAATGAGTAATATGCCCCAGGATATTATTATATCGCAGAAGGATCTCCGGCCTCCATGACCGCTGGCCTGGGGTTAACGGGTGAGGCTGCCCGTTACCCTAACAGAAACAGGTCCGAGGCGGTGGCGCGACGTATACCGCGCGCGCCTCTGTAAACCGGAAGCAGGGCGCCAGCAGCAAAATAAGCATAGCTTTACGTATTTCTCCTCTTTCCTCTAGATAATATGATTACGACTCAAGTTCTAATAAAAATGAAATATTTTACTTCTTCTAAAATCACATTAATATTTTTTAAGGTGTTAAGAACAACTAACAAATTAACGAAGTTGGCCTTGATGTCGTAAAGTAAGATTAGAAAAAACCAGTCAGAATCGTCATCATCTCTCTTTCCTTATCTATGCGTTGATAAACTTTAAAGTAAATTAATGTGTATTGTCTGAATATAAAAATAAATTAAATAAATTAAAAATAACCTGTTAAGATAACTCATTCAAATACTAAAAGAAGAATAATTTAAACGTGTTGTTCACTCGCATGTTGTTTTATTAATTTATAGTATTATTAATAGATTTTGTTTCAGTAAAGTCAGTATTTTTAGGTGTGCATACAGTCTGTTGTTGAATTGCTTCGGAACTGGAATGGATTTTAGAGTACAATAACCTCCTTGCGTCGTGTATCCTCAATGCTGAGGGTCATACCGTCGTTGAAATACTCTTTCATGGAATATTTTACGCCATCTCGCCCTGTCTTGAGCGGGGTGAATGGCATTGTGTACTGTGGTAAGCAGAGTGGAGCCGACGTATGTGGCTTGAAGGCCTGGGCATGGTGCGAGAATGGTTGCGGGCAACCGGTCACCATCTTGACCTTGTGTTTAGTGTCAAAGAAAGATCACAAGACGTCCACAAGGCTATCAACAATATCATGTCATTACTTGCTTGGAAATCAAAAAGTAGGCTTAAGTATATTATATGAGGACGTAATGAGTAATGACTAATGATAATTTCCCAAAGAAAAAGAGTCTAAACTTCTACAAAAGGAGTTTAGGGAAGTAGTTTATTTTATCTAACCCTCATTCCCGCAACGAATTCCGAAGTATTTCAATTGCAGGAGTAAGAAATGTAATTACTTAAATATACTTACTGTCTTAGCAAAGAGGAACACAAAAATAAAATACTAAAATACAAGAGAAGGCATGACAAACACCTGAAACTTAATTATATTTAAATGAGCAACATACATTTGATATCAATAGTATGTATGTAATCACGTAAATGATCAAACAAATACAGTAAAACCTGTTGAAGATGATTTTAAAAATAACTAACCAAAACGCGTATTAAGCAAGAAAGCGTATTATGCAGGATAGGGAAAATAAAACAGGTATTATGTATTCATTTTGTGTAGGTATTGAATTACATATTTATAAAGTTGTTAGATTTTTTTTTAGAAGGGAATAGAAAGAGAAGGAAAGAAAGAAAACATATTTTTATTTCTGAAACATTACAAACAAATTTTTGTATCTATAAAAACACTTTTTGAAAAAAATATTTACACTTAATAAAACATAATTTAATACTAGTATGTAACGTAGTACGTACGGAATACTAGTAACGTGGGTCACACATTATTCTTGTTAATCCCTCCAGCTAAGCTAGGCTTGTGTTAGGAGTGGGTTCACGTCGGTAGTGTACTGCGTCGGGTTCAAACCCGCAACCACTTGATCACAAGTCCGACGCCTTAGCCATTACGCTACCGCCGCTTTTAAAAATAAAATGTTATGTATGTACTTATTTTAAAATAACGTACATCATAGTGTATTATTATTTATGAGTCCATTATTTAAAGTAATCACTTATTTAAGTTTGACAAGAACATTTTGATGCTTGACATTGACAAGACTTTCAAATCAATGTGACTGCGTCTTCGGTTTTAGTCAAAGAAAGAAAAAAAGAAAAAAAGTTTATTTTTGGCACATTGTGGAAGGTTAGGTACATAAAATTACACACACAAACACTTAAATATTAACAAGATACAATAAAAAAAATAAAAATAAAAACAAGAACATAAAAATATAGAACTAAAAAAGGTAGAATACAAAAATCAAATAAAAATAAAAACTGGGAGTTGATCCTTTCTGCTCACTGGTAACACCACATCTTCCGCCTGACCAAGCGGAGCCGGAAACCGCCTCCATTATCAACAAAGAAGATACATAGCGCTTAAGGATATACCTATAAGGTTTGTCTGACTGGTTTTGGACGAACGCTTCACCCCTTGATAAAGCGCCCCTGTTGGGTCCGAAATTAGTCTCACGTCCACGTTAGTAAAACCGTAAGTCCTTAATAAATATAAGATACATAGTGAGTTAAATTGTTAACGGAAGACAATGCCTGGGCGTGTGACAAATCGGATTTCACTCCTCCCTATCGTCATCATCATCACTTAGAGGATCTTTTTGTATGTTATTCTCATCTTCATTAAGATCTTCAATTGTACGGACTTTGTAGGCTGGAACATTGTTATAAATGAAAGAATATCCAAGAAAACCCTGGGGTATCACGGGTTGAACTTCTTCCAGCACGACGTCAACTTCGCTGCGTGTAGAATCTTATTAAGCGTGATAAAACATATAAATACATGCCTCAAGTTGCAAGGACTGACGTAAAATGGCGTATTATGCGCGAAATATATATTTTTTTGTTTTAACGGTGAAATGATGGCAACCTTAACCGTCCTCTTTTCTTTTCCCTACAGCTACAATGTGCAAATAAATACCTGCTTAGACAATTAGACAGGCTGTGTAATAAAACAATCGTTATAATATATGTAAATTGTTGTCTCAAACCGTTCAAGTAATTGGAAAATGAAGATGGATTGCTAATGATCGTCGAGGGTTTCAAATAAGCTGTTTTATTTTGAATATACATATTTTATTAATAAGCTTACAAAGTAATTATTTACATAACCATTACACACTACAACTTGACTTAATTAGAAACATATTTTAATTTATAGGCTACGTAGGTAGGTTGGTTCTTACATAATTTTTGGAACTCAAGTAAATAAGTAATAGTTTATAAGTTTTTTGGATTACGATTTAGACGATAACCAAAGAATATCACAGTAGTAAATGGCGAAAAACAGAATGACGCTATACAAAATATTTTAAAAATAAAAATATACATAAAATAAAAATTGACGTTTACTCGTAATAAATATTTACAAAATAATATGCAATATATCCAGACGTCAGGTAAAATGACGAATAGTTACATTAAATTTATCTTAGGTTTAAAAGTCATGTTCAAATCTCGCTTCAAGACCTACATCAGGTCTATTATGTCCAAAAGTTTTTTGTATGTGACCCCCAGCCATAACCCTGGTGTTCCTGTCTAGGTTCCACTTGCCTTCACCGGTAACAGTCATCTGAAAAGTTAAATGTTTTATATCAATATGTATGAAGATTTATGAATTATGACTGACAGTCAGACAAAACAATAATATTTTTATTAAAGTTTTCAGTCAACGTGCAAGGGCAAGTGCGGTGACCGCTTTAGATAAACCAGGTCCTGTCCTTGTTTTAAATGTTAAATAGTACTTTTAATGAAAATATAGTCGCTTAAGAACATACACATTTCAATTTTAAGCACCAGGTTTAAGATTTTAGCACACCTTATTATTAAAAAAGAACCTTAATAGTCCTAATAATTATCGTTTAAAAAAAAGTATCACCGACTTCAATGTGCTTTTTAGTGTAAAGTAGATGTATTTTGTTTAAATTTAATATGGGTAGGCCAAATAAACGTACTGCTCCATTGAGACAGCGATGTTTCGGAGCAACGAAAACATCATCGATGTATACAATTTTTAGATGTTTGTTGATTTTTGAGAAACCGCTCGACTGATTTCGAAATAATTTAAAAGGGACCACCTGGAAAGTATACCCTTTGAAACAAAAAATAATTTTAAAAATTGGTTCGAGTAATCGGTGATCAGCTTACATACATAAAAAAAAAAGATTCCGACGAATTGAGAACCTCCTCCTTTTTGGAAGTCGTTAGAAATGTTTACAGTACAAATATAACTTGAAGTTTGACTTTGTCCTTGATTAAAAATCTTCAAAACAGTTCAATATTTTTACAAGAAAACTACTTACTCCACTACGTCCTCCTATCTCCTTGTTTATATCAGCCCCCAATCTCGCGTTGTTGTTAGACCAGTCCAACTTGCCTCCCATGGACGTACTGTCTCCATAAGAGCCAAGAGATCTTGAGCCGTACGCCTGGCCTTGCAGATGACCACGCTGGTCGTTGAAAATGTCTTGTTTGTAGCCACCTCTGCCCTGTTAAAACATGAAGCATAATTTTTATTTGTCGGTCATATAAAAAATTAATAGTGAAGAAGTCAAAGTTATTCTAATTAATTAATTTTTTTAGTTTTATTTGAACAGTAACTTGCTATGCTTCATCGAGGAGTACTTCTTAATTTTTTCTTTAATGATAAATTCAATTTATTTCAAAATATTTTATTTCTGTAACTGTAACTCTGCTTGTATCAGAGTTCCATGGGAAACTTGCAAATCCTGTCTCAGTGGATTGGGTAGTCCTTTTGCCTAACCTATCAACAAGTGACCACAAAGGTGTTCTGAATGTTATTAGGCAACTATCTAACATCAGGTAGGGCTTGTGCTTATTTGTGTTTGCTAATTCAGAAATCAATTGCCAAGAAACACATGAGCCACCTTTCAAAAGGACCTACCATTTCGTGAAAAAATGTTTTCAAAATCATACTTACGAATAGCGAGTCATCTGTGCTGCCAAGAGTTCCAAATACCTTTCCTCTGCCAGCGTTTGTCTCCCAAGTCAGATCTCTTGGATGACGAACTTGAAAGTGGTTGTGCTCGGGATACCTGGGATTTTTTGTAACAATGTGTAAGTTAGACACAGTTCTTAGAATTCCGTACCTCGAAAGGAAAAAACAGAACCCTTATAGGATCACTTTGTTGTCCGTCCGTAAGAAGGTCTTTCTGTCTGTCAAGACCCTTTTTCTCAGGAACGCGTCTAGGTATCAAACTCAAATTGATATCAAATACTCAAATCTACTGTCTCTTAGAGCTGTGAAAAAATCAAACTTCTAAGCTAACGCAATCGAAGGATACAGCCGTTTATGCCGCGAATTTCCGCACATTTTCGACACTCGGAAGGGAATCAAAACCTACAGGGTACTTCCCATGAACTCAGAATCTTGAAATTTGGTACGAAGCAACGTCTTATAGCACAGATAAAGGAAAAATTGCGAAAACCGTAAATTTTTAGTTACATCATTTAATAAAAATATTTTACGGAACCCTCGGTGCGCGAGTCCGACTTGGCCGGTTTTTTTTATGTTAGTATGATATTTGAAATGTATTGCGTCACAAAAATATAAGCGAATGCTACGATTTGATTTGTTGAGTTCTGACCCAAAAAAATGCTAAAGTATTTTTATTTATTTTGAACTTTTGTCATAGACAGCAGATACACCTATATATATACATCATGGTGAGCTAGTCTAGTCTAGTGAGTTACCCCATCGGCACGTTTATAATGAATCGAACACAAAACAATTAAGAAGTAAAGGACGATATAGATGAGTCGATTTACCTTTCCTCATAACCGAACTCCATGGGTGCTTGTGCGTAGGCGCACACTAAAACAGCAGCAAATACTAATGTGATGCACTGCATATTGAACTGAAATTGTAAGAAAATACAATATGAAAAAACCAATATGAAAAAAGTAGTTTTAAAGTGACGGACGATCTCCTCTATTAGTGATCGACTTAAAATTTTGGAATAACATACAAGATGGGAGGAACTATCGTGGGAGAGCCATGCCCACGTATGGGCCGGCTCGACTCCGCTCGATACCACGGCCTCACAGAAATCCGCCTGTGAAACAATGCTTGCATTGCTTTTCGCCGCGTGAGTGAGGTTACCGGAGGCCTTAACCATACCCTCTCCCCTATTTCCGTCCTTCCCCTCGCTCCCCTCTCCACCCCTCTAATCCCCCTCTCCCGTCTTCCCGCTCTTCCCCTATTCCCACCTCGAAGGCCGGCAACGCAATTGTGACTCTTGAGTTACAGGTGCCCATGGGCGGCCGTATTCATTTACCATCAATAGACCCGTCCGCTGGTGTGCCCCGTATACCATAAAAAAAAAAAAGATCCTAAAAATCCTTAAAGTTTATGAAATTTAGGTTAGTTACGTACGGCAAGGATAGGACAGTGTGATTACTGTAAAATTTCTAAGAGGAGAGATTTTCGAAAATCACACGCAGGCTCCTACGATCGCAAGCAAACGTTAACTATGGGACTAACGATTCGGTTTGAAGTAAATATGTATTTTTTATAAAATTAGTAACTCGTAATCTACACCCGTAAGATTATTATTAAAAATTTGTGATTTATTTACTGATGAATAATTAATATTATTCAAATCGTTTTTTATTCTTATAATATTCGAAAATAATAATTTGAGGTTCTTCTACAGCTTAAAAAAACACAAAAGCCGGAGCTATTTCCTCACCTAGAAAGTGTTGGTTGCTCTTCTCGAAAAAAACACTCTGAACTGTGCCTCATTACATTTCAGATGAGCCATTTATACTAAATATCTGTATCGAGGTAATTCCCTAGGGGCTAATAAAATTGGATTTATTTCTCTTATGACTCAAAACAATGAATATAAATTGTCACTGAAGCTGGATAAACGTAGTGTAAACCTGGGTAGAAGGAAATTGTGCGGCCAAGTTTCAATAATCTTTTGATGTAATTAATTTAACACTGAAGTATACAACTATACTAAAATGTTTACAAAATATTTTCATTATTGATTACTTTGTATTAATCTCTCTTAAATTTAAGCGACAACGCCGATCCCATATTTTTTCTTACTAATTTATGATTAACATAGATTAAGGCAAAATAGTAGCGGATAATAGGGTTGCAAATTGAAAAATCTTATGTAGAATTTTAACCAGGAATACCACCACAGGTTTACAACAAGTAAGATAGGAAATTTGTAAAGAACAACAAACAAAAGAGTTTTCTTTGAAAGTTAAAAAAACTTTTATCTGCAGTTAAAATATTGACGTTTGTTTTCAACTTCTTGAAAGTAAGCTAGTACTCTAACGAAAAGGTACGTTGGAACTTACTTTTTTAGTTAGAACACTGTTCTTTACATTGATTGACTTCTGTTACCGGTTTTGGTCGCTTTTATCCGGTTTCATGTATTGAACTAAATTATGTTTTTAGATAGGTTTAGCGACAAATTTTGTAGTTGTTTGAATTAGTAGTTCGTTACGTACATTTGTTGTGACTATATGAATTGTATGTACCAATACATGTTTTATTTTGAACTTGGTTATTACACTACATTAATAGTTGAAGACATCTCTTATCTCTGTTGAGATGAACTGTTCCTAATTACTTTCAATATTTACGCACATTCAAGTACAGTCCCGTGGAGGGACTTTTTTTGACGTTACTCTAGAATTGTTTTTAGATATTGTAATACGTCTTACTTTAATTCGAGATCAAATTACAATAATTATTTGTATCAGTTTTTAAATTTATGGTCATTTTGATACATGTACACCGTGTGATGTGATATTGTGATGATTGCAATGTATTTTCATTTCAAAAAATTGTGTATTAAACTATGTATGACTTACATTGAGCCAAAAAATGCAAGCATATACAAGCACTAAAGAAACCGATTACTAACATTATATTCTTATTATGCATGCAAATGTCTATTGGCTACGGTGACTTTTTTGGTTAGCGTTTCTTACAATTGTCTCAACTAGAACTGACCTCAGGAAACGTTGAGGGCTCTTTGAAAGTAGGATATTTAGAAAATTCAGTTGGGGAGACATGTTAAACTGGATAACGGGGAGAGAGCAGGTGTCGTCGTCTTATATATAGGCGTACAAAACCGTATTTAGCATAATATAATTGTGATTTTGCGACTGTATCGTCTCGCAATACTGCACGACCTTTTGGAGACACCCTGCATATTATGACGTTTGCATCAAAAACCGGGTAATGAGCGACAACACTGTTTTGGCAACTGTTTACGTTCAAATCATCTGTACACACATATATATATATATACATGATGATATATACACCGTACCGACTCTAGAAATAGTGTATTCAAGCCATCATTCTGAGTGGACAATCATTGGAAATTTCTGCCGGAAAATTCAAAATTATTTTTTCATTACTTTATTAAATAAATAAACATCAGTAAATACCCCATACGGCCAAAAACTGCAATGTAAAATATTTATGCAATCAACTGCTTCGACGGCGATAAGTATCCCAAGAACGACGTTTTTGTAAATTATTTGCGACGGTGTTACTTACACGCTGTATATAGGCACTGTATAGCAACAGTACCGTATTTTTGTGACTAGCTACGACAAAAAGTCTGCTCTATAATGGGAATTTGCAATACCACAAACTCACCTATGACAAGTGATAAGTGATTTTGTGGTATCACAAAAGGCTAACAGTACCGCGTGGTCCTCACGCAACGTACAGATAGTTGGACTGACGCCAATCGAAGAAGAATGTTCTTGCTGGTTGAGTGCTTCTAAAGGAACTTTTCTGTGAACACCTACTGAGTTCAAGTTTGTTCTGAGTTAAATGCTAAAATGCTTTAATTCAGTACTTAAAGTGTTTCAGCTATGGCTAGGGTTAAAAATTGGAACAATCCCTATAAAACGGTATCTAGCAAAATCTTAAACAAAGACCTACAAAATATTATGTGTCCTAATACTTCAGAGGAAGTATATGCAGTCCGATTATCTATAAAAAAACATGACAAAGAAATGTTATCAACATATTCAAGTAAATGTTACGTTGAAATGATTTATCATAATACAAATATATTATACTCTCTTCCTGCCCTTTTGTCATTACACGATAATACTCGTATTATCGGAGTATATTTTCGTATGAAAGACATCTTCTTTTTACATGGTTTTATTTTGCTTATGTTGTTTATGTACCCCAGTCCCTCATATATAATAGAAATCCTCAGACAATGTTTAAATTTAACTGAAAGGTCTTAATTCGTTTGAAATATATTTTTGATGAAACAGAAGGCGTGTAATTTACTTATAATTGGTTTAATCCCACGTGTAACAACGCATTATACCTTTCCTAATATCATTTGAACGGTATATAGGATTGCCAGAGTTCCTCTGAAGGGGAATGGGGTAAATAAAGGATTGCAATGCCGCCAGGCATTGCTGGAATTGCATGCACTTGCTTTTACGCTAGTTGTACTAAAAAGTTTTATGAGATTTTTCAACTCAATGTTTCTCCACTATACTCTTACTATCATCTCTTCCGTTTGACGAGTTTTAGTGTTAAATAATAAATAAGATTGGAAACCGTTTTTCGCTTATTCAACGAGGATTTGTTTGTACGTGAATTACGTGTTTGTGTACGTTATTACAAGAGTCGTCGTCGTCGTAAGTCGTTTTAATAAGTAAACATCGTAAGATAATATAACACAGTTCAATTAATTTTAATTTCCGAAATTAAACTGATAACTGAATTTAATTATGAAGATCGAGTTCAAGCGCCTGTGTCGCTGGTCTTGTGATAACGGGTATTCACTCGAGACTGCGATACGCGGTACGATGAGTCACCGTCAAAATATGAGTATAGATAATTTATTATTATTTTTGTAGTATGTATTTTCCTGTGTTTCTATCGTAAGTAACTATTACACACGTTTATTATGTTTTTTAAATATTTCTTGGTAACCGTTTTTCGGATTCAAAGTTGGATTTGGTCACGTTTTACGACAACGGCAAAAACAATTAAGCCAGTCCTCGTGTTAAGTGTTTCTCAATTATTATTACACAACAATCTTTGGAGGTCGTTAAGCAACGAGGTTGAGGCAAGGAAGGTGACTGGTGACTTTTTCTAATAGTGTAATCTCGTCGTGCGTAGAGCACGTTGACGTATCACGAATACGTCTCTTATACGTAGGTATCGCAGTATACAAAACATGACAAACATTTGTACGGATTTAGCTTACCAATCGAGTCTTTAATTAAATGTTCTGAACAGCATTATCAGCTTCGAATAACTGTTACTGTTTATTAATGATAAAATATGGCCATTGCTGTCTAATTATTCTGCGCTATAATTTTGCAATATTATTCTGATTACATTTTATATGAATGGCTTTAGATTTATATATTTTTAGAGTTCCGTTCCTCAAAAGGAAAAAAGGAACCCAAATAGGATCACTTTGTTTGCCGTCTGTCAAGAAAATATACCATTTTAGCCTAAAATTTTAACCAACTGTTATACTTCGCAGGTAACATTTTCTGCTCGTTAACGCTCGGGTACTTCCCATTATCCTAGAATTATGAAATTTGACAATGAGAAAGGTCTCAAGGAAAGGAAAAAACGGGTAAAAATCTTCGAGACTCGATTCCGCAGTTTTATGAAATAATTTGGAATTGAAAAGACGACGTTTAGGACTATTTATATTTATGACAAGTAATAGTTAAATTTATATTTCACTCTCTCTAATGAAAAAACAGTTTTAGGTAGATAGGTAGATAGATTACACTTTATTTGTATATCAGGGTTTTACAGATAATATGTATGTTTGGATAATATGTATGTATGTTTGGAGATAATGTATCGTATTAATAGTGTACAAAGGGCTGCCTTATCACTCAAAGCAATATCTTCCGGGCAACTCCAGGTTGGACTGGAGTTATTTTTACTAAACTGCTGGTAATCGTTGGCGTTAAAGTAAAAGGTTGTCAATGCTTATCATCATTACATACATACACTACTCATTCGAGTACTCTATACATATAATACACCTACATACACATATACACAATAAATAATGTTTACATTTTATTTTAAACTATCAGCGCCTCCCGGTTTCACCTGCATAAGTCCCGATCCCGTGGGAATATCGAGATAAAAAGAAGCCTATGCGCTAATCCAGGTTTCCAGCTATCTACATACCAAGTTTCATCGCAATCGGTTTAGTAGTTTTTGCGTGAAAGAGTAACAAAAATCCATCCATCCATCCAAACTTTCACATTTATAATATTAACATGGTCATTGTTATATTTTTTTATACTTCTGCAAGCATTCCTTACACCGTTTTATATTCCTTTAGTTGCTTAAAATCAGCCCCCAAACGTGATGGGAAGCATTCTTCATCAAAATCAAAATTATTTATTTCAATTAAACCACTATAGGTATTTTTTGAATCGTCAGGAGTAGTAATCAGTCAGACTAAGTCAGTCGTGAAGATAGTTGCCATCCATGCAATCAGTTTGTTTGTTTGTTACCTTTTCCCGACTAAACAGCTCAATGGATCGTAATGAAATTTGTCAAGGATATAGATTATAGATTATATCCTGAGGAAAGACATAGGCTACTACTTATCCCGGAAAAACTTACGGTTCCCGTGTTTAGGCTCTTTGACTATTTTGTAAAAACAGTTCTTGTGATTCAATGGGCACTTCTGCACATTGTCAATCCACTAAAATCATAATAAGATATAAAGTAAGAATGTTCAGCAACTTCTAGGGCTACCAGCACAATCAAATCAATTTACATCGAGCAAACGTTGTGAATCAAGTGTAGTAAAGCCACTACAATTAAAATGTTTGTGACCTGTAGCTAAGTTCTTTGATTTATTTCGATATAGTTTCGACATTGCAATACATTGCTTTGGATAAGCCAAAATAGGCACTTAAATACTGTTTTTTAAACATACAACTACAATCTGGCAGCCCTGGCATAAAGAACTAAAATATTATGTTTCTTTCAATTTGAGTACTTTTGTTCTGCAACTTACCGTTTTATTTGAATGTTTAGGATTTCTTAACGCATCGCATTTATATTTTATTTAAAAAAAAGCTCATTTAAAAAAAAATCTCATTAAACATCTTTGTAATATTTCAGGCTGTTTCTAAAATGTGTTTAAAGTAAGTGCAGTTTGTCCGCATTTGCTCAAAGATGAAATTTGAACAAGACAAATTTTAGCTCAAATAATGCGAACATATCGGCATCGAAACAAGCAATACGGAACATTAGACAGGTACATAATATACTAGGCAAACATACAGTATCTAGCAGTAAATTTGGGCGTTCGCCAAATGCAATGCTCATCCATTATGTTGACTCGACGCTGCACGGGAAGTGGTTTGTTCACATTGTCGTACGGCATTAGTTTTTTTGGCTATTAAAACGCGAGATATTGTCTGTGTCGCCATTATGGATATGTATACCTTAGTGTTTAAAATTCGATTAAATCTGATATCTAAATATTTCAGCTAATACTTTGAAATGCTTTATGTTTGTCAATTTTTTTTTTTGCATAAAAGACAACTCCGCATTAGGAGCTACTCCTGTGTGGCGGGGGACTTTACAAACATACAAACAACGGACACAAAGAACATCGAGACTCGGGTGGGAATCGAACCTATGATCTATGGCATAGCAGTCAGTGTCACTAACCACTAGGCCAACAGACTAGTCAGCAATGTTACAAATTTTGTTAGGAATATAAACTTTACATATTACACATCGTTATCTAGACTCGAAACTAAGTCGAGCTTGGACTATGGGCTCTAGAACACACACACATAAACAATAAACATACTTAGATACTTTTTTTTAGTAAATACATACACATTATACATAGAAACACCCAGCCTTATACAAAAAGACCAATATTTAAACTGAATCGAACCCACGATCGTGACAGTCGCATACATGTAAATGTATGAATTAAAGGTTAGTAATATTATAATTTGGAATTAAAAAGACGACGTTTAGGACTATTTATATTTATGACAAGTAATAGTTAAATTTATATTTCACTATCTCTAATGAAAAAACAGTTTTAGGTAGATAGGTAGATAGATTACACTCTATTTGTATATCAGGGTTTTACAGATAATATGTAACAGGAGATAATGTATCGTATTAATAGTGTACAAAGGGCTGCCTTATCACTCAAAGCAATCTCTTCCGGGCAACTCCAGGTTGGACTGGAGTTATTTTTACTAAACTGCTGGTAATCGTTGGCTTAAAGTAAAAGGTTGTCAATGCTTATCATCATTACATACATACACTACTCATTCGAGTACTCTATACATATAATACACCTACATACACATATACACAATAAATAATGTTTACATTTTATTTTAAACTAGCAGCGCCCCGCGGTTTCACCCGCGTAAGTCCCCGCGTAAGACCTACATAGTTTTATCGCAATCGGTTTAGTAGTTTTGGCATGGAAGAGTAACAAACATCCATCCATCCATCCATCCATCAAAATTTTCACATTTATAATATTAGTGGGATATACTTAGGTTTCTACAGACAGTTTTTTTTTTTTTTTTTCATATTATAGGGGGCAAACGAGCAGACGGGTCACCTGATGGTAAGTGACTACCGTCGCAAATAGACACCTGAAACTCAAGAGTCACAAGTGCGTTGCCAGCCTTTGAGATAGGAGTACGCTCTTTTCTTGAAGGTTTGAAGGTCTTATCGGTCCGGAAATACCGCAGGCGACAATTTGTTCCATAGATTGGATGTGCGAGGCAAAAAATTTCTGGAAAACCGCACAGTGGTGGATTGCCAATTATCCAGGTGATGGGCATGAAAGTTTTGTCGCGTTCAACGATGGCGAAACGTTGCGGCCGGTATAAGTCCGAACAATTGACAGCGAACAGTGACGTTTTCTCGAGAAATGTTAGCGCGGCCGGTATACAAGGCATCACTCGTACTATCATCGGCATAGCAATGAACGCTGCTGATTTGCAGCATATCATTGATATGCAGAAGAAGCAGCGTGGGTAATAGCGCACAGCCTTGTGGGACACCAGCATTCACAGACTTGAAGTCGGAGCATGCGCCGTCGACAACGACCTTGATGCTTCTGTCTGCGAGAAAACTGGTGATCCAGTTGCATTATTTGTCAGGAAGCCCATAGGAAGGAAGCTTCGAGAGAAGCGCTTTGTGCCAGACCCGATCGAAGGCCTTCGCTATGTCTAGACTGACTGACAACGCCTCCCCCTTGCTCTCGATCGCCTGTGCCCAACGGTCAGTTAGGTATACGAGAAGATCACCAGCTGAACGACCCCGACGGAAAGCGTATTGGCGGTCATTGAGTAGCTGGTGGTCTTCTAAGTACCGAAGGAGCTGGCGGTTGACAATAGATTCTATTATCTTGGAGAACAAGGTGGTTATGGCTATAGGTCTGTAGTTGGACGGATCCGAGCGGTCACCTTTTTTAGGGATCGGGTGCACTAAAGTTGTCTTCCATGAGTTCGGGACGATGCTGCGGGAGTAGGAGAGCCGATAAAGGTGCATTAAAACCGGTGCCAACCCTGGGGCACACGTCTTCAGCACGATGGGAGAGATTCTGTCGGGCCCATTCGACTTAGGAATATCGAGAGAAAGAAGTGCTTTACGCACTGAGCTTTGGAAGAAGCGGACTTCCGGCATACAGCTGTCGTACCGCGGTATGGTCGGCGGTACGTTTCCCCCGTCATCCAAAGTCGAGTTGGAAGCAAAAAGTTTGCCCAAGAAGTCGGCTTTCTCCTTAGCGTCGTGGGCCAACGAATTATCTTCCATTTGCAGGGGTGGAAGGGATGGTTTACTGAAATTTCCCTGGACAGCTTTGGTAAAAGACAAAAAAGCTCGAGTTCCAGAAGGGAGACCCACCAGTCTCTCAATAATTCTGCCGATATGCTCCGACTTCGCCCTGGCAATGTCTCTTTTGAAGGACCTGGAGGCAAAGTTGCCCATGTAGCATTATTGCTGATCTAGTATTGTTTTGAACATAGCTAACGCATGTGCTCGTCTGATAGCAGCAGGGAAAGCATTCCATAAATGCACAGGTTCCACAGTAAATGATTTATCATAAAAAATGTTGAAATATCCTCTATTTCCAGTCTCAAGTTTTCAATTGACTTTTTTGACAGTTTGGTTTGTTCTTGTATGTCATATAAATATTTGAGTAACTTGAGTATCGTATTGCGTCATTATCTCAGCAATAAACGTTAAAATAAGAAATTACATATAAATTTTAACTTCTGTTATATCTCATTAAAACAATCAAACGAGCAATATTCTCATGAATATGCTGTAATTTTTTTCTTAATGTTATTTTAAAACTTATACAGAAAAATCTATATATTTATTATAAACCTAAAAATGCTAGCTTTAAAAACAACATACTTGATTAATCAACGTAAAAACCATGGTGTTGTTTGTCACAGTAAACAAAGGATATGTTATCTAATATTCATACAAGGATAACGAATTCTCCTTGCATAATCAGGAAACATCAAATACAAACAACAACAATATGTCAGTTGCCAAGGTGACTTAAAACCACACGACGCGTAACGTTATGCGATTAATGCTGGTGGTTCCCTTCACTTTAAGTGCAAAGTATTCGTTATCAAAGTTTTCGTTATCCACGATTACAACAATCTCGCGTGAAGTGATGCCTCGTAGCAGTTTTGACAACTGAAAAATAAAATACAAATATATTTTCCTTTCAATGCAACGGTCTCTGACAAGTGCAAAATTTTGTGATTGAGTTTGATGAAAGCACAATACATAATACTTTTTAATTTTACACGCTCAAAAGATCCTTTTAAAGTTAATTACGATGACGTCATTGATTTAACAATGGATCTGCACAACTTTATATACAGAGTAAATACAGCTCTCCGGAGTGTGCTCTGTGATTGAAGCATGTTACACGTCCGGCTGGGGTCCATTTCCCAAAATGCATGGATTTAGGTTACATAGCACCACCCTTATTGATCCACTCTGATTTCAACAACATGAAGACCTACTTCGTTTAAGAGTTGATTAAAAACTGAACTCTGGTATCGATGTTTATAGGTACATATATTGTCATGGTTCAGCTGCTCTTCATTTAATCTATGCTAACATTATCGCCCATTGTAGTAATGCCGTTGCGATATTTCTATATATTAATCCTTTTTAAAGATTTTCACATGCCTTTGTCTGATTCGTTAACATTTTCACTAATATAATACAATAGTAAATACATATACCTATTAGGAAAATTATCAGTCATGGCTAATTCTCTTTCATCTTTTTTAAAGCTTGTTAGATTTTAGCACGTCTCAAGGTATTCCACTATCTGACACTTAATACGAAGAAGGGGTGCTTCCAGACTAGTAGCAACTTCTTCTGTTTTGCTTTGGAGAGAGATCCGTGTTCTTCCGACTAATGTTCTGCCGCGGCGGTAGTGACCCACATTTTCAAAAGCAGTATTTTATCTGGTTCCTCTGTTATTAGTAAAGTGAACAGTTTAAAAACGGCGAGGTCAATACTATTCATTACCGCCTCTCAATATGCAGGGGACTATTCCATAGTCATAGTCTTCATCCGATTGCTTATTTCTACTCTCAGTAGTTCAGTTGCTTTTACCTTAATTAACATGGATACGCATACATGAGTATCCGTTGTCTCTTTTTAAATAGCCTGCCAATTATTATTAATCGAGCACTACACTTATACGCTTCAGGAATATAAACATACAAAATGAAAAAATAGTTTATGCGAAAAGTACAAAAAAAAATACATGCTTCAAATTGTTACCGAAATTAGGGTTAAATCTATATAACCTTTGTTGTCATCAGAGTTATTAGAAAACTTTACTGTTCTAATGAAATAAATCGTGTTAGTAACATGTGACCTATTTCAGGAAAGGATATTCTTATTGATTTAACTTGTTGGTGACGATCCAAAATATTCATGCGGTATTAATGGCATCACAACAGCACAAACATTGGCCAGAGAATAATAGGTGGTATACTTTGCGCCAGTATTTGTCGCTTCGCAAACAGTGACATGTGCGAAGCGGAAACTAGGACACAGTCCCCTATGTTTACATTGCGCGAAATAGGTAAGGTTTGTGTTAAAATCATGATATTTTAGCGCCGTGGTACAAATAGAATTTTGATTAATTTTATGTTTATCGAAAAAAGCTTGTAATAATTCAGTTTCTATAATTCTAAGAATTCAAGCAATTTTAATAACCCTCAGCTAAATAGCAGCTACTGTCGTCTATGGAAATTAATAATAAATATTACTGTCACTGACGAATAAGATATATATTTGACGGAGGGGTATGATCATTATCCTCAATAGGGCCCATAATTCCTCACTTTCTAACTGCGGGCGTTGATAGGTAATGTTGGAGCAATGAAACAATATAGTTGATTCGATTAAATTATAATGTCCAATCAATTTACAATATAGATTATTACAAATAGACACACGACTATTCGACCGCTCTTTCCAACTGCCGCACAAGAAGTGTCGGGCTCGCCTTTAAACATTGACTCCGTGAAGCGCCGACAGGTGGGACTGGCGTTGCGAATACGACGTAATTGCGACATATTTTTGTTGATTATTAATCCAACTGACAGAAATATTCAAAATCTAAGATTTATTTATAGATTGACTTAAAATGAATTCTGAAATTGACTATTAAAATTAAACAAGATTTATATTAATACAATCCTGAGGAATATGTGTCAGAAATGTGTCCATAGTGGACACATTTCTGACAATTTCTTTCAAGAGGTAAATCCAAAAACAAAAGGCATTATCATTGTTAAAAGACATCAGTGACTATAAAAAAAGAATATGGGGCTATATCTACTTTTGTTTTTATTACACTTTATCAAAGTCGTAAAACTTACACGTGAGATATAAGCAAGGATATCATTATTAAGTCTGTGTAACGTAGCCAATCCACTTCTTTTTCTATGTCTAATTAAATGGATCAATCGTTTGTGGATAATCTTCTACTCTCTAGAATGTGATCTGATATCAAAAGATTTAAATTGAATACTGTAATTTTTTTTTTAATTGTGACACGTCAGAGTGACCTCAACCCGCCTGATGGAAAGCTAGAGTGAGGTCCAAAGACTGAGGACCACCATTATAGATACGGATGATACTATAATGGTGGCCCTCAGCTTGACGCTTTAATAAAACGAGTTTTCGCGCAGTTATCGAAATTCAATCGTAATCATTGCTGTTGTTAGTATACGATAAAGATAGGATAAAGAAAAAAGAAAAATAAATGATGACAATTTTTATTTATAATACTAAAATTTGTCAATGAGTCTTAACCAAAAAAACGAACATCGATTGACAAACGGAAGATAAAAAGGTAGAAAACTAGTTTGTCTTTACCTGAGGATAAAACAGATTTTATAACTTAAAGCTGTTGTATTTCGTCGCATCGGTTTTCATGGTCGTAGTTAGACTAACCCCTTATTGCTCTAAAAAGATTATCACCATCGTCTATATATTTTTCGCAGATCCTGAGTCCCAAGAACGTGGAAGGACTAAGATAGCCCAGGCTAATACCTTCTTCAAATAGTAGTTAGGCTCGTTGTTGCTGGAGTTCTGTAACTTGAGTGGTGTCATGACGATTCCAGTCCTCACTGTAGTTACCTGTGCAACATGGCAAAATTGAAAGGTATATATAACTAATTTTTTTAGCTTTATTTAATAAAATATTAAAATGGATTGCAAGTCCCATAAGTTCAAATATTAAAAGAATCCAGATAAATGTATGTGGAGGAACGGGTGGTATGTCCCTCCAACACAAAGGGAGGATCCTCCGACCAGGCGAGGTGATCATGCCTGGCGGGCCGCGGCCCAACGGTTGATGTTGGGAAGTTGTATATATACTAATCGGCGCGAGAACTCTCATAGCGCGATGCAGGATTAGTAGGTTGTAGATGATGTTGAGTATATTTCTTTTTACTGTATGTGGAAGTCGCCACAATGTACCTAAAGGTTGCACCTTACATTAACATAATTTTTTGGTTTGGTTCTTCTCAATTGCTTATTCCATTTTTTGTAGCGAGGATGTTTGGAATTTCAATGTCTCGTTTTGATGACGGTCGATGAGTGTCGAAGTTTGCAGAAATAAAACGGAAAGAGACCAGCATTTCCGAAATCGGCAAATAACGCATCAGTCAAGCTTCATGATCGCTTGTCTGAAGATGACGGATGGGACAGTTTTATAGTTCTCCTTGGAGTTTAAGACAACCATGAAATACCAGATTGACTACGGTCTTACTCTGCTTCTAAAGTTACAGTTTAATGCTTACCCACAAATGCTAATCCCAATGAACAACGGTTGTAACCTTCTGTATGTCCTCCAGCTACCTTCCATCCCACGGCCTTCGTACACCCTACCATCGCTGCCGATTAGGAAGTTGTACCTGAGAAATAAAAGTACACAATGACGCTACGAGCTCGGCCTTTTTGTTTATTGTGTTTCAGCGAAAACCCCTATATAGATAAACCTACAAAGCAAAACTTTATTTAAAAATAAAATTTAATCCAAATCGTTTTGCCGTTCCTGAGATACATTAAAGATATACCTACTTTAAAGAATGGCTCGTTTAAAGTTTATTGATTACGAAGTAATTAATCGGACAAAACCTCGTATTAGTCACTTTGATATTAACAAATCATTATTTATAATAATGTAAATATATTAAATAAATTTGACTAACTAATTTAATTTTATCAATATATTAAAAATTTATACGTAGTAACGAATCCATTTTAAAACCACACTTGCCGCAGGAGTCCGTAATCGCGGCTTAATATCGGATTTGTGTACGAACACCAGTATTCCGCATCATTAACATTTTTGTAATTGACACACAAAATCTTTATCTATGAATATGAGTCAAGTGGGTGAAGTGGCCCTTCCAAGTGTTGAGGTTCGATTCCCACATGGGACAAAACAGTTGTCCCTAGTCTGGATGTTCTTTATGTCCATTATTTAAATGTTTGGAAAGCACCCTGCGACGCAGGAATCAGTACTAGTGTAGGTGTTGTCGAAACAAAATAAATTTCATGTTTATTCCTAGTGCTAGCAATATTGGCAGAATGCGAGCAGGGATTTTATTTCGATGACATGGGTGGCGTGTACAACAATGAAAAAAAGTAACTACACATACACACGCGTGTCTTTCAAAATCAGTCTATGTTAATAGAAAGATATATTCTTCTATATACATTCTTTTTATATATATATATATTTAAACGATTCGTTTTGCTTAGGAACGCGTCATAAGGCCACTATTGGGTCAGATGTACACTTGTACCAGATCATGTATGACGTACCTCTTCCTCCTCTTCCGTTTCAACACTGTGTACTTTGATATTCAGAGAGATGAGCACAGAAACAGTTTGCAGGCACCTGGCGTGCTTGAGCAAAAAAAAAGTTTAATAAAAAGCATAGTTTGGTCGCTTGAAAATAGAATATGTTAGTCATATCAATTACCAAAATACTTACGCAATATCATAATTGTAATTAGCATGGTAATGGAACTGTAAGCGTCTCATTTCAGGGGCACAAAGAATAAATCTGTGGCATCTTCGGCTCCATGTGTCATATATGATAACGAGTTGCAAAGGCTTGGCAAGATCAGTTTCCTCAGAGTTACTGTAGTTTTTTGCCTTTCACGTGTCCCTAGATTTAAACCCTGTGGACAAGAATTTGGTAAGTTTCAGTAACTTCAACTTCAAAATTATTACGAAATTATATGTAAATAATTACGATACGTAGAATAAACTTTAGGAGGATGAAAAAACTTAACTATTTAACGAATAAAAATGGAGAGCATTATTTTAGTAATTTGTTAAAGCAATAATGGTTTTTAAACTTTCGTGACTTTGATACCTATTAGATGTATAATTCGGGACTTAAACGCGATAATATTTAAAAGATACAATACCTCTTGGTTACCCGACGTTTCGATTGAATTGCACCGATCGTGGTCACGAGAAGGCTGAATATGACTGACTGAATGATTGTTAAAGACATAAAAATTTTCATTAAAAGGTTAATTCCATGTATTTTTTTAAGTTATTTTTACGTTTTCTCCAGATAATAGTGATCTAATTTCTTACTTGCCCTAATTGCAGCCTAGTTCTAAAAGTCAGCTAATCATAGGCTACCTTTTCATACCTACTTTTAACTGATATCAAAAAAAGGAGGAGGGTCCCAGCTCATCGGATTGTTTTTCCTTACAGTCTGTTATGCTCTCTATGCTAGCTTTCAATAAGAGGTCAGTACTTACAACTGTACTTCCTTTGACTTCAGGAACATCTGTTCCAACATTTCTTGGTATCTCGGTAAAGTAAACAATAAGCAGGATACATATCCTAAATACTGCCATCGCTGCAGTATTTTATATTCTCAACCGTAACAATCTGGAAGAATGTTATTTAAGTCGGATTTAGCACAGTAGCTTCATCACTCATAATTATAATATAATAAGTCTGTGCTATATTGCACCACTATTCAGACTAAATTACTAATACTAGTTTCAAAATAAGCATAGCTTGAACTTCTCAGGAACAAACGCACTAGCATTTTCTTTGTATCCAATTATTTATAAAATCTCCCAGAACAATGCTAATGAAAATGTTTCATTTAATGCATTTCAATATCTACACGTTACGAGCTAACGAGTGGCTTACTCAATTTAATATACGCACGGGAGCAGTGTTACGTTCCCAATCAGTGGAGAGTACAAATCATCATTCCAATTCTGAAGCCAGGTAAAAATTCAGATGATCCTAACGGCTACAAACCAATCGCTCTATTATCTGTCCTACTGAAAGTCTTTGAGCATCTAGTCAAAAATCGGTTAGAATGGATGGTGGAATCAAGAGATTTACTTCCAAGTTCTCAGTTCGGGTTTAGGAAAGGACTCAGCACCATGGATAGTGTAGGAATACTTTACAGAAAACAGATATCCGTATATCCCTATCCCAAAGTGAATCGGTGGTCGCTGCATTCTTCGACGTAACTTCGGCTTATGACAACGTTCTTTTTCCTATTCTCAGGCAAAAATTGCAAGAGCTGGGAATCCCAGCGAGGATGGTACAATGCATATGTCAAATGATTATGTCACGTTCACTGGTTCTTAGAGTCCAGGGGGGAGAGTTCGGGCAGTGAATGGTGTGGAAAAGACTACCGCAAGGCTCCGTTCTAAGCCCTTTGCTATACAACTTATATACTGTGGAGTTAAGTTCATCTCTTAACAGCCCACATACTACAATATGCTGATGACCTGGCTCTGTATGTGAACAACCTCTCTACTACCGACGCGGCCACATCCGTTTCGGTTTCCCTGGGGTCTCTAAACCAGTGGTTACTTGACCACGGACTGAGTCTCTCTGCTCCAAAGAGCACGATAGTTATATTCACTAGGAAGAACAATATTCCACCAGTGGACATAAACATTCCAGGACATAACATCCCGGTGAATGTAAAAGCAAAGTTTTTGGGCGTATACTTGGATGGAAAACTATCGGGTACTTACCATCTGAACTACTTGGCTAAAAGGTGTGAACGGGTTATCCCTATTTTGAAAACACTGTACACTGTTTGAAGTGGTGGGGAGCTCACTCTTACACCATGAACCTGATTTATAATGCCCTCATTCGTAGTGTAATGGACTATGGAGCTTTTCTATTAGCTCCATGCAACAAAGGGGCACTTACAAGCCTAGACAGAGTTCAATCCAGGTGCCTTCGGATTATTATTGGGTGCATAAAGTCTTCTCCAATAAATACCTTGCAAGTTGAATGTGCTGAACCCCTTTTGGAGTTAAGAAGGCAGTATTTAGCAACCCGTTACATATACCGTTTATTATGTAGAAATTCCCATCCCCTCATAAATAAATAAAAACTTTTAAATTCCCTTATTAATTCTACTCAGTATTAGAGACATAAAGATATTCCCTTAATACTAAAAGCGTTACACTCCTTTGATGATTTTGATTTCCCCTTAATAAGTTTTGATAGGCTTCCCTTATATAATTATGAATTTGAAGTACTATGTTTCAAACCAAATATAAATTTTAATATTGGCATATCCAAAGGGAGCAGTTTTGCTGGGGCAACATTTAATGCTTTGGTAAATGTAAAATGGCTTGACTTTCAAAGATTTTACACTGATGCCTCAAAATTGTTACAGGAAAATGTCACGGGTGCTGCTGGTTATTATCAAAACTCCAAAATAATTCTTAAATTCAAATGCCCCAAGAAATCCTCAGTATTTACAGGCGAGTGTGTAGCTATATTAGAGGCCATTATATATTATTATACATTCGCATAACATTAACAAGGCTGTAACTTTCACTGACTCTTTGAGCTGTCTCAAGGCCCTAGAACAGAACCCTTACAAGAGTAGACTACACAGCTCTCTTATTTTAGTAATAAAGAAGCACCTCTTCAACTGCTTCATGAGACAATCAACAGTCCAGTTAGAGTGGATCCCAAGCCATTCCGGCATTAGTGGAAATGAGTTAGTAGATATGTTGGCAAAAAATTCCATTTCAGCACCATCTGTAGACCTTAAGCACTACAGTAATCATGGCTATGCCTTACTGGCCCTGCCCAAAAAGATACTATTGTCTTCATGGCAGTCCCAGTGGACTGACTCCAGCAAAAAGAAAGGCAAATACTATTATGCAGTTCAACCAAACATTATTTCAAAACCTTGGTTCTACCAACACAAAAAAAAATCAAAACCTGTAATATCTGTTATCTGCCGACTCCGCTTGGGCCATTGCTGTTCTCCAGTGTTTTTACAAAAAAATCGGATACGGGACTCCTCTTTGTGTGAATGTGGTCTAGATGAGGGTACCCTAGACCATATCTTTTTCGATTGCCCCCGTAATAATTCTCTTCCCAACCTGTATAGTCAATTAACAAAATTGAATATTCCACTGCCTATAAACTTTGCCTGTCTTCTAACCCATTTTTCCCGACCATTGCTTTTAATCCTTATGTCGTTCATCCGTCGCAATACTATCAGACTCTGATCTGAATCCGTGTTGTGGTAGCTAGTGCTGGTGTGGTGTTTATATATACAGTACTGTTATATATATATATTTATTTAATTACTACAATTTTATCTTTAAGAAAAGTGTATAAAAAGTAAGTGTACGAGTATTCGTAATATTTGTTTCAGTGTACTAACTCCAAAACAAAATTCGCAACGAGTCCAATTTTGACAGAACCAGTGTTTGCTCGCTCATTACACACACTTCAGCTCACGACTGACATTGGCAGAATTGTCGACATCGGTATCGCTTGCCATTAAAGAAAAATAGAATAGACATACTTTTATATTTTCGTACTGTTGTAACGATACTTAGTAATTCGGAGTTATTGATCACTACATTTTATAAAACAAAGTCCCTCGCCGCGTGTGTCTGTCTGTTCGCGATAAACTGAAAAACTACTTAACGGATTTTCATGCGGTTTTCACTAATAGACACTGTTAGACAGAGTGATTCATGAGGAAGGTTTAGGTGTATAATTTATTACGATTTTCTGTAAATTGATTGAAATATCATGCTGATTGTTGAAGATGTCTCTGCTACCCGTGCGAAGTCGGGGCTGGTTGCTAGTAAATAAATATAGAACTATTCACAATAAGTCTTACCTCGATTGTCCTTGTTCTTACCCTGTCAATAACAATAATTTTTAATTGCCTTAAATACAGTGATGCATCTCAGCCGACCCGCTTGTCACAAGCTTGGTGAACTACTAAACTTCAAATATGACTAGGAGCGATATTTAAACCTATTCCTATCTACCAACATCTGTTTTAGGCCAAATATTACGGCCTTCACATTAGGGTTTAGCGCCAATGTATGGAAAAAAAATCATCGAATTGATTGCGAATACCTGCAAAAACTTGCATTATGATAATTATATGTAAGTTTATAATTTTGGTAAATTTTTTGACAAAAAATAATCACAAGGAATGCAGTGAGGTTAGTTATCATGCGACCGACCGTTGCCATATTCTCTTTAGCCATGCTATGGCAACTTGGAACATAAAAGAATTACACTTTTTTTATTGACTACAGTGCCATCCCAAGGATAGATACCGGAACTAAAATTACTGTTACAATATTTAAAGACCAATGGCCAAAAATTATCTCATTATTTTAAAATGCACATAAATATTATTTAAAGCAATTTATTGTTTATTTTGAGATTTTACAAATATCTAAATGTTCCAATAAAAGCCGGCGTTAAATCTAATTTTTAAAAGATTATCAACGATCTAATAGCCGTGAGCCAGTCAACCTCTTGACAGGCAGGAACGTCTTGGCGCTTTCTTGGACGAAGTGTGAAAATGAGCTTTATATGAGTGTCATAAAGCTCATTTTTGCACTTCATCAAATTGTCGACTGTCAAAACTGTCGCGTATTTCTCGGCAATCAAACCGTGTTATCCTAACTTGTCATTTTGACAGATTACAGAATACATGCGCTTTTTTGTCGATGGTGTTGTTTTGTGTGTTTTAAAGACAAAATATATTCGCGCCTTTTTTCACTTCACAAATCGAAGAGCGCTACTGTCGCTGAAGTGCAACAAGTGAGCTCTTACCTGAGTGTCATATTTCACTGTTGCTGAATTGCAACATTATGGTGGGACTAATTATGACAACATAACCCACAATATCAAAACACAATATCTTTATTTTTAGGCTGTCTCGACGGAAAATGACTTCACTTATGGAGTCTACAAGTGACGCTGAATCGTTCGACATATTTTTCGTTTATGTGCACTCATCTTTTATGTCAGACAATTTATAGTATGGACGGCTGCCAATGGTGCCGATTCTATTGTACACTCGACTAAACTAAAACCTGACTTAATTTCTTCATATGAAATCAACCTTGTATTCTTCGTAATAAGGTCTATTTGTTACTGGCATCTATTTCTCAGCGCCACTAAATTTCACTAAAACCTGTCAACGTATACTCAACTTTATTTCCACGCAGCGCGAGAATCCATTTATTCAAATGCTGTATAATTGCCGTATAAAAACTTGTTCAAAACGAACTAAGATGACGTTATTTTAATCGACACCTACGAAGACGCTTACTAAAAACACAGAGCAAAAGAGATGGCATTCAACGGATAGCGGCTCTCGCTACGTGGTATTAAAGTTTATTTAAGCGTATCAGACTTTAGTCGACAAATAAATTGCTTATTTCGATAGCAACATATATTAACTTCTTGTTTCAATTTGAAATAAGACCTTGTTTCGAAGTGTACAAAGTTTACATCTTATATGAAGAAAATTTATTGAATTTTAATTTAGCGAGTGAAGTAACAGAATTGGGACCATTGTACGATTTAAAATTCGCATTTGTAAATAACAAAATATTGCATATGAAATATCTAAAACCACTTAAAATTCTATACAAACAACAATTTGTTCACCAACACACAATAATATTAATTAAAAATACAATTGTAAGAATAAACAATTTTTTTTTAATGTTTGGAACTTATTAATATTAGGTTGGCAGCACTTCACTTATATTGCAAATGGCTGCGTATGAGTACCGATTGCCGGTTTCTTGTGCTTTTCTTTTTGCAATAAAAGTTTTGGTTGTTCTATGTGTAAAACTATCCGTTACTTGAATATAAAAATCGGAGATTAGTCATAAACATACATTAATTAGCTAAAGTATAAAATTCTCATGTTAAAACCAATAAAACAAGAAACAGGGAACAACAAAACACATAGACACACCGTATAGGTAGGTACCTATATATTGTTCAATTGTATATATATACCTATATTATATTAGTCTTCGGTATCTGACCACTAGGCGAAATTTTGTGTTGTCAATAAAAAGAAGCAGAGCTGCTTGTCTATATCCTATATACTATTGTAGTCTTTGTCTTTAGCAATGACCTTTGGGGCGCGGCCCGCCAACCGAACTTACGTCAACTGTCATCATAAGACAACCAAACACACTCAAGTGAAAATTAAAATCGCCACATAGAAAAAATTAACTAGAATTGAAATAATTGTCACTTGGCATTCCTTTGGCTCTCTGACACATAAATATACTCATTGGCCTTAAAGTATAATTTTGTTTTTTTTTTTGCTGCAATTATTCGCCTTCATCTCAATTCTTTTATATGTAGCCAGTTACCGTATAAGATCGCAAAATATTTGGTTAATTTTGGAATGTTTGGTGAGGCTACTATTCCCGTCCTTCCCCTCTCCCCCTCTCCTCCCCTCTAATCCCCCTTTCCCGTTTTCCCGCTCTTCCCCTATTCCCACCTTAAAGGGCGTCAACGCACTTGTGACTCTTGAGTTACAGGTGCCCATGGGCGGCGGTAGTCGTTTACCACCAGGTGACCCGTCTGCTCGTTTGCCCCCTATACCATTAAAAAAAAACAGACAGGGTGGGGCACTTTGTTTTATAATTTGTAGTGATTTAATAGGTTCAAGGTTCTATCGCTGTTCACTGACAATACTGTCCTTCATGGAGGCGGTTTCCACTTGGTCAGGCGGAAGATGTGGTGTTGCCAGGGAGCAGAAATGATTTACGCCCAATTAAAATTTTATATTTGTTTTGTATTTTTTTTGGTCTACAATATTATGTTCTTGTTTTTATTTCTTTATTTATTATTTTCAAGTGAAAATTTAGGTGTCTGTGTGCCAAAATAAATGTTTTTCTTTCTTTCTATTTGCATTTAAATAACTGGCCTGTTGGTCTAGTGGTTAGCGACCCCGACTGCTGAGAGAGGTCGTGGGTTCGATTCCCACCCAGGACAAATAATTGTGTGTTGAGCATGATCATTTGCTCTGTGTCTGGGTGTAATTTAAGTATGTTTATCAGCATCTGGTTACCATAGAACAGGCTCTGCCTAGTTTCGAATCAGACAGCCGTGTGTGAGATGTGTTAAGTTATTATTATTATTATTAATAAACCGGACTTTTTCAATATCAGGCTTTTTTTGGATTGATTTTCAAGTTAGTTATTGGAACACACATTACGTCGTCAAAAATGATAATTGGGTACTTCCGCAACTCATGTCACCGAAAAGTTTCTATATCCAATGTAACAAAAGATTATTCCAATAAACACTTAAGAAGAAAATATGCACCTATGATGTTTTTAAATGAAACAACAATAAACAATCTTTCATTTTTCTTTTTTCAATTCCTTTATTTATAATCTACGATTGGTGATTGGGCACAGTCTCGTAGTGGGCATTTGGAAGTTCGAAAAATGCAAACCTCAGTTTCTTCTTGTATAAGCAAGGTTTTTATTGTTTAAAAATGATACAGTAGAATATTTTATGGCTCGCTTCAACCGGTTGTTATAATTGTGTAAAAAAAAGTATCTGTGTGTCCAATTCACACATGGCAGAAGTGAAACTGAAAAGTAGCTTACCAGAGAATGAGATATAAAAAGTAAAATCAACACAAATAATTTACTAATGTTAATAAATTTAATATTAGATAATTTCTATAATAGCATTATTATATTCTATGATCGTGACCGTGTTTCTCTCCATGATGAAATTCGTGAAGATCAGTCCTAAACTGCGATCACTGAGGAAAATGTGGCTACTGTTAGGCAACTAATTGAAGAAAACCGGCGTATCACCTATGAGGAGACTCGAGGACATTTGGACATTGGTATGAGGCAAATTCAAATAATCTTACATTAACATTTAAAAGTTAGAAAACTTTGTTTCCACTGGATTTCTCATGAACTCGCCCCAGAACGAAAACGAGACTCGTGTTGATTAGTGTTAATAAATGTTGTTAAAGTACGATCACAGACGTTCAAATGCTGTGTAAACATATTTGTGACAGGAGTTGAAACATGCATATATTGCTACATGGCGGAAAGAAAGCAACAGTCTTCTGTATTTATTTGATTTACTATTGTATGTGTTCGAAGGTGACAAACCAACAAAATTGAGGCAAGTGAGAAACGTAGGCAAAAAAATTATTGCCTTTTCTTTCTCCCGGACGGGTCCAGTCTGCATGATCCCACTTGAAAAACAAAAGACAGTTAATGCTGAGTGGTGCACCACCATTTGTTTGCCCAGTGTCTTTGAAAAAGAAAAAGCGAAAAACGACCAAGAAGTCGCATCCTATTGCACCATGACAATGCTTCGGCGCACACCGCGAACAAGACAAAGTCATATTTGGCTTTTGAAAATGTAAAGCTATTGACCCATCCCGCACAGAGTCCAGACCTGGCACCATGCGATTTTTTTATTTTCCCGAAAATTTAAGATTTGATGTATAGTGCATGACGTAGGTCGTGACGTAGGCTGTCACGTATAATGTTATGGAATGTAACTTATTATGTTTCAACTGTAACTACCGAGATTATAAATATAAATTATTATAAACGATAATGTATTTACTAACTTTTAAACTTTCGCGTTCCATGATATAATATTATCTACGTATGAACGCGTTAATTCCCGTTCATACGTAGATAATATTAGATAATGTATTTAATGGAAAATAATCATAGTAAGTTAAATATCAAATAATGAAATAAAATAATATAAATTGTATAATTAATATTGTAACTCGTATTAAATTATGCAAAAGTGTAATTGAAACTGTTATTATTAAGGAATAAATAAAAGGCTATAATATTAATAATAATCATAGTAAGTAAGACTAACTAATTATCAAATTTTATGTAAAAGACAAAAATTTCTTGACGAATTTTTATCTTTAATAATTACGGGGATGATGTAGTGCATGACGTAGGTCGTGACGTAGGCTGTGACGTATAATGTTATTAATCGGAAGTTTATAGATCCCTAGCATTCCTATAAGTGAATAATACTGTGATATCATAGATACGTAACAGACTAGTATGATAACCTAGATTAATTCCTATATAAGCTCATGTATTCAATCATAAAATATAGTTATTCTTCAGTTCTAATAAGAAGTGGTTTCTTTCCAATCGGAGATAATCTCCACGTATTTCAGATGAGAGGTATGACATTTACCATGACAGCTTTCAACCAGCACGTGAAAAATATACCCTTAGACCAATGGTCCTCATGTTTTTAATAATGGTTTGACCGCATGAAAGTGTTTAAAATGTAATACAGAATACTTCGAATGAAGCAAATATATTATGCAAAACTTTCAGTGTACCCCCACGTATCGGGTAAAGTCAGGAAGAAAAACACATTATGCATGTGCTATTCTTGTACTGATAAGTAAAAGTTACGCAAGGACCCCGCTATTTACTTCATCCAGCGATGAATGGAATTATGGTTCCGTAATAAAATACACCAGACACTTAGGACAGTTTTATCATCATTATCTTACCATTGAGTCATCACCGAAGTAAATGCTGTTAGGAATCTAAACCAGCTTTTACCCTTAGACAGCACTGGGTAACTATTTTGGTAGACCTTGTCACTACCCACAAGTGGAGATACACAGATTTCTAATATAAGCTAGAGGTCATTTGGAGCCTAATTACGAACTCAATATCCTCATATATTTTGTAGTTGTAATTGATGACATCCCGGTTTATAAACTGTTCCACTGCTAGGCAATTTTATAATTACCAAAAAACCATTATGAGGTATGTATGTGTAGGCTGCAAATACGCAGGTATTTCCAGAGGTGACAGTCTACAAAATCAAGAGTAAGAAAGAAAACATGGCGAAAACTGGAGTGAAAACCTCTAATATTTTTCAAAAGTTTACTAATTCCCTCAGACTTAGACAATTCTAAAGATTACATCAATCTGTCACTACTGTACCTTGTGAAGAACCAGGAAACAAATATTGTTCATATTCTGTATAATGTAAATATAGTGAGTGACTAGTCCAATTTTTCTTCTTTGTTTAATTAAACGAATCCAACGTTTGTAGATGATTTTCTAATATCTAGAATGTGATCTGATATCAAAAGATTTAAATGAAATACCATTTTTAATAAAACAAGTATAAAACGCAAAGCAGTAAACACAATTGTCAAATTCAACCATAATCATTATTATTGTTACTATACCATGAGGATAGGAGAAAGAAAAAAAATATGATCATAATTTTTTATTAAAAATACCTGCCTGTCCACAGCTGTTCTTAATCAAAAAAGAAGAAAATATGGTCGACAAACAGAGGAATAAAAGGTACAGAAGTAATTTGTCTTTTCCTGTTTATTGAAATGTGTATTCACTACCACTATATTACAAAGATATTTGATGAAACCATCCAAAGGATAAAATATCGTTTACAAAGTAAAACCTTATCTTAATACAACATTTTATCTAAATGGTTTGAGCCGTTTCCAAGATATCTGAAATAGATGTTTTAATATATTCAAGAATTACTCGTTTAAGGTTTTTAGATGTAACTAATCGGAGGTAAACTCGTACCAGTCAGATTAATATCTAAATAAATAAATAAAATAAATTTGATTAACTAATTAAATTTTATCAATATATTTAAAATGTAATACGTGAGTCCGGAACCATTGTTTAATCACACTTGCCAAAGGAGGCTGTAGTCGCGGTTCAATATCGGTTATGTATGAGAACGCAAGTATTCTGCATTTATAGTAATATTTTTGTTATTGATTCAAAATAAACTAAAAAAAATCCTATTTTTGCATTATTGCCGATATATACTAGTATCTCCACAAAATCATTATCTATCTATAGTACTAAAGGGGGTAAAGTGGTAGCCTCGCCACTAGGCCGCACCGAGTATCGGGCGATCGATTCCCGCACGATATAAAAATACTTGTCCAAAGTCTGGGTGTTCTTTGTGTTCGTTATTTAAATCTTTCTTAAGTCTTTCGTAAGTTTTTTATGGAATAGGTGGGCAAACGACCTGACGGGTCATCTGATGGTAAATGACTAGAGATGCCCATGGGCACCTGCAACTGAAGAGTCACAAGTGCGTTGCCGGCCTTTAAGGTGGGAGTAGGGGAAAGGGAGGAAGGGAAGAGGGAGAGGGGGAGGAAAGGGTTTGGGCCTTCGGAAACCTCACTCACTAGGCGAAAAGCAATGCAAGCATTGCTTCACTGCCGGTTTTCTGTGAGGCCGTGGTATTACTCCGGTCGAGCCGACCCATACGTACCGAAGCATGACTCTCCCACCAAGTCGTATTCATTCCTAGCGCTAGCAATATTGGCAGAATGCGAGCAGGGATTGTATTTCGATAATATGGATGTTAAACAATGAAAAAGGTCACATCACGCGCGTGTCTATCAAAATCAGTGTATATTAATAGAAAGATATCTTCTTCTAAATTAATTCAGAAAATATATTAAAATTAAAATATATACTGAAAATGCCTAAAGATTTTTTTCTTATTAACTAAAGAAGATAAATGTTTTGTTTTGAAAATATTTGGTTTTCCTACCAACGTAAAAACGGAACGAAAACTTCCATCTTTCGAAACTATGGATCTCGCAAAGGTGCAATTAAATTGAGGGCATGATCAAAGTCGAACTGAATAAAACAGATCTTTTGAAAGGGGCAATTTATGTGCCACGTGGTAATTTAGCCACCAGTTTAGTACTTGGGTATCATTTCTGGATTTGGCAAATGCATTTTAGTCTCCTCCAGTTAGAGACTAAAATGTATTTTTCTCGAAAAGTGTATGGGAGGACACGGGCTGCTCTTGTCTGATCCATCAACGATGAGGTAGTCGTTATAACTTTCCGCCCGTAACGTGCCATCTCGATATTTTTTTTTAAGTGATTTAATTCGTCACAATCTCAAAAAACACTCATTTTATTACAACGCTTTCTTTCACTTGTAACTAACTATATTATGTAAACATATTGGAAGTCAATTTTAACCTACATCATAATTGTAGTGTCGAAATGAAACTTTGGATGTATTTACTATTTTACTTTGTACTATTTGTAGGTAGTTTCGAAGACAATACCACAGATAATATAATACTATACTAGTACAGATACCTCATCCCATACAACAAAACGCGACCTTCCTAACTCGGGCCATTTCGCGGGCTCCGCGCCAATTAAGGCGCTAGATGCCGCTAGCAGCGCGATAGCTATGGATAGCTAGAGCCACCTAGCGACGAAATGGATTTATTTACCTACTAATAAACGCGCAACCAATAGATGGCGATAATTATACTTTATCAAATTTAGGATGATAATTTTGACAGCTCACGGTAGGGATGCGGTAGTGTATAATTGTTATTAAACCTATTCAATTATCGATTGTTATTATCATATATCTTGGAATCGATAGTTGCATGGTTATGCTGTATGGTCGATTATACATTTATAATACAAAATGAAGTCTTTCCTATTCAGTTTAATAAAAAATAATAATATTACTATAAATGATCACAGAAATAAAATGAAACGAGAAATAAGAAGTTTCTCCAGTCATCCGCAGTAACGTTTCCACAGGCATTTTGCAAAATAAAGTCAGTACTTTCTTACTCGTAAACAGTGGAGATATGTTGTGTTTGGCTGCATGGCCTAAAAAATAATAATAAAACTTAAGAACCTATTTAATAAACTTAGGTACTTAGTATAATTACAAAAAAGAGCACAAATCCGTTTGATGGCTTTGTACATTGACCTACGTATGTTGTACTTATATTGTTTTACGAAATTGAATACTTACTAAAAATACTATGATTTCGATTATTCGGTTGTTCGTTAGGCGTGGCACTTCACTAAGTGGGCGGTCTTACATATTTAATAAAAAAGTAATAATACCACTATAAATGCTCACAAGAGTTAGCCAAGAATAGCAGGGCTGCCTGAGACTCGGGGCCTGGTCATTCTGTTTGCTTTCATTGGGGGCAAAGTCACAGGCACATAGCTAGTGGCAGGAACATTACGCATTATTAACAATATTTCAAGAAAGGAAGTAAAATAAATAACTTAATAGTGGAAAAAGGATCATGATTGCTGATTCACTACGGTAGCGGCGGCACGGCAATACTATCTATACAATATTGTATCTTTATACAAACGGTCGGATTGCGAGACATACCTACACGCCTCGAGTTCGGTATACACTCGGTACACAAACAGTCACGAATGCACCGTAGTGACCAACAAACGGTGTGATGGTTTTTAAGCAGTAAGCGTGCGATTTGTGTATTTCATTGAAATAAATACAAATACTTCCTTGATACGGCAAAGAGTAATTATACACTATATTGTGCTGTTTTTGGTTGCTGGAATTCTTCAAAAACGCACCCAGGGATAACATTTTTTAACCTACCTGGAAACTCCGAAAGTATAAGTAAACTATAAAATAATTTTTATATACCTACTAGAACGTAATTTGTTTCTTTTTTAATAGGTAGGCATTTCGCTTTTTCCAACGAGTAAAATACCTGGATTAATAAATAAATAAGTCGATAGGGTGACAAAAGTGACACACGATAGACCTACCAACGCTCGCGTTAAAAAAAACTAGTAGGTAATTTCCTAGGCTAACTATTTACTCATGTATTTAACTACTTACAAATATTATTATGAAATAATTATGAGAGTAAAAAATGGTAGGTACCTGGTAAGATTTAGAGTGTGTTATTTTATTACATCTAATAATAAAAAATCAGGACATGTATTTTTATTGAATACTTCTCATTTCATTCACAACGAATTTAATTTTTTTAAATAAAAATTAGTTGTCTGTAAAGTCGGTTTACGGAAGATAGTTGAACGTGACAACGTCTTAAGAAAATACTGATGGAATGGTTGCATTTTTCAAAAGAAAATTTTAATTTTATTTGTTTGATAGATATTTTGTATGGATATAGAGAAGGAAGTAAATTTAAATCACAATTGAATTGATCAAGTTACATTTATTAGTACGCATAAATACAATAAGTTAAATATCACACATGTTTAAAAGTTGTAAATAAAAGTTAAATAAAAATACTTGTAAAAACTATGTACATTGTATTGCTTTATAAATATCACACTCCTCCGTACCCGAAATTGCTTTATAAATATCACACTCCTCCGTACCCGAAATTGTTTTATAAATATCACACTCCTCCGTACCCGAAATTGCTTTATTAACATCACACTCCTCCGTACCCGAAATTGCTTTATAAATATCCACTCCTCCGTACCCGAAATTGCTTTATAAATATCACACTCCTCCGTACCCGAAATTGTTTTATAAATATCACACTCCTCCGTACCCGAAATTGCTTTATAAATATCACACTCCTCCGTACCCGAAATTGTTTTATAAATATCACCCTCCTCCGCACCCGAAATTGTTTTATAAATATCACACTCCTCCGTACCCGAAACTGCTTTACGAGCGGTGCCGAGTGGTGGCGAGTGCACACGAGGCGAGCCGAACGACGTCATAGTAACGTCTCAGAGCGAGGTAACGCCGGATGAGTCATGTTTTTTCATTCGTGCAGCCGGCTCCATCGAATTATAAGACGTTGTCACGTCAAAAATAAATTAAAATATTTACAATCACAAAACTAGAAAGAAACTCAAGTACGTAGATGAAATTATGGGCAGCCGCATCGCGTGTTTACATACCGCCCGGCTGTATGTAATTATTTCAAGGACAGGGCAGAGTCACAATTTATTTTAGACAACATTGCCGTGGTGTCGGGAACTCGCGAGTTTGACCGAGTCGTCGTGCGTAAATACCTAGTTTTGTAAAATGCTATTATGTGATATAGCTCTTAACGTATAATTACTTAACAGTTTACCACAGACATGATTTATTTTAAGTATCTCTATGTGTATGTTCGTACCTACTTATTACACAATAACATCAGTAATGACATTGTATCCGATTATACAATGCATCTACTATACAAACAGGATACCTACTTATGATTACCGAATTATACGAATTTTGTATCCAATAATACAATCTGAACGAGTGAGGTCCGAGGTAAAAGATTCCTATTAGCAATGTGTATGTGTAAATAGATAGTACGTGTAAGTACTTAGTAGGTGGGTTAGTAGGTAGATACCTACTAACCCACCTACTAAGTACTTGCAACTAGCTAACTAACTAACTGACTAACTTACAAATAGATATTTGCCAAATCATAATGTCGGTTACATAAATACCTAACCTGGTACAGAACAAAGTTGACACATACCATGCGTTTCGTTGTTCACTATTAATTATTGTGTCCTGACAATATGAAAAAAATATGTAAAACACAATGAGAAAAATTAATTCTTAATTTTTTTATAGTATCTTTGAAGTTCGAATAAAAATTACAGTGTTAATAATTTAACTACAACATAACGCAACAATACAGTTCAATAACATTTGGCCAACTGTCAATAGTCAGTACCTACAAACTATTAAACTACAAACTCACTAACAAAACCGTATCAACCTCAACGTAGTACGAGTAATTGCCGCCAGAGGAACGATGACAATATTGAATTTTGTGAAAACAAGAAAACTGGACTTCAAAAGCTTTTATTCAATTTTCCCGTGTTTAGGGTATTTTATAAAATTAGAAAATACGTTTATCAGGATCTAATATTGATTTTCCACACATTTCAATAACAAATCGATACCCGTAACGCCATCTATTGATGTTTGTTTGAACCATTTTTGCTTTCTTTAAGATGGGACCCCATGACAATACTATAATTGGCAGGGTATGATAAGGTAGATAGTGGCACTCTGCAGTGGTCTCAGTAAACCTCTAAGTATAGTCAGGCCATTTGGCTTAACTACTACTGAAAACAAAATATATTCAGTTTAACACTTACGGGCGTAAACACGACAAACTTTATAATGGCACAGAAATAGAGAAAGAAGATCACACAACCTTTTTAGGTATTGTAGTAGACCAACACATTAATTGGAAATCTCAAGTAGAAAAGAAATGCAATAAAGCGAACCGCTTTGTTTACGTTTTGGGTAAGCTCAGGCGAACGTCCACCCGAAAAACTGTCCTTAGCGCGTACCATGGCTATGTAGCTTCAGTGTTAAACTATGGTATCATACTCTGGGGAAATAGTACTGACATAAATAAGGTATTCATTGTTCCAAAAAAAGTATGTAAGAGCAATCTGTGGAGTAGCGCCATGGATTTCATGCAAGCCTTTATTTAAAAAGCTACATTTACTCACTTCCCCTGCATGTATATATTTGAATGTGAAGTTGATAAAAACTATCTGTACTTGTGCTAAAGATATTTATGTGAAAAATTCTCGTGATTTAAATATAATAGCTTTACCGAAAAGTCCAAGAACTTCATTATTTAAAAAGAACTGTCATGACATGAAATGTGTGGATATATATATGATAAGATAATGAAATAAAAGAGATGCCATATAAGAAATTCGTAATAATCCTAAAGGAATGGTTACTCGAGAAATGTTTTCATTCAGTGACAGAGTTCTTGACAGCGGCTAAATAATTAAAACCAAAATATTTTATATTTTTTAGAAATAAAATAAGTATTTGTACAACAATTGCATTGGTAGGATATTAAGAACTGTATTAAAGATTTTAAATGTACTGTAAAACCTTTAATGTACCTTTGTCTTACAAATAAAGACATTTGAATTTGAATTTATGAAATTATTTGTATACAGTTACAAAATAATAAATTCGTTATTTGCTAGAGAAACAAAAAAGAAGGAGAAATACAAAGTGGTTCTAGTTTTGGAGAATGCTCTCCATCGTTATCATTAGGTTGAAACCATACCTTGAACAAATAGTGTTGAAAATCGTAGAAAAAAAAAGAAAAAATATAATTTTTTAATTTATTTTGAAACCTTGGAATGTATCCAATAATCCCCATACAAATTACTATACCATATTCACGGTTTCTATATTCACAGCAAATTTACAGAATGTATCCCTCGCGAATAATGAACTTTTACTGAACGTAATTAATTACTAAAATACTTACCCATTATCATAATTGAAATTTCTTTGGTAATAGGACTGTAAATAGCGCATCTCAGCGGCACAGAGGAAAAATGTGTGGCATCTCTGGCTTGATGTGTCAGATATGATAACGAGTCGTAAAGGCTCGTTAACATAAGTTTCCGCGGTGTTACTGTAGTTTTTGGCCCCCCACGTTTCCCTGGATATAAACCCTGTCAACAAGATTTTGGTTTTTAGTTTCAAGTCAACAGCTTTAACCACATAATTATTATGAAAGTAAATGGGTACGATCATAGTAAACATAGAAGAAACTATAGAAGGATGGAAAAAACTAAATAGGACTCTAACGAACATAAATGAAGTGCCACCACCTCGGCTAATCTTAGATAGCCTTTAATACCTATTTTTAACAGATTTCATAAAAAGGAGGAGGATTATTTTTGTCTTTATTGTCTATGTCATAGATTATACACTAATAACTAAAGAGTCTGTGTTGCTACGCATGCTAGCTTTCAATAAGTAGTCAGTACTTACAACCAGTAGGTTCACTATCCGATGTAGTACTAGTAGTACTCCCTTTGTCTTCTGCAACATCTGCTCCTACATTTCTTGGTATCTCGGTGAAGAAAGCAATAAGCAGGATACATACCGTAAAGACCGCCATAGCGCCACTATTTTATATTCTCAATCCTTACAGTAGAAAGGTCAAGAGCGTAATCGATCTGTGAAAATGTTATTTAAGTCGGGTTTAGCACAGTAGCCCCCTCACTCAAAATTATAATAAAAATATTCTGGGATATTTATGATCACTATTAAGACTAAATTTTCTACTGTCTAGTTCCAAACTAAGTATAGCACCTGCATTTTCTTTTTAATACAATTATACATAGAAACTCCCAGAACAATGCAAGTGTATTAGCATTTCAATATCTACACGTTACGAGCTACCAAGTGGCTCACTCAATTCGATATACGAACGCGAGCGGTGGTACGTTGTGATCACAAGGTTTTAAGAGCTGACTAACAATTAATGTGAGCCGATAACACGTTAATAATTTTTAGTTAAAGTTTTAATATTCCATAACCATCTTATTGAACGATCTGGGTATAGAACTAACACAAGTAAATCGGAATTTAATTCTGAAGGTTATTTAATTTTATTAATGTAGTATATGACATACTTTTTTAGTTTTCTACTGCGGTAAGGATAGGTACTTAGTTATTCGCAATTATTATAACAATAATTAAATATAAGTATTCACAATAAGTCTTTCCTTAATTAAATACAGTGATATTATAATATCTCAGCCGAACCGCTTGTCACAAGCGTGGTGAACTACTAAGCTTCAAATGTGACTAAGTAGCGATATTTAAACCTGTTCCAATCTACTAACATCTGTTTTAGGCCAAGTATTACGGCCTTCACATTAGGGTTTAGCGGCAATGTGTGGCAAATAAATCATCGAATTCATTTCGAATACCTGAAAAAACTTGCATTTGACTAAATTATACGTATATATTTATTTGTAGTTCTTTTTTTGACAAACATTTTTTTTTATCAAATTTGGTATACTTTTAAACTTGTGCAAAATGTTATAAATATTAATTCATTTTATATTTTAGCGTACAAATAATAATAAAATACTTTTTTTATAAACTAAAACCTTTATTAAGCCAAAATATGGCAAAATGGTTTTTGTGTACTTTTAAATTCATTCCTTACAAAATATGCCATAATTAATAATAAGAATAATAATAATAAAATTTATTTTTCTCACCACAATACAGTAGAAGTACATTATATTTTGATTTACATTGTTTTCTTTTTTTTTTTTTTTTTATTAGATGTACTGTGGGAGACGGGTGCCTAAACTAGACGGAGAGTCTGTATTTCAGGACACCAGATCCCCACCCCTCGGACAAGTTTACATTTCAAAAATTAGCTTATGTACACATACACTTATGGCTGCTGTAAAGAATTTTAGGTTTTACATATTATTCATTTATAGTTTATAGTAGTGTTAGTATGATTAGTATTGGTGTGTATGCTTTTGTGTGTGTTTTGTATGTGTGTCTGTGTGTGAGTGCGTGTGCGTGTGTGTGTGTGTTTACGTATACATATTTTATATGATACTGTAGTTGTATGAGTTATACCTGTACAGATAGTATGTTTTCCCTATCCTCATAGCTTAAGTCCTGTAGCCAACAGCTTACCTTCATTTTGCACTTGATTTTGGTGAGATGATATACTGAAAGCTTCTTATTTATTTTATTATAAAGATAGCCACCAAGGTGGCAAAAGAATCGTTTGGAGAACATGGTGAGCTGGTTTCGTTGGCGATTGACTGGGTTAAATTGCCTTTTATTCCGAGATAGTACTGGGTTAAAGCTTAGGAGTCCGCAGTTGACGTACCCTTAGGACTCTGGCCTCTTTGTACAAGAGCGCTGTTGCATATCGGAATGGTCGACAATAAGTCACTTTAATATGGCCCTTTGCGCCACCCCAAGTCGTGATGCAGTATATCAGTAAAGATTGTACAAGAGCGTCTTAAACTGATTTTCTTAGGTGTTCATCTGCTACATGTCGCAAGGTCTTAAAGACATATATTAATTTTCGCAATCTATTGCTAAGGGTACTGATGTGCTCCTGGAATCTTACGGTATTATCTATGATTACACCTAGGTATTTTATATTGTCTGTATGGTGTATGTGACTACAGGTGCATGTATTAATATTTTGTTTGGAACATGAGTGGGCTACAATTGAGTACGACGACGGTGTTGGTGTGGTACGTGTGTTATGTTTTAAAGAAAATGCTATGCATTTGGTTTTTTCCGCGTTCAAAGTGAGAACATTATTACGGAGCCACTCTCTTACAACGTTAAAGCCTGACTGTGCATATTCATACACATCGCGCTATGAGCTTTCACTAAATTCTCACTTTATAGATTGTTTATTGTTCATTCTTTTCAATACATTTCCAGGTTTATGTTGAACAATTATATAAGTACCTATGTATATCATACACCACAAAACATGTTCGGCTGGTACTTAAAATAGGGTATACCTGAGCTATAAGTACCAGCAACCTTCCAAAGACAATTTTACACTTATACATATCTGCACTATTTTTTTTTTTTATTTTTTTTTTATATATATTATTTGTCTACCTTTGACTTAATGTCAAGCAAATTAAGTGAACTATAAATACACATTACTATAAAGATTAAAACCTTAAAACCTTCGCAATAGGGTGTGCGTGCGTGCACATGTGTGTGTGTGTGTGTGTGTGTGAGTGTGTGCATGACTGTTAAGGTATAATGAGTGCATGTATTAAGATGTTGGGTGAATTAGAGTCTCTGTGTCTTCATATGACAGTTTACTATAGTTTTACATTCATATCTAGTCTTATTAGCTATTAGTAGAATCCTATTTATTTTATTATAAACAAACCGACCAAGAAAGCAAAATAATCTTTGGCTAAACGATGTCCTGTGGGGGGCACTACGTGGTATTTTAAACCTTCGGGTAGATGACAAGGTGGAAGATGTCGATTGACTGAGTGGGGGGAGGAGTGAGTGTTGCCTTAGTGCAACCTGTAGTACAAACATTTGGCGCACTGTTAGAACTTTACAATGATCATACAGATACTTGGTGGGAAAACGAAATGGCTTGAAGTGTAACACTTTTAATACTGCACTTTTAATACTCTCTCAAAATAGCAGAGCAGTATCGTCTGCGAAGGTTATTATCTTGCCTTTCGGGACGGTAAGCAAGCCCAGTTCGTTGATGTAAATAAGAAAAAGCGTTGGACCTAGCACGCTGCCCTGAGGCACGCCGTAGCTCATAGTACAGTCATCGCTCATAACATCACCAATTTTGACGCACTGGGTTCGTTGACTTAAATAGTCCTCAAAAAGTTTCAGTCGGACACCCCTGATTCCCACTTTTTCCATCTTTCCCATCAGAATGGGAACAGAAACCGTGTCAAATGCTTTGGCAAGATCTATAAAAATCCCCAGGACCTTTTGCCCACCATCCAAGTTTGTTACAACATAATTAGTCAAATCATGAACAGCATCAGATGTGAATTTACCAACTCTAAATCCATATTGTGTAGGTGTTAAAATATAATTTTTTTCTAAGTAATCCACGAGCCTGCTGTTCATGATTCGCTCCAATATTTTGGAAAGGGCAGGGAGCACTGCTATAGGTTTGTAGTTGGTGACACGACTTCTGTCCCCAGCCTTAAAGATGGAATGAATTCTGGATTTTTTAAAAGCTTTAGGGAATTGACCAGTTGTTAGAGCAAGATTGCAGATATATGTTAAGGGTGGTACAACTATGGTAATATATTTTTTTAGAAAATCACCTGTTATTCAGTCCCATCCTGGGGCGCAGTTATTTCGTAAGGACATAATGAGCCTGGCAACTTCATTGTCGTCCGTAGGTAAGAGGACCAAAGATTGGAAGTTAATATCGCTGGCACAGGGAGATGTATTGCAGGTGGAGTTATTTATGATGTTTTCTGCGAGTTTTTCACCTATTTCAGCGAAGAATTTGTTCGTGCAATTTACTGACTGTAAGGGAGTAGCTGCGATATTTAGTAGCTCTAATGGGATTTCTTTCTTTTTAGTTCTATTTGTTATTGTGTTTATAGCTGACCATAGCTGTTTAGCACTACTACCAGCATCACTTATTTGTTTCTTTTCAAAGTCCTTTTTTGTATTTTTAATTAGCTTATTGCAGTAGTTTCTGTACCTGGTGAAGGAGATTTTTAAAATTTCATTGTTAGGTGACTGTTTAGCCTTTTTATGTAAATTGTCCCTATGCCGGATGCATCTAAGAAGGCCTGGGGTCACCCAAGGCTTTATGACTGATTTCCTATTAGGTATCTTAACTGTTTTGGAGCAAGACTCAATCACCCGAGTGAGAAGACTGATCATTAGTTCAGCTGCTACAAGAGGATTGTTTGTATGATATACCTGTTCAAAGTTAACTTGGTTTATTTCAGTATCCAACCGTTCGTAATTAATGCGAGTAGCCGTGCCATTTGTACGCACTTTTGGTATTTTCTTGGCTAAAAAGAAGAGAACAGTTTCATGGTCTGTTAATGCAGAGTGAGCTATCAGAGTCGAAGCAGGCATTCTCGTTTTCAAAATGAGATGATCAAGGCATGCGTGAAGCCGCGTAGGTAGCAAATGTGCCGGCAGTAGACCATGCAAGGCCAATAGGTTAAGGTAACTATATTTGGTCGAGTTAAGACAATCTTCATGAATGTTTATATTTATGTCACCGGTTTTAATGATATTTTGATACCTCGCGTTATTCAACAGGATTGTATCGAGTGAGTTGAGGAAATTGCTATTTAACTCTATAATTAACAAATCATAGAATAGATAGAAGAAACAGAAACAGGTTATTGTATGTTTTTCACGTAGCTCAAACTTACACGCTGTATATGGATAGATAGAAGGAGACTTCTACCAAAATATTTCTATGGTCCAATATGAAGAAGTTTTATACTATTTTTAATACCCTATTTTAACCTACTAGGCCATAAACTTCCAAAACTTTTCTTTCCAAGCATGAGCTCATAAATGAGTTTTTTTTATTACTAACTTCAAAAATCAGAAATGACAAAGTTTCAAACAAACTTCCATGGCTTGTTTTGACCCCTTAGGTGACGAATTTCCAAAAATCCCTTCTTAGTTCTCACTTACGTCATCTAAGGAACCTTTGTGCAAAATTTCATGTTTCTAGACCCAGCGGTTTCGGCTGTGCGTTCATCGCTCAGTCAGCCAGTTAGTTTCTTGTTTTATTAATATAGATAAGAAAAGATACCATAATTAAGTCTATATTAATATAAATTTGCCAGTAAAATTCTTCTTTTTTGTCTTATTAAATAAATCTATTGTTTTTAGATGATTTTCTAGTCTATAATGTGATCTAATATCAAAAGATTTAAATTAAACACAATAGGGAATTTGCAAGTATTTTTTTTTGTATCTTTTATTGACTTGTTCCATTATTCTACCCTAATAAAAAATATAAATAACCTTGGCAATGTTCAAATTAGTTTTTAAAATAACATTGAAAACATCGATTAAATTTGATCTGTTTGAACGCCGCCATATTTCGCGGGCCTTGGATGACGTCACGTTCCACGCTCAGTGTTTGTTTCATAAACTTACTTGAAGTGTTACAGTAATTTTATACCTATTTCCAGTTGTAATTACTATTTATTGTAATTAATAGACGATGGATAAAGTTAAAAACCATTTTATAGGTATTGCCTTGTCCCTAAGTATAAAAACACTATAAGAAGTACACCCAATACAGTATTTTTTCCTGTACAAAATAATAATGTAAAATACGAAAACAATGGTGTACATTAATGAGAAGAGATGAGGTATCTTTAATATCGTGTTTATATTGTTGTGAAGATCACTTTAATGTAAGCATATTACAATTTAATTGTTAGTATAGTGTGAATTAGTCAGCAGTAATTTATGTTTGTTTTAAATATCAAGCAGAAGGCAACTTGCTTGTCTACTTAAAATAAGTAACAAAAGTCCTATAAAACCTCATGAATATAAGTAACTATACATTTCTTACCTATCCTTTAGATTATAAATAACAAGTATTATAATAAATACCTTGCGGCTTTCACTCATCTAACCTCAGCGGACGTAAAATCTAGATTTGATGCAAAATATATAGTCATCGTGAATGCACCTATTTTCGGTAGATTGTCCATTGCATTCACTCATTGTCCTAGATTATTTCTAATATCACTACGCGCCCTTTTTTGCATATTTTTTGCAATTAAACACGAACTAAATAAGATAATAAATGTTTAGGCATAATATCTGGACAATAAAGATTCAAGGGAAAATTAATCTAGTAAATTTAAACAACATGCATATTCCCTATTGTCGAAATTCAACCATAATTAATCATTGTTGTTGTTATTATTCGAAGAAGATAGGAGAAAGGAAAACAAAGGATTACAATTTTTATTTAATAATACCAAAACTTGTCAATAGTTCTTAACCAAAAAAAAGGCAAATCGGTTCACAAACAGAGGATAAAAAAAGGACAGAACTAATTTGTCTTTCCCTTTATATTGAAATGTGTATTCGTTACTACTAAATTACAGAGATATTGGTCCCAATTCAGTTACTTCACTCGCTAAATTAAAATTCACTAAATTTTCTTTATATAAGATGTAAATCTCGTACACTTCAAAACAAGGTAGCGAGAGCCGCCATGCGTTGAATGCCATCTCTTTTGCTCTGTGTTTTTAGTAAGCGTCTTCGTAGGTATCGATTAAAATAACGTCATCTTAGTTCGTTTTGAACAAGTTTTTATACGGCATTTGAATATTTGGGGACTATCGCTGCGTGGCAATTATACGGCATTTGAATAAATGGAGACTCTCGCAGTGTGGAAATAAAGTTGAGTTTACGTTGACAGGTTTTAGTGGTGCTGAGAAATAGATACTTATTACGAAAAACACAAGGTTAATTTCATATGAAGAAATTAAGTCAGGTTTTAGTTTAGTCGAGTGTACAATAGAATCGGCACCATTGGTCCCAATTCTGTTACTTCACTCGCTAAATTAAAATTCACAAAATTTTCTTCATATAAGATGTAAACCTTGTACACTTCAAAACAAGGTCTTATTTCAAATTGAAACAAGTAGGTAACATATGTCACTATCGAAATAAGCAATTTATTTGTCCACTAAAGTCTGATAAGCTTAAATAAACTTTAATACCACGTAGCGAGAGCCGCTATCCGTTGAATGCCATCTCTTTTGCTCTGTTTTTAGTAAGCGTCTTCGTAGGTGTAGAATAAAAACACGTCATCCTTGTTGGTTTTGAACAAGATTTTATACGGTAATTATACAGCGTTCGAATAAATGGAGACTCTCGCTGCGTCGAAATAAAGTTGAATATACGTTGACAGGTTTTAGTGAAATTTAGTGGCGCTGAGAAATAGATGCCAGTAACAAATAGACCTTATTACGAAGATCACTAGGTTGATTTCATATGAAGAAATTAAGTCAGGTTTTAGTTTAGTCGAGTGTACAATAGAATCGGCACCATTGTCTAAAAACTCAAACATTATCCTAATAAAAATATTCGAATTATATTATGTAGGCAAAACTTTTTAGTTTTATCTACATATACATATTCGCATATTTTTTGAAATGTTATTTTTTGAATGGTTTTCTATTCAGAGGATAAAAAGACTTTATGACTTAAAGCTGTTGTATTTCGTCGCATGTACGGTTCTCATATCGGTTTTCATGGTCGTAGTTAGACCAACCCTTTATTGCTCTGTAAAGATCGATACCTGGACTATATATATTTTTTCGCAGATCCTTGGCCCCAAGAACGTGGAAGTTAGGAGTAAGGTGGCCCAGTCTAACCCCTTCTTCAAATAGTAGTTGAGCTCGTTGCTGCTGCAGTTCTGTTACTTGAGTGTTGCCACTACGCCAGTCCTCACTGTAGTCACCTGTGGAGTATGGAAAAAAATTAATGTACTACTTATAGCTTCGCCAGCATATTTTTACGTGGGAGAGCCATGCTTCGGCACGCATGGGCCGGCTCGACTTTGCTCGATACCACGGCCTCACAGAAAACCGGCTGTGAAACAATGTTTACATTGCTTTTCGCTGCGTGAGTGAGGTTACCGGAGGCCCTAACCCTTCCCTCTCCCCTATTCCCGTCCTTCCCCTCTCCCCCTCTCCTTCCCTCTAATCCCCCTCTCCCGTCTTCCCGCTCTTCCTCTCTCCCCCTCTTCCCCTATTCCCACCTTAAAGGGCGGCAACGCACTTGTGACTCTTGAGTTACAGGTGCCCATGGGCGGCGGTAGTCATAAAAAAAAAATCATTTATTCGTTGCACGCGCCACTTTATATGTGTCTAATCATTAGGTAGAGGAGCATTTATTATTTGATTTATATTATCAGATACAGATCTTTGGCGTAGATATACAATTATACATGTCTATAAAATAATAACCATGCCACTTTTTGTGGTGTGTGTATCTTGAGAGCAGTCGTGAAGGAGGTCTCATAATGGGATTGGGTGACCGCTTGCCATTTAAGAACCTGTGCTGTTGTTTATCAACGTCCTCGTTGAAAATAACGGTTAGCTGTTTGTGTGAGAGGTTGTGAAGTAGAGTTGTGGCACTAGAATCAGTCATGAGATAAGACTGAAAGCAACATGGTCATCTACCCAGTAGAGGCTAAGTGCCAACCCTTATATGCCACCATTTATGGTTACTCCCAATTTATTTTTCCATTTTTTGTAGTGAGAGCGTATGAAATTTAAATGTCTCGTTTTGCTGGCGTGCGATGAGTGGTGTCCAAATTAAACGGAAGGGGACTAGTATCCCCGAAATCGGCAGACAACGCATCATGCTCCGTAGAGCTCCCCGTCTGCCTTCAAGATCGCTTGCCTGAACATGACGGATGAGGTAACCTGTTGGTGTCCAAGCCATGTGATGTAGCTTTAGTCTTATCGAGCCTGAACCTTTCATAGTTTTCCTTGAAATTTCAAATAACTATAAAAACCAGATTGACTTCGGCCTTATTCTTGTTATAGTGGGAGGAAAGTTAAAACAAACATAATTATAAAGTTACAGTTTAATACTTACCCACAAATGCTAAGCCCAATGAACAACGGTTGTAACCTTTTGTATGATCTCCAGCTACTTTCCATCCACGGCCTTCGTACACCTTACCATCGCTGCCGATTAGAAAGTTGTACCTATAAAATAAAGATACGAAATGGCGTTAAGAGCTGCGCCTTTTTCTTTATTGTTTTCAGGAAAAAACACATGTATATATAAACTTACAAAGGAATACCTATCTAAATACAAAATTGCATCCAAATGGTTTGAGCCGTTTCCCAGATACAGGAAATATAATTAGAATTGCTCGTTTAAAGTTATTAGATTACGATGCAACTAATCAAAGAAAACCTCATACTAGTCACATTAATATCTAATTAATGTAAATATATGAAATAAATTTAACTAACAAATAAAATTTTATCAATACATTGAAAATGTAATAGATCCATTTGACAATCACACTTGCCGCAGGAGGTTGTAGTCGCGGTTCAATATCGGTTTTGTATGCGAACGCAAAAGTATTATGCATCATTAATATTTTCGTAATAATTGATTCCGAATAAAATAAAAATTAAGATTTTTTGCATTATTGACGTAATATATATCCACAAAATCAATATCTATCAATAGTAATATAGTGGGCAAAGTGGTAGCCTCGCGACTGCGCCGTGCGGAGTATTTATCCCACACGGTATAAAAATAGTTGTTCCAAGTCCCCGCGACATAGGAATTACACATGACACATTCCTAATTCGGGAGTTGTCTTCTAAAAAACAAAATAAATGTCGTGTTTATTAATAGCGCTAACAATATTGGCAGAATTTGCAGCAATTGTATTCCAATAACGTGGGTGTTATGTACAACAATGCAAAGAGAGTAACTACACATACACGCGCGTGTCTATCAAAATCAGTATTCGGAAACATAAGGATATCTGATTAACCTAAAAAATAATTCAGAAAAAATATTATTTTTACATAATATTATATGCTGTAAAATCCCAAAATTTATTGTTTTGAAAATATTTGGTATTTCTACGAAACTATGGATCTCCCAACGGAGCAATTAAATTCAGGGCACGATGCACGATGTCAAAATCGAACTGAATAGAACATACCTTTTGAAAGAGGCAATTGACGCGCCACGTGGTAACTTAGCCACCAATTTATTACAGTACTTGGGTATCAGTTCTTGATTTGGTAACTGCATTGAAGGAGACCAAAAAGTAATTTTCTTGGAAAGTGTGCGGGAGGATACGGGCTGCTCTTTGGTGACTCAACGATGAGGTAGTCAGTATGACTTTCCACCCGCAACGGGCCATTTCGGTTTATTCTTACGTATTTTATTTACTATTAGCTGAACCGACAGACGTAATCCTGTCTTAACTTGAAACTTGAATTGGTATAATTTGCAGCGCGCATTCTGTCAATCACGCCAACTGTCAAACTACTGACAGTTATGTCAAAAGCGCTAAGGTTACATTAGAAAATTTAATATGGTCGTTAAGTTCTCTTAAATTTTCTAATTTTCCACCAAACTTTCTTAATTTTTTTTTTAATAAGAACCTTCTCCTGACAATAACAAACACAAAAAAATAATTAATTAGCGAAATCGGTCCACCCGTTCACGCGTGATGCTGTGACCAAAGGAAATAGGAATTAGTTATTATATATATAGATTTTACGTTGCAGTTTCGACGACAATACTATAATTGGCAGGGTACAATTAAGAAGATAGGTGAACTCTGCAATGTTCTCAGTAAACCTCTCAAGTTGGGGCTCATACGATTCGTTTTGACGAGCCTAATCGATTGGGCTTGGTAACGATGGTCTCTACATTGAAAATATTTTAAAAATGTTTTTTGGGAGTACTCTATGATCTATACTGAAGCCAAAACCTGTCTGTGACCGCGAATCACGCTGAAATCCTGTACGGATTTAAATGAAACTTGGCATGATTTGAGTTCATACTACGAAGTCGGAAAATATAGGATACTTTTTATCCTGAAACTCAGGATGGTTTCCTTGAAAGAGGGTCGATATACTTTGTTGTAATTCATTATCATGGAGTCCGATTGCAATCATTTTTTTTTTTTTAAAGAATCAATCGATAATTCTTTCTTTGTAGATTGTCTCGTAACTTTTTTCTTCTATTTCTATATGTATAATAAATCTATAGACGTGGAGTTTGTCTGTTTGGTGGCTTCACGTAAAAAGTACAAAATAATCGCGGCAATGTATTATGCACAAAAGCTGTCTGTAATTCGGTGTAACATTTAGTTTTTGATTGATCACAACTGGTTCTCTCTATCCATAGAAAAAATAATTCAAAGTTTCAAGTTCAAGAAAAATGTAAACAATACTCAACGATATCTCTAGGTCCCAAGTAATAATAACTATACAATACTTATAACGTTAAATGGACATTTATTTTTTTTAGATGTTTATTATTAGCATAGAATACACACATTGGGTGTATAGGTACTTCTATATAACATTTTCTTGACATTTATTTCTTTAAACTGACGTACCTGTGTTTTCTCTTATATGCTAATCTAATAAATTCGTTCCGTTATGGCAGATTTTCAATCTTAGAACAGCGTAGGGGAACGCAAAGCGTGGTTCTCTGCTGACCGTGAGTGTCACGCTCTGTCACGTGAGTCCGAGACTTCGAAAAGAAAGTCACACCTTAGTATATACATAGAGTATTCGGATAGTGAGTTCTCAAGTAAGTGTTGATAAACGCAAAGTAAGGTTAACTGACTAAAAGTACCACGCACCATCAGGCAAGTCTAAAACCCAGTGCATGATGGCACACAGGACAATATGACCGACCGAAGCGAGGCATTATGATGCTTTCTGTGGTAATTGTGGAAACTGCAAGGTTTTTTTATTGTAGCCGGTTCTTGGCTATGCTAACAAGTTAGTTTGGCCTCTCGTAGCCACCAAACGCCAGCAATAAATTCACAAATATGTTCAGAGGGTCGTAAGGAATATACATACATTTATAAATATATTATAGAACAGTTTTAAAACAAGAAGATCTCACACGATACAGTGTCTCCAACAAAAACTAAAATATTGAATAATAGCCGGTGGAGTTCTTTAACATTTCTAGACCATTCATTTTCCGTTCCGTTACATTGGTGTAAAATCTTATGTTACCCCGTGACTATAAACAAAGCTAAGAACCAAACATTTATTTTTTTACGAAGCGAGACTGACTTACTAACTGCAGCGAATCTCCCAATTAGTCGGACGAATCGAGGCTTTAGGTCGCCCCAGTTACCTAACAGTGACCACGGGAGGATGAGACGGGTTTTATGTCCTTCACCCGCAGCAGTATCTCCCGTGAAGGTTGTATCTGGATCACCCAGTTAGTAGAAGGAGTGCGCTTGCCAGCCGCAGGCTGGTGATTGGGTGGACCATTGAAGGCGTCGCGTCGTGGTGGTTTTCCCACTTATGTCGTTATTTCACGTGTAAACAATCAAAACAATGTTGTTTTGTACGCTCCAGGTTGTTTCACTGCCTATACATTATAGAATATCCTGCCTGGAGGATTTCTCCTTTTCAGGAAGAGGTGCTACGTCTATTATAAGCAGTGGTCGGCGTAGGTAGTGCCATTTGGTGGGATTCGTCCATCGTGGCATAACGTGGACATACCCTCTCATCTCAAAATCCCGGGATTCTAAAGATTCAACTTCGATCAAATATTACCGATGTACAATTCAGAAATCCGCACCCCTTTTTAATTATATATACCTAGTTTTTATTAATAGAATACCGGTTTCATAAAAACTAACCGAATAGCGTAACGACTCTTTATTACTCGTATACAAACACCGTTTTTAATGTTTCGCGATTTTAACATTTCTTATACTAAATATTGTTTACAACGGATCATAATCGTGTAAATCTTAACTAATACTAGCTTATTCCCGCGGTTCCACTGGCGTTGTATTTTGCAAAAAAACATCCTTGACCGGGATAAAAAGTCATCTCTCTAGTTAGTTAAAATACATTTCGCAGTTTGTTTTCGTTCATAAACATCGTCGGAAAGGGATTAAAAACCTTAAGGTATATAATGTCAAACATGCCGGCGCCCTTTATTGTCATTTTAAAATACATAGACAGCAGGGATTTCAAAATCTATAGGTACACAAAGTTTTACGTACCGATTTGCGAAGCGGGGCGCTTTAGCGATTTTGTGCCATTGTTTATTTATACATTGTACTAATTAGGTAAATATGTGTATAATTCGTTAAGTTCACACTCCTCAATTCTCCACTTTGTTACTATCATATTATTATTTAGTCGTTTCAAACACACCTAATAATATGTTAATAAAATAGAATCATTATATAAATTAAAAAAAAAACTAATAAATACATCAAATCGGCAGTTCTACTCTTGCATTTAAAATTATAAAATCTTTCGATTATTTAAATAAAAACTGTGCAACAAAAATGAGGTTTTTATGACACCGGGACCCGATAAGCTGACTTCAGTAGACGTCGCACGTTCTTTTTCTACTTATAAGTGGATTCTGAATGAGGTAGAAAATATTGAAAAAATTAAGTTATTTATTTGAATTCAAAAAATGAATAAATATGTGATTCTGAAAAAGAGAAATATTAAATTTACCTACTTAAATAGTAATTATGTTCTCATAAAATAAACGTAGTACAGCCATTATATCTCATCGCTTTTGTATTTCAATAGCAACCCGCCCCGGCTTGGCATGGGTACAAATTATACACCTAAACCTTCCTCATAAATCACTCTGTCCATTAGTGAAAACCGCATGAAAATCCGTTCAGTAGTTTTTCAGTTTATCGCGAACAGACAAACAAACGCGGCGGGGGACTTTGTTTCATAATATGCCGTTATTTTGTTTAATATAGTAATTAATTTTATTTAATTTGTGTTAAATTTAAGATAATTTATATGTTGACAAATTGTATTTGTTGTTAAATAAATGTTGATATTTTTTTTAATTTATTGGTGTATTGCTAACCCCTACATAAATCTAAATCGCTCTAAACCGCTAAACCCTCAACACTCTTTTTATTATATTAATTTACGTACACGGTGTACAGTTTAAAATAGTTCACAAAGATGAGTATTAAAACCGCTTTAGTATAAGGGTAGGTACTATACATATAATTAAAAAAAAAACAAATTTCCGAGAGTTCATTTCAGAATGCCGTCAAACTAAGGGAACACTACCTACGCCGGCCACTGATTATAAGGGACATATTGTTGGTTCCCGACATAGACGCGAACGAAGTCACGGGTACAGCTAGTTGTCTCAAAACTACAAAGCTATCTGTCTGTGTTCTGGCTTGCAAATAAGAAAACGTGGGCAACAAATGCTATTTTTGTGACTGGTTCTGGAAATGTTTTGTTCCTGAAGTTGAAAGTTATTTGAAAGAAAAATAAGTGGACTAGTGTAATTAAAAAGAAAAGAAAAAAAAGAAAGAAAACTTTAGGGTGGTTCTAGTTTTGGACAATGCTTCCCGTAAATCTCATGAGCTTGAAACCATACCTTGAACATACAAAAAAATTAAGAATTTTTGAAACCCTTAACAAATAGTGTTAAAAATCGTAGGAAAAAAGAAAAAATATTATTTTTTTATTTTATTTTGAAACCTTGGAATATCTAACCTAAAATCCTATACAAATTACTATATCATATTCACGGTTTCTATATTCACAGCAAATTTACAGAATGTATCCCTCGAATAATGAACTTTTACTGAATGTACATGTACAAACATAATAAATCTTTATGAAATTGCCGTTCTGCAGTACTGGCTATTTCAAATCAAAATATTTTCTTGCCTAAGAATTCTAATTTCAAATTATTTTTAGTTAAAAAACATGAATTTATTTTTTTCAAAAGAAGTGGTTTATTTATTGATTAGTGTTATGATTTCATCGCATTTGAACCTTGGATCGTCATCATGGATACTTTAAAAATTCGAGCAATTATGGAATATGAGTACCGTCGTGGGAGAACCACGGCACAAGCGGCACGCAACAGCAACGACGTTTATGAAGCTAACACTACAAACCAACGCACCGCCGGTTATTGCAATGAAATCTAGACCTTGAAAGTGAACCTCGTGGTCGTCCGAAAACTTTCGTCGACAATGACGAATTTAAGGCGATTGTGGAAGCTGATGATACTCAACTCAACTTAGTGTCAAAACAATATTGGTCCATTTGTGTCAAATAAGCAAAGGTAAAACAGCTTGACAAATGGTTTCCCCACGAACTCAATTATCGCCAGCGCGAAGTACATGTCGGCACGTAAGGCACTGCTCAAGAAGCACACAAACGAAGGAATTTGGAACCGCATTGTTACCTGCGACGAAAATTTGATTCTGATTGACAATCGCAAATGCTCAGCAAGTTGGTTGAATCCTGGTTCAGCACCTATATAATGCCCTAAAAGAAAACTTACCCCTAGAAAAGTGATGGTCAATGTTTGGTGGTCTAGCGCCAGTGTGATTCATCACAGCTTCTTAGCAAACGGGATGAGCATTACTGCAGAAGTGTAATAAGAATAACTGAACATAATGATGGAGAAACTCGCACATCTCCAACCAGCTTTGGTCGATCGTTGGTCTCCGCTGCTCCTTCACGACAACGCGCGACCTCATACTGCACAGTAGACGGTCTCCAAGTTGCAAGAGCTGGAAGCTCTCCGTCATTCGCTGCACTCACCAGACCTTGCGCCTACTTTTTCCAGAATTTGCAACTTAACTTAACTTCTTGACAGGATAAAACTTCAATACCTGAGAGGCAGTACAAAATGCCATTGAAGAATTTGTTGCCTTCCATCCAGCTGATTTCTTCAAGACGGAAATTAATAAACTGCCACTGCGTTAGAAAAGATGCATCGATTGCATGGATGGTTACTTTGATTAATAGAAACGAAAAATATAGTAAAAAATCGTTTGATTTTTTTCATATTCAACGGCAATTTCATAGGTAAAGGCCTAAATACTTACCGAATATCATAATTGAAATTTCTTTGGTAATAGGACTGTAAATGTCTCATCTCAGCGGCACAGAGTAAAAATCTGTGGCATCTCTGGCTTGATGTGTCATATATGATAACGAGTCGTAAAGGCTCGTTAACATCGGTTTTCTCGGTGTTACTGTAGTTTTTGGCCCCCCACGTTTCCCTGGATATAAACCCTGTGAACAAGAATTAGATAAGTTTTAAGGCAACAGCTTCGACTACATAACTATTATGAAAGTAAGTGAGTACGATCATAGTAAACATAGAATAAACTATAGAAGGAGGGAAAAAACTTAATTGTCTAACGAACAAAAATGGGGTGCACGCTTTTTGTAGTTTGTCAAACAAATAACATTTTTTAAAGGCTTTCTCCAAATAATCCTTACTAATCTAATTTCTCGCTGGCCCTGATTGCAGTGTTAAGGTCGGTTACTCTTAGATAGCCTTTAATATCTACTTTTAACAGATTTCATAAAAAAGAGGAGGATTTTTTTTGTCCTTATTGTCTGTGTTGCTGCGCATGCTAGCTTTCAATAAGTAGTCAGTACTCACAACCAGTAGGTTCACCATCCGATGTAGTACTAGTAGTACTCCCTTTGTCTTCTGCAACATCTGCTCCTACATTTCTTGGTATCTCGGTGAAGAAAGCAATAAGCAGGATACATATCGTAAAGACCGCCATAGCGCCACTATTTTATATTCTCAACCCTTACAGTAGAAAGGTCAAGAGCGTAATCGATCTGAGAAAATGTTATTTAAGTTGGGTTTAGCACAGTAGCCTCCTCATTTAAAATTATAATAAAAATATTCTGGGATATTTATCATCACTATCAATTTCCTACTATCTAGTTCCAAACTAAGCATAGCAGCACTTGCATTTTCTATTTGATACAATTATACAGCGTGTAAGTATCATCATCGCGAATAACTTACAAAAACGTATTTCTTGAATATTTATCACAATGCAAAAGTCAGTTCATCATAAAAATGCGAGATTAAGGATTTACAGTCAATAGTTTGATTTTGCGCTGCGCAATGTAACGCAACACGCGTACTGTGCGGACAGGTGAATGACCTTCAGCGCTTGGTGCCGTCGAATCAGCTGATTTTATAAATGTAGTTGAATTGATTACATTGCAGTTTTTGGCCGTATGGGGTATTTACTGATTTTTTTCGGTAAAATGTTCTGTTTACTCATTGTGCTATCACTTTTAAGCAAAAAAATATATATATATGAATTTTCCGGCAGAAATTTCCAATAATTTTTCACTCAGAATGATGGTCTGAATACACTATTTCAGGATTCGGTACGGTGTCACTTACACCTTGTACATAGAAACTACTAGAACATTGCAAGTATTTTAGCATTTCAATATCTACACGTCGCGAGCTAACGAGTGGCTCACTATATTGGACAAACATACGCACGGGTGTTACGTTGTAACCCCTAAATTTCAAAAACTAACTGACAATATTGTAATCTGAAAACACGTTAATAACCGGCTGTTACATTTTTAAATATTCCATAACCTTTTCATTTTCATGTAACTTAGCATTTTAATATCTACACGTTACGAGCTTACAATTGGCTCACTAAATTTGATAAATGCACGCGAGCGTACTACACGTTGTGATCACAAGGTTTCAAAAGCTGATTAACAATTAATTGTTGTGAGCACACACGTTAATAATTTACAGTTAAAGTTTTATTATTCCATAACCATCTTATTGAATGATTTGGGTATAGAACTAACACAGGTAAATCGGAATTTAATTGTCAAGGTTATTTGTTAATGTTATTTTTTAGTTTTCTACTGTGGTAACGATACTTAGCAATTCGGAATAATTGATAAATAAATATAACTATTTACAATAATTCTTACCTTGTTCTTGCCCCTGTCAATAAAATAACTATTATTTGCCTTAAATACTGATATATAATATCTCAGCCGACCCACTTGTCACACGCGTGGTGAACTACAAAACTTCAAATGTGACTATGTAGCGATATTTAAATCTGTTCCTATCTACTTACTAATATCATGTTTTCTATAAATAAAAATATTATAATAAATTTTAAGCTCTTCACATATGTCTCGTTTATGGATACTCGCATTGTTATCAGACTTATTGAATTTCTAACAAAGTGTCTGTTTTTAAAACATTTTGTGCGATATGGTGCGGTGCAGAGCACATTAACATTACGAGTAATCTGAACTCAAATTACCTGATTATCGTTGAATTTTGTTCGACTATTGTTTTTATTAACATTTCTAGCCTGTAACAATATTTAATATTATTTACATAAAACGGCAATGTCAAGATAAATATCTATTTTAAAAAAATCCGGGCCCGCAGCAGGCCCGCAGAGGTATTCATGTTTTGTAAATTTTTTTGAATATCTGCCCCCCAGTCCCCCCCTTTCACAAACTTAACCTTCATTTTTGCCCTGTTGATTTTTCGTCCAAGTATAAAAGCAATCGGTGCATAATTGCGACCTCTATCGTGCCGGTAAAATTGAGGTACATACATATGTATATAAACTTTTTAACTGGCGGTTGTTTTGGGGTTTAGGGATCATAAATAGACCTCCTGTGAAGAAAGTTTTAGAAAACTCGACAACTGGTTCAAAACCAATAGGTAGAATTTCTTCGAAATCTACCTAAAACATCATCATCATCATCTTCATCATTTCCTGTTGAACTGTTTATTGCAATTGTCCTTTGTTGTATTGAATATAGAAACCATTCAGTGACTTAATACGGATTTACCAAATATAATTTTTGACGGCATAATGTGTGTTCCCATAAGTAACTTGAAAAAAAAATCTAATTAAAACAATTCTGATATTCAAGGAGCCCGAATTATTAATATTTATTGGCCATTACTACATACCCTAGTACATACGAGTATTTACCTAAACTTTTGAAATTTTTTGTGGAAATTAATTAACGCCTCCATATTAATTCTGGGGACGGGGATAGAGGAAGGAGTCGAAGTTAGGAATTGACTATTTAAAGGTTTTTTGACTGTCTTCTCTGAATAGAACTTATTTCTCATTAAAAATCTGTTAAAGCGGTTCGGTAAATATGTTTGGTGGCGGAGGTTATCTACTATTAACACCTATATTTTACGGTGAAGTATTTTATCAAGCAATATCACTAAGAAGAAGATAGCTAGAGCACTTCAGCAATAAGTTTAATTCCAGATATCAAAAACCACAAAATTGTACGGGATCCTGTTATTTAATTACTATGTCTTATAAAATCCTCTTTGCAGTGCATTCTACAACGAAACACAGACCTTCGTTCAGCCCACAGTGTTTGCAGTGCATTCTACAACGAAACACAGACCTTCGTTCAGCCCACAGTGTTTGCAGTGCATTCTACAACGAAACACAGACCTTCGTTCAGCCCACAGTGTTTGCAGTGCATTCTACAACGAAACACAGACCTTCGTTCAGCCAGCAGTGTTATTCTGATTGACAAAGGATATGAACTCTTTATAATTGTAAGAAAACCTTTTTTAATAAAATCCCAATGGGGTAGGAGTATTTCCAGAGTGAATAATTTTTGTGTGAAACGGATGTCTCTTAATTCGTTCGGAAACAGTGACACTGACATTGCGTCATTGCGTCCTGTACGTGGCAGTGGAAAAGAAAAGAGATAAACTCTTGTGTTAGGAGTTAAAGTTAAAGATTCAAGTTCGTAACGTACTTAGGAGGGGCTCGAACTGGCAAGTGACCGATCTTGCAATCTTTGGGCAGCCTAGGCCTTGGCTATAACGCCATTGCGTCTATTCCAATAATACTGTTTTTAATTTTACAAAGATTATTAATAAAATAACGATGTTGGTTTAGCTTTTATTATTCAGACAAGAAAGAGGAGTACAAAACTACTCTTGTCTGCTAGATACGAGTTATGCACACTACTGTCTGAAATATATATAAACAATTTCTATGACTACTTTTTATTTTGTGTTATTTACAGTTTGTTTATTTCGTCGCAGGTCCGGTTCTTGTATCGGTTCTGATGATCGTACTGGGACCACTTTTTTATTGCTTTGTAGAGATTAGAACCAGGGCTTAATGTAGGTATTAGATCCATCGCTCCAAGTACGTGGAAGTTAGGGTGAAGGTGTCCCAATTTGATTCCCTCTTCAAACAACATTTGGGCTCTCGCTTGTTGAAGTGCTGTTACTCTTGAGGAATATGGCAGTTCCTCCCTGTAATCACCTGGAGTGACAAATATTTAGTTGAATCATACGAACATATGGTTATGATTTACGTAGATTACATCTACGTACCTATAGATAAAAAATTTCGTTGGTAAGCACATAACTTATGAACGGTTAGACGAATTTTGCTATTTCCTTCATTCAAAGGTTAATTACAGTCCGAATATGGTTTTTAGGCCAAGAAATGATTAGAAAATTGAGCAAAAAATATCCCTATTTTTCGGTCAATTTTATTTTATTTTGAAAAAACCTGAAAATTTAAACTTTATTGAAATTTTTGACAAGACATCTTCTGCCGGATCAGCTATTACATAATTATAGGGACATAGTCTTTATTCAAAAGTTTGGAAATGAAACCGTCGCATTTCCCTGTAGAACCCATATTAAATACTTACTCATAAACCATAGGTAACTTTAATTCAGGAGATAGAATTTATGTTACAAGTGCCGTTTATATTTTGGACGGTATCGTCTCCGTGCAATTTTTTGTAGTTATTTATCACGTATAGGCATATGACCATTATTTTTTATATTTTGTTGTAATTGGAGCTCCTACAGGTAATGCCTTCAAGCTCTCAAACATCTGAATTCTGACACGGTTTGTTATCTAGGTAATGCTTGCGGTTTAATTGTTTATAATAAATAGAATTAAATACTAGTTGTACTAAATATCTACAGTTCTAGGTTATAAGTTTGAGTACTTACCCACAAATGCCAAACCCAATGTACAACGGTTGTAACCGAATGTATGTGCTCCAACTTTGTTCCATCCACGTCCTTCGTATACTTTTCCATCGTTACCAATTATAAAGTTGTACCTGGAATAATGGATTATAATCAGGAGATTCTTAAAAGTTTGATTGAGAATGTAAATTCACTAAACGAAAATAAATTCATTTTTTTGAACACGCAACAGGCCTAAGAACGCCGAATGTAGATATGTTTTTCTTCATTTGACTGGTTTCGTTTTTATTTCAAGAATCTTCTACATTTCTATCAGATTCAAACTTCACCTTTCTATGTTAAAAAAATAATGATAATAACATTTAAATTGTATCTCAAAAGTGAAAGTCAGAATTGATTTCTTTAAACATCGTAAGGAAATTAGGAATTTACGTAAAAAAAGTACTTACGGAATGTCATAATCAAAATATTTAAGATAAAAGGATTGGAAGTTTCTCAATGCAGCGGAGCAAGTTACAAATGTGTAGCACTCTGAAGACACCGTATGCATTACGACAACGAGTCGCAAAGGGTCGTATTCATCAGTTTTCTCTGTATTATTGTGTGCTTTCGCTAACCACATATTCCTGGTTACAAGCCCTGTTTCGAATAATTTAATACTTAGTAATATTATCAGGTATAGTAATAGGCAAGCAGTACATTGACGTCATAGGACAGACTGTGATGGACTTAAAATACGGTCTTATAGTAGCAAGGTTTGAATGTGATGTATTTTCTTGAGAAACTTACAGGAAGCAGAATAATCAGATATTTGTTCCAGAAGATATACCTTGAAAAGTAAAGTCGTGGTCTCTCAGATATTCTTTAGTAATATAATATGTATAATATGCACTACGTATGCATTTTACATTGTAGGTACAGTCACGTACAACCGCTACAAATATAATAAGAAAATAGAGAAACGAAGGCTTTAAAAATGGAGCCACTCTTGCTTAATCGGAATAACGAAAGAAAAAGATTAAACTGGAATTGATACTTACAATTATTTAACACAGCCAGGTCATCGATTTTTGAGTCAGTAATGTCTGCTCCCACTCTATTTGGTATGTCGGTTAAATATAGCACAAGTACAAAGTATATTGTAAGGCTCGACATAGTGTACAAAATATACTTTTTATTATAGTAGAAATACCGTTGAACAATCGAAAGTCTGAAAAAAATAAAATTAGACCCTGACTGCATACGTATCACTTCCAATATAAGCTTTCATTACAAATCTGTATGTAGGATTACTTGATTTTATTGTTTCAATTGTAAGTAGGCAATTTTATATTGATATTTTAATAAAGGTCTTCTATGACCTTATCAAACCATCAGGAATCAAACCACTAGGCTTTGACATCACTAAACTAATACATCTCTGCTACCGCTGTTTAAAAAAATTGCTTCAAGGAGCATTTACTCTGTATATCGCTACTTCTGGGAGCTTCTATGGCACAGATAATTTTCTACTGAATTATTATTTAAGCGGATTTTCTTTCCATTTTTGAACGTTTTGTTTTATTTCATTGATCATTGAACTTGAAATGACATTATATAGACTTTTTTACCATGGCGTACCCCTGTAGCTTTTTTTAGCCGTTTCCACATAATTAAAAAAGGATAATTATGTAATGCACAGAAATCATAAATCACTATCACAAGTCAATAGCTAGGTACTAAACACAAAAAAAGAAAAAAACAGTTGACAACTACTAAATGTTTGTACTGTTTTGTAATGCATATTTATTTATAGATACTAGCAGCGATCCCGTGGAAATATCGGGATACAAAGTAGCTTATATGTTAATTCAGGTCTCCAGCTATCTACATACCAAGTTTCATCGTAATCGGTTTAATAGTTTTGGCTTGAAAGAGTAACAAACATCCATACATTCTCACAAACTTTCACGTTTATAATATTAAGTAGGATATCGCTGTTGAGAAGGAGCTCACCTTTGACAATCTCGGTATTTTTGACAAAATTACTAGAAATTGAAATTCAGAACTAAAGTGACTTGTGTTGTCGTCTGCTCAATCGGTAAACTTAGAAATGTTGTACAATACGGCGGTTTATAAAGCTAGAAGAATAGGGTTATCATTTTATTCTCACTTAGTCATCACCATATAATTTTGAGCAATATTTGGTTTAATTATGGTTTATTTTAGCATGATTCCAATCGTTATCTTTTAAATGAATTTATCAAGAATCACTAGACACGATTATACCTTGTTATTGTCCGATAATATATTATCGGCTAAAATCAGCTTAGCAGTGAAATTTATGTGTTCTAGTTAAGATAACAAAAAAAAAGGTGTTTCCTTTTACACTACGTCGGTGGCAAACAAACATACAGTCCGCCTAATGGTAAGCTATGGACGCTTGCAATGCGAGAAACTCGCATGCGCGTTGCCAACCCTTTAAAAAACCTATCTTGAAGGATCTCATACTATCGCCGTATACTGTAAATCTCGGCAGGGAGCTAGTTCCACAATCTTAGCGTTTGCAGGAGGAAATTCCTCTGTAACTGTATCGTGCGCGACCATTTGGTTTCCAAGGTGTGAATGCGGGAATAAGATATTTGCTATAAATTTTTTTAACTACATTAGTTAATCGAAAATTTTGAGATGATTTATTTTGAGGAAATACTTCAATAAACCAAACTAAGTATAGCTTTTCAATAGTATCTAGAACGTGGGTAAACATAGACGTATCTACATTATATAAATGATTATATTCAACGTAGGCTATGGACGTTAGAAATATTTGGGGTATCGCTGACGCTTTGTCGACTGTCTGAAAGCTTCCCTTTTTATTTATCTTTACTTTATTGTAAGGTATATCTCCTAGTACCTCTTTATTTAAAATAAGAACGTCACACACTGCCATAAACTGTCTTTTGAATAAACATAGTTTAGTGAAACTAAAAAACATAGCAAACCTTCACCAACTAAGAATGACAAACCTTAAAGAGAATAATGTCTTCTTTAGCTTGCTTTTTTTAAACAACAAAGATGTTTATTATTAACTAGCTGTTGCCCGCGACTAAAATGTTTTCTGGAACTTTCTAATTTTCTGCGCAATTATCTTAATTTTTCATTCCTTACGAAAACGTAAGTATTAGAAAACATAAAAAAGATGAATGAAATCGCTATGTATGTATTTGTATATGTATCTGTGTGTATATATGTTACACTAAAGTGTAAACGAGTATTTGTGTATAATGTGTGTGTATATTCGTATAGAATTTTGTATGTATCCCATTCTTTTCTTTACAATTTTTTTTCAAGATTGTTGATTGCACCTACCTGTTATTTTCTCTGCATCACCCAAAGGTCGACTGGTAGAGAATGCCTTGGGCATTAAGTCCGCCTATGTACTAATGTGCAAAAAGTTTTAATAAATAATAAATAAATCGATCGGTTTAGTCGTTCTCAACTTATGGCGTGACCAAGGGAAATAGGGATTTATTTTAATAAATATAGATGATTGTGTTATTTTTGCAATAACGATGTGGAAATTATTAAGGTGTAGGTATTATGTCTGGTCGGTGATAACATGTTGTCATTTTGTGATAAGGTGGCATAATAGCAGTGATAAAGCGGAATATGAAGGAGGGACTTCCCTCGTCAAGGTGACCTTTTCGCGTGGAAGACTCCGGGTCGAATTCGAAAAACACTCTTATATCTATCATAAACAATATTCCTTCTATATGATATAATTTAAGTATTACCACAGAATACATAATAGTACTAGTACAGAAGGACCTCTTCCGCAATACCATTTAAATAAATAGCGACTCTTGCTCCGACACAATAAGGTGCAATTCAGATCGCACACCGCTAATTCCAAATGGCTTATATTAACCTAAAACTTGCCTCTCTTTCTATCGCATAACTCTTATCTGTTCTGATGCCGTTAAGGTTGTCTTCTGTAAGAAGAATTAATCTAAATATTTAATAACCAGTTATGTGCCTATTACTTTACTTCTGTGAACAAATGAAGTTTTAAATAAACCTATACTAGGTATTTACCTATTTAGTAGTACCTACGTAGATGTAACTTATATTAAAGAAAACTGTTTTATTTCACAATCTCTGCATTGATACTTTAATCTCTAAGAAGAGAGGCATTTGCCATAACGTTGGTGTGTACCTTGAAACTATCTCTTTTAGGTGTTTAACTAGGTAGGTATATGCAAATCAAATCGCGGAACCCTATTCCTTATAACACCAGCTATTTGCCAGTGAAAGTCATATGGAAATCGGTTCACCCGTTGCGGAGATTAGGCGAACAAATAGACAGACAGACAGACAAAATTGTTGTAGTCCTAAACTTATCAAAGCTAAACTTGACTAAGTTACTCCTTATAACACAAGCTATCTGTCAGTGAAAGTCCCGTGGAAATCGGTATACCCGTTCAGTAGATTAGCCGCAACAAACAGACAGACAGACAAAAATGTAAAAAATATTTTTTTGGTATAAGTACCGTGTAAACATTCAGATGCATTTAGTAAAAAACTGTCATTATGTCATTACAAATAGACACTTCAAATTTATTTATTTACTAGCAGTTCCCGCGCGGCTTCGCTCGCGTGTACGTGTACATATTTATATATTTTGCGCGGAACCTTAATCCTTTTTTCAAAATCACAGTAGCATAAGTTACTCCTTTTAACATCAGCTATCTGACAGTGAAAGTCCCGTGGGGATTAGCCGAAACAAACAGACAGACAGACAGACAAAAATTGTAAAACATGTTGTTTTGGTATATGTACCGTATATACATCCAAATGCACGTAGTAAAAAGCGGTTATTTTAATATTACAAACAGACACTACAATTTTATTTATTTCTTTAGAGTGTAGATAGAAGATGTGTATCAGTTGTTCGGTCCTAATAAATAAATATACTTATCATAGCTAAACTTGACCTTGTAAACAGAACTTGCAAATATCTAACTATACTGATTGTCATTAATAATATAATCTAACTACGTAAATACGGGAAACGTAATTCGTAAGCGACGAACGGACGAAGCCACGTAGCGCGTGAGTGAGTATCGAAGTAACGTGCTACCCGGCCCGGGGCGTGGCAACCCACTGAATTTCTCTCGCTCGACTCGTCGCCGCTGCTAGGTACCTGTAACTTCCCCGGGATAGGGCTTGGCTAGGCGCGGCGTCGATCCGGGGGGACCTGAAATAATATGGTCCGGGTCCTCCCCAGAGTAGGGCGCCTGAGACCGGCTGTCGGGGTGGTTACGGGAGTGGGCCTAGCCTGGTATCACATTGAATCTTTTCACTATATAATATATTAGTATATCTTGAAATGAAACGTTACTACATTGACTAGGTATTTTAATTGTACTGTGTAACCTATTACTTACAACTAGATTAGTTATTATAAAGTGAATATATAAAGTTACGTCTAGAATTCTAATGTTTGAGACCTCGTCACGATTGTTGTTCCACGATTGGTATTCTGTTTTGATATTTCAAAAATAACTCACTTCTAAATTTCGTGGATTAAAATTAATTATTCATGAATTCAAGTAAGTACGTGTGTAAATAGACTGTGTATTAACTTGTAAGTATTAGTGAAATTTTTAAATTTACTTAGTTTCCGCTGTTGATTCTTATTTTTTTCCGTTTTATAACACTATTTGTTTACATACTGATTCTGGGGATTCTGTTTACATACATGTGACTATTAAGGGCAATACACACCGAACCCGTCGACCCGCCGACTTATGTCGGCAACTTTTTGTCGGCGGACTAGTCGGCGGCTTCACTCGTTGCAAGTTTAGTTAAGCGCTCGACATGCCGGCAACACGTCGGCGGGCGGAAGCCGGGTTTCGTTCGTTCGTCTGTTGGTCGATATTTGACTATAATTCATGAAGTTTTATATGTTTTGTGTTATTTCATTGACCAGTATAACTTGAACTGCCATTGTATTTTTGTTGTGACTTTGGGTTATTTAGGGTATTAGAGTTCCTCTTCTTTCATGTATGCAAAATCTGGGTACATGGAAAAAAGAAACTGGTTTTAGGTATTAGGATACCTAAAATCAGTTACCTATAATAGATATGTATTTATTAATATATAAGTATGTTTATCAGCAGTCTGATTGCCATAGTCCAGGCTCTACCTATTTTGGAATCAGACGGCCGTTTGTGAGATGTGTCAAATTATTATTCTCTTTATTTATTTAATATACATATAAATTACATTTTTAAATACATTTACAATAAAAAAAAATACAAATATATTTAAAAATATAAAAAATAGTGTCCCACCGGTATCGGGTACAGGGACCAAGCTACCGATGGTTAAAGTTCCAGAGACAGAAACCTCCTCACTATGCGTGCCGTGTCGAAAAGGACTGCCTTCTGCATTAGGCTCTTAATCCAGCTGCCTAACGTGAGCCTCTGAAGGTGTTGGTCGAGGCTCTTAGCAATTAACCCATGGGCCGAAATGACTATCGGTACAATGATTGCTGAATCCACATCCCACATATCGACAATCTCGTGGGATAAGTCCAAATATTTTATTTGTTTATCTTTTTCTGCTTTTAAGAGATTGTCGTCATGGGGAATGGTGATGTCAATAATCATTGCTCGGCGCTCTAATCGGTCTATAACCACTATATCAGGCTTATTGGCAACAATAGTCCTGTCAGTGATGATAGATCGATCTCAGTACAATGTTGCAGGACCATGTTCGAGAACTGGGTCGGGCACATACCTGTAGTATGGTAACTCGACAGTCACAAGGTTATATTTAAGAGCAAGTTGCTGATGGACTATCCTGGCCACTTGGTTATGTCTATGCAAGTACTCGCCGCTTTCAAGACGAGAACAACCGGAAATTATATTCCTGAGGCTTTCTCCCGGACGATGACATGCCCGACAAATGTCAATCGTGCCGTCCTTCAGGATATGTTTCCGATAGTTGTTCGTCATAACAACTTCATCCGTAATTGCACAGACAAAACCTTCAGTTTCTCCGAAGAGGTCACCGAACCGTAGCCAGGATACTGATGCTAGTAAATCTACATCGGGCCCATTTAAGGCCCGATAAAAACGTCCATGCAACTCCTTGCTTTTCCATATCTCCTTGCGATCTGTAATACTAAGTACTGCTGGTTTGCGCCAGTTCTCTTTTGCTAGAGCAAGCGGAGTGAGTCCGTTGTCAACTGCCACCGTATCCCGATACACATCCAGGTCAACGGAGAGGAAGTAATCTCTAAGGTTGCATATCTCGCGGTTATGGAGGGTCTTGGCATTTAAAAAACTACGACCCCCACATTTCCGCGGGATATACAATCTCATGACCGATGAACGCGGATGGTGCATTCGGTACGCGGTAAGCAGTGTACGAACTCTTCTATCCAGGGCATCTAGTTCAGTTTGAGTCTATCTAAGTATGCCAATGGAGTAGGTTAGAACTGGTATGACCCAATCATTATAGGCCCGCACCTTGTTACCACCTGACAAAAGACTTTTAAATACTTTTTTCAGTCGGTCAAAGAAGCGCTCCTGTAACGATTGCTAGAGCAAGCGGAGTGAGTCCGTTGTCAACTGCCACCGCATCCCGATACACATCCAGGTCAACGGAGAGGAAGTAATCTCTAAGGTTGCATATCTCGCGGTTATGGAGGGTCTTGGCATTTAAAAAACTACGACCCCCACATTTCCGCGGGATATACAATCTCATGACCGAGGAACGCGGATGGTGCATTCGGTACGCGGTAAGCAGTGTACGAACTCTTCTATCCAGGGCATCTAGTTCAGTTTGAGTCCATCTAAGTATGCCAAAGGAGTAGGTTAGAACTGGTATGACCCAATCATTATAGGCCCGCACCTTGTTACCACCTGACAAAAGACTTTTAAAAACTTTTTTCAGTCAGTCAAAGAAGTGCTCCTGTAACGATTGCTTCATAGACAATTCATTTAACCCTAACGACTGTGACATACCTAGATACTTGTAAGTTTCGTTGGCGGAAATACATCTAAGGTGTGTAGAATCTGAGAGTTCCATCCCGTCAGATTCCACAATCCTGCCTCTTTTTACATGCATGACTGCACATTTGTCCACACCAAATTCCATACTGATACATTTACTAAAGTTTTCAGTTACCTCTAGTAATCTTATCAATTGGGATTTGCTGCATTCAAAAAGTTTCAAATCGTCCATGTAAAGGAGATGGGATATTACCCGACCTCCTCTCCGCAAACAATAGCCTAGTCCTGAACCCTCCAGCAAAGTGCTAAGAGGATTCAAAGCTAAGCAGAACTACAAGGGACTCAAACTGTCACCCTAGAATATTCCCCGCCTGATCTTTATATATTCGCCGTCACCCTGAGACCGCCGACATCCTGGATAGCAAAGGACGGTTCACCATTGCCGCATACATGCCTTCAAGAAAGTGCATAGAGTTGTATCAATCTTGTACAACTCCATCACCTTCAAGAGCCACGTATGCGGCACAGAGTCATAGGCCTTTTTATAATCTATCCAACATATCGCCAAATCCTTTCGGTTACGGCGAACTTGTTGGTTAATGATCGTGTCAAGTATAAGGAGCTCTTTAGTGCCACGGGCCCCACTTGGACATCCATTCTGAGGGTAAGCCATAGCACTACCAGACTTATAGAGCAGATGAGTTATGCCTGTGGTCATAAAAGTCGGCAGCAAACCTGATTCTAAGCATGATTGAAATTGAGAAGCCAAACATACATGTGAGCTACGGAGCCACTTTAACCAAAAGTTATGCAGTCCGTCCGGTTCCGCTGCTTTCCAGTTCGGCAGCGAACGAACTTCACAAGCTATATCAATGTCAGATATTGATAATGGCTCCATGTTATCAATCGACTCACATGAACGTTTGACATCTCGTATCCAATCACCCTCTGTATGAGTGACAGGCATTGCCCAGATGTTACGCCAAAATTTGTGATTTCAGCTTCTGGGAAATGTGTGTCACTCACTAAATCAGGCTGCTCCCACCTTCTATAAACCCACCTCTCATCCCTTTGGAATGAACGATTCTGAGTATATCGGTCCACTCTTTTCTTGTACCTCCGGATACGGTTTGCCCATGCATAAACTTTCTGTTTCAGAAAGTCAATGCGTTCTGCGACTCGTGCTGCATAATCACAGGAACTGATACCAGTTCCCGAAAAAGCCGGATTCACAAAACACATTACTCTCGGGCGTGTGTTACCCGATCTGAAACAGATAAGCTTGCCAATGAGTGCCCTCGCCTAAATTATTATTATTATTAAGTTACTATTATTTTTGCCCGTCTTTACCGAAAGACAAACTTTACTTTGCGGTTCTAAAAATACTTTCTCATACATTAATGTACGACAAAGTCAGCTGTTCAACTGCAAAATAACCACTAGACCGATAGAGAATTGATTCCCGAGATGGATGTACTATCTACATACAAGTTTGTTTTCTTACGGAACTCTCGATGCGTGAGTCAGACTCGCACTTGTCCTGTTTTTTTTTATTAATATCACTTAATCTCTTCAATACTGCGAAACAAAATAAAATAAAGAAAAACTGCTCACAAAATTTATAAGAGAACATTGATCGCAACTGTTTTATCTTGCCTATTTTATATAGTGATAATAGTTTGCCAATAAGTTCGTGTGTTTTATTCATACGCATGTAAAGTAGAGGCAAACTTGATGGCTAGGTTCTTGTACGTGTTGATACGGTCTATCACAGAAACACAGAACTTATATATTGGCTAAAGAACTTCAGTTATATCTCCAAATTTGTTTTTCGTAGTTATATGTCACATATCCACTTTTATATTTCAACAGCTATTAATAATATTTACATGAAAAGATACAATATATAGCTGTATATAAATATATTTGGTACAAGGGAATTCAAAAGCAATTTGTTAGGAAAACACTTCACTTTGGTAAGTGAAGCCTCACTTAATATTTAATAGACTCTCGCTTCTTACTGTTTAGATATTTATTACAATTTTATCAGTATCCTCACTATTACATCTAAGTTTATGGACATGTTGAAAGATGTTGTTATTAATTTAAACTACTTACCCATAATAATTTAATAATGTTATTTTGGCATCCGAGTGTTTTCTTAATTGATTCCCTGCTTTGTAAGGCTGAGCTGAGTTTTGTAGGCTTTTCTGGTGGTAAATTCTTACATTTGTTACCCCAATAGTGACATTTGTGCGTTTCTAATCCAATGGAGATCTGCTGACTGAGATCGGGAGGCCGATTCACCACCTGAAAATATATGAGGTCTCTAACCATAATGGAGTGTTAGGGTATTGGACCATACAGAAACTCCACTTTGAACAGAAATACTCCAACTCTTTATCATTTACGGAGAATTAATAGCTTAATTCTTCATAATAATTCTAATCAAAATTATTATGAAGAATTAAGCTTCTAATTCTCCGTAAATTAATATTATGAAGCAGAGTTTGATCGATTCAAATTGTTGAAGTAACTTGCAGTAGTTCACAGTGAAACTACTTGATGAAGTGCATAGCATAGCATGTAATATGCAAAGCAGAGGTTCTGAATGCTGGTCAGCTGCAATGGTTAACTTCGTAAATAGGATTTTAGGAAATAAAGGACTACATTTTTATTAGTGGTTTATATGAAAAAGTTAAATAAAATAAAACGTGAAAATAAAATATCAAGTCAGAAAAGTAACTTTTTTTATAATATATATACCAGATATTAAACCAACACACGGTCCACCTATTGGTAAAAGGTTAAGTACTATAACCTATTTACGTTGGCAACACCACTGAAGTTTCAAAGAAAAACAACGCTTATTGTCGTACAAATGCGTTACCGATCACATATATGTACATATTTTGTTACCACGTCAAAAACTCATATTTGTTTTATTGAAAATAGGGGCAAACTATAATAGATGATAAAACAGTTCACTATTTAATAGAAATGAGTTAATAAACATTATTATGACTAGTTATAGAGAAAGAGCACGCTATTGGTCGTCCTGACATTGGTGGGGTGATGCATTATAAGTTAATAACGATCACTTGAGAGGTGATCAAGGTACGAAAGGCAGCTGTTACTGTTATTTAGGGAATTTGATAGTTTATAGCAATAGTGGTGAGATTGTTGCAAACACATATTACAGGGTAATTTTAGGGAAGTTGTCAGACAATTCGCTATTCTTTCGTTTTCTAATACAAACAATATTCTTTAAATTCTGTATTTTCACAAAACTGCTTAAATTTTGACTAGTAGTTCTTGTTCAGCTTCACTCACGTGTACATATTTATATATTTTGCGCGGATCCCTAATTATTTTTCCAAAATAAAAGTAGCCTAAGTTTGTCCTTATAACACCAGCTATCTTCCAGTGAAAGTCCTGTAGATTTCGGTCCTCCCGTTTCGAAAATTAGCTGGAACAAACAGACAGACAAACAAAAATATTAAAAACTGATTTTTAGGCATATGTATCGTGCAAATAACTGTATGAGCTTAAAAAAATATATATTTGACATGTAAGAAACAGTATCAAAACCTCATATAAACTATGAAAATCACTAACTAACACCAACTGCCAAGTTTTTCGTACCTCTGTTTGCACTTAAGTCCATCAATCTAAACATATTCCTACCCTTCTATAATCCCACAATTTGTTAATATTTATCAATCGACCAATAGTATGGCGTTACCGGTATAACCAGTCAAAATAATATCTATACTTATTTTTATTAAATAGTGAACTGTGTTATTGTTATCATCTATTATAGTTTGGTTTGGTTAGTGGCGACAACAGACATCACAAACAGGTACTTCAATTTTATTTATTTGTATTGATTGATGTTATATTTTATCGTCGTTAGCATTTTTATGTATTAGTGAAGAATAACAGAGAACGTTTAAACATTCTAATGAAAGGTTTTTATCATAATCGTTCACCATTAGAGCTTATTTCGCCGGCAAAATATTAAAACTGAATAACTCTCATAAAGTAGACTTTGTTTAGTGGTTGGTCTCGCTGCGACGGCTTTGGCATGTACGCGTTTTTTTTACCATATTATTGTAAAACATTATATGGCTCGAAAGAGAGTAAGCAGTGAGATGACGAATGAAAGAAGAAAATATATATTGCATCGACACCCAAATAAATGTAGGAAAGAGGTATAAAACATTATTTAATCTCACGAATCACGAGATTAACGAGTTTAATCACGTTTCCGTGACTCACATGATTATTTATTCGAGTTATTCTGTCCAGATAAGGCCAGATCCACTGGTCAGTTATATTTTAATTTCCATCCAGATTGGATCCTCCGCAGACCATTCCACGTTTTCAAAAATAAATTAAATATTTATTTCCGATCGAATACCTAAGTTATTTAATGTCAGTTAAAATATAATTTTGGTACAATAGAACAGAACAGAGGTAACGTTATTGTTCATGAAAATATTTTTTTACAAGGAATATGTATATCTGGTGTATATGCACAAAGAGCGACCTTGACACTAAAAGCAGTCTTTTACAGACAACATTGGAATGGACAAAGCGACATTAATTAGATGAAAGCATTGGTAGTTTTAGCGTTAAATGTGCTGATATAGGAGAAGTAACAACGCGTTCAACAATCAACCAACAATCAATTTTGGAACTGGCCTGTTGGTCTAGTGGTTAGTGACCCTGACTGCTAAGCCAGAGGTCGTGGGTTCGATTCCCACCCAGGACAAATAATTGTGTGATGAGCACGATAATTTGTTCTGTGTCTGGGTGTAATTTATCCATAATATGTATGTTTATCAGTAGTCTGGTTACCATCGTACAGGCTCTGCCTAGTTTGGGATCAGACGGCCGTGTGTGAGATGTGTAAAGTTATTAAGTTATTATTCAACAACAGTATGCGTTTGTAGGTTATGTAACCATTTTATTGTGATATATCTACGCAAATTAAATTAAAAAAAATTATATGTAGGGGTAATCTCAAGAACTACTGAAGCGATATACTAAATTATCATTCAAAGAACTCTGTTACTTCATGGATATATCGTGTCCTAATTATATTATATTCTACACAAGAGTTTACTAGCTAATGGTCATAAACAGTACATTCTTATAGTATAACTAGCAGTCCCCGGTCCATATTTATTTATTTTGGGCGGAACCCTAATTCTTTTTACAAAACACTTTGGTATATATACCGTGTATACATCCAAATGCACTTAGTAAAAAGCGGTTATTTTAATATTACAAACATACACTCCAATTTTATCTATTTGTATAAAGTATAGATGTTGATAATGTTCACTTTACTTAAATTTTTTTATAACTATCTTTGAAACCCATAATTTAGCAAAGAAAAAGAATAACTATAATATTCTTTTTAAGACAAAGTTTTTATTAATGGGACCGTACCTTAAGCAATTTCAATTTCCAAGCTACGCGACTGCCTCTCTACGGATACATTAAGCACTTAACTATCACTGTCTGCTTACTCTCAACTTGGCCCGTTTTTATTATAAAATCCAGCTTTTTGTATGGGCCCGGGATGTTTTATTTAATCACGTTTTAAGTAATATTCTTTGAACGGTACCTTCTAGAATTTCTAAGCGTTCTATGATTATAATGATATTTAAGACTTATATCTGAGATAGTTAACAGCATTCCTATGCTATTAGGATAGTCTCGAGATTAATTTGTATTATATATATAAACGAATCCCTATTTCCCTTGGTCACGGCATCAGGCGTGAACGGCTGGACCGATTTCGCTAATTCTTTTTTTTGGGTTTGTTATTGTAAGGAACAGGTTCTTTTGAAAGAAAAAATTAAGAAAGTTGTGCGGAAAATTAGAAAATTTAACGAGAGACTCACGCGGGTGAAACCGCGTTGCGCAGTTAGTATTTCATAATAAAAGATGGGATGAGAAAAAATCGAAACTACTTCCATACTTACGGTACATAAAATTATTACAAATATATATTTTCTTTGATTTGCACAATTGGTTACTAATATATATTTGGTATAACGTAAAGAGATTTCTTTGTACCCATTTCTAAAGCAATTTCGGTAACGCATTGAGATATATCGAACACTTGTTGTTTATATGTAGAAAAAGTGCAGAAAGCTAAAATTAAAAATCAATAATAAAAACAATGCCAAAACAAATTGTCAAAGCTACAGGAGTCAAGTCAATATGTTGACAAGTCATGGTACGAAAAGCCTATACAATGACAGCTTAAGTTGAACTGTAATAAAACCAAACACTCAAAGCTTAATTAATTATGTTTGAATTTTTACCACCATGCGATCTCTAGTTTTAAAAAAAACGGTCCAATGATTTTTGATGTAAAAACTTCTTTAGGCACGTTTCTGCACTTTTACTATGGGGAAAAAGCACTGAACTCGTGACCGTCACGCTAATAATACATATATGGATCCATTAGAGGGCGCTAATCTAAACATTGAGTTCTTTCAGCTCCTTATTAATTAATGTCATCAATCTGCTAAGGAAGCACAGAGGACCGGGTACTATGGCGCAAATTAGGAGAGGGCAACGTCCAGCAGTGGATTCTAATAGGCTAATTGATTGATTGATTGAACCTGCTAATGTGACGTTTTAAGTTCGTCGTTTCTTTTAAGTTTTCACTTCTGTCGGTAGTCCCATGACTGCCTATTTTTTTATTACTCAATCGACGCCACCAAAACGATGTTTGAAGTCATCATTCAAATAATTAATATTGATAAAACAATGTTTTACAATTAGGCATAGACTCAACAAAAGTAAGAATCTACTTTATAAAGAAATTCTACAAAATAAAGAACTATTGAAACAAGTACCTAGTTCGCTACTTTTATTTTCCTTTGATCTTTAGCTTGTTACAAAATATCTCAACCAAAGTAAACAATGTTAAGAATGATCAATCAATTAAATAACAATCAATTTTCACAAACAATCAATTTTACTATAATTTCACTTGATTATACAATTATATCACTTCTATAATTATTTTACTGAGATCGTACATACGTATTATGAGTAAATGAAAAAAAAAACAAAATTCCATGGGTTTCTAGATTTCTATTATTAGTAGGTATTATTGTAAAACACGTTCTTAATTTATGGCTTTAGTAAAAAGAAATTCAGGCCCGCAGCAAGCCCACAGAAGTAGTAGTAGTAAGTCGTGTTTTTTTAATTTTTTTGAAAATCTACCTCCCAGTCACCCTTTCGGATGAATATCCCCCATTCTCGAACTTAACCTTCATTTTGGCCCTGTTGATTTGTCATCCAAGTTTGAAAGCAATCGGATATAATAGGAAATATGCATGTTGTTTAAATTTACTTGATTAATTTTCCCTTGAATCTTTATTGTCCAGATATTATGCCTAAACAATTATTTTCTTATTTAGTTCGTGTTTAATTGCAAAAATTAATAATTAAAATATGCAAAATAAGGGCGCGAAATTCAACTTTGCAAAACGCTTCGCCAGTGGTCGAAATAAAACATGACGTGACATTTAATTACACGTTCTGTCATTTATCGGCGCCTATTTTCGTAGTATTACGAGAGAGATGGATTTCCAGTGGTTTTTGCTCTTAGCTAGTGCAATTTAAGCATTCTAGTGATATTAGAAATCATCTAGGACAATGACTGAATGTAGTTTTGTCAAAGCACAATCGGACAATCTACCGAAAATAGGTGCTCATGATGACTATGTATTTTGCATCAAATCCAGATTTTACGTCCGCGTCCGAGGTAAAAGGAGTGAAAGCCGCAAGGTAATTTTTATAATACTTGTTATATTATAATCTAAAGGATAGGTAAGATATGTATAGTTAGTGATATTCATGAAGTTTTATTGGACTTTTGTTACCTAGTTTAAGTAGACAAGCAAGTTGCCTTCAGCTTGATATTTAAAACAAACATAAATTACTGCTAAGTCACAGTATACTACCAATTAAATTGTAATATGCTTACATTAAAGTGATCTTCACAACAATATAAACACGATATTGAAGATACTTCATGTCTTCTCATTAATGTACACCATTTACATACATTATTTGTTTTCGTATTTTACATTATTATTTTGTACAGGAAAAAATACTGTATTGGGTGTACTTCTTATAGTGTTTTTACACTTAGGGACAAGGTAATACCTATAAAATGGTTTTTTAACTTTATCCATCGTCTGTTAATTACAATAAATAATAATTACAATTACAATCGGTATAAAATTACTATAACACTTCAAGTAAGTTTATGAAACAAACACTGAGCGTGGAACGTCATCCAAGGCCCGCGAAATATGACGGCGTTCAAACAGATCATTTTATCGATGTTTTCAATGTTATTTTAAAAATTAACTTGAACATTGCCAAGGTTATTTATGTTTTTTATTAGGGTAGCATGATGGAACAAGTCAATATATGATAAAAAAAATACATGCATATTCCCTATTGCGACCTCTATCTTGCCGGTAAAATTGAGGTACCTACATATATATATATATATATATATATATATATATATATATATATATATATATATATATATCGCTAGACCCCAAAACAACCGCCAGTTAAAAATTATATATATATATATATAATTTTTTGCGATAGCTCTATATCTATATCTAGCGATCATAACTAGACCTCCTAAAGAAAGAAAACTCGGCAACTGGTACAAAACCAATAGGTAGACTTTTCTTCGAAATCTACCTAAAACGTTATTTTTAAATAAAATTACTGCAACATCCGGTAGTAGAATTACTAGTATCTTATTCAGCGTTTTAAATACTCTAAATAAGATACTAGTACTCCTCTTTCATTTTTCATACTTCCTTTCACCCCGGGTACAGTTTTCCATTAGTTCATTGGAGTTGCAAATTTGATACATCTTATCCGTTCAAGTTTTCTAAAATTCGTTATGATCTACAAAACTTTGTTGAGAGCTTTTACAAAATTGTGTAGTGGAATAAACTTTGATAGGATTTAAAGTTTATGAAGTTAATATTTTTATTTTGAGCAACATCATCAGAACAGTAATAAGACCACAGACTACTTATAGTAGAAATAGAAAGTGCTTTCAATAACTTGGTAGTTTTAAATTAAACCTACTGTATTAAATGTGTATTTGTGATGTGATCTGCTGGATTTATTTGATCTCAAAAAGGCCTGAAATAATTTTATCACTATTACGATTTAAGCACTTGCAACCCCGAGGTATCATTCAAAACCGGGTATCCCTATGATTCAGTTCCATATAACGGTACCGTATGCAGTGCGGCATCATCAACTGCAGTTTCAGACTTTTAGTTTTTAGTTTTAGTTCCATCTCCTCCTTCTTTCTGTAACGAGTCACATCATATACATAATACCACATTGCTAGTTAACTCACTATACAAAAACTTTTCTTTACCCTCATTAAATTAGGTTTTCCACCATTTTACGTCATCAAGGGACAATCGTAAACTCGCTATAAAAGTCCGAGCATCTATTTTATGTGAGGTCTTACCTTTTTGTTGCCAATTCCATTCTTAATGTTGTTATAAAGATATTTATTGCGCCGCTTCATGATCACAGATAACTTTGTTTCATAGGCGAATAAATGGTAAATGCTTCAGGGACTCAGGGATTAACTTCAAAATTCAAAGTCTTTATTCACGTAGGACACAAACTTTATTAGGGAAATAATTTAGGTACAGTATCTGCCCGACTATTAATAGTGGTTTTCTAACTCGTGTAGTTGTAATTGTGTATGCAATACACGGGTACTAACGCGATCACAAAATATGGTCGAAACGATAGGCAAGTCAGTTAGCAATTGTAGTGAAATTTCCGTCGAGGACCAGGTGTGGTTCCGCCGATATAAATAATACTTTTTAGAGAGCCTACCGCTTCTTATATTGATTTGCAAATTATTGTAAACAGTACAATATTTAGAGCATTCATTAAAAACTGCTATAAACGTTCAGGGCATGCTCGGATCGCATATACTAAAACTCCCAAATCCTTTCAAACTATATATAGACTATATAGTATATGTACTTTGAAATGGAAAGCTTTGACTATGGTTCTGTCTTTCTATGTGCCGCTCTGACATGGCCTTATCTTCGCTGCTCTGGGTAGCTCCTTACATTGATTACATTATAACATACCTTTGCTACGTGTGTGTCAAATTAAATTATTATTCAAATTCATGAAATAATAATTACAATAAATAAATGGGTATGAAATTTCTATTATACTTCTTTTTGACTTTGCAAACAAAAAAAAAACTACCCGTACCTTCAAGTCTTTTTATTTGTACACCCTTTAGAAGTTACGATCACGCCTTAGCTGCAAATGAAAATTAGAATAAAACTCATAATTTCATATACCGTGTCCAGAATACCGATTAACGTCACACAATGCCGGTTACTACATTTAAAAGCGAAAATTAAATTCTAAAGCCATATCCGACGTACAATTTTACACAATTGCATTAACAATCACGTTTCGTATTATTTCGGAAAGCTTACACAACATTTTGAGAAACTTTTACGTATATGGAATAAATGAAGGATTTGTTTCAATGTGTGTTGAAGTTATACTTTTTTTTTTTTTTTAACCCCCACGCAAAAAGGACCCCTCCTTATTGCTATAAGTTTAACTTTTGTTTATTCTGTGAGTCTGTGTGTCTGTCTGTGGCACCAGCACCTAAACGGATAGACCACTACTCTTTTAAAAATTAATACTTGCATTTAACAGCGTTTGATAGTTTTTTTCTTGTTTGTAAATAAATTGTAAACGGTTGTTAGTATCTAAAAATCCTTGTCACAAATAGTGTCACATTTGCATCCCCATATCATACACATTCCTCTTCTCCTTCTTCCCCGTCATCCTGCAGAACAGGATAACAGTAGTGTAGCGTAGGCTAGTAATGATGTCTGACCAGTCTTCTGGAGAAAGGTTACTACGTCTACGAAGATACCTCTAGGTTACAGAAGACCTATCATAGGCATTGTTCCAACACCCTTACCTTACCATCAATACGCAATGTTTTTTTTTTCAATCTATTTGCACCATGGTTATTGGTGGTATGTAAAGTATATATATGATAAATTTAAAACAAAAATACCTCCCTATTTTACTGAAGATCCTTGAGAAAATCTAAAAGCGATTTTTTATTTTTATTGCAAATAATTTAAAAAGACCTACCTATTTTTCTGTTTTTTTCATTCGCTTCGATACTCTTAACATTCATTGAAGCTTTCCGTCCTAAGCTAACAATATTGTTCTTCCGGTTATTTTGGAATAATATTTGAGGGTTTCATGTGGCCTATACTTTCAAAAGGCAATACTTATAGGAGGTTGTTATATAACATAAGGAACATCATAAGGAAAGAGGTTTCCGGGTCCCAATATACGAAAACATATTTTTAAGTACTGAGGATACTTTTTAAACATTACATAAGTATATAATAACAGTAACTCGACACGTCTCACACACGGCCAGCTGATCCCAAACTAGGCAGAGCTTGTACTATGATAAGCAGACAGCTGATAAATATACCTATATATTTCTTTTCTCATAAAAGCAGCTGGAATGAGTAAAGCTTAAGACTTGTGTGTAAAGTAAAGTGTGTAAAGTTCCACCACCTCAGTGCCGTACTGGACAGGGCCACTTTATATGTAGTATACTATGCACTGGTAGATTCACTACTTTCTTATGGACTGGCATGCTACGGACGGACGTTTAAAACATACTTGGACAAAATAAAAGCATTACAAATCAGATATATGAAGTTACTAGTAGACAATAAAACAAAACTACGATGTAAAAATACTAATTATGAGGCATTGTTCTGCGAATGTAAAATACTGCCAGTACATGAGAAATTAGTAGCATTAGAACACTATGATCGTAAAGATTACAAATTCCGTACAACACACCTAAGACCTAGAAGTGTAAAACATGGTAAGACATTTGAGGTGCCCAATTACAGTAATTATTATGGTCAAAGATGTACCAAATATCTAGTTCCAACCATTTACAACAGTCTTCCTGTAGATATTGAATGTAATTCAAAACGATCATTTAAATATAAAATAATAAAGTTTCTCCTAAATGTAGTCTGCGAAAACTTGACATAAGTATAATTTGTGATTAATGATACAAACACAAGCTTCTGGTGCATAAGTATATATTATGTATATATAATTTAATACGAAATATAATTTTGCCAATCTGTATTCACTAATTATTATTATTTAATTATTGTTACTATTATTTTGTTATTCATTATTACTGTCATTTAAGATTTAAAACTTTGAATTGTAATTTAATTAATATGAGAAAGTGTAGATAATTAACAAGAGAAATTATTAAGTGATATTATTTAATGGGAGCTACATCTGCCAACAAACTGCTCTGTAGTTTGGCAGAAGTAAAAACTGTCTCTAAAATGTGTATTTGCTGGGAATAAACGCTTCTTCATTTTCATTCATTTCATTAAATCGTACCTATTTTTATCTTTTATTGAAACTGCATGTTAGTCTTTTTCGGTGATTTAAGTAACTGTTCTATTGTCAAATACACTCTGTATATAATGAAGTAAAAAGCATGATGAAGATAAAATGAACAAGCAAACCCACGGCAGGCTTGTAGTATAGTATAATTTGCAGAAATTGCTGTTGGAACGACCGCTGCTAACATAGAAATAACTTGATTATAAGTTATGAGACGAGACAATTTGGTTAATTATAACGCCATCAAGGGATTAATGTTCCTTTTTCTGTAATATCATTTGCTTTTATTGTTCCTTTTTGTATATTGAATACAAGCTGTTGCCCGCGACTTCGTTCGCTTGGAAATTTAATTGGAACTTATCCCACAGGAGTAATACAATTTCCGGGATATAAAGTAGCCTATGTGCTATTCCAGACTATAATCTATCTCTGTGTCAAATTTCATCCAGATCCGTTTGGCCGTTTTTGCCTGAAAGAGTAACAAACATCCATACATCCTCACAAACTTTCGTCTTTATAATATATACTAGCAGCAACGCGGGTTGCTGCTAGTATATATTATAAAGACGAGACGGCTTCACCCGCGTAAGTTACAATCCCGTTTGAATATCGAGATAAAAAGTAGCCTATGCGTTAATCCAGGTCTTAGCTATCTACATACCAAGTTTCATCGCAATCGGTTCATTGGTTTTTGCGTGAAATAGTAACAAACATCCATCCATCCAAATTTTCACATTTATAATACTAGCAGCGCCCCGCGGTTTCACTCGCGTAAGTCCCGATCCCGTGGGAATATTGGGATAAAAAGTAGCCTAACTGTTAATCCAGGTCTCGAGCTACCTACATACCAAGCGCAATCGGTTTAGTAGTTTTGGCGTGACAGAGTAACAAACATCCATCTATCCATCTATCCATCCATCCATCCATCCAAACTTTCACATTTATAATATTAGTGGGAAGTAAGATATTTAAAGTTGTTAAAGTTGAAAAATAATAATTCAAACCTTGTCCGCCTGTCACAGTATAATTTGAACATATAATAACCATATTTTATTAATAGTAGGTTTCAACCTCCAGCGGTTTTTTCTCTGGTATATTTTAGTTGCGAGAAGACGCATTTTAAGCTGACCTCTGTCTTAGTAAGACTAAGACAGAGGTTACCCAAAGGTGGTGCTCGCGCTTTTTCAGGCAGGCTAGGCCGCTCCTAGCGCCTGCCTGCAACCGGATGTCTTACTAACATTTTACGTAATTTAGGCACAGTATGGGATAATGTGTGGTTTTAGTCTGTTCGATTCAGACACACCGCTCCACCGAAAACCCCGGTGGAGTGACGGTCAGTGGGGATTTGTAGACGCACAAAAAAAACCTAAACTCGGCTATGGATAATGCTGAACTTAACCCATTATAGTAGGAAACCGTAAGAAACACTCAATCATTAAAAAATATCTATTAAATTAGTAATATTAGAGTGCTTATCGCCGTATTCGTTTCAGTAACTGACTACAGGAAGCTTCGACAGAACATCAATTTACTCTGTGACATACTGGCTATGCCCTTACGATGTTTTCACGAACGTTTCTCACTTTTAATATTCTTTAATTTTTTACAACTAGATATTTGTTTTTGAAGTGATAACTTCTTATGGGAGGGTAAACCATTTCGTTACGTAACGCGTTACGTCGCGAGTCTGTCTGGCGTTTAGGTTATCACTTCTGTCGGGCGTTCCGAGACGCACACGTTTTTTTATTTATTCATATGGATAAGGGAAGTGATGAATGCTAGGGCAAATTAAACAAAGTTATTGTGTTAATAGCAGACCGACATAGGGCAATTGCCTACCTACCAACAAACTGTAACACGAAGGGTAAATTATTTTAATTAAGCTAGTCACCAAAGATGTAAACGGACTTCCTGTTCAATAACTAATCTTTAACATCGGATAGTATTAGAATTAGCTTTATAAAAAAAGATTATAAAAACAATAACACATATTTACACACACTCACACTTGTAAACCCGAAGGGGTAGGAGTAGTTATTTTGTAAACTAAAACTTGGTCCCACTCAAGTAATAGGCTAGGAGAGCCCAAGCTGCCCAAGGCGCAATAAGGTGCTTTGCAAATTAAAGATGAAAGAATTAAGGAGAGTTAAGAGGGAGTATATTGAAAATGAAAGGTAGGTAAGTTAGGAAGACAACTGAAGGGAAGACAATTTGCTTATATGAATGGACTGAGGAGTGTAAGCAATAACACTAGCCGTGCTTACATATATGCCCTCTAAAATAAATAAAAAATAAAATAAAAAATAAACTTTCAAATCCAATGGTAGAAGCTGCGCTGTCACAGCAAAGTTTTTATATCTCAGCTCGGAGCGACCCGGATTCCAAGAATTTAATCTCGAAATTGCTTGCTAAGCAGATTTCGTATAAGATATAAAACAAAGCATTATGGTACTGATCCACTTATATGTTCATTTATTTATAGTGTTTTTCATAGGCGATCGATTATTTTGCGAATCACTAACGGCAAAACTTATACGGGAATTCCGCATCACTGTTACTACATAGACATGTGATAGGGATGAGTTACACACGGCTTATGCTGTGGATGTAGGTAAATTAGCATTTGTATATTTTCAAGACTTTAGTAAAACAGTACTACAAATATATTATTTAAAAAAAAAATTATTTTAACATTTGGAACATGAAGCGGAAAAATCGGCTGAAATTATAACAACCAAGATTCATAGTTACAAAATTAGATAAACTAAAATTAGATGATTTTTACGAACGTCTAAGTCATTTAGTTATAAATAAATATAACGTTCCTTACATGTATTGTTAAATACCTTGACGTGCTTCGAATTAGACTTAAATAAGCGTTTGACGATAATATTAATAATAAGGTATTTCTGCGGTTTTGGGAGTTTTCTTTTTAAGTACCTGCGTATCCTCCAAAACCATGTTATTATATAGAATGCAAGGACCTGGCTGGTACTCCATACAATATTAAACAACCTTTTAAGCAGAAACTTTCAGAATTTATATGAAGTTGAATGAAAACCTCGGAAGTTAAGTGTGCCAACCCAACCTTACTCTTTCACGGCAAGTAGATCGAAGCTCTGCCATGAAAATTACGCTTCTTTTCATCAAAATGTCAAGCTAGTAGGCAATTTACAACATACCTACCTAACATATGTGCTCACGTTGCACCAATACATCATATCCAGCGTGACAGATAGCGTTGTATAATACATTTGGTGCCTAACATAAATCATACGAGTTAAGAATGTTATGAGGAAAATAGTCTCCTAGCATCTTATTCTATAGGTAAGTGATGAGGGGTGGAATTTTGAAGAAATGCTGAATAGTGCCCATTCAATAGGGAAGCTGCTTAAGTTTAAAATAGATTATTATTATTTAATCCTACTAACATTATAAACGTGAAAGTTTGTGAGGCTGTAAGGATGTTTGTTGCACTATCACGCAAAAACTACTTAATCGATTGCGATGAAAGTTGGTACGTATATAGCTGGACACCGGGATTAACACATAGGTTACTTTTAATTTCGATATTCCGACGGCACCGGGACTTATGCTGGTGAAACCGCGGGGTGCAGCTAGTAAATAATATATATGTAACAAATATTATTTGTACAGATCGTTCCATTTTGTCTACATTCTAGGACTGAGTACAGAAAAAAGCTGTAGATAAAATTAGAATAATAATAATAACTTTACACATCTCACACACGGCCGTCTGATCCCAAACTAGGCAGAGCCTGTACTATGGTAACCAGACTGCTGATAAACAGACCCAAATATTTCTAAATACATACATATCATAGATAAATTACACCCGGACAGAGAACAAATTTAATGATCATGCTCATCACACAATTATTTGTCCTAGGTGTGAATCGAACCTAAGAGCTCTGCCTCAGCAGTTATGATCACTAAATACTATACCAACAGGTCAGTCTAGAATGACTGAGTTATTTTCTTCTCAATAGCTCTTTTTATGCCTTTTAAGGATTTTATGGACTTAATAGTGTGTGTTTTAATTATTTTATATTGAAGTGCGCGAGCGATGACTATGACAATTATTCATCATCAAAAAAATATATTCAAAACTTTTTTGTAGTTGCATAATAAAAATAATTTACTTTATACTTATTTGCATATTTTATTTCAAAAATGTGGTAATTCTACTATGTACACATATATAAAAATATATAAATTCATTATTTTACGAATATTTCTGAATTGTTATCTTCCAGCTAAATGCTTGAATTAGGGTTTCGTAGCCGAAGGGTAACCAACGGGACCCTATTACTAAGCCTCCGCTGCCCGTCCGTACGTCCGTTCATCTTTCTTTCAGCGGGCTGTATCTCATGATCCGTAATAGGTAGACAGTTGAAATTTTCACTTGTATATCTGTTGCCGCTATAACAATAAATAATAAAAATAAATTAAAAAGTACCTACATAGTATAAAACCTTGTGCGGAACCCTACATGCGCGAACCCGATTCGCACTTGGCCGGTTTTTTTATATTACGTACCTGTTAATGCGTGCGTAGTTATGAATATACATTTTTTTATGATTTCGGGTAAACGCTTGTTAGCACTATCGGCCTGAAAACACTTTTTTGTTAGCCTTCGAAGTTATGAAGAACTCTATATATTACTATTATCGCGTAACATAATATTTCTTATGATAATGATAACAACATTTATATCATTAAATAAATAATATTGAATACATATAAAATTGCAACATTTTAAGTCTATTTCAGACGGGAGTGAAAAATGATACTATCATTAACCCCTTTTGAAGATACGATCATCAAATATAAAGTGCGTTTCCATTGGATGTGTTTCAATATAACTATGTTTAAGTTTTCTTAAGATGGCGTTAGAAATACAAAGAGCTCATTCGACCTTGAAGTTTGAACACACAGTTATCCGGGAACAATGATTATGGGCTTTGAGAAAAATCCGAAAAACGAGATTTGAAATAAATCTGTAACGGTTCCATTGCCCACGTGAAACCGTTCACTAACTAATAAAATCATAAGAACCGATCTGTGCCTCTTAAGCTATTACCAGTGGCTCACATTACAATAAGAATTTTCTGAGGCGAAGGGGGATGTAATATCCCACTAGAGCATTTCGGACTTAGATGGGCATTTCCTGAAGGGCTCGGTGATTCCTCAATCGAGTGCTCGATTTAACGAGCAACGTCCTCATTATTATAAAAAAAACGAGTGAAATCCCCGGCAGATAGTAATAACTTTCAGAACTTTTCGTATCGGGAAAAGTTTATCATATTACATTTATTTATTAATTAAAGAACAGCAACTATATTCATATGCAACATTGTTCATTATGATGATCACGACATCTCATTTCTTCATCAATTTTAGTGGCCCAGAGCATTCATTTAAATTTTATATTATACTAGCAGTTCCCGTGCGGCTTCGCTCCCATTAACATATCCATATATATATATTTTTCGGAACCCTAATTCTTTTTGCAAAATAAAAGTAGCCTAAGTTACTCCTTATAACACCAGCTATCTGCCAGTGAAAGTCCCGTGGAAATCTATCCACCCGTTTCGAAGATTAGCCAGCACAAACACACAGACAGACAGATACAGACAAAAAATAATTTGTTTTTAGGTATAAGTATCTCAAATAACTGCATGAGCTTGAAAAACCTATTATTTTGACATTACAGACACTTCAATTTTATTTATTTATATTGATGATGATTTCAACTTTAGGTACCTAGGTTATAACAGATTGCTATTTGAAATGAAGATGCTAAACTGGGTCGGTATCACTATCCTACAATAGGGTTAACAACTCGGAATCAAACCACTGGAGCTTTGAGTCTATACGGTACTGGTCTAGACTGTATGTTAGCAAAGACTTTGCATTTTGGAACAATATTAGCTAGTCAGTTGTATAAATACAACATTGTACCCGAAATGGGGTAGAGGGGGGTCTTGTATAAAAATATTAATGACAGTAGCGAAAATTCGTGACAGGATAGAAGCAAGTGGCAGGCTGTTCTCTCTTCCCACCCCCTAATTTATATCTATCTATTTATGATAATTTTCTGTCTATGGGGGCGTGAAAAAGCTTTCTGTTTCAATGAAAAAGAAAAGTCTCTTTAATTTTATTTTAAAGTTGCAAAAGGCTTCTAAAATTAACATATCCATAACATTCAAAACTACTCAACCTGTGAATTCCACTAATCTAATAAAAGGGAAAAGCGCTGGACTGCGTAGATTGTACCGTTTCGCAAACAATAATTTTATCTCCAAAATCAACGTGTAGCACATAAAACCATTTATTCACCCGTTCACTTCACAATGTTAATTTATACGTAACTTTAATGAGAAATGTGGAAGGTTATTTCAGAGTAGAAACTATCGAGTTAAAGCTTCACCATACAACATCTATGATCTTAATTACTGAACGTGCATCATACTACCCTAATGCCGTTTTCCAAAAAAAATTCCATCCTATGGTTACCTGGAAGAGATAGCCACAGTGCTGTAAGGCCGCTAATTGTCTTAGCCTTATATTCTTTTCTTTATAATGTTTTTCGTGTACATTATAGAGGCATACTATTATTATTATAAATTAAACATATAAATTACATTTTTAAATAGATTTGTATGTAAAAATATACTATAAAATTGACGCTGTGTCGAGTCTAGCTCAAAAATCATTTTTGGTTATGGAATATGTTATTGTTAAGAGGCTTAACCATCTTCTCAAGAATTCTATCTCGATACACTTGGGACAATGATTTGATACCTTTTTCATAGAAATATGGCTGTCACTTCTTGATATTGATTATTTTTCTGTCACACACAAAAGACGTTTCACTAAATCTATCAATAGCTCAGTACACAAACATTCGACTAATAGTAAATATACCTTGTGTACTCTCTATCACCCCACTTGATTTTAATACCACAAGAATATTTAACAAAGACTGGCGCGAAGATGAGAAAATACAATAAATATTCATATGAGAATGACAGTACGTTCCTAATTCAAATGTTATATTTTTGTTTTGTAAAAGTATTTGTGACCAGACTATGTATATCTGTTGATGTGTATGGGTTACCAAAACTTTATGGTTTTTTGTCAAGGCACCAGTGAAGCAACTAATGTTACATAGCCATTGGTAACGTCTAATTCTTATTCCCCTTTGTTTTATAAAAGGAAATGTCTACTGCCAGGCGACGGAACCTTCCATCTTCTACTTCTTCTTGTACTTAGGCAACTTGTAAGTGATATTCAAACCAAGAAAGCATCTGTTTCCTTAGTTTGCTGGCAAATATTAACAAGCTTTAGGCTAATAAAATAAAAGATACACAAAAAAATGTGTTAATCACACAGTTTTATTTTTTAACGTAAAAAAGTGGAAACCAACCAATAGATTAACCCGTTGCTTGCCATCGACAGGTCATCTATTACGGCAAGACGATACGGCGAGTAACTGAGACGTTTATTGAACGGTTTTACGACTACTCTTACCTACGAAGCGGTTTTGGGCTATATTTTTACCCTTTCTGACAGTCTTGTCTGCGAGGGTAAACATATAGCCCAAAACAACTGAAAGAATCCTCTTAATATTATAAACGTGAAAGTTTGTGAGTATGGATGTATGGGTGTTTGTTACTATTTCACGATAAAACTACTAAACCGATTTCGATGAAACTTGGTATGTAGATAGCTGGAGACCTGGATTAACATATAAGCTACTTTTTATCCCGATATTCTTACGGGAACGGAACTTACACGCGTAAAACCGCGGGGCGCTGCTAATCAATAATAAAAATGAGAAAGTCAAAGATTTTTTAAGTGAAATGGGGAGACTAAAGTAAAGAAGTTATTAGGTTTGTAAGTCATGCTACATGTGTATGTAATTCTCGATACATATAGATAAGATCATTGGATCGTCTAAGTGGTTCATCATGATTGCAAAGGTGGCGCTGTGAGAAATTATTAATTCTTGTTTCTATTCGATTGAGTAGCATTAATTATAAATAGTATAGTGTTCCTTATTTAAAGTTTTCTCTATTATCGTTTTATCCTTCATTTATTCCGACTATAGTGTGATATGGTTGCTTTTCAAGGGGCCGCCATATAGATAACATAAACGCCAAACTAACCCGTTGGCGGAAGAGAGTTTGGATCATATCTCTAATCAATTTATAAAGACATTCTTGTTTATTTCCGTTTTAGGTGGTTCTTCAGTAACATTTACTCATTTATCGTTTTATTTTACATGACTAAATATCAATGATCGTCGTATCATTGAATGGCTTGAGTACTACCTCCTGTAGCGCCGAGGGTAAAGAGGCATTCCATCAAGGTTCTCACCCCATCCATCACCAGTTATCATCATCATCTCACCTCAGTCGCAGATCCGTAGGCCGCGATGAAATAGATTCTAAATATAGTTGCGAGCCCTCAACTCAGTATTCAAGTAATATTCTTATCTATTAATATTAAATAAACAAAGGTAAGTAATTAAAACAGAGCAAATGGAACCCCGAACCCTTTAGATTAATTAATTAATAAATTAATTTACACAACCCTGCTGAAATTATATTATTTTAATGTCTCATGTTTCTACATCTTATTGTATTTTTTTTTGTACGAAACAAGCTCATAGTAAATTAAACTTGTATTAGAACACAGTAGTCTACTTATGTGTCTATAGTAAAGTAGGGTTTATTGGTAAAGGTTAATCTTAAATTATAAATTTTCCGAAAGCCGGGTCACCGCCATAAAACTCTTAGCTTTCAGGTTATTTGAATTTAGCAACGCCCACGCGACATCCCTGGTGAGCTTCTTCGTGATTTTTAAGGCGTTAAACCAATTTAACTTTTGTGAAAAACGTTTTGAAACATAATGGCGGGTAGGTTACATCCACAATGCTGTTCACCTTTTGGCAAGAATGATATACAAACCCAACACAAAACACACAAAAATAACTTACATCTACATCCCATAACAATCATCATGTATTTAATCTAAAGATTTTGGATTATAAAATTGATTACAAACTAGCGGCTGGTTGCGGTTTCGCACGGATGCGATTTACAGATATAATTTTATCGTGAAACATCGTTCAAGTCCATGACTTAGAAATTTAACAAATTTTGGTATTTTTGTTATCACCGTCAAAGTTTGCAGTTGCAATAATGATAAAACGTCTGAAATTCTGTAATAACTATTGTAGTTTTTGTTTATATACAACAGCTTTTTCTGAATATAACTAACTCAGCCTCGTAGATTATCTCGATTCCCGGTGGAGGTATCGGGATAAAAAGTAATGAATTCAAAAATGCCTGAATGATTAAAATCAGTTCAGTGGTTTCACAGTGTTAACGCCTGACAGTAATAGCGGAGCGTTACTACTATATCTGTTTGCATAGGCGGTACCGCTATGACGGTACTTAGAAATAATTAATTATTTGACTTAGGAAAAAATTCTACCTACTTTTTTTGTATAAACTACTTGCTATTCTACATACAATACGAACGCATACAACTTTGTAAAAATTAAAGCACCGCACCATCACGCACGCATCTAGACCTTTGGAACAAGCAGCCTACACGGGTATCGGAAGCACCAGCAGCGCCAGACATAAACGTTATATGCAACGTAGCACCGCAGCACAGCAATATCATTTCAGCTAAGTGGCTTCCCTTGCTCCTAAACTTCCTGTTACCTACGTAACCTATTGCCTACCCATTATTTTGGTTTCATAACTGTGCAAACTACGTGTAAATTTATACAATTACAGACTTAGCGTGTCAAGGTTACTATATCACGTCATACATATTTTTTGGTTATATTCTTACAAGCTCGCTATTATATATTGTCTCTTGACAATTCATAAGAGCATTTCTACTGCATATTTAAAAGTATAAGAGCTTTCATTACATTTTCAAGCGGATTTTCGAAATTTTATGTCCCGTTTACCCACAACAGTTCTTTATTGTTATAGTTAGCTTCGCCATTTCATTATTCTCATAAGAAAACCTTACAAAGGGCCGCCGCGCCTTATAAATTGCATTATAGTGATTATTGCCGCCGAACATTTCAGCTGGGGACCGCATTACCAGTACGCCGCTGAGCGTCGTCAGCGCGGCGCAGCCGCCGCTCCGCGCTGATCACAGCTGCTACTTCGGCCTCCCGTGCGGTAGACACCACCAACGAGGGGCGTGAGCGTACTTTTATTTATTTTCAATTTTAACATAACTCCGTTAATTCTTATTAAACTTTTATATAAATTTAATTTTTTGCTCGTGAGGATTCTCTGTAAGATTAACTTAGTAACTTACTAAGCCACATAATAAACAAAAAATAATAATGGCTTCAGGTGACGATGCAAAGAGTTTAGCGGAGTTTATTGTTAGACGTAGCTCCGTCAAGGGCCAAGTAACGAAGTTTAGAAATTATTTAGAAAAATTGTCGCAGCTCGACTATTTTACTGCTACACATCGGGCGGAACTTACATTAAAATTGAGCAAGTTTAAAACTCTATCGTCAAGGTTTGATGACTTACAAAGTCAAATTGAAATTTTTAATTCTAGTTTCTTAGACAGTGGGCTCGAAGAACGAGAAAAAATAGAAGGGGAATTTATCAGCAATATTGTAACAGCACAAAATTTGTTACAAATACATAGTAAGGATGAGGACGTCCACGACTCAAGTAGCCCTCACAATACAACTCACTGTGTTCTTGAAGGTAGTGAAATGGGTTTCAAGCTACCTTTGATTCAAATTGCCAAATTTGATGGATCATACTTTCGCTGGATGGAATTTCGCGACACCTTTCTATCCTTAGTTCATGAAAATAGTAGAATTAGTCCAGTCAATAAATTTCACTATTTAATTTCATATCTAGAAGGCGAAGCAGCGCGAACCATCTCAAACCTAGAATTATCTTCTAATAATTATCAGGGAGCTTGGAACCTATTACTCGAACGTTACGATAACAAGCGGTTACTAATAAGTTATCATCTCAGTGCGTTATTTAACATACATTCAATCAACAAAGAGTCCGAAAGATCACTACGCTTCTTAGTTGATCACGTGAGTAAAAATCTAATTTAGGACAAGCCACTGAGCATTGGGACGTCATAATAATCCACTTAGTCACTTCTAAGCTAGACAATCAAACTTTAACAAGATGGGAAGAACACCGTAACGCGTTGGCAACTGACACACCGACACTCAAAGATTTTCACAAATTTCTAAACGATCGTGCAGCCGTGCTCGAGTCGTTGCACCGTGGTAAACCAGATAACACACCAAAACCCATTCACAATAAACGCTCAGATGGTCATTCAAGGAATAAGGAGCATACGTACCCTAAGTCGCATGCATACACTAGCGGTAGCAACCAGTCACAACCACAATCATCATCATTATCATACCTCTGTCCCTGCTGCAATGCTGATCATAGAATATACGATTGCCCATCATTTAAAGCCAAGGACATACGCGAACGCATAGCAGAGGCAAATAAATTAAGATTGTGTCTTAATTGTTTAAGATCTGGTCATCCCACTTTTAAATGTCGCTTAGGTCGTTGCCGCGAATGTAACAAGAGACACAACAGTTTGTTGCACCTTCCTACTGGTACAGGTGATAACACAAATACTGTCAACAGTTCAGCTGAGACGTTGACCAACTGTAACAACCAAGGTACCAAACAAGCTCTTCTTTCTACTGCTTTAATTGAAGTAGTCAATCCCAAGACTAAAAAATCTGAAACAGTACGCGCCCTACTCGACTGTGGCAGTCAATCCTCTTTCATAAGTCAAAATCTAAAACAAAGGTTATCATTAGAGGACCGTCCTATTGATGCTACTAAGATTATCGGTTTTGGCAACAATGATTCAGGCACTATAACGGAATATTGCATTGTTCAATTAAAATCGAAAAATTCATCATTTACTGTTATTTCTAACTTTTATGCAATGGAACAATTAACAGGTTCCATACCTAGTATATTTATTGATATTAGATCGTTTAATATGCCTAGTAATATCGTCTTAGCAGACCCCAACTTCTATCAACCTGCTGTCATAGACATGCTTATAGGCTCAGACTTATTTTGGGATATTATAGGTTGTGAGCAGCGGTCACTAGGCCCCAATTGCCCAAAATTGCACAGCTCAAAATTGGGCTGGTTGGTGGGAGGCCCCTTACAACATAAACCACCCAAAATGAATATTAAATGCAATCACTTACTTACTAATGTGTATCATAATGAAAATATTGAAGAAAATTTAAATAGATTCTGGGAGTTAGAAAAAATTCCATCAAAATCATACCTAACCGAAAGCGAGCAGGCATGTGAAACTCATTTTTTACAACATACCTCTCGTTTAGAAAATGGAAGATTTTCCGTTAAGCTACCTCTTATTGATTCCGATGACTGTCTCGGTGACTCCTTCAATATGGCTAATAAAAGGTTTTATAATTTAGAAAAACGCTTTAGGAGACAACCCGAAGTTAAATCGCAATATATTCAATTCATAAGAGAGTATATGCACATTTAGGACATCTATCAGAAATTTCATTAAATGACTTACAATCTAAAAGTTGCTATTTCTTACCACATCATCCCGTCTTTAAGCAAAACAGTGAGTCAACAAAAATTAGAGTAGTGTTCGATGCATCGGCACGCACATCCTCCGGCCTATCTGTCAACGACATCCAAATGATTGGGCCTCAAATTCAAGACTCTCTTTTCTCCATACTAATTAGAGCTCGCTTCTACAAGTACATATTAACGGGCGACGTAGAGAAATTGTTCCGTCAAGTATTAGTTGATGAATCGGATCGACATCTTCAACTTGTTATATGGAGAGAAGACGAGAATAAGCCCCTTAAAATATTACGTTTAAATACTGTGACTTACGGTTTCTCCAGCGCAAGCTTTTTAAGCACAAGGTGTCTTTGGCAGTTGGGCGGGGAGTGCGACGATCCAGTCATTAAAACTATAATACAGCATGACATGTACGTCGATGACGTCATTACCGGTAGTGATAGTCAAGGTGACTTAAAACGTATTAAAAATTCACTATCGGACGCCTTAAAGAAAGGCTGTTTTAACTTAAGGAAGTTCAAATCCAATTCACAAAACGTTCTCGAATCTTGCTCGAAAACTCTAACGATACTCTGATCATTAGTGAGTCATCAAACACTCTTGGCTTAGGGTGGAATTCCAAAACAGACCGTTTACATTATTCTTTCGAAATTCCACCAATCAAAGAAAATATTACTAAGCGCTATATATTATCTACCTGATTTAAAATCTTTGATCCCCTCGGTTTTGTGAGCCCCTGTATCATTATACCTAAATTGATTATGCAGCAACTATGGCTTGACAAGGTCGGTTGGGACGACCCAGTTTCAAAGGATGTCGAAAAGGCTTGGCAAAGGTTTTCCAACAGTCTATCTCAACTAACCTTTATCACTCTACCGAGGCAGGTTCTATGCGATTCACCGGTTGTGACCGAGCTGCATACGTTCAGCGACGCCTCCCAAAGAGCCTATGGCGCCTGCACCTATATAAGGTCAATTGATGGCACAGGCACTGTACATGTTAAACTCTTATGCTCTAAGTCAAAGGTAGCTCCAATAAAGGCGTGCACTATACCGCGTTTGGAGCTGTCTGCTGCATTACTAGCCGCGCAACTCTGCAGTGCTGTGGTTGATTCTCTGAGGTTCCCAGTTGCACGTAAGGTGTATTGGTGTGACTCTAGTGTCGTCCTTGCATGGCTGCATACTAGCTCTAGAAAACTAAAAACTTTTGTGGCGAACAGGGTAGCAGAAATACTTGAATTATCAGATGTTTCTTGTTGGCGTTATGTACCTACCCTGGACAATCCAGCTGATCTCATCTCGCGTGGCGTTTATCCCGAAGAGCTTAAAAATTATGAGTTATGGTGGTCAGGACCCCAATTTTTAGTCCAAGACGATTCTTCTTGGCCTACATTACTTAATGAATCTCAGCAGGTGTTGGAAATCCCTGAAATAAAATCTAACGTTGCTGCCCAAATTGATAATCATTCAATAATTCCATTTGAAAAATATAGTAAGCTGCATAAAATTAAACGGGTTTATGCATATGTTTTAAGATATTTACACAATTTGCGTAAAACTAAAACACTTAGACGTTTTGGAGCGCTTAGTTTAGAAGAATTAAAGGATTCATTTCAGTTGTTATGTCGCATGGCGCAACGGGAATCTTTTCCTGTTGAATACGGTTTGTTGTCCAAAGGCAAACCTCTTAGTTCAAGGTCTAACATTTTATCGTTAACACCTTTCATGAACACAGACAGATTAATTAGAGTAGGAGGCCGCTTGGATGCTTCAGCTATAGCATTTAATAGCAAACATCCTATCTTACTACATTCCTCCCATCATCTCACCAAACTTATCTTTGAATGGGAACATTTACATAAATTACACGCTGGCCCACAGCTTCTCCTGGCTAGCGTCAGGCAATACATATGGCCTATCAATGGTCGACACCTGGCTAGGAGGACCGTACACAATTTCGTAAAATGCAGAAGGGTACAAGGCAAGTCTTTATCACTCATTATGGGGAACTTGCCCTCTCAGCGCGTTACGGTGGACTTCCCATTTAGAAGTGTTGGAATAGATTTTACTGGACCGTTTTTTGTTTTAGATAAAAAGGGTCGTGGATCAAGGATTACAAAGTGTTATTTATGTATTTTCGTTTGTATGAGATTTAAATGCGTACATTTAGAAGCAGTAGGTGATCTCTCGAAGGACGCCTTCATCCTTACTTTACGCAGATTCATTGCCCGTCGTGGTAAACCTGCCGAGATTTTTTGCGATAACGGCCGCAACTTCGTGGCCGCTGCTAAGGAAATTGGCGATTTTTTAAAGTGCAATCACAAGATCATAACAGAGTTTTCAAACGAAGAAGAAATTAAATTTTTATTTTCTCCCGCTTACGCTCCGAACTTTGGTGGGATCTGGGAGGCCGGAGTGAAATCTGCTAAATATCACATAAGACGAGTAATGGGTAACACGCATTTAACATTTGAGGAAATATTTACACTGTTTGCACAAGTTGAATCCTTGTTAAATAGCCGTCCACTTTACCCTATGTCCTCGTCCCCGAATGATCTCCTTTTCCTCACTCCGGGACACTTCTTAATCGGGCGGCCACTAACTGCATTATCTTCGGCGAGACTAGAAGACTGCAAATTCACTCAGCTGAAGCGTTATGAACGGCTGGAGCAAATCCGACAGCACTTCTGGAGAAGATGGCAAAGGGAATATTTGGCTGAACTCCAACAAAGAACGAAATGGCGCACCAATGATACTCCATTGAAAGTTGGTGACCTAGTGCTGCTGCAGGAGGAGAATCTACCACCATTATGCTGGCGCACGGGTCGAATCACGAAACTCTTTCCTGGTCCTGATGGAGTGTGTCGCGTTGCAGACCTCCAAACCATCCATGGAACCTACCGAAGGCCTTTCACGCGACTCTGCCCCCTACCAGCGACAGAGCATCTCATAGAAGGTTAAAGTCGGCGACCTTTAACGGGGGGGATGATGTTAACGCCTGACAGTAATAGCGGAGCGTTACTACTATATCTGTTTGCATAGGCGGTACCGCTATGACGGTACTTAGAAATAATTAATTATTTGACTTAGGAAAAAATTCTACCTACTTTTTTTGTATAAACTACTTGCTATTCTACATACAATACGAACGCATACAACTTTGTAAAAATTATTGTAATGAAACGAAGAATAGTACCAAATTACATCAATTTCGCTATTAATCATCGTTTTATTGAGCCTCAAAGCTCCAGTGTCTCGAGAATAGACACACAGCTTATCGATTATAACCGACCCGCCCCGGTAGACAGATAGAAAGATAAATTATAAATATAATTGTTTGGACAAAGAACATTACAACCATTCCCAAACTACTATTCAATTGTTTCAAGTTTACAAAAAAATAAAATGTGTAGATAACTAAATAGACTAACCGTAAGGCTGTTCACCCACACCGCGGCATTTTTCCTACTTTTAGCATTTTTATGCCCGTCGTAATTTCTAAACGAAAGGTAAGATTCGAATAATTTAAAGGTCGATTTCTCATTTCTTGTATTTCTGCAAATAGTATTCTTACAAACGTTGTAAATACGACGAATACATATATTTTTTCCTTAATTTCTAGTGCATTTAAGTGCATGTATCTAGTATCTAGTGCATTTGTAAGATAAGCGGAATTACGTAGCAACTACTGATCCTACATCGCGCAATTAAAGTTCTCGCACTGATTAATGGAGGTGGCGGGCATCTTCACCTAGCCTGGTCAGAAGACTCTCCGTGTGTAGTAAGAGACATAATACCCGTTCCTCCACAGGATACATTTTAAGGATAACAATTTCTTATGAAATGCATCTCACCTTTTGCAAACGAAATATTGTGCTACAAAATTACATTTAGCTCAAAATCATTTTATTTGATACGAAATCGTATTCTATTAGGTTTACAAATAAGTAAATCCCATCAAATAACTTCTACAAATAAAACATCGAAACACAAAATAAAGCGCAATTATAAAACTTCTATCTCTTCGCCAAAAATATTTTATTTTCCATGAAATTCGTTTAAAAAACGTATTTCCTCATTGTAAAAAGACGTCTACGTAATCGGATAAAGTCTACAGCTACTTGAAACTGGTGGAACAGTGCAAGCTAAGCTAAGGCCATCAATCAAATTAATTTAATTCACACATTTAGTGACGTGGTAAAGAACCTTACTTTTTCTACTAATTAATCTTATTAATGATTTTCACACTACCTTTTCTACTAACACTCATTTTAAATTAGAAATCGTTAAAGGTAGTAAAGAAATTATCAGTAATGAAAGAGCAGTCTTCATGAAACGGCCCATACCACTTTCATCAGATCATTGGCCAAAACAATAAGTAAAAGTTGAAAAGGAGAAAGTTCTTGTTTGTACTGAAGCTTTTGGAAACCTTCTTAACGACCCCCCACAAGTGTTAACAGATTTTCCCTCAGCAAAATGGTTAATTAAAGTTTCAAGTGGCGTGATTGTGACGTATTGAAAATGGATATACTTTTTAAAGGATATTATTATTACTTTCTAGTTTCACCACCCATATCGCAGATCTGTATTTATTTTAGCATCTATATTTTACAGGATACTTGGATTGAAAACCAGACAGATCACAATATTTCAATTGATTTACGCAATGACGTACAAATTATATTTACGTCTACCTCTATTAATTACTTCCTCACGTGAAAGCAGTTCAAAGTAGATTAGACAGATCATTGTTATTTTAGCAGCCTTCGATTGTCTAGCACCAGCTAAAGTGTGCTTAAATCGGATATAAGCACACTTTTGCTGCCAGAAGCTTCGTGTCCACGCTAGCAATGTGACATTATAAGTGTAGTAAATACAAAAGTCCAAAAAGTCTGAAGTACAAAAAATAATAAAATCCAAAGGTATAAAATTTTTATGATAATTCTAATGTTTTAAAGTATAAAAATGCCACAAGAAGATTATTTTTAATAGTTAGTTATTTTAAAATGCGTAGCTTACGCACCTTTCCTTTCCACTTTCGCGACCGTTCGTGTGGAACGCGTACCCCGAGTCGAAAACGTACCGTTGTGGTAAGTAAAAAACTATAGCTACTATATATCAAACTATTACAACATATATTTACATTGACATTGACATTCATTTTATGGTCTGGCTTATTACTAAGGTGGCTTATTTAAAACATGCACGTCTAGTGGTATATTCGATCGAAGCCAGCAGCCGATATTAAGGTTATGGATACCATCGTTTTTAAATTACAGCCCTAAAAAGTTGTACTGATAAAAAAATTATGCCTAAGGTTTATTTTAAATTTATATTGTGTTAAACAGATATTGGAGCGATTTAAATGTTGCGAAGATTTTAATAACTGTCATACATACAATACATAAATATGAAAGTTCGATCACTATTACAAACTTCCAAAGCTATGGACATTTTCGCATAGCTTTTACTGGACGCTTCAAAGGTAAAAAATACAAAAATATATTCCAATGTAAGCTTGTTTCAGTTTTACAAGTTGGGCTTTTGCTGTATTACTCAAATCTCGTTTTGTAAATTAATACCTGTATAAAGTATTTTATATAGTAGGTATTTTCTTATTCACTTACGACTAACATGGTGTTCCGCAGGGGTCTCATTTGGGATCAGTATTATTCAACTGATTAATAACTATATTCCGAACTGTTTTACTACTTTGATGTCTTCATGTTCAAGTATCGTAAAAATAAAACATCGCATTTGTACGTGTAACAGTAAATTAGAAGGAATTAATTTTTAGTTACAAAAACACATTTTACCATCATGATTTTAGCCATAAGACGTACACTGCTGGACATACTCCTCTCGCTCTATGACCTCTAAGAAGACCGGTTGGTATCCCATAACATTTTCTTTTTAAAAATGATTGTTATTAAAAGTTTCACACCTACGCTTTTTGCCAAAGACCTTTCTTTCTTGAATCTAGATTGATAGATAGATGTACTCTTGAATGTACACAAAGCAATACGTTACAATATTTTACTTATACGAGTATCTACTTACTAGCTAATGTTTTGCATAATTGGCGACCTTATCGCAATTTGCGATAAGATCGCCTAGTTAGTACCAGGAATTTACGCTTTTACAGGTATTATCGCGTAGTAGAACCAAGTAAAACTACCTGGTGAAGGTGACTTCAGGACTTCTTGATATAAGTGGTTTAAAGACGCACTTAATGTCATTGGTCCCTTGATGCAATGTCCCTCCACCGCCAACCATCACTAGACCATCTAAGTCAAACCAATTACATGGTTTTGTGGGAAATTGTAAAATCTACTAGTTAAATACAGACCTATTAAATAAATAAAAAAAAAAGTTTTCTTTCTCGTATCCTCAAAAAACTTGCCTTTTACTCTTCCTTGACTATCAGGCTGGGACTAGCCCACAATCAGACTTCACTACTTGTTATTGTATGTATGTTTTTGACAGAACCAATCGTTTCGATATTTAATTAAAAAAAAATGATTTGAACCCACAATCAAACACCGTATTCGAAATCTAAGCTATATTATTTGTTTAAGTCCTGGTTCTAAATTTACATTAAGTAAAAGGTATGATACTGTTTTCATAATATATCGTTCTTGTACCAAGTGGGATTTGTACTCTAAACTGTAGCTCGTAGTTTTGTTTTTAGATATTATGCTACCGCTTTCTGCACTTGTCTCAGTTGATTTAATCATAGTTAAGTTTGGTACTTTCGTCGCACATTCAAGTTCCCTGCAGTTCATATATCTACATAAACTGGATCTCACAAAAGCGGCAAGAGCGTAGATCCGAAACATTGACGCGATGAAACAATGCACGCAGTATGACACTACATGTGCAAGTGAAGTACTCAGGAGGAGACTCTACGTCCCTTTGGATTCGAAACACTTCATTTGCAAAAGGGAGAACCAAACAATGTTTAGTGTTTTTACTACTGTATAGTTCTGAGGATACGCTATTGTACATAATTATAGTTTTATGGTTTTTTGGTTTGTATTTAGTTTTATATGATTTACTCATATTAAAAATTCGATGACGTTAAATTCCCGATTTCAAATTCAATTACTAGACTTTTTCCTTAAATTTGTGTGCACTTGTTTCGCGATTGTTCAAATTTGTCTTATTTAATATTTTTGAAGTAAATCAGCATAATTGTATTGACTTTTTATTTACTGTATCCCTGTATACGCGGAGCTCATTGCACACTCAAATTATGCCAACCATAATTTGATCTCACCCACGTAATCGGCAAGCCTTTTACCATTAACTAGCCACTTTGAAAATCAAAGATGGAAAAATTGTCTGAATCCAACCATTCTTGGGATTGTAATCGTTTTCAGCCTTTATAAAGGAAGAAGGTAAATTGGGGTAAGGAAACGGATAGGGTGAGAAAGTTAAGGTAAGGGATACCGCCAGTCTCGGATGGAGAAACAGCACGGAGACTGCAACAGCTATAAGAGGAAATTGTCATATGTCCGTCGCACCTGTATGTCCGGCCTGTGACTGAATACATACAGGAACACGAACAGGAAAGGACCCGGGTATGGAATCACTAACAACTGAATAATATGTTATTTAAATTAAAGGCACGGTTTATAAGCATAATATTCACATTAGTGATATTAATTAAGAATTATAGAAAACAGTTTAATAATCTAGTTTTATGCTGAGGCGTCTGCTTCATGAATATGCAATGTGTGTCCGCTCAAAGATATTAATTATGCACGGTTTTCGTCCTCCGCCTTAAGAGGAAGGTTTTAAATTATTTTTGGTCTAATTTCTTTTCGGAATTACAAATGAAAAATGAGATCATTGTAAACGATACTGATGATATGGATATTGAAGTTACGATCAATACTTACTTGTAGTTTGTTGCTCACTATTTTGTTTTATATTTGTTGCTACAATCAGTGAAGGTACATAGAACAGCATAACAATAATCAATACAGAATAATTATTTTGGGGAAATGTTACAAGCCTACCAGTACTATCATGTCCTACTAGTGTCCGAGACTAGCAAACAATATACAACATAAGACCTGGTTTAGGTTTTATTTTGTTTATTCTTTAAGTATCTATCTTTAAGAATCTTGCCTTTATTATTCTTTCACGAGACTAACACATGTGTATTTATTTTAGTAGTATTAGTTGGTGTTTTGTTTTAGTTATTTTTAACACTTAAACCTGACTACGGGATTTGAACCGTGTAAGTTCCGTTTTTATGGTATAGGGGGCAAACGCGCAGACGGATCACCTGATGGTAAATGACTACCGCCGCCCATGGGCACATCCAATTCAAGAGTCACAAGTGCGTTGCCGGTCTTTAAGGTGGGAGTAGGGCAAGGACGGAAAAGGGGGAGGGGGAGGGGGAAAGTTGGAAGAGGGGAAGGCAAGGGTAGAAGAGGAGGAGGGAGAGGTGAAGGAAGGGTTAGGGCCTCCGGTAATGTCATTCACTCGGCGAAAAACATTGCTTTACTGCTGGTTTTCTGTGAGGCCGTGGTATCACTCCGGTCAAGCCGGCCGATATGTGCCGAAGCATTACTCTTCCACGATAAAATTAACTCTTGAAAGATTCTACATAAATAAGGTAATCCAATATTTAACAAACTCCAATATTTTGTGACTAGATAGACTTGCACTTAACAATACAATTTTCAAAAAGAACTCAATTATTGACTTCTATTCCTATATCTGAGGTCCACTTAAACTAAATCACAAAAAAATTAAGGGTAAAATTCTCTCCCAACATTCTGTACAAGAAAAAACTACGTAAATATCTTAACATTTTAGTCTCCCCCTTAAGCCCGTATAACGTTTTAAAGCACAGATTTTAAACGTTGCGACGCCACGGAAAGTGCTGAGTATACAAAAAAAATGTTTCTACAAAATCTGTGTCCGGCTAAAATATTTTAGTGCAGATTCTACTCGAGGGTACTGTTTAGGATTTGTATAATGTGTGTTGCGGTTTCCGGGTAAAATAGGTTTATTTTTACCGTCGCAGTGTGATGTACTTATTTGGCGTAGTACAACAAATTGTTTTTTGCCTTTAGATTTTTTTGCAAATACAATTACTCAGTTGTTAAGGGTTAAATGCTAATACCAATGGGATTTTGATTACTGCTAAGTGTAAATAAATTCTGGTGTATTTTTCAAAGTCTTTTTACGGAGATTTTCACTGTGTTAGTTTTTTTAGGACTAATCCAACTTGATTTTACAGGGAATTAACTTGTTTTTTTTGAATAAGTTATAAGTATCTATCGCGTTACTGAATTTAGAAGTATGTAAAGCAAGTCTGATACCAGAAAGTGCCTTCCTCGTAGCTACAAAATGTTGTACAGGAGTCGACTAAAACAGTTTGTGCTCATGACTAACTCACAAAACACAATTTGCCCTCGACAAAAACGATTAAAATATTTCAAAGTAAAGGTCTTATTTTTCTCAAATATATACAGGTATAATTGGCACATGACAAACCAGTGTTTGTGCTACAGCTGTAAATAGGAAACAATGTATTGATAGTTGTATAATTATATTATTTTAGTTGTATAATTATTATGCAATAAACAAACACACACACATACCCCACACATACACATACACTCATACATGTACGAACGCGCACACACTCACACACACACACACTCACACACACACACACATACACATATAACACTGAAAGGTAGGTACTTAAACTACTAGTAGTACTAAAGGAACTTATTTTTATTATAAGTAAACCTATTACTGACAAACAAATCTGCATTCTTGACCAACCAAAGGCATCGCAGAGATTTCAACGTCGCGAGAGATATGTATAATATTTTTTTAATTTATTTCCACTGATGAATTCAAATTGGCAAATGTTCTCAATATTACGCTAATAGAAAATTTTCCCTCAACGCCAACTAAGGAGTATTAAAAATAAAAGATGACTCTTACACAGCTGAAAATTTAATCTTACCTTATTAAAGACCCCGTTGATAATTTTAATAATTGTTTGGGACTAAAATATTATCGTAAATTGCCTCCTCGAGGACGACAATTTATTTAATGAATTGGTAAAATAAGTCTTCCAACGGGACTTTGAATATTTTGAGTTAAATTTGAAGGGTCGAGGCAAACAGGCAAAAACTTTGTTGAATAAACGATAACGACTATCATTTCTTTTTATTGCTAAAACTGATGATGATTATAATGAAGAATGACGATAAAATGGTTTTAGCTTTTTTCTCTTGATACTAATTGTATTAGATTACATTTCGTACAGACTAACTGACCCGCGCAACTTCGTCTACGTCACATAAGAGACAAATTTTCCCCGTTTTTGCAACATTTTTCATTAATGCTCCGCTCCTATTCGTTGTAGCGTGATACTATATACCTTTATAGCCTTCCTCGATAAATAGGCTATCCAACACTAAAATAATTTTTCAAATCGAACCAGTAGTTCCTGAGATTAGTGCGTTCAACCAAACAAACAAATTCTTCAGCTTTATGACATTATTAGTATAGATGTGTACATTTATATTATGGTAATGTTTATTAAATAATGATGTGCATATTTAGTACGTATTGTGTATAATTATAATTTGTGTATTACACTACACTAAGAAAAAAATAGAGATATTAAAAACAAAATATTTCCTATATAATATTTTGCAAGTTAGTTTATTTTTCATATAAACTTTAGAAGATTATTAATGTAAGTACTGTTTCAGATTGTTTGCTGAAGTTAAGCATGATGTCGGGTTGTTTTGTCCTTGTAAATATACACCCGGAAGCTGGAAAACAAAATAGAAACTGGTTTCAAAGTTATGAGTTAACGACGTATTTTAACACTTATTTCATTTCAACTTTGCTTTAGGCTACGTCAATAAAAACAGCGTGATGTCATCAAAAGGCTAATATCAGTTGTATAAAAGTAAATAATTGTTTGTGTAAAAACATTTCTACTGGTACTCCTCAAAAAAGAGATGATTTAGGATTTTTTACCCTAAAACTTTACTGCGTTAGTGCTATTCTTCAACAACGACGAAGAATATTCTATATAAATGATTCAGTGTGATCCACGAGTCGACATAGGTACTCTTACCATCATCAACTTACAAAATGGCATACCATTAGGAATGTACTTTGTCTAGATTTTTTTTTATATTTTACTGCTTAGGGACAACTTAATTATAAACCTAGCGTCATCTCCAGTGTGACAATTAAGCACATAGCATTAAATGCCATCTCACTTGGCCGTATCATCATTATTGCCTGTTATATCATGACAGCGTATTTTTGCAATAGTTGTAATACATGTCCCTTGTTAGTTAACCAGTTGTTAGTGCATGTATATGTTATGGGCCAAGTGATTAAACATTGCACTACCTATAATGCCTGGGTAATATCAATAATGATAAGTAAAATTAGGCTATTAAATGAATACTGAATATTTTTTCTTATTAAACAGAAGTCTGACTAAGCTTAAAAACGAATACATGTTTGTCATGATTTTTTACGTAAATGGTATAAGATAGGGTTATTCATACAGCCCCGTCAATTTGTTTATTTTAATCTCTATAGCATACTGCCCACTCATACAGGACAATTTTTAAACTGTCTGGACATTATGAATAATGCCTATTAATCACTTGCTTCATAACATATACACTCGCAATACCACGGGCGCGTTAGCTATAAGAACCTTGTGCATTCACTACATGTATTTATAATAAAAGAAGTGTCTGTGTATAAATTTATTTTTAACTTATAGCTTTATAAGTATTTCAGTACTGTTTATCAGATATATTTTGTAGAGCAAAAATCCACTTTGTCTCTTGACCTTATCGGTAGACGTAAATAATACCTACGTAAACAAACTAAATCTATGATATAATTAGATTTTTTGGGTTCCTGTCTATGAGAAAATTCTATTATGTGTGAAATTATAATTTGACGACCTATCTTTGTGGCATGGTTAAGTCACTTTTATGACATTTAATTGTAGTCGACAATCTATAATAATCTATTCATATATATATTGCTGAAGAGTTTCTTTGTTTGTTTGCTTGAACGCGCTAATCTCAGGAACTACTGGTCCGATTAGAAAAATTCTTTCAATGTTGGATAGCCCATTTATCAAGGAAAGCTATAGGCTATATAACATCACTCTACAACCAATAGGAGCGGAGCATCAATGAAAAATGATGCAAAAAACGGGGAAAATGTATAAACGCGGACGTAGTTGCGCGGGTCAGTTAGTCGAAGAATATTAGCGCAACACTTTTTTTTCCATGAAACAAAGAAAAATTTGAATTCTCTTTGAATGACACTTGCAAACAGAGTTAAAACGGACATCAACGTAATAAATGCCTTATAAAGCCTAAATTACCATTGAAAACATCGCCCTCCTTGTACACTTAACAAGAAATTTCAAGATGGCTCTTAACAGCCCAACAGGATGAAATAACACAACACCAAAATTATTTATGGCGACACAGAGACATAATAACGCAAGTTTTGGAGCTCCCGCAACTTTATATTGTACTGTGGCGGACTTGCAAGACTCGCAAGGAATTTCCTTGTTATGTTAATTAGTTTGAATCTTGTGAGGACAGTGTACGTTGTACCTGTTTTATGGTGAACAATTCTCTGGGGGTGCGTTTTGAATTTGGTACAACACTTTTGGATGTTGTTGAGTGAAATGTGGTTGTCCAAATAGAACTCTCAAAACCTTTTAGACGATTTCACAGACATTAAATGTTTTTTGTTTTAAGCTATGGACAGGTTTTTGAGTTTCATCCTGAAATCATCATTGGTTTTTTAAAGTCATGAAACATGCAATCGTCTTAAGCATAGGAAGATCCTTTAAGATAAGGCGGGTCGTATGCATTATTTAGGTCTATAATGTCATAACAGTCAATGGAAATAATTTGCAAGCAAAGGTATTACATTCGAAACACCATCATTTTCAATGTATTTTGCGAATTTAAAGTCGTTTATCAATCCACCGAAACTATTAATTAAAAAACAAATACCAGCAAGACATAATTTGCATGATCTTAGTTAGAAAAGTAAACTAGTCTCTCCGTAAAATCTTTAATTTGTTATAATAACTCTTCTCTTTAATCTCAAACATAAATGATAGCAATCAATAGGGAAAATGCATGTATTTTTTTTTTTATCTTTTATTAACTTGTTCCATCATTCTACTCTAAAAAAAAATATAAATAACCTTGGCAATGTTCAAATTAATTTTTAAAATAACATTGAAAACATCGATAAAAATTGATCTGTTTGAACGCCGCCATATTTCGCGGGCCTTGGATGACGACAGATATCACGCTCAGTGTTTGTTTCATAGACTTAGTATACTTACTTGAAGTGTTACAGTAATTTTATACCGATTTTCAGTTGTAATTACTATGTATTGTAATTAATAGACGATGGATAAAGTTTAAAAAACATTTTATAAGTATTGCCTTGTCCCTAAGTGTAAAAACACTATAAGAAGTACACCCAATACAGTATTTTTTCCTGTACAAAATAATAATGTAAAATACGAAAACAATGGTGTACATTAATGAGAAGAGATGAAGTATCTTCAATATCGTGTTTATATTGTTGTGAAGATCACTTTAATGTAAGCATATTACAATTTAATTGCTAGAATAGTGTGAATTAGTCAGCAGTAGGCCATTTATGTTGGTTTTAAATATCAAGCAGAAGGCAACTTGCTTGTCTACTTAAACTAGGTAACAAAAGTCCAATAAAACTTCATGAATATAACTAACTATACATATCTTACCTATCCTTTAGATTTTGCGGATTTCACTCCTTTGACCTCAGCAGACGTAAAATCTGGATTTGATGCAAAATATGTAGTCATCATGAATGCATCTATTTTCGGTAGATTGTCCGATTGTTCTTTGACAAAACTACATTCAGTCATCGTCCTAGATAATTTCTAATATCACTAGAATGCCTAAATTGCACTAGCTAAGGGCAAAAACCACAGAAAAATCTATCTTTCTCCGTAACACTACGAATATAGGCGCCGATAAATGACAAGACGGGGAATTTGACGTCATGTTTTGTTTCGACCAATAGTGAAGCGTTTTGCAAAGTTGAATTTCGCTCCCTTATTTTGCATATTTTAATTAATATGTTTTGCAATTAAAGACGAACTAAATAAGAAAATAATTGTTTAGGCATAATATGTGGACAATAAAGATTCAAGGGAAAATTAATCAAATAAATTTAAACAACATGCATATTCTCTATTATAGCTGCAAATGATATATAAGAACCAATTTAGTTGCGTGCATGCGTGCGAACATGCGTACAGTCACCAATGCATTTATATAATGTAGGTACATTGAAATCACACCAGTGAAATCACATTTCACGGATTACAATGAAAATGGGTTGACATCACACTACTACGGTGTTGAGAGTGGTAATAGGTAATGGTAAGAGTTTTTCAGGTGAGCATATTTTGTTCGTCAATTTAGCTATATAAAATATAGACATGCTGTTTTATTACACTATTTTATTTTTATTTTCCATTGACAACTTATGTATTCCTAACAAAGAATATAAAGGTACATGACATTTAATGTTCAACACTTTTCGCTATATAAACTTTAACAAGCACTAAATTAGCTTTAAAGTAGATTAAAAGTTCTAACATCACATTCAAAAGGAAGATTTTAAATAGTTTTATTCCTATAAACCGTATGGTCGGCACCATCATTAACCATACACAAATATATATGTAGCTCTAGTGAACAGCTTATATTTGAAATCAGTGCTGCAGAAATATCAAAATTACCTTTTAGAATCTGACACTCAAACACAATTTTTGTCAAAAGACACAGCGCTTTGACAGCCTCATAGAAACACGAGATCAGAGAGAAAATACAATGACATTAATTTTATAGTTTTGTACGGTGTATTCTTTGATTATATACCGGTCTAGATAGAGTAACTCAAACAAATAGTGCACAGAAAATGGGATACAATTACGCACTATGTGTGAGTACGCACGTGTATTGTCATTGTTCGTTATTGTCAACAAATTGTCATTGTGTGCGTGTTTAGAGATGCCTGTCTAAATTATTTATTTACCTAGTTTTATTATAGTAAGGAGATGAATGGTATATAAAATAATGATTTAAAAGAAAACTAATTTATTACAAAACGTATTAATCAACAAAAACATAATAAAAAATAAAAAGTGTTTTTAAATATCGGTAATATGTGTTAATGTTCTTCATCTGCTAGAATCGAAAAATGACCGGCTTAATTCAAATTACAAAGATACCAATATAAAGTGAAAATAAGTGATTAAAAAATTAAAGAGTTAGTGGTGACTTCCGTATACATATTGCGTTCTAGTATTATCTTTCGGCGTAATGCATGGCGTAATTCTGCTTTGCCTGGAGAGTCAAATATTGATTCTAAATCTGAAAAATCTTGCAAGATGGTTTCCGGCTCTTCATTTACTGTATCCCTTGAACAGGAAGAATTCGGTTCAGTGTAAATATCAATCCCTATATTGGAAATAGGCTGGACCTGGTAAAAATAAATAATTAGAATTATTAGATTAAATTAGTCGTAATTAGCAATTAACGTGTAATAGCGTCAAAAACTTACTTGTTTGGTATGTTTTGAAGTTTTTGTTTCCAACGCCGATAGCATCAAACACTGTAAAACATTAGATGAGATTAATAAACTAAGTAAAAATGTTGGTAAAATAAACTGTAGTGTGTGGATTTTGGGGGCGGACCCGTGCTTCACCTAGTTTCTCCACCTGGGTGAAACACGGGGACCTATAAGGTCCCGTGCTCCAACTGATGATCAGTATAGTCAAGTAATTAAGAAAATACATAATTTAATATATAATCAATAGGATTTATTTTAACGCATTTAATCAAAAAAAGGCCCAATAATATTTCTTTATTAATGAATTGCATTTGCGAATCCCACTAATATTATAAATGTGACCTTAATAAATGTGACCGGAAAAAACATGAGGATGGAGAAAAGCCTTTGAAACTAGAGAAAACCCAAAGAAAATCGGAAAAACAAAACAAGATCATTATAGATCATTTAGACAATACTGGGTTGAAAAAATGGGTTCACGCGATTTTCGACCTTATTAAATTTAATTTTCTGGTGTTTTTAGTTTTATTCCAGTTCTTATTTGACTATTTTGCCACTAATAGACAACAAAAAAATTTAGTCAATAAAGTCGAAAATCATCGCGTGCACCCATTTTTCAACCCAGTGTTGTTTAAATGATCTTCTTTTGTTTTTCCGATTTTCTTTGGGTTTTCTCTGGGCTTTCTCTTGTGAAAGGCTTCTTTTGTTCTATACTCTTGTTTTGTTTTCTTGTACATATAAATTCACCCCTATTAAATAATTGTTTAAATCTTTTGAATCATATAGGGAAAACAATTGACTGCATCACTGTACAATAACGTCATCAGTTGGAGCACGGGACCCTATATAGATCCCGTGCTTCACCCAGGTGGAGAAACTAGGTGAAGGACGGGTTTATGATTTTTTTATGAATATATAAAATGTTTTAAAAAAGCTATATGTTTAAAATAGCCCTCCACATACTCACTTAATACTAAACCCACTCGGGCATTTTTATGTAAGAAATAAATAGTAATAAGTCAACAGCGTCATCGTTTTACGATTACCCATCGTTTTTGTAAAATTACCCCGTAATAAACTGACAACACCGACTAATCTGTCATACATACAAATATTGAAATATTTATTCGTATTTTCTAAGAATACAATGTAAATTAAAACAAAACTTACCGATGAAAAGTAATCTTAGTGTTGTTATAAGTTTTTCCAGGATAGTTTCGACACAATTTGATAGCACAAACCGGCATGATTAATTGTTTTCCGTGAGCTCGACGCCCATTACAGATTCAAATGACAATGATGTCTATGACACGCGACTCTACGAAATACAGTACTACGAAATATAGTCGTCATTTCTGGCGCCGTTCTATGCGGCCGAATATGTCATCTAGACAGGTATATAATCAAAGGATGTATTCATAAGAAAGTTGAATATAAATTTTCTATGCAAGCATTATTTTAACAGAAACTACTCAATTGGTTTAAGAACGTTGCATGGGGGTATTAACTGATAAATCTACTTAGAATCTAGAGTAGAGTACCTATTCCAAATGAAGCAGAAAGAAAGAAATAAGATTAGTTCGAGATATTCATAGATTCTGCAGGTCAATCACATCGCCAGGCGTAGGTAGAAAATATCCTTATATTTAGTTGTTTTAAATCAAGCATAACTACTTAGCTGGATGGTAGGGGAGTAGATGGGATGTTCTTAACAACAGCGCCATGATTGCCTACTACCTAATTAGATCTGTTAGAAAAAACCTGTGCAGTAACTCTTGTACGTGCACAGGTTTTTATGTATATATGTATGTACCTCAATTTTAAAGTCACGATAGAGGCAATTATGCACCGATTGCTTTCAAACTGGGACAAAAAATCAACAGGGCAAAAAAGAAGGTTAAGTTCGTGAATGAGGGACTGGGGGACTGGGGGATCTTTTAAAAAAAATTAACAAACGAAATCTACCTCTGTTCTACCTTTTTTTTTGTTTGACGCGGTAATCTCTGTAACATTTGATTTTTTGACAGCACAATTCTCGAGGAAGGTTAGGCCATAGATCAAATATACCATAGATAGACGATGATATTCTCCTACAAAAATGGCGCCATGAATTCACAATACAATGAATGTTCCCGTGAATATATGTTGTAAAATTTTAATACAAAAACTAACAGTAACTATACTACAAAGCGTATTAGATTTGTGGCACGTATTCCACGGTCGCGAGAGTAAAGAGTACAGATGTAGCTACGTATTAAAAAAAAAAGCTTTCTAAATTATTGTTTGTTAGTGCCATTATTATACTTCAAAAAATTAAAGCTATCCTCGAAATATTATACTCATCGAAAGTACGTTTACATTTCAAAAGCGTAGTTTTAATATTTTTTCCCTACACCTCTTACCACTAACTTTTAACTGGCGGTTGTTTTGGGGTCTAGGGATCATAACTAGACCTCCTGTGAAGAAATTTTTGGAAAACTCGACAACTTGTACAAAACCAATACGTAGACTTTTCTTCGAAATCTACCTAAATCAAAAGCTTCTGCTTTATTATATTCGGATACATTTCAGTAGTATCGTCTAATATCTAATGTCTTACCGTTCGGTTCCGTGAATCCTTTCTGAGTATGCCGAGGTTAAAACGATCTACAAATATTTGTTAATGAACGATACTATAATAAACGATAACTCCAATGTCAGACTGTCAATAGAGGCGAAATGAATGTCTCCAACCACTTGCAGCTCTATTTCAAGGATCGAAAATAAATCTTCTCAATCGTCTTTCTCGAGAAAGCGAGATTCTCGGTTATAAGCCGACGAGTAGATATAGAATAGTAGAGACTTATTTCAAAAAACTGGCAGAATATTATTTTATATCGAGTTTAAACATATTTTTGAACTCAGTTGCGCCAGGAACACTGCCCGATACTCACTAAGAAAGTAGTTTAAAATTACAATGATATCAAAGCGCTGTTTTAGGATTGAGTACGTTCTAAAACCTTATTTCAATAAGTACAGCTATTTTTAATAAAGTTCACTGTTAACTAAAACTAAAAAAAAAAAAATCAACAGTGCGCAAAAAATAAGATTAATATCTTATTTTCCTAGCACTATTAATTTACTTGGTGTAAGTGTATTCTATTGTATCTTATCTAATGATAAGATACAATATAATGGACTTTAATCGATTTATTTCAAATTCAAATTCAAAATCATTTATTAAATCAAGACACTAAGTGACATTTATGAACGTTAAATTGAAGCTAGAGTTAAAATCATAGATCGGCGCAAACAGACGCCACAGCATGTACTGGATTGTCGAGGTAAATTAGGTGAAAACACCAAAATCTACTTGTGCCGATCTATAACTTCCAGTTTCCAAAATGCGTAAAGCCTTATGAGAAGAATACTGGCAAAGAAACTCATGGCCACTCTATTTAAAGTCAGATCTTCAGGTACAATAATGTTAGTGTTACACGAAAGGTAAACAGGATGCAAGCTGATGCCATCTGCATTTAATTTTATTGAAATGCTCCAAAAGCTGACGTACTTAAAAATAAAAATCACTCAGTGCACCCGTTCACGAGTATGACGCATGGACCAGCCATCATCTCCTTCGCCATATCAGAGGGAAAGAAATATTATTATTAATAATACTAGTTTGGGATCAGACGGCCGTGTGTGAGATGTGTCAAACTGTTATTATTATTATAGCAACTACAGAAATACACACACATATATAACGAGAACACTGAGTAAACATTCCCAAGTTAGTAAAGTTTTAGATACCAAAGTTTCGGCTGGTATTACTTTTGAGTTTTAGTTCAACAGAGTTATTTGCGTAGTGAACTTATATTGAGAACTAGCTGTGCCCGCGACTTCGTTCGCGTTTTTTTCGGAAAACAGCAATTTGTAGCTTATTGCATAGTACCTCTTTCTCCAGACAGGATTTTTCATACTGTATTGGCGGTGAAACAACCTGGAGCGTACAAAAAGGTTGTTTTGGTTGCTTACACGTGAAATAACGACATAATTTTATCGTGGTAACATTAGTCATTCGTTGTTGAAGCTCACCTCACCGGGCTATTGGTGAGGCCGTATATCAGGCTTAAACCAACTAAAACCACACGGTGTGCCTCACAGCACCGTTTACGAGTTGACCGTCGGTACGGCGACGTTTTGCCTCCAATGATCCACCCAGCGCTGGCTAGCGGGCACCTGGGCGATGTCCAGACACCTCTTCACGGGAGACTCTGCTTCGGGTGAAGAACATAAAACTCGTCTCATACACCCACGGCCACTCTTAGCGTACGCACGAGAGCGCGAGTGAAAAGGTTCCACCTGGAAGTTTTTCTACCGAATCCACACCGTCACCTCCTCCTTGCGCGAGATGTTCTCCTCGAAGAAAATCGTCATGAAACAACTGTGACGACTTAACATCTCGATTCATCCGACCAATTGGGAGACTCTTGCTGTAATCAGTGTTTGCTTCTGAGCTTTGTTTAGTCATGGTCTAACATAAGATTTCACACTACTGTAACCGAACGGAAAATAAATGGTCTGAAAGCGTAAAAAAAACTTCACCGGTTACATGTCAATATTTCAGCTTAGTTGTAATTTTTCTGGCGATAGTGTCTGCCATGCATTTAATATAGTAAAATACTGTAATACTAACAAAGTGTTAAGTTAAACTAACAACTCTTTTTTTTTTTGTAAGTCATATATTATATGCTTTAAATAAAAATTCTATTCTATTCTAATATAATCATGTTGACGGGAATCAACGCGATCACTTATTTAAAACCTTTGCTTTGCCGTGGTCGTGATCACAGGCCTGTAGGTACTGTAATACTTTTTAAATACGTGATCGCGTGAATTCCCCTCAACATTAATTATGTTGACGGGAATTCACGCGATCACGTATTTAAAAAGTATTACAGTAATATTATTATGGATAATACCGTAATATTATTATGGAACGCAAAAGTTTAAAAGTTTGGATCTTCTTTTTCTACAACTCTATTTATAAATATATATATATTTACTGGACTGGCCTGATGGTCTAGTGGTTAGTGACCCTAACTGCTGAGCCAGAGGTCGTGTGTTCGATTTCCATCCAGGACCAATTATTTTCTGTCTAGGTGTAATTTATTTATAATATGTATGTATTTAGAAATATATAAGTATATTTATCAGCAGTCTGGTTACCATAGTACAGGCTCTGCCTAGTTTAGGATCAGACGGCCGTGCATGAGGTGTGTGAAGTTGTTACTATTATTAATGCTCTCAAACATATTTATGAATTTAATGGCTGCGAGAGGCAAAATAGCTCGTTGGCATAGTCAAGAACCAGCTATCGATTACTCTGGGATCACCAATCAAAGAAAAAAAAATTCCTGCTGCTTCAGCAATCACCACAGAAAAGCACGATGATATCCTACGATTGAAAATATACATTCACTATAACCTGCGCAGGCACTCAAGCTATTATACTAAGTTTCAAGCATACCCCTTCAGTAACTTCTCAGTTTATCGTGAACATACAAACAGACAGACAGAAAGAGAGATAGACAGACAGACAGACAGACAAAAATTGTTTGAATCGCATATTCGGCATCAGTATCCATATCTTAATACCCCTCAGTCGTTTTTTTTTTAATATATTCAATGTACAGAATTTATCCCGCTACAGATTTATTATAAGTATAGATAAGTATAGATGTGGTGCCGTGGAAAGTACACGATTGTGTTAATAGACTTTTAATATATGTTTATATTTCTTAGATATATAGGTACATACATACGTTTAGATATACCAATAAATATTTCATTAAATGTATAGTTTAGTCCGGTTCAAATAATTGTCAAAGGGCACAACCTGTTGAAGAAAAACCAACATCATATAATGACGTGGATAGGCTTTACATATTAAAAGTCAACTACTTGATTGCCGAGTACAGTTTTAGAACTAGAATTTTAATCTAAACTACACACACAGACAGAATTCAAATTCATTTTGTCGTTATGTAACTGTTAGGACAATGTTTCCATTATGAACCACAAAACCGAAATTCTCTAGCGTAGCGTGCAGCGAATTAACTTTTATTCGTAAGGTATTTTAGAAACTAGTTAACATAGAAACACCTTTTTGAATTTTAGATTAAATTGAAATAATCTATCTATTAATATAATATCTGAGAGAATAAAATTGGAAAATAAATAAGTGAGATTGTATCAAGACATAACCAATTATAGAAATATAACAGAGAACTAGTTTAGATGGATAAGCACCACTTTACAATAGAACGAGAAAACCAATGAAATATATAAAATGTATATCATTTATAGATAATAATGTGGGGATTAAAGGCACACAAACTAGCCATATATGTCCCAGAGAAAAGTATAGCTTTCAGATACTCACACTTAAAATTAATAACAAAACAGTGTATGTAGGATCATTTCCACTCCCACATTCATTGTGGCATCCATTTATAAAGTTACATGGGATCGTTTATGCGTTAGATAGCCTGTCGCTTAATGCTTTACCTGCTACAAGTTCAACCAATGCGAAACATGTGACATTGTTTTCTTACCTCATATGAAACCTGTACCACAATATCCGCAATTTATTTATATCCATTAGAAGTAATATGATAACATAATTCAGCTCTTATTCAATATCTTTGATATTGTGTCGTTGTAGGTCTAAATCTTGGGTACAAAGCTATATACGCCGTCTATATTCCGTTTTCTATACCTTGTAGCCGTGTATTTCGCTTTATGTACTGAATGTTCGTTTTGAATAGGATTCGTTTCTCTGAACATAGGTACCTACTTTTGTAAGAAGTTACTTGTAATGCGACAAAACATAATTCCCATGTCTGTGCCTCTTTAGTTAATAAAAATACTCAATTTATTTGAATCTGAGTTAACTAAAAAAAATTATTAGAAACGTTTTCTATTGGCTTTTAAAATTAAATAGATTTAATTTTTCTCTAGAAATTAAGCCGCTAACATTTTACGAAAGTGACCAACAGCTTAAGTTAAATATACCCTTTCTTTTTAACAAAATATTTTTTTAAGCTTTAAATATACAGTGTTATTTAAATGTAACAGTGTGGTAAAATCGCAGTTAATAAGAGCTACAATAAACCTGACTTCAAAACTATGGGTCTATTTATTTCAATATTTTTTTTGTAATCTTTATTTATATTATTTTGGCTGTGCCCGCCTCGGCTTCGCTTGCGGGGGTACATATTGTATTTATATTTTTTTCCCAAAATAAAAGTAGTCTAAGTTACTCCTTATAACATTAGCAAACTGCCATTGAACACCCCTTAAAAATTGGCAGACCCGTTTCGGAGATATGCCGGAACAAACACGCAAAAACTTTGTTTTTTCTTTACCATTACTGTCTAAATCTGCCAGCTGGTGTTCCTGTCCTAGTGGCTTCTCCAAACACAGGAAATACAGGACACTCAGGAACGTGACCCCTTCCTCTGCGAGCGACTGTAGTCTCAGTCCCGTTCCCATCCGATACTTGCGAACTCTCCCTATACATTTTTCTGTATACAAATTTACCTGCTTCCTTCTTTCTCGTCTTCGTCACATTAGATGGGAAAAGTGAAGGAAGATGATGATGATGATCTATTGTCTAAAAATTCAGATGCAATTAGTACAAATCTGTTATTATGACATTACAAACAGACACTTCACTTTTATTTATTTGTATTAGTGAGTATGTATAGATTTAGATTTCGTGTGTTAAAATTATGTACATTAAGTTGACATAATTTATTATATTTATATCACCTGAGGGGCCAAGTAAATCACTATAGAGATATGTATAGTGATATCCCATTCCCCAATACATGTTTACTAATACTATTAAATGCTTAAGTAAATGTTCAATATGGCCTTCACCATGGGTATCAAATACGGGCACGTTTCAAAATACTGGCTTAGATGGAGACATGTCTTGATAATTTAATTTGGGCTGCTTCCCGCAATGAAGCTTTTAGGAGCGCTTCAAAGAAACCGAATGTGTACGATGTTAGCTATAAATTTATATACTCATTGACCTTAGACGTTTCAGTTGAAAAGATATTTTTAAAACTTGTAATTAGTTTATTAATTACTCTTGCTGTTGTCCGTGACTGTTCGCGTTTGGTGAAATCTGTCACACGGGAACCGTACATTTTTCCCGGATAAAAAGTAGTCTATGTGCTATTTTATATATTATTATTTATCTCTTTTTTTGCGTGAAAGAGTAACATTCATTTATCCATTCAATTATCCTCACAAACTTTCGCCTATATTATATTAGTACGAGTAAGATTAATTACTAGTCAACCTTTAACTAGCTAGTGATCACGATAGTATTCCTACCTAAAAAATAAATAATGCACAATATTACTAGGCAGTTGTCGAAAATACGGTAAGGACAATCTCTCTACAGACGGGGTTGTTGAAAATACTTATATCCTTTTCAAACAATAAAATCAGAAGTCTTACAAGACAATAGAAGGTAGGGAAACCTTTTTATTTATTTTTTTGTGCGTGTGGAAACCCCCTCGGGCCGTCACCCCAGGGTTTTCGGTGGGGCGGTGTGTCGGAATCGAACCGACTGAAACCACACGGTGTGCCGTACTGCGCCTTAAGTAGGAGGGATCCGGGAACAGCTTTTATTAAGACATCCGGAACAAGGTAGGGAAACCTTATGTCAAGGAATAGATGGAAGCATTTGCTTGAAAGTGGGTGAAACTTTAACATCATCATCGGAAAGCTTAAATAAAATACACTTTTTCTAAGTTTTTTCTTAGTTTAATGTAAATGAAACTAAATAAATGAAACTATTTGTAATGATAGATCTTATTTTCTGGTACAAACATGATATTTAAATTCGACTTTTTTAATTTGTCTTTGCCCTTTGTATTTTGAAATGGATTCTTTATGTTACGTTTGTAAGTATTTAAATCTATCGTTTTGTATAAGAGATATATAGAATGCACGAGAATAGTACCGTTGCGACATTTAAACTGGGTTGGTGATAGTGGATTGAACATATGGGTAAAGGAGCCACCTAGCAAATATATCACACCACTCGTCGCTAGCAGCGTCAGGGCTTTCATCCTCACACCTTGAAACCTAAATGGTTTTTACCACGAACGCTTCGACTCCCTGTCGAGGTTTTTCTGAGGGACTACAATATAGGTAGGTATACAGTACAGGCTTTTCAAGGAAGATGTATATAGGGACGTCGTTTAACGAGAAGGATCCAACCTACAATATTGTCGAAAATAAGTTATGTAAACCAAACTACTCTTTGTAGTCGATACTTTCATACCGTTCCAAGTTGACCGTGGGAAAGCCATGCTTCGGCACGTATGGAGTGATACGACGGCCTCACAGAAGACCAGCAGTGAAGCAATGCGAGTGAGTGAGGTTACCGGAGGCCCTAACCCTCACCCCCTCACTCTCCTCCTCTTCCACCTTGCCCCTACTCCTACTTTAAAGGCCGGCAACGAACTTGTGACTCTTGAGTTGCAGATGCCCATGGGCGGCGGAAGTCATTTACCATCAGGTGACCCGTCCGCTCGTTTGCCCCTATACCATAAAAAAAAGAACTTGCAACATGATAATTTAGATGTACTGTACCAACCCACATGTTTTAAAACACATAATTTTTTTATCGATATGGCTTCAAGATACTTAGATCGTTACACGTTACTTAGATTATGAAAATAATGTTGTAAAGAATAATCCAAAAAAAAAAACATTAAAAAATTTCGACTGCCTGAACTTTAAAATTAATTATCTCAAAAGTAAGTCGGTATGGATTGGAACCTTTTCGTTAAACAACGTCCTTTAGTTCTTAAATTGTCTGTTAATTACAAGCGTTCATATGCTATGGTAACCGCTTACCATCAGGCGAGCCGTATGCTTGTTTGCCATCGATGTCGTATAAAAAACCAAAACTTATAACTAAAAGTCATCCTTTATTTAAACCTAACACTTTCACTACAATACATATTTTTAACATCAAATAGTTTCATCCAAGTAGTTTCATCATAGTTTGTAGTTATGTAGTATCGGATACATAGCCCGTGTAGCGTTATCTGAAAAGCTCTGGTATATATACCTCAATGTATATGAGAGTATGTGATTGTAGTAGATAAGTGGTAGACATCAGACAATTTTGATAACGACATTAAAGTCAAATAAAGTCTTTGAAATTCTGATTACCCAAATTTGTTTATAATTTATCACTACATATTATAAAACAAAGTCCTCCGCCGCGTCTGTCTGTCTCTCTGTTCGCGATAAACTGAAAAACTACTGAACGGATGTTCATGCGGTTTTCACTAACAGACGGAGTGATTCATAATTAAGGTTTTGGTGTATTGTACGCGTGCAAAGCCGGGGCGGGTTGCTAGTTGTCTTATAGATAAGAGGATCAAAACACTAACTATGACACAGCAAATTGTCTGTGATCAGAAATGACCAAAGCTCGTCCGTTTTAACTCGCTGTATTGATGACAATAATTTAAAGTAATAATAAATGTTCTATTGCAGGAAACAGCCTTTTATGTTTACAGAAACAAAAAACATATTGCAACGTAGTTAAACAGCCTTTAATTTTGACAGTAACAAAAATCAACTTGCGATGTAATTAAAATAATTATACACTAACAAAACTTAAGCTTACCTTCCAATGACACTTATAAACATACATCTTTTCAAGACAACTTCTATAATCGTGAAAAAAATTTACTACATAAAAAGCAGGACAGCTTCAAATATTTATAATTTGTAATACAATTCGAATAATTTATTTATGTTTTCATGTGAAGTTACACTTTAACATAAGCATTTAGCTAAATTGGAGGCATTAACAAGCATACTAATAATATGGGATTCACGTTACTAGTAGCAGGGGACGTCACATCAAAAAACTCGTATTTATTTAAAAAAAAAAATGAGGAAACTATGCTACATGATAATCAGTTCACTATTTAAAAAAATAATAATAAGATAGATATGGTTATGACTAGTAATACCGGTAGCATTACGCTCGCTATGCAATTAGTCCGCAAGAAAAATTACGGACAACGGTGAGTTACTGATCGAGGTACGTACAATATAGCTTATATCTCATATACAGGTCATATTTTAGTAATTTGCTTGTGTTAGCAATACTTAAAGTCTTTAGTTAACTTGGTAGAAGTTCGATTTACTAACACACTACAACATAGGATGCGTCTCGGCTCACAAACGTTTACGAGCCGCGTCAGTGATGTGTGAAACATACCCGTAGTACATTTCACTTGTGTACGACTCAACGAACACCTGATCCATACGCTTAATGCACTATGTAATGTCCTCTCTCTTAACGATACTGTTCGAATATTAAAAGTGTATTTTCCTCTAGTGATTCTAGCTGTATACTCACTCCTTTTTTCCTTCAGGGTGGACAGAGACAACAGCCCGCTGCTTGCTTTTACTCTTACATAGCTCATCAGCTTCGTCTATTGTCATTAAACCTTTTCACTTGATTGGACGATGGTCTCTTTTTTCGGTGGGACATGACACCCGTTCCTCCACAATGGTGACCCCGGCGTGATTGGAGCAGCTTTCAAGGTACAGGTCAGCAGCATCATCCGGTGATGATGCTGCTGTAGGAGTGTTTAAGACAGTAGAGACGATTCTCTACCGTCGTAAATATTCCTATTACAGCAATGAACAGTAATCAAGTCTCAGCCAGCACCTGCGGTCTCAACATGGATACCGCACGCCTACAGCGACCGCTCTAGCCGGGTTATTCGAACGGTGTCAGCGTCTAGGCAAAACACACTGCACTTACTGTCTACGTAAGAAAAGCATCTCTCTCCCGTATACGCAGCAGCCAGCCACTACGCAGCAACCGCGCTGACTCACTGACGACTTCACTGGACCATGGCATGCAGTTCTGCAGCAACGCATGCAACCGCGACTCACTGAGACGAGCGGACTTCAGTTCCAACTCACTGGAACAACTCACTACTGGCACTGGCACGTTTCACAAGACAACTGACTCAAGACATCGGTCTACCTACTTCCACATACAGCAAGAATATACTTCAACATCATCTAGCGAAGACAAGCTGAACTATGTAGTAACTACTTATCCTGCATTACGTTGTTCAAGAAGGTGTTACGTTCCTCCAACGCCAAGGAACGATCCTCCGACCAGGCTTGGTGATCATGCCTGGCAGACCGCGCACTTTATCACTACTTGTATCAGAACAGGAAGAAAAGTTCCAATCTGACCGCCCAACAGACTCCGCCTGGAATTAATCAATTGCAAGTACAGCCTGACTGATAAATATCGCTATTGGTAGTAATAATATCTGTGCGGATTTCGTTAGTAATTTCATAAGAAAGTTGATGAAAAGAAAAAGAAAAACAAAGGCTGAAAATATTTTTTTCATCTAGAATTGCGTCATACAGAGCGTTACATAAAGGTGTGGTAAAATTTCAGAAGCATTATGTGTAGCCGACAAATATTAGATTAAAAAAAACTTAAAAAAAAAATGATTTTGAAAAAACAAATTTGGACATTCTATCAATATCCTTGGTGTTAAATACTTATTGTTTCATTAATGCTCTCTCACATACAAAATATTCGCTTTTTCAAAATAAAATTTCTGTAATAAAAATCACGAATTTTCATAAATTTGTTAGCGCTTTACGTTATTCACGGGATCTACAATACGACCCTAAAATATAATCATACCTTTCTGTAACAACCCGTATATTTAATACAATATCGTTGTTCGAATGATTCTTATACCGTAGTTGAAGAAAGAGAACTGTCAGTCGTAAGACTGCACGTCAAAAGTGAAAACATAACTGTCACATCCGCCATCTGAGCGTGAAGGTCACGCGAGTTCATTGATTTTTCCCCGTACCAAAAGTGTCCAACCTGCCTTTACTAGTTTTCACTTCAAAAAATTACGACACACGATCCTCAATAACAACTTTTTCATAACCATACATTGTAATATGTCGCACAAACACGTAAATAACAAATTTCTCACGATAGTTGTAACAAAATCCGTCTACCTTCGCGGCAACAATATTTCGTACAAAGCCTGACATTACTTAAAGTGTGTCCGTACGTCTCAGGAACGTGACGAGATAAACCAGATTTATATAGTAGTTCTGTTTTTGTACGAGAATGAAAAAGAATAATGACACTTTTGGGTTGAAACATTTTTTCTTTACGTAAAACGATCTTGATACTTTATATGTTATCGTTTGCTAACAATAATAGGACTAAGATAACATACAAATAATAGTAATAAAGAGAGTAATAATATCTGAGATATATGACACAGCGTTATCTAGACCCAAACTAAGCAGAGTTTGCACTATGGTTTTTAGAAAAACAAAAAAATATTTAAATTCATTTTGTAAATACGTACAAAATTATTATACCTAGAACCATTCACTCGCCAAATGTTGCCTGAATGGTCCAACGACTGCCCCAACGAAGCGCCACATACGTAAGTCTTCACACAGTATTAAAATCCTTGCTTCCTTACTTATATTAAAAACTAGCAGTTCCCGTGCGGATTCGCTCGCGTGAACATATTTATATATTTTGCGCGGAACCCTAATCCTTTTTTTCAAAATAAAAGTAACCTAAGTTACTCCTTATAGCACCAGCTACCTGCCAGTGAAAGTCCCGTGGAAATCGGAGATTATCCGGAACAAACAGACAGATGGACAGACCGACAAAAATTAAAAAAACTGGTTTTTAGGCATAGGTATCGTGCAAATTACAAACAGACACTACAATTTAATTTTTAACCGACTTCCAAAAAGGAGGACTGCACTGTGTACTTCGTCTGTATGTATTTTTTTTTTGTGTAAGTTTTTCGCCAATTGTGAACCGATTAAGAAATACTTTTTTAGTTTGAAAGGGTATGAGGTGGTCCCATTTTCATCAAGTCAGGATCTCATGATGGAATCTCAAGGAAATTGAGGAAAAACCAACTAACAATATAATAAAATCTTAGAAGTCGATTTTGACCCACTTCCCGGTTTCCGATTGAGCTGCAATTTTGCATAATTAGGTAAGTTTAGAAACAATGCAACAATCTCGTACTATTTAGGCTGATCTAATGATGGAGTCTGGAGGTGGATAGTAGAACTCCTCAACGGTGAACAGCAAAGACACGAAAATTTGTAAATGGATTTATTAAATTAAAACTTGTTTTGCACTAAAAAGGGTAAAATAAATTATTTTTATAAAAAAAAACTAAACCGACTTTAAAACCACAAATAGGCACTCAAAAGCGAAAAATAAATTAATAAAATTATCATAAGCGCATTCAAATATATGAGTGGGTACTCATCTATTTGAAGTCGGTGCCAGCCAAGCCAAGTAGGTAGTAGATAGAATGTGTGTATATAGTAAGTAGGTAGATACTTGTAGGTAGTATATTTATTATTTGTACTGATGTATTGATGATGATGATGATTTGAAAGTATGTTTATAACACTTTCACGCCTTTACTACTCTACCAATCATCATGTAATTTGGCCTACACGTTATCAGGGGAACTGAAATTGGTACAGGGTAGATGTCGGTTTTTATCCAGTAAAAATACTGTTCCCGAAGGATATAAGAAAAAGCCGAGTGCAAAATCTAGCCTAAGAAAAATTTATTAAATGCAGCTTTGTATTCTGCCACACACTTAGCGGCGTTTAAAATGTTCACCTACCACAGACGTCCGTCTGTACTATCACGCAGCGTTTGAGCCACCTTAACTTCCCCTGTGACATAATGAATATTCTCTATTCCTAGAGTGTCTTTTTTGTGTACATAGACCTTCATTAAAAATCGAACTGGATGCCAACTATAAGCTCAATATACACCAAAGTCGCCGACCCGCCAAATCCGACTTGAGTGAAGACATCAACTAGCCCGCCGATAAAAAGTTGACGACATAGCGACATAGGTCGGCGGGTCGGCGGGTTTGGTGTGTATTGCGCTATATAAGGGTAAAATCCGGCATAACGAAAAACTTATACAGACATCTTTATGTGTATAAAGTTCATCATAAAAGTGTAACGATAAGGATTTATGACGATTAGTTGTGCGCGCTACGGCTAACAATGCAATTTCGCCGCCGCGTCTTACTTCGCCTTTAGAAAAGATTTGTACACTTAAAAACTTACAAAAATACGAACTAATTACAGTTTATTATTCGTTTAAAACATAAAGCAAGCAAGCGCGATTTATCTTTTGCATTCATTTGATGAGAGAAAAAACAAAATACGATGTACTACGCATTAATTTGCTATGCTATATTGTATGCTGACTATTGTTGGATTCCCAACACCGTTAATTGGGATTTTCTATTCAGAATATCTGACGGAGTCCGATACCGTGCCCATTAAATGACAATAGTCTCGTTCAAAAATATTACTGACAATGTAGGTACATAAATACACCAGGAGTACAAAATGTTTTATATTTCAAAGATTTTTATAAACAAAGCCATAGATGAAGTCGTCGGGAATAACTTGAACTCCTTGTCTATGAGTTCATTCATCTGTCACTGAACGGACAAGTCTTTGGACTAATGTATGCTAAGATCATTTAAAATATGACGGGCAGACATCTAAGAGTGGACGTTGTCTAGGAGTATGCTGACAATGTAATTATCTCAAAAGGTGCATAAAACCAGTCTGGTGTAACTTAACTGTCTTGGTTAAAATTGCCTAAGTTTTTTTGATGACGATCACTTTTTGATTATAACGACCTCTCGCAGTACCGTCTTGAACTTTGAAGTTTTATAGAAAGTCATAATTTTAGCGTGGGTTGTTAGGAGTTATGAATTGTTTGGACATAGAAGAGTTTTCATATTTTGTTATAATGAAAACTCTCAATAGCTGTGCTGCGGAAGCTTTACAAATAAATAATAATCGGACCCAAGTACACTGAGATGCTACCTCGATGAGCGCAAATGGTTTCCTATTTGCGGAACTACACCTCTCGACGCAGTGGCTATTAGTGAACTGGTTACATTATTATGTAAATAATTGCGCTATTAATTCGTTTTAATAACGACATTTGATGCTGAGTACGGTAACTCTGCTCTGATTTAGCAATTTTTTTTTAATATCAGCACGAAAACACAGATCTCAAAAATTTGTTACAGAAATACACGTTGCTCCCTAGTCGAAGGGTTTTCTGCCAGCGGTACTCAAATGAGTCAAGTGTCACATGCTGACTATATTCTGTTTATTTTATTATAAGCTATTTCTAGCGGTTTCATTCGATTAACATTTGGATATAACCTGAAATTATCGGACAACATTACTTCCTCGTTAACAAATTGAAATAAATATTACATCTTGTTAATATTATAAAGGTGAAAGCTTGTGAAGATGTATGGATGTTTGTTACTCTTTCACGCAAAAACAGCTCAGCGGATCTGGATGAAATTTAGCACGAATAGATTACAGTACGTAGAAAAATGTACGGTTCTTATGGGATAGGTTTCAGCACAATTGCCGTAGAATTGGAAATTGTAAGTAAAATACATAAGTATTTGGTATTAATTTCAACTTGATGCGTCCACGGGTTTCTGAGAAAAAGAGTCTTGACAGACAGACGGACAATAAAGTGGTACTAAAGCGACCGACTATAAGGGTTGTTTTTTGCCTTTTGAGGATCGAAACCCTAAAAACGACCAAACGGGTGCATTGTAATTTCGCTCTACTACTACTGCAGTTATGTAATTTTAAATCTTCTTCAAGTCATATAAACATCTTAGTGATCTTTTCTATGACTGAGAAACTATTTAGCAGTCTGGTAACCACAGTACAGGATCTGCCTAGTTTGGGATCAGAGGGCCGTGTGTGAGATGTGTGGAGTTATTATTATTTATTTATTATTTATTTACTCAACATAAAATGACAACCAAAGACAAAGTAAAGTAATTATAGAGAAAATCAAATTCAACTTAATTTAGTATCACAGAAGTCTTACAATACATTCTCTCTCTCAACGTTTTCAGTAAATAAAAAATTGTTCAATAAAATTATAATTAAAATAGAAAACATCTTTTATGAGTACAATAGGTTAGACGTACAAACTTCAACAGAAAATTCTAAGTCAAAATATTTTTTTACTAAAACTTTTGCACAACGCTTACCTTATTTGTGTAACCATAAAATCAGAAGACTGAGTATATTTTTCAAACCGTATCTAGTTATCCAAAAATACATTGAGTTATCTGAAAAAATAGAGGAGCAGTAAAGAAAATTGGATTCGTATAAGCAGCATGGATAGCAATATCGTTCGGATCGCTCGGTTCTGTTCCAATTCTTCGAATCAACGCGATTACTGTGACCGGATGGGAAAAAGTAATTGGTGTTAGTATTATAAGTGGATGGAGTCTTTTTTGGTTCGCTAGAGATATTGTTGGACTTGTTTAGTGTGATTTCTGTTCCACTTTATGAATATCTTAACTAGAAGATAATAGATTTGAAGAAAAGTAAATTGAAAAGATATTATATAAAGGTCGTAGTTTACAGATAACCACAGAAAATAAAGGCTGCATACAAATGTTATCTAGATTGGTAGGTAAGGTGGTAGAATCAGCGGTAGAGAAAGAAGAACAGACCAGCTAGATTTTAAAATGAGAAGATGGTTTTGAAACACTGTGAGAAGAGCTCTTTAGAACCTACACACCACACCAACAGAACATAAAACTTTTTTGGCTGTGGTCTTTCGTAGGGTCAAGGGATTTAATTAGTGGGACACATACACATTATAAATACTATTTGGAATCACGCTGTAAACGGTGGGGCTAGTCCACAAATTAAAAGTTGCGCGGCAGGCTATGGAGCGAGCTGTGCTTGGAGTCTCTTTGAAGGATAAAATTTGCAATGCGGTCATCCGACAAAGAGCTAAAGTTACCGACATAGCTAGCAGAATATGCATGCTGAAGTGGTAATGGCCTGGTCACGTATATCGAAGAACTGATGGTCGTTGAAGCAGATGGGTCATAGAGTGTAGACCACGAACGAAAGGTAGGACACCACCAGCCAGATGGACCGACGACCTGAAGAAGGTAGCAGGGATGGACTGGATGCGGAAGGCGGAGAACCGAGCGCTGGTGCGCGCTATGGGAGACGGTCAGCAGTATACTACGATAGGTTGGTTGATTGATTCTTTTTTATTCTAACTAATATTATAAATGCAAAAGTAAGTTTGTTTATTTGTTTGTTACTCTTGGACATATCCCGAGGGATAGATTGACAAAATATATATTATCGCCGCGGTCAATAGCTAGTTATAAATAAATGGAACATGAAACAAACCCCTCTTCGTAACATCCCATTTAATTCAAAAGTGGTGACTTTTATAGCCTCTCCATAATCACGTACAAGACAATAAGAGGTTATAATCGTGTGGAACAAATCAGACCGTCCCTTTACGTGCCCCCTGTTGAACTACCCGTTTACATCGTGTTTGTACGTTTACGTCTCTACTGTGTATTACAGACGTGAGTTTAGCACGACACAAATACGAAGTTACTGATAAATGAAAGTTACAGGTACCCGTCACTATGGGTAATCAAATATTGCATTCTAATCTTTAAAAAAATCCTTCATCGAATACCGTCCCCTACCCCTTTAAATTTGTGGATTTTTATAGCCTAGGTCAAATAAATATGATATCGTGAAACATATTATCAATCCCGACTATCTCTTTACTTTGTATCGGGGAATCCGGATATTAAATTTCTTTTTCTACTTCAGAATGCTATATTACGGTATTTACTTTTATCGAATGAGTTTAGATCAATTAAATAATTTTAGGTTACCTCGTTAAACTAATGGTTACATATAAAAAAATGTGTATACATAGTACATTATATCATCAGTCCATAATTTCAATACTTCCTCGAAGAAAACCTCTCTGCTCCTAGATACCAAGATTCTGATAACAGTGTAATATAAAAATTGAACTGACTTGGTTTTTCTTCTTAAGAGCATACAACCTGGGGAGCCTGAAACTCCGAAACTCTAGAACCTCTTCAGATCTAAGCTCTCTGTAAAAAAGGCAGTTGGCCTGACCTTGAAACGTTAATAAAAATTTTCCCAATAACAATATCTGTTTTGTATCCACCTTACAACAAGTACGTCGCGTTTCAACGCGATCCCCGGGGTGTCCGAAGAAAATTTATTGTTATTAGTGTTTGTACTCATTTTTACAGACACTAAACTTTGTGTGGTACCCCAAGGGCGTTAGTTACGTGTACATAAGGTTTATAGTATGATGTCATTGGATTATTACGTTCAGTGTGACCATATTAAATTCTGTACATCTCTCGTGTCGGATCGCATATAAATGTAGCAATAAAAACTACATTTATATGTAGCATACTTGACATTTGGAAGCTTTTATTTGGATATATCAATAACAGTATAAAACTATGATCCGAAGTGGGCGTATGTTAAGTTAGTTTATTTCTTTATAACTTTTAATTTTGTCCATTTTATTTTCATTAAGCCCGTTTCAATCACTATAATGCTTGTATCTGTTGTGAGTGTACATCCACATTATGTTTGATCGGAATTAAACCCTAAAGTAGGTAAATTGAGCACTAAAGTATCAGTGCTTTAAAATATTACTAGATCCTGCGTTGATACAGCACAGATTGAGGTCACCACGTCAAATTTCTCAAATTCATTTCGAAATTCAAAGAGCAATCTATCTCTCAGTGATTTGAAAATGATAAATATTCATATATCTGAACTGACATGGACTGACAGTATCTGCCATATAGAGTGAGCATATTGAGTGAGTGAGTGATAGAACATAACATTAACGCAAGCGAAAACGAGCAAAACATTCACTTCAAACTGCAGCTATTTATAGACTGCAATACAACTTCGATCATCAATACTTAACTTTATGAGAGTAATTCCACTCATCCACTGCTGAACAAAGATCGTAAAACTATCGTAAAAACCGTCCAAACTAAACGGTTTTCATTTATTGTCTTCTTTCTATTCTACGCTACTGTTATTATAATAGGGCTCGAATTCCCGGCAATAGCCAATTTAGTTAGAGTTACGGGAATGCGACCTTGACCTACTCAAGCCTTTGTGTCCATTTACCAATCCATCCATATAAGGAATATCCTTTCTTACCCGTCTTTCCCTTTAAATAAACTCCCAATTTTCCCATTTTACATTCCCAAAGTGCGCAGTTGACGACAATAGATTTGCCCCCTATTACACGAGTAGGAATAAATTATAGTTGGCAAAATGTAAGTGTTTAGCATACTTATGTTACATCGTTGACAATGCGACAATATACCACGTTTATTTGTAAGGCTGATAAGTGTTTTGATAGAAAGGAAGGTGGCCACAGGGAATTCAAAACTAAACAACATAACGCTCTGATAATTAATCTTGTTAGTCTTAGTAATTACTGTAGTAAAGGCCACTTTTGTTATACTAGTTATACTACCCGTGGTCTGTTACTAGAGCCTGAAAAGATGATAATGTGCCCTAAAACTTTGTGCCAATGACTGACAGAATTTAATATTTAATATCTTTATTTCATGTCCATTTAAACAAATTTATATAATTTAAATTATATCAACAGATACAGATACAGAGAGTAACCACAGCAACAGGTTGCTTTATCAAATGTAAATAAATATCTTTAAAAAATGGGTAACAAATAATACAGTGTATGCTTGTGTTGATTTATAACCGCCCATTTCCAAATGGTTGAGCCTTGTTAGAAGAAATCGAGCAAACAAACTCATGGGGACTCTTTTAAATCACCAGAAAGTAATAATAATATTTAGTTAATTGTATTACTCCCAAAACAATCCCTAGCGTTTTTATTTTGAAAATAGTCCACTATTGAGTATTATCTCTTCAGGCATAGTTGTCATTTTACTGTGGTCTTTAAATTATTTAGTCCCAAGATTTGTATAATTTATCAGCGATTTGATTACAAAATCGCACATATTTACCTTGTAACGACTCGTTAAAGTTTATTCTTGTTATGTATATTATATTAATAATATATATCCCTTTTTATACAATACCGATTCATATTTTAATGAAAGTTGATCAGGTTTCCATAGAAATATATTGACATGCCACCGTCCTATTATGTTTATTTCTTTAAATTTCTACCTCAGTGAATCATGAATGCCTAAGTTATAAATTGCTCGGATAGCCTTCTTCTGCAGCACGAAGAGAACGCTAAATCTAAACAAATGGGAAACGCTGATCCTGACGCTGAATCCTTATATGACGTAGATCAGCAACAAAAGAGAATTTATGAAATATCATCCACTTAGAATTTCTGTTCTAAATCTCGCACAAAAGAACCTTTTCCACAGCTCGTGTCCCCGCACTAGATAAATCGCCAACTTTGACAAAGTGGCCATAAAGACTTCTTTTTAATAATATAAATTTAGATGTATATTTTTTTATGGTATAGGGGGCAAACGAGCAGACAGGTCACCTGATGGTAAATGACAACCCCGCCCAAGGGCACCTGCAACTCAAGAGTCACAATTGCGTTGCCGATCTTTAAGGTGTAGAGGAAGGGGAGAGAGTGGGAGAGGGAAGGGTTAGGGCCATCAGTAACCTCACTCACTCGGCGAAATACATTGCAAGCATTGCTTCACTACCGGGTTTTCTGTAAGTCGAGCAGGCCCATATGTGCCAAAGCATGGCTCTCCCTCGTTTAAAAGTACAGTCTTAAAAACACTTATTATTTCGCTCGCGTTAATATAGATTTAGGCAATTCACTAGCCCTCGGGATGAGTACTTTTTTCAAAATCATTAATTCTGCTATATGTACTTTTTTGTGCCTCAGACAAAATAACGAAATTTCATGATAAACCTGAAGATATAAGGTTGAGTAGCTAAGGTGTGACAAACACACAAACTCACTTTCACGCTTATAATATACTAGCGACCCGCCCCAGCTTCGCACGGGTGTAATGTAGATACTAATGTGGTGAACAATTATCGTCATATTTCAACAAATTAACACAAAGCAATATTAAACTACATAAACTACACAACCGAGAAGATGGGTACCGCTTATCAACATCTTGGGATCCCGTCATCAGCAAATGCTATCGTCAGCGAGTACACCCTAGACATCATTCAGGTGACGTCGTAAGTGTAGTGTGTCGAAGTACTGACAGTACGAACAAAAATAAAAATAGTGAAGACCAAGTGCGGGTAGTTGCCGAAACTCGCACTTCACGGAGGCGTCGCTGAGCTCTCATCAGTCCACTCGTGACCACGATCGGTGCAATTCGATCGAAACGTCGGGTAACCAAGAGGTTATTGTACATTTTAAATATTATCGCAATTAAGTCCCGAATTACACATCTAATATTAAACTACATGTATGTAAACATCCAAATACCACCTTCCTCTTGAATCAGTTTACCTATTGTGTGTAAACGTGAAAACCGCATTAAAATCCGTTGCATAGTTTAAAAGACTTTGTTTTATACTGTGTAGAGAAGTTAGGATTATTAAAATTTTAGATTCATACATAGCCTAATCTCAAAACTGGTTTTAAATAAGAACAAACTCGAGTAGTTTACCCCTAGTTCAATTAATTTGAGACGTATTGAGAGTATAGGTTGATAACAGATAGTCTGAACTTAGATACTTTGAAGGGATAACGAGTTATGTTTTACAAAGGATTGTAATAAGTAAGCTTGAATGATCTTGTAAGGGACGACCCGTCGGTTATTGTTGATACAGTATTTAATAGTCTTGCTGAACAAACTTTGATATCGTGATTCAGGACCCGTCATCAATATTCGTATCACATGATCTTGTGTTGATGAGCGGCATAGTCGTAAACTGTATCATTATTAGTACCGAGAAAGGTTTACAAGACATCATCATCTTCCTTCCAATTTAATTTTGGTGTCAGCGTCATGTGTAACATTGAAAAAGAGTTTTGGCTGGTTTCTTTTATGGCCGGCCGCCTGTGTGATGCCAACTCTCAAGCAAGGGAGCTAGGATAAGGTACACTGCAAGTCTCGGATGGGAAAACGGTCTGAGACTACAGTACCTCGAAGATACCGGGGTCGCGTACCCCGAAATTTTAAAAACCCGCGTTTCAAATAATCTGAATATACTAACTTTTAAACTTTCGCGTTCCATGATGGGATGGAATTAACGCGATCACGAAAAGGTATTACATACCTCTGAATTGCCTGACGTTTCGACCAGGTTGCCAGTCAGCCTGTGACCACGGCCAGAGCAACCTGGTCGAAACGTCAGGCAATTCACAGGTACGTAATACCTTTTCGTGATCGCGTTAATTCCCGTTAATACGTAGATAATTTTATAATCTGAATATTTTCAGTAGTGAAGCATAATATTATTAATATGTTTGGGATTATAAGGCAAATATTAAAATAGATCACTATAAATATCGATGTCTGCTCTATAGATGATAACGCAATATCTTCAAGGTATGAGTAGTGTTGCATTCCTTTGACATAAGTTTATTGCAGTTTGAAGTCTTGCAAGGACTTGCAATATACTCGTACAAGATTCTTACTGTCTTATTAATTGCCATATCATGAATAGACATAAATTTATTTTCATATTTATTTAAATAAATAAAGAGCAAAATTATATTAAGAACAGCTTCATTTGGAGTGATGCATGTTTCGCAGATGCCTATGTGGTGGCAGAAGGTGGTTTGATGTGCCAAATCGACTCGATTGTGTGAGTCGATTGATGCAATATGAAATCAATATCAACATCCAACATTGATATATCTTGTGCAGTTCGTTTTTTTTGCCTAACTGGTAATCAGAGAGATTTTCTGTTTGGCAACTCAATTTCAATCATGCATAGTTTCATAAATCAGGTATTTAGGTTAGCTTTCAATTTTTTATGACAACAGGCGTAACACGCTCGCTTTAAAAGTGTGACAGTGTCGTGGATCCCAAGAACTACGAACCCATTACCTGTCTTTCAACATTTTATAAATTAATGACAGTCAATCTCGGCCTTAAAATTGATTTCACCAAGAAATCTGTTATGTCTTAATCCAGTTCCAATGTTAGATTTTTTTAGGGTATCACCAATAATTCTAGATTTGTATGTGCTCTGATTATACACATCTATTAAAATAAATGTTTTTACAAAGGGAAAAAAAAGAGAAAAAAATAAGACAAATAAATATCAAAAGAAGTCTTAGATATAAGTATTAATTTCACTTAATTATAACATCTTCCGCGCTTTTTGCCAATTAAGTTGGGGTCGGCTTTCAATCTAACTACGATACGGCCGAACTTTGATAATTTCACTTAATTATAACAATTAATTATATTTACCCATGAATTGCTACCAACATTCCTGTTAGGTACAAACGATCAAAAAGAATCACCACTTCTCTTTAAAGTGCTCTTCAATATGTATTGATTTTTGAAAGTCCGGTATTAAATGCAAATGTAGGGGACTATTTCAACTTCAAACGTTTTGTACTGTAAACTCAAATACTCATTGAACACATTTGTGGATATGTCCTCAAGCCCCCAATACAGTCGAAACTGGAAATCGGTCATTGTTGCGAGAAAGAGTTGATAATATAGTGTTGTCCCCTTTTCACTTATAACAATAGCAAAATGGTTAGTAAGCTTTAGAAGTTCATGTTGTAAGTGTTTTGGGGAGGCTTAAAGGTTTTAATAGTGCTTGAACATTTGGCGTTTTGGGGCGATAAACTAGGTAGTTAGGTATACTGCTTTAAACGGAACAATTTATAGTACTTAAGCATTAGCCCCAGTGTCTTTATAAGTATATTTATATATAAATAATATTACCGCAGTCTGGTCCTTAGACGGGTGACTAATTGGTCACTAAATTGACTCCTCTCCTCGCCTTGGATAGCACGAAAATTATATAGTGATGTAGGTCACAATGTACTCATATGAAAGTTAGAATAAGCCTCTTAATAACTGACGATTTATTATAAGTTGTAATTATTTTGTTTTTTATATGAATAATAGAATCTCACGTTATATAATATATACACTTATTAAACTAACGAGGTTCTTTATAAAATGTTTGAGCTCGAACGAATAACACCAAACAGGATATAACGTTGAACATAATAAATACTATTTATTGTACACCAAAAAGAAAAGAGACAAATATACACAGACAAAATGCACAATGGCCGCTAGCAGCAATATCTTCCAGGCAATCTTTGGATGGATGGATGATGTAGAAAGGTCAAAGAAGAGCTTTGTAGGGGTTTATGCAATCTGTGAATGGATTGCATAAATAAATATTAATACATTCGTATATTAACGTCTACAGTACACATACAAATACATTATACATAATATATATAAATAAGTGCTATTAATTGTTATATTTTTTATTATTATGTATGTCTAAATATACTTATACATACATAATAATTATATATAATAAATAAGATATGTAAACGTATTTGTCATGCAAGTAGTTTGTTACAACATTCTTTTATTTTAGCAGATAGTCTCTTTAACCATTTTTTTTAACGATGATAATGTTTGAGCTCGTCTGATAGAGAGTGGTTGTGTATTCCAAAGGTGTGCTGTTCCAAACAGTCACTGTCACTTAATAACCTAAAACGTTCTTGGAGATAAGAGGGAGTGAGAGGGTTAAACAGTATGTTATAAAGTAGAGAAAGGATGTGAGTATTCCGTCGAAGCGCGAAGGCACTTGAGCGAGTTGCGATATTCGGATACATAATCATATTTGCGTAAGCCAAATTCGAAACTTATGCAAATTTTTTGATGCCGTCCAAGCTCATCGAGTTTGAGGAGTGAGATCAAAATAACTGGTATCAGTATAGTCAAATATTGGAAGTAAGAGTGACTATGCAAGCTAGATCTTTGTAGCGGTCGAAAGAAAGTCGACAGAAATCTTCGTAAGGACCCTGCTGCAGCAAATAAAAAAAAAAAAAAAAAAAATTTCCACTAACCTCTTGCAGTTGGGGGCCCCAGGATAAAGTTATAACTTTATCCTGGGCCAGGTCAATTAATATTCACAAGTTTTTTACAGTCTTGCTATTCAATAGCGGCGTACCATTAAAAATTATTTGAGTTAGTTGTGCAAAATTGACGCGTGAAATCATTCTGCCACTGCCCACCATGACTGAGTTTTTGCCGGATTGACCTTAAGACCATAGTTGTTACTCCACTCACAAATATGTTCCAAATCACAATTTATAGTTGAAATAGCTTCGTGGATTATATTGATTAGCACGTGAGCTTAAATTTAAAATACACATATAACATAGTAACAGAATATCACCTGAATAGCCTTAAGTAAGAATGAAAGAGGACGTAACGGGCTTCTTAATGCATGATGATTAAAAATTAAATATGGCTGCACAACCTCCTAAGTACTAAAAGCAAGTATATGCCAAGATACTTCAGGTGGTACTATACATATAGTAAACAACCAAATAAGCATAAAAACATATTTGCTTTTTATTAATAAGTTAAACGATGATAAGTGGAAATCAAAGCTAAAAGACATTGACGATGCCAGGGATAAAACGTATGCTTTGTATTGTAACACGACAGGCTAAATGTAAAGTAGTAACTCAAAATTACCCAAAACATGTTTAGTTGAGAAAACAAGCGCTCGTTAACAAGTACAAACTTTTGTGCCGCTTCTCCGCCAGTTTGGAGAGCCAGAGGACATCGCCGTCGTGAAAATAGTTGCTTGTCATATTAGCAGTAGAGTTTATGGATTTAATTATAGTCTATGTACACTGTACAGGCTACTTCTTTGTCAAATTAAACGAAAAAAAAAAGCTTGATTGATTAAAAGATATGTAGGTACATGAAAATACATTTATGGTACACCATTGTTACAATCAAAGTAACTATCATACATAATTTTTTCGGATAGATAATGTACAACCTTATTAATAAATTCAATATCTTTGATTTAACCTTAGCATAGTAGTGACTGATGATGATACCTGTAGTTTGAAGGCTGATATGTCCATCTACCCATAAATAATAGTAATATTCCATGCTATTGCAGTGCTATTGTAGTAAAAGGTCATCTTAAGAGTAAAAAGTAACAAATTTTTAGCCACATTTTGGTTAAAGCGTAGTTGTCTTCATGCGGTTATATTGGGTTAAGTTCAGTCTTCCCTAATCTAGTGAGAGTCGTCTTGCATTCAGATTCAAATTGGTACCTGGGATATTGGCCCGACCCGTATGAGTGTGCTTTCATCCGCATAGCAATAAATACCATTTCTGTAAAGTATAAAACAATGTCACAAAAGTATACCATGTACTTATCTAAAGATTTTATACTTTTTGCACCTAATACGTAAGTTTTAAGACAAATCAACATGTTTTATGCTAGTGTCATTTGTTCTTTATTCAAGTCTTATAATTTTTACTTCAACATGGTGGCCACAAAATCAAATAATAAATCAAACCAGTATATAAATATTATGGCACAAATCCGGTGTAGGGTGGCAACACCAGCCCTTATCTCACTCCTTGTTTTTGCCATCGTAAATTCCCGAGACGCGTCAGTTTATTAAATTAAACACGAGACATAACTGAGACGTAAATAGACTGAAATGAAAATTGGCCAAATTATTGTTTATCGTGATTCATACTGGAGTGGCGTGTTTTTAAATTGATTTTTTATAAACACGTCTTACCAGCAGATCAAGAACCATTGAACAGAAAATATCTTTAATCAGCGCTATTAAAAAACAATAAAATTGCATCACAAAGCAATATGGTTCACTAACCAGGATTTTAACAAAGGGACAGATAAAGTGGCTTATATAATTTAATAACTTCAAAATTCTATTCATTTTTCTACATATAACAATAACTTCAAAATTCTAAACATTGATGTACTTTTCGTCCTCTGTCAACTCTCCGCTTTTGGATGAGGCTTAAATAGTACTCTATATATGTTATTTAAATAAATTGAAATGTAACAACATCAGGGATTTTATAGAAGTAAAACTGCAAGCGTACATTTCAGGTTGAAATATTGGACTTACAGTAACAGAAGTGGAGTTTAAAACCGGCAAAAGCAATATTTACTTTCTATCTGGTTCTAGCGCAACGGAGATCCATTTTCTTTTGTTGCAACTAGTTTAATTAATCAATTCAGTATTGGTTTTTTATTGGAACATTGTTGAGAAATTGAATAATAATACTGTTAGAATGAACATTATAACGTACTGTACGTTTATTTATCACATATATATTTTAATTAAGTTTTATTTATTAATCAACTTCTTCCTTTTATTCCTTGTCATTATTCTATTAATGTTTTGACTGAGTTTTTTTTAAATACAAAGGTATTTAAAGAATTGTTCTTGTCCCTCAGCACATACTCCACTTGATAGTAAGCGGTCATTAGAGCCCATAAGCACTTGAAAAATCATTAGTAGGTATCCCTATGGCGTTACATAATGCAGGTATGCTCAGACAACAGTGGTCACTCCCCACGCCGCACCCGGAATCTCCCTTACGCCTTCTATCTTCGTACATATTAGTTTGCTTTTTTTGATTTCGAGGATTCATGGTCATTTTAATATCTCTAAGGCCTCGGACACTCGGAAGTCAGTGGGAGCGGGGAGGCAGCGGCGCGGCTTTAATTCCTGGTTTTGTCTAGGTAGGTTAGGTAATAAATTGTGACCTAATTATTGAATTGGTTCAATTGAATAATTAGGTCACAATTTATTACCTTTTGAAACAATAGTACATCCAAAAAAAATATACATATGTAGGATTGTAAAATATCCAAACGTCTTGATATTGTTTTTTAGTGCATGTCTCCGATTTTGGTGTGACAGAGAGGGATGAATAGAATGAGCGAAAGGGGAGAGGAGGAGGGATAATGCGATCTCGCATTCCCTTGGAACGACGGAACGAGTGAGTGTGCGAGGACGACCATTAGACTAGAAGTTTATTTGTGTTTATAAACGATTTTATAAAATACACAGTTTATCAAGCAAGTATTCTCAAGCGTATCATTTTCCAACCCCACACATATAACTTAAATTAAATTAAGATAGTCAAAGTAACCCGTCCCGGATCACTCCCGGCGCAAAAGTGCCCATGATGCGGCAGCGTTGCCTCGCTGAATGGCAATGAAACCTTTGCACCAGGAAAGACCCGGAACGGGAGTCACCATTCCTATAAATGAATAATTGGTTCAATTGAAATAAATGATTTGGATTTGATTTGATTTGAAAAGTTAGTTCTGAAAAAAAAATTGTACAAAAGACAAAACCAGGAAATCAAACAGAAAACTTAGTTCTGGCTTTCCAAGACTCTTAAGCCACTGTAAAGCAACAATTATTTATGTTATATTACATGTTTCATAAGTATAGTATGTAGAGAAATTTTTGCACCCATTTTTAAGCATACGCGCACTGACAGGTATGAGAAATTTGAAATACTTAAGGTTTATATATATTATGTAGAAGAAGTGCAGAAAGCTATAATTTTTAACAACATGGTGTGCTATAGTGTAAAAAAAAATGTAAAAACGGCTACATAAAACTATAGGGGTTCAGCAGTATACATTTTGACTTATCATGGTATTAAAGTCTATACAATGACAGTTCAAGTTATACTGGTTAATGGAATAAAACAAGACATATATACCAATAGCTTGTATACATACATACATATCGAGTAAATAAAGGTTAGGATTGGAGAATAGCATGCCATATTGTACAATGGGAGAGGATTTTTGTAAATATATTGAATATGATGAGACTACAACTTAACAAAAAGAATTTAACAAACAGAGTCAGAGGACAAGATTCAGCAGAAAACGTGGTGAGTATCGAGATGTTTGATTTTGACAACGTTGGAGGCTACTGGCATTGCGAATATTTATAGTCACAAGCAATGGCTTACCATCAGGCGGGTGCATTTGTTGCCAATTAATTACTATGTATGAATTATATTATATATAACTGTATTATATGAAAGTCTACACCGAGAAGTTGGAAAAGAGTTCGACCGTAAAATCATTAGGTGGTAAAATAGCAGATATACAGCATCAGAGATCGAATCACCACTTAAAGTTTGCTTGAAATATCTTACAGGTAGGACCCTAGACGTGGAGAACGATGTGACAAAGTCTGCCTGTCCCGGATACCTTACTGGAAATCCAGGACGTATATATATAGACGGCCCAAAACACCAAGCAATTTTTTGACGTTGTGTCTCTTAGATATCAACATCTTTCCAAAGATTCCAACCTTTTAATGAAGTGTTGTATAATCTTAGTTTTAAAAGTCTAGATTTGACAAAGTCTTAATTGTATAGTTTGGCTTGTATTTAACAGAATACGACACTTATGTCTTTTTAAGCTTTGGATATCTGAGAACGGTTTAATAAGAGTTATAAACAGTGACGTTTTGACGTTAATTTAATATGAAACGGCTCGGGAGTTCTTGAAAACAAGTCGACAAAGGTCGATGTTATTTGTTTTGCCTTTTTAGATTTCCATTCCTTAAAAGGAACCCTAGTGATCCTCACTTCATTGTCCGACTATCTGTCAAGATCAAGCTTCCAAGTCGACGGAATTAAAAGATACGGCCGTTTAATTATACTATTTTAGAAAAATTTTAACACTTTGCAGGCGAATCAAAACCTATGGGGTAATTCCCAATGATCTAGAATTATGAAAATAAAACTAAACTTTTCACTCAATGTAATCAAAATTTCATCCGTTTCAGTAAAGATGCAAAAGCCATGCCAGTCACCGTAAGTAGTACCAGTTCACGAGTTTATATTTAACCGATTCCAAACTAGAGCAAAATATTTAATACTAGCAGTACCCGAGCGGCTTCTCTCGCGTGTACATATTTATATATTTTGCACGGAACCATAATTTTTTTTTTTTAAATAAAAGTAATCTAAGTTACTCCTTATAACACCAGCTATCTGCCAGTGAAAGTCCCGTGGAAATAGGTCCACCCGTTCCAGAGATTATCTGGGACAAACAGACAGACAGACAAAAACTTAAAAAAAATATTTTTAGCCAAAGAAATCGTGCAAATAACTGTATGAGCTTAAAAAAGCTATTATATTGACATTACAGACAGACACTTCAATTTTATATATTTGTATTGATCAATTACTGAACGCCGTGTTATTTCAACTAAAATCTTCACAACACTAAATACAAATATAAACAAACCTAGAGGAGTAACAATTTAAATTCTATTAGACAGTGTCGTGTTGGTCCTTTTTTTTTAAGACGCTCTCTCTTCTATAACAGCGAATTTTAGACATCGCTTCGCTTTGATATACGAGAGAGTAGTGAAGATATACCATAAAATTAAGTTAAATTGAACTTCTTAAGTTGTTACTTTTAAGCTATATATTTACGTTTGTAATGGCAAATCTCATTCGACATATAAATATAAAATATATCATAATACTTTCACATTGTTACTGACAAAGTTTCTCCACAAAGTATTGTTATTATTTACAAAGGATTTTACACCTCGATTTTTTTTTGATACGAGTATATCTATTAATACATTAACAGCATTCTCGTCTAAACCTAATCACCTTGAGTTTAGAGTAGGTCACTGTACTGTACTGTACTGTTTTTGTTATTACGATTGCAATCTTTGCTCAAAAGCAAAATTTGAATGTTTTAGCTCTTTGAAAATTATTAGTCTTTTGTACTATTACATCATTTCTTGTTGAATAATGAAAATGATGATGACGAAAATTGAGGTCAATTAAATAATTTTTTACCCATGTCCACATTTTATAAAAATAAAGTCTTGTTGCCTTATCCTCCTTAAACTCATCGCAACCCCTACTTCCGCACTTGTTTCGCGTGGCCCCAAGACTAGAGACAGTTTGAAATTGAAAAAGAAAACTGCAACAGAATTCTCCTTGAAGAGAAATAGCAGGAAATATTGTTACACAGCACTCTTGGAAAACGCTATGAATAATATTGCTGTAGAATAGTTATTGGGGATCAAGTGATTTCTTCACGAAGGTTTGTGGGTCTTTATAAATAAAATTTGGCTGCAGAAATAATTCGAATAAATTTATGTCATTGAAGTGTTTAGTTTATATTAAACAGTTTTTGATTACATATAAAGTTTTCAATTGAAAATTCGAAAGTTGTTGTCCGAATTTTAAATTGAAAGTTTTTTTTTCAATTAAATTCCTAATACTCCGTAGTTTACGTAATCCATTGTTTTTTTGAATGAAAATCTATGGTTGAAAGTTTTGTTGGAGGAACAACCCAGTCAAAAACTTTATTGAGTGCCTCGTTGGCATGCGGACGTTAGCCCTTGTTTGCATGCTATCATGAGGTCGGGGGCTCGGTTTCCGGCTTAGGCAATTTTTTTATCGGTTTTTTCTATTACAAAATTCTAAGTTACAGAGCTTAATAAAGGGCAAAAGGATCGCCCCTACTACGTGGAACCAAAAAATAATATAAAAGAAACATAACTATAGGATACAATTATTTAAAAAGTTTTTTAACGTTTGGGCCGGCTCAACTGGAATGATACCACGGCCTCACAAAAAAAGTGGCGTGAAGCAATGCTTCAACCTCACTCACTCGGCGAAACACAACTTGAGGTTACCGGAGGCCCTAAACCTTCTCCCCCTTCCTCTAACTGAAAGGCCGGCAACACACTTGTGACTCTTGAGTTGCAGGTGTCCATGGGCGGCGAAAGTCACTTACCATCAGGTGGCCCGTCTGCTAGTTTGCACCTAATCCCATAAAAATTATATTTATTCAGCGCCTGTCACAAACCTCTAGTGTGACATACCATGATGTGGTTTTAACCATAATATAAACTGGATGATTAAGCAACATAGCTAATAGCAGAGATAATGAATAATAAAGTTCCATCGTTTTCTAAGGGAGTCCGAGTGCTGTACAAATTATAAAGCAATTATCGACATTTCACAAAACAAGGTTGACTACAGTGGGGCTTATGGGCAACTAATCAGTGTTGCTACTATGTAATCATGAAACAATTCAAAGTTTTTAAGCGATTTTTTTTAAATTTGACGGCATATACTCGTACATAGAGAAAATAAAAGTACTCTTTATGCTTCTTTGTGACAAACGTAAATTTAAATACTTCATCACGCCAATGAAAGATACGTTTTCTGTTAATTGTGATATTCGGACGGGAAAAGTAACAAGTGACAAATGAAGTTAAAAAACACATGAGTTGAAGAGAGATTACGGCTATATATCATCAGTGAGAGGACCAAACATTAAGCAGCTAAATCATTGTGACAATATTTATGTATATATAATTGTATAAAGCCCTACGCTAAACGCTTATCTCAATCAATCAAAACTTAAAAGAACCTTTCATTAATTTCCCTTGCAAACTTTATAATTCAAAAACAATAGTATAAAGCAGCCTCGGGCATCACCTCGAACAGTTCTTTAGAACACAAACAAATAAACACTAACTAAAAGAGTTCTGATATATAAAATATCTTTTGGAGTTTTAGCCACCTTGACACTATCCCAGGATAGTATCCACCTACAGATGGCATCAGTAAAAAGCCACTACTAGCACTATCTTTTTCCGCAAGTAGGTATGGCTACCAGAGCTTCTTTTTATAATTTTAGCAATACACAAATGGCATGATAGTATTGCAAATATTTATAAACATCGATAACAGTACTAGTTGTTTAAAAATGTGAAATCACTTCCAATGTTTTTTTTAATGCAAAAAAGGAATAGGCGTTTGTCTTCGAACTCATCTGATGGAAAGTGACGTTGAAGACGAAGATATTACAGCCTGTTCAAGAGAAACCTATTCGCTCTACTCTTGAACATTCCAGGATTATAATCGTCTGGTAGCTCACTCCAGAACATGGCGACTCGAACCAAAAAAGAGCTGTCAAGGCTATTGTTTGTAAGTTTAGCATCCCAACCATTACAGTAAGTAAGAAGTTAGCAACTACGAGTAACACTATAAACTACGTAAATATACCGTAAGCTAGACTATAAAATACCAGGACAATGAGTCACGGGTAATTGAACTTCAAAACTAGGCTCTACTTTTGTTCGCGTACAAGTGGCCATTCGGGCTATGTAGCCTTTGAGTTATGGACGGAATGGGACTATGGAAGCACCACTTGCTTTTGAACACAATTGAATTTTGTAATAGTACTTTTTCACTTTATTCTTTTTGAGTAATAATGTTCTTGTGTATAATGCTTTTTGTGTAATGTAGTACTTTGAAAGAAGTCAAATAGGCCTGTGAGCCATGACAGTAAACGCTTAAAGTATTTATTTTATGAGAACTTAATTATAAATATATATATATATATATCCTTTCAGTTTATGATGACAAATTAAACCATGTGTTGCTCTGTAAATCAAAGTTCTTTTATTTTAACCTTCACACTAATTACATACCTAATTACATTATCGTAATGTTACAAACATTACCTGGAAATAAAAAAAAAACGACATTTAAAGTTTATTAAAATATTTTTCTAATATTTCAATCACTCGAATGACAGCTACGTGGAGTAAAAACAATAACCAAAAAGTCAAGTATTAGACATTAACGCTGCTTTACCAATCTTCAGTCGCTGGCCATCTATCAAGCAGACTGAAACAACACATAAATCACATTAGAATATGCGCCATAATTTAATCTTAAAGAAATCCTAGGTTTTTCTAGGTATTCCTTTACATATATTTAGATACGGTTTCAGACGAATTTCCACTAGCGAACTTTCCGGCTGTGGAATGAGCTCCCTGCTGAGGTTTTCCCGAGGGACTACTGTATAGGTCTTCAAGAAAAGAGTGTATAGGTTTTTAAGGGGTCGAGTTGTATATATTGCAAGCGTCTATAGGCTGTTTTAACCGCTTACTATCAGGCCGGCCGTATGTTTCTTTGCCCTTAAAAAATTGATAGATCTCACTTATTATATCTAGATATATTATGATCATGAGCATATTATTTTTTAACTATCAAATAACATAAAAACATCACAACATGTTTTTAGAAATACATTTTTTAATCTCTGTACGAAATGTTAAGTTTAATACCATGATGTTATGTGATTAATGTTTACCAAATATTAGGCATCTGTAGCTGCATGAAGTAGCGTTCAAGATATTTAAAATTAAAGTTTACCAGTTGCCCTTGCTCTATTTTCTCATGATACTAAAACATTTAACTATATCCCAATTCCTTCCTGTAAACATTACATATTCAGGTTTACCGAGTCTATGAAATCCGTGCTGAAATGTGCAGAACTATTGCCATTCTACGAACTTGTTGTTTGTATAGTTAAAAATGTTTGGTTTAATGGTGAAATAGTTTAGCCTAGAATTGCTGCACCTGGGTCAAACAATCTCATATGTTTCCAGGCACGTATAGAGAGCACTTGAACGTCTCATGAAGCTCGTTGCACTTTGTACAGATGAAACTTCAACTATAAACACAGAATAGTTGAAGTACTATTGTAATAGACAATGTAAGTGAAAGGGTTTCGAATTAAGTAATAAACATGCTCTTCAATATATATTTCATTAATGAAACTAACAAAGTCTTAATAATTTCTAATGATAAAAAAGACAAAAGGGGTGCAACTCGACATAATTCGTGCTCAAAGTAATAAACTTCTTTATCACTAATATTAAGTTCCATTTTTTTTTATTGTATAGGGGCAAACGAGCAGACGGGTCACCTGATAGTAAATGACTACCACCGCCCATGGGCACCTGTAACTCAAGAGTCACAAATGCGTTGCCGCCTTTTAAGGTGGGAATAGGGGAAGAGGGGGAAAGGGGGGAAGAGTGGGAAGAGGGGAGAGAGGGATTAGAGCAGAGGAGAGAGAAAGGACGGGAATATGGGAGAGGGAAGGGTTAGGGCCTCCGGTAACCTCACTCACGCGGCGAAAAGCAATGAATCATTGCATCACTGCCGGTTTTCTGTGAGGTCGTGGTATCGAACGGAGTTGAGCCGGCCCATACGTGCCGAAGCATGGCTCTCCCACGTTTTTTTTTTTTTATATATTATTAATTAAATGTATATGGCATTCAAATACGTTAATAAAATGTTAGGCAAAATGTTATTACTTTATACACATTTTACACGTATGTATATTTTTTAAATACTACCTTCCCTCCCTTCTTTGTATTTATTAGGTCACGAGAAAGTAACTACGCGTATAACTCGTAAACATTAAATTTTGTTCTAAATTTAAAACCCTTGGACCTTGATCTCAAGTGTTGTTGTTGAAAAATGAAGGTAAGTTATGATATAGGGGGCAAACAAGCAGACGGGTCACCTGATGGTAAATGGCTACCGGCGTCCATGGACACCTGCAACTCAAGAGCCGCAAGTGCGTTGCCGGCGAGGGCCTCCGGTAACCTCACTCACTCGGCGAAAAGCTACCTTCATTTTTGGTGCAAGTAAGAAAACCTCTCACCTTATCAAGCGGGCAAATTCGTTGTCACTGGACTTCTACGAATGCATTGGACACGGTTAAAGAACGAAAGTAATAGGAACAGTAGCTCTTTGGGGCTGCAAAACAGAAAATGTTTATTAAAAACTATTCAGCGCGACAGAAGGATTAAATAAACTACTATAATATAACGTAATATGACTTGGTTACTTACATCCAAAAAAACATAACCTTCTTATAAGCATAAACATTGAAAAAGTAAGACCATTCTAAAATTTAGCAAAAATAATAAAGCATATTTAACATGTTTTTTTAAATGCTGGAGCTTTAATATACAACGATCGTCGGATAATAAAACAGAAACAAAAATGTTTCGCAGCGGCGTTGAATCTGCCCCTGACATCTATTGTACAAACGTGCACTGCATGCCGAGTTTAAACATACCACTCTTGACAAAAACATTTTCACACACAGAAACACTCTTAAAAAGGTTGTTTACAACATTTATTTGGTTCAATTAAGTAATTAAGTTAAGTATGTCATAGTAATACTATATTATTAATATACTATAAATAATTAATCAGAATAATACAAATAGACATCCATGCATATTAATAAATTAGATTGAGCTCGAACCATATCCACGATCTACAAAGCATAGCCGCGACAATGAACGTTACAGTGAGAAGCACACATTCACCAAAAAAGAATCAAAGTTAGTGTGATAAAACTTGATAACTGATTTTTTTGTCCTAAAGTGTACATGTTCTAGTATACGTGTTAGTAACGAACAATAAAAAGGTATTTATTAGATGATACATGCCATCCTTGCCGGTATATGCCGATATTGGATTTTCATATTTTAAATATACAATGCTCATTTTCTAATTAAGCAGGAACAAAATTAATATCGTATTATCGTAAAACCATTTATATTACAGACGCTGAGGAAAGATAATAAAATCCTTATTGCTAAATGCTATCTCTTCCAGGTAACCTTGATGGATCGAAATAATTCGAACAGACAGTGGTAGATGGAGGCGTATGTATTTAATTTTTCAATTAATACTTTGATTGATGAGATGTTTAGGTCAGGTTAGGTTAGGTTTTCACGCATCCTTACCAATGTCCGAATTTGACCGAAGGGGAGGGGCACTATGGGTTCCGGACCCATGACGCACATCTCCGATGCCCTCCTAGCCAATTCATCTGCTGCATCGTTGCCTCTAGAGCCGCTGAGACCCTTTATCCATTAGAGGGTTACTTTGTTGAGTTCGCATACCTCATTAAGACGTTGGTAGCACTCGTAAATCAGGCCCGAACTGATGACATTGTCATCGAGGGCTTGTAACACTGCCATGCTGTCGGATAGTATACGTATCGATTGATCCTTTACCTTCCTTGCAGTGACAGCTGCTGCAGCCATGGAGATACCTAAACACTCGGACGGGAATACTGTGTTATGGGTACCTAGAGTGGCTGTTGTTTTTATATTTAGGTCCTCTGAGAAGACCCCAGAGCCAGTGCCATACCTTGTTTTGGAGCCGTCAGTGAAAATCCTGAGCTCACGAGTGTCCAGAGCTTCCATGCGTTGGTCCTCGTGTAATTGGATTCTATATTTTTTATCAAATACGAACCGTTTAGGGATCCGGTCGGTTATGGCCATCGCAATCGGTATGTCCTTGGATATCTTTTCCAAAATCACCGTGTGCGGGCTTCCGTTGTCCCTCCACAGGTGCAGCGTCCTTAGCCTTGTTGCAGCTAGAGCTGCTTCCTGTTGTATATATAGGTGTAGAGGAGATGTTTGATTTAATCAATGTTTTCTAGCTATTTTTTCAGAAATTTGTGTAAATCAAGGTCTCGAACCGCCTTTTTTCGGAGCCCGTCCCTGCAAAAGACATTCCATTGCTGAGGTTGTTAAAAAACTGTTGTTCTGTGGATAATTATCCAATCAGTAATACTACTGCTTTTGCACCAAAAAAAAAAAAAACAACAAAATATAATATTCTTACAATCTGAATTTCCTTATTGTAAGATTGAGGGGGAAAATATGTTAAGTGACAATTCATACAGCGCCGGAGGCTACTTGAAAAATAAATTTGTGTAACACATACCGTGTAGACATTGTCTCAACGTTCATTAATTTTTCATCTTCTTACAGATATTATGATGATATTCATTTTGTTGAATTTTCGGATACAGGATTCTTGTCGGTCTATGAAGTGAGCGTTTAAATATAAGCGTGACTAACAGTTAAAAAATAACGTTAAATCATACCTCTGAATTGCCTGACGTTACTGCGGCGTTAATTCCCGTTCATACGTAGATAATATTATATCATGGAACGCGAAAGTTTAAAAGTTAGTATAACGTTAAATCAATGTGTTAATACGTGAACAAAATCCCGGACGGACGAATGTTAAATTTGGAAAATAATTTTTTTTTTTTTATATTATAGGCGCAAACGAGCAGACGGTTCACCTGCTGGTAAATGACTACGGCCGCCCATGGGCACCTGTAACTCAAGAGTCACAAGTGCGTTGCCGCCCTTTAAGGTGGGAGTACGGGAAAAGGGGGAGGGGACGGAGAGTGGTAATAGGAGAGAGGGGGATTACAGGGAAAGAAAGGACGGGAATAGGGGAGAGGGAAGGGTTTGGGCCTCCGGTAACCTCACTCACGCGGCGAAAAGCATTGTTTCACTGTCGGTTTTCTGTGAGGCCGTGGTATCGAGCGGAGTCGAGCCGGCCCATACGTGCCGAAGCATGGCAATGCATGGCAATTGGAATACTAAAAGTTTATATTTAGAAGAATTGCAGAGAGCTAAATTTTTAAATCAATAGATTGTCACACCTCTGTGACATACGTTAATACTGGCGTGTGAGAAGTCTGCATTTGAACTACATATTTTGAATTATATAAATGTTAAAAACAGAAGACTCTCGCCGCAGCCAGCAGTGAGGGCGGACTATCTATCAAGCGGCGATACATCGATGAAGCAAATATAAAGTGATTTTATTTATGTAGTGGTGAAATGATCAGTTATCAATATATAAATAATATTGCTTCAAAGCCATCTTTCAATTGTACTCCTCAAATTATCGACACCCCTTTCTAATAATCTCTTGCGCAAAGTGAAGTTACGGCAATATATTTTAAATTAAAAAATGATGCGAAAACGCCTACAAAAAGCTACAGGTGTTCAATATTTATGTTGACCTGTTATGGTACGGTAACGGTACGGTACATGATAAAAAACAAAACATTTAAAGTTAATGAATTAGGGTCTAAATCCGACCACCAAGCGATCTCTAGTGTTCATTGAGGCCTCAGGTCTATATTCAGCAGAGAACGTGACATGGCTATGATGATGATGGCGATGATGAAAAAAATATATTAACATCCTATGCATAAATACTTAACCCTTAATTAGTTGATCTAAGTTTTAAGCTTAATAAATGCATATTCAATTTACAAAATCTGTGTGTTAACAGTTTTAAATAAGTTGAATCGATAAGCAATATAATCTGTTGCTGGAAATGTCAATGGTATTCTCTAGTGCTCTCAGATGCGCAAAGGAAAGTGTTTCCTAAGTTTTAATTTTCCTTAACTACGAACTCTTCGAACGATATTTTAATTACTTTAACTGAACCGGTTCTTGTAAACTTTTGGACTCAAATTGTACTCTGACATTTACATTAATATATTTATTAAATTGACAATAATAAATTTGTTTAAACAATAACACGAAACATTATTCACTTTTTAGAACCAACGAATGTTTATCAATTGATAGGAAACTCTACTGCTTTTTTACATTTTACGTGATTAATTTCATTTCCTACACTAAATTCTTAAACCAAAAGCAGAGTTTCACGACGTTCATATCGCTATATAACACTAAATAACGCAAAATATTATAACATTAAAACTAATAGTAATAAACAAAATTAATAAAAACTATCGTCATAGTTATTATATTTATTTACTAGGTTTTACAGAAAATGTTGACTCTCTGAACCTCAGAATCAGAGTTAACTAGACTTCAGGGACCAGTTTTAGTGTCCTGTGTTTGTCAGTTTGTCAGCAGTTTACCCATAATTACGTAGTATATTATATATAGTACACCGTCAGCTACCAATTACTACTGACATTAAATCCATCCAAAGGTTGTCTGGTAGAAATCGCTTTTAGCGATAAGACCGCCCATTGTATCCAGCATTTAAATTAAGTTTAAGATCTATTGTAAGTTTATATGGTGTACAATAAAGAATATTCTATTCTATTCTATTCTACAGTAACTTAGCTTACGTCAGTTTTTATGTATGTATGGATGTATCTGACGTAAGCTAAGACAATATGTCGGATACTTAATAAGATGTAACAAAAATGACATTATCAAAATGCATTTTCTAATTATTCGTGTAGTGTACAATTGTACACACTATTGTAACTCAAAAGATTTCGGAAGTCAAAGTATCGAAGTTTCGGAAGTAGAAGGTTTTGTTAGAAGATAAGATTTTAATTGTTATCCTACGTGATAGTAACGTATAGTAAACGTTCTTGCTTCTCCAAGAGAGCCATTTATTCGTAGAACTATCTCAGTTTTGGCTTCTAGCATAAAGCCGAAAGGACCAACGATTGTCACTGAGAAAATTGCATAGGTGTAATATCTCCCATATTAAATTTGAGTATAAAATAATACTCAAATTGATTACTTATTTACATGCTGATAAGTATTATATTAACTAACATCGTTAGAAAGGGGCAATCTCATTTGTTTCTTATTTCACTACAATATTATAACTACATAGATATTATGTCGGTCCTATCTTGATTTTCGGGTACTTAGCAAGGTACTTGTTTTTTGTTCGTCTTTCATTTTAAAGTATATCCTTTAGAGTACAGGCGTTTTGTAGTTGGTGAATAAAATACGGTATAATAAAGTGTCCAGCTCGTAGATAATCTATTGTCAATGAAGAGGGTAGACGGGGAGATGTCTAAGGTGTGGACTTGGTAATAGTAGAAGAGCGTTTTAGAGGTCATTATCCTGAGAAACAGTTCATGATAAGGGGTCAATTACATAAACGTCTGGTTATTCTATGACTTGTTGGCTAAGGTGAAGGTAAGCTAACAACAGTGTAGTTCTATCTACTGTATACCTTTTAGTTACCGCATATTTTAGTTTCACCTCTGCAACATAAATAGCAACTACAAATATGAAGATATCAAATAGTTTTTACACCATCGACTATATTCTTGCTGCCTTACTACCGCTGTAACCAGGCCAAGGTAGGAGGTACTTTGGAATTACCCTACAGAACACTTAAGTTAAATAACACTATTATCAAATTGTTGTTTTTATGCTAGAAGAATAGTAATCGATTCGCCAGAGTTTCATCAAGAAGATATAAAGATAGATACAGTCGAGTAACATCCTAGATGCGATTGCCAAGGCACCGGTATCCGTTTAACATAAGATAGATCATGCTCCTTTTGACCTGGCTTTTTAAGTTCGACATAGCACTCATAAAAAAAATTGATGACCGTTCGGAGACACTGCATAGTCTGCACATAGGAAACTCTGTCTAACTTGCTTATAGGATTTCACACTGAGAATATTCTGTACCTGAAGCGCATTTTTTAAAGTGTATCTACATTAGGTATTGTAGTTTGATATGTGATAAAAAATGACGTTTTGTTTGTTGTAGTTACATTTATATGTATAACTTCTTATACTCGTATGATTAGCATTGTTTATTTATTTTATTTTAATAATTTATTTACCAATAAAAAAAAATACAATAGTTATAACTGGTGCTATATAAATTCAATAGAATATATCGCGTACACCAGTGAGTCGAAAGATGTTTATACCTAGATATTGCTAAACAATATAAACTTAAAAAAAATCAAAAAGTTCTTATACCTAAGGAATAGTACAGGAAATTATTCCAACAATTGCTTTAGAGGTTATTTATCCAAAAATTTCCTGAACCACTTTAAAATAAAGTCCAGGTAAATCGCTATCGCCTATGTACGATGTTACCTGCTGCTACGTTCAGCGACCGGTGAAACAAGAGGCCCTATTGTCAAGTCTACTATCTACAGATACGGAAAAAACAAGCATAGTGGAAACACCCTCTTCATTACAAAACCGATATTATGTCTATAGGAATAAGACTTTCTTAACGACACTTTAAAGATTGTAGGTAAGTATCATGATACAACTTTAGCCAATACACCTGAATGACATAAAGTAGACGCTATGACTTAAACTGGTAAAGTATGTTTGTATACTTTTGTAGAATTCAGACACGACGGTTAAGCACTCAATGTACCCTTTATCTTAGATTAAAAGTGGGGGTGGGTGGAATAGGTAGTAGGTGTTGATAGTTATCGAAAATCGACGCCTCTGTTCTCCATACAATAATGTCTACTGCTTTTAACTTTGATGCACTGCAATGCGACTGCAAAATATTTCATATTTACTCGAGTAAACAAAATGTATGCCGAAGGGTATTGTACAGTTTACGGTGTAAGGATTGATGTCTGATCTCTCAATATTATCGCAAGTAATCTGCAAAGGTCTTCAAAAATTACAGGATGATTTTTTTAGAAACAAGGTAGCTTTGCAGCTGTAGTAAGTGCCCATATGCACACACATTCATATATATATATATGCATACTATAGTGTTCATTCTATAGCTTGAAGGATAAACTATATATATATTTTTAGAAACAAGGTAGCTTTGCAGCTGTAGGTAAGTGCCCATATGCACACACATTCATATATATATATGCATACTATAGTGTTGATTCTATAGCTTGAAGGATAATGTAATGTATGTATATATTTAAAATAATCTCAGATAATGGTTTTAAAATAAAGTATGTTTTTTTTATAGTGACAATTGAATAAGGAATGTAAGTCAGTTATTTGGTAAGCTCCATTTAGTTATCACGTACTGTACGGGCTTATGAGCGTACGATTTGCTCGGTCAGCCAATTAACTAACAGTATGAAGTGTGTAATCTTAGTTTATCTTAGACTCAGTACACGTTTGGCAATAAGACGCTACTCATAGCAATATACTCGTAGCATAGCATTCAGAACTAACTTTATTTTCTATTACTTTACAAGTAAAGTTAAGTCAACTAGTAACTATTTATCAAATAGCGTACGGACATCGTACATAAGTAGTCTTTAGCGACGTATGGATTAATAATTAGTAATACATTTATGGAACTGACATTATATAATTTACTAGCTACCCAGCCGCGATTTATATAAACATTTAGGCTATAGGTTTATCTTAATTTGAGCCGCCGCATATTTATTGGTCACAAGAATTACTCCTACGGGATACCGGAGCCCTCCTAATCCTGCCTTCAGTCAATTGACCGTTAAAGCTTGCTTGCGACAATGTAAAAGAACATTATTACTATTTTTATCCACCAGTTGCAAATTATATTAAATATTCTTTATAAAATGTGACAGGATAGCATCTTTGGATTTTACTTTTCTTCAACATAAAAATTTCATTTTTCCTTTTTTTACGGTAACAACTACACATTTCCTAAATAAAATTTATGTTTAACATATTTTATAATGTGGTTCAAATGTAGTTTAATTTTATAATAATTAAAATGGATGCAATAAGGCTCATTAAATTAAGCAAGCTCCAATAATTTTCAACTGTAGTGCCCTCAAGCTCTCAACGTCTTCAGAGGTATGTGCGAGGACTACAATGTGACTGGACATACATTGGGTATTAATTTCTCCATTATACAAAAAGTATGCAACCGGTAAAGCACTTGTGTCCCCGCTGATGGGGTTGACAAGTTCAAATTATATAATTCTTTCTAATTGACTTTTGACAATTCGTTTAAGAAAAGAACACAAGAACACCGGCGTTAATACATCGTTAATAAATAATTTATACACAGTTGATCAGTATACAAAGTATACGCTTCAAAGCCGAAAACCAAAGTCAACAGCTAACTTAGAATACGCCAGTAAAGTTCTCTTTAAGCAAAATCCTTGGTGCGACTCCTCGAGGTCAATAACTGTGAACTTTGTGTTGACTCACGAAAGCAGTGTTGATTTAATTCGTTAGAAGCTGCCATGAATTAATTCTTACTTGCAGCTGGTAGGTATATCTAAAGTAAGACTTAATAACAGCTTTATTTGTATGTGATGTGGAACCGAGACAGAGGCTTTATTTTGCCATCGCAAAGTTATTTTGCTATATACCTTAAATATTAAACAATTTTAAATTTCCACAGCATATTATATACAGTCCGAGTTAGTTTTTTACTCTATCATCTATCGTGCTAGTATAGTTCGTTATTTCCTCTGTCCACATTGTCCACATCTTAATTATTTTTTCATAAATTAATCCACATACAATGATACCACGAAAAAAGTCTACAAACCTTTTTTATGTAAAATTTGATAAGCTTAAATTTTGTTCTTTACATAACCGCAATCGTGAAACAAACATAACTACATTTCACCTATAAAAACCAAAAACCCATTTCCTGAGCTGGGCAACAAAGGTTTGCATAGTAATAAATAAATTCGTAAAAATTTTTTTTAGAATATATTTTACATTTCTACTCAAAACTTTTGCACTTACTACAGTTAAACTACGGTGTGCATTGCTAGTTACCAGAAGCGCCCTTCCCTCAAATTGGATAATAAGCCTATATATATTTTAAAGACCAGTAATTTCCAAAGCATACTCCTACAAAAACTAAGCTGTTTATTCAACTGACTGAAAGACAAAAGTTGTACACTACAAGTACAAGAGTAAACAGTGGCATGTGTAATTCATACCCAAGTACTAGAAGCTGTAGAAAGGGTAGGACCAAACAATTAAGCTTTATAAACGCACAAGAAGGGACGAAACAATAGAGTTACAGGAACAATAAATTTAGGCCCTTTGTTAACTGAGATTATATCAATATGAAGTTGTTACAGACAATATTGACTTAACTGGAATAGTGAGTAAAATGTTACAAAACAGGGTAAGGATGGTTCGAAATATTAGAAGCATTTCGTCTACACAGATTGTTTGTCTACTAAGTCTTAACTCAATTTAAAACCTACTCATTTAGTAGGTATATCTGTTTTGTTAAAACTACTTTAAATATTAATTAAGTAACGAATTTATTAAAGACTATACGGTTTCACTCACGTTTGTATTTCGGGGATGCCCGACTAGCTTCGGACCCGACAGGGGGGCCCTTTCTCGAGGAGTGAAGCATCGTGCCGCGACGGTGTCAGGCGTCACACTAGTGTGAGAACGGGTCCGAAACTGGTCGTGCAACCCCGAAATACACACATGAGTAAAACCGTATGGTCTTTAATAAATATGAATACCACGAAAGTTTTTATTGTAAAATAACGAATTCACTATTTTTGATGATTGGACTAGAAAGACATAACATACAATATTATATCAGTCTTGATTTTATAGTATGGTAAATACAGAATTATTTTTCAGTAGATACTTTTTACGGAATAATTGAAATCGTCTAAAATAGTCGTATGTATTGTGTATATGTGTATGATATTTAAGTATATTTTTTTCCTTAATGTCTAAATTAAAGATTGCAGCAGAGTCAAATAGAAAAAATGACATCATTGTAATTTCATCTTGTCTGTCTATCCACTCTAAAATTTAGTAACGGCAGGACGTCACCCTATTAGGTTAGAAAAGGCAGTGCAGGCCATTGCCTTTTCTGCACTGAATCAAATCAATAATAATAATAACTACACACATCTCACACACGGCCGTCTGATCCCAAACTAGGCAGCGCCTGTAGTAGTAACTAGATTGCTGATAAACATACTTATATATTTCTAAATATATAAATGTTATACATAAATTACACCCAGACACAGAACAAATGATCATGCTCATTACACAATTATTTTTTTCTGGGTGGGAATAGAACCCACGACCTCTGACTTACCAGTCAGGATCACTAACCACTTGACCAACAGGCAAGTCTACTTGAAACTCTCTACTAATTGGAAATTGAATGAAATAATACACACTTACATTTTTTAAGAGGTATTATTTTTTATGGGATAGGGGTCAAACGATCAGACGGTTCATCTGTTGGTAAGTGACTACTTCCGCCCATAAACACCTGCAACTAAAGAGTCACAAGTGCGTTGCCGGCCGGAGAGGGGAGATGGAAGGGTTAGGTTAGGATTCCGGTATAGTCTCCGGTAACCTCACTCACTCAGTGAAACACAACGAACCATTGCTTCACTGCCGGTTTTCTGTTAGGCCGTGGTATCACTCACAGACAGATAAGCAGACTTTTCTCTATTAGAATGTATATTAATTACTCGCAGCAACCCGCCACTTCGCACGGGTACAAATTATACACCTAAGCCTTCCTCATGAATCACTCTGTCTATTAGTTAAAACCGCATGAAAATCCGTTAGTAGTTTTTCAGTTTATCGCGAACAGACAGACAGACGCGGTGGGGGACTTTGTTTTATTCTAAGTAGTGATAATTATCAATGCATTCTGTTTAAAACTTACTTCAGCATTATCATCTAAATAAAGATGAGTTGAGTTGATGAGCCTTCATGAGTTACAGTATTTATATTATCTCCAAATCTATAGGTACATAACACTCTGAAAGATCGTTTGTAAGGTTCAATAGTCGTTTCTGCTACTTCTTATTTAACACTCTTTTAATAGATTGCTTATATGTAACTAGCAGCGCCCCGGATCCAACCCTAAGTCCGGATCTCGTTTGAATATCAGGATAAAATGTAGCCTATATGTTAATCCAGGTCTTCATCTATCTACATACCAAGTTTCATCGCAATCGATTCAATAGGTTTGGCGTCAAAGACTAACAAACATCCATCCATCCATCCATCCGTCCGTCTAAACTTTCACATTTATAATATTAGTGGGATAGTGGGATTAGTGGAGTTAATCCCACTATCCCACTAATATTATGTAAACAAATCTTGAAAGTCATCTTACTACTCCTAATTATCGTATCAAAACGAAACTTTGTATATATATTTAGTTCGGATGCCCATACACCTTAGATGATGGAGTCAGGAGTTGCACTGTGGAAGTGAGTACTAGTAAACTCCGCGAGGGGGGATAGTATTACTAGTAATCGAATCATATGGGTCGTGAAAACGACTCATGATTCGTTTTGACGAGCCCTACAGATTGGGCAGGGTAAAGATGATCTGATGATGAAAGTAGAAGGTTGATAATAGAACTTTTTTTTTACTTTTTAATTCGGTTCATTATTAAATAATCATGTCTTGTAGACTTACTAAATTGTAATTTTTTATTTTAAAATATCGCTTGCCGTTTTGTTACTTCTCTAATATCATAGCATATTAAAATACTAAGTCTTTAGAATCAAAAAAACTATCCACATTTTACACAAAAAAAATTACCGGTCGTAAATAAGACTACATTGGCTCATAACATCTTCCAGGGACCCAATAATACAAAAATATACTTTAGAAACATCGTTAGATCTGATCCCAACCTAATATCGTATAAAATCAGGGCTCCCAATCAACGAAAACAATCCAAGCTACGATTTTATTCTTCTCATTCCTCATACATATTTTACCTGAAGTCATGTTCGCAGTAATCACTTTGGATTCGAGCCAATCGCATGAAAAACTGCAATTGGACAACGTTTCCGTTTAGTTTCTTCTGTGACTGGATGCTTTACTTTGAATTTTGGTCGTGATTTAGATCATTTTCCGGAATATTATTACCTCCATCCGGTTCTATTTGGCAAATAAATGAGTTATTCGGAAACCTGGATTTTCAATTTCTATGGCAACGTTCAATATCGTATGCGTAAAGTAATGGGGTAATTAATTTAACAATTCATATTAATAATAATAATAATATAATAAAGCGTTTATTTTCAGATTTTAAATCCATAGGTACATAGTATAGAGGTAAGTGATGTCGTAAGAGTCAGCATTAGAAATAACATTTTATCATATATATATATATCAGACTACATGAAATCATTTAGCAATAAAGTAAATAACAATTTTTATAAGTAAAAATAAAACAAATTATCATTGAAAATACATGCATGTCACAAATTAATATCATAATTAAGTGCTAATACACTTCAAAATAATAACTTCAAAATTTGTATAATTGTTATTTGACTCAATAATAGATAAACATAATTGTCTAATTATTCATGCATCGTTTTGGCAAGTGAAATATCCATAAGTGAAATATCCGTGAAATATCTGGTTCTTCCAAGTTTTAGCTGATTTTATATCCAGCGCTTCAATGTTTGTAAAGCTACTAAAAGTTATCTTTCAGACAAAAGATAAAGTTTATGGGAACATTGCAGAGTGAAATTAAAATAACTTTTACGGATTTTATCCGAAAACATACAAATATGAAACACCGGGATAAAGCTACCCAACATTGTATTCATAATTACAATAAAATTGAGAACATTATAGTCCAAGTAAGGAGCTTGTTAAGGAGTTTTCAAAATCAGGCAAGCATTCGAAATTCTTGTTGTATCAGCTGAACTAAGAGCTGTAATCGCGACTTTTGCTTATGAAAAAGTTTTGCCGATTTAAAGGTAATATACATGATTTGATGATGACGGTGCATTCGTTCGTGGATTAACACTTAACAGTCATAATCTTCAAAGAATTAAAACTGATGGAAAAAGGTCTTGAAGCCGCATACCACAGCTGTTAGTAATTATGAGTGGTTAAACTGAAAAGGGTATCTCTAGAGAATTAGTAGTATACGTGTATTAAACCCACAACCCATTAAGATTTCTGCGTCATTTTTGTTTCTCTGTAGGGATATAAGTTCAAGCAAAATTTTGATTAGTTTATAGAGAAGTATAATTGGGACATCGAGCTTGGTGACGTTTACTTGTAATAAAGGAATTGATAAATTCTGCAGGATTATGTGTGACGTCATCTCTATCGATTACATTGTTTATACAAGTGTCCAACACTAACACCGTTAATTTTGTAAAACAATCTCTTTAACTACGGTACTTACCTAAGTACTAAAACTTAGGTAATCGAGCTACACGCAGTATTTTTTCTCGCATTTTTTCAGAAAATACACTTTATATAGATAAACTTAAAAAGCAAAACCTTATCTAAATACAACTTTCCGAGGTACATTAAATATACAATACATACAAGAATCGCTAGGCGCTCGTGTTTTACGATGGGGTTGACATATCCTTATTGGATCACAATAAAATAAAGGTAAAAAAGAAACAGCAGAATTGCTTGTTTAAAGTTATTGCCTTCCCTCTTTCCTACCGTTTCAGTATACTCCCAATTTTCCTATCTCTTATTCCCAAAGTGCCCAGTTGACGGGAATATGCTTGCCCCTATTACGTAACTGGGATAAAATCATAGTTGGCAAAATGTGGGTGTTTAATACAACACTGCTTACCCCTTCTGGGGTACAGGTGTGAGTGTATACATGTAATGTTTAAGTTACTAAATACCTAACATAGCCCAGATGAATTCTGATCTTCTGATCGTAACCACTTTACCTCGGCCTAAGTGCCTCGGCGAATTCCAACTGACTGAATTTCCTTTAGATATTTCCTTGGCCAACTTTTAGCATATATCGTGTAAATCTTGATCGTCAATTCCCCAACGAACTCGGCTCCCACCTCTATTATATCAAGTCAATTCTATATTTGTGTTTAAAATAATGAGAATTGTTTAAAGAAACAATGTGTCTTATGGCTATTAGATAAGCGGTGAATGCCAACATACTAACTTTTAAACTTTCAGGTTCTATCATATAATTATGTATTTACACGGGAATTAACACCTAACAATCACTGCATTGAGTTTCACGGTACGCAAGTCCTCTCCACGGAACGTCACTTTTACTCAGGAGTTCTACGTGAAGCGATTGACATAAAAAAACACAAAAGGAAGATGGTTTCAAATTATCTACAGCGTGAAATCCATTGATAAAAAACATGCCACCTCGCTTTTATGCGCAGTCGGGTGAGCACCAGAATAGTGACACATCTGTTTCCTTATAGAATTATAGAATAGGGACACTGTTAGTATAGTACGTGATGGTATATAGCGAAACAAAAATATCGAAAAGGTGTGGTTAGATGAAGAACCTTCTACCTCACGATCTCGACGACGGAAGGCGTGCACCACTGAGCCTGTGACCACGGCCAGTGCAACCTGGTCAAAACGTTAGGCAATTCAGAGGTATATCATACCTTTTTGTGATCGCGTTAATTCCCGTGTAAATACATAAGAATGAAAAAAAAAACCAAATAACCTATCATAACATGATAGGTTATTGCATCACATATCACAGTTCTTTTTCGCAGAAATCACCACATTGACTTCCAGTAACGACCAACCATCAGAAGCAATGTATACACGTACATTAGGTAAATAATTATTAATAAACATTTGTCTTCATCGTCACTTTCCTGGGATGGAAGACAAACGCCTATTCAAATTATCAATAAAAATAAAACTATTTGTGAATCGTAAACGTAGATTTACTTGCAGATGCTCAAAATCGTGGATTTACCATTGTTCTCTCAAAATCATTGAACCAGAAAGGCAACAGTCCGTAAAGATACGTACATTAAACACAAAAATAGAAACAATAGTCAGTATATTGACATTATCAGGAGTGCGCCCGAAGCAGAAGTGAAAACAAAAAAGTGGAAAATAAAAGGAAACAAGGTAAACACCGAATCGTATTTTATATCGGATTTATTCGACCACCGTACAATCGTTCGTACTGTGTTGCCACCTATAAAAATATTTAACGATTTTAAGGGAAACCTTTGTTTGATTAGAAAGTTATTATCGTACGTGTTTTAAGAAGCCACGATTTTTTGGTGCATTTTTTCTAATTTCGTAGTATTAATTACGTAGTAAACGCCTTGACAATCCAGTACATACTGTGGCGTCTGTTTGTGCCGATCTATGATTTTAACTCTAGCTTCAATTTAACGATCATAAATGTCACTTAGTGTCCTTATTGAATAAATGATTTTGAATTTGAATTAGAATTTGAACATATTTTAATTTAGGGTTCAATCAATGAATTATTTTTTTTTATTTTATTTTCTCCGGTCTAAACTGACCTGGTCAGTATTACTTAACTTTGTAATGTGCTAACCTACTTAGTAACCAGTCTGTTAGCTACAAGCCACCTTACAATGGAGGATTTGAATAAATATGGAGTCCTTTCGAAAGCATTCCGTTTAAATTAAGAATAGTTATGCTAGTGATTGCGAGATATATTAGACGTCGATATACATGTAATAGCCTCCTCCTTTCAATAGGAATGGTTAAAATGTACAACGCGATTAAAGTAGCCATAACACTGATCCATATCTGGGTCTTCCAAGTTTTAGCAGATTTTATATCCAGCGCTTCAATGTTTGTATAGCTACTAAAAGTTATCTTTTAGACAAAAGAGAAAGTTTATGAGAACACTTCAGAGAGAAATTAAAATTAACTTTTACTGCTTTTATCCGAAAACATACAAATACGAAACACCGGGATAAACCTACCCAACATTGTATTCATAATTGCAATAAAATTGAGAACATTATAGTCCAAGTAGCTTGTTAAGGAGTTTTCAAAATCAGGAAAGTATTCGAAATTTTTGTTAGAATCAGGCAATATTACGCACTAGGGAAAACTTGTGAATGAATAAAAGATGAGCGTAAGAGGTGACTTGAGACGGCCGATCACTTGCGGCGGGGGACTCGATATTGTTTTAAATTGATTGTGTTCAGTACGTAATGCTGCGTCATGTAATAATGTTTTGGGTTTTATTGAGGTATCGAAGTTGACAGAGGAACACTGTAATATTGTTTTTTTTTTACTTTAAATAAGACAGCAATCTGTGAAGTCTCTAAAGAATATTTGTCGTGTCCATAGTTCCTTGAAAATCTTATAGATCTCAAGGAACTCTCTCAATCTAAGGTAAGTAGGGATAGGTAATCTCATCGATTTATACTGGTATTCAAGTCAAATGAGACCTAAGTAAAAGCTGTTACGCTGTACATTGCTAATCACATTACCTTTCTCGTGTTACTTGGGTAATCTTATTAGAAACACGATACAATGCTAGGTACGCTATTACACCGCAGACTACAACGGAAAAGTTTCCCATTCAGGTGGTTCTGATTCAAGCCAAACGCTGCTATACCGCACCTTATCTGGGCTTATTCTCTTACACCTAGGTGTTCTTTGGTTGCCTAAGTCTAGTTTGAACGTAGCAGGCAAACCCACGGATCTCAAGACCATGCGTGCAGCAGTCGAGGGCCTGAAAATATTCTGCCCCCATGAATATCGACAGATATTGGTTACTTGTCGAACATCAAGCAGCTTAATTTTAATGTAGTTCGACTAGTGAGAGGTGATTCGGATTAGCACGAGCAGCTGAATGCGCAGGAGTATTAAGTGTATTGTAACTATGACCATGGAAAGTATATACGGTTTTATACGGTACGAATATATACGGTTGTACTGACAGTACACGTGGGAGAGCCATACTTCGGCACGTGTGGGCCGGCTCAACTAGGCTCGATACCACGGCCTCACAGAAAACCGGCAGTGAAACAATGCTTGCAATGCTTTTCGCCGCGTGAGTGAGGATACCGGAGGCCCTAACCCTTCCCTCTCCCCTATTCCCGTCCTTCCCCTATCCCCAATTTCCATCATTCTAATCCCCCTCTCCCGTCTTCCTGCTCTTCCCCCGTTCTCTCCCTCTTCCCATAGTCACACCTTAAAGGGCGGCAACGCACTTGTGATTCTTGAGTTACAGGTGCCAATGGACGGCGGTAGTCATTTAACATCAGGTGGCCCGTCTGCTCGTATGCCCCCTATACCATAAAAAAAAATGTCTATTTCGTAAATTCCAGAATTTCGGGCTTGACAGTAACACTTCATCAAAGGGTAGACATACCTATCGTGTCAGTATCCCTGTCATTATTCGGTGTATGAAAGTATGAAGTCTTCAGTTCTTTTTGTTATCTTCAGCAAACATGCGTCACAAAATACACCACATAATACGATATCTATATCTGTTTCGTCGAATTCAGGAGTAGATAATACTTTTATTATCCAATAAGCTGGCCGTAAAACTGTAGCTGCTAACACAAAACCCTTCATAACTGCAAAAGTGTAATTATATTTTATTATAAAAAAGAGAATTTTAAGCACGGTGTTGAGCAAGCACGACGTTGTCAATTTTTTTGTGCGTTCAGCTTTTATTTTATGACATTTATTTTTTAGCATTAGTAGATAAATTTTTGGGTTCTGTCTACGTATGAGGTACGTTGAAAGGTTGAGAGATTTTATCGAGATTCAACTCCAGAGAAGATACATTAAATGAAAAAACGAATTTTGATATATGTTTTGGCTAATTTTGACTACGATTTGCACTTGATGTACTCAAAATTATAATAACATTTTTCTATTCGTCAAAAAATGGTATATACATTGAGAATTACTATGTAAAATTCTTATTATCTTTGTAATTTTTAGTGTGCGATTCGCGGATCCGCATGAAAAAAAAAACCCGAGGCTTGCAAAAATAATACGTAGCCAAACCCTTTTAGTGGCTCTTAAAATTCTTGTAGAAAAAAAAATATAAAAATATTATTGTGGTAAAAAGAAAGTGTAACATTTTACAGAACTCGCAAAAGTTTTTCACAGAATTGCTTTATATACTCGACCTAAAAAAATCCAATTCACATTTTCAGTCTAACCGCGAGACCCTCAAATATCAAGTGTTATTCAAAAACAGCCGAATCGCAAAATCCTTTTAAAGATATTGAAATTTTCAACCGCTTGAAACTTCTCCCGCCCATCCATTCGCTTATGATGCTCCCGAAGTCTCGACTAAACTCAAAACTTGAGATTATAGTAATAACTTTTCACGGGTAGAAGGAAATTTCTGAACATACTTGGAAGACACGACGTAAAGTTTTAAATTAAGGAATGAAATAAAATGATCCTCTTTGTTGTTGTGTGTTGAGAAATATTATATTGAAAGAGTTTATGAAACTTTTGAAAGCAGCAAAGCTCAAGTGGGATTTAAAGACTTAATTTGAAGAATTGATGCCACTTCTGATCAACAGTAGTCACTTTTTACATTAGTTTCTTGTTGCACTATCTTTAAAAATATACTAAATAGATATGAAGTAATCTTTTAAATCACTACACATTATAAAACAAAGTCCGCACCGCGTCTGTTTGTTCGCAATAAACTCAAAAACTACTGAACGGATTTTCATGCGGTTTTCACCAATAGATATAGTGATTCATGAGGAAGGTTTAGGTATAAAATTTGTTGAGGTTTTCTGTAAATTGGTTAAATTTTATGATGATTTTTGAAGAAATCTCTACTGCCCGTGCGAAGCCAAAGAAGTAAAATCTTAAAATACAAGAAAATAAACTTTTTAAAAATAAGAATAAAGTCATTAAACCTTGCGGGTGCCGTGATATTATTTAGTATCTCTTCTTAAACAATCTAGGAACACTACAATACTTTACATTGAAGGTCTCAAACTTTGAAGGAGTGAAGTCCAACACAAAATTATATTTAGTATTTATGCATAATTATATAAGTTTTAAATCTGTTTTGCATACATTACCATCACAGATATAGAAACGCGGAATACACATTGTCTTACTGACAAGTGATGGATTAGGTGTCGAAGGTATTGCAACGAATTCGCCACGAACTCCTCGAGCGTTAAAGGTCTTCTCATAACTGCAGCGTGCTTGCGACATTAGCATTTATGATAGAATAAATAATTCATCGATAGCCATTTATGACTCCAGATTGTCTTAGTTTGCTTAGCTTAATAATCTAATAACGATACATTTTTCACCACTTCCCTCTGTGAATGTTAACTATACAATAATTGAATAATCAAGGGCTTAACTACGTTTAAGCCCGCAATTCTTCGATCAACGGCTTAAATTATAAACGATAGCGGGTTTTAAAAACCACTCAGAATTTGCGTAAATAAACAATCTGCAATGACTACGTACGGTTTCTGTGTGTGTTTTGTTGTTGCTACATCAAAAACTTTTATTTATTTAATTTAAAATAGGGGCAAAAATTAATTAAATTAATCATTTGTGTACAAAAGATTAATTTAATTAATTTTTGGCCCCATTTTAATGGTGTACCATTCAATATGGTAGGACGTAATGCACATTTAACTTATTACTAAGATCTGTAAACTAACCTATGTTACACAAATAAATAAATGAATACTGCATACTAATAATAATAATATAATATCTGGAGGTGAATTCGTAATTTTATTAGACAACTAGTTGCGACCCGCTGTTTCACCCGCGTTTAATTTAAAAGAAATCACTGATTGATGATTTTTAAAGTATTATAAATCACACGGCTCGTTCTCACCACTACTACTATGGTCATCGACTACTATCGAGAGTGTATAATCTATGCTATCGAGAACCGAGCCGAGTGTTAAATTATTTTAATTTTCCATTTTATCCTAAGGACGCATAGCGTCCAAATAACATGCTATAAGGGCCAAAGTTTATCTTTGTAAAATTGTGTACCTCATAATTCTGTAGTTCTTGAGATTAGTGCATTTAAACAAACGAACAACAAAAATTGTTTTTAAACTTTCGCGACTTTTGATACATATTAGATGTGTAATTCGGGACTTAATCGCGATAATTTTTAAAAAGTACCAAGAAGTATTGTACCTTTTAAATATTATCGCGATTAAGTCCCGAATTACACATTTAGTAACCGACGAAAAAAAAGGAGGTGCTCAATTCGACCGTATAATTTTTTTTTTTATGTCTGTTCAGCCCTCACTCCGTTATTTATGAACCGATTTTGATTATTCTTTTTTTGTAAGATAGGATATACCTCAAGGGTGGTCCCATGTCAAGGAAGTCATAATCTGATTATGGGATCCTGATAAAATTGAGAGAAACCCTCGAAAATTATAGGAACGAATAGTGTTTCCGTTTACTTTTCATTTATCAGGTATTGCGTTTAGAAATCATCACATCATGTAGCTGAGCTGATGATGAAATTACCTACGTAGAACCATGTCCATTTCTACGTAGGTACATCTAAAATTTTGATAATTAATCAGTTTGTTGTTTGGCGCCGACTCAAAATAAGTTTAGATAAAATTTGATACTTTATATAAATAAGTTCAATACTGAAGACTTAAATTTTATTTATTTTTGCTTTTTAGTTCTTTTCGTCGGTTTAATTTTTAGTTAAAAAGATTTTTATTATATTATATAGTATGGATGTTTAGATTAGTTTATAGATAGATTAAGCTTCCAAAATTGATTGAAAGTTTTATTATTTACTTTGTAAGCTAATATAACATAGAAAAAAAATTTAAAAAAACGTTTGCATCTCGGAACGCCCGACAGAAGTAATAACTTAAACGCCAGATAGACTGGCGCCGTAACGCGTTACGTAACGAAGCAGTTTACCCTGCCATAAGAAGTTATCACTTCAAACAAATGTACACAGTTGTTGTCTTTGCTATAACACATAACCTACTACGTTTAATACAATGGACGCTTGCTATTTTGATTGATAGCACAGTGAGGGGATTTTAATTTATCTGTGTTGTAGTCTATTTCTTCGTAGTTTTTTTTTTAATATTTGTTTCTTTTTTGTCTACCTATTAACTTTTTTGTTTTTTTTTTTTGTTATAATATCATATTTTTATAATAAAATAACTAACCAGTTAAATAACATTTGTCTTAGTTTTCATTTGGGCGTTAATGGGTTAGTCTACCTTCTGAACCAAGTATCGTGTTACCTCAAAGGTAATGACATTCTTCTACCTTATATTATTCATATATTTTATCACAATAGAGTCATAAAGATAATTTTTCCTCGTCAGTTTTTCTCTTGTACAATAGTCTTGTTAAAAAAAAATAATAAGCCAGATTTTTGTTCCCTTTAATACAAAACCAAAAAGAAAAGATTTCTATTGTCACTTAATTCTAATAGAACTTGAAAGTTTAGTTTTTTTAATGACCGTATTTAATGTGAGTGTTCAAGATTGTAGTGTATACATAAGAAAACTAAATATTTTATATTCTAGTATGATTCTGGAAATAATTTAGCTACTCTATAGATAACTAGCAGTTCCCGCGCGGCTTTGCACGCGAGTACATATCTATATATTTGCGCGGGACTCTAATTCTTCCTCCAAAATAAATGTTACGTTACTTACGGAGATTAGCCGGAACAGAAAGACAAACATTTTAAAAACTGATTTTTAGGCATAGGTATCGTGCAGATAACTGTATGAGCTTAAAAAACTATTATTTTGAAATTACAAACAGACACTTCAATGTTATTTATTTGTCAATCTTTTTGTATATAAAAATCAATGTTTATTTATTCGTATTTTATGCGCTGCCGCGCATATATATCACGTATATATACGTATTTATCATGAAATTATGTTTCCAGGAGCATAGAAAAGGATATAAGGTATCTTAAATCCAGAAAACAAGTACCTACTGTTTCCGAGAGATGAAAAAAATACTTTTACGTAAACGAAACCGCTGGCAGAAGCTAGTATAAAATATTTATTATTATTATTTTGAATAGGGATCAATGTATATAAATAAAAATCAATATTTTTATGTTTCTCCTCTATCCGCTCCATTGATCAGATTATGATGAAACTTTGGTAGGGTGTTCTGGGGACGCCCGCGATGGTTCTTATCGGAAAATATTTATATAAAAAAAAAAAGAAAAAACTGTCATTGCAACGCATGTCGGGTGCAGCTAGTTCTACTAATATTATAAACGTGAAAGTTTGTGAGGATGTATGGATGTATGGATGTGTGGATGTATGGATGTGTGAATGTATGGATGTATGGATGTTTGTTACTCTTTCAAACTACTACTCCGATTGCGATGAAACTTGGTATGTAGATAGTTGGAGACCTAGATTAACACATAGGCTACTTTTTATCGCGATATTCCCACGGTATCGGGACTTACGCTGGTGAAACCGCGGGGCGCTGCTAGTGTCCAATAAAAATAGAGTGCCCCACTTAAATTCATTTAAAAGGCGATATTTCTATCACCATCCTAGTGCTAGTTCTTTCTTATATTTGAAAGAAGTAGATATTATATGTTCTTTGTTAGGTATATTTAAACAAGAATAAATTTAAAAGATTCAATACTTAAAAATATTTTTATATGAAAAAGTCCATAATCACTACATTAGTCCATAATCACCACATATCAAAATACAAAGTCCGCCGAATCTGTCTGTTTGCAATAAACTCAAAAACTACTGAACGGATTTTCATGCGATTTTCACCAATAGATAGAGCGATTCATGAAGAAGGTATATAATTTACTAGCAGCGCCCCACGGTTTCACCCGCGTAAGTCCCGATCCCGTGGCAATATTGGGATAAAAAGTAACCTATATGTTAATCCAGGTCTCCAGCTATCTACATACCAAGTTTCATCGCAATCGGTTCAGTAGTTTTTGCGTGAAAGAGTAACAAACATCCATCCATCCATCCAAACTTTCACATTTATAATATTAGTGGGATTAAGGTTTTGTGTAAATTGATTGAAATTTGATGATGATCGTTGAAGATGTCTCTGCTACCCGTGGGAAGCTGGGGCGAGTTGCTAGTAATTTGATAAAAAAGTAAAAAAAAATTATACAAAAGTTAATAAAACACTGTTTAGGAATGCGCCTACACGAGGAAAAACATTTTCCGAATAAGCTCGTTATTTTTCTAGGCTCCCTTAACTGTTTCGTCCGTGGCTTCACTCACGTTATTGTTAATTTTGGCAATCAATTTATTGTGCCTCTGGATCAGCACTTTTTGACGAGATGAAATATACATACCTATGTCCTTTTTACACCCTGACAACATTTATGCAAAATTTCATGATGCGCGTGCGTCATGATGAGGTAAAAGCGTAACAAACAAACTCACTTTCGCATTTATAATATCAGTAAAGAAGTAAGTATAAGGATAACAATCCTTAAACATGGCCGTTACGTGTAACGTCATAAGTGAGAGAGCCATTCTTTGGCACGTGTTGCACGGTTACCGGAAGCCCTAACCCTTCTCCCTCTTCTCCTCCTCTCAAACTCTTCCCTCCTTCCCCCACTCGCACCTTAAAGGTCAGCAACGCACTTATGACTCTTAAGTTGTTCTTAATGGGTGGCTTTAATCACTTACCATTAGGTGACCCGTCTGCGTTTGCCACCTATACTATAAAAAAAGACTTATGTGCTTATCACCTCAGTAATATAACGATATATCTACTTTTTAATTCTACTAGAAATCCAGAAAGAATAACTATTGATCTCTGGCATTTAAAACGATCACCTTATTTAATACTAGGTGCGCCCCGCGTTTCACCCGCATAAGTCCCGATGCCGTGAGAATATGGGGATAAAAAGTAGCCTATGTGTTAATCCAGTTGTCCAGCTATCTACATACTAGTAGTTTCATAGCAATCGGTTCAGTATTTTTTGCGTGAAATAGCAACAAACGTTCATACATTCTCATAAACATTCACGTTTATAATATTAGTTGGATATTATCGTTACTAATTATTATTATAATTTATATAGGTACCTAAAGATGAAAAGATAAAAAAAACATGTACATATCTTAGTCTATGGTCTTTTAAACCCAATCGATACTGTTTAGAAAGGTGGTGTATGTACTTTCTACTAACCTTCTCCTTGCTAATGGACTTTGACGCAACAGCAAACTGAAAAAACTTCCAGTACACCCGCACCACTTAAGTTCAGCACTTAGCCACTTTACCTACTAGCCATCTGCTTTCTTATGTGTTAAGTAATAGGGTTCATAATCGCGTGGTCTAATTAAGATATCATATAGCTTATGTACCGATTCCGTTATAAAGACAACCGCGTATTACTCGTGTGCTGGTAGCAGATGGTACGGTAGCCATTACTGTATGTCATCTCACTAAGTTTAGGGAAGAGAAACGTCGATATATTAAAGACTTAAATATTAATAATTATTATGTTATCTTTGTTATTTTTTTTAAAGCCGTTATGAAGGTCTGGCAAACTCTTAATTTATTTTTTTAACAGCTGATACTTAAATAGGAGCTTGATTTAGGACTCAATCCAATGCTTCTTTTTCTTGTTTAGGTGCCTCTCCAATAATTAAAGGTTGGCAGTCAGCTCTGCATGTTTGACCTTGTCTTTGGCAAAGTGAAAATGTTCACTCACATCCTTTATAGCCGTCCAATCAAGGATATTTCGCAACCATGACTTTTCTATGACCAAGTCTCCTCTTTTCAGCAATTTTTCAATCATAATTTGTTGCAAAAGCTCGTATCTGCCATACCGACCAAGAACGTGGCCTAGATATGCAACTTTGCGCTTTTTAATGGCCTGCAAAAGCTGGGAGATCTGGCCGACTCGTCGTAGAACTTGGAAACTTTTTGAGTCCAGTCCAGCGCATCATGCGTCTGTATGCCCACATTTTGAAAACATCTATACGTTTCCTGAGATATTCCTTAATAGTCCAGGTCAGACAATAAATATTCAATACAAAATGTGTTCGAACAAACAATTTTCTTAGAGTTGCGTACATTAAGTAAAATAGGAACGAACAGAACCATTTTAGAAAGAAACCTATACTTTCAAGATGATGGTAAATATAATTGGAGAGAGGCCCATAACCGTGCTAAAAATATGAAAAGAGAAATGAGTGTTAAAATACGGATCTCTGTAGACTTATAACTTTTAAATCCATATTTTTATTTTACTTATTGCTTTAAATGTTGACTTACATGAGAACTGATGTGCTTCAATTGATTGAAGGCCCTTTGCGCAACCAAAACTGTCAATTAAAAGGTTTTTGCAATGAAATTCTACAGTCATCCTAAAAAGTTACAACGCTGCGTGCTTTTTATAACAAACTTTTTAAACAAAACAATTACAATTTTTTTTTTAAATGATTGGATTTTAGGTAAAGAACCTCCTCCTTTTTGTCGGTTCAAAATATCAACCTGTATCGACAACCACATACAACATAAACTCCTTAGGGCCTCAGAGGAGACAAGCCGACCTACCTATTAACTACTGAACTTCCTGACAGCATCGGTTAGTTCGAGGTTCGCCAGGCACAATTACCTGGCCTATTTGGAGAACCCTTCCTTTCTGCAGGAAAGAAATAACAACCGCTCATCTACAAACCCATAGGAATATTTGTAATTCTTATAGAAAATAAAATAAAGTAAATCTTCTAGTAGTAATATCAAGTAAATATGTAACATTTCCATACAAAAACATTTCTATCGAGTGATTTTCCCATCTCTACATGCGGCTTGCTGTCTAAAAGCTATTAGCAGTTGGCGACGGAGCCACCTGCGTCTGTCATTTCCTACCGAGAGATTACGTACAAGGCATTAAGTTGCGTCGTATAGACGTGTTTTAGCCAATTACTCGCTCGGAGGCACTCGAAGAGGTTTTCTACAAAAAATCAAATCCCTTTTGTGTCGAAAATTTTACATAACATACGATATGAAATTAATTCAAATGCTAAAGTTGAAGTATATTAATACTTTGAAATTATACAGTTAAAGGAACAGTTTTAGTATAACAGACTGTAGCTGCAGAAAAACAGCGGTTTTGCAACACTGAGAAAGCGTCTGCGTCTTTCCGTTTGCGACGATGATTGTGTATTTTATTGTCATGAAGATTATAGAACGCCTTAATGGCATTGGAATAAAGCGGCCCCGATATTTTGCCAGGTTCTTTTCTCAGTGGCTATATCTATTTAAATCTGGCAACAAATGTACTTAAATGAAGCTTTAGGCGAACGTTCATGACTATGACTTTTTGACGTAAATGGATAATTTTCGTTGTCAGTGATAATTTACACGTATTGTACAGACACTAAGGTAGTAAATAAATATACGACCCTTCTATAAACATTTACAATACTAAGGATTTTGGGCAAGCTTTGCTGACCCTGTTAAAATTCTTTGAACACACCTTTGGAGAACAGCCTACTGTATTAATTTCGTAAAACCATGATTGATATGTAATTCTACAATTTAAATATCCTTGTTAAGGAAAGGAATTTAAGTTATAACGATATCAAAATTCCTCTCTTATAAAAATGCTTTAAAAAGATAAACGTACCAAACCTCGCTAGGTTAAACTTTTGGAGTAACGAGCGGTATAGCAATCAGGACTGTCTACTACTTCTACATTTGATTTTGCAGCAAAGAGTCCGTATATTACGTAACAAACAGGTCCGACTTCGAAACAACCACCAAAAGCATCTAGGCACTCTTTACTTTTAGTTTGTTTAAATCTCTTTAACTCTTTCTTTACTCTCACCCTGTTCCCCTCCTCCCGCCTTAATGGCCGGTAATGCACTTGTGATTCTTGAATTGCAAGTGCCCATGTGCGTCGGTAGTCATTTACCATCCAGTGACGGTGAAAACTAAGATTGAATTTCGACATGTAGGCGATTCTTAGTTTATATAAGAGTTAAGAGTCATTGTTAAAATAAAATGTATGCATATGAGGGAGCCTCTAGCCTTTGTCTCATTACTCACATAGCACACCTGAACGCTTTCTTTTCAGATTCTCCAGAAGCGTTACATAAACGTATTTTTAATTTTTAGTAGCATTTTCGCTCTCCAATTACTTTGAACACTTAATGTTACGTTTTTTAATATTGTTGAAGATTGTAAAGACGACATTGGTTATTGGTAAAAAAATTAATGTTTTATAAATAAAATAAAATTAAATTAAATGGCTTCGCTCGCGTCTACATATTTAAATATTTTGCGCCGAAATATAATTCTTTTTCCAAAATAAAAGTAGCCCAAGTTACTCCTTATGACACCAGCTATCTGCCAATGAAAGTCCCGTGGGAATCGGTATACCCGTTCCGGATATTAGCCGGGATAAACAGACAGACAGACAAAAAAATTATAAACTGTTTTATTTGCAAATAACTGTATAAGCTTAAAAAAACTATTATTTTGACATTACAAACAGACTTCAATTTTATTTATTTGTATTGATTGTGTTGATTACATATTAGAGATTAATCACATCCAGACATAAAACAAATTGCAAACATTTGTCCTGGGTGGGAATCGCTCACAACCTCTTGCTCGGCAGTCAGGATCACCAACCACTAGACCAACAGGCCTGTTATAATATGTTTGTATTTACAAAACACATATAAGTTTATATTTATCCCTGTTTTAGAATCCATGGTAAAAGCTATCTGAACGAGTATGTCATTTAAAAACATGTTTAAGAATTTTATTCAACTCGTGTAGATACAGTGTATATAATGCAGTTTTTTTTTGTCACAATCTTTTATATCTGTATTGAAACGAAGAAAATGCCTTTGACATGAAAAATACTCTCCTCTTATTGCCTATTGAGAAGAAATCGAGCGAAAAGAAATATAACTAAAGCGTTCCGACGAAGAATATTTTTGCGTATGGTTATTCAAAAGATGTGCGTGTGTTATCTGAAAACAAAATGTCAAACACATTTCATGTCGTTCATTTCTTTATTAAGCACACTAGCTTTTGCTCCTGGCTTCACTCGCGCAGAGGTAATTAATGTTTTTTGACGAGATAACGTCTTATAAATCGAAGAACGCCAGCTGCACGCACGAAAAAGCATGACTCATTGTCACGTTCCGTCTGAGCCGAGCGTCCAAGCGAGAGCGCGGAACAAGCGATAGAGAGGCACGATCGGCCTAAGCGTTCGGCTTGTGACGCATCTATCTCTCTTACAATGTTTTCTAATGACGTTATCAAATTATCGTCCGTAAACCGACTTTACAGACAACCTTTTTATTTTTATGGGATAGGGTGCAAACGAGCAGACGGGTTACCTGATTGTAAGTGGCTGCCACCGCCCACAAGTGCGTTGCGTTTAAGGTGGGAGTAAGGTAAGGGAGGGAAGAGGGGCAGAGGGGGAAAGAGGGAAGTGTTAGGGTCTCCGGTAACCTCACTCACTCGGCGAAAAACAACAACACATAAAATACGAACAAACACACATTGGTAATTTTTCCCATTTTGTATTTTTGTCCTAGTTAAAGTGAAACGGTCTTGGAATACACAATCAATTTAACAAAAAATATATTGGGGAAGTTTCATAAACTGTAAATCCAGTTTACTCCTTAGCAAAACGGGAGACAAAAAAACAAAAATACATAGGTAATATCTAAGGGAAAAGAGAGGGTAACTTCTACTCGTGGATGGTGGTGGTGATACTATGAAATGTTTCTATTACGTGAAGGGATATTCCTCGGACTAGACTAATTACTATGAATTTAAAATGGTACATGTGGCCTTGCGCTTACAAGGCGATTAATTGACTGTTACTGTACTTATGCCCGGTTCCTATAATCAAGAAACGATTCGTTTTGCTTACGGATGGTAAAGTTTTCGTTGAAAATTAAAGGCGATTAATTGACTGTTACTGTACTTATGCCCGGTTCCTATAATCAAGAAACGATTCGTTTTGCTTACGGACGGTAAAATTTTCGTTGAAAATTAAACGAAATTTTACTGTCATTAAGCAAAACGAATCGTTTCTTGATTATAGGAACCGGGCATAAGTACAGTAACAGTCAATTAATCGCCTTGTAAGCGCAAGGTCACATGTACCATTTTAAATTCATCGTAAGCACGATTAATTTACAATGGTCATAAATATACCAAATTTATGATATTCAGAGGACATATTCAGTATGAAACCTTTCATCCCTCCAAGGAGAACAACATCTCACGCACGGCCGTCTGATCCCAAACTAGGCAGAGCCTGTACTATGGTAACCAGACTCCTGATAAACATACTTATATATTTCTAAATACATACATATTATAGATAAATTACGCCCAGACACAGAAAAATTAATCGTGCTCATCACACAAATTTTAATGTTTGTCCTGGGTGGAAATCGAAGCCACGACCCCTGGCTCAGCAGTCAGGATCACTAACCACTAAACCCGGCCAGGCGATCTATATTCGCTGTGTATTCGCTCTTTATATTAATGTTGCAGATTTTCAGAGTATTGGCAAATTAATGTCATTGCCTATTTCTATTTATACACGTAAATAATTTACGTAAGATGGCTTTCTCAGTGCCGGATTCCTCTTCCTAGACTAGATATGATATCGGAGTGCACTCCGGAAATCGTCCTTGTTTAAATATATTGAAGGGTGATTTTTACGTGCACCAAAGTCTTTTAGGAAACAGTTTTCTCGCAGTCACGTGGCAAGTAAACAGCCTCTTCTGAAAATAGGGTAGTGTAGTGGGGCCGTGAAAAAAACTGCCATCAACACTGTAATTTAATAATATTTAATCATTAACGATATTAATAATTTGTTTAACTGCAACAGAAGGAATCTTTTATGAAAAAAAATTATATTAAAAATTTGAAGTAAGAGCGGAAAGCAGAAATTTGATGAAAGATTACGAAAAAGAAAGTTACGGTCAAGGGTTGGAATTTAAATTGAGGTTAAGTTATTAAATTCTTGTGTTGCCTATTCCTACTTGAGACATGAATAAAAGTAAATTTTTAGTACGTAACTTGCAAGATTGTAAGAAAATACATTGAACCCAATGAATAACACTGTCACCTGCTACTAATAGCAGAATGAAATACAATACATTTTTCACATAAGATTGGTCAACTTCACTTAACCTTCTTCATGAAGGCTAAGTAAAGTTTATCAATCTTAAGCCAAAATGGCTCGACGTAAGTGTGCGTTGGTGTGGTATCTAAAAAATTTGGGTTTAAAAGTTTCTGATGCTCAAGGCTGATGGTGGAAGAATAAATAATGTTAACTCTAGGACTTCGCATGCTGGGTAAAAATATTGATTCTGAATATTAGGGTTTTAAGTCAGTTGATTTTTATATCAAAATTATTATTATGTTTAATTAAGTGGATTGCTATGTTGCATACATTAACCTTTAAATTTAAATATAATCTTAAAAAAATGAGATTTTTTATTGACCTGATAACGTCTTATAAATCGATGAACGCCGGCTGCAGGCACGAAAAGCATGACTCATTGTCACGTTCCGCCTGAGCCAAGCGTGCAAGCGAGAGCGCGAAACAAGCGACAAAGAGGCAAGATCGGCCTAAGCGTTTTTTTTTTTATTTTAGTCAATGCACTTAATTACCTAGTTGCTCCAATGGGAAGTTGGCGTTTATACTAACGTGTGTATCTTGCGGTCCCCGGGTTCAATACCCGGAACGAAATTATTTTATTGTTACTATCAAATTAGGAGTAGAAGTACTGAATCTCTAAACAGTGGCAAGTTATAAGATCGTTACCTATAATGGAAACAGTAAATATGTAAATATGATTCTGTAGCCTACACCTTTGGAGATTTAATCTATATAATTATCTTTAAACCATTAAACATTTCAAAAACTGGGATTCATCAAACATACTAAAATGTCACCTGGCCTATATCTAATCAAATGACAGAAACCTACTTATTAAAGTAGATTCGCTAGTAATCATTCCTCTACAAATAAGATAAAGCCACCCCTTACTGGGATATTGAACTCGTAACCCTAACCAGAAGGATAGTATTACCGTTGCCTCATTTATAGCGTTCTGCAGTGTAATAGTTTATACAAGGGCTCGTTACGGACACCCAGTGCAGTGGGCAAACCGATCTCTTCAAAATCTAGAGGAAATAAGCAAACTACCTGCCTTTAGAACGTCGAATATAGGTTCTCGATTTGAAATGTTGCGGAAGGGAATATAATTTAAAACGAAAAGTGAGGAATGTGAAAGGGCCTCTGGTAAGAACGGTGGTAAATTAAAAAACAGTTTAAGATAGAATCGCTATATTTTATCGTACACGAAAATGATACTTAAAACTTAAGCAAAAGAACTATCTTTTATCCAAAGAAAAACGATTTATCTATTCATCTTGTTTTTTTTGGTTTTTATAATTTTCGTACAGTGACCACGAGCCGAAATAAAAGGCCTATGTCTTTTATATTTAAAAAAAATAAAAGTAGCCTTAGTTATTCCTTATAACACCTGGCAGTGAAATTCACGTGGAAATCGGTTATACCGTTCCGGAGATTAGCCTTAACAAACTGACAGACGGATGTACAAAAATGTTAAAAATTTATTTTTTCTTATTTTTACCGTGTAAAACTTAAGATGCATTTCGTAAAATGTTGTTATTATGACATTACAAACAGACACTTTAATTTATTTTTTTTGTATAAATATGGACACACCTCAGACATTAAGGTCTAGGTCGAATTAAGTAAAATAAATTTGTAACAGCGTTATAACGTTATTTTTTATAAATTTCAAGCCGATGGCTATTATGTGATAGGGGGTATTCTTCACTACTAATAGGGATGTTTCACTCGTGAAAGTCATTTTAAAGATTTATAGGAAATAAACACAGTACAATCAATCAGCCTATCGTAGTCCACTGCTGGACACTTTAATGACTTTTAGCTTTTTCAGTATTTATGTAAATTTGGGAATAGTGTATAGCTTTCGTTTCACCCTACTGAATCTGGGTGTTCTATGTCTATTCTTCATTGTCAAAACTGGATAACTTAAGAAAGAATGCCAGTTTAACATTCTACACACACACATATATATATATATATATAAATAAATTGGAAGGCAGTTCGCTAGCAGACTGCTAGTTTCCTTCTTCGTTATAGCTTCGCCATGTCCGGCCACATATTGGCCAAAAGATGTTATCAGCAAAATGTTCTATATACATATAATATATAAATTAATTTTAAAGAAAATTATACCAGTTTTCTATCACACATGTACAAAAATGTCTCATCTAAGTTAGTACGCAGATATTGCAATACCGTGTTTATGTTAATCTTAATCTTAAGAATAATCCATGTGATCCTGGTGATTATTTTGGAATAATACTGTTAGCAATGCTTTAAGTGAAAAAACACAACATAATGTCAGCCAAAAGCTCATCATGCCCTTTAAAAGCTCACAAATGGAATAACAAATCAAATGCAAAAAAAAAAGGATGTTGCATCCTTTCCTTTCCATTATTTTTTCGCTCTACAGTAAACACAGCCTCATACTCGAGCACTATCACTTCATTAAACACAATATTCCCTTAAGCTTCGTGCAACTTTAGTAGTTGCCCGCCCGCCCTCAGTTTGTTACCAGGAACGACTCAGGTCGGACGTGAGACTCGAATATTGCGAAAGCCCGCGAACTTATATACGCGACTTTCAAATTTTTTCGGGGAACTGCTTTGAGTAATGACTTTTTGTTTTTAAAAGTGGAATGTTATCTTTTTGTGAGAACTTTCGGACTATTTGTTTTTTGGAATCGTGAAATTTGAAAATGGATCTTTGTACCAGGCATGTTGTTTTATTACTTTTTATTGGTGAGTATTTTTGTTGTTTTCTTGGAATTATACAATTTATAACTGACATACTTAGTAAGCTCCCATTTTTATACCTTGTGAAACATGTTTTGTTTTATATTCAAACTATTAAAAAGGCTTTGACAGGAGTTTTTTAGGTGTTCTTGTATCTTGAATAGAATAATTTTTTTTTTACTAAAGATTTCAAAATAAATTGTGAAAAATATTTGACTAAAATAAATGTACAGGAAAATCAAAGACGAATTAGCATTTGAATTCAAAATACACAACTGACAATTAAATATTTTTTTGTAAGATTTGATTAAAAATTAACCTGATAAACACCTAATTGTATTTTAATAAATTGACATCTATACATTAAAAAAAAAGGTTAAAAAAACATTCAGTAGTTAGTAAGTATCACTTAGTACTTCTTAGGATCGGCGCCAAAATATTCTGAAACTTCTTTCTGATATCGGTACACTTTCTGATCAATAAGTTTACCATAGGTCAATATTATTGTTGTAGATCAGTAGTATCAGCAGTAGGTTTTCGAAGAAAATTCTACCTATTGGTTTTGTACTAATTGTCGAGTTTTCCAAAAATTTCTTCACAGGAGGTCTTAGTTATGATCCCTAGACCCAAAAACAACCGTCAGTTAAAAAGTATATATATAAAGTATGTACCTCAATTTTCGGTCGCAATTATGCACCGATTGCTTTCAAACTTGGACGACAAATCAAAAGGGCAAAAATTAAGGTTATGTTTGCGAATGTAGGAAAACCCCCAAAGGGGACTGAGGGGCAAATTTTCAAAAAAATTAAAAGAACACGAAATCTACCTCTGCAGGCCTGCTGCGAGGCCGGCTTTTTTTAATTAATACCTTTTTTTTTCCGTATGGATTCCCCCACGGGTCATCACCTCACCTTTTAATACCTAGTAATATACCTTTTTTTTTTAATAAAAAACTACTAGTAACGTGGGTCACACATTACTAGTATTCTTGTTAACCCCTACAGCTAAGCTTAATGCTTGTGTTAGGAGTGGGTTTACGTCGGCAGTGCACTGAGTGGTGTTCGAACCCGCAACTACTCGATCGCAAGTCCGACGTCTTAGCCATTACGCTACCGCCGTTTTAGTTCTTTCTTCACATTAATTACTTATTTCTCTTTTTTTATTTATTATCAATTCTTCGTTTTTTTAATCTTTATAAATAAGGTAGACTATAGATATCGACTATCAGTTCGGCTGTTAACGTATTCGCCAACTTAATGCAAAAATATGTAAAAAAATATGTTGTTCAAAATCACATTTAAACTAATTTTAATTGATTCACTCTTTTAAGAAATATATTTCGATTTAAAGCATAATATATTTCGGTTGATTTTAGATAAATTTTCATTATTGCCATAATTATTTTATTAGGTTTTATTATTATGTGATACACAAACGCGCCATACAAAAGAATGTTAGCTGTAACATTATTTATATGCAGAATACCTATCTACAACTTTCAGGCCGTAGAACATACATTATTTGTAATATATTAGATACTAGCAACCCGCCCCGGCTTCGCACGGGTAACAGAGACATCTTCAACAATCATCATCATATTTCAACCAATTTACACAAAAGCTTAACAAATTATATACCTAAACCTTCCTCATGAATCTTTCTATCTATTGGTGAAAACCGCATGAAAATCCGTTCAGTAGTTTTTAAGTTTATCTCGAATAGACAGATAGACAGATGCGACGGGGACTTTGTTTTATAATAATTATTATGTAGTGATAAAAGATTTGGTTTACATGCAATACTACTGGCTATTCTGCAAACATTAAAAATTGTTTTTGTTCATATACCCAAATTAAATGGTCACATAAATATGTGCCCCCTGTGCCTCATAAAAGCAATACCTGATAACTTCTTAATGATATGATTTATTTTCCCAACCGTATCCTCTTTCCCAAGGATTTTTGGTAACCCTTGTCACCGCCAGCGATAACAACTAGCTTTTGCGTAGTTAAATAATAATAACTTGACAAATCTCACACACGGTCGTCTGACCCCAAACTAGGCAGAGCCTGTGCTATGGTAAATCGCAGTGAGTACTTTCAATCTTTAAGCGGTTATTTTTAAAGTTTATGTAAGAGCATCCTCGAGGTCTATTGGATGAAAAATTAGCACTGCATATACATATAGTGGGAGGTCTAGAAAACTTGAGGATACCATAATGAGTAGTGAACTGAGTTTTCTTTATTGTGCGGATACATATTAGATCACGAGGTAAATAAATAGTATCTATCATCAATCTAAATTAACGATTGAACTGCTATTAATTAAATATGTATAGTAGTAATTAGCGCGTCTATTTATATTTTAGAAAAATAGGTATGTTACATTGTCGTCACATTTATTTACGCTTATAAGTAATGTAACCAGAAATTCGTAAAAAACATTTTGAAAAAGAGTGTCCTTGGAGTTTCTTGCCTGTTCTTCTCCATAGGATCTACGTATTGGAACAGGCAACTAGCTTCACGACTGACTCAGTCTGACTGACTCCTACTCCTGACAATTCAAAAATACCTATTATTGGTTTAATTAAAATAAATGGTTGTGATTTGATTTGATTGATTTGAATGGTATTTCTTCAAGTTCCACAGAAAAACCTCGTTAAAAAAATCCGGGTGGTTCAGCCCATCTCCGAATCACCGAGTCTGTGATCTCGTATGCATAAGATGGGAGGAGGGATTACCTTCCTTTATGAAAAGGAGGTGGCCTGCCGGCTTGACTCCGACGTAAAACTTTTTATTGTATGATTCACCCAAGTGAAAATCTCCGAAGGTTTCTAAAATGCAAACAAATATTATTTTTCTGTATAGTCCGTGGCTAGTAAATATATCGTCAAACAATAGGTAACATTTTATAAAAAAAAATCTTCTTTGAAGTTTCTTCGAAAACAAAACTCATTTTTCGAACGACAAAGTTCGACGACATATTCGTTTTCAAAACCATTTGAAAACATTTGAAAGCTATTTCCAAAAAAAAACAAAGAAGAAAACTTATCTAAACCTATCAGAAAACGTGAAAAAAAATAACTATAAACATTTACGATTATTGTGAACGCAATTCTGTCTGGCCATTGTGAGTTCTCGGAATGATATTCATAGCCCCGCGGGGTCGATTCAGCTAAACATCGGCTAAACGTCTGTGGAGCCGTAAAATCTTGGTTGGATTTAAAGGTTGTATGAACAAAGGTATTTGCGTAACGCTACTGTAATCTTTTTCTTTGGATATGATAAAAGGATTGGCGAATAAAAGTTTATTTGACAGGCTCTATTCAAACGTAAACAAAAGATTACATTAAGTCAGATGGTACTTTTACTGTGCCTATTACGGACGATTTCTGAATTCGGTTCTTTTATTTAACAAAATTAATATTATTTTCACATTTTATTTTCGAACCGAACTAACTAAATGTACACGTTGTTCAGTCTCGGGCATAGAGAAATAAGATTAGAGCGCGCTAATGATACTGCTTCACGTAAGCGGGAGCGATAAAGGAAAAGAAAGAGATGATCGTCGATTGTCCTCTCTGTCTCTTTCTAGCCGATCGCTGTGAAATTTTCAACAGTGAGCAACAGATAAGAAGAATGCGGAATAAAAATAACATTTTTTTGCGGTTAATAGCATTTAATAACATTTTGTAAAATTTCATAAATAATATTAGTGGATAATAATTGTACTTTAATCAACAATAGATTTTTTTTAAACAAACAGAAAGGACACTCGGCAGCCATGTCTCTCTTTGCCTATATCGCAGTATTCAGCCTCTTGTTCTTTCTATTCTGATATATCTTTGGTCACGGGTGTCTATAGCATGTCTGTAGTAGGGGGCTTAGCTTTATCCTAGAAATATCTACTTGACATCAGATAACTAGATGCAGACAGGTAGATAACTAGATGTAGATGTCCATTTTTAAGTTTTGGTATTTACTATATAACTTGTATTATTTATAAAGTATATTATTACCTGACCGTAAAAGTAAACATAGTTTTGGAATATATATATGTAAAAAAATAATAATAATAAATAAATAAATAACAATAATAATAAATAAATAGTTTAATACAGTAACGAAAAAAAATAAATAAATAAACATGGCTACTCCATTCATTCTGTCCACGATCCGTCCGTCAATCAATGCAAACCTACGTAGACCTTACACTTTAACAACAGACTATACTCTCATTCATCCGCACTTTACTCTCACTCCATACATCAATAGCAAAATACACGCCATATAAGTATATGTACCCCTAAAGCTATGTAATTCAATAAACACAAACAATCATTTCATACAAATGATTAACACCCATTCGTCTGCTTGTTCTTTCTTTAACTTTTCTTTGCTTCTCTTTATATACTTACTTATTTTGTTTTACTTCTTGTTACTGATTTGTTTCTCTAGCATGTACTTAAGACTAGTTTTACTGTAGGTACAATGTATACAACTGCCAGATGGGACCTGGTGACTTGTAATACAGGTTTATAAAAACCCTTAACAGGCACCAGCTCTCACCAGTCAATTGTTAGAGAAATAAACGAAATTATTATTATTATATAAAACCCACGTCACTAGTATTCATTTAATTAGAAAAAAATTTTTCACGCCACATAGAGTCCATATGAAATAATATATCTAACACTCATAGAATACAATATAAACATTAAACATAAAACATACAAGTCACACATACACACACTATCACAAGCAAATATGATTAAAAAAACATATCACAGCTCACAAGTCACATCCATAAGATATGTGAAGGTAGGCACATGTAGTTCACAAAAATGTGAATTTTATGTGTGTATTTTTATATATTGTATATTAAAAATGACTATGTCTCCAGTAGAAAAGGAAAGTACTTATGGCTGACATATTGCAAAGAGCTAACGAAATAGACAATATTGATATTGCTAGTACAATTAAATGTTATTCCACGGATCTTTCTGAACATATCAATGTAAAAAAAAAAGATTTGGCTATTATTTCACAAAATATACGGAGCATATATCATAATTTTGACAACTTTCTTGCGACGTTACCTGTCCTTAAATTCGAATCTGACATAATAATTTTAACGGAGTGTCGATTGAATTCTGAGAAACCTATATCGCAATTACCTAATTACCACTCATATGTTACAACACGTCAGGTTAACCAAAACGACGGAGTAGTTGTTTATGTAAGAAACTCGCTTCAAGCTAACGTTCAAGAAGTGCAGCTATCTCAGGCCTCATGCCTTAAGTTAGATATACTAAATAATTTAATTCTATGTATTTATCGTTCCCCGTCATTTACAAATACTAACATTTGTATAGACTCACTCAGTGTAGAACTAGAATCATTGTCCTCACAGAAAAACATAATAATAGCAGGGGACATTAACATTAATGTTAGGCCCCATGACTCTGAGAGGTCACAAGATAAAAAAAAAGGATAAATTATCTTGATATGTTGTCAACGTATGGTATTTTGGCTGGTCATACTTTACCCACTAGGGATTGCAACTGCCTAGATCACGTCATGTTAAAGATACATAAAAAAAAGATTTCAGCATCAATTGCTATCTTACAGACCACTATTACTGACCATTACACTACGGTTTTTGTACTTTCTAAAGTAAAAAATACAGAACCCGTTATTAAAACCAAGACTACGATAAATTTTGAACAAGCTCTAATATATTTACATGAAAATAATCTTTTAGAATTAATGTTCTGTTACGATCCAAGTTTATTAGTCGATAAATTTATTGAAAAATTAACTGACTCTATTAAAAATAGTACTACAATAACAGAAATTCCTACTAGTAAACAAATCATTAAACCATGGATTACCCCAGGTATCCTACGGTGCATCAGAAATCGTAATAATTTACAAAAGAGATCTCGTGACGACCCTCATAACATAATCTTAAAAATTACATACTCTCGATACAGAAACTACTGCAACAACCTTATAAAAAAATTGAAAAGAAAATATGAAAGAGAATTACTCACTAACTCAGTTTCTAACTCTAAGTTGCTATGGAAAAATGTAAAGTCTATGAAGTCTAGGACATTATCTTTTCGAATAAAACAAAAAATCAAAGGACTGAATTATTGCATGTCAGGCCGTCTCCAAATGAATCGGTGAATTTTATAAACAACTATTTCTCAAATGTTGGCAAAGAATTGGCTCAGCAAATAAGACCTACCCAAACCTTTACCCCCGCAAGTAAATTCTTTTGTACTTCTAGACACTGATCTCGAAGAAGTGGAAAAAGTTTTAATGAGCTTGAAATCAGACAGTGCCCCTGGATGGGATAACATCTCCACCAGATTTTTAAAGTATATCAGTAAGGGAGTCGTACCTATCATTGCCCACTTGGTTAATCTTTGTTTCGCCAATGGTATTTTTCCAGCCTTATTGAAACAATCCATATTTACACCAGTACACAAGGGTGGGAACAGAGACGATGTCAACAATTACAGACCTATCTCGGTCTTACCAGTTTTATCGAAAATTATTGAAAAATTTATCAACACTAAACTCACAAACTATCTTAATAAATTAAAATTAATTTCATCAACACAATTTGGCTTTAAACAGGAAGTATCCACTGAGGACGCAGTTACTGCCCTCACTTTATTAGTTACTGAACATTTAGATAAAGGAAGGAAATGCCTGACGATATTCTTAGATCTCAAAAAAGCTTTTGACACCGTTTCGGTTCCAGCCCTTGTGGCCAAACTAGAGAGTAGTGGAATTAGAGGAACTCCTCTGAATTTGTTTAAGGATTACCTTTCAGGTAGAAAGCAAAGGGTCAAGATAGGATCATACGTTAGTAGTACATACAGAGGTATCTTTCGGCGTACCTCAAGGCAGCGTATTAGGCCCAACATTATTCCTAATGTATATAAACGATCTATGTGACCTAAAAATCAATAATGCAAAAATAATTTCATACGCCGACGATACTGCTGTGACATTTTATGGCAGCACGTGGAGTGACGATTAAGTGCAGCACAGAGGTAGGCATGGCCCTTGTAGCTAATTGGCTGAACGACAACATACTAACATTAAACACAGTTAAAACTAACTATATATGTTTTACCATCACTAATCGTACCCAACCAAGTAAAGATTTTGCAATCAGAATTCATTCATGCGACAAAACTAACACAAATAATAGCTGCATGTGTCCTATAATCAGTAAAGTGTCACAAACAAAGTATTTAGGTGTCATAGTGGACAAGAGCTTGTCATGGAGTTCTCATATTGAACATGTTACTAGAAGAATGAGAAAACTATGCTGGATTTTTAAAACACTCAGACACATCGTTCCGACTGATATAAACACAACAACAAGTCATTCTAGAAATGTCCTAAATGAAATCTACATTGCCCTTGCACAATCAGTTTTAGTGTACTGTATCACAGTATGGGGTGGTGCTGTAAAAACTAGAATTATGGAAGTGGAACGAGGACAACGGGCGCTTATAAAGATAATGTATTTCAAAAGGAACAAAATCATATAATAGAATAAACAAAGAAATACATATATATAACTTGCATACGCGCACACACACACACACACACACACACACACACACACACACACACACACACACACAAACCACACATACACACACACAACTTATACACAGCTCATAGACAACTATTTAACAATAATTATGGGTATTTTAAGTTTAATTTACATTTAGTTATGGAAGAGCGGAGTCTCCTAACACAGGCATTGTTTGCTTAAAAGGGACTCCAACCACAAATTAATGTTTAAGGTGTTATTTTATTGAAAATAAAGATATTTGATTTGATTTGACACTAAAAAGTTGAACTAAACGCTTTGACAGCTCCTTTTTGGTTCGAGTCGCCAAGTCTGAAATGAACTGCCTACGTCACTTCCAGACAATTATAATCGTGGAAAGTTCAATAATAGAGTGATTAGGTTTATTCTATTATTCGATAAAAAAAAATGTGTAAAAGCAAAAATAGAAACTTTGTGCGAACTGACGAAATAGTAAAATCAGTTTTTGTTTGAATCATGACGGAAGATAAGTAATGCACCTCCGGTTTGATTTTTACTCCTACATGAGATATGATTTACGAGTCTAAGAATCAGTGTTTAAAACATTGAAATAAATTATATGTACATAATATGGGTTTTAAGAATACCCTAATTTTTGGTAATTCTCGATTGTTCAAGAACTTTTATTTGGCCTCAAACGTTGAAGGCTTTTAAGGTTTCTAAGAGCACTTTTCAATGAGGCACGGGGAGATGTAACCTAGATAACGGCATTCAGAAAACCCTTTGAGACGTCTAGTGGGGCGACGAGTTTTGGTACAAAGAAAATGCTTCCTAGAAATGTACGAGTTTGTAGATTTTATGCACGTAAGTTTTATAGCGATGGACGATCAATTTCCACCTATATGTTATTGAAAAGTGTAATAATAATAATAAGTTCATTTCTCCTCACAATATACATTTCAACTGAATGGTACATAAATAATGATGAGATGAATGATAAAAGAATGGTAAATGAGCTGGAACTCAACACCACCGCCAATTAGGGACCTAAAAACAGTATACTCTTTTAAAAAACACTTAAGAAAACACTTTCTTGACCAACAAAAACAACAACAATAAGACATTAGCACACATACCTCTAGTATTATGGCCCATTGGCATTATAATGGTGGTATTGTATAGCATATCCAGGCCACCTCTAGTGTCTCCTTTTATCTGCTCCTATTGTTATACAATAGTGGGTAAGAAGCTTGAGCTGGGCTTTCTGGAGTTGAGCAGTAGAAAGGCTTCATTTTTCATTTTATTTTGATTCTCTTTGTGATATAATTTGTTACTTTACTAGTTTAGGAACCTGTAGAGAGTCCACCTTTTTGTGGGACATGGTGTACAACCCTCGTTAATATATATGCTTGTATTATAGGCATGATGTATGATAGATAGTAAAGCACTAATTGTGTATAATTACTTTTAACCTATCTAGTAAACGTGGTACGTCAGCACGCCACGTCAACAACTCACTCAACATACCACAGATTATTGTCTATATCACCTAACCTCACTCTAGATTGAGTTTGAGAACTAGTCTTTTCGACATGATATTTTACAGAAATAAGAGTTGTATGCCTTGTTTTACTAAATAAATTCATTTTCTTTCTTCTTTCTTTCGTTCTTTCAGTTAGTTACATACATTTATGTATATGTGAGGAGCTGGTGTCTGACATAGGCGTATGCCTACAGTCCTACAAATCACCAGTTCCCCTTGGACAATTAGAATACCACATATATTCTTTTCTTACTAAAATATCAAATAGGATTCCAATACCACGCATATTATGGCCCAGTAAGGTAAGTGAAGAGAACAACATGGAAAATTACTTTATTGCTACATTTTTTTTTATATATATTACATATATTTATTCAAATATGTGTGTATGAGTGTGTATGTGGTAGTGTGTTTGTGTGTGTGTATGTGCGAGTGCTTGTGATAGCAATGAAATAAGAGAATACACATAATATATTCCTATTTATTTATAAAGTTTTCTGTAGTGATATAGTCAAGACCTTGAAGCTATACTTTTACAGTACTTTTGCATCTTGCATGTGTATTAATTGCACGAAATATTAGTTTATTATAATGATGCGAAAGTGCTCAAATAAATCTCAAGCTACCTTATCTATGACCCAAAGCATACAATCGATGCCCTCAGTTTGCCAAATTTTGTATGGATTGCGTATGTTTGGTCATAATTCTATTACGATTTTCCTCGTCTTTGAGAGTATAAATATGCAGGCAAAAGCAAATTTTATTGAAGCACATCACCACTTTTAGTCATTAGGCGATTTGCAATAACTTAACGAATAGAGTAAGAACTGATATGAACATATAGATATGACGTATGTACATAGGCTGCACTAAAAGTATCGGGAATGGAATACTTCAACTGTTTCTGTCATATTAAAATCTTTTTAATTGAAAACTCCTTGGTTTTAAAAATCGAATACCATTTATTTATTCAAAAAAAGAATCTCGGTCTTATCACAAGGTTTTGTCAAACTTGTTTAGTCGTTGACAAAATAGAATTGACTCGAGAAAATTCAAGAGCGATGATTTATTATGACTTTCGAAGTGGTTTAACGCAAAAACAGTGAGTTGACCGGATGATTTCTGCATTTGGTGATGAAGCCCCATCCAAAACCACAATTTATAGCTGGTTTGCTGAATTTCAACGTGGACATGTCAAGCTCAGTGATGACCCCCGTCAAGGTCGTCCAAAAACTGCAGTCACCCAAGAAAACGTTGAAGCTGTGCGTAAGCTGGTTGAGAAAGACCGACATGTGACATACCGCGAAATTCAGGCAACTTTACACATTGGCATGAGTCAAATACAAATAATCTTGCATGAACAATTAGGTGTAAAAAAGTTGTTTTCCCGATGGATACCGCATTCGCTCTGTGAAGAGCAAAAAGCGGCTCGCGTTACTTGGTGCGTCAGAACTCTCGAAAGATTCCACGCAGGATCCTCAAATGCTGTATACAACATCGTATCAGGTGACGAATCCTGGATATACGCGTACGAACCTGAAACAAAAAACCAGTCACGAGTTTGGGTGTTCGAAAATGAGTTAAAGCCAACAAAAATTGTTCGTTCACGTAGTGTTGCAAAAAAAATGGTGGCCACGTTTGTGTCCAAAACCGGCCATGTTGCGACTATTTCTCTTGAGGGACAAAGAACGTTTAATGCAAAATGGTATGCTAGCATTTGTTTGCCACAGGTCGTTTCTGAACTCCGTAAAGAGAACTGCAACCGCCGTATCATCCTCCATCACGACAATGCGAGTTCTCACACCGCGCACAGAACAAAAGAGTTTTTAAAGCAAGGAAACATAGAAATATTGGACCATCCGCCGTACAGCCCCGACCTAAGCCCTAATGATTTCTATACTTTCCCTAAAATAAAGAATAAATTGCGTGGTCAGAGATTTTCCTCACCTGAAGAAGCTGTGGACGCCTACAAAACGACCATTTTAGAGACCCCAACTTCCGAATGGAATGGTTGCTTCAATGATTGGTTCCATCGTATGGAAAAATGTGTCAAATTTTGCGGAGAATACTTCGAAAAGCAATAAATACATTTTCAAATAGTAATGTTGTGTCACTCTCTTGATTTCCGAAATTTTCAGTGCCGCCCTCGTATGGCGTAGCGAGTAGTGAGGAGTTCTGTTTATGCTCTATAGTTACGTGATTGTGTAAGCGTATTGAGTCTATACCAAAATGTGATTTCCATGGATGAGAGGGGTGTTACATATTTTACTTTTATATCTTTTTATAACATCACAGCTCCTAAACCTCGTTTGATATAGACGAGATTTTATAATACATAATCAGAAGTTTAACCGGTATAGTTAAAATTGAAGACATCAAATTAATAACTTCTTTGCCAGTTTCATACGGTGTACAAAAGATAGCTTTTAATACATGTTATTACACATAAAAGAGCTTTCAGCAAATAAGGATAATTATCATAATTTATACTTATACATAAAATGCATATCAAAATATAAAACAGAAAATGTATTCCCAGATATGTAACAGGTAATGTATGTAGCATGTAGGTAGGCAAAGTTATAGTTTATAATGTTAAGGCAATTCCTACAACCTACTTTAATTGTGAGAGTTTAATTAGTTTGGCCTAGATTTAAATTTGCATGTTACACCGCCATCAGATAATTCGAACAATTTGAGGTTATTTGAAACTTTTCTATGCATAATACAATTAGGTTTCACTTTCTAATTGCCACTTACTACTTATTGCAATACACATTACTTTGAGCAGTATCTGCTGCACCCTATAGTCAATATGAAATACATGTTTCGAACAAAAGTGTCATGCACACAATCGGGGATTCGGATCTAACAATTATATTTATAGCATTGGGATAGTGTGTATACAGCTGTAATTCCCCTGTGCAACAATGACGTAATAACAGAGTCGTGTTTGTCATATGCGAGTGACGTCACTCACGGCTGCAATACAGTTAATTAGGAACTTCTTATAAGGCCACGAGTTTGAAATACTTTAGCGTGAGGTTTATTTCGCCGTTATCCGTGCAATAAATTAATAAATATAAACAGTATGAACAAAATAAATATAAACATGAGGAGAGTAACCCACCACTCAATCTAGATTTGTCAATCCTAAAGAATGCAAAAGTAAAGGGTAAACCTAACAAATAACAGGTAAATTTAATCTAATAGCAAAAATATTTGCTTGTCGGTGTACCTCCCTCGTCGTAATGCGCCATCCTCCGAAAACAAGTTGTATTCTTCATCCCTAAATAAGCCACTCGTAAAATTTTTAATATTGTGTTCAAATTGAAATTTGAGAACCCTTGGGTAGAGCCAATTCAATTAAAAACAAAAGAAATATTAAAATCAGTTTACAATCGGCGAATATATTGGCATCACACACATTAAAAAAAATCGGTCGAATTTAGAGATTGAGATTCTTTTTTCTTTTTTTTTTCTTTCTCTTTAACTTGGTTAGTATTTCAGGTTCACTTAACCATATATTATGTAAAATGTCGAGCATAAATTGCTTAACAACCATATTAAACTAACACTTAGGAAGTGGGAAGTATTATAATACCCTTTGAAGATTGGATTTGAAAAAATATTTTTTAATCCAGTAATCGGGAAGTATATACAAAAAAGTTATTTTGGAGATTAACGGAGCTGTAACTATAATGTATAGATATGCATCATAAAAATTTAAAAGATATTAAATATAAGTACAACCAACTTCAGTGCAGGCGATTAATGTCACTTGAAACTTTTATCAGCTATTTGATCAGTCTGGAAATGTAACCCAACGCATAAAATATGATTAAAATCTAATAATAATAGAAATCTAATGTTCGCAATATAAATACATCAAATGAAAACCTCCTGCAAACCGCCGACCCTGCTCATCATACAAATACAAAACTACGTAAGTAATAAGTAACTAACATCGTATCTGCAGTGATCTACTCCTAGCTGAGCCGAATAAAACAATACAGCGTCTTAAATGTCAAACCTACGACTATAGGAGTGCTGAACTCGCAGCGTCTTTATGTTCTGCCAACCTTGAAAATCCTATCATAGAACATTGCTTTACTACAACGCACAACAAAATCCTCCATCATAATTATTTCCCTAATAACAAGCGACTCGTAAAAACTTCAAACAACTTAATCCACTTCACAGATAAGTAGTTATACAAATCGTGATGAAGTAAATATGGCGTCTACATATGACGTCACGATAAGAGTCGTTAAAACTTTGACAATTGTGATCAAGTTACTGGAGCTCTAGGAGTTGGTAACACTCCAGTTGGTTTCTACCCACTGGTGATTTTCGAGAATGTGACATTACTGCTAAACTTTATTCTGCAAAATGTTGTAACAGTTTTATTATTTTTAATATTAAAAGCAGCAATGTACAGTTGAAAAGGTTTTACAATAAAATGGTGTCTAGCAGTAACTCTTAAAGTTATTTTATTAAAAATTCAGCCTTCAAGACTCTTCTTTTATAAATACTTATTGATTTGAAATGCGGCAAATTATTGAAATATTAACATGGGAAAAGAAAAGTTCCACACTTCTTTTTAACCGTATTTCAAGCACGGAAAATTGTAAAATTTAGTACAATTAATGTTTATATAAAAAAAATTGCAATAAGATAAAATGTATAAAAAAATACATTGATTGTCTGCGGTCATACTGCACATATGGAAAGTATAATAGTCTGACGTGGTTTTGATCATGCGCGCAGCTGTCGTAATAAAATAAAATTAAAATCATATTTCGGATGAAAGACATACGGATAGATAGTATTGCGAATTAACATATTGATATGGAGAACCTTCTTACCTCCTTTCTTTTTCCATATACTAAAGAAAGGAGGTAAGAAGGAACCCATGTCAATTCCCTTATTAGTTATTACGTTAGTGGGAACAAACTATGGTTAGCAATATATGGGTGTTTAATAAGAATCTGCCTATACCTTCGGGGTATGTATATAGAGGACCGAATTTGCGCCAATCTGTCTCAATTGTTTATCAGATCGAAACGAAAATTAAGTTTATATATTCGCCTGCGTTTAAAATAAGATGCAATTGCAAACGCATCCTTAACAACAAGTGTAAATTTAAATGGAAAATTTAAATTAGGAAGATTTTTTTGAAGTCAGTTTATAGAACGACTTTGACAATTGTCATAGGGGCTTTGTTGAAAAATTAATATCGCCAATTTCCAAGATGTGATTGAATATACAAACTGCATTATACTTATGCAGCTTTAACTCTTTTAACGATGAGGCTGAAATCCTTACTTTAAAAAAATCCTCTAGTAGCTTTCAACTATTCTCTGATCCTTATCTTTTGATTTCATCAATATTTATTATTATTTATTTATTTCTTTATTTATTAGGATCTCCAACAAAAGATATACACAATTAATTAAAATAACCGACAACAAGGGTTGAACCGGTGTACTCCTTCACTTACAGGAGACCACACACAATGAAAAAAATAAATAAAATCAACTAAGGTAACAATGTTACACGTAATAAAGAAAATTTAACACTATAAAAGTAACAAAAAAAAAATATAAAACTTAAACAATTGAAAACAAACTTTGTAAATATTACACAATTCAAAAAAAATCATATTTCCGTAGGGCATTCTAGTTCTGACATTATTTCAACACTACTATTTATTCCACCATCTATTATCAGGTCAAAGGGCTCAGTGAAATCCCTTTAGCGACATTTGGCGACCACTATAAATTCAAAACTGTTTCCGAAAACAGCCTTGAACAAGTTGAACTTGCAAGAACAAGCGGGCAAGTTACAGAAGGTCTAAGGAGGATAAACAGATGTCATGTGATTTTAGACATAATCGTCTAAGTTGTAGTAACAACTTCATGCTTAGTTTAAGATATTGTAACACTGTTAAATAGACATACTGTAACCACGTTGTTCATACCAGTGTTTGAATTTTGGGTATAATCATTATTTTTAATATGTAGGGAAAAATCTTACCTAATTTTATTTATTGGTGATACTAAAGCTCGTCAGTAGCTTAGAAACAAAAATCATTTGAAAATCCCAGGAGACAGACTATTTGAAATTTATCTATCTTTAATAAATAAAAATAACTGTTTACTTTTTTTTTGTTTATAACACTAATAATCATTACTTTATCTTGTTATACTTAACAAAAAATCTATAAATAGAGGATAAAAAAGTACTATTTATATATATGTACATAGATATGTGTAATTAATACGTTAGTTGCATATGTTTTACGTATTTCACTGATTTCAGACCGCTTAATTACGTTTACGTATTTCACCTTTTTCAGACCGCTTAATTACGTTTACGCTCGCACGCAGCTTATTAAAAATCTAACCACTACGGGGGAGCGTTTATTCGATATTTGCTTTACAGTAATTTTTTTTTTATGGTATAGGGGGCAACGAGCAGACGGGTAACCTGATGGTAAATGACTATCGCCGCCCGTGGGCAGCTGCAACTCAAGAGTCACAAGTGCGTTGCCGGCCCTTAAGGTGGGATCAAGGGAAAGGTGGAAGAGGGGGGGGGGGGGGGGGGGCTCCAGTAACCTCACCCACTCAGTGAAAAGCAATGAAATCATTGCTTCACTGCCGGTTTTTTATGAGGCCGTGGTATCACTCCGGTCGAGCTGGCGTATAAAAAAAAATATTGACGAAAGTAAACAGCAGATTTTATTGATCAATATTTTATATTCCAGCGACGGATAGTTCACTTTTTATCTGATGGAAACCCCCACGGGTCCCTCTTACGGAGCTAGTATAGTAAAGCGGTGAAGTGGTATGTTGAAATCGAAACGACTAAAACAACACGGTGTTCCGTCACAAATAGGTCTATTGCAGGGGACCCGAGTTTATCCTAAGAAGGAAACCTCTGAGAACCGCTACAGACCGTGGCCGATTAATCAGGTGACCACTCGATAGATATACCACTAAAAAAGATCCACAGTCCAACAAGTCCACGGCTGGACGAAGGCCACTATGCATTATAATTAAATAACAAAATTATTAACGAAAAAATCACTTTTTTATTATTCACTTTTATATATTTGACGCCAAGATAAACATTGTTCAGCTTATAATAACTGAGGCCAACAGACCACGTTTACATAATATAGTAAGTCAACATTTCCATCATAAATAAACCGAGTAGCCACTAAATAGTTCAAGAAAATCAACAATTTTGTAATATTATATTTACTTACTAAACCTGATAGCAAACATCAACATTTACCCACATTTCCGAATATATCCAAACATTTAACCCAAAATCATACAACCATGAAAATCCTTTACGTAACAGGAATCATTCTAATTCAGTAATTTCCTTGTTTCAGTTGTATTTCGAGCTTCGGACGGCGTTCGATTTCCTACAGAAAGTCAATCTTATAGAGGGTAAGTAACAATTTTGGGTCACAAATTGACTACTACGATTGAATACTTGGGCTCTTAAATACAACACAAAAAGAAATACAATAAAATTGTTTTGAAAACAGAGAAATTTCTGTACATACTAAAGAATGTTATTTTGGATTTCTTAAAAGCCTGGTTTTGTGGTTATATAGATGATGCTGTTAGGACTGCCATTGGATTTGTTTTAAGGCATCATTATTTTATATGGAGTTTTACAAATTTTACAAATTCACCGAGTGAGTGAGGTTACCCGGAGGCCCTAATCCTTCCCTCTCCCCCTCTCCCCTCCTCTTGCCCCCTTCCCCTACTCCCACCTTAAAGGCCGACAACGCACTTGTGATTCTTGAGTTGCAGGAGCCCATGGGCGGCGGTAGTCATTTCCCATCAGGTGACACGTCTGCACGATTGCCCATAAAAAAAAATCAAAATCACTCAGGTCTTACGGCTTTTTGTGCAAAGGTTAAAACCAATTTTTCACTGAGAATATAAAAGTGACCAAATGCCTAAGAAACAAAGAAAAACAGACTGACTATTTTTCAGTTTTACAATTTTCGCGACTTTGAAGTTCGTAGAGATGATACAAGGCATAAACACCTTTTTATTTACGCAGTGCAACGTTTCAATTGAATGCATCGGTCATGGTGACTGTGCAGCGGTGGTCGATTGATGAGCGCTAAACGACGCCTCCGTATGTTGCATGTTTCGATAACTAAACACTTCGTCTTCATTTTGCGCGAACTGTCCGTCGGTACGTCGTAATACTATACTCCGCCGTTGCATGTTACCACGATTACGTAAGTCCGAAATATATACATGTTGAAAAAAAAAGCACGATATTTAGCCAAAAAACGGACTTCTATTTATAATTACTTACTAACCGTAAAAATACGAGAATAAGAAGTTGATGACGTGTGTTAGCTTTTTTGATTAATAATGTACAAACACAACATTATTACGGTTGAATAATCACTACATATAAAACAAAGCCCCCGCCGCGTCTGTCTGTCTGTCTGTTCGAGATAAACTGAAAATCTACTGAACACATTTTCATGCGGTTTTCAATAATAGACAAAGTGATTCATGAGGAAGGTTAAGGTGTATAATTTGTTAAGATTTTGTGTAAATTGATTGAAATATATTGATGATTGTTGAAGATGTCTCTGCTACCCGTGCGAAACCGGGGCGGGTTGCTAGTATCATATATATTAAAACCCCACTTTACCTCCCACAATTTGAAATTTTAAATGACTCCAGTGATTTTATTTTTATTTGTTTGTTAAATAAAATAAATTTTACACATAAAAAAATGAAGCCTATTTGTCAAATGAAAAAAAAAAGTGTATCTACGAGGAATAATTCAAATATACACCATCACTTTTTTATCAATGTCTTTCCTAAGTAGGTAGTAGGTTCAAAATTAAGCCTCATATAATAAAATAAAACATTACCCGCATACGAACGAGTAGTAACAAAGTAACCGCACTGACCATATGTCCTCTCAAACACGCCCCTAGGAAAAGGCTAACACACATTAAGGCACACAACGCGACAGTCTCATTCATAATGTACTTGAAATATTAAAATGTACTGCTCATATTTTTACATTGATTAATGGAAGTAGACCTTTAAAACATTGTTAAGTCCGCACGAAGTAAGTAAGTGGTGTTATAAATTTCTTCGAAATTGATCACCACTGAGCACTTGCACTGAATATAGTTTTTCTGTTAAAAGGAATGCATACAAATAAATTATTTTATTACCAATATTACGTTTGACTGCACTAAATACTCAAATTTGATACTGGTATTAAAATATTTGTAAAAAGGACAGTTTTCTTTAAACTTTTTAGATTCTGATTTTATTTATTAATATATATATAGCATCTATTATTATATAAAGATACAATCTGCTTGATGACACTCGTAACACGTTCCCTAATAAAACGTGATCTTCTGGTATTTGTTAGCAGAAATGCCAATAAACACTCTTAAAACCCCATTGACCTCAGGTAACTCACCATCAGATATGTTATTACGCTATTCGCCCTGATTAAATTCGCCTGACTTCTGACTGCTACGATTAGACTCCAATTCTCTTCAAAGTCAATGGTGCTCAAAATCCCAAGTGTCCCAGTGTGTATCATGTCCGTTGCTGGTCAATGTTACGGCTTGGCCGGACGAAACTCTAAACTTATTCAAAGGCAGCTAACCAACCTGCTCTCAATCGCAAAAAATTCTGATGTTTTCTTTGTCGCAGTCCCAAACAACCACAGTCATTATCCATTGCCGGTCAGACTGAATTTCGGATTTATTGGCGAATAGAATTCTGTGTCAGACAAGTGCAAAGGAACCCGCATGTTCCTCGCCACTTTACCACTATATCCTCATAATTAGAGGACTAGGCGTAGAAACGTAGAAATAAAGCAGCCATAAATGTGGACCTCTGCCGCCTCGGCAGAACTTAGACTCTTATGTCTTATCTCATCTAAATGAAAGTATGAGGCTAAGGAAGAGACTTCAATTGAATAAGATGCTCATTGAGGAGAGATTACATATATTTTTCCTTTTATATTTTTAAAAGATAACTACCATCCAAGGTATACCATACCTTATCATACCATAGACTTAAATTCATTTAACCTGTTCATTTACGACCCAGAAAAAACTCAAAACGATGCCAAAGAAATGCGTTATAACGTAAACTTAACATTTAAAATACCCCTGACTCAAAAATCCCATCCACAAATTGAAAAGAGCTGAACAGGCTATAGCTAAAAATACTCTCGATCTAGTCCTCACCTTTAAGAAAAAACTAAATCAAAATCGGTGCATCCGTTTAGGGGCTATGACGCCACAGACAAATACGTAGACATATGTTGAACTTATAACACCCCTCGTTTTTACGTCAGGGGTTGTATAAATCTCAAATGGCAATAAAGTGGATTCCAACCATACATAACGGTACAGGAAGCATGATGCAAGTGGCGGAGAAAGTGGCAGCACTCTAAACATCACGCGCGTATCGCCCCTACCAAGTAATTTTAAATACTTTATACGCGTTATTTTTCTTTTAGTAAGTATAGAGATTTATCAATATTTTTGTGTATATTTTATTCCTTGGGACTCCACCTAAATTGATTTATTATAATATTTCCATAAAACTGACTAATTTCTTGGTTATCAATATTACTTTTATTAATCACCGCAGCTCAAAATGGTTACATTTAGGTCACACAGACATTGACATAAGAAGTGTGTTTTCAAAGACACCTTTAAACTCAATACAATTATACTGAACATACGCATTTAGAAAGATACCTTTAAATTTATCCTTATTCAACAGGTTACATCGATAAAAATGCTTATGTCCATCCGGAGAGTTTAACTTCTTCCGCTGCGAATATTAAGAATTAATGAGAGAGAGATTAGTTACTTAGCTGTGAGCCACGTGATAAAATTAAGTCATTTGATTGGTTGTAAATTTTCTTAAGATTCAGATTCAGAGATAAGGTTTAGAGGCTTAGCTGTAAAGAGGTTAGAGGCAGACAGAAGTATAAGCATGTGATATTATGCTTATACAGACGGCCTGGTCGGCCTGGTCATATTTTAGGGTCGTATTGTAGACCCTGTGAATAACGTAAAGTGCGTATTGCGTTTAGGGTCGTATTGTAGACCCTGTGAATAACGTAAAGTGCGTATTGCGTTTAGGGTCGTATTGTATAAAAGTAAACAAACGAAACGATTATCAGTTATATTGTTGCTATAATAGTAGTAAATATTTAACAGAATAAAAAATATTTTGTTTTACAAATTTCTTGCTTTAAAAGATATTTAAGTTATAATTATACTAGCTGACTTCGTCTGCGTCATAAGAGAGAGAATTTTCCCCGATTTAGGAACATTTTTCATTGATGCTCGGCTCCTAGCGTGATGTTATATACCTTATAGCCTTCCTCGAAAAATGAGCTATCTAATACTGTTTTTTTTTTAAATCGGACCAGTAGTTCCTGAGATTAGCACGTTTAAGCAAAGAAACAAACTCTTCAGCTTTATTATATTAGTATAGATTTGTTCCAACCGGGGAATGAACTCAGGACGTCGGCGTGGCAGTCGGGCGTTGTATCCGCAGTCACTTATGTAGTCAAATAGGCAGGGATCACTTATCTGCTGTTTCAAAATTCGTAGTTAATTAATTATTTTGTATCATTTGTACAATATTGTTTTCAAATACCTACCTAGTCATTTATTTAAAAAAAGCAAAATAAATGGCTAGGTATTGAAGAAAAGTTTTTTCAATTGTCTGATAAAAAATAACAGACCGAAACACTACCTATCCAATAACAAAAATATCAATAACTCTCTTTATTGTACTGTTGTACTCGTACACCAGATATACAACACAATAGTTAACTTATAACTATAAATAGTACAACTGGCGGCCTTATCGCAAAAGGCGTCTCTTACAGGCAACCACAGGACGGAGAGCATAATTATATCACAAAAAGGAATTATGGGGCAGTTTCTGGTGTGTTGATAATAAATATAGAAAGAGATTGGATGTTAATAACATGTTATATATACAATAGACAATTAGATACATATTATAGTAGAAATACTAAATATATACGCATGCCATATACATATTGTGAGTATTGAAAGGGTGGACAGGGTTTGCTTTTGTAACCGAAGTAGAGGAGATTTAAAAGAGGAAATTTAGATGTTCTTGTAGAAAGTGTGCTTTCGCTAAGTTTTTAATTTATCCAAAGAAATATACAACGACTGAATTTGAAACGTCATTCATTAATGTTATTTGCGACATAAGTGTTAATCGGCCATGTTGTACTACTTTATTGGATTGTTTATTATTTCAGTACCTGGATGAGCTTTGCTCGTTTTCTTTTTACTTTTTCTAAAAATGAAACCTAGCTAGATTGATTTACCACCCCCCAAACCCACAGTCTAATAAATTTCATGAAAATCGTTGGAGCCGTTTCCGATTTTTAATAGCATGTTTCCAACGGCTTGGAAAGATGTTTAAATTGTCCCCATTCCCAAAAAGAAAAGCCCATCATCTTTTTCTGACTATCGCCCTATCTCTATCCTGCCCTTTCTCTCCAAGGTCCTCGAAAAGCTTATTCACACTCAACTTTCTAATGTCCTTTCGAAAACCCTACTCTTAAATACATTTCAATCTGGCTTTCGTCCTGGTCACAGCACTACCACTACCATTATTCACGTTACATGAGGACATCAGATTAGCCATGGAGAACGGTGAGCTTACAGTTCTTCGTAGATTTTGAGGTGTTACTTGGCATTTTGCGCTCTCTTAACATATCTCCAACAGCGATTGACTGGTTTCATAGTTACCTGTTTGGTCGCCGACAGCGTTTTAGTTTTGAAGACACTGTTTCCTCATGGTGTGAAACTACGGCTGGTGTACCACAGGGCGGCGTGCTATCTCCCCTTCTCTTCTCTGTCATTATAAATTCCATCACAAATAATCTCTCGTCTTCCTGCCACCTTTATGCGGATGATCTCCAGATTTATTCTCAGGCTAAACCAGATAAACTCACGGAGGCTATTACTTTGGTTAATACAGACTTAGAATTTATTTACAATTGGAGCAATTCGTACGGTCTGAGGGTAAACCCGGGAAAGACTCAAGTCATCATGTTGGAAGCACCAGGCAGATCTCCAAAATTGACTGGTCTCTTTTACCACAAATCACTTGCAATGGCACTAACATCCCTTATAGTGACAAAGTCAAAAACTTGGGGATATATATATAGATACCTGTATGTCCTGGGTACCTCAGCTACAGGAGCTGAGTCGCAAAACGTTTGCCGCTGCAGGTTCCTTACGTAGGCTTCGCAACTTCTTACCTACTACCACTAAGATTGCGCTTGCACAATACTTTCTTTTCCCCATCCTTGATTATGCTGATGCCAGCTATCTAGATCTCACCGACGACGCAACTTAATAAGCTTGAGAGACTCCAAAATCTTTGTATATGATTCGTATTTGGACTACGCAAATATGATCATGTTTCTGAATATCGCAAAAAGCTCAAGTGGTTACCTATACGCCTTCGCTGGAACACACACATCCTTTCATTGTTATATAATATTCTGTTTAACCCCTTATCTCCACCTTACCTTAAACAATGGTTTAATTTCTTGCACGATACGCATCCTAGGTCTTTGAGATCGTCAGAGAACCTGAGATTAAAAATGCCTGGGCACTCCACTAAATTCATGGATAATTCCTACTCTACTGTTTTCAAAAAACTAGTCAAGAGCTACTACCTATCACTAGGAGATGTCAGCACATAATTTTCCTTTTGCCCTTTCATTAAAGTCACCGTGCCGCTGTATCCTATATTATATATTACCTATCGTTTATATTCCCACATGTACTTATGTTTTTATATGTTTAAAGTTTACTTGTATGTATACTAGTAAGATATTTTACGTCACTAAATAATTTAATAACGTGCACCATACTGCCCTAATTTATTTCCATTTCTTTTTTTCCATCTCATGGTCGCCTGTAAGACATTGCCATAGAGCGATAAGGCCGCCAATTGTATTAACCGTAATTTAAAAAAAATTTGCTTTTTAATGTTTCTGGTGTTCAATAAAGAGTTATATTATTATTATTATTATATACAATAATTGCTCATTTAAAGGTATTAGATTTAAATTCTCTATGGCATAAATAAAAATTATATGTTTTATATGTTCCATTATATTGTTAATTATATGTTCCGATAACAGTGTTTTATACTATCTTATTTTGTCTTCACACACACATTTTCAACTTGCTGATAGATAATATTCGACTTTTTTCTTGTGATTTTTTTAAATCCAACGTACCCTTTTGTCAAAATTTTACATTACTATTCTGTGGAGAACAAGCTTTAATTTATCCATATGTTTATCTTTTGTAACTGTGAATGTGTACATCTCGACATAATAGTTACATGGAAGCAGAAACTCCAATATAATTTGTGTAAACGGCGCGGCGTCGGCGTTACTTTGATGTTTTCAATACGAATGCGGTAGCGGCATTAAGAAGCTTAAGCCTTAGCTACGAGTACATATTATTATTCCCATAGAGACAATGTGATATGACAGTAATAAAGTGTACGTAATAAAATATCTGTTATAGGTACTTATTTATAATTTTATTTATTAATTTCCTCTGATCTTCTGGGACTGACGACAGAAATGAAAATAAATACTTATAGTAAATATTGTAAAAAGTCGAAATTAAAATAACGCCATCTGTGAAATTTGCCTTAACTAATATATGAATAATTAGTATATATCAAACTACAGTAGTATCGCGCAGAATCCACAGATGGCGTAAAAATATTTTTTTTAATATTTGAGACTCGGATACATTTTCGATCATTGTCACGTGTCCCGACGCAAGTTTAAGATTTTCCACCGTAATTAATCAAATTATTGATAACAGTAAGGCTCCATCCCCAACATTCTATGAACCACAAAAACACAAGAAACAAAAAAAAGAAAATGGGTTGATAAACAGGACTTTGCCTATTTATATATTAATTTGTTTGGTAGCCATTGACAAGCAAAATTTCCCTACCTTTAGAGAAGCTTTATACCTACCAATGAGGTTCCTTTATTTTTCTATAATTATTCTATCAGAAATGTTTTTAAACAAGTTCTAAAATATGTAAAACGAAAATTAACACAAAGTAAGAAATACCTAGCGTTTACAGCCAAGCCAGGCGCAATGGTTTAAGTGGTCACCGCGGTCACTACACCGCGCCGAGTGTTGTGGGTTCGAATGCTACACGGGACAAAAATTTGTGTGATACACAAATAGTTGTCCCGAGTCTGGGTGTTCTTTGTGTCCTTTGCTTGAATGTTTGTGAAGCCCCCCGCGACACAGGATTATTCCTAATGCGGAGTTGTCTTTTTAAAGAAAAAAAAAAATTGTACTGTGTAATACAGCACAAGCTAGCCCACAATAAATCTTTTACTCTATACGCTAGCAATATCATGTGTCGAATCAGTGTGTGCCAGAATTTATTATACTTCCACCGTGTCGCCGCTGTCAATGCTCTTTTCCTGTTGTTCTGTAATTGGGCAAGCCTACGTGGGGTAGATTGAAGGTTTTGTGCAACTCATTAATAAAACAATTTACATGTAAAGTAATATATTTTCTGCTTTTAGAAGTATTCTCCATTACATTTTAAACACTTTTTCATTCCGTCAAATCATTTTTGAGGACCATGGACTATTGGTCTAAGGGCATGTTTTTACGTGCTGGTTGAAAGCTATCACATCCTCTTCCGGCCCCGTAAATGCCATACCTCTCATTAAATCATGAATTTTTGGGAAAATAAAAAATCGCATGGTGCCAAGTCTGGACTATGTGCGGAATGGGTCACTAGCTCTACCTTTTCAGTAGTCAAAAATGACTGTCTTGTTCGCGGTGTGCGTCGAAGTATTGTCATGGTGAAATAGGATGTGACTTTTGGTCGTTTTTCTCTAACCTTTTCAAATAAACTGGGCAAACAAATGGTGATGTACCACTCAGCATTAACTGTCTTTTATTCTTCAAGTGGGGTCGTGCAGACAGAACCAGTCCGGGAGAAAAAAAAACACAATAATTTTGTTATTTACGTTTCTTGCCTGCCTCATTTTGTTGGTTTGCTGACACCTTCGAACACTTGCTTTCTTTCCGGCAAGTAGCAATATATCCATGTTTCATCTCCTGTCATAATGTTTGAACCAGCATTTGAACAGCCGTGATCTTTAACAACAATTTATACTCCAATCAACAGGAGTCCGTTTTTGTTCTGGGGTGAGTTCATGAGGAATCCAGCGGCAACAAAGTTTTCTAACTTTTAAATGTTGATGTAAGATTTTTTGAATTTGGCTCATACCAATCCCCAAATGTCCTCGAATCTCCTCATAGGTGATACGCCGGTTTTCTTCAATTAGTTGCCTGACAGTAGGTACATTTTCTTCAGTGATCGCAGTTGCGGGCCGACCTTCACGAATTTCATCATGGAGAGAAACGTATTCTGCATACGGTGCTCAAATGAGGTGTTTCCCTCCCAAAAGCATTTGATATGCTCCCAAGAGCAATGCGGAGTCAGTGAACTTATAAAATCATAAAATTCATCACCCTAAAAACTTTTCGCGTTTATTTCATTTTTTGCTTTGGACGACAAACTTCAACTTATGATAAAAACCAATTGACACGCGATATCCCGCCAATTTTTTTTAAGCAATAATTGTGTTTCTTATGTTTAAAAAAATATAACATTCGAAATTCAAACGTTTATAAGCAGCCAGGAGCGCAGAACTGTCAGTGTGCCTATAGCAATAGTATTCTGCTAAGCATTTATCTTCACCAGCTGGCCTAGTTATCTCTTCTGAAGAGGAAGTGATTTATTTTATTATTAATAATTATGTTGATATGGGTTTTACCTTACCTTACTATTTTTAAGAGTGACAACTTAATTAGGGTAGTCTATTAATTGCGCATTGACCTTTATAATTTAGTCTACAAAGCCTTCGACTTCAAAGACAAAATTTAGTGACTAGTAATCCAGTTTTTCCATGAGTGAACTTCGGACTAGGTACTTGCTAATCTTCAAAGAAGGGATATCGATATCTATAGATTTGGATCTCATAGTTCATAGTTCTATAGTTTGGAAGGTTCAAAGGCCTGATAAGTTTGATATAACAGCTTAAGTTTGACCTTTAGATTAGAAGTTTCAACAGAACACTGCTTTTGTACAATAGGGCTTAAACTAGGCCACTGAGAGAATTGTAAATTAGAGAAGAATAGAAGTTTCAATTTTTTTTTTTTTTCTTATGGTATAAGGGACAAACGAGCACCTGATGGTAAATGACTACCGCCGCCCATGGGCACCTGCAACTCAAAGAGTCACAAGTGCGTTGCCGCCCTTTAAGGTGTGAATAGGGGAAGAGGGGGCGAGGGGGGAAGAGCAGGAAACCCGGAGAGGGGTATTAGAGGGGAGGAGAGGGGGAGAGGGGAAGGACGGGAATAGGGGAGAGGGAAGGGTTAGGGCCTCTGGTAACCTCACTCACACGGCGAAAAGCAATGTAAACATTGTTTCACTGCCGGTTTTTTGTGATGCCGTGGTATCGAGCGGAGTGGAGCCAGCCCATACGTGCCGAAGCATGGCTCTCCCACGTGAGCGGGGATTTAAAACAAGTTTTGATTATCTTTAAGAAATATGAAAACGTGAACAGTTCCAAAGATACAAAGAAACTTTAAAAATATTCCAATTTGCATAAATTGATCAAATGTTGACAACAGGTCACGATCGTTATTTCTTATTGAGGTAAATTATTTTATCACGGTAAAGAGATTTGCCTTAAATATTCTGTAAATTCCTGTAAAATTATATAATACTGCATTGATTATGCTAGCTAATTGATTGATTGACGTCAAAAAAAATAATATTGACGATTACTAGGTATTTGAAAGAGTGGAAACGACAATTTCCTAAGCGTGAAATAGTATCTGGCTTAGTGGTGTCTACTTTAACGTGGTCATTTTGGGGTGGGAGAGAGAGAGAGGTGGTTTCAGAAAATTAAGTAGTGCGTACATTACCAATCGGATTTTCATACGGTTTTGCCAATAGACGGAGTGATTCATGAAGAAGGTTTAGGTGTATAGTTCATTATTATATATATTCATTAAGGTGTTGTTAATGCAAAACTTAATGAATTATGGTCAAAATTCGACCGTCAATGCTACCTCTGTAGGAGATATTGCTCTGTAGACAATGACAAATTTAAAATCACAAGAGATATTGCTGATAGCTACTAATGAAAGGGTAACATAATTTAGCCACAGTAAAAACATTCTGATGACAACTTGCTCGTACTATAGGCATTACCTGCAGCTTGATTTTACCTACAGCTGGGTATAGGCCTATCTAAAGTCCTTTGTCCGTCTCATCCAAGTTTTTCCTATGATGCTTGCGATAATGTTGGCCGATCTTGCAAATTTGTGCCCAATCTATTTACACGTATTAATATAATTACTTGGATAGGTGTGTACCATCTTCATCTTCATCGACTCTTTCCATCGGGTAATTTTGATGAAAAACGTCCAACTCCTTTGCCGAACAAAAAAATTATTATGGGCGTGTAAGTTGTCATTAAATACTCTGAGGGTTTCTCGATGACTGTCTTGTATGTCTTTCTCTTCAAATCGGATTTGTTCGGTTCGGAGATGCCCCTTAGATGTGTCAAGCAAACGTCTTCAGTTATTCCTCCTTCTTTCTGGAGGTCTTACAAACAACACGGTATTAACCACTTTTTTGGATTCTATCTACATCTCCCTTCATGTAACTACTGATTATAAGATAGTTTCTCATTGTAATTTTAGCTTAATATGTGTTGTAACGTTATGGTATGTGTATATGCACTATTCGTTACATTAAGTTTAGGTAAAATAAAGAAAAACACTTATTTCTTTCATCTTAATGAACTAAAGATAATTTTTTTTATGTTTCTTTAAATGTACTAAAATGAAAACAGCAGAGGCGAACACAACTCCATAATTTCGTGTTCATTAAGCTAAAATTTTAAGTTACAGATCATTAAAAATAATTGGAACAAAATGCTGATGTGATGTTTTTCCTTACAGGTCGGGTTACAACTTTCAAGATAATTCATTCGGGATACGATTAGAAGGTGTACTGAACAATATTTATAATGGTGAGTTATTTATAAATATAGTCAAAATCGCGTTTTTTTTTTTCAGAAATTACACTGCAATACATAGATAATCTTAAAAACATGCAAGCCAGCAAAACCTTATCTAAATACAAAATTGATCCAAGTCGCTAATGCCGTTTCCGAGATGCGCGATAAAAATTTATAAAATATATACAAGAATTGTTCGTTTAAAATTATTAAATATGTAAATAATATTTGTATGGAAAGATATACATTGAATATAACATTCTGAATAATTTATATTTATATAAATTTATATATTTATAAAAATTCGAAAGTGGAGAACTGAAATTTTCTGGTTTAAAATTGGAACCTCGTTAAAAACTAAGTCAGTCAGAAACATTAACCGATCATCCAGTCTTTTGGCCTACTACAAAAAAAAATACTTTAGATTGCTAAAGGCAATCTTAACCTTAAATTAATAAAGAGCTTCGCGTAGCCATAGCTAATATATTAATCCGAAATCGCAATGTCTTCTCTGTATAGTTCACCTTTGCTATTTATACAAATACGCTAAAAGACAATTCTCCAAAATGCGAAAACGCAGGAGGGGGCCCACTTCCGTCTCGACAGTACATTATGCGGAGGCAGCAACACCGCCCCCCTAACAAAGAGGCATTGGCGTTTCCGTTGCGTAGGCTGCAGAGGTTTTCAACTTAAAGCTTCTAGTAAAAATGTGTTTATCTTAAAAGCTTGGACAAATAGGTTATGCATTCCTTTAGCTGTTGCTGGCTTGTTGGCCTAGTGGTTAGTGACCCTGACTGCTATGCTACTGGTCGTGGGTTCGATTCCCACTTGAGTCTGGGTGTTCTTTGTGTCCGTTGTTTGTATGTTTGTAAAGTCCCCCGTGACACAGGAGTAATTCCTAATGCGGGAGTTGTCTTTTTAAATAACAAAAAAAAACAATAACAAATACTTATAAATAAAAATTGTGCTAGAAAGAGGACTTTCAATAAATTTGTGTGGTTTTCATTTGTACATACTTCCCAATTGTCTTTGTTATAATCTGGTTAAAATGTTAGTGCCTAAATAAAAAGTGGTGTCACAAAATATATAATGATCCTTGCCTAAGTCCTAATGTCCTAATTCTTATATTCCATTTTTAAAGTTTTGCGACTTTGATGCATATTTGATGTGTAACTCGGGACGTTATAAGGATATTTATAAGGTACAATACCTTTCTTGGTTACCAGTCGTTTCGATTCAATTGCACCGATCGTGGGCACGGGTGGACTGGTGAGCGATCAGGGACGCCTCCGTGAAATGCGAGTTTCAACAACTACGTTTACTTCTTCGTTTATTTATTTTTTTATTTATTTTTATTTACACACTATATTTACGACGTCTGTTGAACGCTGGCGAGCTGGCTGACGATAACATTTGCTGATTAGATAAATTTTTATGTTTTTTGATTTCAACTGCTTCACGTACTATTCTGGATCTAAATAGTGACACCACCCATCAGTCCACCCTTGACCACGATCGGTGCAATTCGATGGAAACGTCGGGTAACCATCGAAAAAAGGATTTGTACCTTAAAAATATTATCGCCATTAAGTCGTGGTGTGTAATCTAATCATTATATTTCATTACCATACATATTTTCTAACTATAATCTGTTAGAAACAGTCTCACAACTATTGCTATAAACTATCAAAATCACTAAATAACAAAAACTGCTATGTTGTTCGAACCTCGATCAGCATTCAACTGAATGTTATCAACTTATAATAAATTCCTACCCTTTTATAACCCCACTATTCATCAATATTTATCAACCGACGAATAGCATTGCTCTACCGGTATAAGTAGTCTTGTAATGTGTTTTAGTTTTTGATGTGGTGGTTTCAAAACCCTTCTACAACTGTTTCAAAACTTTCAAAAATAACTATGTAATTCTAAGTTTTGTGTAGCTATTTGTAGTAAAACATTTAATATTTTAAACATCCAACAACATATAAATACAACAACTACTACAATTCAGATCAGAATCTAGACAAATTGAATTTTTTTAAAGAAAAATGGATGTAAAATAAGTCTATGTAAACCAAGCTTATTTTACATCCATTTTTCTTTAACAAGTTTAACAAGAGAAAATACTTGCATGATTTTGTTGTAACATAAGCCCAAGGCACGAAATAATGAGTTCTTATTTTGGGAGCCAATTTAAGAGTGACACACTTCGAAAATACTGAAATTAAAAACTTACACAAAGTGCATTGTTTGCGTATCATATCAAATAAAAATACTTATTTACCTACAAAAAAATTAGTACCTAAAAATTCAAGAAAAAAAACATATAAAATATGAGGAAGGATCTGATACTATAACGCCCACAGAATGTTATTGAGGCGGTCACAGCGGGGTAAAAAGGTAAGAAAAAAACTAAAACAACTGTACTCCAGTTTTTTGTACAGATACGTGAAGGACTACAAACGATATCAGATATAATATTATCTGCGTATTTACGGGAATTGACGCGATCACGAAAAGGTATTACATACGTCTGAATTGCCTGACGTTTCGACCAGGTGACCCTGAACATTTGGAGCGAGAGCTGGATCATGTTCAGGAGGTACTTAAAAGTAACGGATATCAGGTGAATGGAACACGGAAGCAACCGACAATGAGACGCAAGCATCCGGAGATAAACAGACAACCAGCCTACATGCCATATGTCAAAGGAGTAACGGATAAGATCGGCTCTGTATTCTCCGTCCGTAAAAAAGTGGAGGTGGATGATGATTTTTTCTGCAAAAGAAAAGTCCATTACAACCTAATATTGAACTGTTAAAGAGTTTCAATAAAGCATATGATTTTAAGGAATCAAAGAAATTTTATTGTTGTTTGCAATTCAGACTAAATAAAGCTAAGCAGTGAAAATTTTAGTTTAAACTAAATATATTAATAAACAAAGTAAAAATAATTCAAATTTCTTTGGGAAAGTTTGTAAAGATGGATAATATGGATGTTTGTTACTCTTTCACGCAAAAACAGCTGAACAGTTTTGCATGAAATTTGGCACACAGATATTTTATGACCTGGATTAAAACCGCGGTAAACGAGGAGGGCAAAGCCGCGGACAAAAGCTGGTAGTAATTTTACATCTCTTTCCCCATCTTAATAAATTATTTTTGTCACGAATAAGATATAAACAATAGATGTTTAAAGAGCAAGCAAAATCACGATTCACGAGGCTAAAGTATAAATTTTTCCAAAACTCGACAACTGGTACAAAACCAATAGGTAGACTTTTCTTCGAAATCTACCTAATACAGTCGAATTGAGAACCTCCTCCTTTTTTGAAGTCGGTTAAAAATAATAATCATTCAATGAAAGAGCACCTATTTACTTTATACCTACCTTAGTATTGGCCATAATGAGATATGAAAATAAACTCTTCAGGAGTGTTATACTAATTAAATCGCAAAACAAGAGAGAAGAGCCCTTAAGGTGATGCCCTTTTTATAGCAATTAATCGTTATAAGTACATGAAAATATCAAAATATCAAGCCATATTGAGAGAAGTGGAGAGATGAGAGATGATTTCTTATTATTTTCATCTAAAGTGAATATATATATATATTTTTTTTTTTTTTAAGACAATTCCCGCATTAGGAATTACTCCTGTGTCGCGGGGGACTTTACAAACATACAAACAACGGACACAAAGAACACCCAGACTCAGATGGGAATCGAACCCACGACCTCTGGCTCAGCAGTCAGGGTCACTATACACTACCACTAGACCAACAGGCCAGTCTTAATATTTTTCGTTAAGTAGTTATTGTTTAAATTTCAATTTATTTAATTAATTAAATATCTATCTATTAATACGTGACGAGAATTCTTTGTCCCCTTTTTTATTTAAGCAAATTTTGAGAACGCAGGAATGTGAAATTTGTTATACTTAAAGTTTAAAAACAGAAGAAGTACAGAAAGCTATAAAAATTTTAGCTTTCTGTACTTTAACAATAATTATGTGTTACAAATTACAAACTAAGTGAAATGTGTTGACCTGTCATGGTGCGGAAGTCTACACAATGAAATATAGCAAAAAATTTAAACTCACAGAATTATAGTGGAAATCGTCCACTAGGCCATCTCTAGTTATACTAACTTTTATACCTATTTCATGATCGCGTCAATGCCTTTATACTTTGTTGTCCGTCCGTCCGAAGGTCTGTCTGTCAAGACCCTTTTTCTCAGGAACGCGTAAAGGTATCAAGCTGAAATTTATATCAAATACTCAGGCTTACTGTCCCTTAGATCAAATTTCTAAGCCAACGCAATCAAAAGATACAGCCGTTTATGCCGCAAATTTCCGCAAATTTTCGACACTCGCAAGGGAATCAAAACCTACTTTCCGTTAACTCAGAATCTTGAAATTTGGTACGAAGCAACGTCTTATAGCACAAATAAAGGAAAAATTGCGAAAACCGTAATTTTTTAGTTACATCATATAATAAAAATATTTTACGGAACCCTCGGTGCGCGAGTCCGACTCGCACTTGGCCGGTTTTTTTATTACACACTCAAAGCCTATTGTACTATTTAGTAGTCAAATTAACTAACTCAGTTTTTAATAGTAAGGAGGCTGCTAAATAAATTTCTGCTAAGACAAAATGTTTGATATTCCCTAACCAACATAATAAAGCAGGAAAATAATAAAAGAAAGAATTACATTCGTGTTGAACTTTACGGACGACAATATGCAAATACGCAACAGAGACACCATTAAAAAAAAAGAAACAAAAATACCTATTACAAGCAACTTAAAATTTTAAAAGCAGTGCCTATTTTACCTAAGAATTCTCATTTTCTTGCGTTCTTTCAGATTCTTATGGCGTCCAGCTGCGTAACAAAAGGAGCTTACAAATGATCATATCCCAGCATTTTAGCGAAACTACCGTTATGCCTGGAGTTGATGTAAGTAGATGTCGTGTTGAACATTTCATTTTTACGACGGTGTTAGACAGTTTATTGTGATGTGGTTACATAGTTATATATTTTATTCGTTTTTATAACTAAAGATATCTTTGCAAGAGTATATCGAATGTGTAGTAGCAGTATGTCGAATGATTGTACACCAGATTTATAGGTGACAAATATACACGAAGCATTTTGCAAATGTTATAATTGTCGTCTGTCCTGGTCTACTTCAAGGATCATTCTTTAAGTTAAGATATGTGGGTAAACTGAGATAAAAAATTAACTTTTATACAGGAATACTAACGCGATTTCAAGACAATAGAATGCCGTGAAGCAGAAACATGGAATATAAAGTGAAATTATATCAACCAAAGCAAACAATTTAAGCTTACGTCTTCAATTCTAAGTGGTATTTTAAATTCAACATTGTATTCAAACCCTTTGTTTCTCGGTTTCAATTTTATACTATTCATTTTAACATACGAAATTAGACTGTATTCTGTAAAGTTCATACTTGATTTTTATTTGTAGGTGAGCTTACAGTGTACCTTGAATGGACCACATCCAGGCAGATTTGTTTGGGAAAGGGACGGCATTGTTATATCGTCTAATACGGATTCTAGGTGAGAAATGTTACGTTTTGTTGCATCTGTCATCGCAGTTTATGACGAGATGTTTTTGAAATAAATAGGAAATTTTCTTACATTCATGCAATTGTAAAGTGTATGATGGTTTGTTCTTAGTCACACAATAGCTTAGCGTATCGACATATTTGTGCACAAAAAAGCTTCTGGTCGCAGAGTGGCTGGTACATCTTAGGATTTTAGTTTGCCTTGCCTTGCCTAACCAAGGTTGTTTGTCTATGTTTCAAAGATATGAATTTTAAACCTACGTGATATTTTAGATACACAATAGGACAAACTATGACTCCGGATGGTGGAGTTATAACTCAGCTGAACATATCACACTTGAGAGTTGATGATGGAGGTCTATTTTCTTGTGTTGCTCATCATGGAGATGACTTTGTGGTGCATCATGATAGGCTGAATGTTTATGGTAAGTTATTTCTTTTTTAATTTAATTGTCATACTTCAAAATCGTCTTTTAAATCTGAAGTATAAAAGTTAGCTGTCTTAGTATATCAATATTACAATAGATCCTTGTAACATACAAAGTATTACTCTTATTAAGATTATCTATAAGATAATCCTATCATTATCTTCAGACATATTTTGTTGCATAAAATCAGTTCTGTCAGATTTGGTCTAGGTAATTCATACGTGGTCTGAAGGTCTTAATAAAAGCTGTTTCCGGATCCCTCCTATTTTAGGCGCAGTACGGCATACTGTGTTTCTAGTTGGTTCGATTCCGACACACCGCCCCACCGAAAACCCCGGTGGGGTGACGGCCCGAGAGGGTTTTCAATACGCACAAAAAAAAGGTAATCCATAGGTCTAATAATTGAAATGCTCTAAGAACCACCATGTGGCTGCAAAACTAATGCTGCTACCCTTAACCAGAATATAATAAAAAAAAACAATCGAAAAATCTAACATTAAGTATTTGGGACGCAACAGTTTAAGTAGGTACAGAATGCATTAAATCCTTAGGCAAACAAAACGTATTTTTTTTGATTTACGAGTGTGCTTAACCTATTTCATTTTCATATGCTAAAATGTGAACTAAAAAGTAATTTATATGTAATTTCGGTATAAAAATTCATGGGATCGTTTTTCAAAATATTCAATACAAAATTCGTTTAAAATCTACCTCGTGGATGTAAAAATGGTATAAAATATCAGGAGCTTATTACCCTCGCAAATTGTAAGGGTTTCAAGTCTCATTACTATGATGTCGGGACCAACGACTCTTGGCTAATTGGGGAGAAATCCCTACAGTTATGAACAGTTTCGCGAAATCTGTGTTTTGTGTTACATCTTGAGAATTCAATTTATTTTAAAGTAAATATTTCGGATTAAGTTTAAGATGAGATTTCTCTAAAGCCATTATGACTGAACAAGATGCTGATCGTTGATCATTCTTTAGAACACAGTCTGAAAAAAAGCAACTTACCCATTTTTGTATGTGTAGTTAGTATCTTAATAATATTTGAAATGGTATGTTACTTTTAACAATAGTCCATGTTTTAGTTCTTTCCTTAGATTATCACTATCACTACATATTATAAAACAAAGTCCCCCGCCGCGTCTATCTGTCTATCTGTTCGCGATAAACTGAAAGACTACTGATCGGATTTTCATGCGGTTTTCACTAATAAACAGAGGAAGGTTTAGGTCTATAATTTGTACCCGTGTGAAGCCGGGATGGGTTGCTAGTTATATTATAATTAGTTCCTTAAGTTTGTTCAAAACATTCAAAATAATCAAAAGTATGAAAGTGAGTGAAAATTGTGATAACTCCGTACGATAATTCAAGTCCACAAAATACATAAAAGTAATCCACTGTTGATCTAGTTTTTTACTACATATCAAGATTTTCAAAGTAAATATTATTTTGAAAATCCACATGCTCACAACATTTTCGTTGGCTGTCAAAAATATGCAACTGCAACCTAGCACTTGCTAAACCCTGAAGTAACTAAACCTAAAATATTATTATTTTTTGTTGAAATATTGTAGTCCAACGGAGTCGTCGAGCAAACATAACAAAATTTCCTTTAGAAGAAAATTTAAGACATGGTATTTAAAATTTAATGGTCTAATTCTAAAACATTGCTTCTTCCTTCTCTTCTCCAATAAAACTGAAACCAATCTTCGTGGCACATAAAACTGTTATATAAAATGTATTTATTACTGCAGGACCGCCGTACATCCGGACGCTGCCACCATTTAAAGTGCAGAGCGGACAGAGTATTACGTTGAAGTGCCCATACTATGGATATCCTGTAAGGTAATTATGATTTTAACTTTCGTATACATACGTTAATAATGAAGAATTATTGCCAAGTTGATTTGTAACTTCTGAACATTTATAGAAAAAAATTAACTGATAAATACAAAGTTGCACTCATAAGATCGGTTCAAATTAGATTAAAACCAGAATCTTCATGTGTTATTAAGATTCTTTTTTTATTAAGAACTAAAATTAAATTGCTTATTTCTTAGGTACTTGTAAGATTCTTGTGTTTTATAAAGGACTAGCTGACCCGACAGACGTTGTCTTGTCGTTCAATTTAAACTGGAATACTTCACTAATAATAATTATTTCTATTGTTGTATATTTTGATATTGAATGTTTGTAATTTTTTATTATCTCTATAACATAGATAGACTTTTCGTTTAGTTTACCGACTTAGTTTTCCGATACGGGTACAGCTGAAATACAGTTGGCCATGGGAAAAACGTGGATTTTCAAGATTAATGCCACAAACACTTAACGACTGCACTTGCGATTTATTTATTGACATTGCAAATGCAAGCCGCACTGGAAATTGTAACCGTTTAAAGTCGAATAGCATGTCGTTCGGAATCAGATCTTTGGATCGGATGGGGGGCAAACCGTTAAAATTTAGGTCCTAAAATAATTTAGGTCTTTGTTCTTTTGTTAAAGACGAAGAAAAAATAAAATCAATAGACATTTAATGGCTTCATATAAATAATAATATTCATAGAAATAATTGTGTGTTGTTGAACAATAGCTTATTGTTCAACAACACACAATTATTTCTGAATTACTTTCAAAATACGTTTAACTTTGATCGTACTCTAATTATGTATTTTTTTCTTTCTTATATAACTAATACAGAATTTTTATTCCCTTTATTTCGATACTTTTAAGGCCTTTATAAACGATAATGTTCAACATACTTATGTGGATATTCTTTTAGCTTTTGCTGTCATTTTTATGATCTCTTCGAAGAACTCCATCAAAATATTTTATAGCGAATAAAGAACAGACGTGGATAATTTTCCGTTAACATTTTTGAACAAAGCTTGTCATATAATGGTTACCTATGTGTTTTTTATAATTTCGCTGTTGCTTGTTCTGACGCTTTGATAATTTGTGTTATGAAACAAAGTTCTTACAATCGAGTAGATAATTTATTAACTCATACGATTCCTAATTTTGTTTTCAATTACGACGAATTATACTAATATTATAAAACTGAAGAGTTTGTTTGTTTGGTAGAACGCGCTAATCTCAGGAACTACTAGTGCGAGTTTAAAAATTATTTTCGTGTTGGATAGCCCATTTATCGAGGAAGGCTACAATGAAAAATGTTGCAAAAATGGGAAATATTTAGAAACGTGGACGAAGTTGCGCGGGTCAGCTAGTCTTTTATATTTTTAACCTGTTACACTATGCTGATAGTTTGAATAGACTTAAACGAGACATTTTTTTTTTCATAGCTATTGCAAAAAAAAAATTAAGTAATATCTACATTAGATCAAAATCATTATGTTGATAAATAAAGGTAACTAGCTTAAAAGACATTAAAATTAGACTTTCTCAAATAATACTTTTCACAGGGAGATAACGTGGGAATACAAAGGTAAAGAAATAAACCCAGATATAACAACACAAAGTAATCGGTACAAGCGATCTGTGAATAACACAGCTAATATAGAAATATTCGGGCGAAAACCAAAATTAAGATCCAGGAGAGACCTATCGACAGTCTCTAGTGGCGGTCTTTTGAATATACCAAAAGTTTTCAAAAGTGACAATGGAGCTTCTTATTCTTGTATAGTAAAGAGTCCCTCAGGTGAAATGGCTAAAAGATCATTCGAATTGCACGTAGTAGAAGCACCACAGCTGGAAGAAATTCTTCTACCAACGGATTTGCAGGAAGGACAAATTGTCCAGATACATTGTAATTTGAAGAGTGGAGATTCGCCAGTTTATTATTCTTGGTTAAAAGATGGGAAAAAGATTCCAACACATCTCAAGGTAATGGTAATTTTTGTTTACTTGTAAAACGAGCTGCGTAACTCACAAATCCTTTAAATTCAACTAAACCTTTCAGCCAACCAGACCGTTTAAGTTCGCCGATGTAAACAATTTTTGGCAAAAAACTAACTAAACTACGCACTTTCATTTAAATGAACCGATCCTGAAATAATAAACCCAAAACCATTAAATTCAGCCCTATTTATGAACTATTTAATTTAAATTTTCGACATGCCGTTCGAGATAGTTCAGATGTTCAATAATTTTCAGATTGTTGAGAGGAGTTTGGAGGTCTTCAGTGTACTTATAATAAAGAACGTGTCTCTAGATCATTGTGGCACTTATACTTGTGTGGCTGCAAATCATGTGGCAAAGGTGAATAGAACGGTGAATTTATACATAAAAGGTAAGTTCTTTGTGAATGTGGTATAATTTTAATTACACTTTTATTTATTGCAAAGAATTTCAAAAGAAAACCTTACCCTACATAGTTTTGAGAGCTGGCTTCATCTAAAAAGCGAACAGAGAAATAAACGTTTGTACATATAAATTATCTACGCTCAATCAAATCATTACTGCTAATCTAATGTTAGTCTGCCTTTTAAGCGTGTCAAGAGCTACGCATATTACAAGTAATCAGGTAATTGTTTCTATAGTTTGTGTATTTGTAACTCTGTTTACAGTGTGCTTTGAGAGTACAAACATATACTATAATAATGCAAACCAATAATAATGTATTATTGCTTGGTCCTCTGAGGAATTACGACCAATTTCTGGTCAGTCATGCCAGTAGTCGGGCCAGTCATGAAAAGTCCAAATATTCCCTTAAAATACAATTGTTTTTTTATAACAGAGTTGTTTAAAAATAACCCGCCACCCTCAAAATGTCCCATTTAAATATAATTTCTTTTCAGTTTATGTTAAGATATTTACTGTGTAAAAAGCAAAATTTGATAATTATAAGCCGAGACTGTATTTGATTATAAAAATGGTCTCCTGAATTCTGTAGTAAGACAATATTATTAGCAGTGAATTGCGACTTGTTATTCGGCAAGTGACGATCATTGAAATTGTTTACCTGAGAATCAATATTAAAAAATTGTTAATAAAGACCAAGAATTATAATAGTACTGCCTACCCAGCGCAGTAAACTGTAATTATAGACATTTAAAACTTATATGTTTTGTAACACTCGATCCAAGAACTGCGTTTGCTTGCTGTCTAATAATTCTTTATATTTTTTTATAAAGAATTCTACGAACGTGTGTACTCATTACTAGTAATCCTCCAGCTAAACTAAATGCTAGTGTAAGGAGTGGGTTCACGTCGGTAGTGCCCTGGACGCTTCGACGAGCACTTCCAACAGCTTGCTCCCAGGCTGGTCGGCGCTGCGTCTGCCCTTGGGCGACTCTTGCCCAATTTGGGCGGACCCAGGGTGGCTACGAGGCTGCTGTACATGGGGGTTGTCCGGTCAATGGCACTTTACGGTGCACCGGTGTGGGCGGAGGCTCTGACCGCCAGAATAGGGCACGCCTCTGGCGCCCTCAGAGGGTTATGGCGGTTAGAGCCATACGCGGATACCGCACCGTGTCGACGGAGGCGGCGTGTGCGTTGGCCGGGACTCCCCCGTGGGATTTGGAGGCGGAAGTGCTCGCCGAAGTATATCGGCAAACGGCTGAGTTCCGGGCGGGAGGCGGCAGTCGGCCCCCGGCTACCGGCCGTCATACGCTCCATGGCCGGTAGCGACAGGAATTTTACCGCGGTCGCAACCTTCTGTGAGGACGTCATCTCGCAGAAGGAGGCAGCGGAAAGGGTCCGGGAGGACGATCTCCACTCGGACCTAATTCGCCGCCGGCGAACCGGACGGCGGAGGCGCGCTTACAAGCGCCTCATGCCACCCTGAGTGTGGCCGTGGGTGGACGGGACGGGTTTTCCTCTCCACCCGCTATAGGGGCCCCCTGCGCGAGGAGGCGGCTTCCGCGTGTGCCTGGAGGTCTTTTAAACGGATGTGGTGCCCGCGCTTTGCGGGCGCAGGAGCTAGGAGGATTCCGGATGTCTTAAAAAAAGCTGTTCCCGGATCCCTCCTACTTAAGGCGCAGTACGGCACACTGTGTGGTTTTAGTCGGTTCGATTCCGACACACCGCCCCACCGAAAACCCCGGTGGGGTGACGGCCCGAGGGGGTTTCCACACGCATAAAAAAAAAAAAAAACGGTAGTGTCCTGGGAGGGGTTCTACCCCGCAACCACTTGATCGCAAGTCTTTAACCATTACGCTACCGCCGCTTCTTGAAAACATGAGATCCGGTTACATAAGTACTTTTTTCACTTATTTAAAATACAAACAATATAATTTATAGTCACAATTTATACAATGTTTTCTTTATCTACGTAATACGACGTTCAATATTTTGAACATTACTTTTACATTATAAATATTTGCGACTGCCTAATGAATATTTTAGATGATAATATTTACATATTCAAAAAGTTATGACACGGAAAACACTTTACGTTTTCGCTTGTTGTACTTCTTAGAAAACATTTCGGCATTGAAAATTTTCAGAATTATCATCTAATGGCTCTTCAAAGTAAATTATACGTCGTTTTATCAAAAATTGGAATATATTTTCTTATTTAAAAAGAATGTGAATTAACATAATTTGTTTTTGAAATTTTACCTCCATTTTATTAATTTTTTCCTTCTCCAGTCAAAGAGTCCACTTGACCATTTTAAAGTATCACCATTGAGTTCAATAGTTTACTCACTTTCCCAAGATCAAAATTTAAGTAAATTTGCACTAGCTTTTGTTAGCCTGGTAACATTCACGTATTCATTCCACTATGCTGTAGAATAAGATATGGCTCACAGTTAAAATACCTATATTTCGAATTACAACGCATTTTTATTTTTGAATAAATAGTAAAAAAAAATGCGCTGATTAAGAATTTCGATACCTGCCGTCTGGAGTGCAGTCATTGGTCTGGTCTGGAGGGCAGGCAAGTGGGGCGTAATTTTGTTTTCAACAATTTATTAGAAAAAAATGTCTTTTTTTTACATCTCGTGTGATATCTCGTTGTCAGTACGTTTTTCGGCATTTGTGCCCAAAGCATTTATGTTCTCCATTAAATTACCTACAAATTGAGACCTGTTCGAAGTCACTAAATGCTTTTGTTTGTATTGTATTGCAATGGTTAATATGCAACTTACAAATGAAACTACTCAAATTTCAACTGCATTTTTGTGTGTTTTTGACTGTGTTACGCAATATCTTCAACCAGCAATACAACAAAATACTTGCACTCTTTCATTGTCATACTAAAGAACGCCAAACGGGCAGTTTTAATGTGGTTTTTGCGTAGCTGTGGCTATGACCTGAAGGCTCGTTGTCTATGTACATGAGCTTATCGATTTTCAACGTTTTGATTTACTGACTCGTGAAAAATGATTACAGAATATTCCAGATGTTTTTTATTCATATGACCTCTGGATTGAACAATTCCATTATATGTAACCACAGTTGAACCTTCATGGAACAACGTCTGTGCTTGAATCATACTCGTACGTCAACTACATATTGAGCTTAGAGTTACATTTCTTCACAAATTGTTATTTATAGGTTATAAGGTACTCTAGCAGAGATAGTCTTACACCGAATGGAGTAATGTTTTTTATATTTTTTATTTTTCCACTATTGTTGAACACCACAAGCATGTGAAGTACAAAAAATGTAGAGATCTGTAAAAACCATTTTAAAACGTACCTTTAATGAAAATTTTATTTTTAATCTCGCTTTGCCTGATGAAATCGAATTTCATTATTTTGCAAAGCTTATTAAAACTCCCTGCCTTTATTAATGAACGTGTGTTATTTGTTGATGTTGTAAAGCTTCTTTTCACTGGTGTATTAATTATTAACATGTCTGCTACGATATAATATTATTAACATGTATACATCACATTATACTAATAAATTTTGGAATGTGCCAACAAACTTATAAAAATCTGAAAGTAGATAATGATTTATGGTCCACTTTTTGATTTTACAATAAAAGTAAAAAAAAAAGGCATAGTGAGAGTCGGACCAATAGTTTCTAAAGCAAGGCAAGAGAACCTAATTCCGCCTTATTCGGATAGCTAGAAGTCGTCAAAGCTGCATGTGATGACTCTTGAAAATGAGTTACAAACTTGGCTAAGAACTGGACTATAGTTCTTTCATCGAGTATTATCGTCCATTAATAAAAAATATGACCAAAAGTAGCCTCAGTAATAATGGAATTATTGAAACTTTTGTAGGACATTGACCTAACAGCCTGTTGCCCTTCTCCGATAGCTTACTCATGACTCTGATGTTACCCGTTGCTTTGTTATTTTTAAATTATTTTTCTTAGTTTCTTACAGGCTGATATTCCTAATATTTTGTATTCTGTGATATGACTTTTAGGTCATCGGCCAAATTTATATCATTTCACATCATGAAAATTGATATTTTGCTTGACATAATGAAGGTGAAGCTTATGTTCACTTTGTCGACTACAATAAAAACTAACCACACTTCACAAACTAAAACTTTTGTATCAGCTTACATTTATTTTATTTAAGGGTCATAAAAGGATTTTGTAAGTAATCAGGAAACCTAATTCCATTCATGTTTGTAGAAGAATGAAAGGGCAAAATATATAGTAGTAACTTTGCCAGAAGTTTATCTGTAGCATTACCTATAAATTAAACAATTTACTTAAAATTATTTGTTGAATGTGACTGTCAATGGATTACAGGTTTTATAATATTAATAGCTATCCTTGTACTGGCAGATAGAGTTGAAACGCGACTAGCATTATTTATTAATCTGAAAATGATAATTCAAAACAATGCACTGTCAATATAATTGCACTTTTGTTCTGAAAGTATGCTTATTCATATGTACCTCCATAGACGGAAATTTCCAGAATCCTTTCTTTTTCAAGTATATCAGTGTTTAGTATAATTGCTGTTACCTAAGACTTACTTAATGCTTTTGTTCACAGTTGCTCCTAAATGGAGCGAAGAACCTCAAAACTCGTCATTGCTTCTTGGTCGAGGTGGACACATATCTTGCAGCGCGAACGGTTACCCCCAACCTCAAACACACTGGTTAAAGAAAGATAGTAAGCATAATTTAAAATAAATGTTTTATCATACCATATAATACTTTTAATTACAAGTTTGTTAAAAATACTAGTTTTGTAATTTGAATATCTGTGGTCCGACACTAGTTTTCTCATATCGCAGTCTGCGGCTCGAAATCAATAGTTTGAACTACTTTCAGCTATGTTAGTTACAGTTACTATATCATCCTATTACCTAAACAGACCTTCGTGTAAATGTATTATTAATAGTTGTATAGGAAAGGTTTGTACTATTAGAAAATTGAAAATTTCATCTTACCCTCTATTTTATATGGCGTTTAGTTGATTTTAATTTTGCATATTTTTATATATTTTGTTTTATACTAGAGATCCTTTTAAACTAATATAGTAGAATGTGAACTTTTAAATATATTCTTATCTGATGACCCTCGTATCACTAAATTGCGGCAAACGTGTGTCGGATGTACCAACCGCAAACACGCCAGAAAACACGAATGCAATTTATTTATAAATGTTTTCCACAGACAGTGACAAAATTAAAACGCCTTTTCATCAATATTACAGCAAATTTATAGTTTCATTCGCAAAATAAATTACAGCTAAAACTCGGCTGGAGCAAATTAATTTCTATGAACTGTAGCGAATATTTTTCCTCACAAAAATGAATTGCAAAAATTATAATTCCTTTCGAGAAAACTTTTTAGCAATCCAACACCAATTTAAGTTTCATAAATTAGTATAAACTAAATCAGCTATATCAAATGCTGCCTCAGAAAAACCTTTATTCAACTTCTTACAAAGGCACCCTTATTTACATTCAGAAACATACTATAAAAAGAAACCCTTGACGTAACCAGAATTCGTCACCACATTTCCTCATCATCAGTGAAGATCATTTGTTTTGCTCTTAAACCGAGGTTTTAAATAACTATATACTTATATCTCCACTACACCTATATGTGTAGCATGAAAATTTCCTCTGTTGATTTTCTCATGATTAGTACCATCTCTGTTCATAATACCAAGAAGACCAGGTTCTTTGTATTCGAGTACTCTAGTATTATTAGCATTGTATTTAAAAGTACTTTGTTAGGAAATAAGGTTTCTATAGTATTTACCTAATCAAATATTTCAGTTGTATCAGAGAGTTGGAGACCAGTACTTGAAGTGGCTGGTGGTGGAGTTCTAAGTCTTTCCAATGGATCTCTAATATTTGATTCTGTGGCGTTATCCGATGCTGGACTGTACACGTGCCATGTTGAGAACGGAGTGGGAGAAGCACTTAGCAAAACTGTGTGGATCTCTGTTAATAGTAAGTCAACATAGTGTACCGATAAATAAATGATCCGTCCAAATGAAGGCGGTTTTAGTTTCTAAAAATAAAAATTAACAAGTACGTGTAGCACTTTTACTTTAATATTTGTACGTACCTTTTACAAACTAAATTAAATGGATTGTTGAGATTTTATAATTACTGGGTATTATAAATCTCATTAGCTTACTGAAATTCATACATTATTATTAAAGTAAAGGGTAACGGGACCGTAGACCTAAATACTTGTCATTAATTTCAACATGACGCCTACACGCGTTCCTGAGAAAAAGGTTTTGACAAACGGGTAAATAGACAGAAGGAAAAATATGGTACATTACAGAAAATAGTTTTTATCATAAAGAAGGTTGAGTGTCATATTTATGGAATATTTTGACGAGTAAAACATTGTTTTTTATTCTGTTAAAACTATAATTCAGAACTACATTTGTGTATAGTATGTATATAATATATTCATACTATACACAAGTGAGTAGTTCTCCTCAAGTATTAATATATATTATATTATAATATATATTAATACGCATCTCAATCAATTTGCAATCAAAAATTCTCAATCTTTGTATGCAGTTTTCAAGACTGAAAACGCGCACAGATAGGAATTTGGAATATTTAAAATTTAAATGTAGAAGAAGTGCAGACAGCTAAAGTCTTTAAACAATCTCTCTCTCTTTCTCTCTCTCTAGATCTGCAGTTTTAATAAAATAAGTACTTACTTGCCTAATTTTATCTACATAACCAAGTTTACGAGACATCTTGTTAAATCTTCATGATTAACCCTTCAACAGCAATACATAATTCAAAGCCTACATCTAGCAAAGTAATAGTAATTTAGCATGGACTTAAGCAATACCCAGTAATGTAATTTCTCTTTGACATGAAATTTGAAACTCCTAAATTTAATTGTCCTAAAGTTTGGGTAAATAAATAATGATCTTTGAACGTCGAGTACGAATATATTTCAGTTTCTGGGAAGATCAAACGTTTCTCAACCCTAAAGGAATTTTTTCCCCTATATTTTTAACACTAGCAAGAATTCAAGCATCTTTGCCTTAGGTTGCAATTTATTTAAAAAGCAAGTATCCGATTGCTTCTAACTTAGTATGTCTTATGTTTTTTTATTTCCCATTTAGTGAAAAACACACTGTACTTTAAAAGGTTATGCTAGGATTTCAGAGTTGTATAGGAGAATTCTTTGAATAGTGAAAAGGATTAAACATTTTATATTGATGATGAACATGAAATTATGATAAATTATTATACATCGAAAGTGACATTATGACATTATTATTTACTAATAAAGTTAAAGTTTTGTAAATTTATAAGTAAATCATATCAATGGTTTTGATGGAATGTCCGGACTTTTTTGAATATAAAAAAATATGAACAAATTTTCATTCAAAATTTATAAAACCTCGTTTAGAAATGATCCTTCGACAAGACCAGGGTTTTTTGTTACATTTGTATATATGACTTCCATAAGTTGTATATGTAATGAGATTTTCCTTCACGCTCTTTTCCTACAAAGGGGGTCTACTCATATTGTGAAGCTCGAGAATCAATGCTCAAAGAAATCAGAAACCCACTGAATATTAAGCTAAGCATTATTATTACAATTACTAAACTAAGGGAAACAGACACTACAGATAATTGGTTTTGAATAATTTGAACTAATAAGTCTCATGAGATTTGATATCTGGCAATACTAACTGATCTCGATACTGTTGTTATGTAACATTTTAGTTAGTTTCTATCGATAAAGAGAGAAGTAAAGTATTTCATATAATATGCAATAAACTGTGATTGAATGAGAAGATTCGACTCTAAGAGGTAATTTATTTTTCAGAACCAGTAACATTTGACGTTCTTTCAAGAAATTTGACTGCAAAGCTTGGTCAGCATGTTACTATAGAATGTCAAGCAAAAGGAGATGATCCTATAAGAATAATGTGGACACGAAATGGAAAACCAATCAACCCATTAACACAGAGGTAAAACAAGAGTGAAGTATTGACAGCAAAACATGCGCAGTAGGACAGTTTACCAAGAACTATAAACCTTTTTTTTTATGGTATAGGGGGCAAACGAGCAGACGGGTCACCTGATGGTAAATGACTACGCCGCCCATAGGCACCTGTAACTCAAGAGTCACAAGTGCGTTGCCGCCCTTTAAGGTGGGAGTAGGGGGAGAGGGGGAAAATTGGAAGAGGGGTGAAGGGATGGTTAGGGCCTCCTGTAACCTCACTCATTGCATTGCTTCACTGCCGGTTTTCTGTGAGGCTTTGGTATCGAGCGGAGTCGAGCTGGCCCATACGTGCCGAAGCATGGCTCTCCTACGTTATACCTTTATTTTATATTCAACAATTATTGTATTATGTAAAGAAAAAAAAAACTCTCTTTTACAAAAAAATCGATACATATTAAATGTAGTTTTTTTTATACTGTATTTTGTTCTAGAGTAAAAATATCCGAAGCAAAAACAGAAGATGGTATGACAAGTATACTAGAACTACTGCAAACTGAAACTAGTGACGGTGCCTTATATCAGTGTAGAGCTGGCAATCCATTTGGAGCTGACGTGTTCAGCGTACATCTAACTATACTAGGTATGATTAATTTATTAACCAAGCACTGCCATACTCCTTATGTGGATCTTCTATCCAGTTTAATGAATTAGTGCAGAACTTCCACACATCACTACAAGATATTATATTATTATTTTTACATATATAAACAAAAAAGTATTTATTTAGTTTAAAATGTGTACTATAGTATAAGTAAACCTTCTGAAAATTTAATTGAATTATTTAAGTTACATATTTTCAAAATATTTCCCATGAGTGAGTCTCATAATAAATCGTTACGCGTCGCTGAAATGAAATGAATTATGTCCCTACTGACCTGACCTGCATATTATGTTCTCTAAACAGAATCATTTGTGTCAATAGGATGCACACTTAGCACACAATTATTTACTATTAAAAAAATGCCTTTTAGGCGATTATGGGGTTCTAATAAAAACGTTGTAATGCTTTTACTAATATCCAGTCTTTAGTATTAAAATCAAATATAACATACTTTCCTTCACCTTAATGAACAGAACTATGTAATACAGTCCAACCTACAAAAATCATTAACATTATGTTATCAATTCTAATCATCATTATTTGGTAGCAGCATCATACATAATACTACCACATATTAAGTGTTGCCACTACTAACGTCCCGGTCTCTTGCCAAATGTGGTAATTACGCGTAATAGAGTATGCCGATATCGTTCCGGAATAATTTACTCGAGTCTTCGAGATACTGACATTTACTAATGAAGATTGCTGGAAATTTAATTCATGACCTCATTTAGTAGCGTTGCAGACCTTGCAGCTGCACATCTCTATTTCAATACACTAGTTTTTTTATACACAGCTTCATAACTAATATCAAATAATTTGAAATTGTGGCAGAAATTAAATTGTGTAACTTGTTAGTGGTCACGCTATTTTAATTTTTAGAACCACCAACGCCACCATCAGATCTATCTGTAGACTCCATAAAGAGCAGATCGGTTAAGTTGTCTTGGAGAGATATGGCAAGGTCTCTTGCTCAATACTATAGTCTGCAGATAACCAGCAGTCAAAGATTATCCTGGAACAGTGCCAAAGTTATCAATATTACCAGGTAAGTTGTTAATATTTTTGTTAGTTTATCTATTTTCGGAATTAGACAGTATGGAATTAAGGAACCACAAGCTACTTGTTTTTTAAGGTATTATGTTATTAGTTATTACAAAATGATGCGGTCATATTTTGGGTATATATTTTTTTTTCTCGGGTTTCCTCGTGACGGGTTTTCGGAAAATAATTGATAATACAGAAACCTGTTGAAAATATTTCGTTAGAAAGAATACTCCTTTTTTTATCGTGTGGAAACCCCCTCGGATCATCACTCCACTGGGGCTGCCAGTGAAGTGGTATGTATGTACGGAATCGAACCGACTAAAACCACACGGTGTTCTGTCATAAATAAGTCTATTGTAAGGGACTCGGGTATATCCTAAGAAGGAAGTCCCCGAGAACCCTGGCAGATCAATACCAAAGTGTAATTCTATTACTAATTTATTTTTTATCGTATATATTAATACTAAAGTACCTCTTGGACTATTGTAGACTATGACCATGTCAACTCTCGTCTTTTTAACCGACTTCAAAAAGGAGGAGGTTCTCAATTCGACTGTTTTTCTTTGTGTGTATGTTACGCCATATCTTCGCCATTTGTCAACCGATTTAAGTTAGAAGGGAAAGTTAAGAAGTGAAAAGTACAGCTTTTCACAAAATTTATAATGATTAAGGCGCATTGAAGTCGGTGATCCTTTTATGGTAAGTCTAGTGGTTAGTGACCCTGACTGCTGAACCAGAGGTCGTGGGTTCGATTCGCACCCAGGACAAATAATTGTGTGATTAGCATGATCATTTGTTCTGTGTCGGGGTGTAATTTATCTTTAATATAATAATGATAATAAAATTCTTTATTGTAACAAAAGGTGCATACAATTCAAGTGCAAGCCGTCATTCCCAAACTAGCGTTAGCTGTATTGGGAATCAGTTCCTTCCCAAAAAAAATTATACAAAAACTTGTTACTATAAACATGTGGAACATACTTAGTTTGAAACAACTTTAATGGTAGTGTTCGCTCTTCGATCATTCAATTTGGCGCGGATAGTATACCCCGCTATCTCGACCAATGGGCGTCCGCGTTACCGCGCTGCGATTGGCGTGAGCGTGAGACTACGAAGACAGCGCCACCAACCGGAAAAAAAGTAGTATCGAAACAAAAACCGCGCGAGAGAGGACGACGAAAAACTGTCTTCGAAAGTTGCCCTTTTTTAAGTTTTAACTGTAATTGGGGGGTTACCGGTGATCACCGTGTGTTCATTGAGCTCAGACAATCTACAGTGAAGTGCAGTCGTGCCAGCCACCTTAGCCAAGAAATCACGCAGCCTCAAGCCTTGGACGTTCCAGCGGACAGGTTAGTGGGTTTTCTACTTCGCGCTGAATTTGTTGGTGATCGAAGGGGAGAGACGTTCTCTCTAGGCATCTCCGTGAGAGCCTCAGTTAGTCCTCTTTTCGTTAAATCTCAAATACAGTCCATTTCTCTTAGTGTTCGTAACATTCACACGTGGTTGTCGTACACCACATTTTCTGGTCCTTCGAGCCGGATTAGACTTTGTCTATCAGAATACCTATTTGTCTTGCGTAGTAGGTCGTACTTACTATAAAAATACCTAATTTCATTCAATACTGTAGTGGGAAACAGTTGCGAGAAGGCACCCGGGCGAGTCCATTCCGTTGGTGGCCACGGTATTTTAAATTTTGTCATAGAATAATCTTTATTTCCCTTTTAAAAGCGGGTAAGGCCATTTTTTGAATTTGGAGTACAATGGCTACCGAATTACAAATCAAATTAAAAACATTAATTTTCCAAAAGGAATATTTATTTACAAAATTACAAAGAGTTTATGATTTTTCACAGTCGGTGTCAACGAAATTTATACCAGAATATTTAGCACAATTTGCCGAGTTAGAAAACGTAAGAACTCGATTTGAACAAACTATTCTAGAAATAATGCAAATTGAATTGCAATTAAAACCCGACTCTAAGCTTACTACAAAAGAGTTAGATTCGTTTGATACATTGTACTCAGCCTGTAGGGTGGTATCATTAAAATATAAATCAGATGCTCATTCTTCTAAGAAAAAGACTTCTGAACAAATTAGGCCTTCTTTACCTAAATTACATTTATTTGAATTCGACGGCCAGTTCGAAAACTGGACCACCTTTTATGATACATTTCTTTCGTTAGTACACGAACGGGATTTCGAGGATATTGATAAATTCCATTACTTGTTGTCATGTGTTAAAGGCCCAGCATTAAATATTGTAAAGAAATTACCGATTACCGCTACGAATTACCCACTTGTTTGGCAGAGTTTGGTCGATAAATATCAAGATACTCGGGCGTTAGTAGGTAGGTATCTCGATAAAATATTACTATTTACGCCGCTGGTTAAAACTACCTCTGCCAGCTTGAATCAGTTTATCGAAACATTCGATCACTCATGGAAGGCAATTGAGGCTTTAAAAGTTGAGAATTTGGGGGATTATTTAATCTGTCATTTAGCATTACGCGCTTTAGATATCAACACTAGAAAATTATTTGAGGAAAGTCACGATCAAGACACATTACCGACTTTCGCAGAATTAACATCTTTTGTCAATAATCAAATTAAAGTACTTGACCGAACGTATCTTTCTCCAACTGTTCCGGTATCAACGGAACGTAAACAAAATTATGTTAATAATAAAAATAACTTTTCTAGCAATAATTATAAATCACGTTCGGTGCCTTCAAAGGGAGTTTTTTCAGTGTCGACCGTGTCGAACAACAATAATAAAACTGGTTACCAAAGTAAATTAATTTGTCCTCATTGTGATAAAAATCACATGATTTATAGATGTGAATCATTTCGCAACTTATCGGTGGACGCAAGGATTGACCGTGTCAATTCCTTAAAATTATGCACTAATTGTCTAAAGGCTAATCATGATGTCTCTTCCTGTAAAAGTACAATGAGTTGTGGGGTATGTTCGCGACTTCATCACTATTTATTACACAGAGGTACGAGCGCGCCGACCGTGTCGCGCGCACCCGATTGTCCGTCCCTGTCACGCGCGCACGCGCAGCCAGCACTTGCACCTGAGAGCTCCGACACACAGCTAGTTCTACACAGTGTAGGTGGAATGCCCGCTAGCGGTGTAGTGTTAGGTACGGCGTGCTTATACATTACGGACAGTTGTATGAACTATCAAGATTGCCGTGCAATACTTGACTCGGGCGCACAGTGTTCGTTTATTACAACGGACTGCGCCCAACGTTTGGGATTACCGCGTAAACCTTGCCCTTATACTATTTATGGCCTTGGGGGTGAACCTGTAAAAAATCAGGGGATGATAACTTGCACTATTGAACCGCGTAACTTGAACCGTGCTCCAGTTATCTTAGATATGGTAGTAATTAGCACAGTATCGGGAGATATGCCTAACGTAACATTCCCGTCAACCGTTATTGACGAATATAAACAATTCAACTTAGCGGATCCGTTTTATTACAGACGTGCTCGTATAGACCTGTTACTGGGTAATGACATTGTTTCCGAATTAATAATAAATAAACCTATAACGATAAAGCCGGATATTCCGCAAGTTATAGAAACGGTTTTCGGTTTTATGGTGAGTGGAAGATTGTCTTGCCTTGGTACTAATATAAATAAAATTTCACATTTATCCTTTTCAATCCAGGAGGAAGATAAACTTGATGTGACACTGCGGAGGTTTTGGGAGATAGAGGAAGTACCCTGTACGCCCCCTATTAACCCTCTCGACCAAATCGCAGAGGATATTTTCGTAAAATATCACCGTCGCGAATCTGATGGACGGTACGAGGTACCTTTACCACTCAAATCAGACCACCACCTTTTAGGTGACTCGTTGATGATGGCTGAGCGACGTTTGCGTTACACTGAGCGTAAGCTTATGAAAGCACCGGCTTTACTTACCGCTTATTCGGATTTCATGCGGGAATATGAGACGCTGGGTCACATGGAGGTGTATCGTGGTACTGAACCCAGTAAATATGTCATTCCGCACCACAGTATATTGCGTCCGGGCAGTACGTCGACTCCGTTAAGGGTAGTGTTCGATGCATCGGCCAAGTCGAGTAATAACGTCTCACTTAATGATGTTCTATTAACCGGTCCAAAACTATACCGTGATATAGTTGCAATAATATTAAATTTCAGACTTTTTGAATTTTGTCTAGTAAGTGACATATGTAAAATGTATCGCGCTATTAATTTACGAAAAAGTGATCGTAGCTTCCAACACATTTTGTACCGTGGTTCTCAGTCTGAACTGATACAGACCTACGAATTGAAAACTGTTACGTATGGACTTAGTTGTTCGCCTTTTCTTGCGATACGCACCTTGTTACAGTTAGCCGATGATGAGGGGGAACATTTTAAATTGGCGCAACAAGTTTTACGGGAAGGAGTGTACATGGATGACATCTTATACTCCATGCCTAGGTTGGACTCGGCCTGTACGTTACAGGACGAATTGATTGCTTTACTGAGTCGCGGAGGTTTTCAACTTAAGAAGTGGGCGAGTAATACCACTGAGTTACTACAAAGAATTCCCGTAGAGCATCGTGAGTGTCCCATTGACTTCATGAAAGACGATAACGAGTATACTATCAAGGTATTAGGTTTGCATTGGGTACCATTGTCCGACCGTTTTTATTTTAATGTAAATGCCACTAGTCACGTGAATACCAAACGTTCCGTTCTAAAACTATTAGCATCCATCTATGATCCCGTAGGTTTTATTTCTCCTTGTCTGTTTGTAGCTAAAGAGATTATGCAAGACCTGTGGAAGCTCGGGATAGGTTGGGACGAGCAGCTACCACCATCCGCTGCCAAGCGTTGGTCGGATTTTATTAGTGAGCTGCCGTGCTTGTCTCACATTCACATTGAGAGACATATGCTGTTACCAGGCCAATCAGAGTGTGAATTGGTTGGTTTCTGTGATGCTTCGTCTCGTGGGTACGCTGCGTGTGTCTATGTGATTAGTCGCAATGATACGGGTTATACCAAAGTACGCTTGGTAACAGCCAAATCAAAAGTCGCGCCGCTCAAACCACTGACTATCCCGCGGTTAGAACTGATGGCAGCTTTACTGCTTAGTAAATTAATAAAATATACTTCTAGTAATTTAAACCGCGTTACAATCACTCAGATTACCGCGCTCACGGACTCGACAATCGTATTGTCTTGGCTTCAGATTGAAACTTATAAATTAAAAACGTTCGTTTGTAACCGTGTTGCACAGATAACAGAGATTCTTTCCCCAAGACATTGGAAACACGTAAATAGCGAACAGAACATGGCTGATGTATGTTCTCGCGGTGCTAGCCCTGCACAGCTAGTGGCCTGCAGCGCTAAGTGGTTATTAGGGCCTGACTGGTTGCGTGAAAGTCGTGACAGGTGGCCAGTGACCTCGTACGTCACCGTTAACTTATCCGAGGTTGACGAATTAAAAATTAATACAATTATGTCGTTCGTAACGACTACTAACTCTCCACAAGTTACTGAATCTAAAATAGAATTTTGTGAAAGAATATTTCAACAGTTTTCTTCTTATTTTAAATTACAGCGTTGTTTCGCGAGAATTCTGAGATGGAGGTATAAATCTCAAGACTCAGTAGAGTCTTCCATAATCACTACGTTCGAATTGAACCGTGCACAGGACGTTCTTGTAAAAATGGTGCAATCGGCGTACTTTGAAATAGAAATTGAAAAAATATTAAAAGGTCAAGCTTACATCCCTTCATTAAAAAAATTGTCTCCTTTTTTAGACAATCTAGGATTCCTCAGGGTGGGGGGTAGACTCTGTCGGGCAGAGCTACCTTATACTAGCAAACATCCGCGACTCTTACCAAAAGAAAGTAGATTCACTATATTACTAATTAATTATTTTCACATTAAATATCTACATGCAGGGCCGCGAACATTACAAAACATCTTAAATCAAAATTTTTGGATTCTAGCTGCTCGTCGCATTATTCGGTCGGTATTGTCGAAATGTAAGATTTGTCATCGGTGCAGACCGTGTCTGGCACAGCCGAAGATGGCCCCATTACCTGCCACGCGCTTACTTCCTAATAAAGTTTTCGAGCACGTCGGTGTTGACCTAGGCGGTCCATTTTTTATAAAGGATAGTTTACTGCGCAACGCGAAAGTAAGCCGTGCCTACGTAGCGTTATTTATATGTTTTTCCACAAAAGCGGTACATTTAGAGATTCTGTCAGCGTTGTCCGCAGAATGTTTTCTGGCCGCTCTAGACCGTTTTGTCTCTCGTCGAGGTCTCTGTTCGTTTCTTTATTCTGACTGCGGTACTAACTTCATAGCCAGTAGTAAACATCTAACTGAAGTCCATAAATTTCTGAGTGATCGATATGTAAAAGATAGAGTGATTGAAGGTTGCAGTAGTAGGCAGATCGTTTGGAATTTTAACCCCCCAAGCGCGCCCCACATGGGTGGACTTTGGGAGGCCGGTATAAAATCGGTAAAGTACCATCTAGTGCGAGTGGTAGGCGAGAAATCCTTAACATTTGAAGAACTCGCCACCGTGTTCTGTAAAATAGAAGCCATATTAAACTCGCGCCCATTGTGTCCTTTGCCAGCTAGCGATGATCCTGGCGATTGTAATGTTCTTACTGCGGGACACTTTCTGATAGGAAAAGGTTTGGTATCGGTACCTGAGTACAATGTTGAGGACATTGCGATAAATAGATTGTCACGTTGGCAATATCTACAGAAGTGCTCTCAAATGTTCTGGCGTAGATGGAAGGGAGAGTATTTAAATACTCTACAGCAAAGAGCAAAATGGTTCACCTCGAAAGGGGAAATTAAAGTCGGCGATATTGTATTAGTAAAAACGGATAACGTACCTCCTTGCAACTGGCCACTGGCTCGTATTGAAGAAGTCCATCCTGGTGAGGATGGCATCATCCGCTGTGTAACTATTCGTACTCAAAAGAATCTCCTTAAGAGACCAGTTAACAAATTGAGTCCCTTGCCCTATATAAATTAGTGTACGTAAAGAATTCCATTCCCTTAGTTTAAGTGACACTTTTTCTTAAAAAAAAAAAAAAATTTTTTTTTTGGCATTCGTAATGCCACTCTCCAGTTAAACTTTAGTTTACCTTTTTTTTCATTATAGTTTTATTATTTTCCCTGATCCCGTGGATCTTTTCTTTAAATTATCGATTCCTTCTAGCCCTGCTTCAGTTTAGGTAGGGAAACCATCAATATGGTTTCGGTGGGGGGTGTTCGCTCTTCGATCATTCAATTTGGCGCGGATAGTATACCCCGCTATCTCGACCAATGGGCGTCCGCGTTACCGCGCTGCGATTGGCGTGAGCGTGAGACTACGAAGACAGCGCCACCAACCGGAAAAAAAGTAGTATCGAAACAAAAACCGCGCGAGAGAGGACGACGAAAAACTGTCTTCGAAAGTTGCCCTTTTTTAAGTTTTAACTGTAATTGGGGGGTTACCGGTGATCACCGTGTGTTCATTGAGCTCAGACAATCTACAGTGAAGTGCAGTCGTGCCAGCCACCTTAGCCAAGAAATCACGCAGCCTCAAGCCTTGGACGTTCCAGCGGACAGGTTAGTGGGTTTTCTACTTCGCGCTGAATTTGTTGGTGATCGAAGGGGAGAGACGTTCTCTCTAGGCATCTCCGTGAGAGCCTCAGTTAGTCCTCTTTTCGTTAAATCTCAAATACAGTCCATTTCTCTTAGTGTTCGTAACATTCACACGTGGTTGTCGTACACCACAGGTAGAGTTTGTTAACTTTGCGCGCGCGTGTGTGTGTGTATGTGTGTGTGTGTGTGTGTGTGCCTGTGCTTGCGTGCGTTCGTGTGTGTGTATGTATGTATGTGTATTGAAAGTATGTTTGAAATTTAAGTAACATCGTTACAAGCAATAGACTCTCCACTTCATCATAGCCAAAACGCTTAAGCTATATTGTAATTATGTTTTTAATTTGGTAGTTTGATAGGTGTTTGGTTTTGTACAACAAATTAAGTTTATTGTATAATCTAGGTACAATGTTACTATATTGCTGTCTCGCAAAAGTAATTTTATGTATATGTATGTATTTAGAAATATATAAGTATGTTTATTAGCAGTCTGGTTACCATAGTACAGGTTCTGCCTAGTTTGGGATCAGACGGCCGTGTGTGAGATGTGTGAAATTATTAATTATATTTTATACAGATTTAAACTTTATGAGCGTCTGATAAATCTGACTGGCTTGTTGGCCTAGTGGTTAGTGACCCTGACTGCTATGCTTATAGGTCATGGGTTCGATTCCCACCTGAGCCTGGGTGTTCTTTGTGTCCGTTGTTTGTATGTTTGTAGAGTCCCCCGCGACACAGGAGTAATTTCTAATGCGGGAGTTTTCGTTAAAAAAAAAAAAGAATAGGCGGCATAATGCCTAAGGCTTTCTCTATCAAGATTTTTGTATCATAAAACGACCGTATATCAAACATAAAAAAAAGCTTCACAATTTTAAGACTTTATTGATGAGATATTTCTTCAGACTCTTTAATTAGGTTTAAACACTTTTATCGTTCAAAAGTTGTTCACTCGTATGAGAACGTAAGAGTTATTCATGAATATGCAAATTGTAAAGACGCAGTAAAATAATAACGGTAGCTTATTCTGTCTGTTCCGGGGTAATATTGTTGTTCTTATAATAAGCTTTTAACTTAAAATATCTTTATGAAAACATTAACTTTCAACGATCAAAGCTACTTTTCTTACATTTTATATTTTTCCTCAAGATTCTTTGCACAATGGAAAAGAAATTTGTTTTAAAATACTGTTGGCAAAAAAGTAATTTACCAAATACTTTTGCAAAGTCAAAAGTATATACTATGTTTAATAAACAAACTTATAGCTACGTATAACAGTATATATAGTATGTTATTTGCCTCGGCGAAAAATGTTGCGTTTTGACTCCCCTATGTCCGCCCTCTTCCATTTGGGGTCCATTCGGACGGTACGGGGGGTTCAGTATTACTTCAAGACCCAAATTACCATTAACTAACTGGATGGCAGTTACCTTTCCGATCCAAATTTGACGTGCCATTGCATTAACGATATGACATATTTTATATCACAGTTTTTAAACTTTCGCGACTTTGACACATATTGGATGGGTCGGATAACCAAAAAAATTATTATACCTTTAAATATTTTATTTTTTAAGTCCCGAGTTACACATCTAATAAATATCATATCTACATTATCATCTGCAATATAATTAGATCACTGAATTGTGTCACTCATTAATTTATTGCCTATCGTATGGACAAAATACTGCAACCATCATTCGGTTTCAGCACCTGTAAAACTGAAAGAGTGTTGTATTTCAAAGAAGCTATAATAACCATAATAAAAAATATATTTAATAAAATTGTAACAAAGTCAATAAGGTCCCTTATTGACTTTGTTACAATTTACAAGTACGAGTGTAGTACGAGTCTTTACTTGTAAAACTAATTAATAGACGTAGCCTTATGTACTACCATCAATTCAAAATTTTAATTAAAATCATCTCTTTGTAATTTCTGAACCTCCGTGACCTAGACTGTAATGTATAGACCTCCCGTACGTGGTTGGATTTCCGGATCGCGCGGTGCCAAGTTTTTCCGCTGAAAAACCTTAGTTGCAGTTCCAGATTTTAGAAATGTGTCCAAAACATACCACCGACAAGGGACGTACATAAATAATATAGATTTGAAATACAGATATTCGTATGTCATCTAATCACCCATTAAAGATATGTAGTCAAAAGGTGGGTATCACCAAACCTCTTGGGATAAATCTATTCTAGAAGTCAATGTTTTGAAAGAAGAAAAGTTACTTCATCGTGCTCGCATCGACGATCGAACGATTCACATAATAAGAGCACAATTCTTTATAAATGCATACACTAAATACAAGCTGTACATGTATGTACTTACTTCCATCTAAATTTTCTTGACATTTTGGTCGTAAGTGAGTAACATACAATTATAAATTTTATTAACTTTTCATAATAACAATAAATATAAATTTATAGAAGGTATAAAATAAACAGGACAATTTAAAATCAAAAGCGTGTTTTAAAAGTTAAAATTGATTTATTTCTATCTCACAATCCGCAATCTTTTATTATTTCACTATTAAGTTTTAATTTGCTGAAAAGATATCTACATTTTACTTTTTAATTATGATTTAGATTAGGCGAAATACGTCACATCATCGAAGTAGAAGATTTACTGCCAGCGACTAGTTACACCGCAAGAGTGGCTGGCGGTAACCAAGCCGATCTGAGTCATTATTCCACCCCAGTCAGATTTACAACTACTGAAGAAGGTAAGAAGTTTCATTGATTATGACTTTGGAAAAATTATTTAATAACGAATTAATGAGAAAAATAGGACTTTATAGAAACTTTATCATATGGTTTATAGACAGTGCAAACATTTAAGTAATCCCGAGTCTAGTTAAGACATCGGTATTTATTGCTTAGCACTAAACAAACATTAATCTTTTTTGAAAATAATGTCCTCTTTAACATTGAGCATAACATTACGGTCAATCTTCAACTGCTAATGTAGTTGAAAAAACATAATAATATCTGATGTAACTGCAAATTGCAAATTCACGTATATAGTTATATACCACAACAAATTTCATAATTTTAGGTTAGTTCTGGATACATTTTGAAAAACCCCAGCTATTTATTTTTGACCGTAGACCTAAGTAAGTATTTCTCAGTCATTGATATGACTGAGAAATACTTTATGTAGTCATATCAATGACTGAGAAATACTTTATTTAAATTCGAGTACGAAACAAGATCGTACTCTAAATATGTTTTATTATGTAGTACACGAATTTCATAAACTGTTATAGTGAACTATACATGTTTGATATCGACACAATTGCCAAACTTGGCAGCAAAATTATTGACCTCATAATCGTTATTAGCGTTATAGATGTTTACAGTTGCCAATACCATTTATGATGGCGTTTAATATTAGTTCTATGTTTCATGTAATACTCGAGTTTAATAGTTGTGTTTCGTGGTTTATGTATCTCCTTTTGGGAAATGCCAGAGGTTTTTTTTGTTTACATGTATTTATAGTCCTTGAACCCAAGAGCTTCTTTTTTAATAATTACCTACAAGGTAAAACTTAGCCAACCTATTTGTATTACTGAGTGGGACAAGTTTTTCACGTGCCAAGTCAGAAATAGGCAGAATTTTTACTCCCTCGCCCTGTAAACACGTTAATTTATATGTATATTTTTATACATATATAGATAGTATGTTTTATTACGGTAGTATGTTTATTTGGTGCTGTATACTTAGGGTCATAGGTTTTTCCATAGGCATAAGAATAATGTTAGTAGTTCAATTAAAACGTCTGGTGTTAAAATTTTTGTATGTCGTAGTAATCATTTACCGTGAAGTAGTCAGGAACACAAGTAATGCAGTTAATCAATTGTTTTAGAGTACTTCAATAAGCAGATAGTTTCGATACAAGCAGACATTTGTGCTGTACCATTACTAATACTCACAGCGATTCATCGTCAATTTTTACTGTATTTCGGTTCTATATCTATGGTCTTGTACTGTATCAATGTGTTATTTATCTGTTTATATCTTTGCAGTACAAATTATTTCTTATTTTAGTAATCATATTTTTTTCACTAGCACCATCATCGCCACCTCTTGGAGTACAACTGGAGCAAACAGAGTCACCCGGAGAACTCAAAGTGAGATGGTTACCACCTCCGGCAGACAGCCATAATGGACTTATACTGGGCTACCGACTAAAAGCTGTACCGCAATTAATAGGATTAAAGGGTAAGATTACAGGATTCTGACCTTAATTTATCACAAACAGAATACTAAATAACATATTTTTTTGTGTTTTAGAAACAGAAGAAACGAGTGACAAAACGATAAAAACTGCGTCTCTATATGCCAAACAAGAAACCATAATTACTGGATTACTCAAAGGAGTCAGGTATATAAATATAATTAACATAAAATATAACTAAAATCAGGAAAACTACTAGTCACAAAAACGTCAAATAAATCATTAAATCAATGGTATCGGTGGTGGTTGGTAATTATATTTTAATATTACCTGATTTCTTTCACAGGTACGCAGTATCTGTAGCAGCATTTAACAGCGCTGGTTCAGGACCATACTCAGTCCCCTTGTTTCAGGACACGAGAGAAGGAGGTAAACAATATACATTTAACCATAAATTATCTACAAACTTAACTATAATTTTTACCTACTACTTGACAATTTAAGTAAATTTTTGACGAGTACTTATTTTTAGGATGATGGTATCATTAAAACTGGGTATCTATTTGATCATGTCAAACGTAAACACATGGATCTCGAGTATGACATTTAGGTTGTAGGTAGTATGTACTGTAGTATTTAATCACGTTTCGGAATATACTAATCTGGGACGTATTACACAGTATTTTCTAGATCCAAAATTAAAAAAAGCATATTTAGATACATTATTTTATAAATTTACACATGTTCCGAACAAAAACATCCAGAACAAGGCTAATTGTTATGACGCATAATATTTCATCGAAATTCTAGTTCTATGTTTCTTTTCCATAAAATTAAATAATTTCATTATTTCTGTAATGCAGTGGGGGGGGGGGTTCTTTAAAGTCTTCCAATTAAGAGTAAGGTGCATCCAGAAATAGAAATACTTGTTATATTCTTTTTACGTAAAAAGTGGTCTGTTTTGTGATTATTCATCACTCGTTAATTATATTTCTTTGTTATAAACCCAACCCTCTAAATCTGTAATTAGCCAGTGCTGATAAGCTAATGTCCTTCACGAACATTATCACACTGTTCATGGCGGGTTTCTGCAGAATTTTATCTTACATCAACTATGTAAATTGCGGAAACTTTGCCAGAACAAACTTAGACCCGTAAAGCTTTATCGTCTACATTAGCATTTGAAACTTTTATGTTGTTGTTATAATTACTCTTAACCTTTGCACCTTTTGTTAGCCTTACTTTAAGTTAATTATATTGTTAGGTTTCTTCGAGTAACTTTATCGTTGAAGAACGTTTAGCTATGTCTTATTCGCCTACATTTTAGAACGGTGATCATAATTTGGGGGGTCTAGTTATAAATGTTTATCTTTGAATATATATTCTTTTGTGCTAATCTCAACATATATTTATACATGCACACATACCTATATTTAATTTTCAGAGTTTTACCACTATTATTTGTGTTACACTGACTGACACTGAGTTTATGCCATTAAAAACTTTTCAAATTTCCAGCAAGCAGATTTTAAAATTATTCATTTTATGGAGCAATCTATGAAACACAATAATATTTTTTCTTGCTGTATTTTGTTGTTTTAACGTAGTGTTGCACTACTGCCATCTGTGAACATACAGCCTCTCTAAAAACACGTGTTCGTGTTTTGCTGACTTACGAGTATTACGAACGTTGCTTTCCTAACTAACCAGCTTAATATAAGTATCCGGTCTTTTTAAATTGACTTCAATTTCTTCAAAATCATTTTCCTAAGTAAAGTAAAAACATCAAGAGCGTCAGATTATGTCCATATAATAAGTTTTAAGATTAACTGAAACGGAAAGGGCGAAAGTTTAGGCACTTAGCTGTTATCATCCCGGCCTTTTCCTCTTTTTTGGACGAGGTCAGATAACTCACATTTTTCTTTACTTACTTTATATAAACAGTTACAAGAACACCTGCCTGCTATTAGGAAATCTAAAGATAAATTTTGATAAAAATTATAAAAAATTATTGAAAACCTGAAATATTTGGTAAGGAATGTTTAATACATATATTTTGTTTCACACAATAAGCTATGTATGACAACAAAGGCACTTTAATATCTTAAGGAAGCCCATTGCAAAAATAATCACAGGCTCAAATTTCCCGTTGACAAAATAAAATGCTTTATTTAGGCATGTTGAAGAGGTTGATGAAATGTTAAGTTATTAATTACCAGCTTTTTTGTTTGTACGCTTACAAAAGCCATTAGCTTAATACATTTTTTGTGTAGTATTAGAAGAAGTATATAAATATAGCATTCTTTTCGATACCGAGGATCCGTAGTAATTAAGTTCAAGAGGCCTTCTGTATTTTATATAAGCCGTTGACTTCTATTTGGCTCTTCTGTCTCCAAATTTACGAAGTAACGAAACAAACTTATTATTTTTGCAAGGCCCTTCAATTTCATCGTCATCGTTATTTGAGCTATGGGTCGTCCACTTCTGAACGTATGTCCAGTAGTGCCTCTCCTAAAGCCTACCTAAATATCCATAAACATCCTCTGCAGCATTTTCTACCCGATTTCTCTCTACTTGCTTACAGTATCTTATTCTAGACTCCATACATAGTTTGGGATCAATATCTCGTGGGGAAACACCAAAGATAGAAGTAACTTTGGGCTCTTTTAAAGCCTATTATTTATTAACACTGGTCGCTAATAATAACTTTGAAATGCAGTTTTAAAAAATACTTACTAAAATGTCATAAATATGTGTAACTCAAAAAAATATTATCGGCCGACTTTTTTTCTATAGGTTTGACTTCCTTGTTACTTATTTTTTTATTTATATACCACAACTGGACAGACAAATTATTATTATTTAAATTTAATCATTTAGAGTGAATCGCATATTCCTATTTCACGCGCTATATGTTTGAACCATCATTCAAGGAGCCGGGTCCTTTACTACTGCTGCGCCTGTTTCAGGAGTCCGAGCTACTACTGAGAATTCGTAATAAAACCGGAAATCAAACTTAGGATCTCACGATTCTATGCAGACAGAAATATCAACTTGATGTAGGTCCGCCGACAGTCTATTAAATAAGTTTAAAACTCATCATTGTCTTCAATATTTCAGTAATAACTCACACCGTACCGGTGTGAACTCATTTAAAATTCGTGACTTCTCAAAGTTGAAGACGATCCGCAAAAGTTCGATTTCCCATTCATCATTCGAAGAACCTTTTCATATTATTAGTAGACTATAAATAGCTCATTACTTCCGCAGCGACTTGACAGCTTCCTTTATAACTTGAAGATTTTTTTATTTTGTTTCATTCGTTTCCTCATCCCACTTCGTTAAGAAAAAAGTTTTGCAATGTTTAACCTACGCCTGTCATTTTACTTTCTCAAGTCTTTGTGCTTAGTTCCCTCGTAAAATTTTGCTCAATTTCGTTGGAAGGTTTTCATAATGGGCTAGTTAGTTTTTACTCTTAAAATTCTCGAAGTTTCGTGAAAGTAATCTTTTGCATAGGAAGTAGGCAGAATAATGGTGAAGGGTTACCGGTGCCAGTTACAGCTATTTTAAATTTTATTTTTAATTATGCTTCATTATAGTTTTCATTAAAATTTGAAATGTCTTTCTGAATCATTTTGATGACGAAGAGATGGCATTTAGCAATATGAGTGCCCTTTGTGAGTTAACTGTCTGACATATGTATTTATCTATATAAATAAAAATGGATCGCCAAATGTGTTGCTAAGCGCAAAACTCGAAAACGGCTCGACCAATTCAGCTATTTTTTTTTGTACATTTTCGTTAAAGCATTGTCAAACATTTGACGTTAATCAATAACTTTTGACAGAACGAAGTCTGTTGGGGCATCGGGCGAAGCTAGTGTATGATAATTTTGCTGTAACAATGGTGTACAAATTAGCAAAAATATTTTTGCTTAAAATTTTGTTTAATTTTCTTACTTTATTCTTCACATGTCTCTGTACCTTTACGTGCTTACTTATAAGCACTATGTCTTGCATAGTGCTTATAAATAATTTTCTTTTACAGGCGGTTTTAGGATTTGCAACCAATTCAAAATATATGACTGTTCCAAATTTGTATAACTATTGCAATAACACTGAAACTCTAAAAAACTGTTTTTAATTATATGAAAGAGGTTTTTTTTAACCTTTTCTCTTAGCCCCTGAAGAAGGGCCCTCGTCAGTAGAATGCGGAGGTGTGACGTCAACGGCTCTGCGCGTGAGTTGGCAGCCGATACCACCGCACAAGCAAGCTGGTGCTCTCATAGGGTACACAGTACTTTATGCAGCTCAAGGTGAGTTTGTTTACAGCAGTGGAATAAATACTACATAAACAAAATTGTAAAGTGATAGTGAGCAGCAGATTTCTGTTTGTATTATAGCCGCCCAACTAAAAGTGTAGCTCCACCTTGCGAAAGATCGAAGTCATCATCAGTTACATTGAGTTGTCCGAGGGATAGATTAACGTAAAACCCTCCGTGTTTACATCACTACATAAACTAGATAATAATAAAATATACGGTGCCGAGATGTGGACACTACCGGCGAGGCTAGTCCACAAATTAAAAGTCGACAGTGGACTATGGAGCGAAATATGCTGAAGTCTCTATCATCATCCGACAAAGAACCAAAGTTACCGAAATAGCTCGCAGAATAAGCATGCTCAAGTGGCAAGGGGCTAATCACGTCTGTTGAATGATCGATGGCTGTTCGAACAAACGGGTCTTAGAGTGGAGTAGGACGCCCCCCAGCCAGATGGACTGACGACCTGAAAAAGACAGCTCTAGGATTGGGTGCTATGGCCCATATTCGGAGAGGCCTATTTCCAGCAGTGGACTATGATAGGCTAATTGACAGTCCATTATTATTGATAAACACTAAAATATAACTACACAATCTAGATGAAAAAATACAAATCTTATGTACATTTTATATCTTTTAAATATAGAGATGGCTTTTATTAGTCTATTCTTCATACCTCTATGTTCTAAATAGACCCTCAACAATTTTTTTTGCCTTTTTAATGGCAAAACTTCTTGTTAGAAAATTCTGATATAAGCAAAAGAGCGATAAGTATAAAGTTATAAACTACAAGTGTTTCTTTACTTATGAAATCATAACCTTTATATATAAAAACATGTGCCAATTCTGACAGACAACATAATCCCACTAATATTTTAACTGTGAAAGTTTGGATGGATGGATGGGTGGATGGATGTTTGTTACTCTTTCACGCCAAAACTACTGAACCCATTGCGATGAAACTTGGTATGTAGATAGCTGGAGACCTGGATTCACATATAGGCTACTTTTTATCCCGATATTCCCATGAGATCGGGACTTACGCGGGTGAAACCGCGGGGCGCTGCTAGTTGTTTAATAAAACAAAAAATGCTGACTACGTTAAAATACAATAAATAATATACTCTATGTCACTCCCGTCCCCGAGACGAATTTAATGACACTTTATATGTACATAGAAATTCGTCCAACGTTTTAGACTGTAAAGCTTGCCAAAGAAAAAATATTCTTACATATATACCTCAAAAATATTACCTTCCTTCGGCACCAAATCACGTAACCATGTCAGCTTTAACATGTTTATGTTATATCTTCGGTAAATAGAATTGCAAATAATCCAATACCTACCTCACTTTAACATCTCTATTTACGTATCATCCAAAACTAGGACTCAACAACTCTGTGTTAGCATTATTTCAATGTGGACGGTCACGTTGTCAAACAAACTTGGTGTCCAAAGTAATGTCAGTCTCTATATCATTATTCAAATTCTACAGGTCGACAATGGCTGAATGCTACATCACTTGTGACAGAACTCCGGCTTCAGGGACTATACAAATTTACTAATTACACTGTCAAAGTGGCTGGCTTCTCTAATTATGGACTCGGACCTTTCTCGTTTCCTATTGTATGCTCCACGTTGCAGGATGGTAAGTAAAATACAAACACAATTAAAGTTCTAAACACAATGCGTGGGTTTTTAAACATTCGCGATTGATGATTTAGATTTAGTCGCGATTAAGTCCTGATGAACACAGGTATATAAATCGGGACTAAATTACTTTGAAAGTGAAGTGCAAAGTCTCACTGGCTCTATACACTTCATAAAAAAAAGTGAAACAGACATGCCAAATTTAATTAGTCGTCATGGTTGAGTCTCTAAGAATTTCTATAAATTTTAGTTATAATTAAAGTATCTAGTAGAACTAATGTAGTATATTTAATTAACGCTTTACTTATTACGTAATTTGGATAATTCTTTAATTTATAATAATAATAATTATGTCATGGAACGCGAAAGATTAAAAGTTAGTATGTAATAGTTTACATCAGAGGCCACCGGTGCATCATTGCAGTCAATTTGAGTGAGTTTACACAAGCTTATTTACAGTTTTATTAAAACTTACTAAGTTACTGTAAAAGAACCCATTGGCAATAAGCGTTCAATTTATGAATGGCTGTTAACGATGATACTCACATAAAAAATAAACATTTTATGACATCTGACCTCTATAACATTTTAATAGAATATCAACGTACCGCTGCCGCCGCTGAAAAGCTATCAGAGTTATTGCTCTGTGTAATATTTTTATAATGGCACTGAATTCAATAAATTAACGTTACTTTATGTTTCAAGAAAATATATTTTATTAAAACATTGTTTTGTGTTTAGCTTTTTAAAGTATTCTTTGTTAAAAACTAGTTACGGATTGAGTAATAGTATTATAGACGCAATTTAAATAACCCTGCAATTTCTTCTCTTCTTCCTTCTCCCTTTCAACCAACATTGTATAATATTTACTTTTCTCTTTGATTTCGTACAAGTGTGATAATTTGCGTATGTCCACACTGACTGTTTCATCTAATTACTTATTAAAACTGACCAAGTTAAATTCCAGCGGCCCAAACATGACAGGCTTATCATGGGTAGTTGCGAGTTCCTATTATACTTTCAAGTCATCATATCAACTCTATTTTTACAGAGTATAGTTTCGAATTACTAATAAACACGAACGAAGCAAAATTAAAAAAAAATACTTACAAGATATGGGGGAATGTACCTGATATCAAATGTACTAAAAGGAGATAAAAGTGTTTCAAAACCCACGCAAAGCTTTCAAACATTCTTTTAGATTTTACATTACTACTACTTTGGAGACATTTTTTTACTATTAATATACTTATATGACAATACAATATGTTGATAATATTTATATAACTATATTTATCTGCGTGGGTAGCAAACTTACCGCAAGGCCCAAATGTATTGAAGATAAATGTCATAAATATTGGCTATGTATTTATAACACGAGTCTCTTTCATGGGACAGTTCCCAAGAGCATAAGAAATATTTAAGATATCTATAGCGGAGGAGATAAGTTTTCTAAACATGTTGTGTATATAAGCGAATGTCAAAATAACTTTTCACCTAAAAGAGCTTACTTAAATCTTAATCTTAATAAGTGATAATTATGTTTTCACTTTATCTATAACTTAATATGGTTGAATATCATTTTTATTGAAGGAATATGTGACATTTTGTGATGGTATAATTGTGAAAGTTCAATGGCTGATAATGGTTATAAACTATCCTCATCTGAAATTCGTGTTAAATGGAGCAAGTTAATGTTTGCACATATTGAAATCCCTCGCGTACTTAAATAAAGCTGAAATGATGCACCAAACATAAACCAGTTCAGTTTAACTCACTTTCTAAAAACACCACCGACCAACGAAAGGTGCTTTTGCTTCAATAAAATAAAGAAAAACACCAACGTGTCCATCTATCTGTCAGTGTATAAAAATTCTTATTAATTGGGTATCATTGTAAACAATAAATAACATCCGATTCATATATATAAATCCTTTTTGTTATCATAGTCCCGCGGTGAGAGTTTGTCTAGACAAATGGGTCAATAGGGAATGCACTGTCTGTATAGTCAATTGACAATCTGCTTTTGTCCTTTATACTACCAAAACTACCACTACCTCGTTCAATCCCTATAAAAGACAATGGAACACTTACTTAAATCACTGCAAAAGCATGCATGGGCAAGCCATCTAGCATGCATAATTTTTTAACTTAATTTTTATGGATTATCTCAATAACAGATTGAAAATTCCAGAATAAAAAAAAAAAGGTTAAATTTAAAATCTTTAACTTTACACATTCCGCCTGCTTTTATAAGACACTGAGGTGATAGATAATACCTGAAAAATCAAGCGGTCGTAACTTCCATTCGGATAGTTTTTTCAAATAAATCTTTTTGTAACTGTATACTAGAGTCATGTCCCCTGTATTCCCATGTCCCATGTCCCATGTACCCTGTATAGTGTTGACAGTGACAAAATGTTAACTTTTATAGCAAAATAAAGTACTTCATAAACAAACATAAATGTAAGAGGTATAAGCAATAGTATGAGTCAGTATTTCCATACATCTGTCTCCATCTCCCTTGTACCACGTAATGTATTTATCATTACTTTATGCGAAAATGCAATCATATTGAAGCTAGCTGCAACTTTTATTAAACACAATTACAGTTAGATCAGCAACTATACATACTACATAATTTTATTGCTTGCCATTTTTCAAACTACTGTTTATCACTACAGAAAACATTTTATTCCCTAGTGCCCGAAGCACCGGCGGAAATAAAACTTCTCTCGCAGTCTTCAACCACGTTACTTGTTAGTTGGAAAAGGCCGAGGCAACCAAATGGAAGGCTGCTACATTATACCGTTTATTGCAAGCCTACAGCCAGGTTTGTAACATTAATGTAATAATTTACGATGGGCATGGTCAGTTAATAAGCCTATGACCAAATACTAAGTTCATTCTCATTATTTAATTGATACGTATATCTAAGTAAACAAATGCCAATTTTATTTATTACGTCCAGCTTTGTTCCACAAATATAAAAATATTTGTAATAAAATTAAAAATGAACAAAATGTAGGCAAAGAAATAATATTCACAGCAATGATGGCCCTCAAGCTATACGAGTGGATGTACAAAGTACAATAGAAGCTTACGAAAGATCTCAGACACTGGAACTAAAAGGCCTTATGGAAGGGCGACAGTATGACGTATGGGTGACGGCTAGTACTGCTGTTGGAGAGGGACCGGAGAGCAGACGCGTTACAAACACTAATTCACCACGAGGTGAGTCTTGCTAACAACTACATATTGTAAAACGTAATACACAAATGTTACATCTTTACAGTTTGTCACTAATGGAGTAATTCCTCTGCGTCTGAAAGATTCTGAAAAAACTGTTAGTTATATCAAACATCAAAGGATACCTAAAAATAAATTAAAATACTACTTTTAAGAGTTTATAGTTGAAGTTTTTTTTTATGGTATAGGGGGCAAACGAGCAGACGGGTCACCTGATGGTAAATGGCTACCGCCGCCCATGGGCACCTGCAACTCAAGAGTCACAAGTGCGTTGCCGGCCTTTAAGGTGGGAGTAGGGGAAGGGTGGAAGAGGGTAAGAGGGATGGAGAGGGAAGGGTTAGGGCCTCCGCTAACCTCACTCATATTTTCTTTAAATTTAAATAAGACATACATTGAGTACAACCAATAAAAAAATTTTTTTTTTTTATTTTGGTTCCGCGAGTGAAGATATCGTGTAACATAGGCACAAAAAAAAACAGTCAAATTGAGAATCTCCTTCTTTTAGAGTCGGGTAAATTACGGACCTAATATTTTCTGGTTTTAAACAAAATATTCATCTTTTAGTGGTAGCAGGGGTAGCTTCCCTTGGTGGAGAAATTACAGTAGCAGTTCGGAACTCTCTGTTACTCGAATGTCGAAGTGTGGGTATACCCCCACCAAGGACCGTGTGGTACCATAATCAGAACATAATTACACATCATCCTAGATTCACTAGGAATAAGGATGACAGTTTGTTGATAAAAAGTGAGTCATTGAATTTTTATTTTCAATTATATTGTAGATAAGATATGAAATATAGTCTTGGAACTACCTTTTAAACTTTCGCGTTCCATCATAACATTATATATTCACACGGGAATTAACGGCTGTGACCACGGCCAGTGCAACCTGGTCGAAACGTCAGGCAATTCAGAGGTACGTAATACCTTTTCGTGATCGCGTTAATTCCCGTGTGAATATATAATTATTATCTTGGAACGTTCAAGAGTAGAGTGAACAAGTTTTTTTTGGATACGCGTTACCATCTTCGTCTTCGTTGTCACTTTCCATCAGGTAAGGTGGAAGACAGACGCCTATTACGATTACCGATGAAAAAGGACAAAACATCTAACTCATATAGTCTCACTTATTTATCTTTACTTATTAATCATTGCACATTGACATTCTTTGCCAAACCAATAGTTTTTTTTTCTAGCTTATATAAATTTTGTAATATGACGATATGAATTTCTATAGATATTTATTTTTATTTTTCTAGGTATAGACCAGTCTCTGAGTGGAAATTACACGTGCTTGGCTAAAAATCTATATGGGTCAGACTCAGTAATCTACTCAGTTAAAGTATTACCATTACCTGATCCGCCTTCTCTAAGAGTTACTCCATACAAAGACTATATTGTAGTGGAATGGGATGAGATCAGGCCTTATGGCAATGACACAATAGGATATGGAATCAGTACGTATAATTTCATCAATCAAAACTCAAACGAACATAACACTACTAAAGAGGTCATAACTAAACATATAGAATTATGGCGTTTTAAAACTACGTTCTACTGAATATTTAATATACAACGAACTAAAAGTCTTAATAAAAGTTCTACAATACTTTGCAAGAATGCATTCAGATGAGAAAAAAACTCTTAAGTAGTCATTTATATACTAACTTGCAGTAAAGTTATTTTAACTTAACCTGTTACAGAATTTGAAATTTTATTCTATAAAGTTTATATATTATATGAATTTAAATGTAATATTACTTACTGTGTAGGCTATAACCTTACCTGGCGGGAAAATGACGGAATGTGGCAAGAAGCATGGCCTGTTGCTCGTGAAAATCGTCTACCAGGGATACAACAACATACACTAGCTGGCCTAAAGTGTGGTACCAAATATTCTATCAGAGTAACTACCACTGATAGCATTGGAACTTCGGCACCTGCGCATGCAGATGTTACTACACTGGGAGGAGGTAAGTTTCAAAGTAAGCTTGATTGTAGAATGATTAACTAAAAAGGAAGGCCATTGGATGAAACTATAACTAATTTAAAATAGTGACGAAAAAATAATGACGGATGAATGAATAATTTAATAAAGGATGATCCTTCTAAATTTAAATCTGATCTAAAATCTCTCAAGCAAAAGACGTAGTCCTTGCCAAATATTGGCAGTTATTTCATACAGTTTTATCAAAATCTATCTCTAAGTCCATTACTATTATTTTGTTGATATAGGAGCACGTACATAAAACCGTCCTAATTTCTCCAACCAGCCGATTAGCACGTACGAAAATAACTTATATTTAATGTTAGAGATAGCTGTGTATGTATATAAATATGGATTTTGCTCTGGATTACTGGTTGGAAGTAAGATAATTTATGTACAAGATCGCAAGTTTATACTTTTACGTCACCCATCTGTTAAAATATGTTCAACTATCACGAAGATCTTTATTTGCTAGTTTTCTACTGATTTCTCTCTGGTAATGAAAATATTTTTATAACCAAATCTTACGGTTACGGTTAAATGTCCAGCGCCCGTGTCTCCGCCATCAACAGACTGGCTTTGGAGCAACGCAACCCATATCTACATACAGCTTAGTGGCTGGGATGATAGTGGATGTGATGTGACGAGGTGGGAAGTGGACTACAGACAGTTAGGTGCAACTGTATGGCAGAGAGCTGAAAATAAAGCGGTAAGTTGGCTGACGGATAATATTAGGATTTTTTTACAGGAACGTGAAAAAATGCAAAATATATTCAAGTTAAGAAAATATAGATGGAGGTCTAAATTAACACTAGAGTACTGAAAATAAGACTCGTTTGTTTACATTTGCTTATTTCTCTCCTAGCCGATGGACCTAAACCTCGGCTGGAGTTACATCGAAGGTCACTACCAAGCACCGCCCTTGCGTTCCATTCCAACATCGTATGCGGTCGGATCTCTCGCCCCCGCTAATTGGTATCAACTGAAGGTGACTGCGATAAATGATGCTGGATCTGCTTCCACCATTTATACATACGCCACCAAAACCATCGACGGAGGTAAGAACAAAATATTAATCATAAATGTTTGACATCTTTTAGATCATATATCGCCGTTTTTATTATCATTTTATCAGTTCAGAATTGGATAAAGGAGCATAATTTGAGTATCATCTAAAATAATTTTGTTAACTCTTATTACATTTGTAGCTATTGCTTTGGGGGTATTTTCAAAAGGTTTTCCTATATTGCTTGTATAAATGATTTTCCGCTCCAGAATCTACCCTTTACGTTAACATGTAATAATCATGGCATGTCTTACGGTTATGTTCTATAGGCCCATTGTTTTCAACGATAAACATATGCTACAATTAATGGTTTAAGGGTATTAATGGGTAAGGAATTTAGTAGGAGAATAATTTATTACTCACTATTGACCCACAGGAGTTCTGTGATATATTCCGATTGTAATTAATTGTTGCTGCCTCGTTTGTGTTCAAGGTTTTCTTAGTTTTTATTCAGAAAGATTAATTACTAGGTATGTAATTTGGGGCTGATGTGTAATCACGATAGAATGTTCTAGTTTAATTCATAAGGCGTCTAAATTAATGTCTGCGAGAAACCAATAATGTGGAGGTGGAAACCTTTAAGGACACAAAAAGTCACACGTATTTTCGTTGTATTTTAAGAAAAACATGATTTGATCTTATTTGATATGGCAGCTTCAAATTTTAAATTTCACGGCACCTTGTACGTATATATATCTACATATTATAAAACAAAGTCTGTCTGTTCGCGATAAACTGAAAAACTACTGAACGGATTTTCATGCGGTTTCCACTAATAGACAGAGTGATTCATGAGGAAGGTTTAGGTGTAATTTGTACCCGTGCAAAACCGGGTTGGTAAAAAGGCGGGTTGGTAGTTTTAGATATTTTTGTTAAGAAAATGGAGTACGTTTGTAAAACTAAAAATGTATAATGCACAACTGTCTAACTTATTCAGCTTTCAAAGAGAATATTAATAATGCTATGCTATAGCAAAATGATATTATAGTTTGCGAGTTTTGTTTACATAATTGTTAACAAATGACTCAAGTTTAAGATAAACTGTTTTGGATCAAAGTTTTAATATCAAACATCGCAAGGCTGGAGCTTAAATTGCCTCATTCCAACTAAGGTTAGCATGAGTTTGAATTTCCTTTAAAGACTTTCAAGTTATATAACTATAGTATATATAAACATAACTATAAACATATAATATAGATGCTTTGATGACAGAAACCTAATTTAAATGTAATTCTATCTTATTTTCTTTATTCTTTCTTTTTGTTAAACATAAACAGACAAAATATTATGATAAAATAAAAAAAAAATTATCTACTGGCGCTACTTTAAGGCTCCCTCTGATGTATTCATTCAGCTTGTCCATCCAAGTCACACCACACATCCGTCTGAACATAACCATTTCAGTTACATGCAGCCGTCACAGGCAGGCGACAAGTAGATCTGATGATAGTCTTATAAATTTGACCTTTCAGTTAAAAAATGGAACCTGGGATCACGTACTGTTCCTCTTACCTGCGGCCTTTCATCCACCTTGTATTGATTCCATGCTGTACAGACTAATCCCAGTCTAATTTCGCCATTCCTTTTTAGGAGCGAACCGATATACATAAAATCGGTGCAGACTGGTATCGTTATGCCATTTAACAAAATGGTTTCAGGAGTGGAGAGAAAAAAAACATATAACTTTATGAGATCCGTTGGTAATACCCGCTATAAGCGTAATGATGAACTGATAGACAAAGCGACGTTGCGTTTGATAGATATTACGTTTTTATAGCCATCATTTTATGGATAGTCGTTAGAAGATTTCATGTGTCTGGAAAATTGTACTTTCTTAAAGACAAGTTATGGTACATATTTAAAGTCTAATTTAAAACACTGTGAAATTTAAAATACTACATTCATCACTTATTTTTAAATAAGTGATATTTGCTTATATTTTGAGATGCCAATGAGGAAACATGCACGCAGCTGAAATGCGAATGTTGAGTTAGATGTGTGGTGTGACTAGGGTGGACAAAATGAGTAATTAATAAATTAGAAAGAGTTCAAAGTAGGTAAAAACTGATAAGCAATATGTTATCCTGGTATAGATGATGTAATGATCAAATTGTGGTGAAGTAAATTTAATGTATGGAAGTAAAAGTAGAGGAATATCAATTAAAAGATGGATGGTCAGCATGAGAGAGAATATGGCTAAAACGGAAGTAAGCAGTAAAATGTCGAATGATCAGAGTAATCTAAGAAGAAAACATTGCGCAGACAGCAAAAATAAAATAAATGTAACAATTTTCCGTCATAGAGCCATGCTTCTCCCTCCTTCACCCCCTCTTCCCCTTCCCGTACTTCCACCTTAAAGGCCGGCAACGCAGTTATGGCTCTTGAGCTGCAGGTGCCTACGGGCGGCGGTAGTCACTTACCATCAGGTGAATTTTTTTTTAAATTAAATTTGGAAAAGAGTAGGCATATATGCCTACTCTTTTCGTGTTATAACACGAGATCAACATATTTAGCGTTGCTCATCTGCGATCTTGTTTTAGTTTACGTACCCTTACTGAACGTAATACGACTTTGAAATGGGCTCATGACTATGAGTATTATTGTTTTTTTTTTACGTCTAAAACCTTATGACAGTGATAAAACATATGAATGTTTTAGTCTTACGATATTAAGATTATTCTCATTAAAGCTGCTATTCAACGCTCCTTTGAAAAAAAATGTCTGAAATTTCAAACTGAAGATGGTATTCCTGTACAAAACTGTGTCATTATGTTCAGTTTCAGTTGAGTTTAGTTAAGGGTAAAGTTTCAACGGAAAAAAGTAAAGAGCGGATTGAACTGAATAATAATAATAGGGGACCTAATTGTTAATTACGGTATTTTGATGATTTATAATATTACAGATACTGCTTTTTCTTTAAATTTTTATCTCTTTATTGTACACTTTTCTCTTCTTCTATCGTCTTATCACTCACGGTAATTTTTCCAGACAAAGAGTAGGTTATATGACGTTCGTCTTTCACTTGAAGATATGTAATATATCTCAAACAAAGGTAAAAATATAAGTACTATAAAACTCACGTGAACACTGTAGGGTAGATTTATTCTCCTATTTTGAATACACTTTAAATGACACGTCCGAACTCGTTGCTGGCAGCGAGCAAATAGGCCGTCTGAATTTACTGTTCTCACGGGGTAAACATTCGGCGTTGCCCGTAACATTGGTTTCCACTCCCCAAATATCAACAAACGAATACAATATTTTGAATTTATATCAAACTAATATATCTATTTTTATAAATCTAACAGATATTAGAATAAATGTAAATATTCCAGAACCGGTCAGGCGTCACTGGTCTCACTTAGACCTTATAATGCAACTTAATAATACGCTTGAAGGAATTTTACTTTATACAATTATTTCAGTTCAAGTTAATATAGAAGTCGGTTTTCCTGTACTATAAAATATTATTTCAGTCGGTTTTAAATACACAAACCCACTAATTTTGGAATTGAAGTTTTTTCTTTTACTCGTAGTTTTTAGTATTTACCTTCATTTCTTTATTGTGCCCTTATTTCTTTGTCTGTCTCATAAATTAGATCGATCTGTCAGTTCAACATTAAATTTAAACCCATTAGAGACATCTATAGCTATTTGTAATATTACAAGACAGTATTTATCAGACAACACTTCTAAGGAAAACGTCATTAATCACTTGTTATATTAAAGCTTTTGTTATGAAGTAATTACTGCAGATTTCGGTCTGAACTGAAGCTATACAAATGTTGATGCTTAATCTTAGTACCTATACTAAATTATATAGGTATTGATACGAATACTATACAATATTTAAACACCATAGAAAACAACTTAAAATATCGTGTACCTATAACATAAGTGACCCAGTAGAGTACAAATAGCGGTATTATCGCTAACCGTATTAATATGATATTCGAAGCAAGACTAATTTACCTTTGACTGATAATTTGATTGTTGATGATTACGATTGATTTCATCGTCAAAAATTTATTAGACGGCCGTGTGGTGTGTGTAGGGTGTCTCAAATTATTATTATTCGTTTTTAGTAAGATACAAGTAAAACTAAACTAACAACTATCATCCCCATCATCTGGATAATTGGCAATCCACCACTGTGCGGTTCTCTAGAATTTTTCAACAACCAGTCTCTGGAACAAATTATCGCCTGCGGTATTTTCGGACCGCTACGACCCTCAAACCTTCAAGAAAAGAGCGTACTTCCATCTCAAAGACTTGTGACCCTTGAGTTGCAGGTGTCCATGGGCGACGACCTGCTCGTTTGCCCCCTGTAACATAAAAAAATAAAAAGTATAATAATAATAAAATTGTTTTAAAAAGTACTTAACTGTTTCATCTTTACCTATTTATCCTCGTATCTAGATTCACATACACGTACAGTACCATGTACAATGTCAGATGCTGTACGTCATTAGTATTTAGTAATATCCTATTAGGGTCACCAAACCTTTACGAACCTTTGTGAATTCGTAATCTGTTTGAAAAGCAGACAGTTGTAGGCGGTGAACATACTAATTATAATTTATATTTAATTGGAAAAAGGTCATGGAAAAATGAAAGCTCAAGACAGAGTTTGAATCCATGACAGCGGTCTTTCTGGACAATACTTCATCTAGCTTACCTAAAGTCGTTTTGGGATATTAAAATTGGAATTTTGACATAGAATAATTCTCAGCTCTGAATTATTTGTACCTACAAACATGCAACTTTTTAAATCATAAAGTATTCAATGTTTAGCTATGTTATTTTTTTATGTGAATATCCATCACGTTGGTACTTCAACCAAGCGACACTATAATTTAGATAGGAAGGAACTTTCCAGAAGTTCGGAAATTTCAACTGATGTAATGACAGTTTCGGAGAACATTGGAGTTGAACCTTTAGGAAATTGTGTCCTTGAGTTCACAAAGTTACTAAGACTGTTTTGACGCGACAACCATAAATTATTTCGTCAGAATTCTGTTATGAAGCTGATTATACCCCCCCCCCCCCCCCGTTTTAAGATCGTTAACGTCAATGTTCTTTATTCAAATGTTATCCTCCAATTGTTTTGTTTGTTTTAAATACTTCTACCTTCGTGTAAGCTCGTTTGTTTTTTATTTTGATTTCCGAAACGACTCTTTGTTCTCTCGGAGTTATACTTATTTCATACCTCATTTTGAATTTATTAGTTGAATATATTTTAACTTGTAGGATTTACCACATATTTTATCATTATAAATACTTTTATTTATTTTAAATAAATTTAATAATATAAGTTGATCTAAACTAAACTAACTTAGGGATATGTTCAATTCTTTCTACATTATATTATTTGAACATGTGGATGGGTATAAAGGATTATACTTTTTGAAGATTTTTACAGAAATCTAATCTATCCATGCTCAAAACGTAACGTATCGTAAATAACCAGGAATAATAATTGATTTGAATCAAAGATTGCGTTACATTCATGTAAAGTAAAAGAGTATGATTATAATAAAAAAAATTATAAGATTGATAACTGTGCTAACTAGGTATAATAATGTATATGAATGATGATTGGGTCCACCAATATTAGAGAGATTAGTAAAAACTCATGACAAAATAACTAATACACGCACCCATTCCCAGAGAAGAGGATTTTTTAAATCTTTTCTTTTAAGGTCATTGCCATTGAAGCAGCATGTTGCAGTGGTCCCTACAATAAGTAGCTATAAATAAATTGGAATCGAAATGACTAGAATCACAGGGTGGTTAGGAGACACAATGTACTTGCAATGCAATTTTAGCCAGCCAGTCATTAAACCTGTCCCTGGCACTACGTCACAACTAGCGCCAAAACAGAACTAATTACTGGCGTATTATGTCCATTGGTTGACCTTTCAACATTTTCTTTGTTGTAGAGGAGATCGGACCACCAGCAGAGTTGTTCGATTTAAACATGTTAGTGATCGTGTGCAGTTCGATACTCCTCGTGATGTGTCTCATGGCTTTCTTCTGTATACTGTTCAGAAGACATAGGTAAGTTTTTATGTATAATTTTCTATTAAGAAAGAACCGATGGCCGTTGAAATAATCATGTCCTAGAGTGGAGACCGCCAATCGATAAAGGGAAGGTAGGATCCCCCCAGATGTACTGACTATCTGAAGAAGGTAGTTGGGATGGACTGGATGCGGAAAGCGGAAAACCAGGTGTTATGGCGCACATGAGAAGAGCTCTATGTGGACTGCAATAGGCTAATTGATTGCTTGACTTTTGAGGAAAAAATAAGAGTGTGATGTTCCTCCGACATAAAGCTGTAATAATACATAAGCTGACGTAGTACTTCCCTTGTAGGCAGAGAGAATAGAGCGCTATGTTCCACGATCCTGAAATACCGCTTATGCCACTTCCACATTTTTTAAGCCGTTCATACACCCTCACCGGTTCTCTGACCAGGCTAAGTAATCAGCTGTATACGGATCAGCATGCAAATATTCCTAGCGCAGTACAACATAAGGCAGTTAATGCTTACTTAGACCTACTATGTATAATTTATGTAATTGTCACATTTTTTCATGACATCGCTATTTAATCTAGTTAGCGGCTTTGGGTATAACTTTCTCGGTACTTACCGGTCGGTTCATGAAAATGGAATAACTTTTATATAACATTGTATATTTCACACACGTAGTCGTTAAGACGTAGTTAATATTTTCGCCACTTTTTGACGTAATCGCCATTTAGTGAAGTTAGGATTTGTAACTGTTAGTTTTTCATCTCTTCCCATTCGGTGTATATCAAAAAGTTGTACACCTCACTATAACTTTTATATCTAATAACATAGGTACGTAATACTTTCGACAATTATTCATCAATTATCCTTGGATTGTTTCTAGTTACCTTAATTTTATTTTGTACATAGACAAACCTACACATCTCAATACCGGCACTCTATCGCTGACGAAGTAAAGTCACGCAACGAAAGCGTGGCCTCCCATTCTGAACACAAGGAGAGGTACGCACATGCGCCCAGGATCTACACTTCCCCGGTACATAATAGAAAGAACAGTAAAAATGGTAAGTGATAATTATCATATCCTAGCTGACCCGACAAACCTTGTCCTGACTTAATTTCTATAAATTTGTAATGTATAAAAAACACTTCCAGTTTTCCCCGAATTTGCCCATTTGCCGGGCAAATTTTCCAATTTGACTTTCCATAAAAACTTTATTCGGACTATTTCTAACATTTGATATAAAAAATTAGCCAAATCCGTTCCAGCCGTTTTCAAGTTATGCGCTTAACAACAAACAACATTTAATTTTTATTTATACTCATAGAAATGTTCGAGATCAGTCCATACGCGGAGTTCGCCCTGGGCTTCAGAACATTCGACCACGTGGAGAACCAAGACCTACCTAGCCGGCTGCCAAGCAGGCCGAGGTTTGATACTGGTAAGTCATTACTACTCATGACATTATCATAATTTTTAATTGGTAACCCAAGAATACATTTTTAAGAAGATTGTGTTTCAATCAATAACTTTCATATAGGCATCTCCCGGTGAAGACATTCGTACCCCGAACACAGCTTCCGTATTTATCCCAGGGACATGGGGGATATTCTACATTAAACTGACTCGCGTGCTCAACATTGTGACTTGTTACTCAAACGGCTGCCAGACCTTGGCAGATATTTTTACCTAACCAAATACTAGCCTTGTACCTAGAATAACTTTTCATACTTCAGGGTGTAGGTAATTGGGATCTAGGTATACAAAACAGAGATAATCGGGTTACCTAGTAAAAATGACTAAAAACACGTAATTTTTATAAGGGAAGAATGTGGTGACAAGTACTCCATGTGGTTCACAGCGCATACTTTATTTTTATCTTTAATACCGTGTGCTATATTCATTGTTGGTTTTCTAACAACGTGCACAAATCTGTGACGACATTTACATACAGTGACAAATATACTTGTATACAATGTCGTCTAACTACGGAGTAACTACTAATCCTGCATCACGCTATGCAAAGCTCTCGCGCTGATTAGTATATATACAACTGTGCAACATAATCCGTTGGGCTGCGGTCCGCCAGGCATGATTACCTACCTAGTCGGAATTTCCTTCCTTTGGGTTAGTGGGACATGACACCCGTCACTACATAAACCTTAAGAATACAAAATCTAAAACCTTTTTTACCTATTATTATAAATGCAAAGTAACTCTGTCGGCTAAAATAGGGTATAAATTTTTGTATTGGAGAGATTCTTCGCCAAAGAACTCGCGGCCACCTGTTGGTAAGCAATAAATGCTTGTACATGCAACACGACAATGGACGGAACATAGATTAGGAAGAAATTTTAATCTGTGCGTGAATAATATTTTAACTTTGATCATATCATCCTCTAATAGTCTAATATATATAAATCTCGTGTCACGTTGTTTGTGGTCGAACTCCTCCGAAACGGCTCGACCGATTTTAATTATATTTTTTTGTATATATTTGGTAGGTATAGAATATGACGTCATATTAAAGTATTTTCACACTCCTCCCAGTCCCCATTTTTTATTCGTTAAAAAAAGAAAAAAAAAAGCATTGCAATGCATGCCGGGTGCAACTAGTATTCTAATATATTTAAAAGCCCTGACAATGAACAAGAATGTACAACTTGTTTACTGCTAGCTATTGCTCGCGGTTTCGTTCGCGTAAATGTAAATTTTGATAATCAATTCGCTCTACCTCGGGAAAACTCCTTCTTTTTAAGATGAAAGGTACTTTTTGTCATTTCCTGTATCCCTGACTACGTTGTTTGCAAAATTGTATGACGATCGGTTTAGTAGTTTAGGCGTGAAAGCATAACAAACATTAGCAAGGATTTACTGTGCAGTGGCATTATTTAAATCAATACTTTATTGTAAAGATCTTTAATCTAAATTTAAATTAAGAAGTAATAAAAAACGATGTATTACTAAGTCCGTAAAAAGTCACACTGAAATATTACAGACGATCAAATTGACGCACTCACTCACTTTTCTTACAGTGGCTCGATTAGAACATACTACTTGTAACAAATGTTCTCTTAAGTAACCAAATTGTATGCAATCCATTACTGGTGGTAGCGTATTTTATGTTATGTTGTGTTACTAAGAGGAAAAGGGGAGAAATTTTCATAAGTAGGTCAACTCATCATCGGGTTAAAAGCCCTTCGTTTCCAGCCACAGCTTACAACAACATTTTTGTAGGGTTTTAGTTGCAATTCTCTTTTCAGAGGCACTCATTTTTGCTGATTTTTATTTTATGCGTGTGTTATATCAGATTTTTTTTTATGATTTATTTTGGAAGGCTCAGACTTGGCAACAACCAGATCGAGTTACAGATATACGACCCTAACTTGCTCAAGCTCCATCCATCCATATCCATTGTCTTCCCTTTCAATATATCCTCATTTTTTTACCTCAAAACCCTATATTCATTTTATAAAAATTACTAAGACTTCTGCAAAACATTTTTACTGAACATGTTACACCTCAAGGTCCTATATTAATTTTTAAAAACTACTGAAGGTATGGCAATACATTACATTACAGTATGGTGAATATGGTGATACATATTAAAGAAAATAACATTTTCTCTCAGTTTATTAAAATCGTTATGTATTTATGGGAATCACGATCGAATCACTTAAACGCAATCACGAAAAGGTATTACATACCTCTAAATTGCCTGTTATATAAATCGTCTTCAATTATACGTAAGCCTTTTATACATACAATGTTATACTCCCTCCTTGTCTGTGGTACAGGGATGGGTTACCCTTGTCTTTGTGAAACGCTGACTAAGTGATTAATATTTAGGTACTCATTCCCTCATCTATGTAACTTAAAAAAAGCATTTTCCTTATTGGACTCTTAGCAATAAGTATCTATGCTATTGTCTTTACATTGACTTAAATTCATGAAGTAATTTAATTATCTGCGTGGTTGACAACACTTGAAGCGTTAAACCCACTACAACATATAATGTTTATTCATTCTTTGACTAATCGGCATATTATTTATTATTTAAAATTAATTATTTCCATACAAATAGTTCCCTGTGAACAATGTTACATAATTATATTATAATTAAAGGATACTGAATACGAGATGCGAAGCTGCGGTTGCAAAGTTAAACTACAATAATTTATACAATCATCGAACTCGACACAAAGCAATGGGAATACCATTCCCCTATATTATCAAATGAGGTTTGCAGTCTATTGTCAAATTTCATTTGCCTTGTTTGTTAGCAATCCTCCGAACATTGCCGATTGAAACGTATTTTGCTCTAACATGAAAATCATATATTTGTAAACTCTAATTATGCACATAAATGAATTGTTGATGAACTGAAAGCTTGTTTGTTTTGGTCCTATGCAAAATCATTTGTTGGTATTGAAGCTTTACTAGGTATCATGTATCTGTTGTGACAATTATGAAAGGGTGAAATGAAAGAGACGTGTTTAATTTGTCATTCATAGCAGATTTCTAAAAAAAATCATCAACGCTTCTATAGTGTTTGGGATCACATGTTTTCTAAATGCTTAAAGTTACCAGTAAAAGCTTACCATCAAGCAAGCTGTCTGTTAATTTTCTCCCTAACTAGTATTTAAAATATCTTACACTAAATACTAATAACATTCTCAACGGCCATTATAATTTTGATGTTTAATATGCAATGGTTCTAGTTGACTTAATAGTCACCCTTGGTTAACTGGAACAGAAAGTCATATTTTTTTCTAATGTCAAACGCTTATCATACCAATATAGCTGTTACCAGCAATACTAAGAGTATGCCAGAGGTGTCACTGTTGGTTAGTTTTTTTTTTGGTATACAAGGCAAACGAGCAGACGGGTCACCTGATGGTAAATGATTACCGCCACCCATGGACAACCTGCAACTTAAAAGAGCCCCAAGTGCGTTGTCGGCCTTTAAGGTGGGAGTAGAGAAAGGGGGGAAGAAGGGTAGAGATGGAGAGATAAGGGTTAGGGTCTCACTCATTCGATGAAACACAATGCAAGCATTACCGGTTTTCTGTGATACGTGGTATCACTCCGGTGGAGTCGGCCCATACGTGCCGAAGCACGGCTCTCCCACTTATAATTTGTTTTCATAAATCTTACTTATTAAAACAATATGTGATACTATTCAAAAACCTTTTTAAATTAACTTTACTTTTTGTAATTGTAAATCTAACATTCTAAACTAATTATTTTTGAATTAAATCGTCTCACAAAAACCGATCATTTCTTTAACCACTTATTCAGGTTAGTTTAACTTTAATAAGGCTATTCCGTAAGCCGCCTGTTGTCCCACAGTTTCCTCGGTAACTGCAAAGTATTGACCCATTCTAACGAGATCTTTGAAACTTCCTCTTGTTAGTACCTCACCCTGATAAGGGTGCGAGCTATATAATACTTTATTAAATGGTGAATAGAGTTGAATCTTGATAATAACATTTTTGGCTAGTTTCTTTCTAAGGAGGTTACTTGAGAAAGGTGGGTGACCTTGAAGTGCTTCTTACCATCATTATCCTCAATACAAATAAATAAAATTGAACTGTCTGTTTGTAATATCAAAATAATAGTTATTTTTTAAGCTCATACATTTTTTTTTGTCTGTTTGTGTTGGCTAATCTCCGGAACGGGTTAATCGATTTCCATGGTACTTTCACTGGCAGATAGCTGGTGTTATAAGGAGTAACTAAGACTAGACTTTTATTTTGGAAAAAGAATAAGGATTCTGTGCAAAATATATAAATATAACTCTACTTTTATAAATAGCTACCAATTACCTATTTGTAACGATTGATGTCAAGCACCCCACGCTTTTTACAATCAAAATATTTTTTTCTAATTTTTAGTTATTTTACCTATTAAAGCGTGTCGTTGGTTTTTTTAAACTATAATTTAATTTCTTATTTTTTAGTCTTAAATTGTCATCTGTCCTTAATACGGGTACAAGTTTTCAAGTTAATTGGACGTCTTGAAGTTGGTGAAAAAGTCTGTTGAAAGGTTTATCCATAAATAGGTACCTACAGGCCAAGGAGGTGTAACAGAATGTTTATTGAAGATATTGCAAGAACTTCGCCTGGTGTGAGAGGTTTTGAGATGGGGTGTCGATACAATTTCTTTTCCGGGTGGCGATGTGTGTTTCGGGGATGCCCGACTAATTTCGAACCCCTCAAGGGATGAAGCGGCCTGTTGCTTCAGTGGTAGGTACCACCAGGTGTATAAATAGGAATACCACTCACCAAAATCCTCTCCACGTAACGTCACGAGAGGTAAACGTTATACGATTGAAATTAAAACATATAAAACTTTCAATCGGGAAGATGGTTTCAAATTATCAACAGCGTGGAATCCAGTGATGAAAAACACCTCGCTTTTATGCGAAGTCGGATAAACACCAAAATAGGGACACTGTATAGTATGTGACAGTACATGGCGAAACAAAAATATCGAAAATGTGCGGGTGGATGAAGAACCTTCTAGGAGGGCATGCACCACTGAGCTATCCAGCCTGTGACCACGTCCAGTGCAACCTGGTTGAAACGTCATGTAATTCAGAGGTATGTATTATCTACCTATTTCGTGATCGCGTTAATTTCCGTATAAATACATAATTATATCATGGATTGCGAAAGTTTAAAAGTTAGCACTCACCAAAGTTCCTATGTTACGTAACATAGTGAGAAAACTTATGTTGGTAAGAATATGGTTTTAAACTCCATCCAGTACACAACCGTAGTGCTTGTACAGCATCTCCTCAAAGACCTAAAAAACTTTGTCTACTACTCAGTGTGGGATCCTATTGCCAGATATTTTTTATTGAATTTTTTTTGTTAAGTCGAGGAACGGTCCCCTCCCCAACTGGCTCTCTCAGCTTAGACAGTTCCTTGACTTAACAAAAAAATGGTTTTGTATTAAAAATGGTGCGACTGTACCTTCCCTCTTGGGAATCCCTATTTCCTTTGGTCACGGCATCACGCGTGAACGGCTGGACCGATTTCGCCAATTTTTTTTTTTGTGTTTGTTATTGTCAGAAGAAGGTTCTCATGAAAGAAAAAATTAAGAAAGTTGCGTGGAAAATTAGAAAAAATAAAAAAACTTAACGTGGGACTTACGCGGGTGAAACCGCAGGACGCAGCACGTCTTAAATATAAATTAAAAGTAATCAACATAGAAATCATTGATTTAAATTTTTCTAGTGTTAATACTTGACTATATTCGCTAAGCAAACAAACTATTACTCCTAATCCTAACTAATAACTTACTAACTTATAAATGTGAAAGTAAGTTTGTTTGTTACGTTTTCACGCGTTAAATACTAAATCGATCATCATTAAAGTTTGAGTACTTTTTAACTTGTAACTTTTTCAAACCTTACACCCAGAAAAAATGCTGTTCCGAAGAGACAGTGAAATGATTAACAAAATGTACATTTACGCAAGCGAACCAACAGGCAAAAGCTAGTTTCAATTAAAGAGTTTTTCAGATAGGTGCGTCATGGGCGTACCGGGGGGGGGGAGCAGAGGAGGGCAGCTGCCCCCCCCCCCCCCCCCCGACTTTAGTAAACTTACGTAGTGCTAAGATAATTTTGAGTAAAATTTTTGATTTGCCCCCCTCCCCCCCCTGGACTGAAATTTTGCCCCCTCTCGGATGACAAACAAATTTTGCCCTCCCCGGGCTAACAGCTGGGTACGCCCATGGGTGCAGTGATTCTTGAGCGCAAACTCGCCACGTTTGCGCTCTTTATTGACCAACAAAGTCATCAAACGTCTCTCTTGCAAGTCTGGCCAATAGCGTCAGTACGTGTGTACTTCTCTAGAAGGGATATTTTTATTGACTTCATTAATAGAGTCTTAAATTTTTTTAAACTACGCCAATTTTTGGTTGAGGGCTGGTTACCAAAATAGTTTTAATGCGAATGACCCAATCATCTTGCTTACAACGGTTCCATTCATTAAAAAACTATAAAAGATATAAAATATGGTAGAATATGCGTAAATATAAGTCTTCCCCATTTTTTATACTTTGGCTCTAGTTATAACATTAGTTTGAATCATGAGACATTCCGCCCTCATACATTTCGGGCTGACAGCTAAATGAACGGAGACTATTCAAATGGTTGAGGTTGTTACTATTAATTGAATTCCTCTCAAAGCCTCAGTAAATTATTATTTAGTTATACAATTGAAGGTTATGTGGCAGAGTCTATTTTGGAGACATAACTCAATTTTAGTTTTGAATATACATATTGGGTATTAATCTTAATTGGTTACATAGATCTCATCTGGATCTTGAATAGGTAATAAAATGGTATGTAAATTAAGAGATAACTAAAACCACAAATATTTCAAATGACGCAATAAACTATTTTTGTTTTACACATTTTCGTCATTTTCGTGTTCCATTATATAATTAAGTTTATACACGGGAAGTAACGGGATCAGGAAATAGGTATTAATATCTCTGAATTGCCTGACGTTTCGACCAGGTTGCACTGGCCCTGGTCAGAAGCTTTTTTTATGGTATAGGGGGCAAACGAGCAGACGGGTCACCTGATGGTAAATGACTACCGCCGCCCATGAGCACCTGCAACTCTAAGAGTCACAAGTACGTTGCCGGCTTTTAAGGTAGGAGTTAGGGGAAGAAGGGAAGAGGGGGAGAGAAGGGGAGAGGTGAGGAGGGGTAGAGGGAAGGGTTAGAGCCTCCGGTAACTTCACTCACTCAGCGAAAAGCAATATAAACATAATAATACATTGTAAATGTATTGCCAAAGTACCGTCGCATTTTATTCCACAATAATACGCAATTAAAAGTGACGTTTTTTCGGAATAAAACAAAGCTTGCCATTAAATAATATCTGTCATTGCCGAATTGAAAGTTTTTAACATCATTACCAACATATAACGTCCTTACAAGACTGGCAGTATTTTTACCCGACTACTTCAAAGAAGGGTAATAATTCTAGCAGTCTATGTATGTATGTTTTAACTTACGTGTGTTCCACCGTAGCGCCTAAGCTACTAAACCGATTTAGATGAGTTAGACATCGATGGACAATAGCAGAACCATGATCCTATGAAGGTAATTTTTACAGTTTATATTAATTAATCTTCATTGTTCAAGTTGAGTGAATCTTTGTAATTACGCAACCGAACAAAGTTAGATTGCTTTCTAAAATTATTAATCAAAGTTCGTAAAGTGTTGTCTTCTTTTTAAATACTTTGTCTGTACCAATTAGATACGCTTCAAACAGGAAGGGATCGAAGCTATGAAGGAACCATATTTTAGAAATTGTTGTTTCCTTAAGTAGCGAAAAGAAATATTCAAATACTGAGTGTGAATGCGTTGCTGGTGTACACATCCAAGACTTATTCAATCAATTAGCCTATCATAGTCCACTGCTTTACATAGGAATGTCCTAATGTGCGCCACAGCACTCGGTCCTCCGCCTTCCGCATCCAGTCCATCCCTGCTACCATCTTCAGGTCGTCTGTCCATCTGGCTGGGGGACGTCCTACCTTCCGTTTACCGATTCGCAGTCTCCACTCTAGGACCCGTCTGCTCCAACGGCCATCGGTCATTCGGCATACGTGGCCAGCCCATTGCCACTTCAGCATGCTTATCCTGCGAGCTATGTCGGTAACTTTGGTTCTTTGTCGGATGATCTCATTACGAAATTTATCCTTCAAAGAGACTCTAAGCATAGCGCGCTCCATAGCCCGCTACGTGGCTTTCAATTTGTGAACTAGCCCCACCGTTAGTGTCCACGTCTCGGCGCCGTATGTCATAACAGGTAGGACGCCCTGAGACTTATTATTTGGCATTAATATTCTCATGTATGCCGAACATTATCAAACATACAAACGTATATAAAAATGTCTAGAAAAAATATCTGCTGCCGGACATATTGTCATATTATCGGCCATTTTTTTTTAACAAACCGTTTTAAGTTTACTCACATCAATCAATCAATTTGACTTTGCATCGGATGCACCCCCACCCGTGCGTCACGGTGCTAACTGCAAAACTGCAAAATATGAATATTAGGAATATTCCTAATGCGGGAGTTGCCTTTCAAAAACCTGTACCAAACTTGTGAATGAAGCTGCTGGGAAGTCCGAGCCCTCTAATATAAACGCACAGTATCCACCTCTATTGTGCAATAAACCGAAATTTATCACTCGTATTACAAACAAATTTTAACGCATATAAAATAAAACAGGAGTAATGTTTCCAACAAATTTCAGCTATTGCAGTTTCGTTACCCTTTGTAATTCAAAATTCACATTCTGCGCCAATCGACCTAAATAAACATCCAAATAAATTAAATCGATTACAAATTGAAAACGACACAAGTTCACAGAATTCCTTTTTTCTGCGTCATTCGCTTATTTCCTGAGCCGAGGAGCCTTCTTGTCACCATTAATCTCCATCTAATTTAATAAAATTGATGACTCCTTTCTTCCCTTTTAGTTTCTTCGGCAGACTACAATAGGGTTCTGGCGATTTAATTGATCTGTCTTAGAGTTGTAAATGTTCAGAAAATAGCCCCTTTATCTTATTTTGATTGTTTAAACTCTCCTTTATTGGATATTTGAACGACCTTAGGGTGCTAAAGTCGCTATTTATTTGATGAATAATTTTAATGTCTTGATGGTCTTGTTATAAGAAAACAAGGAAATAAATGTCAGTCAGTGGCTTTTTAAAATTGAGTTTATCAAGACAATTAATAATGCATCACCCATTAATGTCCTGTCTCTCTTTGTTATGAGAGTATTAGTCGTTTCCTTTGTTTGCAAAAAAAGGAATGGAATTAAGTTTTAAAGCGTCGTCTATACTAATCCAATCTAAGAATTTTCTATAATGAATTCTTAATTCAGGACTGAATCAGGTTTCGAAGATAAGTCTCAGTATCGTTGAAATGTTCTGTAAATCTTAAATACGTTATATTAAAGGCAACGTAGGAATGCCAGGGCAATTTTGATAACTTTCTGGGTTTGGAAAAAGACCTTGTCTAAGCAATTTTAATCCAGAGCTGACTTAGAGCTGGAATATGAACCAATATCCTGAAAATGTTCTGCATAGCCAATATACGTCCTACCAAAAATCAAACGTACGTTTGACAGTTTTAAGAAAACTAGTATGAATTCTTATTTCAAGGTCATGGTTTCCTCAATACATTATTTTATTCTGCCATCTTTTTGCAAGGAGTGCTACTGTTTACGAGTATAATTTTTTTTATTTGTCCACAGAAACGAGTTTCCAAAACCGCTCAGAATCAGATGACAGCGACAGCACGTCAAAAGCCACAGTTTCCGCGATGCCAAGACGTAAGTTTTTTATTGTTTAATAATATGCATATTTAATCTTTATGCATAACTGGCCTAAGCTTTTCTCTATCCAACTTTTGGGTGTTGCAGAGAAAAAAAAAGTATGATGATGGATGAATGAAATTGGACACAAATAAAAATTTCACCAAACGGTACTCTAGTAAAAATCTTATATATCATGTTGCCTAATATATGCAAGCATATACACATCATAAACTAAGTCAAATATACATACATTAATATATAATACATATATACATATTATATATTAATTAAACATTAAATACCGAACTAAGGACGAGTGTATCTGCATTTTCGTTGAAAAGAAACATTTTTATTATCACCTTAAAAGAATAACGATTTTTGATCATAGACAGGCAACAGGAGATGCTGGTCATATCAGGTCCCTACGCACGAATTAATATATTTTTTGTTTGAAAATCCACTCAGCGGATCATATACCATTTCCACTGACCACACACTGCCATGTATTTGAACCGTGAAAGGGGCCTTAATTCAGATACGTGTAGTTGAGTTATGACATATTTTTACTTTTTAAAAAGTTAATTTACTATTGATTGTTTTATTCCTTTTAAGTTGTTTTATTTATCACTTAGATCTAAAGACGCTTGTAATATGCTAAAACGTGATACTGTAGAAAGATGCGATACCACATAGGATGTTTTTATTAATTCTATTGAGATAATCCTCTGAATGATGAATATGCAAAATCATATCTTCCGCTTACAGTATGGAAGTTTATTTGAACGATAGCTTAAAACTGACAAAAACTTGCCAACTTTTCTTTTTAATGACAACTCCCGCATTAGGAAGGAATATTCCTATGTCGCATAAAAATTCAAACAACGGATACAAAGAACACCCAAACTCGGGACAACTATTTGTGGATCACACAAATTTTTGTCTCTTGTAGGATTTGAACCCACAACACTCGGCGCTTCTTTTTCAGCTGATTTTATTTGAAATGATTCGCCAGAGCTTTATGAGAATGGGACATGAGGTTGATCACAGCAAAAAATATGAAACTCGAACGCGCAGTATAAGACGCGATTACACGCTTTTAGAGTTTTAAGTTTAGTTCCAGATTCAATTGCTTTTAATCTTTAGTTTTGAAGCGACAGTAGCAAAAAGCTAAGGAGTCGGTTTTGCGGTAACGTGGTCACGCATTCTAACCGTATCCCCTATTGAAAAACTCTTAACACAAGTATTTATTAGCTTGGCCAGTGTTGACAGGAATACCAGAAATTTAAACATTTCAACAGAAAAGATTCTTGCCGTTTACTGATATTATTTTCATTTACATCATATGTTCCTAATTTAGATTAATTCGTTGCCCTCGTCAGAACATTTTCGAATTAAGAACTAACAGCAAGTTATCACAAATGATGTAACTGAAACGTATGAACAAAAAAGGTCATATTTCGTCGACCACAAACAGTATGAAGTAAGGGAGAAAGAAGATGATTAATTGGCCACGGACGTGCTCATGGATGGACTCAACGACATAGACCGATCAAACTGTCGAGGAAACAAAAGATAAACCTATCTTATAAATATTACCGTGATCCATTCTCATTTTATCTGAAATGTGAATCAGACGCCAAAGATAATTTGATTCGGATTGTTCTACGAAAGAGAAAATGAAATTACGAGTAGGTATTAAAAATAGTTTTGGTACGTATTTAGTGACATTTCTTTTTGCGCGTTTGGGAAAACAAATTAGAGTATATTTTAGCTTGTGACAGATCAACACATAATTTATGTCTTGTTGTGAAGGTAACAAACAGATATTGAATCATAATTAATGTAATGTTTGCCTTGTTTCATTGATTTTATTTTTACTTTTCAATTAATTGTTGGGAATATACTTAAATAATTAGCTGGGTTTGTAATCTCATTATAAACTGAAAGTTACTTCATAAAGGTGTTAATATTTAATAAAATAATAATATCCGCTTTATACGTGCTTCAAATACAGTTGTTTCAGTGAATTATGTTTGAGACGAAAGGCTTCCACGAGTGGTATTCATATTGTATAAATAGATTATAAGTTATGAAATAGTTGGTGGACATACATACAGAGCGAATTAAATTTGTATAGATTTTCTAATTTACGTGATGAGTTGCTGATATGAAAGATCTTCGATCGATCATCTGACCTATTTTTGATGTAACAAGTCATTTTACGCACTCTAGTGATCGTTATATATATCTTATAATGCACTCCTAGCGTTTATATCACCCCACCATTACCCGCCATTTGTAAGACGGACCAATGGCGTTGCGGCACTGGTATAACTAGTCGTAATAATGTCTATTTATTCATTATTATTAAGTAGTGAAGTGTTTTATCACTTACTACTATAATTCACCCCTATTTAAAAACAAATTAAGAAGGACTTTTTTTGAAGTGGCGACACTTTATTATAGATGGAAGGTACCCCATTACAAACTCTCTTTTAAATCACCAGCTAATGTAACAATAATTAGTGAAATGCTAAGCGGCGATAGCGTAATGGCTAAGGCGTCGGACTTGCGATCAAGTGGTTGCGGGTTCGAACCTCACCCAGTGCACTACCGGCGTGAACCCACTCCTAACACAAGCATTTAGCTTAGCTGGAGGGGTAACAAGAATATTAGTAATGTGTGACCCACGTTACTAGTATTCTTAAAAAAAAAAATGTGATACAGCACTGTTTTCTCATGTATTTATTAAAATAATTGTATGTTTTACGGCAAGTAATTACCGCGTTACCTCATTAGTTTGTAATGACTTTGTAATGACCAACATATTGAACAATCTATGATTTAGTTTCCACTCCATTTTGAATTCAGCTTTTGTCGCTCTAACTAATTATTCTGTAGTTGGTTACGTGTACAATTACTGATAAAATGAATTATCTGTTTAAATTACATAACCTTCACCAATGTTTGTACTTTAATAATACAATTTCTACCACATAATGTATTTAAATTAATTTGTTTGTGGTCGTTTTAATACCTTCACAAGAAGCTTGCTGGTTGTCAACTTTGTGGTTTACAACACAGGAATGAGTGGTGGGTTTTCACTCTTAAATACTATTTAAAAGCTGTCTTTCGGGAGTTTGTTTTAGTTTTTTATGCAACATACATGTATCTGTCTGTCTGTTTGTTCGCGATAAACTGAAAAATTACTGAACGAATTTTCATGCGGTTTTCACTTATATACAGAGTAATTCACGAAGAAGGTTTAGGTGTATAATTTGTTAAGATTTTGTGTAAATTGATTGAAATATTGTGATGATGATTATGTTGATGATTGTTGAAGATGTCTGTGCTATCCGTGCGAAGCCGGGGCGGGTTGCTAGTGTAAATATAGCTTAAAGCACATTATTGAGCACAAATCAAGAATCTAATCTAAAGTAACTCTTGTACTCTACATACTGAAATTAGCAATCCTAAATTCAAATTCAAATTCAAATTCAAAATCATTTATTCAATTAAGACACTAAGTGACATTTATGAACGTTAAATTGAAGCTAGAGTTAAAATCATAGATCGGCACAAACAGACGCCACAGCATGTACTGGATTGTCAAGGTAAATTAGGTGAAAAACACCAAAATCTACTGCCTGTTTGTGTCGATCTATAACTTCCAGTTTCCAAAATGCGTAGGGCCTTATGAGAAGAATACTGGCAAAGAAACTCATGGCCACTCTTTTTAAAAGTCAGATCTTCAGGTACAATAGTGTTAGTGTTACACAAGAGGTAAAAAGGATGCAAGCTGATGCCACCTGAATTTCATTTTATTGAAATGCTCCAAAAGCTAACGTACTAAAAAATAAAAATCACTCAGTGATACCGTTGAAGGTTTGAACTATTAAACATAGAAATCATTCAAGGTGCACATCTACCTTCATTCAGTTGCAAAATCTACTGTTAAAAATAATTCGTGACTGGATTAAGAGGCTAGAGTTGCAGTTGATCGAACCAAAATAATAGTATAGGCTAAAGCATCGCTGACTAGGCCGACCAGTCACCCCGAGCAGCACCCGTTCACGAGTATGACGCATGGACCAGCCATCATCTCCTCTTAAAGACTTACCAGCACGTCTGCTGTCTACTTCCATACCACATTTATTGTAGTTTTCAATAATTAGGTTAAATTAAAATATATATTTTCTGTTACAGGTCACTGTCGAACGCCACACCACAGATAACAATAAAAATGTTGATTAAAAAAATAAAAATAATGTTAAACAAAAATATAGTATTGTAATTTTTACAATTTCAGTTTATAACGTTAAGCATATCAATAAATTGTATCCGTAAAATAAATAAAACTTGTAAAAATAATTTATATTTTATCTTAGTAACATAGCCTTTAACAGTTTTAGGTATTAAAATAAAAGTAAAAACCACCTTATCAAAGATACCCAATAAGAAATATTTGTATTTAAGTGTGTATTTTGTTTCTTCCTTCTTTCACTTATCAAAGGAGCACCGAATCGACATCAGTTTTTGATTAGAGACAGTTCAATTGCTGGGCAGAGGCGTGGCTAATTTGTATCCCCAATATAGGTACAGAATTTCAGTTGCTGGTAAGTCCAATACGCAAGTGATCTATTTTGTGAACAATGGGCGTAACATACATTTTTAAATAAATATCTAAGCTTGTAAACTCACCCGACTTGTGATTTATTGAAGGTAATTTCTATAAGACACGATTAACAAAGAGATATCCATTTAACATTAAATAGTGTAACGGACAAATTATATTATTAGTGAAAATTAGACAATTTAAATTGAGAGGGTGCTCGAGCTCTTACTCTACAAGTAAAATTTTCTAATTTTTCTTCTTTTTGTGATAGAAAACCACACATATTTAGATTATAAATCGATTAGATTATACTCAAAATAAGTTTATAAAAATTTGAGTTTATCACAATATAATACTCGAGACTTAAAAGGTTTATTTACTTTTCGTCGGTTTATTTTTTGTTAAAATTTTTTTTTCATCGTCAGGTCAGCTTCATGATGTGATGATTCCTAAACGCAAATACCTGATTAAGTTATGAAAAGTAAACAGACTATTCGTTCCTACAATTTTCGAGGGTTTCTCACAAATTTATCAGGATCCCGTCATCAGATCCTAACTCCCTTGACCACCCTTGAGGTATACCCTATCTAACAAAAAAAGAATCATCGAAATCTGTTCATAAATAACGGAATGAGGGCTGAACATACATAAAAAAAATACATATATATACAGTCGAATTGAGAACCACCTTTTTTCGTCGGTTAAAAAATAGCTATAGTTAATTTATTTGACTATTATTTTAACTCTAATATTTCCGAGAAATTGCTTGGCAACACTTTGTAGCTTTAAGCTATTTCAAAACTGTTAACCGATTAATATTAATCGATCATCTTTAAACCTTTTCCACAAAACGTACTGTCTTCAGGAACCGTCTCAGAATAAAAATATTGATTTATATCATCATAAAACGTCATCATAAACTCTCAATGCAACTCGTTCACAACTGCACATTAGTACCTACTTTAAACGTATGCACATAACATATTATATAATAGCCATTACATATTATGCAATAGACATTACAAATTATGTAATAGACATTACATAATCTAGTCGTACAATAATTTTCAGCAGTAAATACCTATTAAATGAAAACTAACAAGTAACTTTAAAGTAACAGTGAATGACTTCACAACTTTGAGCAGTGAGTGCTTTAATTCGTGCTCCTTAGACCTTATTACATATTTCTAATCAACAATGTTGTAAAATAGAAATATGTGTTTAACGTATTATTATTAGTTTCAATAATAATTATGTATGTCACCTGAATAGCAGCGACCCCAATATATGTTCCGTATATATTATTTACTTTTAAGTCTAATCTTTATTTTATCGATTTTAAGTCACACACGTTTACTATTAAAAGTGTGTGAAACTATATTGGGGTCGCTGCTATTCAGGTGACATACATATTATTGAGACGAATAATAATACGTTACATGTGAAATTATTTAGTAGTAAAAAAAGCCAAAGATACTATTTTTGAGTTTCCATCAACAATCTTCACAAGTCACATTTTATTTTTTGTGAAGGTTTCTACGAAGAAGCTTGAAACTTTAAAACATAGTTGTGTAAAATTATTCGTCTCAAAGTATATTTATTAAAAGACTGATGTTTTAAAGTAGACGTAAGTTCATGTCAAACTATGTGTTAACAAAGCGATGTATTTTAGTAATTAAGAAAATTTTTGTGGAGGCCCCAAATGTTCTAATAAAATGTTACATAACAAATGAGAGTCATACGCTGAGCATTTAGATGTCAAGCATAAAGGCATTAAAAAATCAAATTATAAAAAAATATTTATTTATAAGCAAAATAGTAACAGTAACCTGAGTTTGAGAAATAATATCATGAATATGGAAAATATCTTTGCTAAATATTTCCAGTTTGCTCGATTGTCGTAGTTATCGGTCAGGGATTTTTCATGCAATCAAACACCCATATATTTCTTGCAAAATTAATGATCAGGACAAGCAGTTTAAGAGATTCGTAAGAAGCGTATTAAGTTGTATGTAACCCCGAATTTAAAAACGAAGTATTAAACTATAGTATTAAAGTTAAATCATCAATTTTTAAAGATTTAGAATATTGGATATTTGATAAATTTGCTAATCGATATAATTTACACACACTATTCAAATTGTATACAATCAACATGATATAACGTCTTTATCATAGGGTATTTTTGAAGACAAAGCGTATTGGTGTCAACAGACCTTGATAAGTATACATAGACATTTTCCGTTATATTTAATTTATTTAAGTTAATTCAGTGAAACAATGCTTGCATTGCTTTTCGCCGCGTGAGCGAGGTTACCGGAGGCCATTCTCGTCCTTCCCCTCTCCCCCCTCTCCTCCCCTCTAATCCCCCGCTCCCCTTCTTCCGCTACTCCCACCTTAAAGGGTGGCAACGCACTTGTGACTCTTGAGTTACAGGTGCCCATGGGCGGCGGTAGTCATTTACCATCAGGTGACCCGTCTGCCCGTCATGCCCCCTATACCATAAAAAAAATAATTAAAACTTTATGCACATAGAGTACAGAGGTGGGACTTACTGCCTTGCATTTTCTGCTAGTCAGCCTTCGGGGAAGAACAGCATAATTTTTTTACAAGAAGTTTACAATTATTATAACTCAGAAAGTTTAAAAATAGTCAAATGATTTCACGTGAAATCATTTGACAAACATACTAACTGATTGAACGTCTCAGGTTCATTGAGATAGTAGGTATATTATATTTAAATTACCTAAATAATTTACCTATGGATAATTTTGGTCTAGACAGTGCTGTGAAATATGTCAGGTAAAAATGCATATGTACGTACGACTATCGTGACATAGATGTTGGATGGTTTTCGATACTGTTGGTAGTCTTTTAGCCTACTATTGGTGGCAAAACTGCTCAGTTGATGTTACTTTCAAGTTTTTGAACATCTGGAAAATTACCAAAATATGTCGCATTAATTAGAAGTAACTGCCAAATTAATTTTAATAGGAGTTCTAGTCGTGTAACTATTTCCCAACTTGCAAACGAAATCGTTGTCTAACTATTGAAACTTGGAGTTTGTGAGTTTGTAACGGGAGTAGGGAGTATGTCTTTTGTTATTCTAGTCATTAAATTGTCAAATAAATGTTTGAAGTATCTGTTGGATGTTTCTTATTTTGTTTATATTATTATGTTTATTTATTTACAGCAACATAATACATATAGCTATGTTACAATTTTAATGTTACAAAGTGGCAAAGCTGTGTACGCACGTTGAAATGTATGATGAACATACACGGAACAAATGAGATTTGATTCGGCGCGTTTCGTCTGCAGCCAACGCCAGCTTTTAAGTTTACATTATGACACTATATACCATATACTCGATGTATCAGCGCCACAGAAATTTAAATAAGGTAATAGAAATGGTATGTAGCGCTGGGATCTACCGAGAACGCATGTCGCCGGCCAGGTACTACATCTACATACACAAATAATAACTACACAATCACGCGTACATATGCACCGAGAATGTTACCCAAACTGAACTAAGCCTTATGAATATTCACTAAGATTGATATTACTTCGTATTGGTCCACTCACTTCACACAAGGATAATAGATTCTGCATTTGTATTAGTGATTGCGTAATCTACACTAGGGCTTGACTACAGGTAATACCGTAATACCAGGGAACCAAGGAATAATAGAAGAAAGTTATTAGTGGCTCCGTGATTTATTGTTAAATATAATTTATTCTTTACAAAAATTATAAAAACATGAAGTATTACTACTGTAGATATCCTAATATCATTTAGCACATCTCTAGCTTGCGACGATTCTCTGTGACCGTGCCACTAGAAATGCTAAAGCCAAAACTATTATTCATTGCGTTATATATTTCTTTTTGTAAAACCAAACTGTCGGATAGCATCCTACACAACGGGCAATGTAAGTAGTAAGTAGAAATAAAGCCCCAAATTATGCCAGTCGTACTATTTATTGGTAGAGTTATGTTTTAAAATGCACTTTTATCAAAAACATCAATAAAACCAAAAGAAAACACTTGCCGATGAAAGTTATCCAAATGTTATCCCTTGATTAGTGTAATTACACGTAGTAGACAAATTGCCACAGTGGGCAATGCTGCAAAACACCATTTTTACAACCGCACTTGCCGAGACAAAGTTTCACGAGTAATGGAGTGTAACATTGCGCACTGGTGGCGTCTGAGTCACCAGCGTGGCGAAAAGTTTACGCGTTCATAGCATTCATTACCTTATTTAGATTTCTGAGATCAGCGCATATCTACGTGTGAGCATCGGTGTCTCTAATTGCGCCATTTGTTGTGACACTATAATCAGTGTCGAATCAATGGTAATGTGAATGTGAACACGTTACGCCTGTCTCTCATGGATGACGAAGGGGTTAGCTCCCTTAGTTCATGTACAATTCAAAACGATATTAGTGAAGATCTCATTTGCGTATTCCTTTTTGAAGTGATAACTTCTTATGGGAGGGTAAACCGCTTCGTTACGTAACGCGTTACGGCGCCAGTCCGTCTGGCTTCTCAATAGTTCAACTTAGATTAGTTTAAGTTATCTATTCTATCGGGCGTCACACAGGCACAGGTGACAGAATTTTTCACAAGATTTGGACTTTCTTACCGCTACTCATTAATTGACCTATGGTAAACTCTTAATTCTAGACGTTTTAGGGTTCCATTTCTCGAAAGGAAAAAAGGAACCCTTATAAGATCACTTTGTTGTCCGTCTGTTTGTATGTCTGTCTGTCTGTCAAGACCATTTTTCTCAGGAACCCGTTGACGCATCAAATAAAAAAATAAAGTATGTCGTAAAACACATATGTCTGCGGTCCCTTCCAATCAAGCTTCTAAGTCAACACAATCAAAAGATACGGCCATTTAAGCCTTAGATTTGACCAAATTTCAATTCGAAGGTAAATCAAAAAGTATAGGGTACTTCCCATTGACCTAGAATCATAAAATCTGGTAAGAAGCAAGGTCTCATAGCACAAGTAAAGGAAAACATTTGAAAGTCATCATCTGTGTGTCTGTCAAGACCCTTTCCTCAGGAACTCGTGGAGGCATCAAATTGAAATTAGCATCAAATGATTATCTCAGCGGTGCCTTGAATCTGCAAAAAATCATGCTTCTAAGTCAACGCAATCAAAAAGTATAGCCATTAAGCCTGCGATTTAAACAAACTTAAACATTTCAGGCATTGCAAGTAAATCAAAACCTGTAGAGTATTTCCCATCGTTCTAGAATCATGAAGTTTGGTAAGAAGCAGGGTCTGACTGCACAAGTAAAGTTAATTTATTTTTATATCACATAAAAAGTAGTTTTTGTAATTACAAACTTATATTTTGTGGTTGAAAAGTTGACTTTGTCGTAAATCAATGTATGGGAGGGTATTTTAGAACTGCAAAGTTAAGTGTGTCTTTCGAAAAAGACGGGCAAAAACTTCGAGAATTGATTCCCGAGATGGACTTACCTACATACAAGTTTGTTTTCTTACGGAACCCTCGGTGCGCGAGTCAGACACGCACTTGTCCGGTTTTATAATACACGAATGAACCGAGATAGGTAGTTATTTTGCGTTTATGGCATTGTTTAATTATAACATAAGCAGCAATAGCACTAAAGCACTATCGGACTGATAAATTTTTCGTTCATTGTTTTGGGCGTAAACAGCTCGGGAAAAAGTGCCATATATTTATATCCAACCACAAAAAAAAACTGTTGAAGTGTTCATAGTAAATAAATATAAGTCTGACATTTATGTCGCAAATTGAGTACATTACTAAGCTTTAGAGTGATGTGTAACAGATAGAGAAATTCTCGAACAATAATATATAATTAATCATAGAAGACAATGAGCCATAGAAGACGGTAAGATTATGATATAATTGAAGGAATCTATGCGTAGGAAGGTAATATGAGTGTGTGTTCTCACGTGCGTGAGTCACGTCCGTGACCGAGTGCGTCATGGAGATTTTCATTGAAATGTTCTTACAATGAAATATTTAATTTTATATGCTTGCTGGTATGCCGCAGGAAGGATACGACGCATCTGATTTCAAGCGGTTACCGGTACTTACAAATATTTTTTGTGAGTGTTTCAAAGTGTACCCGCATCCACGCATCTGGTGTTGCAACTCGTAACAGCCTACCCACCATTGGAAACTGTGCACTTCGCACTGTGCTAGTTTTCTAACCTCGACCGTCTAGAAGCTATCGGGACCCTCGAATCGAAGGGTCACATCTCGGTCAAGGGCATTATTTTGAGAAATTCATCCAAATGTCTTATAAATTTTTAGCACCTAGCGAAAAAGGGCATTCATACTTAAGGAAATATAAAGGTAAGTTAACTTTACTTCTTTACATAGAGTAACTTAAACAGAAAGTAGATGCTAACTCAAAACTTGAAAATACTGCGTGTATACGTATAGTATCTGCAGGCATACACGTTGGCCCGGCGGCGTCGTTGTAGTAACCTTTCGCGTTTCATGATATGTATTATTATGTTACCTGAATTAACGCTCTGACGTAATAGGTTTTACATACCTTTGAATTGTCTTATGATTCGACCAGGTTGCACTGGTCGTGGTCGCGTATGTTCAATCATGCTCGCGTAATCACTGGCATCTGATTTTCAGCTCTATTTTAATGTGTAAAAGTGTGTGTGTAAAAGTATTTAAGTTTTTTACCGCTTAATCTGAGTTATTTACTATTTTCCAAATCAACGGTACATCAAATTGATTACATTTACCGTCATCTTAAATTCTTCTCTCTACTAACTTTTTTAAACGCTTTCTTAATTTTTTTTTATTACTAGTTTAGTAGGTATGTATGTAATGGAATCTTTGAACGAGATTTTCACCCCCTTCAAAACGTCGGATTAATTTGAAAGTACACACTTATCAAGAACCGATGACAATACAATAATTTAAATTAATGATGATTTTAAAAAACTAAAAAAAATACTTTAATAGAAAACTAAAAAAAAATAATATTGTAAAACAAAGTGTGGGGTGCTTTTTAGATACTTTCATAATGACTCTACTACTCGCCGATCTGTCAATAATTATTTATGACATCAAGCACCCCATTCTTTCTTACAATAGGTTTTTGTTAATCACACTATTCTTAATTTTAATTTATTAAAAAAGAAAATTCTACTTTCTAGTTGGTTTTCTATTAAAGCGTGTTTTCTAATTTTTTTAACTATTATTTATTAACTTTCTCTACTTTGTAGCAATAAAGCCTCAACAGAAAATTTCTGCTTATTACATATAAGCTTAAATACCATAGGGTTGAATTTCAGTATTTGTTTTGTAATTTGGCAAATCCGCAGAGAGAGTGGAGTCCTAGAAATGGCCGTCTGGTGGTTAGGGTAAAACTATTAACGTAAATTTTGCACGCACCATAATTTATTTATTATCTAAACTTTCAAGGCTGCTTAAGGTCGGGTCATGCTTGACCATCTGAGATTCGTGTAAATTAACTCAAATTTAAATTGACGAAACCCGATTTATTGTTTATAATACAAATACATGTACTTCGCGCATCTAGGAACAGTTTAATCAACAAAGATCATTGGATTAAAGATCATATTATTTTCAAAGGCTTAGAATCGTGTCAGCAGCCAATCGTCACTGATACAACTTAGTTCGTCAGCATTCAAATTTCGTTAAATCAAATCTTCCTTTTTCTCTAGTCTTAATTTTCTCCGTTTAGAGCATCTCTCTAAATTAGTACTCACCACAGAAATGTACTCGCAGTTATAGCTAAAATTCTGAGCTCGACCGTACATATTTTATATTTGTTCCAAATTAACATAATTCTAATTACTATATGTAAACTTTAGTCGTAAAGGATATAGTCTTTAATAATAATAACTTGACACATCATCTCACACATGGCCGTCTGATCCCAAACTAGGCAAAGCTGTACTATGGTAACCAGACTGTACATATTATAGATAAATTATTTACATACACATTTAATTGTTTTTAGTTACTTATATTCTTTTTTAAAACCTCATGAGATGTTTAACCTTTCTTAAGATATTTAGAACTTGTATGAGAGCTCACTTCACTTGAGTTGCAGTTCAACCGAAGTTTTCGATATAAAATACCTAAGTTTGTTACCCTAAACAGCAGTATTTCATTCGAAATCCAAATTGGCTCTAAAATATTAATTTTGATGTTTGTATTGTAAGGTAGGGTGGAAAGGCAGTATCGAGAAGAAATGTGGTACAATTTTGAAACTTTTTTACTTCTTTTCGTAACTTCTGTGATAAACAATAACGGTAAACATTCCAACCCAAACATGATTAACAACTTTCTTTATGAAAAGAAATGAGGCTTTCTTGGTTTTGGATCGTATGAGTTTTAAAATCTAGCGGAGAGAGAGGACACTTGTAATACTCCTTACTAATATTATAAATGCGAAAGTAACTCTGTCTGTCTGTCGCCCTTTCACGCCAAAAGTACTGAACTGGTTTAAACGAAATTTGGTACACAGATAGTCTAGAGCCTGAGAAAGGACATAGGCTACTTTTTTATGCAAAAAAATGGGTGTAAGGGGTTGAAAGGTGGGGATGAAAAGTTGTATGGAAGTATCGTCAATTAGCCTAAATAATTAAAAATTCTACCCAAATACACTATTCCACGCGGACGGATTTCTTATAATTTTACTTCATTAAGAGATATGAGTGTGTGTATCTAAGTAATAGCAAATTTTTATTTGAATTGGATTTACTTGGCTGGGTTTTTGATAGGGATCTATAGGAGATAGTGTTAACAATACGATGCTGATGCACAGTAGTTCTTATAGTTTTATTGGTTACGTAAGCTAGTCTATACTAATTTAAATCCCTTAGATATGGTGTACCAAAAAGTTCGACTACAGATAAAAATCACAATAGAAACACTCTTAATGAGATATACGTTGCTCTGGTACAATCTATATTGACATATTGTATTCCCATTTGGGGTGGTGCAGGAAAGACCAAATTCTTAGAGATTGAACGTGCGCAACGTGCCTTGATAAAAGTAATGCATTTCAAAAAGATGAGATTCCCTACTACCAGCTTATATCAAATTAGTGAATTGCTCTCTGTAAGAAAGCTCTATATAATCCAAACAGTATTAAAAGTACACAAATCAATTCCATATAATGCGAATATTCTGACTAAGAGGCGTAAAGATTTGATAGCCCAGGTCCCTAATACAAAAACTACATTTGCTAGTATTCAGTATGGCAAGCGATCTGTTCAGTTATATAATAGAATAAATAGGGAGCTTTATATCTACCCTAAGCACATTAATGATTCAAAGGAAATGTTAACACACACAAAGCATGTATTTTATAATTGTAAGTTTCTGTTAGCCTTCCAATTTAAATTTTTATTAGTATTTTTTATTTTTTTTGTTGTAATTTTTATCCTTTTTAATGGTAATAATTAATTTATATAATATTATTGGCCATTGGCCTTTGCCCAGCAGTGGGACACGTGTGAGGCTACTTAAAAAAAAAAATATTGTTGTTCCTAACATGTTGCGGAAGAGCGGGGTCTCCTAATACAGGCATCTCTTGCTTAAAAGGAGACCCCTATCACAAAGATATGTAAAAAAATATGTAAAATGTAAAAAAAATAATATTAATATTGTATATAAATTAGTTATTGAAATACAATGAAATTGAATTTGAATGTAATACATATATGCAGAGCAATAAAAAGAATTGAATTGAATTGAATACTAATATTATGAAGCTGAAGAGTTTGTTTATTCGTTTGGTTGAACGCGCCAATCTCAGGAACTACTGGTTCGAATTGAAAAATTCTTTTAGTGTTGGATAGCTCATTTATCAAGGAAGGCTATATAATATCACGCTACAACCAGTAGGAACAGAACATCAATGCAAATGTTCCAAAAACGAGGCAATATTACAAACGCGGTTACTAGGTATAACTCATGGGCACAATTTTTGAAAAAAAAATATGTAGATAAAAATTACCAAAAAATGTTTTTTCCCGAAAAAAAATTACAGCTGCGTGGTCACTTAGTCAAACGTAAAAACAGATTGTTCAAATTTTCAAAACAAAATTTATCCGAAAAACAATGTTCAGCTGCGTGGTCACTAAGTCCAACGTAAAAAATGTTACATGCAGCGAAGTAGGAAGTTCCAATAAAGTGGTTATGGACACTTATCACACACGGAGTGCAGCGTGTCTACAAGCTCTGAGTTGTTGAGACAACTTTGTGATGCAAGTTACTCAATATTGGTCTTGAACACGATCGTGGTCCCGTTAATTCCCGTAAATACATAAATAAGGTTTCTCGTACTTTTCACCAAAGATTCTGCCGTGTGAATTTGGATGGTTATGTATGACAGAATCACCCTATATTTATCAAAAGGGGACAATACATTAAAATTTTTACAAACCCTAAAAAAATTCCGCGACTCTCAAAACTCTTTCTCAACTTTAATTACAATATATTTTTTCTCGCTATCTCGAAATCCATAGTTTCGCATTAACACATTAAATTTCAAACCACAACTTTGAAGAGCCCTCTAATTCCGGAATCATGTTCCATGCACTGTTGAAACAGCTCTCGAGTCAGGAATGCTTTGCTAGTTTGTGCAGCCTTAAAATTAAAAGTAGCATGAAGTACGCGATATGAAATGTTTCAGAATGTGAAAATCTGAACACATTCTGAGCTATTCCATAGCCGTGTTCTCTTTTTCAGTGTCGTAATAATAAGCAATTTTTTTTATCATTTATACAGTCAATCACTGGAAGGGCATGACTCCAGCATGCAACTACAATAAGAATTTTTGAAAAAAAACTTGATTTTCCGGGTATTTCTACCTCCGTTTCTCAAAAAACCAAATGGAACGTGTAAAATTAAAGATTTTAAATCGTACATATTTTTTTATTTTGGAACTGTTCACTCTGTTATTTAGAAAATCCATAAAAACTAACTCAAAAAAATATCCAAATTAGTCTTTATGGATTTTCTTAGTAACGGAATGAATAATTCCAAAATGAAAAAAAATGTACTATTTAAAATCTTTAACTTTACACATAGCACCTAACGGAGGCACAAATACCTGGAAATTCAAACGGTCATAACTTGTAAACGGATAGGTTTTTTAAAAAAAATCTTATTGTAACTGCATACAAGAGTCAGTTATTTAAGTAAGTGTTCCTTTTTCAAATACATCCTGTATAATATAGAGTAGCTATTGCCTGCGGCTTCGTTTTCGCAAAAGTTGACTTTTTTTCTGGATTAAAGTACTGGAAACAGTACTTTTCTGTACCCCTTATCAACGGCAAAATTTCATGGAGATCGGTTGAGTAGTTAAGGCTTGAGAGCGTAACAAACAAACAAACTCAATTTCGCCATTTATAATATTAGTCACAATGAGTGTATTCGTAATCATGATTTATGCATAAGGACGGATGACGAACATGGTGTAAAAGTAGCGCTGTTGCAACGTCATTGGTCGCGTTCAGTGCTAATATCTGTTTGTATTTATGAATTTAGAAATTTGCTTGGGCTTCGTGTTGCTATACAAAATAAATATGTATGTGGACTTACAAAAAAACTCCAAATCTAGTTATCGTCGTATTGGTAAACAATTTATAGTTCTAGCTACACTTAATTGGAATTAACAAAATTATATACATCCTACTAATATTATAAACGTGAAAGTTTGTGAGGATGTATGGATGTATGGATATATGGATGTTTGTTACTCTTTCACGCAGAAACTACTGATCCGATTGCGATGAAACTTGGTATGTAGATAGTTGGAGACCTGGATTAACACATAGGCTACTTTTTATCCCGATATTCCCATGGTAGCGGGACTTACGCGGCTGAAACAGCGGGGCGCAGCTAGTATACTATATTCCAGAACACTGTGTTATTGTCATTTTACTTATTTAACTAATAAAATACAAGTATGATTAGGAATAGATCACACCACGATCACTTATAAAAAGAATAACTTCTTAAGTAAAAACCTTTACAGTTTTTTTATGGTATAGGGAGCAAACGAGCAGACGGGTCACTTGATGGTAAACGAGTACCGCCCGCCCATGGACACCTGAAACTCAAGAGTCACAAGTACGTTGCCGTCCTTTAAGGTTTGAGTAGGGGAAGGGTGGCAGAGGGGGGAGGGAAGGGTTAGGGCCTCCGATAACTTCACTCATTCGGCGAAAAAAGTAAGCATTGCTTCACTGCCGGTTTTAATTTAATAGAAATAATTTTAATTTCAATAATAATTTATACATGCGAATATAAGTTCGTTTGTTTGTCAAGCTTTCACGCCTGGACTACTCGACCGATTAGCACGAAAATAAATGTTGTCAAAGGCACATAACAGGTAATAGGAAAACCTTTTATAAAGAACTTTTTTGCCCGGTTCATATAATCAAGAAACAATTCGTTTTGCTTACGGACGGTAAAATTTCGTTGATTTTTTTACAAATATTTTACCGTCCGTAAGCAAAATGAATCGTTTCTTGCTCTTCATTAAACTATGCGTCACCGACAATGTACTCCAATGTATCTTCGGCTAGTGAAGTAGGTGTAGTTGCTTTATCTATCTGTATCTACTTGGAAATGAACGCAAGTGGATCCCACTTATTAACAGAAATTGATAGATAACGCTTTATTCATGATTTCAGTTATGAAGACCTTCAATCCTTGACACTTAAAACTTATATATACACATATATAATACATTAATACGTGTAGAAAATTCTATGCACACATTTTTAAGAGAATTTCGTTAACGGAATTGCGTGAAATTTGGAATACTGAAGGTTTATATAAATGGTAGAAGGGAAGTGTACTGAATCCTGAAATAGTGTATTCAGACTATTATTCTGAGTCGAAAATCATTGTAATTTTCTGCCGAAAAATTCATCATTTTTTATTTTTCAATTTTTGGTGATATCACAATAAGTAAACAGAACATTTTACCGAAAAAAATCAATAAATACCCCATACGGCCACAAACTGCAATGTAATCAATCACACACCATTTAAACATTTTATGTAATCAGCTGGTCGCGACGTTGAAGGTATTTACCGGACCGCACAAACATAATACCTATCTACACTTGACGTTACGCAATGTAAGCTTAACAAGCTTACATTGCGTAACGTCAAATGTAGCTAAAGACTATAAATCCTTAAGCTCGCATTTTTATGATCAACTGACTTTTGTATTATGATAAGTATCCACAGAAAGAACTTTTGTAAGTTTTTTGCGTTGCTCAAACTGTATTAAATAAGCGCTAAAAGCTGTAATTTCTAAACAAATTAAAGTGTGTTACAAATTTCTAAATTACGTAAAAAGGGCTACATGTAGCTCACAAGAAAAAATATAGAGTTGAAGTTGATACCTATACCTAAACATTTGTTTCAGGTGGGTTATGCAGATTGGATATGCCATTCTTGTTGGATACCAGCAGACAGAGCTGCTATTCATATGTGAACTGGTTCTTCAATTTCCTGTAAGAGCAACCCACTGCTATGATCAGTTGATACTTCCGTTGAATAATCGGAAGGATACGTATATATATTGACCTGACATCTTTTTTTTTTTTTTTTTCTTTTTTTTTTTCAATTTTTAAGGGACTTTTACACTTTGTGCACATCTGTCCCATCATACCCTAATTACATATTTGTATTTAAATTATGTATGCATAAAATTAAAATTAAGCTTATTTGAGTGACATTAGCCTAAACAAGCTTTCAGCTGCCTCAGAGTTAGGTTGAGCTAGAATACTGTTAAAACTACCAACGTCAAACCTGTTCAAGCCATAGTCACTCATCTGTACTCTCATGGACTCATACCGAACATACTCTATCAATAGATGATATATGTCCTCATATACACCGCAATCCTCACAACTAGGTGAAGCACTCTTTCTCATCTTGAAGTAAAATTTATTACATGGAATGTGTCCTGATCTGAGTCTATGAACTGTAATAACTAACTTTCTGTTCAAGTTAGTATAGGCACACCAGGGTATACGGAGAGGCTGACACTGAATGGTTTTATACCATATACCTTTTTCAACAGAACATTGATTAAAGTATTCCTTCCAGTTATCATAACAAATTTGTTTATATTTAGGTAAAAATTCCGAATAGTCCGGTATAAAACTATTGTCTTTGCCGTTTGCAGCAGCATTTTTTGCAATTATATCAGCCTCTTCATTACCTCGTAACCCTACATGGGATGGAACCCACTGCAATCTCAGATGCACACCACTTTGGCGAAGTTGGTCTATTTTAGATATGATAACATATGCTAGCGATGCACCTCTGAAACCAGAGGCGCATCGAGCTATATGTTGTAAACAACTTTTGCTATCCGTCAACACGACCACCTTCCTATGCTGTATATAATTATTTATGAAATAGGATATTGCTTCAGAAATTGCAATGAGTTCCAAAGTCATGATACATACTTCTTTACTAATTCTAAAACAATTATCTTGGTTTGAAATGGATGTATTTGGTATATAAAAGGCTGCTCCCTGGCCATTTACATTCTTAGACCCATCAGTAAAAATAAAAAACCAGTCTTTATACATACTATACAAATCTTCAATTATTGAATGATGTAATAAATTTCTATCATAGGATTTTTTTGATTTTCTTATACTATCCAGATCTAAATTAATAAATTCACTAGTATTAAAGTTAGTTACCCATATATCTAGATTAAACATTTGCAAGGGATTACTTGATGCAATCTGTTCTTCTTTAACTTCGTTATAAACTGATCCAAGCAAAGGAAACATTTTATTTTTCCAATAATTACTAGTACGCAAGGTGTAAAGATCACATAGTAGCTTATGTATCACATTATTCTCTGTAGACTTAGATTTTAGACAATATTTGTATATTAAGTATTTTCTCCGAAATTGCAGTGGAGGAACACAGAGTTCACTCTCCATCACATGAATAGGAGTGGTTTTAATAAATCCCCCTATTATTCTTAATGCCTGATTTTGAATTTTATTTATTTTATCTAAATTAATTTTGGCACAGCTAGCATACAAAATACTACCATAGTCTACACGACTTCTGATCAAAGCAATATAAATGTGTCTTAAATGTTTGGGATGTAAGCCCCAGGAAGTACCAGCCAAAACTCTTAGTAAATTAAGATTTCTTTGTGACTTTTCCACAATAACATTTATTTGTTTAGTCCAACACAAACGTCGATCCAACCAAACACCTAAATATTTATAATCATCCAAGACATCCAATGTACAATTATTTAATTTTAAATCAACCTCTAACTTTTTAAACCCTCTAGTGAAGACACATACTTTTGATTTAACTGCAGATAGTTCTAAACCAATATTACTTAAAACATTACAAATTTGATCTAAAGCTGCTTGAACACAATTTTTACTTTGCATGAGGTTGCTAGAAGTATTGTATAACACAAAGTCATCTGCATATTGACACATGATAACATTTTTGAGGTCCTGAAAACATTTTATTGTTATAATATTAAATAGATATTGGGGATATTGGATCACCTTGAGCTAAGCCTTTATTTGTGTGCCTGACAAAATATTCCTAATTATTTTCATGTTTAATAGCAAGATGTCGTTTGCTTAAAAAAATCCAAAGATATACACAATTTTTTTTACCAATGCCAATATCATCCAATTCCTTAGTCATAACATCTATTATAACATTATTATAAGCATTTTCTATATCAAGAAAACAGGCTATGGTTGGTGAATGATTTGAAAATCCTAAGTAAACTTGACTAATTAATTTAACTAAACAGTCTAGAGTAGACTGCCCTCTACGAAAACCTGAAGTGTAAGGAGACAACAACATGTTCTTTTCAATAAACCACTCCAAGCGCCTGGTAATCATGGAATGAAATATTTTGCATATACAGGATATTAACGATATAGGTCTAAGTTTAATTGCACCATTTGGTGGAGATTTTGGTATAGGTGCTATAAGAATATTGCGCCATTCCATTGGTACAACACCTGTATCTAAAATGCGATTATACATATGTTCTAAATATAATTTCCACTTGACAGGCAGATGGTACAAGAGAGAATAGGTTATACCATCCTGACCTGGTGCTGTATCTTTTTTTTTAAAACAATGACACATTTCTTGTATATCAAAGTTTTGCTCCAGCAGTATGTTATTTGACTTAAAATCGGGCAGTTTTGAAGACGCATAGTCCGGTGTAAGACTACTAAGAAGCTCTAGTCTGTGTTCATTAGATGCCTGTGAAATAGTGGTACTAGGTAACTTATGACCCTTAGCCCATCTCATACGTTTCCACATTTCCGAGCTAGAAGTTTGTTCATTTATACTGCTACAATATGTTTGCCAGTCTTTTAACTTCGCCTGTCTAATAGCTTTCTTAGCCTCTTCTGTTTTACATTCTAGGATACTAAGATTATTTGGAGTAGGATTTCTCCTAAACTGACTCAAGGCTAACCTACGTTGTGCTACTAGCTTGGATAGAAAAGGGTTCCAGTAGGGCTTAGGTCGAAAATTCTTTTTGGGGTTTATGTTTATGTTTGTCATGGGAATATGCTCATCTGCCGCCTTATTTATGTGTTCTGTTAAATTATTATATAATACTTGTATATTGTCAGTTTCAAAATATTCTACATTACATTCGTTCAAGGAGCTATTATATTTTTTCCAATTTGCTGCCTTAATTACGTTTATAAATCATGTTAACGGAACGAACAAAGCTTAAAGATATTTTAATGCAAAGATGATCACTGCCTAGATTCTCATTGATAACACCCCAATTGAGCATATAAGACAGCTCAGATGATGCAAAGGTTACATCAGGCGAAGTTTCCTGAACAACATTATTGACCGATTTAATTCTAGTTATATCCCCATTATTTAAAGAAATATATCCAGCCTCCAATGCTACATCATATATTTGACGGCCTCGGGTGTCACTCTTATTTGACCAATTTAAATGATGGGCGTTAAAATCACCTGCTATAATACAAATGTATTATAGCAGGTGATTTTAACGAAAACAGTGCAAATAACTGTTCCCAGTCATGTTGACAGCATCGAACCGAAGAAGGACAGTATATTGACAATATATGAGAGATATCCTTACAATTCATTAATTTAATGCAAACTATTTCTATACCCAAGTTGTTTATCTTAACAGGACACTCTTGTACTATTAATGATTTATGTATTATAAGAGCTGTGCCGCCATATCCGTCCTGCCTATCATTTCTAAAAATATTATATCCACTAACATTTAAATGTGATTCTGGTTCTAACCATGTTTCTGATACGATCGCAATATGTATCTTTTCTTGAGAAACTATGAGTTCAAACTCCGCAAGCTTGGGTCGTAAACTCCGTGCATTCCACTGCAATATATTTAACACAGTTCTCTTATTACTATCTTTAGCCATTTAAAAACATAGATATAATTTTGTTGCAAATGTCATTTTCTTTCATAGCTTGAATAATAAACTGAACACACATGTCCATCAAAAAACCACCTATCTGATTTATTTTATCTTCAAACGAACAGTCTGATAAATAGATATCTTTAACCCTCTTGATAGTATTAGACACATTCATTTTAAAGCTTGAACTAAATTTCTTACTTGTGTGATTCATATTTTTTTTCCTTAGAAGTACTACCACTAGCAACCTGGCTATATAACGGTTTTTCTTGAGGTCTATCTTCTTCAATATGTTGCTTAGTTTTTTTTTTCTTTTTACCACTTATTGGTCGATTAACTAGTCTTACTGATTCTTCAGTTTCCGAAAAACTATCCACATCAGATATATTATTGTGAATTGTGGCCTCAGTCCTAATAAGAGTTTTATTCGAGTCTTCTCTACTGGCTGTTAGTCATATTATTTTCCTTCGTGCTACTGTGGCTAATAGTATTTTTCTGCAGCTCCACTTTCTTATTATAAGTTTCTAACGCCTTTCGATAAGTACAGTGGTCTTTTGTCATAATAATCCTTATCTCTTTCTCTTTTAGAAATAGTGGGCATCTTTTAAATAAAGCCATATGTGGCCACTTGCAGTTTACACAAACAAAAGATGTAGTGTCACAATTGGCGTGATTATTTCCACATTTTTAACAAATAGGATTTTTGTTTGGGCATGAACGGGCAAGGTGGCCGTATTTCCAACAAAGGGAACACTGGGACACTGGGAATGTAAAGGGCTCCACCTTAAACCGACAACCATACCCATATACGTATGGTGGCAAGGTTGATCCCTTGAAACAAATTCTTATGGTCTCCGAATTCACCCATTCCCCGGCACCGTTTAATCTTTTAAGTCTTCTTACACCTTCAATTTGGTAGTTCTCACAATTTAAATTTTCGGTAACCTCTTTTTCCTCCATCTCTAAATCAACATGTCTGAGTATGCCATAAGACAAATTTAATTCATCCGTAAGTTGAACTCTGTACTCAAAACTTAGTAACTTTTTAGTCTTCAATAATTTAAGTACGCTTTCTCTATTTTCGAAATGAATTAAAATTTTATATGCCCCTTTTTATGTCATTTTACTTATGTTTTGTACACCTGCTGAGCGTAAAGCCTTTGCCATACCAAATTGCTTGGGTAATTTTTCTTTACTCGTCAAAACAACAGCACTTTTGTCAGATTCCATCTCCTGATTATTCATATTATATTCTTTTGAGTTTCTTCTGGCAGCCCTCTTATGCCCTCGCACTACATTCTCAAAACCTTCATCCTCAATAACATCCTCATCGTCTTGCCGGTATCTCTTTTCTAGCTGACGCTGATCGCCTTTTTCTTTTTCATTATTACTCATCTCTTCGTTCAAATTAAAAATAACACGTTGCCCACTTTCAATTCCTATATCTTCCTCCATAATTTCACTACCACTAGTGTCACAAAAGTCAACATTGTCATATAATTCACTCATATAGTGAGAGTACTTTTAAATTTTTGTTACAAGAAAGACGTAAATGCGCGCGTAGTAAACGTGTGCACTCGCGTTGCCGGCTCACGCGCAACTGACCTGACATCTGACAATGATAATTCAACTCATACTGGAAATGGACAGATAAAAAATATATGAATTTATGGTCTTATTTCGACCACCAGGCAATCTCTAGTACAACTTATACTTCAATGAAGAACTAACTAACTCCTATCATACAAGCTTGTGTATTTGGGGGTTAACCGTTGTTGTTGGGTCACTGTGTTCAATAATATGCGGACTTCTTGATATAGAATTTATATTTCACCACTTATAAATATACATACTTAAATTAAAGACCTAACTCCTCGCTGCTGAATGCTCGCGTCGTTTTAATAATATTACTTTTTTTTTAAAGGATACTGGGGGCAAACGAACAGAGGGGTCACCTGATGGTAAGCGACTACCGCCGCCCATGGGCACCTACAACTCAAGAGTCACAAGTCCGTTGCCAGCCTTTAAGGTGGGAGTAGGGGAAGGGGAGGAAGGGGGTAGAGGGAGAGTGTGGGTAGGGGGAGTAGAGGGGAAGAGGGAAGAGTTTGGGCCTCCAGTAACCTCACTCATTCGGCGAAAAGTAATGCAAGCATTGCTTCACTGCCGGTATTCTGTGAGGCTGTGGTATCTCTCCGGTCGCGCCGGCCCACACGTGCCAAATCATGGCTCTCACACATTTCGGTAATATAAACTTTAGGTCTTTTTTCTCTTAAAAGTTAACATTACTTTTTAATCAAGTCAATCTCAGTGTCCTCATATATTCCATATAAGTGACACGTCTTCATTTTGTGCATATAATATAATATTGTCTCGTACACACGTGTTCTCATGCACGGTTGAATATACTTCAATTCTTGAAAGGCAAGTTGAGCGCAATGTTCGTTTCGAATGTCTCTTGCAGGGTACCTAGCACATTCCAAACACACACACTCCGTGGTGAGACCCTTTTTTTTGTATTTGGATCTGCTTCTGTACTTGGACTTGTTCCGCTATAAAACAAAATATTTTCCGTATAAGTGAACTTAACTATAAAATGTGAGGGCAACTTCAATTCACTATAAAATATATTTTAATATTGGCCTTTAGCTGCACACGCTATGTTCCCAAGTCGGCTTGGCTAAACATAATAAAGACTTTAGCGAATGGCACGGCGGCCACAGATCTAAGATACTCATTCTCAATTCTGACGCGGTAGCGGTGGCAACAGTTTATTTAATATTCTAGACGCAAACTTTTACACAAATTCAGATATTATAAATATCTGAATTACATGTTCAAATACAAAATATAGTGTAATTATGTTTAATGCTATCATTTATTAGATCAAGCACAGATTTAATTAAATATTTTTGAACAATTACATATCTTCGTCGTCCCTCACACCCTTCCGAGTTTGTCGGCTCATCATTTTTCGTTCAATCCGTTCTTCTTTGGAATGAGCTTCCCCTTGAAATCAGGATGGCCACCAACAATTACTCATGTAAAGTAAAAGTAAAGGAGTATCTCTTGAAACAACTGGCAGAATCAACTTGCCCATAACTGGTCATCTATTGTTGTTAAAAGCATCTATATGCGTATATGTATATATATTTACATGTATGTATGTATGTATGTGGTATATATATGTATGATATTTATGTAAGTAACGTATTACGTAGTATATTTAGTGTAATTAGATAATATTTTGTAATATAAACTACTTTTAGTTAAAACGCACTTCCTGTTTTTTCTGCATCACCCAAAGGTTGACTGGTATAGAATGCCCTAGGCATTAAGTCCGCCTATGTACTAATGTGCATGAAGTGTAAACAAATAAATAAATAAATATATATTTAAAGATACTCGTAATGTAAGGTGGACACAACTACGAAGAATTTACACATTAGGGGATTAACATGACTCACCAAAATTATCGTAAGAACCTTCACTAAAACGTTGTTAAAACGCACTGCTAGTCACAGATACATCACAATGAACATAGATTTACCAAATTTCGATTAACGATGACACTTTGAAATGATGGAAGCCGTAATATTTTAAAAACATATATTTAACTTACGTTGCGGCGTTTTGGACATGGTCTAATGTCCAAAACGCCGCAACGTAAGTTTAGTTTAGTGTGATTCTAATGGTGGGCTGGATGATAAGAAGGAAACCGCTTTAGAAAGAATACTATAATAAATTTAATCTCATACGTTATAATTAACAAAAACTATAATGGTGTAGCTATTAAAGGTACAGTCATTTAAAAAATGAACACTTACTTTTTTGATGTTGAAAACTCATGTTGTCACCTGATCAGGTTAAGTACAAGCTTAATTTAAAAGTTTTACGCACTCAATATATAGTTGGTAACTCAGACTCAATGAGCAAACTCAACAACCGCTAAGTTCTAGAAGAGCATCATAATTTACACTTTTATATAATCATAACTGATTAACGTAAGTGCTATTGGTTAGGTGTCCTTAGTGGACAAAGTGGTAAAATAAAATCTTAAAATGTATTTTTTCTAAAGACACCTCCCCAATTCGTCTTGTTCTCGTCGAGTGAAAACCATTATTTGATTCAGGGATCCGTTAGCAAAATATTAAGCTTATTATTTGATTCAGGGATCCGTTAGCAAAATATTAAGCTTATTATTTGATTCAGGGATCCGTTAGCAAAATATTAAGCTTTAAAGTGCTCATTTTTATTAGAGTCAAGTGCCAAGCTAAAAGATTTTTCAGATATGTTATTTTTTAACGCACTAGCATAATAACGGTGTTAAAATTAAAAATATCACAACTTATTTTAAGCTTTACAAGTTAACGAGTAATAGTTGAAAACTTTCGTACAGATCCTTTTGAAATCATTTAGATGAAGCTGTCAACTACGGAACCCTATATCGCGCGTAGCTCGACTCATACTTGGCCGGTTTTTTAACTCACTTTACCTGATAAGTGATTGGCCTCGCGATAACAATTTAAGTCAAATGCTTGTTTAGTATTAGGTGGTTGTTGAGTTGTTACCATTAACCGAGTTTGTTCTATGATCAAGTATCGTTATAAAAGCATTAATTTATTAAACAATGATTATATTGTTGAAGTTAAACTGATCAGATAACAATATGAATTTTAACATTTTAAAACCTCAACAGTCAACAGTCATAATGAATTTCTTTGCAACATGTGGCGCTAAATGAGCCTCAACGTAAGTTAGAGAGGTATATTTCAAAATATTAGTCCATCATTTCAAAGTCTCATCGGCACCCGCAATTAACTCTAAAATAGAATCCTTCTATAAAATGAAATACGCCTAAATTTTATTATCAACTAGCAGTGCGTCATAATTAATTACACTATATTTTTGTACCTGAACCGGAATATGCGTTAGAATGCCAGAATTTGTACAAAAATGTGCATCTAAAATATTTAATAAACCGTTGCAACTGTAGCCGTTGCCACATTCTTTAGGAAATGTGATGGCCAAGCACTTGGCCACTTAGCTAAAAGTCAATATAGATTATATAATTAAATATAGAATATATTTTATAGTAAATTGAAGTTGCCCTCACATTGTCAAGTTCACTTTTACGGATAATGTTTTGTTTTATACCAAGTGCAAGTACAAAAGCAGATCCAAAAAACATCTGAAATTCAACACTAAGAAAGTATGTTCGGAATGTGGTTGATATCCTACAAAAAACAAAACATTCGAAACGAACATTCCGCTCGACTTTCCTTTGAGGAATAAAAGTTTTTTTTTTTTTTCTTTTAAAAGACAACTCCCGCATTAGGAATTACTCCTGTGTCGCGGGGGACTTTACAAACATACAAACAACGGACACAAAGAACACCCAGACTCAGGTGGGAATCGAACCCACGACCAGCAGTCAGGGTCACTAACCACTAGACCAATAGGCCAGTCAAAAAGTACATTCTACCCTGCATGAGAACACGTGTGTACGAGAGAGCATTAAATTATATACACAATATGAAGACATGTCACTTCGATGGAATAGATGAGGACATTGAGACTGACTTGATTAAGAAGTAATGTTAAGTTTTATGAGAAAAAACCGGCCAAGTGCGAGTCGGACTCGCGCACCGAGGATTCCGTAAAATATTTTAATTATATGATGTAACTAAAAATTTACGGTTTTCGCAATTTTCCTTTATCTGTGTTGTAAGACGTTGCTTCCTACCAAATTTCAAGATTCTGAGTTACGAGTGTCGAAAATTTGCAGAAATTTGCAGCATAAACGGCTGTATCTTTTTGGAAGTTTGATTTTTTCACAGCTCTAAGGGACAGTAGACTTGAGTATTTGATATAAATTCCAGCTTGATACCTTCACACGTTTCTGAGAAAAAGGTACTTGACAGACAGACAGACCTTCGTACGGACGGACAACAAAGTGATCCTATAAGGGTTCAGTTTTTTCCTTTTGAGGTACGGAACCCTAAAAAACGTAAAGTTTATATTACCGAAATGTATTATTATAGAATCAAACCATCGATTTATTTGTAGAACTGTTTTTTGTTTTCTTCTTTTGATTTTGTAGAGTAAACACTTGTTGTAGATGAGGACATTGAAATTGATTTGAAGAAGTATAATGTACCTATTAAGTTTTAAGAGAAAAAAAGATGAAACGGAAACGGCGGGGCGCAGCTAGTATAAAATATTTATAATCAGGCCATATTGTTGGCCCATGAATGTGATACATCAACAATATTGTCCTACCTCTTTATTATTTTTTTTAAGTAATGGGACCAGAAATTCGTATAAAACATGTTAAAAAAGGTTGTCAATGGAGTTTCTTGCCTGTTCTTCTCCATAGGATGTATGTATTGGAACAGGCAACTAGCTTTACCCACTATAATTGTTTTAATTGGAAGAAAAAACTTGGAAATTCCAGTAGTAATTTATTGTAGAATTCTGAAAAAAAAAAATTTTTACTATGGAAATAAGATCTATTTCATTCACATTAAATATTTTTATCACACCCTGATCGCAGGTTCTTCATTCTCGTATAAATAAAAGCGAACTCAAATAATAAGGAAAAAGGCAAAGAAGATAAGTTTACATAGCATCGCTAACACATCGAAACGAGCAACTAACACCCTCTACAAATAAAATATACCGAAAAAGGAATCTAATAAAACTGCCAGATATACGCGTTATCTCAAAGAGGCCCTCTCAATCTCGAATAATATTAATTTAGCCTACAAAGTAGCCTCTTTATCGGGCAATGAAATGACTTAGCACTGATTACGTTGCGTGCCTCTGCTTCCTATCCCTCCAGACACTTCTCCATGTCGTTTAATTACCAAAATAATATTGAGAATTACAAAATGTAGATTACATTGCTGTATTCAAAACAAAGTATCACATTGCTTTTAGTCGTAGCAGTCAATGGATGCGTATCAATAGTTACTGGTAGCAGCGGATCATGTTTTTAGGTAAGAGTATAAGCGGATTAACTTAATAGCTTCTCACAGGTTCTTTCTATTGAATGGTGAAACAAATCGGCCTTTCTCGTAACATTAAGGGTATCAGGGTTTCTTCTTGCCATTTAGTTTTTATTGAGATACAGAATCAATTAGGAGCCGGTTTTGTTGTGGCGCAATGTGTCTTGGGCAACGGCTTTGTTAATTAACGAACAATTGGGTAAAGATTACGTATAATTGTTTGATATTTTGCTTTTCATATTAAGATGGAGCAGGCATTTAATTCAAAATCATATCTTATAAAAACGGAGAGCACGTTCAGCCGTTAGTCCCGGGTGACATACAAACATCTGTGACATTTGATACGTGTAGTTAGAGCCCTAAATAATCCGACAACCTGGTTTTATAACAGAACTTCGATATCGTCTAGTATGGCAGTCACTTCACGTAAAATATCAAAGTTCGACCGTATCGTAGTTAGACTGAAAGGCAGATGATCTTATAAAATAAAAGCTGCAGATTTAACAAAACTAACGAATATTTAGGAGTAATATAATATCTATGTTATAGGCCAAGTGATTCAACATTACACTATTTATAATGCCCGGGCAGTATGAATAATGACAAGTAAAATCGGGTAAAATATATTTAATAGTTATATAAACTTCGTTATTTATCACATTATCTCGCTTTTATGAATATTGCTACATAACTATTGGACAATGTGATAATTAAGGAACAAAAGAATCAAGAACGTAAATGGAAGAACCATGATCATTTACAAGCATGCGCTGCTAAACAGTGCAGTAGTTTTCTATTTATTTTAGAATGAAAAACTAATAAACGTGGATGGTTTATATCGTTTATATCCCGTATTGAAAATTAGGCAAAGTATGTTATAATTAGTTTTTACCTAAAAAAAAAATACATTCATCTGAATAAACACAATGAAAGTGTATTAGAATGGCGTTAGGAGAAAGATATCTAGCATATAGTCGATGTGGTTGTAAATGTTGTGTAAGTCTGACAGTCATCTGTGTATGTTTTCAAAACAATTTTTTGCCATACTACATAGTTATTACAATAAATTAAATTATTAAAAAAAAACATAAAACCAGACTACATTCATTAATAATAACTGGTAACTAAAATGTAAAAAAATAAGCTTTATATTCTAAAACGTAAAATAATATGTTGGCAGACAATGTGCAGCAGGCGGGGGCAGTTCCTACTTACGCAGCCGGGTAAGAAAAAAATGTGCAACGAAAATGCCATCAAAATGATAACGACGTGTCTTTACCTCTTTTAGCCTAACGGTAGAGTGGTATGTCGGCATCGCACAATCTAAAATCACAACATGCAATGGTTCGTAAGAAGTGTTTAGGTTTTCTTGTTAAACAGAAGCAGAAGCATAAAAAAGGAATACTTGTTTTTTATGTTTTTACCTAAATAGTATTCGTTCTTATCTACCATATTTATTTCTTAATAATAAGGTAAGTTATCATTAACTGAAAAAAAAAAGTTTATTAATCTGCCCGATACGTGGCAGACATTATTAATACAGCCCAGTCAATCTGCTCGGTCATGTGCTTTAAAAAGTGGTATTTTACTTTGCTAGTGAGCGGGAGTCTCAAAGCCGAGATGACATGCCATTACAAAAACTTAATTTACGACCGATGTCCGTCTATCTGTCCGTCTGTCCGTTCGCGGCTTAACTTAGATACTATTAGTATTATAAAGCTGTAATTTTTGTTGTAAAATAAAATTAACCATGACTCGCAACAAACGGAAACGGTGACCATTTAGTATCGAGTATGAAAATCTCGAAATTGGAATGCGCTCATCTCGAAATCAAGATGGCCACCAGACATTACTCATCTTAAGCAAAAGTAAGGGAGTACCTATTCAGACAACTAGGAGAATCATCTTGCTTATAGCAAACATCTAAAGTTGTAACGTGCTTTGTATGCGTGTTTATGTTTATATGTGTGTGAATGTATACTATAAGAGTGTATGTGTATATTTTTATATACGTATATGTACATAAAAGTAATCGTATCATGCTGTATACTTTTTTTTTGTTGACGAGTTGGAAGATCCTACATGATCGTCGGACTCTTACCGACTTGAAACCACGCTGGAGAGCGAGAATAGCTATTGCATTCTTCCGCAAGCCCCGACAGGCATTGACCCGTCTTACCCTAGACGGGTCCGTCACCATCATGCTGTACACCTATCGCATTTAAATATCGCTTAGTTGATAATGTTAGTATATACATATAATTTTTTTGTTTTTAATGTGTGCATTAAGTAACGTTTTTAGTTAAACAGTAAGTAGGTGTACTTACTGTTTTCTTATTCTTCTTCTTCTTCTTCTTCTGATCTTTGACTAGCAGAGAATGCCTAAGACATTTAGTCCGGCTCTGTACTGTGAGTTAAAATTAAATAAATAAATAAAATCGCCTTAAAGAGTCGGTAAAACAACTCTCCACTCACGTTGGCCTCTTCACCTCTTCTCTCGGAGACACCATATAGTTTAGTCCGTTGGATTGTCACCTAGCTTGCTTATCATCTCTTCGGCGGAACGGTATCCAGGAATTGCCATATATGATAGTAATAAAAAGTGCGTATGTAATTGTCATATGTCATGGAGGCGTAGACTAGAGTTCAAAAAACCAACAGTACAAGGTTTTTTAGTTTGTGTTTTTTTTTAACTTGGACGCACAACTAATTAAAATTGAATATACATTTAAATATAACATTAGACAAGAACATATTTTTGAAACAATATTTACACGATTTAAAACACCAACCCTTCTTATCTTTATCCCCTCGGCATCCTGTCACGTTAACTGAAACCTCGCCGTAAGCTATGTTATTATCTGTGTGGTATCATTGTCATTTTTACACGATGACTGCCCAAAAAATGAGTTTAATGTTTATAGAGTTCATGATTTTTTTAAATTAGTACCTAACTTGTTAATTTTTCTAAATCTAATCTAGAACAATATTTCTATTTACGGAATCATACAATTTTTTTTTTTGGGAAGTGAAATAGGCGTTTTGTCTTCCATCCCACCTATGCCTAAAGTTGCCAAAACTGCAATAGCACTGTTGTCAGTTTACGTACGTAAGATAACAGCAGAAACGGTAACAGCTTACTTCTCCTGTGTTTTATAAAGAAAGTGGCAAGCTATCTTAGGATATATATCAGTAAAAATTTGCTGGGTATTTGTTACTTTTTATTCGGGGCTTTTAAGTTCTAAGATTTGTATTCTTCCCTAGAAATAATATAAAATAACCCCACTCTACTGTCGCTTACCTTCCTGTACGGGCGTTGCACCGTACACTTACAAAGGGTAGATTGATCACTTGTAGGTCTTCTAAGTTTTATAAAAAAAAGAACTCCAAGTAAATAAAGATAGTTTAATATATGCTTGTGGGGGAACATTTTGTATGTTCTGTGACGAGCGATCGGCGAGCTGATCATGCTTGGCAGGCCGTGGTCCAAAGTTGATGTTGGGAAGATGTATATATACTAATCTCCGCGAAAACTTTCATAGCGCGATGCAGGATTAGTAGTTTGTCCGTAGTTCGGTGTGTTTTCGTTAGATGACAGTGACGCCACATACTCATGTCCTTGATTTTACAATGATGTCAACAGTTTCGGCTTCCAGTAAAATACAATACAAGATCCAGACAAATTGATTACCATCCTTTTGAAGTGCACGGTACAGTCAAAAGGGATGCGCCATTATTTATAAAAGGGCAAGGGCAAAAAGAATTAAAAATCTAACGGTAGGTACTTAATCAAGAGAATTACATCCTGGCCCCAACAATTACCAATCTGCTATGTAAGTGCGTTGATTAGGGCATTGTTCTCTCAAAATTGTTTTTAGTTACTATATTTCATGGTCTCATGTCCAATTTGCAGAGTCATTTTAATTGAATTGGTTGTCAATGCGAGCTTAATACTACTGCTGCAAGCTGATTTTGCAAATGTCTCTAGGTTATTATAATCGACACCCGCAATTAATCTTAATGAGCGGTTGCTGATCAGTTTCAAAAATGATTTGGACGGTTTAAACCATATTATTTACTTAACGGTTTTTTTTTATTTTCTTGATGCTTGAACAACCATGTTATTCCGGATGTAGAAAGGTTTGCTATATCAATCGGCGTTGTCATAATAACAATGAATTAATATGAAAACTTTCCAAATTAAAGCCATTTTTACAACTTTTTACAAGTAAAAACCGGTATCGTCGGTGAGACATTAACCAATACCAGACCTGGTTAATACTTTTTCTGCTATACTTTTTGTGTTACCTCTTTTGCTTTGTGTGCACTCATCTTAGATATTCTCTTGTTACATTTATAAGAAAACTATATTATTATTAACTATATTATTAAGTCTTTGTGAAATAACGTTTGCTTCTATAAGGAGCTACAACCACGAAAATCTATACCAATTATTAAGAAGACACGTTCATTTATAAGGCTGAAAGGCTAACGGAAAATGATTCAAACAACATGATTTTTCAGTAAGGGTATTGAAAATTTTGTTTTCTCTGTTGAAAATCTATAAGATCCAACTGCACGAAGTCCAACCTTATGCATCAAGAACTGTGGAACAATTTATTGAAACACTATAAACTTCTCCGTTCTTAGAGCGGAGTGAGAATGTTCTCAACACACAATCATAAGATAGGATGATATTGAGCGCTATCTAACGAAGACAAACCGAACTACATACTTTGTAACTACTAAACCTGTATCGCGATACGAATGTTTTCACGCTGAATATTAGATTTTTTTAAAGGATACTGCCGCTTTAGGAATTTTGCTGTGTCGCAAACATTTAAACAATGCACACAAAGAACACTATACATAAATTTCAATATACAAAGATAGTTTTACCAGGTAGGCTTGATAACTTGAACCGATAGGAGTATCCTTTCTTCCGTTCTGTTCCATCCATTGTACCTTCTTGAGGATGATAAGTTAGATGACGTGATATCCATTCAATAATGGACATCACGCCATGTTCCTCTACGTGTAATACTTCAATATAATCAACAAAACTGTATAGAGAAACAGGCATAATTTATGATAAAATATTATAAATGCGAATGTAAGTTTGTTTGTTTGTTTGTTGGTTACGCTTTCATGCCTGAACTACTCAACCGATTATCATGAACATACGTATGACATAGGTTACCTATTATCCAGAAAAAAGTTATATTTCTGATTGATACAAAAAATAATCTGAACACGAGTGAAGCCGTGGGCAACAGCTATAAAATATAAACATAAAAAGGTTCATCTCGCCAGCTTAAACTTCTAACTCTCAATCATAATCGTAGCAAAACAAGTCCTTATATAAAGTACCATTCCCGTGAATAAAAAAGGTCGAATGAATAAATGCTATCCTTCGATTTATTGTCCGCAGTAGCTGGGGAGTAATGAAGCTGAATAATGCATGTCAGTGAATATTGCGAGCTGATACAGGGCTGGCGAACGGAATTAGATGGAGGATCTTACATTTTAAAGTGCTTTCGCTTAGTTTCTTAGTCTCAGAGGACCTGACTTGGAGAGATATATATTATATATATATAAGTTATATGTACGTTCCTTTAGAGCAAGTACTTGTACGCGGTTATATAAAGTGATCTAAGTTATTTATATTATCCAAATAGTTTCTCGACTTAAAAATAATAATTAAGGAACATACAATATTTATCAATTTAAGACAATATTTTACAACTCCATTATACGTCATACACATTCAGACACTCACGCCTGTATCGGAGAAGGGGCAGGCAGGAGTATTAAACCACACAATAAAAACCTCAACCAAATCACAGAATACATAATAGTACAGAAATAGAAGTCCCACTATCCACTTCTGATACAATAAAGTCTCAATTCAGGTCGCACAACGGTAATTACCTACAGTTATACTTAATTACGTATTTATACGGGCTCTTTTTTTAAAAGACAACTCCCGCATTAGGAATATTCCTGAGTCGCGGTGGCCTTCACAAACATTCAAACAACAGACACAAAAAACATCCAGACTGGACAAATATTTGTTTATCACACAAATTTTTGTCCTGTGTGGGATTTCAACCCACAACACACGGCGCGGCGTATTGGCGAGGTGACCACTTAAACCATTGCGCCATCCGTGTGGTCGATTCGCATTCATGATCGCGTATATAGTATAGTATATCATCTTTAAAAGTATACCTACAGTTATATTCACCTAGAAGTTGCCTTTCTTTCTATCGCGTAACTCTTATCTGTTCTGACGACGCCACGACGTCTTTTTAAAGAATTAATTAATCTGAATATTTAATTACCCACCTTACTGGTTATATTACTCTACTGGTGCAGATTACTCTATTTCTGTTAACAAATAAAACTAGGATAAGTATTAATACCTCGATAGTCTAAATACGAACGGATGATGCGACGCAGCGCGTAAGTGAGCATCGAACTAACGTGTAGCTCGGCCGGCTCGTGGCAGCCCACTGAATTTTGGCACGATTAGTCGACCCCGCCGTGTACTTTTAGCTTTATAGCCTAACCAAATGAATGACCAATAGAAACTCAAAACTGTACAAATAGTGACTTGTGAATTGAGTTCGAAGTGGTCCTATGAATCTTTTCTCTTTCGTAGTGTAAAGAAAAACAACCTAAAATTACATACCTAGGTACACACTCAGGCCTGTGTAACCGAAGAGATAGGCAGTAGCGTATTTAAACAATAACATTTTGCCAACTATAATAAAATTTGGTCCCACTCACATAATATCGTAAGCCTATTGGCGTCAACCTCGGCACTTTGGTCATTAAAGATGGGAAAATTGGGAGTATATTGAAAGAGAAAGGTAATTAAGATGGGAAAACAATGGAAGGAAAGGGAAACATAAGGATAAGAATCCCTTATATAAAGGAAGGCAAGGAATTACTTCCATTGTCTTATTCTTATTCCCTTCTTAATTTAAGGAAGAACTCGATCACCTGTACTCCTGTAACTCGTACTGGCAGCTACCGGGAAGTCCAAGCCCTCTATACAACGCTAGCTGAAATTGTTCAATGTAACTCAACATGTTTGTAATGGAGTTTAATTGTACATGAATCACTTCACCCAACTATGGCTTCATAGCCTTCATCTATTGGAAACTTCATCATTACAAATTAAAGGGACCAAGTTCCATCAAGAAACTTGCCTATGACGGTAACTATGAAGAACACGCGGTCATAAGTGGAAATTAAATGTACTTTAGAAACAGAAGGGATCCAAATGTGTACTTCTGCATTACCCAAACTTTTAGTACTCATTTATAATTCAATGCCTTCTATGTATTAGTTGGATAACAGTAACGTTTTCATGTTTTATTTGGTAGTCATTTGAGTATTACTTTTCAACTTAGACTAGCTTCTCACATATGTATCTTTGTGTAAAGAAAGGCACCAAATGAATAGATCATTTTCAGTATGGTTTTTATTTTAATCTATTTAATATCTTATCTGTATTACATTGATGAAATTTTGCCTAGCTGTGCTAAATAATATTAATCAATATACGTATGTATGTATTTCAAGTACAAGTTACAAGTTTGCTACGATATAGTTTTAGTCGGTTCGATTCCGATATACAAGTTCACTGTTAGCTCCGGTGAAGTTATGACCCGTGGGGCTTCCACACGAAGAAAAAGATCAAAGGTTAGCAAGTTAGATATGAAAAAATTACACAAATCCGAATTACATGACTCTTGGTATACTTTTATATTACTGGCCATTTTTTAAATTCGTCGAGAACATAAAAACTTATGATAACTATTTCAATAATTACAAATTTAAATTATATTAAATGTCTTATAGTGGCAACCCTACGAACACTTTAGGAAATCCGTGATCACACACCGATTAGATTTTCATGAGGCTTTGGCCGCGTGGATGCGCTTTTTGAAGGATCGATAACTAATATAGATTTGTCAGTACTCTTTCTTAAAGGCAATAGACATTTTATTTCTATTTACAATCCCGTTCATAGTTTTACTAATAATAGGCAGTTTAGAATAGAATAAGATATCTTTGATTAACAAATCCCGACCGTGAGTTCTGCACGATATATTCGCAGTAGTCCTCACAACCTACTTAATTAAAAAAAAAAACATCAATCCAAAAAGTATCAAAATAAACCTATATGTCTCATTCTAGGTTGCCCTACAAATCAATAAATTACAAAATCGAAATAACAAAACAGAAAAGTTAAAATAAAAGACGATCTACGTGGAAAATTGATTTTCTGCAGTCGACTGGTGATTGAAGATAAGAGAATGAAAGAGGTATTCAGTTTTATCTTAATTAATATCTTTCAATGGTAGGATTTCATTGAAGGGATTGCAGCAGGCATACAGCGTGCTATAAAAAGGTGTATTATATTTTAACAGCGAAACAGAAAAAATCTTTGTCTGGACTAATCTGAACATCCCATCAACATCCTTGGTACAAAATACCTATTTAGTAGTTTCATTCATAACGTCAGCTCTCTTCTTAACGAGGTACTAGCTTTATCGGTCAATTATTAAGTTCAATTTGTCAGTTTAATTTGTCAGTTTCTAAATTATACTTTTGTTCCGACCCTTATGGCCGTCCCCATCGAAAATTCATACGACGAAGCCGAGTTTGCTAGAGAAAGAGTCCCATGCCTATTATATAAAGTTTATTTTTATTTAAAATTTGTGGTCAAAATATTGAGGGGAAGACACTGACACCTGCAACACGGTCTTTACTAGCACTGGTATCAAAGAATCACAATTATAGTGCGATATGATAGTGCACTACATTTATGCCAATAAAGATTATTATTATTTTTATTAACATTAGTAAACATGTATTATATATATTTAACTTTTAAATAAATTTAAAAATATCGGCGCATAGGAACTAAGCTACCTGTGGTTAGGGTTCCAGAGACAGAAACCTCGTCACAAAACGTGTCGTATCGAGTTGGAGTCCACAGTTCATATATACATAATATATTATTATGTAGCTACAAATAGGCTCATAACTATGACGTAGTGTCAAAATAATAATCAAATCCGTAATCATTGCATCAGTCATAAAAATATCACAGAATATATAAACATTATTAATTTTAATAACTTGTGTAAAAAGCGTATGATAAACATCGAAAATAATATTCCATTAAAAGTAATAAGGTTTTAAATCCATCGCCGGTGTAGGCAGGGAGGTGGCACTTTTGAATAATTTGATTGTAAAACCGATGTTGCACGATATCTCGGGGTCTTTCCTAGGACATATTTTGACTACAAAAATACGGAAATAGAACACTTACTTAAGTCACTGAAAAAGGAAGACTCAAGCATGCAGTAACAATAAAAAAAAATTGAAAAAAAAATCCGTTTACAAGTTATGACCGTTTGAATTTCCAGCTATTTAAGGTAATGCTATAGTCATACAGTCATACCCTAGTAGTAAGTCTTCTATTTTCAAATACACCATGTATACTTGAAAGGATGTTAAGATCCTACATCACAAAGGGAGAATCTTCTTAACAAGCTAGATGGTAGTGTCTAAAGAACTGCGGCCCAACGGTCCATGTTGGAACGTTGCATGGAATATTAGTCAGCACCAGAGATTTTATTACGTTATGGGGGATCAGTAGTGACTACGTAATTCAGCTGGTCTTCACTAGACGGCGCTCAAATCTGTTTTTCATGTCTGTATTGGATGTCGCTATACTTATATTATAAAGTAGCAGTAGTAACATATCTATCCCCCGATATAACCATTTCTTGCAATAGGCTGTCTTTATTCACCATAGTATAAGTTATATAAATCTACGGTATATAATAAAAGCGGAGCAGTAACCGCGCAAAATTAATGTACATCATTTACGTATACGTCATAGTTTAAGACAACATACTTCTGAGCAACCTAGTGAAAGCCAGCCGAACTACATAGTAACTAGTAATCCTGTATCGCACAATGCAAGATCTCGCGCCAATAAGTGTACTCGTATTTACAACTTTACGACGTCGTGAGTTGCAGATATTTATAGGCGGCGGTTTGCATTTACCATCAATGGCCCGTCGGCTCGTTTGCCCCATATATAATAAAAAAATATCAATCGTGAGGCCACAGTTTGACAGGCATGATCACTTAACCTTGTCGGAGAATCCTCAAAACGAAACCATTCCATAACAGACGTTTGTGTCTTTGACTAAGAGGGTTCTTGTAATCTTTCCTGTCCTAGTCGGCGATAGTAGAGCTTAGATGTGTCTTAGTATTGTCACTAGCTGACCATTGAAGTATCCAGTAGCCAAATATGTTATACGTGAGGGATACAGTAGATATCTGAGCTGCACAAGGATTGAAACTATTGAAATTATTAGTCTATCATTGACCAAGTAAATACCCTAATTATTATTGTTAAAAGTCTCATAATGTTAATATGAGATAAAATATTTGATTTTATGAGATAAATGCCTCATTATATTATTTATTCTAGGAAACACCAAAGTAGCTCACACATACAACACATAGTAGCTCTTAATAATTTCCTACTCTGATTATATTACATTAAAAATTAAACCACATAATTAATGTTACTCTTATAATTAAAATCAAATGATATCTTTAAAATGCCACCACCTCTCTATCTACAAATACAATTATCCATTTTCTACAGTACGCAGTAATGTTTTATGATGAATAATGAAAATTGTATAAGTTAAATGTAAATAAACATATTATTTCTACTCAAAAGCTTTACTATCACGATAGTAAAGTTAATGTAACGATATTAGCAATTACAATATTATATATTAATCATTGAAATTGATGTTATCGTTATTTTCCGTACAGGAAATATTATTTTTTTAAGTCGAAGTTTAAAGGCTTTGTAAATTGTATATGTACAAGAACCTTTATAACGTACGGTTCTTGTAAACAATAAATGAAACCTTTAGGGAATTTGTAAATGTAGTTCATTAATTTGTAAATACTTTAAGACTTTAAAACAGTTTCATTGTTATTGTTTCACATGCGAAGCTTAGCTGTTTTATAATTATACCACAGAAAACGGGATGAAAACTTTTACAAATCTAAGTCAAATATGTTTTTTGTTATTATTCATATATACTTAAATATTTTTTCTACATAGACATTTTTTTTCGGATCCCCGCTTTATTGACCATCTATTACTGTATCGTGTTATTATTACTCTCAATAGCATACTAAGTCACCTGAATAGCAGCGACCGTAATATAGTTTCCGTATACATTATTTACTTTTAATATGTTTAATACTTAGTCATCGAAATGTCTGTTCCATGTGTGTCTCGATTTTAGGTCAAACACGTTTAATATTAAAGTATAAATACTTACACAGTATACTAACACAGGGAGTGTTAAAAGAGTATTAAAGAGATACTAAACACGCCACCACAGTAGTTTCACTACAATTACAAAAAGCCACGTCACAGAATAGATAATAATACTTACAAATAGCACTTTTACTCATCTAAGACATTAGATAAGTAGCACTCTCGGACGTACGCAATTAAGAATGCATTTTCGAATATGTTTTCCCATCGTTATTTCGCGTAAGCTATAATGTGTCGAAACTCTGCAGAATAAAGTTCCTTTTGTTATGATTGTGACTTGACCTCAAAATATAAGGATGTCATTCGCCGACTGGGTTTAAACGTAATTAAAAATAACAAAACAACAAAGCGAGAATTCGGCACTCAACTATTTCAGGTCTCACTCACTTAGATATTTGAGAGGCCTGGGATAGAACAAGAATGACAAAGGCCTAAATTATCGGGATAATTAGTCTAACATATGAATATAGAAAAACCAATCATCATCCTCCGCACTTTTTCCCAACTAAGTTGGGGTCGGCGTTCTCTAACTACGATACGGCCGAACTTCGAAATTTTACGTGAAGCGACCGCAATCAGGCATCCACAACCCACGTACTAGGCAATATCGAAGTTCTGTAGTTAGACCAGGTTGTCGGACATTTTAGGGCTCCAACTACCCGTAACGAATGCCACAGATGATCGTCTGGCAACCGATACCAATGAAAACCCAAACTTTCGTTTTTGTTGTTTTTTTTTTTATTGTATAGGGGGCAAACTAGCAGACGGGTCACCTGATGGTAAATGACTACCGCCGCCCATGGGCACCTGTAACTCAAGAGTCACAAGTGTGTTGCTGCCCTTTGAGGTGGGAATAGGGGAAGAGGGGGAGAGGGGGGAAGAGCGGGAAGACGAGAGATGTGGATTAGAGGGGAGGAGAGGGGAAGGGCGGTAATAGGGGAGAGGGAAGGGTTAAGGCCTCCGGTAACCTCACTCACGCGGCGAAAAGATATGCAATCATTGTTACACTGCCGGTTTTCTGTGAGTGTTACAAAGCCTATACGATGGATTCTAGAACACGTAAAAAATACTTAGTTTTTTTTATTACATGCATATTATACGTAGGTACACCCAGATGACCACCATTATAGATGCACATCAGCACGGGAATCGAACCTGCGATCACTGACGTTACAGTCGAATGCAATATCGCACTGTACGGCACGTACCTACCATCGTGTCGTCGCGAAATAATTCATTCGTAGCCAGCAAAAACGAGGTGTAATAGAGTAATATTGCTGATCATAGATTTCAAAATTTATAATCACTAGTTCTATTGCTACAACTACTTAGATGGTGCTTGTGGTTGTCCTAGTATTGAAAAAACACTTTCTATCAAATACCTCGGTATTCATATGAATCAACATTTGTCTTGGCATAAACATTTAGAGACAATCTCTAGTAGGTTAAGAAAACTGATTTCGATTTTCACAAAATTACATTATGTGGCTTCCAAGCCACTACTTAAATCAATTTATAAGGTCTTCGGAGACTCCATATTAACCTACTGCATTCCCATTTGGGGAGGAGCAACAAAAGTAAAATTTTTATAAATAGAAATGTCTCAGCGGCCCTTCTTAAAATAGCATATTTTAACCTCCGAATTTACCTCACTTATAAACTGTACCTAGATTGTGACTTACTGACTGTGAGAAAGTAAATTCTCAAAACATTTCTAAAGGTGACACGGTAACTGTTTATCCTTTCAGTCAGTTCAGACGCAGGAAGCACGCTGTTGCAGTGGCAGCACGAATCAGGACTACTTTTGCAAAGCAACAATTTAAAAGGCAAGCAGCTCATTTGTATACTTTAATAAATAAAAGGTTAGCTGTTCGTGTCGTCGTGTCATAGGGCTATTTCACGCACGTACTACACCCACACACACACACACACATACACAAACATAATTTTATTAATAAAATAACTTTTATTTACATATTATTTTAAGCGCTAGATGATATTATCGCATAATGTAATATTATTGTTATGGAAAAGCGTTACCTTCTGATACAGGTGTATTTCACTTAATAGAAGGTCACCATTACGAGAAAACACTACGAACCATTTTGTTGAGCAATAAAAGGATATTATATTTTTATAAAGGATATTGTTATACGTTACCTACGCACACGAGTTCTCGTTCTAGAGTCCGCAGCACTCCATCTCTATATTTACACGAACCATTTCGATCCATTTTCAGACCGCCTCTAAGTCGGGATCAGATTAATTTATTGAAATTGAATTTTTTTATACACCATTTTTTTATGTTAGTTAAGTTTCTTTTTTTTGTAATATATCCGACGCAATGTGACAATTGTTGTGATAATAAATAAATAAATTAATTAATTAATTAAGGCCTTCTTACTACGCCATATGCCAAATTTCAAAACTCTAACTTTTATAGTTTACGTAATATAACCCCCTGAAAATCATAATTTTTTTGGATGACTGACTAACAGATCATCAAAACTCGTGTTCTCCTCTCTGGCAATTTAGAATCATGAAATTTGGTACAAGGCTAGGGTTTATCTATATATATTTTATATAAAATATTCACTAAAAGAACAAAGCCTGGAAATTCACGTAAAGCTTTAAATTTTAAACCTAACTTATAACAGCTATGTCAGGCTTTCATCTCACAAAGTCTCACAATTTTCAACTTACTCAATTTCATAGAATTTTAGTCATAATTTTATACTCTTTGTTCGTGCCATACAATAGATTTTAAATGGAATTAATTTGGAAAGAGACTGACAATCTGGAACGAAGCATAGCAAAGCTTTGTCAGAAAGTGAAGATTAGGCCGAGAGAGTAAAACACTCGTAATAATATTGATTACACTTTTAATTTCCAACTATTCTCAATACAAATTTGCGTAGTTAAGAATCCTAATACAAAGGCTCCAAACTGGTTTAATTTTGATAAGTTTATATAGTCGATCAACAATTGGAAACATAACAGTAAAAGCCTTCAAAGCCTTGTGTCACTTTCGTGCAACGCTCTTTAGAGAGCTCCAGAAGGCTCTGGCAATACTGATTGGGCAAATTATAATACCACGCGAGTAATGTCCGTCAGGTGAGGTGGAAAACAAGAGCCTATGCCATTTCACAATTAAAAAAAATTATATCGTGTTATCGAAGCCGCCGACTAGTGAAGCACCTATATTAACCTACTAATATTATAAACGTGAAAGTTTGTGATTATGGATGTAAGGATGTTTGTTACTTGCTTTGAAACTTTGAACCGATTGCGATGAAACTTAGTATGTAGATAGCTGGCGACCTGGATTAACATATAAGCTACTTTTTATCCCGCTATTCCATCGGGATCGGGACTTACGCTGGTGAAACCGCAGGGTGCTGCTAGTACGATATAACTCGCGTAGTATTGTAATTTGCCAGAGCAATGCGGACATAATTTTCATTATATTTTCCAGAAAAAAGTTGACACAAACTGCGAAGGAATGAATTCTGATAAAAAAAATTAGAAAATATATATATTTTTCCAAAGTATACCTTTTCTTCCATCCATCCATCTCCTTCCGGGCCGTGTGCTTGTTTGCCTCGGACGTGATATAAAAAAGCGAGTCTCCTACCCGGGCGTACGTCATGGGACTAGTTGGCAGTGAGCCTTGCATTATTATATTCATTTCACAAGGAAACCTTGGAGAAGGACCTGATTCCCATACAGTGACACAGTGGGTTTAACTCTTGTAGGTTTTCACTCATCAATGATTCATTTTATTTTATTTTTTTCTTTTCATTTTTTTATATTTTTTCTTTTCTATTTTTTTTTTCTTTTTTTCAATGAAAGTAAACTATCCGCTCGAACGTCCGGGCGTACTTATACGCCTGAATTGTCAAACCGTCAAGCGTCCGGGCGTATTTATACGCCTCGATTTCTTGTACGCTTTAGTCGAGTTTTTTTCTATGAAATTAGATGACATCTACAGGAATGTTACTCAACGTTGTGCTCTATTAAAATCCGCGTCTTTTGGTTATCTTTAATCTATGGTAGGTGACGCTACAAACTTAATAAAAAATATATTCGAGCGTCACTTTTTCTTTTCCAAACTAGCGTTTGTACGGTGCGGATCGACTTCGTGAAAATGTAAGTAATAGTTTATTTACTAGGCTTCTGTATTGGTATTATATCTTCACATGATCCTTAGTATACATTCTTTCAGTATATCTATAAGTTTTAAGAATCTAAAGTGTAAAAAGATGTTTTTCTATGTGATACATTTTTTTTTTGGCAAAAAATCGCCATTGTTCGCCCGTTTAACATAAAGTTTGTGTATGTTAGATTATATATTTTACTACAATATTTCTTGTAATTAGGAAGTCTGGTTATTATGAATATCTAAATATACATAGGCGTAAAGAAAATAACGAAATTAGTTAATATTTTACGTTTTTGTAATTTGACTCCACCGCCCGCCATTATTTCGTCACAATAATTCAAAGAATCAAAATAAGGGTTCGTACAAACTAGGAATTGTCCGTCGGTGTGTTTGTACCCGTCAAGATCTTATTCTCAGGAACGCCTGGAGGCACGCGTGGAGGCATCAAGCTGTAATTTATATCAATTACTCAGGTTAGGTATAACTGTAGGTTTTTTTTTTATTCAACGGTTTTGGTTAAAAGTTAAGAAAATAATGGGTTTTCTTTGGTGTGGTGGTTGTGTATATGTTTTCTCCAAAATTACGAGTGTATATAATATGATTTTTCGTTACCGCTATCTATTTTATTTGGTACTGCACCTTTTAACATATAGTTTTGGTAGTGGTTTTATAGGTATAATTTTACAATATTTTTTTTATTGAACGGTTTTAGTAAAAAGTTTAGAAAATAATGTTTTTTCTTTGGTGTGGTGGTTGTATATATGTTTTCTCCAAAATTACGAGTGTATTTAATATGATTTTTCGTTACCGCTTTCTATTTTATTTGGTACTGCACTTTTTAAACATATAATTTTGGTAGTGGTTATATAGGTATAATTTTATAATATTTTTTTTATTTTTTTATTCAGCGGTTTTAGTAAAAAGTTAAGAAAATAATGGTTTTTCTTTGGTGTGGTGGTTGTGTATATGTTTTCTGCAAAATTACGAGTGTATTTAATATGATTTTACATACATACATTCTAGGTCTGAAAATTTTGAAATTGTACGGGGGCGAGGACGCGGGCTCCACGCCCGAGGTAGAGGCAGAGGCAGAGGCAGAGGCCAACAACCGTACGTGTCTTTTTATCATTCCTAACAAATTAATAATAATAACAACACCTTCACACCTCTCACACATGGCCGTCTGATCCTAAACTAGGCAGAGCCTGTACTATGGTAACCAGACTGCTCATAAACATACATATAAATTTCTGAATACATACATATTATGGATAAATTACACCCAGACACTGAAGAAATGATCATGTTCATCATACAATTATTTGTCATGATGACCTCTATAGCTCACCAACCACTAGAATAACAAATTGTAACTATATTTAATATTCTATTTTATTAAAAAAACGTGTGCGTCTCGGGACCCCCCACAGAAGTGATAACTTAAACTAATGTAAGTTAGTATCACTTCAAAAATATCAATCAATGTTTTACAACTGTATAATTATTTGCAGTGTCACAAACGAAGACGCCCTCCACCTAATCCGGGTGGAGAGGCAGGCGACACAACGCCGGATTGCTGCTCTGGCATCAGATGCGCGCCAGGAGCTCATCACGCGCAAGCGTGAAGCTCACCTGGAGCGCATGCTGATGCCAGATGCACCACCACGCAAACGACAAACTAAGTAAGTTTTTCTCGAACATCTTAACAACTCACCTTGCCTTTTTTTGTAACGTTCAGTTTACAACTGCGTCAGTTTTATCTCTAGTGTGGTGATTATTAGCGTATTTTTTTTTTCAGAAAAATTTCTCCAGTGCGGCAGCCGTGCATTATGCGCCAGGCTGGACCAGCCGAGGCCGTAGCCTCGACGTCCAGCCTGGGGCATTCCTCTTCTGCTGAGGCCGTAGCCTCCACGTCCGGTCTGGGGCGTTCCTGGCCCGCTGAGGCCGTAGCCTCAACGTCCAGCGTGGATCATTCCTGGCCTTTGGAGGTGGAAGCCGACCATTATACATATTGTAAGTTTTGGTTTTCTGTGTCATGATAAAATTTTATTTTGGTTTTCTCAGTGTCATGATAAGATTAAAAAAAATTATACTAATACAAGTGTGTTTGTTACAGTTGACGAGGCTGCGCCACACATTGTAATGTCAATGGGTAAGTTAGAGGCAAAAAAGAAGATCTTCCAATTAGCAGCTGTTCCAATTCAGAGTTTTTAATGTTGTTTTTTTTGTTTTAGACGTTGCAGCCGAAGAAATCGTCGCCACGTCTTCCTCGCACGTCGCCGGGCTCGCACCCGCAATAGGTAATTATGAATGACTGCTAGTATACAGAAAACTTAATACAGTAATTAAAGACAATACTTAATGTATTGTCTTTCATTCCGTCACACAATAATAATACCCAAACACATACGCTCACACTACTTCCCTCTTTATATGTTTCTCTTTACTCTACTGGTGTGACCTTAACCATAAAAATATTTGTAAACTAGTTTTCTAAGCAAACTGTTAAATTATATCTTATACACGGCTGTCTCATCCCAAACTAAGCAGAGCCAGTACTACCACACTGACTACCACAAAGACCAGACTGCTTATAAACATACTGACTATACATACTTGCTGATACAATCAATCAAATATTTTTTTTCTTTCCAGGTGTTCTTGACGATGACTACCGATGCGTCATGGGTGAGTGGTTGCAACTGAGTGACAGTGAAGACGAAGACTTGAACGTAGACGATGATCTCGTCCCGACTTTCTGTGAGCGTAACGCTCAGACTGAACCGGCGCAGAATACGGACATGACTGAATTCCAAGCGGAAGTGTTACGTAGGGAAGACGAGACTAACGATGTGGCAATTCGGGGGTTACTGACTGACGACAGTTTCACTTTCGTTTGGAGTAAGAACAGACATACTTTTGTCGGAAAACGGGAGACCTTTACAGGTACCTCGGGACCGACATTTGACTTGACTAACCAGACTCAGGGAATTGACGTTTTCGACAAAGTCATTGACAGTGACTTTGTTGACTTGCTGTGTAGGGAGACGAACAGGTATGCGGAGCAAAAGATTGCTTTGCTCCGAGAGCAAGACAACCTTACTCCGCAATCCAGACTTCGTCGCTGGACGCCGACTGACAGACACGAAATGGTGAGCTTTTTAGCAATAATTATTCTACAAGGCCTCTACCCTCTACCAGAGGAAGAGGCCTTCTTCACGTACAATGGTTTTGGCACGATGCCATATTTTGCCAAAATCATGTCGTACAATAGATTTTTATTGTTAAAATGTTTCCTTCATTTCGTAGACAATGACACTTGCACGGACACGACTAAACTAGGTAAAATCAGACCTGTAATTGACAACTTTAATGAGAAGTTTTCCAGTTTATACATGCCTTCTCAAGAGATAGTCATTGACGAATCTCTTCTGAAGTGGAAGGGGAGGTTGAGCTTCGCTCAGAAGATTTCGTCAAAGGCCGCACAAGTCGGAGTTAAGACTTACGAGTTGTGCGAGTCTTCTAGTGGCTATCTCTGGAAGTTTTTTGTATACACTGGAAAAGACAACCCGACGACTACGACTAACATGACTGAGACGAACGAGGGACCAGTCGAGGACGAGATCATTAATGTGACTTCTGACCGTCCGACGAGCGCTACTGCTAGAATAGTGTATGACTTAGTCGAGCCTCTTCTTCACCGCGGGCATACTGTAGTAATGGACAATTTTTATAATAGTCCATTACTACTAAGAAGCCTGAAAAACCGACAGACTGACGTTTACGGGACACTACGACTGAACCGGGAATTCGTTCCTGACTCCCTTAAGACTTTGACTAAGGCAGAATTGCGACAAGGTGAAGTTGTGGCATCGTATTGTTCCGATTTATCGATTATGGTATGGCGAGACGCTAACTTAGTTAGCCTGATCTCGACATATCACAATCTCGAAATCGGAGCACAGGACAAATACAACAGACTGACTTATAAACCTAGCATAGTGCTCGACTATAACAAGTCCATGGGCGGAGTTGACAGGAAAGACCAGTTTTTGTCAGCTCAATCTGTGGAACGAGTACGAAACAGAGTGTGGTATAAGAAACTCTTCCGTCGATTATTCAATTCGGCAGTTTTTAACTGCTTTGTGATATTTTCCAGTTTCGACCGGAAAATATCACATCGTCGGTTCCGAATTGTGTTGGCGGAAGAATTACTTAAACGACACAAACACATTGACTTGACGACGGAACACCGGTTGGTGAACTTTAGGTCTAGCGTTACTGGATCAGTTACGACTAATGCCACAATACCAAGACAGACTTCACGACCGAAGACGCAAGCTAGACCTATAGTTGACAGCAATCACTTCCCCATCCGCACCGGGTCTCGTAACACCTGCTGCGCGGTGTGCGTCAAAAAAACAAGAACCAGCTGGAAGTGCGAGGAATGCGAAGTAAATCTGTGTCTAGACGGGTGCTTCAAGGCGTGGCACAAGCCATAGTACCACTTTTCACTTACTTTTCTTTTTAAATTTAATTTCACCGTATAATTTAATGTTTGTTACTTATTTACTGTTGTACCATATGGTTTATTGTATTAGTACCTTTTCACTTGTACTTTTCTTTTTAAATTTCATTTCACCGTATAATTTAATGTTTGTTACTTATTTACTGTTGTACCATATGGTTTATTGTATTATATTATGGCTTATTGTAAATTGTAAAAAAACATGTTGGAAAAGAGTGTCCTTGGAGTTTCTTGCCTGGTCTTCTCCATAGGATTTTAACGGAAAATTTAATGTTTGTTACTCATTTACTGTTGTACCATATGGTTTATTGTATTATATTATGGCTTATTGTAAATTGTAAAAAAACATGTTGGAAAAGAGGGTCCTTGGAGTTTCTTGCCTGGTCTTCTCCATAGGATTTTAACGGAAAATTTTATGTTTGTTACTCATTTACTGTTGTACCATATGGTTTATTGTATTATATTATGGCTTATTGTAAATTGTAAAAAAACATGTTGGAATAGAGTGTCCTTGGAGTTTCTTGCCTGTTCTTCTCCACAGGATCTACGTATTGGAACAGGTGACTGACCGAAAATAAAAAAATGATAATTTTTTACTTAATTTTGTTTATATATAATTTTTTTCTAATATACACATATACACAACAATTGCCTTTCATTTACATATAATTATTTAATAACTAATAATAAAAAAAAATGTTGACCTAAATGTAAGTGTGTAAAAACCTTATTTGGTCGGCCATCTTGCCGCCATTCTGTACTCGGGAGGCGAAAACAGATTGATGGCGAATGGGTTGTTTGTTTTGGTTGAGTGTGCTGCAATGTTCATTCCAAGTAATGATATATTAGTATCAAAAAAAAGGTTATATAATCTAGTTTCTAATAACAAAAAAACAATAAGAACTTTTTGAAGGTTTTTCGTAAAAACTTGTTAAAACAATTATTTTACCCTAGATTTAACCTGTATTGTAAAGTTCAACATTTTATTACTATATTTTGGATTAATTGTTGTACTTTAGATAATACATGTTCTGATTCCTTATAGAGTCAGCTATCATTATATAAAAAGCTGACATGTTGGTATTCTTTATCACCTGACTCAAGTTCTTACTAGACGCAGATGCTTCTTGATAACTTTTTTTACAGACCTAGAGTACTTGTAGTCCGAAAAGAGGCCTCGCAGCTGCACCGTAACCTTGGCTATCTGGAAACCTTGAAGATATATCTATGGTTCGTACGAGATTCTATCACTTTCGTGTGGAAGAGCAAAGACGCAACGGAAAGAGAACGGGAGACAACAAATAATCACTCTCTACCGCCGGTCTTTAGGAAAAGTAACCTTCGGTTCTATTAGTTGAAGCCTTCTTAAGACTACCTTAACCGTACCGTAGCATGGGCCTTTCCCAAGGAGAACTAAGGAAAAAGTTGTTACTTTTAACTGACTTAAAAAAAAGGAGGAGTTTCTATGTTCGGCTGTGTATTGTCTTTTTAGACTTCAAACAGACCAATAGCTAGTGCCTTTATAATGTTGCCTATTATATTAAAAGTGTCGCATGTATTGTAATATCTTCAAGCTTGTAGTCAATTATTTTTCACTTTCCAGTGCCCTTTGTGGTTTTTGAAGTCTGTTTAACTTTTTTTTTAAATGTTTATGTAATTTTACATTGCTTTTATCTATTTTACAGGGTTAAAATTATTGGTAGAAGTTCGTGAATAGCGACACTTATCATGTCTCAGGTCTTCGGTATATTAAATTTGTTACCTTCCAAGAAATAAGCAGGCTCAATGTCAATGTTTATCACTCATGAATTTCGGCACGAAATTACATTTAGTTAATATTAGTCAAGGTTTTACAACCAAACCAACGTATTAAGGCGAATGAACCTTTGGCTCCTTCAAAACCAAAGATCATAATAAAAAACTAAATATATGTATAAAAAAGGTATTCATTTGCTTCGCAATTTTATCTGTGAGTATGTAAGAATAACTTTGTCGTGCATGTTGTAATTAAAACCCAAAGGAATATATATTATACTAAAACTACCGAGCATGTTTTAAGGAAACTTTTATAATTTTGTTAACAAAGATAACTTATATTTTAACATATCGTTTTCGCTTCAAAGACATGCTATTCCGTGAAATTCACAGAACATTAAATTTCAGTACTAAAAAATCATTGTTAAAATCTTTAAAAAACTCACGTTCAACAGTAGGCGTGAGCGTGAAACGTGCTAATAAAGATCAACTGTAAAAAGACGAAGCACGAAGAAGAAGCACGTCTGTCTTCGTTTCGGGAACGTTTCACTAACACCCGGTGTACTAGCTGCGCCCCGCGGTTTCAAGCGCGTAAGTTCCGATGCCGTGGGAATATCTGGATAAAAAGTAGCCTATGTGTTAATCGTCAGCTATCTACATACCAAGTTTCATCGCAATCAGTTCAGTAGTTTTTGCGTGAAAGATTTTGCGTTGATGTTCTCATAAAATCACTCATTCCTTCCACGGCCTTATCACTGATCATTACTGTGCTTAAATCTATTGTTGGAGAGCAGATTAGATACTATTATTCTGGTTTTATATACAAACGCATGTTGTTTTTAGAATATATGTTGTTTAGTATGTTTGTTGTAGTATATATGTAGGTATTGTTACCAACAATCTCATCATAATTGATATGAACTATTATGTTGTTCGTACCTCAATCATCGCTCAATTAATAACGTATATGCTTACGTATGCATGCTTAGCCTTTTTATCACCCCACCGTTGTCAGGCCGGCCAATGGCATTACGTTAACGATATAACTAGTCATAATAATATCTTTTAACTCATTTTTATTGGATAGTGAACTGTTTTACCATCTATTGCAGTTTGCACCTATTTTAATAAAATAAATACTAGTTTTTGATGTGGCGACAAAAGTATATATAGGCGTTTACAACGCCTATATATACCCTCATATGTACCTACACATTTATCAAATACTAGACGTTCCCCACAGATTCACGTGCGTTTATAGTCACTGCTCCGCTCCTAAGAGTCGTAGCGTGATGTTACAAAGCCTTATTATATTCCTCAATAAATACTCTATCAAACATAGAAAGAAATATTCAAATCTGAGTGATATTTCTATAGATTGGCGCGTTTAAACAAACAAACAAAAACTCTTCAACTTTTTTATTCTCATGTTTTTTTGTTAAAAGGCGGTACCAAAGTTGGTCCTATTAAATTTCGGAAAAAAAAACAGCCTTAATGGATGGACAGATTGCTATTTAAAGTTTTTAGTAGTTAGATTCATTGTGTAGGTGCACTAAAGTCGGTTGCACTTCTTTAAAAACGATAATAACTACTCATATAGATGTTATATGAGTATGAGTATGAGTTATATGAGTGACACTATTACAGTATTGATGGTGATAAGATTACGTAACAACATTGGTAGCATATGACACGGGACCATTATTTCTCACCCAAGGCCATTTCATTACACCAATAATGAAACTTTTTTCGCGAAATTCAAAATATTTCTAGAATATTTTTCTTAATAAGCCAAGACTTAAGGATAACTATAGAACAGACTGCGCAGTAACACAGCTCCATCGACTAATCTGATACGTTAAAAAATCAATACCTTTTTCAAGATATATTATTTCGGAAACGGACTACTTTTCATATTACACAGTCAGTAACTTTTTTTTTGTGTGGAAACCCCCACGGGTCGTCATCTCACCGGTCCAACGGTAAGGTAGTATTTCGGACTCGAACCGACTAAAACCACACAGTGTTCCTTTACTGGTCTTCTGGCCGGGGCCTCAGGTGTACCCTAGAAAGGAAATTCCTGTGAACACAGTCAGTAACTGGTATGCGCAATCCATTCAATAAACTTTAAGTTTGATAAAAGCTACTCACTGAACAATTGGAAAATTCGTCTGTAATAAACCTACTTGTTATTAAATATGTCAGTGACGATCACAATCTAATTTAAAAGTTTGCAGATAAGTAGTTGCAGTATAATATAAAGTTTTAGACGAGTTTAATAAAAATGATCGAAGACTGTCAATATTGCTAGCTGTGTGACAATTTATTAATGTGATGGCAAGGGCTAACAGTTTTTCCTTGAACTTGTTCAATTATCATCACTCATCGCTTTTCCTAGGAGCCAATGTGCAAAATAGATCAACAGTTTTTGCCGTTATGTGGTGAATTGGCATGAATAAGGTAATAAAGTCATTACTTTACGGCACATGGTACGTATATAGTGTGATAATATAATTAATAGTCTGTGGTTGACCTGCCATTTATAGGTTGTATTTGAAAATGGAACACTTATATAAATCACTGGAAGGGTATGACTCGAGTATGTAGTTACAAAAAGAATTTTTGAAAAATAACTGTCCGTTTACAAGTTATGACCGTTTGAATTTCCAGGTATTTTTACCTCCGTTTCTTATAAAAGAAGGTGGAATGTGTACTGTAAAAAATTTTAAATGGTACATATTTTTTATTTTAGAATTTTTCATTCCCTTACTAAGAAAGTCCATAAAAACTAACTTCGAAAACTTTTTAAGTTAGTTTTATGGATTTCCTCAGTAACTGAGTGAATAATTCAATGATTTAAATAAATATTCCATTGTTATATACCATGTATATTATTTATGTTACTAGCTCATCCCGCGGTTTCACGCGCGTATGTCCTGATCCCGTGAGAATATTGGGATAGAAAGTAACCTATATGTTCATCCAGGTCTCCAGCTATCTACATACCAAGTTTCGTCGCAATCGGTTCAGTAGTTTTGGCATGAAAGAGTAACGAACATCCAAACATCCATACTTACAAACTTTCACGTTTATAATATTAGTAGGATGTTACATCTAATTATTCTTTCTGTCAGTGGGTGAGAAAACTCAATCAATAGATTATTACACGGAAATGCAGAAAACTAAATTTATCAAGAGACTTAAGACAAGAAAAATACAATAATTTTAAAAATCTAAATTATTAAAATTTTAATAGTGAAGTAATTCTCTTTTATAATACATATGTAAATGCTAAGTTATTCATAAACACAATCTGTTGAAGACAATGTGTGAGAAATTTGACGTGGTTTACACGTAGTTTAAGCTTTTTATATTGTTATAAATTTAAAAGCGTCGTATACAAAGTTTTATAGGATCCTCACATTTCTAAAACCCAATAGTAGTCAATACTTTTCTTGATAACCGCTTATCATCAGTAAGGCTGGATCCTTGTGTACATTATAAAGATGAAAGATTTGTTTGTTTGTAGTCGATAAACTCTGAAACTACTGAATCGATTTTAATAATTATTTCCGTATTAAACAATGGATTTATGCAGACAGCGGAAGAGAAATGCTTCGGCACGTATGGCTTTATTATGCTTTCTTCTTCCCATCATCTCATCCGGCACCCTTGTTTCTGTTGCTTCTCCTTGGACTCCGTTACAATACTTTTTCTTTACTTCTCTAAGTATTTGTCCTGTCCATCTCCATTCTAAAATTTTATATATTTTTTCTACGTTTCTGAATTTTGTTTTACTCTTTATGTCCTTCAATCTGAATCTATCTCTTCTCTTAACTCCGATCACACTTCTTCCTATTGAGTTTTGGCAAATTCTTTTTTGTTCTAAATCTGTTGTGTTAGTGTCCATATTTGGCATCCATACTGCAAGCACGGCAGGAAAGGTAAACTTTCCTTTTGCCTTTGAAAGCTATTTCATCATTCTTTCTGCTGAGAGACCAAAATCGTTTCCATTTATTAGCAATCCTCCTTTTTACATCCTTATACATTGTGTTCGTTGTTGAGATTTACTGTCCTATGTATATGTACTCATTTACGTATTGAATTCGTTTATTATTTATGCTTATATTTATTTGCTAACTGTTACTCATGATTTTATTTTGGATGTATTCACAGAGAGCCGCCGGTCCAAAATATAATTATATTGTCGACCTCATTTTCTCAATCTCAGTTTCAAATTATACCCTTTTAAAGATACAGTACACTTGATAGACTTAAATGAAAGATCTCCTGCCTTAAAGCTATAATTGCTTTGCGTGATCACGAAAAGTGAAAATTGCTGAATCATATTCCAAAAAAGGATTCAATATTGACCTAGAGCATTAACAGCCTTCCCCACTCAATCAAACTGTTTACATCCTCAAAGATATTTAAACTCTGTTTATAATTAACGCAAACCTGAAGCGCACAATAAACTCAATCAAAATATATTTTACTAATGAATTTAAATTGAAATTTGCAAACAGTATCAAAGGGAATACCTCTGTAAGCTGAGTTTAGACAACCTTTAACAACCCTGACAACGTCACATGCGAAATCAACCTGAAATCTAATAGGCATAAAGTTCATTCTCGTTTGCTTTGGTGTTAGAAAAAATATGAAAGAAGGAATTCAATAAAGTGTACAAAGTGTAGAAAGAATTCGATCATAAAAGGACGATGAAATAAAAATCCATGTAGTAGACATACTGTCTTTTGTTTTCATTATAACGGCAAGGAAGTTCAGTGATTATATAACTTTTGATTTTTCGTAGGCAATTTCACTAGCCGATAGCACTGCCGTAGTCGAGCGAGCATCTGATATGTAGTTTACTTTTTCGTTCGGTACAGGTAACGTTACTACATGCAGTCCTGGTCCATCCATCACCCCGGGTATGGGAGACGAGCACTAGGGACTTTCCTTCACACACCATGTGTGGCAGAATTAGCAATCCAAACTGTTAGATAACATTACTGTGGTGAGCAGAGTTCATATTCTATCAGTTTATAAGCAATATTCCTTTTCCACAACTGCCTTTTGATGTAGAAACCGCACAATTTTATTTAGCAACTTCTTCCGACTGCCGCCGATTCCACGATTATAAAAATGTTTCTGTAGTGCGCGTGTTGATTTAAAAAGAAAATATTACTATTAAACATGAATTATTCAACAACATCAATGTTGGAATTTGATGGGAGTGACCAAACAAATAAAGGAAGAAAGTAATGCGGTATGATCGATTCAAATAATTCTACAAACAACAATATATAGGGAATCTCAAATCAATGTTTATATTTGGGTTATTTTATTATTTCTTTTCCATTTATTTAGGGAGTGCACATAATCTCATACCTTTAAACGAGCAATTCTTGTATAAATGTATATGTATATGTATATGTATATGTATATGTATATGTATATGTATATGTATATGTATATGTATATGTATATGTATATGTATATGTATATATAATCCGAATCTTGGAAACGGCTCCAACGATTTTCATGGAATTTATTATGCAGGGGGCGATAAATCGATCTCGCTAGGTTTCATTTTTAGAAAACGTAAAAAAAAACGAAGAGAGCTCGGTCATCCAGGTACTTTTATGCTAATACTCGATCGATGGGTGAGACAGTACACTCGGTTTTAAACAATAATATGTTAATTGTGAATGTGTGTATGTTTTTGTGTTTGTATGTTTATTAACAATAGTGTCATTAAGTTCATGTATAACGGTATGGACCCACTAGTCTGCAAATACATAAATAATATTATTATATTGTTAGACTGGTGTGTTTGTCCTCTGTTGGAGATCCAAGATAAATAAATAAATAATAAACTTCAGCGATATAAGACTCCAAATTTCTATTTTGCAGAGAAACCCCGAGCATAGCCCGTTCCATATCTGTTTAAGCGATTCTGAGCTCAACGAACACTTTTTCTGTTTGGTTAATAGAAATGTTGAACATTCAATAAAATCCTGACTGCCTACTTCCAAATTACCGGCTGCATGTAGTGAAAAAAGGGCGTACGTATATCAAGTCAATTACAGACAATTATGAATGCAACAGATGAACTGGTTTCGTCACTAATTAACACTGATATCCTGTACTCGTATTAAGGGCACAAGTGTTGTGGCACAGTGTGTGTGGGCACATTGTTGATATTAAAGTATACTGGAACAACCTCTAGGTGTTAACATCAGACATTTAGTAAAATCATATTAATTATATCTTTTGATGACAACCCAAGATAATTTAATGATAGATGATTTCTTCAAATTATATTCTAGATACCTACTTTCCAAACATTCTTGCAATTTTGAGGGAACATTCATACCGTCTATGAAGTCTCTAAATATATTTTATAATGCGAATATTATGTATGTATGTATTGAGATTTTTTCCGTGTAGCGAATTGTTCGAATCATGTAGCGATAAGAAAGAAACATTATTATTTCTTTCTGCTGATCCTGAAATGTTAAAACAGCGTGTGCTGGTGAGCAGATGAGTTGCGTCATGAGGGCAAATTTCAACATCAATCAATCATGATGGAAAATAATGGCGAAAATCGATTGATAAATGATGATTTGTTTTTCGGAAAGTTTTTGATAAAGACCTACCGAGCTGAGCCATTGTAAAACAAGAAGTATGGCAATATAAACAGGTTCATTAAATTAGGTATTAGATAGGCTAGTATAATTATGAACTATGAAAGATTTTAGAACTGCTCTTTTCAGTTCTCGGTGTAAAATTGCAAAATATGTGACGTCACACCAGGGAGTTGAGGTTCCACAAATGTCACCTGTGACAAGGACGGGGGGTCTAAAAATCATGAAATTCGTGTGACTTATGGATGCCCCTGGCCCCTTGAATGACCCCTAAGGACGTGTACAATGTATAATAGGGAATATGCATGTTGTTTAAATTTACTTGATTAATTTTCTCTTGAATCTTTATTGTCCAGATATTATGCCTAAACAATTATTTTCTTATTTAGTTAATGTTTAATTGCAAAAAATATTAATTAAAATATGCTAAATAAGGGCGCGAAATTCAACTTTGCAAAACGCTTCACCATTGGTCGAAACAAAACATGACGTGACATTCCACGTTTTGTCATTTATCGGCGCCTATATTCGTAGTGTTACGGAGAAAGATAGGTGTTCCTGTGGTTTTTGCTCTTAGCTAGTGCAATTTAGGCATTCTAGTGATATTAGAATTCATCTAGGACAATGACTGAATTTAGTTTTGACAAAGCACAATCGGACAATCTACCGAAAATAGGTGCATTCATGATGACTATATATTTTGCATCAAATCCAGATTTTACGTCCGCTGAGGTTAAAGGAGTGAAAGCCGCAAGGTAATTATTATAATACATGTTATATTATAATCTAAAGGATAGGTAAGATATGTATAGTTAGTTATATTCATGAAGTTTTATTGGACTTTTGTTACCTAGTTTAATTAGACAAGCAAGTTGCCTTCTGCTTGATATTTAAAACAAACAAAAATTACTGCTGACTAATTCACACTATACTAGCAATTAAATTGTAATATGCTTATATTAAAGTGATCTTCACAACAATATAAACACGATATTGTAGATACTTCATCTCTTCTCATTAATGTACACCATTGTTTTCGTATTTTACAATAGTATTATTTTGTACAGGAAAAAATACTGTATTGGGTGTACTTCTTATAGTGTTTTTACACTTAGGGACAAGGCAATACCTATAAAATGATTTTTTAACTTTAACCATCGTCTATTAATTACAATAAATAGTAATTACAACTGGAAATCGGTATAAAATTACTGTAACACTTCAAGTAAGTTTATGAAACAAACACTGAGCGTGGAACGTGACGTCATCCAAGGCCCGCGAAATATGGCGGCGTTCAAACAGATCAAATTTTATCGATGTTTTCAATGTTATTTTAAAAATTAATTTGAACATTGCCAAGGTTATTTATATTTTTATTAGGGTAGAGTGATGGAACAAGTCAATAAAAGATTAAAAAAAAATACATGCATATTCCCTATTACTGCCAAGGCGAAAGTGGGCAATATTGCGAACATATTAAATATATATATATCGCACTGCTATTACGAGACTGTATCAACTCAAAATAGGGTAATTTTGAGATAATTCCTTTTTCATACTTAAATATCAATTCCCTATGCGTCAATAAATATAAAATAATAATAATAAATTGTAATAAGCCAAATTTTTCAACAAAACAACTAAAAATAATTCATTTTTTTTTTTATTTGTTTAGACAACAGAGTATTAACTAAAAAATTGGAAATAACTTGATAACCTGCAATCTTTTAAATAATTCATTAATACAGAAATCGGTTAATTTTATCAATTATCTATATACAGTGTTCACTTTTTATAATCTTTAACAGGAAGTGAGTAATCAGTTTTCTGTCGTTTCTGAAAAAAGCTTCATTATGAGTTGATACACTCTTGTAATAGCAGTGCGATATGTAGTATGAAGGTTAGAGAGCTCGGCTTCCCATAACATGCAGTTGGAGTTACAGGTAGGGGACCCTGACCTACTCGAGCTATTTCTTACACTTTCCAATTCATCCGTATAAACAAACGCCCTTTCCTGCCGCTGCCTTCCCTTCTTAACAACTTTCAACTTACCAATCTTCCCATCTAATTCCCAAAGTGCCCGGTTGAAGACTTACCTTACCTACCGGCAAACTGTGGGCGTTTAATATACCTTCGCCTACTTCTCCGGGATATAGACGTAAGTGTATGAATATAAGTATGTAGTTCATACTATGTAGGTACGTGCCTGATTAATAACATAATAAAGAATAAATATCAACAATAAAAAAAAAAATTCAACTTGATGCGTCTACGGGTTCCTGAGAAAAATAGTCTTGACAGACAGTTGGACTGACAGACAGACGGACGGACGGACAGACAGACAGACAACAAAGAATTAAGAGTTCCTTTTTTCCTTTTGAGAAACGGAACCATAAAATGGAAAATAGATTAAGTATTATAGAATAATATTTCGGCAACGCTGTATGGTTTGACTGGTAGAGAATGTCCTAGGCATTTAGTCGAGTTTTGTACAAAAGTGTGTATCAAGCTTTAATAAAAATAAATTTGATGTGATATGAGTTGAATGAGCAGACGGGTCACCTGATGGTCAGTGACTACCGGCGCCCACAGACACTTGCAACTCAAGAGTCACAAGTGCGTTACCGGCCTTTGGGAGTAGGGGAAAGGACGAAATACAGTATTGCTTTTCAACAACTATAATTATTATCAAAACAACAATGGTTACGGGATTAGTGCAGGCCAATATAAACACATAAATCCGTATTTTGTTAAGGTCCATCGTCTACACAAACCATTACAAAAGAAACATTTTGATTTTACATAATTATTTAAATTTTTTGTTGGTAGGATACTTTTTCACTTTGAAAAAAAAGGTCATTTCAGAACAATTAACAAAGGTTTTTGAAAAAAGTCTGTAAATGCACTCCCACGAGGTATCCCGTAAGTAAAGCACTTTAGAAGTATTCGCGTTACACTGCAACCGATAACCCTTTATTAACCGACTTCAAAAAAGGAGGAGATTCTATGTTCGGCTGCATGATTTTTTTTATGTATGTTCACTAATAGTTCATCATCTACAGATCGATATTAAAAATTCTTTCTTTGTTTGAAAGGGTATGCTTCCACCAAGTCTTACGCGGGAGAGCCATGCTTCGGCACGTATGGGCGGGCTCGACTCCGTTTGATACCACGGCCTCACAGAAAACCGGCAGTTAAACAATGCTTGCATTGCTTTTCGCCGCGTGAGTGAGGTTACCGGAGACCCTAACCCTTCCCTCTCCCCTATTCCCGTCCTTCCCCTCTTCCCCTCTCCTCCCCTCTAATCCCCCTCTCTTTCCCTATTCCCACCTTTAAAGGGCAGCAACGCACTTGTGACTCTTGAGTTACAGGTGCCCATGGGCGGCGGTAGTCATTTACCATCAGGTGACCCGTCTGCTCGTTTGCCCCCTATCCCATAAAAAAAAAAGTCTAGATTTGCTGTTGGTATCTGAGGGAAAACGAATGATACCCTAAGAAGTTAAGGCCACAAGCAGTATGTTTGTGATGAATGTTATTTTTAACATCCGACTTCAAATAAGGAAGAGGTTCTACGTTCGGCTCTATGTATCTTTTTTATAACTTATTTAATCCCGTAGGAATATCAGGATAAAAAGTAGCCTAACATAAATCACTAATCACTAATCTGGTTTTAATCGGATTGTCGGAGTTTTTAGGGCTCGAACTACCCGTTATGAAATGCCACAGATCCGTATGGCAACCGAGACCAACGGCTTAAAGTGCTTTCCGAGGCACGGAGGGGTCTCAACGTGTTTAGAACAGTCACCCATTCTAAGACTGACCTGGCTAGTACTACTTTACTTTGCAATGTGCTAACCTACTCGGTTATCACTTAGCCACGAGCCCTTGTTTTTCCAACTTATGAAAATTACTGTTAAACACTCACGATCATACATAATTCATGAACTTCACTAAGTCCACCTATATACCAGATTTGAAAGCTTAAAAACAAATAATTCGCGAGACAATTATGTGTCTATTATACGTTAAAACATTTCCTCAGCTCACATTGTCCAGAGTATAGAATGTCCAATCCACTGAAATTAACGCGAAAGCCACCATGCTGCAGACTAATGACCGAATTCACTGAGTGGCGTTTCCATATTCATGTGGTCTCCATGACCAGAGCGTAATTGATAGCGTGGAATGGCTGCGATACCGGCATGCGAGAGAAATAGTAGCTAAGGCTGGATATGTACGTAAAATTTATGTCCCTACTAACACTATGCTCTAAATAGGGTTATTTATGTACGTATATGTCGATGACTTATTTTGTGCTTCGGTTTAGCATTCAACTGTCACGTCAGGGATCGCAAATCAGATTCCCACTCTGTACAAATATTTGTATTCATGAATATAGGCTATTTGCATTGGGCTGAGTGGTTCTATGAATAATATGTATATATTTACAAAAAAAAAACATGGGTGCGTGTACTTATGTACGCGCGTCAGAAGTTATACTTCTTTGACATCATTAAAAAATTATATAATCACATTTTTTTACTAATATTTATGAATAGTAAATAATATTATTCAAAATATTTAATTTAAATCACTACTCAATATAATTTATTAGCACATATATAATTCGCACTTGTGTGAAACTAAAACACGATAGAGGTTCTATTTCTATTTTGTTGGCAGCTTTAAAACACAATAGAGGTTCTATTTCTATTTTGTTGGCAGCTTTAAAACACGATAGAGGTTCTATTTCTATTTTGTTGGCAGCTTTAAAACACAATAGAGGTTCTATTTCTGTTTTGTTGGCAGCTTTTTTTGAGACTTAATCAACGGTTTAATGGACAACTTCACTCTCATTAATTAGCGGTTTAGCGTGCAACTACAACCTGTTACTTTTGTGTGACGGTGACGCGCGTGCATCTTAAAATTTCACTTTGATAATTTTTTTTATGACGCGCCTAAAGAAGTATAACTTCAAAAACCTGTCTACGTAAGAATTTTTATTCGCTTTCTAGAGTCCTGGGTAACAATGTCCAAAGATATTAGTTTTATTAATATATATATTAATACATTAAGAGAAATGTTTGTAGGTACCTTTTTTCAATAAATTTCGCACACTACATTTACGTTAGTATTAGTGTAATAACAACTGAGCCTTGTACATAGATAAACCTAAAAAGTATCACCGACTTCAACGCTCCAACAACATGATAAATTGTATTATTTATCAATTAATTTTCCACCCTTACATGTGTTTTTAAGATATCGTTCCTCAATAGGAAAAAAAGAATCTTTATAGAATCACTTTGTTGTCCGTCCGTCTGTCAAGACCCTTTTTCTCAGGAACCCGTGGACGTATCTAGTTGAAATTAATATCAAATACATGATTCTGCGGTTTCTTGAAGCTGTAAAAAAATCTCGCTTTAGATTTGACCAAATTTGAACATTTTGCAGGTAAATCAAAACCTGACCTAGAACCATAAAATTTGGTAAGTATTCATTCACCTCACATGAGTAACGGTAAAAATCAGGAAGTCGTTAATTTGTTGTTATATCTGTCTGTTTGTCCGTGTGTCTGTCAAGACTCTTTTCCTCAGGAACCCGTAGAGGCATAAAATTTAAATTATCATTAAATATTTATGTCGGCGGTCTGTTAAAGCTGTAAAAAAATCTAGCTTCTAATTCAACGCAATCAAAAGAACCGACCTTTAAGCATTAGATTTTAATAAATTTGAACATTTCCATTTGAACAAATCAAAACCTGTAGGGTACTTCCCAATGGACTAGAATCATGAAATTTGGTAAGAAGCAAGGTCTGATAGCACAAGTAAATTCGTAAGTCGTTAATTTGTTGTTATGTACGGACTGGCCTGTTGGCCTAGTGGTTAGTGACCTATGCCATAGGTCGTGAGTTCGATTCCCACCACAGTCTGGGTGTTCTTTGTGTCCGTTATTTGTATGTTTGTAAAGTCCCCCGCGACACAGCAGTAATTCCTAATGCGGGAGTTGTCTTAAAAGTTTTTGTGATTACAAAGTTATATTTTGCGGTTGGAAAGTTAACAACTTTTCAACCGCAAAATATAAGTTTGTCTTTAGGAAAAGACGTGAGATAGACGTACTGTCTACATACAAGTTTGTTAGCTTACGGAACCCTCGATGTGTGAGTCAGACTTGCACTTGTCCGGTTTTTTTTTAGTAAATGAATGTTCCCATTCAATTATTTCAAATGTTGAAATCGGTTCAAACACAGAATTTTTTGGATTGAGAACCTCCAAGAAGTCAATATTTAAAAACTTGATTTAAATTTTTATTTTTATTTCTAGCGTTTGAGTGGGTTGGTTTGTAATTTATTTAAGTTACATTTATTTGGCCGTTACATTAATTGTTGAGGAGTTCTATTAGTACTTCAAACACATTGTGACGAGCATAAATTGCTTGAAAACTACATTAGAGTAATCGAATCGCAAATCGTGAAATATTCAGTGGTTCCGGAGGCCATCTGAAGTCTTCATCATCAGTTCTACTTTACGAAGTGGTACTTTCCAAGAGCAAATGCATGAATTATCTGAAAATACCCAAATCGCTATACGTTTGCCTATAATATTTGAAGAGTTCATTTAATTTCTCCAGGATCTCATCAATAGATTCTCACCTGATGATAATGGGAACAACTAGGAAGTATACCCTTTCAAACAAAAATAGAATTTTCCAAATCGCAATCTTCGCGTAATCGGTTAACATAAGTACATATAAAAATTAAAGATGCCGGCAAATGAGAACCTACCTTTTGAAGTAGGTCAAAAAAGCAAATAGTTGCTGCAACAACAAATAAAGTACAAAGTGTCAAAACCAAAGCAGTGGACTTCCTATAGCTGAAACGATGATGATGATCATCATTTCTCTCTCTCATCCCATAGGACGTTTACTGCTGGATATAGGCCTATCTCACTTACTTCCAAGAAGGCCGGTTGAAAACCGCTTGCATCCACCGAATAGTATGTTCATATTTCTTCAAAATATATTCTAGATACACCTACTTTCCAAGCATTTTCCATTGCATTCTCGAGGGAACATCATCCATACCATCCATGATGTCTCTGAAAGTATTTTATAACGCGAATAGATTGTAAGGCTTGTTGAGATTTTTTTCTTTGGAGCGAATAATTCGAATTGAGTAGCGAGTTCAGAAGACAACATTATTGTTACTTTCTGCTGTTCCTAAAATGTTAAAACAGCCTGTGCTGATGAGCAGTATGACGACTTGCATCATGGTGGCGAAAATCAATATCAATCAATCATGATGGAGAATAATGGCTAAAATCGATTGGCAAATGAGGTTTGTTTCTCTGAAAGTTTCGCCATGATGGCAGTTCTTACGGCTGTTAATACTATTCAATGTTTATAGACGTTGAATATAACTCACTCAAAAACCACAACTATTAAAACTAGATACTAGTTTTAATCAAAAAACTTGTAGAAAACGTATATTTGTTTTTAATGTTACTAAAGAGAGACGTAAAGGTTTTTGGTTCTTGAAAATGTCACCTAAGTATCATTAGTTGTCTTACCGCTCTATGACTGATATTACAATCAGTACCTGGGAGACAGTAGCTTTTTGTAAAATTGCATTTTTACAGGAAATACAACTATGCAGTTGAACTTAAAAAATTTCATCATCAAAATCGTTGGAGCCTTTTCCTAGATTCAGATTATATATAAATCGGAGGCTCGATCACTAATTGTGGGCTTTCGCAGGAGTAAGGGTGAGAAGTAATATGACACACAGCACAGTTAGTAGGCTTCTACACTCCTTTACAGCAAACATTAAAACTATTACAAGGAACCATATCAGTTGCTAGGCTCCGCACACGTCATTCTGACGTTTGTGTGTCGTTTCACAACTGTATTCAGGATCCGTATATATATATATATATATATATATATAAGCATTGCTCGTTTAAGGGTATTAGATAGAGAGATATTACACATAAGCGAATTACGTAATGTTTAATGATGTTAGAAATATTTACTATGCCTTTACTTTCAATCAAGTATCTTATTAACCGACTTCAAAAAAGAGGAGAGGTTCTCATTTCGACTAAATGTTTTTTTGTATGTATGTTACGCGATATCTTCGCTATTTGTGAACCGACTTCAATTTTTTATTACTCAAGGTTGGTTCCATTGAAATTTGGGGCAAAATTTTCCAACTTAGAATGGTTCCACTATTAGAGGTGGAACAAAGGGATGAACAATAATGCTTATTATTATTTATTATGATTTAGACGCATAGCAGTCGGCGATTCTGTTTTCAAATGTGAATTATTCTTTTAAATCAGCGGTAGCGTTATGTCAAGGGCGCCTGATTTGCAATTGAGTGTTTGTGGTGAACCCCACCAAGTACAATTCTGTCGTGACCCCACTTCTAACACAAACGTCTAGTTTACCTGGAGGGGATAAAATAATTCTTAAAACATGTGACTCTTGCCTAGTATGTAAATAATTACACTTAAACAAAACTAGAAAAGGAAAAAAAAATTAAAAGATTTACACCATCCACCTCCTGGCTCCATTTGATAATGGTCAGCTCACAGATGCCAAATTATAGAACTGTCATCCAAACTACATTAAATACAAAGTTTTATTTCGAAACGACAATTAGAAGTAAGTTAATTATCTTTCAAAAAAGTATCACCGACTTCAACGTGCTTTTTAGTGGAAAGTAGATGTATTTTGTTTAAATATAATATGGGTAGGCCAACTAGACGCACTGCTCCAATGAGGCAGCGAGGTTTCGGAGTAAACGAAAATATCATCCATGTACACAATTTTTAGATATTTCTTGATTTTCCAAAACCGCTCGACTGACTTCGATAAAATTTAAGTACCTGGAAGGTATACCCTTTGAAACAAAAAAAGATTTTTCCAAATTTGGTTCAGACATCTTCGAGTAATCGGTGATAAAGACATAAAAAAAAAGATTCCGACGAAAACCTCCTCCTTTTTTGAAGTCGGTTAAAAAAAGATACCGTACTTAATAATAAAATTACCGCGATAAAGTCTTGAGTTACACATCTATGCTAATAAAACAGATTTTTCGTATAAATACATAAACACGCTATGTACTCGTTTATAGCTCTGATTTCATATTTGTTCAACTACTGAGTTATAACAATGTCGTTTGCTAACAATATCAATTTCTAGCATTTAATTAACTATTGAGTAAGCTTTCTGAAGCCCTAATTAAGAATAAAAACAAAACAAAACCTACGCTTCTCAGTATTTCACCTTTTGTTTTTAAGTCAAGGAAGCCGTAGAATGGAGGCCCCCATTCAAAAATACGCCTTGGGGTGCAACATCTAGCAATTATTATTGCAGCAACTTGAACAATGAAAGTATTGTGAAAGGGCTTTAGAATTAGTGAACTTCGTACTAAATTTTGTATCAAAATATAAGAGGACGTTGAAAAATGAATAAGGATGTGATTTGTTTCAGGCAATTTTGCAAAAACAAAATAAACCTATTATTCGAGAAAACTGTAAAGTATGTTACTTAAATTTAATGACACATTAACCTAAACGGGATAATTAATTTGTGAATACCATAAGTACCATTAAGTTCTAAGTCTGGGTATAAATTGGATATTTTAATTTTATAGTCATTCGTTTTTTTTAATAATATACAATATAATGTATTCGCGTAAATCAAACTCCATCCTTAAGACGGTCTTAACCTTAACAGAATCCAAATTGTGAAAGTTCGAAAGCTTTTGATTCTGAAAATAATTAGTAAGATTATGAATCCCCGAGCTTCAGCAGAAATTCATAATAATGATGAATGGAAATTTTCTATAATAATTTTAATGAATTCGTGACAAGTTTTGCGGTATAAGAAAGTTTATAATAATGTTGATTTTGATATAATAATATACCTCCGTAATGATCTGGAACCGTCTATAGAACTGTAATATTGTCACGGTATACTTAATTTGGGTTCTTTTTCAAAAAGTAATGTATTGTTTATAGTGTATAATATTTATACAGGTTGTATTTGAAAAGGAACACTTATTTAAATAACTAAGCGGGTATGACTCTAACATGCAGTTACAATGAGAATTTTTGAAAAATAACTATCCAAGTTTACAAGTTATGACCATTTCAATGTCCAGGTATTTTTGCATCCGTATTTTTTTTTTATGTCATAGGTTGCAAACGACCAGACGGGTCACCTGATAGTAAATGACTACCGCCGCCCATGGGCACCTGTAACTCAAGAAGCACAAGTGCGTAGGGGAAGAATGGGAGGGGCCGGAGAGTAAGATTTTTAACAGTAGATTTTGTAACTGAATGAAGGTTGATGTGCACCTTGAATGATTTCTATGTTTAATAAGTTCAAACCTTCAACGGTATCACTGAGTGATTTTTATTTTTAGTACGTTAGCTTTTGGAGCATTTCAATAAAATGAAATTCAGGTGGCATCAGCTTGCATCCTGTTTACCTTTCGTGTAACACTAACACTATTGTACCTGAAGATCTGACTTTCAAAAAGAGTGGCCATGAGTTTCTTTGCCAGTATTATTCTCATAAGGCTTTACGCACTTTGGAAACTGGAAGTTATAGATCGACACAAGCAGGCAGTAGATTTTGGTGTTTTCACCTAATTTACTTTGACAATCCAGCACATGCTGTGGCGTCTGTTTGCGCCGATCTATGATTTTAACTCTAGCTTCAATTTAACGTTCATAAATGTCACTTAGTGTCTTAATTGAATAAATGTTTTTGAATTTGAGTGGGAATAGGGGAGAGGGAGATTACAGGGGAGGAAAGGACGGGAATAGGGGAGAGGGAGGGGTTAGGGCCTCCGGTAGCCTCACTCACGCGGCGAAAAGCAATGCAATCATTGTTTTGGTGTCGAGCCGGCCCATATGTGCCAAGGCATGGCTCGCCCACGTTAAAAGTACATATTTTTTATTTTGCAATTTTTCTTTAATTAGTTTTAATGGATTTTCTCGATAACTGAGTGAATAGTTCCAAAATAAACCTTTCAGTGATTTAAATAATTGTTCTTTTTCAAATACACTCTGTATAGTGTATATCACCTCTTTGTTATGAATAACGTACTGGTATGTGAGAAGATACTCAATTTATTCTAGTTTTTTTTAATTATTTAAAAAAAGAATTAAGATACAACGAGTCAATTAAGGGAAGGCTTGACGTTAACCCAGATGGTTGATTGTCAGCTCGTATGAGGATATTAAGTGATTTATGTATAACTAGCAAAGCAACCCGGCTTCGCACGGGTAGTAGAGACATCTTCAACAATCATCATCATATTTCAACCAATTTACACAAAACGTTAACAAATTATACACCTAAACCTTCCTCATAAATCACTTTGTCTATTGGTGAAAACCGCATGACAATCAGTTCAGTAGTTTTTCAATTTATCGCGAAAAGACAGACAGACGCGGTGTGGGGCTTTGTTTTATAATATGTAGTGTTTGTTGTGACCCAATATCATATTTATTTTCAGCTACCAGTTTGTTTTGTAATCTCTTGTGAACACACTACTTTCCTTTCTAGAGAAAATGATTAACCTAATGATTATTATTATGAACCCATAAATTAGAGAAAGAAATTTTTTTTTAGAGATTTCCCTTAAATTATCTTTTAATATGTCTTTCATACTAACTAAAGCTAACTAAATTAATTAATAATTATTTTATTATAAAATGTTTAATTTTGTTTCTATAATTAGAACCCTTTTTTTAAAACATCTTAACGACTTTTAGAAAGAAATACTTATCTATTTTCATATTAAAGTAATGGGCTAGTCTATAATAGATAGTAACATCAAAAGTGTATAGAATAAAGGGCAATGAGAACGCGGACTAATTAATCAGAAACATTTAGTTGCAATACTACTGGACCTCGAATCTAACACACTTGGGTCAATCGTCATCTCGCCATAAACAAACTCGGCCCATTGGGACGAGTTGAGGAATTTCAAATTTAATATAATAACTGGATACATCTCACACACGGCCGTCTGATCCCAAACTAGGCAGAGCCTGTGCTATGGTAACCAGACTGCTGGTACAAGCCCACAGAACAAATAATCGTGCTCATCACACAAATATTTGTCCTGGGTGGGAATCGAACCCACGACCTCTGGCTCAGCAGTCAGGATCACCAAACACTACACCAACAGGCCAGTCAAACATTTCATTCATCTACCACGTTTAATATAATTTGATCTACTTGGTTTTTCTTTCCTATATCTCCGGCGGTAGGTTTTTGTTTTGAATTGGAATAATATGTTTTTGTAAACCTGCTGAGTGATGTAATTCTCGAAGTTTTTTTTTCAATACAATTTACTTGTAGAAGACAACGACGAAATCAGTTATTGTGTAACATCAAATGCTAATTGCCATTAACATATTTCTAATAAAAAATATACCAATGTTTTAATATTATCAAATGTATTGTGTTTTCAGGTCTCTAAGGTATCCGTAATCTATGGAATATATTAAGAAAATCGTGTATTATTGAGATTTCAGTTAGCAAAATTCGTGTTAAAGAAATACAAAAAAAAACGCGTAAAAGGGTTAGACTGGCTGTCGTCTATAAATAAACAGCTATTGAAAAGAAACTGGTTAAGTTAAAAGCCTATCCCGATGCTCAAGAATAATAAGGATAAAACGCTGAGTATGAAATGCGAGTTTAAAACACTCAACTCGAAATTGTTTTCCATCAGATGGTAGTGGGCAAAGCTCATTCAATTTATTAAAGCAAAATGTTCAGAGAATACTTACTTAGCAATTCGTTGGGCTTATGCTAACAGAGTTTTAAGAAAATAAACTTAACATAAAGGTGTGTAAATGGACTTAGCTTAATTGTTAATCTACTTTAGCAGGACTATAATTATTAAGTTAGCGGACCTTTAAATAAAATTAGTAGACTTTTAAATTATCCAATTTCATGTTACACGATTACATTTACGAGTATTAACGCGAGGTTTTTGTAGGCACAATGTACCTTGAAAACTATCAGATGTTTCGACCAAGTTACAATGGCCTTGGGTAGCCATGTTCGCCTTCATTCGTCGCGTCCATAAGATAGAAGTTTCTTCATTTACCTGTTTATCCTAACCCCTAACTTCTCAACAAATCGTCATGAAATTCTCCATACTCGTTGTCCAAAGTAAGTTAAAGTTAGTATTCGAAGTTTAAAGAACTTAGGCCAAATCGTACCTAAGCATAGCCACATATGCCATATAATATGAAAAAATCCATTATTTTTTACTGTCTTAGAAAAGCCAGAAAAAAAAGATAATCATTTTTTTTTTAATAAAATTTCTTTTGTTAGAAGTTTTTAAGTTAATGTTATTATGGTAAGTAAATGGAAATAAGGTTGCTAAAAAATGAACGTTATCTGCCTTTAAATCTACCTATTTTTTATTCTAACCTCAAAAGTATTTTTAGCAATAATAAACTATCTTGGCTACTTAGGTGTTATTTTCAGACAGGATCACACGTTTACCACATGAAAACAATCTAATCTCACTATAATTTGTTTCTGTCCCCAGAAAATAAAAATCAGGTACAGCTTCTATAGAAATTTGGCCGATGTTCTTTTGCCATTGTTTATGATGGTACATGAGGTACATAATATATATGATAACACGGTAAAGTAATCAGGACAATATCTGAAAATTTTCAGTTTGAATTTATGCATTTATTCCTAGGGTCTATGCACAAGACTTGAACATATGAGCTACAAAACTTGGAACACAAACAGATGAGCTGAAGTAATTAAAAAGCACGTGAAAGCAACTTTGGTAGTGAAAATCCAGCGCTTCTAACGATTTTCACTCGTGCTTTTAAGTAACTTCAAAACACAATCTGTTTTTCAAAATTTGCAAAACGTGTCACGAGTGTCGATGGCGCGTGGTTTGAATAATTCGACATATAACTTGATTATAGTCTCGATATCTATATATACCTATATAACTTTGTCTTAACTTTTTAGATATGGTGTTAAATATAAAGTTTTGGCTTAGATCTATAATTATATACTTATTAAATCCTTACAAAAATGTTTAGTAATGTAGTTTAACTTAAGCAGTGCTTACGGTTTAGCATGGTAATAAAACGTTGCTTTATTTTTATTTTAAATCAAAACAAATTAATTAACAACAAAAAAAATCCTAGGTATTATACAATTTAAAAATATATATATTTTTTATTGAGTTACTAGGTTTTTATTTTGAGTAACTGATTCCCTGTTCCTAACTGATGCCTATTCTATACCAATGACAACGTGTTTGCAAAACTTCATAATTGTCGGCTTAGTAGATAAAGAAAAAAAAATAAGAATAAAATTACAAAAAAAAAGAGTGTCGTAACGTAAACATGTAACTGTTACAGCAATTATTATTTAACTTAAGTCAACTCTTTTACTACAACTACTTTAAAGTTTATATGGAAAAAACTATCCTGGAAGACAAAAACTAGAAAACTTAACGATTAATCGGGTTTAAAGTAAAGTTCATACATTTAATAAGTGATACTAGTCATCGCGCTGATTGCAGTAGCTTTTTTAATTCTTACTCTGATTGGATACTAACGAAAGAAAAATAGAATCCTAACTAATTTAATAATTTAATCGCGAAATTGAATTTGTTTATTTATTTCTTTGTCGGTTATGCTATCACGAGGGGCTCGTAGCTAAGTGATAGCCGAGTAGGTTAGCACATTACAAGGTTAAATAATACTAGCTCTAGACTTGTTAATACATCGAGACCCTCCGTGCCTCGGAGATCACGTTAAGCCGTCGGTTCCGGTGGCCATACGAACATCTGTGGCAGTCGTTATGGGTATTTGGAGCCCTAAAAAAGCCGACAACCTGGTCTAACTACGAAACTTCGATATCGCCTTCATCGCTTCACATAAAATACCAAAGTTCGGCTGTATCGTAGTTAGACTGAAAGCCGACCCCAACTTAGTTGGAAAAAGGCGCGAAGGATGATGATGTTTGTAACGCTATCACGTTGTCAGGGGTACAGAAGAATATATATTAATATACATATTATGTACCTTGAAACTGCCAGATGTTTCGACCAGGTTACAATGGCCATGGGCAGCGATGTACATAAGTGAACGCGACAAAACTTTCGTCCCCATCGTTTAGATAATGGGCACTCCACCATTGTGCGCTTTTCCAGAAACTTTTTACCTCGCACATTCAATATGTGGAACAAATTTTCGGACTTCCGGACCGATACTACCTTCAAACCTTCAAGAAAAGATCGTACTCCTACCTTAAAGGCCGGCAACGCACTTGTGACTCTTGAGTTGCAGGTGTCAATGAGCGGCAGTAGTTACTTACCATTAGGTGACGCACCAGGTGCTCATTTGCCGCCTATCCCATAAAAAAAGTACTATTCACGATGGTTACCTAAATTGCGGGCGCAGCAAAAGCTAGTACATGTATAATTCACAAAGAGGTCAGCGTCGAGATGCCACAATCCACGATGACAATTTGACTTCATATATACGAGCGACGCATTGTCAACGGCAGAGGCAACTGCAGTCGACAGCCGGCGGCGGTAGTCGTCGAAACGTCGCCGTCGGCAGTAGTCAACGAGACTTCGACGCTCGAGCATTCCTATAATGTGGTATGTGGTATCTCTATTATATAACGTTTAAGCCGTCGATATAATATGAAAGGTATTACAGAAAGGTGTGGTCATATTTTAGGGTCGTATATAACGACTGTATATAATGCAAATTGCTAACAATTTTAGGAAAATACAGAAATATAATTTTGAAACTGACAAACTGAACTTGAAAATTGACCCATAAGGCTAATATTTCGTAAGGGATAACACTGACATTAACGAAACTATGGGTATTTAATACCAAGCATGTTTATGGAATAATAATAATATTAATAATAACTTCACACATCTCACACACGGCCATCTGATTCCAAACTAAATGTCCAAATTTGCTGCATAAAAAACAAAATCATTGAAAATGACATAGAAATTCATAATGTCATTGTGTTGTTTAGAAATATGCACGTACACCAGAAAAGCATTTCTGTGCTTTAAGCTTAGCTATGTGTTAATCGAGGTCTCGGGTTTCATCGCAATTTAATATGGTAGTTAAGTTTTCTTAAATTTTAGCAACTTTTTAATTTTTGCGTTCATAAGAACCTTCTCCTGACAATAACAAACACAAAAAAAAAATTGCAAAATCGGTCACGCCGTTCACGCGTGATGCCGTGACCAAGGGAAATAGGGATTCATTTTTATAAACATAGATTACCCAAGACCTAATACTATTTATTTTTGTTTACAAGAAAGAGAATGGTATAATAACTTATAAAAGACAATTTATTATATCTTAGAACTTACTGTGAGTATGTTAGTTAGCTTCAAAACTGAACACTGGCAGGAATTACTTACTTGAGTTTTACAACTTGTTTAAAGTGCTGATGCATTATGTAGCTATAGGTCTGACAACGTTGACAACTACCTGCCATAAAAGTTTAAAAAGCCTTCATATAAAAGCGGTTCCTTTATTTAACATTATTACAGACAGCCCGCACGACGATCTTGAAAAATAATGATATCAAGCTTAATTAATGTATTTTTTTCTTTGTTTATTAAATAAAAAAAATTGTACGTGGGAGAGCCATGCTTCGGCACGTATGGGCCGGCTCGACTCCGCTCGATACCACGGCCTCACAGAAAACCGGTAGTGAAACAATGCTTGCATTGCTTTTCGCCGCGTGAGTGAAGTTACCGGAGGCCCTAACCCTCCCCTCTCCCCTATTCCCGTCCTTCCCCTCTCCCCAATCTTCTCCCCTCTAATCCCCCTCTCCTGTCTTCCCGCTCTTCCCCCCTCTCTCCCTCTTCCCGTACAAGCTTACAAAATGTTTAATTTTTTCTTTTATTTATCTATTGTCATCAAAACTGAATGCGAATGCAAACTTTCAGCATAATCGTTTGAGGATAACTGCTTTCAAATTCAGTTGCAAGATTTGACCCGAACAAACATACGTACAAACATTGCAAGTTAAACAACACCTTGTAAAAAAAGTAGTAATTTGAATTGAATCGACTTTTTTAATTTTAAATTCATTGTTTAAGAGAATGAAGACGATAATTAAAAAGAAAGTTCTTAATGTATTCATAAAATAATTTAGAAGTTTTAGGTTTTAACTTTTAGTTACCCAATGTTCTATTCGCAATTAATTAAGAGACAAAGAAAGTAAAAACTAAATTGCTAAAGCGCTATCTAAGAGCTTTATTACTTAACGGGGAACCTCTTTTATACAACCAAGAACACTTCCCGCCTAATTGCAATCGGTTAACGGTACCTTTATCATCACCGTTTTCCTCCCATCGAGCTCATTACTCAGCAGAAATAGTAGTCCTATCTAAACGTGGTCTTCGTCAGGGTAAAGATGCAATATAACAATGCGTTCCGAATACTGGCGGGACTGTCGCGTTTTTGTAGTGCTTCATCGATGTTTGCTGAGGCGAGGATTGACGGCTTTCATGCTATTCATCTGAAAGCGGTGTGCCTCAATTTTATCTAGAACGTGTGACAACTCCCACAACATCCTGAGCACATTGTGTGGCAGGTGAGATGGTTTAATGCTGCGTCAATGAATCGGACTTCATATGTACATCCACGAATACAAATTATATACAACGTGGACAGTATTGCTAAATTTTGGGGTAATTGTGTGGGTAATTTGAAGCTGCCATTTTAAACTTTTATTTTCTTCTTATGGGTCTTAACCACGCTCTGCTGTTAAATTTTTCTTATTATTCATAGGAATCAAACTATTAATAAAACATATAACGTACCAAACATGCAGCTTTTATTGCCTCCATTTTGAACAGTGATTCACCATAGATTAGTGTGTGCCTTGCGTTTCTAAATCAATAAAAATAAACTTTATGGTTATTAAACTAATCCTAACATTCTCCCTCGATTTGAAGTTATTTTACAGTAAATTACTTTGAATCGCAATATCGTCTTTTGAATGTAATCTCTACTTTAAACTTTAACTACTAAGCATATTGTATAACAACATTGTTTTAGTATTATGAACGCAAGTCACAAAAACAACAACTTACAAACTTACAAAAACAAATTTCAAATCCTTTTTAATTAAATGTACATTAAAATCTTTAATTAAGTAATGTTGAGAGTTAAGCACAATTGTTCAAATTTTTCTCTTGGTAATGTTTTAGTAAATATATCTGCTAAATTAAAATTAGACTCTACATATTGTACAAAAATTTCTCCTTTTATAATTAGATCTTTAATGAAATGAACTTTTATGTCAATGTGCTTAGCTCTCTTGCTGTTTTCATATGTTTTAGTCAACTCTATAGCACTTCTATTGTCCATATATAAAATACAGTTTACATCATTACATTTATTAAAGTCTCTATATAGTCCTTTGAGATAATATATGCCTTTTAGATAGCGTAATGTTCTCTTTGCCTGTGTCCATAAATTTCTTGTAGGTTTATCTAAGTACTGGCTTAGAAATGAGGTTGCATACATGATATCAGGTCTTGATGTTGTTGCAATATACATTAGTCCCCCTACTAACTGTCTGAAAGGTACATTTGATAAATATTCTCCCTAAATATGAAATCCTTTTTGAATTGGTGTCTTACATGGATTGCAATCTAACATCCTAAACTTTTCTCTTCGTCTTGTCTATGTTATCTTCAAAGTGTCTTGCTCTCTTTTTATCTCCATTCCTAAAAATATGTTTATTTCACCTAGATCTCTTGTATTAAATTCTTCTTTCAGTTCTGATATTGTTTTCATTACAGATGTTGATTCTCCAGTTAATAATATGTCATCAACATACAGTACTATCCATATTTTCTTTTCTTGATTTATGTATAAACAGAAGTCATTCTTTGATCTTTGATATCCTTTTCCTTCTAGGTAATCATTGAGCCTTTTGTTCCAGCGTTTTCCACGGTCTCTTAATCCATATAATCCTCTATTTAGTTTTAATACTTTCTCTTTCATTGTTTTTAGCCCCTCTGGTGATTTCATATATATTTCCGATTCCAATTTCCCATTTAGGTATGCTGTAGGTACATCTAATTGTTTTATTGTCCTCTTTTGTCTTGAAAATCCATTTAGAGTCTATGACTTTCTTAACTTCAGATGACGTTGTTTCTGTCCATGTATTCATTTGTTTATGTGCTTCAAACTCTTTTTCTATAGAATCTTTCCATCCCTTTTCAATTGCTTGTTGGTATGTTTCCGGATCATCATTAGTAAATAAGCAATATGTTTGATTAGCTTCATACTCTTCAAGATGTTTTGGTTTGTTAATAATTCTTCCACTACGGGTTGTTATTTTAGTTTCATTTTGTGGTTCTTCTTGATCTTCTGCTGGTATTTGTTTTTGTTCTACTTCATCTTTATTCTGTATAGATTTCTCTGTCATAGTTTTATTATATTTTGTTCCATTTCCCTTCTCATGATCTGTATATTCTTTTTCTATTTTAGTCTGTTTCTCTACTTCATAATGAACAATTTCATTTTTGTTATTTTCATCTTCATGTTTATTTTCTTGAGGTATATACTTATAGTCTTTTTCATCAAATCTTATGTCTCTTGTTTGGGTTATTATCCCAGTTTCTGGGTCCCATACTTTGTATCCAGTTCTTCCATATCCAATCATTCTAACTTTTCTTGCTCTAGGATCAAAGTTGTCTTGTCGTGGTAATATTATCATCCAACCTTTACATCCAAATGGTTTTAACTTGCTTAATATAAACTCTCTTCCAAATATTATGGCTGGTATCTCATAGTTGATTGCACTAGATGGACAACGGTTAATCAGGTATGTAGCAGTCAATATAGCATTACCCCACAGATATCTCGGTAAATTAGCTTCATCTATTAGTGTTCTGGCTTTCTCATATATGGCTCTGTTCATTCTCTCACTTTTTCCGTTCATTTGTGCACTGTATGGTAGACTGTATTCAATCTTAATGCCTTTTTCCTCACAAAACTTTTTGAAATGGTTTGATGAGTACTCTCCTCCATTGTCACAGCGAATTCTTTTAATTTTTATTTCTTTTTCTCTTTCTATCTCTCTCACATATTTTATTAAATTTTCTGCTGCTTCAGACTTGTTTACCATAAGGTAGGTTTGGGTGAAAAGCGAATAATCATCAATTATTGTTTGGTAAAATCTGTATCCTTCATTGGTCTCTACTCGCATCGGTCCAGCGACATCCGAATGTATGAGATCTCCAATATTATGTGATTGGGGTCTGTTGATAGTTCTAAAAGGTAGCCTGGTACTTTTGTTTTTCATGCATGTGCTACATATTTTGTTGGAACACGGTAACTTCATCATTTGAAGTCCTTTTCTGTTCAAATGTCCTAATCTTAAATGCCAAATGTCATTGTCTTGAGCATAATTGCAGGAATAATTTTCATGGTTTATTTTTAATTTTAATGTGTATAATTTACCTTTCTTTTCACCTTAGTATGTGTCATTTTTGTATTTTATTGTTAACTTATTCTCCCTGAACATGACACTTTTTCCTTTTTTCATCATTTCATTTACTGATAGGAGGTTATGAGCAATACCTTCCACTATTATTCCTTCGATTGTTGCAGGTATCTTGTTGTAATATACTTTTAAATGTCCTTTCTTGGTAGCTATCAATGTATCTCCATTTGCAATGTTTATAGGTTTGTCCAATTCTTGAATGTTTATCATTTGTTTTTCATACTTGGGTTTTATAAAATTATGTATAGCCCCAGAGTCAATAACAAAAATAATCTCATCACTACTTTCTTGTTCTATATAGCTGTCAGCATTAAATGCTACAAACATATTATGATCTTCCCGTTCTGTCATGTTACTTGTAACTTGTTGATACTTATGACCTCTGAATGGCCTTCTCATTCCTCTGCCACTTTGTGATCTATTTTTATAATCTTAATATAACACTGATAAGATTTGTGACCATTTTTACCACACTTATAGCTAGCTAGGAAGCTTGTTTCAGGTTCTATTGTTGTGCCTTTTAATTTTAATTCAGCATCTAGTAATCTTAATATAAATACTTTAAGCATTTTCTATATTTCGTTCTTCAAGTAAAATTTTAACACGGAATTTACAGTTAGAGAAATTTGTTCAACCTGGGGTAATTGTGTAGGTAATTTGAAGCTGCCATTTTAAACTTTTATTTTCTTCTTATGGGTCTTAACCACGCTCTGCTGTTAAATTTTTCTTATTATTCATAGGAATCAAACTATTAATAAAACATATAACGTACTAAACATGCAGCTTTTATTGCCTCCATTTTGAACAGTGATTCACCATAGATTAGTGTGTACCTTGCGTTCCTAAATCAATAAAAATAAACTTTATGGTTACTAAACTAATCCTAACAAGTATGAGGTTCAACTCCAGATTTTAGAATAAGTTTATTTACTAACATTATTTGACGTTTATCTTTATTAACACTATGAACATGTATGGATCTCTATGGTATGAAATAAAGAAGATATTATTATTACCAGAGTTAGACAGACTCAACGTCGGCATAAACCTGCTCACCCTACAACCTGAACTTGAAGTTATAGTTGTCTTACTATAGAGTCTGAAGCAATATTACCGTAATTCCGTAAAATATGCCTGTGAAAGACTAATTTTAAAGGCCTTTGTCATCGGTATGAGCAGTCTTGAGATGATACGAAGAGCACTAATAAGAATACTAATTGCCATAACAAACCAGTAGATGCATAAATTCACTAAAACACGCTAGGGCAAAATTAGACTCGGTCGCGCAATATAGGTCACTTCTTATCAGATCAGGAAACCGTGTTTTTTCAGCCCCCAGTCGCCGCAGTCAAAACGACAGCATTAAAGTACCGACACTTTAAACAAGGTAATATATATGTATATACGAGTATATGAAAACATGTAAGTAGCTTAGATCTGAAACTTAAGTAGATGAGACTAAACTACTACTAATTAAATACCTACCAAAAACCCATTATTGATATTCACTTCGAATTTTCTGTGCAGAACGTGAAGCTTGAATATATGGCAGCCACCAAAGCTTTAATAAATAATAAATCTGTTTCAAATGTGCTTGGCTAAATTTGTTTTTAATTTCTTTTTTTTATCTTTTACGAGGCCACTGATACGTTCGCTTTATTTTAAGTAGTTTTAACTAGTAGAAGATGCTGTGGTTTTTTTTTAGTCTTTGAGGCAGAGTTATTGTTAACATGTTAATCATACAATACGATAAAACAAAATACTCTTTATGGCACGCCGTACAAAACCATTTTAGAATATTTTTTAAGTAAGAAGTCGTAGTACAAACACCAATCTTATCGCTATTTTATTACAAACATTTATATTATGCAATAAAAACTTACACTTACACAGCATTAAAATTGCAGTTAAAACAAAGAAAAATGATAAAACTCAGACTCATATCAAAAACTTATCCCAAAATAACATACATTTGGGTAACTCGATCAGTGCGATTGAACGGTCACGGAGCAAAGATATTCAAACAGGATCACACGTGGCAATCAGCTTTGTGAATGGGCCACTTTATGGAACGGTTTTCTACCAAACCTTGAATTTAGGTCAGGCAGTGAAGGCTGCAATTTACGCTGCTTCGTGAACGTAGATAAACTAGCTATCAGTCACTCGTAAAGTATTATAGACTTGTTCAATGATGATATACGCAGACCACAGAGCTTGATAATATCATTGTACTCGTTTATAGCAAGGTTTAAAACTCCTTGCTCTGTGACGTCACCTTAACTAAGAAAATTAAGTCTTTTTTTTTCACCAAACTTCCCCATTAATTGCATACTGTCACTAACTCCCATTTTCTTCTTCCATGATCTCGTTTTCGCAATTCACAATAAGGTCGCCAAATGGACACAACATTAGTTTGTAAGTAGAATACACCCTATCAAAAAGTTGTGAGATCTAATTGTTACTTAATTTGTTAACTAACAACATTTTATGGTGACCTTGTAACATTGGACTACTTTATTTTTTATCGCACGGCTCATCAGAATAATTTACTACTTTCAATCGGTCCTAAATGCCTAATTGAACAAACCACTAGCGAGTCTTAATGCAAATGTCTTAGAACGATTATTGAAAGCCGATCGAAATCTGCCTACGGACGTCACGATAAACCGGCATTTGATGATTTACCTGTCTAATACCCGCCATGTCGTTCAAAGCTTAACGTTTGACGCTTTGTCTGCCCATGTTTGGAAAAAACAAATCGATTCTGTAGGATGACCAAAATAATGCATTGTTACAAATGAAATACGATTCGTTGTTAAGCGCCTCACTTGAGAATAGCTGGATGAACTTTCCAATAACGGTTATAAAATAACTAGGTTTTTAGAGATAAATAAAATTTGTGAAAAAACTGAATGTGCTTTTTCTATAGCCTGAAAACGATATCGTATCCTCCTCCTAAAATTCAACAGGAAAACGGGTGTCTGGTCAGCTATTAGTTAAAGTTCATCAATCACGATCACCTCCAAATTTAAATAATATCCTCAATTATTGAAAGTTTTCCCCATCTTACTTACAATACAATTTCATATAAGCCATGAGAATTTAATCATAATAAAACTCAACTACGTAGCGCAATTACGGTAGGTATAGCAGTAGGATTATTATAGTAACGCCCCAAATAGTGGAAAACTATTAAGAGTAATTAAATACTTATTACGCTACGCTCCAACGTGGCTGTAAATTACACGTGGTTACCGCCAGCTAATGAAACGAGAACATACGTATACTTAACGTCTTAAAGTATATTATTTACGTATTTAGATAAGAAAATACTATGTTAATTAAAAAACGTACCTAATAAAATACCCAATTCTTTATTATTATTTTTTCGGAATCGGAATCGGAGCCACCTTTTTGAGAAAATGGCGGCTCAACAGCACTACTAGTAGTAGTAATAAAAAACATGATTCATGATCAATTTCTTGTGTAGTAATTAGCTGTACAAAATAAATCGTAATTCTGCTCAAATTTATAACTTTTGCGTGGGATAACCATGCTTCGGCACGTATGAACCTACTCGGCCAGAGTGATTACACGGCCTCACAGAAAACCGGCCGTGAAGTAATATTTTCATCGCCCTTCCCCTATTCCCACCCTACCCCTACTCCCACCTTAAAGGCTGGCAACGCACTTGTGACTCTTGAGTTGCAAGTGTCTATGGGTGGCGGTAGTTACACCTCTGTCTACCCCTTGGGGAATACAGGTACATAGTTATAAAAATCAAGTCTAATCCGAAATCATGGTTAAACTGCACTTAAATCACTGCGTACATCCGTCACTGTCGACTTTCAAAAGTCAAATGTCACCTGACAAAGGCTTTCTTTTACGACCAAGAGTGACGATTGACTTTTCCGATCCAACCTACTGACTCGTAACTTCGTAACACGGAGCTCCACGTAATATTTTTTTAGATCTGAAAAAATGTGTTAATAATTTTTAAATACTTTAATCCCAAAGGCATGTCCATATTAACATATACATTTCAGTTCATTTACCCCAAATTATTCTACTTATTCCGACAACAGTTGAAATCCCGCAAAAAAGCACCATTAAATAACAGATCCCATATTCTCAATCAAATTAAATAAAAAAATACAATAATAACACAATTACAAATTACTTAATTATTATAATAACCATCAAAACCTACATATAACTATTTATCCACCATTTAATGAGAGTAAAATGGAAATCTTCGCGTATTATTCTATTTTGTTCAAACATTAAGCAAACATAGTCATTATTTGAAATGGAATGGAAATTATATGCATTTTTGTCAAAATCGTTAAGTTAGTTAATAGTAGTTAATAGCAGAAATCCAAAATATGCTGATTTGGCAACTTACCTCACTCACTTTTTTGTACGTGTGGGACCACCCTCGTTCCGTTACCCCACCAGGGTTTAAAACCACACGGTGTGCCATTCTGCACCTAAAATAGGAGGGATCCTTTTATTTAAACATCCAGACCCTTCCTGCTCGCAAAAGCGGCCTCCTTCGGGGTAAAAACCTCATCGGACTCTCAATTGGGTGCACCTCTCCACTCGGAACTTAGTTTTAGCTAGCTCGGGAATTAGTTCCGAGTGGAGATCTTCCTCCCGGGCCCCGTCTGACGCCTCCTTCTGTGAAATGACATCCTCGCAGCGCTGGAGCGAGGACAGCGGACACTACAGTGAGGGTCCGACGTTGCTTTGCCCAAGCGGATCAAACCTTCAGCTTGTGCTGAGCGGAGTCCTCGCTGCAGTCGCAGTGGTGAGAGACGGGACTCACCAAATTAGGAATTACCAAAGGTTACCTTATACTTACTTTAAATATTGTAAATCCATAATATTTATGAGTTAGGGTACCTTTTTTATTACTCTATATTTCATTCGAAGTGCAGCGACTGGGTTACGCCTGGACTGTCCAACCGTTACCACGATCGGTGCAAATCGATCATATCATATACTACCCCGAATATATTACAAATAACTACCAAGTCGCGATTTACACATCTAACGTGCATACAAGACGCGAAAGCATAAAAACAACTATACCACCTTTTTCTTCTTAGACCTTTTAAGAAATGTGTCCTTAAAAAAGCTCTCAAATTCAACGAATTCTTAAGGCAATTTTGGAACAATATCTCTACGTTACTCATCTCATCTCTAGATGATTGTACATCTTATATGTTATGTCCCTTATGTTAAAGACAGCCGGAAGGATACATGTTATGCTTCCCTTTGACTTTGAAGAAATCAATCAGAAAATTCCAAAACGTTTATGCTTCAAAAGGGGATAATTCCAACTCTAAAAGATTTCATTAAATTCGACGACCCTTGATGAGAATTTTGTATTGCAACAAGCGAATGAACATGAACGCTGTGTCTAAACAAACGTAGTATTTGGATCGATGCGCGCGGCTAAAAGCAAACACTGTTACAGTTAGAACTTCGAAGTGCAAATAGCGTCAGCGTATTTGTATGCTATCGTAGCGTTTGTTCTATACAGCACGGTGTACTAGTTTATTTGAACACATCTTCACTAACAAAATCAAACGTAACTCAGTGATAAAATCTTTTAAAAATGGAAATTGTTCATATTATAAATGCGAATGTTTGTGAGGATGGATAGATCGATGAATGTTCCTTTACGCAAAAACGGCTGAAAGGATCTGGATGAAATTTGGCACAGACATAGATTATAGTTTGGAATAGCACTTAGGCTATTCATCCCACAAAATGTACGTTTCCCGTGAGATAGATTTCACCTAAATTTCAACGCGAACAAGTCGCAGACAACAGCTATTCTTTTGAAAAATGGAAACTAATTTCAGTCGAATCAAATAACGATAACCAATAATACATTTTCAAATTGAATGGGTTATAATCTAAAATATTATGCTGCGAAATTTGAGTTTGTTTATTTGTTTGTGGGTAACGCTTTTACGCGACTTCTACTCTACCGATCATGAAATTATAAATTAGCGGCGGTAGCGTAATGGCTAAGGCGGACTTGCGATCAAGTGGTTGCGGCTTCGAACCCCACCCAGTGCACTACCGTCACCCACTCCTAACACAAGCGTAAAGCTTAGCTGGAGGGGTTAACAAGAATACTAGTAATGTGTAAGCCACATTACTAGTAATCTAAAAAAAAAAAAAATTGACATTGCACATAATTTATGTTATCAGCGATATAGAAAAACACATAGCGATGCCTGAATTGATTGACAAAATAAAACTAAGTAACTAAAATATGGTGTACAATAAAGAATATTCTATTCTATTGTAATCTACATTCGCGTATGAAGCCGCTAGCAAAACCTGTGTAGTCTATTTAATAAAAACATCTGTTTTGGGATGGTTTACAACCGTCAGGTATATAGATGTTAACGTGAAACCGAAGTAAGGCCGACGTGAAACGTGTCTGTCATGGTATCCAAATGTGTTGGAAAGGGATGAAATTAACATGTACAAGTAAAAGAGTCCTTAGCATGAAAGAAATATGGATAGAGCTACTGAAAGATGACGCGGCCAAACTTCCAAAATCAAGCGGCCAAAAATCTCTACACTTATATAAAAGCAAACGTTTTTGAACGTCTTACAAACCGCTCATTTTATTTTACCTCTTTAATCTGAACCCTTGTATTTTTGGGCTTGGTTTACTTAAAATTCTTTATAAAGACTTTGCCTAAGCAAAACTCAAATTAACAACTGAATCCGGCTTAAAGAACCTGGAGAGCAAATGTGAAATTCTGGATGCTATATATAACATGAAATTAGTGAGAGCTGCAGAAACGATATATTCAGAGAATATTAGATTTTCACCTACACTAAGTTACAGTAGGTATACTAGTTAAAAAAAGATTCAGGAGCTTTAAAAAAAATCAATGATACTTCATTCATTTTTTTGCGGGATCCTTGGTAAAAAGTATCGAATAAATAAAATAAATTGACTGCGTCTCATACATAAACAGGCGAATAAAATTATTCATTGGTCAGGTGTTCTCATGTTTTATTCTCGAGCGTCTTGTTACTGGGAGCCACAACCAAGGTCCGCAATAAATCGGATACTGAAGTAATGCTTTATCTATAGAGTGGGGTACTTACACCGAAGTATTACACGTTCACTCCTATTAATGTGTCGTGTAGTAAGTTGTGTAGTGGTTATCGTAGATATTAATGACTTTCAGTTCGTGGTTTATACTAACTTACTTATTACGCTTATATTGTATGTTGGGCAGTCTAGGAATCATACGTATGTTCGATTTTGTTGGGCTTTTTCGTCAGGATTTTTTCTGTAGCAGTACCGAATCTTTAAATGTAAACGCATATAGTAATAAAAAAACGTCGTATTGACAAATATATTGAAAAATTATTATTATAGAACATACCATTATCGATCGTGGCTAAGTGGTAACTGAGCCAGGTCAGTCTATGATGGGTGATTAACACATTGAGGCCCTTCTTCATGTTAAACCGTGGGTCCCGGATGCCATACAAACATCTGTGGTATTCGTTAGGGGTAGTTGGAGCCCTAAATAGTCCGACAACCTTGTCTATCCACAGATCTTCGATATCGCCTTCGGTTGTTGAGGTCTGATGGCAGTCGCTTCACGTAAAATATCAAAGTTAGGCCGTACCGTAGTTAGACTGAAAGCCGACCCCAACTTAGTTGGTAAATGGCTCGGAGGATGACTATTATCACGTATTTAAAAAAATAGATTTTATATGATTAAACATATTATATTCTAATACCGCTGGGTCGTCTGTCCCGGTAGTGGTTGGAGGTTTCGGTACACCTACTTCACAGGAGAGCAGGAGGCACTTGGTCATCTACAACCAAATAAGAATCTAAACTCTTAATACTTCAGCTGTTTAGCTCATCCGTTGCTATTACCGAAGGGACAAGAGTAAGAAGAGATGTTTGATGTATTTACTTGTATCTTTAACAGTAGCGCAACTGACTAAAATAATTCAATATATTATTATTACTCGTCTATCTTCTTTTAATTACTTCAATTTAAGTACATCGTTCGCGAAAGATGTTCTGAGAACCTTCTGACTGATTTAGAAAACTGACACAGTTTTCATTTTGTTTTAGCTTTTAATTACACTTCGGTGTGACAGTCACACTACTTGACTCGTAGAGAAATCTCTCGACTGGAAATGTCTAGTTCTCGGGAGTCGGGATATCGATCAGGGAATAGACCCTATTTCAAATTTAATTACATCGGACATGCATTCGAAACTATTTAATATCCAGACTTTAAATAAATGAACTTGTTTTTGAAATATTGTTTGATCTTAAAGACGGAAAATAACATCGAAAAATATTAAATATCTATTTAATGTTTTGTATTAATATAAATGTTTATTTAATAAACAATCATCTTATTCTCAGAAAATACATGAATATTTGATAAACTATCCTTTCATGCATAGTATCTGTACAAAATAATTTCGATGTTTCACATCTGCCAGGCGTCCCGCGACGGCACACTTTTTTAGTTAATTGATGTGCGTCTTTAAAGATATGTGCTTGTAGTCTATAGTTGTTTGGTAAATACTTCGGATTACATTTGAGTGATTTATTATTCAGTCTGTCCTCCTCTGGAACGCTCTACCGCAGGAAATCAGGATGGCACCTAGTCGCCTATCATTTAAAACAAAGGTTCGTGCTCTCCTCTTCAGTAAACTAGCAGAATCATCAGAACAGTAGAAAAAAAAATGTTTATGTATCTATTATTTATATAACTATATTTATATATTCATGTATGTATCTATGTAAATATTTATTTATTTCTTTTTCGTATATATATATTTATTTTTTCTGATATTACACTCATCCGTATGCTTCCCAATGCACCTACTTCATTATTTTCTACACCACCTTAAGGTAGATTGGCAGAGAATGCCATCGGCATTAAGTCCGCCTCTGTACATGTTGTGCATAAAGTATTAAATAAATAAATTTATACCTAACAGGATTTAAGACTACTAGTGTTCCTAGAAGTGGTCACTAAAGCAATGGACGCCAATAATGCCCCTAATATCACTCATACGTAACAAGCAACACAAGGTAAATCTGATTTCGCCGGATTAAAATTAAATGAAAAGAAAAATTGCGATATAACGAGATTTTTTTTGGCTTTTTAACCTGGTGGTGGCAGTGACAGTTGGTTGACAGTGTCTGTCAACCAACCTTCAGTTGTATTCCAACTCATATCACATGGTACTGCAGCATTAATAAATACCCTAAAATTTTTGATAGTCAAATGGACTTTAATTTTATTTCAGTAGGTAGATGTATTTATGAACTATTAGATAACTACAAACATACATACATAACCTCACGCCATTCTCCCTTCGGGGGTAGACAGAGATGACAGCCTGCCACTTGCTTCTATCCTTGCATACCTTAAACATACATTACATATTAAACCTGCATACATTAAACCTTTCACACAAGCCTATCAGTTTCGGGTGTATCCGATTTGCCGTTTTTTCAGAACACCGACAATTTAATAATAAGATAATAGTAAGTAAAGTATAAATTACTAACGTCCCCTCTACAATTAGAAATGAGCTGATGATCTTCAAACAGGTAGACTCTCGACCTAGTCACCTTCCAAACAAAACTAAATCAAATTCGGTTAATCCGTTTAGGCGTTGCAGAGCTCTAAGACAGACAGACGTACAGAAGCAAAGATTCTTAGATACTCACGTTAAACTTATGACAACCCAATTCTTCTGGGCCGAGGGTAAAAAATCCAAGAGATTTCTATCTTAAATAGTAGTCTACATAAATGCTATCTCTGGAATATTACCACTTCTTCTTTTCATATCTCTGCCAGATTCGATTGGCAAATGGCATTGTATTTTACTACCTTTTAATTGATTACTAAGGTATTTGTTTTTACCCAGCAAAGCAATTTGCATCTAAAATAAATTAATGTTCACCTGCCACACCAACACTGTGAGAATTGAGATGAAAGATCTGCATCCATTTAACAATTATAATTAAATGATGTTATTGAGCTTAATGCAAGTAAACACACAATTTAGACATCTCAGAAACTAGGCTACAGTAAGGTAGTAGACATATATGTTGTAACCACAGAATTAAAAGTAAATTAAAAGAGTTTCCTGTACCGAAACTTTATACTAAACCACGGATGTTATGGAGCTCCGTAACCGTAACTGAAACTACCGGATATCCGAAATTAAAATCTATCCGAAACCGTAACCGATATGAAAATTTTGGATATTATGTATAATTTCGGATAGGTCAGTCTAAAGAAGTTACGTCATGACAGTTTTTTTATATTTCTATATGGCTAAAATGTTATATGGATATATGGATAAAATGTTATTCGTTTTTTGCATTCTTAACGTAGATAACACTTAAATATAGTCATTTAAGTAATCGTTGCTATTAAATCACTTATAAGATTTTTTGTGATTTTACTGCCGAATGATAACTTAGAAATAAAGCCAATTATTACCCTATTTATATATTCCTATTACAATTCCTAGAAACTGTAATATCTGTAACTGAAACTATCCGAAACTATCGGAAAATTTCATATCCGTAACCTTGTCCGAAACCGATTTAATATTATTCATATATCCCTATTAATATCCAAAACCCGTAAAATCATTATACTGAACTAGTCTTCAATTACAGTTCCACCTCTACAGCTCTCAGTACCCATGTAACCATACAACATACAACCATACAACCATGTAACCATCTTTGTGTTATATCACAATATAATCTATTGGTACCAAATTTCATGCAAATCTGTTGAATCGTTAGGACTTGATTCAGTTAAAAATATCCAAACATATTTTAGATAGTAAAGTTTATTTACATCAGGAAAATATTTGAAAACCAGACAAGTGCAGGTCTGACTCTCGCACCGAGGGTTCTTGTTCTTCTAAAAATATATCTAATGTATATTTATGACCCTATCTAGTATAATATATATCCTTGTTTGAAACTCTAAAACCGTAGCGGACCGCCTAGAACCAGCCGTATACCGGACAGGTCTAAATGGACCGTTGTTGGCTGCGATAAATCTTCCACGCCCTGATTCCGACCATACACGCAGAGTAGTAATAAACACTGGTCAGACATATTTAGGGGTGCCGGAAACTGGGTGATATGGGAATTTAGTGGTGTTGCCATTTATTATGACAAACGACCGTATTACCATTGAGAGTACCATATGCTTTTGTGTTGCCAGTAGAACAACAAATATTGTTGTTGTTGTAAAACATTGTGTGGATTTTTAATGAAGTATTATTAAAAGTCCACAAGTAACCAAGTATCAAAATATCAATAAAAAAATACTGTTTTGTAAAATAATCGTAATAATTATTTGATCTCTGATTGATTAAAAATTATCAAAGAACTAACGATTTATTTACACTTACTCATCTGCGATATTGAACTCTACGACATGGCATTAAGCGTCGATATTTGTTTGAACGTCTCTGCGACTTCATAGCCTAGTCCTTATCACTTACGTACCGAAAGATTTAAATATCTATACTTCTATAATATAATAAATCTGACGAGTTTTTTTTTGTGTGATCTCTAGAACTATTAGTGAGATTTGAATAATTGTATAATTTAAAAAACACAAAATAACAGCGATGATTTACAATAATTAAGTTAAATGCCTAATAATTACTGATCTTTTTTATTATTCTACATTCGAAAGATAACAATTATCTATGTTTATCAGCAGTCTACTATAGTACAGGCTCTGCCTAGTTTGGGATCAGACGTGTGTGAGATGTGTAAAGTTATTATTAATTATTTCTGAACAAACTTGTACGCTCAACAAAAAATGTCTACGAAACTAATCAAATATCAATAAATAAGTATTAAAATACGTTCAAAAAGGACAAATAGCATACAAAGTAATTTCAAAAAGAATCTCTCCGGCGGGGAATCGAACCCCGGTCTCCCGCGTGACAGGCGGGGATACTGACCACTATACTACCGAAGACTTGCGTAGTAATGTTGAACTAAATGATTAGTTCTTGCAAGGACTATAAAATTTATTTTTATTTCTTGTCACAGCTGTTTGTCACCACGCCAATACTAGAAAGTCGTAACTTAATATATGTCATTAAGTCTTAAGAGTTTCTGAAACCAAGTAAGTCTATTTTTATGTTACGCGATGTATTTTCCAATTGTGAACAGATTTTGGTGATAATATATTATTTCTCGAGCACTTCCATAATATAAATATTCAAAAATCAACCTCCGGGTAGCAAAATAGACAGATTAAAGTGGCATAACTTAAAAGCATTAAATTGGGTAGGTACCTTTTTAACCGATTCAAAAGACTTTTTAACGAGTAAAAGGATTAAGTATAAAAGTTTAAAAATGGTTTAAGACTTACATCAAAGGTGGGTTAGGTAAGATTGTAAAAAAATGTTCCTTTTTAGGGTTTCGTACCCGAAGGGTAACAAACGGGACTTTATAACTAAGCCTCACTCCTTACAAACTTCACTCCTTGAAAAGGCCCCCTTCAGGTCCGAAACAAGTCGGGCATCCCCGAAATAAACACGTGAGTAAAACCACATGTATGCTAAAATTATAAATCTGAAGAGTTTGTTTGTTTGGTTGAACGATCTAATCTCAGTAACTACTGGTTTGAATTGAAAAAAACTTTTAGTGCTGGATAGCCCATTTATCGAGGAAGGCTATAGGCTATACAACATCACGCTACAACTAATAGGAGCGGAGCATCAATGAAAAATATTGCAAAAGCAGGGAAAATTTACAAACGCTGACAAAAGTTGCGCGGGTCAGCGAGTTTATTAATAAACATGAATAAAACTCACGAAAATTTTAATTCTAAGTGTCCTTTACGTAGCCATTGACATAATCCTTAGCTAATTATCTAAATGTTGTACCGTACATTTCTTAGAATAACATATCTGTACTTTCAGTGAAAAGTGATACTACTCGAGTTGTATCGATTTTGATCACTTTCCAATATAACATCAGTAAAAAAATATATATTTTTCAATCGAATTCCCATGTTTCTACGCCTTAAATTGAGAGAGTTAATTTTCGTATATAATCATACAAGTCAGCATTTTAACGGCAATCAATGTGTAAAAATTTTATTCAAAACAAAGAAAACTGTACTAATATTTTACATTTATCTAATGTGTATCAATACAATTCAATTAATAACTTAAAACGGTCAAAGAATATGATTTGAAATTAGTGCATTTTGATATAATTTAATTTGTATCAATAAACACATAAAATCAAAATAAAATAATCTCGTGAAAAGCGGTACAATTGCATTCACAAAGCGTGACACAGCTAAAACACAAATCGCTCGACACCAAACCAATAAACAATGACTGTGTAAAATGGTAAAAGTAATTCTACATTATTTTACACAACGAAGGAAGTAAATAATAAAAATAAAGTGAAATGAATTTAAATATATATTATATTTTTTTTCTAAAAATTTGTAGGCAATATGTCATATTTCATGCAGTGAAATATTTTGTGAGCTATTTTCCAACAATAATAGTAATCAGTAGTAGAAAAAGAAAGGGTTTTTTTTTAAACTTAAAATTAGATTTTCTCGAAACTATGATTTTAGATTTAAATCACTTATCACTGAAGGTACAGATATAATACAAGATAATAAGTACAGGCAGATGATATATAGCATAACATACATATCATATTAAATCATTCCTCTCAGTAATGGGACGACTCGTCTTCAATAACATCAATACAAAGTAGTAACAAACCAAAGATCCTTGTACTAACTGTCATCATTATAACTTGAAGCTTCGGCCATTAAAATACAAACAAAGTTGGAGTTATGTTTAAAAGTTCTCTAGTTCCCGTCCCGACTGGCATAGCGTTGGTATTTACACGGGATAAAATATTCCATATATGATTGCTTTAATTTTTTTATCAGGCGCTTATCTTTTAAATTACTTTTAGGGACACAATATCAAGTTACGCTGAGTAGAAAGTTATAACTTACATATGGACTATGGCTTATAGGAACCAGTCTCAATCAGTTTTACACCTGTTCCGAAGACACGCGTGTGAAATAAAAAAATCTTGTCTGCTTATATTCTTATCTTATCCTATCTTTGTGCTAAATTTCATTCAGATCCGTTTTGCCGTTCTGGCGTGATTGAGTAAAAAACATACATCTATCTAAAATTTCGAATTTGTCGAAGTTGTAAGATTAATTGAAATTAATGTTCGTATACGTGCGCCTACAACAAATAAATAATATTATATTTTTTTACATTTAGCTATAGTTTTTAATAACAAAACTGCTCTTACTTTAATCGCCTTGTTATTTAACTTAATTTACAGTTTCCGTATGATATTTCCACCTGAACAAAGTCGCAAATAGCATCTAGTTTAACTATACACATGTTGGTTCTCCTTCCCTTTCTTGATCTTTGTCTTGTCTTTACTTTTTCAAACGTCTTTTGGACCGGTAGCGATCCAGCGATAGCAATAGTTTTTATGTGTATTCAGTGATTAGTCATGATTCATGACTCAAGACTGATGAACGCTTAAATATTTTAATTATTGTTTGACTTTTCTATATTTTAGTTCGCAGTAATTCTCTTAACTAGTATTGTATATTAGCGGCAAATAAGTTCAACACAATTTACCTAATTTAAGCGGTACATCTATGCAGTATTGATATTGATAACATCTAAAATTTTTGGGAGAAGACACAGACGATGCGAATCACTAAAGGGCATTAAGAAAATAAAGTAAAACTGAATTATCGGACTTTTAGTGACTGATGAAGCTCCTAGTTTATAATCAGTTCTATAGATAAAATTTAATTACAGATTGTTAATCTATTTTAACACAACGGCATATCGTGAGATTTTGTTAATTTCCCTAGATAACACCCGGTTTCTTAACGGCTGATCAAAATATTGTTCAACTAACAGAGAAAATTTGACAGCTCTGTTAACTAATCCGATGATCAAATGAAAGTGCTTAAACATGCTTTGACGACTCAATAGACAAGAGATTTGACATAGGAATAGTTAATTTTTGAACAGCCTTTTAAAAACCGGGCGTAAGAATCGCCTATAAGAAGAGTATCGATAAAATCCAGTATCAGTGTGGATTGGAAGAATACCCACGAAATGGATCAATTTACACTTACAGGTCATAATATTTTGTTTCAAAAATACAAGGTCACACTACTACAGAAATACTTCATATTTGAAGTTCTTACACTTTCTTTACTAACGATGACCTGGTACTTCATTGCGAAATTGTTTTTACACTAGTTTTATAAGAAATAACATTGACTAGGTACTTGTTATACGTTCAGATATTTTTTCATTCCAAGATTTTATATATAAATTGAACTGCTATCTAAAATTTTACTACGGCCGTCATTGTTAAAATTTCATATGTTTAATTAGTTTAGTTTAATATTATTTCAATACTAGCTGTGCCCCGCGGTATCACCCACGTAAGTCCCTCCCTAATTTTCTAATTTTCCGTCCAACTTTCTTATTTTTTTCTTTTATAACAACCTTCTCCTGACAATAAGAAACACAAAAAAAGAGTAAACGAAATCAATCCAGCCGTTCACACGTGATGCCGTGACCAATGAGGGATTCATTTTTATATATAAATGTAGTATGTTGATAACATTATAGCAATCAAAATAGCATAAAAGTTTGCTCATTTTCCTCAGTAGATGGCGGATGTTTTAAATTTTCACGATTCGTAAGTACCATGATAGTGCAGTATCATCAATCAAATAAATAGCTCCAATTTTTTCAAATACGCTTGAACTACCTACTTTTAGTCCGTTAACGTTTTTTTTTTTTCAATATTAATAGTCTAAAAAAGTTATTTAATGCAAAGTACTGCACATGCAGCTGGCGCGAGCTGCAAGAGTTTGGTGCGCGCCCGCTGTACCTCCAGTAGCAACGGGCCATCGCCGTAGTCCTGTGTACTCGTCGACATTAATACCTAAGGACAACTATTAATCGGTATATGTAAAGAAATATATACCAGATGTTTGCAGAGGCACATACCGGCGGTCTTCACGTAGAAATTAATAAGCAATGTGCCTCAGGCGTTAGCGCGACAGCCCCTACAGTATCCTCAAGATGAATGCCGATAAGTGGAGCAGTCCGCTGCTGGCGCAATAGAACAGTTTACATTGCTAGTCTGCTAGGGCGTCCGTTTTCTGCAGTTTTACTTCTCTGACCACCCAAGCTGTACTTACAATACCCGGAAACGTGTATTCGTAAATAAGTACTTAATAAAAAGGTTACTTACAAAATGGACCTTAGTCTGAAAATCAAAATTATTACTATTGTTAGTGTTCGTTTTAAAACCGAAGTTTCTTTAAAATAGTATTTTTAACATTTACTGCAAAGGTGTAAATTTATTAGGCTTATTAATTTACCTCTTTTTTCCTTTTTTTTAATTTAATTACCATAAACTAAAACCGTTAAATACCATAATTATTATAAAAAGTACATGACAAAATTAAATACACAGATTTCTATATTTTCAGATTTATTCAGATATGGAAGTTAAAGGAACTAAGAACTCCGGTACCTGTCACTCTAATGGTACCCAACCTGTCTGACTAACACAAAATCTCTGGTCACCCTACTCACTGACAGGAACGAAAAGAGAGACACATATACAAGAAGCGTATGAGAGCATTTTATTCATCCGACATCTCTAAATTTAAATTAAAAAGGCACACCTATGTATTAACTCTGGTTTAAAGACGAACCAATTCGTTGTAGATTTTTGTCGTTACTAAGATACCTATTTTATTAGTAAATATAAAGACATAATATATCATTTCATAATTATTTCATAAATTTCATAAAGTAAAGACCATTTTTCATTTTCCATAATTCAGATCTATAATAGGTAATTAGATTCGTTCATTGGTGAATTAAATAAAAGCAACGTAATCCCACTTATGTTTGATAGGCTTTGTAGTCTGGGGTGTACCGCAAGGAGGTTTTCCGACGAAGCACAACTCGACTTCATATTAACACTACAACACGACAAAGAAAAAACGAAAATACATAAGACTAGAGGACCCGACAGACGTTGTCGTGCCTAAACGTAAAAATATTATTCCTGTAACCCTATCGCAACGCCATCTACCGGGTCCAGTTCAGTGACATACACACGTACAGAAGAAATATATATATTAAGATGAATTTAATGATAATGATGATAAGATATAAAAACGATGCTTGATAGATATAAGATAAAAATATAGACGAAAAAAACGTATCTGTCGGTTCAGTTCAGACACCTCATCTTTCTCGTACCATCTGTCTAAAATAATTGAATCTCGTAAGGATGATCGAATACCATCTTAATGTCTCATTCCACTCCTCTTCGACGCCATGTTTCATTTTTATAGTGTGCACTAGACGTTAAAAGGGTTCTATTTGATGGACGACCCTAAAGCAATAATTTCAAATTATTTAAACCAAATACAAGTAAAAGTCAATCTTATTTACACCAACGTTAGGTTGAACTCTTGCGCAAATATTATTTGGTTAGAATTGAAGTTGATATAAAACGATAACCGATTGGTTGTCATTGTCACTCATTGAAGATATTCGATTTTGTTGGCGTATTGGAGCCAATTTGGGTCAAACTTTTCGATCTAAATTTAAGGCAAATAAATTTATCCAAACAATATGGAACAACGAAGCCTAATTTGTTCTGAAAAATTAAACAAATTATTTCGTATTGCCTTTTTTGTCCGTAAAAGATATTGTTTTTAGTGATAACGCTACCGGTCGCTACTCTGTACGCACTAAGAAAATTGTACTCTACGTATGAAAAATCTAAGTTTAATGTACAAGTAGCTTGCTCAGTAGCTTTTTGTAAAATCGTATTTTTTTTTTATAAAATAGCATTTTTACAGGAAATACAACTATGCAGTAGAACTTAAAATGCAAAACTATATCTGTATACAAAATTTCATCAAAATAGTTGCGGCCGCTTCCTAGATTCAGATTATATATATATTGTATTTATATCTATATATATCTATATATATATATATAAGTATACATAATTATATAGAATAATTGCTCGTTTAAAGGTATTAAATTTTGGACTAATCGTAACTACTACTAGTTATGATCATATTTACGTATATATAAAATACTTACTTTGTTTTCAATAGACTTATAATAGTTACCTTATATTACCATTAAGCATTCGCTGACTTTTTTAAAAAGATAATAGTATTTTAAAAAGGTGCCTAGTTATCTTCGACAAAACCCCCTATCGAAGGGGTATAGGGTATTAGAGACGTAAATTACCGTGGGCATTGCGCACAGATGTATTGAATGGGTCGTGCCGAGGTCGTTTTTACGATTTCAATTGAGTTTTAAGATTAAAACGCCAGCATTTTGCGAATCATATGTGGTGGTATAAAATTTTATGGGAAGAAACGGTTTCGTTATATTATTGGGCTCATAAATTCTTTATTATAGAGGTGGTACGTAAGATTTACATATAATTTATAGAATAGTAAAACGCCAACGCGTAGGTGCCTACACTTACCGTCACGAATGCCACATTCTCTCACCATTACTGAAATTAAAGTTGAATTTATATAAGTTAAGATAAACGATCACAAAAGAGTAATATACCCCTAGAAAATATAGTTTATTTGCTCAGGCTGTTGTACGTTAATACTAAGAACCAGCGAGTATTGCGATGGCTCGGACCATAGACTGGAAAGCAAAGAGTGGAATGTGGGAAGACCTACTAGACGGACCAAAGACTTAAAAATTAAATGATATTATCAGGGAGCCGTAAGATGAAAGTGATGGATGACTGTTTGTGAACTCTTTGGGTGAGTTCTACGTTCAACAGTAAGATTAGAAAAGAAACTGATATCCAATAACTATCCGCTTTCAGGCCCAAATTTCCTATTCGGTATCCAGCCGGATAGTAAATTTAGGCCTGATAGCGGATCGAGCGAAGCAAGTATCAAACCAGATAATTAATATTAAATTTAGATACTTTATTAAGCCACATAACAAGGTAGGTTTACAACAAAGTAGATGGTAGGTAATAGTATCTCGGGGACTTCCTTCTTAGGGTATTAAATATTACTGCTACTGCTACTGATTAACTGCTACTGAAGAACTTGTCTGTCGAGCTCTTTCAGCTTCAACAACCTCTCGTAGTTTGTCTTATATCCTGCATCGAGTAGTTTGGCTGACTCATGGAGTTGAACCAAATAATATAATTTACCTCTCGACTCTCATGCGTGGTAAATCATGAGTTCTTTGTTCAGTTTCAGGTTTATCTGTTTTATTGAAGGCAGCAACGTGTGGTAGTCGACAATGTTCGGCCGGACATTCAGAGGCCAGACAGCCGGCTAACAGCTACAAGGCTGGCCTGATATCCGATATATGGCATAGGTGATGATCATAGGTACTATACAATAAATAAGTAACATAAAACAAAACGAATTATATGCCAAAGTTTATCAACGTCTAAAATACTTTTGTTGTTTTTATTCTTTTAAAATAAAATGGCTAAGAAACACAAAGCCTACGTACTATCAAGCCATTACCCTACCCTTATTGCAATACGAGCAGGGTTGCTCCCGAAAGTTATTTGATTTCGTTTCTGACTTGAACTCAATATTAACGCCTTATTCCCGAAATAAATCCAATCGAACACCAAGATAGAATTACATTCGATTATTAGCGTTATGTCATGTGATCGTATTGTTAGAATTTATTCGTATATTCTTTTTTGTACAAAAAAATAACAATCTTATAAGTATAGGAAGAAAAATAGCATGTACAAGGGCGAGCTTAACCCATAGTGTTGTTTTCTTCCAGCAAACCTTTATGGTTGAAATCTGTATGGTATTTAAATATTTTAAATTGTTTTATATTCACATTAAATAAAGTTTAACCATCAACCTCTTCCGTAGTAAGACAATTTTTTATAAAATCCCGATGAAATAGTCTTGGTCTAAGAGCCCGTGAACCCCAGACCTTCGTTATTTTATAAAAGCTGAAAGTTTGTCAGCGCATGCTCCCAACACAGGTAAGAACGATGGACCATTATGATGTTTGGGTTGCCCTGGCTTGGGCAGGTAAACGGTACTAAAGGTGTGTAAAATACCGATCTAACTTCATCAAATAATAAAGTGCGATTTTTTGGTATTATCTTCAAAATATTTTTAATAATCACATTATTCATTACCAGACACTTAACATCCTGGCAACCCCTTGCCAGACATCCTTAATGTTCATGAAATTATAATTTTACTTACGTTTTTTTTGTTTTGTTTTTTTTTTTGTTTAAAAAAGACACAGACGCGACACAGGAATATTCCTAATGCGGGAGGCATTAGGAATATTCCTGTGTCGCGGGGGGCTTCACAAACATTTAAACAACGGACACAAAGAACACCCAGACTCGGGACAACTATATGTGGATCACACAAATTTTTGTCCCGTGTGGAATTCGAACCCACAACACTCGGCGCGGCGTAGTGGCGAGGTGACCACTTAAACCATGCGCCATCCGTGCAGTAAATGATGTTTCCTCATTAGCCAGACGTTTTTTCTTTTTATAGGGGGCAAACGAGCACACGGGTCACCTGATGGTAAATGACTACCACCGCCCATGGGCACCTGTAACTCAAGAGTCACAAGTGCGTTGCCGCCCTTTAAAGTGGTAGTAGGGGAAGAGGGGGAGCGGGCGGAGAGTGGGAATAGGAGAGAGGGGGATTACAGGGGAGGAAAGGACGGGAATAGGGGAGAGGGAAGGGTTAGGGCCCCCGGTAACCTCACTCACGCAGCGAAAAGCAATGCAAGCATTGTTTCACTGCCGGTTTTGAGTCGAGCCGGAAGAATGATGTCATTATATTTTAGGTTATGTTTTTTTCGCAATTTTAAAATTAATTCACATTTAAATAACAACTGCGCAGTGAGGAATCGCGGTAGACTTAACTCGCCATCTCACTCGCACCTACCCATATATATACTGCCTCGCGCCTACAGCTATCCTACATGCTTGTCTGGCAAGGGGTTGGAAGTTTCAAAAATGTCTGGCTAATGAGGAAACATCATTGACTTATTACTCAAGTATTATATATAAAAATCAGCTTTTATACTATAACCTAAGTAAAATTATAATTTCATGAACATTAAGGGTGTCTGGCTAGGGGTTGCCAGGATGTTAAGTGTCTGGCAATGAATAATGTGATTTTTAATAATATTCTAAAGATAATACCAAAATATCGCACTTTATTATTTAATGAAGTTAGATCGGTATTTTACACACCTTTAGTACCGTTTAAGTGCCAAAGCCAGGGCAACCCCAACTTCATAATGGTCCATCGTTCTTACCTGTGTTGGGAGCATGCGCTGACAAACTTTCAGCTTTTATAAAATAACGAAGGTCTGGGGTTCACGGGCTCTTACTCTATCTTGTTTTCTATTTGAACCAGAATAGTTTAATATTACGTAGAATAAAGAGTACGAACTTACAGCAATTCAAATTAAATTCTAAATTCAAAACAACCACTTATGCAATGAAATGCTTTAAGAAAATATTTGAAGGATTTAAAAAGAATTTGGTTTGTGTTGTTTACGACGAAGTTGTAGGTACACGTTAACTTATTTTCACCCTATCACTGAATTATTGATAGATAACCCATTGCTTCAAAGAGACCCTTGAGTTGGGTTTTTGCCCGTGGTCCACCTGCGTAGTCAACCTAGGTGTACTACGGGAAAAAATTATTGCCGGTGGTTCACATAACCTGTTTCGGGCTCGCTATTGTCGCTGCATATTCGTATTGGTAAATAACGCTATATTTTAAATTTTCCATATTGTGCACTAAATGATGTCAAAGAAAAATCAAATAGCGCTAAAATCAACGAATCACTAAATTCGAAACATAAATATACAAGCGTGTTTGTATACTCTTTGATACAAGCCTAAATTTAAAATTCCTTACTAAAAACCGTATATTTGAGATTGAAGTGGCCAGTTCGACAAAAGGCCAATTTCATATGTAAAGACCTAATGCTTTATTTTATTATTTTGCATAGAGGTTGCATACATATAAATATATGCAACCTTTTTTGCAAAATGCAATGAACGTTAACAGACAACCAATTCGAGCAGTGGAAGCTATTGGCAGCACAACAACCAATGTCAACAGACATTAATTACAAAGACAGACACAACATTGCAAAATGGATACTATACACAGCAAGCGACTAGTTAATCAGCACATATCTATCGGTGTCGCAAGCGGACGACGCAATCACGACAAGAAAGATCATGTTTCACTTCTTCGCCCCAAAGACTACTTCAAATTTAATCCATACATATGGGAAGCATTCTGGAAAAGTATAAAGAAGTAGTAGACCCAGACATTGCTGAATTATTTCCGGACGAAGAACAACATTACTACTAATAGTCACGAAAGGTCATCAACCGGAAATATATAATTAAGTAGCTAATAAGTGCATGTTAGTATTAATTGCACGATAATTTTAACAATTGTAACCATAGACATAAAATTTGTAATCAAAGGAACTCACTATTTCATTCATGAGTCACGGTTCTACGAACACAAATACCAGACGCACAGACATAGCAAAGAGGTAACAACAAAAGTTATAAATAGATCCCACACACATAATTACAGTTAGTATGGAGAGCGACCAGGACGGGAAACAAACTTATACGCTCTCAAGTTATAAACACTTAGGACCGGGCAACAAACTAGACTTAGGAGAACCAACGAACGAACTGGATCATATCGCACAACTTCACGACATAACTTACAATAACATACAACAAGAATATGAAGAAAAATTTAATTTCCTGGTCGCTTTCCGTACTAACTGTAATTATGTGTGTGGGATCTATTTATACCTTTTGTTGTTACCTCTTTGCTATGTCTGTGTGCTGAAGCTGGATGATGGGGTTTAGTTCTGTTAAACGTACATAGTTGTAATGCATTTGTACGAGACTCTCCCTGATCATAGTTTTTCCAATGCTTGGTGGACCCAAAAAGAATAAATTGTTTTTCTTTTTTGTCAACCCGTAGAAGTGTTCTCTTGTGTTTATAGCGAAGCGGTAGGGATCGATGTCATTCTCGTTAAGTATTGTTTCAAATTTTTCTATTCCTTTGTACACGTTCATCATGTCATGGGCATTTGGATCCTGTAGGAGTTCGTATTGTTTTGCTCTCTCCAATCGTTGTTGTGGACTCTCCTAAAGTACCAATCTCTTGGCAACTGATAGTGCTGTTTTAAGTGGTTCTGAGAAGCTTCGGTTAAATTGAATTGCAACCCCTTGAGGTGCGTTGCGTAGCAGTCATGTTGCTTCCCCTTCGTCGAAACCTTTGTTAGTGCATAGATACAACATGAGCTCTTGATTTTCTCGCATAAGCTGAGTACGTTTTGTTGCAGCGTTGAGTCTTATTTGTTCAGTAAAGGCATGCGATTCACATCCAGTGTCATCATTTTCGACTAAACGCTGATGGCGCTGTTGTTCATGATTGAGAGCATTCTCAGGTTCATCTTCATGGGCCAAGGAACCGCTGAAATCCATTCGCTGGAGAACGGTGTTTCGTGCTGAGATTTGTGCTCGAAGTAGATGATTTCCCCTTTGGGAATCTCTAGCGTGAATCTGGTTTTCCCTAGGGTTAATTCCCAGCAAATGAGCGACGCATATTGCCATCTTTTTATCACGTTCGGAGGTAATTTGTTTAAGTGTTGTACAATCACTTCCGACAGTAATATATACTGCAGAAGGCATTAAACACATGCAATTTGAGAACTTTTGTTTTTTTTTCCTCTAATAGTCTTTCCAAGCTTTCCAAGCTTCGAATTATGCCCCCAGTTTTTTTCGGTGGAGATGTAAATAACGTGGTAATGGTCTTTTCGTGTTCCGATATGTCGAGCGACGATTTTCCAAGGATATAGTTTTTTCGGTGCTCGTCAGTAGCAGCAATCCAGTTCGTCATCGATGTCGGTTTCTGCGTCGTGGATTCCATCCTCAGTTTTTTGCTTCCGCTCTCTGTTAGTTCTTCGTTGGGGCTTGTTTAAGTTGCAACTGTTTCCTTTTGACTGGAGCCTTTGGTTCCAAAGTTGGAGGAGCGTGGTCCGGTGATGGGCTCTCTGACAGCATTTCCGTTGTTTCCAAAGTTTCCACTTCTTGTAAGTCTTCATCCCTTTCTTGGAGACCGTGATCGGGATGCTGTCGGAACTCTTCTTCCAGAATTGTAATTTCTTCCTCTTGTTGGTCGTTATATTGTTCCATGTTCATCTTGAGGTATTAAATAAACGATTTCAATAGACGTTATGCGCAGTACTTTGTAATTAATTCGTTGTGCTGGAGGATTCCTTTTTATACCCCTTTATTGTACATCGGTCCCTTGCACGTTTGTGTGAGTTGTATCGGTGTACGCGCACCTGCTTTCAACGTCCCCTAGGTTATGGAGGCGTATAGGTATGTGTGTATTCAGGTGGGAATGGTGACTTTTAGAAATAATTTTCTTTGTCTTTATTCGCTTATTACTTTGTTGTGACTTGTTTTGTTGCGGTGTGTTGGAATCGAACCGAATAAACCACACGGTGCACCGTACTGCGCCTTACATAGGAGGGATCCGGGAAAATCCGCGGAACACACGCGGATAATTGAATTGTTAACACTCAATCGTGTATCTTTATTGTAATCGCATCGTATGACGTATTCGTATACACGCAATGTCTGCTCGAGGAGAGCTGGAGTTTATATATAGAAAAGAGGGCACAGTGCTCTTATGTGGCGGACGTTAGTGCTACAAAGTCAAAAATTATAAACCGGGCAATTCGAACAGCCATGAATTGTAGAGGTGTTCCTCTTATGAAAAAATTTAATGTATAGGAAATATTGTAATCAATGCCGTACCCAAAGCTGTATTTCTGTCTGTCGGCGGGGTGCGTGTTATGTACCGTGAAAGGTAGGCAGATAAAGTTTTACAAAATTTTCATGTAATATAGCCGCTATAACAATAAATGTATGTATGGGAATCATATGAGATAAAATATGGCCTAAATATGGAAACAATTCCGCTATCAATATTTTGCATTTGCTTTTAAATAGTTTTAATAAATAATGTGTCATTTTAAGAAAGGATTGTTTATTTGTATAATAACAACATACTGCAAAATTGCTTGTAAAGTGAGATTTTTTACTTTGTAGTAATATATATTTGCATATAAATGTTACGAATGTTTTGAATTTTCAAGTGAAACTGCTGAACACGAATCTGATGTCAGATTTTAGAAATTCAAAATGATGGACTCAATGTGGCTGATGGAAATAAAAATTATTACAAAAATTAGCAAAGAAATAGTGTTTTTTTGGAGTTTGATGGGTACAAATATCAAATTTGATATATAAAAAAAAACAATTGATTTAAAATGGCCGACGAACGTAATTAGGTATGTAATTAAGTAGGTATGTAATGTATAACAAAGTATTCCACCTATAAACTGATATATAACAAACATCTGATTTATGTTAAACTATTATTTTTGAGGAGAAATAATAAACATTACTTTAAGTATAGTTATTGTATTTATTTTTAAAAAGTGTATAAAGACAACTTTTGAAATGCATACTTTCTATTTTGAAATGTTATTTACATTTTTTTTAACAAGTTCCAAAAGGAATCATCGATCGGACATTTTTTTTCCGAAATTAACATGTATTATGACTCCCCTAATAAAATAAATTTGAAAATCAAAGGGGGCTCCAGAATAGAAAACGGGTTTTTTTATTTTTTCGAACAAATGATACTCATAATTATAAAGGAGTGGACTATTTACAATCAATGTATATTATGTATCTTTTGACAGGACGAGCTCATATTGAAAAGTAAAGAGCACAAGTGCTCGTCGGATTTTGCCGAAAATGAAGTAGCTAAAGAAATTAGTCCAGCCTAGTCACCGATGCTTTAGCCTATACCTACTATTATTTTGGTTCGATCAACTGCAACTCTAGCCTCTTAATCCAGTCACGAATTATTTTTAACAGTAGATTTTGCAACTGAATGAAGGTAGATGTGCACCTTGAATGATTTCTATGTTTAATAGGTTCAAACCTTCAACGGTATTACTGAGTGATTTTTATTTTTTAGTACGTTAGCTTTTGGAGCATTTCAATAAAAAGAAATTCAGGTGGCATCAGCTTGCATCCTGTTTACCTCTCGTGTAACACTAACACTATTGTACCTGAAGATCTGACTTTTAAAAAGAGTGGCCATGAGTTTCTTTGCCAGTATTCTTCTCATAAGGCCCTACGCATTTTGGAAACTGGAAGTTATAGATCGACACAAACAGGCAGTAGATTTTGGTGTTTTTCACTTAATTTACCTTGACAATCCAGTACATGCTGTGGCGTCTGTTTGTGCCGATCTATGATTTTAACTCTAGCTTCAATTTAACGTTCATAAATGTCACTTAGTGTCTTAATTGAATAAATGATTTTGAATTCGAATTTTGAATTGAATTGCTTTCCTCAAAAACAAAGTAAAAGATTCCACTAGACCCGTTCCCGACCTGTATGAAAGTGCTGTAAAAAAATAACTAACAAAGGATTTGATATTCTAGCAACTATGCAGTTTATACGACATAAGAAATAAGTCGTTAAAAGTACCGAAACTTCATTTTTGTCTTTGGAAAAAGTGGTAGTGCCTTCCAAGTATGAGAAAAATATATTAGCCGATTATTATTGTGAAAGAACACGAATTATTGTTTCTGTTCTCCATACGCCAGGGAAAAAATCGGCGAAATTTCAGAATTCCTGGGTGACGGAACATTTGAATGCTGTCCAAGCCCATTTTACCAACTATACAGCATTCATGGTGATATTGGAAATTCTATAGAAGCAACAAACGTCGTGCCCTTGATTTTTGCATTGTAACCAAATAAAACGCAAGCAACGCAAACATATCGCATCTTATTTAATTTAATCAAATCACAATTTAAAAAAAATACACCCATCAAGTACCATTACGATTACGAAAAAAGTGCAATTAATGAATGCCATACAAGAAGTTTTTCCAACAGTCGAGGTGTGTTGGTTGTTATTTTCACTGGAAGAGAGCTTTATTGAAAAGAGGTAAATAGTTAAAATTGAAATCTAAGGGTTAAAAAGGTATAATTATACTGAAGGTCACTCTTGCCAGAAGAAACTTTATTGGATGCTATATTAAGTATGAAGCCCAAAAGTGGGGATAAAATATGAAATCTTTTTTTAAATATTTAGACAGTTTTTGGCTAAATAGTAATTTTGGCAAAATACTATGTGTTTATGGCCAAAGACATAGAATTACAAACGTCTTAGAAAGTTACCATTCATATTTGGAAAAAATATAAACAAAAGCACTAAAACATAGTACGACTACTGGAAGTTCTTTGCAATATTTTATATTCTAAGTCAAAAAGGAAGAAAACACAAAATATTCACATTCAACTAATATCAAAGGATATCACAGTGGGCATAGCCTTGGAAAAACTGCGATAAAATGTAATTAAGTTACTATAATTATTTACTCTCATCGGCTCGGAACAATCATTTGTGGTAATCAAACAAATAACTTGTCCTGTGTGGAGTTCTAACTTTATGGGACAAATAATTTTGATTACAATAAATTCGATCATAATACGAGTGTTTTAAATACAAACAAACATCAATAAAATTTTAAGGGATTGACTAACTAACTGATTGCACTACCTGTAAAACCAAAGAATTTTAGAAGATTACATACACAATTACATGCTCAAATTCGAAACTCACATCAGCTAAACCTAAAATGACTGAATGAATTGGTACTAAAGAACCCGACAATTTTAAACCGAAAAGGTATAGCTATTTACCGTTCAGCCTTCAAAAAATGAGTCTTTTGTTTGATAAACAACAACAAAATCATTATAATGGCATAAATTCAGTCGATTCCAACCCATACTTTTATTTAACAATAAAATAAATTATTTAAACGATTACACAATTTAATGTTGAAACATTCTCATACGAAAACATTATTACTCCAGCAGGAATTTTAATTACGAGTACACCAGGAAATAGTAGATTACTTTACAAGGAATTCTGATAGAATTCTGTAATCTGATTGTGTAGCGTGAACTGGAGTGAGTACCAGGTAAGTTATGTTTTTAAAACGTGGCACTGTATTAAGTATTCATATACTATATTGTAGCATATGCAATATTGATTTATTTTTATTATCTAAGGTAAATTCTAAAGTAAATATTAACCAATCATTGGATAAGTTAATTCTATCTATATTTCGAGAAGGAATACGCTCGCCGATTTACACTGAGCAAAAAGTTGATAGATTTTCGTTTCGAAAGTGCCCAACGTGCCTAAAGAAGTTTTCACTTCAGAAAACTTCTTTAGGCACGTTGGGCACTTTTGGTACGAGAAAAAAGCCCTGAACTCGCGTGATTTTCACATTCAGATACATAAATATATATGTGCGAGTGCATATGTATATAAGTTATGTTTTCACTTCTGACTTGCAGTTTTGCGACAGACAGTTTTTTTTATTTCAAATACAATTTAGTGAACGTTAATGAAGGACAGCGGTATTTTACACACGTATATTATTTTACAATAAAACAAGAGTAAATATTTGAAAACTGGAACTAGGTAATTTTTAAACATAATTATAATAGAGGCCGTTCCTTACCGTACTGTGATAAAAAATTACAAGAGATCCACTAAACTTAATGTAAAGCTGACTAAAGCTAGACTTGTGTCAAAGTCAAACAACGAACAAACAACAAAAGTCAAGCTACGTTTAAATTTAGTGACAGGTGTACGATTCCATAGATACGATTAGACAATAACAGAGTAATAAAAGCTCACAGGTAGATAACGTCCTAATTTTAATTAGTAGCGTTAGTCTCGTCCAAATAGAACAGGGACTACACAAATATTTTGTTATCACACTTAATACAAAAAGCTTTTTACAGTGAAATTACAATTTATTATAATAATGAAGTATAAAAAAGAAAAAAAAATATCAGGCAATATACTTTTCGGACCAGATTTGCGTGAAAAAGTCTCGCACCAAGTTCTTTCGCCCTATTCTGGTACCCAACCGCCCCTTGCTTATTTTTGCCCACTTGTCACATACGTCAACAACGGTACACTCATCAACGCAATTCTACAAATAGACAGGTAATACACAATACACCAGCGTGGATTTAAACAGCCGCAAATATTTCTATAGCTACTACCATTAAACAATTTAGAACTGAATCAATCAATCTACACTATTTCGCATACCTTAAACAAGTAGCATGAAACGCACATCAATAGTAACTGGATTGAAGAAGCGTAAAAAAGGATTAGAAATAAAATAAATAAAAGCGGCGGGTTGGCGGTTGCGGGTTCGAACCCCACCCAGTGCACTACCGACGTGAACCCACTCCTAACACAAACAACATTTAGCTTAGCTGGAGGGGTAACAAGAATACTAGCGTGTGACCCACGTTACTAGTAGTCTTTTCAAAAAAAAAATGTATTTAGGATTTGCAACCGCCGCAATACAAATATTTATCTGTTACAAATATATAAAAGTACATATTTATAAAATACATAATATGTCTATGTATATTACAATAATAGTCCACATATTATGTCAACTATGATTATAATTATTGTTTTTCTGTTTGATTATGGTTTGAAAATAAAACTAAACTTAGATATTTAAATGTGGACGTTTTGTCTTAAAATATTTTTTGGTACATTTAATGACTTAACAATAATTGACATGACTGTTATTTTACATGGTTTGTAATAAGAAGCGAACAAAACCATTTTTACTTTCAAGGGGCGAATAGGTCTCTTTAAATTATGCGGGGCGAAACATAAGGGACGAACGGGTGCGAAATCCATGAAAAGGCACTTCCACAAAAGAATATTGCCCTATAATCTATTCGCGTTAAAAATTTAATAGTATCTCCTGCGAAATGTTTTCTAGTTTAGATTCTATTTGTCCCGGACTTTAATATAAAAAAATACATTTGCAAGCCACTTAAATCTTCCTGTTCTACTTACTAGTACTACGTTTCTAATCACCTTGGTATATACTAAAGTGGATCGAAGTAGAGTTCCACTACTAAGGCCCCGAATGTAAGCTATTAATCCACTCATAGGTTACTCGGGTTTAATTCATCAGCGGACCAATCTGGTGAGTGACGTGACCAGAGAGAAAGATGTTTGATACTGGAAGTACTTGAACTGGTGACGAATTAGTTAAATAAGATTTGCGTCTGTCACAATGGACACAAAGTCGACAATGGAACATTTTCGAACAACCAACAAACACAAAAAGTATGGGAATCGAAAACGTAACCAGACTACTAATAAACATACTTATATATTACTAAATAAATTACACCCAGATATAGAAGAAATGATCATGCTCATCAGACAATTATTTGTTCTGGGTGGGAATTGAACCCACGATCTCTGGCTTAGCAATTAGGATCACGAACCACTAGATGACTAGACCAACAGGCCAAACACTGAACACTATAACAATAGTGGTGGGTTTCTATGATTTTATCCAGACTTCAAGTTTGGATAACTAGAAAGAGTAATTTAAATTCTTAGGAATTAAAACCATACAGAAATTGTCGTGGTATATTCAGATTTTCAAAATATTGTGACATTTGTGCTTTCGTCAACTAAAGTAAAAAGCAAGTTTTTTATATATTTATAGCGAGTACCGAGACTACGTAAATGTAAGTTTATCTTAACGATAATTATTTTGTGCACGACTATACAGAAAAGTGTATAAAAAAGGAACAACTGTTCAGGATTTTAAAAAGTGTATCTAACAGGAATAAAATCGAGGCTTTTCAAAAAGTGTATCTACGAGGAATAATTCATTGATTTGATTTGGGGGAAATTATCACGAAAGGGACAAAATCTTGAATGGAATTAATTAGAGTTAAACCAGTTTTTTTTTCTCTATAGAATCTATAGGTTAGTGTTGCCACAATGTAAGAATTTGTCCTACTGCGTGCATAGTGATCATAAATTGCTTTGCCTATTCCGAACTTTATCCCTTTATGGTACTTCCTTTTAACATGCTAGATTGTCTAATTGTTTAAAGTATACGTTTTACTCGGTAATCTCGTTAAAACCCAGTCACGAGTCTTTCTCTTCGGCCTTTCTGCTTACGGCCTTTGTCACTTCTAGCAAAGTTTTACATCCACGCCGTAGGATGAAATGGTAATGCGACAGCGTAATTTATAGGCTTTCAAGGAAATCAAAGCTTGCGTTTATTAACCGACTTCAATAAAGAAGAAGGCTCTCAATTTGTCTGTAATCTTATGAATTATTATAAATGCGAACTTGAGTTTGTTTGTATGTTTGTTGTTTTTGATTCACGGCTTAACTTCTTAACCAACTTTCATAAATTTTTTGCATACGCTTTGTCAAGGATACAGAAAAAGCCATAGCGAGGTACCTTATATCCTTTACCTCGAGAAAAAACTACTTATCCACATTGTTCGAAAAATAACATTCGGTACAAAATCTAAATTAACATAATCGCGGGCAAGCGTTCGGGAAAATTTACTAACTACGTTGTTCGATTTCAATAATTACAACTTGTTGGAATGGACGCGTCACTTGTCTAGGCCCTTATAAATTAAAAAAGGGCATGTTATAAGTGTGTTGTTGCCAGTTGTTTTTTTTTTTCTATGATTAAGTATTTAATTGCACTTGGGCGACTTTCAAAGCCAATTTCACCTATGCAGGTTTCTTTATCAAGTTTTCTATAGGTACAAACATAGAAAAATTATAATACCTAATCGTGCACTAATTCGTTGTCAAGATACAAGTTCTCACAGTCTACGCTATTGCTCCCGCCACAGCAGAATGTCCCCATACACACTTTCACCGTTTGGTATTGATCTTTTCATCTGTAAACTAGAATAAATGAGCCAAATAAACCCTCTTCTACTGATCCCTGGCAGTAAAAGAAATACTTACTACTTCGACTAAAGACTTTGGCTTATCAATTGATAATATAGGTAATATTCAGGAACTGAAGATACGTGTGAATAAGTAAGAAAAGTGATAAACCAAATAGATGTACAAAATGTAAATTCAAAACTTGACAGAGATAATTTGAACTATTTAAGGAATTGGGCTCGGCAGCGGCATCCTAATTAAATACCGGAATATGACCATTTCGGGTCCGGATATTCAAGCAGCGAAATTAGTTTAAGAAATGTAGGCATCAAACTACTATATGTATGACAGAAATCTTTGTTCTACAAATAATCTGCTTCTCTTATGTCACTCTCACACTTCCAACTTCGTCAACTTTTCGTTCTACGTCCAATCAGTTTTTTAGCTAGTTAAGAATGCCTCAAGCATTCATTGAAAAATATTTAGAGTATTCACTATTTCACATGTCCATCTCTGACGAGGTGATATCCATCCCTTGAACTTATTGTGGCCTTAAAATTATTACAAGAATAGAAAAAATGGTTCATATGACATCTTAGATCACCAAGACTTTTTTCGATTTTTCGATGAGATTTAAGATTTTTTTGGTTACTAACTAACAGACGGACGTGTACAGAACCCTTAGTAACAATTCTACAGAAAACTCATCGAAGGAAATTCATTATAGTATTTGGGAATCCCGTGGAAACAAATCGATATCATTGGAAATCGGATAATCCATTAATTCCAACTCCAAATTTCCTTTATGGGCCGCCAGGGACTACTCCGGTGATGAATCGGGACAAATTCGACTCGAAAAGCAATTTCTAGAGTGGAAACGATCGGTTCGTGTATTCATAAAATAAATGTATTTTTTGCAGTAGTGAGATCAAGATGCTATAATGTACTTACTAAAGGAGAAATAATAGATAGTATTGGATTGCTTTTGATATGAGATAATTATGAATACGACTAACGACTGTGTCGTTACCCGTTCTGTCGTGGGTTAAGTAGTAAGCTGTGACTCTTTGTTTCACGCGCTTCATTTGTTGTCATTTATTTTTTATTTGTTGTTGTGAACAGTTCTTTTTTTTGAAGACGCAAGAGGCCTATGTGCTTTTCTGTCTCTGACAACCTGTATGACAACCTGTATGCGAAATTTCGTGAATATCCGTTGAAGATGCGTGAATCGTAATCCCACTAATATTATAAATGTGAAAGTTTGGATGGATGGATGGATGGATGGATGTTTGTTACTCTTTCACGCAAAAACCACTGAGCCTTTAGTTAGCTGGAGACCGACTCCCTTTGATATCAATTGATATCATATGGTTGAAGTGGACGATGGCTGGCGCGTGCGTCATGCTCGTGAACGAGTGCCGTTTGTTGGGACTGGTCATTTCTAAACTGCTACTACTTACATATAGTAGTAGTTTGCGCGACTGTTTATAGTTTAGAATAATACGTTACATTGTCCTCACATTTAACTTGCGCATATAAGCAATGTAACCAGTGATATGTAAAAAACATGTTGAAAAAGAGTGTCCTTGGAGTTTCTTGCCTGTTCTTCTCCACTGGATCTACGCATTGGAACAGGTAACTAGCTGCACGACTGACTTAGTCTGACTGACTACTACTCCTGACAATTCAAAAATACCTATAATGGTTTAGTTGAAATAAATGATTTTGATTTTGACCTGGATTAACGGATAGGCTACTTTTTATTCCGATATTCCCACGGGAACGGGACTTAGGCGAGTGAAACCGCGGGGCACTGCTAGTAAACAAATAAAACCACATTTTAATGCACGTATTGTCGACACCTTTGGCTTCATAATCTAACCACTTGCACCGAAATGGACTTGTCTATAAACCGGGTGGAATGTCTGCAATGTGTGCTGTGTAAGAACTCAAAATGATTTTTAGATAAGATTCCATCCACATACTCTACCTAGATGGAACAGAGTACTGTCCAAAAAAGAAAAACATTGAACATTCCGGCAAAGGCGTATCGGTAGCCACTTGAGCTTAGAACGATACTCTGACATATTTGCGTAATCCAAATTTGAATCTAATACAGATATTTTGGAGCCGCTCAAATTTGTTCAGTTGGTCTTCGGTGAGATAGTCAAGGATAAGAAAAAGAGATTGTGCAAGCGCAATTTTCGTGTTTGTGGCCAGGAAGGAAGTCCTCAAGCCTTAGCAGACATCCCGCTGTTGCAAGTTCTGGAAATTAGTCGTAATACGATCCGGGGGGGGGGGGGGAGAGAAGGGTTTGGACCTCCGGTAACATCACTCTCTCCTCGAAACACAACGAAATCATTGCCTTACTACCGGTTTTCTATGAGGCCGTGGTATCACTCTGGTCGAGCCAGCCCATACGTGCTGAAGCATGGCTCTCCCACAAAAATAACGACACGACTAAAATAAATAAATAGAAATAACTTTCTACCTTAGGAAGAAAGTAATTGATTTGTAATTAAGTTTATAAAAACTGCAACAAGTAATCGGGATAACACGCCGGCTTGAGGTACGCCCACACGTGTAGTGCACCAAGAGGAGTTGATTTCTTGGCCTGTTTATAATCAAACTAGCGTGGAAAGTTTGTTCAACAAATTGTTTTCCACTGACGTAGATGCCTGGTTTATCACATCTTCGGTAACCAAGTTCTCACTCACAGGTCCGGTCACCTGTGAGCGCCGCGGGCTTTCTTTATTTTGGGTTGGATCCCGTGGTGCTTATCTAAGGCATCACTGCAACTCTTTTTTGAGGGTATTTAGTCCCCAAGGCTGGTGACAGTCTCTTCCATCAGTTACGTAATAGGGTTTATGGTTATACTGCTCGGTCGCCAGGGACTTGTCTGTTATCTAGAAGGGGGCAACGCGGAGCCCAGACCTAAGTAAGGGCCCCACTGTCTGCTGTTTATAAAAATAAAAATTACAGACGGATGCAGGTGCAGTTAACAATTGGACTATCGCCATTCTCCTTTTACCTCCCACAATAAATTTAAGTAATTTACATAGAATACGCGTCAAGTTTATCGTTCCGCAGTCAATTGTGCGTCCTCGTCAGCGCGGTGACAAGATTGTATTTATTCAAGCTGATAAATGGGCCATTTACCTCACTCCCCGTCAAATGGAAGGCGTAAACATCGTGTTACAACGCCTATATATTTACAAGACACTTTTATTTTGTTTTGGATAAAAACAAATTGTGTCTGTTACGCTTCAAAACAAGGGTTGTTTTTATTGAATATCGTTTTTTATGAGGTGTCAAATAAGCATGGTGATATACATACATGATGATAAGTGGTTAACATAATCTAGTTTAAATTTAAATCGCTACAGACGTATTATTTAAATTGTAGTTTTTAGGTATATCTGAACTGGAACTATAGCTCAGTTAATTTCTGTTTGTAGTCCTACTAATGTTATAAACGTGAAAGTTTGTGAGTATGGATGTATGGATGTTTGTTACTCTTTCACGCCAAAACTACTAAACCGATAAAAATTGGTATGTAGATAGCTGGAGACCTGGATTAACATATACTTTTTTTTCCAATATTCCCACGGGATCGGGACTTACGCGGGGCGCTGCTAGTATAAGAATATTTTTACTCCGGTTCAAAAGAGTGGAGACAAATATTTCCTTAGTCGGGTAACTCTAATTTCGATGTACGTAGTAACTACTTAGTAATCTGTGGTAGGGGATAGGCCCTCCCTCTCACACTAATATAATTGTATTTATTCTCGATTGAGAGATGGGTAGTTTACAAAACTTCCTATCTCTCAATTGTGTGTCGTTTACACTTTAATGACATTAAAATAATAGTTTTAGAAGTGTGCAGTTACTAACCCTGTTCTGTTAACAATTATATTTACTTCGCTCACCATTTAATACAAGAAAAATCTTCGAAGGGCGAATACGAGATACATTTTTAATATACCATCTTAAGTCCTTTGTAATCTTGTTTAAGGGTAGATAATCAAAAGAGCCTTTATATTGTTTACAGATAAGTAAAGCCATATACTCGTATGTTCGTTTAAGTAAGTAATTTTAAGATCAATTATAGAAATATCGTAACATATCGTCTCCGGTAAACAATAACTTGTTGGTTTTCGAACACAAAATTAATCTTTTTTTTTTTTTTTCCATTGAGAAAGATTTATAATTATCATTTATTCACGAGATTTAAAATAGCGACATTATGATGGATGCAGTGGGCACTAGGGTTGCCAACGGTTTAATGATACCGCTAATGCTAAAGTGTTGAAACACATCGGGACCCATCTTTTTTTATGAATTGCGTATTAAATTACAAAGTAATACTATTCGTTTATAAACAAGATAAAAAGTAAAATAACATACGAGAATTTAGAAATGATAAATTAAGGTACAATGTGGTTATATTTGATTTAAATTTCATATTCCCAATAATCAATATCTTTTCGTAAAGCGTATATGCACATCTGTAACCTAAGGAGCTGGAATAGAAATGGGTAACTATGTACATAAACTCGTGTCTTATTCCTACGGGTTAGGCAGCGAGAAAAACCCCTTTATGTGATTATTTGTTGGAATTGGGAATTTTGTGGTTGTTATTCGTGACGAAATTATTTTTCAATATCAATAATTAATAATAATAATAATATGTCGATATGTAGAATGTCGATTCGGCGATCATTGTTCCGATTGTCATATCTGCTCATGGATTGATAGCCAAGAACCTCGTTCAACACCTTAACAGGCTCGCGAAAGACGGCTGGATCAAGGGACTGATGCAGAAAGCAGTTCTCCTCGACACGGCCCGTATAGTGAGGAGGTTCCTGTCTTTGGAGCCCTAACCAACGGTGTTTTGGTCCCTGTACCCGATGTTGGTGGTCTAATATTTTTTATATTTTTAAGACTTGTTCGTCAACTGGCGAGCGTGAAACTCGCGAGTGCGCGCGAGTTGGTACCTTTCGATTTTACCTATTTTTTGTCGTCAACTCGCTTGATCCTGAAAATCTGACGGGAAAGGTAAGAAAAATGGAAAGGCAATAGAAGTAAAGGTATATAAATATACGGGTGGATTTCAGAAAGTAAACAGGCCATGCCACTCTGCACTGTATGCATGAAACTACAGGTACGCGGCAGGGTCGACCTATCGGACTAACTTTTTTTTTTTTTATTTATTTATTTAACGCTTAAAAGATACATAAATTCACATTATTTATTACGATACTGTGAAACCACTAAGGTTTATAGTAAGTACCGTTAGTTCTCGTTCATATAAGTGGTCGATACCTAAGGTGCTACGTTTCGATATGTTATCGATACTCAGTGGGCTACCGCGCACAGGGTCGGTCGCATGTGTGGTCGCACGTTAGTTCGAAACTCATGTTTTTCATATTTCCAAAGGACATCGAAAGATATAGAAGCAAATCTGACGTTGCCTAAAGAGATAAGTGTTACGCGATAAAAAGAGTGGCAATATCTAGCTGAATATAACTGCACGTGATTAGCGCTGTGCGTCCTGAATTGCACTTTATTGTGTCGGAGCAAGAGTCGTTATTTATTTAAATGATTTTACTCAGTGGAACTTCTGTACTAGTACTATAATTTATTCTGTGGAGTAAGCTCAAAGTCAGGATCGCATACATGTAACTCGTACTGGCTGTTGCCGAGAGAGCTGAGCCCGAGTCTAACAAATAGAAATAGAAAATGATGTAGTGAAACAAAAACCCGACTGCGGTAAGAATACTAATTAAGAAGCGATCTAAAACACCTCATATGTGGGAATCCGCCGTAGATTGTGCGAAAGTATAGAGACATAGAAACTAGGATCAAAACAAATCCAGCTGTTCGGAGATTTGGTTCGACCATCTCTTCGGGTTTCCACCTCTGGATCTTTTGCCTTTTGGTTTAAAGTAAGTTACTTATATTTAGCTGATTGCGGTGGATCCACTAAATCCAAAAATGTGCAGGATTCAGGTGGATTGTTTAATTACTGGATCCAGCATTGCAATCCCTAATAGAAACATAAATATGTACATATCTACATACATATATTTGAAAAACTTTACCCTCCTTTGACAGTCGAGTAATAAATTGTAGCACATACCGAGACATTAACACATACTACAGGTACTTTTAAATGAATATCTTTTACCTCATATACCCAAATTTGCAAGAATCTCCGTAAATATCTATGTATTATTCAATTAATACGTGTTTTCACCCTTATTTCTACGGTATTTGACTCCATGAATAAATGATGAGGCCCTGCGTAAGGACGTCTATCAAATGGAAACAAGGGCGCTTGGTACTTCATGCAGTATTCATTTTCTATTGTGTACAGATCACGGGGAAAATATTTTGGGGTAAATATATTTCATTTCGTTGGCACATTTGTGGTTTTGTTTTGGGACAATGTACGTCTATAGCCCTTATGTTGTGACATACAGTCCGTTAAATTGTAACATGTTTGTTTAAGCTTTGCAAGTTGTCAAATCAGCAAACTCTCAAAAATAAAAATCTTAAACAAAACTTACTGTCTTACTACATAACCGTGTTTAACACATCTTTAGTTAAACTGCCTAACTCGATGCGTGTTCTATATAATATGGTAACCCTAGGAAACGTTTCGTTACGTGAAAAACTGATTTTGAGAAACAAATACATTAAATATAGAACACGCATCGCGTTAGGCAGCGTCTACCTAAACATGTGTTAAACACGGTTTCTAGTAAGACAGATAGACAATACGTGGGAGAGCCATGCTTCGGCACGTATGGGCCGGCTCGACTCCGCTCGATACCACGGCCTCACAGAAAACCGGTAGTAAAGCAATGCTTGCATTGCATTTCGCCGCGTGAGTGAGGATACCGGAGGCCCTAACCCTTCCCTCTCCCCTATTCCCGTCCTTCCCTTCTCCCCTCTTCCCCCTCCCCCTCTTCTCCTACTCCCACCTTAAAGGGCGGCAACGCACTTGTGGCTCTTTGAGTCTCAGGTGCCCATGGGCGGCGGTAGTCATTTACCATCAGGTGACCCGTCTGCTGGTTTGCCCCCTATACCATAAAAAAAAGATACTTATTTTTTAAATTACAAAATCAAATTCCAATCTTGCTTAAAAACTATATACCTAATAATACCTAAAACAAATGGAGTGACAGTGGCGAACAATTTGGGTAGGTTACCTTAGGACTTAACCATATTCGCTAGGGGGGGTCCGGATGTCTTAATAAAAGCTGTTCCCGGATCCCTCCTACTTAAGGTGCAGTACGGCACACCGTGTGGTTTTAGTCGGTTCGATTCCGACACACCGCCCCACCGAAAACCCCGGTGGGGTGACGGCCCGAGGGGGTTTCCACACGCACAAAAGAAAAAAACCGGACTTAACCATATTATCACATCCGACAGCGACAAACATTATAATTATAAACTTTGTTTTGTCCCGCATGTTATATTCTTAAACATAAAAGTATCTAAGAAGACAAATAATTACGCTGAACACCGTTTCATAGAAAATTGTTTGGGCATCTAGACTTTACTTGAGCCTAATTGAACTTGGAATCTTTGTAAACCAACTAAATATGATGATATTTAGTTTAGATTATGTTTAGGGTTGTAATAATTAGAATGCTGAAATATTGTAATTTTATCTCTATTTCCATACATTACGATTTTACTATCATTGCGTTTGCTCTTACTCAATCTAACCACCAAATCCGTAATAGGTAAAAAAATACCTTAAAGTAAGAATTAACTAATTTAAAATTACAACTATACGTCTTCCAATCCTATAACTATTTAAATGACCGAGAGGTTTGCCTTGGCCTTGACCAGGATAGGCATACTAGTTGAACGGAAAGACAGAAAATCGTACAAGCGGCCATTACTCACCGAATTAAAGAGATCAAACCAATCTTTATAACATATATTCTATGATTTACATTTTAATTAATTTAATATGGTTAAATGGATTACTTAAATGTTTGAAAAATTCGCAATGGAAAATTTTAACATCTTTTTACCCTTTGGGGACCTCTGTGGCGTGTTGGTAGTGTATTCGTTCGACTGCCACACCGGGGTTTGCGATTTTAAATCCCTCTCAATGCATCCCTTCAATCCCTCTCATCTGTAAGCATAAATTTGTTCATTTGCTTTGGTTTGGGGATGATTTTTTTGGTTTGATTATTTGTTTGTTTTAACGCGCTTTTCTCTGGAGCCACCAGTCAGATACGAAAAATTATTTATTTGGATAGAGTATATAAGAGTAAACAATATATATATAGTTTAATGAATTAAATTCGAATTTCCGCCGATCACAAGCTTACAGAAGTGAAAAAAATCATGCGAGCACTATTTTTCAATGTCAATCGTGCTTTATCCCACTAATATTATAAACGTGAAAGTTTGTGAGGTTGTATAGATGTATGTATGTATGGATGTTTGTTACTCTTTCACACCAAAACTACTGAACCGATTGCGACAAAACTTGGTATGTAGGTAGCTGGAGACTTGGATTAACATATAGGCTACTTTTAATCCTGATATTTCCACGGAATCGGGACTTACGCGGGTGAAACTGTGGGGTGCTGCTAGTCATTTGTAAGAGTATAATTATTAAGCCTCTGTGTAGAAAAAGTTAAGTTTATTCTCTTGTGAATAATCTCTTCTGAATTATTCCTGTACATGGTTTCTTACATCGCTTTAGATGTAAACCAAAATTTTAACAAACCAAGTAGTCAGAGGTACGACTATTCTTAAAAGGAGTTTCCTTTGATAAATATTTTAAAAATATTAAATTTAAAATAAATCGATATTATAGGTCTATATTATATACTATTTAAGATGCAATGGTGAGATGTTAATCGCTCATCAGAAGACTCATACGGCAAGTTAACATATCACATATCTTGACATTCTCTCCTTCAGCCCAGCCTTCTAACGCATCCATTGTTACCTTTCGTTTCGCGATCGAAGAGTCATAAACACATAATGGTGTGATCTTTAATTCTGCTTTTAAAAAAATGAAAAAAAATTCAAAACATAAAGAGGATAGAATGTTTTTTGGGCATAATAATATTGTCCTCTGTTTTCGGAAAAAGGGACCGTTAGACCTTTTGACAATGCCTTTACTCTTTTACAAAAATGTTAACAGAGATATTTTATTTCTTCTTAAATGATTTAGTAATTATTTTTTGATGATACATTCCACCTGCTTTTATGAGAAACATAATTAAAATACCTGCTAATTCAAACGGTGATCACTTGTAAACGGATAGTTTTTTTTTCCAATAATTATTTTTATAACTGCATGCTAGAGTCATGCCGTTTTGTCGTCATGTCGTTTAGTGATTTAAGTAAATTTTTTCCATTCTATTATCAGATACACCCTGTATAGTTTTCATTATTATTATTGCATCAAACTCTTAAATGAAAATTAAATATTTTATTAAATCTGGTATACCTACTTATTCGCCTTGTTATTCAAGCTCAATGCACGTTACTACCGTTGGTAACACTTTTGACAATGGTATATATTCAACTTGCTTCAAAAGATCACTTCTTAGTCGCATATCACACGACTTTTAATTGATTATATTAATATTGAGAATAAATAAGTTGTTGTAAATAAATAAAGACTACTATAAATAAAGACACTAGAATAACAATTACACTGGTTTTACTACAATAAATTTCTTAAAGTAAAATAAATAACGTAATAGACGGTTATCATCAAGGCGGATGACGGAGACGGATTTACAAACAGGACATAGATAACAAATTTTATAGTGTTAGTCTGGAGATCTCCGTTTACGTTTACTATAACATAATTTTTACGTTTTAAAAAACGTAACATTTGACCCTGTGTTCAAAGTGATTAATAAATTAAGAAAGAAAAAAAATAGGTTGTTGATATTTTAACTCAGTCAACTCAAGTACTGAGTTGAGTTGTCGGAGTTTGAATATCACAGTATTCAAATGCAGTCTGCGTCGATCTATTCGCCCTTTAAGTACGAAAAGAGGTAACAATGAACCACATCCGTCTTATTAAAAGCCTCCCTGCGGCGGCAACTAAGTTTTTCACCAACATTTAATTGTGTTGGCCCAAGTTTTTGTTGTGAGAGCTGAAAGTTTCCCTTCAATCTATCTTGTAAGCCCTCGACAAACCTCTTTAGGGCGCTTCGATCCGGTAAATCAATAAGCGGAACCCACTTTGAAAGTTAGTAAACTCTTCCACGCTGTATATTGACACTACGAATATTGGAGACTTCAGATGATTTGTTATGTTTTTTCAGTCCTTACACATTGTAGGGGATACTGGTTGGGATTGAAACCTCTTCAAGTTAAATTAACAAAAATATTTAATACTTGAAAAGCGCAGTATTGATATATTCCAATGAAACGACCAGTTAACACAATAGCTAGTTTATTACTGCCGAAGCCAACCTTAACATACATACAGGTATAGATGCGATGTACATACATATCACTCCTTCCCTCTTAATTATCGAACCTGAGGGCAAGACGGACAATAGGTTATTTAAGTCTTACTACCTAAATTATATTACTATGCTTAAACTATTTATAGTAAAATTTGGAAAGACACAATTAAATACCATGTTACAATCTATAATCTACATGTTTTCTAGGTCTTAAATTATAACGCTGCTGGTTAGGTGCAATATTTACACCAGCCGAAGATTGGCTAGTGGTTTCGTCGCTAGATACAACTGCCCCTTCCTCCCTCACTAATTCTGAATTACCCCCCTGAGTTTTTTCTACGGAAGGCTCCATTAATATTGTTTCCAGCGACGAACTCAAATTTACTTGATTGCCATTTATAGTATCTTGTTGCTGACGTAATGGTTCTGAGATTAATCTAGAAGGGCTTACATCTTGCATAATTTCACTATCACCATGGCCGCCTCTTATAATCTGATCTATATGTCTCGTACAATTTCCATAGTTTTCTGTGTGAACAATAAACATTCTATTCCCTAAATGACTTTTTATTATACCCTTCTCCCAAACAGGTTTTTTCGCTAAATAACATCGTACTAAAACTTTTTGGCCAACATGAAACTCACGATTCTTTTTTAAAATAGGTACACTATGATGTTCTTTATAATCAGTTTTATCCGGAAACAACAGATCCAATTTACAGCGTAAATTTCTGCCAAAAAGCAGCTTTGCTGGTGTTTCCTTTGTATAACAATGAATACTGTTCCTATATTCAAACAAATAGTCCAATAATGCTTTATTTAATAAATCGATTGACAAGTCATTGTTTTCAGATAAAACTGATTTAATCATTTTCTTACAAATACGGACGGAATTCTCAGCTTGCCCATTACTACATGGGTGATAGATAGGTGACTTTAAATGCTTAATACCATTTAATTTGCAGTAGTCAGCGAATTCTTGATTGGATATTTTAGGGTCATTATCTGATACTATAACCTTAGGCAAGCCAAACGTACAAAATAACATTTTTAATTTATTCAAAAGCGATTTAGTTGACAATCCGCTAGACATATAAAAACATTCTAACCATTTACTAAAAGCGTCAACAATTACCAAATATACGCGCTGCCCTACCTCCATATAATCAATGTGGATGCGCTCCCAGGGCTCGGCCGCAGCCGGCCACGGCGCGGGCGCACGGGGCGGAGCGGTGCGCAATGCCGCGCATGTGGTGCATGAACCCACTTTGTTTTCGATATCGCGATCAATTCCGGGCCACCACATCCTACTCCTAGCCGTATTTTTCGTTTTGATCACTCCTAAATGACCCTTGTGTAGCTCATTAAGTATTATTTGCCTGTAAATCAAGGGAATTACTATCCTATGTCCGCGTAAAATACAACCGTCGTCCAATTCAAGATCTGTTCTACAGTTAAAAAATGGTTTTATTTTTAAACAATTTATTTTTCGAGGCCAACCAGACTGCATGTACGAGATCTAATAACAGTCTTGAGAACTTTATCTTTCTCGGTGGCTTCTCTTATCTCTTTAAATGTAATCGGCAACATCATGCTATGTTCATTTATTGAATTTAAATAAGATTTCTCCTCAATTGGATCCGACAAGTCTTTACACATAGGTGGTGGCGCTCTTGAAAAAAAATCTGCAACTACATTTTTTTTGCTTGAAATATAATTTATTTCATAATTATAAGCTGACAGAGAGACAGCATAGCGTTGTAATCGTGAAGCTGCCATTACTGATACCCCCTTTTTATTACCAAAAATAGCTAACAATGGACGGTGATCTGTTTTGAGTATAAAAGGTATTTCTCGCCCGTACAAGAATTGGTGAAAATATTTCACTCCAAACACGATAGCCGCAGCCTCTTTATGTATCTGACTATAGTTCCTTTCGCTCGCTGATAGTGAGCGTGAAGCGTAAGCGATTGGACGCTCGCGGCCGTCCTCCCCCTGGGACAATACCGCACCCAGTCCGGCCGGCCCCGCATCTACATATAGCACCAGACGCGCCGAGGGGTCGAAATGAGTCAATACACGATCCGACGATAATTCACGTTTAATTTTCGTAAATGCTTGCTCCTGCTGGTCACCCCAGTTCCATGTAACGTTATCTCTAAGCAGATCATGAATAGGTTTTAATATAACAGAAGCCGACGGAATGAATTTTCTGTAATAATTAATTATACCTAAGAAGCGTTTCGCTTCTGAAACATCCTTTAAACGTGGCGCATTTAGTATTGCGTCGACTTTATTTGGGCAAGCTCTTAAGCCATGCCTGTCAATTACGTAACCTAGATACGTCACACTTTTTTGAAAAAATTGACATTTTTCTCGTTGTAATTTTAGTCCTGAATCTTCCAGTCGCTTTAAAACTTTCTCTAACCTTTCTAAATGTAATTGCCTGTCAGTACCTGTAATGCAAATATCGTCAAGCCAACAACTCACCCCGTTTATACCAGACAATAAGGTTTCCATAGTTCTTTGGAATATTGCTGGAGCATTTGCTAGACCATAAACAAGTCGCGTATATTTATATAAACCTTGACTGGTATTTATAGTAGTGAGTTCCTGAGACTTTTCAGATAGTTCAAACTGATTATAGGCATTACTTAAATCTAATTTTGTATAATGCTCCCCCCCACCAAGCTTTGCAAAGACTTCTTCTATACGTGGCATAGGATATTTTTCTATTTTTAAGTCTTTGTTCAGCGTTAATGAGAAGTCACCTGCAATCTTGACTTTACCGTTTTCTTTCAAGACTGGCACAATTGGCGTTGCATATGTAGAAAAACTTGTCGGGATCAAAATACCTAACGAAATGAGGCGACTAATTTCTTCATTAATTTTCTTTTTTATTGCAAAAGGAACAGGTCTAGGTTTGAAAAACTTCGGTTTTGCCCCTTCTTTTAGGATAAGTTCTATTTTAAACTTCGAAAATTTACCTAACTTATCATCAAATAAATTGGAGTACCTCTGTATCAAATGAAGTAAATCATTATCGTCCTCATTTATTATGTTGTTATTGTCGACTGTAAACTTTATTTTAAACTTTTTTATAAAATCCCTACCTAATAAGGGTGGCCCACCATTCCTAATTACATAAAATTGGATTTTTTTTGAAACAGTGTTAAAAATTAAGGTAGTTTCAAAACAGCCGACGGGCTTAATGTTATGACCATTATAAAAACATAATTTAATGCTACAGGGCTGAAGCTGTATATCTGAAAAGTGTTGACGATAATATTCTTCTGAAACAACTGAAATACCCGATCCAGTGTCTAGTTCCATGTTTAAACATTTACTACTTAACCTAACATTAATAGTTATTGGTTCATGCTTTAGATTGTACATTTCACATTCCTTGCACGAGTCCGAATCTTCATTTGTTTCTATATTATGCATTCGCACCTTGCAAACCTTTTTTAAGTGCCCTTTGGCACTTTTCCGCACTATGATTTTTCATACCGCACACTGAGCACCGCACAAAATTGTCGTCGGCCGGTTGGCCGCCTCGGCCCGTGGCAGCCGCGGCAGACGCCGCCCTGCTGCCGCCCGGCCCGGCACTTGCCTTGCCTGGGCTACGCTTGCTCCAAGCTGCTAATGAAGCGCGATAAATAACCTCCTCTTTGACTTCCGCCATTGTTTTAGCTTCTCTTGCACTCGCTGCTTGTTCCGCTAACTCCAATGCTTGGCTAAGTGTAAGTGTCTTAGGGTTTTGTTCGAACAATTTATCCCGTTCGGGGCCAGATCCCAAGCCGAGGATGAATCGATCAGTAATTACTGAATCCAAGGCAGCGCCAAACTCGCAATAGCTCGCAAGTCCACGAACTCGCGCTGCCCAATCACCCAAACTTTCGCCAGAATCCCTTTTCGCTCCATAGAATTTCGCTCTGTCCGCGTAAGAACACTTTTTAGGCTTGAAGTGGTTATCGAATAATAAAACTAGCTGCGCATAACTAAGCGAGTCTGAGTCCATAGGGTAAGCGAGATTACGCACCAACCGATACGACTCATCGGACAAGTGAGTTATAAGAATTCCCGCTTTATTGTCGTCAATCACTTTATTTATCTTTAAATAACACTGTAAACGCCCCTTGAAAATCCCCCACTCGCATGTTTTATAGTTAAATATAGGCAAATTTCCAATGTAAGCCATAATTATTTTTATTTATTTTTTTAACCGTGGGTATACGAAAAGAACCTCGCGCCAATGATATATTCCAATGAAACGACCAGTTAACACAATAGCTAGTTTATTACTGCCGAAGCCAACCTTAACATACATACAGGTATAGATGCGATGTACATACATATCAAGTATACAATCAAATTATCAACGAACCATCAATTTAAAAGTAAGCGGACGTTAACCAATGTAACGCTGTTATATATATAGGCAGGGACCTTTTTCTAATGTCAATGTTGCCTACATCGAAATATAATAAGGACAATTAGTATCCAACACACATTATTATACTCATTTTACAGCCCATTGTTGTTCCAATTGATAACAAAAACTGGAGATCCGCTTTCAGTCTACGAAATACCATCGGTAATAAACACTATTAGTAGGTACATAAGTAATGTTGTCTACGTTCTGAGTATAATCCGTTCGCAATCTGAAAGTTATAAATATAAACAACCAGAAACTATTTTCTTATGTATAAGTTCTCTGTTACCGGAATCGTACCTACTTACGTGAAATTACAGGCACCAAACGCATTTAAACTTGGAACTTGTCTGTAGACTACACGCTTGGGGATTGTACCTCCAACATTATTTAAACACAGTTCCATCGGTGCGAATGCTTGCAATCATGAGCATTTCACGCAACATTTAAACACGTTTACTCCCTATATGTAAAATAACTTTCAGTAACTTACGATTATTTCTTAAACACTAATTGTGGGCTAATAAAACGCTAAGTTCTATATTCGATTTGTGATGTATAAAGCCGATCCTTGGAAAGAAACGGCTGTTTCGTTCATGATCGATAACAATCGTTCGTGCAATTTACGTTTTAGTTTTATTTGGAGTTACTTGGTAGATGGATGCTTTGTTATTCAGTCAGTGAGCACATTCTCCAGAGTTCCATATAGGCAGGCTGAAAAATACAGTAATATTTCCTACGTAGCATTGTTATTACGAGTGTTTGTTAGCACCATTTGCTGCTTAAAGTCAGGGGGTTATAAACATAGATGTACAAAAATTTTACCCATAATTACAGCATCAACAGTAGACATAGATTATTTATTGTGACTTCTTATCGTACTGTTGCGCCATTTACCTTCACAGACTACTGTAAACATATCTTAGCTCTAAAGTTTTAGTACTCACTCCCTTCACTAAATGAAGTCGTCCGCCGTCACGTAGATACACAAACTCGACAAATCGCGACTCACAATAATCAAGTTTCAACTGTGGATTTGATTTGACGGCTGCAGACCCTTGAATAAACACGTCACAGTTCGTAAAATAGCTACAGTTAACTGAGATGGAAGTGGGAAATTGGTTCTGATTGCTTGATAAATATCCAAGATTTCTGTCTCAGAAACAAGGCTGTTTTTGTGTTTCTATAATAACAATAATATGAGCAACACACAAAAGCAATTATCAAAGCCTACGTCATCACTTGCTTGTTATCAACCCCATGAAAACCAAAGGTATTAAAGCGTGTTGACAGTAATTTCGAGGCACCTCTATCCCTTCGATTTTAACAAAAATTTGGTGTGTCTTTAGACATACGTACATGTGTATAACCCTAATGATCCACTACTGAAAGAAAGGCAATAATTACAGAATAGTTTCATCAGACCCAACAGGCTAAGGATCAATTGGCAGACTGGATTTTGATATGTTTATACCTCAGTATTGGCCAGAAGCGCACACTGAACTATATTTTTTTTCAATCATACGTTTTTGCTTCAGTACATTCCCACGGCAATGTGAATATCAATTACAATAATTACCAGAGGTCACAGAACAACCTCCAGGACCTAATGTCTATTTACCTCGCAAGAATGAGTACATTAGTGAATCCTAGGCATTTTTTTCTATAGGCGATGAATTGTAATAACAATTTTATCAATGTCATAATCATAATAGTCGCTTCACTTGTATTTCAAAATAGTTTGTTATTCAGGATAATGAATTTCTATTTATTCCGTCAGTATCAAACAATTATACGACGGTTTTACATAGGGTAAACATTCCTTTTTTTCTATGGTATTTGATAAGCTCACAGCGACCAGCAATCCCTTTTAAAAAGCTTCTAAATCGCCTTTCGGGACATTCACACTAAGTGGATGACGTCAGAAACCCCCAGCTATCTAAAAATAAAATGTTGAAAGTAAATCTTTTAATTTGGCTGCCCATTCGGTGCTAAAAAATCAGAATAATTTAATTACAGACATATATTTAGCAACATCTGTTGAAGAAACTTAGGAAGTAAGTGAAAAGTTATGAGAAAGCAAGATAGTAAGCGACGGTAAGGAGTATTTAATCAACTAAGAACCACCTACAGATATAAACACTCATAACGCTAGTCGTGTCAATTACACGTTGCTAATATTATCCAGTATATTACCCCGCATATTCCCCAGTGAAGCGGATCCGGTTAAAGTGGAATTGCGAAAGTTATGCATTACCGTAACTAAACGTTATACCAAGAATTCTCGTCCTACAGCACAGTTCTCATATATATCAATCCTTCTTCTTCCTGTGGTTAAGTCGGTCCAACAACTCGGGAATAAATTATTTTGAAACGCGTGAGCTATTTTGTACTTCTTTTATAGTTGCGAATGGCCTCACTAACATTTATTTAAGTATCTTCAATGACGAAGTCTCTGCACAAGTCTATTATAACGGGTGTTAAGAACGGCTTGCCGAATCTTGAAATAGTAGATTCAGATCTTCATTCTGAGTAGAAAATCATTGGGCGTGTTGCGTTTCCATAGCGCAAATTTAAACTAATGACTGTAAATCCTTAATGTCGCATTTTTATGATGAACCGACTTTTGCATTGTGATAAGTATCCAAAGAAAGACGTTTTTGTAAGTTATTCGCGACGGTGATACTTACACGCTGTATACATATTCGGCTACAACTGGGTACTATTGTTAGAGGGCTTTGACGTCCCGGCAAAAGACAGTTGGAGTTATAGGCATGAGACCCTGACCTGCTAGCTTATGGAGTATAATTCATCCCTATAATTCCATTGCCTCCCCTTCTTAATTCCCTTTCCCTTTCAATATACTACCAATTTTCCCATCTTTAATTCCCGTTTAAGGGCAATAGGCTTGCTTTTATATATACGAATGGGCACAAATTATTGTTTGAAAATTGTGGGTATTTCATACACCTCTGACTACCCATTCGATATAGACGTGAGGTATACGTATTTGCTGGTTGAATCTGATTGCGGTCAAGGCCAACATAAGATCAACATTGTAGAAGATTAACTGATTAGAAGTGAAAGGTCTCAATTACTTTTAATGGAATGTAAGTTTTTGCCAATAGAAATGTTGGTGATGAGAAATGACTGTTACAGCGATAAGGCTGTGACGTAAAAAGTTTTTTCATCCATCCGCCTATTTTTTATGTTTTTATTTTACCATGTACCCAATGATAAAAATATCATTGCATGTACCACACACAATACTAACAGTGTCCCTATTCCGAAAGAATTGCAACATTATAAAATTAATCATAAAGGTTTTGAATAACTGCGACAACATTATTATTATTGAATAAGGCGAATAACCTGACTAATTTAGATAATTTAAAGTAAAACGGCTTCGAGGGGCCATGATAAATTGTAATAACCTGTATTACTATATCTATAGAGGTAGATATTTTTCATATTTAAACCAGAACAAATTTGAGTATAACCAATATAATTCAATTTCACCCACTCCTAACACAAGCATTTAGCTTAGCTGCAGAGGTTAACAAGAATACTAGTAATGTGTGTATTCTTGTAAAAAAAAAGAAAAAAATATGTTGACATTGTTTCATAATTAGCAAAGGTATAACGTAACATACACACAAAAAAGCAGTCTAATTAAACTGATTGAAAAAACTAATTAATTTTCGTTTTCTGAAGTCGATTTTAAGTATAAAAACTAAACTATTATTTTTTATTTTTTATTAACGATTTTTATTAAGATGGTTGTTTTTAATTTATCTTAGTTACAATAGCCTAATGTCAACCGCTCATCACCTTTACAAAATAGGTATTGATGTTCCCGATGTAGGGACATTAATTTGCTGAGGAGTTCTCCTGATACTTTCTACCATACTCATTGTTTCTTCTATTACTTTTTACCATACGCATTGTTAAAGTAAAGTGAAATACTTTTTACTGAGAAGTTCCAGTAGCTATCTGTAGTCTTCATCATAAGTTTCATTCAGTCAACAAACATAAAAAAAAACAAGCCGGTCGGAACCTTCACATTTTTTTGGAGTTGGTTAAAAAGCAAAATAATATATGTCACTTCCATAACTTGAACGAATCTATTGGTACCTTATAGCACGTGGAAATCTCTATAACGCTTTAGGCTGTACAGCTTGCCAAAGAATTAGACATCAATATTCATACCTTCAAGAACATAACCCTCCTTCGGTAGTAGGATAATATTGCGAAACCAGTGTCTATGCCAATAATCTAACAAAATCACCAAACCTTCCCACCTTGTACTTAGTATTTTTTCTATCCCGAACAATTCATTGGAACCACCGTTGGCAATAAAAGACAAGGTTGCAGTAGGTAATGAGTGTTAATAGAGCTTTCCCTTATGATGTGTACGGGAACCTGAACAGCTGTCTTTTAATGAACTGGAAATGTGTAAACAAAACTTGAGCGTATAGGTCTGTATGGCGTATAGGTCTGTTAGTTACCAAACTATACAGAAAAAACCGTCAGAGATACGACTTTATGTGTATGTTTTAGTTTGTACTGCTGTGCAGACTTCGATAAATAGTGAGGCCAACGAAGCGCAATTTACACTGCGCCGATTCAGTCACAGAAAATACGCTTGACTGAAATTGCATATGCTCGTCAGACGGACGTATAATTCAGTTGCGTTTAAGCGTTTGTACGAAGCATAAGCCGATAGTACACTTCAGTAACTCTGTTAGGTATAGAATAGAATATTGACAAGAGAACAGAACGTTGTCAGCTATTAACAAGCCTATAGAATCTTTGAAAAACTCTATAAAAAGTTCCGACAATCAAAGAAGTTCAATAAAAATAAAATCTTATATCATAAAGCTTATTTTAGAATTCATATGTGGTCCAAGAAAGAGGGGCTCGTGGCTAAGTGGTAACCGAGTAGGTTAACACATTACAAAGTTAAGCAATACTAGCCAGGTCAGTCTAGGATGGGTGACCATTCTTAACAAATTGAGACCCCTCCGTGCTTCGGAGAGCACGTTAAACCGTCGGTCCCGGGTGCCATACAAACATCTGTGGCATTCGTTACGGGTAGTTGGAGCCCTAAAAAAGAAGTCCGACAACCTGGTCTAACTACAGAACTTCGTAATCGCCTAGTACTTGGGTTGTGGAGGTCTGATGGCAGTCGCTTCACGTAAAATATCAAAGTTCGGCCGTATCGTAGTTAGATTGAAAGCCGACCCCAACTTAGTTGGGAAAAGGCGCGGAGGATGATGAGGATGATGATATGTGGTCCAAGAAAATTTTTCAATACTTTTATGGTATTGTTATAAATATTCTTCATTTTAGTCCCAAATATAAAAATGAATTCAAATCATTAAAAATACTAACCTCGTTCCTACAAAGGTACGACTAGGTATCTTTGAACAGGCTGGTAATGATCGAAGTTAAGCGACTGAAAAAACAGACGCATCCCAGCTCCACTGAGCTGTAAAACACACAAACTGAACGCCTAGTTAGTGAAGGGGTGCGCGGATTTATTCGCAGAAGGGTTCCGTATATTTCATATTTCAAGTCACGTTTGGTGATTGAAGGATCACGAAACACTAGGATCTAAGAATCCTTCTATTAAAGACAAAGATAATAAAACTTTAAAACTACAAGTGTTTTTCTTTTTGGTTTATGATGATGATGACACTGCAAATAATTATCAATATAATCATCGTCAAATGTAACTGTTTAGTGGTGAAATTTATTAGCAATTTGTTTTTATGTTAGAACCATATTTCGATCCTGCCTATAAACACATGAATTCGAGAGGGCGAACTGACACTAATTCAAATCAAATTTGAAATGCACGAGTAAGTGGTATATGACTCAGACATCGCTCTTGTCACGTTAAAGTATATAATATATTAAGCACGGAACTCTGAAAAGTTCAACCTTACCCCACCTCAGTTTATTTGCTTTTATACTTGAAGGACGCTCCAGTGCAGAAAATTGTGTCCTACGTTTGCCTAACGAACATATTAAAATATTTCTTTTTTTTACAGTGAAAGACAGCTGGAGGCTGTTTGAACTTGTTTGAACTAACCTTTTTATTACTTAGATGTTCAAGGTGTCGAGTAAAAAGGCTTAAAGCCAAACAAGTGAAATTATTATTTATACTTTTTTTGCTCTCGTTCTCTTTAGGGATTAAGTGTAAAAAATTAAGAAGCACAAGAACTCTTTATTAGTTTCTAGTTTGCAAAGAGTTTTCTTCCTGTACTTCTGGGAGACAATGAAAATCTGTTATAAGATGAACACCTGCTGATCGTATTTGCAGGGCACACGGCAACTTCCAAATACTATAAAATAAATAAATAAAAAAATCTATACCGAATAAACCTCAGGTTAAAAACATAATCTTACTAAAACTCCAATTCAGGTATACTTCGCTGTTCCATAAATGAAAATTGGTGTACTTTGTTTCGTTCTGTTGATATCAGTAACTCAAACCATCTCGAACCGTCTGATCGTAATAATATCTATTTATAATTTGATATAAGTCCTTAAAAGTCTAATTTATTTAATCTGAAATGCCCACCAGTAGAATAAGACTTTATACTAGTCATTAATTCACGTCTTAGAAACTGTTCGCAAGTTCCCAGGAGAGACTTAATTAAATAAATGAATTTCCCGGTGCTGGGTGTAAGTCGATTATTTTACTCACTGAACTCTAGCGCGAAGTCGTTTTGGTTTGCGGTTACTATTGTACCTAGAACAGAGATGAGAGAAGCTTCGCCTGAAAGAAATATTTATTTCACCTGATATTTGGTTTCAGCTTCAAGAGATTGAAGGAATAGGGCTCAACGAAAAGTTTAATCAGTGAAGGATACTATGTCTTCCTTTTGATTGTAAATTTTGCAGAGCAATCTTTCATTTTTCTTCCGGCATGCGATTACCCCTGAACGGTAATACCCCGCCAAGAGCAAGTGAAGTGGTTATCTGATTCTAAAATATTAAAAGTATATTTCGTCACGAGAGCTTACAATCTGGTGCCTGGATAAACGGCTGAAGAAAATTCCTGTGAAGAAACAACTTTTCAGGATAAGTTAATTTACTTATTGATTGTTTCCTAAACGAGTAGAGTCAGTTTCAACAATAGGGGTATTGGTGTTGGTATTGGTTAAGAGCTCTGTTTCCGCATTTAGACTCAAAAACTACCCATTATGCGTGCAGATATGGCTGGTTAGTTGAGCCAGCCTAGCTCCTTCCATAAACACAGAAGCCTCCCGGGGCGTTCACAGGCTTTTAGAAGCGACCTCGCATCCATGAGGATATTTTCCCGTTGCCTGTTTCCTCTGCATTGCGACATCTTCTGCATAGAGGGCTGTCTGTCGCATTAATGGTGAATAGATGCCGACTCAGAGCCAAACGTCCCGTAATGGTTCCTACAACAATAGAGGTGTGAGTTTGTACTACACTATCTTCTGATTAGAATAGAGACCAGAAACAAAAGTAAAAAAAAAAACATACATACTAATTTCTTGTTTTTACTAATTTACTATTTACTAATTTAATGTAGTGCTTAAGTAGTCTTTTAAGCTTTTAACGAAACCCCAAGGTGTTGCAAAAAGTCATAGACTACGGCTAACGATTACCATCATATAAACATCGCGTCCCTAGAACACCCTACCAAAGTTTCATCACAATCTGATCAATGGTTCGGAGCGCATAGGGGACAAACAAACATACACTGATTTTTATATATATATAGATTGATATTGGTTTTAGTTTTCTATCCCTGTTTGTCACTTTAGAGGTGACAATAAAACTATTTTTTATGCACTCATTAATTGTAAAAATTATGCCTCCGAGTGTTACAATTATCCATTGGCTACTCCAACGCCATAGGCTGCTGTGTAATCTTACATTAATGCCTGGAGGAGTGCTATGGTTCGAGTGAGTAATAAAATACTACGACACAATCGTTTTATGAGATCCAGTCAGCACCCAAAACATTGTGTTAGAACGTTTTGTAACCTTAGGCTGATAATGGTGCCGATTCTATTGTACACTCGACTAAACCAAAACCTGACTTAATTTCTTCATATGAAATCAACCTAGTGTTCTTCGTAATAAGGTCTATTTGTTACTAGCATCTATTTCTCAGCGCCTCTAAATTTCAATAAAACCTGTCAACGTATACTCAACTTTATTTCCACGCAGCGAGAGTCTTCATTTATTCAATCGCTGTATAATTATAAAAACTTATAAAAACTTGTTCAAAACGAACAAGGATGACGTGTTTTTAATGTACGCCTACGAAGACGCTTACTAAAAACACAGAGCAAAAGAGATGGCATTCAACGGATAGCGGCTCTCGCTACGAGGTATTAAAGTTTATTTGAGCGTATCAGACTTTAGTCGACAAATAAATTGCTTATTTCGATAGCGACATATGTTACCTACTTGTTTCAATTTGAAATAAGACCTTGTTTTTAAGTATATAAAGTTTACTTCTTATATGAAGAAAATTTAGTGAATTTTAATTTAGCGAGTGAAGTAACAGAATTGGGGCCAATATCAGACTGGTCGGTACTTCATTCTGTTAGTGTTGTTATTCCCAAAGTTGCTGCGTTCTATCTAAGCAATATTTGCCGAATAAAATCTTCTCGTATCTAATAGTGTTATTAAATAGCTTTTGCTTGCAACTAACCAATAGTAAAGTTAATAATTTAGATTACTATCAGGACCAGATGGAACAGCAAACATGAGCACAGTAGTGCCGAGATAAGCTTATTGTGTTTTAATTATAATAACGGAATTATTTTAACTTTATTATTATACTTAAGACTGGCTTATTGGCCTAGTGGTGAGTGACCCTGACTGCTATGCTACAGGTCGTGGCTTCGATTCCCACCTAAGTGTTCTTTGTGTCCGTCGTTTGTATGTTTGTAAAGTCCCCAGAGACACAGGAGTAATTCCTAATGCGAGAGTTGTCTTTTTAAGAAAAAAAAAACTTTAGGCATTTTACGTCATCGAATGTACTGAATTCGTCGTTCATCAAATGTCTTTACGTTAAATGTGTGTGTTCGCGAATATTATTTGAACAATCGAGAACCAGAAGTAGTGAATTTATCACTTTTATTTTCGGTTCATAGGAATGATTTTCCATCGCACAAACGGGATTGGTATCGCAAAAAAATTAACATAAAGCAACATTTATTATTATACACAAACAGCGGAGTATTATCTAGCAAATTAGCTAGATAATACTCCGCTGTTTGTGTATAATAATAAATATTGATATTGTTATTACACTATTGGGTTTTCACTTTAATTAAAACGGCAGTCGTTCGTTTATTAAACTTGGTGTTCTGTTATTGCTGTTTCATTTTTATTTCTACAAAGGGATATAATAATACATTACTTTACGTTTAACAATTGTCAACCTGATTATTTTCCAGTTAACAACAAAAGAGGCTGAATATAAAAGACTAAAAAAATCTAAAAAAAAAAGGCTTTTCACCAAAAGAAATCATGCTGTTGTTGCAAAAGTGAGGTCGTGTAGCACCCCAATATCGGGCTTTTTTGTATAGCCAGACTTTTTCAAATGGGTCAAAACTGTTTTGTGGTCAATCCTCAGTTCCTCGGCTATGTCTCAACCACTGATATGCTGATCTTGCTCCACTTTTTCAAAAATAAAAATGTCATCGACTTTATCCGTATGAGGCCGACCAGAGCAAACTGCATCTTTGACATCAAAATTCCCGGACTGGAAACGCTTAAACCAACTTTGTGAACTCTTACTGACACTGCATTAGATCTTTCGTTTTCCTTTTTTGTAATGACACTTCAGGATGTATCGAATTTCGGCGTTAGATTCACTCATTTTGGCGGACAGATAACAATTGAAAAATGGCGGGAAAGTGTTTTTTACATTTATTTTTTCTTTTTTGTAATGTCCTACAACACCGCCACAAACAGTACAACCAAAGAGATTTTTCTTCAATTTTATACATACAAAATAAGAGAAGACTTTTTCCCCGACCTATTATATAAATTTCAACTCCCCATATATGTATGTTTGTTCTCTCTGTGTTGTCTCTATGTTTATACGTAGTAAGTCGTTGCAAGACAATAACAAAATAAATAACATGTTAAATTAATAATAGCGTAAGTACAAGTGTATAAGGGTATATGCATGCAAATGAAGACATAGTTAAAATATGAGTGTATGTGTGTGATCGTGAGAACGTGTGTATGAGTGAATGTGTCGAGTTTGCCTGTCAGAGTATTTGAGCATGTGCATGTGTGAAGCACACAAAGGGCACAGCTTTAATACCGTAGAGATTCTTGACCTCATTATTAGAATTCCAACCATTCTAGGTATATCATTGTATGTGCATTGTCAGGCAATATGTAATTTTGTTTTCGACAGTAGATGACTGTTTAGTATTTGTGCAACCGTCAATTGTCTATAGTAATGTCTATTAATACTATAAAGATAAATGTTTATGAGTTTGAATGTAAGGGTAAATTACGCAATTACTGGCGCGGATAAACAAATTCTTTAATGATGATATGTTACAGGGGTGTGTGTCTATGTTACATGTGTATAAAAAATACCTATAAAATTCTAAACAAGGTCAAATAGACCTGGCTTTCAAGGTCATTGCCCTTGTATCTAGAACTCCACTGTAACAAAATAGGTTACTTGATTTCAGTCAGTGTAAATAAAAAAAGCAATATTTCTACTTTTATTTTATTTAACTATTGAGCTTATTACACCGTGTTGTAAGTTTTTTACACTTTATTTAGATATTTTTCTACAACACACCAGTGAATAGGAACCTATCGATATTCATGAGAAGTCGGACTAGCATCCGGCTCCCATCATTAATTCAGGACCCACATATTTTATGGCGGTAGGAAACACAAAGAGATATCAAAAGGCACCCTTTTGCACTATTCGGCGACGAACGGGCCGCAATAAAGTTATTACTTCACAACTACGCATGCGAATATTTGGGCCACTATACTGATTTGGGTAATACAGGGTGGAGATTATTACTGTAAGTAATATAAAGTTTAATATTAAGCCGACAAACATACGGAGAGGCTCGTGGCTAAGTGGTAACCGAGTAGGTTATCACATTGCAAGGTTAAGTAATACTAGCCAGATCAGTCTTAGGATGCTTGAGCACTCTTAATACATTGACAGCCCTCCGTGCCCCAGAGAGCACGTTAAGCCGTCGGTCCCGGTTGCCGTACGAACATCTGTGGCATTCATTACGGGTAGTTAAAGCCCTAAAAAAAGTCCGACAACCTGGTCTAACTGCAGAATATATATATACATATATAATACGATATCGTCTAGTACTTGGGTAGTGGAGGTCTAATGACAGTCGCTTCACGTAAAATATCGAAGTTCAGCCGTTTCGTAGTTAGACTAACAGCCGACCCCAACTTAGTTGGGAAAAGGCGCGGAGGATTGATGTCGATAAACATACATATATTTATCATATGACATAATTATTATGATCACAAATTATATATAGGTTAATATATTATTGAGTTTAAACTATCTATGAGCACGCCAAAGACTTCCCTAAATTAGATCTAAGACCTTCCCGTAATGTTAAAAAGTACGCATTTCATAAAGTTTTTACTGAAACAAATAGCCTAGCGCTGTTGTCGCTGGCAGGACATATTTTTTGCTATTCTTTTTTTATCTGTTATGTGAGAGCAACACTCGGTGTTCTGGCCACAAAAAGTACTAAATGGATACTCATGTTGTTTTACGGTTAGAAATTCAAAAGTAAAGAATAAAACATGTAATGTTGCTGTAGAAAAAAAAAATTGTCACAAAGAATGTTATTTAATTTACTTTTTGTGACGAATATTTCTTAATGTGGTAATGAAACATTTACTTTTGATATTTATTAGATAATTTTGGATAAATTGTTATGAATGTTTGTTGTTGTGGGGAGAATAGATATTTTAATTAAAATAAAGAAATTTATATCTCATTAAAAGATTTGATGATTTCGTTATCATCAAATCTCTCTACGACTACTTTCTTTATCTACCTGTACCCAATACCTTTCTGTACCTAAACTATTTCATTACATCCCACTTCCCACTAATATTATTAATCCCATTATCCCACTAATATTATAATCACACTAATATTATAAATGTGAAAGTTTGAATGGATGGATGGATGTTTGTTACTCTTTCACGCAAAAACTACTGAACTGATTGCGATGAAACTTGTTATGTAGATAGCTAGCAATTTGGATTAACACATGTGCTACTTTTTATATATATTTCGATATTCCCACGGGATCGGGACTTATGCGGGTGAAACCGCGCGGAGCACCTAGTAAAAAATAAATCTTAATTGATACAGTTATCAAACATCTAGACTAATAATAAAGCTGAACAGTTTTTTTTGTGGCACGCAATAAAAATTATAATAAAAACGCTTGAGGTGTCTGCTGAGAACAGAGGTCGTGGGTTCGACCTAGGACAAATAATTGTATGATAAGCATGATCATTTGTTCTGTGGCTGGTGTCCACATTCTTTTGTGATGTGAGATTCTTGTGTACAGGTGTTTTTGAGATTTAAATGTATTCATGGACATTAGGTACCTGACTAAACGTTACCGTACCGTTGGCTATGAAGAAGGTCGTAAGCTTTTTTATCCGTCCTCATGAAACAAATTTGAAGTAACTTTAACACCATCCTGTGACGTACCCTACACGTTAAATATACGTATGCGGTCTCATGAATATTCCGTATCCGCGATGAGATTTATTACAACCGGACTTTCCGTCTTGCTCTAGATTTATGCCGGGACCGACGGACGGACGAACGGACCCGCCAAATTGGATTCGTGAGTCGTGACGTTTTCGCGGTTGCCAGAGTTAATAATTAATAGGCCTAGTTTGCTGTATGTGGGTGAAATTTCATAAGTGTATCAACTTTAACTTATGAAGGCTATTTCGAAAAGGCAAGAAAACCTACTAAGACTATTTTATGATATTTATTGAGGATACTACAGTTGTTACTTTTTCATGCGTTGCTGTTAAAACTGGTAAAACAAAATATACTATTTAGAGAAACCGGCAAGACGCTTGTTTGTGTAACCAGATAAGCAAGAAAACATACAAGTTAAGTTTGCTGAGTGCAAACTGGTCAGTTTTAAGAATAGAACTAAAAAATAATTAAGTTTCGTCCTGGTTGAAAGGTAGGTACAATATAAAAATAACCATATTCCTCAAGTAATAAGAGCCATTTTTACGTTTATCATTGTAACGATTTAAATCAAAACTAAAGTTTTAACTACTTGAAAAGTGTTTTTACACCATAAATGATTTTTTCTATTGTAAAACTTAATAGTTTTACGTTAAAATTACTAAAGTTTATGAAGTTGCTGGGCTATGTCATACTCATCACTACATCGGATCTGAGGAGGACGCTCATGAAAGCTCAAACAGGTGCTAGTTCTGGTGAGCTCCAAAGTGGATGATATCTGACAGGATTTCCTAAAATTAATTCCAAAGAATATATGCTAATGTAATAAATCAAATTGGTGTCAGTTTCTATACCTCTCTTAAAATCAGAATCGCCAGCAAGGCATAACATTACTTTGAATTAAATGATTATGTACAACGTTAAATAAAGTTTTACTGTTTATCAATGTTCAAGTTTCGTTGGAATGTTCCTAATTTCCTCTCACCAACCTACAGAAATATGCTCCGTTGGCACGACACAAATACTCTGAACGTTGTGGCACAACGACTGGACATATTTACGTGTGCCATTGGCGGAATTCGAGAGGGTAACATTATTTTATTTAACTCATCTAAATTAATTATTTCTTCAAGTTTTATATCTTTTATTCATTCGGTAAAAGTGGTATTGTTTTCACTATTTTTATGCCGACCTTGTTGTATTAAAAGATTAAAGAATATTTTACCTGTAATGACCATGTGTCTTGTAAATAAATAAAATTCGTTCTCCAGCTCAATCATCAATGACAACTGCCTTGTTAAAAATCAAGTATTCAGCTGCACCACGTTAGGCAGAAGCTAAATAAAGCGACAGGAATATATACATACAACATATATGCCTACGTTTTATAAGCGTACCATTTTGTACGCCCCTCATTGATGAAATTACACAGAAGACCTCAGAAAAATCAACATTAACTTTACCAAATAAAATAATTCTGGCAAAATGAAATTTCCTCCAAAAAGTCTTTCAACGCATTTTACAGGCCATCAAACTCCAAACCACCACATTGGGAGTTCAGTGGAGTATAAAAACATGAATCGCGCAGATCCACTTACGCGCACGGGGAGTTTATAAACCGAGACCGAAGACGGATTGAAGCAGTGTAGCGAGCGCTTTTAAAGATATCACAACGCCTAGAAATGTTACTGAAACGAAAGTTACGACAAATAGATATATCGATTAAAAATATTATTTAGATATACCAAGTTTAAACTTTCGCGCTCCATGATATAATTATGTGTACGGAAAATAATGCGACCACGTAATAGGTCTAATCTTAGTTGTATAAAAGTCTGGAGACTTTCTTCACGAATGAAGATTCTTCTTTCTGACTGGAATTAAGATTATTTTGCTAACTCCCTTCTCTAATTTGGAAGAACTTAACTTAGTCAGGTGATTCCAATTTGGCTGTAGATTATGCCATAGATTTGTAGACTTCAATGACACCGATCTTTAACAATTTCTTTTATAACCATTACCCGTGCACTTGGACTATATGAAATTTAAACCTTTTAAAAGTAATATGTATTTACTGATAAAACTGTTCCTTCTAGCAAATTACTTCCTGAAACATTGTCGACACGCCTCGCGGACAATATTCAGATGACGTCAGCTGACGTGGGCCGCACGCCATCGTTGCGATAGCGAAGAGATAGCTATAGGCGACTTGTAGTTTCCTATTACAGTAGTATGTATTGAATTTTACAGAGGAGGTATGTAGATACTTTTAAGACTGCTTAAGGGGAGGGTGGTATAAGTTCAACGTGTGTACCTGTGTATATGTGGGTCTGTGTGCTTAATTATGTTTTTTGCTTGATAGGTGAATTGATCGTCTGCCAATTGAAATCTGATCGGTCTCTCGAAGATCATCAAATCTTTTCTAATGTTGAAGGGATTTTCGTCCGGGGGGATAATTTACTATTCGTATAGATATATATATTATTATAGTAATATACTTTATTACTAACAATAGGCTTCTTGTAAAAAAATCTACGAACAGCGGCCGTTCGCTGCCTTCTTTCAACAAGCTACTTTGCCAGATCGGTAGCCCCTTCAGTATCAAACTCTCCATACTTAATCTAACTTGTAAAGTTGATGAATGATCCAGGCCTTACTAGTAGTAGTGTATCCGGCTGAACGTTCGTGCTTTCGTAAGCATAAAATATAATATTTTTAACTAACAAAACACTTAAAAACACAACTAGATTCATTTCCTTTTAGAATTATTTCTCTGTAGTTATAGCTAAACTCGACCGTTAATATACGCTTTAAACTAATATTAAACCAAAAAAAAAAACAGCAATTTTGAGGTCTTCAAATTCGATGCCGAGTGACGTATTCTTTTGATTAAAAAAAATCTAGACTCTGTGCTAGTCTGGCAACGTGCTTAGTAGACCTTTCCCCTATTAACGTGGGACCAAAAATATATCTGGCACAATATATGTGTGTCCAAATTTGACCCAAAATGACTTTAGGGACCATGATCCTTAGTATTTTTCCGTCCTAACAAAGCAAGCCGGTGACTGATCGGTATACGTTTCTAAAGATGGGCTGTAATGATTGTGGGGAGGGAAATGAGCCATGACCTTTTACGAGATTACGTGTAAAATAAAATCGACCACTTTTGTAAAATAAATCCTTTTTGGTAAGCGACAAAATGTTAAAGGTTACTGAACCAAATTGAGTGCTTTATGATTGTTTTTTAGGGTTCCGTTCCTCGAAAGGAAAAAGGAACCCTTATAGGATCACTTTCTTGTCCATCTGTCTGTTTTTCTGTCTGTCCGTCAAGACCCTTTTCTCAGGAACCCGTAGATGGATAAAGTTGAAATTAATACCAAACACATAAGTCTATGATCCCTTGAAGGTGTAAAAGAATCAAGCTTCTACGTCATCACAATCAAAATATATGGCCACTTAAGTCTTGTATTTGACTAAATTTGAACATTTCGCAGGTAAATCAAAACCTTAATGGGGTATCTACTTCCCATTGACCTAGAACCATGAAATTTGGTAAAAAGTAAGGCCTCACAGCACAAGTAAAGGGAAAAATACGAAAGTCGTTAATTTGTTGTTAGTTTTGTCTGTCTGCCTGTGTGTCTATCAAGACCCTTTTCCTCAGGAACCGGAGAAGGCATCAAGTTTAAATTAAATACTTATGTCAGCGGTCAAGCTGTAAAAAAATCAAGCTTCTAAGTCAACGCAATCAAAAGATACCATTAAGCCTTAGATTTTAACAAATTAGAACCTTTTTTTTTAAAGACAACTCCCCGCATTAGGAATTACTCCTGTGTCGCGAGGGACTTTACAAACATATAAACAACGGACACAAAGAACACCCAGACTCAGGAGGGAATCGAACCCACGACCTCTGGCTCAGCAGTCAGGGTCACTAACCACTAGACCAACAGTTTCAGTCAGTCAAACCTTTACTATAGGGTATTGAACTAGAAACATAAAATTTGGTAAGAAGCAAGGTCTGACAGCACAAGTAAAGGCAGAAATCCTAAAGTCATTAATTTGTTGTTATATCACATAAGAAAATTGTTTTTGTGATAACAAACTTACATTTTGCAGTTGGATTGTTGACTTTATCGTACGTATAAAGTTACATTTGCCTTTCGAACAAAACTGGCACAAGTCTTCGAGAATTGATTCCTGAGATGGACATACTATCTAAATACAAGTTTGTTTGCTTAGGGAACCCTTGGTGCGCGAGTCAGACTCGCACTTGTCTGTTTTTTTATTATCTAAATGTATATAAAAAAGAAGAAAATCAGTCTGCATACGTAATATATGATATCCAACTAACACAGAGAACAGATAGAGAAAGTGAGAGAAAGAGAAGATAGAGAAGAGTTCTCTTTTTTATATAAAAACAAGTTCTGCTATTCATTGTCCTAACGCAAAGTAGTAAAAAATAATTTTTGAGCCTCATAAAATTTAAATCCCTTTTACAACTTGTACTTCATATTAGCACACATAATATTATCTAACCTATTTAAACGATCCGTAATATCCCTGCACTCACAACAGAGATATATCTACATACATACGTATCTATATATCAGTTCATATATCAACAGGCACTAATGGAAGGCTTCAAAGCGCCAGCATTGCGCTAAAAGCACGTACGTACTGTCCTGCACTGTGATTCGGAATTTAGAATGTGATTCTACATAGTACACATATGTTTTATGTAGTAGGCTTTCGTAGGTGCACTGAAATGGAAAGTACAAAATTGTGTATACATTCGTAGTGTATTAGGTCATGTAGTAATATGGTTGCTGGCAATATAGAGATACGAATTACTGACCAAGTACAGTCATTATGTTGGAGTCTCACTCAAACATAATGACCGTACTTAACATAACAAACAATTTTAGAATATTTTATTATCATCATTTTTCTGCCCCTTTCCCAATTTTATTTAGGGTCGGCGCAATATATAACATTGGAAAGGGTTTTGACTGGTTTCTTTTATGACCGGCCGGCCGGCAAAACACACAAACAAATAATCGGATACTAAATTTGTGATCCCTTTTACATTTAATATTCTTTTAAAATATAATTATTAAAGTAGTTTGATAACTACTGAGAGATGTTGATACACCTCTCGTTGCTTCTCCTCTGACTCCTGTGCTAATCATGGGGACACGTGGAAAACACAGTGACCAAAGCCGTGGACTACTATCACTTTAGCAGAACATTTCCCTCCATATTCTAAGAAAATGGAAATTGCCGCTTCTGATTCCCAGACTGCTGTTGGTATGGTTTTCTGACCCAGCACCCCATCAGTAATAAGTCGGTAACCGTTTAGCATAAGCGGCCTGTATGTTTACCTCCTTAGTATAAATTATAGACGGGCCACTGCAAAGAGAATCATAATAAAAATGTCGATACTAACTTGCATCGTTTATCCATTGTACTATTAACACAATAATTAGACACATTTCACATACTCCTGTAAACATATAGACGCATACATTCTATACTACAAATGGCATGTACCAACGCATATATATATAAATATGCGTTGGTCAAAGGGTTGTAAATTCGATTAAGTGTTTATTTCGAACGTATATAAATAAAGTTGTCACAGTTACACTTTTTTCACGTAGAAGCAGTCTTTGTTACATAAACGTAACTCGAAATCTGTTTGTTCACACAGTAATTTACACGCAACGTTAATAGCATTGTATTTTTCAACCGAGTGCAGACGCATTCAAGAGTCCTCCATAAGCGTCATGACGAACTTAAAAGCTGAATATCAAAAAGAAAAGTGGAAGTCAACCAGATCCGCTTAAAACACTTTGAGCGTAAAATAATCTTCTAGACGACAGACGAACGCATTAAAATTTTATTATTTCAAAGAGCTCAAGCTATATTGGCCGGTAATAAACTTGGAGGAGTTATAAACTGAATTAGAATAACATCTTTATACGCATAATTTAATATAGGGATGGTATAAACTCTTAACAGTAAAGCCGACGTACATATGTAGATGAGAGTGTTGATCCCTTTATGAGTCTTAATTTTATGTTATATGAGACCTAAGTTATAAAACTCAATGATTTTTTCGGTAGGTAGTATTTAAGGTATCGATCATACTTTCTCATGACCAAGCCCATGCACAAGAAAATATGATCCGACCTCTGTGGAATTCAGTAAAAAGGGTATTGAGTTAGGTAGTCAATAAAATTCGTAAAAAGAACACACACGACTCAAAAAATACTCCTAAAATCGATAAAACTAACTAAACTTGATATGATAAACGATTTTGTACAATTTGTGTTGAAAACGTGAAAAGTGGGTAAATCATTATTTTCAAAATAAGTAATAATAACAACACTGAATCATCTTGACAAACTTCTGCTGGTCTGCACGGGTTGTGTTTATCTAATGACATTTTAAAAGTAAGCATTTGTATACTTACGAATGCTAAGGACCACATATATTTATTAAAGTAGAAGTAAATAAAACCTTGAGAAAGTCAGTAAATAAACGTCAAAGCTTGATTACAAAAAGTTTAAAGAAAAACATACACTATCCGTAGTACATTAAAAGTCAAAGTCAAAATACAGTTCTTTGCTGGTTTATGACTGTAACTTTTACCTAAATATTTATAACTATGAGAACAACCCAGACCAAGAGATATATTCATATAAATATTTGCACTGTTGGAATCGAAGACCAGACCCTTACGTCAAAATACGATTGTTTCCGGACTTATGACTTAAAAGTTTTACTAAGATATTTGTAACTACTAGAGATCGCGTGGTGGTCGAATTTCGACCATGATTTTTCTTTTGCCAGTATTACTTGAGCTGTCGTTGTAGAGACTTACTTACCATTACAGGTAATCATATACACTGGACGCGTGTAATTTCAATAAACCGCTTTCACGTAATTTTTAAAGTTGTAACACATTTTGTTTAAAAGTTTTAGCTTTCTGCACTTCTCCTATATATAAACTGTAAATATTCCAAAATGTACGGTACTACGTTCGCGAAATTTTCTTAAAAAGGGGTACAAAGAATTGTCTTCGTGTATTAATATAATTATTACATGGATTGATGACATGTTTGATTTGGACTTATGATAAGTTAAAGTTTATATTAACTGTCTATAGCTAAACAAAGTCAGTTACCAATGGTAATGAAAATCAACTACCTTGCTAACTTGTCTAACTAAACATTTCAGACGCACCTGTTCTAGAGCTTTCCTTCATTAAGTTAAAAAACTTAGTCGCTATCCCTGGAAATAAGAACTCCATACATTATGGATAGTGAAGACTTTCCTAAAATCTATACATAAATAGGCAAAACCAATACAGTTCAGGATCTTAATCTACTCTTTAACACTCTTTTATTATATTAAACACTAGCACCCTGCGGTTTCACCCGCGTAAGTTCCGATCCTGAGGGAGTATCGGGCTAAAAATAGCCTATATGTTAATCCAGGTCTCCAGCTATCTACATACCAAGTTTCATTGCAATCGGTTTATTACTTTTGGCGTGAAAAAGTAAGAAACATCCATCCATCCAAACTTAGTGGTATGTAAACAAATCTTCAAGGGAATTTCAACTTTCTCCTAATTGCCGTATCAACATAAAACTTTGTATGTATATGCAGTTCGGATGACATATAATTAAGCATCTTGACGCTGATCTGATGATGGACCCAGGAGGTGGTTAGTGGAACTCTGTTTTGCTTTTTAATTATTTTCATTTATAAATTATTTTATTTTAACTTGCTGCATCCCCCGGATACAACCGCGTAAGTCCCGATGCCGTGGGAATATCGGGATAAATAGTAGCCTATGTGTTAATCCAGGTGTCCAGCTATCTATATGCCAAGTTTCATCACAATTGATTCAGTAGTTTTTGCGTGAAAGAGCAACAAACATCCATACATCCTCAAAAACTTTCACGTTTATAATATCAGTAGGATTATTTTTCAGCATCGTTGGTGAAGCTTTATTATTATCTTTGATGTAATGAATTTTGAGCTGTGGGCAACCACTGGTTTATTAATTAAAAAGTTAAGTTCTAAACAACGCCCTTTGGAGGGAAAAGTTTCGACGCAGTATCAAAGAGTTTTTTTTTTTACTCTTTTAGTTGATCTCAAAATATTACCTTAGATAGAAACCAATAATTAAGTCCAAGTAGCAGTATTTTCTAGAAAACTTATGTGATTCAATTGGGATCGTAAATGAAAGTTTATGAAGTATCCCACTAATATTATAAATGTGAAAGTTTGGATGGGTGGATAGATGTTTATTACTCTTTCAAGGAAAAACGAATAGCTCGAAACCGGATTAACGCATATGGACTGGTGAAACCACGTGGCGCTACTAGTTTAACATAAATGCCTCCAAAAAGACTTAAAATTACGCAATAAAGGTAAATTAGAAAACTAAGCAAGCCACACCAAAAAAGCGAAATACAATAGGTAAACGTAGTCTATTATGTTATTATGTGGCAGGTCGCTACTAACGAGCTCAAGATGTCGTCGATTTTCATTCTGAGCAGCCGTAATAAGATAACCACGGATATAAATAGGTTATGCAAGCATTACGATGTGTATGTAAACCAAGCGTTTCGGTTTCATTACTCATGTGCAAGCGTGGCTTGCAACGTCATACACACTTTTAGTATTACAACTTGTAACCGGGAGGGTGCTCTTGTTTATACAGCTTATACCTCAGGTTTCCTTTTTAAGCACCTTTTTTGTAAACAAAAGTGTAGCCCAAACCATATTTTGTAAAAATACTTTAAACTTACTATACAATAAACTTTTACTGTTACTTTAAAAAATAGGTTTGAAAGTTATTGAGTAATCCTGAAAAGACTATTGATAAATATGATTAGACATTTATAGTCGTAAACATATTTTGTTAACTGGTTATGTTACATAACCAATTAGCAGATATGTTTTTACAGCAATTTTGAGTAGGTATTTCATTATTTTTCCCAAATGTTTGACTGCGGCGGCAGACCTATTGGAGTCATGAGATTCCCTAAGATGTGGTCGAGTTCCGTGATTACCGACTTATCGAGTCTACTGAATGTCGTGGCTAGTCAGCTCAAAACTGAAATGGTACTGTCGTATAACGACCACCTTGGACGCCTACACGGCACTTGCAGTTTGAATTTATGTAGACTTGGATACTTGAGTTCGTTTCTTCTCAAGACTAGTCGTGAGACATGCCGGCACCATTTAGCTTAAAAGAAGAAATCGACGTGTAAAAGTGTTAGAAAATATTTCAATCTCTGCATTCTCTACGGCTTCTAAAGGGCCATAAGTGGCCCCCTTGCTATCTGCCACTGCCACTACGTTGAGTGTTGTAAGTTGGACCATACTCCAGAGACAATTGGGAATGATAAATGTATGAAGTCCGACAATATAGCCTCACTCTTAAACCACTTAACCGATTTACCCAAGACTGCTTCTGTCTTGGGAAAAAATTATTTCCCCGAAAAAATTTCATAAACTTAAATGAAGATTCATAATGTTTGTTTTAGAAGTGACAGGTTCAGCGTCAAGTAAAAATATCATCTAACATGTAAATGAGGGCACAAGTCAAAATAAAATTTAATTTCAATTTATTTAGGCTGAGTGCTTTTAATTAAAATTAATTCTGCTTTCCTTTGCGCAGGATGACATAAAAGTCGACTAATGGATTACATAATTGGGATGTTTGTGACATCAAAAGATTATGTATGTCTAAAAAAACATTTACGTAACTGTGAAAAACATTCACATTAATTCATTAATATTATCAGTTATAATATTATAGCTAAGCAAAACTAATAAAAGACACTTTAAAGCGAACGAAATTATTAAAAAGAGTTCGTTGTCCACCTTCTACCTCCATCATCAGACCTTCGCTACCAAGCCAAATCTATTGGACATTATCAACGAGTAATTCATTCTTATTTAGAGTTTCTTTTTGCAGTGTGCTTGATTTACGAATGACATCAAGAGGAAGGATGTAGGGAAAATTCTCCTTAAATTAAGTCGGTTTATCAGATCTTCTTGGCGAGGTGGGGAACCTTTTTTTTATGTTGTAGCGGGCAAACGAGCAGACGGGTCACCTGATGGTAAATGACTACCACCGCCCATGGGCACCTGCAACTCAAGAGCCACAAATGCGTTGCCGGCCTTTAAGGTGGGAAATAGGGGAAGGGGGCAAGAGGGGGACAGGAGGAGGGAGAGGGAAGGGTTAGGGCCTCTGGTTGACTTGACTTGTTAACTTGACTCACTCGGCGAAACGCTATGCAATCATTGCTTTACTGCCGGTTTTCTGTGAGGCCGTGGTATCACTCCGGTCGAGCCGGCCCATATGTGCCGAAGCATGGCTCTCCCACTGTTAACTTTGTTATCTAAGTCAAACATAAATAATAATAATATATATCTTTATTGTACACCAAAATAATAAATAAATAAATATTATTCGGTAATAATATTTCAATTGTTGCAAGCCTTCCAAAGTTACGGTTCTACCACACATATGTACTGGCCGCCGTTATGTGTATTTCTAACCTACCTACTTATCGAATACTTTCATGAGAGTTCTTCTTCTCTTGGCTTACTCTAGAGAGTTCTCCAATATTTATCTCTTTTTTAAGTTTCAGATTTACTCCATAAGAATTAAAGTTGGTGAACATGCTGTCAGTCGTCACCGAAACAACAGTTGTCCACATTTCAGCTTCAAGACGCTTCTATGACAGAGTTGCGAGACCACATCAAACAGAAAAAATAACTAATATTTCTCGTACCAATAAAATCCTGTAATTATTCCTAATCCTGGTTACCCGAACTGAAATGAAACACTCAAAAAAATCCGCCTCAGATCCTGTTGAAGGCGCTTCAATTAAGTTTCCACTGCTGTGCACCATTGTACCGACGTCGGTTAAAGTTAGTTACTCGTACTCCAGCAAAGTTAGGATAAAGTTTTAAAGATCCTTTTAATTTTTATTTCCATGAAGAGAGAAAAGTGCAGCACTAAGCTATTCACACACTTTCGTAGAACAAAATGGATTTTCAAAAAATTATTTAATAATAATATGTCAGTGAATTTCCTGTACTAGCTACGTAGGGAAACTATCTTTAATCTTTATATATAAAATGTTGTGTCACGTTGTTTGTCCGATTTTAATGCAGTGTGCAGTTTGGTCCCACTTGAGATATAGGATAGTTTTTAGGAGGTTCTATGTTCCACTGTATAGTTTTTTTTATCTATGTTTACCGATTACTCAAAGACGCCTAGACCGATTTGGAAAATTCTTCTTTTATTAGAAAAGGTATATTTCCCAGGTAGTCCCATGGACATCAGGTCAGGATCTGATGGTGGGATCCTGGAGAAATCGAGGGATTTTTTAAATTTTATAAGCACACTTGAAACGATTTGGGTATTTTGAGGCGCATTGAAGTCGGTGATACTTTTTTTAAAAGATAATTAACATTTAGCTACAGCAACGCGTGGCCCGGTTAGCTAGTAATATAATAAAATAAAATTAATCACTATTTCAATTTCTTTCAATATTGTTATTTTAATCTATTAAACAGCATATAAGTAACAGTGACTGCACGGATGGCGCTATGGTTTAAGTGGTCACCTCGTCACTACGCCACACCGAGCGTTGTGGGTTCAAATCCCACACGGGACAAAAATTGTGTGATCACCAAATAGTTGTCTCGAGTCTGGGTGTTCTTAGTGTTCGTTGTTTTAATGTTTGTGAAGCCCCCGCGACACAGGAGTCTTAAAAAAAAAAACGAAAACGAAAAACGAACTATATTATACATCTAAGTAATAGATATTTATATATATGTATATATATATATATATATATACCCATATATATATATATATACACATATATATATATATATACATATATATATTTTGTTTAATAAATTACTTTTAGTTCAAACGCACCTACTTCCTGTTTTTTTCTGCATCACCCAATGGTTGACTGGTAGAGAATGCCTTAGGCATTAACTCCGCCTATGTACCAGATGTGCATAAAGTGTAAATAAATAAATAAATATATATAAATATAAATATAAAGAATTACTCGTTTCGAAGAGTCGCTTGGCCAACTAAATGCACACGCACACACACAGGAGGATTCGGAGTAAACGAAAATATCATCGATGTATTCAATTTTTAGATATTTGTTGATTTTTCAAAAACCGATTGAATGAATTGAATAAAATTTAAATGGGACTACCTGGGAAGTATACCATTTGAAACAAAAAAAGAATTTTCCGAATTGGTTCAGGCGTCCTCGAGTAATCGATGAACATCCATTAAAAAAAACCGACTAATTGAGAACCTCCTCCTTTTTTGAAATCGGTTAATTAAAAAAACTGCCGCATCAAACCGTTGCAAATATTTATAAATATAGGATACGAAAGGATCCGCGCTGGAGCAATAACACTCTTATATAATGAGTAATTGTAACCTAATCTAACCAAAATAAAGGCGATGAAATATTTTGTACATGATAGGATTGACAATCTTCTAATTTAAAACGCATATTGAAAGTCGAGTTAAATGCTCACAGCTTCCCTCCAACAAATCAAAATCATTTATTTCAATTGAACCAATAATAGGTATTTTTGAATTGTCAGGAGTAGGAGTCAGTCAGAGTAAGTCAGTCGTGAAGCTAGTTAACTTATTTAAGTTGGCAAAGCTTAATATAACGTAAAAGCTCCTTCCAGCGAGTGTTCTTTGACTAAAACAAAAGGCATACCACAATAAAGTTTTATATAGAAACAAAGCTTTGAAAACAAATAAAACGCGAATGATTATCACTTGAGAAGAGTGAAAGTTTGGTGATTCCCAATACTTGCTGACTTTGATCTGTTCATCGTGAACTTTCCTAGAAAAGAAATAACCAAATCGTTTGCACAGAACAGCCGGACATACCCGTAATAGATTTTTTTTTTAATATACAGATGAAATTGAAACCATCCAACGAAAGCTTAAGTCAATATGGCTTCTGCGGACAGACATGACATTATGAAAAAAAGGCGTTCAAAACTAAAAGTTCTTAGGTACTGTGTTTTTAGGCAGAAAACCGAAAAAATAGGGTCTTATTATAAACCCTTAAAATTCCAAGTCAATTTTTAAAAGTACTTGCTTAAACTCGTACTGAAACACATTTTTTTAAAGTTACTACGAGGTAGTACCCACTTTAATTAAAAAGTTGATTTGTCTCTTTTTTCACCTAGTCATCAAGCTTACGGTTAGTACTGGGACATAAGTTTATGGATTCTTGTTTTCCCAGCCTCAATCTATTTAATGGCAGTGGAAATGAAATGCACGAGGGTCCGTATTCTGTAAACTTGGTTTGTATATTTTGTAAGTCGAATAGTGATAATATGTGCGTCTATAATGCAAGGTTTGTCATAATTATAGAGGTCGAATTATAAAAGTGTCGTTTTAACGGAGAATAGTATTATAGTTACAAATTCAAAGATTCCTGATTAAATCACCTTTTGCACGAAAATTATGACTTTCTTAATTTGAAAATATGACACTATGGCTTGACATACATTTGCTTTTACATACAATAAGTTTATTATGTTATAAATGAGTTGCAACATGTAATATCAATGTTATTTTTGGAAAGGATATAAATAACGAGCGCACTGGGGATTGCATATCGTGAAAAATTTGTCATTGAGCCGATCCATGTCAAACAACCGAAGCCTTTTGTCACTGATTGGTGTTAGTTTTTCCACGATATTGACTTAATCTAAATCTTTTTTTTTTAAGACAACTCCAGCACTAGGAATGATTCCTTTGCCGCGGGGGACTTTACAAACGTTCAAACGACGGACTCAAAGAAAACCAAACTCGGGACAACTATTTGTGGATCACACAAAAGTTCGTTCCCTGTGGGAATCGGACCCGCAACATTCTGCGCCGCTTAGTGGTGAGGCAACCATTTTAACCATTACCCCATTCGTGCAGTCAAATTGGCATAATAAATAACACTGGAAACTCGGTAGAACTTAATGAGTATGTACAGGTTTTGGAATTATGTAAGATGAAAAAGGATTCCTAAGTAAAGTAGCACAAAAAGTCATAAAGTGAAGCTACCTATAAAAAAGTTACAATTACTTGGTGGTTAATTAATGTTGACAACGATCAATAACAACTGCTGTGGTGCTGCTATATTATTGTAGGTAGCGCTGGATGTTAACTTTGTTAAGATAAAACAGTAAGAAAAATGATAGGACTTGGAGTTAGAAACAATCGCAATTTTATCAATCGCATATTTCTGCAATCTCGGTAACATATTTTCTTATTGGATAGGGGCAAACTAGCAGACGATTCACCGCATGGTAAATGACTACCGCCACCACAAATGGACACCTGCAGCTCAAGTGTCACAAGTGCGTTGCCGGGCTGTAAGGTAGGAGTAAGGGAAGGTGATGGTGGTTAGGGCCTCCAGTAATCTCACTCACTCGGCGAAACACATTGCGACTATTGCTTTAGACCTTCAGATAAGATGTTTTTAAATAAGAGCAAAAATTTGCGGATCTGGACTCTTTCTTCTTCTCTTCACAAAGTTTACGCAGACATTTTACAACATGAAAAACATAATAATGATCTAAAACGTAAGTAACGTAACGTAATAAATAAAACAAGATTTCCAAAGTAACCATTGTTGCATAAAAACTTTTATTCACGGTTTTCATTCCATCAATCTAAGGATGATGGAATGAAAACCGTGAATAGACGGGTGAATTCTAAGGCGTTTGACAGTTTTTCTCCTTAAATATACTGCCAATTAGTTATTGAACATAACTGATGATCTTATTCTCTACCGACTCTGTCAATGACTAAATGATTGTTCACCAGGGAATGCTATTTTGCTTTCAGGATGTGTTTGGGTGTGTAGTGTTTACAATTGCAACCGTCACTAATACAATACTATGCTAAATGTGTAAATATGGACCAGGTGGACCTAATCAAAAAACAATTATTACAATACTGGATTCCGAGTCCTAATTATAAGAACTGTAATCAGCTAACTTGATTTAAATCGGTGATTCTCATTTCATAGTTTAGACTTCTTTTATGGACTACTTCTAGCATTTACCTTAAAGGTAACCCAATTATAGACAGACCAGCTCATTTTAATGGATATATATATAAACACCAACGTCAAGTTCAAGCGTATTTTTGGATAAATTAGAGCTCCTTGCGGGTAAACTGAGTAGGAAAAGAAATAAAAACCTCATATTGTGCGGCGACTGGAATATTGATACACGTAAAACTAATACTCTGACAAGTAAACTTAACTCTATACTGAATAACAATAAATTAAGAAGCCATATACAGCTACCTACTCGTCTTAACGCCTGCTTAGAATTAATAGTGAGTAATATCCCTGACGTTACACCTTACCTCCACTGTTTGGGTCTTTCTGATCACGAAACAGGAAAATCAATAGCTTTTACACTTGAAACTCATAAGGTCCAGCAAACTCCCGAATTTTGGTACAAAAAAGTTTATAGTATTAAGTGAAGAAAACATTGACAACAAGTATAAATCATACTTGTCCCAGTTGTCCTTTTCCGATGTTTTAAATAATACAAGTACAAATGAAGCTTTTAGTACATTCCACGACACAATCAAACTCTTCTATGAACTATGTTTTCCAAAAAAAAAAAGGTTAAATGTACCAATAAACCAACGAAAAATAAATGGTTGACAAAAGGTATAAAAAAATGCTGTGTAAAAAAAAGAATTCTTTATACCAAGTACCGTTTATGTAAAAACAACAAAAGACAGAACAAGGATACATACACACGCTACCCTAACATACTTCAGAAATGTATACATCAAGCACAACAAATTGACAGTCAACACTACATTGCCTCATCAAAAAACGCCTGCAAAGCCGCTTGGCACTTAATTAAAGATAAAACTAATAAAAAGCAACAGAAACCAGAAATTGATACGATAATAATTGATGACACACTATATGAAGATCCTGAACTCTGTGACATATTTAACAATTATTACATTTCTCTAACCAATATACATACGCACACCACTAACCAAATCTGCACATCTAGTTTACCTCAAAATGCTAAAAGTATTTTCTTGACACCAGTAGATGAGTTTGAAATACACAAAATAATCTCAAACCTAAAAGATACTAAATCCACGGGTTATGACGACATATGCACTAAAGTGTTAAAAAAGTGTGCTTTAAGTTTAATAGTCCCACTTACACACATTATTAACATGTCACTATCAGAGGGAAAATTTCCAGAACGACTTAAAATGTCAGTGGTTAAGCCTTAATTCCAATTTTAGCTAAGAATTTTGATAAGGTTATATACTCTAAAATAGAAACATTCGTAACATCGTGTGGCATACTTAATAATCAACAATAGAGATTTAGGAAATCAAGCTCAACTTCCCTCGCGTGCTTCTCATTAGTCAAACAAATTACACAAAACCTTGATGCTAAATCTAAAATTGCTTGTGTGTTTCTAGACATGACAAAAGCATTCGATTTTGTCTGTCACAAAACATTACTTTCAAAACTACACAATTATGGTATACGAGGATTCGCTAACGACTGGGTAAAAAGCTACTTAGAGAAACGATTGCAGAGTGTTGAAATATCAAAAATCGTACAACACCAACAAAAAACATTTAGATCTGAGTATCGTCAAAACGGCTACGGCGTTCCTCAGGGAAGTCTTCTCTCTCCCTTTCTGTTCTTGCTCTATATAAACGACCTTCCGCAAGCGGTAAATCATGAGTGCATACTTTTCGCCGATGACACAACTTTAATTGTCAAAAGCGAGAACAATAATAGCCTGGAAGTCAAAATTTAGGAAGCAATAAATAATACTAGTACATGGTTAGAACAAAACAACCTAAAAATAAATACAACGAAAACAAACATCATCCAATTTCAAACCTATAAAACTAATTTACCAGATCTTAAAATAACTTATGGAAACAATATAATCAATAACTGCAACGAGTGTGTATTCTTGGGCATCACGGTGGACAAATTTTGCAACTGGAAGCCACATATCGATAAGATCCTCTCTAGAATCGATCGTTTTGTTTTTGTACTAAAAAGAGTCAACAAATTGTCAATATACAAACAGAAATTATCACATATCATGCATATGTATCATCGATACTTCACTATGGAATTATCATGTGGGGCAATTCAGTGGATGCGGATAAGGCTTTCATAGCCCAAAAAAAATGTATTCGTGCAATGTGTGGGGTTAATAGCTTAACCAGTTGCAAGCCACTCTTTAAACGACACAAAATCTTAACCTTACCATGTTTATATATCCTGGAGATATGCGTCTTTGTAAAAAAACATTCTGATTTATTTAAAAATTTGGGGGATATGCCAAACAGCCGAACAAGGCATAAAAATAGACTGCAAGTCCCAAAGGTAACGCTGTGGGTGTGCAAAATACTCATACTGTATGTGCATAAAACTATTTAATCATCTGAGAGATTGTATAAAATAACTAGAAGGATCATTGTTCCGTAAGAAATTGTATGAAATCTTAAATGAAAAAAATTACTATAAGGTTAATGACTATTTGGAAGATAAAATAATCTATGAAATCGAATTTTATTGCATTTTAATATGAAATTATCTAAAATTCTGGTTTATTCAACAATATAATTGACTACTAACATTCACTTAATATTTAATATAATTTTGTTGACATCTTAATAGAATTAATTAATCTTGTGACATTTTTTTATTCATGTATAGTCATCATAAATTTATGTACCGTATAACCGTTGAGATATATTTCCACGCCATACATGGCAGAATATGTGGCACTTAATATTAATGTAAAACCTATTGATACCATGCTCTTAAGGAAATAAAGACTGATTTGATTTGATTTGATTTGAAATTTCGTCACTTGTCGCAAACAAAGCAACAGTCATCATCGGCCTTTACGTCTATAGTAGACGATTTATGAAGTAATGTCAGAGAGACATCCCTATGGTGGCTGTAAAGACCGATACGCGAACGACACACCATTTATATTTTTTGGGCGTGTGGAAGCCCCCTCGGGCCGTCATCCCACCGAGGTTTTCAGTGGTGCAGTGTGTCGGAATCGAACCGACTAAAACCACACGGTGTGCCGTACTGCGCCTTAAATAGCAGGGATCCGGGAACAGCTTTTATTAAGACATCCGGGCGAACGACACACCATACCATAAGCGTGATAAGATAAGTTTGCGGTTGATGACACTGAGCTGATTTAATGTCAAATAACACTACTTACATAAATACAAGATAATAAACCAAGGGTTCATTAAATTTAACTCACCAAAAAAGTCAGTTATTTCGAAGTAAAACTATAATATGAAAATAACAAAATACCAAGAAACGTACCTGCGTATGAGGGGACATATTAATATTTCAGAAACCTCAAACAGTTTCATTTCCCTGACATTCTTACCCATAAAATAGTCATATTTTTTTACGTGTCAAGGGTCAAGATGTTTTTCTGTCATGGCGTCGTTTTCATATCGTCTAGGGACCATAAATAGAATTACATCTCTGTAAAAAGTAAACATATTTTTTTGCATTATAAGGCGAAATAAATAAATTCGATTCTGGTGACAATTTTTTTGCCTGTCTTGCCAGACGGTAATATAGTTTTTTGACCAAAAAAATAAAAAACTAACTTGTATTATAACTCAGATAATAATAACAACTTAGGACAACTTACACACGGCCGTCTGATCCCAAAATAGGCAAAATCCTTGTACTATGGTAACCGACTGCTGATAAACATACTTATTTATTTCTAAATACAAACATATTAAACATATTAGATAAATTACACCCACACACGGAACAAATGATCATGCTCATGACACAATGATTTGTCCTGAGTGGGAATCGAACACACGACTTCTGACTCAGCAGTCAGGGTCACTTGACCAACAGGTTAGTTGAATAACAGATAATTTTAGATACTTTTTGGTTAGTTTTCTTTTAAAACAAAAGGGGCTCGTGGCTTAGTGGTAACCGAGTAGGTTAGCACATTACAAAGATCAGTAATACTAGCCAGGTCAGTCTAGGATGGGTGACCATTCTTAACACATTGAGACCCCTCCGTGCCTCGGAGAGCACGTTAAACCGTCGGTCCCGGGTGCCATACAAACATCTGTGGCATTCGTTACGGGTAGTTGGAGCCCTAAAAAGTCCAACAACCTGGTCTAACTATAGAACTTCGATATCGCCTAGTACTTGGGTTGTGGAGGTCTGATGGCAGTCGCTTCACGTAAATATCAAAGTTCGGCCGTATCGTAGTTTGACTGAAAGCCGACCCCAACTGAGTTCGGAAAAGGCACGGAAGATGATGATGATTTTCTTTTAAAATATATTAAAATATTGGTGTTATTGTCAATGAGTCAACCAGTAACCCCGGCCTGTGTAACCTGGTCAAAACGTCAGACAGTTCAAAATCCTCAATTATTAAACAAATGTTTTATTATTAATTTAAAAAAAATATAGTTATCGAATGACTCAGAGAATATATCGTGATGTTTTCCGTTTCGCACACTAAATCAGGCCGTACGCTTAATGTATCGACTGAAATAATATTCGCATTTCGCACTACAAACATATTTTCATGCTCCCCAACATTTTGGTGCTAGCATTTTCTTTTTTTTTCCTGGTATACCGTGGTTTCCATCTCGTTAAATTTCGTTTTAATTTGACCAAATGTTTTTTGATTTAACTATTTTCGTAAAGTTTTGATCTCATTACGATTTTTGAGGCTTCGAGAGAAGAAAACGTACTAAATATAAGACCACTGGGTGGTCCGTATTTCAGTCTAATCCTTCAAGATTTTTTCTCATGAGCGGTTAGGGTATCTAATTGAAATAAATTAATGTTAGTGAATGAAGTCTGCTATACCTCGGGGATATAAAAAAAGACGTCTCCAAGTGCAAATTATTTATTGTTAATTTTTTAGTAAAATTGACTCAATAGTATTCAGATTTCGATTTATAGATAGATTAGAGTGAGAAGAGAGAAGAGTGATCATATTTTTAAATGTTATAAAAATACAAAGATTTTGTTTTATAATAACATTAATAATATTTGGCCAAACCGCTTAAACAAGAAGTCCACAGTGTTTGTAACAAAGTCTGATGCAAATGCTCCTTTACCTCTGTATTTAACTAAATAAACACCGTTCCGACTACTTCTCGGAATACTTACTAATATCTCTTGTTTGCTGAAAAAGCTGTTTTGTTTGTTGAAAGTATACACCACAAAAACTTTCATGTAACTCAACATTTTGAGTATGGGTTTTTATTTATTTTAGACAGTACATTGTTTTAATGCCTTCTTAATAATAATGTTGCACACCAATTTGTAGTTTTTTTTTTCTGTTAACATCTCTTTTACTCGAGCTGTTTAACGGAATGAGGATTTGGAACAATTCTTGTATTAATCGATTATATACGCCCTTTGAACTGTGTACATATTCCACTTCTTATTAAGGAGCTCTCGTTCTCAACCAGGCTGTTGAAAGGATCGAGGATTTGGAACAATTCTTGTATTACTGGATTATACAAGCGCCTGTGTACATATCCGCTTCTTATCAAGAAGCTTAAGTTTCATGGCTTCTCAGACAACTCCTGTAAGTGGTTCTCATCATACTTTTCTGATACTCAACTTGAAAACTTGTAAATTCTAAAATCAAGCTAATTAAATCTCATCATTAATAGGGGTGTGATTCAAGGCTCCGTACTTGACCCTATTTTATTTGTATTGTATCGACTCAACTGTATTGTTGAGTCGGTCGGTGGCGTGGGGACACTACCAACCTCTGATGACGTCACCTCGACTATAGCCAAAATCAATATTTACTTTTCCTGGCAAGTGGTCAGATAGAAATAGGCTGACACTTAACCCCTCGAAGAGTTTGTTTATCATATGTGGGGCCGAAAATCAAGTACAAACTAAACCTAGGATCATACCTAGATGAAATTTGACGATTTGAAACTTATGTTCAGTAAAAAATGGCTAAATGTTTCACCTCCCTGAACACTTTAATATTAATTTCTGCTCTAATTAAATAAGAGAAGCATCTCCTTATAAAAAAGGAAACTGTAATTTGTCAGCTTACAATAAGTTTAAATCCGGTTTCTAGGTAAACTCCCAAGTTCCAATAAAATTTTTGTCAGCATTTTCGTCTTTGTTGCGCGTGCGGTTTGGATTATATTAAAAATAATAGCAATACATAAATATTTACTTAAAATACATTTCATAAATACGATGTTAGTTCCTTATCGTAACCACACATTGAACCTATTACAAAGGATTCCCCTGTACCCACCAAGCGATATGTGTGACCCTATTTGACCTTAGCAATAAATTTACTTGACGCGAAGACGGATTAAGTTTTTAAACAAAGAATTATCACTGATATGTCTAAATCATACTTTTTACTTTTTTTATAATTAGGTACGGTGCTTAAGAGGAAGTCAAGTCACAAAACCTTTTTTGGTGTTTTCATGATTATAACGTCATGTGTAAGAAAGCCCTTCGTATTTGGATACCTAGATTTTGTTATCAAATAATGAAAAAAAGTAAGATACATGTAATGTATATTATTGCCAAACCATACTTATTAAGTGACATTTTTTTTTTATTATTTTATGGGGATAGCGATTAAAAATGTATTTATATGATGAGCTATATATGAGCTATGGCAACGACGCTGTAAGCGGTTCACGAGAGGCGCGCAAATCTCTTGAAATTCAATGTGGCGTGACTCAACATAACAACAAAGCGTGCGGCAACAAAGAGTTGTTGATGCGCAGGCTTTTTAGAGATCCTATGACTGGATAATATCTGGACCGAGAGCCGGCTGCCTGATTAACATCTGGTCAAATTGTCGTTTGAAATGGTATTAGGAAGGTTTAATTGATTGAGGTAGAAGAGTTTAATCATTTCAATTAATCAATTTACTACCTATATAAGGAATCTTTTTAGAACATTGTCTGGTACCGGAAACGTAAAAACAATTGTTTCTTTTTTAGTTTTTACATACTTACTCTATAATTTACAATCAGAATTGAATTATTTTGTTTATTTTTAGATACATAAGTCAAACTTTAATGAAGTTTACTATTTTATGACTGATTTTATTTCATGAACATTTAATTATTTTGACAAGAAAAGATAATTAAAAAGTATAAAGAACTCTGACGTTATCATGTTGACACCCCACCGCGGTGCCTTTCTCGCTTCGAAAAACCGCGGTTATATTAAGAATATATTATCATAACCACAGCAGACGCACTATTTTTCCTCATATTATAATAGTGTTTGTTTTTAAGTTTTGCTAACCGCAACAAAACAAACTATATTAAAATGATTACAACTTCGTTTGTAAGTGGAACAGTAAAAATTATCTAACTATTCGTAAAAAAGATCTAGATTAATAGGGCTTTCCCTTTATTTTATTCTTCACAGACCATGAAAACCGTTTTTCCTAAACTATTTATTGCATGAAACTCTGCACGAGCTTAATAATTGTACTGGTGCTTTCCCAACACAAACCTGAAGAAAAAATATTTTCTACGGGTTTGTATTGGGACGGGATACGGAGACAAAGTTACATGCCTACTATCCCCCAAGTCAATAATTTCATTACAGTTGGTGGAAGTCTTGATAATACGTTCAAGTAAGAACTTTATCCAAGTTTTAATTATTATGAAGTAGACATTAAAACCAAAACCGTCCCATACTACAAGAACCGAAAGAAATTGTGCTCTATGCAATTCTAAATGAGAATCAATCCTCAATACTCAGCTTAGTAGGACATGATTGTACAACAAATCGGACAATTATGCAGTAAAAAAGTATGTCTTCGACTTTGAAAAACTGAATAAACGATAATCATAAGTAATATGTCTAAAATTTATCATTTGACCTCTGATCTAAACAAAAAATACAAATAATAATCCGGTGTATATCCTACTAAAAATAATAAAGTCCCCGGTTGGGGAAGTACTGAACGAGTTATCTCAAATGTACGTTCTATATATAAAGAGCACATAACTCCAGTCGGATCATTCAAGTAGCGCAACTACAAGAAGACAGAAATGTATTCTGTACTACTCTCAATCCTTCTCGTTGCTACCGCATCTGCGGCAAACTATGGCGGAGAATCTAGATACCGCCTTGATGGATACTCCGACTCCCAAGATATGTTTGAACCAGAATTTCCTAGATCCTGGAACTTGGATCACTATAGAGCACGTCGCCAACTTGGAAGTGTATTTTTCAATTCCGACCGCACTTCAGGAGCTAATCTCAAGCTTCCATTGACGGGTAATAGCAGAAATATGCTAAGTGCTCTTGGATCCGTCGGTTTAGATTCAAATAGACATCTTTCATCGGCATCTGGAGGACTGGCTTTTGACAATGTGTAAGTAAATCTTTCAAAATTTTCTGCAAAATCTCCTAAAAATTTCATCAATCCACTGTTGTTACCAACTAGTTGTTGTTGTTATAAAACATAGTTTTCATTCTTAACACTTCTATTTTTTTTTGCTTGCAGACGTGGACATGGCCTGTCTCTAACTGGGACACATATTCCTAATTTCGGCAACCAGCTCACAGGAGCGGGGCGCCTGAACCTCTTCCATAATCAGAACCACGACCTGAATGCTAATGCCTTCCTAACGAGAAACATGCCTACTATCCCCCAAGTCCCTAATTTCAATACAGTTGGTGGAAGTCTGGATTATATGTTCAAGTAAGTACTTTATCTAACTTATTATGTAGTAGACGTTGTTAAGACAAGCACCTAGAAAAGTTTTTTCTTATGCTTAACGTCTACACTAAACGAGAAGCAATAGGAACAGTAACATATTTTACACGTGTAAAACTGTAAAGAAGCTACAATTCTGTAGTTTTTTTTTTTTGTTTCAAATCGCGTAAAATGTACTAAACATACGCACCCAATGGTTCAAGGGTCTATAGGCTCCAATGAAATCACTGATATTTTAAAATATAACTTTGTAAGTCGATTGTTTTTATTAAATTTATAAATAAGTACTTACCCCTTTGTATATTCATATTTTATTTGAACCTAATACAAACTTCGTATATTGTAGGAAAGCGGCGGTAGCGTAATGGCTAAGGCATCGGACTTGCGATCGATTGGTTGAGTGTTCGAACCCCACCTAGTCCTAACACAAGCCTTTAGCTTACCTGGAGGGGTTAACAAGAATACTAGTAATGTGTGACCCACGTTACTAGTAGTATTAAAAAAAAATGTCTCCTTGATCAAAGTACATAATGGTTTTCGTCTTTTCAGAAACAAAATAGGAGCATCGCTAGGAGCCTCCCGCACTCCGTTCCTCCAGCGAACCGATTACTCTGCCAATGGTAATCTGAATCTCTTTAGAAATCCATCCACTTCTTTGGATTTCAACGCAGGTGTCAGTAGGTCCATCTCACCTTTCATGAAAAGTTCCTGGCAACCTAACGCTGGCTTTACGCTAAGGAAATTCTTCTAAGAAATGATTTATAATTATTTAAGCGTTGCCCTGCCTTTTTGTCATTCAAGTTGTAAAACGTCTTGTGCCATTAAAAGAATATAGAAACCAAATCGTTTATGCTTTGCATTAGTATTATTAACTGTATTGAACTGCATTTATTATATATGTATATGTACAATTCTACCCATACTGCTTAATTTGTGTATACTCGTAAGTCTTTTGTAAAATAATAAAATAAAAAAAAAATACTTTAAAACATTTTTATTATTTATTAGGAACCCGCCCCGGCTTTGCACGGGTACAAATTATACACCTAAACCTTCCTCATGAATCACTCTGTGTCATGTCTATTAGTGAAAACCGCATGAAAATCCGTTCAGTAGTTTTTCAGTTTATCGCGAACAGACAGACAGACAGACGTGGCGGAGGACTTTGTTTTATAATATGTAGTGATGATTGGCTGGATTAATATGGATTAATATTGGTTATAATAATCGTATTCCTATACCTCTATACGTCATTAATATTTAACTGTGTACGAATGACGTAATTTGATCAAGCGTCTCTTCTTTCCCTATGCGTAATGGTAGTTAGGTAAATCATTAACAAATATGTATATAATTCAATGAATATCAGTAGAACAAAACGTTTTTATTATATTGTAGTAAAACCTACTTTTTCAAATAGTTTAGATTTAAGAAAGCGGTGATCTATTTGCAGTGTGAATAAAATTTAACTCAATTCTACTAAGTCGCGACAAAATGCTTTAAAACCTTTTTCAGTTTCAGTACATTATTTAATAAGTTCGTTTAACACAAGTAGGTCAATTTTATTGTTAGATATGGATAGAGTATTATTTATATCAAGTATATAACTTTTAATATGCCTCTAATTAAAATCAAAATGTTTTTATTTGTCTTACCAGCAACTTAAACTAAATAATGGACCCTTAACAATCTGAACATGTTCTTATAGAATATATATAGAACCCCTTCATCAACTGATCAAACTACCGGCATTTTTTTTGTTTCATTGTGTGGGCGTTCGTTTCGTAATCAGATTTGTCCGAAGTCTATTTCTAAAACTTACAGACTTAATGACATAGTCTTGTTTCTTTATGGAAAACGAGTAGAGAACTTTTATACCAGTGACTGGTAAGCGCTTCTGTTGCCTAAAACGCCTGTGCAACCAAGTAATATGAAACCCCCTCGGGCCGTCACCCCACCGGGGTTTTCGGTGGGGCGGTGTGTCGGAATCGAACCGACTAAAACCACACGGTGTGCCGTACTGCGCCTTAAGTAGGAGGGATCCGGGAACAGCTTTTATTAAGACATCCTTACCCGAGTAATATGCCTACATACGTTAACCATGGAACAACATTTTAAAATTTTTCTTGAAGAATCTCGAACTCGCATGTCACAGGTATAGCTTTAAAATTTGTGCATTTGCGCGAGAGAATTGTTTTAGAACATGACTTTGCTGGTTAATAAGGTACACCAAAAGCGGGCACTAGGCCATTTGCAAAAAGTATAATATATTGATAAATACATTATTATGTTTATACTAACAAGCATATACACACAAAATTATAATTTTTCAATGGAATCCAATAAAGATGCATAATTTTAAGTTAGTTTAGTTCGTTGACGGGAAGAATAATCAAATCGAAACTGCACAACTGGGCAAATATTTCTAGGTACTCTACAGAAGACAGCGGTTAAAAACTAAACAGCGGTTTAAGAACTTATCAGTTAGGAATTGTGAGTTAATTTAGATAGCCACCGGCATAACGACCTCTCAGGTGGCCTGTATACTGATTTGCGTCAGTCTGCATTTAGGTCATGGTAATCGTCATACTACATCTCCACTGAAAAAAATGCTCAAAACATTATCAGATGCACTTTTGATCGATCTCAGTATACTTTTTATTACCAATAATTGAAACTTTGGCAGCTAACCCAGCACTGATTGCCGCCACTGAGCTCGAGACTTCCCTTTGCTTGATATCGTACTTTCTACCATGAATATTGAAGCTCGCAGCTCTGTCTTATGTCGTAAGATGGGGCTCTGTCACATTAATAACATTTATTTAAATTTTATTCAGATTTGATATATTGTGTTTTTTTAAAAGATTTAATAACAATTTCCCACAAAACCGTGTAATCGGTTTGACTATGGAACGAGCCTCTATTTTTTTTTCTTTTTTATATTAAAGGGGGCAAACGAGCAGACGGGTCACCTGATGGTTCTATAAATCTATGTATCACTTGTTATTTACTAGCGACCCGCCCCACCTTGGCACGGGTGTAATGCAGATACTAATGTGGTGAACAATTATCGTCATATGATTATACAAATTAACACAAAACAATATTAAACTATACTTATAAACCTTCCTCTTGAATCGATCTATCTAAGTACCTAAGCGTACAAACGGCGGAAGCGACTTTGTTTTATACTATGTAAAGATTATATTTACTATTGTTACAAAGGTGATATTTATTAGGTTTACACAGGTCAGACACTAGACACTTAGTTACTAGAGCTATTAGAACTAACGATTCATTACCCTTTTCTTAAAATTATGTTACTATCTTACATATAAATTTTTAGTTCAAACAAACAAGCATACACCCAATGAGATTGAAACCGATATAGGCTTTGGCAACACCAGCAGTAGGTCCCACTTACGCATTTCTGGGAAGTTAAAAACCTTTTATATCCTTTATTAGGAACCCAATTAACTAACTAAGAAAAACTATGACAAGACAGATAATTTTCAAGTAGGACGCGACCATTCCGTGATGATTAAAAGTACCCTCTATTTTGGCAAAAAACATAAGGAAACAAAAGACCTCCAAACATTTTGAGGTTTTTCACCGCTTCCAAACTTAGGATCATCGATAATCTAAAAAGTTTAAGGTGAAGACCTTGTGACTTTAAAAAAGTAGCATTAGCTCTTTACCGTTGTACTGTTTTTTATCGTACTCAAATCAGTCATGGTATTCTCGCATTTTAACAAAGTGCATTTCTGTTCGGTAATTTTTTGTAAAAAGTGGAAATAAAAATCGTTTATGATAACACTCCACTTAGCTTAATGACCTCATAAAATAATGGTTAGAATATGGTTTAGAATTTAATTAGTTACTGCAGTCAAAACTATATAAAAATTAATGTTCAAAATTAAGAATCCATATGAAATCTAAATGCCATGAAAGTGTTCTATAATAGAACTTTCGAGACCTTGGCGCAGTTTTATTCACTGGATATTGATCAAGGAAATAAAATCGCGTAGAAGTCTTAAACGTAAAGCCATTAAAATGAAAACACAAATTAATATTCTTACAGTCACGCCAACATTCCAAAAAATATATACTTACAAAAATAAAGCCAGTTTTACAAATCTCTCTTTAATATTTATATGCTAAATACATTGTTTTTACAATACGGTACAGTGAATAAACCTTTTGATTAAAGGATTTCAGCATTCAATGAGCCGCAAATTACAATCGTAACAGATATGGCACATAACAGATACTGAATGCCATCTAGAAGTGTTAACCCTTAATAATCAAATTTTATAAACTTAAGGCTAACAAGTATACAGAATTCCTTTATGGTAAGGGACTAACATAAACGCTGCAACATCGCTACTACTTCACTCTTAATTTGAGAAGGATTTAGTTCATTAATTGTAGTGGAATACGAAGAAGATTACTCACCTCCATCATCAACCTCATATTACCGTCACAATTACATCCAAATTACCGCTCCAGAAGATGAGTACGTACCACATACTACTATACACACATAGTACTAGAGAATTTAGTAATATATTTTCAGAGTAATTGTCTGTAAAAACCTGTTACGAACGCTAGAAATGTTATGAATGCCTATATTTTAGAAATCGACATTTATTTAGCTCTTGATTAACCAAGATAGTGGATAAATTGATTATTACTATTACTTTAATATAGTAGTCATTTGAGCGTCTATTTATATTTTAGAACAATATATTCTCCTTACATTTCATTTACGCTTATAAGCAATGTAACCAGAACCATTGTGTGAGTGTACATTGCCTGTTCTTCTCTATAGGATCTACGCATTGGAACAGGCAACTAGCTTCACGACTGACTTAGTCTAACTGACTCCTACTCCTGACAATTCAAAAATACGTAGAATTGGTTTAATTGGAATAAATGGTTGTGATTTGATTGCATCCACTCCACAGTGCTACTATTTTATACATTCTAGTAGTTTTGGTATATAACAGTTTACTAGTCAAAATGAATTCTTTAGGGTTAAATTGATAAAAACTAGTGATTAATAGATAAGGCTCATTTCGTTTTTTATTTGATCTTTTGCTTTTTTTTTTTCTTGTATACATGTTCTTTGTTTAAATATGTCTTGTATGCGTCTAATGTTTGTGCAAGATAAAAGGATTTTCTTTCTTCTTCTTTCTCTTTCTGATTAAGCAGAAAATAGCAATTATCTGGAGCTACTCGAGTTGCGAGTATTGGTAGCCACCATTACACCACATTGGTAGAAACCCTTCACCTTTACGCTGACCGTGCTTTAATTTACTACTTTCCTTAAATAATAAATTACATTTGAACTCAAGATTTGTAACAGTAATTATCAAAGGACTGGAGTTAGCGAAGACTATCAATTTACGATCCTGCGATACCTATATCCAACGGATCCCGATCCAATTGATCAATTAATTTCTACAACAACCGTTTCTAGTTAAAATAAAACTACATGGAGCAGCAAAACATTGATTCAGAACATTATCAGACGATCTCAGCCTCGGAAAATTATTGTGGAAATATCTCCAGAGTGGAGTAAACACTGATGTGTAGGCACGAAATGTTAAGATAAACAAAACAAAAGATTTTGAAACTTATTATTTTCAATTTGTTTGTCGTTCATTTTCTACGAAGAATTTTCTTGAACGCTCGTGGCTAAGTGGTAACCGAGTAGGTTAACACATTACAAAGTTAAGTAATGCTAGCCAGGTCAGTCTAGGATGGGTGACCATTCTTAACACATTGAGACCCTCCGTGCCTCGGAGAGCACGTTAAACCGTCGGTCCCGGGTGCCATACAAACATCTGTGGCATTCGTTACGGGTAGTTGGATCCCTAAAAAGTCCGACAACCTGGTCTAACTACGGAACTTCGATATCACCTAGTACTTGGGTTGTGGAGGTCTGATGGCAGTCGCTTCACGTAAAATATCAAAGTTCGTATCGTAGTTAGATTGAAAGCCTAAATGATTTCATGTACACCTTTACAATAATTTTACTTAGTTATATTGCTAATCGCTATTGTACATATCGCACTGCTATTACGAGACTGTATCAACTCAAAATAGGGTAAATTTGAGATAACTCATTTTTCATACGTAAATATCAATTCCCTACGCGTCAATAAATATAAAATTATAATAATAAATTGTAATAAGCCAAATTTTTAAACAAAACAACTAAAAATAATTCATATTTTTTTTTAATTTGTTCAGACAATAGAGTATTAACTCGAAAATTGGAAATAACTTGATAACCTGCAATCTTTTAAATAATTCATTAATACAGAAATCCCTTAATTTTATCAATAATCTATATACAGTGGTCACTTTTTATAATCTTTAACAGGAAGCGAGTAATCAGTTTTCTGTCGTTTCTGAAAAGAGCTTCATTTTGAGTTGATACACTCGTGTAATAGCACTGCGATATGTTTATTAAAATTTTCATACTATTTATATTTAGCGTAAAACACATGTAGTTAATGATTTCCTGAAGTTTTTATTGTAGAATGAGGATAATTTGCCAAATTAGACGGGCCAATAAATAGAAAACAAATCGCAGAAAAGTACTTCCCCGGCTCCTCTTCTATCAATTTTAAATGTAAATTACCTCGTATCGAAGATCTTCTTAAAATTAAATATCAAACTACGTTCATATCAGTGTCTCGGGTTAAAGGTACTATGATATTTTAAATTTGAACTAAATTATTATAATTTTTTTTTGTATATTATTGCATCATGGTGTAGTAAGTATATAGCAAGTACTAAATTCCTATGAACTTTATTTGGTGGGTATTAGTTCTAAAAAGTGTTTTTTATTGATTTATTATTAACTGCATACATAATATATTGTTATAATATCAAATATATTGTTGACTATGATCTTGTATTCTAGATCTTATTTTCAATTAAATTTCATTATTATTGAAAACAGTTTCTTTATAGTAGAAAGCACGAACAGCTTAACACGTTCAAAGTGGTGACAAGAATTCTAATGAAGTTTAGCTATGCTTACGTACCTTTATTGTGTCAGTTTCTTAATTACAATTTAAGTTTTCTTCCTTACTATACAATAAGTTAACTAACTTAATTATATATAAAAATACGAAAAAATTAACAACTAAATAACAAACACGTGAACTGCCAGAAACCTTCATTACTAATACCCCCTTTAATGATTTTAAACTATGCTTACAGTAAATGGAGATCAATGAACTAAATGCCTAAATTCAACAAAGCATTGGTTAAATCGAACTTGAATTTCTATTACGTCTCTGTGGTGAGTAGAATCACCTGAACTAATGATAATTATGAAGAGTTACGAGTCTTTTTTATAGTTCTTGTTATTGTTTCTAGCAGCAAAAGAACGTGGAAGGCCAAATAAAATAGGTTTGGCGACTTAATCACTTAGACTGGACAGAGGGTCCTTCGTTTTGGAGGGTCATAACATCCATCCCACAGTGATGACCCCGACGTGATCTGAACACGCAACCTTCTGTGGCGGAACCGCTATGCTAGTTGTACGTAGGTATAGTGTATTGTAAAATATCTTTTACCAAGAGATGGCTGGATTGACGTTTAAGCTGAAGATTTACTGGTAATGTAGTTGACGAAGCGACCCTCTCATCTTCGTCTCCTTTTTATTTATTGACTAAAGTTTTCAATGCGCTATATTTACATACCCTCACATAAAAACAAATATATCCTTCAGGTAAAATATAACACCTAATATCTGTATACTCGTCAGCTTTTGTACCCGACATTCAATAGCGCCAAACTCCATTTTGCAACAAATTAATGCCCACGTCCCTCCATCAACGCCATCTCCGTACATTATCAGAAAAGGAAACATCTAAGCCTTTTTCTTTGACTAAAAGGTCGTATAAAAATATCGCTACAACACGCCACTGTACCTTCACACTTCTTATAACTCGATATTTAAACATCCCTTCAAAAATAAGGTCTATTTTCAGTTGATATTTTTAGGAAGATGGTTCTGTATACGCTGGACGATTCGATATCGCACTAAATAAAAAAACCTTTAACGTCACGATAAAAATCCGCAACAAAGCCAAAAAGGTCCGCGATTTTCCAAACATTTACACCACGAATGTGACCCCTATTACGCAGATATAAGGATCACCTAAAATGTTACGTAAGCCCAAATAAGAAAGTAGTTCAAGAGACGACTGAAACTTCCAATGAAATAATTTTAATAACAATGAATAACATTTAAAAATGGAATACATTTACATTTTTTTCCAGCGCCATTTATGATTTCCCGGTATTGTATATCATTTTTATGTTTCACTGCACATTGTGTACAAAAAAAAAATTGAATTACTACCAATAGCAGCCAAAGTTGAGGCCAACATCAATTCAATTATATTTTACAGTTATTCTTTTAAGTTACTGCTGATTTTATAGGCAAATAAAGTTTTTTTTTTAATTTAAGTATTGAGTTATTGGCAAAGAAATTCTATACAAATAAATTAACAAACTGTTGGGTACTTGAGGCCACGTATAAAAAACTGCAATGTTTATAACGTGGTGTATTTAAACTGGGAGCGAAACTCAACATTAATTAAGAACTTTTCAACTTATTCAGAAATAAATTTTATATGCAACTATGCGAAATAGGATTAAACTTTCATATCTACAAACTTTACAGACTTAGTAAAAGTCTAATTAAAGTATTACGGGATTTACCGGCTCTGTAGCGACGGTATAAATAACGAATTAAAATAGTTTCATGACAAAATTATTATCCACTGGCGACATCTCGACTGTAAATTATGTGACACCTAATAAGTGCAGGAATATATCAAGTGAAACGTTAAATTATAAGATATCTTATTCGTTCATGGGTCTCGCAACCACCGAACCCTCATATCTTGCCCTTTAACGTCTCATCATCCCACTCAACCCCAAAACAATTTCAAAGACTCATTGGACCCTTCTTTATAATCTAGTCGATATACACTTACAGAGAAAAAAGCAATTTTGAAATTAGCCTCATGGCTTCGCCAGTATGCTATTAGGATAAATATGCTAATATGGAATAGTGGAGCCTACCCTTGCCAAACATGAGGAAGATAAAGAGAAAAATCGAAGAAGAGTATTTTCATAATTGTGTATTGATTGATTACATGAATGGGTTCATGTAGTATTTACTTTTAATTGTTTACGGTTATTTATTTTAAAGTTTCAGGAGAGTTCAATAATAATATTATTTCTATATAATTTATAGTTTACTAATAACTAAAACCACACGTTGTTCTGTCACTGGTTAGTAAAGAATTATTCGAACCCCGAAGGCATACTAACCTGAGAAAACTACAGATAGTCTCAGTCGGAAGTAGGAACCTTTCTCAGGCCGTGTGACGTGGTAAGACAAGCAACCAAGGCGTCTCCCTAGCGAATTCTTAGTAGCGAGCTTTGCAGTAGAGTGATGTTAAGGTGGACTGGCAAATTTAGTTGGGCAGAAGCCAACAAAATGCAGTATTCATTCATGAACTTGGAGACCATGCTAGAAAACCAGAATGCTGATTGATTTACTCATCGTCTAATCAGTTTTCTTAGTCACTTCTGTTCAAGGCAAACTTAAATCATTCTGACACGTTCTTCTCATTTATAAACAAATCCTGTGCTTGTACTCTCTGTTAGGTTTCATAACATGAAAAATCAGCTCCTAAACTATATAAATGTAAGCTACTATAGCGATCATAAGGTAGCAAGTATACTATATAGCTCCAATCCAATCCTATAAGGGCATGTACGTAAAACGGTCCTCTATTGAAATCTGGCAAAGGGCTTAAAGGCTATTTATTTTGATCTCAAGTGACATTCCCTAAATCGTTGGTGAAATTTGTAATTTTTAGACCTTCTCTCTAAGATAAATCGTCCCTAAAGGTTGCTTTTGAAACAATTTGGGTTGTCGCCTCTGTATATGGATTGATTAATTCTATTGCTATTAGATGAATGGCACAATAGTTTAGGTATTCATCTCAGTATTGTAGGTTCGATCATATTTGTGTTCACAGATTGTGGATTTGAATCTACGGTGCGGTGTGAAATTCACCTTGTCCCTAGAATTATTTTGGAGTTAGTTTAGTTTTACGAAAAAAAAAATCTAAGTCACAAAAAAACATATGAAACTACAGACATACTTAACTGACTTCAAAACACAGGAAGTTTTCAATTACATAGGTACTAAATAACAAAAATATAATAAACATGGCCACCATTCGTTAGTTACTTGTAAATGCTCGATTTTCAGCAGCAGTTAATTATAATAACAAAAGTCAACGCATGACTCACTGGGTAGCTTTCAAAATGGGTAAAGTTTTAAACAAATGTTTGAAACAAATCCATCTGCGAATTTTATTGAGGGAAACAATTGGAAATGAAACTTGAATTGCCAAACGCTTTCGTTTTAAATGACCTTTTAGGCGATTAACTGGGCTGCTAGGGGTGGCTCTGGATATTATATTAAATCCCTCGTGAGAATAATTCTTTTGCAGGCGACAGGTTTATTTAATGTTTAATATAACACGGCTTTACTAACGAATATTGCTGATTTTAACTTATGCGACTTGTTGCATATACTATTTATTAAGTACTTTAGAAAAGAAAATATTGTATGTAGTATTTGTCCTATGTCGTGTTTTGATTTAGAAATTTTCCATAAACTTAGTCAATTGTAACACAGATATTACTTCTTTCAAACAACAACTCACAGTTAGAATTACAAGAACATCAACCTACCTACAAGAGATTGGGGAGGGCGCCAAAAATATTACTCCACACTCCGCTTCACCATAACTACATACATAAGGTTGTCAACCTGCGAGTACAGTATTTGCAAGTGTTGAAAGCCATGGATGACTGCATTGATGCGGTAAATACCTGTGACTTATTTTGGAGAAAAAAATCAAGTCGGTAAAAAAATAAATATACCCACTCAATTAATGAATATACCTAAAATATTCCTACAATATTTTCTTGAAGGCCCTACGTAAATATGGCTATTAGATTAGTGAAAACCTTTACTTTAGTAATGGACTCATTTAAAAAGCATCGCCATTACTTTCCGAGCAAGGATTAATGGAAACTGGGATCCGAATGGAGGTTGAGAAAATGCTTTAGAGGAATCTCGTTATGTTTATACAAAATGTAGATATTTTGTTAAAAGGTCATAATCGATGTATGGTACGTATACCATAACGCCTTTTTCCCTTAAAGGCATAGGTAAATAATAAAAAGGTTAAATGGTATTGCGAAGAGCTCCTTCTGTACTGGTACTATTATGTATTCTGTGGCAATACGTTCAAGTAGCTAGGTACCGGCGGGGGGAGCACCTGCACCCGAACACAAAAACTCAAAAGAATTTGTAAAGAACATAAAACAGGACAAATAAATAATACGTCAGAACCAAAACAGTAATAAAGTGTTCCTAGCCAATTACGTACAGTTCATATTGGAGGGCATTTACGTGATCACGTATTTAATAGACATTACATACCTTTGATTTACCTGACGTTTCAACCAGTTTTCACTGGCCGTCGTCACAGACTGAGTCATCGAATCCGTGAAGTAAAAGGTTCTTCACCCGCACCCACAATTTGCTTACAGAATAGTGATATTATTATGAAAATACTATTAGCGAAGATGTCGTGTAACATACACACAAAATACAGGCGAATTGAAAATCCCTTCCTTTTTTTATATGTCACCTGTTTCCCTATTTTTGGACACAGTGGATGACTCAACCATCTAAATACGTAGTGGTTAACAAGTAGTTGCACATATATTATTATATATTTCCCGGTCATCATTAAAAAAATAAAACGTTGTATTGTTCTTAAAGTAGTTTATTTACAATGCAAATAATGCATTTATGATCGATACTGTTTTTGATTGACATTTTCCTACCGTAATTTATAAAGCATGTTCAACGTTTCTGATAAAATTTTAGGTTAACATTCAACTTATACAATATTAGAGGAAGGATCTGCTAAACATGAGTACGTAAAATAGAATCTTAGAAAGATCTGCCAAAAGTGAGTCCAAAGCTAGGTTTCCAACCACTGTTCATGAATGGAGTCTCAAACTTCTTTATGCCGGCGCTAAAATCCACAGACGTGGTGATGCTGCGGAAAAGGTTGAGGTTACCCATTGCTGAGTAGTCCTTACGCTCTATGAATGGAGTATGTGCCCAGGGAAGCACCGATCTTATTCCTGAAATTAATAGAATTGGTTATTCAAGAACATTATGTGTAAATCAATTAGCAATCCTCGTAGAATAATTTTAAAAAATTGTACTAACTTGAATGTGTAGTCGACTCCTCCACCAACAGTGTTAAAGTTGGGCACCTGGGGGATGTTGGGCATGTTCTTGGAGACGAAAGCATTGGCGCCAATGTTATGGTTGTCGTTGTGCACCTGTCAGCTTAGAGCCGAAACCAGGAATCGTCTTTCATGACTGATACACCGTGGCCGTTGCTAGAAAATATGTTTAAAAACAGAATATAGAAAACAATTGTATGCCTTTGTCTGTCTGAAACCATTCATGTTTGAGAAGCGAAAACGAAACGTAAAGTCTATGTCACCCATTTTCGATTTTAGATAGACAATGACTTTTCAATGATTTTAGATAGATAATATTGGATCGACCTTGTGGAGTGAATGGCAGGAAGAGTTTTTAAATATAAAACTATAAACATTACTTGCACATTATCTAAAGCCAAGCCAAAGCCTTTCGAAGACGTGTTCATCTTGTTATCTAAGCCAAAACTTTCAAGAGCGCTCAAAACATTCTTGTCGTTACCAACAATCGGGATCTTGGCACCAAGTCCAGTACTTCCGTCACTATTGAGCGAGAGACTAGCCTGTGCTTGACGACGTACTCTTGCACTTGCCAAGTATCCTGGATGCTGGTACTCGAAATCCTGGTCTACATATTCTGGGTATCTGTATTCTTCGTCGAATCTGTATGGGACTTCTTCCCATGGTACGTGTCGTGCGCTTACACCTACCAGCAAAAACGTGGCCACGAGTAAATTTATTGGGTACATTTTACTTGGACTTTCTGGTGTAAAGGACAAGTCGTTCTTGTTAACTTCTGTTGTGGAATAAAATGATCTAAAATCACACTGCCTTATATGAGAAATGTAGTATCGACAAAGAATCCCGGTCACTGGGCAACAGGAGTAAAATGTAATGTCCTGCTATCAAGCGTGTTTTAAAGAGCAATAGGTTATCAACTACAGTAGCGTTCATCAGAGTTGTAATGCATATGTATGTTAGTTTAATGTCTAATACTCCACCGTTACAAGGGAACTACCTACTTAAACTCCATCAAAGTATGAACATGCCCGTTAATTATTTTGCATGCATCTCGTATGTGCATATATGTTCACTGATTCAAAAGGCAGAAACTTTACTTCAGCAGTAACGTGTAGGCAAAAAAAATATTTGTTATTGTAGTAGAATTAGTTACAAGAAAAAAAACTTGATACCTAACAGTTAGCAGTATTTGCTGTCAGTTCTGCACACAGGTGGGAACTAGTTTTGTAGCAAATTTAAATTAATAGTAGGCCTAACAAATTTGAGTGTATACTGTTGTTTTTATCTAAAAAGATCCATATAAATTTGTAAAAACATTCCAACCCAAAGGGCGGCATAACTGGTAGTAACATTTAAAATATAACATGTCATAATTTGACTTGATATCATATCTTCTAATAGATTAACGCGATTTGGTCCCACTAAGCCTATGATAAAGAACTTATATTTGAAATCCCTTTACTTTTATATCTTATATTAATTCTTAAATAGAGTCCATTTTAAGCTCGCGATACTTTTAAGGCTATTTTTTTTTTAACTGTGCAAAACCTTGTATTATGACAGTATGAGCTTACAATTCATACGAGAGTTTCTTCACCATCCCTTGTTTGTAGGTATGATTTATGCTTTTGATGGCAACTATCAAAATCCATGGTGTTAGACAAAACAATATAATGAATACATCAGGCACTAGAATTAATTAAAAATTAATACCGTTTTGCTACTTCGGGAAATTAAAAATTATATTTTTCATAAAAAGTTTCAACCAATGTTATAGAGGCACGTTAAAGGCTTGATGAGTCAGAGATAACTTTTCCTAGCACGTGACAACATACAACGTGGATATACTAATAATAGCTACTCCGGAGATTAGTAGGATAATTATCTCACACATGTTGAACTGTGAAATCATTCCTCTGATAACCTTATTAAATTAATTTTAACTGTGATAAAAGTGTATTAACTCTATCGCTTTGGAACCGGGGAATCCTTTCTTCAGATAACATCTCGTATAAAAAGCTTTCAAAACTAAGAGCATATCATTCTACAGTCAATCGTCTTCTCCATAACAATCTTAACTTCTGCAAAAACCAAAATGTTCTGTATAAAGTTTTTCATGGCAACTGTCTTGCTTGTAGGAGCAAGTGCTATGCACATACAGTGGGAAGAAGAGCCAGTTGGAATAAATGAACTGTACGGATATCCAGCAAATGATGTCGAACAGGACTTTGAGTATCAACATCCCAGCTACCTAGCAAGAATTAGGGCACGTCGTCAAGCACAAGGCAGTCTCACTCTCAATGGTGATGGAAGTGCTGGACTCGGTGCCAAGGTTCCACTTGTTGATAACGATAAGAATATTTTGAGTGCAATCGGAAGTGTAAACCTTGACGACAAGATGAAAATGGCTTCAAACGGCTTTGGCTTGGCTTATGATAATGCGTAAGTATTTTTTTTTTCCAAAATTTTATCTCTTCGATGATTCCATTTCGATTACAGTTTTTATTAATAATCATAATATATGACTTTTCAGCAATGGTCACGGTTTATCGGTAATGAAGGAGACAATACCCGGGTTTGGCTCCAAGCTGACAGGTGCTGGCCACGCAACGCTGTTCAACAATGACAAACACAACATCGGTGCGAATGCCTTTGTCTCGAGGAATATGCCCAACATTCCTAACGTTCCCAACTTCAACACTGTTGGTGGAGGACTTGACTACACATACAAGTAAGTATACTTTCTAAAATTAATGGACTTTAAACTGGCATGTATATAACCATTTGAAGTGTAGTTAAAATTACATATTCTTAGTTTTTCGGTATAGTGACATGAGAAATGTCGGATATTTTCAACTTTACTATCTCCGCTTTTGAAAATTAATAAATTTATTTAACTGTCAATTTCAGTAACAAGATCGGCGCTTCCCTCGGCATGGCAAATACTCCGTTCCTGCAGCGGAGGGATTACTCGGCGATGGGAAACCTAAACGTGTTCCGTAGCCCCACCAGTACTGTGGACTTTAACGCCGGCTTCAAGAAGTTTGACTCTCCCTTCATGAGCAGTGGTTGGAAACCTAACTTTGGACTCACCTTTGGCAGATCTTTCTAAGAGTCTATTTAAATGTAACTTTTAAATTGCTTCCAATGTGTTATCATTCATCAGTATATATATCATCAGGATATTATAATATAGTCATCATGTTATTTACATTTCTACGAGATTTCAGTATTGTATCATTTTCAGTGCCATTTGTAAATTCATTTCAATAAAATTATTTAATTAATGACATGTTTCGTTTTTACTTTCGCGAACCGGTATACCGCATGAACACAAACACTTAAAACACACGCGACTGCGTTCCTATTAAATTTAACGACTACATTACTGTAAACGAACTAAAGTTTGGCTTTTTAATTCCTGATACTATATGATGTTCCTATTAAATACTATTACTGCATTAGTATGAACGGACTACGATTTGCCTTTTTCATAATTTGCTTATATGTGATACGATTTTCTATTTAAATCAACTGCAAAATGAATAATTTTTCACGAGACTTCTTGACTTTGTGAACGAGCAATACTGACGCCCAAAAATGATCGAATGATGGTGATGTCCGCTTGATCATTTTTGGGCGTAAATTTTTCCTATAAACCAAAGCATGTTAAAAAAAAATTCGGAGGTGAGGTGGTACACTCTTCTATAAATACAGTTCTTGACCCAACTGTTACTACAACCGATTCTGTAGAGTTTCTTAACTCTCTTTCTGTATCCGGGCCCGTACATAGCTTTGCGCTGAAAGTGGGTATTCTGATTATGTTGCCGACACACAACACATCTGTATAAAGCTGTATAAAGAAACACTACATAAAGTGGTGTCGCTGTTGTTGTGGGGAAACAATATTATTGACGCTGAAATTCTGACGGGCTGTGAAGCCGGTGAAATGGTTTTCATATCGCGCATGCCAATTCAAACGAGTGCAGTTTCCCGTGAGCATGCTTCGTCTTGATCATCAGATTGCAAAGAACTTGCTACGAGCTGCCGACGTTGACGTCAGGACAAATTTTCCGTGAACAACTTATGCTACAAACCCAAAATGTGTCCTTATTGTTCCTAGGGAAGTCATTTTTTCCTCCAAATAAAGCTCTAAGTCAATCACCAGTAGTTTCGATTTCTGCGAGGAGAAAAAAAACTAGCTTTTTTATAATATGTATGTAATATATGTATAATATGTTTATGTTATGTTTTATAATATATGTATAATATATACTTTTTCCTCGAGTCAGTTAAGCGTTGCAAGGCCTTTTTGGTTCTGTGTCAAGGGTTCCGTACGTCTGAGTGAAAAACCCGTAAAGGATCATTTGTGCGATTCTCTGTTAATCTCTGTTAAAAGCCAATTTGCTCCGAATCTACTAGACCGATTAAGTTGAAATTTGATAAATACATATATTATCAATTCCTGTGACTCAAAAACATACATACAATGTAAATACATGATTTTTTAATAAAAAGTATAGTAGAATATAAGGTGCATACAGGGTGTAAGTGACAACTTATAAAACTGTATAGGTACCGAATCCTGAAATAGTGTATTCATGATATAGTGACTATCATTCTGAGTGGAAAATCATTGGAAATTTCTGCCGGAAAATGCATAATCATTTTTTTGTTTTTGCTTAAAAGTGACATCACAGAACATTTTACCCAATAAAAATCAGTAAATACCCCATCGGCCAAAAACTGCAATGTAATCAAATAAACAACATTTATGCAATCAGCTGCTGCGACGGCGCTGGACGCTGAAGGTTACATTGCGTAGCGTAAAATCAAACTATTGACTGTAAATCTTTAATCTCGCATTTTTAAGATGAACTGACTTTTGCATTGTGATAAGTATCCCAAGAAAGACGCTGAATAAGGGGTCATTGTTTTTGGCCAAATTAGAAAATTAAAACTAATAGTCTCAAACTGTACATTGTGCTATATCAAATGAAAGACATCGTTGTGGGAATTTCAAATATTATTATTTTATCTCTAATATATTTCAAAACTAACAATTTTAAAGTTACTTAAGAAAATACATAAAAGTTTACCATTTCTCCCCCCTATCTCGGCAACTAATGACCCTAAAATGTTTAAAAAAATACAGCTTCACTCTTGACTTACAGTTTACAGAAAAACCTATTATTGTGCGTACAAACTTGCATTTGCAGTTGAAATGTATGGCAGAACATGTCCTTCAACTACAATGTTAAACTTGTTCTTTTCATAAAATATTGTTAGATGCATATTCATTGTACCTGACCCTCTGCACGCGAGTTCAACTCGCACTTGGCTGGTGTTTCTTTATTAAACCTCAAAAGAGTACCTATGTTCCGTTGAGACTTGTATAAAATAACAACTTGTAACGTCCGGCGTCCGCGTGCACAGAAATAACTAATTCACTCGCGTAGATCCACGATCTCATGAGGATATTGCTACGTATTATTAAAATGTGTAGGTAACTAATATACTAAGCGTAAGGCTGTTCTCTCATTCTTTTTACTTTTCTTGCTTTTAGCTTTAAAGAAATTTACATGGAACTATTTATTTGATAGAGGATTAGTATCAAGGTACGATTGCATCATCTTTTGCTGCTAACCGTGTTTTCATTGACCAATTTGAACAAAAAAATTATTGTCACCTAACTATAATAGTTAGATAATTATATAATATGAGGAAATGATGAATACTGTTAACATGTAGTATTGTACATTATTTTATGTCTCATCAATAGTTTTCACAACGCACGCCCAATAATGACTTTTATCAGCAAATTTTAACAACTGGGATTACACTAACTTTTAAACTTTCGCGTTCCATGATAATATAATTATGTTGACGAGAATAATTACTAAACAGTCATAGGAAAATAATAGAGAGTCAGTATCTGACACGTCAGGCAAATAAAAGATATATAACAACTTTTTGTATACGTGTTCGCGTTAATATAACTATGTCACCATAACTATGTCACCTTGATCTGAAATTTTTTTAATAAAATATAGCCTATGTTGGTGGCTGATAATCTATTGGTGAAAGAATTTTTTTTTTAATCAGTCCGTTTTTTTAATTCAACTGCGTTTATGGTAACTGCTCCGCTCTTATGGGTCGTAGCGTGATGTCCAAACCCCATAACTTTCCTCAATGAACACTGTATCCAACACAAAAAGATTAGTGCGTTTAAACAAAGAAACATTCAAACAAAAATCTCTTCAGCTTTATTATATTATTAGGATAAATAAACATTGCTTTGTTCCGTTATCTATAAACTGTTTGTAAATAATGTTTAATAAGTTTAGTACTACGATGACGTGTTTAGATTAAGTTTTAACCGTCGTGGGTTTTTTCAAAATTTTTAATTTTGGTTTTATTTCAGACTTTTTAGAGAGCATGTAGGTATTATGTACATATCGATATATATATCATTGAAGAGTTTCAGTATCCACCTCTTGGCTTCCTCATCAGATCAGTTTAAGTTGTCAATTTATAGTATTGACATGTAAACCACATACAACTGCAAAATTTCAAACTCACAGGACGATCCAACTTAGCAAAAACCAGCAAAAACTCAATTTTTGGAGATAAATTACAACATTGGTTTGCACAAACAAATGTTTACTGCAGCGCCCCCTAGTGAGTTACCAACATTGGTTTTGCACAAACACACATACATCTCTCACCCTAAACGCATATACCTTCTCCATGCCCTTGTGGGTAACAAATCAAATGAGCCCAGACTCGATGGTTTTACTAGTGACCATTAAGGAGTTCCACTATATTCCTTTTGGCTCCATCATCAGACCCTCGCTACTATGCGTAATCAAAGGGGCTCGTAAAAACCAATCTAACGAGCCCAAACACAAAGGGTTTGCTAGTAGCCATTGAAGAGTCGCAGTATCCACCTCTTGGCTTCCTCATCAGATGAGCTTAAAGTTGCCAGTTTATAGTATTGACATGTAAACCACATATAACTGCAAAGTTTCAAACTGACAGGACGATCCAACTCGGCAAAAACGAGCCAAAACTCTATATGTGAGATAAACAAATGTTTACTGCAGCGCCCCCTAGTGAGTAACCACCGTAACACCCAGCTACAAACCAGCACCAATCAACCACAAACCCATTACTGAAAACTGCATCAAAATCGGACTATTACTGTTGGAGATAAATGGCAACATTGGTTTGCACAAACACACAAACATCTCTCACCCTAAACGCATATACCCTCTCCGTGCCGTCGTGGGTAAAAATAGGATATATCAGCAATAACATCCACTTTGTCATCATCAAAATAAGCATACGGCTCGCCTGATAATAAGCGGTTACCGTAGCTTATGGAGGCTTGCAATTGCCGATCCTTTACAAACCTGTACACTCTTTTCTTGAAGAATCCTATATTGTAGTTCCTCGGAAAAACCTCGACAGGGAGCTCATTCCACAGCCGGAGGTTCGTGGGAGGATATTTCTCTGGAACCGTAGTGTGATGATATAGGTTACAACATAAGAACATTACCCTGCCGGTGGTGAGCGTTACGATGGTAGAATCCAGCCGTAGGCATCATCATAACTAGTTTCTCGGAACACAACCTATTATACAACTGGCAGAACACCCATACGAATGCAACGTTTCTTCTGAATCTTAAAGGTTCAATATCGTTGATGTGTTTGGGATCGTCGACTACATAAAGTAACTAAGAAAATAAATCGTTTTAAAATAAAAGTATTTATTCGAATTTATTTACAATTAAACTAAAACTATGCACCTGCAATACTGAAATATAGTAATATAATAAATAACATGACGGCAGTACCAAAAAGCTATCTAAATCTTTTTATTTGCGCCGGCAAATTTTCTTTACGGTAAAACTGTAAAAATGTAACATCCTAGAAAGATTTGCCAAAGGTGAGTCCAAAGTTAGGTTTCCAGCCACTATTCATGAAGGGAGAGTCAAACTTCTTGAAGCCGGCGCTGAAGTCTACAGTACTGGTGGGGCTGCGGAACACGTTTAAGTTTCCCATAGCTGAGTAATCCTTGCGCTGCAAGAACGGAGTGTGCGCCATACCCAGGGAAGCACCGATTTTGTTACTGGAATTGACCATTGAATAAATTTTATTTGTAGGAATCAAAGGTTTGCATTTGTGTTTCACTACTGGGTACCGAGTAAACTGTCAGTGGGTGGTTTGGAAAGTAAATTTTGAAACTATTTAGTATTTTAAATTAACTTAATCATCGGGTGATGATTCAGTTAATTTTCCGCGCCTTTTCCTAATAAAGTTGTGGTTGGCTTTCAGTCTAACTACAATACGGCCAAACTTTGATATTTTACATAAAGCGACTGCCATCAGACCTCCGTAACCCAAGTACTAGGTGACATCGAAGTTCTGTAGTTAGACCAGGTTGTCGGACTTTTTAGGGCTCCAACTAACCGTAACGAATGCCACAGATGTTTCTATGGCACCCGGGACCGACGGTTTAACGTGCTTTCCGAGGCACGGAGGGGTCTCAATGTGTTAAGAATGGTCACCCATCCTAGACTGACCTGGCTAGGATTATTTAACTTTGTAATGTGCTAACCTACTCGGTAACCACTTAGCCACGAGCAATTACCACATAAACTTACTCAATTTTAGTCACCAATATCCGAATTTGACAGTTAAAATGTTTACTACAGAAACAATACTAACTTGTACGTATAGTCCACTCCTCCACCAACAGTGTTGAAGTTGGGAACGTTTGGAATGTTGGGCATATTCTTCGAGACGAAGGCATTCGCACCGATGTTGTGCTTGTCATTGTTGAACAACGTTGCGTGACCAGAACCCGTCAGCTTGGAACCGAATCCGGGTATCGTCTCCTTCATTACCGATGCACCGTGACCATTGCTGAAAAATCATATTTTGTCAACTGCAGTAAGAAATCTAATAGAACTACATCTTCAAAGAGTCAATTTTTTTTAATAAAATAAATACTTACGCATTATCATAAGCCAATCCAAAGCCTTTCGATGCCATATTCATCTTGTCATCAAGGTTTACACTGCCGATTGCACTCAAAACATTTCTATCGTTACCAATAAGTGGGACCTTGGCACCGAGTCCAGCACTCCCATCACCGTCAAGAGTGAGACTGCCTTGTGCTTGACGACGTGCCCTAATTCTTGCTAGGTAGCTGGGATGTTGATACTCAAAGTCCTGGTCGACATCATTTGCTAGATATCCGTACTGTTCGTTTATTCCGACTGGCTCTTCCCACTGTATGTGCATAGCACTTGCTCCTACAAGCAAGACAGTTGCCAAGAAAAACTTTGTACAGAACATTTTGGTTTTTGCAAAAAATAAGATTGTTCTTGAGAAGACGATTCACTGTAGAATGATATGCTCTCACGCTTGAAAGCATTTTATACTCTACATGTTATCTCCTGAAAGGATTCCCCGGTTCCAAAGCGATAGAATTATTACCATTTTATCGCTGCTAATAATAAAATAAGGGTATCAAAGTAATGATTTCACAGGACAATGGCGTTCAAATTAATTAAACTTTTGTATGCATGTTGCCTATTGGTAAGGCCTCTATTATATTAGATTACTTAACTATTAATCGGGACTGAATCGATCGTAGTTACGATCGGTGCAATTCGGTTGGAACGTCGCGGCGTCGGGTAACTAAAAAAGGTATTAGGTAAGGAAAAAGTTATCGCGATTATGTAAGTAAGTACTCTTTTTCGTACATATAAATATAAAAAAACAACTTAAACATAAAATGAAAACTTCTGTTATCGCGATTATGTCCCTAGTTTTACATCTAATCTAAACAAATAAATAAATTTGAAAAAGTGTCTGTTGTAAAAAAAAATTGTAAAAATGTCATAATAACAGAATTTTACTAAATGCACCCGAATGATTACACGGGACATATACAAAAAAAATATCATCACTCTCCGCGCCTTTTCCCAACTAAGTTAGGGTTGGCTTTCAATCTTATCTTTCAATCTAATCTTTTAATCTTTAGCTAATCTCTGTAACGGGTAGACTGATTTTTACGGGACTTTCACTGAGAGATAACTGGTATCATAGGGAGTAACTTAGACTGATGAGTTAGAGATGAGAGAACATACAACGTGGTGAGATACTAATAATAGCTACTCCGGAGATAAGTAGGATAATTATCTCACACATGTTGAACTGTGAAATCATTCCTTTGATAACCTTATTAAATTAATTTCAACTGTGATAAAAGTGTATTAACTCTATCGCTTTGGAACCGGGGAATCCTTTCTTCAGATAACATCTCGTATAAAAAGCTTTCAAAACTAAGAGCATATCATTCTACAGTCAATCGTCTTCTCAAGAACAATCTTAACTTCTGCAAAAACCAAAATGTTCTGTACAAAGTTTTTCTTGGCAACTGTCTTGCTTGTAGGAGCAAGTGCTATGCACATACAGTGGGAAGAAGAGCCAGTTGGAATAAATGAACTGTACGAATATCCAGCAAATGATATTGATGTCGAACAGGATTTTGAGTATCAACATCCCAGCTACCTAGCAAGAATTAGGGCACGTCGTCAAGCACAAGGCAGTCTCACTCTCAATGGTGATGGAAGTGCTGGATTCGGTGCCAAGGTTCCACTTGTTGATAACGATAAGAATATTTTGAGTGCAATCGGAAGTGTAAACCTTGACGACAAGATGAAAATGGCTTCAAATGGCTTTGGCTTGGCTTATGATAATGCGTAAGTATTTTTTTTTTCCAAAATTTTGTCTCTTCGACGATTCCATTTCGATTACAGATTTTATTAATAATCATAATATATGACTTTTCAGCAATGGTCATGGTTTATCGGTAATGAAGGAGACAATACCCGGGTTTGGCTCCAAGCTGACAGGTGCTGGCCACGCAACGCTGTTCAACAATGACAAACACAACATCGGTGCGAATGCCTTTGTCTCGAGGAATATGCCCAACATTCCTAACGTTTCCAACTTCAACACTGTTGGTGGAGGACTTGACTACACATACAAGTAAGTATACTTTCTAAAATGAATGTACTTTAAACTGGCATGTATATAACCATTTGAAGTGTAGTTACAATTACATATTCTTAGTTTTTCGGTATAGTGAAATGAGAAATGTCGAATATTTTCAACTTTACTATCTCCGCTTTTGAAAATTAATAAATTAATTTTACTGTCAATTTCAGTAACAAGATCGGCGCTTCCCTCGGCATGGCAAATACTCCGTTCCTGCAGCGCAAGGATTACTCGGCGATGGGAAACCTAAACCTGTTTAGTAGCCCCACCAGTACTGTGGACTTTAACGCCGGCTTCAAGAAGTTTGACTCTCCCTTCATGAGCAGTGGCTGGAAACCTAACTTTGGACTCACTTTTGGCAGATCTTTCTAAGAGTCTATTTAAATGTAACTTTTAAATTGCTTTCAATGATAACAATCAGGATATTATAATATAGTCATCATGTTATTTACATTTCTATGAGATTTCAGTATTGTATCATTTTCAGTGCCATTTGTAAATTCATTTCAATAAAATTATTTAATTAATGACATGTTTCGTTTTTACTTTCACGAATTGGTATACCGCATTAACACAAACACCTAAAACACACACACACACACGACTGCGTTCCTGTTAAATTCAACGACTACATTACTGTTAACGAACTAAAGTTTGCCTTTTTAATTCCTGATGTGATATGATTCACCTATTAAATACGACGACTGCATTAGTATGAACGGACTACGATTTGCCTTTTCCAGATTTTCTATTCAAATCAACAGCAAAATGAGTAATTTTTCACAAGACTTCTTGTCTTTGTGAACGAGCAATACTGACACCGTATATTTTGTCATAAACCAAAGCATTTTGAAAAACAAACTCGGGGGCGAGGTGGTACACTCTTCTATAAACACAGTTCTTGACCCAACCGATATACAACCGATTCTGTAGAGTTTCTTAACTCTCTTTCTGTATCCGGGCCCGCACATAGCTTTGCGCTGAAAGTGGGTATTCTGATTATGTTGCCGACACACAACACATCCGAAGCAGAAGAAACACTACATGAAGTGGTGTCGCTGTTGTTGTGGCGAAACAATATTATAGAAGCTGAAATTCTGACGGGCTGTGGAGCCGGTGAAATGGTTTTCATATCGCGCATGCCCCTTATTCTCAACCAGTTTTCTTTCCAATTCAAACGAGTGCAGTTCCCCGTGAGCATGCTTCGTCTTGACCATCAGATTGCAAAGAACTTGCTACGAGCTGCCGGCTGTTCCGTACGTCTGAATGAGAAAACCCTTAAAGGATTATTTGTGCGAATCTCTGTCGGTCTGTCACAGGTACCTATACAGGGTGTAAGTGACAACTTATATTACTGTATAGGTACCGAATCCTGAAATAATGTATTCAGACCATCATTCTGAGTGGAAAATCATTGGAAATTTCTGCCGGATAATAAATACATAATTTTTATTTTTGCTTAAAAGTGATATCACAGAACATTTTACCAAAAAAAAAACAGGAAATACCTCATCGGCCAAAAACTGCAACGTGATTACATTGCAGTTTTTGGCCGATGGGGTATTTCCAAATCAACAACATTTATGCAATCAGCTGCTTCGACGGCGCTGGACGCTGAAGGTTACATTGCGTAGCGGAAAATCAAACTATTGACTGTAAATCCTTAATCTCGCCTATTTATGATGAACTGACTTTTGTATTGTGATAAGTATCCAAAGAAAGACGTTTTTGTAAGTTATTCGCGACGGTGATACTAACACGCTGTATAATGGGGATCATTGTTTTTAGCCAAATTAGAAAATTAAAACAAATAGTCTCAAACTGTACAGTTTAAAATATAATATTTTTATCTCAAATATATTTAATAATTTAACAGTTTTAAAGTTATTTAAGAAATACATGAAAATTTTCCACTACTGCCCCCCCCCCCCCCCTATCTCGGAAACTAATGACCCTAAAACCTGCCCTCTGCACGCGAGTTCAACTCGCACATGGCTGGTATTTCTTTATTAAACCTCAAAAGAGTACCTATGTTCCGTTGAGACTTGTATAAATAACAACTTGTAACTTACTTAAATAACTAATTCACTCACGTAGATCCACGATCCCATGACGATATTGCTACGTATTATTAAAATGTGTAGGTAACTAATATACTAAGCGTAAGGCTGTTCTCTCATTCTTTTCACTTTTCTTGCTTTTAGCTATAACTTTTAATTATAGAACTTCCCATTCCAAAAATTTTAAGAGAAATTTACATGAAACTATTTATTTGATAAAGGATTAGTATCAAGGTACGTTTGCCATCATCTTTTGCTTCTAACCGTCTTTTGACTGACCAATTTGAACAAAAAAAATTATTGTCACCTAACTATAATAGTTAGATATATAATATGAGGAAATCATGAATACTTTAAACATGTAGTATTGTACATTATTTTATGTCTCATCAATAGTTTTCACAAAGCACGCCCAATAATGACTTTTATAAGCAAATGTTCCGTCATAAATAAGTCTATTGCAAGGGACTCGGGTATACCCTAGGAAGGAAGTTCCCGAGAACCCTGGCAGACCTTGGCCGCCTCTTAAACAAAAGGCAGCCACGCCCTTGCGAGCTGGGGGCCTTGCCCCCCTTCCAGTGTAGGTCTCAGGCCTGCTTCTGCTAGAGTGACGGGCAGCCTCATCCGTTACCCCCAGGCCAGCGCTCATGGCGGCCGGAGATCGTTGTGCGCTCTCCGGCGCCTGGTGCCTCTCCTTCGTGACGGGAGAGTACTAGCCCTCTCCCGTTCCCTTTCCGCTGCCTCTTTAGCTGACATCACTTCCTCACAAAAAGAGGCAGCGGATTCCCACGCACTCTCACTTTGGACCATGGACAGAACCATGGTCTCCAGTGAGAGGTTTATAAGCAAATGTTAACACCTTGGATTACACTAACCTTTACACTTTCGCGTTCCATGATAATATAATTATGTTGACGAGAATAATTAATAAATAGTCATAAGAAAATAATAGAGAGTCAGTCTGTGACACGTCAGGCAAATAAAAGATATATAACAACTTTTTAAATACGTGTTCACGTTAATTCCTGTCAACATAAGTATGTCACCTTGATCTGAATTTTTTTTTTAAATATAGTCTATGTTGGTGGCTGATAATCTATAGGTGAAAGGTTTTTTTTTTAAATCAGTCGGTTTTTTGAATTAAACATAATTATCGTCGCATTCCACACACCATGTGGTCACCTGCGTTTATGGTAACTGCTCCGCTCTTATGGGTCGTAGCGTGATGTCCAAACCCCATAACTTTCCTCAATGAATACTCTATCCAACACAAAAATAATTATTCAAATCCGACTAATAGTTCCAGAGATTAGCGCGTTTAAACAAACAAACAAACATGCAAACAAAAATCTCTTCAGCTTTATTATATAACTAAGTTTCAAGCATATCCCTTCAGTAACTTCTGAGTTTATCGTGAACATACAAACACACGGACAGAAAGACAGACAGACAGACAAAAATTGTTTGAATCGCATATTCGGCATCAGTATTGATATCTTAATACCCCTCAGTCGATTTTTTTTGAATATATTCAATGTACAGAATTCATCCCGCTACAGATTTATTATAAGTATAGATTAGGATAAATAAACATTGCTTTGTTCCGTTATCTATAAACTGTTTGTAAATAATGTTTAATTAGTTTAGTACTACGCTGACGTGTTTATTTTAGTACATCTTTGGATTTCAACCTCGAGACAAATGTACATGTAAATAATCACACCTCGAGAAGGATTCCCCGACCCCTAGCAATAACAATAAAATATAAAGTACCTACCACCACGTATGTTGCACATAAAGAAAATATGACTTACATGTTCAGTAGATACTATAGAACTCATCGCTGCATAACGATGTCATAGGCTGGGGCTACTAGGCTCCGAGCCAAAGTGCACATTTTTACACAAATAAAATTAGAAGCAAGTGTGCTGATAACAAGTGAACTACGACTAAGCCTAGTGTCAATGTATATAATGTGGGTTCAGTAAAAACTATAGAACTCATCGCTGCATAACGATGTCATAGGCTGGGGCTATTACTATATATATACTAATATTTCCCACTAATATTATAAATGTGAAAGTTTGGATGGATGGATGGATGTTTGTTACTCTTTCACGCAAAAACCACGTATATGTAGATGGCTGGAGACCAGGATTAACGCATAGGCTACTTTTTATCCTGATATACCCACGGGATCTGGACTTACGCGGGTGAAACCGCGGGGCGCTGCTAGTGTAATATATAATATAATGTGGCTGTAATTAAGAAATATGGATATATTTATATGTTAAAGAGACTAAAAGAAATAAAGGCAGGCGGAAAGGAAAAAATGTAAAGTAGGTATCTCTACTTTGACGTCGCATGTGGCCCACCAGAATTTGTAAAACTTATATGTTCTATTTCTGTGTTAAAATCGTTTTAATATTAACATTTCAGCAGAATTAACGTGACTAATTAATAAACGTTTCTTCATTAAACTTTATTTTATATTTCAACTCATGTTTGCAAGTTAATTCTATTAAAATAGGATATATCAGCAATAACGTCCACTTTGACAACATCCAAATAAGCATAAGCGGTTCCATAGCTTATAGAGGCTTGCAATTGCGAATCCTTTACAAACCTGTACACTCTTTTCTTGAAGAATCCTATATTGTAGTTCCTCGGAAAAACCTCGACAGGGAGCTCATTCCACAGCCGGAGGTTCGTGGGAGGAAATTTCTCTGGAACCGTAGTGTGATGATTTAGGTTACAATATAAGAACATTACCCTGCCGGTGGTGAGCGTTACAATGGTAGAATGCAGCCGTAGGCATCATCATTACTAGTTTCTCGGAGCACAACCCATTTCACAAATGGTAGAACACCCATACGAATGCAACGTTTCTTCTGAATCTTAAAGGTTCAATATCGTTGATGTGTTTGGGATCGTCGACTACATAAAGTAACTAAGAAAATAAGTCGTTTTAAAATAAAAGTATTTATTCGAATTTATTTACAATTAAACTAAAACTATGCACCTGCAATACTGAAATATAGTAATATAATAAATAACATGACGGCAGTACCAAAAAGCTATCTTTTTATTTGCCGGCACTTAAAAAATATAACATCCTAGAAAGATCTGCCAAAGGTGAGTCCAAAGTTAGGTTTCCAGCCACTGCTCATGAAGGGAGAGTCAAACTTCTTGAAGCCGGCGCTGAAGTCTACAGTACTGGTGGGGCTGCGGAACACGTTTAAGTTTCCCATAGCTGAGTAATCCTTGCGCTGCAAGAACGGAGTGTGCGCCATACCCAGGGAAGCACCGATTTTGTTACTGAAATTGACAATTGAATAACTTTTATTTGTAGGAATCAAAGGTTTGCATTTGTGTTTCACTACTGGGTACCGAGTAAACTCTCAGTGGTGGTTTGGAAAGTAAATTTTGAAACTATTTAGTATTTTATAAATTAACTTAATCATCAGGTGATGATTTATCTTTTTATCTTTACAAAGACAACTCCCGCATTAGGAATTACTCCTGTGTCGCGGGTTACTTTACAAACATACAAGCAACGGACACAAAGAACACCCAGACTTAGGTGGGAATCGAACCCACGACCTCTGGCTCAGTAGTCAGGGTCACTAACCACTAGACCAACAGGCCAGCTTCAGTTAATTTTCCGCGCCTTTTCCTAATTAAGTTGGGGTTGGCTTTCAGTCTAACTACAATACGGCCGAACTTTGATATTTTACATAAAGCGACTGCCATCAGACCTCAATAACCCAAGTACTAGGTGACATCGAAGTTCTGTAGTTAGACCAGGTTGTCGGACTTTTTAGGGATCCAACTACCCGTAACGAATGTCACAGATGTTTGTATGGCAAACGGGACCGACGGTTTAACGTGCTCTCCGAGGCACAGAGGGGTCTCAATGTGTTAAGAAAGGTCACCCATCCTAGACTGACCTGGCTATGATTACTTAACTTTGTAATGTGCTAACCTACTCGGTTACCACTTAGCCACGAGCAATTACCACATAAACTTACTCAATTTTAGTCACCAGTATCTGAATTTGACAGTTAAAATATTTACTACAGAAACAAAACTAACTTGTACGTGTAGTCCACTCCTCCACCAACAGTGTTGAAGTTGGGAACGTTTGGAATGTTGGGCATATTCTTCGAGACGAAAGCATTCGCACCGATGTTGTGCTTGTCATTGTTGAACAATGTTGCGTGACCAGAACCCGTCAGCTTGGAACCGAATCCGGGTATCGTCTCCTTCATTACCGATGCACCGTGACCGTTGCTGAAAAATCATATTTTGTCAACTTCAGTAAGAAATCTAATAGAACTACATCTTCAAAGAGTCAAAATTTTTTATTAAAATAAATACTTACGCATTATCATAAGCCAATCCAAAGCCTTTCGATGCCATATTCATCTTGTCATCAAGGTTTACACTGCCGATTGCACTCAAAACATTTCTATCGTTACCAATAAGTGGGACCTTGGCACCGAGTCCAGCACTCCCATCACCGTTAAGAGTGAGACTGCCTTGTGCTTGACGACGTGCCCTAGTTCTTGCTAGGTAGCTGGGATGTTGATACTCAAAGTCCTGGTCGACATCATTTGCTAGATATCCGTACTGTTCGTTTATTCCAACTGGCTCTTCCCACTGTATGTGCATAGCACTTGCTCCTACAAGCAAGACAGCTGCCAAGAAAAACTTTGTACAGAACATTTTGGTTTTTGCAAAAGTTAAGATTGTTCTTGAGAAGACGATTGACTGTAGAATGATATGCTCTCACGCTTGAAAGCATTTTATACTCTACATGTTATCTCCTGAAAGGATTCCCCGGTTCCAAAGCGATACAATTATTACCTTTTTATCGCTGCTAATAATAAAATAAGGTTATCAAAGTAATGATTTCACAGGACAATGGCGTTCAAATTAATTAAACTTTTGTATGCATGTTGCCTATTGGTAAGGCCTCTATTATATTAGATTACTTAACTATTAATCGGGACTGAATCGATCGTAGTTATGATCGGTGCAATTCGGTTGGAACGTCGCGGCGTCGGGTATATATATATATATAAGGAAAATGTTATCGCGATTAAGTAAGTAAGTAAGTACTCTTTTTCGTACATATAAATATAAAAAAACAACTTAAACATAAAATGAAAACTTCTGTGATCGCGATTATGTCCCGAGTTTTACATCTAATCTAAACAAATAAATAAATTTGAAAAAGTGTCTGTTGTAAAAAAAAATTGTAAAAATGTCATAATAACAGAATTTTACTAAATGCACCCGAATGATTACACGGGACATATACAAAAAAACATCATCACTCTCCGCGCCTTTTCCCAACTAAGTTGGGGTTGGCTTTCAATCTCACTACGATACGGCCGAACTTTGATATTTAGCTAATCTCTAACGGGTAGACTGATTTTTACGGGACTTTCACTGAGAGATGACTGGTATTATAGGGAGTAACTTAGACTGATGAGTTAGAGATAACTTTTCCTAGCACGTAACAACATACAACGTGGTGAGATACTAATAATAGCTACTCCGGAGATAAGTAGGATAATTATCTCACACATGTTAAACTGTGAAATCATTCCTTTGATAACCTTATTAAGTTAATTTCAACTGTGATAAAAGTGTATTAACTCTATCGCTTTGGAACCGGGGAATCCTTTCTTCAGATAACATCTCGTATAAAAAGCTTACAAAACTAAGAGCATATCATTCTACAGTCAATCGTCTTCTCAAGAACAATCTTAACTTTTGCAAAAACCAAAATGTTCTGTACAAAGTTTTTCTTGGCAACTGTCTTGCTTGTAGGAGCAAGTGCTATGCACATACAGTGGGAAGAAGAGCCAGTTGGAATAAATGAACTGTACGAATATCCAGCAAATGATATTGATGTCGAACAGGACTTTGAGTATCAACATCCCAGCTACCTAGCAAGAATTAGGGCACGTCGTCAATCACAAGGCAGTCTCACTCTCAATGGTGATGGAAGTGCTGGACTCGGTGCCAAGGTTCCACTTGTTGATAACGATAAAAATATTTTGAGTGCAATCGGAAGTGTAAACCTTGACAACAAGATGAAAATGGCTTCAAACGGCTTTGGCTTGGCTTATGATAATGTGTAAGTATTTTTTTTCCAAAATTTTGTCTCTTCGATGATTCCATTTCGATTACAGTTTTTATTAATAATCATAATATATGACTTTTCAGCAATGGTCACAGTTTATCGGTAATGAAGGAGACAATACCCGGGTTTGGCTCCAAGCTGACAGGTGCTGGCCACGCAACGCTGTTCAACAATGACAAACACAACATCGGTGCGAATGCCTTTGTCTCGAGGAATATGCCCAACATTCCTAACGTTTCCAACTTCAACACTGTTGGTGGAGGACTTGACTACACATACAAGTAAGTATACTTTCTAAAATGAATGTACTTTAAACTGGCATGTATATAACCATTTGAAGTGTAGTTACAATTACATATTCTTAGTTTTTCGGTATAGTGAAATGAGAAATGTCGAATATTTTCAACTTTACTATCTCCGCTTTTGAAAATTAAAAAAATTATTTTACTGTCAATTTCAGTAACAAGATCGGCGCTTCCCTCGGCATGGCAAATACTCCGTTCCTGCAGCGCAAGGATTACTCGGCGATGGGAAACCTAAACGTGTTCCGTAGCCCCACCAGTACTGTGGACTTTAACGCCGGCTTTAAGAAGTTTGACTCTCCCTTCATGAGCAGTGGCTGGAAACCTAACTTTGGACTCACTTTTGGCAGATCTTTCTAAGAGTCTATTTAAATGTAACTTTTAAATTGCTTTCAATGTGTTATCATTAATCAGTATATATTTCATCAGGATATTATAATATAGTCATTATGTTATTTACATTTCTATGAGATTTCAGTATTGTATCATTTTCAGTGCCATTTGTAAATTCATTTCAATAAAATTATTTAATTAATGACATGTTTCGTTTTTACTTTCGCGAACCGGTATACCGCATGAACACAAACACTTAACACACCCGCGACTGCGTTCCTATTAAATTCAACGACTACATTACTGTATACGAACTAAAGTTTGGCTTTTTAATTCCTGATACTATATGTTTTTCCTATTAAATACTATGACTGCATTAGTATGAACGGACTACGATTTGCCTTTTTCATATTTTACTTATATGTGATACGATTTTCTATTCAAATCAACTACAAAATGAATAATTTTTCACGAGACTTCTTGACTTTGTGAACGAGCAATACTGACGCCCAAAAATGATCGTCGTAAAAATTTTGCTATAAACTAAAGCATGTTGGAAAAAAAATCGGAGGTGAGGTGGTACACTCTTCTATAAATACAGTTCTTGACTCAACTGTTACTACAACCGATTCTGTAGAGTTTAACTCTCTTTCTGTATTCGGGCCCGTACATAGCTTTGCGCTGAAAGTGGGTATTCTGATTATGTTGCCGACACACAACACATGTGTATAAAGCTGTATAAAGAAACACTACATAAAGTGGTGTCGCTGTTGTTGTGGCGAAACAATATTATTGAAGCTAAAATTCTGACGGGCTGTGAAGCCGGTGAAATGGTTTTCATATCGCGCATGCCAATTCAAACGAGTGCAGTTTCCCGTGAGCATGCTTCGTCTTGATCATCAGATTGCAAAGAACTTGCTTGACGTCAGGACAAATTTTCCGTGAACAACTTATGCTACAAACCCAAAATATGTCCTTATTGTTCCTCTAGGGAAGTCATTTTTTCCTCCAAATAAAGCTCTAAGTCAATCACCAGTAGTTTCGATTTCTGCGAGGAGATAAAAACTACCTTTTTTATAATATGTATGTAATATATGTATAATATGTTTATGTTATGTTTTATAATATATGTATAATATGTACTTTTTCCTCGAGTCAGTTAAGCGTTGCGAGGCCTTTTTGGTTCTGTGTCAAGGGTTCCGTACGTCTGAGTGAAAAAACCCTTAAAGGATCATTTGTGCGAATCTCTGTTAATCTCTGTTAAAAGCCAATTTGCTCCGAATCTACAAGACCGATTAAGTAGAAATTTGATAAATACATATATTAACAATTGCTGTGACCCAAAAACATACATACAATGTAAATACATGATTTTTTTATAAAAAGTATAGTAGAATTTAAGGTGCATACACTGTGTAAGTGACAACTTATAAAACTGTATAGGTACCGAATCCTGAAATAGTGTATTCAGACTATCATTCTGAGTTGAAAATCATTGCAAATTTCTGCCGGAAAATGCATAATCATTTTTTTGTTTTTGCTTAAAAGTGACATCACAGAACATTTTACCAAAAAAAAATCAGAAAATACCCCATCGGCCAAAAACTGCAATGTAATCAATTTATGCAATCAGCTGCTTCGACGTCGCTGGACGCTGAAAGTTACATTGCGTAGCGGAAAATCAAACTATTGACTGTAAATCCTTAATCTCGCATTTTTAGGATGCATTGTGATAAGTATCCCAAGAAAGACGCTGAATAAGGGGTCATTGTTTTTGGCCAAATTACAAAATTAAAACTAATAGTCTCAAACTGTACAGTGTGCTATATCAAATGAAAGACATCGTTGTGGGAATTCCAAATATTATTATTTTATCTCTAATATATTTCAAAACTAACAGTTTTAAAGTTACTTAAGAAAATACATGAAAATTTACCATTTCTCCCCCCTATCTCGGCAACTAATGACCCTAAAATGTTGAAAAAAATACAGCTTCACTCTTGACTTACAGTTTACAGAAAAACCTATTAGTGTGCGTACAAACTTGCATTTGCAGTTGAAATGTATGGCAGAACATGTCCTTCAACTACAATGTTAAACTTGTTCTTTTCATAAAATATTGTTAGATGCATATTCATTGTACCTGACCCTCTGCACGCGAGTTCAACTCGCACTTTGCTTGTGTTTCTATATTAAACCTCAAAAGAGTACCTTTGTTCCGTTGAGACTTGTATAAAATAACAACTTGTAACGTCCGGCGTCCACCTGCACAGAAATAACTAATTCACTCACGTAGATCCACGATCTCATGAGGATATTGCTACGTATTATTAAAATGTGTAGGTAACTAATATACTAAGCGTAAGGCTGTTCTCTCATTCTTTTTACTTTTCTTGCTTTTAGCTATAACTTCTAATTATAGAAGTTCCCATTCGAAAAATTTTAAGAGAAATTTACATGCAACTATTTATTTGATAGAGGATTAGTATCAAGGTACGATTGCCATCATCTTTTGCTTCTAACCGTGTTTTCATTGACCAATTTGAACAAAAAAATTATTGTCACATAACTATAACAGTTAGATAATTATATAATATGAGGAAATGATGAATACTGTTAACATGTAGTATTGTACATTATTTTATGTCTCATCAATAGTTTTCACAACGCACGCCCAATAATGACTTTTATCAGCAAATTTTAACAACTTGGATTACACTAACTTTTAAACTTTAGCGTTCCATGATAATATAATTATGTTGACGAGAATAATTACTAAACAGTCATAAGAAAATAATAGAGAGTCAGTCTGTGACACGTTAGGCAAATAAAAGATATAAAACAACTTTTTAAATACGTGTTCGCGTTAATATAACTATGTCACCATAACTATGTCACCTTGATCTGAAATTTTTTTAATAAAATATAGCCTATGTTGGTGGCTGATAATCTATTGGTGAAAGAATTTTTTTTTAATCAGTCCGTTTTTTGAATTCAACTGCGTTTATGGTAACTGCTCCGCTCTTATGGGTCGTAGCGTGATGTCCAAACCCCATAACTTTTCTCAATGAACACTGTATCCAACACAAAAATTATTATTCAAATCCGACTAATAGTTCCAGAGATTAGTGCGTTTAAACAAAGAAACATTCAAACAAAAATCTCTTCAGCTTTATTATATTATTAGGATAAATAAACATTGCTTTGTTCCGTTATCTATAAACTGTTTGTAAATAATGTTTAATAAGTTTAGTACTACGATGACGTGTTTATTTTAGTACATCTTCGGATTTCAACCTCGAGACAAATCTACATGTAAATAATCACACATCGAGAAGGATTCCCCGACCCCTAGCAATAACAATAAAATATTAAGTACCAACTATCACGTATGTTGTGGGCAAGGAGTTATCAGTTTACATAACCGTTGTGATATATTGCACATAAAGAAAATATGACTTACATGTTCAGTAGAAACTATAGAACTCATCGCTGCATAACGATGTCATAGGCTGGGGCTACTAGGCTCCGAGCCAAAGTGCACATTTTTACACAAATAAAATTAGAAGCAAGTGTGCTGATAACAAGTGAACTACGACTAAGCCTAGTGTCAATGTATATAATGTGGGTGTCATTAAGAAATATGGATATATTTATATGTTAAAGAGACTAAAAGAAACAAAGGCAGGCAGAAAGGAAAAAATGTAAAGTAGGTATCTCTAAGAATTTTAAAAAATTATATGTTCTATTTCTGTGTTAAAATCGTAATAAATATAACATTTTAGCAGAATTAACGTGACTAATTAGTAAACGTTTCTTCATTACAATTTATTTTATATCTCAAGTCAGGTTTGCAAGTTAATCCTATTATAAAAGCAAAATTAAAAATTTTGAAAATACCCACGACGGTTAAAACTTAATCGAAAAAGGACAAAATAATTGAATAACCCCGACTTAACCAGATTATCCGATTATAAAAAAGAATATCCGCCGGGGCTGCCATTACATGAACTAAAGTTTTGCAGTTTTATAGTAACGCGAAAATAATTATTGAAGATGTTTTACGACACAACATAATGTAACACAGGATATCTTCTTTTTAGTTGAAATTTGAAATAAAGATGGCAAAAACCAGCAAAATCTCAATTTTTGGAGATAAATTACAACATTGGTTTGCACAAACAAATGTTTACTGCAGCGCCCCCTAGTGAGTTACCAACATTGGTTTGCACAACACACACAAACATCTCTCACCCTAAACGCATATACCTTCTGCATGCCGTCGTGGGTAACAAATGAAATAAGCCCAGACTCGGAAGGTTTTACTAGTAACCATTAAGGAGTTCCTCTATATTCCTTTTGGCTCCATCATCAGACCCTCGCTACTATGCGTTATCAAAGGGGCTCGTAAAAACCAATCTAACGAGCCCAAACACGAAGGGTTTGCTAGTAGCCATTGAAGAGTAACAGTATCCACCTCTTGGCTTCCTCATTAGATGAGCTTAAAGTTGCCAGTTTATAGTATTGACATGTAAACCACATATAACTGCAAAGTTTTAAACTGTCAGGAAGATCCAACTCGGCAAAAACGAGCCAAAACTCTATATGTGAGATAAACAAATGTTTACTGCAGCGCCCCCTAGTGAGTAACCACCGTAACACCCAGCTAAGAACCAGCACCAATCAACAAACCCATTACTGAAAACCGCATCAAAATCGGACTATTAGTGTTGGAGATAAATGGCAACATTGGTTTGCACAAACACACAAACATCTCTCACCCTAAATGCATATACCCTCTCCGTGCCGTCGTGGGTAAAAATAGGATATATTAGCAATAACATCCACTTTGACATCATCCAAATAAGCATACGGCTCGCCTGATAATAAGCGGTTACCGTAGCTTATGGAGGCTTACAATTGCCGATCCTTTACAAACCTGTACACTCTTTTCTTGAAGAATCCTATATTGTAGTTCCTCGGAAAAACCTCGACAGGGAGCTCATTCCACAGCCGGAGGTTCGTGGGAGGAAATTTCTCTGGAACCGTAGTGTGATGATTTAGGTTACAATATAAGAACATTACCTTGCCGGTGGTGAGCGTTACGATGGTAGAATGCAGCCGTAGGCATCATCATAACTAGTTTCTCGGAGCACAACCTATTATACAACTGGCAGAACACCCATACGAATGCAACGTCTCTTCTGAATCTTAAAGGTTCAATATCGTTGATGTGTTTGGGATCGTCGACTAAATAAAGTAACTAAGAAAATAAATCGTTTTAAAATAAAAGTATTTATTCGAATTTATTTACAATTAAACTAAAACTATGCACCTGCAATACTGAAATATAGTAATATAATAAATAACATGACGGCAGTACCAAAAAGCTATCTAAATCTTTTTATTTGCGCCGGCAAATTTTCTTTACGGCAAAACTGTAAAAATGTAACATCCTAGAAAGATCTGCCAAAGGTGAGTCCAAAGTTAGGTTTCCAGCCACTGTTCATGAAGGGAGAGTCAAACTTCTTGAAGCCGGCGCTGAAGTCTACAGTGCTAGTGGGGCTGCGGAACACGTTTAAGTTTCCCATAGCTGAGTAATCCTTGCGCTGCAAGAACGGAGTGTGCGCCATACCCAGGGAAGCACCGATTTTGTTACTGGAAATGACAATTGAATAAATTTTATTTGTAGGAATCAAAGGTTTTCATTTGTGTTTCACTACTGGGTACCGAGTAAACTGTCAGTGGTGGTTTGGATAGTAAATTTTGAAACTATTTAGTATTTTAAATTAACTTAATCATCGGGTGATGATTCAGTTAATTTGCCGCGCCTTTTAATAATTAAGTTGGGGTTGGCTTTCAGTCTAACTACAATACGGCCGAACTTTGATATTTTACATAAAGCGACTGCCATCAGACCTCCGTAACCCAAGTACTAGGTGACATCGAAGTTCTGTAGTTAGACCAGGTTGTCGGACTTTTTAGGGCTCCAACTACCCGTAACGAATGCCACAGATGTTTCTATGGCAAACGGGACCGACGGTTTAACGTGCTTTCCGAGGCACGGATCTCAATGTGTTAAGAATGGTCACCCATCCTAGACTGACCTGGCTAGGATTATTTAACTTTGTAATGTGCTAACCTACTCGGTAACCACTTAGCCACGAGCAATTACCACATAAACTTACTCAATTTTAGTCACCAATATCTGAATTTGACAGTTAAAATGTTTACTACAGAAACAATACTAACTTGTACGTATAGTCCACTCCTCCACCAACAGTGTTGAAGTTGGGAACGTTTGGAATGTTGGGCATATTCTTCGAGACGAAGGCATTCGCACCGATGTTGTGCTTGTCATTGTTGAACAGTGTTGCGTGACCAGAACCCGTCAGCTTGGAACCGAATCCGGGTATCGTCTCCTTCATTACCGTTGCACCGTGACCATTGCTGAAAAATCATATTTTGTCAACTTCAGTAAGAAATCTAATAGAACTACATCTTCAAAGAGTCAAATTTTTTTAATAAAATAAATACTTACGCATTATCATAAGCCAATCCAAAGCCTTTCGATGCCATATTCATCTTGTCATCAAGGTTTACACTGCCGATTGCACTCAAAACATTTCTATCGTTACCAATAAGTGGGACCTTGGCACCGAGTCCAGCACTCCCATCACCGTTAAGAGTGAGACTGCCTTGTGCTTGACGACGTGCCCTAATTCTTGCTAGGTAGCTGGGATGTTGATACTCAAAGTCCTGGTCGACATCATTTGCTAGATATCCGTACTGTTCGTTTATTCCAACTGGCTCTTCCCACTGTATGTGCATAGCACTAGCTCCTACAAGCAAGACAGTTGCCAAGAAAAACTTTGTACAGAACATTTTGGTTTTTGCAGAAGTTAAGATTGTTCTTGAGAAGACGATTGACTGTAGAATGATATGCTCTCACGCTTGAAAGCATTTTATACTCTAGATGTTATCTCCTGAAAGGATTCCCCGGTTCCAAAGCGATAGAATTATTACCTTTTTATCGCTGCTAGTAATAAAATAAGGTTATCAAAGTAATGATTTCACAGGTCGCAATATCTGGCTTAATTATATCGTACTTATTTTCGTTCCCATCAAAAGCACAATTCATACCTATGAACGTATTTTAATCAAAGATGGTGAAAATAGTATGCCCTGGGGTTAGCCTTGTAAGAAAAATAAGATAAAAATTACATGAAGGTTTTTTATAATTTCAGTAAAATAAGTCGTGAAGCTATTGCGCAGCTCAAAAAGAACTTAAACCAACATGAGACATAAAAGTAAATGTTTTTATGTGGTTTTTAACGTGTAGAAACCCCCACGGGTCGTCACCTTACCGAGAAAAAGGCAATGTGGTATGTCGGACTAGAACAGACCACCAACTACACGGTGTTCCGTCACGGGTCTTATTGTTGGGGTCTCGTGTGTGACCTAGAAAGGAAATCCCTGTGAAGCCCTGCAGATCCGACCACTTGTTGAATAACTTCACTGCGATATGCGTTGGGCCTTGGAGAGGCTTCACTTAATGTTACTGTTTTGGTTCTTCTTCAATAAAAGCATCACAAATGAGCGTTGGTCTGTACTGCTAAAATTAGACAGGCATGGCGTTCAAATAGGTCCGACTTTTGTATGTATATTCCCTATTGGTAAGGCCTATGTTATATTAACTTACTTACCTATTAGTCGGGACGGAATCGATCGCAGTCACGATCATGCAATTCGGTCGAAACGTCGGGTAACTAAAAAAGGTATTGCAAGGAAAATATTATCGTGATTAAGTAAGTATATAAGTACGCTTTTTTGTACACCAAATACATATATATATATAAAAACAACTTAAACATAAAATGCAAGCAATATCTTCTGTTATCACGATTAAGTCCCTATTTTTACATCTAATCTATGCAAATAAATGAAATTGAAAAAGTGTCTATGTGTAAATTCACTTCATTCACAATTCACAATGATTACACGGTACATATACCAAAAAAACAATTAAAAAAAACATTATCTGTCGGTCTGTTTGTGTCAGCTAATCTCTGGAACGAGTAGACGGATTTCCACGGGACCTTAACTTTGAGATAACTGATGTTATAGGGAGTAGCTTAGACTACGTTTATTTTAAACAAAATGAATGAGGGTTGCGCGCAAAAAAAATATTCACACACTAGCGAAGCCGCGCGGGGAACAGCAAGTTTTGAATAAAAGTTTTTGTTTAAAAATAAAGAACTGCAAAAAGTCTTTAAATAATTGAGCCATTGGTATACTTCGTAGTTTAACAGTAAAAAGATTATGTGTTATAACAAATTAACATTAGGAGACGTATATTTTCAAAATTACAATTTCATGAGAAAAATATCGTTTATGAAAAAAAGTACACTAGCTTCTTCACTAGTGAAGTACATCCGAGACATGTTGTATATAGACCAGGATTTCGAGTACTGGCATCCAGGATACTTGGCAAGTGAACGGTTACTCAACAGTCACGAAAATAGTGGACTTGTTGCCAAGATCCCCATTATTGTCAAAGACAACAGTAGTCTGAGCGCCCTTGGAACTGTTGGCTTGGACAACAAGATGAACACGGCGTCGAAGAGCTTTAGCTTTAGATTTTGTGTAAGTAATGTTTATAAATTCCTTTTACATAAGCTGACTGGTTGTGATTTTTAAGTCATTCTAAGAAAAAAGACAAGATGTAGATAACTATTTTCCATCTTTCTATTCGGTCATCGGTTCAGCTGTCTACAGACATTCATTAATAAGAATAGATTTGAAATATTTGTTATATGATAGACATAGTTAAGATAGGTATACTCATACCCATTGATTGTGATACAATCTGTAATAAAACATGTTATTTTCTAGGAAACAATTCCCTTGGATTACCTTGGATAGACGTGTACCATCTTCATCTTAAATATGTAAACACACACACCCACACACGCCCACACACTACACAGTAGTATAGTGTTACTTAATCTTATAGATTATTAATTACATTAAACAAAATGAAAAGTGTATCAATTGATCTAATGAAATCACCGTGAAAGTTACACATTCATACCTCATTCAACCTCTCACACCATCGCTGATGAGTAATAATAACCAGTGCGAGTCGCGTGCAATCATCTTTATTGTGACCTGTGACACTGTCTGTTCGATAACCTTACTAACAGGCAAATAGTGTTGCTAAAAGGTACATAACATGATAATACTCTTGCTTTGGAACCGGGGATTCCTTTCCTGTGATAACGTCTCGTATAAAAGCTTTCAATCTTAAGAGTATATCATTCTACACTTGAACCTCAATTGAACAGCATCCTTAGTTTTGCAATAAAATCAAAATGTTTTCTATTAAGATTTTCTTTGCAACTGTACTGTTAGTAGGAGCAAGTGCTATGCACATTCAATGGGAACAAGAGCCGGAGGATATAGGCGAACAGTACGAATATCCAGTACATGATATCGACCAGTACTTTGAGTATCAACATCCCAGCTACGTAGCAAGAACTAGGGCACGTCGTCAAGCACAAGGTAGTCTCACTCTTAATGGCGATGGAAGTGCTGGACTCGGTGCCAAGGTTCCACTTGTTGGTAACGATAGGAATATTTTGAGTGCAGTCGGAAGTGTAAACCTTGATGACAAGATGAATATGGCTTCGAAAGGTTTTGGATTGGCTTATGATAATGCGTAAGTAACTTAATTTTTTCCAAAAATTTGTCCCTTTGAAGTCTTCCTTATTACGATTACATTATTTTTTAATTTTAACAATACTTGATTTTCCAGCAATGGTCACGGTGTATCGGTTATGAAGGAGACGATACCCGGATTTGGTACCAAGCTGACAGGTGCTGGCCACGCAACACTGTTCAACAATGACAAGCACAACATTGGTGCGAATGCTTTCGTCTCGAAGAATATGCCCAACATTCCTTACGTTCCCAACTTCAACACTGTTGGTGGAGGACTTGACTACACATACAAGTTAGTATAATTTTGCAATTCTTCTAAAGGTGTCCATGACAATCTAAATAAAACCGGATGGGCTTTAATCAATCAAATACAATACGCACGCTGCATTGACATCTTCTGCGAATCCTCACATGATACGTTTGTCCCTGCTTAGAGCCGAAATCTGTTGACAGAATTTCAGGGATATAGTAATTCCACGTGATTTCCTTAAGTTAACATCCAGTTACCAAAAGTAAGCTGTATAATAAACTAGCAGCACCTCGCGGTTTCGCCCGCGTAAGTCCCGATCCCGTGGGAATATCGGGATAAAAAGTAGCCTATGTGATCATCCAGGTTCCCAGTTATCTACGTACCAAGTTTCATCGCAATCGGTTCAGTGGTTTTTGCGTGAAAGAGTAACAAACATCCATCCATCCAAATTTTCACATTTATAATATTAGTGGGATACCTCACAATAAGGCGAGGCGGGTGATATAATCAGTAATATATTCAATAATCAATTTCAGTAACAAGATCGGCGCTTCCCTGGGCATGGCAAATACTCCGTTCCTGCAGCGCAAGGATTACTCGGCGATGGGAAACCTAAACGTCTTCCGCAGCCCCACCAGCACTGTAGATTTCAGCGCTGGGTTTAAGAAGTTTGACTCTCCCTTCATGAACAGTGGCTGGAAACCTAATTTTGGACTCACCTTTGGCAGATCTTTCTAGAATACTATTTAAAATTATGTGAAAGAATGTCTTAGTGACAAAATTTAAGTAGGGTCTGGGTACTGTTTTCTTTTATTTATGTTTGTATGATTTGTCAGTATTACATTTGTACCCATTTTAGTTTTATTGCAAATTAATTTGAATAAAATAATGTTATTATACAGAAACTATGTTTTTTTAATAACCAGTTGTTTAAGTCAATATCAAAATATGTTCTTTTAAATAATTATTGTTGTGTAGTCTTATGTGCTTATAATTAATTAGCTTTCTTCAGCTTCGCATAAATGAATTGACTAACAAAATCATCATTACCGTAATAATGATGATTTTGTTAGTCAATTCACCATCTCTCGGGAAAGGACTTTTTTCTGGATGAAAATGTGTATGTTTCTGGATGAAAATGTATGTGTGCAGTACTTTCTTTTCGAATAAGTTAGTGTTGCGACGACTTTTCTGTACTTGTCATAGATTATGGAAAACTCCAAAATACACAAATTCAAATTTCAAATTTATTTATTTGCAGAAAAGTCATAATACGCTGTTGACTGTTAAGCCAAATCTGTTTTTAGGGTTCCGTATGAATCTACCGGACTGATTAAATTGAAATTTGGGACACATTTCAATTCTTGTGACCCGAACACAGATGTGCAACGTAAATAAATGAATTTTATATATATTATTTTTGGGAGCTACGTTAAAAAAAACGCAAATTGTAAAATAAAATAAACTAACCGTATATACAAATTAGTGTTGTCGCCACATTAAAAACTCTTATTTATTTTATTAAAAATAGGGACAAACTATAATAGATGATAACACAGTTCACTATTTAATAAAAATAAGTAAATAGATATTATTTTGACTGTTTATACCGGTAACGCAATACTATTGGTCGATGGATTAATATTAACAAATTGTGGGATTATAAAAGGGTATTAATATGTTTAGAACGAATGACTTGAGTGCAAACAGAGCTACGAACAACTTGGCAGTTGCTGTTAGTTAGTGATTTTCATAGTTTATATCAGTGGTTTTGAGACTGTTTCTAACATTAGTATAATTGTTGGTTTGTGTAAGGAACATATTTATATGGAACCACCTTACTGCCTGCCGTTTAGTACAATCTTCGGAGTAATGTCGGTGTACCTACACGGATATAAAAAAAAATTCGCGCCCGCAGCAGATCCGCAGAGGTAGATTTTGAAAATCTACCCCCCAGTTCCCCCCTTTGGCTGAATAATCAGGAACTTAACCTTCAAATTTGCCCATAACTGCATTCATATCTGCCTCCTATAATAACATCATCTAAAAAGTTCACTGGTTAATTTGCAGGTTTTTGACACACTCTGCTTGATAGTGTTCTGTGTTCACACAGAACACAACATAAACACCTACATACTAAATAGGTACTGGTTATACATCCAACCTCCAAATAACAAATAGTATTACACGAAGAAGCCAGAGAACCTAGCTAACGGGCCAAGCAGTAAATCAGTTCAACTAATAACGCCTCAATCAATCGGCCTATCGCAGTCTAATGTTAGCAATTGAGAGAGGCTTTCTCCCTCCCCGTTGTGATAATATAAATTATTGCCTAGTAATACACCTAGTTCAAATTTATAACTACCTTTTGCCGGCGGCTACGCTCGTGTTAATATTGGTTTTGTCAGTTAATTTAGATCCCTCTTGAAGATTTTTCAACATCCGTCCGTCCACGGTATCAGTTGTAATGCTAAGACGTGAAAGCTATTAAAAGAACACAACTCACATCCGCATTTATAATATTAGTTTGGATTATTCAACGAACTTGCCTGTACGTGACGTTCTATCATAACAATATGAAAAGGTCGATCCGTCAATATTGGAATAAAACATTGGCACTTTCATTTCTCTTCACTATCACTTCATTATATCTTCTATCTACGTTTCTAGGTAAATTTTGACAGCTTATTTTAGAGAATTTCGAGTTTATCCCTTAGAGCAACAAGAGAGAACCATGACAAATCATCATCTCGTTAAAATAAGAACTTAAATATAAAACTATAAAAGATGAAACCAAGCGATTCATTTTAAATTATTACACGTTAAATCTGAGAAATTTCCTTATAATAAAATAAGTCTAAGACTTAAGTCCTTAAGAATAGTGGATGTCGTTCGAGGGGTCGATCGGTCGATACCTCTTGATCTCTTGATCGCAAGTTCCCCGTCATAACTATTACGCTACGCTTTGATGGAGGATTCCCCAAAAGACATATCTAGAAGACTATCGATATATATCGATAAGAAAATATCGTAAAGAATATAATAAACTAGTCCCTCGCTTCGCAAATACTTAATATCCTGATCCTGTTCACAGAATTATCCTTGAATTTAAAAAAACAAGAAAACGTAGCACGTCTATAATATTTATTTGTAAAGTTTATAATGAAATAGTCGGTTGAGCAGCTCTGCGCCCTGAGAGTTCGCTATAGACAGAGATAGCCAAGTTTATGAAAATAAGTGGATACAAACTAGTGGCACACTGAGAGCATGCTACAATACCTATATATTGTTCAATAAAAAATCAAATTGCTTTCAAATAGATCCCTATTTACATTTTCAATTTAAATAGTAATACATTAATTTTATCTATTTCTATATTTAAGCTATTTACATGCATGCGTCCTAAAATTCATCCGCATCGTTGCCTACTGGCAGTGTTCCCAGAAGGCTGGCAGCATTGCCCCGTTGAATGGCAATGCTAATTCTCTGTGCAAGAAAAAGGCCCGCCTTCTAGTAATTATTTTGGGTTAATTTATTTATGAGAAAAATTTTACTCAAAAAAATAAGAGCTAAAAGCGTTGCAAATATTTGTAAACAAATAATAATAAAGGATTCTCCGAAGTTCCATCCGAACGCTTTAGAAAACAATTCTCAAGTTTATGGATAACTTATGAAGTCATACTGCAGTACAGTGCTCCCTCCTGTGTTACTGACCGAGTCGTTTGTAAATGTATCACAAGAAATTTAATATACATTTCTAGAATGTAAGCGTTGGTAGCCTCTAAATAAGATGCCATCCATGAATTACTTCACACGTTAAAGGGAGGAGTTAGACACATGTGCTCAACTCAAAATAATTAAACAAATATACATACATTGTTAAGCAATAGGGAAATAATTGACTGGCCTGTTGGTCTAGTGGTTAGTGACCCTGACTGCTGAGCCAGAGGTCGTGGGTTCGATTCCCACCCTAGTCTGGGTGTTCTTTGTGTCCGTTGTTTGTATGTGTGTAAATTCCTAATGCGGGAGTTGTCTTTAAAAAAAAAAAATCTATTTTCAGCCCCAAAACATGTTTAAAACACAAGATTCCTCTAATATCTTTCTTCTAGCTGCATATAAAAAGCATAAATGTGTACAGAAAACCCCTGCAGTACACAAGGACACAGTTATTAGTATTTCGCCTTTTCTGAAAAGAGTTAATAACTGTTTAGGTCTAAGTGTGCGAAATAATGACAGTGAATATCATAAAATTATCGACACACTGGTGATACGTAACCATCACTAGTCTTTTATCTTTGATCAGTGCCATTTATTCAAAACAACAATCTCTTGAACTCAACCTTAATTAAATTTCTATATTTTAAATAATATCTCTCATTACACCTCCGTCCTTATCTAGAGACGCGCCGAGTTTCGGTGAAGCGCGAAATGGGACGAGCAAGTTGTTAGCACTCTGTCTTGTAACAAAAAGTACCTACCCATCTTAGCTATGACATTGTTTTTGTACTATTTATTGTTGGTCCATTTAAATGTTGAGAAATAAATCTTAAAACAAATACGACAAAGGACAAGCGTAATTAAAGCCATAAATGTTGGACGTCACACAATACGCCAGTAGGTTGTGACGTCAAATCAGTTCTTATTTAGTATCAAATCGTTAAAAAAAAGAAAAAAAAAGGATCACTTTAGGTATAATATTAGATCTTTACATAATTATGAAATTGGCGGTTGGTCAAACTGACCGCTTCGATCTCAAATATCCGTTTGATAAGGAATTCCAAAGTCAAATTAATTTCAAATTAAGGCTCGTGTAAAATGTGTGCTTCTAATTTAGTGATTCGTTTGTTTTAACGCCATTTGATTATTGTTTGACATCGTTTTGTTCACACGTATTGTTACTTGTCATGAAAAATGGATCCTGTACGGTAATCAAAAACTCTCACCAGAATCGTTCAACCCAGGAGGACCAGCCAAATCTTACCCCAGGCGAAACTTGACTCAACTCAGGCATACAGTTATCATAACCTATGGAAGGTTCACCGCAGGGCAGCAGTATGGTAAGTTACATAGTAACAGGAGTAAGTTACAATACACTCGTATTCAAATGGGGTGGAACTGAACTAAGTTTAGTTTAGCATAGTATTGAGTATTGACTTTTAGTTCTCCCAATCCGAAGGGTCTTGTAAGGCTCGAAATGATTGCCACCGATTCGGCAAGTAATCGCCGATACTGTGGCATCGAAAGACGACTTGTCAAAGTTGTCAAAAATGACGGGGTCAAAAGGGAACTGACGCAAGCTAAATGCTTCTGTTGCAATAAAAATAAACAACTTATTTCCATAATTTCTAGGGCGGCCCATAAAATGTTATCTTCAGTATAGACTGCGAAACTCTATGCCTATTGTCGCCACATCAAAAAATCGTGTTTATTTTACAAAAAATATGAGCAAACTATAATAGATGATAAAACAGTTCACTTCTTATTAAAAATGAGTTAATAGACATTATTATGACTGGTTATACCGGTAGCGCCACGCCATTGGTCGGCCTGACAATGGTGGAGATAAAAAGGCTAGGCATGTCTTATAAGTTAATAACGATCACTTGAGTGCGGATTGAGGTACGAACAATATTGCGGTTAGGGTTATTTAGTGAATTTGATAGTTTATACCAATAGTGGTCAGACTGTAGATAAGATATCAAACACGATCAAAAGTTATCTCTACGTCTAGGCCGACTGATAATGCATCTTGACTCTCGGCGAGAGTACAAGAAGGTCACCAGTGGAGGGACTGTTGACCTCGCTACTAGGACTACCTGGATTTATATGGATTCTCCTGATGTTTTTAATGATTTTCCGACCCCCGAGAAACTAAAATTTCCCCTACAAAGAAAACTGCTATGTAATAATATTACATATAACCTAAAGAAATAATAGTTGAAAAATCGTGTAAACCCATTTAACTCCCCATTGTCTTTAAATTCTTGAGAGAAATCACTAAAAATATGCTAATCATGAATCAATAACTGAACAATGTTGAAATTTTATACCTGGCTAATTAATTTCTCCCCACAAACGCGGCAAAACCACGCTGCATTTTAATTAATGTTTTTCGAACTACATCAGCTAAACAAAATTGCTACAATTGCGAGCAACAAGTCACTAATAGAAAATACTTCTCCACATAACCTAATTCAAGTCGTTTCCTTGCTAAGCAATTATTACCAAAAGTAGATAGTGATAATAAGCAGTGCAGTAAGTGTTCTTACTTTCTATTTGGATTTTTTGTTAAAGGAGTTTAAGTAAACTAGCGTATTCTCTAGAGTGGTTGTCAGTTTGAAAGAAAATTTAGTCTGAGTTCCATAACTTTACATTAGGGACTTCGGTAATAATCCAATGCAATATAATCAAAGTTAATAGGCAACGGGGAACCAAACTCGGCAACAGAAAAATATTTAACAGACCAATAGCGCAGTCTTTATATAAAGAAGCTCAGGTTCAAGCTGAATACTATACCTAATGTCCTTTTAATAGTAAAATATTCAGAAATGTAGTATGTGAGTAACATTACGTGAGTCCTGCATATAATATGTAACACCTTTTTATTATTACTAGCTGTTGCCCGTGACTTCGTTCGCTTGGATGTTTTGGTGACACCTATATCACACGAAACGTACATTTTACGGGATAAAAAGTAGCCTATGTGCTATTCCAAAGTATAATCTATTTCTGTACCAAATTGTATGTAGATCCCATGGAGCAGAAGATCCATTCAGCTGTTTTCGCGTGAAAGAGCAACAAACATTCATCCATCTCACATACTTTCGTCTTTATAATATTTGTAAGATTATACGTTATTATTATACGCTGACGCTAATCCCTTATATCATAACAACCGACACTGTTCAAACAAGAGAAGTCAAAGTTAATATCAAAATATCAGCCGAATTTCTCCCCTTGCGCCTTGTTCAGTAAGGGTGTGTATTAATTGGCACGTAATGTGCGGTTATAGCGAACGGATATTGCAATCTCAATAATAATCATTTTCTGTTTAATATTAAGTTCTACGTAATCATAATAGCAAGGTTATATTCCAACAGATTGTTGAGCTATTTTGAAGACGTAATTAGGAGGGTAGCTTAAAATGAATTGGTTAGGAGTATGTTAAACTTTACTTATATACTTAGATATACGGGACAGGACCTAACAGACTAACAGTTAGTTTCATTTTATTTCAATTTGAGAACGAAATAAGTAGATGTACTCACTTTTAAACTTTTGCGTTCCATTGTATAATTATGTATACATATACGGGAATTAACGCGATCACGAAATAAGTATTACATACCTCTGAAGTTCCTGACGTTACGGCCAGGTTCAACGTCAGGCAATGCAGAGGTATGTAATTCTTGTTTCGTGGCTACATGGCTTACACTTTTGCTGTGATATCTATAAGGATGTGTATATAGGTTTTTTGGGATATCTTGATTATTTAGTGCATTCCATAGGCTGCCGTTAGATACAGAATCAAAGGCTTTTGCATAGTCGATTAAGACCAAATATAAAAATTAATTTACGTTCCTGGTTTTCCTGGCTTTCCAAGTACTTGTTCTAAATATGGATATGGTGGATTAGGCAAAAGCCGTTTCGAAATCCTGCCTCCTCTAAGGGGTCGTCTGGCTCTATTCTTTTGTTTAAACAGGCCGCAAATAGTTTATATACAGGGTGTATTTGAAAATAGAACACTCACTTAAATCACTGAAAGGTCATGACTCTAGCATACAGTTACAATAAGATTTTTTGAAAAAACTATCCACTTACAAGTTATGACCGTTTGAGTAGGTAGAATGTGTAAAATTTTAAATGGTAGATTTTAAATGGTACTTTTTTTTTCATTCCGTTAATAAGTCAATCCATAAAAACGTACTTCACATTTTTTATGGTGTAAATAGTTCCAAAATTAAAAAAAGTCTGTGTGTGTGCAATTTACACACGGTAGAAGTGAAATCATTTCCCAACTTATAACACCCTTCCTTTTTGCAGTGGGGGTTAAAAAAAGCCCAAAGCTTTTCGATAAACAAATCGATAACTTATCGTAAGGGGTGCAGGAAACACCCGTGACTTGGAAACTATTCCCAACGTCTTTTGTGGTATACAGAATATTACAGATGCGAAACTTTTTGGCAAAATTAGTGAAAGTTTTTAGCTTAGTTTGGTTTGGTTTTTTTGCAAACTTTATCATTGTGACAAAAGCGATATTTGTAGTATAAAACTTTTAAAACATTCATATATCAATATCATGAAAATAATGTCGACTTTTTTTTTGCTTTTAATGTAATAAGAGACTGCTATTCATATATTTTAATATAACTTTATTTAAAAAGTAAATTCCGGCCTTGTACCAGGTACTGCTACTACTTTTAGTTTGTAAGAATATCTATATACAGTTTTGTATGTTTTGTACAATAAACAGTTTATCTATCTATCTATCTAAATTCGATTTTTGGTTTTATCTAATTAGGTAACAAAACATGTCTTTGATAACTAAAATTAAACACGCATAAAGTAGCTACAATTCACAGTAAAATGTGAAAAAATGGACATTTCGTTTTCTGGTAAGTACGGTTAAGTAACAGTTTTCTCTAATATCTTCAATCGAGCAATGTATATTTGGAATGTATATTTCGAATTTGAACATAGAAGCAGGACTCAACGAAGATGACTACTGGAGTTGAAATCATGGATCTACCGAAGCAAGGACAGGGTCGATTATACAAAAAGTCAGTATTTTGAATAAATCTACGACGTGGAACAGGACTATTGACCTACATATAAGACTTAGCTATTACTCAATCGTGGCATCCCGTTGTATTAATCACTAGCAGCGCCCCGCGATTTCACCCGCGTAAGTCCCGATCCCGTGGGAATATCGAGATAAAAAGTAAGCTATGTGTTAATCCAGGTCTCCAACTATCTACATACCAAGTTTCATCGCAATCTGATCAGTAGTTTTTTCGTGAAAGAGTAACAAACATCCATACATCCACACATCCACACATCCATACATCCTCAAAAACTTTCACGTTTATAATATTAGTAGGATTAAAGACAAACTAGACCTAGGTATATTGTAGCCTGATTATATGTCTGAGTAGTATTATATATAGTTTAAAAGGTGTCACGTACTTCTCTTCTCTTCCTAAACTAACCACTAACTACAGACAACCTATCTACTGTCATATAACGTAAAAGTTGGCACTGTAAAAATTCATCAAAGATGAAAAAAGAAATCAAAATAAATCAAGTGTAAAATACATATACCTAAGCCCATTACCCCATTAGTAAATTTCCACTAAAACTTTCTTTTATTGAATATCTTAATTGCCCCAACTTTTTTGGGCCCAAATGAGTAAATCTAAGACATGAATACTTAATAAATACTGACAAAACCAATTTAACAACAACTTGAGAAACACCAAAACTAAGAAAACAGTAATTAAACAATCGAAACTTCCCCTCGCAGATCATTACAATTTAAACATCAATTATAATAGAAATATCTTCTATTCCTCTAAATAAGACAGACTGCCATGCGACCGATAAATTGTTGCAGGACTTTAACTAAATTTAAACCAGTGACATGCAATCTTAATTGCTTCGGGCCATGTTACTCCAATTTACAACCGTTCGACTGGGCCTGGGGGCAGGCCAGAATAATTAAAACCTTAATCGATGTTATACACTGCTCAATTTTCCTTGAACTCTATCACGTAAGGGTGAGGGTACAGTGGTAATGAAGCGAATTAGATTTTTGCCGAGGTTTCAACAGTGTCAGAATTTTATTTGGCTGTTGAAGGGGCTATATAGGAAACTGTAACCTTCATAGATGAACTTGAGTGTTTCGCAAGGACGTAGGGAAACTCAATCCTACGCTCGAAGAAAGAAAATAACTACTTAGATTTTACCAAAGTAGTATTTATAGGGAAAACATTAGGTTAAGCGGATTATTTCTCAGTAACTTCTGTCCGATATGTTTAATTAAAGCAAGGTAGTGGAAGCATATCATACGTGGAGACTTGGCATATTGAAACTTAAATAAGTATGTATATTTTTATGAAACCTTATTAGGCCTATTGAAGTCACCGCTTTCTGTTTTTGTCATTCTGTTACTTCACTCGCTAAATTAAAATTCACTACATTTTCTTCATGTAAGATGTAAACCTTGTAAACTTCGAAACAAGATCTTATTTCAAATTGAAACAAGTAGGTAACATATGTCGCTATCTAAATAAGCAATTTATTTGTCGACTAAAGTCTGATACGCTTAAATAAACTTTAATACCATGTGGCGAGAGCCGCTATCCGTTGAATGCCATCTCTTTTGCTCTGTGTTTTTAGTAAGCGTCTTCGTAGGTGTCGATTAAAAAAACGTCATTTTAGTTCGTTTTGAACAAGCTTTTATACGGCATTTGAATAAACGTAAAATGAAATAAAGTTGAGTATACGTTGACAGGTTTTAGTGAAATTTAGTGGCGCTGAGAAATAGATGCCAGTAACAAATAGACCTTATTCCGAAAAACACAAGGTTGACATCATATGAAGAAATTAAGTCAGGTTTTAGTTTAGTCGAGTGTACAATTAAATCGGCACCAATATCACATCAAAAAAAATTAAATACCCAAGTCTCGGGAGTCGCAACGCATTTTTTTTTAAAGTTAAGAGTTCTATTTGTCATTTACTTTGTTAACTAACAACATTGAATAGTAACCGCGTCAATATTAGACATCTTAATCTCTTTAATAAATAGAATAACTCGGCCATCACACGGCAACATATCACATAGCATAAGAATAACCTACTATATTCAAGTACTAATTGAACATAACGATATCCAACCTTTGTGCATACACAAACATTTTCGTATGCGATTGACAAGTCATTCTATTTATTATCACTACATATTATAACAAAAGTCCCCTGCGGCGTCTGTCTGTCTGTCTGTCTGTTCGGGACAAACTGAAAAACTACTGAACGGATTTTCATGCGGCTTTCACTAATAGACAGAGTGATTCATGAGGAAGGTTTAGGCGTATAATTTGTTAAGATTTTACATAAATTGATTGAAATATGTTGATGATTGTTGAAGATGTCTCTGCAAAGCCGAGGCGGGTGGATACGGTCACTATTAAAATGTTGTTTTTACTGTAAAATAACTGCGTTACGAATACAAAATTAAGGAACTTTAACTTGCAATAGTTCTTAATTACTTAACAGGCTCTATGTAAGTACATTATACCCTCTTAATCACCGAAAATTTAGGTTTTAGCTCTGTCCACAACGAAGTTACACAGAGTCCAAAATGCATGGCTTCGGGAAAAGACGGTACTGCTTTGCCTTTGTTTTATTCATCGGCAGCAGCTTGACGCTTGTCACTTTCTTACGAATTAATCCTTAAATTACAATAGGGACATAGCATGCTCATTTGAACAAAACAATGATTCTTGTACGTATGACCGATCACTAATATACCTATACTATTTAAGCTACGGTAGCCTAATGACTGAGGCGGCAGACTTGCGACCCAGTAGTTGCAGGTTTTAACATTACGGACTAGCACTACACTAACCTATTAAATCTTTGCCTAAAAGTACTATACCATAGTTTATATGCATTTTAATTAGAGCGAACACAAATGCGTATTATAGTCTTAATTCCCTATCAGTACCCCAAGTCTTAACATCACATATGAACACATCTTTCGTAATTAAGTAGGCATCCAATCCATTAATATCTCGCTTCCGCCCGCAACTAACCTCAGCTCGTCCCGGCAATTTAATTGTACCTCATGCTAATAGGCCCCAGTCTCGAGCCAGAAGGCAATTTCGCAAGACGTTTCAGTTACTGATGATATTACGAAGCGGTATCATGTCACTCGTGTCGTAGGTCCAACTAACTTCTTGGTACTTATTTACATAAGCTAAGTTAGAGGCACTAACTTAGGAGATATGATTATGAAGATACATAAACAGTTAGTAGTAAGGAAGATTTATGTGAGAATTTAGTAATGTCACAGAATACATAACAGTACGGGTACAGAAGTTTCACTCCGCCAAATCATCCCACTAATCCCACTTCCCACTAATATCATAAATGTGAAAGTTTGGATGGGTGGATAGATGTTTGTTACTCTTTCACGCAAAAACCACTGAACCGATTGCGATGAAACTTGGTATGTAGATAGCTGGATTAACGCATAGACTTTTTATCCCGATATTCCCACGGGATCGGGACTTACGCGGGTGAAACCGCGTGGCGCTCTTAGTTTAAAATAAATAGCGACTTTTGTTTCAACCGAAAATTAATCCCTATTTCCCTTGGTCAGGTTTATAACTTGAGAACTTAACCGATTTCATTCATATTTTTTTAATGTTTTCTAATACTTTGAATAAGGTTCTAACGGAACGAAAAATTAAGAAAAATGCCAGGGGCATAGAAAGGGACATAGGATACAAAAATAACTTTTTACGTGAACGTAACCGCGGGAAAAAGCTAGTTATAGATAAATTACACTCAGACACAGATCACTAACCTCTAGACCAGTAGCGGATTTACCAGCAGGCTGAGTGGACTGTAGCCTAGGGCGGCAGATTTTAGGGGTAGCAAATTTGGCACCTACATTATGTTTTATGTCTTGTCCTGGTGTATCGAATTAGATAGACCGACCAGTAGGGGCGGCAAATTTGAATAGCCTACGGGCGGCAAATGTGTAATTCCGCCGCTGCTCTGGAGTCTAGACCAATAGGCCTGGCTTTTTGCAATGATTTTTAAGTCTTATTTTTATATAACCCGCCCCGACTTCTCACGGGTAGCAGAGACATCTTTAACAATCATCAACATTCTTATTGCAATCAATTTACACAAAATCTTAACAAGTTATACACCTAAACCTTCCTCATGAATCATTCTGTCTATTAGTGAAAACCGCATAAAAATCCGTTCAGTAGTTTTTTTTGGGACTTTGTTTTATAATATGTACTATGACTTTGGTGGTTACTGTGACATGCATTGTGATTGTGACTAGATAGTTCTGGTTCATTAACGATGCGTTAAGAATTAAAAAAAATTTAGCGTTTCTTTGAATTTATACTTACCTTACCTCAGCGGCCGAGGATCAGTCACATAACAAAATATTAGATTTCTAAATATGGGAGCGTATGCGCTATAACATTCTGATCATTTCGTTTTTTAAATGATTCAAATCCAAGAAGAAATGAGAAAGTTATTAAAGTTTTCTTTTCGGCTATTTCGAAACGCTTGCTCGGAGCCGCGCTTGGTATGATGACGTCACACGTCGCGTATCGCGCCCGCCACCCGTGTAAAATCGCTAGTTTGGTCAGTTTGGTTCAGATTATTCACCGTTTCGCTCATGTCGTGGCATGTAAATTATTGAGTTTTTACTATAATTTGATGTTATATTATTAGTATAACAGTATTTTTATTGATATTGAGTATCTATTGATATCTAAATGGAGACGAGGTCGGTTTTGTAGGGATAAAATGAAAAGGTAAGTAAGTCTATACATAACCTACTCCTACTGAGTACCTAAAATAGGTACCTAACTACCTACTTACCCACTTTAACTGCGTGTTTTGAGGATGTCATTTTTCTGGATTATTTAAATCATTCAAATACTATCTCTAACAAGTTCAAAGCACAAACCCAACTGAGACCTCAGTTTGAACAAGATAAATCTTTAGCTATACACGAAGTTGACTTCGACGAAAACTATTGTTTGACCATTTTATCCGAATGCACTGCATTTTGGGAAAATATATATTAAAAAAATTAGGTACAACAAACATTTGCCAGATTGTATATCATAGGATACAAATAAAACAATACTCAACAGTAAGTATCAGGCGCCCGGCAGCAGGCGCGCTTTCACACATAATCACAGATTGCGTTTATCACATGACAAAATCACCCACCCGCTCACGGGACCTCTTTTTTTTTTATTGTATAGGGGCAACGAGCAGACGGGTCACTTGTAACTCAAGAGTCATAACTGCGTCGCCGCCCTTTAAGGTGGGAGTAGGGGGAGAGGGGGGATGAGTGGGAAGAGGGGGGACTGGGACAGGGGAAGGACGAGAATAGGGGAGAGGGAAGGGTAAGGGCTCCGGTAACCTCACACACGCGGCGAAAAGCAATGCAACATTGCTTCACTGCCGGTTTTTTGTGAGGCCGTGGTATCACTCCGGTCGAGCTGGCACATACGTGCCGAAGCATGGCTCTCCCGTGGTCTGGGTACAGCCCTGGCTCGAACATTAGGCATGAACGAACGAACATCATCTGTGTGAACGAACATCAAAGCTATCCGCGGAAATTCAAATATTATTAAGAAATGATAGAAATTATGCACAATAGGTAGGTATGTTATAATAAAATCTATACGGTCAGTGGTAGATCCACTGACCGTATAGATTTTATTATATTCTTGAATTTTAGCTATTTGACATGCGCAGTGCAGCATTTCATACTAAATTGTCTACTGCGCATCGAAACTGCTAACTTTACGAATGATTAACACTAGATCCGTTGACCATATTATACCTACTGATATTAGGTAGGTACTCTAGCTAGGATACTGCAGGTACTTACGTCAAAATGATTTTCGCAACAGTACCTATAAACCACTTTGAGTTTTGTCATCTCTCCGCTTTGCTTTACACATTTTTTTTTTTATTTGTGCATCTTTCGGCACAGTCAAAAAAAGCTTATTAGGTGCATTAACGTTTATATTTCTGCATTTTGGCACAATGCAATACTTATTTGACGGCATTATCACTTTAAAAAATAATCTAAAAAATCAGCAATCGTCAGGTCGTTGCCCTAACTGCGCTGGACTAGAAAGCTTACCAAGCTGACGACGCCACGGCGACCCGCCACTTTTGCCGATACGCGGTGAATGACGTCACAGCCTAAACGGTCTTTCTCGCGCGCGTTTTGTTGGTGCACTAAAATCTCTGTATCTTGGTCATTTCTGATCCGATAAAAAAAATTTAAACACAGTATTTATTGTTTTAGCTATAAAATAGCTAAAAATCTGCATACTTAACAAAAAACGTGACTGATCCTCATTGCAATATCAGTGGTGGCATTTGTAGACATTACATTTTCGAGCTTAGATTATATATAGGTCCAGATGCCTAATCTGCGCCCCAAAACTGAAGCCAAAAAATACAAGCGACTAATACAAATACAAGCGACTCACTCGTCACCGGTCACACGCGAGCGAACGTTCGCGGCTGAAGTAAGTCTAGAGGCGCAATTTATATAACATTCAAAAATGCCTGGTTTTGCAGTTACATCCTGTAAAAACTATACAAAAATAAATCTTAAGTGTCCGAACATCACATTTCACTTGTAAGTATTCTATTTCCTAATGTAATTTATAAACAATAGAACAAAATTTCAAATTAATAAAATTGCGGACGCCATTATTAGAGATGTTGCCAGGGACGTGAATTTCATTTACCCATAACGCATTCGGGCAGTTATAATTTTCTTTGCCAAACTTGTTATTTATAGAAAGAAATATGCTTACTGTTTATGTTCGCGAAACTGGAATCCTTAAAATATTCTTAATTTCTAAGCTCTAGCACCCGGAGTTCAATGTGTCCGTCAAACGATACTTTGGCTATAGGATTGTACTCGTATTATAATTTATTATTACTACTCCTAACGAACACAGCTATAGAGCACTTAGGACTTCTAAAATTTTGCTAGTTTTTTGATAGCTCATAAAATATATATATATATATATTAGGGTATGCCAAAAAAAACTTGATTTCTTTTTTCATTAGTTACCATGAAAATATTGTTCACGATGACGTAAAAATAAGCCTGTGAAAACAGCAGCTCTTAAATTAATAAACCAATATTATTGCATTTTAATTCAGCCACTCAAACCATGTAAATGTAAAGACATATTTACAACAATACTTGGATATTTATTTAATTATTTTTTTGTTTGAAATTTGGTCACGTTCCAACAAATTAACAAGTTGTAAAAATTAATACATATTCTTGTAGGAAATTAAACGATCTACAAAAAAGGTCAGATATGATTTTTCGCTAAGTTAGCTCATTTAAAATTTTGCAATTACGTACTTGGAAGTATGATAAAAACTAGAAATTCTACTATGTTGAACCTAATTGTTAATTTTTATTACTATTTTCATATTTTACCGCTAAAATCGATCGAGTTATCGATATGAGCGCCACCTTTATGGCATTATTCAGATGTAAATAATACTTAAAGTTACTTCAATCTCTTCAACTGAGTTTACTGAAATTTAACCTTGAATAACTTTTAAACGAGCTGACTTAGCGAAAAATCATATCCGACCTTTTTCGTAAATCGGTTAATTTCCTACAAGAATATGTATTGATTTTTACAACTTGTTAATTTGTTGGAACGTGACCAAATTTCAAACAAAAAAATAATTAAATAAATATCCAAGTATTGTTGTAAATATGTCTTTACATTTACATGGTTTGAGTGGCTGAATTAAAATGCAATAATATTGGGATACAATGCCCCGGTTTCCTGATACATAGAGTATATAAATAGTTCCTACTAAGTAGCTTTATTTTTATTTTGCATTTGTCTTTTTAACTAAACGATTAAATAAAAAAAAATTAAATAAACGAATACTTGTAACACATTTAAATACATTTAAAATGTCTCTATTTAATATTACTAACATCAAAAAGAATTATTATGTTTCATAAAAAAGTCCCTAAATTTTGGGGTAACCTCTATGCACTGGTAGTAAAACCGTCACGCACACAAGCGCAGATATTGTATGTTGACACTCGCGTTGGGCGGGATTCACTCACACAGCTCCAAAAAGTGGCTTCAAAGTAAACGGTGACATTTGTACTGGTCACGGTATCTGGACCTATATATAATCTAAGTTTTCGAGCATTATTTTGATTTTCAGCATAAAAAAAACCTCATAAGGTGTGTTTGGGACACCCGGTTGGAACGAAATTTCTTGATGGATCGAATAAATTGTACCAAAGTATAGTAAATATTGTAAAAACTCGAAATTAAAATTGCGCCATCTGTGAAAGTTGCCCTAACTAATATAAGGAAATTAGTATACAAGATATTACAGTAGTATCGCGCAGAATCCGCAGATGGCGTAAAAATAAAATAAATCAAATCGCTATAACGTGCGTCGTCTGAAGTGTAACGTGCGATAAATAACTTTGTTCGAAAAATACTAACTTCCCAGAATTTCGAACAGTGCTCGAAATGTGGCAATAGTCTCTTCACCTATTACATGGGACGTATAACATAAATAAAAAAAAGTGAAATAGTGTAAATATTCTCAAATGCGTGACTAATAATCATGATGATATTATTAGTTGAGACTACTCGTTATCAGATATAGTAGGTTAGCACATTACAAAGTTCAGTAATACAAGCCAGGTCAGTCTTAGAATGGGTGACCGGGGTGACCATTCTTAACACATTAAAATATCGAAGTTCGGTCGTTTCGTCGTTAGACTGTAAGCCGATCCTAACTTGATTGGGAAAAGCGCGGAGGATGGTGAGTATTTGAATATAATTAGTATGTATAGACGTCAGCGTATGTAAATATGTCCGTCTGTTAAATAAGAGCACAACAACAGTTATATTAAACTATTTATTTTCTTAGTGAAACATCTATAAATCTACTTACACCATATGTATTTACACACTAGAACAAATATTAAACAAGTCTTTGTATAAAATAAAACATGGCATTCACTTACGCTAGAGACTGTTTCTTGACACAAAATTAAACTTTAATATTACACCTTATTTCTTTTTTACTATGAAAACCATGACATATGATCCAATGACATGAGGCTCATGAGATAATTTTTATTCATATTTGAGAAGCTAAATGCCATAATTGACTTTAACCGGTCTAAATAGACTAGCACTCTTTAAACATAGGACAGCTTTTTTTTTTATGGTCTAGGGGGCAAAAGAGCAGACGGGTCACCTGATGATAAATGACTACCGCCGCCCATGGGCACCTGCAACTCAAAAGTCACATGTGCCTTGCCGGCCTTTAAGGTGAGAGTAGGGGAAGAGGGAAGGGTTAGGGCCTCCGGTAACCTTTGCATTGCTTCACGGCCGCTTTTCTATGAGGCCGTATATTTTTTCCCTGAACAAAACCGATATCTATTTCGTTTTCTATTGACGTTTTTAATTCCTTTTTAAAACCCTGTTTGTTTATACATTTTTTACTTGAACGGGAATCCTGCAATTGTAGGAAAATGCAAAATGCTAAGCCATACGATAGCTTACGTCAATGCATAAGAGGTCTAAATGATGTCTTGTACAATAAAGCAAAATTAAAATTAATACAAATTTAAGCAAAAAGGTGTAAATTAATAGAATAGACATCACAATAAAAACATACAATATAATATTTTTTTAACATAATTCGTATAAATATTGCCTCTAACATTTAAATATTATACAAATACTAGCAGCGCTCCGCGGTTTCACCCGCGTAAGTCCCGATCCGTGGGAATATCGGGATAAAAAGTAACCTATGCGTTACTCCAAGGTCTCCAGCTATTTACATACCAAGTTTCATCGCAATCGGTTCAGTAGTTTTTGCATGAAAGAGTAACAAACATCCATCCATCCATCCAAACTTTCACATTTATAATTTTAGTGGGATTAGTTAAACTTACGACAGGTAAGTTTGTGTGATTTGAATAAACTTTGAAGAAAATTGTTTATTTTTTTCTGAAAGTATTTAAAATTATGTGTTATTCAGCTGTTACAATAATTACTTCTAACAGAGTAAATATTCATAAAATGATGAATATACAGGATGTATCTGACAATGGAACACTACTTAAATCACTGAAAGGACGCGACTGTAGCACACAGTTACAAAAACAATTTTTCCATCAGTTTAAAACTTATGACCGTTTGGATTTACATAAAAGTAGGCGGAAGGTGTAAAGTTAAAGAATTGAAAGAGAATATATATTTTTATTTTGAAATTATTCCACCTGTTTTTGAGAAAATTGATAAAAACTAAGTTCAAAAATTATGCAAGTTAGTTTTTATGGCTTTTCTCAATAACGAAGTGAACAATTCTAAAATAAATAAAAAATGTTCGATTTAAAATCTTTAACTTTACACATTCCACATGCTTTTATCAGAAATGGAGGTGAGAATACCTGGAAATTCAAACGGTCATAACTTTTAAACGGAAAGTTTTTTTTTTTTTTTGTAACTGCGTACTAGAGGCATGCCCTTTCAGTGGTTTCAATAAGTGTTCCATTGTCAGATACACCAGTATACAAGCCAGCGAACATTTAAAACAATGTTACTCTATTAAACGGAAAGTTTTTTTTTTTAATCTTTTGTAACTGCGTACTAGAGGCATGCCCTTTCAGTGGTTTCAATAAGTGTTCCATTGTCAGATACACCAGTATACAAGCAAGCGAACATTTAAAACAATGTTACTCTATTAAATATAATATCAGTTCTAAAACACTTTCTGTTTTAAAAATATTGTTACCGCCAGCAGTTGTTACAAAATTTAGACTAATAACGTTAATCAAATAGTTATTGTCATTTTATCTTAGTTAAATTCAGTGTCATACAAGTATGCGCAGTTTTAATATTATCATTCACGTTTATTCCGTTAAATAGCAAGGTATAATTCTTACGGGGGCTACCCCTGCACAAAAAAAAACTATTAAGGTCGGTGATTTGGTGGACTTTGGTGATTTGATTAAAAGATATTTTATTAAAAGATAGCTTAAAACTTTGTTTGGAAACTATCGCGATAAAAACGAATTAATTTTTTTTTTTATTTATAGCGTAATGACAAAAAATGTAGTAAGTGAAAATAATGTTTTATATGAGCTCACCGGTCTTTATTGTGAGCTTATTTTTTTTATATTTAGTACTACATTAAAATCAGTTACAACATATGTTTGTAATCAAATCAGCAAACTTGATGTGAATGCACCTTACACCAACTGAAATGTAATAGAAAGTACATATGTAAAGTTTGAGTCTCCAAGGGGTACCGTAAAGGGACCCCGTACTAACCCCAGGATACGTCTAATAACGTTAGCTTAATCCTACTTTGTACTGTTTATATTAGTTACATTTAGAATATTTAAGGCATATCTGCGTTCTAAATTGACTTTTAATTATTGACATTGGTGAAAAAGGTAAGTATTTTTTTAAATCAATTACACGTGGTTTAAGATATGCTTAATTCTCCAACACTTGAACTATAACACTTATAAACGCATGATTTGACAAATCGTTATCATAAAAAATTATAAAGTGCAAAACGGTACTTAAAATATAAACTAAAAAACTAACATTGACATAATGTGAATTTAATAAAATATAGCAAAAAAAAATTAAATAACCAAAAGGTTTATTATAAACTATAAATAGCTTAATAGAATTTTACACACCTTATACAAATTCTATAACTAAATCATTCATACATAATAGACCTTATACTAGAATCACACTTGTTGTTTTATTTACATAACTTACTATAATTAAAACTTATATCAACTAAAACTTACTAGTTTAATAAGCGTAAATAAAACTTAGTTAAAGTTTTCTGAACCCATACATATTCAGGCCATGACTAAGACAGCCCTACAGTGCAACAGATCAATAAAATATTTCTCAAAAGCTTTTGACAAGCAGTTACAGCACAATATACAGTTGAAACTAAAGAGAACAATAAACATGCTCTTGTACCAATTCTCATAATTTTGTGTTATACGTAAACGATTTTAGAACGCTATTATAACCGTTATTAATATTATTGTTCCCAAAGATACGTCTAAAATTTAAAAACTATTTATTCATTTACTTGAATAAAGTTCACTGTACAACCTGTTATTAACCAAACCATTACACCTTACACTGTGTAAGAGTATATAGTAGTTTATTTGCTTAAGATCCATACTTATAAGAAATTGAGCGATCGAGGTTTCAAAGCAGTTTTTCTCAAGTATTGGTGTGCTAACATAGTGAGGTCCAGTTGGTCTTGTGTTTTGCCACAAGCAAACGTTTGCCATTTGTAGTCACCCTGTAAAAACATATTAAGAAATTAGTTGACAAAACAAATACATACCCGTCCTTTTGTGCTCTATCGCAGTCTTGTAATAGAATATAAAAATATACCTAATATTTAAAAGCTGGAAATAAAGTCTACTAGAACTCACATGAGAAGAAACGAAATTTGAACATCAATTAAAATTTCGGATCTGGAAATTTTTATCAGATTCGGTTACAGTTTCGGATGGATAGGATTTCGGATATCCGATAGTTTGTTGTTTAACATAAAGCAATAAAAAATATACATTTGTGTTCAAAATTAGTGAAAGCTAGGGAAGTTTGGAAAATATTAAAAATACTCTATATGGTAAATACAGATTTTCACACACTACATCGTACTGGTAATGTGTAAAAATCTCGATTTTGTGTAATATGTCCCAGAAGAAGATTCTGGGACTATCTACACTATCTAGATCCAAGCTAAACTTGTTAGATCACGAATAAACAAACTTAGGTACCTTTTATTGTAGGCCCTTACCCTTTCTTTTCCCCCCTTTTCCCCTCTCCCTCCCTCACTCCCTCTCTCTCTTTTAACCCCTTCCATAACTCCAGCCTTAAAGGCCGGCAACGCACTTGTGACTCCTGAGTTGCAGGTGCCTATAGGCGGCGGTAGTCACTTACCATCAGGTGACCCGTCTGCTCATTTGCCAGTTTGCGTATACCATAAATATAAATATATATATATATATATATCGACGGCAGAAAGCGGAAATGTCGTATCTCGGAAATTGGTTTAAATGACTTAATGCTATGAATGACTTAATGATATATCAGAATAAAGGCGCGTCGAATGGCCTGTCTCGTCTTCCTATGATATTATAATTATAAACTATCTTTATAAATTTACGAGTTATGAATTTTTTAAATAGTTTTTGGTCTCTGGACCAAAAATCATTCATTCAGAGTGTAAAATTGGATATTTCGAGATACGACAAAATCGTTTTCTGCCGTCGATATATAGCGATATCTCTGGAAGAGATTGCTTTAGGTGATAGGGCCGCCATTGTACATTATCGATGTAATACATCTCCTGTTTCATATTCTAATCTTGTAATCTATCTACTTTCCTCAAGAAGCTAGTACATAAGGATAGTGGTGCCAACTAATTCCCAAATCGGGAAACGCCCATGTACAGGCGTAGACTGCGATAGGCTGATTGATAGGTTGTATACTAACCAGTACAAAGGAGGTACATTTCTCCTCTCTCATCTCTTCGAATTCAAGGTCTTGGTCGAACTTGATAGAACGCACAGCAGATTTCTTGACAACAATCGGTTCGCCGTTACTTCGAGATATCTATAAGGGAAGTAAAACATTTTTGATCCAATAAAGAGTAGTTTAGAAGGTGTTTTTGGTACATTTACTTTTTCCCTACAATAATTCTAGCCTGGACAAATTAAAAAAAAAAAGGCAGTCATGGGACAGAAGTGGAAACTTAAAACTACGTATCATATTAGCATGTGGATACGTCGAACCCATAACTTTTGATCCTTTTTTTTCTTTTGTCCCTATCAAAAATTACTCGACGCGCCTAAAGAAGTTTTCACTACAAATCAGTCATAGGACTGCAGGTCAGAAGTGAAAAGGCGTCAGGGTAACGGTTCCTCTGGGGTACCGGGTCACCCCCCAGAGTATTGTACTGCTGGAGCGGACTGATATTTCTCTAGGTAATCATGGGAACAGAATGGAGAACTTAAATAACAAAAACCTAAATGACGCAAGGAGTAACAGTGAGCAACAAGCTGAGCAACAAAAAGCCTTGGACGCAAGTGCCAACATTAAGAAGAAGAGAGCGTGGCACCACCTCGAGAAGCTAATTAGCGAACTTAGAGAATTTGTCCAATCTAAAATAAACGTCCCTAAGGAGATTAAAGCTAAAGTGGCCAGTATTGGTAGTGCCTTCAAGCGACTAAAAATGCTGGAGGAAGCGCGACCCACACACCAATTCCCAACCTTATTATCTCCAAAAGTTGTGAGTACACTACCAACAAATTGTACGCGGACAATTACGGAGTCAACGGTGACGGTAGATAGTGAGGCCGATGCTGACTCTGAATCTGGTTCTACTGGAGACAGACGCGAAGTTCGCAAGGCCAAACGAACGTCACCAGAAGCTGGAAACAAAGACGCGAAGAAAAGAAAGGGAGCAGGATCCATCCCACTAATAGAGAATACAAGACAGACACCCGAGAAGAAGGAAACAGATTGGCAGGAAGTTAAATCCAAAGAAAAGAAGAAAAACTAACGAGCAGAGCAGCCACCAAAGCAGTCTCAACAGAAGAAGCCAAGAAAATCAGTGCCGAGACCGAATGCACTGATCGTCCGATCTAAAGAAAAGTATGCAGACATACTCAGTCGCGTTAAAAAAGTGAGTAACGTAAAACGTGAGTTCAGTGCTTTTTCCCCATACAAAAAGTGCTCAACATGCCTAAAGAAGTTTTCGCTTCAAAAAGCTAGCAAAAGTTCTTAATTCCTGTGTTTACCAAGGACAAGAAGGAAGGATATTGCTACAATTTCGTTACCATGGTAAAATGTTAACCAGTATACGTCATCTTAATGCATAATCTTTTGACTATAGTTTAGTCTAGAATCTATGAGACTATAGCCGATTTTTCTGATTTTGGTCACAAAATGGAGTCTAATAAGCGCACTCGACTAACCATATGGTAACAGTCGTGTAAAGATAAAAATTTTCAAATAGCACAAATTTTTTCATTGGGAACTATTTACTCAGTTATTGAGAAAACCAACAAAAACTAACTTAAAGTTTTCGAAGTTAGTTTTTATCGATTTTCTTGATAACGGAATCAAAAATTCCAAAAAAAAAATGTACATTTTAAAATCTTTAACTTTACACATTCGACCTGTTTTTATAAAAAAGGAGGTATATAGTGGTAAAAGAGGTAATAATACCTGCAAATTCAAACACCAATAATAATTTGTAAACGGATAGTTTTTTCAAAAAATATTTTTTCATGCCCTTTCAGTGATTTAAGTAAGTGTTCACTTGTTATACTCTGTATATATGTAAGTAATTAGGTATGCATTTATAGTAAAATTGGCAAGAATGTTAAACTTTTCTTTAAATATGAAAGTGGTGGAAATGTGTTTACCACAGAGTCGACTCACTTCTACAAAGCATTGTTTATGCTTGAATAGTTTTAAGTAATAAATTTGTCAATAAGGATAAAACCAAAAACAAACAAAAAAAAAATTATTGAACATACATTTATTGAAATAAAAAATGACATTGGAAATCTTTTGGATTGGATTGGAATACAAACAATATTGACAGAAACACTAAACTACTCAAAAAAAAAGAAGAAACACATCGTTAATTACAAAAAAAAATGTGCCATAATACAAACTACTACTACAGAATAAATTAAAACATTTTTTATAAAACATAAATAATAACAAAAAACAATTGCTATAACAAGATATAAATAAATAAGTATGTTTAGAAGATTCAACACTGGCCTGTCAATATTGTGGTGGGAATGGGTTTGGGCGGGATCAGGTAAAGGGTAATGTCATTAATTTATTCCAAAAAAATACTCTTAAGTAGCTGCCGATATTAAACTTGTTACAAAATTTAACAAAAAAAAAAGTGACTGTAATAAATACAATTTCCACAACCTATGCGACAGCATTTTAGTCGGTATTCGCGAAGTTAAATTATAAAAATGTTAATATTTTAAGGCAAAATACAAAGCACAAAATACTATTAATAATAGAATTTCTAAATAATTAAATACAAGGAAAGGACAGGTCACCTACCGGGAAAAGTTAGTCAGCCCTGACTTCCGTAATAAAGTCGAACAAAGTCGTACAAACCTTCCGTATTAAAGTCGTACAAATATTAACGTTCACCTTGCCTCATCATTTAATGATTTTTCTTATAGAATCCGTAATCAAAGAAAAACTTATAAAATCAATATTTTTTACATTTTTGATCATCAATACGAACAGCACGATACTGTCCTTAAATACTAACAAATCAGTTATTTGTACTTATTTGTTGTTTGTTACTAAGAACAAAGTTTTAACCTACAAATTAATACTTGAAATTATTACAACTAGTAACACTTAAACAATTTGGTGCATGGTAAACTTGAGGTATACTTTTGAATTACAACTACTTCTAACTAGAGAATTAAGAATATATTAAATTAATTAAAAAAAAACGAATAGTTCATTTGATGAAAACCTCATCTTTGGTACCTTATGTTCTAACCTCGTTAAACGTTAAAATAGTTTGGTGCAAAGCCTACCTACAAAATTAGAAAAAAACATCTGTAAATACAAATTGTTTCACATTACAAAAGCCATTGCGATAGCCCATTTCAAAAACAGTAGCATTATGTACCTGAACTAAATAGATTATTAGAATTAATCTTCATTAGGTTGGTATCACACTGTTTTCTGCTTTCAAAGTTTTATTGCTGGACTACAGTGTCTCTTAAGAAATAATGCTTCTAGTTTGTTTTCATTTACTGTGATTTGCATATTGTGTTCTTTAGGGGTTCAGGAGCTTAATAATGCCTAAAACAGCGCTGTTAATCTCGTGTCATTATTAGCACCCAGCAGTAATTCGGACAGAATTAAGTTTCTTAAAAAGTTTATTGTATTTTATACAGAAATTACAAAGTTAATTATATTTTTAACAGAATTAAGTTAATTAGGACAGAATAAGTTTATTAAATAATTTATTTTTTACAGAAATTAGTAATTTTCATAATGCATAATTAGTTGATGCATTTCTAAAATATTATAGTTAGTCATAATGAAAGATCGACGGTAGTAAATTCATGCAAAAACCGATTTAGTTTAAATTAGATTTCATAATTAATAAGCCATCATTTTGATACTGGAATATATTTTATGTCATATTATTTCCAAACCGAATTAAAAATTCCATGATTAAAATTAACGTATTTTTCTACGAATGTGATAGTAAATTTATGATTAATATGATTTCAGTTAAACCACATTTTTAAATAGGAACCTGCTCTTTCATATTTCTTTCAGATAAATACTAGTGCAGATACAATTTGTTATCAATATTATGTTTTAATTCAGACAAAAATATTCGTACGGTGTTAACAACTTCCATCAATCAGTTTGAGCTTTTAAAATTTAAAAAATTAAGGGAACATTACACAACACAATGTCTATTGTGCTTTGTGCTGACGCTTTTAGATTTCTTTTTATTTTATTTGTTTGTTTATACTTTCCTAACAACTCTTTATATAGTATTATATATGCCTATCATTATTAGTTCACTTTTCTCTTGCAATTTGAATTACTAAAATGGGTGTACTGCTTTGCGCGAATTATTTCTTATGTTTAAATACCAATAAATATAGATATAATTAGAATACGATATTCGTATCAGTCGTCAAACATTACCAAATGTTCTCCTTTCTTTGTAAATCTTAATGACTTAGGTTAGTGCGCTTACTCACAATATTAATCACTTTTATTTACAGTCTATCGCTAGGTTTGTGATGTTTCGTTAGTGCAGCAGGGAACATGAGATTGTTTCTAATTGGTACTCATCATAGCTGTCAGAACTCCATTGTGTCTTCCCAGGACGAGATTATCTGAATGGCTATTTATTAGGAGAGGGTTTGTTACTTAGATACAGTATTTATACAAAATAAATTTTATAAAAATAACTTTATAAACCAATTTTAAAACGGTGCCACATTTATTAACTGCCTTAAAAACTGTTGCTGTTGCTCAAAAATTACTAGTTTTCTTGTTTACCACTATCGAATAATGAGTGTGATGCTTCATAGGCTTTACAAAACTGCTTTATAGGAACACTAACGAAATACCACACACAACCACATTTAGATAAGCGTAATCTCTCACATATTAGTAAACATGTAATAATCACTATTGAACATCTCATCGGATTGTCCTGTATTTTTCTCAACATTCCACCATTGGTTTTCTTTCTGAGTAAAATCAGTTTTATGCATAATCTTATTGGTTAAAATCTCATCTATGCGTGACGTAGACGGCTTTTGATTGGTTACTTTATAAATGTGGTCAGCTAACGCGTTTGCTAAGACTTCTTTTGGCGCTATTAACGTATCACAAGCTAGCTCGTTGCTAGAGGTTATAGTGCGTAGTCTATCCGCGTTTAGTCTCGCGAAACTTCTAGGTGATTCGGCGTTAGTTAAGTCCCTAAAGGGCATAATTTCGTTGTTATATTCGGGGTAGATTTCAGGGTTAGGTACAGGATTAGTAGGGACTATAGACCTGTGTTGTACCTTAGTTTTTTCGGTGATAACGGCTTCGATATCAATGTCGTCGAATTTGCTCGTGTCTGGAGTGTTGTCGGCGCTAATGAGGCTATGTAAGCTGGTTGATTCTTCTAATAACGAATGCTTGACGATTGAAGGCGGTGAAAACATGACTGAACTATCGCCTGCCAACGTTTTGCTCTGTAACAATTAAGAGAATCTAGTTTAGTGACAAATATTTAAAGATCACAATGACCGCGACACAACAGTTTGGCGCTATGCGTGAAGGGTAACAAAAAACGTCACAACAACAGACGTTTTTTCTTATTGTAACCGGTTATTGTAATTTTTTGACTGCACGAATGGCGGTTTTATAGTTATATTCGTTTCATGATATATCTATATAAAGAACCATTTACTCCGTTTGTTAACCGATTTTCTTAATTTTTTTGTTAAGTAGCTATTGATGTGTTTTTTTCTGTAGACATTATTTGAAAATGACTACACACCGCTAAAGTTAAAGGCGTCCAGTATATAATTGTTGACCAGTCATGTACGGAAAGTCTATACAATGCCACTTCCAGTTATACTGGTCCATAAAATAAAACAAAACCATAAACACTGTACTGTAGGTGGTACTGTAGGTGGTACTGTAGGTGGTACTGTAGGTGGTACTGTAGGTGGTACTGTAGGTGGTACTGTAGGTGGTACTGTAGGTGGTACTGTAGGTGGTACTGTAGGTGGTACTGTAGGTGGTACTGTAGGTGGTACTGTAGGTGGTACTGTAGGTGGTACTGTAGGTGGTACTGTAGGTGGTACTGTAGGTGGTACTATAGGTGGTACTGTAGGTGGTACTGTAGGTGGTATGGTAGGTGGTACTGTAAGTGATACTGCAGGTGGTACTTTAGGTAGGACTATGGGTGGTACTGTAGGTTGTACTATAGGTGGTACTGTAGGTAGTACTATAGGTAGTAATGTAGGTTGTACTATTGGTGGTACTGTAGATGGTACTGTAGGTTGTACTGCAGGTAGTACTGTAGGTGGTACTGTAGGTGGTACTGTAAATGGTATGGTAGGTGGTACTGTAAGTGATACTGCAGGTGGTACTGTAGGTAGGACTATAGGTGGTCCTGTAGGTTGTACTATAGGTGGTACTGTAGGTAGTACTATAGGTAGTAATGTAGGTTGTACTATAGGTGGTACTGTAGATAGTACTGTAGGTTGTACTGCAGGTAGTGTCAATTATGTCGTTTTATTTTTAGTACAATATAAAATCGTTAAAAAGAAAATGTTATTTTGTAAGTCCATTGAGAATAGAAAATTTGAGGGTAAGGTAATTAAATGCTTAGTGCTGAGTTATGGTTGTGTATTGATTTTATGATGAAGAGATTAAATACAGTAAGTAAAAAAAAATTTTTTTTTGTAAATAGTATAAGGTAAAAAAATAAATCATTGGAACAAAAGATCGATATGTTAATATAATCAGGCCAGGTCTATTGTGCACTTTAGGTATAAAGTTATAAGTATGCGGCGGACTCGACTAATCGTGCCAAAATTCAGTGGGTTGTCACGCGCTGGCTGCACATCAGTTCGATGTTCATTCACGCACTGCGTCGTGTTATCTGTTCATGTTTAGACTATAGAGTTAATTAGTGCCTAGCCTACGTTTATTTGTTCAAAAAAAAAGTAATAGCTTATAAGTTATTGGTAATTAATTATTCAGATAAATAAATAGGAGTTACGCGATAGTAAGAAATGTTATTTTTAGGCGAGTATAATTATTGTAGGTATTTAGTGCTGTGCAACCTGAGTTGTGACTTTATTGTGTCGGAGTAAGAGTCGCTATTTATTTAATAATTTTGCGGAGTGAGACTTCTGTACCTGTACTTATGTATTCTGTGGTATAATTGTTATTAACATTGACCTTGAGATAGTATAGTGCATTTCAAAGTACAATATGGTCAATACTGGTTTGGTTTTTTCCGAATAACTTTATTTTAATCTGGAACGGAATTTTAAACAGAGTAAGTTTATACAAGAGTTTGGAATTATTAGAGGTGTGAGTAGGTGTATGCACTCACCGGCGTCTCGATGATGTAGGAGACGTCGGGCACGGCGGAGGCCGGGCGCGGCGTGCTGGTGGCGGCGGCCCAGTGCGGCGCCAGCGCCTTGCGCGCGCGCGGCACGTTCTCCTTGCCCGGCTCCGAGCGCAGCCGCGCGCCGCTGCCGATGCCCGAGTCGTTCACCTGCAACCACACCTTGTTATATACCTCGTGGACTCTTAAACATTAACAACCGAACGTGAGATATACAATCTTAGAGAATATTTACTTGATACTGATATGAGAGCGCATTATCATTGTCAGTAGTCGCAGTGGACGAAGGACTCACTCCGCTCGCTCTGGCTAAAGAGAACTGACGCAAACCTGTAGTACTCAATGTTAATGATCGCAAAGAGGTATACAATACGATCTTTAAAAAAGTAGCACAAACTTCAATTCTTCTAAATCATGATAAATTGAAATAAATTGTAATTTTCAGCCCTTAATTTTCCATCCCTAAAATTGTAATATTTTCTTTAAATTTAAATAATACTATTCCTGAGTAAAACTCATTCAATTAACAAACAAACTAGTCACTGTAAAATATACCCAAACCGATAAGCAGGCAACTTTTGCTCAAGACTATGTACTTCACTATTCGTGAGCTCTTCGTCATTAATTAGCCTATGGGCTCTTCAGTCACCAAAATCCAGTGCTTCTAGTTGGTAGTTAGCTGAGCTATCCCAAAAGTGACTGTAGTGCTCCATGCAAGATCGAACTTGAACTTGGACTTGAAATATGGAGATGAAGCAGCTGTTCAGAGCTGAAGTACCACCAGACCTTCGAAATGACTCCCAATTTCTTGGAAGCTGTCTGTGCTATGGACTCGATTCGTTAACCGAAGTTATGTTTTGACATGACGGTGATGCCTAGAAGCTGGATGTTTAGTAATCGCTAAAGATACACCTTAAAAAGTGGGTGTAAGTTCGAAAGTACTCTTTTTGCAGTGAAGGACACACCTGTGTTTTGGAAGGGTTACAATTGACAAGACTGGACCCCAAACGGCTCGGAAGTGCAGACGACTAATGCCGCGTTCCTATAATCAAGAAACGATTCGTTTTGCTTACGGACGGTAAAATTTCGTTGGATTTTATTAACGAAAATTCTACCGTCCGTAAGCAAAAGCGTCGTTTCTTGATTATAGGAACGCGGCGTAAAGACGCCTGGAATCGACCGTTCCCTTACGCTGAAAGCTAACTTAAAAGAGCCCCGTACCAGACCGGGTCAAGTCAGTATTTTTTATTTAACATCATGTTTTTTCTGATTTTTTTTCGATTTTTTTTATTGTGTCTTTCACTTTCTAATGCCGCGTTCCAGTAAAATTTTACCGTCCGTAAGCAAAACGAATCTTTTTTGTTTATTGGAACGCGACATAAGTCCCATATACACACTGACAACAGTTCTGGTTTATTTAGCAGTCCATTGATGTTTTGTGTAGAAGGATTTATTTCGTCAATAACATTTATTGACGAAAAAAATCCTTATTAGATACATTTTTGACAGAAGTGGATACAATATTAATGGTCTGACAATCCTTTAAAACATTTACATGTTCCATATAAGTTTATTTGCGTATGTATTATGTTTTCTTTAAGTGTTTTTCGCACTAATATACAGTTGTTATCTATGTACGTCTGTTATAGTTTATATAATGCTCATTAGTTTTGCATCATTATATGTTTTAGCATTGGGGTGAGATGGTCAAAGTAGAGTAGTTTTTTTTTTAATTATTTTGTGCTATTTGTAGAAAATCTATATTTATTAGGTTTTAGCGGTCGTTCCCCGTACCTCTATCAGATAATCTATGTGCGGCTTTATAAGAGAATTGTATTGTAAAACGTATTTGTTTAGGTAGACACCGATTTATGCCACGCAGCGTTTCTGTAAGGGACAGAAAGAAAGAAAGAGAAACAGTTATTCTGACATTTACAGGCTGCACACAATTATTACAATAAAAATAAAAAGGAAATAAAACCGCAAATAATTATAATGCCCTGTGAAATGCCAGTAAAGGCACCTATCGCAGCATATTTTAGTTAGCTGGTTGCTGCTGGCGCTGCAGGGAGGTTAATTTATTTGGCTGGTCTGGTGGCTGTCTAAAAGCAGTCCAAGCTATTTTTCCTGGTCCATTTTATTTATTGGTTTATTATTTATAGTTAATGTAGAATGGTAGGAGTAATAGTAGGTAGTTTTTTAAGTAAAAAAAATATTAATTTGCTTTAGGAATGTTAATTGTTATTAGATTACATATAAAACCTCTCATTCACACACACATTAATCATTTTGTGTATCCTCTAATACGATCTCTACTGAATTTTCAAAGTAAAATAAAGCAGTATCATCAGTATACAGTTAAGTCCCCTATAAGGTCAAGTTGGTTTAAACTGTTTATGTAAATAAGGATTAGCGAAGGCCCAAGTATTGAGCCTTGTGGTATTCCAAAAGTGATAACTTAAGGGCTGCTTTGTGTTTCTACAATTTTCAGCACCTGGCGGCGCGGGCGGTTTGATAAATAAGATCATAACATGTCCTTTCGTTCCTTCGATGCCTATGGCCTTTAATTTTTGTAGTAGAATATCAAAGCTAATTGTGTCAAAAGATTTTTTTAAATCTATAAATACTCCTAATGCTATTTGCTTATTATCGATTTTAGTTTTTAATTTTTGTTACTAAGCCTATAGTTGCTGAAAGAGTGTTAGATTTTGGCCTAAAACTTATTGTTTTGAATAAAGAAATTCCATTTAGTAAAAAATGCCTCAAGACGTTGGGAGCACCCTCTCGAATACTTTTGAGAAAATTGGAAGAACTAAAATTGGACGATAGTTGCTAGGTACTGTTTTACTGACAGACTTATAAATAGGTGTAATAATTATTAAAAAAGCGTTATGAATACAGTATATATATTTCCAGTTGTACGACAATGATTTTTAATAACTAACTGTAACTAACCCTAATGTTTATAATAAAAAACTGGCCAAGTGCGAGTCAGACTCGCGCATGAAGGGTTCCGCACCATCGTACAAGATTTAATATTATAAGCCAAAAAAAATACGTCTGTAGTAGGGGAGCCCCCTTTAATTTATTTTTATAACTTGTTGTTATAGCGGCAACAGATTTACACATTCTGTGAAAATTTCAACTATCTACCTATTACGGATCATGAGATACAGCCTGGTGACAGACAGACAGACGGACAGTGGAGTCTTAGTAACAGGGTCCATTTTTACCCTTTGGTATGGAACCCTAAAAATTAATACTAAGGTATGAAAATTTTTTAAGTAAAGACCTAATACGTACCTGGACACTAGCATTCTCTTGGTCAGCGGCAGAAGATAACAAAGAATCATTCAGTTGCACTGTGCTGTCAGAGTTCTCCCGTTTCATCATGATGGTAATGTCCTCGACCAACAGCCCTGGACTTGACGGTTCGTACTTCAAGCCAGATTTCTTGCCTATTTCTGCCATCGCGATCTTGAAAGGAGTTGGTGTTCTGTAAATAAAAATAAAAGTGAAAATATTGGCAACATTACAAACTTAGTAAAAAAGAAATCATTATCAGTGAAACCTCGTTGAGGGTCTTTTGATTAAAAACAGCAATTATCGAGATGTGATATAGCCAGGCCCCGGATAATCATCCAAGCGTATCTAGCGAATTCATTTTCCTCGTCCGACTCCTAGTCCGTCTAGGATGCTATTGTATTGTCAGTAAACCTTTCGTACGTAAATACTACAGTAAAACCCGCTCAATACAATCACGATTAATACGCCATCTCGCAGTGGCGTAACTGTACCATCTGAGGCCTTATCGGATGGGGCCCTCCCTTAGGGTGCCAACACACGCATCGCATTTTGCCCGCTCTGCCACCCTATTGTTAGACCACCGCCATCTCGCATAATATCGTTACGTTACGTTAGTCTCTGCAACTGTATGTTCTATTCCGTGGTAATAGTACCTAAATACTTACTTAGGAGTGTTGTTCTTCGCGGCGTTGGGTCCACCAGGGGTCACGTGGTTGACAGGCGTCGGGGTTTGTAGTAGGGGACTTGCACTCCATTCCTGTAATAAAAAGTTTTAAATTAGACCTGTAGATGTAGATCGAAAATGATAATTACTGTAATCTATTGCATTGAATGGCGACAATTATACAACAATTTTTGTTTAAAGAATGTTCCTAAATTGTTTTTGTGTTGGTATTTTTGGGCACTTATGAAATAAAAACTAAAATTTATTTTGAAATTAAAACTTTCTTCATATGTGACTATAACACTTAACCATTTTTTTATCTCATGGAAACCCCCACCGGGGTTAGCGGTGAAGTGGTATGACGGAATCGAACCGACTATAACTTACTATAACACTGAACCTGGAATCAAAGGTACAAAAATACTTACCTTAGTAGCGTGCCTGAGCGGAGTAGAGTCAAGCGGGAAGGAAAGTGCGGCGGGAGAGTTGAGGAACTGCGACGGGCTGAACGGGAGAGCCTTGATGGGAGTCACGCCACTCTCGCGTGACTCCAGGGCTTTCGTCAGGGTGTCCGTCCATGACTGGAATTGAGAAACATCACTTTAATTAAAACATCTTGGGTTGTGAAGCAGGACTGGAATCCTTTGTTTTGCTAACAGTTAAACAGCATTTAAGCATTCCAATTGTGACGTATGTAATCCGTTTACTTTCTAATTTTTTCAAATGGATTGATGTGATTTTGGTTAATAAACACAAGTTGACTAACGCTTATAAAAGCAGATTTTTTTCAACCCTAAGTCAACTTAGTTAAGAATTATAATCTGACTAGCAACCCGGAACGGCTTCGCAAGGGTAGCAATCTCAATCGCAATCTTCAACAATCATGAACATATTTCAATCAATTTACACAAAATCTTAACAAATTATACACCTAAACCTTCTTCATGAATCACTCTGTCTATTAGTGACAACCGCCTGAAAATCCGTTTAGTAGTTTTTCAGGTTATCGCGAACAGACAGACAGACGCGGCGGGGGACTTTGTTTTATAATATGTAGTGATATCTAAAGATTTTAATTTTCACTTTGATATACTTCTCATGATTGTCCCATGTTTTATTGTCCTTCAGAATACAAATAAAAAACTAATTTTTACTAGAGATTTTTAAGTAAATTGTAAAAATGTTAATTTTATGTGCGTTTTTTAGGCTAATGAAGGTCTTTTAGTTTTAAACTCGGTTTCTAGTAGTTAAATACTATTTAGCATTGTTATCCCACTAATAAAACGACTTGAAGGGTATCAAAAAATAATTAGTACAATACATTTAAGCTCACCACAAACTATACCGTCACGGCCCCAGCAATTAAGCTGTCAATAAATCTGAGCTTTATAACGTGGTCCTATAATACATTTCATAATATCAATACGCGCTTACTGCCCGCCGTCGGCTTTTTCATATTGACATTAATAATGTCAGTCAGTCAATGTCACATTATGAAATATATTGTACGACCACGTTTTAATGCTCAGATTTGAATGACAACTTTATTGCTCAGTTGGAGCCGTGCCGTTACCGTGACGGTATAGTGTGTGATGACCTTAACTCATTCAAATAAAAATAACAAACATTTGATACAATACATTAACTCACATTAGGATTGGGCGTGAGTACTTGTATTTTTTTGGTCTTCCGCCTCAGTATAGGGGGCGGACTGTTCGCTTCCAGTAACCGTTTCTTAGGCGACGTGTACACCGATGGGACTACGATCTCCTTTGTAGAATCCGTTTGTATTGAGTATGTTACTGAAAAAAAAAACATTTATTATTTCAACCATTGTGGCAGACAGCACATCAGATTCTTCTTCCCTATATAGTATATTATCTATGGATTATTCTCTTAATTGACTAGTTACTTGTGAGCTTACTTGAAAGGTACCAACGAGTTACGTAACTAATTACCTCACCGAGTTATCACAAGGAGTGGTTGCACGTGCTTATGGATACCGGTAGCTGTTACCAATTGCATTACTGGATTAACTAGTAATTTTTCAAATGTAATATCCAATTTACAAAGCTACTTCTTAGACAGGAGAACAATAAAAGTAATCTTTGTGTAAGATATCGATACATCCAGAGTTCATTTCAAATTATTGAAGTAATAACTTCTTTAGGCACGTTAGTGCACTTTTGCTATGGGAAAAAAGCACTGAACCCGTTACCGTCACGCTAATAATACATATATTGATATACTAGAGGGTGCTAATCTAAACATTGAGTTTTGTCAGCGCCTTATTATATATATATGTGTGTATGTGTTTTCACTTTTGACGTACAGTCCTATGACTGACAGTTTTTCTTCTCTTCGACACATTATTAGAAACTATTACGTGGCTATTGCTAGAATAAGCCTTCCTACTTAACCTTTCTGTTCCTAGTCTTTCAAATCCCCATGAGCTCTAGCCAATTGTATTGTCCCTTACCATACGAAACCTATTGTACTGGACATGTGTTCATGTTTTAGGTTCTACCCAGGCTGGGTATCTATGACTAATGTTTAGTCGTATGTTCATAACTGATAGCAGTTTTATAGATACACTGTACAACGGATACTTGTATTATTAAGTAATTTAATCTGCCATTTTAAATAAGTTATAGTTGCAAATTGAGAATTATGGCAACGGATAGAGCTCTTGTTAAAGTCAATTTAGATAGAATAAATAATAGAATTACCTGCATCCTGATTGTTTTCATTCCCTGTTGATGCTTGGCTTAAGTAGTTTCTGAGAGGCGAGTCTGTTGGTAAGGTATCAAGATTTATGAACCTGAAAACAAAATGAAAAGATACCCGTGTAATATTAACCGTTCTAATCAATATTAGTTTAACGTAGAATTTTAAACCGTGAAGCATTGATTTTGATGCCTGTAAGATTTGATTTTGTTTACCCTTCCGAGAATATAAAATTACAGCTATGGAGGTCTGTATATAGTGATACAAAAGAAATATTTAGTACTACAGATTAATAAGCTAACGAGTACAAGGCCCAAGCGCCTGCATGAGCAGTAACCGGTGTTAGAATGATCCCAACTCTAGTAGTGTCATTCAGTTATCGCCAACACAATGGCGGCCTCAGGCCAACCTTACCGACAGCAAAAATAGAACACTTCTGTAGAACTATTGTGCTGTGTAATCTATTATCTTCATGTCTCTTATTGGACTCGAGGAATCACAATAATTGAACATCATTTTGAAAAGCACTTCTACAAATTTTTGCTCAGTCTCACTGTTGGCTATCGAAAGTAGTGGCTTTAAGAAGTTGTCTTCAATTAGTTTTTAATGATAGATATTCTAAAACACTTGACATTCCCTTAGATTGCCTCTGTGTCAATTTTATCTTTTGAGAGGAAAATTCCTATACCAAGTAGTGTTATCTTGTGTATTGGTAAAGTGATTATTCTTCAACCAGATTGAAGTGTGCAAATTCAGTATAGTATAATTGAAGTCGCATGTGACTTATTTTTATCAAAAATGGGGAGTAGGAGGTTTTTTTGTGCGTTTGTTATGCGATATCTTAAGAAATTTGTGAACCGATTTCAATCAATCTTTTTTTTATTGAATTGGTTGTACTTAAGGTTGTTCCCATTTATATTTGAAGAAAATATTAAACCTCTAAGGGTGCAAAATTAAGGCATAAAGAATACAGTGGGGCGCCTTCCATGTCATCATCATCTAGCGAAGACGAACTGAACTACGTCTTCTGCATCGCAAAATGAAAGTTCTCGCGTCTATAAGTATATTATGCACTAGCAGCGCCCCGCGGTTCCACCTGCGTAAATCCCGATCCCGTCCGAATATCGGGATATAAAGTAGCCTATATGTTAATCCAGGTTTCCAGTTATCAACATGCCAAATTTCATCGCAATCGGTTCAGTAGTTTTGGCGTGACAAAGTAACAAACATCCATACATCCTCACAAACTTTCACGTTTATAATATTATTAGGATATAGAACTTGCCAACATCAACCGTTGGGCGACGGTCCGCAGGCATGATCACCTCGCCTGGTCGGAGGATCCTCCCGTTGTGTCGGAAGGACTTTCTTCCACAAGAGCTTATTACAATTATTCATGATTGAAGTTTTTTTTTTTATTGAAAAAAGAATACTAGTAACGTGAGTCACACATTACTAGTATTCTTGTTAACCCCTCCAGCTAAGTTAAATGCTTGTGTTAGGAGTGGGTTCACGTCGGTAGTGCACTGGGTGGGGTTCGAACCCGCAACCACTTGATCGCAAGTCCGACGCTTTAGCCATTACGCTACCGCCGCTTAATTGTTTAAGTTGGTGATGCTTGTAAAGCAAGTAGTTTGTAATATATGTGGTGTTTATATTTACCACGCTACGTCCCCTTTTTATATATATACCTTTAAATAGATATAAAGGTACTCACTTGAAGGGTGCATCGACAATCTCCACATCAGCCGCGACCAGCCCGCCCCTGTCGGGAGACTTATTCCTTGAAGGTTGTTGTTGTTGTATGTTGTTTAGTTGCTCCTTGAGCAGTTGTCTGAAGTGAAGTACGTGTTTCGAAGGTTGGCTGGTGTTGGAGGAGTTACTTTGAGTAGAGTCGTTGAATGACCAGTTTTGCTGTAGACAAATGGAATGTGAAAAGATTTATTTACATTTTATTTTTATACTATCTCTAGATAATATAATAATAACTTAATAATAAATAATAACTTCACACATCTCACACACGGCCGTCTGATCCCAAACTAGGCAGAGCCTGTACTATGGTAACCAGACTGTTGATAAACATACTTATATATTTCTAAATACATACATAATCATATTATAAATAAATTACACCCAGACACAGAACAAATTATCGTGCTCATCACACAATTATTTGTCCTGGGTGGGAATCGAACCCACGACCTCTGGCTTAGCAGTCAGGATCACTAACCACTAGACCAACAGGCCAGTAATAAGGAACTATTCATCAATTGGTAATCATAGACGCATGGTTCAATAATATAATTCCCGGAGGCTTCCTTCTTAGGATATCCCGGGTTCCTTGCAATGGAGCCACGTGTAACGGAACACCATGTGGTTTTAGTCGGTTCGATTCCGACATACCACTTCACCGTTAGCTCCGGTGAGGAGATAACCCGTGGGGGTTTCCACACGAAAAAAAATGGTTCAAAAATATAAACTACCTTATTAAGCTTTCAAAAAATTTGCAAATGATGATGGAATATTGCTCAAAGCGAGGGTATTAAAAAAATTGCAATGTCGCAAATTCCTGTTCGAATTTGAGCTACCTGAAATGGGCTTCCCTTGAAAAGACCGCGATAAAAACACTTCTAGCATAATGCTGTTTTCAACTGAGATATATAAATTAGCTAGCTGAGTTCCGCGGTTTCATCTGCGTAAGTTTCATCGCAATCGGTTCAGTAATTTTTGCGTGAGAGAGCAACAAATATCCGTACATTCTCACAAACTTTCACGTTTATAATATTAGTAGGATACACCTTATCACAAAAACTATCCTAAGCGGGAATCAATTCCAAAGCAATGACTAACTAAGTCACCTATGCAGTTAAATTTAAAAAGGATTTGCAGCTATGTAAACACCTTATTTATATTTTTTTTATATTACAGGGGGCAAACGAGCAGACGGGTCACCTGATGGTAAATGACTACCGTCGCCCAGGGGCACCTGCAACTCAAGAGTCACAAGTGCGTTGCCGGCCTTTAAGGTGAGGGTAGGGGACAAATCTGCAAATATATCCTTGAAAAAATATAAATAGATGACATATTTACAAACATACATACATATTAATAAACTCCCCCTATATCGGGTAGGCAAAAGGTGTATTAAACACCCACATTTAGTCAACTACAATTTGGACCCCTAATCATGTAATTGTTTATGGGACCAAATTGTTTGGTTCCAAGACGGGTAAATTAGGAATATATTAAAAGGTTTGTGGAGTGTAAGCATGTGGAATTTAAGCATGCGGAATGTAAGCATGTGGAGTATAGCTCGAGCAGACCCTCTCAGTCTCAGCCCTCTAACTAACATCGATCACGAATTGATGATACGATAAATATTACATGGTAACACAAAACTAATAGCAAAATAATAAAAAATCTGACTATCTGGTTGGTTCCAACTAAAAAAATTTTATAATTAGATTTGATTTCCACACGAGTCTAGATTCATTTTATATTCGTGAGATCGTTCCGTAATGCGCGTTTTATACATTTCTGTAAACCTATAGGTCCCTTAACAACTTACAGTTTCTAACTAGTGTTAGAACACTTTCAACCACAAATATATTTAATTTATATATATATTTACAACTACTAATCAAAACAGTAAAGAAAGTCGATTGACAAACAGAGGAGAAAAAGGCACTGAACATCTTTGTCTGTAGAATCCGGTGGTCCAATTTAAATGTTTTGTTTTATATCATCAACCAGTATAATTTCAACTGCCATTGTATTTATAGACATTCCGTATCATGACACAGGACAGGACAACATGTATTCTGGACCCTTGTAAATGTTTGTAGCCGTTATCGTGTCATTTTTAAATTTATAATATTATACTAATTAAAAATTTCAACTTTCTGCACTCGAAGTGCAGATACACATTTAAAATTCCAAATATCACATTCCTCCGTTTCTGAAACTAGTTTAAAACGGGGTACAAAGAATTCCCTTCACGTGTTAACATACAAGATGGGACTCGTGGCTAAGTGGCAACCGAGTAGGTTAGCACATTACAAAGTTAAGTAATTCTAGCCAGGACAGTCTAGGATGGGTGACCATTCTTAACACATTGAGACCCCTCCGTGCCTCGGAGAGCACATTAAACCGTCGGTCCCAGGTGCCATACAAACATCTGTGGCATTCATTACGGATAGTCCGAGCCCTAAAAAGTCCGACAACCTGATCTAACTACAGAACTTTGATATCACCTAGTACTTGGGTTGTGTAGGTCTGATGGCAGTCGCTTCACGTAAAATATCAAAGTTCGGCCATATCGCAGTTAGACTGAAAGCCGACCCCTACTTAGTTGGGAAAAGGCGCGGAGAATGTGTTAACATACAAGATGTTACAGAAAAGTGTGGTCAAATATTAGGAGCGTTATGTGTAGCCGACAAATAGTTGATTTAACATGAAAAAAATATGTTTTTCTACGCAACGTGCTTTTTCTAATGCAGGCGTACATTTTTAAACAACACATTAGGAATTTTTATGTCAATTTCAATGATTTTGTCTTTTTATTTTTTTATGCCGACATTTTCAAAAAATCTGGACATTTTTTGGTATTAAATATCTCTCATATACGAAATATTACCTTTATCGGTCAATTTTCAAGATTAATTTCTCAGTCTCAAAATAAGATTTCTGTTTGATAAACACTAATTTAAAAAAAAATCAACGCTGTACGTTATTCGCGGGGTCTACTATACGACCTTAAAATATGACCACATTATTCTGTAACACCCTGTATAGATATAAATGATATTCCAACCAGAACGTCATCGCGTCAGTGAAACAAACACAAGAAGCAAACTAACATCGTTATAGTGCACGGTGACTTTATCTAGCGGCTCGTGCGGCTCGTGCGGCTCGTGCGGCGCGGGGCCGGGCGCGCTGTACGCGTCGCGCGGCTTTACCCGCGGAGGCTTGCGGCGCAGGGACTCGAAGCTGTCCATCAGGTCCGGCTCGTACTTCCTCCTCATCGTTGAGTTCCAGTGGTTTTTTATTGCATTGTCCGTCCTGGAAAATAATATCAATTATATATTACCTTATTTTTAAATTAAAATATGATAGAGAACACATTGACATTTTTACTACTTGAGGTACAAAGAGAATATAATATATAGGCAAAAGTCGGAATTAACTACATATTGTTTATGAAGTCAGGTCAAGTTTTCCACTTCTCTTTAAAAAATTCAGGTAAATAAAAACACATACAATACAGTTACAGGCACGAGTCGTGAGCACACTTTTTATTGGACGATATGACGTTGACCACGTCGACGCTGCACGTGATTGGTTCGTCAGTCGATGCTCGTCGTTTATTGGGTTCGCTCGTATCATTCGGCTACCGTATACTTTACTACTGTACTGTACTGTCGGGCACGGAAATTTTAATTCAAACTATTCTTATGTATTTATGTCAAACCACCTAATAACCAGAATACTGCGGTCGTAGGCACAGATACTCATAATTTACCGATTCACCCTGATTCACTTTTCAGACCAGTTTACAATCGCCATACCTTAAGGTCGCCTCAGTGACGTAACAATAAGGTGGCAGAGCGGGCAAAATGCCACGGGCCACCGGCTCTAGGGGACCCCGGGCACCAAAGGCCCTGACACAGGCTTTAATTACACAGGTATTAAAAAATATTAATTTTGTATTTAATCAATATAAGTAATTTAATTTAATAAACCTAATAAAATACACGAGTTAGAAAAAACGGGCAAGTGTGAGTCAGACTCGCACACATCCGATAAATTAGCCACGGGCCTCAGATGGTATAGTTCGCCACTGGCTCGCCTTCGAAAAATATTCATTCACCCTTCACCGCAGCTTTTTACCCTAAAGATAATATAAACCAGTAATTTATTGTGTATTCCTTACCTGCCGGGTAGAAGTTTGGCGATCTTGGCCCATTGGTTGCCGAGTTGTTTGTGCGCTTGGTATATAACTCTATCTTCATGTTCCGTCCACGCGGTCTTTTTGATCGACGGGTTTAAATGATTGTGCCACCTTTCTCTGAAAAAACATAACCTTAATGTAAAAAGACTTTTGGGCTAAGAATCTTTAGGGTATTGCTAATACCCTAATGATTCTTCTTTCTTTAGATAATAGTTTAAGAATAACATTCCATCGTCTAAATAAAAGAAAAATCTTGAATCACAGTTTTAACTATATTATTGACATACTTATATTGCGTATTTAAACCATCACTCCGAGATCTCCTTCCCCGTTTTTATACTACTACTAGCAACATCACGGGCAGGCAGTAATCATCATCATATTTCAACCAATTTAGACAAAACCTAGACAAATTATATACCTAAACCTTCCTCATGAATCGCTCTATCTATTGGTGAAAACCGCATGAATATCCGTGCAGTTTTTAAGTTTATCGCGAACAGACAGACAGACGCGGCGGGGGACTTTGTTTTCATAATATGTAGTGATGTAGTGATACTACTATAGAGGCAAACAAGCTCGCTGTATACCTAATGTTAGATGGTTACCAGTGTCTAAGAAACCTCGAAACACCTTAAATTCAATCGCTCGCTGCCGAGCCCACTACGCATATGGTGTTCCTATTCCTGCCAATGAATATAATCTACAACACTCCTGAAGGGTCAGACCCAATTGAAGATGAGTAAAGAAGTAATCAAGAGAAAATAATTATATTTACCTGCACTGTTTCCCTATCCTTCCCTTTAGATGACGCGCTATGAGCGTCCATTTCTTCGGGCCGTATTTCGCGACTAATTCCATTACTTTCTCGTCCTCCTACAAAAGAAAACATGGTTATTTAATTAATATAAGTTTACTCTAAGTTTCATCTATATGCTATACTGTGTGAATCGGAAGAATTTCTTGTCTTTTCTCAAAGGATAAATGGTTCCAAATGTCGTGCTGAAGGCGTATGTTGAGAAAACCGTGGACCGCCAAGCGCACAAACGTGTCTACCCAGTTCTCAGCTGAATGTGAAGACGCATTTACCCACCATAGGTCGCCAAAACATTCTTGCACACTTCGGACATGGAGTCTGGAAAAACTTATGGTGGTTGGTAACGATGAAGGTAAACGATCGACAGGCCGATCACCAACACGAAGGACAGACCAGGTAAAAGTCTCATCTGCCACCAAGCTCCACAAGATCATCAGAGATGCGGTGGACAGAAGCCGATGGAGACAAATAATCATCTCTGGGTGTAAACCAAAAAATTATGACCTCGATACTCAGTCATGAGGGGCCGACTATAGAGAGAGATCGCCTTTTCTAGATTCATATTAAGTACCTGGGAGACCGAGATTCCCTCGGTAGCTTTTTGTCATTTTAATGATGTTTTTTTTTTGTAAAAATTGCGTTTTTACAGGAAATACAACTATGCAGTTGAACTTAAAATGCAAAACTGTATCTGTATCCAAAATTTTATCAAAATCGTTAGAGCCGTTTCCGAGATACTCGAAATATAAATTTTATACATACATAAATAAATACATACAAGAATTGCTCGTTTAAAGTAATAAGATGACTGTCGTTTATTGACTTGACCGTATTAACCTTATTAATAGGAGTGCTTCTTTTGGACATGTATCGGACCCAAGGGTCATGTTCCTAGACCGAAGTATGTTTTAAAAGTATGATCTCGCGCCTCTTAATTATAAGTATTTGAAACTTTTATAGCAAAATAGGATCAGACTGTTAGAAGTAGTGTAGTCTATCTTCGATACGTGGCATTTGATTTGAGACTTTATCAGTATGATATCTTAAAGTAAGTATGTGAGCAGGAATGAGTGCTGGATATGAGTCAGTATAGTTCAAAAATGTTATCGCAAATTATAGAAAACAGCTTAACTAAGCTGCAGCAGTGTAGTAGCTAGTATTCCGAAAAGAATATTAAAATATATTCGTTAAAATACCAAGAAAATTTACCTACTTTGTTTTATTTACCGATCGAAAAGTTAAGTAGGTACCGTACCTATCACATTGACTAACTTTTCAGTTATGAGCAACTGTCATGACTTGATGATCGCTTTGTAATAATAAATGTGAACTTTGATTTTTAATTAACTGCTCTATAAACATCGGACATAAAAAAATATGTTTTAATATTCATTGACCAACGCTAACATATTCGTTAGACCACCAAACTCCAACCATAGAGGAAAATTGATTACACCACCTTAACAATTACATAACAATCACACAAAAAACACCGAACAATTACCGAATTGCCACACTCCGAGCATAAAACGTAGGTACATCATAAAGATATTATGCCTAAAACGATATCTCACAAAAAGTAAATAGGTATAACAAAAAAAAACTACAAAGAGAAATCATCTGTTCGTGGCGTGCGAAAATACGTTACATCGCAAGGTGAACAAGTGCGTAGGTGTTATAAAAAATTCAAACGAATCAGCTGTTATGTTTTTAATACCTGTTATGGACTAGGATAGGTTTCTGGTTGTTCAATAATTAATGTAGTTTGATGACATAATAGTAAATAAATATTGGCTGTTTAACCTTTGATTTTTATAATAATTCCGTCTAGGAAAATATATTCTTCTTACAAGTATTTCAACACATTGACCTTGTCTCAGGTAGCTGAATGGTATCCCTCCCTGCTTTTGACGCTGTCATGATTTCACATAAAATGTTAGTACTAGTAATGTTTTTTTAAACTGTTTTGTTTCCTCTGAATATCTAAGAATTTGCAATTGCTTACACAAAAAGTATCTTGACAAATACTTAACAACCATTTCCGACGTGATCGTTTTTATTATACGAAAATAACAGAAATACATATCCAATAATAGTAAAAAAGTACTTAATCATTATTTGTGTATAACAAATTCAATATCATGACTACACCCATTTAAACAAAATATGATTTCAAGAACAATCGGATGTTTTTGCTCTATAGGTAGGTAGGTTACTTAGTTAATTTGAAACGCTATGATTTTGATTGGTAACGAAAAAAACTCAAAGTTTATCAATTAATACAAGCAGTTATTAGACACTTTAGTTTTTTTGGTAACCTTTAATTGAATTTTTAACACTATTTAAAGAAGACAACAAAGTTATTATTTCGATATGCTCTTAATTTAGTTCATGCAACACGTTTATAGGACAAGCAAGATATTTAGACCAAAACTTTAACAAAGCATCTGGGGCGCTTTCGGCGTCCCAATTAGGAATGACATCACCCATTATCAACATGTCTCGTTAATAATATAAGCTGAATGATATTTGGTATGAACAAACATACAAAAAGTGGAGTCAAGGGCAAGGATCGAGCACGAGGATGTCTGCTTGATAAGGATAAAAATCCGGTCGGTACTGAATTTTTTTTTAAAATACTAGAATACTAATTTTAAATATCTATGCAGTAAAAATACCATAATTTATTGGATGCGAGTTTTTTGTATATTAATTCACGCGAGTTCCAGTATAGGCGGGGCCTTACACATTTTTTTAAAATCTGCATTTTAAATTACATTAGGTATAGATTTTTCATTAGGAATAGAATATAATCACTACATATCATAAAACAAAGTCTCTCGCCGCGTCTGTCTGTCTGTCTGTTCGCGATAAACTGAAAAACTACTGAACGGATTTTCATGCGGTTTTCACTAATATAGAGTGATTCATGAGGAAGATTTAGGTGTATAATTTGTACCCGTGCGAACCCGGGGTGGGTGGCTAGTTAAGTTATAAATTACTAGTATTTAGTTTAAACCTTGCTTTAAAGCACGGATTAAGGTATCACAGACATTAGAAACTCTTTGACATTAGAAGGGGTAAGGCACAACGACATTGTTTCTCCTCGAAGATTGCCCGACTGCTAAAGCAGTTCCACCCCACAGGAGACTACAGTTACCGACACTGCTACCGTAGGATTGTAATTCTGCTGGTGCATAGGATCGAAATATTCATTTGCACATATTGTTGGTTATAAAAAAAATACCAAAAAGGTTTAAACAAGTTAGAAATACTGATGGAAGGGATTGTAAAAAAAAAACACGAATCCTTGTATTATAAATCATTCTAGTAAAAAAAAAACCTATATATGGTTTATAGGTTTTTTTTTACATACATAACAAAATCCATATATGACGTATTTTATGACATATATCATAGATATCTATATATATATGTATATTAAGCCATATATGGCAAACGGATTTTGAATAAGTTGTTTTATGTGCCATTAGTGTTTGTGGTGGGGTTAAAGAATGCAGTTACCGGTACTATGTTATAAAATCCCCCGTACCAGGCTTAGATCGCTACCGGAAAGTGCCTAAAGCAATCCCTAGCAGGGCTATGTACCTACATAAGTTCCATTACTATAGTGTCGGCACAAAATTAAATTAATTTCTATATGTACACACAAAAATAACTGAAACAGGCGAAAGAAAACATTAATGAAATTGGTTATTACAAATGAATAACCTAACTTAGTATTATTTAATAGACTTTATCATAAAGCTGACGTATTTGGGTGTCCAAGTAATAAAATGAGTGAAAACACTTTAGAGTTGCCTTCTGAGAAAGGACAAAACCTTTATTGGCTATTGTTCGTTATTGAATAGTTACGTATTCCTGTAATGTAGGTGGTAAAATTACGGTGTTTTACTTCTGGGTCATGACGTCACGGACATCTTCGAGCCTAAAGTATCAGGACATTGGCCGAAATGTTTAGGGTTCGCACTGTTCGCTTTCCTTGTTTTAATGTACGTTAATAATACTATTCTTATAGTGTCAATGTACTTATAAATGAAGTTAAGGATACTAACTTTTAAACTTTCGCGTTCCATGATATAATATTTATGATATAATGTATTAACGGGTCACGCAATTCAGAGGTATGTAATACCTTTTCGTGATCGCGTTAATTCCCGTTAATACATATATGAAGTTAAGGATAGATAGGTAAAAAAGAAATAATGTTTTCTATTATTTATATATATTCTAACTACACAATAACATGAAAGAACGTAATCATTTTATTGTTTATGCAAGGTAGAATTACCAAAATAATATTTTAATAAACTTTAACAAATGCTAAGCACAACAGTTTTCAGTATCTCAAAACAGGGTTTTCAATTGCATTAGGTTTTCCGCTAAAAAACAAGAACATATTTATTTGCATCATTTAAAATTTGTTACAATATAACAAGTTATGTTTAAACACAAGGATTCACAACAACGTTATTTATAAACCATCCCTTATAATAAAAAATATGTACACGCGGGAGGATCTTGCGAGTTTTAACCGTAAAACACGAAAACAGCAATCAGCATCAGCATCCTTAGTTAATCGCGGTCAAATACTTCAAAACAATCATCGAGCCAATAAACACAAGTATTTACTACAACAGATAAGACATTAGTATGCTAAACTTGTACAAACAATGGATTCATTCATAAAATCTAAGAATTCATGCCGTGTCGTCATGGACTTTAGATATTTCTGAACACTGTTAGGGCTAAAATTTAATCTTGGTGAACAAAGTTTTTATGATAAATTATTTGCTGTAAATACGCGCACGACAGGACGTGATTAAAAAAAGTATGCACATGTACATAAACCATAGAGATAGAGGCGGCTAGTCGTACATTAGCCTATGTGTGGAATCGTGCCTTCCAACAAGCACGATTGAAGGGGACTGTGAGAGCAAATCAGTGAAGAGGGGAGAGAGATTCAAGACCTGCTCAATCTTTTTTCTTTCTCTAACGCTGTTACGCTTCTACAGCCAGCCTACTCTATTTATATTATCTCTATAACATATATCACGCCTTTTCCGCCCTTCCGGAGAGGTTGCCGCCACTTGCTTCAATCCTAACTTCCCTCACGAGCCTCCTCTAATCAACAGGACGTGATCAAAGGAAACACCTATTGGCTATATTGTAATTACCATTACGAATGATTATTTTAATGCTACTTACGTCTATGAATGAGGTAGGATCTAGAATTCTAGACGGACACGGTATATTAGTAATGAAGTTTTTGCTTCGATCTTTTTTCATTGTAATTTCATAATGTAGGCATTATTTTGTATTTTTTCATAAAATTAGTGTTCTTTAATTTTGAAAGTCTAAGAAAAGTAGCCAAACGGACCGGTTACAAAGGCAGCAAGATAGGTTGGGGACGGGACAAGAAAATATGGTTAACTATGGTGCCAAGAGCGAACTACCATGGGCAATCCTTTCTGAAGAAGCCCATCAAAAAATGGTGTTGTATCTTCTTATTTTTCTTAGTTTCAAAATAAACTTTGCTTCACTTTTTAGTTTTGGAAAAATTGGGTTGCAATGGAAGTCAAAAGTCGTAAGTCAATTAAAGGGCATGACTTTAGCATGCAGTTACATAAATAATAATAATAAGAAAAAACTATTCGTTTACAAGTTATGACCATTTGAATTTCCAAATATTATCACCTCCGTTTCTCATAAAAGCTGGTGGAATGAGTTAAGTTGAAAGATTTAAATCGATATTTTTTTCTTTTTTTGGAATTATTTAATCTTTTATTGAGAAAATCCATTCATCATTGTCAGATACACGCCTTAAAATATCGTCTAGGACCTAAGGATCGGCATAAATTATATCAGAGAATCATGAAACTTCAACTCGTATGCATAATTCTCAAGTCCTGGTACCTTCACACTACACTACACTACACGTATCCCGGACATACCAAGAGTAGAACATCACAATATTCGCGTCAACTATGTATATTCACATTATATGCGTCCGCATGCAGTAACAATGACCCGTGACTCAGGGCCGCTTCCTTGCATTCATAGACTGATTGGCGAGAACTGGACTTTATTGTTAAATATCATTATATTAATACGTGAAGAGAATACTTTGTACCCCTTTTTAAGAAAATTTCGCAAACATAGTAACGTGAATTTTATTATATATTGAAGAAGTGCAGAAAGCTAAAATTTATAAACAATATGTCTTACACCTTTAAAATTTACGTGAAAACGGCTTAATGAAATTACAAGCGTCCAGTATGCGTTGACCTGTCATGGTAAGTAAGTCTATACAATGACAGCTCAAGTTATACTGGCCAATGAACGAAACTTCAACGTTTGATCATGTTTACAATTTACAACAAGTTACAAAACTCAACAAAGTTAGAATGTTCTATGTAAACCGATCACAAAACATATAATGAGAGGTTTTTCTTGAAAATAAAAGTAAAATCTAGCTAGTGTGGTCAACAAGCGAGTCGAACACAAATTAGATACAATTTATATATGAGTAGTACTTAATTACATGTGGAGGTAAGTACTGTATCATATTTGTGGCTCTACGTACATCCATCTTTGCATTTATATTTATAAAAGAACCAGCAGTTTCAGATTATAGTCTGTGGTCTTCTGAAGGGTGGAGACATTTTACAAGGCGATCAGAAATCGGGCCTCCTACAAAGCTATCGATTTTTTTTTAAAAGACTTCGAATTTTACTTTTATTATTTTTTTGTGTAGATACACTTTAATTTGTTTTTTATACCTTAAATATTTTTTTTTAAAACAACAAACATTTTGTGCAATGTTCTAAACTGCGATTACGGTTTAGACCAGACATGCTTTCGAACGATCATTATGGACCATACGAATTGCTCTGAAATAGACACTGCAGTTTATGCTTACTGTGCATTCTAATGAATAAATTGGTACCAAATTTTTTGTATATAATAGATTACCTCCTTTGTCCACGGGCCTTTGACTAGTTCAGGGTTGACCACCTTGGTCCAGCGCTGTTGGCATTGAACATCGGATCTGTCGGCAAACTCGCCGGCAATAATCTCCCAGTTTTCATTGTACATCTTAACATACGTCTTTAGCTTCCTATCCTGGAATTATAAAAATACTGACGTCAGTCATGCTATTAGTTACCTACAGATTCAATGTTAACTGCCGACAGGACGATCCTTAGTTGGATTCGCACACAGGATTATTTATTAGAGAGATTCAAAGGTCTAACTTTTGTTCCACGGGAATACAATAGTGCAGGAATTCTTTAAATAAATAAATAAGTCTAGTGTTGTTTTTCTGTTGGTCTAAGCGATTTAATGTGAAATACAAGACAAAAATTGGAAAGGTATTATTAAAAGGGATTAGTGTTGAATTTTAAATTATGAAAATTAGCAATAGGCATTATTGACATACCTATTAGATGTAAGTAGTAAGTAACACTCCGTGGTCACTAATACCTACTACTAAAAGTAACTCTTATGTTGATAAGCTTACACTGCCAAAAGAGTTTTTGAGAGCTTTATAGGCGCTTGTGATTACCAAGGGGAGTAATGGACATTGTCTTCATTGCCCTTTACGTCCTTTGTAATCTAAAGCGTATTTAGAGAAATTTCTTTTAAATATGCATTACAGATTTCTGCGGTTAGTCTGTGCATGATGTTTTAATGAATTACCTCCTCTTTCGTCCATCGTCCCCTATTGATATTCTTCCGCGACCCAACACTTTTGGTTGCAACCGGCACATCGTCGTACACCGCCGAGTCTTCTGAGTATTCGCTCGTCTCTGACTCATAGCCGCTACGCCTGTCAACAAGGAATTTTAGCATATTAATTTATTATAATCAAATAATAATCAATATTTTTTTAAAACGCTACTCAATATAAGTCATCATTAAGTGTCGTACTGTTATTATTGAGGAAAAAAGGAAAAAATACAAAGTTGAGCATGCCGCATTACTAGTAATTAGTAGGAATCTTCCTAGGTATGTATGTGGGTTATGTACATTTGAAATACATTTAAAATAGTTATTAAAATATGAAAAGGAAATGAGTCAGAATAATATTTTTCCTTTTAGAATGCCTTGCTTACAAGTTTTGTTTTCGTTAGATTATTTCAGAAAAGTTACAAATGACTGACAAAAATACTATTCTGAGAATAATTATCTAAACAACACAATTCATAATGCCTGTTAAAAACTCAAACGTGGTATTTTTTCTTTACGTTCTAAACTCAAGAGTGTTTACTTAAGGATGTCCCTGTTTGCTTTCAACCTTGCATGTGTACACAGAGTCCCGTTTTGTGCTGACATTGTGATGGATACAATCATCAAGCTTTAAAAGTTCTTGAAGTTTATAAAATCGTAAAATTACAAAATAGAGGTAAGTTAGCAATTCATATATTTTTAATATTCACAAATTATCAATTTCACAATCACAAATTTTAAAATTTTCCATTAAATTTTTTAACTATTTTCAAATTATGTTAATAGTTTGGAAATTATTAGTTCCTTTCCAAAATAGGTACCAACCAAAAAACCATGGGAAACCATGTGAATAACTAAAAAACACAAATTACACGGCGATGAAACCACGGGGCACAGTTATTGAATAAAACAGGAAGTTTCCGTGTTGTTTCTATTCTTTGTTTCCCTTAAGTATATTATGTTGACTGACAGACATGGAACACCATCATGTACGTGTCTTCGCCTTAAGAGGGCTTTACAAAATTAAAGCATTAAATTATATTAGAGATCGCCTGGGTTGAACTTTGACCCTTTTGGATGTTTTGTTTTATTTCATTGTCCAGCATAACTTGAACTGTCATTGTATAGACTTTTGCAGCACGACAGGTCAAAACATAATTATACTCGACACCTATGGCTTTATGTTGCGGTTTTTAATTAATTTTTTAACTTTATAGCACATTTTGTTTAAAAATTTAAAGTTTCTGCACTTCTACATCTATACTAATATTATAAAGCTGAATAGTTTGTTTGTTTGGTTGAACGCGCTAATCTCAGGAACTAGTGGTTTGAATTCAAAAGTTATTTTAGTGTTAGATAGCCCATTTATCGAGGAAGGCTAAAGGCTATATAACATCACGCTAAAACCAATAGGAGCGGGGCATCAATGAAAAATGTTGCAAAAACGGGGAAAATTTTCGACACTTATAATACTTACATAGTATTCTACTTTTCACATTCTAGTGTGTAAAAAGGGTACAAAGAAAGGATCTACTTTTTCTGTGCGAATTGCAAGTGCTTAAGAATGAAATCGAAAAAAGGAAATAATTAAATACATACATAATCTAAAAAGCCACATCCCATTCATCATATTTGGATATGCCTCATAATAATTTTGCTCACGCTAACAAATTTGCAAAGCTTTTATCAAAGAATAACATAATACTGAGAAAACCTGGTTTCAACCCGGGCCTCTGATAATAATATCACCATTACGTAATCACTAAGTTGTCCAGAGAGGCGTTGTTAGACTTGCACGTGGCAAGAATGTTTTATGATGGACTGAATAACTTTAATAATGTTCCGGTTTATAAATAGGTAACAAAGATATTATTGACTGATTAGCGCAATAGTGGTCACTTCGTCACTACGCCGCGGGACAAAAATTTGTGTGATCCACAAATAGTTGTCCCGAGTCTGGGTGTTCTTTGTGTCCGTTGTTTGAATGGATATTCCTAATGTGGAAGTAGTCCTTTACAAAAGAAAAAAAAATTGGGTTAGCTTTGCACTGAACCCTGAACTTAAGTTTAAATAGTTGAACGATTATTATTTAAATTATACTCTGATAACATACATATTTAAAGATCATGGAAGGTATTGGCCTGTTGGTCTACTAGCTAGCGATCTTGAGTGCTGAACCAGAAGGTCGTGTTTGGGATTCCCACCACGGACAAATAATTGTGTGATGAGCAGGATAACTTGTTCAGTGTCTACCTAGGTGTAATTTATCTATACCTAATATTTGATATACATATTTAAAGATCATGGAAGGTACTGGCCTGTGTGTCTACTGGTTAGTGATCCTCACTGATGAGCCAGAAGGTCGTAGGAGACATTCCCAACCAGGACAAATAATTGTGTGATGAGCACGATAATTTGTTTTGGGTCTAGGTGTAAATTATCTATAACTAGTATGTACACATACATACACTCAAGCCTGTATCCCTCTAAGGGTAGGCATCAAACACCAGTATTGTCAACTATAATTTAGTTTAATTAAATATTCTTATACATAAATTTAATTTTATCTCTCACTTAATGGGGAGCAAGCGTACAGCCAATAACGGGGCCCTTAGAAATTAGAAATGGAAAATTGGTTGTGTTTGTGAAGGAAAAGGTAGGTTATAAAAGAAAGTATCACCGACTTCAATGTGCTTTTTAGTGGAAAGTAGATGTATTTTGTTTAAATATAATATGGGTAGGCCAAATAAACGCACTGCTCCAATGAGACAGCGATGTTTCGGAGCAAACCAAAACATCATCGATGTATACAATTTTTAGATATTTGTTGATTTTTAAAAAACCGCTCGACTGATTTCGATAAAATTTAAATGGGACCACCTGGGAAGTATACTACTATCTTTGAAACAAAAAAGGAATTTTCCAAATTGGTTCAGGCGTCTTCGAGTAATCGGTGAACATACATAAAGAAAAAGATTCCGACGAATTAAGAACCTCCTCCTTTTTTGAATTCGGTTAAAAAAAGGGAATGCAATGGAGAGAAAGGGATGTTGCTTGGGTTGCAAGGATGGATTGGCGAGTGTGAGCAATAGCAATATATTACTATATTTGTTATAACCATAATTAATATTATACTCTGTAAGTTTACTTCAAAAGTTATTAAATAAAATAAATAGCTCTAACATGTCAGGGTCGAATTCTTGTAACCCGAACTGTCTCTTGGCGGGAAGTCAGAGTTCTCTAATATTTATATATTCAGTATGTGTTAGTATGTTTATCGGCAGTCTAGTTAACATAGTACAGGTTTTCCTTGTTCGGGATCAGATCTCTGGGTAAGATATCTTAAGTCATTTTTATTACTAGCCGCCCGAAAGGGGTTGTACCACAGACGACCGCTATTTATTTTATTAAGAAACTGGAGGAATGAAATAGACATTTCATACTATAATAATATAAAAAAGTAAAATTATATAAAAAATATGATTACAAAATTTGAATGTATATGTACTCCACATAATGATAGTGGAACAAAAATAACAATGACGATAATGCGTGACAAATAATTTTGATTACCTACTTCGGCTTATCGAGAGCTTTGTGCCTAACAAGACAATAATGCTTATTCATATTTTCACTTATTTAATACGTTTATGGGAACTTGCCTCCAACTAGGTAGAGGTCAGATACATGATGAAGTGTAGGGATACTGTTAGTATAGTATGTGACGGTACATGGCGAAACGAAAATATCAAAAATATCAAAAAAGTTGAGGTGGATGAAGAACCTTCTACCTCACGATGTCGACGACGGAGGGCGTGCACCGCTGAGCCAGTCAGCCTGTGACCTCGGCCAGTGCAACCTATTTGTGGATCACACAAAAATTTGTGTGATCCACAAATAGTTGTCCCAGTCTGGGTGTTCTTTGTGTCCGTTGTTGTGTTTGTTTGTTTGTGTTTGAATTACACATGAATATGGTTAATGCAATTAAAAAACAAGACTGAATCTTCCAACACCTTGCAACCTCAAATCTTCGTACAGACGTCCGATTTCATATTTAGTTTTTAGACGAAATTTTAATTTTTTCAAAGAGTTGAGTCTATGATCTCATCTCTACCCGGTAACTGTGAACCCAGCTGCAGCACTTTGTCTAATATTCAGCATAAACATCCTACTGTAACTTATAAACTTTTGAGTTCATATAATTATGTATACGGGAACTTACGCGATTACGAAATACGTAGGACGTTTCGACCAGGTTGCAGTCAAGGAATTCAGAGGTATGTAATACCTATTTCGTGATCGCGTTAATTCCCACATCCTATTGGTTTGGCAATATATATCTTTTTTTACTTAACAATTTAATTATTACCAAAAAAATTGTAGAAAAGGTTTTATGTCAACTTCAGAGTTACATACAATTCATAGTTACATTTTACACAATAACAGGCCTGTCAGATATACTAACAATACAATCAATAAATCAATCAAAATCATTTATTTCAACTAAACCATTATGGGTATTTTTGAATTGTCAGGAGTAGTAGTCAGTCAGACTAAGTCAGTCGTGCAGCTAGTTGCCTGTTCCAATTCGTAGATCCAGTGGAGAAGAACAGGCAAGAAACTCCAAGGACACTCTTTTTCAACATGTTTTTTACATATAACTGGTTACATTGCTTATATGCGCAAGTTAAATGTGAGGACAATGTAACTATTTGTTCTAAACTATAAACAGTCGCGCAAACTACTACTATATGTAAGTAATAGCAGTTCAGAAATGACCAGTCCCAACCAACGGCACTCGTCACGAGCATGGCGCACGCGCCAGCCATCGTCCACTTCAACCATATGACACTTCAACAATAGATTATGTATGTAGCTTACTTAAGTCACAACAATCTCAGATAATTACAAGAAAGCAATCACTCTATCAGGGTTTATTTAAACATACGGATGATAATTAGTATAAAGAATTCTCTGTCCTAAATACAAATGTGAGCTCCACAAAGTATGCAATAGGTCAGTGCATGCTGGCCGATGATACCACTACAGTCTGTCTGTTCTAAACTCAATTACTTCTGAACGGATTTTCATATGGTTTTCACCAATAGACGAAGTGTTTCATGCGGAAAGTTTAAGTGTATGTATAATTCATTAAGGATTTGTGTAAAATGGCTGCAATTGACGATGATTGTTGAAGATGTCGGAAAAAATCAATTTATGCTTTGCTACCCGTGCGAAGCTGGGGCGGGTTCCTAGTATCTATAACTGTATAGAAATTTCGTGTTACGTTGTTTGTTCGCGATGAACTAATGAATTGATTTTAATAAAATATTGCGCAATGTGTGCAATTTGGTCCAACTTAAAAGATTATTTTATAGGAAGTAATGTGTGATATCGCCTTATAATTTAAACTAATATTTGGTAACCGGGCTTGCTGATCAAACAGATCTTAATTGACGAAACTTGTCGGTAAGATTGTATGAAATAACTGAAGTAGATTTATGGAAGACCCAATTGATTTTGACATCTCAGATCACTACTTTGTTTCAAAATCACAAATTACCTATCCATATGGTATAGCTAGTATATTATAAATATACTAAAAGTGGACAACTACCTCTTAACTTACTAGCAATGTCTGATTTAGGCATTGTCTTGTCGGTAAATAATGCGTTCTAGTGCGAATACACTTTTTCTAATACACTATAATACACTAGTTACACTTTTTCGGTTGAACGAGCTGTAGAACATGTCCGAAGGTATTTAAAAATTGAATAACGTAATATATATAGTACGACTACAATTTGACGCAATCATGTTCCTCAGTATATACCCTCAGTATCAATTTAAGAAGAAGATGAATTAATTTGCAAATTGTGAAGATTTATTGATCACATACTAATACAATGACATGACAAATTATCTAAACGTTGTATCTCTCTAATCATGGATATTTGTTGTGCTCACCTTCTTATTACCTCTGAATAAGTACGACAAAAAAAGGCATACTGGCGCCAGAATCTCTCGGGAACCGACAATAAAATTCAAAGAAATAACTAGCCCCTATGGTCTGTTAAAACAATTGAATCAACTTTGTCTGCAAGAGAATAAGGTTTAAAATTGAACGTAATTTATTAAGTATAAATTTCTTTTAAGAACCAGTTTCGCACTTCTATAGAAAAATAACCTATGTAAAGACTAATAATTCTCGAATCGGCATGTTTCGGGCGATGTAAAAAGCACGAGTTTATTTATGCATACCACGACTGAGACATCAGCTGATATATAAACCAGTTTTAGTATTCATTCATTGCCAAAGTACCAGGTCAGTCTAGGATGAGTGACCATTCTTAACACGTTGATACCCCTCTGTGCCTCGGAGAACACGTTAAACAGTCGTCGGTCCCGGGTGCCATACAGACATCTGTGGCATTCGTTACGGGTAGTTGGAGCCTTAAAAAGTCCGACAACCTGGTCTAACTACAGAACTTCTATATCGAATAGTACTTGGGTTATGGAGGTTTGATGGCAGTCGCTTCACGTAAAATACCAAAGTTCGGCCGTATTGTAGTTAGACTGAAAGCTGACCTTAGTTGGAAAAAGGCGCGGAGGATGATGATGATTGATGAATATTATATATAAGGATATTTCCGTTTTGTGCTATACCATTTAAAGAATATAAAATAAAGTACCAGACGCGTGCGCGGTAATGTTTTTCTTACCACAGCCAGTCGATGCCCACACTACCCACATCTGTATGATAGCTGTACGACTAAACGGAATGTTAAAAACAAAACACTTGAAGTTGATACTTTACATACAATCCTACACTTTGTATTTATTTTAACATGTAAAAAAATAATTTGTACACTTACGCGTATCGTACATTCATCACGACGAACTAACAAAACCAATATTTGTCCAAAACCCCATCATTCACTTAAAAACATCACTGCACATTTCACACACTATGTTAAACACCTTTAAGCTTCACAATATTGTATATTGATAAATTATAATTATCCCCCCTTATTCCCGCCAAAATAACTCCTGAATAACCATTTCTGTGGACCCGACGCACGCGCACCGAAAACTACAATAACACTGGGAAGGAAAAACTTTATTCGTACACGTCATCGTAACATTCTCACACTCACATGTGAATATTCACTAACACACCTACACGGCTCGCATACGCACTTCGTAATAAGGGTGTGGGGAACAACAAAAACCCTGTAAGGGACGCGGCAATTCCGATGAAAAGGACAAGGAATAAGGAGTACACTGTGAAAGACGAGGATAGAAAATCAGGTATAGAAATCATTACCCTGCAGTGGGAATGTGACGCAACGCAGGCAGCAAAGGTAAGCAGGTGTAGGCTAGCAATAGAAATGTACAAAGAAAATCGATTTTTTATAGGATAGGTCAGTGTTGCAGCTATAAAGAAAAATAATTTCATGGTATTGAGATTACGAGTACAAAAGAACCGAAATTATATTTCACAAACACAACCCCAGACGCAGTTATAATGAAATGTGCAACGTAGTCTCATAAAAATCTCTCTTTAGTTAATTATATTATCATTCAAAAGGACAACAGTATTCTATCTGATAAAGCTAATTGTTAAAGCAAATCTTCAAAGTTGCATAAATTATCGCCGAGGAAACAAAACATAGATTACACAAACACAAATATACTTACAGCTTTAAAGTAACCACATGTTTTGGATGAACGACACTTTCGATTGCAGCAAAAACAAGAGGGTAGTTCTGCCGGATGCTAAACCAATTTTGAATAACGGGGCCTCAGTTTTTGCGACACACAGGATAGTTTAAGTAGTAGTAGTGTATGTAGCCTACAGTTCTACACTACGGAAACACTGGCACTCTACAGGATAGTGCAACGAAATTATCTACTGTTGAATTCCTGGGACAAGGTCGTATAATAGTCGCCACTGTAGCCAGAGAAAATATTATCCTCTATTCGTTGGAAGTACCTACAGTTATTTCATTTAAAACTACATATTAGTTTAACTAATAACAAATGATACCCTGATGACTAATATATCTTATCGTCTTTTTGAAACAAAGTAGTGATCTGAGATGTCAAAATTAATTGGGTCTTCCATAAATCTACTTCCGTTATTTCATACAATCTTACCGACAAGTTTCGTCAATTAAGATCTGTTTGATCAGCAAGCCCGGTTACCAAATATTAGTTTAAATTATAAAGCGATATCACACATTACTTCCTGCAGCCACACAATGATAAGAATACTGTGAATATGCTCTGTGATCATATAAGGGCAATGTCAGATACCGCCATGTAATCAGATATCATCGATAAGCCAAAACTTTTTCACATCGATAGGTATAGGAAGTTTCTATAGATTAATGAGTTTCGTTTTCATTATCCATTCATAAATATGTCACTTCTATACATCAACCGTAATATTAACTATCCCTACACAGAAAGAACTTACGTACACTGTGTGTACCTGTCGTTAAGTTGGGGAATTATCTTTGTTTCTGTCGATGCATACTACTATAAATTGTTTGTTTTATACAGGGCATATACGACACGGGTGACACCCCTAGTATACCTCGCATTTCTTACCCGTACTGATATTAAAGATGGAGTAAGCCTTTGAAAAATAAGATAAGTGCGTATAAGATAAGTAATATATATTATGTACATGATTGTTTATTAAATATCTATAATGTAAATAATATTACATTAATACAATTGTGTGCGATTTTAATTTTTTCTACCCACGTTTAAAATAATTAAAACCTAATTAAACCTTTTGCAAGCTATACACTGGCTGACAGTTTCGCTTGTGCATACATCATAATTATGTATACTTAATACATTTATGTAATTATTGTAAGAAACAGTGTCACAACAAAGATGTAAATAAGAGTTTTTGATGTGGCGACAACATTATATACTACGTACGATATATGACAGTAAAGTCACGTAAAGTATTCGATATGTACCGCGTTTTCTCAGTATTGCATAAGATTTAATTAAATTTCCGCAACGGCTATCAAGAACTCTGTTCTGTTTTCTTATCAAAATAAATAATGAAACGCTTGGGGAATCAACTTAATCACAGGATACCACAACGGAAGTCTTAGGAAATGAAATAATACGGTCACGGAAACCGATGTCAAAGCACAACATAGACACTTAAAAACTATTACATTTTTAATAACCACAATCTAAGATCATGTTTTAATCACACACGAGGCATTAATAATTAAAATAAGGATACGGTACATTTTGTATCGTCATTTCACCTGTCCTAAGGGGACAGCCCTTGATGTTATTTTGATTTCACAACCGATTATATTCGAGGAAATGCCTCAAAAAAATTAGGACACTAAACTCTTTGAAATTTAAAATAAGTTATAGATTTTAATCAACCACTTGCGTTAACTTTCATAATTAAAAAACCGGCCAAGTGCGGGTTGGACTCCGCATGAAGGTTTCCGCACCATCGTACAAGATCTTTTAAATACTTTTGTATAAATAAAACACGTTTCTAGGAGTAGGGGAACCCCTTTTAATTTTTATTATTTGTTGTTATAGCGGCAACAGAAATACACATTCTGTGAAAATTTCAACTGTCTACCTATTACGGATCATGAGCTGGCCGCTGACATTCAGACGAAGGGATGGACAGCGGAGGCTTGGTAATAGGGTCCCGTCCGCCCCTAATTGGTTACCCTTCGAGAGGAATCCTAAAAAGTAATGGTCTATACCAATACTATCTACTAGATTACTCACAATTTTACTTTAGATTTATTTACACTAATCATCCTCCGCGCCTTTTCCCAACTAAGTTGGGGTCAGCTTTCAGTCTAACTACGATACGGCCGAACTTTGATATTTTACGTGAAGCGACTGCCATCAGATCTCCAAAACCTAAGTACTAGGCGATATCGAAATTCTGTAATTAGACCAGGTTTATTTACACTAATAGGATATTAAATTAAAAGAAAATTTATTTAATATCGTATTAGTGTAAAAATGTCGTAAATTTTACTACTTTCTATGTACATATCATACGTTCTTAAATACAACATTACTTTCATAACTTTTATTACATTCTTACATTTCTAGTAAGTAGACAGCTCAAATAGAAACACCCTAAAATGAGATAGTGTCCTTCCTTATATAAAATGTGTTGAATAATTCCAGCCTTTAGCCACAACAAAAGAAATCGATAAACTGAACCAGACAAAGCTAATGCGAGAGTTGTCTTTATTGTGACATTATAAATCTAATTTAACAATTCTATCATAAGTATACTAAACGTAATTCTTGCAACGGTTACAACTTGGAAATAACCACATAAGCAACTGAATAATAGTCGCAATATTCTGCCATAGACCACAAGCTCAATCATCATAAACCATGTCAGCCATAAGTAAGACGTCTCTTGAACTTAGGTCTCTCTTAAAGTTATTCACAAAAAGCCAGATGTAATAATTATAAAAAAACGAAATAAGCATTATGTCATTAACGTCATTATTTTAAATCCTTGACCTCACTTTTGCATTGCTATTAATTATCAGCGACTTTATCAGCCCACCCACTTCCATTCAAATGAATATACTCGTACTTACAATCTGACCACAACATAAGAGTCATTAATAGGCCAGTACAAGTTCATTTCCCCTGTCATTTAAAACAAAAGTACCAATCGCCAATTTCCTAAGGGGAACTAAAAAAAAAATGTCAAGGGTTCCCTGAGGAAGCGTCCTGTTAACTCACGCATCGTCCGTATTTCCTGTCGCCTGTCCCCTCGTATGACTTGCTTATTAGCACTTCGAGTTTACTCAAAACATTCTTTGTGTCTTCCCGTTAGAAATTTACGTCTTCATTGTGGTCGATGACTTGTTTGGTTAGAATAGTATTACGTGATTTCGTAAAGATTTAGAAAATAACATAGAACTACCTGTGCTTTTTCAAAAATCATCACTATATAGTTTTCTAACTGTAAAACCCGTTTGACGAATGAGGACTATTTGATGAAAGTATGCTTTATGAACTGTGATAGAAAATTTTGAACATATTTAACCAATGAACACAATATAATAATTATTAATTACTATAGTTTGTAAAAGATTTTGCATATGTTTTTGGTATGTCACGTTCTGGCCATTTATGCTTTTCATACCGGACATGAAACAATGCAAATTCACTTTTCTCGTCCTCTAGGCAAACATGTACTTAATATATTCTCAAGAGAGAGGGAAGTAAAGCATTCTTGAACAAATTTTGCATTAATTGGGGAAGTACATCTTAAAAAAATAGAAATTAAATATGCGTTTTTGTCTCTGGCAGCAAAATCAAAATAGGCTCACTATAACTCCTTAGAGAGGAGATACGGTCGTCGAAACTCACCTATAGTGTTTGATGTATATAGGGATCGATAGCAGCTTGCCATGTTTCGAGTCGTATATAAAGCTTAGTAATATTAAAAATTCATTTTGACAAACATACACATGCTTGCAAATAACTATGGAAATAAGGGTTATGGTAGAACTTACGAGGAATTTGACGTATGTTTTTATACAGTTTATGCGTGTACTCCATACGCAGTCGCATTGTCAACTTTTACAGTATTTACTGGAAATACTGACTGATGGGGTGGCCTATACTTAGCAGGCACCACACAAGAAGTTGAAACAAATGATAATATACTTTAGTGAACTTCAACACCAATCCATTACGGTCGAGATACCAGAAACCCTGTGGTAAACTAATAAACATGCACATGCACGCCTAGTAATTTCTCAGTTATTGTTATTGTCATATAATACTCATTTTACATTAATCAGGTTACTGTAACAAAACGATATACATATCTGTAGATGTCTACCAATTGTATGGTGATTTAGTCTTTCTACAACCTGGTAAATTTTTTTTTTGCAATATGGTGAAATTTGGTTAAATAAAGAGTCCCCGCCAGACACGAAACGAAATAAGCATCCCCGAAATTTACACGTGAATAAAACTACAGTTTTCAATTAATATGAATACCACTTACGAAACTTTTTATTCTATTTTGGTCCAATCCAATTTGAACCCAAAATTCTGCGGCTTTAAATGACCACTTTTTCAAAAATTTCACTGTGTAGAACTGAATACAAAGTACACAGGAAATAACACCAATACATTTGAATTAATTAAAACTTATCAGAAAGCTTTGCGTGTTTCATAACATGCGTTCATGTAGGTCACACGATAAGGTAATATTATACCTACACAATAATAATGAAAATGAAACCGAATCTCGTAGTCACCATAACAGAATTAGAATCATTAAACTACAGGTTCTAATTTCATGAAACGTTTCATATACTTTTGTGTTCTATCTAAGTTTAGAGGCATTGCCTACTTATTAATAGTGCTAAGCTATATTCTCTGGACTAACCCCTTTCAAAATTTTCCTATACAAAAATGCTGGTTTAGAATATTACGTTTACTGAGTTTCTAAAACCCGTACCATACGGTTCGGAGGTCAAAACTACAAGTATGTCTTGTCATATAACACAAGTATAGTAAATTTAAAAAAAACTCGAGACTCGAGAAACTCGAAAAATTCAAGTCGAGAATTCTCGTGCCTTAAGAAATAAAAAAGGCTTTATTTTAGGTGAAATATGATATTATGTAGTGTATGGTACGCTGCTGCGAAGAAATTAAGCAAATCTCAATACTCCAAATATATCATAAACATATTCCTTTTCATTCCTCAAAAACACGTAAGAAAAGTAAAGAAAAAAAAAGTATTCTTTATACTAAGACTCAAACTTAAATGTATTGTTGTATGAAAAGTGAAGATAAATAAAATACTTTTCCCTATGAAATTTATATCTTTAATTTTTATAGGTAATTAAAATATCCTTAAACCTTCGATAGCAACATAAAACGTTGATGCTGTAGACATATACATCACTATCACTACATCACTACATTTTACACCGCCGCGTTTGTCTGTCTATCTGTTCACGATAAACTCAAAAACTACTCAACGGATTTTCATGCGGTTTTCATCAATAAATAGAGCTATTTATGAGGAAGGTTTAGGTATGTAATTTGTTAAGGTTTTGTGTAAATTGGTTGAAATATGATTAGGATTGTTGAAGATGTTTCTGCTACCCGTACGAAGCTAGGGCGGGTTGCTAGTAATGGCTGTTGCGTAGACTAGAGAAAGATATTCTTATATTTAAATACTTTTGTATTACATATTATATTACACAAAAGTATTAAATAACAAATAACTACCTACTCAAATAAAAACCTCAATCCGTGGCGCTCTCAATATGTTTTACATTTCAGTAGCTCTTATTATTATTTTCACTATATTTCTAACTATATTACATATTGTGTGAGAGAAGCAGCCGTCAGTTTGCCTTGCCTACAAGTTACAACAAATGAATACGCTGGCAGTCCACACCTCCTAAGTTCGTCACCTTTCGTAGAATCGTTTAATAGACTACATTTATTACAACTTCACTCTGGCTAATAACTCAAAACCTGATTTAGTGCAACATTGTATAGAATATATATAAGTAACATTTATTTTTTGTTGAGAAGATAACTATTGTTTATTATTAGTACAGCCACGTGGCAATGGCGAGTAAAGAATAAACACCTAAAGTATTTTTATATTATATTGACAAAAAAGTAATAGCTAAAATCATTTTTACAACTTATTTTTAAAGGATTTTACAGATCACTAACATCTGGCAATAACGCAAACATAATAAATACATTTAGCAATAACTAAACATCTCCACTTCATAATAAGTTCGATTTGACATTTTGTTTTTATTTACGGAGAATACCGTTCTGCCGTGCGTGCGTGATCTCAGCTACGCGTTGTCGCCCCTACTGACACTTTTACCGTGGACGGATAGCTAAATTGGTAGGTATATAAAACGCGACCTCGAGTAAGTGATGTAGCCCTGGTAATACCTATTACGTAAGCGCCTTTAAAAAAATTAAAATTATTTGTCGGTTACAAATAACGCTCCTACAATTTGACCACACCTTTGAGTAATATCAGTAACACCTGTATATCATCTAAAACTGTAAACTGTTCTTGAAATATGAGCAAAACGTATAGCATTCAAATATAAATTTACTAATATATTGCTTCGTCTATAATAATTAATAACGCAATTCGTATAACTTTCCCATGGTACAAATTAGAACCAGTTTTTTTATATCAGATTTATGTAGTAGACGGATTCTTCGAAGCCTATCAGGTTTACTTTACCTGTAAATACAAGTATCCCACCATTAATGTGTAGCTCTTAAGGAGTCGCGTTTGCAGTAAAAATAATTAAGATAAACATCGCTTGGTATCTCATTACGGGTGAATAGGACGCTTTATTGACATTGTGTACGTACGTAGACGCTGTCGAAAGTATGAATCATGTGCGAATCAATTTGTTGATAAACGTAGAATGTCTCATGAAGACAAAGTGCATTTTAGACGTGGGTCAACTTAATTTTACATTTAGGTTCAATTTAAGGAAACTAAAGTCTTTGACTAATGGATTGGTTAGGATTGTTTCTATACAAAAGTTATTTATTGATATAAAGTTGTTGATTCATTTTCATTATGGGGCTTAACGGCTTTCTAATAAAAATTACCGTATGATATATGATAAATAAGAAGGAACTAATTTAAAAAAACGTATAATCAATAATTTTAAAATGTTGACTGCTATGAAATGAAAATTTGCGATAGACCGTTAAAACCGGATTTTCTTTAATAACCTCGCTTTATCTTTTTTGTTTTGTTGCATTTTAAATTACTAGCTATTGTCACGGTTAGCGATAACGGTTCTGGTGTCTCACCAGAAGTGGTGTGCCAATGAGTTAAGGTCAGGGTCGAGCATTATATACCTACCGGTTAGCGTACGTCGGGGCGTACAAATGGCGTTTAGGGGCGCCACACATTCACTTAAGCGCTCGCACTGGAGGTATTCTGCAAAACTTCAAAACAGTGGAGTGTAACAGCCAGATAATAAAACAAAAATAAAGTAGCCTATGTGTTAATCCAGGTGTCCAGCTATCTATATACCAAGTTTCATCGCAATCGGTTCAGTAGTTTTTAATTGAGAGGGCAAGAAATATCCATACATCCTTTCACGTTTATAATATTAGTAGGACTAGGTAAGCAGCCGTTCGTTCTCCGTAGATATTCGTAATGTAAAATATAAACGCGATGGGTAAATATAGCCTAAAAGTTTATATTTGACATAGTAGTCTAAAAGCCCTTCATGTTCTCAAACGTTGTGGCCATTTGAGACATGTTTTTGCCAGGCAATATGACACCGGAATATGTGCCGATGGGAACCGAGAAAGTTGATTCAATATAGTGGGCAAGTAATTCAATACAACTTCATCAAGTGGAATTAATTTTGTCGTCCTTTAGATAACAATAACGAAAAAAAAAATACAAGAGATTTAATCGTTGTTTATAAGCAATTCTTTTAGTCCTCTGTTTACAAGAGAAATATCCATTACTATAACGCAATCATTACTGTTTGCTATTACGTTTATCATGACTTCTTAAACTTGTTTATAAATCCCACTTTGATTTTGAGTTTAGCTTTCTTGATAATAGCTAAAAGCACAAGCGAAATGGTTGAGACTTTTTCATTGTTTGGAATTCAGTTTCAAAACAATGCAATGTTACGGCTTGTGGGATGTTTCTCCTTCATATGTCAGTTCATTGATAGCATCGAAAATAGATAATAAAATTTTAACACAGTGTTAGAAGTTCTCCGTAATAATTCAGAGATTGAATGCAAACCCGCCTACACCTTCTGGGTAATTTTTTTACAAGTTTCTATTCCGTTTAAGGTCGGAGTTAAAATTTGGGCCGAACGGAAGTATATGCCAGAAAAAAGTTGTTGAAGTAGTAACTGCTCTGTTCTTTTAAGAAAATGTTATCACATCAAAACTCCATAAGTTATCTTAAACATATTGGAGGCTTGTTCTCTTGAAAAACACAGCTGACGTCATTGATCAAATACCACACTCCAACAGCTCATAAAATTTAATAGGACAAGAGCGAATGCCACAAACAAAAACAAAACTAGAACTATTTATTCAAGTGCCTGGGCCATTCGCAAGTCATCATTTGAACAGAGGAGATGACCCAAATGAATGATTGGCTATTCAGGCGCCATTTTCTATTTAAACTCAGAAGAGATAAATTGGTCTTTTATTATTTAAACACCCCTTGCGAAATTAATGCCCGTTCTCACACTGTCTTCATGTTAAATTGGTTTGGCCGTAGTTTGTGAGTGTGAATGGCAGGAGTAGTGTGGCTACGCTATACATTGAGTGAATTATCTTGCGTCTTTTTGTTGTGCAACTTAGTATTGACGGTAAGACGTTACTGGTACCTCTAAAGACTCATAACACCACTGTTGTCACCTGTGTATTGTATATTCCCTTACATGTAGGTCAGGCTAGCTTTCTTACCTGCTAATAAATCAGCAACGCGCTCCTAATACTCCTCCACCGCAGGACTCCAAGTATGACACAAATCTCTCTTGCCCTCCCTCGTCATGCACGCATCTCGCTGTATGCATATATTCACACTCCAACACTGAAGTAAATTAGTAATTCAAAAGTCTCTTCTGCTATCATATAAGAATAAATTTATCCGAAACCATTACCAACCAAGTTACGTGGTTTATCATTCCGCTACGTGGTCATACTGTTGTTCTTCAATCACCACACTCATCTCACCCTTGAGACTTCTGAGAACCACATGAAGTTTAGAACACCTGAGCTGTTTCTAAGATAGATTCCCAAACTAATCTCTAAGCAGGGGTTAAAAACAGGTTCTCTAGCTATTCATAATAGACAAAATAAATATTAGATGAAAGGATGGGTCTATGAATCACAATGTATGGACAATAGAACTTAGGCCAAGGGGATATTATCCCTTTTAAAGCTGGCGAAAACCCTTGTCTATTTATATCTACTTTCTCACGCAATAGTCAAAGGTCTTGCGTGGTCATGTGCAATTCATCACAACAGCATATGTCAGCGATTAATTAGACATAACGGACATTAAGCCAGATGGATAGATTTTTAATATTTTTTTTTTTAGCACAAAGTAAAATATTAAATTATTTTAAACAGTGCAGGTTATTATGGGACTGTGAATTGGATGCACAGGGCTTAAATAAATGAGAGATTGTTATTTCGTATCGCTATCGAAAATTGGAAGTCTTTAAACGGGCTTCAATCTCTGGTCGGCAGGATCAAAAATCAAACCGGTCCAAGGCACAGCTTCTCAGACGTGGCAGACGCCTACTGCGAGTGTGGCTCTGTGTACTGGCTCACCTATTATGGTATGCCCTGCATACTTGTAGAACGGAGAAACTAATGAGCGCTGCTGGGAACGCATTGAATGTATTTATTACGTCACGAGAACCATCGACACGACAAAAGAAGAAACTGTAATAACCAATCTTGGGGTCAGTATTACTAATTTAGCTTGTTCTATGACAACTATCTATACAGAGAAATAAAGTAAACTTGGAGCCCCTGAGCTCAACAGAAAAAGAGGTTTAAACTTATATTATTACTAATAACTTAACCTATATTATTCACCTAAATACGTAAATAGTATGCGTCTTAATAGCAAACGAAAATTCAAAAGTGAAAGAAAAATAACAACACCAATTTCCGAACCGAAATCTGGAAGCAACTTCCGACTTGCTTGTGAAACAGAGGGCTGCTTGACAAACTTTTTTTAAAACGTGACGTGTCAAAGCAACAGCCGTACGGCCATATGCTGATGACACATTTAAAGCATATGTGAACTTTTTGCCAAACTCTGCCATACCGTTTAGCTCTGTTGTTGATTGTCTTAATTTTATCTACCATTTGATAAGAGTTAGATTTACGAGAGCAGTGGGGATGATATTATCTTCTTTTTTTGTATTGTTTCGTATGACTTTTAGAAAAATGAGCTTATCAGTAGAATTTATGCTCTTAGACTGACACGTACTTCTAAACATTATTTTTTAATATATCTCTCACATTTCTCCAACAATAAAAATAGAGTGTATTGGATGTTAGGAGGACTGACTCTAAGAAAATGAATTCTTCAACAATAAAAATAGAGTGTATTGGATGTTAGGAGGGCTCTAAGAAAATGAGAAATTAAATGATTTTAAAGTGGTGCTTATGTATTTTATCTTTTAAAATTGAACTTAATTACATAATTATATTATAAGTTCAATTTAAATTAATTAACACAGTCACAATATCACCGTCTTAAAACAAAATATGAATTAACAACAAACATTGATATAACACGACTGTCGTTAGTACGATTTTTTATTTAATTACTGATATTTATAAAAAGTCAATAGATTTCTTTTTTATTGACAATGTTTTTTCAATTAATCAAATTTATTTGTTTACATTAACTAGGTAAGTATATCTTTCTGATGTATACGGATTACTTACTATAAAAAGTAATTTCTAATAAACCCTCAATAAATTCCCTCCCTTAAACAGTCGCGGTCGAAATGAACACTGACCCCAAAATTTTTAACGCCCTTTGCTTGTAACTTTTTAGTTAAAGCATACATAAATCCCTAACTGATGTGTGTTTTTTACTAAAAAATTGCCACAAATTCAACGCAAACTCTCCCTATATAAGTAATTTAAATCGAATATATAAAATAAAAAAATACCGACCGCGTAGACGTTTATCATCTAAGAATCCACAGATTACAAATAAAAATACATGTAAAAATCAAACAACACAAAGCAGCTAAGAAACGTCAAACCTGTAAACAAGAAAAAAAACTAAGTAAGCTAACATAATCATATTCAGTTAAGTACATAGATGACATTAGGACGAGCGAGGGGTGGCATACAAAGGGTCGGCAGCTGCTCCCCTTAGAATAACGATTAGCATCAATACATGTTGCAACTCGAAACAAAATTACATCGTCTTCTACGAGGCAAAGGTGAAATCATACTAGGTAGCGGCGCAGTACGTTAGTCAGGCGAATAGACCTTTTAAGGACATACGGGAATTTATATCGATTACTCGATTATATCTTAAACTAGCAGTTCCCGCGCGGCTTCGGCTCGCGTGTACATCACTACATATTATAAAACAAAGTCCCCGGCCGCGTCTGTCTGTTCGCGATAAACTCAAAAGCTACTACTACTGAACGGATTTTCATGCGGTTTTCACTAATAGATAAAGCGATTCATGAGGAAGGTTTAGGTATATAATTTGTTAAGGTTTTGTGTAAATTGGTTGAAATATGATGATGATTGTTGAAGATGTCTCTGCTACCCACCCGTGCGAAGCCGGGGCGGGTTGCTAGTATTTATATATTTTGCGGGGAACCCAAATTCTTTTCCAAAATAAAAGTATGCTAAGTTACCCCTTATAACACCAGCTTTCTGACAGTGAAAGTCCCGTGGAAATCAGTCCACCCGTTCCGGAGATTAGGCGGAAGAAACAGATAGACAAAAAATTTAAAAACTGATTTTTAGACAGGTATCGTGCAAATAATTGTATGAGCTTAAAAAACTATTATTTTGACATTACAAACAGACACTTCAATTTTATTTATTTGTATTGGTGTATTGATAAGCGACTAAAACTAAGTGCTTTATAAAAATCAAAGCAAAGGTAAGAAGATATTTATATATAGTAGATATGTAGTGTGTAATGATCTGTGTTCCGAGGAATTGTTTCAAATGCCCATGCTACTTTCTAAATTCGCAAAAAAAAAATAACACTGGCTACGCGGTTCAAATGTTTTATTCGATGTTATGGTTTTAGTAACAAGCATAACAAGGTGTGGTAAGCAATGTTAGTATAAAAGGCCCACCTTAGTACTTGTAATATGTATAATAAATTAAGTATTAAGCATTGCAAAAAAAATTATGGCTTAGGAATTACTACAAAATATGTCTATGATATAAAAAGCTAATATACACCTGTTCTATGTTTCCTGTACGTGAAATAACATAACTATTATTAGAACTAAAAAGGATTAGAAATGGAAAATAGGCACAGCTGTTTAAATAAAATTCTTAATTTAATAGTAAAGCTTTAAAGAATTGATTAATCACCTTTCGCCTGGCACATCACACGCGAAATTCTCAGGAAAAATAAATGCAGAAAACCTCTTCAGGCAGTGATTGTTTTCCCCGGATAAAAGGTATTTGTCTTTTCGGTCTACAAACGACAAACCAAGAAATATGAAGTGATAGCTTGGCACCACTTATTTTCTCCTAAATGTAGAGGAGAATCTATAAGTTGGCAACATTTGTACACACGGAATAAGAAAGTCGACTATCGTTTGGCGAAGAACAGTCTCGCTTGCACGAATGCACATGCATTGTGTTAAGTTAGACGAGCGAACCAAAACAATACAAAGTTCAACTAACTGTAATCTGGTAACTGTTGGATATACTATTACAGTATATTAACTATTATATATTTTGATAATTCTTTCGTTTGAATATTAACAAGAAAAACAAATGAGTTGGAAAAAAAAAATTGTTTCGAACAATGCGGTCAATATTTTCGACATAAAATTGCTCATTGTTAAAGGTCTAAGGGTGTTCAGCTGGCCAGGCAACCCCTAAGATTAATGTCTTAAGACGGCACAATAGCTCGCCCCCGCGCACATGGTCTGACATTTCTACCCCGACTTGTTTATTTTTTTCAACTTCCTCCCTTATTATACCCTCTTACAATTACGTAGCACGCGCCCCGAAAGGTGTTTAGAGAAAGCGTTAATGAACCATTTCTTCAATATTTTTTTCATTTTTAATAGTACATAGGGACCTTTTTATGAAAAGCAAAATATGTCAACGTGCTTGTATGAACAAATATAGGAATTGATGATTTTAATACATCAAATAACACTACGACAATTTGCAGCAAGAAAAGTATTAAGAGTTTTTAATAACGTAATTCATCAAAATGTATTAGCAAACACAATTATAACTGACAGTAATTTCATGCAATAGTGAGTATATTTACATATTCTAATCAGTGTGTACTATCTATGATACGGAGTTTGGAACTCTGCTTGATCGTAACCGTGTCTTTTTTTTTTGTTGTGACAAATATCCCGACTCTTTCAAAAGTTTGGCAACTTCTGAACGAAGCTTCTGGTTGGTCGCCAGCTTCTTAAATGAGTTACTTGTACGGAACCGATCTAATAGGTATATTTGGTATCCTATTGAGAAATTATCTTTGGAGTTAAAAAGCTTGAACATTGAGCTTCCTCAATCCTGCATGATAGCCTTCACGCATACATTGTATACTTTTTTAATGCGATATATAGAATACTAGACAACTATAACCACAATGATACTGATAACTCTATCAGTACTTCTCATTTCACAGATATTGTACTCTAAAAAAAAACAACGTCATTTTTCCGCATGATTTTTTAAAGTAGATTCATTGTCCAAAATCAAATTAAAAATTATATCGCAAATGAAGCTTAGGAAAGTAGACATTTGTGCACAAACGAAGGTTCTATATAGGAATATACACAGATGCAGCGTACAGCTAGTGTTTTAAAAACTAAAATAGGTATATGCGCATAGCTCATGCAAAATTTACTTCAGTTAAGTAATTAATTCTGAACAAAAAAAAATACTGAAGCATTATTCTGAGTTTTTCTATAGTTAATACTCCCCGTGAAGCATTGTCCCGATAATAGTTTGATCTCATAAACAAAACGTGACAACGTACGAGAAACATATTGTGACCGGCCTCTTGGTGTTAGGGAAGAGTGTATTATTGTATGAGGTCATTGTTCCTAGCGCCAGCGACTAAATTGCTACACTTTATTACATTATTGCAACCAGTTATGGGCTACGGCTGGAGCAATTGGACAGTTTTATATTTATTCTAGGCGTTAAAGAATGTGACGGTGTTTTGTATTTTGAAATTGAAATTTTCTTTACAAAATGAAACCCCCTCGGGCCGTCACCCCACGGGGGTTTTCGGTGGGGCGGTGTGTTGGAATCGAACCGACTAAAATTACACGGTGTGCCATACTCCGCCTGAAATAGGAGGGATCCGGGAACAGCTTTCATTAAGACATCCGGAATAATGTTCTACCTTTATTGAGTTGAAGATGTCATTCCTGGTTATTTTAAACACCAACATTTTGCCAAATGTAATTTGGCTTTTTGGTCCCAGTCACGTAATAATTTGAATTGTATATTGAAACTGAAAGACCTACCTTTACCTTTTTTACGAAAGCAGGCAACAGAAGGATAGGGTTATTGCTTAAACGGATGTATTGAGGGGTGTAAGCAGCGAAGGTCGCGTACCTGGCTCTTCCAGGGAAGTCCGAGCCTTATAGCAATTTTATTGATATTGACCTTACATTTGGTTTTTTTTTTGTCATGGTATAGGGGGCAAACGAGCAGACGGGTCACCTGATGGTAAATGACTACCACCGCCCATAGGCACCGACAACTCAAGAGTCACAAGTGCGTTGCCGCCCTTTAAGGTGTGAGTAGGGGAAGAGGGGAGAGGGAAGGGTTAGAGCCTCTGGTAACCTCACTCACGCGGCAATGTAATCATTCATTCTTTCCAGTGATGAGGAGACAATTTTTATTTGAAGAGGTTTAGTTATATGATATTATTTACCAAATTTTGCATACATACAATTTTCTTTATAAAGTTTGTGGTGTTTCTGATAATATCGAGAGTATATTTGTTTTGGATACAAATATACCACGTTTACTACTACTTATTATATGTATAATTGCACCGATTGTCCGAACAAAACTATAAAACCTAATTGCGACACTTTTTTAATCAGTGACTAACATTAGTTCTGGGTTTATGTTGAATAAAATTTTAAGTTAGTAAAGAAAAATTAAAACAATCCAAATAGGAATTAATCGTCAAGTCAACGAACTCGTAGTGATGGGAATGTTTTACTAAAGAATGCGGTCCCGTTCCTGTTCCGCAAATTCATACGGCCTACACGGGAGAGCGTACCTCCTTTAGTCAATCGGCAGGTGATACACCATCTGGTTTGACACGTGTCAACGAACGGCGAATACCGATTCGCAAAGGAATGGTACCCGTAAAGTCCCGAAAAACGGTAGTTTCTAAACTTTTTTGTGCTAATTTGTTAATTGCTTTATAGGTTTTGGACTGACGTCATCGATTTATAGCTTTGTTCGCAGCTTGTTGCTAATTATAAAGCTGTTTATCAACATTTGTTCGACAGAACAGGACCTCCTAGGAGGTGTTTTAAATAGGATTTAATATTATGTATTTTATAAGCAATTCAGTGAAATAAAATAGGTATTGATAATGATGATGCACTTACAATATAATATCGGACCTTTTCTATGGCTATTTTGAGAGAGATATTTACTTTTATAAAGATAACCTATTCCCAAAAAATATTGAATTATATGTATTTGCTGAAAATCATTTTAAACTAGCTTATTATTTTGCGGAATTATTCATTAACGTTGGATAAATACAAAACTAGGTATAACAATAATTTTAAAATATAAGATTTTGTATTCGAATTTAATTCACTCCGTGACATAACCTAAGTAAAAGTATCTACATTAAATACGAAAAAAACCATTCATACAAATATCGATTTATCGCGTGTACACGCCATCTGCGCTTGCGCCCCCCACGCACAACGTTGATTGCCGACACTGCGGCAAGCGCAGCTGCGCAGGAGGGATGCGCTCCACGTAAAACCTTTCAGAATTGGAACCATGTGAATACGGTGATTAAAGTTAGGGTGAATGTTTATTTTATAATGTTATCATTTCCTATTGTTGTTTAATATTGTAAAAGTTGGGTAACAAGTTGTTTACCTACTAAACATACTATAATACATATATGTGTGATATTATGTAGCTCTATGGTGTGCATTTTTGAATGGTCTGTTGGTCTAGTCATCTAGTGGTTAGTGATCCTGACTACTGAGCCAAAAGGTCGTGGGTTCGATTCCCAACCAAGACAAATAATTGTGTCATGACACAATTTCAAGCACGATCATTTGTTCTGGGTCTTTGAATAGGCTTGACAACATAAAATTACTTTAGATATTGAGTTATTAGCCGTAAATTAGTGGGACATGCTAATTTGCAGTGAAAACCAAAAATCTGAGCGAACCCCTAAATTCAGAAACCAGTTTCCATGTCAGCTTCAAATAAAGTTTTCAATAAAAAACTATAAATTCAATTTCTAATTTCAACTTTTTGTGACATCTTAATAAGTACGAACCTTAGACAATCACCATTATCGTCGAACAAATATTTGTCTACTGGCAGAACCAGTATTGACCAGTTTTTTTTCAATCGAAGTGCGTACGCGACGCAGCGACGAATGGACAGCAACACAGGTGCGTCATAAACATTTAGTGCAACCACTGCAACAAGAGTCTTTGCCCCTGCTCATTTTATTTACACACAAGGTGGTGGTATAAATAACGCTAAATAATTAAAAACAATGGCATTATTCATTTCAAAATAAACCCCTGAAATCTGCATTGCAAAAGCCAAAATACAAGCTTAAAATAAGGTTGAATCCCTGGATCAACTTCTATGAACAATAAGCTCAAATGAATTAAAAATTCTTAAGCATAATGACCCATTTTAAGTTCAATGCACTTTAAAATCTTTACAATAGACTCCCTTTACACTAAAGGGGTGCCTTGAAACCATTTTCTTAACTAAAACAGGTTTTGGAACAACATATTTGGTATGGATAATTTTGTAAGAACCGTGAACCGCTAATGGACATAATCTTGTGTATGGAAGAATGTAATGGCAATGAAAAATGTTATGAGGCTTTCTTGAGACAGTTAAGAAATAAATAATGACTGGCCTGTTGGCCTAGTGGTTAGTGATCCTGACTGCTATGCTACATACAGGTCGTGGGTTCGATTCCCACCTGAGTCTGGGTGTTCTTTGTGGCCATTGTTTGTATGTTTGTAAAGTCCCCGGCGACACAGGAGTCATTCCTAATGCGGGAATTGTCTTTAAAAAAAAAATGTGGATGTTATGAATATTATGAAGCAATATAGAGCAAGAGAGAAAAAAGGCCATTTGAATATAATACGTCTGGAAGGATCTATATATGTATCTATAAAAAGCATGAACATCGATAACAAAATTAAAATCAAATGAAAATCTGTAAAATATTCCCTACCCTACTGAAGTTTCCTAAACACAAAGTTCAAATTCGATTCTCAGGTCAAAATCGGGAACATGAAAACACGATAAGTATAAACATAGGTAACCATCTGCCAGTGAATCATTTACAAATTTAAAGATTAAAAAGATCAGAAGGACATGCACCAATAACTTTGCCCCTTGTCCGACGCAAGCCCCCGAAGCCCAAAGCCCCCCGTTTTTTTAAATCGTGGGAATGGAGTTACCTGTAAAATGGGGTGTACCTACCCTTACATTAATTATAAGTGCAATAAATTACAATCAGTATTTTGATTCCATTCATGCATGATTAGGTAATTCGATGCAGGTATTAAAAGTTACTTGTATGAAATTTTATTTTCGTACGAATCTAAAGTTTGGTTTACAAATGTAGGTAGATACCTACATAATATTATAAATACATTTATTTATTTATTTATTTCTAATTAAACATCTATCATTACAGGATTGCTCCCAATGCGATAGTGTATGTACATATAATGTATGTATAATTTTTGAGAAAGTGAAAGCTTCTTTAGCGGGGTTGTGCACTTTTTGGGATGGGTAAAAAATGTTAAACTCGCGTCAGGACACGTGACCCTGATCGAAAATTCGTAAGACGGAGTCAGGTTTCTTATATTTAAAAAATATAACATTCGAAATTCAAACATTTATGAGCGGCCAGGAGCGCAGAACTTCCAGTGTACCCTATGTATACATTTAGATATGTCATTAGCTACTTTTTATTTTTAACCTAATTATATACATACAGATGTGTGTGTGTGTGTGTGTGTGTGTGTGTGTGTGTGTGTATGTATATGCAAATCCATTGTGAAGTTATGTTTTCACTTCTGACGTGCAGTCCTACGACTGACTGTTTTTTTTTTTATGTGAGTGGTACCTTTGAGTTTCACTTTGCAATTCAAATAGGTTAATTAATAAATAACGTATATACGTTATTTATTAATTAATCTTATTAAGAAACAAATAAATTAATTGAACGAATAATAATACATATTTTATTAAACAAATTAAGATCACGAAAACCAGTTCAAAGGCTTAGGCACTATTAATAGACCATAATATGACTATTAATAATGAACATTTAAAAAAAAATCAAAACCAGAACTAGACCAAGTCTCTTAATATATTCAGGTTCCCACACACGAGCACATCTTCGCAAATCATCAGAGCATGTCATGACCATGACTCATGAACAATATGGCGTTTACGCTCGTTGATAACTAAACGATTCCATAAGTCAGTAATTAATGAGGGCTTTTTGAGTGCAACTGTTTATACGGTCAAGTGAGCTGTTCTTAATTTATTTTGCTATAAACAAAACAAGACCTTCATCCTTCATGTAAAGTTCTAAGTTAATATCCTTTTAACAACCGGCCTTTCACAGTCTTAAGGAACACGGTTTCAGTTTTTGTTTACAGATAAAGTTAAGCATGGCCGAGTACATTTGGCCTGGATGTGATGATCGAGAGGCCCAAAGGTATAACATAAAAAAAGACATTTGAATATAATATTAAATTACAGAAACAAAAAACAAGCAGCCGTGCTTCATGTTTCGGAGCACGCCGATGAACCAGTTCTGCGGTTTCGCAAATCATTTACAAAACCATCCAAATTGATTCGCATATTTCTAAAAACGATGCTAACTTACATATTCACGCCTTAAAAGTAGTAACTCCATTCCGACATGAAGTAAAACGTCCGAGAAATTTCCACGAAAGAAATGCCGACCGAAGAAACCGGTCTAAAATTATCAACTTCAAAATGATATCAATTTAAACTTTATTTACAAAAACGCAGGAGATCCGTGAAATCGATTCTGATCGACATATGGTAGACGGGAACAAAGGAATTGATAACTATTTAAAAACCCACATACATGATAATGGGGACTTAGAATACTTTCCATAAAACAGTGAAATTATCTAAAACATAGGGGCCCCTTGAGAACCTATTTTCCCTTGAACTTAAAACCCGCATTTCGCAGTACAATGTTTTACTGTTCCATTTTACAACGTGGTTTGGACAATTGCAAGATTGTTACAATAAAGAGGGCATATAAAGCTGATGCCTTAACTATTTGCTTTCTTTTCTTACATTGGATGTCGTTGTTTTTACTAAAAATAATATTAGATCTTAACAGCTAATCTAAATGTAGTAGGTATGCCTACATCAATATGTTAAAATCTTAAAAAAAAACAGACAAGTGAGAGTCTGACTCGCGCTCCGAAGGTTCCGTAAGCAGAGAAAGTTATATGTAGATAGTTCATCCATCTCGAGAATTTTGCCCGTTTTGTTCGAAAGACAAATCGATATAGGTCATAACAATCAATTTTCCAACCGCAAAATATAAGTTTGATCTCGCACAAATAATATTTTTTTTTAATCATATAACAACAAATTAACGGGGTTTTCCTTTACTCGTGCTGTGAGAGACCTTGCTCTTCGCCAATCTTCATGTTTTTAGGTCAATGGGAAATATTCTATAGGTTTTGAATATTCGTTTTTGTGTAAAAATGTTCAAATTGGTTAATTTTTTTGGATTAAATGGCCTTATTCTATGTGGTACATTCGTACGTCAACGCAAGACTTGGCAGCTTGATTTTTTTACAACCAAGTCAAGGGACCGTAGACAAATACTTTAATGTTTATTTCAACTTGATACCTCCCACACGTTCCTGAAAAAAAGGGTCTTGACAGACAGAAAGACGGACAACAAATAGAATAGAATATGCTTTATTGTACACTTTATACATAGAACTACAAATGATCTTAATACTAATGTATAGTGTTAGGTACTCGTACAATGGGCGGTCTTATCGCTAAAAGCGATCTCTACCAGACAACCTTACGATGGATTTAGTGACTTTACTAAGTGTAGTTGTGGGTGTACTACATATAAATATACACATAACTAAATATATACATACATACAGAATAAACAGTGACCCTAAAAGGGTTCCCTTATTGGATTTTGAGAAACGGAATCCTAAAAAATGCAAAAAGGCCTAGAGATCGAAATTTTGCGACAATAAAATATTGGTATTCGTAAAAGTGTTCATTGCTAGTGAGGCCGAGGATATGGAGCTGTCTGAAAGTATATGTATAAGTATTATCTACTATTACGTGAAACCTAAGGCCATATTTTTTTCAAGTGGTGAATAGTTGGTCTATTTATATTGGCGAAAACAATTTTTTGAGGTACATACACATGTATCCACAGAAACTTATATTATTACTATTAAAATCATCTACAAAAAGTAATGAAATATTGAGACGAACGCACGAGCACGAGGTTCTATGCCAATGTTGAATTTATTCCGACCTAAAATTAAATAATTATACATATCTCGAACCAAAATATAATGAAAAAATAGTCATAAGTCATGACACTCATTTTATTTTTAATGTAATAAATGACGATGGCTATCTACAACCATTGCTGATATATTAAACTTCAAAGAAATAATGTGACGGCCCCACGAGGGCAGCAAAAAGCTCATTTGAATAAACTTACGATGTAAAACATCTTCGGTGCATAAGTAATTTCGAATGCACCCGGCTGAAGGCATAGCACGCGCCGGCGCAGCTTATCAAAACACCTACGCAAAACTCGCAGAAAACTATTCTTTTATCATCTGTACAATCGCTATTTTTATTGCACATGCACCATTTTTCAATCATTCATTTTTCAATTGTTGTGTTGTTCACGTTTCTTAAAGTTCACTTTATTGTACTCTTATTTGTTCTTGAATTTGAGTTTTATTCATTAGCTCCCGATTGAAATTTGTACATCGATATTAGGTGCGTTTAATGTCTGTTAGTTCCTATCTTGTTTTTTGATGTGGGGAAGTTTGGAATAAGAAACCTTCAAAGGGCCTTGATGAACTATGACACAAATACAAGACCGACCCATGTTATGTACTTGATGAAAAAAATGGTACCTACGCCGTCAACCATTGCGAATCTGTCTCGACTCTAACAAAGGAGGTGTACGAACTTTTGTTAAGACGGTTCAAAAAAATAATAGGAGCTCCCTCAATTTCTTGAGCTCCCCTTTTAAAAATAAGTGTATACAATAATTCTTCTGACATCAAACCAGCTGGTCTATTCAAATTTAAAAAAAAGCGAGCCTGTCTCCACGTGGTCGGAAATTCGACTGGTTTCTCCATGGATGTTATTTAAACATGAATGGTGACTCAAACTCATTTTGTCACGAATACGGTAATAAATTATTCATTATAAGTGATCCGTCTAGCATTTTATTGATAGGTTATTACGAGAAAAACTCCATGTTAATATCAACTTGGCAAGTGTGGATAAAAAGATTGTCATGTTAAATGAGCTCATAATAAATAGGCACTGTTGTGAGCTAGTGCATTAGCAGAAGTAGCAATCGTGTGAAAGTCAAGTCCTACACTCACCCCAATTACTTTGGTATTCATAGAATTGATAAGGTTGAGCACCACTTATCGATATCGATGAAAGGCCATCTAGGGTTATCACTATCACGCTATTACTCCGTAGAAACACGAAGAGTGAACGAAGATAATATTTAGGCGGGAAGTGCTTATAGTAATTTCATAGAAAATTAGTAACATAAATATATTCAGCCATAATTATCGTCCTTTTCTTCAATCTAGAAATCTATTAAACATCTTCTAAAATTTTCAGTTGCATTAGTCCTAAGTATATTTGATGTTTATTAATTATTTTATATTAGTATTTTGATTTCTAGTATAAATAGGATAACATTTTTTTAATTACTTCTACAATTTAAAGAATTCGTCAAGATACCTCAAGTAAAGTAGTGACTTTCTATAAAAAATGTATTTTAAAGGCAGCTGTGTTAACACTGAGTAAATAAAGTAGTTTATCTTTATCATACATCTTATACAGCATAATGAAACAACAGACCATTTATAAATTTTTTCAGTTTTATTGAAATTCAGATAAATAGTAGAAAATTACTAGGCTTTAGCCATTAGAGAAAGAAAGAACGATTCGCGCGCAAATATCAGAAGCCGTTCACATTTAATCGATAACTAGACACATCACTTATTCGCACCTTGCCTGCCATCTGCCGCGATACACGTGAGGCAATTAAGGCCATCGGTTCACTTGGGGGTGGCACCCTCTGTGCAGTGGTCGTTTACCTCAGTACAGAGGGGTTGAACATGGTCATTGCACCATTTATTGTTTGAAGTATAGACTCCCACGGATACAAAGAAAGGTTGTCATGATGTCATTTTGAAGAGGGCATATACGAAATATGCATATTTATGTAAAACGCTTAAGCGAAGCGTGTTATTACCGACATAAAATGTACTAGGAGCATTGCATAAAATTTATAGGAGCTCGTCCGCTAGGTACGAGCCTAGCCGACCCGCGCAACTTTGTATGCGTTTGTAAATTATCCCCGTTTTTGCAACCTTTTTCATTGATGCTCCGCTTCTATTGGTCGTAGCCTTCCTTGATAAATAGGCTACCAATCACTAATGAATGGTTCAATTCGAACCAGTAGTTTCTGAGATTAGCGCGTTCAACCAAACAAATTCTTCAGCTTTATAATATTAGTAGAGATCTATAGGTTACAAGGATTCCAATTGAACTATACAAACATCAATTCAGGAGGTCGTAGTGTTACTTCTCAGTCAGTATACTTTTTCACGTTCAAGAGTGAATAGGTTTCTCTTAGATAGGCGTGGACCATCTTCGTCTTCATCATCACTTTCCATCAGGTGTGTTGGAAGTCAAACGCCTATTCCATTACCCAATAAAAAAAATACCTACAAACTTTTTAAGCAATCTTTCCATCGTTACTTGGTAGTAAATAAACCACACGTTCCGGGGTGGCTTTGACTTCTAGCTAGTTTTGAAGAAGCTGACATAAAGCGTTCTAAAGAAAAAAATATATCCTAAGACATTATATACATCGCTATCAAGACCCAAAGTTAGCAGAGCTGCTATTGGTTCTAGGACACATAATAAACATACTAAAATACATTTTTTTGTAAATACATAAATACTTATTCATACTATACATAGAAACACCCAGGCCATTCAAGCATACAAATATTTGCAATGAGCGGAAATCGAACCCTCGACCTCCATGCTGCCGTCGTAAATGAAAACACAGTAACTCCAATTACTGTATCACTGTAGTTACTGTGTTTTTACGACGGCAGCATGGCAGTCAAATGCAACTTTCGCAAGTCGGACAATAATAAAACTTAATTTACTGTTGTCATAGCAAACATTTAATCCAAAAAAAAAATTACATAAAATTGGAATTTAAAGTGTTTATATAAAAAAAAGTCTTCGCAATCCAGTCTGCTGAAGAGTTGATCGTTGCCAGAGGAGATTAAAGCCTTTGGAAATTTTTAACTAATACAGATGTAGTCACAACCTTCCAAAGGTTTTAGTTCTAATCATAAATATTCGCGATAAACTCAAAAAACTACTAAACGGATTTTCATGCGGTTTTCACCAATAGATAGAGTGATTCATGAGGAAAGTTTATGTATATAATTTGTTAAGGTTTTGTGTAAATTGGTTGAAATATGATGATGATTGTTGAAGATGTCTCTGCTACCCGTGTGAAGCCGGGGCGGGTTGCTAGTAAAACTATAAAAAAGAAACGTGTTAAAAATAAACCACAAGAGCGGTCATATATGATGACGTCATCAAGGCTGAGATTGTGTTTGAAAAGCTTTGACCCATCAAGCCTGTACACTGTACAGTATGTAAACTCATGGCCGCTGAGGGGCCCTAAGCAGGGAGGTTGCTCAAACATAAGTACATACTAAGAAGAATCCAACATGCGGTTATTACTTAAACAAATGGTAGAATCACAACATGACAATTTTGGGAATAATTTTAAAAGGTTAGATCTCAGCCACAAATATTTTTACTGAGCAGTAATCGAACGCAAAACCCCTGACGTTCAATGCTCGAACTGTCAACTCTTACATAATGAGGATGAACAGTTAAAAGTTAATTTGGAATCAATTTGGTATGTTGTAACAAAGTTATTATAAGTGTCACAAAAAACATATAAAAATTCTTCCCAAGTCAATCTTATGCCAAGGTCGCTTGGGTGCTTAAAACTTTGAATGAAACTGCTTATGACTTCATTCAGGACATACATCGTCGACTAGTTACTCTTGCCCGCCCACGATAAGCTGTAGGCATCTTGCAATAATGTACGTGAGACCTCGTTCGGAGCTCAAGGTCTCCGAAAGCACGCAGGATAATCCGGGCGATTTCTTACTCAAGGTCGTATAAAATTTAAATATTCAAATACCTTGTAAATTATTACTTCCTACTCGCCACGCTCCAGATGACAATCATAGTCATATGACTATGATTGTCATCTGGAGCGTGGCGATATTTACTCAGATAGTGTCAAACCAAACGTAACATGTAATTAAAATAACAAATTCTAAGATGAAACTCGCAATTCCATTTCCATTGCGAAATTGTCTAGTGTGCAGGGATTTTGACATAAACATGTAATTTCTGAACGTGGACTCTCTAAAGCCATCTACTTCTTATATTTTTCCAAGGAAGCGCCGAGCCTCTTTCTATAAAGCCTTGGGTTTTCGCGAGTTCAATAAGCTCAAGGAGGCAATGTTTAAAACAAGCTCTCGCTTCCTCTTAGCGACAGGCTCATAGCATATAATATACTCGCTATAATCCATTGTAATCAAGGTCTTATAAGTATTCATTGTATAATACTTGCTCGCTGCTTTGATATCACAGTCAGGTTTACGATTTTAAACCAAAAAGTATTGAACTTTAGGAATAATAATTTGATAAGTAACAGAAAACGTAGTTGTCGAAGTAACAGAGAGGAACAGTAGTTGTTTTAACTTGTGACAAGTACCAATTCAAGATTTTCTGGTTTCGTTTCACCACGTCCGTCCGGTAGAAGGCATGTCCATGGCTTTTACACAAACTATTAATAAAATTGTTATTTGCAACGGACATGAATAAAAAAATACGAGAACGAGTTTCCAATTTTCGTCCAGTTTTGGTAGGTATATGTCCAGTATTGATAAATATATTATGAGAACTGGAGATTGCGTAATGGATAGCAAAACTTCAATAAAAACGAAATGAAGGTTAGTTTAAATAATATATAGGTACATACTTAGGTAGCAAAGATTCAAAAATATAAAACATCTAAACGGGTATAGTTTTTTTGTAAAGGTTTTTATCTATATACCACCCCTACCACACGATCTAGAACAGTAAATTGTTTGTTTTCCAAATTTAAACATAGGTACAAGAAAGTATGACCTTGTATTTTGTGGAATAAATTAAGAAAATCGTTGGTTTTTTTAACTTCAGACAGTAAAATTAAACCACATCCTGAATCGTCAAAATCATATCAATATCACTAATCGAATACCATTCAAAGTGGAACAGTTCACTAGCCTCCGAATAGTTCTACAATTCACCTCCTGGCCTCATCATAAGATCAGCTCTAAGATTGCAAATTATATTATTGTCATCCAAACTACCTGTTAGAAGAAGGTTAAAACTGACTACTAAGATTTGTTAACATTGTTAGTTAGTTACGAGGGAAGGTAATAAATGCGTGGTAAAACAAATCGTCGAAGTCGTAGAAAAACGGCGGATTTGATTTTTTGACATAAGCCTACTGAAAACGTTATACTTTATCATAAAACAAAACATTTTTACAACTCATACAGACGGTAACATTTTCAGATTTCAACAGAAACAGCCGTTTTCAAAATGTTTCGTAAAACATCATTTGCAATCTTTAAAGTGCTTTCCTATAAAGTGACTAAAAATCAAATACGTCGTTGTTCTACGACGTCGACGAAATATCGTCTACCTACTCCTAAACTACTTAATATCGACGTGGACGTAAAAAATTAGACAGGTGACCGATTCTTCACACTCAACTGGCCTGTTGGTGTGGTGGTTAGTGATCCTGACTGCTGATATAGCTGAATATGTATGTTGTATTTAGAAATATATAAGTACGTTTATCAGCAGTCTGGTGACCATAGATCAGACGGCCGTGTGTGGGATGTGTCAAGTTGTTATTATTGTTTGTAATTACCTTTTTAAGAAAATCGTACTGGCGTTCTTTTAAGAGGACGTTGTGAAGAGTTTGCAGTAGTCCAAAATAAGTCGGAATGCCTGCCCTCTTGGTTGAAAACGTCACAAATTTCCAAACACAGCTCTTTTATATTACCTTGCCTTAAGTTGATGGTTATCAATATCTTGACTCGATGTTTCGCCAATGGCTGTTGTTACTTGTTACCAATTGGGCCTTATGATAAACATTGCAGTTTTGATAATTCATGTTTAATTTAAAATATTGTATGAATGAATGAATGAATGTTCACTTTACGCCTCGGAAAAACATATTAATTCAGGATAAGTGACACATCATCTAAATTCTAAATCTTACTTACTTTAAAAGAGCAATTCTAGTATGTATGTATTTTATTATGTATGTATTTATATTTCGGGTATCTCGGAAACGGCTCTAACAATTTTGATAAATTTTGTATACAGATACAATTTCGCATTTTAAGTTCAACTGCATAGTTGTAGTTCCTGTAAAAACGCAATTTTACAAAAAAAATGTCGCATTTACACTTAAATATTTTTTTTTGCCCGAAATCTTAATTCTTTTTCCAAAATAAGAGTAACTTAGGTTGCTCCTTAAACCACCAGCTATCTGTCAGTAGAAATCGGTCCATCCGTTCCGGTTATTAACAGACAGACAATAATTTTAAATATTAGTTTTTTGATATAAGTAAGTACTGTGCAAACATTAAGATGCATTTAGTCAAAAGGTATTATTATGACAATACAATAAACAATTCAATTTTACCCATTTATTTGTATAGATATTGAAAATGGCCGAAGAAATAATGTAAATAGAAACTGGTTTATTTTTTTAATAATTACATAGTCCTACGTAAGTATATTCGATCATCGCTCAATGAACATTATCATATTATTTGTAACAAGTAATTTACCAAAATTTAGACATGCATATGGATGTATGTGTAATAAACTATATAAGTATGTAGGTATTTTATTATAAGTAGTTAGTTAGTTCCATATCAAGTATATTTGACTGGCCTGTTGGTGTAGTGGTGAGTGACCCTGACTACTAAGCCAGAGGTCGTAGGTTCGATTCCCACCCAGGACAAATCATTGTGTGATGAGCACGATAATTTGTTCTGTGTCTGGGTGTAATTTATCAATAATATGTATGTATTTAGAAATATATAAGTATGTTTATCAGCAGTCTGGTTACCATAGCACAGGCTCTGCTTAGTTTGGGATCAGACGGCCGTGTGTGAGATGTGTGTGAGATGTGTGGAGTTATTATTATTATTAAATACACTAATACTTACTTTCGTCGCCGGCCGGCAATTGTTTTATTCTCGATCGGGAAATTGAAGGATTCGCCAAAAATCCGATATTGCAAATCATCGTCATTACTTTGATATTGCATTTCTTACACACAAATCGTGACGTTTTTACTAAGTATTACACCCTTACAACTATTTAATCTTAGAATCATCGTTACAAAACATTTTACACATCAACTTTTGGTAATAACGCGTATATAATGTGGGTTTCGGTATAGGTTTTACTACTATAAAACGGATTCAGAATTTTTTTTTTTTATAACATAAACGACGACGCGACGAATCTCGGCTGCTACGCGCGCGGAGCCGCACTGACTAAAGGCGCGAGCGAGTGAACGCGGTTCGGTCCCGCGCGGACCGCGGTACCCCTTCGGTCTCGTGTGTTGCCACAACAGGGATTCTCCACAATAACATGGGAACTGCTTCAAGTATTTTTATTTAAATAAAAAATATATTGATGAATGTTTATAATCAAAACATACCTCGGTAATCTCTAACCATTTTATAGTAATAAAATATTAATCTGGAGCTTAATTTTCTAAAGATTTTTGCTCTAAAGATAAAGTCTTTAACTACATGGAGGAGTAGGTATAACTATAATAATTAATGATATCATATAGCTCCGAGAGGGAACAGCAAAATTTTGGTTGATTCGAATCCAATGTAATTTACTTGCCTATTTATATTTTGCAGCACTAAATCGAATGTTAACGAAATAAAACATGTAATGTATTATCACAACTAATTAGAATATTCTATATTTATAATATTATATATTCTAATTCTAAAATCCAGATTAAGTCAATTGAATCAAATATCATTAAATTAATTATTGTCATAATTATTAAATACGACATACTATTACTAATTACGTTAATCTCAGTCGGAAGATTTTTTTTTAATTTCCTGGTATGGTAAGTGTCATGTTTAGCTACAGTAAGCCGAAGAATAGATTTTATTTGGAAGTCTTTTCTTTTTGTACTTGTATGAACAACGTTTCTTGTGCTTCATGAATGTGTTTTTAAAGTTCGATAATATCTTATCTATCTAGATTATAGATATACAAACTAAAAACTGTACGTGTATTAAGGTCTTCAAAGTGTTTTTTTCAAGACTCCTTCTAAAAAATCAGTTTACTTACAAGACTCCTATTATTTATTACCACCGGTTGTACAAATTGCTTTTCTTAGCAGTACGATTTTTGAATATTGTATTCAGTGACTTCCACACTTCCACCTCGCCACTTCCCGTTACTCGGGGTCGGCTTTCTTGATCCCGAGGCGCCACTTGTTCCACAAGTGAGCTTCGTCAGTATATAGACCTATTATTTTTTTATTCTACTAATACGTATTACTATTTTTATTGTTTGAAATCGGCATTGATACAGTTATTTAGGCCTTTGCTATTACATTTTTCCAACGCCGAGAGGTATTACCCCTTGTACTATATGGCCACCATTGAGCTTACAAACGAGTTGGTCATTGGTTTTAGGAGACATAAAGAGCATTTTGTTAGTTTATGATGCTTTAAATAACAAGTCATTCATTGTTAAAAAGGTATACATCTCAACTAGGACCTTTTGTATAGCCAACGGTTCCCAAGTCTTCTGCTGAAGGCTATGGCGTTAATATCACCAGTAAATATGTTTACATAATACTTATTGATGTTTTTGAGTTCACAACCTTTTTAAACTTAAAATTAAAATATAGTTATCTCTAGCTGCCTAATATACCCTACAGCGAAGTGTGGCAACACTATTGCTGTCACTTGCACTTGGCAACCCTATGCCCTAGGCCACGAGCTCTGCCTACCCTACCCAGGATAGGGACTGTTAGTATTTATTGAAATGGTTTTGGAAAAATCATCGTAAGTTCTGTATTATGTCAAATTATTATCTTTTTACTACACCGATAATTTAATAGCATACACTTTTCAAGTGTCAAGTAATTTACTTACGTGAGTGCACCAATGAGCGGCTTTTCGCTAGACTTTGGGCTTAAATTAAGAGAATTCAAGAAATAGCAGGTGTTAGGCAAGTAATATCCATATAAATTAGTACATGGACGAATACGACAACATAATTATCTGATTTATACAATCCCTGATGAATAATACAGCAACAATAGTAAAAGTACTTACATTTTAAATAAAATTAAAATTTTATATTCGCAATGCAGCTTGAATTATTATGATGAATGGGAATTAAATTTAGGTTTTGAAACGAAAGAACATTTAGATTATTAAGATAAAGGGGTATTTATAAAAAACAATACTACGATAAATATAACTAATTAATGCTAATGAGTCTCACAAGTCTCTAATCTTTCAATAGTCTAAACAACTCTGTCGTCTTATGTTAGTGGAGTAGTTTTGTTTTGGTTTAATTTCCTATAAAATGTACATAGATGATATATGTGTATATTACAATTATATTTTTATAGTTGTTGCTTAGTGACATATGCATACTGTCAGTATTCCACTTTTATTGCAGACCAAGATTTTAAATATTTGTCATGACATTCTATATTGTACTGAATATGTTGGCCATGTATACTTACCTATTTATCTCTTGTCTAAGTAAATCAATTTTTTTTAAGGTTAACTACATACTAGTTAACCTTAAAAGATTTTAATTTCTACAACTATATTTTTTGCGTTAACGTACACTTGTCTTTTTTTTGGTGAGTTTTAATGGCAGTCATTCAATCTCATTTGATATCTTCAGTCTGAAGAGTATACATTAGATATATTTTAATTACAGCCGTCTCTCTGCCTCTTGACGAGTTACATTTTATTAAAACTGGATTCTGTTAGAAAATCACCGGTAAACCGTATGTTGCTTAATTCAAGCGTCTGTAAACACAGATTGTATGTTCGTGTTTTCAAAGATTACATTTTGACTGATTTCCGTGGGGTCCTTAATGGTTATTCATAAAACTTACAAGCTGTCGAGCCAGTCGTAAGAACGCTTACTACATATTGTAAGCCGCCACAAACGAATAACTGGCTGTAACTAGCACGGGACAGGAAAGGGTGGCAAAAAGGAGGTATACGCCCCGCTGAATAGGCCTTTTGAAAAAAAACACGTTTCTTGGAATCAGAATGGCTCCTTATTTAAAAAGATAACGAGTAAATAGAAAGAATGTCTAGACTACATTATGGTATAATACAAGCACGAGGCACAAGAGGCAGAATTGCGAAGTTCAAAATTGGAAGGATAAAACAATTAAGTACATCAAAGTCAGAGCCCATGCCAAAAAAAAAATGTAAAATTCTAAATTGGAACGTTCACAAGTTTGAAACAGCGTATTTCAATTGTTGTAAGATCCTGAGTATCCTTGATATGGCAACATAAAGTTTCTTAAACTATAAATTTTATTGTTTTTTTTTTTTATAATTAGTTTGCTTGCACAAGGCAAGGAATTCTGTACCAGGGCGAGTAAGATAACGTTTCGTGCTGTGCGTTTGGAATTAGTTACTAGTGAATGGCCCCTTATCATGCGATAATATATACTCGTTTTGGGATAAATATAATTTTTTAGGCAGTAATCGAATAATTAACTTGAACTCTTGACTAATGAACCTTAGTTTAGATGACAGGGAAAGAGGGTAAGAGCTGGTTATATTGAATACTTACGCGGGTGAAACCGCGGGGCGCAGCTAGCTGCGCCCCGCGGTTTCAACCGCGTAAGTCCCGATGCCGTGGGAATATCGGAATAAAAAGTAGCCTATGTGTTAATCCAGATCTCCAGCTATCTACATACCAAGTTTTATCGCAATCGGTTCAGTAGTTTTTACGTGAAAGAGTAACAAACATCCATACATCCATACATCCACAGATCCATACATCCTCACAAACTTTCACGTTTATAATATTAGTAGGATTTTCTACCGTCGCTCGTCATTGCCTTTGATTTAAATAAAACAATCAAAGAGACAGAGTTAAAAGTAGAATTATACACATTTTGAGAAACAGAGTTAATACACTGACCCAAAGTGGTGTGTTTGTCTGGACTGAGGAGTCCACCATAAAAAGGTTTTACGAGTGAGCTTGTGACAAGGACGCTGAATCGGCAGAGACGGACTGACACTGGCTAGAACTAGATCAACCAGTAAACAGACCTTGGGGGTTGCGAGGAACAGACTTTTTACTAAAACCACAAAGATATGATTCACAGCATATAAACAGAAGTGTGTAGAAACGCATTCAATAAATAAATCTTTATATAATATAAATTTTCACTACACATTATAAAACAAAGTCCCCCGCCGCGTCTGTCTGTCTGTTCGCGATAAACTGAAAAACTACTGAACGGATTTTGAAAAACTGATTGGTAGGAATAGGTATCGTGCAAAGTTATTTGCACCTATTCCTACAAATCAGTTTTTAAATGTTTTGTGTCTGTCTGTCTGTTTGTTCCGGCTAATCTCCGGAACGGGTGGATTTCAATTAGAATTTTACTGGTAGATAGCTGGTATTATAAGAAGTAACTTAAGCTACTTTTATTTTGGAAAAAGAATTAGGGTTCCGTGCAAAATATATAAATATGTACACGCGAGCGAAGCCGCGTAAGAACTGCTAGTAAAGTTATATATTCGCCTTCCAGCACAACGCTGATGAAGTATTTTAGTTATTTATATGAATGTAAATCATATAAAATTATGTTTCTTTGAATGGAAATTTCCAAACTAATAGCTTTGAAAAACATTTTTTTAACAAATAAACCAGGGCTAGGCTAATTAACTCGATAGTCTAGGTACGAACGGATGACTCGAAGCAGCGCATAAGTGAGCATCGAACCAACATGTGACCAGGCCGGCGTGCGAGAGCCCACGGAATTTTTGGTACGATTAGTCGAGACCGCAGCGTACTATTAGCTTTATACCTACAGTGCGGAACGGACCTGGCCTGGTAGTGCTATAAATTACTGAGCATTTGAGGTCACCCAAATCGTGTCAAGGTCCTAGGTTCTTTCCCTTAATTATGGTTACCGTTTCGAATGGAAAAACTCAGGAACTAGGGTTATACTTGTTATTTGACGATTGTGCGTATACCTAGACATCTAATACTTATACATTTATGTGTGCCTGATCTGCGGATTATTCGTCCCTCAAAGTTACTAATAAAATAGTACAAAACGATTAATGCACATATTTTTGTAGGTACTATCTTCACTTTTACAGATGTATTATCTATCAACAACGTGTGGAGAATCCAATACTGTCCAAAGTTTCTATAGAGGCACGCTAGCGCTAAGCTTAAAAATGCTTGCAGTTTATAATTAAACTGACAAGTACACGAAACAGTTAAAAAATAGAAAAGAATATGCTTTATTGTACACATCATACACAGCTACCTACAAATGATCTTAATACTAATGTTAGTGTTAGGTACAATGGGCGGTCTTATCGCTAAGAGCGATTTCTACCAGACAACCTTAGGATGGATTTAGTAACTGGAGTAAGTGGTAGCCGTCGGTGTACTACATATAAATATACACATAACTAAATATATACATGCATACTAAATAGTTATAGTTACATATTTATCTAGGTACTTACTCTTCTTTTATAATGACGTAATCTTCGTCTGCTTCGGTCGAGAGCTTTGCTTGAAGGATCTTCAGTCTTTCTATCTGGAACTGTAGGTATGATTTTGTGCCTCTGTCTTCAGTGCTGTGAATAAAAAGACTATTTTAATTTTTTCATATAAAACCTTTGTGAGAGTGGCGTAAGAAGTGAGAGTGAGATCCGAGACCTTGTGCTTCGAGTGATTTAGACGCAAAGGTGTCCCACCACGGTCAGATTTTCAATTATGAAATTTAAAATGTTCTTAATTTTTGGGGTTCCGTACCCGAAGTGTAACCAATCCTGTTATTAAGCCGTCCATCTGTCTGTCAACGGGCTGTATCTCACGCTCCGTAATAGGTAGACAGTTGAAATTTTCACATAATGTGTAATAAATGTGTATTTCTGTTGCCGCTATAACAGCAAATAATAAAAGTAAAAATAAACTCCCCTACTAGAAAGTGTTTTTTTTCCTCGATCATTCTTGTACGATGGTGCAGAACCCTTCATGCGCGAGTCCGACTCGCACATGAGATTTTCATTGTATGTGTGTTTTAGATTTCTCACTGACATGTGAATGTCATTTTCAATAGATAACGTTACTATATTTATTTATTTAGATTACAAAGTAACACTTGACCATCGCAACGGTAAAAAAACTCCATAATACAAACAATATTTCTAATGTGAACTTGTGCTTGTGCATTTGTACGTTTGTTACTCTATCACGCCGTAATTGCTGAACAGTTTTTAAATGTAATTTGGCACTATTCTAAACTAACACATAAGTACAATGGAGCCAAGATCCAAGTCACGGTAATGGTACTAGTTGAGAAAAGTCGTGGGCGAAAGCTTGTCTGGTAATTAGACCTCTTTTGTGCGAACTATTACAAATTGTAGAAACGATCAAATATTTGTGCCTCGCTCTTAAAATTGCCATCATCAAAAATGGAACCCCTTTGAATAAGATGGTTCCAAAATTAGTACCTAATGTACCTACACAATTTTTAGGGTTCCTTTCCCCAAAAGAAAAAAGATACCCTTATAGGATCACTTTGTTGTCTGTCTGTCAGTCTGTTAAGACTTTTTTCTCGGGAACCCGTGGGCGCGAAGTTGAAATAATACCAAATACTTGTCTGCGGTCCTTTAGAGCCGTAACAAAAATCAAGCTTCTAAGTCAACGCAAACTAAAAATACGAAGAATTAAAAAATTATAATACCAATTTGAACATTTCGCAGATAAATCAAAACTTATAGGGTATTTCCCATTGACCTAAAATCATGAAATTCGGTAAGAAGCCAGGTCTGACAGCAAAAGTGAAGGAAACAATCCGAAAGTCTTTAATTTGTTCTTATATCTGTCTGTGTGTCTGTCAAGACCTTTTCCTCAAGAACCCGTGGACGCAGGAACCCCTGGTTTTTTTCCTACCACTCTTCCAGGTCAAGTCTTACAAATGACGTTCCTTTATGCTTTAGTTAGTCCATATCCATAGCGAGTATATTATATTTGTTTTATAAATCTAAGAGTGTAATAATGCCTTTATACTTATGTACACACAACATGTGTTTGTTGTTCAACGTTGTTCAAGGTTTCCACGAAACGCCAAGAGAAAATCAGGAGCTATGAGAAAAAATAATCCTTATGTATTTTTTTTTAGATGCCATCAGCCACACGACTGAGATGCCATGATATCAAGATATCGTTATGGTCTCGAAATAGATATAAATTACGATGTGTCCAGCATTCTTGATTGATCGTGCAAAAACCTGTTTAATAACAAATGTAATGCAGTTGCAGCCCGCATATCGTTAATAGAGGTATCTTTTTCTAAGCATGCTATATTTTGCTGCATTCTATACTTGCATATTGCTAGAATTAGGAGAAGAAACAACAAACAAAAACCTCAGCAACTGACTTGCAAGCTTTTATTAGCCAAAACAAAGTGTAATAAACGGGGCACTTTATAAAATGGTCTAAAAATATGCTGAAAAGAATAAATTAATTGTAAAAAAAATATTTTTAAAACAAGCCTTTATATAAATTAGGTTTTATTTTACTGTAGATTTGATGGTAAAAAATTTACTCCTTAAGACGAATCAATCGAACCCAAACTCAATCGTTTAGTTCAGAAGTTCCTATGGCCACCATTATCCAGACTCCATTATTATACCCTGGATATCATGTAGCACCAAAGTACTCACCAAGACAAAACAAACGAGCCCAAAGTCGATGGGTTTATCTTATTGAGTTAAGAAGTTCCTATGGCCGTCTTCCGGCTCGAACATCAGAACACCTCCATGGTACCATATTACTGTATTGTCACCGAAGATGCATATGTACACCAAATTTGAGCCTAATCGGACATAGGGAAGTGGTTCTAATTTAGCTTCCAAGATTCGTGCCGAACGAACTAACATACTCATACATACTACTCCGTCAAGAAAGTACCGGGAAAGTCAATAAAACACAAAATGTTAGCCCCTGTAGGCCTGTATGTAGGCCTCTTCAGAAATAATACACTTATGCCAACGAATAATCTAGTTATCAAAACATTTTTTAAATGGAATCGACTTCAGTTCTCGCCGCGAATTCTCTTTGATATCTTCTATCGACTGAAACTGCCTTTTGTACATCGTTTATTTCAGTAAAACCTAAGCGCGTACCTAATTAACTTCCTCAGCTTTGAATAAATACGTCACTTGGCTATTGATACTGTCGCAAGATATACTCGTAGTAAATAAATACTTAAACTAACATTCCTCAAGACATTGTGAAGGAACTATGATGCACGAATAACTTAAGAAAGCCTTAAAACCTATTTCAGACAGTTTGGAGTTTCAAAGTTGGCTACATATGGATTTAGTCAGTCATCATGATTCAATGAAATATTTTGAATAATTATAGAACGACTTGAATATAAAAATGTCTTTAAACTTCTTCTACTGATCAATTTGCGTTTGAATTGGCATATGAAAAGATTTCGCGTCAACACGTACACAATTTAATGCCAAATTTAATTTGATTTTATTTTCTGAGCTGGACGGACGTCTGTAAGAAAGGTTCTTGAATACCTAATAGTTTATCTTTTTGATCTTATAATATAAATCATAAATATAACCACCGAACTGATGAAACACGTTAAGAACACACCACTGTAAAAAAGTAGAAACACATCCGCTCAGTACTCCGCCTGCAAGCAGACTAACAATAAAATAAAAAGATTGGCCGATTAGCGTCAACACGATCCGATATTGGTCGATTAGCGTCCACACGATCCGATTTCACCCGATTTGTTGTGACACGATCAAGTCAAGCGGTCCTGAGAACCCAATGATTTTAAATTGGACGATTTGCGTACACACGACGATTCGATTGACAATCTAGTCAAATTGTGCCATGTGTATGGCGTTTTAGCAAATCTTATCAAGGCCAAAGTTAAGATAGTTTTAAGATGTACGATTTACGATATATTTGATTTACATAATCAAGTTATGTTTGGTTGCTTGGGCGGTCACGGATCTGACTCGTTCGTTTCATAAAATTTTAACAGTACTGCTAGTACTATTATGTATTCTGTGACAGTACTTAATGTGCTTTTTCTTCGATTCTTGAGAAAGAAATCTAGAGTTAGATGCACCCATCAAATATAATTTTGAATCGAGTGGGACAAGAGCGAGACAGAGATAAAATAATAATACCTACCCCGGCTCCACACTCTCGCACTCGCATCGCCTCGTCTTGCCTCCCGGAGAGTGTGGATCGGGCTTTACGCGTTTTTCTTGTAAGGAAAGACAGTACATACAAGGTACCCACTTTATTTACGGGATTCAAAATGCGGGCCCCGCCAATCCACAATTTTGATACTTGCCTCAGCTGTAACAGACCATGTCCACTCCGCAGAGTAGGTATAAAGCTACAAGCACACGGCAGAGTCGACTAAACGTGCCAAAATTCAGTGGGCTGCCGCGCCCCGGCCTTGCCGTACATTAGTTCCATGCTCACTCCCGCGCTACGACGCTTCATTCGTTCGTATCTAGACAATCGAGTTTTAGTACCTAGGCTTAGGTTTATTGGTTCACAAAAATAGAGTAATTGACACATAACTGACTGGTAATTAAATATTCAGATTAATAATTGTTTAAAAAAGACAACCCTAACGTCGCCTCGTCGTCAGAACAGATAAGAGTAACGCAATAGAAAAAGAGGCAACTTCTAGATTCTAGGTGAATATAACTGTGGGTAATTAGCGCTGTGCGACCTAAATTGCAACTTTATTGTGTCGAAACAAGAGTTGCTATTTATTTAAATGATTTGGCAGAGTGGGACTTTGGTACCTGAAAGAAAGATTTGAAAGAAAGAAAGTACCTGTACTATTATGTATTCTGTTGCTGTAATGAGTTTTTGTTTTGTAGGTAAATGCGCGCGGCATTCGGTGCGTAGTTAGGTTAAGTTACTTTCCTAATTAGTTCATTAGTTTTATGGCCATTTTCAGGTAAACCGAACTAGAAATGTAAGTATCGGTAAGTACTTATATTCTTACAACCAAGCCTACACACTTACATTTGTAACAGCACAACAAGAAATTCGATCAATTAAGCATTGCTTTTTAAGCTTAAACTAAATAAATTAATAACTCATTCCTAAATTTAGATTAATAACTGGAGATAATGAATAGAAGGTAACACGATCGCTATCAACCCATATGAAGATAGTTATCTACTACAAACATGTACTCGAGTACCTAAGTACCTACCTAGCGCGTATTCAACCTCATTTCAATAATAGCAAGGTATCTTAGTATTTCTGATAACAGTAAATAAAACATTAACTTTGTTAAAAACTTAAAGACACGTTTTAAAAGTTGACGCAATAAACTAACTGCATCTGCGTTTGTGTTACATAATCATGAACATAATCACGGACAACCAACGACATTGAACCGTATTACGTAGCTGTACAAGATGGTAAAAAATCGTAAAATGAAGGAAATCACAATAAAGTCCTGTAATAAACACAATCATTCGTTGACAACGTCTATGTTTACTGTTGTGAAGTACTAAATAACGAATCCCTTTCAAATAAGAATCCGTTAAATATTCGAAGATCGAATTCGAAGCAAAAACGTTATAGACAACAGTGTGAAGTGAAATCCTCATAAGTAATGAACTCCCGTTATAAATTATCTTTTATTACCCACTTAACAAAACATTAGTATATTTACAAATATAACATGTGTCAAATAAAGTTAATTTAAGTGAGTAGGAAAGTATTTAAGTAGTTAGAAGGCATCATAATCACGACATTATCGATCGCACACATACCTTGACCGTTCATTTTTCTCCATTTAGTCTTCTTTGTAAACTTTATAATTCAAATAAAGGTAAGAATTAAAATTGTATATTATAAATAAGCTAAGACAGTGATTAAATTACGAAGGATTGCACATTAATTAAGTCAAATAAATAAAACCTTTTCCAAATCATATAACCACAATTCGTTAGTATTCGTTACAATCAAAAGGCGATATCTTATATTTCATTCATACCAACTACAAATATATGAGTAGGAAAGAGATAGAATGGAATCCGCAAATAGAATATTATCAACACGACAACGCCATCTTCGGTTAGCAGTATTTAGGTTGATGTCTATGGTTTAAGTGATGCCCTTGCTACTTTAATTTATTTTTAAATCGACTATTGGAAATAATTTTTAAAAGATCTATTTATGATATCTGATATTCGTTACATTGATTCAAGCGCGTGTCGAGTGAAGTGAAGACTTCTTTAGCGGCATTGTGCACTTTTTGGGATGGGTAAAAAATGTTAAACTCGCGTCAGAACACGTGACCCAGATTGAAAATTCGAAAGACTGAGCCGAATTTCTTATATTTAAAAAAATATAACATTCGAAATTCAAACATTTATGAGCGGCCAGGAGCGCAGAACTTCCAGTGTACCCTATGTATACATTTAAATATGTTATTACCTACTTTTTGAAGTTTTCACTTCAAAATGTTAATGTTTAATATTATTACCTACTTTTTGAAGTGAAAACTTCAAAAAGTGGGTAATAACATTAAACATTAACATTAAGTGGCGCAGAGCGCTTGCGCGAGTGTGCGTGTGTGTTTGTATTACAGCCTGCTACGCGCACCCACGGATGGTGACTGTTGATGGCTCGACCGTCTGTATACTTGTAAAATTGGTGTATATAAAGTGTTTAAAATTTGGAAATTGAACAAAGTGCATCTATTAATGAAAAAAGTGACAAAGAAATAGTGAAAGAAAATGAGTGAGTACTTTATAAAAATAGACATATGTACCTACACATTATAGATGTAATATGTTTATACTGTATAGCATTAACCTATATTTTTGAAGTGAAAACTTCTTTAGCGGCGTTGTGCACTTTTTGGGATAAAGCAATTCGTGCGAAATTATTCCCTAACCATTCCAAAATATTCAAAAATGCACAACGTTAGTGTTCAAGTTTTCACTTCTGCCGGCACTTTCGGACTGCAAACCGTTTTGGTTTTTTTTAGCCCAGTACGAGGACCGAACGGATTTCCATCGAGACATCGGGTAGCGGGTGGCGGACCATGAACCATCAAATGCGTCAAAGGCCTTAGATATGTCTAAGGCCTTTGACGCATACGGCTATTGCCTCGCCATGAACCTCCAAGGCCTCGTGCCATAAGTGGGTAGACCATCCGCGTCCTCTGCAAAAACCATATTGACTATCACTGAGGAACTCGTTGGTTTCTAGGTGACAGTTGTTCAATACACGCTCCATAATTTTGCATATTATTGAGGTGAATGCAGTGGGTCAATAATTTACTAGGTCCAAACGGCTTCCCTTTTTAGCTACAGGTTGAACGTTAGGAAGTTTCCAAAATCTGGGGACTTTGCCAGTCTCTATTGAGAGTTGATAGAGTCGCGTTGGAACAGGAGATAACTCGGCTGCACTGCATTCAGATGCAGCGTACGTTTAAGTACCTCTTTTTGGTGAATTTGAACGGCTCTAATTTTGGGGCTGAATAGAGGTAACTTAATTCGGCATTTACTTTTCTGTCTAGACGAGAATATTCTGCGAAGGGATTAGCAAATAGATGTGATTTCTTCTAGCTAGGTTAATCATCATATAATTTAAATTAATCTAGCTCCACCGTTTGGCGTGTTTGTGTTCCACCGATTGTTGACAATGGTATTTAAGGTGGTAACAATAAGACACAAAATACGTCTGTGCATCAAGTCAAATATGAATCATACTTTACCTGAGGTGAGATGCAATTGATGATAATAATCGATATAGATTTTACGAGGGCAGCTGGCCTTCCCTAGCTTTTGTTTGCTTACGTGGTATTTTGCCCTCTCCCTCTTCCTAGGCCGAAAAAAAGATTTTGCCATTCTTAAGCCAAAAGAAAAAAATTTAGTACCAAACTGCTACCGTATTTAACATCTTCTAGATAGCAGTTACTTTACTCAACAAAGGAAACTTATGAGGATTGTGAAACAGAAATTGTGAAGCGAGTATTCCTCGCTACTTTCGACAAATCAACAAACTGTAACTACGTACACATGAACTGTGCTCAAGCTTGATTTAATACTTGAATTCTCTACTGCTGATAATATTAATATGAAATTTCGCACCACCAAACATTAAAGTAAAAGCGGCGGTAGCGTAATATCTAAGGCGTCGGACTTGCGATCAAGTGGTTACGGGTTCGAACCCCACCCAGTGAACTACCGGCGTGAACCCACTCCTAACACAATCACTTAGCTTAGCTGGAGGGGTTAAAAAGAATACTAGTAATGTGTGACCCACATTACTAGTATTCTTCGAAAAAAAAATCACCTTTGTGCTTTGAATAACTAATATTAAGGTTCTAGCTTATTTTCATATACGTAAGACAAAATATTAAAAACATAATAAAGGGGATAAACCAAACTCACTTTCAAGTTTCATACATATAAATTTGTAGCAGCTTTATTGTAACAAAGACTGGATTGGCACATTTACATGTAAAAATAAATCCTTCCGTTTGTCAAAATAGATGGATTCTATTAATGTTTTGTGCCAAACAAAACATTAATCGAAAAGGCTTTTCTCAGAACATTGTTGGTGGCATTGTCATAACTACCTAATGTGGATGAATGATCAGGATGGCCAATTTTAACCACCTTACAGTGTCCTATGTACTTATACAAAACAAAAATATCTCGAAATTTGGAGTTAACTGTGCAAAACCATGAAAGCCAACTGTCAGTTTAAAATTATTTTATTCGCAATAAATCAAAGTGTTTAAATATTTTAATATACTTGTTCTCTATTCTACATGTAACTCCTTAAAATGAAAGCATCTCAAAAAATATTGCTTACAGTGCCGGCCCTGACCCGTGATAAGGGTAGAGCGAGATTGTCTTTCAGCGCACGTTTTATTATCACTTCACGTAATTTAATATTAATTACCAAATTTACAAAACTCAACTTTTGTTGCAAATATCAACACGTACAGGATTTAAATTACATTAAGAATCTCTAATTATTTATTATACTCCTGTTTCTTTAACAACAAAGCTCCTACCGCTATAGGTATACATTTCAATCACTACAGTGATTATCAAATAAGATAGTCAAATAAGACTATAAAATAACTAAGTAAAGGCCAGCCGCGCATCCTTGCTTCAACAGACACAATCGAAATTTTAATTGCTATTGGAAATCGTTTTTGTTTTTGACACCACTCGCCGCCTAGAGCGACCGCTCCACTCACTCTACCCCAAGGCTGACGCTCGTTTACATGTTCCTTTCCTATTGGAATTGGTATCCGATGACCGATGCGCAAAGTTACCCCCGAATTGAAATTTAGTGTTTTTAGAAGTACAGTTTGAGTGCAGCCCTTGGTTTGTCTATGAATTTTAACTGTCAAAAGTTATTAGAAGGTAGTAAACCAAAGAGTGTAAAAACAATGTTCAAATGTGCCGCTGATGTTTACTTAGTTTATATAAACTTTAAATCTCATTATAATCTCAAGTAATATCTAGTCGGGATGAAATTTCGTGCTGTGATGATAGATGCAGGGCCGATGCGAGAATTCTCAAGTACTTACATACACACAATACACCGTTCCCTATTTTTACAAGTTCACTACCGACGTGATTCTAAACAAGCATTGGTTTTTTAATTACAGATGTTGTTACCATAATATCAAAGTTATCTAAGGAATGTGTTTTGAGATTGGCAGATGATCAACTCTATTTTATTGTTAGTGAGGAGAATAGCGGTCCAACGCCACCGATATTATGGTGTGAGATTCCTCATGCTATGTTTTTCTCAGAATACCAAATGATTGGCATTGATGAAGAACATAAAGACATTTATTTGGCTATAAGCTCAGGTAAAATTGTAATGAATACATTTTATAACTGCTGTATATGCCTGTACCTGGGTAGGCAGAGGGAAACTAAACACCTACATTTTACCAACTATATATCGATCCCATTAACGTAATAGAGGCCTATTGCCGTCAACCTGGGCATTTATCGTGAGAGAGCCATGCGCCGGAGTGATACTACGGCCTCACAGAAAACCGGCAGTGAAGCAAAACTTACATTGCTTTTCGCCGAGTGAGTGCGGTTATCGGAGGCCCTAAGCCTTCTCTCCCCTCCCCCTACTCCACCTTAAAGGCCGGCAATGCACTTGTGACTCTTGAGTCGTAGGTGCCTATTGGCGGCTGTAGTCATTTACCATGACTTGTCTGCTTGTATACACCCTATACCATTAAAAAAAAAGTTTTGGTATTTAACTATGGGAAAATTGGTAGTACCTATATATAACATGGAAGAGTAGGTAAGGAAACCTTTGGAAGGAAAGGAATATTGCTTACATTTTTTGCCGAATGGAAAGTTAGCCCCCCCCCTCCGACCAAGTGTGGTATTTTGTAGACCCCCTCCCCCCCAAAAAACGGGTCACGTACTATGGGTATGTTCCCTTACTGTTGTTTCATTAATTAAAAATAGATTCTTAAAGTTTTCCTGCACTTACACTAGGTACACTATTACTTGGAGTAGTCGCAATATGAGTTTTGCCTACACTCACACATAGACAAATATTCTTAAATAGTTTTAAAGAAACTTAACCATTAATGATAGAAGAGAAGAAGTCTGAATGGACATAATAATAGAAGTATTAAATAAAAACATAGTTGATGGTGCACTATTAATAGTATAAATGAATATTTATGTACATAAATAGCTTAACTGTCAGATCATGTCTGACTGTACCATTTTTGGATCATAGTCTCTTAATGCCTTCGACATCACAAATGTACTACTCATCCTTTCTTATCAATATCCATACCATGACAAATCACATCATCTCATAAATAACTAAAATTTCAGGTAACTTGGCAAGATCGTTAGTTACGTTAAAATCAGCCAAATCATTGAAAATGAAGCTTACCAAAAAACAGTGTCCATGTCTTACATTGGAGATAGAAATGGTGAGAAAATTATTATTTTCAAGGAACAATTTTTTTTTTTATATATACCTATAACATATAACAATATCTATAACATCATCTATGTTCTATTTAGGTGTATTGTTATTTGAGTGAGTTATATCTCCAGAGTAGTCTCACAAAAAACACACTCGAAAACCATTCCAACCCCAAAGGTTAAATAACTAATAAAATTTTAGCAGCATAATTTGGATACAGTAGTCCTTTAACCTTGACTAATACTAAGATGGTAGTGTTCCGTCAGAGTTTATTGTTAGTGTGGCTACCAACATTGGTTTATAGAGACAGCCTTTGGCATTGAATATCGGTTTCGATTCATTATGAAACCTGCTGAATTTGAATACTTTTTGAAAGATTTTGATTTGGATATATTTTTGATTCGCAGCCATCAGCAACCTCACAGCAAACAAGACATGTGACCCATGATATTCCGGTGACCGTAATACCAAGGAAGTTATGGTCAGATTTCCATGAACCACGGATACCAGATCCTGATGTAAGTTACTTTAATTTAAATATTCCTTGCTTTGATTCCCTTGATGTGCAATAAATCTTCGCTCATCTTGGCATGCAATCATGGTTTTTGTTGGATTTTTCAGTTTACTTCCTGTTACATAAGACCTATAATAGTGGGTATAAAACATCACTGCCTACCCCTTAGGGAATATTAGTTTGAGTGTATAAAAAAAATAGTTTCAATATATGGAAGTGTATCAAGTTGACTTTATCACATTTAATATACACACCGGGTCTTGCGGTGAAGTGGTATGTCAGAATCGAATCAACTAAAAGCACACGGTCTTACTCCACAAGTGGAGCTATTGCAAGAGACATATTCCCTAGGAAGTCCCCGAGACACATGTTGATACTAACAAAGACACTATCACACCAAGCACAAAAAAACTTTCACTACTTGTTTTTTTTACAATGTCTTACTAATATGTCACTATAAATTAGTTCTTTTACACTTTGTCCTACTATGTTTGCAGATATCAATAGAATTACCATCCCTAAAACAATTGCGTACCACAATAGATAGAATGAAAACCATGTCCTCAGAGGTAGTTATCAGGGCCTCAGCAGAAGGTAGACTAACATTACAAATCAAAACCGACATGGCTAAAGTGTCTACCAGATTTAAGGACTTAAGGGTAGAAGCATTTGGAGGTTTGTAACTAAAGCTTTTAATTGATAGTTTTAAGTATTATTTACTAACACAACATTATACAGGTGTTAAAGAAAGATATGGTACAATTTTAAGAGCATTGTGTAGCTGAAAAATAGTAAATTTAGTTTGGTTAATAAAAAATATTCCATTTGTAGTGCAATTTTCTGAACAAAATATGCATTTTCTTGTGAATTTCAATGGTTTTGTTTTTTACTTTTTTATGCAGACATTTTCAGTAAAAAAGGACATTCCATCAAGATTCTTGGTATTTTAATACCAATTGATAAAGGAGTTTACTCCTTTATACCTTTATAATGTCAGCCCTCTCCCTCACAAAATACTAGCTTCATCTGTCAGTATTAAAGTTCCATTTGTCAGTTTCAAAATAAAATTTCTGTGTTAAAAATTACGAATTTGCTAAAAAAAATTAGTGCCTCACGTTATTGACGGGGACCCGACCCCGTTTCTAATACCTGTATACTACTAGTTTTCTGTAGTTTTTGTTAATCAATATTCCTGTATTGCATCCCTCGGGAACAGTATTTTTTCTAGGTGGTGAGACTATTTACCCAATGTCCGTTTCTGTACTCCTGATAACATGTGTGCAAAATTTCATCATAATCCATTGAGTGGTTAAACACAACAACGTAAATGCTTCTGGAGTCTTACAAATACCTTCTAACAAAAGCTTTATATTTTCAGGCCCAGTAGAACATTCAGACTCAGAAACTGACACTCAAGTCAATGAGGACATGTCACAGATATGTTATTGTCGAGTCGACGCTAAAAAGTTATCAATGTTCCTCAGTGCAGACCAGTTGTCTAACAACAGAACTTTATGTAGTATTGTTAATAAGAGACTCGTGATATTGTGCTTGCAGACTGATGAAAACGTAAAATTACAGTGTTTTATTAGTGGTATTGTATATTAACACTGTATTGAACATTGTGAGATTTAAGGACATCTTATAATTAAGTAGACCTCGAATAAACGGACACATAAGTGATGAATGTGCCAAACTATGGTATTAATATAAAAATAGCCTTAAGTGTTATCAACATGAAAAAATATAACTATTAATTATTTAATTGAGTGATTATAATTTTACGTGTCGTGTTTTGACCCAGTTTTCACACACTTATTGCACCAAATTGAGCAATACCACTTACACTACAATAAATATTATGAATAATTTTCATTTTACTGGTCATTGAACTAATCAAATAATAACTCAATGACTCCACACATCTTACTCACGGCCGTCTGATCCCAAACTAGGCAGAGCCTGTACTATGGTAACCAGACTGCTGATAAACATACTTATACATTTCTAAATACATACATATTATAGATAAAATACACCCAGACACAGAACAAATTATCGTGCTCATCACACAATTATTTGTCCTGGGTGGGAATCGAACCCACGACCTCTGGCTCAGCAGTCAGGGTCACTAACCACTAGACCAACAGGCCAGGCCAAATGTGATAGTTTATGACAAAATATTGTTTTTTTTTCTGTTCTTTCCTGCTTTTCCTGTACCAATAGTGACTAGTTCAGATAGGTCTTAGGTACCTAAAAAAAATTAGGTCTAAAAATGCAATGCAATTAAATACAAATTTCGGGGCTTCGACTTCGAGAACAGCCAGTTCGAGTTTAGATTCTCACCTGCTCAAGCTTACAGTTCATCCATATAAGCAAGATCCCTTTCCTTTCCTTCTTACATACGTTTCCCTTTTATATACACTCCCAATTTTCCCATCTTTAAGTCCTAAAGAGCCTGATTGAGGGCAAATAGGCTTGCAATAGTTGGACTAAATTATTGTTCGATTTCAGTTGTTGAATGGAGGGTAGTTTGGTAATTCACCACCGAGAACTCGCTTCCCGACCGCGGCGCCGCGACTATTAGCTATATTGCATGGAGGCTAATGGACGTTCCTTTTGACCCTCATCGAAGACCGTGTCTTTGTGCTACCATAAACATTTTATAGTAGTGTGGTGACTGTGGACTTAGTAAAGTGTCGTGCAGACCTGGATTACGCCTCCTCACCGGCATCATCAGTCTTTCGACGTAGGTGGTGTTCTATTACCCTCCGGAAGATAGCAGAGACGAGTGTATTCCACCCACAACCACTTCACAAACATTTGGGCTCAAAAAATTTGCTAGCTTAAAAATCATACAATTATAGTTTGTAAAATGTGGGTGTTTAATATGCCTCTGCTTACCCTGCGGGGATACAGGTGTGAGTGTATATATGTATATACAAATTTCAATAATATACTAACATCACTTCGCACACAAAAATATTGACGTGATTGGTCAATTCCTACTGTTGAACGATGCTTGTAAATGGTTTAATCAAAAATGACACATTTAAATCACTTTATTCTAACTTTTTATACAAGGTTAACAAAACAATTGTAAGTCTAAACAACTTTTTGAGAGATTTCAGTTTTTAAATGACGTTTTGTTGTTCTTAAGTAATTAAATTGACTTTTTTTGCTGATGGGCGAACTTCAGGACTAAGTTCATCAATTAATTAATAGAATTGCGCTTTTTTATCTAATACTGAATCATTAGTTAAGTAAAAATGGTGGGTTAAAATAATCAGAAACATTTAAGAATTATTAAAAAGTAGGTATTTTAAATATCAATATTTGCTAGGGTGACAAAGAAAGTATTATGTCAAATACAGTAATTAGTTTGAAGGGTTCATGTTGAATGTAAGTGAGTTATAAATAATAAAGTTAATAATGATATTTTATCCAAATAATGTTTATTTAATGCTATTGCGGTGAGGGTAATGGTTTTAATGCTCTATATTTAACTCTAGTTAAACTTCTGTGATTGCATAATATACCTCAATGAAAAAAATTAGAACGCATTAACGCGTTTACACTGTTATAATATGTATATTCTACAGTAAATTTTTTTAAACATGGAGACGAAGTACCATGTACTTTACCAACAGTATTGAAAATTCCACTGCACAACATGGTAAATAAGCAATCAGAAATTATAGTTTTACATTTTCAAATTGAAACTGAGTTATACAAAACTATCCATAGTTATTTAAACTTTTAAATTGACGAAGAACTGTTTATTACTTGAGTTCAATTGTAGGTCAACTGGAAAGATCTTTCGTTGTCCCTACGCAGGGTGTCGTGGGTCGCCTTGAGCTGGTCTAATTTGGTAGATATCTGTGCTATGGAGTTGTCTATCCATTGCATCGATGACATGTGGGCGTTGAGGATACGCCCGATTTGTACGATCTGCAAAATTCATATTGTCATTAGTTGTATGTGTCTATGTGTGTAGGGATCGGTGTTACATCCTGATGGCAGTTGAAGGAAGTTTAGGATTTCGATCAGTTTTAGGATATATATGGCATTTTACTTGAAAAATAAAAGATTAAATCTGAAGGTTTCAAACTATCTCGGACTAGCGAGTCCTATGGGGCCTATCCATAAGGTACGTCACAGTTAAGGGAGGTCACAGTTAAATACAAAACATTACCTGTAAACGAAAGACTACACACACCTACTACACGTTTATTAAAAAAAAAATTAGAATTTTTAATTCTTTGTGTAGAATTGAAAAATATGTGACGTCATACCAGGGCGGGGTCCCACAAACGTGACCACCAGTGACATGGACGGGGGGAGGTTCCAAAAATAATGAAATTAGTGTGACGTAAATTATGGATAGCCCCTATCATGAGGTGGACATGTGCTAATTTAAAACAAAATATTTCGAATTAATCTTTAAGCGCCTTAATATAACTTTTTGAAAATCAATGAGTAAAAGAATACTTACAGGATCATTACTGTCCTGACTCCTGTTCGTCTCGTTGAGACACTCTATTACTTCTTTCAAATCTTCAGACATTTGCCTCAGTTGAGTGTCTAAATTTTCGGCCAGAGTGTACCTGAAAGGAAATTCAAACATTACAAATATAATTCGTAAGTGTGGATTAGAAATATCGAATGAGGTGTAATATTACATATTATATTTTTGTATAAATTCAAGCAGACTAAAAAAAAAATCAATAGAACCTGGGTTTGATTCAAGCTCGATGCAAATATTTGTATGCATGAATCTGTCTATTTGAATTGGCCAGTGTGTCTCTATCTATACAAATAAATAAAATTGAAGTGTGTTTGTAATGTCATAATAACAGAATTTTACTAAATGCATCCAAATGTTTACACGCTACAAATACCAAAAAAGCTATTTATAACATTTTTGTCTGTCTGTCTGTTCCGGGTAATGGCAGATAGTTGGTGTTCTAGGGAGTATAACTTAGAATACTTTTAATTTTGGAAAAATAATTGAGGTTACACGCGACCGAAGCCGCGCGGGAACTGCTAGTATATATTGTTTTTTTGTCAAAATTCGATTGTAAATCATTAAATGTTACCTTAAAAGCTCCGTCAAAGGTAAAAAAATCTCCTCAATAGCTACTCAACAAAAATGTAAAGATAATAGGTTGACAAGCAGATGAGAAAAATTTACGTACCAAACTTTTTTGTCTTTGCCTATTTATATATAGGGACTTACATATGTTCTCTCTCTGGGTCCCTCATTCTGTCCGCCGGTTCCTCCTGCAGTTGCTTCTCCATAGGGGCCAATAAGTCCTCTAGCTCCTTCTGCTGAGCCAATACAAAGTCCAATTCATGTTCCAAGCTTTGTTGCTCATTCTTCACTGTTTGTACTGCATCATTTAATTCCACTATCTATACATAAAAAAAATCTATACTTTATTACAAAACTGAAGAGTTTGTTTGGTTGGATGCGCTAATGTCAGGAACTACTGGTGCGAATTGAAAAATTATTTTAGTGTTTGATAGCTTATTTATCGAGGAAGGCTATAGGCTATATAACATCACGCTACGACCAATAAGAGCGGAGCAGTGACCATACCAACGCCGGTGAAACTGCGGGGACGGCTAGTTTATTACATGAGACAAACAAAACTTGCTTGAACAGGAATTAAATCGTGTCGTTTATTACGATGGCGGTTAAGTATGTAGATCTAAATCAAGTCGTCTCAACATCTTCCTGCTCTTTTCTCAATTTTGTTTGGGGTCGGCGCACATTGCATTGCAAAGGGTTTTGGCTGGTTTGTTTTAGAGCTGGCCGCCTGCCTGACGCCAACCCTCCTGGGGAATGTGATCGTTTTCAAGACGGGACAAAGGAAAAAGTAAATTGGGGTAATGAGGGTGAGGGAGTTAGGGTAAGGGATACCGCAAGTCTCGGATGGGGAACGGGACTGAGACTGCAGTAGCTCGAAGAGGCTGAGGTCACGTATGTCCGTCCTGAGATTGGAGAGGCCACTGGGGAAGTCACATTGCACACACGGCCGTCTGATCCCAAACTAGGCAAAGCCTATACTATGGTAACCAAACTGCTGATAAACATACATATATTTCTAAATGCATACATACACCCAGACACAGAACGAATGATCATGCTCATCACACAATTATTTGTCCTGGGTGGTAATCGAACGCACGACCTTTGGCTCAGCAGTCAGGGTCACTAACCACTAGACCAACCGGCCATAAACATTGCAGGAGTTCCTATAGAGCTTTGAGGAGATATGCGGCTGTGTTCAGCACCTGGTTACACTTATGAATACCTGTATTACTGTCAGTAGAAACTTATGTAGCGTCCTGGTACATATATTATTTACACAAAAATGAGATACTTCAAATAAACCTTATTAGTTCATTAGTACCTTTTCTCCATTAGAAATTAGTAGTCTATCCCAGGCGTTGATCTGTGTGGCTTGATTGATGAACGTCTTCTCTTGTTCTTCTAATTCTAATGTCCACTTGTTTATGTTCTCTTCAAGCTGTGCGAATGTGATCGAAGTTATATTTGGTGGCGGCGCCGAGCTGGTTGTACTGAAAAGTCCATTACATGTGAAGACAGGATAATGGGTCTTAACGGCGAACTACAGAGATAGAGAATCGTGGGATCAAAGTTCTTTACTAATGATGACGAGAAGTGGAATGAAGGAGAGGAAGACTAAGTATGAGTACTCTTTATTTTACATGGTAAATGTGAAGAGACACAGTATTTCTTCTATGTTATAGAGGGCAAACGAGCAGACAGGGTAGTCACTTACCATCAGGTAACGGGGTCACCTGATGGTAAGTGACTATTGTCGCCCATGGACACCTGCAACTCAAGAGTCACAAGTGCGTTGGCGGCCTTTGAGATGGGAGTACGCTCTTTTCTAGAATGCTTGATAGTCGTATCGGTCCGGAAATACCGCAGGCAACAATTTGTTCCACAGATTGGTTGTGCGAGGCAAAAAGTTTCTGAAGAACCGCACAGTGGTGGATTGCCAACTATCCAGGTGATGGGGATGATAGTTTTGTCGCGATGGCGATTTATATTTTGAGGTCCAACATTGACGTTTCTGTCTTTTTTTATTTTTAATGTTATAGGAATGGTAGCGACTAATATTATTATTTTTTAATAAAAGTATTTGAGAAGAGGCGACATATACTCACGTAGTAGCTGTAGTTAATGAGGCCATAGTGGTAGTAGTTTTCCCAAGAGCCGTGATACCAGACGGAGCTGCTGTTGACGCTGAAATAATAGATATTTTTACATATAAAAATAACAGGCGATGCTTTTGTTTGAATATTCTGAAGATTGAGATCCGAGTCCAGGAGTAGTCTTATTATAAAAAAACGAATATGCTTATATTTAAAAATACGCCTATGTTTTTTTATGAAATTGCTTAAGTGTACATACAGAGTTAGCAGGTTATTTAAGAACGAACATATTATTACAAAAAAGTGAAAGAAAATCACAATGAATGTACGATTTAAAATTCGAAGACTACAAGACTTTGATTGGTTAGATATAGGAATTCAAAAAATTAAACAATTGGAACATCAAGCTGCCATTTTGTATGTATCTGGCGTTTATTTATCGGTATATAAAGTAAAAACTCAATGATGACATTATTACATACTTCGGTTGATTCCGTAAAATAAATCCATATTTTAATGGTATTAAGGCCTGATGGTTAGTATAAAAAAATAAAATTATTTAAAATTTCAAAAAACTTATCGTTACACTATAATTCCGAGTCTAAACAAAAGAAAATATTTTTGCAAAATAATTTAGAATGACGTGTGTTCCATTCTAATTTTGAAAAGACCAGGCTGTCACTGACACAAAGTTTATGTTGGGCCAACGCAAAGGGAACAGATATTTAAGCGTTTACTTCTTTTAGGATTAACACACATTCATATAATACACATACATTCAATTTTTAAATATTCTAAACTTTATAGACGCCCCGTTCTGCTTTATTACCAGACGCGATATTAAAGCTTGGGCCGTCATTTTAGGTAACAGTGGACCAGCGTGGTAACATTGGACCAAACCCTGAAAAAACGTTTTCCTATTTTGGTATGTAATTAATTTTATTTTGCAATATACCATCGCGTCGTTGTATACTGCCGAGCTGACGTCACGACGAATGAGCACACGCGCGGAAATTAAAAAATGTAATATTGAAATGCACTTGAATGTCGCTTATCGATTGAAAAGTTTAGTTTAGTTTTATTTTTGTGGTTGGTTACTGTTCAGGACCCCTTTTACGGTCGAATTTCTACTTCTAAACGACAACTAACATGAAAAAACAGTTTTTTCAAATGTTATATTTACCTGTAGAAGTGGCTGATGTGGTGGTTGGTTTGATACCAAAACCAATCCCGGTTGCTGTATTAGTGCCAGTAAATCCGAACCCGGCACTTGTCGCAGCAGCCGAAGTCGTTGCAGTGCCAAAACTAAGTCCAGTGGTAGCTTGAGCAGTCGTCGCTGTACTAAAACTAAGACCAGTTGTTGCAGCAGTAGTACCAAAACTAAGGCCAGAACTTGGTTGAGACGTAGTTGTTGTGCCAAAATTAAGACCCGTTGTTGGTTGCGACGTAGTTGTTGTGCCAAAATTAAGCCCAGATGTCGGTTGAGCTGAAGTTGTTACTCCAAAACTAGGTGGTTGTGTGCTATTTGCCAAACTTAGCCCGGTGGTAGCTGTGGTAGTACCAAAATTAAGGCCTGTTGAAGGTTGATTCGTAGTCGGCGCAGTATTAGTTGTAAGACCGAAACTTATTCCTTGAGTAGAAGGAGCTGGAGTCGTGCCGAAATTAAGCCCAGTTGCGGATTGGGCGGGCGATGTAGTAGTGCCAAAACTTGATACTAAGCCCGCTGGTTGGGATGTTGTTGTTGTTGAGCCGAAACCACCTAATCCAGTAGAAACTGAAAGAAAATAGCAATTATCAATAAAATTAATAAATATACAGGGCGTAAGAAACACTGCTGAGTATTGAAATAGTGGATTCAGATCATGACTATAAATCCTTAATCACGCATTTTTATGATGAACTGACTTTTGTATTGTGATAAGTATCTACAGAAAGAGGTTTTAACTTACACGCTGTATAATATATATTTGTTACGCTTTGAAAGTTGATATAGAAAAAAAGTATATATGAATATACAAAAAAAAAAACTTACTCAACACGCATACATCGACTATGTTACGACGAAGTAATGTTAAACATGAAAGTCGTTGAGATAACGACGAAAAGCATAACAAGAAAAATATCTTGTTTACCTGCTGCTGTAGTGGCAGGAATATTAAAACCAAGCGAAGATGTAGCCTGGAAACCCGATCCTAGCGCAGTGTTCTGTCCGAAACTTAATCCTGTAGCTGTAGTTGGCTGTTGTTGCGCTGGTTGTTGTTGTTGCTGCATTTGTTGTTGTTGCTGCATTTGTTGTTGTTGCTGCATCTGTTGTTGTTGCTGCATCTGTTGTTGTTGCTGCATCTGTTGTTGTTGTTGCGACTGTTGACCGGGTGGAGCGAACCTAGTCGGTTGTGTCATTGCTAGAACAAAAAAAAAAGTGCACCGTTGAAGCAACGCGAACTTATTTTTAATACGATTGTATTAGTTTCACTCGTAACTAACATGTAAACAGATCTTGAAAGTCAATACCTACATTTTGTCGTATCGAAATGAAACTGTGTGAAAGTGTAGTTCGAAAAAATTTCGGATCAATACTATAATTTGGTATCTTGGAACTGATCTAATGATGGACAGTGGAATTATTTTTTATTTGATTCTTAGTTTTTTTTTAGTTTTCCCAAAATTTCTATTACGACCTTTCTGTAAGGAATAATTTAAAAACTTAATCAAATAAAAAATGGACTTCACTAATGGTATCTGTTTGTGTTCGTAATTTTGATTAGGATTTTATAAGTTCGGCAAGGTGCTCGTGACTGCCACCTGTAGTGGTGGCCGCGAAGCCGGCGGCGGCGGGTGCGACGCCGAAGCCGAAGGCCGCGGCGGGCTTGGCGCCGAACGAGGCCGGAGCGAAGCCGGGAGCCGACTGTGTGCTGACAGGGGCGGTCGATGTTGTTGCCTACAATATAATACGTTATATAATAAATAATACGTTTTAGACAATACTATACATTTCTGTAGTAGTCATATACATGTATTTTGCTGTTTGTGAATGTCGCCACCAAGTAAGTGGTAAAATTTGGAAAAAAAATATTGTAGAATATTTGTTGTTTTTCTTTTTGACATCTATTATTATCAATGTGTTGTGAGTTATTAACAATATTTAGATACAATACCACCAATACATTGTCTAATAACATGAATAGAACTAATCTAAATAAATTAATCATAGATGAATGTCTAGTGTGATGTGAGCAATGCAAAAAATACCTTAATTAACAAAGTTTGAACTATTTTTTTTAAGAATATTGTTCTTTATTGAGCACTTAAATATTTATTTTGTAATACAATAATTTAGTTTATTTTTTACATAAATGAGTATAAAGGTGGATTGAATGACAGTGGCATTCTTCTTCCACTTGCAGTAACAGCACGCTGTGCAATATTATAACTTACAGTGCTAGGCTGTGGCGCCGAGAATCCGGAGGTAGGCGTCGCTAGGCCGAAGCCTGACGACAGAGAGCCTTGCGGCTTACTGAAGGCAAAGCTTCCACCACTAGGTGAAGCGCCAAAACTTGATGTTGTTCCAGCTGAAAAACAAAAGCATAGCTATACCTTCTACTCATTTTTACAAATAGATCTCTGCCTCACGTGACTCCAACGCAGAGAGGATTCTCTAACCAGGTTAGGTTGTCATTACGCGATATAAGATCAGTAGTTTGAGTTGTCTTCACTAGATGGTGCTGAAGCACATTTTGCTAATATATATGGATGACACCACCTCTTATATTTCAGTGAAATCATTTTAATTACACTCAATATTAATAAAATTGACAGGATATTTTTGCAAGACTCATGATTGAGTAGGTATATTATAAATTGCTCACGTTGTGGGGCAGCACTACTGAAAGGTGCAGGTTGCTGTGATGTACTTCCAAAAGATAAATTCTGGGGCGCATTCTGAAAAGAAAGTTTTCTATTAATTTAAGGATTTCCAAACAAAACAAGGTACATAACACTAACTTGTGAATTGAGGCATCGTCCTTCACTGTCAAGTTTCCAAATGATAAGGGGAACACCTGATGTTTGTAAATCGGATAGTTTTTGGAAACGACGAAAACAAACAAAATCTCTTCATAGTAAAGCTCTGTACATTACATAATATCCTTATATTGATTTCGTCTAGCTTATAATTAGCAAAAATGCGCGAAATAGCGCCAACTTATCAACTTATTATTTTGAACTATACACGGCGCGTAGATATTATTGTTATGCAATGCTATGTTGCAGGCATGTTTGAATCAAAATCGTGCGGTGTTTTATTCGTTTTTATTTTTATATGGAAATATTCTATATCATGGGTTGAGTACATACTTTTCGTAAAAACGCTGAATTAAATTCCACCGTGTATAAATGCGAAACGAAGATTCTTTACTAAAGTAATGTTTTAAGTGTTTATTTCGTGTTTGGTGCATTTGATTGTCACATATACGTGACAATGGCGTCTAAAATTTAAAGTTTATTTTCATCACTCATGCATTACCGTCAGCTCAATTATATGCAAGTAGTGCTCTTCTCTCCCGATCTTCTGTAGAAATTAAATACTTTATCGTCAGACGGCTCCTTTCACATAAATCTGCTCTGCTTAGTTCCTATTTAATAAATCTGTGCACTATTATTTATTAGGTTCTGCCTTATCTAAACTATCAATGAAGACTTAATATTTCAAAAAGATAAATGCTTATATGCCTGAATTACTTAACCGATTTATTTAATAAATCGGTATTAATACCAAATTAATACATATATTATAAACTGAAGTCAAAACGGTACCTTCTCTAGAAATTTGAGTGATGTGAGTGTATGAAAAGATGAGTTATGACGTCATACCTAACTATTGCTAAATCATATTGTTTTTTCTTTTTCTTCATATTTGGTTTAGCAAAAAAAAAATAAGAAGAAATTTGAAAACAGTAATGACTATAGTTTCTCACAGTCCTATGTCATACCTAAGTTCCTCAGGACTATTAAACAATTTATTTGAACCATAGAAAACTACCCTTTTATACATACTTGTACAACAGTTTGTCCAAAACCGGGAGCCCCTACAGTCTGGTTAGGTGGTGAAGAAAAGGCACCAAAGTTTGATGGTTTACTTGCTCCAAAGGCTGATACTGTGCTTGTCGGAGTTGGAGTTGCAACTATGGAAAATATGGTAGTAATTAATTTAGATATTTCTAGACAACTAATATTAACAAAAGCACCATTTGGGCACGAGACAGTAATAGTTATCAGGCATAAGGATACATGCACGAGATAGTAATAGTTATCAGGCATAAGGGTACAGGCACGAGATAGTAGTAGTTATTAGTCATAAGGATATAGGCCTCGTGCCCGTATCCTCATGAGCGATAACTAATGACCAATAAGTAGTCATAAAGATACAGGCACGAGACAGTAGTAGTTATTAGTCATAAGGATATAGGCCTCGTGCCCGTATCCTCATGAGCGATAACTAATGACCAATAAGTAGTCATAAAGATACAGGCACGAGACAGTAGTAGTTATTAGTCATAAGGATACAGGCACGAGACAGTAGTAGTTATTAGTCATAAGGATACAGGCACAAGACAGTAGTAGTTATTGGTCATAAGGATACAGGACTCGTGCCCGTATCCTCATGAGCGATAATTAATGACCAATAAGTAGTGATACAGATACAGACACGAGATAGTAGTAGTTATGAGTCATAAGGATACAGGCAGGAGACAGTAATAGTTATTAGTGATAAGGATACAGGCACTAGACAGTAGTAGTTATTAGTCATAAGGATATAGACACGAGACAGTAATAGTTATTAGTCATAAGGATACAGGCACGAGACAGTAGTAGTTATTAGTCATAAGGATACAGGCACAAGACAGTAGTAGTTATTAGTCATAAGGATATAGGCTCGAGACAGTAATAGTTGTTAGTCATAAGGATACAGGCACGAGACAGTAGTAGTAATTAGACATAAGGATACAGGCACAAGACAGTAGTAGTTATTGGTCATAAGGATATAGGCCTCGTGCCCGTGTCCTCATGAGCGACCATTAATGACCAATAAGTAGTCATAAAGATACAGACACGAGACAGTAGTAGTTATGAGTCATAAGGATATAAGTACGAGACAGTAATAGTTATTAGTCATAAGGATACAGGCACGAGACAGTAGTAGTTATTAGTCATAAGGATACAGGCACAAGACAGTAGTAGTTATTGGTCATAAGGATACAGGCCTCGTGCTCGTATCCTCATGAGCGATAATTAATGACCAATAAGTAGTCATACAGATACAGGCACGAGACAGTAGTAGTTATGAGTCATAAGGATACAGGCACGAGACAGTAATAGTTATTAGTCATAAGGATACAGGCACTAGACAGTAGTAGTTATTAGTCATAAGGATACAGGCACGAGAGAGTAGTAGTTATTAGTCATAAGGATAGAGGCACTAGAAAGTAGTAGTTATTAGTTATAAGGATACAGGCACGAGACAGTAGTAGTTATTAGTCATAAGGATAGAGGCAATAGACAGTAGTAGTTATTAGTGATAAGGATACAGGCACGAGACAGTAGTAGTTATTAGTTATAAGGATACAGACACGAGACAGTAGAAGTTCACTTTCACAAATTAACAGTTTGTTTTTTTATGAAATACCAGGAAATGTAATGCGGAAAGATGATATAGCTAGAAAAGGAGTAAGCAGTGAACGATAGAGTAGAATGGAAAAATAAAACATACTGAACCGAACCCAAATAAAATTGGCACAAGGGTGGGCACATGATGATGATGATCTTAATCTTAATTAATTAAACTTACACAGTGATGATGTAGCAGCTGTTGTTTTAGCACCACCAAATGCAAATGAACCACCGCTTGGACTTGAAAAGTTAAATGCTGGTTTGTTTTCTGCAGCTGAAACACATAATAGTATAATGATTTAGAAATAGTTATCTCAGATGCAATTTAGATAACAGGAGTACAAAGTAATTGAAAAGACAGACTCAGGCTACAGAGCCAATTTTTGTCATCCCTATGGTGCATGACTGTAGAAGCCGTGGAGTTCTGTGAGTTTTTAATGCGGCATTCGTAACTGCGATCTATTTATTGCATCACCAGCTACTGCTTTTTATATGGGGGTAAACGAGCAGACGGGTCACCTCCATCAGGTTACCGCCGCCGATGGCCGCCTACAAGTCAAGAGTCACAATTGCGTTGCCGGCCTCTAAGGTGGTAGTAGGGGGAGGGGTTAAGGCCTCTGGTAACCTCACTCACTCGGCGATACACAATGCAATCATTGCTTCACACCACTTGTCTGTGAGGCCGTGGTATCACTCCAGTCAAGCTGGCCCATATGTGCCGAAGTATAGCTATCCCATTACATGGCTAAATTCTAAAGAATATACTAGTAATTTGGGTTACATAACTAGAATTCTCAATTCTTGGATACCCCTCTGGATTTTTACCACATGCATTCTATCTTACTTAACCAACATGACTAAATGATTACTTAAAATAAATATTTATGTTCATTCCAGACATATATTTGGAGATGTAAAGAATGTACCCTAAATTAAGTGTGTATTTAAAAACCATTAAATTTAAGTATACATAAACATATAACAGCTGGTGTTTCTATCCTAGTAGCTTCTCCAGTCACAGGAAATACAGGACATTCGGGTACGCGACCCTGGCCTTTGCGAGTTACTGCAGTCTAAGTTCAACTCCCCAAGATTTGCGGTATCTCTTACCCTATGTTCCTCTCCATACCCATTTTTCCTTATACAAATTTACGTCCTTCCTTCTTTCCTATCTTAAAAAGACTACAATCCCAAGGAGGGTTAACATCAGGCAGGCCTCAGCTAAAACCCTTTGTAATGTTATGCATTGCGCCGACCCTAATGAAATAATTGGGAAATGGGCAGGTAGATGATGATAAACATATTATAATAGTACACTTTTTGATTGGTGAATATTTTTTTTATTATGTTCTCAAGTACTGATTTGATTAATATTATAGATATGAACAGAGTTAACACTAGCAAGAAATCTATGTAAAAATCTCTTGTTGTACAGAACTCCGTGCCCACACATATTTCAGATTGAATAGCTTTCTGCCTAGAGTATTCAATGAGTTAAACAAATTAAATGTTGACAGTCGTTTTGATCTTATTACACAATACTTTGCTGATAATGTATAAATGTTGGATACTACTATTGACTCAATTTTGTGAAACCATCTGTTAAGTACTCTTTCTCATAACTAACTGTGCTTAAGCTGTCTAAAGATACCATCATGTTGCAAACTAATTGTGGAAGTTTGTTATTGGCATTTATTGATCTAATTCGTGTCAGGGATCGGAAAACCCATGCATAACGGTAACCTTTATAAACGGTTACCGAATCAATCTGTAACCGTTTGAAACGGTTACAGATTGATTCGGTTAACAGATAATTTATGTTATTGTGGTAACCCATACAATAAGGGTTAACACGTAACAGTTAACCCAAATAAAAGGGTTTATTTATAGAATCTGTTAACCCATATGAAAAAGTTAACCCAGGACTTCGGTTATTTTGCGACGTTGCCTATTAAACTTCATAGGGCGGTGTTATTTCTTACTTCTTCGTTATTTCTCTCGTAAACGTGCACGGCTACGCCGGGCGTTTGTGGCAGTTATTCATTAAACTTCACACGACACGACACAGTGTAATGGCCATTATGTATTTCCACGGGAATTAACGTGATTACGACATAGGTATCACCAGGTTGCATTGGACGTGGTTCGCCTGTGAGCACGGCCAGTGCAACCTGATCGAATGGTCAGGCAATTCAGAGGTATGTAATACCTATTTGGTGATCGCGTTAACTCCCGCGTAAATACATAATTATTAGTGTTTTACTTTTCTACCTTTTTTAAAATACCTATTTTGTTTTTACATTTCGTGTCTAGAAGTCTATTTTTATAACATGATTTTAATTTATTAAGTTTTAATCCTTTTAAGATAAAAGCACAAAGAAAACAAAACAGTGCTGTAATCACTGAGTTATTGGTACCAATTCTGTTACTTCACTCGCCAAATTAAAATTCACTAAATTTTCTTCATATAAGATGTTAACCTTGGACACTTCGAAACAAGGTCTTATTTCACAAGTAGGTAACATATGTCGCTATCCAAATAAGCAATTCATTTTTTGACTAAAGTCTGATACGCTTAAATAAACTTTAATACCACGTAGCGAGAGCCGCTATCCGTTGAATGCCATCTCTTTTGCTCTGTATTTTTAGTAAGCGTCTTCGTAGGTGTCGATTAAAATAACGTTAAAGTTTTTATACGGCATTTGAATAATTGGGGACTCTCGCTGCGTTGAAATAAAGTTGAGTATACGTTGTCAGGTTTTAGTGAAATTTAGTGGCGCTTAGAAATAGATGCCAGTAACAAATAGACCTTATTGCGAAAAACACAAGGTTGATTTCATATGAAGAAATTAAGTCAGGTTTTAGTTTAGAGAGTGTGCAATAGAATCGGCACCAATATCTACTTATTTAAATTGATTAAAATTTCCTCTTAAGTAAAATCAATAGTTATTTTTAATCGAATTGGCGTTTGGCGTTAGGTCATAACTAGAGATCGGATAATCGGATGCATATTTACCTAAAGTTATTTTTTGGATAACAAATTATGGAAGCGACTTCTAAGTATATTTTTATTTAAAATAAAATCCCGGGATTCCGGGATCGCATAACTAATCGGATGTATATTTACTTTAAGTTAATTCTTTTTAAGTTAAGGTGTTTCCCATTCGAGTATGTACGTATGTAAGGTGTAAGAGAAATGGTGGTGTGGTAAATAAGAAAACATAAATTAATATAAACTTATTTATTCATTACATTACATAACAGAAACTACATAGAAGAGAAATGAAAGATAGAAAAGTTGTACATGGGCGCGGGATTCTTTCGATAAAAAAGTGCTTTCCATAATAGCCAACATCTCAACTTTAAGTAAATATGCATCCGAATATCCGATCTCTAGTCATAACTAATTGACTAGGTAGTTATCAAACTGTCAAAAAGAATATAAATGAACCGACCGAGTAGGTATATGGGAAGCTATATTAACCCTGATATCAACACAAGCTATCATGGGCAACTGCAACTCAAGAGTTACAAGTGCATTGCTGCCCTTTAAGGTGGGAGTAGGGGAAAGGTTAAGATCCCCGGTAACCACACTCACTCGGCGAAAAGCAATGCAAGCATTCCTTCACTGCCGGTTTTCTGTGAGCTTCGAGCCGTACAGTGTACAATAGAATCGGCACCAATATTACTAGCGTATAGAGTAGACACCGCGAAGAAAAAGTTTGTAACGCAAACTGCGGTCCCTGCACCGCAGTGAAAACAAATCTTTGTAGCAGTTCGTTGGGCAACACGCGTATACGCCACGAAAATCACGGCGCTTAGGACCTTACGCTCGCGAGAAAACTACAACTCAAAAACGATCGAGCGTTGCTTGTTAATAGCGTAGGATTTGACTACAAAATTATTGTTTTACTGCGAGTAGGTACATAATATCTCGATGGCTGTAATACAATTTACTTATGTTGTGATGACTATCTGGTAAATTAAATGAGTGGCCGTGAGTTTGTTTGCCCGATTTCTTCTCACAAGGACTCCTTCAACCATTTTAAACAGACTGTTATAGATCAAGATACAGTATTCTATTATCAATTTTTCTCAATTTAAATGCATACCTACCTAAACATTTAAAATCCTACTATTTTTTTAACGGTTATGAATAAAATCATGCGTAAAATGGAATCAGATAAAGAAAATGAACCAAATGTTGGAAATACAGATTTACAAGATTTGTTTCAAGAAAATACGGAATTCATTCCGGAAAAGAAAGCCAAGCATAAGAAGAAGTTAATCATGAAGACGATGTGACAACATGTGGCTCCCGCTCGTCTTACAAGTCAAATACGGAATTCACACAGGACGCTCAACGTTAGTCTGAAGACGATTTTATCGAGAGCGAGTCCCAATAGCAAATTTTAATTCCAACAGCACATTAAAATAATAGGCGTGACGCGACGGTTATGACCACGTTCCCTTATTTGCCAGGAATTAAGGAAAATTGTTCTGCAAATTTATCTCCCACGAACTTAAGAAGTTCGAAGGTGACGAACGTTATGACACCATACAAAAAGTTACCGAGGTTTTGAAGTACAGGAAATGAAAATCTAAGAAATAGTACTCAGAATCATATTTATTAAAAAAATGGATTTCATCAAAAATTGGTTGGTTGATTGACTAATCGGTAATAAAACAGTTTTCTAAAATCATGTCAATTATTTTGTCACTGTAATATTTAATCATCCGAAAGATTTTCATTGCACTTGATGAGAACAATATTTTTTATAGTTTGTTCCAATAAACGATTTCTTAAAGGAGTCAAAATAAATTTGAGAACTGAGAATAGACGTTCTACGGTTACTTGCTGGCGCAGCAAGGATCATCAGCACTACTTCCGCTAACTTATATGGTAATTCATGCGACCAGTATTCTAGCACGTTTTCAGTAATTGCAAGTACTTAATGTGCTTTTTCTGTTATCAATCTTATTTTTTTAGGATTGGCTTCGCCTAGAAAATTGGGTGATATCAGAGCCTTGATATCACAAAAAGCTTGATCTTCCAGATCCTCAAATGGTCTTCCATGAATAGAAATAAGTCTAACGCAACAATCCAATCATTTTTCTTTTTTCTTTTTCGGGTTTACTTTCTTTGATATTAGTGGTTACTTTATATATTTCTATTACTTCTTTGTGTATGGCTTGATGTTGTAAATGCTGGTGGTTCTTCAGATTTGTTGCGCGTTTACCTTGAAAATGAGAACAATTAATCTAACATGTAAATTTTTGGTAAACTTATTAACTTTCTACTTCGTGCCGCAATTCTGTCAGTCAAAATCAGCGTTGCCAGACGTCAAGATTTTGGCGGGATGTCCCGATTTTTAAATCATAATTAAATGTCCCGCGCGGGACAGGCTCAGTCCCGCTTTTCGGGGATAACTCGACCGTGCGTGCAGCGTGCGTGATTTTGATTTTTTTTTTAATTTTTTTTTTATTCCGAAGACGAATAAGGCTCAAATATTTAACGATAGGGTAAATTTGATTTTAATTAATTGATAATTTAATTAATTTGAATTTAATTTGATTTTATTTTTGCTATCTATTCTCACGTAAACGTAATTTGAATTCAAATAAACAGATAAATATGTATTTATAAACTTCTGATTAATTTTATACTTTTTTTAATATGTCCCGCTTTCGACGAAAGAATCCCGCTTTTTTCATTCAAAAAGTTCCAAAATCCCGACTTGGCAAAAAAAAATCTGGCAACGCTGGTCAAAATACACGAAGTCTTTAACCAAAACCAATAATGTTTATTAATACTACGATTAATGAGATCACGAACAGTTTTATGATTTAACGGTTAATCAGTTCATCAATATCATTTAAATAATTATTTTATTGTTCACTTTTTTACTAAATTTAATTGGAGCAAACTATCAGTCCTAAACTTAACATGATATTTATGTTAAGATAAAAATGGCCAAGTAAATTTGTTCAAAAGACTTTTAAGCTAATACCAAAATATAAGGTAACTTACCTTTAATTTTATTATTTATTTCCACATAATTTGCATAACCTGTATTTAGAATGTTCACCCCATTCAAAATATCTGTGGACGGCATTTGTTGTCATTCGCGGCATATTTACACTTACGTATATATATATATATACAGCAAAGTTTGCAAGCGCATCAAACACTCAAAAACTCAAAACAATGTGAGCGATACGTAGATACCTACTAAGTCGATACGCGTGATTCGCGATATATATACTTAGCGTATTAGAAACAAAAAAGACAGATGCGCGGCGCGTGCGATGTCCTGCCGATTGGTTAAGCCGCGCACGCGCTGCGGTTGCTAGGATACGTACTGCGAGTGAGTGACGAGGAATAAAACACGTACTAATATGCAGAAACCTATATATCGATTCGGTTAAGGTTAACCGTAATTATCCTGTAACAGGCTATTCCTGTTAACACATTTAATTCTGTAACATCCATTTCTGTTAATCCAAATTGTATGTTAACCCATTTCCAATAAGGTTAATAACAGGTTATTTCGGTTAGGTTAACCCTAACCGGAATATCCCTGATTCGTGTAACTATTTGTATGTAGCTGTAAGCTCTCCTAATAAAAAGAAAAAAAAAGAAAAAATAATAAGAAATACCTATTGTTGTGTATAAGTACTTTTATTATTATTGTTGCAAAATTTCAGAAAACTAAAATACTATTGTTACGTGCTGAGGTTCGGGATTGGAAAATTATACCAATTTATTACCAAAATAGACACAATTTATTTTAATAAATCACAAAACACACAAGGAAACTAACAACACAATTACCATTAATTATCACTATTACACTTCTAAATTCACTTGCACTTCGCACTTTACTGACTTGTGACTCACTTGAAAACTAAACTAATACCGTAATGCAACGTCTTATTTAGCCAAAACGTTATTTCCAGAAAAATCTCTTCGAACATCTCATCTCATCGAAACATCTTTTCAAAGACTCGACTTTCGAGTGGAAGAACTTGATCCTATCCATATATTGTAAAATACAAATACTGAGATAACCAAATAAAAATTCATGTGACCAACATGATCAATCTGATTAATTTGATTAATCTAGCCAGTTATTAACTACAGGTAGCAAAGGGGTACTCCTGATATCAAAATGGTACTCCTGATATCAAAATGGTACTTCTGAAACCTTTGGATACCAAAGGTTCAAGCTGTGCAAAGAAATCATTACTTTTTGGGAGTACTTATTTATAGAGGTTTTGAGATATCAAAAATAAGATAATTCTCTGTGTTACATCTATTGTTAGCAATGCGTAACTATTATCTTATCTGTGGCAATGCAATATTCTGAGATATATTTAACAGAAAACCTTCATTTTCTCATCTTTTGCAAATTTTTTTTGCTGAACATACATACCTACACTCAAACACTTACATTTTGCTAACTACATTTAATTTGGTTCACTCACGTAATAGGGCCACGCCTATTGCAGAAAACTAGGCACTTTGGGAATTATAGATGGGAAACTTGGGAGTATATTGAAAAGGAAAGGTAGGCATAAAGAGAATTCAATGGAAGAACAAGGATATATTGCTTATAGGTATTGCTGCCATCCGTCCGGGTTTCCCCGGATTTGTCCTAGTTTAGAGGGCTTCTGGGGAGTATCTGGACGGGGTTTTCAAGAGGTGTCCGGGTGAAACCCAGACACTGTGTCAGGGGGAAATTAGAATTGTTAGATAAATGTCAAGAAGCTGTTAAAATTAATAAAAAAAATGGAAACTGCGTCTGAAAATTACGGTGTCCGGGAAAAAATTACGATTTCACACATGTGTCCGGAGTGTTTGAAGGTTTTGTCAGGCGTCGGTAATTTAAGTGATGGCAGGCTTACATGCATTAGGGAGTTTAAGTAATAGCTCGAGAAGGTCAGGGGCATACTTGTAACTCAAACTGGCTATTGCTGGGAAGACCAAGCCCTCTGACCTAATAATAATAAAATCATATTTTGGTATAGAGAGAACAACAATTTGTCCAGTGGTCCCACACTAGGCAAGCCTGTCCTGTGGGTACCTATAATGTTTAATTACGATATACATATTTACTACAGCTAAAGCTACCCATATAAACAATTTATTAGAGAGAAAACCCATTACATGGCGATACAATTTTTGGGTGAGTTAGCCTTTAAGGTTATAGTTTGGTATAATACACAGCAAGAGCAGCTGGTAGCACTTCTAATACTCTTGCTAATAAGTATTAGGATGGGGTGCAAGGAAGCATAGAAAACATTCAGATATTTTACATTTCAGTTCTGAGTTAAATGTTTCTAAGAAAGCATACATTCACATTTTGACTGAAGAAATAATTTATTTAGGTTTTAGATGACTCGGGATTTCCTGACTGACCTTCTCGAGCTATAGCTTACCCTCCTAAATCCAATATCCTTTTCCTTCCATTGCATTCTCTTCCCTTTCAATATACTACCAATTTTCCTGTTTTAAATTCCTAAAGTGCCAGGTTGGCGGCAATATTACGTGAGTTTTCCCATTTTATAGTTGGCAAAATGTTGGTGCTTAAGACACCTGTGGCTTCCCCTTCAAGGATACAGGTGTGAGTGTATGTAAATCATATTGTCATACAGGGACAAACTTTATGTTATAAATATACAATTGTGTCCATTTTCACATCCTAAGTTTTGTTTTGAAAAACATACATTATTAGTACATTATATTTTTTACTGACAGTCTACTCGCCAAAATAGTGCCTTTCATTTAGTAATCTTTTACACTGAAACATTTGTTTTATTTACCTCCATTGTTGTTGGATCCAAATAATGGCTTATTAGTATCACCACTGCCGAAAGAAAATCCTGAAATTGGTTTTAAGCAACATTAGAACGAACGTATTGTAATTACACGTATTACGCGTAACGTGAATTAGTTTACTAGTAATGTAAAGTAATAAAATTAATTTTAGAGGAAGAGGAAACATGTATGGCAGGTATGACCGGTTTTGCAATGTTTTGGCAAATATTTAAGAGGTTATGTTGGCGTCATTGTGCACAGCGATATTAATTACATTAAAAATAAACTACTAATGATTTCATATTTAAGACCTTAGCAAAATGAGTATTGAGTAGTATTGTAACAAATATACAAATATTCACCTGAAGAACCGAACGTACCCGCCGACGTTGTAGTAGCAGTATTGAAACTGTAACTCATATTGTTTTCATATAAAATTGCGAAGAATCTTAAAATAAAACGATTTACTTAATAAATATTTTCGTTGTAGTAATATTTTCTGATAACTTGACTTTTTCTGTTACGACAACAAAAGTCAACAATCACTGCCCGCCAATCGCCATGCCGTTTGTATACAGTTAGTAGTGTTGTTCCGATAGCGATAATAAGTCGTACGAAATAACTATTATCAGTCTGTGGTCGTACTATCAATACCTACTCGTATCAAAAATATCGACTTCGATAATACTATCGAAAAGCAAACATAAGATTGTAATCGCGCACTTTTCGAAATAATCATTAAATAAATTAGCAGATATTCGAAAAGATTTTGTTTTTTTTTTCATTATTCATCGCTTCATCAACTACTCTGATAGCTAAAAAAAAATAATTCAACTCAGCGCACTTCACTTCGTCTTTAACTCTTTTTTTATAAATAAATTAAAAAATTTGCTTTCATAAGTTCTCTAACAAATAAAAATTTTACTCGAACAATGACGAACAGTTAACGAACAATTGAAATAGCAAAAAAAAAATGTAAAAAACCTACTTCTCCCCGCCAACTGGAGGGTAATTTTTTATTTTATTTAAAAAAAAAAAACTAAGATCGAACAAATAAAAATTTTGATCGAACAGTTACGAACAGTTAACGAACAGTTGAAAGAGCAAAAAAAAAGTGTAAAAAAACGACTTCTCCCCGCCAACTTAAGATGACGGATAAGATGGTGCTCCTTACCTCTATGCTCCATAAGTCTAGGGTAACCAACCAGAGCCCATATGCGTAATACCTATAAATTAAAATGAATTAATTAATGTTTAGTATCTGTTAATTGTTTTAAATGGGTGATATACTTGTTCAATTGATTATTAACTAATAAACTACACTTTTCAAGACTAGCAAAATTGTCTGCCGCCTCTGCTTCGCACAGGAAGTAGAAACATCTTCAACAATCATCATCATATTTCAACCAATTTACACAAAACGTTAACAAATTACACGTAAACCTTCTTCATGAATCACTCTGTATCTTGGTGAAAACTGTATGAAAATCCGTTCAGTTTTTCAGTTTACTGCGAACACACAGACAGACGCGGCGGGGGACTTTGTTTTATAATATGTACTGATACTTGTTCAAATAGTTATTTTAACATTTGTGTTCAATTCAAGGTCTACTGGTTACTGAGTTTTGGGTTGTCATAATATCGGCAATCGGTCCTGAGATAGTCTGCAGCTGAGCAGATATAATTTTCACCTACTAACTATTCACGTTCAGAGTGTGCACTCCAACAAGGAGGAACCAACTCATATTTCGAAGTGTGCCATTACTTTTGCAGCTCTAGTAAGTTTCAGAATCTTACTGAGCCACTTGGTACTGTTCAGGATGGTGTGAAAATTTAAGTCAGATTCACATAAAGCATAATAAGTATAATAACTCAAAGGTTATTTCTTTTACCATGAATATCATCATGGCCAATAATTGCAAACTTCGTTTATTTCTACCCTCGTAAAAATATATCTACGCCGATCGCTTGTCAAGAGGAGGTTTACAAGTAAACAGGTCAATGACAGACCGATAGCAATAAATGCAAACAGCTTTCTCCTTTCGTGTCAGCTGTTAGGGGTAGCTGACCCGATGAGTTACTTGTGTATGTACTTGCCCTAGGTCTGTGCCATTTGGCTGATTAGGGGTCAGGATATCTACCATTGTCGGCCCAGCTATATCAGCCTTCGTACCGTAGCAAGGTAGGTTTTACTAGGAGCAGGGAGAGGTGCCTAACACTAAGAGGGCCAAGTTATGAGCTTTTGATGCATAGCTAGTATGAAGTGAAACACCAGGAAAGGTTGGAATCGAACTTATATTTGTCAAAATCTACGCTAGCTATGTTTCCATTTTGGTCATACAAGTTGTATGCATATACATATTCCGTATATTACGCGGATTGACCAATTAGACAACTTAAACTATATTTCCAATCCCTTGTGTGGTTGCTTACGAGAGTTGTCTCTGGCTGTGTGCGTGACTACAATAAGTACGGTATAAAACTAAAGTTCGTCGCGAATCGTGGCATATTCCGTTGTTGCTTTGCGTCGAGAGCCGACGTATGATACTTTGATGTATTTTTAAGATATGAACGAAGTACGCGGTATGCGTACGCCACACTCCTATTTTAATTTTTTTAGCTCTTACTTAGTCTTGAACATCACATATTTTTGTAGTATATAATGCTGGTCACTGTATGGGAAACATTCAATCCAGTAATTCATTCATTCATATATTAAGATTCCAGTTTGATCATAACAAGTCCAGTATGTTAACACAATAGATATACATAATTAATTATAACGATTATATTATTCTAGTATTTAATGTAATTTTACACATTCAAAAACCTGAAACGGACTCGGCGGGAATGTATTCTATCAAAAGTTTTCAAACTCTCAGACGGCTTTAACATGGCGTTATAACTTTGTTCGTATTTATTTATACGTACCTACCTATCTCTCCCAACAAGTACCTCCATGGAGTAATTTTCAGAAAAAAATTGTGTCCAGTTATAAGTTGATATTATTATTATTATATAAACACATCATTTAAATTCATTCACCCAAAATCATTCTACCTATTCAGACCTGTGGTAATAAGGATGCTTGAATAGGACATTTATTTGGTACACCCTGGATACTAATAGCGTTCGGCCAGGAGGCTTCACTCTTCACCAGGTGATGGCGATGTGTTATGTTCTACCTACTCAAATTGTAAAAAGTTAAAAGATAATTGTAAATATTTTGGAAATAAATTATTATATTATTTCAATGAAAAAATTAAGAAAGTTGAGCGGAAAATTAGAAAATTTATTACTTTTCTAGTGTAACCTTAGCGATTTTGACATAATTATAAGTTTGACAGATGGCGCGATTGTTCCATATTCATAGTTCCCCTTGACGTTGGCAGAATCAGAAGAAGAAGTAGTTAACACATTCGAGTCAGGTCGTTTATTTATAGAAACATAAAATATTTGTTTATTTTTTATTCTTTTGTCGTATCTATTTAAAAAAACTAACTCTGACTAATAATTACAATTATAACAAAAGTAAATTTTAACACTACTTGATGATTTCAATTTTAAATAAATCATTTAAAATCATAAGTCATTAGCAGGTAGTGACATTAACAAAGAAATAGTAAATAAATTAAGACTAGTACTAAATGTCTGTCTTTTTTCCTTTTACTATTTGGAAATGTTCTGGTATGAAATAAAATATGTCTATTAACACGTTAAGCGCCACGTGTATACGGTAATATACACTATAGTGGAAAGCTCACAGGCCGGTGTATATCTAGTTATACACCTCGAGTACTCACCTTCAGAGGCTAGTGTATTGGTGAATATACACTGCACTGAACATTTTCTTTGGCAATCTTGTAGGCCTGGCCCTGACAAATCGTTTTGTATATCTGGGGTATAGAAATATTGTATAGTTTAGGAGTTACAGACTTTTTAAGAATGAAAAAAAAAACAACCCTTTGTAATTTAAAATTTTATTTCAATAATCATCAGCCAAGCATCAGCCTTTTTATTTATATGTTCTTCTTATTTTTATTATTTATTTATTTTTCTTATTCTACTTCCACTTTTTTCTATTTACTGTGAACTTCTGTCTATGGGGCCTGTGTATATTATATGATACATCAAAAAAAAACCAGTTAGAAGCATAGGAAAAAAAAATTTCAAGTTTACATAGTATTTTAGGACCAGGAGACATAGGCGTATATAGAGGGGGCCGGGTGGGCCGTGCCCCCCCCAGAATGGTCTGAGGCCCACCCCAGGATGTTTGGGGACCGATTCCAAATTATAAGCTGGACAAATACCGGGTGGTAGGGAAACGCTCCTGAAAACGAAGACAGACGATAGTACTAATGATAACTACCTTTGAAGATAATAAAATTATGTTGACGGGAATCAACGCGATTTGCAGCAGTAGTCAGCCTGTGACCACGACCAGTGCAACCTGGTCTAAACTTTTAAATTCGTGATCGTGTAATTTTATTATCATAGGCATATAATATCATTAATGACAATTAGGTTTTCTAAAAAAAAAAAGATGCCTACCTATATTATTTATGAAATCGGCAAATTAGATTTGAATTGCACTGTTTTTTCCTAGGTAACTATAATTGATTATAAAAAAAAAGAAAATTAGTGACATCCGATGTGTTTAATAAAACTCCGCATACCAAACAGCAATCTCTGGATAATCCAGAGGGGCCAGCAGCCTCAGTCCAAGTACCAAGTACGTCTTTTAACTCAAGTTTTAATAAAGAAGTTTTGCATTCAAAGATTCACGCTTCAGACTGGACCTAGTCAGCTCAGAATTGACTTTCTCCGTACAAAATTCGGAGAAAAACTGCGGACATTTAACGCACAAAACAAATTAAAATTAATTAATTAATTTAATGATAAATATACATATACATATAATGTAGAATATTCGGCAAGGATCCGAATGAAAAATTTGTAACCACCATAAACAACAACTGGAAGAAGTTGTCAGAAGCTCTTCGAAAAAACGCACAGTCTGCGGTTCATAATCGTAATAAGGAGATGCATTCTATATTAAGTTATGACTCACCCTCCAAAGAAAGTTTAGCAATATAAAGAAAATTTATTAAAATTTATAGATATCACACTGTATCTTGTACGCCAAGGATTGTCTTTAAGAGGCAATCGTGAATAACTGAATCGAAATATAAAGTAACTTTTTAGAAATAATTGAACTGTTCGTTAAATACGACGAATACACAATTATTTAATAAATAGTATGAATCAGACCACAATAGAACGAATTCTAAAAGAAATATAACAATCTGGATATCTTTCTATAATGGTAGATGATGCAAAATATTACAAAGAAGAAAAAATGACGATTGTTTTGAGATACGTGATAAAGTTGGAAGTTGAAGAGCTGTTCATGGAATTTATTGATTGCTGCACTAGTCAAGATGCAAAGAGTTTGGCTGCTACGATTTTCGAATTCCTTTATAAATATAGTTTAGATAACGTACACATACTTGCATAGTCATATGATGGCGCAAGTGTGATGTCTGAAAAACACGAAGGTTTACAAGCAATCATTAAGGAGACGTATCCTCATGCTACTTACGTGCATTGTCTAGCACATAAACTTAATCTAGCTGTTGTAGACTCATGCGCTAATGTGTCACCTGCAACTAACTTTTTTAATAATCTCGAAGCACTTGTTTATACGTGCTCCATTCGGTATTAGTAGTAATCCATGTATTGAGTAAATACTTTTAGAGTAAAAATGCAACTCTCGGACATATTGGCACCATGACGACTGGTATTTTAACTAATTTTGAACAAAATCGGAATAATTTTGATGAACATTGGAAGGTGATAGAAAAGTTTGAAGAAACGCATGATCTACACGAGTGAGCAAAAGAAAACAAAATCGAGCCGGTGCCGGTGAAGGAAGCTAAGATAGAGACTTTTATATTGAATCCACACTTGGTAAAGAAAATTGGATTGATTTGCCGCCCAATTCACGGGTCAGTGAATGTTGGAAAATTTATATTTATTATCCAGTGATTGATAATGTAATAGTTAATATGAATAACAGGTTTGAAAGTCTAGTCTTGATAATTATAAGGATATTCTTCAAATTGATGAGACTGATGACCAGAATGTTTAAAAATGAAAAACGTGCTAAAAGAAAAGGAGATTACAATAGAAGTCCTAAGAGAAAACGTAAAACAATAATTGTGTCCAAAACTCTTTAAATGGATCCAAGCTGCAATAGTCATTCCAGTCAGCACAGCCGGATGCGATATAAATAAATATAAAATATATTACGTTGGTCTTAATCAATGAAACCTTAAAAATAAAGTAAATTTACTTTAATGGCTACGTTTGACGCCTTATGTTATACAGGGTGTATATGAAAATGGAATAAATACTTACTTAAATCACTAAAAGGGCATGACTCTAGCATGCAATTATATAAAGAAAATTTAAAAAAACCTATCTGATTACAAGTTACGATTACAGGTATTTGTGCCTCCGTTTCTCATAAAAGTAGGAGGAATATATATAAAGTTAAAGATTTTACATTATACATTTTTTTTTATATATTCACTCGGTGATTGAGAAAATTCATAAAAACTAACTTAAAAAGTTTCTGAAGTAGTTTATTTTCAAAAAATCTTTTTGTAACTGCATGCCTTTCAGTGATTTAACTAAGTGTTCCATTGTTAGATACGCTCTTAATACTTTGTACTTTTAAATTAATTTAGCTATTGAAACATGTTACGTTAGAGCGACAAAGTTCATAAGAACTGTAAAGCTATTTATAAATTATGATGCTCATCGTGTTAACCGACTGTATGCGTCGTATCTCAGGTTAGGGGCCAGGCCCCCCCTGGACAAAATTCCTAGGTACGCCAATAATAATAATAATAATAATTGTTTATCTCAGACTGAGTCCATAAAATTTGTTAGTAACAATATTCTTAGCCTAGGATTAGTAGCATAAGTCAGGCGCTTGGTCTCACGTGTAGGCCTATCCAGTGCGCCATCAGTACCGAGTCCATTCGACCGGCGCAAGCCGCCAGGATGGCGTTGGGGGTGCCGCGCACCCGCGCCATCATTGATGCACAGCGCTTACGCATGATTGCGTGGAAGCCGTCTACATGTGCCTCCGCAAACATACCACTCGCGCTGCAATACCGCGGCAGCCCCATCAACACCCTGAACGCATTATTGTACTGTACACGCAGGGCGTCGTAAGACCTCTGCGTGTAATTGACCCACAAACTGCATGTGTAGAAACTTTGGCAGTATGCCCTAAATAGTGTTACCTTCACTTTTTCAGTGCAGCGTGCAAATCTTCGAGCCAACATGTTACAGCGAACAGACAACGCCCTACGTTCCCTTTCAACATCCATATTATCTTTAAGATCTTCGGTGACCCAGTGGCCCAGATACTTGAAGTGAGTGACTCTATTTATGACGGGTGGTGTATCTAAATCAACTTTTTTGAGTGCTCTGAAAATCATAACCTCACTTTTCTTCACGTTATATCTGAGCCCATGAGCCCTCGCATATCTTTCACAAATACCTATCAGCTTGCGTAACGCCCCGATTGAAGGGCTAAGCAGCACCATGTCTAATATTATTAACGCAAATTCCGTCTATATGACAACCAATTCCGGTGCTGCTCAGGTCTCCAATCAGGCTGTTCCTATACAAATTAAACAATTTCGGTGATGTCAGTCCTCCCTGTCGCACACCACACTCCAGCCCATACTCATCCGATTTACAATCCGCCCACCTAACAGTATTTTTCTGATTATTATACCAATACATAAATATAGATATAATCTCAGGGGGGAGACTAGTGTGTTTTCGCATTTTTGTCCACAGTAGCTCGTATGAAATCATATCGAATGCCAATGTCAGGAGAAGGTATTTATGCAAGAAAAAAAAGCCATTTCCACAACATTAGCCTCAGAGGTGCCTTGGCGCTTAACGTGTTAATTTGTTTTTTTTTTTTTTTACTAACACGTATAACTAATCTCGGACAATATTTCACTAAGATCTTAGTAATACTATTCCATTCAAGTAACACTCACTACAAGTATATCTATGTTATTGTGTTTAATTCTACATTCACACATATGAAATCAAGGACAGCAAACTTTCTGCGTTTGACTGGAAGAGGGTAATGTTGTTGAACGTATTCGATATTAGAAAAAAAATCGATATTTTCAAGCGATATATTGATAAACATCAATGGTGCGATCCGATGTTTACATCAAATATAAATGTATTTTTTTTTAAGTGGACACCCCTAATTCGTAGTGACCTTGCAGCTTTGTTGAATAAACTTGAATGACATCGATCGTAGTAAGGTGTAGCATGAATGATGTTGTACAAGAAGTGAGTGATGGTACTACGAGGACTAATTTATTTTGGCAAACGGCATACAATTTTAAGTTTATAAAAAAATCTATTTTCGATTCTGTTTATAATCGATTTAAAAAAAGGAGGAGGTTCTCAATTCGTCAGAATCTTTTTTTTATGTAGGTATGTTCACCGATTACTCAAAGACGCCTGAACCAATTTGGAAAATTCTTTTTTGTTTCAAAGGGTTATACTTCCCACGTGGTCCCATTTAAATTTTATCGAGATCAGTCGAGTAGTTTTTGAAAAATCAACAAATATCTAAAAATATTGATTGATTGATTGATTGGCCTACCCATTACCCATACTAGATTTAAACAAATTACATATACTTTCCACTAAAAAGCACACTCGGTGATACTTTTTTAAAAAGATAATTGTTATAGAGTATATTTTTTTCCACAACCATTTTAGGTTCATTGTATACTACTTTGCTACACATAACGCCCCTAAAATTTAACTACACCTTTCTGTAACAGCCTGTATAGATATACATAATTACAATAAAAATCCCCTAAATTCCTGTTTTAACGTCATAGATAAAAAATACTAACTAATTAATCACTAACACTGTATCATTGGCAATAGTACCTATTCTAGAACAAATCCCATTCTTCTTTACGCACTTTTGTACAATAGTCTGTTAGTTTCTTTACTTTGTGACTACAATAATTGTTTCTAGCTGCGCGGATGACTCACGTTTTATCATACTACGCATCCTGATGGCATTACACAGGAAGTGTTGTGTTACACAAGTTAAATGCATGCAATAATTGGTTATCTATTACCTAATAACGAGCATATATATTATAATATATATAATCTGAATCTCAAAAACGGCTCCAACGATTTTCATGAAATTTAGTATGCAGGGGGTTTCGGAGCAATAAATCGATCGGTCACCAGGTACTTTCTGTTATAATTGATGATTGATTGTAATGATCTGCGAGGGGAAGTTTCGATTGTTCAATTAGGTACTCTTTTCTTAGTTTTGGTGTTTCTCCCAAGTCGTTGTGAAATTGGTTTTGTCAGTATTTATTAAGTATTCATGTCTTAGATTTACTCATTTGGGCCCAAAAAAGTTGGGAGCAATTAAGATATTCAATAAAAGAAAGTTTTAGTGGAAATTTACTAATGGGGTAATGGGCTTAGGTATATGTATTTTATACTTGATTTCTTTTTTCATCTTTGATGTATTTTTACATTGTCAACTTTTATTATATATGGCAGTAGATATTTTGTTTGTAGCTAGTAGTTAGTTTAGGAAGAGAAGTATGTGACACCTTTTAAACTATATAATATAATACTACTCAGACATATAATCAGACTATATGTATGTTCTTGGTCCATAAGTACCTATGTTAATTATCCCATTGCCCAACAGTTATGTAGTAGTTATGCATAATGGCCAGACAATGTGATAAATAATGAAGTTTATATGTATAAGTATTTTTACATAGCTAAATTTTACTTATCACTTAATATTGTCCGGGCATTATAAATAGTGCAAATGTTTAATCACTTGGCCCATAACGTATACAAACATGCAAGCATGTACACACAACACATATCAAATAGACACCTAACCTTTAAAGCTATATTAGCTTTTATGTTAGTTATTTTTAAACTTTTCAACTTAAATAAAATAACACTAAAATTCATAACATGAAATATTTAATTACCAGAAAAGTTAACAGTTTGTTACATATTCAAACCACCTTTGTTTGAAAAAAAACAAAGGTGGTTTGAATATGTAACAAAACAAAAAATCAAACTTGTTATTAAAAATAATGGAAATGTATGTTATGACATATTATTTTCTTCTTCTACTACGACTTCATCATTTTTCTCCAATTCAGCAACACCTACTTCATTTATGAAGTGAGTTTTTTTAGTAAAATGCAAAAAGTTTAGTATTTTTGCATACACAGTTGTTCGCATGCAAGGTTGAATATACTGTAGTTCATCCTGAAGCAGCTCTGAGAAATGCTGATTACGAGTGTCTTCAATCTTGTTTTTACAATATCTATCACACTCTGTACATGAGTTCTTTAATGCAGGTTCAGTTTCTGTCTTCTCTTTTCCTGGTTCAATTTTTGGAGACTGAACTTCTTTCCCTAAAAACAAAAACTTTCTTTACATTTGACATAAATACAGATTATTTAAATGGGAAATTCTTAAAGCAGTGAATAAGGTGCTATTTTGAGTGAGCTAGTTATTCAACAAAACTATTCATCTAAATGATATACATAGAGATGTAATTTTCCAAACATAGGTACTAAGCTCTTTCAAAAAGAGTGAAACAGCAAAGTTTATTCTTTAGTCACTCATATTTTAATTGTCAAGTTATAAATATTGTTTTTACAGCAGTGGTGTAAGAGTATCCGTGATGCAATCAAAACACTATAAAATATGGCATGGACACTCATGTATTTAAGTATTTATTTATTTAAAAACTTTATGCACATTTGTAAAAAGGCGGTCTTAAGGCCTAGGGCATTCTCTACCAGTTAACCTTGGGGTGATGTGGCACTGCTATAAGGTAGGTGCAAAAATACATAAATTTGGTCTAAAATGGATTAATATAAAAATTGCATCTTCTCACTACTGTATGGGTGAAATGTGATCAAATTGACATAACAAAGAATAATGGACACATGATGACATAAAAGAAAGTAAAAAATTTATAGGCCATAAGTACACTACGGTATGAGCATCCAGTCCATGTGCCTCTGTGAACTATAAAACCATAGAAATAAGGGAATTCAACAATAAACTTTGTGACTTAGTGTCACTAGTATGATCCCAAATTCCAATATTTTTATTTTAGAACTTTATAGAATTTCAAAACTATGCCTTTAGTTTCAGTCTTGGTGTAGGAACTTCCTAAGTCAGGCTCCAAATCAAGTAGAAATTGCCTAATTTTCGATTCTTTCTAGTGCCAGTAACTACTCACATTTTATATTAATAATAAGCAGGGTTCGTACTACAAAAATCAAAATTAGCAACAGCATGATAAAAACAGGTTACTGAGCCTAAAAAAACGGATAAATTTTGAATATTTACCTGTATTGTTGAATTTAAATCCACCTTTTGTAGTATCACCACCGCCGAACACTGAAATGTGATATTGAAATGTCTTGTATTGTACTTTTACAAATTAATTTAGATATTAATAGAAACTTCACTATAATAATAAACTTCATTATCAGAATATAGTCCATACACAATATAATACATTGTTGTTAAAAATAATATATACATATATATTTTACTTAATATATTTAAATGACTCTCTGTGTCGTCATCCAATGCCACATAATAGGATTATCCGTCCTGTCCGCAACAGTAGTTTAGTTACCAGGGTATTGGAGCTATCGCGCACTCGCCGCATCAGGGATGCTATTCGAGATCGAATTATCGCATGAAAGTCAGGTACAGCTCTCGCCTCGAACATCCTCGATGCGCTGCAAAAGCGCGGTAGCTTCAACATTACCCGGAAGGTGTTATTGTATTGGATACGCAGAGCATTGTACGAGCGTGGAGTGTAAGTGACCCATAGGGCGCACGTTTACACTGACTGGCAATACGCTCTAAACAACATTACTTTTACGTCTTATGTACATCGCGCGAACCTACGAGCCAACATGTACACCTCACTGACAATGCCCTGCATTCCCTTTCCAAGTTCATGTCGTCGGACAGATCATTGGTGACCCAGTGTCCCAGGTACTTGAAACGCGTAATTCTAGTAAGCGGAGCACCTTCTAAGGTGTTTCATAACATTTGTTACTGGCCCTAAATACCAATAGCTCACTCTTAGTCACGTTGTACCTGAGAACATGAGCCACTGCATAATCCTCACATACACACAGGAGCTTCCTAAGAGCACTGATGGACTATAGGTAGAGGAAACACTGAACGTAGGTATGTAAGTGCAATAATCGAATATAGCTATGTATGATAAAATTAACATTAAAGATTAGATATTTCTCTTAAATTAAACTAAATTTTTTCAAATTCAAATTCAAATTCAAAATCATTTATTCAATTAAGACACTAAGTGACATTTATAAACGTTAAATTGAAGCTAGAGTTAAAATCATAGATCGGCACAAACAGACGCCACAGCATGTACTGGATTGTCAAGGTAAATTAGGTGAAAAACACCAAAATCTACTGCCTGTTTGTGTCGATCTATAACTTCCAGTTTCCAAAATGCGTAGGGCCTTATGAGAAGAATACTGGCAAAGAAACTCATGGCCACTCTTTTTAAAAGTCAGATCTTCAGGTACAATAGTGTTAGTGTTACACGAGAGGTAAACAGGATGCATGCTGATGCCACCTGAATTTCATTTTATTGAAATGCTCCAAAAGCTAACGTACTAAAAAATAAAAATCACTCAGTGATACCGTTGAAGGTTTGAACCTATTAAACATAAAAATCATTCAAGGTGCACATCTACCTTGATTCAGTTGCAAAATCTACTGTTAAAAATAATTCGTGACTGGATTAAGAGGCTAGAGTTGCAGTTGATCGAACCAAAATAATAGTATAGGCTAAAGCATCGCTGACTAGGCCGACCAGTCACCCCAAGCAGCACCCGTTCACGAGTATGACGCATGGACCAGCCATCATCTCCTTCGCCATATCAGAGGGAAAGAAATGACCCGCCCCATGACGACGCCGCAAGTAATGACATTTTAGTGAGCATGACAAACCATAGTCGAGATACTGATAAAAAATCACTAATAGTCAAATTACCATAATAATCGTCACGCATTACTTTCAACTGACAATGGTTTGTTAATAATTTAGCTTAATTATAAGGCAAAGAAGTTTGTGTGTATATACCTAATGACACCTTAAGCCCAAGACTGTTTGTCGTTTAGATAATCGTTGATCGTATAGTAGGATTTTCTAATAAGGTGATTTATTACCGTTCGCTTGAATTTATCTACAGGAAGGTCGATTACATGTATAGGAATTTTATTATAAAAACGTATACCAAGACCTTCGAACGAGTTGTGTACTTTATGTAAGCGATGATAGGTCCCAACGAGTTTAGACTTGTTTCTTGTATTAATATTGTGTAGAAGCGATGATAGGTCCCAACGAGTTTAGACTTCTTTCTTGTATTAATATTGTGTATATCACTGTTTTTCTTATAATTATTAATGTTGTGCCTAACAAACATAATATTTGCAAATATATACTGTGATGCAACAGTTAAAATACCTATATCCTTAAACAACTCTCGAAGAGAGACTCTAGCACCTAAATTGTATATGGAGCGGATGGCTCGTTTTTGGAGAATAAAAATCATTTCAACGTCAGCCGCCTTGCCCCAAAGTAGTATACCATAGGACATAACGCTTTGAAAGTAGCTAAAATAAACTAGCCTAGCTGTGTCCGTATCAGTGAGCTGACGTACCTTCCAAACTGCATAGGCTGCCGAACTAAGCCTACCTGCAAGGCTGTCTATCTGGGCTCCCCATTGTAGTTTACTGTCTAATGTAATTCCTAAGAATACTGTTGAGTTTACAATACTTAACATTTCATTATTTAGATATGCGAAAAAGTAGAGGACCTAGTATAGAGCCCTGAGGAACGCCGATAGTAACCGGTAATCCAGAAGACCTCGCACCATTGACATCTACATGTTGAATTCTATCCTTCAAGTAGGAAACAATTAGTTCCAAAGCAATACCATTAACACCATAATGTTTAAATTTAAGAAAAAGCGTGTTATGTTCTACACAGTCAAAAGCTTTTGAGAGATCGCAAAATACACCTATCGCATCTTGCGAATTCTCCCATGCATTAAATATATGTCTCAAAAGAATTGCACCAGCATCAATTGTTGAACGACCCTTTGTAAAGCCAAATTGTTCTTTGTGAAATAGATTATTTAGATTAAAATGGCTTTCTAGTTGTTGCAAAATAACTTTTTCAAAAAATTTACTAATAGCCGGCAACATTGAGATTGGCCTAAAGTTACTTGGTTCAGTTGTACAACCCTTCTTGAATAAAGGTATTACTTTAGTATACTTCATCAGGTTAGGAAAAACACCAGAATCAACACATCGATTGAATGTTATAGCTAGAAATGGTGCTATATCAATTATAATAGTTTCTATTAATTTAACAGAAATTCCCCATAAATCCCCTGTATTCTTAGAATTAAGAGACTTAAACGTTTTTATAATGTCTGTGGGGTTTATGAATTCAAATTCAAATAAATTCTTACATTTGTTTACATTGGCCGTTAACAACAATTCAGACCTTGACGCACAAGAATTCAAGGTACTGGTTGTACTAATTGGTATATTTGTGAAAAAGGTATTAAAAGATTCAGCTATGTCTAAGTTGTTTGTTATAAACCTATTATTAATATTTAATTTTAAATCATTATCTCGAGGTTTACTACGTTCAGTTCCATGTAGCTGTTCTTTTATTATTTGAAGACTTAATCTTATTACTTATGTATAAAGACTTTGCCATAGTACATGTTTTCCTAAAAATGTTTGAGTAATTTTTGACATATTCATGAAATTTTGGGTCAAAATTACTTTGTTTCATAGCATATAAATCATACAGCTTTTCTCTACTTTTGTATATTCCTGTTGTCGCCCAGTCACAGAATGTCGTTTTTGGCCTTTGCATTATTGTTTTTGACTTAAATATACTGTTAAATTCGATTTCTATCATATTGAATAAGTAGCCGTAAAGCTTATCCGGATCTCTTTGAGTCCAATCTAAATTGGAAACCTTATCACTTATGTTATTACTAAAATTCAATAATCGGTTACTAGTCATGGGCCTGCATATAGTTTTGTTTATTCTATTTTTTTTTCATACAAGGAAATGTAACAAATTGCCCACAGTGATCAGATGTTAAATCACTTAAAATTGACCTATTTAAATATTCACCATTGCTAAAGGTGTTATCTAAGCAAGTTGCCGAGTGAGAAGTAATTCTTGTTGGCTCAGAAAATAAATAATTCAAGACAAATGATTCAAATAGGCTCACTAATCTTATACTGATAGGACACTTTTCTAATATATTAATATTGAAATCTCCGCAAACTACCAAAACCTTTCTACTGACATATAAACGCTTCAAAACTTCTTCCATAACTATCTCAAATATGCTAAAGTCACTCTGTGGTGGCCTATACACACTAACTATAATATGGTGTTCCAGTTCTACACAAGAAAGTTCTACAGTGCGCTCAGCAGACAAATTTACAACATCTTTCCGGTTTTTGCACTTAATACTATTACAAACAAAAATTAACGACCCTCCATGAATCGACTTCCTTCTTACATACACACTTCTAGCAGAATAAAGTTCATTATCAAGTATTAACTGGTGTGCCTGTAGCCAATGCTCTTTGATACAGAGCACATCAACATTATATTTATCAAAAAATAATTCTACTTCTAAGTCTTTCCTAGATAATCCTTGAATATTTTGATGAACTATGTTTATGGTCATTGACTTTTTGTCTTTATTGCTACAATTTTTATTTATTTTTGTATTTCTACTAACAATACCATTGTGTAAATGATTTGATATGCAAGAGACAGGCTCTATTGTCTTAGCAATTAATTTAAAGAATTTATGTCACAATATGCGGCCAAGCTAATGCCTGAATTAATATTAATAACGTCATTGTTAATTAGCTCAGAAGGAGCACTATATGAAGCCAAATGTTTGGCTACAGTGTTCTTACATTCTAAGGGGTGCTCTATAGGAGCTGTCAAGTTAGCCAAGTTCTTGGCTGAAAATAATATGATAGCGAAACAGCCATTTGTCTTTTAAAATAATACAGCAGATAATAACTATCTGTGGTTGAAAAAATATTATCATATACAATCCTATTCGTGTCAATTAAATGAAATTTAGTATAAAATCTACCATTAATCTGGCTTGTTAAATTAAACATAGTCATATTTAAATTAATCCTAATATTTTTTTCATGTAGAGACAACCCTTTGCTAATTGGCAGTGTAAATAGTACTATTTTATTTGCATTGAGTTCCGATAATTGTTCAAAGTATTTTATGAATTTTGAAAGTATTTTATGAATGAATTTTGCCTATCAAAGAGATTTTTGTGTTGAACGTTTTACAAGTGTTTTTTAACTTTACCTTGTCCTGACACAGTACCGAAGCCACACGACGAGTTTTGAACCGAACCGAAGCCGCTCCCGAAACTCATATTGTTATAAGTTTAATACAACTGCTTAACGTCTTAAAAACTATTTGAGAATATTTTGGTTTCAAATTATTAAGTAAATTACATCAAATCAAAGTTAACAACAAAGAGCGAACTAATATGACGAAAAGTTTAGAAGCAGTAAATTATTGGACGTTTTCGACTTTCCGAGTCGAACTAACTGCACGAAATATAATTTAAAGTACTCTGTGGCACGAAACGTATAATAATGTAGGAATCTGTATAGGATTGTAGGTTAGGTTTATCGATTTTTAATGAAATATCGATACAACTTCTGACTAACCTTCTAGAATACCGAATAGTGAATATCGATGGTAAAGGCTAAGGGTAAAGGGGTTATTAGACTTGGCTAAATTTAGTCGTCTAAATTCAGTCGTTACTGAAATTAGTAAAGTATAATCGTATTTAGCAAGTTAGCATCCTCAATTCAGCTAGGACGGTTTCTGATCTTCAAAATTATTTAGAATCCTAAATTTAGGAAGGTGTTTACGCATTTAGTTACTAATTTCAGTAGCTGCGTGGGTCTCCATGCGCGAGGACGTGAATTCCTGAATATAAAAGTGATGAATATTAAAGAACAATATTCCCGAATATAAAAAAAATATTCCCGAATATGAATATCTCTTTTGCATTAATACTTTCTTTCTTTATTTTTAAGACAACTCTCGAATTTTAAATATTCCTGTGTCTTGGGGGCTGGGGCTTCACAAACATTCAAACAACAGACACAAAGAAGATCCAGACTCAGGACAACTATTTTTGGATCACCCAATTTTTTGTCCGGTGTGCGATTTGAACACACAACACTCACCCACTTAAACCATTGCGCCGGCTGAGCAGTCAAATGTACTGTATATATATATAAATGTAATACTGTCTCGTAGGATAGTATCTTGATTTTGAATATTTTTTTTTTAAGTGAAAACATCTTTAGGCACGTTGTGCACTTTTGCTATGGGGAAACAGCACTGAAGTCGTTACCGTCACCCTGATAATACATAAATAGATCCACTTGAGGGCGCTAATCTAAACATTGAGTTCTGCCAGCTCCTTATTCATTAATCTTTAAAAATATAATTAGTTCAATAAAGTACTTATTGTGGTGCGCAATTAATATGGTAAAATAAACAAAAACGAAATTAAGGCTTATAACGCCTATAGTGCTCAATAGTGCTAGGACCTGCCTAATTATTTTTTAGCTTTTAGTACATTATCTACATCATTATTATCTTCATTTTTAACCGACGAAAAAAAAGGAGGTTCTCAATTCGACCGTATAATATTTTCAATAAAACTGTTTAACTTAAAAAATAATTTTACTTATTTTATTTCTATTTTAATTGAACCAGCGGCCAAGGCTACAATTTTTTTGGTGTTTTAATACTGGAGCCATTTTCGTACACGCACGACATGTCCAACTTTGTTGCGCTTTAACTGGTAATTGATTCAGTAACTACATTTAGGGCAGTGTGATCTGAAGCTTCTAAGTTCTAATTTCAGTAACGACTGAATTTAGACGACTAAATTTTGCCAAGTGTAATAAGCCCTTAATAATGTGATATAATCACGATTGCCAGCTTGAAAAAACTACCGTAGCACGGAGAATCAGTGTGACCAGATTTAGCAGAATTCTGCGATTTTAGCAGAATTAGACCCCTAATTTAGGACTTAGCAGATTGTGTCGCAGATTTGATAAGATTGCAGTTTTTGGCAGAATCAAATAACATATCAGCAGAAAATTAACTTGATTAACAAATACAACATTTACAATTTATATGAGTATCTGTTAAGTAGTTGTACCAGCAATGTTTACAAAACTGTACATTTTTAAAATTTTGTACTAATTTGCTTTCTGTACTGGAAACCCTTAAATAAATTTTAGGGAAATTCGTTGAAGATGTATAATAATTGTCTTTCAAGTTCTACGTAGACAACGTTGCCTGCGTTGTCGTCGTCGATTAGTTGTATCGTTTGCGTTAATATAATTAAAATGAAAAGAAAATATGAGCAGAGCTACCGTTCCGAGTGGGAGAAGGATCCACTGTTTTCCTCTGGTCTGTCACGATCTACGGATGACAACAATACCGCATTCATCGCAACAATTTACGACATCACAAAACATGTTAAAGTTTGCACAAAGATCGATAGCTCTGTTTAAAAATATTGATACCACAGATGCCACAGAAAGTTAAAAGTTTGTTTAATTATATAATACACATAATTAATAGTTATTTTACTTTAATTAGATATTTGTAACAATTACGCTTGCGTTTTTTTCTTCAATATGAATTGTTTCGTATGAAATATAGAATAGAATAAACTTTATTGTACACCAAACGAATTATTTTCCATAGAATAGTAAGGTTCATCTAGTGAATATGTACAAAGGGCGGCCTTATCGCTAAAAGCAATCTCTTACAGACATATAGTAGTTATATATTAGTAATATAGTGGTATATATATATATTATTCATTAGCAGAATTTTGGCATTTAAAACAAAAACCAATAGCAGACTTTAACAGATTTTGGCATAGTAGTTAACAGATCCATCAATTTAAATCTGGTCACACTGCGGGGAATACTATATAGCATTCTCTGTCTACGATACAAACACAACCTACTTTAACTAACTAAGATATATATTATTATGTCATTACATACGGGCATTGTATTAGTGCATATTGCATTGCATTCCAAAGTTTCCTTAAAATTTGAATTCTTTGATTGGCTATGATATGTCAGCGTATACATCTATTTAAATATTTGTATACGCAAACAAAGGTCTAATTGCATCTTTTATTTATAAATATACACAGGTTTGACTTTACGTAGATACTTTTCCAGCTACACAAGTACCTATAAAATTATTATCACAGTATCTATCTCAGTATCTATTACAGTACTTACCTTACTTGATTTTAGTAACGCCTTCAATACTGTAGATTTTCACATTCTGCTTAGTATACTGCAGTCTCTTAACATATCTCCAAGGACAAGTGATTGGTTTCGCAGTTACCTGTCTGGTCGCCGACAATGTATACGCATTGAAGACTCGGTGTCTTCTTGGTGCAGTGTTACTGCTGGTGTACCGCAGGGTGGCGTTTTATCCCCCTTACTCTTCGCTGTTTTTATAAACTCCATCTCTAAACAATTACGTTCATCCTACCATCTTTATGCAGATGATTTACAAATATATACACAAGCTCCGCTTAACATGCTTTCGGAAGCCATTAACAAAATCAATGCAGACCTATCGGACATTTGCGATTGGAGTCATAATCATGGACTCAAGGTTAATCCCTCAAAACGCAGGTATGTGTTATAGGCAGTCCTGGGTTAGTTTCAAGAATTGATTGGTCTCAACTGTCTCAAATTAAATTTAATGGCACTTCATTACAGATCAGCACAAGTGTAAAAAACCTGGGAATATGTATGGACAGTACCTTATCTTGGGGTCCACAGTTGCAGGAAGTCAGTCGTAAAGTTTACGCTTCAGCGGGATCCTTACGAAGACTACGTAACTTTCTTCCAACTACCACTAGAGCTGCGCTTGCACAATCACTTCTTCTTCCGATTCTCGACTATGCCGATGTCAGCTATCTGAATCTCACTGAAGCACAACTTGATAAGCTTGAGCGACTTCAAAATTTTTGTATAAGATTCATATATGGGCTACGAAAATATGATCACGTTTCAGAATTCCGTCAAAAGCTCAGGTGGCTTCCAATTCGCTCTCGCCGGAATACTCATATCCTCTTTTTACTTTACAACGTCTTATTCAACCCTAAAGCCCCATGTTATCTCAAAGAACGGTTCAAGTTCCTTCATGACCCACATGAAAAATGTCTAAGGTCATCTGAAAATTTGAGACTGGAGATGCCACAGCATTCCACAAAATTTTTTGATCATTCTTTTACTGTTCAAGCTGTGCGCTTGTGGAATGCATTACCAATTACCATTAGGCGAGCACAATCAATAACTGTTTTAAAAAAAATATTTTATGAACATTACCTTTCACTTTAGTTATACTGTATGTGTATGTGTTGTATATAATATAGTTTATGGTTTATGTATGTATATTTGTTATATATATGTGTTTTGGTATTTATAGTAGGTTAAGTAGGTCAATGTAGAATATCTGTATATTTTAATATTTATTAGAAATGACAAATAAATTTTATTTTATTTTTTGTTCTTTGTAAATACACCATCAACTACCACTGTCTCTCCGATTCATTTTGATCCATCCTAAGGTTGCCTGGAAGAGATTGCATCTAGCAATAAGGCCGCCCTTTGTACATTATATTATCCTTGATATAATTTTATTATGTAAATGTATTGTAAAAATAGTGTACAAATAAAGAGTTATCTATCTATCTATCTATCTAACCGTTACTAAGTATATCTAATATGCTTTTTTATTGCATGATAGGTACATAAAATACGCTGAAAAGGATCTGTTTTCGGGTAGGGTTAAATTCTAGCAAGTATTAGTAACTAGTGGTTCTAATTCTAATTATAGCTAGGCAGTAGCATAATTTTTTAGCACTTTTAACGTTTTCTAAACAGACATTTGGCATAATATAAAATTGTGTCGGCAGGTCTGATTTCGACTTTTGTTTTGTCGTGTGGATACCGTCACGGGTCACCACTTCACCAGAACCAACGGTGAAGTAATATGTCAGAATTTGGAATCAAACCGACTAAAACCACATGGTGTTCCGAGATAAGTTTAATACATTGCAAGGGATCCGGGTATACCCTAAAAAGGAAGCTTACGGGAACCCCTGCAGACCTTGGACGTCTCTTTATCAGTAGGCGGCCATACACTGTGGAGTACTAGGGCCTTGACTGGCGCCACGAAACCCGCCCCTACCCTACCCACCCTAAAAATTTCACCCCCCCTACCCCAAATATACCCCAAATATACTGTCGGGCGCTAGGATTAGTGAGATCCCTGGTTTGGTAGGGTCCAAACTGCTGTTTTTGAAAAAACTTAGAAGAATATATAGATAGTCTCTCTCATATAAGTAAGATTGTAAATTAAATAAAAGTGTCGTTACAACTTTTGGTCTTCATTTTGGTATTAATTTTTTCCGTCTAGCCCCCTTTCGCAACGCGCGATAAGGAACTTCGTTCCAAAATAAAATGTTTATGAAATTAAAATCAATATTCGATGAATAAATCAGTATTAGTAATTAGTAAATGTTTCGACTATGTCAGTCATTCATGATCATGATTCATGTGCGCTCGTGTTGTATATTCGTAGAGGTGGCTACGAATATACAACACGAGCGCACACGAGCGTGTGGCCGGCCGCTCGCGCTCGCCACTCGCCAAAATACCGACAAGAACGCGAGCGGTGCCGAGTGGTGGCAAGTCGAGTCGAGCCGAGCGACCCTCTTTACATGCGCTAGGCTTTTGTAGTTTAGGAACTATGTACTATTAGGAATTCATTCCTGACAAGGAACTAGAACGAACTATTCTGTGAGCTAATAGGACTTAGTTCATTTAGTACATTAGTGCTGTCAAGAAACATGGAACGACTAAATCGTCAACTGTAATGTCGTACGTTACGTCCCCGCGCGACACTGCGGTGAACGAACGAATAAGAATGAGGTGCATGCTGTCTGCACGTAATTTATTTTAGTATTTATAAAAAGTATCGAAAAAAAAATGCATTGACTTACTAGTTATAATTTTTTGTAATATAAATGTAAATAAGTAAATTAGTGTGGTGATTTTACGGATGAATGAATGACAGTCCTAGGCAAAGTATGAAGAAGATCCAAATATTCATTCAATGAAGCAATGTACTACTGAACTAATAGAACTAGAAGTCCGAACTAGTACATGTGAGTGACTGTACTAGATTGGAGCGCTCTTTTCAGTGACCGAGCAAGAACAAGCCTAACATGCGCCAACCGCCACCGCTCGCCTGCACTCGGCGAGCGTGAAGTACGGGGGTTATAGCCGCATACGACCATTGAACTCGGCATTTCGTAGTATTGTCAAAGTGCAAGAAAGTAACGCGGTCGTTGGTTGACACTCGATTAACGACAGAAATGCATAACAAGCCCAATTTAAGCCAGATACGGGCGCACGCGCCCTGCCTACTTACCAAATCTCCCTTGTTTCCATGATCTGAGGGTATACCTAACAGACTACTCCCAGCCAATACTAAGGTCCACCCCCGTAACAAATAAATCTTTGGCTCTGAGCTTTGTTTATAGTCACATTACGGGGTACCATAAGATTTCACACTAATGTAACCGAACGGAAAATTAAATGTCTAGAACTGTAAAAGAACTTCACTGGCTATCTGTCAATATTTCAGCTTAGATGTAATTTTGTTGGAGATAGTGTGTGTCGTGTGACATCTTCTTGTTTTATAACCGTTATAGAATCTATTTATAAATGTTTGTATATTCCTTACAATACCCTGAAACATATTTGAATTTAATACTTTTTTTTTTTCGTTTGTTTTGTAAAATATTTTTCTTGAGTTAAAATACTTACCATTATTATTTCATGAAAAAATAGCAGTCGTGTATTCGTTCATATTAATTTGGACCGATAACGGAATGTATCGTTATCTATTGGTCTAATCCAAAGTACACCACGGTATGGCCGCCTGTTCAAGAGGCGGCCAAGGTCTGCAGGGGTTCCCGGAGTCTTCCTTCTTAGGGTATCCGGGGTCCCTTGCAATAGACCCACTTGTGACGGAAGACCGTGTGGTTTTAGTCGGTTCGATTCCGACATACCACTTCACTGGTAAACCAGTGAAGTGGTATGTCGGAATACCAAAGTAATACCAACGTAATATCGTATCTAAAGTAATACCAACTGCATTGTCATGATATATTTTTGGAAATTTTCTGGAACATTTTAAATGCTTATATTTCTATTGATATAGTGAATTACGTACAATATTTTTCTTTCCAAATTTCCACGTTGGTTTTGTACTTTTTACATGTTTCATGCACAACTAAACAGATAAACAGACCCAACTTTCAAAAATGATTGTCCTCTAACACTCCAACAATTGTTTTTAAATATTTATGGTGTACCTACAGAATCGCAATCCCTACAGATTTATTACTATTATACATAATTACGTTTATGTAAATTGTCGTAGTTTCTATTAAATTATAATGAATATTTCATAAAGAAGAAAAAAATATTTACTTAAAGGTAAAATGTATATGTTTATATTACGAACGGATGGCCGCGCCGAATGCTGTGGGTTTAAATCCCACACGGGACAAAAAAAAATTGATCCTTGTGTACGTTGTTTAAATGTTTGTGAAGCCCTCCGAGACCGAGGAATATAACTTTCTAAAAAATAAATGACCATTTAACGTTATAGTATTGTTAGTATTACTTGGTACCAACAGATGCCTCACGATCAGAAGGTCTAAGTAGCAAAACGTCCAATTGCGCAAAAAGTCTAATGAGCAGTAAGCCTAATTAGCAAAATGTCCATGTAGAAAAACGTCCAACTCTCAGATGGTCTGTGTAGCAGAACGTCTATTTAGCAAGTCGTCAAATTCTCAAAATGTCATGTCAATGTCAACATTAATCCGGGCGCCAGAGCCGAAAAAACGCGCAAAGTGGTGGTCTTTTATAACAATACGTTACTTGGCTTATAATTTGAAGAAATATACGTAGAATAACATCTTAAAGTGTCTACTTCCTCGGAGATACGCGTCATTGGTTATTGTTGCAAAATAACTTAAAATCGGCTTTTTTCGGTTTTCATTAAATATCTCGAAAAGTACTGCTTTTAGAGCAAAATGTTAATTGCAAAAGCTGTTTATCCGACGATTTACGTAAGGATTAGGCGTTAAAAAAAATTTGAATTAAAATAAAGTTCCCGGATCCCTCCTACTTAAGGCGCAGTACGGCACACCGTGTGGTTTTAGTCGGTTCGATTCCGACACACCGCCCCACCGAAACCGGGTGACGGCCCAAGGGGGTTTCCACACGTACAAAAATAAAAAAAAGGCGGCTCAACACGAATATAAAATCATAGCCAACCCTGTTATTATTTCTCAAAGCTCTTAGAAAAGAAGCCTTTTGGCAAGATCACAAATTCAAAAATAATATATGATATTTGAAGGAAATAAGAGAAGAAAGATCGATATAATGTTTAATGTCAAATATAAAAGAGAGCTTCAAAAGCTTGACAGTGAAAAAGTTAATCCCTTTAAATTTTTGGTGAACCTTGGCCATATTAAAAGGATATAAGTGCATAAATTCAGGGGAATTTGTGCGCCTAATATCCTAATAATATATAAAAAGCTAGTTTTTAACACAATTTTTTATATCAAATAAATTTCCTTATGTTTATAAATTTTAAAAATGACGATTTACTAAATAGACGTTCTGCTACATGCTATACAGACCATCTGAGAGTTGGACGTTTTGCTACATGGACATTTTGCTAATTAGGCTTACTGCTCATTAGAAGATTCGCGCAATGGGACGTTTTGCTACTTAGACCTTCTGATCGTGAGGCCAACAGATGTCGTTTCATGTTGTATATTTTAAACTTTGTATTATTTTTCTATGGATAAAGATAACGGATTGTGATTAATCAAATACTACTGCTACACAGCATTACACACAATACTTGTGCATTTCAGCGATTATTTTGTACTTTTTTCGTGAAGCAACCAAACAGGTAAACTCCATGTCTAAAGATTTATTATACATTAGTATAGATATGGAAGAAAGAAGATTGTGACGTGACAATCTTCAAAGTACCTCTTTTCCAACAAAAAAAGAATGATTGCAATCGGACTACATGTCAATGAATTACAACGAAGTACACAATTTCCTTCCTCGCATCAAGGAAAGCGACTTGAATTTCGGAATAAAAAATAGCTTATGTCCTTTTTCGTAGTATGAACTCAAATCATGCCGAGTTTCATTTGAATCTGTTTAGTAGTTTCAGCTTGATGCGCGGACATGATACAGACAGACAGAAAGACAGATTGACAGACTAAAATGAAAAAAAAAATGGTTTTGACGTCAGTATCGATTATAGAGTGCCCCCAAAAAAAATGTTCAATGTATCTACAATGTACGGAGTTAGACCACTTACAGTTTTATTTTAAGTTTAAAGATACTGGTATTAGCGACTAACTTACTTAACTAACATCTTCCTTATATATTCTACACAAATACATAAATACAACGTTTGGTCACGTCTTATACCACATACCAAACAATATTATACTGTTATTCATTACAATTGCATAGTCCTACACCAGGAGTCGGCAACCTGCGGCTCGCGAGCCACATGCGGCTCTTTGGATGTGAAGTTGACATTTGGATTCACATTTTTATCTAAAAAAAAATTGTATATGAGGCCTAAAAAAGAAGGTCATTCAAATTCTTTTTACGACGAACAACTGGCTCTTTAAAAACTTTGCAAATTGTTATTTTGACTCTTGCGACTCAAAAGGTTGCCGACCAATGTCCTGGACGCATTCTATGTGCTCTCTCTTACTCGTAGTAAAAAATACAACACCTAGTTGCTCTCAGCGCAACAGTCATCAAGTGCAGTACCTACCCACAGTGAACAAAGTTTCCGTACCTACTTTCAAATAGTCGTGACCTCGATTTGTCGATATATGACACGTCGGTCTTTCTCCAATAATTTTTGTAGTCTCAATATTCTTATCGGTAGTCACTTCTAATCAAGTCAAATTAAAATTGCCACAATTGCATTGAAAATACCACCATTCTATGAATTTTAAAGATTACCAAGATGCCCTCACTACTATATAACTAATATTTTTGTTTATTAACCCACTCTTATAGATATACAAAATAAGTACACGAATAATCATAATCAGAGAAGCTCTGCATATTCAGTTAAAAAAATTTAAAATCTATCAGACGATTTTTTGCCTACAAATTTGTTTTTTTTTTTTAATAAGAAATGTTTATTTGAACATCGAATAGCAAAATAAAGAAAGTACATAAAGTGGAATTAGGAGCTACGGCTTTTATCAATTTTATCAAACCAACGCAAATAAATTAATATAATGTTAACCGGTTGAAATCTAAGTATTTCTGTGGATAAACAAATTGAAAAACAGACATCAAAGTCTTAAAATTAGTTAAAATGACGGATCGTTGTTAGGCTTAATTGAACCTTTTGTATTTAACAGGATGTAAAAAAAAAGACAACAGTATTTGCAAAACAAAACTTTTATTTTCGCAGACTACGATAATAAACATCAAAACTTTGCTTCCTGTGCTAATTCACTATGGCACCTCGCCAATTTGCTAACATACCTGATTTTGCATAAATTTCTCTATCTAATCTTTTCATTCGACGAATTCACAAAGCCACTCAACAACCACCTTTTAAGGGGAATCTGGGTCTGGCGGCTCGCCAAACCTCGGCATTTGCAAATCATGGGAGCTTACTACTATTGTGAACTTGTTGTAAACAAGATCTTTTGTTAAAAAATCTGACATCTTTAGCAGTTTAGAGGATATGACTTTCATAAGGTTCTTTGACTGATTGTTAATAAGATAATGAAACGTTCTTTATTGTATTCGAATAAAAACTTTCGTGAGTGGTATTCATATTAGTTAAGATATACGGTGTTACTCAAGTGTATATTTAGGGGATGCCAGACTAGTTTCAGACCCAACAGTACGGTACGAACGCTGTATGTATGGCACCTGCAACCGACGCTGCAGGACGCTTCACCCCTTATAAAGTGCCCCCGTCGGGTCCGAAACTAGTCGGGCATCCCCGAAATATACACGTGAGTAACACCGTATATCTTAACTAATTCTTTATTATAGAGTAAGCGCCTCAAATCTTGAACAGGTGGAGAGTTATTGCATATCTACAGTTAGATTATTCATTAATGCCGCGTTCCAATAAACAAGAAACGATTCGTTTTGCTTACGGAAAATTTAGTTGAATTTTCAACGAAAATTTTACCGTCCGTAAGCAAAACGAATCGTTTTTTGTTTACTGGAACGCGGCATTGGTCAATAATAGTAGTACCTACCTTCATGAATATAAATGATATATGACTACACGACGGCTCAATGGTTTAGGTGGTCACCCCGCCAGTACGCCGCGCCGAGTGTTGTGGGTTCAAATCTCACACGGAACCAAAATTTGTTTGATCTACAAATATTTGTCCTGAGTCTGGATGTTCTTTCGGGAGTTGTCTTTTTAAGATAAAAAGATAAAGGTAAATGCAAGTAGTGACTATGATTTATGGGTGTTTTCTCGTGGACCTACTTTTTTGTCCTACTAGTAGGACCACGAGGGTATCGTATTTCTCGTGGTCCTACTAAAGGATTGAAATAAAAAATGTACCTCATGTATAAAGAAATCAAACCAAGTACCTAGTAGGTGTCGGTCGTGAATTTCACGAAACGTAACGTGTCTAGTTACTTTAAAGGCGTCACTAGTTTTCGTAACTAGTCTCATCTCAGTGTGCGGCTACTTATTTGCACGGCTACGCTACGCACGGAACGTAGTCTTGTCGTAATTCATAATGTTTTGAATCGAAGCTACGGTTTTGTGGTTATAGTTACAGCAAAGAAGTTTGTTCAAATGTTGCCTACCATTACTGGGTAATAATAAAATAGGATCGCCATGTTGGATATCGTAGTAATCCGCTAGCAGAAATTTCTTATATTGAAGAGGTACTTCTACATCTATAGGGTTTTCATGTACTATTTTATTGATACCACTAGCTTTGTTTCGGTTGTAATACAGTTTTGTTTTGACGCTTTTAAACGAAGGCATACTGCATGTTAGGTCTAAGCCAGAACTATATTAAATTAATGATTAACCGAAATAACTCAGTGGCGGGACGAAAGATATACTTACCGATATTGTGATATTCCTAACAAATAAATAAATAAAGAAAAATCCTTTTAATCTACAATCACTGATTTCTTTCGTCGCCCATCGTAATTTAATCAAGGAAAATTAGTACTCACAGGGGAGATATTAATACCATAATAAAATAGTAATATGTCAAATTGTAAAATTTGTGAGACACAAAGTTCAGCGGCTATTTCTCTCAAACTTGAATGGGGATTTTCAGTCACAATTGCCTTTACTTTAGCGATATTACTTTCAGTTGAAAACGTTGATGGACGAAAATTAAAGGGCCCCGAGCACTGAATGAAAGGAAAAACGCCATAAGTAATTAAACCCAACATATCAGCGTCAAGAAATATATCACAACCGGTAATTTTTAGATAAGTTAATATTTATATGTATTACTAGCTGTCCCGCGCAACTTCGTCTGCGTTTGTAAATTTTCCTTTACCCTATCGCAGTGCCATCTTCCGGGTCCAATTGTAAATCTAAACTATTTTCGAATCCACGTGAAGAAGCACAAAAAATTTCATTAAAATCTGTCCAGCCGTTTAGGAGGAGTTCAGTGACATACACACGTACAGTAGAATTATATATATATATAGAAAGATATACAAATTTGTGTTCTTTTTTTCCTTAGATATGCACAACTGGTGTAATTTAATCAATACTATGTGGAAGCTTGTTATTAGCAATTTAATTTCTTTTTGTGCAGCTGTACATGTAACAATTAGTCTGTAAGCTTTCCTAAAATATATAAATAAATAAAATAAATTAGTACTTGGTTTAGATTTATTTATACATGAGGTACATTTTTTATTTCAATCCTTCAGTAGGACCACGAGAAATACCATACCTTCGTGGGTCCTACTAGTAGGAAAAAAAAGTAGGTCCACGAGAAAACACCCTGATTTATGAGGTAACTAAAACAACTCATCAACATCAAATTGAAAAAAAAGGTCAATTGAATAACAGAAATGGTAACAGAAAGTTAAATCAAGACAAGAAAATATCATCATTCATTTATTTACATGTGAATGACATGGAAAGTAGGCCTTCAGATTTTATTAGGATGCTACAGAAAAGTTCCAAATAGAATAGCTATGTAGTCACTTAAAAAAGAATATTTTCATAAAATCTTTCGGCGCTTATTTCTATTGCAATTTATTTATGACAATGTTCGTGTTTACAAAATGTATCAGCAAGTGGCCATATGTAATGGTGATACCTTGACAGCTGGATCCCGTCTTTTTTAGGGAAGTCCCGTATTTTAATAACGAATTTTCAAAAAATCCTGCCCTATTCGTTGTGATGTTGACAAGGTCGTCTGTCTACCTAGTTGGTGGATGTCCGACACTTTCCTTCCTTAATTAAAATCAACCCTGTGTTCTTACCCACCCACATTAACAAACATACATCGACACACACACACACACACACACACACTCGTTCTTTATTAAAGACATTTTAAAGAAATAAAACAAGTTTCGTATCTTCGGCATTATTAGATAAAACGCATGCGCAAACTTAAAAACATTCCATTTATTAAACTGATTTTAACAAGACTGTAGAAACATTGCACAACTAAACAACGTTATACCTTGTTCTTGGAACAAAAGGTACAGGGTTTGCGTCGGGACTGAGGAGCAGCCTCACATTCACGTTGGCTCTCCTCCATCGGTTCCACATCACGTAGTGGTCTTTCCATAGTAGGTAGACGGTGACTGAGTATCCGCAAAGAACTATTGCCATGAAGAAATCCATAGCTGTTTCAGTTATGCGGTGGGAGATTCCTGAAAACGTGTCAACTGCAGTGTATTTTTTAATACAGTTATTTACTTTCATTTCAGTTAGAATCGAAGCCAAACAACTGGAGAAAACCATCATTTTACACAACTAGTTAAGGGTTTTGGTTTTGTTATTATTCAGGTGGTCCATAAGCTTTTTGCAAAAAATAAATTGTGTAAAAAATAAATCAGTGCCACATATATGTTTTCATCTTAGAGAATATCGCAATTAAGACAACCTTGTGCTGCATTCCTGTAGTAGGGTCACCATATTTCATTCATTATAACAGGCATAAGCTAGCCGCTTATTATAAAGTCGGATGTATGTTTTTGTTTTTAGGCACCTTAGCAGTGTAAAAATTTAGGAATGTTACAAGGGAAAAAACAATACTGAGTGCCTGGTAAGTAAGAGATTTGAGCCACTCTCGGTGATATATAAAGTAGACTGTGTCGATTGTGACAATTTCGATAGTTACAGGTAGATTGTGTCTGTTCTGGATTCGGTAACTTAGTGGAAAATCGTAACAGAATAGTTTGGATACAATTAAGTACATTTGTAAAGTAGTAGTAGCAGTATTTTTGTTACTAATTGCAACCTTCGATATTGTGTTAGGAACTCGATAAATCCGTAGGATCAAAGTCAAATGTAAAAAATAGTTGAACTGATTGGAAGCCCTTAATAATATGTAATTTGAGCAGATGGGACCCCACTCTAATCGAAGAATCGAAGACCCGAAGACAGTAACGTGTAACGTACGTGAGATGTATTTAACGGTAAAAAAAACTAAAAAATAAACAAAAAAGAATAAAACACACCTTCATCTTTTCTAGCGCCTTCGAGCTTACCGAAATTGCTGCCTTCTATAACAAAGTATTGTGTACCAACGATGCAGACGGCGAGCAGGCCTGCCGTCACAGTCGACAGGAGCCAGAATATCAGGCAGTCGGACTGTAAAATATATGAAAAACAATTAAAATGTATGTATTCATTGTACACTGCTAGAAAAATTAAAAAGCCATTAACCATTTTTTTCATATTGACCTTGGGCAGTCCAGGTCCAACCATTTGCACCGAAAAGGACTTGTCTGTAAATTGTGTGGTGTGTCTGGGCATCTTTACCTTCAAATTCTCTGATGATCCGCATCTAAATTAACTTTTATACTATAAAATAATATTTTTGATAAATAAGCATCGCCGCCATTGGCCGCCCACTGATGGTGAGTGGTTACGTTTGCCTATGAACACTGGCACAACAGTGGTGTCACTTGTTCGTTATCAAACCTATCCTGACCCTTCTATGGAACTCAGGCGTCACTATTCTCTGCACACCACGTCATCAATTACGCAATAGATGGCATTGCTGTTACAAATATTACAATTTAAATTCAAGCAAATCTATTCAAACTCCTTCTCCGATCTAAGGCGTTTTTGCACAGTTCTCAGATGAAATATTACCGTCACTAACAAGAGGGGTTCTCCGTCAAAAGGGTATTTGTCAAAAGTGGTACCTAATGCCGGAACACTGCCCGAAGCCGTAGATTTGGAGTGACATTGTTATATCGCTGGAATATTTCATCGTTTGCTCTGTTATAGCGAGATTGCCAAAAGACAGGGAAAATCGAATTATGCACTTTGTTTGGGTGATAATTCCTTGAGTTGAATGGTAATAAGGTTAAAACAAAGTTATAAATGTTTTGTCTGTTTTCTCTCTTTAGGGGTCGATAGTTAGCTACGAAAAAAAAGCAGACTTTACATCCGAGTGACATAATATTGTGGTTGAACAGGTGTGTAAAAAAATAAAGTGTCATATGCAGATTCAAACAACAACAGAATCACTAACTGATCCTGAAATCTCGGAGCAATCGGTGTAAATACCTTAAAAACGAGACGATTTCAGAACCTTCTCCTTTTAAAATGATTCCAACAGAGTTAGTTTATGTAGGTACCTATATACTTCTAACTTTAGTCAAGTTTACTCACAAAATTTAACTGATTAATTAAAAAATTACCTCCGTATACCTTTTTTAGTTATGCTTATACGATTTTGAATACAATTGAAAATGAATTGAGGATATAAGTGTGATTTTGGAGTACCTACTTTTGACCATCTTACTGCTGGCCCTTTCGCTAATTCGTAGTTTTAAAACAGCGCGAGCGGAATAATGAGAAGGAAGAGAGAGAAAAACCAACAAATCATGTTAGCTTTTTCTTGCTCTTAACTTTAACAGATGCCAACCCTTATTTGCGGACACTTTATTATGTTATATAACAGCATAAGAGTAAAAAGCGGCTGTCTAAGTTCGCGGCAGAAGTCGCTTTTTTTAATTTTTTTTTTTGCTATTTCAACTGTTCGTTAACCTGTTCTTCATTGTTCGATCAAAGTTTTTTTTTGTTCGATCTTAGTTTTTTTTTTAAATAAATAAAATTTTTTTTTCTTTTCCTTTTTTTTTGCTATTTCAATAGTTCGTTAACTGTTTTTTTTTAAATAAAAAATTACCCTTAAGTTGGCGGTTTGACCAAGTACTTCGTTTGTCATAAAATTCGGAATGTTTAATCGTCTCCCGGGCAACTTAAGACAGCCCATGAAGCTTCGTATTTTTGTACGGTAAAATCACAGATAAGATAGTAGTTACTTCGTAACATATACATCACTCGCATAAAAAAGCGTAAATACCTACGCCATAATAGCCTTCAACATTTAAATAATAATACCTGGCATTAGCTACAGCTAGAAATATATTTTATTTACGCTTTTGGAAAGTTGACGCTTTAACGCTTTACCCACCGCTCGACCTTTGTCTGTGTGTGTAACCGCAAAACCGGACACCATAGGATTGTACAAAGATGACTAAAAAAGGAAAGACTAAAAATATTGAAATAGATAATTAGGTTATAATAGTTTAATACACATCTGAGTATTGAGTTTTCTAAAATACTGTTCTTTTAACTCTAATACTTTATTTTTTGTCAATTTATATTAGCGCGAGTATAATTTATTAACTAACGATGTTCACAATCATACGGTGACGTAAATTATAATGATATCAAAGTACATATTATGTACTTTGATATCATTATATTTTTTTTACTATTACAACGAAAGTCTATTTCCTTTATTCGCAGCCCGTTTTATGATATGCGCGCCATATGTTATACAAAAGTTTTAAATAAAAAAAAACTACCTACTCCAATAAATACCACAATCCGTGACGCTCTATATATTTACATTTCATTGGCACTTACTTATTTTCTAGCCTTATTATTATCATAGATGGTCCACCATTGTATTAGAAATAAATAACTTAAAATTCTTTCTTTCTTAAAAATTCCTTGTTTCATTTCATTTCTGAATAGGCTGACTGACTGAATCTAATACCTGTAAACGAGCAATTCTTGTATATACATATGTATATAATCTGAACCTCGGAAACGGCTCCATTTTCATGAAATTTTGTATACAGATACAGTTTTGCATTTTAAGTTCAACTGCATAGTTGTATTTTCTGTAAAAACGCAATTTTACAAAAAAAAAACGATTTTACAAAAAGCTACCGAGCAAAGCTCGGTCTCCCAGGTACTAAATATATTATGCACGATTCGAAATCGTCGCTGTAAAAGAGCTTTTATTGTAATTTTTTTATTAATAATAAAAAATTGTTTTGTATTATAATATGTTAGTTATTTCGTTAACTATTATTGATTTTCTCCATCCAAAGGTTGCCTATAAGAGATCGCTCTTAGCGATAAGGCCGCCTAGTGTACATATCCACTTTGTGTATTTATTTTAAGCAATATGTCATTGGTATACAAAAACGATTATTCTATAATCGACCATACAGCACAAACATTCAACTTTCGATTCCAAGTTATATGATAATAATAATCGATTATCGAAATTATACATTAACTCATCCCTACTGTGAGCTGTCAAAATTATCATCCTAAATTTGACAAAGTATAGTCATGAACTCATGAATAAAACGTCATGTCACATGTTTAAACTCAATATCAGAATCTAATATCCTATTTTTCTTATTTCAACTTGACAAAGATCAGCACATAACCTCATTTTCTATCCGCGGAAACAGAATATGAAATTTAAATCGACACATTCATAAATATATTTTCAAAGGCACACAACAAAGATAAACCGAGATGGCGCTAACGTAATTCAATAAGTGACAAGAGTGACAGAAATCCAATATGTGCGTGTCTTGTCACGTCAAGTCGCGTCAAGCATCCTTAGTGAAGTACTCCACTGAGGCGATTAAGTGCGTAGGTTTTTAACCGTCAATCGTAGCGGTAAAAACTATGTACTATATTTACGATTTTTGTCGCCAAATGAGGTCTTTAAAAACAATCTTAAAAATTGTAATCTGCCAGTGAACCAAAGAGTAATGTAATACTACAGGAACTATGTTCTGTCGATCTCTCAATATTAGTATAATGTGTTGTGTTATCTAAAAAAATTTTTTGTTTATTTTATATTTTCATTTTGTATTTTGTTATGTGCTATATTTTTGTGTATTTCTATTTGTAATTGTTTAGGTTAACTGCTTCATTTTTATTTTTGACGTCACCTTGTTTTCGAGGCAAAAACTGAAAACCAGCGCTGCATGTCATACATGCAGCATATGCTGAGATGCCGGCCATTTTTTTTTTCTGCTTTAATTTAGTTTGTAATTATTATAAATTTTAGAAAAGTTTAAATTATATTGTTTATTTTCATATCTGTGCGTGTTCTAAATAAATGTTTTTCTTTCTTTCTAGTAGCTTTGGCTAGCTACAGTGTTATCAATAAAAAAAAGTTTTTGTTTTTATCTTCGACGGTGTTTCAATCATTTAATTAATTACGGTCGAATTTAGACGGAATTTCAGAATCGAATTTCAGAATCCTAGTGGTTACCCACCACTAGTATTCTGAAACCTACAACCTCACCACGAAAAGGATGATAATGTTTGAGAGTTACATGTTTATTTATATTCCAGATTTCACTTAGAAATTTGGGGACATATCGCATCAGTGGATAATAGCGCTTAGAAAACATCTCTCGACATCTTGCGGTCAACGGTTGCGTATGAAATATTATAGCGCTTGAGAAATGCTTCGTAGGACGACAGTTAATTTTGAAATATGTGACGGTTTCCTGAATTTAATATTGTGACATTAGGGTGGTGAAATTATTAATCTATTATTTGAAGGGATTGTAAATCATGAAACTTAGATCCCGTTTCGTAACATAACAATTGAAATAAAACCGAATAATATTTACATATGTTACTTATATAATAACTTAACGAGCAATTCTTGTACATACATATATGTATGTTAAATATTTCGTGCATCGCGGAAACTGCTCTAACGATTTGAATGAAATTTTGTATTTAGATAAAGTTTTCTTTTTTAAAGTTTACCTATATCTCTGGTGCCTTTTCAAAAAAAAAGAAGGCGGCATTTAAAAAAATATATGACAAGAAAGCTCGACTAAATTTTTTTGTTGTCTTTTAGCAGCAAAATAGTCGAATAAGAACTGGAATATAACTAAAAACACCACAAAATTAAAGTTTATAAGGTCGAAAATCGCGTGAACCCATTTTTGAACCCAGTATTGCCTAAATGATCTATAATGATCTTCTTTTGTTTTTTCCGATTTTCTTTGGGTTTTCTCTGGGCTTTCTCTTGTTAAACTGTGAAAGGCTCCATTTGTTCCATACTCTTGTTTTTTGTTTGTACATATTCACCCCTATTAAATAATTGTTGTTGTTTAAAAACAATTTACTGCATCTCTGTACAATAACGTCATCAGTTGGAGCACGGGACCCTATAACCCGTGCTTCACCCAGGTGGAGAAACTAGGTGAAGCACGGGTCCGCACCCCTAAAACCCGTTGCAAATTAACGGATAAAGTTTTTATGAAACCTGTACGACATATTCGTGTAATACTACATTGAATTATGAACTATCAACAAACACAATTAGAGTTAGAACCAGACCAGATGTTACTCCCAGTTTGTGTAAGCCAGTATGCTCTATAATCCTTTGTTAGGTTACAAAAAAAACAATTGAAGATTATAATAATTTAAAAATGACAATTCAAAAATATATTCATACATGAAATTTTGGATATTAATGAAAAAGGTAATGACACAAGCTTGTGTAACTGGAAAGCCATTCAAATTTTTAGCATAGTTAACTTACCAGTGATCAAAAAGTTCTAAAGAGAGCTTTTGTACAAAGTTTTTTTTGCTCATCAAATATAAAAATTTTATGACACAGCGTAGTACGTGTACAAATAGTAACCAAAAAAAAATGGCTGGACACATTCCTTTGCCATGTCAATACATGGCAAAGGAATGCGTTGCAAATCAGGACATCATAACATAGCACATCATACAGTAATAGGTTTCTCGTATCGTTTAGAACCTCCGCGCACCAGTGATATTTAATCGGCTGATAGTTTGATCGTTCTAGCAATCAGTATGAAACTGTTTGTATCGCAGGGAGCGCATTTCACGATTAAAGATCGACCGATCAAACTTTCGAAAATGACTGCCAGATTCCTATTTGATCAAACTATCTACTATCGGCAATTGCATACGTGCAACGTGTGTAAAGTACGATGCCAGCGCACGCATTGCATTCAACTAAATTATCGCCCTACTATAGATCACGTCATCACGTGCGATTGTTTACTACGGCAATTATGTATTCTGTGACTACGGTAAAATGCGCGCACCACTGTAAGACTGATCTATCGACTGATAGTTTTAACGCCTAGTACTTGGGTTGTGGAGGTCTGATGGCAATCGCTTCACGTAAAATATCGAAGTTCGGCCGGGCCGTATCGTGGTTAGACTGAACGCCGACCCGAACTTAGTTGGGAAAAGGCGCGGAGGATGGGGGGTATGAAAATTCCATAATAATATACCACTTTCAAAAATGAGAAACTTGCCTGACTAATCATAGTAAACCTTTCAGTTTAGATAATGTATGAAATTAAAATCTTTTAACAGTGGTAGAAAAAGCAAACATATTATTTTTTATGACCTTTATACACGCAAAGCGAGGATGAAAACACGATTTTTTTATTTAAACAATGTCATACCTAGTTACTTTTATTAATTAATTACATTAATACCAACTATCTAAGAGAATTAGACTTGTTTTAAATGTGGTGTTCGTTTAAATAATTATATTCGGTTGATAAAGCATAGACTAAATTCATTTGGATGAAGTATCCATTAAATTCTCTAGAGATGCGCTTAGGAGAAATTTTCTGAAATTCCATCCATTAGAGTGAGAAAAGGGATAGCAAAAGTTGTGTGGTAAATATATTTATGGTCAGTTTTTTTTTTAAATTGATATCTAGGCAGTTTGCCGTAGGAACAATGCCTAACATTTTTCGGAATATAAAGTACGGAATACGGAGATACCTCGAAGGTGGGGTATCGAATCATGGAAATCATAAGTCGATTGTACCCCACCGCGTCTGTGCGTCTGTCTGTATGTCTGTCTGTTCGCATAAACTCAATAACTACGGAACGGATTTCGATACGGTTTTTACCAATAGAGGGAGTGATTCATGAAGAAGGTTTAGGTGTATGAGGTTTTCTGTAAAATGGCTGAAATATGACGATGATTGTTGAAGATGTAGGAAATTACCATGCATTTTTTTTTATTGTCATTAACGCTAAAAATACACAAATTAGTCACTACCGTGATGTTTTAGTCTTATCACCGTAAGCTATGGTAAATGTTATTTATTTTGCAGAATTTCCAAAAAGGAAACAAAACATTTATTTCTCTTAAAGACATTCCCTAAGCCGTGCAATATTTCTAATCCTGATAGAAGCTGGAACAGTGTCTTAAAATCGAATGGCCGGTCGGTGAAATCCGGACTTATGACCGGTTTAGTTATGTCCGGGCGGCCATTATACCGGACATATATAGATAGTTCGGTTGCGAGGTGTTACTGATCTCAAACGCTTTAGCGATGTAAAGCTTCCATATGTACATATTCATTTTGCTGAATATTGAAATTGGATTAGAAAATTTGAAGAAGAAGAGAGGTTATGGAGGTCATGCGTTTAGTTCTTCGAGAGTAGTAAGGACTAATGTGTATGCATTGGGGTCTGTTTCTATTTTTAATTTTAGTACAGATAGCTAAAATTTTTAAACGACATGTGTTGCAAATAAAAAAATTACGTGAAAAAAGCAACGTCAATCTAAACGCATCCAGTCCAGTATACAGAGTGTATTTGAATAAGCAACACTTACTCAAATCACTGAATGACTAGCATGCAGCTGCTATAAGAATTTTTGAAAAAAAAAAAAATATCCGTTTACATGTTATGGCGTTTGAATTTCCAGGTATTTTTACCTCGGCTCCTCATAAAAGCAGGTAGAACGTGTAAAGTTAGATTTTAAATCGTACGTATTTTTTTTTTGGAACTATTCACTTACTTATTGAGAAAATAAATAAAAACTTAAAAAAATCTAGGTACCTAAAAAATTCGAAGTTAGTTTAATTCCAAAATAAAAAAATACGTACGATTTAAAATCTTTAACTTTACACATTACACTTGCTTTTTTGAAAAACGGAGGCAAAAATACCTGGAGATTCAAATGGTCATAACTTGTAAACGGATAGTTTTTTTCAAATATTCTTTTTGTAAATGGATACTAGTCATGCCCTTTCAGTGATTTAAGTAAGTGTTCCTTTTTGAAATACACCCTGTAATGTATATCTAGACCTGTCATAGTACGTCTATCCAGTGATAGATACAGTTCAAGTTATATTGGCCAATGAAATAAACCAAAAATTTATTATGTTCGAAATTACCACCACCAGGCGATCTCTAGTTTACATAAAAAGGTATCTAAGTGTGTTAAGCTGTGTTCTAGAACTCGTAGTTAAAGCTATGATTAGTTAGGCCAACCGCGGGCTACGAGTTTTTTACCGCGCGGCAAAAACGGCTGGGGCACAATTGCGCGCCGGCAAGAGCGCCGCAGCGTCAACAACTTTGTAACAAGCTACAACTCTTGCGTCGTTTCGCCGCAGAAGATCGTAGTGCGCGCCTGGCCTGAGGGTCTAGACAGCGCTGTATAAATATCTCCTAGAATATTAAAATATTATTATTTACGGAAGGTAGGACGAGACTAGATTACGCGATGCAGGACCAGTAGTTACTACGTAGTTCGGCCTATACCCGCTACATGACACTGAGGTATATTTCTCGTATGCGAATGTCGTCCCGAACTCTTGCAATAGTTACGTGGAAAAAATATGCAAATCAGTAGTAGGTAGAAAATGTCGTTGTTTAAATAATTGATAATGTTTCTCTCACTGCCATTATATCTTATATAATTAACATAACATGTTTATCAGCAGTCTGGTTGCCATAGTACAGGCTTTGCCTAGTTTGGGATCAGACGGCCGTGAGTGAGACGTGTCAAGTTATTATTATAAGCTATACTAAATGACTGACAACTATTTAACCTACAAACTATTTACACTAAAAGAATAAATAAAACGGAGTAAAATATAAAGCCTCCATTTTACCTGTAAATGGCTCCTGTTTCGCGGGTTTCCGAACCACAGCCTGAGCGCCTGTAGCACCGTGTAACGGGGTGTGCGAATCGCCGGATAACTGAAAAAAAAAAGATTTTAGTGCAGAGTATCGAGATGGAATCGGTCGCACTGGCTGTGACAGGTCCAATGAATCCGTTATGTAGGCTGGGCTATAGTTTATTCGTAGTTTGGATTGTTACGTAAGAGAATTTAAATTCGACAATATTGGACTCGATCAACAAAGAACAGTTCTAAGTAGGCGTTACTTGTAAACGTGAAAGTAAATATAAATATGTTTCTTTGACATATTTTCATAACTAAATCTCTACCCAACCATAAAGGAATTGTAGGCAGAAGTTGCCTGGAAATTAACATATTTTGTTTTATTTATTTGTCAAAAAATTAACGCGGGACTTTACAAAACATTTAATAGACACTAAGAGCACCCTGACATTGTATAACTATTTATGAAGCGGGCATCAAACCCTGGACCGCCAACGTGGCAGGCTAGTGTACTCTGGCACGCACATTGCGTAGATCGTCAAACTTCTTATGAAAAGAGCAGCGATGGTACTTTTTGAGATTTCTCTATGACAGCTTTGACAAAATGTCGAGAGTCCGAATGATAACAGAACAAAATTACAGAAGGAAGATCATGGGATATTGGTGTGACATCGTGATAGGATATATCCTTTGGGAAACGGAAGCAATTTCCTACATACAGTTTCAAACAGAATTTTTTGCACAGATATAGGGCATGGATATATCGTTAACCGAGTGTGTGTGCTTCGGAGAGCTAACTGTTCTAGATCCCAGAAAATTGTACATATTATTATATTAAAACTGATGAAATAATTTTAACTTTTTAAATACTAATTTGACAACGGACGGCGATGTATTTAACATCAACTTCATAAATACACACAGACGTTATAATTTGTAGCGAGAAAGCGTAGTCAGCTTAGGAATTAAAGATAAGTGCTCTAAGCCGAAAAAGATAAATCATAAGAAGGCGGATAGGTGACTTAGCCGTCTATTGCATCAGCTAACGTACGTACGCCAAAATCGAATCGAAGCTTCCTTAAACTTGTTGAATAGGAAGAGAAATACCCAAGGAGATTCGGATTGTCACTTTTGATGAAAAGTGAATCCTGTACGACAATATAAATCATTTGTCACAAGCCCGGTTACTATAATCAAGAAACTATTCGTTTTGCTTACGGACGGTAAAATTCCGTTGAATATTCTACGAAAATGTTACCGTCCGTAAGCAAAATGAATCGTTCCTTAATTATAGGAACCGAGCAACAGTAGTTTGAAACAGGGAAGGCTGTCAAACCATGTGTCAAAAGCAAACTGAGCCATATAAAGCTCCTTCTGTGTTTGGTCAGAAGTACAAAGTAACTATTATCTTATCTGTGGTATGGTGGAAATGTGTCCGTGGTTTCCATAACAGTTTCTTGGCACCTGTAGCAACAATTCCTGCAAGAAATGACGTTGCCTCGGTTTGCGATAATACAATGTACGTCTTCAGCTTCGTGTGCACACTGAGCAACAGACAGCGGTGCATGAATAAAGGTGCCAAAAGAAAGTGAAGAAACGTGTAGCACTCGCACAAACTGACCATCTTGCATGCAAGCTTGTTATCTTGTATTGTATGCACATGTTTATACAAAAAAAAGGTGTGTGTCAGCTCCGACGCACGACAGGAGTTTACAATTTACTGGAGGCTCTCTCTCTCTATCTATCTCTCTCTATATCTCTCATCATTTCTAGTCGCTGTACAGTATATATATTCTAAGGAGTAAACTCCAATAAAGCATAACAAAGCGTTAAAGCGTTACGCTGTCCTCTAATCACAAAATTTTAACTCTTCATATTTTTTTCATACCGGTCGCCTTTTATGAAAATCGATTCATAAGGAGTAAATTCCAATAAATGTCGTTTGTGTTATATCTTATGACTAGCCTGGGATCTATGTATAATACGTATTTCATCATCTTCTTGCCATTTTCCCAATGTTCATAAGGGTTGGCGCAATGTGTAACATTCCATGGGTATGTAGCCGTTTTAAGACGAGAAAGAAGGAAGAAGGTAAAGGAGGTCATTCACATTTCATACAAGTTTGGGCCCAAAAGTCAAAGTGCCAGCCAGCGAAAAAAAATGTGATATTATTGTAGGGGAGATCAACCCGACCATTTTTTACTATGGCACCAAATCTCTACTATGACTCCTTCACCTGATATTTTAAGTAGAAAAATCTGGTTTTTAGGTACTTGATTAAAAATTATTTTCATATTCTGATGAAAAAAGTGGTATGTGTTGCCTAGAATTGATATTAGTATTACTTCAAACTTTTGTGAATGTTAATTCCATCATAATATTGATGATCTTGTTAAAAAAAAGCTAATCCCGACAGCGAAATTTTGTTACAATACCTACACATGTTGCCTGGTTTAGTAAGGAACTAGGAACTGCACGTACCATGATATCATTTTAGAATATTGCCGGAGGGCTTACATGTTCAGAGGTTCATACCTTGCATAAGTCAGATACCAAGCGATGCACACGATGTGTGAACAACATCCTGCAATTCATTTGCCTCCTATGTATTACATGTATAGCCGACCATTCAACGTTCTGTCAAAACCAACGTATACATAGTAGGTTTTCGCCCTCACATGACGGAATTGGATTCTACCTCGTATTATACACAAAACCCCACCTTCCAACTCTCTAACATGTGATGCTGCCAATGAGTCGCCCAATTCATTGATAAATAATCCATTCTCATTCACATGTTCGCCATAGTAGCTCCTAGTCTGTTTCAGTTGGTATATACCTAGACTAAACAATATTAAGTCCTCTTCTGTGAGTCTTGGCAGTTTACGAAAAACTGTTCTCCTGCAGTTATAATTATGTCTGTTAGCAAAATCTGACAACGTGTTGGGAACTGCTAGCCTCTCGTGTATTATTTGAACAAATGTTGGTGCTCTGGTATTATCTTCAATCAGTAGTAGGTATGCATTTAACAGGGCCACAACAATTCTGAAATAATCAATCATGTACTCCAGAAAGAGGTTAACATAAATGTTTCTTAGAAGCCGGAAATCTCTTTAAAATCCTCCGTTAACTACCTTCACCACTCATCGGGCAATAGTTACAACACTATAGAAAGCTGGGTTTCATTGGCATATTGTGTTTCAGGCATCTGTTTAGAAAAGCCGTGACTTCGTAATATCTCTGCAGCATCTCTAAAGCCCCGATCGAGTATTAAAATGTCACCTTCTCGGAAAAACCAATTAGAAACTCTGTCACCTTTATCAGTCTCGTTAGATAAAATATTATTCATGATATAGGCATCAGATGTACGAGTAACGAGTAGTGTGCGGACCAGACATATCAATGATATGACCATCACAGCAAACAATTAAAAAGGGCTTGACGAGGTTCCTATATTTATGATTACTATATGACTCTCTCTGGAAAAGGTAATTCGTGCTTTTCTAAATATATATACCTATATAAGTTCCATCTCAAATAACGATTGGCTTTCATTTCTCTAACAAACTTCCGGGATTTCCAAAAAAACACCTCCGACACAGTGAGATTTCTCCAGGCTACGTCTTGACAATTCATGTGACCGTAATCTAGGTGTAATGGCATAAAATCTTGCAAGAGGCATTCGCGACCTTTATTGACCATTCGATACCAAAAGCATACCAAAAGTAGCTTCGTTCGTTCGAAAAATTTAAGCTAGTCTCAGGTTTGAATCAGATCGGTAATAATAATCTGCGCGATATCAGTGTAGTGTTCTTCTCTGGAAGCCCAAGAATAGCTCCTCCTGTTTCCAATAGGTTCACGACACTGAATACACATTTGTTCATGCATTTTAATATAATATTAATTTTACGCGAAAAATAGCTGCGGCTGGTGTGCACAAATCCTCCGTCGGCTTTTTTACCTGCGCCTGCGGTATTGCCGCGCATTTACCGACCGTTATTTGACATAATTATAACTTTTTTTAAGCTCTAAATAGGATTTTTTTCTACACAGTCGATAAATGATGGAATTAACATTCACAAAGGTTTAATGTGATACTAGTATCAGTTGTACGGCATCATCCTTACAAAAACATACCACGTTTTTCACCAGAGGATAAAAATGATTTTTAATCAAATGCCTAAAAATCTGATTTTTCTACTTAAAATATCAGGTGAAGGAGTGGTAGTAGAGATTTGGTGCCATAGTAAAAAATGCTCGGATTGATCTCCCCTACAATAATATCACATTTTCTTTTGTTGGCCGGCACTTTGACTTTTGGGCCCAAAATGAATGACCTCCTTTGTATAAGGAAAAATGGGTAGGGACAGGAACCTAAGGTAAGAGATCCCGAAAGTCTCGGATGGAGAACAGGACTGAGACTGCAGTAGGTTGCAGAGGCCGGGGTCACGTACCCGAATGTCCTGTATTTCCAGTGACTGGGGAGGCCACTACGGCAGGAACACCAGCTGGAATGTATGTATAATATGTATTTATTAACAAAAAAATGTATTTACGTATGTTTGTCCGTGTTCCGGAACATATGGTACAAAGTATTCTTAAACAATAGCGACAAAGCGGCTTAAAATCTACCAGAATGAATGAAAGAATGTATCGCATTTATTTTATTGTGGATTTTGTACCTAAAGAATAAAAAGAAAGAAAATATTATGGGAGTAGGGGAAGAGGGGGAAGAGGGCAAAGAGAGAGGAGAGGGGGGAGAGGGAAGGGTTAGGGCCTCCGGTAACGTCACTCACGCGGCGTAAAGCAATACAAAATATCACTCTGGTCGAGCCGGCTCATTCGTGGCGAAGCACGGCTCTCGCACGAACAGATTACATTAAGTAGCTATTATAATCATTATTGTTCAGTATCAGTAAAGCTGAAGAGTTTTTGATTGTTTGTTTTGTTTAAACGCTCATATCTCTTGAACTATAGGTCAGATTTGAATAATTATTTTTGTATTGGATAGAGTATTCATAGAGGAAGGTTATAAGCTGAGTAACATCACTCTATGATCCTTAGGAGGCGAGCAGTGACCATAAACGCAAGTGAAACTGCAGGAAACGCCTAGAGTACTGATAAAGCAGAAATAGTTTAAATAAGTAGGTATTATAAATCCCTCATTCCTGAATCGAATGAAACTGGAGGTATAACTTAGCCCACGATATTGCAGTTGATGGAATTAAACTTAGCTTGTAACTACGCTTTACCTGACCAGGGTTGGCAAAGTAGAATATGAACAGATTGTGAGATAATAAATAGTCTATATTTTCCCGATATTTAAATCAAATTTAGACCTTCCTGCGGGGACATTTTATTATTAACTAGCAGTTCCCGCGCGGCGCGTGTATATATTTATATATTTTGTGCGGAACCCTCATTCCTTTTTCAAAATAAAAGTAGCCTAAGTTACTCCTTATAAGACCAACTATCTGCCACTGCAAGTCCCGTGGAAAACATACAGACTGATAGACAGACAGACTAAATATAAAAAACGGATTTTTAAGCATTGGTATCGTGCATATAACTGTATGAGCTTATAAATATTTTCACATTACAAACAGACACTTAAATAAAATTTATTTATATTCTATTTAAAAAAAAAAAACAAAGGCTATATCAATTGAATTCTACGAAGTCAGTATTTTATGTACTACTACTACTACTGAAACTCTCACTTCATATGACATGTGTTAATCTGGACTTAATGGATACAATATTTAAAGATACAGGCACCCGTATGACCTGTGACCACGATCGTTGCAATAGGGAATATGCATGTTGTTTAAATTTACTTGATTAAATTTCCCTTGAATCTATATTGTCCAGATATTATGCCTAAACAATTATTTTCTTATTTAGTTCGTGTTTAATTGCAAAAAATATTAATTAAAATATGCAAAATAAGGGCGCGAAATTCAACTTTTTGCAAAACGCTTCACCATTGGTCGAAACAAAACATGACGTGACATTCCACGTTCTGTCATTTATCGGCGCCTGTATTCGTAGTGTTACGGAGAAAGATAGGTGTTCCTGTGGTTTTTGCTCTTAGCTAGTGCAATTTAAGCATTCTAGTGATATTAGAAATCATCTAAGACAATGACTGAATGTAGTTTTGTCAAAGCACAATCGGACAATCTACCGAAAATAGGTGCATACATAAAGTGATCTTCACAACAATATAAACACGATATTGAAGATACTTCATCTCTTCTCATTAATGTACACCATTGTTTTCGTATTTTACATTATTATTTTGTACAGGAAAAAATACTGTATTGGGTGTACGTTTTATAGTGTTTTTATACTTAGGGACAAGACAATACCTATAAAATGGTTTTTTAACTTTATCCGTCGTGTATATAAATTACAATAAATAGTAATTACAACTGGAAATCGGTATAAAATTACTTCAAGTAAAATTATAAAACAAGCAATAAGCGTGGAACGTGACGTCATCCAAGGCCCGCGAAATATGGCGGCGTTCAAACAGATGAAATTTTATCGATATTTTCAATGTTATTTTGAAAATTTATTTGAACATTGCCAAGGTTATTTATATTTTTATTAGGGTAGAATGATGGAACAAGTCAATAGAAGATAAAAACAAAATACATGCATATTCCTTATTCGATCGAAATATTCCGGGCTGTCTGAAAGGTATCGTAGAAACCTTTTAATATTAAATACGATCACGATTAAGTCCTGATTTACACATCTGATTGTGTATAAAAGTTAGAAAGTTTTGTAACAAACTTGATAATAATTTTCTGTTGAAGCGTTGTTTTGGTTCCAACCTTATAATGCCATTTTATTAGAAAATGTTGGCAGCGGCGCCACACAGTAGGTACCCGCACAACTTAGTTAATGATGCCCTGGTGTATGTATTAATGCGTTTAACTAGGGCTGCCGTATTTTGTCGAGGATGTTTACTTACGAAGTGCAGAACCTTCTACCTCTATATATGTGTGAGCGATATGTCCACAACTAACTACATACTTACTAAATTCACGTACTGCACACACACTTACTAAAATTCTAAGGTATTACATCAGATTCCTAAAATTTTTTTTGTTGCTGTTCAACAAGTTGGTACCTAGGTGCATGTACTATACTAGAAAATACATCAGCAATTTTAATTCACGTTGGCCTTTCCTTTAGTTTCCTTTCTAACAAAAATTCGGACAACACAGTTATCGCCGAACATATGGATTAAGTTTAAGGATAGCAGGGAAAGTGTTTGTGGCGACTTCCACATACAGCAACAAGAAACATCTACAACCTACTAATCCTGCATCGCGCTATGAGAATTCTCGCGCCGATTAGTATATATACAACTTCCCAACATCAACCGTTGGGCCGCGGCCCGCCAGGCATGATCACCTCGCCTGGTCGGAGGATCCCCCCTTTGTGTTGGAGGGACATGAAACCCGTTCCTCCACAATGGTGACCCCGACGTGATTGGAAGCACCCTTCACGGACCAGATCAGCAGCATCATCATCGCCACCATCGTTTACACTCCTACAGCAATGAGCGGTAATCAAGTCTCAGCCAGGCACCATCCTCGGCCTCAACAGGGATACCACACGCCTGCAGCGTCCGCTCCAGCCTGGTTGCCCCTACGGACTCATCAGCGTCTAGGCACAGCACACTGCACCTACGGTCCACGTAAGAAGAGCATCTCTCTCCCGTCAACTCACTGGAACTTGCGGCACTCAGTTCCGACTCACCGGAACAGCTCACTACTGGCCCTGGCACGCTCCTTAATAGAGCATAGACAGCTGACTCATCAAGATATCGACCTCCGGTCTTGGAGGGGAGTGATGTGGCGACTTCCACATACAGCAACAAGAAACATCTACAACCTACTAATCCTGCATCGCGCTATGAGAGTTCTCGCGCCGATTAGTATATATACAACTTATCAACATCAACCGTTGGGCCGCGGCCCGCCAGTCATGATCACCTCGCCTGGTCGGAAGATCCCCCCTTTGTGTTGGAGGGACATGACACCCGTTCCTCCACATGTTAAAAATCTCTTTCTATTTTGGTATCGGCTAGTAGTTACATATTTTGTAGTAATTTAATTCGAATCTTCATCTTCGAATCATGATAATAGAAACGACAATATAGACAAAAATTTAATCATTAATTTGTGGACACATTCGGTCGTTAAGCAAAATGTTTGGCATAAAAATGATGATGGTAGCTCGTTATAATTATAATACAATTTTAAATCGAACAGAAAAATAAGTAAGCAGTTTCCGAGTCGACGGCAAACACTAGTCTAAAGATAAGAGGGAAACAAACAACCCTACCTGTATCCAAGGGAATGAGCCCGAGGCGAGTTGGGTAACAGTTCCACTCGATTTGGAACCGTTAATAAAGTTTTAACAATCGAATATCGACAACTTCGTCTCCAACGTTTTTGTCGTTATGAGTATTTCCGACTCACTGGTTTGCTAAAGTCGGAGTAATATTTAAAAATTAATTTGAAATTCTGTGGATTTCCAAATGAGAATCTTTTTTATAGATTATTTTTCAAGCTTGTTTATGAGAAAAACTTGATTCATCTGAACTCCACTCTATGCTTGGATCCTAGTTGTAAGTAAGTCACACAGTGAGCATGCCGCTGGGTACTGACTTTCTGTGTTTTGTAATTTAACCGGATTGGTGGTTTAGGCATCTCAAATGAATGAATGCTATAATAATCTTATTCTAAATCCAGTATATACTTATACAATATACTTATATTTTCCATTTTCTATTGATTTATAAATCTCATCGCACTTACAAACCGGTTGGTTGAATTCGTCTTAGAAACCCTTCACTGAAAAAGTCCGTGATCGCTTGAAAAAAAGACTGATGGGAAATCAGTTAGCTTTTATAAAATAGCATAAAAAATCGTGAGGTATTATCGCAAACCAGATGAAAGCAAATGGGGGCTGTTGTCTCTGTTTATCCTGGAGGGAGAGAAGCGTGAGCTATGCGTGTGTGTATGTGTACATTTGTGGAACATACCTAAAACCGCATAGTTCACAATGGTTTCTTCCTACTTGGTTCAGCCATCTCTCTAAGCAGCTGAGGTGCACGTTCGCTAAAGATCCTTTACAGTTGCACGGGGATATCAGTCTGAAACAGACAATATTGTAAAACATACAGACCTACTAAAGTATGTACCTTATAGGCAACAATCAAAGTGAACTTTTAGGTAATTTTGAAAGGGCTACATGGGTATTTCTTAAATCAAGTGTAAACGAAACGACTCTTGGCTAAAATTCGAACGCTTAGCCTAAAATTTGAACTCATCAATAAGGTAAAGGTATGTTATACCTTTCCCTTCCACGCGTCATACATATTCTGCAAACATTTGATCCGATACTTGAGAGCGAATCTCGTTGGGCGACCCCCAAATCGGATCTTTCGGACAAGCTACCCGAAGTTTTCTTTTTGTCAGTCCCAGCTTTTGATACTTTAGGATCAATAGTTTTTGTTACTATCACTTCATTTGTTTTAATTGGCATACTTTCCGTCTGAATATTATTCGAAACACAACTTACGTCAGGTGGTTCAATTATTTCGATTGCCATAGAACTTACTACTGTCTGCATGTTCTGCCTGGGCAGTTCATTTAAGGTCATTGCATTTCCCGGCTCTTTGTTAAGTTTGAAACAGGAAGCCATAAACTTTTTTAAATCAACCAGAGTTGTGGTGTCATCCTTCTCGTTTGCTTCATCATCCAAGATAGGGATTTTCAGTTCCTTAAGGTTTAAATTTTTTACTGCTTGTGTGGGAGCACCAAAATTCAGAGACCTTAAAGCTTTAGTTACATCTTTGCTTGTTATGATGTGTCTTATGCTATGTTCAGATTTGGATATACCAGGTTTAGTTACGTATGTATTTTTTGGGTTTTGTACAGCTCCTGGTAAAGCTATAGAGCCAGATGGTCCTGCATCATCATTTGTCTGTCCCCTAACATTATTTGCTTCAGTAGTTTCTTCAGACGTAGTTTTATCTCCATCTTCTATGCTGCTATTTTTTTCCTTGTCTTCCATTAATACTTGCCTACCATTTGTAATATTTAAAAGAAAATATAGTTAAAATAAATCTTGTATGAAGGATGCAGTGACAAATTCAATTTGACGTTTGCGTTAAATAATTTTATTTTACTATGAAACTTTTTGATGAAATATGTCGGAGGTTTTGTTATACCAAAAGTTTCGTTCATCATCTTTGAATATTTATTTACGAGCGAGTAAAGACTATGTAAATAAACTTAGTGTACTAGTATACTAAGTCTATGAGTCTACCAATACTGTGGCCTTCCTTATTATTGAAGAATTACGTAAATTAAATAAAAAAAAAGTTCAAAGTTTGATTTGATGTAATTAGTTTTTTAAAGTGTCGTGTTTGCAATAATAATAATATCCTAGGATCAATTACACATCGCTATCTAGGTCCAAGCTGAGTAGAATTTTTACTATGTATACATAGATATATTTTTTTGTAAATACATACATATTATACATAGAAAAACCTAAACTACTGCAAGTAAACATTTACGAACGACAAATATTTTCAATTACAGAGCGAGAATCGAACGCGCGACCCCCGGCGTGGCAGTCGAATGCACTACCCGTCACTACCGCCGTGCCACACAGGTCGTCGCAATGCAAAACCGCAAATGCCGAAAATACGGATGCAAAAGAGTTAGTACAATTTTTCATTAGAAGTTTTTGTCTGTTCCATATATCTGTCTGTTCATTTCTGACTGGCCTGTTGGTCTAGTGGTTGGTCATCCTGACTGCTTAGGCAGATTTCGATTCGATTTCCACCCAGGACAAATAATTGTGTGATGATCGTTTGTTCTGTCTGGGTGTAATTTTTCTATAATATACATTTAGAAATATATAAGTATGTTTATCAGCTTGCTATAGTACAGGCTCTGCCCAGTTCGGGCTCAGACGGTCGTGTGTGAGGTGTGTCAAGATATTATCATTATTTGCACGGCTCAGAAGGGTATGTACCTACATTCTAAACTAGTAAAAATACAAATATGTAATTAGCGCACAAACCGACAAAATAGCAAATCTAAAATAATATTTCAGAGTACCTTATTTATAGTGCCGATATGGTATTAAAGGAAAGTGAGTAAAGAAACCCGGCAGTGAAGCAATGCTTGCATTGGTTTTTGCCGAGTGAGTGAGGTTACCGGAGGCTATAACTCTTTCCTCCCCCATCTCTCCCTCTTCCACCCTTCCCCTCCCACCTTAAAGGCTGGCAACGCTCTAGTTGTGACTCTTGAGTTGCAGGTGCCCATGGGCGGCGGTAGTCATTTACCATCAGGAGACCTGTCTGCTCGTTTGCCCCCTTAACCATAAAAAAGTAGCTCTCCTTTTTTTTTTGTAAAATCCGTACTTATTTTGTATTATATATTTTAAAATCAACCAGTTTGAAAAAAATGAAGACTTAATATGCATAGGTAAAAAAGATACAATTTGATTACAATTTGAGCCACTTTGATTTAAGCGTTGTAGTAAAAACCCTTTTTGTTTCGAGATATATCGATACGACATGATATATATATATATATATATATATATATATATATATATATATGTAACTGTTTGTACTACAGCGACTATACTTGTTTTGCTTTAAAAGAGGTAATGCTTCCCGATAACATTCTACAGAGACAAAAGAAGATCATATTTTGAAAGGAGGTGGAGGTAGGGCCTTCCAAAATATGATCTTCTATGAACTTATATTAAGTTAGCAGTGGTTACAGTGGAAAAACCGGGAGGAGGCGGAGATGTTTACCTTTATTTTTTAAGAGATATTGGCATGATTTGGGAAAGACCTTAGGTTTTCTCAAAGCTTTAACCTTGATTGGCAATGGTCTACGACGAAGAAAATCTGAATGGTTGCGTAATTATCTGTTTCGCCGACTAGATGTAATAATAAAGAATTATGTTCTGTGGTGCAATACAACAGTTGGTGCACCACAGGGTAGCTTTTTATTTCCGTTGCGTTTCATTTTTTTTAACATTCGATATCCAAAATTGTTGCGCAAGTCTATATACAGGTACTTTTCTATCTGAGGAATTACTACACTAAATACAGATTAGCAGTGGATCTGCAAATTAAGCAAGAATTGTAGGCTTCATACTAAATTCATCCAAAACTAGATTACTTAATTGTGTATAGATAGGCCTAGATTAATTGCCTAATAAGATTGATTGATCACAATTGTCTCGAGTTGAACTTGACGGGTCTATTTTACAAATTAGAGACAATGTTCAGAACTTATGGGGTATTTTCCACAAAACGTTTTCTCGGAGTTCCCAATTCTAAGAAACTAGTCGGTACCTTTTTGTATCTGAGACCACACAGATGCAAAAAGGTTTCGACAATAAAAGCCACGGAATTTCCTTTCCGATTTCTTCAAATAACGTTTGCATAATGCCTTCTTCTTTTTGAACTAGACTACGTCGATGTCTGTTATCCTGGTCTCACTGAGCAGCAATTTAATAGGGTTGAGCATATCATGTCTTTTAATATTTGTTTTTTTTTTTATGGTATAGGGGGCAAACGAGCAGACGGGTCACCTGATCTTAAATGACTACCGCCGCCCATGGGCACCTGTAACTCGAGAGTCACAAGTGCGTTGCCGCCCTTTAAGGTGGGAATATCGGAAGAGGGGGAGAGGGGTGAGAGCGGGAAGACGTGAGAGGGGGATTAGAGGGGGTGTGACTCTCGAGTTACAGGTGACCATGGGCGGCGGTTGTCATTTACCATCAGGTGACCCGTCAGCTCGTTTGCCCCCTATACCATAAAAAAAAAAAGGAATTTGTAACAAAAAAATTTACGAACTGCGATTTTCTTCCGGTTTACAAATGCGAATTCACTTTTTATATTAAAGCTAGACTTCACACTCTTCTTTCAGCAATTACTTTACGAGTGTGCTGTGGAAGCTACATAAAAATATGTAAATATGTAGGTCACCAAATATCGACGAAAAGGGAAGATACTATCGCGCGGCGATAACACTGCACATTAGTATCTTAATATTACTAAAATATATTTAACTAAAACGATCTAAACTTAATTGTTTAAGTCATTCATCAGTAGAATAGCACCCAACCCGATGAATAAAATTTTAATATTAAGCAAATAACCCTCTAGTTACATAAGAAATCTACAGCTTATATAGAGAAATTGTGGATCCAATTAAAAAAAAATTATTGAAATTGATTCACAAATGGCGAATATCGCGTAACATACACAAAGTGGAATTGAAAACGTTCTTCTTTTGAAGTTGGTTAAATAGAGGAAATAGGCGTTACGAAGAAGTCTTTTCACTAGGCTTTCTCCCTTCGTCCTGTCTTCGTAATCAAATTAGAAATTTTGTTGTATACACTGCTTTGTGAGTAAACTTCATTTTGAATAGAATGTTCAAATAAACGACTTGCATTAATTCTAAAACCGCACTAAACCTGAGCTTACGTTTAAATAAAATCCTCAAACAATTCAGAAGGTAGCTGGATTGTAGTGCCCATGTGGTCAGTCCACTGTACGCCAGTTTTGCGGTTCACCTAATCCTAGTGCACTGGGTTACCCGGTACTTTAAGTATATGTCCTATTTATTATATTGTACGAGTATACTAGCTGTGCCCGGGCGGCTTATAACCTTATAACACCATCTATGTGACAGTGAAACTTCCTTGGAAATCGGTTAACCTGTTCCGGAGATGTTGGATAGACATTTTAAAAATTGATTTTTTAGTGTAAGTACTGCACTGGGTCTGGATCAAATTTATCATAGATATAGTCTGGAATGGCACATAGGCTATTTTTACACCGGAAAAATTTACGGTTTCCGTAGGAGTTCTATAAGTCGCGGGCAACAGCAGTAGCAGTAGCCATTAATTATAAAAAAGCCTATATAATTATTAGTTTTATTTTGAAAAGCTAACAGTAGTACAAGACAAACGCATGGTATAAATAAAGCATTAAGTTGATAAAATAAGTTGTGTAATGTATCTAAAAGGTTTTTTATTTTCAAAATTAAAACAAGAGAATTGAAAAAATGTTTTAACTTTTAATGTTAAAAATATAAAAAAAATACTTATCAAGTACAACTTTAACAGTACTGAGGTACAAGTAGGCGGCGTTACTAATTACTCTATCAACTACAAAGTTTAAAGGTAAACTCGAAGTTTCTATTGGTCTTTCATAATTAAATATTACATGGCACTTGTAAAACTACTTCGCAATCAAATCGACTCTAATTAATTGCCAAACTTTACAGTCAATGCTCTTAACAGTGTTGCTTTGATAAAATCTATTTATACCAATTTGCATTTACCATCGAAACTTTGCTTACAATCAAATAAAAGCTTTGTTCCTTGCACTTTAAAGTTAGTTTTTGAATTTATTTTTTTATTTTTTCTTGCACTGTTGCATCGGTAAGTTGGTTTTCCATTTCCATTGTATTGCTGTCGTAAAAAATGTTGCTTTAATGAAAATTAAGGTGTAATACTTGAAAAAGGTTGAGGTTTTATAGCTTGTCGTAATTAATTTTGTTACAAATTTTAAGTGCTTTTTCAGACGTATTTATTTGAAAATTGAATTGTAAAAACACGAATTTGTCGCCTAACTTAAGTACAGAAGACAGGCATAGACAAGATGCAGGATAGTAAATTTATTTACTTTTATTTCTGATGTTAGGTTTATGGTTTAGAACTGTTTGTTGGCAATGGAAACAAGTAAACAGTCTTTTATTATTATTTGTGATTTATTTATATTTTATTTTTATAAGTACTAGCCAATAATGCTTTCTACAACGATGAGTGTTGACTAATCATTTTATATTCTCTTGGTTGTGGTAATATAGATTCTTTGTAGCTTAAGTACATATTTGAAAATGGCCGACTGATGACTTTAGAAATTTCCTATGTACCTATGTCAAAATAATTTTAGTACCTTTCGTAAAATAATTTAAAACATGGTATGTATAGCTAATACATTTTAGTACACACAGGTACTTGGAAAACGAACGCAGGTTTCCGAGCACCGCTTCGTCGCCTCGTTAAGACTCACAACACACATTTTATTGAAATCGAAATGTTTGATCTTTAAAAGACGGATTATAATCGAAATTTTGTGTGCTGTTTGATTAGTGACAAGGTGGCACCCTTAGACCTCTCCATAATCATAATCTGACCATCTTCTTACTTTTATATTGTCCGCAAACAATAGTGTGGGTTTTATGTTTACCAATTTAAGACTACTGTGCTAACTAAATTTACTATACCGCTATAACATGTAGGTAACTGTTTTTTGTTAAAAATAAATAAATCCTTTTCTTTATTTAATTTGACTTCAATGACATGATCATATTGAAGCAGTCCAAATATGAATCTATTATAAAAGTTTTGAAGTCGCTCCAGTTTATCTAATTGGTTTTCGATGAGGTCTGGACAGCTGGCATCCGCATAGTCAAGAATTGGAATAGTGAATTTGCAAGGGCAGTTTTGGTGGCAGTTGGCAGGAAATTTCTCAATCGCTTTAAATAACCCGTAGAAGCAAATAGCTTACGACTTATTTCCTGCACTTGATGAGACCAGGATAGTTCTGAGTCGATAAGTAATCCTAAATTCTTATCTTTATTACTAAAGGGATACTGATAGAGCCATGGAAAGTAATCGGAGGAACGTGAGATCACATTTTTTTATTTAAAAACTACAATAAATGTAATTAAAATGATTAAAAACGGCTTCAATTAACTATTCATAGATCTGTTCAGCCATTCGAAGATCATCAGCTCTTTTCTAATATTGAAAGGGGTTGTTGATTCTTCAATTAGTAGGTGGGCGCGTGAGATAGGATCATGCGGTCCCCCTTCTGATTTGAGGAAACAGACGTGAAACCACTTCAACGAGTACGCAGTGTGATCCATAAAGAATTATAACACGTGCACGTTTGCGCATCGAACATTCACACAGCTATGATCATGTGACGTCACGTCATTAACCGATGAACAAGCTGACAGCTGTCAGTCGGTATCATAATATGTCTTACCTATATACTTACACTACTCTATGGAGCTCTGTAAGTTTATCGGTTAGTAACGTAACCGAACTCATTTGGCAAATGCGAGTGTTTTAGAGGGAAATAAAATTTTTTTTTTTCGATTTTTTCTTTTCAATAAGTTTTTTGACGTGATAACGTCTTTTAAATCTATGAACGCCGGCTGCACGTACGAAAAAGCATGACTCATTGTCACGTTTCGCCGGAGCCGAGCGTGCAAGCGGGAGCGCGCAACAAGCGATAGAGAGGCACGATCGGCCTAAGCGATCGGCTTGTGAAGCATCTATCTCTCTTCCACTGTTTTCTTATGACGTTATCACGTAAAATTATCTTCCGTACTTTACAGACAACCAATTTTTTTTAAAGATTTTTTTCTTGAGTTAGGTTCTAGTAGTTAATAAGGGCCTAGCTATAAATTTAAAGCTGTGCCAAATATTCCTGTATGTATTCAACACTATATATTTATCTGTACTAACAATAACAACGCCATCTCTATATCGATATTATCGTCTCGCATCGTCACCCCAACTCGAGGCTTAATTATAAGGGCTATTAATATTCATAGATTTATAATTATTACTAAGAAAATGACGTATAATAGGATAACGTACGCGTAAGCTTAATTAAAAGCTGAGTGAGGAATAAACGTAATGAAGATTGGAATTGCATATTATTTTTGTGCTTAATATGGGTTATGTGTTACATAGGCAAATATAAAAATACTGATGTGTATTTTTTTTCTACTTCTCGCGCTACTCTTGCCGCGTTGCGTTTCCTCTGGTTAGTTTTATCGTGCCACAGCCATACTTCGGTACGAATGGGCCGGCTCGACCGGAATAATACCACGGCCTCACAGAAAACTGGCGTGCAATGCGTGCGTTGTGTTCCACTGAGTGAGTGAAGTTATCGGAGGCCCTAACCTCCACCTCCCTCCTTCTCTACTCCCCCCCTCCTATCAGGCGACGCATCTGCTCGGTTGACCCTATCCCATAAAAAAACGTATTGTTTAGAAAGAGTGTGTTTCTGGATTCCATTAGAGTAGTGTACAATATCTGGCATATATATATATATATATATATATATATATATATATATATATACATATATACAAGAATTGCTCATTTAAAGGTATTAGATTCTTAATCGAAATGAATAAGTGCAAGAATAGTCCTAAACGACGAATTTGTTTTGAAAATGATATCCTTTCTAACCGTAACAGGAACACGATTTCTAATTAATCTATGTCGTCCAATCTGATAAATCAGCAGCGTTTGCGACGCGGGTAAAACTGAGGCTCGCAAGTGTATGTCGGCTGTAATTACAAATTAGTGCACACCGTAACGTGTTCTGTCAAAATAGCAACCAGCTGTGACGAGAAGATTGGAATTGCATATTATTTTTGTGCTTAATATGGGTTATGTGTTACATAGGCAAATATAAAAATACTGATGTGTATTTTTTTTCTACTTCTCGCGCTACTCTTGCCGCGTTGCGTTTCCTCTGGTTAGTTTTATTGTGCCACAGCCATACTTCGGTACGAATGGGCCGGCTCGACCGGAATAATACCACGTCCTCACAGAAAACTGGCGTGCAATGCGTGCGTTGTGTTCCACTGAGTGAGTGAAGTTATCGGAGGCCCTAACCTCCACCTCCCTCCTTCCCTACTCCCCCCCTCCTATCAGGCGACGCATCTGCTCGGTTGACCCTATCCCATAAAAAAACGTATTGTTTAGAAAGAGTGTGTTTCTGGATTCCATTAGAGTAGTGTACAATATCTGGCATTTACTTCCTTATTGCCCAAACCACAATCATCATCTGCTGCCGATACTCTTTGGGTTTGTGACGATGAAAATCTCTGTAATAAATGTTAGCTTGTAGCGGGCAACCCTCATTCATATTAAATATTATTACTCGAGTCATTCATTCAATCGATCATTGAATCGATCATCAACCGCTCTTTTACTCAATACATTTTAGTTTTTGTAAGTACAAGATGTAACTATATTATTAGAAGTATGTAACAGTTGATCGATTACGGAAAGGAAATAATTAAATATATTTGTTTGATTTACGTGTGGAGAAGGTTCTTATTTACCAAACCCTGTCTTGAGGTACAGATAATATAAATTACTGAACGCGAGCGGATGGATCAGTAGACTTTGATTCACACGGTCTAGTATAGTTTTCCACCTAGTCAAGCCGTTATCATGATCGGCAACGGACAGAGACAATGAGTCTGTAGAGCTGTGGGCAAAAGAACCACTGTTAAAAACCGACTAGGTTACCTGAAGTCGGCTGGAGAGGAAGCCCATCACAGAACTAACGAGTCAGAGAAGATTTTTCGCGTTTCTAGAGAGCGTCTCTGCCGTATAGTGCGCTGGTGGCCAATAGAGGATTATGTGCTTTCATACTCAAAAACCGTGTTTTCTAGCAAATAGGCTAATGTCGGAGACACCCCGTGCCTTTACTCAGTTTGATTACAAGTAATGAAATCACTTCGTTAAGTTTGGAAGGTTTCAACAAAAAAGGCTTAATCTGTATTAGTTTTTTTTAGAAATGAATGCTGCGGGTAGTTTTTGCCACAATAGTGCGTTGCCAAAAATATTTTTTATTGAATTAAAAAACTGGACCTTTATAAATCATATTTAGACATATTAATTGAACGAGAATCACATATTTAATTATTCAATTATAAAACTCATTAATTATTTTCTTCCAGTCAACGGTTTTTGTATGACATTGGCCGTTGGATTTTCATGAATTATTTCATACTGAAAAATAATTATTTTACGTAAAATTTCGGGTAATAATTAAAGCCCACTTTCGCGTTTTCTTCTATGAAGTAAGCGAAATATTTTAATTAGGTTGACCGAAGTGCCTACTGCGGTAAAGCGGCGCATGGACCTGTGGTCGTGGTTATGTTCGAGTAAAACATGAATAAAAACAATACAGTATAGTCGAATTAATAATATATTTATTGTACCTCTTTGCGAATAGACCACATCTTTCCATTGTGTTTCCGACAGTTCAATGTAAGCTCCAATGCAAATTATCAATGAAAAACGTGAATAATGTCATAAGTAATATTCAGTAGAATTTACAGCGTATTCAGACAAAATATATGTACACGTATATTTTGTTTTTCACATGTACATAAATTGCTTTCAACAATGTGTTTTAGTCAGGTAGATGGCCTGCCTGTCCTAGTTAATAAACAAACAAATGACAGCCAATACTCACACACAGTAGAGTCCCGTCTTAAATAATCACAATTTCATGTCATTATTTTTTTAACCGCACTTCATTTGAGGGATAAATGTTAAGCAGAATACTTTTTTGAAGTTGGAAGTTATTGTAAGTGGTTTTTTTTATGTATGTATTACGATGTTAAGTTTTAATTTATACAGATATAACCAGATGAAGTATGCTCTCATCTTTGCGTTTTGGAGCCTATGTTACTAATATATACAATTATGTTAGTCTATTGTTAGTCATATAAATTTGGACATGTTTATACTCATAAATGTTTTGTATCTAAATGCTACCGTTTAATATATATTAAAAGAAATATCATTTAAAAACTAGCAATGTCTTTTAACCAATAGGGTCTTAAGTCTTTGCAAACCAGTATATTCCATCAGGCCTCAGTGAATAGGCGTAAAGCAGTAACTGTAGGTTACAACAAGTAGTAAAACTGAGTGCAGCAAAACAGATTTGTGCAGCTATTTTCGTTTTGGTTCTATAGAAAATTAATTCACTGACTGTGTATGACATAATGCGGTCCTCGTCACAGCTGGTTGCTCTTTTGACAGAACACGTTACGGTGTGCACTAATTTGTAATTACAGCCGACATACACTTGCGAGCCTCAGTTTTACCCGCGTCGCAAACGCTGCTGATTTATCAGATTGGACGACATAGATTAATTAGAAATCGTGTTCCTGTTACGGTTAGAAAGGATATCATTTTCAAAACAAATTCGTCGTTTAGGACTATTCTTGCACTTATTCATTTCGATTAAGAATTTATCTAATACCTTTAAAAGAGCAATTCTTGTATATATGTATATATATATATATATATATATATTTATTATATATATGTATATGACTGCACGGATGGCGCAATGGTTTAAGTGGTCACCTCGCCACTACGCCGCGCCGAGTGTTGTGGGTTCAAATCCCACACGGGACAAAAATTCGTGTGATCCACAAATAGTTGTCCCGAGTCTGGGTGTCCTTTGTGTCCGTTGTTTGAATGTTTGTGAAGCCCCCCGCGACACAGGAATATTCCTAATGCGGGAGTTGTCTTTAAAAAAAAACAATAATAATAATAATAATAAAAAATATATATGTATATATATATATATATGTATATATATTTATTTTTTTTGCAGCCGTTTCGCGGACAAAATTTAATCCAAATTCCCTCCCCCCTCAAGTCCAGTCACAGAAGTTGTAAAAAGTCCCCATCTTCCTCCCTGTAACTCTCTTGGTCTTCTAGAGGCAGATAAAGCTGAAATAGAGATGCTTATACCCCAACTGCGCAATGACTGCGCTGTAGGCTGGGATGGAATTTCACCTTTAGTGATTAAACAAAGTCGGGAAACATTGATACCTCCATTGACCCATATAATAAATGTCTGAGACAAGGCATATTTCCGGATGCGTTAAAAAAGGCAATTGTTCACCCAATTTTATAAGGCTGGAAATAGAAACTGTGTTAATATCTACAGGACCATTTCAGTCTTAACCGCATTCTATAAGGTCTTTGAAAGGGTTCTTGGCAACCGCCTAAAGAATTTTCTTGAGAAAGATGATATCATCTCAAAGAATCAGTACGGTTTCCGCACAGGTATGTCTGCTGAAGATGCAGTCCTGAACTTAACGCAGTCTGTTGCTGAGAACCTGGACAACAGAACCAAATGTCTAGGTATCTTTTTAGACCAAACTTATATCAAAATTCGAGCTTGTAGGCGTAAGAGGAATTGCTCTAGATGTTTTTAAAAATTATCTTTGTAATCGTACCCAGCGAGTTAAGATTGAAGGATACCTGAGTGATGAAAAACCAGTCTCCTACGGCGTTCCCCAGGGAAGTGTGGGCCCCATTTTGTTTCAAATTTATGTGAAGGACCTATGCAACATGACACTGACAAAGACTAAAATGTTTGCATACGCGGATGATACTGCTTTAACAGTCTCTGGTCCTACCTGGAATAGTGTCAAAGTAGCGCGGAATTTGCATTAGCAAAAATAATAAAATGGCTCAATATAAATCTTACATTAAATGTACAGCAAACATCTTTTATCCCTTTTTCACTACTTAAAAATGCTTCACCAGGCCCCTCGTTCTCTGTAATACCACATATATGCCCCCAACTACAAGCTGCATTTTCTTGCCCAAGCCTCACTAGATCGGAGGATGTACGGTATTTAGAAGTCCAAATTGACACAGCACTACGATGGGACAAACCATCTAGAAGTTCTCACCACCAGAACTATGAGACTGGTCCACATTTCCAAGTCACTCAGATCTTCAGCAAACCCTGACACTCTTAGGATGGTCTTTAGCTCGCTGTGTCAATCAATTATAGGGTATTGCATCTCCGTTTGGGGAGGAGCTAATAAAACCAATTTCTTGGTTGTGGAGAGAGCTCAGAGAGCTATCCTTAAAGTTATGTCTCGAAAATCTTTCCACTATCCAACAACTACTTTAACTACTTTATACTACGAGTGTAAGGTCCTAACGGTCCGACAGCTTTATATCCTCCGGTCCATTCTTAGGAGGCACACTAGCGTCTCTCCCTCTAATCCCAACAAACGGACGAATTTTCCTAAAGGCACTCGGCACAGAACTACCTTCGCTAAGCATCAGTTTTATTTAATTTAAGCGAGTTAATTCTTTTGAAACGATCCAGAGGAATCGTATCGCACAGTTTATGTCCAGAGTTGACCGATGTGAGAATGTTATTATAACAAGTCTGTCAGAAAGAATCCTTACGTCATGCATGTACAAGCATTGGATCAAAACGACAGCCTAATTGTTTATTTGTATTTTTTTTGGTTTTTGTATTTTGTTGTTTCGATTGTCTTTTATGTAATACCCTATGAATCTTGTGTTCGAAATAAAGATTTATTATTATTATTATATTTTAAAAACAGGTCCACAAAAAGCTCAACATTATGGACTTAAATAGTAACCAATTAAAATCAAAACTAACGGAGTGGCTTCTCTGACAAGACTATTCTCAAACAGAGTCCCTTCTAACATACATCGCCTAACATTATACCAATCATACGTCATACACACACCCGCGCACATACACACACACACACACACACACACACGCACGCATGCACACGCACGCACACGCACACACACATATACACACATACACACACACATACACACACACACACATATACACACACATACACACACACATACACACATACACACACACATACACACACATACACACACACATACACACACACACACACACACACACACACACACACGCACACACACTAAAATAAGCCAAACACTATCTTTTATCATAGCAATGGTATGGCTGCCTTCTGTTTGAAGGCGGCCAAACTCTGCCAGAGTTCTCGGGGACTTCCTTCCCAGGGTATATACGAGTCCCTTGCGATAGACTCACTTGTGATGGAACACCGTGTGGTTTTAGTCGGTTCAATTCCGACATACCACTTCACCAATAGCCATAGTGGAACACCTGATGGAAAGTGACGATGAAGACAAAGATGGTCCACGTCTATCTAAGAGAAACCTATTCACTCTACTACACTGTTGAACGCTTCTGAATTATAATTGATTCGAAATTGATAAACTCAATACTACGTAAGCATACAGAAGCCAGGGGCGGGGGGGGGGGGGAGCAGCTACTTCCCCTGCCCCCCCTCGGTACGCTCACGGGTGATGTCAAGCCCTGTTATTTCGTTTTGACGTTTGGTAAAAAGATACTGGTTTGATTTGACAGTCATGTACCCTATTCGCTGAGCTGCCTTTACTATAGCTATAGCATCCTACAAAATTAAAATTACCTGTTAGATAGGTACCAAATTAGAACGGTTGGATTTGAAATTGACAAAAAAAAACTCTCAGACTCTTATACGTAAGTATTTTTTTCACTTCTGGCGTGCAGAAGTGAAAAAAATACTTACATATAAATAAACACACACACATCTGTAGTATACGTATTTGAGCGTGACGGTCACGCGCTTTCGGTGCTTTTTCCCTATTCCAAAAGTGCCCAGCAGTGCCTAAAGAAGTTTTCACTTCATAAAAAAACAAATGCAGTCAAGGCAGTTTCCCGCACGACGCGACGGAGTGATGCGACATTTTGTGTTTTGATTCCATTCCGGTAGATTATACACACCCTGTTTACCAAGCATTAAGTGGCTTCTCCATTGATGTTACAGTACCTCCATAGCTTTTATCTATCTGGAAGTAGTTAAAGCAAGTAATACCCCTTTTTTTATACGAAAGGAGATTTTGACATTGAACTTCACGATTAATCCGATGTACAACAAGATGGATGTGATATAGAAACTGGCCTACAAACTCGTCACTTATAATTTGTATTGCTTAGAATTATGTATATACATAAGTCTAGGAAATGCTACTGAATCTGTAAGAGATTTTCTCCACATTCTCCAAAGGTTTAGTATCAATTACACTACAAAATGGAAATATAATTCCAATAGACGAGCAACGGCTGAATTCTTTACAACTATATATTACGATTGACCTTGAGTTTGTCAGCTGCTTTATAGTATTATCTTGGGAGGCGTTTTGAGAACCTAGAACGTTCTTAAATAAACAGACTGGCATTTTTTTTCATGTCGCAAGTTCTTAATCCCATTCCTTGTATTCTTCTTTATGCTATGACTATCCTTTTTGCCAGAGTCTTAATATTATTCAACTACTTTTTTCTGTACTTGCTCGTAACAAACTTTTCAGGTTAAGAGATCTGACAAACAAAATTACAATGACCGCATCATGTAGACGAGTGTTTTAATTTTCATTTATAACTTGGTTGACACAGTCACGGAGGCTTTCGGGTTTACATAACCAAGAAGTATACAATATTTAACTATCAATTCAATCCAGTAGTTCTGTAGAAAGATTCTACAAAACATACCGTTTCGACGTTAAATGTAAATCCTACTAATATTATAAACGTGGATGTTTATGAGGATGTATGGATGTGTGGATGTGTGGATGTATGGATGTATGGATGTTTGTTACTCTTTCACGCCAAAACTACTGAACCGATTGCAATGAAACTTGGTATGTAGATAGCTGGAGGCCTGGATTAACATATAGGCTTTATCCCTACTTACTACTACTTTTTATCCCGATATTCCCACGGGATCGGGACTTACGCGGGTGAAACCGCGGGGCGCTGCTAGTGTATAATATTACAACTTGTGACGTTGCTATCGTTAAATCATTAACTATAATGTTTGGTTTTACAGTTACTATTAATTAAATTACTTAAAGTTTTATTTCATGAGGTCTGTTAATTTTTTCTTTTAAATATTGAAAACTCGCATTACGCCAGAAATAAGTATTAATTTGGCTTTTATATTATTTTGATAATACCTTTGGTTTACATTAAGACCTTATTTAGTTTTTTGGGAAAAACAAACAGCGAAAACCTTTTTAGTTAGTTTTTATGGATTTTCTTAATAACTGAGTGAATAGTTCCAAAAAGAAAATGTACTATTTAAAATCTTTAACTTTACACATTAAACCTGCTTTTATGAGAAATGGAGGTTACCTGCCAATTCAAACGTTAATAACTCGTAAACGGATAGTTTTTTTCAAAAATTCTTTTTGCAACCGCATGCTAGAGTAGAAACTTAAATTGGTATTTTTCATATTGCTTTCAACTTCTAAATTTCCGAGTGCCAGTTAACATAACTACGACTATGAATATATGCTAATAACACGTCACTTCCGTTTAATGTATGCTATTAATATTAATGGTGCTTGATTTATGTCTGAATTTAGTGTAAACTAGCAAGGTTCGCTACGTCATTCACGTGGAATTTAGCAGAGTATAAGCAATAATATGCCAATTCACTCAATAATAGGCAATAATAGGTAAGTAGTTTTAAGTATTCTCTTAACAAAACTAATACTATAATATTCCTAAAAAGGGAGATTGTTTAGAGTGTGGAAGGTTAAGGATATATTCATGCTGTTCTTGTTTTTCTCGGTGTCCAGCATTCCTCTTTTCCAAGCTGATTTTTTTTTTCGGAGTCCGCTCGTGATCACTATCGAAACGTCGGGTAACCAAAAAGGTCTTGTATTTTTCTTTTATAGATTATTGCGATTACGCCAGGAGTTACATACCTAATATGCTTTTTTCTTGGATATTCTTTTTTGCTTCTAAATATAAATTTCTTTTTGCGTTGGAAATGAGTGCAAGCTGGCTGTAAAATACTTTTGTACAATACTGAGAAGTTGTACCTGTGTGTGTCTTTGATAAATGTCCTGCAGAAATCTCAAGAAACCGACCATTAAAGTCACAAAAAATGTAAAAAATTAATAACTTTGGCTTTGATTATTTTCATTTTATGGATAACAATTTTCAAGGGTGTAAGTGAAACGCTCCCGAAAACGAAGACAGGTGATAGTGCTGGTAATGGTACCTTTGATGGTAGGTCAGAAAAAAATTGATCCTATTTTTTTATGAAATTATCGTTACATTTAACTGTACTCAAATTCAAATTCAAATTCAATTCAAATTCAAAAAATCTTTATTTCATAAAATTGACCATCAATTATTCGAAATCGTCGATTTAATAAATAATTATTATAATTAAAAATTATAGATCAACACACAGAGTCACCGCAACAATAGTTTGCTTCGTCAAATGTAAAATGATTAAAGAAAACAAAATGGATAACATAATATCACATCTGCCTGTTTCGATCAATAACCGCCCGTTTCCAAATGGTTGAGCCTTGTGAGAAGAAATAGGGCAAACAAACTCACGGCCACTACTAACATGATGGAGGGTGAAAAATGCTAAAAATAAAATAAAATAAAAATTCTTAGGGATTGATTTTTTTTTGACCCATTATCAAAGGTGCTATCGTCTGTCTTCAATTCTCTCTTTCTTTCTAAAATTTCTTAGTTGTATTCCACTATACCTACTGAACGGATTTCATGCGGTTTTCACCAATAGATAGAGCGATTCATGAGGAAAGTTTAGGTATATAATTTTCAAAGGTTTTGCGTAAATTGGTTGAAATATTATAAATATTTACAGATTTCTAAATATCATTACTACATACACACACAGTTTCATATATACACACAAAGACACATACTTATATCATGTTTAAAGATTACATATATTATCATATTATTGCGTACCGTGTCTTTTTATCTACCAACCTTTTGTAGAACGCCATACTGTACCCTTTATGGGTGTAAAATAGTGAGGTAAATAAATTTTAATGGAATCTGATTCACACAGTAGGTACAACTTTTCCAATCATGTGCTACAGACTTTACAATTATTTGTAGTTGAATATAGTCGCCAGTGTACAACTAGCCTAAACTAGCTCTAATTGCAGTCGGAAAGTATTATCATTTTATTAATACGTGAAGAGAATACTTTGTATCACCACTCACGAAAGTTTTTATTTTAACATAAGCAATATTCACCCAATTTTCCCATCTCAGTTCCCAAAGTGTTGGTTTGAAAACAATATTGTCCCCTGTTATGTAAGTGGGATCAATATAACACTTCTCTGCCAACCGCTTCAGTGGTATAGGCGTGAGTATAACCGCCGTCAATGTTTAATCTGCAAAATTCTCTAGCCTAGTGGGTCTGACACTTTTGAGAAAATTTCGCGAACGTAGTAACATGAATTTTAGAATATTTACAGTTTATATATAGAAGAAGTGCAGAAAGCTAACATTTTTAAACAATATGTCTTACAACTATAAAAATTACGTAAAAACGGCTTAAAGATATTGGAGACGTCCAGTATATGTGATTACCTGTCATGGTAAGTAAGTCTATACAATGACGGCTCAAGTTATACTGGACAACGAAAAAACCATTCGTATTCCACATTCCCATGACAGTGTAGAAAGCACCGTTTACCCGTGGTCCCAGTAGGTCAACCCAGTACCGGGTCCAGCGGTAATTTTAATTTTCCACGGCACTAGTAATTTTCCCCTGTACTTCTGACTATACTGAGCCCAGGGCATTTGTGGTTCACAAAAATATTGATTAAAAATTTTAGTTTTCTACACTTTTTCTAATTATAAATTTTAAGAATTCCAAATATGACGATCCTCCGTGCGCGATATTTGCTTTAAAAAGGGTACAAAGAATTCTCTTCTCGTAATAATATAATGATAACAACAGTACATACAGCTTTTTATCACACCGATGAGTCTGATTAAAATAAGGGTAAAGTAAGGGTATCTATATAAATCAAGGTTTGTATGTTTGTTCTCTATGCGTTGCGTGTGACACCATTGATCAGATTGTGACGAAACTTTCCGAGACGAAACCGCCAGGGTTCCTGGCCCAAAAAACTATATATAAGAAAAGAAAAAATGCCATTGCAACGCATACCGGGTGCAGCTAGTTTTTTTTTTAAATATAGTCGCATTTTTAATCTTATATTAATTTTCTGTATGTAGCGTCTACTAATTCTTCTATCCTTAGCGTCTACTAATTCTTCTATCTTTGGCTTCTACCAATTCTTCTATCCTAAATATTATCGTCTTCGTATGTTACGTTTCTATTATATTCAAAAAATAATCGTGTTCCATGAAGAAAGCCGCAAAGCTCATTCAAAATTTTAAATCGACAACGTCACGAGAACAATATACGTCAAATTTAAGTACGTACATTGTGCAAAAGAATATTGGTAGCTAGTATGTGATCTGAAAACTACAGCATTATACGCATAGGCAATTGAGGCGATTCTCTTTTATGCGCCCCCAGCGGAATATAAGCAAATACTCGGGTGCGCATGCAATCAAACGATATGGCAGGACATTTTCAAATTTGAATATCGGTACGGTCCATTTGTAATGGCTTAAACTGGTCAGATTACCGTTCCATTATACTGTAATCAAAGCCTGACGCAGTAAACTATACTATTCTGTCGTGGTAGTGTAGCAAATAAACAAGACTTTCACGTGGATAAAATTATCTGCAGATTAATTCCATCTCTGTGTTTTCTTTTATAAGACTAACAAACACATTCAATAATCTAACACGAAATATCTAAACAAAATTAAAATGTTAAAACTGCAATTTTTTTTTTGTTTTTTTTTAACACTAATGTTATGCGTGAGTGAGCCAGACCTCGAATTCAAACCATCCAAAGGCATTTTTTATTATAACTTAACCTATTTTATAGTAAGTGGTTACCGCCGCCCATAAACCTTCGCAACGACAACGGTATCTACGAAAGAGCTCGCTCGCTACCTTATTTACCAGCAAAAAAACTGTTGCTGCTGTTGAAGTGCATTTTTCTGTAGGGGGAAGGTACTTAAAAAGAAGTGCCAACAAAAAACTACTGAGCCCTTAATTAGCCAAAGAACAATCCCACTAATATTATAAATGTGAAAGTTTAGATAGATGGATGGATGGATGTTTGTTACTCTTTTACGCCAAAACTACTGAACCGATTGCGATGAAACTTGGTATGTAGATAGCTGGAAACCTGGATTAACATATAGGCTACTTTTTATCCCGATATTACCACGAGATCGGGACTTACGCGGGTGAAACCGCGGGGCGCTGCTAATATAGTATATGTAGATAAAAATATTTATTTTATCATGGGACTGTCTCTAATGATTCAAGAGACATATACTTCCTATCGTAGTCGGTGTAGACGGCCACTCTTATAGACGTATGTCCATAAATATTTATGCAAGATCGTTCAGGACACTGCCTTTAATACACGTGTCTATATCGTATTTTGTGTACAATTTACATCTGTCAGTGCCAAAGTTCTTTGAGATGAGAGTGTTTGCGTTTATATGCAAAACATCACTTTAACAACCCCTATATGAGGCGAGGAATTTGTGTTTAAATTTTAGGGTAAACCATTTGTTAACTCTACAAAAATATTTATATTCCTTCTATACCTAAGACTATACTATTTTTTACAATTAACATAAGATTTATTATGTGAATATTTATTTTTGGTTTTGTGGGACTGGTATTTAAAGATTTATTTGTCGATCCTAAGGTTGCCTTGAAGACATTGCTTTGTACGAGTACGTATCAATTTTGTGTACTTATTGTAAGTAATATTTTATATATAATCTCGAACCGCAATAAGTAATACTTAGGGATGTAAATCTAGCCTATCAAACTGAAATCTTTTCAACAGTCAATGCTCAAAGTAAGTCTCAAGTGTATTTAGTAAAGCTCCGTCCTCCTCAGCACGGTGGTAATACCAACACATGTTATTAGCGTTTCCGTTACCTCATTATATCGTTCGATGTAGATATCAAGTACCAGCCCCTATAGCGCTAATTACGCTGACAACCTATAATACATATACATTAACAACTCACCCTCTGATTCACTTCATTTCAAATACATAAGTCCTACTTACGACAGCAAATAATAAAAAAAAAAAAATTGGTAAAACAGGTTATTAACACCTGCTCGCCGTCATTGGTTGCTAAGAAACGGTTTGTTAGTAAATATATGGAATGTTATCGAATTTGTCTGAAGTATAGTTAAGTCAAGTTTGTAAAGTATTTCATTCAATTATAAAATTCAAATGATTACATGTTATAATTATTAAATTTCTTCTGAGCTGGTTAATTTATTAACAACCATTAACAGACTTTTGAAAGGCTTACGTTAGTAAATTAGTTCTTCAGTCGGAGCGCAGTGACCCTGGATGTGATGAATTTGTGAATTTACTAGTTGCATTCACTGCGGGCCTTTAGACTTAACTTAGTTGACACGTTACTTTGTCAACATAATCCTATTAAAAGATTTTAAACTTTAGAGTCTACTAAAAACGGTCTTGTTTGCGTTTATTATTTGAAATACCAAAATAAGTGGTTTAAACTACCCACTCTTTCGAGTGAAGTAATTTTCTACCAATTTATTTTCTTCCTTAATTATTAAAGTTTAGGGTCTTATGGTAATGTATGTTAATAATTAGACAATCCCTTACGTACACTCAGGAGATGTTCGTCTCTCTCTAGAGTGTCCTCAGGAATTATCATAAAAGTAGTGTTGTGTTAAATGCTGTCAGTGAGAGATATATGTAATTACCGTATTTATTACCATTTTATAATTTAACAAATGTACACTAGTATTTACAGAGGATCACACAAAGTGCAGACGAGACGACGGATACGGTTAGTAATTAAAACAATTTACTTTTAAATTTGTTAAAGTTAAGGCATTTGAGGATATGATTGACATTCCTGTTGGTCTAGTGGTTAGTGACCCTGACTGCTAAGCCAGAGGTCGTGGGCTCGATTCCCACCCAGGACAAATAATTGTGTGATGAGCACGATAATTTGTTCTTTGTCTGGGTGTAATTTATCTATAATACATACATATTTAGAAATAGTGTCTAGTTTGGGATCAGACGGCCGTGTGTGAGATGCATGGAGTTATTATTACGATTTATTTTTTACTTTATCTGAGCGAGTGAACGGCCCCGTTTGGACGATCAGAACTACTTGATTGGATCCAAAAGAGTACCCCTTAATGTCCTACCGAACTCAATACGTAACCGTCATCGTGCCTCGTGACGTCACGGCGTTCTCCCGCCTCCGTACAGTAAAATCAATTGACCGTCTTATTATCGCTAAATTGTCGTACTCGCCGACATATACATACACACACATCTGTATATATGTATCTAAACGTGACGGTCACGAGTTCAGTGGTTTCTCCTCATACCAAAAGTGCCCAACGTGCGTAAAGATGTTTTTATTTCAAGACGTACTGTTCCAGGGATGGATTGATTAACAAAAAATACATTAACGCGAGCAAAGTCGCGGGCAAATAGTAATACTTTCTAAACTCGCCTTTAAAACAAGCATCGTCTTTTCAATTGCCTCCAATTTATATTTTAACTTTAAACCGAGACGATCGGTGCATTATGGAATAGCACCGACAATTTGATCGCATTAGTACAAACCAAAAGTCCGCGATAGGTTGGCTTATTTCCAATTTGCCAAGTGAATTGCAATTGCCTGTGCTCCGATATAGGCTGATTTCGGTTACAGCGTATTACTTGGTAATTTAGTAGAGAATTTCTTTCAAGAATGTAGCCATTATTGTATGTAACAACAAAAATTCGACAGCACTCATCGTAGTATGTGACGTTACTGATATCTGTGATAGACGCGGTGTTTCAGCGTTCCAAAGTATTCTTAATAACAAATATGTCAATTTTCATTAGTCTGTGTGTTTCTAAATATAAAATAAAATTTATATCAGTATATTTAACCGGAGTTCTAGTAAGTTGAGCCATGTTCTAAAAGCCAAAGTACGAGTCGTGCTTAATTTTCACATAGGTTTCATAGCACATACGTATTTAATGTGTATACATCTCTTACTATAAAATTCAGGTTCCACCTTTAAATGCGTCTATGGTCGTAACTCTGAAGATTCCGCAGTTACATACATGTTTTTTTTTGTATAAGTTAGTTTTAAATGCTTCCAACAGATGGCGATCTAAGTTTATCTCTCCACAATTTTTTTATTAGATTTAAAAGTGTTGGCATTTAGTTTACGAAGACGTTGAGATTATTTACGGAAAATTTATTGTCATTGCTCTGAGGCTATCTTCTCGGTTTCACAATGTCCCTTATAAGTCTAGTCTTTTATTATAACATTGTTATTGACCTGTCATAATTCATTTCTGAAATATATTCGGTAAATTCAACCCACGATTAAACCATAGTATTGAGATTCCGAATTCAAAGGTAGTGCGTTTCTTTTGTATCTTTCATAACATCATCAGAATACACTCGCTTTCCACATTCACACGAAACCATTCAGACACAGTAAATTGTATTTTGAGAGAGCAGAAGAGCTCACTTCAATAGTTTCCAGGTCCTGCTCTGTGCTGGTGCATACTTACATGTCGCGCTAAAACTATTTCTCTCATCAAACTGTCTCACGTCGGAGACACTATGCGGTTTTAGTCGCTTAGACTTCGTGATTCACAAGGACAAGACGCATTCTATCTCGTCGTACCTCCGTTGATGTGATAACCGGAGGTAAGAAACGTCCGGGTATTTCTTTGACGAAAAATACAAAAAGAAAAACATTAGATCAGAACCGATAACATTAACGGGATTTTAAAAAATGAAATAATAACTTTACGATTTTAATGTTCTGCTACGTGGATTTCTGTATTGAAAACCATTGCCAATCTCACTTTTTTACTTAGTTATGAGTAACTAGCGTAACCTACGACAGGTACTCATAACTCGATAGATATTCGATTATCGACCGATATTTGTTCAAAAACATAGACTAGTACTATCTCGTCGTATTCCCGTAACTTACTGACAATTAAATATTCAGATTAATTAATTATTTCAAAAAAAGACAACCCTGACGTCGTGGCTTCATCAGAACAAATAAGAGTTCTTCTTCTCTACTATATTTCTCTACTTCTAGGTGAATATAACTGTAGGTAATTAGCGCTGTGTGACCTAAATTGCGACTTTATTGTTTATTTTATTGTTAATTCATTCATTAACTTCCTTAACACAGTTACGGCTCATCACATCTGTACTACCACTTATTTGCCTTTTAGTGATTTAAAAATATATTCTAAGGAATGTTAAAAAAAAAATATTTTAAACTAATATCTTAACAAAATATCTTACATGAAAACAAAAGTAAGATATTAGTACATCTGGACCAATATTTGAAAAAAAAAGAGAGAACACTCACTATCCAACATCAAGAAATGTACTATAAGATACATGAGATTTTTTTATAAGATACATTGATTCTTATATCTTCTATTACAAGAAATGTTCTAGAAGATATAAGAATAAACTATAATATGTAATAAATGTAATATAATAAATGGCCATTTTTGTGAACTTGAAAATATTTCCTCCTTAGATGTACCTATCTAGTGAGGGTTCTATCCGTAGCAGCTAGTTAAAAAAAATGTGTAGTGAAGATGTCTAAGAAACCTGACTCTATATGGATGCCGTAAGTACTCCTAGATATCCAGATATGTTTGCGACATTAAGGACATTGCAACCCATACTATGAGGCGATAAAGGTGTACACGATACAACTTTGAGCTGATGGATATGTCAATTATTGTTCCCCATTTACCCGAAATTCTGCATGAATCAACAGAGGCAAAGGCAAATTCATCTTAGTCGAAAGTGCCACCGTTTATTCACCAAATACCTAACATGAGTCTAAACCCAAATGAAGGCTTAGTTTACGACAAGTGAGGTATCACGAACGAACGAGTCTTAAGAAAACGCCACCCTAGAATGATTCTCGAGCTGGATTCTCTTAACCCTTCCTTACATAAAATGATGAACTGACGAGTTCCTACTGATTTTGTTTTCCAGAATCCAGAGCGGTATTAGGTAGAATAGGTTTCCTGAAAAATTCAGTGAATACCACGAAAGAAAAAAAAAAAGAATATATTTCATCTAACGTAAACTATATTCCATTGATTAGCTTTTGTCTCTGACAACAGAATTTTATATGAATATTTTTTTTTGTTATGATGGTAAGTGACTATCTTCGCCCGTGGACACCTGCAACTCAAGAGTCACAAGTGCGTTGTCGGCCTTTGAGATGGGGGTATACTCTTATTTTGCCTTCCTGATGTCTAGCTGTGTCCCACAATTTTGCAAGCTTTAAAATATCATCACTATTGCGCTTCATATTCAGTATATTTATGTAATATAACCTTCTTCAATAGACGGTATATCCAAGTTGGCTTGAATCTAAGGCTAATATGTTCAAACACACATTGACTTCTCCTATATAATCTTAGAGAATTGAAGCCAATTATTTTTAAAGTTCTGAAACGATCTAATCGAGGATTTTTCACTTAATATTGATATTAAACAGGCCATTAGACTCGCAGTTGTATACATATCGTATGGACTCTTGCAAATCCAGACTCCGCAAAAATAACTAGGTACTTCAATAATATTGAATGCTCTTTTTTGCATTTTAACAACGCTTTATTATATTTTACTGAAAGCACAAACAAGACTCCTCAGAACATTAATATGATTACGCTTCCACGTTATAGGCATCTTAATAACGTCGAATGTAACCGCCCCTCGTACGCGGTAACGTAAAATTTTACTGCCTCCGTTTTCTGGGATCTAACGTCTCTGGATGTTCTATGGGGCGGTAGTAAATTCTGCCGCATTTGAATAAAACTTCAGCTAAAAGTTTTTCTTCCGCAATCGTAAGACAAATTATTAAAAAAAATAAGTAAAAATAGTAACAATGGAATTAGGGCACCGTTAGGATCCAATACAGTTTCGGTAAGATCGATCATGGAGGATTGGTTGGAGAAACGACATGGCAGCGTCCCCTACCGGTTGACACAGTTGGTCACCGGAGACTGCTGCTTTGGTATGAACCTGTGTCGTATAGGCCGGGAGTCAAGGTTTGCGTGCCACCACTGCGGAAGCTGTCGGGAGGATACTACACTCTTCACTTTAGTGCAGTTATAAGCGTGAATACAACAGCGATATGACCTTGTGACGGCTATTAGTGTGTCCATCGTTCAAAGTGAGAGTGCGTGGGATTCTGCCACTTTGTTTTGCGAGAAGGTGATCTTGGCCAACATGAATGTTAGTTCATTATCCACTATTAATATGATTCACAGTGAGTGCGATTCTTGGTTTACTTTGTGTGCTTTCTACGAGAGCTAAAATCGTGTGTTATTCGTGAGTTACGTGTTTTATATTATCACCAATTGATGTCTAATGGCATATAAAACTTTTAAAAATCAAAACAAATTTCGTTATTCACTTAATCTATATGTATTTGTATGATTAAGTGCATTTGAATCAAATGTAACTTGTAATTGATTGACTGCACAGAAAGAACCTCGCAAATTTAAAGTCAAGTCAAATCCAAACCCTTTGTTATATTTGTTATATTAATTGTAAAAGATTTTAAATTGGACTATGTATACATTTCCTAGCTTGTAATGTCAACGGGGGAGATTTGTATTTTTTTACGTTTGAAGTAAAGCAGTAACAAAACCGAAAGATCTAACATAAATCCTGTTTTTCAGTACACAGATCTACATATAAGCTTTGCATTAATACACATCATAGGCCAGAGATCCTTAGTCAATTTTCAATAATGAAAAATCATTTCCTTTAGAACGCAATTTACTCATGGTACTATTCTGGAATAAAAAGGCGCCGCATTATCTAAGGATATCGGAGACTTAAATTGACTATTTGATTTTATTGGCATAAGGTGTATTAGTGCCCGGCCTGCTTCCTTGACGAATTACTTTGTCCGAACTACGTTTCGCAGACGATATAATCTAGACATTTTGGAAAGGCAACTATTTTTGCGACTACTGACATCCAGGTCAATGGAAAGCTTGAAGCAAACCTAGTATCATTTTCGTATCAAAAACATAAGTCTCTGCAGACACGTCAAATAAAATCTTACCTGCTGTTAAGAAGAGAACGAACTTGGTTCAAACGTTTGCCAAATATCATTAAAGAAAGTTTTAGACAATCCATCGCCTGTAACTACCGCGAACGTAGTGGTGCTATTAACGACCCTATCAACAAAATGGCTGCTATTATCGCGATAATATGTCTTGCCAATGCTTTGTCAGCCCTAAACTTGGTTGTGAAGTGTTCATTCATTTGTTGAATGTAAATAGAGACGTAAATTTTGTTGGCATTTATAGAGGTGAATATAAGGTGGTCCCCGAAGTTCGAGCGCTTTTAAATTTGGTTTGTTCATCACGTTTACAAGCATAAAATGAGACATTGCATCCTGAATTTGCTTATTTAGAGGTATAGCACCTAAAATATATACATACGCTGGGCGACTGATACGCAGTAGCTTAGAAAATATGGAAAACGCGAGCAAGCGTCGATGTGACGTTACGTTGATAAATAATAATAGATGGATACAAAACTATTGAAGGATATAATAATATAAAAGATTAGTAATCCTGATTGAAAGAGGCCGTGAGTTCGATTCCCAACCAGGACGAATAATTGTGTGATGAGCATGATAATTTGTTCTGTGTCTGGGTGTAATTTATCTATAATATGTATTTTGAAATATAGAAGTATGTTTATCAGCTGTCTCGTTGTCATAGTACCTATATAGTATAGGCTCCGCCTAGTTTGGGATCAGATGGCCGCGTGTGAGATTTGTCAAGTGGTTATAATAATGAAACAAATTCATCATGCGATGTTATTTGTTTGAACCATAAACAAATGATAACATGTATACAATAATATAAAAATAACATATAGGTTAGAAAAGATATTAAGGGCAGCGTAAAAGTGGCTAAAAACCTTGGATATTTACTAACAAGTACCAAAAAGTCACGTCACGTATTAACGTAGTCCAAATCAGGAAGCAGAATATTTATACTACTAATACTAATAAATGGAAACATCTAGAACTACAACACACATATCGATGAAGGTTTTAAATAAATTGATGGATTTTCACCAGCATCACAGTATAATGTAAATACAGTATTGTGACGGCCTCCTTGAAATAATTACCTAAAGCCGGACGGTACCCAAACACGCGATAGGGCTGCCCATAAATTCAACTACCTGCTTGAGTTATACGAATTTTATATCCAATTATACAAACGGGCAGCCCTGGTACCGAGTGTATACCGAACTCAAGGCGTGGCGATCCGACCGTTTGTATGAAGATGCAATAGTGTATATACATTATACTGTGCCAGCATGGTTCAAGCTAGAAACATTGCAAACAAAAACACTGCATGTACCTATTGGTTTATGTTGCCTTTGTTGAGTCCGTACGTGTGAATTACACATTCACGGAAATGTCACAGATATCTAAAGTGTGTCTGTATGTGCCAGAAGTACCAAAATGAATTCAAACGTGATAAGAATAAATTAATATAAAGCAATGATATTACATATCCAAATAGAATTTTATTAAATTTCGCTCCTAGAAACAGTATGATATAGTAGAATTATAAAAATTGAGGTATATTAAGAAATTGCTCATTAAAAACTTATATCCTCCTCTCCTCTACCCTCTTAAAGAGTAGACCTAAAGTATTAGGAGCAAAAACTTTTTTACAAAACAATTAAACCGATGAAAAGAACTAAAAAGCAAAAAATAAAAAAACCTTTTAAGTCTTGAGTATTGAACTTATTTACATAAACTAAGTTCGAGTAAATATTTTCGTTAATATTTTATACATCGTATTCACGATTGGAAACGTATGTAGGCGTTTATAATATTATCATATAATAAACTTTTATATGTATTAGCGTGGGCACGGCAGTGTCACCGCCAAGTCAAGCATTGGTATTTCTAGATACTGAATATTAATATTACTAATTTTTAGAAGTAAATTCTTTATTTTGAATACTTGAATACTTACAAAGCTTAACTATTTTAGTTATTATTATTAATATTAGATTAATGCCCAAGCTTGTTCATTTAGGTAACTTAAGTCTTTATTTAATAAAATAGTAAAAAGAAAGCAGTTTAAAAACTGAGGTTATACCTTTAATTTCTCGAATTAATAATAGAAAACAAAACTGAACAAGAAATAACTGAAATTAAACATTAATATTGACGAATACGTCAACGCTTCAACAACTCCAAACGCTAATTGGATATTTACAAATGAAATCAGGCCATACCGGAGTAAATTGTTACTCTTATTTATTTCTTGTTCCGTTTTACATCTGCACCGTTCACAACACATGCAGAGGATATAAATTTCAATTAAAGCATTTTCGCATTAAGAGTTGTTACACAATGTAATCCTTTCACAACGAATCAGCAAGCAGTTGCAGGACGCGCATCAATTAAATTGAATTTTACATGTGATAGTAGGTGATTATTAACATTTGGTCAATTTTTGTGAATAAAAATTTGTGACTTTTTAGATACAATTAAATGAATAAAGTAACTTTTACCAAACAGACTCGACGACGGATAGCGGACATATGCTCTACGAGTCAGCCTGTCACACGGTCAGTATAACTTTGTCGAATCCTCAAATATATCTAGAGTATCCCATAACTAAACCATGACGGCTTTATTTAAAAAATATTATTACACAGGTAAATGCATCTCAATAAAGACGTAAGTGCAGCTTTCAAGCTAAACGTATTTCTATTAATTAGGAAATTTTAAACGCCTTTCTACGAAGATTCATCAGGATTTCTGTTACATACAAGAAAGTTAGTACTATGGACCTACGGAATCATACAATTACCTCTCGTGAGTATATAAAGGTCCCACGGTCCGTGATAGTAAGGATAAACGCGGACCAGCCCGCACCGACGTATGGAAGAGTGTCGTCCGTGATAGCGTAGACACAGACGGATATTTCAAAATGTCTATTAAATATACCACAAGAACTGCAGCAGCAGCGATAAGTTCTTTTTGACTTTGCATTTTAGAATGACAAAATTACTTTGAATCTCAAGACTGACACGCACCGTTGGAACCGCACCGCACTGTCCGTGGTCGTGGGCCGTCCATGATGAATCCGCAGAATCACGCACCAAGGAAAACCACCATTGAAGCTTATTTTGCACTAGCGCACTAGCGATTAACAGTACCTGTAAACATTGGCGTCGTTAATAGTGCCAGTTTCAAGTTGCCAATTCTATCTTCCCTCCCACTGAGCCCTGGCGACCCTATTTACTAACCTAGCATACGCTGGAAGATTTGTGCAATTTTTGTAAGGTCTAGCTCCAGCTTTGCGAATATCGCGAAAAGACAGACAGACAAACGCGGTAGGGGACTTTGTTTTATAATCTGTAGTGATTAAAGAGCAGATATGTGCCGAAAAATTGTAATTTATTTTACTGTTAGAAAATTTTCAGTAGCAGCAAAGGATCTAGAAATGTGCGCGATAGACCACTTATTAGGTTAGACCAAAAATAATGCCTCGTGCTTCAAGTGACATTTAACAAACATACGTCATAGTGCCGGGTTCGCTACTGGCATATGTTGGTTTCTCAAAATGGAATCCATTTTGCTAGGCTCAACATACCCACGTATGTGTTATGAAGGATTTATTTGAGAAATGGATCCGATCGGGCACTAGACAGAATGTATTCAAATGGAGGGACCGCTCGCGATGGATGACATGTTTCTGTACGAAATAAGAAAGGTGACCTTAAGTTATCTGTGAATTATTAAGAAATGTTTGGAACTACTGTAAATAAATAAATCATTGATTTATTACACGAATACTACACAACTCCATATAATATGAATATTTATTTCTGTTATTTAAGTAACATTAATATTGCAATTATATCACGGAACGCGAAAGTTTAAAAGTTAGTGATACTAATAGTATTAAAATAACTAGGATGTTGATGGAATGAACCAGATTTGTCCCAAAATTATCTCATAAAAAAACCTATAATTGACATGAGAATTGATGATAATATGTTGTTTAGAAAAGTGCACTTTTAGCAGTACGACATTTTTCGAAAAATTGTTTTTCTTCAAAATCCTTTTTATTTCACCTTAACTCAATTATTTTACCACACATTTGTCTAACATTTTATACATATCTAGGCATATGGAAATCAAAATTAACTTGGGTAAGAGCGCGAATTGTACTTTGATATAAAGAAAAAACTCTGTAGCTGTATAATATTAAAAGACATGTGTATAATCGAGAATATAGTACTCGTGTATTCTCTTTGCGTCCGTCCTTGTCCTTTATATACCTACAAATGATTTCGTAACCACTGATTAGGTTATGACGCAATACGTTTCCGTTTTATCGAAATCAATCGGATACTAATCCCGAATTCTTATCACATCGTTTCCAAGTTTTACCAAAGTTAACTGAACACGTTTCGAAGTTTTTTAGGCCTGAATTGTATGTGCTCCCTGACTTGTATATATACCTAACGAAGATTGGTGTGTAGAAGAGGGAAAAGTTTGAATGTGTATTTATGGGATGTTGAGTGTAAGTTTAGAGGAGTATATCGAATATTGAATTAACATTTTCTGAATTATAACTTGAAAAAAATGAGGAGGCTTGTCATAATGGTGTTACATTTATTTGTTGTATCAACATGTTTTGCCCATAGGCGTAAATTTTTTTGTGTTTTAGAGGTAGTAAATCTAATGTCACAAGATAAATACTTAACACATGTCTAAAAGTTAAGCAATCAATTTTATCTTGGTCATATTTTTGTAAACATCAACAGCAATGAATAAAAAAATATAATTAAAATAGTAACATTAAATTAAAAAGATAAAGGAATAAACAAATTAATTAGGTATGTCCATATTATAAAATTTAAAATTTAGAATGTGTCATTAAGGAAATCAGCTATATCATAGTAACATTTACTGCCTAGTATATCCCTTAAGGATATAAGGATATATTAACTTTTATAATGAATTCGCATATAAATATTTCCAACTTGTGAAATCCTTTGAGCGTGGAGCTTTTCGACATAAATATTTTGATAGGTCTAAAACGTTATTTTTGTATTTGTTGATGTATATAAGTTTTATTCGGTTCTGATAGAAAATACAGACTTAATTTATTTGAAGTTCAGAATTCCGATACTAATTATCACAATTCCGACGATATAATAATTTTTAACTTTTTTTTTTATTTTATAGGGGCAAACGAGCAGACGGGTCACCTGATGGTAAGTGACTACCACCGCCCATGGGCACCTGCAACTCAAGAGTCACAAGTGCGTTGCCCGCCTTTAAGGTGGAAGTAGGGCAAGGGGGGGGGGAGAGGGGGAGAGGGAAGGAGGGAAGGACAGGGGAGGGAGAGGGAAGGGTTAGGACCTCCGGTAATTTCACTCACTCGGCGAAAAGCAATAAAGCATTGCTTCACTGCCGGTTTTCTGTGAGGCTTATCACTCCCTTCGAGCCGGCCCATACGTGGCTCTCGCCCTAAAATTACTTTACTTACTTAAATTTACTTTCTCCATCGAGATAAGTAATAGTAACTCAGTGATTTTCTCAGTAAAAGTGGCACAATATTATACTTCGAAAGTCAGGGACACAAAGTTTCAAATAACGAATGATAAATCAAACGCAATGACGTCACGGCTACAAATCAACGATCGGTGACGTAGCAGCGTACACGATTGAATTTATGATGTTTCCGTAACAATATGTGGGTATTTGAATGTAAATAGCGGCCTGTTTTTTATTGGGCGGTAAACGTCCTTAATGGTATGTTTTATAAAGGTCAAATAAAAAACCTGTTGGGATATAAAACCATATATTTGTGCCATTTTTTTAATTTAATTACATTTCATGTCTTAAAATTTAAAATTAAAAACCGAAACTTAACCGAGTAGGTACAAGTTTTTAAACGATTACAAAAAAGGAGGAGGTTCTATGTTCGGCTGTATATATTTATGTATGATCACCGATATTTCTGTCATTTATGGATCGATTTTTGTTTGAAATGGTATGCTTCCAAGGTGGTCCCACTGTCACCAAGTCAGGATCTGATGATGGTATCTACAGGAAAACGATGGAAACACTCAGAAATTAAGCGCACATGTAATGTGTTTGTTAATTTTTCTTGAAATTGTTGCTTACATTGATGTATAAAGTGTTGCTGTTATTGCTTTTAGCTGACTTCAAAAGAGGGGAGGTTCTACGTTCGCCTGTATATATCTTTTTTTATTACTTATCGGGCTTATTAAACTAAACTAAAGAATCTAACGTACTGCAGATCGGTAACTTACATTACAGTAAGTACCGTATCTCCTCTGTACCTACGTACCTTACACTAAAATTGTAAAATAAACACTTTAAAAAAAAGTTAAAACGACCTCAGAAAGCACTCACGAAGGGCACTTAAAAGTGAAAAATAATTGACTATAAACTTAATTGAGAGCGCTATTTCCGATTGGACTATATCAAAAGCGCACGATTGCTTCTTTTCTTACGCAAAGTTTACTGCAGAATTTTAATTTTTGTATCCAATTAAACAAGGTAATCTGAAATACATATTGAATACATAAGACAGCTATATTATACAAATTTTGTGTCCAAGTATACGATCGACAGCCCTGTAAAACAAAAATACGGCATTGTTTATGTGATATTTAATCCATATAATAATTTAAAAGACTTGTGCCAGATAGATAAATAAAAATATACTACTTACTTGTGCTAGACAGATAAATAAAAATATACTACTTATGGAAGACCACAGACTATTGTATATTTTTATCTTTAAAATAATATTTTTTTTGTGGTTGTCTGTGTTGCGTAGACAGAGAATGTTGTGGCATCATATTTAGATAAGGCTCATGTTTTTTATTTATTTTCTTCTTTCCTTGTGGTAATTTTTATGTTTAATATGTTTTGTGTGCGTCAAATGTTTGTGTAAAATAAAAGTTTTTTTTTCTTTCTAACTTGAAAGACTACAATATATGTGACACTTTTGACACTTTATCTGGTCTGTTTGCAGTCGGTGTCAAGCCCGAAACGCAATAACTAATGTAATAATACTAATGTAATGCAGGTCGCTCCTAGAAACCTGTGACCGCCTCAGAAGGCTTCTGTGCTAGCCTGGTAGGCTGGCTGGACCATCTGAGAGTCTAAATGCGGGAACAGAGCCTTATACCTATACCTCCTTACGTTTCAATTACTTAATATAAAGACTAAAAAACGAAATTAAGAATTTAGACGTTCTTTAATCAGCCAGCTGTTAAAGAAATGGCACAAGCCACGTGCAGAATATTGAATATGAGGCATTACAGCGAATTCCTTTGCCTGTAATTTTAAAACTTTAACTTGTCAAAAATATTTGAACAAAAGAATTCAAACGAAAAACTTTGGCCATAAATAATGCCTTGATGGAATTTCGATAAATTTTGATATTTTTGAATGTGTTCATTTGTTAACCTTCCATAATACTAAAAAACTGTTTTTTTTATATACGTGAATATGGAAACCTGTTTTCAAGTATAAATATGTGATAGCAGTGAATGGTGATTATTTAGAAGTATGTAAACCCTACCTGACTAAAGTTTTACCTAGATTAGCCTTTTTGACGATAGGAAAATAAAAACTTCTGTCAGAGTATCAAAGTACCTTTTATGGATAAAAAGTATAAGTAGTTAAGTATATAAATATAAAATTGTATATGGGAGCTACATCTGCCAACAAACTGCTTTACAGTTAGTTGGCAGATGTAATATTCTATATAATATTGTAAAATGATTTCACCCATAAAGATTGTAGTCATGGCTAATAAAATACTTTTAAGAACAATTATCCAAAAAAAACGTTATTTTGTGTCTTCAATATTTTTATTGATGTAATGTTATTCTACTAACATTATAAACGTGAAAGTTTTGTGAGAATGTGTGGATGTTTGTTGCTCTTTCACACAAACACCACTGAACCTATTGCAATGAAACTTGGTATGTTGTATGGCTGGAGACCTGGATTAAGGTATAGGCTACTTTTTATCCCGATATTCCCACAGGATCGGGGATTTTACATTTTTTTAACAACTTAGGTAACAAATGAGCGCACGTTCCACGTAATGATATGTAACGCGTCACGTGTGCTGTGAAAATATTATCCAGACCCTTTTAAAACTCCTATTCTTCTGTCTGATAATATCTCATTTCAATATAACGCTATCAGAGCCGTTACTAAAATATTCTCCAGTAAGTGTCAATTCCGTGAATCTGAGATAGCAATAAAATACGGTAATACGCTGCTTTCGTAAAAATCTGTCCAGCCATAACGCTTGATGACATCATTACGATAAGCAAGTAAATTATATTACGTTCAGACAATACTGATCGAAACTTTCATCAGAACCGAATCGATCATGAAACTGATTACGTAATAATCGTTTCCAACTATCGTGACCGGTGTACCGCAGCTAAAATCAATTAGCTAGCATCGATTAATCACTAGTGCAGTGTAGCAGCATCGATTTATCACATTTCGCGATTGACGATCAAACTATTAGATGCGTACGAAGATTTATTCGATTGTGATAGTTGACGTATTTCTCATGACTTTTTAAATTTGTATCTATTGAATTCGAAATAAGGTAGATAAATTGATGTTATCTGCACGTGTAAGCCTTAAACTTTGAATGTAGATATATAGGATACTGGCTTCTTGGCTGATGATTGCGCTTTTGTTGGTTGTGCGTCAAATGTTTGTTAAAAAAGGGGTGTGTTAAATAGTAACCATGAGCATGCCTTAATAAAAAAAGTAGGCCAGTAAGATTCCCATTTTAATATACATACTACAAAGCATATATATGGTGTCACCCGCGTAAGTCCCGATCCCGTAGAAATATCAGGATAAAATGTAGCCTGTGTGTTAATCCAGGTCTCCAGCTATCTACATACCAAGTTTCATCGCAATCGGTTCAGTAGTTTTGGCATGAAAGAGTAACAAACCTACAAACATGATGTATGTTACATACATCCATACATCGTCACAAACTTTTATGTTTATAATATTAGTAGGATATTCCTACAGCATACAAAGGCAAGAATTCTCACCCCACAGAAATTCATAAATATAATATCCTTTTTTAAAAATACGGTTTATTATTTGGTTAATTTTCGGCGGGCACTGTTCGGTACCTGAACCCCCGTTCAGCTACCGAACAGTCTTCGAGGTTTATTTTTTATACTATGTCGATCGTAAACAAACATACGGCCCGCCTGATGGTAAGCGGTTACCGTAGCCTATGGACGCTTGCAATTCCATAGGACTCGCATGCGAGTTGCAGACTCTTTAAAAACCTATACACGCCTTCCTTGAAGAACCCCATACTGTCTTCTATAGGGAAAACCTGGAGATAGCAAAGAGCAGAAAATATTTGTGAAATATCATGTAGTAAGCCTGCTGAGCCAAGCCGTCGCCCATTTAATAATTCAGAAAAGACACCGCGTTCATGTATCTCGCGTTTCACAAAAGGAGGATGATTTTCATCAATAACATTTTATTTATTTATACTTCCTTCAAATACATTACATAAGGCGGACTTAATGTCGTAGACATTTGCTTCCAGTCAACCTTTGGGTGAAGCAGAACCGTGTGTTGCAGGTGCAGACCAAGATCCTTGACCGAGGGACTAATAGGCAAAACTGAGTCATTAAAGATGATTTCGGTAATACTATTGGTATCAATTCTGTTAGTTATTCTAGAGTTCCCTATAATGATCGCTTGGCATTTAGAACCCATCTAATGACAGTTAAACCGAAATTGTTGGACCAGTTTTTTATTTTCTCCAGGTCGTGATTTATGCTACCTATAGCTTCGTATATAAATTGTCTACTCTTTCATGTGAGTAGATCTGTAAATCGTGTGCATACAACTAATACGAACACTTAGTTCATGGGTTATGAAATTAATAAATAACGAAAAGAGAAGTTTAGTCATTTTAAACACTTACGCCTGTGCCCTAGAAGAGATAGGCAGAGGGGTATTAAACACGCACATTTTGCTAATTATATATTTGTTCCATTTACGTAGCAAGGAGCAAAACTATTAATAATAATGTATTTATTGTTCACAAGTAAGAGTTTACAAACATGCTTTCCTAGATGTGATATTACAAATGATCACAAAAAATGGACTGCTGATACTTAAAAAGGGAACCCTGTGCTATAAGTACCAGCAACGATTTATATGGCACAGTTTGGCAATAGGTACACTGCTTCGATTTTACCGAAGAACATTAAAACAGAAACAGAAATTCTGTAGCTACCACCGCTGAACAAAAATACAATTAAGACTAGTTGGTTAGTTATTGAAATTTAATTGAACATTATAATTTTTAATAGATGTAAAAACAACTGTTCATTAATTTATTAATTTTAAGTTACGGACAATGAATAAGTTATTGTCAATAACTGGGCACTTTGGGAATTAAAGATGGAAAAAACGCGAGAAAAGAATGGATGGCAATGGCAATGGCAATGGCAAACGACATTGCTTATTGGATTGGTTAGGGAGTGTAAGTAACAGCTGGAGAAGTTGGAGTCTCCTACCAGTACCACAAACTGGCAATTGCCGTGAAGTTCGAGCCCTATAAGTACTGTCCTAACACCATAGTGAGCAGTTCCACAAAGAGCAGTGATGTGCTGTCTTCATCCAATGGATCTCTGATAGATTCCTCTCTCTCGTTCGTCCCGCTCTCGTCTAAATTAATAGGACTATAATAAAGATTTCTACAAAGAATGTTCTATCGATTTTGACCAAGGTCACGGTTCAATGTGTCATCACTGTGGGGACATCTCAGATAAAGTTGCTCTACTTTAAATAGACGGGGCATCAGAATCTACTCTAAGCTTTTCGGTTAGTCGTCATACTAGAGGGGAACTGCCTCTCCCGTAAACATTATCCCGTAATTTTCATTGCGTCGACTTAACATATTTACTGCGTCATGCTCTCGGACGAGAATGACCAGAAAGAGGCAGTCCTGTAATCCGTATAAAATACACATTTCAGCTGTTCCGTCACAACAAATGTTACTGTAATACTATTCTCTGTTATGTATTTCTTGTAACATAGCATGACATGGTACCATCAAACCTTGACACTGCTGCAGAACCAGTACTTAGTATATGGTTTTTGTTTCTTTTGTAGAAGTTCCCCGTCGCTATCAAATTATATTGAATCACGTCTACTATCGATTTAAGGCTTCAACGGCATTTGGGTTCTGTTCTGAAATGAGAAAACGTGCGTTCGAAGAAACAATTTCAAAAGGTGCAAGCTAGCACATCAAAATGTGGCCTAGTTTTTATGTTTTGGTTATGGAATCCATTTTATTTTTTTTAATGTTGATTTTAAAAATTACTAGCTGTGCCCGCGACTTCGGTTGCATTTATATCGGAAAAGATTAATATCCCTATGTATATTTTGTTGATTTTTTCCGCAAGAACCTTATCAAAAACATGAATGAAATCGGTTAAGTCGTTTTCAAGTTTTGGTGTGACCAAGGAAAAGATTCATTTTTATATATTATAGATAAGATAACTTAATTTTCATAAAAAAAATTTAAACTTTCACAAAAAAAAAACATTCCGTTCTACGCACCACCACCTTTCTATTACTACTCACTTAATTTTCATATGGATATTTCCACCATCAGCTTAATTTGCCATCAGGGGAAAAGCTAACTTCTTGGCATTATGGTATAATTCTATATTCCTGTAATCACAGCTCATACAAACTACATACGTCTGACTACAAGTTTCACATATAAACTAAATTTTACCCCTAATTTTGTAAAAGCCTGTTGTGGTCATATTCTCATCAAATAACGTAGATGACTAGAACAAGACAGGCTACAGGACAGCATTAGCGTTACATATATTGTTCTGTCGTATAGACATAAACATAAAAATTTAAATAAACAATTCCTTGACTTACAAATACCTTATGACAATCAATATCTGGGAAACCGAACAAAGTGTTAATAAACTACGAATTTTAACGGAAAGTAATTTTTTGTTTAATGTAATAGACGCATGTCAAAGCCAAATGCTACTTCAAGTCCTAAATTATATTATAATCTCAACTATTTACCCCTGAAATTAACGCATAAATCATAAATAATGTTTTGCCCAAATCCCGGGTGGAGCACTAAAAACAATGTTGCCTAATAATTCGAAACCTGAACTATCGGATAACTTTCAAGTATAACTATGTATAGCACTTCAAACTACATAATATCTATACTGGAATATTGGGACATAGAATCAAGAGCAAGTGCTACTTGGCAACTATGAGTAGCTCTATACTGTATTATGTAATAATTCTTGAAATGTCCTTTTAGAAAGAAAGTTGAAGTTGAATGTGAGGCTAAATATAAGTCACGAGTTTTGTCGATAACTTCAAATAAGATAAGTTGAGAATTGAAGGCTGGACAAATAAAGTGTTCCGTTTGTGGAATAAAGTAGGAGATAAAGACATAAAGAGGTTTATTTTTAGCAGTTAGGCGGCGCAAGATCTTAGAACCTTTTTTTTCTGTCGCCTGGAAGTTTTTTCTGGAAACATGACGAACTGGTAACGTCGGAGTTGGACCGGCTGCCACGAAATCGATTGTGGAGGATTCGTATCTGTGGCAGTTCTTGGCAATCATTATTTTTTTTTTTTTTAACGACAACTCCCGCATTAGGAATATTCCTGTGTCGCGGGGGCTTCACAAACATTTAAACAACGGACACAAAAGACACCCAGACTCGGAACAACTATTTGTGGATCACACAAATTTTTGTCCCGTGTGGGATTTAAACCCACAACACTCGGCGCGGCGTAGTGGCGAGGTGACCACTTAAACCATTGCGCCATCCGTGCAGTCATTTGTCATTAATGGTAACAACCGTATGTGTGAAAGAGTGCAAACCTATAACAATTCTAGAGTAGGGCCCTACTCTAGAATTGTGAAACCACGTGGTTTTTGGAAAAAAAAATCTTCTTAGCAATCGAATAACGTTTGGATCTGGTGGTCGTCTTTGTCGGACCGAGTCTACTGTCTCCAAAAGACTTTAGAAACAGACGGGATCAGAATCTCTGTCAGTATACCGTCAACTTGCAGCTTAGGTCAAACGGAGATCTTTCACTGTTTTAAAACAATCCAATAGTTCACCACATAGTGGAATAATGTCTCTCCCAAAGAAAAGAAAAGAGGCGTTGAATTTTCAGAAAATAGTGTTCAAGCTCAGTTCGTATAAGACTTCACCATCTATTATAGTCTAGTTGCATCGAGTAAAGTTTGTTTTATCCACATATAAAGTTAATAAAATCAAAATCTCAATAATGCACTTGACTGCTCCACACTTTATACGTGCCAAGGACGAGCTACGAATATATTGCAGTTAGAATGTGATTTAGGTAATAAAATGAACAGCTGTCTGTGGAGAACTAAGAGCTTAGCGTGTGCAAGGCAATAAATTAGGCTTCTGCCGACACGTGTGAGTATATTACGTGAAAACGAATCATTCTATTTAGGCTGCAGTAATTTTCTATATTGTTTTAATTTTCTATGTAGTTTATGTGGTGGAATGAGCTAGTTGCATAGTGTAGTCACATTAGTTGATATGTTGTTAGGCGTATAATTTGAGTGACGACTACGTTTTGGTTCAAGTCGGTTACAACGGCCTCATAGCAACGATTGTTTTGTATTTCGCCGGTTGAGTGAGGTTACCGGCGTCCCTAACCCCCTCCCCTTTCCCTCTTTCCTCCCTTTCCCTATTCCCACATTAAAGGGCGGAAACGCAGTTGTGACTCTTAAGGAGTTGCAGGTGCCCATGGGCGGCGGTCATCAGGTGACCCGTCTGCTCGTTTGCCTAAATAGATAAATAGAGAGGTTTTATTGCCTACTTTGAAAAGGATGGTCGTTAATATGACATGACTTTTAGAAGTCAATTACTTAACCTGGTGGGATAAAGTGGCACTTCTAAGTGAAATCATTTAAACTTCATGCTTAGTTCGCAATGCAATAACCTATCAGAAAAAGATACTCTTTTTTCATTTCCACGTTATAGTTATTTTTTATTGATGAAATAAGAAAATTCTGTAGCCAATAAAACAAACGGACTATAATAAACATTTTCAAGTTAGTGCTGTTCTAACGTTAAATTCTTACAGTACAAAAAAGGATTTAGTCTCTTCCACTCCTTATTTATTTTTGTAAATAGATATTTTCAAACACTTTTACAAGTCGATTTGTTCTTTAAAGCTTATAGGGTGCGGGCATTTCCAATGACTAGCCTTGAGAAGAAACGCCGAAATTAACTCAAGGATAAAAGTACTCTAAAGAACGATGTATGTACGAGTAAATCTAAATACTATTTAGATGATAGAACTTGAGCACTTGTATTGCTTATTGCTGTACCAAATTGCTTACTCAGGTGACATACGAATAATAATTCAAAATTCGGATATCAAATTCGAACACTATAATAAATGTTCAATTGAAAGATATTGAATAGCATTCAAATAAGAATGTTGTTATGAAAATACTAAGAGCCAAAGAGTCATGTCATGTGTCTTACCTTTTGTATATTAGAATTCTTTAGTACTTCTGTCTGATTTAGCAGACTAATCTTGAAAAAGAAAATCTGTGTGTTCAATAGACAAACAGACTCTCTAAAGCAATTGGTAAATATATTCAATTATAATCATTCCTTATATAGTTTTCTTGGCAACAAGTATATAAATTATGTACAGAACGTAAAAAAAATCACGATGATTGAGACAGGCTAACCAGTAATGTTACTATATGTTAACATGACTTATTGTGGGATTGGTCTAAATACCTTACTTAAAAAATTATACCTAATATTAATTAGGTACAATGAAACTAGCCACGAGTTATTGTGATGACTTGTCGGCCTTTTAACTTAATTAATGAATTTAATTAATTTTAATGAACGGATGTTAAATCTTTAAAAATGCCAATAAAATAAGTTATAAAGTATAACTAAATTTTTTGTAATTTTTTATTATGCTTGGATGTGTTCCATAGCGTTTGGAGTGTGGGGTTACAGTCACAACGGTATATTTTCTGGTAAAGTTTTGATTAAAACGAAAAATGCAGATATTAATTTTCAGAAATTTATTTAACCATAGTTGGCTAAATACTTACGTGAGAGAAAAGACAGAACTATCGTTTTCCAGCGACAGGAGTTAAAATTGACAGTTACTTTACTAATATTAATTAAGTAAATTGAAACAATCCACGAAGCCTGTCTTAAGGCTTTCATTACAGGAGAAGAGAGGTACAAAACTTATAGTTACAATACAGAAACACAGATAATAACAGTGAATTACGGGTGGTTATTTCTATTTATTTAAACATTATAAAACAAATATTTATAAAAAAATCACTATTTTACAGGTAATTTGTTTATTTACAGATGATAATTGTGACAAAATTGACCTTGACCGACAAAGACGAGAGGTAAAAACAAGTTGTCTTTTTCACTCATTCATACCGCGTAACCATTTATATATATACGTGACATACGTATTTGTTAATTATTTACCTCTATGTGCTCCTAATATATAATAGATAGCACTTCAAATCATTATTTTTTACTCTCTCGGTTAGATTCTTTAGAAGAAGGCTTTGTGAGGATGTTTGGATAGATGTTTGTTGCTCTTTTACGCAAAAAACGACTCAACGGATCTGGATGAAATTTAGCACAGAGATAGATTATAGTCTGGAATAGCACGTGGGCTACTTTTTATCCCGAAAAATGTACGGTTCTCGTGAGATAGATTTCACCAAAATTTCCACGCGAACAAAGTCGCGGGCAGCTAGTATTATGATTGAAAATCTGAATTTCAGTTTGTTGCTTTAACGCCTTCACTCCTCAACCCATCATCGATACCTGAATTGATTGATATAACCTACATAAAGCGAACAAAGCCGCGAGCAAAAATTAGTATCTAATAAAAAAAAAGATTAAAAATGTCTGCAGAACCCTGCACAAAAGAACTTAAACTATTCTTAACTCCAAGTCATTTACTTGATGCCGTGCAAACTTTTATGAATGCCGTAATGTTGGTATTGATTTATTTTCTTTTTTTTCCTAACTTCCCCTATTGAACGAAGTTCGGCATCAGTGTGCCGTGCCAGTCTGTATATGGAGGTTCCACTATGTTTTGTTTGAATAAATAGACCGCGCGCAGGTGAGTAACTTTGCTGACATATTTTAAAGGCATTTGCGTCCTGTTTAGGTATAAATGCTTGTGAAAATATGTCACCGTTTCATATTTTACAACGTTATTTTTATCATAGCATAGAGTTTTAAGAGTGTTAATGGATGGGATGCCGCAATAGTTTAAGTGTTCACCTCGCTAGTAAGCCGCTCCAAGTATTGTGGGTTGACATCCCATACGGGACAAACATTTGTGTGATCCACAACTTGTTGTCCCGAGTTTTTGTGTCCGGTGTTTGAATGTTTGTGATACACGAATATTCCTAATGCGGGAGTTGACTTATAAAAAAAGGACCTATTCGACTTTCGAACTTCGTGTATGTAGTCAATAAACTGCAATCATGACCCTCTTGATTTATTTTAGCTTAACTCGATAAATGTACTTACGACTTTAGTGAGATATATGGCAAGTTTTGTTAAACAGTGTCTATTATAAACTTCGTATACTAGGTGTCTATTGAAACCTTAATGTCAAGCAATATTCGACTTACATTAATTAGAGATCAAAGTAAAGCCTCTAGCTCCTACTGTGATAATGAATCATTCATCATTGTGCCATTTTGCTAAGTGTACCAATGAATTTGATTTGAGAACCTTCGTTTTTTTATCGGTTACAAAGTATTACTTTTAATTTAAAAAACGTAGTAAAGTTACACGGATGTTACATCACGTATACGTACCCTAAATAAACAAAGATGTGGGACTTGTGGACACAACAGATAAGTAATTCTTTATAACTAGAGATGTAACTGCAGCATGTGTCGATATTTTATTCTTCTTTGTAATAATTATATTATTTTAAGGTTATACTGGAGTCACATATTGTCAAACAAATTGGGCTGTTTATCTAAGCGGCGAATTCCATCTAACCCTTGCAAACAAGAAATGTATACTGTGAAAAATTGTATTTTGCTTCGACACAGTTATAAGATGATAATTCTGAACACTGGCTAAAATGAAACCAAACAAGAATCCCTTTTTTTAATTAGGAAGACGAAGATATACTAACTTTAAGATGGATATTTTAATACAGAAATTTTATTTTAGAAAATAAAATGAATCCTGAATTTTTTATCGATGCTATCCACATCCCTAGATATTAGCCGAGATTCTTGTGAATGTCAACGCAAACACATATTTCTTCCAGAGTGGGTCAAACAATGAAACCCTTATTTAATCAGAACTACACCTGTTCCTATCGATTTCCTTCATATTAGTTGATATCGGTTTAATTGTGTTTGTTAGTGCTATGAGTAATAGTTGAGATGATTTTATATGTTTTTTTTTGTCTTTGCTCAAATCAGAAAGTGAATTTTAATTATCTCTAACCAAATCGATTTTTGTTTATTTGTCTCGATTTTAGAGAAGTGCAGTTTAAGAAATTTCTTTTTAGTTTTGTGAGACCCTGACATAACACAAAAAATCTAGACTTTTAGAATAAAGGCATTTTTCTTAAATATTAATAAGAAGTTTTTTAATTCAAAATACGAACAAAGTACTTACCTTTTAAAACTGGAACCATGACAGCTCAGTAGATAGTTTTTGTAAAGGCAATTAATACTCTTTACCTTTGAAAAGTCTGAAGCCTTTGAGTGTTTGTGTAGACAAACACTCAAAGGTTTCATATTATTTTTAATACATTAAAATAACGTTAGATAAAAAAAAATTACCGATCTAGGCAGATGACATGACAAACTTTAATTTAAAATATTCTGATTAAAATTTGTGTTTTCGAGGAATTTCTCCATTAAGACGTATATTTTTTAAGAATACATAAATTTCTAATCGGCCATTCTAACTAAATAGCTTTGATCATAGTACATTACAGAGAGTACTTCTCTTCTCACAATTTAATCAATTTATATTAACAGTAGCTCCTTGCAGAGGGGGATTAACGTCCAGATGTTGATTGTAGACACCGGTATAGGCTTTAGTCCGGTCAAGTTAACTAAAAAAATAGTGGTAAAGTTAGTTGCTTAGAGCTGAAAATTGGGCACAATACTATTAATGAAATGTGAAAAGTCCCCATCGATCTAAGATAAGCAATTTTTTTTAAATGCCCTAATAGTTTCAAATTATAGAGTTGTAAAAAATTTAAAATTAAACATTGTTGTTGTATGATAAAGAGGTCCAATTTATTATTTCGAGTTATGGAGGGAAAATATGTACTGAAATGGCTTGTAGAGTTTCACTGATTATTTAGAATTATAGTGGGTCTATATTTCGAGCAGTTTAGGTCTTGTTGCTTGAGGGGAAGGTAACAAAACATTTGATTTGTGGAGGTTTTCGACTTATCGAAGATCTACTTACGGAGGTTCTACGTACTTTACTTTAAATCAGGCAAAGCGAGTTCTCCTATAAGTAAAGAGATTGGGTTCTTCAAACAAGCTTATTTATGGATATAAATCATTAGAGCGAAGACGCTAATTGTATATTGTTGAAATAAATCCATTAATCCTTGCAAGATGACGGTGCATGTACTGCAGATAGAGCTGTCACTAAAATAACTAGGTACTACTTTTACAAGATATTTTAAAGCGACGTCAACGTATGTACGTCCGGTAATAAGATCCAAAATAATAAACATATGATTTCTTTTCGAATCGGGTGTCCATAGCGTGATGCTAGTCATAGAAAAGAATAGGATTTGATTCGACTCAGTAGTCGCGTGTAGTTGTATGGCATCGGGTTTCAATAATATCTTTGATTGCGTCGGTGAAAAAATCGATTAATCAATAATTTTATAACAATACTATTTTAATTACTTTTCAGCTAAGAGGTATTAAAACCTTTATAATTTTGAAGCGCGACTGTCATGTTGACGTTCGTTAAATTCGACAGCTTGTCTACTTTGTTGCCTACGGTATAATTTTGTGTTTTCGTAAACATAAACATTTACTAAAATATTTAAAGCTTTTATTTGAAACATAATATTGCTTTTGCATTTATAGTTAATAAACCCTTTTAGCATAAAGTGGATTATTGACACAGGTAATGTTAAGCTTATTTGAAAAGAAAGAGTTAGAATTCGAATAATTTTTTATATACATTAATCTAGTAAAAATATAACGCTTCCAATCACCCACGATAACAGACACTATATGCATAGAGTACTCAAAGCAACATTAGATTGTTCTAGTGCTCCAACTCTATAGATTAAATTCTTATTATGATGGCAGATGAATTTGCAGAAACTACAGAATAACAACACTGTGTAATTAGTCTCTTGAACACTAAGCAAAACCAGAAGAACATGTCTGCAAACATTGTCTGATCTTCACTCCGATCTCCAAAAAATGCTTGCGATTTTTTTCTGACTTGAAACGGTGGACTTAGACTGTTAAGAAAATATTATTACATTTTCTGTATTGGAGTTTATCGTCTTAAGTTTTCTTTCGTTTGCAATTCAAAAGTTCTGAATAATGAACAAATCATCTCAAAGGTTAATTTAATAGCCAGCCAGTTTATTTCAAATGAATCCTATAGATATTTTACTCTGCAATCAAAAGTACTTTTAGCTTTTCAGTAAAGCAACTATGGCACAAGATGAAGCAGTAGCACTACAGAAGATGAAGGAGCTGGAAGAACGTATCAAGGCACCGTCAATATGGGGCCGCGTTCCTTGTGGAGTTAGGTTTGAAGATCTTCAGGATAAGCGGTACGAAGACGCTGTGAAGTTGCTGAAGAAACATTATCTGCCTGAGGAAGTAAGGTTTATGTTTGTAGTTCACTTGTAATTCAAGTATCTTTTTATCCAGCTATAAAAACCACAAAATATTCATTTTTTTTTAAATGTCGCGCTCGCGCGTTTCTGATATTTACATAATTTTTCAAGGGTTTTTAGTATTTTCATAGCAAGGTAAAAGGAACAGTTTTTTATTCTTTTATTAATTTCTAAACGATATATAATAAAAGTTCCATTAGAAACTCATTCTTCATAAAACACTTTATACCCATTTTCCTTTGCATTATGCTCATGAAAAGTTGAGAAATTCTTCGTCCAAAAAATACAGTCGCAAATGCGGCAGTGTCCGAACCCGAGTATTTAATTAGGAAGTAACAAAAAAGATGAATCGGCCGTTCGGAAATCTTAATTTACTTAATTAAGATGTTTTGTGCGGGGGAAAAAAGTGGGTCAAAAAATAAACTTGCTGGATTTTGGACGGAGCTCCAGTGATTAAAGGATTGAGCCATTGGACAGCTCGTTGACTAATTTAGGTAGAAACCTACCACTAAATTTGAATGATAAATATAAGTATGAGGATTCTTAATATATATTTGAAGGTTCATAAATGAAGGCAGACAACCCAGTGGACACTTAACAAATGAACGACTTTCTCGTTCAATTACATAATTTCAAAATACATAAACTATTTAAAATAATAGAACTGGTTACGAAATTCATGGATGAGTTATTCTCCTCAGCTCTTTAAAGCATTCCTGGAGGCCAAAGGTTTAATCACTTTCAGAGCTTATTGTCGAGCCTGCACTGCATTAATTATAAACTAAAGAGTGGAACGCACTCGGACCCTACCCCAAAATTTTTCAGTACGGGCAAATAATTGAAAAATACTTTTAAGATATTTTTTCACTACAATAAGCCTCTCTTAAACTTTGAGCGCAAACTCCATTCAGCTTCTCCAATATCGAAAATTTCTTTGAAAATCTTTACGGCTATGCTGATTTGATTAAATTACTTGAATAGTTCTATCTTATGGATACAAAATAAAATATATCGCTGGTAATAAATTATCGTGAACTGATTTCGGAATTCGCTTATAAAAGCATTGCGTCAGAAAATCCGCATGTTACGAAGCATTAGAGTAATGAATAAGTAAACGTAAATTCTGCGTAATTTTTTATTTATTTTTTCTTGTCATAGATATCCTATTTGTATATTTTATTATAATAAAAGTATTTTTATAATGTGATCATCATCGTACAAAGAGAATCTGGCGTTTACGTAAAGACTTGTTACAAAGTTGAGACATTGATACAATGGCGGACTTATTCGACAAGTAAAATGTAAAAGTTTGGATGGATGAAATTTTGTTACTCTTTCACGCAAAAACCACTAAACCGATTGCGATGAAACTTCATATGTAGATAGCTGGAGACCTGGATTAACGCATAGGTTACTTTTTATCTGGAATTTGTTTCAGATAACATATAGGTCAGTTAAGTTAGCGGAGGACAAGGAAGGAACAGATGAGTTCATTCATAACGTGAGGATATGGATGAAGGATAAGATGTCTATAGCAGCAGTAAAAGAAGGTACTGACAAGCTAGTTGGCGTGCTGATCATGAGGATACAGGAGAAAAGTATGTATAAAACCTCTTTTACTTCCAATGGTGTAAAAATTGGTGATGTAAAACTTAATTTCCCTCAGTTATTTTTACAATAGAGTATTTGTAATCTGATTAAATTGAAATAGCCGACAATTTTAATGCTATGTTGCACTGCTGTGCATACTCCATTGACAGTGAAAAGTGAATTGACAACCCTGGTGCCGCAACGTATCGTAGATCTTTTTAATCATCGCTTCATACTCGTTTATGGCGACTACTCCGCTTCTAAGGGTCTTACCGTGATGTTAATTAGCCTAACTAATACAAAAATACTTACTTACTTATTACTAAGAAAGCAAACAAAAAATCTTTTTAACTTATATAGACGAAGACCTCCTCGGGGTTGAAAAATACTCTCTTATATATCTCTCTCTCTTTCTTCTCTTATCTCTCTCTCGCTCTTTCTTCTCTTATCTCTCTCTCTCTCTCTTTCCTCTCTCTCTATATCTAAACGCGCTAGTGTCACTGCTGTTGTTGCTTGATATACACAAAACATAAATGTTTACTTATAAGCAGCCCGCGTGGTGCCAAAATGTATGAAAACAACACGACTACGGTGACAGATGTTAACTTTCTCAGGTATCTTAAACAATGTTTCAATATTTCCAGTAAAACCTGCTTGCATTGAAGTACGTGACACGTGCCTCTATTATAAAGGTATTTTCTCACAAAGACTGTGCTTGTCGATCTAGTTCGCTTGCTTCTTCTACCTTTAATAAGTTAACAACTCAACCGTATTAGCAATAAGCTTTAAAATGCACGTAAATGTTCTGTGAAAAAATACCGATATTCTACTTAATACTTTGTTTACAAGTTAATTTTAAGCCGAATCATCAGTAGGTCAATATGTCAGTGTTCGACACATACTCAGTGTAGGGGCACGATTTTCCTTCAAATATTTGCTGTATCTGTATCTATATATATGTATAAATACTCTACACTGATCCCTGTTAAGCCAGTCGCGTTTGCACATTTGTATCGACAACATCTCAAGGGCTCAGTAAATAATCTGTACGTGTGATTAGAGTCATTATTGTGTTTCTCTTTAATAACTCCAGACTTATAACCGGCACTCAGTTCAGAATTTTTATAGTATACTTAAATCCAGTCTTTTATATCAAGGATCTGTTAAAAAGCGGGTTGCTTTGAGTTAAGTTTAAATGTGTTGAGGAACAACTACTTGACAAAAGCTTACTTACGATTACAATTATGAATATATAGGTACGGGAATTAACGCAATCACAAAATAAGTATTACATACCTCTGAATTACCTGACGTTTCGACCAGGTTGCACTGGCCATGGTCAGTCAGCCTGTGACCACGGCCAGTCAGCCTGTGACCACGGCCAGTCAGCCTGTGACCACCTGTGTACCTATTTATATATATTTTTTGTGTGTATAATTCCCGTATAAATACATAATTATATCATGGAACGCAATAGTTTAAAAGTTTGTATAACTTACTTACAAACTAGAGGTAGTACTACTAAAAGGTAAATGAAGCGGTTTGACTTGTGTTTAAATCCAGGCTCCGCGCCTGCTTTTTCTTTCTCTAAAAATCTTATTCGAACTATCATTAACATTGTGATGTACCCACTAAATATCAGCACTTCATTTTTATTTGTACAGATTATTTATGAAACGTCAAAGTTACATACAAGAAGAGCTATTGGAAAAAGCACCTATCATATTTAACATAATATGCTTCTTGAGGGCTTAGCTTTATACGAGTAAGCCACTTCTTTATTTTCTACGTCACGTTTTGGGGTTACAATTTCAACAGTTCTTAATTAAAGAAAAGCGTTCGTGATTGTCTCGTAATAAAAAGAGTGTAATCAGACGAAGAGAAACACATTACATAGACAGAGCTTTATTTAGAAAATGTTGATAGTAGTGATACCTATAGAAACACGAATCAATCTAAGAGCAGTTATTAACTTCGTCGTGCATAACTTGTTGGTTTAAATTTAATTCAAATTATTGCACCATTGTATACTTCATATGGTTATCGATATTGTATTAGTTTGTACTTATGTCCTTCTGTCCTATGTTTATAGACCCCACGTGCCAAATGATTTCTTCATATTTTGCAAGGTTAGTTTCCTTTTTTGTATTTTTAAAACCTTTAACTCCTTTCTTTCTGATGAAGTACTACTACCTACTTAAACTCAGTCCAAATTTGCGAACACAAAAACTTTACATTGACAAAAGCCTTCGTTTCACTATTCTGAATCTATTTGCGTATCAATCGAGTTGAATAAAACTCGATTCGTTCGAAGGCAGTAACATTAGGGGGCAGATTCCTTCGATGCTTTGAGCCTAAATTTTTACTGCATCCGTAAAAAGAATTCCGATTCAGCTATAGGGTTTTCGGGTTTGGAATAAATTGCAAGAAATAGCGAGGTAGTTTTAAAGTTTGGTATTTTTTACTCTATTTAACTTATCATATCTCAAGGGCGCTTGTGTTTAAGGTACTTCGCCATTGGATGGGTATTATGTTATGTTTTAGGAATGTTGTTGCCGTTATCAAAGATCATGTTTACTTTCTTTGAGTAGTTACACATTCGAGTTACAAGGCAATCATATTTGTTGTGCACTAAAACAACACTCTAAACAAGTACTTTGGATCATTAGGATTTTATTAATTTCGACAGATGAAACCAAAAAGTGGCTTTGGTCGTAATTGGTAATCCCACTAACACTATAAATGTGAAAGTTTGGATGGATGGACGGATGGATGGATGGATGGATGTATGGATGTTTGTTACTCTTTCACGTCAAAACTACTTAACCGATTGCGATGAAACTTAGTATGTAGATAGCTGGAGACCTGGATTAACACATGGGCTCCTTTTTATTCCGATATTCCCACGGGATCGGGACTTATGCATGTGAACCCGCGGGGCGCTGCTAGTAAAGAATAAAACCAGGTTCCATTCTCTGCCATCTGTATATTTACGATTGTTGGATTAAAGAACATGAGCCAAGAAACAGACACCTTGTTTTTAAAATATTGATAAAATCACATTTAAAAATGCGAAAAGATCAATGTCTTAGATTTGTCTAAACTCGGTCTAGTTTACATCAGCGTGGTGACTTCACCGCCATCTCTTATCACTTAAACAGTGTTTCTTGTACGTAAATTGGATTCCAAATAGCAGATACGGGTAGATGTATATTAGGGGCCACGATGGTATCGTCGGGCACAACACAGCAGACTTGACGTAAGGTGCGCTTATTTTCTGATTTTATATTGATAACGGCACAAATAAACCGAAGCTAGACTATTTGGATTCTTACTTCGTACGTTGTATGTGACTTTACCTGAATTAGAATATCGCTTAGGGTTACAATGTACTCGTTCCCAAGGTTTTGCTATTGACAACTGAAGGTTTTTCGAATAGTGTATTCATTATGACTGGCATGTTGGTTAGTGATCCTGACTGCTAAGCCAGAGGTCGTGGGTTCGATTCCCACCCAGGACTAATAACTGTGCGATGAACATGATCATTTTGGGTGTAATTTATCTATAATATGTATGTATTTAGAAATCTATATAGTATGTTTATTGCAGTCTGGTTACCATAGTACAGGCTCTGCCTAGTTTGGGATCAGACGGCCGTGTGTAAGATGTGTCGAGTTATTATTATTATTATATTCGTAAGAGTTTTAACAGATTTTGCTTTCCTGGGAAAATACCATTCGATAATTTTTTACAAAATTTATTTATAATCACATTAAACTTTACAAATACACACATTAAATGTTACACCAAATAGACACTTGTCAATCTTATTTCCCGGGTTCAATACTCATAGAATACTTCATAAGGTACTCTTCCAGTAGCGTCGCGGCGGCGTCGCGTCATTTATGGAAATTGAGAACAATTGAGAACCCCGAGCGAATTCCACAGACAATATATGTGTACAACAATCTAAACTTTGTATTTTTATTTATTTAGGTATTACCTTATTTGGGTTTTGGATGTTTTTAGTTTTTGTATATATCCAACTAATATTATAAACGTGAAAGTTTGTGAGGATGTATGGATGTATGGATGGATGTTTGTTACTCTTTCACGCCAAAACTACAAAACCGATTGCGATGAAACTTGGTATGTTCATAGCTGGAGACCTGGATTAACATATAGGCTACTTTTTATCCCGATATTCCTTCGGGATCGGGACTTACGCGGGTGAAACCGCTTGGCGCTGCTAGTTTACAATAAACAAAGCGCGTTCCAGGGCAGTGTGTTATTAATTTATTTACTTTTTTAATTATATATTTATTTACCATACCATATATGAATTTTCAGACAGAATTTTCTATATTAACGCTATCTGTTGCCCTTGAACGTCCGGTCTTAGCAGAATATCCGCGCGTCCTCTTAACTAAGAAGTGGTTCAATGCTGAACTAAGAACTATTTTTGTCCCCTGTTAGTTTTAAGTCACTATGTCATAATCATATAATAGTATAGTCATATTGTAATTTTAGTGTGTATAGTATATAATTAACTGTTTAAACAGTTATTATGTTCACTCATATTTCATAGGAATACAAAATAAATACATTTCTATCTTTCTTTCTATTTGTTTTGGTCTGGAGTTTCTGTAAAAATGTATCTATGTTTAATTGTTTATCAGCGTTCAAGGGTCCACACGACGTAACAAGTTATACCATGTTTAGATCTAGATAGTGTTGGGAAATATGCCCTAGAATATTATTTTTATTATGTATTTTCATTAATTCATTAATAAATCGTTTTGCAAATAAAAGAACAATAATGACTAATATTACCATCAACGATTGTCACGATAGCCTCGTTTGTTTCCTGCCTAATACTTAATGAAGAGACTGTGACAAAATTAAATGAAGATCATACTAAAGTGAAAACTAAAAAATAAAAACTAAAATAGTGGTCAACACTTAGACCGCTCCTTTTCAATCTATCGATGGATTATATCACTAAAGACATCTAGTCTCTCCTCCCATGGTGTTTATTATATGCGGACGATATTGTACTCATAGGGAGAGATCCAGAGGATATGCAGAATACCCTCAACAACTAATGGAGACAAGCACTTGAAACTGTCTTACGGGTAGTCTTCGAAATATTGTAAGATGTTTTCCCATTAACATTCGCTACACAATCTATAACTCAATGGTGAAACCTCATATTGATTACTTAATAGAGGTATGGGGATCAGCTGCTTAAACACATCTGAATATGCTACAAAGGGCACAAAATAAGTTAATTAAAGTTCTTTTTCACTACAACTATTTAACCCCAACTGTTAAAGTATATAATGAGACAAAATTATTTAATATTTCCCAAATTTATCATTACAATACATCTATTTTAATAAGGCAAATTTTAAAGAAAGAAATTTACACACAATTAAAATTCACGAAAATTGTACACACGCGTAGTTCAAGACGCGCAAACTTCATAAAACTCCCTAAACCCAGGACCAATTACGGAAAAAATAATATTATGTATCAAGGAGCACGGATCTACAACTCACTAGCCAAAAATATAAAAGACGCAAAGTCGCTGATGTCATTCAAAAAACTATTAAAAGAACACATTTTCAAAGGCTCCACCTAAAATGTATTTTAAAACCTATAACTACACAAAATGCTCTACAAATGTACTATAATTATTATATTTTTTCTTTTCTGACAGCAGTTGTAAAACAGCAGTTTGTAGAAAGAAAATAAAATATTTTTGATTCATAGAGTAAATTACTGCATGTAAACCGTCCCTTATGTTTGCTCAACTACAAACCTGCATTAGAATGGACAACTAATTTTAGAAGTACCTAGATTGCAAAAAGAAATTTTTGAGATAATCTACCAACGCATTTAAAATTTGTTTTTGTAATTTATATTTTATTTCTCCTTGTAAGTGATTTGTGATCTTGAGAAATAAAGTGATTTTAAACCGTAAAGCAACGGCCTCCGCATAAGTAGAACTAAGACCGAATACATGAAATGCAGCTTCTGTGAATAAACATCCGACACAGACGTCATAACCATCGATGGCCAGCCATTGCCCAAAGTAAATAAATTTAAGTACCTTGGATCAATGCTCTCAGCAGACGCGAATGTGGATGCGGACGTGACCCATATGGTAAAGACAGCATGGCTCAAATGGACAACTCTATCGGGTGTGCTATGTGACTCCAAAATGCCGATACAACTGAAAGGTAAAGTCTACAAAACCGCAGTAAGACCTGTCATGATATACGGTGCAGAGTGCTGGGCTATCAAAAAACAACACGAACAGAGGATGCGCACAAATGAAATGAAAATGCTGCGATGGGCTGCAGGAGTTACAAGGCTTGATAAAGTACGAAACGAGTACATCAGAGGCTCCTTTAAGATAGCGCCCATTGTAGACAAGATGGCCGAAAGCCGTATGCGCTGGTATGGACATGTGATGAGGCGAGACGATGAGTACGTTGTAAAGCAAGCCCTAGCTATCCCCGAAAAGAAAAAGGGCAGAGGACGTCCGCAAGCCACGTGGTGGACAACCGTGTCCAAAGATCTGGAACGAGCTAAGATTAACGACCAGACAACCCAAGACAGACTGTCTTGGCGCCTTAGAACGAGGAGGGCCGACCCCAAATAAAATGGGAAAAGGCACGGCAGAAGAAGAAGAAGAAAACTAAAAAATACTAAAATTGTATTAAAACTAGTAACCCGCCCCCGCTTCGCACGTGTACAAATTATACACCTAAGCCTTCCTCATGAATCACTATGTCTATTAGTGAAAACCGCATGAAAATCCGTTCAGTAGTTTTTCAGTTTATCGCAAACAGACAGACAGACGCGGCGGCGGACTTGGTTTTATAATATAATATGTAGTGATACACTACATGTCATAATTAAATATATCATATATAAGGTAAATATAAGGTTCGAAGAAGCCAGAATGATTAATATTAATAGCATTTACACTAACACACAGTTTGAACAGTCAAACACATTTAAGGCGAGGTGTTACCACATAATCAGCAAAACGCGATTCTTTAGAACTTGAGTGATTTAATCGGTCAAGAGTAGATATTGAAAAAGATACTGCATATAGATGAAAGATACATAAAAAATGTTAACTTCGATTAAAGATTAAATTTCATTAAAGGTTTAGTTTCTCTAGAAAGCCATCGCTATTTTTACCAATAAACTAAACTTTGGCGTCGAGATTCTCGGGATTTTCAGCTATAAAGAAATCCCTGTAAATTAACTCTTCTGCGCAATCTAACTCTTGCTATCATAGATATATACGCTGATGGGTGTTGGAGCGCAAAGTCATATGGAAACAATTACAAAGCTTTGTCTGGAGCTGCAGTAATAAACACACGTGCTATAAAAATTATGAGGGAGTATCTACTGCAATGGAAGCCGACATTATTATAGAGGGCTTTAAATGTTCCGTAGATATGTATAATTTAACTTAAGAAAGAGTAATAGCTGATGGCAATTAAACAACATATGCCAAGATTTTAGCTCAAAATCCCCTTTTTTTTTGTGCCTGTGAAAACCCCCTCGGGCAGGCACCTCACCGGGGTTTTCGGTGGGGCGGTGTGTCGGAATCGAACCAACTAAAACCTCACGGTGTGCCGTACTGCGCCTTAAGTTGGAGAGATCCGGGAACAGCTTTCATTACGACATCCAAAACCCTCCTAGCGCCTGCCCGCAAAAGCGCGGGCACCACCTTCGGGCATAAACCTCTCAATTAGGCGACGTTCAGGCACACGCGGACCTCACCTCCTCCTCGCGGGGGGCCACTATAGAGGGTGAAGGGGAAAACCCGTCCCATGAGGCGCTGGTAAGCCTTCATCTTAAATTTAAGCAAAATATTGTTCCATTACCTTGTTACACATTTTATCATTAATCATATCATTTTGTCAGCAAGCCATCATCCCTATTTTCTGACCCGGGAGTATGTACGAGCCACGTTATACTTTGAGCCGTGTCAGCAACCTACTTTATTCATTGCTTTAATCATACTTAAAATTAGTTCGCGTTTATATTCGACTATCAATTGACGTGTCGCGACGCACCTATATAATTATCATTAATATTATTTTTATCTATCAATACAGTCAGTTAAATTTATTTCTGAGTTTACTGATTTATCCTATAACCTAAAACCCTGGTGTACGGACCGTACAGTCCTCGTATATGACGGTACCTCAAGATAGTCTGTCACTAGCCGCCTCAGGTACCCTGACACTCCGTGATAGTGGAGTGCTTCCCTGATGCAGCTGAATGGCAGACTATTGAACGCGTTGGCGATGTCTAACGACACCGCCGAAAGCACGCCGCCACAGCTCACTACCTCTTCGGTCACGGCCCTCAGGTGCAAAATGGCACCGATCGTTGAACGCCCCGCTCGAAAACCGAATTGGGCGTCTGACAAATTGGGGCCGACCTCGCACAGGTGCCGGACGATGCGGGCAGAGAGGACCCTCTCAAACAATTTACCCGCCTCGTCCTAGTTCGAAATCCCTACCCCAACATGACTGTGATTGAACAATTCTTCGCAATTTATGTAACAAACTACGGATAGTAGCAAAGGAGGTCAAGTATCCATTTAAATATAGAAAATTATTAACTGATCAAAAAGTGATGATCATAAGAGAGGTAGTTATTTCTTCAATTCAAGAACAACATAAATTCATAAAAGATGGATCTTTTTCAATTGTACAAGCAAAAATTGTAGAAATAACGAATTCAATTTTTTGGTTTAGATTAAAGTTATAATTGGAACTGTAGCTTCCAAATTTTAAAGTATAGTGAAAGATGTCGACACTAATCTTGCTGAACGTTTTAATAGTGTTGTTGCAAAGATTTTTGGCGGGAAACAAACGGGAAATAATTTTTTCCATGGGACGAGCTTACCAAGGAAGATGTGCTGCAACTATTGTTTCATTTAATAACCAACTACCTAGATACACATAGATAAAAGACTCTTAACGACAAGCCCAAGAAGTTATTTAAAGAAAATGAAAAGAAGGCTTTATATCAAAATATCATGGAATCGCTACAACTTTCATAAAACAGAACAGATTCCTGAACAAAACTAATACACGTGCAGTTGACAAAGATTACGGAGCTAAAAGGAAAGTGATCATGCAGGTACTTGTTGAAAATGCCTAAATAAAACGGCTACCTGATTTCCTTGCATATACTGTGTAATCTGCCATGAGCGGCTTACAATAGTGTGTGTCACCATATCGTGCGTAAATATGTTTGCATGGGTGCAAGAGTTTGATTTCAAATCGCGCTGAGACCGCGCCTTAATATGTAATTAATCATTATGTATTTTATTCTGTTTACAACATCAGAATAATAATTAACATATATAATTATAAAAATGGGTTGAATACCCTCGCTATGTGTAAACTAGTGATGTTATTTATTTTAGAAACTTTGCGAGGATGGTTGGATGAATAGATGTTTGTTACTCTGTCACGCAAATACGACTGAACAGATCTGGGTGAAATTTACACTTGGGTTACTATGGTTTTTATTCCGGAAAAATTTACGGTTTTCGTAGGATAGGTTACACCAACATTTCCACGCAAACGAAGACGCTGGCAACAGCTAATATTATGCTAGCGAAGTTTATTTGTTTCTTTGTTACACTTTCATACCTTAGATACTTAAACGATCATGCGCAGACGTTGCCAAGGGTACAACAGGACATTGGGTATCTTTTATCTAGAAAAAATACTGTTTCTGAGGGAAATAAAAATAATTCTGCGCGAGCGCAGCTGCAATAGCTAGGTGTTGTATATTTGGTAAAAAAATAGACATTCGTCAGTGTTATTTTTATTAATTGCGATTGCTCAGTAATAAGCTATTTTCGCAATCAGTATAAACCTAAAACTTCCTTTCCTCTAGTTCCTAAGATTAGCGCGTTTAAACGAACAACCAAACAAAACGCTCCTCAGCTTTACCATATTAATATAGATTAATTTGAGATTTTTGTTGTTACCCCATAATAACCATACGTTATTTTCTTGTAACTTGTTCCTAAGAAAATATTGTATTTTCAGCAATGAAACTTTCCTTGCGCTGGTGTGCGAGAGGACATAGTAAAATTTCTTGTCTTGCTACAACCATTTTGTAAACAAAAAACAATCACTTTTTATGATAATCCTTTAATTTAAGAATATTTCAAAAATAGTTAATAATATAAAAATGCATTTAAACTTACTCACAACTATCTTATATCAACTATACAGATCATAGTATTTTATCGAAGTTCAAATAAGACTTAAATTCAAAATACATTTCAATATGCATGTGCATATTCAAGTATATTTTATGCTAATGCTTATGAGAACAAAACCGTTAGTAATACAAACTTATGTAATACGGTACATACCATTGTATTATTAATGGTTTTGTTCTCATAAGCACAACCTATCAAAAAGCTTCCTATTAAATCTAGTTACATGCTCTCTTCTAAATTACTTTTTTTTAACCGCCAACGCAAACAGAGAGGTGTTATAAGTTTAACAAGTCTATGTATCTGTGTGTCTGTGGCATCTTACGAACCGATTTAGGTGCGGTTTTTTTTTGTTTGAAAGGTGACTTGATCGAGAGTGTTCTTAGATATAATTCAAGAAAATCTGTTCAGCCGTTTGAAGATCATCAGCTCTTTTGTAATCGTTGAAGAGATTTTCGAGTTGGGGGTATTTTCTCTTATGCTCTATATTCTGTTATGCGCTCTGTTCTTTTTTCTTTTTCTCATAATCCTTTTTTAATTAGTTGCTTTATTGCTTTAACCATGTTTTTGTATTTCGGCATAAATTACTCTTTCATCGTCAAAATCTTTTGACGCTTTGTCAAGAGAGGATAGGTCTAGAACTGCATAAGTAAGCTCTGAATTGGAATCAGAGCTGATGGTTTCATTGTGTGTGTCGACGTACTGCATATTTGAATTCGTGTTATGTAATTCAAAGTTAGAAGAGTTAGTTTTCATTAACGTGCTACCTCTGCCGTCTCTTTCAGTACAATTCACAACTTTTCTCTGAAAAATAATAAAATAGATTAGTCTATAAAGTCTCACAAATAAATTTCAAAGTATGATATGATAATGACATAATTCGAGGACGGCGTCATCGCCAACGGCTAGTATTCTAGTAAAGAGAGGAGGCCATTTTCTTCGGCCACTCGGTCAAGGCTTGGTTTAACAGAGCGGGCGTTACTGCCGATTCCTTTGTTGGCTCTTCGCTCTTCGGAGCTATGAGGATGAAAACCTCGGTTAAAAATCATGAGGGAGGGACCCTCCATGGGTCGGAGTTTCTCCACTGTCCACAGTGGAGAAGGAGGACGGGCTCGGCGTGCACTCACACTGCCACCGAGCAGGCATGGGAAATTTAGTTTCCTTTCCGGGTCACACGGCGCGGCGTTCTTCCCGCTTCCCGCGGTGTCACCAAGTTGGATAGGGACCTACTGGAGGAGGCAGCCATTATTTACTCTTGGCTGTCTCCGCGGCCTCCAACCGAGGAGGTAGACATGGGGGCGGGCCGCTTTCGCGATGCGATTACGCAGATTTGCGATGCGGCCATGCCCCGCGTCCGAGGTCGTCGGCCTCCAAGGAAGGAGGTCTACTGGTGGTCCCAGTAGTTGGTGGAACTCCGTGCGGCCTGTACTCGTGCCCGGAGGTCCTATACTCGCAGCCGACGGCGTCACCGCGAAGAGGGGGAAGAGGACCAGCTTCATGAGGAGTACCGAGAGGCGCGGAAAACTCTGAAGCTGGCCATTAGCCGCGCCAAAGAAGAAAAGAGAAATGAGATGCTGGAGGGTCTCGATCGTGACCCCTGGGGTTGCCCATATCGCGCAGCGCAACAAAAGCTCCGTGCGTCGGGCCCCCCCTTACGGAGACCCTACAGCCCAGCTTCCTGCAGGGAGTGGTTGAGGGCCTTTTCCCGCAACGGGTGGAGCACGTACCCCCGTCGATGGCCCCCTTGGTCGGAGACGACGGGGAGGACGAGGAGGATGGTGTTCCGCCCGTCATGGAGGCGGAGTTAGGGGCGGCTGTTCTCCGGATCCGTTCCAAGAACATCGCCCCCGGGCCAGACGGGATCCCTGCCCGAGTGTTGGCCCTAGCCCTCGACCACATGTCGGATCGCCTCGGGGAGGTGTTCGACGCTAGCTTGGCGTCCGGACGCTTCCCTGACTGCTGGAAGAGCGGGAAGCTGGTACTTTTAAGGAAGCCGGGACGGCCTACCGATTCGGTCGCGGCCTACAGGCCCATCGTGTTGGTGGACGAGGCGGGTAAACTGTTTGAGAGGGTCCTCTCTGCCCGCATCGTCCGGCACCTTGGCGAGGTCGGCCCCGATTTGTCGGACGCCCAATTCGGTTTTCGAGCGGGGCGTTCGACGGTCGGTGCTGTGTTGCGTTGTGAATAAACATCGTTTTCTTAGAGGAAAATAAGTCGTGATCTTACGAATGATAAATAATTGACATCGATAAATGTGTAAGTTTTGTATTAGAACTTCATTACGGTGGTGTCGTTACCAAAAAAAAAAAGGTTAACGACACCTCAGTGGTGTCGTTGACGTAAAAGATTTAGGTAATCATGCTTTGACATTAATTTTATTTACCTTTAGGCTATTTAACAATGTTATTGTCACTATTTACCTGTCTGTTAGAGTTCCTCTTCATCATTTTGTATATTATAACAAAGCAGCACATGAAAAGACATATGACAACGCAGGCTACCAGGTATATTATCCAGCTTTTAAAGTCTTGCATCTCACTGTCTGTTTAAAATATATAATTCTTTAATAATGTACGTGACATGAACAATGATATAAGCATTAATACTGCCCCTTACTAACCCAATAGAATTAATTTAACAAAACTTGCACCGTTGAACGTTTAACACTGTGATCTTCAATAATTTTACTTTAATGAAATTAAAACAAGTTACGTGATTTTTTTTTTAAGACAACTTCCGTATTGGGAATATTCCTGTATCGCGGAGGGCTTCACAAACATTCAAACAACGAACACAAAAAACACCCAGACTCGGGACACCTATTTGTGGATCACACAAATTTTCGTCCAGTGTAGGATTTGTACCCACAACACTCGGCGAGGTGACCACTGAAACCATTGCACCATCCGTGCAGTTTTTTTAACTATAATTGTGAAAACTGATATTTGAGGGTGCAGGGTTATAGAGTGGGTTGTTAATGACTATTGAGTTGTAGTACTTGCATTGCAGCAAGTGAAAATGGCGCAGTACAATTGTGATAGTATAGTTATAATGTGGAACATAATCACATACAGTAATTGAGAAATGAAGGACTTTCAAAGAATAGTCTTTTGGTCTTTAAGTTTTAAAATTAAAAAGTTCATCGTAGTCAAATCACTATTTGAATTTCTTAAAATATTAAAAAGTTTCACAAAGAAATTAGCATTGCAACATGAGTATAAAATACTACTTCTATTGTTCTGCAAAATTAATAAATCTCAATAGTAGATTCGTATTTTTAATACCTCGGTATGTCTGTCTCTCAAAGTATATGTTACACCTAAAGCCTATATACCACATATAAGACAGTTAATGACTGTATAGACGATAGGTATGTATTAGATACCTTTAGTTTTACTCTTCATCGCTTTTCTAGACCTACCCATCTTTAACAACACACTGATTTGTCTCCAAACTTTATAGCGTTTTGCACCATCGTCCCACCCGTAAAGAAAACATTGGAGTATCGTGTTGTTATTGGCAAGACTCAATGATATGTTTAGCGACACAGAAGCGGTACGAGAGACTGAAATAAAGAATATAATTAGTAGATATGGATTGAAACAGCAATATGTCAATAGCCCTCAAAAAAACTCAAATTTTAACTGACCTTTCCTTTAAAGTGTACTTTTAACTATAAGTACACTTTTAAAGAAAAGGATAGTGAAACTGGTAAAAATAGGTTCGTCACCGTTGTGTTTGGTAATACTCGTCACGGAGTACAGATATGACAGTGGTTTGTTTCTTTGCGAAGCAGAGAGAATAAGGATATCAGAAGTAAATATACAGTGAATGTATGTATTTTTTTCAAAAATAAAGTAACACTGTAATGCTGCCACGCAATTACTCTTGTTGAGCATCTGAAATGAACTGGTCCTTTTCTTTACTTCTTTCTGGTCACGGGCTCTAAAGGTGACTTTTGTATCCTTTTGTTTCATTAACCCGATATCTGGCGACTAAAGTTTTGCAATATTTACTTTGCAAACAATTATGAATTCTGATAAGTATAATTAAAATTGATTTTCACATTTTTGTTTAATGTTCATTTTTAACCAGTGGAAATGTCTGAAAAAAGTTGGTAATCAAATACTTCTTTCAATTTCGGTTGAAATTTCTGGAATTAACACTTTTGAAGCATGCCACGACAAGTTTTGTTTAGAATATGAGCTGAAAGATACACAATATTTATATACTTAACCCTCTGTAAGCAGCAAAGTGCCGTTTTGTGTATGTGAAGAATTCTACTGTGTTTGCCCTCCATTTGAAGGAGAGAATGGGGTTATCAATGCAGAAGTGACACGACTGGTGTCGAAAGTGTTTACCTGCACTTGTCATTAAGCGGGCCGTGTGCTTGGTAGTCAACATAGTTGTAGAAAAAAAATTTGTTTGACAACGGGGACGCTGCGTGGTTGTAGGTTGGACTTAAGTAGCTCCTGACAACCATTACCATCTATAATAATTCTAGGTTTAACCACCACTTATTAGTCCATTGAAATGTTACATTTTTTTGGGCTTAGCGTGCGTTTATCAGAGGACGCAATTTTATTTTTTAGATATGAATTGGGGGGTTAGTGTAAAGTTAAGTCAAGTTTGTGGGGTTGCAACCCTTGTCCCACGGCTGCCATCTTGGAAAAAGATGTTCAAATGGTTTTTACGTTTTTTCTGTAAAACTATTGGTCTTACAAAAAAAAATTGATTTGACGATTAAAAATTACAGCAAATCCTTACTTAATTATTATAAATGCGAAAGTAACTCAGTCTGTCTGTCGCCTTTTCACGCCAAAACTACTGAACCAATTTAAATGAAATTTTGGTACACAGATAGTCTAGAGCCTGAGAAAGGACATAGGCTACTTTTTAATGCGAAAAATGGGGTGTAAGGGGTTGAAAGATGGGGATGAAAAGTTGTAGGGAAGTATTGTCAATTAACCTAAATAATTAAAAATTCTACCCAAAGACACTATTCCACGCGGGCGAAGTCGCGGACACAGCTACACTTTACTCTTACTCACAGCCCACTAATATTTATATTTGCATTCCTGTATAGTTATGAATACTGATGTTAATAATAAAAATTGTTCCTTAAAACACCGTCTATAAAAATGGTCTAATATATTTTTTTGTAAAATGATTAGAACAAAGTTTTATCGACAAATAGATTTTTTTTTCTCAAACTTTTATGGATTTTCGCTTATAACTTTTTATTTATGATTCTACGACTAAAAGTGACTGAACAAAAGTTGTAGATAATTTTATTTGCAACAAAAAAATTTTTTTTTTTTTTTTGTAGGACCAATACTTTGGCAGAAAAACCGTAAAAACCATTTGAACCTCTTTTTCCAAGATGGCAGCCATGGGACAAGGGTTGCAACCCCACAAACTTGGATTTAACTTTACACTACCCCCTTCATATCTAAAAAATAAAATTGCGTCCTCTGACAAACGCAACCCCAAATGTAACTTTTCAATGGACTATATAGGTTTGTAGAGATTAAGTTACCTTTTCCGTTAAAGTTGAAATAAATTGCGTTTATTTTAAATATTTCAAATGATGTGCTGCAATTTAAAGACAATTGATCACCGTCTTCGTACTCGTAATAAATTAATTCTTTTTCATACCCTGCATACATAATTATCAATACTTTGTTCGCTGGTAAATTTAGGTGGAGTGGTACCGTACCTGTAACAAGCATATTAATACTTAACAACGCAAAATACCGCCTACATTGTTTTTTTTTTTATTTATATTCTTAAGCGTTCCCAGCTGAATCTGTAGCCATTGCCTAATAATAACACTTTTAGTGAATAAATTTAATTAGCATAATTGTGCAATAAAAAATACAATAGACTAAAACATTAATAGATTTCATTATAAATATATACCAAAAACTAATATATTCTGCAATTTTAATTTAAATTAAAATTGCTTGATTTTGTTTAATATTCATTTATTTCATCATATTTAATTGCATCAAACTTAACTTCAAAGCATAACTAAACAGCTCGTCCTCTCTCTTAATAGTGCTGTGCCCGACAGGGTCCATAATTGTTACCTACTTTTAAGCCTACTTGTAAATGTTTATTATGAAATGCTATAAATAAATTGAAATTGATTTGTAATACATAAACCTGAGATGGTGATAGACAAGATTTTTCGGAGGAAAATATTGAAAAAGCTCATGAAAGCATGGCAAACATCTGTCATTTCCTATTAGATGTTAACAATAATTGGAGTTTAAGAGCGGAATGAACTGAGTCTTAGATTCAATAGGCAACTTAGACACCTCACCTTAGGTAGGTAATTCTTATCATCTGTTCCTACTAAATAAGAATGCTAATTAAAAATACGTCGGATATTTTCCTCATATTATAGTTTTCAGTGACGAAGCACATTTCGACCTCTGTGGTTGTCATTTAACATAATATGCCCTTACTAACCTTGCCAACCTTGCCAAATATAATTTGAAGATTCGAATATAATTTTCATCAAGTTTGTTAAACCAGCAGTTTTTCTTTTACTCCTAAAATTTGCTGTACTCGGCATCACTGAAATGTAGAAATGTGTTTTTGATTCATCAATTTATTTATTTAGTACCTGGGAGACAGAACTTCGCTCGGTAGCGTTTTGTAAAATCGTATTTTTTTTTTTTAAAACTGCGTTTTTTACAGGAACTACAACTATGTAGTTGAACTTAAAATGCAAAACTGTATCTGTATACAAAATTTCATTAAAATAGTTACAGCCATTTCCGAGATACCCAAAATATAAATACATACATAAATAATAACATACATACAAGAATTGCTCGTTTAAAGTAATAAGGTTACTATTTATTTATATTTCACTTCAGCGTATAGAGCACAATAGATTATGTTATGTTAAATAAATTAAGTACCTTATAATTACAGTAGGCATAACTATTATCAAACAACATACTCACTCGCGCCGGTATCCCCGAAGGGGTATGCAGAGACGTATTAAACATCCACATCACGCGTAATAGGGGGCAAGCCTATTGCCGCCATCCGGGCAATTTGGGAATTAGAGATGGGAAAATTGGGAGTATCTTGACAGGGATTGGTATTGATATAGGGCAGGGGTCAGCAACCTGCGGTTCGCGAGCCACATGCGGCTCTTTGGATGTGACGTTGTGGCTTTTTAGTTCCATACGCAAATATTATTAATTAACAAAATTTTAATGTTTTAATTCCATTATGATTCACATTTTTTTCAAAAAAAAAGGTCATCCAAATTTACGGCGAACAACATTTTGATCCACTCCAAGTATGGGGTGTCCCATAATATTTTGTAAATGAGGCCTAAAAAAACAAAAAAAAGGTCAGACGAACAACATACGGCTCTGTTTCCGCATTTAAACTCATAGGCGGTCCATTATGCGTTCAGATACGCTGACTAGTTGAGCCAGCCTAGCTCCTTCCAGAAGCACAGAAGCCTCCTGGAGCGTTCACAGGCTTCTAAGAGTGACCTCGCACCCGCGATGTTACTTTCTCGGTGTGTGGCCACTCCCTCGCACTCCAGGATAACGTGGGCGGCCGTTTCCTCCGCGTTGGGACATCCTCTGCATAGAGAACTTGTCAATAGATACTGTTCCTACTTAAATAGGATAAAACTTAATCTAATCAATCTTACATAACTATTTACAAATTATACTGCAATCTTACCAACTAATCAATTTTCAAATTATATTCTAATCAGTTTTCATTACATAAAAATAAATTATCAAAAAACAAACAAGCACGACAGATAGGCTTACTCCGTATGGCGAACTGTCTTTTCTAGATAATTCGACAAGATGACTTATCCGAAGCGCCGAGATCCATTCGCGCGCGCGCAACCCCAGTCGTCTCAAAACTGCGCTTGAGATACGACACGTACTTCTGCTCTGTGCCGACCCTCAGTGTAACCGACGATTAAAGTATAAAACCTCTACTCTCATAAATCTGTTAATATCTATAACAGTTGTTTCTAAGTGCCTTATTTGTTCCCGTACTGGGTAAGTTGTACAAATTAACTATATTGTGTAGCTGACCAATGTAAATAATAATTTGTCGCTGTAAGTTGCCTCATATGAATTGTGAACATTATATCTTTCACCCGCTTATTGTATAGCACTGTCTAGTTACTATAATATCATTTAAAGTGGTGGTAATGTTGTAAACGATTACGGACACCAGTACTTTTAGATAATACCTTCTATTTTCTTGTTTATGTTACTTATTTCTTTAGATATATTAGCAATAATTAATTAATTGTTGTTATTGCCTACTGAACGTAGATTAGCCATGGGGCTTGAGAGCTGCGCTCGACAATAGCTCTCGAGAACCTCCGCTGCTCTCTTCGACGGAGGTGTTACCTCAGTCCACCTGGGCTACGCTCTGCCAGGCTACGCCAGGCCTCTGCTACACTCTTCGCCCCAGCTGCTACCTCCGTCTCCCGGGTCCTCGCTCTGCCGGACTACGCCGGGGCCTTCACCAGCTGACACCGACCAGGGGAGTGCGGTATTGTGGGCCTTATACGGGGACCAACCTACCGTACCGGCTTACCGAACTCACTACCCACTTTTTGTCATTTATATTTTTTTTAATATAACAATTCATTCTCCTGAAACTTTGTTACGTTTTATTTAAACTTTTAAAATAAAACGTGACAAACTGTCTGTCGAATTGATAGTGAATAGGTGCCGGTTTAAGGCCAAGTGGCCTGTAATGGTTCCTACAACTATTCTGATGTCAAGTCGGTTGAGATTGAGCAGTCTGCAAGTTAAATGTGGTCAGACCTCCGTCAGCACCAATTTAGACTGCCTGCAGCCGGGTGTGTCGGCCCAGCAGCCGTTGTGCGCTTCATGATGCCGTTGCCTTACCCACGAGCGAAGTTGATTAAAGGGAAGTGGCAGTAGTATAGTTTGACCTGCCACCGACGTTACAGATCCTTCCCTGCAAGCTCATCGACGGCGTCGTTCCCGAGTGAGTTGCCTTTTGATCATTGAATTACCCCATTAGCAGAGATTGTCTGGTGGCATTCATAAATGAGACCGGAGTTCATGGTGTTGCCCTTCAAGGCCTTCAGGATTGCCATACTATCTGACAGTATACGGATGTTGTACTCCTTTATACCTTTTGACATGACTAAGGTAGCGGCGTAGGTTGTCGCAACATACATTGAAATATGGAACTGTATTGGCCTAGCGCCAGTGATATTTTTATATTTAAGTCTTGTGAGAAATCTACGGTTCCAGTCCCTGACCCCATCTTGGAACCGTCCGTGTAGATCCGGACTTCACGTATGCCAGATTGATGTCGGTCGTTTTCATATAGTTGTATTCGGTACTTCCTTCCGAAGATGTGTTGTTTAGGGATCCTGTCGCATGGGGTAGTTATTAGTGGTTGATATTCCACTAATTGATTCCATAGTTTGGAATAGGGACCCTCTCGGTTGTACCACAGACCCAGGTGTTTAAGTCTGATGGCTGCCACAGCTGCTTCCTGTTGTATATACAGATCTAGTGGTGCTAGATTTAGAGCCACTTCAAGGGCAGCTGTGGGAGTAGTGCGCATGCAACCAATGACGGCTGTACATGCGAGTCTGTGGATTTGCTGCAGTTTTTTTCTAACAGTGCTTAGTCTTGTTTTCTGCTACCAGGCAATAGCACCATACGTGATGATTAACCGTATGACCATTTTGTATGGCCATAGTGTGATTTTTGGTGATAGTCCCCAGCTTTTGCCGAGTAGTCGCTTGCATTGGCAGAAAATAATGCAGGCCTTGTTCAGTTTTGCGTCCAGGTGCCTGTTCCATAGGAGTTTGCTGTCCAGTATAACTCCTAGATACTTGACCTCCTTGGTTAAGGCTAGACGGGTGCCGAATAGTTTAGGTAGTCTCAGTTCTCCTAAACTATGTTTGTTTGTGACCTTGTCAGGGAAAGGTTGACAAGAAAAGGAAAAGAATATTATTGAGGAGTGTAAACAATAGCTTCAGAAGGTCAGGGTCGCATACCTGTAACTTGAACTGGCCGTTGCCGGGAAGTCCGAGCTAATATAATCCAAAAATAATTATTACTTGAAAGTTTTTTAATACTTCAAAATTTGGAGTTGCAAGTGTCCGTAGGCAAAAGTCTTCGAGAATTGATTCCCGAGATGGACGTACTATCTACATACAGGATTGTTTGCTTACGAAAGCCTAGGTGCGCGAGTGAGACTCGCACTTGTCGGATTGTTTTCATACGAACTTGGGAAGATAATTTAGATTACCGTTTAAGATTATTTACCCAAATTTAATTTTAATTTAAGTGCGAGATCTGTATTTTAAAACAAATTTTAACATGATTTTGGATGCATGCAATTTATAAAAAACCTGTGAAATCTCTAAAACAAAATCGATTACCACCAGTTTCTAAAAGTAGTGTACAACTATAGTATATCTACTTATCTATCTTTTATAACGTTGAAAATTAAATTAATAAGAGTTTAAATAATTTATTTTAAATTACTATATATAAAGATTTGTACATAAGATTTTATTTGTAGTAAAAAAATGATGTCCTTATTTTACCACAAACTACCACCTACAATCCATTCTTTGCGATTTGAGCAGCCCGATAAGTGGATTTCCCTTTTTAACAATTTTTCCCTTTTTATCTACAAACAATTTTGCCATCTTTAATTCCCAAAGTGGTCGATTGATGACAAAGATGCACGGCATTTATTTTGCCTTTACATTAAATTCTTTCGCACGTCATAATCTTTTTTCCTAAAAATTCTTCCATTACCATGCTTATATATATTTGAATCTTGTATATTTGTTAAAAGACATCCAGAATTATTTAAGAGATACGGAGATATGGAAAATAGTCGAACTAGACACAAAAACAGACTAATAATACCTAAAATTAACTTAGAGCTATTTAGGAGAAACTCTTATTGTATGGCCATAAAATTATATAACCACATACCGGACACTATGAAAATGCTGCCTCTAACACAATTTCGCAGACATTTACATGAAGTACTTCAAAAAAAAATTTACTATACAATTAATGAATACTTTGAAGACAAAATTTCTAAATAATTTGATATTATATCCTTAAATATTTGGGTACACAAATTTTCTTATGAATGTAATAATGTTGTATAAATTCTGCAGAGTAAGTAAAAGTTGGTTTAGTACTAGCGTCTACTGAATTATCTATAACACATATATTATTTAGTAACATTAATATTGTATAATGTACCATATTTGCACGCCACAAGTGGCAGAACATGCTGCACCGAGCTATTTATACCAACACCTATGTATCTTTTTGACCGTGTTCTTGGAAATAAAGATTTATTATTATTATTATTATTAACCTTTATTACGAAGTGGTGCCAAACTATAGTTGGCAAAATGTAGGTGTTTAATACACACCTCTTGTAACCCCTTGGGGGATACGTGAGAGAACACATTGCGGTTGCAATTTCGGGTTTCTTATGTGACACACTGTCAAAACCTGACAAATATTGGAAAGTTATTATAATACATTTATAATTTGTACTATTTATATTGTACCATATCAACAATTTACTTGATATTATTGTCAGTGTTTAATATTATTACTAGCAATACCAAAATCTTCAGAAATGTTATTAATTTCTGAAAATATTTAAATCCTTGTAATAATCGTCATTTCGATAGGTTTATCCGATTCTGAGTTGTGACACGTGACAGTGGCACGAACCATTTCGAGTCATTTTGTGACCCCTTCGGTCTTAAAAATGGCTCTACATGGTCCGTGTAAATATAGCAGTGTAGTGCTTTGGGCTTGAGAAATTTCCTGCTTACTGCCATGCGCATACATACGTGTTTGATATAACTAATATAATATTTTAAGACAATTACTAGGAAAGTATTGTATACCCACTGGAGTTTAATAATACAAAAAAAAGACTTAAAGTAATATTCATACTTGTCAAAATACGATACGCAAAGTTTTCATGCATTACGCTAATGACACTTGACAATTATAAGCACCTTATTATCTATCTAATCTATCTATCTAATACATTTAAACATTCAATTCTTGTATATATATAGAATAGAATAGAATAGAATAATCTTTATTGTACACCAGTACATATTGCTCAATAACTTTAACAACGTTTACAATATTGATATGTATAAAGGGCGGCCTTATCGCTAAAACAATTTCTTCCAGGCAACCTTGTTATGGAAAAATATTGACCAGAAATATAACAATCTAATGGGTAGTTTTGGTGTGGGAATCAATACATGTTAGGCTTATATACTACTAAATGATACCTATAAACATATACAATATAATTAGATGAAACCGCGGGGCGCTGCTAGTAGGTAATACAGAGAAACAAGTGTAATCAGTCTGGAACATTTAATATATACATATACACCATAAACATATATTATAATAAATATTACGTATATATATATTACTAAATTAATATAATTATATCCGATAAACGCAGCAAATGACAAAAAGGAGAAATTAAGAAGCCAAGTAATGTTCTTTGACCATTTTCTTGAATATGGCCAGTGATTCAGATTCATCAGATCAGATTAGATATATATATGCCATTAATCTGATTCTAGAAAACGGCTCCAACGATTTTGATAAAATTTTGTATACAGATAGAGTTTTCCATTTTAAGTTCAACTGCATAGTTGTATTTCCTGTAAAAATGCAATTTTTCAAAAAAAAAATAGTACGATTTTACAAAAAGCTACCGAGCAATATAAGAACATTCATTGAATAAGGTGCCCTTTAGATATGTATAAATGAAACGTTTGGTGCAGTTACATAGCAATACACAATGTAGTTAAAATTAATTTGCAAAGTGTTGACAAGCCCAAAATATATTACGAAAACAATTCGTTAAAGAATGACATTTTAGCGGAAATTAATCTAAATTACAATTAATTTTATAAGTTGTACACCGATGGCTCAAAAAGTCGAATCACCGGGACGGGTGCTGCTCACTATGATCCGGTTGCTAGGAGAAGTGAGGGTTTTAAGATAATGTCCTCGGTATCAATTATGACAGCTGAATTACTGGCTATTTTAAAAGCGTTGGATTACATTAATACGCTGCAACACACAACCAATGTTGTGATATTTACTGAAAGTAAAAGCAGTCTCCAACATTTGGCACGATGCGCCTCTGGTTACAGAGGTGTGTCGATTGCCTATGCGGTGTTACGTAAGATTCACTCACTTCTTTTGGATAACATCAACATAGTACTGCAGTGGATACCGTCACATATTGGCTTGTCTGGAAACGAGGAGGCTGATAGATTAGCGAAGATAGCAGCTATGTCAGGTGTTGAAATTTTTATTCCACCTATCTACTCGGAAATCTTACAAAAATATAAAAATGCTATGCTATGTTATGATATTTGAAGGGCTATTTTAATGAAAAATCTAAAACCATAGGTATTTGGTATAAAACTATACAAAATCAGCCTCCTCGAACCCCATGGTTTGGTGGCGTTGAAATTAGTCGTAAAACATTAGTAACTGCTCATAGGATAAGTTCTGGACACATGCCATTGAAATCATTCGCGTTCCTAATGAAAAAAGTAGCTTCACCTAATTTCGAAATTTGTGATAGAATAGAGGATGTTCAACATATTTTAATGGAATGTGTCCGGAACTAGTCTGAAAAGAATAACTTATTTAAGGTATTAAATATAAACAAATAAGACATAGGAACATTTAACAACTTCTTATCTAAACCATTGTCTCGTGAGGCTAGGATGATTTATGCCTTGGGTAGTATTTGAGTGCAGTGTATTTGTAGTAATTTAAGTACAATTATCTATTATGTTCCTTTTATAGATTTATAGATTGTTACATTAGTTAGTTAAATTTAGGTTAGTTTATAATGGAACTGACATGAACTGTGTTCAAAAGTTCCTATTAAATAAAAGAATAAAAAAAAAAGGTTATATTTACCCAAAATTATGTATTTTTATAGCTTACCATTTCGTAACAGAAAGGTGACTTTAACTAGTTTATATACGGTACGGCCAGAATCATAAAACGTACATTTGCACATCAGAGTGCTATCGTTGTGAGCAGCTTGCAGTGTGGTACGGAACCCAACTGCATAAACCGATAAAAGTGTTTCTTTTTTAAACACATCTGTAAAGGACAATTTTAATAATAAATAACATGAATAGTCTAGTCGAGAAGTGTAATATCTGCGAAAAATCGTTAGACAAAACCAAAAATTTTAGGCCGTTGCCCATAATTTTTTGTTTTTTCTAACAATTTTTCGCTCATTTGACGCGGAATTAAATTCTGAGAAAGACGTATTTTGAATAAAAATTGCAATTGTTATAACCAAAAAACTGAATACAAAAACACGGACTCAGAATTTTGTTTATTACATGAAAACGGGTAAGTGCTAGAACGCTCATCTATACTTATAATAAGTCTGTAGCTCGATGAATTCTGTACATTGAATATATTTAAAAAAAATTGACTGAGGGGTATTAAGATATCGATACTGATGCCGAATATGCGATTCAAACAATTTTTGTCTGTCTGTCTGTCTTTCTGTCTGTCTGTATGTTCACGATAAACTCAGATACTGAAGGGATATGCTTGAAACTTAGTATGATAATAGTTTGAGTGCCTGCGCAGGTTATAGGGTACTTTTTATCCCGGGTTAAACTTTGGTTCCCACAGGAAAATAATGAAAGCTGTAATAACATTGTAACGTTAGTAGAATTTATATACTTATTTCGCACTTCAATGCAGCGCCGCGTTTAGCTTATCTGGTATAGAGTTCGGTTTCTACTAGGTTGGGTGCCGGATCGAGTCCCTCTTTGACACTCTTTTCTTTTTTTGCACTTTTTTTTTAATATATAAACTAATTCACTTCTTTAAATTAGGTATCGTTTTTAACCGACGAAAAAAGGAGGTTCTCAATTCGACCGTTTATATACATATTTCTTTTTTTTTATGTATGTTCAGCCCTCTCCGTTATTTATGAACCAATTTTGATTATTCTTTTTTGTTAGATAGGGTATCAAGGGTGGTCCCATATCAAGGAAGTTTTGCCTCTCGCAGCCATTAAATTCATAAATATGTTTTATGGCATTAATAATAATAACAACTTCATACAGGGCCATCGAATCCTAAACTAGGCAGAGGCTGTATTATGGTAACCAGACTGGTGATAAACATACTTATATATTTCTAAACATATATATTTTAAATAAATTACACCCAGACAGAGAATAATTCGTCCTGGGTGGAAATCGAACCTACGACCTCTGGCTCAGCAGTCAGGGTCACTAACCACTAGACCATCAGGCCAGTCCAGTAAATATACATATATTTATAAATAGAGTTATAGAAAAAGAAGATCCAAACTTTGAAACTTTTGCGTCCCATGATAATATAATTATGTTGACGGGAATTTACGCGATCACGTATATAAAAAGTATTACAGTATCTACAGGCCTGTGATCACGGCCACGACCACGGCAAAGCAAAGGTATGTCATACCTTTTAAATACGTGATCGCGTTGATTCCCGTCAACATGATTATATTAGAATAGAATAGAATTTTTATTTAAAGCATCTATGACTTAGTTGTTAGTTTAACTTAACACTTTGTTAGTATTAAAGTATTTATTATACTAAATGCATGGCACCTAAGCTGAAATATTGACATGTAACCGGTGAAGTTTTTTTACACTTTCAGACCATTTCTTTTCCGTTCGGTTACAGCAATGTGAAATCTTATGTTACATCGTGACTAAACAAAGCTCAGAAGCAAACATTTATCTGTTAGGTATACCGAGGGGGCCCATAGTTTATAGGAAGCGGCACTGACTGACTGACTACAGCAAGTCTCCCAATTGGTCGGACGAATCGAGATGTTAGGTCGTCACAGTTGTTTTATGACGATTTTCTGGGAGGAGAACATCTCGCGCAAGTAGGAGGTGACGGTGTGGATTCGGTAGAAAAACTTCCAGGTGGGCCCTTTTCACTCGCGCTCTCATGCGTATGCTAATAGTGGCCGTGGGTGTATGAGACGAGTTTTATGTTCTTCACCCGAAGCAGAGTCTCCCGTGAAGAGAGTGTCTTAACATCGCCCAGTCGCCGTCCGCTGGCCAGCGATGGGTGGATCATTGGAGGCAAAACGTCGCCGTACCGACGGTCAACTTATAAACGGTGCTGTGAGGCACATCGTATGGTTTTAGTTGGTTTAAGCATGATATACGGGCTCACCAATAGCCCAGTGAGGTGAGCTTCCACACGAAAAACAAATGAGTAATGTTACCACGGCCAAATTATGTCGTTATTTCACGTGTAAGCAACCGAAACAACCTTTTTTGCTTTTTTCTGTTTTCTGAAAAAAAAAAAGCGAAAGAAGTCGCGGGCACAGCTAGTCAGCAATAAGAGCCTTAAAGAGGAGGAAATTTCCTCACCCCAGTTTTTTGTTCATAAATATTGCTATTTGTATCTTTCTCTTAATTTTATTCCGCGTCGAATGAACTGTCGCCCATAATTTTCTGAATTTTCCAGCAATTTTTCGCAGATATTACACTCCTTGACTAGATTAGAAGAGAAAATAACAAGCAAAATTTTGGTATTAGATTTATTTGGTACAATCTTCAGTGTAAGAATAAAAGTAACAATAAAAATAAATACATAACAAAAACATGCTTCATAACTGCTCCGAAACAATCCATTATAACGACCAATAGACAAGTAAAAATATAGTTTTTATAGATACCAGAAATAAGTGATTTACGGATAAATGATTTGCTTCGAAAGACACTGCCAGGTACCTCCACGATGAGAGTACGACGAAGCGGATATTTCAAATCGACTAAAATCACACTCTTCAATCAGTTATCTGCTTCTGCTAAGTATTTTTTGCAGATTTGTTCCTCGCATTTCTTTATCGGTCGGGCCAAGAAGGAGGAAGCGCTCTCTCTGTCACCTTTTGTAAACTGAACCCTTTTGCCAACCAGAGGGTCACACGGAGGCACAGAAGGACCCCAAACTATAGCGCACTTCCGTCGCCGAATAACATGAACTATATACTTCAGGCAAATTTAATATGGCATGTTTACTAACAAACCGTGTCTTAGTAACCAATGACGGGCAGGTGCAGGAGCAGACGGGTCACCTCATGGTAAATGACCACCGCCGCCCATGAGCACCTGCAACTCAAAAGTCACAAGTGCGTTGCCGGCCTTTAGGGTGGGAGTAGGGGAAGGGTAGAAGAGGGGGAGGGGAGGTAAAGGGTAAGGGCCTCTGGTAACCTCATCCACTCAGCGAAAAGCAATACATAATTACGATACATAGAAACACCCAGACCAATGGAAATAGACATTCATGCTAACAAATACTTGAACTGAGCGGGATTAGTACCTCTTATATTTTGCGTTTGGAAAATTTACTGTGACGTACATCGATGAATGGGAGGTATTTTTAGAACGGTAATTTTGCCGTTCTTTTCTTTTTGCCGTTTTTTTTTAGGTTGCTTTTTGCGGAGAAAAGGGCAAATAACAAAAGTTTACAAAAAAAAGTTGTTATACCCTTAGACAATATATAGTGAATTTGTTTTGTGTCTACCTTCCCATTACTAAAAAACATACTATATGTAAGAAACAGTCTCGAAACCACTGATATAAACTATGAAAATCACTAATTAACAGTAACTGCCAAGTTGTTCGTACCTCTGTTCGCACTCAAATCAATCGTTCTAAACATATTCCTACCCTTTTATAATCCCACTATTTGTTAATATTTATCAATATCAATATATTTAATTCAGGTTTTTTAAATATCGGGCTTAGTTTGTCACTTGTGTTGTTATGTTAAAGTAATTGTTGAACATGTTATGGTTTTTAAAATGTCTTCAAAACAATATAAATTAAGTCCGAATAGCGTTTATGTTTGCAGTAAAATAATCGTTACAAAATAGAAGAAACCTATTACAGAAACAGTAAGGCCCGCCTCCTTCCAATACTTTTAAAATTCAATATCATATCTTGAAAATTGCAGAAGCGTGCTTACGAACTGGGCTGCAGGAAAAAATAAATACTTAGAATTTGGCATCTTGTGGTGCAATGCAGTGGAGAGAACCAACAAATCATGTAACAGACAGTTTCCATCAAGATAGATAGATAACAATGGGAGAGCCATGCTTCGGCACGTATGGGCCGGCTCCACCGGAGTGATGCCACGGCCTCAAAGAAAATCGCTTTTCGCCGCGTGAGTGAGGTTACCGGAGGCCCTAACCCTTCCCTCTCCCCCTCTTCCTCCCTTCTTACCCTCTTCTCGCTCTTACCTCCTCTCCCCCTCTTCACCCCTTAAAGGTCGGCAACGCACTTGTAACTCTTGAATTGCAGGTGCCCATGGGCGGCGGTAGTCATTTACCGTCAGGTGACCCGTCTGCTCGTTTGCCCGCTATACCATAAAAAAAAATTTAAGTCGTTTGAAGAGAGGTACCGAGGTTCTTACGATAATAATATCTTGGCCGATAATTGCTTGCCTATTTTAAGAAGATCTTACCCAGACCAGAATTAAAGTAACAAATACTTGATTGACATTTAAATTCTTTACCATAAGTAATTAAGTTAAAATTTCGATTTTTGTTTCACACACATATTTAAGAAATTTGACCATGCCAATTTTTTTTCTACTTCAGTGTAGAACTAAGGGTAATTTACTCTACAGATACACATTGGTTTCATACGTGAATATTATTTTGATGTAAATTAGTGTAATCTTCGAGAATCTATTTTTGAGATAGACGAACTATCCACATATAAGTATGAACGTAACCCTTGCGGCCTTGGTGCGCGGGTCAGGCTCGTTTTTAGGGTTCCGTACCCAAAGGGTAAAAACAGGACCCTATTACTAAGGCTCCACTGTCCGTCAGTCTGTCTGTAACCAGACTGTATCTCATGAATCGTGATAGTTAGACAGTTGAAATTTTCACAGATGATGTATTTTTGTTGCCGCTATAGCAACAATTAATAAAAATAAATTAAAAACTACTCCCCTACTAGAAACGTATTTTTTTTTGGCTTATAGTATTAAATATTCTACGATGGTGTGGAACCCTTCATGCGCGAGTCCAACTCGCACTTGTCCGGTTTTTTTTTTAAGTTTTCCATACTTTGTGACGTGCATTTAGAAGTACAAAAAAAATCGTCACAACACTTAACTGATTCGAGAAAAAAGTGCAGTTCAAATACATTTTCACCAAGAAAAAGTATTATTTCCGAGGGATAGTGAATTGATTGACAAAATCTACATTGTCGTGAGCAAAACTTTTATTTTAAAAATTCATCCCATATCATCATCATTCGACCTTTTCAGCGAGAAAGTTCTTAGTTAGAGAATAAACTAAAAAAATGTCTTACTGTGTAGCGCATCGGCGTAGCTATATTTTAAAGAGACTTGTTTGTTTGCGTTCGCTGATGGACTGATACAGAGAACATCCATTGCATCACCCTCGTGATAATAATGTGTCGCAAAATAAATTTCATTTACTGTATTGCTCTTTAAGCGTCCCATTGTAGTCGATAGTCTAGTGCCGTTCACTGATACTGTTACTGAAGACTCTGTTGAAGAGAAATAATCAATTTTATTGAGAAAACCTATTAAACATAGCAGTCTCCTAAGTCTCCAAATTCGACCGTAATTTCATTAATTAAATCTAATTATATATATATATATATATATATATATATATATTATAAATACATATCATATACATACACATACATGCATAAATGTAGACATGATCATCATAAAATACCTATCACATACCTAAGTATATATATCCACGAATAAGTATATGTTTTAACAATATTCAATGGTTAACTATTGAAGAGTTGAATCTGCTAACTTTTTGAGTAAGAGCTCCTTTACTTTCACTTTAAAAGAATAACGATTAGTAGCCATCCTGACCTCGAGAGGAAGCGCATTCCATAGTAGAATAGACTGAACCGAGAAAGAAGAACCGATAAACCCAGTGGTATGAGAGGGACAAAGTAGAAGTAGGTTACTTGACGACCGAAGATTTCTGTCATGGTTAATACACAGTAGTTGGAAGTGTGGTGTTAAATAAGTAGGGGGAGATGGAGAATTGAGGATAGTGAATAGGGTAGTGAGTGAGCGCATTTTTCGGCGTTGACGAATAGGCAACCACCTGAGCTGAGAACGAAAGGTGGAAATATGGTCATATTTTATACGCTTCCGTACCGTTCATCCGATGATCATGAGATTTTGCAAACACATTGCCAAGGCTACAGAAAAGGACAGGGTACCCTTTATCCAGAAACAAATTACTGTTCCCGAGGGATGATAAAAATACTTTTAAAAACCCAAAAGCTAAATAAAACCAGACACCGTGAATCTGCCCACACCCTAGGAATTTATTCACTGGATCTTCTGCTAATCAGAGATACTAGTGGTGATATAGAGTGGCAGAAAATTAGGCTATCGCCATCTCGGCGTTACATTAGATGGAAGCAAAAACATCGATAGCTATAACATGATAATTCTTTCTCGGATGCATTGCTATTGTCTTTTGTCTTCAAGTTTGTTTCCGAAATAAATTACCTGACATGCACTGTTTTTCCTAGACGATTTTAGTGCACTGGACTTAAGATTGGTATTTTTTGTTTGTTTTTTCAAAGAATACACCACAATACTGGTGGTCTTTTTAACTCCTCCAGCTACGCTAAATGCGGTTCACGTCGAAAGTGCACTGAGGGGTTCGAAACCGCCAACCACTGGATCGCATGTCTGCGACGGTTTATTAAGTGTTAGACCTATAACACCACCTCTTTTCTAAGAACAAAATGTCCACTGTCGCTTGCGAAACACACCTCCATAGACAAAAATCGGCCCAGAAATTTTAGAGAAATCAGTGTATATACATAACAACAAACAGTACACCTATCCATAACTGTTTTTTTAATTTGGTTAATAATGATCATCTAACGGGTGTTTATTGATTTCTTAAAGGTTTACTGTTTGTTCAATAAAGGACGGGTTTCTACTAATTCAGCGCCTGATACAAGAAACCGTGACCTTTTGGTTTAAGACTTGTTCAAACTTCACTTGAGCAGGTGCAGAAAACGCCCATTAAAAAGAAATTCATGTAAATCCAATTATTAGAATATAAACTTCCACTAGTGGTATTCATATTTAGAAAATATATATGGCTTTACTCACGTACGTATTTTGGAGATGCATAAACTCACTTCGGGCGCGAAGGGTTTTATATCAACGGTTGGTGCTATCTTCCGCATCAGTTTTAGGCGTTACACTGATGTGGCATTCCAAAATGAATGGGAACACCCCACAATACACACATGAGTAAAACCTTTTCTTAAATTTATTGCAAATATACCCATTAATAATGATAGACTTAAATGCACTTTTAATGCTTTACTTGAAAAAATTGTTTGACCGGCCAGTATTTTGACGAACTCAATAGACACTAAGTTCTATGTGAGTCATAGCAGTGATTCTTTTGAAATCGACAGTAATACCTATGTTTTAATGGGCGCTAAAGACGGGCCTGATTTACTCTATTAAACTTTGCATTCTTTATACACGCATTTCAATTCGCGAAGAGAATTATATTTGTATTCCATTTTATGCAACTTTCGTGGACGAAAGAATTTGAAATTTGGTTATATAAAGGAAGAAGAAAGAAAGAAAATACGTTTATTCTGGCACAACTAAACGAGGCGCTAACAGAATGATACACTTAATTAACTAATTCTAAACATAAAGCTAGGACATATAACTTAAATTTACAAGACAAGTAGTAATCATCTCACAGTCACACCAAAATGGGGAGCCCAGTTCAGATTTGTGCCGGACACTGGTGTGAGCCTGACGCTAGTTTTCAACTGGGCCCTTTTAATTTCATTTTTGTGTGTGTGCTTGCATGTCGAAGAAATGCAGAAAGCTACAACTTTTAAACTTTTCAGTAATTATGTTGATCTGTCATGGAAAGTCAATACAATGACTTTTCAACTTATATTTTAATGTTTTTTTATTTATTTATTCAAAATTTGCATAAGTTTTAACATAAAATAAATTTGCCAAACCGCATAGCAGAAAGATTAATAGAAGAAATTAATTTGCCAAATTAGTAGCTTGATTTATGTAACAAATATGTTCATAGAACAACACAAAACGAAAGTGTTATGGAATTATTTCTGAGCGACTTATAAGTAAATTTAATAAAGACACTTACCGTTTACACCAACACCGAAAGTCACAAAAATAAGAGACAGCGTAATAAACTCCAAGGGAGGTAATTTATAATACGTCATGTTGTATTAACAATTTACAACGTTCTAAGTAATATAATTAGTATAATTTTAATACACATAAAATACAATGGTGATTTTCCTTGTATTTTGTTCCAATCGCAGCAAAATATCTAACCATAAAATTGTACGTACATAATAATATTGTCGTATGCAAACTTTATATCATAATATTGTAATTTGAAGTCGTCATATCCTTAAATTCTATTATTATCATTATTGATTTGGGTGCCTGGTGCTACCTCGACCATTTCTGGTCTTTTGTAGCGCACCTCTGGTTTACAGTTCACTGCTCAGACTTATGGCTTCGAGAAACCTCCAGATCTTATCAGCAGTGATTGTTTGTATTTCCTGCGGTTGAATGATGTGCAACCCTAGCTGAATACTTCGGTGCCGCATTAGTGGGCCACAAGAGCATAAAATATGCATTGCAGTCTCTTCTGTTTCTTGACAGAATCTGCAAATTGTGTTCTCACCCAATTTTAGGTTGAACATATGTTTGTTCAGTTTGCAGTGTCCGGTGAGGACTTTTGTTACTGCACAGGTTTTGTATCTTTTGAGCTCCACAAGTTCTTTAGATACTTTATTATCATAGCCCTTTATTATGGCTTTCGAGTGTCTTAGACCAGTCGTGGTCTTCCATCTCTTAATAGCCAATGATGTATATTTGGCGTTTATGATAGAATACGCTGGCTGTTTGCTGATGCCGCAGAATGGTTCTGGGCCATGCTGTCGGTTGTCTGCACCAGCTCTGGCGAGTTCATCGGCTTTTTCGTTGCCATCGATGCCTGAATGGCTTGGTACCCATCTTAATGTAATTTTGTTTGATTGCCCCAGTGTGTTCAGGTTTTTCTTGCAATTTTGTATTAGTTTTGAGCTAGTCTCAAAATTGCCTAGTGCCAAGAGCGCCGCTTGGCTGTCCTTAAACTCTAAGTAATATTTAGAAAAATAACAAATTTTTTAGACAAGGAATCGTTTAATATTATTTACGTATTTACGGGAATTAACGCGATCATGAAAAGGTATTACATACCGCTGAATTGCCTGACGTTTATATAAAATATAATAATGTTATATCATGGAACGCCAAAGTTTAAAAGTTAGTAAGGAATCGTTTGTCCGATTTTTAATTAATTTAATTAATTTTCCAAATGAAAAGGGCTGGCTTCTCTCGTTATGACATTCGTGTCATTATTTGTATACCTAAGCGTGGCTTAACTAAACCAAAACAGTTAGAGAAAATGAGTAGTGCATTGAGAGAAACTTGTCTTGAATAAAGCATTCAATTCAATAGCGGTAATTTTAACTCGGAGAATCATGCAAGGTGCGGCAGGCCGTTAGAAGTGAATACCAATAACAACATTGAGACTGTACAAAAATGATTGGAGGAAGATCGAGAAACCCACAAGTTAAGTGCACCAACTCTTCGTCGGATTACACGGACATTCTGGGTTCCGCACCGATGACTGATGTGCTGAGGGAGCAGCGTCTGACTTGGTCTTGCGATAATATCACATAATTATGTTAAAAAAATTTGAAGTTTTGAAGAAGTAAACCAGAAGTAAACCAGATTTGGAGCAATGGGTGAACCCATTGCTCCAAATCTGGTTTACACGTATGAAGACCTATATTACTACTTCGAATATTTCACAAAGTAGGTACGACAAAACTTATGCAGATTCCATTTTAATGGGATTGAAATTGTCCCGTATATCTTCCATTATGATTGAATTAAATATATATATAATCCTTAGAGATTCCCTCAGTGTACTAATTTCCTCGAAACATTTTTGTTTAGATAAGCCACGCTTAAAGTTATACAAAATAATTACGCGAATATCATAAAGCTAAAAGCCCGCCATTTTTATTTTGAACATTACTTTAAACAGCCAACAAACGATTCCTTGCCTCCAAATTGTTTTTTTCTTAATATTACTTGGAGTTTATGAATATGACTTCAAATCACAATATAATGATATCTAGTGTGTATACGACAAAACTTATGTAGCGCTCTAAGTATTTATGTGTATAACAATATCGATGTGTGTAAATATGTTCCCTATGGACTCCAAACGGCCGATTTTGATAAAATTTTCAGGCAATGTTCAAATTAGTCCAGAGTGATCCTGTGAAATTTTGGGAGGTTCGGATTTTGTATTTTACTTTTATGTGAGCGACGCCGGAGTCAAAAGTTAATAGTTTATAAAATTATTATTTATTTCAGAAAATAAACACGGCATAAAATTATTTTTTTAAATGTCAGCTTGACTGAAACCGACTCCTATAAGGCAGTATGTTACACACAGTATTTACTATACTATATTATCTAACCCACCCCGCCTTCGCACGGGTAGGAGAGACATCTTCAACAATCATCAACATATTTCAATCAATTTACACAAAATCTTAACAAATTATACACCTAAACCTTCCTCAGGAATCACTCTGTCTATTAGTGAAAACCGCATAAAAAATTCGTTCAATATTTTTTCAGTTAATAGCGAATAGACAGACAGATAGACAGACGTAACGGGGGACTTTGTTCTATAATATGTAGTGATGTAGTGATAATATATGCGTAAATAAACGTTTATAGGCATTCGATAAATCTAAAAATGATGTTTCAGGAGATTTTATTAATTCCTTGTCATACGTTATTAAATTTTTAAGTAGCAGCAACATTTTCTTACTTAATTTGTTATAATATCAGATTCATATTTAAGTGCATTTATAATGAAAACTACATTTAATTCCATGTAAAAACAGAATAGCTTAATCGAAATCTTTGTTTGAATTTGAGTTGATTTTTAGTAAGCGATTTGTAAATAATTCAGTTATATTGTTTATAAATACTTATAAGCTAATGTGTGTGTGTATTTTTAATGCATTAAGGAGTGAAATAGCTAACATGCTAATATGTATGATATAAAAAAATCTATTACGAGTCCGTCCGGCTGTTCTATCTATTTATTTATTCATTAGGAAAACAAACAGGTATACAATAGATATAGGTACATCCACGGAGCAGATACAAAGAGGTGTTGTAATTAGATTTCCCTATGAAACAACGCGTGATAATTTGCCCAAACAATAGTAAAACTACTCGCATCGTTCTATGTCGATGTTGCTAAGTAGTTTAGCTATCTCACACTAGTTATAGGACGTAAGGGGCCGTACTCAGAATTTACTTACCAGGTAGTAGTTTTTTCAAAATTAATTTTGTTAACCATCTTGATACAAAACCGAAAGTTTGTGAGTTCTTCCTTTCTCCTAGCCTTGACCTTATCCCACAGCTGGACGGATTTGGATAAAATCTGGTATACAGATAGATTGCGACCTGGCTTAACACATGGGCATTGGGCATTGCTAGTGTAAGAATAAAAAACTTTGTGGTAAATCACGAATGAAAATTCAAATTTGTTCACTTATTTATTCCTATCATATATTGCTTATTCGTATCTGTAACGCAGCTGCAGTTTATTTTGTAGATCTAAATTAATGAGCTTAAAATACCTTTCAAATCATCAACCTAAGTATAATTTATTTCATTTAATATTTAAAGTATTTTCAATTTAAGATAAATACTCGTATAGTCGTGGGTTGCTAGGTAAAATATTTGGGTTCTAATGACGGCCCTGTCTTTTTGTTCTTCTTTTTTTTCTCCGGTGAGTTGATGACCCGTGGGGGTTTCCACACGATAAAAAAAAAAAAAAAAGATTTATTTTACTAATACTGAGCTCTACATACCTTTGTTTTTTTAGTTCCCATTACACAAAGTTTTGACATCTAGTGACGAATAAATTTAATTGTATTTCAAAAAACACTGAGATTTTTCTAGAATTATTTTAATAAATTAATAAAAAAAATAGTTACAAATGAATTGTGATGCTATACATGGCATCAGAGCGTCTATCCGAATAGTTTTACATGATAAAATACAACACTTCATCTTTTACTTCTTAATACCACGAAAATTGTCTGTTTGCGATTTTTCGATACAAACGTACAAGACGAACGCTGACAGTGTACTAACTATAAGCCACGCCCACTGTGATGTGAGTGCCCACGTCACGACCTAGTTATAATCACAGTGCACAGTTGCTTAGGCCCTCTCCTCTTTATATCTGCTCCGTGGCGTGGGTACATCGATCTTAACTAGTAGTTCAACTAATTGTACACCCAACAATCGAACCCCCAATTTATATTATAAGCTAGTGTAAGTACAAAAAAACGAAAACGGTAACAAATAGTCTAGTGTGTTGTCGCCACATCAAAAACTCTTATTTATTTTATTAAAAATAGGGCCAAACTATAATAGATGATAACACAGTTCACTATTTAATAAAAATAAGTTAATAGACATTATTTTGACTGGTTATACCGTTAACGCAATACTATTGGTCGATTGATAAATATTAACGAATAGTGGGATTATAGAAGGATAGAAATAAGTAAAGATCGATTGACTTGCGTGCGTATAGAGGTACGAACAACTTGGCAGTTACTGTTAGTTACTTAGTTAGTGATTTTCATAGTTTATATCAGTGGTTTTGAGACTGTTTCTTACAAGTGAGTTAATGTTACATTATTTTGAGATAAAATCAGTCTAACAGACTTCAACGAAAGTATTTCCGAATACAATTTTAAATTAGTGAAAGACTGTGGGTAAATATATTTATCGACCTTAGATTCTTAAAAGATACATCAAATTATAGATAAGTGTTTAAGTCTCTAAGTGCTTTTATTTTTAAGGAAACTTGTTTTTTGAATACATTATTAAACAATTTGAATAAAAGTAAAGTCTTTAAAGTATTCGTTATGTGAATTCATGACGCGACGCAAAGGTGCGCGAACTCCAGCAGGCTATGGTACGACAAAATTTCGGTGCAAAACGTCGATAAGTATGTGTAACGCGAATCCGTTGGATCGCGTCCGAATATAAATTTACAGTAGAATCGTAATGATTATGACAAACATTAAACAGTAACATTTGGTCCAAGAGCAATCTTCTCTCATTTAGTGTGAACAAAGAAAATTTATTCAGAAGGTCTTGAGCAAAAGCATTTATAGTGTACAGACCGTAAAAATTTTCGCTGTATAATTTCTACGTTATCTATGTACTTGACGAAAAATGGATTCCAGATAACAGTAGCATTCAGGTTGGCATCTGAGAAGAGATTTGTACAGAGTTAGATATAATGAGGGTCTTTTGATTTGAAAAAAAGTACGCATTATAAAGCCATGTAATTGATAAGACTTATTAACAATCTGAGTAATGTGAGCGTCAAAATGTAATTTGCTGTCAATGAGGATTCCCCAATATTTAATTACGGTTACTTTCTCCCCTGTATTCTACTTAGGTTAGGTTACAAGTACTTTCCCGGATTCCTCCTATTTAAGCGCAGTATGGCACACCGTGTGGTCTTAGTTGGTTCCGACACACCGCCCTACCGAAAACCCCGGTGGGGTGATGGCCCCAGGGGATTTCTACACGCACAAAAAGGTTACAAGTACTTATCACATAAGAACGTTATTTTTGAATTATATTATCAACAAAATTCTCTTGGATATATATTTTATAATGTTTACATAAATTTTTAGAATTGCTAATTTACTTAATTAATATTATCACAAATTGTTTTAATTGTTTAATACTAGCTGTTGTCCGCGACTTCGAATATTGGTTCAATTTATCCCATGGGAATCGTACATTCTTTCAGGATAAAAAGCTATTCCAGACTATAATCTATCTCTGTGCCAAATTTCATCCAGACCCGTGCCACCGTTGTTGCATGAAAGAGTAACAAGCATTCATCTATCCATTCTCAGAAACTTTCCCCTTTCTAATATTAGTGCCCAGTTTCTATAATCAAGAAACGATTCGTTTTGCTTACGGACGGCGAATTTTTTACCGTCCGTAAGCAAAACGAATCCTTTCTTGATTATAGGAACCGGACATAAATTTTCTCGGTACTAAAACCGACATATCTGAACATTCTCCATAATGTTGTCTCAAAAGTTACTATGGCTAAATAACTTTCATAAATGGAGGATGCATCCCGTGCTCTGCGGGACAGCTTGTGATGGTACCTCGATGAGCCTAAACCTGTCAACCCGCCGTCTCTGATGCCACAAGTATCCCGCTTCACGTACTCAACCCGACTGCCCTACCCCATCTACTAGTTACCCGGAATAGATAGGTTCGCAGCTGAAACTACGAGTCCGGCTGTTAAATCAGGGTACCTCGGGAACCGGTTCCTGAGCCCTCTGGCGGTGAAAGCCGTCAGATACCGGTTTTGAAGTTGGATTCGTGGTGGTTTGTGGCTAGCTGCAGAAAACGGGCACGTTTGTCTGCTCCACTAATGTGTCGGTGGAGCGTCCGATCTCGCGCGCAGCGAGCACCGGAAATAACCGGTGTAAGGCGAAGGGCCCCTTGGTTTTCCGCTGCGGGGTTTGGAGCTGGTGACTAGACATTGATCCGGACACCCGACTGTAGGCCTGGCCTGGTAAACATATAAAAAATAATTCAAATTCAATTCAAATTCAAAATCATTTATTCAATTAAGACACTAAGTGACATTTATGAACATTAAATTGAAGCTAGAGTTAAAATCATAGATCGGCGCAAACAGACGCCACAGCATGTGCTGGATTGTCGAAGTAAATTAGGTGAAAACACCAAAATCTACTGCCTGCTTGTGTCGATCTATAACTTCCAGTTTCCAAAATGCGTAGAGCCTTATGAGAAGAATACTGGCAAAGAAACTCATGGCCACTCTTTTTAAAAGTCAGATCTTCAGGTACAATAGTGTTAGTGTTACACGAAAGGTAAACAGGATGCAAGCTGATGCCACCTGAATTTCATTTTATTGAAATGCTCCAAAAGCTAACGTACTAAAAAATTAAAATCACTCAGTGATACCGTTGAAGGTTTGAACTTATTAAACATAGAAATCATTCAAGGTGCACATCTACCTTCATTCAGTTACAAAATCTACTGTTAAACTGGAAACTGGTAGTTGGCTTCTCTGACGAACCTAGCGGTGTTACTGCGAGCATATGCAAATATGCGGTAAGTGAGCGTGCCTTACAACTCCGTTACCTATCTGGATAATAGGGAGTGTGCCGGTTGCGAATGGGGGGTCGCTGCGAGTGTGGTTTCACCAGTGGCGATCTCCTGTAACCGATAGGCATACGGGTAACTAGCCTTAATTAGTGCCGGCGCCATGGCGTTGGAGGTAAGACCTGTCGTACAAAGGTCCCTGTGTCTCGGGACCTTGGTTTGGGGAACGAGATGCAGGTTTACTGACCATACTTTTATGACGAATGCGTTGGTGAGGTGTTATCACACAACCTATTCATTTATCTTAATGACTGACCTTTTCAGCTTTACAAATGTTCAATTCTAAGACCCTCATACTTAAAGCAATAAAACATAAGTTTTATTAGAGTTTGGCCTTTTTTCTATGTCTCTAAGTGTTGGCTAATTGATGACCCAAGTAACACGTGTGCGCACACAGTACTTAAAAATACACCACGTTGACATCCATCAATAGCGCGTTTCAATACGTAATACTATCCCAAGCTTCTATTTGTGGGTGACATTATTTCTAATAGGAAAATCAAATTTTATAACGTAACACCCTTAATCTGTTCTACGATATGAAGAGTAGGTAACAGTGAACATGGTACAACTCATACATTGTGGTTAATTGCATAATAAATTAGTCATACGTAATTATCATCTATCCTGTATTTTATGAACACTGGCAACGCCTATTTATAAATTTAGTGTATTTTGTTATTATTTTTTGAAGTGAAAACTTATTAAGTCACGTTGGGCACTTTTGATATGGGCAAAACATGTGTGAATGTGAGTTTTCATTTCTGACGTGTAGTCCTACGACTGTTTTCTACAATTGGCGCCGATTGATAAATTCTAGGATGCATTCATTATAGAGGTTATCTACGAGTACTAAGCCTCATTTATAATGTGAGTTCTAGGACATGAATACTTTTTCACATATTTCCGTTATCACAATATGTAGTTGCAAACGTATCATCTTGTTATTAAGTATTAAAAAAAACTAGAGGTCGCCTGCTAGTCGAAATTCGACCATAATTTACGTGTATTTAGTATTTTTTCTATTTAAAAAGACAGCTCTCGTATTAAGAATATTCCTGTATCATGGGAGGCTTCACAAACACTTAAACAACGGACACAAAGAACGCAGACTCGGGACAACTATTTGTGGATCACACAAATTTTGTCGCATGCGGGATTTGAACCTACAACGCTCGGCGCGGCGTAGTGGCGAGGGCGCGAGGTGATCACTTGCGCCATCCGTGCACTCGAGGGTGGTCGTCGCAGGTCAACGACGCGTATTGCTTAATGTAGTAATTTTTTAAATTTGTAACATTGTCTAAGTATTTCAAATTTCACATTCCTCCGTACGCAAAATTTTAGTAAAAATGCGTACGAAGAATTCTCTTCACGTTACCCGTTTTACTAGCTGTTACTATGTGACTTCGTTGACGAAGAAATCTATCTCACGGTAAAAAATAGCCTATGTGCTATTCCAGACTATAATCTATCTCTGTGCTAAATTGCATCTAGATCCGTTCAGCCGTTTTAACTTGAAAAAGTACTAATTTTACATGTCCTATTTAAAATTGTTACCGCATTAACTTATCTTATACTAGAACTATACAGACAAAGATCAAAGAAGGGCCCCAAGTAATTAATTTATAACCGAAATGACATTGATTACCAGCCCTGATTGAAATTGATTTCTATCACTAAATTCCATTTATATGACGTGTGACGAGCAAATGTCAAATATAAATGATTTGTTACCCAATATTGCTGAAGGCAAGCTCTTGTTAATGGATATCAAATACCTATTTAATATAATATCTGGGAAATCTTGGGGTTATCGAGCGAAATTATTAATTTAACAGTTTTAACCAATATCGTCAGATTGATTAAATCGGGTTCATCATATATTCAAAGGCTTGTTTCTATGATAACGTTTGAAATATGTCTGTATATTTTTAGCAGTAATGTTTCAAGTATAATTGTGTTGTGTTTAATAAAGACCCGTCCGAGAAAAATCTATGCTAATATTATAAAGCTGAAGAGTTTGTTTGTTTGATTGGACTCGCTAATCTCAGGTAAGACTGGTTCGAATTGAAAAATTATTTTAGTGGTGGATAGCCCATTTATCGCGGAAGGCTATAGGCTATATAACATCAAGCTACAACCAATAGGAGCGGAGCATCAATGAAAAATGATGCAAAAACGAAGAAAATTTACAAACGCGGACAAAATTGCGCAAGTAACTACATATTTCCAGTGGCTTTGTTCTCAACAGCTTTAACACTGCAATTTTTTTTGAAACTATACGTAAGTTGGACCTTACTAGTGTTTTTGTTAATCCCTCTAATTAAGATAAGTGCTTGGATTTGACTTGACAGTTAATGACCCTATTCTACTGAAAATCTTGCATTTTACTAGGTTAGTTTGCTCTTGAAATTTACTAAATTCTAATGTTCTTTAATAACTTAGTCCTCTGGAAAAATAAAATTGTAACTATATATTTCTGCTGTTGTAATATAAGTGATCACTGATCACCAAGAGGTCGAAATGCAACTATATTAGGATAGTTTTCTATGGCTAAAATAAATTGTTTAATAGTCCTCATTACAGGAAGTATGATACGTAGTACGTACGTACGAGTATGTAGATGCACGGACTCTGCACGGACTGCAAGGGAATGGCACCTACCGACATAGTACAGGTTGTCGTTGTTGCTGTTGTTATCCTTAGTTTAAAAATATAAAGTGGTGTCTAATTTAATCAATTTTACGATTAAAAGTTCAATATCAGTGCCAATAACTATATATATAGCTATCTAGTGTTCGAGTGAATTATAAACTATTTAATTAGCTAAATAAAAACTAAACACTGTTGGGTTATATAAACCTACCCTAAACGTAAATATAATAAACCCTACCTAAAAAAACAATACCTAATAACAGCGAGTAGTGCCGTATACACGTGTGAGCAGCAGTGTTGATGAATGTGTAATGACCTATAGTGTTTATAAACTCCTAGGACTCATTTAAAAACCTAAATAAATATTTACTTAACACAGCGCCATCTGTCAATAGTGTCGCTGTAATTCTAGGACAGATCAATATTAACAAATAAGTACAGATACTACCTGCAACCACAGCGATAGCGCCCGCCAGTATGCCGTCAGCGAAGTGTAATACTTGCGCACGATCCCTATCACCAGTAGAGGGCGCTAGGTGTAGCAAGTGTTCTGCAATATATCACAGAATGTGCGTGGCTCTACCGCCCAAAGGGAAAATAACAAGTGTATGGAAGTGCTCAGACTGCAACAAACCATCGTTGAAAAGGACCAGAGCGGATAAGTATGAAGAAGGGGGAGTGGACGAAGATAGCGCTAACGAGTACATGGACTTAAGTCCGCTAGACGATACCACCGTGGACTGTGGGTCTAGTTCTTTAGGCATAGCCGCCGAAATCTTAATGTTTAAGCAGAAGCTACGTTCCGACTTTCGGAATTTACTTAACGAGTTCCAGCTGGTCCGCTCAGACATAGCTCAAATAAAAGACTCTTTGAAGGCCTGCAGTGAGCGAATGGACAGTCTCGAGGCACGAGTGAGTGTTCTGGAACTCAGCGCTCAAACGTTGAAGAGTGCCCCGGAGGTGGATGATGTGATTGCGGACCTAAAGCGAGACTTAAACGACCGAGATCAGGAGCTACTAAGCAATGACATTGAGATTGCAAATCTGCCCGAGGTGAACGGAGAAAATGTGGTTCACACTGCAAAGCTGATAGCCACCAAGCTCGGCATCCAATTGGAGGACCGCGATATAGTAAGCGCGGATCGCGTCGGTAGCAGATATCTCAAATCGACGGAGGCAGTGGGTGCCGCGGAGGTGCGCCCGCGCCACATCGTGGTGCGCCTGGCGCGTCGCGACGTGGCGCGACGAGCTGCTGCGCAATACGCGGGTGCGCAGAGGTGCGACCACCGCCGACCTCGGCATGTCTGGTGCGCCGCGGCGATTCTATGTAAATGAAAGGCTCACCAAACGAAACAGGTGGTTGTTTCGTCAGGCTCGGGACCGCTCAACAACACGACTGGAAATTCGTGTGGTCGAAGCGAGGCCGTATTCTTGTCAGACACAAACACGGTGACCCAGCTTGTTTTGTGCGCACAGAAGCCGACATACCAGATATTTTCGGCACTGATACGGACAAAACCAAATAATTCTAATCCTAGAACAAGTTTCTTAATAATCTTTCATAAATGTGTACTATTATATTTTATTACTTTATGTTATTTACTGCATAACCGAACGAACAGACTATGAGAGGAGAAGTAAGTTAACAAACGGCAGAACAGAAATCAACAAAACATACATAATGTACAGTTACATAACATACAAGACGACAACTATTCACATAATGACAAGTTTATTACATATAACAAAATACATTACCTCATATACTGACACTATACACTCGATCTACCAAAATGAAAACATTAATAACGTTACATATAAAAAATACAACACAACAAAAAAACCTATATATATATTATCACACTTTATACTCCTTATATTATCATGTAATTGTATTCCTATATACAATAATACATTTAGCCCATTACTTTATTTTATCGATCCGTTCGCATTTATACTCAGTCTTATTCTATGATGATTCGTGGTAAACATCGTAAGTTTGGCCTACTTAACGCAGGTTCCTTAGCGACAAATCACGATGAGTTCCTCATAGCTATGAGTCATCACTCACCAGATGTCTTGGCCGTTTGTGAGACATGGCTTCGCCCGGGGTAGGACGATCGGACACCTGTGGTTCGGGGATACAAGCTACGTCATATTCCACGCCCCGCGGCAATTCGTGACGGAAGAGGGGGAGGCATCGGTTTCTATATAAAATCGGGCATGTCTGTACGAGTTAGATCACACCCACAGCATGCGACGGTGGAACAGATGTGGCTGAGTCTAACCACAAAAACTAAAAAGCTACTAGTGGGCACAGCTTACCGGCCACCTTGGTTGGACATAGATATATTTTTAGAGGCTATTACAGAGAGCATTCGTGGCCTTGCTCCCTATGATAACATTATACTTCTAGGCGATTTTAACGTTAATATGTTGGATGTTGGGAGTTCTAAAAGAAAAATGTTATTAGAATTTTTAAATTATACCAATATGAACCAAATCGTGTCAATGGCCACGCATTTCGTAGGGGATAGTGCCACCCTTATTGATGTCATATGCACAGACGCTATCTACCGAAATGTTACGGTGGATCATATAAGTGAACTCGGCCACCATTCGTTTGTTACATGCGAGTTAGTTTTCAAGAAAGATAAACAATCCAATCCAATTCAAGTCCAATTAAAGACATATTATCTGATTATTTTGAGAAAGATCTAGCCGCGATACCTTGGGGGTCTATTTGTGAACCGCAAAGTGTGAACGATATGATATATTTTTTTAATTTACATATCACACAGCTGTTTAATGCTCATGCCCTATTAAACAAAAAGTGTTCAAAGCAAAACCAACACCTTGGATTACTGACACAATTAAAACTATGTTTAGGTTGAAAGATGAAGCTAGACAACGCTTTCGTAAAACCAGACTGGATGCACAAAAAAAATACTACCTAGACCTTAAAAACCAAGCAACAAATGCTCTAAAAAACGAAAAGTCTGCTTTTTTTAAAAAATATGTAAATGAAAATATAAACAACTCAAAACTGTTATGGAATAATTTAAAACTTCACGTGCTTCCGGCTCACAGGGACAGTGAACTGCCGAGTCAGTTTAGCGACCCAGATGCGATAAACTCGGCATTTCTCGATGTCCCAGGCAACCCTAATGTGAGTATATCCAAACTGACTTTTTATGAATTTAGTCGCCATGGCCCAGCAAAATTCTTTCTTAAGCTAACGAACCAGGAAACTATAGCTAAAATCATTCAGCACATAAAAACCAACGCTCAAGGAATTGACGGTATTTCTAAGGACATGGTGAAACTCACACTTCCACAGACCTTGCAGGCTATCGCGGCAATAGTTAATAGATCGATAGAAACTAGTACGTTTCCTGATTTGTGGTGGAAGGCAATCGTCAAACCCCTTTAAAAAAAATAACAACCCACTATGCTTTAAAGATCTTCGTCCTATAAGTATACTGCCTTGGCTCTCAAAGGTGTTGGAGAGGGTAGTATACATGCAGATGGTTGAGTTCTTGGAAACAAACGATATACTACCGGACCTGCAGTCGGGTTTCAGAAGGGGACGAGGGACTGCCACAGCTTTGGCGGATGTAATTGGCAATATCCTTGAGGCTCGCGATCAGGGAAAGGGTAGTATACTTGCGTTGTTGGACTATACGAGAGCTTTCGATTCGACCAGTGTCACCCTACTGCTGTCAAAGCTTGCCTACTATGGATTTGAGCCCGAAACAATCAAGTGGTTTGACAGCTATCTCTCACATAGGTCACAGCAAGTGGAGGTTCGAAAAGTGGATGGATCAACAGCGTCCTCTCGTCCATTGGATGTCAAAAGGGGTGCCCCACAAGGATATTTGATCGGACCGCTACTTTTCATACTGTACAGCAAATGCCTTCACAAATGTGGGTATCACATGTACGCCGACGACATTCAACTTTTTTGCTCGTTTAGCCCCCGAGATATACAGTCTGCTGGACAAAACATCAATTCGGACCTTCAGAGGGTGGCGGAGTGGTCTGAGTCCAACTCTCTAGTTCTAAATGCCCAAAAATCAAAATTCATGGTCATGGGTAGCAAAAAGCAAATAGAAACCATTTTGTCAGCCAACCCTCAAATTAAAATAGGAGGGAATAACATAGAGAGAGTGGAATTTGCATGTAATTTAGGCCTTGTCACCGATCCAGAGTTGCGTTTCGAGGGCCACATAAACAGGGTTCTAAAGAGCTGTTTCTATAGACTGAAAGTACTGTATAGAATACGCGAATACCTTAGTGTCGACATGAGAAAAAGACTAGTCGATAGCTTGGTGCTTTCAAAGATGAACTACGTCGATATAGTCTATGGTCCATGTCTTCTATCCAGGACAGAGTGCTTAATCCAACGTGTGCAAAATGCCTGTGCTAGATACTGTTTCATCATACCCCGGCGAAGCCATGTCACTCCGTATATAAATGACAACAATGTTTTAAAAATGGCCGCGAAAAGGAGGCTCTACTTAGGTAATCTTCTTTTTGGTACCATTATGACAAAGAAACCAACATATCTCTTTGACAAGCTTAGTTGGAGACTTGATCACTATCCCAGCCGATCTACGTCGCATCCTCTATCAGTGCCAGGGTACAGGACAACCGCGTTCAGGGGGTGTTTCAGATACGCAGCCACGCAGTGCTGGAACAACATACCGCCGCCACTAAAGTCCCTGAAAACAAATAATAGTTTTAAATTTCATTATAAAAGGTAGAACAAATCTCGCAGAACAAATTCTACAATATACAAAATAAATACACTTACCCACTTTTCACGACCAAAAATATGACAATTACCCAAGGGTCAAGTTAAATGCTACTAATACCCAAGTATGCATATTCTTAGTTAAAGAGAGTGAGTTAAAATTGTTCCCAATATTTGAGGTTTTTCGTTCCTATAACAGACCATCTCTTGCTTTTGACATTAGTAGAGGTAAAGAGCATCACCTTATATGGTAGTGAAACCAAATATGTGTCCAGTTTAAAGAATATAATATTTCCAAATCCGACAAGAAGTGTACCGCTAATATAGGCAAAATAAGAAGTAACTTATACAGATTGACACAACTGAGACGAGAAGTGAAGAGGTGAGAGAGAGAGAGAGAGAGAGAGAAAGAATAATATTAATATATGTAATGTGATATTATCTACGTATTAACGGGAATTAACGCGATCACGAAAAGGTATTATTACATACCTCTGAATTGCCTGACGTTGTAATACCTTTTCGTGATCGCGTTAATTCCCGTTAATACGTAGATAATGTTATATCATGGAACGCGAAAGTTTAAAAGTTAGTATATGTAATGTGAATAACAGATGCAGTTGTAGACGGAGTAAAGTGTTGAAATATATATTTTTCCCGGCGCCTAGTTGATGAAACCGAATACCAATTGAAAACAAAATCAAAATTATGTCAGATGTTTGCTAATTAACAACGGTTTTCTTTAGATCTACCCATCCATAGTCACTAAATTATAGCAATAATTTGTTAGTTTAGGTTATGTTATGACCTATGTAGTTATTATAATCTGGAAAACAATTTAAGGGTGTATTTACGTAGAAAACCGGCGCTGATCTACCCCACTTAACAGATGATAAAAGTACAAAAAGGCGACGTAATTATTCACTTCAAAAAAAACAAAAAAAAAACATTCTATTTATTATTTTTATCGTCATCTCTTTTCATAGTCACAATTAACTCTATGACATCACAGCGGTATCTTTTTATGTAAGGTAACAATTAAAGTCCCTAAGCACAGTAATTGAACGCCTTTTTTTAAATAATGTTAAATAACAAAGATCATCAGCCTCGTGACCGATTTTAAATTATATCTTACGTCTTTGTTTCAGATGCATTCTCGCGAACATTCAGCCGCGTAAAATTAACCTACAACCCGTTGTATTCGTCTGTGATGAAGTTCTACAATGACATTGAGAAACCAGTTAATTTATTTGATATTTTAAATGTGAAAAGATACTTTAAAGTGTATATACTTGCTCTGAAGCAGCGGTATCGACATCGAGGTTAGTAATTGAACTAATATTATAAAGCTAAGGAGTCTGTACGTCTGTCATTTAATATTTTAGCTAATCTCAGAAACTGTCAGTCGATTAATGCCTCGTTCCTATAAGCAAGAAACGATTTGTTTTCCTTACGGTCGGTAAAATTTTCGTTGAAAATTTAACGAAATTTAACCGTTCGTAAGCAAATCGCATGGTTTCTCGATTATAGGAACCGGGCATTAAAATAAACGCTTTGCAACACAGAACTTTGAATTAAAGATGGTAAATTAAAAGGATTCTAATTTTAAAAAGTACGTCTTTGAAAAACATTTACCACGAAATTCACGATATCACGCTCTCACCCTTAAGAGAGTAATAGTAACCTTTTATCGCATTTTCCAGGCACAATTAGAATACATAAAAATCAGGTTGGTAAAGTATTAGCAACCTTCTGTGCCATTTCGCCATTGACATGCATGACTATACTCGTACTTGGTAATACCTCAGGTTTAGAGAAGGTGGATGTGTGTAATTTTGAATTTATATTTTGAAGGTATAATAGCTGCACATTATTTTTTTCTATTATGTAATAAGATATGTAAATGGCAGACCGAACTAAGGGTTGGTAAACGAAATAAAGAATAACCATAGTATTTTTGGCGCATAACCTTGTGGTCCCGCATAACATTTAACGATCAAAATTTTTGGGTTTGGTAGTTACTATAAGAAGTTTTAAATTATTTGAAATAAAATTTGTTCCAGGCATAGCCAAACAAATGCTGAAGGCAGCCGAATCACTAAGTCGAAGCGCAAACGTGCCAGCGTTAGCAAGCATATTCACAACCAACAGATTGCAAGTTGTCGCGAAAGAGCTGGGATATGAGAAGCAGAATGAGATTTATTATATTCGGTACCTCATCGATGGTGAAGTAAGGACAAAGATATGATGAAATTTAAAAATATATTCATTTTCGAGGATGCCCGAATAGTTTCGGGACTAATGGGAGCTCTTTATCAAGAGGTGAAACGACCTGCCAGTGTCGCGCCCGACAATGACGCGGCAGGTCGCTCCACCCCGTAAAGGGCCCCCGTCATGCCCAAACCAGAGTAATTAATATGGATACCTACTCACAAAAGTTTTTTTCTAAGTATGACGCACCAAAGATATTCTAGCGATTAGGCTAGTAACTGTATATGTTACCAATAAGCATCAGATCATACAAAGCTAAGTCACATATGGCGTGATCTCTTAAACGGTCCCAAAACGATAATGCGGCATGACATGCTGAAACATCATGCTGCATGAAAGGTTAGACTATTGAGAGTCTATCATGCAGCATGTCAGCATGATAATTCGCTTGGTATAATCATTTTATTCAGTTGATATAGATAGTATAGTGAAGAGGTCTTCTGCGCTGGTATGGAAATGTCTTTGTCAAAGGCAGATGTATAAATAAATAAATTTAAAAATATAGCAATAAAAGGAATTGTCAATCAAATACCAGCACGTAGTTTGCATATCATGCACGTAGTTTGCATGTCATTCGTATCAATCAATACAATTAAACGTTCATGCATGCATGACAGCACGTAACGCATGGCATGCCGCATGATCGTCTAGGGACCGTTTTACACGCGTAAGGAATTAGTGCATTTAAGCACCGCCTACTACAATAATATGGTCGTCTACGCGCTATTGTCCTAGCGGCGCGCGCGCATGATGGACGTTCGGAACTTTTATTTTATTGAGTCATGTTTACTATTGTTTTTTTTTAAGTATAAATAGCGCATCGCCGCATTTGTTATGAACTTATTACACTTTGCTTTTGTCATCGCTAAGGTGCAAAAATAACAATTTACATTGTTTTGTTGCTCGTGCTTTCTTATTACTGCCCATTTGACCTGCAAGCATTCTCTGCTCCAGTTGACAAATACTAATTAGTAAGTGGTTGGAGATAGTAACCTAATCACTTCAATATGTTCTATATGTTAGGCAGGCAGGATGTATCGCTGACTTTACCTTTTTAATGGGATACTCGGGGCCAACGAGCAGACGGGTCACCTGATGGTAAGCGACTACTCAACTCAAGAGTCATAAGTGCGTTGCCGGCTTTTAAGATGGGAGTAGGGAAAGGGGAAAAGAGGGGAAGAGGAGTGCGGGTAGGGGGAGAAGAGGGGGGGAGAGGGAACTCAGCGAAAAGCAATGCAAGCGTTGCTTCACTGCCGGTTTTCTGTGAGGCCATGGTACCACTCCGGTCGAGCCGACCCGTACGTGTGAAGCATGGCTTTTCAAATTAAGTGAAGAGTTGAGGTTATATAGCAGCCAAATATTCAAACGGCGCTTAAAAGATGGTTTTTACTTACGGATCGTCATAAGCGGTTACATGCCCATGAGCATTAGTTCTGTTTTCATAGGAAAAAAGCTTAGCAAAATGCATATATAATATATCATTTAAATTCTGAACCTCGCTTGTCAGAAATGTCAGTCTTGCTTGCATGATGGGTCGATGTCACTTCGTAAGTCGAGTAGGTGATTAATCAAAATCAGTTTTTTTTTTTATATTTGGCATCAACAGGTTTTGCGCTGGTGTATATAAATAAAGCCTGAGTTGCGCGGACAGATTATGTACTAAAAACATATTGTCGTTGAAATTTGAAGACCGGTTTTTCTTTAGGGTTTGTCATATAAATGTGTAAATAAATGTTTGTCAGTTAGTATTTTGTACAACCTTGACTACGATCGGTGCGATTCGGTCGAAACTTCGAGATCGAGTCCAGATTTAGTAATTATATATAATAATAATAATAATAACTCCACACATCTCACACACGGCCGTCTTATCCCAAACTAGGCAGAGCCTGTACTATAGTAACCAGACTGCTGGTAAACATACTTATATATTTCTAAATACATACATATTATAGATAAATTACACCCAGACTCAGGACAAATGATCATGCTCATCACACAATTATTTGTCCTGGGTGGGAATCAAACCCACGACATCTGGCTTAGCAGTCAGGGTCACTAACCACTAGACCAATAGGCCAGCAATGTTAAAAATAACATTTGTTTGTAGACATTAATTACGTCGTTGGTGGATTATGTATCTCTGTACATTTATTTGAAAGAATACTTCTACAAAACACTAATGTTTAATAGAACGTACCTCAAGTGGTTACTTCATTAATGGTTGCTGCAGACAGCCGGCGGTGCGGGACGTTGACGTGGTGTGAGCAGGTTGTAATGTATTAGTTAATATAGAAGATGTAATAGCGCCGTCGCGTGTCACTTTCGGCGCTCGGCGCTCGTACATTTCACAATCGTCACCGCACCGTCCCGCCCCGCCCGCTGTTTGACTCAATCTTTAAGCTCGGGTTAACAAGAAGACTAGTAAAGTACTACACACATGTACTACTATTAGTCATGTGTGTACTTTATTACTTATTAATAAAAAAATTGAGCTTTATATTTAAATCAATATCTAAAGCCTGTTTAATTTTTCAGATATTATTCTGGGATACAGGTCTTGGTAACTATGGGGCTGCTATCATGGCCTTCAGAATCCCCGGCGTCGAGGAACCGGAAGAGCTAAAGGTTCAGCACTCCTCAAGATTCACATTACAACCAATTGACGATGACGATGAACAAGAGAATTAATAAAAAAAAACGTCGAATAAACATATGTTTAATTTTTTAAGTGAGCGTTTTAATTACAACTTTAATAATTAACTAGAGATTGTCTGTTGGGTAAAGATCAACCACATTTCATTTGATTTTTTTTTTATATTGACATTCTACTTCGAAAATCGACTTAACTTAAAAAATCGAGTAATTATGGAATATGAGTACCGTACAGGCAGCAACGCGGCACAAGCGGCACGCAACATCAACGACGTGCCCGCTTCCGTTCTGGAAATTTCAACCTGAAAAATGAACCTGGTGGTTGTGCAAAAACTGTGGGGTAATGACGAATTAAAGGCGATTGTGGAAGCTGATGATACTCAATCTACGGCTGAATTAGCAGCAGCTTTTGACGTTAGCGTCAAAACAATATTGGTCAATTGACAAATGGGTGCCCGACGAACTCAATGTTCGCCAGCGCGAAGTACGCGTCGAGATTTGCCTTGGCTCTACAGGCACACAAACGAAGGACTTTGCAGGTAGCGACGAAAAATGGATTCTGTTTGACAATCGCAAGCGCTCAGCAAGTTGGTTGAATCCTGGTTCAGCACCTACACAACACCCTAAAAGTAAACTTACACCTAGAAAAGTGATGGTCACTGTTTGGTAGCCTAGCGCCGGTGTGATTCATCACAGTTTCTTACCGAACGGGATGAGCATTACTGCAGATGTGTACTGTGAAGAACTGAACACAATGATGGAGCAGCTCGCACATCTCTAACCTATTTTGGTCAATCGTTCGTCTCCGCTACTTCTGCACGAAAACGCGCGACCTCATGCTGCACAGCAGACGGTCTCCAAGTTGCAAGAGCTGGGGTTGGAATAGTATTCAACAATAATTTCTTGCAGTAATTCCATAACTAACATACTTTTTAAATAATAAAATACTAGTAACTTATAATAATACTAATAATTACCTGTAGTGTAAAAGTGAAACTACTATTCACATTTAATTAGGGTTCCGTAGGGTACGTCCTGATGATGAAATGGAACCCTTAGAGGATCACTCGTGCGTCTGTCTGTACATCTAATCTACTAAACCGATTAAGATAAAATTTGTTAGACATAGATTCCTGTGACCCCAACACAGATGTACAAAACAAACAAATAATTTTCAATAGTAGAATAATTAAATAAAAATTTTTATAATAGTACTTTTCAGGGCCAAATTATAAAATTAAAATGTAAAAAAATTAAAATTGTAGCGATGTGATTTGATGTACATCAAATAAAAGGGGCTTGTTAGGAGATATTCAAAAATATTTTTTATAATTTTAAGAATAATAGTTTTAAAGCTATTTAATATAATAAACCACGCCCTCCCTTACCTAGGAACACCTATAAGAAATTTAGGTCTAAGTAATTTGTAATTCATCGTACGGAACCTTCTCTACGCAAGTCCAACTCGCACCTGGCCGGTTTTTTTATTTTTAATCTACTTATAGTGCGTGGCAAGCAAACACAAAGCCACTATCTCATGAAGCACCAGGTCTTTTTGTTAAATACAATGTCTTAGAACATAAAACACAATTACTTACGTAAAACGAACAAAAACTTTTAACATGAAATTACCCACGGCTTTATGACAAACTACACATTTACGAGGTGAGCCGACCATGGGTAGGATTAAGGTTAGTGTACACTCGGTGTACACTGTCTACACAATAATTTTTATTTTCTGACCTGAGAAGCTATTACTTAATAAAATATTATGTACACATATAATTCAAGTATAATGAATATATCTTTCTCATCAAATAAAAAAAAATCGTAAGCTTATAACATTATATTCTTTTTGAAATGTAATTTACCTGTATATAAAATATGATGTACATTTACAAGGTGTATCTCAAAAATTAACACTTAGGTACTTAAATCACTGAAAAGGCATGACTCTAGCATGCAGTTACAAAAATAATTGAAAAAAATCACTATCCGTTTACAAGTTATGACCGTTTGAATTTCCAAATATTTTTATCTCCGTAAAATAAATTACAATAATTATTACAAAATACAATTATATGATAAACTCCACAGGTTTAGATAGACTATGAATATGATATAAATTGTAACATAAACGGAATGGAATTAACAATGAATGTAGAAGTATTTTCTTTTAAATATGGCTGAACACTGTTCTCTATTCGACACCATGTTTATGCATTGTATATGCATATTTGCAGAATAAATGTTTCTTTATCTGTTTTTCTTAAAAGTCTGGAATGTGTAAAGTTAAAGATTTTAAATCATACATATTTTTTATTTTGGAATTTTTCATGTTAGTATCACAAAACATAGAATTAATGACCGACTTGATGTTCGGATTCGGTTTCGGCCAGTTTTGGCCAAAAAATTTAGCTTTAGCCTTAGTTTCGGTTTGCGCCGAAATTGGCCGAAACTCAGTGTTCGTGAATTGTCGCGCATCGTTCGGCAAACTTCGCGGCTAACTAGTGGTCCGTCATTGATCGTATTAAGTTGAGATTGTGCTTACATATAAATTATTTGTTGTTTTTACTTGTACTTTTTATATTGTTATATTTCATTGGATATTGTTAAGTATTGAACTTCGTTCTGTTCAGTTTTATTTATAAGTGACACATAAAAAAAGGTTATATTCGATTCACATTTGGATTTACGTGTTTGTAGGTAATTGTGGTTAGAGTACATTTTCTACCCTTATTTTAAATTGTTTCACCACCCACACAAATAAGTACATGCTGTGATTTTATTGTGTCACTATTAGTTACTTAATTTTTGCCATGAGAAAACGAGTAAGTATAACTCGTAGTCACCTCGCCTCGTACATTTTCTGAAGACGCTGAACAGTGTTTTGGTAACATAACAAAGTGCGAGTGGCACTTCGTGGAACATGCTTCCAGTAGATCAAATCGTTTGTCAATTTTTTATTTTGATCGAGGTTCAGGTAATGTAGGTATGATTATTAAATGCATTACTTTTAAAATATGAAGCACTTTATTAAAATCCGACATTTTTCTTAAGTTTGCCGTATGTCATTACTTCCCCGAATTCGTTTCTTATTAGTGACACTATCACATGGCTGCTATAATACAGTTTGTGCTTTTTTATTCAAAATCTATGGGTTCGATTTCTGGCAAGGAATATTGATTTTTCGAAAATCCAATGATGCAGTTTTAGTTTTCATCAAAATCGGGCCCGGGACTCCTTTAAATCCTTATTATCAATTTCATATCCTTATGTTCTGGAGATTATTGCTTAAAACCAATAAAAAACAACAAACTTCGGTGTTATTATAATAAATACTAGCAACCCGCCCCGGCTTTGCACGGGTACAAATTACACACCAAAACCTTCCTCATGAATCACTCTGTCTATTAGTCCGACCGCATGAAAATCCGTTCAGTAGTTTTTCAGTTTATCGCGAACAGGTAGAAAGACGCGTTGGGGGTCTTTGTTTTTGATGAAATGTGCTATATCGGAAATCTAGTGTGAAGCTTGACACCAACACGGGCAGCACTCATTGTACACCAAACCTGACACGTTTTACGAGTGTGACATAAAACTCTGTAATCGTTTTGTACCTCCAGGTGCTATAATGTAAGGATTATATTAAGACAAGCAGCGCCCGCGGTTTCACCCACGTAAGTCCTGATCCAGTAGGAATATCGGAATAAAAGTAACCTATATGTTAATCCAGGTCTCCAGCTATCTACATACCTAGTTTAATCGCAATCGGTTCAGTAGTTTTGGCGTGAAAGAGTAACAAACATCCATCCATCCATCCAAACTTTCACATGTATAATATTAGTGGGATAACGAATTGAGGATTATCCGTTATTATTGTAGTGCTCAATTTGTAGGAGAAATCATTTCACATACTTAAGAAAATCATCCTTCTTAATGATATAAATGCGAATGCATGTTTGTTGGTCTCTTAAGCTCTTTTAAGCCCTAACCAATCAACCGATCCTCTTGAAATTTTTGGGAAACGTCCGAGGTGCAGAAAAGAGCATAGGGAACAGTTCCTTTATCCAGAAAAAAGTTGCTGTTCCCGAGGGCAAAAAAAAATACTTTAAAACGGTTTTTAACCTAAATTGATTAAAAAAAACCGTCAGTGGTAGGACTGCACGTGAGAAGTGAAAACACATACACACACATATATATATATATATATATACACACACACACACACACACACACACACACACATCTGTATGTCATAATGTATCTGAGCGTGACGGTCACGCGAGTTCAGTGCTTTTTCCCCATACCAAGACTGTTCAACGTGCATAAAGATGTTTTCACTTCAAAAATTTATAAGCAGTATTAAAATTATAATAATAAAAGTGAAAAGATAACATACATACATTTATATGTACATAAATATATACACACACACATCTGTATATAATTATGTATCTTTGCAATAACGGTCACGCGATTTCAGTGCTTTTCCTTATATCAAAAGTGCCCAACGTGCCTAAAGAAGTTTTCACTTCACTGCTAGACTGCTATTTATTTCTTAATACATACATAGGTATTATAGATAAACTAGCCACCCGCCCCGGTTTCGCACGGGTAGCAGAGACATCTTCAACAATCATCATCATATTTCAACCAAAACAAAGTCTCCGCCGCGTCTGTCTGTCTGTCAGTTCGCGATAAACTGAAAAACTACGGATCGGATTGTTATGCGGTTTTCACCAGTAGACAGTAGAGTGATTCACGTGGAGGGTTTAGGTGTATAATTTTGTTGATGAATAAGGTGCATAATTGAAACATGATGATGATCGTTGAAGATGTCTCTGCTACCAGAGTGTACCCGGGGCGTAATCTGACATCTAAAGATTGCCGAACTGAATTGAATGCTTCACTTTTATGTTTCTCGAATTTAGTTCAAAATATAAATAAAAAAGTGTGTGTGTGCAATTCACTATGACGATGACGCATTTTCTGAAGGCTTCGTAGTACGCAGGCGCAAAGACACGTGTTAGCATAAGAAGATTATAGGAAACACTGTATACTTGTATTCTATCTCATGCTCTCGCAAGCTAAATCATATTTATGAGTATGTTTCACTTTTTCTTCGTAGTACGCAAGCGCAAAGACACATGTTAGCATAAGAAGATTATAGGAAACACTGTACACTTGTATTTTATCTCATTCTCCCGCACGCTAAATCCTGTTTATTTGTCTCTTTTTAGTGTGATTTTTTCGTTTCATTGAATTTTCAAATCACAACGATTCTAAAGAAGTTTCACTTCAAAAAGCTAAACAATCTTTCGGAATTGAAATCGTGGAGTGCAGCGTAATATAAGAAGATATGCTATCGTTGGCCTCACAAATTTATTTCCCATAATTTTTTTTTTAACTTTTAGTACATTATCTGCATAATTATTATGTTTCTTTACAATAAAACGTTCCTACACAGATTATCACGTACCACTGACGAAAATGTACAACTTTTATCTGATATACCTATCAAAGAAACTTTACATATGAATCTAACTTACTTAAAATATTATTTTGTTTATATTGTTTATTACTAAGTTGGCAAACAAGCACACGGCCCGTCTGATAAACCCATAGTCACATTCGCGTGGCCAGCCATTACCATTATTGTGAAATATGTTAGGATGACATGTTTTAATTATTTATCACCGACTATCGACTATCTATTTACATTTTCTTACTGACTTTATACATATAGACTACATGACTTATCAACCCAGCAAAAACATGAGAGGTTAGTAGAGGTAATTGAACTTTACGCTATATAAATATTACAAATTGTATGAATAGTTAAGAAATTTAGTTTTCACGTGTTATCGTAATGGCACTAGTACATAAGGTCATGGTATCAGGCATAGGTCATGACCCTGAAGTATGTCCCCAAATTTCTGTAACACGATGTGTATACACATTTAAAACAATTTAATATTGCATCTTATGAAGGTAGGGATGACCCTGAAGATGCACGTATGCCTAAGACGTGCAGTGCGTGTGGTTTAAGGTAAATTACGTTTCTTCATTGCACGTCACTGACTAACACTACATTAAAATCAATAATAGAGCCTTCACTTCTCTTCGCACTAGCGGAAAAACAACACTATTTAGAGTAGCTCTAGTTAACTGCAGATGGGGGTCGGGTTTGGTGTTAGAGGGTAAAGATACTTCCTCAGCTTATAATTCGACCATCTAATGGACCTATATGGACCTATATCCTAAGAAGTATTTGTAACGAACGTACTCGATTCAAGTATTCATTCATAGTACAAATACCTATTAGTGTTATTACCTTTTTACCTATTATTTTTATGTAATTACCTATATGGTATTACCAAGATATTTCAGATCGGCTTGACCCCTTGGCGTTGCGTAGAGATGTAGCTTCACTCTGCATTCTCTATCGCCTGTATTATGGGGAGTGCTCCAAGGAATTGTTCGGACTTATACCAGCCGCAGCGTTTCGCCATCGTTAAACACGACAAAACTGTCATCCCCATCACCTGGATAACTTGCAATCCACCACTGTGCGGTTCTCCAGAAACTTTTTGCCTCGCACAATCAATTGAAAAAGATTGTCCTTTGAGATTCTTGCCTGTTCTTCTCCACAGGATCTACTTATTGGAACCGGCAACTAGCTTCATGACTTCATGACTTATTCTGACAGACTGACTATTACTCCTGACAATTCAAAAATACCTAGGTATAATGGGTTTAATTGAAATAAATTATTTGGATTTATTTAGAATCTGTGGAACAAATTGTCGTCTGCGGTATTTCCGGATCGTTACGACCTTGAAACCTTCAATAAAAGAGCGTACTCCCATCTCAAAGGCCGGCAACGTACTTGTGACTCTTGAGTTACAGGTGTCCATGGGTAACGGTAGTCACCATCAGGTGACCCGTCTGCTCGTTTGCCCTCTATATAAAAAAAAACCTTTACTACAACTCAAAAGTTCAAAGGTTTGTTGTTTTAATTGAAAGTTATGAAATTGTGTGCAATACCGTTGATTGTTCAAATATTTTACCTTTTAAAAAGTAATTTATCTTGTTCTCGAGACAATAATAAAACAAAAAATGAACAAGGGAGAGGACCATTCCAAAGAAATCGTACCCAATATTGTTCTACAGTATCCGTTTTCGGCGAAAATAATTTTAATGAGATAGAGATGTTTATCACAGATGTTTCCAGCGAAGTTTGATTAAATAAGTTATTTTTCTTTGAACGAATTCCGCTGAAATGTCGTTAGATAAAAAGTTTTGTAGACAAAGCAGCGGTGGAATTATGTTTTTTTTTATTGTGGTGGTAAAGATTTAAACACATTGTCTGTGTATGTGTGCTTAATCAAGTATGAAATAAGAAAAGCATAGTTGATAGATAAAATAGTTCAATGTAAATCTATTTATACAGGTGTATCTGAAAATGCAACACTTACTTAAAGCAGCGACTGGCATGACTTTAGCATGCACTAACAAAAAGGGTTTTAGAAAAATAACTAGCCGTTTACAAGTTATGACCGTTTGAATTTCCAGGTATTTCTACATCCGCTGCTCATAAAAGTAGGTGGAATGTGGAGTTAAGGATTTAATATTGTACATATTTTTTTATTTTGGAACTACTCACTCAGTTGTTGAGAAAATCCATGAAAACTAACTTGAAAGTTTAGTTTTTAAGGATTTACTTAGTACCGAAATGAAAAATTCACGCCATATCTTGAGAACCATAACCGATTTCATTCATCTTTTTTTAATGTTTTCTAATACTTTGTAGAAGGTTCCTACAGAACAAAAAAATAAGAAAATTGATGTGTGGGATTGAATTTCCACGCGAACGAAGTCGCGGCCAACAGTTAGTTACATATAATGATAAAAAATAATAATTAGTTAATGTAGGAAACAGTGTTAAAAATGAGGCAAAATTATTTAAGGGATTTTGGTAGTTTCCTGTCATTACTATTGGTAGATATTAAAAATAAATAAGACTAAATATTAATTAATGAAGAGTCCTATAGTCACAATCCATTTTTAACCCCGACACAAATAGGGGGGTGGTATAAGCTTGACGTGTCTGTCTCTCTGTGTGTGTCTGTTGCATCATACCTTCCAAACAGATGAACCGATGAAGGTGCGGTTTTTTGTTTGAAAGGTGACTTGATTGAGAATGTTCCGAATTATAATTCAAGAAAATCTGTTCAGCAGTTCGAAGATCATCAGCTCTTTTGTAATCGTTGAAAGGATTTTCGAGCCGGGGGTATTTGCAATTTCAATTTATGATTATAATATTAACCTAATTACCGTGTCGTACAACAATGTGTACAATATTATGTTTACTAGTAGTTTAAGTGGCAGTAGTATACTGGCTAAGGCGCCAGTCTTGCGACTTTCAACGTGAACCCACTTCTAACAAAAGGATTTAGCTTAGCTGGAAGGGCTTACAAGAATTCGCCACATAACCGCTCAAATAATATTCTTGATTTACAGTCTGACCTTCTGGCAGGAATTCCGAATAAACAACACCTCGATAGTAAAAGAAAACAGCCAACATGACCTTGACCTTTGATCGACTTTGTCGTGGTCTTTTCGGTTTCGGTTCAGTTGGAAGTCGCCGTTGACTAGTTTGCATGTCAAACTAGTAAACCCATGTCTCATCACTAGTAACAATGCGTTTTACGAATGTAGGGTCGGAATTGACTCGTTCCAGCATGTCTTCAGCGACTTTTACGCGATTGTGTTTTTGAAGAAAATTCAGATCTTTCGGGACTAGTCGAGCGGCAACGTGTTTCATGCCCAAGCGATTGTTTAAAACCATAAAACGCGAAACCAATTCGCGAGACACAGAAAGTTCAGCGGCTATCTCTCTCAAACTTGAACGAAGATTTTCAGTCACAATTTCCTTCACTTTAGCGATGTTAACTTCAGCTGAAGACGTTGATGGCCGACCAGAGCGTGCCAAATCTTCCAAAAAATCTCGACCGTTTTGAATGCACTGTACCACTCCTATGCATGAGTTTTTGATAAAGTCGATTCACCGTATGCTTTCTGTAACATTTTCGGCGACTGTGAACATGAAATTCCATTTACAATGCAAAATTTGAGACCAACTCTGTGTTAGATGTTTTTATCCATCATAAAAACCGCAAAACACTCTTGAGATGAGCTTACAAAATCGAGTACTGAAAACAAACTAAATGACAGATATTGCTCAAACTTTGCGCCAATGTACAAAACCGTTGTGCCAACTTAACCAAAAAAATAATTATATGAATTGAATTTGGAATTAGAATTCAATTATCAATTCCCGATACTTTTTTGACGGAAGGTATGTCTTACAAAAAAAAGTACGTGAAAACGACAAATAAGTCTATACAATGACAGTTCAAGTTATACTGGCCAATGAAATAAACCATGGTCGAATGTCGACCACCAGGCGATCTCTAGTATGATATAGATACACAGTCTCCTACAATTATCGCATTAAATAGTGGCACCCGATAGTTCCACATTACATGCATGCATTTAATATGCCATCATAATAATAAACCAGACCATACAATGCATTTTTCTGTAAATATAAGTTCCAATCGTTTGACACAAAAACTGCAATGTAGTGTGTAGTTTATTAGTTACCACAACGGAGCGTATTAGATTCTTAGTACGTATATAGGAGAGTGAAAAGGACATGTACGCAGCTACGTATTTAATAAATGATTAACTTTTAAAATTATCATTTGTTACAGTGCGTATTATAATACTTTAAAGAATTAAAGCTATGGTAAAATTATTATTGTTATGAAAAGTAAGACATTTCATGCCTTTTTTTACATTTCTAAAGCATGGCATAGTTTTAGCATTTTTTGACTACACCTGAAACGTCACACCGTTAGCGCGTGTGAGAGCTCAACTGTGTTTACAACTGTATTTAAGCACAGTTTCGGTGGTGCGATTTTTTGAGCGCCGATCCAACATCTATGATATGTTTGATGAAAGGTTTTTGGTGTAGCATTGCTTTTAGGTCACCTTAAGACGTCTTACGAAGTTTTCAACTATCGAGATAAAAACTATGTTAACATCATCTGAAGCGGATTAAATTATTTTTCAATGTATCAGTCAATCAATAGGCAATCAGACAATAGGATGAAAGTGACCAAAGGGTTTCAGCTTATTAATTTTCATAGACATTAATTGCATTCCTGGAAGGAGCCTCGTTCTGATTCGCTCGGGTCCGCTGTAACCCAGCCTGATTTGAGAGAAATCTAATACCAGACGAAGTTTATCGCTCCAAAAAGCCAAGGCAATGGCAAAACTCGCAACTTCTCGACTGTGTTTTGTGATAGTAAGACAAATTCAAGGGGATAATGACTCACTAGATCGCTTTAATGGCTAAACTGCAGATATGGATTACGTGTGGTGGTCAATAATTGTTTTTCATTTATTTTATATTTAACGAAAAATAAAAGTTGCCAATTAGGTCTTAGGCTAATCTAAACATCACGCGCAGATTTGCTGTGGTGGTTATTCTATCGCGATATCACGTGATCGATTGCGTGATAAAAAGCTGTGATCAGCAATCAATGAGTTAACAAGTACTATTAGCTGTTCAGTTATTGGTAAGTTCGATCGTCATGACTACATATTGTGTTACTACATAATATAAAACAAAGTCCACCACCGCGTCTGTCTGTCTGTTTGCTTGCGATAAACTGAAAAACTACTGAATGGATTTTCATGGGATTCTCACTAATAGACAGAGTGATTTTGACTGGCTTGTAATAATAATAATAAGTAATAATAGAATAATACAAATAATAATTAATGTATTAATGTATGTATTTATAAATATATAAGTACTTACCTATGTTAATCAGCAGTCTGGTTACCATGGTACAGGCTCTGCCTAGTTTGGGATCAGACAGCCGTGTGTGAGATGTGTCAAGTTTCTATTATTCTTAACTCAGAACTAACAGAGTAGCCTTCTTTGATCTAAAAAAAGATCTCTTTGAAAATTAAACCTTGTTAAACAGCTAATAAGTAAACTGAATAACTAATAACAAAAGTATTCAGATATACTTCAAAATCAAAGGCACCCGTAACACGAAAAACAGTTTACCAAGTCAATATTCTAATTTAGAATTACCCAGGCCAGTGTCAATCAAAATGATCTCATAGACTTCTGAGTGAGAAGAATATAGACTACAGAAATATGTTGGAAAGGGACAGGTGATTCAAAGTTTAATCAAAAACAATCCATTTCAATATTATTAATTAGCCTTGCGAACAACGTTTTGCTGAGCACGAATGTAGGTTACTTGGATGTGGTACGTTTTGGAATTATCTTATAAATATTGTTAGTTAATGGTGATATTATGGCATATGTTTAAGTGATTAACTGAGTACTTACAATAGCAGGCTTATGGTATCACATGAAATGGCAATACTTTCCATGTCTTTCTATACTTTATTAAAACATTTAAGTGGGAGGCTTATTTCATTTACAGGTGCCCATGGGCGGCGGTAGTCGTTTACCATCAGGTGACCCGTCTGCTCGTTTGCCCCCTATACCATAAAAAAAAATTGCTACTTTTCACTGCTCCTAAAATTGAAAACAGTGAAACAGTATTACAAGAATCCTACTAATATTATAAAAGTCTCTAATATATATGTCTAATACCTGTCTTGTTATATGTTTAACCGGCAAAATTATCTATTGTTTCAAGTTGAGTCAAAACAACCATATCCACGAATTATTGAAAATTTTCATCAACTATGAAAATACATTTCTCAATTTATGTAAATTAATCGAGTTTCGTTTCGTTCGTAAATGTCTGTCATTATTACGGAAATAATTCAATTCGACCTCTCTCAATTTATTGTATGAAATAAATCATATAATTTTCTGGAAAATATTATTTGTTAAACAGTTAATAGATCTTTTTAATGTTAAGAGGGCAAACGAGGTAACTGTTCACCTGATGATTATATATTGTTATAACTAACGTGAAAATTACTTTAAAAAAATAAGATCAACACTTTCACACATACGTATACAGACCTATGTCTGTATACGTATGTGTACAGACCTATGTCTGTATACGTATGTGTACAGACATATGTCTGTATACGTATGTGTACAGACATACGTCTGTATACTGTACATATATGTGTATTAAAACAAATAAATAATACGATACTGCTAATGTTAGATCCGCGTTGGTCGACGTCCGATCCAAAAGAGGGCCAATCTGCATCTTAGTGCGGCTATTTATGCCTGATATCGGATGATGTGTGACATCACTCGTTTTCGCCTACCGTCACCTAACTATATTTTTATTATAGTAATTTGCATGACTTATTAAAAATATTATTAGCTTTTGAACGCGGCTTCGCTTGCCTTAATACAGATTTTATCAATTAATTTGTGAACAGTCCTTTTTTCTAGATGAAAGTAACCCTATGTCGTTTTCTGTACTCCCGACACCGTGTATGCAAAATTTCATGGTATGATGACAACAAATTATACACCTAAACCTTCCTCATGAATCACTCTGTCTATTAGTGAAAACGGCATGAAAATCCATTCAGGAGTTTTTCAGTTTATCGCAAACAGACAGACAGAGAGACGCGGCGGGGGACTTTGTTTTATAATATGTAGTAATTAGGATTAGGATATACAGTTAGGATTAAGATTTTATTATACATGCATTAGGTATTATATAACATTGAAGATTTGGTAAAAAACAGATTTTTTATCGGGAGTTACACTTAGCCCTACTAGTTATCCCTACCGGCAGGGCTAAACGTAATCTATAAATACACGCGTAAACGGCTGGACCGATTTCGCAAATTCTCTTTTTTTTGTGTTTGTTATTGTCAGAAGAAGGTTCTTATGAATGAAAAAATTAAGAAAGTTGCTTGGAAAATTAGAAAATTTAAGAAAACTTAACGAGGGACTTGCGCGGGCGAAACCGCGGGGCGCAGTTAGTTTTATTAATATTTACCTACCAGCAGGGATAAGTATAATAAGCATCTATTATTTGTTTTTGGGTGCCAGAATTCTAGACAATTGATTGTACCAGATCTTTGCTGACAAACGCTGATTAAGTGGGAGAGCCATGCTGAAAGTGTCCATGTGCGGCGGTAGTCATTTACCATCAGGTGACCTGTCTGCTCGTTTGCAACCTATAACATAAAAAAAAAGCAATCCAAATTTCCATGAATTTATTTTCCTTTAACCAAAACTTTTCCACATATTTTGCAAACTTCGTAAAAGTTTATTGGTTAAATTCGTCTAATATTTGAGATTTAACGTATATAATAAAAATGAATGGACAGGAAACAATAATAAATTGTTCAATAAATTATCAACTAGTGTCCTTTTTATTTAGATAATAAATGTAACAATTCAAATGACGGCACTAAGTATTCGATAAATAAATGAATATGTATATAATTTAAGTAATTTCTTTATTTACTATATTTTTTCGATACACCCGATTCCCTTGTATGATCTAATTAACATAACCACATATTATCTGCTCGACTGTTACGTACTTGTTGGTTTTGTATGATTTATTTAGATATATATTGTCTATGATTAATTGTATTTAATGTTGTTATGATGTATATTGATAATTATATCTCATGCAATAATAACCACCCTTCCTTAATGTTATTAGGCGGTAACAGAGGTAATGCTGCTGTAAGGGATATTATCCTTTTATAATCTTTTACAGTGTCTCAACTGGCATCCATTTTTCCAAATACATTTAATAAAATGATAAAAGCAACCATACAAGTTAGCAGTCGGTTGTTTTTCAGTAATTATAATTTGGATTTACGCGTTTTCAATATAAAGTGTATAGACACGTTTAGGTCAAGGTTCGAAACGAACAATGTTTTGTTTCGAAAAATAAACTGCGAGAGCATTTTCTTTTCTACTTGGAATCGGATATAATACAAAAGGCATAACCTTGAGATAGCTCAGTCGTTAACAAGGGGTCAGAAATATATAAAACCTTTTCTAATGATACAAAGGATGTGTAAAGCCGTGGTAATAAGCGTCTTTATAAAGGTTTATACAAATAAAAGGGAGAATTTTGTTTTTGTCACAACTTTAATTGCACGGCGCATGATATCTGTAAATGTTAAAATAAGATTATTTCGTGTCTTTTCCACCTACACCTATTGTGGTAACGTTCGAACTACTGAAGTATTTTACATTAAAAGAACTCTCTCTTGAACATTAAAAGATGAACTGATAAAATTTATTATTGGTAAAGATTGCTCGTATCTACATAAAGAAAGAATCGAAAACTCGGAATACTTTTAAAGGTCTGTCAGACTCTTACCGACTTAAAACCACCCTGGTGTACCGCTACTTGCTTGTGATTGGGGGAGCGAGAATCACCATTGCATTCTTTCACAACCCCCGATAGGATTGACCCGTCTTACCTTAGATAGAGCGCGCGCGGACCTGTTCAGAAGACGACTTCTCCAAAAGTTCGCCGCCCGTAGGTCGCTTCTTATATGTAGCCGGAGATCATTAGTGTCTGCTCCGAGCACAGAGAGTTGTACTCCACTGTTTCTCCCATTCCGCCGCCTTTTGCGGACATCACCTCCTCGCAGGAGGCGACGGCGTTCCACGCGCTCTTGCTCCGGACCATGGCCAGAGCCACGGTTGGGAGCGAGAAACTACCCGCAGCACCGACTGCTACGACAAGATAACGGCGCTGGCTAACTCTTAAAGCACTAAATAAAGCTGGAACTAAACAAAGCAGTCCAGTCCAGTCATTAATTTTATATGATACTTACGTACTTACGTACGGCAAAACTAAAATAAGTATATTATTAAATTTTAGATCGCGTTCTTAACACTTAATATAGTATCTGTGGAAAAAATAAAGTGTGATTGTAAAGAGGAATCTAAACAAACAATATTTTTACCAGAGTAGAGTCTGTGCGGAAAGAGAACCGTCGTAGGATTTGAGATCGTAGAAGTGACAATTAAAATTATAATAATAAATTAAACGAACTAATCCACAAATAACTCAGATAATTAATTGACTATTTCAAAATATTCTGAATATCAAAGAAATCTACATTAAAGTTAATAAAAGCTTTTCACATTCATGTTATTAATTGACATTTAAGAAAAAAAAAGAACAAAAACTAAGCCTCCACGCTTTTGGCGATTGATTCTTTTATTTTTAATGCAACCTTTTCTCTAAACCCTCACTATAATGTTAGGAAAACTACTAAACCAATAAGCTTTGCCAATAAGGTACATTACAAAATTCAATAACCTCCAATAACCAATCGGTTCAAATATAGCGTGTTATCTCTCATAGACGAGTGCACTTACCTAATCCATAGGTACATAGTCTGTGATAGCTGTTTATAAATGGTTAATTAGACTTCACTTTGTTAGATTATCTGCTGGTAAACAGTGCAGTGATGGTTTGCTATGAGCAATAGGGGTTTGTTTAAAGGAAGGGACCTTGAATGCCCCTATAACATGCTAGCTATTGCCCGCGGTTTCGCTTGCGTCAATGTTGATTTTGTCAATGGATTCAAGTTTTCGTCCGTCAAAACTTTTTTTTTTCTCTATTTTGTTGGATGAAATGTACCTTATGTCCTTTTATGTACAACTGGCAACGTGTATGCAATGACGTGATGATTATTGGTCACGTAGTTGCGTGAATCACAATTAACAAACAAATTTATTTATTATGGATTATACAGGGTGTATTTGAAAATAGAATACTTCCGTAAATCACTCGAGCAATAAGAATTTTTTTTTTTTTTATTCGTTTACAAGTATTGATCGTTTGAATTTCCAGGTAAACCAAGGTGAAAATGCATGGAAATTCTATATATTTTCAAATATAATTGGTGGGATATTTTAAATTTTTTTTAAAAATCGGTCAACTTATCAGCGGCCTGTCGTATTACAAAATTTTCAATTTCCATCAAACCTATATGATGCCGCCCATATTGCCTATCAAGCGATATTCCGGCACAATTAGCACAGTTCACTGCACTTATGCCGAGTTACGCACATCTAACGCGGTTTGTGCTACTATATTACCACGTACGTATTAAATATTGATATTGGGTGTTTAGATTCTTACATACATTTTTTTTTGCATCTCTTTACAAACCGGTGTGAAAGACATAATTATATTACTAGAGATGGAAATAATAAAGGTGCAAAAGTGTTAAGTTCTATAATAAAATACCTCCTAATATTCTTCAACCCACACTATGTAAACAAGCATATTATAAACTTGATGATTATATGGCTGATAACACTGCTTGGCAAAATGCTGGTCCAGCTCGACAGCACTGTACATGAATAGGTAGTTATGGTGGTATTTAGATTCTTATTTCACACAACATTGACATTACACAATGTCAATGTTGTGTAGAAATAAGAATAACTAAAATAAATGTAATACCTTCAATGTGAACACAGTATACCTATAGATATGGGTATACTGTGTTGACATTGAAGGTATTACATTTATTTAGTTATTTATTATTACGATTTTTTAAGCTTAATTTAGAAACTTTTGAATTGTTCCTGTGAGAACTGTGTAGTCACTTATTTAGTTGAATTTCCTATGTTGCTTGGCAGTTCTGAGTAGATATGTCATGCTCGCCTAGAAGTCCTACCGATGGTGGCGTATATGTCGGGTCGTTCGGTTCCCTTCAATATGGTTGATCTGTACGATGGCTGGCGTGTGCGTCATGATTGTGTACGGCTGGCGTGTGCGTCATGCTTGTGTACGGCTGGCGTGTGCGTCATGCTTGTGTACGGGTGCCGTATATACGCGCTTCATATTGACATTATGAAATATATTATACGACCACGTTTTAATGCTCAGATTTGAATGATAACTTTATTGCTGGGTTGGAGCCGTGCCGTTACCGTGAGGGTATAGTGTGGTGTGATGACCTTTAGTCTGACTGACTCTTACTCCTGACAATTCAAAAATACCTATAATTGGTTTAATGAAAATAAATGGATTTGATTTGATTTGATTTTATGGTCAATAATGAAAGCTAAGAATTGCGTTACTAAAAGATTAACATATTTCAATCGATACCTCATAGTAAACCTAACTATAAATACGAAAGTGAGTATGTTTGTTTGTTTGTTACGCTTTTGCTCCCTAATAAGGCAACCGATCATCATGAAATGTTGCATGTACACGTTGTTAGGAGTACAGATAGAGACATAGGGTATGTTTTATCCCGAAAAAAAATTACTCTTTCCGAGGGATAGTGAATTGGTGGACAACTGCCGGGTTCCTATAATCAAGAAACGATTCGTTTGGCTTAGAGACGAAAATTTTACCGTCCGTAAGCAAAATGAATCGTTTCTTGATTACAGGAACCTGGCAAAAATCTACAATACAGCGAGTTTTTGACAGAGCGTGTTTTACTGAAATTATAAATATTTGCGAAAAGTCACGTCTACGTAATTTATAAACTTTTTCTTATAACACACGACTAAGAACACATAACAAACCGTGCACCACATAAGCAAAGCGAAAAGAAATGCATCACACCATAAAATTTGATAAAGCTGAAGAAAAAAGAAATATGTTAACAATGCTCATGAAATTTGTTCGAAAAAGTAAGGAATATGTATGTAAATGTTTTTGAAAAACAACTGATAATGGTTTTAATACCTTGATAGCATTAGAAAGCATATCACATTATCACTAACGAAATAAGTTTATTGTATAAAAAATGTCATTATTGCATAATATATCGATTTCGGAATAAACAAAAAAAACGTCAACCGTCCCAGTTTTTGCAATAATATTAGTAGTGGAGTTTAATTGAAATACATACCTTATTGCCAGTCTTTTTTCCAACACAAAATATGTTTTCACAGTATCACACAAATCGGATTGGAATTATCTATTTTCGTTATACGATACCAACCAGCCAATACCACCAAAACCAACTTTTTTTGAACTTGGCTTACTGTGATTGTTTCCATTGACTCAAATAAATAATTTTCTTTTAAAAAACATATTTACAGCCCATGAAAGTTAAAGTATCGATTTCGATACAAGATGTATTGAAAGGTTAATAACATTGTTAATTTTTTTATTCGATACCGGTAAAGGGTAAGGTAAAATTCAGTAATGAGTTTAAGACCTCTACATAATAAAGAAAGTGAAATAAACCTAAATAATTTGTTATTTAAGTAATTGGTAATTGTTTAATATTATAGAATTAAAATTAAGAAAGTATTAGTTAGGATTATTTTTACGAAAATTTATGCCTGTGTGTGATTTTACGAGATAATCCCCACTTTTATATTATAAATGTGAAAATTGGGATGGATGGATGGATGGATGGATGTTTGTTACTCTTTCACGCCAAAACTATTGAACCGATTGCGATGAAACTTAGTATGTAGATAGCTGGAGACCTGGTTTAACATATAGGCTACTTTTTATCCCAATATTCCCACGAGATCGGGACTTACGCGGGTGAAACCGCGGGGTGCTGCTAGTTTTAATATAAAACTGCAATGTGTCCAATTACTCCGTTTACATCTGTATTATTCGATTACATATTTTAGTGAGGAGAGAAATAACTACGAACTTTTTTTAAACTCTTCTCTAAGGGGTATTCTTGATTGAAATAGTGTCATTTTCTAATACTTAATTAATTACGCTACACATGTCTGTTTTTGTAATGGACCCTAATCTATCTATTTGTTTTTTTATGATTTTTTGAAATCATCAATCTGAACATGACAAACTTTAAATGACAAAATTTGAATTCTGAGTTAATTCAGTTTATGAATAAAGGTGTATTTTGTACATGTTTTGTGCATGTTTGGGATTAATTTAAGAAGAAAATATATTGTTTGTTGAGCACATTACAACTGTAAGCGAAAAATAGAGCTTTCTTTCTGTCTCGTTTGATTCTGGAAAATTTATGTGATTCCTCTTGGAGACTAGTGGATCTTCCGTGGGTGAACTTAGATCGACAATCAGTTTATCACAGTGCGGTTTCAACAAACTTTAATCTTCACAATTTTCGGTCTCTTGAAGTACATTGTAACATGTTTTAAATATGGATCCTGCTTGCTGGGGTATTGCTCGGGGCTTGGGGGGAGGGGGGGGGGAGGGGGGGGGCAGATGAGAATATATTAATCAAGCTCGTCTTATATCAAAACTTGTATTGAAAATCGCGGTGTTATCATCGACTTCAACTTAATTTAAGGGTTGCAGGTCACTTGTAGCCAGGGTAATTAATTATGACGTACTAATGAACGTGCTCTTAATAACACGCCGCTGTAGAATGCGTAATTAAGCCAACGTTGGCGCCAGCTATGGTTTTAGTAGTGACTTTATTGCCAATGTTGGAAGTATATTGGTGATATACCATTTTATAAGTACTACTGCAGATGGTATAACATTTTTTGTTGTTGTTGTACACTTAATTACTTACTACTAGGATGTTGAAGTTAAGACGAAAGGAAATAACCACTTTTGTCAACCTACATTTTGTAGGTGTCATAATTATAATGCAATATAAAATGCGCACATTGATTAATACTTAGAGTCAGCATTCTGATAATATTACTAGCAACCCGCCCCGGCTTCGCACGGATAGCAGTTCTTCAACAATCATCAACATATTTCAATCAATTTACACAAAATTTTAACAAATTATACACCTAAACCTTCCTGATGAATCACTGTCTATAAATGAAACCCGCATAGAAATCCAATTAAGTAGTTTTCCAGTTTATCGCGAACAGACAGACAGACATTGATATGTAGTGATAGTGATAGTGACAAAAGACCATAGAGAATACGATAGTAACTTTTAAGAAGCACACTTTAGGTTAGTTTATAATGGAACTGACATGAACTGTGTTCAAATGTTCGTATTAAATTAAAGAATAAAAAAAAACAAAAGTAGCACACATTTTCACAATGTAATGATTTTCGGTCACCTCTGATACCTCCTCCTCACTTTATTCCTCGTAAATTTCATAAATCATGGTCAAACAATAAGTAGGTACATATATTTTGGTTAATTTACGAGGGTTAAAATGTGCGGCGTTAATGGCCGTATTTTGTATTGTCTTGACTTAGATTGATTTTTACAGCTGTAAAGGACCGTAGAGCTTTATAACGTTTTACGTTTTTCTGAGAAAATTAGTCATGACAGACAGATGGACTACAAAGTGATCCTTTACGTTTTAAGGGTTCTGTACCCAAAGGGTAAAACGGGACCCTATTACTAAGACTCCGCTGTCTGTCCATCTGTATCTGATGAACCGTAATAGTTAGACAGTAGAAATTTTCACAGATGATGTATTTCTGTTGCCGCTATAACAACAAATACTAAAAAACAGAATAAAATAAGTATTTAAGGGGGCTCCCATACAACAAATATGATTTTTTTGCCGTTTTTATAGATAATGGTAGGGAACCCTTCGTTTGCGAGTCCGACTCGCTTTTTTCGTATTTAGGTACATATGGAACTTTAAAATTTTGCGATTACCACTGATAAATTACATTGTGTTAGTTGGTACGGATATTTATCCAGTTTCAAGAAATCGAAATCGTACCTCTCTTGATGTATAAATTTTCCGGGTACCAAAAACGTTAAAAAAATATTTTGTGTACCTACAAGCACATACTTATTTTAACAAATACATTAGCATTTTAACTTTTGTAGGCTTTTGTTATGTTGTGAAAAATTCTTTGGATTATTAGACTTTTGTAAAAAGAGAAGTCGCAATGATATAATGCGTAATGATCAGTCCTAAAAAGTATAAATAAAATTAAATAGGTTACCTTTATCGAAACACTCTAATCACACAAATAAAATTGAACTCTACGTCAACTAGACAAAATTAAATTTTCTTTGCTTCAGGTTTCAAGATAATACGGATATTTTTGTCATCAGTCCTACTGTTAGTCGGTACGAACGTAATCTAATTTACTTAAAGCGACATTTTTGTCAGTCACTCATGTCACGACTTACTCCGGTTACTTCTCATATAAACAGAGAACTCATACCTTGCCTTTATATACGAGAAAAATAACTTGACACACACGGCCGTCTGACCCCAGACTAGGCAGAGCCTGTACTATGGTAACCAGACTGAATCGTATTTCTAAAAAAGTATCACCGACTTCAAAATACCCAAATCGCTTCAAGTGTGCTTATAAAATTTGAAGAGTTCCCTCGATTTCTCCAGGATCCCATCATCAGATCCGGACCTAATGACCATGGGTCTACCTAGGAAGCCCTTTCAAACAAAAGAAGAATTTTCCAAATCGGTCCAGGCGTCTTTGAGTAATCGGTGAATATACAGTGGAACATAGAACCTCCTGCTTTATTTAAGTCGGTTAAAAAATATAATGCACGCCTTGGTAAAAGGAAATTCTTATCTCACAAGGCCTGGTCAGCAATAGATCGTGTGGTGTAGAAGAAAAAACTATTATGCACAAACCCTCTAACCGTCACCTTTCTATAGTTGTAGCATCCGCCCTTTATGTTACAGGAAGATCAAAGTTCGTAAGCTCGAAACATTAAACTCACTGTGTAGTGCAAATCATTAAGTACGAAAATGTATAATTTCAAAGCATTTTCGTTCCCTTACAACTAATATTACTAAGGATATCGTCGGCAAAATAACCGATAGACGCTGTTAAATGGTGTAACGCGATATAAATATTATTTACGGTGTAATAACTGTGCCGTGACGTAAATTATTGCTTCTGTGGGTTGTATTGTGTGCTTGGGTTTGGGAGTTTTTAGTTAAAAAGTAAAAGTTTTCTAAGTGTCGTGTTGGTTGAGGTCAAACATTCCTATAAATTCAGGGTAATGGATACGACTGCTCGCTACCCTTACAGAAGCAGGCCCTTATTTTTGGATGGGGCAAGCCACTACTCCATGGTATGACCGCCTACTGATCAAAAGGCGGCCAAAGTCAGTAGGGGTTCCCGATGGCATTTGTTATAGGGTAAACCCGGGTCGCTTGCAATAGACCAAACAGTTCACCGTCTGGTTTTAGTCGGTTCGACTACGACAAACTACTTCAATGTTTGTCCCCGGTGAGGTGATGACTTGTGAGGGGTTTTCACACGAAAACATTAAAAATGAGTTCATTTAATAAGACAAAGCATACAACTGACCTATTGTGTAGTCCATATCTTGTAAGATACCACGAAGGTAAGATACAGCCGGTTTATTTATCTGAAGATATCTTCAGTAAAATAGTTCAGGGTTTTATCTTCGATAGTTTCGAGAAGAGTAGCGTGACGTCGTTCAAATTCCTTCTATTGCTGTTCGAGTGATTGGAGCCGACGTGTTAGATAGTCTTCAGTTTTCCTGGATCGACTATCTTTCCCATAGTTTGTACACAGCGCTTTGATGTCGTTGAAGCATTTTTGTACACTTAGTACTTTCATGTTAAATATATTTTCTAATCGTCGAAGAAGAAGAAGAAGTGACGTACCTAGTTAAGTTGGTTAGCTCGTAAATCTGGCACGTAGTTGACGGTGACAGAAGTGTAGAGCAGCGCTAGTTCGCGGCCCGAAGACAACAGAGTTGCCGTAGTCTTCTTAGTTCAGGTCTTTAAATATTTAGCTCCTCGCACTTAAACGACGATATATGCGTAGTTGTCTCAATTCAACTGGTGAGACCCGCTTGTAGGAGGCCAGCTGAGCCGATTCGCTACCGCCAAAAAAGATACACAAGTCGCAAAAATACCTTTTTTAATCTCGAAGGACCATAAATGTACAGGCCAGTTAGCTTGTACACTGTAGGATAGTTGTTAAGTAGTTAATTGAGTACGCAGGAAAGACAGCCAGACGTAACTAGTATATTCTAGTAAAGGTATATAAAAATGTACGGAGTAGCGAATAATAATAAATAATAATAATAACTCCACACATCTCACACACGTCCGTCTGATCCCAAACTATGCAGAGCCTGTACTATGGTAACCAGACTGCTGATAAACATACTTATATTTCTAAATACGTACATATTATGTACACACATAGAATCTTTCCTTGATTGTGCTTGTAGGTATAATAGTTGGTGGCGTACTAACTTATAAACTATTAACTAATGTATTTATAATAATAACAACGCGCAGCCAAGTGTAGGTCGCAACGTGTGCACAAAATTAGCTATATGTAAAAAGTAAAAACTATTTGTATGTACGATAGCGAGATCGTACACTCTCTGTTATACTGACTTTTCAAGACGAGGTGTTAGTTGTTCGTGGTATTAATAAAAAAGCTAATGCTTTCTCCAGGCTATTGTCCCTAAACACGCGATTTCGTGACTTACCGCATTTCGCGGTTCTAACAAAGAGGAACGAAGTAACTAGCTTTTATTGTAGGCGTGTTTTAATTTAAATGTAAATTAATTGAATTCGAAGGTTATTTAATGTAACGTTAGTTTAAGAAGGTACTAAAGTGGTGTTACATTACTTGTTTGTGTTAGTAGTTAGGAATTTTGTTTTCAGTTTTTTGTCTGAGAATTAATTTTTACAACTAAGGCAAGTTTAACATGAAAATGATGTCTATAAAATAGGTAATAATATTTATTGTTTAATATTTAAGAGGTTCCTTTTATTGCGTATCCCCCAAATAAATCATATTTGACTTTATTCAATAATGTTATTACGACATAAGCAGAGTAGATTATGAGTAATTATGACACAGTAGAACTATTATGTATTTATAAAAAACTAGCAGCGCCCCGCGGTTTCACACGCGTAATTCCCGATCCCGTGGAAATATCGGAATAAAAAGTATATGTTAATCCAGGTCTCCAGCTATCTACATACCAAGTTTCATTGCAATCGGTTTTGTGGTTGTGTCGTGAAAGAGTAACAAACATTAATCTATCCATCCAAACTTTCACATTTATAATATTAGTGGGATTATTACTGGGATTGACATAATTACAATTTGACCCTGGTGCGATCATTCATTTATTTATAGATATTATTGGAACGAAGTTCCTTATCACGCGTTGCGAAAGGGGGCTAGACGCAAAAAATTAAGACCAAAAGTTGTAACGACACTTTTTTCTATAGTTGTAAGCCGTGCGGCGTGCGCGTTTTTCTCTGTCTGTCTCTCTCTCTCTCTCTCAATCTCTCTCTCGCAAGCCAGTTATTTTCGTTTCGTCTTAGTACTTCGTTCTATCCGGGTGTCCCTTGACACCTCTAAATTTTTTATTTATATTTTTAATGTGATTTTGTATACGTAACACAGAGTAAGTAAAACCTAAAGTGATACCTTACACAGAGAAATGTATGTACACCCGTGCTGGGTGTTGCAATCTATTTGATCACATTCAACAGGAATAAATTTAATTACGATTTAAATATAAATTCCTAATTATCTTTTCCATTGCGGCAGGGGAAAGATCTTTTTAGTATAAAAATAAATCATCGTGGTTTTCAAGAACAGGAAAACTTTCTCCTGAAACTCTTGGACTTGTGCTAAGTATGAGACATACTTAACACAAGTGTCATATTGATAATTTCATGGATCACTGACGGTGCCATCTTAGTGTACTTAGAAAAGATTTTAGGAGTGACGTGAGTTTGTAGTGGGAAAGTACGTGTTAAAATTACACTTCTTAGTTTACCATCAGATTACATCGCCCTTCGGACAAGAGATGTCTTTTTTTGAACAGAGGTTTTCATTAAAGACTTCTAGAGAGTAACGACATCTTCATCCAAGGGGCTCCGTCTCCTTTGACCAGTTTGGTATTTGTTAATAAACTATAGTGTATACAGCGTGTAAGTTTGAGCTACGCAAAAAACTTTTTTCTGTTTATACTTATTGCAACACAAAAGTCAGTTCATAATAAGAATGCGAAATTAAGGATTTATTATTAGTTTCATTTGGTGCTACGCAATACGGTACGGCGAATAACCTTAAACGTTCGGTGCCGTCAAGACCAGCTGATTGCATAAAATGTTTAAATGTTCTTTTATTGATAACATTGCAGTTTTTGACCGTATGCGGTATTTATTACTTTATTTTTTTCGGTAAAAGTGTTTTATTTACTCATTGTAATATTACTTTTAAAAATAGTAAAATAGAAAAAAAATATTAATTTTCCGGCAGAAAATTCCAATGATTTTCGCCTCAGAATGATGGTCTGAATACACTATTTCAGGATTCGGTACGGTGTTTCTTACACTCTGTATATCTATACTTTATATTCGTAACAGCCTTCTCGCTGGTGAAACATGCAGCGTCATTTAGCGAAGACAAGTAGATGGTAACTACTGATTCTGTCATCGTATCGCACAATGAAATTTCTGACGCCTATTAGTATAAAAACTTCTAAGCAGGCATATTGACCTAACCTGACTGGAAGATCCTCTTTTTGTATGCGAGGGATATAACACCCATTAATCCATAATATTGAAATTGAATGCAGTAATGACACCGATCACTGTTTTAATATCTTTCAGAAAGACGTTAGAATGTTCTGAAATTCGTTGTAAAGATAGTCTGAATTTATCATTGTTTAACATTCACAGACAACTGTTATATAGACATAGATTCAAATTCCTAGCATATTGCTTGCTAACATAGTCACTAAAGTCTGTTCCCGTGTGTAGTGAGTGCGAAGGATTTCGCCTGTATAACAGAAGAGCGCCGAGCTGCCTATATTACGGCGTTTATATAATGATTTATCGTCAATGTCTAGAACTCTAACTGTATTGAATTGCTTCGTATATCGCATCGGTATCAGTTAGAATAGATCTACTAGTTGCAAATACAATGTATTTAGAAGATCGGTCTAGATTTAGAACTAGTCAAAGTTCCTAATATTCTTATTAAAAAGCAGTAGGAGTGCCACCTCGAATAGAGCACTACTTCTCTATTTGCGGTGGAAATATATAAAACACAGTGTGGATCTAAGAAGAAATAATATAGTGAGTGAGTAATTACGTGTATGTTCGGTGTTGTGCTAAAGAACTCTAATAATAATAAGTACATATCTAAATCATAAATGCCAGAAATATACGTCCCCTATTTTCACAAATTTTTCACTACGCCTTCCTCTAACCTCTTAGTTGCCCTATTCTTGTGTTTCAAAATTTTACCGTATTCAATCGCCAACCATTTCACATCTAAGTAAGAATTATGTACCAATTTGTAACCAAATATACACAATTTATTTAACACAATCGCAATTAATACAAGTCATAGTTACAATAATTCTCACTAATATTCACTTGTACTATTCTGACTGACTAGAACTCGATCGCTTTTGGAACTTCTAGAACAAGTAACAAGTAATTTGTTAAAAGATGGCACCCTGCGTCACAGTTTAGTTCCGCTATTCGTTAACAGATGACGCCCGCGTGTAAATTTAGGCTACCGCAAGAATAAAGTTAAAAAGTCATTTTAATTGCTAGCGACTTCAACCCCACAATGATAATTGGACTCTTACTCGAGGTTTTTAAACTAAACAAAGTAGAAGAGAAACCGAGAAAGAAGGGGTAAGAATACTATTTCTTTTGTTATTGGCAAGCAAGACTGCTCGCTTGATGGTAAATGGTCGTAGGCGCCTATTACCATGCGAAGCACCAATCCATTACCCTCTACACTCGTAATTAGAGAACATAATATAAGTTTGTCCTTGGTCTTTCTCTGTCCAAACAAAACACTAAACGAATGAACGTAAATAGCTAATCAAATTAGTAGGCATCGGGTCTACTCGTCACAAAAGTTACGATACGAATGGGAAATGTAAGTCGATGCAATAAAACGTCAAAACAGTTCCCCAGTCATAAAAACCTATAAAAACCTTGAACACATAGATGAATTCGCTATAGGGTTGTCAAGAGATTGATAGTTTGTACCGAAATTTATTATTCTTCTGCTGTTGTTTGGCTTTTAATATTCATAGTTTTGAGTCAAAGACTTTTAATTACATTTTTTGTGAGGACAATCGGCAACAATCGACGTCTTGTCTTATATACATTTGTAACTATTTAAAGGAATTTTGTTTTGAAATAGCCGGTCTCAGAATTTTAATTATCCTACTAATATTATAAACGTGAAAGTTGTGAAAAGTGCATATAAGTGAAAATGTATGGATGTTTGTTACTCTTTCACGCCAAAACTACTGAACCGATTGCGATGAAACTTGGTATGTAGATAGCTGGAGACCTGGAATAACATATAGGCTACTTTTTATCCCGATATTCATACGGGATCGGGACTTACACGGGTGAAACCGCGGGGCGCTTCTAGTAATAAATAAAAAAGTATCATAATAATTATATATATATTTTTTATTTGTAGAATTGCTACAATAGGCAGAAATGTAATGTTTCAGTTATATGTGCTTTGTATGTAGGTATAATGGCAAACTTTTATATTGCAATTCAATCATATTGTACATATTTGAAAGTATACGTATTAACAATTCAGCAGCGATTGAGCAAATGGAATATAATTTTGATGACTATATGTTATACATGTATATATTTATATAAAAAATTAATGTTCGTTTGTTCAAAATCGCAAATCTTGTATAGTTCTTTACGGATGGTTTTAATTTTTTTACAGAAGGTTGTATTTATTTACGCGCATGTTTTTAAAATTTTTTAAAATATAAAAAATTATATTGGTTTTTTTCATATTTTATGCGCTGCCGTACAGTTCTTCCGTTCTTTATGAAATTTTGCATACAAATTGCCAGATATACAAAGTAGGATATAGGGTAACCTTTCATTCCCAAAAGTACTGTTTCCGAGAGATGAAAAAAGCAAAAAAGCTAGTTATATTATAATTGATCCCGAGGAGCCTCTCAATGCATCTTGAGAGGCTCGGGATCAGTGGGAAATCGGTGGTGGCCAAGATGCAGAGAGCAGTCTTGCTCGACAATGCCCGAATAGTCCGCCGATTCCTCTCCCAATCGCCCTGACGCCCCGGCCGACTGTTGCCCACCTCGCCGTGGTTTTTCCTGCCGCTTCTTCGAAAGCGAGGCAGTGTTTTAATGCATATAATGATAATAATAACTTGACACATCTCACACACGGCCGTCTGATTCCAACCTAGGCAGATTTTGTACTAAGGTAATCAGACTGCTTATAAACATACTTATTTATTACTAAATACATACATACTATAGATAAATTACACCCAGACACAGAGCAAATGATCGTGCTCATCACACAATTATTTGTCCTGTCCTGTCCTGGGTGGGTATCGAACCCACGACCTTTGGCTCAGCAGTCAGGATCACTAACCACTAGACCTACAGGCCAGTCTCTATACAACAACTTTGTGAGAAACAGTAGTTAAATTGTTGATCCAATAAATTGTTCCCTACTTCGAGATTTTTACGAGTTTCTGGGCATGTAACTAGTATTCTTTATGCGTATTTAGCCAACTCATTTCTCGAATTTCATCCCAGCTAGGGGTGTTTTGAGGGGTCAAATCATCTCAATGGCGGAATGAATTTTAATGGATATGATGTTTATAAGATTTTTCGTAGGTATAGCTTTTTTGGCCAAGGATTTATTTCTATAAAACAAATAAGTGGAAGTTCCGGAATTCAGGACTAATAGGTGGAAATTAAATCCCGGAAACGGTTTTTGAAGATCAAGATTATGTTACATACTTTTTTTTTTTATCGTGTAGTTACCCCCTCGGGTCATCACTCCACTGGGGCTGCTAGTGAAGTGAAGTGAAAACCAAAAAAATATCAACAAAAATATAAATAATATAATCACTGTTCCATCATCCTTGTTCCAACCCTGACTCGATACGTTTTGGGACAATCTTACAAGATTTAAAGGTATTTTGGCTTAATGTAAATGCGTATCACATTGCAATGTAGTAAAAACGTTTTATACGATTACGTAAGTGATGATTTTTTAAATACATACTTTCAACAAGTGCGGCATGAAATTGAACACAGGTTTATAGATGACAAGGCTGTTTTATATTGTTCGCCATTTTACGAAAAAGTCAATGTCGGTTACCACTTGTAGGTATATTTGTAGCTTACTACGAGCGTTTTTGTTTTTAACAAATCAAAATAAAAAAAGAGAGCGACATCAGTTCCTTGTAGGATTCTTCTCGAATCAGTTCGTCATCTTGGAACTGGCGGTACCTTGACGCAATTTTGTAAATTATTTCCGTCGCATCTAAAGCATTATTTAAAGAATTAGAATCACTAATATTTAAACTGCATTCATATACAGATATGCGATAATATGACCAATCTGTGGAACAAATTATCGCCTGCGGTATTTTCGGACCGATATAACCTTCAAACCTTCAAGAAAAGAGAGCACTCCTACCTCAAAGGCAACGCACTTGTGACTCTTGAGTTGCAGGTGTCCTTGGGCGGCTGTAGTCACTTAGGTCACATCAGTTGACCCGTCTGCTCGTTTCCCCCTATACCTTAAAAAAAAAATGTATAGCCATTTAGAGCTGCGATTCAGGTGCTTTCAGGTATTTGAACTAAGTCAGTTAAATATCCGAATGTAGTAGACTGTTATAATAAATGCTATCTATACTTCCTATCTTCCATTATGGCCGTCATCTGTGCAGGCCGCATTCAAGAGGTTGCGGAAGAATGCAATAGCGATTCTCGCTCCCCTGATCATAGAGAAGTATAAAAACCACCGGGGTGGTTTTTAGTCGGTAAGAGTCCGACAGACCCCTTCGCCTCCCCAAGGCGGAGGACATCCATGTAGGATCTTCCACCTCGTCAACAAAAAAAAAAAGAAATATGGCCGCATTCAAGACCTATGACAGAACAGAATGAACTTGGGACTGTAGTTTAAGTTTTTGATACTACGTCGGTGGCAAACAAGCATACGGCCTGCCTGATCATAAGCGGTTACCTTAGCCTATGAACGCTTACAATCCCTGAGGACTCGCATGCGCGTTGCGGACTCTTTAAAAACCTGTACGGAGTGTACAGTTTCATATTTCATAAAACCGTCTTAAAAACAACATTACAATGTCAACAGTTACAGCTTCGTATAAAAAGAGTAGAATAACAGATTGACGCGTCAATATGTACATAAATGTACGTTTTCAAAAATATTTAAGCCAATAACTTAGTTATTAAACAGACAGACGAATAATAAAAAAATGCACAACTTAATGTATCTTTTGATTAACCTGATGCTCAAAATTTATTATTAGATGTTTTCTTTTGTACCTAATCCACGAAATTCAATACAGTGTTCCCACACTTTCGAACATTCCCAGTGTTCGGCAACAGCACGGGCGGTCTAAATTCCAGGAAGGCTGCATTTACCAATGTACAAACAAGCTGCACATCTATCACCGCATATCTGATGGGTACATATGTAGTGTTTGCCGTACGGCTGGCTATTTTGACTGGCTACGGAAACAACCAGAAATATGAAGTGTGTTGGATTTGATTGGATTGGTTTTTGAGAGAAAAAGTGTGTTGTGTTCAATTTTCTTGAAAAGTTTGACATTTTTATGGGAAAGTGGATTAGTTTTTATATTGTAATGTGGAAATAGGTGTGCCGATTTTGGGAAACCTAATTTGTAAAAAAAGTATACTTTTATCCAACTAAGTTCTCAATAAACAAACATACACACTATACACAACCTGTGACCACGACCAGTGCAACCTGTTCGAAACGTCAGGCAATCCAGAGGTATGTAATACCTATTACGTGATCGCGTTAATTCGAGCGAACATACATAATTACAAACATACACAAACCCTTTTAACTCTAATAGTGTCACTTGTGGGCTGCCAATAAGATCCATAATCTCCCGGTACTCTAGCTATCCCATTGAGTAGCGGATAAATCAAAAGAGAACAACAATAGTTAGAATAACAATAGTTTTCTATAAGGTGGAGGTTCTTCCACAGACTGGCTGCTCCAATTCATGCAGAAATCTGCTGTTCTACGTAAGTGTACAGGAATTCAGACAAAAGAAGTATATACTTAATTTTCACTACTCAAAAATATTTGTCAAGACCGCCATATCGAGGAGGTACAGTCAGCTGCGAAGGCAACTGGACTAATATATATTCACAAACTTCTCTCGAACTAAAACAAATCGTTACACATTTATCGTTTTGTTAAAGGTGAAGGTTAAAACCCTCATTTTTCATTGCTCTAAACCGAGACTTGCGTTAGTCTACGTTTTGTAATAATGAGTTTCGTATTTAAGATTTCTTAAACATCAGAGAATTTAATTAATTATTTATGTACTGTGTCTAGCATTTGATAGAAGCCAGTGGTCTGTAAATTTTATTATTTAACTAATACTCCTAACAGTTGCAGACGTATAGCCTAATTATTTTGAATAAATTAGGTGTGTAAATTGGTACATAATCGGGATTATATTTCTATGTGGTCCGACATCTCGACGGAATTGCACCGATAGTGGACTGTTTATCATCAGATGAGTCCAAAGGATATGATATTATTCCAGCAGAAACGTAGGAATTTTCAACCAAGGTAGATATGCGATCGTGCCTGACGGTATATTGATGTTCCGATGTACGCACCGTTCGCAAACATACCAACTGATTCGCTGCGTAAGGGGGTAGGAATGATAGCTATTTAATTAAAAACACAGGACGCGAAGACTTTCATATAATTATATTTCAATATTTTCTATACATTTACAATATTTTTCATATGCTTTCGTTCATTTGAGGTTGTGGCACACGGGCAAATCAGCCTCTTCTACATTTAGATTTTTCCCTACAGTTCAATTTTCAATTCTCTAATGCACTTATACATATATTCCGAGAATCTAAATTGAAGTTCAGAGTAGCTAGCAATCCCTGCGTTTCCTAATATTTCGGTATACTGCAATTATGAGCGTTGGAATTTTCACAGCGCTATTTAAGATCACTTGAAGTTTGGTAAGTCTTAGTCCTAAGTAATTTACATTCTATTGCCAATTGCAAACGGAGTTTAGTAATTTTTCGGGCATTTTTAATCAAAATAAAAAAAAAACATTATTGACAAACTATTTTGCATTATACAATAATAATTTAATTGGACCTAGGGACTGATGCAGAAGGCAGTTCTCCTCGACACGTATAGTGAGAAGGTGTCTTGATCTCTGTACCCAATGTCGGTAATCTAGTATTTTTATATATTTTTAACTAAATATATATTTTATGTACATATTTAAAAATGTAATTTATACGTTTAATAATAATTAAATATTAGAAACGCGAAATCGTGTGTTGGTTTTGTTCATCTTTTATGTAACACCGGATCAAATATTAAAGCTCTCTTTTGTTTTCTATGACATATTTTTTTTATTGTAATAAAATTATTACTTGTATGAGCTTTTGTGTAGAATACTCATTGATATTTTTACGCCTGTATAACACACTGTCTTTCATTAGACAGATATAATCAAACAGTTTGACCAAAGCCTAAGCCTATGAACTCATCAACATCGCACACATAGTTAGGCAATAGTTTTCATTTGGCAAATGGTACGTATATTTATTGGCTGACCTTGACCTCTGAATACATTAAGCGGTTAATTTGTTAATGTGTTAATCTTATTTATTTTCTACTAGCTGCGCCCCGTGGTTTTACCCGCGTAAGTCCCGATGCCATGGGAATATCGGGATAAAAGTAGCCTATGTGTTAATCCAGGTCTCTAGCTATCTACATACTGCAAGGCCCTCGCTTGGCTAAGAGGTTTTAGGATAGGGGTGTCGGTGTAGGAGGATATCAATTAAGAGAGGCTGTGAATTAAATGAGTTATATTGGAAACTGAACTAGCTACATTACAAAGGCTTCATGAATAGATCTGGTGCAGCAACTTGACAGCCGTTCACTCTGACTGCCCGACGCACATCTTCTGTTCTCCCTAACAAATTTATATAATTCTAGTGACTATTCGAATCGAATTCAGTGCGAACTTCTCACACACCAGTACTAATGTAATAGAGGTGTGATATACTACAACACCAAGTTTCATCGCAATCGATTCAGTAGTTTTTCGTGAAAAAGTAACAAACATCCATACATCCTCACAAACTTTCACGTTTATTTTAGTAGGATTTAGACTCGCTTTTGGTCACGTTAGTGTAGATTTTGCCTATCAGTTTCTATCCTTAGGGAATAGTACTTTTTTTTGGATAAAAGAGAGCGTTTGTCTTTTTCTGTACCCTTCACAACATGTATGCAAAATATTATGGTGATCGGTTGAGTAGTTAAGGCGTGAAAGCCTAACAAACAAACAAACAAGCTTACTTTTGCATTTATGGATAACATTTGTTAGGATGACAATAATAAAGGACAATGCCCACCGGACCGTGATATGACTTGTGCCTTGTTACCACTTGGATCTCCGACACTGGGAAGTTCAGAAAGTAGGTGGAAGCGGTTTTCCCGCTTTCTGCTTTTCAAATGCAATTATTGCTATTACTACTGTAATTTCGTCAATATTCTCAACGACCTCAAGATATGGCGTTAGAAATCCTCTAATGATGTAGTTACTGCATTTAATTGGTCGAGTGCAAGTTAAAACCGTTTATACACCTTAAAGGCCGGCAACGCGCTTGTGACTTTTGAGTTGCAGGTGTTCTTTAGGCTAAACAGTCCAACTCCTAATCCTGTCTAGCAACGAATAGGGGTTCGGGGCTGTGAACTATGCGCTATCTCTGATGCATCATTGTAAAGAATCACGCAAATATCTTGGTGACGTCAAGACTGAAATTGGAAAATATTTTAAAGTAGGTCCTTCTGTCTGGTTGCCGAATGGAGAATGTGGCATTTACTATTAGTTTGACAGAACTTTTTTCCAGACAGTTAGCCCAGTGCAGTTGAGCCCTTATACCCAATACCGCAGCAGCAATCAATAGACAGAAAACAAAGGGAGATTGGCGCGCAATCTCTTTTTGTTCGCAAATACCGGATATTACGAATGAAGGCTCCCTGTATTACTTTATCAGGACTTTGCAAGCCTCCTTGCTATTGTTTAACTATTCTGTTTAACATATATTATTTAGTTATTCGTAAAAACTTTTTAGAATTCTTCTTGCCCCCTATTACGTGAGTAGGACCAAATTATATTTTGCAAAATGTGGGTGTTAAATACATCCACGTTTTGCAAACTTCGGGAACATAGGAGTGAGTGTATGTTATGGATGTAATAATAATAATAACTTCACGCATCTCGCACTCGGCCGTCTAATCCCAAATATTAAAGTAATATTAGACGGATTGGTCTTGTACGTGGTAAGTTTTTCAAAATCAATAATAGAAACATATTCACCACCCGCCCCGGCTTCGCACGGGTTTATACACCAAAACCTTCCTCATGAATTACTCTGTCTATTAGTGAAAACTGTATGAAAATCCGTTCGATAGTTTTTCAGTTTATCGCGAACAGACAGACAGACGTGGCGAGGGACTTTTTTTTCAATAATATGTAGTGATAGGCGAGTGAGGGAAGCAACTATACGCCCTGACTGACGAAAAAGTCTTTGTCGTTATAGCGGCAAAGGAGATACACATCCTGTAAAAAAATTAATTGTCTACCTACTCTGGATCATGAAATACAGCCCCGTGACAGATAGACGGACGGACGGTCAGCGGAGGCTTAGTAATATGGTCCCGTTGGTTACCTTTCGGGATGCGTACCCCGGTAGGAGGAAGGGTACCCTAGAAAGAAACAAAATCTTAAAATAAGAAAGATAATATATAATTTGCATATCACACCATGTATACCAGGTATCTATTTAAGTATACTACGATATATATATATTTGTATTACAATCTTAAAAAATAACGCATACAGAGACATATATGTACAAAGTTATTACAGAGAAAGGTAAGGTTCCTTGACAATTTAAAAAAAAAAATCGTCGGCGGCAATGCATTCCATAGGCGTGCATCTTGCATTGTAAAAGGTTTGTCAGAAAAGGTTGTGGAATGGGTTGGAATTTTTAGCGTCAGGTTTTCCGATGATCTCAAGTAGATATCAATTATGTGTGTCGTAAATAAATTCGAAACGTTTTTAGAGGTAGACAGGGGTAGTAAGGTTAAACAAGATTTTATACAGTCAAGAATGGATAATACAATAATCAGCAAAATTTACATATTACATTTGATTTATTATTTACAATGTTGATTGGGCTGGTGGTTGATTCAATTTCAATTCACTGATAATCGGGTACAACATTTTACATCTTAAAATGATGATACAACAACATGATAATTTAGACAATGTACCACAATTTACCGTGGGTTCTGGTCCCTTCGCTATTTACGACCCCAGTCGATTTTGTGCTTGTACTAAGATTCTACTAACAACTTGCATTATGCTAGGAATAAGCATTATGCTTGCATTATAATAAGAATAATAAATTATAATGAAAACCTGAAAATGAATGAGTAAAAGGTTTATTAACACTTAGCTCGCTGATATATAATGTTTGATGAATATATGACAATAAGTAAATTGCAGTTGTAAATTCTATTTATAGTAAAAATAATACGATATTGCCTGTCGGCGTCAGATGAAACTTGTGGTTGAACCTGAAAATCAGTACTGGGATATTTTTTATATATCTCAGTGTATGCTGAGTGTCCATCCATAATTGCAAAGCAACAATGTAGTATGCAAGGTCATGATCATTTTTGTATAATGTAAGGGAATTAAAAAAAGAAAAAAAAGTGACCGCCACATACACACACAACGCGTGACACGTCATATTCACAGATTACGTAATTCATAGTTTGTGAATGTTGTTATCTTTTTTTGCAACTTTATTTTTTTAAGAATAAGAATAAGAATACTTCTTTGCATGAAACATGGTTACAAGTTGTTTAGACAAATACACGTGTGGGTACAGTACAGCATGTATCACCGTTTATGGTGTGCAAAAACTACAAATTAGCAAAATTATACAATTATTGTTAATGAATTAATGCGTACAAATTAATAAACATGCATATGAATATTTTATTAATGTCAACAAAAAGTATATAAAAAACAAAAAAAAGGTTAGGTTCGTGTTTGTGTAAACCAAATACCTGTCACTAAAAATATGTATGTATACAATGGTTTGCAATAAAAACAAATTTTCTTTCTTTCTTTCACATGAGTATTCCGGCGAATGTGAATCGGAAGCCACTTGAGTTTGGTATGAAATTCGGAGATATGATCATGTTTGTTTGTCTCAAGTTTATCTAGTTGTTTCATTTATATTATTTATATCATTCAATCTATAAATTCAATTTTATAAACATGCTAGCCGTTCCAGGCAGTTTCCGCTGCGTTTATAATCACTGCTTCTTTCCCGAGGGTCGGAGCGTGATGTTACATGTCCCATAACCTTTAACAATTACTCAACAAATACTCTATCCCATTCAAAAACTATTATTCAAATCTGACTAAAAGTTCGAGGGATTACCGCGTTTTAACATAAAAACCTTTTAACAAAAAATTAAACCGACGAAAAGAACTAAAAAGCAAAAAATAAATAAAGTTTAAGTATTAAGTATTGACCTTATTTACATAAAATATAAAATTTTATATAAACTAATTTTGAGTCGGCGCGAAACAACAAACTGATTAATTATCAAAATTTTATATGTACTTACGTAGGCTCTACGTCGGTAATTAATCATTTTATTATTTACCAAAATAAGTTTATAGAAAATTTGATAGTTTATGTAAATAAGGTCAATACTTAAGACTTAAAGTTTATTTATTTTTCCTTTTTAGTTCTTTTCGTCGGTTTAATTTTTTGTTAAAAAGGTTTTTATTTTATGATTTTTTTTCATCATCAGCTTAGCTACATGAAGTGATGATTTCTAAACGCAAATAAATGATAAAGTAATGAAAAGTAAACAGAAACACTATTCGTTCCTACAATTTTCGAGGGTTTCTCTCAATTTTATCAGGATCCCATCATCAGATCCTGACTTTCTTGACATGGGACCACCCTTGAAGTATACCCTATCCAACAAAAAAAGAATAATCAAAATCGGTTCATAAATAACGGAGTGAGGGCTGAACATACATAAAATATATACATATGTATATATATATACGGGCGAATTGAGAACCTCCTTTTTTTTTCGTCGGTTAAAAACTAACAAAAAGCCAACAAAAATCGTTTCAGCTGTATATAGCAACATGTCAATGAAACCCTTCTTTATAAAAAAGGGTTATGTTTAAACCCATATTGAGGCCCTTTTTCGCTATTGTTATGCTAGTGTTTGATCACTCGCATTCGTTTTAGCTCATTTTACCTTACAACTCATTCTCGGTTCTACGACGACCTTTAACGAATTTCAAGAAGACAAACCAAACTAAATCAAATTGTTAGGCATTCGAAACGTTTCTCTTCTACACGAGGCATCCTGGTTAGGGCAAGGCAGCAAGAATATGACTGCTGCGTTCACCGTTTATATGTCCTTTTCCTTTGTGATATAGTTTAGTATTTTCCTTAAATATAGACATTGTTAGGATCGATAAACCAAAGGCCATTGCTGAGTGTTTCTTCTCAATCAATACATATTTAAAAAAATGTCTTCCACCGCGTCTGTCTGTTCGCGAAAAACTCAAAAACTACTGAACGGATTTTCATGCGGTTGTCATCAATAGAGCGATTCATGAGGAAGGTTTAAGTTTAAATATAATTTGTTAAGGTTTTGTGTAAATTGGTTGAAATATGATGATGATTGTTGAAGATGTCTTTGCTACCCGTGCAAAGACGGGGCGGTTTGCTAGTAATATCTAAATTGTAGTTCGACACACAACACAACTCGCATGTCTTACACATTTATAGGGCTTAAAGCGCTTCATGTGTTTCAATACCTAACGCTTTTTATCCATTTTAGATTTGGATTATACATCTCCCTTTGCGGCTTGAGTACGGTTTAATTCAGTGATGCGCTTAAAAGTTAGATCTATACATCTATAAAGGATATTATCTACATAACGAGCGAATGTCAATCTAACTTACGAGTAAATACTAAATATACGAGTACTAGTATCACATAATGCTAATATTTTTATACAACAAATTAGGTAGTATAAAGTACAATCTACCTTGTGAAATAGAGCAATACTTTACTTATGAAAATCGTTTAATACCGTAGTAGTCATCTGGGAAAACTACGATTGGGAGATTATTCTTTTATTTGAGCGTCTGCGGAAGAAAGTTCTGTTCAAATTGCACAGTACGCAACCTTTCTGATTTTAAAGTGTGAGGGTGAACCTCATAATTATATCTATGACTAAGTTCTGTCTTTATTAGTGGGACACTGATAACTCGCGGCGATTCGGTATACAAATTGTGTCCGGCCTTCTTCTTGTCTTTTTTTATTATGAAGACTATAATGGAATAAGTGACCTATAGTTTTTATTGTTTCCTCCTCCTCCTGTTGAATTATGGTCCTACTTCTCATTATAAATGTGATTTTAAACTTTCAAAGTGTTACTTTGTAACCTAGACGTAACAACATGTTTTGACTTCATTTAACCAATACAAAAAAAAGGCTAGCTACTGTCAATTCTTATCTTGAAGAACATCGGTTTTGACCCTTCCATATCAGCAGTTGTCACAGTGTATATTATATAGTGGCTTATTTCTTCAATACTTTTATTACACATGTGTTATATGAAAAATGTGTGACGTATTGTGGAGTTGTTTGTAAAAATACCCGACGTCTTGTTGTGATTGATAGCGGAAGGTTATCGTGTGATGGATGGATAGGAAGTTTTTATACATAACATAGTTTATTCAATAAATATTAAAATACCAAAATATCAGAGGGAGCAGTGGTAGTGTAATATTTTAGGGGTTAGTCTTGTTATAGAGAGGATGTGGATTCAACTAAGCGATGATTGATATTCTTCGATATGTAGTTGGAAAACATCGATGTTGAGTCCTCTCAACCATCGATACATCGATTGTAAAAGTATAATATCGGAAAATCGATATACCCTTATTAAACTAGCCGATTCATTAAAATATAAGCGTACACGGACACGGAATTGTTTTCACAGTCAATAAAATCTGCAAATTTGAAATTCCAAACTAAGCCTTCGAGTCACGCTAAATTTCTAGTTACCTACAAAGTCAGTATAGGTCAATAGAAAGGCAGATCAAAATAAATAATCAAAGCGTACCTTAGATATATATATTTTTTATGTTTAGATTGAAGGATCCACCTTGCCAAAGATGAAGAAAAAAGCCATTACCTGCGCCCAAGCGTGGCAAAATATTTTTTTTTACTTAAAAATTACTTTAGTAAACATGACAATACGTAGGCCTACAAAGCTAAGCTGCTACCCTTCTCAGCCCTCTTCCCCTCAGCACGCCATCATCACTTAAAATACTGCTGTCTTTTCAGTTTACAATAGAACGTCACTAGTTTTTCTGAATTGCCTTGCCCCAACTAAGGTCTCCAACAATGATGCTTGTTCAAACTAACGATGCTTTTTACGTAAGCTAAATACAAAACAGGGCAATGATTAACTGCCTCCTTTATTATTCATCATGGCCCATTATTAATAACTGCAACGTTGTTTAATGGTAGCATAAAAAATTGCCAATCATCCAACTTCACCGCCTTCCAAGTTGATAATCTCCATTTTAATTCAGTAGAACTTTTATCGTGGGTAATGAATTTACAAATCCTTCAGGATTATGTCCGGAGTTTCGAAGTTTTGTATTTAGATGGACTTTGGGTGTAAATGTTTAATATTATATTTTCATTTTAGTAACCGCTTGGAATTATCTAATGTTGTTTTTATATTATGTTTTAATAATAGTAACAAAGCTGCCTGTAGGAGTAAATAAAATATTGAGTGTTGTGAATCTAGATTGTATTGTGTATACTAGCTTCAGGTCCTATCTCCCGGCCCACCACTTAAAGATATTTTACTGTCTATATCTGACCGAATGTAGCAATGAGCTCCTTTAAGTAATTTCATCCTATTCTCTTCTATCCAGAACAACACGGGCAAGGCTGAAGTGGCTCCCGAATACAATGCTTATAGGCCTAACTGGAAACAAACTGATCAGCACCTACTTTTTTCCCTTGATAAATACATGGTGTATTTCTTTTACGATCGGATTTCATCTTCACACCATTGGACAAATCATAACTTCATCTTTATGTAAATATTATGAAGCGCAATATCAAGGAGACAAATGGCGGTATATTTTCATAAAACTACTAGCATCAATATATCAAAGAAACAATCTAATTGCCACGAAAGTAGGTCAAATGAGTCTTCAGGTCACAATGGGGTTCTCTTGTTATGGATATCCGTGTCGGATATAGTTTGTATTGTGCAGATATTTTGGAAAGATGGAGGCTTTGACGCATATCGAGTCGAGAAAGTTTGTTTGCGTTAACATTTGGCATGATTGTGGCACGGCGGTAGTGCATTCGATTGCCCCATCGGGTGTAGATGGTTCGTTTAATATTTAGATGCCTCAATATTTCTATTGCATTGGTTTAGATATTTCTATACATTTACAAAATAAAAATATATATAGGTATATTTATTCGTGTTCTAGAACTAAAATACTATACCTACTTAGTTGTGGTCTGTATAACGCTGTGTAATATTGTCACAGAGTATTATTATGTTAGTATTTATATAGATTAAAAATTATGCTTACGTTTATATTATTGCTCCTTTACATATTTATTTCTGACCCATCTAAGCATAGTTTGTTTTGTGTTGGTTTTAGAACACTGGTAAACATACTTAGATAAAGGTCTTTTTAATTCAAACATAATATATTATACATATTGCGTCTTTTTCATGAATGGTTTTCATTTCCGGTGGGGTGACGGCCCGAGGGGGTTTCCACACGCACAAAAAAAAAAAAAGGCCATAACCCTTCCCTCTCCTCCTCCCCGCACTCTCCCTCCCCACCCCTTCCCCTACTCCCTACTACCTTAAAGGCCGGCAAAGCACTTGTGACTCCTGAGTTGCAGGTGCTAACGGGCGGCGGTAGTCACTTACCATCAGGTGACCCGTCTGCTCGTTAGCCCATAAAAAAGATGGAATGAAATTGTTGAAAAGTTTGTAAAACAGTTCTTACGTTGATTTTTTACAACAATTCAAAACTAATTTAACAATATGTGAGATAATAAAAAACCAATACCAATCAACACTCAATCTTGTCCAAATCCTGAATGAATAAGAAAAAAAAGAGAGTAGCAGGAATTCCTAAAAGTACAATGTAATTAATTTCTTGCCTTGTGAAATGTATTTTTTTTACGTTCAATAAATTTCCCTATCACTCTATATAAGCACGACCACTAGCCCAGGCTACTTTTCAAGCCATATTAGCTATTTAAAAACTATAAAAATACCTGTAGGTACTTAAGATACTCAATAAATGATTTAGAGTAGGCTTACACCAAAGTATATTTTTCAGAATACGAAAGAGACAATTTTACGCAAAAAATCCTAGAAAATTATATTGCACACTCATAGTACTGGCGATCGATGGTCGGTCCAAGTCACTACGGATATAAATCAAAAATGCAGGATACACACACTTATTCGTAGCCGCACTGAAGGATTTGTTATTCAATTTCCTGTATCGAACACTGACTGACATATATTCCATACCTTTGTTATCTAGGGGATATCGACCTCAAACAACCACATACCAAAATAACACCTATTCTTCAAGCAATAACGTTGAGATTGTCATCGAGAAGTTCGTTTCGTGCTAAGATACTTTTTCTGGTACGCTTCATAATTACTTGGACTTATGTGTGTGTGTCTATTATCTTTTCTCTTTGGTTCTAGTTCTATATTATTACGCTTTGATTTATGCTTTTCTCTTCTTTGTATCGGTAGTAAAAAGTGTTCTACATATTCGTAGTATGACTTGGATCAGTGCGATAATTGAAAAGACTTGCAATACTGTACTGACTGACTGTAACTTTGTGTGGTTCAATTTGATAACACCAACTACTTAAACCATTAAAACCAACTAACTAAACTAGGTCTATCGTTCAAAATATATATTGATACCATCATTATGGTTAACACCCGATTCAGAGCAATCCGACTCGGATAGGTTAGGTTAGAAGGCTAGGCCTTAGCCTTCGTTGTAATTTTTTTTATAACTACCCAGAAATAGGAGCCCCGTGAAGCGAGCCTCCGTCGATTTTTATTGGCAGGTGGTAATCAGTTACTAGGTATATCTACTCGGGTTACTAACTATGATAGAAATTACAAAAAAAAAAATATTCATTACTTACACAAAAAGTTATTGTTTTTTTTTAAGCTTAAATTGACCAGACTGCAAACTTTGAACTTTTGTATGTCTCACACTTGTAATAATCATTTTTTAAAGAAATAAATGATTTTTTAACTGAGCAAGATTATGCACGAAAGTGACAACTAACAATGATATTTATTAAGCTACCTACAGGCTACAACTTAAAAATAATTTGACTTGTAAAATATTGTGAATAATTGAACTTACTAAAACATTATAAGTAAGTTAGTCTATTTTTTTTTATTGGATATATACACATGTATATATGCAATTTTGCTTTGTGTTTTAACTAGCGTTGTTATCATATTAGACTAAATAGGTTTTATGTCTCTTGAGTGGTATACCAAATAATTTTATATTCAATGTATGTTATGCTTATATTAGTTGTTTGAAGATTCTATGAATCGTTTATTATATTAACTGATCGTTTTATCAAATAAAATTACAGATTCCGTTGTTATATCTTGTAAATATTACAGATTTTGTAATTATATCTTAATTATATTACTTACTCGATTTAAATGTATTGACTGCCAGCTTTTAAATTTCCGAGTCCATGATATTTATAATTATGTTAACGGGAATCACACAATCACACAATTCAAACGTTTGTAATACCTATTACGTGTTTGCGTTAATTCCAATTAACGTAATTATACGCATTGAATTTAGTAATAATTATTTTTTTATCTTTACTTTTCAAATCAATGAGGTTAAGGAATCTAGCCAACTATAATAATTCATTAATTGTTGATATATTTGAATGGCAATTGGTCGAGAGGTTGAGTTTATTAGGTCTAGTTAACACTTGTTCTAAGATCTCTTATGTTTATCGAAACAAAGTTAATTACTGCACACTACGCTTCAGATGCGCGGATGGAGGCTAAACGGAAAAAAGTGTTAGCGCAACGAAAAATGCTGACCGCGACTTGATCCATTTTATTTACGCGTTCTTTAGATTCTGCGCGATACTATTGTAACTTTGATATTGGTTATATACTAATCCCACGAATACTATAAATGTGAAAGTTTGGATTGATGGATGGATAGATGGATGGATGTATGGATGTTTGTTACTCTTTCACGCAAAAACCACTGAACCGATTGCGATGAAACTTGGTATGTAGATAGCTGAAGACCTGGATTAACGCATAGGCTTTTTATCCCGATATTACCACGGGATCGGGACTTACGCGGGTGAAACCGCGGGGCGCAACTAGTTATCCATATATTAGTTTAGTCAATTTTCAATTTTCATTCATTAGTCATTTTTACAATATTTACTGTATTTTGATATACAATTTATTCAATCCATTGAATATAAAGTGAAAAGAACTTTGTTTCAACAGCGTGTCCAAAAGTTTCACTTATTTTCAGATTCTAAATGTGTGTCGAAAAATCTAATTTTATTTAATTAAATATCGAGGTAGAAAAAGGCAAGTGTTAAAATAAACAATAAAGATCGTAGAATAATACCCGATCTTTAGAGACTACAGGATGGGTCTTTCAAACTGAGTCACAAAACCATATGTTCTGACAAAACTAATAAAACAGTAAGTAGTAAAAATGGCACCGTATCACATAAAACGTATATAGAACCACTCTTTATAAACAAAGTTGTGACAGGGGTGAAACTCACGGCTTAGATAAAGTTAGTCGGGACTATGGTGCGAGACATAAGCGGAAGCGATGTCACGACGGCGTGATAAATTCACACAAATATGTGGAGAATGCGAGACGTGTCTGTATTTATTGTACACTAGCAACCCGCCCCGTTTTCGCACGGGTAGCAAAGACATCTTCAACAATCATCAACATATTTCAATCAATTTACACACAATCTTAATAAATTATACATTTAAACCTTCCTCATGAATCAGTCTGTCTATTAGTGAAAACCGCATGAATATCCGTTCAGTGGTTTTTTAGTTTATCGCAAACAGACAGATAAACAGATGCGGCGGTGGACTTTGTTTTATCATATGTTGTGAAGAGATGGCAAGATATTACATTATTTATATAGAAATGAATCTTCTGAGCGGTTTTATCATGGCAACCACTACCGGACAACCTTTTTTGACATAACCAATATAAGAAAAATATGTTGTCAACTTACAAACTCAACAAACAAACTTTCAGCCAGCCTCAGCCAGTTTCACGATCAGTACACGATCATCAAGCAGCTGATATTGGAATTAGAACATAAAACAAAAACGCGTAAGGTGTATTTAAGATAGGTTAAGGTTGGAACGAAGTCTCTTTACCATACATTTAATGGATTAATAAATTGTATCAAAATATAGTAAAAATTGTACAAACTCAAAATTAAATTGCGCCATCTGTGAAAATTGGCCTTTTTTTTTAACGTGTGGAAACCCCCACGGGTCGTCACCCCACTCGGGCTAAGCGGTAGGGTGCTATGACAGACTCGAACCGCCTGAAACCACACGGTGTTCCGTCACAGTCCAAATTCCCAGGGCCTCAGGTGTACCCTTAGGAGTACAAGGAAATCCCTGTGAAGTGAAAATTGCCCTAAATAATATACAAGATATTACAGTAGCATCGCGCAGAATTTACAGATGGCGTAAAAATAAAATACGTCAACTCGCGGTCAGCATTTTTCGTTGTGCTAACACTGTTTTTCCGGCTAGCCCGCATCCGCCGAGCGTCTCATGTGTAACGTGCGGTAAGGTAATTTGTTCCAACTAACAATTTGTTCTAACTTCTCCTTCGTTTTGAGTGCTTTGTCCTTGCGTTGTGTTTTTCTATTGTATGTATGACGTCATAATGAAATAGCCAAACTATCGACGATGATCATTGGTTACCGGAGGCCCTAACCCTTCCCTCAACCCTATTCCCGCCCTTCCCCTCTCCCCCTTTTCCCCTATTCCCACCCTTCCCCTTTTGCCCCCTTTTCCCCTATTCCTACCTTAAAGGGCGGCAACGGACTTGTGACTCTTGAGTTGTACCTACAACTCAAGAGTCACAAGTCCGTTGCCGCCCTTTGAACCGCCCATGGGCACCAGCCCATCGGCGGCGGTAGTCATTTACCATCAGGTGACCTATCAGCTCGTTTGCCTCTTATACCATAAAAATTTGTTGTTGCTTGTTTAATTTATTCCAAAATGCATATAGCTTCAAGAAATCCATCTTATACAGTAATAAAAAACTATCAATTTTAAAGTTAGATAGATAGAAATAATAGAAGGGCTTTAAATTAGACCATACCCTCACGCGGTTCAAACGCCGCCCAGTCTCAGATCGGACAGCTACGGAAATTGAAAGGCAAGTACCATCCAAACTTGACCCTATCACCTCTATCTGTTTGATAAAGCATGGTACCGTCTTGTCATTTTAATGGCAAATGTGGAATTTACTTACGATCCCTTTGGAGTATGTTACGACGTTGAATAAATATTCGATCATGTTTTTTTTGCTTTAATAGAAATCAATTTGATATTTACTTTACGTTTGAAGTCTGTTTTGCATTTCCTTACACCATAACGTCGGTATAAACGCGGCGACCTGTTCGACGCGGCGGTAGAGCAATCGATTGATTTTGAGTTCGATTTCCAAGAACGAAGAAGAACTTGTTGTAGAACTAGATGTCGTTTTGTACTGCATACATACATATATACGTACAGATACTCACCTATATAATCGAAGGGGCAGCCAGAGTATTATAACCCCACATTTTGCTAACTTAAAATTTGGTCTCCCTCACGTTGTAGGAGGAAAACATATTGTCCTCAAACGGGGACTGTGGTAATTAATGGCTGGCCTACTGGCCTAGTGGTTAGTGACCCTGACTGCTATGCTACAAGTCGTGGGTTCGATTCCCACCTGAGTCTGGGTTTTCTTTGTGTCTGTGGAAAAACGGGTCTTATGTCCCTCCCACACAAAGGGAGGACCCTCCGACCAGGCGAGATGATCATGCCTGGCGGGCCGCGGCCCAACGGTTGATGTTGGGAAGTTGTATATATACTAATCAGGAGCAGGATTAGTAGGTTGTAGATGTTTCTTTTTACTATATGTGGAAGTCGCCACATCACTCCCCTCCAAGACCGGAGGTTGATATCTTGATGAGTCAGGTGTCTATACTCTATTAAGGAGCGTGCCAGGGCTAGTATTGGGTTGTTCCAGTGAGTCGGGGCTGAAGTCCGCTGGTCCCAGTGAGTCGGGGCCGCGTGCGGTGCTGCGGTGCTGCGTGCGGTGCTGCGGTGAAGTCCCCAGTGAATCGGGGCGGTTGCTGAGTAGTGGCTGGCTGCTGCGTAGACGGGAGAGAGATGCTCTTCTTACGTGGACCGTAGGTGCAGTGTGCTCTGCCTAGACGCTGATGGTGGTATCCCTGTTGATGCCGAGGATGCTGGCTGGCTGAGACTTGATTACCGTTCATTGCTGTAGGAATGTATACGATGGTGGCGATGATGATGCTGCTGATCTGCTCCATGAAGGCTGCTTCCAATCACGTCGGGGTCACCACTGTGGAGGAACGAGTCTTATGTCCCTCCAACACAAAGGGAGGATCCTCCGACCAGGCGAGGTAATCATGCCTGGCGGGCCGCGGCCCAACGGTTGATGTTGGGAAGTTGTATATATACTAATCGGCGCGAGAACTCTCATAGCGCGATGCAGAATTAGTAGGTTGTAGATGTTCCTTTTTACTATATATACTATATGTGGAAGTCGCCACATGTCCATTGTTTGTATGTTTGTAAAGTCCCCTGCGACACAGAAGTCATTCCTAAATGTGTTGTCTTTAAAAAAAAAGACGGCAAAATTGGGAGTATTTTGAAAGAGAAAGGTAAGGGATGAATGATTAAACGGATGAGTTGGGGAGTGTAAGCAATAGCTCAAGCATGTCAGGGTCGTATAGCCGGCACGTATGAGCCGGCTCGACCGGAGTGATACCACGGCCTCATAGAAAAGCGGCAGTGAAGCAATGCTTGCATTGATTTTGGTGAATGAATGAGGTTACCGGAGGCCCTAACCCTTCCCTCTCCCCCTCTTCCCCACTTGCCCTACTCCCACCTTAAGGCCAGCAACGCACTGGTGACTCTTGAGTTGCATTTGCCCAGACAGCGGTAGTCATTTACCATCAGGTGACCCGTCTGCCCGTTTGCCACCTATACTATAAAAGAAGCGTATAATGCAAAGTGAAGCGAGATAGAAATTGTTTCCTCTTACATCAAGGACACAATGCTTAATTCTAAGTCGTTGGTAAAAAGATAAACATTATATTGATCAACATTGACAGAAGTGTGTTGAAGCAATAATATTGAAGGGCAGGTAAATATTACTTACCTATACGTACTGTGATTTCCTGTGTCAAAAATTCATGATTTTTGCATTGATTGGTAAATCTCACTGCTGCACATTGCTCTCCCAATGTGCGCCATGGCACCCTGTCCTCCGCCTTCTATGTCCTATCCTAGTAAATATACATATTAAGGTAATACTTATTTCTCACAGAATATTGAATTTCTATATAATGTCAATACAATTCATATTTCCATTACTCCTTGAATTTATGTAATTTAAAACCAAACTAATAACCCATTAACGAAGCAATTCTAATAAATAAATTAGAGTGTCGGTTCGGTCTCTGTTCTAATATAAGTTGAGACTCAAAGGAATAACGGCATTAACTGTGCTCGAGTTTCGCCTCTGGAGACGCCAGGAGGCGGATGTGATGGTTTAGAACGAAACCACTAAAAAGTTTCTACGTTATTCTTAGCTGTTGTATGTGTGGTGGTGTTTTTGATAATATTGAGGACACTTCGAAAGTTAATTTACAGTTTAGTCAGTAATATCCTTAATAAAGATCTATAAATTGATGTAGAAAATGTAAACGGGCTTTAAATTTAGTTATTTATTTCTGAAATTAAGCGGGTTAATAAAATGTTAATTTGTTACACAAAATATCCAAAAAGATATTTTAAGTTTTGAAGATTGTTAATTAAAAAAAAACTGTCAGACGTGAAAACATTTAGGGCGTCCGCTGTGTTGAGCGGGCACCGCGCCGGATCCCGCCTCACGCAGCGCTACCAGTACAATTTTGATTGCATCCAAGTTTATAAAATTAAGAGAAGAGGAGAAGAGATTTTTCACTTACTTTAAAATGTCAACGATTTACATTTGATCATACATACATTATTACTACATTTTACATTTGATCATCATTGATTTTCAAAAAATAGCTCCCCTAGTGTGTTCCGTCGCGTGCCCATGCGAGCGTGCCCCGTCACCCGCGCGGCGGATACCGTCGCCCGCGCCGCGTGTGATGGGCGACCCGCCGAACGCAGCGTTAGCTTTATGAATTTGCATGAAAAAGCAGGCCGCGCGGACGCCCGCACCAGTTGTCCGCTCAACGCAGCGGACGCCCTTACATACACACGCGGGTTCTGTGCTTTTTCCCTATTCCAAAAGTGCCCAACATTCTTAAATAAGTTTTCACTTTAAAAATGCAATAAGCCCTTTGTGTACATTGTGTGTCCAAGACGTATGCGTGAACAAATAAAGTGTTATCTGTGTATCTATGTATTGCCATTCAATTGGTTTGATTTCCTCAAGTGAAGTCAAGAAACTGATCAAAAACTCTTTGAAGTATTCAAACTGATTTTAAAATGTTATCTAAGGGACCGTGTTTTAAGTTACGTTTGACGGTAAAGATCTTTAAAATTTCTTTATGGTACTATCACTATTTTAATATGTTCGTTGCAATATATATTATGTACCTAATCTTTAAACCTCTCGTCAGTCATAAGCTCTAAAGTCCAATTTCGACACGAAATCCAGAAATAAAATTGGTATAAAAGTATCTATTCTAAAACAATGCAAAACTCGATCTAACTAAAAAAAAAGTGCGCCTCCGAGAGTATCATAAAATGGTATCTCATTTAAAGTTAGCACAGTAAAATGGCTCGATCTATCGACTGTAGCGAATGTGAGTATGGATAGGGTAGGTTTGTTAAAGGTTATGTAAGTGTTTGTACTGCTGTGTTTGTAACTTGAAATATAGAGCTTTATATACTACCCACTGGCGTCGTTTCTTTTAATAATGTTTTTTTTATGGTATAGGGTGCAAACGAGCAGACGGGTCACCTGATGGTAAATGACTGCCGCCGCCCATGGACACCTGCAAATCAAGAGTCACAAGTGCATTGCCAGCTTTTAAGATGGAAGTAGAGAAAGGGGGGGGGAGGGAGGAGAGGGGGGAAGAGCGGGAAGAGGGGGAGGGGGAAGGGTTAGGGTCCGGTAACTTCACTCACGCTATGAAAAGCAATGAAAACATTGCTTCACTACCGGTTTTCTGTGAGGCCGTGGTATCACTCCGGCCGAGCCGGCCCATACGTGCCGAAGCATGGCTCTCCCAACAAGATTACACAAAAAATGGGTTTTTACACGTGTTTAATCACACAATGTTTAATGTAGACAATGATCTGATGATATCTGTCTGTAGAAAAGAAAGATTCCATAAAAAACTCCGATCGTTTTATGAATTTAATGTCACTTCCATTAAAACTAAGGCTGTTATACAAAAGAGTATTAACCTACATCCACTTTTTACAAAAATAAGTACGCTACATTACCCCGACGTCATACACTAAAACACAAAAGCTAAAAAGCGCTTCGAGCGAGTGCTTTAAAAAGCTAAAATTGCGTCACAATAATAGTTAATACCTTATAAGTTACCTATACACTAGAAAAAATAATCTTCTTGTTTTTAATTAAACACATTAATATATGTTTAATTAAGAAAGAGAAGACAACAAAAAGACTATGTGCTTGTGTGCCAACTTGGTTAAAGAAAAAAGAGATGACACCGAATTACTTATGCTATTATAATTAATAACATAAGTAATTCGGTGTGTTATCTGTTTATACAACAAGTTAGCAAACAAGCACACAGTCCGCCTGATGTTATGGGGTTACCACTCCCCATGAAGCCAAGTGCCGCCTCGGGTCTCTGGCAGTCTGGCAAGTAACAACGGCGGTTCCAATTCGAAACTCTGCTCTATCTCCTTCCAACTTAAGCTGTCGATCTGTTTGATACCCTCCTTTGATGAGACTTCTGGTAGCTTATAATAACATTTAGCAAATAAGTACTGGTGAAGAATTGAGAATGTACTGGTGAAGAGTATATTCTATTCTCGTCTTAAAAAAGATTCAAGATCCTGCGTTTGTAGGATTTTTATTTGTTACAATATCTGGGTAAAAATACACTTTCTGCCTGTTAGAGTTGTCTGGAAAAGATGGCAAATTGCGATAATGTGGCCAATAGGGAATATGCATGTATTTTTTTTTATCTTTTATTGGTTTGTTCCATCATTCTACTCTAATAAAAAATATAAATAACCTTGGAAATGTTCAAATAAATTTTTAAAATGACATTGGAAACATCGATAAAATTTGATCTGTTTGAACGCCGCCATATTTCGAGGACCTTGGATGACGTCACGTTCCACGCTTAGTGTTTTTTTTCATAAACTTTATTAATTTATTGTAATTAATAGACGATGGATAAAGTTAAAAAACCATTTTATAGGTATTGCGTTAAGTGTAAAAACACTATAAGAAGTACACCCAATACAGTACATTTTCCTGTACAAAATAATAATGTAACATACGAAAATAATGGTGTACATTAATGAGAAGAGATGAAGCATCTTCAATATCGTGTTTATATTGTTGTGAAGATCACTTTAATGTAAGCATATTACAATTTAATTGCTAGTATAGTGTGAATTAGTCAGTAGTAATTTATGTTTGTTTTAAATATCAAGCTGAAGGCAACTTGCTTGTCTACTTAAACTAGGTAACAAAAGTCCAATAAAACTTCATGAATATAACTATACATATCTTACCTATAGATTATAATATAACAAGTATTATAATAATTACCTTGCGGCTTTCACTCCTTTAATCTCAGCGGACGTAAAATCTGGATTTGATGCAAAATATATAGTGATCATGAATGCACCTATTTTCGGTAGATTGTCCGATTGTACTTTGACAAAACTACATTGTCATTGTCCTAGATGATTTCTAATAACACTAGAATGCTTAAATTGCACTAGCTAAGAGCAAAAACCACAGGAACATCTTTCTCCGTAACACTACGAATATAGGCGCCGATAAATGACAGAACGTGGAATGTCAAGTCATGTTTTGTTTCGACCAATGGTGAAGCGTTTTGCAAAGTTGAATTTCGCGCCCTTATTTTTCATATTTTAATTAATACTTTTTTGCAATTAAACACGAATTCAATAAGAAAATAATTGTTTAGGCATAATATCTGGACAATAAAGATTCAAGGGAAAATTAATCAAGTAAATTTAAACAACATGCATATTCCCTATTGTACATAACATTGGCTAGTAGGTAGATATAAGTAAAATATTGTAACCTATTGCTTTTGTATAATAAAGAGTACATCTATCTATATGCAATTTTGGTGAAACTCTTATATCTACCACATATTGATGTTTCAAAAAAACACTATCACGTTGACAAATATTTGTTTACACAAATACTGAGGAGTACTTATAAAAAGTTATCAGTATGAAACTTTTGATATGGCAATTGTAAAGAAAAAAAAAGGAAAAATAGATTACAGAATAAAAAGTATAGTTAAAATATTTAGTAAAAAAAAATAAAATGCAAGTGCGTCTACGTTATCTATTAAAAGGTAGGTTACTATTGAAATAATATATAATTATCAACAACTATAAATTTAAATAAGCAAAATATGATACCACAGATAAATAAACCTCAACACCTGCTTTGGTTTTCTAATACCTCAATTTGGATGATATCACACAATTCCCTAGGCAATATTGCGTCATAAATCTTCGGTACCAGTGGATACGGTGCGTTATCTAGCAATGCTCGTATGTACGAGTAATAGTGTGCATTAAGCGTTGCAGCGCTGTAGTTTACTTAATTACAAGTGTTTACGACCGCGGTGCATTCGAATCACATGCAAAATGCCGGGTATAGGGCAAGAGATGTAAGCGCGGATTTCTGTTTAATTGCTACATCATATACAATTTGTTTGTTAGTTTTAACATTTTAGCTTAAACAAATATGTATTCCCCGCATATTAAATATTTGTGTTAGAACCATAAATGTTTAGATAAACAGATATTGTTCTGAACTTTCAACATGGATTTTAAAGTGTTTTGATTAATTAAATAATATTTGCATTAATAAACAAAGACTGGCCTGTTGGTCTAGTGGTTAGTGATCCTGGTTGCTAAGCCAGAGGTCGTAGGTCTGATTCTCGCCCAGGACAAATAATTGTGTGATGAGCATATTCATTTGTTCTGAGACTGGGGTAATTTATCTATAATATGTATGTATTTAGAAATATATATACGTGTATTATCAGCAGTCTGTTTACCATACTACAGACTCTGCCTAGTCTGCGATCAGACGGCAGTGTGTGAGATGTGTAAAGTTATTATTATAATTATAACATAGTCAGTTATTTTAGCTATCATGTAAAAAAAACTATTTTATTGTGAGGAATAAATGTCTTACTACCTCCTAGCCTACAACTGGGGACAATCGACGATGCATTTAAGTTACAAACGTTTCGTTTCAGTTTCTTTACTAGCTTCCGGGCCATTTGCGAGCAACAAAGATCTGTTAATGATGTGAGAATTACTTTTATGTGGTGTCAGTTACGCTTTGGGTTAAATTTCGAGTTGAAAGTATTGGCATATGCTTACTACAGATCTACATAAACACTATGTTTTTAATTGCCTATTATTTGGTTAGCACAAAGTACTAATATTAATTTTAACGAAAATATTAAAAACTATTAAAAACAATCACCACTATTGCTAGAAACTATCAAATTCACTAAATAACAGTAACTGATATGTTGTTTGTAATTCTGTCCGCACTCAAGTGATTGTTATCAACTTATAATGCATGCCTAGTTTTATACCACCCTACCATTGTCAATCGACCAATAGCGTAGCGCTACTAGTATACCTAGTCATAATAAAGTCTATAACCTATACTTATTAAATAGTGAACTGTTTTATCACCTACTAGCAGCGCCCCACGGTTTCACCCGCGTAAGTCCCGATCCCGTGGGAATATCGGGATAAAAAGTAGCCTATATGTTAATCCAGGTCTCCAGCTAGCTACATACAACTTCATCGCAATCGGTTCAGTAGTTTTGGCGTGATAGAGTTACAAACATCCATCCATCCATCCATCCATTAATCCAAACTTTCACATAATATTAGTGGGATTATAGTTTGCCTCTATTTTTAATAAAATAAATACGAGGTTTTGTTTCGAGGGTTTTCTTCCGCGTTTTTCGGTCCCTCGGGACTTGTACTTAACTGTTATTACAGTACATGATGATCAACAACATGAAACAAACAAACTTTTGTCGGTTTGTAACATGTTTGAAAGAAAAAATATTAGCATTTATTTATTTAATAGTAACCCGCCCCGGCTTCGCACGGGTAGCAAAGCATAATTATATACACAAAATGTTAATGAATTACGCAACTAAACTTTTCTCATGAATCTCTCCGTCTATTGGTGAAAACCGTATAAAGCCCCGTTTAGTATCTACTGAGATTATTGCGTTCAGATAGACAGAAAGAATCTTTGTTTTACAATATGTAGTGATAACATAATTATTTTAAAGTGAGAGACCTTATTGCTATAAATACATATACAACGTTTTACGTGGGTAGTCATTTACCATCAGGTGACCCGTCTGCTCGTTTGCCCCCTATACCATAAAAAAAAATACAACGTGTTATAGATAAACACACATTTTTTAAAAACGGCATTGAAAACTAATAAATTAAATAAATCACGATTTTTTTTTTCTCTTGTAGATCTATGCGAATTTCTAACATCGACTATCATCTATATTTCAAAGATTTTGTTTATTTATATATTAGTATAGAATAGTTAATATTAAGTTTGGATTTGGCGATGTATTAAACAGTGCCGGACTAATTCAGATTTAAAATAACTTTAAATTAATATATTTTATTTATTAAATTAGAGGGGTGGAGCGGGAGGAGAGGGGAAGGACGGGAATAGGTGAGAGGGAAGAGTTAGGGCCTCCGGTAACCTCACTCACGCGGCGAAAAGCAATTCAATCATTCATTCACTGCCGGTTTTCTGTGAGACCGTGGTATCGAGCGGAGTCCAGCCGGCCCGTGCGTGCCGAAGCATGGCTCTCCCACGTAAAAACGTAACACTTATTGGAGTATTAATAGAAACACGCACTAAAGTGTTGGTTTTTTGTATTTTTTTTGTAATTTTTAAGATGTTTGTTAAACTCCAATTGCCTTGGCTTATGTGTAAAAAACAACTACAACAAAATAGAGTTTAGCTAACTTTTAATCAACTCGCAGTGTTTGATCCCGTAATTCGTTGACGCACAACACTGGTGTAATCGTCCATAATCCGGAGCAATTATAACACAAAGACGAAGGATTTCATAGACAATCAAAGGGAATAATTTCGGACGGCGATTATTTCGAGTGAAGGCTGACGAGAGCCCCTTAAGGACAGCGCGTCAAGCACCACCGTTTAATTAATGAAACCCTCTAAAGGTACTTAAGCGGATTTAACTGAAGTGAATTCATTCCTTGAAACATATAGTGCAATAGTAAGAATTTTCTATTTTTATTGCTAAGCTTCAATATTCTCTGTAAAAAGCCTCCTCCCATCGTAGCCATTTTAATTATGATGCTATTGAGTTGATGCTTCTTGGCATATTTTTTTTAATAACAGTTTTGTTCGAATGAGGGACCCAACTTGGAAAGTAGCTCAATACTGCGGTTTACAATACTGATATGTAAGATACGATTGCCGTTGTGTTTGAAATGGTGATCACTATTATACTACACTACTAATAGTGATAGAATAACGATAATAATTGGTCAAAATATATATATAAACACGGCAAGCGATATATAGCTAAATATAAACAACAGTTTGTAGGTGAGAGGCATTCGTTCATAAATATATTCTTTTATTTATAAATCATTTCCTAGAAAGCTATATTTACATGCTATTTTTCAAGGTCTGGTGATTACACAAAACACAATATCTTATACCGGTGCTACTAAAATAACAGTAGAGTATAAGAAAATCCGGTTCGTATGGTACAAGTTACGAGTTTTACGCGTCTCTTAAAAAGAAACAGTTCTGTAAAATACATATTATATGCTGAAATGTAAATAAGTACTCAAAAAACGGGACACAATTTTATGAAATAAATATATAAGTATATCCGTGGACGTGATATAAACATTTTGACAATTTTTTTAAGTTTACATAGATATAAGAAATGAAATGTTGCTTAAAAAATAAGGTGTATTGCTTACAACGTGTATTCAAAGAATCTTTTTATTTTTTTGACAATAATAAATAGTAGAAACCCGTTTCATTTAATGGTATAGGGCGACAAATGTTCATTTGATTTACAAACTGCTCCCATGTAAGATTACAAAGAAGTTCTTCCAAGTTTGCTACTTTCTTAAACATAATTGTAAGACTTATAAATATTTTTTTATTTATTATACATCGCTAGCATTATAGGGACTTAAATGCTCACGGAAGAGGCAAAAACAGTTTATAAGAATAACACCACAACTCCGGGCAAGTTAAGTCCCAATATATAACTTTTTACAAAAATATTATTTTTAGTGGTATTGTCCGCTTCAGCGTGTCTCTTGCACTTTGTCAATCCCGCGTCCTGAGCGCGTTATGCCGTTGACACGGGTCTATGCGGCTTACTTAACATTTTATAAATGTTGCTCCCTATTTCTCGTTACTCAATATATTTAACTAGCAACTTTTATACCTATTTGATGTTTGACACAAGATTGTTTTTTTTATAGGATTACCGAAGCCTATATACTCGTACATTCGCAACAACAGTTGGCTTACTTGTATGTCGCTAACACTCTTACCTTGTTCTGTCCTCTCCTTGTTTGGTCCTGATGGTAAATGACTACCGAGTCATTTACCATCAGGTGACCCGTCTGCTCGATTGCCCCCTATACCAAGATAAAAAAATAGGCCCTATTACATGAGTGGGACCAAATTTTAATTAGCAAAATATGGGTGTTTCATCACCTCTGCCTACCCTTCGGGGATACAGGCGGGAGTGTAGAATATCTATAAGGTGATCTCAAAATGCCATAGAACCCAGAACCTTCGAATGCCCCGAGGGGCTATTATGAATTGCATCGTGCTGTTATTTTCCTTGTTTGTTAGGGTTTTTGACAAACAAGGAGAGGACGGAACAAGGTAAGAGAGTAAGACAACTTACTACATTATGTAATTATTTATTTGTAACAATATTTATGAAACATACATGTCTACAAATAGACTTATCTATGTAGAATATAACAATATAGGAACATTAACATTATGAGACTATTATTTATCTAACAACAGTAATTAAATCTTCAGTCTGATTGTAGTCTATATTTTACGGATAGGTACTGACTGACAAGATTCTTTGCTTTCAAATAGGTGAGGTCGTATATGGATTTTTTTTCAAATTTATCCTGTTGTAAAGAAAAGGACCCAAAAATTAAACAAATCTATTTGTAAATACAAACCTGGATTTCGAAAGTGTGGTACACACAATATCTTTCCGTCTCTTTCTGTTGGTAAGGTTAGTGTTATATGTTAGTCAGGTGTTGTTTTAATACAGTGTACATTATAAATAGTTGGCGGACAGTTAAAAGGTACGCGAATTGCTACTTTTAGGAGTGCTCACTGTACTCGTTCAATAGTTAACATCACAGTTTTTGTAATATATTTTATTGGTTTGTTCCATCATTCTACTCTAATAAAAAATATAAATAACCTTGGAAATGTTCAAATAAATTTTTAAAATGACATTGGAAACATCGATAAAATTTGATCTGTTTGAACGCCGCCATATTTCGAGGACCTTGGATGACGTCACGTTCCACGCTTAGTGTTTTTTTTCATAAACTTTATTAATTTATTGTAATTAATAGACGATGGATAAAGTTAAAAAACCATTTTATAGGTATTGCGTTAAGTGTAAAAACACTATAAGAAGTACACCCAATACAGTACATTTTCCTGTACAAAATAATAATGTAACATACGAAAATAATGGTGTACATTAATGAGAAGAGATGAAGCATCTTCAATATCGTGTTTATATTGTTGTGAAGATCACTTTAATGTAAGCATATTACAATTTAATTGCTAGTATAGTGTGAATTAGTCAGTAGTAATTTATGTTTGTTTTAAATATCAAGCTGAAGGCAACTTGCTTGTCTACTTAAACTAGGTAACAAAAGTCCAATAAAACTTCATGAATATAACTATACATATCTTACCTATAGATTATAATATAACAAGTATTATAATAATTACCTTGCGGCTTTCACTCCTTTAATCTCAGCGGACGTAAAATCTGGATTTGATGCAAAATATATAGTGATCATGAATGCACCTATTTTCGGTAGATTGTCCGATTGTACTTTGACAAAACTACATTGTCATTGTCCTAGATGATTTCTAATAACACTAGAATGCTTAAATTGCACTAGCTAAGAGCAAAAACCACAGGAACATCTTTCTCCGTAACACTACGAATATAGGCGCCGATAAATGACAGAACGTGGAATGTCAAGTCATGTTTTGTTTCGACCAATGGTGAAGCGTTTTGCAAAGTTGAATTTCGCGCCCTTATTTTTCATATTTTAATTAATACTTTTTTGCAATTAAACACGAATTCAATAAGAAAATAATTGTTTAGGCATAATATCTGGACAATAAAGATTCAAGGGAAAATTAATCAAGTAAATTTAAACAACATGCATATTCCCTATTGTACATAACATTGGCTAGTAGGTAGATATAAGTAAAATATTGTAACCTATTGCTTTTGTATAATAAAGAGTACATCTATCTATATGCAATTTTGGTGAAACTCTTATATCTACCACATATTGATGTTTCAAAAAAACACTATCACGTTGACAAATATTTGTTTACACAAATACTGAGGAGTACTTATAAAAAGTTATCAGTATGAAACTTTTGATATGGCAATTGTAAAGAAAAAAAAAGGAAAAATAGATTACAGAATAAAAAGTATAGTTAAAATATTTAGTAAAAAAAAATAAAATGCAAGTGCGTCTACGTTATCTATTAAAAGGTAGGTTACTATTGAAATAATATATAATTATCAACAACTATAAATTTAAATAAGCAAAATATGATACCACAGATAAATAAACCTCAACACCTGCTTTGGTTTTCTAATACCTCAATTTGGATGATATCACACAATTCCCTAGGCAATATTGCGTCATAAATCTTCGGTACCAGTGGATACGGTGCGTTATCTAGCAATGCTCGTATGTACGAGTAATAGTGTGCATTAAGCGTTGCAGCGCTGTAGTTTACTTAATTACAAGTGTTTACGACCGCGGTGCATTCGAATCACATGCAAAATGCCGGGTATAGGGCAAGAGATGTAAGCGCGGATTTCTGTTTAATTGCTACATCATATACAATTTGTTTGTTAGTTTTAACATTTTAGCTTAAACAAATATGTATTCCCCGCATATTAAATATTTGTGTTAGAACCATAAATGTTTAGATAAACAGATATTGTTCTGAACTTTCAACATGGATTTTAAAGTGTTTTGATTAATTAAATAATATTTGCATTAATAAACAAAGACTGGCCTGTTGGTCTAGTGGTTAGTGATCCTGGTTGCTAAGCCAGAGGTCGTAGGTCTGATTCTCGCCCAGGACAAATAATTGTGTGATGAGCATATTCATTTGTTCTGAGACTGGGGTAATTTATCTATAATATGTATGTATTTAGAAATATATATACGTGTATTATCAGCAGTCTGTTTACCATACTACAGACTCTGCCTAGTCTGCGATCAGACGGCAGTGTGTGAGATGTGTAAAGTTATTATTATAATTATAACATAGTCAGTTATTTTAGCTATCATGTAAAAAAAACTATTTTATTGTGAGGAATAAATGTCTTACTACCTCCTAGCCTACAACTGGGGACAATCGACGATGCATTTAAGTTACAAACGTTTCGTTTCAGTTTCTTTACTAGCTTCCGGGCCATTTGCGAGCAACAAAGATCTGTTAATGATGTGAGAATTACTTTTATGTGGTGTCAGTTACGCTTTGGGTTAAATTTCGAGTTGAAAGTATTGGCATATGCTTACTACAGATCTACATAAACACTATGTTTTTAATTGCCTATTATTTGGTTAGCACAAAGTACTAATATTAATTTTAACGAAAATATTAAAAACTATTAAAAACAATCACCACTATTGCTAGAAACTATCAAATTCACTAAATAACAGTAACTGATATGTTGTTTGTAATTCTGTCCGCACTCAAGTGATTGTTATCAACTTATAATGCATGCCTAGTTTTATACCACCCTACCATTGTCAATCGACCAATAGCGTAGCGCTACTAGTATACCTAGTCATAATAAAGTCTATAACCTATACTTATTAAATAGTGAACTGTTTTATCACCTACTAGCAGCGCCCCACGGTTTCACCCGCGTAAGTCCCGATCCCGTGGGAATATCGGGATAAAAAGTAGCCTATATGTTAATCCAGGTCTCCAGCTAGCTACATACAACTTCATCGCAATCGGTTCAGTAGTTTTGGCGTGATAGAGTTACAAACATCCATCCATCCATCCATCCATTAATCCAAACTTTCACATAATATTAGTGGGATTATAGTTTGCCTCTATTTTTAATAAAATAAATACGAGGTTTTGTTTCGAGGGTTTTCTTCCGCGTTTTTCGGTCCCTCGGGACTTGTACTTAACTGTTATTACAGTACATGATGATCAACAACATGAAACAAACAAACTTTTGTCGGTTTGTAACATGTTTGAAAGAAAAAATATTAGCATTTATTTATTTAATAGTAACCCGCCCCGGCTTCGCACGGGTAGCAAAGCATAATTATATACACAAAATGTTAATGAATTACGCAACTAAACTTTTCTCATGAATCTCTCCGTCTATTGGTGAAAACCGTATAAAGCCCCGTTTAGTATCTACTGAGATTATTGCGTTCAGATAGACAGAAAGAATCTTTGTTTTACAATATGTAGTGATAACATAATTATTTTAAAGTGAGAGACCTTATTGCTATAAATACATATACAACGTTTTACGTGGGTAGTCATTTACCATCAGGTGACCCGTCTGCTCGTTTGCCCCCTATACCATAAAAAAAAATACAACGTGTTATAGATAAACACACATTTTTTAAAAACGGCATTGAAAACTAATAAATTAAATAAATCACGATTTTTTTTTTCTCTTGTAGATCTATGCGAATTTCTAACATCGACTATCATCTATATTTCAAAGATTTTGTTTATTTATATATTAGTATAGAATAGTTAATATTAAGTTTGGATTTGGCGATGTATTAAACAGTGCCGGACTAATTCAGATTTAAAATAACATAGTTACACACACAGTTACAAAAAGAATATTTGGAAAAATCCGAAAACATTTTGACCGTCTGTATTTTTACCTCGTTTCTCATAAAAGCGGAAGCTTACTTGTTAGGGTATACCCGGGTCCCCTGCAACAGACCCACTTGTGACGGTACACCGTGTGATTTTAGCCGGTTTAATTCCGACATATCACTTCACCGCTAGCTCCGGTGAGGTGATGATCCATGGGGATTTCTGTGTAGTTTCATCATATGATCTGTATATCATTCGTTGTACTGTTATAGTTTATCTAGGGGTTCTTACTATTTAATAATGTTTTGCAGTTTATTTATTTACATATTCACACTCAACAAAACAATACACGCTGGTATTCTATTTACGTATAGATTTATACTCTTTCATGCATTACTCAGACACGTCACGCATTGCAACTCGTTCCACAACTGTTATTGTAAAGAAATCGAGCCACGCCTTCTAGCGCCGTCAGTCGCATTGTTGACACTCATGCGAAGCGCACGCCAGTAAGGTTCGCGATTCTGTACGCATTTGTTTACGACGCCGCTAAAGTTTATAGTTCATATTTTCAGTTTCAAAATTAGGTTCCTCTATTAAAACACCATGATTATTTAAATCCTCAAATCTTTTCATTTTAGAACGTAATCTATATGGCCCTAAAATAGTAGGAACTGGGTAGGTAGGGGAGGTATCTGCTGTACGTTTCTTTCTTATAAAATAGAAATAGATCTGGAAATAGACACAAATTATAATAATAACTCTACACATCTCACACACGGCCGTCTGATCCCAAACTAGGCAGACCCTGTACTTTTTTATATTTTTTATCTATCAAAAATCTATATATATATAAATGAATCCGTATTTCCCTTGGTCACGGCATCACGCGTGAATGGCTGGGCCGATTTCGCTTAATCTTTTTTTTTTATGTATGTTATTGTCAGGAGAAGGTTCTTATTAACGAAAAAATTAAGAAAGCTGCGCGGAAAATTTATGAAAACTTAACGACCATATTAACTTCTTAATGTAACTTTTGCGCTTTTATATATTAATTTAAAATTATTATATATAATTTTATATTTAATTTAAAAATATTTTTTATTTATTAGTTATACCAATTCGAATTTAATATTCATAATTAAGACAGGACAACATCTGTCGGGTCAGCTAGTTACAGATAAATAGAAACATACACACAAGTAGCAACAGATAAAGTTATGATAGTTACAACTAGAAAGTAGAACATAAAAAAATTATAGATAAATTACACCCAGACACAAAACAAATGAAAGTGCTCATCACACAAATGTTTATCCTGGGTGGGAATCGAACCCACGACCTCTGGCTCAGCAGTCAGGATCACTAACCACTAGACCAACAGGCCAGTCAATCATAGATTTGAAGTCTTTTAAATTAGTTCAATCCGATGCAGATACTCTAATAATTCATGTCCATAATAATAACCTTCTATGAATATGAAAATATCTAAATTATGCCCTCTGGCATACCTGCCAGATTACCTTACCTCATTGTTTGGACCTGGTCCCAAATATTTCACAAGTTATAACCGACTATGATAAAATTCCACAAATCTGACGTTATGTTATCCAATGCCTTACATACTTGAAATGCTTGGATAATATCATATACAACACATTTTTGATTTGATACATAGGGGTGAAGAATACAGCGAATAATTATTCAGCACCTGGGAGATTTTTACCTTTGTAAAATCGTCACTATTCTTTTTAATATTTTTTTTTGTAAAATTGCGTTTTTACAGGACATACAAATATGTAGTTGAACTTAAAATGCAAAACTGTATCTGTTTACAAAATTGTTAGAGCCGTTTCCGAGATACCCGATATATATATACATACATAAATAAATACATGCATACAAGAATTGCTCGTTTAAAGTAAGATTTGAGTGTCAGGTGTCTCCGGGAACTGTAGATGTGGAAATCGGAACTTAATCGTGGTGATTTTTAGTTCTAAATTTGCAACAATCGTGGTGATGGGTGGACTGATAAGAGCTCAGTGAGGTGTCCGTAATTACCTTGACCCCATCCGGCTTAGAGACGCGCACACGGAACACGTCGCGGCACCTTCTCAGGCCTGCTTCTGCTAGGGTAACGGACAGCTCCACCCGTTAACCCCTAGTCAAAAAAAATGCTTGATTTAAGTATCAAGCATTTTTTAAAACTCATTCTACTAATACGAATCGAAAGTCTCCACTCCCAGCATTCTTAATGATATTTTGGGCCGGCTTTGTAAGTGAGAATAAAATATCCTGATTTTGTCATGCATATTATTCTCGGTAACATTATTTTGTACGCAGACACGTTTTTATACTGCTATATATATATATATATGTAACTTTGTTGGAGAATAAATACATACGTTTTTGTAACTAGGAGTTATCGTAAACTACACAATATGACACTTTATGGTGCATGTATTGTGTGAGTGATACCACGGCCTCCCAGAAAACCGGCAGCGAAGCAATGCTTACTTTAATTACTTTTCGCCGCGTGAGTGAGGTTGCCGAAGGCCCTAACTCTTCCTTCTCTCCCCTCTTCCTGCCCTTCCCCCCTCTCACCTCGCACTTGTGACTCTTGAGTTGCAGGTGCCCATGGGCGGCGGTAGTCATTTACCATCAGGTGACCCGTCTGCTCGTTTGTCCCCTTTACCATAAACCATAATATTGAAACGACCTGCTTCGGTCGACAGCAGACGCCTTCCTGCTCCTAAACGTCGCGGCAAAGGAGGCGGTAAGCTGTGGCAGCATGCTGTTGACAGTATCACTCGACTTTGAAAACGCATTCAATAGTCTGCCATTTGGCTGCACCAGAGAGGCGCTTCGCTATCGTGGGCCGCCCGTCTTCCTGAGGTGGCTGGTGGTAGATTGACCACTCTTGTGGAACATTGGTTATGATCGGGTCCTTCACGGAGTTTTCTCCCGGGCTAGGAGTCATTTATTATGTCTGACACGGTGGTGAAGGCGATAACGGGAAGTTTCCAGGAGGCGACATTCCTGAAAACAGCGGGAGTTTCCCAGGTGGTTGGACGGATCGAAGCGTTAAGCCTGCGGGTGGCGTTGCACCTGACGCTTCTATTGAGGTTCGTTCGGTCCTCATACCGATCCTGTTTAATATGAAATATTTGAGCCTGGTTAGAGTCGAGGTGGCACTTCAACGAGCACTTTGGCTTGCTTGCCCCAAAACTTGTCAACGTTGTGTCCGCACTGGGATGGCTTATTCCGAATCTTGGTGGACCCAGTATTTCATGTCGGCAGCTTTTTACCGAAGTGGTCCGAAGTCCTGCCTGCCACCACTGCGACTGCAGGGTGGACACGCGCAGCACACGCCGAGATCTGCAAATGGAATCGATTCACCGCGGAGGGATGAGATGCATTCTATGTGTACCACCTGCAGTGGAGCCTCCCGCCCCGTGTATTTAAATAGTGCCCAGTTTAGAGACGGAGCCTGCTTGCCACTTTCTGGTTAGCACTGTGTGGACCGTTGAGCGTGCGTGTGGATCGTTGAGCGTGCGTTTTGACCGACGGTCCACTCATAATAGGCGCAGTATGGCACACTGAATGGTTTAAGTCGTTTTAATTCCAGCATACGGCGTCACTGATAACCCCCGGTGAGGTATCACCCGAAGGTTTGCACACAAAAATAAATAGGTTGCTTCACCCTTTGAAAGAGAGATTCTGTCGGGTCAGAGACACACATTAGTATGTATGCGTGTACCTCAATTTTACCGGCACGATAGAGGTCGCAATAAAGCACCGATTGCTTTCAAACTTGGACGACAACTAAACAGGGCAAAAATGAAGGTTAGGTTCAATGGGGAACATTCCCCCAAAAGGTGGGGACTGGGGGGCAGATTTTCAAAAATCAGTTTTTTCAGCATAACTTTTTTCCTATGGAAAATTTTTGAACCGTTTAGCATTTATAGCATGTCCATTGTAAATTTACAACATTTTTAATATGAAACCTAAATGATTCCATCTTTAACTTGGGGAGGGGGGGAAAACCAAAATTGGTTGGAAAAAAATTCATAGCTCCGAAACTGTAAACTGAAAGCTATTTTTTTTTATTTTACTCTACGATGTAGACTAAAAAAGTTTTTAATGCGACTTATATTTTTGGGATAAAAATAAAAAAAACACGAAATCTACCTCTGCGGGCGCGCTGCGGGACCGGTTCTTTGAGTTTATACGGTAACTTCAATTTTATATTAGTTGTTTAAATATTCGGCGTGAATTTTCATAAGTATCTATCTATTTTTACACTTTACAGGTAAAAACAATGAAAATGTAAAATGTAGGACTTGCAGACTTACATTTTTAACGGCAATCAATGTGTAAAATAATACATTTTAATACCTGACAAAGTGAACTGAGCTAATAATTTACATTTCTTTAATGTGTATTAATAAAACTCAATTAATCACTTTTTACACGACCAAAGTTCATCATTTGAAATAAGTGCATATGATATAACTTAATTTGTATCAATAAACACCTAAGACCAAAATAAAATCATCTCGTGATAAGCGGTATACGTGCATTTACAAAGCATGACACAGCTAATACACAAATCTTAAATTACTCGACATCAAACTAATAAACAATGTGTAAAATGGTAAGAATCATTCTACATTATTTTACACAAAAAAGTAAATAAACAATCATTGTGTTAAGTGATATAAATGCAAATTATTTTTTTCTAATAAGCTATAATATATATTATAAAATAATGTAATATTTCATGCAGTGAAATATTTTGTGAGTTATTTTCTAACAATGACAGTAATCAGTGTTTTCTTAACTGTATTAGAAAAAGGGAGGGATTTAAAAAAAATAATTAAACTCGATTTTCTCGAAACTATGATTTTAGAGTTAAATCACTTTTCACTGAAGTTACACAGTTACAGAATACAGACCAAGTACCTAGTGCTTAAAATTACTATTATGTAATAGTCATTTTCTATAACATAGGTATATAACATTTTTAAATCTGCATTCCAATTACTGCTTTACACAGATTCTAAGATTTATACAGCTCCACAGATGTAAGTGAAGATTGCAAACCAAAAAAAAAAAAAAAAGTATGTAGATAAAACAAGCAAAATTAAAGAATAAGTTAAGGTGCATTCAATTTGCGCAAGGATTCTATAAATCTGTTGTGATTATCCACAGAAATATTAAAATGAGAACAAATATCATTATATTGTCTACACATTCGAAACAGTGGAAACTTTATAATAATAAAGTGTCCCGAAAAGTTGGTGTTCAAAACAGATGCAGAGTACGTACAGATTGAGTAGGTACCTTAAAGTGTTACTGACTTAGGAGAGTAGGTACCTTAAAGTGTTACTGACTTAGGAGAGTAGGTACCTTGAAGTGTTACTGACTTAGGAGAGTAGGTACCTTGAAGTGTTACTGACTTAGAAGAGTAGGTACCTTGAAGTGTTACTGACTTAGGAGAGTACTATTAAATGAGCCCGTCAAGATTTTATATAAGGTGGACATGTTGCTCATCCATCTCCTATTATCCAATCCGACCATGTTAAAGTAACGAAGTCGTGCTTCGCATTCAGGCATTTTACAACTTAAGCCGCATTTCATGCATAAAGTACCCGTATAGAGTCTATTTGATTTTTATACATCGGAGCCCACACGAATCTAACACACATTAATCTAACCTGTATAACTATGTGACGCCATATTCAGCATATGTATATTCAAGCAACATTCAAGCGTTCACCATAACCGTCGTGGTCATCTTGTAACTAAATAAATAATAGTTTAAAAAAACTAAAAAAACACGCTTTCATAGAAAATGCAACTAAAAAAAAGAAAAAAAAATTTAATATATTTGGATTAAGAATAGTGTAATAAAATAAGAAATAAATGTATATTATTTAAAAAAGCGTGGGGTGCATCTGGTGTCAATAAAATGTTTATAACTATTGACACTATGCATGCACCCCACGCTTTTTTTGTATGTACATATATATTTAAACTTTTTAACTGGCGGTTGTTTTAGGGATCATAACTAGACCCCCTTTTTAAAAAAAAATTATTTGAAAACTCGACAACGGGTATAAAACCAATAGGTAGACTTTTCTTAGAAATCTGCCTATAAGAAAGCAAATGTGACAGAGTAATTAAAACATTAAAAATATCCCTAAGTAAAGTTTCATTTGACTATTACATTCTATAGGATTTTATTCACAAGAATAGAGCTTATCCGAAATCAGAACACGGCACTATATAGGTATGGTCTTTAGATCCTGAGATCGAGATGGACACTGTCTGCTACGTATGTTTGATACCTTTGGTATTTTAACAGTTTTCTAGTAAACCAATGTATTCATCTTAGTCATCCATTTACATACAGTTGACAACAGTAATAATAAAGATACGTATTATATTTTTAGCTTTTACTTTTTCCTCTCTTTCGTGACAAATCCAAACCAGCAATCTCAAAACACGTTCTGCATACCTTTCAAAGAATTCTAGTGGCCTTACTCGCAAGCAGTTAGTTTTAACCGTGTTTTGAAGGTGAACAGGGGCTAAGGCTACTTTCTCGATCTAAAATCTTATAACTTTTTAACTAATAATATGACCGGTAATATAATGAATATGACCTAATAATTTCCATTCACATCACTTGCCAATTATTTTCTATATAGGAGAGTACCCAATTTAAGGATTTCATCTCTATTAGCTTCCAACATAAAGACTAAAATCATTTGACACTTCTGCACATTACGATGCATACATAAGTCGGTCTGTACTGTGGCACATATAAGTCTGAAGCTGGTAATAATTATGACGTCACAAATAACTCTGAACTAGTACTAAGTTCATAGCGAATTGCTTAAGTGATTCAAAGTTTAGCGCTATTGTACTAATGTTCAATGCGGTTTCAGATGGGAGAATTGTGTTACATTTCTAGGATTTGTTTATGACTTAAAAGGGAAACAATGATAAAAGCAAAATTATTATCTTTGTGCAGTAAAATGTTGTGTATAAATTTAGTATATTGGTTTTATTTTACGTTAAAGTTATACCAACCAATATCACACACTTGGTTGAGGATTATTCACTCTATTGAGGCAGACGGCATATGCGCATATGACAGATGAATCCCTATTGAGCTATGCCGTTGGCTCTAGGCTTTACGTACATATATAAGTCTCCGGTCACACTCGTGTATTCCAAATTTAAAGCGTACCTGGGCATAGGAATTCCGTCTCCACGCTATAAATACAACCAATAAGATTTAGTCATTCCGGTAGCTTAGTTAATCCGTACAGGACGCGTTCGCAAATCCGCAAAGGACAGGACAATTATGACTGATGATTATGGCACAGATGAAAGAACTAAAATCTTATCGTATCTCTGAACAGGACCTATTGTTGAGGAGACACCTGGCTACTGCCGCCTTAATTCCTGGCTCTAAAACTCTTTTGTTGATACCAAGTAACAAGTAGCACATGGGTATTTTTAATAGAGTTTTATCGTCACTGCGAAGAGACCCTCATTCTCATTCGTTATGGACAAGGTTGGCACGAGACAATATCCACTGCTCAGTTTATAGACACATGAAATCGCTTATCATCAGGAGGGTGGTTTTCCTTGCATACGCATACTAAGTTGAAAAGATTCCTTCTGTTATTCTCCAGTTTTATTGTAAACTAGCTGACCCTACAGACGTTGTCCTGTCTTGAATATTAAATCCGAATTGGTATAATTTCAAGCGCTTCCTGTCAATCGCGCCAACTGTCAAACTACTGACAGTTATGTCAAAAGCGCTAAGGTTACATTAGAAAAGTTAATATGGTCGTTAAGTTTTCTTAAATTTTCTAATTTTCCGAGCAACTTTCTTAATTTTTTCTAATATTTAAAAATAAAAGAATGAGCGAAATCGGTTCAGCCGTTCACGCGTGATGCGCCAAGGGAAATAAGGATTTGTTTTTGTGTATATAGATGTCACATTTACAATAAAAAGGTCTGCTCTCATGTAATTAGTATGTACACGAACCAGTACCTGTGACGTCTAAATGGTTATCGGAATGCTATTACTTGATTGCATCGCTACCCTTAAATTGCTGACGAAGCTACCTGCTACGACTGTCTAGACTATAATGTATTTAACGGTATGTCTATGCATGTTCAATTCATGCGACGAAATCCAATTAAGGGAACGAATCTGAAGTGGTAACACGTCTACTGGAAAATATCACGTTAAAGATTTGTGTGCAAGCTTATGTTGTGACTGGCAGACTAGGCTCTAGGTGCATTCTGTATCTGCGGTGATGCGTATTTGTTTAATTAAGTTCTACTTGGACTTGTTTAATTAGGTTCTATAAAGACCTAATTACTTATCTAAAAGCCATTCGCTTTAAAATCAATATGGCTCCTTTGATCACTTTTACTTTAAAATATCGGTCAGTTTTCTAGATGACATACATAATAACCATATTCTATAGTTTAATTTATTAGTTGTGGTAATTAAACCTATCTACTCCTCTTTTTTATATTGTTTTTTTTTGTGTATATATAAAATGTATTTAAAGCTATTAATTTTTTACTTTCCATGATATAATTATGTATATATTGTATGGACAATTGAATTAACGCGATCCCGAAATAGGTATTATCCTCTTAATTGGCTGACGTTTCAATCACTTTTATTCCCGTATATATACATAATTATGTATTTGAAACATTAACATATATAAAACATGAACATAAATATTGAAGTAAACAAAATGAGAACAGATATTTAAACAAGCAAGTCGGTATTTTAATACAGGTATCCTAATATTTTTACCTTCACATAAATCACAAACTGAACCCGCCTTTATTCGTTCAGCGAACAATGTTAACAGAACTACAATAGACTGAATTTCTAAAGCCACCTAACTAGATCCGTCGTTACAACATTTTAGGATTATAAGATAAACAACTTTCATAACAGTTATACCGTGTATATTAATACAAGCGAAAATATTCTGAAGTCTAAAGGAGTATTAAGTGTTGTTTTAATACAAAGGGAGTATCTGATATCAAGAGACGACATCAAAATTCTGTTATACAGTAAGTCGTCACAAATTGAATAAACCTTCATTTGGTAAGTAAACCTGTAAAATCACTATTAAAACCACCACCTCAGAGCACTTAATGACCTACGGCCTCATTGAGCGCTGGCCTTAAGCCGCTGGGAAGGTTAACCCGGCGCCGAAACAGAAGAAAATAGGCCCGAGACGGTGGCATGACGTGTTCCGCGCGCGCCTTTCTAAACTGAACACGGCTCCTACTCACGACTGTGAGACTACCTGCTTTGTGGACAAGTGGTCAAGTCTGTCGGGGGTGCAGGGAGTTCCTTCCTAGGTTATACCTGAGCCCCCGGCCATAGACACCTGTGACGGAACACCGTGTGGTTTTAGTCGGTTCGATTCCGAGCACTCGGCGAAGTGGTACCCGAGGGGGTTTCCACACGAAAAAAAAAAATACCTGCTATACTTACGGCTTGACTAAAATAATAGTATTTCGCAAAACATTTAATTTTGAAGACTTGTCACACAGTAATTTATATTGCCGTTCATTTAATTTAATAAAGTACGCTACAATATTATTGTCTCATTGTTAGAGACATTAGGCTATATATCTTTGTAATTATTAAAATTATATTATTAATTTTCTTCGATAAGGGCCTCAAGTTTTAGGGTACCCGTCTTCAAAAGGAAAAGAAACCCTTAAAGTATTAATTCTTTTTCCGTCTGTCTATCGCATCGAATGCGTGAAGGTATCAAGTTGAAATTAACATCAAATATTTATGTCTGCGGTCCCTTGAAGCTGTAAATAATCAAGTTTTTAAATCAAGTAACTACATATAAGGATGGTGATTTAAGGACATGCTGATTTTAATCAAAACTTATAGGGTACTTCCCATTGACTGATTTTAGAACGGCAAAATTAAGTTTGCCATTCTGAAAATCGGTTAAAAATCTTCGAGAATCTATTCCCGAGATGGTCGAACAAACTATCTACATACAAGTTTGTACGGAACCCTCGGTGCACGAGCTAGACTCGCACGTCCCTGGGTTTTTTAAAGGGTTGGTAGCGCATGCATAATATTTCTGGTCCTAACCACTTTAGCCATTTGGACTGTATGATAGTTCAATAATTTAGAGGTATATACATACATATATAAATACTTGTGTTATAATTTTACAACGCCTGTCGATCGGAAAACGAATCTTACAAAAATTCTACCCTCTCAATACATACACATAAATAAAATTGAAGTGGCTATGTTATGTCAAAATAATGTTTTTTTTTAAGCTTATATTTATTATTTGCAGGATACCTAAAAATCTGTTTTGAAAATTATTGTCTGTCTGTCTGTTTGTTCCAGTAAATCTCCGGAACGGTTACACCGATTTCCACGGGACTTTCACTGGCAGATAGCTGGTGTTATAAAGAGTAACTTAGGCTACTTTTATTTTGGAAAAGAATAAGGGTACCGCGCCTAAATATATACACATGAGTGAAGCTGCGCGGGAACTGCGAGTCTAAATATAAAAACCGTGTAAGCTCCATCCAGTGCCCAAATCTTCACAATCCTCCTATTAACTTAGACGTCAGACGACCTCACATAAATCGACGCTCGGCCCTCAGCAGTTAACATAATATACGAGGACGGGTGCAAAGCTAACGTCGGTTTAAGCGCCATATAACCAGCGAAACGGTTTTATTCTTCTGCAACGACAAGTCGACACAAACACAGAAGAAATTGAAGTGACCGAAGACCTGTCTTACCTAAGGTCTGTATGCTTATATATATATATTATTTCCCTGTTACGACGTGGCGGTGAATGAACCGAAGAAAAGAGCTGATAATCATCGAACGGTTAAACAGATTTTCTTCAGTTATAGATGATAATACTCTCGATTAAGTTTATTTTTTTATGAGATACAGCGGGCAAACGAGCAGACAGGTCACCTGATGGTAAATGACTACGCCGCCCATGGACACCTGCAACTCAAGAGTCATAAGTGGAAGAGGGGGAGAGGAGGAGAAGGAAGGGTTAGGAAGGGTTAGGGCCTCCGGTAACCTTACTCACTCGGCGAAAAGCAATGCAATCATTTTATACAAAAAATCAAAATCAAAATCTGTCTGTCCGTTTAGGAGCTATGATGTCACACACGTTAAACTTATAACACCCCTCCTTATTGCGACGGGGATTTAAAAATCGACTCCAAATAATATTAGTTTGTTTCCAGAGCTCTTAACGATTTAAGCTTTTGGCGTTGCCAGTGTTTATATGTACGAGTATGCGCCGGTCACTGCTTGCCATTAATCGAGACCATACGTTAGTTTTCAAGCTCATATTATTGAGCTCAAATGATGTTACTATAGGCAGAAAGATATTATTATCTGCCAATACGCAACAATGTTAAAAAAAAAACAAATTTTGAAATATTTTCTTCAAATAGACATTTTATTCAATTAATTAGTTTATTACATTATAATTTTCATATTTTTTTTAAATAAAATTAACTTACTTTCTTTTCTAATATGTATTATTATGTACGCTTTTATCTTTTTAATACTACGCTCATTTTACATCTAGACAATTTATATCCAAGCAAAATTACATTTAGGCCAATATATTACAGGAGTACTTTAATAGCGGAAAAGTGGACTTACCATAGTTTAGAAGAAATGCGCACGGAATTGCTTCAGTTTTTTATGCAGACAATGTGAAAGATGCATGAACATAAACCATAACCTAATCTAACAAGAATTGATACGATTTAGATTTTTGTTATAGACTGATTTTTTTAAAGACAACTTCCGCATTAAGAATATTCCTGTATCATGGGCTTCACAAACACTTAGGCGTCCATTAGACGCTCACGCAAACGTCAATCATTACCAAAAATCATGATTGACGGATGTTCGTTGGTGACTGATGAAATAATATCGACATCAAAATCTCATCATGCAACCGTCAATCACTGCATTAGACAATAGGTTATTCGTCAATCACCGTTTTGATTGTTGCAAAACTGACAGTAAAACATACCGTGTAATGGACGCCTTAAACAACGTACAGAAAGAACACCCAGACTCGGGACAACTATTTGTAGATCATACAAATTGTTGTTCCGTGGGGGATTTGAACCCACAACCGACGACCACTTGAACCCTCACGCCATCTATGCAGTCATTTTTGCATTGTTTTAAATTCAGCTTTACACAATGAATACAGCAAATGCGCATTAAAAGCGAATAAAGGTATCTCCCCCAAGTGCCCCCAAGATGCGGTCTGCCCAAGACCGGGATAGTTGGCGCTCCTTGCAAGAGGCCTTCGTCCAGCAGTGGACGGCGATAGGCTGATGATTGATTGATTGATAGTAATTTTATAAATTAGAAACTTTTCAAGAGGAGAAAATATAAAAGGTAATAAAGAATATTTTAAATAGGGAAATAAATTTGATGTTTTTATCTTTTAATAATCCAATTGTTGTAAAGTTGGTAATTATTGATATCAACCAGTAATAAATTGTTTTCCTTTCTTGTGAAAATCAGACAGAAATGGAAACGAACCCGTAGCTAAATGGATAAAAATTACCTTAACTAAGGACGGAAGCCCGTCACTCACCCTCGGTTTGCCAACCTTCTGAGGTTACGATTCCAGCTGACAATCAGTTTGTCGCTAACTTAAAGATTATAAAACTAAACTAAACTCCCGAAATCATCTAAGTTTGATTACGTTTTTATGTGTGTGTATATTCGTATTACTGAACCGTTCGGGTGGGTTGACAAACCAGTGCGGGTTGAGTGCGGATTGAGGTACGAACATCATCGCGGTTACGGTTATTTAGTGAATGTCGCCGTTTATGACAATAGTTGTGAGGCTGTAGTTAACACAACTTACATTAAAATTACAAAACAGCCACAAATTTTGTAAGTACGTCTGCTGTGTAAAAAGACTTAAATTAGAAACGGGTGCTATAATTTTTTCTAAGAAATAAAACCAAAGGAAAGATATCTGGTGAACAATTTGCATTGGCTAAAGCAATAATTGGATTCCATTTTAACGATTCGCTCTTTCTTTGATCTATGTTATTAAAGATAATGAATTCTGTTCGCTCTTTGAAATGTTCTCGTAATTATGCCATAGTTCGAATTAAGCTTTTTGTGTTAAAGTTATGTATTATTAAATTTATGGTTTCCAGTTATATGGTTAGGGAGGTATTTCGCGGAGCACTTCGAACAATATTAAGCTTTTAATGCTTGCTTAGCTTCGTTAATGCCAAACTTATGTAGTTTTCGATCTTTGTGCTACCGTGGATTAGCATACTCTGATCCTGAACGCTCATAGTCGACATCTATGCACAGCTTTCACGTGTCTAGCAACAAAAATTAGGTTCTTCATTGCGTTTTAACAAGCATGTTTTGTGAGAAAAGTAGATATATCTTTTACAGTAAACTGTAAGGTTATCTAGGATGAATTATTTTCCTGTAAGTACTTGTTAATACAACTTTTTAGCTACTTACATCCTATTTTTTTGGTCAAATTATTGTCTTTTCCGTTTAAATTTTAATCCTAAAGTTGTTTTACATAACACCATATTTGTAGTTAGGTAAGTGTTAAACTATTGGTAGTTAGTTATTTTCAGAACAATATAAACTTGAAACAGATTTAGCAAAATTAATTTTAATTGCATTGCCTCCTAGAATCATCTCATCAAACGTGTCTCTAATATCTAGTACATTCTGAGAACTCCATAAGCATGTTATTGTATCATATATTTGTTGGTTGCAATAATTTAAGAGGATAACGACTATTTAGTTTTATATCTTTACAAATACAGGAAACACTTTAACTTTACAATAAAATTACATTATAAGAGGGAGAGCCATGTTTCAGCACGTGCCTATAGGCCGACATGACCGGAGTGATACCACGGCCTCACAGAAAACCGGCCGTGAAGCAATGATTGCATTGTGTTTCAGCGAGTGAGTGAGGTTACCGGAGGCCTAAGTATCCCTCCCTTCCTTCCCCTACTCCCACCTTAAAGGCCGTTAACGCTCTTGTGACTCTTGAGTTGCAGGTGTCCATTGGCGGCGGTAGTCATTTACTATCAGGTGACCTGCCTGCTCGTTTGCCGACTATCGCATAAAAATAAAATAACTTTAGAAATACATTTCATTCCAATACACATATCCAAAAGTTTTTCTGGTTATTACGGTGACCGTTTTCAATCATGATTATATTTATTAATCGAGACCTGGGTAGCAAAAAACAAATACTAGAGCGAAAAGATTATTAACAAAAAATAAAATAAAACTCACTGAAATAGGGCTGATATTATCCGTCAATGGGAAGAGGTAAAGGGAGAAAACTGAGCAAATTGGTCTACGCTGTAATTGACGTTGTAATATTTCAATATCGTACGTCAAGAAGTACATATACGTATGTGTATATATATATATATATATATATATATAATTATAGTATTTGTTTAACGATGTCAATATATCGTTATGTACCTTAATAGATTTATATGATTGAAATGTATATTAGCACCATTATTGTATTTTTTCTCCTTCTCTGATCGTACACTCAAGTGCTAATAAGACAAATGTGAACCACAAATTACCTATTCCTAACTGTATAGTCCATCTACAAGTTGCCTGTAAGAGATTGCAGACTGCGATAAGGCCGCCTATTGTACTGCTGTTTCTAATGTATTTCTATTTAATTGTATCCTATTTATGGTGTGCAGTAAAGAGTATCTATCTATCTATTTCCAGGCATGTGTGTGTTCGTTGTCCCTTTTCTACTTATGTAACACTTATCAAATCGAATCGAACCGAAGACAATCAATTATAAAGCATTTAAGGTGATTTGATGTTTATTCGTTGCAACCAAAAATATTGTTTCTCTAAAACTACAGTAAAGCAAGATTATCAAAGCATGTTTTCTATTTACACAGGCGTGATCGAACCCAAGGTTCAATATTTGAGAACATAAAGTAATATATTTTATGAATAAAACATGTGGTTCAATATCAACATAAATTGTTTTGTATAAACAGTTTATGTTTACTTGGTATTTTGATGCCATGAGCCTATTGTTTGGCGTAATTGCATACACATATTCAAGTAAGGTAAGGATTTGTTTACATGAAGACGGATAATTTCTGTTAAATTTTGACTGAAAATGTTTAGTGAACGAGTATTTTAGATAAAGAGAACAAGATAAAGAAGAATTAGCTCTTAGTTATGTTATAACCACTAAAGCAGCTATTGAAAATCAAAATCGTAAATCTCACATCTTTAATCTTTGAATAATCTTCATGATATTTAAATAGTAAAATTCAAACTCTGCATTTTTGAGTTTGTTAATTATAACATCATTTTCGTATTTATTAAAGACTATTTTTACCAGTGGCTTTTACCGCGTGGGCCTCATTTACCACGGTAAAGAGTGTTCTATGTGTTAATGCAGGTTATAAACTAATTGTGTGCCAAATTTCATTTATTTTTGCGTGAAAAGTCACAGACATCCATCCATCCTCAAACTATTGCATTTTTTTTTTTATTTGAAAACTTTATGCACAATGTGTACAGAGGCGGACTTAATGCCAAAAACATTCTCTGTCAGTCTACCTTAGGGTGATGTAGAAATTAATGAAGTAGGTGCATTATAAGGTGAGGTAAGAATGAGTGAAATAAGAAAAAAAAAGACAAATAAATTAATATATACTTAGATACATACATACAAGAATATTTAAATATAAGTATAAATATTATAAATACAAAAATTATAATATTAGTAAGATAAGATGGATGATTTTAGTCTTATTTGTATTTGGGTATCCCTGACCCATTGCAGGCCCGACGGAGTCCGTTATCATAGGGTGAAGCGATCTATCCTATTCATGTCAGACGCCATTCTGGATTGTTGAATGTTCATTTTCGTTTTCCTTTTAAGGTCAAACTACAGTACTGTTGGCGGTCAATAGAGTTATGACCTGGGTAATTAGTTTGTGAGCGTCTTGGAATTCTCTGTTTTCGGTCAGCTGTGCAAGGTTAGTTGACAAAATTTTGTGGACTCAGTCATGTGGATTGTAAAATGAGTCTTAGTGACTAATACGAAAACGGCAATACTATTCTTACTTATTCTTACTATATATTCTATTCTTTAATCTATATTATCGATTTTGGCTATCCAAAAGTCGCCTGTAAGAGATCGCTCTTAGCGATAAAACCATATATTGCACATATTTACACTATTCTATTCCATATTCTTATGCGAAGTTATTCAACGGAAGAACGTATGTAGAATCTAAAAGGTTTACATAGGGGTGTAGAATTGTGTATTTTTGTTAAGAAAACAACACTTTGAAATACTAATCTTGATATTCGTAGATTCTTTATTGTACACCTTAATTAAGGTACAGTTGAGTTAACAAAAATAATTATTTTACAAATCAGAGAACAATAGGCGGTCTTATCGCTAAAAGAGATTTCTATCCGACAACCTTAGGATGGAGATAATAACAAAATTAATTAATAAAAACATAGTAGTTGATGGCATTATACCTATATGAAGCTAGTCGATTTATATTATTTGTTTTATTCAAAACCTTATCATCGATAGTGGATTTCACCAACGATGTATCGAATGATACCTAAAATCGTTTAGAGCTGTTTTCTGTAAACAGGCCTTACAGCCATAAACGCGAAAATAAACTTGTTATATCGGTGCCTATATATTTAAAGCACGCAATCATATAGGTAAAGCTATTTCTGAAATCTCATAGCCTTTTATATGCTCAGCATTATCTCTAAGGTTTTATCTTTAAGGTTCTACGAGGTTAAAAGTAATACAGTATGAAATAGACGTAAATTTTTATAGGCGTATACTTCTAAGCGTTGTAACATTGAAAATGTTAACAATATTCCGTTCCTAAAGGTAGAATTGGTTTATTGGAGAAATAGGGTGTAATGTCCTTCAAACATAAAAGGAGGATCCCTCAATCAGATTAGGCGATAATGCTTGACCGGCTGCGGCCCAACTGTTGTTATTGGAAAATTTATATAAATAAATCAACATGAACACTTTTTTGCGCAATGCAGGATCTTTTGTTACGAAATTGTTCGGCTTATATCCGTTAGATGACGCTGAGGTAATTAATGGCTAATTAATGTGAATTGCAAAGCGACTCAGGCAAAGCGATAGGAAGGGTAATGATTTTAGCAGTCTATGTATGTTTTTATAAACGTGTATTCCACCGTAGCGTCTAAACTACGGAACTGATTTTGATGAATGAGGTGAGGACTATTGAACAACCATCGCAAATTGCATAACGTGTGTGAAGTACGATACAAGCGCGCGCACTGCATTCAACTAAACTATCGCCCGACTGTCTAACGATTGCACAGTCACTACGGCGAAGTACATGTATGCGCGTACTTAATAACTTACATAACATAATTTTAAAAAGTCGGTCGATTGTCAAGATGTTTGGGGATTACTGCAACCAGTTTTAGAAACCATATTCTGTGTGCTCCTGGCTTACACGCGTGATTCTAAACTTATAGATCGGAGTACTGCGCACCCTAAGATTGAACAATCGACCGATAGATTAATCACGATCATCAGACGATAACGCCCAAATCATTGTCCGATTAATGCCCGTTTAACCGAACCAGTACACGGTAGCTCTTACCATAATACGTATTTGGTAATTTTATCAAAACTAGATGCAATTAATGCAAGAACTTGCGACTCGCCCCAGCTTTGCACGGGTGTAATGTAGATACTAATGTGGTGAACAAATTAACACAAAACAAAATAAAACTATACGTATAAACCTTCCTCTTGAATCGCTCTATCTATTGGTGAAAACCGAATTAAAATCCGTTGGGTAGTTTAAAAGTTCTAAGCGTACAAACGACAGAAGCGACTTTGTTTAATACTACGTAGAAATATCTCTCAAATTTGATATTACTAGAAAAAGTTACTGCAGAAAAGGATTTAAAATTTAATCCTGGTATAAAATATATTTCTCTCCGTAAGTCACGAAAGAAGAACACGCCTCCACAGGAAGACGATATTACGTAACGATCGATGGAATCCAGCTTTAAGTTATTCGTGGACTTACCGAGAGGCGAGTCTTATACGTACTAAGTATACGAACGGCTTTGCAAAAATGGCTTAGTTTAGAACGTAGAGAAAGTAAATTTACTATGTATGAGACTTTGACTATAAGATTCACTGTGAGTGCGAGGTACTTGCAAGATATATTATTGAATATGCTTAGAGAAAAATACTTACATTTATGTTTGAATAGTTTAAAGCTCTTGAAAAAATTAAATTATAGAGTTATCAAACTATACTTTTAAGGAATTATTCTCGTGGGAGAGCCATGCTTCGGCACGTATGGACCGGCTCTATCAGAGTGATACCACGGCCTCACAGAAAACCGGCAGTGAAGCATTGCTTGCATTGCTTTTCGCCGAGTGAGTGAGGTTATCGGATGCTCTAACCCTTTCCTCCCCCCCCCCTCCCCCTCTTCCACCCTTCCTCTACTCCCACCTTAAAGGCCGGCAACGCACTTGTGACTCTTGCAGGTGCCCATGGGCTTCGGTAGTCTTTTACCATCAAGTGACCCGTCTGTTCGTTTGCCTCCTATACCACAAAAAAAAAGTAGTTAATATAATTATTATAAGCGCTACCCAGTCACACTTCAAATAGATGAGTGGGTAGCGCTATTTGTGGTTTTAAAGTCGGTTTAATTATTTTTTTAATATTTATATAAGACACTTAGTCAAATTTTTATTCTTTCAGTTTATGATGACAAATTAAACCATGTGTTGCTCTGTAAATCAAAGTTCTTTTATTTTAACCTTCACACTAATTACATACCTAATTACATTATCGTAATGTTACAAACATTACCTGGAAATAAAAAAAACGACATTTAAAGTTTATTATAATATTTTTCTAATATTTCCATCACTCGAATGACAGCTACATGGAGTAAAAACAATAACCAAAAAGTCAAGTAATAGACATTCTTCAGTAGCTGGCCATCTATCAAGCCAACTGAGACGACACATCTTAAAGAAATCCTAGATACATCTAGGTATTCCTTTACGTTTATTTAAAAGACAACTCCCGCATTAGGAAGTTCTGTGTCGCGGGGGCTTCACTAACATTGAAACAACGGACACAAAGAACACCCAGACTCGTGACAACTATTTGTGAATTTTTGTCCCGTGTGGGATTTGAACCCACAACAAAATTCAGCGCGGCGTAATGGTGAGGTGAGCACTTAAACCATTGCGCCATCCGTACAGTCAAATTGTATTGTGTGCTGTCAGTTTTTATAAGATTAGATAGGATACGTCCACAATTTGGATGCAGTATACAGCTCTTATCGCATTTACATATTTATATTGCTTGCGAATATAAACGTGTTCCTATTAAACTAAAAACTCATTTGGCTATTCTGAATGCACTTTCTTAGGAGGCTGTTTAAGATATGAAAATTCGGGCCCGCAGCAGGGCTGCAGAGGTACATTTTTTTTTGTTGAAAATCTGCCTCCCCAGTCCTCCCTTTTGGGGGAATCTTCACGAACTTAACCTTCATTTATGTCGTGTTGATTTGTCATCCAAGTTTGAAAGCAATCGGTGCATAATTGCGACCTCTATCTAGATCTTTCACAGTCACTGCCAATCCTATAATAGGCAGTGGTCAAGTGTCCTTTTATAAAAAAACGTTGCCAGTGAAGTCTACAAAGGATTTTCATTGAGTTTCTGTTGCCATGTTTTTTACTCATATGTGTTACTTATTGTTAAAAATTTCATAAGTGAAGCCATTTAGAAAAGTAAATATTTCAGGAAGTCAAACATTGTGTTTATTTAATCTATAATAATTATATTTATTTAATTAATAATAAATTAATATAAAATATTTATTTAATCCTCGTTTTTATGGAAATTCTGCCGAGAAAACCTTACTTAGATTTAGTGCACCTATTTATCCATTTCAGCATCACCCTAAAGTAAACTATAGCTATGGTATTAAGTCAAAATTGTACATTTTTAAGCATACAGTGTTAATAAAAATAAAATAAATAATAAAATATTGTTGCTTTTGATAAAAAAAGAATATATATATTTTATTCACTTTAATCAAGCTAATTGTACAATCAATATAGTTTAGACTTGAGGCGCTCTGTTAAATATAATAATCTACTGAATAAATTTCATTATTTTAGCTTCTTAATAGTTTCTGTTACTACAGTTGTTACCAATAATTTCTGCTTCATGGACTAATAAAAGCACTATCCTGTGAGAAATTCCTATTAAGAGACGTCGGGTCCTTGAAACTAAAGTCCTAAATGCTGAACTATCGAATGTCTTAACAAACTGCCAACGGCACCGTATTCATAATTCTATATTACACAGGTCAATTTGATAACTACATAACGGCACTTTGCCTTACGTAGTCACCGTAGTTTAAAATTTCTTGACATCGCGGCATCGTTTAGATTAGATTTAATTTCCCAATCTTCAGGACATACTGCTGTGGCATACCTAACATGTATGTATAGATTCTCTTTTTATGATGTATAGAGTCTCTAAACATACATGTTGCTTATAACTCACTTGCTTGTTTTCTACATTTTGTTGTTTGCTGGTTGCTGCAGTGCCGATCATGATGGATCCGAATAGTCCCATGGTGGAGATGATGATGATTGCTAGGTATGAGAAAACTACATCTTTGTAGTTTTGTTTAATATTTGGTTTAAACTGCCTAAATTTTGATCACGGCTAGTCTATGTAGGAATACAAACCTCATACATTTGGTTTCGATATTTTACGTACGTGCTCTTGGTATATCGATACATTACAATACTTACACATTGATGTCTGATGTATGAGCTACTCGGCACGTGCAAAAGTTGTCTTTTTCACTTATAAAAGTGTCGTCCAATTTTGTAGTTTTGTAAGAACATACTACAAGAAGTGTAGATCGTGTTTTTAATAGTGTAGTTTATTACAAACCCATAGTAGTGGTATTTGAAGTCTAACCAGCTAGGCCAGATACTGGCTGATAGCTCGGGGATTCAAAGCTCCCAACAGTGAAGTTAGGGTTGATACCAGCAAGTTGCTAGAGTAAATAGTGTTTCAATACCGTAGTTTTGGTAGAGTTTATATTAATTTGGGAAAATGTAAACTAGACGTTCGTTAATGTTTCTTTACCATTACGTGAGAAGTTTAATAATTGGGAATAAGTTACGAAATGGTATATTTTGTAAGCTCTGTAGTGATTTTTTTTTTACTTTAGTGCAATATTATTACAAGCAACAAATGGTAGGAGGATTTTTTTATTTTGTTTCAGTACATGTTTTAAACTAAATGATGAAATAAGTCATTGGAAATGAATTCTTTTATGTCTTTGAGTTTTAGGTTTAGACTTATATTATTGTCAGTGATTGATGCTGATTTGTCCAAGTGTTCATACGGTTAGTTACATAATGAGTTGCGTTTTCCACTCCTATGCAGGAGTTTATTTCCCCACGTGCTAGAAAAGCATCAGCCTTACCTACTCTACAGAGTTTTACCCTCACAGTAGCCCTATGACACCAAAGGGCTTAGAAGTATCAACAAGTTTATATTCCTAAGTGTATCGTTAGGTGACTAAATTAGTTAATATGAGTTAGTTTCGTAAGGGTCGTCTCTAAAGTTTCATGCTAATAGATGTAAGCAAATGATGAATTATGGATTCTTAAGGGTATCTTGTAATTTCTTGAAGATTTTTGACATTGAGAGATTGATAAAAGCTGATAAGGTTTTCGTAGAAATGTTAGTTGTTTCGCCTATTGACCTCTAAAGTTTAATTGAAAGGCTGTCTGAAATATTTATTTAGGTGATAAGCAAGTAGCCCATAATACTTTTCGGTTCTTAGTATTTTACAATGTGGTATACAAGTAACCGAAAATTTATCTCTCTATTATAAAATAAACTTTTGCTAAGAGGTAAAATGAAATGCTATGAAATCCAGTTGAGTTTGGCCACTTCCGACTGTTTTACGGACGGAATTCTAAATTTCTGCTTTTGAAGTTTTCTTTGATATTCTAAAACGGTTATTAAATGCATTTATCAAAGTTAATTAAACCTAGAGCGGTTGGAAGCAATTGTTTCTAATGTTTTGCTAGTTGAATCAACTCGTAGGTCCTTTTAATGTTGTTGTGCGTATTAATATACGTATACCATAAAAATAAAAATAAAAGTATTATATTTTTATCGTTAACCCCGACGTAAAAACGACGGGTTTTATACGTTTTAAATGTGTATCTGCGTATATGTGTATTTCTGTGTCTGGCTGTGGACTGATTTGGATTTGTTTTTTTTTTTTGTTTGAAAGGAAAGGTGACTTGATTGAGAGTGTTCTTGGCTATAATTCAAGATAATATTTTCAGCCGTTCGAAGATCATCAGCTTCTTTCTATTTGTTGAATGGATTTTCAATCCGAGGGTATTTTATTTTAATGTTGTACTTCTGTGTGTACATGATATGTTAATGTATTTATATAGGTATCGTAGCACATTATATATATTGCTTGTAAAGGTATTAAGTTGGTATTCTATAAAACCATTTGTCATTTTTTTAAATATATTGTAGTTTGAGGTGTTTATTAAAGGCTATACGATTTTACTCAGGTTTGTATTTCGGGGATGCCCGACTACTGACAGTTACTAAAGACAGGGTTGTACGCCTGACGCCGTCGCGGCAGGACGATTCACTCCTTGAAAAAGCGCCCCCGTCGGGTCCGAAACTAGTCGGGCATCCCCGAAATACCAACGTGACTAAAACCGTATAGCCTTTAATAAATATGAATACCACTCACGAAAGTTTTTATTAGTTTAAGGTGTGTATCTGTGTATGTGTACATGTGTCTGCCTTCAGTTTTCTATCTTTAAAAGGTAACTTGATTGAGACTGCTCTTAGCTATAAAATAAAAAAAAAAATTAAAAGTTGAAGATCATGAGCAATTTTCTAATCTTGAAGGGATTTTTGACTCGGAAGTTTATTTTTTAATTTATACTTGTTCTCTTTGATGACAGTTATATAATCAAAGCTGGTTCTCATAATTTTCTAAAGCTGCCTGGTAAATAGTTATTTGAACAATGTTTTTTAAACTATTTTTTTTTGGTTTTCAGTTCCTTGCTTCTTTTATCGGTTTATTTTTTTGTTAAAAAGTTTTTATTGTGTATATTTTTTATACTACTAAATTAGTTAATATTCAAAAGACTCGCTTAATAGTGAACCTCTATCAGTGCCTATAACGTCACATTAGTGGTGTCACTCATGAGCACGGTCATGAAATTTACATGACCTTCCTCACCAGCCCACCTTCCGTAAGGTGGAGATAGTACTAGATAGACTAAAGATCGCGTCGTGATCGAATTTCGACCATGGGTTTTTCATTGGCCAGTATAACTTGAGCTGTTATTATATAGTCTTACTTACCATGACAGGTAATCACATATACGGGACGCGCGTAATTTCATTAAGCCGTGTTCACGTAATTTTTAAAGTTGTAAGTCGTATTGTTTAAAAATTTTAGATTTCTGCACTTCTCGTATATATAAACTGTAAATATTCCAAAATTCACGTTACTACGTTGGCGAAATTTTCTTAAAAAGGGGTTCAAAGAATTCTCTTCACGTATTAATACAATGATAAGTTGCGTGCATCAATTCGAGTAGAAACTGAGATGAACTGTTGGCATAACTCCAAAAAGTCTCAAATACCTAGGTCATGAATAAATATTTACCACCATATACTTTTTTTCTCTTGTATTATTTGAGCGTGAATGCGTAAGCTGCACTAAATAACGTGTCAGCTCGCACTGTAACGTCCCGCAGGACCACATAACTTCTCAACTGATTTCCTGTAGGTATTCATACGAATTACTGGTTTATTGATTATTGTATAACTAAGTTAGAAATAAGTTGATTCTATGATTTCTTTGGTAAATCTTATTGGTGAAAGTTTTAGTAATGTAATCAGAAAATATACATACATATGTTAACGCTATCTAATGCCGGGGGATTTGCTCGGATCCTGGTATCAAAGAAATGCTAAACATCTGGCCTGTTGGTCTAGTGGTTAGTAATCCTGACTGCTGAGCCAGAGCTCGTGTTCCCACTCAGGATTAATAATTGTGTGATGATCATGATCATTTGTTCGTTGTCTATGTGTAATTTATCTATAACTTAATATGTATGAATTTAGAAATACATAAGTATTTTTATCAGCAGTCTGGTTATCATAGCACATTCTCTAGTTTGGGATCAGACGGCCGTGTGTAAGATGTATCAAGTTATTATTATTATCTCTATTTGTATTGTACAGTGGAGGTGGTTGTTTTTTCGGACGGTCACAAAAAAGAAAATCAATTTAACTACGACTGAGCCTATAATTTTTTTACTAGGGCAGTGATACTTCCTAAAGATGTTAATATCAAAATTAAAGGGGCCAACATTGTACAACATGAAATGTGAGCCCACGTAAAAAAATTGCATAGTATTTACTGCTCTTTTTATTTAAAATATTATTCTTTATTTTTGTCTATTACTAGGGCTAATTAAAATTGATCGGTCTTTCCTTTAATCATTAATGCCTGTTTGCAGCAGAGGAGACTAGGTGCGAATTATGTCCCTGTTTAATGATAGCCTTAGGTTTACCGGTATCGAGAAAACGATTTTATTATCTATCTTGGTACATGAGTATTGAATTTAAATGAGGTTACGGTTAAAGAATGTTCATTCAACGTGACGTTTAGACGTGATTTTTGGCTGTATCTGCACCGCAAAATTAGATTCTTATCACTTATTATTAACATTCAAATTATACCGTTCCTGGCCGACCGCCAACCGCACCCACGCTGCGGTCTTCTGTACTGTCGATCGTAGATGTTAGTAATATAATCAGTCATAAGACAAACTACAATAGAGATGTCATGAATGTGGACATAGTCCTCTGTCCGAGCCCTCAGGATGTTTAACCTCTCATTATTCTCTTAGTACACTCTCTCCGTATTCAACAAGAAGATAAAAAAATACAGGCCCCAAAATGGGATTAGCATTTATTTAATGCTACTATCACACGATTGATAGGAAAGTCCATTCACCAAAACCTTTACAATAGTAAGTATTTAAGATATTTTCTTTTACAAAGACCCCATCTGAATAATTCAGACAGTGTCTTTAGGAATTAATTTCTGGATGCCGTTCCTCGGTATAAATTTTTTAGATTAAATCGTTCTTGAACAATGGGAACTTTTTTAATAAAAGCCTCAACGACAGGTGGAGGCCGTGGTTGATTTATTGACTTTTCAAATTTACTATGAAAAATGTCCAATCCACCGTATACTAATGCGTGAAGAATTAATATTGACTTTGGAAGTTGGGAGGAAATGACCGTGTGGCAGCAGGATAAAACAAATTATTCATTTTATTCTAGAAAAGAGAAGTGACTTCTTATTATAAAGGGAGTGCTAATAATTTAGGTAAATACCCTATGCACTTATTCATCAATATTTTCTTGATGAATAAGTGCTATATTTTGTATTTATTTATAGGTTTAGCGTTCTTAGTAAGTAGGGATAAAAATTATTATTTATATAAATTAAGCAGTTTTCATTGCCTTGCCAAATTAGATAAGTAGGTAACTTTTAAACTTTCGCGTTCCATGATATAACGTTAGACAGCAGCTAAAAGGTATGTAAAATTGCCCATGAGTAATTAGATAAGAAGCGCTAATTAGATAAGAAGCTTGCTACCTGGTGCTCATATATACATATCGGACATATCGATGGTATTCATTGCAATGCCGACGACTGCACTGAAGCCACCCAATATTCAGGTCCTCATTGATATTTATCCTCCAAAACAATATTCAGTCACAGTTTAAGAAAATAACAAAAATAAATATATGAAATTGAGACTGATATAAGAGCAGTGTCTGACTACCGAAGACTAAGTTTAGCTAGTACATTGGCTTCACAATTTCAAAATAACTTCCTTCCATCTCGAAAAGTGTTAGGATTCTTATCCTTTTCCTTGGCGTCGAGATCTCAAAAGGTGTTCGGTTCCTTATTCACTTGGATGATAAGGTTAAGTTGGCGTCTAAAAGTTTGTGCTCAAGAAATAAACAGTGCTTTACAAATCGCAAGTTCGAATATAGAGTAGGTACTCTTGTATACTTCTGGGTGGATAACCAGTAATTCAGCTGCTGCTTTTGAATCGGGTCCAAGATGCATGTGGTCTAGAACATCTTTTCTTTAGAAGAGATTTTACTTCTTACTTTCTCAAAATTTATTAGATTTGCCAAAAAATACTTATTCAGCTTAGTGAAGCCTACTGATGGATTTGGTACGGAAGGCACCGACAGAATCCACTGTTCGGTCCTTTGCAAATTTAAACGTCTATCAGTAGCAAACAATTTACATTTTTGTATGTACTTGCTGTTAGTCCTAGTTTACAGGAAACATAGTTGTGGGTATCACGGTCACTAAATTAATGTTGATAATTTAAATTTAAATTTAATTTTTGAGGCATCACTAAATTAGTGATGCCTCAAAAATTAACTTTTTTTGTTGTAAATGTTTTATACCAAAAAATAATAACTTTTAATCGAAATACAGACAAGTTTATAATCTTCTGAGACATGTATACTTTTAACTGGACTTCCTGACATTTTTTTTTTCCCCAACAGAGTGTCGAACTCAATAGAATTTACTAATCAGTGAACCTCTGACAGAATAACATTTGTTCATTCGTGAGTTCGGGGTTTTCAAGATATCTACGTGTGTACATCCTTAAATCTTTAGATAAACTTCTTTTGATATTATGAATAGCAACAGAAGTTTAACAATAACGACTTGTTTTAAATTAATTACGAGTCGAAAGCTAATAAGCCCAGAGGCACACTGACATTATAAAATCACTATGCTGATGGATTTACTGGCAACCAACAGCCAAAGGTCAGTTGAGTATTGCTGCTTTGTCGGATAGTAAGTTGGTTTTGGTAAATCACAAAGAGCGGGTTGTTTCCCAAAAATTACACTTCATGGAGGCGTCGCTGAGCTCTCATCAAATTTATAATATATTAAGTAATGTTACCAATGTATTGAGTATATGTATGAATACATGTAATATTACAAATATATTAGATTTATTGTAATGTCTGCCGCTATTTTTGAATTCCTAGGTTTTCAGCGGCATTATTTGAAAATATTCAAGGTATATTTCATCGCACCTAGCACTTGTTGAACGTTTTTATTCAAATAAAATTCTATGCACGGATTTTATTTCCAAACCCGGTACAATTTAATATGAGAGTATCTGCCTTAGCATACTCGACGCAGTTGCATGTGAATTTAGATTATATAACAGTTAGATTAAAGTCCTTACTACATTTGAAGAAACATGTTATTTTTCGATCAGATCGAGTTAATCGTTAAGCTAGTTACCTGTTCCAATACGTAGATCCTATGGAGAACAACAGGTAAGAAACCACAAGCGCAAACTAAATGCAAGGACAATGTAACATATTGTTCTAAAATATGAACAGTCACGCAAAATTACTACATTCCTACATTACTTATTACATCCAGACTACCAAGTCCGAAGATGACTAGCCCCGACCAATGGCAGTCGTTCACGAGCACTACGCGCGCGCCCGTCGTCGTCGAGCTCAACCATATTTTAATAATAATAATAATGTTTATATTATTTCTCATACCTTTATAAATAGCACAAATTGAGACAACCCTAGTAAGTTATTAAATGTATATAATGATATCTATGAAAAAAATGGTCTTAAATTTAAAGCAAACGTGCTCAGACTGTTTCAAAATAAATAGTTTCTACTGGTATGACATATATTATTAGTTATTACACTACCAACAATTAACTTCTTACAAACATATCTTCTTATCAAATTCATATTCAGAAGTGTTTTTACCTGATTATCATCGGTATACGGCGAGATTCATTATTATTCACGACTTTCTCTTTTAAATATTAAGCTCTAAAGCGATCTACGTAAAAAGAAGGGACAAAACAAATTTATTTTAATTCTTCAATTTCACTTGTTCAGGGTTACTAGTGATACAGCGAGGCCAGCCGATTTGAAATAAGTATTTGAATCTGTTTTAGATAGATTTCAAATATAAGTTTGATTCGTCAAACCAAAACTTTGGTATCCTGCCAAATGTTATATATATACATAAAATATTGTCTTTAATTGGAATTAAAATGAAATGCCCGTTTTTAATTTTATTGAAAGCCCTAAAAGGGATGGAAAAAAACAATTTAGAACCCTTTTTCTTTTTGATCCGTCTGAACTGAGACGGGTCGTCACCTAATTGGTGTTAACGGCGCGGTTATATGTTGGACAAAACTGACTAAAAAGACACGGTTTTCTGACACGATCATATTGTCAGGGCCTCAGATGTAACCTAGAAATAAAGAAATTTATGAGAATACCAGGCCTACTAATCCAAGCTTGAGTGTAACCAAGTCGATTGCCCTAAATATGATGCAACGGTTGAGTTTGTGGCGACTTCCACATACAGTGAAAACATACTCCAACATCATCTAGCGAAGACAAGCTGAAATGCGAAGTAACTACTGATCCTGCATCGCGCTATGAGAGTTCTTGCGCCGATTAGTATATATACAACTTCCCAACATCAAACGTTGGGCCGCGGTCCGCCAGGCATAATCACCTAGCCTGATCGGAGGATCCTCCCTTTGTGTTGGAGGGACATAACACCCCGTTCCTCCACAAGTTCATTGAATATACGAGAAATTGCTTAATATGGAAACAATATTTGTATGCTTTTCCGATTACCGATGGATCCGATTTCGATACCATTTGTGAATAAAACTATTAAAAAAAAGTTTAAGTAAAAGTAAAGACATTCTAACCCTTTCAACATGAGAAGTTTTAGTCCTAGTTAGGTATTTAGTAGATATATATGACATGTATTTTATTTATCGGTAAAGTAGACCGCAGCCATGCCAGTCATAAACAAATTTATGGAGCAATACATTAGAAATAAACATACATTATCACGGACATACTTTAACCTTAGATGGTTATACATGCCCAATATATTACACAAAATGAAGAATTTTCATCCCTTATCTCTTAATCTGCACCCATTGTGTCTCGACCCCATGACGAGCTAAAAAGTTGAATTTGTGCGTCATGACCCGGCGCGATGACTAGCGTATCGAGACCAATGCTTCTGAATTCTTTGCTGCCTCATTAGAACGATGACCACTGTTCTTGTACTTCACATTAATATTATTTTGCTGAAGAACCGAAACACAGCAAAAATATAATTGCAAAACATGGGTGAAGATCTTGTTTATAGAACTTACGGAAACAAGTGGCTAAGAAATGTGTACATTTATGGTCCGTGCTAGCAATTAAACAAAATTTCAAAATATTAATAATAACTTGAGACACCTCACACATGGACATCGGATCCCAAACTGAGCAGAGTCTGTGCCATGGTAACCAGACTGCTGATAAACATACTTAGATACATTATAGATAAATTACAACCAGACACAGATAAAATTATCGTGCTCATCAGACAATTAGTCCTGGATGGTAATCGCACCCGCGACCTCTGGCTCACCCGTTTTGTAATATTACTACCAATATTTTACTTCCTATATTTATACCCCAAGTAGGCAGTTTTAAGCGCTGGTAGCATAATAGGTAAAGCGTCGTAAATGCGATCAAGTGGTTACGTGTTTATAAACTTCCGACGCGACGTTAGCCAGTAAAGGTATTTAGCCAAGTTTGAGGGTTAAAAAGAACAATGGTATTTGTAACCAAACATGTATACTAAAAAATATAAATAACTTGACATTGGTTAGCCGACTTCACCCAAAAATGGATTTGCCTTAAAGTCTACGATTCAACTATTTTTTTAAATATCTTTCTTTAAATTTGAAATTTTTATGATATTAGCTCAGTAAGAGATCGGTTTGTATACGATAATCAAACATGCCCGGCTAGCTCAGTCGGTAGAGCATGAGACTCTTAATCTCAGGGTCGTGGGTTCGAGCCCCACGTTGGGCGCATTCTTTTTATTCAAATTTCAGCTTTAAAGTCGTTCCTATAACTTGGCGTAATTACCTATTTGCTATTTTATGTTGAACATTTTAGTTTTAACATTTTAAATATATCATAGTTGTGTCGGTGGCTTAAAGCGTAAATTTGTAGGCGTGAATATTTTTTACTGCCTGAGAATTTTCGAAGTAATAATCAGTTGTGTGGTTAGATCTATCAATATATGACATAAGATTCGTCACCTCTTTTATGGGACCTTAATGCAATATAATCTGGATTTAAATTGTGTTAATCAATTCCTAAATAACCTGGGGAAATGTGGATGTTATACACTTCTGCCTACCTTAATCATAACAATCAAAATCAATTTCATTTTTTACATGCCTTAAATTTTAGGTCTGATAATGTTCACAAAATTCTATTTAAAAGATTTTCCATTCTCAGCCACGGGGATAGTGTCAAATACCTTATTCTGTAGTCCTCGTAGAGGGCAAAAAAGCGAAAACTACTAAATTTATTTTTGTGCAACACATTTTTAACGACCATGTTTTCAAAATAACCTATTCACTAATTTATAAAGGCGTTAATTGTAGTAAAAAAGGGTGCGCCCAACGTGGGGCTCGAACCCACGACCCTGAGATTAAGAGTCTCATGCTCTACCGACTGAGCTAGCCGGGCATGACTAACATCGTGAAAGTTGTTGATCTGTTACTGTGTTACGAGACCAATACAGGCTGAATTTTACTTACTTGACCTTAATTTGCTTACTACCTAATTTGATGTTAGATTACTTGCATTTTTGCGTTTCTTTTTTCTTATTTGTTAGAAAGATCTTATAAACACATCAACGATGATTTTAGCGACTTGCATATACCACTAATGTATTTTTTTTAAAGAGAAATGCTTGGTGGCAACATAGGCTAAAGCCGTTCAATCTCAGTAGCTGATCGCGTGGATTCAAGGAACGACACGAATTCAAACTCAGCCTGTCGATAACAAACTGTTCCAGGTGCCAATAGGTAAAAAAACGAACGGATTATTTAAAGGTAAGTAACAATCTATTTTTACCTTACTCCAACTAGTAGAAATAGTTGAAGAATGTATTAAATAGAAGTTGATTTGTCTACGTAAATAATTTTAATAAAGCTGATATTTTTAGGCACCAAGTTTCTTTTTTGTTGTGTTCTGTTGTTTGATGGGGTTACCGATCTATAAGTCTAAGAATTCTATATTAATGTTTAATACTTCTATAAATTCTATACAATCCTATAAACACTACTAACTAAGTCACACACATACCTACTTGTGTTAGGAGACGACAGAATCACTTCGCGGTCGGTAGTGTACTGGGTGCGGTTCACACCTGTAACCGATCGATCGTAAGTCCGCCGTAAGTTGAATATTAAAATGTTATTGCCACTGAATAGTGAAACATCATCCTCCGCACCTTTTCCTAACTATGTTGTCCCAAACTTCTATATTTTACGTGAAGCAACTGTCATCAGACCTCCATAGCCCAAGTACTAGGCGATATCGAAATTCTGTAGTTAGATCAGGTTGTCGGACTTTTTAGGGCTCCAATTACCCGTAACGAATGTCACAGATGTTCGTATGGCAACCGGGACCGACGGCTTAACGTGCTCGCCGAGGCACGGAGGGGTCTCAATGTGTTAAAAATGGTCACCCAACCTAAGACTGATTTGGCTAGTATTACTTAACTTTGTAATGTACTAACCTACTCGGTTATCACTTAGCCACGAGCCCCTATTTTAATCACAATTCAAAGCAACAAAAGTTGTTAATGAGTCCTTAACTAAGAACAGATCAGCACCAAACATTATGTTATAGCATTAAAAGTTTTGCTTTTACGTAAATTTCGTAATCCCTCAAGTTTTACTACCGACGTGTACCATCCTTTTCTGACGCGTGTGTCGGTCTCTTTTTTCAATAAATGAAGGCAAATTAGTTAAGTGAGATTATTGGCTGAAAGTTTTGGCTTCATCTCTGGTTATGACATTCATGACATCCGCCAAAAATCTATATTTCTTCATATTGGCTTGTTTTATTTTTATTTCCACGAATTTGGATGTTGATTGGCAATATGTTACGCTAGATGGAATCTTGTGACGTATGTTTGTAATTTAACTTGGATATTGCTAGGAGTAGTCGAAAATGTGTGTCAGGCAATATGTGATATCTTCTCCCTTTGTAGCTATTTAATAATATTAATGGCCAGTTGATGTTCCTGTCCTAGTGGCCTCTCCTATCACAGGACGGACATTCGGTTACGTGACCCCAGCCTCTTCGAGTTACTGCAGTCTCAGTCCCGTTTCCCCATCTGAGGCTTGCGGTATCCCTTACCCTAGCTTCCTCGCCCTATCCGTTTTCCTTACCCAAATTTAACTTCCTTTGTCTTGTCTGAAAATGACTACATTCCCAAGGAGGGTTGGCGTCAGGCAGGCGGCCTACACATTGCGCTGACCTCAAATAAAATTGGAAAAAGAGCCGGAAAATGATGATATAATCAAAGTGTATATAAAAGGTTCGATACTACATTAAATAAAATAGTTTGAAAGATTAAATACATTTCTGTTAAGTTTTTAAGTACATCTTTTCAATTGAATATGGAAATATTTTACAAGATATGTGTATTTAAGGCAGATACAGATAGAAAAACCTAAATTGTGCCATTCCAATTTTTTAATTTACTAGGCCTATATTTAAATTAACGAGGTCTGTTCTTTATGATGCTTTGACATATTACTACGCCTCTACGATATACATATAGATACATAAGTGTACATACACTTCGGTTATACTTGAACTGTTTTTCTTTTTAATTTTCTTACCATATTTTATACTGAAAACTAAATAAAAAACAAACCAACGATCGGCTAATATTAATAAGCAATCTATTTCAGAGCCACTAGGCAATAGGCTGCATATGAAATCAATAAAATTTGTAATTTGACATTAATATTTAAATATAGACGAGCGACTTGCATTGCTTCTGTGTGTGTCAAGTGTGTTAATGTCATTTATCATTGGATGACAATGATTTTCTTTTAAAATAATATTCGATATGAGCCGTAAAGGAGTAATGTAATATACTGAGCGATGTCCAAATTTTGGCACTGATGGGACACACATTTTCACATAACTTTATACTCATTACTCATACACATATTTTCATATACTATCAATATTTTTTTGTCTTTTATCTTTTTAGTCTTAAATATTAGATTATGTTCTTGTTTTTATTTATTTATTATTTTATTGTTTTCGTGTGAAAATTTAAGTGTCTGTGTGCCAAATAAATATTTTTCTTTCTTTCTTTCTAATAAAGCGAAGTTAATAATGGATACATTCATATGAACAAAAGTCAATCGATCCTCTTTAATGCGCTAATGTTAGAGCATCTATTTGCGTCTTATCATGTTTTAAGATTCAAATTATTATTATTTTTAGATGGTTCTTGAAGGAGCTATCATATACATAGATTTGGGCAACTAGGCCCAACCTCAGCCTTTAATAATTAGACTTTAGTATAAAAAAAAAACAAGCTTTAATGGCGAACCGAATTTCCATTGGCTCTTGGCTTCTTCATCAGACCATCGTTACTAAACGCCGAATCGTTACGCCCAATCTGTTGAATTCGCAAACCGAATCATATGAGCCCAAACTCGAGGGTTTAATAATAAACACTAAAGAGTTCCATTATCCCCTCCTTGCTTTATCATCAGATCAGCTCCTAGGTGCCAAATTATAGCATTATCATCCGAACTACACATTATACACACCATGTTGTTTGATTTAGGTTCGACAATTAGAAGCAAGTCAAAATTGACTTTCAAGTTATTTTGTTTACATTGTTAGTTAATGACATTTGAAGCTAATATAAGGTGTTAAAAACGGTAAAATCTTTTTACGATAAAGTGTCTAGTCGCATGATTTAAATGCATCACAGTCAGTTGCGGTTTCTTAACAAGAAATTTATGTCATCATTTTAATAAATTTACACCGATCTATACGACATTTATTTTCTGCTACAAATACATAAATTATTAAAAAAATGAAAAATATGGACAGGGCTTTCATTTTTTTAAATACTATTAACTTGGGTCACACGTTCCTAATATTCTTGTAAGTACCTCCAATGATTCTGCTTGTGTTTAAAGTGGATTTGGGATTGCATGGTTGCAGTATCGCCACTTGCAATCCCACAACCACTCTATCAAAAGTATTACCGCTCAAGCTTTTATTTCTCCTCTTAGCTGAACGATAAGTCTAATGTAAGAAAGAGCGTTAATGAAGACACGTAAACTTTCAAATTCAAATTCAAAATCATTTATTCAATTAAGACACTAAGTGACATTTATGAACGTTAAATTGAAGCTAGAGTTAAAATCATAGATCGGCACAAACAGACGCCACAGCATGTACTGGATTGTCAAGGTAAATTAGGTGAAAAACACCAAAATCTACTGCCTGTTTGTGTCGATCTATTACTTCCAGTTTCCAAAATGCGTAGGGCCTTATGAGAAGAATACTGGCAAAGAAACTCATGGCCCCTCTTTTTAAAAGTCAGATCTTCAGGTACAATTGTGTGCAAGCTGATGCCACCTGAATTTCATTTTATTGAAATGCTCCAAAAGCTAACGTACTAAAAAATAAAAATCACTCAGTGATACCGTTGAAGGTTTGAACCTATTAAACATAGAAATCATTTAAGGTGCACATCTACCTTCATTCAGTTGCAAAATCTACTGTTAAAAATAATTCGTGACTGGATTAAGAGGCTAGAGTTGCAGTTGATCGAACCAAAATAATAGTATAGGCTTAAGCATCACTGACTAGGCCGACCAGTCACCCCAAGCAGCACCCGTTCACGAGTATGACGCATGGACCAGCCATCATATCCTTTGCCATATCAGAGGGATTCACAGTCACTAATAAAAAAAATATTATTTTTACGTGGGAAAGCCATGCTTCGGCACATATGGGCCAGCTCATAGCAACGCCTCGTCGTGTTTCGCCCAGTGAGGTTACCGGAGGCCCTAAGCCTTCATTCTCCCCCTCTTCCCTCCTCTCCCCTCCCGCTTCTTCTCCCCTCTTCCCTCTCTTCCTGTACTCCCACCTTAAAGGTTGTCAACGCACTTGTGACTCTTGAGTTGCAGGTGCCCATGGGCGGCGATATTCACTTACCATCAGGTGACCCATCTGTTCGTTTGCCACATATGCCATGAAAAAAATTGTGTGCAAGACACGTGAGAGCAAGCTTTAGTTTTAACTTCTTGAACGGTTTGATAAAGAAAAAAATATGAAAATTTCTTCCAGCATATCAGGACAAAAATTTGAATATTTCACGCACATCTAGCAATAAAAACATATTTTGTTATTTCCTTTTATCAGAGCGAATGTTTATCAAAGCTACTATATTAAACTGTGACCTTCGATAAGAACATCGAATACTGTCATCAATAAAAGTAAAAAACTCTTTATCGAGACTAGGACCAATATCGGCGTGTAATATTTGCTATAAGTGGTGAAGATATGTGACTACCTTCGTGGTATGAAAAGGGGCTAAGCGCGAACTGACCTCGTGTAGTATGGGTTCTAACTCCTATAAGTCTGTTACAAATACCGTAACTGTTAAGGAATATATCTCTCATATGCACACGAACATGTAAACTTTATATTTGCCAACTAAATCCCCCGTAATACGCGGAGGCAATAATAGCTGTCTACCGAACATGTTTCAAGACTCCTGCTGATATTTGGCATTTTCCTGACCTTGATTTTTTAATAAGTACATTTTTTGAATTTATTAACTTGTTTATAAGTATCAACACGAAGCACGTGAAATTGTCACACATTCGTTGACCTAAAAACAACGATATGACGGTGTAAAAAGTTCAGATATTTAAAGTTGCTTTCTTGTAAGAAATGACGATTGCGTAGTCAACAAACAATGTCGAATCGACGAACTCCATATTAAGGGTTTATTTACATAAATCATTAGAATATTTACATAAATTAAAGCCTTCTTCCATCCTACCATAAAAAAAGTAACAAATAAAATCTATAACATTATTTAAAATGTAATCCCTATTTCAGATATGACTTGCCGAACCCTGAAAACATAAAACATAGGTCCAAACCCAAAACAAAACTAAAAACAAAAGCGGCCATAAAATATACCAGGCCAGAAGGTATGCTCTCTTTACAACTTCGAGCACGCATCCATATGATTTATCGAAGTACGCCAGGGGCCAAAAGCAAGCTTCATTATGAAACTTTTCTCTCTTATTTTCCGATTTTCTGTCCTCCATCTCGTCCGTCAGTCTTGCGTCCTTGAATTCTTTTTAATGTATTGGTATAATAAATATAATTATCATTTTGGGAAAAAATATGAGGTTGTTTTTGTTGAATTTTATTTTCAGTTCCATTTCTTCCTTGTTGAACATTCGGGGTTTGCATTAATAAATAATTATAAAGGGGAATGGGAAAGTATGTATAACCAAAAAAAAAAACAGTTACGAGTATATATAGGTGAATTTTTCAAGTCAAATCGGAAACTATGAATAGCATAAAGTACTTAAAGGAGCCCGATTTTGAATTGAATGATAGTTAATATTTTTTTTAACACACACCCATAGTGCAATCATCTTCACAACAGTATGTTTTAATTTCAAATTTTTATTGTCATCTGAAAATTAGAACGTAAAGTGAATTGGCGCCAATAATTTAGATTTTGTGTAACGTTGCGTTGATTACCTTTAACTGTTTGCGTATCTTTTTTTTTTTAACGTGTGAACGTGTGTTACGTGATACCCCCACGGGTCGTCACCCCACCTGGGCTAAGCAGTGGGTGGTATGTCGGACTCCAACCGACTAAAATCACACGGTGTTCCGTCACAGTCCATATTACCAGGGCCTCAGGTGTACCCTTACAAGGAAATCCCTGTGAACCCTGGCAGTTAAACAACAAGACTGTTCGCCATATTGTGATGTAATAGCTGTCAATTCGAACCACTTAATTAGGATGACCAAACTAGATATTTAAAAAATAATCAATTTATCTACAAAAAATAATGAAACTTTGGCTCAGATATTTTTTTCTATTTAAATTAATTACATGTGACTGCAAAATACTAAAGGCGTTCATGTTGTTCTATCATGTACGGAAAGTCTATACAATGACTCTAAACATTCAAAATTTTATTAATTATGGTCGACCAACAGGCGATTAGAAATAAGCCGAATAGATTCGGTAATACTAGAGCTAAAAAGTAAATTAAAAAAATGTTAATGTTACGCAAATTAGTTTTCTTTGCAAGCCGTACTTTTCAAGTGACAGTTGACAGATTAAGGTCATTGGCATTCCTATTCTTATTTGAATCGCATTGTACTTCAGTGGTTCAAAAAAAATAACATGGAACTTTAGAACAATTAATTGTGTTTTTTTATTAGCCTACCTTGAAGAAGGTGCTTGTTATTTTTAAAAAGGTTATGGTACCTTTAAATACTTGCAACTGTCACTTAGGTACTTATGCTAATAATATTGGTGAAACGCGGTCTGAGGTATCACAGTATATGTGTATGAACGTGCTGTGCGTGCAGTGCTGTACCGGTAAGTACCTCAGCAGTATAGGCGAAGTACCTTTCTTACTGTTCAAATTGTTGCAACACAAAATCTGTAGCTCACGTCAGGAAGACAACACTACTCTTGAAGTATAATTTGGTTTTAGTTATAACTAGTAAAGTAGTTACAGACCTCTACGTTACATAATAGAGGTACTTTTTCAGTAACAATGTCAACAAAACACAATGCTACTTTTTCTTCCTGTGTCGCTGTGATTCTATGCGACAGTGTGTCACCGTTAATTATATAATTTGAATCTTTTGTTTTTCGTCGATTCCTATTCTTTTTAGCATTTTTTGATGCCTGAACTACAACTACGATTATAAATACTATTTTTTTGCGAATACAAAGTAAAGTTATTTTTGTTAAGTAAATAGTTATTTTGCTGTATTCGTATTACAGATTTGGGGTGTGCAAATACATATTAAGTACGCTTCGTCTCTCTACTTACTCAGTAGTATACACTTATAGTCCTAATGAATAGTATACACTTGCACAACTGCTATCTATGTAGTTTTTAATGCTAATTAATTATTATTATTGAATTACATCAAATCAAAACTGTATTCTTTTTTATTCTGAACTTTCAATTAATCAAAAAGATAGAAAATAAAATTATTTGCATTTATGTACATACCTATATGACAATTAAAAAGTAGGTACCTACATAATTAGCAGTTGTGCAAGTGTATACTATTAAGTGTTTTGACAGGGTTTCAAGTCCGTAAAGGACTGCCTAGTAACTTGTATACAAAACTAGTCTATAAACAAATCTCAAAGCGAATTGATTCAATTGGTCGATAGTATGGTCTTGACAGAAAGAAGTTCGTAAACTAGCCTTAACGACCGTCCGCCTGAACATTTACTACAACAACGTTTTTTATTAAAACTTCGGAAATTTTCTCATCCGGCCTTTTCTGCTTGTAGAACTAAGAATTACCGCGAATGTTTATAAAAACTACGTTTTGTACGGCAAATAAATAAATGTGGTCAACACAAATAGGTGAATGAGAATGATGTTGTATATATTTTGTCTGTATTTCAATAGTATTTAATAAATACCAATGGATAAGGAACGATATATCTTCAAAAGGACTCTTAAACTAGATAACAGATTTTATTACATTTAAACAATGTCGTTTGAATAACATCTTTTTTATTGTATTGCTACATTTCCAAATCCTCCAATGGAGGGACTCGTCGCTAAGTGGTAACCGAGTAAGTTAGCATATTACAAAGTTAAGGGATAATAGACGGGTCAATCTTAGGATGGGTGACCTTTCTTAAAACATTGAGACCCCTCCGTGCCTCGGAGAGCACGTTAAGCCGTCGGTCTCGGGTGCCATATGAACATCTGTGGCATTCGTTATGGCTAGTTGGAGTCCTAAAAAGCCCGATAACCTGGTCTAACTACAGAACTTTGATATCGCCTAATACTTAGGTTGTGGAGGTCTGATAGCAGTCGCTTCACGTAAAATATCGAAGTTCGGCCGTATCGTAGTTAGACTGAAAGAAGAACCCAGACTCAGTTGGGAAAAGGCGCGAAGGATGATGGTGTTTTTATATTGCTGCATGGTAATTTGTTTATTAGTTTTATTTCGACAGTCTCAAACAAGTTTATTCATTTAGTTTACAATGTAACCTTTGCGTCAGAGGACACATTAAATTTAGAGATTGATTTGAAATGCCAGCGAGAGGAAAACCGTAAGAACTACTCTTGTGACTTTTTACAGCTGGCTTTAATAACAATGCTTGACTTTCAATAGCAACTACAAGTAAGATATAAAAAAAAAAAAATACTGTTACGTCAGCAGCACCAAATGAGCATTAAATTATTAATGCTTTCTACTTCAGTTCGGTTGATAGCATTTTCGAGATATTACACTTTTTATTTCTTCAGCTTGGCACTAAATTAGCAATGTTTTATGACCATTAAAATGTACAAAAATATATTTGGTTTGCCCATTTCGCTATGTTACCTTTAGAGACTTTATATAACAACAGCCAAAGCCAAAGGACAGATGGTGTAGCCTCTACTAGTACTGGTACCCTGGGGGTTACTCCTTTGCTCAAAGTGCTGAAAGCTCACAGAAAAATACCAAACCGCGCATTTGTAAATAATATTCAAGGCCTTCAAGATCGTTCATAAAAAATAAAAAACTACTGTTATGTGATAATAATCACACCAACACCAGTAATCACTTAATAGCATTAATAACAATATTAATAACATAATACGTTTTGAATTTATAGAAAAGTAGATCTAAATAGAATAAAACTACTGCCCCTGTGATCCATGACAGTCAACCAGGTATTACAAATGTAACTTCATCAATTCGATGATGAGTAACCATTTACAAAATTTCATCCCTCGAGAATTTCATTACAAATCGTATTGGATACAGTCACTTATTTTATACAGTATTATGCTCTGTGGATTTGTATCCACAGGCAAAATGAATGTTTAAAGAAGTTGAAAGGTCTGACGAGATTGTTCTCTTCAGATTTTTGAACTTGTGTTCATGCATAAACTCGTCAAGTGCTTATGTGCCTCGACACATCGGCAGTTGACAAGTTTTATGAGGAGCATATGAGTAATCTATTCGTGTAATTCGCAGTACGTTTAAAGTTGTGGTCTGAATAATAATGACTCACAAATGTGAAGAGTTATCTTAAAAAAACACTACCAAAGGCATTTGCAGTCATTGAGCCCAATTCACATCAATAATATTAATTGCCGATATTTATTGATGTATTCATACATACTGTACAGTTACAGTTTTAACCAACTTTTTTTTATGGTATAGGGGCCAAACGAGTCACCCAATGGTAAATGACTACCGCCGCCCATGGGCACCTGCAACTCAAGAGTCACAAGTGCGTTGCCGACCTTTAAGGTGGGAGTAGGGAAAGAGTGGAAGAGGGGGAATTCCCTCACTCACTTGGCCAAAAGCGATGCAAGCATTGCTTCACTGCCGGTTTTCTGTGAGACCGTGGTATCACTCCGGTCGAGCCAACCCATACGTGCCGAAGCAAGGCTCTCCCACGATAAGATTAAAGTATTTTTAGAGGGTTTGTACGTCCCGGCAACAGCCAGGTGTGGGACCCTGTTCGAGTTATTGTTTACACTTCCTAATTTATCCGTATAAGCAATATTCCTTATCTTCCATTGCTTTCCCTTCATAATTACCTTTCTCTTTCAATATACTCCCAAAAAGAGGGGAATCTTAAATTCCCATTGTCCGGTTGATGGCAATAGCCTTGTGCCCCGTTACGTGAGTGGGAGTGATAGTTACTAAAATGTAGGTATTTAATACGCCTCTGCCTACCTCTTCATGGATACAAGTGATATTATTTATCAATTTCTAATATATTTTTTAAATCTATAATGAGGTGTATACCAAGAGTGACCCTTGATATGTATTAAAAGAAATTATACAACCTCTACATTATCAGGCTAAAAAATTTAATTAAAAATGTAAACACTTTTTGAGAGGCACAAACAAAGTAATTGTATTAAACTTTAAAAAACGGGAAACTTTTTGCCTCGCACAACCAATCTGTATAATAAATTGTCGCCTGAGGTATTTCCGGACCGATACGACTTTAAAACCTTCAAGAAAGAGAGTATTCCACCTCAAAGTCCGCTGGTTTGTCCGTATAACATAAAAAAAAAACCAAAGAGCATATACTAATTTCATCCTCAATAATGTTTTCATGGAAATTGTCATTAAAATCGTTACAAAGTAAAGGTACGTTCGAAGGAACATGGCTGACACCTGATGACAAAGGAGAATATCGTTAAGAAACCCTTAACCCTGTCAGTAAGAGCATGAATCACACGAGACGTAGACACATTACGTTTAGGACACTGCCTCAGAACATTAGTCATGGAGATATGTATAGTTTGGGAACATTTGGCTATGCACGTAATGCATACTTAATATTATTAGACCCTGTACGGATCCTTAAGAGGTAGAAAAGTGTAACTATAACAAAATTATTTTAGAAAAGCTATAGATATATTTTAAGTAGACACTTTATCATCCCAACCAGACGACGTCCTCTAGTGAAAGGCTTTTTCCAAAGACAAGGAGTAGTTTTGTTGTCTATATCAGATCATACAGTTGCAGGAAGACGTTAAATGAAGGCGGCTAATGACCGCTCGTTGTGCAGCGTTGAGCAATGAACGTGGTTGAGATAATGACGAAGATATAAACTTATAAAATACAAACTTACCTGACCTAATATTAAGGTTTCCTAAAGCCACCTTAACTGAAAGATTTTATGTGATTTATCTCTACCCGTGCGCAGTCTACGTCAATAATAAAAATAATACGACAACTAAATCGCGAGGTTTATTCGTTAATGTGAAAATATATCTCCTCAAACCTACTTAATTATCTTTCCCATTTTGAATGCAGTTCCGTCGTAACTTTCAAGTAGGGTGGCCATAAGCGGTGAAGGTCCCAAGTCATAAACAGGTAAGCAGAATTTATATTGATTTCTGCGAAAAGTAACATAAGGTTTATTTTTAGTTATCTATACACCTTTTATTTTTTTTTTATTTTCTTCTCACAATCACTAATTAATACAATATTAATATACATCACGGCAATAGCTAACATTAAAACAGCAACTGTGTGAGGTCTGGTGTCTGAATTAGAGCCTGTAGCTCAGCCTTTATTTACATGTAACATGTAATTTAAAGTACTGTTGTGGGAAGCGTGGGTGTGGTGTTACGCCAACTCAAAGAGAAGCTTCTCCGACCAGGTGTTCATGCCTATTGGACCACGGCCCAACGTGTTGTGCGGCAGGTATATTTATGTTATGGACCAAGTGATTAAACATTGCACAATTTATAATGCCCGGGCAATATGAATAATGACAAGTCAAATCAGGCTTTGTGATAAATACTTATACAAGCTTCATAATTACGAATATTGCTACATAATTGTTGGGCAAGTTAATAATTAAGCCAATTCAGGTACATTATAGTAATATATATTTATCTGTCATTACGTTACCGGAAAAAATATAACACATATATTTATGTACTTACAAAGTAAGAAATTCTACAGTAAAAAATAAAACTAGTCGGTTTCGTGTAATTTATTGCTATGACAGAAAAAACCGCGAAAAGTTGCAATAATTTACCTAATAATATCAACTGGTTACCTATCGCCTTCGCCGGAATATTCATACCCTTTCTATATTATATAGTACACTTTTCAATCCTAACACTCCTCCTTATCTCAAAGAACGATTTAAATTCTTACATAACACACATTCAAGGGTCCGTAGGTGTTCAGAGAACTTGACATTGAAAATACCAACGCATTCCACGAATTTAATGGACAAATCTTTCTCAATTCAGGCCATGCATGCGTGGAATGCATTGCCACTGTCCATCAGGCTCCCAAAACACTTCCCAATTTCAAAAAACTAATAAAGAAGCACTACCTTAGTTGTTGAGTGGCTAGGTTCATGATACCCGTGCATTAATATGTGTGCACCTATATTTACTTATTTGTGTATATATGTATATTGTTATCTATATATATATATAGATTTACACTTATGTATGTGAAAACATATGTGTAATATATAATATGATATCATTTTTAACCAACGATACACTGCAACTCCTCTTGCCATCCATAAACTCTCTTTCCATCCAATGGTTGCCTGGAAGAGATCGCAGAACGCGATAAGGCCGCCAATTGTACAAGGTTTATAGTTTGTAAGATTATGTATATGCAGTCTTGTATAACTTCTTATGTTTTGTACAATAAAGAGTTAATCTATCTATCTATCTATCTAATCGATAACAATTGGCACTGTTATGCAACGCTCACGGACAAAGTTATCTCTTGCTGGCGGTAATGATCTGATTATGCGTTGATGGTGCCAACATATGAGGCGTAAAATCCTTACAAACCGGGAACGTATGGCAACCATACCACGGAGTGATATAAAATTAAATGGGGAACGTAATATCCGGATAATAGTATTATCCACACCGGGATTAATATCTTGCAAATTAGTGGACCACTTGCTAAGCATAAATATTCAGATAAAGGGTTGGCTGGCTTAATTATGTGAAATCATTGCTGTTATCTAGTTAAGGTGGGTTCTAATTGGGTGTCAGTGTGTTACTTGGCCGCCTCTGGGCGTCTTGCGAAAGGGTTAAGCCGTCAATATTGAATTCGTTGAATAAAGTCGAACTATAAGTCACTGTAATAACATATATATATATAGCTTAGCGGGCGCTTCGCAATGGCTCAATCATTTTGTATTTTTTTTCTTGTTATTGGTTCTCTTTTTTGTTTCTATATGTAGATGTGGGTATTAAAATGCCAATAATAATTTGGTTCGAGATTATGAGTGTATGTCCAATACATACATTTTTCTTCCGCCTTCATTTGATTTTTCCAGATTAAGTATGTGGCTATCCACAGATAGGTACTTAAATTTACTTGCAAATGTTTAATCTATACTTACGTTAGGTAGTGATGTTTTGATAGCAATAATAATAAAGTATTTCTCTGAAAGTTGCAGAAGGAAACAAAAGTAAACCTATTGCGATGTTCTATTGAAGAAGAAACAAAATTCCCAATCGCCAATATTAGAGGTCCTAAGCATTTTACTTCCTTACGTAAATATTTTGAATAACATTACATCCTTATTTCTAACTAGACGTTTCCACAGTTTTACCGGCGTGTATGGTCATTGCTTCGCTCCTAAAGGTCGTGATGTTACATACTCTGTAGACTTCCTCAGTAAATACCCTATACACTACAAAATAAATTATTCAAATCTAACTCATAGTTCTGTAGAACTATGAGTTACTATAATGTGTACATTATCGCGTTTAAACAAATAAACAATCAACGAAAAAACTATTTAGCTTTATTATAATTATGTATTACAGATTATTATTCTAATTTTGTATTTACTTTTCAGAGATAATTCCGTCCCCTAAAATGCTATATATTCTGAAGCGGCGGTGGATAAAGTAATACGACATTCGGTCACCGTACCCAAGCCTGTGAGAAATACAAAAAGTTTTGCTGAAAGCCTCCTTCCATTTCTACGAAGTGCCTTTAAAAAGTATAAAAAATGTAAAAGTATTTCTTTACTTTTGGAGCTGAGGTCTAAGAATCTCCGCAGTGAAGCTGGAAATGACCTCTAACCATAAGCGGAGGTAACGAAGCGTTGTAGGAAAAAATTGTTGATATATTACTTGTATGCAAGAAAACAATGCTGTAGTTAACTCTCAAATCAAATTAGGTTTTTTTTATTAAACCTCGAAACAGTACGTTCAGTACAACAAAGAATTAATCTGATTTTTCAAATTTATATATTTCTTATTTATATGAGAACTGGTTAAATTAATTTTAACGTTATTGAATTAAAAATTAGTCTTAGGTTTAAACTAACGAGTGTAGGTTTTAAAAACATATTGTATGTGTTACATGAGGCTATAATCATTTCAATGCCTGTTCCACATACGAGTATCTTGGAAAAGGCCACAATAAGTAAGACAGAAGTTTTTTTCTTAGCAAAAATTTCCCACTTCACTCAGGCCAAACCTTTAATAGAGCGCATTTAAATTAATGTAAGATGCTCTTACACCGTTTCTGTGAGAATTTTAGGGATTTTTACGTTCAAAATAGGCACCGACTTAGTGAATTTGTTGAATTGAATTTGGTTCCCTTGTAGTATTTTAAGCTTTTAAATTAGATTTGGTAATACAATTATAGGTTGTCCCTCGCCATACCTTTGCCAGGACCGAGAGGTTTTAACTAAATATTTTTTATAAAAATAATATTCTGTGACTGTAAAAATGTGTTTGGATTACTTTTATTTACTAAGAGTTGAACAGTTCAATAATGGGAGCTAGTATCTAACGTTTGATTGATGATTAAAAACAACATAAAACCATGTAGTAGATTAGAAATTCGCAACAGATAAGAATCCCATGTCATGTTTTTGGTTCCCGAATTAAATGAGTTTCACAAGCTGAAATGAATAGGTAACGTCCTTTTTATTAGTGTTAATGAATGCTAGTTCTAGTCTACTTAGGGTAACTCATTACTAACATAGCACTTTCAATTGCATCTTGGCACTCTACAAGGTTTTTATAGCGGATTCTTGTCGTTTGTACATCAGATCCGTCTTCCCCAGAACCTGTTTTCTGAAGTTCAGCAAAATAAACTTGACTAGAAGTTTTTGTACTTTTAAAAAGCACCCTGAAGCACCTTTCAATGTGCTATAAGATATCGAATGAAGTTTAAGACAACTTAAACTTGTCCCACGAGTAAGTTTTTTAGTGACGCAGAAGTTTCTATCGAAAGTTTCTTAGAACAAGAAAATGTTTACGATTTCAGTTTTGCTATGGAGGATGCAAATTGAAGTAGGTAATGGTTAGTCTTGTCGATTTTCTTGATTTTTCTGAATATTTTGGTAGAGTGTCTTTATATACCTACCATAATTTAAAGTGTCGATAATTTTATATTACGTAAGGTTAATTTCTATTATAATTACTACTACTAGACTAAATTGACGGGACCCGTCTAGGACGGGTCAATGCTTGAGACGGGTCTGATGCAACGTCGGAGACGGGTCAATGACTGTCGGGGGTTGCGAAAGAATGCGATAGCGATTCTCGCTCCCCTTATAATAGGCAAGTAGTGGAACACTGGGGTGGTTTTTAGTCGGTAAGAGTCCGACTGACCCCTTCGCCTCCCCAAGGCGGAGCACATCCATGTAGGATCTTCCACCTCCACACTTCTAAATATAAAGTTATAAAAAAGTGTAATAAATATAGTTAAGGTTCTCAAGTAGCTTCTTAAGTTATACTTGAACCCCCAGCAATTGATACCCGTGACAGTATACTGTGTGGTTCCAGTCGGTTCGATTCCAACATACTCGTAAATATTTTGCCAAGTGCTCGGTGATGTAGCACGAAAGGGGTTTCCGTATGTTGAAAAAAAAAAACCGAACGTTACCATGATCTCACAAAACTATTTTATTATAAATATTGTAAACATTTTCTTATCCATCTATCCTTTTTATCTTCTTCTGCGATTCTAATTGCACGATTTTATTTGCATTTTTCGAGTATTCTTTTGAATAAATGCAATTCAAAATAAAAATACACCAGCACTAATATACATATAAATTATCGTGACATCGATAACCCTTTCCTTTACAATAAATTCACCGATCACCTCACTAGAGCAAATAGAAAAAGATAACAGTGAATAGTGGCACCGACATTTTAATGGAATTCCTATTCTGTCTTTCCCCAAACATGGCGTCTAGCACTGTTTATCTTAGTATTTCGTATTTTATAGCCTTAGTTGCTACTATATATTAAATATTTTGAGGTTAGGTTCTTGTCTCTTTAATTTTAATTTTGTTGTTGTTTTGTTTTTGATATTCGTTTATTTTCTTTTTAACAGTTCGATAAGTAGTCAATTAGCGACGACCAAAAATATTGCCGAAACGTTTAAAAATAACAATCAATTTTTACAGGGTGTTACAGAAACGTGTTGTCATATTTTAGGGTCGACCCCGTGAATAACGTAAAGCGCTAACAATTTTATGAAAATTAGTGATTTTTTATACAGAAATTTTATTTTGAAGTTGAAAAGTGTAACTTAAAAATTGACTATTAAAGCCATTATTTCGTACGATAGAAGTCTGACATGAGTAAAACTATAGGTATTTAATACCAAGGATTTTCATGGAAAGTCCAGATTTTTCTGAAAATGTCTGCATAAAAAAATAAAAAAACAAGATCATTGAAATTGACATGAAAATTCGTAATGTGCTGTTTAGAAGTGTGCACCTACATTGGAAAATGAGTATAAGAGGAACTTTTAGTCAATTTTGAAAAAAAAAGTAAAAAGTTAATTTTAGCTAAAAATACTTTTTTCATAAATGTGCAATATTAAACGTGGGTAATATAACCCACGTTTAATATAATGTCGCAGCTTCATTTGCGTATACCTACTTATGTGCGTAACCCTAATTCTTTTTCATTTGATTCACTATAGAATCTTCTGTGTGCCAACCTCTGTGGCGTAGCGGTAGTGCATTCGACTGATATGTCGCGGTTCAAATCCCACTAAGTGTTAAGTCAAATCTTCAGGATTATCTACAGAATCGGCAATCATTTCGATCTCAATTATTTAGTCGTCGTAGTCTATAACCACGTATATTCTTAATATTGAACTTGCTCCCATTTTCACATTTGTTTTTGTTGGGATACAAATTTATTTATTTTATGAGACTTTTATTGAGGCACTGGTTTTAATGAGACCAGAGGAGACAACATGTTTAAGAAAATGTGAAATAAATGAACAACAAAATACAGCTTTTTCTTGTTTAGCTTATGAAATTTTGTCATCAAGCTTTTTTTTATATAATTTAATTACAATTCTATAATTATGTAGAAAAAATTTATCGCCGGGTAACGCGTGCAATATGTAAAGCTTCTGCTCTGTTCAAAATTTACCATTGCCCAAACATGTACACATCTCACCAACAATCTACACCGACTGCGGATTATACTACTTGAGAATGACAAGACTTTTGGAACATTACTCGAGCTCACTTCGGGTGGAACAGGAGATGTGTGTAGCTCCAGTGCCAACCATCAAAGCAGAAGACATCCATGCTTGATTGATGATTTCATTTGATTTAATCAAATCAAATGATTTCTTCATCTTTATCCTTTTGTCTTTTGACAAATTGTCACTTCCAACGTCATCGACTTACCACACTTACATCGCCACATTATCTGCAGTTTTGCTATCAGATATTCTACTGATGCACTAGTAGATATCCTCACTCTATAAAAACGCGCTATACAACTATCAGACAGAAATCGTCTATAAAACTGCAAAAAAAAGAAAACGTAAGTTTCAAAAAAATATACACAAACCCTAACCATTTGTCGATACGACGAGCGTTATCGAAATATTTCGAAAAAAAATATTATTGACCCGCCGGACACGATTGCCACTTGAAAGAGTCCGGTGAATACTGAGTTGACATGCATAGTTGCGATGATCACCACAGACAACGAAAAGAGAACAGCGAATTTCTTTTCGCGTAGTCATCGAATCGACGAAGATTAGGTGTCTAGTTAACCCATAGTAGAAGCGGAAAATAATTATTAAGGTTCTTAAAATTGCAAATATATTGAAAAGTTCAAATCCAGATGTATTAATTCGAGATCTCAAATAAGAACACGCGTGAGTTCGTTTGTTCATTTTAACAAAATTTAATTGCTTAGACGTCGTCCGTGGCACATAATCGGGTTATAAGCAAAGAAGGTATAACAAAAATGTTTGAATATTCATGAAGGGTCGGAAGATGTGTCTCATTTGCAAAATTAATCCGAAAGCCTAAGAATATCTTACAGTTAAAACAAGTGATTTTGTTTCTACGATTCTGTCCCATTATTAAATTCAGGTACAAAGACTAGCTAAGAATTTTGTTATTATTTAATTTATGATTTAGTTGAATTTATAGTAAATTATAGTTCAGAAAAACTAAAAAACAAGCTTTAATAGCGAATCAAATTAAAAAGCAACAAAGAGATCCACTTTCCACCTCCAGGCTACTTCATCAGACCATCGTTAATAAACCCAATCTGTCATATGAGCCTAAACTCGAGGGATTTAATAGTAGTAACTGAAAAGTACCACTATCCACCTCCTCCATCATCAGATCAGCTCCAAGATGCTAAATTATAGTTTTGTCACCCGAACTACATTTATATACAAAGTTTCATTTCGATACTAGAAGTAGGTTAAAATTTATTTCCACATTGTTCCAAGCGAAGCTAAAAAAAGCGTGTTAAAAAGAGATTGTATAGACTTGATACAGTGGTGAGTGTCGTGTTACAGTCATGGTAAAGTACAATGTCCTGTATAGGTTTGATGTAGTGCCATTTCCGAATGCCCGTTTATCATTTAGTCGGACTATGTGCACGTTACCCAACCTTTACAAAGTTACTGTAGATTTTTACGTGCTACACTATATATCTCATTATTTTTAACTCCTACTCTTTCTAATTTAGTTTCAACTATCCAATTTATTAAATAACGACCTCAATTGCGAACAATGTCCAAAGATCGCTAACGTTGATATCAAAGTGTTGTGCAGCCTCTATTTTGCTCCGTCTTGCTTGCCACTCGCCAATTTGCGTCTAACCCAACTAGAACCATTGTCATACGGTCGACTGCATAGAAGTAGATAGTGATGTTGTAATGTCGATAAATGTATAGTTCTTATTCATATACGTATTCAAAAAGTAAACAGTGAAACATTTTTATTGTATGAGTAATATAAATGATGTCTATGTATACTTATAATTTTATAATGAAGTTAAAAATATGTTTTTCTAATTCAGAGTTTGAATTTGAAATTAGTGTTCTTATCAAAGCTTTAGAAATTGTAAGAGTCCCTAATGAAAAGTATTATTAATGAAAATAAAGTTTCCTATATCAAAAGTCAGCCTGTGAACACGGCCAGTGCAATCTGTTTGAATCGCCAGGCAATATCAGAGGTATGTAAAACCTATTTCATGATCGCGGTAATTCCCGTATAAGTACATAATTATATAATAATAATATTGTAAAAAAGGCTGTGGATTAGGTTTTTTTGAGTCCTCAAATGTTTCATTAACCGACGAAAAAAAAAGGAGGTTCTCAATTCGACCGTATATTTTTTTTTTTTTTTTATGTTTGTTCAGCCCTTACTTATTTATGAACCGATTTTGATTATTCTTTTTTTGTTAGATAGGGTATACCTCAAGGGTGGTCCCATGTCAAGGAAGTCAGGATCTGATGATGGGATCCTGAAAAAATTGAGAGAAACCCTCGAAAATTGTAGGAACGAATAGTGTTTCTGTTTACTTTTCATTACTTTATCAGGTATTGCGTTTAGAAATCATCATCATTTTTCATCATCATCATCATCATGATGAAAAAAACCATAAAATAAAATCTTTTTAACAAAAAAATAAACCGACAAAAAGAACTAAAAAGCAAAAAATAAATAAACCTTAAGTTTTAAGTATTGAGCTTATTTACATAAACTATCTAATTTTATACAAACTTATTTTGAGTCGGCGCCAAATTAAATTTTGATAATTAATCAGTTTGTTGTTTGGCGCCGACTCAAAATAAGTTTATATAAAATTAGATAGTTTATGTAAATAAGCTCAATACTTAAGACTTAAGGTTTATTTATTTTTTGCTTTTTAGTTCTTTTCGTCGATTTAATTTTTTTATTTAACCATAAAATAAAGTTAGTAGATATTTCGAAGCCCTTTTGGCTTTTAATGTTTACATTAGAAAGCAAAGCTATTATAGTGATATTGATATTGTACGAATAAGTAACTGGAGAACAGAGATTTGAGCAATATGCCAAAATAACCTAGTGCTATAAATCCGTAGCACATGGGGTCTTTTATACTCTTTAAAGATGCACTTGCATTGTTAACGTTTTTCTTCTTCTTAAATTTTTGCAGGCTAGTTACGTATAAAATGATGGTCGTGATACTGCATATGTTTACGTTAAATGACTTCCAGGCATACCATATGTTTATTTGCTTAAAAAATGTACTATACGATACCTACTGTAAGATCTCACCTTCTAGCTGGACTGCAGATATTCAGGTCTTTTTATTTTATCGATATTTTTTACCATCACTATCTAAGCTACAAGTATATCTCACATGCTTTAATGGCTCACCACTTCGCTCATTTTCCACAGCACTCCGTTTTTGTTACCATGTCAAGACTTTGTTTTCTTACAAATTTATCTTTTTAGATGTTGAATTAATCAATTGGACGTCGTTTAACGAACAGTATCCAATACACACAAAGTTACTTTTGAGACAATTAATTTTAAAGTTCAGGCGGTACTCCATTTTTCATTTTTATTGTTTAGAAGCCATATCGAAAATAGTGTATATTTAAAATCTCATGTTGCTATTTAATTAACTTAGAACGTTTTCGAGGTGAGATAATAATAATAATATTTTGACACACCTCACACACGGCCGTCTGATCCCAAACTAGGCAGAGACTGTACTATGGTAACTAGACTGCTGATAAACATACTTATATATTACTAAATATATACATATTAAAAATAAATTACACCCAGACACAGAACAAATTGTCGTGCTCATCACACAATTATTTGTCCTGGGTGGGAATCAAACCCACGACCTCTGGCTTAGCGGTCAACGCCACTAACCACTAGACCAACAGCATTTTTCGACTACAAAGAGTATTTTGGTATACATAACTCATTTTCGATGATATTATGAGTTGGATCCTTTTCGTTAAACGACGTCCAATTATACATTATATACGTATCTGTTCTTATTTTTTTGTTGAAGTTCTACATAAAACAAATATAACATTTTGAGTAAAACAGTAACTAATTTAAAATAGCACTTTGTTGTTACAAAGTCACTAAAGCATTATTGTAGGTATACTTAAATTGCACCGTATGAGCAAAGTTCTTGAATAAACGTTCAAACAGTCTCGCAATTTGTTCTCATTGCTATGGAACCCAACTATGCAAATTAACATACAATATTTGCTTCAAGGTCATACTTAAAATTTAAAGGTTTGTTAGTGTATTTGTTCAGATGTTTTTGTTAGTGTGTATGTGAACTTCTGTTAAACACATAAGCCAGTTTTAATTTATTATTTTTACCCAGCTACTTCAGAAAAAGGCTTATTATATTAGGCAAATACATAATACTCGTAGTTATATAAAACAACAAATCTTAACAAGCTATCACTTACTTAGGATAGGGTCGAAGCCGCGCAGGGTATCTATTTGCTGCTTTTCTTATAAGTAGGTTTGAATTAAATGACGTGGTTCATCGGCGAGTTATAAGAGATATTAATCGATTGGTGTCTATATTTAGTATAGATTAAAGTACTAAGTCCGATAGACTTCACCACCCTTTCTTTGTACTGTGGCATGATGGGACTCCTTTCTAATATCAGAAAAGGTAGCAGCTTATCATTGCGACGTCGAAAGTATGTTTGCAACAAGGATAAAAACTCATAAATCATTATTAACGAGGGATTCATTGTTGGATTGATTTATGTGTTTTACCCATCCAATTAGATAAAATGTCAATCCCTTTTTACTGAATAAATACTGGCTACTTCCAAGGTTTGGCTATTTACCCAGACATTGACCGAAAATGTAATTTTACTCTGTTTTTATAGAGAGTAACAGTTGTTATAAGGAAACCATATAACCATATTCATGAGCGGTAAACTGTTTTAAATAATACAATATACAAGAGTTTAATGACAAAGTATAAAAATATTTTTTAAATATTCCCATTAATATTAAAAATGTGAAAGTTTGGATAGATGGATGGATGGATGGATGAATGGATTTGTTACTCTTTTACGCAAAAACCGATTGCGATGAAACTTGGTAGGTAGATAGCTGGAGACCTGGATTAACGCATGGGCTACTTTCTATCCCGATATTCCCACGGGATCAGGACTTAGTTGATGGCTTTGGGTATCTCATAGCGCGTTGGTAGCAGCCCAAGTATCGCAGGAATGAATTGCGGTACACGAGGTGCTCCTCGAGATAGATTGCTATCTATGTTGTCAAGCGGCAGACTTCCACAAAGTGTACACGCCAATTCAATGTTTCAGTTGCCCTTCAGACGTCGACGAATTTAATAAATAACTGAATTCTTAAATTATCATTTATTACCATTAGTGCCATTACTTTACTTTAAAAATATAAAGTTACCATAAAAATAATATACTAGTCGAAAGTACGACATGCCTTCTTTACATTTCTAGAGCACAGTTTTTCAGATATCGATCGGTCGGATTAGTGCCATTTTATGAACGCCGATCAAATGTCTATGGTATATATGGTCAAAGAGTCGGACATGAAATATTGATTTTGAAACAAATATCTATGGATTTGAATAGGACAAAATTCGCTGCTAAAATTTGCAAACTAATTTTAATTAAATAAGTATTGGCATCTATTAATTTATTTTAATAGCTAAAGTTAGTGATCAATCAGAACTTGTTTCCATATCAAATTATCTAATTAAAAACTTCAAAGTTGAAATTTATTGATGTCAATAAAAATTGATAATTAACAGAAGATGGTCAATTAAGATTGTTAAGTGGTAAGAAGTCATTTCTTAAGGCTTAAACTTGTATTCGATTAATAAAACATGAAGCATTATCTATTTACGAAATACAATGCGGAACACTACAAGAAAAGCTGAATTATACATTTAAAGAATAATTCAGGTACAATCACTCCGCAGCAGTAAACAGGTAATGCCTTTCTGTTCAAATAGAATCCGACCATTTTAAAAATACATAATTCAGCCAAGAATTAATTCCAACTACGTGGAGAATTTGAATGAAGTTACAGGTGGATGTTGCAAGAGAATTAGGTACCTACCTGAACCAGTCTCATTTAAATTTCATATTGAAGTTGCATCCGCTTTTATTCCGAAGTTTGCTCAAGTTTGCATTAGACAGAAGTGACTTTCTTTTTACGAATGCCTTTGCATAATAATTAGCTTAGTAATACTTTGAGACGTAGATTAAATCTTTGCGGTAAATGCGTTAACGCTGCTTCGTATAATGCTTTTAATTTTGTTTTAATTACTTTATAAGGTGTTTGAACAATTTTTACTTGCAAATCATCTTTGTTAGGTTGTGGATAGTGCTTTGGCCTACTACATTTTCTTATTTGTATACTAGTCGTTCCCCGTAGTTTCTCCTGCATTTATAGTAACTGCTCTCTTCCTAAGAGCCGTAGCGTGATGTACGTGACTATAAGCTTCCTTAATATATATTCCAAACTAATACAAAAATAATGATTCAAATCTGATAGATCCAGAGATTAGCGCGTTTAAAAAAAACAAACAAAAAAACTAATCAGCTTTATTATATTCGTATAAATTACTTAATTAAGTTGCAAAGAGAGTCTAGCGTTTGTATACTGGACATACGTTATACTTTTTTATTTAAAATAGTCTACTGTAGGCATCTTTAGAAGTAATATTTAGTTTTTAATTATATTAATGCAATTACATTTTAAATTGAAGGAGGGTCTAATAGAATCTTCTTTAAGAATTAAGTGAGGAAAATAAGCTGATACAGGTACACTATTATAATAGTAGGATAGAAATGCTACCCGAGTCAGGTGTATATTATTTTATACATGTCTAGGATCACTCAAAGTAACAGTTTTAACTAATAGAGATTAGGATTTTTAGGACTTGTTGAAGATATGTGCCGCTATTTTATTATACTACTAAGGTAGTTATTTACATTGCCTTTCCTTCTTGCCTACCTTTTCTTTTTAAAAATACGCCCAATTTTCCCATTTAAATTCCATAAGTGCCCGGTTGGCGGTAATAGGTTTGCCGTTACTACGTGTGTGAGACCAATAACAGTTGGCAAAATAGGGGTGTTTAATACGCTTCTGTCTACCTTTTCAGTAATAATAGGCGTGAATGCATGTATATATATGTATTAAGGTAGGAAACAAGCATAAGTATTACCTAAAGTGCCAATGCTAAGAAATCTTACTCAGTTACTTACTCTTGCTATTGTGGACTAGAATCCCATTCGGAAATTACATGGTGACAGAATGATACCAATTTACCTCCTATAATAATTATCCTCCAATATGACATGCAATAAATTTAAAAGTATGACAATTCCAATGGGTACCTACCGATTCTGTTATTGTGATCAGTGTGTGCTTTGTGAGGTGACCTTTTTAGCCATAGCGATTTTTATTATGAAACAATTTTAAGAAATGGTTTTTATTATTTGATGATGCTTAACCTTGATAAAAGTTACATTAAATATATAAATACATATCCTTAATTACCTACTTATTTATAAATAATTCAAATTTTGTACCAAAATAACTCAATTCATCTTCCAAAACAGTACAATTGTATAGTGGTTTAAGATTACGTTTAGAAGCCAAATTGAAGTAGGTGTAGGTGTAACCAATGAAATCAAAGTAAGCGTCATCAATTACAAATCTACCCGCACACTCAAACACTCAAAAGAAGTCTCTTGAACATGCATACCACAAAGCTAGCAGTCGTCAAGTAAAACAAGACGTGTAATCCATTAAGCTTTGCGGCCAAATTGCTCGGAAGTTCGCAAGAAGCGAACTTCCGAGCAATTTGGCCGCACACCGCTACCGCAGAGACGCGCACACACGCATTGTTGTTGAGTGTGGGGTGAGGAGGAAGCGAATATAAAACTGTGTGTTCCCCCTAAAGACAGTCTTTTCTCAAATCATTGTACACACGAAATTTTATGTTAGGATAATTGAAGTTTAAGTTAGAGTTATATAGAATCATATCATTATATATCCTAGGTCAGATTGTGAGCTTTTGCGGCTTAACAACTCGGTCGATCATAAGGAATTTTGCATAAAAATTGCCAGGGATTCCGAAAAAAAACCTGTTCCCGAATGATAGAACAATAACTTTAATGCGAGCAAACCTGACTACACAAGCAGGTAACAAAAACCGGCCAAGTGCTAGTCGGACTTGCGCATGAAGGGTTCCGCACCCGTCTTCTGGGGACTCTTTAATTTTTAAATATAACTTTATTTTAATATATTTTTTAACGAATTTAGTAATACATAGGCTGCACTAAAATTATCGGGAATGGAATATTTCCACTGTTTCTGTCATATTAAAATATTTTTAATTGAAAACACCTTGGTTTTAAAAATCGAATACCATTTAATTATTTAAAAAAAGATTCTCGGTCTTATCACAAGGTTTTGTCAAACTTGTTTAGTCGTTGAGAAAATAGAATTGACTCGAGAAAATTCAAGAGCGATGATTTATTATGACTTTCGAAGTGGTTTAACGCAAAAACAGTGTGTTGACCGTATGATTTCTGCATTTGGTGATGAAGCCCCATCCAAAACCACACTTTATCACTGGTTTGCTGAATTTCAACGTGGACGTGTCAAGCTCAGTGGTGATCCCCGTCAAGGTCGTCCAAAAACTGCAGTCACCCAAGAAAACGTTGATGCTGTGCGTAAGCAGATTGAGGAAGATCGACTTGTGACATACCGCGAAATTCAGGCAACTTTAGACATTGGCATCAGTCAAATACAAATAATCTTGCATGAACAATTAGGTGTAAAAAAGTTGTTTTCCCGATGGATACCGCATTCGCTCTGTGAAGAGCAAAAAGCGGCTCGCGTTACTTGGTGCGTCAGAACTCTCGAAAGATTCCACGCAGGATCCTTAAATGCTGTATACAACATCGTATCAGGTGACGAATCCTAGATATACGCGTACGAACCCGAAACAAAAAACCAATCACGAGTTTGGGTGTTCGAAAATGAGTTAAAGCCAACAAAAATTGTTCGTTCATGGAGTGTTGCAAAAAAAATGGTGGCCACGTTTGTCTCCAAAACCGGCCATGTTGCGACTATTTCTCTTGAGGGACAAAGAACGGTTAATGCAGAATGGTATGCTAGCATTTGTTTGCCACAGGTCGTTTCTGAACTCCGTAAAGAGAACTGCAACCGCCGCATCATCCTCCATCACGACAATGCGAGTTCTTACACCGCGCACAGAACAAAAGAGTTTTTAATGCAAGAAAACATAGAATTATTAGACCATCCGCCGTACAACCTCGACCTAAGCCCTAATAATTTCTATACTTTCCCTAAAATAAAGAATAAATTGCGTGGACAGAGATTTTCATCACCTGAAGAAGCTGTGGACGCCTACAAAACGGCCATTTTGGAGACCCAACTTCCGAATGGAATGGTTGCTTCAATGATCGGTTCCATCGTATGTGTCAAATTTCGCGGAGAATACTTCGAAAAGCAATAAATACATTTTTAAATAGTAATGTTGTGTCACTTCCTTGATTCCCGAAATTTTCAGTGCCGCCCTCGTATTATAAATTCTGTAAGCATTTCAAGCGTCTACTTGTTGCCATTATTAAGATCGAACAAAAACACACATTTCTAGTAAGGGACGCCCTTTTATTTTTATTTTATTTTTATTATTTGTCAATATAACAGAATCAGAAATACATAATCTCTGAAAATTTCAATTGCCTACCTATACTGAAATACAGCCCGCTGACAGACAGACGGATGGTCAGATAGCGGAGATTTAGTAATGGGGTCCTGTTGGTTACCTTTCGGGTACGGAACCCTAGAAAGTAAAAATAAGGAAGTCAATCTGATATTTAGGTTAACATATGACTGTGCAACAGAAGGTAAGTTGCTTGTTTGTCGATCTTGGTAATAGAGAAAACAAGAAAAAAATTAAAAAATCGTTGATTTGGGGGGGTATTCTTTAATAAACGACAATAAAAAAAAACACACAAATTCTATTCTACTAAGGCTGAGCAAGGTCTTTATATCTACCTGAAATGTAGAATTGTGTAGAAGTACTTAGAGTGAGCAGGTTTTTGGGAAAAGTTGGGTCGAGATAGAAAACGTTAATTCGATGGGATTCGATTCATTCGATTAAACAAAAACTTGAAGTCTCCAAATGAGGGAAGTGTACTTTCAACTATACCTACTATATACAACTATAGCCAACACAACATTATTTTAACGAAACGCTGTTCTGTAAACGAAAAACTCACCTTTACATTTGGGCTTTGATATTTCATTTTACAAAGTACGCAAGGTATATTCCTGGCGTTGCAAACATAATTGATTAATAAAGCACACACCCTGATGTAGGTACCTAATTCGCTTAGTCTCCAAACTTCCACCACACGTAAAGCAAGTAGATAAGTTAATATTTGACCCAACTCTCTGTAGGGTCTGTTTACAAATGTCATCGGCAGGAATTTCGCTGATGTGCTTGCTATAACAATTCCGATTAATTTATAGGTTTCCCTTATATTCCCCTAGATCTTGCCAGATAATTAATAAGTTAGGCAGTCTTTGATATATTCTTGTGGTTGTGTATTGTTGAATGTTGGATTCTTGTTGGTTTTTGGTTAAGCAATGGCACAATGTTCATAACTAAGTGATGTTAAACTGGATTAAACAAAGAAGTAGTATTCTCGAAAGAAAATTTGATTATTGATAGTTAATATAATTACAAATTGCCATTTTTTCTATATTATATGCTTTTCAATGATGTTGTGGAGGAACGGGTGTCATGTTCCTCCAACACAAAGGGAGGATCCTCCGACCAGGCGAGGCGATCATGCCTGGCGGGCCGTGGCCCAACGGTTGTCGTTGGTCTTCACTACGCCCCGTATAGGGCGTGTGGAGGCTAGGTCGGGGCGATGGCCCCCTGTCAGCGGTATCTACCGCTACCCCTGAAGAGGGGTAGGTCCTGGTGTTGATTTTAAACTCTAGGTCTTCATTGGTTGGTTGAGGGGGCCGCTTCAGTCTTCACGCCGCCTAGGCGGTCAGCCCGAGCCAGATGAGTTCCCATGCGATACCTGGGGAGGTCCAGCTCCGGGCGACCAGCGACACAGGCGGCGACTTACGTGCGTGTCATATCCGGTGGCCTCCACAACGCTGGGTCGGTCTGTGGAGGTATTTTGGTTTTTGTTACGGCGGTCGTCCGCGCCCGCTCATGATGCGCCTACTTGGGCCAAGTAGGTGCAGGTGCTCGCAGGCAGAGGGGGGCCGCAGCAACAAGAACTGCGAACATAAAGGGGTTAGAAAAGAGACGCTTCGCGACGCCGCTCGGGCGTGTAGGACTGCAGTAACCGGGGGACCGCCTTCCTTCCTGGGTTGTAAGGTCGCGCGGGAGGGCGGGCGTGCCACGGCGCCAAGTCCCGGATGTGTCCCCAGGCTGAGGCGTCGGCACGCTCGAACATCGTGGACGCGAGGCGGCGGATGTGCTCGTCCAGGCTCTCAATCTTCAGGTCCCTCTGGATGACGTCGTTTCTCACATAGCGGGGAGCCTGCATGACGTCGCGCAGCGCAAGGGACTGCTGCGCACGCAGTCGTCGGCAGCTCGACTCGCTTGTGAGAGCGAACCACGAAGGGGCGGCATAGGTGAGTTGGGTGCGTATATAAAGTTTATACACACCCAGCTTGGCTTTCAGAGGGAGGCGGGATGAGAACACTGGACGTAGCATGGCGCGCGTTGCCCTGACTCGCGCGATAATGTTTCGAACATGTGGCTCCATAGTGAGGTTGCGGTCGATGGTAATCCCCAGGTACTTTGCAGTCCTCTTCCACGGCACGTCTTGGCCGTGTAGTTTGAGTGGTGGTGGCAAGCTTCTGGTGGAGGAGATGGGTACCGCCTGTGTCTTACCCACATTGACCGACAGTCGCCACTGCGACAGCCAGCGGGGCAGGAGGTCCAATGAGCGCTGTATTTTCAACGCGGCGTAATTGAGGTTCATGCTTGACGATATGTACGCCGCATCGTCGGCGTACAGCGCTAGTTCAGCCCCGTCAGCGACAGGGATATCGTCGGTGTACCGCGAGTATAACACAGGCGATAAGCAGCTACCTTGAGGGATTCCAGCGGCCACGGTGCGAGTAGTTGAGAGCTCTCCCTCCACCACCACTCTGAAGGTCCGGTTGTTTAGAAAGGAGGAGACCACCTCCACTACACGCCGGGGCATTGGTGATGTTGTCATCTTATAGAGCAGACCGGTGTGCCAAACACGGTCGAACGCCTTCTCCATGTCGAGGAATACTGCAACGGCGTAGTCGCGCTTGTTTCGCGCCGCCGTGATCCCGTGCAGTACCCTCGAAAGTTGCAGGGTGGTGCTGTGTTCAGACCGAAATCCGAACTGCTCAGGTCTGGGCGTGATAAAAGGCGTCAAGTGTCGCAGCAGGAGTTGTTCAAACACCTTCGAGGTGGTGGGCAGCAGTGTGATCGGCCGATAGCTCTCCGGTTTCAGCACATTCTTCCCCGGCTTTGGAAGCATGATGACGCGTCTCTCCTTCCAAGTGCTAGGGAAGGCCCCCGTGCGTAGGATCCCACTGTACAGGCACGCCAGCGATGCCACCATTTTATGCGGCAGATTGCGCAGCGCTGTGTTTGTGATCCCGTCTGCAGCTGGGGCCTTTCTTGGCTTAGTTCGGCTTATGATGGTTTTCACCATGGTCGGGGAGAAAAATATGGGGTCTTCCTCGGGAGCTATCGGCGTGGCGAAGTACTCTCGAAGGTGTTGCTCGACTGCTGCGGTGTGTTCCTCTTCCGCAGATTGGTTCGGTCTGAACTGGCATTCGAGGTGATGGCCCGACGGTTAATGTTGGGAAGTTGTATATATAGCGCGGTGCAGGATTAGTAGGTAGTAGATGTTTCTTTTTTGCTGTATGTGGAAGTCGCTACAATGTTATGATTGTTTTTATTTTTATTTTACAGAATAGCAAACTAGTAACATTAATATCTTATGAAGTTTAAGTTGTACGTCGGTAGTGTACTGGATTGGATTCCAACCCACAACCAGTTGACTACATAGCACGTCGGTTGTGTAATGGGTTAGGTTCCAATTAACAATCAGTTGATCACAAGTCCCATGAGGATGATTTAGCCATTACACAGACATTACAGTTAGATTTACGATACAGAATTTGAGAATGTTATAATCTTTTTAGTAATTATATTAATAAACCACTGTAGTACAGTAGTTAACGAAATCAGTATACCACAAGCATAAAAAAGTGTGTGTGTGCAATTCACACACGGCAAAAGTGAATCTTTAGAAAAGTAGCCTACGAGAGAATGAGAAATAATAAAAAGTAAAGTCAACACAAATAATTGACTAATATTAATAAATTAAATTTTAGATAATTTCTTTAAAAGTTATTGATCAAATTATTTTATTTTTATTTGATTCAATTGGTACAGACAACGGATCAAGATATACAAAGAATGGCCTCAATAGTAAATAGTAAGCAAACCTGAAGTCCGTTGCAACTGTACACAACTTTCAAAACAAAAATACATCGTTTTCAATATAGGTTAAGGTTGCATTTAAATGTAAATTTGTAAAGAATCAATTAAGTATAAGTGAAATATAGAGAAAAACCACTGAAATATATTTAATACGCAAATGCACAAAAATTACACCACGTTGTCATTGACATATTTTCTGAAGGCTTAGTAGTACGCAGGCGCAAAGACAAAGATTGGTAGTACGCAAGCGCAGACACAAAGATTATAAGAACTTTATTGTAGGAACTTTATCGTGATGCTTCTGTTTCATCGAATTTTAAATGACAACGATTCTAAAGAAATACACACAGAAATTGCAAATATTGATATTAAAACTAAACGTGAAATTAAATATAGATCTAAACCTAGAATGGTGAAATACGGAGTGCCTCAAGGAAGCGTAATACACAGAAATTGCAAATATTGATATTAAAACTAAACGTGAAATTAAATATAGATCTAAACTTAGAATGGTGAAATACGGAGTGCCTCAAGGAAGCGTACTTGGACCTCTATTATTTTTAATTTACATCAATGATCTCCCGAAAAATGTGATTCACCCAACGGTACTTTTTGCTGACGACAGCACGATAGTCGTAAAGTCTGATAAATCCTATGATCATGAACAAGAAGTAAATAATACGCTAAAACAAACCATAGAATGGCTACAACATAATAATTTAAAAATAAATCTAGACAAAACTCACATCATGCAATTCAGTCAACGACAATACCAAAACCCGTTAAACATTAATTATGAAGGAGTACCAATCGCTATAAAAGATAACACCAAATTCTTAGGATTAATTATAGATAATAAACTAACATGGAAACAGCACATAGAGGAATTATGTAAGAGAGTAAACAGTTTTGCCTATGCCCTCTTCAAGCTCTCTAAGCATGTGAATCATGAAACGGTACTCATAGCTTATCATAGTTACCTAGAATCTATTATAAGGTACGGTATAGTGTTCTGGGGAAATTCTACTGATAAGAATGTAGTTTTCTTAGCACAAAAGAAATGTATTCGTGCAATATGTAATTTACGTTCTAGGGATAGTTGTCAGCCATATTTAAAAAATTTACAATTACTTACCATTCCTAGTCTATATATTTATGAGGTAGCAGTATTTGTGAAAAAAAATCCACATTTATTTCATAAAAGAGACCTAGCAGATGTCAGATTAAGGAAAACAGAGTCAAATGTTATCAGTGCAGGTCCTTGCAATACAGCACTTTTTAGAAAAAGCATATTTGAAATGGCCCCAGTAATATATAATAAAATTCCCAAAGACATCAGGGATTTAGAATTAAATATTTTTAAAAAAGCTTTTAAGGAGTTCCTAATTAAAAAAAGTTTTTATTCTACCACTGAGTTTATTGATTATAAGTCTGATTAGTTTATTTATGTTAATTTTGTTTGTTTTGTGTTGTTAATTTGAGGACAAATGATATAGATAAAATAAGCCGTTATGATTAAGGTTAAGATTTTAGCCAATGATAAAATTTGTATGCCTATGGGTACAATGTAGCTACCTATTTTAAGTATGTAACATCTATTATTAATTTTACCTACATTGACAAATAAATATTTCTATTTCTATTTTTATTTCTATTTCACTTCAATAATTCTAAAACGTTCAAGAGTAGCGTGAATAGGTTTCTTTTGGATAGGCGTGTACTATATTTGTCTTCATCGTCAGTTTGGATCAGGTAAGTTTAAAAACTAACGCCTAATTCTTTATTGAATTAAAAAAATCACAGGCTGTCACACTGCAACATAAAGCCAAAGAGCTATTTCAACTAAAGCAATTATTTGAACGGAACTTATTTTAAAACGAAACTGTGATAGTTGGCACTTAATTGATTTAATTTAAAGTCAATTGTACAGTTGGTGGGACAATCTTTGGTCTGATTTGAAGGAAAATTAATTGTCTGTGAAGTCTATATGTTATACATTAGTGAACATTTTGCAGAATCCTAGTAGGGTATCCTGTTTCGTATCTGCATCATTTACAAACTGATTTACATTAAGGACTATCAACCCGCCCCTAATTCGCACGGGTATAAATTATACACCTAAACCTTCCTCTTGAATCACTCTGTTTATTAGTGAAAACCGCATGAAAATCCGTTCATTAGTTTTTTAGTTTATCGCGAACAGACAGATAGACAGACGCGGCGGGGGACTTTGTTTTATAATATGTAGTGATATTGTAGACTATATATATACCTATATTTTAATAGGTACAAACGAAACAATTTGGTACTCTTCTTTATTTGTCTTATTGACTGGCTTGTTGGTCTACTGGTTAGTGACCCTGACTGCTACCACAGGTCATGGGTTCGATTCCCACCTGAGTCTGGGTGTTCTTTGTGTCCGTTGTTTTTATGTTTGTAAAGTCCCCCGTGACACAGGAATAATTCTTCTTTAAAAATAAAAAATAAAAAAAAAACAATTTTCTTTTTATTTCGTGTAGTAGCTATAGAGGAGCTTTAGCCATCATACTCCGCGCTTTTTCTCAAATAAGTTGGAGTCGGCTTTCAGTCTAATTACGAAACGGCCGAACTTTGATATTTTATTTAAAGCGACTGCCATCAGAACTCCATAACCCAAGTACTAGGCGATATCGAATTTCTGTAATTAGACCAGGTTGTCGGACATTTTAGGGCTCCAACTACCCGTAACGAATGCCACAGATGTTTGCATGGCAACCGGGCCTGACGGCTTAACGTGCCCTTCGAGGCTCGGAGAGGTCCTCTTATGTGTTAAGAATGGTAACCCATCCTATGACTGACACCTTGTAACGTGCTAACCTACTAGGTTACCACTTAGTCACGAGCCACTGTGAAATACCTACAAAAAGTTTAATAAAATTTCATTACGTTACAACAAAGCCTGAAAAATAATAATTCACCTACAGTTTTTTCTTAGTATAAGTACACGGATAAACCCACATTTTTATTTCGGGAAAACCGTACTATTTTTAGATCCAACGGCGTTCTTTGTAAAGGGGTGACACTAGCTATCGCGTATGCGGCAGAAATACGGTTTATAATATTTTTGTCAACTTTGTGGTGTCTGGCCTGCATTTCTGTCGCATTCTCCATTGCGGAGTTGTTTTTCTTAAGCATCACTTCTAGCGTCCATTCTAGTTGAAAGCGATGCCTTTAAGCCTTGAAAGCCTTGACATCATATGATAGATCATATGACTGTGTGAAATCATAGTGGAAACATAAAACAAGACATTCAAAACGATTGAAATTCAACCGCGAAGCGATCTCTATTTATTAAAAAACAAAAACAAGAGCGGGTACGGCTATAAGGGGTTCTTTATGAATTTAATTATTTACGTAGGCAGTTCAACGACTCCCTGAATTAAGTCTTACTTAGAGAAGCTAAGCAAAATATTAAAAGACTAGAATATTCTTTACATATTTTGTTGCATAAATTCTTAAAAAAGTTTTTGCGCGTAACCCTATTTATTTTTCAAAGTCGAAGTAGCGAAAGTTACTCCTTATAACACCAGCTATCTGCCGGTAAAAGTCTCGTGGTGTCCCCTCTTGTTCCAGAGATTACAAGGTACAAACCGACAAACAGACAGACATAAATAAAAGAAATTATTTTTGGCATGCTTTATGTACCTTAGCGTGTAAACACTCAGATGTATTTAGCAAAAAAGCTGTTATTATGACATTACAAGCAGACACTTAAATTTTATTTATTTGTATCATTGTTTCTGTTCCAAACGGAACAAACAAATTTCTACTGAGTGTTTAACACCCCCTTACTACGGACATTTCCGGTAGAAACAAAACTCAAACAGACTCAGTTTAAAATAATTGTGCTAATAACAAAGCAGTAAATCTGACCATCTTGTCGTGTAACGAGATCCAGCAAGTGTTGCACGCGGCACCACTCGTGCAACATAATTGTGTCCTCTTGTTAAAGTTCACTGTGTTCTGTAGATGTTACTGGAAGAGACAGTTTATTTGCTTTGCTTTATCTATGCCATAATTTTAATAAACGTTACAAACACTTGCAGAAACTCGCACTTCACGGCTAAGGCTAAGACTTAAGAGCTGAGCGACGATTGTCCCGATCGTGGTGACGTGACCACGCTCGGTGCAATTCTTCTGAAACGTCGGGTAACCAAAAAAGGTATTTTTACATCTATCACAAACATACCCTACAGTTGTTTTGTAAGAATTTAAATTTTTAATTTTACAAATTGTATCATGTGTCAAATCCCATGGTATTATTATTGCCGGGCCGGCTCGACCGGAATGATACCACGGCCTTACAGAAAAGCGACAATAAAGAAATGCTCTAACTACGCTCCCCCTCTTCCCTTCTTCCCCCTTCTCCTACTTCCTCACTCCCTCTCTACTCCCATCTTAAACGCACAACAACGGCTTGTGACCGGCAACGCACTTGTGACTCTTGAGTTTCACTTACCATCAGGTGACCCGTCTGCTCGTTGCCCCTACCCCAAAAAATAAAAAAACCGGCCAAGTGCGAGTCGGACTCGCGCACCGAAGGTTCCGTAAAATATTTTTATTATATGATGTAACTAAAAATTTACGGTTTTCGCAATGTTTCCTTTATCTGTGCTATAAGAAGTTGCTTCGTACCAAATATATTATCAAGATTCTGAGTTCACGGAAAGTACCCTGTAGGCTTAGAAGTTTGATTTTTTCACAGCTCTAAGGGACAGTAAACCTGAGTATTTGATATAAATTTCAGCTTGATACCTCTACGCGTTCCTGAGAAAAAGGGTCTTGACAGACAGACAGACCTTCGGACGGACGGACAACAAAGTGATCCTATTAGGGTTCCGTTTTTTCCTTTCGAGGTACGGAACCCTAAAAAGGACTACTATCATGTAACCTTTTACTCTACTTTTTTACTTCTACCTTTGACTACTATCAAGTAACCTTAACCCTTTTACTCTACGAATATATCGTTTCAGTCAATCTTCTATTTAATACCTTGAAGTGAGTACAACAGTTCCTATCTATCTCGACGATGATAGAAACTTTACTTACTTTTCAGAGTTAATATCTCGAAGTTTACAAAATAAATTAACAGTTCCAGTGCAACTTTACGAACACGTTGCCCATTGCACTTTGCAGTGATTTATATAGCATTCTCACGTGTCGTACGGCTGAAATAACAACTGTTAGTAAGTATATTAGCTTTAGACAGGTTTCACTATTTTATGGAGTACTAGAAACACGCCCCAGCTTCTTACAGTTAGCAGAGACATCTTCAACAATCATCAACATACTTCAATCAATTAACAGGAAATGTTAACAAACTATACACCTAAACCTTCCTCATGAATCACTCTATCTATTAGTGAAACCCGTATGGAAATCCGTTCAGTAGTTTTTCAGAACAGACAGACAGACGCGGCGGTGGACTTTGTTTTATAATATGTAGTGAAGTAGTACAAGCACTATGTTATTACTGAGGATTTATCCTTTTTAGACGTTTATGGAGTTGTTTTTAGTGTTAAAATAAAGTTAGGGGGAGAGAGGTCTTTTAGCATATTTTTAGCTAACTTTATATTTACCGTCTGAGATACAGTCTCAACTAGTTCAGAAGGTACAGAACGACATTGCTAAGAATAGCCTAAAATGAATACAATTGTAGTGGAGACCTTAGTTTCATAGTAATAATGTACATTTATGCAACTCCTTGTGTAAATTTATTTAGCGCAGTGAAGCAATGCGCTTTTCGCCGAGTAAGTGAGGTTACCGGAGGCCCTAATCCCTAGGCGCTTCGACGAGCACTTCCAACAGCTTGCTCCCAGGCTGGTCGGCGCTGCGTCTGCCCTTGGGCGACTCTTGCCCAATTTGGGCGGACCCAGCGTCGCTACGAGGCTACTGTACATGGGGGTTGTCCGGTCAATGGCACTTTACGGTGCACCAGTGTGGGCGGAGGCTCTGACCGCCCAGAATTGGGCACGCCTCTGGCGCCCTCAGAGGGTTATGGCGGTTAGAGCCATACGCGGATACCGCACCGTGTCGACGGAGGCGGCGTGCGCGTTGGCCGGGACTGGTTTAGTTTTTTTTTTATCGTGAATTAAAATCCAGTACTGATATGACTAAGGAGTCCTGCTAATAAATAGCTAGTTTTTTTTTTGAAGTAGTCTTCAATTTTGAGTGACCTTTAACTATGGGATTCAAAACAAGATAAAACGTGAACAATGTTATGTAAACAGTTATGTAAAATTTATACTTTCCACACTTTTTCTTTCTGTAAATATGTAAAACAAAGTCTGGAGAACTTAACATCCATACTTTTCTGTTGGTTGGGTGAGATTATATAACACCAACAGCTCCCCGCGGTTTCGGGAATATCGTGGGAATATCGAGATAAAAAGTGGCCTATATGTTAATCCAGGTGTCCAGCTATCTTCATACCAAGTTTCATCGCAATCGGTTCAGTAGTTTTAGCGTTAAAGAGTTACAAACATCCATACATCTACACATTTAAACATCCATAGATCCTCACAAACTTTCACTATTATTATATTAGTAGGATTTTTAGGTTAGTTTTAAGTACCTTCTCGTTTTCAACTAGTATAGCACTAACTAAAAACAAGTGTTTCGTTAAAATGTTTCCAAAGTCAATGAAGAAAACTAAGCCATATTCCTAGTGCAGTGGTACATTTTCAAAAACTATGCTATTTATTATTACGGATATAAACAATACACTTTTTGTTAACTTCGACTAAGAGTAACTATAACAAACTAAGACTCAAAACCACAAACAAGTTTTGAACTTTACATTCAAAACTTTAAACGTTTGAAATTAACCCCCACGCCATTAAAGATATGCCACAAAAGGAATTGCAGCGCCCGGCTAACTTGCGAGAAATTAAATTATACCAATAAAACGTTCTCAGTGTTTCTGGTGAGCGTGGAAAAATCTTCCTATTTCACCGCTACCCTTGCGGTTTACAATTCGATGAGTGAGATGCAAATATTATTGTTACCGAAAACAACAGTTCGAGGAAATTTCAGAGGCCTCAGAAGATATCATGATTATATTAACTTATACGAAATAATAAAAAGCCAGCAATTTTATTTGAATTTTTTTTTTATAGACAATTACTTGATACATAAAAATGTATAACAAAAGTATTAATTAACGTTATATAATAATGTTCAGTAGTACCCTATCGTACAGTAGAGCGACATCTTTCAATCAATCAATCAGCCCACCGCAGTTCACTGCTTGACATAGGCCTATTCCAGTGTGTGCCATGGTACGATATTTATGGGGAATTTCTGTTAAATTAATAGAAACTATTATAATTGATATAGCACCATTTCTAGCTATAACATTCAATCGATGTGTTGATTCTGGTGTTTTTCCTAACCTGATGAAGTATAGTAAAGTAATACCTTTATTCAAGAAGGGTTGTTACTTGGTTCAACTGAACCAAGTAACTTTAGGCCAATCTCAATGTTGCCGGCTATTAGTAAAATTTTTGAAAAAGTTATTTTGCAACAACTAGAAAGCCATTTTAATCTAAATAACCTATTCCACAAAGAACAATTTGGCTTTACAAAGGGTCGTTCAACAATTGATGCTGGTGCAACTCTTTTGAGACATATATTTAATGCATGGGAGAATTCGCAAGATGCGATAGGCGTATTTTGCGATCTCTCAAAAGCTTTTGACTGTGTAGAACATAACACGCTTTTCCTTAAACTTAAACATTATGGGGTTAATGGTATTGCTTTGGAACTAATTGTTTCCTACTTGAAGGATAGAATTCAACATGTAGATGTCAATGGTGCGAGGTCTTCTGGATTACTGGTTACTATGGGCGTTCCTCAGGGCTCTATACTAGGTCCTCTACTTTTTCGCATATATATAAACGAGTTACCTTATTATTTAAAAGATCTCTGTGATATAGTTCTATTTGCTGATGATACGTCACTTATTTTTAAAGTCGATCGTAAGAAAACAGTTTTTGACGATGTGAATAGGGCACTAAATGATGTATTATATTGGTTTTCAACTAACAATCTCCTACTAAATTCAAATAAAACAAAGTGTGTGAGATTTACTATGCCAAATGTAAAACAGCTAGGTACTAATTTAACTCTAAATAATGAAATGTTAAGTATTGTAGACTCAACAGTATTCTTAGGAATTACATTAGACAGTAAACTACAATGGGGAGCCCAGATAGACAGCCTTGCAGGTAGGCTTAGTTCGGCAGCTTATGCAGTTTGGAAGGTACGTCAGCTCACTGATACGGACACAGCTAGGCTTGTTTATTTTAGCTACTTTCACAGCGTTATGTCCTATGGTATACTACTTTGGGGCAAGGCGGCTGATGTTGAAACGATTTTTATTCTCCAAAAACGAGCCATCCGCTCCATATACAACTTAGGTGCTAGAGTCTCTCTTCGAGAGTTGTTTAAGGATATAGGTATTTTAACTGTTGCATCACAGTATATATTTGCAAATATTATGTTTGTTAGGCACACCATTAATAATTATAAGAAAAACAGAAACTTCTTTGTCTTATAATTAAGCTAAATTATTAACAAACCATTGTCAGTTGAAAGTAATGCGTGACGATTATTATGGTAATTAGACTATTAGTGATTTTTATCAGTATCTCGACTATGGTTCGTCATGCTCACTAAAATGTCATTGCTTGCAGCGTCGTCATGGGGCGGGTCATTTCTTTCCCTCTGATATGGCGAAGGAGATGATGGCTGGTCCATGCGTCATACTCGTGAACGGGTGCTGCTTGGGGTGACTGGTCGGCCTAGTCAGCGATGCTTTAGCCTATACTATTATTTTGTTTCGATCAACTGCAACTCTAGGCTCTTAATCCAGTCACGAATTATTTTTAACAGTAGATTTTGCAACTGAATGAAGGTAGATGTGCACCTTGAATGATTTCTATGTTTAATAGGTTCAAACCTTCAACGGTATCACTGAGTGATTTTTATTTTTTAGTACGTTAGCTTTTGGAGCATTTCAATAAAATGAAATTCAGGTGGCATCAGCTTGCATCCTGTTTACCTCTCATGTAACACTAACACTATTGTACCTGAAGATCTGACTTTTAAAAAGAGTGGCCATGAGTTTCTTTGCCAGTATTCTTCTCATAAGGCCCTACGCATTTTGGAAACTGGAATTTATAGATCGACACAAACAGGCAGTAGATTTTGGTGTTTTTCACCTAATTTACCTTGACAATCCAGTACATGCTGTGGCATCTGTTTGTGCCGATCTATGATTTTAACTCTAGCTTCAATTTAACGTTCATAAATGTCACTTAGTGTCTTAATTGAATAAATGATTTTGAATTTGAATTTGAATTTGAATACCCGGTCCTCCACCATCCGCATCCAATCCATCCCAGCTACCTTAATCAGATCCATCTGGCGAGGGACTCCCTCCCTTCCGTTTACCGATTCGTCTATGAATACGCATGCTAAAGTGGCAAAGAGGAAGGACGGATGGTTGTTGGAGCAAACGGATCCTAGGTGGATTTATGCGTTTCAGAAATTTCCTGCGTTCCAAAATTCAAAGTTTTTTCGGTAATACAATAATATCACTAAGAATCATTTTTCCATCAAAAAGATAAAAACATAAAATACTTTGTTTGTATCTTTTCGTGAACGTTAACAGTCAGATACGTTTATAACACGAATTGCCAGTAACTTAAATCCAAGAGTAAAGTTAGAAGACCAACACTTTGGTCTTCAGGTATAAAATAAAAAATAAAGTTGCCAACATAGCCTTGTAACTATTTAATCGACACGTGCAAGTGCTAAAATGCTCCTTTTAAACGCTTCTAACCACGGAGGACACACTTCTATTTATTTATAGCACTTTGATGAAGTTTTAAGTCTATGGCGTTGTAAAATTTACAGAATAGCCAGTGTAATAAGACCCCTCGATTTGTCGAGAACTACACCATACGGGCCCGTAGCAAGAGGGTAGTAGGTCAAAGTAAAACGGTGGTGATTTTAGAGTGAGGACACAAGCTACAGATTGTTTGCTTCTCAGCGGTTTATGGAAGTAGATAATGGGGGCGTAGGAACGGCAGATGGGTCTTGGCTGAGGCTATGAAAACAGCGGAATGAGGTTTTTGGGATTTTAGAATTTTTTAATTTGACAAATATAATAATGTAATAAAATTTCAAGCTGCTCTCGATAGTATTTATTCATAGAATTAAAAAAATAGCTTTATAATAGAAAAAGAAAATTGTTTAAACCTCTGTTTAAAAAAGAATCCAAAAATATATGCGTGTCAAAAGCGCGTTGCTGATTAAAAAAAGAGTCTGTTGGAGCATCACTACCGGCGCGGCCCAAGAATGGCGCCGGGGGGAGACAGACGTGCGGGCGGCGGGGCGGCCCGCGGTTAAAATCATTGCGCACACGCCGGGAAGAGAGAACAATCCGAGCATTCGCGACGCACACACATACATCTAGCACGTCTATACAGCTTGTTAACCGTTGTCTTCAATAATATCAGTCCATTATTGTAGTCTATCGTTTTATTCATTCTACCAACACCTGTAGAAACAATATAAGTCCCATCTAAGTCTCTTTCAAACTCTTTTCCGGAAACGACTACGACTATTAGAACATTCGGATAAAGGTTAGATCATTTCGGAAACACTATATCTCTGTTTAAAGTAAAAGAAGGCAATATCTGGAGAGACTTAACTTCTTTAATACTGAAAATAATATCTTATAATATCGCTTATCTAATGGCTCATGGCATTTTCGTAGATGATTCAGCGGCGCACATTCTGTTGGTCTTTGTACCAACTTTCTTGTTTCTCCGCGATGAATATATCCTTCGTATTTGTATAAATTATCACTGTTTCAAGTAGTTTTGCTGGTGTTACTTTATTTATATGTTTAATACATTATTCTTACATACGGATAAAGTTAACAGAGGCATATTATAAAGCTGAAGAGTTTGTTTGTTTGGTTGAACACGCTAATCTCAGAATCTATTAATCTATCAGAACTACTGGTTCGAATTGAAAAAATCTTTTATTATCGAGGAAGGCTATATAGCATCATTCTACGACAATTGGAGCGGTGTAGTGACCATAAACGCAGGTGAACGGGGTCGGCTAGTCATGTATACAGTTGCACAGCATGAGAAAATAATTTATGAAACTGTGATATAGTGAAATTTATATACTACAATTCCATGGAGTGAAATGGTTTATGTGGACATAATCACTATCGAAGTAACAATATTGTTTGTAATATATAGATTTATGTATATGTTGAGTGTGGATATCTAATTCTAAGATAGATGTACTTCACCTAATAATCCTACTAATATTATAAACGTGAAAGTTTGTGAGTATGGATGTATGGATGTTTGTTACTCTTTCACGCTCAAACTTCTGAAATGATTGCGATGAAACTTAGTATGTAGATTGCTGGAGACCTTGATTAACATATAGGCTACTTTTTATCCCGATATTCCCACGGGATCGGGACTTACGCGGGTGAAACCGCGCTGCTAGTTAAAAAAAAATTAAGCTAAGGATACCACTTGTGTAGACCTTGATCTATTCTGTTATCGGTTATGTTGACATGACAGAAATGGTCGTTAAAGAGGAAAAGATGATTAATACATTTGGTATTAAAAAAAAAGCTTTTATTCAAATGTGATGTGCTTTAAAACGTTATCATTAAACCTGGAGGGAGCAAATAAAAATAACTATTTTAATAACATTATATTATTTAATTTTAGGTTTATAGTTTGACTGGCCTGTTGGTCTAGTGGTTAGTGACCTTGACTGCAGGGCCAGAGGTCGTGGGTTCGATTCCCACCCAGTACAAATTATTGTGTGAAGAGCATGATCATTTGTTCTGTGTCTGGGTGTAATTTACCGATAATATGTATGTATTACACTTACACAATGTGATGGCCATGAAATGTACTATAATATACCATTCCAATGCATAATGCAAATGAAATGTAAATTGGTGTTATACTAAAAGTACATTCCAACTTAATATAAGCCTATAATAGAACAGTTTTTGGTTTCACGTGAAATAAGTAATTTCTAGGTATAAATATGTATCTATGTATATATATGTGGGAATGGAAGTTCAGCGGAATGGAACGTTGCTGAACGATTGATGAATGTGAGTGAGTGTACGAGTAAGGCATGAGAGGGGATATACGAGGATAGACGGCGGACGGACGTGCGAAGGACAAGTGAGAGGAACTTAAAAAAATATTTTTGAGGATAAGGAAGTCAAATAAAATACAAGTGTTTCAAGTTGATGGTGAAGTATTATTTCCCTCTGAGCACTACATATTTTGGGGGCTCATCCGAGATCGCCTTTTCAACCGAGTATCAATGACGTGCCGGCGCAGCGTGGCGTACCTACACGTGCTCAGAGGTTTGAAAATTTTCTACGAAGGGTGTTACGACGAATACAAAGATTGTGACGATGGCGGCATTTGGGCTCACTGGAGGGCATTTCAAAGTTTAGCGGTGACGAGAAATCGTATTTATCGCGCAAATGGGCTCAAGACATTGAAGATAATGCGGAGATTTTTGAATGGACGCCACAACAAAATTTTATCATAGCACGTCGATTGCTCACGGGAACGGCGGAGCTATGGTTAAGGTGCGAAAAGACATTTAAGAGTTATGAAGATTTGAAAAACGCCCTACTGAAGGAGTTTCCGGTCGCTATTAACGTTAAAGAAATGCATGAGATTATGGCGGCGCGAAAAAAACTTAATACCGAGAGGTGCTACCAGTCTATGCTACACATGAAGGAGATGGCACGGCGGGTGAAGTTCGCCGACTACATCGCCATACAATACATCGTGGATGGCATCGAAGATTATGAGAGCAACAAAGCTATACTGTATGGTGTGACGACGTTCCCGGTGTTTAAGGGAAAGTTAGCTATATATGAATAAATGAAGTTTAAAAGCTTCGAACGTGCATCGAAAAGTGAGCGAGCAAAAGATCACGAAAGGTCAGCAACGGCGTCAGCGAGACACAGAAAAATGGTGTAAAGTGCTTCGGGTGTAACCGTTTCGGTCATTATTCGGCAACATTGTACGGCGAATCCTACGAAATTTTCTTACGAAAAACATTAAGTTATGTGATGTAACAGTAATAGCTCTCATAGATTCCGGTAGTGATGTTAATTTTCTTATCTGTATCGTTATTATCTAAGTTAATCATAAGAGTATTTAGTAAAACACTAACTTGAGCGGTTTGGGTCGTAACAAAATACGATAAAAACATCTCAGATCGCATGGGGCTACTTCTGTTGAACTCGAAATAGATAAGCAGTGTTACAATGAATTAGTATTTAATTTAGTACCGCCAGAGGTAATGCCATACGATGTAATAATAGGCCAGGAGTTTCTGGGTCGTGTCAATGTGATAATCAACGAAGGTGACATTCGACTTTTACTTCTTGGTAGTTGTGATTGGTTAGGTAGAATCAATTGTTTTACAGTTGCAGGGTCTGCGGCATTAAATGTAGACCATGTACAAGATCCAGCGGTTAAAGAGGAAGTAATACGATGTGTCAAAGGGTACAAACCAATGTATTTAGAAGAGGCTCCAATCCAGCTTCAAATTGTGTTGAAGGATGACATCCCAATATGGCAGCAACCCAGACCACTGATTACTAAGTAGTTACTACGTAACAGATAAATCACTCCCTACAAAAACGTCCATACCTACCGTTTTAATTACCTACTCTTTCCGAGCGCCGACCGCTGTATACGAAAATGATCTTAAGTGTTGTCTCGCAATAGCGCACGGTTGCGTCGCCGTCAAAGAATTGATGTATATATACATAAACAATAAACACTTTACAGCTTTATTGGATTGACAAGCTATTTTAAAAAGTACATTGAAAACTATGTCGCTATTGCAAAACCTTTAACAGAGTTATTAAAGAAAGATAAAAAGGGATATGCATGCCCATTTGGCAAAGAGCTTTTGGCCTAATGGTGTCCATGAATGAAATAAATTGTAGGCATTAGAGTTGAAATCATAGACATAGCAACCGCTAATATTTTTATATAGGACTAGGACATAATTAAAAAAATAAAATAATAAAAAACCCACTATTTGCTTTGATAGCAAAAGCGGTACGACCTGGCAAATGAGAGGTCCTAAGTTCAAACCCAAGTATTTCTTCTAACTTTTTGTAAGTTATATATTTTTTTTATGTTATATGAGTGTATTTTTTGAAAAAAAAAAACCTCTAAAAAGGGAATACTAAAATTTCCTTTTTAGTTTTCGATTCTTTATTCGTCTTCATTTAAATATATAATTAACACATCATCTAGAAACTGGGTTGGGGGATTTTTATTAGATTGAAACCTTGCCAAGCCCAAGAACCAAATAATGGTCATATCAGTGTCACAACACCCTACTGTCCTGCGACCAGCTAAGAAAATCTTCTAAGGCTTCGTGTATCCACGCTACAATTAATATAGATGTGTCCATGGTAACACGGAGTTGTCGTGTAAATCGGGTTCCATTTATCCATGAGTAAGCCGGTGTCGTCGTCGGAGGTGGGTGGGTCCAATGTATAGCCAAGGCCGTTATCGGGTGAGGTTTCGGGGTCCACTATAGTAATCAAAGTCGTCGGATATATATCAGTTAGAAAATAATGTAGAAAAAAGTCGTAAGCGCACATCTAGAAACGAAATGCGATTGCGAAATGTCATAATTGAACATTTAGACGTAGAGATGGCGGTATTAGAACGATTTGGAATAGAATATAATAGAATAGAATAAACTTTATTGTACACCATTAAATATTGCTTAAAGTAAGTTGACAAAATTAAAATGTACAAAGGGCAGCCTTATCGCTAAAAGCAATTTCTTCCAGGCAACCTTGGGATGGAAAAATAATGACCAGTAATTTAATAATTTAATGGGTAGTTTTGGTGTGGGAATCAAAACGTGTTAGGCTTAAAACTAGTAAATGATACTTAAACATAAACAATATAATTAGATAGGTAATACAGGGAAACAAGTGTAATCACTCTGTAACAATTAATATATTCATATACACACATAAACATATACAATAAATAATACATATATATTTCTAGATTAATAAGATTATATGCGATAAATGCAGCAAATGCACGTCTCATAGGTAAAGACAATGAGTTCCATAACCGGACAGCCTGTACACTAAAAGATTTGTCATAAAACCTGGTAGAATGATTAGGTACTGCCAGTTCCAGTGATTCCGACGATCTCAGGAATCTTATGTTAGTGTCATTGAGGAACGTAAAACGTTCCTTTGGATAAGTTGGAGTACAGGGATTAAACATAATATTATAAAGTGTAGTGAGAATATGAGTAATTCGTCGAAAGCGATTTGGAAGCCACTTGAGCAAGATGCGAAATTCTGATACGTGATCATATTTGCGTAAATCAAATATAAAATCTAATACAAAAATTTTGAAGGCGTTCAAGTTTATCAAGTTGCTCCTCAGTGATATCGAGATAGCTGACATCGCCATAGTCGAGTATAGGAAGAAGAAGGGGTTGTGCAAGCGCAATTTTAGTGACTGTCGGCAGGATATTGCGTAGTCTTCGCAAAGACCCCGCTGATACAAATAGTTGGCAGCTGACCTCCCGCAATTTGGGACCCCAGGATAAAGTATTTTCAATTAAAATGCCTAGATCCTTAACAGTAGTGCTCATTGGCAACACAGTACCATTAAACACAATGTTCGGTAATTGTGACCAGTCGATTCGAGATATCATCTTGGGGCTTCCTACAACTATGACCTGTGTTTTAGAGGGATTTACTTCTAGTCCATATTACCTGCTCCATTTGCACACTTGCGCCAAATCAGTGTTAATTGTGGTAAAAGCTTCCGACAAGTTATGCAATGGTGTTTGCGTATAGACCTGAAGGTCATCTCATCTTCATAAAGGCGATAAGATGAAAGTAATAATTTAGAGATGGAATCTATGAAAAGTATTAAAGGCATTGCTGCAATCTAGTAAGGAGAGTACTGTAAGATTTCCATTCTCCATAGCCAACTTGATATCGTCAGTGACGTTAATCAATGCACTAACAGTGCTGTGACCTGGGCGGAAACCTGACTGCAGAGGATTTAGGAGGGAGTTTTTGGTAAGGAATGTATTTAATTGTCTATGTACGAGGCGTTCCAGAACTTTCGATAAAAAATGCAGTATAGAAATGGGACGATACTCAGAATAGGATTTAGGATTGTTTTTTTTTGGGCAGAGGCATAATCTGAGCCTCTTTCCAAGTCTCTGGGAATATGCTGCAAGAGAGAGAATATATATTCAAAACACAGAAATGTTTATTTTTTACGTATCTATGTAGATTCTGGTAGTCCATAAATAGTCGTTATTTTTTATTGTTAATTCTGAACAAAATAACGATAACAAAAGGACACCAATACAAGAATAGATTGTCATAACCGCATAAATGTGTAGTGATTTTTAGAGCGAAATACCCTCACTTTTTCAACAGGATTCACATTAGGTGAGCGGAAATGCCAAATATTGCATTATCTGACTGAGGATTTTATTTTGATTGACTTTGACTTCGTAGTTTTACGACCTTTTGGTATTGGTATTGGTGTAGGGCTCTGTTTCCGCATCTAGACTCATATGCGGTCCATTATGCGTTCAGATAGGCTGACTAGTTGAGCCAGCCTAGCTCCTTCCAGAAGCGCAGAAGCCTCCTGGGGCGTTCACAGGCTTCTAGGAGCGACCTCGCTCCCGCGAGGATACTTGCCCGTTGTGTGGCCACTCCATCGCATTCCAGGACAACGTGGGCGGCCGTTTCCTCCGCGTTGAGACAGCCTCTACATAGAGGACTGCTTGCCGCGTTGATAGTGAATAGGTGTCGGTTTAGGGCCAACCTACCTTTTACGACCTTATTAATAGAAATAATGGGCTATTAACGACCCGAATGTGAGTCGATTCAAGGGAACTCACAACAAAGCCACAAAGGCCTGCAAGAGGGCATACATAGGAGTAGATGCCCAGCACATAGCACAGCTTGGTCAAGAACTTATGTTGCATCCCACGGGCAGCCGTGGCTATTGGCGACTGGCCAAAGCCGTGCAATCAAACTTCTGTCTGCCTTCGCTGCCCTTACAGCGGTACCCTGATGGTTCTCTGGCTCACGGGACCCAAGAGAAAGCTGATTTGCTGGTTAATATCTTTGCGGCTAATTCCCGAATCTATGACAGTGGTTCGCAGCCACCACCGATTACCACCTGTAGCTATACCATGCCTAATATCCGCATCAGACAATGCGATGTTGATGTGCGCAACTACAGTCACTCGATGTCCGGAAAGCCAGTGGCCCTGACGGTATTCCAACGTTGGTGCTCCAAAAATGCGCGGCGGAGTTGACCCAAACGCTTACAAGACTGTATCGCCTGTCATATACGTCCGGTTCGGTGCCGGAGGTTTGGAAGGAGGCGAACGTGCAACAAATCCCCAAGAAAGGGGATCGCTCGGATCCGAGCAATTATCGACCCATAGCCGTCACTTCAGTACTCTGTAAGGTGTTTGAACACCTAATAAACAAACAGCTCATGCGGTACCTAGAGGATCACTCCTTACCTAACGATTGACAATATGGCTTTAGACCGAAACGATCAGCGGGTGATCTTCTAGCGTATGTCACTCATATCTGGGGTGAGGCTATGGACAAGCACGGCGAGTCACTGGCAATGAGCTTAGACATCGCCAAAGCTTTCGATAGAGTTTGGCACAAATATTTCTAAACTTCTAGCATTCGGTCTACCCCCTCGACTGTGCAACTGGGTTACCAACTTCCTGCAAGAGCGCCGCATTCGAGTCTTTTGTGGCGGTCAGGCGTCAGAATTTCTGCAGGTTAATGCTGGCGAGCCTCAGGGGTCCGTCTTATCGCCCACCCTCTTTCTCCTGCATAAAAATGATATGTTGTCCATCGGCAACATACATTGCTATGCAGATGACAGCACGCTGTACGGGCGATATCATGGACATCCTGCGCCTAGGCAGGCTGAAATCAATTAAAAAAGACGGCAACTTGTCACTGAACTTGACCAGGACCTGGATCGCATCTGTAAATGGGGTTCCGAGAACCTGGTCGAGTTCAATGCCAAGAAAACACAGGCATGCGCGTTTACTGCTACGGTATCTTCCTTCCTACCCCTTTCAGCTCTTTGGGATACACCACTACCACTGCAGGACAATCTCAACATAGTTGGAATGGATGTTCGCTGTAAACTGAATAATAAAAACTACATCGGGAGCGTCATAAAAACGGCCTCTCTTAAACTCGGTATCCTGAACTAGGTGAGCCGATACTTTGAGTCGAATACCAACAGTAGCAGTTGTCACCAGCTTGCAGGAGAGTCTACTCTTCTATCAAATGCTATAAGAATATTGGTTGGAGAATGAAGTGCTATACAAAGGTGAACGGAAGCTGTTGGTAGTGCCTAGATCTTTCGAGAAGGAGGTTATTAACAGAGTACACAGTAAGGGCCACTTTGGCAAAGTGAAGATGAAGGAGTTGCTGAATAATGACTATTACATTAGAGATTTACGAGTAAATAAGAAGATCGATGAGTTTTTGCCAACTTGCATCCCATGTCTGCTAGCCACTAGGAAGGAGGGCAAGCAGGAAGGATATTTGCACCCGATTAATGTGTGGACAGTTCTGTAGAGAGTCATTCATTCATCTAGTTCCACTGACCAGATGAAAAGATGGCCAGAGTCAGGTGATGCAGAAGGGTTAGAAAGTTACCTGATTATTTCTTAAACAGGTACAACATTGATTTTACTTTTCTTTTTTCAGGAGTAATTTATTCTTAGTTTATTGTCACGATGACACGGGGTAGAGCTACTTGTGCCTATGTATCTAGTCTATACTTTAAATGTTGTTTGTATGTTAAATAGTTATTTATTTATTTGTTGGACACAAACATAGTTACAAACAGGTAGTGTTACAGAAGTTAGTGTCCTCCCTTTATTCGTTATTACATTTTGTTATGCCCTTAGAAATTTTACATTACATTAATAAAACTTATAAAGTAACAAAGAAAACTTAAGTGGAATGTATTTGCCATATATTAATAGATACAGTCAGGTTGTGTGTGCGTATATACGTAGGTGTACATACACCCACATATATACACACACACAACCTGACTGTATCTATTAATATATATGTAGGTGTGTTTGTGTGTGCGTATGTGTGTGTAGGTGTGCGTCTGTGTAAGTGTGCGTGAATGCTGATATGTGTGTGTTTATAATATTTATCATTTATCAATTATAAAAAGCCTTTCTGTATCATCGTATCCCAACGTTTTTAACCATGTAAGTATTATATTTTTAAATTTATTATTATTCATATTTCTGATTTTGAAAAGTGTGTTACATTTATTGTAAACTTTTGGAGCATGGTAATTAAAATGCTTTTGTCCAAATGCTGTTTTCTGCGGCGGTACTGGGCAACGCACTATTCATTTATTTTGAAGAGGTATGGTACATATTTTTTGGTGATATCTTAAAATTTCGTAGATATATATCTTTCTTACAGACAGCAAACCAGCTTCTTCATAAACAGCGGTAGTGGGAAAGGGTAAAGATAATAGTATTTTCAGAACAGCGCGTTGGGCTCTTTCCGCAAGTAATAGAAACGTTTTACCAGCACCGCCCCATGCACAGATGCGGTATCTTATAAGGCATTCAGAGAGTGCCTGGTAAGTTTGGATTAGCAGTTTCCTAGCACCCACTCTTCGTAAATTTTTAAATATATATATTAGCTTTCTAATTCTAGCTGTTAATGTTGTAATTTGTAGGCTCCAGTTAAGTCGATCGTCCATTACTACGCCCAAGTACAGTTGGAGTTGTACAGTCACAGTGTGTACAGTCACAGTTGGAATTATAGAAATTGCGATTACAGGGGTATACATGTATCCTTAGCTTGCAATTCGAAGAGGGTTTATCCAAGCCTGTTTTACTAAAACATACGTATTTTGTCTTTGATACGTTTAGGGACAACAAGCTGTCTTCTAGCCAAGCAGAGACCTTAGCAAGACCATCTTCAGCCTTGCGGAATCCTGTGCTCCAGTTGGTTCCGTGAAATGTTAGAACGGTGTCATCAGCAAACATGGTTATTCAATGTTGGACAAGGCAGCGACGTTACAAAGCTCATTGATGTATATAAGAAATAATGTGGGGCCAAGGGTGCTGCTTTGTGGAACGCCAAATTCGCAGATACACTCATTACTCTTAAAGACCGCCACTCTCACAGAACAACTGCGTCTTTAGTAGAAGTATACTGAACAAAAATGCAAGCTAAATAATCTTCAGAACCCCATTCGTGCGAAGAAGAAGCTTCAAAAGGTATAGCATATAACATAAATAGCACCGCTAGCCTAAAATGCTTTTGTCTCTTCCATTTCCATAGCAAATTTAGCACTTTCTATTAAAGCATAAAGATCTTCTCTTTCCGTGAAAAATCGAGGATGAATCAATGGTGGACCAAAAGTTGGATCTGTATGGGTTAATAGTATGTACCCTTTGCTTTTAGGGGTTAACAGTAAAGGTCTAACTGCAAGTCCATTATAGAATGCTGCAGGAAAAATGTTTGTAGACAGATACGTAGTTGGATCTGAGTAAAAATCTTTAATACTAATTACAGTGTCAAAATGAAATTGAATATTTGGAACCCCTTCTTAATCTGTACTTATAAAACCAGAGACTGGTACGGTATCTCCATTAGTCAATGGACCCGTTTTTGGAAATGGTTGCGAATAATTTTTATTTACTTCATCTAATAGTTGCTGACCACACACAGTCATGGAGGTTTTATTGCTCAAAGATATTACGAAAGTATCAGTAGTGACATGATGTTGAAGATTATTGCCTACATTTAAATGTATTAAAACAGGTATGCTTAAGCTTTTTAAATGATATTTACGACCGATACCGGATAACATTAGCAATTTTGGAGAGTTTATAGAGCCACTACTTACAATTACTTCTTTTCTTGCATGAGCTGTATTTAGAATACCATTTTTGAGAAATTCAACTCCAAAAGCTGTCTTTGTTATAGGATCGATAAGTGTCTTAGTAGCCAATGCGCTATTTGTGATATGTAGCTTCTGTCGTTTGTGCCTAATGGGTCTGATATATGCGTAATTAGTTGAGAATCTTTGCCCGTTTCTTGACGTACTTTGAATGATATTGGTTCCCATTTAGATCAGTGACGGGTAAACCTTTTTCTGTAAAAGCTTGAAGCACCATCATAGCATTGCTGTCGAGGAATGAAAATCTTTCAACATTCAGAGGACCACCTACCGAATGATAGTGCTTGTCGTGGGATTCTAGATCTTGATTGTTTTCTGCTTTTTTGAAGTATGTTAGTACCTATAACGAAACCAATGCAAACATTATTAAATGTTCCTAATGGGATAGCGTATAATAGGGACATTCTCGGGATAGCGTTAATTCCCGTGGAAATATATAATTATAATGGGTGATTTATCACCGAGGATATCGTTAAGGACGTATGTCGGAATTGATCCGAGTAAAATCACACGGTTTGCATAATGAGTGGATCGTCTGCACTGCGAGATTTTCCTAATGTATCTGTGCTGCCTTCTTGAGACTATTTACTGTACTTACCTCTCGATAACTCCATCCGTCGTTACCGAGCTCTGCCCAGGAACCGTAGTCTATTCTGTTTCCCCTCATGTAGATCATGGAGTTTATTGCACTGGATCCGCCCATGGTTTTTCCTCTGTAATGAATATTTAATTATAATTTCCAATTCGATTACCAAGTATTCGAATACCATATTACGAATTCATTTTACAAAAGTAAAGGTGAAATTTTGTCACATCATAACTGATGTAATCTTTTTTCTTCTTTATCTGATTTGAATAACATGAACAATTTTTCTTTTACATGAATTAATGTATGACTTTTTATGACAAGAATTATTTGATAAAACAACAAAAAAAGGGCCCGCAGCAGGCCCGCAAAGGTAGATTTCGTGTTTTTTTTTTTTTTATCTCTAAAAATATAAGTCGCATTAAAAACTTTAAATGTCTACATTGTAGAGTAAAATAAAAAAATAACTTTCATTTAAAAATATTACCGATTGTAAAAAGGTTTACAGTTTCGGAGCTATTAATTTTTTTTCAACAAATTTTGGTTTTCCCCCCTCCCCTCCCCAAGTTAAGGATGGAATCATTCAAGGTTCATATTAAAAAATATTCGTATTTACTATGGGCATGCCATTAATTTTAATCGGTCCAAAAATTTTCTATAGAAAAAAACTTATGCTGAAAAACTGATTTTTGGAAACCTGCCCCCCAGTCCCCCCCTTTATATATATGTATATCCTTTTATATCCCACATTCTCGAACTTAACCTTCATTTTTGCCCTGTTGATTTGTCGTCCAAGTTTGAAAGCAATCGGTACATAATTGCGACCTCTATCGTGCCGGTAAAATTGAGGTACATACGGATATGGATCATAACTAGACCTCTTGTGAAGATATTTTTGGAAAATTTGACAACTGGTACAAAACCAATAGGTAGACTTTTCTTCGAAAATGTACCTAAAAAAATCGACAAATACAAGTGAGATACGTGCTATTTTGATGGTGAAATATATAAAGACAAAAACCATCAAAAATAATTTTGGGACCAAACAATTGAAAGCATCATCATTAAATTATTCTACAAACTAAAATAGGTGCAGAACCCAAAATAAATACATTTATTTTTGTGCTTCTTATAGTTTGTGCTAACCGCAACTTAAAATCAAATACACCACAATACAGTACGACAAATTTGACATCATAAACAACAATACAAATTCCCTCGAAGACATGCGTTACTTACAAATAATAAAAATGAGTTATAAAAAATAACATAACCTGACAAAAACAAACAACGTAAACAATGATTGTCAAATCTCTGCCACGACATGCCGTGCATCGAAACAATTTTTTTCCAATTTCAAAACTGTCAGTAGCAGCAGCATTTATATGTAAAAACTTCAGTGGCAAGGGCGAGAATATCAGTTTCATTTTAAGAATATAAATCAGACATTTATAATCTTCATCACTGTCATCTACAACTAACTGTATGTATCGCCCAAGCTATCATCATGTAAATATTGAATTTATATTCAGCTGCAAGGTACACGACGTTAACAACTTAAAACCTCCCAATACGTATTTCGTAGTAATATTAACAAACTAACTGCATGAGTGGCGCAATGGTTAAAGTGATTGCCACGCCACTACACCGCGCCGAGTGTAGAGGGTTCGATTCCCACACGGGACATAAAATTTGTGTGGTCTACAAATAGTTGTCCCGAGTTTGGGTGTTCTTTGTGTACGTTGTTTCAATGTTTGTAAAGTCCCCTGCGACACTGGAATCATTCGTAATGCGGGAGTTGTCTTTTTTTCAGTCCACTGCCATTTATTTAATATAATTTTTTATTTGACGTTTAAGTAAATCTCTAACAAATCAGAAACAACTTAGTGTTAAAAAATCTAAACTAAATATAACGAACAATCACAAATTATGAACAAGGAGAAGTATTTACTAAATTAGTAAACTAATTAGTCTGTTAAATTAGTGCTTTATATTTTTCTCAGTGGTAATCCTGTCTTTTAAACCATATCATGAGATACTTGTGCTGAACGCTCATGAGACAAATGTCTTCCTTATTTACGTACCTAAACCAAGGGCATCTCTGTCCCCTCTGTGCTCTGCAGGACATCTCTTCAGGTTGGGTCGCGTAACTCCAGTCTATACTGGAATAATGTAGCGTTGATGCGAAAGATGGGACACTGGTGATGTCTGGTTCTTCGGGTCCAGCTTCTATGAGCAGAATCTGTAGAAAAATAATGTTCAAAGAAAATCATGTGTATAAAAAACATTTAGGTGTGTTTACTTTCCGTAAGTCTCGAACTGACGTGACAGTGCGTGAAGCTCACAGGCAGCAGATAACGGCACTCTGCGTTCCCCTATACTATCCTACGATTGAAAATATGCCATAACGGAACGAATTTATTATTTTGTAACCGTACAAATAAGTTTATGATTGCATAGAGAAAACATAGGTAAGTAATTTAAGGAAATAAATGCACAAAGGTTATTTCTGTGGATTATCTTAACACAGCGCCACCTATAAAGCACACACACCCAACACTTTTTAGGTTATGTGCACTTTCCGAAAGTGGACGTAGCCCACGAGATTACCGATATGTGGGATATGGATTTAGCAATCGTTGTGCCGATAGTCATTTCGGCCCATGGGTTAACTGCTAAGAGCCTCGACCAACACCTTCAGAGGCTCACGTTAGGCAGCTGGATTAAGAGCCTGTTGCAGAAGGCAGTCCTCCTCGATACGGCACGTATAGTGAGGAGTTTTCTGTCTCTGGAACCATAAGCGATAGCTTGGTCTCTGTACCCGATAACGGTGGGACACTTTTTTTATATTTTTAAATAACAACACATTGAACTCGTGTAACCTTGTAAAACGGTCCTAAACTGTCACTGAATGCCTTACGTATAACAGTTTTATTTAAATCTATTACTTGTAATAAAACTATAAGAGGTCCAATTTTGTACATTGAAGATATTTTGAAAAAAGTTTTGAGAGGCACTCTATAATCGATACTGAAGCCAAAACCTTTTTTCTTTTCATTTTTGTCTGTCTGTCTGTATCATGGCCACGCATCACGCATTTCAGCTTTCTCCGGTAATTTGATCGAATGGTATTTATTTTATTTTTGACATCCTCCATCCATCCATTTAGCATTTGATTGGTGTTCTTCTTTTCTTCTTTAAATTGGTAACAATTTTGCTAAATTTTAATTCTTCAAATCAAATAAATAACATGAAAAGAACATGTAATGTCTACTAAAGTAGTACATATGGGCGCAGGAAGTAATGTATGCCAAGGAGGCGGCGGAAAGGGAACGGGAGAGAACTAGTACTCTTCCATCCCGCAGAAGACGCACCAGGCGCCCGCCGGAGAGAGCAAGTGGATCTCCAACCTTCATGAGCGCTTATATATGAGGGGTATCACGTAACAACACGTAAAAAAAAAGTACATATGGGCTCAAATCTTCAAATATTGTTTTTTTTTTAAGTGATTATATTATCATAGAAATATCCAAAATACACAAGACTTATATAAAATAATTTATTAGTAAACAGTAAAACAATTATTTATCAAGGTGTAATATTTAGTTCAAATAGACACTGTTTTGACTGTTAAAAATCGAACTTCTGATTCAAGTACTCATTAAAAATAATAATATATTCAAACAATTGTGTAAATGTGCAAAATAAAGTCTATTAGAATTAATATTATTATTCTGTATCAAATTTTATTATTTTATGCATTAAATAAAACTTAATTTTCATTGAATCCGGATTGCAGCGCCGTCTGCGCTGCAATAACATTAAAATTAAAATTAAATAAATGTAATTTGTGTAAAACAATTCATTTAATGTTGTGTAAAATTGATTAAAATATTTATTTGGAATATTAGGCTGTATTAGGCTGGCCTGTTGGTCTAGGGGTTAGTGACCCTAACTGCTGAGCCAGAGGTCGTGGGTTCGATTCAAAAATAAAATAATATCAAGAATTATTTCTACTCATTTCATTTATTTTTTATAAAAGAGGTTATAGTCGCTTATCCGTTTAAAAAATCTATTGTAAGGTTTTTTATAAAAATGTTTAGATTGTGAAAAAAGAGATTAGTACTGTGCTGGCGGTTGTGTAAAAATAAACTAAGTAATTTTTAGTGCTTGTTTTCATTCTGATGGACCCTGAACATGGAAACCCTTTCTTATCGCCGACATATACCATACTGTCTGAATCACAGATATTAAGTTATCTAGTTCAGACACAGATGCCCCACTGAAAAGTGAAATGTTATAAATGTAATCAATGTAATAATGTAAATGTAAATGTAATAATAAATAAATAATAATAATATACTATTATAACTTTTACATAAAAAAAAACGAACAATATTTCGGTCGTCGTCTATAATAAGTCGTCAATTTAATTTAAACATTGTTAGTGAGTTTATAAAGAAACTTTAAATCCTTACTAATATTATAAATATAAAAGTGAGTTGGTTTGCTACGCTTTCACGCCCTAACTACTTAACCAATCATTATAAAATGTTGTATAAACGTACCGATTTAAAAAATTCTGTCACCTATAGAAAGCTACATTATCAGCGAGTAAAATAGGCTATATTTTATTTCAGTCATTATAAGATTTCAGCCTGAAATAATGGTACTCATGATGCAAGCCAGAAGATAAAACGCTTCCGAGCTGCTTTATCCGCGTGCGCTGACTAAATGGTCAGTCATACATAAAAAAAAATGTATTACAAAAGCATTGATCTTTAGTAGGTCTCAAAAAAAGTCCGCGGTACCATATACGTATATCTTATAAATAAGGCGCAATAACGCCTTTTCTGTCGAAAATAATGTAAAAATGAAAACGCGATTTTCAATCGTCATTTATTAGGCAGAGCATATTAACCATTACAAAAATAAGTTATTTTGTCATCAAGATAATCTTATGTAGATAAAATTTGTCATTTACAGCAACTTATTTTGACGCATATCTAATTAGATAATGAAAAAAATATATAATCTTTGATCTTTTCAGAGCTAAAATATATTAAAAAGTTTTATTTTATTCGTTTTACGTTCGTTGTGATATAAAATATCCGGCAAATTTTTATACTAGGCGCTAAAGTTTTTTTTAAAGTTGTAATGTATTTTAATTGGCACCTCTTTTAATGACGTCAAGCTTAGACTTTATCATAATATAGTATCAAAATATGTACAAATGATTTAATGGGAACGTAAATAAGCACACACTTAGCTTAACACAACTGCAAAATGTAACTTTTGCAGACTTGCAACAATTTTATTTAAAAAGTTTTCATTTCTACTTTAAAATAAGAACATTGGTTAAAATCGCAGTTTCATTAAAACTAGGAATACAACGCGAGAAACCAACTTAATCAGAATCTTGCCTTTAGATATTAGTCTGGTAAGTCAAATATGAATAGTTATTAACTTTTACGATGATAATTAGTTTAATATGATTATAATTATCTTTGAAAGTCGTATTACTCACCTTCCACTTCTTAACTTCAGACAACCGGTTAGCTACTACGCATCCTGCTGATCCAGCACCAACAATAATGAAGTCGTAGGTTTCTGAAGCTTGCTTCTTCTTCTTGCTCTTTTCTCCATTCTTCTTCTCTTTTTTAACAGTGGCTACTTTAGATTCTGCTGCGTTCACATCCATCCATCCACCCAAGCTTTGAGAACCATATTTTAGAAATGGATTCTAAAAATAATTTTTAAACGTGTCTGTTTTGCTAAATTCTTTTTCAAATCCAGGCAAATTCGATAACGTTCCAGAACTTCCGTCGCTTGGAAACTTGCAGTCGTTCTCTGGATTAATGCTAATTGTTGCTTTGCCGTACAGCTGTGTTACTAAGGGAAGAAACGTGTACGCAAGCGGTGAGCATTGTATTAACGGATCGTGTTGTTCTAGACAAAGAGGTGTAATATTTGACGGCTTCCAATGTTGATTGGACATTTTCGATCACTGTACACGTTTTGACTGTTAATACGATTCTTATACTTATATGATACGATTCTTAATATACAATGGTGCGCAATAGCGGATGCAATTATCCAAGTATTCCGATAATCGATAGTAGGAAATACCTTTTTGTTCCTATTAAAAACCGCTAATTTATCGATTTTTATAATAACAGTTGTAAACGTTGTTATGGGTACACTCAAACACATTGGTACAATTACCTAAAATAAACCACAACACATTATTAAAAATAAATACTTAAACAAACTTAAAACTTTTTAAATCAAAAATACTATTTCTTAATCAAATTAAATTTCACGACAATTTAATCAACATTTTGAAATTACTATAATCACTAGTTATTGTTCTATAACTATAAATCAATTCTAAGTTGATTTTATTGAAGCGTTGCGTTGGAAGTTACTGATAATATGCTCAGCTTAACATCACAAGCGCTGACTTGATTAAAATGAAAAGGAATATAATCGTAAATCATAAAGATACGGCGGTGAAACCACGCCCTCACAGAAAAACGGCAGTGAAGCAATGCTTGCATTGCTTTCAATGAGTAAGTGAGGTAACCGGAAGCCCTAACCCTTCTCTCTCCCCCTCTTCCCTACTCCCACCTTAAAGGCCGGCAACGCACTTGTGAATCTTGAGTTGCAGGTGCCCATGAGCGGTGGTAGTCACTTACCATCAGGTAATCCGTCTGCTCGTTTGCCCCCTATACTATAAAAAAAAAAATACTTCTTTTAAATTAAATCCTCTCTAAATTGTTTTACGGGTTCTTTTAAACAAAAAACTTAGGAACTTCTTCTCATTGAATTATATAAAATTATGAACCTTTGTTAAAATTAAGAGATCACATTTTAAAAAGGGTTCTTTTTAAGTAAATAATATCTAAATTACACATATCTACCCGCCAGTTGAGTGTTACAATTTTACAGTAAGTTATTGTTAACTAGCAGCGCCCCGCGGTTTCACCCGCGTAAGTTCTGATCCCGTGGGGATAAAGCCTATGCGTTAATCCAGGTCTCCAGCTATCTACATACCAAGTTTCATCACAATCGGTTCAGTGGTTTTTGCTTGAAAGACTAACAAACATCCATCCATCCATCCAAACTTTCACATTTATAATATTAGTAGGATGTATCAATTAGCGTTCCATTAAACTATGTGTCATAATTATTTTCCCAAATTTATTTGGGGTGAGCGTAATGTGTAACATTGCAAAGGGTTTTGGCCGGTTTCTTTTCTGGCCTGCTGCCTGCCTGACACCAACCCTCCTTGGGAATGTAATCGTTTTCAGATAGGATAAAGGAAGAAGGTAAATTTAGGTAACGCAAACAGATCGAGAACCAGAGTAAATAAATACCTTATTATCATATTCTGTTGAGAGTTTTTGATATCCAATATTTTAGCGCGCAATTGATATTGCCTTGTTTTAGTTTTCGTTCATAGCTTTTATAAACGTCTTAATTTCTTATTTAATTTCAACTTACTCTTCTGCAGTTTGTGTGTTTGTTGGCTTTAACAAAAAATATTTTTAACACACGCTCTACTTTTGCACGTAATTAAAGTGTTCCTTATTTATGTTGTCCTGAATTTTTTGACCGAAACAGAAATAATTGTAATAAAGCAACGCATAAAATTAATAATATATTGGTGCTGTAACTGTCAATTGGCTTTTGTAATCGCCACTATAAAACAAAATAATGATCTGATAAGTTATAGAAAATAACATTTTTATATCTACAAGGAACAAGATGTTGCAAAAATGTAGAGGCAGAAAATAAATTCTACGGCTTCATGTTAAAAAGGTGTGGTAAAATGTAAGGAGCGTTATGTGTAGCCAACAAATAATTCATTATTTTTTTTAATTAATTTAATCCGGTTTGTGCGGATTTCGATTCATTCTGCAAATAAATTATTTTTGGTTATGCAACTAAAAAAAAATTGTGAGTTTTACATTTACTTTTAATAATATTTAGAAGTACAATACATAAAGAAGCAACTTGAGTTTTTATTAAAACAAAACTGCAGTTAAATATTCATATAGTATCAACCTACTGATAAAATAACATGGAAATATAATTATATTTGCTATTACGTCGGGCGACCACATCTACGTCGGGCGACCACATCTGCGCCTGAGCGTTGATAGGTAAGAAACCAGTTTGTGCAAGGCGTCTACAGAAAATAATGTTTCAATTTGTATTTAATATTGGTTTTTGTGATGCTTTGTACAAAAGATAGGTTATTTAGCACTCGCGGAATAAGATGCATAGTGGTTCTCTCACCGTAGAGAGTTACGGCGCTGACTGTGACTAGTTTTTTTATTGGTTTTCTGACGCGTTTGTATGTTATGCGGGTTATGCGATATTTCATTTTGAATACTTTTATTGAATAGGTGCACATTTCTAATTATGAATTATTTTGAAGTCCATTTCAATTATTGTTTTTTTTTTATTTTGTATCCAGACTTTTCAGAAAACTCTGGACATTCCATCAAAATTCTATGTCTTAGACAACAATAGTTTCATTCATGTCAGCCCTTTCTCATACAAAATATTAGCTTTATTGGTCAGTTTTTAAGTTTATTTTGTCTGTTTTAAAATAAGATTTCTGTAATAAAACGCACGAACAGAACAGAACAGAACAAGAAGAAAGTGACTTTATTCTATAAAACACAGCATACAATAAATAAATAAATTTACTTATAAAAGAAACTAAAAAAAAAAACGATTAAAATTTTAATAACAGGTATCATTTCTCGATTTATCATTGTTACATGACACTGACAAGACACGTCAATACCACGTAGCAGTAGCAGGGACCTACTTGACATTCATTTAGATAGTAAGGGGAAGTATAGTAAGGGTAGTATCTGGTATTGTCAAAAGTTTCACGTCGTCTAAGCCCGAGTGAATAACTCTGTCATTTATTACTAATTATTGTTATTATTTAATTATTATTACTTTATTAACCGCAAGTTAGAAATTGTTTGGATTAAATCAGTTTGGTTTAAATTTTTTGTTTATTTGATTCTTCTTTTTCTTTTTAGTGCAGACAAATATGTATGTTAAGTTTAGTTAAGTAGACTCCATTAGTATTAATATTTTTATTGTAAACAATTGTATGAGCTTGCGGTGTTAATCTGTAAATGACTGATATACTTGTTTTTTTTATTGTACTATTTGTTTGTATATGCATTAGTGTAAGCAGTTGTTGATTAACCTTAAATAAATAAATAAAATAAAAAACTCTTGCACGTTCGTGAGTCTGTCTTGCACGGCTGTAGGCGCTGGCTTCACCACTGTGTGACGACGGAGGCCGCGCGACAGATACTTGTTAATGTTAAGGTACTGTTCAATGTATATTGGTCGGACTTGAAATAATATATTTTTTTTCAAGAGTAAATTAAAATGGTGTCGTAATAATGAAAAACAAATCATCATGAATCCAAAGAATTTGGAATCTTTTGGCAAAACACTAGGTCGAGCCTCTCTGAGACAGTTAGTGGTAAACACAACCACACACATATTGCAAATATGTTTGCGAGTCCATTTAAAGTGACGCCTTTAGCTTTGACACTGACGTGAGCATGGAGCTGGGGATAAAGATCAGTGCTAACGACGTCGCAGAAGTAATTAAGAACATGGTTAGCGGTAAGTTCCCAGGCCGTGACCACCTCAGTGTCGAGCACCTTAGATATGCGGGTGTACACTTGCCTGGAGTACTGGCTATGTTTTTCAATCTATGCATAGGTCACTCTTATCTGTCTGGTTCATTTATGAAAACTATAGTTGTACCTATTATAAAAAATAAGACTGCAATAAATATATCTCTTGCAACGGTAGTGGCTAATTAGTCTGCACAACGCACAGTTGCAGCAAATCAGCTGATTGTTGGACTCAGCAAAACCAGCATCGGCTCTGAACAACATCAACTATGCTGATGACATGGTGTTGCTGAGCCCATTGATTAGTACATTGAGACGACTGCTGAAGATATGTAAGGATTATGCGGTGGCTCATAATCCTTAAATATCTGGAGTGGCGCCGACTTTAAAAATAAGCAACTCAGCACAGGCTACATAAACGTGCCGCACATTTCATTGGCAAATATGGCCCTTAATTAGGGTTACTAAATTTAAGCCTGGGTCACTGGGTCACCGAGAATGTAAGTGATGCCATAGACATAGAGAGGGAGCACAGGGCGCTGTCTGTCCGAAGTAATGTGCTTGCTCGCAGATTGGCACGGTGTACTCACTCAAAATGACCATCTCTCGTATATTGGCAAACTTTTTACACTTGCAGTCTATGGGTCAAGTATACTCAGAAGGCATACAACACTCAGTGTGTACAATATAACAATGCTTTCACTATGTTTTTGGGGCTGCCGCAGTTTTATAGTAAATTGGAAATGTTTGTCGAAGCGGGAGTGGACGATTTCTAAGCGATCATCTGAACGCGATGCGCCTTTCTCCGACATAGAACATGCGCCAGCTCCCACAGCATACTGTAGGCATTGAGTGACCGCTTAGACTGTCAGATGCTCGTTCGATGGGTGAGACTGCACACTCAGTTGTAAACAATAATGTTTTAGTATTTGTTAATATGTGTAAGTTTTTGTATGTATGTTTTCTAACAATAGTTCAATAAGTTCATGTACAATGTAATCACTAACCCTATACCTAACAGTCTGCAAATAAATGAATATAATATTATTATTATTATTTCTGTTTATTAAACTTAAAACTTACAAATTACATTTTTAGATATATATAACAAAATATACGTTTAAAAATATAAAAAAATAGTAGACCACTGACATCGAATACAAGGAACAAGATACCGGTGGTTAGGGCTCCAAAGACACTAACCTCCTCACTATACGGGACGTGTGAAGAAAAACTGCCGTCTTGTTCCTTTATCCAGTCGTCTAATGCGAGCTTCTTAACGTGTTGTGCGAGGCAATCGATCAATCCATGAGCAGATATGACATGGAACAATGATCGCCGAATCGACATTCCACATATCGACAATCACGTGAGACATATCCAATCATTGCGCGGCGCTCTAATCGGTCTATCAGCACTATATCATCATAATACTATATATGTATCAAGTTTATTGGCAACTATTAATTAATTATTATTATTATAACAGTTTTCAGGTGCACGTTTTAAGGCTTATAAAACAATTGGAATCCCTAGAGCTTTCAATATTGAGCCGCAAATGTACTGAAAACATGCAAACATTGCGCTTACTTTTAGTGAACCAATTTTGTTGAAAAAGTGTCTTTAGCGTTGTTTGCGTAGTTGGATAATACTTGTAGTAATTAATTGAAGTATAGAGAATGCTTTATTTATATTGTTTTGTTGTATTTTATACTTTATCTTTGCTTACGAATGTTTACATTACACCGAGTCTCATACAAGCTATCCATAAAAAAACAATATAATTAAAGAACAATACGCATGTAGATCTATGAAGATCCATAATATTATATATTCAAATATTATATCCTTATAATACTACTTTACATTATGTATAGTATGTAGATAAATTAGAAGTACCTGGGAGACCGAGCATTGCTCGGTAGTTTTTTGTAAAATGCTCATATTTTTTTATTGTAAAATTGCGTTTTTTACAGGAAATACAACTATGGAGTTGAACTTAAATTTAATACCTTAGTGCGCTGTTTGCGGGTCAGCCCCAACAACATTTTAAGATGCATTGCCAGCAGACTCGACCGTGTATGTGAACCGCTGCTGCAGGCTTTCTACCTCTGTGGTGAACTTGTGGTAGCGATTCAATGTAATTTAGTTTTAGGTATAAATTATCATATTTTGTAAGAAAATCATTGTTACTAACCAAATGAGTCAAATGTTACTCGAATAAACAATTTATTATTATTACCTATATTATTATAATTAAGCCCAAATATTGTAACATTTTCACGCCCTTGCGGTAGAAATGGAGGAAATCATATATTATGTCATCACTACATATTATATAAAACAAAGTCCCCCGCCGCGTCTGTCAGTCTGTCTGTTCATGATAAACTGAAAAACTAGTGAACTGATTTTTATGCGGTTTTCACTAATAGACAGATTGATTCATGAGGAAGGGTAGGTGTATAATTTGTTAAGATTTTGTTTAAATTGATTCAAATATGTTAATAATGGTTGAAGATGTCTTTGCTACGCGTGTGAAGCCGGGTCGGGTTGTTAGGAACTGATTATTACAAAGTTGATTTGTGTTTCAATTGCGTATATGTGTTCTTTTACATATTCCAAGCTTTTATAAAGTTACATCTTTTGACTATTGGGTATAATGTTTTTGAATCATTTATGAACGCATTTTTATTATTCATTTGATACTAGCAACCCGCCCCGGCTTCGCACGGGCACAAATTATACACCTAAACTTTCCTCATTAATCATTCTGTTCATTACTGAAAACCGCATACACATCCGTTCAGAAGTTTTTCAGTTTATCGCGAACAGACAGACAGACGCGGCGGGGGACTTTGTTTTATAATATTTAGTGATATAATAATTACCGTTTTTTTCTATGGTAGTAAAACTTGTTAGTCGTTTAAAAAGTCCAAAGACTTGTAGTTATTATAGTTGTGAAATAACTAATTGTAAAATTTTCGAAACCTGTGATGTGATTTGTGATTTTACATTTGACGAAGCAAACTATTGTTGCGGTGACTCTGTGTGTGTTGATCTATAATTTCTAATTACGATAATTATTTATTAAATCGACTATTTCGAATAATTGATGACAAATTTTATAAAATAAAGATATTGAATTTGAATTTGATGGGAAAGTAAACAAGAATTTTTTAGCCCTTTTTATTTAACTGTACTGCTTCAACTTCGGCTAATAAAAAGTTAATATAGACCAGATGATTTTTCGGGGGAAAATGGGAATGAGGGGAAACAGCACTGACTCTTAATCATATATACTGTTGCACAGTATGAGAAAATAATTTATGAAACTGTGATATAGGTAAATTTATATACTTGATTTTCATAGAGTGAAATGGAGAAACGGCTTATGTGCCCACATAAGCCCAAATAATCACTAGAGAACTAAAAACTATTTTTGTAATAGATTCGTGTATATGATAAGTGTAGATAACTAATCTAATATTCTAATAATAATCTAGTAATCTAATAACCTAGCTATGTACTTTATATATGTACTTTACCTAATAAATTTAAATAATTTAAGCTAAGGATATCACTTGTTCAGTCCTTTATCAATTCTGTTATCGATTATGTTGACATTCTTAAATTTAAATGAATTTACTTATTTTTTTAATTGCATTAAAAATCAACGGTGCAGCTTCCACTGTTGATGTTCTAATGCAAAGTTTTCTTATATCACATTTGTTTACTTTTAATATAGTTTTCTTACCAATTTCAGATGCGCCTGTGTTCGTTGGTTCCATTTATCAAATCAAATTTGTTCGATCGATCAAATCGTATTGAAACATCGGTTTTAGTCTAAACTTTTCATGTTCGTGAATCATTAGCAATACATTTTACAAGAAATGGTCGATTTAGAAAAAAAATATGATAAATACATTTGGTATTTAAGGAATCGTTAAACAGTTTACGCTTATTTTAAAAAAAACTTTGATTTATTTAAATGTGAAGTGTTTTTAAAACGGTTGTCATAAAACCTGGACGGAGTAAATATCTATTATAAATCGAAGTTTTAGATAAGTGGTGACTATATTTAAAAATAACAATGTTAGTGTAAGATTTATGAAGGTATACACAACCCACATACACAATGTGCAATAATATACCAATCCAGTGCATGATGCAAATGAAATGAAAATTGGTATTATAGTAAAAGTAAAAAGTATAATTTATATTTCACAAAACATTGTTAATCCAACTTAATATAAGCATATAATAGAACAGTTTTTGGTTTCACGTGAAATAATTATTATAACATTAGACTAATAATAAAATTATTGTACTGCTGTTTCTATGCGTTCCCATTACATATTTCTTTTTATACTCCTTTGAGTTCTTAGTGAATTTTCTAATTAATAATTATGACTTTTAAAACCAATCCTCTTTAATCATATCAGAAGCCTTTTCAGCAATCATTATAGTTGGATTATTAGTATTGCCTCTCACTATAAGCGGCATAATCGAAGCATCGACTACCCGTAATCGTTCAATACCATACACTTTTAATCTTGAATCAACAATTGCGTCTTTATCATACTTAGGACCCATTTTACACGTACCAACTGGATGATATATAGTAGAAGTATACTGAACCAACAAACAAGCAAAATAATCTTCTGAACCCCATTCGTACGAGGAACAAGCTTCAACAGGTATTTTAACATAAGTAGCACCGCTAGCCTTAAATGCTTTTGTCTCTTCCATATCCATAGCGAATTTAAATGCTTCTAACAAAGCATACACATCTTCTCTTTCCGTGAAAAATCGAGAATAAATCAATGGTGGACCAAAAGTTGGATCTGTATGGTTTAATAGTATGTACCCTCTGCTTTTAGGTGTCAATAGTAAAGGTCTAACTGCAAGTCCGTCATAGAATGCTAGAGGAAAAATGTTTGTAGACAGATATGTAGTTGGATCTGAGTAAAACTCTCTAACATTTCTACCATCAAAATGAAATTGAATATTGGGAACTTTCTCGTAATCTGTACTTATAAAAGCAGTGACTGGTAAGGTACCTGTAGTAGACAGTGGACCAGTTTTTGGAGAATTTTGCGCATAATATTTATTAACTTCTTCTAATAGCTCCTGACCACTCACAGCCGTGGAGGTTTTATTGCTCAAAGAAAGTATAAAAGCATCAGTAGTTACATGATCTTGAAGATTATTGCCGACATTTAAATGTACTAAAACGGGTATGTTTAGGCTCTTTAAATGATATTTAGGACCGATACCGGATAACATAAGCAGTTTTGGCGAGTTTATAGTGCCACTACTTACAATTATTTCTTTCGTTACATGAGCTGTATATAGAATACCATTTTTTAAATATTCAACTCCAAAAGCTGTCTTTGTTATAGGATCGATAAGTATCTTAGTTGCGAATGCGCTATTTGTAATATGTAGGTTCGGTCGTTTGTGCCTTATGGATCTGATATATGCGTAATTAGCTGAAAATCTTTGCCCGTTTCTTGATGTACTTTGAATGATATCAGTTCCCATTTGGTTTTCGCCATTTAGATCAGTCACTGGTAAACCTTTTTCCTTGAAAGCTTGAAGAAGCATCATAGCATTGATGTCGAGGTATCGGAATCTTTCAACATTGACAGGACCACCTACCGAATGATAGTGTTTGTCGTGAGATTCTAGATCTTGATTGTTTTCTGCTTTTTTGAAGTATGGTAGTACCTATAACAAAAACAATGCAAACATTGTTAAATTTGAAGCGAAAGTGGATGGTAGATCTTATGTGAAAAAAAATAAATTGCTTATTCATATATTAGTAACATCATATGCTATATATATATAGTAGTATATTTGCAGATATTTTACTTTCAAATTCAAATAATGGGTGATATATCACCGAATATATTGTTATGGACGTATATCGGAATTGAACCCACTAAACCCACACGGTGGCTTATACTGCGCTATATAATGAATGACCATCTGTGCTTCGAGATTACTCTAACGGACGCGTTCCGCTGCCTCCTTTAGACTTTTTACTGTCTACTAACCTCTCTATAACTCCATCCGTCATTACCGAGCTCTGCCCAGGAATCGTAGTCTCTTCTGTTCCCCCTAATGTAGACCATATAGTTTATTGCACTGGATCCGCCCATGGTTTTTCCTCTGTAATGACATTATGTGAAATTATCACTTTTGATTCTTAAATCGTAATATTAGCACACAAAAGTGAAGCATTTTCTAATTTTTTATAAAACAATAACATTTAGAACAAGTGAGATATGTGTTATTTTGATGGTGAAATACATAAAGACAAATAATAACAAAAAAATATTTTTGGACCAAACAATTGAAAGAACTATGTACGTATTTAAAATATTCTACTGACTAAAATAGGTGCGGAACACAAAATAAATACAACCGCAATCAAATATTTTACAATAGTACGACAGTACGACAAATACAAACTCCCCCGAAGGCATTGGTTACTTACAAACAATAAAAATGTGTTATAAAAATCACATAACTTGATAAAACCAAACAACGTAAAGAATGATTGTCAAATCTCTGCCACGACATGCCGTGCATCGAAATAACTTTTTTTCCAATTTCAAAACTGTCAGTAACAGCAGCATTTATAATATGTAAAACTTCAGTGTTGTAGGCAAGGGATAGAAGATTAGTTTCATTTTAAGAATATAAATCAGATATTTATAATCTTCATCACTGTCATTTACAACTATGTATCGCCCAAACCAATGTCATGTAAATATGAATTTATATTCAGCTGCAAGGTACACGACGTTAACCCCTCAAACCCTCCCAATACTTATTTTGTCGCCAAATTTACGTCTTTATACACTTCCTTGATATAGTTTTTTCTATAACCTCGTAACTAATATATAAGTACACAAGTAGTATATAATTAGTCACATATTTTTTTAGTAAACAGGAAATAATGTAAGTACACAACTAAGTAACTAAAACTACTTTGTAAGAGCATTAAACTTAACTGTAAATACATTTTTAAATCCATAAAGGCTTTGTGATTAAAGAATAAACAATTTCCTACAGAAAAGGTTTTTAAAATGTAAAGAGTTGAGACTCTAGCATTTTTTGTTGCATGTTAAAAGTATAGGGGTATACTGTCTCATCTGTCTATAGCGTACATTCAGTTTCTAAATAAAAATAAAATAGTTTGTACATAGTTTATCGATATGGTAACCTATTATATACACTAGTTAGCGTTAGCCTTAAACTCAAAATACTACTTCGTGGTAAATGTTCAGAAGCATATATATACTAGTAGATGTTTCTTTGATGACTTTAAATGATACATTAAATTTATTTCGAATTTTATGGGTGAAGTTAACGCATGCTCTTAAATTAAAATAAAATTTATTATCCAATATGTTAGTAACAACAAAAATAGGAATGATTTTTTTACTGCTTACTTACCAATACGACGAAATGTAAATTTATGTTAATGTGTATCATACGTGGAAATTAAAAGGTGTTCGGTTTAAACAATATTTAATAAAGTTACTAAAATATTATATTTACATTACAATTACAAAACTATATATACAAATGATAACATTAAATCTTATTATATTAAGGGTGAGGTCTCTAGGGACCATTATGTGTCAAGATAATACAAACGTAGAACTGAGTCTTGGGGTACCACTTGGTGATAAACTGGAACCATGAGGAATAATTTTAAGTATATTTTAATTTATAGTAATGCCAGAGTTCTATTTCATAATCGTTACGAATCATTCGTACCAGTCCTCTTTGATCATATCTGAGACTTTCTCTCCAATCATCATACAGGGAGCGTTTGTGTTTCCACGAACGATGTGGGGCATAATTGAGGCATCGGCAACTCTTACCTTTCCAACTCCATGAACTTTTAATCTTGGATCAACAACTGCATGTTCGTCATACGAAGGACCCATTTTACAAGTACCTGATGGGTGATATATTGTACCAGTGTATCTTGTTATGACACACTCAAAATATTTGTAAGTTCCCCATTTAAATCTAGAGCAAGCCTGCACTCGTTTCCTTATAAACTTTGCTCCATTATCTTTAAAAGCTTTTGTAATTTCCAATTTAGTCGTAAACTTTAGTGCCGCTATCAATGTGTCCAAATCTTTTTTAACTGTGAAGAATCTTGGATAAATCAGTGGTGGACCAAAAGTAGGATCAGTTATGTTTAAGGTTAAGAATCCCCTACTTTCGGGGTGTAAAAGGATTGGTCTAACATTTATACTGTCATAGGAAGAAAAAGGAAAAATCGCGGATGCTAAATACGTAGTTGGGTCTGAATAAAAATCTTTTGAATTCATACCGCCAAAATGAAATTGTATATCAGGCACTGTTTTATCTTCTCCAGCATATTTTGTTCTATAAAAGGCTGTCATTTGTAAAACACCAGTAGCAGAAAGTGGATTGTTTTCTGTACCAAATTCGTGATATTCTATGATATTTCTCAGCAATTGATTCCCCGATAATAATAATGTAGACGTCTTATTGGTAAGGCTAATTAGTACTGCTTCTGTAGTTGCATGATCTTGTAAATTATGGCCAACTTTTAAATCTTTTATCACTGGTATGTTCAGTTTTTTCAAATCATCTTTTGGTCCTACCCCAGAGAGCATCAGTAGTTTTGGGCTGTTTAAAGCACCTGCACATATGATTATTTCTTTTTCTACATACGCTTCGTACCAAGTACCATTTTTTATATATTTTATTCCATAAGCTTTTTTCTGTTTATCTATTAGTATTTTAGTTACTTCTGCGTGTGTGATTAAAGTGAGATTAGGCCTTTTATGTCTTATAGGTTTTATGAAGGCAACATTGGCAGATACTCTTTTTCCGTCTTTTGACGTTGTTTGTGTAATCATAGTACCAATCTGTAAACTACCATTAAAATCTACTAAAGGGAACCCCGTTTCTTTAAAACCCTCTACGAGCATTATAGCATTTAGGTCAACATAGTTAAATCTTTCTACTTTTAGGGGCCCTTCATTGCCATGATGAACTTTGTCTTTCGATTCCAAGTCTTGATTGCTTTCTGATTTCTTAAAATACGGTAAAACCTGAAAATATTAATTTTATATTTTTAAATGAAATTTAATAAATTATATTATTTCATTTTATATCATGTAATATTAGGAATGATAGTAAATGGAATATTAGTTTAGTTAATAGTACACTAAGATATTACTGTCTAAAACAATGTATAAATATTGATTATTTATATTCTCTTTGTTCAAAGGGTGTGTATCATCATGAGCAAAGAGTAAATAAATGATAAGGAATACTTACATCTCTATAACTCCACCCTAAATTACCAAGATCAGCCCATTCATCATAATCTCTCTTATTACCTCGCATGTAAACCAAATAATTAGTTGCACTGGATCCTCCCATAACACGACCACTGTAATAATACAAATATACATTATATACTTAATAATAATACTTTGGATCCAAACCTCTTAACATACATACCGTATAAGAATTATTTATAAAACCGTTTTCTACCGGGTAGAGTTATATAATTGTCCAGGTAAGCCTGGTAATTCTTCAGCAGATTCCGATTAGAACCTATACAAAGTTTCCATCCAAAGTTCTTCCTGTGTCAACAAAGCATAGCGTTTCAGTACTCGCTCGAATATTGTATTTAAATGTCAGTCAAAACTCGAAAAAGTGATCAGATAAAAATATTAAAATAATAGAGATAAAAAATGTCAGTCAAAAGAAAAAGTTTATTTAATTTCATATTTTTCAAGGAATATTAATATTTTTCCTAGAAAGGAAATCCCTGTGAACCCTAGCAGACTTGGTCACCTGTTAAACCAGGCGACCCCACTATGAGGTGCAGATGGTTCTGTCCCCTCTAGTATAGAGAGAGGCGCGCGGAACACGTCGCGCTACCGTCTCGGGCCTGCTTCTGCTAGGAGTTGGCCTAATCCATGTGTGATTAAAAACTGTTCATTTATAAAGTATTAAGTTTAAAAATAATTAAGTTTTACATTTTTTTTTATTTGATTTAATAAAGAACTCTAATAAATTATTTTCGCTTTTTATTAACTAGCCGCATCCGGCATTTTTTTAGATATAGATTTTTTGGGCCAGGAACCCTCGCGGGCGTCCCCAGAACACCCTACTAAAGTTTCATCACAATCTGATCAATGGTTTCGGGACGCATAGAGGACAAACATTGATTAATTTATATTTATATAGATTGTGGTTCTTCAGATTCCATTTCAATCTCCAACGCTATCATCTGTTCATCATCTTTTTCTTCTTCTTTTATTTTCTCGATTGCAATCGTTTCTACAAAGTTACCAAAACCAAGAAACGCGATGGATCGCCGTCGTCAGTAGGATCGTCATTATTAAGGTTTATATACTTCAAGGTTATTATACTTTTTTTTTTAAATAATTTAAAAACATTCGTTTTATCTTTCTGAAAAATAATTAACGTATAATAGATGAGTAAGCACTATTAAATTTTAAGAGATATTTGTAAGATAATATATACTGCAATACTATTAGTTCCATGAAAAACCTCTTTTTACTTAAAGTTCAAATAATTATGTGGACCCGTAAAAGACATACCGGTAGACCCGCGGCATTGTGGTTTTACAATATAACCAGCGCTTGTCAACAAGCCAGCTTGCATAACCTTGAGAAGGACATCAGAACCCATTAAATATCTAACACAAACGTTTAGTCAAACCCCATTTGTCAAACAGAAAAGGAGGGGACGTTAGACAACATTAAATCCTCGGCTCGTATATACTTCGGAACAATAATTCACGTAGAATATTACAGGCTTATCGTTGTTCTCAGAACATTACACCCATTTTGAATAAAATATTCAACGTCCGGTTTCCAATTCATATTTCCATCACTCATTTGAAAGTATCATTTGATTTGAATAAAGTTGGTCCATATTGGGGGTACAGGAGTACCTGAATATTGTAAGACTAATAATCGTAAAAGAGATATATCTCTTCATTCGATCTTACTCTTAAGAAGTTATTATCAAAGCTACATCGAATAAAAAAACAAAAAAATAGAATAGTATTGACTGAAAATTTTGAGTTCACTGAAAGTTTTGAGTTAATATTTCTTGAGTATTCCAAGGGGTATTACTTTGAATATATAGGGATGGAATAGGCCGCAAAATCGAGGAGACAGTTGACTGAGACCACAAAGAACTTCCCCGAGGACACGGCGCTTCACACGTTGGCGGAATGCCCAGCCTGGGCTAGTCAGCGCTGTGATCTCGTCGTGGCAGTTGGTGCTGCGGGTAGTCTCTCGCTCCCAACCGTGTTTCTGGCCATGGTTCGGAGCGAGAGTGCATGGAACGCCGTCGCCTCTTTCTGCGCCACGCCTCACTACATACGTTTCGATAAGACTTCCGTACTGGCGAGAGAAAAATATTTCGTACCGCGAAAAATACGCGAAGCAATCGAGATAAGTCGTCGTCCGAATTTCAACAGAGACAGTGGCTGGTCACTGCCCCCTGCCTGGCGGCCGGCATTAAAACTCACATCCCATGAGACAGATCAGACAGACCTTATAAAAAGTGATACGGTTAGTATGGTGTGCACCGCGGTGGATGTTGGTAACAACAGCGCATCACACAACGCAACGGAAACGCAACTGTCTACATCCGCACGTTCCGAAAGGCAAAGGAACCTGTGGCAGCGTTGTAAACCCAGTGTGACGCCTGACACCATCGCGGCAGGACGCTTCACTCCTTGAGACAGGGCCCCCGTCGGATCCGAAACTAGTCGGGCATCCCCGAAATACAAACGTGAGTAAAACCGTATAGTTTTTAATAAACAATCGTTGATGCCAGCTGTCGAATATCAGAGCAGCAACCTCCAATGAAAAAATGGCGTCAATTTTAAAAAGTACACTCTTACTGAGACACCCTTTATATATGTGTAATATATTACGTATTAATAACCGTTAGTACTTTTTATGTCACTGTTTCTATAAGGTGTTCAATCTGAACTTCAAAAATAAACTTTAGTCTTTACGTTTCTAGAACTTAATTCCTATGAAGTGTATATTTCTCTAAGGGGTATTAAACCACACAGAAGTCATACTTCTCTACACCCATTATTAGTAAATTGTTAGGTGCAGAGAAATATCTTTAAGTGTCTGATATTTTTCTCAGAGGTCATTCTGTTTTTAAATCTTTTAAACCATATCATCACATACTTATATGAACACTTATGACACTAATATTTCTTCTTTCCTTACGTACCTTAACCAAGCGCATGTCTGTCCCCTCTGTGCTCTGCAGGTCATCTCTTCAGGTTGAGTCCTGTACATCCAGTCTATACTGGACCGACCTAGCACTGGTGCGAAAGACGGAACGCTGGTGATATCCGGTTCTTCGGGTCCAGCTTCTATGAGCAGAATCTGTAGAATAAAAATTTATTTCATGTGTAAAAAAAATTATTTAGCCTCAGATAAGTTCAGTTTTTTTATTTTCATTCATGAATAAGGTAGCTCAATTTACCTATTCTATGATATAGCCTACTCGTGTTGTCATAACTCTATACGCAAAGTCGATACAAATTATTCCCACATAAGTTGGAGCAGTAGGTACCTAATGATGGATAAAAATAAAAACAATATAAAAAACTAGATAAAGAACTCGATTAAATGCATATGAAAAGCTATAATAGCTTTCTTCTCTACAATTCTATCTAACAGTTGTGAAGTACGTGGAGATTATCTCTAATTGACATGTTTACATTGGTATTGACATTGTTAACTTTGCAAAACATTGACATTATCTTATATTTTGATATCAATTTATTCGTTACATTTAATAATTTTTGTATTGTACATGTGAGAACTGTGTAGTCAATAACATATTAAGTTAATTTGCTATGTTGCCTGGCAGTTCTGAGTATGCCGTGTCCGCCGATGGTGGCGTACGTGTGGGGTCGTTCGACTCCCTTTGATATCAATTGATATCATATGGTTGAAGTGGACGAGTAGACGTGGTAGATTATATTAATAAATATTTGAAAAACTTCTTTGTCACTTGGAAATCTTTCTCGCCACACAAAAGCAAACCACCATTGACTTCTCAGTTTGCGTTTGATCAGCAAAAGACAAACTTACCGCGAGAAATGACTTAAAATATACAGGTGTTCTAAACATGAACCAGGAACTTTCTGGAAGTGGACCCCCGTTGAAACTACAAAAAAAGGCACGGTGCTCAATGTGTCTAAGGAAAAAAGACAAAAAAGTTAAAATTGTTTGTGTCATTTGCACAAACAAGTAGATTCATAGCCGATGAATCTACTCAGTAGGTACCGACCCTAGAAATAATCAGTACCTCTGAAGGGAAAATATGGTCGCATGATTACTTTTATCCCGTAAAGTAAAAAATGGCCAAGATATTTCATTTCAGACAGGGTTTATGTTAGCCTTGAACTTTAGACAGCCTTTCAATAAACTGCTTCTGGTAATCTATTTTGGTATTATGAAATAGGTAGTAAAGTACGTTTTTACGTAATTCACTATTTCATAATATCTAGACACGCGGCAGTGTGTCAACTCAAGTTCAAGAAAAAGGAACTGGCGAGGCTTTGGCGAGAACCGATTGGAGATACTTTTGACACCTTAATAACTCAAAATCTATTTAATACGTAATAAAACTAGATAAACTGCCTTGTCGCAATTACACAATAAGCATTATTTTACAGATAAGGTGGTTTTTAATTTATTATTTTCTTCCGTATCCATTAAAAACGGTGAATATAAATTTTTAATATTGAACTAAAAAAAGTTTATTGCTGTGTGCGCTCTGATCATTGATTTTGCAATCGCAGACTAGTTATAGTGAATTCGGTTATCACTTGAATGTAATTATCGTATTATTATTTAATGAGACGTTAAATGATGAGCGTGAAATATATTTAATGTGGCCATTTTACATGTGAATAGAGCTTACTCGATGAGCTCAGTGAAAAAATATATACATATATATGAAGGTCAGTTTTAAGGAACTTCATCACTTTTAACACCTTACTAATTTTTAAACTTTCGCGTTCCATGAAATGATCATGTATATGTATTGTATGTGAATTAACGCGACCGCGCAATGGCCAGTGCAATCTTATCAAAACGTCAGGCGATTTAAGGGTATGTAATATAATATATTACGCGATCACGTTAATTCCCGTACATATACATAATTTTAGCACCTTGTCATATCTTTCTGCAATTGATCCTGACACCAGTAGCAAAGACTAACGAGAATGTCCAGTATACCACTCTGAAAAAGGTATATATGTTTAAATCACTAAATTACTTAAAGCAGCAGGCTTTAAATAATTCAGGGTCACATTTACCGGTACCTATTTAAATTAAAATAAAGGAATTTGAGATATATAAGTCTTTCAACTTTTAGCAATATCATTCTTTAATAATACGAACAGTTAAAATGTAATAACAACTCACGTTTATACTCTCCTTCGTTCATTTTATACGTTAGCACAAGTTCTACAAACTGTGTTCTGAGCCCTGGGTATATTTTAGACATGAGTTGAAGTAAAGTAATAGATAGCTCACTTCCGTGGCTGGCTCTAATATCTAGGTCAGAAACATTGTAGAAACCAAACTAAAGGAATAAAAAGAATGGTACTAACTTTTAAACATTTGGGATGATAATATAATTATGTTGACGGGAATTGACGCAATCACGTATTTAAATGTATGTTGTAATGTAATCTATGATTTGCTTGACGTTTCGACCACCAGATCAGACAGTCAAGTCAGGCATATCAATTGTTTGTAATACCTAAATTTTAGGTAAATTCAATCCAATTTATATATTACGTAAGTCGTATCACCGATTTTCGATGCAGCGAGATAGATAGAATAATCAATAAACAGAAAAATAGAGCTTAGCTTAGCCCAAGTTAGGAGGTATGCCTTCAGAGTTTCTTTGTTTATTCAGATTTCGTTGTTTCAATAGAAAATGAGATTTGAAAATCAAATTAATCAATCCACAGTGTCATGTCCTACGGTATTTTCTTGTGGATGCGTGCTGCAGATATAGAATCTACATTTATTCTGCAGGGAAGAGCTATCAGAGCCATTTATACTCTACGTAGTCGCGAATCCCTCAGGGATCTATTTAAGGAAATTAACATCCTGATGGTGCCTTGTCAGTACATTTCTGAAAACTTTATGTATGTCAGAGTGTAGTGCAAACATCTTTCATGGGGTACTGTATTAAATTCATGTATTTACGGGAATTAACGCGATCACGAAAAGGTATTACACACCTCTGAATTGCCTGACCTTCTGCCTTTTTTTTATGTTATAGTGGCAAACGAGCAGACGGGTCACCTGCAACTCAAGAGTCACAAGTGCGTTGCCGGCTTTTATGGTTTGAGTAGGGGAAGAGGGGGAGAGGAGGGTAGAGGGGATCCGGTAACCTCACTCACTCGGCGAAAAGCAATATAAACATTGCTTCATTGCCGGTTTTCTGTGAGGCCGTGGTATCACTCCGGTCGAGCCGGCCCCTACTTGCGGAAGCATGGCTCTTCCACTGTTATGCTCTCGATAAGCTCAAGTCTGAAGTTGTTACTTAAACTTATTTTAATGGGAGTAAAAACTATTTGGTCTGCATAAAGTTAAAGATAGGTAATTAAAGTGTATACTCAACGGTTCTAACGAAGATAATAAGATTTCTAAATATATAGATAACCCTTCAATGTTTATTGACGGCAAAGTCTATAAAAAGAATTTTCAATAAAGAAAAAATATCTAACATAATGATAACAAATTCAGTTTGAAAACAAGGCTCGCAATTTGAAAATAAACATTTTCCCCACCATTTTTCAGTAAGCCATGTATAAAGTTTAAAGATATTTGAGCCAAATTGCAATTACGAACGTTTTGTTACTTTTCTACCTTATTATTGAGCTAAAATATCAATGTCGATCGACGGTCGCAGGTATAGACATCAATGGTATAGACATCATCAATATGGTGCTTCATAAAACCCTATATTGCATCATCATTGTCCAAAAACAACTATTCTAACCAACATAGGTCTTAGCGAGTGGCATGGCATTAGCGAGTTAAAATAATAAAAGACTGACTTTATAGTCCAGATAAACGACGAGGTAAGAAGAAAGATTTTCAAAGGAAGACCACGGAAATGACTTATTAGATGGACCAACGACTTCCTTAGATCGCAGCTGAGACTTGGGTTTAGACGGAACTCCTTCAGGATTTTTTCTTCATACGTAGGTAACATAGGTATACAATACAAAGATGATGCCATTGAGTTTCGTCCTATATTTCTTGAAATGAGACTGGTCCTAACTTTAAGCTGGTATTAGCTTGGTAGCTTTAAGCATAGGTACTTAGTACAGGTCGAACATCATGTTTGAAGACTACACTCTTATTTATACACTAAACAAACACTACACTGTGTCTGAAACAACTGATAAATAACATAAAGCATTTTTTGTAGTATGTTTTAACTGTGAAGTAATCTATCCTAAAACCCCATACAAAAACAAACCTTTTATAGATTTTCTTCCAAAGCATCCTGGATAGGTATGGAGCATCTTAAGCATAATAGTTTAACAAGACGGAATTTTTGTTTTATTTCTACAACAAAACAAATTCCACCTGGTGAAATGTCTGTAATCAATTATATTATAACTATTAATGTATGCATAACATATAAATAGCGTACATACTTTTTGGGATTTTCGTTTTGTCCTCAGTATACTTTACATACAAGTATATAAAGAATATATTTGTATTCATGGAATAACAGTGTAAATAGTCTATTACAAGAAGCAGATAACAGAGGTATAAAAAAAATTGTTAGACCCAATTAATGAAAACTGTAGTTATGGTACCGCACATGAACTGTATACTACGTAGTATTCTAACAAAAGCTAATGTAAGCTGAGCCTCTATACATACCATGCAAAAAAAAGGTGATTGCGATATTTTTTCGTTGTTAATTTTGGCAACAAATGCGTTTGTTTCATTTTTGTTGTGTACTATTATCATGGTATTAAACTATAAATTTATTTTGTCTATGACTAACAATGTTCTTACAGAATGTGAAACAGATTTCTTAAATTTTGACTATCTTCAAGAAAGGTCGGATTACCATGTTCGTCGCGTTATGTTTTTTATATGTGCTGAAATTTTGGTGAAATCTATAGAAATTAATTACATTTCCGTTCCGTAAGAACCTTCTACAAGGTATTAGAAAACATAAAAAAAAATGAATGAAATCGGTTTATGCCGCGTTCCAATAAACAAGAAACGATTGGTTTTGCTTACGGACGGTAAAATTTCGTGACGAACGAAAATTTTACCGTTCGTAAGCAAAACGAATCGTTTTTTGTTTATTGGAACACGGCATTAGTTGTAAGTTATGGCGTGACCAAGGGAAGTAGGGATTCAGTTTTATATAATATATGGATAGATTGTTTATCGATTTCTACGCAGGACTAATTGACTTGAATAGCCAAACTATTTAAGTCAATTAGTCCTTTAACTTACCTCATATTTTTATATCACATATGCATAAATAACATTTTATAATGTTATTTATGCATATGTAAGAGCAAACTAGATAAATGTAATTTTGGGTTAAAAAAAAAAAAAAAAAAATGTCATTATGTTATGACTAACGTTGTCACAGAAATACCAGTATGCACAAAGTAGATATATTTAGACTCAGAACAAAGAAACAATGTGAATTAAATTTTGCGCTGAGCCATTTTGTAGATGACTGAAGAAGATGAGAAGTCCAATGAAAGTGTTTATAAAATATTCATTAGTACAGTATTTTTAAAAATTAAAGAACCTGTAATACTTACATCTCTTAACCTGTCACAGGTTCGATATCCTGACACATGTTTAAGTAAAGCACAGGTATTTGCTCTAATTATAATATACGTGGTAATATGTGTTGGTTAAAGTTCCCCATGATGCAGGCTGGAAATTACTAAGCTTGGAAACTCCGCCCATTCACTCAAGTTTAAGCCCAAAATGCACAACAAACAAGTTGTCAAGATAGAGGACCTTTACAATACGATGGAAAACTTTGTGTATGTACACATGTATGTGTTTGTGTGTAAGAGTAGTGTGTGTACGCATGGGTGTGTGCGTGTGTGTGTGAGATAGAGAGAGAGAAGAAACGAAGGAATTAAAAAAATGAAAAAAAACATAACAAGAAGTACATTTGAAATACCTCCATAACTTTTGACTCGTCGTTATACAGAGTTCATAAAATACACGAACAAAAATTTCGTTCTAACTTTTAACAAACATAGTACGGGTACGAAACATGAAACGAAAATACAAACAAGTTTCATTTATCAAGCTCGGGCAGCACCAATTAATTTATTTCTGATAGTTTAGACCCAATCAAACTTTTCAACGGACGAGATGAGTAACGTTTTTATTGAAGAGAAATGTTAGCCTGCACGGTTCATGTTTTCATACTTCCTTTACTGTTTAATGGCTGGTGCTTTGCTGTTTCAGTTGCTGAATATACAACGAATATTATGTATTATTTTATAGAGAGTTTCAAATAAATTTTAACTAATTTTTGCCAAAATCAAAACATAGTAATGAAACTATGTAATACTAGCTGCGCCCCGATGCCGTGGGAATATCGGGATAAAAAGTAGCCTATGTGTTAATCTCTACATACCAAGTTTCATCGCAATCGGTTCAGTAGTTTTTGCGTGTAAGAGTAACAAACATCCATACATACATCCTCACAAATCCTCATCATCATCATCATCACAAATCACAAAACCTCAATCTGACCACGGATACTCGACCCAAACTTTCACGTTTATAATATTAGTAGGATGTAAATTACCGTTTGACTAGCTGGAGCTCCTCTACTTCTAAAATATAATGTGCTCAATCAACAAGTTAAGTTACGCTATTGAAAGAATTTAGAATAGTCCCGATATAAAAGCGTCCCGAGACTGTTAGGCCTCGGTCACGAAGTCATCGGGAGCAGAGCGGGGGCGGCGGCGGTGCGGGGAGCGGCGCGGCAACGCTGTACCCGGTCTCGAAGCCAGGCGGGCAGACCCGAGCGGCGCTAGAGCGGCGTAGTGTTGTGTTACTAAAAATTTGTATCTTCGTCTTTGGTTTTGTATCAAAAATCATTGTAATATTTTGCTGCAACACGTCGGCGGGCATTTTGAAACTTCAGTCGTTAAAAATCAAAAAAGATACCGCTAGATTGGTACGCACCGCTCGTACGCCGCTCGCCGCCCGCTCCCAGCGCCGCTGCCTTCGAGACCAAGGCCTTAGATAAACAATACGTTTGCTTCCTATTTCTCACTAATTGCTTATAAAAATCGTTTGCTTAAGGTCGATTTTTTTATTTTTATTTAGAGAATATTTCGTATGTATTTAGCCATTATTTAATATACTTCCAAGCAGAATAGTAGCATAGACACGTAGATCCACATTTAATTTCTATTAAATCTCTACATTAATAGGAGAAGACGACCTTACAAAAATATTATCAGTTTTACTTACTTTCATTATTTAAGACTTAAAGTATTTTATATTTATAACACACGCAACACTGACGTGTGTTGCGTGTGTCATAAATATAAAATATTCAAAAGTAAAAATAAATCACTAACCGTCTCGATTTATTAATATCCTTTATAGTTTTAACGCGTTAATACAAATAACTATGTTGGTTAGATTATTATTTTGTGGACAGTGGTGAGTTATAGATAGATAGATAGATAATACTTTATTTGTACACCAGTCTTACAGTAGAATTATCATACATACATTTGTCATAGAGATTATGTACAAAGGGCGGCCTCATAGCAAAATGCAATCTCTTCCAGGCAACCTTAGGATGGATCAATGTGTTTCGGAGAGACAGTTGTAGTTGGAGGTGCATTTCAATTTTTTTATGAAAAACTATAATTACTATAACTAAATCATTATGAAAATATACAGATATCCTGTATATTTAGTCTACTTATGCATACTAATATGAAACATACATAAACATAATATATACTTAAGTCTATCATATAACAAACATGCATATATACATATATACATATTTTAATTTATACTCAACATACTTTAATAAGGAAATAATTAACCTAATGTGATAAATAATATTCATGAACCATTTTCTTAAAAATTATTATTGATTGCGCTCGCCTAATGGTGACTGGCAAGGCATTCCACAAACGTACAGCCTCAACAGGAAAGGATTGGTCATAAAATTTTGTGGAATGTAGTGGCATCTCCAGTCTCAAATCCTCTGATGACCTCAGAGATTTTTCATGTGTATCATGAAGGAACTTGAACCGTTCTTTGAGATAAAAAGGGGGCCTTAGGATTGAATAAGATATTGTAAAGAAAACTGAGTATGTGAGTATTCCGGCGAGAACGAATTGGAAGCCACTTGAGCTTTGACAGAATTCAGAAACGTGATCATATTATTGTAGCCCAAACATGAATCTTATACAAAAATGACGTGAATGACGCAGTATAGCCTTTTATGACGCAACATTTCAACCGTGGGAGAGCAATGCTTCGGCACGTAGGGGCCGCCTCGACCGGAGTGATAAAACGGCCTCAAAGAAAACCGGCGTGAAGCAATGTTTCGTTCTGTTTCGCCGAGTTAGTGAGGTTATCGGAGGCCCTAACTCCCTCACCCTACTTCCACCTTAAAGGCCGACAACGTACTTTGGATTCTTGAATTGCAGATGTCCATGACATTTACCGTCTGCTCGATTTTCCTATCCCATAAACAAAATCAAGAGACATGTACTGCTTATTAAGGGGGCTTCGGCAAGTCGTCATTGATATTTTAGCTTGATAATAAAGTTAAAAAAAAGTAACAAAACGTTCGTAATTGTAATTCGGCTCAAATATGATTGAACAGTAACCGTGGCTTGCTGGAAATTGTGTATTTACAAATTGCGTGCCTTGTTATCAAACTGAATTTGTTATAATTATGTTAGGTATTTTTCCTTTATTAGAAATCCTGTTTATAGACTTTATTTGCCATGAATATACATTGAAGTGTAATCTATGTATTTAGAAATTGTATTATCTTCTTTGAGTATACACTTCAATTACCTATCTTTAACTTTATAAACACCTAATTCGCTCCCATTAAAATAAGTTTTAGTAACAACTTCAGACTTGAGCTTATAAAAGAGTTTATTTTGTGACAAAATGTTTTATTTCTGACAGACACGCATACAGTCCATGTGTACCATATGAGAACTTGCAAAAAAGTTCCAGCGATTTGTCTGTGGTAGACATAATCTAGGGTTACAAGAACATTACTAACGTGCTCTTGTTTCAAAAATTTCAAGTGGAATGTTAAAAATTTATGCAGCTGTTATCGTGTGATCAGCGAGTCGGAATCTTTCATAACACGTCCGTCGTGCATGACCATACTTGATACGCATCGTGCCTAGAAACAAAGATAGTATCTAAATGTTTAGTCCTATTAACTCTTGACTTGAATTAGAATATAATTAATATGAGCGAATGTCATTTAGTCTTAATCTAGTAGCCATCCTGGTTGTCGGATCTTGTCAGAACATTCGTATGCATGAATATGTCTATGTGCATCGGTCTGGGTGTTGCTGTTCTAAATCTTATAGCACAAGCCATGCTTAGTTTGGATCAAAAGAGCGCTGTGTAATATTATTATGTTCAAGAAATAATATTATTTATTGAAGTAAAAACTTCTTTAGGCACGTTGTGCACTTTTGGGATGGGGAAAAAGCTCTCAACTCGCGTGACCGTCAGCCTCAGATACACAGACATATATATAGGTATATACACATGTGTATAACACGTCGTTGTGCACTTGTTGGGTGGGGGAAAAGCACTGAACCGTGACCGTCACGCTCAGATATACATATACAGATATGTGTGTATATAACACACGTCTCACTCACGCGTATTCTCTAGACATAGAGATTCAGTGTAATATACATACATACCGCACGTTTGTTTTAATACATAGATGCTTTAATTTGGATTATTTACTTAAAAAAGGTAATAAATTTGGATAGCTATATAGTTATTGTACCTAAGTACAATACAGTTAATTATAATGTTGAGAATTGGACTTGTTACAGTTTTATAGTAAGTATAGATTTGATGAAAAGTACCTACCTAAAAATTACGTAAGTTTTTTGATAACTTATGTTTTGCTAAATAGTTTAATGTTTGCACGCTTGAATAAATCGCAATTTTGTTTAAAAAAATATATACCTACTCCAAGTCGCCGGGCGCCTGGCGGCCAACGCGTCTACGTTGTGACCCCATTATGTACGCCACAGTCTGTTAGGTACAGTCATTTTTAGTTCATTTTTCAATTCAATTCTTATTCTATCTGTTATTTTACATTATATTAAAAAATATGTAATTGGGTACATAATTAAAATGAAAAAAACGCGTTGTTTATAATAAATTATAATAATTGTAATTTGCCAATCAGAAGAGTGTTTAGTTAATAGACAAACAAAATAACTTTTTTGTACTATATTATAATAAAATATACATTTATGATTCAACATAACTCCACTGACCTGTTGGTCTAGTGGTTAGTGACCCTGACTGCTGAGCCAGAGGTCGTGGGTTCGATTCCCACTCAGGACACACAATTGTATGATGAGCATGATCATTTATTCTGTGTCTGGGTGTAATTTATCTATAATATATGTTACATACATAACAATTTTTATAAGTACATAATATATGTTACATACTTTAGAAATATATAAGTATGTTTATCAGCAGTTTGGTTACCATAGTACAGGCTGTGCCTAGTTTAGGATCAGACGGCCGTGTATGAGATGTGTGAAGTTATTATAATTTGAAATGGATGAAGGTTTTTAGCCTTCGTACTACCACAGATAATATAATAATTACTTTGTAACAGATACATCACTTGCATACAAAAGTGAAAATACCTACGCTATAATAGCCTACAAAATATAAATAATAATACCTGGCGTTAGCTGCAACCAAAAATATATCTTGTGAACACTTATCGAAAGTTGAGAACGCTTTACCCGCCGCGCGGCGGCCATGTGTGTGTGCGCGTTAATAGCCGACGGTTATTAAGAAAATACTAGAAATAATTAATTAGTTTTACGTTTCATAAAATGATAAATACTTAACTTTATTTCCCTCTCTCAAATTTTGATTTTAATAATATTTAATATATAAACATTCAAAAGTATCGAAAGGCTTCAGAATATTTTCGTTGCAGTATCAAAATTTAACTATGGTGTGTTTCTTATATATATATATCATACATACATATATCATATAAAACTGAAAAAACTAACATTCATAGCGTGACCAAAAAAAAGTATGGCCTAAAAGGAAATGTCGTATTGCTGTCTAGAATTATAATTCTAGACAATTTTACTATTACGCGATATCTCTTAAGCTCAATAATTTATTCTTATTAGTATATGAGCAATATTTATGTATTAAGTACATAACTATTATTATTGCCACGCGTAAATAGCGAGTAAAGAATGAATACCTAATGCATTTTGTAATTATATTATTATAGAAAGTAAGAACTAAGATCATTAAATAATAAATGCATAAATATATACGGCAACTAACGCGATCTCGTAATTGCTATAACACATCTTTAAATTGCTTGACGTTTCGTCCAGGTTGCACTAGCCGTGGTCACAGTCAGCAACCAATGCAGCCTCTCAGGCCACAAGGCCACTTGTGCATTCGACGGAATGCCCAAACCGTAGGTATATAAAACGCAACCTTGAGTGATGCCCTGGTGCTACTAACGAATGAAAGACGCGGCTCACGTGGCTGACGCACGGCAGGACGATGCGAGCACGAGGAACAAATTCTTTTGTGGCAGTATTTCAATGTCCAACAAACATTCTGTACTATCGATGTATTTAGTTTGTGGGAGAGCCATGCTTCAACACGTATGGGCCGGCTCGATCGGAGTGATACCACGGCTTCATAGAAAACCAGCAGTGAAGCAATGCTTGCATTGCTTTTCACCGCGTGAGTGAAGTTACTGGAGGCCCTAACCCTTCCCTCTTCCTCATCCCTCCTCTCCCCTGTTCCCACCCTTATTCTCTTTCCCCCTCTTTCCCTACTCTCACTTTAAAGGCCGGCAACGGACTTGTGACTCTTGAGTTGCAGATGCCCATGGGCGGCGGTAGTAATTTACCAATAGGTGACCCGTCTGCTTGTTTGGCCACTATACCATAAAAAAAAAAAAAAATTGCGATTATGTTCCTTATGATTAGAATGACAGAGTGCAATGTTTTGACTATATACATTTTGTCTAGCAACACTATTTTTAAGGAACCATTCTAGTACTGTAATTTTAATAATAATAATAAGTTCACACATCTCACACACAGCCGTCTGATCCCAAACTAGGCAGAGCCTGTACTATGGTAACCAGACTGATAAATATACTTATATAATACGACACATATTGTTACTCAGAAAATAAGTAAGGTCTGGTGGCGCTGGGATCTTGGTCTATTATGTATTTAAACGATCGATAACTCGAGGCATTCTCAGTGACATTAATTTCAACGATACTCGTACGGCCTGCATTCCTAATTTAAGATAGCTCATATAAGAAACTCAACTCTGTAAGTATTTTTGGAAATCTTTTTGGGTCTTACGATAATAGGGAAAATGCATGTATTTTTTTTTTATCTTTTATTGACTTGTTCCATCATTCTACCCTAATAAAAAATATAAATAACCTTGGCAATGTTCAAATTAATTTTTAAAATAACATTGAAAACATCGATAAAATTTTATCTGTTTGAACGCCGCCATATTTCGCGGGCCTTGTATGACGTCACGTTCCACGCTTAGTGTTTGTTTCATAAACTTATTTGAAGTGTTACAGTAATTTTATACCGATTTCCAGTTGTAATTACTATTTATTGTAATTAATAGACGATGGATAAAGTTAAAAAACCATTTTATAGGTATTGCCTTGTCCCTAAGTGTAAAAACACTATAAGAAGTACACCCAATACAGTATTTTTTCCTGTACAAAATAATAATGTAAAATACGAAAACACTGGTGTACATTAATGAGAAGAGATGAAGTATGTTCAATATCGTGTTTATATTGTTGTGAAGATCACTTTAATGTAATCATATTACAATTTAATTGCTAGTATACTGTGAATTAGTCAGCAGTAATTTATGTTTGTTTTAAATATCAAGCAGAAGGCAACTTGCTTGTCTACTTAAGCTAGGTAACAAAAGTCCAATAAAACTTCATGAATATCACTAACTACGAGTATACATATCTTACCTATCCTTTAGATTATAATATAACAAGTATTATAATAATTACCTTGCGGCTTTCACTCCTTTAACCTCAGCGGACGTAAAATCTTGATTTGATGCAAAATATATAGTCATCATGAATGCACCTATTTTCGGTAGATTGTCCGATTGTGCTTTGACAAAACTACATTCAGTCATTGTCCTAGATGATTTCTAATATCACTAGAATGCTTAAATTACACTAGCTAAGAGAAAAAACCACAGGAATACCTATCTTTCTCCGTAACACTACGAATATAGGCGCCGATAAATGACAGATCGTGGAATGTCACGTCACGTTTTGTTTCGACCAATGGTGAAGCGTTTTGCAATGTTAAATTTCGCGCCCTTATTTTGCATATTTTAATTAATATTTTTTTGCAATTAAACACGAACTAAATAAGAAAATAATTGTTTAGGCATAATATCTGGACAATAAAGATTCAAGGGAAAATTAATCAAATAAATTTAAACAACATGCATATTCCCTATTGAGGAGCAATCACCGCTCTGTAACTCTCTTCATTACCGGTAACATTTTGACCAGCATCATCTTTAGCGCAAATTGGAGTTCCCGATTGCGCTTCATTCGATCCAGTTGTGGCCTATTTGAACAATAATGGCAGCAAAACCACATGTTAAATAAAGGCAATAATATTATGGCCATTAATATTATTTCTATGCATTTTATTTAACTTTAAAAACCAAATCAAATCAATCTTCTGTGTTGCAAACGAGTATTTTAGGAACAAAACAGTATTGGCTTAAGATCGGTTACACTAGACGAAGCGATTCTACAAGTATTGGTCTTCAGAATACTCACAATAGTCGTCTCCAAAGAAGGCTGTATATTTAACGTTCAAAGTAAAAACCAATGGTTACTCGTGTAACCATAAAAAAGCTAACCGACCATAATAAAGTTTCTTAACTTTAATCAGTTGCTTTGCTATCGCCTCATAAACATGATCCGGGCCTTAAAGAGCTCAAATATACGACCACAAATACATAAAAATAGATATGACTATGATACTGTTTCAGGGTCTACACGAAGTCAATCAATGTGTGATTTTACATGCCTACCTACTTACATAATTTGACCAATAACAGAACAGGTTTTTGGCAGATAAAATTTGGCATTGCGATGGAAGAAAATATACCTAAACTGTCTTCATGAATCGCTCTATCTATTGGTGAAAACATTTTGTTTTATAATATGTAGTGATGTTCAGTATCGTTTAGCCGTCGCCCTATTGGTTGTATGCACCACCCTAAATAATTATAGTCTAACGATTGTTAAACTTTTTAGCTTTAAGTCCCAACCCAAGTCTCATTGTTATATGTACTTGAGAATTTTCACTAGATGTTTTATGTCTTACTTAGCGTACGTTTCTGCATTGTTCTCAAGAAACGTTTTTTTTTATGAACAACTTAATTGTTAAACAAGTAGGGCGTTTACCTGATGGGAAGAGATCACCGGCGCTTGTGATGCAAAACAACATGAGTGGTTTCACTTGACCGTTGTCAATTTTATCGCCCCTTCTGGATCTCTTCCACCTCCTATTAATTAAATAATAAGGGAAGTGCCCTCAGGCAGTTACCCCACCGGGTGTTTCCGTGGGAAGGTGTGTCGGAATCGAACTGACTAAAACCACACGGTGCGGAGCGTGCTAGTTAACGAGACTCTGCGCCTAAAGTAGGGATCTCTATTCCCTAGCACAACGCTAGGATTATTTTATAATTACAGTTTTCAGATGGTTTTAATTTGGTCAGCAATATGCTCTCCTCTCATTACTTTTGAAATAAGTTTGAAATACTTTTCTTAAGCGAGGTTTAGGTTTACACCTATCTATTTTAACACTTAACTAAGTTGAACGGCTTATCGGTAATTTAGTAATATTTGACTTAAATAACTAGTAAGGGGCCATCCATTAATTACGTCACACGTTAAGGGGGGAGGGGGTCAGCGCAGTGTGACATTGTGTGACAAGGGTTGGGAGGGGGGGTTTTTGGGGGGTCATAAACTTCTTGAAGTCACATGTCAAAATCTAAAGAACATTACCTGTAAACAAAAGACTACATACACTACTACACTTTTATTAAAAGAAATAATTTTAGAACTGCTCTTTTCAGTTTTGGGTGTAAAATTGCAAAATATGTCATCACATATTTAGTGTGACATCTCACACCAGGGAGAGGGAGGTTCCACAAATGTGACCATCTGTGACAAGGACGGGGGTCCAAAAATTATGAAATTAGTGTAACATAATTTATGGATGGCCCCTAATTAACTAATATTAATGTAGCTTATGGATATTCAGTATAATTGAATACGAATTCCCATTTACACTCTCGCTTACATTAAATGTTAACCATGTTACTTCATACGAAGCAATGGATTATGACAGAATATTAGATAGCTTTGAGTAACAAGCTGTGATCAAAGATTATGGTAATTATATCAATTGGTTGATTTGCCGTCTGGTTTGTATTGTTGTCTAGTTAAAATCATTTGTTACACGGAGGGTTCTCGTAAAAAAATCTTTGGATAAGTATATCAAATCAAAATGAAAGTATTTACAACTGTTAAGAAATTTAATTTATAATCTCAGGATTTTATTTTGAAGATTTCATCCTTTTTTTTATTAGTAATTTACGTCCGAAGTTTTTAATTCGTGGTGAAATACGGACATTTATATTTTGCTTCCAAGCGTGTATTGCTAACATTTATATTACGATGGATTTTAAACCTACGGTCAACTAATTTAAATTAATACCTACCGTCCAAAGTTTGTATGGTAAAATATCAACTAGCCCACCTTTAACACATTTTCATTATTTCCAGCGAGTATTATCTGATGAAAGACCTGATTTCTAAATCATAGTGTATGGTACTAATGGAATTTTGTTTCACCGCCATTGTAGTTTTAGAGATATCTACAGTTTCTATTTTCCCCGGACTCCTGGATACATATACAACGCATATATCCCCGAAAGGATAGACAGAGGTGTATTAAATACCCACATTTTCCTAATCATAATGTGGCCCCACTCAAGTAAAAGGTGGCAAGCACATTGCCGTCAACTGGGCACTTTGGCAATAAGAAAATTGGGGGCAAATTTAAATAATCGTAGGAGAGCCACGCTTTGGCACGTATGGGCCGGGTCGACCGGATTGATACCACGGCCTCACAGAAAACCAGCAGTGAAGCGATGCTTGCATTGCTTTTTGCCGAGTGAGTGAGGTTACAGGAGGCCCTAAAACTCTCGCCCCCTCTCACCCTCTTCCACCCTTCCCCTACTCCCCTCTTAAAAGCCGCCTTAAAGGTTGCAGGTGCTTATGGGCAGCGGTAGTCATTTACCATCAGGTGACCCGTCTGCTCGTTTGCCCCCTATGCCATAAAGGAAAGGAAAGCATTTTTGAAAAACTTACAAAACTCAGTGTAGCATTTCAAGTCCGACGTGACCTTGTCACAATTGTCAAACCTTGAACTTAGATTCGGCGGTGTTTATCACGCTTACTTTTTATTTATAGGAGTTAGAATATTTCCAAATACAATACAATAAAAACCATTAGCGCTTTTTATGCAAGTCATTAAACGAAATCGATTTATTACCGTGACATTATGCAAGAATTTAAGTTTGTCACACGCACAAGGTCAAAGAACAAGAACGGGCAATATAATATATACAATGTCATTATTTTTATTAATATCATTTTTGCCACGAAGATGTGTTGAAACTCCTTATACTTGAATTTTTAAAAGGAAATTGAGTAAGAAATGCCTTGAGCATGATTTTGCAATACTCTTAACAAAATAGTAAGTCGAAAGGAAGAAATTAGCCTTATTTAAAATTTTTGCAATGCATTGTGGATTAAGGGGATGTAAGGTTAATCCCACTAATATTATAAATGTGAAAGTTTGGATGGATGTTTGTTACTCTTTCACGCCAAAACTACTGAACCGATTGCAATGAATGATTGAAACCGCGAGGCGGTGCTAGTATCACATAAAGGGCGTTTCTTTAACGAGGCTAATGCATCATGACTGATGGATGTCGTATATGTACTATTCGGTATGGAAAATTTCATAATTGCGTTAACTGCAGGCTTTGCAGTTACCAAGTTTTCATTGCAATCGCCTAGGTTAGGTTACGCATTCCACAAGCGTACAGCTTGAACAGTAAAAGATAGATCATAAAAATTAGTGGAATACGGTTGCATCTCCAATCTCAAATCTTCTGATGACCTTAGACATTTTTAGTGTGTGTCATGAAGAAACTTGAACGGTTCTTTGAGATAAAAAGGGGCTTTAGGGTTGAATAAGATGTTATAAAGCAGGAAGAGGATATGAGTACTCCGGCGTGAGTGAATTGGAAGCCACTTGAGCTTTTGACGGAATTCAAAAACGTGATTATATTTTTGTAGCCATTTTTTACCTTGTTTATATTTTTACTTTTGAAAACAAAAAGAAAAAGTAAGCAAAATTTGAATATGTTTTTACGTTACATAATTATAGAAGTAATGAAAGTGCCTTCAAGGTTATATTACAAACATGTTGTCTTATCAAGATAGTATGAACTTTTGACCTAAAATATTGAACATTCACATAACTGAATAGGGTTTTTGATGTGGGCGTAGACCTTTATTAAGATTGTTCTTATACCTAAAAAGACCTCATTGATGTAAGCCTTGGATATACTATTTACTATACTACATTTAATCTTAGAATACTGATTAATTTGAGTTTAATTTTTATTCCATTGATTAAACTTACTTTAAGCCAGCGATGATAGTGTAAATCAGACCGCTTAATCATACATATAGAATACCTTTTGAAAGACGTGTGCGAATGACACAGTTCTAACATTTACCTACCTTTGAATATAAGATCACTCGGAAAGGATGAAGATGTAGTCAATGATAACAAAAAAAAAACCTACATCAACGTAATTGATTGTGAAAAACATTGCGAAGTTATTATTATTATATATTAAAACCTTCTTGAAAATATGTAGAATACGCTAGTGAAATAATCATGAAAATTGGTCTATTACGTTTTTAAAAAATCACGGGAATACAAACTAACATACATACGGATCGAATACAGAACCTCCTTTTTTAAGTAGGTTAAAAATATAAATATTTTCCAGTTAGACAGTTTGTCATTTGTTACTTTGTCAGTTTCAAAAGGTCTATTTGTTTATTTTTTTGTATATTAAAAAAAACACACAACAAATTTAATATTGGCGAAGTTACCAAATAGACTCCAAACAACGATGTTGATTTCACCCTTTTTAGAAAGAACCTTTTCAATATTACAGGCAATATGGTATCTAATGTCGACTTACACAAATTTATTACATTTTTACTGATTACTACTTAACATTCAAATAGTTCAAAAATGATTTAAGCACAAAAATCTTCATTCAATTGCGGCGGCCAAGGTCAGGGAGAATGATCGGTCATTCAACCGTAAAAGAATTGTTTATGAACCGATTAAATTATATTTTATTTATAAATGTAAATGGAACTGTATCGAAAATACATATAGTTTTTAATAAATGATTATATTGTGTAAACACAACGTGTACTCTTAATACACGCATCTGAAGAAAAAGAAACGTTTCTAGCTGAGATAATTCATTTCAATTATTCCGAATCCTTTTTTAATTCAGTTAGATATTTTGATAAATGAAATGATTTTAACGTGGGAGAGCCATGCTTCGGCATAGACTAGACTACTAGACTACGCTCGATACCACGGCCTCACAGAAAACCGGCAGTGAAGCAGTGCTTGCAATGCATTTTGCCGCGTGAGTGAGGTTAACGGAAACCCTTCCCTCTCCCCTATTCCCGTCCTTCCCCTCTCCCCACTCTCCCCTCTACCCACTCTTCCCCCCTTCCCCCTCTTCTCCTACTCCCACCTTAAAGGGCGGCAACGCAATTGTGACTCTTGAGTTACAGGTGCCCATGGGCGGCGGTAGTCATTTACCATCAGGTAACCCGTCTGCTCGTTTGCCCCCTATAACATAAAAAAAAGACAATAAAAGAAAAATAAGTAAGAAGACACTAGAATGTCTGTCTTCTTCTTTTTTTGAGGGAAATGAAACTAGCGAGAACAAAAGATAGAAGATAACTATTAAAAAATATTTTAAAGGGACAGTAGTTTCGCCTTTTTGCATTAAATCGGTGGCAGTTGACACGAGCTGGCACCAACCTTCGCGTTGCTATCCTGTAACCCAGGTCAGCAATAGACCAGACCGAGGATTTCTTAATCGCTACCTCGTTGAGTGTTTGTATTTAATATGATTTTAAACGGTGACAGAAATATTTTTTTTTCTTGAAAAACATTTGTAACTAACATTTTAATAATAATTAACTACCTACAAATGTAGTCTAAGTAAAATGTAAGTGATATGTTAAAAATATTTAATTACTCATACATTAATCGAAACATGTAGCATATGGTACAAAGGACGCCGGCCGGCCGTCCCCAGTTCGTATAAAAACCTAATTATAAATAAACTCATGTTTTTTTATGCCAATTTAATCACTGATGTGACATATGTAGTAAGGTCATACTGCTTATATATAACAAAACCAGCCAAGTGCGAGTCGGACTCGGGGATGAAGGGTTCCGCACCATCGTACAAGATTTAATACTATGTACTTTTAAAAACACGTCTCCTGTATGGTTTATTGGATGGTTAAAAAAAAGCCTTTGATTTATAAATATTATTTTATTTTATTTATATAATTTTTTAGCGGATATATTATACTCAATTTAAATTTCAAGCTATTTGTTGCCATTATTAAGATCGAGCGAAAAAAGCAAAAAAAAAACACGTTTATTTTTTATTAGTTATAAATTCAAAAGTATTGCAAAAATAAAAGTGTCCATTTTTCCACAAATACCCGAGTTTTTAAGTAATTAGACAAAAACGGATATAACCTACAAATTATGTTTAACCTACTCGCAACTAAAATAACCACAGATCACTCATGTACAAAAAAAACAATGCCAGTTAATAATAATAATAACTTCACACATCTCACACATGGCCGTCTGATCCCAAACTAGGCAGAGCCTGTACTATGGGAACCAGACTCCTGATAAACATACTTATATATTTCTAAACACATACATATTATAGATATTTTATTATAAATTACACCCAGAAACAGGACAAATAATGATGCCTATCACACAATAATTTGTACTGGGTGGGAATTGAACCCACGACCTCCGGCTTAGCAGTCAGGATCACTAACCACTAGACCAACAGGCCAGCCAAAGTTAATAATCTGATAATCAAAAAGTAATAAAATGAAACTTAACTTATGAACCACACTAGGAGTTATTCAAGATTGTAATATGGTAATCATCGTCGTAGACGATTATTGCAAGGAATGCCCTTGTCATTCCTGGGAATCGAAAGCGAAAAATGTCACATCGGCTTCTCCTCATTACCACTGGTACCTATCGGTTGATCAGGATCAAGCATCGACATGATTACAGTAGAGTATACTCAAAAGAGGTCATAAACACAACACACGAAAGGTCCTGGTGCAATAAAATAACTAAATATAAAAACGTCCTGTCGTAAGTTTCATGAAACACGCTAAGCTGTTTAAGACAAAGACTCAAACGGAGTTCCGTAAATATCAATTATCATCTTTTACTTTTATTAGGAAGTAAGTAGTTAAAATATTTTAACGGTCTTATTGCTATTTGTCACTTTCTTGTAGTCACCTGGGGAAATATTTAAGTGGAGAGATTATCACAGTCACTATTCACTACTGCAATCGACACATAAACAGTAATGGCCGCCGACTCGTCTGTTATCTGGCTTTACAGTTGCGTGAGACGGAACACAAAAATAATTATTATTATAATTATTTTTTTAATAAGAACAATAAGAGTATTAATCAAATACATTGTAAAACATAATGATAAAACTAATTATTTAGCTATTTTATGATATTATGAATTTGATATCATTTTTGTGATGCTTTTGTTTAAAGAAATGAAGAGAACGAAACGTCAATATCATGGATTTATCCGGAAATAATAAAGTAGCAATTCTTAATTTACTGTTTTTATTTAAATCATAATCCCGGATACGAAAATAAAATTCCTGATGTGAAAAGGTTGTAAAAAGTAAGAAAATAATTTCTATATTATTTTGATTTTGCAACATGAAACATTGCTAGACCACTTCTGGTCAAGATCGTTTTAACTGTCTACCTATTACGGATTAGAGATCCAGCGCGCTGACAGACAGTCCATCCGTCCGACAGCGGAGGCGTAATAGGGTCCCATTGATTAACCTTTGGGCACGAAAGCCTAAAAATGAAGGGTTTGTTTTTGGCTGTACGCGCTAATCTCTGAAAATCGCGTCGAAATGTAGTCCTTGAGTTTTATACGGCAAGAAACTGCGGGAACGACTCTTGACATTATATTTATTAGTAATTATCAAACAAGCAAACGTTCTTACGGTCGAACTGTTGCAATAAGCTCGTGCGCATACATTGTCGCAATAATTGGTGAACAATATACAGTGGCGTGTATGCATTTTTTTATTGGCTCGTTTGTTACATGGGCACGGGTGGAAGGTGTTAGTCACGAGTGACCTTGAGTTCACTTACAAGCTGAATTGGAAATCAATGAAAGTAATATGACTAAGACAAGTGTTAAAGACTTTGCAAATTAGCTGCCAGGTGAATAGACAATATTGTTCACGAAGTAACTTGCAATTAAAAAAAACATCCATTGCCCATCTTTCATTTACAGTCCGTTTTTTACCAAATATTAATTATGTTTGTATGTTTTTAAATATGTACGATTTAAAATCTTTAACTTTACACGTTCCATCTCCTTTTATGAGAAACGGAGGTAAAAATACCTGGAAATTGAAATGGTTATAACTGTAAACATATTACTTTATTGTTACTGAATGCTAAAGTGATGCCTTTTAGGTGTTTTAAGTAAGTGTTCGTTTTTCAAATATAACTTGTATAGGCTAGGCCGCGCCTGACCAACTTGTGTCTAACCAATAAGCTCTATAAAAACCCATACCTTAAAACGTATCCATAAAAAAAAAATTCAATCATCGTTTAACGGACTATACTTAACCAAAGTTTCAGCCAAAACCACTAAACGGCATTTAAAAAAAAATGTTTTGGGAATCTTTGAATTGACATACCTATCACTTTTATTTGCGATCCAAATGAAAGTAAGCAGAAACTAAATATTACCCCAAATTTGCCACTATATGTCAAACCGGATCTACGTCAGTTTAGTTAAACGTATTTGAGTCGAAACTGACAATATTTTCAAATAAGATCGAAATGCGTTTTGCTGTTGGTTGTTATTTATCATCCCAATATGTTTTTTGGTAAATATCTATAATGTACAGACGTGACGGGTCTATTTTTCTATTATATGTATAGATAACTTGGATTCTAAGTGGCGTATTAAGATGAAACATGCACTAGATTTTAAATTAGACCTCCAGCAATATAAGTGTGAACTTTGACATCCAAATTCATGCAGCAGTTTCTATTGCTGCTATAACGAATTATGTATATATTTTTATTATTTATTCTTAATTTTCTCCAATGTACAGACATCGACCACTTACGATTTTATTATGTATGCATTAATTGACTAATTAGTGATTACGGAAATAGGTATTCGCTAAAAATTATTTATATTGTTTATAGTCATAACAATGATTCTGTAACTTGAATACAATTTACCTAATTTATTGCAATGACTGGCCTGTTGGTCCAGTGGTTAGTGATCCTGACTGCTGAACCAGAAGTCGTGGGTTCGATTCCCACCCACGATAAATAATTGTATGATGAGCATGTTCATTTGTTCTATGTCTGGGTGTAAGTTATCTATAATATGTATGTATTTAGAAATATATAAGTATGTTTATCAGCAGTCTAGTTTCCATAGTACGGGATCTCCCTAGTTTGGGACCCGATAGCCGTGTGTAAGATGTGTAAAGTTATTATTATTATAATTGTGTTTTAGAAAAATATGCAAGATTATTTTTAATTATTTGGCAAAATTTAAAAGGATTACCCAAAGGGCATATTTTTATCTTCGTATCGATTAATCGTTTTATTGGAATAGGGACTATTTTACGTGTTTAAAAAAAAATATATTGTATCTTTCTTTTATCAGAAGAGACATTGATTACTTTATAATATTGTCTTCCTTGGGTCTACTTTTGAATATCTGAACTTAACAAATATGAGAAGAAAGTCCAAAAGAGAATTACTGCTTAAATTTGGATCCTCTGTCCTAGTATCCTCCTACATATCTTACTTCAATTCTCCAGTATCTCTACTCCAATCATAGTCGAAATCTCCGCTCTTCAAATAATCTTTTCCTATTATGTCCCAGTCATACTTCAAAATAGGTTTTAGTTCTTCATTCATTATTTAGTCTGTCCTCCTCTAGAACGCCCTGTCGCAGGAAATCAGGATGGCACCTAGTCGCCTATCATTTAAACCAAAGGTTCGTGCTCTCCTCTTCTATAAATTGGCAGAGTCATCAGAACAGTAGATATAGGTAATTTTGTATTTAAAATATATATAATTTTATTCAAATATTCTTGTATGCATATATCTATGTATATATTTATTTATGTGACTTTTTTTCCCTATTTCTTCTCTTATTTTACCAATTCTTATACCTTTTTATGCACCTACTTCATTCATTTCTACATCACCCTAAAGTAGACTGGCAGAGACTGTCTTTGGCATTAAGGCTACCTCTGTAAACATTGTGCATAAAGTTTTAAATAAATAAACTACTCGAAGTACCTCCGCCTCGTGTTAGCATGAGAAGTATCTCATCGCCTCAAATAACTGCAGTTAAAGAGCACTAGTTTTATAATGTTAAGTAGTGTCTTTGGAAAGGGATTCTAAGACAAAGCTACTTAATTTTCTAATCCTGCGTAGATCAATGTTAAGTTCTTTTGAAAACATACAATATTCGAAGTAATAAGTAGATCATTCAAAGTTATTTACAAACTAAGTTTATTGACAAAGCAATGATAATTATTATTATTTATTTATTTGTGAGGATGGGTTATTGCATTAAGATGTTACAGACTTACAATTATGAGCAGCCACATTCTACCTGTATGCAACCATGTCTAAATTTTATAACATTACAAAGATATATGTCTATTACAATCAGTAATCATAAGTAAGTTCATCATCTAAATTAACTAATAATAATTAAAATTACACAATACTTACTACTAGCAGCACCCCGCGGTTTGGTTAGTCCCGATCCCGTGGAAATATCGGGATAAAAAGTAGCCTATGTGTTAATCCAGGTCTCCAGCTATCTACATACCAAGTTACGTATACGCAATCGGTTCAGTAATTTTGGCGTGAAAGAGTAACAAACATCCATACATCCGTGAAGAGCATCTGGAAGACAAATGTGTAAAATGTCATTCTGATCCTACTAATATTATAAACGTGAAAGTTATGGAGGATGTATGGATGCATGGATGTTTATTACTCTTTCACGCCAAAACTACTGAACCAATTGCGATGAAACTTGGTATGTAGATAGCTGGAGACCTGGATTAACATATATGGTACTTTTTATCCCGATATTCTCACAGGATCGGGACTTACGCGGGTGAAACCGCGGGGCGCTGCTAGTATAATAAATAATAAAATAATGAAAAGTAGACAGTCTAACCCACAAAACTATTTTTAAAGACCTCATCATGTTAGGGGATCACTTCATCATAGGAAACATACAACTATAAATATAAATAAATATAATAAATCTAAAGAGATTTTTTGTTTCATTGTTTGTTTGAACGCCCTAATCTCTGGAACTAAAAGTCTGATTCGAATAAATCTTCTTTTATTGGATAAGTATAATATTCTTTGAGGAAAGTTGTAAGCTATGTAACATTACGCTACTACCTAAACGCAGGTGAAACAGTGGGAACAGAAAGTACAAGTGGTCAAAGTACAACCGTATGTCATTCAATAATTAATAAAAAAAAATGGAGCCCAACATCAGAGAAAAAAAGATCTTCTAATATTTTTATTGATTACACTAACGCTTGCAAGCTGACAAGAAAAAAAAAAGAAAATTTATCCAAAAACAGGAGAAAAAGTACTGCACCGTTTTGTCTTTGTCTAATTAATATTTAACTTGTGCACTTAAATGAACTTAGATTTTGATTAAGAGATGACTTTGCGGTCACCTTTGTGTCAAAAGTATTCTTTATTACTGTCATTCAAAATCAAAATCAAAATTAAAATCATTTATTTCAACTATTAAACCATTATGGGTATTTTTGAATTGTCAGGAGTAGTAGGCAGTCAGACTAAGTCAGTCGGGCAGCTAGTTGCCTGTTCCAATTCGTAGATCCAGTGGGGAAGAACAGGCAAGAAACTCCAAGGACACTCTTTTTCAACATGTTTTTCATGGTTACATTGCTTATATGCGCAAGTTAAATGTGAGGACAATGTAACGTATTGTTCTAAACTATAAACAGTCTCGCAAACGACTACTATATGTAAGTAATAGCAGTTCGGAAATGACCAGTCAACCAACGGCACTCGATCACGAGCATGACGCACGCGCCAGCCATCGTCCACTTCAACCATATGATATCAATTGATATCAAAGGGAGTCGGACGACCCGACACGCACGCCACCATCGGCATTAATTTCACCTGCGATACGTTTGACCTTTGGATTACGTTATATTTAAGCAGCTTAACATCTTAAGTGGTCTTAGAGTAACATATATATAAATTCACATATTACTAATAACTAAAATCTTTATTTTGGGACACGTAGGTAATCTGTTATGTTCTTTCTTGTGTTTGGGCCAATATACTGTTATTCTCTAAATAGTAAATAAAAAAAAACACTGCGTTTTTAAAGTTGACTTTTATTATATGAATAACAGTATAAGTTATTGCTAATAATATTCATAGCGATGGCTACAAATACAACTCAAACTACTACTAAATTATTATTGCATTTCTCACAGAGTATTCCCATTATCATATTCTGCCTTGCGGTGGCGTGCAAATACATTTTGTCTGATTAGCTAGGTATAGTGATTCGTCTTTACCTAGTATTCCTAAAAATATATTCGTTTTGTTGTAATATAAAATATCCGGCCATCTTTATAATGCATTTTTAATTGATGCGCTCTTCTAACGACGGCGATAGTATCACAAAATATAAATGATTTAATGTGCATGTAAATAAAAACACACTTACCTTAACACAACTGCAAAATGTAATTTTGCGAATGTGCAATAGTTTTATTTCAAAAGTTTTCTTTTCTAGTTTAAAACAAGAAGATTGGAATCCGGTTGAAATCGCAGTTCATTAAAACTAGGAATACAACGCGTGAAACCTTAATCAGAATCTTGGTGTTAGATATTAATTTACTGGTTAGACAAATACAAATAATTCGTTTAAAAATGATTATAATTATTATGTTTGAAAGTCGTATTACTCACCTTCCACTTCTTAACTTCAGATAACCTGTTAGCTACTACGCATCCTGCTGATCCAGCACCAACAATAATGAAGTCGTAGGTTTCCAAAGCTTGCCTCTTCTTCCTGCTCTTTGCTCCATTCTTTTTCTTCTCTTTTTTAACGGTGGATAATTTAGATTCAGCTGGTTCCACATCAGAAATACTTCTCTTATGAAAATTGAAATCAAAGCTATTTGAACGATATTTCTGAAATGGATTATCAAAATCTTTTTTGAACTGGTCTGTTTTACTATATTCTTTTTCAAATTCAAATTCAGGAAAATATGACGATGTATGCGAAATTTCAACACTTGATCCCGGGCCGTAGTTACGTACTTGTGTACCATATTTTGGCAAAAAATCATTGTGGAGAACCGGGCCCAGTGACGGTCCTGATGAGATCTCACTGGTTTTAAATGGGACAGGTCCTAAAGGAGCATTAAAATGTTCAAAACTACTTCCGAAATTCGAAAAAGTTCCAGAACTTCCGTCGCCTGGAAACTTCCAGTCGTTTTCTGGATGAATGCTCATTCTTGCATTGCCGTACAGCTGTGATATCAACGCAAGAAACATGTACCCGGTGGGTGAGCATTGTGTTAATGGAGCGTGTTGTTCTAGACAAATAGGTGCAATATTTGGCGGGATCCAATTTTGGTTAGACATTTTTGATCACTGTACACGATTTCACTGTTTCACTTGCGTATCATAACACGACTGGTTAATGCGAATTCTTAAAATACAATGGTGCGCAACCTCGTTGTGTCGTACAAGTGGGAGATCTTGCCAATCTCTTTAGTTGTTGTCAGTTATTTAACAATTGACTTGTTTAATGACAATATTTAGAGAGTAAGGTTGGAACAACATTGATGTAATTAATGTGTTTTCTACTACTATTCGTGGAGGGATGATTAGAATTAAAAAAAATTAAGAAAATGTGTATTTCTCCTTTAAATGCAAAAAGTTGTGTTGTGTTTTTAACAAAGACATTACACTCTGTTATGTTAAAGTTTTAACAAAATTATAAATAAATAATGTGTATTGTTTTTGCGTTGATAGCATGGCATGTATTTATTAATTATTCAAAGTCCTGGAAGTTAAAAAAAGTGGAATCATAATTATACAATTTTTGTTTTCCACACAATATTTTTGGACGATGACAGTCCTCATCATGACGTGAAAATTTATTTATTATTAAATAATACAACCATTTCTACTTTATTTCTATTTTACATTATTTGGAAAACGTACAGCTAAAATTCTTACAAAATTATTATGTTTATTACTACCTGTTGTGTTGAACCCTCGTTAGAAAAAGGTATCTGGTATAAAACCATACAATGTGAGCCTCCTCGTGTACCTTGGTTTAGCGAAATAAGGTTGGGTAGGAAACTGGTAGTAACAGCATTACGTTTAAGGTCTGGACACGTGCCATTAAAGAAGTTCGCCTTTATGATGAGGAAATCAGACTCCCCAAACTGCGGTGTATGCGACGTAGTAGAGGACGTGCACCACCTTTTAATGGACTGCGCCCGATACGGAAGAGCCCGAGAGTCCCTGATTGAGACCTACAGCCTGAACAGATTAAATATAGGTATGCCTCACGATCTACTGGCAACACCTCGATGTGAAGCAGCGATAAGCCTCTTTGGGTTGTTTGGTCCCCATCAGGGACATTAGTTACTAAGTATATTATTATATTCTAACAATAATATTTTTAAGCATGTTTATACCTTAGGCTATGATGGAATTGGCATATTCTTAATGAATAAAAATTCCTTAAATAAATAGAAAAAAAAAGCTGTTGCCCGCGTCTTCGTTCGTTCTATTCCAGACTATCTCTAGATCTATCTCTGTGCTAAATTTCATACATGTACGTTAAACTGTTTTTGTGTGAAAACATTCTGACAAACTTTCGTCTTTATAATATTAGTAAGATAGTAATGTAATAGAGAGTATTGTATAACACAACTCACCTTTTACATTGTAGGTTTTTCTTGAACTAAAATTTTATCCACCATAAAATTTTGATTCAATAAAACGAACTACGATATCAGTCATAAATACAAAATTTCCCCTCGGTTAAATAAATGGTTTATGATTTGAGACGTTTGCCATTGCATCAAATCCGGAACCTAACACCTGGAAATTAATAAAGTTTGCATAATTTAACGCAAGCTGTGCCATAACAATTCTCCGGTATTATTATGCTTGTCTGTATCTACAAGTTATTATCTAACTTGGTTTATATTGTTAGCAATTACAAGTACTATGTTAGGCAAGTTATGATAGTATCGAGAAAGTAAGTAAGTAAAACAACTTAAACATAAAATGCACCATGAGCGGCCTTATCACAACAATCAATTTCTCTCGATATCTCAATTTGTGTTCTATGAAGCCATAATATTGCGTGTGTAGATTTGATTAAAGTACATTAATTTGTGTGTCGGTGCTATGAATTACTTTTATTGATGCCTAACATATGACACAATGTCTGTGACCAGAATTATAAATAAATAAAATAAAGAATAATTTGTGACATCTTCCTTACACACGGCCGTCTGATCCCAAACTAGGCTGAGCCAGTGCTATGGGAACCAGACTGCTGATAATCATTTTTCTTATTACTTAAAACGAGCAATCCTTGTATGTATGTATTTATATTTCGGGTATCTCGGAAACGGCTCAACGATTTTGATGAAATTTTGTATACGGATACAGTTTTGCATTTTAAGTTCAAAAAGAAACATGATTTTACAAAAAGCTACCAGGCCAAGCTCTGTCTTCCAGGTACTCGGTGAAGTGATGACTCGTGGGGGTTTCTACAAGATAAAAAAAAAGGTACTGTTACAAATACACCCAGACACATAACAAATGATTGTGCTTATTACACAAGTATTTGAATGTATGATATATCCATATAATTTTGCAATCTTCTTTTTTAATAAATCACTAGCAGTTCCCACGTGGTTTCGCTTGCGTATATTTATATATTTTGATCGGAACCCTAATTATTCTTCCAAAATTTAAGTAACCTAACTCACTCTTTAAAACACCAGTTATTTGCTAGTGGAAATCGGTCCACCCGTTCCGAAGATTAGCCGAAACAAACAGACAGACGTCAGTCAGACAAAAAATTTAAAAACTGAATTTTAGGCATAGGTATCGTGCAAATAACTATATGAGCTTAAAAAAAACTATTATTTCGACATTAAAAACAGACACTTAATTTTTATTTATTTGTATTGATTAAAAAAGGATTTAAAAAAATTCACATACATACACCGACGCCTGTATCCCCGTATAGTAAACAGAAGCAAAAAAAAATTCCTTATTTTGCTTAAATAAAAATTATAAATTTAGTTCATCGTCACTTGTGATTTGATGAAAAATCAAAGTTGATATTGATTTTGAATGACTGATTGAATATCAGCCGTCTGATTACTAATTTTCACTTGATTAACATAGTTTGTTCCGGCATGATAAATCGACTAGTCAAATGTAAACTCAATTATATAATAGTTATTAATATTAATTGTTTTGTTAGCAGCTACTGATACAGTTTTTATCACTGACTTCAAAACAAAAAAGGTTTTGTGTGTATGTAAGTGACAAGTATCTTCGGGAATTGTAAATATTTTTATTACATACATACATGATAACTAGAGATCGGATAATCGGATGCATATTAACCTAAAGTAATTTTTTGGATAACAAATTATGGAAGCGGCTTCTAAGTATATTTTTATTTACGAATGCAGTTGTATCGTCGCGTCGCTCCTTGCGCACAAGCAAGTATAGTTTGCCGTCTCACTCGCACTCTTACAAAATGCTTACATTTCCTGGGGTTTAATAGGCCCGATTTGACACTTGTTACAACGTAATAACGTTGTTTTTGCTTCGTCTAAAATCACTGACAATAAAAGTAGGGAAAAGCAACCATTATACGTTGTAACAGAGCAAGTGCCATTTGTGTCAAACTGGGGTTTATTACATCTCACGGAGTATAGGTACACTTAAATTTTAATTTCCTGGAGTCGCGGGATTCTTTCGATAAAAAAGTGCTATCCATAATAGCCAACATCTCAACTTTAGGTAAATATGCATATCCGAATATTAGATCTCTAATGATAACACATATCCAATGAACCACAACAAACGCATAACGATGGCAAAATAGGTAATGAAAGATTTAGACGCCTAGAAATTTGAAGCAATTTTTGAAAAGCTATTAATTCGTTAATTTTTATTTTAATATTTATTTCATTTTCACTAAAATATATTTGTTATTTTTTACACTCTCAGCAATATTAGGAATCCTTAAAAACTGATATATTTACGAAATTGCTTACAATTAATGGAAAACAAATCAAGCTAAATGGTGGCTTTCGAAAAACAATCCAATAAACAATAATTGAAGGTACAAAATAAGGCTTATTAAGATAAAACATAATACCATGTCACCTTTGCCTGTGACTTCGCTCGCGTAAAAGTTATTTAACTTATCCCTCGATAACAGTACTTTTTGGAACGAAGGTTACCTACACTTCAGACGCTCGGCGGATGGGGGCTAGACGGAAAAAAGTGTTAGCGCACCACCTGTGGATTCCGCCCTATTATGTGTTTGGGACCAAAGTATAGTTGGCAAAATATAGGTGCTTAATACGCATCTGCTTTCACCTTCAGCGATACAGGTGTGCGTGTGTAGTAAATGTAGATTATTAATATAATTATAGATAAATAACATTTTATTGAGCTACAAGCAATATAGAGGTAGGGCACATGGGATACCTGCTTCTATTGGAGTCTCTCAACTTTTATCTCCTACAGACAACTGCCATAAAACACTACGTCATGAGGGGGAGGATAGGTTTGGCAACACATACGTGGTATCACCGACGTCGCGTCTTTTGGTTTCATCGTTCATAGGCCAAGGTAATCGCTCACCACCAAATAAGTCGTATTTCGATTTGTATGTAAGTATGTTTGTAACGAAATGGCTCAAAAAGTACTGGACAGATTGCGATGAAACTTGGTATGTAGATAGCTGGAGACCTGGATTAACGCATAGGCTACTTTTTATCCCGACATTCCCACGGGATCGGGACTTACGCGGGTGAAACCGCGAGGCGCTGCTAGTTTGATATAACTTATAAGATTGTATCACTTACAATATTAAATTTTGAAGTTTTTGAACTAATGCTTTTATGGTAAAATGCGTTATCAAATCGCAAAACAAGAAATAGGGACAATTTATGTTATACCAGGCCTAACCTAGGCTTGTCGTATGGTCCGGAGGCACAGTCTCGTCTTGGTTCAAATAGATTACACAAAATTTCAGACATCTTGTGGCCCAGAAGTGTACCGGCCGGTTTCTGAACACAGCTTGATGTAAAATGGATGCTGCTATTATAATTGAGTCTGAGTTTGTTCGTTTATTACACTTTCATGGCCGGCCTTTCGTGTTTGAAAATGTTTATAAGCTCCAATAACTGCTTGCCATTAGATGGTAAAGTGTTCTTCTATACTATATTGTTAGTAAAAACATCGCACAGACATTTACCAATTCTTTTGTTTATTGCAGGAATGGCAAACGGATTTTTGCTGAAAAAGCTGCAAAGACGGCAATAAGGATAGCAAAATAGTGACTATAACAATATCTGATTACTATAACTCATAACAGTTATAATAACCATATTCAAGACATATACAAAGTTCGATATCTCCCATTTTCCTTAACTAAATCAAAGGATTTGGGTTTTATGACGTCATAACGGTCGAAAAACTAAGTATCTGACTCACCAAGATTGTAAAAATACAGGAATAATAGCCTGTTTGGCATCGTTACAGGGGTAATGACCTGATAGTAGGTTGTTTTACCGTGTTAGTTTTATGTACGACTAGTTATTGCAAAGGCTTCAGATGTGTGTTTGTTAGCTCCTTTCTAACCCCCGACGCAAAAAGAGGGGTGTTATAAGTTTGACGTGTCTGTGCGTCTGTGTGTGGCATCGTAGCTTCGAAATGGATGAACTGATTTGAGCGCGGTTTTTTTTGTTTGAAAGGTGACTTGATCGAGAGTGTTCTTAGTTATAATTCAAGAAAATCTGTTGAGCTATTTTAATTTATGATTTATTAGTTCGAGTCGCCAAGGTGTGGAATGAGCTGCCTGCCTCTCTTTTCTCAATCAATTATAATCCTGGAACGTTAAAGTGTATAGTGAATAGGTTTCTCTTGGATAGGCGTGTACCATCTTCGTCTTCATCACCACTTTCCATCAGGTGAGTTGGAAGACAAACGCTTATTCCATTTCAGAATAAAAAAAACTTCTTTGCTTAGTGTGAGCACTATGTTTATATAAGGTAACTTCATGCTAGTTTTCAGGCTTTCAGACCCAAGATTTTAATAATGCTTCGTTTGTTAGGGGTACTGTTTTATTGAGTTCGTTTTGGGAAAATTGAGTTTCATATTTATTTTAATTGTAGATAAAAGTTAACATCCTGTCTTGAGGTTAATTAACATGATCAATATGACTTTTTACAATAAATTTAAGGTAGCATTGGTTTACAATATCAATCATATTACGATAGGTAGGTAGGTAGGTACGGTAGGGTAACCAAAAAAGTGGTTGTTTGTGAGTGCTCTTAACTCAACTCTGACGTCCTCAGTCTAAAAAGTGGCTTCATGACAAGCCATATTAGATGTGTAAATATTTCTTATCACTAATAAGTAATAGATGAGGGTATATACTATTATTTCTTATACCGGATCTTGTACTAATAATTACACCTGCCTTTTATCTTAAGGACGGCAGAACGATAGTTGCAAGATAGCAAGTAGCAACTATCATTATGCCGTCCTGTAGGTACGTCATAAGTACTTTTTACTTCTTCTAATAAAATTAAAGTACGTAATAAAAAACAAGCAGTAAGTTTGACTGTGTAGGTATAATTGACGATTTACATGGCGGGGTGCTAGCGTACTCTGTTTCTGAGACTACATCGTCAGGTTATGTCACAGGTTTGATTCCCACTCAATACTAATATTTGAATGCATGAATTTGTCTAAGCGTTTCAACTGATGTAAACATTGATCTATGACTTCAATGCCATATTAATATAAAAAATTAACTCACCATCAGATCTTTACGAAATTTGAATGGGACCATTTTGAAATTTTGCAAATTCGTCTACATATGACGGAGGTTTGCCCGAACATACATAAAAAAATACAAACATCCAAATTGAGAACCTTCCTTTTTTAAGTCGCTTAAAACAATCTATCAAGTATATTTATCTGTGTTTCAGAACCCATGGCACAAGCTATGTTTAGTAATCGTCTAGATATAGCAGTATAATATATTCCAGAATTATATTATCATCATCTCTTATAGGATCTGAACGTACCTAGTCTTATGTAAAGGAGTAATAGAAAAATAAAAATGAAATGAAATTTAATATTTAAATATAAAAATGTCGTGTAACGTTCTTTGTCCGCGATGAACTACTACACTAATGCACGGATTTAAAAAAAAATTGCACACTGTGTGCTGTATTCGTCAAACTTGAGAGATAGGATAGTTTTTATCTCAATTTATAGGGTCAATATTTTTTATTGCTAATGAATTACCCACAGCAACGCGTGTCCGGGTAGCTAGTTTATTATAGATATAAAGAGACGCAATGACTATTTCTTTTCACGTACAGTCACGGTCTATGAATGGTTACAATCGCACAATCATCGAGATCTGTTTAAGTATTATTGCACTATATACTCGTAGGTACATAGGCACGTGCTGAATTTGCGACTAGTTGTTGTGATAAATCGCGTACCGTACTAGTTGGCAATCAATTAATTTCCAAAGAAATTTGTTTTAAACTAACGACGCACATTTCTTTTAAAAAAATTAAGATAAGCTTTGCTTATATAAGGAAACATAACGACAATAAGATATTATTTACAAGTAGCTCAGAACTATTTATCACATATAGATAGATAGATTATCTATACAAAAAATTAAATGAGGTCATGCACAAAGATTGATGTTAAAGTACGGAACATTCATAAGAGACACTAAAGACTTACAGTAAGTACATACGTTTTAGACTCAATAAAAAAAACGTGTGCGCCGCGGGACGCCCAACAGAAGTGATAACTTAAACGCCAGACAGACTGGCGCCATAACGCGTTACGTAACGAAGCGGTTTACCTTCCCATAAGTAGTTACCACTTCAAAAGTCTTTGGTAACAAAAGGAGTCTTGACATATTTTTGTTACACCGACTCATTATGAAATTTTAAGCAATTATCACTTGAACTACTATTATTACTGTCATGTCGATATCAATTAATCCAAGGACGTGCAAGTGCTAAAAACTGCTATTGAAATAACACAATATACAGAGAAACGACAAAATTTCGACACTTTTTCACACAATGCATGCCTGAAGAAAATGGCGCACTATTGCAACAGATTAATTATATAGCCTGAATTCAATAGACACATAATAGCAACACTTTTTTTTAACTTTTGTACATTATATTCAGTAGTATAATTTTTAAAGTTTGTAACTAGCTATATGGTACTATAATTTTATTAGTGTATTATTTCACAGACATTCTACATGATATAACTGACGTTTTGTAGACATATCGTAGACAAAAATATGATATTTGGAAATAACCTATTTCCAAACATTATATTTGTTGTCTTAATCTCCCCTTATCTTATTTAATGTGTATTTTAAATATAGACAGTAACATAGAAAAAATGTACGCCAATGTTTTTGCAATAAATTATATTTTCTATCTTCTTTCTTTCTTTCATTTCTGTATATATTTTCCAGTTGTGTTGTGTGTGTTTCACGTTGTGACTATGCTAACCACTGAAGCACTATGTACAGATTCTTACTTTTAAGATTTTTCAATGGAAAATATTATATTGGAGACAGATGCTAGTATGACTCAATATATAAATACCCTCGTTTTCTAACTAAAAATGCCTTTTAACGAATGGTTTCAAAACGCACTTAAAGTTTGTTTTCTATTGTACACACTATAGCACTTTTCTTCATGAACGCTCTTATTAATTTGGCATATATTTTATAATTTGTCTAGTATACCTAAGAGCATTTGGGCCTCACTAACACATAACTATAAATTAAAAATTAAAAAATCCCCCGACACAAAATAATAACTAAAATGCCTTACATCATTTTGGAAAAGAGCTGATACTCTTACTCTGCTGAACCGATATTAACCAAAATAGCTAAGAACCACCGCAAGGAAACTGGCTTTCAAATGAAAAAACCACATCGAAGTCATATTAGTGCCAATATCGATATCGGTGCATAATCCAAGTAGTTTATTGTATCTTTGCAAAGTTTTTCATAGTATACTTATAAATATGAGACTGGTAAAAAGAGAGACGTTGTGATACCAAGAAGAATATACCCTTTGTATGGAGGAGGAGCATCTTAATCCTTACGTGGCTACTTTAAAATATTAATTCGCAATGCATTTATAAACACCTCTAAATCTGTAAGCTGTCTTAGAAGTTATGCATTAGTATTTAATATAACCAAGACGCGGACGACATTTGTGTTATTTATTCAAACCCAAATCACTGTTAAAATCATAAATACAACATTCAATTTTCATTTAGTCAAATACTACCAATATTTGCCCAAATATAATACGTGAAATACCAGTACAATTCAAACAAATAGCTTATTTTGCAATCCCATATTACCTTCATTCACACAATCTATTGGACCACATAGACCGATTCCCGTACATGAAACGATACAGACCTTTAGAAATCGGATATTAATTGCCTATTATATTTTACGTTCCGATACTGTTCGTGGTTCTGCAGAACTAAATACACGATGCAATCGCTTGTAAACGCCATTTGAATATCGTAACATACTACATATTAGTGCTAATTACATAAGTTTCAGCGCCCGTATTTCAGATTAAGGAACATTACTACGGTAAGATTTTCAGGCAGATGTCACGAACGAACGGTTCGATTATGTACGGATAATCACGGAGTTCAATAAAAGTGTAAAAATCGTGACTTCCACTGATGTGACGTTCCTGACCATATCACCCCTATCCATAGAACTCCAGAGACCCTACTCACCAGCAAGAGACTACGCCCACGTGTGGTTAACCACGGTCTTTTGAGGTGGAGGTTTGAATCTGAAACGGCATTAACGTGAACAAAATTCTGCTGTCCTCACTCATACAAAAGCATACTTAAAATGAAGACCACACTTAGTCTTCAAATATAAAAAAAAAACATTATTGCAAAAATAAGAGCTTTATTTTTTTACAGTTCAGTTGCAAGTGTTACTTATCTTTGCATATTTAAGCATAGGTTATTGTACATTTGTCATTTACCGATACGACCTTCAAACCTTCCAGAAAAGAGCGGCCAAGGTAGGAACCTTAAAGGCCGGCAACGCACTTGTGGCTCTAGAGTTGCAAATGTCCAAGGTGGCAGGTGATGGTAGTCACTTACCATCAGGTGACCCGTCTGTACAAATAACAAAAATTGAATTATCTGTTTGTAATGTCAAAGTAATAGTTTTTTTTAAGCTCATAGAGTTATTTGCACGATACCAATGCCTAAAACTCAGTTTTTAAAATGTTTGTCCATCTGTCATGTCTGTTTGTTCAGGCTAATCTCCAGAACGGGTGGACCGATTTAGACGAAACTTACTCTGGCAGATAGCTGGTATTATAAGGAGTAACTAAGGCTACTTTTATTTTGGAAAAAGTTATTCCTTTTCCAAAATAAAAGGGGTTCCGCGCAAAATAAATAAATATGTACACGGGAGCGAAGCCACGCGGGAACTGCTAGTAAAACATAAAATACGTGATCCATGAAGTTACGATTCCAGAATCGCTTTAGTAAGTTGAACTCTTAGATCGATGCCAAGAAATTTGATAGTAATCTTGGGATGTTTCGACGATCTCGGTTGTGTCTTGAAATCAGACAAGAAGTCTCTAGCCAGCTGCATCTTCAACTCTCGTCATGAGTGAAGCTACCGCAGAAGACCCGTAATGATTCGTAAGCCTTTTCAACATTCACGCATGATTCTGTCTTTATTAAAAATTATAAGATTTAATAAAGCCACTAGTGAAGTAATACTCACAAATGGAGAACCTCTAAAAGTGTTCCTTACGGCCTAGTAACTACTGCATTTATAGTATAAACTTATAGTAGCTGTGTTTCTATGCAGATTGTCACATAAAATAGAGTTCTATGCTCTGTTCTAGTTTCCATTTGCATAGTTGTGCGAGACCGCAGCGGTCGATTGCATCGATACTATCGGTACAAATTGAAATCGGTTTCTTATTAATAGAATGGAGTTTGCATTCGCTCCTAGCGAATGCAATCCGACATTTTATTAGTACACAAGATCATTTTCAAAAGAACTGATACGATAATTGAGTATTGATTTCTTTCTTTTATTTTTATAAGTTTAAATAACACTGGTCATCCTGCTTAATCCAATAGCAAAGAAGTTACCAAAGGATTTTAAAAATATAGTCATAAGCAAATTATCGCACTCGCCGTCATTACCGCTTCTGATTTTCTAGCGCAATATAAGAAAAATGTGACATATTGTTCTAAAATATAAACAGTTAGTCGCGCAAATTACTACAATATTTAAATAATAGCAGTTTGGAGATGATATGATCTAACCAACGGTCCCCGTTCACGAGCATGGCGCACGTGTATAATGAGCGCATTAAAAACATGAAAGTCTTCTTGCGTTTATTTAGACTATAATAATAGATTGACACAGAGTTGAACCGGATTAAAGTAGCATGTCTATCTGTTTACAAAGTTACAATAAAAGAAAATGACCTATGAATTCGTGTTGTGGAAAACATTCGTGAAAAAGCGAATCTTCTGGATGTCAACGTCAATTACTCTTCAATTCTTATCTGTCTATAGTAATAACATTGTTAAGGTGATAGTCAACGTGTAAAATTGGTGAGTATTATATAGAGCGACATTTGATGCCGTGTCAATAAAAATTTATGCATGGGCTCTAATTTTCTCTGCTTGTTTTACGGCTGCAGCACTCTCATTTCAGTCATGCAACTGAGGAAAAATAATATAATATGCTTAGCCAAAAGGAAATGGCGCTTCACTCAATTTTTTCATAAAATTTACTCTCGTACTCACAGCATAAATTAAAATCGTAAGCGCCAACTCCCTAATGGATTTATTTCTGTGAAAGAGAAAATAATCTGTTAAAGAAAAGATAAAGTGTTTTACAACTGTTTCCGCTTTCGAACAAGTATGTACGGTTAGCAAGCGACAAGTAAAAATGTTGTGGGTGAATTTTATTGTGTTAGTTACGGTGCTGACAGTAGGTTAGACCTTATTTGGTAGTTAATCGCTTGTTTGACTGGATTTTTATTTTTCACACATTTTGTACTCAGTTTTTATACTATTTTGGGTTTATGTGAATGTTTCTTAACTGGATATTATTATACCAGTGATACTACGACCTCACGGAAAACCGGCAGTGATGCAAACTTGCATTGCTTTTCACCGAGTGCGTGAGGCTACCAGAGGCCCCAACTCCCCCCCCCTTTCCCCCTCTTCCACCATTCCCTACTCTCACCTTAAAGGCAACGCACTTGTGACTTTTGAGTTGCAGGTGCCCATAGGCGGTAGTAGTCATTTACCATCAGATGACCCGTCTGCTCGTTTATCCCCTATACTATAAAAAAAACTTTTGTATGAATAATTATTGTCTTTGTTGTCTTATAGTTATAACTTTAAAGTCACGTATTATTTTAGTATTTTACGACATTACACCAAAATTTAGACGTAAAATCTAAACCAGCTAAGTAATCAATATCTAAAGTGTGAGTAGTAAAAATCGTAAAGCGCCACTCTCCATAATTAAAAAACATTTTCGCAGAATGCGCAATTGTCACTCTTCTTTCTTTCGCAGCCACCATTCGACAGAGAATGTTTTTTACAAGATAGATAGATACATAGGTACTCTTTATTGCACACCAAAAAAGTATTATACAAACTAAAAATTGGTTCATTATATAATAATATTTTAACGAAAAAAAAATTTTAGGTGGGAGAGCTATGCTTCGGCACGTATGGGCCGTCTCGACTCCACTCTTTACCACGGCCTCACAGAAAACCGGCACTGAAATAATGCTTGCATTGCTTTTCGCCGCGTGAGTGAGGTTACTCGAGGCCCTAACCCTTCCCTCTCCCCTATTCCCGTCCTTCCCCTCTCCTCCCCTCTAATCCCCCTCTCCCGTCTTCCCGCTCTTCCCCCCTCTCCCCCTCTTCCCGTATTCCCACCTTAAAGGGCGGCAACGCACTTGTAACTCTTTGAGTTACAGGTGCCCATGGGGGGCGGTAGTATCTTACCATCAGGTGACCCGTCTGCTCTTTTACCCCCTATACCATAAAAAAAAAACTATAATTTCTCATAGTGCTATAGATTAAACCTTAGACCTTAACACGAATTACCTTCCTTATAAACCATATTCAATTTTTACAAGTTACACGATGCCACTGAGCCGAGTTTATGATACGCTCACCAATATTTTCAATATCAGATGTTGGCGATTTATGCGCAACAACTTTCTATGTGACTTTGTATTTTACGATTCTCTGAAGTTTGTTTCGAGTTCAGGGAATTTTTGTAACGTAACTTCAATGTAGCGTTGAACGTACTGACGGCAATGTAGACGCTATTGCAGGTAAAACACTTTATGTATAGTAATGCTTACTACTTTGCTTACTTACTAAATAGAAAGATTTTTATTGAATCCGTTGATAGGTCGTTGATGATTATTCACATCACTATACAATTAGGTTACTTCAAAACTGATTACAAAATATTAGATTAAGTTTAAACAGTGTCACAATTTGTGATTAGCGAAGTATAGAAGTGAAAATATATAGAAGTCAAGTCAAATAGCCTATTACAGTCGCCTGCTGGACATAGACCTCTTCCGATGTGCGCCTTAGCACCCGGTCTTCTGCTAAAATAGAAGTAACTACGATAAAACCTATAAATCTATTATACTTTGCTGACGTACAACGCTTCTGTATCTAGACCCAAACTTAGAATAGTTTGTGCTATGGGTCTACGGATCAACATACTCAGATAATATATTTTTCAAAATACAAACATATTACACATTTACCAAGGCACTTTTTTAATTCTAGACCGCCTCGCCATATAGGTCGTCTAAATTATTTTGTAGGGAGCTTTAGCTAGGGGACTTGAGGTTTTTACTTGGACTAGTGTTCTTTATCTTTTTCTGTCTCATTTTGTATTCAGTTTTCTGTGCAGTTTCAACATTCAGGATATAAACCAACATATTCGTTATATAAGAATAGGCAATTAAAACGGTAGGTATCGATATTTTCATAGGGAGTGATTTATCTGCTACCCGCTCAGACGTTCAGCCGTACTTATACGCCTGATTTGTAGAAACGTCTAGCGTCCGGGCGTATTTATACGCCCACAAAAAAGAGGCCCAATAAATTTTGGCGCGGAACGACTCGCACGCTTTAATCGATTTTTAGTCAACATATCCATTGCGCCTCTTTTATCAATGTTAATTACTGGTTAACTATTCTGGTGTCACATGTGATTTTGGACACATCTTATATAGGGATAAAATGACTCGGACTTTCTTTATAAATCAGAAAAATAGATATCACATGTTGAAGTAGTCTCAACACTAAACGCGTCATCAGTTGTTAGTTGGTGAGGCTACGGCTACAACGCACAGTCAGAATTAATTTAAGTTCTTTCTAGATAAATGTAAAAAATATATATTTTTTACTAACATTCGAATAAAATTCGCTAGAGCATTTCCCCGACCGATGCGACACATCAGATGCAGAACTGTACATCTCTCACATGCATTGTTCCGCGTTCATTACACAAATCCGGACCGAGCATTGTTTAAAGTTGTATCTTTGTAATTGTCGAACATTTTTTATAGAATATTGTAGCAGTAATTGTGAAATACAGATAATATTTTTTTGAAAAACATATTGTCGAATTGTGATCGAATTTGGTACCTGATTAGGGAAACACCTCGGGTCAGCTTTTAAGGCTAAAATAATCTAATAGCTAGAATGGATTATTTCTGTCTATCATTGTGATTTTATATTACTAACAAATATACGTCCTAATGATAAACGGCAAACGCAGCTTTGCAGGACCACGCATAGGTGTGATTGAAACACCTCAACCATGACTGTCAGACTCATCATGCTATAAGCAGTTGAGAACACTACGAATGTTAGCGAATTTGAGTGAGTTAGCGGAACTATCATAAATGTTTATCAGGTCATTTACCACTTTGGCATATTTTACATCCTTAAAAATTATTGTCACAAACGTCACATTTCTACCAAAATAATTCAAGTTACTTTTGCTAAATCTTGTTTCTTGATTCACTGAATCAACTATTCATGAATAAAATGCATGAATAGTTTGCGGGCAAGCGTGATTGCTTAGAATCATCCTGCCCTTATAGTGTGGAAACCTGTACGGGTCATAACCTCACCGGGGCTAGCGGTGAATGTGTGGAAGGATGCTTAAAATCATTAAGGTTTTCGATCTCCAGAACCCTTAAAAAGGGAACCAATGACAAATTAATGAAATTTTGATAAACCCATTTAAAAAAAATTAATTATAACAGGTAGTTTATTTAAATTGTGATGTAGTTTTGTAGAAAAATACTCGTAATTTCTCTTATTGGACATTGGACGTTGTTTCTAGTTATAGATTAGTAGTAACAACATTCAACTCAATTTTGTCGGATCGTACGAAAATATTCGGAAACCTTTCTCATGTTTATTATTTTATTAAGTTCACATAATATTTATTGATAAATCCTTGAATATTATGTAAATTTAACTTTTGCAAATGGATAGACAATTTTTTTGATATGAAAACTTCTTTAGGCACTTTTGCTATGGGGAAAAAGCACTGAACTCGTGACCGTCACGCTAATAATAATATATAAATCCACTAAAGGGCGCTAATCTAAACATTGAGTTCTGTCAGCTCCTTAATAATTAATGTCACCAACCTGCTAATGTGACGATTTAAGTTCGTCGTTTCTGTTAAGTTTTCACTTCTGTCGGCAGTCCCATGACTGCCTATTTTTGAAGTGATAACGACTTCCTCTGGCGTTTAAGTTATCACTTCTGTCGGGTGTCCCGAGACGCACACGCTTTTTATTCCTATACAGCTAGTATTATACTATTACAATTTACTTAAGCCCTATTACATTAAAAACAATTAAGATAAATATCATAATTTGTAAATCGGCCCGCGATAATATTTATAAAAAATCATACTTTCTGATCAGCCGACGATCGTAGTCTCGGGTAATGTAATCGACCTTCCTGTAGATAAATTCAAGCGAACGGTAAAAAATCACCTTATTAGGAAATCCTACTATACGATCAACGATTATCTAAACGACAAACAGTCTTGGGCTTAAGGTGCCATTAGGTATATACACACAAACTTCTTTGTCTTATAATTAAGCTAAATTATTAACAAACCATTGTCAGTTGAAAGTAATGCGTGACGATTATTATGGTAATTTGACTATTAGTGATTTTTATCAGTATCTCGACTATGGTTCGTCATGCTCACTAAAATGTCATTGCTTGCGGCGTCGTTATGGGGCGGGTCATTTCTTTCCCTCTGATATGGCGAAGGAGATGATGGCAGGTCCATGCGTCATACTCGTGAACGGGTGCTGCTTGGGGTGACTGGTCGGCCTAATCAGCGATGCTTTAGCCTATACTATTATTTTAGTTCGATCAACTGCAACTCTAGCCTCTTAATCCAGTCACGAATTATTTTTAACAGTAAATTTTGCAACTGAATGAAGGTAGATGTGCACCTTGAATGATTTCTATGTTTAATAGGTTCAAACCTTCAACGGTATCACTGAGTGATTTTTATTTTTTAGTACGTTAGCTTTTGGAGCATTTCAATAAAATGTAATTCAGGTGGCATCAGCTTGCATCCTGTTTACCTCTCATGTAACACTAACACTATTGTACCTGAAGATCTGACTTTTAAAAAGAGTGGCCATGAGTTTCTTTGCCAGTATTCTTCTCATAAGGCCCTACGCATTTTGGAAACTGGAAGTTATAGATCGACACAAACAGGCAGTAGATTTTGGTGTTTTTCACCTAATTTACCTTGACAATCCAGTACATGCTGTGGCATCTGTTTGTGCCGATCTATGATTTTAACTCTAGCTTCAATTTAACGTTCATAAATGTCACTTAGTGTCTTAATTGAATAAATGATTTTGAATTTGAATTTGAATTTGGTAGACTGATGACAAAGCAAAGCTAAAATCAATAACCCGAATTAACAGGACTTTTGCTGAAAACGGTAACGTACGAGAAGTTCTTTAGGGCATCGATAGGCGTCATCAATCTTTCTCACAAGCACACATAATTAATAGTTCTGGTCTATTTTCCATCAATCTAAACACTGGACAACAGAGACTCAGATTGGAATTATTTTTATTTCACAACTTGCATATTAAAATGTGCATAGGTACAAATAAAAAAAAAACCTAAATCGACAATCACTTGGAGTTGTAATATACAAATTCAAGATATACAACTTAACTGTTACAAAGAGTTAAATAGTTGTGTTCCAATATTAATGTAAATTTGAGAACTGGCACAGGATTTTACTTTATCAAGTGAATTACGAAAAGAATATATTTTGTACGTCCAAAAAATTGCAAGTTGAAAATGAAATTAATTATGATAAGAATCTCTTTTGTCTTATCATTCTAAACTTGTCAGATCATTATAATTCAGAGAGTAACACATACAAACTTGTTATCGGTGAAGTTAAAAGAAAAGTAAAATAAAAAAACAGTTACGTAGAAGAAAACTTGTGTCTGTAAAGTTACCAATCGTAGGAAACTCTCCCTTTACAAGGGTATTACCTAGTTGTAAAGTTCTATTTGATCATACTTAATCCCGGATAGTGTTCATCCAAGTGGGATATAACAAGAATAGCCTGACAATTTTATGCAAAAATGCCTGGCGACGAATCATTTCATACAATACTATGTTAGTATTGCTAGAGACTATGTGAAGTACTTTGGTTTCTAGAACTATCACCAGTGAGTTAACAGCTATATTTTTTATGTCTTGATGACAAAGGAACTTTAGAGGCTTCTTAATTTAACCTCCAACGAAAACCTAGAAGTATCATATATCTCAAGACATTTACATCGTACATGGAATTTGATTTCAGAAAATTGTAGCTAAAAGCCTTCTAGTGCAAACACTTATATTATATTAATTTTTAGCAGCAACTATTAAATAATGAATACGTAGTTTGTAGGTATTGGAACGTTGTAGCAAGTGAACTACTACATCGGCGTCAACGATACTATATATTTTTTGGACTCCATTTTGTTCATGAAGAACCTCGTCCCAAAAATGCTTCAATTGTGACATAAAGTTATGCCATTTCATTCTCAAGGCACACATGTCCTTTGAAAATGTTAACTGCTTTCACTGCATATGTGAAATGCGCACTTTCGGGTACGTTGTTTCAATATCCAGGCCGGGCATAACGGGCATAACCGTGGACATGGGAATAAGGATTCGAAAACATTTATTGAAAGTGGGTTATTTTCTTTATAGAGGTGGGAAAATAAAAATGTTCTTTGGTGTATGAAATCACTAGAGGCTGATCTCTATCCACTTTATATCTATCTCTAAAAATATAAATGCAAAACAACTGGATAATGCTAGTTTCAGTTACTTGGGTATATATATTTTTTTGAACGTAAAAAAAATATCAAGTGCAAATTGGATCCATGCTCTAGTGCTTTCATATATATGTTTTTCTATTGTATATGTGGAAATGAATTGTGTTCGATAATCAAAATAGAAAATTTCAATTTTGTATAAAATACTCTATTGTTTTCATTTTTTTTTATGAAAAGTATTAGGTTTTATGGTAAGAATCTCAATTATAAAACACGGTATTTAATATTAATTCAAATATAACACAATATACAATCATAGTATTTTTTTTTAAAAACTCCAGGCAAAATATTAATTTTTGGTTTCTCTAAATAAATAAAAACTCTGCCATTTTCTTAAAAATAACCTAAAGTGCAACAAGAAATAATGGCACAATTCCCATTCTCTATATAGTTTATAAACTTATCGCCTATCAAAAGTACTACTTGGGTGCGGTTTTATATCAAGAATGTTGTTGTATATTACATGTTGTCCTTACAAAACATTTATTATTCTATTCTGTAAGCGTTTATGTCACTTGTCTAGACCCTCTGGTCCTTCAACAGTCGACGGTTTCTGATTTGAGAGGAGACTTCGCTGTACTTGGCCTTTTTGGAATGAATGCAACTGGAAGCAATTAAAACGATTATATCAATGTAATAGGTCAAATAAGAGATTTAAAATAGGTTATCTAAATATTCAAGCCTCTAAGTCACAAACCACAATATCCAAATTATTTTTCAACGGATATACCAACACATTTTAAATAGTGTAAAATAAAAACTAAGAAAGAATGTAAAATTCACAGACTACTACAGCACTAGACAACACATCTGCAGAAACAATGTGTGTCAGAATACACTGACGTGTAATTTCAGTTCTTGAGAGGAAAATAATACAGAATGGCCGATGATTGCAAAGATTGTGTGGTGATAGTATAAACACTTTCAAGCCTTGAATGTAAGCACTTCTCTGATTACGCACATCGACATTGCTCGTACCTCGTAAGGAATTATATATCAGTTTCAATTTCATATTATTTGAATATAGTCTTTACGGGAATATGGGTTTCCGGCTCAAGTTTTCTTAGTGAGTGTTAAAAAGAAATTATTAGTTTCTAAAAAAATACAGCCGAGTGGCTGTCAGACATCGCACACACAAATAAAAATCGATAACAGTTAAATTTTTACACAAAAACGGTAGTGTGTGTCGAATGCACGAAACAAATTAGCTTTTTTATTTATCAAACGGAACGTTTATTACTTCACTAGCAACCCCGGCTTCACGTTCAGACAGATAGAAATGCAGACAGATGCGGCCTGGGGATTTGGTTTTATAATATGTAGTGATGTGTATATCACTACATCACTATGTGGTGTGGTGGTTGTGGACAACGGTACAAAGTCACGCAAATAGGTGGTGGGTGGTACAAGATTAAATCAGATTTTAGTCAATCTTTAGCAGTTTTAAATTTTAAAACTTCAAAAAATCTACAATTTCAACCGCGAAACAAAGTCAACTCTGTCAAAGAAATAGAAAAAACAACAGTGTACATACACAGTTTCTCAGTTCAGCTCTTGTCTTGAAGGTTTGAAGGTCGTATCGGTCCGGCAATACCGCAGGCGACAATTCGTTCCAGAGATTGGTTGTGAGAGGCAAAAAAAATCTGGAGAACCGCACAGTGGTGGATATTGTGCCCTACCTTCAATAAGTACTTTAACACATAATGTTTTAACACATGCTCAAGTTTTGCATGTAATTAAAGTGTTCCTTATTTATGTACGTTTGCATTTGTCAAGTTAATTACGTGACCTTAATATTTTGACCGAAACAAAAATAATTGTAATAAAGCAACGCATAAAATTAATAACATCTTGACGCTGTGACCGTTAATTGACTTTTGTAATCGCCACTATAAAACAAATTAATGATCTAATGATTTATAGCAAATAACAATTATAGACTTCATGTAAATATTATTCAGGTGTTACAGAAAGGTGTGTTCAAATTTTAGGAGCGGTATGTGTAGCCGTCATTTATTTGATTAAGCTTGAGAAAACAATATAACTAAGAATATGCTTTTCTTAGTGTCGACGCACATATATAAACAAGATATTATGAATTTTCAAGTCCATTTCAATGATTTTGTTTTTTTTTATTCTCTTTTGCAGACATTTTCAGGATAATTTGGACATTCCATCAACATCTTTGGTCTTAAATGACTGGCCTGTTGGCCTAGTGGTTAGTGACCCTGACTGCAATGCCATAGGTCGTGGGTTTAATTCCCACCCCAGTCTGGGTGTTCTTTGTGTCCGTTGTTTGTATGTTTGTAAAGTCCCCGCGACACAGGAGTAATTCCTAATGTGGGAGTTGTCTTTTTAAAAAATAAAAAAAAATATATAAATAAATAAATGCCGACAGTTTCATTCATGACAGCCCTCTCAAAATAAAATTAATTAATATTTGCATACCATTGTTATGATTAAAAATGCTTAACTGTTACACTATATAGTTTATAAGACCTTCATTTATAACCATGTTTAAAAGCAAATAAATCTATTTTATTCATACGAAATATTAGCTTTATCGATTAACATTTTAGTTCAATTTGTAATTTTTTGTAAATACATGAATTTTCCTAAAATAGTTAAGGTTTTACGTGATTTACGGGGTCTACTTTACGACCCTATAATATAACCACATCTTTCTGTAACGCACTAGTTCAACAGTGCAAGACTTTCTGACGAAGCTTTTGGGGCTTTTCAAGTATTATCTTACATCATTTTAGTTACTTATCTTCCACAGAATCCCGACTGTGTTCTGAGAGACGAGTTTTTTTTTCTGTTTTATGGTATAGGGGGCAAACAAGCAGACGGGTCACCAGATGATGAATGACTAACGCCGTCCATGGACACTAACTCAAGAGTCACAAGTGAGTAGTTTAAGGTAGGAGTAGGGGAAAGGTGGAAGAGGGGAGAGGGGAGAGGGAAGGGTTAGGGCCTCCGGTAACCTTAATCACTCGGCGAAAAGCAATGAAAACCTTGCTTTACTGCTGGTTTTCTGTGAGGCCGTGGTAGCACTCCGGTTGAGCCGGGCCCATACGTGCCAAAGCATGGCTCTCCCACGAACACAGATATAACTTTACTAATACACCAATTACTCAGAAAGCATATAACTATTACCACTCCCAGGTACTATAGAACTGTTGTACCGCAAAACTCTGTGTTAGTTACATAAAAATTCCATTTCCTCATAACAGTTTACAGGTACATGTTTTGAGGCTCATAAAGCAACCGGAATCCCTAGAGCTTTCAATAGTGTGCCGCAAATGTAGTGAAAAACATGCAAACATCGCGCTTGACAATACTATTTAAGAACTTTTAAATAGACCACTTTGTTGAAAAAGCGGTCGTTGTTTGCGTAGTTGGGTAATAGTTATAGTGAGTAATTGGAGCATGGAGATTGATAGCTTTATTTCAATTGTTGTGTTTTCTTGTATAATTTGTCTTTGCTTACAAATGTTTACATTACACCGAGTATATTGTATAATCTAGCCATAAAAATCTTAGCAATATAATTAAAGAACAGGGTGCATGGGTAGACCTATGAAGATACTTGATGACTCCAATTAGAGAGACTAAAGGCCATACTCGTATAATTATCTTTAATTTTATTTCTACCATCATTGAATTATGTTTAATATTAAAACTAATTATGTTTGGGTTGCATGTGTGTGTTAACATTGTTTTTGTAACTAATGGAGTGGATACTATATTTTTGGTGTTGAAAGATTAATAGCCGTTTGGCTAAATTAATCTTAAGATTGAAAATCTTTGAACCTAATCTTGAACTTGTTTAATACTTAATATTTATTGTTTTAACACAATGTTCTTGTTACTTGTTACAAGAAAACTAAGCATCCAACTTGTAATTTAGTTTTTAATTCTCAATTTTTGTCTGCTATATACTACCGACCGATGTTTGTGTAGGTATTACTTTATTTATTTATTATTTTAAGTATTTATTGTAAATAAAATTAAAAGAAAACCATAAAATATCATAAAAAAGGATGTTGTATAATGTGGTCTCCTGTACTCAAGGAAGCACATCAACTCGTTGTTATTGTAAACCTTTTATAGCATGTAAGGTGTCTTGGTTGTTGGAGATCCAAATAAATATAAATAAATAAATGTGTAGTTTCGATGGTAAACTTAAAAATATGTATCACCGTGGATCTTGTAGGGCACAAAAATGTGTAATTAGGAGACACATTCAAGGCGCGATACGTTGCAGTCAGATGCACTACTGCCACAGAAGTCGAGGCAAAAAACTACTCGAGATTTTTATGCAGTGTTATGACATTACGTAAAGGTTTCACGTTGTAAAACAAAGAATATAAGCAGCCTTTACGATCAAGTTTATTGAGACAATGTAACAGATTATAATGTGAGAAATTATAATACTTTTAAGGTGAGGTACAGACTTACGAGTACAACTGGCTGTATAAAAAATCGTTATGTAAGTTGTAAGAGTATGTATACCTTCATGGTATTAAACAGCCTGCAAAACTTTTTTAAATTGATGATCTCAACAGGATTACTTAATAACATTCCCAAGGTGTTACGACAAACATGTCCCAGCCATTGAATTAAAAAAAATTATTTAAATTTTGAAAAATCCGGGTCCGCAGCAGGCCCACAGAGGTAGATTTCGTGTTTTTTCATTTTTTTTGAAAATCTGCCCCCCGGTGTGGGAGTATCCCCCATTCACGAACTTGAATCTTGAACTTGCCCTTTGAAAGCAATCGGTGCATAATTGCGACCTCCATCGTGCCGGTAAAATTGAGGTACATACATATTTATACAACAATAACAATAACAATCAGTTCATACTGAAATGCGACCCTTAATTGCTCAAGCTATTGCTTACACTCCTGCGTATAAGCAATACCCCTTCCTTCCAATGATTTGCACCAGGCAAAATGTAGGTGTTCAATATGCCTCTGCTTACCCTACTACAGGCGTGAGTGTATGTATGTTTAATATTTAGCTTAAGTAACAAGACATTATAGAACTCATCAAAAACAGATGAATAAAGTTCAATGTTGATCGAGCCAACATGCTACACCGCATTTCATCATAGTTGTGTAAAATCATTTTTGACATACGAGTATTACGGGATAGGCGTACCCTATAATTATATTTGTTGTCCCAATTGAGCACTTACATCAGGGATAGGCCGTAATTTACATGTATCATTTATATCATAAATTTTATGAAAACGCAACTACAATATTTTAATTAATGGTAATCCAAACTGTTATCAAATTAATCTGATAACATGAGTTTAATGGTTAAAATACACATTTCATTAATCAAATGTGTGGAATATTTTTATGTGATATAGGTACTTTATGTTGCCGCAATAGCATGAATATGTGGAATTAGAATCTTTATAGATATACAAATGTATTGTGTATTATATTATATATATATATATATTAATGCAATAAAACTTCACATGGAGCAAAAGTATACAGCCAGGATAGAAAAAACGAAAAATACGGATTTGACAACGCGTCGATAGATATAAATAACGAGGATAAGGAGATTAGCACAAGCCAATGCAGAAAAAGTGGAAGAAGTGGTACTAACCAGTGGAAAATCTTCTTTCCTACGTAAATAAATGTTTAAGTATTGATATTATTATTATTTTGAGTGCCTAATGCTACCTCGACCATATCTGGTCTTTTGTAGCGCACTCTTGCTTTACAGTTCACTGCTCAGACTTATGGCTTCAAGAAACCTCCAGATCCTATCAACAGTGATTGCAACCCTAGGTTAAAACTTCGGTGCCGCATTAGCGGGCCACAAAAGCATAGAATAGGTATACATTGCAGTTTCTTCTGCCTCTCGACAGAATCTGCATATCGTGTTCTCGCACAACTTTAGGTTGAACATATGTTTGTTCAGTTTGTAGTGTCCGGTGAGGATTCTTGTTATTGCACAGATTTTGTGTCTTTTGAGGTATTGTTAGTTGAGGAGTTGTTAGTAAAATTGTCAACTGCGGTATTTCCGGACCGATACGACCTTCAAACCTTCAAGGAAAGAGCGTACTCCTATCTCAAAGGCCGGCAACGCACTTGTGACTCTTGAGTTGCAGGTGTCTATAGACGACGGTATTCACTTACCATCAGGTGACCCGTCTGCTCGTTTACTCCCTATAATATATAAAAAAAAATTACAAGTTAATAAAAAAAATTAAGCCAGAAGCTGACAGTCTTCCTTATTGTTGTAAAATGTAAATGCTTTCCTCAAAACATTTACATTTTACTAACCTTTTTTACATGACTAGCCAACAGAAATAAAAATGAAAGTGGTTTTGTGTGCGTGTAGTTTTAGGTTAAGGTTTTTTGTACTAAACCGATCGATCAAATGTTTCGTTGTATTTCTGATATAAAACAATAAAAACCATTATAAAATATGAAATAGTAAAGATATTATAACATTACTTTGGAACCATTATGCCATGATGACGACCTTAAATTTGTAATAATGAGGTCCACGATTCCATATCACGCACATGCCTGCGAATGCCTGCTCCTAATCTGCAGTCCATCATGAATATTCAATAGACTATTACTGTAAGCAATCGGCCCAATGCACAATTGTTGACGGGGTAAGTGTATTGTTTCAATGCAACGTGCAGACGCAATCAGTTGTAAGATCACGGGAATTTGATCCGATGGAGAGATTCGAATTGCTTATTTTATACAAGTTTATTCAAGAAACAACGTCGTCAAACCCAGTGTTTAGGAGCGCACTCGCGTACGAAACCATAATGTAATCGGATCTTGATTATATAACATAGCAAAATAATGAAAAATGTAACATCTATCCGCTTTCTAGATCCGTTTGCAAAAAAACTTACTGCTACTGCTACTAATGAAACTGAGAGTTTGATTAAACTAAGTATCTTATAATTATAACACATAAAACACACACACTCACAGCCGTTTTTTTTATGTTGCATGTTTTACATTACTCATACCTTTCATAGGTATGAGTATAGTGACAGTAAAATTTAATTAAATTAAAGAAATTGTCCTTGAAACTAAATGCGGGAGCCCTGATCCATAACACAAGTTTAATCTTATTTTGGGTACGCGTGTTCAGCAAGTTGTACAAATAACCGTCATTTATTTACGAGTATGTATCTTTTGTGGCAATAAGCAAATTTACTATTATTATTATTTATTATTAATATATGTATACTCCCGAGTATACATTTCAAATACTTGCGGTACTCTGCGGTACTCAAAGGTGCATCATGTGGCATTAAATCCTTTTTAATAAATAAATGATACTTTTACAAAACCTCCTTGCGGTGAATTATGGTGCATGAAAGTGGTATTGGAACATATTTTGAGAAAAAGGAAACGTCGAAAGCCTAAATCAGCAATTCTGGGACCCCTATCCCTTCATGGAGAAAAATGATGACGACAATGGTTCCTTTTATTTTGCAGTTGAGAAACACTACAAATCTACAAAAGTAAATATCCTATCCGAAACAATTTTTCAAATAAACCAATAAAAAAAAATTGCACAAGCCATTGATACAAAACTATGGCCACTCGTAAATAAACGGAAAATAAAAAAAAAATCTAGCCATTGAAGGTGATATTATGAACTAGACTGGTAAGGACACCATGTAGGGTTGCTGTGGTGAGGAGGGGTAGTCGTAAAAATGATAAATGTCCTCGCATTACGCTCGCGTACTGCACATGTGGCCGGCTCTGTGTTTTGTTAATATTGCCTTAAATTTGAACATAGATTTAGGCGCGTAAGTGATTTAGATACTTGTAGCTTGAATTTATTTTAGGACGGATATAAATTTTGAAAAAGCGTTTTACCACGAATTCATGTGCTCATAACCTGGTATAAAGTGAAGTTGTATAAAATACAGGGGTTTAAGAAGTGAGATACGATTACTGACTAAGCCAAGCTCGGTAACTACTAATATAAACTTAACAAAAAACTTTTACTGGCTGTAATTTATACTGGTTATGGATAATCCTAAGAAAACAAAGTTATTTAATACTAGCTGTGCCCCGCGGTTTCACTCGTGTAAGTCTCGATGCCGTGGGAATATTATGATAAAAAGTAGCCTATGTGTTAATCCAGGTATCTTTCTCTTTTTTTAAAAGACAACTCCCGCATTAGGAATTACTCCCTATCCCCCCTCCCGCTATTGTTGTGTAGACTGTTTAACTACTATCTACTTCGGTTTAAGCCTTGAAGCTTCGTATAGCATAAATTATAGAGATTTTAATAATCGAAATCTAAATTTGAATTCGAAAAAAGAACAATAAATAAAATTTTAAATGTACTATTTATGGCTTCATAATTATCTAGCCTTAAAAATTAACTATAAATAAGAAGTACATTTAATAGTAGTTTTTATTACCAACTATCTATGGAAGCAATATCTATGGGACTGAATTGGTAGCTATGGTGTGGTAGAGTTGAGGTCCATAAAGCTTTTACTGGCATTAAAGTCTGACGACAGAGACCTCCCATAAATTTAGTTGGTTTAATTCAAACATAATAACTTTCTGATTGAGACCACTTTAGGCGATAGGAGTACATTAAATAAGTCTATTTTAGAATCATCAATTCTATTTACTTCTTTCTCTCTTTTTTTCATAAAAATAGATTCAATTATTGTAAAAATTTAATAACCGTCCAAAACACTTTTAACATTTATTATTAATTTTCCTGTAACAGTGTTTTTGAAATCAATTTGCTGTTCTAACCCAAACAATTCTCAATTAAAAGTGGATATAATCGAATTTAACAGGAAATTTTCTTGTTTGCTTTACCAATAATTTCTTAGTAGCCCAACTTTCTCATTACAGTAAAACGTTGTTCTCTGGAAATATTAAATACCTACCTTTTGAATGTTACGAAATGTTTTAATATAGCAAATTAGACTGCAGAAAGGGTTTGGATCTTCATACTGTTTTAATACAATGAGCTTTACTATTAATAAGTTTTAATTTAGTGACTGCACGGGTGGCGCAATGGTTTAAGTGGTCACGTTGCCACTAAGCCGCGCCGAGTGTTGTTCGCGCCGGGTCTGAGTGTTTCTTGTGTCCGTTGTTTGAATGTTTGTGAAGCCCCCCGCGACACAGGGCTCCTCCTATAAAAAAAATCCTGTTAATAAATGAAATTATATGGGCACTTCATTAATGTAATGGATTTGAGTACCAGAAGATAATTTATTAATTGAACTCAATCCATCAACAAGACTTTTATTGCGACCCTAAACCGAAACCTTTAATTAAATTACATAGTAAATATTTTTATAACAACTACCTTTTAAGTGCCAACACAGGTTAAGTAATTGGTTAAAACACATAGTTAAACACTAAACAGTTAACACGTTAACACATATTAACAAAATTAAAGTTCCATCGTAGCTTAGAGTTTATAATACCAGGTATTTAACGTACATATTAAAATACCTAGTATATATAAAATAAAAATTCGAACTGACGCTTTGCGATTGCGATACAGTTAAAAAAACAATATTGTGAATTGATTTCCAATTTTAACAGCTATTGCCGCGATTTTAACATAATATGTTGGAAATTTACTATTCTACTTAACTATTTCTATAGTAGTTCCACTGATTCTACCTGCTACCATTTCTGAAACTGTAGTAGTCGTCTGCAGTAGTAATAGCAGATGACTATAATGGAACAATGTATTTGTGGGAGAGCCATGCTTCGGCACGTATGTGCAGGCTCGACCGGAGTGATACCACGGCCTCACAGGAAACCAACTGTGAAGAATGCTTACGGTGTATTTTGCCGAGCGAGTGAGGTTACCCTCCTTCTAACCCCTGCCCCTCCCTCCGCTCTCCACTCTCCCCTCTTTCCTCCCTTCCCCTACTCCCACCTTACAGGCCGGCAACGCACTTGTGACTCTCGAATTGCAGGTGACCCGTCTGCTTGTTTGCCCCCTACCCCATAAAAAAAACAAAAAAAAATTTGTAAACCATATTTGTGATCAAGCGTGTAATAATAACTCATCATTTTTATTTTCATTTCTCTAAAATAGCGTTTTTTTTTCTTTATATTAAAGGGGGTAAACGAGCAGACGGGTCACCTGATGGTAAGTGACTACCGTCGCCGATGGACACCTGCAACGCAATAGAAAAATAATATAGAAATTTGGAAGTGCAATGTACAGGTTGATTCGAAAAGGTGTGGTTATATTTTGGGGTCGTATAGTAAACTTCGTAAATAACATAAATCAATAAAAGTTTTAGGCAAATTCGGGATTTTTAATACACTCTCATTTGGAAACTGACAAATTGAACTTGGAAACTGACTAATAAAGCTCATACTTTGCATGAGGGAGGGCTGACATGAATAAAACTAAGTATTTCATACCAAGGATGTTGATGGAATGTCCAGATTTTTCTGAAAATTGCTTCATAAAAACAATAAAAAAGAAATTAATGAACTCTGCATGAAAATTTATATAATGTTAAAAGTATATATGTCTCAAGAAAAAAAGAAATAGAACATAACACGAACGACACGTACGTGTCATATTTCAGAAATAAATTACTAAAGCTTAGGTCAATGTGCTACTAATTACATTAGATCTATCCATCACCTAAAAACACATTTACTATCTTTAATATCAGTCCACAAACAGATATAATCCTAAAAGGTAATATAAACGTTTTCTATCGCATTCATACTTCATTACCCAGATTGCGTTCGCTTTTCTCTATGAATTGTTCGTTTTTTCCTGCTGATTAATTGTCATATAGCGGCACAATGGAGTAGCTTCTATGCAAACTTGTTACTACTGTGAACAATACTATGCATCGACTAATGGATGCGGACTGGACTGGGCGCTGGCATGTCACAGGAGTTAGCGATTTACCTCAAATTTCTTTCTTTCAGTCAGTTCAACTTATAGTTTTGCTTGTGTTGTCCTGTCCACAGAAGCTTAACTAATTTTAAGTTTTAAAAACATTTTGCACAACATTTTAAAGAGAAAGAGCTAAATGTTTTGGGTTTTGGGCAAGTTAGCACACGGGTCACCTGATGGTGAGTGACTACCGCCTTCCGTGGACATCTGCAACTCGAGAGCCTTAAGTACGTGAGTACACTCTTTTCTTGAAGGTTTAGAGGTCAAAATCAAAATCAAAATCAAAACCATTTATTTCAATTAAACCAATAACAGGTATTTTTGAATTGTCAGGTCAGTCAGTCGTGAAGCTAGTTGCCTATTCCAATGCGCAGATCTTATGGAGAAGTACAGGCAAGAAACTCCAAGGACACTCTTGGTCGTATCGTATATTTAAGTTTTAGGTCTTAAATAAGGCAACCATCGTAGCTCTAAGGCCAGAGTTGAACTGCAAAACATTGCTTCAATCTTCACACCTTTTGTATATTATATTTGACCTTAACATCCTTTTTAATGTCATTCAAGCACAAGTCACTTTGCACTTTGCTACTGACCAATGACTGAAAACTCTTAATGACACGTTAGTGTCATTAAGAGTCCACACATTTTTTTATTTTCACTACTGACTACCCGGGATTAAACTAACCCACATCCTTAACAATCTTTTATTCCTAAATATTAAATACTAGAGCTTATTAAATACCACTGCAGCCCATGGACACTTGCAACTCAAGGCCTTTGAGATGGGAGTACGCTATTTACGCTTCGCTTCCGTTACTGTAGGTTTTGTCAAACAATTTAGTTATCAAACGGAAACAGATTTTTTTTTTCTGAATGAAAGATACCATATGTCCTTTTTTGTGTCATGACTCATGACCCAAAAACGGACATATGCTATCTTTCATACACTTGTCATGACGTGTATGTAATATTGATAATGATCGATAGAGTAATTAAGGCGTGAAAACGTAACAAACAAAAAAACAATCTCACTTTCGTATTTATAATATTACTAGTTAGGGTTGTTTAATGGAGACTGTTACTATTTAAACTATTTCAACATTCACCATTAATAAAAAAAAAAATTACAATTAGTCTATTTGATAGCTTTAAACACATTGACTGATATAGATTGATTTCAAAACAATAATTAACTTTCTCGTTTATGTGACTAACTTAAAATTTGAGGTGCATTCATCACCCAAGACGTTGCCAGCATATTTGACTAGCCATTTACGCAGTGTGGAAGATGTTAAGCTCAATAATGTGAAATAAAAATTGAGATCTTACTTCTTACAAAAAATTGTAATTAACTAAGAACATCTTAACTTTAGAGACGTAGACTAAGCATTGATTACAAACCACATCGGTTTTCTAAATGCTTATGTACAATTTTGTTTTGTGTATTATTGTTTATATTGTGATAAATAAAAAAAAATTGCAAGTAGTGTAAAATTGCCAAAAATCAAAATTAATAAAAAAAATATAAGTAGCTATTAAATCACTCTGGTAGTGTTAATAGCTGCTTAAAGAATACATTTGCTTAATTTTGTTAATTAGGAATTAGAGCGAAGGGATATTTCTATTAAAAAAAAGTTTTTTGGGGCAATACATCGATTCTCATTTAAACTTTCCTAATTTTATTTTATCACTCTAAAGAATTGGCAATGGGTGTATAACCACAGATAAAACTTCTATCTCATAGCTTATACCACATCACTGCCAGCACTGGGCACCTGAAGCGAGCTCAGAGCTGTAATTGAACACAGGTACTTGTTATTTAACTAGAAGCACTCATTATGCACAACAGCATAACCTTCGTGCCTGATCTATCCTCATTATAATGAGGATAGATCAGGTACGAAGAATTCAGATAATAATTATTGCAGTATATACTCAGACTAATATGAGTCAGAAAAAGGCCATAGATAAATATTATTGTGTAAAACAATAATATTTATAAGAAAAACAAAAAAAAAATTGAAAATCATTTGCCAATAGCGGAAAATGACGTCATATAATTTTTATTGTTACGGGATAGGGGGCAAACGCGCAGATTGGTTACCTGACGGTAAGTGACAACCGCCGCCCATGGGCACCTGCAACTCGAGAGTCACAAGTGCGTAGCCGGCCTTTAAGGTAGGAGTAGGGGAAGGGGGGAAAGAGGGGAAGAGGTGAGGGTGGAGAGGGGGGTTCGAGGAGGAGAAGGGGGAAGATGCGGAGAGGGCAGGGTTAGGGCCTCCGGTAACCTCACTCGCTCGGTAAAATACAATGAAAGTATTGCTTCACTGCCGGTAATCTGTGAGGCCGTGGTATCACTCCGGTTGACCATGATTAAACCCTTCATTACATACTAGTTGGTGCAGTACGTATCGTTTGGACGTTTTATAAAGAGGAACTGATTTGACTTGACAATCTACTACCGTATTCCGAAATCTGCTGGTTTAAAATGTTTAAGGATAAACATTTAAGAAAGTTTGCGTACCTCGACTGCATACATTTTCATAAAAGATGTTCAGTGCATTAAGTGCGGCAACAGGTTGAGTTGAGTGATGGATCTCGCCAACATGTTAGACGTAAACTACCGGATATAGTTCCATAGTAGCTTACAGCTAAGCTACTTCTACTGGCTTAATTATAAATGTAACATGTAGCTCTATAGGTTTTGGCATGGCCAGGTGTGCTTACGTTATTACCTTGTAACTATATTTCAAAGGTAATGGTAGTGATTTGATTATATATTATGTACTAGCTGTGCCCGCGACTTCTTCCACGTGGAATAGGCTAGGCTAATTGACAATACTTCCATACAACTTTTCATCCCCACCTTTCAACCCCTTACCCCCCTTTTTTCGCATTAAAAATGTCCTTTCTCAGGCTCTAGACTCATTTAAATCGGTAGTTTTGACGTGGCAGAGTTACTTCCACATTTATAATATTAGTAAGGATTTAAACATACCTATGATTTACTAAATTAAAATTCCTTTAAAATACTTTGGAATTAATGCTGAATTTTCTGTTTATGTTAGACAATGGTTCCTATTCTGTTACTTCACTTGCTAAATTAAAATTCACTAAATTTTCTTCATATAAAATGTAAACCTTGTACACTTCAAAACAAGGTCTTATTTCAAATTGAAACAAGTAGGTAACATATGTCGCTATCGAAATAAGCAATTTATTTGTCCTGATACGCTTAAATAAACTTTAATACCACGTAGCGAGAGCCGCTATCCGTTGAATGCCTTCTCTTTTACTCTGTGTTTTTAGTAAGCGTCTTCGTAGGTGTAGATTAAAAACACGTCATCCTTGTTCGTTTTGAACAAGTTTTTATACGGTAATTATACAGCGTTTGAATAAATGGAAACTCTCGCTGCGTGGAAATAAAGTTGAGAATACGTTGACAGGTTTTAGTGAAATTTAGCGGTGCTGAGAAATAGATGCTAGTAACAAATAGACCTTATTACGAAGAACACTAGGTTGATTTCATATGAAGAAATTAACTCAGGTTTTAGTTTAGTCGAGTGTACAATAGAATCGGCACCAATATCTCCGCTATTGGTAAACCGATTTAGATGTTTTTGTTATATATTTTATTGTTATTATACCAACTTCTACGTACTTATGTAAATAGGAAAAAAAAAAACATATAATACAAAAAAATTAGGACCTATAACATAATATGTTTTTTTTATCGTATGGAAACACCCTTGGAAACAACTTACTAGCGGTGAAGTGGTATATCAGAATCGAACCGACTAAAACCACCCGGTGTTCCGCAACAAGAAGGTGTACTGCAATTAGTGAAATCAACTTTGGAACAAAAGGTAATATAAATTAATCTAATATTGTATACATGTAGCGTAAAGGCAAATAAAGTAGCGTGACTCATAAAAATCTTTGATACCAGCCACAAAAGATTAAGATAAATATTACTTTTGGACCATAACATCTCTTTTGGTTGAATTAGTGACAATATTTATTATTCAGCAATATTTTCTCCAGTGTCAAGAAATAGTCTTTAAATCATGTGAATGTATATCTGGGCTGGGATTATTCTTGAAATAAATCTTGAATATTTTATCAGGGCTGTGAATTTTGCGACCTTTGCCGCATGAGTAAAGTAGTTATGTATATAATTTATTATGCAAAACATTTGTGTGCTATCAACAATTTGATACAGGTCTCATTGACGCCTGATATGAAAATAGTTTAGGCGGGTACCAATCAAGCGAAGCTGTAACATTGTAATGAACATCTCTCATTTAAATAGCTAATAAAATAGCAAATAGCCGAAAGACTTGAATAATAGTATGATATAAATATCAATAATGAAGAAATTAAGCGAAGAAAAACCTAAATATTATTTTATCCAATAATAAAAAAAGTGCCAAAAAATATAATTTCTTTCCTTGATCTATCTGAAGTTTGGAGTAAAATTGGTGCACACAGTTGTACGACACACCAATTTTATAAAATTTTTACGTACGTTAAATATTACAAGTTTATATAAACTTAAACTAAGAAGATTAAGTTTTTTGTTACATATTGTACCTAAGGGCCGCACCAAATAGGTCAGCGGTCCGCCTCCGAACCGCGGTCCGCTATTTGATGACCCCAGCTGTGTAGTATATTTGATATTAAAATAATATGTCTCTTTAATTAATACGAGCAGTGCTATTACGGTTTTCGTGTTACCAGTATTTACTTATTCTACTGACTACTTAAAGTCAGAGCAGTACGTTATTCTATACATTTGTTCTCATTGACGTAATGGAACCTTCTACAGATTCATATACGGTGTTTTTTTCTAATTTAAAAGTAGAAAAACTTTTTACATTCTGAATTCCTTTGACGGAATAAAGAATGTATAAGGTTAGCAGAGTAGGGTCAACGTACGCAACGTATTATGTATTAATTTGGAGCCTCACACTTGCCACCATCAAGTTTTATCGTATGTCCACACTACAGTGCTATTGGCTAATAGCGTAATTTTCAAATTCGTTTAACATACTTATTCCTTTGTTTGTCCTTTGTCCATTTTGCTCAGCTTAAGATTACCACTACCCGTCTAATTATATTTAATTCTTCTTTTTTGTATAGAATTTTAAAGAATACTGTACATTATAATAAAGTAAAATATTAAAAGTAATTAAAAAAAATATATATACGGACTAAAATTCCTCCACATTGTCGCCTACTGGCAGTTTTCCCAGAAGGCAGCATTGTTGAATGGCAATGTCTGTGCCAGAAAAAGGCTCGCCTTCTGGTCATGAGAAGTGTCGATCAGTCGCTTAGCCAGTTCATTATAAACGAAACGAGCACTCGGACCCCATGACCCTAGCGTTGCGACTCCAAACGGCTCAAAAACATACGAGTACATACATACATAACATTGAAGTTTTCTGCTATTCTTTATTTTATATATTCGAAACATTTTGCCTCTGTTCTTTTATCAAATATGTACTACTATAAGTTAATGCTAAACTCACATTAAAAATAAATGAATAGTGTGAATGAAATTATGAGTCCTTATCTTCTATATCTTCATAATCTCATGTAGGTAGGTATATTTTATTATAGCATGATGTATATGTATTTATGTATTTATATGTATATGTATGTTTATATAAATATATGTACTTATTTACATATGATATATGTGTATACTGTGAAGCTTTCAATTAGTCACTTAATCTTTCAACATACTCGTATGCCACGTCCTTTTTTGCACCACCCAAAGGTTGACTGGTAGAAAATGCCACTTGGCATTAAGTCCGCCCCGTGCAATGTAAATTGCAGGAAGTATTAAATAAGTCAATACATTATGAGTCTTATTCATTTAAATGCGACTCTTTATAACATGCTCTTTGCCTTCTATTATCTGCCAGCTGTTTAGTATCCCCACAAGCAATAACAATGTGTCTCAGAATAATCCTTTGCACAGAATGTGTAAAAATTATAATGCCATTTGCTCACAGGTAGACATTTTTGACGACAAATTTAAGGTTTTCAAATCTTTCCTGCTACATTACAACCTTATGTGACCTTCTTAGTTAATTTAAGTTTTATTCATTCAATATTATATTTTAGTTGTTTTTCCCCCATATTTTACATTTACTTATTTACTACTTAACCCATATTGAACCAAGTATTGTATGTTTTGAAATTTGTGTACAGTTGTAACTGGACTTCAGGTTTGCTTACTATTTACTATTAAGGCCATTCTATGTATATCTTAATCTGTTGTCTTTTTGAATAAAATAAAATAAAATAAAATCTATTGCATCTTTTGTGTAACAAGATGTACTTAATTTGTCCGGTTAGGAACTGACGAGACATGAACTGTCCATTAATTGTGATTGGAAATTTTAATATGGTAGGAGCTCAGTAATGCAATATGGGTTTTATTCTATGTGTATAAATGAAATATCTTTATCGACATTTATCCATAAATTATCTTTTTCGTCTTTCAGAAAATGTACCGGAATTTCAAAATGGTTAATGAATATTTTTATGCAAGTCAGTACAATTGTGTTAAATGTTAAATTTTAGCTGTACGGAATCCATTCTTTACGTATTTGCATATGTGATTATATTTTATTTATTACTTTTAAGATAGTCAGACAGATGGTTTAGGTAAAGATATTTTTTAATGTAAATCCTTGAATATAATATTAAACCAATAAATAGACACAAATCCGTTAATAACTAAGACATAACTTTAGAAATTAAAATAAAAGTACACTAAACTAAATTGTTGTTAGAAGAAAGAGATGTTAATCAGCAAAAGAGCCAGCTAAAGAGCCGAAAATCAAAAGTCTTCAAAAATTCATTGTTATAATAATAAAACTCCGACGTTCTTCTATTATTAGCTATACCGCTGAATTGATTACCATTCCATTAGGGAGACTATGGGTTTGCCAATATTAGGTACCGAATGATAGCACTTCATACATTTCGTTCAAATATTTGACTCGATTAGTTAGAGCCAAATTAATTCTGATGTCGTATTATGAACTTTAAGTGAAATCCAACATCGGATATAAGTTTTTGAAGTCGATTACGTCGTCAGGCTTAACTTGATAATTGGAGAAGAATTTAACTGGAGTTTTACTTTTGATAACACGTCTATGTAGGAACATGGCGTCAATAGGCCTATGAAGTACTTTCAATCATCAGTGAGTCCTTTTGGACAACTGATTTCAATCACTTACACTATAGTTTTAGAATAATTTCTTAATCATGGTGTTTCGCAAATGCTACAGTGTTCATATAAATGTATTGATCACTTGATAATATGTGGAAATCACGGCCTGTAAATGCTATGACAAAAGTAAGACTGATGCACTGCAGTTCTTTTAAAATCCTTAATACATATATAAAGAGACACTATGAAGATACTCAATGTTACAATTGTTTACGAGGTGGTATGGATATTTCTCTGGTATACCAAATCAGAAGTCCAATATTTGCTAAATACTCCATGTCAAGTTCAGGCGTAAGTTATTATATGATGTGGAAATCTTACACACGTGTTACACAATTTGTACAGAGCAACGCAAGATCAAAACCAATAAACCGATTTCTCTTAGTATGAAATACTTACATGTAATATTAAGGATATTAATTCTCTTTAGATGTAGCAAAAGTTTGAGACTTTTGATCTTAAATATAAACTTCGAATCACGTGCAAAGTGTATTGATACATGATTTTAAACATGTAGTGTATGTGTAGCGCCTGACACCCACGTGGCAGATTGCTTTACCCTTTGACAAAGAGCCCCCATTGGATCCGAAACTAGACCATCCCCGAAATCTCTCACTCCTAATGTATTTATACCTACAAGAATGTTCCTCCTAAAGTCCAAGTAGCATAAAATCCATGTCATTACAGCCTGCACAATCTGCACGTTGTTATAGATGACGCGACTGTCCCACATTGGTCTAGTCGCGTTTTATCGACTAACTCGTACCAACTCCATTTTCCTTTACAATGTACGATATTACGTGTTTATGTAATCGCAATCGGAATGAGATTGCATGTCTGCTTATATAGCTAAGGACACTAAACAGGGATGATTTAGAACAACAAGGGGAAGAGAAAAGTTCTTATTGTATTCACTAATATTGCAGAATAAATATACTTCACTTGATATGAAATATTAATTCTACTATTTACTGCCTATTTATATCTGTATCACTCAAACTTTGGTCGTATCGGCAGTATTTTGTTGATGTCCATATTTGTGCGTGGTTACGGTGTCAATTGTAATTCCTGATGGCAAGGTTTTAAGGTGTTGGCAATGGTTGATCCACCTTCTCGTACTACTGGAGGTAAGATCATTGGAAAAGACTCGAGAATCATGGAGTTCGATTCAGTAGTATACGTATCATATGCACTGAGTTATTATTACTAGCGTAATCTCGATGATACGTTATAAATATAATGGGGTCATTTAAAAATAAGAATCGAAACATCATAAAATGAAATAGTTGAATGAAGTTGCGCGATATTAGACTTCTGTCCTAAATCTTAGTGTCCATTATTTGCAATTGTACACATTGTTTGCTATTATTGCATCGTATAGGTTAAATTTAACCTATTTCCTAGAAATACTGTGCAATGTTTAAAACCCTTTTGTTTTCTTTTGGGAAGTTGCTTCGATTTAAAACTTATCAATGAAATGTGATCTAAGTTTTATTCATTGATTTACGTTTATGTGAACAAGGTTTATATCTTTAATAAAAAGATGACATTTAGTACAAAACATTTAAGGGGAAATTTTTGTTTGCTATAGGTGGCAAACAAGCATCCATTGCCCATCTAGTCCAAAAACTCGCTTTCAAGAATTAAAAATAAAACATACATTAGAAAAAGGTTCTACTTGATTTATAAATAAGTAAAAGTGGCTCCCGCTGCCTATGACTATTATTTTAGTTTCATCATCATTTTAAACAGAACGACCGTCCACTGTTCTTTTAAAAACTATCATCAAAATAATTAATTTTAATAAATTTTAATATAAACTCTTTACTTTAAATTACTAGATTAATACTGAAAATAAGCTGTTAAAGCTTAATTCCACCAATACTGATTACCTGTCAACAGTTACTGTGATGGAAAGTTAGCTTAAACTGTTTTTTATTATACTATTGCATGCTGTGTCTGCCTTTAAGTAATTGTTACATTACGTTCGAAATTATTGAATGTGTAATATTAAAGTATAAATGTAAACAATTGTTGGTCGACCTAAATAAATATGAAAAAAAAAAAAAACTCAGAACCTGACTATAGAAATGTCCTGTTTTTTCTTTTTGTCTAGAAAAACCAAAGTAAGACAATTTTGCTATACATTTTACAGAAGGTACGATAAAATTTCTGCACAAGTCAGTGCCATCCAGCTAGGAAAAAACTTCAGCTCGTCCTATCCACATAGATATCTCGGTTAACTAGGGCTACTAAAGGAGTGATGTGTTGGCGCTGGTGGATAGTGAAACCAGAGTATCATTTTCACATGATAGCAAATTTGGTTACTAAAAATAGAGTTTCAATTCGATGTGTAGTGTAGTATTAATTGTTTATCATCAAGCGTGTGGTCTGCTTCTTTTCTATACTAGTTGTATCAAAACAAAAATCTCATAATTAAGAGTTTTAGTTACGTAAACTATTAATTACATTTCCTACATTTTTAAATGAACTTATGCTACCTGAAAAAAGAGAATACAAAAATAAAACAAAACAACATTTCAGAACCAAAATTCAGTTTCTCAAAAAATGCGACATTCTGCAAACAAACATTGTTATACATTTTTTACGCAGTAACATAGTAAACTCTGCGTTTTAATTTGTCGCTACACTAACGAAGTAAGCTTGCAAATAGAGTATTTTACATTAAATGTTGATTAACAGAATAATTTGGTCGGTGTATGAGAGAAGCGTGGTTGAAATTAGGTTTTAATTCTCTCTGGACACGAATGGGTGGAAAGTGTTGTTCCATGTGACAAGGAAATTCTGAAATATAAAGGCAGAATCATGAGGTGAAAAATGGAATGTTGTCTGCTTTAAATTAAAATAGTTTTCATCGGTTCATTCATTCCGGGTACGTAAGTTGAATATCCGCTTTGTTCTTATGACCTCTAAATCTCTAGTATTTTTGTGTAGTCTAGTATTAATGTAAGCATTGCTTCACTACCGGTTTTCTGTTTTCTTATAACTCTCAGTTTTCTATATTTTTGAAGACAAAGAAACTGTTCAGAAGTCACCATCTAACAAGGTCTTACAATTCATTATTCTGTAATGTTGATCATATTACTGTGAGAAAACCTCGCCCATACAAAAAAAAAGACTAGTCAATGCAATCGTGCTGTTATTAGCTTCAAGTCTACAGATATGGATAAAAACAAAACGATCATGGCTCCGATAGATCACGAAACATTTATGATCACGTTTAGGAGGAAAACTAGTGGTGACGTTATTTCAATAAAGATTGTAACTATGACATTTTTTACCAAATACATATTATGTATGTTTAATTTGATGACTTCAGTATGCACTTCATGCCTGAAGCTGTCGATCAAAACGGTGTAGTGGGTGCAATCCCCACACGACACAACTATTATGATAAATTGATGAATGAATGATTTAATTACCAAGTTAGGTCCAGGCTGCGTAGCTTTCTATCACAGGATATTAGTATACAGGTATACCCAATTCACTAGCATTACACCTAGATATGACTAAATTATAATATAATAATAATAATAATAATTTAACTAATAATAGCTTGACACATCACACACGGTCATCGCTCGTAACTAGGGTGCTGGTAAACATACTTATATATTTTTAAATACATACATATTATAGATAAATTACACCCAAACATATACCAAAAGATCATGTTCATCACACAATTACTTGTCCTAGGTGTGAATGGAACCAATGACCTGTGGCTCAGCAGTCAGGATCACTAACCACTAGACCAACAGGCCAGTCATTCTACGTAAATATGGCGGCATACTTTGCGTTTAATAAGCATTAATAAAAATATTGATGTTTGATGTTTTAAACTACTAACAAATATGCTATTCTATTTTTCATTACCATCTTAACTCAACTCATTGACACTAAAGGCATCAATGAAAACCTTATAATCTATAGGCGTCACACCATACCTACATTGTTACCTAATTCCCATAGTCGTTTATACAAAAAGATCTGAACAATGTCGTTTTCCAAGTTCCGCACAATAACTACAGTTACCCACATAGAGAGTTGTGCAACGATATAACAATTTTCTTGGGAAACTGCGATAAAAAATGATTAGATTCGTGTGAATTGCTCTTAACTAGTTACTGAGGTACTTTTGTTAGGGTAGTGATACAAAAATTGTGGAAGTTTCACTCGGTTACTTTTCGTGTAAAGGTTTTAGAGGTTATATTCGTTTTGGTCTAAAAAAGGACATTATTATTCTTGTGCCGTACTGACAAAAACTTTATAAAGAATCATAGTAAACATATAGTTTATAGTTTGATATAAAAGTTAAAGTTTTTTAATCAGGCGAAGTTAGACAAAGCCAGCTCAAAGATCATCGAAACAGCTATATAGCTACATATCGGTTATAGTGAGCGAACGAGCGATTGGATTATTATCAATATTATTTATCTTTATTGTACACCAGGTAAATAATACAATGAATAATTAAAAACTATGTGACTTGTACAATTGGTGGCCTTATCGCATAAGGTAATCTCTTATAGGCCATAGGATGGAGACAAAACGTTTTTATTTTCAAATGTTACAAAAATGCTCGCCTAAGTGTGCAGTTGTGCACGTATATAGGTAGAGGCGCTTATTTTTGCTTGCGGTCTGGGATTTGTTTCGAATTGTTATTAGGTTTCTCTGTAAGGAAATTATCAGTCGCTCGGAATCTGAATATGTAGATGCTCTCTATTGCTTTCAACCAAAAATGTAGGTTAAGGCATTATAATGTAAGAAAATATATGTTATAACATATTTCAGTTAGGGATAGGGATCTTGATGTCAGTGTGTAGTACCTCTCTGTCTACTTCTTAAAATATATATAAACTATAATCCTTAAAATTTTGATAAACGTAAACCTTCCATGCAGTATTTTTTATGCGGACACTCTTAATGAAATATTTAGAAAAGGTTTAGAATTTGTACTAAGTTTATTACTGTAGTAATAAAGAGAAGAGAGGAAGAGAAACTGATTTTATTTCTTTCCAAATAAGAATCAAAACACAAAGGAGTAAAATTCTTTATTAACTGGCTTTGGTAAATTTTCAATTCTAATATCTCCGTTTATAACAACAATAAATACAAATGCAGTCTATTACCTAGTCCTTCATAGAACAAAACCTTAAGCTAATATATCGCTATGAATGAAATGCAGCTCAGCCCATGAAATCGGAAGTACTGCAATTAAGTCAATTCGCTCTTCATAGCGCGTTCAACGCGGTAAAAGTGGGGACAAAATACTGTAGGGTTTAATTCATAAGCTTAATAAGAGCATGTCATTGTTTTTTGTTTTTTTTCATGAGATAGGGCGCAAATGAGCTAACAGGTCACCTGATGGTAAGTGCAACCTGGGCACCTGCATGTCATGAGTCAAGTGCGTTGCCGGTCTTTAAGGGGGTAGTAAAGGGAGGGGGAGAAGGAAGAGGGGGAGAGGGAAGCGTTAGGGCCTCCGGTAACATCACTCACTCGGTGAAACACAACGAATAATCGCTTCACTGCCGGTTTTCTGTGAGGCCGTGGTATCACTTCGGTCGATTCCGATAGTATAGAAGCTAGCTAGGCCTAGGGTCAATTGTTATGTTGGAACCAAACCAACTGGAACCTCACAGTATGACGTTACAGGATCCTAGAAAGAAAATCACTTTCAACCCTAGCAGTCTCCTAAATATTAATAGTGAAGTAGATCATACTCTACCTGCATTTTCTTTAACAAGTCTAAGCCAACTAAATATGCTTGTAGTGTGTCATGTTTGCTTCAAACATGCCAACATGACCATTCTTGAATAAGTAAAGAAACAAGACAAAATTATCGCAACATGTTGCCACGTCAAGAACGACACGCAATGACACGTCATCTTCACTCATTACCTAATTTATAATTTGTGAAGTATGTATTATGTAACTCTTTTCTTTCTTTGTTACTTCTTTTTTGGTTAATGATGTTAAATTTTCTTTCTTTCTCTATTAGGGGAGGTGAACTCGCAAACCATTGAAAAACAAGCCTGTTGTCGTAGCCCACTGCAAAAAAAGTGCTCCCTAGCATACGTGAACGAAAGAATTAACCCATATTTCTGTGTCTCGTTCTATATTTTGCTGTTAGGGTTACTTCTCGCTAGCGCTTATCGTTTAGTCCATTTCAAGTGCAGGCGTCGTCGTCGTTCACTCGTATCGATCGTTAAGTTGCGTAATCGATGCATCCTCGAGTGCTCGATATTTTGTCTTGCCTATTACTTTTTTAAGTAAGTTCAAATGCACTTATAACTGATTCTTTTGTGCCGTTGGTTTATCGAAAGGAATAAGTTGCAAGGACTGAGCCAGCCTGTGACCACGGCCACATTAATTGTCGTATATGTACATAATTATATCATGGAATGCGAAAGTTAAAGAGTTAGTATGTAAAATCTTTAAAAAATGTAATTATATAAGAAGTTGAATAAAGCCAAAAATATTAACAATATTGTCGTTTTCGACAGCTTGCTGCAGCATAAACCCTGTTTAAGAGACTGCCCTACTGATGCATTTGGCCTTTTTCTGAGTTCAGGTTCAGGTCTTGAGCACCTCGTTCACTCACTGTTCTTTAAGAACAATGCCGTCTCTTCACGATGTTTTCCTTCTGTCAGTTCAAAAATAAGTCATTATTAATTCCTAATACGAACAAACTCGAACTACGGCAAAGGAGGGGTCAGACCTCTCGGTAATTAATCTTTATATTTGAAAACTGGCCGATAAAGTAGCCGATAAAAAGAGGGCTGACGTGAATGAAACTATGTTGATGACTGTTTTGAAAATTCTGCAAAAAAAATACCAAAATCAATAAAATTCACATAAAAATTCATAATACTATGTTGTTTAGAAATATGCACCTACACTAGGAAAAGCATTTTCTGAAAAAATATTAAAGATTTTTTTTTAAGCTAAATCAACTATTTGTCGCCTACACATTGACCACACCTTTGTGTGACTACCTGTATATAATCGTAATTCTTTAAATGTGCATACATATATTACACTATTTTACACATTTTTTTTTAAATATTTTATTACAATGTTTTTATAAAATATAAAAGACGGTGATGCAAGATGATATAGCTACGATGTTCTCCACGGTGGAAAAACTTTTGTTCAGTCAGACGATTTCAATTTAAACGGAGACTTAAGACGCTAACCCGAAATGTATTACATTTCCTTACAAAAGTTTTGAACGGTTTTCTTTCCAATGGGATTGTAGTTTTTTTAAATGTAGAATTTAGTTTATATCTTTAGAACTTAGTTTACATGTTATGAATCCACCGTCGCCTTCGGTTAGACAGAAGTCGATGTTTTTTTTACTTTTATAGCGGAACCAAGTCCAAAATAGGTTCTTTTGGTAAATCAATTTTGAAGCACTTACTTTACTTTTCTTTCCACACATACATGTATGTATGTAAACCACGCATACACACATGGGTTGGACTGGACAATATGCATATGCACTGGAGCTACGGCATGCAAATTTATTAAATTTATCAATGTTTTGAGCTAATACTATATGCGGTGGAGTGGTAGGTCGAAAGTAAAGAAATCCTCTAGATTCGTCATGAAATATTCATATAATATATGGAATGAAAAGCTAGCTAGTAAATAATGAACAGAGGAATAAACGACGTTATCACGTTTATGTGCTGCTAGCAGAGAGAAAAGAAAAAGTGAGACAGATTGATTAAATCCAGGAGAAGATAGAGATCGAAAAATAACAAAAGTTGGCAGATGACGATGAGTCAATCCAAGATTTAATCAGCTGAAAAATGAGAAAATTTAAATCTTCAGATAAAATCTGAGCACAGTAGAATCTGGAAGTCTTAGTAAATAATAAATTGATATTGCGACATACAAAAGACTGTCTAAGTCCTTTACTTCCCAAAGTTTAAATCAAGGAATTTCCGAAAAGACACTTCGTTTGACGTACTACATAAATTAGATCTTAATATTTAAACAGGCAGCGACTACCTTCCTCGTAGGTTGAATAGTACAGTTTAGATTCATTGATAGACTTAGACCATTTGCCTTTCTTCTGCAAAAAACGTTGTCAAAGTTGGTGGGTTACACCTGTAACCTGCGTGCGCTGGAGGGAAATTGATGTTTAGTGTGCAAGTGGAGAAATTGAGGTAAATATGATACATTTGTTTGTAGTATTGCTATATATACTTCTGTCAATGAGTTTTTAAGTATTTTTTTTTATATTTATGTATCATTTTAACACTTTGTAGAGGGCGGCTAACTATTTGTGTGACCAAAATTTATGGAGCGAAATAAGATACTACTGTTATTGTCTAACCTCCACAATGTTGACTAAATTGATGCTATGACTGGAGAAGCTGGAAGACCTGAAATAATCACATTTTTTAATCACATATATATTTTGATCACGATATCATAGTCATCAAATGATAGTGAACCGTCGTCAATTCCTCCAAGAAGTTGGACGATCTTTTTGCTGTGATATACGACGATAGGGCGTCCTACATCGCATCAAAATATATCCAGAGCTATAAAGCTCTCAGGATCGTCAGAACAGCCCATGCAATATACTATGTCTATTCGGGGAGAAGGTGGTCGGTGTTCTTTTAGCAGCAACCGCGGGTAGTACGGTACATGCATGACGCATAATTTTAGACAGGCAGTCGTGTTTTCTGAATATATGCCCGTAGGCTGGTTTTGTATAATTTATGTTGATTATTGTTTCAAATGGACTATAGGAAACCAATTCTATTAATAATATTACGTTCCTATATGAAAATAAGACTGACAGATCTTAATGCGTCCATAGTGTTGATTTTAAAGGAGTTTACGTTCATGTTTCAAGTTATACTTAAAAAGGAATAATTCATTAATTGTTTAAGCCATTAAGATAAAAATAAAAATGTTAAGTGATTATAAAATACTGTGTTTTATTTTTATTATTCGTCTCATCCAGAGAAGTAATTGATCCATAAGTGGGCTGCATCTGTAGCCTGCACGTGCACTCAAGGAATATTTAGGGGCGCGTGCACTATAGTGTTAAAAGGTTATTTTATTACAGTCATATTTTAAAAACCTATCATATTTGGTGTTCCATACTTGATTATGGGATGAGAATATCACATTATTTTCTTTTTTTATAGACTCTACAAACATTCAAATAAAGGTCATAAGGAAAAGCCAGGCTCGGGAAAACTACTTATGGATCACACAAATTTTGCTCCATGTGGAAATAAAACCCACAACACTGCGATGCAACCACTTTAACTACTGCTGCCATCCGTGGTGAAAATTCTATGCTTATACACCCACATTATTATTCGAATGGCCCATTTGTCAGATCACGATTGCTAATAGCTGTGTTTAGGTACTTGATCCTTGCGGTCGCCACCAGGTCGTAAAATAATGAGATACAACTTCTACTTTCTCGTATGGAAACAATTTATTTAGCCGTAAAGGCTATACAAATTGTTTTCAACATTGTTTAAAACACCGATACATTCCATTTATTGTAGCTGAATAAGCTGAATAAACCTAAAGAAGTATAGAAAAGGTTCCAGAACAAGAAGGTAGCCGACTGATAGTACAGTACCTCTTCGTAGAGCTATGGAGATCCCACGAACGTGAAACAAATGTCAAAAATTAAATTAGTCTATTCCGTAGAAAATAATTACTTTTTGAGCGATAATTTCTGTTTCCTATGTCGGATTGCTTCTAAAACGTATCTATCAGAAGCCGACGGGATTATGTAATTGTTTTGATATTAATGTCCTATTAAATCAGTTTATTTAGTTCAAATAAATAATTCAAAGTAATATCGATACATACGTCATACAACCGGCACGCCCTATGTCTATGCCATGCCGTTTCGTAAATACTTTTATGTAATTTTCCAATATGTTTCACTAAACACTCAAACAAAGTCGATAGCAAATTCTGTGCAGTATTGCTCCGTCTGTCTGCAGAATCCTCTCTTCCTATTTGTTGTGCTACTAAATTGGAAATACGAATTGTGCTCACACTATTGTCTGAAATATTTGCTAAATTATACTTTTGGTTTATAAAACTTGTTTGCTAAGAGGCCCCTATTCAATCAGAGCTGTGTGAGGTAACCAATACATATGTAGAAAAGATATTATTATACAGGATTAACTTCATTATCTCTAGTAAATAATGCTGCAGGTGGGTTTTTGTATCGCACCACTTAGAAACCTCGCAGAAATCTGTTGCAGAACCAGTCTTGGACAGAAAATCTAAAAGTATAAATGCGAGACCTAACCAATAACCTTCGATCATTGACTTAAAGCTAATAGTAAATTTGATCAATTGGGAAAAATTGGTCCTGCAGAAACAATCATGGCATACTTTGAATATTACATTTGTCTCATTACCAAATTAAAAATAAAAGAAATTATTTCAATCGGTTGCAGAAAAGATAAACGAAGTACAAAAACCTTTAACCCGACTAAAGAATTAAAGAAAAAGTTTAATAAAGAAATGTAACCCAGAAACATATACAAAAACTAAAAACAAAGATAAAACTAAAAATAGAAACTAAAAATAAAATAAAGCACTGAAGCCTTCAACCCGACTAGGCATATTTAAATAAAAAAACTAAAATGTAACAAAAACACTAATTGGTATAATTTTGTCATTGAGTTAGGACAAAACTTTTAGAAGTTACCTGTCTTTTACATTCTCCTGAATAATACTTGAAAATATCTATGACAAGCCTGCGCTATAAATCTTCGGAACGTACACAATTCTTTATTTTTCTCATTATTAGTAAAAAATATCTCTCAAACGTAAAAAAATATTTTTTTATCTATGGTTGGTTTTTTTGCTGAAATGATCATTAAGTTCAACAAAATCGTTTTTTGAACTATCTTCTCAGTTTAAATTATTCGGTATCTCTGTTGCTACTCCTTTGTTCAACTTGTCAACATCTATGTAAAATCTTAGTTCTATTACGCATATTGCATTGCAAACCGTGCATAATGTACAATAATGTACAGATATTTAATTTACAACTCTAGTAATATAAGCACCATTTTAAAGATAATTTACTTGTTGAAAACAAAAGCGCTATCGTTTATTAGTGTTTTAGATTATCAAATCAAATAAAATTCTATAATCCCTTATAACTCCTAACCTAAATCTCATGAAACTTTATTAAAAAAGCTTTTTCTAAAGTCTCTGTTAATCTCAAGTTTCTTATTCAATAAACTATGATTTCTTATAAACAACTTTTATTGTCGGAGCATTATCTCCGCAATACTGAAGTCCGGTACTTACAGTTTTAGCTCAGCTCTCGAAGTTTGCGATGGTGAAAATCTCTCGTACTTTGGAGTTATTGCTTATCTTCTGTTTTATGATAGTGGTCGCTTAGCTGATACTTGTGTATGCTAAACTGTCGGAAATATAGGTCACTGTAATCTCAGTAGATACGATTTGTAGGTATTAATTTTAATAATTGAAAGGCATCATTCAGTTTGTAGTAAAACTTGGGGCCTTGAGAGTTTTTAGAAACTCATCGGTTGTCTACAATGAAAAAAATCGGACATGTGTTCAAGGTTCCGTAAGCAAATAAACTTGTATGTAGATAGTAAGTTCATGTCGAGAATTCATTCTCGAAAATTTTTGCCTGTTTTTTCCGAAAGACAAACTTAACTTTGCAGTTCTAAAAATATTACATATACAATATCCTCCAACTGAAAAATTTATTATTTATTTACTATATTTTATTTATTTCCTATTTTTTTATGTGATACAACAACAAGACAACGACTTTCGTATTTTCACGTGGGAGAGCTATGCTTCGGCACGTATGGGTCGGCTCGACGCCGCTCGATACCACGGCCTCACAGAAAACCGGCAGTGAAACAATGATTGCATTGCCTTTCGCCGCGTGAGTGAGGTTACCGGAGGCCCTAACCCTTCCCTCTCCTCTATTTCCGTCCTTCCCCTCTCTTCCCCTCTAATCCAACTTCCCGTCTTAGGAATAGGGGAAGACTCTTTGACTCTTTCCCTATTCCCACCTTAAAGGGCGGCAACGCACTTGTGACTCTAGAGTTACAGGTGCCCATGGGCGGCGGTATTCATTTACCATCAGGTGACCCGTCTGCTCGTTTGACCCCCGTATAACATTAAAAAAAAACTTGTGCTGTCAGACCACGGAGCAGACAGACCCTGCTTCTAACCAAATTTTATGATTCTAAATGTTCAAGTTTGTTAAAATATAAGACTTAAAGGGCCGTATCTTTTGATTACATTACATCATAGATTTTGATTTGCCAGTAAAATGTTCAAATTTCTAAGGCCTAAATGAAGTATTATCTTTTGATTCCGTTAACTTAGTTGTTTTATTATTTTAAAGCTTCAAGGGACCGCAGACATAAGCATTTGATGTTAATGTCAACTTGATGCCTCCACAGGTTCGTGAGAAAAAGGGTCTTGATCGGTAGATAGACAGACAGATATCAAACTGATCTTATAACGAATTATAAACAATAAAGTAACGTTAGATTTTCAGTGGGTATTTTATTACCTTCAACTTAACCTTATGTTTCAAAGATATTCCCATTCATGACCGTCTCTGCCTAAACATAATATTATGTACATATTCTTTTTAATCTTTACAATCCATAAAATCTTTCGATGTTCATATCATATTATGTTAAGCGGGTGATAGACGTTCGTGTAAGTACGCGACCGTTTTCGTCTGCGTGTTATCTAAAGTACGCGTACTTTAAAATCACCTCGCAAGTTCATCGGCGATCCAACCGGTTTGAAATTTGGTCGTAGCCCTCGCACGTTTAGTCGCGAGCCACGACCTGTGAGTTTGTTTAAAATCAAAATCGGATGCACGTGTCACGCGTCTGATACCGTACTTGTTGTTTCTCATTTACTATATTGTTATAAATTCACACGAGTTAATAACTGAATTCATAAAACGTTTTCGTAGATATTCATACCTTTGGCAAATTAAACATAACGAGTGTAAAAATAAAATCAAGAAATTATAAGGCTACAATCAATTAGGTACTTGATATTTTACGGAAAGTGGAACTTTAAAAGATCTTCATACAATGACTTCATACGTAAATAGATCCGAAAGTCGTCTTTCTCTTGGTGTAATTCCTTCATTAAATTCTTCTAAACTATATAATACTAGCTGCGGCCCCGCGGTTTCACCTGCGTAAGTCCCGGTACCGTGGGAATATCGGGATAAATAGTAGTCTATGTGTTAATCTAGGTCTCCAACTATCTACATACCCAGTTTCATCGCAATCCGATCAGTAGTTTTTGCTTGAAAGAGTAACAAACATCCATTCATCCATAAATCCACACATCCATACATCCACACATCCATACATCCTCACAAACTTTCACGTTTATAATATTAGTAGGATTATAAAAAGGAAACATTTGTGTGTATGTTTTCACACAAAAACTACTAGACCGATTGCGAGGAAACTTTGTATGTAGATAGCTGGAGACCTGGATTAACGCATAGGCTACTTTTTATCCCGACTTTCCCACGAGATCGTGACTTACGCGGGTGAAACCGCGAAGCTCTGATAGTATGTGATAAACTTTCTGTTTTGGTTAGCCTTTCTTTTACCAAGACTCTTGAATTACATATTTTGTTATTTTCATAACGGAATATGATATTACTCCTAAGTAACACAAGAGCTCCTCGGCGTTAGACGTCAAGGAATAGTATAAGGAATAACGACCAGAGTAAGTACGCGTTATATAAAAACCGCGAAATTAAAGTTCATATGTATATCACCGGCTTTAACGTGCAATAACTTTATAACAAAACTACAAAATAAGTTAATTTTAAAACCCAAATCTGGCCACAAAATATTAGGTTGCTAAGATAAAAAGACGGAAGCACCAAGCAAAATGCATTATACGCAACAGAAATTTAACATTATCGGCTTATAAAGTTTGGTGGAAGACATGGTACGATCGGTAGCGATAAAGCTAGGTATCGCTCGAAATTTTCAAAAGATTTTCGTCCCTATGTCTTCGAATATAAAGTCTACAATTTTGTGGTTGTAAGGAACTGCGTCGCAGGAGTTTTGTAAGCAACTGCGTTGAAAGTCGTGAACGATAACTCAGAGAGCACACGATATACGCGATGCAGAGTTAAGAAAGTAGTAGATAGTACTGCCTTAGTATGAAAGTTTTCTAAACTGCATGAGATAATTTCGCTGCAGTTTTCAGAGATAAATATTGCTTTAATGCTTTCTAGCTTTATAGTAAAAGAAGTTTTTTAAGGTTTTTTTTGTAACTTAATTTTGTCTAAATAAATTTTATAGAAATGATATGATTGTTTCTTTTCCATTTATAACCAATACAATGTGAAAATAAAAATATTGCTCATAACATTTATATATGAATGAATATTTTAATGAAATGTTCATGGTATTGAGTAAAAATATCAATATTTTAATTTGTATGTATTACATAAACAAAATGCAGCATTAAACCCACAACTACGCAAATATTACTGTGGAACAAATATGATAATATGACATATGTGAATTCCATAACATTGAGCGACTTCCAATTCGGTTTCGAAGAAATACTTATGTTTTTTACAATTTTCTTAATCCCTAATTAACAACTTTTAAAATTCATAATTGTACATACTAATATCTAATAATAATATGTATAAAAAGTATCATATATTATTCTAACACCTCGACCACACCCCTATGTTAAAAGATTAGTCTCACTGGAAAAAGCCTATTTTAACTTTGTACATGTAATCCGGGCAGTATTTGCTAAATTTTCTGAGCTCAACCTTTGCTGTCCGGATTAACAAAGTCATTTACAGGAATTAACAAAATTTTACACAAAATCTTAATTTTTGGCATATTTTATTTTATCGATTTGATTTGTATGGCATAATGAGAATTTCGTATTAACTGCAAATCAATTGCAACTTAATAATATTTACCAAGAGCACTATTTAGTCAAAACGTCAGCAGAAAAAACTTTTTGATTTTCCGACAGCTAAAGGTGAGGTTGGAAAGCTAGTCAACGTTGTCTATCAATGTCAGAAATAATAGAGTATTAAATACTAAAATGCATCGTAAATTAAGTCTCCGTAAAGTTAATGAACAATATAAACATGCTGAAACTGTAGTAGTGGGATTTGGATTTCGGATCTCTAAATTCAACACGCAAAGCTAATTTTCAATAGTTGATTTTAGCATGATCACAAATCACTAAATCTTGTCTGATAATGTAAACGCAAATAATATAACACCATCTGTTTATAACCCAGTGCATGCAATGAACCCCTTCCGTTATTAACTTATCTTCTTAAATATATGACTGACGAACCAAATTGTAAATATCCAAAGAAAAATTACACGATTTCAATTCTGTATTCATTAAATTACTGTACAAGTACACATAGTATACAAATAAATATAGTACAATATCAGAAATATGCTTCAGCATTGTACCTAAATATGCTGACATTTATTTTTTATATTGTACTACGACGCACTCCATCGCATCTCAGTCGTTGTGGAAACTTCGTTACTAATACTTGTAATATTTTCAATTTATTGGTAAAAATAAACAATATTTTGGTGACTTCATCCTATGAATTCTCTCCTGCACATAAACCATAACACCCTACATAAACAGAGCCAACATACCAAACACGAATATCTTATAAATTTCAACAACCAATTCTTGTATATATTGGAAACGGCTCTATTTGGATCAAATTTTGTATTTAGGTCAGGTTTTGCTTTTTAAGTTTATTTATAGAGGTGTCTTTCCTGAAAAAACGCGATTTGATAAAAAAAAAGTGGAGCAAAACTCGATCGTCCACGTACTAGTATTAAATCTTAAAGCCACCCAGACCTAATGTTGGTTGAAAGTCATTTCCCAAAAGTGTTTATCCTCAATATTTGCAGAATGTATAAAGTTTCAAACGGGCAAAAATACATAAGTATATTTGCAAGATTTACTTAAAATTACAGCTATGCTAAAATGACGTCGGTATGGTGCCTCTGCACTCCAACATAGGCCGAGATCCGTTCATAGATATCCAGGTTGCTAAGAATGCAAATTATATAAGTTGCCTTGAACGACTTATTGTCTAAGAAATACTATTCCAACCAATACACCTTTCCTAATTCTACGAAAACTGAAGTCTGAAGGCACTCACGCTAAATATATCGCAACTTGTACGATCCAGTTCGCACGCCGATTTATCGTGGCCCATTCTCGCCCCGAAACTTTTGCGAACTCAGTGTGCTAAGGCGTAAATTCAATTTTGATATTGCTGAATACCAATTGGGGCCGATTAAAGTAATTGCTTGCAAATAACTAAGTTATAGTCAAATGTCAAGTATATTGTTAAAGGAAGCTAAATAATTGTGAGAAAGTTCTTTGATTTCTGAACCTTTACTAGTTATGATAAATGGTTCGTAATAAGATATAGATTATAAATAATCGTATTGTTTATTTGGTTTAAAGTCTAGATGTGTAGCTATACTTGTAAATATGTTTATGTAGGTACTAGAAGGGCTGCGTTCAAATATATCAGAAACTGTATAGCTCTTTGAAAAACCACGTGGTTGTACATACTTTTTTATTATTTACATGATTATTTTTATTTAGTTTGTTTTATTTAGCCTAATATAGAGTTATATATCTTAGTAAGTCACTTTAAGAAAGTGATTGAAAGAAATTCTCTAGAGACTAGATGCTGTCTCCCGAAATACAATATATTGATTAGTTTGAGGATCATTTCATAGTAAGTAAGTGATTGTCCTACTGCATTACATCATTAGGGGTGGAGCTCAAAATACCTATCTTGTTAATTTGAGCGAACACAACGAGCACTGCTCAAAGTTGTGAACTTTAAGGTTCTATCCTACCACTACTACTATACACTACTATACCTAAAATTTAAGCTTTACTCCGAATGTGACTTGCTGCTTACATTTGAGAAGTTTTCAACCATAACAAAAATCACTACATAATTATTATAAATATATATAGTCCCCCGGCGGAGGACTATATATATTTATAATAAAAAAAAACTACTGAACGGATTTTCATGCGGTTCCAACGATTTTCCAACGATTTATGAGGAATGTTTAAGTATATAATTTGTTAAGGGTTTGTATAAATTGGTAGAAGTGTGATGATGATTGTTGAAGATGTCTCTACTAGCCGCGCGAAGCCAGGGAGGTTGCTAGTACACTATATAATTGACACGACATGAAAGAAACAGGCAGAAATGACAAAGTTTCTCCTACGACTATCAGAAAGAGCTACTTTATAAATACATTTTAGTTTTATCTATAGCCAATGCTTTACAACGATAATATGATAATAGAAATAAATAACATAAATTGCATTCTTAAAATATATCCACTCCGTAACCACCAATGTAAAAAGGTACTGATATCATGTTCGAAATGTGAAATTATATTGTTGAAATGTCAATAGTTATAAGTCTAAATCTAAATATTTATCGGACACAGGCTCGGCCTAGTTTAGGCGCTTTTTTTTTTTTGTGTGGAAACCCCCACGGGTCATCACCTCACCGGAGCTAACGGTGAAGTGGTATGTCGGAATCGAACCGACTAAAACCACACGGTGTTCCGTCACAAGTGAGTCTATTGCAATCTATATCATCCTATATACCTACCTATATCATCTGTTTCCTTTCTTCATGTATTACCTGCAAATGTTTTATATATTTTATTATTATTATTATTTCAGTGTAACGGTATTACTATTCTTGTCAACTTCTTGAACTAATAGTATTACATTTATTAACGTGGTAATTTTAAGCTAATTAGTATGGTTGAAATAAATTGCAAATTGCTAGTGAGCTGCGTTTCTAACGTTTACCAAATTTCAAATGTTAGCTTTGCAGCGTCTTGTTGTTGCTCTATGGCACGGGATAATTAACAAGGAATAATTTAACAAAAACAGATGCTATTTTTGCTGTGTCCAGCAGAATGATGGCATAAATGTATGGAGAACGACGGTAAAGGAGATTACAATAATAGGCAAATCTGAGATTATACCTTCTGTGGAATTTGCGTTTTATTTTTGTCACAGATACTGATAACATGATGTACAGGCTGATATGAGCTGTGTTAATCCATAACTATGAAATGGTGCTAGTTGCACCAATGTACTTATTAAGCAAGAGTGTTATTCAATCAAAATCATTCATTTTGGCTTCGCCTACTGCTTTTGGAGTGCTTGTTGTCTTCAATTTAAATTTCCATCATAAGTATAAAATTTTTATTATTCCAAACAACATTGGTTTTATTACGCAAATATTTAAATTTTTTTTGATCTACGGTCCATGATCACTTATTTTAACTTTTCACTTTTTCATTTCACTCAAACTTTAAATTTTAACTCAAATGGTCAAAACAAGAAATCATTTAAAAAAAAAACAATAAACCCGACATTTTTATAACAGTCTTTTAAAGCACTTATTTTGAAACCCCATTTGATAGATTATAATAATAACTTTACAATTTAACTTTCAAATAATAACTTTTCAAAATAATTTTGAATCAGCACCAAATATACAAACAAAATGAAATTTAAAAACATTTCTACAACGGGATGTTTTGCATCGCCACCGCCCAGCGTTCCGATGCCATTATTTCATTTTATAATAATTGGTACCGACTCAAAATTATTTAGTTTGGGTAGGCTAACAAGTTTTTTATTATTATTAGTTTTCGCTTTTCAGGTCCGTTGTTCTTTCGTCGGTTTAATTTTTTGTTAAAAAGTTATTATTGCAGATAACTTGTAGTACCATCGGACTACACGAATTTATGGTACATATAATAAATATGTACTAGAGATCACCTGGTGGTTGAATTTCGACCATAATTCATTAGTTCAGTTCATTTTTGAAGGTTTTGTTTTATTTCAGTGATTAGTACCACTTGAGACCTGTCATGGTACGGATACCATGACAAGTCAACGTATAATCTGGCTGTGTATAGCTTGATGTAGCCAAGACATCAATAAATAGTCATTTTTTAATTTATAACACATTTTTTTTTTTTAATGTAGCTTCTTGCACTTCTTCTATATTTATATGATTTTTCGATCACTCCTTTGCTGGCGAAATTTTCTTAAAAAGGCGTACAAAGAATTCTCTTCGAGTATTAATATACAGATACCTAGTTCAGTTACCATATTTGAATGAATCATGGGTGTTTACGAATGCGTGTAATTATATTGTTACCAAGATACGATCATGTTCTTACTTTACTTGGATCAAAGGTAGAAACAACTCACGGCAAACTCCAAATCCTACATTAGAATCTCACCGCATTGCGGCGAATAGCGAAAAAGAAATAAAACGTTTACGCTTACGCCGCGTGATTGTTAAATATTTTATGATCCTTGGAGATTTAGGCTCGTCGTGTCAAACCAGGATATTAACCCGTGTTTTTAGTGTCCCTGGTTTGGCTAAAGAATCGATTTCCTTTCTTTCATAATGAAGGGACAATCATACAAATAAATATTACGTTCAGATTGATTACTTTTTTACCTGATTTAGCACAACAATAAAAGATAACTAAATTAATAGAGTATTGTTAAGGTTAATAGGATTTTATTAGCTTCATTTGTAACTTACTACAAAATTATGTAAACAAATCTTGGCAGTCAATTTTAACCTTTTTCTAATTGTCGAACTAAAATTGTAGGTATATGTATTTTGGATAATACTTTGGCATCTTGAAGTTGATCCCATGATGGAAATGAAGAAATAGATAGTAACTCCTCGAGTTTGGGCTCATGTGATTTGTTTTAACGAGTACAACAGATTGGGCTTAGTAACGACGGTTTGATGATAATAATAATAACTTTACACATCTCACACACGGCCGTGTGATCCCAAACTAGGCAGAGCCTGTACTATGGTAACCAGACTGCTGATAAACGTACTTATATATTTCTAAATATATACATATTATAGATAAATTACACCCAGACACAGAACAAATTATCGTGCTCATCACACAATTATTTGTCCCGGGTGGGAATCGAACCGAATTTGATAAGTGGATGGTATAAATCTTTTTTAATTTTCTAGATCTAAATCTAGATCGTCATTAAAGCCTGTTTTTTAGTTACACTAAACTATACTTAATCATTATTCCATGATTTGTTCCATGATTTTCTTTTACGAATATGTGTGGTCTCACAAAAACATAAAAATCTGCTTTTAATGTTAGTTCTTAACCTTTTAGCAAGTTTACATTTTTATTATAATAGTATTGCTTATTATTATAGTATTTCTTAATTCTAAACCATGCCCTTTGGTCGTTTTATTTACCTCTTAGAAGGAAATATAAAGAAAAGTGGTAAAGAACTCTTCAGTCCGCCAGAATTTAGCAGCTCGTAAATTTCAAGAAATGACTCACACGGGGCGTTTTCAACAAATAATGCAGGGCTTTGAAGTGCGGAAGTAAATATGGGGCAATCATTAGATGTAATCTCAGGGAATTCGAAAGAAAGAAAATGTAAGGGCTCTTTCTTTTGATGTGTCTCCAGCGGGAATCGGAGAATCATTTTCATTTAACGTTATGAAGATGTAATATAGGGGAGATTTTTCTCTGATTCTCGTTACGTACGGTCTCCATACCAAAAATAGTAACAAAATTAATTTGGGACACTCGAGTACAAAGTTTTTTTAAATGGATTCGAAGGAAGATAACGGTTATTGCTTTTTATTAAAAAATAAACTTCTCAAGTTCTGTTCGTTTTGTTTTATTATTTATAATGTCTTGTGCATTTGTGCGTTTGAGGTAACGGACCAAAAGTTTAAAGGTGTTGAAGGGCTCAACACCTTTAAACGTTTAGGGCGTTAGGCGTTAGATTTATTTGTGAGTAGAACTAAGATACTTATCACTAGATACTATAAAACAAAGTCCCCCGCCGAGCCTGTCTGTCTGTCTATCAGTCTGTTCGCGATAAATTGAAAAACTATTGAACGGATTTTCATGCGGGTTTCACTAATAGACAGAGTGATTCATGGGGAAGATTTAGGCGTATAATTTTTATCCTTGCGAAGCCGGGGTTGCCGGGGTTGCTAGTTTCATGTATTAAATCCAAACTAACTAAACTATAACTAAAATATAGGGCAAATCATACAAATCTTCTAACAAGGAATTTTGTTGAACATGAAATCAGGATCTTAACGTTTATATAAAATTGTGTAATTTGTAGTTTTTCGACAAAATTGTCCATTGTTATCAAGATCAATCAATTACCAAATGAATTGGGTGAATTAACAGTCTAATTGTACAATAGAAAATTGTTAACTAAAATATTTCCTAAACCATGTTCAATGCCAAGCTTATAATGTAGGCAGAAGCCTAATTTTGATTATAAAGGACATAATAGGTATTGTTTTACTTTACTTCCGGATATTAAATAACTACAAGTCCTTTCAGAGGATGATTCCGGGAACAATGGAGGTTTAAGACATTCGACATTTATGGTACAGTCGCATCAACACAAATAAAAATTATGTTGATGTTAACGGGATTTAATAGTCTACAGACCATTCCTGTAGTAGTTTGTCTTTTTTTTTTTTATATTTGAGTTGCCAAATTTTTCTTGTAATGAGAATTTTCGCCGCCGATTTGTGCTGTGAGGTCAGTTTGGTTACGGCCTTACGGATTTTCTAACATGTGCACTTTTAATTGGATCAAGGTTTTTAAATGTTTTCTGTATGAAATCACACCTGATGTTTCTATCGTTAAGGCAGTTTACACTTACACGCATGAATCCATATCACAAAAAAATACTAAACCGATTTCGATGAAATCTTTACTGTTTCTTAAGTTGGAGTAATAATAATAATAATATAATAATAATCTTTATTTGTTCAAACATTAGTACAATACATTTACATTTATTACACTTATTACATTAATTGGACTTAGAAAATTGTATCTCTGGCCCCCACACTAGGGTACAGAGTAGAGTAAATGTAAGCAAATAAGATAATGTGGACAAACATACGTACAAACATACACCTTTAAAATTTTATATATTTGTTTGGAAGCCCTAATAGACTATCATTGATTTATTATTGGAAATACAAAATATTCACGAATTATGTGAATATTTTTGACTTCCAATAATATTACATAAGTACATTACTTGTCGAAATGATAACCTCCTTTTTGAAAGTGTTTAAAAAGACCTAATAAGTACTTTTTTAACAACTTAAAAAAGGACTATAAATTATATTATAGATAGGTAGAATTTTCTTTATATTATTTATGTATAAACAAGATGGTCTTATTGCTAAAGCGATAGCTGGTAGCGACAGATTTCTACTAGGATAACCTTTGTATCGATTAGGCGAGGAGTAAATGGTAGTTAACGGTGTACTAATAGCAATAATACGACGGTACACCGTGCGGTTTTAGTCGCTTTGATTCCTACATACCACTTCACCGATAGCCATGGTGAGGTGATGACCCGTGGGGGTTTCCACTCGAAAAAAGAAAAAAAAGATGTACCTACATCGAGGCATTGTGACGTGAATTTTATTAATACTATGCTCCGAATGTTACCCTGCATTTTTAATCAGTTTCACGTTACTATATTTACATTGAATAAATTTTAAATTCAGTTTTTATTAACGTTTCGCTATAAAGCAAAATAACATTCGCTAGGTTACCAAGAGCATAGATGTACGTACATATTTCGACAGTACTATAATGTTTTAATAAACACTTGAAAAAAAAATAAACTGATTTCAAACTTAATTGAAAAGTCTACCATACATGTAACTCATCCGACACTTGTGATACTTCTTACCCTAGGTTCGTCTCCCTACCCACTGTTCATTATTCAAATGTACCTTCTTTCTTTCTCGTCTTAAAATGACTACATTCCGGAAAAAAACCGGCTAAAACCCTTTGGAATGTTACATATTGCGCTTACCCTGATGTAAATTGGGAAAAGGCTAGGAAGACAATGATGATGACAGTTGCGAGTAAACTGTACAAACTAGGTTGGAGTTAACCGTCACTTAAAACTGCAGTCATGGTTTAATTATACTTTAAGTAATAGTATTAGGGCTTAATACAGGATGGAGCTCTGAACAGCAACAACGGTATCATTGTTTTCATTCCGTGATGCTTATTTCTAATTAGTGTTATGTAATATCAACACCACTTAGAGAAAACATTTAAATATTTTGGAGTTTACTCCTTAAGAATCGATTTGCATATAAGGCGACCGGTATGAAAAAAATATGAACTAACTACTACTAAACCTGGCTAGTACTACTTAGTAACCAAATCGTTTTTCTCAGCATGTAATAATCATAAATTAAAAATACCCCCCACTCGAAAATCCCTTTAACGATTACAAAAGAGCTGATGATCTTCGGACGAATAGATTTTCTTGAATGAAATCTAGAACACTCTCGATCAAGACACCTTGAGTTATGGAGGTCTGATGACAGTTGCTTCACGTAAAATATCGAAGTTCGGCCGTATCGTAGTTAGACTAAAACCCGACCCCAACATAATTGGGAAAAAGGCGCGGAGGATGAAAATGATGATGACTAATTGCATAAACAAAAAATCCTTCTTTAATGTGATGAAATATATTTACCTACGTATAAGTGTAAACACAAAACCTTAAATGATTAATTTAAAATGCATCCAAAAAGCCAAGTATATTTCCATAAATAATTTTGCACCAATCAAACAAATGGAAACATGCATTACCGATTCGGGAGCACGTGATTAACATATCGATAAAATTTATCGAAACGTCCCCGTATGTGTGACAATGATTCGAATTAACCAATTCGTGTGGTGGACCAATGCTGACAAATTATCGTGCACAGTTACGGTTACAAATATCATTAAATTGAATCAAGTATTTTCTACTTATTTGATAGATTACCTTTTTACAGACATCAAAAAGGTACCTACTCCAAACACCTGAAATCTTGGAATTGTTTAATCCTATTTTAATATTTTATACTAGCTGCACCCGGCATGCGTTGCAATGCCACTTTTTTTTTAATGTACCTAGATATTGTTACGAATATCCCGTGGGCGTCTTGTATTGAAGTGCAAGTGAATTTAGAAGTGTAATAGTGATTAATTGTAATTGTGTTGTTGTTTGTTTCTCTGCGTGTTATTAAAATGAAATGTGTCGATTATGGTAACAAACTGATGTAATTTTCTAATCTCGAACCTCAGATCGTAACAATATTTTGGGCCAGGAACCCTCGCGGGCGTCCTTAGAACACGATATCAAAGTTTCATCACAATCTGATCATTTTTTTCGGAACGTATAGAGTACAAACAAACAAACATTGATTTTTATTTATACAGATAGATTGTAAAAAGATGTCCTTTAATCTAGGTACTTTTTTTTTCAGAGAAGCGGCAAATACTATGTTAGCTAGAGATATTGTTATTTATGTTTCATTTTCCAAGATGTAAACCATACAGCATGCTTCTAAGTATTTCAAAATATAATACAAGTGATGAAAATAATTTTATCTCATATTATTACTCATATACATAATAATATACTCTATATATTTACACCTTGACATAATCGGCAAATTTTACAAAACTGTTGTCAATCAACTTGCACATGTAAATTTCTAATAATACTTAGCTCATTTCAATACTTATTATTTATTATTATAATTTACGTATAAATGTTTATTGAGTAATTGTTGTTATTTATTGTTGTGTTTTATATTTTTTTGGATTCATTTCACTAGTTTTGTTAAGAGTGTGTTATAAACTTGTTACATATGTATGTAAATGTTAGGTAGTTAGTTTTGAGAACATATATATCGTGGTTTATTATACATGTGGTGTTATCCTGTGAGTGATTGTTACACTCACACATGCTTACTTTATATTATATTAATAATGGTAATGTTTAGTGTAATAATTGTTGGCTAGCCTAAGAAATAAATAAAAATAAAATTTCTTATTAGTCCAATCTAAACGTCTTATATCGAAAATTTGACGTTTTAAATCTATTTTCACTTAATTTATTTTATCCAATACAGTTTCAGTTAGTATACTTACTGGAATTATCCCATACAATAAAACAACGAATCTATTTTAAAAGAGATTGAAAAATAAATGCAGATGCGTGGACCCAAAAACGACCTCATGCATTACCTCATAACTATTTTCGTTTGCTCACCAGTAGTCACCACCAAACTGATTTTTGCCTTCATTTATTAAGAGATGGTCTAGCACATAATCTACTCGGGCTTCATGCACTTAAACAAACTTTGACTTCGAAATTTTTATGTACATTTATTTTTGGTGTCATGCAGATTTATAATATGAGTAAATACGACTCAAAAATTGCATATTTTCAAGAAAAAATATACTTACAAGAACTTTACAATTGACATGGTGTCTCTACTTCCCTATTATTTCCTATTCCCTATTAGCTTTTACATCACGCAGGGCTCACAAAGTTTCAACATAACTTTTAGGAAATAATATTTGTTGGAACCAATTCACAATATAAAAGTTGGGAGAAGCGTTTATGCCTTACCATTTCTTATATGTGATGTGAATTTCAAGTGACATATTTTACTATGTCATGAAGTTATCTTACTCATAGTACAGAACATATAAACTTAATTATTTGTAAATATAAAAAAAATTATACAGTGAAATTAAAAGCAAAAAATAAATTAAGTAAAAAACTCTTACGGTTGTCTTATCGATGTTTATGTGTGTGTTAATGCTTATTTGCTGAACCAGAATAGCAACCCTATGGGGAGATCACGCGTTTATTAATGGCATAGCGATAACTTTTCATAGAAAGCGAGCGCTTAGATCTCATGAACCTAACATATTGGGCTCAACGCGGCCCAAAAATATAATTGTTTAATGGCAATTATTGCTGTTTGTTCGACATAATTGTTATGAAGATTTATCAATCAATCTATCGGTTTCTTGCCTGTTCTTCTCCACTGGTTCTACGAATTGGAACAGGCAACTAGCTTCACGACTGACTTAGTCTGACTGACTACTACTCCTGACAATTAAAAAATACCCATAATGGTTTAATTGAAATAAATGATTTTGATTTTGATCATACAAGAACAATTTTTTTTTTATGGATTAAACCTACCCTATGTCCCCTATGTCCTTTTTCATACCCCTGATAAAGTGTATGCAGAACTTTATGGTGATCAGTTGAGTAGTTAAGACGCAATATAAAAAAAAGAAATTAATACAAATGAAAATACAAACACATTTTACCAAATCAAATAATAAGAAAATATAAATAAAGTTTGATATTCACTGGTTTCAAACAAACATTATTACGTCTAGTTGATAGTTATCCATCCTGAAGATATAATCACACCAAAAAAAATGTTAGCTACAAACACAATTATGACCACTTACAATATAATGTAGCAAATACTCAACATGGTTTTACTTCTCAAAATTCAATTTTCAAAACTGAAAATGTAGCAACAAAGTTTGTAATTTGTTGAACCCCAAAAAATTTAATTTAATACCAAAAAAACAAAGGAGCCATTACCGTGCTAGCACCTTCAAATGTAGGTTCAGGTGGGGTGGATATTTGCATGTGTTTTAATCCCATAAGCTCCTTTCTATTCGAGTTAACGACTGAGCTACAGTTTGATCGTCGGTATTAACATCTTGGTTGACAACGACGGAAATGCCATTAAGATTAAAATTTGATGTGTTAATAGAATTTCGCAACTAATTCAAAGATGAACTTGTGGATCCCTCCACAAGTTCATCTTTGTGTGTCATGTTCCTCCAACACAAAGGGAGGATCCTCCGACCGGGCGAGGCGATCATGCCTGGCGGGCCGCGGCCCAACGGTTGATGTTGGGAAGTTGTATATATACGAGTACTAATCGGCGCGAGAACTCTCATAGCGCGATGCAGGATTAGTAGGTTGTAGATGTTTCTTGTTGCTGTATGTGGAAGTCACCACAAACTTTTAGAAGCATTGTTTTAATTCAATCAGTAAATGGTTTTGGACGTGAATTTAAAATTTAAGATTTTTTTAGTTTTTTTTTTTAATAAAAAGAGATAAACATTAGTATACCGCTTTAAAGATTCGATTTATGGTTTACCAATGCAGGTGACAGTATTTTATATTATTTGTTGTTTCATAACCGACCACGCTGATCTGCCCTCTATAGGTATATACTCTAAGGTTTCATTTATTAGTATTATTAGTAGCTACCCGGCCACGCGTTGCTGTAGCTAAATAATTTGCAATAAAATAATATTGTGACTATTAATTGAGATAAAAACTACCCTATCTCTCAAGTTGGATCAAACTGCACACAGTGTGCAAAATGTATACTGTATTGTACTTTTTAAATATTATCGCAATTACGTCCCGAATTACATATCTAGGATGTTTGTTACTCTTTCACGCAAAAACCACTGAACCGATTGCAGTGAAACTTGGTATGTAGATATATAGATATAGATAAGGACCTGGATTAACGCATAGGCTACTTTTTATCCCGATATTCAAACGGGATCGGGACTTACGCGGGTGAAACCGCGAGGCGCTGCTAGTTCTGCTAGTATATTATGAGTCATATATTTAACCAATATAATAAAAAAATCACGGCATTACCACACTCATTTTAATTCTTATTCCGAAAGAAAAGTACGATAAATGGGAAATGTAAGTTTATTGCACCATATTGCTAAATTTACCATGCTAAGATCTAGTCTATTACTAATTACTCTTTTGTTTTTTTTCCAAAATCTCAGTTTCAGCAGTTTAGGAGATAATATGGGACGAAAACATAAAATTTGAATTAAATCCCATGTACCACTTCAATTTTAACAGATTACTGTTGAATTCTAATAATAAAAAATATAAACGAAATGACAAGACAGCTAAAAGATATTTTCTATTCAGTGTTTAAGTATAGTAATCACCAATAAGACTCAAAAGTCTCTCTGATTCCCCCAAAAGTGATAATGGTACCCGGGTACCGCAAAGTTTCATTATTTTGTCAGCTCTCAACTTGTAACAGGTTTCAATGGAATTAATACAATAGTACTCTAAACATTCAGTCCTACATTTGTATTCAGTTAAATCTTAGTTAGTTCTTGGAATCGCATTTTCTTTTTGAACTGTAGAAAGCATTAACAGGTCATTTAACACGTAAGAATTGAAAATGGAATTTTTCAAACTTGTTTTTTCAAAAAAACAAGTTTGAAAAACGGATGTTTGTTAGTCTTTGATGCAAAAAGTACTGAACAGGTCTGGATGAAATTTGGCCCATAGATTATGGTCTTCTTCTTTTAATTATTCTATTATGGTTATAAAAAATTAATTGCACTTGACGTCCATTCCTGCAAGAGATATGAAACAATACTATTATTGATTTATAATTCTCCGAACTGTCACAACGAAAATCAGATAATACCATTTAATATTTTCGAATCAGATACGTCAATCATGTTCTTTAAAATCCATTCATCCTGCTAATCGATTCAAGTCATAGCTTATTCAGGCTGTCGAGGACGACATTTGCATTCGATGTGGGACTGTGTGAACTTTGTTCCCGGCGCCATTTTTATTTAATTTGTACATAAAATCTGATAATGGATTAACGCTTGTTTTCATTGCAGGCTCATCGAACTTGCCCGTATTGTCTCTGTTAAGAGTTTTTAATTAAATTTACAGAAGTATAATTTTTATAAGCATTTTTTCAATCAATCTATTCTACGGAACAGTACTTTATACTAGATGAAAGGTACTATTAGTCCTTCTCTGTACCCTTGAAAACTTTTATGCAAAATTACATAAAGATCAATTAAGGCGTAACAAACAAACAAGCATACTTATGTTTAGAAAAAAGGAGTTAGGGCTTGTTTTCGTGTCGTGTGTCGTTATACCGTATGCGGAGTGCCCGAATACCGGGATAACGATTAATGAAAGTGCGCCATCGATATCTGAGTCGATATGCAGTAGTATGCGGCCTAACAACCAACGAAATTCATCGGTTGGTGCAAAACATGCGGGGTGCGGGGATTCTGAAAAAGTTATGGTGATCTTCGACAACACAGTCTAAATGTAAATTTAACTCATACACAATGTTTCTGACTCACCGTGCACCTCTCTATTTTTCAGTAAACTTTGTACCTAAAATCTTTTTTTCTTTTTATTCAACGAAGCTAATAATAATTTCTTCTTAAGTAAGTCGTAAACAGATAAAATGGCTCAACACTACATTAATTGTTGATCCATTGCAGGTCTATTCTGCACCACTCTTTTAAAACAACTGCATAAATATGCAGTGAAGAATATCAAACATCCCGCATGCGGGCCTCATTGACTAATGAAAACGGTTACCGTATGCGGGCCTTATTTCATGCCTAAATTTAAATCTCCCGTAACCCGTATTAGCCCCCCCCCCCCGACCACAGAATAAGGTTTCCGCATGCGGTCCCTATGGCATGCGTGAACAAAAATCACTCGCACTCAGTACGCGAGATTTAACGACCGATAAAAATGAGCCTTTAAGATGGTGGTGTAGGGACACAGTATCAAGTTACGCTGAGTATGCGAGAAAATTATATATAGATCATAGGAGCCAGAGGCAGTCACTATATCGTTTGTTCCATTTAAGTACGTGTAAAATAAATACCACAGTAAATAATTATAATCTTTTAGTGCACACCTATAAGTGATGTACCTAAATATACATCTATGTCATACTCAATCAGTAGATCTAGTACCAATGAAATTTAATATTAGTAGAAGAATGGTTCGATTTGTAGTGAAGGTGAAGTACCACTAAAACATCGTATTATATGATTTGAGTGTGCATAAAATGCCAAGTACACTTTCAATGGCAACAAAACCTACTAGTACTATTCTAATATCCAACAATGTATGGAAACCGTCAGCGGTAGGCGACAATGTAATAAACAATAAAATGTTATAGCGTCATAACTTATTCAAGTCGAACCACTAAATTGGGCTTATAAATCGCTTTGAGTACCATCTACATAGAATCACTTTGAATACCTACTAACAATTAACTGAATGGTGATAGGTCGTGATACTCGTGATGATTCTATTATTGATTGTAACTACTGTTTGTGCAAAAACCCAGTGTGAATCAGCAGTAGTCATATGACGCAATCATGTTTCATCATTCTATCTAATATTAAAAATGGATGTGTTACGCCTTAGATATTCAAAAGATCACTATGATAATATTAGTTATAGAAAAACATATTTATCTGACTTTTCAACCAGAAAAAAATATTGATTCCGAGGGATAGCTGATTGACAAAGTTTGCATTGAAAGGAGCGAAGCCGCAGGAAAAGCTAGATAATCATAAATGCTTTATTATTACCGTTAATCATTTCATCATCACCTCAATGCGAGAGGTATCCATGAAACTGTTGATTTCTGAGGACTCTGAAGGCTAACTTGATAGTACTATTTCCTAAGACGTTGCGCTGCTTAATAGCATGACAGGTGTTAAGCCACTCTGCTCGATTAATACTCATAAACTTATAATAAACTTCAAGAACATAAAGGAAAGGATACAACTGAAAGTTTTATCACTACATTGTCCATAGATCGATAAAACAGGTGATAATTAGTATCTAGTAACCATTTATTAACCTCGAACCTGCGAGAAAACAGTAGGCAATAAAACTGCTGCTAATAATTTGCTGTTTTTTTACTTCAAACTAGACAAATATACATGGATCCTTGGTGTTAATTAACGTTTTTTTTACTAAAATGACCTGTTTTATAGAATAAGAAAGAAAAATAACCATATCCAAGTATTGAAGATCATATAGAACACTTAATATTAGATCTTTACATATGAAATTGGCGTTTCAAATGAAAAAAGTAAAACGATTTTCTTTATTAATTAATTAATCAAAGTTTGTACCACTGTTATCTATGCACTTTCTTATTTTTTATTAGGAATGATGAACTTCCTATTATCTTGCTAAAAAAATCGGCCTAATCGGAATAGATATTTTTTCCTCGGAAGAAATTGTCCAAATTCCGGAACAAATGGTAATCTGATGGAGTAAGGTCCGGGGAGTATGATGGGCATCGGAGACATTCTAATTTTTGCAGCTCCTCTAATTTTGCGACTGTCTGTTGTATGTGCCGTGTATGGTCTAGGATTGTCTTGAAGCAATGAGCTAGAGCAATTGACTAGTCTCGATTGTTTAACGGGTAGCTTTTCCATAATTGTTTGCAATCGTTGACAATACAGTTTTGTAATTGTACTGTAATTGTCTGTCCTAATTTTAGGAAACTATAGTGAACAACACCAGCACTAATCCACCAGACACTCAACAGTATATTTTTTTGGGTTAACTTTCGCCTGGGGCAAGATTCCGGTTCTCCTGGGTTCAAACATCGTGGTGACTATTTTCAATTACCGTGCAAGATCTATACCCATTTTTCTAGCTTCTATCTTTTCCAATTTGATTTAAGTGGATTGAAATTAGTTTAACACTTACACCGAAGCCTTCCGCTTATTCTGATGTGGTTTATGGATGGATCCACTGCTACGATCCCTTCTAATTTTTTATTGTTTACGAGGTTTGTTCTGTAGATTAAAATTTAAAGAACGAAAGCGTTCGATCCAAAAACTTACCGCATTTTCTTTTACAGTGACTTCCCCATACACATCATTAACCCATCGAGCTGTTTTGGTAGCACTAGTGCCACGGCAGAACTTGTATTCGTGAAGAACGTGATATTTTAAGTTTTATTTATTATATTGAGAACAAGACGATGTCAAAGAAAAATAAAATGGCACGAAAACAAATGAATTACTAAATTCAAAATATAAACATATAAGCCTAAATTTGAAATTAATTTGAATTTGGATATACCCATTAACTAAACGCCAGATATTTGAGATCGAAGTGGCAAGTCCGACAAAACCTAATAAAAAAAGTACAGATTGCGTTTGAAAACAACATCGCATTGAAAAAGTTTACAAGTAAACAATAATAACGGTACTAAAATTGCTTGGTTTTTACTCTTAGGTTCTTAAATATTCAATATATTTCAATAAATTCGTTGCGTCATAAACTACGTAAACGTCACTTTTAAAAGGAATATTACAATGTAAAGATTTATTTATGCTCACAAGTTGGCTTTCAAGGATTAAACAAATATATTTCAAATATTCATAGAATACTTTGAACTTTAAACCTTTTTTACATTCAGTAACTATTCCAAAATCTGCAAATAAAATAAAAGTGCACTTAAATAAACATAAAAAGACACTTCAAGTAGACAAATGACGAATGGAACCAAAGCAAAGACCGCTAGTTTTCGTCCCTGATGTAAAATTCTCTCGCAATTTATTTTCAAGCGTAAGTAGTTGGAAACTCGATTATTCATTTTCACTGTATCTTATCAAAGCCCGAGGAACAATAAAGCAGTGCTGAAAACAGTAAACAGAACTTTAACGGACCGCAAAGTCGCAACAACAAATTTAAAAATTTACAAGTTGCCGATGCGGACTTCTTTGAAATACAGTAGAGAACCTTTTATATTTGTAGTTGGGGCCTCTAATTCACTTAATTCGATGTACGCCAATGCAGACTCTCCGGAATCGTATGTGAGGACGTGACCAGAATTTTTATTGACTTTTTCACCTGGGTTAGGCATTATTTTTATTCTTTAATCAGCGTAATGTCTTGGGTCTCTGGGTTTTCGTTCTATTAAGATATTACGTTTGCATAAGATAATCTTCTAAGATTTTAGAATTAAAGTTAAGAATATAAAAGACTTTTATGCAGTGGAAAGGATATTTACAAAAAAAATATTACATGATTAATTATTGTGTAGGCACGTGTCATGTTGGGCTATCTATTTTTTTGTATTGTGTAATTTTTAAATATCTCTTACCTGTTGTCGCCACATCAAAAACTCTTATTTATTTTATTAAAAATAGGGCCAAACTATAACAGATGATAACACAGTTCACTATTTAATTAAAATAAGTTAATAGATATTATTTTGACTGGTTATACCGGTAACGCCATACTATTGGTCGATTGATAAATATTAACAAATTGTGGGATTATAAAAGGGTAAGAATATGTTTAGATTTTTAGACTTGAGTGCAAACAGAGCAGAGGTACGAACAACTTGGCAGTTGGTGTTAGTTAGTGATTTTTATAGTTTATATCAGTGGTTTTGATACTGTTTCTTACATCAGAAGTGAGATAAAGAACGCGCCCCAATTGAAAGAAAAAAAAAAGTGTTAGTAAGTAAAAAGTTTCTTGTGCAAGATTTTGGTATTCGCAAATCCCAACGTCCTCATCATGGAGTTCATCAAGCAATCGTGATGCAATGAGTATGCATCTAACAGTAAGTAAAAACGTTTTCATTAGTAATTTCCGAGTGTGTGTTTATTCTAATGGGGTACATAACTGTTAATACTTTGATTGCTTGGATTAATTTTTGCATGACAAAATGGTTAAAAATGGGTTTTACTAGTTATTACATTAAGAATTTTATATAAATAAAATAAAATAATTCGGACTTTAATTCGAAGTGTTTATCAAAAGTCCTAGTAGAAGGTACCTACTACGATGAAAATCGAAAATGAAGTATGGTTAAATATTCCTTTAAAGTGATGTTAATAACTGGTTTTTGTTGATATATGAAGTAGTCATAAAAAGTGTGTTGAAAATCCCAATCCTGTTAAAAGCTTTTAAAGTAAATTTATACTCTCTAGTTTCGCAAAAATAGTCTGTTAACGCATTAAGCAGAAATACTATTAGTGCCTGTTTTCCGCTGATATCAAACAAAAAAAGAAAGAATTGGTTTTTATCAGTTCAATTGCTAGGTGCTAATGTTTTATTAGACACTTAAGCATTACAGTCAGGCCAGGCCGAGCTTCACAGGAAAGGAAGTACAACCACGTCGAAAAACTTGGTCAGGCATAAAACGAACCAGTGGCTATCAAACATTAAGAACAACATGTGCTTAAATATAGATTGGTCTTGGACTAAATTAGCAGAACTGGATGAAAACCACCTGAAATTGGATAGACCAGGATGTTGGCCGGTATTTATAAATCTGTATTTGTAAAATCTGCCTAGTACATAATTATGACTGTACCATAATTTTGTTGACTGATATTTGAGAGAAGTATGTATGATGATAGACTTAAAGAGTGAGGAATAAGAACATAAGAAAATATGCCTGATATTTAGTCTAGTACATTTGCTTCGGACAATACTGTGTAACCTATATGCGGAATTTACTCGTGTAAAGTCAGGTGTTAAGACCCGTTGTGATATGCAACTAGGGTTGGCCAAAGGCATCGCCTAGGGGAAGCTTCGGGTGCTTGACGCTGGCTGTATAACTTACCGCCGATGGAATAGTTATACACGCACGAGTAAATTCTTACAGTCAGATGTTAAGACTTGTTGTGATATGCAACTAGGGTTGGCCAAAGGCATCGCCTAGGGTAAACTTCGAGTCTTAACGTTGGCTGTATAACTGACCGCCGATGGAACAGTTATGTAAGCATTAAGGTCCTAGTAAAGTCCGGGGATTGTCTAAATGGAGCGGGGAGCTCTTTATCTACTGGCCGTCGATGGAATAGTAGATGGAAGAGCCCTCGTTGCTGTTAACAAAAAAAAAGTGATTGATTCAAAGAAATATATTAAAATAGATACAATCTAATGGTAAATACTTTGTCCTCAGCAACTATACCACACCGTGACGCCATCCGGGACGGATGCGTACGCAGGAGGGCCGTGTTGTCGCCACATCAAAAACTCTTATTTATTTTATTAAAAATAGGGTCAAACTATAACAGATGATAACACAGTTCACTATTTAATTAAAATAAGTTAATAGATATTATTTTGACTGGTTATACCGGTAACGCCATACTATTGGTCGATTGATAAATATTAACAAATTGTGGGATTATAAAAGGGTAAGAATATGTTTAGATTTTTGGACTTGAGTGCAAACAGAGCAGAGGTACGAACAACTTGGCAGTTGGTGTTAGTTAGTGATTTTTATAGTTTATATCAGTGGTTTTGATACTGTTTCTTACATACCTCTAAGTGTTCACTCACTATGACAACACAACACCATACAAGGCATCTCCAACTGTTTTTGCTTTTGTTGAAAGAAATAATTATAAACCTACGTAAGCACATACATTATATTCTCATTTGTTTTACTTCTGTTCGATGAATATTTCTATTCTTAATTAATATACATCTGTTGGAAAACGGTATAAAAAGCATAATCATATTATATTATAGAAAAAATAAATTAGTTCGACCATTTAGATTCAAAGTACAAACATGTTTAAGAGGAACTGTGTTTAATCCTATAAAAAATACCTGCAAACAATCTTCAATGAAACGAGAAGAAATTTAAAAATTTAAATATCTTAGATTGCGAAGATTGCATGATAACACACTTATAATTTGATTGACTGATCTAGTCCATAAATAATTAGTGAACCACCAATGTGTAAATTCATCTAACGTACGATAACTAGACAGTTCCCAGCTTTAATACCTTTAATAACTGGCCTTAGATCCCACGAGTGCTATACGTTTAACATAATAAATCGATAGCTCCAAGTCGTGTATGACTGAATAGCGTGTTGGGAGTTCAATAGTTTGCAACTAAGTCGTCAAGGGATTAAACCAGACTAAGTGAATGTATGGAGATATCTAGTTCATTTAATTTCATATTTGATTGATTGATACGAAGTTTCAGATATTAATAGTAGATTATGGGGATTTTAAGAGACGTGTTTCTTCACGTGGTTGTACGATCACTACTAACGGGTAATTTGACTAACATCACTATAATTGAGTTGAACTTAAAATTGATGTACACAGTTTTTGTTATGTCTGTTTTTGATTTGTCTTGCGTTTTGAAATCAAGTAAAATGCTCGTCCCAGCTGAAAGCTCTACGTACTGGCTTTATTTTTTATTTATTAAAACTTTATGCACGTATTGTACAAAGGCGAACTTAATGCCTTAAGCATTCTCTGCCAGTCAACCTTGGGGTGAAGCAGAAATAAAGAGTGGTAAGTGCAAAGATATGGTTATATATGGGCAAAATATGCTTTACTTTATGGCAACTGCGATTGTGTGTTGTGTAGTGTTGGTTCACATCGATTTCAAAAGTAGTCTCATCGAATAGTGGAATAGAAGCGAGAGGTATTGAAATTCACCCAATACCGCCGCATATGGCGCGATGGGATGATGACCTTTTGTATATGGATAACGCGTAGTTAGGAAAGGGAGCAAGGGAAAAGTAGGAGAGCCTTGATTCGGCATGTATGGGCCGGTTCGACCGGAGTGATACCACGACCTCACAGAAAACCGGCAGTGAAGCAATGCTTCGTTGTGTTGCGCAGAGTGAGTGAGGTTACCGGAGGCCCTAACCTTTCCCTCTTCCCCCCAGTACCCCTTCCTTTTGACCTCTTCCCCTTCTCCCACCTTAAAGGCCGGCAACGCACTTGTGAGTCTACAGTTGCAGGTGCCCATGGTGGGCGGTAGTCACTTACCATCAGGTGACCCGTTTTTTCGTTTGCCCCTCCCATAAGAAAAAAACGTGCACCATGTAGATACTTTAGTAGGTTCGTTTTACACGCATGGTAATGGCATGAGCATCGATAGTCCCGATGAGACTCTAATGTGTATAGTTACCAAACAAAAAACATAGCAAAGCAGAGTAAAATTTTAACGTTTGGAATAGCTCTTAGGAACAAAAAAAACGTTAAAAATTCTTTTAAAATATAAAAAGCATTTTAAGCTAAATAATAAAGTTTATTACGATCAAGAACCTCTTAAAGTCGTAAAACTCTCAGCTCCTACATTAAGTTCATCGATAAAACGTTTCAGTTATAAAAAACTTTGTTTATTTGCATTTTTCAGTTACCCTCAATAAGTTGATGTAGTCATAAATCTTTCAGGAGTTCGGATGTGTGAGCTTATTTAGTTCCTTTGTTTGTTAATGTATTCATATAACTAACTTTTAGGTAATTATTTAATCCTGTAATACTACAAACTGGAGATTTTGAATTTATGCGGATATCTCAGGCAGTACATTTGTAACTTCTCCAAGCTTCAACGTTCATTTATTTCAGTAAAGGTGTGGTCAATTTTAGGAGTGTTAGGTGTAGCCGAAAAAAATTATTTAACTTGTAAAAAAGGATTATTGGTGTTTTGTTGGTTTTTCCTCTTGTAGGTTTACATTTCTAAACAACATATTGTGAAATTGTCTTGGTTTTTTATTTTTTATGCAGACATTTTTAGAAAAATCTGCACAGTTCATCAACATCCTTGGTATTAAATACCTACAGTTTCAATTATATCAGCCGTCTCCTTTGAGAAATACTTTACTGGTGAATTTTCAAGTTCAATTTATCAGTTTCAAAACAAGTTTTCTGTATTAAAAACCACGAAATTTCCTAAAAGTGTTAGCGCTTTCCGTAGCAGATACTTTACAATAATAGACACGATTATTTTACCTACCTACTATATTAGGACCTAATATAAGTTTTCGAAATAATTTGTACACTCCTTTCAAGGAAAAACAGTCGTACTGTCTTATTTAAAGATAATATGTATTTATGGTACATAAATATGCTAATTCTAACTCTATAAAACCGTTATGAAGAGATCATTTTCATTCAGGCAGACATTACGGTTATCGTACAGGGATACGAGTTGGTCCACGTGGGAAGCATTCCAGACCATGTATTTACAATATTGAAAGTAACGCTCACGCATTACTAACCGTATCTTACTTCCCAAGGAAAACTACGCATGGTTGAGTAGTTTTCCTTGGGAAGTAAGATAGGGTCAGCAATGCGTGAGCGTTACGAAATTGCTGAGTAATTTGTGTTGACTAGTTTGGTTTTTTTCTGAATGGATGAGAGACTACTCTAGATAGACGGCTGCGTATTAGACCGAGGGCGAAAAACTGAAATGCATTGATTCCTTCAAATTTCATTGTCATATCAAAATATAATCGTTGAAGTTTTATAAAAACTTATGTTTGTTCGAAATGTAACACCTATTGGTGCCGATTCTATTGTATACTAGACTAAACTGAAACCTGACATAATTTCTTTCTAATAAGGTCTATTTGTTACTGGCATCTATTTCTCAGCGCCACTAAATTTTACTAAAACCTGTCAACGTATACTCAACTTTATTTCCACGCAGCGAGAGTCCCCATTTATTCAAATGCCGTATAAAAACTGTTCAAAACGAACTAAGATGACGTTATTTTAATCGACACCTACGAAGACGATTACTAAAAACACAGAGCAAAAGAGATGGCATTCAACGGATAGCGGCTCTCGCTACGTGGTATTAAAGTTTATTTAAGCGTAACAGACTTTAGTCGACAAATAAATTGCTTATTTGGATAGCGACATAATAATATGTTACCTACTTGTTTCAATTTGAAGTAAGACCTTGTTTCGAAGTGTACAAGGTTTACATCTTATATGAAGAAAATTTTGTGAATTTTAATTTAGCGAGTGAAGTAACAGAATTGGGACCATTGTCTTACATTTCCAAAAATAATAATTTGCTTTCCCTTAAAACTAAATATTAATGCACGGCAATATTAAAGGCTGAGGGTGAAGAAAACTTGAGGCTCCACAAAGATCTATTAATACAAACTTAATTATCAAGTTACAATACAATTAATATAACAATAATTAAGTTACATACTACGATCGTCTAGAGGTCGATGCTTAAGTAAATAAAAATATAATTGAGTTCTGTGATCACCATCAACGGCTTCATTTATTTCAGTAAATTAAATATGTGCTTAAAGTAAAAAGTTTTAGACTTAATTTAATGAGTACATTAGTTTATTAAGTGTCAAATCGGCGATCAGAAGAAGTTTCTTTTGTCTTTTTCATGTATGTCTAGCACTGAAGTGCTTGTTTCATATTTCTCTTGTAATTTTTGCATGGTTTTGTTATTAGTGAGGTAGAGACGACGATAGCCATAACACATACGCACTGCTATTACGAGACTGTATCAACTCAAAATAGGGTAAATTTGAGATAATTCATTTTTTATACGTAAATATCAATTCCCTACGCGTCAATAAATACAAAATAATAATAATAAATTGTAATAAGCCAAGTTTTTTAACAAAACAACTAAAAATACCTAATTCATATTTTTTTTATTTGTTCAGATATTAGAGTAATTAACTCAAAAATTGGAAATAACTTGATAACCTGCAATCTTTTAAATAATTCATTAATACAGAAATCCCTTAATTTTATCAATAATCTATATACAGTGTTCACTTTTTATAATCTTTAACAGGAAGCGACTAATCAGTTTTCTGTCGTTTCTGAAAAAGGTTCATTTTGAGTTGGTACATTCTTGTAATAGCAGTGCGATATGCTCCTCTATGTTTTAGATCTCATTGATGACGGCTTTTAAAAACTATTTCAAATTGCAAAGGAATGGATTCAGAATTCGCGTAAGCTACTAAATCTTCTACGCGGTTCTACTCGGTTGGTGATGTACTCGATGAGTGTGAGATGAGTTTACTAGATTAGTAGCTGCTCAGCTCCTGCAAGCCTGTTGAAGAACAACATCGATGAATTTCATATTCCACGAGTGTTTTCCATTATTTTTTCGAAACATTTTGTCTTTTTAAAAACTACTCGTATTTATCTTTTAAAAAGGTCAATATTAAAATTTATGTATCACTCCGAATAACATGTTGTAAAAGTATAAACCAAACAAGGTTGAATTTGAAATCTTCACCAATCGGTTTTATTGTTTCTGCATTTTTATAACATTTTTCATTGCTTATAATTGCCAAAAGAACTTTTCTTTGTATTTTAATACCGTTCAGTATTTTATTTTTCTTAGAATTCGGGTGCATTTCGTAATAGTTTACAATTTACGATACTCTCTGCAAGTAATGTTCATATAAATCTAGACTTTTGTGCTATTATGGATATTGTGAATGTTATGTTATTTTTTAAGCCAACTTAACGTAGGTTACCGAGTCAATGCACCGTCAGAAGCATTCCAAATTTTCAGCTTCAGCTTACATCGATGAAAAGTTCTTAAATGTTTTTTAATGTTCTAAATTCAAATAAAACTACATTATGCATATGGTTTGTGTTTTTTTTTGTCGTTCAAGATCATAATAATTAGTGTGATACCTAGCTGGATCTTGGATTTATGTTATTCTATTGAAGATAATAAATATTTTATGGTTAGTGAAAGTATTACTACCAAAGGATACAACAGTTAGTTTACCAGAGTACTATAGTTTAAGTAGTCCTCCTAATGTGCTTAAAGCAGTGTGTAAGTGGTCTGAAAGAGAACGGTCAACGCACAGATAGTTGAATCTATAGTAGAGTAGATTCAATATTAGGGGTATTGGGGGCAAACGAGCAGACGGGTCAGCCGATGGCAAATGACTACCGCCACCCTGTAACTCTGCACCTGTAACTCAAGAGTCACAATTGCGTTGCCGCCCTCTAAGGTGGGAATAGGGGAAGAGGGGGAGAGGGGGGAAGAGCGGAAGACGGAAGAGGGGGGTGGGGAGGAGACGGGGAGAGGGAAAGGACGGGAATAGGGGAGAGGGAAGGGTTAGGGCCTCCCAGTAAGCTCACTCAAATGCAAGCATTGTTTCACTGCCGGTTTTCAGTGAGGCCGTGGTATCGAGCGGAGTCGAGAAGGTCCATACGTGCTGAAGCATGGCTCTCCCACATATTTATTCTAATAAATAGATAAAATTTACAAGGTTCTTCAATTTTTTTTTTATAAATTGTGTATTTACGAAAATTGAACTGTTCCTGCCCTTTCTTCAATATAAGAACAGTTTCTCAAAAAAAAAAAGTTTATTTTATTTTATTAACAATTAATTTCTGATATAACAGTAAAAATATGTTGTATTTCATTGGAATAACACATTCTAATACCATTGGTATTTCTTGTACGTAATATTTATTTTATATTCCAAACGAATACCACTTCTTAAAACTAAAACAAGAATTAGTTGGAATTAATAAACATGCTTTGGGCTGTCTTTATAGTGTTATTTATTCATCAAATTAGTTGAATCAAAAATACAACATTATGGTGTATAAAATTTACAAAAAAAAAAAACAAAAATAGGTAACAATTTAGTTCAAATATATAATATTGTAGGCACTCAACTATTACTATAATCAAGATATAGTATTTTTACTTATTTTTTAGTTTTTGTATATTTTTTGCATTATGGTATAGTCAGTACATGTTCAATGTGTTTATCATCTGATGTTGTCGTCGACGTCATAATGAGAAGGAAGGGTACTTTTTGCTAAAAAAATCAACACTGCTGGTACTTTTCCCAATTGATATAGTGAATAAGAAAACGTACTAAATTTGTATAAAAATGTTCATGTTAGTAAATCACAGTGGTGATGAAGGACATTTATAGATACACTTCATAAATTTACCCTTAGGGTACGTGTATTTGATTTATATTTTGAGAAATCACTTGTTATGTCTTTGTAGCGAAAATAGTAAAGTACTATTTTTCGCCTCAATTTCCAACAAATCATAGCGACGGTTACGAACGTTTGAAACCATTATACGAGTAGATTGTGTTTTGCATTGTTTAAAACAACCTAAAATAACTCAGAGTTGCCAAAATAAATGTTCTGTTATAAGTGAATTACGTATGATAGAGAGGAACTTTACTCTCTCGTATGTAATTTATACATATATATCTTCTAATTATATTTGTACTATAATATTTTCTTCTATATAACTGTCGTCTTCTTATCTGTAAATCATGAAATAAATCCATTTTAGCACATATTATTATGGGTATTCCACAAAACATTAAGTGATAGGTTTTCTTTTTCAATTTAATACATAATTAATAACTAAAGAAGGTGTGCCAGCCGGTATCGGTATAAAATAACGATACGATACCAAATGAATACCAAAAAATCAGTATATTTTAATTATTTTTTTTTTATTGAATTTCAATTATTAGTATACCCGAATTTCTTGAAATCATTTTATCAGGTGTCTTACTACTATACATGCAAGGTAAATTAAGTATATTTTCATATGTACGAATTACTTTGGAAACTCGTTACGTAAGTCTGATGTGAATAAAATTACTGTTGATACAGGGCTTCAATTGACGCGTAATTCTGAATGAGCCTACTTTACATAAGCACATATTGGAAAGGGAACAGTTAATTCTGTCGAAGGGTTGGTTGTACATACATATTTATACTGGTTTGAATAGGTTCGATGTCACCCTGAAAAGCTATTGCGACTGAAAGTAACTATAAAATTGAAATGAAATCTATATAAAATAGTACGTTTAGAAATAACCAAAAAATAAAAAAAGAAATAAATAATGTCATAAATGCTAACTCGGATTTCATAACACGCTTTCTTGATTTAGGTTTCGATATCTACTTAGATAAAATGTGTAGTTCAGTCGACTGAAAGGTAACTTACCAAATGAGCAGCGGCCCATAATCTCTTACCGGTGGCTCTAAGTAGCTGTAACGCATGCAGCGGCAACACCCCGGTGAACCACGACGACTCGTGGGCTAGACCCAGTGATGGGGACCGGCTGCTTCTTCACTGGTTTTTGTAGATACCTCCCGTGTAGAATCTGTCTCGACGAAGATGGCACACCAACGCTGATAAGCAACCGGTGGTGGCGGATTCGGCGGAGCAGTCCCTATACAAGACATCTTTGTGGAAGGTTTGGAGTAACGACAGCGGTCAAAAGTGCTCGTCGGCCATTCACTGCATTCAAACCCTTCTCCAGTCGTAGCGGCTCTCCATTCCAAGGGGGAGGGCGAGAGAGTGCATCTGTGCCAGCGCAATCACTTACGCACTTAAATATGTCACGCACAACTGACTGCTTCCGATTACTGGACCCTGATCAAAACCTACTGCGATGGGCTGAGGTAGAGAGGTTGGGTTGTGGTAACACTGGTAACACACCCGGTTTTGTCTGAAGTCTGTACGTATGGCTGCCTAAAAAGAATGGTCGTTTTTGCACTGCAATTGGGACAACAGTGTGGATTTGGCTGCACCTTAGGTGACAAAGCAGCTCTATTTAGGGAGGCACCGCTTCAGTCGGCAAGGGAGCTAGAAAAGGTGGCCTAAAAAACGCTTGTCCCCATACATTGGGGGAGTAGCAACCGCGGCTGCTTGAGCACCCCACTACTCACGGTCGACGTCACAGAAATATAAAATGAAAACATCAGTTATGACAATCGGCGCATGGAACGTGCGCACATTACTGGACAACAATGAAAGGGTAGCAAAACGAATCTTCTTCTCTGAACTTCAGAATGGTATATTAAGAAAAGACACATGAAGAGGTGCAATATTGATCTCCAGAAATGACAGGAAAACGCCAGTTGCCGCCCTGAACGCACTTGGTGAAGAACAAAGTTAATGGCTTTGAAGAGCAGAGAAAATCCGAACTGAATGCGAAACGCGATGCTCTTAAGGCTAAACCACCAAGAGCCGTCTTTTATAACTATGTTGATGTAATCCTCACGTAAAGCCAATGCTTGCGCACGTTTACTCACAGAATTGGAAACTGTAGCCATCAAAGGGCACATGCGAGAGCCGATCATCCTAGCTCCTCTGCTAATAATTGTAGCAGTAACCATAACCGAAATCGGCTGGAAAGTAGTAAGTAAATATATTTAATACAATCTGACATACTAAGGGTATCTATCTCTCTTAGTTGCATACTCATAAATTAAGTTCTTGGTACTGCTAACAACTTTATTACAAATAAGTAAAATTAAAGGACTATTTCAGTTCCATGATATAGAATACATGATGGTCGTTGAGATATTTATTATACTATATACTATTTCAGTGAAGACTATGTAATATTTAACACAGGGGGTGAATATTTTCCTGAAAATGAAGAGAAAAGAATAACTTTAGAATAAAGAACAGCGAGTGCTTAATGATGATCATAATTAATATGAAGTATAAGATACTATTAATATGAAGGGTATTTTATGAGAAATAAAGAATATAGAAAGTGTCTCCTCCAAGTGCGATCAAATTGCCCAACATGTAGGTAAAATTTGGCAATATTGCACTTTTTTCTCATACATTTTTTAATTTACATATTTGTGTAGGCTTTAGAAGTACACTGTGATTCCTTTCCATACAATTACAATTTCTCCTGTAACGGTCAAACCACCCCTGATTTCTTCTATTTCTCGCCATTTTTGCCCATTAGGCCCGTTGATAGGTACCTATCTATAGATAAGTACGAGGTTAGTTCCCTTTCACCTTGGAATACCTTTCAAAATTCCACAATGAAGTTTAAAATTGCCACCGTCTTCAAGAAATAGAAGTATTTGATTACAAACGGATTAAGGCAGGGAAACGATGGAGTTACGGGCTGACACAAAACAATATAAAGTTTCAATTATATAAATTGGAGTGTTAAAACTTCAAAGTGATGCCGCCGGGTGCTTTCTATAGGGTAAAGATGTTGACGAACAATTAGTGAGATCTATTAAGACGTTATTCTTTCTTAATTTGGGGTGGATAAAGATTTGCAGATTAGGGCTGAACAATTTGAAATTTTCACGAGAATAACAAAGCTTTTTAGATGGATCGTGACCGGTAACTGTTTTATATAGAATTGGATTGCGGAACGTTGAGTTAAAACTTATTATAATAAAATCAAACACAATAAGTTTTGTTTATAAAAAAAACAAAAGTTTCATTATTTAAAGAAAATTTCACAAACACATATATTGGTAATTGGACACAATAATTTTATAAAAGTGGTTAAGTTCACAGACATGAAATGATGCGCCTTTCTCGAGTATTATATCGAGTATTTTAGTTTATGGTCCCGAGCAAAGTGATCGTTGCTCTGGCACAAAGTATAACATTCTCGTTGTAGTTTTACAGTATTAGAAGGTCACAGTTGGTAAAAGCCTAAAAACGGTCAGTTGTCTATCTTCAAAATAGAGTTTGCCATCTTATAATATGATAGAGTTTATATTAATAATAAATAAGAAATAGGTTAAATTTAAATTAAATAAAGTTTTCACTTTTGTCGATAATTTTCACATAATATTATTAAGTGTTTTAGTTTTAGAAGCACCTTATGATAAATATTAAATAAGTTCTAGGCTTGTTACATCGCAAACAACGAAAAAAAAAAATCATGTTGAATAAAGCCCCTCAACATCTTTGATAGAATTTCGGGAATTTCGAAACCACTGGGCAACCACTAGTTCAATTGCAGTTGCAAACTAACACTTACTTATAGGCGACTATACCCTTTCCAGCCTGACATGGATACTCAATGATAATGACAAATCTATTAATTTACAAGGTTGTCTATGTCCATTTTATCATCCTATTTCCGAATTTATGGCTATAATTGATTTGGAACTACATAATTTTATAAAAAAAAACACCAATCTATAATATATTTGTTTTTTTTTATAAGATAGGGAGGGGGCAAACGAGTAGACGGGTCACCTCGTGGTAAACGACTACCGCCGCCCATGGGCACCTGCAACTCAAGAGTCACAAGTGCGTTGCCGGCCTTTAAGGAAGGAGTAGGGAAAGAGGGAAAGAGGGAAAGAGGAGGGGAGAGGGAAGGGTCAGGGCCTCCGGTAACCTCACTCACTCGGCGAAAGCAATGCAATAGTTGCTTTACTGCCGGTTTTCTGTGAGGCCGTGGTATTATTCCGGTCGAGCCAGCCCATACGTGCCGAAGCATGGCTCTCCCACGAACCCGAAGCATGGCTCTGCCTGGAACCCGAAGCATGACTCTCCCACGAACGATTTATTTATTTATTATTATATATTATATTTATTTAAAATTTCAATCTATCCATCGAGAAACTTAAATTTTTCCGTGTAAAAGCCTTTTTTGCCTTTGTGCTATTCAGACTATTTTCTATCTCTGTGCAACTTTCATCCCAATCATTTCAGCCGTTCTGGCATGATTGAGTAACAAATATCCATATATCCAAACTTTCCTATTTATAATAGTAGTAAGATTTATTGAAAACTAGCAGCGCCCCACGGTTTCACCCGCATAAGTCCCGATTCCGTGAGAATATCGGAATAAAAAGTAACCTATATGCTAATCCAGGTCTCCAGCTATCTACATACTAAGTTTCATCGCAATTGGTTCAGTAGTTTTGGCGTGAAAGAGTAACAAACATCTATCCATCTATCCATCCAAACTTTCACATTTATAATATTAGTGGGATAATGAATTAATAAATAAAGTTATTAAATCCAAGGAAAAATGCTTTATACTCAAACAAACTTTGTATAAATACATATTTGATAAAGATTGTACATTGCTTTTACTAGAAGAACCTATATCGTATATGCTAAATATGATTATATATTCAATACCCCTCTGTAGATATTTACCTACAGTTTACAATTGTAAAGTCATTTATTTATGGATTGTATAACATCAGTTTATGAAATAAAAATAACTACCTCAAGTGACCTAAATGATTATTATGTAATTCGGAACTGTAAAGTAATTCACAAAATTATTGCTAATGATAACTTCCCTCACGGATCGGTTCATTGTCTTGTTCTGTTGATGTGACTTAGAAAACCTGTTCACTGACAGGTTAATTTTGATTGATACTGCTACTTCCTAATACAACGGAAACATTTCTCTATAAATGAGCTTACTGACTTGTTTTATAAAACTACTGTAGGTCCGCTGAGCCTACCTCTAATCATTATTTGTGAATACCCCAATTAGGGCATCGATGGATGCGCCATGAAAAAATGTATATTATTACACTCTATCACATTAGAACTCCCGATAAAATAAATATTAGGGTATTAAAGGTACACAAGAAAGAATATGTATAAATATAATATAACTTCAAATAATTTTTATAATGGCTTTTAGATCTATTTATAGATTTATTTATATTACATGGTTTAACTCTTGAAGGATTTTTGTAATGATATATGTATGTTTTTCTGAATGATATATTTTAGTTAATTTAAAAAGAAATCTGAGTCAAGAGAGCTAATAGCTAGACTTTAGAGACTACTTAATGCTACGTGTGACAAAATCTTAGGGTAAAACGAGCTGTTTCAATGAACAATGGCCCCGTTTAAACTGAATCTCTGCAGTTTACATACTATATACATCGCTGCATACTCGATACACATTTGCTTCTACTATGTAAAGTATCAAATTCAACTGTGAATGGCTCAATGCTTACGCCAACGTCGGGATGTTCACTTATTATACTTGTGATATCAAATTCAAAATATATACCATGAGGAAGTTCTCCAATTTCTAATTGTTTTCTGCGTAGAATAGATCATTCAAATTTTCGAATATTATGATCAATTTTTTTTAATAGCGATTGCTGGTGATCTGCAATCAATTTCTACAGCATTAATTATACAACTAGGGAGAGGGGCAAGATGGAAAGAAGGGGACAGAGCTCACCACAAACCAACCAAAACACAACCAATCATTGCTTCACTGCCGGTTTTATGTGAGGCCGTAGTCTTACTCCGGTCGAGCCGGCCCATACGTACTGAAGCATGGCTCTCCCACAGTTAATATTGTAATATGTTATATCGAATCTTTCTTAAACACTTGTTTTAACTAAAAAAAAATTTAAGACTTACCGATGGGTCTCCAAAACACTGTCACTTGTGACTTCTCTGGGTGCACGTGAGTGCACGGGCATGTTCTTGAGTCCAAAGCAACTGGGGTGCTTGCACGAACTATTTCAGCAATTTTCAGACTCAGAATCGGAAAAACCTACAGAAATAAAATCTTGATTCTTACTACGCCTTATGCCAAATTTCAAAATTCCAATTTTAATACTTTACAAGAAATGTCTAAAAATCATAAATTTTGGGGGTAACGTACTGAAGGATCATCAAAAATCTATTTCTCCACTTCTAGGCTACCTAGAAACATGAAATTTGGTACAGGCCAGGCATGGACATATGTTTAATACCTTAAAATACCTATCAGTCATAAGGGGTGATCAAACTGCTAACAGAAACTATTAATTATAATTAAAAGGTAGTGTAATAGTAGGTGGTAAAACTTGACGAACTTTTGGTTTAGTAGTAAGTATGAAAATAAATGCAATAAAAATCTCGTAAATTCACATTATACCATTCAAAAGATTCATATTATAACATGGTTGAACTTGACGCAAAAATCTTATTTGTTTTCTTAGTTTAGTGACAAATAACTTGTCCTTACATTCACATATATATGTTTTTGATTGCTACTTATTAACCTTTTCAGCGTAATTTATCCATGTTGCAAAGTAAAGGCTCCCAAATTGATACTTATTCACAAATTAATACCAATGTAGTTGAAATAAAGACACTCCTTCATCGCACCCTGTTGCCACAAATTTTCTTCCTAGAAACAAGAACTAATTAATCTGCACCCATGTCACTGTTTCTTAAGTCCCCACTCTAATTTACATTTTCATTATAAATACACGAAATCTCTAGAACATCAGTTGTGTCGCAACAAGCATTATTCAAAAGTAGAAATCCTTAGTAAACCACTGCATAATAAATGTTTCACCGTATTTACTACAAGTTTCTTGGGCAATGTCGGTATCGATTACAGTATTAAACTTAACTACTTAAAATATTTTATTTCTAAATCTTTGAAAAAATAAAAAATAATTTATTTGATGCTGATACTCGTAATAGCATCGTATCACGCGAGTCGCAAATAGCCTTTATTTTTGTTCATGATATAATTATATCCATGGGACTCAACTATGTTATGTACATATAAAAAAAAAAATATGTTGCGACATGTAGTTATACACGTTACCTGTGCAAATGGATGTGTTTGAAATGCATTTAAGTTCATAGTTCAAGTTAATATAAATTTAGTCGCACAATTTACAGCAAACTGCTATGTAGAAGTTATTAGTACACCCTTTTTATTCCTTTATTTTACAGTTGCGCACATTTTATTTTTTAAGGCACCAAAGTGCAAGTTTGTGCTTTATTCATAAACAGTAAGAAACAATTCTTATATATATTTGCTCAGGCCGCTTTATTAAATGGTTTGACTTTCTACTGTACTAATACAGTTCAAAAGACAGAGCATACTTGACTTTACGATTGACTTCGAGTTACGTTATATGTTTTATAATAATTTCTGTTGCTGTTTGGGACGTCCGCTTCAACAATATACTCGTAAGTTCTTTTATTGAACAGCGGCAGTTTACCTGTACACGAGACGTGGAGCCTTTGGTTTTTGATTCCGGTTTACACTTTAACTATTCTAGTTAAAATTATTTGAACTGACGGTACCTAGTTGTACTAGAAAAGCATTTCTCATAATCTGACTGAAGAAATTAAACGAAGTTCTCAACTACCTTAAGAGCTCATCCGATGTTTTTATTTAAGAGATGTTTCTTTGAAGTTGAGATTTAATGAGAGGAAGGATTAAGCTTTTGAAATTGCTGCTCTAGGTATTTTTAGTATGAGACAAACATCAGTTATGATCAGATGTGATTTTATTGTGATAAATTCTGTTTAGATCGAATGCCCAAACTGAAAGAGTCGATTGCTTCGTTGTTTGGTCAAGTGAATAATATCCTTATTGCAACTTGAGGTGCCTCGGTTTAAATTTCTTATAATCCAAACAATTTAAATTTAAAGAACAAGAGTGCTTACAAACAATCGGATCCGTGAGATAAGACACGTTTTAGTTTGAATAAGAAACGGCCAAGAAAAGTCGTGTCAGTATGTAAGCTACGTAGCCAGCCATCCATGGAATTTTTTGTAAGTATTATTTCATCAGATGTAGTAGGAGCACGCGGACGTCCCGACAACAGCCAGTTATAGTTACAGGTATAGGACCCTGGCCTGCTTCAGCTATTGGTTACACTCCCCAATCCATCCATTTATTTGCCTTCCCTCCTTATCTACCTTCCCCTTTCAATGTACTCAAAAATTTTCCAAACCATAATTTTCAAAGCACCCGTTGCATGGCAATAGGCTTGCCCCTTATTAGCGAGTGGGACCTATTTAGTTGGCAAATGTGGGTGTGTGATACCCTGCCTACCCCTTCAGAATACAGACGTGAATGTATTAATACTATTATTGTTCAGTAAGTTTATTCCGTATTTAGTTATAAACGTCTTATGGCTAATGTTATAACGGCAATCGAGATTGAATTATGTGTGAGTTTTTCACGTTAACGTTCAAGCATATTATAAAAAGTTGCTTTCTGCAAAAAAAAAATTTAATTTTTTTTTGGGACACTTTAAGTATTCCAAATTTCACATAACTGTCTGTCCACGTTTTATTAAAAAATGTGTACAAAGAACTCTCCTCATGCATAAATATATATTTACATATATTGGTATAAAACAAGATAAGATCACACAATAATCAGCTAACCTAAACGTAAAACAATATCCGACATCGGGTGCCAAGTTCCCACAAGTGTTACGCCTACGTAATAGGTGCATGCACTGTAAATCGGCAAAAACCGCATTGTCCAAAGGTATCGAGCGTTAATATCGGCACGTGTGCTCCATAGTGTTAACGATTCAGCGAAACAATGGTAAGGGCAATAGCATATTGAGGACGAGATTTACGCAAAATATACCTAAAACAAATGTTTACTTTATTACTTTAAAAACGCTGTAAAAGGTATAATAATCAATTATAGTTTAGAAACACTAAAAACACCATTAAATAGCCAATCAAATTAAAATCTCCATCATCCTTACTAAATCCCATCTGTTGGACTTGTCAAAAAGCCTAAACTCGGATATAATATGGTGTTTACTAGTAGCCACTGAAGAGTCCCACTATCCACCTCCTAGCTCCATCATCAGATCAGCTCAAAGATGCCAAATTATAGGTTAGTCATCCAAACTAAAAAAAGTTATATTTTGATAGGACAATTAAAAGTAGGTTAAAATTTACTTTCAATTTCATTTCTTGTTTACAGAGTTAGTTACAAGTGAAGCTAATAAAAGAAAGCGTGTTAAAAGATGGAGACAAGATTTTATAGAAACAAAAAATCGAATCGGAGGTATACGTTTATCAAATTATAACCCGATTCTGATAACTCCAGCTGCATTATTGATGATTAAAGTATCATCTTTTCGTTAGAATTTTTCGATCCCGTATGACTCTGTGCCGCACAGTCGCAATACTTAATTTGGTGAAATATGATTGCTTAAATGTAAAATCCTATACTAGCATCCACTACTACTATTATTCTTCTTCTTTTTGTGCCTATTTATTTCTGAAGTTCCATCGCCAGCTTCTTATATTCACAGTCCTGTTTACATAAGTAAAAATCTCAATCAGATATGAAAATAGTGCTGTTCTATATTAAAAAGGCAATCATCCAAGCAGTGACTTGTCTGTGAAAATACGTAAATAAAGTCTCCGAACCTATGTAGGTCACAAAATAAAGTTCATTATAATATGTTGTACATATAAACCTTTTGAAGGAAGTAAAATGCATTGCGTCAGTTCCAACTATTCCGTAAGAAGCGACAAATAAGGTGATTTACACCATGCCGCTTAATGATTTTCTAGTAATTTCGTCATGAGTTAATTTTGTTACTACCCTCGCCCAGAATTTGAATAATGCAGACTATCTATTTATCAACATCTAAAAGCAAAATGTTCAGCATTGAGGTACCAAGTAAGGAATACAAAAAATCTACATTTACGGTATAAATTACGAGTTATCCTATAGAGAGCTACATTATAGAGAGCGATTATTTCAGACAGCCGACTGATTATTTCACTTGAAACATTTATTTAAAGAACGTTTAAGTCAGCAGGACACGGCTTTAAAACATGTATCTGGATCGCAAAACTGTCTAACTATACTGAATAGAAATCGCCTGGTAATCCATATACCAAACCATAATTCGTTAAGTTTAATTTTTTTTGGTTCATTTCATTGGCTTCACTATTACTTGAATTGTCATTAATAAAAAAAGTCTATAGACTTTCGTACTTTGACAGTTCAACATATTATATGTATATATATGCTATACGCGTACAACTGGATGTACCGTTTTAACGTCATTTTTAAATTTGTGATACATTTTGTTATTTTCTTACTCGAATTTTTGCTCATTTGATTCGTTTTGACTAGTTAAACAGATTGAGTTTAGCCATTGTAATCTGTTGACGAGAAGGTGGATAGTAGAACTCTATTTTTACTTTTTGATTCGGTTTGCCATCAAAGCTTGTTTCTTAGTTTTATTACTTATAATAGTAACTCTTTAAATGCAGACAATATTCGCACATACTTCCAATTCTTAACATTCGTTCACTATCAATTTGCTTCAAATTGCTAACTCTCGGATTCCAAGATCGGTTATAAATCATTTTCAATCCAGATAACAGCGTCCACATGCAGAATGCATTGTGTATTGTAAGTCGGTTACCCTATGCAATGCCTACAAGATATATTATGACAGTTTGCAACTAGGAGTTTCATCTTGATTGTTGTGTAAATAGAGAGTGGTGATTGATTAAATTTCTGGTTTTTTCATCAATAAGGACTCATTACTCATTACTTTACTTTATTGCATTCCATAATTACATTGGTAAGGTGTTAAATATAAGGGTAGAAGAATCAATTAAAACTTTGCTGTGGCCCAACAGGGACCCTGTTGGGCACAGCAAAGTTTTCATTAGGAGAGAGGAGGAAGAGAGCTTTTTATAAGAATAAAACTAAGAGTTAACTATATCCTATGCTCCAATAAATAATTAATTCATGTATTTTGTTTTTATATGTATTTAAAGTTACGTAATGTATTGCTTTAGATGGACTTAGTTGTTTAGGGATAAAGTCTCTCAACTTTCTGTTTCAGTAAGGTCAAACTGTCGTTCAAAAAAGTACCAGTGTGACAAAGTTCTAATGCGCCATCGCGTTGGTTGCCACTACATGAAAAAATTCGAATGCGATTTTGAGCTGTGACATTTTTGTTATCGGTTCACTAAACTATGAACTGGGATTTTTTTTACCAGTTTCTATACCAAATCTATAATACCAAGTGTTTTGGATGTGTCGGATGTTTGGATAGTTTTATGTAGCTAAAAAATTTTGGTGCTTCTTTATTAAATATTTTGGGACGGTTTGTTTAATTTGCATACCGTCATTGAAGTGTCAGTATTTATAGCTTAACAAACTTTATTAATATACGTTTCACTTGATTGTTTTAGAGTGTCGTTGTTTTCCTTCTTAACGTTATTATACTCCCAAAAAAGAGATACCGTTCATATTATTTCATATCATCACATTATTTATTATTAACAACATAAATATATACGATGAAATTGAACGGATAAACGACTTCAAAAATAATGTTTTGAGGTTCTCATTTCGATTGTATTTTTAACAGACGAAAAAAAGGAGGTTCTCAATTCGACCGTATACATATTTTGATTGGGTGTATATATACATATATAAATATGTGTATATACACATATTTATATCCTCGCCACTCGTGAACTGATTTCAATCATTCTTGTTTTAATTGAATTTGTAGTACTCGAGGTTGGTCCCGTTTAAATGTGAAAAAAAAATTAAACCTTACTTTACAAATTTAAAAATTTACTTAAATATACTTTTTATAATTATAAGAGATTATAGAGGTGCATTGAAGTCGGTAATACTTTTTATTAACGTTAATTATATTCTATCTAATATATAATATATCTATCTAATATCTTTAAACGAGCAATTCTTTTATATAATATGTATATATATATACTACACGGATAGCGCATGGTTTAAGTGGTCGCCACTACGCCGAGTGTTCGAATCCCACACGGGACAAAAATTTGTGTGATCCACAAATAGTTGTCCCGAGTCTGGGTGTCCTTTGTGTCCGTTGTTTGAATGTTTGTGAAGCCCCTCGCGACACAGGAATATTCCTAATGCGGGAGTTGTCTTTTTATAAGATAATAAAATATATATATAATCTGAATCTCGGAAACGGCTTCAACGATTTTCATGAAATTTTGTATACAGATACAGCTTTGCATTTTAAGTACACCTGCATAGTTGTATTATAAAAATTACGATTTTACAAAAAGCTAACGAGCGAAGCTCGGTCTCCTAAGTACTTATTTTAGAGAGTCATTATTTAACGCGATTAATTTTAGGTGTTGTCTTTACTTGCATCAGCTTCACCATCATAGATTTTCTGAACACATAAAATTTTATTATATGAATTCTTTTCATATTATTAAATTTATTTATTTATTTATTTACTAACTTGTTTGTGTTTTGTTTAATTACATACAATAAACAAGTTTTGTCTAACCTGATCGGATTTGAAACCTCAAAAACTTTCTTCAAGCTGAGTCTTAGATCAATGAAGATTGGGCCCGCTCTGGCAATTTAAACGATCTCCAGTTTCACTTTCAGAAGAAACTTATCTGATTCGGTAATCCAATCTTTTAAGTCTTTTCTACCTGCAACAACACGTTCTCTGTACATACATAATCATGTAAGATAACCTAACAGTATGTACTTACTTGTCCTAATGCAATGTGTCGTCTGAAAGCAATTTGCTACGCCGCATGCGGTCTTTCTTTCATTACTAGCACCCATCTGGGGTCCTTAGCAAAGTTGCTAGTACGATTTCAAACAAAAAACATCTTTATTCTGAAGTCGTTAGAGTCTAAGTTACATAAGTATTTTTGTGCTTTAAGATGTTTTTGTTTCAGTTGGAAGACGGTTAGTTTGAAAAGGGTCTGCTATGTTTTTAAAGTGAATTATTTTAAAGGAAGGAATACTTTATCGACATGTAGAGGGGGTGAAGTATTATGACGCTTCAGTTAATATAAAGCCGGCTTATGTTTGGTACAATAATTTCTTTGCAATAACGGCATCGTAAAAATCTGTACACGTGGATTGTACATAGTTTTTGTTTTATGTGGAATGGAGTTTCGGACATAAACTAAAGACTAAGCCATAAATAGTCGTTGTTCTTACATGTACAAGTATGTATAGACCGTAGTGATAAACTTAAAAAATAATAAAATATTATACCCACGCTTTTATCCGCTTTTCTTCTTGACCCTTAATTTATAAAAAAACCGGACAAGCGTACCTTGCGCACCGAGGGTTCCGTATATACTTATATTTATATAGTTCGTCCGTCTCCGGATTTCTCGAAGAACGCCAAATTAAATTTTGCGTTCTAAAATACTTTCTCATACATCTATGTACTTCACAGTCAATTTTCTAAGCGCAAAATATAAGTTTGTAATCGCATTTTTTTTGTATGATGTAGCAGTAAATTAAAACTTTCAGATTTTTTCTTTTGCTTGTGCTCTAAGATCTTGCTTCTTACCAATTTAAATGATTCTATGTAGTACCTGCTATATGTTAAAATTGCTTAAAGTATAAAGCTCCAATGGCCGTGTCTTTTCCGTGTCCGCAGACGATTTTTCATCTAGTATTTCGTAAAATGACACTACTAAATACAAGGAGTCAGTAATATTTGGGATTAGCTTTCGACGAAACATTAATATGTTTTGATTGCCGTCTATAAGACTACTACGTACATTAAATCCATGGAAGAGAAAAGAATCATCAAAATGTGTTTTTAAGGGATCTGTTCTTAACGCATGATGTTCCCAAAAAAATTGTATTGAATTGATTATTCTTCTTTTATGAAGTAGGTAAAAAAGAGCAAATTAGTCAATTTCGTATACTTTTACTGTATAAATGAAATTTAATTTGACAACTTTTAGCCATGTTTCATGAAAATTTGTTCAGCTATTTTGAAAATTTATTTTGGATTGTTTCTCTAAAATTAAATTATGTTTTGCTTATTAAGCGGCGTTAACAGGAACCCGACATATGATAATGCCGTCAACGTGTTTTAATTAAGATCCAGTGATTGACATTGGTTGGATTAGATACTTCCAGCTGTTTTTAATTAATGCCTTACTGCTAATTAGCTTATCATTAAGCTGTTAATATAATTACTACTCATATACTAGTTGGTGAGTACGTAGTTTCTTTTTTTTAATAACACCGAGTGGCAAACCAGCATACGACCTACCTGATGAAAAGCAGTCTACGTAATCTAGTATGCAACACCAAGGGTATCTCAACTCACTTCTGATCATGATCCTGTCAATCCTGTCAATGAAGATTTCTATACTAAAGCCGTTTTACTTGACTACGTGGGAGAGCCATGCTTCGGCAGGTATGGGCCGGCTCGACTCTGCTCGATACCACGGTTTCACAGAAAACCGGCAGTGAAACAATTTTACCATCAGGTTGCCCGTCTGCTCGTTTGCCCACTATACCATAAAAAAAATGAACGACATTATAATTACGCAAGTGATGTTAGCAACAATCTCACTACTATTGATATAAACTATCAAAAATACTAAATAACGGTAACTGCTATGTTGTTCGTATCTCAGTCAGTACTGGAGTGATCGTTATCAACTTATAATGCATGCCTAACCTTTTTTAAAACCCCACTATTGTCAGGCTGACCAATGACGTAGCGCTACCGGTATAACTAGTCATAATAATGTCTATTAACTAATTTTTATTAAAAAGTGAACAATTTTATTATCTACTAGCAGCGCCACGCGGTTTTACCCGCGTAAGTCCCGACCCCGTGGGAATAACGGGATAAAAAGTAGCCTATGCGTTAATCTCCAGCTATCTACATACAAGTTTCATCGCAATCGGTTTAGTGGTTTTTACGTGAAAGAGTAACAAACATCCATCCATCCATACATCCATCTATCCAAACTTTCACATTTATAATATTAGTGGGATTAGTGGGATTATAGTTTGCTCCTATTTTTTAATAACATAAATACTAGTTTTTAAAGTGGCGACAAAATACTTATTCATTTTGACGAAATATTTATTCAGGTATGCTAAAACTAAAATTCTACGAAATAAATATCATCATCGAGTTCCAAATATGTTCAGGTTACCAGATGTCGCTTAATATTGGTTTGTGATGATAATATCTCCACCTTCCCTTTCGTCAGTATCTTTATAATTATCTCTCCAAGCTCAGGATTAGATCGTGTGGTTGGAGAGATTTGATTTTAATTACCTCTGCCAGGTATCAATGTCAGTTCTTCATTCAATATGGCATCAACATAGAGGTAAGACAAAAACCTTAATTAATCTAGATAAAATGGTCACGTTAGATAATAAACTTGATATAAAAGATTATGGAAATACTTTACTTGCCCCCTATTAGATCCCTCGATTTAGTAGATTTGTATTACTGAAAGATTTTGTAAAATAGATGAATTCCGATTTCGAAAATTTTAAAGCATGTAAAATAATTCTTCATTTTGGTCCCAAAGTCTAAAGTGTTACTTTGGGACCAAATTGAAGTATTATTTTAAACTTTTCTTCTATGTTTCAAACAGATTAGCAATGGAAGTGATAGAACCTCAAAACATACGGCCACTTTTATTCTCAACCCATTTTGCAAATTTGTAAATTCCGGTATCTATATCATATCATATTAATCAATACATTATAAAACAGAGCCTCCGTCGCGTCTGTCTGTTCACGATGAACTGAAACACTACTAAACGGATTTTCATGCGGTTTTCATCAAAAGACAGTGATTTATGAAGAAGATTTAGGTGTATAATTTGTTAAAGTTTTGTGTAAATTGGTTGAAATACTCGATAATAGTCTCTACTACTCGTGCGAAGCCGGGGCGGGTTGCTAGTTACTTATTAAAGTGGTAACAGGAAAGGTTTGTTACTATTGGTTGCTTTTGAAGTTCGTAAAAATTCTATTTTAGTGAATCTGTATTTCCATATCCCTATTTGTCTACATTGTCACAGGTCAAGAACATCCAAAACAGCAGGACAAAATGGATGAAAACGGGTCACCATAGATAAAAAACATTGTGTTCAACGTAATTCCAAAAAAACAGTTAACCCACACCACAGAATAATAGGTTGTTGATAGATATAACTCAAATCGTTAGACCATAAGAGAAGTGGGATCAACACGGAGTAAAAATATGTAGGGATTGAATCTAGAGACAGATAATATTGGATGTATACAGGTTCTACTAAAATGTGGTACCTACGAATCAAAACATTACCATTCTAACCTTTAAAACACTTTATTCATTACCTCGCGCGAGCAATACCAAACCCAATATACGCTTTCAATACACGAACATTGGCGTGTACGATATAGGCACATCATAGGTGCCTTAATTATCACTAAATCCCCTATTCATGACGTCAAGCCTTCCGAAGGCACGGTTTACAGTGAACGACATTGATTGCTGAGCCTCTGTGGTGTTTTCAATTAGGCCTTTTCAATCAGCGTTTGAAGTAAAAACATACACGGCGTTATTTAGCTTCTTTTGAAGAATTTATGTTGGCAGTAATTACTTCGTAAATAGTGAGTGTGGGTTCTTTAGAGTAATGGCGTCTATAGTGATATGTTGATGTGATTAAGAGGGATTACCATTGAGGGATCATGGCCGTGTTTGAGTTAATTTGGGACAACCAATAAAACTTTTTGGTAACTTTATTGTGAGTTAGTCAATAGCTCGGAGATGGAGTGTAAAAAAATGAGTTAATCTGTGATTTGAAGAGTATGTAAAGCAGCCGACTGCTTTCTCTTTAACAAGATCAAACTTTTACAATGCTATTCTATAGGTTCTAAAATATTGACTAATGAGTCCATTAATGATATTTTTTTAATAGATCGCTGATGAAAAAAACTGAATATCAGTCCGAACAGTTGTAATCAGTTTGTTGTAGAATATAATATATTACAAGGTTCATTACAGAATCTATGCGTCCTATTCAACTTTTGTTTTTTTTCGAGATTTCCTCACATAATAGTCGCATACATATTGCTGATATAAGGTAACCAAATATAAGAAAAATACAATCAAGGTCCAAACTTAATCCCGGAACGAAATACCGAAAAACACGCCATTGAATTCGACGAAAACTCACCCAAAGTAAGTAGGTGCCTAACCACACAGCTACATGGAGAAAAATCGCACTCAGAACCTATTGTAGTGTAGCGTTCGGGGTCGTCGAGCCCTGCTCGATAATTCCCTGTCACCGATCCATTGTGGCCTGCCCGAAAGGGTTTTTGCCCGGTATTCGGACCGAAGTTCAACGTTTCCCGGGTAAATTGAAATTCGATATTTTGAGTTCACTATGTGTATGATTATAGGGTACCTAAAATTTGTAGGTTATAAAGGTGAACACTTTTGGGAAATGAGTCACTTGGGAAAATGTAATTTAAATAGATTTTTTCATTTTATTTAGTAAGAAAACAAGCAAATATACTACTTAAGTGATGGTAGGCAGTTACCGTAATGACCAATAGTAACACCTAAATAGCTCGCTAATTACCAACTCTGTTTAAATCTTACAACATATGTTTTTTTTTTCTAATCCGACTGACACCGCTGCAATAACACCTATATTCTAAAGTTAAAAACATTAACCTACGGAAGTACCAAGCATGACGAGACACGATATCTCAGGAAACTAAAGAGCGTTTATGAATCTGATAGTTATTTGAATCTTTTATTATACTGGTACAAATTCACAAAACACAACAGATCAGTATTTTTTTTAATGGGATAGGGGCAAACTAGCAGATGGGTCACCTTATGGTTAGTGACTACCACCGCCCAAGGGTACTAGCAACTCAAGAGTCACAAGTGCGTTGCCGGCCTTTAAGGTGGGAGTAGGGGAAGGGATGGAGGGGGGGGGGGAAGTGAAAAGAGGGGGAGTGGGAAGGGTTACAGCCTCCGGTAACCTCACTCACTCAGCGAAACACAACACAAGCATTGCTTTACTTTCATTGGTTTTCTGTGAGGCCGTGGTATCACTCCGGCCCATACGTGCCGAAGCATGGTTCTCCCACTAGAAAATCGTTACGTAATCCTTACTATGTTTATAAATGAAAAAGTGAGATTTTTTCTTGTTTTAATACGCTTTTAGGCCCTAACAGCCTAAGCAAATAAAGATATTATTATTGTTACTATTATTATTATTAACTAATTATCCAATCTTCATGAAGTTTTGCATACACGTTAACAGTGTTACAGAGAAGCGCATAGGGTATTATTCATCCCAAAAAATTGTACTGTTCCCGAGGGATAAAACTTTTACATGAGCAAAGCCGCGATTTTTCCTTGGAAATCTTAAGGCCCCCGCTCCATTGACGTACCAGGTTATGGTTTTGCCTGAAGTCACATTTCTACCAGACCAGACCATTTCTAAATCTACAATCAGGGATCATATCACCTTCTTACTACTGTCTCCAATGTACCCTCTCGTAAGCAGAGGAGAACGCTCAGAAACGCTTAGGCTACCGTGGTTAAAAGGAAACAACGTCTTGCCCAAAGAATATTTATGTCACCGCAAGTATTCATTAATTTGGCCACATTCATTATTTTTATTTATAAAGTATTTAATGAATGCCAACGTTACAAAGGTTTATGTTACACAACTACTCAAACAGGTACATTCATATAAGGAAAGTAGTCACTAGATAATACACGAAGAGCTGGCTAAAAAGGAACTCCGATAAATAGAAGTGAAATAAAGTAAGCTTTCGTAAAAACAGGACAAATAATCTCAGAAAACACAGTCGAACAAAATCAGAGTTCGCTTAGTTTTTCCATTACAAGTTGAACACGCGACCGAAGGATTACATTGCAATATTCTATTTTTTTCATCGACTTTTATTTTGTTTGTTCTAGATATTTTCGTTAGCCAGTCGTCCATGTTTCGTCTTTGTCATGTTCATGAGTTTACAAATCCAGCCCAACATTTTTATCAAAATAAATAAATAACACTTACTCGAAATACTTGTTGTGAAGCAAATACCTTCTACTAGATCCTGTCTAAATTATGTCCAAACCCCCCTTTTTCTGACTATGTAATCTTTCAGACAATCTATTTTTGAAGTGAAAACTTCTTTAGGCACGTTTGTTCATTTTTACCTATGGAGAAAAAGCACTGAACTCGTGACCGTCACGCTAATAATACATATATAGATCCACTAGAGGGCGCTAATCTAAACATTGAGTTCTGTCAGCTCCTTATTAATTAATGTCATCAACCTGCTAATGTGACGTTTTAAGTTCGTCGTTTCGTTTAAGTTTTCACTTCTTTCGGCAGTCGATTGAGTGTCAATTTTTTTTTTCGTCGCAGGCAACGACAGCGAAGGCTTCGATTAAAACACAGTTTGCTTACTTACATTTTCCGCAACACTACTGCACTAGTAGTTCATATATTATATTATTATTACTAGAGATCGGATAATCAGATGCATATTTACCTAAAGTTATTTTTTGGATAACAAATTATGGAAGCGGCTTCTAAGTATATTTTTATTTACGAATGCAGTTGTATTGTCGCGTCGCTACTTGCACACAAGCAAGTATAATTTGCCGTCTCACTCGCACTCTTACAAAATGCTTACATTTCCTGGGGTTTAATAGGCCCGATTTGACACTTGTTACAACGTAATAAGGTGGTTTTTGCTTCGTCAAAAATCACTGACAATAAAAGTAGGGAAAAGCAACCATTATACGTTGTAACAGAGCAAGTGTCATTTGTGTTAAACTGGGGTTTATTACATCTCACGGAGTATAGGTATACTTAAATTTGAATTTCCTGGAATCGCCTGATTCTTTCGATAAAAAAGTGCTTTCCATAATAGCCAACATCTCAACTTTAGGTAAATATGCATCCGCATTTCCGATCTCTAATTATTACACAGGCATGTTTAACTTACATGAAGCTATAGAATGACACAGTATTGTATTATCACTAAGTATTACAAAACAAAGTCCCCCATCGCCTTTGTCTGTCTGTCTGTTCGCGATAAACTCAAAAACTATTAATCGGATTTTTATGTGGTGAAAACCACGAAACACACACAAACAACACAAGTGGTGGAGCGCCAATATATTTATAAAATGCATACATAATCGCACCATAATATATTTCGTTATATTATAAATTTCATAGTCTTTATAGTAAACCACATTCTGTTTGTCGAATGCAATTAGTGCTGGTACTGCTGTAATATTGCCAATGTACTCGACGATCTTAAGAGATGGCGTTAGCAGTCTTCAAATAATGTAAACGCGCTGCACCTGATTGGTGCAAGAAAAAAACGGATATACCCTGCTCTCATCGCTTTTCGCTAAGAAGACGCCTTTAATATAAAAATTTTGTTCCGCCACGGACATCAGTTATATTTCTCGTGAAAAGAAGCTGATTTTCCGTTAGTCCTATAGCCGTGTAGTGTTTGGACTCGCTTGTAACCTTTACAAGGTGTATGTGGAGTGCTCCAGTCTACGATCGTGACCGGCCGGTCAATACCTTGCAAGAGACCGTAGAAACCTCGCCGCTGCTCGCTGCCTTCTGGAGGATCGGGACTTGGTCGGTGTTGCAGGTTAGTGCTGGCATGATTGTTTTGATCGATAGAAGTGGTTTACTTCCCTACACCTCGTACGCTAACTGTTGAGCAATCACACCCTGGTCGGGCTATTTACACGCCTGACCATATAATTTGGTCCTTACGAGTACGGATAGGCCAGGGATTCACGTAAATATTGGTGAATTTACTTTTCTATTCATATCATAAAAAAGATTCACGTAATTCTAGTGAATTCTTGACGCCATTTTTCCTCGCTCACAGATTTACGTAAAATTGGTAAATTCTGTGTTTAAAACGCACGAGAACTACGTAATTATTGGTAGACTCGTATTTAAATATAATTAATTGTTAGATTTGGTGAATTACGTATTAATTGGTAATAATATCCATTATACTCAATTTAGTTGAACTTATTTATACCTACCCACTTATTAACCGCTCCACCACTGTACTTTACGCTAAGTCATTTTAGGATTTAAATTTAACTTGTGTTTTTACACTAACTAGGTAGATATACCTATCACTTTGTAGTTGTATTGTGATATTATTTTATAAACATGACGGAAAGCGAATCAAGCCGCGAAGTCATGTTGGTTATGTTGAATCAAAAGAAAGAATTATTATTTCAACGTATTAATCGTATGTACACATCGTCGAAAGGTATAATTTCTTTCGATTCATCAACGCGAGCTAACGAGAATTTTCTGGCTGAAACGGAGATAATAGATGAGTTACGCGATAAATTTGAGTCCATTGTTGATAAAATAAATAATATAAATTTGTTATCAAAGATTACGGTCAATCCCGAGTATTCTTGCCTCGATTCATTTGATGATTTATACTCGAGAGTTAAACGCGTTAGAAATAAAATATTAACCACTTCTAAGGTGCGTTCACTCGAGACCAGTAGCTCGATCAAGTCCGTAGTGAAATTAGAACCTTTAGTAATTCCGAGTTTTGACGGACGCCCTGAAAACTGGAATACCTTCTATCAGTCTTTTAAAGCTAATATTCATTTGAATCAACAGCTTTCTGACTCGCAACGTGTACAGTATCTAATTTCTAAACTCACCCACGACGCACTAAAATTCACTTCCGGTATTATTCCGTCAGGTGAAACATATAAAATACTGTGGGATAGTTTGGTTAAGAAATACCACGACAAACGCTCATTAGGTACATATTATCTCAATAATATACTGGACTTAAAAACTTGCTCGCACACTGCGAACGCTCTTGATACCTTTGTTAGTAAATACTCCGCTTCGATTTCAGCTCTAAAAGAATTAGGCATAACAGATCTAACTGATTTTATTTTTCTTCAATGCGCTTTGAGAAGGATGGATCCTCAAACCATCCAAGCCTTTGAACTTTCGATTCGGGATGTGGAAGTGCCTACGACACAACAGCTTATCGCTTTTATACAAGATCAGGCTAAGATTTTGGAGCGCTCAAACCCGCGAAATTCGTCATATACGAAACCCGCTGCTGTTGTTACGTCGCCCTCACGCGACCGGCGCGTTCATCACACCTCCAAATCTTTTGTCGCCAGTGAGTCCGCTAATAATGCAAATACTCTCACATATTCGGCGCCCGCAGCAGTTACCGCGAATTGTTGTTTGTGTAGTGGTAACCATCGACATTTATATGATTGCGCTCAGTTTAAAAATATGCGAGACGCAAGGGCTAGATATGAGTTTATTAAATCGAAGTACGGTTGCGTTAATTGTTTAAGCACTTTACATAAACTTCCGGATTGTAAGAGTACGTCAGTCTGTTTCTGTAATAAAAGACACCATAGGTTATTGCATTTTGATAGTAATAATTCGCAATCGCATGCGGCTATGGTAAATACCGCCGTCGCGTACTCGCCGCCGCCCGCTCATCGAGCGACCGTTACTTCGCCCGCGCCTTCTCATCGCGCTCACACGACTTCGTCATGCATTCGAGCGCCCCCGCTTGCTACAGAACCAGTTACACATACACAGTCTTACACTTCTTGTCATAAGGGTGATATACTTTTGTCAACCGCTCAGGTATACGCGCGCTCTAAGGGTAGCGCTGGTATCAAATCTGTAGTTAGGTGTTTGATAGATAATGGCTCGCAGAATAATCTAATAACATCTGCTTGTTCTAGTTTATTAAATTTACCGATAATACCGTTGAATAATTCCTATGTTAAAGGTGTTGGTTCCGCTTTAAGTCCGATAATCGGTTATGTTCATTTAGACATTGAATCCCGTATTTATCCGGATCAGAAATACACAATACATGCGCTTGTTGTAGAATGCATTACGGATCAATTGCCTTCGAAATTTATCGATTGTGATCGCGACCTAGATTTTCGTAACCTTCCGCTCGCTGACTTAAGCTGGAATATTCCGGGCAATATTGATTTATTGTTAGGTGCCCAGCTATTCCCATTTATATACTTAGGAAATATGGTCGAGTGTGGGCCGCGCGCACCGTGTGCTTTATCTACAATATTTGGTTACGTACTTATGGGAGATTACCCGCGTAAACATATTTTACCTACTGCCGCGTCTTTTTCTGCGTTAGCGCTTAATGATATAGTGCAAAAGTTCTGGGAACTTGAAGAAGTACCCATGAAACGCTTGTTGTCACCAGAGGAGACAGATTGCGAAAATATTTTCACGGCTACCGTGACCCGTGACGACGTAAGTCGTTATACAGTTGCATTACCGTTCTGTAGGGACCCTTCGGAATTAGGTAATTCGCACGCTACCGCTTATCGCCGTTTCGTTTTACTCGAGCGTAAGCTCCGTCAGGCACCGATAGTGCGCGAAAATTATAACAAGGTTATTCAGGATTATATTGATAACAATTACCTCAGTCCTGTTAAAGAATCTGAGCTGTCCTCTGATGGTTATTATATACCGCATCACGCAGTAGTCAGACCTGATAAACCGATGCCGCGCATCGTATTGGACGCGAGTGCTAAAACGCATACAGGACTTTCGCTTAACGATATATTACATATTGGACCCAATTTACAGGCCGATCTGTTTTTATTATTGTTAGGTTTTAGATTATTTCCTATTGCAATGAACGCTGATATAAAACAATATTATTTACGGATTGGTGTACCAGTAGACCAACATAAATACCTACGCATTTTATTTAGATTCAACGAATCGGAAAAAATTCGAACTTATGCCTTTAATAGGCAACCTTTCGGTCTCAAGTCAAGCCCTTACATAGCTATGCGCACTGTGCGACAGCTGGCTACTGACATGAGTCCGCTCTATCCTGATGCCGCGAAAGTGGCAGAGACCTGTCTGTATATGGACGATTTGGTTCTTTCTATTGCAAATGAGGATACTGCCACGCAATTAGCTCACAACTTGATTAAGTTTTTCAAATCGGGTGACTTTGACTTAGTGAAGTGGTCTAGCAATTCACCAGTGCTACTTGACTCGCTTCCCGACACGCACCGCAAGTCGCTTGATTTTGATGTTGACAATAATGTCTCTAAGGTCTTAGGTCTCTCATGGGAACCATGTGAAGATAATTTTCATTTCACATGCGCCGCAATTAATGAAAGGTGCACCAAGAGAAACATACTCTCGATGGTTGCACGACTATTTGACGTGCTCGGATTGGTCGCGCCTGTGATTCTCTATGCCAAGTTGTTAATTAAGGAACTGTGGCTCAGCAAGTGTGATTGAGACGATCCTGCACCGGAGCACATACGCACCCGTTTTTTCGCTCTTGCGCAAGAACTTCAAATGCTTGACACTTTAAGGATTCCACGTCATGTAGGCGTCGAAGTTGGTTGTGAATTACGTCTTGTTGCTTTTTGTGATGCTAGCATGAATGGTCTGGGATGTGTCATTTATGCCCATTGTACCTACCCGTCTGGCATTCAAACTCGCATTCTTTGCGCTAAATCAAAGGTTTCGCCAACAAAAATCACTACGCTCGCTCGCTTAGAATTATGCGGTATTTTACTTATGTCAAAATTAATAAAAACTGTGCGAGACACATATGCAACACGTATGACCATTGCCGGGATATACTCATTTTCTGATTCCACTATTGCTTTATCATGGGTTCATTCTTCACCACATCGTTGGTCAGTTTTCGTCGGTAATCGCGTCGCTCAGTGCCAAGAAAACTTGGACTCTAAACATTTTTATCATATTGCCGGAGCTAGTAATCCAAGTGATTGTCTTTCGCGTGGTATGCTTCCATCGCAACTTTTGACCCACGATTTGTGGTGGAAAGGTCCTCCGTGGATTCGCAGCTCATCTGAGAAGTGGCCGATTAAGCCATTCTCGCTTAATAATTGCTCTGTCTTGCCTGAACTCAAGGCAAATGTGTTGGCTGCCATTACTCACACAGAGCCGCCGTTGCTGTGTACGTTAGCACAACGTGTTTCTTCTTGGGTAAAGTTGCTACGTATCACCGCATATGTATTAAAATTCGCAAGACCTAAAGTTAAGGTCGAACCTCGTTCTATAGCAGGGTTGACAAGTGCTGAGAATGCGTTAATTCTCGCCGTTCAATCTGTGCACTTCTGTGAAGATATCAAATTGATCAAGGCTGATAAATTCCCTTCAAAAAAGCTGCAAAGCCTCTTCGTCTTCTTAGACAAACAAGGGATTTTACGCATTGGAGGAAGACTTTCTGGATCAATGCTTCCTTTCGAAGCTAAACATCCGGTTCTTCTCCCTAAACGCGATCATGTCGTTGACTTAATAATACAGCATTTTCATGTTGTTAATTGTCACACCGGACCTGGACTTCTTATGTCTATTATACGACAACGCTACTGGATCTTGGATGCCAGGACTGTTATCAGGTCCAAGTTGCGAAAGTGCAACACTTGCTTTAAATGCAACCCAACGCATCCAACGCCTATAATGGCTGATCTTCCTGATTACCGTGTTTCAGAGGCCAAGGCATTTTGTCACACTGGTGTAGATTACGCTGGTCCGATAAGGACAATCCTTTCTCGCCGCAGAGGTCAACATGCGCAAAAGGCGTACATCGTTCTTTTTGTTTGCATGGTCACACGTAGTCTACATATTGAAGTGACCAGTGATTTAACTACTGAAAACTTTCTAGCCGCTTTTAAACGCTTTATTTCCCGTCGAGGACCAGTTTCATGTCTCTTTTCCGATAATGGATCTACTTTCATCGGTGCGAAGGCACATTTAGATGAGCTGTATAGTTTTTTATTGAACTCTAGCTTCAAAAACGCGCTGTCGAATGAGTTGCTCTCTCGACGCATAGAGTGGAAGATGATTCCCCCAAGATCACCAAATTTTGGTGGGATGTGGGAAGGGAATATAAAGAGCATGAAAACGCATTTATATAGAGTAATAGGAAGTCAGTTACTTACATACGAAGAACTGCAAACTGTTCTTACTCAGATAGAGTGTATTCTTAACTCTCGTCCATTGAGCGTATTATCGTCAGACCCTTATCCTGAGGTGTTAACTCCCGCGCATTTTTTGATGTCTACTCCGTTGCAATATTTACCCGCTGCTGATTTGTCAGATCAACGATTGAGTCTGTTAGAACGTAAAAAGTTGTTAGATAGTATGGTCCAATCCTTTTGGAAGAAATGGCACTTAGAGTATTTGCACACGTTGCAAGTTAGGCAAAAATGGGCTACTCCCGACAAACCGGTAGAAATCGGAACTGTTGTTCTTCTTGAGCAGGAGAATTCTCCACCGTTGCATTGGCCGTTAGGAGTAATTACGGACGTGTTCAGAGGCTCTGATAACGTTGTACGCGTGGCGATAGTTAAAACGCAAACTGGAATTTACAAACGCGCTGTAACTAAATTATATCCTATTCCTACACAATAAATTCAACTTAGTTTAAACCTTATTTTTTAGTTTAGGCCGCTATATTTATCATATTTATTATTTAATCGCATAATGCATGTGTTACTCTCAGTCAGTTAGAAAATTCGCGTGTTTTGAAACATCTTGTGATGTTCCAAGGCGGGGTGCATGGTGGAGCGCCAATATATTTATAAAATGCATACATAATCGCACCATAATATATTTCGTTATATTATAAATTTCATAGTCTTTATAGTAAACCACATTCTGTTTGTCGAATGCAATTAGTGCTGGTACTGCTGTAATATTGCCAATGTACTCGACGATCTCAAGAGATGGCGTTAGCAGTCTTCAAATAATGTAAACGCGCTGCACCTGATTGGTGCAAGAAAAAAACCGATATACCCTGCTCTCATCGCTTTTCGCTAAGAAGACGCCTTTAATATAAAAATTTTGTTCCGCCACGGACATCAGTTATATTTCTCGTGAAAAGAAGCTGATTTTCCGTTAGTCCTATAGCCGTGTAGTGTTTGGACTCGCTTGTAACCTTTACAAGGTGTATGTGGAGTGCTCCAGTCTACGATCGCGACCGGCCGGTCAATACCTTGCAAGAGACCGTAGAAACCTCGACGCTGCTCGCTGCCTTCTGGAGGATCGGGACTTGGTCGGTGTTGCAGGTTAGTGCTGGCATGATTGTTTTGATCGATAGAAGTGGTTTACTTCCCTACACCTCGTACGCTAACTGTTGAGCAATCACACCCTGGTCGGGCTATTTACACGCCTGACCAACAAGCACACACAAAAAACGAAAAAATAAACTACTAAACTACAAAACGGATTGCCGTTTAGTAGTTTAGTAGTTTTTTTTTCGTTTTCACCAATAGATAGAGCGATTCATGAGGAAAGTTTAGGTATATAATTTGTTAAGGTCTTATTTAATTGGTTGAAATATGATGATTAGTGTTGAAGATGTCTCAGCTACCCGTGCGAAGCCGCGGCGGGTTGCTAGTACACACTAAGACATCCTCATCCTAACTTAATATTACAAATGTAATGCTACAAAATATTAAAGTGAGTTTGTTTGTTTATTACGCTTTTACACCTTAAATACTCAACCGAACATAATGAAATATTGCATACAATTTGACAGGGGTACAGAAAGAGAGATAGGATACGTTTAATCCAAAACAAATAATACTGTTCCCGAGAGAAAATGGAAACTATTACACGAGCGATAAGCTAGTTTATTTTTTTTTCTCTATATCTATATATCCGTATAATCACATATACGTATACTGTGGTATAATCATGTGACGATAATTGTTCACCACATTAGTATCACCCGTGCGCAACCGGGGCGGGTCGCTAGTTACATATAAAATAAAAGTCGCTTCATTTATTTATTTAAAACTTCATGCATGTTTGTACAAAGGCGGACTTAATGCCCAAGGCATTCTCCACCAGTCAACCTTAGGGTGATGTAGAAATGTTATACGGTAGGTGCAAGGATGTGTCGTATGATCCATTTAAAGTTATTTATATATAGAAGTTAAAATAATCAATACAAATTGAAATACATATATAATATACGGGATATACACTATTACTTACATATGTATATGGAGGGGCTCGTGGCTAAGTGGTAACCGAGTAGGTTAACACATTACAAAGTTAAGTAATGCTAGCCAGGTCAGTCTAGGATGGGTGACCATTCTTAACACATTGAGACCCCTCCGTGCCTCGGAGAGCACGTTAAACCGTTGGTCCCGGGTGCCATACAAACATCTGTGGCATTCGTTACCGGTAGTTGGAGCCCTAAAAATCCGACAACCTGGTCTAACTACAAAACTTCGATATCGCCTAGTACTTAGGTTGTGGAGGTCTGATGGCAGCCGCTTCACGTAAAATATCAAAGTTCAGCCGTATCGTAGTTCGATTGAAAGCCGACCCCAACTTAGTTGGGAAAAGGCGCGGAGGATGATGACTTACATATGTATATAGAAACATAATATACGTCATTAATACATTATATATACACAAATCCATAATATGTACACATACATACATAATATACATATATATATAATATATAAAGATGCATAAACTATGAGTAGGTACTGCAGTACGGTGTCTTGTACTAGCGTTCAGTTTATTTTGCTAACTCGTTGAGGAGGAGATCGCGGACTTTCTTCTTAAATATAAAACGGTTTGTGGACATCCTGATTTCGACTGGGAGCGCATTCCAGAGAAGAACAGATTGTACGAAGAACGAAGAGTTGATGAAATCGGTGGAGTGAGGGGGCACAGGAGAAGTAGATTATTTGTTGATCGAAGATTTCGGTCGTGATTTGAGCACAAGAGCTGGAAGTAGGGAGCTAGGCAAGAGGGTGGGGATGGAGAATTAAGGACAGAAAAAAGAGAGGTCAGAGCTCGCAGTTTGCGGTGCTGGCGAATAGGAAGCCAATTTAATTGGGAATGTAAAGTAGACACATGGTCATACTTGCGAAGATTGAAAATGAATCGAATGCAGTTATTGAGAAGGCGGTCTAGCTTATTGAGGAGATCTGCATTCAGGTCGAAATAACACATAGTCGATTATTGGAACGTTACAGTTCTTCAAAACTGCGTTTGAAAGTATTCCACCAGGCGCACCCAACTTCAATGTTGTACTAACTTTTTATCCTTCGCGTTCCATGATATACTTAATTATGTATTTATATGGGAATTATATGGCGAAACAAAAATATGAAAAATATGGAAAATGTGCGGGTGGATGAAAAACCTTCTACCTCACGATCTCGACGACGGAAGCCGTGCACCACTGAGCCAGTCAGCCTGTGACCATGGCCAGTGCAACCTGGCCGAAAGGTCAGGTAATTCAGAGGTATGTAATACCTATTTCGTGATCGCGTTAATTCCCGTATAAATACATAATTAAGTATTTCAATGTTGTAATTCATGCAAATAAAGTGCCTGTTGGAGAACGTGGATGACGTTAAATTCTCCCTCCACAATTGAAGAAGCAATTGTGATAGCTGGAAACAATTCTATAAAAGAGATTGTTGCGTAGTAGGGATGCCCAAAAAGTATATTGTAACGATGTATCGTATTTTAGTCGCATGAGTTTAAATCGATATGCAAAAAAAAACCCCAGCCTGCAGCACTCCCACAGAGGTAGATTTCGTGATTTTTATTTTTTTTTTGAAAATCTGCCCCCCACTTCGGGGGATAATATAAACTTTTTATCTGGCGGTTGTTTTAGGGTTAAGGATCATAACTAGACCTCCAGTGAAGAAAGTTTTGAAAAACTCAACAAGTGGTACAAAACCAATAGTAGACTTTTCTTCGAAATCTACCTAAAACAGTGTATATCATTTCTATTGGTAATAAACTAGCAAACTTTGAAAAAAATAAACTAAAATTAAACTTGTACGATATTTTATAGATACTTGTACGTGTGTGATTGTACTGAATATATATGTTAATGAAGATGGGATTACGTTATTATTGAAGCAGAAAGGCTGTCTATAAATGATAAATATTGTAATGTATTAAATTTATCAAGGTACATAATTATGAAAAATGGTGGGTACAAAAAATTAAATCAGGTCAAACATATACGATTACAACAATTAAAACATTAATGAATACATTATACATATATTTTTAGTTAAATAGGATACTTTCCCACAAATTTAGTAATATGAACGTGATATGTACTCGGCTTCTGAAATAAATATATTTCAATAAAATTAAATGTGAAGAGCCAAGCTAACAAACCAAATCCTTCCATTCACCTATGATGCCATTTCCACAAATCTGAGTCATATACATATTATTATATTATGTCTGAATAATATAAAACTCGGCTTCCTGTAGGAGACTTAAAGCTGGAATCGTTTATCTATGGCCCTTTATGGGGCAAAATCTAGCCAGAGACTTTGACGACCCGCAATAGCGCAAATTTTGCGACGCCTGCAACAGATGATAGCCATCAGGATCATAAAAGGATACCGCATAGTTTTCCTTGGAGTGGCGACTCTCCTAATGCGACATTGCCATGGGACTTGGAGGCGAAAACCCTTGCATCACAGTATCAGTGGCTCAGAGAAGCGCAGGAGCAGGAGATGAGACCTATTCATTGTTAAATTAAGCCACAACGGTCCGAGCTCCGCCAGGTGCTCATGGCTGAATGCACTGAATGCACCAACTTTGATGTTGCTTGTACGTTAGTAGCTGGTCACCACCTATCGAGGTTTTAAGACTACCGAAGTTTCGGATAACTTTATTCAGTTGAAATCTAAAAGAACCACCTCCGTATTTAAATGGTACTCCAGTGGCTTTTCTTGCGTTTGGGAATACGCAAGAAAAGACAAATGTTTACAGCAGACACTATTATTCAGCCAGCCTCTAATGGACTGAAGAAAAATGAACCGACGACGTTTCCAAGTTAATTCAACTAAGTAGGCTCTCGATAAGGTCAAATACCGAGTTACGTTAGCATACATGTTTATGTATGAGTAGGGTGGTATGAAAAGAGAAAAAAGTATCTGCCTATGTGGTGGAGAAAATTGAATGTGAACGCTGAGATAAATTGACTGTGTTAAGGTTGACGGTTCAAGATTCTCTTCCAGTATTAAAAATATGCAGGTTATAAATACATGCATGTTAATAGTTAGTAGTAGCCCAGAACAGTCTCGAGTATTACAATGCCCTGATTAAAGAATCAGGGTATTGTAATACCCTGATTGACTGTTCTGGGCTTACTAAAGGTTTTAGTTGAATTTAAACTTTCTAGATCACACGTATACGGGAATGCCAACCAGTTAGTATTTCAAACGTAGTACATCATTATACAGCAAGACATGGCCTTCTAAACATGAACGAGCAAAGTGAGTCCCACCAGCATAACAAGGTAAAATTTTTTTAAGTACGTGATCTTGGTAGTACTCCAGAACTCCGTTCGGAGTACTTTGAATCAGAATGTATAAATAGATAGGATTTGGATCACGTACGAGTTTATTTTCATTAGTTCTACTGAACAGTTATACATAATGGGACGTCATGTATATGTATATTATTAGTCACATGAGAGTGGATTTCCAAAAAATACACTTAAGAAAAGAAACCAAATAAAGAAAGAAGAAAGAAACCTTAATTTCGCTCGAAATATGGTTACAAGTTGTTTGTGAAAAATCCTCAGAACATTTTGCCTTTTTTAGTTATGCGAATACTTATATTATACTTAAATTAATAATTTTTATTTACTTACTATTAAGTAACAGACCGACAGTAGTTATAATCACCATTGACGCTAAAGCCCATGTTACAATATTAAATTTGTCGCTTAAAACGTTTTTAACTGTAGTTTCGTTCACTGTATTGTAAGCTTCTTATTTATTACTAGCTGCACCCCGCAGTTTCACCCACTTAAGATCCGATGCTGTGGGAATATTAGGATAAAAAGCCTAGCCTATGTGTTAGCCTAGTAGTTTTAGCGTGAAAGAGAAACAAACATCCATACATCCATGTATACTCACAAACTTTCACGTTTATAATATTAGTAGGATATTCTATGTCCTATTATGTCTTATTAAATAAAAAGAATAAAGTATCTACTTGTCATCTATTTTTAATAGGTATTCTTCAAAAATTCATTAATGCTATAAAAGCATTTCTCAACAAGCCATAAATATAATCTAACTCTGAATTGCGATAGCGGCAGATCTCGTATCTTGCTAGAAATTTTATTAAATACTAGCAGTTCCAACGCGGCTTCGCTCGCGTGTACATATTTACTGGCCTGTTGGTCTAGTGGTAAGTGACCCTGACTGCTAAGCCAGAGGTCGTGGGTTCGATTCCCACCCAGGACAAATAATTGTGTGATGAGCACGATAATTTGTTCTGTGTCTGGGTGTAATTTATCTATAATATGTATGTATTTAGAAATATATAGGTATGTTTTTCAGCAGTCTGGTTACCATAGTACAGGCTCTGCTTAGTTTGGGATCAGACGGCCGTGTGTGAGATGTGTGGAGTTATTATTTATAAATTTTGCGCGGAACCCTAAATCTTTTTCCGAAATAAAAGTAGCTTAAGCTACTCCTTATAGCACCCGCAGCTATCTGCCAGTGAAAGTCCCAAATCCAGTGAAAGTACCAAAGAAATCGGTCTAACCGTTCGGGAGATAAACCGGCACAAAAGAAAGACAGACAAAAATTTTAAAAACTGATTTTTAGGCATAGGTATCGTGCAAATAATTGTATGAGCTTAAAAACCTATTATTTTGATATTACAAACAGACACTTACATTTTATTTATTTGTGTTGATTTGAATTTTTATGGGGTTACAGATGACTGTCTGGTTTTAATATATGGTACAATGGTAAAATATATTGTATAAAAACAATACGATCATCACTCGTAGTAACGTAGTAAAAATATCATTCATTTAGTATTTTCTGTAAATATCAAAAAATAAAGATAATTTAGTTATTACGAACTATTTCTACGCGCGTCTGCCTCTTATTTGGTTCTTTAAAATACTTTTCTTATCTTTCATGCCGTCTTGATTTCTTTATTTCATTTATGTTTCCTTATAGATATGTGAATATAAAAAAATCTCGTTATATCGAGTCACCAGCAGGAAAAAGTCAACTGAACTGCAAACATGAAAAATTATATTAATGAAACATAATGTTTTTTTTTTAAATAATCATACATTAGTCCAAGTCCAAGTAATTTTAATGTAAAACTCTTCATAATGTTGGTGTCTTCAAAACAAATAAAATCAAGGTATTTTTAACAGCTTATTCTATCGCCAACCGTAAGATATTTCCAAGTCAGGGGCAAAATCTTACTAGTATTATAAAGGTGAAGGTTTGTGAAAATTAATGGATGGATGAATGGATGTTTGTTACTCTTTCACGCAAAAATTCCTAAACGGATTTGAATAAAATTTGAAACACAGAACGATTACAGTCTGGAATAGCACATATGCTACTTTTTATCTCGTCAAAATGTACGGTATCCGTAGGATAAATTTCCTATAATTTAAAAGCGAACGAAGTCAACAAGACACAAACTGACATTCACGAACATTAAAAAAAGTTGCGTTAGTATGTAGGTACCAATGACATATAGGTACTATGATTTTCATCTCTTCTAAAATAGAAAATTACTTTACTACAGCACGGTTATGAAAAATACAATTTTGAGTAGTGACCATCCTTCTAAGTGGTTCTCGGAACTTTGAATAAATACACCACGACGTCATTGGGTTGTCGGTTGATTTGTTATAAAATGAGGGTTAATGGCGACCATACTGTTAATGCGAAATATTCGTTGCGTTGTTGTGTGTGAGCAACAGTAGAACGTAACTCTATTTATTGCGTAAAGCAAAATATTACGAATCGTAGAAACAGTATTTACTTATTGTCTTTTATTTTTTATGTATTTTATTTATTTACCTGTAGGTATTCATTTTATTGTATGTATTGACTTGAATTTGCCAAATTTCCTTCCTCTTTATATTAAAAGGATTTACTACTTGCCTTTAAAATATCTTCAGCAAAAAATAAATTCGATTGTAGGCAGGATCGTGCCACTTTTGATAAAGACAATCTGAATACTTCCAACGTGGTCGCAGACGCCGCCGCCACTCGCGGGTTGACTGGCATGGTGACACCAGACACCGCAAGACACTGCAAATCCCATACATAGGGGTACATAGGCGGGACATAGCACCTGTAATGGGGGCTATGTTCTTTCTACATAGACGAAGGGTCATCCGACCGGGCTGAGTGATCATGTCTGGCGAACCGCGGCTCAGCGGTTGATGTTAGGAAGTTTTTATATACTGCTCGGTGCGAGAACTTTCAATCGATGCAGGATCAGTAGATACTACGTAGTTTGGCTTGCCTTCGTTAGATGACGTAGAAGTATGTTTTTGCTCTGTGACTGGTGCCTTAGATTTCACCACTTGTGCAATTGAAAACTCAATTCATTTATTACTTGTAAGATGTAGCTTGACCAAATCTTTTACTCTAGTTTTAATTACTTAACTCCAAGTTTCCAATCCAAGTTACAATTCTTTGAAATGGTGAGGAATGTGTTGTGAAGTTATGTAGTTACAGTGAATGGTTCATATGGTTACTTTTAATGCCCTCTCCTTTCTCTTGACCCGTCAAGTCAGTTTCCTCGTATTTCGATTGTCATTCAATGATTCTTAATTCAGCAAAAAAATTATGGAGCACAGTATGACGTCTTCCGGAACGGTGAAGATGTTAATACATCTGCTGAACGAAAGCCCCAATTATGATTATATCTAAATATCTCCCTTCAAAATAGTGGTCACTTTTTAGTAGCTGACTGTAACCTTAATATTACTGATTCATGTAAAATCGAAATCGGTCAATCGACAAGTCAGTCCTAAATCAAGAATGGATGTCTATAGTAACGAGTATCGTCCACACTTATATCTCAGCAAAAACGTTCTGCGTTTGATATCCGTATAAAATTTGGGAACAAACGGTCGCATAGAAATCTCCAATTATCGTTTATCATGTCACTTGTTTTTACGATTCAATACTGATGATGGTAGGGTTGTCTTGAATCTGATTTGATGAAGCCGCTAAATTTTGTTCAAACAACGGGACTTGGATGAATATTTTTCTTTATTTCATCTTACAATATTAGCTTGGCAGAAATAAAATAATTCTTCTTTTATGCTACAATTCCAATTCACATGGAAGTATTGACATCTGCGTGAATCTCAGTAAGTGTTTTAGAACTTGTTTACTTCTATTGAGTCTGTGAAGTTGCTGTCGGATCTGCAATTGGTAACCTACTTCATTTGTCCCATGCTAAGCAATGCATTAAGAAAAAAACTACTCCAAAGTACTCCCGATTCCTATTATGAGAGTACGTGTACATTCGAAATAGTAGCGGATGGGGTCACCTAAGTCACTGAGCCAATTACAGAAATGTTGGTATTGTCATTTGTAATTGGATTTATTTAACCAATAAACTTTTACTAGACTAATAGTAAACTATTTTTTCTTTATATACCAGCTCTGTTGCTAAAATATTGAGTAAAATTAAAACCGCTACCTTTTTATTACCAAGATAACTAGTTTATCAAAACACATGATAAATCGATTAATTTTCTTCAAAACGATAGCTACAAGAATGTTCGTGAGTATACTTTGTGAAAAATATTTCTATAACATATATTAGTAAGGCATCTGATGCATCTTTTCAGCATGAGTCCCATAGATAAAAACGTTCTTCCTTTTGCGTTACTTACATATTATTATATAAATTTTTTTTGTATTTAAGACAACCTTTTACCTACAGCGTATCTGTCTACCTATATGTATAGTATCTATTGGATATAATTTTTTATTACAGCGCTATTGATAATAATAACTACTTTATTTCTCTCACAAATAACAATAGGTACACGTGGTTCAAACAGGTCATAAATACGTAGTTCATATGTAGTCTACATTGTGAGACCTGTGCCTGTTAAAGGTTTATGTACACCTGTATTACAAGTCAAGGAACTGCTTGAGTTTCATATATTGTATACTAATTAATCGAAGTTAAGTCGAAAACAAAATATTTCCGGGATCAACCGATCACAGTACTAGTGTTTATTTGAGAAGGGTTATCTAGTTTCTGACTATTATCTAATCGGGGACTATCGATATGTATTTTTTTATTCACATTGTTTTGATCAACTCCAAAAGTGTTACATAGAAACTAATATCTAATGAACAGTAATAAAGTCGAAGAAGCGTTCCGTTTGTCAACAATATTCAATAAAACACTTTACGAAAATATAAATATCACCTGTAGCTTTGATGAAATAGAGCACATAAGAGTACCCCAGGGAGAAATTTTTATCATATTTCCAAGCAAAATATCGAGTCAAAAACCGAGACTCCGGATTGTCACCGGTGGAGGGTGGAGGCAAATAATAGAACGGCATTAGAGCGAGAAATATCACGTAAAATATATTTTGTATCACCCTATGGCCTTACAACTGCACCGGTTCCAGTAGCTTGGTGTAATTTATAAGCTTGGAGATTTTAATATTTCACCTTCTATAATAATTTAAGTATATAAAGTACGTCGATTTTTACTGTAATGGTTCTCAAACCAAACCTCCTCATATTACTTTTTATCAACCTACAATAATACCAATATTCAGTTTATAAGGGAGAAAAGTTTAAAATATTCAAATGACATCAATCGTCCATTCTGATACATGCTTATGCACTACAGGTTTAAGTATCACTCGCCCATGACCAACTTTATCTCTTTTCCCAAACGCGCTCTAACAATCTTTCCCAACAGAATTAATACCTTATTTATAATGCAGTTAATCCTATTTAGTTGCGGTTTCCTAAAGGTTAGAAATTCGTGTTCAATCAGACTACTTACTTTGCTTCTACCTCAGTAATAATATTGATATTGTTGTCTGAATTACAATAATCCTTAAAGTTTAACACTTTCAACATCAAAAACGTTAAAATGTCGAATGACATTATCAATATTTTCTGTAAGACCGAATTAAAAACTCTAATACGTAACTAAAGGGAAAATAACTTATTCATTTCGGTACAAATATATTAAATGGAAATCTTACTTAGAGAATCCAATAACGACGATTGTTAGAGTAATCAAGTCCTGGACTGGAGACTATAAATTGGTAAACCTAAGGCATGACGCTCCTGGTAACTGGGATAGATTGAGTGCAGGAAGTGGAGGACCACGTGCCCAGCGCTGGCGATCTAAGTGAGCTCCTCTAAGCTAATTAAAGAATAAAATTGGAAAATATGAAATTCCGGTTATTAAATAAGTATTTGATCAAACGACAAAAGGAATTTGGAGAAAGTTGAATTGTCTATTCGACGCGTCTACATATTTTTATATGATCCATTCTAAAGGTAGAAAGCAATTTAGCAAACTACTTACTAAGGATTACTTCTATACAGTACACTTTTTTAACTTCCTCATCTATTTGGTTTTCCATAACAAGAAATGACAGTGACACGAGACAAAGCTTGTCAAACTGTATTAATTTAAAACCAAATTAAGTTCACTTTGATATAATTTTGAAATATTTTTAATTTAATATAAGACTATCTAGTGACTTTAAAGTTTTATAACATTGATATTAACTGCATGAGATCTATTGTAATTGCAAAAGTTACTATAGTGTTAGTTAATTTTGTTAAGTTAATTTTTGCATATTATATTATAAGTTTTGCAGTCCCGTGAGCAATATTGAATTTTTATTAAAAAAAATAACTATGGTTTTTTACGTTAATCAAAAAGACTTAAACATTACGTTTCTCATTCTTTGAAAGTGCGTTAATTGGTTATAGGATTACATTAACGAATATAAAAGCGATGGTTTGGATGAACTGATTAGTAGTGGTGTTAGGTGTCAATAAGTAGTAGTACCATAGAGGAAAAATAGTCTTTGATATGCATAATTATATAGTCCTCCTTATCATTCCAGCCAGAGATCGTAAAATAATCCACTAAGGCTTTAACAAATAGTTTCACTGTGGTACTTTTGTAACATTTGTGGAAGGGTGACCTTCACTCATCCCTATGTGCGAAATGTGGTGAAGAGAGTTTGACGGCGACAAGAGTAGAGGATAATAAAAAAAGATGAATGGGCACATGATTGAGTAAAATGAACATTGAAAACATTGTGCCAACCCTGAAGCAGTTTTGAGAAGCGTAGACAGAGGATAATTATTGACCGGCATTCATTTTTTATTAAAGTTAATAGAAAATAGAGCCTAAGAAATATCCATACTCGAAAATGATTTATGCAAATGTCGTTGATTAATATTAAGTTATGATAATTTTTTTCTGCCTAAGAGGGATGCGAAACGGGCGTTGTCCATTGTCCAACACTATGATTTCAGTGCGCTGAGTGCCAAATGAGCAATGCAATGTCGTAACACAAGGTCACTCTCATGTTGTCATCCTTCGGTATAAAAATTATACACAATACACGGTGCTACGTTGTCCCTCCGACGTCGCACTGCAGCATTTCTGCCCGTTTCATCTACCTAGTCCCTTCTCCAATGCGCACGCGTTGGCGCGTTGTGATGTCAAACGTTGTTTCCTTGTTTCAATGCACCGTGTGGTAAGCCTTTGTGATTTATATGTAGATTAACCGTAACATCATCACTTAGTTTTTATTTAAAATATTAGTAAAACAATTCTAATTTAATTTAACAAGACTCGTATGAACCCCTTCATAATTTTGGAGTCATATTTGTCTGCAATAATCTTTAGAATGCTATTAGTGCTGTCTCGCACTCTTCTTAGCAGAGAAGCAACTCTCTTTCGAATGATAGCTTGGAAACCATCAACTCTTGCCTCCGTAAACATGCCAGAAGCACTACAAAAACGGGGCAACCCTAATAGCATTCTAAAGCCATTATTGTATTGAACACGCAGCACTTCACGTGACCTCTGGGAACAATTGATCCATAGGCTGCTCGTGTAGAAAGTTTGACAGTATGCTTTAAACAGAGTTATTTTGACTTCTCTACTGCAACGAGCAAACCTACGGGCCAACATGTTCCCCCTGATAGCTACTGCCCTGCGTTCTCTCTCTATATCCACCTGGTCATCAAGGCTGTCGGTAACATAGTGTCCCAGATATTTAAACTAAAATAATACTTGAAACTTTTAATTTTAGAATACTACATTCATCTTTTTTAGTTTCAGTCTTCTTCTTAAATCCAGCAGAAGCACGGCATTGCCCCATTCACATTCATTTATCACTTCAATTTCTTTGTTTTCCTTTTCACCATCTTTTGCACCTAAGCCTAATAATATTAAATGTTTTACACCGACTGCAAATGCAATCCGTCTTGACTTAACATGATTAGATTTATCGCAACATCCGTCTCTCGCTCCTAACAGATGTATGGAAACATTACGAATTCGACTCAGGCAGGAGCTCGATACAGAAATTGAGTTTCCAACTAAACCTTGTGAATAAAATATTTTCGGACCAAAATCGCCTCTGGGCTAACACAAAATTATTGATGATATCGATTGAATAACGTGAAATAGTGATCGCAATTTCTTGATCAAGTTTATAATAGTGATCATAAATATCATTGATATAATAAGCAATTTAAGCAAAACCTTAAAGAATAGAAATAGAAAGGTAAGGATGCGCTCAAAGAAAGGTTAGGTTACGTAAGATTACACGATTAATTACTTACTGAATTCATACTCGTTAAAGGCATCGTATCAGTCCGCGATGATAATTACTCACAAAAGCTTCAGCGACTGGTTAGATATATATCAGATTGGTCATTTGCAATTCTTCACAGTATTTATGAGCCTATTCAACAGTCGCTTAACACGATACCGAGTTTCTACCTTGGTTATTGTACCTAATCGTAAATTAATCAGTATATTTTTATGACTTGACTTGATAGTGACTACTACTAATTCAGATGTGGTTTGAAATAAATCTGGTAAACGATGTCTTTCAAGCTCATTAATAATAAATCTTATAAATAATTAATAAATATTAAATCAACACTTTCCAAAACGGAAACTATCAAACTAAAATGCATTTATTTGCGTACCGCCAGTGTTGCGTTGGTGCATGACGAAACACGTTCCCAATTTAATTTTTCCATGATCATGGCAATAGTTATATCCTGAAAAATCAACAACGGAGTAACCGATGGTAAAAAAATATCATTGCTATTCTACAAAGTTCAATATTATATATTTTTTTTTCTTTTTATTTTTTGAAAAAGACAACTCCCGCATTAGGAATATTCCTGTGAATTCTAAGCAGACTAAAATATTTTGTAACAGCCAGTATTAACAATCGGCAATTTCTAACGTTTTTTTTAAAGAAATATATTTAAAATTTATTATAATTCCGCTTTTGCTCATAATGGGAAACATAAAATTAAGCTTTCATGTACAGTAAAATAAGAATTCATATCAGCAAATAACATGGAACATTTCGATACGTTTGTGTAATGTCGGTAGCCTTTTGGGTGCGCTACTAGTAGATATTATAGCGACATACCTAGGGCCATCTAATCAAGACCAATCGAGTCGAGCCAAGTCTAGCTGACTAGGTAACTATTGATCCTTTGTCGAGTGAGAAATTATATTTTGACACTTATACTTTTTCTCTTTTTTTTTTTGGTGTGTAAATGTTTATTTATTTTAACAAAATACATTTTTAAGGTGGACATAGTGCCATTGGGCAGCATGGTCGTTGTCGTTTTTACACATATGTACGTTGGGAAATTATCGACTGTACTTTGATAAAGTGTGTGATGTGTACTTATAATAACAATAATAATATTTATTGTCTCAAAAAATTATTGGAGTTTACACAAAATATCTTATGCACTAATAGTATTAATAATATTTGTTGATAGAGGTTATAGCTTCTAGTACTGAGCTAGGCTGATAGCCTGTATTTCAGTACACAGCGGCTCCCATCCTTAATACATAGTAAATAAATTCACAACATTTGTAAGCATAAGTGTTCGTTATTCTAAGACAAAGGAGTTGAAAACTGTCGCATGTATAGGTGTGTGTGTGTGTGTGTGTGTGTGTGTGTGTGTATATGAATGTGTGTGAGTGTGTGTGTGAGTGTGTGTGTGTGACGGTTAAGACGGTGTATGTATAACGATGGTTTTAACACAAAATATTTAATTGTATGGTTACTTAATTTAAAATGTTATAGAGGGATTGTCAGGAAATTTTCGACTTCAATATAAGTCATATTACTAAACCAATCAGATAAAGATTTTTTGACTGCTGTTTTACTCAATGGATAGATTTGAATTACTTTATTTATTTTATTATAAACATATGGACCCAAAAATGGGAAGAATCTGTGGATAAACGAAGTCCTGGGTTTGAGAGTACGATCACACACTTCATAGCTTCTTCGTTTTCCTGGCAATGTTTGGTTGTATTCCATTAAGGAGTGTTGTCTTAACACGATACTTGTTAGAAAAACTTATATCTTTAAGGTGTCATTATTATCACATCTTTTATTTTTGTTTTTGATATTTTTGTATGGCTCTTTTTTTTCTTTTATCGATCCAGACACATACAAACTATCTAGCCTGGTGCTGCATAGAAAGCGTTGTTTTGAAGAACACTTTCGACAGTTTACACCGGTTTTTACGTTTTAGCTGATGACTAATTTGGATAGACACAGCATCGCTTTCGATGCTTACAGTATTTGCTACCGACGTCTTAGTAGGGGTGTATGGTCGTTGGCGCTGCATGGTACAATGATGATGGTTATGAGTGTAAAGAATCCGGCGGAATCCTTAGCATATTTTTTTTTCTGTTTAAAAAAATGTAGTGTGTAGTAACATCTCATGAAAATATACCGACTTTAAAAGTAATTAATTTTAAATAATATATTTATATTATAGAGATTTTTCGTTTGTGTAAGTATATATTGGGTTTTAATTTGAAACTGTTTTAAAACAAAACCAATTTCAATTCAATAGCTATAGTTCTGCTGTTGTCTGAATGTAAACATTATACTGTTTTCTAAATAAGATATACATTTTAATGGCAAAACTATTTTCATTGGATCGTTTTTTTTTTTTAATTTAATTGAGAATCAGAGTCGAATGTTTTTGAAAATGCTTAAGTAAACAAACTGGTTATTACAGTTGCAACCTATGATAAATAAATAGTGATATTTGTTTTTAAATTTTATTAATTACAATTGATATCAATTGGCATAAAAATTATATATTTTGTTTGTGTTCTGCCAGTAATCGTTTTTAGTCTCTAAGCATACGTAAAAAGGTTATATAAAGTTATCAATGTGCGTTTAACACGTCTGATGTAGCAATTGCTAACAGGCTTCGGTAAACTTCGTTAATTAGAATATAGTAAACGTGTAGGAAGAGAAAGTAGTTAGTGTACTTATTATTGACCAGGGCTATACTTTATACTTGTAGAATAATCTTTTACATCATTAAGGGACGATTTATAGAAAGGGAACGACCTAATTCAGAAAGTAATTTAATGCTACTTTTCATTACAAATTTATAATTGAAAACTGAAAATAAGTTCGTTATGCTATAATCATGATTCTGAACTGAAAACATTAGCACTATTAGAAATGATTTATACTTACTTTTTGGCAAGCAGTGTAGTCACCTTACAAATAAATCAAAATCAAAATCATTTATTTCAATTAAATAATTATGGGTATTTTTGAATTGTCAGGAATAGTAGTCAGTCAGACTAAGTCAGTCGTGAAGCTAGTTGCCTGTTCCAATTCGTAGATCCAGTGGAGAAGAACAGGCAAGAAACTCCAAGGACACTCTTTTTCAACATGTTTTTTACAAATCACTGGTACATTGCTTATATTCGCAAGTTAAATGTGAGGACAATGTAACGTATTGTTCTAAACTATAAACAGTCGCACAAACTACTACTATATGTAAGTAATAGCAGTTCAGAAATGGCCAGCCCCAATCAACGGCACTCGTTCACGAGCATGACGCACGCGCCAGCCAATACTACTTACTACTCGCGAAGACAGGCGTGCGCTATCCAGGTGCTGCCTGATCATATTTATTTCAACTGTTCTGTTGGTAAGATGAAAAAAATTGGATAAGATAAAATACTCATTCAAATAACTGAAATCGATTCTATAAATTGTATTATCTCCGCTGATGTTCTCTGTTGTGGCAAACAAGCACACGGTACCGAACGTTAATGGAAGAAGCTCACCCAGTCTAAGAACAATTGCAATTAAGCAGATATAACAGGGTTCATTTGCAACACCAGACTATCACGGCCGTATTTATTACTTTATAAAAAACCTTTATACATACATAAATGCATATATGTTCAGAGGCTAAATGAATGTATAATTGCATGGTTATTTATTACATGTCATGTTGTACTTATAAGTTTTGTTATCCTTTTTAGTTATGTATAGTCTTTTAAAGTGTTTCAGTTTTGCTTATGAGATAGTGCACCGATTACTGTAATAATATAATACATAAATGTCACAGTTAATTACGACTATGTCGGTTAAACATTCTCATTTTAATCTCTGTGGGGCTTCACTTTTTGCTGTTTTATGAATCAATGCGTCGGAACTCAGAGATTCTTGAGTTCTCAATCTTGTTTTATTTCCCAAGAGAAGCTTTGTATTAATCAAAAGAAAATTTTCAGACAAGTCTTTTGATTTTTTCTTCTTTTGTAGATATTTCCTCAGTCCGTAAGTAGATCTAAAAGTGAAGGTACATCGAGCGCGATATGTCATTTTGCAATTGTTGATAAATATGTTGATTTTAATTTAATCAAAAAGATAAGTATTTATAATATAAGAAAAAAAATTAAATTCTTATGTGACCAAAAAAATATCTTGCTTTAATGATATATTGACTGAGCTGACTGACTAATAGTCATATATTGACAATTAATATTCAATAGCTAATTTTATGTATTGACTTAAAAATTAGCATTCTGGGAGAATGTTGAATGGTTTAAAAAAAATATCAGCCCTTTTGCAACAAGTGGCTTAAGACTTAGGACTTAATTAGGGAGTCTACTGATTCAAACCTCTTCACTTGCACATTTCACATGCAAGCGTTCAGATTAATGTTACAAGTTAATAAAATAAGGACATTAAATGCAAGCATAAGTTTTCTTCACACCTACTTTAGGCAAAATAAATTTGGAAACTAAATAGCTATTGTCACCTTATTTCTAAGGCAACATTGTGGAAAAAAACAAAAAACATAAAAAATATAAGTCGTAGTAATTTTAAACAATGGTTTATGTATAAAAAGTCTTACTGCATCCCTTTAAAACTTATTCCAATATCTTTCCAAGATAACACATTTATATAAACCAACTTTTACATACAACCGTGAATATAATAGAAATAGTGAATATAAATTTGTTGGGGAAGCTATCCATCTCTTCATTGAACGAAATCAAATATTTTCCGACAAATAACTAACAGTCCAGTACTATGAACTTTGCATTTTCGCATGTATGAAAAGGAAATTTCAAGGGAATGATACATTTTGGAGAAAAAATTCAATACCGTAGTTGTACCAATCAACTACGTATATGTATAAACCTACACTCATCATCCTCCGCGCCTTTTCCCAACTAAGTTGGGGTCGGCTTTCAATCTAACTACGATACGACCGAACTTTGATATTTTACGGGAAGCGACTGCCATCAGACCTCCACAACCCAAGTATACTAGGCGATATCGAAGTTCTGTAGTTAGACCAGGTTGTCGGATTTTTTAGGGCTCCAACTACCCGTAACGAATGCCACAGATGTTTGTATGGCACCCGGGACCGACGGTTTAACGTGCTCTCCGAGGCACGGAGGGGTCTCACTGTGTTAAGAATGGTCACCCATCCTAGACTGACCTGGCTAACACTACTTAACTTTGTAATGAGTTAACCTACTCGATTACCACTTAGCCACGAGCCCTATAAACCTACACTATTAGCAAATATTGTCCGTGTATCATATTAAGGTAGATATAAATATATTTGTTATAAATACTTATTAAAGATATAATTATACACACATGAGTACATGTGTGTATTATTGGGTGACCCGACAACTTTATTAAGGCGCCGAGCGACCTGTTTCGTCAGCGTAACGACCGAAACTGACGCGGCTGGTCGCTTTATCTTACTTTTACAATTATAAACATTTATGTGTTCATTAATCACCATAGATAACAAAATTATTTTGGTGTTAAATATTTTAATATCATGTCAAAATCAAAGATTTATGTGACGCATCAATGAACCTAAGGACGTAAGGAGTTATAAACTAAAGCTCATCTTCATAACTATACTTACGACTGTATTGTCTTTTTGGACAGTACTTTTTTTTTGGGACAGGGGTAAACGAGCAGACGGGTCTCATGGTAAGTGACTACCGCCGCCTATGGCCACCAGCAACTTCAGAGTCGCAAGTACGTTCTCGGCCTTTAAGGTGTGAGTACGGGAAGGAGCTCACTCGGCGAAACACAACAACCATTGCTTCACTGCCAGTTTTCTGTGAGGCCGTGGTATCGTGCCGAAGCATGGCTCTCCCAGTGGTTGATCCTATCGATATACTCACATACATAATTATGTACTTCAAGTAGGTAACTAATAACCACATATTTTGACTTAAGTGAATTAGGTCACTTTAATCTACTCAACACTTAGGTCTAGCAACACGATTATAATATGAGCCATAAGGTGCTCATGTTTACTTTTATCTTGGTTTGGCCTGAAGTTCGGCAAAATTTTGTTTGGAGTTTATGAGTATTCGGTTCCTGAATCTGATTATATTTGGTGTCCATCGTGTTCCTGAATTTTACGTGCGAGTAGGGTAGTACGATACGTGGATTATTTTCCGAAACGCGATTCTATGTATTTTTCAAAGGTAATTGTTAGTAGTATTTTATTTAAGGATTGCTACCAAAATGAGCTACGCAGTACTAAATCGAAGAAGCAAAGTTCATCTTGTAAATATTTGTCTCACATAAGCTTTTAACAGCAATTAAGCTCTGAAAAAGTGAAAGTAATGAAGAAGAAATCTCATATTTCTTGTAGACAAAACCACATCACGTACTAGTGTTCAGTTACAGACTAGAATGAAGAGTTCGTTGGACCTTGTATGTGTACGACCTTGCGATATGTCCTGACTTGTTGTAGGGGCGTTCACACTAACCTTATGCGGGTAGTTCGATCTAAAAGCAGAATATTTGGGATCAGTGGTTACGAGCTTAGGTATAAGTTTTAATGAATATTGGTAACACATCATAATTAGAACGATATAATATGAAATTTAAAACAAAGGGTTCAAGTCTTACCTACATAAAGTCAGTCGATTAAGAGAGAGTATAATACCTACATCTGTGACACATACACACTGTGACAGAGAGAATAAGAAAATGTATTTGTCTTTTACGTAACATATGTAGATTTTACAAACAACACTTGGTGAAAATTGAGGTCCCAAAAGCATTTTGAAGACGAGCAGTGCAGTCTTGCGGAGTCAGGGAACTTTTATAATCATAAAAATCATCGCCTTAAAATCTTTTCGCATTAATAAAAAACAATTGACACGCGATTTCCCGTTATTTTTTTAAATCAATGATTGAGTTTCTTAAGTTTAAAAAAATATAACATTCGAAATTCAAACATTTATGAGCGGCCAGGAGCGCAGAACTTTCAGTGTGCTCTGTGTAGACAGCGACACAAAAAAATGTTATTTGCTAACGACATATCATTAATTTTTAAAGTAGATGTATATCTAACTAGCTGCCCCGACAGACTTCGTTCTGTCAAAAGTTATTGATTGACGACAAATGTTGACAGCTGGGGACATGTGTTTTAATGATTATTTACTCTGTGTTTTTTATAGAAAAGAAAAGTGTCGTTTTTGCTATCTTCCTTGCTATTTTTACGCTTTTTCTATCCATAAGAACCTTCCTTGTGCCTTAACGAAAATAAAAAAAAACAAGCCGAATTGGTCGAGCTGTTCTCCAGTTTTGCGCTTAGCAACACATTTGGCAAGTCATTTTTATTTATATAGATAGATACGAAAAGCATTATAGCGCCAATAGATTTGACGATATACAGAAATTTTATTAGTGTAATTATTATTATTATTTCAACAGAAGTATTGTTTATATGTGAACGTTATGGACCTATTAGACTAAACTTTTTAAAGCTCCAATAAAGCACAAAAATCATAACAAACCGTTAAAACGTTACGCTGCCCTCCGATAACTAAATTTTACTCTTCATATTTTTTTCATACCGGGCGCCTTATATGCACATCGTTTCTTAAGGAGTAAACTCCAAAAAAAATTTAATAATTATTCCCAACTTCAATTCCCAAGGTGCCCGGTTGACGGCAAGTATTGTCCATATTACGCGAGTAAAAATGTGATCATTTTGACTGTCGGTCAAGTGCATCATCAATCTTAAATAAACTAAAAGGTGTTCAAATATTAGAGCAATTCTCTTTAATTGATAGCAGTTGATACATATAAAGCAGACTAGCAAATACTGACTCGTGGGAAGTGCAGAGCAATTTCTGCTCCCCAATGGCGATATATCGCGCTTAAATTCTACTGCTATGAAGATTCAAGGCGTTCAAATATTTAGTTCAAGTTGTATGTACAACTTAAGATGCTTTATTTACTTAAAAATAGAAGAGTAAAGATTTAGAGTCATTTGATTTGATTTTGCGCTACGCAATATAAACGTAATGAAGGTAGGTGTAATTTTTGTGCGGTACGGTGAATGACTGTAAACGTTCGGCGCCGTCGAAACATCTGATTGCATTAATGTTGTTTAATTTATTACATTGGAGTTTTACCCGTATGGGGTATAAATTGACTTTTTTTTCGGTAAATTGTTCTGTTTATCATCAGTAATATCACTTTTAACTATCACATTAAAAAATGTAAAATAAAAATAAAAATTGGATTTTCCGACAGTCAATTCCAATGATTTTGGACTCAGAATGATGATCTGAACCTACTTTTTCAAGATTAGGCAGGCCATCTCTTACACCCGTTACAACAGAGCTACATTTCCATGTTAAGTGGCGACGAACTTTTTATTTTAGTTTAATAAAAACGCATTTATACAAAATTTTTTTCTTAAATAATCATTTGCACATTCTACTGCCGCACCGCTCGTCACCTGCAGGGCGTTCATCCTCACACCTTGGAACCGAAATGGTCGCGCACGGTACAGTCCCAGAGGAATTTCCTACCGCGAATGTTCCGGCTGTGGAATAACTTTCCTGCCGAGGTTTTCCCGAGGGACTACAAGTACGTAGTAACAAGTTAGTAATCTGTGCTACAAGCTCAAGAAAAGAGTGTATAGGTTTGTAAAGAGTCGGCAGCGCGCATGTGAATCTGGAATTATAAGCGTCCATAGGCTACGGTAACCGCTTATTATCAAGCCGGCTGTATGTTAGTTTATCACCACCGTGATATAAAAGGAAATATGGAAATTATAATAGCGTTCGACAATCTATCTCCACCTGAAGCTCAAAAGCTTATGAAATCTACAATCGATCAGAACTAAGACTTGATCTGGTTCACTATGGCCACCCCTCTTGACACGACTTTTTAAATGAAGTTGCACCTAAATTTAAAGTAACAATGTTTCACAGTTATGTTCAAAAAAGTTTTTTTTTTATATTATAGGAGGCAAACGAGCAGACGGGTCACCTGATGGTAAATGACTACCGTCGCCCATGGACACCTGCAACTCAAAACAACTTTTCTTGAAGGTTTGAAGGTCGTATCGGTCCGGAAATACCGCCTGCGACAATTTGTTGCAAAGATTGGTTGTGCGAGGCTAATCGTAAGCACATAAGTAACGCTTGTAGTAAACGAATTAATTCCTCTTATTAGAGATATATGAAACTCAAGAGAATGCCTTTATTTCGATTAGAATAAACGTTCTTTCCAATCCAAACAAATTCAGTAGCACCTCCACTTCAAATAAATAGCTGCGGTAGTCGTGACGGGAGCCCAATTATTGAGATAGATCACACCTTTGAGACGAGCGCTCTTGTGGAACTTGCTCCGACTATTTACTTGATGCCTTCCTAATTTATCGTTTTGTATGAACTTCTGGACGTTTGATGAAGGAAAAGCAGTGTTTCTGTTTACTTTCTGTTATTTACTATTAGAAACTGTTAATTGAACGAGACTTTTGATATATTACTCATTGTTGTAATAATTTTAAATATCTGCACTCTTACTCTTTTTCAAATGTGTTTGGTGTACAATAAAGACGTTTATAATAATTATTATTATCTGTTAATAGGGTTCAGAAGTCAAACATCGTGATCCGTTAATGATTTTGAAAATAGAGCGATAGATTAGCATGTAAAAAGTAGGTATGGAACATAGTAAATTATGTAAATATAGTATTGAGTTTATAATATTTATTCCAAAGTTCTTAAAATATGGTACTCGAAAGTTAAGTGTAGAAAAGTCATCGCCGTAAGTGATAAGACAGTGATAAGCAATTGCAATTAGCAATATGAAAATAAATGGAAAATAATAAATAGATAACTAAGTATAAAAAGTGATAACAAGATATAGATAATTAAGAAGATACCAGGTACTTGTACTTGAGAAGTGTTTAACAATTCTCGAATGTTCGAAGCAGTTAGTATTCAATGGTAATTTAAAACTTTAGTTTAAAGTCTTTTTGAAAACAGATTACATATTAACAATTAACAACTTAATGCCATTTTTAATTTAATATCATTTTAACCTTTGTGTAATAAAAGACACAATTAAGTGTCGAACGTAATTATTGAGTTTTACTTAATACCGTCTTTGCACGGAAAACTCGAAACAGCCAAACGCAATAGCTTTGAAGTTTAATTAAAGAGCACGCATTTTCAAGATGGCGCCCTGATGATAGAGCCGAGGTCCCATTACAAGAGGCGCGATTTAAATACGATTTAAACATTCATTGATATCTTACGTATGCTTCGTTGCTATTTAAAAAGTAAAATTATTACAATAATAAATATTGCCGTGTCGTGTTGAGCCTTGTGAAAAGAAATCGGTTAAACAAACTCACATAAGCTCATTTAAATCACCAGTTATTTGACACACACCCCAAATTTTAAACTATCGAAAATTAGAGAGAAGGATTTACACGGTTTCGACATGTTTTGTAACTTGATGTGTGAATCGGGACTTAATTGCGGTAATATTAGAGGGTACAATACCTTTTTTGGTTACCCGACGTTTTGATCGAATTGAACCGTTTTTTTGCAATTGTTTTGTAAGTGATGGGTTATTAATGAGGAATAACCAATTTAATAAATATATATTGCTTAATATTTAAAATAAATGTCACAGAAACAAACGGTGGGAAAGCTGAAAAGAAAAGCCAGTCCCAAAAGTATTAAAAAGCTTAGAGATTTTTTTGAACATAGTCTGACAATTTTTTATAGTAAAAGTTTAAGCTTTTACTTTAAAATTAATCCCATTCGCTTTAACAAAACATAAGTTTTACTTTAAAGTGAATCCCTCGATGAATCCAAGTTTTTTATTAAAAAAAGGAAAACAAAATAAAGATCAGAATCGCTTACTGTGAGACTTAGCTCTAAACAACAAAATGACGAGCAGGAATGTAAATCATGCAGCAGAGAGGTGAGAATTCTGACCTCATGATATCTTTTATTTATAGTAGATTATGCCGTGGTTTAAAGATAAAGTCTACCAAAGTTTTGGTATGTAATATGATATTTAGGGATAAGATTAAGTAGATTTATTTATTATGATTCATGGTAATGAATATTTTTTTATAACGCCAAGGTCGCATACATTTCACGTCTTCAACGTAGCCTATTGTCGTTTGCATCACCACCTTTGCGCATTGCCATACGAAAAGCACATACTGTCTTTTGTACATCTGAAAAGAAATTTGTAACAGTAACTACATTTGTTGATTATCAAGACATGTGCCATTATTATACATGCATTTTAATAAAAGTTATCAATTTTCTTTTTTTAAACACAATAGAGCCGGGTAATTTGAACGCCTTATTTTGACGGCTCTGTTCATTGTTTATATACATATAGTATTGAATGTTTTTTTAATTAAACTTTTGATTTTTACCAAAAAGAAAAGAAAGGAAACTTTGACTTGTACTGCATTCAGCTATTGTTCTGTACGGCAGGAGTGACCTATATTTGGACTATTCTACGCATTCGCTAAAAACTTGCACTGCACGAGTAGTTCTCTAAAAATTACGTTTTTTCTGTAGCAACAATGTGCAACGCCCTACCTTCTTTACCACTCCACTCCAAGATAAGTTTGGCCCAAACCCCATAATGGAACATCGCGTGGTTTCAGAATTGAAGCAACAAAAAAATGCATTTGTAAAATCAAATCCTTAAGTAGTTTTTTTTTAATTGTTCTCTTGTTTTCGTGCATGGTTTAGTTTGGAGTAGAACCTTAAATAAATTCTCAAAAAGCTAATGTTCATTTTAATTAGTGCAGTCTGCTGTTTCATTAAAAATAATCTCTTTTTGAAGAAAACACACATGATATCCGGATTTCTGTGAGAAGCCTGTATGTTCGAGTCCTTACTACTTGCATGCAGTGTTAATTGACTAGGGAAAGTAGCTTGCGGCCGTCTAATTAATTTAATAAAGAAATAAACAATGGCTGCGACGCCCGCACAACCTCAAAATGGTGTAGGAGTATATTTAGTTGAGTCACAAAACCGGGGACTTAATTAATAGTTGATGTAGTTATTCACCCTGTACAACTGCATAATCATCATCATCCTCCGCGCCATTTCTTTATCGTACGAGTAAACTTGGCATTTATTTGATGTTTTTATGATCATAGTGCAAATTGCAAACTATACTTACTTTTTTGAGCAAGTTACACCGCGTGATGCGAGTATTTACAGCTACGACCGCTTGCCGTAAGCTGCCGTGTACTGTACAGATTTTACTCTTTGGAAAAATACCTATAGTTTGTAATTTGAAATATACTTGATGCCTTCCTAATTTATCGTTTTGTATGAACTTCTGGACGTTTGATGAAGGAAAAGCAGTGTTTCTGTTTACTTTCTTTTATTTACTATTAGAAACTGTTAATTGAATGAGACTTTTGATATATTACTCATTGTTGTAATAATTTTAAATATCTGCACTCTTACTCTTTCAAATGTGTTTGGTGTACAATAAAGACGTTTATAATAATTATTGCCAAATGCCAAGTTGCTTTGTACGAAAAAAAAAACACTTTTATATGAAAAGTCAATTAATTAAGAATTAAGATTTTGTTGCTAATATTTTGTACGAATTGCCAATTAAGGAAACGAATGAGCTTAAAATAAAGCTACATTATATTCAGATTTGATAACTTGAGGAAGCAATAGGAAGACAATTAACGAAAACGATGTAAAAGCGGCTACTTCACTGTTTAACTTTTTCTTATTACTGGAAATATGCTCCATTTTAAATAAAATGTTATTGGACATATTTGTTGTTTTTGTCTTTGTTTTATTGTTCTTATTATTTATTTTACCTAATGTTATGTAATTAGGATTAAGTTTTAACTTTTGATGGACTTCTGGCATTTGTTATCCAGATTTTTTAAGTAATTAATAATATGAAAACGAAATCGCTAGAACTCCACCTTGTCATTAAAATTTGAACTATTTTTTTTTAACATTATTGACTTCTGGCAACGTTTAATCTAAAACTATAACTACACAACATTTCAGGACTGCGCTCAAAGATTTTGTTGCGATTGAAAATTTACGTGTTTGACCGCCACCCCCACGCTTCCAACCCCGGGAGCGACTTCTGGCTGGAAGGAGGGTTTGGATACAAAATTTCACTGCACCTTGTCATTTCTGATTTTGGTAGCCAGCTCTTAGGCTATTATGGGTGCAGTGCCGACCTAACCCAAACCTAGCCATTTCTGTTCAATTGACCTACCCTACCTGTCGTCTCACCAATGAGCAATATGTCTTATAACTTTATGCCAATCAAAATTAGGGCAAAAAACATTAGCCTAAATGACATTTATGCCTACTGAAATAGTATGCCAAAAAACAATTATGTCAAAGTATTAATAGGACAAAAAAATGCCTAACTCGTTATGCCAAATTAAATTTGGACAAAAAAAAATTTCGAAACAAAGGGGTCCCAACGAGAATATCTGCTGAGTCTACCTCCTTTAACAATCAATAATAAATAAGCATATGCTCATTGCAAACATGGAGATTCCAAAGCAATATAAGACTGTAAATTACCGTTTATATAGAGGGCCGCTTCAACTGATTGATAGATCCGAAACCCGCACAAATACTTCAAATGTTGCCTACTCCTGACCAGCCATTACAAGGGGTTCAAATCGAAAACTTAGTCTCAATAAATAACGGCGGAACACCTAACATATTTATTATTCAGCATACGTGCGTACCACTTAGGGTAAACCTCTAAAGGGTGTAACAGACATAAGCTGATGCAAAATAGATTTGAAATGAACATGACTCCTATTGTATGTTATGGAGTTGTAACCGATGTTTCGGAATCTAGAATTGAAGAAGCGGTTTGACTGATAGATATTGTTGAATAGTTAATTTTTCTTGTATTTTATTTGGTCAAAGTTAACTTGATTGACGTCTAAAATATACTTTCAGGAAATTCCCCATTCACATTAAAAATGAATTCGATTTACATGTTTGGTAATAAGAAACATGTTCCAGTTAAATTGTAGGTACATATCTGTGCTTCAACCTTACAGTCGGCAACAAAAGTAGTTTATCATGTCTACGATAAGCTACTTTTGTTGCTGACTAGAGATCTAGAGATAAAGAGAGGTGTACCCTCTTTCTATCTTTAGAGATACTAAGAATTGATATTTCTTTGAAGAAAGTAAAAATTCCTAAAGATTAATAGTTTTCAGTTTTTTTAATGCCTTTTGTTAACTATAGGCCTAAAACTTGCATTACTTTCAAAAAAATTGTTTTCGTTACCACACGTTTCGTTAAACACTACAGTCTGTGACAACCCTTAGATGCAAACCCTTAGTGTATCTTCACCAGCGATACATAACAGGATAAATTTCAAAATTCTTTGCCTGTCTTTCCCATACGTATAATAGAAAATTCTTTGAGAGATTGCATTCTCGAAAATGCAATCACATTCGGAAAGGTGTAGGTACAGTTGTAGTCACAAATGTTAACATGATATCCTATTATTGAACAATTTTATAACGTTGGTGGCTGAAAATTATATCGTTTGTCTATTATTGCAGTTTATTGTAAATTAAAATAGAGAGAAAACAAGGGTATTATTTTTTTAAGCTTTATTGTGTGTATTGTGTGTGTAGTGTATTGAATAACCACAAAAACTAAAGCAAGTCTAGTTATTTCTTCAAAGTAACTACAGATTTTACTGGATAGTTAGATTTGAGATATTTTTACTCCTATTTAAATTGTCGGAATAAATATTGAAACTAAAAGATTTAATGAAAAAAAAAACCTAAAATACTTGTGACTTAATGAAAACTCATATTTTCTTATTATATGTAAAAGTTTTTAGACAAGTCTCTCTCTGGTGTAGGTCATGACAATAACACCCAGTTTGAGAAACCATGAAATTTTTACTATAGTTGCTTGATCTTCAGTTTGTTTCCCGCCGCGTCTGTCGGTTCGCGATAAACTCAAAAACTACTATAGATAGAGCGATTCATGAGGATCCTTTAGGTATATAATTTGTTAATGTTTTGAGTAAATTGGTTTAAATATGATGATGATTGTTGAATATGTCTCTGCTACCCGTGCGAAGCCGGGACTGATTGCTAGTAATATATTTTTGGTCACGTTCTGTTTAGAAATATTTTGAACTATTGAGTTTGAGAGCAGCGATTTTTTTTTTTTAAATAACATATTCCTACATAAAAATATATGCTTTGAACAAGAATTGATGTAGGAAATAGGTCAGAGAGCTAAGATAATTAATATCTACAGAATTTCCATGTGACGTTTACCTATTTTTGCTCCTTTCTCTCCCGATTTTGTAAAAAGTTAAGCGGTGGAAGCAGTGAAAAAGGAGGTGGATGAAGAACCTTCTTCCTCACGATCTCGATGACTGAGGGCGTGCACCGCTGAGCCAGTCCGCCTGTGACCACGGCCAGTGCAACCTGGTCGAAACGTCAGGCAATTCAGAGGTATGTAATACCTTTTCGTGATCGCGTTAATTCTCGTAAATACAAAAATAATATTATTCAAGGTAGTCAGGTTTTGCAATATTTCTAACTAATGGAATACTCCTAAGTAATGCGTTGCGGTTGACAACACCATTTAAATTTCCAGTATTTATTCCGTCAGTGTTGTTAATCCTGTTGTACAAGAGCTACCTATGAGATTTTCTCTGTTGTAAGTCTTAGTAGATAACTACTAGTAGTTTTTCATATAAATTGTTAAACACACACACGAAAACTCAATAGAATAGTTAATATTTATTATAAAAGATGTTTCTATTCATATTAACCTGACTGTCCAACACCGCGCATTCTTTTGACCAGACGTTGCAATGCCTATATATCCATTTTTGAATGCCACCCGTGAAATTGCGCTCCATACAAAACCCCGACCATAATGTCGGAGAAATGATTTATAAGCCCAGCCCGCGGTTTGTACCCTCTTATATTGCATTTTACAAAGATACCAGTTTTAATCTAAAACTGAAAGTGATATTGTATAGCTTATTTATAGAATAGTCCTGAGAGACATTTGAATAGAAATTGAGGTGATCAATGGAAGGAGGTGTGTAGTGAAAAAAGGGTACACTATAGGTGTGTCTAAATTAAAATAGAATGCTTGTAAAAATATTTTGTTACTAAAATGTAAGTAGGTACTATTTTTAAACCTCATAGTATACTAATGATTATGGACTAATTAATGGATGTCTTTAATTAACGGATTTGAAAGAAAAAGGTCACCTGTCAGAAAATGGTCCTAATGCATTGCTATATCAAGATTATATTAGAAAATAGAAAAAAGTCTTGTTATTTAATATCTAGCCCTATACTGGTATTTCTCTAAGTTTGTGCCGACATCCATATAGAGAAAATATGCGTCAGCGTCATCTACGGTGATAAATACATATCAATTACTAATATTTAATTTGTAGATTGTTGAAGATGTGGATGTGGACAAGTAATTTTTTTATTAGTAAAGAAGGTAAGAGAACCTAGTACCGGTAGCTCTTCTTCAGCTATAAATTAGTTTTAATAAATTCTTGTCACCTTTGTAGGTCAGCAAACCTTACCGAATCATTTTCAGTAGTAATGAAGTTCCTATATTTTATATAGATGACCGCAAGTGCTATCACCCACCCATTACTATGCTGAGCAAAGTGTGTTTAAATATATTACCAAGAAATAACACAAAGGTTTGGGTATGGATTACACAACTTTGGATTGTATGATGTTCGAACCAGGTTACTCATAAACTGCACCTGCAGTATTTCCTACATAACCCAAACAATATATCACCATTGTAATAAATTAACTCAGAATGATGGAATTAAATACATGCTACGGGAAAAACCATGTTACTACAACCACTGACTGTACATGGAAAATAAAACCATCAAAAATGTTTGGGCGGATACAGAAATTCCACGTAAAGGACTCGAAGACGAAGGACGGACATAGCTGTACTATTCAGACTATTTCTCAAACACGATCTCAAGCACTTATCGGAGACCTAGACAGAACATCTGAATGGAATTTTAGTCAGCTTGTTACCGTGGATGATCAGTATAACCTGGTCGAAACATAAGATAATTCAAAACTATGTGAAAATCAAATTAACGCAATCGTACATCGTGGACGTGGAGAAATTTTATATAAATTTGTTATAGCAAAGTGTTTCTGTGGAAATTAATAACTACAACACCTAATAGTCAGTAAGCTTAAGTTAGCAAACGTCACATTCCAACTATACGCTGTAATATATCAAAATTAACATTTCAGTAATGTGTAAGACTAAATCCTCCATATTCCTAGAACTACTGTGATCGTTACCGTGGGGCATAAGCGTACCGACAGAAGGCAGCCATGTAATACCTCTATTCATTAACATGACCGTGAAATCTCTCAGTACCAACTACCGCATAAGTACGGTGAATTCTATTCATGAAAAAATAACTAAATGTTTATCGTTTGTGAATAATGTTTCTATTTACCTAAGGTATGTATATATTATTATTGTTTTATAACACTGGCGTAATAAAAACAATGCGTTTACATTCCTACTTTTTGCTGCTATTTCACTCTCTAACAAGTTTCATCTCAATAATAATAATAACTTGACACACCTCACACACGACTGTCTAATCCTAAACTAGGCAGAGCCTATACTACAGTAAACAGACTACTGATTAACATACTTATATTTCTAAATACATAAATTTTATAAATGACACTCAGACACAGAACCAATAATCAAGCTCATCACACAATTATTTGTCTGGCACAGCAGTCAGGATCACTAACCACTAGACCTGACCTAGTGGTTAGTGATCCTGACTGCCAGCCAGTCAAATGATAATTTTAAGCCACTGGAAACTTAACGGATGCTGTTCTCTCTAAACTTTAATTTATTTGTGATCTTTTTACTTTCATAGAAAAAAGCAGTTACAGTTTTTCATAGTTTTAGATGTTTTCGGTAAAATTTTAACAATTCTTATTTTATAAAAAAATCTTTATTCGGACTATTAATTACTAACATTACAACAGAAAAAAAAGTAGCCCAATCCTTCTAGCCGTTCCTAAGTTATACGCTTATCAAAGAACAGCATTTTGATTTAATTATTATATAAAATTAATAGACATACTCGTACTCGTATAGATTGACGGAGATGATACGTCACTAAACTACATATCTAGCTACAAAATAAAGAATCAAAACAAATAATTCTAAAACAACAACAAAACTAAAGAATAGCATAGATCATTTCCAGACGAAGAAGCTAAAAACAAAACCATCCGGAAAAATCCTCACTCACAAACAAAGGAAAGAGTAATGATAACGATTTAAAATCACGAAGGTTGAAAGTGGAAGTCTAGACTCCTTTAGGGAATAGCTAAGATAATAGTCCTACATATTTATCTGGTCAGTCTAATAGACCGGAAAGGACTTATTCCTGTCCGCGAAGAGATAAATATTTTCTTTAGTTTACCAAGTTCTTGCAGCTACTGTAGGTATTTCTTTTAGGTTAGCTAGGTGATTGAAAGCAATATATTTTGATAAGTTTTTTAAGTAATTACTAATTTTGCTTCGATTGAGAAAGAGACGGCTTCAAATCTGTACAGAAAATAGATTCTCTTTTTAAAAAAACTTATAAATAATTCGTCTTATGAAGATATAGCAGACAAGCCAATAAAGATGAAAGAAATAAAGCTAAAATACCTGAATACCATTTTCGTTTAAATTTATCTACTCATTATACTTCTGCTATATTAAGTTATTTATAAATTCTATGTAGCGATTTCAAGAGTAGAATATGAATTAAAAATTTATTTCAAAAGGAGTAGCTCATAAATGTTCCTCTTACCACTAAGTTTGGTGTGTGTTGTTTTTTTCTTTTGTGCGTTTACCCATATCTCATTAACAATGACCAATGAAACTATGTAATTTCTCATTCAAATTGAAAATTGTGGCAATTAGTATTTTATACCTCTATGAAAGTAAACGAAACATGAAACCAAACGATGAAGAGGAAGCTTGAAAAAACGGTGAATAAAAAAAGGTTTTCTTTTTCAAATAATTTCGATCAATATTTATTTTGATTTCGCTGGCCTACTTAGAAACTACTACTAAACTACTACTGGTTTCTTGGAAAATAGTACTTTTATCGGTAAAATTCAAAGTCCTAGGTTCCAATGAAATTTTCACAATAAAAATCTTCGTCAATCGAAGCGAATTTTCTTGAACTTACATAGTTATTTACGAGGCATATTTTACATTGTATAATTGCAATTTTAAAACGTAACAAAAACATTATAACATTCCCTAGTTTGGGATTAGACGGCCGTGTGTGAGATGTGTGAAGTTATTATCATTATTATAATCCGCGCTGTAAAGAAGAAAAATAGGTACTAATTATACCCGTAATGAGTGGGCAAACCTCCGATGAACTTCCCAATGATGGATGATGATAAATAAGTACACATAAAACTTATATTTGACTGCTACCAGCTTCAAGTTTTACTTATGTACTTTATTTTGTAATGTAATTATGAAGTTTTGTTCAATCTATTATTACTTTTTTTATAAAACTTAAGAGTAGTAACGTGGCCTGGTGATGCATCAAATTATTTGTCCAGAAGACGTATTATATAAGTAACCGATTGAATTCCAGTGGAGTCAATTTAGCCTGAACTGCAAAGATTTGGTATATAAGGAACGGTTACTCATAATAATATACATAGATGGGCTTTCCAAAAAAGCACTTAAAAATTTACTGCACTTGACAAATTAGCTTGTTACTTTAATTTACAACCAGTACCCGCAACTAAACCAAGAAACAAAGGTTGCGACACTTGACATTTCTTACAGAATCTTGTCTAATAGCGTGGAACAGGGCTAAGTTGTGCGTCCACATTTTATTTACGGCTCGTACACAACACGGTCGACGTTTTTCTGCCAACATCAAAGGATCGGCCAAACACATTCCTTTGGTGAATGAATTTTCTATTGAGAAGGTCCTTATATCAATGTAGTGTGAAACGTTATGGATTATGGAATTGAGTTTTATAGGCGTTTAGTTCGAAGGGTGTTGGACTATGTCTCTTTTGAAGAGCTTTTTATCAGAGAGGCTAATTAGGATTTCAGACTTAATATGGAAATTCGATTTTCAAATTTATTGTCTGCACTTCAACCATGAGATTCGTAATACTAATTACTACTTATATTTGTAACTTAATGGATCACATTAGCTAAATTACTCAAAACAGTAATTCAAACCTGGGCGCTTGCGCTTGTATGCCAAAGCCCGATTAATACAAGCTTATATACTATATCGGTCAGCTGCCATTTGTTCGTATTTATTAGTTTTATAAATTAACTACACCAGCCACTACTTAAGTGTATTAAACCGGTGAAGAAATTTCGATTTCTCTTGAAGAGGGTACTCCAAATAATGATGAAATTAATAAGCATATTTGAGAAAGACAGTTTACTTAATTTCATTCCAACATTTTGGAGTAAATTAATAACTAAAAATAAAACTTAACAACAGTATAATGCCTTGTTGCTTAAACAAATTCAGAAAGCATTTTAGTGGCAATTATAGTTACGTCTGAAATTCGCTCTAAGTAACACTAACCGTTTAAATGTATAATTAACGATTCGCAATAATATGTTATATACATGCAAATGTATTATATATTTTTCATGTGTTGTCAATCAATCGCGATGTTAGACGTCTTTTGTGCCAGCTTAACTTATTAGAATGCTATAGTATATAGGTGCATTACAAAGGTTTCTGTAATCACAGTAATTTTTTTTGTTCCTTCCTACATTAGAGGAACTCTTTACAGTGTGAACAGGTCATTATATAACCCCACATAATCTTCTACCTATCGCGGGTAGGGTAAAGTGAGCCCATTTTTCATTCCCTGCTAGGCCCATGGGAACGCTTTAGTTTCAATAAAAACGAGATAAGGGTAAGTCGGGAAGAAAAGGAACTATGATGTATTTTTCAAGATTTTTTTATAATCTGATAAATTAGATGGTTTTTGTGTCTTACTATAAAAAGTAAATTGAACATTAGTTATTTTGCTGAGTTTCTGGAATAAGTTCTTTAGTTTTCAATTTAACGTGCCCCATATAGACGACAATAGGTTAGGTAGATAGGAACCAAAAATGTAGCTGGTGATATTTATGAAATACTAGAGTAAGTACAAAAAAGAATAATTTATAGCATACGTATAATAGAGACATAGCCCTTTTTGTATTAGAGCAGGCAGAACTAGCAAGCTTCAATATCATATAAACACATACATACCAAATAGATTCATAAATATGTATGAATTTATGACAACCTAAAATATTACACGTTATTTCAATTCCCAATACTAATATCGAACATTCTAGAGGCTATCTTACAAGTAAAACTGACGTAACACATGACAATATATCACGGCCCGTCTTTAATATTAACACAAGATGGACATAAATCATAGGTTATAGCACCAACAATCCTGTACCACGTATAAATTTATTAGCAACGGTCCCTAACTTATGTCGGGCGCGAATTTAATCCAAGTTATTGCATTTATGAGCTTACAGTTGGGGCAATCACATACGCACGCTCCAATCCGGTTTTGTTACACACAGGAAGCCATCCGGCTAAGAAACGGTTAAATGGTATGGATGTTATTGTTGATGATTGTAAAAAAAAAATGAGCATATTTAAATAAAACAGGTTGACCTCAAGTGCTGCGTTTCTCATAATAAATTCAGTTATACATTTAGCTCCCAGATGAGAGAAGCTTTTATTATATTAGAAGAATTCTAAAATCTTAATGCTAATACGCTCCGGCGACGTATAACACCGCAGCTTTGTAACTAGTTAATAAATTAAACGTCTACGAAACTAGTTACGACTAAGATGATGTTGGTGTCCCTCATTTAAAGTTTCTATAGAGTTAGGTTCAGAAATAAGCTTCTGTAACTCCCTTTCCACAGACTTTTAGAGGTATTTTTGTGTGTATTAACAGTGGGAGAGCCATGCTTCAGCATGCATGGGTCACGACCGGAGTGATACCACGACCTCACAGAAAACCTGCAGTGAAGCAATGATTTCGTTTTATTTCCTGAGTGAGGTTAAGGTGGCCCTAATCCTTCCCTCTACCCCTGTTCCACCTCCCCCCCCCCCCTTCCCCTACTCTCACCTTAAAGACCGGCATATGTGACTCTTGAGTTGCAAGTGCCCATGGGCGGTGGCAGTCACTTACCATCAGGTGACCCGTCTGCTCTTTTGTCTCTTATACCAAAAAAAAAATTGGACCACCAGCCTGTGCGAAAGAGATAAAACCCGGAGTTGTTGTGTCCAGTAAGTACTTATAAATGGCTGCTAGGGTAGGCTGAGTAAGCTGGTAGAATAAGTCCATGCTCCAGTAATTCCTGTCCGAAGTCATAGGTATCTACTAGTACGCCTACGGGTTTAATTGTTGAATATCAGCTCAGTATAATAACATACAGATCACATTCTATCCGGTCCGGATAAGTCGGACTGAAACATGAATGTCTGTAATCACTCTTACAATATTGAGGGTCGATTTACGTGTTCGATAAACTTTACTTATTGATTTCCAATTTTAGTACAATTTGGTTGATTGAATAAGTTTTATTCGTACCTCTGGCTCAATGATGATTACAAGTAAGATCTGACATGAAGATAATATTCAACAGAATACCAGAACATATATGGTAATTGATTCAGGTTGCTGGGCAAAGTTATCCTGATAGTGATGAATTTAGTGAAATGAATCGTCATGGGGTGGGTTAAAGTAAGGAATATTAAGTTGTATAACGGCCGTTTCCAATAACTAAGATCGCTATCTCCAAAAAAACAGAAAGGTCCTATCTATCTATAGTCTGCGTTTCACAATCAGAGATAGGTGCTATCTATCTTTATCCAACGAAGGGTAGCGCCTTTCCTCTCGCCTATCCACGCCTCTTGAAACATCTCGTTTTTTGTTAACTACTTCACAATAATCACCCTTAAACCCATTCTAGTTTTTATAGATTTTAATTTTTTTAGTCAATGAAAGCGGCCCATGACAAAATGTGAGACAATGCTGCTTGTGCAACATGTGGCGGCAAAAGTCATCCCAAATAACAAAGCAATGAATGCAATTATAGAATCAAAGTACAGGCTTGTTAACAAATGATTTTAATTCTTAAATTTTTCAATTGGAATAAAAATAAAACTTCATTAAAATCTAATTGACAGAAATAGAAGCAGCTATAGTAATACGTATTCTGTTAAACCAAATTTACTTTTTAAATTGGTATTACACTAAATCTGTTATATTAAAGATTTATTTATTAGTACTAAATTATTTATTTAACTGGTTTACAGCAGACTCAGTATAAATCTGTATGCATAGTATTCACGGTTATTCATTTCTTCACCACATTTATAATTTAAATAATTAAACTACAATGTTGTTCCGTTGTATTATATTATTAGTATATATTTCCTACTTCAACTATTCATTGTCAAAACGGCCGATGTTGACAGATAAGCAAATTATGTTACTTGAGTTAGCTCCGTCTATCGAAAAGTAACTTAAAACTTATATTGAAATGAAAGTAAGAACCATTTGTATGGGATTCCTATCTCTAGTAGGCTACCTGTCCTCTCGACGATAGATCGACAACTTCGATAGAACATGCTTTACCCCAGTAGGATATTGAAAAGCAAGTAAGGACCAAACGATAGATTTTTCTATCTTTTGTAGGTGTATTTACAGATAGATAGGTTATTGAAATTGGCCGTAAGTAAGTAGGGGTTACTTTATCACACAGTTACAGAACACTCCTCGCTTTGTCAGGACTAATTAATTGTACTAGTGTTCGCCCTGTGTACGAATTGCAGCAATAAAGGTATTATTAATAATCATTATAATAATACAAGAAAAGGTTTCTTTGCTCCCTTTTTAAGCAAACTTCGTGTCCTTAAGAATGTGAAATTTGAAATACTTAAAGTTTATACGTAAAAGATGTGCAGAAAGCTAATTGTTTTTATACATTTTTTTTTTCTAAGTTTAAAAATTATTCGAAAAAGCCTACCTACAGAATTAAAACGAAACAATCAAAACGTATAACGGAATAGAAATTATGGTCGAATTATTATCAGCCATATAGCATTTGTACCCATTTCCTCGGTTGAAATTTTTATGCATTTTTATTTCGACTGCTGTAAGTAATATTCTGGAGAAAGGACTTGTGGTTGATGTAATTCAATTCAGTGGTTTGGACCTGATTCCTGCAAATGAGCCACGATCGCTGACTTGTTAATTTGGCCGTTTTTTACAGCTGTGATGTGTTCTTTGACCCGTTCTGCGATCGTACGTTTGGTCTGTCCAATATACCAACAACCACAGCTGCAAAGTACCTTGTACACACCTGGCGTCTGTAGAGGAACTACATCCTTCGGTGTTCTTAAGGACTTTGCTATATTTGAGTGCAGACTATATACAGTCTTAATAGAGTACCTCTTTAATACTGGTCCAACTTTTTCCGTCACTCCTTTAACATATGGCAGATATGCTAGTACTCTGTCTACGTGTACTCGTTTAGGGTTCCTCTTTGGACGTTTTAAGCTGTCTCTGTAGCCGTTGCTTCTTAGTACTTCCTGAACGTGAGTAGGCTCGCTCTCTAAGTGTTCAGGGTCGCACAGGTCATGGGCTCGGTTTGTTTAAGACGCCACAACGGATTGCAGATGAAATGGGTGATGGTGTGAGTGGGCGTGTCAGTACCTGTCTGTGTGTGTCGGCTTACGGTAAATAGTTTGTACGAGTGTACCATTTTGTCTCACCGTTAATTTTACATCGAGAAATGGCAACGATCTGTCTATCTCCATTTCAAACGTGAATTTAATTTTCTGTTGGATGGAGTTTAAGTGGCTTACAAATTGTTCCACCCCCTTATTACCTTATCGTTGGAGCTAGAAAGACATGACACGTGTCTTTATTTAAATCAAAATGTTCTGCCTTGCCTACGACGTTTACTTAACTACATATTTAATTTGATGAGTAAATCGTTGAAGTATCTGGAATTGATAACTACGTTATACTCGTATGTTGTATTAAATTATTGATCATGTTTTAAATACTTCTTTAACATTATTTATAAATAACATTCTAAACAAATACAATCCTTAGTTTTCTTACATTATCAAGGCCACATTATAGTCACTGGTAACTTTTTGTGCCGTGGTATGTACTGGTAGAGAAAGGATGACAATTATTAACAACACTGCTGTTTTGGTGCTTGTAAATACTCATACGACAAGCGATATCATTCGTATGTTGTCAACCTAATATTTTTTTTACTGAAAGTCTGTCAACTTGGCAACAACGACATAACATATAAACGGTTAACCGTAGTCTGCTGTAAGTGAACGTACCTTTGACCAAGTACAAATCATTGTTAGCGAAACCATTTATAGGGACATCAGCGTGGACGTTAATGGCACTGCAAATATCTAAGATATACGTCCTACGGTGTATCATAAACTATAATAAGCGGTGTCAAACATCCCGGCTACAGCCAATTCGAGTTACAGGTATGCACCCGTGACCTGCGTGAGATATTTCTTATATACCCCATCTATTGATATGACCCCCCATCCATTCGTATGACCAATATCCCTTTCCGTCCATTACCATCCCTTGTTACCTAAAGGAAAGGTATCATTCAATATTCTCCCACTTTTCCCAATTGTCCCATTAATTCCCAAAGATCCCGGTGGACGGCAATAGGCTTGCTTCCTATTACCGGAGTGGGACTAAAATTGTATTTGCAAAATGTGGGTGTTTAATACGTCTCTGCCTACCACTTCAGGGATACAGGCGTTATACATATACATACATACATGTATGTATATGTATAAGGCTTGTATAACAAGAGAGCATTGGTCTTTTTCTGTATAAACTATTAATAAGAATATAGGATGTTGATTATTGGATGGGATTTCTAATGTAATTTAAGTCAGTATGGTACATAAAAACCGATTTCTACGTTTTGTTATATTTAAGACATTTTATGTTTACATAATTCTGATTTACGCCGTGATAGCTTACCATGATTCCCATTAGTTACTTCCTCTAAAATATGACTAGCTTACGAATTCAAGTATCTGTCTATTATCTCAACATCTATTTGTAACCTATCAGCTTACGTCAGATAAAAATAAGCCCTTCTATTTAAATTTCTGAGAGACACTTTGAAATTCTCAATAAATACAATTATAATTCAACTTTACCTAACATGTCCCTTCAATTGTGACATTTAATTCATTCAAACAATAATTTTCATAAATGAACGCAATTTTCTACGTGTGTAATGTTATATTATTCAAACCATCGAATAACTTTACAATGGTAATGAACGAGTTATTCCGTTCTTATAATGAATTACTGGTTCAAAAGGTGCCTTGTGGTTTCATTTCGTTAATGTAATATTGTTTAATAAATTAAACAATTCTAGCGAAATGGAGCGGTTCTTGATGCGGGTTGATGCTTAGTAGCGGTTTTTTGATTATAGATAATTTATTTGTTTTGTGTGATATTGTTTGTTGCTTACTTTGATCCAATGGAGTTGGATACAATTGAAATTCCCTTACAAATACTTTCGCTATTAAACAACGTAAGATGAAGCGTTTAAGTTGCTTTAATTGCTTCTACGGATGATATTTTGCTGTATAATTAGAAGTGTCTTTTTCACACCGAAATTAGTTCATTAGACGGAGGTAGAACAAGTACATTGTTCGAAATAGGGCTGCCCAAACGGGAAATCTGCTCATTACAGAAAACAGTGCTTACTACACTTTTTGCTGACTTTACATCAGATACACATAGGTACATGATATATCGTCATATAAAATTACTTTATACTGGCTTTTTAAATGTCGGTTAAAACAGAGAGAGGCTCAGCATGCAGTTCGATCGGAAGGTTGGAAGTCTGCAGATCTTTTTTAAATGTATTTAAGTTACAATATTTATTTGCAAACTCAAATAGTTTTACTGAAATCTACGGAATGGAGGGATTACCTTAGATAAAATAATAATAATAATACTTCCTAATATATAATATAATAAGTAATATAATATTTCCTTTAAATTTAAATAGGAGTATTTAATTACTATTTAAAAAAGTTGACCTCTTTGAGATGCGTAGAAATGTAGCTTTAGTCTGCATTATCTATCGCTTGTATTATGGGGAGTGCTCCGAATGAGAACGACCGTTTAACACTACAATTTTTTTGCAATTCTCCAGAATTTTTTGCCTCACGCGATCAATGTGTGATTGACAAAATGATGATGATTAAATTATCTTATGCGGTATTTCCTGACCAATACGACCTTCAAGAAAAGACCGTACTCCAACCTTAAAGGCCGGCAACGCACTTGTGACTCTTGAGGTGTCCATGGGTGGTGGTAGTCAGTTACCATCAGCTGAACCGTGTTTGCCCATTATACGATGAAAAAAAAATCGATTCACGAATAACGAAGATATCGCGTAACATACACAAAATTAAAGCAATATTCAGTCAAAATGAGAACCTCCTTCTTTTTGAAGTCGGTAAAAAGCAAAGCTTAAGCCACTTTTTAATTATCTTACACCTTGTTTTTTGGTCTTCTAACCACCTTTGAAGCGACAGATCACATTTACGTCATATTTTTCCAGTGACACAACAAAGATCCTTTCATACCGTGTCGGTATAACGACGCCTTCACAAAGACTGCACACACGACAAAAGCTTACAATCTTTTGTCAACGATTTAAAATGACTGCTCTCATCTTTCACGTAGCTTTATGAGTAAGCCTCTTTTCGTTTCATGCCGATTTTTCTATAAATACACTTATTTTTCCATTCCTTTAATATGTAAAGTACAGTGTACAACGTATTGATGAGGTAAAGTAAAAATATAATCAAGCTTTTTTTCTAAGCCATCAAAAATGTTTAAATCCTAATCGTTACTATTTATTATATACATACGTACATATATACCAGTATAATAATAAAAACACTTGACTGAACGGATAGTACAATGGTTAAAGTGGCGGGAGGAAAATTTGTATGATCCACAAATAATATAATTGTCCCGAGTCGGGATGTTCTTTTGGTCCGGTTTTGAAATGTTTGTGAGGACCCCCGAGACACTGGTATTATTTCTAGTGCTGGAGTTGTCTTTTAAACAAAACACCAACTCCAATAAGTCCCAAAAAACTACAAGTTATTATACGGGACGTGTCGTAGTGGTTATAAGCTAGAATCTAGAATGTTTTAATCTAAATATCACGGCAAACAACATGGTAAAACCTCGCGACTGCCTGTCGTGTTGTTTTTTTTTGCAATGAGATGTTTATCTTTAATATACTACGCAGGTGGCATTTGTCTTTGGTTTCCCTGCTTTTCATATTCTTTACTTAAATGACACGAAATAATTAATAATAATAATAATAATAATTTTTATTCGGAACATAATTACAAGATACAGAAAACTATGGTACGGTAATAGCTGCAGTAGTAATAACTGTGTCGCAACTATTAATTAAACGATCATTGAAAAATATTGATCATAGTTTATAAAGTCCTGACTTTTAAACTCAATGATATTTCTATATTCACAAACCATAATTTTTGTAAAACCTTTTATATAAATATGAAACATTTGAGACATGTAAGAAAGATACGGTTGGCTGAAGTTATATTAAATGCATAACATATTAAAAGGTACTTAGAAAACACAATTTTATAAAATAACTTATAGAATGCTAGTTTCATTTCATTACAAAGTTAGAAAGCTCCTAACGAAAAACTCTGTACTTGTACGTAAAAATTGTGAAAGAAATACCACTTACCACAAATTTTCCTTTGTGACTGTACTCAGAGTAAAACGCAAAACACATCTATATATAATTTCAAACAGGATCGTACGCTTTGATTATTCAAGTCGTTCGAAATGTGCACGAATATGATATGTTTGTTTTTTAATGTTTTTGGAGCCCTTTGAAGAGTATTAAAGTTGTTTATTTAAGCTCAAATAAGCGCAAGTTCGCTCATGAGCGAATTTCGCATGAATTTGTGGATACAAAATGCGACCGTTTAAAACCTCGATTTTTTCCTGCAGACCTGAAGCGTAAACTGAGTGAAGTAACAAATTTATCATATTAGTTATCTCAAATAAAATATATATATAGATAAATATAATAGATAGAATAGTTGTTTTAGATAATTAATAGATTTGTAATAACTTTTTTTTTCTTGAAAAGAATACTATCAACGTGGGTCACACATTACTGGTATTTTGATCCCCTTCAGCTAAGCTAAATGCTTGTGTTAGGCACTCCTACCCACTGGTTCACGTCGATAGTGCACTGGGTGGGGTTCGAACCCGCAACCACTTGATCGCAAGTCCGACACCTTAGCCATTACGCTACCACCGCTTATACTATGTATATATTATACTATATATATATATACAATATATAACTAGTTAATAATTTGGGTTATGCAAATAGGATCATGTCTTAGAGTGTCGTTCTAAATTCTAAGCATAGTGGATATAGACCTAAACGAACTATCTAAAAAAACGTTTTGAGTTCTTACGCAATACACATTGCAGGGACCTGAGATCATCAGAGAACACAGTTTACAGACAATTCTTTTTGTTGTATTTCATTTGCCCTTTTCGCTAAGAGCCCTGTAAAAATATATTTCGAGTAGTGGACTGGGCTCATGATAGACGTAAACTATAGAAGGTCATACCAAGGGTTCAATAGTGCAACTTGTCCATTATACTTAAATCTGCTTTTTACATTATAGCCATTAATAAATTTACCATCTGCTAGTTCTATATTTCACGGACTCTAAAAAAAGAAAATTCTCAATTCGATAAATGAATTTTCAAACTGATGTCTTTTGTGAAAAGTTCAATGACAAGCGTGGCAATTTAATCTTAAATTTGGTTGTGTTATTTTCATAATACGTAAGTATATTGTTGTAAATCCATGTGTGTTTTATTATTTTCTCTTGCTCTGAAGGAAACACAATAATAATAACAACACACGGTCGTCTGTTCCCAAACTGATCCCAAACCAGACTGCTGATAAACATACTCATATATTGCTAAATACATACATATTATAGATAAACTACAGACAGACAGAGAACTAATGATCATGCTCATCACACAATTATTAATCCTGGGTGGGAATTAACCATCGACCTCTGGCTCAGCAATAAGGATCTCTAACGACTAGACCAGCAGGCCAGTCATATAAAATATACTAGCTGAGCCCCGCGGTTCCACCCGCTTAAGTCCCGATACCGTAGGAATATTGGAATAAAACGTAGCGTATGTGTTAATCCAGATCTCCAGCTATCGACGTACCAGGTTTCATCGCAAACGGTTGAATAGTTTTTGCTTGAAATAGTAACAAACATCCATACATCCACACAAACTTTCACGTAATATTATATTAGTAGGATTTCAAAGTTACTTGTTTTAATGATCAGTTAATTTAGTTACATCACAATCACTTTTACTCATAAATTCCATTTTCAATCATTAATACAATAAATATTTATTACTAAGAAGTAATAAATCTTTAAAAACTAAACCTGAATATCAATTGTGTTACCAATAAGCAATTGCAGATTCAATAACTTTATTATGTTCCTTCTTATTGAAGAAAAGGCTCAGTCGAAATCTCGAACTTAATAATAAAATTGGAACGAGAAAATTTGGCGATCCCAGTCACAGGTGGCGCTTATACAAGATTTTATTTCGATTCATTAGACAAATGTTCGGCTTCTGTTCCAATAATTGGGTTAGATACAATTTTGCTGATAGGGCTGATTGTCTTTTTGATCGTCCTAGGAAAGTTTCACACTGAATATTGCATTCGAAACATTACTTTGAGTATATTTTGTCAAAAAAAAGCATAGGGCCCTATTGTCAAGCGTCTACGTGTCGTCAAAGAACTCCGGCGATCTTAGTCACCAGAAAGTATTTTTATGTCAGTAGCTACGTTCTAAATTTGAACTATCGATCGTCTGGTGGAGGTAGGAGAAATAACTCAGCGTTTTTTACATTGGTTACTAACAACCCGCCCCGCTTCGCGCGGGTAGTAGAGACATCTTCAACAACCATCAACATATTTCAATCAACTTACACAAAATCTTTCACAAATTATACACTTAAACCTTCCTCATGAATTACTCTGTCTATTACTGAAAAGCACATAAAAATCCGTTCACTAGTTTTTCAGTTTATCGCGAACAGATAGACAGACGCGGCGGGTTACTTTGTTTTATAATATGTAGTGAAGTGCAACTAAGTTTATTAGTATTCTTCTGCAAAATCTTTCACGAAATATTTAATTAATAGATTTTGTTGCTCAGTTGTCCAGTATCCTCGCTCTCAACTAAAGTATTCTAGTATATTCTACTTTTGCTTGGCACATTACTAACAGAGCTGGACGCATGTGTTAAAGTTTTGTGTAATTATACCTCACCATACTTTATCAAAAATTCCTGCAAACATATCTAAGTATTTATTTTAAGACATCTGAAGCTCTCGGAAAGGATATATGAAAATTAATAGACGATAAATTACAAGACTAGTGTCCATCGAATCTATTTTCAGTGTGTTACAGTGTGTCTTTTTTTGCTGCATAAATCAAATATTTAAATACATATTCCTTTCTTCTTCATACACACATGATATTATGATAACTCTAAACAATTATTTCCTTGACACACTCAACGTATATAATTATATGTACTACTACAGAGGCAGGCTTACGACATATTGCGACCCTTATAACATAAATATACATACCACGAATATCTTTGTGGTAACATAATGGTAACTATATGGCTACGCTATAATTATACGAGACTAGAAACGGGTCCTTTGGAGATCAAATGTAAATTAATTGTTGTTATAATATATTGAGTTAAATATAAGAGTTCATTATAATGGGACTTCCTACTAATATAGGAGAAAGCAGGGTATTTGATTTCACTTGCAATGTTTGTTAGCTTGCGTCAAATCTTGCAAGCTGATTCTATGCTACGTATCTGAAATTGTATATGTTGGTTTCGTTCCGATAACAATGCATTTATATTGTGGAGGGACGGGTGTTATGTCCCTCCAACACAAAGGGAGGATCCTCCAACCAGGCGAGGTGATCATGCCTGGCGGGCCGCGGCCCAACGGTTGATGTTGGGAAGTTGTATATATACTAATCGGCGCGAGAACTCTCATAGCGCGATGCAGGATTAGTAGGTTGTAGATGTTTCTTTTTGCTGTAACTGCCACAATATAATCAGCATGATCTGATTGCACCCCGGATAGGCTCTAAACAAGGAAACTCTTCAACATTTAATAAATATATACCTACACTATACTGATAGTCTGTTCTAAAGTGCACAATCGCCTATAAATGGTGGTTTTTACAAATAAGTCTTTTTTATTTCTTTAGAATGTTTTAAGTACAGTTTGAATACTGTCTGTTCAAATGAAAATTGTTTAATGCAATTATTGTTGGCTAACCACATCACCACATAAATAAATAAAAACTGTGTAGTAAAGACACGTACATTATGGGGCGCTCAGTGCCTGCTGACAGCACGCAGCGCCGCTTAAGGATGCGTATCCAATAGAGATAATATATGTGAGGTACAAAAGTTCCAGACCTGTGCAACGGACCCGCCTGAAAAATATGCGCGAGGTACACGATCGAGGAATGTGTGCAAGGTATAAAAGCAAGGAACATGTGCAGCTACGCATCCTCTCGACAGTGCTAGAATAGAAAGTTTAAATTCTCAGGATATGATGTAGAGTACTTATTAAACATGCCAAGTTTCAAATGTATAGCTATTATACTTTATAGATTATTCATATCTATAATACCCAGATTACGTCACTCACTCATTAACTCACTAACTGATGTTCATCAAAACTGTTTGGTGTGAAAGCTAGGAGTAACACACAGACAACATTTATTTTTATATATATATATATTTTAATATTTTTTAGTTTAAATAGGTACTGTACTGTCAAATATTTATATCAATATATATTATTATTGATCTTTCTTTAGTCTTCATTATAACTTTAGGACTTAGTTTAGTTTATAAATAGTTTAAGGCGTAGTTTAGGGTTAGGTACTTAGGTTATTTTTTTTTAATTATCAGACTGGTATAGGTACATTCAGTCGAAAATATTAAAGATTGTAGCCGCTCCAACAGGTATCGCAGCCTTTAATGTTAATGGATGACATGACAATTCATAGATTATTACAATTGCCAGTCGAACACGAGCAAACACCTAATTATTAGGCCCCTTCCCGATGAAGTCCTCCAAGTACTCGGATCGGATATGAAACACGTTGTTTTATTTATAATCGATGAAGTCAAGATCAATGATATTAACTGACACTTTGGCAAACATCCATCTGGGTTAGTCAGAAATATTCGATACCATTGGTAACGAAAACGGTTGGTTTGGTAAACTAAATATCTTAGTCCTTGGAGAACTTTTATAACTCCCACCGGTAAGGGAAAATTCACCTTTTATAAAACTGACGATTCTAGAAGTTAAAATGGTGCTCTTCATTTTCCAGATCTGTTGGGAAAATTTATTTAAATACCAGGATTATTGCCACAGATAGTGTGGATTGGCCTAGGTATCTTGCAAAATAAGCTCGCCAGTGCATTGAAAAGCACGAGGAGGATGCTTCTATGACAGCAAGGTTAGAAAAAACTATCGTTATTAAAAGGAGTGAAAGTGATGCTTAAAGGAAATAATGACGATTCTTTGGGTCTTAGAAGTGGTGTCATGGACACTGTCGATGAAGTAGAATGGAATTCAAACGGTAAAAATAAGGCAAGAAAAATTGGCATCATTTTTATAGTGAAAAAACATTTTTATGTAAAGTAACGCCAAGACGAGCACATATTGCTTGATCTGTAAAAAAGTTATCAGACCTTATGGACAGTCAAGCTCCTAACTCCACACGCCCTAACGTAACACTCTCTATATCTCATTATAGCGTATAGCGTTCTGCGTGAATCTAGTATTAAGTTCTCTACAAATGCTACATCTTAGTCAAAATATGTGGCCTGGCCGTTGATATATATTATGATGATGATATGTGAGATGTGTTGCCGTAGATTGACAACACTCATTGATATTCATTGAAACAGATCTTATCTACATTACGTTATTGTTTGGCGTTACTTTACATAAAAGTGTTTTTGGTGGGATTCTTATTTCTATTAGCTTTCAAAACATTGTTAAAATAAGAATTGTTCCCAAGGACTCTTAACATTTCACGCTTTCAATGCATTTTAATTTGAACTCTGTATTCAAACATCTCGTCGTCTGTGTTGTAAGGTTAGGCATTAATAGTTATTGTAATTCGAAACACATTATTACCAAACGATGTTCCAGTTCCAGCACATGAGTACATAGAGTTATAATCATGGGAATTATATTGTGTGACCTTATTGCATTGAAACGGTACTCGGAGCAGATGATTGATTATGCGTGATTCGATGGAACGACTCAATACAAACTGTCCTTCTCCGTAGGCTCTAAGAGCGAGTATTCAATAACAGCAACGTTAGTGAATACTTAATTTGGGATTAATAACCTTTTACAATCAGTGGAGTTAGTATTAATTTTATAAAAGTTTTTTACTTTATTTGCATTTTTTGCTGTAAAACTACGCAACAAATAAAAAAAAACAACTGGTTGCATTCCGGGAGTGCCGGCAAAAACTTGAACATTAACGTTAAACACTTTATATACATGAATTTTAAAGTATACAGACGGTCGAGCCATCAGCAGTCACCATCCGTGGATGCGCGTAGCAGGCTGTAGTACAAACACACACGCACACTCGTGCAAGCGGGAAACTCGGCTCCGTCTTACGAATTTTCGATCGACGCAAGTTTAACATTTTTTACCCATCCCAAAAAGTGCACAACGCCGCTAAAGAAGTGTTCACTTCAAAAATAACTTGATCACAAAATAACACTAAAAACTTTTTTTTCCTGTTCATCTCATTAGGTAACAACTAAGGATATAACCTGGCAATAACAAACTCATAGAAAGTGTTATGTCACACAAGTTGACGCGGGTAGCAGAAAAGGTATGACAACTATTACATAAACATACTGAAAAAAGGAAAATAGTAAAATTTACATTATAAAACTTACCGAGCACCCAAATCATAAGTCTGGGTGTTATTTATTTACATAGTGATATATTTGAGATGTGTTATATCACAAAGTTTACATTATATACTTTGTGCTTTTTAAAATATTCCCAGTGTAGCCCAGACCAAAGCGATTTAAATTTTTACGCCTTTAATATTTACTTAATATTAATATATTTAATAAATATACATAATAATTTAATATTTATTAAATTACTTGACATGACATGACTTTTTCTAAGCTTGGGATTTTTTCGAGCATTTTTAATTCTAATTTTTTAATTATTTTGCCTCTGTACTTCCGTATACGTTTTAGACATTTAATTTAGATGTCAGGAACAAGTTTCGAGGCCATAAACTGGCGTCACGTTTACGAACACTGTAATTAGAAAAAGTCGTAAAACTATGGACTAGGGCATAAACGACGGTACGGAAAGAATTTACGGGCGTTTCTCGGAGAACACGTTAAAATTTTTAGGTTACGGTAATTTATGATTTTTGTTTTAGAAAATAAAAATAAGGAGGATTAGTATTGTTGCGTATACTCTTCAAATACGGAGGGCAGTTTACAAGATCTTGAATTGATCACCAAACGTCGTTTCGGAGTTATGCTAACCAAGTTTTGTAGCTATAGTTATTAGGTACTAGCAATAGTAGGTGGTAGATCTATTGTTTTTAACTATGTGAACAATAGCATAAAACAGTTACGTAACAAACATTTTACGTTACATGACAACCCGTACATGAAGAGGAAAGGAAATTCTCTGACTAAATTTTAACAAAAAATAATCTTCAAAATTAAATCTAGCTTATTACAGAGTGTAACCGTGATCAAAATAATTATAGTTTAATAAAACTAAAAAACACGCATTAATGGTAAATCGAATTAAAAAGTAAAAAAGAGTCTTACTCCACCTTCACCTCTTGGCTCTATTATCGAACCATCGTTACTAAGCCATCTGTTGGTGACTCGTCAAAACAAATCTTATGTGCCCAAGCACGAGGGCTTTATATAATAGTTGTTCGACGGTTTGCTTTACACTGGTAAATAATAGTTATCATTTTAAAAATAATTCCATTAAAATTATTTCACAATATGACTACAACATAACTAGTAGAAATAGATTTTAATGAAATAATTAATACATAAAAGCCCGTTTCTCACTCACTTCCAGTCCACTCTTAAGAGTTGTCACACGTTTGAATGTTTTGTGAAATTATAGTAGTTTCAATTCTAGAAGAAATTTTGCTGTGTCTCATTTCGTAGCGTAATAAAATCGTATTATTATTAAGTACATGGGAAAAGGCAAATTGTACATTTGCTATGCATAAAATGATATGAAATGTATTCGAGTTATACAATCTGCAAGTATTCCACAACTTCATAAATTGCTCGCCTCTATTTCTTGAAACTCTAGATTCCATGTACACTACACAGACTATATCTTTAAATGTTTCCTTTGAGTCCTATTACTTTACAGCCAAAGAATACAAGGTCATATAAAAGTAATAAGTTACCGTTACATAAATTTTGTCTGTCGTTTATTATCTAGGAAGATGTATTGCAGGAAATCTTCTCAAATAATAATTTTACCGCCATTTTGTATAAAAACTTACTTAGTTCTTTACCGTGGTAAGTTTTTCTACTTAAACAGACCATTTTTAAACAATAATGAGTTTAAATTAATAGTAGAATGTAGGGCCATCATTGTTTTAAGTAAAATGAAACAGATAGATTGTGTAAATTAACGACAATAATTGGTGATGGTAATGAAATGAAACAAAACCTTTTAATTACGTAGGTCATATTATGACACTTGTATACTTAAGATATAATATACATATAATGCCTGTTTTCGAATGCCATAGTTAATGCAATAGCCTTAGAAAAAGAATCAGATAATAAAAACTCACGGCCATGATTTTCAAAGGCAAATTTTATTTTTAGAAACGAGACAAGAGTGCGGCAATTTAAAAACCCCTGTCGTTTAGTGTTGTGGAAGCATCGACTTACGAAAGAAATATAATAAGTGATCAATTGTGGACTCTTTAGAAATATTTAATTTTTGTATAACTACCAAATCCATACTATTAAAGATCAGAGGTAATCTAATAACAGGTGATTGTATAAATTTAAATGAAATAAAAATATAAGTTGCCATCGCATAAGATGCTGTTTGTTAGAACGTTTAAATTTTGTGTAGGGATAAAAGTTATGTACTGCATATAAGCGGTGGCGTGTATTTACTAATTTGTCCTTGTTTTTATTATTTATTGAGCGCATGTCAACTTTTAAGTGAAAGATTAAATGCTCTATATTTATAAACATATTCATAGCATATAGGTGTGTTGTACCTATCTCCATAAAATGTTGCCTAAGCGAACTGCGTGATTTTGATTTATATAATATATTAATATGTAGGTAATACATCACGATGCGTCGTTAACTAAGCTACGGCCATATTTTATTACACAACCTTAAGACCTTCTTACTAATTACATTAATAGTTAAACAATAAGTCGTTATTATATCTACATATATTAAAAATCGTTTCACGTTGTTTGTTTGCGATGAAATCCTAAACTAATGAACCTACTTTAATGAAATTTTACACAATGCGTGAAGTTTGGTCCAACTTGAGAGATAGGATAGTTTCTTTTTTATTGTCAATTTGACCTAGCCACAGTATCGCATGGCCGGGTAGCCAGCAAATATATATAAAAAGAAGTTTACAAAGATAATAGAATAAGTACCGAATGGACCTTCTTGTAAAAACTTATTACTATGAACTATCTATCTACTATAAATACCCACATTGAACTAAACCCTAGCTCCCATTGACATCCAACATGTTAAAAGAAGTTTAATAGACAAGAGTAATTATTTACTATTAAGTGAACGTGTACTTGTTTCCCATCCCTACAATATAAAGAGGCTTGAAATATCATGCATTAAAGTAAAAATACTAAAGCTCAGTATAAAACTCTTAGAAAAAATAGGTAATCCGCACTAGGCCGGTTTAACATCAAACAAAAAACAAAGGACTTGAACCTGCGTATTTTGTCAACACAGGCTGTTGTACGTTTGCGAGGCGAATATTTATAAAGGTGAAAATTTCAGAGAGAACACAGAGGGCTCTGTGTGTATGAATATTTGATGAAGCAGTCAGATAATGTGGTGTTCTATTTTCGATTTCTTTGTTGCTTTCACGGTGTGATTTTTATCAGATTTATTAGTGTTTTATCTTAAATCATATCTCATCAATCATATGTCAGTGTTTAAAAAAAGTATTAATATTAAACCATAACAGTATTCAATTTATAAGCTAAGTAATTGAAGTGAATCTTCAACATAAGGTATTGTAACGCGTGGAGTACTTCGTCTAAATCAACTGCGGCGTACTCCAACACGTATAAAGCTTGGGGCTTTAGGGTATCCGGTTTCGATAGGTATTAGCTAGAGGAGAAAAATTAAAAGAGCAGGCAAACGCACTATGTGATATAATCAGGATCAGATTATTCAAGTAACAATTAAAACTTTAAACAAATTAATTATAAATAACACTTCTTGAATTATTCCGTGCACCTTTGGCACGATAGTCGTCCAGACCGTCCTCTGTCCCCCGGGCGACCCTCTTGTCTTCAACATTTATTCTTCATAAAATATTTCGAACGTGTTCTAAATTGGAGTTTGGTGCCACCAGTCTATGCCTCTCGCGTAGTAAAGAGGTATTCTTCCAATCGAAGGAGTATGCAAGCTGTGCGAGAGGTCTCGTCACTACAGTATATACTAATACCGATACGTATAAAAAAAACAGCAGTTCTGTTTAACTACTAGGTACCGATAGACATAGTTGCAAGAAATTTAATTTGTTTGTTAAGCATAAATTAAAATAGCTGCTATATATATAATTGCTAAATATAATAAATAGAGCTGATACTCTTCTAACAACTTAACAGATTTTCATAAATTCTTTTTTTTAATCAAATTGCCTTTCAAATAAAATAAAACTAAATAAAAATCTGTCCATCCGCTTAGGAGCTATGACACAGACAGACATAAATTAATAAACAATTATAACACCTATTCTTTTTGCGTCGACATTAAAAGTATATGATAGATCATTCTGTTCAATTAATGTATTATTCAATTGATAAGCTTGAGCGGTTTCAAAATTTCTGCATCAGGTTCATCTTTGGATTACGCAAATATGACCACGTCTCTGAATATCGGAATAAGCTCAAGTGGTTACCTAAACGCCTTCGCCAGAATATTCGTATACTTTCACTACTGTAAAATATTCTGTTCAATCCCAGCTCCTCCCTATCTCAAAAAAACGTTTCGATTTTTTGCACAATACGCATTCAGGGTTTCAGGAACCCTGAATGCGTATTTGTGTGATCGTTCTGCGGATCATAGGTTAAAAATGCCAACAGATTCCTCAAAATTTATGGACAAATTTTTCACAGTAAAGGCTGACCGTCTGTTTAGTTCAAATTCAAATTCAAAATCATTTATTCAATTAAGACACTAAGTGACATTTATGAACTTTAAATTGAAGCTAGAGTTAAAATCATAGATCAGCGCAAACAGACGCCACAGCATGTGCTGGATTGTCGAAGTAAATTAGGTGAAAACACCAAAATCTACTGCCTGCTTGTGTCGATCTATAACTTCCAGTTTCCAAAATGCACTGAAAATGGACTAAAATGAACTGCCACTGGCCATTAGACGTGCACAAACGTTGACAAATTTAAAAAAACAAGTGAAGGATCCCTATATTTACATACTTGGTATTATTACGTGTTTATTATGTACCTGCATATTTGTAATGCATTGTTTTTTGTCTGTTTATGAGTATGCATATATGTATATGTGTGTACGGATCATCATATTCATTTGCAAAACTATTAATTTTTATAGTTAGTATCTCTAATTAGAACTTATATGTTATTTATTTATTATTAAATAGGCTCCATGTACACTGCAGCCCCTCTTTTCATGTGTGTTTCTGTATCCATCCAATGGTTGCCTGGAAGAGATCGCAAACTGCTATAAGGTGGTCTATTGTACATAGCATTAGCTAGTATATATTTAGATTTAAGAAAATATTGTCATCTACTGCTCTGTGTACAATAAAGAGTATATCTATCTATCTAGAATTTATGTACGTTATTGTAAAGTATGTATTAAATAAAAACATTTTTACTATGTAGGTATGTTGATAAAAATTTTGAATTGTTGATGTTGCAGATGTGAGAAATGCGACTGGCGTCGTGCGAAGGACGTTTTCTAAAATATGTCCATTGCTAGAAGATTCCTGTAGAATGTAAGCATTCAACGGCCGGAGGCATGTTCACGCCTGCTACATTATTGGAAGCAATCCGCAGGGAAGCGACGCTCACAATATTCAAGTAGGACCTTTACGTCCTTTTTTTTAATGTCATAAGAACTTTAAAGTCTAAGAGCAATAATTACTATAGAGGAAATGTTTTGAGCAAAAACAAAAAACCTACAGTTTTCTCTATGTCATGTCATTAAGAACTTTCAAGTCACTCGGCACGTTGCTACTGACCAATAAATGTATCATTAAGAGTCAACACATTTTTTTTTAATTTTCAATTTGACTAACCGGGATTCAAGTAGTCCACATCCTTAACAGATATCCTTGGTGAAAACCTTTATAGTAAATTATAGTTTCACTTATAAATATATCAAGCACTGACAGGGAAACGACGTGTCTTGGTGAAAGCAAAGCAAATTCTACACTGGAAACCTCACTTTCTCAGCCAGAGCTAGTAAATATATACCATATTTTTCTTTGTCCTAAAATACAACAAGTGCTTCCAAGTTTCACAACGTGACAATTTTTCCATCACTAAATAAACGCCAAAGGAACTCCAAAGTATAACCATTCGAGGTACACTAACTATAATTGCAGCCTCCGGTTAAAAAGGAGTGAGATGAAAGGACACTCCACTCATAAAGGCACTGAGATCTCGTGAATGGCAACTGACAAAGTGTTTTACACACTCAAAAAGATCTTTATTTTGAAGGATGTAAGGTTCAATGTTGGTGATATTTCTGGTATAAGTAACATTTCAGCACCACAATGTCTAGTTTTCTGTCTGGATTGCCGTGGAAAAGGTTAAGCCGTTGTAACTAAAATGCTGGCAGCAGTCAATGAGATGAAAAGCGTTTTGTTAAATACAGGGGAAGATTTACGCTTTTTTTTGCAACTAACTAACTAACTTTGATATAAGTGAAGAACGATTTGTTTTGGAGACTTATTTTTTTTTTCTTTACTTTTAGTGTCATGTGAAATTATATTTTTAGGTAAAATAATTTTTGCTTTCAAACTACAACTCGACCAGGTTTACTTTAATACAAAATTATTTAAAAAAAATGTAGACCAATTTTATTTTATTATTACATTAAATGTTAAACCATAAAGATCTCATTCGAATCCGTTCACTGGTTCTCAAAATTAATAAAGTATTTATTTCTTTACAGGGAATACACGGTCATCTACATACCTACTTGTAAAAATACCACCTCTCAACTAAGATCTGCGACATCACAATTAATACAATAACTTACTGGTCCTGGTAACTATTTCTGGTGACCTGGTGAATTAAAGTCTTTTCAACTCCTTAATTCAGTCTAACTAATCGATGCAACATTATTTAGATAAACTCCGTGAGGGTTGTTAAAGATGAGCTCGAGACGATTCTACTAAAATTTATAAAAAAATCTCCTTCAGTAGCAGTTAATCTTTAACACCGGCGCGCAATTTCGCGAATTTCTGCAATTGCTTTAATGAGGTAGCAAATAAAAACAAGAAGTAATTAATCTAACTATCAAGAAAATAACGTCATTTCATGTGAAATTGATATTATCTTGCAGTAAGTGGGAACTGATCGCGATCGTGACACTTATAGTTGGTGGTCAGCTAATGCTATACAATACGCGGACTTCACGAAGTTGGTCGGAGTTTATTAGAAAAATGCACCCTGCAGCAGTGTATACCGCAGAAGACTTTTTCTTAGCTCGGCTTTATCTATGAAGACAACCGAATCCGTTCCATTTCATTCCAACCCATTACTGCAGATATATTTATTTATTAACTAGCTTTTGCCAGCAGCTGCATTCACACTAGAGTCATTTTTCGATGCTACTACACTTTTACTATTTATTTCTACATTAAAGGCATATAGGTCTTCTTTTCTGTATCCCTGACAACGTCTATGCAAAATTGCATGATACTCGGTGGTCTACTTAAGGCGTGAAAGCGTTATACACAAACAAACAAACTAACATTCATATTTATGATGTTGGTAATGGTATAGGGGTCTGTTTCCGCAATTAATAAATTGAAATTTAAATTTCTGTAGGGAAGACCATAGTGGTCTGATAATAAAGTTTATTTATATTATTTATTATTATTATTATTTAGACTCGCAGGCGGTCCATTATGCGTTCGGATAAGGCTAACTAGTTGAGACAGCCAAGCTCCTTCCAAAAGCACGTAAACCTCCGGAGGAGTATGCATTTATAATATTAGCTAGATGAAAACCCTGCTTCGCTCAGGTGAAATGTGAAACTCAACTGCCATTTTCCCCATTAGAATTTATCAAAATATTCGTATCAAAATATTCAAGATATGAAAAAAAAAAGGATATATTATAATGAATTCCCGAAATAAGCTTTCATATAAGGAACTTCGATCATAAGTGATTGATGTTCATGAAATCTAATAATGTAATTTGTGTGTTTTGAAGAACTCATCAGTAGTGAAATTATTTGATGTGCGTGTCACAATTTATTTTCCCTTTCAAGTCAAAGATCCATATTTCTTCCCGTATTCTTCAGAATACGGCAGAAAGTAATTTAAGAGGGCTTCAGCCTTCTTAAATTACTTTTACTTTAACATTACCTAGAAAACATAATCTTTGAGTTTTCATCACGTACTAATCACTTTAATTAGTTCATTATTACATCCTGTCGTACAGCGTAATTGATCATACGTTGTGAGCTCATTAACTCTTATAAAAGTAAGACGTTTCAACAACATACAAACAATTTGAAACTTTAAACCCATAAAGAAGAGTTCAAATTCAAACAGCGTGAGGTTCACGAAGTTAGGAACTTAAAAATTGTAGCTAGTCTTTACGTTATCTTGAACTTCCATTTTATAAAGACGTGAGAGCTCTCTAGGCTGTGATAAGGCGTCTGAGTTAATTGTACAAGTTCTTAGTTTTGCGTAAAATTTTCATGTAACCCATGTTGAAGTTTAGAAAGACTAATTTTGATATGTGTGTCTTTTGTTGGCAGCTTTCTGCTTTGTTTACCAGTAGCATATTCATGTTGCCTTTGATACTAGATAATTTTGTATACCTTTGTTATTAATGGTATATAACATGTCGTTTGGTGGTATTCTTGGTTAAAAAAGCGTTTGTTAGTTTAAGAGTAATACCATCACTAATCGTTAAATATTAGCCAATGGTATTTCAGTTATAAAGACGTGCATATTTATTTAAAAAAACTAAATCACTGTCAATGTTGTTTTTTCTTTGATTGTTGCGTAATTCTTAACGAAAATAATAAATTTATTAAAACTTCTTAGTCCTTAATTTCTGTTTATTGCCGTTAGTAGCATTTAGACAGCCGAATGGTACACAATTTACGGTACTCACAAGCAAAGTAACCTGATACTTGTAAAACAACATGTTGAAAAATAGTGTCCTTGGAGTATCTTGCCTGTTCCTCTCCAAATTATCGACGTATCGGAATAGGCCACTAGCTCCACGACTGACTCCACTGACTTATTCTGACTAACTCCTGATCTTACCTACCCTACTACCTACCTCGTACTTATCTTTCAAGAAAGTATAATCTACTCGTTCATCACTACATATTATAAAACAAAGTCCTCCGCCGCGTCTGTCTGTCTGTTCGCGATAAACTGAAAACCCACTGAATGGATTTTCATGCGGTTTTCACTAATAGACAGAGTGATTCATGAGGAAGGTTAGGGGGTATAATTAGTACCCGTACGAAGCCGGGGCGGGTTGCTAGTGTCCTATAAAAGTATTAAAACATATACCTACATATATTCGTATCTTTCAAAACATTTATCTTTTCAAAATTGATAAAATATTGAAAAGAACTCTACACACTTTTTGTAAGTTGATTGAGAGTATTTATAAAATTATGATTGGAAGTTTCGTTTTAATTAAAACAATTGCTCAATTTATTTACAACCCGGAGCTCCTAAGCTAATAGGTTGAACACAACTGTATTGAATAATATTAAATTGGTCCAAGCTCTGCCGAGAAATTCAGAAATATTGGTCTTCATTTCTCACGGTCTACCCAAATAATTCAGTAAAAGGATAGTCTGAGATAAAGTAAGGCTTTCGAAATAATTGGTAAAACGATAGCTTTAATAAAATAGTACCTTGGTCAGCCAACCCGGTAGCTTTTGGATATCAATAGTAAATAATATCATGAAGGATATATTTGGCGGGTTGCTTGAGTGAGTGGTTTGGAAACAAAACATGATGAACAAATAAAATATGAACCGTGAAGCAACGTTGTTTTTGTTTTTCTTTATTTTAAACCTTTTTTATTGTATGGTATTGGTATTGGTATTGTGGCGACTTCCACATACAGCAACAAGAAACATCTACAACCTACTAATCCTGCATCGCGCTATGAGAGTTCTCGCGCCGATTAGTATATATACAACTTCCCAACATCAACCGTTGGGCCGCGGCCCGCCAGGCATGATCAGCTCGCCTGGTTGGAGGATCCTCCCTTTGTGTTGGAGGGACATGACACCCGTTCCTCCACAGTGGTGACCCCGACTTGATTGGAAGCAGCCTTCAAGGAGCAGATCAGCAGCATCATCATCGGTCCACGTAAGAAGAGCATCTCTCTCCCGTCTACGCAGCAGCCAGCCACTACGCAACAACAGCCCCGACTCACTGGGACCAGCGGACTTCAGCCCCGACTCACTGGAACTAAGCGGCATTCAGTTCCGACTCACTGTAACTAGCGGAATACAGTTCCGACTCACTGGAGCTTGCGGCACTCAGTTCCGACTCACCGGAACAACTCACTACTGGCCCTGGTACGCTCCTAAATAGAGCATAGACAGCTGACTCATCAAGATATCGACCTCCGGTCTCGGAGGGGAGTGATGTGGCGACTTCCACATACAGCAACAAGAAACATCTACAACCTACTAATCCTGCATCGCGCTATGAGAGTTCTCGCGCCGATTAGTATTTATACAACTTCCCAACATCAACCGTTGGGCCGCGGCCAGCCAGGCATGATCACCTCGCCTGGTCGGAGGATCCTCCCTTTGTGTTGGAGGGACATGACACCCGTTCCTCCACAGTATAGAACTCTGTTTCCGCATTTAGACTCATAAGCGGTCCATTAAGCGTTCAGATAGGCTGACTAGTTGAGCCAGCCTAGCTCCGTGGCATTCACAGGCCTCTAGAGCGATCTCGCTCCCGCGAGGATACTTGTCCGTTGTGTGGCCACACCCTCGCACTCCAGGACAACGTGAAAAAGAAAATATAGATGCAAAAAAAATACACAATGTTCTAGATACACAATAGAAACGGTTGTTATTGCAACACGAGTAGTACTGTATTTATCAAATCACTAGACTCCCAGATGGACTGACGATCTGAAGAAGATAGCTGAGGCAGACCGGCTACAAAAGGTGGAGGAGCGAGTGCTATGGCACACATTGGGGGAGACCTATGTAAACTAGTGGACTGCAATATGCTAATTTATTGTTACAAGTATGACTCCATAATTAACCAATTTCAGGTGACCCGTCTGCTCGTTTGCCCCCTATAATTAAAAAAAAAAAAACGAGTAGAGGCAGTTCAATGTAACGGTATTGGGATTTTTTTAGATATTACCTAAAAATAATGCAGCATAGCTATTGTATCTCTTAAATTATCTTTGGGTGACTAATTTAATGCGGTTGGTCTATTCTCTATTGAAAACTATACCACCTTTTTCAATCAATCAATCCGCCTATCATAGTCCACTGCTAGACATGGGCCTCTTCCAATGCGCCACAGCACCCGTTCCTCCGCCTTCCGCATCCAGTCCATCCCTCCTATTTAGCAAATTAAAATACATAACTAAGAAAAAAATGTACGAAACCACGATTCTTGCCTAACGTACTGCCAAACCTGATCCCTAAAAAAAAGAAGATGAAAATTGGTTAGCAGTATGTCAAAGGAAGATGGGAAAAGCATGTTGGAAATTAAATAAGAAGAAACGTACATTTGTTTGATTCCCTACATGTTTTTTTACGCATATACGGTCCATTGTTTTGCTTCCTGCAAAAATATCCAGCCTAGTTCCAGTTTTTGTTTAGGTTTCTCTAATTTTTTTTTATTATAACCAAAACAGTTAGAGAAAAATTATTGCTATTACGATTACTGAAGTGGACTGGGCTGACCATGTTTGCAGAAAGTAAAACAATAATAATAATAACTTCACACATCTCACACACGGCCGTCTGATCCCAAAGTAAGCAGAATAAGGGCTCTGCTGCGGCGGGTATGGTGACCAGACTGCTGATAAACATACTTATAAATTTCTAAATACATACATATTATAGATAAATTACACCCAGACACAGAACAAATTATCGTGCTCATCACACAATTATTTGTCCTGGGTGGGAATCGAACCCACGACTGCTAAGCCAGAGGGGCTTAGCAGTCAGGGTCACTAACCACTAGACCAACAGGCCAGTCGAATTATGAACAAAGAAAGTAATGGAATGGATACCAAGAGTTTTATTATGTAATTTTATACAAGAAGTAGAATAAAGGCTTTATTTATTCAATTATAAGCCTCTTTTATTTGCATTTAAAAATAAATGCATAACCTAACGAATTTACTACATTTGGATATTATGAATCATGTGTCATCAGTCAAAATACGCGCAATCAGGTCTTCCATAAAAATGATCTCCGTCGGATTATATAGTAATAAAGTATACTGCTAAACGGGTCATCAAAATGCTTTTGCAGTTAAACAGTTTACGTCGAGAAAGTGTAGCAAACGATCATTGCTCACCAATCATAAAGCGCAGTACTTCGCTTATAAATAAGTAAGTTAATAGTACAAATAAGTCTTTCACTAGAATATTTATCAATACTGTTTCCAAAAAAAACGCTTTTAAGTTATAAACTTATTTAAAATCGATTTACTCGTTCAACTTATGTTCGACATTAGGATTAAATAACTATCCATTTTATAAATTCAACAATGTATCCCAAAATCCTTTTATAGAAACAAATGCCCAATAGCTGAGAGAGATACAAAACACTTACACCCGTCTCGTCCTCAAAGGGCTTTTTGCCTACGGGTGCAATTATAAAGGAACCCTTTGCAGCCTGTTCCATTGCTGTGTCTCCGTGGACTTACCTCTTTTTGATTCTGTATTAAGCTGACAGACTATTCCAGTTAGGAAAAGCTGAAAATGTATGTACCTTAGAGCGTCAGATTCATTATTATATATACCCTTAATAAGCATTTTTGTTTAGTTATGGCTACATAAAATGTTGAAGGGGAATATAATCAGGCAGAACTCCAAACTGCAAATTATGTGTTTAGAGATACCTACAGCAGTTTTATTGTATTGAATGACAACTTTTGTTATACCTGCATTTACGAAGAATCACTGTAACATAATACCGTAACCGTACCGTAGTTACTCGTGTTATGATCAAAACGTATACTATAAATGTTCACTATACCTGTAAGACATAATATACTCGTATTTTCTTCCAAAATAATAATAAAATTAGTATTATCATGATTACTGTAAGAAACAGTCTCACAATCACTGATATAAACTATGAAAAATCACTAACTAACCGTAACTATTTCTCAAGCCAATATTTCTCCACTTATTCCTACCCTTTTATAATCCCACTATTCGTTAATATTTATCAATCGGCCAATAGTATTGCGTTACCGGTATAAATAGTCAAAATAATGTCCATCAACTTATTTGTATTAAATAGTGAACTGTTATCATCTATTATAGTTTGTCCCTCGTCCCTATTTTTAATTAGAAATAAGAGTTTTTGATGTGTCGACAACATTACTTACTATATTAAATACATTTTTATACAATTTAGTTTTAATTAACTATAAAATTTGATCAAATTAATTAAATTTGTAATTGTTACTATTAATTTTGTTACATTATTCTTCGAGGTGTCATTCATTATTCCATTATTTTTACCTATCCTATAGTATCTGTCACCTGACTTTTATTCAGGTCTTTATCGTGTAAAAATTTATTTAAAAAACATATTCATAAATACATTAAAACTCAAAAAAAAAAATACTATGTTTGTAGTTCTCGTTCAATAATAAACGTAAGTATAATGTCGGACTTTATGTAAATTCAAATGGATTTACATAAAGTCCATAGCAAATGCTATTAGTCAACTTTTATATGTAGTTCCCGTTATTGATGGGTCTCAAAATATAAAAAATCCACAAACATTAGAAACAGTTATTTTTCAGTGACTTACTATTTAAACTCACGTGACGTATATCTTGTACACTTTCTATTTTATTTTTGAAAAGTAGGTGAATGAATTAATTGTTTGTTTGTGCCACACTACTTGTAATTTGTTTTAGTTATACTACTTTCTAAAGTTTCGTTAAGTTGGAGAAAACACTGTAATTTATCAAGTTGTGTTCTAAGGTGCTTTTGCCGGCGGGCGCAATAATTGCACTGTTTGGCGAATACCTGCCGTCTAAACATCGTTAGATTTATGTGCTTTGATAAGTTTATCAGTTACTAAATTTACTAAAGCTAAAATATTACACATTAGGCACTGTACCATAAGTAAAATTTAAATTGATTGCAAATATAAATGCAACTTAATAAATATATAAAAAAAACAGTTAATGAAACATTTACACATAATATGTAAGAATAATAGAGAGACAGGGGGTTAGGCAGATAGACAATCGCACGGATAACAAAGGGATCCTATAATGGTTCTGATTTCCCTTTTGAGCTAGAAAACCTTTAAAAGATGAAAATTATTTGTTAGATTAGATCATTGTTAGATCTCTTTAATTTTAGATTTATCTATGAATAAACCCTTGTCAAAATCAAAGGTTTTGCGAATGTTTTTGACATTACAATTTATTTTACGTCGTGTGTCGTACTTGCTCAGAATTAATTACATTTATAAACTAATAATATTCATTTTTATTAAGCATAAGTGTGTAGTTTAGTAAATTATCATAGATGCTTATATTAATGTAATTCTTGTAATAGAAGAGACCAAAGATTTGACTAGATAACATTTCAATTTCATTAATTAATTTCAATGTACCGAGTGACGACGATGACAAAGATGAGGATAGTGCGGTGCGGGAAGTCAACTCAAAAAAGTTACTTAGTAACATAGCTAAGGAGGTTGAGAGGGCGATAAGAGAAGAGATGAGGGAGTTGAACCAGACCCTAGAGTTTCAGAGCTCGAAGATGGATGAAGTAATGGAATGCATAGAGGTCTTCAAAAAGTATATCAAGGATTTAGAACTAAAAAACAAGGCCCTTACCAAAAAAAATTCCAACATGGAAATCCGTATGGGAGCCATGGAACAACGCATGCAGGAGCTTTAGCAAGAAAAGTTATGCAAGTTCATAGAGATTTCTAACGTGCCTACTGAAACAAACGAGGAGGTCAAGAAAGTCGTTGAAAACCTAGCGGCGATAATCAATCAACCCAAGGAAGGAATCAAGAATACGAAGAGGCTGCAGAGTCACAAAGATCTACCATCCAAAATAATTGTAGAATTAAGCGATGGAGACACCCAGGAGAAATGGATCACTAAGGCCAAAAATGTAAAACCCTGTGTAGCAGACATCCATCCTACCCGCAAAAATACCCAAGACACTGTATAAGTTAGAGAAGCTATGATGCAGACAAATAAGCAGCTACTTTGGAATGCCAAACAAGACCTAAAAAGTAACCAAAACTTCAAATACGTATGGTTTAAAAAGGGATATGTTAAAGCAAAAAAAGATGACAACGAAAAGATTTATACTATCCGAAATATGGAAGATATTCAAGCCCTAATTAACAACAAAAAATCGTAAGATCCACTAAATACATTACCTATAAGATATTACTATACTTTATATTTTAAATTTATAAATATGGTTCATATTCTTAATACAAACGATATCAATGAACTAACCGACTGTGTAAACCTCAATAATTTTCTAAATCAAATACCTAACTCTCATGTCAGCTTATTGTGTATGCATATAAACATAAGATCCACTATCAAAAACTTTCCCGCCCTCGAACAGTGTATATATACCTCAAAAAAAGACGTAGATGTTATTATACTATCGGAAGCGAATATATCTGAGTCTTTAAGCTGTCTCTTCAATTTAAAAGGCTATCAAATGTTCACAAACTTGCGGGGTGGGTGAAAGGGTGGTGGTATATTATTTTTTGTAAAAAATACACATAAAATCATTTTAAAACAACACAAAACTCACTATTTTCAAAGCATACTATGCACCATCAACACCCGGTCGAACTATACCGCAGGTTTGTGTGCCATTTATCGGCCACCGAGTTATAGTAAACATCTTTTTATCAGGGAACTACAATCTACACTCAAACTTTTTTCCAATAACTTCGACGTATATCTGTTAGGTGACATTAACATAGATTTAAAGCAATGTAATCCTGTAATGCATTCATATAGCAACACGATGCACAATGTAGGCCTTCTGTGTGGGATCACGGCACACACCAAAATAGAAATTTGTAAAGACAGAATTGTGTAGACTAAGTAAAACCTGTATAGATTACATATATGCCCGGTCCCACACAGAAGAACTATACACATCGGCAATCGGCACAACATTGGCCGATCATCGTGCAGTTGTGCTTGCTTGCGTCGGTGCACCAATACAGCATGTTCCGATTTATAAAAATGCTATTAATGAAAAAAAAGTTCTTGAACTTCTCACTGAAGTCGACTGGGATAAGGGGTGTGAATTGTCATGCCCAACAATGATTTATAATTTTATTGAAAATAATTTTAAGGAATGCCACTCAAAATCAACTTATAAAATTAAACTTAAAAATAACATAACACGAAATAATACTTGGATAAATAATAATATAATTAGTTCTTGTCAGTATCGGAACGAAAAATTTATAAAATGGATTAAAGACCCTAATAACTTTAACCTACAAAACGATTACAATAAAGCCAGAAATTTTGCTAATAAAACTTTACAAAAGACAAAAAATAAAAATATCGAAAAAGAAATAACCCAGAACAGGCACAACCCACGTCACCTATGACAAATTCTCAACCGTATCACAGGTAGAATAAAACAGTCAATTGATACAGTCATAACAAATGCATTAGTCAATAATGGTGCAAGTAGGCAGGATGTTGCCAACAACTTCGGGCAAACATTTACCAACAATGTAAAGAAAATAACACCAAAATGCTCTAGCCCCCTACTGGACAAATCCACTTACTGAGATATAGGCCTGCTACTCGTAAAGGTATAGCTACAATCATTAAATCCACTAACGCTAAAAAATCACCTGGGTTAGACGGTGTAAGAGCACTAGACATTAAGAAACTATGTAGTAAAATAACGTCTTTAATTACTAATTTGATCAATAAAAGCGTGTACAGTTTCATATATCCTGATGTTTAAAACAGCAACACAACCTAATTACCAAATGTGAAATCCATCTATTCGCTGATGATACTTGTCTGGTGGCAGATGGTAACTCGGTTGAAGACGCATTATACAAACTTCAACACGATTTTGATCTATTAGCAAAATGGTCTCATGACGTCGGGCTTGTGTTAAACGAAGATAAAACCAAAGTAATGTACATCAGCTCTAGTCAAAATAGAGAGACAACGAAACCAAGTCTTATTGCACACAATCACGACTGCCTACATAGGAATAATAATAAAGGCATACCGAGCAAGTGCAACTGCAGATCTATTGATGTAGTAGATGAGCAAATGGAGCTTGGCGTGATAAAAGATAGTCGAATGTCATGGAAAAGCCATATAAACCTAGTCTGTGATAAACTGAGGGGTATTTTGGTTAAGTTTTCTCTGATTAAGGCAAAAATACCCTATAAGATACGGCTCCAACTACATACAGCTCTGGCTGAGTCGATAATCAGTTATGGTATGTCAAGCTACGAAAGAACTTATAAAACCCATCTCGACTCAATTTACGCACTACAAATGAGGTTATTGAAAGAAGTTGTACCCTATAATATTAAAAAGAATTTTGAAAATAATTACCATGCATTGTTTGAATTTTGTAAAATATTACCAATCCATGAAAAAATTAAATACACTCTACTAAGCAAAGAATTTTTCAACGAACAATTAAAAAAAAAAACAGACAATATAACAGTGATACGGTTCAAACACGCCACATCCTAAAAAATGCATTAATTTTGCCTAAATACACTAACAATTACGGTAAAAGGAAACTAGCATACATTATTCCATTCCTGATTAACGAATAACAGATATCACTTCGGAAACAATTAACTCCAAAAAATATTAAAAATAAATTAAAACAATATTTCTTGCAAACTATAACTATAACTAAAATATAAATATATAACTATAAATTATACCATATGTATAATTTATGGTTCTGTCTTACGTTTATGTACATGCATACACTCATTCATACATACCGGTCATAGGCATAACCAGCACACAATTTATATCTGTATAACATTAGTTCAATATATTATATAGGTATTACATAACATTAATACTTATAAAATTGCATCCATTACCTATATTTTATTTCACTTAAATGTATACGCTTTACATATCTCTGCATGAAAGCTGTTGCCATCGGGCCGCCGCCGCCGGTCGGCAATGTTCGGTGCCGGTGACGTATTACTCGACTTTCATTAGGAACTTGATGCACATACATATCAATGACTACCCACCCAATTTAATAATTAATTATGCCTCTTGTCTTTGTAATTTTTTCTAATTTACAACTCTACAGGAGATATGTTAATGTGTTTGTATAGCATTTAGTAGATTGTATAGCATTAGTTAACTTATGATTTAGCAATAATTAACTATGTAAGAATATAATAATATAAATATGTAATGGTGATGACACTGATGCACGGGAAAACTCGAACGAGTTTATGCGGCATCTTACAGATTGTTTTACTTTTGTACCTTACTTTGTAACAATAAAATAAATAAATAAATAAAAATAAAATGCACATGCATAGGGCAGGCCTCTTTTGGTGTTTGGAAAATCCACTTCATCGTTACCATCGTGGTATCCGAATCGAGTCGAATCAAATCGTAATATGACGCATATGACCTAAGATGGAACTGTGTGCCTCGGGTGGTCTAGGTCGCCTATTGGACAGTAGACGCCTACACCATAAATTTGGGTGACATTGTCGCCTTTTTTGTATAAAAAGCGCACGTGGAACACGTCTTGCCACCATCTCAGGTCGTCTAGAATAAGTATAAAATTAACATAAAAAACCCCGATTTAAAAATAAAACCCAAGAAAGTAAAAAAATATATCTTCTATCAATAAACCTAATCATTCTGTTGCTCTGTCCGCTGAGAAGTTGGGTATCCTACTGATTTCAGATGACGTTGCAGCATCAGAATCTGATGGGCGGGGATCCTGACGGCCCGCAATATTGCCATACTGCGGCGACCGCAGCGGGCGATGGAGGTCAGAGTCATAAGAGGATACCGCACGATATCCTTCGAAGCGGCGAGTCTCCTAGCCGGCTCTGCCCCATGGGACCTAGAGGCGAAAGTCCTTGCGTCATTATACCTTTGGCGCAAGGAGGCACTAGAGCGGAACCTGATACCGGCGCCTCGAGAAATAGAGGCGCAACGGTTCCAGCTCCGCCAGGTCCTAATAACCGAGTGGAAAGAACGACTAGAGCGACCGAGCGCAGGGCACGCCATAATTGTGGCGATAAGACCCATCATGGAGGATTGGCTGGAGAGGCGACATGGAAGCCTCTCCTACCGGTTGACACAGGTGCTCACCGGACACGGCTGCTTCGGTAAGTACCTGTGTCGCATAGGCCGAGAGCCAACGTCTGAGTGCCACCACTGCGGAGACTGTCGCGAGGATACTGCACTCCACACTCTAGTGGAGTGCTCAGCGTGGACGCAACAGCGGTACAACCTCGTGACGGCTATTGGTGTGGGTAGTCTCTCGCTAGAGACTATGGTTCAGTCCATGGTCCAAAGTGAGAGTGCGTGGGATTCCGCCGCCTCGTTTTGCGAGGAGGTAATGTTGGCCAAAGAGGCGGTGGAACGGGAACGGGAGAGGACAAGCACTCTCCCATCCCGCAGAAGACGCACCAGGCGCCGGAGAGCGCTGAATGATCTACGTCCTCCATGAGCGCTGGCCTGGGGGTAGCGGGTTGGGCTGACCGTTACCCCAGCAGAAGTTGGCCTAAGATTGTGGTGCGGCGGGTTCCGCACGCGCCTCTCCCATCTGGAGGAGCCCCCCTCCCCCCATCGCACGGTGTGGTCGCCTGCTGATCAGGACACCACAGTCTGCAGGGGTTCCCGGAAGCTTCCTTCCTGGTGTATCCCGGGTCCCCTGCAATAGACTCACATGTGACGGAACACCGTGTGGTTTTAGTCGGTTCGAGTCCGACATACCACTTCACCCTCGGTGAGGTGATGACCCCTGGGGGTTTCCACACGATAAAAAAAAGCATCAGAATCTGATGGAGTTTATCATGTTATTGTAATATAATTCAAGTACCTAAATATAAATAGGAGAGTAAATTTCAAATCGTTAAAACCAGTAGTTACTAACATCCCTTCAAGGATTGGAGAAGAGTTAATGGTATTTAAACGGCTCAACAGATTTTCTTGAAATATGTATATGTAGCTAAGAACACTCTCGATCGAGTCACCTTTCTAACAAAAATACCATTAACAAAAAATAATGCGTTTAGGAGCTATGATGCCACAGATAGATAAACAGATACACAATACACACTTTATACTTATGACACAGCTAAATCCATTAACCCCACGGTACCGCTCATGGAGGTCCCAGATTGTTCTGATATTAGGTTAAGCAGAACTCCAAATAAGAGGGGTATAGGGTTTGCAATACATAAGTGATATCACAATTCATCACCTGTCAAGTCGTGTACTTCTTGCTAATATAGTTGTATAAAAAATGGTTCAAGATTCCATTTAGAGAAAACATTGTTCCTTACAAATTAAAACTCAACAAGATTGTTACATAAAATATAAGGAAACCTTGCATCGTGTCTTAGAGACTATTTTATCATCTGAAGAAAATGAAAACCAGAAAGCCAGCGTCGAATGGCGTCGCATGCAACACCAACATTCCCCAGTTTACACGTTGAAATTCTGTAGAAAACAATTCAGCTCCCTCATAACGGTGCAGCGGTTGCTCTTACAAGTAAAATGATAACTCAGACGTGCAGATCGCTAAAGATAATAAAAACTCTAAACACGAAGAAGCTTTATTCTGAGAATATAAATAGAAAGTAACATAAATGATTTTATTTATTTTGTTTTATTTTATTTTATTTGGGAGGCTTACGGCTTAAACAGCATTTAAAGAAATTCGTAGTAGCACATGCCAATTACAAGGATGCTGCTAACGGTAGATTTTTACCTGGTTTTTTTTTTCCTATGACGTTTTATGCAGTAGCCAGGTGCATTTACATAAACAGCGAGTAAATATGGACAGACCACATGGATCGACTACCTGAAGAATGTAGCAGGGATGGACTGGATGCGGAAGGCGGAGGACCGGGTGCTGTGGCGCACATTGGGAGAGGCCTATGTCCAGCAGTGGGCTATGATAGGCTGATTGATTGATTGAAACATTACATGTACCTATTATGTAAATGCATAAAGAATTGGCATCCTTAAAGCAATCCAATAAGGATGGAATCTGTTAAAAATGTGGTAAAATAGTTAAAAGGCCGAGCAGCGCAGCCTAAAATGTGCATTTATTTTATTCCTTAAACAATTTTATAAGTTCTTCAGTCGCTTTAATCAGCTCTTTAACCATTCTTGCTTTTGAAAGCTGTTTCTTAAAACGGTACTCATAAAACTGAAATGATATAAAATATTCGCAGCGTGTAGTTTTAATACGTTTCATACGTTTAGACGAACAATTTAATGCCTTTATAAACAAAACAATTTGCCTTTAAAAAAATATTTAATCGAGTAAAAAAGTGGAAAGTAGATAGCAATGAGTTTCAGGCCTTAAATCACGATAAAGAAGCGGATCTCTTAATTAAGCAATTATCGTCTATACATCTGACTTCAAAGATTTCAAGAAATATAAATTATTAATTTTCTTTGCAATTAATTACAATGCTTTGATTCACTCCGAAAATTATTATGAATCCATTGACTTCATACATATGTATATGATAATTAAAATATAAAATGTTCAATAAATTGGAAGACGCAAAAATAAAAAAATTACAATCTTGAACTTACCACTGCTAACGGCAAATTTTTACCTGGGTATTTTTTTTCTTCTGAAGTTTTATGCAGTAGCCACGTGTATTTACATAAACAGCGAGTAAACAGTACATGTACCTATTATGTAAATGCACAAAGATATTTTTTTTATATCCTAGATTGTTCATCCGCAATGAACCCCTAAACTCATGAACCGATTTAATGAAATTTTGTACACTTTATGCAGTTTGGTACAACATGAGAGATAGGATAGTTTTTATTTCAGTTTATAGTTACAATATTTTTTGTTGCAAATTACTTAGCCACAACAAAGCGTAACCGGGTAGCTAGTATTATATAAACAAAAGCGTCAATGTCTGCAAACATATTTACACCTAAAATACATGCTTTTATTCCACCGTCTACATATTTATAATTACAAATAATGCATATCTTGCAGTTCAAATTCGAAGGACGTGTGGTTTAGGGTTTTATACTTTAAACTAAACGTTTCTCAGTGGCCCATATTGTGAAACAAAATGTTATGCGGAACTCACTGAGAGTAACGGGAAATGTTCCGCTTGCGGGTGGCAGTATTCATGATCGTAAGTTTTTTATTTCTGCTGCTAATTTCAATCAGTTTCTTTGCTTCTTGCGCTTGCTGTGATATTTAAATAGTCTGGTTTAAGTTCGTATTTTTTGTTCACTAATCTAATAAACCAAATAGTTACCAAAGGCTATAAGACAAAGTATTAATTAGTTGAAATAAAAGGTAGTTAGAGATCCAAATATGTGACTCTCACTCGCACTCTTTTCAAGTTCTATAAGCAAATTTCGCAGGGACATAAAATTGTACCTTTCTGATAAACAAGCTTATGTTATTAGTTTACCAACCATCTTCTGATGTTTTGTTTTATTTAAATAGGTAATTAGCTATATGTAAAAAAATGAAAAATCAGAGCATGCGATGTTTGCTCATAAATGGTTGTATATTTAGAATAAGTATGTGTATAATAGTTTAAGTCCATAAAAATAATAAATGTAACAACTGTCAGCAAACCAAATAAATAAATAAACTCTCCGATTAATAACTTGCAATTGATTCTGATCAACAAAATCAACGTCCTCGAGGTGCAACATAATTCTCTTCTTCTTTTAAATTCCTAATCTTGTAATGATGCAGGTATTACCACATTTGATATCCCTCTGATTAATAATGGAGAAACAGTGAGGGAGCCGACTGTTTCTCCATTTAGATATCTGACCACAAAACTACCGTACTTCTGGTTCTATGGAATTTCTTAAAGGGTACCACAAAGTATTTCCTTGTTTCTTCCAGTTAAAGTTCCCGTTTAGAGTTGTTTCATTTAAATGAATCCTAAGTCTGAAGAAAGAGATCTAGGTGTTGCTAATGTGACAAAGATATACCAAAAGTAAAGTAAAGGTGAAAGGTAGTTGAACCTAATACAAAATATTATTTTGTGATTTTCACAAACGTGACGTATGCTACGAATTGCAATTGCAATTGTGCTGGTTTTTGATCCAAAGGTTTATCTTATCAGTTTTTTTTTTGCATTTTGCTACTCTAAGTTTATTTCGACACGTTTTGACTAGCGTCAATTTGTTTAAGGGGTCCGTCATCCTGGCAACAGTCAATGCGAGTAACAGACCTGCAACCCTGATCTGCTCGAGGTATTTACATTGCGCAATGCATCAGTATCATAAGCAACATTCTTATTCTTTCATTTCGTTCAACTCTTATCTACATTTCCGTTTCAATTTACTCCTAATTTTATCATCTTTAATTGCACCTTATTTCGTGAGGAGCTAATCTACCGTTGGCAAAATGTGCGCGCTTGATACGCCTTCTGGGATACAAGTATGAGTGTATGTAGGCCAACTCGTTAACAGCAAAAAAAAATTAACGTGGTTTCAAACATAATCTATTATCTTATTCCTAAAGCAGAATTAATTTTTAAGAATTTTGGATTTAAAAGCTGAGATAAACGCTCCTGTACATTGTTTAGAAAAAGTATTGAATTTAGAAATGTTATTGTTATTTTCTAGATGTTTTACTGTAAGGCTATTCTTGCTATTTCCTGTTTGTTTCTTAAACTCGTAAATAAAAGAAACAATGTAACGTTTACGAGTTTAACGTTCTTCCCTATTACAGGAAAGCATTTCGCCCAATTGGCTCACACACAAAACAACGGCTGGCGGTTAGAACAGTTGATACACAAACAACAAAGATATAACGGATTTATTTTTTTTATATATTTCTTGGGTACATTTATAGATACGAGTATTAAGGGACCTATTACAAGCAACGGCTGAAATCTAAGTCTCTGGTCTAACAAAAATAACAAAATCTTTATTGTTTCATGTTAAAAGTTGTCTCAAATAATTTGCATAAGCAATTGAGCAGGCGTTGATTTTGTGTTTAGGTAAATAATACAAATAATAACACATAGAAAAAAAGAACGCGAAAATGAGTAAATACACATGTATATAAATCTAAAAATGAGTAAATACACATGTATATAAATCTAAAAATGAGTAAATACACATGTATATAAATCTAAAAATCAAAAAAACGATATACATAATGCGCTTTGAAATACCTTTATAATTTTTACCGCACCAACCTGAAATTTCAACCACAAAAGGCTTAGAAATGTAATTACAGTTTCCGCAGAGTATGCAATGTAAATACGATACTATGCGATCTTGCCATGCTGACGCCAGGACAAGGTCAATATCTACCAGTGATATAAGCTGGTGATATACTTTTTTTTGTTGTGATGACCAAAATTGTTGACCACTTTAGCACAACGACAATGATGCAGAGAAACAAACAATGACAACCTTTGGCCACGGCCCGTGCAACCTGGTCGAAACGTCAGTACAATCAAAGGTACGAAAGACTTATTAAATACGTGATCGCGTTAATTCTCGTTATCATAATTAGATTATCATGAAACGCGAAAGTTTAAATTGTCATTGGTATTGGTATATAGCTCTGTTTCCGCATTTAGACTCATATGCGGTCCATTATGCGTTCGAATAAGCTGACTAGTTGAGCCAGCCTAGCCCCTTAAAGAAGCACAGAAGCCTCCTGGGGCGTTCACAGGCTTCTACGAGTGACCTCGCACCCGCGAGGATACTTGCCCGTTGTGTGGCCACTCCCTCGCACTCCAGGATAACGTGGGCGGTCGTTTCTTCCGCGTTGAGACTTCCTCTGCATAGGGGACTGTCTGTCGCACTGATGGTTAATAGGTGCCGGTTTAGGGCCAAGTGACCCGTAATGGTTTCTACAACTATATGTATGTGTATAACAAACAAAGCATCTACACTTTTTATAATGTTTGCATGTTATATTTGTAATTTAAAATACATATTGGATTTCAGAAGCAGAAGCGAATGGTTATCCATTGTTAGTTTCTGTCAATACTCATGGCACAATATTTCATACTTAAGTAGTATGAAATATTGTGCCATGAGTATCATTTAATGCTTTTTTTAATATACACAGCGGTATGCTTTAATAATATACTAACTAATTCTCAACAAAACCATATTTGAAATAGTTAGCTGTCAGAAAACATCAAATAATTCACGCAGTAGGGCCGAAAAAATGGTTTTTCAAGATGCTTTTTTACATGTTTCTGAACACCCTCAATATCCGGTGGTGAAAATGCGAACCGCTCTGTACGTTTTAGGAGCAAGCGATTCTAAATTGATTTTTTCGTATATACATTTTATTAAAAACTATTTTGTATTTACTAAACTGTATTTCATGTCATCACCCAAGCTCTTTTCAATATCGTTGTTGTGTATCGTTAATTTTTTTGATTGACTTGCTTTTAAGTAGTAATTGAAAAAAAATCGGTAGCTTTTACAGAAGTGGGTTGTTAAACTTTATCTATTGAATATTATGACCAATTAAATAATATAAAAAAAAAGAAATAGAGATATAGTAAATAAAATAATCCACAGAACGCCTCTGCCTTTTATGGATTATTTTATTTATTATATCTCTATTTCTTTTTTTTTATTAAAAAAAACGATTAGTATAAAAAGATTAATACTTTTATAGCAGATTACGCTTTACTACAAAACAAATCTTAGAAGCCTGTAAATTGAACCATGATAATATTATGTATTCGAATTGTTAAAAACAGAAGTAATATACAAAAATCAACTAAAGTATAAAGAAAGAGATAGTAGATATTTATAGATTTTCCGTTTTATTTAACAGTTGGGTACTGATTCGCAATCATGATCGACATTGAATAACAAAATGAACAACGTGGAAGCGAGAAAAAAAACAAAACGATTGATCGACGGATAGATTCTTATATGGGACACAAAGATGTCGTAATTACGTCATATCCGCAACGCCACCGCCACCTGTCAGCGCTTGACGGAGTCAATGTTTAAAGGCCGAGCGGCGTGCCTGACACTTCTTGTGCGGCAGTCGGACAGAGCGGTCGAATATCGCGTTCTTAGCGATTTACGTAGCCAGCTATAGTCATGTGTCTATTTGTAATAATCTAGTTAGAAAGTGAGGAATTATGGGCCTTATTGAGAATAATGATCATACCCCCTCCGTCGTACATATATTCAGGTTTAGTTTTTGGATTTTGTAAAGATATAGTTTAAAATTCAAAAAGTATTATTGATTATTCTAAGAGCTTATACTACAATAATACCACAGGTGTCACTAGTGTCTAGAGTTAAAAAAGAAACGTCCATATTTTAATAACGGACCCAAATCTACACCACATAAATTATATTATAATTATGATTATGTACCTACAGAAATTAAAGCGAACACGTAATAATATAATTTAAGTAACGCAAAAGTTTAAAAGTTAGTACAATAAATCCGTGACTGGCGTGAATATGCTGACATATCTAAAATTGCTATTTGTCAGGTGGCCATTTTTAAGTTTTGACGGTTATATGTATATGTTGGGATTTCAAATAACGAATATTATTTTGGTGACTGAGTATAAGTTGCAATAAGAAAATTTCAATGTTCATTCACAAAATCATGTGAATCGTTAATTTGACGTGAGGTTTTGTCAAGTCAGACATGTTTAACGCTCCGAAATTTATATATATATGAAACTGTAATTTTTTTTCATATAAATTCCTAATGCGTAGGAAGTATTACGTCAATTAACGCCACGTGTTCACGCCAGCCACGGAAATTATAGTTAAAAAAAAAAAAACACTTTTTAACAGCGATCCAAATTACAAAAGTTAGACCATCTATCTCCTGGCTTCATCATCAGAAAGCCATTATAAAATGAATGATATGAGCCTAAAGTTCAGAGGGTTTCCTATTGGCCACTAAAGAGTTCCCCTATGTACCTCCTGTCTCCATCATCGGATCAGCGAATGCCAAGTAGTAGGTTAAAACTGACGAGATCCAAGATTTGTTTAGATAACGCAGTTAGTGTCTTTCAAGTGCAGCTTATAACCAAAAAAATATGTTAATAAAAAGTAGTAACAGTAATAACAACCTGACACATCTCACACACGACCGCCTGATCCCATACTAGGCAGAGCCTGTATTATGGTAAGCAAACTACTGATAAACATACTTATAAAGGACTAAATACATACATATTATAGAAAAACTACACCCAGACACAGAACAAATGACCATGCTCATGATAGCAGTAAGGATCACTAACCACTGGACCAACAGGCCATAACTACCGCAATCACTTATATTTGTACCTATTACTGACTTTCTAAATCACCAGCTAGCCTTTTTTTTTTGTTATCGTGTGGAAACACCCACGGGTCATCACCTCACCGGAGCTAACGGTAAAGTGGTATGTCGGAATCGAACCGTCTAAAACCACACGGTGTTCCGTCACAAGTGGGTCTATTGCAGGGGAACCCGGGTATACCCTAAGAAGGAATCCTCCATCGTTCTAGTCGTTCTTTCCACTCGGCCATTAGGACCTGGCGAAGCTGAGACCGTCGCGCCTCGATTGAGTTGTGGATCTCAGGTCACGCTCTAGTGCCTCCTTGCGTCATTGGTATAATAACGCAAGGGCTTTCGCCTCTAGGTCCCATGGGGCAGAACCGGCTAGGAGACTCGCAAATCACCAGCTAGCCTAAACCACGTGTAAAAATGTCTTATTTGAGTATTTAATTTGAATTTAAATGATAATTAATTTATACTTAAAAAGAAATGATATCTTTAACAAGACTTGACGAATGTAAATACGTCGAATATCGACAGTGTGGTATGTTTTTATATAGCAAATAAAAAGATTTACAAAGCATTTCAAAAGGCAACCTTCGCCCTATTTCCGTGGTAATGAAGTATTCATCACTCGCCTCTGGCGCGTATAGAGTGTGGTGTAAAATACAAACCTTATAAGTATTACGATTATATTAATGGGAATAGACGCGCGTTTGAGGTACGTACATTCCTTTGAAGTTCCTGACATTTCGATCACGATACACTGGCCGTGGTCACAAGCTGACTGGTATAGCGGTATTCGTCTCCCGTCGTCGAACCCGTGTAGTGACACTTTCATTAATTATGGAAACATAAAATACGCCATCATTATTTTGTAATGAATGAGTCAAGCAAAGACTGGTAGGACTGATATTTTAATAGCAACCCGCCCTGGCTTCGCACGGGTAGCAGAGACATCTTCAACAATCATCATCATATTTCAACCAATTTACACAAAACCTTAACAAATTAACTACTCAAACCTTCTCATGAATCGCGCTACCTATTTTAGAAAACCGCATGAAAATCTATTCAATAGTTTTTGAGTTCATCGCAAACAGACAGACAGACGCGGCTGGGGACTTTGTTTTTTAATGTGTAGTGATGTATACAAAGCAAAACTAAAGTAAATTTTTTTGTTAACAAATTACATACTTTCACGAAGTTATATATAACTAATAGATAACATTGTGGTAGGTTTGGTTCTATAATTTTATTTTGTTTAGTTTTTTCATGTTATATAAATATTGGGTTAATGCAGTTTTAATATATTTGAAAATATTATTAAGAACCCTATAAAAATTATTGTACTGATTCAAATATTACGTTATATCAGAAAAAGATGTACAAAAGATTTCTGAACACTTCAATTAAATTTCGAAATGTTCAATTAAATTTCGTATAAATTTTACATACTTCACCAACTTTAAAAGGTTTTTTGAATTCAAAGCTTGATGTATTGTTCAAATAACTTACGAAATAAATTTAAAAGTTTTTATTTAAAATTTTATGCTTGACTAATATTACAAGAAATGTTGTGTTCTTCGGTGTAGTTCAATAATAAATAACAATATATGGCTGTAGATTAAAAAATGTTAAGACCGTTGCAGTAAAATTTCAATTATGTCAAAATCATTAAAAGTTCAATAAAATTAGTTTATGCCAAGTAATGCGTAACTGATATAAAAAAATAACATGATAAACTTATTCCGTTTATGTTGGATTGATAATAAGTGATATAAAATTTTATTATATGAGATTAGTCTGCTATTTTTATATCTACTTTATTAGGCTATTCCATTGAACATCTGATCCTTCGGAGAGCGAAATGGAAGGTAGAAAACCACAGCTATAATAGCTATACAGCTGTGCTCGCATGGATTCCATGAACATCATTGGCAGCTTGCAATCCTGCATTTGACCAGTTGTCACTTTAATTGACTGATGACAAATAAGTTCAATGATTGCGGTTATTGACATTATGATAGAATATTAAAAAAGCCAAAGCTTACAGTTTGAACCATATTCATCGAAAGCATTTTGAGCAGTTAATGAAACGCCATTCGTTGCTTTTGATACAGCTAATTATACTGACGTCAGTTTATTGAGGCACTTGGCATCTATGGATGCATTCGTGTACAGACTGTACAGTGTGGTTGAACTAAGAAATACCCCAGATCTATGGAAAAAAAATTAACAATCCCTAACTACAGATAATGGTCCAATAATCCACCACTAAACTGGTGAATAATAAAATGTTAAAACTGCTTATTTATCACAATGATTCATAATAAAAAGAACGAATTTAAATAGCTAAGTAGGTAATATGAAGAACAATAATTGGTTGTATTTGCTAACCATTCTTTTATATTAAAATAAATTTACATTAATAAATCAATTTAATAGATTCACAGTTGACCGGTCAGATTCGGACCTGTCGTAGGTACCTAAACAATTTGTAAACGGGTGAATCAATTATGGCATAATTTGACACGTGTTACACCAGACATTTATGGGCCGTGCGCGGGGAGAAATTTTGAAATCGAATTCCGTTATGGAAATAGGTGGTTCCATAAATAAATGAAAGCAAAGACGAATCTCCATAAGAAAGCAAAACAAAAACAATTTTTTTATTCAATACACACAGAATAGAAAGACAAATGTGTAGACATATGAAAATTGTTGTTTCTTTTTCATCGTAGTATAACTTTAGTATCGTCAGTGTTCACATAAAGAAAATATTATAATTACGCTATTGTCTACAACATTAAAAATATAACCTACTAGCAGCACCCCGCGGTTTCACCCGCGTAAGTCCCGATCCCGTCCGAATATCGGGGTACAAAGCCTATATGTTAATCCAGGTCTTCAGCTATCTACATACCAAGTTACATCGCAATCGGTTCAGTACTTTTGGCGTGAAAGAGTAACAAACATTCATCCATCCAAACTTTCACATAATTTATTATATTAGTGGGAAGAATTTGCAATATCATGAGTGAATAAAAATTTTTGTTTCAAGACGCTCTTTTTTTCTTAAAATTGTTGCATTAATTTCAACATTTTCTTTTTTGGCTATTAATACTTCGTTTCTCTTCAGTTAGGGCGAGAACTTGATATAAAATATAAAGTAATTTAGCTCCAACCTGTGGGCCCTGCGATTAATTAAACAGTCCACCCTCAAGCGTAGTGAAGGTGTTAAATGTGAATTGAGAAAGTTTTGGGTAGTGATGGTTGTATCTCCATTTAAGTGGTAAAGTGGAGATACATTTGTTACTATATCAGGAGTAATATATAATATGTCTGAACCCTTTACGGTATTACATACCCAATCACATTTTCAGGAAATTTATAAGTTTTGTTCTTAGAGTCCTATTTCGTTCTAGATTATTTTCTGTATATTTCTGGTAAGTGTTGTGCTTATGACTAATTCAACTATCACAAACAGAATTGTCTGAGCATTCGTGGGGTAATATTAAAAATTTAATGGTAATATTTAATTCTTCTACTTCTTCAATTTTTTTTAATAAAGTCTATCAGAACATGTCTGATTTCCTTTTGTATTTAGTTTTCTTTTAAGAAATGGAATGAAATTCGAGCTCATATTTTGTGATGGATGACTTTTTATTGTATTGTTATGTGAACCACGCTCTTTGTCTTTTTACAATAGCACAAAACTTTGATCGAAGAACTTGTACAGACAAACAAATATTATTTTTTTTCATAAACTTTGAAGTGTATTGGTGGTAAGAATTTATTATTACCACCAAACATACGTCTTACTATTTTCTAAATAAATAAAACTAAACTATTATAATAGTTTGCACTTTGGTATAATCCCTCGGTATAATAAAAACCTATCTAGTTATGACTAAGATGACCACTGAACCCGTCATCCATATATAGAAATTATCATTCATTGTGATATTTCGTGATATTTAAATGATTGAAATCATCTCTACCACTAAAGTTAAAGATCACGTTCTTAATGAAGCTTCAATTCCGATTTCAAAATTATGGTTACATGTGAACTTTTCATGACTCTATAGAGCATGCAATTAGTTACCTTCGGTTATCACAGCTAAGGTCCAATTTTATTATTCTATCTAAGAGGTGTAAGTACCTACGCCTAAAGCTGGCAAGACATTAATCTTGTCACAGGCGGTGTCTGAACAAGTTGAATCGGTATTGATTAAGAGTAAACTGGAATTGAGTTGTATTTAGCTAATATACTGAATGCTACCAAAGTTAAGGGCCAGGGTACGGTTAAATTATAATTTGTTTTGTAGACGATGACAGACAGGTAAACCTAACAGTGAAGCAGAAGTGATTAATGGCTTGTCAATATGAATTTTGACACTGACTTAAAATATTTGTACAAGGACAATGCTATAATATTAATAATTGTCATATCAAAGGTTTGAGGTAATGCAGAGCAGAATTCTTTTGTAATTGGAAATTCTTGATAAAGTATTGGTTAAGTAATCAGCACGCAGTAAATAGCGGTTATTGGTATTGGTATTGGTGTAGGGCTCCTGGGGCGTTCGCAGGCTTCTAGGAGCGATATCGCACCTGCGAGGATGTTTGCCCGTTGTGTGGCCACTCCCTCGCACTCCAGGATAACTTGGGCGGCCGTTTCCTCCGCGTCGAGACATCCTCTGCATAGAGGACTGTCTGTCGCACCGATGGTGAATAGGTGCCGGTTTAGGGCTAAGTGGCCCGTAATAGTCCCTACAACTATTCTGATGTCGAGTCGGTTAAGACTGAGCAGTCTGCAAGTTAAACGTGGTGAGACCTCCGTCAGCACCAGTTTAGACTGCCTACAGCCCGGTGTGACGGCCCAACGGCCGTTGTGCGCTTCACGAGTCCGTTGTCTTACCCATGAGCGAAGTTGATTAAAGAGAAGTGGCAGTAATATAGTTGGGCCTGCCACTGACGTTGCGGATCCCTTCCTTGCCAGCTCATCGGCGGCGTCGTTCCCTAATGAATTGCTATGCCCTCTGATCCATTGCAGAATCACCCCATTGGCAGAGGCTAAACGCTCTAGCGTCTGGTGGCATTCATAAATGAGACCGGAGTTAATGGAGTTGCCCTCCAGGGCCCTTAAGACGGCTTTACTGTCTGACAGTTTTCGGATGTTGTACTCCTTTATACCTTTTGACATGACCGCAGTCGCGGCGTAGGTTATTGCAACACACTCGCATTGAAATATGGAACTGTGTTGACCGAGCGCCAGTGATATTTTTATATTTAAATCTTGTGAGAAAACTCCGGCTCCAGTCCCTGACCCCATTTTGGAACCATCCGTGTATATTCGCACTTTATGTATGCCAGATTGATCTCGGTCGTTTTCAAGTAGTTGTATTTGATACTTCCTCTCAAAGATGTGTTGTTTCGGGATCCTGTCGCATGGGGCAGCGATTAGTGGTTGATATTCCACTACTTGATTCCATAATTTTATATGGGGACCCTCTCGGTTATACCACAGACCCAACAGTTTAAGTCTGATGGCTGCCACAGCGGCCAGGCAGTACATGCTAGTCTCTGGAATTGTTGTAGTTTGTTTCTGACAGTGCTTAGCTCCGTTCTCTGCCACCAGGCAATGGCACCGTATGTGATGATTGGCCGTATAACCGTTTTGTACAGCCATAGTGTGATTTTCGGTGATAGCCTCCAGCTTCTGCCGAGGAGTCGCTTGCATTGGCAGAAAATAATGCAGGCCTTATTTAGTTTTGCGTCCAGGTGTCTGTTCCATAGGAGTTTACTGTCCAGTATCACTCCTAGATACTTGACCTCCTTGGTAAGGGCTAGACGGGTGTCGAATAGTTTAGGTAGCCTCAGTTCTCCTAAACTTCGTTTATTTGTGAACATAATCATCTCCGTCTTTGTCGGGTTCACTGTTAGGTTGTGTTTTTCGCACCACTGTTCTACGACCTTCAATGCCGACCTCATTTGGTCGCATACCACACTCTCAAAGCGGCCACTGATGAGGATGGTCAGCTCGTCCGCATAGCCCACTGTGAAGAACTTGCGGTCATTGAGCTGGGTAATGAGCTCATCGACCACAATGTTCCATAAGAGAGGTGAGAGGACTCCACCTTGCGGACATCCTCTGGCCACCACCCCTCTCGATGTGTTATTTACAGTAAATTGTATAGCTCTGTATCTAAGCATGCTGTTGATCCACCCAGAAATTGTGGAGTCGACCCCATGTCTTGACAGAGCCTGGCTTATGCTGGTGAAGCTGGTTTTGTCAAAGGCACCTTCGATGTCGATGAAGGTTCCTAGGGTTGATATTTGGTTTTTTAGATTGCCCTCTATATATGAAACGACTTGATGTAGGGCAGATTCTGTTGATTTGCCCATCGAATAAGCATGTTGGTTGGGGTTCAAAGGGTAGCTGACTAGTGCAGTGCTCCTGATTTCCCTGTCTATTAGTCTCTCCAGCACTTTAAGTAAGAATGATGTGAGACTGATGGGTCTAAATGATTTCGGTTGTGTGTAATCTCCTTTGCCGGGTTTGGGGATGAAGACTACTTTGACTTCTCTCCATTTCAAGGGGATGTAGCGGTGAGCCAAGCAGCTTACGTAATGATCTGGAGATAATCTATTAATATCGGTGGTTATCTGGTACAATTAAATCATAAACTTTTAAAAGTAAAAATAAGCTTACAAAAGATGAATCTTTGTTATGCCAGGCGGAGAGCCCATGTCACAAATATTCGAAATATGACCAAAGGGTATTTCATTGCCTTTAAGGATGGAGTAGGGGAATAGGGGGGAAGAGGGGGGAGGAGCGGAGAGAGGCGGGCGAGGAAATGGAAAGGAGGGAGAGGAAAGGGTTAGGGCCTCCGTTAATCTCACTCACACGGCGAAAAGCAATGCAATCATTGCTTCACTGCCGGTATTACTCTAGCCAGTCCATACGTGCCGAAGCATGGCTCTCCCACGACTAGTTGTTCAGTTCTGGCTGTCATGGTTACTAGTTCAAGCCACAAGTCAACAAATAAATTTGGTTAACAAGTACAGTGTAGTGCAGATTTTCGACCGGCTACAGCAGTGGGAGATGGCAGAGGTAACTTACTGTCAGGTTTGTTTATTTGTTTTAACAAATTACAAGTACAAATATTTCCGCCGATCGATTTTGATGACATAAAAGGTGATAAAAATATAGTTTTTTCAGATCCAATAAAACAGACCGTACAATGAAAATAAATCCTCTTTCTTACATTAAGAAATACAAATTACAAAATTTTGTAGCGAATTATGCGTTGATTTTCTAGAAAGAATCTCCAGTATCAGAATTGATTCTATACTGCTAACTATCGACACAGTAAAAAAGCAAACCTTTATTACTCTACAAGCCCCACCTTAATACGGTATGTACCAAAGCAATGTAAGCTACTATAAAATATAGACAAACAGTTGAGGTAACTTCACCTGACGCTTCAAGCTTGATTCATTGGACTTTCTTTTGTTTTCCACTCGGACCGCACTCTCCTTTCTTTATTATCTATTGTTACCAGTTACTTTGAGAACAATACTATCACTCATGAGATTAGTATTTTAAAAGTCCAGTATTTCTTATTACAATATCATCTGAAAGTTTACATTATGAGAGTTTGTTATTAGTTGATGTTCTCATTCATGTCTCAACATAATCCATACATAAATAACAATTATGATCTCAGTCTAAAAATAAATACTATCAGTCACTTATATCCTGATTTGGTCATATAATCAATTATACGACTACATCATCACACGGATGGTACAGCAGTTTCCCTAATGATTTATTTATAAAAGAATATAATTTTGTAATGGTAATAGCTGTAATAGTTTGAGATTACTTTGTGTCTATAAATTGTGTATAATGTAAGCGGCGGTAGCGTAATGGCTAAGAGACTTGCCATCAAGTGGTTGCGGATTTGAACCTAGTTCACTACTGACGTTAAACCCACTCCTAGCATAAGCATTTAGCTTAACTGACGAATAATGTGTGACAACGTTACACACATACATGATAACAAAATAATTAATGACAGCTACAGAACTCCTTATAATATAATATAATAGATACTTAAGATCATCGGAAAACCTGACGTTGGAAATTCCAACGCACACCACAACTTTTTCTGACAAATCTTTTACAGTGTAAGCTGCACGTCTATGGAATGCATTGCCAGAAGCTTTCAGACGGGCAAAGTTACTAACCATTTTTCAAAAACTCGTCAAGGATCACTACCTATCTTTGTAATAACCTATACCTATGTATATGTTTCTCTGTATTCATGTGTATGTATATATGTTATTGTTTTAGTAAGTAAGACTATGTACTACTGTGCACCACAAGTTACCTATTACTATACAGTATAGTCCATCAAAGGTTGTCTGTAAGAGATCGCAGACTGAGAGAAGACCGCCCATTGTACTGCTACTTAGTATTGTTTGTTTCGTATGTATCCTTAGGCGTGATCTTAGATGACAAACTTAGTTTTACACCACACATCGATCTTTTAGCAGGACGAATCCGTAAATTAATCTATATATTTAAGCATTTGAGGCATGTCGCAGAGCCTAAAATTTTAAAAATAACTTATTACGCCTTATGTCAATCTTTGATAGGATATTGCATCTCTTCCTGGGGTGGCGCTGCAAAAAGTAATTTGATACGAGTGTAACGTGCGCAGAGAGCAGTATTAAAAGTGTTACACTTCAAGCCATTTCGTTTTCCTACCAAGTATCTGTACGATCATTGTAAAGTTCTAACAGTGCGCCAAATGTTTGTACTACAGGTTGCACTAAGGCAACACTCACTCCTCCCCAATCGACATCTTCCACCTTGTCATCTACCCGAAGGTTTAAAATACCACGTAGTGCCCCCCACAGGACATCGTTTAGCCAAAGATTCTTTTGCTTTCTTGGTCGGTTTGTTTATAATAAAATAAATAGGATTCTACTAATAGCTAATAAGACTAGATATGAATGTAAAACTATAGTAACCGAATGGCTTTGTAAACTGTCATATGAAGACACAGAGACTCTAATTCACCCAATATCTTAATACATCCACTCATACCTTAACAGTCATGCACACACACACACACACACACACACACACACACACACACACACACACACACACACACACCCACACACACACACACACACACACACACACACACACACACACACACACACACACATGCACGCATGCACACCCTATTGCGAAGGTTTTAAGGTTTTAATCTTTATAGTAATGTGTATTTATAGTTCACTTAAATAGCTTGACATTAAGTCAAAGGTAGACAAATAATATATATAAAAAAAAAATAAAAAAATAGTGCAGATATGTATAAGTGTAAAATTGTCTTTGGAAGGTTGCTGGTACTTATAGCTCAGGTATAAACTATTTTAAGTACCAGCCGAACATGTTTTGTGGTGTATGATATACATAGGTACTTATATAATTGTTCAACATAAACCTGGAAATGTATTGAAAGAATAAATAAATAAATGAATAAATAAATATCCTATTTTTTGGTGTGTAATAAAGTATACTCTATCTATCTATCTACCTATAAAGGAATCGGATTGATTTTAATCACTGTTAAAAGCCTTCTTACGCGTAGTAATTAGAAGCATATGAGACTTAACGCTTTAGACCTCTAGGTAAATATAACTTGTGGTGATGGGTAAGCGAGCGATCAATATTAAACTTTATTAATTTGCTACCATAGTTCTGATTTATGTAAATAACCTGTTAAAGTAAACTTCTATAGTACAATTTATTAATCTTTGCTCATGTCTGTTATCATAATAACGATAATTTGCTTTAGAGGTATAGGAAAATGAGAAAATCTCAGTACACACACTCTACACAAGTAAATAATTTTAAGGAATATTGTCATCGTTTTGACAGGGAAACAGATTTTTTTTTTAATACTACTAACGTGGGTCACACATTACTAGTATTCTTGTTAACCCCTCCAGCTAAGCTAAATGCTTGTGTTAGGAGTGGGTTCACGCCGGTAGTGCACTGGGTGGGGTTCAAACCCGCAACCACTGATCGCAAGTCCGACGCCTTAGCCTTTACCCTACCGCCGCTTATTTACCTCGAACTAATAAAAATCAAGGTAGCCCTGCATGTGTTGTTTGCGTTTCGTTGAATCTTTGAGGTCAGAAAATATTTAAATGATGTTTTAATAGCTTAAACATCCTTATTCTCTTTAACACTGATATTTTCACCGCACTTAAGATCGTTTCATTGTTTTTTCCTGGTATAAAACGCCATATCTAAGAGTCATTCTAACCTTTTTGATATTTAGTAAGAAAAAGTCATAACCAACCCAAAGCATAACATTAATAACGACCTGAGCCGAACAATATACCTAACATATATTACAGGTAGGGATTTTAAGAGAGACTTTTCACAATCATTAACAATTCAACCCTTTATCCAATTAACCTGTATTTTGAGAAATTACTGTTTCAACTGTGTTTGGAACTAGCCACCATTTTGAAGGGTTTAATACACCATCAAACTCCGCTATTACGGTGTTCACACTACGATACTCGTTTTGGGTACAGGTTTTTATAGGTTCGAAGAAACGTGAGAATGTGTTTACGTGCGATGGCATGGTCTTGTGGGTCGTTTTACACTTTACTGGTATTGACACGGTCGTGATTTTAGTAAGATACCTCAAAATATAATGTCCTCGAAAACGACAGAAGCAGGACTAGAGTAAGGAATAAATTAGTCTATAAAATGTTACGCAATCCAACCACATAAATACGGAACAAAAGGTAATCAGAGGTATGGTTTCGGGGAAAGAAAAAGTATTTCTTTAAATATGACTGTAGTTGTGACAAAGTATAAAGAATAAAAAAAATATTACGTGGGAAAGCCATGCTTCGGCACGAATGGGCCGGCTCGACTCGCTCGATACCACGGCCTCACAGAAAACCGGCTGTGAAACAATGCTTGCATTGCTTTTCGCCGAGTGAGTGACGTTACCGGAGGCCCTAACCCTACCCTCTCCCCTATTCCCGTCCTTCCCCTCTCCCCCCTCTCCACCCCTCTAATCCCCCTCTCCCGTCCTCCCGCTCTTCCCCTATTCCCACCTTAAAGGGCGGCAATGCACTTGTGACTCTTGAGTTACAGATGCCCATGGGCGGCGGTAGTTATTTACCATCAGGTGATTCGTCTGCTCGTTTGAACCCTATACCATAAAAAAAAAGCCTTTCACCTCAGAGCGTGACGGATCAGCCTAACTTACTACCTACGAAAAAATGTGTGTGCGGTGCGCCAAAAGAAGTTTTCACTTCAAAAATTTTTTTTTTTAAATAATACTTCTGCAGTAAAGAAACTTCTCTGTGACGTGGAGAGTTTTACGAATATGTTATCAACGATCAGAAAGTACACTCAGACTCTCAACACGTTTTCCAGATTACGCAAAAGTTTGTTCTATGTACGAATCGATCTCATGACACTCGATCACTTAAATGCATTGCACCGTTCGTACAAATAAATTACATACATAAGAACATAGACATGTGACGTGTAAGTAAAAATCCAACTTAGAAGGTTTTATATGACGAATTCTATCTATTTTTATGATTTTAGTTCTTTGTTCTCAATGACGTCAACAGCTGGTGTTCCTATCCTAGTAGCCTCTCCAGTCACAGGAAATGTAGGACATTCGGGTACGCCACCCCGGCCTTTTCTCTGTTCCGCTTTTCTCGCTCCCCATCTGAGACTTGCGGTATCCCTTACCCTTGGTTCCTCTCCTTACCCATTTTTCCTAATACAAATTTACCTCTTCCTCCTCCTCTTCCGTCACCGCGCCCACCCTAATGAGAATTGGGAAATTGCAGGAAGAAGATGATGATTCTCAATGACGTCACTATTGAGTGATGGTAAGACCCAGATCTGTTAGACAAGGATAATATATCAAACGGTGACAGTAATGTGGAATCTGCTGTTGGTCCACTACATGTGAAAAAATTTAATTAACCTACACAACCAAGTTTGTGATAAAAATAATTGTTAGCAAGTTTATTAAAAAACTAGACTTCACTTTCATTATAAACCCTAAAAAAAGTTTTACATTGGACATTAAAAAGCACTTAAAATTGTTATAAACAAGTCTGAACTCGCCAAAATGACGGGAACAGTTCCCAGTACTTGCAACGTAATTGAAATTTACTACTGCCAATTACGAGTCTTGTTTAAGTCACAGTTAGGAATTATTTTCAATTAATGTAGGAAGTTTAGATCTACGCTGGTTGTTTTAATGTAGTAAAATAGTTTTCTTAAAAGTTATTAGCTAAACAAATAAACTTGTACTTGAACCGTGCATACACAAATGGAACCTAAATGGTCGCACATGGTACGGTTCAAGAGAAATTTCCTGCCGCGAACGCTCAGGCTGTGGAATGAGTTGCCTGCCGAGGTTTTCACGAGGGATAGTCCCTATATAGTAGTATGGGGGCAGGCGGGCCGTATTCTTGCATGTCTCACACGAAAAAAAATGTTTGTCTATGATATATTATGTTTGTATTTAGAAATATAAAAGTATCTTTATCAAGCTCTGGCTAGATTGGGATTAGATGGCCGTGTGTGAGTTGTGTCAAGTTATTATTATTATTACTTTTGTCCACATCATTTTACATATATATCAATAATATCTAAAAAAACCATTACCATATTAAAAAAGCTATTAGTATTTGCTCGCATAACTTTTTTATTTTGATATATCTTATGCGAAAAAATGTTTTATTTTGACTTTGATTTCTACTCAAGATGTAAGGATAAGTGTATAAATTTACTTTCCATAATAATATAACGCAAAATATTGAGCATTCGGGAACTGACACTATCTGCCCGAGAATACTATTTGCGTCAAAAAAAAACGTTAAGCGGGGTCTATTAATGTTTAAAACTACCATAAAGACGAAATCCAATACACGGTCACCATTTATTATTTTAAGTAGCATTTCAGATGTATTTTCAGATTTTATTTATTTTGACATAAAATTTATAAATTTGCTTTTAAAAACCGGTGGACAAATTTCGGATTTTTAAAAATCCCTGGTTGAATTTTAATCCTGAACTAGCTGAATTCCTGTACGTAACGATGTAACGTCTCGTTTATCGTTACACAAAGCCATTGAAAGCTTGTCCGCAATAAATCTCTACAAAGAGTTCTCGAAGCCATTGAATTGTGTAACGCTTGCCTTCCTAGAGGAGTTGAAATTAGGAAAGATGTGATTAATTTAAAGCTATAACAATAATAAATTGTATCCAGTGCTTTATTATTAAGTCTAAACTTTAATCATTAAAAGTGTGATATCTCACCAAAAGTGAGAAAGATATAAATTTTTATAAGCGCTATGGTGAACTGAACAAATTGCTTTTAAATAAAAGGAAGAATTCTAATTTCATTGAATTATGTGAAACCTTGTTCCATTCAGAAAAATATTTACCTTATAAATGTTTTAACGTGGGAAGTCATTTTAATGTAAATAATTGTCAACAAAAATACTGTCTGAAAATAAAATGAGAAAAAACAAGATTAAGAGTACAAACATAAATATTCCTCAGAGTAGTTGTTGGGTTCTGTACCAATTTTTATTCTAAATAATGTTTTTATAGTAACCTATTATCTAATAACTTCAAACGAGCGATTCTGGTATATAAATTTATTTATAATATAATTTGTGTATCTCAGAAACGGCTCTAAGGATTTGAATCAAATTTTATATTTAGATAAGGTTTTTTCTTTTTAAGTTTATTTAGGTGTAATTCCAGGAAAAACGCAATTTTACCAAAAAAAAAAACACCAAGCGGAGCTCGGTCGTCCAGGTACTGGGTTTTTATGTGCTTACGAACAGATTTGCATTGTTCATTTTTCCTTCCTCTTCTAACTTTTGTGGTCCAATCTTACGGACCAAATCGTTTGTATGTAATGGTGTCCATTACATACAAAAGATTTAGTTTTCACCTTCATACAACACACAAAAAACTTAATTTTATTAAACTTCATACCCTATGTATTAAGTTTTTTGTATGTTGTATGAAGGTGAAAACTAAATCTTCAATCTAAAAATCCTTCGATAGAAATATATATGAAATATCGAAGTATCGTCAAGATTAGAGGTGGGATGATTAAAAAATATTTTCAAAACGTAATAATAGAAGTTATCTAATTTTAAAGCTCTTTTAAATCTTTGAGTTTTACTTAGTTCAGTAAAATTATTGATTTTCTTATAAGAAACTATTTAATTTCATAACTGGCCACCACAAGAACCTTTAATAGGAACTGATTCACCTGTTGTGGTAATCACAAAATACATCTGAATAAGATCCTTTAGTTTGTAGGTTTATGAATGTGCTTCTAAATTATCGTTATTTAATTTAAAAGTTTATGAATCGTAAAGTATGTGCACCAAAATGTTTAACTCCGAATTCAAAATTCGACGTATGCCACGCATTAGGTCGTAACTCAAAGAGTCTGTTTTTTCAGGAGAGCCGTTTTTATAAACATTATTGTTTTGTTTAATTTTTCAAATATGTTTCACTGATATTTTTAAATAATGCTATGGATAATTGGCTCAATAATATTATACCGAGCTATGGATGTAATAAAAATCATATTTACGAAAATATAGCCTAATTTAGTTACTTACGACCTTATACGCGTGGCATAAAGGTCGTATGTCATTGTTACGACCATATGCTACTAATCAGACCTATTTAGACATCGTGAATAAAGTCGTATGTTTAAAATACGACCTTATGCTGCGTAAAAACAGTCCACATCTCTAAGAAAGACGGTCGTATCAAGGTATTACACAAAACAAAAACCGCAACAAAGCTTGTTAAAATCATCTTTTGTTTTTAAATTGTAACGTCCATAATTCAGAGCTCTAGCATCACTATGGTCATAATATTATTTGGTATTTTTTTTATAAAAAATAACAAAGTTTAATGCAACTTCTTATTGACTCCTTGCTTGAAAAATAAAGATTGTTAACGTCATAATAATTATGAACTGAAATTAACTTTCATTCACCCATCAAAATTCTTGAAAATATAAACAAAATGATAAGGTATTTTCCATAAACTAATTAAAAATCACCAAAAATCATCAACACATCAATACAAATAAATAAATAAAATTGAAGTGTCTGTTGGTAATGCCAAAATAATAGTTTCTTTTTAAGCTCGTACAGTTATTTGTACGATACCTACACCTAAAAATCAGTTTTAAATATTTTTGTCTGTCTGTTTGTTTCGGCTAATCTCCGGAACGGGTATACCGATTTCCACGGGACTTTCACTGGCAAATAGCTGTTGTTATAAGGAGTAACTGAGGCTACTTTTGTTTTGAAAAAAAAAATAGGGTGCTGGGCAACATATAAATATATGTACTCGGGAGCGAAGCCGCACGGGAACTGCTAGTATTAAAAAAAATAATTAAATATGATGACTCCTCATTTAAAGCAATTAAAGTATTTGTATTTGTATTAACGGGTAACAAATACAAACTTTAATCAGGTTAATCTATACTATTCTGTTTTACAAATTCTGCAACAGTGCCGTTGTGCGATAATCATTGATAGAAATTATGATACTCTTGGGGTATTATACGTCCTTGAAATAGACTTAATAAATCATTAAATTTTGCTAATGTAATAGATAAATGATCGGCCTAACATTGGTCCCTGTATCTAATAAATTCATATTTCTTCTTCTTGATGTATACTCCTTTTTAGTTATTAGACTCATAGTATTTTCTTCCTCAAATTGATATTTATAGTTTAAAAAATGGGGTTCATTTACTAGAACTTTTCTTGTTTTGGTAAATAATATTTTTTGATTTTATTTATTTATTTATCTCTTTATTGTACACTTTCAATGTAAGATACAATAAAAAAAACAATACAAACATTCAGGCATATCAATTGGCGGTCTTATCGCTCACGGCGATTTTTAATATTTTTGAGCCAATTCCTACCCTCTAGTAGAGTTTTGTGATTGTTTTGATTTCTGAAAATCTGCCATTAAAATTTGGAAAGTTGATTTTGGACCATCTTGCGTTTCTTTCCATTAAAGCATAAACGGAGTCAGCTTCATTTTGTGTAGCGCTCTAAAAATCTATGAACTATTGATATGCCATACTTTCTAGCAGCATAAGTATAAAAGCAATTACAATTCGATTTCGGTTTTGACCCGCACAATTGTCAGACCAAAACCTAAATTTTTTTTGGCACCATCTTTTACTTTAGTCTCAATTAATTTGGACAAGCAACATGATACTTCACATGCATGTTTACCATTAATCTCAGGCCACATATAACCTTCTTGACTCGTAAGATTAAACACGGTGAAATTATGAATTGACAATTTTCTTTTATAATAAAATAGACCTACATTACCATGCGAACTGTTCAAAATTTTTTGAAAATCGAAACATGCTGTAGTTATTAATACTCAAATATACTTTAATTCAATTCTCAATTATATTTTTCCTCATTTTTTTAAACTTTTTAAACATAGACGAATAAACAGAAGACCTGATCCTGATCCTGACTCGAAGTAGTAGTAAACTGTGGTGTAGTGGCTCTACTAACACTGCTAGATGAACAAATACATCCTTTAGCTGCGGAGATTAAGCAACAACATCACAATCTTCTACAAAATCACATGGAGTGGGTATTGGTATTATGTCGAAAGAAGGCTGTCTTACGTCTGTTCCGTATCTAATTGAAATTTCTTCACAGCATTGTTCCGTGTCCGTAACTCGAACATTTGACGTAGAAGTCGAATTGGATTATAGAATATCAGCTGTGTTGTTACTATTTAAAATGTTGGTTATTTAATATTCTATGTAACTACTACTGTCAATACTTCTACTATTATACATAAAAGACTGGCCGAATGTCATCTTGTATAAAGCCCACTGGACCTCAGCTTCAATTGGCATAGGTGATTCTAAAAGAAAGAAAGTAATAATTATTGAAATAAATAGTACAAGATATACGAAAAAAAACAATTTTATTGATAATTTATGTCAATTATTAAAAAGCAAATAGTAATATCTTTATTATGTAACAAAGCATATAGTCTTAAGTTTATGATAGGCTTCTATGCGTTTGTATAATTTTAAATTACAACTTTGCATATGGTCGTTAGTATAAGTTACGACCCCTAGTGTAATATTTTTATTAGTATAAAGTCGTAACTAACCACTAATCGTGGCAATGGAACGGCGCATAGAGTCGTAACATGGACGTTCCGACGTTATGCGCTGGATCCATTTAATTTGGTATTATACTAAAATAATTAAGGATAACGCATGTTTTGATACTTATCCATGTAATATTTTAACATAAATTAACATTTTATTGTCTAACAATATAGGAAAATACCGTAATACTTACTATTTCTGTGATGTTCACCGGCCATTATTAATTCACTGTTAAGTACAATATCATTTTAAGCTAGTTACAAAATCTTTGAAGAACGCACGTTACACATTTTTATTAATTGGTAATTGCCTGAGCCATATTTAAAACAATAACACTTCACAAAACTATTAAGAACTTCATAATAATATAATTTTCGATGTGCAACATTACGAGTCATACGACGTCGGTACTTAGCTGTGATGGGCCCGTGCGCGACCGGCTGATCGGCGCATAAGATTGCAACTTACAATGCGACTGTTTGCGCGGGAGCGTTCAAATGTTAAGACTATTTTCGATTGAAAATCTCAGTAGTTATTGTATTTTTTTAAATTCTGAGATCAGGAATGCTTAATGTGATATAATATTGTTCTAACGGTACAAAAATCTCAATTTGCAAAAAAAATACGTTCCGACTTTATGCGTGGGAGGCATCGTTAATCTTTATTTTAGAAGCCATTGGCTGCTTGACTTTTCAAAATGTCGACAAACCAAAATGTTCCACAATTCCATTTTTAACGAACTCAGTTGATCCTCTATTTGCTTTCGAACGGTACCCAGAAAAATTTACGCGTTCAAAAATCTCTACGGATCTTAGTGGGGTTACGCTTGCGTTTTCTTTGTTTTGAACCGCTTTGTTCTACACTCGTGCTCTATTAATCCGCACCAAATTGGCTGTTAAACCGAGCTTTATTTGTAGCTTTTGCCCGGGTTTATTTTTTCCTATTAATATTTAAGTTTTTCTAGACTTTTGCTTTGACTGGGCTTTGTTTTGGTTATTTTACTTGACGAGCCCAGTTATAATATACTTTTTATCTTTGATGTTTATTTTACTTTGACAAAACCGAACAAACCAAAACAAAAAATGTAAGTTAATGTGTAATAGCGAGTCTGTCATTAACAGTTCCTGATATCAAGACAGACTTTTGCTTTTTCTTATTTTTGTTCAACTTCAATACTAAATAAATAACAACTGTATTAAGTCACTCAATTAGCATTACAAAGTCAGTTTGTACAAAGCTATTATTCTTACTTAATTACTGCTGCCTGCAAGTTTCACTTAAATCTGTTAAGTACCTAGTCATATTTAATTGATTCTAAAAATAACCCGCTAGGTAGCCACGGATTTTCCAATAAATATATATTTTTCGGGCATATTTCCTATCGACTAAAATTGTTTGAAAATTCAGACATGTAGTAAATATTCCTTGTATTTTTTTTTCTTATGACCATACCTACACATTTAAAACGAGACATTCTGATTTAAAATAAACCACAGTTTTGTTTAAATTTAATTTATGGCTGTAAGTGACAGCTAAATACAATCGTATTTAGTTCGATATTTCAAGTGTAGACGATACATCTTCTAAAAGATACATGTCAATTCATTGTAATTTACATATTGTGCATTATGTATTTCTTAGTTGTTAACACTGACCATAATTTATCAACATTAAGGCAAAACTGCTAAAGAAATTGTAATTACATTAAAACGTATTTAATACTAGTCGTAATGATGTTATAAATGTTTTTGTTGTTAGGTAATGTAATAGTTACTGTGACTGTTTTTGCTTACACTCTAACCGCTAAATGCACATACATACACAAATGGTTTTGTAATTTGTTCTAGATTAAAACATCGATCGAAACTAGCAATATTTTTAATTGGAAGTTGGTGAAGATATTTGTTCGTTTGTTATTCAATCATGTGTAAACTGTTGAACGGTTTTAAATGAGATAGATAGATAGATAACTCTTTATTTGTACACTATTTCTACAATACATTTACATAATAAAATTATATCAAGGATAATATAATGTACAAAGGGCGGCCTTATTGCTAGATGCAATCTCTTCCAGGCAACCTTAGGATGGATCAAAATGAATCGGAGAGACAGTGGTAGTTGGGCTTAGGATGGTGTATTTACAAAGAACAAAAAATAAAATAAAATTTATTTGTCATTTCTAATAAATATTAAAATATACAGATATTCTACATTGATGATATTAAACATATAGATTATATATTGTATTAACACATACGTACCATGGGAATCGATATCCAAGCGGGCGACGCCGATAAGCTGACGGTAATTTTTCATTGTGGCCACATTTAGAAGACGAGAGTAGAGCGGACAAAAGTATTACGTCCTGTTCGAAACGAGAACAATTAATTCAATTTTAAATATGAGAAAAATATGTATGTAGTTGCTAATATAAAAATTATCAGGTCCCTGCTACTGAAATTGTTGTTTATTTTAACGCATTTTTATTGACTTCACTTGTATCTATGTAAACAAATCATGGAAGTAAATTTTAACCTACTTTTAATTATTGACGTATCGAAATAAAATATCTGATCTGGCGATGGAGCCAGGAGCTGGATAATTCGTTTTGATAAGTCCAACAGCTTGGGTTTTTTATTCGCTTTAGTAAACTTTATAGGTATTTATATAAAGTTCATTGATGCGTCTGCTGTAGATATCCTGGAGACCAGAATCAAAAAAATTATTAAGTTTCTCATTGGAAAATTCTCATTAGTCTTGAAATTTTACGTCTGTTAAAAGTTATTTCAATCAAAAACTGACTGCGGTGTGTGGACAATTCCTCACAATACACTTACAAAGAAATTTTTGTATAACTAGCAACCCGACCCGGCTTCGCACGGGTAGCAGAGGCATCCTCAACAAACATCAAAACATTTCAATCAATTTACACAAAATCTTAATACAACTAAACCTTCCTCATGAATCACTCTGTCTATAAGTGAAAACCGCATTAAAATTTTAGCAGTTAAAGCGTTTAGCAGTTTTCAGTTTATCGTAAACAGATAGACAGACAGACGCGGCGGGGGACTTTATTTTTTAAATATGTAGTGATGAAGAATTAACGGAGGGGAAACAAATAAAAAAACTATTCTCAAAACGAATATCTAAATGATGACGACGAATTACTTTGAATTTAGTATTTTAATTAAAAAATCAGTCTTCACACCAGCAACTTATACCATTGGAATTTATAGGAAAGAACCAAAAGGCGTTACTGCAAAATCGACTCCTTGTATATACAAGACGATGTTGAACGAAATAAACTTATTTTGTGGTCACCATCCAGCCAACTGAAAAAGTCACCATCAATTACTTTTTGGTCGGTACTTAACCCTATTAGGGTGATAAATGATTGTGTTTGGTCGGATGTTTGCTATTCTTTCACGCTCTAATTCCTGCTCAGTTTTATCTGAAATATTTATACGTTTCTATTCCATCTATATTCTAATCCTTTTTTTGTACAGCAATACATACTTAAATTATTTAACATTTTGAATCTTTACTCCTTTCAAATGACTCCTTGCTAATGATAAATATACATGCTCCTTGAGACACACACACACACACCCACACACATGTTATTTTGAATAGTATTACTGGCTTTTGACCGTCAATAAGAATAAATAAAGTGAGAATGGTCCTCATAATATAACATACATATAACCACTAAATTAAATGAATTAACCTGACTTCAGAAATGTTTTACTGGAAACATTCCCATTACGAAAGCTATTTTTAAACATAGACGCACACACACGAACACAAACACACACACACACACACACAACATCATAAATCATAGCACGGTATTTTCAATAATAAACTGAAAACTGATCCATGTCAATTAAAATGTAAATGTTTCAATCTGCGCAATGAAATTAATATAATATATCACCTAACAGCCAAATAACATATCTTAAGATACAGGCATAGACTAGTTTGAGAGACAAGGTTAAATTCATCTACCTATGTATAATTGTTTATCGTTAAATTTAATACTTTGAGCTTTAGTGTAAGAAGATCCTGTAGTACTGATAGCATCATAACGTACTGTATCCTACTAATATTATAAACGTGAAAGTTTGTGAGGATGTATGGATGTATGGATGTATGGATGTATGGATGTATGGATGTATGGATGTATGGATGTATGGATGTATGGATGTATGGATGTATGGATGTATGGATGTATGGATGTATGGATGTATAGATGTATAGATGTTTGTTACTCTTTCACGCCAAAACTACTGAACCGATTGCCATGAAACTTGGTATGTAGATAGCTGGAGACCTGAATTAACATATACTTTTCATCCCGACATTCCCACGGGATCGGGACTTACGCGGGTGAAACCGCGGGGCACTGCTAGTGTTTGTTTTTTCTGAATATGTATTAATAAAACGACATAATATGTTCATCATTCGGATTACAATATCTACTCGCTTTCTTCTACCTAATCGATTACGAACTCTTTACTTAATCGATCTCATATTCAAATAAGCATTAAACGTTTCACCATAAAATAATCACTAATACGATCCAAATTTCGATTCAAGTCTCGTACGAAAAAAGGTTCCACAGGAATCGAATCGAATTGCCAGCAGCGTGGAATTCGTATAAACGCATACCGATTATTATTATGCATCGAATGCCAATCGAATGATTCGAATAGAACTCAGATAGACGTCGACGTGCGAAGATTTTCTCGCATCGCGATTTTTCTATTGATGTGAGGTTATTGTCTTGAGTGTAACGGGTATAGGTAGTCTAGTACTGCATGTTGTTGTTGTATTTGTAGGTATAAAGATATTTTACACGTGTTTATAATACCCCAACTAAATTGATGGAGATTTTCAGCGAAGGGTAAGTAAAGCAAACATATAGTTACTATTACTGCTGTGAACTAAAACTACGCCACCCCACGCACCCTTTCTTTGTATAATGTTCCTCTCATTTACATGACCTTTTGTTAAAGAAATTCCAGCTTTATGTTGAGTTATTCTTTCCTAAGTTATTTTATATTTATCAAGCGCAAACGTTAATTTAATTAATTAATGTCATTCGGCGAACTTTTATTGGGCTCATTTCCTAAAACTTTATACTGTACAACTATGTTTTAATGCTTAAATTAATTTGGGATATTTAACAGTACTAAAGGCTTTGCTGTTTGTAAATGTTATCTTATATATATTCTATTTTATTTTATATTATTATTATCTCTTTGCTATTCAAATATCATATAAAAAGACAAACAGCAGAACAGATATGTTACACTCCTTTTGCATCAGGTTTGTTGCAAACGATGACGTCTATCTCAAAGAAGAGAAAAACAAGAATTAACACTTCTTTAACGAGTTTTACATCGCCCGCACACAGCACCTCTCCTTGAATTGTTTTTGAAAACGGCAGTGAAGCAATGATGGCTTTCCCGAAGTAATATTAGCTTATCTGTGGCTATATTAAGACAGATGGGTAGTTTATGTCTTGTATCGGACTTTTATTCATTATTGCCCTGTACCTATAATCAAGAAACGATTCGTTTTGCTTACGGACGGTAACATCTCGTTGATTTTTTATAGGAACTGGGCATAAAAGCTTATAGGTTACTAGCAATTCACTATCAATCATCATCAATTCTTTTTTCTGTACTCCTGGTAACGAGTGTGCAAAACTTAATTATTTTCGCTTTAGTAGTTAAGGCGTGAATGAAATGAAATGAAATTATTTATTTGCTCGAATATGGTATTACAGGTGTCAGTTTATAAATATAGTTCAAATTCTATCCAATGGGACGTGCAAATTTTTTTAAATGTATCGTATTACATATAAATATTAATTGAGTTGACCATGAAAAGAGTTTTATTTATTAAGATTAATTTTATTAAGATATAAATCTATCCTCCAAATGTTTCTCAATGCTATTATATGTTTTATTTATTAGAAAGTCAAACAGTTTTTTTTTAAACTCTGGTGTAAGCAGTTCTCTAATAGATTGGGGGAGATGGTTATATAATTTAATTGCCATGCAGTATGCGTTTCTTTGGAACAATTTTAGTTTCATTGTAGGTAATTTTAGTTTGTGTTTATGTCTGGACGTATCATCAAATTGTATGAAGAGTTCTGGATGTTTTTTTGTAAGTAGGCATATTTACATTATATAAAGGCAGGGCACAGGTAAGATTTTTAGCTTTTGAAATAATGGTATACAGCTGTCCATTATATCAACGCCGCATATCGCACGGATACATTTTTTTTGGGTTCTAAGGACTGTGTCAACGTCTACTGAGTTTCCCCACACAACAATACCATACCTGAGCACGGAAGATACGTATGCGTGATATGCTGTAAGCGCTGTCTTACATTAACTGTTTGCCGGAGTTTTTTTAGAGCAAATACAAATCGATCTATTTTATTGGTCAACTTTTTGATGTGAGGTTTCCAGTTGCAGTATTTGTCCACTGTAATACCTAAAAATACGCATTCATCAACGCAGTTTATAGGACTTTCGTTGTATTTTATATTAAGAGGGGTTATGTTTGCTGCATATGTTTTGAATTGAATTATGTTTGTCTTTGTTATATTAATTTTAAGATGGTTATGGTTTAACCGATTAACAGCATTATCTAGGGCTATGTTAATGTAATTTTCCAAGTTAGATTTGTGGGTATTTTTTATTATTAGTGTGGTTTCATCGGCAAACAGTATGGATTTATGGGTAATTGCGTCTGGGAGGTCGTTGATATATAATAGGAATAAAATTGGAGCTAAGATACTGCCTTGTGGTGTGCCGTAGTGATTTTGTTTGAATTGTGATCTATATCGTATTTTTTCCAGTTTAACGGTTCTAATAATTTCCACACATTGTTGACGATTTTCTAAGTAGCTTTTAACCCATTCTAGGGCATTTCCACGTATACCATAGTTGGACATCTTTGACAGTAACGTTTTGTGACATACGAAGTTAAATGCTTTCGTCATGTCTTAGAAGAGACAAGCTACCATTGATTTATTATTTAGTGTTTCAGTAATGTGCTTTATTAAGATAAAACAGGCCAGTGCCGTAGAGCTTTCCTTTCTAAATCCGAACTGTTCTTCTTTTAGGATATTGCATGATTTTAAAAATGTCTCTATTTTATTATACATTACTTTTTCGAACACTTTAGACAGTACTGGTATTATTTAACAAACAGACAGACAGAGTAACTATTGAATTTATTATACTAGCTGTTGCTCACGACTGTGTTTTGGGAACGTTCGAATTTTTCCGTGATAAAAATAGTCTGGAATAGCAATAGGTTATAATCAGTTAAATCCCAAGCGCTGATACTATCCACCTAATTGTAAAATAAGTTTTTAGATTGATAGAATATCCTTTGTTTTTTTTACATCATTAATGAATAATAGTTTAAAAATGTATCTTACAAATCAGGGTACAATGAATGATCTTATCGTTTAAGCTATCTCTATACCAAACAACCTTAGGATGGAGATACAGAGTAAAACTTACATACATATACACATACATTTACATACGCACACATATCTATATGAGAAGAGGTTTCAGTTATTAATTTGTGAATAATATTAAGTACTTAATTTAATGTCAAACAACCATATCATCTTTTATGTTAATTGAAGCACAGTATAATTAAATTTAAAACGAAAATAACCACAAATAGCATAGCATAATTATTTAATTTGTGATTTGCAATCGGGAAATTCATTTTGAAATTAATGACTTTGTGTATGACTAAATATTTTCCTTATTATGCTTGAAAAAGTTTACATGCAATTTGGTATTTTATTAGATAATATGTGACTGCTTAGAGAGTGCAAAATGGTCACCCAATAAATTGCTTCGGCGTTGAGTCATGTGTTTTCAATCGCCACAAAGGATAATATTAGTGTCATTAATAAACAATTCTGCCCATAAGGATCATGTCAACAGCACGCATATTTCGTTCTACCTGTCAAGCTTTTCAAGTGGTCGGGTCAATAGAAATAACCATTTCAAACCATTCCAGTTAGTAGAATCGCTGGAAAAATTGGTTTGACATGAGCATGACGGCTTTGTCGTTCTGTCGGCAGGTTGGTAACCCTGCCGAGTCTAATAGTTTTGAATCTAGAGAGCTCCATTACTACTGTAGTGGAGGGACATGTACTTCATGAAGATTTTAGAATACTAATGTCTTAAGCCTCTAACTACTGAGCGTATTCTAATGTAAAAGTCTATCAATGATTCGGACTGCCTTACAAGTTGTTGACAGATATGTAGGCCTTAAAACAGTTGTGCTAGTAAGTTATATTTAAATTTGGAAATTGAAAAGCTGGTGTTTTACACAGAATATGACAAAATGTAAACCAATTTTTTTTATATAAATTTGTTTATTTTTCCTTAATATGACACAATATAATGAGCTCCACTTAGTATACCTACGTCTTCAAAACAAAGCGAAGTAAAAACGCTTTATGCCGAACTTATTAAAATAACAGGCATATCAGCTTTAAGACTACATTTTCCAAAGGTGTTTTCCTTACAAAAGCGAGCGGTGTTGTCGAGACTTGGCGTAAATAATGAAGAAAGGTAATAATCCGTATGTTATATCTTTCAAACGACTGGTTTTTCTGACAAGAAAAATGTATAAACAAGAAAGGCTCTCATATGAGTTCTTTTTCATGTCATCTTTCTTCATAAAACTCTTGTCTTTTATAAATCTCATTTGTGTATTTGATTTGAAAATCGAATGTCTGATTGGGAGATTGCTGAACAGAGATTTTCAGTTTAAATGTCGCAAGATTTAATTACAATCATTATTAAAATGATACTAACCACTTTATCTTTCTAGACTTGAAAGATACAGGAAAGATAATTTCGAAACATGTACTCTGCAGGGGGACAAGACTGGCTAAGTAGATGCTTGTTAGGAGATGATTTGTGCAATTTTAAACATAAATAGAAAAATACAAAATACAATTAGTGAATAAAGTTCAAGAAGTAAGAGAAAGTGTAAAAGAACCATAATTGTAACGGAATACCTACTAAAATTATAATACGTCGACTTCTAACAGCGGTAAGATTTTAATATCCATCTGTGCAAATAAGTACTTGGTTCTACGGTACAATGTTTAAGTTGAAAGTAAGTCAACAGTGTAGTATTTAATCTAACTTTATTCGCAAAGTGTTCATATAGTAGAGATTAATGTTAATAAGTATTACGTTGCAATACAGAAATCAAAGTAACATTTCCCGTTCATTTTAAAATTATCTTCAAATGAATTACAACTGTGTAAATTTTGCCTTGCAATGGTTAAACAGCTTAATCCGATTTGGTATTCATATTCTTTCCATGCATTTTGAAGAGATTTTTATGCCACGTATTTAACTAGCGAAATGATCGCCTCGTGATAAGTGGTCACCGGTGCTTATAAGCATTTGCGTCTTAACATTTGAGCTACCATCACGCATCTACCATAATTAAGCTAAAAGCTACGATACCTTTTTTAGTTATCCGACGTTTCGAACGAATTGCAACGATCGTATCATGGGTGGACTGGTGAGAGCTTAGCCAAGCCTCAATGAAGTGCGAGTTTCGGTGACTATCCGCACTTGGTCTTCATTACTTTTATTTTCGTCCGCACTGTCGGTACTTCGACACACCACATCCCACCCCGTCCCGTAATAGCTAAGAGGCTAGGAAGACCATGGGCTGGTGGAGAGTCAGACGAATGTCCTCCCTGGCAAGGAGCTCTGGCAACCATAGTCTCTGGCAAAAAAAGCAGATTTTTCCCCAGTCTGGTAGCTCCTATATGACTTGAAGTTTGCTGTGCAATATATTCTTAAAAGGAACATTTGTAATGGTGTTATTTTAAACAACAGTTCTTCAAAACGAATCTTAAACCCGGGTAAGAGAACACGGAGACATTGTGCTCTAATTAAGAACTTTCTTCATTTTATGGAATACTAGCAGCGCCCCGCGGTTTCACCCACGTAAGTCCTGATCCCGTGGGAATACTGGGATAAAAAGTAGCCTATATCCAGGTCTCCAGCTATCTACATACCAAGTTTCATAGTAGTTTTAGCATAAAAGAGTAACAAACATCCATCCACCCAAACTAACACATTTATAATATTAGTGGGATTTATGACGAATCATTTGTTCAAAGACAACTGAACGAAAAATAAGTAAAGAAGGACGAATAGCGTGTGTAAGCCGTGCGTGAAGATTTGAACGACTTCTAAGAGACTTTCAATCTCGAGATCTCTTGCACTTATATAAGGCTTTTAACTCTTAGGTGAACACGATTTTTTTAAAGGAGTTATGTCACAAGTAATTATTATTTCCATACACAATACATATCCCATATACAAAAATAATTCTAACGGAAATTTAGTATGTATAAGTACATAATTGTAGCGTTTAGCGATACTATAACTACTAGAAAATAAGTGAAAAATATAAAATGCACTGAAATATATGCACCCTATAATAAACATGAAAATAGTGTTTATTTCGGTAAAAAATATTCTTTAATACTGCAAAAAGAATCTCTAATATTTGTTAAGGACACATTTTGAGCAATCAATTAAACTCGGAAAAAATGCTTTATTGAGTAAATATCGTCCGTATTTGATACTTATTTTTAGTTTGGAATTGAGTTTTAGTTGACAAGTAGCTCTATTCGAAGTTTCGTTTGCGTCATAAGTTTCAGTAACTATCGCAGACAATGAAACACTTGTGTACATACGAGTAGAATACCTATGACAGTCATAGGAAAGCAGTTAGTAAAGAAGTTATTATTTTCTTTTACTTTTTATGTGAAGAATGGAAACCAGTAACAACGTATTTTCATTATTCGGGTTCATTTTTTTCTTGTACATTATATTTTTTTATACAAAAGCAAACTGCGTGAAATGTATTAAATGAAGTGTCACCAAACTCATGGTATACAGAATTCTATTTAAAATGCGAATCCTTTTTTAAATCACATTTTGGCACCTAGAAAAGGTGCGCTTATATGAACGAATGTACGTTGGTGCCGCGATGAGATCTCGTTATATCAAATTCTAATGGTCTTACGCTTTGTTTGTGCTCATTACATAGGACTGTAAAGTTAAAATTACAGAGGAAATAAATACTATCTGTAAAAATGATTACATTTCGTTCTACCTCATAGAAACGGAGCGCGGATCCTCTCTCTTGAACATGGAGCAGTTACATTCACTTCCGGACTTAGAAAGTTCACAAATCGCACTCCGTGGTCGAGAGTCTGGGATGAGGCTATTTTTTATTTGTAGAATATTACGTTACTTCTATGCTACTTCTGCTACTGAAGCTATCACCTTAACCTTTTGCACCTACAGTTGACTATCCAGTAGCTGCAGTAGGTTATAATCCGAGTGATATTCAAGCTGTCAAATAGCCGATAGTTATATACCTCCTTGCGAAATTTATAAAAGTCCATATACCAAATATATACAGAGTTAGAGATGGGTGTGGATAAATTTTAGGAGCATTATGTGTAGGCAATAAATGATTGATTCGCCTTGAAATGTGGACTTTGGACTTTGGAAAAAAGTTGATAAAGATAGTATTTCGTAAGAAAAAGGCTGACGTTAATGAAACTATGGGTATTTAATACCAAGGATGTTGATGGAATGTCCAGATTTTTCTGAAAATGTCTGCATAAAAAAATAAATAAAATCATTCAAATTTAGTCAATATTATTGACATGCAAAGTATCATTATAATTATTAATACAAATTGGTAGGATGTAGTGGCGCCATCTGTGGCAAAACTTGTAGTTAGGAGTAATGACTTAATAAACGTCAGTCTGTTGTAATTCCCGCCTTTTATTTACGTCTCATTGGCGACGAGTTGGTATTTTTGACGAATTTTTCGCGTGTGTACAGCATTCTAAACATGCCTATTGGAAAATAAAATAAAACCTATGAGGAGCTTGTGAAGTTAGTGGAAAACTATTTGGAACCACAACGTTCGGAGATAGCCGAACGTCATATTTTCAGACTACGCAGACAGCGCCCCGGCGAAACTTTGACGAATACCTACAAGCGATAAAACATCTCACCTCCACGTGTAACTTCGGCAAATAAAAACATTGTATACAAAGAGGCAGTCGAGCTCGCTTTAGCGCTGGAGACTGCAGAAAAACATGCAGAGATGAGCGCGACCGGGAAAACTTTGGCAGCAGACTCAACGATGGGTGGCGTCGGCAGCAGCGAGGCTAGCGAGGGCTTGCATTTCACGAGCGGAAGCCGAGCCGGCCCACGGGCACGTCGGGCACCGCGGCCAGCGGGAGCTCGCGCCATGGGGGCGCCGCTCAGCAAGGGCCTCACACAAGTGAGAGTGCAATGAGAGTGCAACAAAAAAGGGCATCTTAAAGTGATGTGTAAAAAAGTGAGCGCTAGTGCGGGCCGACAAAACTACGTAAGTGATGATTCTGATGATGGTATTTACAACATCGAAGCAATAGCACAAGGTAGCAATAAACCATTTTATATTAATTTATCTATAGACATTAAGATTGATAAGTGTAAAGTGGACACGGGCAACCGTATCTTGGCTATCAGTCAACAGCTGTACCAATGTATGTTTTCACATAAAAAGATACAACCTGATAATTTGATTTTAAGAAGTTATTCGAGTTCACACACCTTTCTGTAACACCTGTGTATATAATTATGTACATCTCGTACGCTACGTAATGGTTAACGAGTGTAATTATTAGAATCATATTGAACATGTTCCTTGTCTTCTAATCTTAATGGAAAAACTATCATAACACTTTTAGTATTGACGCTATTAAAGCTCAATAAACGGGTTGATGTTGTTAATTTTCAGTTAAAACTTTGTCCCATACGAATCTTAGATTCACTGAATGGGATAGGAACATATTGTAATGGATCGTTCGATGGATGGATGTGATGGTTTCTCTTTCACGCAAAAATGGCTGAACGAATCCGGATGAAATTGTGCACAGAGATAGATTTTAGTCTGGAATAGCACATACGGCTACTATATATCAAGAAAAAATGCAATGAATTTATCTTACTGTTTCCTAGTTAAAACTCTATAAATTTCAGTACAAAAAAGAACAGATAATAAAACAAGCTTTTACTTAGAAATCCGATTCATTAAAACTAACAACGTCGAAACAATGAACAACAAAATCCGAACGGTGAAAAAGAATTGCTCGTTTCCGAGAACTATTAATCTAAATTAATTAATAATACGTTTGATTGTAATGTTTTCAAATAATTTGTCAGTGATGTCTGTTTAGAACGGGTATTTAACAGTTACAAAGAGTTGGACAGAAAACAGGAAAGTCGAATACCTTGTTAGTATCTTTGTTTAGATTGTTTTGGATCAAGATGTTTCAGTAGACGAAGAGAATATTTGTATAAATGTGTTCTATCAGAATGCAGTGTAAAAGCGTTACGACTCGCCTTTCGATACTATATATATATATTATCAAAAGTTAGTATTTATAGTTTATATTAGTATATATTAGTATTAGTATATATTAGTTTATATTAGTAATACGTCAAAGTATTTTCTGTAATTACCTTAGATACTGTTAGTGTTGCAAATGTTTATCAGTCGTCCTGGTTTTATTGTGCACCTTATTCTATGAAAATAAGAAATAGATTTACTGAACATTCTTAAATGAGCGGGTGGGTGTTGTATGTACCTTAACGTATAACACCCCTTTTTTTATTATTATTACGCCGCATGCATATATATTATTTGTGAGGTTACCGGAGGCCCTAACCCTCCAGATGTTTTAATAAAAGCTGTTCCCGGATCCCTCCTACTTAAGGCGCAGTACGGCACACCGTGTGGTTTTAGTCGGTTCGATTCCGACACACCGCCCCACCGAAAACCCCGGTGAGGTGACGGCCCGAGGGGGTTTCCACACGTACAAAAAAAAAAGGCCCTAACCCTCCTCTGTCTCCCTCTTCCTTCTCCTTACTCCCAACTTACAGGCCGGCAACGCACTTGTGACTCTTGAGTTCCCATGGGTGGCGGTAGTCACTTGCCATCAGGTGATCCATCTGCTCGTTAGCCCCCTACACCATAAAAAAAATATCTTTTATTTCCATCCTTCTCTCTCTTCTTTAAATAGATCCCCGTACTTAGTATACATTATTGTTATTGGGCGTTAGCTATAACAGTTCTAAATACTCTTTTCAAACATAATGTTTGAAAACATTATCCAAACATGCAAAATAATAATCAAATGTTTTTTCAATAGCATCCGTTCGTTTCACTGGTTGAGCTTTGTCTACCATGAAAGTCAACATATGCCTGTGTTAGAAAACTTTTTGGACGAGATTCAAAATGAGCGTAAAACTTTATGTCTGTAACATACGCCTCATTCATGATTCAGCATAAGTTTTCTGATGGGAAGAAAAACATTGTGTATCAGATATGAAATAGGTTATTAGGACAAAGAATAAATAAACTTTTATCAAGTGTTGGTTTCTTTGTCTCAGTAATGTTTGAGCTTTCTTATATCTAGGTTTTAATTAATCATCGACCTATGTAATGTATAATGCATATTACGTGACACAGTGAATAAAGCACTAAAAATTAGGCTTAATCAATAATAAAAAAATTAAAGTACTTATTAAAAGTAAAGGGAATACGTAAAAATAAGAATGATAAGTCGATACCAACCGTCAAATTGATTTTTTAAAGGCTTCTATTTTCAAGTTCTCGTCCTAAACAATAAAAATAATGCAGAGTCATTCTCTTTTATCTACTGCGGAATTCCTTTCTGTACTTCCGAACTACTAGATCATGATAATGTCGATAGTAACGTCAAAACAAATCAGTTAACAAATATTGGAGGCATAAAACGTCTTTTATTTAACAATTGAAAAACAAAACAAAGAATGGTATATAAGCCGGGATTGAAGCTGTCTATAGAATGATGCAACAATTTATTTAAGGAAGTACCGAACGACAATATTATTGCTTAAACAGTAGCACCCTGACTTAGGCAGTATCTCCTCCAGAAGATTGTAGTTAAACAGCTGTATTAGTCTATTAATGTTATTACTTTTAATCCCCAGTACGTCAAAGCTCCAAACAAAAAGGGGTAGGGTTCGCTTCGAGCATGTGACATCGTGAGTTTTGCAAATGATCATATGTATCAGTAACCGGTTACCAAACTCGGGCACGTGCCCGAAATTTATAATGAATTTAATTGCATATTTATGGAAAAGTTATTCATTATTAATTGAGAATATAATAGATAGACAGATAGGTACCCTTTATTGCACACCAAAAAAGTATTATACAATCTAGATTTTAAGTAACAGTACAATAAACGGTCTTATCGCAATCTGCGATCTCTTACAGACAACCTTAGGATGGACTATACTGTATAGTAAATAGGTAACTCGTGGTGTACAACAACATAAAATAATAAAAAAAATAAACTATATGTATTATTATCTAAAGAATACACATATGTACATATATATAAAGAAATATACATACATACACTACACATAAATATATAGCTAATACTTGACGAGTTTCTGTAAAACAGCTTGTGACTGTGCTCACCGGATAGCTTCTGGAAATGCAATCCCCAAGCGTGCCGCTTGCACTGTGGACGATTGGTCAAAAAATTATGTAGTTAGGAGTTGAAGTTTCCAACGTTAGATTTTCCGATCATCTCAAGTATCTATTGTGCGTCACGTGCATAAGCGCGAAACGTTTTTTGAGGTAGACAGGAGTAGCAGGGTTAAACAAGATATTATACAGTAAAGATAGAATATAGTATTGTACTGTGTGAGACCAGGTAGAGTAGATATCATCCAGTCGGACACGCTGCCGGCGGCCGAACAGGTAACTACGAAACCAGTTAATAGCCGTTGTAGGTATGTTGAGAAAGTTTAGTATGGAAAGGAGCACGTCGAAGTCCGCAGAGTTAAAAGCATTGCTGAAGTCTAATAGACATAGAACTGTGAGGTTTCCATTCTCCATGCCTGTCCTTATATCATCTCTAAAATTGACAAGGAGGGTATGGCCGGGGTGGAAACCGGATTGGAACGGGTTAAGTAGGTTATTTCTGCAAAGGATGACCAGACTATACTGAGCTGATCGTGGATATAGCGTTCAAGGACCTTTGACAGAAAAGCTAAAATTGAGATTGGGTAATATTTGAAGTAGGATATAGGTTTGGGATTATTGGGTAAAGGAATAATTTGGGCGTCTTTCCATGCTAATGGAAATATACCACTACCAATGAACGTATTAAGAATATAGGTTATAAGTAAGTATAATACGTAAATAAATAAATACGCAACGAGGGACAACAATAAACTGCTAAAAGAATTTTATGTGATGTATCTCGTCTTCCACAAATAAGTGTTCACCAGCTTTTGCTGAAGGCGTGGAACGTAACTACGGGAACACATGGCTACACCTACGGCACCGCCAACTGATCGGTCATTTCTAATGAGTGTAAAGCCAGACATAGAGGAAGAAGTTGAGGGAAGACAAGGCTTAAGCCATAATATATCGTAAGTAAATGTGCAGTGATATTATTAACCAACCATTTCCTATCCATTGTTCTATTATCCAAGCTTCACTCATTGAAAGTTTAAATTCAACATTAGAAGTTTCCGCATAGTAAATTTGAAGGGCAATTTTAGTTGTAACATAATATCTATTTAAACTGTAGCGGTAAAGTGTAGTTTCGTATTTACCAGGATTATATTAACGTCGACAACATTGTTTGATGTAAATAATAATTGAAGGAGACCGCGTCTTTTGAAGTGAGTGTTTAATATTGTAATTCTCTATAACATTTTATACGTATATAAAACTTAAAAGCAGGAGGGAAAACTGTTTAAAATAACATTATTAAATATATACACAGAATTAAAAGTAAAAAGGGGGAGCTAGATTCTTTTTTTATTTACCCAGACTGAAATCAAACACCTTTAGTTAAATTAAAAGGACCTGTGTGAATAATTCGTTTAGAGTGATACCAACCTGTTATACACAGTATAACGACGCAACAAAAAAAGCGCTTACCATTTTTTTAAGCTATATTAATAGGTTCTTTCTTTATTTTCAAAAACATCATATTGTCATGTGAGTATATCTACTATTTTAATTTTTTTTGCCACCAAGTGTTTATTGTCTTCTTCTCCTCCTCCATTCTAATCCCCCTCTCCCGTCTTCCGCTCTTCCCCCCTCTTCCCCTCTTAGCTTATCCCCACCTTAAAGGGTGGCATAGCACTTGTGACTGTTGAGTTACAGGTGCCCATTGGCGGTGGTAGTCATTTACCATTAGGTGACCCGTCTGTTTGTTTGTCCCCTATACTATAAAAAAAAATGTTCAACCTTCATGTTGTATTTCGTAAAGCACCGCCACAAGAACAGTAATTAGTTTATTGAGTGAAGGACTTTATTTTATAATATGTAATGAAGATCGTTAGCGCTGGAAACGATGTATTCATACAGGTCGTCAACATTACAGAGACTAATAAATAAACCAACAGTTTTTATTATATAATATTAATTTAGTAGACAATAAAATAATAATATGGACGATACGTCCATATTTTTATTTCCAGCGCTACCGATCTTCGTTACATATTATAAAATAAAGTCCCCCGCCGCTTCTGTCTGTCTGTCTGTCTGTCTGTTCGAGATAAATCGAAAAACTACTGAACGGATTTTTATGCGGTTTACACTAATAGACAGAGTGATTCATGAGGAAGATTTAGGTGTATAATTTGTATCCGTGCGAAGCCGAGGCAGGTTGCTAGTTTAGTATAAAACAAAGTACCGTTTTTTGGTGATAACGTATAAATGTTTAACTTCAAAAATATAATGAATTTTCTGTTTCCTGTGAAGGTGCTATCGTACTTGAAGTTACTTAAAGATAAATGCTGCCGTAATAATCGAGAAGTCAGGAGAAGCGTCTTTCTACTGCTATCTTGATTACCACAGAACAATGTTAAGGGTTATTATAAAACTATATACTCTTTATTCTGTCTACATATAGTTTTTTTTTTTAAATATATTATTCTTGTTAAATCGGCTATCATCATTACCACCTAAACAAATGGTTTGTAATAAATCTCGCCAAAGCGTTTTGTGGCCGTCCATCTGTCACGAGATCACCAATTGAGATAGCCGACCTCGATTTGTGATCTGACTAAATATTGAGCAAGCAAATCCTGCGGTTTTTACTCTGCATAATGCAACTGTAGGATGAACAAATTTCTGTTATAGAAAACTAACTTATGCCTGGCTTCGCTTGCGATAATGTAGATTTTTTAATCAATCTGCCGCTCGGAAACATTTATTTTTTTCTGGATAAAAGGTACTCCATGCCCTTTTAATGATATCTCAGTTGAGTAGTAAAGACAGCGTTTGAGTAGAAAGCGTAACAAACTAAAGTCACATTCGCATAAAAATGCCTTAGTTTTTTTTTTTACTTTTGTTTCCAACGCTACAATTACAAGGCTCAATAAGGTTAAATCTTGCTTCTTTCTCATGTAACAAAATGTGCCTGAACGTGACGCGTCCCTTAAATTTCACTCTTAATCTCGTGCAAAAAGAAATTGTTCAAGGTGGGAGCTAGATTCTTTGACTAAACTCAAATATTTTTAGTTTATTAAAATGCACTTATCAATTTTTAAGCTATAATAATAGGTTCTTGCTTTATTTTTTTTCAAACAAGATATTGTCATGTAAATAAATCTAGTATTATTATAACCATTTTATAAAGATTTGATCTTTGTTGTTTTACCTTCATGTTGTATTTCGTAAAGCACCGTCACAAGAAAAGTTATTAGTTTATTCGGTGAGATTAACAAGAATCATTGTTATAAGCGAACCATATTAGTAATGACCTTGTTAACTGAATCTGTCTGAACACTTGTATCTTCAGCAGTCTGCTACAATTCATATAATCATATAAAACAATAAACATTTATCTTAGGATATACATAAAAACTGTGGATATATTTATTATTCTCTATGATGTTGACGACCTTTGTAAATAAATCGTTTGGAGTGCTACCAATCTTTTATACGCAGTAAACCGACGCAATGAAGTAGTTTTTTGGTTTGGTGTAAAAGCAACACAAATTTGACTACAAGAATGTCATTCATATAATTTATAGCAATTTGTTTAGCGTAGTAAAATTTGATTATAATATAAAATAGCTGGTGACCGCGATTTCGTCTGTGACGAATAAGTACTTCGGTTAGTCTATTTGCCAAGATTTTATCAATTTCTATATTCATTATTTTTTTAAATAACTGAAATAGTTGTATAAAAAAGTAAAAAGTATTTTTGTTTACTTGCCGGGGTCTCAGGTGTACTCCATAGAGAAAACCCCTGTGAAACCCGACAGACTTGGCCGCTTGCCATAGGCGACTCCAAAATGGATAACGAGGGACGTAGTCTTGACTCAAAGAGGCGCACGGGGAACACATCACGTTAAAGTCTCAGGCATTTTTCTGCTAGTGTAACGCGGCGACTGCCCATTGCCCAAAAATCGTATTGCACTCTCCGTCACCTTGTGTGTCTTCTTAGAGTACTCATTCTCTCCTGTTCCCTTTCCTTGCTTTGGCCAACATCACCTCCTAGCAAAATGAATCTAGAGCTTCTGACCATGGACAAAACTGGGGAAACTTAACGCACCGCAGGACACCTGCTACCTACTTACCAAAAATAATGCATATATGATGAATTTTTTAAGCTTGACAAATAATTAGTTTCCATTAAAAATTTGATGCCTTATTTTGCTACTTATAAGGTTTATTTTCGCTACAAAAAGTAGCCTATGTCCTTCTCCAGCGTCTTGTTTATCTGTATACCAAAATTCATCCAAATCAACTTGACAAATGAACGGTCTTCCATACAAACTTTGAGCCCCTATTTTGCCACCTTTACAGATACAAAGTACACTCAAACAGAAAAAGATATCTGTGAATCACACATTTTCAGCCATGGGGATCCAGCCTACAATTATCTACGTGGTAGCAGTAGCTAAGTCACTCAAACGACTGCTCCATGCCTTCAGTCCAGTGAGACTAGTGACCGTCAACTGTACCAGAATTGATACTCAAACACTGTCATATTTCCTTTCAAGTTTGAATCACTCTAATATAGTTTGACATGTAAGTAATTTCTATCATTTCAATTATCTACTGAGTTATAAATAACCAGAAGCTAACCGCATAATGTCTTCATAACTACAAGAGCCAAATATTTATACATAAAATTTAATTAACAGAACAGATTTCCAAATGCGTACGTTAGTCATAAATCATTAGCGATACACGGAAAACGTGTTATAGCTGCGGACGTGGAAACTTTGTAAATAGTACTTCAGAAAATAGTTAACCATCGTTTTAACGAAAATACGGTTTATTTTTCTATCGATAAGGTACTAGATAAAGTAGATGTTAAAATAATATTACCAATCTGCTGTTCGATCATTTAACTGTATAAATAGTGGAGCAAGTCAAACATACTGAATGTTGGCCTAAAGGTGAAATACGTCATAATTGTTCAATGATTTTGTTATTAAGGAAATAGGTTTAATAAAGTTTAATGTATATTAAATACATGAACCTCGAAACAAGACGCAACTTTAATATTTTTTACAAAAGTGAAACGTCAACAATAAGAAAAATACTAAATAAACAAAATAAAAAAATAATTAAATGGAAAAGCAACCAATGAACGATACAATAAATTGCGTAGTCACGCGGTATATTGTCTAAGTGAAAGTCAGAAATCTTTAATTTATAAAATTCTTGTTTAAAAATCTAAATTTAAAAATATCAATTTTTTTTCAAATATCAAGGTAAAAATAGGTTGCTTTGTCGGCAGTAAAACAAATAAAATACAAAAAATAATAATAATACCGCGTTGCAAATAGGTTGCTATCTGCCAGTCTATAACCGCCCGTTTCCAAATAGTTGAGCCTTGTAATTGTAGCGTTGGAAACAAAAGTAAAAAAAAACTAAGGCATTTTTATGCGAATCTGACTTTGTTTTTAAAGAAAGCGTTTGAGTGTAAGCTTTCTACTCAAACGCTGTCTTTTTTACTAATAAGTTTCGCTTATAACTATGATTCTTGTTAATATCACCGAATAAACTAATAACTGTTCTTGTGACGGCGCTTAACGAAATACAACATGAAGGTAAAACAACAAAGATCAAAATCTTTATAAAATGGTTATAACAATACTAGATATATTTACATGACATTACCTTGTTTGCAAAAAATAAAGCAAGAACGTATTAATATAGCTTAAAAATTGATAAGTGCATTTTAATAAACTAAAAATATTTGAGTTTAGTCAAAGAATCTAGCACCCACCTTTAACAATTTCTTTTTGCACGAGATTAAGAGTGAAATTTAAGGGACGCGTCACGTTCAGGCACATTTTGTTACATGAGAAATAAGCAAGATATAACGTAGAGAGAAAATTAAAAAGAGAGAGAGAGGCGTACATTTTTAAGAAGTTTCACTTCTATCACTTAATTGTATAAGAAAATTCTCGATTAAATACTTTCATTTTTTTTATGTCCAGATTTAAAAACTCTTTGTATCTCAAATCCCGTATTCGGTTATGTCCCTCAACACTGTCAACACCTTATGATCACAGGGAGGAGGAGGAGTAGAAAAGAGGTAAGAACTATGAATAATATGTACTAAAGTTTAAAGTTGAATTAAGCCATATACGCAAATAAATCTATTCCATTATATTCTATTCTATCACATATACCAAATTTATATAGATTGAAAAACTTTTTAGACAAAATTACTACTTGTATATATTTTTTGGATCATTCAAATGATATTGCCATATTTATGATTGGCAATAATCACTTACTGGGATTCAAGTCATAGTTTAAGAAAATAACTATTTTATTATGTTACTCCATAAAGTACCACCATGTAATATGGTGTTCAGAAGGTAGCTTTCGTAGTAAAATACATAACCGTAGATTATTTCATGAAAAACTAATATGAATGTTTGTTATAAAAATATTTGTATCAACGGGTTATAGATAAGTTACAAAGAAAAAAATAATTAATGGGAACTTATGGTGCATAATCTAAAGTTAATTTCAAGTAGCTGCGGTAGCGTAATGGCTAGGCGTCGTACTTGCGATCAAGTGGTTGCGGGTTTGAACCCCACCCAGTGCACTACCGACGTGAACCCACTACTAACACAAGCATTTAGCTTAGGTGGATAGCGTTACTAGTACTCTTTAAAAAAAAAATATACAAATATACACTTATATTGTTTTTGTTAACATATATATTGAACTCTCAATCATAGTGTAACTGTTTATGATTGCGCCCAGCTACTTTAGTACACGGTACATGTTTGTGATGCTCAACGGGGCGGGCCTAGGCGCTGTCCGGATAGTGGCTACAGCTCCACCAGTGATTAGTTACTGGAAATTTGGAAGATAGTGATTACTATGCGATAACAATACGTAGATCTGATATACTGGTTAGCTGTTACGAAGGTAATTGAATTGCTCCTCTGGCAGTCGGCTCTAATTTTCAACCATTTATTTATTTTATTTATTTTTATTTATTTACTCTCTCTTTCTATACTTACATACAAAACTTCTACAGAAGTTGACTACTAGAAGTTTGAATATATTTACTGACATTGTTCAAAGGAATATTGTGGACTAATTGCATTCATTGCAGAATATAAATTACTAAGCAAGTACTACTACTAGAACATCGAGCTTGTCTGTAATTATGTTGAAGACAAATGTGCTAATTTGCAGAGCTCGTATTTAAGGTTTTAATACTTCTAATTCTGTTAGATATGAAGTATGACTCATGTACTTTCACTAAGGGTTAATAATACCCGTGATTTTGGGTTCGATGTTACGGAGACGAATTTTTATAAGTACATTTTAAGTAAGATTATAAAGTTATTTGTTACCAACAAAATAGCTCATACAAGAACAATGGCAAATTTATTGTTCTAAAGATTGCTCAAGCATTTACTTTTATTTATCTAGATCGATCAACACAGTATGTTATATTATATAAAAAGAGATAGTGGCCCTTTTACAAATGCGTGTCAGAATTATTTTTATAACATGCGTCATTAAACAAACTGCTTAAGTGATATAAAACATATGACGTATGAATACAAACAAAACGTGTCGGCATAAATAAAAACAGAAATAACAATAATAACAAATTACAACCTAGCAAGATTAGCTGACGTAGAGTTTCTATTTCTGCATATGCCAACTTCTGATTCCTATCCGACTCTGCTGCTCCGGATGCATCAAAAGCATAATATACTATGAAATGAAAGTAAACACCAACAATTAATTCGATCAGTATACTAATATAGATTTGTATGTTATGCGAAATATATTTATACCAACATTTTGAACCATATGATTTGGGATAAAACATCTCATTAGTCATTAATTATGTACAAGCACTAAGATTTTACTTCTCTATAAATAGTTACTAATACCACCAAACTAATAACCAAAGCAATAGTGCTTTGGTAAGGAGTTCCAGTAAGCATACAATGTAAATTAATATTGGAAATCTCTTTCTAGGCTTAGGTAAGGTCTGATGATAATTGAAATTATTTTAGCAATTGAATTGACACCTATAACAAAATATAAAGGTTAAACAAATAGCAAATTAATAAACCCAACAAATAAAACGTTTGCGTAAACCCTAAAATGTCATGGGAAACCTAAAATGGATCCTAAGTAAACATGAAATCACTAATATTCCAACAATTTGTAACATATAAATTCAATCCAATATTCCTGTAGACACACAAAATGACCACAGTTAACGCGCAGTAAAGCGAGTATTGTGACCGCAAAATGTCGAGTCCAATCGAAGTAAGACATCGGTATAACTGTGTGCCTAGCGAGTTAACTACATTAATGGCGGCTGTGGCACAGCCTTGCTGAAATACGTATCAACACAGGTTTGGCAGAATCAAGATTATAGTTCGTGAACCGTAATAAAACAACAACGTTGAACAATAATAGCGTACCGTATAATGAATGTTTTGTGAAAGTGACTCACAGATCTCAAATAAATTCAGAGATTAAAATTAATACAAAAATATTTTCTAAAGGAACTGTTCGATGAAATTTGAGAACTTAGGGCAAAGTACCTGAGTATCTTTATTCAGTTACATTAAGATTAAACCCTATCTTCGTACCAAAATAAAAAAAATCTAACTTAATGTCTTATCATTAAAAGTATAGCAATTGTGAGACCCATTGCATCCGACAAATTGAAGTAATCTGAATTTCTTTAAAAGCTTTACCGATTTAAATAAATGTTCTACAATTCTTTAAACAATGTCTACTTAATTGAGCGGCCATTTTGTTAACTATATAGACATTTTATTGCTGGATCACTTTTTCAAGAACATTTCCAACTATTAAATACGACTTAACAACTTAAGAATCTACTTAAGACAAATCAAAACGACGTGGTCTTAATTGCTTAATACAAAAATCTTGTCTAAAATGGCGGACCTTTATGGATACCGCAAGATTTATTGTCAGGAAAGCTCATTAGCCTTGATTTAGAATCCTAAGTAATGCTGATGGTTCGTATGTAAATTTCCTTTTAGTATTCAAAGTGTTGGCTGACGTGTGAATATTATTACCGAAACACTTAAGTCGTTGGCGTTTAGTCTTCACAATGTAGACGTGGTTTACACAGTATTAATATTCTTGTGTTAGGATTATTTCAGTTTTATAGTGAACTGCGTGGATTGAACCTGCAATCTCTCTGTTCAATTTCGTTTAATCATTCGTAGATTTTAGAATTAGAATTGACTGACGTAAAGAGGGAATTAACGCTTTGTAATATTAAAATTTAAATTAATGTGTACAGGTCTAACGCGCTTGATCAAATATAAAAGTTGTAAGGGCAAGTAAAGGCCTTGACATATTATTTGCGGCTTTACTCTTGTTAAAGTAGATTTTGGCAAAGCGGACGACCGTCTAAAAGTAAGCCAGTTTAGTGCTTTTTCTCTTTAAGTTTTGGGAAAAGATACATCAACACAGATGTGTGTGTTATATAGACAGCAGTTTGCTTACATTATATATATACAAGAGACCTATGTACAACAGAGCTAATTAGACCTAACACTTTTTCACTCAACTGTATCATAACACCAGGATCACAAATCAGAGGCGCTGGTACAATCGGGAATGGAAGTGAAAAAAAAACTGCAATCGATTCACATAGAGATTGGCTCCGTTCGTCGTGACACGGTGATTTTCATTTTACAAAACCAGTGCTAGAGTAACCATTTCTTTATGCTTTATAAACTTATCAACACCTACTATTATACGAGTGTTGTGTGCTTAGTAAAATTCAACAAGCATAATTGTGGACCTTCAGTGAAAAGTGATTTAACCCTAGAATCGTAGTTTCGAAAAAATCGAGTTTAAAAAAAAAATATTATTTACGTTCATGGATAGAAAATAACTCACGAAATATTTCACTACATAAAAGATGACATTATTTTAGAAAAAAATAATGATTTCCATTTATATCACTTAACACAATAATTGTTTACTTATTTTTGTGTAAAATAATATAGAATGATTTTACACCTTGTTTATTGGTTTAGTGTCGAGTGAGTTAAGATTAGTGTATTAGCTGTGTCACGCTTTGTAAATGCAAGTGTGCCACTTCTCACGATATGGTTTTATTTTAGGTCTTATGTGTATATTGATACAAATAAAATTATATCAATAAGCACTTATTTCAGATATTATGATGTATGAATGTTTGTTACTCTTTCACGCAAAAACTACTGAACAGATTGCTATGAAACTTTGTATGTAGATAGGTGGAGACCTGGATTAACACATAGGCTACATTTTATTCCGATATTCTTTTGGCATCGGGACTTACGCGGGTGAAACCGCGAGGCGCAGCTAGTGTATAATAATTTTGTTTACTATTATCCATGAAAATTCACAATAAAAAACAATGAATATTCATTCTATTACAACGTTATAAGTCAAATTAGACCTGAAGCATACACTAATAGAATATAGGTACAAGCACAGCTATCAATGGTTTTTCTACTGTATGTAACATAAAAAATAAAGTCAGTCGATTACGAAAAGCTAACGTGTTTTATCAGGTTATGTATCCAGCACACTTCTACTGCAGATTTTATATACACAACTTGAATTCTGAGTAATACAAAAACATATCATTAATTGGTGGTCTACAGGTATGGGCACCTAACTTGCTCAAGAATTCTTCTTTGTCTGGGAAGCTTTACATTTATATTTACAAGAACATATTCAAAGCGTGAATAACATATTCATTTAATGTAGTAGATAAAACGATAAAATGAAAAATGTGAAAAAACTAAGCTTGGAAATGGTTCGGAGATCGTGTACGTGTTTCGAGTTCATGAACAAGCTTTAATTGCGATCTTTTCTGAAATATAATAATTATTGGTAGAAGTTATTAGTTACTGAATCTAGATATATTTCAGGATACTGTGTGATATATATTTGTTCGTTCATCGGTAGTAGAAAGATTTAACTTTCATTTTCTGAAATAAGTAATTACAACCGAATGTGAACGTAATATTCTTTCTTTATTTAGTAATCGTTTGTAATCTTTGTAACGTTACATTGTTGAGCATTATTAAATAAAATAAACATACTAATTTAACCTAAACAATTCAAATAGATATTAAATAAATGGACATTGCACACGCTACACCATTCAATTCCATCGCTCGTCAGTATATACTGACTGACTGACTGACTAAGCGCGTGGCCCAAGAGATCAGTCTCTTTTACGCTTCGAGTCGTCACTACGAACGGTCATATCTACTTGCGTTCGCACCTAGCAGCATTTCTATACGAACATTTATTTAAAACATAATTATTCATTTACAAAGTAAATCTAAATTACCCTTGAAACCCGCTAGGGTCAGAACTTAAATTCATTTTATTCTACTCTCGTCAGTAAATAATTGTATGATGTTCCCACTTTCACTTGTCCCACTTTTTTAACAGCTAACAGCTGTCCTAATTTTATTCCTTGGGATACTGACTTCTAGCCGACCTTAATCTGACCTCTGTGCGGTCTAGACAACTTCACTAATGTCTCCTGCTCTGGGGTTCCAGGTTCCATTTTAAAAGTTCCAGTCTCAAATTTCAAGATTAAAACTACTACGTGAATCTACGACATTAAAACTGCACGTAGATCCTACAACGACTTGATCGTCTGACGATTTCATCAAGTTTTTCATTTAACATCACTGCGGACCTCGGGCTGACGGCCGTGCTGGCGGCAGAAGATACTACAGACAGAGGATCGCACTAACTAGCTAATTCCAGTGTCCCCTACCTTGTGCTTGACGTAAGCGGTCGCGAGAAGTTTAGCACATCAAACAATCACTAAAATTAGGGAACCTTTTTAATTGCCACTAGTATACATAAATATACAAATGCCGGATAGATTTTCATTAACAAATGAGAGTCAAATAGTAGGTAGAAAAAGCTTGGTGTTTTAACAACTCTAAGCGATACTGTCCCTTAAGTCTTACAATCCAGAGCTAAATATTTAATGCAAATTGTAACTTGAAGGGCTTTTGACAAAATTTGAATAAAGATTTTTGAAGTGAAACTTCTTTAGGTACGTTGGGCACTTTTGGTATGGGATAAAAGCACTGAACTCGCGTGACCGTCACGCTCAGATGACATATATTGTCATGATGACATATATATGTGTCTGTGTATATGTATAAATATTTGTGTGTATAAGTTTCCTCTTCTGACGTGCAGTCCTACGACTGACTGTTTTTTTTTCTAACTTCAGGATCTCAGGAATCTTTTAGGATAAGGGTTTTCCTTTAGAGATCTAGAACCCAAAAAAAAAGAACTGAGTTAAAAAAGGTTTATAATCGCATTTCAAAATTTTGTGCGAAGATTTCTTCTTTATTTTTACCATTAAATACAAAATTATCAAGGGAATTATCTAGAGTGCTGATAATGCAATATTTATTCCCGATCAAAAGAGCCAGCAAAAATTTTCTCGCACAAAGTTAGCACAAGTGTACCTACTTCTATTTGAAGATGTTTTCTTACTTAGATAAAACAAACCCTGTCTTTAAGATCAAGGGAAAGTTATAAAACAATTGTTTCATTTAATACAAATATACCGATATTCAATAGCGAGCTATATAAAAAAGTTTTAAGACGGTATTTTATTGACTGAAATTTTAGCGATGCGTATACGAATGAGCAGCTAACCAACCGTCGGAATTCTCGTTTTATACCGTTTTTATGGTCACCCTAATACAGTCTGTGGATGTGTGGGCAGCCTTTATTATTTCCCGTAGTAGAGGTCAGTAATAAATCATCTTTTGCGATAAAAGCGTAAACGATACATGCCCTCGGATACATACATGCGTTATGTATTTTTATATATTCCCTGCGAATGACATTTCTATTAGGGAATTTAGTTATTCTTTTGGCGATTGAGTTGACCGTGTTGTTGTCATCGAATTTCTTTGTAGTGTGTTTTTGGAGAACTAATTTATATTAGTATTGACGTTGATGTTTCGGTTTGACTGGATTAGTTGTGCTATTTCACTCATGAAATTGGTTCTTTCAAATAACGAAACGTGACTGTATTAGTAATAAAAGAGAAAGAAAATACCATAGGATAGGATATATATAAGATGCACTTTGGTGAGTGTGCGAAAGCTCTCTTCGAATTAATTGAACCCTCTTCATTCTTTATCGGACTACTAAGCGCAGACAGGAGGTCCATCCTTCATTGTCGAAACACCAAAAAGACGAACTGAACGCTTTGAGAGCTCCCTTTTGGTTCAAGTCGCCAAGATCTGGAATGAGCTGCCTACGTCTATTTTTCCAGTCAATTATAATCCTGGAACGTTCAAGAGTAGGTTTCTCTTTGATAGGCGTGTACCATCTCCGTCTTCGTTGTCACTTTCCATCAGGTGAATTTTAAAACAAACGCCTATGCCATCTCGCAATAAAAAACATCAAGTTTTAAACTTTGAAGATTATGGAGTAAATATATTGAAGTGACGTAAATTCAAATACAAAAAAAGTCATATAAGTTGTCTTAAGAGATTTGCTATCATCGGTTTTTTATAACAAGAGGATACTGAGCTCATAGTTCGCATTTGATTATGGAGCAAAGCTATGTCTTTAAGGCAAACCTTTATTTGGAAATATCATACTCCTAATGCAGACGAGGCGAGGCAGAGAGGCAAAATAAGTGTATGCAATCTTAGTTATATAAATAAACAGATATTTTCAATATAATATTTCATTGCTTTGATCACGTTAATAAGTACCTTTCCTTAAATAGTCATAAAGATATATGATATTCCTATCTATATAATGATTGCACAAACAATTACATTAATACGGAAAGTAAACTTAAACTATAAAATACTATCTATTGCATTATTTTCACACTGAAATGTTACATAATTTCTGAATACACAAACTATGTTAATCTAAATATTTACTAAACACATCTCAAGGAGAACAATATCCCGAAACATGTGTTGTCAAACATGCAATATAAGATACATTGCAGCATCACAGGACATTATGACGTCTCATAAACCTTAAGGGTCACCTAAGGGATGTATTTCTGTTGGTATGTGTCGTCATTGTGCTAGGTCAAGTCGTAAAAATGTCTGAGTGGATTGTCAAGAATTTCGTGTCAAAATACCGTTAATTTGTTTTGGGAATGCTTTTAGATGATATTGAACTAAGTTTTATCTGAGTAAATGAGTTTATTTGCTGTAAAATCGAAGTGTATACTTTATTTACTTATTTATTTGTCAAGTTAACGTTATTCTGAGCCAATGTGAATCTAAAAGCTACATATGTTCGATTATGGCTTCTGTACTATGTTCTGTGATGTGTACTATTGAAATAAATGAATATTATTATTGTACAGAAGATTAAAGTTATAGAAACCTTCTCTATCAGCAATCTGACTTGATTTTTCATTGTAGCTTTAGCAAGGCAAAATATACTCGTACGTTACTTAACCATGTGTCTTATGCTACATTTGTTTTAAAAAAGTAACTAAATATTTGCAAAGATTCAAGCCTAAAACAAATTGAGTTTAATTAAAGCTTTCAACTGTGTATTTTATGGTCATAAGCTTCATTAGAAAATAAACTTTAATGTTAGTAACGATTAAGGCGTTTATTGCGTTATTAGCTTTTGCCGACCGCTTTCATGTGAACGTAAATGTTTTCAATCAAGTATTCTTCAGGAACAGCTCTTTTTTTATGATGGAAGGTACCCTCTGTCCGTTTCTATAGCCCTGACAACGTGTGTATATTATAATCGGTTGTGTAGATAAGGTATAAAAGCGTTACAAACAAATATCCAAACGTTAGTTAATGCTATATAGTTCTACTAATCCCACTAATATCTTAAATGTGAAAGTTTGCATGGATGGATGGATGTTTGTTACTCTTTCACGCAAAAACTGCTGAACATATTGCTATCAAACCTAGTATGTAGATAGCTGGAGACCTGGATTAACACATAGGCTACTTTGTTTCCCGATATTCCCACGGCATCGGGACTTACGGGCGGGAATCCGCGAGCCGCTAGTAGTTAATAAAAAAAAAGTGTGTGCGTGCAATTCACGCACGCACGGCAGAAGTGAAACTCCAGAAAAGTAGCCTACAAGAGAATGAGAAATAAAACGTAAAATCAACACAAATAATTCACCAATGTTAATAAGTTTAATTTTAGATAGTTTATCTAAAAGTTATTGGTCAAATTAACACATATGTGTTAAATAATATAATTAACATAAATTATTAAACCAACCAATTTTAATACGCAAATGCACAAAAATTACACCACATTGACTATGACGCATTGTCTGAAGTCTTTATAGTACGCAGGCGCAAAGACAAAGATTATAGAATACACTGTATACTTGTACTCTATCTCATTCTCTCGCAGGCTAAATCTTATATTTGTCGATATGTTTGTCACTTTTCAAAGCTCAAAGGAAACGTTGTATACTTGTACTCTATCTCATTCTCTCGCAGGTTAAATCTTATATTTGTGGATATGTTTGTCACTTTTCAAAGCTCAAAGGAAACACTGTATACTTGTATTCTATCTCATTCTCCCGCAGGCTCAATCCTATTTATGAATATGTTTGTCTCTTTTCTAAGATTATAGTAAATACTGTATACTTGTATTCTATCTCATTATCTCGCAGGTTAAATCCTATCTATGAATATGTTTGTTTCTTTTTAGTGTTGTTTTATCGAATTTTCAAACCACAACGATTCTAAAGAAGTTTCACTTCAAAAATGCTCGAGAGAAATAGTCTCTATTTTACCGGGCAATTTTATTATTTGTCATGCCACGTCGTCACAAAGTAAATTATATATTTTATCCGTACAAAAAGCAAACAATATAGTTATCAGCTTTCTATTATATTTGCCGAAGTGTCGCATAGCACCCTGATATATTTTTTTGAGTCACACCCTACCCTAATATTTTCGTTACGGCTAAAAATAAGTTGGAATTTTTAGGATTAGTGTATTCACAATGATATACGAGTGTGGTACAATTTTGAAATCCCTTATTAATTCATTCTTATTAAAATTCAGGCAAATTCGGACCTCAAGTATTAGTGAAGGGTTTCAAACGAGTCCTTAATAAAGTGAATTAGAAATACACAGTTACCGGACAGTTACACCCAAACTTAAATTATAGACTTATTACTTATACTATATATTATAATTATAGACTTATATATATATAGGAATATGTAGTTGAATTAGAAAAAACATATTGTATTTTGTGGGAATCTAACACCAACCAATACGACATAAGTTCAGTCACGTAAATTCAAAACTAAAGCAAAAAAATGTTTAGTAACATACATTGCTAGATTGCTCTCAGGTTTACTATATTGAAAGGCATGATTTCGTTCGCTCACCCCGTCACTCCGATACTCCGATACTCCAATATACTAACGTCGTAAGCAAAAATGAGAATAAGCTTGGAGAAATATCGCACTCGTGTTCAGAACATGCACAACTTGAGTGTTTGATATTGATACGAATTTCCCTTGCTGCTTTGCTCATTTTTAGTCGGTTAGATGTAAACTCTGGAAGTTGATTCATTGCAAAAATTGGGTGTATTGGAATAGGGTTTAAATTTAAAAACTTTCAGATTCATTTTATACTTACTTACGCCTTTGTTTACTTTACGCCTTGTTTTCGAAGGAGTTTGCAGAGATGTGATTAGATACCAACATTTCGAGAGCTACCTTTTTAGTCCTATAGAGATCAAGACTGTTGTTATCTTACGGGTATTTTTAAGTACTGTTACTGTATATACAATATGACATATTTTCTAGCTAGTAATTAAATAACAAAGTTACACTCTAGCTTATTTGCACGCAAACTAAAACAGTGTTTACCTATGAAATGAATTTGAAAATCGCTGGCGATGCAATGGCAAGTAAATTTTCAGGAAATAGGACAATTTTCCCCTGAGTTAACAGATAATATAGTAGATCCCATACTAAACATTAATTCACACGACGAGTCACAAGATGATCCAATTAAATAAGTTGATGTTGTATTACTGTAGTCAAAGGGTCTCAAGAGCACTTTAAGGCTAAGCGTATGCAGATGGTACAGCATAGCGGAAAGCTAGATTTGTAGTGTATGAACACACCTTTTAGTATCTTGATTTTCTAGCGTTTATACATTGAATATTTGTAATAAACTAATTTTATAATGTTTAAATATAAGTAGGTATTGTCGCAGTTTTGTACGCTATATGTATATTTAAAAAGTCGAGTCTGACCGCCTTAGATTAAATAGGTTTAAAATGTTTTTCCATAGTATTGAAACAAATGTTAGATTTTTAATCTTTATAAGTTTAAAAGTCAATACGCTGCAGAAAATAGGAGGCTCAGCTATTTTTTGTATACCTCATTAAGTTTAGTAACTTTTAAGAGATATTCTTGTCCTTAAAACCTTTACTACGTTCCCAATGATTTCTCCTTTTTATACCACTAAATTGGCAAAGAAAAACACGTGCCGCCTGTTTGTGAGCAAATATGTTACCAGTGCCTGTGCCGAATCACAATTCAAATGCTGACATTAGCGCGGTGTTAATCCTATTCTCCTTCTCCTTTCACTGCGAATTTGTATGACCCTGCGATTAATATGGATTTTCTGGAGTTTTCTGAATAGGGCAAAGGTGCTTCCCCAGGAACCCCAGTTATTCAATGGATTCACCACAATGCTGGTTGAAACATAAAAAAACTGGCAACACTGTCAGAACGTGAATGAGAACTTTTTTATTGATAAAACATTCCGTGAAAATAGCAGGAAGTTAAAATAAGATCATGTCTGCCAGTTATCCAAAATTTTTAATTACTTAAATTTATTGTAGTTCATAATTTAAAAAAGTTATTTTAATTTCTATGTTCTAGTTTCGGCAATAAACATTTTTATGCTATTTATGATGATTAAATATGCTTTAACTTTAGTAAGTTTTATGTAACACAAATTATTTTTATTTGTTTAGTGGTTGACCTGTAGAACAACAGCCTGAAATGAAAGGTTAAATTCGGTTGCATAATTCGAAACTATTCAAGCTAAAACCCCAATACGTTACTAAAGTAAATGTAGTAGTTTCATTGTTGTTGATCCACGCCTTTCTAGCTCACTCCGGTCAGCTTAACTTTGTAACACTACCCCGCTACTTTGACCTGCTACGTTTTGCTCAAATAAACATAAAAAAATATAATTTGATATACAAAAAACAACCTTATTACAACGAGAACCTTGATCAATTTTATTTTGCAACCTTGGACTTATTTTCAACATGTTTGTTTGCTTAAGATTCTCCTTTATAATGCTCGACTTTGCAGAAAATTTTCTGTAGTGATTAATTACATACAATAATTGATTGTCGAAACTTTCGACAATAATTGGCCGTATTTGTTCGATTTTAAAATGAAAAGTTATCAGATTTTAGATAAGTTTCGATTTTAAAATGAAATAGTCACAAATGGTGTGAGATTGTTTGATGATTTTGTGACTTATTTTTCGTAAGTAGTAGTAACTTTATCCACTATTCTGAGTCGAGTGTTGTGGCTTCAGTAGAGCTACATACCACTATTTATTTGATTCAGTATTTTGTTTAAAGTTTGAGTCCATTGGCAGGCTTCAGAAATATTTACTTTAAAATATCGATACGATCTAGTATTAATAATAATAATAACTATAATAATAACTCCACACACCTCACACACGGTCGTCTGATCCCAAACTAGGCAGAGCCTGTACTATGGTAACCAGACTGCTGATAAACATACTTATATATTTCTAAATACATAAATATTATAGATAAATTACACCCAGACACTGAACAAATTATCGTGCTCGTCACACAATTATTTGTCCTGGGTGGAAATCGAACCCACGACCTCTGGCTTAGCAGTCAGGGTCACTAACCACTAGACCAACAGGCCAGTCGATTAATAATTAGTACATATAAAATTAGAAGTAAAATGTGCGTTTATTGTGTATACCTGGATCACAATATACATGTACATCTACCTCAAAATCTACATAACGTATTAAATTTCATATACCTGTTTTTTTTCTTAAGAAATTTAGACAAGGGTCTACAGGACTTAAAAAACATATCACAAGGAAAAAGATTTTGGTATAGTGGCAGGCTGGAGGGCTTATACATATAAAACATAGTTTTGACAAAGTAACAGTACACAAGTGTTATAGAACGACTTGGCGCTAAATATCATTACGATAATATTTAGCGCCAAGTTTATCTTTCTTTGTAATATTTTATAAACTATTGTATTTGTAAAAGTCTGTGTGCGTTCTAGTGTGTACATGCTAGATAGTTTGGCATATAATGTTTAATTCACTGGCAAATTCATTTCATTTAACACCAATTGAATTGTAGATCAGTCTTCTCAGCGTTATATTTGCTTCATTCTACGTAAAAAACTACATTCAGACGTACGCTAAAACAGTTCCATAAAAGAACGATCAGAAGGAGTAAATCCTTAAACTGATCTCTCAAAACCCGTAGTCATAAAATCAGGTAGCATCTTTATGATTCGGAAGATAGCAGTATCTCTAAATAAAAGTAATTTATACCTAAATAAAATAAAGTAATAATTCTTGTAACGTCAGAAGTTTGCTGAATTTTTACGATACAGATTTATAGCGGGTGAGCTCGTTGTAATTTATTAACACACCTTCGTAAGTGAATTTAGCTTCTCTTTCTAAGAACTTTCAAAATCTGTTTCAAATTAGGTTAGCGTGTATTATATATTTAAAATATAAAAAAAAATATAAGAAAATATAATTGTGGGATTGACATAAGAAATGCCTGAAATTGAAAGAGCTGTCGAAAGATATGTTGTACGTTCGGAAAAATTGGAGTCTAAAATTCTTCATTTAGATTTCTTGACCTGATATAATATATTTTGTTTGGTCTACATGGTCTTACTTAAGATGTGTTAAAGTATATACTACCTTATCGGATACTTTTTTTGGAGTTAAACTGTTAACGACCGTGGCGTTACTACATGTATTTACACTACCAGAAAACAATGAGAAATTGGAGTTAAAACTAAAATGTTTTTTTAGTGTATGTTTTCAAATAAGGAACATAATAGTACATATCCTATAACAGTTATCCGTAGAAAATGCTGCGATTAGACTTTGAGCAATAGTTTTGCCAGTCTCCAATTGTTGATTAACTTATTCATATTTTTTTAATACGCTTTCTTTATTAAATCTTTGAAAATAATAAGCCTAAATGAATTTGAATTAAGATTATCTATCGAATCCTATCAACTGAATTCTATAGTAATAACCAAATACCTTAATTAATGCACATTTATATTTATAAAGAGCTAAGGTACCTACAGCAAATTTCTGCTAGAATCCGAATCACTCGACTACTGCAGTACCTCCAAAATGAAGAAAACATACATGTCATATTTCCTACAGGTCACAAGAAATCCGTCCAAAAAATGGTAAAGTTTTCAACTCAACCATTGATACCATTTTTGTCGATACCAGTAATTATTGACTATCAAGTGCTTGTTTAATAACTTAGTCCTATAGCGTTTTTCTTTTGGTACAGTCTATGTACTATAGTACTGTGTTATACAGTTCAAATATGAAAAACACTAGGCTCTGAAAATAGGCAATATAAAACTAAATAGGATAAGACAAATTTAGTATTTTTTTACTAAGTGAGAAGGGAGTGAGAAATCAACCACAATGACCTTTTGTTTTTATTTTTCTCTCTTCAAGGAACGTGTCCTTCTTTGTTGTTATTTCACTGCTTTTGGTAATTAAAAAAGTCACCCGTGATTATTCACGGCCTTTTCTGATCACCTAAAGCACATTTCCCTTAAGATGTCATTGAGAAATTTTGTTTAACTATTATTTTTATTCATAGTTCAAAAACTACGTAAGAAAACAGACAAAATACTTTTTCCAGGAGAATTTCTATTTGGGATCGTGCGTCCATGGCCCTATACGGGTCCCCAATATAGGCAGAGACCCTGACGACCCGGAATGTTGCAATTTTGCGACGTCCGCAGCGGGTTATGGCCGTCAGGGTCATAAGGGAATACCGTACGATCTCCTTTGAAGCGTCAAGTCTCCTAGCTGGGACTCCGCCATGGGACCTGGAGGCAAAATCCCTTGCTTCATTGTACCAGTGGCGCAAGGAGGCGCAGGAGCGGGACCTGACACTTTTGCAGAGCGAAGTCGAAGCTCAGCGGTCCCAGCTTCGCCAGGGGCTCATGGCTGAGTGGAAGGAACGACTTGAGCGACCGAGCGCAGAGCACGACACGGTTGTGGCGGTAAGACCCATCATGGAGGATTGGTTGGACCGGATGACGCAGGTGCTTACGGGACACGGCTGCTTCGGAAAGTACCTGTGTCGCATAGGCCGGGAACCAACGCCTGTGTGCCACCACTGCGGGGGCCGCAGCGAGGATACTGCACTTCACACTCTGGTGGAGTGCACTGCGTGGACGGAGCAGCGCGTCAACCTCGTTGCGGCCATTGGTGTGGGTAGCCTCTCGCTAGACCATGGTTATGGCCATGGTCCGGTGCGAAAGAGCATGGGATTCCGCTGCCTCGTTCTGTGAGAAAGTGATGTATGCCAAAGAGGCGAAAAAAAGGGAACGGGAGAGAACTACCTCTCTCGTCCCGCAGAAGACGCACCAGGCGCCGGAGAGTACAATATGATCTCCGGCCTCCATGAGCGCTGGCCTGAGGGTGATGGGCTGGGTTACCCGTCGCCCTAGCAGAAGCAGGCCCGAGACGGCGGTGCGACGTGTTCTACGCGTACCTCTCTAAATCGGAGGGGGGCTAGGCCCCCGCACCAAATTGTGGGGTCGCCTGTTGTCGAGCAGGCGGCCAAGTCTGCCGGGGCTCACTTTCTAGGGTACACCTGAGTCCCCGGCATTAGGACCCGTGATGGAACACCGTGTGGTTTTAGTCGGTTCGAGTCCGACATACCACCTTGCCGTTGACCCTGGTGAGGTGATGACCCGTGGGGGTTTCCACACAAAACAAAAAGGGAAAATTTCTATTTCTAGTGATAAATCATGAAAAATCTTTCATACAAGAAGCGTAAAATAAAGTACCGTTTAACAAATTCTTTATCCTGTGCTTGTGTGTCATAGACAGATGGATCGGCAACTGTTGGCAATTTCAAAAGATCAACATTGCTCTAAAAGAATCATCTAAATACGTTTATAATGCGAATATATTTGGTACGATAAACAAAAATAATTAAAAATATTTTGATTTAAATCAGTTAACGTCTTCCGCTTTTTACGTTTAAATTGGAATAAGTCCTCTTTAATAAAATAATATATTGTCACTTATTTTACTTTGAGTTAAGTCACAACATAGTAGGTACCGGTATTGTTTTCAACTTTAAATTACCTAATTAATTTTTCCAGCAGCAGGCTTTGGAACTTCGGGTGACCCGTCTGCTCTTTTGCCCCCTATTTAGAATTTAAGATTTTATTTTATAATTTTTTGTAATCTTTTCAGTTCAACATTTTAAATGAATCCTTTATTCTGGAAGACGCTTCAGAACGTAATTTAAGTATTTTCATCACAGCTTACCGTTCAGGCAAACCTTTAAATTAATTTCAATAAAGCCTAAGGTATTATTCCTAATGACTGTTACCATTGTTCAACAATCTAAAAAGCAATTCCTTTATGTTTTCCTACAAGATGGAACTCGGGCAAAATCATTTTATATTACAAGTGAATTCTTATTAAGGCGAATTGCAAGATTTTCTCCTTACAATAGAGCGAACCTAATCATTGTGTCATTTATGAACAATCCCTATTCAGAAGAGAAATGATATCTGACACACTGGTGTAATGTTCACTGAATATTACTTGATATGCGGGTGTTTTTCTACCCTCACAATGTATTTTTCATATTGGTAATATGTATCTAAGTTATATATGAAAAAAATGTTTCCTCAAAACGATTTGAAAACTATGAAAACCACCGACAGGAATGAAAATATTACTATCTGCAATTCGAACTTTTGAATGTCCTTTTCTATAGACTTCCTTGACGCACAATACTGCTGCTTGTTATAGATCAGATATAAAATTTCAGATTAAAATAAGTACTGAAAATCAGTTCAAAATATTAATTAGAACACACACCATTAAAATGTATGATATCATAAAAATGGACAGGAGAGTCGTAAAAGAAACAAAGCTGCACAAAACGTTCAATGCCGATAAAAGAATCTCATGAGTTAGTTACCTAACTCATGAGATTCTTGCTTAAGCTTAAGCAAATAGACACGTTGTTTCTACCTACCTCGAAGGGAGAAATGAGTCTATGTGTGTATTCGACAAGTATGTGAAAAACTGTAACTCATACATAGAAATGGCACCACGCCAACCGTGCACGTAGAGTATAAAGAATGAACATGTCACAGACAGAGCAAAACGGAAGTACAGCAGTCCGGTAAGTGATCAAAATTTAGTTTATAGGGGGAAGTCCGTGGCTGTATTAAAACAGCGTAGTAATTAATTCTACCTGGTAAATGTTTCATTTTGAGAATCTCTAAAGGCATTTTAGACTTAGGTCCAACTCAGGTTAAATCACTACATATTATAAAACAAAGTCCCCCGCCGCGTCTGTCTGTCTGTCTGTTCACGATAAAATGAAAAACTACTGAACGGATTTTCATGCGGTTTACAATAATAGACGGAGAGTCATTCATGAGGAAGGTTTAGGTGTATAATTTGTACCCATGCAAAACCGGGGCGGGTTGCTAGTATCAAATATAATAAATGGTCCAAAAACCATTGCACTGAGTTATACAGAGTGTATCTGACAATTCAGCCATGCCCAGCATGGAGTTACAAAAAGGATTTTCAAAAACAAATAAAACAAAAGGTTTAAAATTTATGAACGTTAAAAAAAATATTAATATAATATTTTTGTAATTGCATGCTAGAGTCATGCCCTAAACACCCTGTACAAAACCTTCCAATTTTCCATCATGAAATTTCTCAACTTACTTCTGTCCTTGAATACTTCACGAACTTCCTCTATCGTCATTAGACCTTTTGTTCCAATTTTCATTTAGGGAGCATGCTGTCACCAATTTGAACTATGTCGTTTATCGACACGGATTTCAACCAACTTGTACATTTATATATTTGACATATTTGACTGCCAGCTTTATATATTTGACTAGCGGCCATTTGGAATATCTTATTCATATAATATGTTTTTTTACTTTATTTTTACCTACAAGCGACGGTAAATCTAACGAGCACGTGTGTCACATTTGTGGGGCATTCGTAATAAGAGTTGGAGTACAAAAGTACTAATCTGAGATGCCTTGAAGCACTCCAGTGTATTGGTCAAGCAATGTTATGGCTGTGTACTGACCTATTTTAGAAAAAGAACTGGCTGAATAGGTTTAGTAACAGTTAACAATTACCTACTGAGGATATTTTAACGAATGGGGTAGGTACACTGAAATGCAAATTCGGTTTTTATTTAGTTTTACATTTACCAAAAATTTTAAGCTAATAATGCAAGTCCAGCAGATCGTCAATAAGAAAAGGTTAGTTACAAGTTTTCGCTAATAATGAGAAAAAGTTCTAACAAAATTAATAACAGTACACAGCAAAGGATATATGTCTAGGACCATTAATAGTTCAGTGTAGTTGTTACTGCTAGGTTTCAAAATATAAATTACCTAACCACCTTTTCAGCGTACCTATATTCGTATTAAAAATGTCGAATTCAACATTCCGGCATGCTACGTTGTATATGTACGTGTTCTGGCGATAAATAATTCTCGACGTAAAAGTGTACAGTAAGTCTGATGATATCAGGCATTAACGCTGGTCACATACACTTTTGAACAAAATAGTTTACTATAAAGTTTAGATGGTGAACCAATCAACATCAATGACCCATGTCTATGGTTGTGGTAGAATTTCGGGGATTTTTATGAAATCTGAAAATAAAGTCACTTACGTTCAGTCTATTCTGTAGCAATAGACAAACAGCATAAGAAAGAAAAAGGCACTACAGGGTTAGAGAGAATGGAATGGGCTATCTATGTAAGCAGCATGTAAGTTTCATCACTGTTTGACAGAATCTACGATCTTAATAATAATATTATGAACTGTATCAGTATCAAAGATATACCTATGCGTAAAGTAAATTATTGAAATCGATAAATATCCCAATAATTCCAGATATTACCCGGTAGACCACAGGTGATCAAAACTCTAGACAAAGATGTGTTTATTGTCACTAGCTGATGGCCAAGAATTTAGCTGACAGTAAAGTGAACGTTTCAAATATCTTCACCTGTCATTTTAATTTAGTAAACCGAAAAAAGAGCCGTGTTATATTTTTTTGTACATTATAAAAGGGATTTCCATAATCAATTTACCTATAAAATAATAACGTTTACAAACAGTAATCATCGACAGGTAGACAATTAAAAACAAAGGATGGAATTCTCGTTGAAAGAGCAAAAACAGGTAATTTGTCCAACATAAACACTGTAGAGAAAAAACCAGTGATTCAGCCCGAGGACATCAATCCAACTTTTTAAATTAAAGTGAGCAAAGAAACTCTGGATAAATGCGAAATGAAAGAAACACATTGAAGTTTTACGAAACAATTTATGGAATCGTGAGATTTTTGGTCTCTTCTTTTTTAATCCTTGTTTTATAATGCAAGATTTAGTCTATAGTAACTTATTTATTCAGAAGTAACATACGCTATATTTTATTTCAGTGAAAGCGGGTAATGCCTCGGTCACAGATATTTACTGATAAATTTTCATTCATTGATTATTTATTATTTATGTAAGAATATCATTACTATAGGAAGTGTCATAATATATTATTTCTACTATTCCAGTGTCAAACCACTTTTTTTTCCTTACGAGGCACACCTTGCCACCTGTCACTGTACTGCACTTGGATATGTGTTTTACCTGTGCATGCGGTAGAATCAGAAAATGTATGACATGAAATTGATGTATTATTGCTAAATGCATAGAAAAAGTTAAATGGGGGAGATAGCCCCCAACTCACATTCTGAAGAAACTCTTCAGTGGCTAATATCACTATTACCGTGTTTGGGCTCATATGATTTGTTTTGAGGAGTCCGACAGATTGGAATTGTGAATTTTCGTTGTTGTTTTCTGTGTTGATCTACAACGAGGAACTAAGATAAAATAACGATCTGGCCAAATAGACACGAGTTGTTTGATGGAAACGGCGCAGTAAAAATCTTTCTGGAAGTTTCTAGTGGCAGTGGATCATGATATGAAATTGATATGAATATATGAATACATGAATATATTTGTATTTAAACCTGTAAGTTGACTGGTAATCACCCCTTTGCCTCAAACACGTTGTTACGTAAATCCCTGCCGAAGTAAGTAGTTTGTCAACTTATCCACGACCATGGAAATCTTTTATGTTTACCACGTTAATAACTTAGGGATAATATAATATGTTTTCTGCAATTCGTAACTAATTAAAACATATTATATATGTAATATATATATATATATTACTATATATGTTTTAATTAGTTACGAATTGCAGAAAACATATTATATCATATATATATATATATATATATATATATATAAATATACGAACTATTTACATGCATGCGTCATAAAATTCCTCCGCATCGTCACCTACTGGCAGTGTTCTCAAAAGCCTGGCAGCATTGCCAAGTTGAATGGCAATGCTATTCTTGGTGCAAGAAAAAGGCCCGCCTTCCAAAGGTCACGAGAAGTGTCAATCAGTTGTATCTTAAGTTTTTTACTCAACTTTTTGTGTACCTACTCTTTTATATCGGGGTACACAAAAAACTAAATTAACAGGTCTGTGTGTTATGAGTATAATACACTAACCTGTTAAGTTTGTTTTATTTCACTTTAATACACAAAACAAATGTGCGTAATCTGCACCGTTCTATTAAATCCAAAACCTTTTCTCTTATCTTCTACTTATGTAAATGCAATATACCAAAAACACTTTAATTTCTCCGTAGCTGTTTCTAATGGAAATGTAAGCTATTGGTAAGTCCACACTCGATTATCAGCCTTAGTAAGTAAGTACCCCGTTACAGTAGTGAACTTGATCAAATGCGTTATTATTTGCCATTATTAGTTCACTAAAAGCCATTTTTGTTTCCTTTTTTATCCGACGAAAAAATGGAGAAGGTTCTCAAGCCAACCCGTATATTTTTATTTTGTTTACAGCCAACAGGTGCAGAACGAGTAAACTCTTGGCAAAAGCGCATTGATGACTTCCACTTATAAGACCACTTTTTGCTAGTTGGAAAGTTTCTCTGTAAAAATGCGTTAGTGTAAAGGCTAAGGCGTCGGACTTGTGATCGAGTGGTTGCGGGTTTGAACCCCAACCAATACACTACTGACGTGAACCTATTCTTAACACAAGTTAGCTTATCAAAAATATACATTATAATTATGATGTTACTGAAGTTTGAGTAGCATCAGATAATAATTATTACAGAGAAACTACCCAACTAGCGAAAACTTGCGACTAGTAGTTACTAGTCGCAATTCCAATACATTTATTTACAGAACTATCTGTGGATGTTTTAGAAGGAAACTATCTCAACACTCTCCTTCAGACTTCCTTCACCTCAAAAAAAAACTGTTATGTTAATTTTTACCGTTATTTTTCCGTTTGAGGTCTCTTTGGTAGGTACTGTATACCACGAAGTTCATTTCACTTCAAATTTACTGTATACTTATTCACTAGCTATAATATGGTAACAACGATGGCAAATTTTAAGGTTATTGAAGACTTTCATGAGATAGAAGCTGCTGAAACAATCATTACCGAAAGCAACTTTGGTTCAATGCAAGTACAGTGAATAACCAATGGCCTGAAAATTATTTTTTATACTGAATATCTGACTGTCATAAAAAAAAAGCTAGCGGACAGTCGCTGTGAAAAAATGCCTCGTAATTTTTTTCTTCTAAAAGACAACTCCCGCTTTAGGAGTATTCCTGTGTTGCTTGCTCCTGTGTGGGGCCTCACAAGCTTTAAAACAATGGACACAAAGAACAGCCAGACTCGGGACACCCATTTCTACATCACACAAATTTTTGTCCCGTGTGGGATTTGAACCCACAACACTCGGCGCGGCGTAGTGGCGAGCTGACCACTTAAACTATTGCATCATCCGTGCAGTCATTTTAACAATACCTATTCACCATTAACGTTGCAGATAGTCCTCTATGCAGACGATGTCTCAACGCGGAGGAAACAGCCACCCCCGTTATCCAGGAATGCTAAGGAATGGCCACACAAGGGGCCAGGATCCTCGCAAGTCGATCCTAGAAGTTTGTGAACGTCCCAAGAGGTTTCTGTGCTTCTGAAAGGAAGCTAGGCTGGCTCGACTAATCAACCTTATCTGAACGCATCATTATGGTTCATTGACCGCCACGAGTCTAAAAGAGGAAACAGAGCCCATCAATACCAATACCAATACCAATGCTTCGTTTATAAGCAGAATACGTATTAAAGTTTTAGCTTCTTATCAGCAGAAAGATGTCTATTATTAAATTTAAAAGTACTGCTACTCGAGATAAACAAACTTTATATCAAAAAATATTGCCATTTCTTTCTATAGTAATCCATTGGGGCTTATCTTACAGGATGTTGCCATTATTCCAACAGCTTTTGACAAACCGAGGGTAAGTCGTGGCTCTAATTATTAATTTACAATCGATTACCACCCTGTAACGCTTGATTCAATTTGTTAAATTGTTTTCCAATATAAGGAAAATAAGGTCGTCCTTTTCAACGATACTACGCTGTAAAGGGCAAGATAAGGTAGCTACTCGTGTTTCTCATTATAATATTTTAAAAATCACTTTTAACAAACCAACTCAAACAAACGCTCCCCGTTATAAAGTTGTATTCGGTTAATTTTGCACACGATTTGAGTCGGATTTCGTTTACGGCTATTTATACAATATTACGAATAGGTACTATAACACAAAATATCATTGAAGTTGTAGTATTTTAGTACTATTTACTTTATAAACTTAACGTAATATTGAAGATGAAACAGTAACAGATTGAATTTCGGGTTTCATTTACTAGCAAAATATTAAGAGCGAGCGATTATATACGAGTTTATAAAGTTATCTTTGTAATAATTAACTTCTCGAAACTATCTTGATGATAGAAGTATTGTGTTACAAGAATTTAAGCCTTACTTAAGAGTTGAGTTATACTTCCATAGGGCTAAGGAAATATAGCCCTATGGAGTGTTTTAATAAATGCATTAGATAATATTTTGTAAATTAAGGCAACAAAATTCATTTTATTAAATAAACTAGCAACCCGTTCTGGCTTCGGAGGGGTAGCAGAGACATCTTCATCATCATATTTCTATCAATTTACACAAAACCTTAACAAGTTATATAGCTGAATCTTCCTGATGAACCGCTCTATCTTTTGGTGAAAACCGCATGAAAATCTGTTAAGTAGTTTTAGAGTCCACACTCGGGGTTTGCCAGCGAGCCATGGAGCGCAGTATCCTAGGAGTTCAGTTATCAGACCGTATAAGGAACAGTATACTGCGCGCCAAAACTCAGATCGCCGACGTTGGCCATAAGGCTGCAAGCCTAAAATGGAACTGGGCTGGTCACATCTGCCGCATGCCGGACGAAATGTGGGCAAAACTCATCACCGAGTGGAGCCCACGCAACGTTAAACGACGTCACGGCAGCCCCAAAAAGAGATGGCGGGATGAACTGGATGCTTATTGGGAAGATTGGCGACAGAAAGCTCTAAACCGTGAGGAGTGGAAGGAGGGTAGGGAGGCCTTTGCCCTGCAGTGGGACGACCATGGCTAATAATAAAATAATAAATAAATAAGTTTTAGAGTTTATCGCGAACAGACCGCAGACGCGGCGGGGGAATTTGTTATATAATATGTAGTGATAAACAAATTTCAATTATTCTCTACTAGCATAGTTTCACCCGCGTAAGTCCTGATTCCGTGGGGATATCGGGATAAAAAGTAGCCTATATGTTAATCCAGGACTCCAGCTATCTACATACCAAGTTTCATCGCAATCGGTTCAGTAGTTTTGGCGTGAAAGAGTAACAAACATCTATCCATCTATCCATCCATCCATCTATCCATCCATCCATCCAAACTTTCACATTTATAATACTAGTGGGATTGCAAAGTTTTTTTTATTATTAACACGCTGTTATTAGCAATTCAACTGTAACTATGTAAACACAGCTTGAAACTCTATTTTAACACACTTCTAATTGTCGCATCCAAATGTAACTTTGTATGTATATGTAGTTTGGATGACAATACTATAATTCAGCACGTTGGAGATGATTGGGTGATGGAGCCAGGAGTTGGATAGTGGATTTCTTCAGTGGCTACTAGGAAAGTCTTAGACTCTGATTCGTTTCGTGCCGTTTTTAACACACTTTCTTTCTTAGCAGATTGGTATACAATCTTTTTGTTTTCGGAAATATATACTGGCTGATTTTAAAAATAGAAACTTTTCAATTGTGTTTTGTTTTCATTAAAATAAAAGCTATTTCTTTTTTTTCAAATCGTACTGATGATACTGAATCTAGCAACGTTCTAACTACAAAATACGATCAAATAAACAAACTCTTCAGCATTATTTTTATCTCAGTTACAAATTTATCTAAATATGGCAAGACAGACATTCGGCACAAATATATTCACGTCTCACAATCCCTTGGGTAAAAAAGTGTAATAGTATTTTCTTTATTTCTTTTGCGTTTTAGTGTTACGGTTCTTTAAGACAGATAGTGTTCAGTATTTCAAAAAGAAAACCAATCACGAAGTTCGATCGCATTTATAAATTATTAACATTGATTTTATTTTGTACCTAGTTTTACAATAGAATCTTTCTTTTTAAGTTTTTACACTATTTTAAATTCATAATGCGTCTGTCAAAACTAGACTAGTTTATTTATTTGTTATTTGTTAAAGTTAAGTGTTTCTATTACTGTGCAGATGGCTGAACACGTATTTATGGATTGATACTTCAATATTTTACACAGATGTGTCTTGAAACGTGGGTTCCTTTAGTTCTTAATTTCAAATAGATTTTATGAATTCTTTGCTAACTTTATTAAATTATACGACTTTGTATTTTATATTAATTTTTAGTTCGTATTTGTGAACAATATCAGGAACTACAAACTATAATCTTATATGAAAAGATTTTCTTTTTACATTAGACAGGATGTGAGGGAAGTAGGATAGATGGATGTTTGTTTCTCTTTCAAGCAAAAACGGCTGAACGGATCTGGATGATATTTGCCACAAAGATAGACTATAGTCTGGAATAGCACATGGGCTTTTTATCCCGGAAAATGTACGGTTCCCGTGGGATAGATTTCACCAAAATTTCTGATATATAAAAATATGGGTGCTAGTAAGTATACAAGTTTGAGGTATTCTTATGACGTACTGTAATGAAGTATTTTAAATAACACAGTTCAGGTTTTTTAGTGTACCTATATAATTTTCTTTTGTGTGTATAGACATTAATAAATGTGATTTTACTTTAACAATTAATGATTTGATTACACTCTGTATCTGTACATAAAAATAAAACTATTGTTTACTAGCTGCGCCCCGCGATTTCACCCGCGTAAGTGCCGATGCCGTGGGAATATCGGGATAAAAAGTAGCCTATGTGTTAATCCAGGTCTCCAGCTATCTACATACCAAGTTTGGTCGCAATCGGTTAAGTAGTTTTTGCGTGAAAGAGTAACAAACATCCATACATCCACACATCCATACATCCTCACAAACTTTCACGTTTATAATATTAGTAGGATAGCTTATATATATAGCAGAGAACGACAGACAGACAATTACTACGCTCTTTGTTATCAAAAGGGGTAGAGCTCTTGTAAAAATTTTCGAGACGTCTTCCATTGAAATTTCCTTGCTCTAGAAACCTAGAAGTGGTTCTAATTAGGATTCTTTGTCTGCCGCGTGTTTTATGGACGGGGTTTGAAGTCAAATTTAAAATTTTTTTGAACGTCCATTTTTTTTTTTGTTAAATAAATTCAGTTTATAAACTTGGTCATTACAATAAAATACGTCATATATGACGTCACTCTTCTTAGAATATTCCATTTTGTAGGGAATTTTACTGTTTATTTTTAGATAATGTTTTTAAATGTCTAAAAAGGGCTAAAAAGTCCCCATTAAATTTCTAGCAACGTATTACACTTCAAACCTCACTCAAGGATTAAATTAAACCGGGTCAGTTTGTCACCGACGTAAAGTAAGCGAGTAATATTAGTTAATGTTAATTAAAAAGAAACAGCGTTCTGCAAAGGCGTCTTTCATATATAATAAAGTTGTGCCTGGGAGACCGAGCTCGGTAGTTTTTTGTAAAATGGTCATTTATTTTTTAATATTTTTTTTTTGTAAAATTGCGTTTTTACAGGAAATACAACTATGCAGTTTAACTTAAAATCCAAAACTGTATCTGTATACAAAATTTTATCGAAATCGTTGGATCCGTTTCAGAGATACCTGAAATATAAAAACATACATAAGTAAATACATACTCGTACATACAAGAATTGCTCGTTTAAAGTAATCAGATTTTAAATTTGGTTGCGAAGGTAACGGCGGTAGTCCGTAAATATCTCCACTTAAAAACAATTAATAAAATGCAGAGTAATAACCATAAATTAACCCGTATATGATTTATGAGGGGATGCCTAAACAAAGAGAAATAATTAATTTTAAACACACCCTTCTGACTGGTTGGTGACAGAAATGAGTGTCAATCATGGGGAAAATACGTGCTTAAATATAAAAAAAAATACTAATAATTTAAAATATTAGGTCATGCGTTCCATTGTATGCTAACGAACAAATACAGAAAATGTTGTGCTAAATTTGTATTTAAGTTAATATATCTACGAGCTTAATGATATCAATTTTATAGGTATGATCTAATAGGTTTTTTAAGGAATGTCCACTTATTTATTTATTTATTTATCTCTTTATTGTACACATTTAATGTAAGATACAATCAAAAAAACAATACAAACATTCAGGCATATCAATTGCCGGTCTTATCGCTCACGGCGATCTCTTCCAGACAATCTTGGTACGGATATTAACAAAAATATTTCAGGGTAGTCTGTGGTGTACTGAGATAGGTTAATATATATTTTAATAGATACTTAGTATACTATACTTATATTAGCATAAACATACTACATACATGAATAAATATATAAATATGTACCTATATATATACATATATAAGATATTTATATATAGCAGATTAAAATGAGATAACCGCTTATAATGACAAGTAATAGTCTTTGACCAGTTTTTTAAATGTCTGCAAGGTTTTGGCTTGTCGAAATGACACAGGTAAGTTATTCCATAGCCTCACCGCTTGCACCGAAAAGGATTTGTCTGTAAATAGTGTGGTATGTCTAGGCATTTCTAATTTCAAATTCTCTGATGATCTCAGGTCCATACTACGACTAACAATTATTTTCTATTACGTAATTTTTTAATAGGTTTAAATAAAGAATGGTTAGTATTTTTAAAATGTGACATCAAAGCTTTAATCTAAAAACACAACACGTAACGTACAAAGCCTTACACCTTTGTATTTACAACATCTACAAACCACAGGCATTACAAAGGAACAATTCACCGCATCGCTTACCGTATAAACGCTACCCGCAACAAACGTACAATAATTCTCATGTCAGCACAAATTACAATGCTGTTCAATTGTCTGGCAATTATGTCATGGCAGGGCTTCAACGGGAAGCAATCACACCGACCCTTTCTGTCGGGGGTCATTGTGCGGGGAATGTTTAACTATCGAATGAATCAACTAAGGATTTTTGCAGTTGATCGCGTATCGACTTCTTAAAATGTTATAAAAGTAGGTTTGGTATGTTGGTTGTTAAGTAATTACTTGCCGATTGTATTTTCTTTACAATAACCGCAACAAGCTTTTTGAAAATAAATAATTGAATAAAATATAAACTACTTTTTCCTTTTAGTACATGGCTTAAGTAAAAGCTTGTTGTAAAAAAGATTTTTCATTTGATTTACTTTATGCTAAGTAAGAACTGTACACTACCTACTAGATCTATAGTATTCGTTAAGACAAATACAATTACCCCCAAACACGATTTAGTTACTTTGAGTAGATGAAGAGTTCTCACGGCTAACTTGCAGCTTCACTATAGCGTACTCTATAGTTATAATATTATCTACGTATTAACGGGAATTAACGCGATCACGAAAATGTATTACATTACATTGTAATACCTTTTCGTGATCGCGTTAATTCCCGTTAATACGTAGATAATATTATATCATGGAACGCGAAAGTTTAAAAGTAAGTATACTCTATAGTTACTTCAACTTCGATCTGAGCATAAATCTGCCATGTTCCAGCTTGTTTCTTTTACAAGTTTCAGAAAAAATCAATATGCAATCACATTTCATATAGATTTAATGACAATCACGATTACATGTTTTAGCCAGCTCTAAAGTCTCTAAAGTTTACCCTGCATATTTATTTTTGTTTAAACTTTACGTAAATAAGTGTTTTTTCAATAAATGTTGGAATCAATCCTCCTTACTACAATAGCCTCCAACGTTTGTTTCAGCAACTCTTCAGCTGTGTATCATTAAGAGCTGCTCCTTTAAAACATCAACCACCCAACATTAAATTCTGCCTACGAAGAAACCCTTCCCTGATGACAAAGCGTTTTGTAAGATCACAGGATAAAAGGAACATGACGATAAGTACAGGTTTTAGGCAAATATCTACTAGACAAGCGTTATTGGAAAACGTGAGCCCGAGTTAAGAGTTTTAGTCATTTGAGTGAAGAAATGAGTTTTAAAAAACAATCTTGAGAGTTAAAGTATTATAAAACAGCCATTATATCCTATTTTACCGCTGGTATACATTTAATAAGCAAGGTTTTTGCTGTACGGAGAATTTTGCATTACGTTTTAAAACAAATTATTATGAATTTTATAAGTGCCTGGTGTTATGTTATAATACAAAAAAATGATCTTTTCTAAATTCAAATAGATCACTGAGAGGGAAAGAGAATACAAAACATAGCGTGGACTAGTAACACAAGATAGAAATGGTCTCATGAGCAAATGATCTGAGTTCACAGTTTCTAAAAGTTTACGTACTCATCAATTAAAATAAAATGTTTTGATTTCATATTTGTTAATTTTAAAATATGAAACTATATGCTCTTAAAAATTGTCATGAAGTCATCTCACAACTGATATTATCAAGTAATATCGGAGTGGAGCCATGATAGAAATGCAGTTGAACCATTTTCGTATATTGACGGTAGTTGCAGTTCGATAGCGGGTAGCGCACCCATCGCTTCTCGATATTTACGAGTATGTGGATAAAAATAAGTAAATTAACTTATCACTTGCCTTAACTTTGTTAGAGTTGAGAGTTATCGATAATATTGTTAAAGATAAGTGTAGCGTACGTCGCGTCGTAGCGCATCCGTATTAGCAAACAGGAGGGCCATGTCCAGCAGTAAGACAGTTACTAGAGCAGGAAATCTATATACCACTTTGAGCGTGTTTTTGTTATTGATTTTATTTTTGTTACTCTCTGCACGTATTCACAATTTAAAACTGAGTTATCACAAAAAAGGTGTGTGTATTAAAAATGTTTTAAAAATAATATGATACAAAAATAGGTAATGTAATATTAACGCCAACTGTACATTAAAAGGTATAATTGTTACCTCGAATCGTAACATAAGAAAGATAAAGTTAATCCATCAATTTTATAAGTAATGAGATACATAATTTAATTCTGAAGTTTCCAAGTAAGCGGCGTTTTTCAGAAATAAAATAAGTTAGTACTGAGAAATAATGATCTGTCAACATGGTATCCAATTTCTTACCAGGCAACGTATTAGACATAAAACATTTAATTTCTTTTTTATTACCTAACTGCTTTATTCTAAAACTTGAAAACAAAATATAACAAAAAACAGTTGTCTTACCTTTCAAGGAGTAGTAGATATAAGTATACCTGTACGTAATCTTTCTTGGTTTTAAAGGCTGAATGTGATGTTCACATGACATAACACATTATGTCAATAATAAGCAGTGCAGTCATTAAAATGGCAGCCTACCCCGCTAGACCACACAGTGACAACTGTATTCAAACCGAAAAAAGTACACAAAGGAGCAGTAAAATATTGACTTCATTGATGTGAAGATAATGCCTTGGAGTCAGCAGTTGCCTTTATTAGTATTCTTTTTTCAAATACATCAAAAAGTAGTCAAAAATCTCGACGTTAATACCTAACAGACAGTATCAAAAGTAGTACACAAAAAATAAGTTCTTTAATGCAAGACTTATTTTAAAAACATAGCAACCTCTAATTGTAAACAATAAATCTGAAACCGAAACACTAAGACTGCTTTACGAATTAAAAGCCAACACTCAAATCTATAATTTTATCACACTTCCCGATAATCCGTTTTCGGTTATCCACTTTGTGATGCACAATGTAATCAGCAACTCAAAATAGGATTGTCCGCAGTTGAGCGTGCGTCAACAATGCCCTGATTAAAGTGCCGAATGATCCTGAAACACTATCTGAACTCAACAAAGGGTACTACCATGCTTGTTAGGAGATTATATTGACCCCTTTCATAGGTACAGATGACGTCATATGGAGATTGGATAAATTCTGTCAAGGTTTGATTGGACTAGACAATCTATTTGTGTTTGAAGAAAATATGGGCGTGTATTTTAGGTTTCAAAGCTTATAACAGCTGGAATACTTCAGGTTCATCAATTTAACAAAATATCTATAATATTGCCGGAGTTTAATCAGCAGATGCGTAACTGTTTATAAAACTTAAATAGTTTACATAACCCTGAGGCAGATTCCAGACCTACTTGTTAATATATATGATACAGTTGAAAGCAATTCAATTGATGTCCAATATTAACAAGCCAAATTATCAACCGAACAAACTTCCCTAATGATTAGGTCGTTTCGTCCGGCGGACATATCCCGGACACGTTTGCATGACGTCCGGTTGCACGATCGCTATCGAATTTCAAATTTCGTTCCTGATAACGTTCCGTACCGGAATAACAGAGGCGAGGATACCGTCCCAGCAATTTCATTTTTGTTTTCATTGTGTTATAATATTTTCAACTTGATTGTTTTATCTCAATTTGCTTGAGTCTCAATAAATTTTACAATATTAACTTTTAGAGTTACATATCTGTTACAATGATTTGTCTACTATCATAAGTGACTCATCTGTGCAAAAAGACGCTAAACTCATGGGTTTATTAACGTTCGTTAAAGATCAAATCGTTCCTACTCTTATTTTCAAACGGATTTGGTTTAGATTCCAGTGTAACTACCCCAATTTGATTTAATTTAATTTCTTATGGGATGATAGCTTTCTTCATACTAACGTAATATGAGGCAAACCTATGGCCGTCAACTGGGCACTTTGGGAATTAAAGATTGGAAAATTGTGACTAGGCTCAAAGGCAAAGGTAAATAAGAAGAGGAGACAATGGAAGGAAAGGATTTTGATCATACGAAATGTTAGCAATAGCTCGCGCAGTTCACGATCGCACACCTGTAACCCGAGTTGGCAGTTGCTGGGTATTCCGAGTCCTCTAATGTCCAAGGATCCTCATACCTGTATTGGTATCCCACTAAAATTATAAATGTGAAAGTTTGGATGGATGAATGTTTGTTACTCTTTCACGCCAAAACTACTGAACTGATTGCTATGAAACTTGGTATGTAGATAGCTGGAGACCTGGATTAACATATAGGCTTCTTTTTATCCCGATATTCGAACGGGATCGGGATTCACACGGGTGAAACCGCGGGGCGCTGCTAGTTTAAAATAAAGAAGATCTCTTACAACCCATTTTTCACTCAAATGTTAAATACCTTTTGTATGAAAATTATGGTATCAGAGAATCTTCGCTCATATGCAATAATGTCGCGAGAGAATATAATAACAGATTTAGGAGTATATACCTAAGGGGCGAATTCCAAGTATTGCTACCTTCTTAGGATTTTACAAAGTTTGGAAACGAGAACGTCATTATCTTCGGAACAAAAGAGTATTCTCATTCAGTTCAATATTTTTATTTAGGAAGTAAATAAAAATATATGTATCAACAAATTCTCCTCTTTTTAGATTTAGCATAAGAAAATTAATTTGATATGCGTTGTTGACGTAGCATAAATAGTTCAAAACTACATTGAAAATAAAAATACAGTGAAAAACATATTTGTACAATAAAGACTATAAAACTAATAAAACGGATTATTCTAATATTAATAGGTTTAAAATTACTTAAACTTTATTATGTAACATCTTTAAGATTATTTTTGATATTTATTTAGAGTAATTTTATTCGCAGCTCTTACTACTTCAAATTTGTTAACTAATACATTGTTCAAGTGTTGTTTCGTTTATTTTAGTCATTGTACTATTTTTTTGTTATTTAAGTAACTTAGTTACACTTAAAGCACCAAAAAAATAATATATTCTCGCTTTTTAACTAAGTTTCGAAACCAGCATACAGTATTATTTTTGACAATTTCAGTTGAAAGCATTTTATATTTCTAGCATTACCTAAATCCCATAACGAAATAAAAAACAAGGGCTTACTATGATTTAATATAAAAGCAATCAATAAAATATACTACATTCTAGTTAAACTAGATCGTCTCGTGTTCATGTTCATACTTTACTCAACTGTCAATAGCTGAGATCCATTTACCAATTTTTTATTGCCAACAATTTGGAGGCATAAAGCCTTTCATATTTGATTTAGAAACGAAATTCGGTTTATTAACGCCAGCTTTAATAAAGGAGGGGTGAATACTGCCAATAAATTTACTGGTTTCAAGATATGACAGAGCTTGGGACTAGAAGGTATTTCATTTTACTAATCTACATTTTGTGTAGTGCGTGTAGTTTTCAGTACAAAAAGAACTACTTATATTGTTTCAGTTGTGTAGACTTTGAGGATAAGTCTAGATATAGGTAGCTTTAAACTCTCCACGTATCTAAAAACCAGCTGTTGCCCGCGACGGTTTTCACTTGGAAATTTTGTTTAAATCTGTCCCACGGAAACAGTACGTTTTTCCTGGATAAAAAGTTGCCTATGTGCTATTGCAGACTATGATCTATCTAAATGCTAAATTTTATCCAGATCCGTTCAGCCATTTTATGGTGAAAGAGTAACAAACCTCCATCCATCACGAACTTTGTCCTTTATAATATGAGTAAGATGAGACAATGATGATTATGACTGTTGAAAATTATCGCAATTGTCTGTACAACCAGTGTTAAACACTTTTAGAGTAATATTATTCTTGTTCTTGTTGTAGATTACAATTAGCTATGTCGTACCTTCATCTAACTCAACTTTGATCTGTACTTTAGCTAGATAAATAACAAAGATTATGCATGTCTAAGTCATTCAGGGTAAGCAATTGAGGTCATTCGTAAAATGGTTTAAAAATTAAATTTAGATTTTTTATTTTTTAAATTCCAAGATAGTGGCAGATTGACGTATGTTAATATACTAGGGATGGTAGATATCAACTAAATTAGAACACATGCTACCTGAGAGATTACTAACTGCATAATGTATTACGCATTCCGATGCTAACAGCGAGCTCCTTTGCATAATATCATCTACATATTATGGTTTATGTGACGAAATCAAGAGGAGGGACCTGATTAATTGATGGGTTTCGTTTTTAGATCCAAATTAAAATGTTTTTCTTCGGTTCAATTAAAGCCTAAATTTGTATGAGCGAATTGTGACCAATCGTGATGCGTTACTATATAAAATGTATACACTTACTGAGAGACTTAACGCTACTACAGTATTCTTAACTTGAAAACGACACCCACACACCAAACACGCCCACTCAGACACACGAATGTAGAGGACATGCACAAAGAAAGAACGTTGAGCTAATGACGTTGTATATTAAAAATAAAATACATTCAAACTTCTAAGCGCAATCATTCAGAAACATTAACGTGGAAAGTCACTCTTTTATGGTAGATAACATTGAAAATATCTTAATCTCGACATATATTTATTGCTGCAGAAACACATCTATTGTAAAAGTTTTGCGTAGCTTTTATATACTGAAGAATAACCTATCTGTGTTTGTTTATCAAAAAGTGCCTTTAACTTTTTAGCTATCAAAGGATTGTAGACAACGCAATATTTTATACCGTATCATTATCAAATAGACTCAGCTTACGAAGATTCTTTAACATAAGTATTTCTGACTTTCGCATTTTTCCTTTACTTGTGCTGATGATGATTCTAGGTCAATGGAAAATATCATATAGGTTTTGATTTACATGCCACAACTCTCAAATTTTGTAAAATCTAAGGCGTATCTTTTCCTGAGAAAAAGGTTCTTGACAGACAAACAGAGAGACGCACAACAAAGTGAGGTTAACTATAAGGGTTCCTTTTTTACTATTGAGGAACGGAACCCTAACAAACACACTACAGTTTTACTATATTAGTATTTACTCTTATCCCACAAATAATAATGTAATGTAAAATTATTTATTTATTTAATCTTCAAACTATTTACATACACCTATACTAAAACAAAAATAAAAAATACAGACTATTTGCATGCATACGTCATAAAATTCCTCCGCATCATGCGTTCGCAGAAAGCTGGCAGTATTGCAACGTTAAATGGCAATACTGATTTTCTGTGATGTGGGTGAGGTCTACCATCTTCCATGGCAGTAATGACATACAATCTGGTCTCTTCCCATCGTCTCCTACCAGACCATTCGGTTCATGTGTGGCTCTTTAAAAATAATTGTTTTTCTATTGTAATGTGTATTTCATGTTACTAAAAGTCCATAAAAAAAAGCAAATTCTGGGAATAAGAAAATATCCAACCTGATTTTAATCAAATTCAAGAACTAGAAGTCAGTAGTATCAACGCCCATATTCTCAAAGGTACAGAGAAAACCCGCCAACGTAGCCACCTCGACGGATTTCGTCCAACTGTGTTTAATTTCGATTCAATTTCATTCTTATTATATTTTTTCTCTTCCTTTTCTGATGAAACAGGCAAAAATAGATCCGAATTTAACGCTCATTTCGTTTCATCTGGAATGACTTTGGAATACTATGCTTCAATTAAACCTTTCTGCGTCCTATTATTCAGTTTACGTACGTACGTTTTAGATGTGTAGATTACATGCTGGGACGAAACATAATATAAGAATTTGTGATTAAGAAATTACCAAAAGATTAAATAGTAAGAATGATTTAATTGTAACTGAGAATATGTCATAAATATACGATATTTATTCTCTCACTAGATGAAAACCCGGCTTCGCTCGGTGCGTCATCTCATAATACACAATCTTTTACAAAATGTAGGTAGATATGTGTGAATCGGCCTTAGCGAACTCAAGATGGCATCCGAGTGGCCAATATGGCGACTGCCGTTTGCAGCATTAGAATTTAACAAAATACTCGACAATCCGAATTTTGCGGATAAATGTTGTCGACTCGAAACCATTACTTTTTAAGTTTTATTATTCAGGTAAGGTTTCAATCGAGTCTACCATGCCCCTTGACCGAATTATTAATATAGATAGCCGCTTACTGAAACTTAGTTCTGTAGACAAAGTATTATAATTATTTGAAAATTGACCAAATCATGAAATTAATCTCTGTAGTCTCATCTAAGCTTGTTCAATAAATATAATTAATCAGTTGAGGTGTTAAATACTCGTAGATTGGATTTTGTTACTCCCAGACAGTTTTCATTAATCTTTGATGTTTGTGATATATAGACAGAATTGTTAGCAAGCCTCTTGGCGATCATTTTAGGATTTTTTTTAGGTACTAAGTTGGGGACTTAATCGCTATAGTACTTTTAAGGTACCTTTTTTGTTACTTTACGTTTCAACCACCAATCGTGATCCTTCCGTGTCCACGATTGGAGTAATTTGGTTGAAATGTCGGCACAGTATTTTTGTCCGGAACAGTACTTTTTTCTGGATAAAAGGTACTGTCTATCCTTCTTTTACTACTTAATACGCGTATGCATGATGATCTTTTGAGAATTTAAGGCATGAAAATGGAACAAACAAACAAACCCGCATTCGCATTTATAATATTATTTAAGTATTGGGTTGGCTTCTTTTTTTGGTCGTGTGTAGAATCAACATACAGAGTTTTTGGATAATGATCAGTTTTCCCTCTCATACCGAACAATAACCGAACTCGTAATAAATAAAGCTATTAAAAGTTCCTCCATCCTGTTTGGTTTTGTTATTTTTAGAAGGTTATAATAACGTATAAATACGTAATATATGAGTTTTGCACACACACACAAATTTGTGTGGGTTGTCTAATTGTTTATGTTTGAAATTAAAGTTTAAACTAACTAGGCCATTTTTAAATATACTTTAATTTGGGTATTTGACTGAACATTTCACTGAACAAATTCTTCGATTTATATATATATATATATATATATATATATATATATATATGTTTTTATTAATATAATGAGATTACTATGTACTTCGTTTTTTTTTTGTGTATAAACCACCTAGACAATTTGTAACTTTGAAAAGTGAAAAACAGTAACAGTAGTACTTCGAAGCTGCGAAAAGCTGTAAAACTGACCAAGATGGTGGTGGAAGAACAGCCCATAACGAACTTAATGGGTCAGAAAGGAGCTCGTGTCTCAAGAGCGTATCTTAAGACAGGAGAAATGATTCATTTCTTTGGAGATAATGAAGTCGCAAAAGTATGGTGGTTAGGATCTACCTGAAGGCTGTTTGAGGCATCCTTGGTTTTTTCTTCTTTATTTTATTTTGGGGTTTTAAATCAGTAAGGATATGTTAATCTCATCGTACTTTAACATAAAGTGAACACAAAAAGCTAAAAATTATTTATCCTTGGTGAACCAAGGTACCTTGCATTTTATATAAAAAAAAAATGTCATGTCAAGTTCAACTTATATCACTCCTTAGAGTAAAGGGAGACATTAAAAAAACTCTTGTGCTGTAAAACTAACACAACTATTGTTTTATTCTCATAGAAATGCAATTGAAAACAATATTGTACTCTACTGTTTTCATATACACAAAGCAAATAACCGAACTCACCAAATATATTGAAAACGTAACATAGCATTTTAAGCGCGACCATTTCATGGTCGTTACGCGAAACATTTTTTCTGTCTCACTCTCGACATCCCGGTTGGCCCCGTTTAAAAACCTATCAGCCTTTGAAATATACCTACCTAAATGTAGGACTGTCAGTTTTTAGTCCCCGGGACATTTTCGAAGTTTTGTTTTTGCCATTGGCTTTGTATGTTCTGTTTTCGAGACAGTATCGTATTAGTGGTTTAATCTCAAAACAGGAAATGTTTCATATCAGAGTACTTTTGATTCTCATTGTCGTAGTGTATTTTTACACGCGTTGTAATTTTAAAACCATCAAATTTTGAAAACCTTGACATCGCATGATGCTTAAATTTTGTCTCTTTCTTTGGCGTTTAACAAACTTGTCTTTATTCCGGGTTTTTAAAGAAACTGAATACCTTAAGCATTATAATGTAAATTATATACCAACACTGTCTGTGGGCGATCAACTATATATGAGCTGTCTGTGTAATTACTCTCCACTAATTAATATTTAAGAATTTCTAACGAGAATGTTCTATATGAGTCTGCAAACATCTAGAGCTCAATGTGATCATATAAGTGAGGCATAACGGCGAGGTCGTTGTAGTCACTAGCGATTTCAAAGCGATTCAAAGACAATCTTGATAAGTGTAATGAAAAGTGTTAAGTTAGTAGATTGTGATATTGTTTATAAGTAAATGAAGTATCTATTATTGAATAGATAAAATCGATCCTAAACTCCTAATGGTATTAGCGGGCTATAAAGCTCAAAGATGTGAATATTAACATAAATATTTTGGGGACTTGAAATAGAAAACAATTTAAATTACAAAGCACACATAGAGCCCGTCAAAGTAACCCAGTCAGGATGTTATATAGTCAATAAATTAAGAAGAACTACAAATATATAAGACCAGTATTTTAGAGGATAGTCTCGTATACGAGTACGTTACGGTATAAAAAAAATTAAAAAATTCTAGTGACTGGAATTTTGCGTTTGTAGAACAAAAAGTTTGCATGTTTCATCCTTTATCATAAGCCATGTTCAAAATTTAAAAAAGTGATACATTCAGACTTTAAAATAAATGTTAGCTTTATTTTCAATGTGCTATGTTTTTTTAAACAAAATATATTTAAACTTTCAACGTTTTATCTTTATTGTTTTGATTGTTCTAAACAAAGCCCCTACATAGTGTGTTAGGTTATCAATAATCAGACTATTTGATTTTCTTTGTAATATAATTTTTTGTGCCCGGAATAACCAGTGGGTTCGGTGGGGCGGTGTGTCGAAATCGAACGGACTAAAACCACACGGTGTTCCGTACTGCGTCTTAAATAGTAGGGATCTGGGAACAGCTTTTATTAAGACATCCGGACCAACAAATCACCTAAGCCAACAAAACATTCAGAAAACACACGACAGTTCAAAACAAGCGGTAGGATTCAATATGTGTGTGAGAACTAATTATTCACAATAATTGAAAAGATTTTATTTTCTTACAAAAATCATGAAACATTATCAAATATTAAGCACAGTTTGCTTATATATTTCTAATATTGGGATAACTATAATATGGTATAATTTATTGTGTTCTTCTTCTGCTTTATTATAGACATAAGTTGAAAACAACTAATGATTTAAAATATACGGTTTTACTCACGTGTATATTTCGAGTATGCCCGACTAGTTTCGGACCCGACGGGGGCCCTTTATCGAGGGGTGAGGCGTCCTGCCACGCCGGTTGCAGGTGCCAGAGTCTGGCACCTGCAACCGGCGCGGCAGGACGCACTACAAGTGAGTAAACCCGTATATTTAAATATTATGAATACCACTCACGAAAGTTTTTATTCGAGAACAACTAATGAGTTAATAACCTCAAATACCAAGCCAAATATAAATCGGCAATGTGCCAACTATGTTATTATTCATTTAGTTGATAAAAATCATATAGTGGTGCCGATTCTACTGTACACTCGACTAAACTAAAACCTGACTTAATTTCTTCATATGAAATCAACCTAGTGTTCTTCGTAATAAGGTCTATTTGTTACTAGCATCTATTTCTCAGCGCTTCTAAATTTCAATAAAACCTGTCAACGTATACTCAACTTTATTTCCACGCAGCGAGAGTCTTCATTTATTCAAACGCTGTATAATTGCCGTATAAAAACTTGTTCAAAATGAACAAGGATGACGTGTTTTTAATCTACACCTACGAAGACGCTTACTAAAAACACAGAGCAAAAGAGATGGCATTCAACGGATAGCGGCTCTCGCTACGTGGTATTAAAGATTATTTAAGCGTATCAGACTTTAGTCCACAAATAAATTGCTTATTTCGATAGCGACATATGTTACCTACTTGTTTCGATTTGAAATAAGACCTTGTTTCTAAGTGCACAAGGTTTACTTCTTATATGAAGAAAATTTAGTGAATTTTGATTTAGCGAGTGAAGTAACAGAATTGGGCCACTGTCGACATTTGCTCTTTTACAACCAAGGCACAAAGGATAATTATTCATTTACTTGCTATTCCGTAGGTGTTTTTTCTTTGTTTATCGGAGTTAATAGCAAGGATATTATGTGGGACTCTAACTCAACTTACAAATCCAGTCAGACTTGGCCGGTAGTTGAACAAAAATCTATCCTGTCCATATAGGGCTTCATTTGCAGGCGGTAGGCGACTTTCCTCAAATATGAGTTAATGCTTCTAATATTAACTGATACATTTACATATCATTGCATACTATAAAACAAAGTCCCCCACCGCGTCTGTCTGTCTGTGTGTTAGGGATAAACTGAAAAACTACTGAACGGATTTTCATGCGGTTTTCACTAATAGACAGAGTGATTCATGAGGAAGGTTTAAATGTATAATTTGTATCCGTGCGAAGCCGAGGCGGGTTGCTAGTACTAATTACTTTATATCTTTACCGCAAGTGGCCACATTTAAAAACTTTTAGTAAAGAACATGTATTTTGGTTTTATTTTAGAGTTTTGACCAGAAACCCTCATATCAGACAAACTTATCAAGTAATGTCGATTTTTGAATTGTCGATTTACGAATTATTTTGTACCGTGTCCCATAAATGATACTACTTCGAAGTAGAGTTCTCATTAACTCGATTAACCAAATAAGTAAAAAATATGACAATGGCATCAGGTTTTTTTTTTATTCTGAGCAAAGATTTAATTAAAACGTTGCAAAAGCTTTTTTAAAACTGTATTACAGTTCTTCTGCAGAGACGCTTCTTCAAACATATTAAAACATTATTAGTATAGCAAATATAAATTTTCATTTCGAGGTTTGTAATATGAAAAGGATTTCATTGTTCATTATTTTATAGTTCAAATATTTACGCTTTATTTAAACAAAGACTGGTACATTAGTACCTTTATTTAAGATAATTGAAGCGGTGGAAATGCAAATAAGCGTACGAGTACCCATGCACTTACATATAAATAAAAAAAATTAAAAGATGTTTGTTTATAACGGCGTCGTTTGAAAAAGACTGAACCGATCTCTTTATTTATTTTGTGGTTCTAATAGTGAGGTTTTGAGAAAATATAAAGAGAAAGTATGCCCCAAAATTTTATTACTTTTTTAATTTAATAAGACTATGAAAAGCAATGAAACCCTTAACGATGTACGGATTTGAATTAAACTACTAATAACACAAAAGCATATTTTTAAGTGGAGCTGTGGGTGACAGAATAGCGGGGAACAAGATACTTATCAAGTGAAGCGTCCATTAGAAATTGGCTCTAAAATAATAAATCCCTTGTAGCGTTTGTGAAGTCTGAAGCTGTAACACGTATATGGCTATATTAGAACTATTAATTTATTTTTATCATATCTGGTACAGTCGAATACGCAAAACCTTGTCTACCCGAGACCGCCTTGCAGTTCTTCATACCGTTAAGTACGAATATAAGACCGCTTTTTGTTACACTATCACAGCGCAGATGGTAATAACGGCTGATATCCCGATCCTCATGAGAAAACTGATAGGAAGTTGGACTTTGTCTCATAGGAATAAAGTACTGATTACACTAGGTTCATTGGGTACTAATATATTTCCCAAAGTTAGGAAGTTTTGAATTTTAATGTTTTATCCTAGACACAACTTGTCGATTAAGAGCTTACCATGTTTTAATGTGTGTACGTTTACGTAAGAGAACCATAAAACACTAAAAATACAAAAGAATGTCAGTTCTCTCCGAGATAATTCTGTGATTAAGGGCTCCGGTTTATTCTTTTTTAAGACTTTCAGTAGTTTCAGTCCTTGAGGGACTGTCATGGTTTTTGTTTTATTAGTTTGGTTGAGAGTTTCCTGGGTCTAGCAGACAAGTAGAAATATAGGTTTCGTTATATTTATACACGGGTAAGATCTTATATTTACATGTAGGCCATTATGCAACCGGCTCGGTCAATACCAGTTAGAATATCGCATGTATAAAGTACATATTATTTTCTTTTATTTATAAAACCCATTTCTCTTTTCCTAACATTTAACTTGTAACATAACTTATTTATAAGATAAGTTGGAGTTTCGTGCCTGTTCTTCTCCACAAGATTTACGTATTGGAACAGGCAACTAGCTTCACGACTGACTTAGTCTGACTGACTACTACTCCTGACAATTCAAAAATACCTATAATGGGTTTAATTGAAATACATGATTTTGATTTGATTTGATTTGTAGTATAATATATTGCAGACCCAGAAAAAAACTATTTAAAAAGTTTTGCATATTATGGGAAAAAGAATAGATGAATGACAGTGAACCAGTCAGGTGATCGTTACTCATCATCATCATCAACAAAAAACTATTCAAATGAAGGCTAAATGGGTAACAACTCACAAGTCGACGTTTATTCGTTATGATTCTTACATAACATAACATTACATAACTTCATGAATTTGCTTTTCATCACTTTTATTTAGAGAATTAAGAAGGGCCATGTTCTGCGATTTTGTAGTCACTGCTGATAATTGTTGCCTAACGGAGTTACAGCATTATTAGTGTTAATACCATTAGCCCTTTTACGACTTTCAACATAGCCTCAGACCATGGTAGTTAGCCAAGATTGAATTAACATTAACTGTCGCTCGGCAGATTAATTTAAGCATGAGGAAGTAAAGTAGTGGGCAGGTAGTATTATTCATGACGGATAAGTATAATATAAACAAATAAGGCTTAAATAATCATGTTTTTGATTGCGTTTACTTAGAAGCTTTTTTTACAGCTTTAAGAGACCGCAAACATAAATATTTTATGTTAATTTCAACTTGGTTCCTCCACGCGTTCCACAAAATAAGGGTCTTCACAGACAGATAGACAGGCAGTCAGACAGACAGACGGACAATAAAGTAATCCTATATTAGTTAAGTTTTCCTTTTGAGGAACGCAACCCTAAAAATGAGGCTTCATCACGCCTCATTTTCAGGGTTGCGTTGCGTTGGAAATAGAGTCAGGCTACATTTTTTTTACACTGAAAGTAGAAGTACACAATAATTACAACAACAGCACCCTAATAAATGTACGTAATGTGAACAGTGAAATTCACTCTATAGACCAGGGTAGATGTCTTTAAAAATAATAAAAAGTGAAAAAAAATAACAGTAGGATGTAACCCATTGGAAAAGGAGGAGAATATTATAAAAATGAAAGGAAAAATAATTTACGGGCGATCTGAGGTCGGGAAGGGGAAGGGGGTGAGTTTTAAGGGTAAAAAACGGTTTATCTCGATTTTCGGCAAACTACAAGTCCTATGGAAGAAAGTCAAACAAAAAACAAAACAGCTAAGCAAACAATTGTCATATCTCCGCTTCACTGAACAGTAAAAATGAAAATAAAATTAAATTTCGTTCTAGTCGTAACATAAGCGAATTCCTATTAGACTCACTTTGTCATACGATTACGTGCTTGCGTAGATTTGTAACGTGACCACACTGTAATTGCTTACATATAAGTACTAATTATATTTAAAATAAACAATGTTTGAGTACTAAAATCTAAAATTCATAATTCGTATTGCGATTCCTCTACCGTCATTATACTTTTCATACACGTTTATAGGGTTGCTTCTGACATGTTTTCTTTTTAGGTAATCACCACTTTTTTCCAAATCTAGGCCGACAGAATTTTTTAGTTATATTATCCACGGTAAGCATGAAGTCGAAGCAATGTTCACTTACATTTGCCTTATGTACTGGATTTATCATACATTCAATACTTATCCGTTATGCGGTAACGAAACAATGTCTACTTACCTTTGTCTTATAAACTTGATTCATCAGACAGAAGTGAGTGTACGTATATGTACGTATTGCGATTTTAACACAACCTTTTCACAAGAGTGCTTGAGGTTGGGCATTTGCTGTGTTTATTTAGACGTACCCTAGATATATTATTTAGACCTTTAATTATGTTAGATAAAAGTAGGTATAATTTTTTCATGCTAAATCGAATGATTAATTCAAAATACCAGAAAGATTATGGTAAATTATGCGGTAGCCGAGTTCTTATTCAGTTCATTACTAATACATTGGTATCCGATAGATTTAAGAGATTAAATTAGGGATGAGTTTTTATGAGATCTAATCTCAAAGCATCAGACAGATTAGTCTGTTGCTAACTAAATAATAGACCCTCGAACATGATATGCTATGAGCATTTTTAACAATAGATCTCCTCAACCTCAAGGTTGAGGTTGAGGAGATCTATTGTTATAAATGCTTACAGAATGCTACAGACAGTTAATATCTTCTACCACCACCATCTTAGACAGGTGTCTAAGATGGCGGTGGTAGAAGATATTAACTTTCTATAGGAATATATTTGGTAAATTTAGTAATATAATTTCCGGTCATCTGATAAATTTCTTCAGTAGGTAAATTGGGGTACATAATTGATTGATGGCATGACACACTGGGACAATCAAACAAAATAGCATTGAGATGGGAACCAGGCCACTCAGGTATTGATGACAAAGACAAAGGCGATGAACTCGCCAGAGCTGGTGCAGACAACCGACAGCATGGATCGGAACTATTCTGCGATATCACCAAACAGCGAGCTTATTCAATTATAAATGCTCTATACACAGCAATGGGAATTAAGAGATGGAAGACTACTACTAGTCTAAAACACTCAAAAGCTTTGGTAATGTGCTATGATAAAGTTTCAAAAGTTTACTAACACAGATTCTTACCAGACACTGCAAACTAAACAAACATAATGTTCAACCTAAATTTGGGCAAAAGCAGAATGTGCAGATTCTGTCTAGAGACAGAAGAAACCGCAATGCATATTCTATGTCTTTGCGGCGCATTAATGCGGTACCGAAGTATCAACCAGTTGCACATCATGCAACCCCAGAAAATACAAACCATCACAGCTCATAAGATCTGTAGGTTTCTCGAAGCTTTAAGTCTGAGCAATAAACAATAAAGCAAGAATGCGATATAAATGCTCAGAAATTATCGAAGTAGCACTAAGCTTTTAAAACCAATAATAATTATAGGGTACATGATTCACCTGTCGTATCCAATTATACTCTTCATTACTACCTTCTATATAATTAAAGAAATTACACAAGTATCTTTTATTTTTCCAATTGGCCGAGCAAAAACCTAAAGCAGGAACCATTTAATTACTATTTTGTGACAAAAACACGGATTATAATTCACTATGTTTTGTTTAGACTTTATAAGGGGTCTAGTTTATTAACCGCAGTATAATTAAGACGCTGAAATACGGTATTAACCTTAAATATAAAATGACTAATAGGAAGATCTGATGTAAACGAAAGAGAAGATTTTTTAATCTGTATCACAGTTAGCATAGATAATTCGATGAAGAAAAATGGTTAAGCTATGCGTACAGAATAATTTGTTTAAATGATTACCTCCACACTTAGACATTTTCCTTTATGGGGACTGATTGATTCATTAGACTAATTTAACAAGCTATCTATAGAAGTTTTATAGCTTTTTTTTATTAATATCAACTAGAGACTGCTAAATAAAATTTCAAAACACTTCTTTAATTGCTGATAATTAAAGAAGTGTTTTGAAATTTCATTTAACATTACAAAACATCTATGCAAAACGGACATGAATGGACACGGATATACGGCTCCCGCTCTCAACTAGGGGACTATGTGTTATTTGATCAGGACGGCAGTCAAATGTGCCTTGGATCCAGGGAGTTCCTTCCTAGGTTATAACTAAGCCCACGATAGACACCCGTGACGGTAGGTACACCGTATGGTTTTAGACAGTTCGGTTTTCTGCTCAATGAGGACCGCTATCCATCTTTTGGGTACCTACCTAAAGGGGTTTCCACAGGTGAAAAAACCCTAACCTTGGGTAGGGTTTTAATCTAACCGGTAAGTGCCTTTTTAGGTAAAGGAGTACATCTTCGATATCAAGATGATTTTCGGTTGAAAGCACAGTGCGAGAAACGACGTACAACTGTTTTTTTTTTCTGTTTTGTTTTAAGCAAGTTACGAGGTAATTGTTAGTTTATTAGTTATAGATACAATGAATAAAATCACCATCAGAGGTTGAATAACCGACCAAAAAGAAACACCGTAAGTTTGTCCATCGTATTAAACAAGTACAAAGTTTAAAAAATGCATCTGTTATTAAGAAAAAAATTACAGTCGTAAAAAAGGCTCTTACGAAAATGAACATTGTTGTTTTTTGTAAGAAAATTGTTATTGGTTCCATTTATGTTATCGAAACATGCAATAGTGAAATTATCATTTGTGTTATGACTGAAGATTACCCCTTTCACATCAGATTTCTCCAAGTTCTTGCGATAGGCCTACTAGTACTTTAATTTACTTAATAAAATTAATTCACGTTGATACTTATAACTTCTGTTTTTAAAGCCGTTCGATCAGTATTCATCGAAGCTTATTATTTTTATTACTTATTAGCGTGATTAATATTCATAGTTCAATAATCATGCCAAGAGCAAATTAAAACACTAACTGTGCTTACTTACTGTGCACTAAACTGTGCTGAATTTGGACCTATACTCCTAATTGTAAGTTTTACAGTTACGCTTACGATGAATATTGTCGGCCTTAAAACATTTCTATGCTAATGCTTCGAGAGGGTCTTTGTTACTAAATGTATGGATATGTCAACAATACAATGAGTATTATTATATTAATACTAGAAGTACCTAAACTGTACAGAACACACTTTTACACTAGGTTATAAGGTCTGATAGCTGAACGCGCACGGTGTCAATGCGAGATCCCTGTCTCTTCCAGCGCGTCTGGGCATTATTCAAAGTCATTGTCAGTTGTATTAGAATCCACTGTCTTATGGGAGTTTTCTTACTATTGTCTCTCGAAAAAATACAAATATGTTACTTTTATTGTCAATAATAGACGATACTTATAAAGATTTTGAATTAATGTTTAAAAAACTTCTAGTTTAATTTATGTATTCAAATTGATTTGTATTACCTACTAATAAATCTATCAAATTAAATTTATATGGTATATATATATATAATATAATAACTCCACACAGCTCACACACGGCCGTCTGATCCCAAACTAGGCAAAGCCTGTACTATGGTAACCAGACTGCTGATAAACATACTTATATATTTCTAAATACATACATATTATAGATAAATTACACCCAGACACAGAACAAATGATCGTGCTCATCACACAATTATTTGTCCTGGGTGGGAATCGAACCCACGACCTCTGGCTTAGCAGTCAGGGTCACTAACCACTAGACCAACAGGCCAGTCAATATATGCTGAACAATAAAAAATATGCCCTTCTATTCTACTTTTCAAATGTTTTATTTATATTAGTTTTTTTTATTCATTTTAGTAAAACCAAAAATAAACTATGTAGGTATTATGCGGCCAAATGAAAATTTCGACGATCTCTTTATAAACAAATACAAATGGAATATAATTAAAAGAAAACAATTCTATTCAAACCTATTGATGAATTATCTTTTAAATTTGATTAAGATCCATACCAATGTTTGCTGAATCATATTCTTTTTTTTATATAAACAGTTTGTTAGTTTGAGTCAAATATTGGCATCTGAATTAAAACCACATGCTCTTATCTTATGAAGCTAAAATTTTATATATTGGTTCAGTGTCGATGAAAATGTATTTTTATGATAAGCGTGACCTGATTCTGAGCCCTGACGGATTGGCTCCAGACGAGGGAACTCCTTAACAGTCAAAGTACAGACTCGAAACTATATATGCATTGAATTACGATAGTCTGTTCCAAACTTCACCGTGACCTGGCTGCTCTGTCCAGGATTGGCTCTAGATGAGGGAACTCTTCAGCGGTTAACATAGCAGTCAAGAAATTTTGTATACGCATTAACTTATGATTAATTCTAATACCCATACGGATGGTGCAATAGTTAAAGTCGCCTAGTTACGATGCGGCGAGTGTTAGGGATTCGAGACCCGAACGATATCAATATTTCTGTGATCCCCAGTAGTTATTCCAAGCCTAGGTGTTCTTTATGTGTGTTGTTTGAATTTTTCTAAAGTCCCCCGCGGTACAAAACCTATTCTTATTGCGGGAGTTTTCTTTTATAAGGATGCAAGGTTTATAAGGAAGGAAAAAAGCATGTTTTGAACTTTTGCAGTTCCATTGTCTTCACACTATAACTCGGGTAATTTGGCGAAATGGGTCGTGATAAGTATTTATTTTTAACTCGTCTAGGAGAAGAAAAACTTCAAAACCAAACACAAAACTGTTTTTCGTGATGCACAAGTAAGCTTCAAGCTGAAATTAATTTCGCATAGTCCCAAGTCATGGTGAAAAGTGCCGGGGACTGAATGGCATTAGGGTGTGCTAAACATGATGTTGCAAAGCAGCAAGAAATACGTCCACAGAAAACTAAATAATAAAAGTTTAGTTTAGTTGACTCGATGGTCAAATTTAAAAATTTAGTCTATAAAGATTTGAAGTTTTCATTTTCGGTATTTGTCAGTGACAAGCATAACTTGGGTATTAAATAGATTTGCACATTTTAAATAAATTGTTTTAGTAAATTTTTCAATTGTACATTGGCTACTAAAAAGAGGATACAAACGAGGAATATGTTATGTAGTAGTATAATCGTTGGTTTTATCGACTTAGTGGTCGTTTCACACGAATCTGATGGCACGAATCATTCCTTCTTTAAAATAATTTTCATCTGTACGAATCGACACCTCGAAAAATTATTATTTTTGGATTTGCACGAACAGATTTGTGCGAAACGACCACTAAGCCGTTTTACCGCTGTCCGCGATGACATTAAAGTACATATAAGTTTTACTATAAACTCCAATATTCTGCCTAAATGGCACCAACATTTTTTTTTGGCTAGAATACTTACGTAATAAGCCGAAAGTAGCATTTATACCTTTACTAAGGCATTTAGTTAATTTCAATTGGGTCAAATCAAACGGCCAGTGTTTATCCACTTTTCAATAACAGCTACGGACTGCGGTTTCATACTGTTTATTTATACAGGGAGTATTTTCAACCACATAACTACTGCTGTGACATCTATCTACTAGTTTTAAAAACAGTATCCTTTGTCTTGGGTGGACTCACGAGAGAGTTCAATAAAACTAGTTAAAAAGTTAATCAGATCAAATTAGCAAAGTGTGAAATATTATAATACATCCCGTCCTACGTTAGAAGAACATTATAATTATATAGATGGACTTCTATTTCTATAAAAATGAACCCATAAAGAAAAAAAGATGTAGATTTATTTTTTATTTAATACTTTTATTTATTTATCTCTTTATTGAACACCTCAAATGTAAGATACAATCAAAAAAACAATACAAACATTCAGGCATATCAATCGGCGGTCTTATCGCTCACGGCGATCTCTTCCAGACAACCTTTGTACGGATATTAACAAATATATTTCAGGGTAGTCTGTGGTGTACTGAGATAGGTTAATATATATTTTAATATATACTTAGTATACTATACTTATATAACCATAAACATACTACATACATACATAAATATATAAATATGTACCTATATATATAAACATATATAAGATATATATATAGCAGATTAAAATGATATTACCGCTTATAATGACAAGTAATAGTCCTTGACCAGTTTTAAATGTCTGCAAGGTTTTGACTTGTCGAATTGACACAGGTAAGTTATTCCATAGCCTCACCGCTTGCACCGAAAAGGATTTATCTGTAAATTGTGTGGTATGTCTAGGCATTTCTAATTTCAAATTCTCTGATGATCTCAGGTCCCGACAATGTGTGTTGTGTAAGAACTTAAATCGTTCTTTGAGATAAGAAGGCGTGTGTGGATGGAAGAGAGTACTATACAAGAGAGAAAGAATATGAACATACCGGCGAAAGCGTATAGCTAGCCACTTGATTTTTAATTTATTTCTTATTTCTTAAACAGGCGTTTATACACAATTCTAATAGTAATAACTTATTCACACAGCACACACACGGCCGTTTGATCCCCAACTAGACATTAGTATTTACATAAAACAAAATATAAGGTGTTCTGTAGAAATACCGAATTTAGCCGACTCAAATTGCCTCATTATGAAACATAAAGAACAATTTGCTCTTATTGCTATCTATCGGTCCCCATCTTTTAAATGCACCGATAATTTTACAAAATCTCTAAATGATACCCTAAATTCTCTAAAACACTTTCAAAATATAGCTATTATCGGTGACATAAATATCAACATAGCACCCAACAGTAACGACCGTGATAACTACCGATATCTGAATACACTAATGTATCATGGTCTTATGCCTGCTCACAACCTGAATACTCGAGAAAATAACTGCTTAGATCACGTGATTTTAAAAGCCAAATCTAAAGCTACCACTCTTGTCCTCGACAATCGTATTACTGATCATGTGCCTGTAATTGTGAGTTGTAGCATTAATATTCAATCTAAGCAAATAAAACAAATCACCAAGCGCCTAGACATTAATGCTTGCTTAAGTGAATTGGAAGTAACCAACTTCAGTCTTGTACTGTCATGTCGAAACGCAAATGAAGCAGCGTCATTATTGGTACACACAATTTCGGATATTGTAAGAAACTATACACGTACATTAGCCATTCCTAGCAGGAGAAAAATTATAAAACCTTGAGTTACTCCTGGCCTACTACGTTGCATGAAAAATCGTGACAAACTATACCGTAAATTAAAACAAGATCCTGAAAATACCACTGCATGTGTGACTTACAACCGCTATAAAAAATTCTGCAATAATTTACTGAAGAAAGTTAAGAAAGAGTACGAACGTGGGGAATTTCGGCGTGTTAGTAAAAACTCAACATGGTTAAAGAACGAATATCTTGTAGTGATTTGTTAAGTTCAAATGCAGACCCGATCGTTGTTGCGAATAATATAAACAATTACTTTGCTAACGTAGGAAAAAATTTGGCTTCTAAAATAACGTCAATTTCTGATGCTACGCACCCTGAACTCGATGTCACGACTATTCCCTTAGCTTCGATGACTATTCTCGCCACTGACTGTGATGAGATTGATAATATTATCGTTGGTCTTAAAAAAACATCAGCTACTGGATGGGACGATATACCGGTATCGATTGTTAAACAGGCGAGACCTATTCTTGTACCTATACGGGAAAATGTTTTTAACCTATGTCTTCTGGAGGGTGTTTTCCCTGATGTATTCAAGATTGGTCTTGTATTACCAATACACAAGGGTGGTGATAGGGGCAGTGTCCATAATTACAGACCTATTTCTATTCTAACAAGTTTCTCTAAAATATTGGAAAAAATAATCAATAACAGACTAAAAAATTATTAAAATTCTATTAACGTTCTTGCAAATAATCAGTTTGGTTTCAGAGCTGGTAAATCCACTGAAGATGCCGTCCTAACTCTAAGAGATTCTATTACTATAAATTTTAATAAAAACCTTAAATCAGCTGCTATATTTCTAGATCTCTCGAAAGCTTTTGACACTGTCCCTATTTCCACCCTGCTCAGGAAGCTGGAATGCATCGGTGTTAGAGGCGTCGTCCACAATCTCTTCCGAAGCTATTTTGAAGATCGTTTCCAGTGCGTCAAGATAGGCAGTGTCATTAGCGAACGTGAACCCTTGCTTTTTGTTGTACCCCAGGGTAGTATCTTAGGACCTACCCTGTTTCTAATTTACATCAATGACCTTTGCAAATTGACCATTAAAAATTGCAAGATAATAACGTACGCTGATGACACAGTATTACTTGTGGATGGGGCAAATTGGAATGTCACCCAAATTCATGCTGAGGCAGCTTTGTCTACAGTAACCCACTGGCTTTCGCGGAATCTTCTAACACTAAACGTAGACAAAACCAAGTGTCTCACTTTCGCACCCAACTCAATTTCACTTCCTCCTCCCTCTTTTAGCCTTATCGCACATGTACCATCTTGTAAATTGAAACCTATCTGTTACTGTTTGCGGATCGCTTGCGAATCCAAAATCAAATATCTTGGAGTCTGGATCGACAATCATCTTTCTTGGAAAGAACATGTTAAAGTAACCACCTGCCGAATTAGAAAACTTATGTATCTTTTCAAAAAGCTACGCTCAGTTTTGGACTTCCCTATTCTTAAAGTTATATTTTTTGCTCTGGTACAGTCAGTTGCTGGATACTGTATTGCAGCCTGGGGCTGCACAGGAAAGACCAAATTACTCACGCTCGAAAGAGCGCATAGGGGAGTGTTAAAAGTCATGTCCTTTAAGTCTATTTTTTTCGCTACATCTCAGCTATACCATGAGCTAAATGTCTTAACAGTACGGAAACTCTTCCTATTAACAGTAATACTTCGTAAGCACGCAGAGCTCCCTTTCATAAGTATGCCAATAAACGCAGAACAGATAGAATTTGTATAATAAAAATGTGTACATCGCAATTCGCTAAACGACACTTTCACTTTTTTGCCCCCTCGCTGTATAACAAAGTAAATAAAATTTTGAACATTTATCCCAACACTATACTAGAATGCAAGTCACGAGTTACTGAATGGCTCCTTGGTCTAACTTATGAAGAAACAGAAGACTTAATCACATCTATTATATAATGCAACACACAGAGATACACCCTCCCTCTCACACACACACAAACTCACAAACACACACACACACATACATGCACACACACATACACGCGCGCACACACACACATACACAAAAATCATTTTCAAATCCTCAGGTTTCTACTCTACACTGTTAAGTAAAGTTATATCAAACTACTGTTAAGTTATTATTGAATATGTTATGTCATGGAATCAAATAAAAATGTCATGGAACATATACGCCCCATCCGGAGGTGGGCGTTAGTGACCGCGCCACAGTGTTTCACTAATGTGGTCATTATCGAACACATTAAAAAATTGTAATTTGTCATCCTGTTCCTAATAAAGAAATTTTATTTATTTATTAGCATGCAAGATGTTGGAAAGTATAGAAGCATCAACTTTTATCTATTCAATCGATCAGCCTATCATAGTCTACTGCTGCACATAGGCAGAGGCCTATGTCCCTGCGTCATATGGGAGAGCCCAATGTGCGCCATAGCACCCGGTCCTCCGCCTTCCGCTTCCAGTCCATCCCTGCTACCTTCTTCAGGTCGTCGGTCCATCTGGCTGGGGGCGACCTACCTTCCGTTTACCGATTCGCGGTCTCCACTCTAGGACCCGTCTGCTCCAACGGCCATCGGTCCTTCGGCATACGTGGCCAGCCCATTGCTACTTCAGCATGCTTATCCTGCGAGCCATGTCGGTAACTGTGGTTCTTTGTCGGATGATCTCATTACGAAATTAATCCTTCTGGAGCAGCTGGATGAGATGCTTTTATCTATTGGGGCGTTCAAATTAAAAAGTACTCGTACATGAGCTATTCCATTACCATCCTTTTTGGTTTGTCCCCTTGCTGTTCATCTAATCTGTTTCTCAGAATATTAACTTTATTTCGATAATTTACTCACATCACTCATATTTAACTTACTCGTATGTAAGTACATAACTTGAGAGGACAGCAATTCTTTACAAAGGGGGGTGTCATTAAAAAATGAATTCTAATCGTAAAGTTATACACACGGCCTGTCAGAAGACTACGACAAAACTACTTGAGACGATGTTTAACATTTGGTATAAAACTAATCACAGCCAGACTTTTTCAGCTAAGGTTTTTCTGGCTGAACTTTGGTTCAGACCAGCTGTTATCCAGCTACCACTTTCGGAAACGCATCAGAATAGAATTTACTGAAATGTCATAAAAAGTACTTTATGAAAGCAGTGAAATGTTTATATATCACGTTCAATGTTCTGTTATTCCGTAAAATCTATTCTTCATTTATCTTCATTCAATAAAAAATCCAATTATGAATTTACAGTTTTTGGATTGAAGGAACCCCTTGTTCAGGAAAGTTAATTATAACTAAATTTAAAAAGCAAAACCTGAAACTATCTAAATAGAAAATTTCTGTACACCGTTTTCTAGATACACGAAATAAACAAAGTCATTTATAAACAAGAATTTCTCATTTGAAGTTAATACCGACCAGGCAAGGTGATCCTAGCTTGGATGAAGACTCCACACTTTACAAAATATGATAAAAGATAAAAAGAAATACAAAACCTATTCAATACAATGCACGAAACATCACATATAGATTCTAGACCGGAACAGTATCAATGAACATGTCAAAAACATAATTAAACTCTAAAGAGGAAACGACGGCCATGTTTGCGGCAACCCCGCACTTCCGTCCGCCATCTTTAGAGGGCAAGTTTGCTCAGTAAGCAAACACATTGTTCTGGAGTTTCTCAAGTGGCACTTAGCCAAGTTTCAGATATACATAGTTTTTGCTAAGAAAAATTTTGGCTTATTTATGAAAAATCTGAACCTCTAAAGAATGTCTAAGATTATCATTTAGATGAAAAATCATAAAGGGTTGAATATTTTGCCCACAATTTTGCTTGCGTTAATGAAGTCTCGTAAATCAGTTCAGGTATCATAACTCGGGCTAAGTACTTTTTTTTAAATGAAATGGTACCTTCTCTCCTTTTTTGTACCTACTTCTCACAATGTGAATGCAAAAATAAATGATGACTGGTTGAGTAAGTCAATCGTTAAAGTGTAACAAACGTAGAATAGAATAGTTTAAACTTTATTGTACACCAGTAAATATTGCTTACAGTGAATTTACAAAACTTGATATGTACAAAGCCTTTCGTTCATATCAAGTAATAAAAAAAAATTCTTCCAGGCAACCTTGGGATTAAAAAATAATGATTAATTATAAAAAAAATCTAGTAGGTAGTTTTGGTGTGGGAAACATGTTAAGCTTAAAACTAGTAAATGAGGTATCATGTTGATAGGTAACATCAGCGCCTCGCGGTTTCACCCGCGTAAGTTTTACCCCCCTGATCCCGAGAGAATATAAAAAGTAGCCTGTACGTTAATCCAGGTCTCCAGCTATCTACATACCAAGTTTCATCGCTATCGGTCTAGCAGTTTTTGTTTGAAAACATTACAAACATACATACAAAAACACAAAAGTTTCCTCTTTATAATAATATTATTATAAGTTAAACATTTACAATATAATTACATAGGTAATACAGGTCTACAGAAATCAAGTGTCATCAGTTAGTAAGTAATATAATAATAAACATACGTAATAAATAATACTTATATATAATATATATATATATATATATATATATATATATATATATATATATATATATATATATATATATTATAAAGATTATATCCGATAAATGCAGCAAAGGAAAAAAAACATCGCATCATATTTATTAATTACAAGTATTTTCTATACACGACTCCCCAGTGTTTGTTATTTCCGACTCTGTACTCAGACACCGTGCAATAAAATCTATGCGGAGTTAATTAATATTTGTTCCGGCTTTAGATCAAACAACGTTTCGCATCCTAGCTCCCATTGAACTATACATTTATTTAGGTATTTTAAATGACTAGCGTTAGAATACCTATGTTTGTAATATATTTTAAATGTTGTAGTAACAATTTAATAGAAATGTAATTTTTTTTCCGTCCACACAATTGAATCAGTATTTGCGAATAGGCGCAAATACTGAATAAATAATAAATTTAATAATACTTCTAATAAATATATTAATTTATTATGTTGTCACGATCACTAGATACTGTTCCTACATAAAAAGGATAAAACTTAACCTAATCAATCTTGCATAAATAATTGCAAATTATACTGCAATCTTACCAACTAATCAATTTTCAAATTGTAATCTAATCAGTTTTCATTACATAAAAATAAATTAGCAACATACAAACTGCACCACAGACGTTTACTCCGTATAGCGAACTGTCTTTTCTAGATAATTCGAAAAGATGACTCACCCGCGGCGGCGAGTTCGGTGGCGCGCACGCAGCCATCAGTCGTCTCAACACTGCGCTTGAGACACGACACGTACTTCAGCTCGGTGCCGACCCTCAGTGTAACCGACAGTTAAACTATTAAACCTCGACTCTCATAAATCTGCTAATAATTATAACAGTTGTTTCTAAGTGCCTTATTTGTTCCCGTACTGGGTAAGTTGTACAAATTAACTATATTGTGTAGCTGACCAATGTAAATAACTATTCGTAGCTGTAAGTTGCCTCGTATGAATTGTGAACACTATATCTTTCACCCGCTTATTGTTTAGCACTGTCTAGTTACTATAATATCACATATAGTGGTGGTAATGTTGTAAACGATTACGGACACCAGTACTTTTATATAATACCTTCTATTTTCTTGTTTGTTATTTATTCCTTTAGATATCTTAATGGTAATTTATTGATTGTTATTATTGCCTGCTGAACCTAGATTAGCCATCTAGTAGATGCCAATCTCCTACTGTTAGGTGAAGGGCTGTTCATGGCAAGCTGTCTGTATTAGCTGCTGATGCTAGATGGAATGGGTTGCAGGAACTCCTATGGGGCTTGAGAGCTGCGCTCGACTAGAGCTCTCGAGAACCTCTGCTGCTCTCTTCGACTTAGGTGTTACCTCAGTCCTCCTGGGCTACGCTCCGCCAGGCCTCTGCTACTCTCTTCGCCCCAGCTGCTACCTCCGTCTCCCGGGTCCCCGCTCCGCCGGACTACGCCGGGGCCTTGCCAGCTGACACCGACCAGGGGAGTGCAGTATTGTGAGCCTTATACGGGGCTCAACCTTTGTACCGGCCTAACCGAACCCACTACCCACATTTTTACTGTTCATATTTTTTTTTTTAATATAACAACAAATCTTGAACTTTGTTCGTTTTAATTATACACAAGAATAAAATGGGACAATGTATAAAATATATAATTGACAGTTGTGAAAAGAGATCATTTTATTGTATCTTTGGTGTCATGTGATGCGTACGCCGATGTTTTCATAATTTATATAAAATTATAATGATTTTGAAAGAAAATTTTACCCATCCCAGAGACAGGTGAAAGTGCAAAAAAGTACTTTTCATTTAAGTTTGCTGAAAAATAACACAGCTTTCGTTGTGTACTTCTGTAACATGTGTATGTCTGTCTGTGGCATCACAGCTCTCAAACGTATTAACCGATTTAAGTGCGGTTTTTTAATTTGAAAAATGACTGACTTTGACTTTGACTTTGACAGTGTTCTCAGATATAATTTAAGAAAATCAATTGAGTCTTTCGAAGATCATCAGCTCTTTTCTAATTGTTAAGCGATTTTCAAGTCACCTAATATGCTATACAGCATTTCACTCTCTATCCCCTTATGCAAAATAATAGGTATTATATACTAAGCTATTATTTTATAGGAGGACTGATAACCATAGTCTCTATTCCACTCTATTCCTCCTATACTTCTGCTCATAATCATACAAATTGAATCAATTTTATTATTACAAAACAAATACAAAATAAAAGCTCTACTCATTTTAAAACACAATATTTCAGTAACGTAGTTATTAAAAGATCATTATAGAATTTAAACTGTCATATATTCACCCATTTCAGCCGGTCATTACAACTTCAAATATGTCCAATATTTGGATGGCTTGGCTATAGGCTGCGCCACCTGTCGTTATTTCCTGTAGCTATTTCCCATATGAGGTAATCAAAACTTCAAATCTGTTCCATTAATATTTTGAAAGTACGATTATTTATCTGAGTTAATTTAACCGAATGTTTGCTAGCTGAATTTTAGGAGTCTAATGACTTTCATAAAAGGACTTTCATTTTGTTAATTTGGTTCATTATTCCAAGTATGCGGTAGAAACTTCACGTTACGAAGACTACAAGAATTTTTAGAAGGAACAGGCACAAAAAGGTAAACAAGGAATTAACAAATACAGACAGGTCATCATCGTCATCCTTAACTCAACCATGGAACGTCCACTGCTGAAGACAGACTTCTCTTAATGACCCGCAGAAACTACACGTGACAAGAAAATGTTTTGAGTAGCTATCTTGGACTGTAAAGCAAACTGTTAGATCACTTAGGGTTAGATAGACAGACGACTAGATGAGGAGAGAAGAGAGTTGTTGAATGCAATCAGCCGCTGGGTGACTAGTTTTTGTGTTACGTATGTTTAAGTAGGTATATGGATGTTGTACGGCTTAGCTTACAATAAATCATTGTGTTAATAACTACCGGTTATTTCATTTGTCAGTCCAGTCTCAGTAAGGCGCATACAAAACGGCGACGACGAGGATGGCACAAACATGTCATTCTTATCATTACCAATTGGATTGATTTCATGTTTCAATCATGAACTTCAAGATTAAGAGACTTGTAAAAATCGATTGAAGCAATAGTTTATTACAACAGGAGTGAAACGGCATGCAATCCTGTGCTTTAAATCTAGCATTGGCAAAAGTTCTTGAAAAAAATTAGCTTCGTTGAATTAAATATTATTATGTTTTAAATAAGTTCAACTCTCTGGAAATGTAATATTTGCGCCTTGTACTAAGACTATTAGATATTGCCTAATTGAGAGGTTGTTACCCGAAGGTGGTGCCTGCGCTTTTGCGGGCAGGCGCTAGGAGGGTTCCGGATGTCTTAATAAAAGCTGTTCCCGAATCCCTTCTACTTAAGGCGCAGTACGGCACACCGTGCGGCTTTAGTCGGTTCGATTCCGACACACAGCCCCACCGAAAACCCCGATGATAATAATTAACTCTATCTGGTTATTTTTTTTTTTTAAATTACTTATATGATCTGTCTCAGTCTCTTTTTCTAGCCCACGTCTTCTAGATAAACACCAAACTGTGTTAACTTCCTTCTAAATAAATCTTTATAGTTCATCAAAAAGTTAAAGGTATTATATATTATGCCCTATCACCCCTATAACCACATACTGGCACATTAGTTTTACTATTTCTCATGTGATTTTCTGCCAAAATTTCTTTCTCAATAATATGGCTTTGAAGGCGTAAACTCCAATAAATCAATATCCTTGTCTAATTAAAAGGTAACAACTGTATGTAGCCGACGAAGCATCCATATTGATATATGGGTTCCTATTTTGTTATCTTCGTGACCCGTTTATCCGGTGAACTTTGGGATGCCATTTTTTTCCTTTATAAATACTTTATAAATGTTTGGAATATTCGGAAATCGAAAATATAGAATAGGTAAACATCAGGCGAACTATTATCATTGATCGCGTATTTTAGCTACGGAAATAATTTCTAATTTCACGTGATTATTTACTTTTTTGTTAATTTGGTTGCGAATTAAAAAATCAATTAAAGAACTCATTTAGAGAAATGTGAATAGGTAACAAATGAATTAAGCCTAGTAATTAAGACGTATACCTAATAATAAAACGAATAAATGTATTAATACGTGCAGAATTCTTTGTACCCCTTTTTATGGAAGTATCGCGCACGAAGGAATATGATATTTGGAAGAAGACAGCTAAAAAAACTACACTGGTCCAGTATATATCTCAACTATACAATGACAATTCAGGTTTTTATTTATTTAATAAATAAAAAATAAAATAAAATCAATGAAATAAAAACAACATATTCAAAAATTTGTAAATTATGATTGAAATTGGTCCACGAGGCGGTCTCTAGTTAGTATGAATATAGAATATAGAACTTACATTAGCAAGAAGAAATTTAGTACGTGCATTAACTGTCTTATATGTATATATTTCTATCTTTATATATAAAAAATTGTGTCACGTGGTTTGTCCGCGACAACAAATGAACCGATTTTAATAAATTTTGCTCACTGTGTGCAGTTTTGTTTAACTTGAGAGATAGTACAACATTTTATCACAATTTATAGTCACAATTTTTTTTATTGAAAATTATTTGGTCACAGCAATACGTGGCCGCTTAGCTAGTGCTATATTAAATATAAATATATTACTGATTTTTTGCACGGTACACCAGATAGAGAATACACACTCGTATCAGGCATACCTACACGCCCATTCGAGAACGAACTAATTCCATTGTAGGAAGGAAGGAAGTAAGTAGGAAGACATCTGTTCCTATCCACTATCACTGTGTTTCTAATCTAACCTGAAAGTAATTTCTTTAGGGTGCATATTTTCTGCAAGAGAAGCATCTGTATCAATTCCTAATACATGATATGTTCTTCTATTATGATTGTTGCAACAGATCACCGGTTATATATATGAGCCAGTGTGTGTTTATAAAAACTAATATTATGCGAGATCATGAACCTTGTATAAAAATGGGAACATGCATATCGACGCTTTATTCGAGCTTAACACCTGCATTACACCAACCGCACACTACACACCCGCACACACACATACCTACACACACACACTTGCACGCGCGTACAATATACTCCCAGTAAATTTAGCAGGAGAGGTGGGCAATGAAAGGAATAGGATATTGCTTTTAAGGTTGGATTGGGGAGTGTAAGCAATAGCTCAGTAAGGTCAAGGTCGCATACCTGTAACTCGAAGTGATTTTTAATTTTTTTGAATAGATGGCAAACGAGCAGCCATATCACCTGATGGTAAGTGGTAAGTGACAGTTACAACTCAAGAGTCACTAGTGCGTTGCCGGCCTTTTCATAAAAATCGTATCGGTCCAGAAATCAGAAATATCGCAAGTGACAATTTGTTCCAGAGATTGGTTGCCACGAAGTCCGAGCCCTCTAAATTATTATATTACCTTAAACGAGCAATTCTTGTATGTATGTATTTATTTATGTATGTATTTATATTTCGGGTATCTTGGAAACGGCTCTAACGATTATAATGAAATTTTGTATACAGACAAAGATTTGTTTTTTAAGTTCAACTGCGTAGGTGTATTTCCTGTAAAAACGCAATTTTACAAAATAAATACGATTTCACAAAAACCTATTTGAATACCGTGGTCAGGTATTTGTGTTATTCTGTTGTATAATCACTGTTCTTCTTATGGAATGATGATTCAGTAATAGAAGAGGAATATTTTGACAGTTGCTTCTTCAGATTTATATATTTTTGTTATTTTTCCTTGTCTTACTTCTCCATCCTCCGGGCCTTTTCCCAACTAAGTTGGGGTCGACCTTCAATCTAACTCCGAAACGGCCGAACTTCGATATTTTACGTGAAGCGACTGCCAGCAGACCTACACAACCCAAGTACTAGGCGATATCGAAGTTCTGTAGTTACACCAGGTTGTCAAAATTTTTGTTTAGGGCTCCAACTACACGTTACGTATGCCATAGATATTTGTTTGGCAACCGGGACCTACGGATTAACGTACTTCCCGAGGTCCGTATGGGTCTCAATGAGTTAGAATGGTCAGCCATTCTAAGACTGACATGGCTAGTATTACTTAACCTTGTTACTTCCTCAGTTACCACTTAGCCACGAGCCCCTACTTGCACTATCTAATATTATAAATGTGACCTTGTGTGTTTGTTTCGGCTCTGACAAGCTTAACAATTCAACCAATCACCATGATATACACTTTGTCAAGCGAAATACACACCAAACTGACATAATTCTTTTCATATCGGCCGCCGGGTTGTGTCGGCGGGCTGTGTCGGCGGGTTGTGTCGGCGGGTCGGCGGGTTTGGTGTGTATTGGGCTTCAGGGGTACAGAAAATACTCAGGGGTACAGATACCCAGGGGTACAGTGACGCAATGGTTGCATTGTTTTCCATGAGTGAGTGAGGTAACCGGAGGCCATAACCCTTCCCCCTCCCCTCCTTCGGTCTCTACCTCCCTCACTCCCACCTTAAAAGCCGGCAACGCACTTGTGACTCTTGAATAGCAAGCAAAGTCACTGGCAAAAGCTAGTCATTGATAAACTGACTTTTCCATTCGTTTTATACTCGTATAATATTCAGATGACATAAAAGTTTCTTTAACTCACAGCACACTGTATTAATTATTATTCAGATTATACTTAAAACTTAACTTATTAACTCGCAATAATGATGTAAGAGAGCTACTTTAATTAATTATTAAACCTTCAGAAAGTGCGTTATAAGCATTATGTTCAGAGTTTTTAATGGTGAAAATTTCTCTTTAAGTTCCTCGGCAGCGATAACTTTGAAAGAGCTGTTTTTACCATTATCAAAGAGATTTTACAATTTATAAAACGCATTTCTACGCATGAGAGAGATTTTCACATCAGTGTAAGAGCATTGTAAGGAATTTTATCGTCTCCTAGATTCACACGTTTTACTTCCAGGAAATTAGTAATACCACACATTTTCTTTCAAAGAAATAGCATTTTGCGTGAAAATATCACTGTGTTAAAACACAGAAAAGGTTTTATGTTTTATATAAAACCGTAAAATTTAATTTAATTTCATTTAAACAATATTTTAACATAACATTTCCTTCGCATGGAGGGGTTCCCATTGTGCCACAGAATACCTTATTGTGGCTTATGTATAAAAAACTAGCAATCCCCGCAGTTTCACCTGCGTTTATGGTCACTGCTCCGCTCCTATGGGTCGTAGCGTGATGTTAAGCCTTCCTCGATAAACGGACCATCCAACACTAAAATAATTTTTCAATTCGAACCAGTAGTTTCTGAGATTAACGCCTTCAAACAAAACCAATAAATATATATAATATAGATAGGCATATGGTATTCCGGACTTTTTTGTAACAAGCACCAATATTTTTGTAGAGCATCGCATTTACGTATCACTAACCATTACGCCAGCGCACGCGAGTAAAGAAGTTCGGAAGCGCTTTTTCTTTAAACATGCTGAACAAAAATTTAAGGCTAGCTGAGAGGTCAAGCCGAACGCTAGATAGCCTATACTATTAATTATAAATCTCCGAAGGTTAGTGCGTTTTAAAAAACAAACAAAAAAACTCTTCAGGCATAATTATGTATTATTATAATATAATATATTAGTATAGATTGAACACACCCCCACAAAACAACACCGTTTTCCCAAGTAGCTTGACATGCTATAACTTTATGTTGCTTGCCAAGTTTTTTTTAATAAAATACGTAGTTACGGTACGTAAAATACGTAGGTACGTAAAACATACATAAAATACCTACGAACACGGTAACGAAACAAGTTTAGTTTAAACGATTTTCATAAATCGTTTACACTGAATATGTCTTGATTATTCATTTGTCTTGATCATCTCTGCGTTAGAACTAAGAACAGGCTCTCAAATAGAAAATTGAAAACTTACATCAACAGCTAATCTATAATTTATAAAATCACTTAGCCCTTGACTATAAAAACGTTATCTGACCCTGATCCAGTTTCCCGATTCTTGGCCCCGATTAATGAAAGGACCCGAATTTACCAACTCTAATCCGTTTAGCACCTCAAGTTTGTGCCCAAAATTATACCAAACTTTAGATCTCTGGTGTCGAATAAATTCTCAACTGATTATACCTATTTATTAAGCACGATAAGCAGGTTAGGTCTTGCTGTTCCGAAGTAACAGTATTTGCTTACTAATGAAATGTAAATCTTAGTTTGATTGAAGATTTGTTAATAGAAGCTGGTTACAAGTAATTTTGTGTAAATATAGAGGCACCTATTAAATAATGTCTTGTCGGTTTCGTGGCTTACCTTGGCGCTTATAATTGCATGCGATCGTAAGGTTTTGGGTTTCACTTACCAGGTTGTGCAAACTGTTATCGGAAAATCTGTTATGTCTCTGGATTTTGCCTTTATTATGTGGGACCAAATACATATCTAGCGGAATGTGGACGTAATACGCTTCTGTTTATTTACCTCTGTAGAGCAACGGGTGGTTTTTTCCTTCCAACACAGAGACCCTCCATTTTGATTCCAATTCTCCGACCAGGAGAGGAGATCATGCCTGGCGCACCACCGCCCGCAGGTTCATGTTATGAAGCTGCATATAATATAGTTATCCGTATGAGAACTCAATAGAGAGATCAATATTTAATATGTTTTTGCTTCATGTGGAAGTCGCCACATCACTCTCCTTCAAGACCGAAGGATGTACAATGTGCTGTCTTGGCGCTAATAAGGTCGTAAGAGTAGCCAGGCTGGAGCGGTCACTGCCGGCTGCTGCCGCTGTTGAGGCCACGGATGCTGGTTGGCTGAGTGGCAATGATTATGCTGCTGATCTGATTCTTGAAAACTGCTTCCAATTACTACTGTTGAGGAACTGATTATAACTTTCCGAAAAATTACGATAAATATTAAACTATAAACTGTTTCAAAATAAAGACCTCCATTTAACCCAAAACCCACACACCTATCAAGCTTATCCTACGTTCCACATTTGTTTCCAAACGCAAAATAAAACCGGTAACATAGACTTCAGCCAACAAAAATAACCAAAGATTTCGCGTCGTCCGACTCAATGTGACACAACTTCGTCTCTGTCAATTACAATTACTAGCCGGTATACAACGAAATATATAAAATTTAACATGTAGCTAATCCAGTTAGAATTAGAGATTGCCTTGGGGCACGCGAAATTTTTACGGTTGAGTACTTAAGAAGGGGGAAGGGAAAAGCATAATGATGCAAGCTTGCAATATATATTTCCAATTTAAAAATTGGATGTTTTTTTTTATTTAGATCATGAAATTACTTCTTGTTGTAAGAGATAATGATAATGACGTGATGAGAATTTTATCTACTTCTATAGTGCACGTTTCTAACTGTATAATGTAATTAAAGTAAATTTTGGACATTTAATAGTATGACCGTCTAGAACGCAAATTTAAAAACCTTTATCGTTAAAGAAAATAAGCCGTTAAGAAGTCCACATAATATTTTTTTCAACCATCTATTTGGCTTTAAGTATTCAAACGAAAAGGTACTTTCAAACGAATTCCAATAAAGTATGACCTCTTTTATTTACAATAGGCTATATTGGAATATCTTTAGTGAATGTGTTGATATCACAAAGCATACTCATTACCGTACCGATTTACATAGGTTTCAACGCGCATTCTGATTTAATAAGAAAGATATGTAGATAAAACTAAAAGTATCCATAAAATCTCACTTTATTGAGTTGCTAATGTTAAAATTACAGCTTTCATATTTCACAGGAATATTAATATTTAGGTTGACATTTTACCATAGAACGTTATACGCTTCAACTGCACGTAGAAATTATTAAGCCTAAGGTGGATCCTTAGGCTTAATAATGCGGCGTCCAATTTAATTGTCTTCGTGGCCATCCTGCTACATTTTTTGTGTATCGATCATCGATAGTTTGGATCCCACAAACAACTTATTTCAAAAAGATAACCTCTTTGCCCATTCTGACCAAGAAACATATAATTAATTAAATAACAAGTTTGAGACATTGACATCACGTAAGTCACATGAAGTGGTCGCCGAGATCCTGCGACTTAAACCAGTTGGATTATTTTCTAAATTTCTATTCTATGCTATGTTCCATAAAATCCACAAACAATTGCCACACTAAAAACGAACATAACTCGCGTTCTTTATGATTTTATACTGTACAAATGTAATGGTATTGTCCAAAATCATTATGACATGACACATAACCTACAAAAGAGCAGTGGTATATCATCAGAATTATCTAAAACAGACCTATAATGTCCTATTTGAGTGCTTTTTATAAAGAAAACCTGTACTGTACTGTACCTAAACTAATATATTTTCTTGGTTCTTAAGGAAAAGTCCAATAACAGATTTTAAGTGAAGGTTTACCTACCCCGTTAACATTTAAGTGAGTACTTCCTACAAAATTTATCATCATTCATATAGATTTTATGGATACAAATTCTATTTAGTGTTCCTTCATAAAACGGCATTTGAAGATACAAACAAATATTCGAAACCAAAATATGTACTTTAAAGCAGCGTCCGCACGAAGTTCACTAATTCGGTTTAGAAGTTGTTGATGGATGAGTGTTAGCTGATACTTTTGCTTCTGCGCCTTTGCTCAGCTCTTCGACTTTAACTCGATATTTGTCGTAAATTCTGCGATCTATATTTATTTATACTTTTTTTTTTTTTATTTTTATTATTTATACTTTAGAAAAAAGGATCGGTAGATAAAAATTCTTTAATATAGTAATACATTTATTTATCATCACAACAGTATTCTTAGTAGCTAACTAACTTTTTAAACTTCACCTGAAATATCTATGACAAAAAATATGCACCTATTTTATCCTTTTTAAAGTTGATTTATAACTTTGAATAACTGGTATTTTTAAAATCCCTGGTTTTCTTTAGGTTTTTTACCAATACCCCTTGTAGTATATAATACCCCCATTTCCCATTACCCGAGTAAGTAATACCCCCGTATTACTTACTCGTTTTTCAACAGATTTCATAGATAAACAAATAAAATTCCTTTTTGTTTTGACGGCCAACCACCCTATCTTATGTAAACCTCTGTAATATTTAATCACTAGTAAAACCAACCCCCAATTAACAAATACTGGCTTTGGCCGAACAGTAGCCCTTTGTTTTTTTAGGATGTAAAATTCATGTTATCATTAACTTTAATTACTTATTTAGGACGCGACGTGTTTCAATGTTGGCAACTTTTGTAGTGTGAGCCCTATCAAACTTCTGCTTCATCATTTCGGATTTACAAAGTATCTGTTGATGACAGTATATTTCAAAATAAACAAGTGACTCTTATTCTAAAGGTAGAAAGTCTATATTTAAACGAAAGCAATATTTGAACATGTTACTTAGTTTGTTGTTGTAACGCCTGCTGAAATTGAATTAAATTTTCGGCGTGCTAAATATTGGAAGCTTGAATTATTTGTCAAGATCGTATATTCTAAATAGAGTGCCTTATTGGTTCCGTATTAAATTTTGTGCTTATACATATTTGAATGCAATCGCAAACTTATTGGTCAATTAACAGGTTCACAAACATTTTATTGTTTTTTTTCTGTGTGGAACGTTCCCGTTAGATGGCAATACCCTCAATCCATGTAACGTAGTTATAAAAATGTAGCGAGCAAAGGTTAATAAAAATCTGCCTACTGTTGCCGTATTCGGAAGCGAGGATAGTGTATTTATAGTGGTAATGAGATCAGTGTAATAATAGGGTTGTTTTAAAGGATGACGGTATGTATTCGCAACATTAGAATGAGACAATTGAACAATGTTCTAAGGCTACCCTTTTATAATTAAATACTTTTTTGAGATCTGTTACTCCAATAACTAATGGCGAAACACTCAGAGAAGCAACCCTGCGTCGTCAACCAATCTTCGACTTAATTATTCCATGATGGGTTAGTGTCGAAATGTTGAAAAAAGACTTTACGTTTCTTGGCAAACTCTTTATATTGAAAAACTGAAGTTACAAAAAATGTTTCACTATCCGCACTACACACACGCACTACACGGCCAATTTTTGGTTTTTATTTGAATTTATTAGTTTTTGACACCTAAAGGTGCAATTTCATACTTATAGCTTTAGTTGTAATCCAGGAGGCATTTACGAGTTAACACCGGAATTATTGTTTGAAAATTTTTGCATAAAAATCTAATTTTAACAAAAAATGGTAGTTACGAGGTGTCACATCTAGACCGACGATCTAGCTAGAAATTCATATGTCTTAAATTTACCGGTTGAACGTGTTCGCAAAACTCATAAACACATGGAAACTTACATGTCTACGTAAGTTACCTGTTAAAAGAGACACCGAAATATTAATTCAGGTTTTAAAGACTTATACAATTAAATGTTTGTTTCTGCACTCTGTATTAAATATTTTGCAAATATAATTTTCAAATGTAATATACTTATTGTAGTGTATGGTAGTGCCAACACATTTAAAGTAGTATTTACATAAGTAGTAAACAAATACAGAATGATTGTTTTTAAGAATGTTTAGTTTATTGCAAACTGAAATGTGTTCAGAAATCTGACCTTGTATTTTCCCCAATTACATACACATACATAAATATATTATGTAAAATCTCCATCTTCCGCCCTACTGCATTTTCCTTAATATCAATTCCTTCCGTATTTACCATATGGTAATAAGTATATTATGTAGGAAGCACACTTGAGTAGCTAAGCTAGCGTTTTCTTGATTATCTACTATTAAGTATTAACATTTTCAATAAATAAAATGAAATTGAAAATTCGGTGTACCATTAAATGTGGACCACATACTCCACAGATTGATTGTGATAGCTATTGTCATCATTGAGTGTGTTACTAAATGGTCATTGAAAAAATGGAAAATGATGGAAAACCTCGGTCTCCGTCATGGAGCATTGAGTGGAGGGCTGCTTTCATACACGCTGACGCAGGATCTCTTAGTGCACGACTGCTTTGGGAAGTACCGGTATCGCATTGGACGTGGAAATGCAACTGGGACTGTAAAGTGAAAGAATGTATGTGACTTCAAATAAGTTAAATCTGGAATTCAGCCAGACAACCATGGAAAAATTCTCAACTAAAAACTGATGTTTCCGTATCTTTTTTTATTATACCGTTTTTTTTTTATTATAGGGGCAAACGAGCAGGCGGGTCATCTGATGGTAAGTGACTACCGAAGCCCATGGACACCTGCGACTCAAGAGTCACAAGTGCTTTGCCGGCTTTTGAGATAGGAGTACGTACTTTTCTTGAAGGTTTGAAGGATTCAATCACGCTGGTACGTTAATGTTGCCTGCCATCAGAAGTTGAAGTAAAACAAAAAATATATACTTTCGCCAATCGCTATCGATGCGCACTGCACAATGCTGTGTTGATGATGTAGTTTTGTGTTATAATCATGATTTTACATTTTACTGAAATTTTCTAGAAGTTAACAAAAATATTAAATAAAATATCACTTTTCACAGTATGTATTAAAACATAACGCGTCAATAAAACCAAAAATAAAACTGCACAATAATTTGAAGAATAGAAATATTATGTTATAAATTTATTCATAGAGTTCTGTTTATAAAAGCAGATGCATCCGAAATCGTGGCTTTACGAGCAAGTATAACGTGTGCCGTCAATTTCGGTTTATGACGTCGCGCATCGCCGCGGAGGGTGGCTAGCGGAGCGGTGAGAAGGTTGAGCTGCATTGGTAGCGATTTTCGAAAGTATTTATTTCACTTCGACTTCTGACGACAGGCAACATTAACGTAACAGCGCGATTAGATCCTCGGATATGAAGTTATAGTTAAGAATTTTTCCGTGCTGAGTGAATCCCAGATTTAAATTATTCGAAGTACTTATGAACTTAATCAGTTCAAGTTTTTGTTTTTTTTTTTAGAAAAGAATACTAGAAAAAAAAATTTTTGTTGACAATGGGTCCTTGGTTTCTATAATTTCCCCCTAATGGCAGAAGGTACAGAAAAGAAACTGCAATGGAGTGTACGGCGTAAAAGGTCCCATAACTATCAGTTAAGCTAAGTGAATTAGCCTAGTAAACATAGCCACGTAAATTTTAATGTGACTCATAAAAAGTTATATTTCTATAAATATTCTTATTAAAAAAGGTGAGCTATATACGGTTTTATTTAGATGCTTAAATTAGGTATATAATACTTTTTACACTAAGACTTTCCAAAGTTCACCAATCTTGAACAACCCTTTTAAATACACGCTTACAAAGTAACCCTACATTTAAAACCACCATACCTTTTTATACAATTGCCTTCTATACGTATGTAAGTATAAGGCTTTTTAACATTATTATAGACGTAAAGGTCACGTGAAGTGAAGTTTTGTACCTTTGCCAAAATGAAGTACGTCAATGGTTTCCGGGACACAATAGAAATGTCAATGCTAATGAATTCTACGCGGGCATACCCTCTCCTCGCCGATATCTAAAGTAATTACTTAAATAAATGTTTAAGATAAGCTAAAATATACGTAATTACCTAAAATTGTTCCGACGGCTAGGTCGAAGCTGATTTCAGTATTGATTTCAATTAACGCCTGCCTCATTTCAGTGAATCTAGTTCAATTTTCCGGGTTGTCACAATTTTTGGAAATTCCTAAGAGAATAACGGAGTCGGGAATCCTGCCCAGTGGCTAGGTTCATCTTCTATTACACGATACCAATCAAATACAGCTGACTAATATGGGTGTAAAATAGAAACACATGCTCTGCCTACAACCGTTAGTCTGAAATAGTTTACTCCTTTGAAAACTGGAAACTAAATCATAAGAAGGAAAAAATGTGATATTTTTATTTAGTTTCCAGTATAAAAAAAATTTCGCCGGCAAAATATGCGTGTTAATTATCTTATCCATATAGTTTTTCATCACTTATATATTTCAGTACAGTGCCAAATATGAATGTGACAGTATCCTTCACATCTAGACAGTTTCGATTGAATTTAATAAAGTGATGCCAGCAGCTGTCTCTAATTCATCTGTAGACAGACAATCCAATTTAGATTTACATTTTATTTCGAAAAGATAAAATTAAAGTGGTTAAAATGCATGCCAATATCTGAAGGCATTGTCGCCGACAATTTTGTAGTTGAAATAATGACGTGTTGATGAGAACAGCACGTCAGCTTTGGATATTGATTAGTGAAATCTATACTAATACTATTAGAGCTGAAGAGTTTGTGTTCACTAATCTCAGGAACTACGTGTTCGAATTGAAAACAGTATTTTAGTGTTGGATATCCTATTAATCGAGGAAGGCTATAGGCTAGAAGCCATCACGATACGACCAATAAGAGCTGAGTATCGATGAAAAATGATGCAAAAACGGGGAAAATTTACAAATACAGACGAAGTTGCGCGGGTCAGTTAGTATATAATATACTAGCTGTTGCTCATGACTTCGTTCGGAAGTTCGTTGGAAATTCAAATTTACTCCATGGGAACCGATTTTCTGCTCAATTTTCAAAATTTTTCATTCCGTAAAAACCTTGTACAAAGCATGACCAAGTAAAATAGGCATTCATTTATAAATAAATTAGGATAAAGAAAAAGGCGTAAAAAGTTCTTCAATCTATAAGTATTTCCAGTCAGTTACTTGAAAGTGCTCAAATTGATAGCTAATTGATGTTCCGAAGTGTCGTTTTCCAAGTCATTGGCTTCTAATGCTACTAAAAATAAATGTTTTTCAAACAGCTACTAATTTAAAATATTGTTCATAAGTTACAAGTAAAACCTTATTCAAAGTGTAATAAAACATTCGAGTAAAACATAATGCTCAATCTGGTTAACGAATAGATGGGCATAGTAACTAATGAATAATATTTTACTAACATAAACGCTTTTAGCTACAAAAAAAGCACCACTATAGAAAGACCCTTTACATTGATATCCCCATTGAAATTAATTAAGAATAAACGTACTAAGCTTGATTTGCGAGATCATTTTGTCTGGTTTCTTTTTAGGTCATTGTCCTCTGTGTTTGGCAAATCCGGACTCCTATATGATCTGATTACAGTAATACATTCGCTTTGATTTACAAAGAAGCCTTATAGATTTTAAGTAGCATTTGCCTTTATATTTGTAGGAATTGTGCAAGGAGATAAAACTAAAGTAGAACACTCTTTGCTATCAATTCAAACACGCTCCAGCACACAGACTAAGTTTTATTACGTTTGTATTTCAATATATTCTGTATTTTTGACCGGCGGCGTTTCGATCTAGTTTCACGACGACCCAAATGTGTCTTTGTATTATGTCTGGAAAGGTCAGTTTTTGCTATATAGGAATTTGTTTTAGAACCTTTTAGAATCACGGTATTCACCACGGAATTCATCACGGAAAACACAAATTCTAAACATACTAAATTTTGTGACTCTTAAATCTGCCTTTGGCTAATCCAAGTGCATAAGGTTTTCTGTTCATAGCTCCTTTTAACTAACAGTAATTCTGTGTCATGTGTAGATGGATGGAGAACAGAATTCAGCGAAGAGATTAGTTCGTAACATTCTCAAAAGTCTGTTGAATATGCCAATCCACGTTAGGCCAGCGTGATGGACAATGGCTACCTACTTTAAACTTACATTTCTCATGAGAAGATGCTCATTGCTCAGAGCTTGTATTGATATCGAATAGGAAATATAAACTAGTCTAGTTACTAAGTACGAAATTACAAATTAAATTTCTACTACTGACTCTTTTGGCTACGTCAGCAATAAATACTAAATAAAACATATCTGTGAAGAAAGAAATAACTAAAAGACTAGTTCTCAAACTCAATCTAGACTGAGGTCAGGTGATATAAACAAACTGTCGTATGTTGAGTGAGTTGTTGACGTGGCGTGTTGATGTATCATAGACCACGTTTAAGAAATAGGTTAAAAGTAATTATACGCAATTTTTTGATTTACTGTCTATCATACATAGGCATGAACCTATAACACAAGCATATATATATTAACGATGGTTGTACAAAATGTCCCACAAAAAGGATGACTCTCAGCATTTACTGCGATAGGTGTGGCCCACCCCAGCACTGATTTTCAGTGCCCACCATAGCGCCACCGTAGAAGAAACAGGTTTTGGTGTTAATGTGTTAAACAAAATTGATTTAATAAATTTGGACCAAATCAATCAGGATATAAGTAAATTTTATTATATTTTAATTTACGTAATGCCTTATTAAGGCCTTTTTAACAGACAAACTAAGCATTCTAGATGCTGTCCGTGAAGCGCTCTAAAAAATTAAATTAAGAATTGGAAGCAACGGTAGGCTTTTTTTCTTGTCGCATAAGACTGTGTTCAGATGACGGGTAATGGTCGCGCGTCGCACGAGCGATTGGTATTTATACAGTGTTAATACGGCAAGCGTTTCTCAGGCGTCAAACGCGCGTTGCCGCATTTCAATTTCAGTTCTGTTTTCGTTGAAAAAAGTGGGTATAAACCGAAAATTTAAACAGATTTTTATTTCTGTATCAATTAGGGTTCACTTCTTGTATTTTCACGGAAGAAGTTTCTAAGAACTTATGTTAAGTAAAAAATGATATATGGATAGCGCGCTCATGTAAATGAATGTACGGCAAACCAATGACCTCAAAGCGCGTGTCGAATCAAAACGCCAACGACTTGAATAAGCGTATTGTTGTTGACGCACGTCATCTGAACGTGGCCCTTAGAATCCAGCTATACGCAATACTTATAACAGATTTTTAAACACAGTTATGACCTTAATGTCAAAGCTAGTATAGTTATAGGTTAGTTAATGGAATATTACCTATGTGGAATATTTTTAATTGGAATCGCTTGAAAAGCTTATAAAACAAACAAAAATAGTTTGTGATTCAGAAACGGGTCGTTTCAATGTCCGTTTACTGACAAATCTTATGTGCTGCGTATGCCTCTGAGCTGAGGGCTGTATGTGGGCCCTACTGCAGCTTTGAATCTTAGTAAAATAGCAAGGTTTGCCTGAAACATACGTACGGTACGTGAATATGATCGTATGCCTCAATCCACACGTCAAAACGATGCATATACAGAATGTTACAGAAAGGTGTAGTCCAATTTTAGGAGCTTTATGTGATAGCCACAATCGGTACGTGAGACAGTTCTGCAGTAGTCACACAGGTTTTTTATTTTTTTTAAATCAACTCCCGCATTAGAAATTACTCCTGTGTCGCGGGGGACTTTTCAAACATACAAACAACAGACACAAAGAACACCCAGGCTCAGGTGGGAATCCAAGCCACGACCTGTAGCATAGCAGTCAGGGTTACTAACCACTAGGCCAACAAGCCAGTATCGTTTGCAACAGTAAATTATAGTTTCTAAAAACTCAAAAAGTACGCAAGGTATAATAGTGAACTGCAATAGAAAGTAAAAAGTATTCCACATTTCACCTCCTGGCTCCATCGTCACTAAACCCAATTTGTTGCACTCGTCAAAACGAATCATATGAGCTCTCACTCGAAGGGTCTACTAGTAGCCACTGAAGAGTTAAACTATCCATCTCCTGACTCGATCATCAGATCAGATCCCAGATGTCAAATTATAGTATTGTCATCCAAACTATGTAGTTTGGATACATATTACATACTTGCAGCGCCTCGCGGTTTCACCGGCGTAAGTCCCGATCCCGTGGAAATGTCGGGATAAAAAGTAGCCTATGCGTTAATCCAGGTCTCCAGATTTCTACATACTAAGTTTCATCGCAATCGGTCCAGTAGTGTTTGTGTGAAATCATTACAAACATACACACAAATGTTTCCTCTTTGTAATATTAGTTTAGTCAAGCTTCCATTTTGATACGACAAATAGAAGTAGGTTAAAATGAACTTCCAAAATTTGTTTACATTGTTACAAATGAGACTTTATGACTGGCCTGTTGGTCTAGCGGTTAGTGAAATATTGACCCTGACTGCTAAGCCAGAGGTGGTGGGTTCGATTCCCACCCAGGACAACCCAGGACTGGTGTGATGAGCAGGATCATTTGCTCTGTGTCTGGGTGTAATTTATCTATAATATGTATGTATTTAGAAATATATAAGTATGTTTATCAGCAGTCTGGTTACCATAGTACAGGCTCTGCCTAGTTTGGGATCAGATGGCCGTGTGTGAGATGTGTGGAGTTATTATTTAAAAAAAGTGGTAAAAAGGTATTCTAATATATTTTTAGGTCTGCACATAACAAGACAGGCATTTAAAAATATTCCATATTGGTAATATTTCATTAATACAAAACAAATAAATTAACCCAAAAAAAACAAGGTCGTACAACAACAGAGATAATTCACTCTTTATAGATATGTCACATGAAATATTTTAGAAACATAAAACAAATAACTTTAAAACACTCACTATAGGATGATAATCCAGCAAACTAATAACACATTTTTTTACCAACTCATCGCACCCTTTTACGAATAAACTACCCGTGTAATAATAACAAATGAAATTTCTAACAACGTTTCAGTTTTAATGAAGGCCTATAGGGTGCTATTACGCGGTCACGTGAACATCAATCATTTCCTAAATTTTAATAATGAAACGCTTTATTTACAACATTTATATAACACAGGTATTCATTTGCCATTGGTTTTTCATTTTGTGTATTAGCGAAATATTGCACAGTCGAAGAAAACGGCAAGAGATGGCTGCATGCTCGATGTCGTCATGCACGGTGTTCAGAAAGCATACTGTAATGCTTCACAATGAAATATCAGATTAGAATGGATTGGTCCGTCATGCTCCAGGTATTATTTTAATTTTTAGCGAACATTTCTTAGTACACGTTGAGACAAAGCGTTCTGTTATCTTTCCTACTACTTATTTTTGTACATCCTCTCTGCACGAAATCTCCATCAGATATAGACCAAAGAACTCAGGCCTGGATTGCAAATTGTGATTGTCACTTCTACAACGTCAATTGAACCATGTGATGTGTGACACGTGGCATCGTCTTGTTGAAACAATGTTCTTGTATTAAAATCATGAAACTGTTAAAAAATAAAACTTAAAGTTTGCTTTGTTTTCCATCTATCTATTTATCTCTATCTATTGTAAAAGTTTAGTTAGTGCCAGACTCTTGAAATCTACAGCGAAGTAAGTTCCGATTGTTCTTTTGGTAGACATCGCGGACCAAACAATGACCTTTAGGATTATAAAGCGATCGCTCATGTTTCTATTCAGGGTTTTCGATTAACCAATAACGACAATTTTATTTGTTTATACGTCTGTTTTAACGGAAATTATGATAAATCATTGATGTTGATAAAGTTACCATGTAAAATTACACAGTTGTTTTTATCAGTCTATCTCGTTTAAATCACACAAACTTGCAATAAAGATATTATGATTGTTCTGGTAATAAGCGCTGGTACAGAACGCACACTGATAATAAACGCCGAACGGCTTCCTTGCCACTAAATTTCCACAAACTGAGCCATTTAGAATTGCACAATCCATGCCCTACCGAATCCGTCTTTCAGTAGTTTAACCGATAAATAGCACCTCGCCCTTTCTGGATACCTTGTGGATTTAAAAGTACATGATCAAGGCGTCAACAAATACTAATAATATTGAGTTCCGAGATACAAATAACAATTTTTTGTTATTTACCCCTCCAACGTGTGACTTACAGTAAAAAACTATAATAGGTACTTAAGCAATAAACGACTTTTGGAGCAAATGATGATACCAACACATTTACATAATTTCTTTTTTTTTGTCCGTATTGTAAAAACAGACAAAAAAAATTGTAGTATTTCTTTAGTTGCAAAAAATATTGTTGTTGTTATTACTATGCTTAAATGGTTACGGCTATTGTTTTATATGCCTACAAAAAATTTGCAAGTGAAAAATCAATAATAAAATATTACAATCTACATAAACTTTGTATTTGATTAGTTTTTATGACCGTGTCGCCGTATCAAGAGTACGTCCTCTCGATCAGTCTATCGACGCGTGAAGATGACTTTGATATAATTACTTCAGGCTTCGGTGGTGCGGTAATTAATTTCGTTACATTACTGATTCATTACTGTTTAGAACTGGATTAAACAGCATAATCCATTGCGTAATAAAAGTCAAGTGTAATTAGTTTTGTGGAATTTCACATGCGTTCGAAAGTTTTAGATTTTATACTTACTCATTTTGTTTTACATTAAAAAACTCATTGTACAACTTGAGAACTCACTAGTCTTGTAAATGAAGTTTTATTTTGGCGACTAAAAAGAGCCTATGTTCTTCTCCAAAGTCCCTTTAATATTGGTTTAGCGGTTTAGGCTTGAAAAGGTAACAAACAGACAGACAAAGTTGCTTCCGTATTTATAATATAAGTATAGATTATACATCAAGAATTTCGCGTTGAAAGACCTTGAAGTATCTGACCGCCAGCATCTTTAAACTTTACAAGCCTCATTGTCCCCTGCAACAGCTTTAAGTGCAGTGAAATTCTCTATTGCACTCACATTGCACCTGCGGTCATTGTCTCGTCGAAAAAGTCTCTTCATTGGACTAGAAAATAAAGTTTGAACTCTTGGGAACCACCGGCCCGAGAGTTGGGACTTTGGAACTTTTAGAAATATTTTGAACGAAATTAAAATAAGTTTTACAAATCTTAAACAGGAACAATGAAACAACCGTGGATAGGAAAAATGGAGTTTACGGTTAACCGGCCAGAGCGAAATTTCTTAAGTATTTTAGAAAACTGATATCCGGCGGACTACTACGGAGTATTATTGTTACTTTTATAATTTTGTTTGTTTGTTTTAATATTTTATTTATTTATCATCATACCTATTCAAAGTTCCCAATTGCCTTTGAACTAAAATTACTGATAATTTTATATAACAGAATAAATAATGATACTTGGACCTATAAAATGTAATTAAATTTTGTTATACATATCTACTTAAGAACATTTTTTTTTCCTGTAAGAGAATCTGCGGTCAGTCGACTTGGACTATAAGTAGGTGGGTTGCAGGAGATCGAGTTTTGGTGAGGTAGGACCGTTGCCCTAGCTCCCCCCATTAAATGAGTATTTGGCTGCAGTAGTGACTGAGATAGTAGGTTCGTATGTTCTGCCAAGCGGCTTTTGTTCTTGCTTGAATAGCGTTTCTCGCCTCTCCCAAGATCGTTGGTATTTCCAGGTATTCGTGGATTTCAGAGTTGCCGCTAAACCAGGTTGGTGACGACACAACCCTGAGAATATTGTTTTGGGCTCTCTGAAAAAAAAATATATTATTATTAAAACAGTCTCAATAACTATATCTGATAGTTTCTTTAATTCATAAATAAATTAAATAATGCAAGGGTATTTTATTGGTCAACAAAAAAAAATTTGATCTTATTTCTTGTAAAAATGAATACCATCACAAGCATCTTCAGTTTGCCTTTGGCATGTTATAGAATAGCAAGCGTCCATAAACAGACTATAGTTTAACAACACACGATTCATACAAACTCAAGAAACAAACAAAACCACCACCCATAAACTATTAAGCTCATCAAACCTGGTTGGAGGACCCTGACTTTATAAAGTAAGAAAATCGCGCCCCATTTCTTAGTGCAACTACATTCGAATAAAAAAACATAAGCAATGGCCCCAATTCTGTTACTTCACTCGCTAAATTAAAACTTACTAAATTTTCTTCATATAAGATGTAAACCTTGTACACTTCAAAACAAGGTCTTATTTCAAATTGAAACAAGTAGGTAACATATGTCGCTATCGAAATAAGCAATTTATTTGTCGACTAAAGTCTGATACGCTTAAATAAACTTTAATACCACGTAGCGAGAGCCGCTATCCGTTGAATGCCATCTCTTTTGCTCTGTGTTTTTAGTAAGCGTCTTCGTAGGTGTAGATTAATAACACGTCATCCTTGTTCGTTTTGAACAAGTTTTTATACGGCAATTATACAGCGTTTGAATAAATGGAGACACTCACTGCGTGGAAATAAAGTTGAGTATACGTTGACAGGTTTTAGTAAAATTTAGCGGCGCTGAGAAATAGATGCTAGTAACAAATATACCTTATTACGAAGAACACTACGTTGATTTCAAATGAAGAAATTAAATCAGGTTTTAGTTTAGTCGAGTGTACAATAGAATCGGCACCAATAAGAAATTATTGAATTTGGTTAACGTCTTTTTTTTGTGATAAAGGGCAAACCAGCAGACAACAACATTACACACAATTATGAATTTTATTGAGTTAGATTACAAATATCAATGTATTTATTAAAACACTCCATTGAATAAAGATCGCATTTCCTTGCGCCAGGCTCAATTTCTCGTAACACAACACATCTATCCCCAATATAGTTTTGAGAATTAAGCATTTTAAAGATGTGTTGTACTATGATGTGTTAAACTCTAAATTGAATCTGTTATTGTTACATCTTCATTATTACATTAAGTTCATAAAGTAAATAAACGCTATCTTTAGTGGTACTAACTTTAGTGGTATTTCGTGTTATGGTACCTATTCGTAATATTGTATAAATAGCCTTAAACGAAATCCGAATTAAATCGTGTGTAATATTAGCCGACGATAACGTTATGACGTGCGAGCTGAACGAGTTACCTTGTTAATTAGGCGCGGTGGTTCTGTTGAATTGCACACATAACTGGTCGTTACCACGCTACCTGCTTGCGTTTGATATTGATATAGCATGTTGTAGTTTAGTGTAGGATTGTGTGGATAAGGTAAATAGAACTGCTCTTGTAAAGTTATGTTGATAATTTTAAAAGAAATTACATAATTGCTGGGAGCCATATTAGAAATAAATATTTTATCTACATACGAGTAAAGCAAAATCAGTTAAGAACAATTTTCGACTGTTTCCCAACCACTTATTTAAATTAATTATTATTGTCAAATAGCTATTACCGAGTTTTAGTGATTTCAATAAAAAAAAAATATGTAGACAGTTTTTTTACAATTAATGTATGACAATAATAGCGTTATTTGATTATCTAATCGTTGCACATCGTCATCCTCCTCCGCGGCTTTTTCCCAACTAAGTTGGGGTCGGCTTTCAGGTTTTCAGGTTTTTCGGACTTTTTTGGGCTCCAACTACCATTAAAGAATGCCACAGATGTTCGTGTGGCAACCGGGACCGATGGCTTAATGTGCTCTCCGAGACACGGAGGGGTCTCAATGGGTTAATAGTGGTCACCCATCCTAAGACTGACCTGGCTAATATTACTTAACTTTGTAATGTGCTCGCCTACTCGGTTACCACTTAGTAACGAGCTACTCGTTGTACATAAGAAAGCTAATTCCAAATCGTTAGATACGCCTGAATAACAACTAAGGGTAAGGTCTTGTTATTAGTTAGTTTATATAAAATTATTAAGTAAAGGGTTTAATTTCTTTAGTAATTATTATGGTCAAAATTCAACCTTCGGGCGAACAGTAGTTTATCTAAAATTCGGTAACTATTTATTACACACCACATAACCAACTGAAAACAAATAAATAAACTTAGCACTGGTTTCAAGATGTCACGAAGCTCATATAAGATGAAATTGGTAAGAAACATTTTTGAAGTTTGAATAGATAATTTTAATTAATACAATAAAAATGATTAAATTATCACAATCCAAACTGCAATACATTTAAGAAAAATACAGTTTAAATTTCGTGTTTGTAAAATTAAAGCTGTTCAATTTACATAATTTTCTTTTGCAGGTTTTATGAGCACTTTAATTAAAAGTTTAAAATATCGTTATTAATATTTTCGAATCGCACAAGTTAATTTTGAAAGGATTCATTTAATTCTTGAAACCTAGACGGCGTTCTAAAGAGCATTTTTTGTGTATTAATTTACTGGGAAAGTACCTCTACGAATACAACATTATTTTAGCCATAAAACTAAAGCACCCCAAAGGGTTACCCATTGATAATACGTGTTAACAGAGAGATACGATGAGATACGGCGAGGGGCGGACAGCTAAGAAAACCTTTTAAAAATTACATAGTAGGGGCGGTTGGATTTGCTGTATCTGGCGGTCAAAACTAGTGAATACGGTCTGGAACAGACTTTGACTGGGCAACCCATAACCTAGACAGCTAATAGTCAGGCTAAGCGGAGCAGGTAAACTGTCTCTCAGCAAAGGGTTTTTGACATACTTATCAAGTATCTGGTATTGTAATCTTGGAGGGCACATGCTTGGTAAGGTAATTGTGAGTTTTTTAGTCCAACTCCAAACCTTTTCACATTATCATCATGGAAGATTTTAGGGTTGTTTCCAAGTTTATTACTCGTTGCTAATTAAAGGTTGTTAAAACCAATGTAGACTTTTTTTAAAAAAAATTATACTGGCTTGCTATGCGTAATGTGACTCTTTTTTAATAGAATATATTAACACTAAAGATCAAACTACCCTCGAATGCTATTTAACCTCTACTAACTACTACTACTATTTAACCTCTTAAAGCCCTTTTTTTACTTAAAATAAAATGTTTACTGTGTTCTTGATAGCTGATTACTTTATTACATTGAAGTATTGCAGTGTATGTAAATTGACAATCGAACGAATCATACAAACATTAAAAGTAATATTTGGACAGTTACAAAATAAAAAATATAGCCTTGTCATGTAGCGTCGAAAATTATATTAGCTTTCGAATCATTTAAACCCATAGACCTTTCAAGTTCATGACACACAAATCAATAAACGAAAATATCCAACCGGATCAAAGATTCTTAGAATTTCCAATATTCGATAAATTTTCTGGCAAATTCTCGGTCAAACAGAACCCCATCCTTCGAGCAATGTCGTGTTCACATTTTACCTAATTTGGCCCATTTGGTCCTTTTGTCTAAGTCCTTGGGGACAATCGGTACAAAGAATAGAAATGCGTAGATTAGCGTAGCAACATTGTTTCGCGTGTAATTAAGGTATTCTGTTATTTAGTGTCCAATATGTTTAATGTAAAAGGTAATTGAATTTATGCTTTAAATTTTGAACTCGATTTAGATTCATAACTTGTGCCACACAAGCTGCTCAAATCTATTTTTCAATTATTTTTTTTCAAGTACACATATCATGTGAACAAAATGCGGAGAGAAATAACCAAAAACGGTAACATATTTTGCTCAAAGACAACTGACTGACTCTCAGGGCCTTTAAAATCGGCAGCAAATCACGAGGCTTAAAGGATTTACACGAATTAAAATTTGCCCTGTATAATGAATATTTTACGCAGAGCCTCTAGATTTTAAGAAATAGGAGTTTTTCAGTTGGTTTTGTCGTTAGTGAAAAACTTAATTTTTAACAATGGTGCAAAACTTGTTACTTAATAATAATCTATAAAAAATTAAGTGGTAGTAATAGACAAGTGTCAATATTATACTAAAACAAAACTAAGAACTCATTCGGGAAAATATCACAAGAGTATTTTCGTTCATAATTATAAAATTTATAAAATAAGTTGTTTGTTTTTGCGTAACGTCTGCATTCTCGTCTGCATTGTTTTATGTATGTACTAGCACATTAAACTCTCGGTGGTAGCTTGCTGTTACCTATCAGTAGATACTTCATATTATTTTTTCTCTAGACCTACTAACTATTAGAACTCTACAGTCATGTAGGTACTATAAAATTAAGTTTACTGGGTTTAAAACCAAAAAACATGAACTTGAAGGCTTTAACCGCCAGGACGTGTCTCAAATCAAAACGACAATTAATCGAAAAGTAATATTTTAGATTTTTATTTTTATTCTATTGTAGCTTATTATTTTTATACCATATTTGATTCTTCGTACATCCTTCCCTATCCCTTGGGTTGGGCCTCCCTCCGAATAGAAATGTGTTGATTATTTACAAATAGCGCTATTTCGTGATTCGTTGCCAGGTATTGTCCGAAGCTCGTGATTGTTGGCTAGCTTTTGTACCTGTTTATAAGCGTTATTGATGAAGCTTTCAACTTTCATTTCCTCCTGAATATTAGAAGCGTTTCTGAGTAACTGAATTTAAGAGTAATGAAGTTAAAGCTACGATTTATGATTTATTCCATTTATAAGTTACGACTGAAGGTAAAGCTGATGATTCAATTTAATAGTATATTATTGTTGAAGATTCATTGACAGTATCTATAAAGCTTCTAAATATAAGTTTTCCAAAAACAAAACAGAGAGAAATGGAAACAAAGCTTTAATTTATATATAAAATCAAGAACATAAAACCGAGCACTTCGCGTCCTGCACGGAGTCTTAATAAGATTTGAATTGTTAGAAAAGCTCGATGGGAAACTTGAAATAAAATGATTATTACATTATTTAACAGATTTTCATAGATCTATATCAAGCTCATTTTTGTGATTATTAAAAGGGTAACACTATATGGCCAAACTTCGATATGGACATACGCGTTTCTTTTTTTTTATATTATAAGGGGCAAACGAGCAGACGGGTCACCTGATGGTAAGTGACTACCGTTGCCCATAGACACCTGCAACTCAAGAATCACAGGCGCGTTGCCGGCCTTTGAGATAGGAGTACGCTCTTTTCTTGAAGGTTTGAAGGTCGTATCGGTCCGGAAATACCGCAGGCGACAATTTGTTCCAGAGATCGGTTGTTCGAGGCAAAAAAAAACTGGAAAACCGCACAGTGGTGGATTGCCAATTATCCAGGTGATGGGGATGAAAGTTTTGTCGCGTTGAACGATGGCGAAACGTTGCGGCCGGTATAAGTCCGAATAATTCCTCGGAGCACTCCCCATGATACATGCGATAGAGAATGCAGAGTGAGGCTTCATCTCTACGCAACGCCAAGGGGTCAAGCCGATCTGAAACATCCTGGCAATCGATGATTCGAGTCGCTCTCCGTTGAATGCGGTCAAGAGAGAGAAGCTGGTTCTGGGGTGCTCCTGCATAGATATGAGAACAGTATTCAATATGCGGCCGAACCTGCACCTTATAAAGTTGTAGGCGGTGGGCCCGGGTAAAATACTGTCTCGATCTGTTGAGCACACCAAGCTTCTTAGAGGATAATTTGGCCTTACCCTCCAAGTGACCGCGGAACTGGACTTCGCTCGATATATCGACTTAAGGATTCCGATGCTGGCTGTGGCAGTCAGGGAAGTGCTCTCAAAGCGAGGTGATACGACAAACGGTATCTTTTTAGCGCAAACCTGTGTCTTCGTTGGGTTAAATTGGACTAGATTAAGTTGACCCCAATCGGAAACTCCTTGTAAAGAGGCTTCGATTTCAGACCCAAGTTTGGATCGACTCTCAGTGACGTTTTCCCGAGAAATGTTAGCGCGGCCGGTATACAAGTTTCATAATATAATCCTTTTATTTATTTATTAGATTAGCCAACAATTGCCACAATAAACATTACCATTATTAATATAACATAAACTAAGCATGTGTGAGTGTAACAATCACCACGTGCACAATAAATCATGGTATGTATGTTCTTAAAGTTAATTACCTTACTTTTCATAATATTTGCATCTAAGTTGGGTATACTCTAAAATGAATACATTTTGTCCAAGGAACAGAGAGCGCATAGACCTATGTATTACACAGTATGTAGAATACCTGAATAAGAAGGGTATGTAAGGGACCAATTAACTACATCGTAGATAGAATTGTTTTAATACAAGACTCTGTACTGTCCTTATCGTTGATGCTTTGTTGACCAACATCTCTATTTTTTAGGAACCACGCGGTTGAAGGTTAAAAACAAGTATTTTCAAATCAAAGAATAAGAAACCAACCTCTAACCAACCATTTTTATTATTTTGTTTAATGGCATTGCAAAAACTACTGATATTTAAAATACCGTAACTTCTCTCTTGAGAAAACACTGAGTGCATAATTACAAATTTATAATCCACTTCAAAGTTGACAGGTGTAGTAAAATGCATTTCAAAATTAGTACAATAAAAAAGTTTAGGGTTGTATTAAGCAAATGGAATATTTTATGATAAAAGTATAAATTTGGGTGTACCTACATTTTAAGTATGTTAAGTATTGGGTATATGTATACTTATTTAATGTCCAAGTATAATTTATATTTGTAAAGAATTGTGTTATTGTTTTATTAAATATATTATAATATTTAAGTTCTTTATCGTTCATGTATTCTTTGATATTGTAATAGACTTTATTAATTCGCATTTGTTTTAATTTATATAAAAATGCGGTATCACTATTTTCTGTCTTTATATATTCAGGAAGTACATTATACATTTTTATACACATTAGATATGGGCTATTTGAATGTAGGCGTGATATGTCTGAAATCAGAATGAAAAAAGGCAAAGTAATTTAAAAGTTACACTTCTACAAAATTCGACAGTAAATAAAGAATAAAAGGCGCTTGAATTCTTGAACACAGCATTTAAGCATAGTAAACATAGTAAATTTAAATAATTTTATTCATAGACTTTTCAACAAAAACCACCCAACTGAGACTAAATTATGATCTTTCAGGCTCTCGTTATATAACAATAATTTTATAGTGATAAAGGATATAAGTATCACTGTTTTACAAAATATCACGCATTTCATTGCAATTTAAGTGGAAATGACATGCCCTATATATCAGCGACTCCCAGTGATGAATTTGACTCAACTGCTCTTAGTACAACAGTAACGACGTATCGTAAGATTAATAAAATAATATTACTTATCTGAAATTTTCAAAGTTTAGACTAAAATATCTTGCTTAGTTTACACAATCAATCTATCTAAGATCTTGTCTGAATTAAAATAAAAATAAAAAGTCTATAAATATTTAAGATGTTAAGTGAAATCTTAAGATTGCACTTAACATCTTAAATATTTATTTTCGTATTTATGGTAGTTTGAAAATAATTTCAGTATCGTCGACGTCGTACCCATTGAACGAAGTAAAAATAAAATCAATGTAGCCTTATGTTAGCCTCCTAACCGCAATTAATATTTAAAAATAGTTCTAGATTATCGAATCCAAATGCTACAAAAAAGTTCGAATAATGTTTATGAAAGTAATCGTATATATTATACGGGCTACTATTACTTGATGAATATTTTATAACGTAATTTACACTTACGACATATTAAGTGCTGGTCACAATCAGATAGATGTCATTAATGTGTCTAAACGCAGGCGGAATTATAACTTTGAATTGTGGTAATGTAATAACTTTTTCTATTAACATAATTAAGTTCTGTCATAATATTCCTATTGTAAAATTTGCTTTGTAATACACGCAATATGTTGATATTAATTTTTTTCTAAATTTACGAATGTAAGGATGTTTTATACGTATTTATTTCTTATGCAACTTGAAAGCTGTGGATTTTTGGTACTGACCCAGCTTTCAGAAATTTATAATAAAACTTTAATCTTACATCAAACCCTGCTTCAGTTTAATTAAATATAAGTTTGTTTGATACAAAACATACAATATGTAAGATATTTAAATAATATAAATGTAACAGGGTGGTAAAAAATGCTTAAATAATTAATTTATCTAAAGTGTGATTAAAATTTAAACAGAATAACTGGAACCCTCCATTTATTCTGTTTAAATTAGTTTGCTCAATTTACTTAATGTTATTAGATTAGGATAATATTGGAATAGTAGAGCAGAAGGTTCGCCACCATCTAGCATCTAAAGCATCGAGGCCTACCGATCTGCGTCTCACTTTAGGTGATGACGAAGACTGCCAGTAACCGCTTCATGGTGACAACCTGATGGGATTTTTTACCGTCAGTGCTGCAGTACTAATAGCTACTAGCTATAGTACTCGAGCCAACATCCCCGCCAGAATGCGTAAATTTTAGCACATCCGAAATGTAGATGTATCGCCAATATTGGTGTTTTCATAAAAAATATTGTTATTTAAAAGGTTTTCTTAGGTAGAAAAGTATCTCAGAATTCTCAGACCTAACTTGTCAATGGTCAACCCGCACTCTGGCATTTGGCCTTTTGCCGAGTAACTAAACATGCATGACGCAAAATGCTATGTTACAAACTGAATTTTCAGATAAACGTAAAAAGAAACGAACTTATTGTTGCCTACCGGCTCCTATCGTGATGCTCTTAAAATATAGTTTTTTTTTAAATGTTTCGATTTAGGTTCAGTGGACTTACCCTTGATCATCATTGCACGTAAATATACTACTTATCTACTTACTTGTTTTATGCTACAGAAATAATAAGATATTTAATTATTTATATATTATCTATCTAATTTAAGAGAGAATGGCACCGCCCAATTAATGAACTATCTTAGTGATGTAGAATAGTTTTTTTTGTGGTATTGGGGGCAAAGGAGCAGACGAGTCACCTGATAGTAATATGCACCTGTAACTCAAGAGTCACAAGTACGTTGCCGGCCTTTAAGGTGGGCGTAGGGGAAGGGTGGAAGAGGAGGAGATGTGGGAGAAGGTTAGGGTTAGGGCCTCCGGTAACCTCAGTCACTTGGCGAAAAGCAATGCAAGCTAATGCTTGAATTATTTTGCTTGAAATGCTAATACTTAACTGTCGGTTTTCGGTGGTATCACTCCGGTCTAGCCGGCCCATACGTGCGGAAGCATGGCTCTCCCACCTAAAAATAGCAATTCTGACGGTTCAAATGTAGTAAAAAGTATTTATTTAATCACAAATAAAATGCTTTAACCCTATATTTACATCTTCAATCTTTTATACATTATAAAAGTTTAAAAAAGTTAACCATTCTAGAACAGTATCCATTACTATTAGTCACAGTATGAAAACTGTTAGTCGGTGTACGTAAAAGTACACTTCCTTATACTAAAGCTAGACTTTGACAGAGTTGGTTGAGTTATGGGTATATAACGCTTGAAACATTTTAGTCTGTATATTCATCTCGTGTACAAAGGAAGGAGGCCATAAAAAGCCTATTTAACTTTAAACGCTTACATAATACAGGTTGATCCACGCGGTTGCCAAACCCTGAGTGGCATTGAAGACAAAAACCTCTTCAAAGTTTGGAGTATCGGTTTTTAAGGTATAAGTGATAAGCGGTTATATTTATAAATACGACACTGAGTTGTAACGTTGCACAATCTATACTTATCAGTAACGAAGTAGTATGTAGTTGCTCTAATGGTATGAGTTTGCTAATACGATATTCGACCTTAAATGGATCTCATGTTGATGCTCATCAAAAAATTGTGAACGTACGTCAATATTTAGTACGCATGTTGCAGGTTAACAGTTATTATTCATCAACATTTATAGCAGTACTCCTGGCGTCGTAGTGGTCTTTAAATTTTGGGTCAAGAGACAACAAAATATTCAATACAAGGTTTGAGAATTTCTTAAAGCTTTCGTGGAAGATTTTCATGTGACATAGTTACAGAAAATTAATATAATAATATTGAAATTTAAATCATTCAATTGATTTCAATTTCAGCAATTTATACACTTTATAATATTTAATAAATAGGCATTAATTTGTGTTTGAATTGCACGGTGTAGGATCATTTCTATTAATCCGCGAATGCTTATGCTTTACACGCGCACTAACAATGCCAATCTGAATCTTTGAGTTAACGAGAGGACCGCTTCAATCTTCGATAGCTATTGTTTAACACGAGTGCTCCGCTTACATTATAGAATAAAACGCAGCGTCTTCATAAAAATGTCGTTTAGATTTAAAGGCAATGTGTTAATAGTCTTTTTAAATGAGTATTTAATTAAATGCGGGTTCTGGTTTAGCTTATAGTGAACGGTTATTGTAAGTCTAGCTTTATAGCAGTGGTAATGTCTAATTTCAGTCTCGTTTGTTGCATGAGTGTCTGCTAACTCTATTTATTCGAATGTCTGGCCATGTAGAAATCATGAAAAACAAAATAAACTAATGTAGTCTCGACTTCCCCAACCGCAAGCAACTCTACTACATTTCGACCAGGTTGCACTGGCCGTGGTCACAGGCTGACTCAGGCCAGTGCAACCTTGTTGAAATGTCAGGCAATTCAAAAGTATGTAATAGCTATTTCTTGATAGCGTGAACTCTCGTATTTATTCATAATTATAACATGGAACGCGAAAGTTTAAAAACGTAAGCATCTTCTTCTTCTCCTACTATTTAAGAGACTGTCACTAGGTATTACATATTACTAACATATTAGTAGCCACGTCAACAAGAATTTCCAATTCTCAATTGTCATTTCTATACAGACATGCCTGTATTAGTAGTGAGAAGTAGGTCAACGTCATATACCTATAGGTTAGGGCGGGAACCCACTACTATTGCCTTAGCATTATTATGTTGCTGCTGTAAGACCTTACTATCTCAATAAAAACGTAAAGAAACCAAACATTAGTATTTCTTATTCGAAGAAGGTACAAAGTACTTTTAATCATACCTCATCACTGCGAACGACATGAAGAGACATCAAGTCTATCGTCTTCTAACTCTACTGGGGAAGGATAAAGAAGGTTTAATTATTTTCACACTTAATAAATAGGTCAAATCGCAACTAGGTTAAAGTTGAACTCGGCGCTTGGTATTAAGATAAATAAGAAATGCGTCTGTTCCCCAATAATTTTGTGGTTTGTTCGCAAGCTGAAAAATATAATACATACACTTGAAAGCAGCATGCATATATAAAATATGCGCCATATTAATAAAATGAAATAAATTAATTGCCAAAAATAAGCACCCCCTAATCCGGATCCTATTTTTTTGTTAAGTTTGTGGTTTTTATTTAATTTTGTAAAATCGATTATACAGATTGATGTTTCTTTTTTGAGTGTGTTCCTATAACGTGTTTAATAAATGAAATCGATATTATAGAAAAAAAATGTTTACTTTAGTAGTACGCATGTTTGAGACCCAAACCTCTAATGAATGTGTTCAAATCTCAAAATAATAAAATAATTTAAGATTTACTGCGATTCTTTATTAATTGGCTATTGAGAGTTTAAGTATACAATTCCTACCCAGTATCCAATGCTGCCATTCTGTTATCCCGATGAAGACCTGTTGGAGCACCACCGTCCACCCCGTCCGTAGCTCAAACACGTAGAGACCTTAAAAGGAAACCGTGAAAGCAGTTTTCCAACTAAACGTAACCAGCCACCGCCACTGGGGTATTCAGTGGGACGGTGTGTCAGAATCGAACTGGCTAAAACCCACAGCGTGTGCAGGGTGTACTACACCTAAAATTAAATGGAAAACCACTCCTAGAACAAATATTTATTGTATTAGGGCGCCTAACAAGATTTACTTATACGAGTAACGTGCAATCCGATGAGCAACGAGTTTTCAAATAAACTTCACAAACTTTTTTTTTGCATATGAAAACAAAATTTTACCTTGACTTTCCTTTAATTAACGTGTACGAGGTCGGAATCACTTTTGTAGTAAATTTACTGAATTTTATACGAAAAACCTGCAGAATACAGATTGACCCGGTTTTAAAGGAAAGTTGGAGAAAGTTTTTTATCAAGAAAATATGTTCATTAGCTTTTGCCCGTGGCTTCGCTTGTATCTACTGTAGATTTTATCAATCAATTTTAGACATTACCCGGGAATGAACGGTAGCTACCCTATGTCGTTTTCTGTACTCCTTGAATCGTGTATGCGAAATTTAATGACGATTGGTTGAGCAGTTATGGCGTGAATGCTCACAAACAAAGAAAAACTCACATTTGCATTTATGACATTATTTAGGATAGAATAGAATATAATAGATTTATTTGCGTTTAAACACGGTTACAAATGACGATCTTATAACTATGTAACAGTTCAGCATGTTTAACCACAGCAATGGTATGCAAATATTGATTTATTTTATTTTATACTATATCTAAGAATTAGCGGCTATTTATCTTGCTGTTTTTTTTTTTATAATTATAATATTACGTGTGTTCACATCGTTGGGAAAATTTAAAAGCTGATACTATAACATTATCATAATAACACTATTCTCAATAAAAATTGTCAACTAGCAGCGCCCCACGGTTTCACCCGCATAAGTCTCGATCCCGTGGGAATATCGGGATAAAAAGTAGCCTATGCGTTAATCCAAGTCTCCAGCTATCTACATACCAAGTTTCATTGCAATCGGTTCAGTGGTTTTTGCGTGAAAGAGTAACAAACATCCATCCATCCAAACTTTCACATTTATAATATTAGTGGGAAGTGGGATGATGGGAAGTGGGATTATTTATGACTCATCATTATATTAATACGATAAGAGAATTCTTTGTAACCTTATTAAGAAAATTCCGAGACGTAGTAACTTGAATTTTGGAATATTTATTTACAGTTTATATATAGACGAAGTGCAGAAAGCTAAAACTTTTAAACAATATGTCTTACCACTTTAAAAATTACGTGAAAACGTCGTAATGAAATTACACGCGTTCAGTACATGCGTTGACCTGTCATGGTAAGTAAGTCCATACAATGACAGTTCAAGTTATACTGGGCAATGAAAAAACGATGGTGAAAATTCGACCACCAAGCGACCTCTAGTCTATATTAATATGCGAAGAGAATCCTTGGTACGCGTTTTTAAGAAAGTTTTGCGAACGCAGGAACGTGACATTTGAAATACTCAAAGTTTTTGTATAGAAGATGTGCAGAAAGCTAAAAATTTTAAACAATGTTCGTTACAAATTTAATGCGAAGACGGCTACATCAAGCTTCACCCGTCCAGTATACTTATTGTCCTGTCGTGGTTCGTTAGTCCATACAATGATAATTCAAGTTATACCGGCCAATGAAATAAACCAAAAATGAATTTGGCCATTATGTGATCTATAGTTTGAATAATTCGGTCAACTTACAACTTACAACGTATTAGGAATATTTCTTAGTCGCGAGGGTGCGAGCTTCACAAAAATTCAAGCAACTAACACAAAGAACACCCAGACTCGGGACAACTATTTGTGGATCACACAAAATTTTGGAAATTTTCCCGTGTGGAATTTGGACCCACAACGCTCAGCGCGGCGTAGTGGCGAGGTGGCGACTTAAACCATTGCGCCATCCGTGCGGTGTTCTGATTACAAACATTTAACAAACTATAGATGTTCGTCCAGTTAATTTGTTCATTAAAGGGATTTACTTAAATATTATACCATTTACTATGGTATGACACACACCACAAAAACTTATTTGGTCTGCTTACCTACACTAATATTATAAAGAGAAAACATTTGTGTGTATGTTTGTAATGTTTTCACACAAAAACTACTGCACCGATTGCGATGAAACTTGGTATGTAAATAGCTGGAGACCTGGATTAACTTTTTACCCCGATATTCCAACGGAATCGGGACTTACGCGGGTGAAACGGCGAGGCGCTGCTAGTACGAAATAAACTGATTAATTAATGGATACTGATAGATAGTGTTAACACCAATGGGTATTTTTATTTGAATTCATTTAAAACAAAATAAATCACTATAAAAACACTGTTTGTTAGGATGATTATAAATTGTAACACTGAACATGGCAAGGAATTTCTAAATTAACTCTGCATTCTGATTCAAGGTTGATATAGATGTTCGCATAAAAATAAATGAAAAAGTGGTTTAATTTCACGAAAACCTTTGCATTATGATCAAGAAACGATTAGTTACGATCCCGGAGTTTGGAATTTTGAATAATACATTGCACTAGGACCGACCCAATATAATCTAGCTAAACGTGCTTTTTCCTCAGGCGTGATTCTTTTATACATACACGTATGTTTACACATGAGCATATGCCCCATCTTGTAGTAAATATTACCTGTTATCTTTATAAGTCAAAACGGCAGGTGCTGTAGAAACGTGTTTGAAATTACTGCTTGCGACGTGATACATTTCTATCGACAAATCGTCTACTTTCAAATGTTCTTACCGGTAAAAAATAAAAAACTTGAAAAAAGTAACGAATCAATTTTTTCAGGTTTTAAATAACATTATTGTTAACAGTCAACTTTGCTATTCCTATAAGGCTTTGGTTACTACTCATCAGTAGAAATATAAAAAATTATTCACAGTAGTTATTTAAATTTTCTACTAGATAAAGATGTTTCACCAAAATTACTCCAATTCCACTGAAAATCTAGGTGAACCCTACCCGCTGCTAAACAGCTTAGTCAAACTTGTACTATGTGCCAACACAGCAAAAACACATCATGTTTACTTGTCTACTTAAGCCGTGCTACCGGGGGTGTTTGACCTCTGTAAACATTGAGAGCGGATACCAATAATCTATGGTTATTCCAGCAGACTTGTCAGACTTTATCAAGCTTGCGCCTGTCGTGGTATTCTTATGAAAGTTGACTGACGGCTCGACACTCTCCGAGCCACAATATAAACGGGAACACAGCGTTGTATTGTATGAATGAATAATTAGCGGTAAAAAAGACGGACTGCGTAATATCTTGGCTTCAAAAAATATGAGAAAGTCCCTATATTTATGTCCGAGAATCTCAGAAGTAAAGCTCGCTTACATTTTTTGGCATGCGATCACGTGAAGAGTAAAAGCGTCAAGTTTTGCCTGACGGCTTATGGAGAAGCATAGATATGCGAGAATAAGTGAAATCTTGCCAACCATTTCTATTCAGTCTGAAGTTCAATGTACTGAACTAATGAACGCCGCATGACTAGCTTATAATTTTTATTTGTATTATTATTTTTACATTTTATTATGCTTTATTGAAAATAATACACGATGTAATTTACACACTCATCTATACATACACAAATCCACTTATTACAACACTTTTGCATCTCAGACCCTACAAACTTATAGTACACTTATGCTCTCAGAAATCTATTAAGTAAAATTCAATTTACTTACCATACCATGAGTTTTTCTCATAATTTTTCATTAAAATAGTTAAACATTGGAATACAGCTTACGTAGTCATTATTATTAATAGCTTTATTTTTTAAATGTGTTTGGAATGGTCTGTTTAAATTATTTTTATTGTTTATAGCATATCTGTAATTATGACTTCAAAATATAGTTTGGGTACAATAATAAATGTTAGATTTTCATTAGCGCTGATTGTATATTATCTAAGCTTTGCCTCTCAATTTTAATGGGCAAATTTCAGAAATAATGTAATTTTTATTTTATTTTACCAATAACTTAAGCTTTCGTTACATTGAATACTAAGTTAAACATTTCAAAAACCCACTCAGTTATGATATTTTTTAATATTTTATTTTATATGGTCTGGTTAGCTTAAAAGAAAACTACTATCTAAGACTTTCAAGTTTCTAACGCAAATAGTTTTATGTTTAGTTCATCGTAAGTCAGCGAGAAAAAGCTTCTTCATATGTGTAGACAACCTGGCGACAAAGTTTGATCCACTACATCATATAAGCAAAGAAAGTCTTTAGTTTTGCGAATGATAGCCCGCTGCATAGCTATCGAGTTTTGATATTAATATTTAACTAGTTTTGCATACAATTGGTACAATTTTTCGATATATCCAAATACATAAGTCAGGATAACGTTTAGACACTACTCGTGGGAGTTATGTATGGGCCGGCTCGACTCCGCTCGATACCACGGCCTCACAGAAAACGGCAATGAAGCAATGTTCGCATTGCTTTTCGCCGCATGAGTGAGGTTACCGGAGGCCCTAACCCTTCCCTCTCCCCTATTCCCGTCCTTCCCCTCTTCCCCCTCTCCACTCTTCCCCGCTCTTTTCCTACTCCCACCCTAAAGAGCGGCAACGCAATTGTTACTCTGGAGTTACAGGTGCCTATGGGCAGCGGTGGTCATTTACCATCAGGTGACTGACCCGTCTGCTCGTTTGCCCCCTATACTATAAAAAAAAGAAACGCAAGCTTATACTGATGATTGTGCAAAACATTTATATGTAATCTTCCTTTCCTTTCTTTCATTAATCCAATTCGCGGGAAAAGTTCTCTTCGGCCTTAATTCTTTGTACATTGTTTTATAACTGCCGAATAATTTGTTGTTTTTTCTTTTGGAATTCATGATTATTTAGATTCGATGATGGCTTTGAAAGTGTATTTCCATCATTTTCTCTTCACTACTAAATTGCGGACGACCATGTTTTTGTTCACTAAATTGTTTAAATGAATAATCAGAGACGTCTTATTACAGAAACATAAGTAATTTAGAAAATAGATTATAAAAGACAATTAACAATTTTAATTGACTTAAATTGAAAAATTTGATTCTGTTAATCATCAATTTGGGAAAGACATGCTTGGGCAGGTATGGGCCGGCTCAACCGGAGTTATACCACCTGGAGTGAGGTCACCGGAGACTCCAGCCTTTCCCTCCCCCCTCTTCCCCTTTTCCCCTACTCCCACCTTAAAGGTTTAATGATTTTTAAGCATATCTTTTAAACACATTTACAAGTTTTAGTTTAAAATTTTGTAAACTCTGATTGGGGAACACGATAGTTTATTACAAACTTTTATTATTTATGCACCGCAAACATTTGTACTAAGGTGAAACAAATCAACTACTACGCTCACATGTAGGTATAAGTTTCTGTATGTGAACATTCTATATCGATAGTATTGATTTTATTTATAAGAGCCTGAAGGGCTATTACTCAATAGTGGATTATATGGAAGTTAAAAACGCTTGGGATTCAACTGTTTTTGGATTAACAGGCTATTTCAAATAGTTCAAAGAAATGTAATGTGACCTAAAATGATTCTCGTCGTTAATTTTTGATGCTTTTTGTACTTTCTATTTTTACTTTAATTTTAACCGTTTAATTTTAGCTTAACAGTGGTGTAATACATTTCACCAAACATTCTTAAACTATCTGATGATATAAAACAGTGACAGTGAGTTTGATTGTCGATTGAAAAAAAGTCAATCTCAAGCAATTTTTTATGAATTTTATGAATTGCTTCCATAATTATGTAAGTACAAATCCAGACTTACAAAATAGTGTTAGTATTATTCCACCTAACTTAACTAAACCAGGGTGAAACAGTTCGACACCTGTATGTTTACTTTACTGCATGCAGCTGTATCCATCGCCTCAAGATTGGAGAGTCCCGCTTATCAGCTAATGTGCTTATATTGTTGTTGGATCTGTCTCGGACACTGCATATCAGAGAAGCGCACCTCTTGTGTATAAATTATCCTAAAAATGTCGACATTAGCGTTGGAAAATCTGCCAGACGCACTGCAAAAAGCGGCAACACTATCAACACCCGGAACGTGTTGTTTAGTTGTGTTGTAAGCATTTATTTGCTTGAAATATGGTAGACCCAGGTTTTACAAAGAGTCATAAGTACATCATGTTTCGCCTGTCTTATGGTATGGCATGTACTTGACTTTGATTTCGAGATTTTAATTTCCTACTCAACAAATAAAGCGATGTTAATAGTTCAATCCTTTTTTTTTTTGCTACTCAAAGCAAGCTGCCTTTTGAGAGCGAACATGTGATTTCAATTACAGTGAGTTCTGTTGTTTTCATGTCATTCAATACTGGCGTATTCAGTTTAGATGTATTACTCTCTAATTTTTTCAAAATAAATGTTGGAAGTCCTGATAGTCTCACAAAATTTAGTATAAAAAGAATACAGTGTTTAAATGCATAGGTGAGATAATAGTTTCAGTAGCTACTTTCCCAGCTGTCACAGCGTCGAGTGTAGTAGGTTAGACTCCTGGTAATAGAACATTTATTTTTGTGATTCACAGATAATTGTTCAAAATATTTTTTTTTTTTTTTGTTTATTTATATTTCTTATTTCCTACAGTGCCGATTACGATTTATATACAATATTCAAAGTTGAAATATAGAGTGTATCACAAGCTTTTTTTTATGAAAATTTAAAAATAAATAATTTTATACGATGTTTGAAACAAATACTTATATAAACAGAATTAGTTATAAAACATTAAATTTATAATAATGTTAAGTAAAATCACTGGTTTAGGTACTTGATTTTTCATTAGGTAAATCATTATAAATTCTTTGTGGTTACCCCTATATATTATATATTTTGTATTTGCCGGCTCGACCGGGATGATACCACGGCCTCACAGAAAAGTGGCAGTGAAGATTGCTTCACTGCCGCTTTTCTGTGAGGCCGTGATTTACTAGGCAAAAAGCATTGCAAGCCAATGCTTGCCGAGTAAGTGAGGTTAACGGAGGCCCTAACCCTTCCCTCTCCCCTCTTCCCCCTTTCCCCCACTCCCACCTTAAAGGTCGGCAACGTACTTGTGACGCTTGAGTTGCAGGTGCCAATGGACAGGTGTAAAACTGAGGGTGCAAGGTCAGAACTATATGGTAGATGCATGAACACTTACCTACCAAGCTCTCAATGTTTGCTGAGTGACCAAAAATGTGTGTGGTCTGGTGTTATCGTGATGAAAGACCACTTATTTTCTGGTTATCAGTTCCGGCAGTTTTTTCGTTATTTCTTGCTTGAGTCGCATTAGTTGTTGGTAGTAGAGATCCGAATCGATGGCTTTTCCCGGCAGTAAAAGCTCATAATCCACTATGCCCTTCCAATTCCACTATACATTTTTCAATGCTCACTGTAAGTATAATAATAACAACGTTATTTTAATACAATATTTTCTTAATAATCGATTACACATTTTTAGCTCAAAAACTTTTGGGCAAATGAAAAAAACGTACATTTATTAATCTCGTACAGACTGTTCGTGACACAATGAGGATTGAGAAGGTTTGCTTCTACTATGCTAACGGAGCACATTACTACACAATTCGGACAATCAACTACTTAGGTACAAGGTATAGGCGAACTATTCACAAATAATATTACTCGTGTAGGAGAGTCTATACCATCATCTTAAATCTAGACGAGAATGATTTCTGCAAATTACATATTTATTTTACCTACAAATGGGTCAACATGAATAATCAACCAACAGTAATATAACAAAGTGTATTGTCTAATAACATAATAGCTTTATCCCATACATTTGTTCATGCGGTGCGCATAAGGGAAAAAACAAGGGAAATCTCTAATACGGACTTTTCCCTTCGGTAAACGTTAATCCACTTTGAGGCTGGAGACAAGATCCTTGCATAACTTGGTTACCGGTGTAACTCATATACCTGAGTAAAGTACTGAGGTGCGTAAAAAGGTATAGGTACTGATGTAATATTTGAATTTATGAGAGATATGTGCAACGTGGTTGTAACGTCAGGCAATTTCAATCTTCGCGAGTACCTATGGTTATATTATGGTTTTCATCATATCCAACTGTCATGCTTACCAATACATCGAAATAGTAACGTGCTTTGACCGTGCCATCAATAATTCTTCATTCCAACGCTATTATTTATATCGCATCACACCTGTATAAATTTGCTCGAGATAAGAATGTAGGATGTCCACCAACAGAGACACAGTATCACAGAAACAGTATTACCCCCCAAAAGGTGCCTAGCAGATAATGAGATGGTAACTAAAAGAAGCTGGTATAATGTAAAATTTAGGAAGTAGTACAGTAACCTGGCCTCGTGACTAATTTTCGAAACTGGTAGAAATCTAGTCACAGATGTTTATCTAGTAAAACCCTGTTACTGTTAGTGACCTTGAAACTTGCTGAAGAAAACATTCTTGTTTTGTTGTATATATCCGTTGTGTCCTCTACTACTTAAAACCACCCAGTGACCAACGGTGATCTCCACACAATACATTGTGAATGAAAGTGATTACTTGATTATAAAATATTAAATCAGATTTTTTCAGTTATCTTATAGGAACCTGTGACGCCTCAAACGTTTATCGGATATATAAACAGAACCAGCTAAGAAATGTAATAGAACTATTGCGTTTATTAAAATATATTACACCGTCGTATTCGTGTACTGATTTATTCTCAGCCAATATCATTGTCGTGAACGAGGATCCCGCAAAGTAATTTATTTCAGCGGCAGCGTAGTGAGGCAGAAAATTATCAAACACCTAATAAAATATATATAAAGACATTCTTAGAACGATGTATTCATGTGAAATTTAATGAAAACCCCATTCGTTTAAATTACCCCCTTTGTAGGGTGCACAGTGGTTTTATAATCAGTCTCTCGCATCAGTATTTAAATAGCGCGAAACACAATTTTATTTTTCAGAGCTTGTTGAGCATGCGCGGTGGGCCACAGTCCGTTTTTCCCCGGCTGTACCGGGCACTCTCACAGCCAAACCTGTAGGTGATCGGTGACACACACTTACAAAATGGTACGCGACTCAAATCACTGACACGCGTCTAGGATCACTCACACATTAACAAAAGCGTATACACACAGTTTACGTACAAGGTTCCACGCACACATAGAAATTCCAACCCTGGCGATGCTGTGTTCGTTAGTTAGTTACCCGCAAGGTGTCGTAAAAGGCAGACGTGTTGTTTCGTCGTTGTGACATACAACGTTCGTCGAGTGCAGCGAAATGTGAAGTCGCGAGTCGTAAACGACGGTATATCCAAAAGTGATATGATTTATGAGACATAATCAAGGCTTACATTAAAAGTTTGTTGACAACTTTGTGTACTTACAAACTAAGTTCGGCTAATAGTTTTAAGTGAAGTGTTTGTGTGGTTTACTGTTTATGTGGAATTTATTATAAACGGGAAAGTTTCATCATATGTAGTGAAGTCAATTAACATTTCTGGATTTAACAGGTAAGAATTTGTTGATAATAATAAGAAATTGACGAATTTAAATATTATGTTCAAACGGAATATAATCACGTTTTGTGTGTCTAAATTATTATTGATTTTTTTTCCAAAACTATAATTTGACATGAAATAAGATTAAAGCCAATGCTTATGCTGCTATCTGAATTATAGATTTATTTTCTTCAATTAGTTAATTTTAGATATTTTTATTGGACTTGAAACTATCTTCGCATTTTCAGGAATTCCCTTTAAGAATATACCATGAAGTATAGTACATAACACAGTATTACTGTGTTAGTTGCGGTTGTAGGAAGCGGGTTTTCCTAGAAGCTATTAGATTGTTATTGATTTTCATACTAAGGAATACTTTTAACGAAGTGCCCACTACATGGGATTTATTGCCATGTTGGTTTTATCGAAATAGAAAATAATTTCTTTAGGGTAGGTTTAGGGTATGTTTTTGAAGGATTATATTTATAAATATTTAAGAGTTTTAAATAGATTTCAGAGAGCGGATTTCAAGTAAAAGTGAGATAGAATGGAATGGAATATTCTTTATGTACACCATAAACTTACAATAGATCTTAAATATAATTTAAATGCTAGGTAGAATGAGCGGTCTTATCGCTAAAAGCGATCTATACCAGACAACCTTTGGATGGATTTAGTAGGAGTACTTACTCCTGACACCCTGTGTATATAGTACACCGTCAGCTACTACTTAGTAGCTAACGGTGTACTATATAAAACAATACAAATACTTACACAAATAGGCAAAAATCCTACTAATCATACTAATATTATAACAGTGAAAGTTTGTGAGGATGTATGGATGTTTGTTACTCTTTCACGTAAAAACTACTAAACCGATTGCGATGAAACTTGGTATATAGATAGCTGAAGACCTGGATTAACACATAAGTTACTTTTTAACCCGATATTCTAGTGCGATATTTCGGGGCGAGGCTAGTGCATATATTTTGAATTACATAAATATAAATAAACATACACAGAGATAGTTTTTTATTTATTTTATTTTACAACAGTTTGAAAAATAACCTTATCCTTGTCTTGCTATAAAAAAACAAGCAGCGTTTGAATTTGGAAGTTATTCGAACGTTCGTTCTAATGGATATAGATGATTAATTAGTCCTTATGAATATTTCAAACTTATCAAATGGTGATTAATGACTTAAGAATTAGTAAAATTGTGACCTTTTCAGATACATATACGAGTAGTCCTAATATTAACTAATACATTATCTATACCCAAAGGCAATGGAAATGTTGCTAAGCCGTCGGCAATTACTACGTGATCTCTCAAGTTGAATATCGCGATAATCGTACTGACAGTTGGTTGAGATTCATGGACTGTTATGGGGGGGGAGGGTGATGGTAGTTTATGAAAGGGTCGAGTAACTAACCAAATGAGATTAGATCTTAATTTTATGTTAGATAGTGAATTGATAAAGCAAAGTATGCAGAGAAACGAAAACATTAGAAAGAAATCTTGCAGCAACTTCACAATTTACATGTGTTACTTATAGTCTCTGTCTTTTACAAGGTAAAACTTAAACTTACCACAATTCCTGATGAACTTAAAAAATATCTCAGTTTTCCCAAACAGATTTATTGCCCACATCAAGTTTTACAGCAGAAATTTTCAATTAAGTACATAAAATTCATCCAACAATTTTATTGTCATCAGTTTATTGACATTTGTAAGTTACTTAATTAATATTATATTCCTATGTCGTTATGTCACTTTGCAAAAAGAAACTATCCACTATCTGCTGTCTACAACATCTGGCTACTGATACCATTCTCAGCGTAACACTGGTATTCTTGGTAACCCTTTTCAAATCGAAATGCCTAGATGTATTTTATTTAAGTTTGTACTTTATATTTTTTTTATTTTTTATTAAATTTGAAAAATTACTTAACATGTCATTTGGTTCAAAAGGTGAGATTAAAACACACATTCTTTTCTTAAAAGTATGAAGTGGTAATTGCATCTGTCGGCGTCAGGTCGACAACTACGGTGGGCACTGAAAATTAGTGCTGGGGTGGGCCACGCCTATCGCAGTAAATGCTGAGAGTCCACTTTTTAGTGGGACATGGTGTACAACCCTCGTTAATATATATGCTTGTGTTATAGGCATTATGTATGATAGATAGTAAAGCACAAATTGTGTATAATTACTTTTAACCTATCTAGTAAACGTGGTCTATGATACATCAGCACGCCACGTCAACAACTCACTCAACGTACCACAGACTATTGTTTATATCACCTGACCTCACTCTAGGTTGAGTTGAGAACTAGTCTTTTAGACATGATATTTTATAGAAATAAATTGTATGCCTTATTTTACTAAATAAATTCATTTTCTTTCTTTCTTTCTTCTTTCTGAATTAAGAAAGTATTTACGTCGTTAAAAGGTTTTCTTAGTAAATACAAAATAAGTCTTACACTTGGATTTCAGACCTCACCTTACGTAAATTCTTATGCGTACTTTGTAAAAGATTGTTGTTTTATTGCTTACATGCAACACATTAACCTATTTCGTTCTGTAGACTTCCAACTACAACTGTCGATATCCCACCATAATTTTATAAATGTGAAAGTTTGGATGCATGGATGGATGGATGGATGTTTGTTACTCTTTCACGTAAAAACCACTGAAGCGATTGCGATGAAACTTGGTATGTAGATAGCTGGAGACCTGGATTAACGCATATGCTACTTATAATCCCGACATTCTCAAGGAATCGGGAATCGTATAATCGGAATTGTATTTGACATGTTAGTGCCAATGAAAATGAGAACGACATAAATACGAAAATAAATCCTCACAGACAGAAGTTCTGACCTTTACAATCATAGTGTACAGTGGAGTTCTAGATTGGTTGATAAAAATGAAACAGAGTAGACTTTCAGACTAATTCTATTGTACTATGTTAATTTTATACATATACATTTTGAAAATGTATATAATACAAATAATAAATACAATAAATCTGGTTTGATTTGTTCTTGTGATATTATTGTTTAATTTGTATGTTATTATGTTATGTTAAATATTAAGTTTTGAATAAAACTTACGACTAGCTTTTAGCGATAAATGTATGCCCAGTGTACGCAAATTTGTAACATGGAGATTATTCCTAGTGTCTATCAACTATGAAAAAAAAATGATGATATAAAAATAAATAGTAGGACATCCCCAAAATACCCAAGTGAGTGAAATGGTATATCTTTAATAAATATGAAAAAAAAATAAAAAAAACTTCTAAAACATAGCTTACTGCAAGCCCTGAGCTAAACCAAATAATATATAATTTAGTTTAGTCATTGAGCATTTAAGCATTCCCGTTCCACATTTTAGAGCTAGTCGCCAGCTTATCAACCCATGCAATTTCTGGATGATGCCGTTGTTGCAGTTTTGTGGGCGTTACAGTACCGATTTGTCACAATTTATGCGGTAATACGGTATTTTAACCGAACGTGTATCGCAACTACTATGTGACCTAGTGCCAACTGGCTTGGCACTGACACTGAAAGAGCAAAGAATAGGCAAAAATAACTTAAAAAGATAGAACCTATACCGAAACTAAAACTTCAACAAAAGCCGATCTTAATTATAGATATAATACCTAAAATAATACATTAAAGAAAAATATTAATATCGGTTTAATTACAAAATTAAACCAATATTAATATTTTAGCCAAACATTGGATCAAATTGTGGTTTGGCAAGGTTATATTTTAAGCTTTATGTAAACTTTTCGTGACCGCGTATATTCAATTAGTCCTACACAATATAATTGCTAAAGCAAAATAGCAATAGATTCCAAAAAAGTGAAATTTTCAAGCGGGTTGCTTATTTTTCCTTTCATTGCGCGCAACACTAAAATCTTTAGAAATTTAATGAATCTCTAAAAATAAACTGGAAAGAATAAAACCCTTATCATTATCACTCACGTGCTTGGTTTAATATATATAGTATTTTAGGACAATTACCAAATTATTAATTATATATGAATCTTCACACGGGCACCTAAATTTAGTGGTTATTTTTTTTATTTTAAGAGTTTTGTAACTTCTCAAAATCATAAACATTTTGCTCCCTTCTACATATTATTATGTCAACTTTTCAAATGACAAACGTAGCCACGGTGCCTAGAGTGCGCCGAGTTGAGTAATACACCCGATACTCTTTTACGTGGGATCATATTTAGAGTAAACGAAGCGAGTTCAGATTCCTCTTGTTAGATTTTCTAACTTCACACGTTGGATAACGTTAATATACAAGAACTTTTAAATCTTTCTCTCAATAAAAGTTAGAGCGGTGCCAACTGCACCGCAAAGCTCCAAGTTAGGGACAGAGCGGAGATTTTTATAAATTACAAGACTTTCAATGGCAGCAGCTATACTTTATACTAAAATGACACACTATACTTTATACTAAAATGACACACTATACTTTATACTAAAATGACACACTATACTTTGAAAGTTACTCAAATAAACAAATCAAGACGTGACTACTTCGGTCAAAATCCGAAGATTATGACTGGTGGGTGCTGTTCTTTAAATATGTCATCAAAATGTTAGTTATTTGATCATCAGAGAACAGTGTCACAACAATTATTAAAAAATATTGCTTTGCGGCACGCCAATTTTAATCGGCAAATTGACTGATCACAAATTCGCTTCGATCGCCTATTTTAGGTATTTCATTAGGTAATTCAGTAACTACCATATTTACAACACGACTATTAAATTACTCTAAACTTCATAAAGAAACTGAGATTACGAATAAGGGCATTGGATTATTTTGTGACCTTTGGAGGTCACAAAATAATCCATTATGAATTCTCCCAAGTACCTACTGTAGATATGTTTTAGCTAAGTTGCTCCTGATTTGTTTGTTCAACGACCTTAAGAACATTATTTTTATTGTGGTGGGGACAATATTATTTATGTTTCTGCTGGAGTAACAAGTTCCAAAAGATTTTCATAAAAGCAGGTAACACACATTTTGGATGGCAATCACCAGGTTTGTTTACGCTAACGGTTTTTATCCTAGGTATGGCTTTACAAAATTTTCAGATTGTACACCATTAAAATAATATTAAATAGATTAATATTGGCAAAGTATGTCCTGGTAGTTCTTCACTGTTCAGTGAAGAATTTGTCTATTTACAAATCACATTTATGTATTTTGTATAAATAAATTCTTCTTTTTTCCAAACATTAGTCTGCACATCAATATTACGATATTTAGATTATTGTAGATTTTCACTGTTTTAATTTAAATTTTTCGTTTATTGGTTCTGCCTTATATGTTATTTCTATAACAATATATATATGTTTACACTCGCATGAAGTATTATGCACAAATAGAGACGGAGGTGTATTACAGAACGACTACGAATGCCAAATATATTTTTTATATTTTGCCGTCTTGCGAGCACGTTTTCAGACTACAAGTGTTAATCTTCTTATTTTTTTTTTTTATTATTAATAAATATACTGATTACTTTATCACTTTATCTGATCTCACCTTAATATATTTAATTTTTTATTATATTTAATACAAAAAAACGAAACTAGCACACTTTAAAAGTTTTTACTAACCATAAGTTGACTGATAGAGAATGTTTTAGGCATTATGTCCGCATATGTACCTGATGTGCATCAAGTGTAAATAAATAAATAAATCTATTCATTCGGCTTTTTGGCGCAAAATTACATTCCTGAAGATTTTGATCTTTAAAAACGAATCAAACAAACATTAGGACCTAAAATAAACAAATGAAACAACTAAAGGAGTTACAACCCCTTATTGGCACAGGTACCTTTCCAAATGCTTTATTATATTACAAATATTATGTCTTACACCAACTCGATCGGCAACAGCGTTCAAAGAACCCCACTACAGCGTTCCGGGACCATAATGAGATTTTAATTGCTCCTACCCTTCTGCCTTGCAATTTCAGTGCTATCAGGATCTTTTACCTTATTAATATTAATTACTAGTTTATTTTGCTTTATAAAATCAATTACTGCGGTCAAGTTAATGATCTGTACTAAGTGTGTTGTATATATGTTACTTTACCTATACGAATCAAGACTGAACAGACAGAAGTTCCACGAATTTCACAACGTATACGAGAGCGGCCTTTGAGATAAGCTTAAATACCAGAGACTCGAGGCTATTTCTGTCTGATATTAACCTGAAGATATTTGAAAGTTTCGTTAGATAACTAGCTCTGGCAAATTGTAGTCGTGTAAATACGCTTAATATTATAGTTCATAATGTGTTTTCATTTAATTAATAGTAAGGATAGTTTAAAGAGGTTTATAGAAAAAATATCTCTTACAAAAGATAATAACAAGGAAACTAAACACTGTGCTTCTTTAAATTCCCTCCGCTATCCACATTAAGTGAATAATCTGACAAATATGATAAAAAATGTGAATATTACTTCGTATAAATTCATCTTGTAAATTTTAATTGGGTTTTACTATTTACTGACCTATCTACTAATGAAATGGCCAATCCAGTTAAAACAACACATTTTTTAATGCTGAAAATACAGGTTAAAAGTAATAACAGTTTTTAATTAACTAAACTATTATAACTAATCTATTTTTATTATATGTATGTAGCACACATCAGAAATAACATCAAGTTATAGTTATAGCAGCCTGTATTCAAGCTCCTTTGACAAAGTATACAACAAGTTATATGTTTAATTAAGCAAAGTTAACAGACGATGTTTGAGACACTTGATACTGTTTACAGACTTGATATTTTATCTTTTTCTTTTACGCAAGCCGTCAGAACGTTAAGAGGAACACCTGAAGTCTTTGAAAATTAAGCAAAGTTAACAGACGATGTTTGAAACACTTGATACTGTTTACAGACTTGATATTTTATCTTTTTCTTTTACGCAAGCCGTCAGAACGTTAAGAGGAACACCTGAAGTCTTTGAAAATTAAGCAAAGTTAACAGACGATGTTTGAAACACTTGATACTGTTTACAGACTTGATATTTTATCTTTTTCTTTTACGCAAGCCGAAATAACATCAAGTTATAGTTATAGCAGCCTGTATTCAAGCTCCTTTGACAAAGTATACAACAAGTTATATGTTTAATTAAGCAAAGTTAACAGACGATGTTTGAGACACTTGATACTGTTTACAGACTTGATATTTTATCTTTTTCTTTTACGCAAGCCGAAATAACATCAAGTTATAGTTATAGCAGCCTGTATTCAAGCTCCTTTGACAAAGTATACAACAAGTTATATGTTTAATTAAGCAAAGTTAACAGACGATGTTTGAGACACTTGATACTGTTTACAGACTTGATATTTTATCTTTTTCTTTTACGCAAGCCGTCAGAACGTTAAGAGGAACACCTGAAGTCTTTGAAAATTAAGCAAAGTTAACAGACGATGTTTGAAACACTTGATACTGTTTACAGACTTGATATTTTATCTTTTTCTTTTACGCAAGCCGTCAGAACATTAAGAGGAACACCTGAAGTCTTTGAAAATGAACAGGCTTATAATAATTATGATGTCTGTAATATTAACAAAAATGTGTTGATAGAAGCTAAGCAATTATCATCATTGAAAACTGCATTAATGCAAAACTGATAGATACGCATTTTACGTAAGAAAGAAAAAAAAACCCAGATTGAGCACTTCCTAAATAAAGTGTATATTTATATACTTTATAGAGAATGGAAATTCAAATCAGCAGAAAACACATAAAATAACCGGAGTTTAATTAACCTGTCAAGTTTTTTTTCGCAGAAACTTGGATTCTGTAGCAATTTGCACAGATTTAGACAATCAAATACCTAAATAATAAATTTGGTATTTCCTAATAACATATTACATATATGTCTTGATAACTGTTACGACAATACTAAAAACAAACGGTTAAATTTAGTTTTATTCTGCAAAGTGTGCCAATTATTGAAAGAAGATACTAAGTATTAAAATTTTATTTGAATGATATTTATGATTTGATTGCATCTGAATGATATTTTAAAATACTGCATGAATGTTTCAACTATATCAAAACAACATATTAATAACGAAAAAAAAATTGAAAATTAAAATTAAAAACTATATTAAAACAACATATTAGTAATGAACATATTAACACATGTATTAAAAATTTGTTTATAATACTGGAATAATAAAGTATCCCACTAATATTATAAACGTGAAAGTTTGGATGGATATATAGATGGATGTGTGTTACTCTTTCACGCAAAAAATACTAATCCGATTGCTATGAAACTTGGTATGTAGATAGCTGGAGACCTGGATTAACATATAGGCTTTTTATCCCGATATTCCCACGGGATCGGCACTTGCGTGGGTGAAACCGCAGGGCGCTGCTAGTTTTTATATAATTTTTACCATAAGCATGAGATACATACGTTAAAAAATAATTTAATCATGTACATCGTCTACATCTCTTGGTAAATCTGACGTTCCTACAGGACAGGCTAAGCCTAGTGTAGGAGGATTTTGGAATAATCAGACTAAATGGTCTTAAGAAACTGTTATAATGTTATAATTTTGTAGTAATATTGCTTATTTTAAAATGAAGAACATGTATTACTTTCGACAAATAAATATATATTATTATTATTAAATATATGTTGAATCCTCAGGCACAGGATTGAGCACAATGTGGGCATGACGTGGGCACCTGCAAAGAGAAAACTCCCTTTTGATATTTAATCACTGATGAATTGTAAACACGCAAAGAAACACTGTACAGTTCCTAGGTTAGTGTTGACTCGGCGGTGACCAAACTCAAAGTGAACTCGACCGCACGCCAACACCTTCCGCCTAATCTTTGCATAACGCCGATAGATGGCGCTTGTGTTCCTTTCCGGTGAATTTATTATCGAGGGCGCTCTAAGCATCCGTACTAATGACCGAAGATGCGACATATATATATTATTAAGATAGGACTAAGATTCCAAAGTTAAACAGGATGTTAGAGCACTTTGAAATTTCTACATTTCTTAACATAAACAATAGCTAGCCATGCTATGCAAAAACGTGAATTTTCCTTTAGGAGAATAAAGTTTAAAGCTTGCCTATATCTTTGTTAAAGTTTTAATGCTGGCATGAATGTAAATAGCGCTGGGATGGAATTCCATTGCTATTTACATTCAGGTCAGGATCTGTACGTACAATTTCTTCAATTACGTATTACTGGCTTAAGACTCGCGTTTAGAATATTAGAAGTATTAGTACCGAAAAGAGTCGTACGTCTGTCTAATTTACTAAGCCTGTCTTTAAAATAAGATTTTATAATAGTATCTTTCTTATTTTGTACAAATCTTTATTAGTGCTCACCTATGATTTAAGAGTAGATTATTTAGTCGAAGTCATTACAGAAACGAACGCTCCATCTGTGGAATGAGGTCACCAACAAAGTTTTCCCGAGGGACTACAGTATGGATTTCTTTAAGAAAGGTGTGTACAGGTTTTTAAAGGGTCGGCAACACGGTTGCAAGTCCCCTGGAGTTGCAACCGTTCATGCGCTACAGTAACCGCTTACCATCAGGTGGGCCGTTTGCTTGTTTGCCACTTACGTGATATAAAAAAGTAAAAATAATATGACTCCAATGAGAAGTGAATTCGTTTATCATTACAACATCAGTGTAGATCGCAATTCCTAGATACAATTTAACACGTGACTGCTCACAAAAAAGAATTATCCAAAGTTCAAAACTGAACAAAGGCACCCAAAAATTTGACGTCGAATTTTATTCCAAGATTTATATCTTCGCAATATCTGCTTTAATGAGTTGAGGAACGTTGAGAATTTCCATCGGATTATTTGGGCCCTGAAATATTTTTGTATCTCTGTAGTAATTGCACTGATCTCGATCTAATCCCCTCATTCTTTCATTTATTCTATACTGAGTAACACAGGAATGCGAGAAACTTCTTGTACCAATTTTCAAGAGACGAAAAAAAGAAGGAGGTACTCAATTCGACCTGATATATATATATATATATATATATATATATATATATATATATATATATTTTATGTATGTTCAGCACTCACTTCGTTATTTATGATCCGATTTTGATGATTCTTTTTTTATTAAATATATCCGGATACAATATTTCAAGAGCGGTCCCATGTCAAGAAAGTCAGGATCTGTTGATGAGATACTGATGAAATTGAGAGAAACCCTCGAAAATTGTGGGCACGAATAGTGTTTTTGTTTACTTTTCATAACTTATTAAAATATATATATTTCGCGTACTAAACTCATTACGTATTCCTGTAAGTTAAGAGAAGTAAGACCAAGACTATATATTGTAGTGAGAAAATAAATTATATTATTATTCTCTTCATTTATTTTATATACACATAAATTACATTTTTTAATACACTTATAATAAAAAAAAAACAAAATATACTTAAAAATATAAAAAATAGTGTCCCACCGGTATCGGGTACAGGGACCAAGCTACCGGTGGTTAGGTTTCCAGATATAGAAACCTCCTCACTATGCGTGCCGTATCAAGGAGGACTGCCTTCTGCATCAGCCTCTTAATCCAGCTGCCTAACGCAAGTTGCTGATGGACTATCCTGGCCACTTGGTTATGCAAGTACTCGCCGTTGGCAAGACGAGAACAACCAGAAATTATATGCCAGAGGGTTTCTCCGGGACGATGACATGCCCGACAAATGTCTGTAATAGTAAGTACTGCTGGTTTGCGCCAGTTCTCTTTTCCTAGAGCAAGCGGAGTGAGTCCGTTGTCAACTGCCACCACATCCCGATACACATCCAGGTCAACGGAGAGGAAGTTTATTATTATTATTATAAAAAAAAGTACGATGCAATTATAATGTAAAAAGTTATGTACGGTGATGTAAACAAGACTAAGTACTTTATGTTTTTTTGCCCCCACGCCTTTTCCCAACTAAGTTGAGGTCGGTTTTCAGTCTAACTACGATACGGCCGAGTTTCGATATTTTACGTAAAGCGACTGCCATCAGACCTCCACAAGCTAAGCACTAGGCGATATCGAAGTTCTTTAGTTAGACCAGGTTGTCGGACTTTTTAGGGCTCCAACTACCCGCAACGAATGCCACAGATGTTTGTATGGCAACCGGGACCGACGGCTTAACGTGCTCTCCGAGACATGGAGAGGTCTCTATGTGTTAAGAATGGTCACCCATCTTAAGACTGACCTGCCTAGTATTACTTAACCCTGCAATGTGCTAACCTATTCGGTTACCATTTAGCCACGAACCCCTACGTTAATGAAAAACAAAATGTTATCTCTATTATCTTGCCAAAATTTTTAAACTTAGATACAAAGAAAATAGGTATCTATTTCGTTCACTCGCGTTCATGTACATTTTGTCAATAAATTTATATATCCCTCGGGAACTGTTTGGGAAAGTTTAAGTATCATTTCACTGTTATTATTACTTTTACATAATTTTACAAACAAATGTTGTGTGCTAATGAGTAAGCCACTCATTAGCACACACCATTTGTTTCTTCAAACGGAGTCACTCGACAAGAGAAAGTCCCGGATGTTGTAAACAAATATGGTTAAATAGCTATTCTTCTATACGTTGTGTTCAGTATGCAATCGTGTAATGGCAGCAAGTGATCTGCATTTGGCAATAAACCCTTGCCAAATGCAGGTCACTTGCTAGTATGCCACCTTCAAGTAAAAAAATGTAACATAATTGAAAATTTGAAAATGAAATGTGGAAAATAATAAATGTAAAAATTTTGACACTCCAAGGCTTTTTCGTAATTTAGCTGATTTGCTCATTTAATTAACTTAGTAAAAAGTCAATGTAAAATAATTATTATCATGAAGTTGAATCGGAAAATCAGATCGAAAGAGCGTAGCCACGTTAAAAATTAAAAAAAAGACTAGAAAATTAAATCTAACAAAAACAATCTTCAAAATTCAAGTATCGTAAGTACAGGTTTTGCAAATGTTAGTTCCATTTTTCTTTTCTAAGTATTCTACTGGCAGAGGAAAGCTCAGAGTAAAACACGAAGCAAGAGTAAAACAAAGGTAAGATAATTGGCAAAATAGTCCCAGTCTTGAACACAGGATTAAGCCTCCGTGCTGAGAATAATATTGTTATGCTGCTAGAGAAAATTACTACAACTTCTTTTAAGTCTTGTAAAATACTTAGGTTGTTGTGACATGATTTTTTCCTTTCATTGTAATGGTTCTTTTTATTAGATTTTAAATCTCTATTCTAAACATTCAAGCAGCGCCCTGACAGTTTTCGTTAATGTTGTCTATAGAGACTGATACTAAAGTAAATTGCAATGGTTCGAATAAATGCTTAAGCGTGTGTGTTTCATGTATATTGGTTAGAAATTACTATAATTTCTTGTTTGTTAATAAGTTTCAATAAGTGTATGTCAGTTTCGTTATCGTTATGCATTTATTTTATCTCATTTCAATTAGTATTTTAAACATTCAAATCTTTATGTATATTAACCGTTGTTATTTATATTGCCAGATGGAAGCAACAGTGAATTCAATAGAAAATATAGAAAATAAGATGTGTTGTGATGTTTCGAGTATTTTAAGGATAAATCGCTGTAATGTTCCGATGAGTCCTTTATTTGTTGATTTTCAAGAAAATCTGTTCAGTCTTTGTAAGATCATCAGCTCTTTAGTAATCGTTGAAGAGATTTTCGAGTCAGGTTTTAAATTTATGATAATTGTATAATGTTGATGTCAAAGTATGCAATCCAAATTTAACAATTGAATGCATAAAAAAGATAAATAAATTAAAACAGAGAAGATAAACAAAAGTACACACTATTAAGTACTTTTGTAATGTATTAAAGAGTCCTAAACTTATCCTCTACTATTGATCTACAAATGTTAAAAAAAAGATTAATTCAAGAATTATTAAATTTTTTTTAACCATAAGTTAAATGTTTTATATCGTTTTTTTCACAAAATAATAAAAAATGTGCAACCAAACTTACAAGGTAGTTTGAAACTGAAGAAAAAGTTTTAACAATCGGATTAAAAGAAAAGAGGTTCATATAAAATAACACCGAGTTAGTTTAAGTTGAAAAGATCGAAAGAGCTTTTAAAAAAGTTGAAAATGTCTGCTAAGTTTAGTTGGACAGGCGCCCTCGTAAAGATCGCAGGTTTTCGTCGGACGCAAGCCGCTTCCAGCCGTTCTTCTTAAAAGTCATTCAGGGAGGCTTATGCCAAGCAGTGAACGTCCTATGGCTAAAATGATGATGATAATATTAATACGTGGTCGTAAAATTCGATCTCTCAGTATGGGTTTGAAAATCAAGCGATAATATCCTGGGACATATAACACATCGCTATCCAGACTTAGCAGAGCTCGTACCATGAGTTCTAGAACACGGATAAACATACATAGATACACTTTTCTGTGAATACCTACTTATTATACATAGAAACACCCAGACCTATGCAAGTAGACCTATGATGCATACAAATATTTGCACTGACGAATCGAACGGGGGACCCCCGACGTGGCTGTTGAATGCGCTACCGCCATTCCACAGAGGTCATCTTTGATGACGTACATAAATTATTTCATGCTAGTGTTGTCTATAAATGCGGGTTGCCAATGAAACACCCAGGCATAGCAAGAAACATAACAAAACCATTAAATGCGCGAAAGAAAGTATTACAAAAATAAAGTCCCTATGACTGAAAGTAGAGACAGATATATTCACAAACCAAGTATTTTTCGAATGTTCATTATTACAAAAAAAAATCAAGTTTATCTTATGAAAAGCGACCGTCAAATTTAAATATTATTCTTTCATCCCATGATTAGTCAAAAAGGCAATGCCAAGGTGAACACAAACAGTGGAGATAAACAGTGTCGAAAAAAAATATTTTGAGTGCTGAACAAAGGTACCAATGAAAATTATGTAGGCTGGGCCAAGGGAAGTCGAGAATCTATTATTACAGAGTTTCAAATGCTAGTATCATCTCATATTCTTTGTTTTTTGGGACAGTGGAATGGCATGGTGCGTTGCGGGTTTCTGTTTGATTTTTTTATACTCGTAGATAGCTAGTTCCAACAAGCGTTACTGGTTTTCACGAATAAAAAATGGAGTAGTTTTTTTAAATGCTTTTTTTTCTAGGAAGTTCGTGTTACATACGTGTTCTAGATATGGTTAATTACTTCACCTACTTTTTTTTAAACAGAAAATAGAATTCAATATATTAAAGTAAAGCTTTAATTAAAAGTACTTACAAATTCATTTTTATAATTTACAATAGGACAATATATACTTTTCTGAGTTTTACCTTAATAAACTCACATGAATATTCTAAAATAATTGGCACTTAACTCGTATAATGCTAACATGAACCGCTCTTCAGGGAATCCTGCAGGTTTAAAAGCTTGTGTTGTTTCCTTCCGGTACTACCAGTGACTGGCCTGTTGGTCTAGTGGTTAGTGACCCTGACTGCTGAGCCAGAAGTCGTGGGTTCGATTCCCACCCAGGACAAATAATTGTGTGATGAGCATGATCATTTGTTCTGTGTCTGGGTGTAATTAATCTATAATATGTATGTATTTAGAACCATATAAGTATGTTTATCAGCAATCTGGTTACCATAGTGCAGGCTCTGCCTAGTTTGGGATCAGACGGCCGTGTGTAAGATGTGTGAAGATATATTATTATAAAGTAGCGGAACCAGTAACAGCAGCGTCACATATAGATAAAATCATGGGTATTTGAGCTGAAATTGATTAAATAATGAAAAATTAAAATCATATGTGTCATTCCCTTTTTATTGTGGACAGATTTGAAAAACTTAAAAAAAAATATTTAAATTCAGTCCACGTCAACACCGACGCCATAAAATCTTAATTTATATGCCAATAGCAGTAAATTTCAATCAGTTTTCAAATGTTAAGTTCTTTTCTTAAATAGGTTTAAGCAGTTTTACCACAATTGATTGTGCGGTTCAGAGCGGAGAGCAATTGCTCAAAGCTGTTCGTGCAATGTCGTTTTAAGAGAAACGATTTATCGTCATAACCTCACTCACTCGGCAAAAAGCAATACAAGTATTGCTTCACTGCCGGTTTCACTTTCCTCTCCCCTATTTCCGTCCTTCCACTCTCCTCTCCTCTAATCCCCTCTCCTATCTTCCCGCTCTTCCCCTCTCTTCCCCTATTCCCCTATTCCCACCTTAAAGCGCGGCAACGCACTTGTGACTCTTGAGTTACAGGTGCCCTTGGGCGGCGGTAGTCATTTATCATCAAGTGACCCGTCTGCTCGTTTGCCCCCTATACCATAAAAAAAAAACAATTTTCAACAAATGGTTCACAAATAACTATCATCCGTTTTTCAGAAACGGATGTTACTAGCTACTTCAATTATGTTGAAAGTTTTTATTAGATTAACTTGTAGATCATCACTGTTAGTCGTGAAAGCATTGATGCTTTCACGACTAATAAATCCGGGTATAACTATTCTATAATAAGTCTTTATTTAGTAATATATAAGTATATTTTTCAGCAGTTACCATAATACAGGCTCTGCCTAATGTGGGCTCAGACGGGCATGTGACATGTATAATTATGTATATATACGGGAATTAACGAGATCACGAAATAGGTATTACATATCTCTGAGTTGCCTGACGTTTCAACCTCGCACAGACTGACTGGCTCAGTGGTGCACGCTCTCCGACGTCGAATCCGTAAGGTAGAAGGTTCTTCACGCACCCGCACATTTTTGATATTTTTAATATTTTTATACATTGTCATATACTATACTAACAGTGTCCCTGTTTTGTTAGCAATCGAGCAACCTGTGACAGGTGACTAATAAAGAAACCAGGCCTGCAGCAGGCCCGCAGAGGTAGATTACGTGTTTTTTATTTTTTTTTAAATCTGTTTTTTAAACTTTTAATTCCTTATTAAGTTTACCGAACATTAATAAGTACAAATAACAACCGTACTTACACCTTAGAATATTTATTTATTTATTTAGCACATACAATTTAATTTATACATAGATAGTTAGATTGGTGTCCTCTCATAATATATTTCCAAAGAATTATTAGGAATAGTACATACTTCGCGTAGCACCACTGAGTTATTATTACTAACGTACGTAGCACGACTGTAGCTAACATTGTAGCATTGTAGCTGCTCGTAGCAAATCATTTCTTAAAAACCAAGGTCTTCACCTTTTAATATCGGGTTTTTTTAAATTCTTTAAACAAAATATACTATAATTGATCAAATAGGTTCTCTGTTCAATTAAAACTAAAACTAAATATCTTATGAGAGCAAATATTATAGTGGGTGGAGTATTATAGTAGAATAAATAACACTCAAAGAAACGTTGAAGTATATGTAAATGTCATATTTATAACGTTCTCAGTAATACTTGTAAACCAAATAAAAAATCATCACTGGGTATTAAAAAATCTACACAAGATGACGTATCCAAACATTAGTTTCTTGTTTTACTTATAATTATTAGTCATTTTTTTATAATTTTATATTTGTTATAATTTAATTATTTACAGTAAGAGTGTATATCGATATGTATATTGTTATGGTAGTAAGGAATAATGAAAGACGTAGACAAATCAAAGAACTATATTTAAAAAGGCTTTGAAAACAAATAAGGTAACGTCTACTGGAAAAGTACTTCTGAGGTCATTTAATATTCTTTTTTACCTCTTTATATAAGCCGTTTGTACTTGGACCTCTACAGAATAATTTTTGTAAGAAAATCCATTCTCTATTAGTGGGTAATCTCACTAATACCCCCTCCATAAAAGTAATCACATGTAAGTAAAATAACCATGTGTTTGTATGTTTCATAGTTTTTAACATATTCTCCATGTAAATACACCCATATTATTTGAAATAGTTACCTTTTTAATGAACATCGTTTCATTTCTAGTCAGGTTAAACTAAAACCAACTCAATTCACACTATAAACATAGTGAATTAAGTTCAAATGTTCAACTGCAAGTATAAATTAAAAGTTTTAAAACACTCCTTGACTCAAAAACCCCTTGAAAGATTAAAAAAGAGTTTATAAACTTCAAACGCGTAATCAGATTTTCTAGAATTCAGGCTAAAACACTCTCGATCTAGTCATATCTTAAACAAACACTAAAACGAAATCGGCAAATCTGCTTAGGAGCAACATAGCTCCTAAGCATGTATCAGTATATCTGTGTATACACATATACCCTGATACACACATTAAACTTAAAATACCAATCCTCTTTACGTCAGAGGTAAAAAAAAAATATAAAATAAGGAACCTTATAATAACCGCAAATTAAATTAATTAATTTCTAAAAATTAATAAAAAAAAATCTCATCGGATTCATTAGAAAGCCAAATACATTTTATAAAAGGATTGTGGAATTTTATTTTATTCGCGAACAACCGTAAACAAGAAATTTCGGAATAAAACAATTCCTAATTTTTCTCATTCGGAAAATCGTTACGCCTACAATAAAATTTGAAACGCTTTTCATGCCCAGAAATAAATAATTTCTTCCTTCGTTTTTCTCTGAACACAAAAATACATCCTCTGAATACTTACGTTAATTATCGGAGTTAATGGGAAAAGGAAATTAAAAACATTTTCGGTAACGGAATGCTTAGAATAGAAATGTCTTTTATGCTGCAATGCGGAACAAATATTAAGATCTATTTTATTGTTAAGGTAAGCTAGCTTTATATCACGTTTCATAAATAGAGTATGGGGATCATGGAATAAAAGCAACAAGGGCAAATACGTACCTATAGGTATGATTATCTTGCATGCGGTACAGCAGCGCCAAACTCACACTTACAATTATTTTGTAAAAGTATATTTATTGAAATATAACTGGGTATTGACATATACACCTAATAAAGCTATGCTCAATCATGATTCATGATACAATAAGATTGTTACACTTTCACTTCGTGAATTTATTCTTCTGCGATTATTACGAATATGTTAAGAGTAAATAGAACCTCCTGATAAAAAGTTGTATCCTTTTATTCAATTCTTATTAAGTACAACCTTCACCAATTAATAAAATAAGGTTTGACACAATTTTAATAACAGTTAATTAATAGTAATTGTCTAATATTTACAGTAGGAGCTACCCAAAAGTTTGAAGGTACCTTTATTCCTATCCCACTGATAAGTAAACTGTTTTACTGTTATACAAAACACATTCAATAAGTAAGTCTACTCCATCAAGCCGACCAGTCAACACCAGTAGCAACCGTTCACGGGCATTATATGTGTATCACCAATCATGTATCTTACAACATCATCATCACCATTTAAGAGAATAGGTAGCGATAATGTAATATAATAATACATTTTTTTAACAAAAAATAAGCTGACAAACGACTTCAACTAAATTTATTGTGGTAAAAGTTAATTAATAAATACCTAAGTTAATTAAACAATCACGATAAAAAATTATTGCTCTAAGTATTACTTTTTAAGAAAATCGTGAACATACAAACATACATACCTCATCTTTTGATGTCGGTTAAAAAGACAACGACGTTTAAGGGAGTATAAGTAGGATAATAAAAAAAAGATGTGTAAGTGTGTATAAGCAAGTCCAAAATATATAAATAAACGACAGATATGACCCAAAGATGTAAAAATAACAGATACAGAGTTACGGAATTCGTTACGTTTCGCTTCGTTACGTTTTAAATGCATTGCTGTTTGGATATGTCAAATATTTTCACGTCATTCGATTTGATTTCCGTATATTAAGCAAACAAGATAATTTAAAATATTATCGAGATCGGCTTTTATTGCGTGAACAGTAATGAAATGATTCGAATTCGAGATAAAAAAGTGTTCGACAGGTAAAAAACAAGTTTGTGTGCAGCTATATTTATTTTTGATTCTTTTCTAGTGAACTCGACAATCAATTAGAGTTATGTTTATTTGTCTTCTAGTTGTTGTTTTTCTGAAATTTCTGTCTAATAATTCCAAAACTGATATGAAGTGTACCAATGGGGGTTTAGTGATGTAATTGTACGATGATAGTTTCTTCACAAAATGATATTGAAGAATCTGTTACAGATACTAAAAATACACCTACACCTCACAAAGCATATATTTAGTTTAAGGCATGCTCTGTTATATAAGTGGAATGTACTACTAAAACATTAAAAGTGGATGTATGGCAAGTAATCTATACTATTATTATGAAGCTGAAGAGTTTGTTTGGTTGAACGTGCTAATGTCACGAGCTCTTGGTTCGAATTGAAAAATTATTTTAGTGTTGGATAGTCCATTTATCGAGAGAGGTTATAGGCTATATAACATCACGCTATGACTATTAGAAGCGAAGTATCAATGAAAAATGTTGCAAAAAACGGGGCAAATTTGCAAACGCAGATGAAGTTGCGCGGGTCAACTAATTTTCAATCTAAACTAATATTATAAAGAGGAAACATTTGTGTGTATGTTTGTAATGTTTTCACACAAAAACTACTAGACCGATTGCGATGAAACTTGGTATGTAGATAGCTGAAGACCTGGACTAACGCATAGGTTACTTTTTATCCTGGCATTCTCACGGGATCGGGACTTACGAAGGTGAAACCGCTAGGCACTGCTAGTATTTCATAAACCTGAAAGTTTTGTTTGATGATAAAGTGTTTTACTTTATCCTTTTTATAGGTATCATTCCATTACAGCAAAAATGGTATTTGCTTATATAAAAAAATGATTACATTTCCAAGATGTAGGAAAAAATAGTGACGTTAGCACTGATCATAATATATATTATAGCAACAAACGTATTTGACAATAGCATCACTTCTTAGTTATTTCAAAACACTAACAACGGAAAATACGCATACTAAATAGCAAATTCCGTGTATAGAAGTGTTAGTATAGGCCATATATATCGGACAAATTACTTTGGTCGCCGGAATGACATGTACTTAAAGTGTTGAAGTAGAATTTTCTTCGCTGAGACTAAACGACCTTCGGAAAGGCTTATGTTATTAAGTGAATACTTTCAGGCTCAAGTGCGTACATGGAAAAGCAAAAATGTGAAGGAACTATAAAAGCTCTTCAACATCTCTTTCAGAAATATTGTCAAAATAAAAACAGCCTCGTTCATTTACAGACTGTCTTCTGGGTTCCCTGGCATAAGTTGGCGCTTACGTGTTCCCGTAGTCATAAATACCTGGGTTTGATTCCCAGGCCAGGCATATTTATATATGGTTCCCTATACTTTTGCTAGGAAATTCTCTGTATCACCACAGAGTTTGTAAACGTGCCCGGTATATGGTGATAAATTATTACGTAGTACAATCCTCCAAATTTCGGCACATCTGATTATTAGTTCAGACGTAAGTATATTACGAACATATTTCTTACTATTGCTTCAAAAATAGATTAGTTTCCAAATGTAGGTTTTGTTAGCTTTAATATTACAAGAGAAAATAACGTCAAGTAGGTCAAAATAGGCGTAATACAATACAGACCACAGCCCCTTAAATTATTCCAATTCTAGACCTGACTCCAAATTTGCTGTATAGTGAATACGTCTCGGTTATTCACTGTGATTAACTTTTGGATTGGGTCTACTTTTTGTGTGGTGACGTAACCTACTTCCTAAATTAAATTTATTTGTACATTGTAAAGCCAATCGGAAAATACGAATACTCGTGTTGATGAATAGGTATTTCTTACTGTTATCGATTTGAAATTTCAGTTCTGCTACCGTTTTACCGTATAGGACTATTGTTTACTACAACTAGTGGTGTAACGATATGTTTTTCTTACGTTACGCGAGTAGCTAGTTTCTCATATCAGTAATAGTTAAATAGCACAACTGCTTACCAATATCAGTATGTAATTTTTTTTTTGGTGTAGGTACCCCATTGCGCTGTTATTGTAATAATATTTGTAGAAAAAGAAATTCCTTCCCTGTTGAGTAACTCTGCATTGTAGTAGCCGTGTCTCATATGTGTTAGGAATGTATTAACATGAATTCTCGTATGATAGTCTACATAATAGACTCAACAAAACAAAAGGTATCTGTCACAGTTGCCGTCCTATATGTTATGTTCAATAAAGCATACCTAAATTTACTTTTAAAACCAATCAGTCGCGAGTTCAGTTGCTGGTAGCCATGGAGTCGGACCTATTAGGCTCATAGGTAACATGGATCTACTACAGTACTAAATATATTGGAAACTACAATATTACCTTATGCTAAAGAGGTACTTCTGGTAATTTGGATATTTCAGGACGACAATGATCCCAAACATACGGCACGCTTAGTAAAGGAATTTATTGAATCACAATCAGTTTTTGCAGGTATTAGAATGGCCAGCGTCTTAGTTATTCCAAAACACGAAATGAATACGTGTTAACGTATTCTGAGATTTAACAATAAATACTAAATACCAAATTCCGTATATATAAGTGTTAGAATAGAAGATATACATATAAAGGATGTATTTGAAAATAGAATGCTTACTTAAAACACTGAAATGGCATGACTCTCATGCAGTTACAAGAAAGAAAGTTAAAGTGTTGAAGTAGAATATTCTTCGCTGAGAGTAAACGACCTTCGGAAAGGCTTATGTTATTAAGTGAATACTTTCAGGCGCAAGTGCATACATGGAAAAGCAAAATGTGAAGGAACTGTTAAAGCTCTTGCATAGATCCAGCCCAGCTGTTAATCCGATAGAACATCTTTTATGCGAAGTCTAAGAAAGGGTATCAAATTGACAGTGCGGCAATTTGAGAGTCTTTTTTAGGATTCCGTACCTGGAAAGGAAAAAACTGAACCCTTATAGGATCACTTTGTTGTCCGTCCGTCCGACCGAAGGTCTGTCTGTCTATCAAGACCCTTTTTCTCAGGAACGCGTGGAGTTATCAAGCTGAAATTTATATCAAATACTCAGGTCTACTGTCCCTTAAAGCTGTGAGAAAATCAAACTTCTAAGCTAACGCAATCAAAAGATACAGCCGTTTATGCCGCAAATTTTCGCAAATTTTCGACACTCGCAAGGGAGTCAAAACCTACAGGGTACTTCCCGTGAACTCAGAATCTTGAAATTTGGTACGAACCCTCGGTGCGCAAGTTCAACTCGTTCAACTCGCGCTTTGCCGGTTTTTTAGAAGAATGGAACTCAATTTCTGTAGAAAAATGTAAGGAATTAATAAAATCGACATCTCGCTGCTGCAAAGCAGTCAGTAAGAGTCAAGGACATGGCACAAACGATTAATTATAGTCCAAACTAAATTAATATATTTAAAGTATTTATGGTAAAACTATGTTTTATCAAAATCAATTCTCGAACAATTCCATGTTTGGTCTTAATTATTTGTTCAGCATTGTTTGTATAAAAAATTGTTTCTCTTTAAAATAAAAACCAGACAAGTACGAGTCTGACTCGCGCACCAAGGGTTCCGTAAGCAAACAACCTTATATGTAGATAATACGTACATCTCGGGAATAAATTCTCGAAGATTTTGGCAGATCTTTTCCGAAGGGCAAACTTACCTTTGCGATTCTAAAAATACTCTCACATACATCGATGTACTACAACTTCAACAGTCCGACCGCAAAATATAAGTTTGTAATCACAAAACCTACTTTTTTATGTGATATAACAACAAATTAAAGACTTTAGGATTTTTTTCCTTTAGTTATGCTGCCAGACACTGCTTCTTACCAAATTTCATGATTCTAGGTCAAAGGTAAGAAGTAGTGGTAGTAGTAATATCCTATAGGTTTTTATTTATCTGCGAAATGTTCACATTTGTTAAAATCTAAGGCTTCATGGCCGTATCTTTTAATTGCGTTGACTTAGAAGCTAGATATTTTTACAGCTTCTAGAGACTGCTGACATAAGCATTTGATGTGAATTTCAATTTGATGCCTCTACGGGTTCCTCAGGAAAAGGGTCTTGACAGACACACAGACAGACAGACAGATATAACCACAAATTAACGACTTTCGGGTTTTTCCTTTATTTGTGCCGTGAGACCTTGCTTTTTACCAAATTTCATGATTCACCTGCTGTTTTGATTGACCTGCGAAATGTACAAATTTGGTTAAATCTAAAGCAAATAGCCATTTCTTTTGATTGCGTTGACTTGGGAGCTTAAGTTCTTTACAGCTTCAAGTGACCGCGGATATAAGTATCTGGTATTATATGTATCTGGTGTGATAGACAGATGAACAACAAAGTGATCCTTTAAGGGTTCCTATTTTTCCTTTTGAGGAACGGAATCCTAAAAAATATATTTTTGTGAAAAATCTGTTATTCTTTCACACATTTTTTTTATTTTATTTTATTGCAACGTTTTGATTATGTGAAAAAATAATACATGACTTTGTTTACATAATTCTGTGTTTACGAAACGTTCTTAATTTTTGACCACCACTGTTTTTAAAAACAAAACCCAGAATATGTTTTTCCAACAAATATAGCAAAACACCAGACTCGTGAAAAGCCTAATGAGCACTATTTTACAGAATACATTAAAGCGTATAATAAATCCCGTTTTAATTGCATAAGCAGATTTAAAGCGAAGTCAGGTGCTCTGAATAAAACACTCAACTGCACTACTATTTACATGAAGAATTTTATACCAATTTTCTGCATTCGTTATGCTTCGAACGTAATGCAGTCGTAAACAAACGTTTTTATCGCTAAACTAGAAGTTACAGGGCTTGGAATTCCCAGCAGTAGCCAGTTCAAGAGATATGCGACCCTGGCCATCTCAAACTATGGCTTATACTCACCAATCCCTCCGTAAAAGCTATATCCTTTTTCTTCCATTACCTACTTCTCTACCTCTTGTCTACTTTTCAATTTCAGTATACTACCAAGTTTCCCTTTCAATTATTCCCAATCTTACCTTACCATCTTTGATTCCCAAACTGCCTGGTTGGCGGCAATAGGCTTATAGGATTAAGGAATTGCCGCCAACCGGGGCACTCACGTAAGTGGGACTAAGTTATAGTTGGTAAAACGTGGGTATTAATACGCCTCTACCTACTCCTTAGGGAATACAGTACGTATATATGTATGTTATAGATTTTTTCTTTTTTGATTCGCCCCGGCTTCCATGCGTCCGGATCTCAAATTTATGATCCCTTATTCCAAACTTGTTGCCAATTATTACGCTTAAATTTGAAACAACTGTGTAACTTTAGTGAAAATACAATAACATTGTAAAGTGGTACTGGTTTTTATGATAGAACTAGAATGAAGATTTCTAAATTAAACATCTGATTTTGCAAACTATCATAGGTGATTGTATGCGCTTATCACTAGACTAACTGTAAAAATATAGAAACTCCTCCTCCGAGCATTTTTCCCAACTAAATTGGGGTTGGCTTTCAGTCTTACAACGAAACGGCCGAACTTCGATATTTTACGTGAAGAGATTGCCATCAGACCTCCGCAACCGAAGTACTAGGCAATATCGAGATTGTGTAGTTAGACCAGGTTGTCGTACTTTTTTAGGGTTCCAACTACCCGTAATGAATGGCACAGATGTTCGTATGGCAACCGGGACCGACGGCTTAACGTGCTCTCCGAGGCACGGAGGGATCTCAATATGTTAAGAAAGGTCACCCATCCTAAGATTGACCTGGCTAGTATTATTTAACGTTGCAATGTGCTAACCTACTTGGTTACCACTTAGCCACAAGCCCCTCTAATCTCTTTTTTAACTATAAAAATTCGTACTACTTAATTACTAGGTACCGTCCTATAAATTCGTTTGTAAATTCGGCGTAGTGAGACTAAACACTCATCTTGAGTGTAATATTATATGTAATAGCTTCTGATCTATTGGGCCTTAACATTAATTATACCCAACTACATTGTAAGCAACTAATATTGTGAGCTTAAATAATATGTTGGTTATAGACTTAGAGGTGTTCTGTATTCGCTTCCGACTACATACTCAGGTATCTGTTTATCTATTGTGGAAATCAGTATAATCATTTAATTTAGATCTGATTAAGGAAATAAAAATCTTCTTAACATATCTAACTACATTAAAAATGGTACTTATCGTATGAGCATAAAAGGTGCATATTTTAATATAGTTAATTGATACCCTTGATGACATCAAGATACGGTGACCAGTTACTACCAGTTATTTGTTCAAAAATTGTCTTAACTACTGCGTTAATCATTATTGATTAACGCAGTAGTTTGTAAAAAAATTAGTAATTTTTTAATAGGATGGTAGAATCATTGTATTTCTATGTTATCTATTTGTCATGCTTTTAGTTGAATTACGCATTATGCTTCAATATTATAATAATAATAATGTGTATCTCGAACGAAATTAATAAATATTAACGGTTTTTACAGCTGCTACGAAATAGCAGGTATGTAGCAAGGCCCAGACCTGCCTAGCCCCTACCCCACTTCTCTATGAAATACCTTTTGATGGGCTAAAATTTTTCGTAGGTCACTCAGGTATATAAGTTATCTTAAAATAGTAATAAATATCATCTACGCATATAACTTAAAGAAGATTCTACAACTTTCTCAAAATATTGTAGATGTCTTCTTAAATATTAACTTTATTAACTTATTTAATTCTTAATTATACTAGTATATTTCGATTTGCAATTTTTTTGTTTATCAATGTTACATATAATCTTACGTTTATCGAGTAATTAAAGTGTAAATTTTAATAAATAGCTCAAATGTATATAACAATTAAAAATTGAATTTTAATTCGAATTAGAGTTTTTTTTTTCGACTTCTTGCATTTTCTGAGAAGATTTACTATGAAAATATATTTTTTTTTACACCATCAAAAAGCAGAGATTTCAACGAACAGAAAACACACCAACTTTTTGAAAAAAGCTGATGTCTTGACGGGTGAATTTTCGATTGAAAATTGGGGTACTTTTCGATATTAAGTCAAAATAAGGTGAAAAAATAAATATTTCAAATCAAATAAATTACAGTGTATTTGGGATATAAAAAGGTAACGTTTCACAAAATTTCGTGAAAAAAAAAAAGTTTGTAAAAGATAAAAATAAAAAACCAAAAACTTGTTTTTTTAAATTTTTTACATACATTTTGAGGTTATGTGAAAAAAGTGTAAATACAAAGTTGTAGATCTTTTTATTACCTACAACTTTGCCATTTGACTTTTTTCCATAGGACTTGTAGTTTTGCCAGAAATCGAGATAAACCGTTTTTTACCCTAAAAACTCACCCCCTTCCCCTTCCCGACCTCAGATTGCTCGTAAATTATTTTTCCTTTTATTTTTATAATATTCTCCTCCTTTTCCAATTGGTTTCATCCTACTATCATTTTAAAAATTATCGACTCTGTTTAGAGTAAGTTAGTATGAAAGAGGAAATAATGTGTATGTAAATGTACTGAGCCCGCTCACTTTGAGCAATGAAGTTTAGTTTTAGTTGAAGGAAATTTCAATTTGTACCCTCGAGTAATACAACTTGAATATTTTTGATAACGAATAGAAATTTACCATAATTTGAGAATATGGAGCAAGTAGTTGAGTGTTGAATGAATTGACTGTTAGAATTTAAAACATTTTAATAATAATTCATTAAAAACAGTTACAATACGAGTACGAATAATAAAAACAAATATAAAATAAAAAGAATAATAAAAACAAAATAAACATACGACGTAGTCTGAAGAGCTTTACAGGCATACATATACTCACACCTGCATTCAGGAAGGGGCGTGAAACACCCACATTTTGCCAACTGTAATTTGGTTCAAATCAGTTTTCAATTTTTTTTTCATTTTATTTCATAGTCTAACAGTTCTGTGATTTTTTTTTTTGTTTTTTTTGTTAACCATCAATTAATTATGTCTTCCAAAGTGATATTTTAACTGTGGGGGGCTTCTCATTTTCAATTAAGTCACCTATTTTATGTTTATGTAGTAATTTGTTATTAGTCTGTAAGCCTTCCTTAAACTTAATAATATAATGGGGATGTGCTTTCCAGTCAGACACTTTATCTTAGACTAAATTATATCTTACCTATATTAAATTAACCTTAAAGAGAAAAGCCCTTCATCACATTTCTTATCATAATTAATTATCTTAATAAACAACACTTTATTTGATAAATTATCGAAACATCGTCGTCGGCGTCCTATCATACTGTCAACTTGTCTTGAGTGATTAAGAGGGTAAATAAATAAAAACGAATATTGTTTTGATAGCTCCTTAGAAATGAAAAAATATCAGGGCCTTGGAAATAACGATATTGTTTATTTAGTTAAAAGTTGAAGAACCTTATGTTTATGTTAGAAACAGTCTCAAAACCACTAATATAAACTATGAAAATCACTAACTAACAGCAACTGCCAAGTTGTTCGTACCTCTGTTTGCACTCAAGTCAATCGTTCTAAACATATTCCTACCCTTTTATAATCCCACAATATGTTAATATTTATCCATCGACCAATAGTATTGCGTTACCGGTATAACCTGTCAAAATAATATCTATTAACTTATTTTTATTAAATAGTGAACTGTGTTATCATCTATTATAGTTTGTCCCTAATTTTAATAAAATAAATAAGAGTTTTTAATCTTGAAAATCATGGAAATATTGTATGAAACTGAATTATAGCCAAATAAAGAAAAAGTGATATTCCCGCGGTTGAACCTTTGGCTAGCTGGAGGTTCTTTTTCATTCGCCGGTCGATTATTTCTTACTTTTCAAAGTTAATTATCACTTTATTTGACAAATGTCTTCGAACAGTTATGTAGACTGCGAACCCGCATTGCGCCAGCGTGGCCGACTATTGCCTAACCCCTCTCACACTGAGTGGAAGCTCATGCAACACTCTCGGACAGTTTATAAACAGAGCTGATATAGGAAAATCACAAAGAACACCTGCGTCAGACATTTGTTGCTAACATGTATTTTACATGAATGTAAGCAACAAACCTCAAATCATAAAAAAAAAACAATATTTTCAAATGAACACCTAAACAAAGAAGATTTTCAATTCGGCAAACATGTGTTTTGCGATATTGTACAAAAAATCGCAATCGCAAGTATCGCAAACAATTTTGGTAGCGTCAAAGATTGTGTAAAAGCTGGGTGTAAAGCCCAGTGAGCATGTCACGGCCTGCATTGCAAATATTTGTGCAAACAATGTAAAACATTTTCACAACATAAAACGTTCCATGTGCAAAGCATTTGTGGTGTCTATAGTAATTTGAGGCTTGAAGCACATTCATCAGCACTGACTCAATTTTTTAAGGCCTGTTGGTATAGTGGTTAGTCATCCTGAAGTAATTGTGTGATGAGCACAATCATATTTTGTTCTGTGTCTATGTATGTATTTAGTGATATATAATTAAGTATGTTTATTAGCAGAGTGGGGACAATAGACAGACTTAGCCTAGTTTGAGATAAGAGGGACGTGTGTAAGGTGTCTTAAGTTATTATTATTTATTTTGTGCTATTTAAACCTTGTACATACATAAGCTTGCATTGTAAACTTGTATACAGTTTTTGACTTTTAATGGGTTTAAGTATTTTAAGTCCATAGTTATAGATAGAATACTCTAAAAGATAAAATCTATAATACAACGAAGACTCACTCATATAATATTCGTAGTTACTTGTATGTATCTATTTCTGCGTAGATTCATCATAAGCAAGATCATACCTTCTTAACTTAGCTTTGGGTTGAAAATCAACAGCGCCCTTGAGTTAAAAATAGCCTGTCATAGAGCAATATGTATAATTAGTTATATAGTGGACTACTGATCATTTATTAGGAGTTCACAGGCTTCAGAAATTACATAGGAACAATGTTTATTACTGTTATAGAAATAATATAATTTTAATTAGTTAGTTTAAAATTGAAAAAGCTTTCGTCCATTTAGTAGCCCTACACACTATTATCCACTTTTTGGGTTTTTAGGCCTATGCTTTGGATCGAATAGTAAATACAACAACCATTCCTAATATAGTGCTGCATAGTGCTGTTACTGTATCCGTAGATGAGGTATTCAGTACGTAATCCTCTTGAATAATAAACCAGTTCTGCCTTTTTTCATTAGCTTTATCTGTAAACTTAGATAATGGAGTTTACCGCCACTGGTAATGTACCAGTTTGTGACCACTGGTGGACTATCGGAACTACAATAGTCGCGCGAGTTGAATGCAGTCGGGGCCTGAGGGAAGGGTGGGAGCATCTCCTCCCGCCACCCGCAAATCTTGCCTCGCATGCTGCGAGTGAGTGAAGTGCTTGCTGTTCTTGACATCCAGCATACGCTTATCGTTCACCAATCGCGTTAAAACTCAAGCCTTTTGTTTTGTTGATTTTGATTAATGATTTAAGTTCTTCAACTTCATTCATCATCAAGTTCGGGAAATGCCGCAAAGAGTGCAGAAAATAAAAATAAAAAATAATAATGAGACAGCACAATGTTAATGCAGACCTATCTGTAAAAAACTTTAAGAAGTCCCACTCAGTCAGATCACAGAGGCAGATTTGTGTGGCTTTGACGACCACCTAATATGGTTAGCAGAACGTTATTCGAAAAGAGATGCATTAATTGAACATACCATAGATCGACTCATGGTTGAGGTCAGTGATAGCGAGAATAGTGATATCGATTCTAATTCGTCTATCATTCTAGAATTTCATGATGATTGAGTACTACTGACTGTATTGTTATTATTTTAGATGTATTAAGAAATTAATTAATAAATGTGTAAATTGGTTTTTGATTATTGTACTTATCGATGTCTAATACTATATTTTTAATTTTGCATAAAGTGAACGTACTCCAATTTAAATTATAAAAATGTTTTTAAAATAATGCTATAAATACTATATTTTGTAATTTCTAACGCATTTCTTAAGTATGAGCAATAAAACTTTATTAATAATATTACAACAAAGGCTTTTCGTATTACTGGAGGCAAAATACTCGGAACACCCATAACATGAAACACACTCTTAAAAAGATTTCCTGACTTGTCATATAAAATATAAACGAGTTTTGGTCTCTAGAGGACACTTGGATATCGTCCACTTCGATTTCTTCAGTTTTTTCGATTGAACTTCATTTTATATGTCTGTCAAAGTATAAATCTGGAGGAAACCCAATATTAGCTGAGTAATATAAGTAGTTTGAGCTTCTCTATTGCATTGCGATTATTGTATACTAGGAGCGCCCCGCGGTTTCACCCGCGTAAGTCCCCGTATGAATATCGGGATAAAAAGTAGCCTATATGTTAATCCAGGTCTCCAGCTATCTACATACTAAGCTTCATCGCAATCGGTTCAGTACTTTTGGCGTGAAAGAGTAACAAACATCCATACATACATACATCCATACATCCTCACAAACTTTCACGTTTATAATATTAGTAGGATGAGGATTCTCCACGACTTGCTGGACATCATTTCTTGATTTGATACGTACAGACTAAAGCTACTAAGAGACCTACACTACCTACCTACACCTATCCAGATCATGCATTAACGAACTCACAGTGCAGTAAGATTACTAATAAAACTTTAAATTCTGAGTAGCTTTTCTTAAGATCTTATAAATACATATACTAGCTTAGTTTTTCGAATGATGTACAAAGTTTATAACAAGTTATGGCGTGTAAGTTGTGTTTACAATGAAAGGATCATGAAACTAATTTGAATTTGTTATCTGTAACCAATCTCTGGAACAAATTGTCGCCTGCGGTATTTCCGGACCGATACGACCTTCAAACCTTCAAGAAAAGAGCGTACTCCTATCACAAAGGCCGGCAACGCGCTTGTGACTCCTGAGTTGCAGGTGTACATGGGCGACGGTAGTCGCTTACCATCAGGTGACCCGTCTGCTCGTTTGCGTATAATATAAAAAAAAAAGTTAAGTTAAAAGGTTAAAAAACTGTATTTTGGGACAAGACAGAAATCGTCCCCCGTAAACTAATGAAGGAAGTAGTATTATTTGGAATGTCATCGAGAGTGCTTAAGATTCAGTAGTTCGTGTAACGAAATGTTGTTTTTTTTTATGTCACATTAAAGATGTTAATTATTACATGTAGTATCACATATGACCCTAATAGGGTATAGCAATATATAGGATACCGACCCATTTCATAACTTCTTAATTACATTATTATTCATAAATTATTACATTGTCAAGTTAAATTAATTCAATAAGAGAATTTATTGATCATTACTAAACTAGTTCACTATTACGAATGTTAATGTTAAATGAAAATTTAACTTATGTTAAATATTATAAAAATGTTTCAATGTTAATGTTTAAATGTTTCTGTTAATGTTCTCTATGTAAGTGCAACCGGTCGTTACGGTAGGTACCGAAAGCTATGCTACTATTCGCGCCGACTTCTTGCAGTCACACTAATTGTGCAATTAAAGTTTCGAAATGATGTACCGCCGCTTCCAAGCTCACATCACGTGTTCTGTGTCAGCATTAAACCGAACAAGTAAAAAGACTGTACCGGCTGCGGCGTTATAATTAAAAATTCTGGGAATGCCATAAAAAGAATCTAAAAGAATCTCTTCAAAACAAAATGATAGGCTGTTATAAGGATGCGATATAAAAATGAACAAAATAAACCATAAACTTGTCTTAAGACTGTTCCTTATCTCCACACTTTATGGCTGTCTGAAACGAGATTACGGCGAATATTATAATACTCTTATTTATTTAAAGGTGTAAAGGTAGATGTTATTTAATTTTTGAGCTTGTAATGAAACTGAGTAACGGTTTGATTATTATCAGGATTTGAGAAAATTAATTTCACACGTCTTAGTTAAAATAATTTGAAAGTAGGTATGTAAAAAAAAAATGCAAATTTAAAGGTTTTTTGCCGATTATCCAAACAATGGAATTATGTGTTTTATTTTTTAAATACTTCGGAATATTGGTTATATACCTAGTCATGAAAATTTCAATAAACAGCCATGGACAAATATTTGATTTGATTTTCAGCATTCAAAGCCAGTTTAATAATTCTATAATTCCTCGAATTGGCTGAAATCATTTTAAATTATATTATTAATAGCCCAGCTTAGCATTAATTTATCAAGTTAACAACGGCAAGTAACATATTTATACATATAAATAATTTTATATTCGCAATTTTAAATGCAAGATTCAGATAAAACGTCAATTTCTAGTATAGACTAGTTTGAAGTCGTCTGAAGAGCTACTGTACTGTATAAATTTCTAACTTAGCGTTTTTTTTTCAGCGTTTTTTTTTCATCAAATATTCTATAAAAAAATGATAATTAGCAGCTGTAAAGATCTATATTCTGCTAATAAAGCCTCCTTACTAAGATGACAAAGGCTTGTAGCAGTATCGAAACTATAAATTCAAGCAGCTTACTCGCCAAAAGCTCTTTAAAACCATCAAAGCAGTGTCATAGCAAATGTGTATGTATGCCTTTCCATTCAAAGACCCTGTCGCACATCATATAATTAAACCTTACTCATAGGGATTTTAACAACTGTCTGTTTGTTTTAAATAATTTGATAATGTATGGTTAAGTTAAGTAACGTAAGTATAAAGAAAATAAAACCTAATCAAATCAAATTAATAGTTGAAAAAATTATAGTTTTAATCAAAGTCAAGTGTGTAACTCAATTATTTAGCGAAAGATACAAGCATAAATTAAAAATTGTTAGACTAAAGCATATTTTTAAAGATTAGAAAAAAGCTGAGCCACTAAGTCACCTTTCAAACACAACAAAAATCAAAATTGGTCCATCTCTTTAGGAGTTATCATGCCACAAACAGACAGATAAATACATCAAACTAATAACACCCCTGCTTTTTGCATTGGGGGTAAAAACATACATAAAATATGTTAAATATATTCTGTCGAATTCAATAACAGTATTACACAGAGACAGTCGTCCCCACGGTCACTTGTCAAGGACATTAGTCTCCGGGCTATAAGAAGACAAATTAGCCCCCCGTGGTCCAGAAATCGTCCTAAAAAGATCGCCTAATTATGTTGATAGAACGTTCTTTTGCTCCATTTAAGTATTGATAAATGAGAAAAACGTCTTGTTAGGAAGAAGTTGATGTTGTTGACTTCCTCTCAGTTGCGATTTTAAAAGAGCTGTATTTATGTTCTCAGATTTAATGGTCGTTCAGAGAAGTTGTTTAATGGTTCTTGTCGTTTTTTTTCAGTAATGTTACAATACTGTGTAATTAGGATCCGTGGGGTACTTGTTTAAAAAGCTACAATATGGTGAAAAAACCCTGCAGTTTTTTTCTCAACTGCAATTTTCTTGTCATTGTATCGGACTGGCCTGTTGGTCTAGTGGTTAGTGATCCTGACTGCTGAGCCAGAGGTCGTGGGTTCGATTTCCACCCAGGACAAATATTTGTGTGATGAGCACGATTATTTTGTTCTGTGTCTGGGTGTAATTTATCTATAATATGTATGTATTTAGAAATATATAAGTAAGTTTATCAGTCTGGTTACAGGTTCTGCCTAGTTTGGGATCAGACGACCGTGTGTTAGATCTGTCCAGTTATTATTATCATTAATTCAATTTAGCCTATACCTATCGTAGGGTTTAAATTAATTAACGGACACCGGATTAATTAAAATGCATCAAGCTATATAATATACCCACAAACTTAAGAAATAAAACTTAACACTTCTTTGCAGTTGTCGATGAAAATTTCTTTGCATTCAGATAATAATATTTTTCGCCTCTTTGGAGAACTACGAGTATCCTTTGCTTAAGCTACTAAGTTAGAGGGCTTATGCCCGGTTCCTTTTATTAAATTTTACCGTCCGTAAGCAAAACGAATTGTTTCTTGATTATAGGAACCGGGGACGTTAAAATTTTCGTTGAAAATTCAACGAAATGTTACGGTTCGTAAGCAAAACGAATCGTTTCTTGATTAAAGGAACCGGGCATAAGACTTTCCGGCAACAGCCAGTTCAAATCACAGGTATGCGACCCTAACCTGCTCGAGGCATTGCTTACACTCCCCAATTCCCTTCTTACACAAAATTAAATAATACATATACACACAAATAATTTTCCTAAAAATAATTCCTAAAGTGCCCAGTTCACGACTATAGACTTACCGCCCATTACGTGGGTAGGACTAAATTATAGTTGGCAAATGTTGGAGGAATGAGTAAGATTTGCCCTAAGTGCCATACAAAAAATGGATAGATGAAGCGAGCAGTGTGTGCTGTGCAACCGGTAAAGTGATTCTTCCCAATATATAGGAACTACCACAACCGATACAAAATCTTTTGACGGATATTCGTCCATTGTCCGTACATTTTTTGAACAGGTGCAATAGTCTCTTTCATATAACTTCGTTTGGGAATAAAATAAGTTAAGAAATTAAGGAAGGAAACTTCATGCCCACTTTAAAGATTGGAAGGGCAGGTTCACCACCTCACAGGCAGTCTTTTCCCGCAATCAAGCTTATAGTCACAAATTGATTTTCACGCGGGCGAAGCCGCTGGCACAAATAGTACATACTAAAAATATAATTTTTAACTTTTTACATTATTTCGCCTCTTTTGAGTCTCCTGCTATTTATCCATTATGGCATTGATATTTACAAAATCGAAAGACTGATTACCATCTTGTTAAACAGTAATAGTAGATCACAATAGCAGAAGATTTCATTAATATTTTTCGGCGGTAGGTGCTAAAAATGTTAACACACACTGTTTGTGCAAAAAATAATATTTAATTCATTTAAACAGTTTTTGCAATTTATTTTAACTATTTTACTTACTATATAGTACAATTAGTAAGAACATATATAGGCATCACATTTGATGTGATATCACAAGTTTAAAATTACTCCACCTGCCAGTGTAACACCCACACAATTTTATATACTCTCACTATGTCACATCTCATGGAAGTTGAGTCAGCACAAAAAAGTCTTGAAGAGACTTTCAATAGAAGTATGACGGAACTTGAAGCCCAGCTACACACTGGAGTGCCAGCTAAAGACACTGTGGCCAAAGTTGCTGAGGAGTTCCGAGCCTTCCGGGAACTTATTTTCAAAATGCTTGGCCTTCTTCGTAAACAAATTAGCGATTGTCACAATATGGTAGATAGCTTGGAGACACGGCCCCAACGCCAGGCTCTACTTTTATTGGGAGTTCCTGAAGCCGAGAAAGAAGAATGCACTGCTACAGTCATCAACCTGGTTCAGAACAAATTAGGTGTGAAGGACATCACAACACATAATATAAAGTTCTGTCACAGGCTTGGAGCTGCGAGCAAGGATCGTCCACGGCCAATACTGGTGCGTTTTTCTACGGAAGACTTCAGATCTTGCATATGGAGAGCTAAATCGATGTTTAAGGACTCATCCGTCTCCGTTCGGGAGTTCCTAACAAGAACCCGACAGATGGTCTTCGGCAGGGCTCGGCAGCACTTCGGTATGAGAACTGTTTGGACGCAGGACGGCACAGTGATAATGTCTAGGCCGGGTTATCATTATTTCCTTCCATTATTATTTAAATGTCACTTAGTGTCAAGTTCAATTTGTCTAATTACAAATATGTAACCCACATTTATAATTATTATAACTATTCTATTCTATTCTATTTTTCTTTATGGCAAATGATGCCGAGATGTCTACAATTCTGCCAATATCAGTCGTGCGCTGAAGTGTATGTAATGAGAAAACGAACATTAGTTCTGTCAAGATTGGACTCGTTGCGAATCTTGTTTTGGAGTTAGTACACTGAAACAAACATTCACAAATACAGCACACTTTCTTACAGACAAAATAAATAATGTTAAATAAAATTCAATACTAATAATAATCATAATATGAATAATCATAATATGAATACCACACCAGTATTAACTTACAAGAATTCAAATCAAAGTCTAATATTATTGCGACAGATGAAAGACATAAGGATTAGAAGCAGTGGTCGGGAAAGATAGGTTAGGAGGGAGGGAAAGTTTATAGGAAGGGGGATGTTCAGTTTTATTAATTGACTATACAGGTTGGGGAGCGAATTATTAAGGGGGCAGTTAAAAAATATATGTTCCAGGGTACCCTCGTCTAGGCCGCATTCACATAAGGTCCCGTACTCGAATTTTTTGTAAAAACACTGGAGAACAGCAATGGCCCAACCGAAGTCGGCAAACAACAGATATTACAGTTTTTGCAGTTTTTTTGTATTGGTAGAACCAAGGTTTTGAAGTAATATTTGGTTGTACTGCACAATAGTATTTGCCTTTCTTCTTGCTGGAGTGAGTCCACTGGCACTGCCATTAAGACAAAAGTATTTTATTTTATTTTATAGATAAGAGGAAAACATACAGTGATATATTATTATACATTTGATTACAACTATATTAAAAGCTAAACACCATTTAAACGTTTTCACATGTTAGTGTCTAAAACTTACTTTAGAGATTCAGTAAATTTGATAAATTTGGTAACAAAACTATTTCTGAAAGTAAAAAAAGAAATAAAAATGAAAATAGAAAATCCGTTAATCCGTCATAGAACCATTAAACCACGATTGCGATAAGACGTCTTTGAACTTGTTAGGTTTGGTTGTGAATAAGTCAAGGTTCGGGAAGTCAGCCAGTGCATTGTATTCATCGGCAGATCTAATTAAATATGAATTTTGTCTATAATTTGTTGAACAAATAGGTATTGACAGATAAATTGGTTGCCTTAAAGTCCTGTTTGGCACAGTTAATTTTGGAAAGTAGATGGGGTGAATCTAATTGGCTTTGAGCTTTTTAAACTAAACACACAATATCCGATATGTTCCGCCTCTGAATTAAAGGAAGTATATGGTGTCTCTGACATCTCTGTTCGTACAGTGGATCGCTGGAGTTACATTTATACTCTAGAAATCTCAAAAACCTACGTTGAATAGATTCCAGTCTATCAATATAAACCTGGTAACGCGGGTTCCATACTTGAGAACAATACTCGAGAATACTACGCACAAAAGAACAATACAGTATTTTGATCACCTTTACACTCTTAAATTGTGAACTAGACCTTAATACAAACCCCAAAGATTTGTTTTGCTTTTTTAGCAATATAATCGATGTGCATGTCGTACATAAGTTTGAAGTCGTGTATCACACCCAGGTCACGCACCTTATCAACTCTTTGCAGTTGATGGCCTTTGATGATATAATTAAAGTTTATTGGTTTAGGTTTCCGAGTGAAAGGGATGATGTGACATTTAGGAACATTGAGATCGAGCTTGTTAATTGAACAATAATACTGAAAGGCAGTTAGATCTTCCTGAAGTAGATAGCAGTCGCTCACGGAATTGGTTGTTCTGTATATCTCCATGTCATCTGCGTACAGGAGAAATTCTGAGTGTTTTATGCATTTGGTTATGTCGTTTATGAAGATATTAAACAGTAAAGGCCCAAGCAAGGAGCCCTGAGGAACACCGGATGGCACGATAGACCATGAGGAAGTATAGCCATTGAGTACGACTGCCTGAGAACGATTCTCAATGTAAGACGTGAACCATCTGTACAAGTTTCCGTGGATTCCCGAGAGTAAAAGCTTATGCAATAATATGTCGTGATCTATACGATCGAACGCTTTGCTATAGTCAGTGAATATGGCATCCACTTGTCCTCCAGCTTCCATGCCCGAGGCCACGTATTCAGTGAATGTCAGCAAATTCGTCATAGTGGATCGTTTTCTCAAAAATCCGTGTTGTTCAGGGATGAACGAGACCGAAAGTGTATCATAAAGTTGAGAGAACACAATTCTTTCTAAGACCTTAGCGAAGATACATAGTTTTGATATAGGCCGATAATTTTTTATATCATTACGACAACCACTCTTATGTATGGGGGTTATAAAGGCTGACTTCCATACTTTAGGAACAATGCTTTCTACGACGGAGCGCTTGAATAATATTGTTAATGATTCAGTCAGATACCGAGCACACTTGACAACAAATAAAGGCACTATGTGGTCCGGTCCAGGTCCCTTGGACAGGTCTAGCGTTTGTAGTATCTTTTTGGGTAGGGCCAGTAAGTCATAACCTTGATTACTTTAGTGCTTAAGGTCTACAGATGGTGCTGAAATGGCATTTTTTGCCATTATATCCACTAACTCATTGCCCCTGATGCCGGAATGACTTGAGATCCACACCAACTGGACTGTTGTTTGTTTCATGAAGCAGTTGAAGAGCTGTTTCTTTATTTCTAAAATAAGGGAGCTGTGTAGTCTGCTTTTGTAGGGGTTTTGTTTGAGGGGTCTTAAGACAGCTCAAAGAGTCAGTGAAATTACTGCCTTATTAATGTTATGTGAATGTATATATATACAGGCCTTTAATATAGCTACACACTCGCCCGTGAAAACTGAGGATTAACTGGGGCATTTAAATTTTAAAATTATTTTAGAATTTTGATAATAAACTGCAGCACCTGTGACATCCTCCTGTGACAGTTTCGAGGCATCAGTGAAAAACCTGTGGAAATCATGCCATTCCATATTTACCATAGCATTGAAAGCTTCTACAGCAGTAGCGCTGCCTTTGGATATGCCAATATTAAAAATGATATTTGGTTTAAAACACAATACCTCAAATTCATAATTAAATAAGGGAAGTCTATCAAAACTAATTAAGGGTCACTATGTTTTCAAAGGAGTGGAAAGCTTTTTAGTATAAAAGGTATATCCTTATGCCTCCAATACTGAGTAGAATTAATAAGGGAATTTAAAAATTTAATTTTTGAATAAGGGGATGGGTATTTCTATTTAATAGGCGGTATATAAAACGAGTTGCTAAATATTGCCTTCTCAATTCCAAAGGGGGTTCAGCCCATTCAACTTGTAAGGCATTTATCGGGGAAAATTTCATGCACCCAGTAATGATCCGAAGGCACTTGGACTGTACTCTATCAAGACTTGTGAGTGCCCCTTTGTTGCAGGGAGCTAATAAAAAGACACCATAGTCCATTACACTGCGTATGAGGGCGTTATAGACCAGCTTCATGGTCAAGGGTGAGCTTCCGACCACACACCAGCTAGAGCTTTCAATATAGAGATGACCCGTTCGCATCTTTTAACTAAATAGTTCAGGTGGTGAGTACCAGTCATTTTATGGTCTACTCCTAAAAACTTTGCTTTTGTATCCACCGGGATGTTATGTCCTTGAATATTTATGTCAATTTGTGGAATGGTTTTCTTAATGGAGAATATGACCATAGTGCTTTTTGAAGCCGCCAGACTCAGTCCATGGTCAAGTAACCACTGGCTTAAAGATACCAGGGAAATTGAAAGAGACGTGGCTGCGTCAGTGATAGAAAGGTCGTTCACATATAAAGCCAGGTCATCAGCATATTGTAGTATGTGGCAATTGTTGTTAAGGGATGAATTTAGATCCACAGTATATATGTTTTACAGCAAAGGGCTTAGAACGGAGCCTTGCGGCAAGCCTTTCCATACTCTTCGCTGCCCCAACTCTTCCCCTTGGACTCTAAAAATCAGTGAGCGTGACATAATGATTTGACATATGCACTGCACCATCCTCGCTGAGATTCTCAGGTCTTGCAATTTTTGCCTGAGAATTGGAAGAATGACGTTGTCATAAGCCGAAGTTACGTCGAGGAATGCAGCGACTACCGATTCATTTCGAGATAGAGATATACGGATATCTGTGATACTCATCACAGATATCCGTATATCTCTATCTCTTGCACATAGTCACGTCAAGTTCCCAGTTCGGGTTTAGAAAAGGACTCAGCACTATGGATATTGTTGGAATACTCATTCCAACAATATCCATAGTGCTGAGTCCTTTTCTAAACCCGAACTGGGAACTTGGAAGTAAATCTCTTGTCTCCACAATCCATTCCAACCGATTTTTAAGATGCTCGAAGATTTTTAGAAGGACTGATGATAGAGCGATTAGTCTGTATCCATTTGGGTCATCTGAGTTTTTGCCTGGCTTCAAGATTGGGATGATTATTTGTTCTTTCCACGGATTAGGGACCAAACAATTTTCATAGCTAAAATTAATTTCAAAAAATATTCCCTAGCTTTGATACCAAAATGTGTAAGGAAGGAGTATGGTATTCCGTCAATTCCAGGAGCTGAGTAATGGACATGATCCAGCACCATATCTAATTCCCGAAGGGAGAATGGTGTGTAAGGTGTTTCCGGTCTAAAATTCACGGGCAAACACTCGCTCTCTTCCATAGAGGGTACATAAGAAGGAGCTATTTTATCGAAAAACAGTGCAGCCGTCTCACGACTCATAGGAGATGAGGTTTTGGGAGTGCATCCTGATCTAAACCTATTTATACTTTTCCATACTACTGATGATGGAATAGGTGGAGACAAGAATGTACAGAATTTGACCCACCCTGTTCGTTTTTCTGTCGTAGCAGCCTTTTACACTTAGCATGAATTTGTTTATAAGAGAATAAGTTATGGGTGTTCATGTTTCTGTTGTATCTTCTCTCCGCCTCCTTCCTTTCCCTGACAGCTCCTGTGCAGTCTTGATCACATCAGGGCGGTGACGGGGTTTTACCCCGAGCCGAATTTTTTAAAGGAAACGTTAACTCTGCACATGAGTTGATGGCTTCAATGAGATTGCTCAAACAGTTCTATACATGACAGTGACCAGATAAACTTAGGTTTTGAAAATCTGAATTTGGAAAAGCATTTACTCTATCCTCCAGTAGTTCGGTATACTTGGACCAGTCTGGATTAGTAAGATTGAATTTTAATAGTGGAGGTGAGCTTTTTTCTAAGAAAGTTTTGCCTGAAAAAGAAACAATTATAGGATAGTGGTCCCTGCCATGTGGACAGGTCCGAGCAATACCATTGAACGGAGGTAGCTAACTCAGCAGAGCAGAATGTGAGATCCACACAGCTCTTGAGCTGACCAGGCAGAGATCGACGGGTAGCACAGCCATTGTTTAAAATAACAAAGTTAAGGTCATCTATCATCTCTACTAAGCCTTCTCCAAATGTATTACACCGTTCGGAGCCCCACCTATAGTGATGACCATTGAAGTCACCCATTATAAGTACTGGGCCATTGATATTCTGGAACATGTTTTTTAGTGTTGGCGAGAGATTTCTATGAGGATGGGCAATATAAATAGAGATGAGAGTTATACCTTCAACTTTGCATGCCACCATATTTATGTCGTCTGTCGGGGGGGGGGAGGGGAACGAGAGATTGTGAGACTCTATCATTAATGAGGAGGGCCGATCCTCCATAACAATCCATAAAAGTGTTAAAATGTGGCACACGGAAATTAAGACATGGTTGTAACCAAGTCTCTGTGATAGAGCAAGCCACAGGCATATGTTTATTTATAAGGAATGTGAGGTCATGTTTCTTATGAAACACGCTCCTCACATTCCACTGAAGAAGAGTCAGTTGTGGAGCCATTTTTAAAGCTAAGTAAAAATCTTATAGTTTTCTCAGCAACGTTAGACATTGAATTAAGGATATTAGGGGATATAATGGATTTTACAATTTCGATGAACAGATCAATAACTGGTGATGTTAATAAATTGGTAAATGGTTGGATAGTTGTGTTAGAGAGGCCACAGCCATTTGGCTGTGTAGATAGGGGAATGCTAATGATGTTGTAATGAGCATTTTTGTCATAGGATGGTGCAAGTGGAAAATGGGATTTAGGCTTAAGTAATATTGTTTTACGATATGATTCGGTGGGTTGGCTTTTAGCTGCGTTGGCGTAGCTACGAGAAGTAACAGGTATTATTTTGCTCGCTTCTGTATACGATATAGTTTTCTGCCATGGATGTCTTAATTGCTCGCTGCCTTCCATACTCCGGGCAATCCTTGCTGTTGGCAAAATGACTCCCCGAGCAAAGAATACAAAGAGCATCTGAAGTAGTAACAAAACAACCACTACCTGGATGGTCAAGCCCGCACGTAAAGCAACGGGGTTTAGACCTGCAGATTGCTTCGACATGGCCAAACCTGCAGCATTTGTGATATTGGATGGTTGGGTATATATACTGCTGTACAGGAAGAGATGTGTAACAGCAATATACTCTCTCTGGAAGTGTCTGACCGTCGAAGGTTATGACGCATGTTTCCGTGGGTTTCCATTGAGTGACTACGTCAGTTGATACTCTGCGATTGATTCGTCTAATTTTGAGAATGCGACCACAGTCTGAGGGCATAATCCATTGCCTCTTCCTCAGTCATGTCAACTGGCACTCCTCTAATGACACCCATACGTGTGATATTGAAACATGGTTTGAAAGTTATGAATTTGCTTTTAGATAGGATGGGATTGTTTAAAAAAGAGTTGGCGTCTTGGGCGGACAAGAACTCAATAGAGACTCGATTCCGACCGACTCTCTTAATTCCGTCTTTAGTAATATTACTTATATTGTTTTTATGTAAGAATATGCCTAATGACACTGGGTGAAGAGTAGTGCCCGAGTTGGGTTGTGGTTCTATCCGCGAAACATGTACAATAAATGAAGTCTTATCGTCTACTGAGTAATAGTCTCGAGCCACTTGACTCTTCGGTTGCTTAGTTGGACGACTAGGGGCAGTTTCTTCTTCAACTGGGCGTTTTCGGTTTTGCGCGTCAGGAGTACCGCAAACTACTTCTGCAAATTGTGTCAGTGGATTTGTAGAGGTAAGAGACGGAGTAGGGAAGATTGGGGGAGAGGAAAAGTAGGAGTTGGAGGGGAAAGATCATCAGGAGGGTCGGGGGGTTTCGTTTTACCCATTGCTAATGATGGCTTCATGTAAGTAAATATGTATAATAATAAAACGGCACACTACCTTATCCCAGTTAGTACTACAATATATATACACACAAGAAGTCACAAATTTGTCCTAATAATCACAAAAACACTCAATATCCGTAAACTTTCAAGGCACACGTGCTATCCAAACACACGATAATTTGACAGTCTTCTTCTTCTTTTAATGCAATGGCTCCATCGATTCTGCCAACGAACTTGACAGTCAATGATTATAACTAGAATACTGTCTAAATGACGTTTGAGCGTTTGACACTTTGTTTTGAGACTCGGCCTAGCAGAGTACGTTTGGATACGCGACGCATTGTTTCGTTTCACGCTATGGTGTTAAGTATAGTTTTGTTTCGTTCCTTTTCTACATTTGTTTGTATATTCTGGGTCCGGCTGGCGGGTGGTGTAGATTTGATTACACTTCTGAAATACATTTATAGCAATTGTTTACACGATATATTACTCTTTTTGCATATTATTTATATATATCATATTTATTTTTATAGTTGAATATTTTTTATATTTTTTTTTTATTTTACGTCATGTCTTCTGATGCTGAATCATTTCATTCAGCGAATGAATCTTCTAATCTTTCAAGCAATGACAGTTTCTGTTCTTCAAGTGATACTCTTGGCGACTCTGTGCGACGGACGTTCAACAATCAACCTGTAAGCTGGTTGAATGTGTGTCAAATTAACGCGCAAAGTTTACCCAGCCACTACAGTGACTTACTTGAGGCTTTGACAGACACCGATGTACATGCCATCCTGGTTTCAGAGACTTGGTTCAAACCTCACTTACTGTCTACCACTTACCCCTCCCTGGTTTCATTCTCATACGTAATGACAGGATCGACAGGAGAGGTGGTAGAGTGGCTATTAATCTTCGCAGCTCTTTTTCCTACAAAATCATAACCTCTTCCCCTCCTTCTTTTACTGCTTCAGCAGAATATCTATTTCTTGAAATTTCCATTAAAGGCACGAAATCCGTTCTGGGAGTTGTTTATTGTCCTCCTTCTGTTGATTACTTCTCCAGTCTCAAATCGATTCTGGAATCTCTAGGGTCCGAGCATACACATCATATCATCATGGGCGATTCCAATACTGACCTCCTTGTTCCGAATTCCCTCCGTTCCCGTAAACTTACCCAGGTCATCGACTCCGCTAGCCTATATATTCTACCGTTGTCGGCCATTCACCATAATATCGATGGAGCTGACACATGGCTAGACCTGATCCTTACCTCCTCTACCTCCCTTGTTCGCAGTCATGGTCAATACCATACTCCAGGCTTTTCCCATCACGACCTCATTTATCTCTCCTATGCCCTAAAACCTAGTAAACCACCTCCCCAAATTCGCAACCTTCGCTGTTTTGGACGGATAGACGTGGATAAATTACGCAGTGATGCATCAAAATTAAAAAAAAACAATATATTTAACAACACACTGATTGAGCTATATATGACGAACACGCCCCTATAAGGAAAGTCAGAATAAAGCGTCAACCATCGCCTTGGTTGTCTGCAGCCATCCGAATAGCTATGAGGTGCAGAGACAAGGCTTATCGTAATTTTCAGAAGAACCGATGCGAGGAAAATTGGACTCTATACAAAGTTGCAAGAAATCGGTGTAATCAGATGGCGCGTAATCCGATATAAACGCTGCCATATCCTCAGTAATATTAATAACTCTTCTGTCTCAAACATCTGGAGGTTTCTTGGTACATTAGATATTGGAAAGTCTGGAAAATGTAACCCTGCTACGATTTTTGATTTAGATGACATTAACCGCCATTTCACCTCACTTCCGTTGTTTGATCATCGAATCAAAAGTCGTACTATGAAGCATCCGGCTGATCTACCGCGGCCCAATATTGACTCCTTTCAGTTTTCTCCAGTTGCATCGGATGACGTCAAAAAGATAATCCTTTCTATTAAGTCCAAAGCCATGGAAAGCGATCACATCAATCGTCGTATGGTCACTCTTATTCTCGACCATCTTCTTGTCCTAACACATATAGTGAATTTTTCACTTGACTCAGGTATCTTTCCTTCCCTGTGGCGCAATGCGTTTGTCATTCCCCTCCCAAAGATCCCTAACCCTCCCCTCCTGAATCACTTACGACCTATTTCCATTCTTCCCTTCCTCTCCAAAGTTCTTGAGGCATGTGTCTATTAACAGCTATCTCAATTTGTATTTCGTAACAACCTTCTAAGCCCTCTTCAATCAGGATTCAGGCCTCGTCATAGCACTACTTCCGACCTCCTAAAAGTGACTGGCGACATCAGGACAGGAATAGAGGACTCTAAAGTTACAGTATTAGCTCTGGTTGACTTCTCGAACGCCTTTAACACCGTCAATCACGAAATCCTTTTAGCAATCCTCTCCCACTTTATGATTCCACCTGATGCACTGGAATGGTTCTCGTCATATCTTCGAGGGCGCCAGCAGTCTGTCCGCGTCAACGAGTCCTTTTCAAGTTGGCGTTATCTTGGCTCTGGTGTCCCTCAAGGCGGCATCCTCTCTCCTCTATTATTCTCTATTTTTATCAATTTTATCATTCAGAATCTTCAGTGTACGTATCATCTTTATGCCGATGACTTGTAACTATACTATCAAGCTACTGTGAACCGGATATCTGAGGATATTGTCATGATAAATCGCGACCTGGAGGCTATTAGTGGCTGGTTCGACAGATTTGGTTTGACTGTAAACCCAACCAAATGCCAGGCCATCATTGTAGGCAGCCAACGTATGATCAGGAGGCTAAACCTAGATAGACTACCATCAGTGACCTTCAACGGATCCAATACACCTTATAGTCCCTCCGTCAAGGATCTAGGCCTCATTATTGATACTAACCTAAACTGGCAAACCCAGGTTACTAGTGTCAGCCAAAGAGTTACAGGTACACTGCGTGCGTTATACCGTCTTAAAAACTTTCTAAAGCTATGTTAGTTCAGACTCTGATTATCCCCATTATTGATTACGGTGATGTAGGCTACTATGACCTGAATGCAGATCTTCTCAACAAATACGACCGTCTTCTGAATAACTGCATTCGATTCATTTTTAATCTTCGTAAGTATGATGACGTTTCTTCTTTTCGTTCTGAATTGAAGTGGCTTCCTATTCGTCAGCGCCGTCATCTGCGCGCCCTCACCACTCTGTATTCAATTCTCAACTCACCCACCTCTCCTACATATCTTACCTCCATTCTCCAGTATCTTTGCTCTAATCGTCACAGAAATCTCCGCTCTTCAAACAATCTTCTCCTATTATGTCCCAGTCATTCTTCAGCATGTGTCAACTCTTCTTTCATTATTCAGTCTGTCCTCCTCTGGAACGCTCTAGCGCAGGAAATCAGGATGGCTCCTAGTCGCCTATCATTTAAAACAAAGGTTCGTGCTCTCCTCTTCAGTAAACTAGCAGAATCATCAGAACAGTAGAAAAACATATGTTTATGTATCTATTATTTATATAACTATATTTATATATTCATGTATGTATCTATGTAAATATTTATTTATTTCTTTTTCGTATATATATATATTTATTTCTTCTGATATCACAGTCATCCGTATCCTTCCCAATGCACCTACTTCATTATTTTCTACACCACCTTAAGGTAGACTGGCAGAGAATGCCTTTGGCATTAAGTCCGCCTCTGTACATGTTGTGCATAAAGTATTAAATAAAATAAATAAATATTTTATTACATATCAAATTGACAGTGATTTATGGAAATTAATTCTATTTTTTTTAAGTAACTAATTTTATTAAGCGCTTTTAGTCGTAATTTTCAATTGAAATTAATATGCTTTTATTTTACGTGCCTCTTGTACGCCGATGATCTAGTCTTACCTAAATCTTCGGCGAATGAGTTGCAGGTCATAATAACAACGAAGAAGCAAAAGGTACGAAAGTGAATCCAAGCAAAACAAAGGTTATGGTGTTAAAAAGGGATGAAGAGATGACTGTTTGTAAATTTAAGGTGGAATATAAAACAGTGGAATAAGTGAATGATTTACTTTATATTAGAAGTATGTTAACAAGGGATGGAAAACATGATAAAGACATTGGAAGAAGTTTCCACATGAGAAACTTGATGCATTCTTTCGTGAAAATTATTACTTAAGAACGTGTCCTTAAACACACGTCGGGAGATTCACGAGGAAGCGTTAGCACCAAGGGTAGGTATGCAAGAAAAAACATGAAAATAAAATCTTATTACTTTAAACAGCAATTCTTATAATTATATATGTATTTATTTATATTTCGGGTATCTCGGAAACGGCTTCAATGATTTTGATGAAATTTTGTATATACTCGTAGATACAGTTTTGCATTTTAAATTCAACTGCATAGTTGTATTTCCTGTAAAAACGCAATTATACAAAAAAAAACTGAAATAAAAATTACGATTTTACAAAAAGCTACCGAGCGAAGCTTGGTCTCCTAGGTACTGAGTACTCAATACACTACGATAAATTTTGTAGTAAATAATTATATTTCTGATACAATACGGAATCAAATATCAAGAAAAATCTGCAGAAGTGTATTAATATTGCTATGAAATTGAATCACTTAATTAATATCAGAAATTAAAGTTATAAAATAAACATAAATACCAAACATATAATATAAAACAAAATAATAACAAAAATATTGTAGTCACTTACGCAAGACAAATTTCTTTGTATCAAATTACCAATGAAACTATAGAAATTATACCGGTACATGCAATACCCATAAAATACCGCGTTCATCCTTGGATTTATGATTATCAACATTCGCCGACTCTTTTTACTCCCAAAGCTCCATTTTTATGTCTTTATTCCGTACCCACTTACTTATGATTGGGTTAATGAAATCAAAAATTGTAAAAGAGGTCCTTCAATATCTTAACGACCTACTCCTATCAATAGAAGGAGCAATGAAATAAAAAGAATTAGAGAATTGATGTTCTTGGAAGATCATAAATTTGTAAAATGCGAGCAGATGTTCAAATAATGTCCTTAAAAGTAATTAGGTACATAGATTTGCTTGTTATTATATTTTGGACTTCTCGTCTGCAAAACGATGTAGGTTAGGTAAATATATTTGACATTAACAGAGATGAAGATTGGGGCTCCTTCCTACTTTTAGACCGAATTCAAATGCTATACCACAGTGATCAAATTCTCAAGCAGCTTAAAATACACATTGCCTCCTATTGAACCAGGGCAATTATACCAAATAATTATTACACCAAACGACACATCATCACAAAAACACTCATCTATGCTTTCTTCTTCGATTGGTTTCAGTTACATGTTTAGAACATAATTAAATAAGCATCAGGACACTTAAATCCTTGATAAGGTCCTATTGGATGCAAACTAGTGGGGTTTCTACAACATCATGCATGAGTACAAAGGTATAATCTAGACACGCGGCAGCGTGTCAAGTGTGTTATATTACACCACTACTCTAAATGGTTTTAGAAGCACTTTTGACCGCTTAATAACTCGTAATCTATTTTTTTGGTATGGTTTTTTATGTGGTAGAGCCATGCCTCGGCACGTATGGGCCAGCTTGACTTCGCTCGATACCACGGCCTCACAGAAAACCGCCAGTTAAACAATACTTGCATTGCTTTTCACCGCGTGAGTGAGGTTACCGGAGGCCCTAACTCTTCCCTCTCCCCTATTTCCGTTCTTCCCCTCTCCCCCTCTCCTCCCCTCTAATCCAACTCTCCCTCTCTTCCCCTATTCCCACCTTAAGGGCGGCAACGCACTTGTGACTCTTGAGTTACAGGTGCCCATGGGCGGCGGAAGTCATCTGCTCGTTTGCCCCCTACAATATAAAAAAAAAAAATTGTAGAACTTTGAATTTGGAGAAAAAACACCTTAAAGAACGGAGCTGCAATCAGCGCTATAGTTTAATTGAAATTTATTTAAAAAGTAAAAGACTAAAAGTTGTTAAGGATACAAAAAGGTACATGGGTACCTTTCATTCTGAAAATAAGTACTATTCTCGAGGGGTAACTGAATTGATTGGCAAAATCTTCATTAACGCGAGCAAAATCACGTGCCATTTTCCGTATGGATTACATTCCTCTTTCTATGAATCTCTACATGTCTACTAATTGATCATTATATCAAATTTCTAAATGTCTTATCATCGTTTTATATGATCATTATATTATAACATGACAGCTATTTAATAATATACTTTTAAGCGTTTTAAGTGTTCTTTATAATAGACATTTATAACTAGGAAACAAAATTAAAATGCCTTATCTTTTTACCAAACAGTGAATTGACGATATTAAAATTTTAAAACAATTTTCTTTTCAGACAGAAAAGTTTGACGAACGAAACCAATAAAAAAAACTTTATAAATAAAATGTTCCTTTAAGTTGATTTTAACAAATTATACTCCAATAACCTGACCTGTCGGAATCAGGTACGCGAACAAACTAATCTACTTTAAAGATTTTGAGCAGGAACATAATTTGAAAGCAATTTATGTTTACAGCCTACTAGGTAATCTCCTTCTAATATTTGCTCTCTTAATAAAATATCTCTCTACGAAGGAAATTTATGATCCAATAAACCTGTTAGTCGTCACATAACCAATTTAATCTGCCTGGCCTTTGATAGCTCAACGATTCGTAATAAAAACAGATTAATGTTTAGCGAAAAACTCTAGCGTTTTTCTATAGAAAGGTATTGTTCGTTGAATTCATCTCCGGGGAACGATTTGGTGTGAAACGCAATAGAAATTTACATAAAGGATTTAGATAGAAAGACAACGTATTTTTGGTTGGTTTTTCCTTATGGAGTGAGTTGAATTCCGATGGGAACGTCGTTAACGTTGACACCAGTACAACCTTGGGGAGTGGTATTATAAATAGCTGTGGCAGAAAACCAAGGATAATAAGTTTGTTAAACTTCAACGAAATAATGAATGCAGTACATTGCTTTTGGATAAAAATAGTACTTTAGTCTTAGCCATAGGATAGCCGTAATGATATGAAGATTTAGTTATTTCTAGTTTAAGAATGTCTGTATCTCATTCTTGATCCTTAACCAATCGTAAAAGCTAAAAGATAAAGACGAAAGTTACGTCATTTTTGTTTTTTTTACCTAAATCGCTTATCAACCATACTAAACTTTGACTCAAAAAACACCTGTAAGGTGATAAAATATGGTTTAACTTCCTATTGAAATTCAATTTACAATTTGTCACTTTATGTATACTCAGTAATTTGTATGGAATTTATATATGTATATTCATTCATTTCATTCTTTTCATTTCAGTCGAGTTTCTTCATTACGACTGCCGTTCCATAAATATCTTCAAAGGTAGTTTTCCAATAATCTTTCTTCTAAGTATTTGCCAATATTGCAAATAACTCAGTAACAAATAATATCCCTTTGATTACGTTTATTATAAGGATATTATGTACAAATTCCAACCCGATTTCGTTCTAACCTTGGATGAATTTTATGAGAAAACAATATGTATCTATAATTTGTCATGATGAAATAAGTAACATTATATTGATGATATATTATGACGAGCTTGATATGAATTGTGATTTAGTTTGATTTTATCGTCTACAATTTGTGTACCGTGGTCAGTTTAAATTTATTATCACACTATTTACTGATCTAAAAATTAGAATGCAATGACATTAAGATTTCATTAAAACATAAAACGGATTTATAGAATTCACGTGTAAGGTCTCACGAAAAAGGGATATAGCAATATTCTGCATCAGATAAAAAGGTGGGACAATTAGCAAGATAGATGACCAGTATTTTAAAACCCTGTTTGGCCCTTAAAATCAAATCCCTCTGGTGACCGCACGGCAACACCGCGACAAACTACCTAATTCAAAGTTACAAACATCCAAGCTGTGGCGTGTTGTGCTCCAAATTTGAATTTCAATGGCCTATCGAACCCCTGTACTAACAAAGGACACTCCAAAAGGCAATCAATGAACCAAAACAACCAATCTATAGATATTCTTATATTGATGAATATAAGCTGTTGTTCTTATAGTGATAATGCGGCCGTCGTTTATGCTATGTCATTATGGATCGTGGGAATTCTTCTAGTCATACCTTTAATGTTTGGGGCGATTCATGTTATTAGTTTCTATGTATACGAGCGTAAATAATGCGTGGATGATGATAGCTTTAATAGAATATAAAATGAAGGAGTAGTATTAACATAACTGTTTGTACTACTCAACTAAATTTAGGAAAAGAAGTAAACACCTGTTTTCTTTTCCTTTAGGAGAGATTTTGCCACTTAAGGTTAATGTTCAGCTGAGATCATAGTGACCTACAATATCTGCCCATCCATGCAGCTATCTAGCCCCTTTGATTAGCACTAAGTGCAGTTGAGAATATTTACATAGCGAAATGGATCAGACGTCTATGTATACTTTCGGAGAAGTAATTCTTTTTTTCTTTGTTTATTTATTTTTTTTATAAAGACAACTCCTGCATTAGGAATTACTCCTGTGTCGTGGGGGACTTTACAAACATACAAACAACGGACACAAAGAACACCCAGACTCAGATGGGAATCGAACCCACGACCTCTGGCTCAGCAGTCAGGGTCACTAACCACTAGACCAACAGGTCAGCCAAATTTGTGTCTAGTAAATGAATATGTTTGATGTAACCCGTAACTTACTTTGCCTGGCAATGAACTGGAAGGGGGCTCTTCAAATCTGCAATCAAAAACACTTCTATACAAAATAGTTTACTCGTTTTTCAGGGTGTGTCTTTAAAAAAACACGTTTGAGCACTTGCATCTGCGAATTCATTCCTTGAATATGCGTCAATATTGACCGTCCGGTCAATATATAATACTGACTAGTAAAGACAAATATGCTGGCCCTTGGGGTTTCGAGAAAAAATAGTAATAAATAAATAACCAACATTGCCTGTTCTATAAAGTTGCTCGTTATTTTTAAAAGGGAAACATTTGTAGGCAAATGAATTTCATGTCACTCAAATTTCATCGACGAAACTACTCATAATATCGAAATGTTGCCTCGAATATTGTTATTAACACTCCAGACATAGTTCCAAATAATCTTGCAAAACATGATGCTACGTCACAACACAACAGAAAAGAATAGCGCATACGCGAAATGTCAATGAAAGGGATAAGTAATCAGGTGACACTTCGATGAATTAATTGGTTTCTATAACACCTTCTGTACTACAGCTTTAGTCGAAAGTAATCAAACAAATGCTTATTACATTGACAAACGAACGCATGGCCCATGTTATGGTAAGCGCCTATGAATACTGGTGTGGCTTGTGCGCTGTCAGCCTAATTTCGCCTCCCATTCAAAAACAAACAATAGAAACTGTTTTTTTTTATACTAATTTTGATGTTTGGATTAAAACTAAACATTAATATTGGCTTTGGTACAATTGGTATGGGAAAGTTCTACTTATAACTTGGTAGTATAAATGTGGGTCGGTAATAGATAAAGTTGTACTATTTCGGCACAGCTTGCGTACCTTTCAATAATATAAATTTTAATCTTTTGCCTAATAAGGATCAAAAGTGTTCACAATAATCGCGTCTGCAATAAAGATATTGTGTGAACATAGGATGTTACTATACCGCACATATAGTATTTGAATCGGTGTAATAATATCTGCGTCAATACCGTAAATATAAATTGTGTTTAGGATATACAAATACTAACTGTTACTACTGTTCGTTATTTGTGTGTACTACTCTCTTAGAGGTTGAATTCTTAAAAAAAAACTTATCTTAGCGGATAACTATTTCCTATGAGGATTCTATCGGATAAATTTCAAGTTTGTGGCCTTTATACTTTCTGTGATTTTGTGATTAATTAGTGTGAGGTATTTTACTTTCATATATTTAGATTAAGGGGAGCCCTTTTCGATTATCCGGGTTCGCTAGATTTAATAAAGTTAAACAAATGGGTCTAGATACTAGCAATAAATGGGGGAAATTACAATCTTCGAGAACTGTGTGCACATGTGTAGCGCAACTTTATCTAAAAGTGTAGCGCCACTTCATGTAAAATGTATCACAGAGGAATTATTAAATTAATAAATGTTGGTCTAACTTTTTTTAATTTTAAGTCTTTTTAAAGTTAATGGATATAAAATTGTAATTAAATTCCAGTATGAATTATGTTCTAATAAAACCACACACACACAATAATAATATTCACAACTCAAGCTTAAGACTTATTAGAATAAACATCTTGTTATATTTTATCTCAAGTTGCAATATTAAATTAAGTATAACTCATTAAAACCTCATTTTATTATCAACTCATAAAATATATATGAATGAAAATTTATAAACTTTATGAAATATTGCCCTTTTTGGGTGAGCACCTTAAGAAAAGCTGATAAATAGAGGGATTCCGAAGTCCCATGGTGAGTTCTGTTCACTGCCACACTAAGCGTATTTCTTACCCAAGTCTGTGGTTTGTGATAGATACAACTTTCTAGCTAGAAACATAAAGTTTATTTGTTTCTAAAAATTCTATTGTTAAATTCACAAAGGCGAATTTCTTAAATAATTAATAATTATTACAAGTCCCAAACAGACGATTTCCAACTTAATTAAAGTTTCTTATATTAAAGTCTTACCATTTTATTTCTACTTTTACACAGTTTCTTGACTTTCGTGGTATTAATTACAAACTTCAGTTGATGTCAAGCTTTTGTGAGGTCAGATGCAGGCAGTCCGTGTAAGTACTGACAATTAGTAGGCCAACCCCAGACACTTGGAATTGGTCCTAAATTGATACAGCTCTACTCGATTAATTCACTTGCAACCAGTGTTGTTTGCAGTGGTTCTCCGAGTAGTTAACAACTGTTTCCTCAATAAATAGTCTATGTATCTACTTTAAAGAAAATATAATCCTACGTGTATTTGTATGTATGTAGGTTATTACTAATGAATTTCGAATAATTTTTTGCGTAGCTGAGATTTTGATGTTGTCATTGGTTCACGTTTGTGGTCATCGTGAGAAATGACCTATGCTGGTAATAGATTTGATACAGAACAGAGTAACGAGTGTTAGTGTATTCAGTTTATGTAGATTTTGATGTATCTAATGAGCATGACATAATATGTTACACATTTTTTTTTATTTATATCAAAAATGCTTAAACAACGAATCATTCCAATCTATGTTTAAGAAGTTTGTGGTTCCCAAGAGTAACATCCAAATTTTTTTTATGGTATAGAGGCAAACGAGCAGACGGGTGTCACCTGATGGTAAATGACTACTGCCACCCATGGGCACCTGCAACTCTAGAGTTGGCCAGCAACGCACTTGTGACTCTAGAGTCACAAGTGCGTTGCTGGCCTTTAAGGTGGGAGTAGAGGAAGGGGGGAAGAGGGGGAGAGGGAAGGGTTAGGGCCTCCGGTAAGCTAACTCACTCGGCGTAGAGCAATGTAAGCATTGCTTCACTGCCGGGTTTCTGTGAGGCCGTGGCCATTATTCCGGTCGAGCAGGCCCATATCCTTAACTAGGGTCTTAATTTATTTTGTTTATTTATTTCATTTATTTTGTTTTGAGGAAGGCTTACAGACTAATAACAAAATACTGCATGAACATAAATAGGTAACTTAATTGCTAATGACAAGCCATCACCCCCTATTGTCTTTCCCCTATTGTCCTATTACTAAAAATTCAACAAAAAAAGTATAGAGGACTTTATAAGCAGCTAATACACTTAAATATCTTTAAACTTACAGCCATTGTGATCATAACCAGTTGTCGAAAACACTGAATGCTCATAACTCACACCACAAACTTGTATCGTAGAGAAAATGTAGCAAAATGATTTGGCAAGCAACCAAACCTCTGTTACCTACAGGGTAGATTTGCCGTCTTTATTATAGACTCCGCTTCTTGTAACTGTTTACAGCCGTTTAAGGTGAATTGTAAGCACGGAAGTATATTGCTTTATTTGGTAGCGAAAAAGGTATTGTTGGGAAATTGGGAGGGAATTTATTTTTCCTTATTGTTTGTACCTAGACGAAGTCTACACTGACATACATAATAATTTCTTTTAAGTAAAGCGTAATCGTGTGTATGTCTATGTGAGGTTTATAACTCGTTTGCGATCGCTGGTGACTTTATAATTCCAGGACACGCTTTTTACTATTTTACGAAAGGATTAATCTTTGAAAGAAATACTCGGTGCCACAGTTACCTGGAAGGAATGTAACGAACGAACGGAAAGACTGTTTATTTTGAAGTCACTATTCTAACTACTACAATTACTATAAAACCATTATTTAGAAAAAAATACTGGGGTAAACTTAGTACCCCCTACCATGCCCTAGCAAAGCCACTATCGCCCAAGGAAGCATCGAGTCAATAACAACATAATTTTGAGGTGAGTTACAAAACCTGTACAATGCTTTTATTAATTTATTATTCACTCCTGAAATCAACAATGATTTTATATCCATTATTTAGTGAAATTGATTTATAAAATAAATTATTGTGATATCGTGGCTGATTATAAAATCCGCATTAACCGAAACTTATCAATCTACGTAGAATTATGATTCAACCAAAGTTTATGAATGTGATCTGGAAACCTAAAACCTCTTTTAATTATTCCTCTTAATGGTAGTCCTGATTTACGATTCTATTTTTTCCATGATTTATGGACCTTCCAAGCGGTTTTCGTTGATAAATGGCTCGGTTCGTTAGTCAAGTTCTTTGCTAAAGCTCGTAACTTTGATAGTTAGGTGCGTAAAACCGGTTTTTCACTTAATAAATGCGAAGACAACACGATTGATAACAGTATGTTTTTAGTGACCGTTCCAGAATGGCCGTTAGCTTTGTTTTGTTTGTGGTTTTATAATGTAGTACCTGGGTTTGTTTTTAGGAAAATAGCGCTACTGAGAATTTTGTTATAGATATATCTTATAGTATTTTGTCCGGCCCGGGAAGTGAACACATGTATGGTTCCAACTGTAAAAGCAAACTTATGATACAGGGAGAATAAGGCATGTTGGAATCATATATTAGTAAAAGTTTTACGTTAAAAGCAGCTTGCTTCAAATAGATTCTAATATCCTGACAAGACAATATACAGCACTTTAAACTCCGTAATAACGTTGGGTTCGATCCTTATGTACACACAGAAATTAGGTACATCAATTAATATTAATGTTGAACCCCTATCACGACCCACGTCGAAATCATTGTAAACCGGCGATATATTAGTTTTTGTTTCACTTGCTTCAAAAGGTATAGGTGAAGGAATGTGTAACAGTATTCAGATATTAGTTATTATATGGTTATTGAACACAAATTTCTGTATAAAATATAGAAAAACCAACAATGTATATATAAAACCAACAATGTATATAGACTTTGAAACTAATAAAAATATTTTTAAGCATGCATATAGGGAAGAGTATCATGTTTATACTATCATACTCTATTTACACTATCCCTTAAACACACACCCATACACACGCACACACGCATGCAGATACCCAGGGAGAGGGACACCATCTTGAATATTATTTTAAGTAAATTCTAATTTTAAATTTAAATACTAAATGTGCTCCAAGGTCGAGGTATAGGCGTTGTTATCTGAAATACAGGTTCCAAGCCTAGTTCAGCAACAGATGTTAATACCGAACACAAATTAGTTAAATTATCATAATATTGGCAACCAAACCAAACTTTGTGTAAACATGTATAAGTTTTCTTGTTTAATAAAAATATTTAATCGTTCATATTTATTCATTCATATTCAGGCTAGCTTAACCGATAACAGCTTATGGTTAGACCCGATGTTTTTTTAAAGTTACTAAATTATGACTGTGACTGTAATATGACACTATAATACCACAGTATATTTATACTGTGACTATACTGTCTCACAGTGGCTTCAATTCATTTATTTTTATTTCCGTCTCCATTATTGCTCCCATCACACTTTATTTCATTTTAGAGTTTGTGAGAAGGATTCTTTGAGAGCGCCGGTCTCCATTTAAATTTTATTCTACAACGAAAATAAGAATTCACCAAACTCTTTTGGACATACATTTCTCTTTTATATATATTGTTAGTTGTATAAACATATATGTATATGTAAGATAGGGACCTATGTGTTTTCCATTGTTTGTTGATACAGATCTAAGCCTTACTAACGACTACCAAGCTATATTCATCAACAAAACTTTATCAGGCCTTGACTAAATAAAGTTTTCAGTATAACACTCTAGACTCGATATGGTTTAAGTAATGACTGTGTTTATATTGTAAAGGGCATAAGTCGAGAAAGCAATTCTTATTTGAAGAGGAGCTTAAATTAAACTTAGTACAGTTTTTTTTTTAACTACATTCATTAAATTTCACATGTACGAATAACTAAATTGTTACAATTAGAGAATTTCCTTACAAATTAGACTTTTCATAATAAGATAAATTATCATGAGATTGCCGTGTGTACATTTCTAAAGAAGCCTATATAATCAAATCATAAATCGTATTAGACTTTTGTTTTTGTATACTTCTGATACTTTTGGTGGAAGAATATATAAATCATAGTGATTTATGTAATTAATTCTATGCTTATGAATAAATGAGCTCTTGAACTGGAAATGTTATTCTTACTTAATTACAACGAAACAAAATGAGTCGAAAAAAACAACTATAAGAAAACATTATATTATTACTTGATGAATTATAAGGTTTTCAACTGTTCTTAAGATATAAAGGTCAAATAACAAAATATTACCAAGCAGAATACACTATAAATATTTATAATCGTATCTCTTAAGATAACTTGTAACTTTGAGCACTACTTAAGTCCAAAGTACCCTAACTTCAGTACCCCACGCATGAATTTCTACTTAGAGAAATTATCCCAATATTTGACTCATCAAAATTAATTGATATTTATTTCCATTAGAAACTTTAAAAAAAAATATAATTAAAAATTCAAAAAAATTGTAAGTAGTAATATTCATACCTTATTCATATGACATTCTATATGCAAGCTTACGAGTTCTCTCGCTAGGCTACGGTTACCACTTATAACTGGGCTGTATGCTTGTTTGCCACCGATGTGGTATAAGAAAAACCAAGCGACAATATTAGCTCTATAAAGTCCATACCATCAATTTACCCTACTTTTAGGTATACGCAGTACCTATTTCTAAAGTTAAAATTATTTGTAGATGAGAAAGTTGATGATTTAGAAAGTTGTTGAATCAAAATTAAATATATATATATAGGATTATATTAATCAGTGGTTATTGCTACGTGTACTGTATCAGAATGCCATTCCCAATAAGAAGATGATCTTCATTCGTCGTGTCATCAATACATGTTACCGTAAGTCGGTGTGACGCCAGTCGGATATTTACTGTATTCAATTGTAATAACTCGCACTTCCTTGAAAGTTATGGCGCTGTCGACACGACAGTATTAAACATCAGAGTTTACTACAGTTTTTATGACATAAATGGGGCAGTGGCGGAAATTCTCTTTTATATTAGGCTTAAGTTATATTAGAACTCCTATACTACAGTCTCATAATGAGAGATCCTTATCTAGAAACGTTATGGAAAAAAACACTGAACAACTCTTTTAGTGGGTTTGGTGTTTTTCTTTTGATAATTGTTGTTCAACAAAACTCACATTTTAAGCAATTCTGTTTTGCATGTCGTGCAAATATTTTGGACCACCTATAAATGTGACCAATATCATACCAATATGTTCTTGAGCTGTACAAACGTAGGCTGATGGTGGTGGACAGAGTCGACTGTGCGCTGATGTCCTGTGTGTCGTTCTAAACACGATTGCCATCCATCAAATTGATGTCAAAATAGTGGCTAAGAACGTCCTGTGTCGATGTCCATGTAGCCGCCTAAAATTTTAATTGCATGTATTATAAATATCGAAATATACTATACCTATTTACACGCCGAAAGTGGCAGAATATGCTGTACAATAAAACAATGTAAGAATCTGTATTCACTATATTCTTGGAAATAAAGATTTCATTATTAATATTTTTATTGTACAATTCCTCTTCCTCTTTCCTCTTTTAAAATACAACACCCGCATTAGGAATTACTCCTGTGTCGCGGGGGACTTTACAAACATTCAAACAACGGACACAAAGAACACCCAGACTCGGGTGGGAATCGAACCCACGATCTCTGGCTTAGCAGTCAGGAACACTAACCACTAGACCAACAACAACAATTTCAATGAAGAGCCTGTGATGTGCCAGCAGTCACACGAACCAAGAAATGAAACCTTTACCATGGGCTGTAATTTTGTTTGTGCCTGCAAATGGTTCTGACTGTCCCGAATACTAAAGACCTCAATATCGGTTCTAACATGTACGTGCTATCTTTCCCGTCTATTCTTATTTCCTTAAATATCTTTATGATTTCTCTTTCTTGTTGTATAACAAGAAAGAGAGAATGTTGTAGATTTTGATAGACATAAAAAATTAAGTTGCCGATGTGCTGAGAATTAATTGTCATTCTTTGAAAGTGTGTTTTGTTCTCCGCTACACTCTTTAAAAGTATTCGATGCCAATATCCGGTATATTGACCTCGACTCTTACTTTTTCTATATGAGTCTATGATATTTTACCATTCCAATCAAAGAGCCGCCTCACAAGGTCACAAGGATTGAATTAAAATGAATGAGTACTAAACTGTTTGAATATATTATATTTTGCTTATATTTAATAATAAAGTTATAGATGTTAAGGACAATGTAATTGATGATTGCTGATGGTGGCTCTAACAAAGAATGCAAATCATTACTATATGAATTATTAAGTTGAATGATGCTATACAAGTAAAGTGCGACACAACGTCGGTCACTCTTTTTAAAATAAAAAAGCAGGTGAGTGAAAAAAAATAGCATTGACAAAGGCATAGTCTACATTTTTTTTTGTATTTAGCTTGCTAAAATTTAAGTAGATGCAAGCCAAATACTAAAATATTATATATTATACCCTCTAGAGTGTACCAACACTTACAACTATAACTACTTGATAATTTTATTATTCTTTATCTGCTAGAGTTATGTATGTTTTACGACTAAGGTTTCAAGAAATTAACAATTTATATCTTTATAAGAGCCTACAATACGTTGGCAGTTTTAAATTCTTACTGAACCTTCCTTAATTTAAGCAAAAATTGTATGTGTATGATATATAATCGAATTAATTTTATTGTGTTTCGAGACTTGTACGGATGCTTGGCTAGAATGTCGTTCCCTAATCAAATTTGTGTTCGCTTTAGTTAATTGCTTGTTTAAATAACTAATATTCTAGGGCTACACTCGAACAAATCTAAATGTTCCTTTAAGGTGTTAATTACACGGTGGATTTTGCTGTCAGTTTTACCACAATCAAGACTGTGACAACATGTCACGATGACCTGTCGTCTAATACGGTGATTGACGGTTGCATGATATTGATATTCCAAAATCTAGATAGTTTGTGTCTACATCATGCAACCATCAGTCATGAGTTTTGGAATTGAGTGACGCTTGCATGAGTGTGAAATGGACGCCTTTTTGGTTTGAGTTGTACTGGAAAGAAAAAGGAATCACATCAGTTTCACACCATACCCGTAACGCTATCTCTTTTAGTATATTATAGTGTAGATACGTCTTCAGATTTCTTTACCCAGAAACCAATCCCAAAGTTAATTTGCTCCAAAAGGATTACACCAAAAAAAAAAGTAACTACACTGTGTTAATATCATCTGTTCACGAAACTTGGCTAGAAGCTTGCCCCACTTGGCAGCCGCCGTGAGCTCATGTTTCCCTTTTATATTTACTACCATCTAAAAGCTATCGCCTTGGTTTGCGCCTGGTGGTCTTTTACAGCAGTTGGCGTACATTTTTTTTATTATCACCATTTGAAGTTATTAAGATAACTTAGACTAGACTTAAAATATATGTTCTTGATTCACGTTAGGCTTATGTGGAATATTAAAATGAGGTAGAACATGAAATAATAAATATGTTTTGCAAACTAGTGATTCAGTTCATTTCTTTTCATTTCATTGTTCATACCGATATACGGACATGTCGGACATAGCTAAGGCTCTTCGTACACAAGGCTACGGCAATCTTTGATACTAATGTTGTAAACTTACTCGCGAACATGTTGCAGCGTATTCAATCATAAGACGCGAGTTGTCTATTCAGCCCCTATATGCATAGTGGCTACACGGCATCCTAAAAAAACTAAATTTTGGCTTACTGTCTTTACGCAAAGAAATCCTCGTAACAATTTCTACTGCTACCAAGCTTTTTTGTAATATCCTTTTTAGAATATTCTTTTACCTAATAATTATACAAACAAAGATTTTTCTCCACCTCAGAAACAAATTTAATATTTAATCATTGCTTCACCATCTTGGAAATCGCGGCAACATTTGTAGCGATGATTTTGACCGGAAGGTAGCGCGCAACTTTTGTCGGCGACGAATGAACAACCTGTCGACGACGAGTGCCTGTGTACGAACCTCTATGAATTTGTATTGCGTTAGTCGCTTAGAGACTAAAATCGTCGGGTATCGAAGATTTTACGTAGCCTTGTGTAAGAAGGGTCAAAAAGTTAATCGTAAGAAGTTTCAGCAACTCTTTAGCTCAAGCTTTATAGTTTATCTAATAATTCCTACTCCTATTACTACTTACCTTATTATTATAATTAACTTAAGTCAATGTAGTGCACAGAAACGGAGTAATTTTTTTTTTTTTTTTAGAAAAAATATTTTTTATTTATAAAATTTTTTTTTGAAATTAATAAGAATATTGTGTTACAAAGGCTGCAAATAATATCAACTTTATTAAAATACAACTATTTGGTCGATCCAATTACCGCCAGTAGTACCTACAATATGAAATTTAATTGAATTTGTTTTTAATTTCTTTTGAAAGAAAATTCGTTGTATCACCACAGCGTCTGTAAACGTGCCCGGTAAATAGAGATAAAATATTACGTATTATATAAATATATCGTAATCGAGCGATCTTTGTAACGTAATCTTAGCTTTTTTAGACTTATTGACTTGATCTTAAACAGCACAGAGGAAAGTAAATGAAAATATATTGAAGCTCTGACCGGATATATCATCCGTAAAATCTACAGTTTGCGCCTTAGCAATAAAATGGACAACTTATACACTTCCAAGACAGAGTAATTTAATAAAGTTGGGTTAGTAACACGGGTTTTGTTCCACTTGCACCTCTCTAAGTGATAGACATAAGCGAGTTTGAAATCTTTGTTAGGTATCATTACGTAGTAATGTTACAATTCAAACCAAATATAATACATGTAAATAATACATTAAAATATTCATGTTTCCAAACTTTTTCAAAATCAAAAGCTTAATTTCAAGCCTGACTTTTCTTTTAAGGCCTATCCTTTTAAGTAGAAAGTTCTTAAGATATAGTTCAGAGCACAAGTTCAAGTAAATTAAATTTTCGCTTTATATATTATCTTAGCGACATTTCTAACTAAGGGACAAAAAAAATAAAGCAAGTCTTTGATCACCGACCAAACCTACATTATGTTAGTGCCATAAACTTAGGATAATACTAATAAATTAAAACAAAAGCCTATTCTGCTAACCCAAACTTATACCAAGAAACTATCAAGCAATAATTTAAACAAGCAATTAACCAAGACGTACACAAATTTGTTTAGGGAATGACACTCTAGCCAAGCGCCCGTACAAGTTCCGGAACACATTAAAGTTAATTCGATGATATATCATACACATAAAGTTTTGGCTTAAATTCAAGAAGATTCAGTAAGAAATGAAAGCTGCCAACATATTATAGGCTCTTATAAAGTTATAAATTTGTTAATTTCTTGAAACATTGGTCCTAATATATAACTTTTACAGATAAGGAATAATTATCAAGTAGATATAGTTGAAAGGCACTTACATTTTTAATTTATTAAATAGTACAACCACATCATACATATTAATACATTTATAAAATATGTTGTTTAGTCTTCGGTCTGATATGTATGTGACACTTCTTTTTTTTTTTTTTCGTGTGGAAACCACCACGGGTCATCACCTCACCATTTCTATCGGTGAAGTGGTATGTCGGAATCGAACCGACTAAAACCACACCGTGTTCCGTCACAAGGAGTCTATCGCAAGGGACTCGGGTATACCCTAAGAAGGAAGTCCCCGAGAATGTAACACTTACAGTGTACATAACATTGGCTAGTTACTGTAGATTGCTAAAGAACAAAATAAAATAAAAATAACAAAAAGTAAACAAACAAAACAAGATAAAGAAATTTAACAATTTAAATAAACATTAGTTATTATAAAATATTTTTGAAAGTTTAATCTTAAATTTATTAAATGAATCTCCAAAGATTCTCTGAAAAGATCTGGATTGCGTGTTTGAATAATATTGCACTGATTGAAAACTCTGTTTATAGGCGATTGCATGCCCAGAGTAGTTCTACAGAATGGTACATGAACCCTGTCTAGGATAAGAGTGGGGAATGGCTAATGGTACCTTTTCTAAAAGACATTTTAGGAAGCTAAATACAAAAAAAAACATAACCCTTAGCAAATAGCCTTGTCAACACTTATTTTTTAACTCATCTATTTACTTTTTGACTAAAAAAGTGTAATGCTAATACCATCTATTATCGAAAACTAGCTGCTAATTAAGTGATGACTGATTAATTTCAATATGATTAAATTTTTTGTTACTGATTCTGTCAAGATTCTTCGAAAAAATATTGCATTACAAAATGGAACTTGTTAAATTCAATAATAAATCACCAATATGTATGGAATGTTTTGTTTATTGAAAAATATGATTCTAGAATCCAATCTAAACAAGATACTCGGAACTTTTTTCGCACCTAATATAAGATTGTGGAGGCAAAACACAGTGTTATTCTAATACTCTTGGGACTAATACATTAAGAGGATGATTGATTACGCTTTTGTGTTTAGAATTATTCGCGTGTTGTTTTTATCATATAACGTGTTAGAGACAACTATACTTATGTTTTTGGATTGGATGGATTATGTATAGCTGATAAATATTTGAGTTAGTAAGGAATAATTAATAAAAAAAAATATTTTCCTTCAGAATATGTTTTTTTCGTCTTTAAGAAATCTCGACAGTCTAAGGGTCCCGGGATATGAGACAATCCAAGACTAAAGTCTGGGGACACGACAAAACCCAAAGTCCAGGGACATCCCGATACTTGGAGACTTCTCAGAATATAATTAGAATCGAGTCCATTTTTGGCACGATGTAGCAAGAAAAACAAAAACATTTTTAGTACCTACTAATTTAAGTAATCATAATAAATTGATTGAGCATAAAATCAAATCCCAACATTTATAGTGTTAATAATTCTAGTCTTAACAATACTTGGGTAATTCATACAGGGTGTCCCAGAACTCAACGTCAAGCCGAAACGGGGTGACAGGATTGATTGTAACCATCATGAGAAAAATCAGATGCAGTTTGGAAATTATGGGCATTTAAGAAAAACCTAGAAATTTGGTCAAACTGTAATCATTTTTCGGTTATTGTGGTTAATTTTTATTATTTTTGTTCATTTAAACTTTGTAACCGTAACCCTAAATAACATTTCTAGAACCACAGTAAAAAATAATGACACAATTGCCCCAAGTTTTTTAGAATTAAGACTATTTGTTAAACCATGAATCTAAAATATTCAAAATTTGTCGTCTTTGAAAGGTCCTCCTTTAAAAAAAATGTACTAAAGTTACAGTACAATACTTGTTAGTTTCATACTAAAAAAAGTAGTAAAAAAATAAAAACCTCAAGTAACCCGATTTTTGCTAACCCATTTTACTCAGTTCAAATGTTTTTTATTAATGAGAGAGATGGATAGTGAACATGTTTGCCATGAGCGACCGAGACAGATAGTGACGCTACTTTTACCAAAGTCAACAAAAGTAAGTAAAATTAATAAAATGAAATTAATTAAGATAAAATTAATTTTATGAAAATAAACTAAATCTTTTAATAAAAAAAGCTGTAAAAGTGTAACAAACATACAAAGAAACAAATTCGCATTTGTAATACAAGTAAGGATTACTATTGAAGTTAATTTCTCTATAAAATAATGAAAAATCTTGACCTAGTTTAGTTTAGGTTTATTGGAATAAAAGTTAGATAGGGAAATATTTTTTTTTTACAATAAATGTTCAAATTGTTTACCATCAGCCTCAATACACGCCCTACATAATCTTAAAAAGATCTACTTATTAGCCGGGCATATCCTCGAGAGTTAACATCCGAGTGTGAGTTGATGTTGAAATTTTAAACGGCAAAATTGTTGGGCCTTTTGAGCTGCCTGAGAACTTGAATGGCACGAATTAAATAATTTTTTTACGAGAAAATTTACCAACTTTGTTAGAGATAAACCTAAACTAAACTAGGTCAAGATTTTTCATTATTTTATTAATTTTACTTACTTTTGCTGGACTTTGGTAAAAGTGGCGTCACTATCTGTCTCGGTCGCTCATGGCAAACATGGTCACTATCCATTTCTCTCATCAATAAAAAACATTTGAACTGAGTAAAATGGGTTAGCAAAAATCGGGTTACTTGAGGTTTTCATTTTTTTACTAGTTTTTTTAGTATAAAACTAACAAGTATTGTACCATTTTACAATTCTGATTAAATGCGCAAATCTTTGATGGCACTTGCCAAGGCACTTTAGTACATTTTTTTTAAAGGAGGGCCTTTCAAAGTCGACAAATTTGGAAAATTTTAAATTCATAGTTTAACAAATAGTCTTAATTCTAGAAAACTTGGGGCACCTGTGTCATTATTTTTGACTGTGGTGCTAGAAATGTTATTTAGGGTTACGGTTCCAAAGTTTAAATGAACAAAAATAATAAAAAATAACCACAATTACTAATTTTTTTTTTTTTTTAAAAAGACAAGGTCACTAACCACTAGACCAACAGGCCAGTCAAACTGTAACCATTTTTCAGACTGGCCAGTTGGTCTAGTGGTTAGTGACCCTGACTGCTGAGCCAGTGGTCGTGGGTTCGATTCCCACATTAGTCTGGGTGTTCTTTGTGTCCGTTGTTTGTATGTTTGTAAAGTCCCCCGCGCCACAGGAGTAATTCCTAATGCAGGAGTTGTCTTTTGTTAAGAAAAAAATAAGAAATTTCTAGGTTTTTCTTAAATGCCCATAATTTCCAAACTGCATGGGATAGATTTTTTTTCTGATTTTTCTCATGATAGTTACAATCAATCCTGTCACCCCGTTTCGGCTTGACGTTGAGTTCTAGGATACCCTGTATAAGCATAGATCCAGTTCTTGGCAGTAAAAAATATTGCAGCAAAAGGGATTATGAGTATTGTGTCGGTATGACGTAATTATTTACTTTCGATGATAGAATGCGTGGAAGTCAATACATTTTATAAGGTATTATAAACCTTGTGAAAATAAAATGTATACCACAAAATTTCAACAATCGTGTCTCGAGTCTCTACATGAATGATTTGAATGATGACGAAAGAAGAAAGAAACTGAAAAGCGAATAATAAACTTGTAAGCATAACTAAGCTCCTATACTAATGAATACCTAAATAATTATGAGTTTTCGTCAAACATAGAAACATCCAATAAAAAAGAATTATCGAAATCGGATTATCCTGTAAAAAGTTATGGGTGGTCATGCCAAAAAAAAACAAATATATGGGTTGACTTAACAACCTCCTCCGTTTTTTCGTTGTTTAAAAAAGATGTTAATCTCGAATAATATTTTTTTTTTCAGGTATTTACGGCAATTAATCTTCAGAGCCCCGTAATTACTATACAATTGTGGTATGTATTACAGAGACAGTAAAACAGCCTTTAGATAGGAATTGTATACAATAGGTGAAAATGAAAAAAAAAAATGTTGGAAATATATTTGATCATAATATAAAAATTACTAACTTCCAGTGTAAAATTAATTTACTGGTTTCGATGTTCTACAAAATGCCTTTGTAGGCACACACAGTAGTGTTAACTAAGTAGTTGATAGTATGTATGTATGCACGCGTTGGCAATGGCATTTCAGTTGCCCCTTAAACGCGGTATCACGCGCCAGTGTGTCCTTCGCCTTTCCACTCTCGACTTCTTAACTATGCAACCAAATTGAAACCTTCTGACAAATATAATAAGTGAACATTCCAACGTGTATTATTGAACAGTCCTCATTATTGAACAGTCAATTTTTAATGCTACTAATCTAGTAATAGTAATAAGTAACTTTGAATAGGCTCTCTAGGTACACTAAAAAAGATGAATAAGCACAGCCAAGCACAGCAGTTGAAAGGAACACATTTCTATTTCTTATTCATCATCATCATCATCTCTCAATTTATTTCCGTTCATATAACAAGTAAGTTCCTATTTCATGGCGATTATTAAATCGGTTGTATGATATTTTGGTTGTAGCCAAATAATTACAGTTCATATTTCCTTAATAATGATTTTGGAAATATGAACTGCGATTATTTATAATCATAATTATATTTTATTAAATGAAACCTGTACTAGTAATTTAATCTAATAAATTCGCTCCAGTTCTATTATTTGTCTGAGCCTTGGAACTAAATAAATCAGAGGAATAGAAGCTTTTGTATTAAAAGTAAAACAGTCATCTTAACCGCATACGCTTTCTCTTATTCTTTCCACCATACACCAGCAGTAAGTTTGTTTAGGATGTCCGCTTCTAACGGGTCTCAAAACTAAATTTAATTTTATATGATTCTACTTAAAGCCTTTTTGCTCCAGCATTCGCATGAAAAGTACCTGTAAGGAGCACTGCTTTAATAGCTCAATTTAATGTAGAATTGGGTAAACTTTTTTTTTGTGGTAAAATTGTGTTTCTTTGGGCCACGAGCCATGTTTTCTTTGTAAATGTTTAATGTTTCTCTTTACCAAGCCAGTCCTTATTTTGTTTAATTAGTATTACACCACGCTGGTTCTTGTTTAGGTAAGAAGACTGAAAGCCGTAAATTATAAGATAAATATGACTTAAATAAATTTAAGTACTGTGACTGTCAGACCCTATAATTATTAAAATAATAATTTAGTTTTTAGTACATAACATACATAAGCTCTCAAATCCTTTAACAGTCGTGGTTTACAATATTCTATATTTCAAATATGTGTAACTTTATGTAAGTCATGATAATTTTGTGTAGCTATCTAAATATGAAATTGATGATTAGTAATATTTAACATAACACAAACCAACTATCAACTACAGCACTTACATCAATCGTTATACTAACTACAGTTAATAGGTACTAGGTACTACATCGTTTATCTTAGACGTTCAAACTTAGCCAAAACAATCCATATCGTGATTGCAATAGTTCTCAACTTGTTTCACTTAAACAAAACAGTGATATTGAAACTTACACAATTATTCACTATGACACTGTTGAGAACTGGGCCGTCGGAGATATGAGAGCACAATTTAACTTGTAAAGGATTAATGCAGAACATAGTATAGTATAGATAACATGACTTGTAAACGCGAATCGTAACAAGCCTCATGTAACTTTGTGGCATTGTGATTTTAATGACACCGGCCTCTGTTTCAAAGTAAATACGCGAGATAACGTTGAATTAATTTTGAACGTTTTCAGTTTTGATTATATTATTGTAGATTGTAATGGAATATGTTCGGTACTGATGTTCGAGACAAAGGGTTTGTATATTCAAGAGGCTGTATTAGCTTATATTGATGATTGAGGATACGAGCTTATGTATTATTGTTCGTGTTTACTGCCTCGTTGTAATGTAAGGTGCGGTCTACCTGCGTTTCCCGGGTCGAATAATTTGCCACTAAGTTTTACGAAATTTAATTTTTATTATCAGGACTGAGATTATGTACATAACGGAGAGTGAGATAAGTTAGCGGCTAAGCGGTCATCAGTAGGGATCTCTAAATAAAACGTAACTGTCGTCCAAACGATTCCGCTCCATACAATATAATCAATTGACTGTCGTATTCTCGCTAAATTGTGTGAGAGGTATACAAGTGGAAATATAATATCCCATTAATCACATAACATAAAAAACTCAAGTCTCGCGAGTCGCACCGCAATTCTTCTTCTGCAAAAAGTTGTGAGATCTTATTGTTACCTAGTTAACCAACAACATTTTATAGTAACCGTCAATATAAACCAGGGGTTATATGTATATTTTTATATTCGGCTAGCTTTTATTATGTAGTATTGTAAATTGTCTTGTGTAAATAACAGAGTGTATTATCAGCTTATTGTCACCTATGATAATTTTTTTTCCCTATGCACCTGCTATGTCCCTCATTGAATAACCCAAAGGTTGACTGGTAAATAATGCCATGTGGCATTAAGTCCGTAGGAAGTATTAAACGAAATAAAAAAAACATCATTTCATTAATACAATTTTTGAAGAATAATTTGAAATCGTCTTTCTTTTTAATTAAGAATTATAGATCAACACACAACAATAGATTGCTTTGTCAAAAGTTATTAAAACAATAGATGGAAACAGATGCCTAATAAGGTGCCATATCACACCGTTGGAACTTTTATTATGTACGTATATATAAGCAAAATAATAAAGCACATAAACTTTTTATAGCTGTGTGAAAATCTTATATATATTCTTTTATTAACATTCAACCTTGAAGTATTTTACATTAGGCTCGTCTCACAGTACTGCGCAGCGTGTTTGTCAACGTCTTGTGTTCTTTATGTTTATGTAATATATTCGCAATTGTAGTGCATGACGGGTGTTAGTAGTACACACACTGTGTCTTTTCTTCTTTAAAATGTCATTTTGAACTATAAAAGTACTTTTTTGGGTTTATGATTGTTTTCTAGGCAAATTTATCGTTATCTCGATGGTGAGAGATCTTTTTCGCTCAATGTTTTCAATAATTTTCTACATTTGTCACATTTTTACAATGCCATTTTCATTTTATAAAATAAACCTGACACTTGATTATAATATATACAGTAACTGGATAGATTTCAGTTTATTAATAATACTACATACACGCCTAGAAACTCATAGAACCAAAATATATAACCAAAATATCCTTCGCATTTAGGCCTCGGTCACGAAGTCAACGGGAGCAGGGCGGCGGCGGCGCGGGGATTGGCGGCGAGCGATGTACGAGCGGTGCGTACCAATCTAGCGGTGCCCGCGCGTCTGCATTGACGCAGTGATGAGTTGTATTCTTTTTTGATTTTTAACGACTGAAGTTTTAAAATGCCCGCCGACGTGTTGCAGCATAACATTACAATGACTTTTGATAGAACACCAATATGGAACAGCAAACACAAAGATACTGATTTCTTGTAACACAACACTATGCTGCTCTAGCGCCGCTCGGTCTGCCCGCTGGCTTCGAGACCGGGTACAGCGTTGCCGCGCCGCTCCCCGCGCCTCCACCGCCGCCGCCGCCCCGCTCCCGCGGACTTTGTGACCGAGGCCTTAATAGCCCACTATGTTATGACACGATTCTTGTTAGAAACATTTCGTCCGCTCCTTACAGGCGTTTCCCACCAAATCGCTAATAAGCAGCTTTATGCGTTGTATTGTGCCCTGTCTTTTAGGTTACATTTTTCATTCAGCAACGTTTCTGAAGTATACGTTTGTATATTACCGATCGTGACCACGATCGGTGCAATTCGATCGAAACGTAACCAAGAGGTATTGTACCTTTTAAATATTATCGCGATTAAGTCAAGAGTTACACATCTAATATGTATCAAAGTCGCGAAAGTTTAAAAGCAATTATACGTTTGTATATTTTGAGCTGCAACTCAATTACGCATAACCATTCCTATGTGTGGCGTTATGCGTCGCGTCGAATATTGTTTAGTTGGTTCGGTGTTTTACTCACCGACGTTCAAAAAGTCAACGTATGTACATACTTTTGCATGTTTTGTAGCTTCGAAGAGCATTAATAGTTACACTTATAAATTATTCAAACCAGATTTTTAACCAATATCAAATAAAATGTTACTCACAGAACAAATAGTTTTATTCGTCCACATACAGCGACAATATACATCACTACCGTGGTCATTTCGGCGTGTTACTGCGACTTCTCTAAATAAATTACGTCAAGCTACAAAACAAGCACATATAACAAAGGACTCGCTGCAAAACAAGATTTTTCGGGGAAAAATAACATTTTTGTTTTGACGACATCCCCTCAATTTATACTAGGAGTGGCTCCGACAATGTTTGTTAGGAGCGCTCGTGATTGCGGTAATCTTTTAATTAAACTTGAAGTTTTGAAGGGGACTTTTTGTTTCCTTTTATCTACGGACCTGAATAGTTGTCGAATGAATGTTATTTGAATACTAAGGTAGAAAAATAAAATAATAAATCTTACTTAAAGGAAAATATCACGTCAAGGAATATTTTGATTGTCTGATTAGACTTGGTACTGAAGAGCGCTTATCCCTTTTTGATTATAATGCTGTGTTCTTTTTGTGAATTTTGCTGATGTAAGTGTGGAAAAAACAATACGTATCATACTTTCATGTGCCAGGCTCAAATTTATTCATTATAATTTAAAGAAAGACACAGGCTTTTAAAAAATATTAGCGGCTCTCAACACATACAGAGCCAAAATTCAACTGCTACACGAGAAATCCTGTTCGATTTTAGACAACAGATATTTTTTCATGTGATTGTTTTAATAAGTTAGTTAAAAAAAAGGTTCATGCTCTTTCAACATTAAGTGCTTGGCTCTGTTTATAGTGAAAAAAATAAATGACATTTAAACTATGAAGACTGTTGCGTTCCTTCCTAAATCTGTGTATTCCTTGTGAAGTTTTATATAAATGTAATCTGATACATGCTGATAAGCATCGTGGTTTACTGGCTACCACAACGCGATTAGCGTGAAATACGCATTCAAGTGCGCCCTTACAAGTCACACTCATAACGTATAAACGTGATTTTATGTGACGTTGACCTTTTATAACATTCAAAATATAAATTCGAAAATGTAATTTAAACCAAAAGATTATAGATTAGTTGTTTATTTGCATTACGCATGTGAGTCGAAAACAAAATAGGAAAAGCAACACAAAAAAAAAAAACATTTTATTAATGGCTGCAAAAGTTTCTCCGACCGTATCACTTAAATAAACAAATTTGTCTTTTGTCACAAACGGTACTTTACTTGCTGAAATATTAATATGGTTGTTACGAATTTTACCCCTCCTTGTCCGATAACATAGTAGGCAAACTTTGTTCAAATTGCTTTTACTTCAGGTAAGTTTTTAGATAAATGGTTTTAAGTTTCAGATTAAATGATAAAGAAGAATAATCAACGTGTAATTTTACATTTCAAAGAGATTTAATTACTTACGATGATAGGTATACCTATCACATTTTAAAAAACTTCGTTTTGATTTGCAGGCAACAGATTTCTTGTCGCATTGAAACCCTTAATTAGGGAAGTACCTCTACCCTACAAAAGTTTGTGAGCAAATTAGATTGGAAAAAATGTTTTAATCATTTTAAGAAGTTAGAAGACTAGTGGTAAGTATATTTATTTAAAAACAAAAAATGAAAATGATGTTATATTTGACTACACACTTCCCCAACTGCCATTCTGTCAAATGTTGTAGGTTTGAGTGTAAATCTATATTAACACTTTAACAAGGTATGTTGTTGCCATATCATAAACTCGTATTTATATTATTAAAAATAGGGTAAACTATAGTAAATGATATAACGGTTCACTATTTAATAAAAATTATTTAATAGACATTATAATGACTAGTTATACCGGTGAAGTCACGCCATTGCTCAATCTGAGAAATGGTGGGGTAATAACGATCACTTGAGTGTGGATCGAGGCACAAACGACAAAGAGGTATAATAAGCTCGTCACACACTATACCGTCATGGCTCCACCCCACGTTTTTCATATTGAAATTATGAAATATATTATACGACCACGTTTTAAAGCTCAGATTTGAATGACAACTTTATTGCTGGGTTGGAGCCGTGCCGTTACCGTGACGGTATAGTGTGTGATGACCATTAGTGTTACTTTGTGAATTTGATGGTTTATAGCAATATTCGTGTGGTTGTTCTTAACAGTCTCTCAATTCATTCGAAAACGTTAATGAAGATAAAAATTAAGACCTAGATAAAGTGCACTTATCTTTTGTAAAAAAATGAAGTATTCCAATATGGAAGCAAAATCAATACCTATATCTATGTACTCTTATTTTTTGTAATAATATCTTAATTTTTTTAGACGTTCGCGATGTCTACCCAGGGATTTAAGAGTATTTAATAAAACTCTTACTATACCTTTTTATTTTGTCATATTTCTAAGACGCCACTAAAATATAATAAAGGCAATCGCTTGTCAGATAAACCTGACATTATACAAGTCAGTTACATGAAATGATAACCATTTCTTTTAGTTGTTTTCCAAAAATATTTTATATCCAGTAGAAATTGTTTTGTCTCCCACCGCTTATAAATTTTATTCCGTTTTCCGGCCAATTAGCTTAATTGAAGAGCGGATAGATTGTAAAACAGCCTCTGTTCCACGTAGTCCCTTTGGAAATGGATGAAGGTATTATATAAATTTTCTCAGGTCCATATACGGATAAATATTCCGACTTTCTAACGTTAGTGTTGTTAATAAAGACTTGAGGCCCAGGGCTTAAAGCGTCGATTAAGTATAAATATATTATATGCAAGAAAACATAGAACCGCATTTTAAAGCAACTTCGGCTGTAAATAAATAATAAACTAATAAAATCAGAATTTAGTATATTTAATTATTGCTTGAATAATTTTATTTCAGAGAACCTTCCAAATGAACATTGATTTTCATTTTTTAAGCTCTCTTTTTAGTATTTTTATAGTATCAATTTTAGGTCTAAATGTAAGGTAATCCTATTCAAAAATAATAATGATGGACAAATTCTTGATAATGTGAAAATGCATCACACCTAGAGACTGGGTATTTATTCTACCTATTTTGATTTGACGTAAAAGGTATATAAAATAATTTTAGGTAATCGGCTAGTAGTCCAATCAACAAGTTAAAAAACGTGTTAATCCTTGTGCCCGGTCCTAAAAATATGTGCGATAGTACATTCGATTCTGAATGACGCCTAGAGAAATGTAACTCGAGAATTAAAAAAATTAAATTTTTATCAACAAAATAAGATGAAAAAAAAAGATATTCAGGTTTTCCTTAATAATTCAAAAATTATTAATATTTAAGAGTTTTTAAAAAAAGATCTTTAAAGACCAGGATATTTCCAATAACCAGTATGAATTTCCGGAATTCTTTCTCCGCCGTAAATAGGTCTACATGCGCCCGTTACGGTATGAGCGCAACGCCGCTTGAGACAGTACACTACACAAAAAAAAAATATAGTATTAAATATTCATTAAAAAATTGAAATAATATGGTGTCATCAAAACACTAGAAATAATAAAACCCGTTGTGAAAAGAAACGACTCGACTTTTCAAAAAGTTATACAATTATTACTTAACTAATATTTTTCCAATCTTTGTTGTTACAAAATATCGACATACATGTTTAAATATTTGACCTAAAACTGTTTTGCTTCTTGGAGCCCTTTTTATATAGATACTTAATAAGATCATGAGATAAAAGTTTATTTAAGTTTCATACTTTGTTTAGTATAATATTTTAAAGTTTTTGTTAACTTTAAAAGCTGTAATAAAATGTAAAAAAAGTATATAATTTGACAAAGTTAGATGGCAGAAAAGACAACAAAGTCACTGCGCACATAATCGAGTTAATCTAAGAAGAAAAAACTCATTAATTATTCAGTGAACTGCGTAAACAATTAAACAATGTTCATTTTGGTTTATTGTTGACGAATCCCCCCATGTACTCTAATACTCTTGTCAATATTAATTTAGGAAGAGTTGATTACACACCAACAGGGAATTGTTGCTACAATCGTGTATATTCAAACATGTTTGCTTGTTAGTCAAATAAATTTCATTCGGCATCTAAATGTATTAATTATTTGATTTGTTGAAAATATTTTAAAATACATGAATGTCTACTGATTTGGTAATGTTATTTATACCGTACATACAATGATTCAATTGTTTGGCACATGCAAAAGTGTAAACGGATATTTCTTTCTAATCAGTTTCAAAAGAAAATGTATTAACCACGGTCCTTCCGACTTTCTAATTATCATACTATTTTCATTTCCTTATTTATTGTCATTCTATTTTGCACTATAAATTTATTTACGTGCGAAGACATTAATTTGTAAATTAGAAGCCCCAAAAAGCCCTAAAAGTATTCTATCATACTTTAAGAGTACTTAAACACATTAGATCATTAGAATAGAACGAAATCGATTAATATGTATATTAAATTACAAATTTATTCTTTAGTTTCTTCTCAAGACAAATAAAATAACAAAAATAACAATTTTAAATTACAATATGTTTAAATTTGAACCTGATACAACGTATGTTGTATTAGAACTTATCCTAATTAAATGGTTACAGACAAAGAAAACTTCAAAGATTAAATATATATTTTAAAAATCAGGATATAAATTGTCTCTGTCTTGTCAGTTGAAATTAAAATTCTATTTAGTCCCATACAAATTAAGCTACAATAATTGCCGTTAGAACAATTTCAAACGATAAACTATGCTATAACAAAGATACCTAAGAAAACGCCCCCAAGATAAAAAGGGAAACTTCGTGAACTTAGTTTAAACGCACGGATGGCTTAGGAAATAGTAGTGAGGATGGAATTACGTGTGAGCTGGTAAACTAGTTCACAATTTATAAGGGTAACACACCGGCTAGCAAATTAGAAGGGTCAGCAAGGGCTGCCAAATAAAGTGTGAAATATTGAGCGCCTCGTATAAAATATGTTGTGAAAAAGGACGTAGAAGGAATTTGATAATTGGTAGATATGCTATATAGCAGAGTGATATATGGTTTCTATGATTTCGATTTGAATATGCAAATATTATTGTAATAGGTAGGTAGGTAGTCAGGCGCCAGATATTTAATAACTATGACAAAGATTATCTTCCTCAGCTTCGCTTCAAAGTCTTATCAATACTAAACCCTAAATACACTTTACTCACATATTTTTAAGATTCCCTCTTTCCTCTTTCTTCTATAGGAGTCATTCGATGGAGCAACACTAGGATGAACTATGACTTCGTTTTAATCTCTTTGGGGAGAGACCTGCATTCAGAAGTCCTATGGTTGAGTGTATGGTTATTATAATAAGATTGAAATATTGTATATTGTAATATATATATATATATATTTAGGCTAGCTGGTATTGATGTATTTATTCCGAAAAGTTCATCATCCTTATCCTCCGCACCTTTTCTGAGTGCTATCAGACCCTCTACAACCCAAGTACTAGGCAATATCGAAGTTCTGTAGTTAGACCATTTTTTTATCCCGAAAAGTTCGTTATTATCTATTCAGGCTCATGACTTCATAAGTTCAAATGTCATAACGGTACTTGACAATTTCTTTGAAGTTAATGCTCATATTTTCATGGTAGAAAATTCACTTTGAAGCTCACCCTCGTTGAAAATTCCAGAACCTTATTAGTCCATTTTATAATAAAATTTCAGCTAGTGAAATGCAATCTCGGAGTACACACGTTTAGAGGCTACTATCCAATAGCTAATATAATAATATATTAAATATGTATATGAAGATTAATATCATAGCTATCTACTTTTATACTTATTATTTCGTATTAATAATTTTCAAAATGTCTGCATATTTTTCATTTCTTTTCGGTATATTTTGTACTTTATATTAAATAGTGGGTGTTAAAAATCGCAACAAGCAGTAAGGCCACCCATTGTATTGCTTTTGTAGCCATAAGTGAATGGTACATTAACCCCCGACCAGCCATGACCAGTGTTGCATTATTGGAATTACCAGTATCAGTTAAACCGCTTCATGATCTCCATACTCCAACATTCAATTTCACGAGTGTGCAGCTTTCGTGATACACTTAGTCATTGCTTTTATATATTTTTTATGTATGTTCAGCCCTCACTCCGTTATTTATGAACCGATTTTGATGATCCTGATAAAATTGGGAGAAACCCTCAAAAATTGTAGGAACGAATAGTGTTTCTGTTAACTTTTCATAACTAATCAGGTATTTGCGTTTAGGAATCGTCACATCATGAAGATGAGCTGAGCTGCTTTATGGAAACCATACCTTTCCTAAACAATCAGAAGTTTGAAACTGTAGTTTTAGTGACCTACGTTTTAGTGAAACTAAAATTTTTTATATAAACTAATTTTGAGTCGGCGCTAAACTGATATTGATGGGTTATATAATAGTGCTCAATACTCAACACTAAAGAAGGTTATTTATTTTTTGTTTTCCAATTTGATACCTAGGAATATTGACAGGTTACATTGAGATTTAAAGCCCCGATATAAAGTCGATTATTAACTTGGTTAACTCCGGAATTGTTGAAACCGAATATATGAATGTAATATAGCAGCCCAAAATATTTAATCATTCATTTCAGTTTTGTGATCGTTTTCGTATGGTTTTTAAATTTATTATATTGATATTTTTTCTTAACTTTCTGCACTTCTACATAAATATATAAACAAAGTAAGTATTCCAAATTTCACATTCCTCCCTCCGCAAAATTTGCCTCAAAAGGGGAACAAAGAAATATCTTCACGAATTATTATTTACATAGACAGATGTAGCTATAAAAACAACCAAGTAACGAAAACACCCTACCCTCCCCCGGTTAACGGGAGCAAACGATCACTGATGGCTTTAGGTAATTCGACCAAAGCCGGCCTCTCGCTCGGTGTGCCACGCCACATCGCTGCATCGTGGCTTGTGAAGACTCGCATAGTGTAAGTCTCGAGAAGAGCTTACTGTAGAAATGATTCTTTGAATTGACATTATTGTGTTTCGAGTCATTCAAAAGCCGAGAGTCTTAATGCCCGGTTCCTATTGTCAAGAAACGCTTCGTTTTGCTTACGGACGTTGAATTTTCAACGAAAATTTTACCGGCCGTAAGCAAATCGAATCGTTTCTTGATTGCTTGAGCTGCAGTTCCAATGATGACGTCATTAAAAAAGTGCCATCTAGTGTACGATATCGTAAAGACTCACTGCCCTATTATTCAGCGTTTCCGCTCGCGCCGTGCCCTTATCTCCATTATTAAAAACGTTTGTTCCATATATAACATTCATATTTTTCATGCCGATAGCAAATTTTTATTAATTTTATTAAGTCAACTAAATTTAGTTTTTGTTCAAACATAATTCAATGATTGCGTCATTTGAATCACTGTGCGTCGTATTTTATTATGGTTCCATATGATTATATGAATTGAATTTTGTTTTTTCATTGAATCATATGGAATGTATCGCACATTCCATATGATTCAATGACGAAGTATAAGAAAAAAAACTTTTTAACACGTACTATTTCCATACCGTACATTATTATTTGATTAAGCGTGTCTTTTGTTAATTTTTATATGAAATAGCAACTGTCATGCCTAGATAGATAGATAGAATAATCTTTATTGTACACCATTAATAAAAACAGTTGAAAATAAATAACTTACAAACTAGAGTAGGTAGGGCGGTCTTATCGCTAAAAGCGATCTCTACCAGACAACCTTTAGGATGGAGATCATTTCAAAATTATTTAATAAAAACATAGTAGTTGATTATCTTCGTATGTGTTTCAGGTCGTCGATTAGTAATTTTAATGTTGTTCCTATCAGATTTTCTTGCATTGATTATTTGGCTATTGGCCAAATCTACTTCATGTCATTAAGTTTTGATATGATATATTTGTCATTAATTACCTTGTGCTATTTCTATAATAGGTTTGTATATTTTTTTTTATATATTATAGGGGGCAAACGAGCAGACGGGTCACCTAATGGTAAGTGACTAAGACAATATGAAGTAATATTATCTTAGCCCTTTTAATTTAGGAAAAGCTGAACACTTCCTTGTGATTATGATATTTTGAAGGAGGAATAATAAATAAAGAAACATTACAAAAGTCCGTTTTACCTGTATCTATAATGACAATGTAATGCTGACCTAACACCTATAAACACACAAGTTTTTTTATAATGAGGCCAAGAGCGCGGCGCGTGCGCAGGCGCTGAATAAATCTGCAGTGACATCGCATCTACGCCGATAATCTTTTAAGTAGCATACACTAGATGGCGCTGTTCAAATGACGTCACCACCTGCACTGCGGTGTTAAGACTCTCCGTTATTGAATGACTTCAAACACAATATTAGCGTTTGATAAGACCTTACTTCATAGGATCATTTCTATAGTAAGCTCTTCCCGAGACTTTCACACTATGTGAGTCCTCGCAAGCCACGATGAGGAGATGTGGCGCGGCACCCTGAGCGTGAGACTGGCGTTGGTAGTACTACCAAGAGCCTTCGATGATCGTTCGCTCCCCTTAACAGAGGAGGGTGGGGTGTTGTCGCTGTCTGAGTGGTTAAAATTATAATGTGTAATACAATAACAGTTATTGTATATTTAATATAGATGGGTTTACATATTAATTACGTGCATATTAATATTAAAAAGTTTAAGAATTTGATCGGTTGAACATCGCTATTCACGGAAACTTAAATACTCACTACATAAATCAGTAAATTATTTATAATTATAGTTTAAAACACACTCGGCAAATTGAAATATAACGTGCAATTAAATATTTGTACATTGTGGTTGAATGCGCAAATTTCATATTATATTATCATTGTCATTTAATATTGTTAACCCTCATTTCGCTAAAAATAATGATTAAATTAGGATTACTGGTTAGAATTGAATAAATTATTTAGTGTTTGATAGCCCATCTATCAAGGAGGAAGAAGTATCAAAGAAGAATCTATATAACATCACGATAAGATCAATCGAACTGGACCAGTGATCATAATAAACGCGGGTGAAACAGCGGGGGCTAGCTATCCCCAGGTGTTTCACCATGTTGCATAATAAAGTTTAATACTACATTTCAAGGAGTTATTAATAGGCACCATACTCCGAGATGATCAGAGATCAAAAACGGCAATATCAAGCAATCAACACGTATGTTTAACTGCGAGATACTTTATTCGATAGATGAATTAATTTATCGGTCCCTGTAATAAAGTGCTTTAACGTGAATACGTTTTAAAGTGATCGGTTAATTTTGCTAGCATTATTTTGGACCTTGTGAAAACTACGATTAGAGAAAGAGTGTTTTGGTTGTTGTTTATGTATGTCATTGGCATCATGCTCGTTTACCCGATAACTTTATTAAAGAAATCAATTAATAAAACTGTCAGTCGTAGGACTGCACTTCAGAAGTGAAAACATAACTCACATAATAATATACATACACACATCTATATATATGCATTTACGTGGGAGAGCCCATGCTCCGGCACGTATGGGCCAGCTCGACTCCGCTCGATACCACGGCCTCACAGAAAACCGGCTGTGAAACAATGCTTGCATTGCTTATCGCCGTGTGAGTGAGGTTACCGGAGGCCCTAACCCTTCCCTCTCCCCTATTCCCGTCCTCCCCTCTCCTCCCTCTCCTTCCCTCTAATCCCCTCTCCCGTCTTCCCGCTCTTCCCCTATTCCCACCTTAAAGAGCGGCAACGCACTTGTGACTCTTGAGTTACAGGTGCCCATGGGCGGCGGTAGTCATTTACCATTAGGTGACCCGTCTGCTCGTTTGCCCCTATACCATAAAAAAAAATGTATCTGAGCATGACGGTCACGCGAGTTCAGTGCTTATTCCCCATAAAAAAAGTACCCAACGCGCCTAAAGAACTTTTCACTTCAATAAATTCCTTTAACAGAGTCTCTGTTATGGTAGACAGTGATAATACTCGTATATTTTTCCTAAGCCCAAACAGTTACAGGCACTACAGGCACGTTAAGTAACAGGGCTGTTACTCCGTGATTCAACGTAGAGACAAGTACTATAAAGTATAACAATGAAAAATAAAGTTGTGTTTCAATGGTAATAATGTTTCGAGGTAATAAACTCAGTTGAAGCATTATTTATTTGTACACAATATTCCTTTACTCAAATTCAATATCTTTATTTCATTAAAATTGATCATCAATTATTCAAAATCGTCTATTTAAAATTTTTTTTATTATAATTTAAGATATTATAGATTAACACACACAGAGTCACCACAACAATAGTTTGCTTTGTCAAATGTAACATTAAAAAAAATACAACGTATATCATATCTGCCTGTGCGATCTATAACTGCCTGTTTCCAAATGGTTGAGCCTTGTGAGACTACTAATTCAATTATTTAAGCTAGTTTAAGCTAATGAATTTATTGTAATTCTTAAACTTCACTTAAGACACTGTATGAATTTTATAAGTGTGAAAGTACATACTAATAACGAACGGATTATGAGCATGCTTGACGACACGACGCCGTCTTTAGAAAAATACAATATACATCTAGTTTTATAAAATACAATAATAATAATATAGGTATAATTATTTTCTCAGGATAAGTTTATTTGATTTCATCGCATATTTTCCGATTCAGTAACTGGAAATTAAAAAATGGTTTTACAAATTATTGCTTATCAATATTTTCAAATAAATACTCATGTTTAAATGTAAATTTACATTCAGGTTTTGCAAAACATTTATATTTTTTAAATTAAATTAAAATATATTTTTGTATGTATGTATTATGAATGTTTATTTCATTCCACTATTAGTGCTAATTTTGTACGTACTTAAAGTCTATGAATTATATGTAGGTACATATATTTTAGTAGCAGAAACTCGATTTTAGTTACTAAATATATACAGAATTGACAACATATTTATTAATGAAAAAATACTGTTCAGTTATGTGATAAGCATGATCATTTGTTCTGTCTGGGTGTAATTTATCTATAATATGTATGTATTTAGAATTATATAAGTATGTTTAACAGTATTCTGGTTACATAGTACAGGCCCTGCCGAGTTTGGGATCACACGGCCGTGTGTGAGATGTGTGAAGTTATTATTATTATTATACATGTATACTTCTTACAGTCATCGTAAAACTTTCTTTAGATAGTAAATCCTTTAGGATGACCATGAGAAGAGTATACAACAGCCAAAACAGTGAATTTATTAAAATAAATCCATCATTTCCGTACCCTTTCAGGTAAAATAACAGCCACAAATTATACACTCATAAACAATAACATTACATTACAAAGGTTTATCCCTAAGGAAATTAGGCAGATGGTGGATTGGACCTTATTTTGATGATAACGCTATAACAACTGAATAATGCTCTGAGGTTACTACCTATAATTTGTGACACTTTTAAATAGGATTCAGTCATCAGGAGTCTGGAAATTTGTTGACAGAAAACCTTATGACATGTTAATTTATTGAGGTCTACCAACAACGATGATAATCATCCCACTAATATTATAAATTTGTAAGTTTGGATGGATGGATGTTTGTTACTCTTTCACGCTAAAACTACTGAACCGATTGCGATGAAACTTGGTTTGTAAATAGCTGGAGACCTGAATTAACATTTAGGCCACTTTTTACCCGATATCCCCACGGTAACGGGAGTTACGTGGGTGAAACCGGGGGGCGCTGCTAGTATCACATATATACATACATAAGAACTTAGATATCGCCTAGTACTTGGGTTGTGGGGGTCTGATGGCAGTCGCTTCACGTATAATATCGAAGTTTGGTCGTATCGTAGTTAGACTGAAAGCTGACTCCAACTTAGTTGGGCAAAGGCCCGGTGGATGATGATGATCAAATACGTACATAGCGCTGTCTAAACCGAAAAATTAAAACCAAAATGAACGAAATTCAAATCAAATCAATATATATTTAGGGTTGTGCGGTTTTATTTGAAGTAAATAAATTGTTGGTTAAAAAAATGTTGTAACGCAATATAACGTCATAAAAATACCTCTAAGAGTAAAGCTGCAATTTTACATATGTCACGTGAATAAAATTGCATAGCAAATGTGATTAATTATAGTTTAGAAAAGCTAAAAAAACTCCGCTTTAATAGTGAAATAAATTCACAAGTAAAAATCGGTCGTCTATAAAGTCTTATTACTGACGATAGTTGAACGTGACAACGTCATAAGAAAATACTGATGGAATGGTTGCATTTTTCAAAAGAAAATTAAATGGAACGCCTCAGAGCGAGGTAACGCCGCATGAGTCATGTTTTTTTGTGCGTGCAGCCGGCTCCATCGAATCATAAGACGTTGTCACGTCAAAAACTGTTCCACTATCAGACCATCGTTACTGAACCCAATCTGTTGGACTGGTCAAAACGAATCAAATAAACCCAAACCCCAAGGATGTACTACTAGCCACTGAAGAGTTCCTCTACCTTCCATCTCTCCATCGGCTCCATCGGATCAGCTCCAATATGCCAGATTATACTGTTTTTTATGTGATAGGGGCAAAAAACCAGACTTTTCACCTTATGGTAAGTGACTACCGCCGCCCATGGGCCACCTGCAACTCGAGAGTCTCAAATGCGTTGCCGACCTTTAAGAGGAGGGGAAACGCAACATGCCATTTTAAGATGTAATTTCTCAGAATGAAACGTATCTGCTTGTATATACAAAGTTACTAGATCTAAAATTTCCATTTAATATGACCTTAGATTTCTACATTTCACCTGTCTAACACAGTAGAGTTGTCAAAACCATTCCCGTATAATATTTCACAAGTTCACCTACATCAAATATCTGTTTCCATCGGCTTGACGTTCCATTAGCTAGGCTCATTCTCGTGACAGTATTTTTTCTTTTTAAGAATTATATAGGTATATGTGTTCGACGTCTGGAAAATGGTACCTTTATATTGATGTCATTTGGGCTTTTTAAAAAACATATTGAGTTTCAAAACAATTGTCAAAGCAGGGAGCCCGGCTACTGTATTTGTGCACTTCACTACATATTATAAAACAAAGTCCCCCGTCGCGTCTGTCTGTATGTTCGCGATAAACTCAAACGGATTTTCAACTACTGGACGGATTTTCATGCGGGTTTCGCCTATAGATAGAACGGTTCATGAGGAAAATTTAGGTGTATAATTTGTTAAGGTGTAAATTAGTTGAAATATGATGATGATTGTTGAAGATGTCTCTACTAGTTGCTAGTTACTTTGTAACTAAAAGTGTTTCCACGTGTGCACATGCACAGCATTGATGTATAACAAAACAAGCAACTATTTACTAAGTTGTCATTTTTTAACGTGAATATTAGAAAATTGTTTATAAAATCTTTTTACTATTTATGCTTGATTTTTAGTATAAAGAATTAGAAAAAGAAAAATGAGTGAGTCCACATAGAGGTAGTAGATTATTGCAGAATGTTCTAGATTAATTCTTCATATTCGAATTTGAACTAATGTGATATATAAGACAAATGTATTTTATACTTTAGCTATATTTTTTCACGTAATAGGCGGCAAGCTTGTTGCCGTATGACAATAAATACGTTTGCAGACTTTGTTAAAAAAAAAGATTTGTTACAATTAAAAAAAAATTAATCGAGGCTAGGACTCAATCTAATGCCATTATACGTGGTTTTACTTTTATAATCCTAAATATTAAGCTTCATTTTAAAAGCTTTTTCTTTTAATTGTCTCACATTTTCGTAATTTGCCAGCTTTCACACTGATTTATTTGATGTTTATATTAATAATACTCTTATGCAGTCCTTTAAACCTGTTTTTACTTATAATATATCCGGCTTGTAGTATATTCTAAATAGATTTTGGGTAATCTAAATTCTACTAAAGCTTACACATAACATGTTCATCCTCTCCTTAAGCTGATACTTCTATGAATAAATACAGTGATATGACCTTCATAGTACATAATAAGATGTTACGTACATTCATAGATCTGACTTAATCTTCAACATGCTCTGTAAGCTCAAGGCTTAAGCAGGGGATTTTGATTCCAAACGCTCACGTTTATGTGAAAAGCCAGTTAAGAGTTACTTTACTTTGTATTATTAGGTTTAAAAATATTCCTTTAAGCCACCGCGAAACGTCACTGGATGGGTGTCACTACGTAAAGAAAAAGTCAGAATTGGACCGAATGCCCCGGTCAGACAAATTGAACGAGTTTAACAGTATAGATGAAATGGTTTCTCTGTTCTACGAAAACTGAAATACCGTAATTGATAAATTTGTACCAAAGGTTCAAGTTAATAAAGGCAAATTTGTACCAAGGGTTCAAGTTAATAAAGGCAAATCTGTACCAAGGGTTCAAGTTAATAAAGGCAAATTTGTATCAAGGGTTCAAGTTAATAAAGGCAAATTTGTACCAAGGGTTCAAGTTAATAAAGGCAAATTTGTACACGGGTTTAAGTTAATAAAGACAAATTTCCGCCGTGGTTTGGCAAACAACTGATTAGGTTAACAAAAGAAAAACACAAATTACTCCAAAGATTCAGAATATTTAAAAATCCTTTGGACGAGATCTCTCTTCGAGTTTTAAATAAAAGATGCAAATCTGTATCAATCAGTTTTTACAAAGAAAAATATAGAAAACAGTATAAGATATAATCCAAAATACTTCTACACTTTTCTTAAAAATAAACGCGACCAAACTTCACAATTCTCTCAAATCATGTATTTTGACAATCAAAATGAATCGAATGGAAACTTTCAGTATTTAAAAGGAATTGAGGTAAATAAAGTTGCTGTGCCAGATGACATAATAATATTATCTCCCTTCTTTATTTCTAAATGTGCTTCATCTTTAAGCCTGCCCCGATTTACGATTATGAGTAAATCTATATTCTCTGGTGTATTTCTCAACACGTGAAAAACTGCAAAAGTAATTCCAATATACAAAACTGGAGAGAAAGCTGACGTCAAAAATTATAGATCCATTTCGATTTTGTCAACTTTTACCAAAGTGTTTGAGGCCCTAATCTACCCATACTTAAGAAGTCATACTTGAAAGATTTTAGCTGAAGCGCAATATGGATTTATATAATCTCGTGGCACCAGTACCAACCTAGTCACTTACCAAAATTGTCCAAGGTGTCCAAGTTAGTGCAGTTTATATAGACTTTGAAAAGGCCTTTGTTTGAGTTTGTCACAATACGTTATTGACAAAAATATCTGCTTATGGAATATGTGGATTAAACCAAATCCTATTTGACCACATGGCGAGTTCCTTAAGGATCACATTTGGGTCCTTGGCTGTTTAATGTATAGTCTCCTCTCTTAAATATAGTAATGTCTATCTATTTTCTTATGATTTGAAGGTAATTACAGCTATAAATTCAAATTCATACTACAATTTGCTTCAGGAAGACTTAAATGTTATTTATATTTAGTGTTTTATCAATAAAATGACCTTAAACGTAAATACATGCACTTTATAAATTTCACACGTAACATTAATATCATCCACATTGATTACCATATTGAAAGTGTAATGCTTAAAGAGCAGCTGGTCGTGAGGGACCTAGGAATACTCTTTGATACCAAACTAACATTTATACCACATTTAGATAACATCATTTAAAAATCTTTTAACATGTTAGCATTTGATTTGTTGTTTGTAAAATATCTGTTTTTAATACTTATGTTTGAAGCAATGTTGAATGCAGTAGTGTAGTGTGGTCATCTAGTTATAAAGTACATCTGTTGCGAATAGGGCGAATTCAAAGGAGATTCGTTGCACATCTAGTTCTCACTAGTGGGTTACAGAAACAGCTCCTTTCATATAGAGACAGATTACATAATGTTGAAATTGACAGCTTTTTGACTCGTAGTCACCTCCACGATATGACCTTTTTATATAAAGCACTCAGAAATCGGTTAGATTGTTCCCCTATTTTGTTATTATTCATCTGTAACCGTTAGAGTTCCGAGTGCAAAAACAAATTTATAATATTCATCCTTATCCTTAGCCTTATCCAGATTATCAAAAATGTACAATACCTTAAGCCGTGACGTAGATATTTTTTATTTCAGCTTATTTAAATTTAGAACTAGTGTGTTGGGGTTGTTGGGAGATAGAAATTCGGTATGATAAAGATGTTTCTTAGTATTTAGTGGTTTTGATAATTTCATTACTTCGTAACATCTTAACTTAATTGCATATTTATTAATAACTTAATATAATGTTAAATGTGACTTATACCTTTGTATTAAGGTGTAAAGTCTCTTCTGCTTAAAAAACATATAATTCTGACTCCTTAAAAAAATCTGCATCTTGTACTAATTACCATATTGTATTAAATTTCTGTAATTTTTGTAGTGTAACAACTACTGGATGTCCATATAAATAAATATATTGTCGCCCATAATTCTGATGCTGGCTGGGGCAGTTAGGGTAGTTCCGTTACGTAGTAAACAGCCTTTTTAGATAGCTAACACCCTTATAGTTTTGCCATGTACGTCCGTCTCTCTGTGCGTGGCTTAACTCAGAGACTGCGACTAGGATACTGTAATTTGGAAGAGATGTCCATATTTATCACAAAGACAAAGTATTAAAAAAAATATTTGAAGGTAACACTGCACATGCCCATTTTTCAGTTAGTTTTGGCGTTATGTTAATAGTTGTTTCAATGATTCGTATAACACCGCGAGACTCCTAAATAAAATCCTGATTTATGATTAAAACGAAACTCTTTACGTATTCAGTAGTCGGTTCACCAAACGTAGGAATTGATTTCAGCATCTCCCTCGTGCGTAAATCATAGTCATTATTTCGGCCATTACAAGAGATAACATTTTTGTATTTGTTACTATTAAAATTTTGGAAACAACTTCAATGCGCTGAAGCATTTCTTTTCTTTTCATATTTTTTATTAGAAGCTGCATAATATATAAAGTATGGCAATGGTACTCCTGGAGTAAATCTGGTAGAGACATGTTAATGTTTTTTTTTTTAAGCTCTCGCGTGTATTTGCCTTGAGGAGTAAGAAGACGTAAACCATAAAATATACCTGGCAATTATAGGTCTGTTAATATATACAAATAATTGCTAGCAGTATTTTTGTCCCCACTCTATTTGATAGGGGCTCAACCCATTAACCTAGACGTCACGTCTCCAATTTTCCTGCTGGTATTGAAAATTTAGAACCTAATAACAAGCTACCGATTCGGGAATAGAGCCACAGAAACAAAAGCGTAACTCTATGCGACGTCAACCTATTGATATACCACTACTAAATTAATTATACGCTGAAACACATACCATAATATGCATTTTAATAAAGGGAACTTCAAAGTTCTCAGTTCATAAATACATCGTAGAACAGTAATTTCAACTACTAATTCCTAACATATTGAATCGCGTAGGATATTAAATAGCTTTGCGGTACTTTGACACAAACTGACTATTATATGCAATACGGTTAAATGAGGTTTGAATATGTACATGGATTTGGCGTGATTGGCAGGGGTAATGACTTGACTGTTCTGTTGGTTAATGATCCTGACTTCTGAGCCAGAGGTCGTGGTTTCGATTTCCAACCAGGACAAATAATTGTGTGAAGAGCACAATCAATTGTTCTACGTCTGGGTGTAATTTATTTATAATATGCATGTATTTAGAAATATATAAGTATGTTTATCAGCAGTCTGGTTACCATACTACAGGCTCTGCCTAATTTAGGATTCGAAAGCCGTGTGTGAGATGTGTCAAGTTGTTGTTATTGTTAATGTTAAGCAATACGCTGTAAATTTTGGCGTCTGAAGTGGGAAGAATGATATTCGTGACATCGTCGCTGCTAGATATAATGATTATCTTTTAAAAAAAAGGATCACCGACTTCAATGTGCTTTTTAGTGAAAAGTAGATGTATTTTGTTTAAATATAATATGGGTAGAACAACGAAACGCACTGCTCCAATGAGACAGCGATGTTTCGGAGCAAACGAAAACATCATCGATGTATAAAAGTTTTAGATTTTTATTGATTTTTCAAAACCCACTCGATCGACATCCATACAATTTAATCGGGACCACCTGTGAAGTATACATTTTGAAACAAAAAAAGAAGTTTGCAAATTGGTTCAAGCGTCTTCGAGCAATCGGTGAACATACATAAAAAAAGATTCCAATGAATTGAGAACCTTCTCCTTTTTTGAAGTAGGTTAAAAATATGAAAACACGCCCGATAGGCATTGAAATCGTCATCATATGAAAATACCATATATATATTAAGAAATATGAGTATATAGTACCTTTCTGCTTGCCATCGAGGATATACAGTGGTAATAATACAATTAAATATATTCACAATTGAAATGGCATAAGTTTACATTATGAGGTTAAATATATTTTATTTTCCTTAAAGAAGATTCCGGTTTCACATGTTTATTGTACAAACTTTAAACATTATTCTTACTTTGACAACTCGCATACAAATACGCTCATATCTCAGCGATGCACTTGTAATAAATCGGTTTTTAACACACGAAGTTTGTTGAATAAGTTCTCGGTGCATCGTTTAGAAGTTGCTTGTATGTTGTTACTTCGATATCGAATAGTTTTATGCGTTATTGGCTTGATGTTTTCATTCCTTTTATTTGATTCTTCTATATATTTTTATTGTATCTACAATTGTTATTGCTGTACTTTCCTGGAGTTTACTTTATTTTTCTTTGACTTTGCACAGTTAAACGAATAACTAGAAGTTACACAAACATTTACTTTTGAGATTTACTACGTATTTATTTTAGAACTTACGTAGGTATTTCAGACCATTCCGTACCTGTAATTTATAGAATAGTGGCTCCATGTACACACATAGTCCAGTAGCAAACTACTTACCTAAGTTCAAAACACTTGATGATTTTTTATCCTCTGATTATATTAGTTTTGTAAAAAGAACTGCAAATAACCGAGTCACTAAACCGTACGTACGTACGACCGTAGAATCAATATTTTTTTTTAATTAAAATTTTGTTCGTTTGATAATTAATTTTTGTTTATAGTCAAACATATGCTATTAAATACAGAATATTTTTTTCTCAACAAAAAAATTAACTGTAAATATTTTTTTTAATAAAAAAGTCTGAAAAAAAATTATTACAGAAAAGCCTTAATGAAAAAAATATATGGAGATTTAATACCTATGCAAACCAATAATATGACAAAAAAGTTCCTCTTAAAACTCGAATTAAATATTAATGAAACTTATATAAATGTATTCCGACAAGGAAATTAAAAATCAAATATCATGTTTCAAATATAAAATTAATTTTGCCGTAGGTTTGTTACGTTAGACGATTTATACAATTACTCTTACAAATACTCAGGCCTCTATAGTAATAATAAAGCTTCACTTGGAGGTGTATTTACCGCTACAGTAAACAACCATTACTGAGACACTCCTGACCTTGAGTATGTATGTCACGTTGTTAGAACTTGGAGCGTGACAAGCATTCGTTAAATTAGGAGGAGCCTTTTAGTACCGGCATTCACTGACAGGACAAAGATGTATTTTATCGACTGATAACACAGATATACAAAGATAAACAACTATGAGTGCGATGCATTCACTGCTTTCTATGACGTCACAGCACTACCTATGTAATGATGCAAAATAAAGACTAACATTAAAACAATTTAAACTCCTACTACTTACGAATAGTCTAAATCGATTCCTTCATCGATTTTGTGACAGGTAGAGGAAAATAAAATTAATAAAAATGCGCACTAGAACGGCGATGTGGAATATGACGTAAACCCTCTAATACACACAGAGAGGGCACCAAAGCCCAAACATACGACAGTTCACAAACAACGCCCATATCCATCGTTTGACATCGAATTAAAATAAAATAAAAAACAAAACTTTAATACTTTAGGTACATTAATTATCATACTTCTGTTCTGCTGTTATGTCAACATTCAAGACTTTATTTAAAGCTGTTGCTCAAAATATATCAAACTAGCAGCGCCCCGCGGTTTTACCCGCGTAACTCCCGATTTCGTGTGAATATTGGGATAAAAAGTAGCCTATAATATATGTTAATCCAGGTCTCTTTTTTTCGTGAAAGAGTAACAAACATCCATCCATCCAAACTTTCACATTTGTAATATTAGTGGGATAAATAAATAACCATTTTATTTCAATAAATATCAATTTATATTACGTTTATATGAATCATGTGAAACACTTAATAAAATCATCTACATTATAAGATAGTAGAACAAATTACCATTCTTCTATTTCCGAAGTCAATTCCCGGCAGTCAATTTACTCTGTGAAGAAAGAATAGCGCTTATGGCTAAATTTAATGGAGGAACGATACAGGGCTGTGCTTTGAATTACGAAACTTAAGCCAAGTACGACAGTATCGATCGTTTAAATTTTCATCATCTTTTGACACAAAATATCGTATTAGCCGTTTGGGGTGAAATCAGCAATGCATATCTATGGTATAAAATCGCTGTCTATTTTTAATTTAAAGAGTGTATTAGTGGCAACATTAAGTTATTAAAGAACGTAATATATACACACAAAATAACTTCACCGTACAGAAAACTCTTGCTTTTGTTTGTCTGCTTACACTTGTCGAGCTGTTGCAATTTAGTACAGCGAAAACACAACTGATATATGACTACGATTTCGTTTGAGCGCAGACTGCAAGATATCAACGGATTTTATATTTGTGTCTGATCTAAAAACTAGATGGAAAATGTTGTCATACCGTATACGTGTTATAGAATTGAGTTCCTAATTTTTGTTAGTAGTTAGTAGAAGTATTCTTAATCCTAACTGATATTATAAATGGGAATTTCACGACTTAGCTACTCAATCGTTCACCATGAAATTTGGCATACACGACTACACGTTGTTAAAGGTACGGAAAAGTAAATGGGGTAAAGTTCATCTCGAAAAAAAAAACTATTCCCGTTGGATAGAAAAAAGTTTTTATGCTGGAAGAAGCTAGTACTTAGTAAGTACTTAATACATATAGATTTTAAAACATTAAACAGGAATTTGTGACAAATTGGAGTCAAGTAGCTAGACTATCACATTATACCAAATCAGAGGTACAACGGATTGGTAAGAATATTTGTAAGGTGTACGTTAAATCACAGTGTTTAGAAATAACAGGTTTAATTACATATTATACGCCATAATCGTCACATATATGATATCATTTGCAAATTTTATTCGCAGTTTATTTTGAGAGCTTATAATTAAAGAACCTGTATCTTAAACAAAGACAAATCTTTGAAGATGGCAAATCAATTTACCCAAAAAGGGAATGGCAAAAGTACTCCAGCAACTACCATATTTTTTCTTAAATACTCCTGTTGTTATCTCTATCCAAAGGTTATAGGGTAAAAACCGATTTTAGCGATAAGACCGCCCATTGTACTCTCATTTGTAAATGTATGTTTCCTTTGAACTGTACGTTGTAAGCGGTGTCCAATAAAGAATTTTCTATACTATTTTATTTTAAATCCCGTAGTTTGCCATAATTTACTGTAAGCGTAACGAATGACAAATATCAAAAAAAAATAATTCAGAAAATAAGTAGTGCACTGACGGAAACTTGTTTATCTCTAAGGACTATAGAACTGTGGTATATTCAAATCAATTAAGGCAACTTTGGAAGACATTAAGTTGGAAGATGATGCAAGGTCCAGCAGGTCGATAGAAGTGACTACCGATAAGAACTTTGAGACAACACGAAAATTATTGGAGGAAGACCAATGTATGACATATCGACAAATCCTGAAAACCTTCAAGTTAAGTGCCAACTGTTCTTTGGATTCTTCACGAACATTTGCAAGTACGGAAACTTTGTTCACTCTGGGTATGGTGCTTGACTGATGCGCTGAGAGAGAAGCGTATACTTGGTCTTGTGATATATTAAACAAATTGTTGACCGCCGATCTAACTACATGAACTCGATTGTTACATGTGTTGAAACCTGGCTGCATTATTTCAACTTTACTACTAAAACCCAGAGTAAAGTGTGGGTTTTTTACTAAGAGGAGAATATTGGCTACGGTTGTGCTTGATAAAAGGAAAACAGTTTTCCTTTACAACATTCCTCTGAATGTTTCCCTCAAGTATTAGAAACCTTGAAAAATTAACGACCAAACTCAAGACTCGAGACTTGACTTTTCCATCAAGATAACGCCCCTACACATCGAGCGGGAAAAATTTGCACCAAGCTGAAATCAAATTGCTGGGACCCCCTCCGTTATAGTCTGGATTTAGCGCCATGCGACTTTGAAGAGATATGTGGATATATATGTGTTCCAGACGGATACTGGAGCAATGTGTTCAGCACCTGGTTTACACGTATGAAAACCTATATTACTACCGATGAAGACGATTTGAAAAAAAAAAATATATTTCACTAAGTACGACAAAACTCATGTAGTGCCCTAGAATGAGTATACTCTGTTGTCTGTGTTGTCTATAGTCAAAATCATAAATGTTAAAATTTAAGAAATCTGGACATCCTAACTTTTAAACTTTCACATGCCATACTAACTTAAACTTGTAACTGTATCTGTAATTCCCGTACTAATCCATAATCTTGATATCGTAATTTTAATTCTTAATTTCATATAACATAACAATTATATTATTATATCCAAACATCCTAAAACATACATATAATCTTACATCCCCGTTTGAAATCAGTTCATGCATATACAGAAAAAAAATCCAAATCCACAGTGCATACCACCCCTAAGCAACAACCTCGAAACGTTAGTACAAAACATAAGCTAATGTCATTTCCTTGTCTTCCTCCCAAGTTGAGTCTTACAAGTGCTATGCCAAGAATTCAGAATAGTAAATCAGTAGAATGAACACTGTAATGATAATAGGGCATGTGGTTGTAATTTTTGTATATTGTGTGTGTTTTACTGGAAATTACACGACAGCTGTGTAAATGTCGCAAAGGCGGCGTAACGATTTCATGAAATGAATCTTTACATACATACTCTATATGCCTATGTCCCCAAAGGGGTAGGCAGAGTATCAAACACCCACATTTTGTAGACTAAAATTTGGACCCACTCACGTAATTGGGGTCAAACCAATTGCCGTAAGCCGGGCAGTTTGGTAATTAAAGATGGGAAGACTGAGAGTATATTGAAAGGGAGTGGAGGTAAGAAGGGAAGGTAATGGAAGGTAAGGGGTATTACTTATACGGATGGATTGGGGAGAAATAGCTCGAGCAAGTCAGGATTTTTTTTTAACTCGAATCGGCTTTTGCAGTTTTTTTATATTGATGATTGTTTTTAAACGAAGAGATATACAGTTGTACTTATATAATTTACAAGTATACATACATATAATATTGAATCATAAAATTTAGATAAAGCGTTGTGTTATGTTTAAAATTTACTTTTGCAATTTTAATCTGTTAAATTTTACTTATAGATAACAAAACTCTTAAAAATTTTCAGTGAGTAAAATTAGTTATCTCAAAACACGTTCAACACACTCATCCTTCGCCATACTCTTTCTGTCTCCTTTACTGTGTCTTTTTCTTTTACTCGCAGAATTACATTTCGTTCCACTCACTCGATCCGCATTTCATAAACACTGCATATGTACATCATTTTTTTGTTAGTGTTTTAGAACTTTATCAAAAAACTTAGTTTTTCACAATTTCCGTTTTAAACAATTCAAAATTGATACAATTTTCAAAAGAATCACGTGACTACGAACACGCCTCGATTTGTAGCCATGTTTGTGACGTAATAATGTTAAAGAAATTTCACGATAGTACAACGTCAAAACAGTGTATCAGCTACTTGCTATGATGAGTAGAAATTAACACTATGGCCGCACACGCGTTCGGTTTTGTTCGGGAACTGTCGACGTGTTTTTGGTACGTGGTACAAACATTTATTTTTAATTTGATATATTTGATATAACCTTTTAATTGTTGCGAAAAAAATAATTTAAGAATGATCATGACCTTTCCATTTATTACAAAAATATATTATTCAAACACCCAATTAAATAAAGACTATAAGTCTAGGACATGTAACATGTAGGTTGTATTTTATGTGAAATAAACGCTTATTTACTGTTTCATGTAATAAAGTAACTAATTGTGAAGTAAAAGTAATAAGGCGAAAGGATAATAAAACTCGGCTAATATCTCTGGATTCGTGATATTAATTACATTAATATGGCTTCGGGCTAGACAGTAGCAGACTATAAATCAAGAACTCATCTTAGCCACTTTTATTATCGTTATGGATAATATTGGCCAGCGTTTGACTTCATTAGCCCAATTCATTTTGGATCAATTTCTTACGTAGGTTGTTTTACCAGATTAGTTTTGCAATATCAGTCAGCAAATTAGCCGGTCGATGAAAAGCGTTACGTAGTACGCAAGAAACGTCGAGAAAACTTGCTTGTTGTATAAATAGCAATTCTATAACCTATAATTGCAATTTATTAGAGACGGGTAAAAACGGCTTTTTGGCAGTAAAAGTAAATGAATAATCATTGAAGTCGCTGGAATGCAATAGAGTGATATTCATAATGTTACCAACAATCCAAGGTTTGATAAATATTCTATTTATTCAACCCGCTACTGGTGACATCAATTTGACTTACATTATTGGTAATCCAGGTTCCAGTTAGCAGGATTTTAAACCTTAGGCTTTTATCGTGTGGAAACCCCCTCGGGTCATCACTCCACTGGGGCTGCCAGTGAGGTGGTATGTCGGAATCGAACCGAACTTTTACATTTGCCACTTTACATTACATTATAATTTAATTATATTGTTTTACTACTTTTGATATTATAGTCGATGATGAGAAATAAAGTTACTGGTTAGGTTGGAGAAATATTAAAAGGCTTGATTATATACTATGGTAAAAATAAATCTTCTGGTAAATTCATGCTAACCAAGAAGGTCCTCTTTTTCTCTTCTTTTTGGGATAGATGAATGTGAGAGTGGTTCCACACTCACATTTTTTTTTATGGTATAGGGGGCAAACGAGCAGTCGGCACCTGCAACTCAAGAATCACAAGTGCGTTGAAGGCCTTGAAGGTGGGATTAGGGGAAGGGGGAAAGAGTGTTAGAGGAGGGAAGACGGAAGGGTTAGGGCTCTCGAGTGAGTGAGGTAACCTCACTCACTCGAGAGCCCTAACCCTCACTCACTCGGTGAAAAGTTTTCTGTGAGGCCGTGGTATTACTCCGGTCGAGCCAGCCCATACGTGCCGAAGCATGGCTCTCCCACGTTCAAACATTTATTATAATGGACATTGATAGGGTTTTCTAGTTCCGTTTCGTAAAGAAATTTAATGGACTTGGACTTTGCGATTTAATGGAACGGATAAAGAATTTTTAGATGAAGACATTACAGGTAAGATTTAAATAAAGAAACACACAAATTTAAACACAAAATGATAAAATACAATGAAGAGTTAGGGTTATAATTTTTAGAACTTTTTAGAATTTAATTAGTTGCTTGTACATAAAATTTAAAACAGAATTACAGGGTCCAAATAAAGCACCACTTGTAAAAGTCAAAGCCTACATTTAACATTAACGCCGTGTTAAAAACTCACGCGGTCACTCAGTTTTAATTGCCTAGTTTCAATATTGTGTAGTGTGAAAGTGTCTAATGCTGCAATCAAAATACCGTATATTAATGAAGTATATACACTAAATAAATAAATTAAGATTCTATGTCTGATAAAATAGTGCCCAAGAGCCCGTCTACTTGGGTAAAGGTAACTTGTAAAGACAGTGACGTAATTTATAAACAAATTAATAATAATATGTATATGTATTCTTATGTTTTAATATCTTCTTATTTCATATTTTTTAAGTACCTACATACATTATTTATTTATTAATTACGGATTGCTTTAACATACACGCGAAATAACAGCATTATTTACCTTGTTTTGTAAAGATCTATAAAATTACTTTTTTATGTTTTATTGTTTAAGGTCATGTTAGTATTCATCACTCCTTATTATGTATTATCATAATAACCAAATGAATACAAACGGACCTATGTTGTATTATTATATACTGTTGCAATCTGTTGCAACATATCGGTACGAACGCATGGATGCAACTTCCTGTAATTATCCTATGAGCTTGGATATAAGCTTCCCTTGCCGTTATACAGTACCTAAACTACACAATCTACATTAAATTGGCGTTAGTTTTCTATTAAAATAAGGAAGTATAAAGTATTTTTTATAATACATTTATTTATACACAGATAAAATTTCTCCTTGGTGACTACAGAAAGTGTTCTCATCCAAGTTTTTTACCTTAAAAATAGAATAGCACTGAGTTGTTGCAAATTGATTTATGTATACTAATCCTACTAATATTATAAACGTGAAAGTTTGTGAGGATGTATGGATGTTTGTTACTCTTTCACGCCAAAACTACTGAACCTATTACGATGAAACTTGGTATGTAGGTAGCTGGAAACCTGGATTAACACATTGGCTACTTTGTATCTCGATATTCCAACGGGATCGGAACTTACGAGGGTGAAATCGCAGGGCACTGCTAGTAATATTACAAATCTTAATATCGTTTTTTTGAATTGTTTTCTCAAATGTTGGGCAAGCTTATAGGCTATTTTAATATCAAGCTTCAACCCTTAGGAACGGGATAGTGACCTAAAATGGAGGTAGAACTGCTGAAAAAGGCTTGTAAAATTATAAAATAAATACACTTATCAATACAAATTACCTTGTTTAAGGTAGAAACATTAACTTTCTATGTGACGTTAAAACTTTTTCATAGAGCTCCACAAAGAGGGGTTAAGGCAAATAATAACCTCATCCGTTCTGCTGCAAACGTGTTTGTGTTTAATTAATATAATTAACTGTCTGCTATAATGGAAGTCAAATATTCAAATATTTAGGTGTGGCTTCATTTCGCTCGAGGATATTTTGCTTGTTGTTGCTTGGGTTCATTTTACAATGCTGAGAGATGGGAAAAGTGGAGAAAAGTACACAATCCCTAATATGAAATGCATAACAATTGGTCTTTCCTCGAGTGAAAAATAAATGTTTTTTTTTTTCAATTGTGACAAAACTTGATATGCTCGAAAATTGTACAGCTCAAAAAGCGTCACAACTTTAAAAATATTAAAAACACTGCAAAATCATTAGGTTTACAACAGTGCAAAATCTTACATTGTAATGTAAGAAACAGTCTCAAAACCACTGATATAAACTATGAAAATAACTAACTAACAGCAACTGCCAAGTTGTTCGTACCTCTGTCTGTTTGCACAAGTCAATCGTTCTAAACATATTCCTACCCTTTTATAATCCCACTATTTGTAAATATTTATCAATCTACCAATAGTATTGCGTTACCGGTATAACCAGTCAAAATAATATCTATTAACTTATTTTTATTAAACAGTGAACTGTGTTATCATCTATTATAGTTTGTCCCTATTTTTAATAACATAAATAAGAGTTTTTGATGTGGCGACCACAATAACATTTTCTGCCTGTAAGATAATTATTAGGTCCATCTTTTTAGTACGATTATAATGTAAACCAAAAGTAGCCCATTCAACAAACATTTTTTGGATGTTTGGAAATATCTTAAGCAATGTCAAAAACATAAACCATTTTCGTTTCCAGCCTGTAAATCTGTTATTTAGTTTAATCCCGACCGTGGGACCGCTTTGTAAAGAGGTTTAACAATGGAGTACTCTTATAGGATAACCTCTGATCTTATCTAAGTATTTGTACTATGTGAGCCTATTATTAGGATAAAAACAAAACATTTTGTTGTCCTATGAAGGTCTCCTAGCAATTTTTAGAAACGTAAATTTAAGAAATAGACTATATATAGAGCTATAAAGAAATGTTAAAAGAAAATAGGGCACAGCATATTTTTTTTTTTTTTATCGTGTGGAAACCTCGGGTCATCACTTCACCGGGGCTGCCAGTGAAGCGGCATGTCGGAATCGAACCGACTAAAACCACACGGTGTTCCGTTATAAATGGATTTTACCTGGACTAATAGCCTAGTGTGTACTTTTGTTGGTTAGAAAGGTTGAAAGTATTTTCCGTATGACACCACTGAAGTTAGGATAATAATATTCCATCTTAAATATTACGAACTATTCACAGGAATAGTTTATGGAGCTACATTATGTAGGTTTGAATTAAATATTTGTAGTCACAATAGCGACCAAACTGTAATTGTAAATACATTTTAACAGTTTGAATGGTGGTTCGTAATGACGTTTACAACTTTTCTTAATAATAAAATAAAAAAGAAAAAAATGTTTATTTGACACAAAATAAATTCACACATTCATTCACTGGAACAAATTATATTATAGATTACACATTTGAGGACGTATTACTCTAACGATACTGAGAACTGTTTTTCTAACTAGGTTATAGCCTGTATGTTGGAAGACAGTGTTCAGACGTGGGATTTTGATACAAGATTAACTAGAGACGTGGAAGTCCTTGTGGAGTCATTTATAACAGATTAAGGTAAGTGACAAAGTAAATATTATAATTATATTTAAATTAATATTCAGTAAACATCCAGGTATGTTTGTGTGTGCGTGTAAGTGTGTGTGTGTGCGTGTAAGTGTGTGTGTGTGCGTGTAAGTGTGTGTGTGTGCGTGTAAGTGTGTGTGCGTGTAAATGTGTGTGCGTGTAAGTGTGTGTGCGTGTGTGTGTGTGTGTGTGTGGAGAGTTCTTTTGTGAGTTACGAGATTACTCAAAATATTTAATCAATTTAAATTAATTATACCAAAATCTATAGCATGATAGACATTGCGATACCCAATCTCCTCTAGCCTGCAATGCCCCGTGAACCTCTAATAATAATATGAGTGTCGATAAGCCCCGGTAATTAGGTTCATCACTCATTTACGAGGCCATTGTTAATACTGCTTCGATATATAAGGTTCTGTATCCTTATCTTAGGTTTAAAAGCATTATAAAGTGTTTTACACATTACAACATTAATACAACATCACTGCCTGTAAATAGTTAGATCACCAGTAATATCACGTACGCGTTGTCAAAACTATGGCGTTCTGGCAACTGTTCCCACCAGCAGAAAGAGGAAATTGAACCAGTAGTGTTTATTGAGCACAGTCTCCTGCAGGGCGGGTGCTTTTACGATCGATCGGCTCCATTTGAAGTATGAATTTACTGTACCTAACTTGCGACGACATTCACATCGTGTATCAATTTCATCCATTATTATTAAAGTGTTTCTACAATTGTTCAAACAACCTACCTGGTTTTATTGTACGAAATCAAATAACCACTTCCCAAAAGCAATCATATTTCAGTGAAATGAACCTTTTACCTTATATTTATCCACGCTTTGATAACATATTTTTCGTTATTTTGATCTTTCACGTAAACATCTGTGTCAATTTTATCAAATACCGTTTTGTTTCACGCCAAAAGGATGGAAGGGTGGCTTTAAATAGATACGTTGTCCCTTTGAAAGATCCCGGCTTTAAATATATGGGGAAATTGTTTTCATTATATTGAAATTCTTATTTATGGAGAATGTCCCAAAAACGTTATACGGATAAAAAAATTGCAATAACGCGATGTATCTGTATTACTCCTACCACAAAGGAGTGCAGTGAAGTCTTGATGTTGGTAATTGATTTTTAGCATTATTACACCTTCATTTTTTTATGCGTGTGGAAACCCAATCGAGCCGTCACCACCAATGGGGTTTTCGGTGCGGCGTTATGTCGGAATCGACCTGACTAACACTTTACGGTGTGCCATATGCCATACTCAAAATAGTTAAGTCTTCAGTAGTCCTCCCTATAACGTCTGTTTGCATAAGCGCGGGCAGTCTCCTTGGGTAACTCCTGCGGATTTATTATGTAATTTTAAAACCACATCTACATACTCATATTGGAAAACTAAAATCTCAGTTCTGAATTGCAATATGTGGTAGCTGCACCACAATTGGTTTTCAAACTTGTTTACATTGCGTTTAGATGAATATCCTGAGCTTATGATGTTCATGTGCTGGTGTTGCATGCTTACGATGGCTATTGTAATCGTTGATGACTGTAGTCTAAGATGTTGACAGTACAAATTTTCCTAGTTGAATGTTTCATATTTCTTGATTTTGGAAATCTTAAAAATTTATCTAAATTGTCGACACCAATAAAGATAGATAAATACTCCATTGTTGACTAAACAAACATTAAAGAACCTAATATTGTTGTATAATACGAGTTAATTGTTTGACGTCCGTTGTACAACTTACGTACCAAGTGTTTAATATACCCTCGAAGCATTGCAACAGCTAGATGGGTTTTAATCAGAGAGCTTACATTACACATACCGATAGATTTAAACGTATCGATATAGATATTGATATGAATAAGGCAGGCGATTACTGCAGGGTATTATTTTCACGATACCAAAATGGCGGTAGATTTAGAAAAAACATTGCGTACAATGTTGAAAATCGCATCTCTTCTGATACCAAATTACTTTTAAGCCTCCAAAATATAGATTTAAATGCGGTATTTTATGTAAATGTAAAATGTAAAAGTAGATTTAAAATTAATATCAGGATAAATTGTGTACGTGTAAATTTATTTTTGTATAGCTTTAAATAGAAAAAATAAATTAGTTTATAGGCTATAGTAGTAGGTACCTATATAATCACCTTATAAATCTTCAAAGGAAAGCAATAGCCATACAATTTTAACAAGGGCAAACTCACAGGGCACGCCTGCATAACTTTAAGATACACGAATTACACTTTGTTTACGCTGAATACATAATTACATTGAGTTACTGACGCATTCCGCTAGTTTAACCTTAATGTAGGGAGAACGTGTACTCATACCACACACATGACCTTAAATTTACATCTACGCGCTTAAACTAATGCATTATTTCTCTTTGTTGTACATATGGTGTGCATATAATAATATCAGTACATGTATACGCGTAAAAAGTTTAAAAATCGTAAAGCTATATGACATTGTGTACTAAGCTTGTGAGCGCTTATGTTATTTCTGTATCAAATATTTTGAATATCGATCTTGGTGCAAATCAGGGAATTTATAGATAACTAATATGGAACCTCTGGAAATTAATGAATCCATTTCTAGGTCTCCTAAGCATGTCAGAATATATGTATGTTTAATAATATTTTATTTTGATAATATTTAACGATATTTCACCTCACTTAAACAGTCTCATGGCGATCTCTATCCACTATTATCATTAGTGTGCGTACCATCTTCATGCTAATAACTTGTAACTTTACTATCATGCTACCATAGACAACATAACAGAGACTACTTCTATGGTCAACTGCGACCTGGAGGCTATCAGCAGCTGTTATGACAAGTTTGGTTTATCTATAAACCCAACCAAGTGCCAGGCTATCTTCGTAGGCAGTCAAGGAATGTCCAGGAGGCTAGATTCATATAAACTACCATCTATAATCTTTGATGGATTATTCACAAACTTAAGTTCTTCTGTTAATTATTCTGGCTTCGACTGACTTAGTCTGACTGACTACTACTCCTGACAATTCAAAAATACCCATAATGGTTTATTTGAAATAAATGATTATTGAACTGAACTTTCTTGTATCTGTGACAAAAGCGATGTTAGTGCAGTCATTTAATTTTTCACTTTTAGTGCCCTTTGTTAGTGCTTTTTGAAGACGGTTTAATTTATTTGTATTTATTTGTAGTGCCTAAAATTTCTTAGTTAAATTTAGTGCACTTATATCCATTTCTGCACCACCGGAAGCCTGGTAGAAAATGCCTTTATCGAAACATACGAAAAATCATCCATGGACGTTTTTATTTCATCAAGCGTAGTTTATGGAATAATTAATAATATGTTTATTTGTTTATCTTAATATATCATCATATAATAGATAAGTAGCATGATATACATTTGATGCTTCGGAATCGCAATACGAATTTTATGTTGAGATTAATTACGAAATGAAATGTAATCGTGTCCGTTTTAAAAATGTTTTCAAATTTTGAACCCGATAATCAAAATGAAGAAACAAATAAGTAGTGATAATTAATATTATGACGTCGATTAAAGGAGTTCAATAGTCTTCGATAAGTTAGACCATCTTTCATTGCACTCTTCTAAACTTCAAGATCATGAAAAAAGTGTAGCTGCTTGATTACAGAAATCATCAAAGCTACCTAGAATCATTTCTCTGCTTAGCCGAGCATATAGTAGTCATTTATATAGACAGAAGGCTCGATGCTAACTCCAAAGCAAAAATTTACACAAATAATTCTAAAATTTATGAGAATCAAGAAATGTATCTTTTAAATACTTAAACTTACTCCTAACACAAGCGTTTTAGCTTAGCTGGAGGGGTTAACAAGAATACTAGTAATGTGTGACCCACGTTACTGGTATTCTTTATAAAAAAAATATTAATAAAAAAATAAACATTGATACATTAAAATTTTTACACAAATAAACATTGAGTAATTCATTGACCTATTCAATTAGATAAATGATTAGGTATATAATTATTAGATGCATATGAAAATACAGTATCATTCCATATCTATATAAGCATATAACTAGAAAATCAATCATTTCGTTCAGTAGGAAGCATAATAACCTAGACATATAATTACCTTACATACAGCAATATAATTTTAGTACCCATGAAAACCATATAAACTTTTAAGTGACATTTTTTTAATCCTTTTATTTAATTACTTCTGCTTAAAATATTCTTATGATCTGGCTTGCAAACTAATTAAAAAATATTTTTTTAAACAACAGCAGTGCTACTATTTATAATAATTAGATAAAAACCAACCAGCATTTTTATTCTAATACAAAATAAGTAAGGTTCTTTACATAATATTAGTCTTGTAAAACAGCACATCCAATAGATAAACCCACCCATTGAAAAGTAAATAAGTTACATCGTTCATTCATTTAAAATGAGTGGAAATAAAACGCGTATGCTCTCATTCTCATTCAATTGGAAACGTTTATGAACGAATGAAACGAACTGAGTATCTGTCGAGTTTTATACAGCCGTAACAATGGTTTTATCGCCTCTTACTGTCTTCAGCTTAAACCTTTAAATACTGCTTTTTATATCACCATAAAGAATGGTCTTAGATGTAAAGGTATAACGGTACTCTATAAAGGTGATCATAATATTGTCAAGATGGTATTTTTGTTAATTCATTAGAAATTAACTACAAAGGGGCTCGTGGCTAAGTGGTAGCCGAGTAGGTTAGCACATTACAAAGTTAAGTAATACTAGCCAGGTCAGTCTAGGATGGGCGACCATTCTTAACAGATTGAGACCCCTCCGTGCCTCGGAGAGCACGTTAAACCGTCAGTCCCGGGTGCCATACAAACATCTATGGCATGTTAGGGGTAGTTGGAGCCCTAAAAAGTCCGACAACCTGTTTAACTACAGAACTTCGATATCGCCTAGTACTTGGGTTGTGGAGGTCTGATGGCAGTCGCTTCACGTAAAATATCAAAGTTTGGCCGTATCGTAGTTAGACTGAAAGCCGACCCCAAATTAGTTGATAGTAGTAGGTTATTAGAAATTAACTACAAAATATCTTGTTGGATAAATAAAGGTTCCACAAGGAGTTCAATTTTGGTTTTGAGTAAGGGGAAAGATATACAGGATTTTCTACCTCATAGGATCTTCCAGAATCAAAGAAAGTAGGTACAACATCGACTCTGCGTAGGCGTCATGCCATGAGAGGCGGTGAACACGTAACGCAGTGACTGAACCTCCGACTCTCGGCAGATCCTGGCCGCCATTATTGGCCACCCTATGTTCTTGGAGAACAGCCAATTGTTATATATCTTAAGAAATTGTTCGAACAAAGAAGTAAGATACAAGTATTTAAGAAAACAAAACTTTTAAACTAACAAATACAAGAAGCTACTTGTTCGAAGTAGACGATAAATTCCAAAAATTGATGAGATAGGTGTTACGTGAATTTATATTACAGGTGCTACCTGTGATATAAATTCAAAGGTCAAGGTGAAGGTCAAGAAAAGAAAACAAAATCAATGTTTAGAACATTTATCTTCAAATATCACAATATCAAATATCATATTGGAGCACTGCTTCGAAATCGAATATCCAAGAAATTCAAGTCTTCCGTTATTCCACATGGAAAAAAGGTAATATTGGCTCTCCTTCCTAGTCAATCTACGATTGCACTGCATTACTATAATTTGATCCCATATATTTTATTTGCTGACTAAGCAAATTAAAAAATATATTTCAAAAAAACTATCGGCTATCTATTACCATAATGAAGCCAACGCTTCTGAAGAGACATCACACTGTTCTAGTCATTTTGGTAAATATTAGGTTTGAAATTTTCTGTACTGTGCTGTTCATATGGTGAAGTATTTTCTATTGCATTGCAATGAATGTGGTAAAGACGCAGACAACCTGTCTGTCGGTAAGTGGTACTTGTACGTCACCGACTTCCAACTTCTTTCTGGGCTCTGGTGAAGCTAAAATACAAAAATTAAGAAGATAGTAGTGCTATTTACTTGTTTGAAGGTATTTCAGTGAATTCGCTCCAATTTGAACAGTAATGTAAAGTCACTAATTACTATTACTTGTATGTTATAATAATATATTATGTTATAATAGTCTAAAGATTGAGATGTTCCAAAAGTGTTTAATTGTTATGAGTGTATATATGCCAACGGATTGTAATGATAATTTACCGAGATTCACGGAAGTATTGTGTACGATGAATTCTATAATAGAAAACAACAGTGCTGAGGTTACATATTTGCTTGGTGATTACAACGCACACCCAGACTCACTATTTTTTAATGAGCTTACCACCATTTGTCTAGATCTCGACTGGGTGTGCTGCGATGTTGCTATGTTGGACAGGGATGTATGTAACTTTACGTATATTAGTGAGGCTCACGGTTCGGTGAGATGGCTCGATCACTGTGTATGTACAGCAGCCGCAGCTAAATCAGTAAGTAGCGTTTAAATTTTATATGATGTCAAATGGTCTGACCATTTACCATTATTAATAGAATGTAATATGAAACTTTTGCCTCGTTTGGTGCATGTTTTAACAGAACCATGTACGCTACATAACAAAATAATATGGGGACATAGAACCAGGGAGGAGATTTCTAGTTATGTTAAGTTATGTGATCAGAAGTTATATATATGTTACCACAACTTTAAACACCAATACTCATTTGTCAGGCTGATAATGATTTTATTCATTTAATTAATAAAACTTATGATGAATTAGTAGATATTTTATGTAATGCGGTGGTGTCCAGCTGGTCAAAATTGATATTTAAACATAGCCACAGGTTAGTACCAGGCTGGAATGATAATGTCAAACATCTTCACATAGAAGCGCGGTACAAATTTCGTGAATGGATGTGCAGGGGAAGGCCTTCAGCTGGGGATGTTTACGAGGAAATGTGCCAGTCCCGGAAAAAGTTTAAAAACGCTTTAAAGTGGTGTCAAAAAAATGCCGAACAGATCAAATATGATAAACTAGCTGAGTTTAACAAAAGCAAAAATTTACTACTAATTTACGGGACGATGACACGCCCGACAAATGTCAATTGTGCCCTCCTTCAGGATATATCTCCCATAGTTATTCGTCAAAACAACTTCATCTGTAATTGCACAGACAAAACCTTCATTTTCTCCGAAGAGGTCACCGAACCGTAGCGAGGATACTGATGCCAATAAATCTATATCGGGCCCATTTAAGGCCCGATAAAAACGTCCATGCAACGCCTTGCTCTTCTATATCTCCTTGCGGTCTGTAATAGTAAGTACTGCTGGTTTGCGCCAGTTCTCTTTTCCTAGAGCGAGCGGAGTGAGTCCGTTGTCAACTGCCACCACATCCCGATACACATCCAGGTCAACGGAGAGGAAGTAATCTCTAAGGTTGCATACCTCGTGGTTATGGAGGGTCTTGGCATTTAAAAAGCCACGACCCCCACATTTCCGCGGGATATACAATCTCATGACCGACGAACGTTGTATGGTGCATTCGGTATGCGGTAAGCAGTGTACGGACTCTTCTATCCAGGACATCTAGTTCAGTCTGAGTCCATCTAAGTATGCCAAAGGAATAGGTTAAGACTGGTATGACCCAATCATTATAGGCCCGCACCTTATTAATACCTGACAAAAGACTTTTCAATACTTTTTTCAGGCGGCCAAGAAAACGTTCCTGTAACGATTGCTTCATAGTCATTTCATTTACACCTAACGCCTGTGTCATACCTAGATACTTGTAAGTTTCGTTGGCATAAAGACATCTAAGGTGTGTGGAATCTGAGAGTTCCATCCCCTCAGATTCCACAATCATGCCTCTTTTTACATACATGACTGCACATTTATCCACAACAAATGCCATCCTGATACATTTACTAAAGGTTTCAGTTACCTCAAGTAATTTTATCAATTGGAAATCGTTGCAGGCAAACAGTTTCAAACCATCCATGAAAAGGAGGTGGGATATAACCTGACCTTCTTTCCGCAAACGATAGCCTAGCCCTGACCTCTCCAGTAAAGTGCTGAGAGGATTCAAAGCTAAGCAAAACCACAAGGGACTCAAACTGTCACCCTGAAATATACCCCGCCTGATCTTAATATACTCGCCGTAACCCTGAGACCGCCGACATCCTGGATAGTAGAGCACCGTTCTTCATTGCCGCATACATGCCTTCAAGATTATTATTATTATAATAGCTATCATTAGAAGAAGTAAACTATAGTTTAATAAAGTATCGATGATGGCTTCTCTTTTCGACTTTACTAAAAATAAAAATAAGTAATTTATTTGCAGCAGATATCGTGAAACGGTATTTTTTATATTATATTTTCATGGTCATTTCGATTACATTGAGGAGATTACGTCATAATGATATTATGTGTATATTAGCGTATACTGTACAGGTTATTGCAGAGGAGAAGATGAGAAGGATTATTATTAAAATCTGTTAAATATGAGTTTTCACTCGTTGATTTGTCAAGCAAGTGGAAAAGAACAAAGCCACTTTTCAATCTTAGTTGTGAGTTTTAGTCAAAATATTCGAAACGGTTTATTTTTTAAATAGACTCGTACTTGGCCTGTTTAAAAGGAAAAAAAAAGACTGATGAGGCAACCCACATTGTTCATAATCTTCTTACGATAAGTAAGGATTCCAAATGTTTTAAAAATAAATATATTGAATGTTCCCTAAAAGCTTTTTCTATCTGGAATTATCAGAATAAAAAACAGTAGATGGATAGAGCACTTTTCTAAGTATAATGCGGTTTTATAATGGGATGTTTTATATACTTTTCGACTGGAACGTTTAACAAAATGATGCTTTTATGAGAACCAGATATCGTTAAGTATATTTAGCTTCGATAAATACCTGTTACACTTTCTACCTTAATATATCTGTTCCTATAACTAACTATTACAAAATATAACCGGAAATATCCGTAACATAAAATGTGTGGTAGTCGGTGACAAAGACACAGTATTAAAGTGTTTAGTAATTTTTTATCGCTAAAATACTATTTAAGTCATGTGTTAAATTGGAGCATTTCATTTACAACATCATGTCAGAAGTTATGCTCCTGGCTTCGACTGCGACCTGCACAAAATAACTTTAGTATTTCCAATGATAAATAATAAAATCATAAAAATCGGTTCAGGAGTGTCTGAGTTTATCTACAACAAACAAATTTTTATTTTTTTATAATATTAGCATCAGATCAGGTGCAAACCTTTATTTATTCAAACATCAGATGGAACTTTGATATAGGTAGTGGATACCTATCGGGGTAAGTGGAGGTTTTCCATAGGGATTTGCGTGACGGTTATATTCTACCTGTGTTTTCTTGCCGTTCCATCCTTGTCAGAATTACATTACATCAATGCTGGGATTGAATTTCCAAAAAAAGTAAAGATTTTTAAATAAGGGTACAAATAAAATACATGCAATACTAGTACATCTTAGTTCATGTATATCTTAGTTCACATGTAGGGTAAACTGTGATAAATAATATAAAAATGATTTTTAGTAAGCCATGGATTTACCATGTGGGTGTCAGGTCCATCGAATCATAGGCCGGCACCACACAGCAGGTTTTAAGTCCATTATCATCTTGCATCAACGTTCACATTCAAGTTCTTCTTCCTGCATACCCAAATTTCTTGCATCACCTGTGGTTTTAATTCCAGTTGGTCTGGAACCGTGAATACGGTCAAAGTGCCTACATCCCTAGTTCAGCTGCAACATGTTATGTTTTAATTCACATTGAGGTCAACGCCTTCAGCAGTTCTAAAAGTTTGCATTGAAATATATACCTACTCTAGTGCAGACCTGCTTAATCTTAAAGGTGGGATATTTTGTTATTAATTTCAAGACTTTTTATTTTATTAGAATCTTTCTATTAATTACATTTCTAACTATAACTATAGCACAAATGAAATTATAATCCGTCTATTTTTACAGAAAAAAATTGTTCAGTTTGTAAATCTTATTGGGATTTTAATCAACATTAAAACAGTAAGAGTAAGCATACTCTAACACACGCATATGGATATATTCCGAAATAGACTCAATCAATGATAACTACTTACCAAAGTTATTCCCATAGTATTTTTCTCTATATTATATATTTATACTTTTTTTTTTATTGTTTTGATTGCCTGGTGCTACCTCGACCGTTTCTGGTCTTTTGTAGCGCACTTCTGGTTTACAGGTCACTGCTCAGACTTATGGCTTCAAGAAACCTCCAGATCCTATAAGCAGTGATTGTTTGTATTTCCTGCGGTTGCATGATGTGCAACGCTAGGTGAATACTTCGGTGCCGCATTAGTGGGCCACAAGAGCATAAAATATGCATTGCAGTCTCTTCTGTTTCTTGACAGAATCTGCAAATTGTGTTCTCACCCAATTTTAGGTTGAACATATGTTTGTTTAGTTTGCAGTGTCCGGTGAGGACTCTTGTTACTGCACAAGTTTTGTATCTTTTGAGCTCCAGATGTTCTTTAGATACTTTATTTTCATAGCCCTTTATTATGGCATTCGAGTGTCTTAGACCAGTCGTGGTCTTCCATCTCTTAATAGCCAATGATGTATATTTGGCGTTTATGATAGAATACGCTCGCTGTTTACTGATGCCGCAGAATGATTCTGGGCCATGCTGTCAGTTGTCTGCACCAGCTCTGGCGAGTTCATCGGCTTTTTCGTTGCCATCGATACCTGAATGGCGTGGTACCCATCTTAATGTTATTTTGTTTGATTGCCCCAGTGTGTTCAGGTTTTCCTTGCAATTTTGTATTAGCTTTGAGCTAGTCTCAAAATTGTCTAGTGCCAATAGCGCTGCTTGGCTGTCTGAGTTGATGTAGATGTGTTGATCTATGTATGAGATGATGTAGATGTGTATGTGTGTTGTGTCCTTTCAAGGTTGATCTCCACGCACATGTTTAATGCAGAGAGCTCAGCCTGAAAAACGGAGGCCTCTGCTCCCAGGTTGGCGCTCCACCTGAATTTTGGTCTCTCTCCGTAAATTCCACAACCTACATCAAGGCCTTTTTTGGACCCGTCGGTGTACCACTCGTGACTACCATTTTTGTTGGATTGGAGGCCTTCCAGCCATGTATCCCTCTGTGGTATGTCTACTGTGTACCTTCTTATATATTTACCTACCAACTTTATTAAACTTAAGTCCTCAGCATTTGCCTATCTCGTACGTCCGCTAACTGTATGCAGATCTTAGGATACACGGTCGGCCCATTTTTTAAACAGACAGTGAAAAATTACAAAGGAGGGAATGATTGATGTGGGAGGCTCGTACGTTTAAAAAACGATTCAGATGCTTAATTTCTCTGTCGTCAGTTGTCGGTACTGTCGGAGTGATGGATTGAGTTTGACGAAAATAAAGTCTGAAGTCTGACTGCTTCACTGTGATCACAATTATTTTTTCTAAGTGTTATTTAATTAAAGCAAAATTTATTGCAAGGTATAGTTTTGTTAAAGTATTTTTTGTAGGCCAGTTCGCTCAGGCTTGTGTACATTTTTAATTCAAGTTAATTCACTCATCTTCCATGTGGCTTAGCATAACATACGTAAGTTAAAGGGTAACTAAATAACAATCACGAGTATTACAATACGAAAGTTTACCCGCGCTTAAGCTTTTCATTGTTTGATATGAAAATACATATAAACCCGGAGGTAAAACGTTTTTATGATTTTTTTTAAACTTCATGAACAAGCACATATTTGTACAAAAGTAGAGTTAATTCATAGTACATTTGCTACTAGTCAACCACAGGGTAAAGCAAAAGAAATTACAATAAAGTAAGTACAAAGATATTCAACGAGCAAAACACTAACTGAAAAAAAAATTACAAAATGTTGGGTCATACAAATACAATATTTGAATAGACCTAGAATCTCTCATGAAAGAATTAAAAAGGCAACATTATAATATTTTTCATCGCGCCCGTTAAATTTCACGAGAGCCTAATATATGCTGTGCCGTAAATAAAACGGTCACGGCACCCCAAAACCTATTTGGAGTGTGTCCAAATATGTATAAATATAGTACATTGTATGCTAAATGGGTACGATATTGTGTTTTATCTTATGGCGTGTGCGCTAAAGTTTTGCGATTTGCGGTGTGTTTGGTTCAATGGCATCCGCTTTTAGTGTGGAAATGTTACAGTTTATGCAATATTAGATAACTTGCTTGGAAGTTGTCATATTAGAATCATATATTTATATTTTTGGTTGTATTTAATTTGTATAATTTTCGCGACTGGTATACATATTAGATGTGTAAATCAGGACTTCTTGTTTACCCAACGTTTCGATAAAACGCACTAATCCCGATCACGGGTGGATTGATTTCTAACGTACGACGCCTCAGTGAGTTGCGAATTTCAGTAACTACCCGCACATAGTCTTAATTTTTTTTATTCGCTCTGTAGCTGGCGTTATTTCGACACATTATAATTACAATGTCCGTTGAACGCTGACAGGTTGTGTGTATTCCATGACAGGATATCATGATGTTGGTACCCGTCTTCTCTGTTGAAATTTTTATATTTCTTGATTTTAACCGCTTCATGTAATATTTTGGGGTAATTGACAAGTATAAGTAAACTATTAAAATATGGATTGCTGCTTCAAAATGTTCCATCCGGATCTTGGAGTTCCATCACGACTGTTGTGTGTGTGTCGAACAGATAGTATACAAGAAACACCCTTTGTAATTATCTGTTGGACACGTATTATCGGTAACTATAATCTCTTTGATAACTTTAGGACGAATTAAAGGCAATTCAAACACAGAATGGATAAATATATATATGTAGTTGGTTGTATGTACTAAAAAATAAATAAACTTATGATTTCTAACATGTACATACATCAATCAATCAAATAATCAGCCTATCACATTCCACTGCTGTAAACACTGACTGTACATACATACACTAACATATATTTATTTAGTTATTAAATAGTACAACCACATCATACATATTAATACATACAAATATATATTGTTAGTCTTCAGTCTGATATGTATGACACTTACGGTGTACATAACCTTATATATATATATTGTTAATGTATGCATGTACATGTTATATATATATATATATATATAAGCTACATGTTAATGATCAAACTTTAGTGATGAGTAAACTCAGATGTCATATGAGTAAATAAAACTTATTATTTGTTTATAGTAATATATGTTCGATGTACAATGTACAACAAATCTTAGTAAAAGTAAAAAACTTACACAAATTACCAAGTTATCTTTATTTTATGTTTCCTCTTATCTGTCGCAACTTTTCTTAAATTTGATATCTTGTCCTTCAATACTAGTATAATACATATATACAATAAAAGTTTCATTTCAAAAAAATACCAACAAAGACCATAGAAGTGCTCCTATTTTTGTACCAAACAATACAAGAAAAGCAAATCCAAAAGAAAAATATCAAATCTCCACATCCAAAATCGACAACAATACAACGTGAAAAATAGATATCCCATATAAACAATCAATAATGCAAGACACAAGATTCCGAATATCTGTCTCAGAACTTTTTGTTCGCTGTCCGTCATGTGCGGAGAAAAACATTTTTCCCTTCTTTGTTGGGCACATCATGAATAAATTCTCGGGATTCTTTAAGAGCGGCTTACGCGATCCTTTCCAATAACGTTTTGTGTGTATTCGAGGAGCTAAGACGCTGATAAAAAAATTATGGCGCCTATTTGGTGTCTAAATTTAGAAATACTAAAATAAATACGAATTGTTCTATTAGGAGACAAATAGCATATTAGTATCTTATTCGCGTTTGGATTTACCCAGTGAAATATATCCACTTGCCCAGATTAATTTTTCTCCACTACTATAAGCAATTTTTGTTATTCGATTGTAGCGACTTCCACATATAGCAAAAACATGCTTCAACATCATCCACATTTTTCATGCATCGTCTGTTTGCTGTGTTCTATTTTCATACCAATAAGGCACCTAAGTATTTGCTTAACTTGCTTGTTCATTAAAAAACAATTAAACACACTAATCAAAAAGGGGAAACAGTTGAAGCATGAAAATTAAAAACAATCTACAATGACTGTAATGTAATGAAATCTTAAACTAAGTTACTAGTTTGTTTATCAATAAACTCTTCAGTTGCAGAACTATCTGCAGCAAAATCTACTAAAACTACACCTAGATTAAAATTGAGATATCTTTTATATTTGTCCCATGAACTTAGCTATTAATTTCCACTTCCTAACAAATAACTAGATAATCAGGGTTTCTACAAGGCACATTTTTGTCAGAAAATGTTTCTACGGGGACAAGTGTAGTCAACATAAACGATAAAACAATCGCAGAGCACAAAGTCTTCGCATTACACATATTCAAAAATTACACGTTGTATTTTCTTTATAATATTTTCTCAGTTCTAATCCTAGTCATGTTTGGAGGTAGAGAGGAAGAAGAAATGGTTAGAGAGATCGAAATTCCTGGCAACAGGGGGTTCGAGTTAAAATTATACGATCCTGACCTGCTTGATCGATTGCTTAGACTCCCCAATCAATCCGTATATCCCTTTTTCTTCCATTGTCTTCTCTTCTTACTCACCTTTCAATTTACTATAAGTTGTACTAGTGGGAAAGCCATGCTTAGGCACGTATGGGCTTGGCTCGACCGGAGTGATACCACAGCTTCGCAGAAAATCGGCAGTTAAGCAATGATTTGCAAAAACACAACGGTTTCACCGAGTGAATGAGGTTACCGGAGGCCCTAAGCCTTGCCTCTCCCCCTCTTCCCCTCTCTCCATACTCCCCCCTCTCCCCCTCTTCCCTTCCTACTCCCACCTTAAAGGCTGCCAACTCACTTGTGACTCTCGAGTTGCAGGTGCCCATAGGCGGCGGTATTCACTCACCATCCGGTGACCTATAAGCTCATTTGCCCAATATCGCAAAAAAAAAACTCCTAATTTTCCCGTCTTAAAATCTCAAAGTACCGTTGATGGCAATAAGCTTGCTCCCTATTACGTGTTTGTTGCAAACTGTACTTAGCAAAATATGGGTGCCTAATACGCTTCTGCTTATCTCTTTGGGGGATACAGACTTGAGTGTATCTATGTGTAGAAAGAATTTCCAGTTTGAAGTCAAGTAAATTTAAAACCTTGACCCAGTAATCGAACCAAATGGACGGATTTACGTATACAGTTGGTTTCTACTTGCGAAACCGATGAGCTATTAATAAAGGTAAGGTAATTTTTTTTGACACTAAATTATTTGCAGAGGGGACTTAATGTTTTTTTCTAATATATACACATGTATACCACACGAACACCTTCCATTACTTGTACCACTTGTATAAAAGACTTCAAAATTGGGAAGGGCTAAATTTGACTATGTTTTATATATCATGTAAATGAATTTTGTTATAGTTTTTACTACAAATTATGCTTTTTTTCAATTTTACACTAGTCAACTTGTTAGTAATTTTACAGCTATCTCAGCCCCAACGTCGATAGTACGTAAAGACATTTCAAACACCTACTTTGTATAATAAGTTTTTTATAATTCGATAGTTGCTTTTAAGATTTTTTTTCGTGCAAGAGACGTTATGTTTGTTAAAAAACAAAAATTTGAACTACACACATTGTATAAACTGGAGCACGTTACTGTTCTCGACGTATTATTAAAACACACATGGATCTGGAATGTAGTAATTAAAGCTACATCTCTTGAGACTTCTGCAACTGCGATGGGAAATAAACTTTGTATTACCTACTGTTACAATCGCTTCATTCGAGAAAGACCAAAGTAAAGTTCTATAGTAATTATAATACCGTTCAAGATTGTGTTATCTACGATTGAATTGAAATCCGTGTGATAATAATTATAGACAGAAGAAAATAGTAGTAAGTTAGTCAATACAATAATCAGCTGAGATTAAATGAAACAGCAGGCATCTCCGATAGCGCAAAGAGAACGTGAGTTTTGCAGATTGTATTATATAGTTACTGTGGATTCATTTGAAGATAAATAAAGTTTAACAGCAATTATAATTGTATATTAAAAACTAATTGGAATCAGTTTTTATTAACATAATTATAGACAGAAGAAAATTATATTTAATACAAGATTTTCGTTAATTTTGGTTGAGCATTTGTGTTTTTACAGTACCACATATTCAAAGTTCAGAAATAAATAAATTTCTAAGCTAAATGCAGAATTTAACCCCCCTTCGATTGATATTGATTTGTTTCGCACTAAAAGCTTCCTGCCATAATATTGAATTTAGTTAGAGCTTGTTAAAGCTCAGTGGTATTACAGTTGTCATGTTGGATTAAAATAATGTTCCATTAATCACAAACAACAAGAAATCATTTTAAACATTTATGAAAATATCAATAATTTATATTTAAATGGATAAAATACACAGACATTCAATGTTAAATATTGAAACCTCAATGGTTTTTAACGTAGCAAAGAGTTTTGATAATCATCAGGATGATAAGAAGTGTTAACACCTTTAACGGCTTTCATGAAGAACTGCATAAGTACTGTAAAATGTAGATAATTCAGGCACTTAGATGAATTGAAAGTAACTCCCTTGAAAATGCCTATTAACTATGCTTTCAGTGTTTATAATAGTTGCTTTGGTTGGTTTTTAAATGTTTGATCATCAAGTGTTTAACTAAGCAAACAATGGTAAACAATCTTAGTTCTAGCATAAAGATTCTATCAACCTTGGTTAGGCAGAAAAATCAGATCATCCAAGCTCTTATGCTCAATCATATTTCACCAAGAATACCGCAAAATACAGCATCCAGAAATGGTTACAAAATGACACTTCAAATTTACACTTACCATAAAAGCCTGAAGCTCTAAACAGGGACACATTACTATTCCCTCTGGAAATAAGTGCAAAAGTGTATAACAAAAATTCTTCATAACGACATTGTTCAGATAATTTTTTTGCTTCGCGGAGAATGGATGCGACTCGTGCGGCAACGAGAACTGTCTGTGTTATATGTACATACCTATTTTTTATGGTTGTATTTATAACTGTTACTAGATGTTCTTTTTCTACTTTTGCCCAAGGTAGATGATATTTTAAAAAGATCTTGATTAGGATCTCTAGTGTGTGAACGGAAGGACGAACGGACCGTGGTGGATGTAATACTCGTAATTGAAGTCTAATTCTACATTTAATATAAAAAATACTGGTTTATTAATACTTTAATCAATAAGTACTATTAAATCGTCTTTCTCGTTTAATGGTTTTAATGGCTTGTCTTAGTCGTTGTAATATTTCCATATTATAGTTTTTCATAAACATTATGAAGTTTACATTCTGTTACATAATAAAATAATAGCCACACGTTAATTTTTGTGCTTTATTAAAAATATTTTCATTAAAAATATATGAATTGACGGGAACAGAAATGAAAAATGAGTTTGTGATAAAATTCAACGAATAATAAACGTGTTCGACAAAATTAATGACTATCGAAATTACATTAAACGAATCGTAAAATTATATTAAACTATGTATGTGTATATACACACATATATATATATATATATATATATATATATATATATATATATATATATATATATATATATATATAAATATAAATCTAAACGATTACTTAAAAGAACTTTAGGTTTTGTTGAATTATTTGCTTTCTTTTATTGTATTTTGAATTTTAATGTATTTTGAATTTGTATTTTATGGTATTTTGAAAACAAACAATTCAACAAAGTCTAAACTTATGGTATTGGTTTTAGTACCGGGCTTAAATAAAAGCTTGTTTTCAAACATGTTTATTTATTTGTTTTATATTATACTTTTTAGTTAGAATTGTTTCGTCTGTCGATATTATAAATCTACAGTACTCACTAACACTACATCACTATCACTATCACTACATATTATAAAACAAAGTCCCGCGCCGCGTCTGTCTGTCTGTCTGTTCGCAATAAACTGAAAAACGGTTTTCACTAATAGACAGTGATTCATGAGGTAGGTTTAGGTGTATAATTTGTTAAGATTTTGTGTAAATTGATTGAAATATGTTAATGATTGTTGAAGATGTCTCTGCTACCCTTGCGAAGCCGGGCCGGATCGCTAGTTAAGATATATACAAAGAACACGGTGGGGTTACAGTGAGAAGATGAAGAGTGCCCATGGCCACCTTCCATTCAGTATCAGCCCTTGGATATTATTTATGAACAGAGTCCTTGTCAAGAAGAATCAAACGAGCTCAAATTTGATGGGGTTACGACTTTTTTATTACAGAATTCCCGTGGCCACCTTACGGTTCTGTCATGAGATTAGCACCATGTCATATAAATATTTCAGCTTAACCGGAAACTTGAATTGACACTGCCGGCGTAGGACGCTTCACTCTTCGAAAATGGACCCCCGTCGGGTCCGAAAATAGTCAGGCATCCCCGAAATACAAACATGAGTAAAACCGTATAGTCTTTAATAAACATTAATACCACTCACCAAAGTTTTTATTGTATGAAAATATGTTTTTTAATTTTCAATGTACGCTTCTTGACCTTGTCACAATACTGAATTGAATATAATAACCTATATTTAAAAACTCTGATAATAAAATTTGTGCTTAAGCGGAGTCGTGATAAGTAATTCGTTAATGTAACGCAAGTAAATTCATAGTATTTTAGTTTATCATACGAGTAGGTAATATTCAAACCACCTGGAACCAACAATGATTTCTTGAACAACGCAAAATAATACATATTATCGAATGTTTTGGTATGTCCAATATACAAGAATTCTATATAAAATACAAATCTCATGGGGAATTGCTATCGTTTCCACAGGATGTCCGTACAATCTAACATTGTTAAGGTTCTACGGTAGATGGATTGCAACCCTCTTTTTTGGTTGCTTTGTATTACTATCGTGGATAGTCAAAGAGCTATTAATTTTCCATTTTATTTCTTGTTTATTTTATCACGTAGAAAAAGTTATTGATATTATTACTTGTGTTTACGGTTCGTGCTACTGAAATATATTTGGCTCACAGTGTTAATACCTCATGGTTAAATTCAGTAACTGCTTTATACGAATTGGAGATGCCCAAATGCTCCATTACCTCTGCAAATTACCTCCATTACCTATAGAAGACCGTGGTTTGACAGTATCAGTTGCGTAGTGCTATTCTTTTTCTGCTAGTGAGCAGGAGGGCTGAATACCACTTCCCCATGGGAGAGAAGATATGGTCGGTAAGGTATAAGTAAAGTCATTAGTCGGTATTGCATTTGTTTATTGTCACCAGTAATTTCTTATTTTCAGGCGAGGCGTGTGCTTGTCTGAAAATGTTCACTGTCACTGTCTGTAACTAAAATAAAACCTAAAGGATTACTAGAAGAGTTTAAGTTTACATTACCAATTATGGTCTTGTAAATAGCGATGCTTGTTAGAAGTCTGTTTTAATGTTTCTGTTAAAATGGTTCGAAAACCTACTCTTTTGCGCTTTGTAACTTGGATGTTACTGAATAATTTTATTAATTATATTATCAATCTTTTGTTACACAAAACCAAGTTACATTGAAAGTCCGAGACTACTCAAAGTACTCAATTATTAACGATTCTTACACAGAAACTGAATATAAAATCCTTTAATATTTACAGCTCCCGTTCTTGACCAATTTTTTGTTTGCTCATTCAACCGTGCTCCACAAAAAGAATCTGTGAAAGACGTTAAAACTTGCACGTTGGCGATTCTAAAAGACTGATTTAATGGTCCGAGCAAACTTTAGGCCACTTTCTTTACAGAACTTACTAATTGAAAAGTTTCTGCTTAGAGATTAGCGACTGCAACGTCGAACAGATGCTTGTCTATATAAATAATGTTTTGTAATTTATGATATCGGTAAAATTTGTGCCGAGTAACTTCTATCTTAATCCCTTTTACTTGATTTCGTAGATAAGGAAAAGTATCCAGATTAATTATAGCTAATTTTATTATTTTTAAGATACCATAATGAAAAGAAAGAGGATGATTCAAATAAGTTAATGATTTTCAAACTTACAAACAATTATTCTTTTTTAACTTTCGCGACTTGTATAGGACTTAATTCGCATAAAACTTTATTTATATCTTGTGAATGTTACCGTAATTAAGTTCCGATTTATATATAGTGCTTTTTACAAAGATACTTTTTTACAAAACTGTTAACTTTGTATCACTTCATCAGAATTATCCTCCTAAATTTAACACCTAATTTAAAAGCTAAACCTAAGCTTCAAATACCGTTGTAAGAGACAATGATCACATACGTTCTTTAAGTGAAATATTGGGCTTCTGAGGTTTGTGGTCGTGGATTTTTGGTTTGAATGTACTTCTTAAAAAAATAGAATATATTAATAAAAAATTATAATATTTTATATACATACTGGTACTAATATTACATGTGTAAATTATTACACGACTGAAATTATAGCATGTGTCCGGGACTTTTGGGAGTGATCACAAAAGTATAGACAAGTAATTTTGTATTTTCTGGTTTCAAAACTATAAACGTGTTTTACTCGACTAATAAGAAGTGTATTAATTAATTACATCTATAGAACTAAACATTGCATAAAAGGGTAAGAATTTTAGTATTCCGGCTAAACACTTGAGTTGTTTTTTAAATTCAGCAATATAGTCGTACGCAACCCAAATATAAATCTGAAGCAGAAATTTTGAAGTCGCTCAAGTTTCTCTAGTGACTTCAAAATATAATTACTGCTAGTCACACACTATGTATCTTAATTTGTGTCCTCTCATTTTGTACTATGATAATAGCGAAATAGTTTTGATAACACTATAAAAACTAAACTTCTCATTAAGTAACATACTCCTTATGTATTCCTAATATACTTATAACATTGTGACAAATATACGTGAAGTTATTTTTAGCATATCATCAATATCATCTGACAAAGTTAGGCTTGTAGGCTATGTCTAGATATCTCTAAATGTTCACAGAGTATTTAAAATGTGGTTCAATTAACAATAAATCTTTGCAGCTTTCATTATTGTCACACAGTCTCATATCGTCGTATTTTAAGGAGACCTCTCTCCTAGACACGTACTGATATTATGATATTATTCACCTCATGTTTAAGTGATTTTGCAGTTCATAATGGGACACACTTATCTGTCCGATCACCACTTGAGCATAACCCCCCATTCTTTTAAGGTGGACTTGATAAAGGTAAAAGTAAAGTGCTTTGAGTGCATACATATAATAACTAGGTACTGGACGTAAGGGTTTTGCTGACAAGGGATTTTAGACGGGTTATGTGTCGCGTTTGCTAAAGCTCATCGGATATAATTATTAAAAAAAGTATAACCGACTTTTATGCAGCTTGGATTATGCCTTAGAATCTTTTATCAGCTATTTTTCTACACTTGCCAATGTTTTTATATAATTATTTTTATTTTTCAGATGAAAGATAACGAAAACTGGCTTAATATCCAAGAAAAAAAAATATACATTTCAACCATTTCAAGTAATTTAACAGTGTATCTTGAGAATCTGTCTTATTTTTTATTTTATTGCAGGAAAATAGTTATATTTAAAAATGTACAATCTATGCTTAAGTGTAGGTAAAAAGTAATCTAGTAATCTTGTCTCCCTCTGTATATATCTCTCTGTCTTTCTTTCTTTCTAACCAAAATAATGACATATTAAGGTTTTTTATTAAATTAGTTTCCTAAGGAGTTAGAGTCCAAATTCGTCGTAACATTTTAATACCTGTCAGCAGTGTACTTACACTTGGATTATGGTACAAAAACAAGCAAGACAATCTCTGAAGTGAATTAAATAAAAACTGCTCAGGTTGCAACGAACTTTGTTAATAAAAAGAAAGTAAAATAAAGAAGTTTCTACTAGAATTGAACATCGTTACTGCAGCGGGATCGTTAACCTGCTGACCTGCTAAAGATATCTCGAGTAGCAAATATATATTACTGGACTTCAAATGTTATAATAATGTTAAGGTTTGGAATGTTTCTTCATTTAAAAAAAAAACAGATACAGCTGTTTAAGGTTCAAATTGCGATAGTTTTACTTTAAAAAATTATGAAATACAAGAACTTTTTTAAACAAAATATACTCGCCGATGGTATATTTTGAAAGTCAAACGTGTCAGAAAGGGATTTAATCGCTTTAATGTACTTGTTAATCTACAGATTAATTTTAAATAAAAATAATATTATCGAGTTCATTCACGTTCACGTTCCGAGATTGAAACTTATTCACATTGACCATGTCACTCCTCCTACAGTGTAGGCGTTATAAAAGATAATAAAAGACGTGATTTTCCAATAACACCCAAACATAGAACTCACATACACTCACTGACGCCTGTATCTCTGAAGGGTTAAGCAGAGGTTCATTAAACACCTACATTTTGCCAACTATGATTCTGTCCCACCCACGTAATAGGGTGCAAATTATGCGGTCATGATGGATCAAAGGTGGAAAATTTGGGTAAGGTATAGTAAAAGAGACATTTATTTAGAAAGGTTTTATTCTTTTTCGAATTTTAAAGTACCTATACTAGATCTGTCTTAAATTGTCTATTTCTAGTTAGCTTAAAGGATGAGAAATCGATTTTTGATGATCTGTCAGTCAGTCTGTCAGTCACCCCTTCAATATAGGTAAACTACTACTAGTTGGAGTTTTGAAATTTGTCATAATGGTGTAGTAGAAATCCTTTGCGGCGTATATAAAACATCATTTCAATAGGTTTATCCAATCTTGAGTTAGAGTCTGAAAATGGTTCGAAATTGTTCGTGTAAATGTAACACTAGAGTGCTCGGACGAGAACTTGCCGTGCACTACCATGCGCCTAGATAAAACCTGCTCTAGTTTGAAACTATTTTACCCCTATACAGAAACATAAAAGGCGACCTTCGCTAAACGAGATACAGACCCAAGATAATACTGATGCAAACCATAATATCATTACTGAAATCTTCTCATATTTCGTCAAAACGAGCAACTCAAAGAGCCAGTAAATCTAGATATTTGATTAAGATACAAACTTTGACATTAATTTGTAACTTTGTAACGTAATCTTTTGAGAGTCCAAAAACTTCAGTTAATAATTGTGACGAAGTACTGTTAACTAGTTTGTAGAAAACTTTTCTTACATAAACAAAATGCTTTAGGGTACTATTGGATGAAATAAATGAAATGACATAATTTTACTGTGGAGTTTTAGCTTCTTTAGCTCGTTTTCTGGTAGTTATATAAAGTAATAAAAGTTTCTGACCTGATATAATAATAGTAAAACAACTTGCACTGTAAATATTCACAGTAACATATATAATGTATTTCTATTTATTGAATTACTGAATGTATATACTCATGTATTTTATTGTTAAAATAAATATCATCTTATGTAGGTATTAATATCATAATAATAATAACTTGACACATTTAACACACAGCCGTCTAATCCCAAACTAGGCAGAGCCTGTACTATGGTAACCAGACTGCTGATAAACATATTACAGATAGTACCTGGATGACCAGTTTTTTTTTGGTCGGATAAAACGACGTTTTCTAAAAATGAAATCTAGCTAAATCGATTTATCGCCCCCGAAACCCCCTGCATACTAAATTTCATGAAAATCGTTGGAGCCGTTTCCGAGATTCAGATTATTATATATATACATACATATATCCAAGAATTGCTCGTTTAAAGGGATTAGATTATTGATAAATTACACCCAGACATAGAACAAATTATCATGCTCATTAAACAATTAGGTACACAATTATGTATGTCCTTTTCTGTACCCCTGACAATGTGTATGCAAAATTTCAGGATAATCGATTGAGTAATTACGGCGTGAAAGCGCAACAAACAAACTCTCATTTGCACTTATAATATTACTTCTTCTTCTTGTGTAATGTAATTTCCCTTTTCCGTCGTTACAGATGATGCATTCAAGTAACCCGTACCAGCAGCACAGTGGAGAGGCGAAACTTTACAACGAATGGATGAGGCGTGGTTGAGCTATGACGAACTGGCGGGTCGACATGCATGCGATGGGCTTTAGCTACAGATTCAAGATTGGCGTTGTTGTCATCGTCATCATGGTGCTAGGCTTTTTTAATGAAAGTCAAGGTATTTATAATAGCTTTATCTTCTTTTATACCATCGTTAAAATTAAGTCGTATTCTATGCCCAACATTTTTTTTCAGCCAAGTCAGTCTCAGATTAAATACTCTTCAATTGTCGCTTCTACTTGTAAGGTGTTTCTTTAGTATATAATCATGAAAATATATAGATTTGACTTGTCAATAAAAACACTTTAATAAACGTTTATAGGTTTTGTTTTTTTTAGAATTATGAAAAAAAATAGAATTTACAAGCCATGTAAATTTCACATATCATTTTTCAACTTGCTATTTAAATTAAAGTTTCAATACTCTGAGGTTTAGTTTGTGTGGCTTTTACAATCATATGGTTAATAAATGCACAGTAGTTTAGTACCCTCATCATCCTGTCACTTTAGAACAAAGAGATAAGATGACGCTGAACTATAGCGTAATAAATATATATATATGTCTATCAAACTTAGAAACTCTTTGGTATAACACGGCTTGGAAGTATCTAATGAGATGGAAAATCTTTGAAGCTCCTTGTCTAGTATGCATTAATAGGGGTCGCTACTGAGAATCTGAACTCAGACGGTGCGAAGCTGCATTTTTGTATACACAGGATACGATAAATACGAGCTTCTGTGAATTTAATTAAATAACTCAACAAAGAGACTCGTTCCACTGGACTATTCAGAGCTTAAGTTTGAGTCTTAACTATGTTTACTACTTCATTTGATTTTATAAATTAAAACTTAAAAAAATGGTCTATGGTGAAATTTGGAGGTTACTGGAGACCCTAAAACTACCCTCCTCCCCCCCCCCCCCTCCTTGAAGGCCGGCAACGCACTTGTGAATCTTGAATTACAGGTGCCTATGGGCGGTGGTAGTTACCCCTATAACATAAAAATAAATAAATAATAGTTTAAAAAAACACGTTTTTATAGAAAATCCATCTAACAAAAATTTAAAGCGTGTAAAATATGTGGCGTATGTGTGTATCTGTATAAGTTCATATAGATGTAAGAGCATAGTTTTCATCATAACGTATCTATCACTATCATTACCTGGAAGCAATTATGTGTACCTACCTATAGCCTTTAATGTACTAAAAATATCTACATAGGCAGTATGTTAACATGTATGATCCATTTGAACTGCATCATCTTAACATCCTAATTAATGTTGCCTAATTCATCAATAGATTGACTATAACTTTGATTAGTGACACGTTATTAAGCTTGCTGTATAATACAATAGGCTATTTAGTTCCGTTAATGGCCAATTTTTATAATTATTTTTACGGTTTGTATTCATATTGAACGAGATTATTATTGATTGTCCAGTCAATTTTAATCCTGGAACATTAAAGAGTAGAGTAAATAGGTTTCTCTTGAATAGGTGTGTTCCACTGTACCATCTTCGTCTTCATCATAATTTCCATCAGTTGAGTTGGAAGACAAACGCCTATTCGATCACTCAATAAAACAAAAAGTTGAGATGTACATGTTTTACTAATTTTAAACTTATCTTAATGGTTAGTAGTAATATGCAATGTGAATCAGTAAACCTGTGACCACGATCGGTTCAATTGGATCGACTTCGGGTAAACAAAATGATATCGTATATTCATCATCAGCCTATCGCCGTCCACTGCTGGACAAAGGCCTCCCCCAAGGAGCGCCAACAATCCCGGTCTTGGGCAATCCGCATCCATCCGCTGCCAGCCACCTTCACCTTCGTCGGTCCATCGTGCCGCAGGGCGCCCTACACTCGTGTCAGCTCCAGCCACCATCAGTCCGATATCGTATATTACCTTGTTAAAAGTCCCGATTTACACATATATTTTTTGACACAAACATTTTACCAAAAACCACAAGACACCTTACATTAATAAGCCAGTCACTGCCTTTGGCAATCCTAGAACACATTTAACTGGCAACCCTACTCACGAGCAGACATACAACAATACTAAATAAGAGCTTTGTAATTAAATTCGTTTAATACGGAACACAGTAAAACAGCGAATGCACGAGAAACCTACGTTCATATGTATTCTCACAGTATTCCATATTCGAGTATTATTAACAGGTGGTGGAACAATTTGCCTACAGTAAAATACATTAAATTAAAGAGTTATAAGCATGTATTTTATAAGAGGAAACGTTTAGGAACTAAATTTATTAAGAGGCACAGAGCGCTTTGCGTATCTCTGCATTTCTGTAAACGTTAACATAACAGCGGTTGATTCTTTTGTTTACAGAAATTATTCTAAAAAAAATTAGAATAATGTTTCGTTCCTCAATAGGAAAAAAGGCCATTAACGATCACTTTGTTGTTCGTCTGTCTGTCTGTCAAGACCTTTTTTTCCCAAGGACGCGTGTAGGTATCAAGTAAATAATCAAGCCATTATGAGAAAATTCTAAAGTCATTGATTTGTTGTAATAATATATATCACATAAAAATAATATGTTTTGCGATAAGAAAATTAAATTTTCAACCAATCAAATCAATCAATCAGCCTATTGCAGTCCACTGCTGGACATAGACCTCTCCTAATCTGTCTCGCATCCAATCTATCTCAGCTGCCTTCCTCACGTCGTCCGTCCATCTGGCTGGGGGCTGGGGTCTCTACTCTAGGACCCGTTTGCTTAAAACCAATATTTTGCAGGTAGAAAATTTACTGCGATTACATCAATGTTTGGGAGAGTGTTTTTGTAACTGCAAAGTTAAGATTGTCTTTCAGAAAAAAAAACGGGCAAAAGTCATCGAGGATCAGATTCCCGCGACGGACGAACTATCTAAACAAAAGTTTGTTTGCTTACGGAACAATCGGTGCGCGAGTAAGATTCGCACTTGTTTGGTGTTTTTTTATTGTTATTTGGGTGTTAGCTTTGCGTGCATTCTTCCTACAATGTTACTAAAATCTAAACTCTACGATGTAATATGTAAAACTAACAGTACCATTTTGATGTTACGATTTTAAGTTAAGATTATATAAAGGTACAAATAAAATGTGAAAACCAGAGTCTTGGAACATAGGATGATAGTCAAGTTGTATATATATTGACATTACATGCTGACGGTTCGAGATACATTCCGACACACGGTTTTTCTCTGTAGGTAGACACTTCTGCCTTTTTTGAAGTTAAACTTTTAGGTTCCTACAAAAAATACTAATGCATGCAATCATAGAACTTAAAACTGCTTAGTGAAAACTAATAATAAATACATTATTTATTATCTTCAGTAGATTCAAAACCAAACCATGAACAATTTCAAAGCTTGCTAAACATCACATGCATGAGTAATACCATCGCAGCCCATTTTCAAACGGTTACTTTGAACTACGCATATGGTTAGCAAATCAACTGCATAAAATCAAACGGCATTTGCTTTGCATAATTACAGAGTGGTAACCCAAAGTGCTACCTAACGATCGGCGTACTTTGTTGATAATGCTTAGATAATTATAACCGTGAACGAGTTGCAACCGACAGATTTCGGAATCAAACTCCACTAGCTACATCGATGATGTGATTCCACTGCAAAAAATACTAATTAGTTGAAGAGGATAACAAGAAGACTTATGTAGTATTTTACATAAAATCTGTACTAGCAAAACATGAATATATCATAAGTATTGATAATATTGAGTTCTATAGATTTCATGCAAGAGGAATCAAGGGTGAATGACCTGCAGGTCGTTTTACCCGTCGATAAAGGGTCCTTGTTGAGTCCGTTACTAGTGAGGCACCACAAAATACATGTGTACGTCAGTGCAACTGTTTATCTTCTCTAGACTAGTATTGGGGCCGACAAAGGCCCTTTATCAAGGGATAAAGTGATGGGTCCTGTTTGTGTCAGATATTCATCCTTAAGCAGAACAGAAATATATTTTTTTTAAAAAGGCCTTCATTACTTGTTAATGAAAAGAAGTAAAAAGTTAAAAATAAAAAAAATAATTAATTTTTAAGTTTTTAGTATTTATGATTCGAGATTTACTATAAATCACACGAGTTCTAACTCGATGGGGTTGCGTAGTTTCATTACAGAGTTCCTATGGCCACCACGATATACATATAAAACTTCAGCTCAATCGGAAACCGGGAAGTGTGTCAAATTTAACTTGCAAGATTTGACTACAGACAGGATGACAGGACAAGTGAAACTAAAAAAAAGCTTGTAATAAAAATATCAAATTAATCTCGGACGGACAATTACTATGATTATTTCCTTTGTATAGGTCAGGGGTCATCAAATGGCGGACAACCGACCTATTTTATGCGGACCTTAGGTAAACAGCACAATATAGGAGGGAGGTGGCTTACACATCCCAAATGAAACTGATTGGTGATCCCTGGTACTAATATTGACCGGAACAGCCTGACATTCATAAGCTTTCAACATACTTGTAAAATTTTGCCATTAAATCAATTATCTGAGCACTTAATGCCTTTGTATTTAATTAAATTAATGCTTTCTCTAAACAAGTTGGATACTGGAACAGATGTACCTTTTCCGTTCCCTATTAAGCATCACTTAGTCGTTTAAGTACCATACAATAGTGCATTCTCTCTTCTAACTAACCACAAACCAAGATATTAAACTTACTCACAATAGTTCGTGATAATTGGAAGCTGTACGTAAACTTGGTATTGTCCAGAGGTAGTTTGTGGAAACTGCCAACTAATTTGACACCTCACGATTTAGTTACGTAGAGTACTCCGCATTAATCACAGAACAGTTTCTTCGCTTAGTTTAATAAACAAAGTATTATATTCTCATCAGTGTTTCGCTAGATAATTAATTACACCTGGAAATTGTATAAGCAAGCTTAACTCTATACAATTGTTCGTATAAATGGCAATCTGTTTTAATCTTTGTATGTTATGATCAGATCAGTCATGATCAGAAGATAACAATGTAATTAAAGTGATAGTGTACATTATGATTCAAAATCATTGAATAACTTTTAGAGCATCGTACTTCAATATATTATAATTAGCTATTAGTTGAATTTGGTTTTTAAACACGCTTTTGCTCCGTGCCATAGACTTTCCGATTGCCATCATAAGCTTATTGTGGTGACTTGTCCCTCGTAGATAAACTCTAAATGATTGTGGAGTGCGATATCTTTACAACAATATATATATAAATTTAAGGAATAAATAATATAAATACTAATTATTAGTATTCGTTTTCAAAATCGGTAAAAATATTTTATGAAATCGAAGTCATAAATCTCAGCCTTGTTTTGACGATTATCACCTTTTAATATAAAACGCCATGTCAACCGTTCCAAGTGTGTATAATGTAGTTATAAATGTATCGATATACATTTATATATCGATACATTATTAGATACATACATCAATACATACATTTGTATGTGGATGCACTTACGTTATCTACTTCTGTTAATATCTGTTTGACTAATTCGTTACACCTTCTCAAAATTCATCCATAATATCATTCCTATAAACATCAATGTCACGTGTACCCACTACGGCATAAAGTTTATAAAAAACCGTAGATTTCGTGTTTTTTTCTATTTTTTTGAAAATCTGTCCCCCAGTCCCACCCTTTGGGGGAATATCCCCCATTCACGAAATTAATCTTCATTCTTGCCCTGTTGATTTGTCGTCCAAGTCTGAAAGCAATCGGTGCATAATTGCAACCTCTATCGTGCCGGTAAAATTGAGGTACATACACACACACATATATATATATATATATAGATAAACTTTTTAACTGGCGGTTGTTTTGCGGTCTAGGGATCATAACTAGACCTCCTGTGAAGAAAGTTTTGGAAAACTCGACAACTGGTTAAAACCAATAGGTAGACTTTTCTTCGAAATCTACCTAAAAAATGAACTGACATGCTTTCATGTAAACATGGAATTAGGTACTAACATAAAAGTAGCTAAGAATGTATACTGTAGGTAGGGTTAACAAAAGTCTGTGAGTTGCAGCGACCTATTTAGATCTATTGTGAAACAAGAACTGCCTTTTGTTTAAGAACTAGAATAGAACAGGTCTCTAGCTGTTTTATATGCCGATCTTTTTATGTTTTTTGATTTTTAACGAGTCTTATTTAAGAATTACTACATATATAGTGTCCGCTATATGAACAAAGTTTTTTTTTTATTTTTTTTATGTTATATACAAACGAGCAGACGGGTCACCTGATGGTAAATGACTATCACCGCCCATAAGCATCTGTAACTCAAGAGTCACAGGTGCGTTGCCGCCCTTTAAGGTGGGAGGAGGAGAAGAGTGGGAAGAGGTGAGAGGGGAAGGATGGGAATAGGGGAGAAGGAAGAGTTAGGGCCTCCGGTAACCTCAAGGATGGAAGGATTGCTTCACTGCCGGTTTTCTGTAAGGCCGTGGTATCGAGCGGAGTCGAGCCGGTCCATACGTCCCGAAGCATGGCTCTCCCACGTAAGAGTTAGGTTATTTCTAACAACTTAATATTACTTAACTGTTTCTTTTTACTTTCAAATGTTTTAACTTGAATTTTGGTAACATATTAGATGTATACTTTTTAATACTTTCCATTAAGAAATATTATGGTTCTGAATCCATCTAATGTGAAGTACATTAGATGGATTCAGAACCATATTTGTTCTACGTTATATCACCAACGTTTCAAAGGCAGCGGTACCTAAAGCAGAGATTTTCACCTACTTATTTATGTTGCATTAAAATAGCTGGCGATTCTATTATATATTATATTGGGTGTAACTCCTACCTCCAGAACCGAACTTAGAACTTTGGCGCGGCAGTCGTGTACATTACACTACACTAGCGACACAATTCATACTCAATCATTGCTTCCAATAATAATCTGTTATTCATTTATCGATTAATATTCTATTCCTTATAAATTTGCATATTGTTCGCTTCGGCACGTAGGGGCTGGCTCGACTGGAGTACTACCACGGCCTCACAGAAAACCGACAGTGAAGCAATGGTTGCATTGTTTTTCGCCAAGTGAGTGAGGTTACCGGAGGCCCTAACCCTTTCCCCTCCCCCTCTTCTCCCTCTCCCCTTCTCCTTAACTTCGCCTTACTCTTAAGTTACTTACCTTAAAGGCCGGCAATGCACCTGTGACTCTTGAGTTGCAGGTGCCCATGGGCGGCGGTACTCATTTATGGTGGTATTACGGTGGTAAGGAGACCCGTCTGATCGTTTGCCTCCTTTATCATAAAAAAACTAAATGTAAACAAAGCTAACAAAGCCAACTTGATTTTTAACCCCTTTGCAACAGTTTTTAGTTTCCAAAGACGTTTACTTACTGATTACTGTTCTTGGTAATAACAAGGCGATTTCTTTTAAGTCAGTCTAGGGAATTCTTCATTTCTAAAAACGTTGTTATCTTAATTGAGAATATAAAAAGTAAACTATCAGGTGAAAATGAATTTTGCTACAGAACAAAAAAAAACGTATTTTTCTTGTTATTTTCAGATTGAGACAAATGATATATATTATCACTAATTAACAGAAAAATTAATGCAGTCTCCTCATTCTCAGTTCTCCTCCAGTCTCATTATCGGGCATCCGTTAATTTGTGCTTAATTAAAAGATAATGGAGAAGATAAACAAACGAAATCGAAATATATTTTTTTTATTTTGTTTACAACGATAAATTAATAAACGATGAAATATTATTTGTTTCTTTTTAACCGACGAAAAAAAAAGGAGGATCTCAATTCGACCGTATATATATATATATATTTTTTTTTGGGATCCTGATTAAATTGAGAGAAACCCTCGAAAAGTGTTTCTGTTTACTTTTTATTACTTAATCAGGTATTTGCCCTTAGAAATCACCACATCATGTAGCTGAGCTGATGATGAAAAAAACCATAAAATAAAAATCTTTTTAGAAAAAAATTAAACCGACGGAAAGAACTAAAAAGCAAAAAATAAATAAACTTTAAGTCTAAAATATTGAGCTTATTTACATAAACTATTAAATTTTATATGAACTTATTTTGAGTCGGCGCCAAATAATAAAATGATTAATTATCTACATAGAGCCCACGTAGGTACATATAAAATTTTGATAATTAATGAGTTTGTTGTTTGGCGCCGACTCAAAATTAGTTTTTCATAAAATTTAATAGTTTATATACATAAGCTCAATATTTAAGACTTAAAGTTTATTTATTTTTTGCTTTTTAGTTCTTTTCGTCGGTTTAATTTTTTGTTATAAAGATTTTTTTTATGTTTCCGTTTCGTAACGACCGTATTGAAATTCATAAAGACATAAACAGAGGTATAGGTAGGCCCAAGCGTACCCTTTTCTATTTCAATTAGCTTAAAAGATACAAATAAGTAATCAAACGGTATCTCAGATATTAAGTATTTTCTATACTATAATATCATGAACGTCCTAATAACTACATTTTCGATACCTACATTTTACTAAGGCATAGCATGGTTCTTTACGTATACATTGCTTTTAGACGCGTAAAATTGCAATGCTTACCGTACTTCACTTTAAACTATCGCTGTCAAAATTTAAGCATAAAGTCGAAAATGACAAGTTGTAAATACTTTGTAAAAATATCGTGAACATAGTTTACTTCCCAATATTAATGGTTGCATTACATGGCAGACGACTGCAATAAAATGGCAATAGCTCGTATTCTTCATGACGTAAGAATGCTGTGCCGAACTAGACATACGTGACCAATTCGTACTTTATTTTACTGGAAACTTACTGTAATATTGTAACAAATCACCTTGACGTCAAAATTTGTGGAATTTCGTCTAATGTCCTCCTAGTATATAATTAAATTTAAAGTTTAGAGTGTCAACCAATTTAAAGCTTTCAAAGCTTTTAAAGCTAACATCGGATATTATGCATGCACTATCCAGCTACCAGAAATCGAAAACCGTTCATTGACGAGCGGCGTACGCCCGCTTACTCAAGACACGTTCATATAGTATGTAGTTCTCGAATATTTGTTTCGTGCATGATGGATGTGGTGCATGAGTATAAATGTGTTTTCTGTGCAAACACAGGATACACTCTTATACTCATTGTCTTCATTATTAACCTAATTATCATCAGACTACCACATTACTTGTGTTCAAATAGAACGGAACTTAGTTGATAGCTCATGACTGCACGGACGGTGCAATGGTTTAAGTGATCATCTCGCCACTAGGCGCGCAGAGTGATGTGGGTTCAAATCCTACACGGACAAACATTTCTGTGATCCACAAATAGCACCTCTCTATTTTAGAACCAAGGAAAAGACTTGTTCTTTTCCTTGGTTCTAACCACGCGTCACCACGATCAAGAACTATCTCTTTAAAAACTTTGGGTGTGTGGAACAAATAAAGTCAAGACACTAAACACTTGCCATGTTAACCGTTTTCATATAACAACACATGGGTTGTTATAATAATAACCTCACTCCATGAAAATAAAACCGATTATCAAACGATTAAGGTAAAAGCTTATTGCGTGTAGTAATTTGACACACCGTAGGTTTCGCTAATTCACTGCGACACTTACATTGCTGTACAGTTGCGAGATCTTTGTTTATCATTCATAATATATGTCATCGAAAGCATGGAAATTTGTAATTCAGTTGCTATTTAATTTTATATTATGTACACGACAACGAAATATAACTTGATAAAGTTCAAATAGAAAAATTGAAAACATATATGTAAGAAACAGTATCAAAACCACTGATATAAACTATAAAAATCACTAACTAACACCAACTGCCAAGTTGTTCGTACCTCTGCTCTGTTTGCACTCAAGTCAATCAATCTAAACATATTCCTACCCTTTTATAATCCCACAATTTGTTAATATTTATCAATCGACCAATAGTATGGCGTTACCGGTATAACCAGTCAAAATAATATCTATTAACTTATTTTTATTAAATAGTGAACTGTGTTATCATCTGCTATAGTTTGGCCCTATTTTTAATTAAATAAATAAGAGTTTTTGATGTGGCGACAACATATATTTGCTATAAAATAAGGGAATTGTAGTAACTGAACTGAGAAACTTCAGTTACTACATTTTGAACAAAAATGGGAACTTTCTCTTATTTTCGAGTTTAAATTTTATATGCTGTGTTCATATTTATATCAGTACATTGATAGTTGGTCTTATTTATTCAGATAGTAGCCGTTCTCCACAGTTTATGATCACTGCTCCGCTTCTAAGGGTTTTAGGGTGATGTCCCATATAACCTTCATCAATAAAGACTGTCCAATACAAAAAGGATTCTTCAAATCTGACATCAGAGATAAGCGCGTTTAAACAAACAAACAAAAAAAAACTCTTTAGTAATCAATATTTTTAAGACTAATACTGGCAAAGTGTTGGCCTTGTAGGTTGATATTCTTGTTGTGAAAGGGTGCGGACCGGCAATATGTCAATTGCAACTCCTTGCCCTGGTTAATGTCTTTGAATATATAAATAACTAGCCGCTCCTAAGGGTTAGAGCGGGATATTACATATTAACCTTGCTCCGTGAATATTATATCCAGTACAGAAATATTTTTTCAAATCCGACTGGCAGCTCCAGAGATGAGCGCAAGATTAGTGAGATTAAACAAACAAACAAACAAAAAACTATTTACCTTTATTATGTTAGTAAATATGTAACCGTTTCAAAATATTGCTTTAACACGGACACGCTCCTAATTTTTATCACCTTAGAAACGAACTTCAGTAACAACCACGAAGATTGTGGCAATGTAATTCAATTAGTGTCGTGCTCGCGGTTAAGTATATCTGTATGTATGCCTATATAAAAAAAATCGTGTCACGTGGAATAGTTTTTTTTTGTGTATTGCAGTTTACCTAGCTGTGGCAAAGCGTGGCCGGGTAGCTTATATGTAGCCTATATGAATAAATGTTTACTATTAGCTTGAGTAACAATCAACGCAATAATTAAAATATTCCAACAATATAACCATTTGTTTTTACTAAATTTTCGTTTAATCGTACAATCTTCTCGCGGACAGATCAAAAATGATAGTTGTATTTCATTGGACAACAAATACTCAACTTAATATTTGTGATTTGTCGGAAGACGAGTATTTGTACTCGAGGCCGAGCATCAGTGGCCGTATACTAAACCATTTGACCGCAGTGAAGTGGGCCCAGTAAACAAAATTACTATCTGCTACTAACTACGAGCTACGATCTACGCACTGCGTCGTACTCGCTACCGCTATAGTACTGTGTGGTACGTCCCATTTGACGAGTTACAGTGCGCGGTGAGTACTTAAACTAGAAAAGGTCACACTTTCTTCGCCTTTGTATTAACATCTTAATCCCACATCCCACTAATATTATAAATGTATAAGTTTGAATGGATGGATGTATGGATGAATATTTGTTACTCTTTCACGCCCAAACTGCTAAACCAATTGCAATGAAACTTGGTATGTAGATAGCTGAAGACCTGTATTACCACATAGGCTACTTTTTATCCCGATTTTCTCACGGGATCGGGACTTACGCGGTTGAAACCGCAGGGTACTGCTATAACATCATAATAACACCTTTTATACCTACTGACTTATTTCTTAATAATGTTTTGCCACGGGTAACGCGCTTACCAACTGCAAACAGAACTAAAGAACAAAAGCGAGTAATGTCTTCACCGGATGTTTTGAATAAATAAATATAGCCGGCGAAGAGGAGCCTCAATTGTCTAATAAAGCGCTCCAAGCATTGCCGACCCCAATTCTCACCCGACCACCAGTCAGCCGACTTCAAGGCATTTAAAAGAAACGTTATGTACTATGTTATATATTAACCTCATGGAAAGAAGATCAAGAAAGCTTACTTACGAAGTTCCTAATCACGTTATTCTTCAGACGCTCGGCAAATGGGGCGCTCTTTTCCGACTTTAACAGATTAAGTATTTTATTTTACTTTTTCAGTCTATAATTTTCTATTGTGTATCTGTTTGGATGAAGCTGCAAAGACATGCTCCTACCAATTGAAAGTCGAAATCCTATGATGACACTGAGAGCTAAATTAAACTAAATATATTATAACACACAACTGTTTCTGTGATATTTATACCTATGAATTTGTGAAAGAAATTATCCAAACAAAATGCAAGAGCCAAAACACAAGTTAGTTTAATCTTACTTTATGTACCAGTATTCAACTAACTCATATAATGAGTTTGTTTATTACTGGTACCCAGTATGTATCTTTTGTGGCAATAAACAATTTATTTGTTTAAAACTATATTTTCTAACAGCGTTAGTAAAACACTCTATAACGCTGTTAGTAAAACACAGCACAGGATCCGAAACTTACTGCACACCATTCCATCTAAAACAAATATTCCCCTTATAATATTTGCCAACAAAAATGGAAATAATTTGCAAAATATCATCCATTATGAAATAAAACGTATAGAATGTTACAATATTTGCGCAAAAACAACAAATGTTTGCCCAACTAATGTGATTATTTTGTTCAAATAGATTCACTCACAAACTACGCCGCTCGTTCGGAATATTTTACGGGGCCAACGTTTGGATATTGTTTGTCATGGTTGTTTCAACTTGGATTCCTATGTTTGGGTGGTAAAATTGTTTGCGGCACATTTAAACAATTAAACAATTTTAGTGTTGGAATTGGTTTTTAATTAAAAGTATTTTATTGAAATATTTTTAAATTGAAACCAACGTGTAAAACAATTAGTGGACTCTATCCGTTATTGAACAGTTACTCATATATGTTTAGGCAGATACACTTAACATAAAACTTCTTACATTATCAGCGTTAAAATCCGATCAATGCAAGGTTCCCAAGGTTTCTTTAGTGTAAAGTTGAACTCCATTATGTAGATATTCATTTTACCATACCTTGACACAATCCGCAGTTCATAATGATAGACTAAATACTAATTTGCAAGTGTTTACTGTTAACAAAAATACCAATTGATAACTTATCTATGTATATAAAAAATAATGCCTATTTCCCTTAGTCACGCCATAACTTTAGAACGACTTAACCGATTTAATTCATCTATTTTATGCTTTCTAATAATTTGTAGAAGGTTCTTACGGAACGACAAATTAAGAAAATTGAGCAGAAAATTGGTTAACGTGGGATAAATTTCAATTTCCACGCAAACGAAGTGAAATTATGTCTTTTTTCATAAAATTATTTGAAATCGAGTTTTTTTTACGTTACTTATAATACTTAAAGAATCTTTTTTTTTTATACTACGCTGGTGGCAATCAAGCATAAGACCCTCCTGATGGTAAGCGGTTACCGTTGCCTATGAACGCTTACAATTCCAGAGGACTCGCATGCGCGTTTCCGACCCTTTAAAAACCTATACACTCCGTTCCTGAAGAACCTCATACTGTAGTCCCACGGGAAAACCTCGGCAGGGAGCTCATTTCACAGCCGGAGCGTTTATAGGGATAGCGGAGGAAATTCCTCTGGAACCGTACCGTGCCTGACCATTTAGGTTCCAATGTGTGAAAATGAATGCCCTGCCGTATTAAGAATGAACATGCACACGTAACAATATAACAATAATATATAATTATGGAACCCAGTGGCGTCCATTAGATCATTTTATTTAAAATAATCGTGATTATATAAAAATCCCTAATTGGAAAACTGGTGGAATAAAGCGATTTTCAGCAGTAAGAATGTATTTTCATTTTATTTATTTATTTCAACTTCAATACCGCGTAAGTTATATCAGCAAAAAAATGACAAGTTTTGTTTAAATGGAGATTCTTTCTCCATTTTTCAACATGCTTTTTATTAATTATATATCTATGTTACGGAATCTTTCAATGCTATTTGCGTCTGACTGACTTTAAACTTTACACGTCTATCAATGATCAATGACAATACAATGACATTAAATACTTTAGAATAAAAATGGCCACTTTTTAGTTCGGTTTGTCATTAAAGCGTGTTTTTTTTAAACTACAATTTTTTTTTAAGTTGTACTTCTTTTGGCGAGTTATAGAAACATAATGAGAGTAAATTTTTACGATTCGCGCGCACACCGACACGAAAAACCGACACCCTGAAGGTAGCTAGTCAACATTTTAGTTTTTCAAAAAAGATACCAACTTCACGATATTTATTCAAGTGTTTTTGAACCTACAACACGTGTTTTGTATCATTTCGAATAAAATATATATAAATATATATTTCAAATAATATATCGTGGTGACTGATATTTATTAACAATTTATTTAAAGATAATTTAATGTGATTATAAGTGATAAAAATATTTTTTACATATTACTTTTGAGTATCTACGTTTGTAGAATTTGAGGTTACTTGACGGTATGTATTATTTATTATGATATTTAAATAAACTTTATTTAACTAGTGCCAAAGAAGTATAACTTTTTATTAGTTTCGTCAGTGTTTACTAGAATTTAAAATTGAATTGGGGTTCTTTGTACGCATCTCCGATAGGTCGTCGATAGGGATTAGCGACTCAAAGCAGGCTTGGCTTACTTAAAAGTATAGAAGAAAAACCTACGCCTGACAGCTGTCACTCAACGGATCACTCTGTAGAGCTACGCGTGTTGTCTCGGTGTGTCATGCGTAGCTTGTACATTACAAGAGAAGGATTACATAAAATATCGAAGTAAAAAGAGGTTGCATGTTAAACAAAATGAGGTACAGCATAGCCGTCGACTATTCAAAAGATGATCTTAACAGTGAATACTAATGACTTAGATTACCAGTTGATATCGATCGATAGGTAAGTAATTTTATTATCTGGGTAGGTAGTGAAATTGTTATAAGATACAATCTTATTATTATGGCATAGAAACGAGCAGACGGGTCACCTGATGGTAAATGACTACCGCCGCCCATGGGCACTTTCAACTCAAGAGTCACAACTGAGTTACCGGCCTTTAAGGCAGGAGTAGGGGAAAGGTGATGGAGGGGGAGATGGGGGAGGAGATAGGGGAGGGAAAGGTTAAGGCCTCCGCTATCCTCACACGCTCGGCGAAAAGCAATGGAATTATTGTTTCACTGCCGGTTTTCTGTGAAACCGTGGTATCACTCCGGTTGAGCCGGCAAATACGTGCCGAAGCATAAGTCGGTCGTGAAGCTAGTTCCAATACGTAGATCCTATGGAGAAGAACAGGCATGAATCTCCAAGGACACTCTTTTTCAACATGCTTTTTTTACAAGGTACTTGTTACATTGGTAGAAGGTAGAAGAATAATTCCACATGGTACAGAGCAGGCATTGTCAGCTTGTGACCAAAACCAGTGTAACCTGACCGAAATATTTAAAGGTATATGTCTGTATACAAAATGATCCAAAAAATATGAACACACTTTTATGCATTCAGTTACTACAGCTACTACATATTCAGTATTGCTAACTCTAAATTATAGACCAATACCGGAATATATCCCGTCGTATAATTTTATAGTCACACATACATGTACGCATTGTACGCTCGTATATAACAATGATGTATACAAATCCAAATTTGTGACCATAAGACCTTTCCATAACGTTTTGTATGCAATATTTTGTTTAACCCTGTTATTAACTGAATGTAACGAAACAAAAGAGGGGCACAATTTCTGAAATCGCACAAGAAACAAAAGACATTTTAGTGAGCGCAGATGTTATTAATGTGTTTCATTAGTGAACGCGCGGATAGTGGTGAATGGAAACGGTAGGGTGTAAAACTGTTGGGTTTTTGAGCGTAGTTTGTAATTTGGATTACTTTGATATTAATATTCATATTGAAATACGGGTTTATTTTCTGGTTAATACTTAGAATTAATGCAGAACTTTATACTTTAAACTAACTACACGGCAATGAAACGATTAATCAAATTAATATCCATATTAACCAATAAACTATAGTTAGGTGTTTCCTTAAATGTTAAACACATAAGTACATGTAAAGGCTAAATGCTATATGTATATTAGGTCTCTTTGAGCAAATTGACTGTGACAAGAGTAAGAATATGATATAATTGACTGGCTTGTTGGCCAAGTGGTTAGTGACCCTGACTGCTATGCTACAGGTCGTGGGTTCGATTCCCACCTGAGTCTGGGTGTTCTTTGTGTCCGTTGTTTGTATGTTTGTAAAGTCCCCCGTGACACAGGAGTAATCCCTAATGCGGGAGTTGTCTTTTTAAAAAAGAAGACCATATCTGAACATAGATAGCGTTGTTATTACTTTTAAGTGAACGTTGTTTGCGAATGGAAACGTAAAACGTGGGATTAAAACAATATAAAGTGATTAATAGAAGTGTATATCTACTAGAAGTAGGTATGATGTGGGACTTTTGTTCAAAGTTTATATATATATTAATAAAAATCTTAGATTGTTATCCTAGCATATTTGCCCGATAGGTAATGCAAATTTATAGATTACAATCCCTTAATATGATTTTTTTTTCAAGTAATGGACAACCAATCGAAAGCCCTACAAAAAATTATATTCCAATTTGTCCTTTCCACACACGTTTAATCTTTGCAATAGCAATATTCGTGAAAATCGTAACACGAGTTATAAAGTCGAAGAAACTCAACTAATTCCAGGATTTCTTGAACAAACGCTGATTTGTGCAAGAAATTCTGAGTTGACTTGCAAAATTTTAATACACATTCTTGAATTTTCGGCGACAAATCGTATAAAATATTGTATGACTTTGATTACGTGAGTAGAATTTATATATTTGCCTATGGTTTATTTTCAAATTGGACATTATTTTTGAGCTTGTAATCGTTGAAGGTGAAAGAGAGTAAATACTAATCCTTCAACTACAAATAATAGTAATTAGTGATGTGAAAGATACCAAAAAAATTAAGGTTTTCGGTCACAATTATAATTTTTCATGGACGTGAAAGTGTATTCACTTTAGATATAAATTCCCAGCTTACACCAAAACTAAAACAATTAATTAAAAAAATGATAAAAAAAACTAATTTAAAAAGTTTAAATACACGTATTACAGAGTAAGTAATAACCTAATATTGATATGCTATAAGCAGTAACATCTATCTGCAAAATTTGTCATAAAGCCCTGATCTAAGGTGGGACCTAGTTACAATAATTAAAAGTTCCAACTACCAGCAGGTGTTTAATTTTTCTTCATCAGATTAAAACGAAAAAAATAATAATGACAAAATTCGAATCAGGAATCTCAGTGCGATCGGTAGACATACATAACTACATATACAAGGTGACTGGCATTCCAATCATCTTAATTGTTGTAGATTACATCGCACGCTCAATAATAAACTGACCGAATACGGTTTAGGTCCAACATTAGTTGAGCAAATACATTAATTCGGTTTATCGCCATCTATCTTTCTATCTCGGAATTTTTCTAATATCTCGTTCCTAGACCGAGTTACAACTTTATCTTTCACTCGCATGCGTTTTCACAAGTATTGTTACAATAAAGTGACTTAAATCATTATGCAACAAGTGCTGTCAAGATTTTATTTTAATGGGACCGATTAATATATGAGTCTGTTTAATGAAAAAATCTAAGGTAAGTGTTATTAAAATTATTCATACCAATACTATCCATTTTTGGTTTAGGTCTATTCTTTATAAAAATAAGACAAAATTTGAGAGACTAACTAAGTGTTAAGCCTGTTCCTTGTAAATTATCATGATATTTTCCTACTAGGATTTGTTGTCATTAGAAGTTTGGTCAGTTTTTTATAAAAGTTTTTTAAACCTCCAAAGTCAGTCTCGGTTTTAAGTTTTTATTTTATAAAATACTACTATCTGGAATATTATTGTTTTGCTGATTTCAATATTTTGTCACTTTTCTTTAAAATCAAACAATAAATAAAAAGATAATTTTTGATAAAAAAGTAACTTTTAAATTCTTTCAAGATAGCTTCGAGGGCGAAACAGATAATCCTTTTACCAATGAAAATGAAGCTCTAATTCAAGATGGCTATAAACATCATTACAAACCTCCGATTGAAGGTAGACCGTCTGATCACAACCTAGTGCTGATGGACTTAGTTCAAGATAGTTCAGTTCAAAATTCTGCAGTTAATGTTATGGTAATGTTACATTATATTTTATGTACCTTAAATTATTTATCGTAGTTAATTTACTTAATTATAATTAGTTACTTAATAATTAACTTTAATTTATGACAACTTTACTATTTTTTTTATCACTTAGGGTATAATATTACATTTTGTTACAGATGTAATCTGATATCACTAATAAACCTGAAAACCAGGCTCATTTGAATGTTAACACCTTTTTTTAATCTGACGAACTCGCTGATTTAAAATATACCAGCCGAAAAAGAGATTATGTAAATTACAATGTATCTTACAAACCCGTAAACTCAGATGAAACGGACGCAGATGTTAGCGACCAAGATCCAACGTATGAATACCAAATTAAAAAAAAAGAAAATTATACCAGTATATCCTGAGTCACGACGTTTATCTTCGTCCAGTTCTAGCAGCTCATCGTCATCTAGTTCTAGCAGCTCCTCATCATCAGAGTCGTCCTCTTCCGATAATTCCCATAATGAGCCAGAAAATGGTATAACTACCCATCAAGATTCTAATACTTTTAACAATCTGGACACTATAGCTAATGACGCCTACGCTGATGTACACTCCTAATTCTGGAATGAAACTGACGCTAAACGCGGTGCTAACGAAATAGGTTCTTGCTTACTGGATTGCTTTGAAAAGATTTGTGGTGAATAAAGCGTTAGTAGACCTAAATTTCATTTTATATTCTGATAATTGCACCGGTCAAAATAAGAATAAATATATAGAGACACTTTATCTCTATGCAGTGACTCACCTGAATATAGAATCAATAACTCATAAGTTTTTAATCAAGGGGCACACCCAAAATGAAGGTGATAACATTCACAGTCTCATAAAAAAAGAAATCAAAAAGAACTTGAAATCAGGACAGACAATCAGGAAATGCCAAAAAGACTGGCCAAAAGTTCTCAGTACATGAACGTACCTATAATTCATTTTTGGACTTAAAAAAACTCCAAGAAGAGTGGGGATACAATTTTAATGAAACTGAAGATAAAAAGTACATAGCATGGAATGATATAAAAATCTTAAAGGGCGAAAAAATTGAAACATTTTCATTCTTTGTGCAAACATCATACAATTGATCCCCAATTTTTACAAAGATTTTTTTGACACAGTTCTGTAAAAGAAAAATTAGAAAACGCTCTGTAAGCAACAATAGAGAACTGACTGATTCTAACATTGATCTCTTTATTAGTAAGTAGAATTCATTAGGGATTATATATTATTATATAGTAATTCATTAGGGAACGACGCCGCTGATGAGCTGGCAAGGAAGGGATCCGCAACGTTAGTGGCAGGCCCAACTATACTACTGCCATTTCCCTTTAATCAACTTCGCTCATGAATAAGGCAACATACTCTTGAAGTGCACCACGGCCCTTGGGCCGACACACCGGGCTGTAGGCAGTCTAAACTGGTGCTGACGGAGGTCTCACCACGTTTAACTTGCAGACTGCTCAGTCTTAACCGACTCGACATCAGAATAGCTGTAGGAACCATTACGGGCCACTTAGCCCTAAACCGGCACCTATTCACCATCAGTGCGATAGACAGTTCTCTATGCAGAGGATGTCTCGACGCGGAGGAAACGGCCGCCCACGTTTTCCTGGAATGCGAGGGAGTGGCCGCACAACGGGCAAGTATCCTCGCGGGTGCGTGATCGCTCTTAGAAGCCTGCGAACGCCCCAGGAGGCTTCTGTGCTTCTGGAAGGAGCTAGGCTGGCTCAACTAGTCAGCCTATCTGAACGCATAATGGACCATCTATGAGTCTAAATGCGGAAACAGAGCCCTACACCAATACCAATCTATGAGGTGGTTAAATATATAAGAAGTTTTAATAATACTGTCTATAAGTTTAAAAGATTTTAGAGACTTATTAAATCTGAATATTACTATTTACCTCTATCTTATAGTGAGGTTGAATAAATGCTAAGAAAAGAAATATTTACTTTTGTCATTTAGAAAAGAAATTGATATTATACTTTAACATTAATAAACATGTTGGTTTCAGAGTAGAATTTTGAATTTTAGTTTAAATTGTCATACTGATTTATTACTAAATACTTCAGAGATTATAATTATTACATGTAGAAGTTATCATAGTTTAAGTTTTGATTGATATTTTGTTATTGTTTTTATACTAAATGCTTATCATGTTCACTTTATAAAGTTTACTAAATAGCTTATTTTTTTAAATTAAGTAGTTACCTGCGTCCATAAAAAAAATAAGTAGTACTTAATTAAATTTTTGCATTTTTTTATTGAATGTTTTTATTGTAAATTTGGCTAAAATTCATTTTATTTTATGCTAATATGTAAAAGAGTAAAGGACATAAATTATTTAAAATGTGTTATTATTTTATCCAATATAGACTGAAAACATAAACAGGCTATAGCATTACGTACATTTTTAATAAAATACCAACTTAGTACAAAATAGGACATCAGTCAAAGAATGAATATATATGAATATGAATATATGAATAGCCTTAATAGTAAATGGACTTAAATCATTAGCATAATTTTTAAACCTATAAAATAATATTAAAGAAACATTTTTTTTTTCGAATTTTTATTTCAATATCAATAGTCAGTTCATCAACTATTCCCACAATATATTATATAAATTCTATAATGTTTTTTTACACAGAAATAAGCCATTACGTAAGACAATAATTGCAAAAACGTTTTTTGCGATTTCCCAAAAACCTGGTTTTTTGAGTTAGGTCAGTCTATTTTTAAGCGTGCGACATGTTGATAGTAAGTTATCTATAACGACTATAATATAGATGAGTTTGCTTTACCGCAATCGAGTCAAGTTGAATAGAAAATGATACTTTTGTAGATTTGTAGGTTATTTAGATAATATGAACGAAATATATTCAGTACTTTAGCCACAGGACTAGGCATCATAATTTCCAACATCATGTATTTACGCAAAAATAAAACACTTCATTGTCAAAGACCTTAACCGAGAAACGACAGCCATGGTGATGACACGTTGCCGCTCTTACTAAACCAACAAAAAATACGAAATAAAATCTTAAACAAATAAGAATTTCTTAAAAGTAAAATCAAAATTGCAAATGAAATCGAAAATCACGAGTTTTCGGATACACATTTTTGGTTTGGGTTTAATGTTGTCAAGTACCTATTTGAGAAAAATATGCGATATGAATAAAACTAAAAGCTGCTACTAATATCAATTAGCAGTAGTTTTTATCAATTTTTAATCGTATTTAATAAATTTTTCAATCATTTTACTAGGTATGTCTAATAAGATAATTATCATTATATTAATACGTGAAGAGAATTCTTTGTACCCTTTTTTAAGAAAATTTTGCAAACGTAGTAACGTGAATTTTGGAATATTAACAGTTTACTTATAGATGAAATTCAAGAAAGCGTTAAAGAGAACTAGAAATTACGTGAAAACGGCTTAATGAAATTACACACGTCCAGTATATGCGTTGACTTGTCATGGTGTCTATACAATGACAGCTCAAGTTATACTGGCCTCTATTACTAGATCGTTCCTGTATTCTAGTTATAATCCTAGTAAGATATTTATGAAACGCTTTCATAGAACTATCTTACGGTATATAATTATATAACTAGATTACGGCTATAGACATCTTACTGTACATATATATGTATATAGCAACTGTGTGTAACATATATATGTATATAGCAACATTGAGTATGATAGTTGTAACTTCCGAACACTTATAAGCGTCGGTTGAGTCGAAAGGGTTTATTGTTAGCAGGCACGAATACGCACTTATAGCGGAAAGTGCTTAAAACAAGCACTTTGTACAATTTGTACATGCACTTAAGTTGTTTAAGTGTGGCTTAAGTGGTTGACTCACGCACAAAGCAAAATGTTTGCAATAATTTGATACGTCATTTTATTGGTTGCGTTACTAGCTAATAACTATAATAGATTAGATGCCTGTTAACATAAAATGTTTAACAGCCCTCGTGAAGTTAATTGTTATAAGAGACTGAAAACTCAACTTCGTTATTGTTTTCAATTTTTATTATGTGAAGGAACAGATTTTATGTCCTTCCAACACAAAGGGAGGATCCTCAAACTAGGCTCACCTGGTCGGACGAGCATCACTTTTTTTGTGCGTATATAAGCCCCCTCGGGCTGCCACCCCACCGGGGTTTTCAGTAGGACGGTGTGTCGGAATCGAACCGACTAAAACCACACAGTGTGCCGTACTGCGCCTTAAATAGGAGGGTTCCGGGAACAGCTTTTATTAAGACATCCGGACCACCCCTGGCGCCTGCCCGCAAAAGCGCTATCACCACTATATCAGGTTTATTGGCAACAATAGTCCTGTCAGTGATGATAGATCGATCCCAGAACAGTGTTGCACGACCATTTTCAAGAACTGGCTGACATACGTGTTGTACGGTAACTTGTCACAAGGTTATATTTAAGAGCAAGTTACTGATGGACTATCCTGGCCACTTGGTTATGTCTAGTGGCAAGTACTCGCCGTTGGCAAGACGAGAACAAGTAGATATTATAATTATGCCCGAGGGTTTCTCCGGGACGATGACATGCCCGACAAATGTCAATTGTGCCGTCCTTCAGGATATATCTCCGATAGTTATTCGTCATAACAACTTCATCTGTAATTGCATAGACATATAAAGTATACATTCTATATAAAAACAATCATAATATGTAAACATAAGATGTAAGACTAATTAAACGATACCATATGACGCAAATTAGATTTAGACCACTGGGACCAAATGTATAATATAAATATACAATAATATACATTTTGTCAAATTTAGTTCTCTGCATTTCGCTTGCTATATCTCTGGAGACAACCCAAAGGAATACAGCAAAAAAAAAACACGCAGTAAAACATAAAATCAAACATGATCGAGCGTGAATAATGCTAATATAACGTTGTAAAAAGATTTTGACGTGGTAACGTCTTATAAATCGATGATGGCTGCACTCACGAAAAAGCATGACCCATTGTCACGTTCCGCCTGAGCTGAGAATTAGCCGAGATTATTTCAGAAAAAATATTATTAGAAGCTACGAAATCAATAGTAAGTTATCTATAACGACTATAAAATAGATGAGTTTGCTTTACCGCAATCGAGTCAAGTTGAAGGAATGACGATACTTTTTCATCTTGGAAAGGGATCACAGAGCTATAAATTATTAAAGACATCTCCCGGGCGAATGATAAAATATACTGAAACACCTGAACAGAGATAAAGTATAAATAAAAAATAAAATTTGTCTTAACTTTGTAGAAAATTAAATTCAATTATCACGACGAGAAATTTATGATTTCATTAAAAATCGAACATTTGTTTATAAAATTTGACAGTACAGATTTGTAGTCAAAAGGTGATTGATGGGTTTTAGTAGCAATTTAAATTACATACTGTTACTGTTTTCATTAAACCTGAATATCCTTAAAAGATAGGCAGAGATGTATTATACATGCACGTGTCACCAGCATTTATTAATTTACGAATATTAGTATCATAATCAAAGTTAATTGTTCAACCACACACATACTATTAGACGCATCATTAGGTACGTATTATACGTATTTGTCAGGAGTACTGAAAAGGATATAATAATAACTTGACATGTCGTCGAGGCGGGTCTTTCGGCTCCCTTTAATATCAATTGATATCATATGGTTGAAGTGGACGATAGCTGGCGCGTGCGTCATGCTCGTGGACGAGAGCCGTTGGTTGGGGCTGGTCATTTCCGAACTGCTATTACTTACATATATTAGTAGTTTATAGTTTAGAATAATACGTTACATTGTCCTGACATTTAACTTGCGCATATAAGCAATGTAACCAGAGATTTGTAAAAAACATTTTGAAAATGAGTGTCCTTGGAGTTTCTTGCCTGTTCTTCTCCACTGGACAATTCAAAAATACCCATAGTGGTTAATTGAAATAAATGATTTTGATTTTGATTTTTGATTCATGTCTCACACATGGCCGTCTGATCCCACACTAGGCAAAGCCTGTACTAAGGTACCAGACTGCTGGTAAACATACTCATATATTTCTAAATACATACATAATACAGACCAGCTTGCTTCGCTCGCGTGTACATATTCCTGATCCTTAACACTGATTATTTTTTAAAAATAAAAGTAGCCTAAGTTACTCCTTATAACACCAGATATCTGCCAGTGAAAGTTCTGTGGAAATCGGTCGGATTAGCCGGAACAAACATACAGACAGACAAAAATGTTCAAAACTGATTTTTAAACATATGTATCGGGAAACCAACTGTATGAGCTTAAAAAAAACTATTGTTTTGAAACAGAAACTTCAATTTTATTTATTTGTATTGATAATATACACCCCGACACAGAAAAAATTGTCATGCTCATCACACAACTATTTGTCCTGGTTGGGAAACTTCAGGCTCAGCAGGCAGGATCACTTGGTTGGTTGAAATTGATAGGTGAGTAGGTAGCTAATAAGTAGCAAATGTTGAAGCCAAAACAATAACTGAACTCAGCTTAGTTTACACAATCGTACTGTTGACCAGCCAACCTGACGTCAGACTGGCTGGTCACATTGATATTCCTTACATTTTAAAATAATGAGGTAGCTATTATTTAGTTGTAGGTAGCATATAGTAGCAAATAGGCAGCAATTTTTAATCACTACCTCGATGCTAAATGAGACAGGCAACCAGCCATTTTGACGGAAACTAGTTGTCCTTGTCTCTAGCATGTTGGTTAACATGCTAGTTACAAGGACAACCTTTAATCCAGAAAAATAACTACCGTTCCCGAGTGATAGAAAATAACTCGACCGTGAGCGAAGCCGTGTGAAAATGCAAGTAGAAAAGAATAGAAATAACCTTTATTGTACACCAACATAATTTCTGACAAATAATACATCTGGTAAATTTGAACAAAAGGCAGCCTTATCGCTGAAAGCAATTTCTTACAGGCAACCTTTGGATGGACAAAGACGATAGTAAATAGATTTAATCTTGGGTAGTTTTATCATTAAATTTTATTACCAGGTTATTTTTTTAAATTAGATATTTTGAAGATGGTTCGTATTCCTGAATTGCCAGAATATACGACCTTGAAACCTTTAAGAAAAGAGCGTACTCCCACTACAAAGGCCGACAACGCACTTGTGACTTTTGAGCTGCAGGTAGTCTTACCAACATGTGACCCGTCTGCTCGTTTGCGCTAAATAAATCTAAAATTAACATTATCTTAAATCTTTAGGGTAATGCATCATGATAATTTTGGATGTCAAGTTTATTTTTTGAATATCAACAAAGCATTTACCAATGTAACGATTCATGTGTAATATTTTATACAAATTGAATATATAGTAAATTAGTACTTAAGATAATTTAGTATACTAATATTAATTAGTTTCATCGTAAATAGTTTGCCTTCTGTCTTTTTTTATGACTTAAACATAATTGACACATTTTTTTTATTCACAGTCAAACAGTCTGTACTATTTTGTTGGACACTGTATAAAATTTTGTTCTTAAAACTACCCTAAGTCAATAAATAAATAAAATACTCGAACCATTTCAATTTCTTTCAATACTTCTGCTATGAATTTCCAGTAACGACGATGATTTACTAAAGCTAAATTAATTTCAACCTTTTGGAAAATGACGAGCAGATCGTAAACGGAATTTTTAGCAGCAGTTACGAAAGAAAATCAATTCAGATTAGAATTCCAATTAAAACTGAAAGAGGATTACAACACAGATGGAAATTGATTCCGTTTCATTTGCGAATTTATAATGGAATGAGGTAAACTAAGCGTAATTTATGAATCATCGTAGTGGAAATAATTACGTCTTCAAAATTGTTTTATACGAAGTTGCGATACGTGTATGTGAAGTAGACTGTTGTATGAGATACACCTTGATTTAGGTACTAATAATTTACTTGAAGCCGCTTTCATAAACTTATACAATAAATTATTTTAATTAACATTCAAACAATAATAACACAAAAATGTTTGAGAAACTCGGAAGACTTGTAAAGCAGGCGATGCTGGCGTACGTTAGTCTTTTTGAACGACTACCGACCGAATGTAAGATTTACACAAATAGCAGAAATAAAAACAACAGTACCTACCATAAGTGTTCCGTAGGGTGGAAATGCCCTTCCTCCCATAAATTAGTTGGCTTTATCTGCGTGGTGAGTAATAAGAGGAAGTTTTGGATTTTCCTTTAAATCCCTTTCTTTTAGGAGGTATTGATACATAGTAAATAGTAATAATTACAAACAAGTTTGCTAGTACTTACGTAGGAATGCTCATTTTGTAATTCATATATGTAAGTAGTATTTGATTATTGTATAAGCTAGGAGCGACGCAATGATACAAATACAATACACACCGAGCGCTCTCGGAAATGATTTAAATGCCTCGAGAGGGCTAAATACAGAGGGAATAAACATAATGCATACAATATATTTACCTAAACATTGTTTATAATAAAACTGGGAAACATGCAATGCAACGATTCTTACCGAAATATGCTAGACTTTGACGTAATAGATGACGTGATATGACGTAATAAAGACATGAAATGAATTCCCTTGCCTTTCTAGTTCGAAACTGTTCGTGCGTTTTGTCGTTCGTTCGATTTCAACTCCATTTATTTCTCTTTGCAATAAATTTCCACTTTTAAGAGAGGCTTTTAAGATCTTAATTTCAAACACGTTGTGGTCTTGGTGTTGACAGTTGGGTCTTATTTGTAAATGGTTAGCCAGTAGCATGAAATATCAAACATACAGATATTATAGCTTTACTTATAAACCAGACGTAGAAATTACAAAAAAAAATAGGAACTACAGTTTCATACATCATGTTTACAGATAAATACAGACAAAGTAAACATACGACACTTCTCACAAACACATTCAGTAAACGTCCATTATGCTTAGAACCGTCCGATACAAAAGAGAGCACATCAGTGCGGCTATTTATAGGCCGGTATCGGATGATGTGTAACGTCACTCATTTTTTTCAGCTACCGTCACCTTACAATATATAAAAAAATAACATTACAAAAATATTGCCTGCCTAAACGAACATAATTTTGCATTAGCATTAGTAATAATAATTCTTAAAGTATCATGAACGAAATTCATATGAATATATGAACATGAATAATAAACTGTTGAAGTAAGATCCTTCCTGGTTTCGACATAGTGCTTTAAAAATAGACATAATCGTAGAAATTCACCCATTTATACGTCAGAGCGCGCTCAATGTTATGAGTGAGTCCCCGAGGTGTGCTGACAGCCTATATAAAGGTTACCTCTATGTAATATTCGTGGCCTTAGGCTGTTTTATATTTGACTGTACTGAAGTGTTGCCACTTTTTGACGCAGCAGGCTTTAAGTGATATTAGATGTGTAATTCGGGACCTAATCGCGGTAATATAATTAGTCCAGATTGATATTCTCAATTCGACTCATTTTTTTTGTTTGAGTTTGTCAATTGTGAACTAATTAAATAATCCTTTTTATTGAAGCGGTATATACTAAAGATTGGTATCATTTAAATTTGAAAGAACTATTCCACCTCCTGGTGGAACAGTAAGGTACAAAGAACACAACTTATTTGAATTGACCAGAATTTGGGCGCATTGAAGTCGGTTATACATTTTTAAAAGATAATTGTGTAGTAACTAATAAAAATTATTGAAAAATATTTTATTCATCTTAATGACTGCATCAAGATGAATAAAATAATTTTGAATAATTTTTAGTGCCACACTAGCACTTCCTTACTATTACTGAATAGTAAGGACGCGCACGGGTCTGGCACTCAAACTTACAGTACCGATAGTGATTAGTTTATGTTCGTTGTATAATATAAATAGTTGTGTTGTATAATTAGTTTAAATCCACGTTAAAATGTGTATAATACTTTGTTCTAATCTCTTTGTTCCTATCACATAAAACCGTTCACAATTTTTCGTAAAGCAAAACATCAACATATTTTTCTTATAGGCTATAATATTTAGACTTATATATTGTTCAAAGGTCAGGAACAATTATTTTCTTGAGTAGCCGAATTAGAAAAGTAAATAAACAATAAACTAGAGTTAATTTCACGCTATTCACATCAGCTTAAAACCTGTTTTCTTCTCAAACTGCCATTAGTAAAGTACGTAGTAAGTTTGACTTTCAATAATATTATTTGTTTTCGCAATGCGCAGCTCGCACCTACATTAAAGGTGGGAAGAAAACAATTTCATTTTGAATTTTATGACGCAAACTTTAGAAACTAACCTGTTAAAGTTAGCGGTGGCTGCAAACATACATATATAACTATAACAAAATTTTCTAAAAAGTTATAACAGAAAAGTAAAAAACTGCAGTGTTCACTTTATTTCTTTTGTAAATTTTTATTTAATGTTGCATGTAAGTAGTCCCAAAGTATTACTTCGTGAGAGCGTAACATGCACATCAGCATGCATTAAAATTTGGTACGTAGGCTCTTTGATAAACGAGCTCGGCCTTTACTTTGCCTTTCCTCTCTATGGCAATAAATTGGTTCAGGTTTAATCCCTAGCTGTTGTCATCTTTATTACTGTTATAACTAACTTTTAAATCTTTGCGTGCCATAATATAGTTATGTGCCTGTAAGAAAATTAACGCGTACTGTATACTTCTGAATTTCCTGACATTTCGACTATTGCCTTGCACCTATTACGTTATCGCGTTAATTCCCGTACATTTAAATGATAATTGTTATCTATCAATTCGTCCTTGTGCATACATTAAAACACTTACCTCAAAATATACACGCACTCACCGCCAGGTGCGTCCATTAACGTATTATCGCCTAAAGTACATTTGAAGTTCTCTTCTGGGATGCTAGGCACTTTTCCCGCCTATAGGCCGTCATCCACTTAGGCATCTTTATTATAAAAGTTTTGCCGTTCAACAAACACTCCACATTACACGTCGGTGTAATATACAGTCTTTATGAGCTAGGTAAGGGTAGGGTTATGTTGTTAGCGTATATTAAAATGGAAATTATATTTACATGGTAACAAATTTTAACCTAGAAAGTAATTAGAACACAAATGTAGATTAAAACACATAACTTCTGGTATTAAAATAAAAAGTGTCGTTAATCATATTCCCGTCGTCTGCACGCTTAGATCTTTCCAACTAGAGTGATTCAAGAGGAAGGTTTATACGTATAGTTTTATATTGTTTTGTATTAATTTGTTGAAATATGGCGATAATTGTTTACCACATTAGTATTTACATTGCACCCGTGCAAATCCGGGGCGGGCCGCTAGTATTTATTAAAGATACGTTATAAAACCTTATACGAGTATATAGTAGAAAAGTAGTAATGGCATCTCCGAAATATGTACTTTAAAAATACCCTGACAAAAAGTACAAAGGGTATGGTGAGGTTTTTAGTGTATTTGATGTCACAGAAGAACATGATCATTCAGAACAATATCAATTACTATAACAAAAAAATGTATGATCTCATTCTGCTCAAAATCTCACCACATCTATTAAGTTGAACTTTACTGTGGAACTATTTTCTATTAAGGATGCAGCCTTCTTTATCGAAAGTACAAATAAGACACAATTTTTGCCAATTTTGTCAAATTATTGCTCCTTACTTATGAATGTCTTTGCGTAAAATTGCCATTGTTTAGCTTATCTGTGTAATTAAGCGGCAAACGAGCATAAACAGCACGCCTCTATGGTAATCTGTTATTAGTTCATATATTACACAGACTCGCAAAACTAATAATAAAATATTGCCAAGTGTGAATTCAGACCGGGGCAATTAGGATTCTATATCGCTAGATAAGACGCATTGACAGTGTAACTATTACAAATATTACAATAAGTATTTGATATTAATGTAATTGAATTTGACACTTATCGTAATTATTATACTTCTATTAGTAGCAGACTTTATAACTGATTTCAATTTACGCTATATTTATAACTAATAGCAAATCTACATTCTACAAACATATATTTTTTATAGAATTTAATAGATATGTCAGACAAAAGGAAGGAACAGTCTGTAACCAACTATAAACGATTGCGACTACGTCTTTTTGTTAAATTTGCCACTTCAATAAATGCATTCTTAAATTCATTAATTACAGTGGTGGGAATAATGCAAACAAATTAATGACAATTATATTTCCTTTTAAATAATTTATACCTAACACAGGACTTAATACTAAAAGCCCTTGTTTCGTTGTTCAAAAGTCAATTTTCTCATCCATTTTTGCAAGTTAAGCAAAACTATTTCTGCACGTAACTTTCTCGCAAACGGAGCACTATTGGCAAAGCATAATCGAATAAGAGGACTCTTACATACTGCACTCACCTGTGTAGCTTGAACACACTTTAAACTTTTAATATGCTCATGGGACTTTTAGCTCCATTATTTTCTGCTTCGTATTTATTTATTTGGCAATCCATGTATTCACTTTAACTATAAATAATTATGCCTCGGCCTTTAAAGTTCATGGGCGAACAAAAACATAAGTTCAACAACTTAGTGTATAAAGAGTGCACATAGTGTCTCAAACATATTAACAAATAATTTATAGTAAGTTTTAATACCGTTTACAATATTTCTCATTCAAAAGTGCTATATCTTTAGTTTACGTTAAGTAATTTGTTATTAAACACAATTATAGTAATTATGAACCTTTATTACCAAAGCACTAGTAAATACAGTCATTGTTGATTTTTCTTTGATCTAACGTTTGTACAATATATCATTGTTTTGTTTAGCATTCGTGGTTCCAAATGATGGTATACGATCTTTTGACAAGCAATATTATACATTCAAATGCATGTCACGCAAATACGGGCACTGCTTTGATTTCTAAAACAGGTTATATCCGTATCATCGAGTATTCCGCACTGGTCTCGTATTGAATAAATATCAAATGTATCTTGCTTGTTATTACCAGATATCACTGAAATTTAATGACGGATATCATGACTTTTCTTTTTGGACTGTCTATGTCTTTATTTGACGTTGACTGGTTATTGCTTGATTAAAAATTACAATTTGCCTCCCGGCAAAAAAAGTGTCATAATACCAAAGCAGCTATTTCGAGAAGACACGACTTTTACGCATGTGAATTGAACAAAACAGCTCAGTGAAAAAGGGAACTTTGTTCCCTTTTTGATACATCATTATTAGCACATTATTTATTATTAGCTCAGTTTTTCACTGAGCTAATAATGATGTTTTTACAGCTGACCAAATGTAATATTTGCTATAAAAATGTTAAACGTACCTAACATGTGATATGATTTTTTTTTGCCGGGTGGCGAATTGTAGACTTAAGGCCTTGTCCATTTTCTACCAATCAATCTTAAGATATACCTATCTATGTATATATAATATATTTTTAATACTATTTAAAGTGACATATCCATGACATAAAATGTACACAAACACTTTCATCTTGGTCAGCACGTTTATAATCATAGAATAGACACAAATAACGTTTGGAACAGAACAAGATATTTAAGACAGTCTTTAATCTTCACAACAAATTGTAACTAAATCACTTATGATTCCATTATCTTCCGTCGATATTGTAATATACGTCAGTATTGTATTCTTATACACTGTTTTTAATATAAATCAATGTTTTGTTTCAATTATACGTACATATTTTACCATTCATTCGAGTGCAAAATTTACTACCGTCGACGTACATATACTTAATCAAACGAACTGTGACGCAAACCGTTTTGTTGGCCAAAGCAATGTTATATTGTTCTAAACACCGACACACTTTGCATAGCACTTGATGTACTATGCAAAATATGTCGGTGTTTAGCTTAAAGTAGTTATTTTTAAAGGGAAAATTCTCTTTGATCAACTTGTGCACCTCCATTTTACATAAGCAAAATAAGGTTGAGTGAAATGTTCGTTCTTTTTAATCCTTACATTTTATACGTCATTGTTCTCCTACAGATATATGATTCATCGTTAGTAGTTTGCCTGAAATACTATTATTATTTAAATCAAGCAGGTGACACATTTTGTTTTAAAACTTAATTGAATTTCTGAAATTTTTTATGTTGCCAGCAATGACCCGGAAGTAAAGAGAATGCCTGCGAGGAACTTTATTAACCTTTGATTTTCTTTTATTTCAAAGACTTATTTAATTTTGGTTTCCTTCACTTCCTGTTCCTTGACCGATAAAAGACTTCAGGGGATGTTTAATTTCTTCGACACCAAGATTTTTTTCAACCACAAGTTTTCTAATTTAATTTTCATTATTATTCCTCTTTATTTATCTTAATACTTATAAATTACATTTTTAAATATGTACAAAACAATATATATATATTTAAAAATATAAAAAACAGTAGACCACCGACATCGGGTACAGGGACCAAGACACCGGTGGTTAGGACTCCAAAGACAGGAACCTCCTCACTATACGGGCCGTGTCAAGGAGAACGGCCTTCTGCATCAGTCCCTTGATCCAGCCGTCTAACGCGAGCCTCTTAAGGTGTTGATCGAGGCTCTTGGCTATTAATCCATGTGCAGATATGACAATCGGAACAATGATTGCCGAATCAATATTCCACATATCGACAATCTCGTGAGACAAATCCAAGTATTTTATTTGTTTTTCTTTTTCAACTTTCACGAGGTTCTCGTCATGAGGAACAGCGATATCGACAATCATTGCGCGGCGCTCTAATCGGTCTATCAGCACTAAATCAGGTTTATTAGCAACAATAGTTCTGTCAGTGATGATAGATCGATCCCAATACAATGTGGCACGACCATTTTCGAGAACTGGGTCGGGCACATACCTGTAATATGGCACCTCTGAATGCACAAGATTGTATTTAAGGGCAAGTTGTTGATGTACAATCCTGGCTACTTGATTGTGCCTATTCAAATATTCCCCGTTGGCAAGACGAGAACAACCAGAAATAATATGCCTGATAGATTCACCGGGACGGTGGCACGCCCGACAGATGTCCACCGTACCATCTTTCAGGATATATTTCCGATAGTTATTCGTCATAACAACTTCGTCCATAATTGCAAAGACAAAACCTTCGGTTTCTCCGAAAAGATCACCAAACCGTAGCCAAGATGTAGAAGCTTTAAAGTCTATATCAGGCCCATTTAGGGCTCGATAAAAACGACCATGAAGTTCTTTGCCCTTCCATACCTCCCTGCGATCATTAGTACTAAGTACTACAGGCTTGCGCCAGTTCTCTTTAGCCAGAGCGAGCGGAGTGAGTCCGTTGTCCACTGCTACCACACTACGATGCACTCCCACGTCAGTATGAAGAAAATATTCTCTAAGGTTGTATATCTCGCGATTGTGTAGGGTCTTAATGTTTAAGAGTCCACGACCCCCAAACTTTCGCGGGATATACAACCTCATTACCGATGAACGTGGGTGGTGCATTCGGAATGCAGTCAGCAGTGTACGGACTCTCCTGTCAAGGGCATCCAATTCGGTCTGAGTCCATCTAAGTATACCAAAGGAATACATCAGAACCGGCATGACCCAACCGTTGCAGGCACGCATTTTGTTACCCCCTGATAAAAGACTTTTAAGTACTTTTTTCAGGCGGCCAAAAAAGCGCTCCTGCAGCGTTTGTTTCATATGAGATTCAGGTATTCCCAATGACTGTGATATACCTAGATACTTGTAGCTTTCAGTTGCAGACAGAGATCTGAGTTTTGTTGAATCTGAAAGTTCGACTCCTTCAGATTCTACTATCACGCCGTTCTTTACATGCATGACTGCACACTTGTCCACACCAAATTCCATCTTGATAGAATTACTAAAGTTTTCAGTCACCTTCAGTAACGCTGTCAATTGCAAATTAGTGGGGGCAATAAGTTTCAAATCGTCCATGTACAGAAGGTGAGATATAACTCGATCGTCTTTCTGCAACCTATAGCCTAGTCCTGAACCCTCTAACAGCGTACTGAGAGGATTCAAAGCTAGGCAGAACCACAAGGGACTCAAACTATCACCTTGAAATATACCCCGCTCGATCTTTATTGGTGCATCGTTTGTCGCAATCTGCTGACATCCTGGATAGCGAAGTGCCGTTCTCCACTGCCCCATACATGACTTTAAAAAAGTGCAAAGAGTTGTATCAATTTTATACAACTCCAGCACTCTCAAAAGCCATGTATGTGGAACCGAATCAAAGGCCTTCTTATAGTCTATCCAACATGTCACCAGATTCTTACGGTGACGACGCACCTGTTGGCTAATGGCCATATCCATGATGAAGAGCTCTTTAGTGCCACGGGTCCCACTTCTACATCCATTCTGAGAAATAGATATGATCGAATTTTTATTTAAATGTGTAGTAATTTTGAGTCTCAGAATAGATGTTAGAAGCTTATACATAGTTGGTAGGCATGTAATTGGTCTATAATTTTTGGGATCCATGGCACTACCAGATTTATAGAGTAAGTGGGTTACGCCAGTTGTTAAAAAATGGGGTAATGAACCGGAATCCAATGCTGCTTGGAACTGAGATGCCAAACGAGCATGCGAGCTTCGGAACCATTTCAGCCAAAAGTTGTGCAGTCCGTCTGGTCCAGCCGATTTCCAGTTTGATAATGACTGAACTGCACTACTTACGTCACCTGTGGCTATGGAAATTGGTTCCATTGCTTGTATAGACTCGCATGAGCACCCGACATCTCGTATCCAATCACCTTCTGAATGAGTGACAGGCACCGACCAGATATTACGCCAAAATTCATGTGTAGCATCATCATCTGGGAAATGCCCGTCACTCACACAGGGATCCGATTGTTCCCATTTTCGGTAAACCCACCTCTCATTTCTGTGGAACATACGATTCTGATTATACCGATCTGTTCGCTTTTTGTATCTTCGAATCCTATTTGCCCATGCATAAACTTTCTGCTTTAGAAAGTCTATGCGCTCTGTGACACATGACATATATTGTTGAGTACTAATGTCAGTCCCCAAGAATGCCTGTTTCACAAAGCGCATCACTCTCGGCCGCGTGTTACCCGATCTAAAGCAGATTAGCTTACCGATGAGTGTCCTGGCCTCAGCAATACGACGCTCGATTCTACACTGCCAGGCTGGCACAGCAGGCTTGGGTCGAGTAGTAGCGGTATTTACAGAGAAATGTACTCCTGCTACTCGACATGCTGCGACAGCCGCACAGTAGAGAATAGAGTGTGTATCACTAAGATCTTCGCTATTGTCTAAATAATCAGACAATAACGAATCCAGGGCACACACCAGCGCTATATTTCGTCTATGAATCGGCAAACGGGATAAACGTGGTCTATTAATGTGGTTCACAAACCGGTATTTCAGAATCGCATCCTCCAAGGCGCTCCTTAACCTTTCGTTGCATTTGGTACTTACAGATATAGCTTCACTATCCACAATTTCATCAACATGTAACTGTGTTACCAATTGCGGTGTGCGATTGGCCACCGAACCCACAACTTGCGATGAAGAAGGGATAACCAAGCTATTCCGTACGTCAGAGCGTAGCCTCTCAAGTACGGTATCATCCAGCAGGTGACAGCGCTGTATAGCCCGTACCTGATCCGACAGTCTTTGTGCTGACACGTTGACAGCTGGTTCAAGCTCCTGAAACAGAGACAGTAATCGAACACGGTACGCAGTAAGGTTAGTTCCCAACTCTGTAGCCCAATAATATGCCCGCATGACGTTTTCATTAATTGAATAAGTCCATTTCATGCGGCGCACATCACCACCGGCAGCGGGGGCCCTATTCGAGGTCAGTGTTCCTCGGGGTCCTAAGCAGGTCGGTGGCCGGCCTCTCCCCTGCCGACGCACAGGTGTTGGCGACGTCGGCGGAGAGAAATACTCGTCGCTGGAGCTTGAGCTCGACGCCTCACTGTTTGCCGATCTCACCGAGGAGTGCATTGGCAGCTGTGGGGCGGAGCTTTGCGACGAGTCCGGGGATGTTTGCTGTGCAATTCTCTGTCTAGCTTGATACCTTGTAAGCATTTTATTTCATTATATTCCATGTTGTTGGGCTATTGTCTTATATGACATCATTATCATTATTATTATCATTATCATTATTATTATTATTAAACTACAATATTTACAATATATTATACAATATATTATTAACAAAACCAAATATAACAGAATAACATTGGAATGATAAAAACATGAATTTTTCGAGGAAATAGCTAAAACGTTTACCAACTATTTGCAATTTATCTTCTTAAAACGCTGTTCGCTTTCACTATGACCTTGGCACAGTTTCACTGTCCACAATACTTGAAGCCTCTTGAGAAAAAAGGTAATCTGTATTCAAAGAGTATTTTGTGAAGAAGCTTTCACTTGACCGCGTAAAATGGTTACTGCCACGCCTGATCACTGTTGCTTTTAAGTTTGGTGACTTTGAATACAGTTTCAAGAGCCTTGGGAAATATACATTTTTTTAGTATTCCGCATTAGCACAGTATTCGAATTTCTACCACGTTCTCACCACCAAATTCATTTACTCTAAATAATTCGGATTTAAAATTTAAACTCTATTATCTGATTACGTGATTATTGTTGATGATCCTACCCGATTTCATAGGATCCGATCCGATCCGATCCCATAGGGTCACGGATTAAATACTGGAATGTATACGCGTCCGGTAACAGCTTTAAATACATATCAAGGAAAAAAAAAACCTTGTAATCGTAAGATGTGTGCTTATCGGAGCACAATACCTATCAGTAAACTATAAGGGACTACTTGAAATGCAGCTGTAATAGACATCGAAATTCGAAACTAGTGTTATTGCAAAGTCGCTTAACTATGTGGAAGTCAGTAAGTGCAGTTAAGTCATTGGCATAACAGTCTTAGATCAATTTATTATATTATATGCATCTCCCTAGGCCGCGATAGTGCTGGTCACCATGCTGCACTGTCCTTGTTCACAGTGAGGATGGTGACCACCACTCTTGGATTCTGCTTGTGCTTTCCATCAGGCGAGGCAGAGTCATTTTGGCAGCTTAAATATAAAAAAAAAAAAACAAAAGATATTAGATGCATATGTTAGTAGTAGAACTATACCGGTGATGAGAAGAAAGATCAAATGGGATGTAACTTGCAAAATATGTGTGATTCGAAAACCCAGCGTAGGATGTTAACGTATTTTGATATTCAAACCATATAATGTAATGTAATGTGCATATTCAAGGAAGCCTCAAAAAGGGTACAAGGACCTTCCCGTTAAAATATGTATGCGTCTGCCTTAGGACCTAGGTACGCCCTATAGAAAACTGCAGGATAACAATACTATTAGCTTAGAGCCTCTTTCTTTTTTAATTTAGTATTGACTAGGGAAGAACCTCTTACCTTTTTCATTACTTATTTATAACCTCTTACAAGACGCACATGTCTCAAACGACACATCTTCTGGCAGTCCCTTTGCTTGTTAGCTAATAATAGAGCTGTATATAAAGTACTTTGTGATAATTTCTATCCAGTAATAACTAGGATTGCCAAAGCACTTTTAGGCTTTGACTAGAGTGTCATTTAGTCAACATAAAAGTGTCCGTCATCAGCTGGATGAGCTCCCGTAAAACAAAAATCTATCTTAAAGTTAAAAGTTTAGTTTGATCAGTTCAGTGGTTTATCAGACGCCATCTTTATTTTAGATCTTAATAAAATGAATTGTATAAAAATCGTATATAAATATCCATCGCATCGTATAAAAAACAATACATTGTCATCCCACCTCTGTTCATAGCATAACAGTATTACAATGAATTTGTGTATAACAAAATTATACTCTGTTTCTATCGTGTTGAAAGTAGATAGCATTACAATGGCTTTAATGTGATTAAAGTAACCTTACATCTACGTAGACACGATAAGCTCATAATAGAGTTTGTTTGAAACCATTACCGAGAGTTGCATAATTTAGTTGTATCTTTCACAATGTACCAATACATACATATATACAACTACTAACCTCTATTAAAGATGTACTGTTTTTATACTCCGAAGCAAAAAGAGGGGTGTTATAAGTTTGACGTGTCTGTGTGTCTGTGTATCTATGTATCTGTGCATATGTGCTTCTGTGTGTCTGTCTGTGGCATCGTAGCTGCCAAACGGATAAACCGATTTGAGTGCGGTTTTTTGTTTGAAAGGTGGCTTGATTAAGAGTGTTCATAGATACCTATAAGTCAAAAAAATCTGTTCAGTCTTTCGCAGATTCTCAGCTTTTTTGTGAAAGTTGAAGGGATTTTCGAGTCGGGGGTATTTTGAATTTTCAATTTACGATTATCTAACGTGTGTATTTCGGGGGGGGGCGACTAGTTTCGGACCCTACGGGGGCTCTTTATTCAAGGGTAAGGCGATATTTTGGCAGGAAGGTTTTGTCATCTTTTTGTGGTTTAGAAAATAATGTAAAGTAGGAAGGAAAGATGGAAAGTACATCAACAATAGAAAAGTGTTAAATAAAATTGTTATTGATAAATATGTAGAAACTCCTACTCGTCTATCGGAAACATCGGGCGTGTTTATGTTGCGGGTAGACGTGAGTTGGCGGGCGAGGAGAATAAAAACGTGATTTTCACAGTCATTTTACTACACTTATTAAAGCACAAAAATAAAATCTGAATAATCATTAGACATCTTCAATCAAGCTTTAAATCACGACACTCCACAGAATACGTGGTGTGCCTACGAGATGCAAATCTATTCTGCCTTTTCAGCGGCCTATCCGAACTCATTCGTCGCGCGCCAGCGCTCGGTGTTGCGTCCGTGTCCTAACTTCTGGTTGCCAACTAAAATAATAATCGGTGCGCCGTCAAATAAGTTTAAATCACCGACAACGACTTGTACTTAATATGTCCTTTTCTGTTATTTAAGCTAGGTACTACTTTTAAAAAGGAACTGTACTTGTGCATAATAATATATATTGCACTAAATCATAAGTGTATTAGTATTAACTACGACAGCTTTGTACCAACCATCTTGATTGCTAATACCAATCACATATATACATACATTAATACGTACGTATTGTTCCACATTATTAATTTTGCTATCTAAACTACAATCGCTTTCTATGTTATGGTGATGTGTTCTCTGATTAACTAGAACCGAAGTGAACTGGAATTAATTAAGTTTAAATTAAATTTATACTTGACAAACCGTCGTGACACTGTAATCATTGCCTTGATTTATATTTTTTGAGTCGAATAAAGGTCATCACACACTATAACGGCATTGCAACGGCACAGCTGCAGCACGGCGCCGCCGCCGCCTGAAATTGAGGCTACCGCTAGCTGCCAGCGTGCTTTACGCCAGCGTGCCGCCCGCGAGGTGTAAGCTAATTTCATCGTCTTCATGTGCGACACTACGCGAAGTTTTTTCGCTAGCGGCTCGCAGTCAGCGCACTGTAAGCTCGTGGACTGCACGCTGTAAGGGAGCTGACCGCAAGCTTACAACGCGCCGACATCGAGTCGAGTTGTATGGTTGCAGCAAGCGCGCTTACTGCCCGCCCGTTGGCTTTTTCATATTGACATTACGAAATATATGATACGACTACGTTTTAATGCTCAGATTTGAATGACAACTTACTTGCTGGGTTGGAGCCGTGCCGTTACCGTGACGGTATAGTGTGTGATGACCTTAAGACGGCAAAGGACGGCGACGGAATGACCCTGGTGGTTATAAATATTTACAACAAGAAGTCTTAAACAGCCTCTTTTCATAAGTTCTCAGCCAACTTGGCTAGGTGGTCCTGATCAAGTTGGAAGACGGACACTGTAGTCGGTATCTATCTTAGAGGCAGGAATCCTTTGCTGCTGTTAACAGTTTGAAGTTAATGGTGTAACCTTGCCCTTATTTATTGCAAGTTGTCAAGAGAACAAGTAAGAACATTACTTACTTTTAAACTTTCGCGTTCCATGATATAGTTATGTACATATACGGGAATTAACGCGATCACGAAATAGGTATTACATACCGCTGAATTGCCGGACGCGTCGACCAGGTTGCACTGGCCGTGGGCTCAGGGTAAATGCTGAACCATATACTACATAAGTAAGAATAGTAGTGAAAAATCCTGAAAAATTTTACAATATTCTTTTTTTTATTTAGTAATGCATGAAAACGTCCTTTAAAAACTGCAAAAGAAAATATTTTCGCATTCACATCCTCAAGTCTAATGCGTTTAGATAGCTAGGTTTTAATACTTACTTTAAAGCCTAAGGGGCTTAGTGTAAGGCTATCAGGTCAAGTGGCGGGAACATGTATGGTTTCACGTTAAGCTTGTTACATTAGTAAGAATCCTGAAGTTGCACACTTTAATGTTGAGATTCAAAAAATCTTGAAGGTTGGTCTTGGTGCTAACTGCCTTAATAACATTAAAAGATATACCTACTACAATCAACTAAATAGTGAAGAAATCTTTTGGTAAATTTCAATTTGCGCAGTATAGGGTATCACCATCGTTATCTCAGCCATAGGACGTCCAATGTTGGACATAAGTCTCTCAATGTCTATACGGGATTGAAACGCTTGGGATTGAATTGTTTTGGTTGCACATGCTATGACATATACTTAATAAAAATACAATGTGCCTTATTTCAGATATTTTATATTTTTCTTTTCTTACTTTTTAAATATCTTTTTCTTTTTTCAGTTTCCTTTAATTTTCATAGCCTAATATTTTTTTTTACTTTTAATCATAATAACATAATATCGCACAACTAAACAGTGCTGGAATAAAATTTATTATTATTGTTTTATTTATCTGGTGATTTAACAGTGGCCGTAAGTTTGTTTGCCCGATTTCTTCTCACAATGCTCAACCATTTAGAAATGGGCGGTTGGACACAGGCAGATACGGTATTATCTGTTACCCATTACTTTTTTTTATCATTTTACATTTGACAAAGTAACCTATTGTAGCGGTGACTCAGTGTGTGTGTATGTCTATATTTTTGATATAATTATTTTTGAAATTGAATATTTAAACTAATTGTTAAATCATTTTATGAAATAAAGATATTAAATTTGAATTTTAATCATTCCCAAGAAGACTGGTTATATTATAAGTCACTTGCATCCACAGACAACTTGCAATCTTTACAGGGTCAACCTGATAATAAATAGCATTTGGTGCATTAAAACTAGATACGAGAGTTATCCGGTGACAACTTATCATATCAACGGTATGATAAGTTATCGTAAATGGAGTGGTAATTAAAACGACTTTTCGTAAACAATAACGAACGAAACATCTCTGAGGTCAAATTTCAATGAGAGATCCTATTATTGTAAACACGCTGCCTAACAACGTGGTAGTTATTACAACCCAAAATTTCATTAGTCTTTCAACCTTTCTATATCTCGAAATGACCACATAATATCCTCAATGATACCCAAAAACCGTATTACTTTAATTAAATAACGAACCGCAACTACAATAAGTAATATCTCCTATTGTTGACTACTTGATTAGGTTGGTACATAAAAAGAAACCTACATTGCACAAGATAGAATTCAATTTACATCAAAGGTTTCAACTGTAAATGACATGAATCGTGAAAACTTACTAAAAGAGATTCGAACCACGATATTTATATGTACCAATTTAGCTAAGCTATAACCCAGTTGGTTGACAATGGAGCCGATTCTATTGTACACTCGACTAAACTAAAACCTGACTTAATTTCTTCATATGAAATCAACCTAGTGTTCTTCGTAATAAGGTCTATTTGTTACTAGCATCTATTTCTCAGCGCCGCTAAACTTCAATAAAACCTGTTAATGTATACTCAACTTTATTTCCACGCAGCGAGAGTCTTCATTTATTCAAACGCTGTATAATTGCCGTATAAAAACTTGTTCAAAACGAACAAGGATGACGTGTTGTTAATCTACACCTACGAAGACGCTTACTAAAAACACAGCACAAAGCTCTCGCTACGTGGTATTAAAGTTTATTTAAGCGTATCAGACTTTAGTCGACAAATAAATTGCTTATTTCGATAGCGACATATGTTACCTACTTGTTTCAATTTGAAATAAGACCTTGTATCTAAGTGTACAAGGTTTACTTCTTATATGAAGAATATTTAGTGAATTTTAATTTAGCGAGTGAAGTAACAGAATTGGGGCCACTGATTGTCGAACTAATATAGATAGGTAATGCGCTCGCAGCAGCTGCGTAATTCAGCAACAATTATTTGAAAGAATATCATAATTAATCTATGTATTGTTAAGCATAAGATATAAACCCAAAGTATTTAATTTCCATTTGTTTTTAATATGATTATTTTATTATAGACTACGATCGTTTACATAACAAAATTCGAAACCTCCGGTGGATTAAAAAGGTTTTGCAGGAGTTTGCTTTCATTGTAAGCATAAGAAAAAATGATGGAATCTATAACGAATTCGTATGGCCGTTCTATCCAAACCGATTTGCTTTTTTTGTAATAAAAGCTATTGATGCACAGACTTGTTATCAAGCATTGGAAATCGTCTAACTTTTACTCTTCTTAAACTATACTTAGACGCGATTCCCTAATGCACATTTCTTATGTTTTCATGGCTTTCTTTTTCTGTATCTTCGGTTTTAATTGATGTACGCGGTTCGTTTTGGTCTAAGAACAATCGCTGGAACGAGCTCTTTCGTTTGAGGTTTTGCCCTCTTAAATTGGTTGAGTTGGAGGGAAGCTAGGTGTGAACATTCAACGTCGAAGCACAGCCAATATTATTTGGATAGAAGTATTGTGAAATCCGTACAATCCTATTATTTTAATAATTCATAATTTTTCTTCCCCTGTATTGTACTATAACTTAAGTTCAGTGACAGTTACTCACCATCATATTATCAAATAATGCGTCGGAGAAGCACGGGCCCTCTCTCGTATGAATTTATGTAAAAAACGCTTGTAATGTTAGCGATATCCTGCTAAACAAGCTGCCCAAAATTCTTCCACAATCTGACTGACAGTTTACACTTCATTGCGATTCATTAATACCAGTCAGTTTTAGCTGTACAGCCAAACTTCTGTAACAGTTTCTCCAGTTAAATATAAGAATGAAACTGTTACTTATAACAGGAACTATATTTAACATTGTTTATAATAACTTCACACATCTCACACACCGCCGTCTGATCCCAAGCTAGGCAGAGTCTGTACTATGGTAACCAGACTTCTGATAAACATACCTATATGTTTTTAAATACATAGAATTATACCCAGACACGGAACAAATAATCATACTTATCATACAAATAATTTGTCCTGGATGGGAATCAAACCCACAACCTCTGACTTAGCAGTCAGGGTCACTAACCACTAGACCAACAGGCCAGTCATTAAAATTTTTTGTTAAAGAACATAATATATTACATGAACAACCAAACCAAAAAAAAACGTTTGTGTATTTCGATTTGGAAGTTGGGCACTGCACTGCACACTTGATTTATAAATTCGATCACACTAAAATACGATGCACGAAACAAATATTTTTATACGTAATCAAAGTAAAAAATTACTTTATAATCCCACAGTATTTTTCAGCTTTTAAATAAGGAATGATGTACATTTCATACATAAGTAAAATCATTTTGTATTCAACATGAATTTGACACAACCAACACCATATTGCAATAATTTACACCACTATCGCGTAAAAAGGGATTAAATAATTCCGAAATTGGATATTCTATTAATTTTTTTATTTATTGTAGTATAATACAGAGGTGTTTCTTAATTCTAAACTCGCCAAACTTTTACGTTTGATGGCGATGATATGACGACCTCTGTGTGCTCAGCGGTAATGCATGGTAACCTCGCGGATTCAAGGTCGCTTCTAGAAGCCTTTAAAAGCCCCAGGAGGTTTCTATGCTTCTGGAAGGAGCAAGGTTGATTTAACAGGAAAGCGTTATCTGTGGAAACAGAGGCCTTTACCAAACCAATCGATATAGTCAAAATTAGACCACTAGGCCATATTTATCCGTATCCTATACCCCATCTAGATAACGCCACGTGTGTTCAAAAATGTTGTATTATTTTTATAACAGACTGTTCAGAGAATGTTTCGGTTATGATTTTTTTTTATCACTGTCACCTTTGTTAACACTAATTGTGTCGTTTTGTTTTCCTTTTGCCACAAACAGAATATACCTAGGGCGCTATAATGAGCTACCTTGCATGATTGTGTACACTTAAATTATTATTTTCTTAGGTTTTTTTTTTGTATTTGCTATCTTGAAAGCTAGAAGCTGACCTCACTTAAAATTTATATGAGGTTAAAATTAAACTAAGGATTATATTTATTACAAAAAGCATACTACAGTGCAAAATAGTATCTGTAAATAAAATAGTCAAATGTGTTTAATGTCATTCTGATAGTTAATATTGTGGAATACTGTATAAGTAGTTGCATTCTAATTCTTATACTTGTTAGTTTAGATAATGAACCTATATAAATTACTAATGGTGATAGACATATATTTCTTTGTCATATTTATAACCTTATAAAATTTGGACATATTTGCATGCCTGAGATAGAATGTAGCTGATCATAATTATAAGTCTGTAACACCTCAATGTATATACCAATATTCGCAAATAAATAAATAATTATGAGCATATGAAAAAAAAAAATTTGATTTAATTTATTTTGAGCGTGTTTTCTAAAACAATCCACTGTGTTTAAGTAAACTTTACCTTTAAACCATATTAATTCTCTTACGTATATAGACAATTTTGTCATAGTAAATTAACATTTAATAATGAAATTTACATTTTTTAATGAAATATCGAAATAATGTTTAAAGCCCCCCCCCCCCATTAATAAAATTGCTGGCTGGAAATTTATTCATAAAGAAATTACAAATTTTAACGTTAACTCTAGTAGTACCTAATCCAGGTATTACGAAACGTACGAAACGGGAGCTTCCACAAAAAAATAAAAAAGATAAAACACGTTAACACTGCAATATGTAACTTTAACAGATTAGTAATATATGTATAAGCTCTTAAACTAAGTAGTATGATTTCGATCTATCGTAATGAAGCGATTTTGGGACTGATTCCAAATAGTTTTTACAGGAAAGGTAACGTTACGTTTGCGATTTTCGTCCCCAATTACGTTTACGTTCGATTTACGTACGAGTTTACGTACGATTCGATTACGTTACCGTCCGTGATTGGTTGGTAATTCAGCCGTCAGTTTATTAACTAACGATCTTCACAATCTTACGGTTGACATATATATTATTATATATGTTTTCTATAAGAATTCTATTAATTAATGCTATGAAGACTAAGAAAGATTATAGGATAAATAAGTGTATAAATAAACATGTTCATTAATCATAAAAAAGACAATAATTGCATTACAGATAAAAGAAAAAGTAACTTGATAATCTTGCTGTCCCGTTACCAATAAATTATTTGAACAAATTCGTCCTTTATTGGTTTTACATCAACCATACATTTTCTACCGTATTAAATTTTAAGCGACCGTAAATCTTACAGCTAATAGAAATGTTTATTTTAATAATTATACATTACTATTTAATTCATTTTCATATTTATGAACAAAAACATTTATCTGAGGTATATTCCTAAACATATCCGTCTGTAACGTCATGAGCATGCTCAATTAAATAAATACATTAGTTCGCACAACTGTCTACACTTACTGCTGCTAAAATTGGTTCATGTGTCAACAAAACCTTTGTCCACAGGAACAGCACACTACGGCGAAGACAGCGTGGGGTCGTTTCCTTACTTTGAGTACAATGTTCCTCGGAACGTGACCACCGTGGTTGGACAGACAGCCTTCCTACATTGTAGGGTTGAACAATTAGGGGACAAAGCTGTAAGTAATATCATTTTTAATAATTGTTGAATCTTATTTCATAGCTGTTGTAAACGCAGAAAATTAAAAGAACCTACTTTTTACTTCTAATATTAATTATTCTACTATACTTGTTTTGTTAACAATCATGTTATGTCATAATTATGTTCTTCCACTCGGTCGTGAGCGAATGAAGTCATTCAAAACGGCGATGCAGACTCATTTGTTCAAAACTGGTGCGTTTACTCCTTTTTCGCGGTAATTTTAGAAGTGATGCAAGCATGTGTGTTTACCTACTCCGTACTGTAACCGTCGAAAGAAAAAAAGTAACCGCAAAGATCCTATGAACCGCTTTCTGCGTTTAACTGCTTTTTAAATTACTGCGTTAAACGTATGAACTGAAGGTGGAGTCTCAGCGGGGGTGTGGAAAACGATAACCAGGTGAGTCTGCTGAGTTTTTCATTGCTCACGTCGCGTTTAAGAACATCGTTTTCAGGATTCGTATTCTTTCCAGTGTAGTACGTGGTTCTCACTATTTCGACTTTAGGTGCCTGCTACAATATTATTATCTTAACCGTTTCCGTATCGGGTTGGTACTTCTAGTGATTAATCTCTTTTATTATCCTGTTTAAAAAGGTATGGGTATAGTACAACAATAGACAGATATACACAACCCGACATGAATTAATTTTTATTAAAAATAATTAGTGTCCAAAGATAAAAGGTATGTTCACTCCGTCATACAAAAAACGAATTGTAGCCTAATTATCCAGAGATCTTAGACCTCTGGCCTAGGGGTGTTTTGCGCGCGCCTCTCTAAACCGTCCGCAAGCAACGGTGTGTGTGCCTTCTGTTTGAGGCAGCCTAAACCTGCTAGGGTTCTCGGGGATTTCCTTCCCAGGGTATATCCGAGTCCCTTGCAATAGACTCACTTGTAGCGGAACACCTTGTGGTTTTAGTCGTTTCGATTCTGACATACCACTTCACTAGTAGCCTACATTGGGAGGTGATGACCCGTGGGGGTTTCCAAACGAATAAAAAGGGACCTTAGACCTCAATATTACTACCTTACAGTAGTTTAACTTTAATAATTAAACTCTTAACCCTCCATTGAGAAATGTTGCACATCTCTTCTCACTTTATTTGGTACTTGTGTATGTACACAACTTAAGCGGTGATGGGTTGGTTGGCTACTATTGCCGAATCGGTGAAGATCGCGAATCGTTAAACGGAAGGTAGGACGCCCCCTAGCGGGATGGATGGACGATCTGAGAAAGGTATATGGGCTGGGATGGACTGGATGCAGAAGGCGGAGGACTGCCGCATTGGGAGAAGCATGATTATGTCTAACTGTGGACTAGAATACGCTAATAGGCTTTAGGCTGATTGATGTATACAACTTATCATAATCAAGTGTATCTATCTATCATTTCATTTCAATCAATTAATAATTCTATGCTAGATATGATCAGTTTCAATAAAAAAAAAAATATTGAGCACTGAGCTCGTGTATAGTGTGCTTTAATAGTTTTATCTTTGAATTGAATATGGTATAAATACAGTTTACCTCAACATTTGAATACGATTCAATCCAAAACATACATTCTACTTCAAAAATAAAGTTCAATTAACAAATGTAAACATTTATACATATGTTATGCTTTACAAATGAATTTGCACTATTTGAATGCGAAATCGAACAATTGTGTTATTAACTTACTGTGAACTACTAAAAAAAACATGTAAACGTATGTTTTACAAGCTATATAATTTGCTTTGCTTGTCCACTCATTTCAGCTTTCAAACCATCATACACGCAACACGAATCGTACTGACAACGGACAAATCACATTCACGGATTAAGCGACATGAATGTCGCTTAATCTAAGGCTGGGTCCCTTAGATTAAGCGACATTCATGTCCAGGGTTCGATCCCCATGCCGTGCAATATATAATATATGTATTTGATGAAATCTACACACACCCGAAGAGCTTCCGTTCCTGAATAAAAAGCTCTTGACAGATAGACAAACAGGTAGACGGACAACGTAGTTATCGCATTATGATCAATTACTAATTTTGAGGCATAAAAACTAATATTTAGTAATTTTGGTAGATGGGTAAATACAGTCCATAGAATAAACGCGATTACGTAATTATATTTAAATAAAAATAATGGCCTTCAGCAGAATCAGCAGTAAAGCACTTTTTTTGACACAGTTGCCAGTGCAAAAAAAAAACGCCCATAATTGTGTTTCTGGATATGGATCGCTCTAGTTTTATACAATACCCCTCGTCGAACAAAGCAGCCAGTATTGATCATAAGCTATTTTAGAACAGAAATCTCAAATGGAAATACGGTCCTGATTCCAATGTTTTAAATAAATAATTGTGTAGGCTCAACGGAGACTTGTTTTTAATTAAATAGGTAATTGCGAACTAGGAACGAAAATCACTTTGTTATTTGAACTACAATAATAAATTGTGTTATGAATAATGAGGAAGTGAATAAAGCTCATATTTACAGTAAAGACTGTGAATTTAATAAGCGAACCTTCTCAGTAATTAGAATGAGCTTGTCATGAAAGGAAATATTTCCCCTTCTTTTCTTTATAACATTATTAAACGGTATTTGACAAAAACATCAGATATCTTCGTTAAAACAAATCAACTATACTTGCAAAAGCGACTTAAAATTAAATATCGCAAGGTTGATGCTTTTAATAACAAAAACTAAGCAAATGCATATATTATAGATAAAAACAAGGTTATAATAAAAATAATAATATGCTGAAACATAAACACAGCATTTTCTAGATCCAAAGTAAGCATATCTTGTACTAGGAGTTTTAGAACACGGATAAACCTTGTCAGATATTTTTTCCAACAAACATACATATATTATACACAGAAACACCCACACAAATGCAAATAGACATATTCACACAAACAAATATTTTTTACTAAGCAGGGATGAAAACTGCGACTGCCAAACGCAATCTACCGAAGAGACACATACTGCTAACGTCTTATGTGAAAATACTCTTAGTTTATTTCAGTTTTGTTAGTGGGACTAAGAAAGTTCTGTTCATGTTATAGAACCTTGCGATGGTGGGTTTCAAATAGCTTTGGACTGAACGGTTGGCGCAAAGGTTTAAGTTTAACTGCACCTCGCCATTACGCCGCGCCGAATGTTGTGGGGTCGAATCCCACACGGGACAAAAATTTGTGTGTCATAAATAGTTGTCTCGGGTCTGGGTGTTCTTTTTGTCCGTTGTTTAAATGTTTGTGAGGCCCCCCGCGACACAGGAATATTCCTAACTAGCAACCCGCTCCGGCTTCGCACGGCAGGCCTATGCCACTCGATGTACTTACGTGCGCTAATCAACTACCGGCCGCATGGCCGCTGGCGACCCTTATACGCAGTCGCGCAGTGGGTTGCCGACAGCTGTACCGCTCGCGCACGCTTTTATTTTTGAATTTTTACGTAATTCGAAATCGTATTTTTATACCTTTATATACTTTAAATACAGAAAAATTTACATGGTTTCTGGTAGTTTATGTGCTGTACATGGATGTAGATCCAGTAAGAGAAAAAATTAACAAAATCTGTAAATTGTTTTTGTTTTTAAATATATTTTGTTCTATTTTGATGTTTTGGTTTCTGTTACAAATAAATAAGAGTTAAAACGGTTTTCACTGTCACATAGATAGTCTTTTAGATAAGGGTTTTTATGCAATTTCTTTAATATACAAATACCTACCTTATTCGAATGGTAAACCATTCGAATTATACGATTTATTTAATTAATCAACTGTTTGTTTCGAATACAAATAGTTAATTCTGTACTAAAAGTAATTAATAATGGTTTACCATTCTTATTAAATATTTATAATAGTAAAGAAAATACGTAATTTTGAAATGGTTTTAAGATTCTATTTATGGAAAAAATATATAATTAGGTAAATACTAAATACCTTATCTTTATAATTTTTAAGTAAATGATACTTTATTGATTTATATTTATAAGAATGCCATAACTACAAGAAATAAAATCTTTAGTACCTTATTTTTTTTATCCAAAAGCAAAACGCCACCGTGCTAGCTGTGCGTCCAGTCGACCAAAACTTTTCGTTTTTAGATTTTGTCGGCACTATTGTCGTCAAGAACAACGACTCATCTACTCGTGTAGTGAATTCCAAACGTTTGATTGAAAAAGAATTGGATGTAGGTACTCAACTTTAATTAAGGAGCATCAACAATATACATACGCTACATTGTTCTTTAGATTTATCACTACATCACATCTATACTAATATTATAAAGCTGAAGAGTTCGTTTGTTTGGTTGAAGCGCTAATCTCAGGAACTGCTGGTTTGAATTGAAAAATTCTTAAAATTTTGTGTTGGATGGACTATCCATTTATAGAGGAAGGCTATAGGCTATATAGCATCACGCTACGACAAATTCTTTAAGTTTCTTTTCTCGAATAGTTTATTGATGTTTCTCGTTAGAGTTTCAGTTAAGCAAGGTCGCGGGGCTTCGGCAATAAGTTTTTCGGAGAAGCGATTTGTTGTTAAGTGTTTCGTAATAGTAACCTTACGGGGACGTGGTATTAGGTGTTACACTTTTCTAAGTCAGGTAACACACCCGATTTTTTGTGTAATAAAACTTTACTTAATTAACATAGCCTTTTTTATAAAAATATAGATATTTAATATTACATAAAAAGACTGTTGCTGAAGTGAGTTCAGGGTTACCATCCTGAACTCACTACGGCAACAGGCAACGCAACCATGCGTTATTGCAAGGCAATAATAATCGTGTTTTAAGAACACTAAAGATCATTTTCGCATGCATGGGTCGGCGCTCGGAAAGAGTAGGTAATTAAAACGGTAGATATGGACGTTTTTGTAGGGAGTGATTTATCTGTTACGTAGTAACTACTTAGTAATCAATCTGTGGCACGGGTAGCAAGGGCATAATTGGTTTTTCCGACATCTTTAACAATCGTCGTCATATTTCAGCAAGAATTTTATACAAAAAAATTACAAATTATACATTTGAACCTTCCTCATAAATCACTCTGGCTATTGGTGAAAACCGCATCAAAATCCGTTCAGTAGTTTTTTAGTTAATCGCGAACAGACAGACGTCAGAGGACTTTGTTTTATAATGTATATATATGTAGTGATGCGGGAGTTGTCTTTGAATATACGAAATAAAGCTTTCTAATGAATTTTTGAATAGACCTCTTATAAACCTCTTCTGTTTACTTTTGTTGTCTTCTGTTGACTTCAATGTGCATAAATCGTTGTAAAGTCAAATATGCTGTATTTATCCTTTGATTTTATATAGCTCTCATAACAATTTCAGAAAAACCTGTTTTGTTCAATAAATAGACTTTCACCCCAATGTGTATATTATATTGACTTGGCAGGAGCACCACCTTGCGCCCAGATACGTTGTACATATTTTATTTCTAACACATTTATTTACATATCTAATGTGTTTTGATCACCACTCTTGTCAGTACCGTGTTGTAATAAAAGAATCGGATCGGATGGCATGTTATCTTCCTTACTCGCTTACTACTGAATTTAGAATTAGGTCACAGGATTGAAAAAACTTCGAAAGTTGGACTTAACTTTCTCTCTTTGCAGGTATCGTGGATCAGGAAACGGGATCTCCATATATTAACTGCCGGAATTCTTACTTATACATCTGATCAAAGATTTCAGGTAAGATCATTTGGATATTTCAATGTTTTTTAATATATTTTTTGTATCTGCTTTTTAATCAACATGATTGCAAAATAAACAAACATAATAATATATTATCTCTATGTATCTAGTCTATTATATCTATCTCACCACCTAACTTTACCACGTTTCGAATCGATATTAACAACGCGACAAAATTTTCATCCCCATCACCTGGATAATTGGCAATCCACCACTGTGCGGTTTTGAAGATTTTTTTTGCCTCGCACAACCAATCTTTGGAACAAATTGTCGCCTGCGGTATTTCCGGACCGATACGACCTTCAAACCTTCAAGAAAAGAGCGTACTCCTATCTCAAAGGCCGGCAACGCACTTGTGACTCTTGACATGCAGGTGTCCATGGGCGACGGTAGTCACTTACCACTGCTCTGCACTGCTCGTTTGTCCCCCATTATATAAAAAAAAAAACAAAATTAATCTCGTCAGATTGTTAGCTTTTTTGGAGAACATTGTTTACAATTGCTTGCAATAAGACGCGTATCTTACCCGTTCGTTCGTTATTCCTCGTTGAACAAAAAAAGAGCAGTGACAAATAACACTTTCTTAAGTATATTATCATTAAATTATTACTTATAAATAAGGTCAATTTACAAAAGAGCACTAAAATTTTAACACAAGATTTACTTAACGATCAACGATCAATTATTGTTTGACGTAATAACACGATAAATATTCGTGGGATATTTCTTTTGACAAATTGGAAAACTAATGTTTTATACATTTAATAGTTCAACAACGTCGATAACTTTCTATTTAATAGATACTGATATACTGATGTTTGTTCGTCTATCCTATGGAATATTACTAGGTAGACATGAAAACAACCACTCACCATAATTGTCAACATAAACCTTTTACGTTCAGAAGTAGATGGCAAAGTTTAGTACTTTCAAAAATACAGTAAGTACTAAAGTATTTATCAGGAGTGTAAAATAACTCCAAATCAAAGCGGCTCCAATATACACTTACAGCGAATATATTACAGACATACGTACAGTATACTATATAATATGTGCGACATAGGCCATTAATACATTAAAAAAATAAAAAATAGATTTTTATTTTTTTAAAAGCCTTTTATTTCATGCATTATAAAATTATTTAAAAATTTACAATTATTTATATTTATGTACTTATAATTCTTTAGATATTTCTCATTTAGTTATAGTCATGTATATATTTTTTTTATTATATGTAGTTAGAATTATATTTTATTTGTATTGTAATAGAAAAGAGAAAATAATTAACAATTTATACATTGTTCTGAAAGATATACTAAATTAAGTTGCATGCATTAACCCTCTTCAGGTGAAGGCCTCCTCCAAAAATTTCCACTTTTCTATGTCTAGCAGTTTTTTTCCAGTGTGATCCCGCTACCTTCTTTATATCATCTTCCCATCGTGTGTGTGGTTTACCTGTGCGTCTTTTACCTTGAGGGCCACTAGACAAGGTTACGGTGGTTATCCATCTATCGTCCTCTAATTATTAATAGCATTAATACATAAGACCGCTTATTTCGCCCTTTTTTTGAAGTGAAAACTTCTTTAGGCACGTTTGTGCCCTTTTGCTATGGGGAAAAAGAACTGAACTCGTGACCGTCACGCTAATAAAATACATGTATAGATCCACTGGAGGGCGCTAATCTAAACTCTGTGTGTATGAGTTCTGTCAACTCCTTATTAATTAACGTCACCAACCTGCTAATGTGACGTTTTAAGTTCGGCATTTCGTTAAACAAAACGTTTTCACTTCTGTCGGCAGTCCCATGACTGCCTTTTTTTTTTAATAAAAAAAATTACTGTTATTTTAACTAGTACTTATTGTATACTCGTCAAAATAAACCTATCCCATAACAGTTCCCTTTAACTAGAATATTCTTTTATTACTTTCATGTTTTATTTTGTAACCGTTTAAATATATTAATACCACGATTCAATATCCTAACTCTATCAATTTTCTTTTCGGAAATACAATTTATGTCGTACACACTAACCAATTCTATTTCTTACAGGTGATTAGGCCAGAGAAATCAGAAAATTGGACGCTACAAATAAAATTCCCACAGGAAAGAGACGCTGGTATTTACGAATGCCAAGTCAATACAGAACCAAAGATGTCTCTTGCTTTTCAACTGAATGTAGTCGGTAAGTCCAATTATATAGTAATTAATTTAATTTCTGTTTATTCTGTAGTTGAATGTGACGACGAACGATAATGGTGCCGATTCTATTGCACACTCTCTAAACTAAAACCTGACTTAATTTCTTCATATGAAATCAACCTTGTGTTTTTCGCAATAAGGTCTATTTGTTACTGGCATCTATTTCTCAGCGCCATTAAATTTCATTAAAACCTGTCAACGTATACTCAACTTTATTTCCGAGCAGCGAGAGTCCCCATTTATTGAAATGCCGTATAAAAACTTGTTCAAAACGACCTAAGATGACGTTATTTTAATCGACACTTACAAAGACGCTTACTAAAAACACAGAGCAAAAGAGATGGCATGCAACAGATAGCGGCTCTCGCTACGTGGTATTAAAGTTTATTTAAGCGAATCAGACTTTAGTCGACAAATAAATTGCTTATTTGGATAGCGACATATGTTACCTACTTGTTTCAATTTGAAATAAGACCTTGTTTCGAAGTGTACAAGGTTAACATCTTATATGAAGAAAATTTTGTGAATTTTCATTTAGCGAGTGAAGTAACAGAATTGGGACCAATGTCGATAATTATTGGTGAAGTTATGGGGTATTCGGTTAGTAGATTGAATGTTTGAGAAAAGTTTTGCTTGTATATACTTAAATATAATATACAAATGTTGAGTAATTTATTAGTTCAAAGATCAACCTTAATAATATAAAAAAACAAATACTTTATTGTCTACATGTGTTTTATTATATGTATTTAATCAATGTAAAAGTAATTTACCAGAAGAACACTGATTAATTATATTTTTTTTTTCTTAAAAATATACTGATAAAATAATCTACTCATTTACATGGGTTTTAATATTTATAAACTAAAATTGATATGTATACTGTGCTAGTTTAAATGAAAATATTAACTAATATTGTGAATTTGAAGTTCTTTATTCTGCATACTTGAAAGACAAGTCGCCGGTAGCGTATATTGGATAAAAAAAAAGTATTTGTTTATAGGATTGATTAAAAATCCAATATTAAATTTGTGATTGTAGTCGTATTTAAGTCTATTACTTCAATTCTCTCAAAACCAATAGGTGCACTACAATTCTATCATAGACTTAATAGATATCCAACTATTTTTATGTGATTAGTTTTCTAAACATAAGCGCACTCCAAAACCCAAATAAATAAACGAAAAACATTAAAAGATTGTTACACTGAAACACAGATCAATAGTGGTTATCTACTCGCTTTTCAGACTGTCTGAGCTGCTTTTATTTCAGAACAATAGGTTCTACGCAATCCTCGATTGGAGAGTTTTTATTACTTTGAAAGTCCTTTATTTTGCTGTCAATTGTACACGTGAACTACACACGTGACATATCTAATATGTGGTTATAATAAAAAAGTGTGTGTGTACTTATGTAAGCACGTAAGAAGTTATACTTCTTTTTCGCTAGTTAAATAAAGTTTATTTAAATATCAAAATAATTAATACATACCGTCAACTAACCTAAAATTCTACAAAGGTACTCAAAGTAATATGTAAAAACCATTTTATCACTTATAATTATAGTAAATTATCTTTAAATCAATAGATTGTTAATAAATATCAGTCACCACGATATATTATTTGAAAAAAAATTATTTTTGTATTTTTATATATATTTTATTCGGACTGATACAAAACACGTTGTAGGTTGTAGGTTCAGAAGCACTTGAATAAATATCGTGAATTTGATAACTTTTGTTGAAAAAATAAAATGTTGACTAGCTAACTTCAGGGTGTCAGTTTTTCGTGACGGTGTGCGCGCGCATCGTAAAAATTTACTCTCATAATTTTTCTCTAACGAAATTTGTAAAGCTAAAAAAAATACATACTACTTAACTTCTCTCAGTAAACATTTAGTATAATGTCGTCAGCGATAATATCAAGATTAATTTTGGAAGATGTCCAACTTTAAACTTAGTAATGAGCTTTTAATGTAATGAAGAATATAAAGGCTCGACAAAATTAGTTTTATCGGATAAGTTTAAGAACTTAACCAGATTCCAAAACCAAAACTAATTCAAACCAAGCCTCTTTAATAAATAATTTCAATAAAGTGTAAAGTTAGTGAAACAGCATTAATTAACGACGCAGTCTAAGTTTTGCTGCAAACTTTGCCACTACAATACAAAGGCTAAAACTGGCGTCACTTGACATTGCAAATTTCCAAGCTTTCTGAGCACTTAATGCTTGCTTGTCTTGCCACTTGCCTCCCTTAAGCCAGTTTAATGACACAGCAAAACAAACTACCAAACTTGAATACTTACGAAGTAAATGAGTCAAATGACAAGAAATCTCCAAGACACAGTTATAATCAGTATTTACGAGTATTCTTCTGCTTCTAGCAAATGCTGTATCTGAATCATTTTGCTATTTATATTTAGGTAATGTAAAATCTAAGTACTTACTTTATATAAATGACAAGTTATTATGGACGTGCTTCGCCACATATGGGCCGGCTCAAATGGAGTGATACCACGGCCTCACAGAAAACCGGCAGTAAAGGAATGCTTGCATTGCTTTTTGCCGAGTGGGTGAGGTTACCGACAAAAAAATAACTAACACTGGTAAAAAAGAATATCTGGTTGCAGCGGCACCTACCGGGTCCAATTGTGAATCTTAACCATACAGTTATACAGTACGTCACATACACAATACACATGTTACGTTATACAGAAGGAGGAACAATACCTACGTTACACAGAAGAGTTATATACATAAAGATAATATAAAGTAACTAGGTGCCACCTTTTTTTACCAATATATAAAAGATAATTTGACGTTTTAAAAACCCGTTTACGAGAAAAACTAAATTGTATAATGTGTCCTTCGATGTCATATGCGTAAATTGAATTTTATCAACACTCTTTTAGATGTCAAAAAGTGTATGAACATTTTTACGTTACATTCTTTAGTATTTTTATGACTTAATTGGGGTCGACTAGAAAGTTTTACTTCTCGGTAACTAAGCAGTTACCGAGGTTGTTTAATAGTTATTGTTGTGGCTGCACCTTCCGACTCCAAGAGCTAAGTGATGTTTTAATAGAATTTTCTCGAACTTTTTCTGAGTGCGGTCCCTTTAAGCCCGTGCATAATAAAATAACCCGTAGCCTAACCCAGATATTGGTTAAGATATTAGTACTAACACATTTTTTACATTAACATAATTTCTAAATACATAATAACAACCTCCAATTTTCTTCATCCTCGCTTATTAGCCGTGACTTTACAAAAACTGCTCGCATGAACCCTCTTTAACTTTTCAAATCCCTCGATAACAATGTGAAAAGAAGGCCTGAACGCAACCTTCACCAGATTTAATCTTGGCCTAATTTTTCCTTCATCGTTTTAAGAGCCGTTTTTTTTTCTACTGTATACGTGCTGTATCACGGTTTGAAGGTACTTGATAGGCTCTTCTCTCTTTAATATCTTAACAGACAACATCTTTTGTGGAATTAAGACGATAAAACAGAAAATGAGTTTTTGTTCTCTCCCTATTGCACAACACACTTATATATTCATAGAATTATTATTGTTATGTAGAACATTTGTGTTTTTCGTACTAAAACGCATTTAATTTTTAAATATTGTTTTAGTATAGATATTTTTATATTTAAGGATGAGAAGTAAATGTTCTAGGTAATTCGTCGGTAATTGTTAACTAAGAAATTTAACACATAACTTACTTCACTATATATTATAAAACACAGTTCCCCGCTGCGTCTGTCTGTTCACGATAAACTGAAAAACTACTGAACGGATTTTCATGCGGTTTTCACTAATAGACAGAGTGATTCATGAGGAGGGGTTAGGTGTATAATTTTTTAAGATTTTGTGTAAATTGATTGAAATATGTTGATGATAGTTTAAGATGTCTCTGCTACCCATGTGAAGCCGGGGCGGGTTGCTAGTAATATAATATTTTTTTAATTCTATTCGCTAGGCAAAAATTTTGATGCTGTTAACAAAATAGTAAGTTCTCACAAATTTCGTTATACTTCTTAAACACAACACTTGAGGTTTTGTGTAACAGTTTGATCTTTTCTATCAGGAAGGTTATATTCAGCCAAAATTTAATTTTAATTCTCTTTTTTCCTTAGACTTAATATCCAATAATCTAAAACTAATAAACACAATTAGTTTTTAGCTGGGATTTTCTAATCATAAAAATGCGTTTTCTAATAATTTTATTCTGTGTAACAGTATCCGAGTCCATTCTAAATTTATATATATAAAAAATTGGTGCCACATTATTTGTTTGCAATAAACTCCTAAATTAATGAACCGACTTTAATGAAATTTCGCACTGTGTGTACAGTTAAGTCCAACTTGAGCGATAGGATGGTTTTTTTTTTTTATTGCAAATTCTTTAGCCACAGTAGTGCGTGGCCGGGTAGCTAGTATTATATATATATATATATATACATATTTAAAATAGTGAAAATATTGTCTCCATATTTCTAGTACCATCTAACGAAACAAATCAAATTACCATTTTACTGTTCGTAGGGTCCCTCAATGTTTACTGGAAGAATATCACGGTATCTAGGCGTCTTAATTTCTAATCGATGATGTAATTTTCAACGTGAGATGTTTAGATGCCGTATTTGCTAAAACATGCCAATAACTGACTATTTTTTTTTTCAACAGAAGCGAAAGCTCACATTTTGGGCCCCTTAGACCTGTATGTGAAGACTGGTAGCTCGTTGTCACTGACGTGTATTCTAAGCCAGGGGCCGCATGACTTAGGCACCATATTTTGGTATAAAGGTAAGTAAAGTACAATGCCTCACATTTGGAAGTACTGTTTCCTAGCACAATCATGAATGTAGTTCTTTATACAGTAAAAAGTTCTTAGCTCTTTTGCTCAAAAAAAGATCTTAGGAATTGCCATGCAGTTGTCTAACTACATTTAAATAAGTATGTAACATATGTTATCTAACTCCATTGAAAACAGTAGAATCACGTTACTGTCAAAATTAATAAAAGAAATTGTTAAATATTCATAGAACAATATATATATTTTGTTCTAGGACCAAATATAATAGAGTATAAGGAACTAGAAGATGACAACACGCTGGTCGATGAACCGCGGCTGAGATTGAAGACGGAGTGGACGGAGCAGCTGACGTCACGACTGACTATAGACAAGCTGCTGCCGGGTGACAGCGGGAACTATAGCTGCGTACCAACTATGGCTGAAGCCTCGTCTGTAAATGTGCATGTCATCAATGGTAAGAATTATATAAATAATTAACTTTTATTCAAAATAAATTCATAGTAATTTTACCTATCAGTATGTTAGATGATAAATCCAACAAGTAAGGGTATAATTAATCATTTGAGTTTTTTAAATAAATCCTTAAAATATTAAAGACTAACAATGAAAGATGTACGTTTGGGATACGTGTCCTTCCATTTCTTTTGTTTTCTACAAAGGCAAAGTAACACTGTAGCGTGCAAACAAACTGTACAGCAGAACTTTTAATAAAAATAGTTTCACCAAACTCAGTTTCAAATGATGTATTTGCATATGAACAGAAATTCTTCTGCTTATAGCTAACCTAATTTGAATTCTTGGAATTGTTTGAAAGTAGTAACGAGTTCATGGCTTTTTTCTGATGTAATTGGTTATGATAAAATCTGAAGATTTGCGAAACTTTTCTCTTCAAAATTCTTAACTTTCCTCACTTTCAAACTAAATATTCAAATCCGGTAATTAAGTTAGTGAAGTACTTTGATAACAAAGTGTAATACTATTTTTATATTTGTCAGGAGAACATCCGGCAGCGATGCAACATGGGAACGCAAACACTGCATCGCCGTGTGCCCTGTCGGTCAATCTTCTCATCTCTTTGTATTGCACTCTTGCTACTTTATATACCAGCACAGTGGATGGATTTAGATGAAAATTACAAATTGCAAGATGAAGCCACACTCTCCATGTTGGCTCTTGTAAAAAATGGTATTATTAGCTTTTGTTTAGGGATAATTGCAGACCTGAATTTTGTATTTGACACTTGACTACCGAATTGAAGTACATTTAGCTGTTGGTTTAAAACAGAAACAGAAGGTAACTATTTGGTAAAATTTGACACTATTCACGACTTAAAACAAAAATCTTAATGCTACCTATAAACTTAGTATACTTTACGCTATACTAAGTTTATAATGCTACCTGATTATAAATTGATGAGTAGACTTCTTGTGAAATAAATATTACAAGGTCTACATTTTTATGCACTCAAATTAAACCCGTATCGTCTATAATGTACCTAAAATGTGTTTGTGTGACGGTCCAATAAATTTTAAATGAAAGGATTTTAAAGCGTCCATTAATTCGTGAGTTGTAAAAGATGATCAAATATTCAAGCGACAAGATTCCCATCTCTTGAATTTCCGAACTGGTTATTTGTATTTAGAATATTTTTTTAGATTATCAAATTAAGTTATTTCAAATTAGCGTCCTAATTATTTTCTACCAATGCCAAACGTGGCAAATCTCACTATAACTACCTAATAATGATAATGGGTAAGAAATCTGTTGTCTTCTTAAAATAACCAGAGTTATCGTCAAAATTTACGTAAAGTTCATAATGTTAAAGCTAGTCATAAAAATCGCTACAAAGAAAACTAAATAAAAAAAGATTGTTTAAATGCTCCCAATAGTTATCATCGTACAAAAAATACAGTAAAACAAATACAAATACATTATTCATGAACGTAATTTAATCCACAAGACAACCTTTATACTTATAAGCACTAGAATAAGTTATGAATAACGTAATAATATATTACAGTTGATTTCTGTCTTGCCGGGATAAAAATATGTAGGTATAGTTTCTGTGTAAAAAAAAAACATATTTTAGGTATAATATTTTGTTTTTAAGGCAATAATATTTAGTAGCAGCCTATATTTTCATCGTGTTTGTATGTGTATAAGTACATCAAGAGCTGTCAGCTCTATATATAATGAATTACCTTTTAGCGAATATTATGTCATGCTTTGTAACGAATCGGAAATATTAAATGTACAGTACAGATTATTTTTAAAACCACCAATGAGATGGGTTTATAACTCTAGATGGATCCTGTTGAACCCTACCGCTCTGATCAATTAAGCATAACTTAAAACAAATTAACCAAAAGTTTTTATAAGTAAATATTTAAAGTATTTCTGTGGCACAGACTGTCGTTGAAGTTAGTTTGCCTGAGTTTGTAAATGCGCACTATATACGGCAATAAGCTTACCACTTATTACTTGAGAACTTAACAAAGCACAGAGTGTTACGTACCCCAACCGCGAAAAAATGGTTTGATATTAATTTATTTAAAATTTCGAAGATCACATTGGAATCTGTATTGATTTTTGCTTAGTTTAGGAAAAGCTAAAAGAATATTAGAGTATCGTCTAAGTTCTTTTCTTTTCCTCTTTTTCTTATGAGAGTTTCAAAGCTCTTATAAGTCTCAAAGCCTTAAATATTCCTGATTTCAAAACGATCAAATATTTACTTATTTTTATAAATTTTTGGTATTTTTATTTTAGTTTGAAATATTACATTTCACCATGCTTATGCTTACAGTAATCTTATATAAATTATTATATTAAGTACACAATTTCAAAAAATGTATAATGAGTAGTTTGCACAGATTGAAGTAAATTTCGATACTTACATTTGTTTACACCTCTGTACAAAACGATGAATAAACTTTTAGAAACTGTACCTATATTAAAATGGCCTTCTAATTTCGGCAAAACGTAAATGTAAATAAACTTAATAAAATTTTAGGTAGGCATACTATTGAACGGATGTTGGTATCATTTATAAGTGATAGCGATTCTATTATAAGGATAAAATTTTCACCTTTTATTCTTTAATGTATTTTTAGTTACCTTTATCGGCTACAGTAACGTATGTGTTAAAGAATTAAAAACGGCAAAACTTCGAGCCGGTCCATACGTGCCGAAGCATGGCTCTTCCACGATATAGGTTATATACGATTACGCTGCCACTATACCGTCTTATTTTTCTATAGAGAAGTAGATCAATGGTCGCTGAAGTTCTAATAGCCATGGTATTTATAAACATCGGTGATGGATAAAAGTAAGATGTTTTTCCATTTGGTTTTTCTCTTATACCTTAGACAAGAAATGTCAGTCCTTCTTACATTCTCTTAGTAGATATTTTTGACAATTTGATTTGAGTTTACGAGATTATATTTTAGCAATTTCAATTGTACCCTGCACAACAATTGCACGGGTTTTAATAAAAAAGTAAAATAAGACTTTCGGGCTTTTAACAAACGTGTATGTTGAAATTTCTTAAGATGCTTTTGTGGTTTCTTCTGGGAAATGTTTTATATATATTAATTTTGGACTGTAAGTTGTTTAGTTTATAATCAGGCTATTAAAAATAAACTAATGTTTGTTTTCTTTTAACGATTGTCTAATGTACTTTTTGTTATTGTCAGTTATTGTTATTTAAAAAAACTCTATTAAAAATACTGTAACAATAATATTATAATAGATGTTATTAATTGTTATAATAGAATGATTCATATTGATATTTGAAAACTAAATTAATGTTATTTTTTGTACCTAAATATAGAAAAAAGAAATAATATTAATACCACTTCTTAAGTACACGATTCAGAATTATAATAGCACGGAAATAATTATTATTTTCAATGTTACTTCGTAGTTGTTTTCTCGAATGTTTGATAGGTTTGAAATGTGTATAAATAAATTGTAAATAACAATTTGTAAATATTAATAATTATGAAATTAATTATAATTTCAATTTGTAATTTTTGATTTAATTTTTGAATACTATGCAATAATGTTAGAAGATATTTGTAAAAAAAAATAAAATGTTTCGTGTAAATTAAGATTGTTTTACGAAAAAAATCCTTGCAGATTGTAGATACTGATAAAATAAAGTAAATATGTAACTAACGGTAAGACAAACTTGGACAAATAAAGATAGTAACACTGAGATAACCGTGTTTTTTTTTTTTAGATTTTTTTTTTATCGTGTGGAAACCCCCACGGGTTATCACCTCACCGAGGGTGAAGTGCTTTATTCAGCTGACATTACTTCTATTGATTAGTTTAATCGCATGGGAAATAATTTTTGATATGGTGTGACCCGAGGTATCTACCATGTTTTGCCACCGTGACTCGATGGTACGAATGATACTACCGTCATCCGCAAAACTTTTTAACTTATGTTGATTTATTAATAAGGAATACCCAGTAACATCGTACATACGGACTTATGTAAAAAATAACCCTTTCATATTATCAAAAAAATACATGCATTCAACTACCCAAATGTGTAACCGTAGGCATATGAAATTCCGTTCAAGAAGGAACTGTAATAAAACACAAACACGATATTTTAGCGAAGAATATCAGTTTCACGATAAAAAATGTTATATAAGAATAAAATCATATAATAACACGGAACTCGATAGACTGATACATAAATATGAGTATGTGAATGCTGAGAATATTCAGACGAGATGGAGCTATAAAATGTGGATATAAACTCACATTTATGATTCCTAACTATTTTAGTAGTGAATATTTTAGGTGCATGGTGAGAATTGTGAAGAACTCCGACACTTTTTATTAATTCAGTGAAAGTAGAAGCTAGAGGAGTAATGTGGAAAGTAACCTCAAAAGAAAGCATGAATTATAAAACCAGTTTAGTACATTGCTGCATTGGGTTAATTTACAGACAAACCCAGACTTATGTCAGAATCATGCTAATCACACATGAATGTCAGAACTGACATTTAGATCTATTTCCTGGTTTTCAAAGAAACATGTAGAGCCTGTGAGAGTAGTTATCAGGAAATAAAAAAAAATATATAGTGCAGATGGAGCGTCTACTTGCGAAATAATTAGAACAAAATGTGATCAAATTGTCATTACAATTAAAAGTCCAAAAGAACATGCTTCAAATAAAAAAAAAGTGATTGTGAATAATTTTTGGTAGTAACCTTAGTCAATGAGGTGTCATCAGCAATCAGCAAATTATGAATTTAAGATCGACCGACGTAGCTTACGATATTAAAAATAACATTACGTTAAGTAAATTCTACCCTTGCCCGATATTTATCCAAAAGTTGTTAGCTCCAATAGGATTTCTGATGACTCATTCACGATCTGAAATATAATCTTCATATTGTCAACCCAGCTACATCCATTTACGCTCTGATTGCCTCGTCACAGTCACTAAACAGCTAAGATTCAGCTTCAATTACCTTGACCTCATATGCTTCTTATATTTAGTGCCCATACTTACAGTCGGATATAATATATAGCCGGATAAACATATTCACTGGCTCGGTCTTATGGTTTACTCTTAGTAAAATATACATACACCATTGTTTTTGAACAGCCGTAAGTTTATTCTGCTTCATTTATGCGTATTTAATTATGTCGTGATACCAAATGCCTAAATTTATTAGGTACATTTTATTTTTACACAGAACTTTTTCACAGTAAGACTAGATGCAAAGACTTTACAAGTGATTCAAGAATTCAACAGACAAATACGATCAGACTTAATCAGAATTGTCATTTGTACTTAATAGGTGTTGTAATGTTCTATGTAATAAATCCTGTCCGAAAAGAGTTATTGGTATCTAATACTTACTGACTTCTGACTGACTTAAAAAGAAGGTTATGAAAAAGTAATTGCTAGGAATGATACCACTGCATAAAAATAGTTCATGTATTTCTCTTAGGATTCTTTTACTCGCGAAATCTATAATACGTTTTCACCCTGTTTGCCAAGAGTAAGCAATAAAGTACTTGCCGGGTTGTGATTCATACGAAATGATTCCAGCGTATTGTAGCATTTTTATAAACGCTAGAGTAGACTAACCTGTCACCGGTCTTTGCAGGTATAAGCTGTGAAGCATTTTTATGGGTCAGTATCTTCATATCAGAGCTATGTTATGCTATAATATTAATATATTTTACAAATATATACATGATAAAATGCTAATATCACTTTTTTTAATAAAGCACTTCAGAAAAAGCCATGTTAAGAACATCATTGTCGCGGCGTCGATCCAAGAAAGCTACTGAGGCTTATTAGGCTTGATTGTTATAAAACTCGTAATACCGTAATAAACTTTTTAAGCTAGCCTTCTTAATACTGGTTGCCGTGTGTATTTTTTTTTTTTTTTAAGATTACTAGTAACGTGGGTACTAGTATTCTTGTTAACCCCTCCAGCTATATATATATATATATAAGCTTAACGCTTGTGTTAGGAGTGGGTTCACGACGGTAGTGCACTGGGTGGGGTTCGAAGCCGCAACCACTTGATCGCAAGTCTGACGCCTTAGCCATTACGCCGCTTTAAACTAAGGAACCCACCCCCTCCCCATCTTAGCACCATAACAGCATCTAGGAATTTCATTCATCCGTAGATTCAAAAAATACACAATAGATTTCTTTTTAAATTTATTTACACATCTATATGTCAATTAGAATTGATTACTTTAAAATAATAGAATAATTTCGTCATCATCATTATTCAGCTTATTGCAGTCCACTGTTGGAGATAGACCTCTCACCATGTTTGCAGTCATTTAGACAATGTAATTTTTATATTATTCATTTCATATTCAATAGAGGCCTGCAATAACTGTCCTATGAAGTAATTTACCATTAAAACATTTAATTTTTGTTACACACAGAATATACAATAAAGAAAATTAATATATAAAATACTTATATGTGTGTGCAACAAAGGATCCAGCTCAGCTATCGCTGCGCTAGTGCACAGCACTGATTTTCAGCTGGCCCCTTTGGGTAGACAAAAAAGAAACATTATAAAATTACATGCTCACAATCATTATAAGCAACACAAAACAACATTGTGTAAAACCCAACCCAAATCACCAAAACTATAAAACATTACAATTACTAAACTTCAAAAACTTAAAAAAAAAGAAGAAAGACTTAAGAAACCCCTGCAATAAATTAACCATATTATTTTATTTAATTATAGCTGAACACAGGGTACCACGACAAACGGTTCTGCTACAATGTTTTTTGTATATTGAGTAGTTCTCTAACCAAGTGTTTTTTCAAAATCATTTGGTACATACTTTTGCTTAAGGGTGGTGGTAAGTCGTTGCATATTTTGGTAGCAGAATACTTAATTTCTCCTCTATATTGAGCTGTTCTGTGTGCAGGAATAACCATTTTGTTTGTTTGTCTTCTGCGAGTATTCCTCTCCTACACATCCCTTACCCATTGTAACCTATCATACAAATACTTGTATTTATTTAAAAAAACCGTTTTATGTATCAAGCATGTTACATGTATTTCCCTACGTGCTTCCATTTTTAGGGTGTTCGTATCGTTAAGATATGGTGTTATGTGAGATCGTCTGGGTATAATATAGCAAAAACGGACACAAGCATTTTGCACTCTTTGTATAGCCGTGGAAAGTACCAGCCGATATTTACACAATGAAACCCTTTAATTAATGCTCTCTCACGCTAAAATTATCCGTTCGATAACTAAAAATGGCAGCTACAATGTAACCTTGTCTTTATGTTTCTTATCCGGCGACAAAGAAACATAAACTAATATGAAATTGTAGGCGGTAATTTGCAAGTACACATAAACTCGCATCTTACCAAGACGTACGCAAGCATAGTATTTAAGCAAAAACAAAATTCCTTCCAATTGCTAGATACGAAAGAGGAAGCTCATGTAATATGTTAAGGCTGAATCCTCACCTAACTGATTACCTTCCTGAATTAAACCTTTTATATAAAATCACAAAAATTGGCTACCATCGTCACTGATACAAGAACGAACATGGCATACACGGTAGTCTCTAGTTAAAAATAGGCATGTTCATTTGCATATTAATTATATTATATTAAATATTATATTAATTGCATAAAACTATAGTTCAAATCCGTAAGAGGTAAGCGTCCTACAAATGTATAATCCAACTAATGTACTTTTAACTGGTTATAGAAATAAGTATATGTACTAAACTTTTTATTAACTGGACTCAGTCTATTTCCAAAACTGAAATTATCATTATGTACGTGTGAAATTATTATCATACACTTTGTTAGAAATTTTAAACAATTAGAAACTATTAAACATTTTAAGCATTGTACACTCATGAGTCTCATGACCTTGTATATGATTATGAATAATAAGGTGAAATAGAAGAACTATTTGTTGAATTGAATTTTGCTGATATACACTTGTAACTAAATTTATTTTAATATGTGTGTTAAGGTTGTGTGAACTTAGAGCACGGTCAACATCAAGGCCTATCAGTTTCGCGTTTTCAAAACCTAAATGATCTTTTTAGGCCTGATCTTTATCTCTCTGCAAAACATAAAAAAGAAATATCAGAGAATAGAGTAAGACTATAAAGAGCGTCATAATACAGGTTACACACCACACCACCACCATATTTATTTTTTTAAAGTGATATTTAAAAAGTTTTCAGAACTGACTTTTTTACCACTAAAAACATAACAACCATATACTTACATGACTGTGGCTGTGCTGCCAAACGTTCCCAGCGAGATGATCTCTTCATATGTCGCTTTTGGACGTCCTTGTACCGGAGGAGGGGACCGCCATGATTCCGCTTGCCCCAGTTCAGAGTAGAAGATGCGCTTCGCATTTCTTTCCTCTGCCATACGAGAACCGTGACCGCACCACCTAAGCTGTCGACGCATTAAATAGGCCTCAATGCCACCAACATTGGCTCGTCGCAGAACTTCAGTGTTTCTGACCAGACCATCTGATCTTCATGATGGTACGGAGGCATTTAAGGTGAAAGCGATCCAGAGTGCGAATGTGTCAAAGTGTCTCAAAGGAGTATAGGAGGTTTGGCAGCACAATTGCCATATACACCGATATCTTAGTCGCCAGTTTAAGGTCATGCGAGCAGAAGACCTTGGAGCGTAGCTTACCGAATGCCGCAGCTGCAGCACACACCCTACTATTGATCTCAGCATCAAAGTCACACTTGGATGTTACAGTGTTCCCCAGATAGCGAAATTTTTCCACCTGCTTCAGCACATCCTCACCAAATTTTATGGTCAGTGTCTCATGAGTTGATGACACAAACTGACTATTGCCCCAGAGTCCAAGTCCTCTAACTTAATTAAAATCCCTTTAACCTAAATGAAATTGAGAATAAACCAAAATTTTAATCACATAAAGCACAGCAAAATATTCAAAGTACATTACGAATGCAACAGTCAGCCATATAGTAAATTAATTCAACAAAATATTGTACATAGTGAATGACGTACAGTGTATAGCTACACAAATTTCGGTTATTGCATCTGTATCATACATTTTACATAAGGTCGACGAAATGCAATTATTTTCGCTCGTTTTGTTTTGCATGATGACGTTACAATTGGTTCTGATGAATTTTAGAGTATAAAAAACGGTGTTTTTTTTATGCCTATTTTACTTGTACGATATTAAAAATAAACTTCCCGTCTACCTATTTTTTAAAATGATCATTAGCTACGCCTATAGGGACAGAGGTATTTCTCAATAGCTTTATCGAAACCTTAAAAGATAAGAGCCCCTACGTCTTCAACATTATTTCGGTGATTGTACCTTCAAGTTGAAGCAAAGACATAGAAAACAAATAAAAACAAAATTCTGAGAAGAATAGGATAGAATATTCTTTATTGTATTCCATATACGTCACTGCTTATGTACATTACATTGAAGACTACCATATTACATGATCTAACTTCAATGATAAGGTGAAAAAAAATTAATGAAAGTAACAACTGGTTAGTGTCTAACAATCGATTTCAAGATAACCTTGAGAAGGGTGAGAATCGGCTAACGCTTAGCTATTACAAAATAAGAACGTGAACGCCTGAAGCAAATAATTTACCAGCTGACAACAAGTCGTATTTTTTCTAAATTTCACAAAAAGTTATATGCATACTCGAATTTTCTAAACAAAAAAGTTATACACATCCTTCTTTAAAAATGTTATTGTGTTATGTACACAGTTACATAATGGTTTATCTAGAAATAAAGTTTATAAAACAAGTATTTGGCAGTGTTAAACATTTAGATTACATATTGCTAGTGACCACTAGTAATATATAACCTGGGAGAGCCATGCTTCGGCACGAATGGGCCGGCTCCACTCCGCTCGATACCACGGCCTAACAGGAAACCGGCAGTGAAACAATGATTGCATTTCATTTCACATTCATCAAACAATCATTGTTACCGGAGGTCTCCCGTCTTCCTGCTCTTCCCCCCTCTCCCCCTCTTCAACTAATCACACCTTAAAGGGCGGCAACGCACTTGTGACTCTTGAGTTACAGGTGCCCATGGGCGGCGGCCGGGTACGGCCACGCATTGCTGTGGATAGGTAATTTGCAAAAAAAAACTATTCTAACTCTCAAGTTGGACTAAAGTGCACACATTGTGCAAAATTTCATTAAAATTGGTTCATTAGTTTCAGAGTTCATAGCTAACAAACAAAGTGATACGTAATTTTAATTTACTAGATAGATTCCGAAGTACTTTTACCGATGATTCAATACTATTATTTTAAAGGTTATGTATCGATCTCAACCTTTGGACGACGTCGGCCAGTTTAATACCGACATAATTACCACTTCGTGCGTGATGTGGCTTGAGGAGTTTTAGAAAAATAAAACGGAAAATGACCAACAAAAACCTACTCCTATGGCTCTTATTAATAGTATGGGAGTTATTATAAAGAAGAAAAACATGAGTAGTGTTATCGTCTATAATTATTTTCTCCGTCGAATCGACATCCTAGTATTGTGTTTCAACTTCTTAATGATCAGCCACGAGCTATCATACATTTTGTTCCTTCAGGTACCATTATCAGATACATCTATTGTTACTACTATCATACCACTTTTAATATATGTCTATAATGACTCTACTTTTATAAAAAAATACTACTACCAATGAACTACTTCCGACATTTGATGTGAAGCGCTCCACGCTCTTTTAAATAAAATAAATTATTTCGTTTTTAACTTGATTATTATTTTATATTTTTGATTGATGTTGATGTTCTTGTAATATAAAATCAATCAATATTCCCATAAATCCTATGGGTTCCATGTGCCTTAACTATAAATAATGATAGTCATTTCGTGTTATTCTGGTGATACTGGCCAAGATATTAGACCAAAGTAATAACATTATTTTATTGTTGTCCTTGATACGTCTTGCAAATTCTCGAGCGTCTTGAATTTAGTGAAAATAATGTTCAATGATTCCGTTACATATGTAGATAACTAGATAGAAAGATAGATACGTCTATCTAATATAACTCGTGTAAAAATAACATAATTAAAAACAATTTGAAAACGTATAGTTTGTATACAATTCTTAGTTAAGTACAAATGAGTACCAGAACTCGAACTAACTGAAGAATTTCACAGATTAAGGGCCATCCTAATGACGCTTAGGACTAGGATGGTCTTCATGTTTTTCGGCAATTTAGGAATTTATACCTAGCGAATGTAATTAGAATTGAGCTTCAGATTCGAACGTTTGGTACAATGCGAGTACCTACTTATTACATATGCATTAAACATGTCCTCGATTGCGTCGATCTATTTAGAATGGGATTTTCTCGTTTCGTAATGTATAAGCGTGTAAATGTACATATTTTTATATTATACGACGGGTCACCTGATGGTGAGCGACTATCGTATGGGCCATGGGCACCTGCAACTCAAGAGTCACAAGTGCGTTGCTGGTCTTTAAGGTGGGGGAACGGAAAGGGGAGGAAAGGGGGAACAGGAAGAGTGCGAGTAGGGGGAGAAGAGGGGGAGAGGGAAGGGTTGGGGCCGCCGGTAACCTCAGTCACTCGGCGAAAAGCATGGAATAAAGGTATATAAATGTACAGAAATAATGAAATATACTGCTGTCTGCTGATGACAACTATCAGCGTATACAATATTTCTATTATAAATCCAACGCTACCGGCGTTTTATAAATATCGGTGCGCTAAATCATTAAAGTGATAATAATAAATAAAAAAAATAAAAAATAACAATATAATATTTCATAAAAAGGAGCTGTAGTACAATACATTAGGTAACTTATAATAATAACAACAAACACTTAAATAAAAACTACACTTATCGGTTATAGTACTGTCCTCTTAAATGGCTACAGAGTAGCCTGTAGTAAAGAGAAACAGTGCCACCTCCTTGGAGATTGAAAATACAACATCATCATCCATGTGAGTACTAAGTATTCCTTAATTTTCATTTCTATTATTTGATTTTTGTATTGTACCGTGTAATTGTTTTTTGAATTTAATTATGAGTGTAAAGTAAGAGTTAAAGTAAATATCTTAACATTTATTTTTGTTGTGATAATACGAACATAGCTATGTGATATACATACAGTTAAGGCTTGGCTAAACAGGCGAGAGGCAAACTGTGAACTCACTCAATAATACCGTCATAAAGCCTCTACTGGAACAAGCATTAAGCTTAATTGCGGAGAGGTCAACATCTTTCCAAGTTACTGCGTTTTATGTAAACTAATTTACTAGGTTTTGCTTAATTAAAAAATAAGGCGAAATTATTAAAAAACCAAACATGTTAGTCAAAGGTCTATAGGAAGTTGACCTTTAATAAAAAAAAATACTTGTGAGTTTAAAAGTGGGATATTATTCTGAAACTTTGAAGTTCATCAAATAGTTCGGACACCTATAAATAGTACTACTTTCATTATTAGAATCATTAATAATCCCTTTTCCATTTTAATAAATGAAATAGAAATACTGCGGAATAAATAAATATCCTTTACCAAACAATGAAACCTTGAGTGCTATATTCAACTTCCTATAACACCTTTCATATTAAAATACATAAAAAGCCATTCGACATTTTAATTCTACCAGTTTCTTGGTGAATGCGCAAGGGTCGCGCAAATGCTGAAAAAAAAATTTTAATATTGACAAAACGTCTTTTATACCACACCAATTTGGAAAAGTAATTTTTCCCTTTTGAAATATGCCTTTGTACGACCGCTATTGTGAGATTGGTCCTCATTCTTATATTGAATAAGTGTGGGTATTATAAGATCCAAATATTCAAATGTTTTATTATAACAAATATTTGAGGTGACAATGCTCGTTTTGGGTACTTTTAATATTTTAGATTTCATTTGTCCAAAAGTGACTTTTTTTTATTTATTTCTTTATTTCTCTTTATTATACACCTTTAAGTAATAAATAGTGCAAAACAAGTTACAAATGTTAAGGTATAACAATTGGCAGTCTATCACACATGGCGATTTCTTCCAGACAACCTTTGTACGGATATTGTCAAATGTAGTTGAGGGTAGTCTGTGGTGTACTAATATAAGGTTGGGTTAAGCTATTATATACTTAATACTATAATTACCTAAATTAACTTACATATAATATATTAATATTCATATTTCTTATACATACACTAATATATATATATAATAATATAATTAAAAAGTATTTATAATGACAAATACTAATCCTTTACTCGTTTTTTGAATGAGAGCAAGGTTTTGGCTTGTCGAATTGTTACAAACCAGTTATTCCATAATCTGACCGCTTGCACCGAAAAAGACTTGTCTGTAAACTGTGTGGAATGCCTCGGCATTTTCAGCTTTAACTTCTCTGATGGTCTCAGGTCCCTGCAATGTGTGTTGTGTAAGAACTCAAAATGTTTTTTAAGATAATAGGGAGTGTGAGGATGGAACAGAGTACTGTACAAAAGATAAATAATATGAACATTCCGGCGAAGGCGTATAGATAGCCACTTGAGCTTAGAACGATACTCTGAGACATGATCATATTTGCGTAATCCAAATATGAATCTAATGCAGACGTTTTGGAGCCACTTAAGTTTGTTCAGTTGGTGTTCGGTGAGATCGAGATAGCTTATATCACCATAGTCAAGGATAGGAAGAAGAAGAGATTGTGCAAGCGCAATTTTCGTGTTAGTAGGAAGAAAATTCCGAAGCCTTTGCAGAGATCTCGCTGTTGCAAATAATTTCTCCGATTTGAGGGCGCCAGGATAAGCACTCCTCCATAAAGATTCCTAAGTTTTTAACCTTCTTACTATATGGAATAACCGATACGTTGCAGTTAATAGCTAGCATTTGCTGAAGGTTTATTCTGCCGTTCAGCCTAGGACTACCCACTACAATGACCTGTGTTTTTGACGAATTTAAATTTAGTCCATAATCCTTACTCCAGGTACATATTTGCATTAAATCTTTGTTGCTGACATCAACTGCTAATGTGATATTATCAGGATTAGCTTTTGAGTATATTTGGAGATCATCTGCAAAAATATTTTATTTTAGATAAATAGATAGATAGTACTCTTTATTGTGCACCAAACACATGATATATATACCTATAAAAAAACAACTTTAAACATAAAATGCACAATGGGCGGCCTTATCACAACAAGCAATATCTTCCTATGTAATGTATAAAATATGTACCTACTACTAGTATAGGTATGCTCACATACATATTTACACAAACATTTATACATACAACTACATACGTATACACACATACATACATATACACATACACAAATACATATATATATATACACATACACCTAAATACATACATTATAATTCTGCATGGTATTAGATTATATATAGATTATTTTATTTTAGATGAAGAAAATTCAAAAAACAAATAAATTAAACAAAAAAGTGTAAAATCGTAACCAAAGTTAAAAAGATTAAGTGTAACAACACAAGTTGGTGACAGGTCAAGTGGCTTTTGGGCTAATACCGATGTGAGTAAATCAAATAAATGCTTAATTTACGTTTTTAATGTAATTGAAAAGATCAGTCTTAACAGGCTGAAGTATTAATTAATTTTAATCGAATCTTACTATGTGTTACACTTTTTTAAACCACGTCAGTGTGCCGTGTAGAAAGAACAAGTCAGATAGACAAAAGTCATTATCAATTTCCCTGAAATTGCCAAAGGATTGGCGTAAACAATAGTTGATGAGGTGCATTTTAGTGACAATTTCAACAACGCCTAATTGTGGCAGTTCGATATCCAGGGCAAAAAAATTAGTTTGTTTGTGTTTGTTAATAAAAGGTTGGAGTACGGTCCATGCTATATACTGCTAAAGACCACGAAAGGCACAAATTAAAACTTTGTTATGCACTTTTTACAGAAGCAAAAAGAATATCGAGTTGATATTTTTATATCAATTACTAAAATCTACATAGATTTAGATGCGTACAAAAGGCGAACAAAATATTGTTTTGAAACTCCGAAATTATATACAATGAATAGTTTTAACTATAATAAACAGAGAGTATACATCTAATTATACAGGTTTAATCTTAGCTTCACTTCAAAGGATCAAACATTTGATTATATTACAGTTGTATTTGAATATAAATTTGTTTCGTAAATTAGTTCGATTTTGGTTCCACTACTAAAGCAGTTTGACATTTTAGAGCAGGTGTAACGTAATTATTTACTTATTATCAACAATATATAGCTAGAAAGTAAATCCATAAATCATTTATTTGGTAATACACGTTTTGATAGGATATATGTTAAGGGCGGCACACAATAAATTACTATTGGCTTTAAAACATACATTGCTGTAGCCCAACTCAGCTAGGACAAAAACATTAAAAAAGTTACAAAAGTAAGAAGACTCTTTCTTATACTTGCGTTAAGGGATAATAGATGTTTTTTTTTTATATTTGTTGCTTGCATGACTAGTACTGCCTCTTACTTCAGGACTGGTTGACAACAAGTTGAGTACCGGTAAAAGGGACCTTTAAATAGAATTTCTGTTCATTTGTTGGTAGGTAGTATAGATGTAGCTTCACTCTGTTTTCTCTATCTCCTGTATAATGGGAAGTGCGCGGGTACTTAGAAGCCCGGTATACCGGCCGCATCGCCATCGTTCAACGCGACAAACTATCATCCCATCACCTGGATAATCCGCAATCCACCACGGTGCGGTTCTCCAAAAGTTCTTTTTGCCTCGCACAACCAATCTGTGGAACAAATTGTTGCCTGCGGTATTTCCGGACCAATACGACCTTCAAACCTTCAAGAAAAGGAAAAGAGGCGTACTCCCATCTCAATGGCCGGCAACGCACTTGTGACTCTTGAGTTGCAGGTGTCCATGGGCGACAGTAGTCATTTACCATCAGGTGACCCGTCTCCTCGTTTAGTAAGAAAAGTATGTTTTAATGTTTTAGTACAGATGATAAAGCACTTTGCACGGATCTAATGGTTCTGACATCGGTTTTAAGAACATTATTTCTCGTTAAAATAATTCTCACTTATATGAGAACAATACTTTAACTTCTAACTTCATGATTTCCAGATCAGTCAGTCCAATCATGCTTATTTGACCAACCAGCATCTTGACTAACTTGTCAACGAAGATTTAAAAACCGTCGTTATTTTTGTACGTGCAAATGATCGCTCTTCCTAAACTTAAGTTATTACTCCCCCAGCTCATAATTTCAGCTTAAACCCTAACGGCTCTGACTTTCTGTCGCCCAAATTAAAATCCCTTCCCAAAATAACAAATGCTTACCAAGAAATAATTGGCATTCATAATCTTTTAATTATAATAATGAGTTCTTACAAAGAGCCCTTATCTCTTGTATTAAAAATGAATGGGTTTGTAGAACATGCAATTTAACCATAGGTCATGGCTTGAGTGCAATCGCAAGCGGATAAATGTGAGGCCAATATTTAGCCTCACTTTAATAATGAAATTGTTCTGTATTTTTTTTTTGTAATTTGAACCATAAGATCTTAAATGCCGTTATTTATGTCATAATACGAGTAAAGAGGTCATCACTTTTATTTGAATTTTCATCGTCGTCGTCATCACGTCCAATGCTGGACATAGGCCCTTTCATTGTCTTCCAAGAAGACAGGCAGAAAATATAAAGATTCTAGTCCAAGTTCTCGTTTTTGTCAACCAACGCAATGAAACTTGTGTCAATGTTACAGACTTCTAGATGTTTTTAGCAGTCTGTAGTATGGACAGTTGACACAGAGTATGAGCAAAATAAATAAAGACGAACTACAATATTCAGATCTCATTTGGAAAAAAAATATTATTGGGTTTTCAAAAAGAAAACTAACCTCTGATTAATGTTACCTGAGCAAAGCAATCTGAAAATGTATCTCTCTGCGAGTCCCTTTGTCTTTAATGCGGCATGTAGTCCGGTCTCTGGACGCCCTCGGTACGGTGGACACCGTTTGGTACAGCTTAACCAGACTGAATAAAAATCATACTGTCTGGTAATGGCGGGAAGACCAGCCCGACACATTAATGAGTCAAACAAAGACGGCGCGACGAGAAAATACCTCGTACACGGTTTTCGAAATAGAAAGTAATTTGATTTCGACTAAATAAAAGGAATAGAAACAATGTGGTAGGTAGCCTAGATCTACGAGTTGCTGAAGTCATTCACAACATGTCTTCTGGTCAACTTCACAACATAACCACCTCAACATGACTTTAATATTGTTGTTCTTCTCCCAATTTTATTTGGGGTTTTCATTTTATTCTTCTATTCTGCTCTACAAAAAAAAAAATTATAAAAATCATTAATCGGATATGGTTAAAACTCAGGTCATAATATGGTAAGCAATCTAAACTCGACAGCGTTCTCGACTCGACTGCCGACATCAACTTGTTTTCAAATAAGTAAATAATCGATGTGTGTCCTTATCGTTCAATGTAATTAAGACCCTAATAGCGTTTCGCTAACGCTCGTTTACAGGTCTTGGCCTCTCTGTGATTAACATTCCGTGTAATTTATTCACAACAAAGAGTTTTTGATATCGCCAGTACAATTAAGATATCCACTTACCTGTGACTTTTTAGGAACTTTATAAAATAAGAACCCTGTTAGATAATTAAAGATGCATGCAATACTCGAGAAATCGTTTTTCAATTATAAAATGGGATATTTGTAGTCACGTTACATTTTTTTTTATTAGAAATATTATATATTATTAGTCGAATAGTTCCAAAGGAAGAGTAGACAAAAAATTATAGTTATATTTAGTATAGTATTATACAATCGCCCAACCAGTATAAAGGCACCTGGTTTTAAGCGGCAACCGATACTGACGAGAAAGATTAAAATTTCCAAATATCGCAATGTAGTGTTTTTTTTTGTGTTAGTATCTGATAGTTACACTGGGAGTAATACTTATCTCTTATCTGTATAAGTACAAGGCCTGTCATCGTAACAATGAAATACTCTGAGGATCAATCAATTAAGTCTTTGAAAGCGTTTATCCGATTTAAGCTTCTCTCGAAGCTTCCTTCCTATGGGCTTCCCTAGAAATTATGCAACTGGATCACCAGTTTTCTCGCAGAGAGAAGCATCAAGGACGTTGTCGACGGTGCATGCTCCGACTTCAAGTCTGTGAATGCTGGTGTCCCACAAGGCTGTGTGCTATCACCCACGCTGTTTCTTCTGCATATCAATGATATGCTGCAAATCAGCAGCATTCATTGCTATGCCGATGATAGTACGAGTGATGCCTTATATACCGGCCGCGCTAACATTTCTCGGGAAAACGTCACTGAGAGTCGATACAAAATTGTGTCTGAAATCGAAGCCTCCTTACAAGGAGTTTCCGATTGGGGTTGACTTAATCTAGTCAAATTTAACCCAACAAAGACACAGGTTTGCGCGTTCACCGCTAAAAAGATACCGTTTGTCGTATCACCTCGCTTTGAGAGCACTTCCCTGACTGCCACAGCCAGCATCGGAATCCTTGGCGTCGATATATCGAGCGAAGTCCAGTTCCGCGGTCACTATGAGGGTAAGGCCAAATTAGCCTCGAAGAAGCTTGGTGTGCTCAACAGATCGAGACAGTATTTCACCCCGGCCCACCACCTACAACTTTACAAGGCGCAGGTTCACCCGCATATGAAATACTGTTCTCATATCTATGCAGGAGCACCCTAGTACCAGATTCTCTCTCTTGACCGCATTCAACGGAGAGCAACTCGAATCATCGATTGCCAGGATGTTTCAGATCGGCTTGACCCCTTGTATGATGTATTGATGATGATGATGATTTGATGATGTATTGATGTAGACTCACTCTGCATTCTCTATCGCATGTATCATGGGGAGTGCTCCGAGGAATTGTTTGGACTTATACCGGCCGCAACGTTTCGCCATCGTTCAACGCGACAAAAACTTTCATCCCCATCACCTGGATAATTGACAATCCACCACTGTGCGGTTTTCCAGGAATTTTTTGCCTCGCACAACCAATCTTTGGAACAAATTGTCGCCTACGGTATTTCCGGACCGATACGACCTTCAAACCTTCCAGAAAAGAGCGTACTCCTATCTCAAAGGCCGGCAACGCGCTTGTGACTCTTGAGTTGCAGGTGTCCATGGGCGACGGTAGTCGCTTACCATCAGGTGACCCGTCTGCTCGTTAGCCCCCTATAAAATAAAAAAAAAATTAAGTTTTTACCCCATGATATATCAGAATTCGAGGAAAAATGTAAATTCAAATCAGATGTTAGAAATGCCTATTCATGTATACTATCATTTAGACTATTTTCACTTTTCTTTAACATGTGTTTTAATTATGACATATTATATTTTTTATCAAAAAATCTTGCTGCTGTTAAATTATGTATTTTCAATATCACAAAGCTTTCTAGTTGGCGTGTCAGTTGTCAGGCTTGTTTTTACGTAAACACCGTTAATATGACCCTCGGGCTGACATGGGACGCTTTATTTACTTAAGTTGCTAACCAAATTTTTTTAGAAGGAATATCGATAAATTAATTGTTCTATATTTTGTATCCTTAATTATTTACATATTTTTTTCATCATCCTCATCCTCCGCGCCTTTTCCCAACTAAGTTGGAGTTGGCTTTCAGTCTAACTACGATATGGCCGAACTTTGATATTTTACGTGAAGCGACTGCCATCAGACCTCCACAACCCGAGTACTAGACGATATCGAAGTTCTGTAGTTAGACCAGGTTGTCGGACTTTTTAGGGCTCCAACTACCCGTAACGAAAACATACAATATTTTTTTATTAATAGATAATGTTTGTATATTCTTTTTAAAATAATTAATATTACTAAGGTTACCAGAAAGCACACGGTCTGGTGAGATAGTATGCGAAATAAGTATGGTAAGATGAAAAAAGAGGGACCCATACCTACAGAACATTTTGCAGTAGCGGATAGAATGCTACTGCAATTTAAAATGTGACGAAACCTATAAAACATCAATCAACATTGTATGTGGCTATTTGTGTTTGTGTGGATTTGATGTTATGGTATACAATTTAAAAATTAACCAACTTTTTTATTCCTCTACAAGCGCACCCAACAGACTTTGTAGTGTCCGAACGAATTTATAAATCAATCCATTATGGATTTTCTTGTTTGTGTCATACATTCCGGCAATAAAACAAATACTCTAAAATTAAAACACCATAATCTAAAAAAATAATGGTTAAACTATCGCCAGAAACAAATTAGTTTCTAGAAGTCGATTGCAACTTACATACATTCGACAATTGGTTTTTATTTATTTAGATTGTACAAGTGGTTGTTTTATGAACAGTTTCAAATTTAAATAAGGAATATATTTGTCCTACCTTTCAAGGATTTTTAAAATTCCCCCGATGTTGGAAAAGTATATATTTGATAGTGGAAACTAAACAGCATATCTATTCTTGGCTACTTCACACTTTGCTTTTATCAATGAACGCTCGAACAAATGGAACTATGATAAACTTTATGTCGATTGCTCTTACCTCTCACTCATTTCAGTTAAAATCCGATAGCTTGGCAGACATGGAGTACTGGTTTAAGGTGTTATCCCTTAAGCCACTGCTCCAAGTCAACTACGTCGAGTATTTAGGGTTTGATCTCCACATGGAATAATTATTTATGTCCGTTAATTGTATACTTATAAAGATTCCATGAAACATGGACAATTCCTTAATCCATTTTTTTTTATTAAATACCGTTTGATGACTTATCTACCTCCACAAAATAATACCAAGTAATAATATGCCAAATTAAGTTTTAACCTCACTTTGATAACTAGATTTTATTAATTGCATCACCATCGTAAATATACTTCAAAAATATCTCGGCATTATATATCTTTATGTAAATAATATTTGAAATCCAAAGTCTTAATATTAAGGAAGTCAATTTTCTTTCTTGGGTTTGCCAAGTACTTCAATGTATTTCGAACACCATTGAAGTACTTGATAAATACAAGAAGCAATGCGTCAAAATTGATCAGCTCTCAGATTATAGTTTCAACCGAGTCGAAATCAAGATAGTTTTAGGAACCATTACGGCCCACCTGACCCACAGTCTTCTGTACAGAACATAATTATCTCAACGCGGAGGAAATGGCCGCCTACGTTATACTGGAATGCGACGGAGTGGCCACACAACGAGCAAGTATCGCAAGTGCACGAGCCTACTGTGCTGGAAGGAGCTAGGCTGGCTCAACTAGTCAGCATTATCAGTCAGTCAGATCATGGTGGACGGCCTATAAATCTAAATGCGAATATAGAGCCATATTCAAATACCAATACCAGATTATAGTATCTATTAATATTCACCGTGAAATATTTAATGAATATAAAGTAAGATCAAACTTCATTGCTCCAGAAGAAATATAATGTCATGAGTAAAATACAACGAATACTACGCCATCTACGAGTCAGTTCATAAACCTTTGCAGTAGTAACGTAGCATATCCTTAGCAATGTTGTAGAAACACCGTAGCAATTGCTACACCTGCCTGAGAATGACTATTGTTAGGCGTAGCGCTCGCTACGCTCTGCCCAAGAGTTGCACATATGTAAGTACTTATTATTATACTGGGCCTGCAATTAATTTCATCTAAAAAAATCCTCCAATTTACCTAAAAAAGTGTCTTGATAAACTGGTGCCGTGAGTTAAGTCGGAAAAAAATATACAACTCCTGAATTATTATTAAACTCGCGAGCAGTCACTGAAATGATATCAAACCTTTCATTTCACAATTTTACGTACTGAATACTAAAGTGCGACGTTTGCAAACCCTTTCGCTAACCATGGAATCCTCGGTCTAAGCCCGACATTATCATGTACACTTCCACTTCGCAATATATCTGAGATATTCACATCGTGTTCAAATAACTATTGCCATTTCACATATCTAAAATCTAACAAAGCCTTAGAGTTTTATGTTGACACGGGATAGTAATATCAGCCGGGTAAAAATGATCCTGAACTAACAAATCTAGGTTATTATGTAATATAAGTAACTCACATTTTTGATGATATTATCTTTTGGGTAATATATCTGTTGTATAAATAGAAAGAAAAAATAGGTCGTCTGTGTTGATGATATTGTTAAGAATATTATTGTTTAAATATCTCTGTGGGTATTTGTAAATTTTAGGAAAACCGGACTATTGTGAAATTTCATCCAACGGCTGTTGCTGTGGTGATCGTTTTGAAGAATCCTAACTAATAATATAAATACAAATGTGACTTTGTTTGTTTCTTAGTTTGTTTTTTACGCTAACGCCTTAACAACTCAACCGGTCACTATAAAATTGCATACATGTTATCAAGGATACAGACAAGGACATAGTTGTACCCTTCATCCAGCAAAAAAAAGTAACGTTCCCAAGAGATTTAAAAATATTTTTAACGAACGAAGCCTCGGGCAAAAGCTAGTCGTATATAGTACTAACAATTGTTTAAATACCGAGCAAAAGGTATGCTATTCTTTAAAATAGTATGATATTTTTGAAACCTTTGTACAATTTCATGCGTAAAACTATTTTCGATCGTCTAAAATAGAACTGAGTGGGATTTTATTCAGTTTCATAAACAAATGAAACTAATAAAAGGAGCAATTTTTCATGTCGATAAGGCAAGTTACCTTTTTGGTTACATGACGTTTCAACCGAATTCGGTCGAAACGTCGAATAACCAATAATTAATTTAAAAATAAAGTATCACCGCCTTCAATGCGCTTAAATTATTATAAATTGTAATAAGCTCTATTTTTCAGGAAATAATTTTCCAATCTCAGAGGTGGAATATTTCCTTCGAATTTAAAAAATTCAAAAAGGAAAAACCTGGAACACAGCCAATTAAATTAAAACAATTTCAAAAATAAAAAATTGAAACACACAAAAAAAAATTGTCGAAATGAGAACCTCGATTAAAAAAGTATTGTATATTTTAAATATTTTCGCAATTTCGGAAGTCCCAATTTACACATAGGTATATCAGATGTGTTAAAAAAATTTACAAATCGGGAAAGATTTAAAATGAACTTAAACGTCTAAACCATTTTACAAAATAGGATGTAGATATAATGTTAATTTGCACGTAGAAGACAATTGCGTACTATAGCCAACTACAGATAGATACTGTTACGAGCTCCGATTCCGGATTAGAAAGTTACACCAATTTATTACTAAAATAGACACAATTTATTTCAATAATTTATTACAAATAACACAGTTACAATTAATTCATTACAAATAAGTATAAACAGTTATAATTAATTCTCACTATTACTCTTTTCTAATCACTTTGCATTTATCACACTTGTTTTATCGCTGTTCGCTCAACTAGAACTCATTTCATACCGCAATGCATTCCTCTTATTAAAATAATATACTCGGCAAGTTATTTCGTAGGGAGTTCGTGATATTTCCCGAAAACTCGTAACCTTTTATGACTTCCTCTACTCGACAATAGATAGCACCCGTGGGTTAGACTTATAACAATAATATTGATAATTAATTTGTCATCACATTAAGATGATAACACAACTATACCAGCTTTAATACCAGAAAATAGAGGTCCCAGCTTAGTGAAAAATAACTTTATTTCACCTTTATCTTCTCTAACATAGAGGTACTCTCAGAGCAGGGCTTTTCGCGGACTCAGCATAGAATTGATTTTTTTTTTTCTTTTTAGAAAGACAACTACCGCATTAGGAATTACTCCTGTGTCGCGGGGGACTTTACAAACATATAAACAACAAACACAAAGAACACCCAGACTCAGGTGGGAATCGAACCCACGACCATGTATGAAGCATAGCAGTCAGGGTCACTAACCACTAGGCCAACAAGCCAGCCTGACTTATTAATAACATTCTCTTGGAATATCCTTAAAAGTAAGATCTCTTACAAATTTATTGCCTTTTTAACTGTCAGTGTGTACAGGGAATATAATGAGGCTTCTAAGACTTAATACTACTAATCATCATCTTTTATAGGTATAATATCTTAACCACAGGCTATGAATCCCAAGGAACCACATTTTATACCGCTGTGTTTCTATCGAACCAAAGATGTTCTTTTCAACATATAAGACAGGTAAATGATTTTTTGAGCACAAGGCTTCTGTTTTATATGAACGCATACAAAATTAATGTAAACCTTGAAGATATAACAGGACAATATCATGTAAATCACCTTCTCTGTCGTCTGGAGTTTTAAATGAAATATTCAATCTACGCCTAAAACTTTTCAAAAATAACTTCTGATTTAATAAAATGTAGATGAAGGTATGCTTCAGTAAAAGTTTGCGGAATATCAGTAATTTATATTTGCAAGATGAAATGTCAGCAAAGCAGGTATCGTCCTTGAGCTATAAACTTTCACTTCCCTTTTCAGCATTCCAATGTTTTTATTTGTGTCATTGATTTCAGATACTTTCATTTACTTCCAAAACAGGAATATAAATATGTGCGTCATATTTAAAAAATACATTAAAAAGTTGATATCTAAGGTCAAATTTACTACATTTTTGGTTAACATTAGGTTGTAGCCTATGGACAATTCCAGCCTCATGGAAAACCGCATCTTGATTTTGCTTAAATAAAACGGCATTCACACTACAATTTAATCAGGTTTGTGATTGAATTAGCTTACGGACAGATTAAGCGTCCACACGTAATAACTAAATCGCCAATTTAAATTTGTTTTTATTTTCTGTTTTTGAAGAAATGCCACCTGTATTGATATATAAATCATCTTATAAATATAACTACCAAACTGAAAAAAACCGTTATTAAAGCGTTACTATGACTCCTTTAAAAAAATCAGTACACATTAGCTCAGTATGCCGCCTGCAAGCACAGTAAATGGTAAAATTGCCGTCCACACGAACCAATTTGATGTGATACGACGAAGTCGGTTCTGACCACCCAACGACCTTGAATTGGACGATTTGCATCCAAACGACACGATCGTGTGAAAGTCTAGTCAAATTGTGCGTGAAATCGTTCCGTGTGACGCGGTTTAACTTTAATTAGGAATAAATGGCAACATACCACGCGCCATCTTTCATAAATACGACAAATTACTTTTGTACTACTCACGAATCCTCCACGAAGCCTCACGCACTGAAAGTTCCACAGTGGTTACTACATATACACATGGCTGTGGTCCGTCGGTCACCTAACCTGGTAGGAGGGTCTCTCGTCCCGTTATGTTGTAGAGACATCACTTGTAGTTCTATCAAATAGTATAGTATTCGGAGCAGGATCCCACCTACCTATCCTACTTTACTCATGGCCAGCGATAATTTTCAGAAGTTATATATACAAATACACTGATTGTAGTGAGAATTTTAATAGCACGATATAAAAAATAGATGATGCAAAGCAATTAGGCATGTATTCGTGAGATGACGCTTGGAAATATCGAGACGTCACTTCTCTCCTAAACACCCTACTACACCACTATTTAAACAAATGTTTATTTAAGAGACATGTCTTTCAAATGTCAAGTTTACAGAATGTGTTCTTATTAAATTGTAATTAAAAAATAATCGTATTAAATTAAAATAACATTGAAATACGGACAGACAGAAAAACTCTGTCTTTAGTAGGTAGTAATAAGAATCCTTTTTACCTTGAGACCAAGGAACCCTGATAAATTAAACCTCATGCAATCGCTTTATAAAGCAGTGTTTGTGATTATAAGAATAAAGTGAAATAAAGACGAAAACAAAATGTATTTTGTCCTTATATGCACTAGTAAAACAGAGTTAATAAATGGAACGTTAAGAACGACACATTATAAATATGAGATAGAGTTAGCATTTGTTTGTCAGGATCTTTACTGTAGTTGTTTTTCTGGTCTGTTTACATTTAGGAGATAATTTATTTATGACTTCAAGGTTCTGTTACTGTAATCTTATATTGTGATGTTTATAAAATTGTGAAGGATTTATAGCTTTAAGTATCTTCCACTGCGATCTCACTTGGTGAAATTGTAGTCTGTGAAATTGCGAAACAGTTTATTAATATAAATATATGTGATAACAGATATTTACATTTAATTGGAAACCTTCGACATTAGTGTAGTGTTAAAAATTAATATATATACTCGTACAATTCATTGATTTTCTCTCCCAAAGGCGTCGGGATTTATAATGAGCTTTTGTTTAAATAATATAATACCCTTTTTTTCATGCAAAGAAATTTTACCTGAATAAAAATAATGAGTTTTTCTGTGGGGTACCGACGGACCATGAAATATGATTACATGAATGGTAATTAATGGTTTAAGTATGTACAAACCGGAGAACGTAGAGAATGGTTACAGGTACCTACATGTCCGCCTTTCCTCGCCTTTTATCTTAAATCGAATTGTCTTGATAGATTATCGTTATGGAACCTTGAAACATCCGAATTTAGCCGGCATATGTGTGACATTAAAACATTAGGAACACCGATCATTAGAATTTACTATCGATATTTTTGATTTCCAGACATTATCGAACTATCAGAATCTACGCTAAATGTCACAACCACTTTAATTGTCTTCCCTAAAAATATTGTATTATGCCAGTTAATTCAAACTAAGTATGTAATCTCGAGCCAGCCCAATGAATATTGAATATGTAAATAGCATAATCAAGGAGTAAATTTATTCTCTTCCCATTTGGAACCCTCTGTTTCTTTTAAAGATTCTTTGAAGTGGCCTTTTTAATGACATTGGTCTGCTAAGTCTGTCTAATACATGTAAAAGGTATGCAGTATTAATCTGCTCAATTTTATTTGAAACGATACTTCTTAAAAGTGTATTAAGTTCTAAACAAAATGCAGTTAGTAACATAGTTATTTAAGTCTTAATACTAAGCCACATATGGCTTTAAGACAACTTTCGTTATTCTTAGCTTAAAACATCTTTAAGAAAAAGCTTTGGAGCTTCGGAGTTGCTCCATTATCATAATCCTTTCTTCCCCCACATGCAGTTTTTGCATCCCTCTTATATCCCTCACAATGTTCAAGTGAAATTTCATAACGTTGACGAAGCTCTTATTAACCAAGGATACTTTGGACAAAGCCTTAAAAAAACTAATAAGGTTGCTTGCACAAAATGTACGAAGTTTTGCTAAACAAAGTAACTTTATGCTAGGGACGTCACTTACCTTTAGATTAAAATATTCAGTCCTTTTGCTCACGTAAAAAAATAATTTTGGTATTTGAGTGTTAGGCTATGTTTACTGCGTGTTTTGATGTAATAGGTACACAAAAAGAAGAGTACTGTCTGATTCAGTATAAAATACATTATAAATCTTAAATATATTTTTAAATTCATCAAACAATTTATTCATAATTCGATTAACGCGTCATCATAAAATCTGTTGATTAAGATTCATGTTTAGAAAAAATGTAAATTAATTTGCACCGGCCTATTATTTTCTCATTCGCTAATTTAATTTTAGGAAGATAATTTTCTGCGTCTACGGCTAAAGGTGTTATTTAATGAGGTTAATTACAAAATAAAATCCCAGACGCTTTCGGACACGCACAGGAACGCCGACCCTTCGAGGCTGCGAAGAAGAAAACCTTTGTACGTAATTATTCAGGTCTCAGAACAGGCAGGCTGCCATCCGATGATAGGGTTAGGTATCAGAATGCGCTTCCCAACTAAAGAGGTAGGTAAATGTTCTACTCCGTATGAACAGGCACGCCAGAAATTGTAGCCAGAACTCGTGGGAGTCGTTTCCACCTCTCTAGACAATATGTCTGATGTCAGTAACACCGTGTGGTTTTGTACATTTCGAAACTTCATCGAAATTTCGAAGCTTCATCATGCCATAGTGGGTTGTTACCCGAAGGCATAGTAGTGAATTATATGAATCACAGTGATTTTCTTTCTTTTTTGCTACTGTAATGCTAAAATTTCATAACACATTTGGGGTGTTTAATAAAATACATATGAAGAGCGGCTATTTCATAAAATAAAGCTGGTTGTGAACTAAAATATTAAATTAATGCGGTAATAACAAAATACTGAATGTGAAAATAAAACTGTTATTTCAGTATTTGTGTTGTTGTTGTGCAGTTATCGTGTATATGAATTGTATAGACGCAATTAATTACTTTTGTTTGCAGGTTTAAAATGACTACATACAATTATGTATTTATATTTTGGACAAAATTTTGTTAGAACATACATAGAAGCACCCACACCAAAGGAAGTAGACATATTTATGCATACTATTATTTACACTGAGTGGAAAACTAATGCGTTTTGTTGTGGTGCGTTTCGTCACTGCATTGGTTGTTATAATATACTGAATAATAATTAGATTATAAATACATTGACCATTCATTTAAAGTAACAGGCCTATTACATGTAAAAAGTGGTAATGGTAGTAGTAGTAAAAAAATCTTAAAGGATTTCTAATTCCGATCTAAGTATTGTGATTTAAACGAAAAAAAAAAGTACTTATGATAGATTTTGGGATGAGATGTAGCCTGATTATTTGTATTGTTGTGATAGAATTGGATATAACAATATATAGTTATAATTGAATAGATAAAAACGTATACCGGTTTTCAGTTATTGATAATAACGTGTTCTTATATTCTATAGTATATTATATATAATAATATAAGAACACGTTATTATCAAGTTATACAATAACTTGACACATCTCACACACGGCCGTCTGATCCTAAACTAGGCAGAGCCTGTACTATGGTAACCAGGCTTCTGATAAACATATTTATTTCTAAATACATACATATTTTAGATAAATTACACCCAGACACAGAACAAATGATCATGCCCATCACACAATTATTTGTAATGCGTGGGAATCGAACCCACGACCTCTAGTTCAGCATCACTAACCACAACACCTTTAACGTTATTTCATAATTTCATCTAGAAGGTTATATTAATTTGTAATGTGTTTCTTTTTAAATTGGTAATTGTAATAAGTTTTTGAAGTGAAAACTTCTTTAGGTACGTTGGACTATTTTGGTATGGGGAAAAAGCACTGAACTCGCATGACCGTCATGCTCAGATACATGTGTGTTTTCACTTCTGACGTGCAGTCCTACGACTGACAGGTTTTTTATATGTGCAGTTGAATTCCTAAACAATCTCCTCACTTTTTGATTATTAAAAAGGGTACATTTATGTCCTAAAGCAATGTCATAAACTATCACTTCTCTTGTTTGATGCTAAAGTTTTAGATGTTATGTAGTTGATTAAGTCTGTGTCTTTAATTATAATTAACTAAGGTAAAAGCGTTATTAAAAAATAAAATCAGAATGAACGAAGTTAATTAACAAATTAATGTTGCAGTACACTGTTCTAAAGAGAATATTAAGTTCACGACTAATTGTTATCTGACTACCACTTCCAGTGACCTTTCTAGCATTTAGGGCGTTCACCACAAACAAGCTGAGAATGCTTACTTATAGTTCTTGAAAATTAGTGAATGAAAACAGAATAATATGTCAAATGAATGGTAGAAAGAGGCAATCTACTATATACTCAGACGCTGAAACTACAACTTATTGACGACTTCTACTACAACTTATTGACGACTCGTATTTGCAGCTAACACATTATAGGTAGAAATTTTGACTTTGATATATGTTTGATGTGTAACTAGGGCTTAATGGCGATAATATAAAAGGCACAATACCTTTTTGGTTACCCTACGTTTTGATGGGATTGCACCCATCCTGGTCACGGGTGGACCGTGGTGGTGGTGGTGGTGAATTCTTATCACCATCTAAGACGAATTTTATTAATCACTAGCACTTCGTTAGCGTGGAAATTTTAGTGAAATCAATTTAATATATTTTTTTCGTGAGAACCTTTTACAAGTATTAGAAAACATAAAAAATATACATGAAATCGGTTCAGTCGTTTTCAAGCTTTGGCGTGACCAAGGGAAATAAGGATTCATTTTTATATAGATTCATATTGTATACACTGCACTCTGCCTGCACAATGTTGATCGCTATTTCCCCTAGGCTATTGGAATAGATTCTGAAACTGGACTCCTCAACTATACGCATGATACAATGGTTTGTACGCATTGGCGTTGAACATATTGGTCTAGTAAAATGTAAAAAGTCTTGTAAAATGGTAAAATTAAACTTAAATGATTTATCTATAAAAAGATTACTAGTAACGTGGGTCACATATTACTAGTATTCTTGTTAACCACTCCAGCTAAGCTCAACGCTTGTGTTAGGAGTGGGTTCACGACGGTATCGGTAGTGCACTAAGTGGGGCTCGAACCTGCAACCACTTGATCGCAAGTCCGACACCTTAGCCATTACGCTACCGCCGTCTGAATTAGTTTACACTGGTAGTGCACTCTCTATTGTTTTCATACAGAATTGAACGACTCTATATCTGGGCGTGTATATCTAGGCAAACTAACAAACAGAGAAATTTATTGTAAAAAAATTATTAAATAAATATCTGATAGTTAGAGTTAGTTAAAGTTTCGCCATGATGTTAATTTTGCCATTAGTGACGTACTTATGTTGCTTGAAAGTTTAGGAAATTGGTCATTTCGCAGCGCAGAGCAAAAACATAACAAAACATATTTTTATATTCTATTAATCTTTAGGAAATCGTGTTCTGAAATGTTGTCAATTGTGTAAAATTTAAGGTAATATCTATTATATTGTAATATACTATAACCACATGGTAGGAAAAAATTTCCAAAATTGTAAATATAAAATTCCTTAATAGGAAGATTCCCTCTCGTAGTCAACGAAAAATAGACGTGATATTTATAGCTGTCAGTTACGAACAAAAGACTCTTTACCCTTGTCACAGACCCTGTTATAAAAACAGGATCACATCGATGAAAATGAATTTGTGAATACCTGAATACACGTAGGTACAAATCTCATATATAAAGCTGCGTACTTATAATATGACTAAAGTTTATCGCACCAATAACATTTTGATGAAGTTGTAGTCTGAAATGATACACAATCCAAAATATACCGACATAACCAATGCGTTTAAAAGTTGTTTATCTATCTAATTATTATGCAACGTTGGTATTTTATGCAATTGCAACAAGACCCACGCTCATTAGTTATTATTATTATTCATAGTAGGATTTAGAATTTAAATCGACAACTGTTCGATTTATTTATTAAAAACAAGGACATTCTATGGTGATTTGATCCTTTACTTTCTCGAAACCCGAGGTGTCTGATACACCTCCCACAATATATTCTCCTAGACTTACATTTACTATATTTGACTATTGAAATAACTTTGATGAACAATTTTGCGATAGCTAAACGTGGGGTCACTGAAAGTTTTGCGTAAGACACTGGGCAAACAAAAGGTGAACTAACGGTGGTAAAAGGTGTACTACTCAGCATTAACTGTTTTTTGTTCTTCAAGTGGGATCGTGCAGACAGAACCCGTCCGGGAGAAAAAAACGCAATCCTTTTTTTGCCTACGTTTCTGCCTCCATTTTTTTTTTATGGTTTGCTATACCTTCGAACACCTATACAGAAGAATGTTGCTTTCTTTCCGGCATGTAACAATATATCCATGTTTCATCTCCTGTCACAATGTCATTCATAGCATTTGAACGTCTGTGATCGTACTTTAACAACATGTTTTGACACCAATCAACATGAGTTCGTTTTTGTTCTGGGGTGAGTTCATGAGAAATCCAGCTGCAGCAAAGTTTTCTAACTTTAAATGTTGATGTAAGATTTTTTTAATTTGGCTATCAAATCCTTGAATCTCGAATTTTTGCTACGGACGACGAACTTCAACTTGAAATAAAAAACAATTGACACTCGATTCCTGCCAATTTTTTTTAAATCATTGATTGAGTTTCTTTTGTTTAAAAAATATAATATTTGAAATTCAAACATTTATGAGCGGCCAGGAGCGTAGAACTGTGGTAGAACTTTCAGTGTGGTCTGTATAATACAACTAATGATACCGAAAATACATAAAAGTTTTCTGCAACTATCTCTGTATAGGGTTTTATTTGAATATTAGTTTGTTTTCATTATTATATTATTACACATTCACTGTTGACAATTGAAAATAATACAAAAAAAAAATGTCAACCGTAGGACTGCACGTCAGAATTGATAACACATATACACACACATCTATATGTCATCATGACAATATATCACGTTAGTTCAGTGCTTTTTCCCCATACCAAAAGTGCCCAACGTGCCTAAACAAGTTTTCACTTCAAAAATCACTTTATTCTGACGTGATGTACGTTATTTACGTTGCACGTCACTAAATGTCCTTTTGTAAATTACAGGAGACCTGAAATCCTAGTACGTTAGTAAGCTAAAGTTCACCACAAAAAATCACGTTCTCATTTAATCATCAAGAGCGTAATTCAGCATGATTAATTCTCAGGAGACAGTCCGACGCGTTGAAATGTCAATTAATCATAGTATAAATAGGTTATAATACATTGTAGCTGAGGGAGTTTCCGTATTAGCATCCCGGTATCATTGAGGATGTCAATGAGCTGGAATAAACGGAAGTACCTACCTCATAAAGTACAGAACACACGTTACACAACTTTATAAACATGAGGTTAACTTAAAATGTACTAAGTATAGCGCAAATCATAAAACATTGGTATTTTACCCAAGTAAGCATTATCCTTATCGATGTATTAGTTATACCTTGAGTTCGGAAGTCAATTTAAAGGTATTTTTAGGAAAACATTTTTAACAAGCAGCAGAAATAACCTACGTGAACTATTTTAGCAAGGTCTCTGAATATGTAGAATAGCAGAGTAAAATGGAGAAATAAACATATTAAAGCAGTCACTGATAATTAGACATCATTATGATCTCGAATTTACATTTTTATTTAATTTGAAACAACACGGTCGCGGTGCAAAGACGAGATATAGACGAGAAGGGGTGATTCCACGAGAACAGTTTTTGAAAGTATGTATTCAGTTAAATGGTTTTACTATTTCAATCTAAATCAGCAAGAGTTTCTTTTAACTGTAACATCTATATATGTAGCATAAATATAAATACACAAAAATCTTTTATTTTCAGTTTGCATTGCTACGCTGAAGTTAAGCCATGTCGACAAGCCATAACTATTTCATGCACCTTTTAACATATATTCTGAAACCAAATCTAGCAAATCAACATCATCGTTATACACATAATTCCAAATCTAACGTACACTAATGAGATGGTTAACCGAACATTAATGGTACCGCCCAGCCCGTTCGGATTGTCATGATAAATGATACGAACTAATGAATTTGGACGGCTAACAATCTATTTGGTCAACACAATAATTTTTTAATCGATAATCGATTTGATCGATTGTCGAATTGGAAAATTGGTAAACCACCAACAACCAAATATCTCATTCGTTGATATACTTAACTCCAAGTTGCTCAATGTCGTGGTCGCTTGTCACACTTACTAATTGTGTATGGGGGGTGCCAGATGGACCGACGACCTGAAGAAGGTAGCAGGGATAAACTAGATGCGGAAGGCGGAGGACCGGGTGCTGTGGCGTAAATTGGGAAAGGCCTATGTCCAGCAGTGGACTATGATAGGCTGATTGATTGATGGGGGGAGCTGGTGCTCTAAAATACAGGCTTTGGCCTAGTTTAGACACCAGATCTCCCACAAATTACATAGAATCCCCTTATTGCAAATGTGTTTTTAACAACGATAAGCTGTTATTTGTACAGATAAATAATATATTATTATTAATTAACACTAGGTTCTTGAACTGCAGATGTTCATACATTAATAATTTTTATAAATATGATTTACTGACCCTATTGGTCCTTTGGTCATCAGTAAATGTTATTCGTTTATTGAAAGTGATTTGCACTCATAGACGTTTGTCTTTGTTATTAATAATGTATATATGTAATGTGTATATAGCAGAGTTCTATTAATCTAAAGCAATTATTGCTTGTAAATTCTTACGTTAGAAAGTTGAGAGTCTTTTAAAAATCGCCTGGTATCCTTCAATCGCATTTTGTGTTGATAAGGATAGCTTATATGAAATGAGTGAGGACAAAAGACGAAAAACTTTGAAATTATGCTTTTACTGTTTAGGAATGGAGCTCATGAAAAAACTGCGTGTATTTAATTGCATATGTTGTGCATTGACGGACACTTAAGGTTTTCTAACAACTTGATTACTAGTTTTTTTTATTCAGTATTATCCACATCTTACAATATGTAGTGGTTATTTTAAACTCACTGCACGCTCATAAACTACTTATGACAGTTAACCTGGAGGGACCATATCTTTTTTGGCGATCCGTAAAATTACCGTTACGTGAGGCTCTAACATTTGAAGAAGACCCTTACTTTCTTTTGATAATATAAACTTTGAACTAAATCCGCGTCCGCAGTATCTTTTTTATGTTAAAAATATTATTGTGTGACCTCTCAAAGATAAATTAACTTTTCAGACCCTACTACTACACACTATCATTTTTTTTCACTCCTTTGAACGACAATCAATACGTATCAACGTCGACTTTGTACCAATGAAATGTTCTTGGTACAATTTCTTTTAAGTGCCAAAGTTGACAGAAATATACTCCATTAAAGCATTTCAACAGTTTATTGAGTGGATTAGTTCTAGAAGGTACAAGTACAAGCGAAAATTTGATGAGTATTATAAATATTAATATTGACCAGTATGAACCTGGTATATAACAGAAAATAACTCACGGTGGTTATATAAGCACGTTGTAGCAAATACCTTATTAAAGGAAACAACTCTTCACTTGTCGCTCGACCTGCTTGGTCGAACGACAAGTGAAGAGTTTATTTATTTATTTATTTATTAAAACTTTTTGCACATTAGTACATAGGTGGACTTAATGCCTGAGGCATTCTCTTCCAGTAAAACTTTGGGTGATGCAGAGAAAAGAAGAAGTAGGTGCAATTAAAAATCTTGTAAAAAATTAACAAAATGAAAAAAAAAGAATGTGACTACATACAAAATTCGATAAGAATATACACAGAAATTAAACACAAATACTCATAACTTTAGTGTACCATATATTATACATATATACACACATACACAGATACATACACAAATACAAACATAGTTATAGAATACATACACAAGTAGTTGTAAATGACGGCAATAAGTGACCTAGTTTAAGGAACATTATCTTTTTACTTTAATATTATGTTGGTTTAACATCCTTTAACTAGTTTTACTTGTAACTAAGGAGGAACGGGTGTTATCTCCCTTTAGGCACAAAGGGAGGATCCTCCTACCAGGCGAGGTGATCATGCCTTGCGGGCCTTTTAAACTATATTAACTATTTCGTTAAATTGGTTTTTGTATGAATTTTTACAATTTAAATCACAAACTTAAAAGTCATTACGTTTTATACCTCCTGTAAATATAGACAATATTTAATTATGTAAACATTGCCTGCGGTATTAAATTTATAATATAATAAGGTAATAATCTCTATAATAAGTATTTTTGATGTAGATCGTATAAATACAAAGTTTATAAAGAGAATCGTTTATCACAGAAAAGTGCCATCACTCTAGATCGACTCCCGTGTTCATTCAGTCACCCTTTTCGACAAAATTCCCCGAAATACAACAAAGATATTCTAAGTATTAAGACGTCTAGTACTTACAAGTTTAAGTAAAACTAACCCTTACATACTCTAAATAAGTCAATGTATTGTATGCTATTACACGTAATAGAAACGAACTAAATTAAACTAAAGCTGTTAGGGTATAGTACAAGTAAATATTTGAATCACTAACACGTAATTGTAGAAACACTTTAAAGGTCAAATGCGAAACTACCAATTAAATGCTAGATTCTTAGTATAAGTTTGCACATTCTAAGTATAAGTCTGGACAGCATGACGTCTATATTTGACTTGATTGCGACTTTGGGTGACCTCATAATCCCAAAATTTCGATTATGATATTCTATGTTAGTCTAGCTGTCAAAACACTCACTTTGAGTAAAGATTCCGACTACCTCTAACTATAGGGTAAGTCCGAGATATACGCCCCGGCGGTATAAATACCTAAATACGCTTGTGAAAACTAAAGGCAAATTAAAAGAATGCCTCATTAGGACGAACGCGCCTCTCCCGTACTTCAGTCTGTGAGAGCGCTAGTGACAGTGAAATGTCAAACAATGGTGATTTTACTTTGTAAATTATTTTTGGCCCTCTATAACTTTAAACTGCTTTAACGTGGGAGAGCCATGCTTCGGCACGTATGGGCCGGCTCGACTCCGCTCGATACCACGGCCTCACAGAAAACCGGCTGTGAAGCAATGCTTGCATTGCATTTCGCCGCGTGAGTGAGGTTACCGGAGGCCCTAACCCTTCCCTCTCCCCTATTCTCGTCCTTCCCCTTTCCCCTCTCTTCGCCTCTTCCCCCCCTACCCCTCTTATCCTACTCCCACCTTAAAGGGTGGCAACGTACTTGTGACTCTTGAGTTACAGGTGCCTATGGGCGGCGTTAGTCATTTGCCACCAGGTGACCCGTGTGCTCGTTTGCCCCCTATACCATAAAAAAAAAAACACTAGTTATTCCTTCATCAGAAGCCTAGACATAAACAGAGGTTCTACCCTTTTATTGTCGAAACACCAAAAAACCAAACTAAACGCTTTGCTCTAATTTTCAAAACAATTATAATCCTGGAATGTTCAAGAGTAGAGTGAATAGGGTTCTCTTGAATATACGTATACTATCTTCGTCTTCATCGTCACTATCCATTAGATGAGTTGGAAGACAAACGTCGATTCCATTACACAAAAAAAAAATACATTTTATTTTTATTTACGAATAAAGCTCATCACACACTATACCGTCACAGCTCCATCATAATGTCAATACGCGCTAAATGCGCGCCCTCGGCTTTTTCATATTGACATTATGAAATATATTATACGACCACGTTTTAATGCTCAGATTTGAACGACAACTTTATTGCTGGGTTGGAGCCATGCCGTTACCGTGACGGTGTAGTGTGTGATGAGCTTTATTCGTAAATAAAAATAAAATGTATTTTTTTTTTTGTGTAATGGAATCGACGTTTGTCTTCCAACTCACCTAATGGATAGTGACGATGAAGACGAAGATAGTATACGTATATTCAAGAGAACCTTATTCACTCTACTCTTGAAAATTCCAGGATTATAATTGTTTTGAAAATTAGAGCAAAGCGTTTAGTTTGGTTTTTAAGGAGTATGATATTTAACATTTTTAGGATAAAATAAACGTACCTAGCAATATATAAAGTTTATTAATTCAGTTTAGTCTACATACAGTAGTACCTACGAGGTGATTACATAAAGGACTAAAGTTGTTGACTTCAAAGAGTTAGTTTTATATTAATGGATTTAGTAAAATAATTGACTAAACAAAAGCTTTGGTCATGTTGTGCATAAAGTTTTGCCGCCTTGAACTTGTAATAATAAAACCGTCTGATTAAGTAGCTGTTCTAGCTGACCATGGATCAGTCATCTGAACATGGCCTTAAATTCAAAAAGAGTTTAGTCGTGTTATATTTGTTTCTTGAAATGAAGATTGAGAAAATTAACTCTCAGCTTAGCTTTCATCTTTAGTTTGCCGGCATCACGTGATCTTCTCTTTTTCTGCTTTTAGTTTACTACTCTTTTTTTAGTCTTACTCTTTTAGTTTACTAGCAAATGATATTACATAAAGATCGAGAAAATGAACTCTCAGCATAGCTTTTATCAGATTTAGTTTGTCGGCATCACGTATCTTCTCTTTCTCCTTGTAGTTTACTATTCTTCTTTTAGTCTCACTATTTTAGTTTCAGAATTAAAACTATTGCTAACACATAGAATAATTAATAGATAAGCAAATATAATGTACCGCGGACAGTAACATTGGCGAAATCATATTCGTCCATATGAACAGTGAGCTCTGAAGGGTCAAATAAGGCCACCAAGTTTGGAAGCGTCTGGCAGACTACCCATAGAGGGCATAACGTCAGCAAGTATATGATAATGAGGTACATCGGCCAAATAGGACACATTGTGGCCGAATTGACTAAAGTGCAAATAACAAAATCATAAGCGTATTATTTGTAGGTTAGGCAATTTGAGTAAAATAACAAAAGTTGGGTGAAGAGCTCGCATTTGCCCTATTAGGCAACTGATAGGAAATAGAGGTCTCTGGAGAAAAAATTATAAAAAGTTCCAAGTAGCGATCGAGTCTCTGTATTTTACAATAACTGGTGAACTAATGGGTACTGCGTAAATACCAAAAGGATGGCACATACTTCTTAGTGGATATTTCCAATGTGTACCGGTAGATATTGATATTGGGTAAATTCACTGTCCCGTAAATAATTTAAAACATTAAATACACTGTTTCAATCCGATTGACTGGAATGTAACTTAACTGTGTCTTGTATGAGTGTTGTGGGTTCGTCCGGATAAAAAATTGTGTGATCCACAAATAGTTGCTCCGAGTCTAGGTGTTCTTTGTGTTCATTGTGTCTATGTATATTAAGTCCCATGTTGACCTGGAATCATTTATCATTGCCTTTTTTAAAGAAAAGAAAAAAAAAGGAATAAGAAATACTTCATAATGCCTTTCTCACTACGTGCTGGAGATTTTCAAATAAAAAAAATGCTATACGAAATATAGTGTAGTTTTTCACCATTTTAATTAAAACTCAGGGTCTTCGTAAAATGTAAATCTTAACAGTACCTACTAAAAGGTGCAACTCTTAACGAATTAATTGTTTCAAATTTCAAAACATTTCTTTGTCCCTCCCATAATGTTTGTCGTCCCGTAACTCAAAGATTTTAATTAAAATAGTTTGGAAGTCTAACATGGCAAGGTGCTTAAGTAAGATTCGAAACTTTTACATCACGGTAAACAGTATGAGGATTAATTACGGGCCTTTGTATGCAAGGTTGTATGGATTCAGATTAGCAATTTCCGTGTTGGTCTTAACATGAAATATGGGCATCTTCAAATTGTGAGTAGGTATAGGAGCATTTTCAGCAAGTGATATGCGTTGGTCATAGTCTTATAAATTAACATCAGGTAAGTTAAATGTCAAAATGTCACGAGAGTGATGAAATTTTGTTAAAAAACTCGAACTTCCTGGCAACAACCAGTTATGCGACCTTGACCTGCTAGAGTTATTGCATATAGTAAGTTTAAACATTAATCCCTTTGCTTCACTGCCTTCCCTTATTATCTACATTTCCCTTTCTCAAAATTTTCCCATCTTTTATTCCCAAAGAGCCCGATTGACGGCAATAAGCTTGGCGCCTATTACAAGAGCTGGACGAAATTAGAGTTGCCTACCCCTGCGGGGGGAGTGTATGTATGATAGAAAATATTATTTCATTGTCACCTGTATCTACTTTTATTAAACCTCTTTAAAATAAATGACTCAGTTCTATATTAATTCTAAGTTAATATTGTTACTTACATTGGAAGCTTAGATATAACAATATTTTAGAATCTAAAAAGAATATAATTACAATTGCATCTTCTTAGGATTCCAGTCGTAAGATTATTGAAAACCTAGTTTGATGCTCAAGGATTCTAGTCTTCTTCTTAAACTTAGTAGTTAATTATTGTTGGTGCTCGTCAAGTGTTATTTCACGACAGAGTTATTAGAGTATACACTTTTGTGTTCACTGGGATTGTGTAAAAGTTTTTACTGTAATTATGAAGTTTTATAGGTACGTAGATTGGATCGTGGCTAAGTGTTAACCGAGTAGGTTAGCACATTACAAAGTAAAGTAATACTAGCTAGGTCAGTCTTATGATAGGTGAACATTCTTAACACATTGAGACCCGTCTGTCTCTCGGAGAGCACGTTAATCCGTCGGTCCCGGTTGCCATACGAACATCTGTGACATTCATTACGTTGCAACCCTAAAAAGTTCGACAACCTGGTTTAACTACAGAACTTCGATATCGCCTAATACTGGGGGTGTGGAAGTCTGATGGCAGTCGCTTCACGTAAAATACCGATGTTTGGCCGTATCGTAGTTAGACTAAAAGCCGACCCCAACTTAGTTGGGAAAAGGCGAGGAGGACGATGATAGGTAACCAGGTGAAATTCTCTTCTAATAGTTTAGTGTATAACTATTTTATAGGTGGTATACAAACTGTAAAACTTGTTTTAAATTCAAGTCACTTCTGCTGTCTGACTTCGTATCATGTTTCTAATCTTGATTAGACTTTAATTCTAAATGTTTGCATTATATTAATGATTCATTATCTTGTATAATGTTTACCAATACTTATGAATATTCTTATCTCAAATCATTGCAGAAAAGAACAGCACGTCTTAAACTCTTAAATTTCCCGGTCTTAGCACAACTTTTTTTCTGAAATCTTTAAACAGCAATTTCAGATTTTATTTGTAGGACTTATCACATTGAGTTAATAAAAATTCATAATCCATGGATTTCTTATGGAAAAACAAAAATAGAATTATCCCGTGCTGCAGACTAAGCATCAAATCGAACACCGGCTTCCATAAGCGCTAGCCTGTCTTGGCAAGTCTACGGTACAACCGTCATCATCATTTTCAATTCAAAACTAAAATAGAACAGAACTCCCCATATACGCAGTGAGGTTGCCTGCTTTTACAGCCCAACGTTCGTATCAGGAAGGATTTGAATAAATTAGAATGGTATGACGGATTCGTTTTACGCACATGCTTTTACATACAGTTTTCGTAAAAGCTTCTGCGAAATACTATAACCTTTTTATTGTCTCACTCACAGCGTTTCGCGCTTAATCACTGGCAACAACTTCTAACATTCGTTTTATAAACGAAACTTTGTCCGCTGTGTACAAGCGGATCTTTATACATACTATTTAATAATTAAAAAATATTTGTTCATATATGAGAACTACAATATATGTTTCCTTTTCTATTACATCTCTGAAAGCAATATTGCTTAAGGTCATGTTCAACACTATAATGTGGTAAGTCACTGCCAAACAACCAGGGCTGCCCGTAAGGACAACTTATTTTATACCGTCGAGTCTTATAACTTTTACAAAATCACGTACTATTATACAAAATCAGTGTTGTACAACTATAGTACGTCAGTCTTTGGAGATGTCAATAAAATCTGTTTTAACTTTAACGTTTAAGGATTTAACAGTTTAGACACATGGTTTGTTTTAAGTATATCTATGTGTATGTACGTACTTATTAAGCTATAACATCAGTAAAGACATTGTATCCAATTATACGATGCAATCTACTATACAAACCGGATATATTAGATAACCGAATTATACGAATTTTGTATCCAATTATACAATCTGCCAGCCCTGCAAACAACGGCCACTCGACTTGATGGATGTTGTTGATGCCCCTGAACTCGCAATTGGCACAATTGGTCAATACCCTCACCCTTAGAGAAGGCTATCGCACGCAGTTATCTCTTAAATTCCGCAGGATATTTGAAATCCCAGCTAATATTATAAATGAGCTTGCGAGTTTGTTTATTTGTTGTTGTTACGCTTTCACGCCTTAACTACTCAACTCATCATCATGAAATGTTGTTTCCATATTACCAGGGATTCAGAAAACGATGTAGGGTACCTTTCATCCAGAAAAAAGTACTTTTGAAATCTAATAGAAAAATAAATTTTACGCAACGAAACCGCAGCCGAAAGCTAGTAATATATTAGATGTACTATATTTTTTCTAAGTTAGTGACACCTTGCCATTAAAGGCGTTTATAGACAACTTATTATACTAACCCATCACGTAAACTATTTTATTATTATACGCATCAAACACTGCCTCGCTTTCGAAGATGCAGCAGGAAACGCCACGGCGAGGTGGGCAACAGTCGGTTGGGGCATCAGGGTCATTGGGAGAAGAATCGGCGGACTATTCGGGCATTGTCGAGCAAAACTGCTCTCTGCAGGCCACCACGGATTTACCACTGATCACAAGCCCCTCAAGATAGACTGAGACGCTCCTCGGGATCAAGCCATTGCCTGATCTAACCATTGGGACTATTTCTGTGGAGACCATATCGGTAAACTCGTGCGCCAGGTCCAGATACTTGATTTTCTTATCTGCTTCAGCGCGAACGAAGTTCTCGTCATAGGGGATGGTGATTATTATTATTTTTAAGTGCCTAGTGCTACCTCGACCATTTCTGGTCTTTTGTAGCGCACTTTTGCTTTATAGTTCACTGCTCAGACTAATGGCTTCGAGAAACCTCCAGATCCTATCAGCAGTGATTGTTTGTATTTCCTGCGTTTGCATGATGTGCAACCCTAGGTTCATAGATTGGTGTCGCATTAGTGACGTGAACCATATGCTTGTTTGCTACTTTTTACTTTTTGGCTGAAATTTATGATTTCTACCTGCTTTGTTTGTACTCAAAATGTTAAAAAAATCTTAGAACATTAATTTTAAAACAAAAACAAAAACGAAAATAATTTGATTTATTGTGAACCATTAGTATGCATTACAGTCCGTAGGCCCACCAAAGGTACTATGTAAACTTATTAGTATTTCAACGATATACGTAATTGAGGTTCACCCACGCTGCACGTTATTTATCGAGTTTGTAGGGACAAACTTACCTTAAGATTCTATATTACTATAATAATGCCTCATTTACACTCTTGTTCTTACATTACAACATAAATTGTTATTTATTTTTTTCAACTCGTATTTATATCCTGTACATACAATAATAGCCATACCATCCATTTTTTTAGTTTAAAGAATGATTTAAGGATCTACAGAGCCGTTTGGCACTTGAGTCGGTCATTCTTGCATATTTGCATGGGTGGGTACAGCATAATTCACTTGACCGGAGGACCGACTAAGACCACCGATTTGTAATGCAGAACTCTTGTGTAGAATTACTGGTAAAGACCGCAACCGTTGTGAACACTTTGGTAGACTTCTTACATTGTACATTTTTGAAATTAAATTCATCCTAAATTACGACCTAATTTAAATTTCGGTGTACCGGACCATACGGTATCAACTTTGATGCTTCAATGAATTAATAAGAACATACATACCACCAGTTTATTCTGTAAGCCCTATAATGCTGATATCTAGATTCTGACCATATTTACAAGATTGCATTATATAGATGATATTGTATAGCCTATAGCTTTCCATGATGAATGGGCTATCCAATACTAAAATATTTTTTTAATATGAGCCAGTAGTTCCTGAAATTAGCGCGTTCAACCAAACAAACAAAGAAAAAAACTCTTCAGCTTTATAATATTAGTATAGATAATATATGTAAAATATGAATACCTACTTCATATCTACCTTGTAACTACACATGTGTATATGCAGCTTAAGATTTCGTATTTCTATGTAAACTTAGTCTATCTTTAGTTTAACCTTTAGGAATCGATAGGACTCTCAATGTCAAGACACAAGTATTCTATTTTCTTTGTTTAGTTAAGTGGCAATTTCTGAGTGGTTTAAAAATGGATTTTGCTGACGAATTTAATTTAATAATAATAATCTTTGTTTAATGGAAAAAGTGACCACCAGTGTACATCGATTACTGTCATATTATTTGGGTTATGGTGACTTTATACCTTAGTCGTGACCATGCCAGGGAACCATTATCGTGATAGGAATATACCTGTGTTACTAATACGGACCCAGTCATGGAAGTACCCTGGCGGTTGTACCAGATATGTTAACAGTAGCGTAATATTACTACTGGGTCTTAAAGCTAGGCAAGTCTGCATTTAGGAGCCAATCTAAAATCTTAAACCTATAGAAAATATGAATATAAACAAAGATTGTATCGGTGTGCGTGTGTGTATAAATGTGTGTGTGTGTTTCTGCACCTGTGTGTGTGTGTGTGTGTGTGTGTGTGTGTGTATGCGTGTGTGTACGTGAGTGTGTGTGTATGTGTTGTGTGTGTGCGCATGTATGTGTTACATAATTATGTGTATGTTAGATTGTAGTTTGTAGAACATTTTCTATGTCCAAACAGTTCCGTTTACGTAGTTCCTTCTAAAGAAGTCCCTGAAAATTTGCAACTTTTTAGTGGAAAAATATTGCTTCTGAATGACGTTCATTTGTGTAGAAACTAGGGTCATATATAAAAACGTAACTTAAACTTACAACAGTTTGTTGCACAAAAAGCAGTCTCACAGTGAGGACTGGTATGTCTTTAAACAGGGTGGTGGATGGAGTTTGAGGGGGAAATTCCTTAGAAGCATTTGCTCATAGCTGTGGTTTTACTCCGAAATCTATTCTGTACAAGAACATTGAATTTAATGCTTTTGATTTAATATAACGTGTAAGTTATGTTCAAATTTCAGTTTTCCACCACATTTTACGCTACAAATAACTTACACTAGGGCTTCGACCAATTTCTTATCTTATTTCTCAGTGACTGTCAAGAATTTAGCTTAAGTGTGCTGGTAAAATAGTGTAATTCAAAAACGGGGAAAATTTACAAACGTGGACGAAGTTGCGCGAGTCATCTGATCAATACATAAAAGTAAAAATATCAACGCTACGTACTTATATTTTCGACAGAATCGACATCCACTAACCAATTGCAAACGTAATGGTACTGTTCTTACTTACGGTCATAAAATTCCTAAAATTAAAGACATGGGTCTGGAGGTACCTCGAATCTACTGAAGAACGCAATTTGATTTAGAGAGAGGAGGGTAATGCAAATTTTTATAAAGCAAGACACAACGTGGGTGCGGCAAGTGTAGTAATAAGTGCAGTAAGTGTTGCTATCCGGTGATTTTCAGGCGAGCTGTATACTAATATGTCTTAGTTCTACTATAAAACAAATTTTCTTGAATTTGTTCAGCAGTTAGGAACACTCTCAATTAAATCATCTTTTAAACCAATCAAACTAAATCAAAGTCGGTCCACCCGTTTAAGAGCTATGATGTTTCAGGTAGAGACACAGATACACCATTGAACTTAAATTATGCTCCCTTTTTGCGTTGGGGGGTAAAAAAGTGACGAACGTTTATGGCCATTTAATTTAAACCAACTTTAACTCTATAATACATTAGTATGGTAAAAAGTAAAGAAGTCTTGATTAGACTTGGTTATCATTTGTATAAAACGGTTCCAGAATTGAACACAAGTATTAATATGTAAGAATTTCAAAATCTAGGTTTATTAGAATCCCCGATTCCCCTTACGTTCATTTATGACACTGTTTACCTCAATCTAGAGAAATCGCAGTAAAAAACAAAATCATATATGGGGAACATGTTGTTTTTCATTAACCCATTTAAGCCCGATCAGTAAATAGCTAGCTCGACAATCGACAAGAACTTTTCCGCAGGGAAGAGTGCTGAGCTTTCAAAATTAGAAAATACACTTACAAGTTACCGTCTGAAGTCACAATCACTTTCAGGTCATCACTTCTTTTATGATCACATCACACCTTTTTTCAACCTGATTAGGTCAATACAAACAATGTGAATTTGTGCTTGAAGTACCTCAAACGGGGAAACGTACCCGTTGACCGCCGGGCAATTTTTCGCACTATTTCACCTGTCTGGAGCAACACTCGGCCGTTTTTACCCTCGACATTATAAAGAGGACTGGAAGTGACGGATGAGAAGGTTTATTTTAGGAAATGTGTAGTGAGGATAAAATTGTTCTGACACACGACTCATTTTTGAAGACTCACTATGACCCATGGATATTACCTACTGAATGAACATGTCATGATCATTTAAGTCCTATTCAGTTCTAAATGGTTAGAATTGGTAACTGATGGAATTCGAACTGTTAAATAGGACAATAATAATCCTTTTTTAAACGACACCGATCATTATGAATATTGAAGCTTTTTAAATTTCACGCCTTCTGATTCGCTGGCCAAAACAAGTTTCTCTTTAAGACGTTTGCTTTACTATATTGTTTTGCAAAGCTCTTCTGTAAACGGTACACTTCACATCATTTTTTAAACCGATATTTAGTCGTACTAAAGCACTTTGGTTGAACAAATACTTCTTTATTCTCTGCATTTTACAAAGATTAAAGCTTCTATCCTGGGTTCACAATTTTTTAATCAAATTGTACATTATTAAACAGAAGTGATTATAAAGGGTCCTATTTTACAAAAAATATATCACTTTCTATAAATTTACGGAAAAAAGCCAAACGCCTATTACAATATATCCATAAATAATAATAGAATACTGAAAATATTTCTGAAACTAAATTAAATAGGCATAATTATAACTCAAGGCTGTTAAAAAATTCTAAGGGTGACGTCACCATAAGACAAACTTTTGACAAAATTAGTCGACTGTCAACAGGTAGCAGCTAATCTTGTAATTTTAGTTAGCGCCCATAGACTAATACGCTTATAAGCTATGTAACATGACGCTACAGCCCTAGGAAACTGCAAGGAACGGCTACTTTCATTGTTTTAGTAGACAAGATACGATCCAGGCTATAACTTAGTTACAGATATTCCAAAATTCAAGATGGTTACTGTAACAGATGACCTGCCAGGCTTCACTGAAACAAAATAGGAGTTGCCTTGCTTGCTTAATAATAAAGACGATACCTTGTCTAACAGTATTAAGTGTTTGACTAGCAACCCGCCCCGGCCTCGCACGGGTAGTAGAGACATCTTCAACAATAATCACGAAACAAGAATCACTCTGTCTATTGGTGAAAACCGTATGAAAATCCGTTGAGTAGTTTTTCAGTTCATTGCGAACAGACAGACAGACAGACGCGGCGAAGGACTTTGTTTTATAATATGTAGTGATGAAATCATCCAATAAAAAAGAATGAACAAAATCGGACTACCCTGTAAAAAGTGGTCATACGAGTACATTTAAAAAAAAACAAATTTACAGGTTGACTTGAGAACCTCCTGCGCTCTTCATTGGTTCAAAATTTATATTTTTTAAGTTTGTGATTAAATGAAAGATGAATTGAATGTAGTCCATGAGTTTGGCATGCATTTCGACACAAAAGATTTCCAGAAACTAAAGTTGGAGGTGCCAAACTTAGTAAAGTATCATAACCAAGTAGATTAAATTTAGTTAAGTGCCTTCTATAGATACTTAGCTTACTTGGATGAACCGATGATTAATGATACTACGCGATACTAATAAGGGAAGTAACTTGATCATGGAAGAGTCATGCTTCGGCACGTATGGGCCGGCCCGACCGGAGTGATACCACGGCCTCACAGAAAACGGGCAGTAAAGAAATGCTTACTTTGCTTTTTGCCGAGTGAGTGAGGAACCGAAGGCCCTAACCCTTCCTCTCCCCTTCCTCCCTTCCCCTACTCCCACCTTAAAGGCCGCCAACGTACTTGTGACTATTGAGTTGCAGGTGCCTATGGGCGGTAGTCATTTACCATCAGGTGACCCGTCTGCTCATTTGCTCCTATAGTATATAATTAGTAATATATAACGTTTTTTATGGTATAGGGCCTATACCATAAAAAAAGTAGGTAGCAATGTCAGGAACGAGTAACCATTATTACATAATACTATTATTATACATACCTATGTACCCATATTATGTTTTAAAATGTTTTCACCAATAGACGGAGAGATTCATGAGGAAAGTTTAGGTGTATAATTTGTTAACGTTTTGTGTAAATTAGTTGAAATGTGATGATGGTTGTTGAAGATGTCTCTACTACTCGTGCGAAGCCGGGGCGGGTTGCTAGTAACATATAACAAGTTTATTTTTCGTCTTTCTTTTATGTAACACTTTAGACTTTGTATTAAAGTTTCATCGTCACATATTACGAAGAGATATACAAAAATTATATATTTAATACACATCAAATAAAGTTATCTTACTGCAGTATTTATTATAATAGAAATAGGGGTTCTATTCCAGTTAGTTCGGACTCCATTGAAAGACGGAATATTTGGGAATGTAGGTCACTTATTTATTCTCGAATGCTGATTGGGTACCCGGAAACGGTTTATTTTGCGACCTTGGTCACGTTTAACTAAGCCTTTAAGATAATGTAATTTTTTGTTGTTATTGAAAGATCAAAGATATAGCAATTATATTTTTCCGGATATAGGGTTCCGTACCTCAAAAGGTAAAAAAGGAACCCTAATAAGATGAATCTCTTGTCCGTCTGTCTGTCCGTGTGTCACCACAGGTTTTCTCAGGAACGGGTGGACCTAGCAAGTTGATTGATATTTGTACCAGATACTGAAGTCTATAGTCCCTATTAGGTGTATAAAAATCAAGGGCCTGGATTAACACGATAAAAAGATATGGGCAAATTTACATTTTTGCGAAAACTTGTACCAAAATTTAACTTAATTTTTAACTTTTTTATTTTTCGGAATTTCCCCTTTACTTGTGCTGTAAGACCTTGCTTTTAACCAAAATTGACAATTCTAGGTCAACCGGAAGTACCCTATAGGTTTTGGGTCAAAAACCTATAGGGTACTTCCCATTTACCTAGAATTATGAAATTTTGGTAAGAAGCAAGGTCTGACAGCACAAGTGAAGGAAAAAAAACCAGAAGTCGTTACTTTGTTGTTATATCACATTGTAATCACAAGAAGTTTTTGTGATTACAAACTTATATTTTGCGGTTAAATTGTTCACTTTGTCGTACATCGCAACCGCAAAGTTAAGTTTGTCTTTCGAAAAAGACGGCCAAAAGTTTTTGAGAATTGATTCCCTAGATGGACGTATACAAGTTTGTTTTCTTATAGAACCCTCGGTGCGCGAGTCAGACTCGCACTTGTCCGTTTTTTTTAAATTAGTGTCTTAATAGAATATTCTTCAGAGAACACTGGCTGTGAAGCACATATGGAGTATTCAGTTTACTGTTAAAGCAAATTAAGGTAAATGCCTATTACTATCGAGAGGTTTATGTCAAAATACCATTTAAGGAATTAAAACCTACGTGTTTATTATGCGACTTATACCTAAGGTATCCTTCAGCTTGTTTGTTGCAAGATGGTCAAGGAAACTGTACATTCACGTATAGCCTTGTTAATTTTTGCAAGTGACAATTTTATTCTGAGTACACCCTTTCTGTTCTTTAAATTTGAATTACGAGATCACGTTTTGGTTATGAAAAGTCAGCACAACAATGCCTCTGTACTTTTGAATTCTACAAATTAAAATGTCAACAATACCTAACTCGCGTAATGTGTGTGACCAAAGCAATAATTATCAACGATAAACCAATGAAAATGATTCATTACTAAATTCAAAATATAGCCGTTACATTTCCAAACTAGTTTGTATTTAATTTGCGTTGCAAATATTACCAGGCTACTTGTAATAAAATTTAATCGTGCTGACTGTTGGCTTTTTGTGAAGTTTCTTGGTTTGAGAAGTTCAAATCGTTTTGTGGGAAAAAAATCTCCTCTAAGAACAATAGAACGTTCCTACACTGAATTTGGTCGTTAAAGTGTTTCACTCTACGATGAGATAAATGAACGCCGGCCCTCGACTGCAATTATTGGAGAAAACGTGACTGCAATCAGGTAGCAAATCGAAGCAAAAGTGAACGATGGTGATTCGAAGATATTTGAGAATTGGTATGACTTTATTAATTTTTTTTTTTAGGAGCATGCCACAACTGCCCTTGAGGTGGCTCTTGATCTAGCCCCACTGGACCTGTATATACAACAGGAGGCAGCTGTGGCAGCCATCAGACTTAAACTTTTGGGTCTGTAGTATAACCGAGAGGGTCCCCATATCAAATTATGGAATCAAGTAGTGGAATATCAACGACTAATCGCTGCCCCATGCGACAGGATCCCGAAACAACACATCTTTGAGAGGAAGTATCAAATACAACTACTTTAAAACGAACGAGATCAATCGGGCATACATGAAGTGCGAATCTACACGGATGGTTCCAAGGGTCAGGCACTGGAGCCGGAGTTTTCTCACAAGATTTAAATATAAAAATATCACTGGCGCTTGGTCAACACAGTTCCATATTTTAATGCAAGTGTAAAGGAAAGGTATAAAGGAGTACAACATCCGGATACTGTCAGACAGTAAGGCCGTTTTAAGGGCCCTGGAGGGCAACAACATTAACTCCGGTCTCATTTATGAATGCCACCAGACGCTAGAGCATTTAGCCTCTGCCAATGGGGTAATTCTGCAATGGATCAGAGGGCATAGTAATTCATTAGGGATCGACGCTGCCGATGAGCTGGCAAGGAAAGGATCTGCAACGTCAGTGACAGGCCCAACTATACTACTGCCACTTCCCTTTAATCAACTTCGCTCATGGATAAGACAACGGACTCGTGAAGCGCACAACGGCCGTTGGGCCGATATACCGGGCTGTAAGCAGTCTAAACTTGCGCTCTCACCACGTTTAACTTGCAGACTGCTCAGTCTTAACCGACACGACATCAGAATAGTTGTAGGAACCATTACGGGCCACTTAGCCCTAAACCGGCACCTATTCACCATCAGTGCGACAGAGAGTCCTCTATGCAGAGGATGTCTCGACGGTCGCTCACGTTATCCTGGAGTGCAGGAGAGTGACCACACAACGGGCTAGTATCCCCGCGTGTGCGAGATCGCTCCTAGAAGCCTGCGAAAGCCCCAGGAGGCTTCTGTGCTTCTGGAAGGAGCTAGGCTGGCTCAACTAGTCAGCCTATCTGAACGCATAATGGACCATCTATGAGTCTAAATGCGGAAACAGAGCCCTACACCAATACCAATACCAATGTCCCTTGATTTCTCATTTATTCAGCTAATAACAGAAACACGACAGTGGTCACAGCTTGGTACAGACGGCTGCTCAGCTGACCTTGCCCGGTAACAAATCAGAACAGTGGTTTTTCGGGGCCACGAGGTAGAAACAATTCTGTAAAAATCACCCAGATGGCTTAGTGATATGCCCTTTACATAAAGGGCACACCGTTATCTGATCATAGGGAATGCAAGACGCTAGTATTAGACATATACATATACAGAGGTATATGCATGTCTAATACCAGCGGCATTAATAGCTTGATAGAATGAAAGGGATAAAAGATTATCTGTGTTTTCACTAAACCACTGCTTTATAAATGTATCCCTAAAATAGATCAAGAGTTATGAATTTAAAAGTACTAAAGAAGATAAATTATTGAAGTGAACTCAATTACCTTTTTTCTAGGAAGAATCGCAATGAGTTTATTGGCCCATTAAATTTTGTAAGAAAAGACTTCTTCTTTGAGAGTACGCTAGTGCTCTAAAAGAACTTAATCTATTTTTAGAAGCAGTGTAAGATTTTTAACGGTCACACATTATTCGAAATTTGACCGTAACTGTGGTTCTTTTGTCAAAGAATTGAATGTATATCTCGATAAATAGCTATAATGTTACAAAATAATCAAAAGCTGCTAACTCCATCTGTGAGTAATTGTTTTTGGAAACAAATCCACAGCACCTTAAGAATCTAGAGACTCGGCGTTTCTCCGCTGTACCACGGGGAAGGAAACAGAGCATAATATACGCCACTCACACTTCAGTAAAAAATAAATTTGAAGCAGCAACGCCACCCTTTGAACGTCATCTGCCATATTACACTACTAACACCCTTCGTATTAAAGTATTTATAGCCATCGGTAACCAGTAAAGCTCATTATGCGGCCAGTTAAAACATTATTAAAAAACAGTTTTTATTTCATTCCATTTTAGTAGTTTATAACAACTTTTGATGAAAAAAATATATGAAATGACGACAATATGAAATGCAGTTTTTATTCAATCAATTCTAAATTTGTTAAGAATGTTACTGCATGTATTATGTATATTCACGTGTAAACGTGTTAGTATTTATATAGTCAGTCTCAGTAGAGGTATAGCTATTACTTGGCACCTACATAACATCTTGCTCCTTCTACCAACAATCAACGTGCTTTTACTTTTACACAGAAAACTACATTAACAGATATATTCCTGCAATAACTCATTAGAAGACGGCACAGTATATTTGGTTCTGTTTCTTTTAGTCCTGTTCAGTTCCAACAGATTCCGAGTTATATTTGTCAGATTCGTAGATAATACTAGACCGTCTGTATTATCTCAGAGTTTTGACATACAAACATTTGTATGTCAAAACTGTGACATAGCTACATTGCTGTGCTGGCTTTTGTTATTGCTTTGATTATTTGTCAACCAAAAGGTGAACAAATAACCCATGTTTAAAGAACAGAAAGAATGTATTTAGACTTTTCATATTCACAAATCAACAAGTTAAAGTATAAATCTATACTTATAATAGCAAGTAATTTTCTTGAGTATCTAAATATATTCAACCAAAAAATATTTAAAATTAGTTAAAATAAGATTACCTTTTTTATCCAATTAACATCTATCATCTAGCTGACCCATTAGATACTACTTTTAAAACAAAAATATTTATTGTATTTCAAAAATACTGACTTGCACACTAAATTATCAAACGTTGCAATGGAATTTCTAACTTGCTTTATAATAATATAATTATGTATGCACGACCAAATTTTATTCTACAGAGCATACATATAGGCTAGCCGCTAGGTTTAGGTTAGGTTAGAACTGCGACCACACAGCGCCAGAACGGAATCCTATTGTAAAATCACAAATTTTTGTAACAAACATAAGATATTTTGAACACTCGATGTATTAGATAATAAGTTTCTATAAAAAATAGATATCATATTTTTTTTTGACTCAAATAACAAATAATTATTAGATTTACGTTTAGATAATAATAAACGTACGTAGATAATATAAACGTACGATATAATACACTAACACAATGGATTTTTGTTGTCGGAAAATAAAAATAAAACCGGCCAAGTGCGAGTCGGACTCGCGCACCGAGGGTTCCGTAAAATATTTTTATTATATGATGTAACTAAAAGTACTGTAACAGTAAATGTACTGTAAGACGTGACTTCGTACTAAATTTCAAGATTCTGAGTTTACGGGAAGTACCCTGTAGGTTTTGATTCCTTTGCGAGTGTCGAAAATTTGCGGAAACGGCTGTATCTTTTGATTGCGTTGGCTTAGAAGTTTGATTTTTTCACAGGTTCAAGGGACAGTAAAGCTGAGCATTATAATAGTACATTTCAGCTTGATACCTCTACGCGTTTCTGAAAAAGGGTCTGTACAGACAGACAGACGGACGGACAGACACGGATCCTAAAAGGGTTCCGTTTTTCCTTTCGAGGTATGGAACCTTTATGATTATTATAACAGATAGTAAATCAGGTTTGGTAAAAAAAGGGATTTATAGTTTTACGATTAAATACTACCCCTTAAAAATTGGGTACCTAAATAAAATGAAAAAAGTTTATAGTAAAAATAATAATAGTGAGTAGTAAATCAGAAACGTTTACATTTAATAGACAAACAAAATAACTTTTGTATACCTATTATATTACAATAAAATATACATTTATGCTTCGGAACTCAATTTTAATATTTGACGTTTTCTTATTAAATTCTGTCGTATCGATGTATTTTAATTAAAAATTGAGATTATGCTCCTCATGATTAGACAGGCAGAGTTCAATGTAATATGCAAGAATTTATTCCAACACTTCATATTTCAATGTGTTCAATTCCCTAAGGTAATTTTTTTCTGAGAGAAACAGTACTTATATAATTTTTTACTTTTTCCATATTATCAAATTTATTTATTTATTTATTTAGGCACACAAAACAGAGCATAACACAATACTTAGCCTTATAAATAGCTATCACTAATAGTTTCGATCTTAGCTATGTTCCTAAATATGTGTACACAACATGGCATTGTGGGGTGATACAAGACGAGATTACATGCAATTTAAATAGTTAAATAATAGCATAAAAATAAGTGTAAAATTCAAAATGACAAATGACAAAAATAACAAATCAGATCAATGTTGATGACATAATATGCGTAACATGGTTTTTAAATTTCCTAAATTTGGAATTAAATATGTCAATGATTTCCAAATGTCGGGGTAATAATTCATTATAGAGACGACACATTCTAACAATGGGATTATAAAAGGAAGTATTATTCAGATGCACATTCAAGGTGAAGCTTCGGTAGTGAGGTTGACGTGACCTAAACCTCGTGTTAAAATTTATTTGGGAAAGTAAGTCAGGACAGTCAACAACGGAATGTATGATCTTATGAAGACATAGTAGATCATGACATTTGCGGCGGGACTCAAGGGAGAGCAATTTAAACTTGTTTAATCTGTCTTCATAGGAGCAGACATCCCGGTCAACGTTGTATCTGAAGCACAATATTCTGAAGCACTTCCTTTGGATACACTCTATTCTACTTACATGGATAGCATAGTAGGGAGACCAGACAGGTGAATTGTACTCTAGTACAGTGCGAACGAGTGTATTAAAGAGGAGAAGAAGACTACGAGTTTTCTGGAAGTCCTTTGTGACTCACAATATGTTATCATAATGCTCGCGAAAAGTTGACTTTATTGCATGATAACTATATAGCTAACCAAATTAGGTACAGTTTTTAAAATAAATAGTATTCGAAAATTATAGCACCTTTGTATTAAAACAAACGTGCGTTATTATTGCACTGAACCTCTACTCTACGTCTAGTGAACACGAGTGATACAGACGTGTGTTATAAACCCACATCAGTATATGTGTTTGTGAGCGGTCACGCGGTCCCTCGAGTCCAATACTTTTTCCCCCATCCCACAACACCCCGTTGGTACACATATTTGTAAATATGCATCTGAGCGTGACGGTCATGTGAGTTCAATGCTTTTTCTCCAACCCAAAAGTGCACTACGTGCCTAAAGAAGTTTTCACTTCAAAAAGTTAGATTGTAAAGATAATCTTATTTAAATAAACTTTGTCATTTACAGCAACTTATTTGGACGCGTAGTTGAGGAGATAATGAAAAATAAATACAGCGTTTAAGTATCACCGTCGCGAGTAACTTACAAAAACGTCTTTCTTTGGATACTTTGATTTTGATTTTTACAGTCAATAGTTTGATTTTGAACTACGCCGTGTAACGCAACACGCGTACTGTGAATGACCGTGCACGGAGCCTTCGAAGCAGCTTCTGATTACTTTTTTTTTTATTTCGCTTAAATTTTCTGTTTACTCATTGTGATATCACTTTCAAGTAAAAAGAAGAAAAAAAAAGAAGAATTATGAATTTTCCGGCAGAAATTTCAAATGATTTTCCACTCATAATGATGGTCTGATCACACTATTTCAGGATACGGTACAGTGTCACTTACACCCTGCATAGTCGTTGATACGTATAAAATCAAAGTGACGCTTGATCGCGTGTTCTTCTACCGAGTCCCTGCGCCGTGATCGTGGTACTCCAGTACCACCCGGGGAGTTGACGTTTATGTATAAGGTAGTCGCACACCTCACTCGCGCGGTTTGCTCCTTACGCAACGCACCAGAACAAAATAGTGATTTTTCGTAAGAAAAAATAATTATTCAATTGAAAAAGTTCTTTTGAGAGCTAAACTATCTGAAAAATTTCTTTTTAGAATTACATTTATGTTAAAAAACTCTTTAACATAACATAATATTTGCTTTACCACTTGATTTTACCTAATTTAATGGTTTCAATAGATACCTACTAATATTCCTAGTAGAAAGTTAGAACTTTCTAAATAGAACTCCCAGTGTAGGACAGTCAAATGCGTGAGAGAATCGAGTATTGAGTGGTCACACGGTTCCACTGCACAACATTTTAGGACGTTACGAATCAAGCACAAAGGGTACAAAAAGAAAGACAACAAGTGACGACATCTACAGCGCGCAGTTGAATTTTAGCTCACAGTAATAGGTCGGCTTTCAGTTATGATCCAAACTACTGTAAATTTGCAGGAATGAGTAAGACTTGCCCTAAGTGCTATACCAAACATGAATAGATGAAGCGTGCGGTGTGTACTGTGTATCCAGCAAAGTGATTCTTCCCAATGTATAGGAACTACCACAACAGATACCAAATCTTTTGATGGACATTCGTCGATTGTGTGCACATTTTTTGAAAACGTGCAAAGTCTCTTTCATATGACTTCATTTAGGAATAAAATAAGTTAAGAAATTAAGGAAGGTAACTTCATGCCCACTTTTAAGGTCGAAAGGGCAGGTTTACCGCCTCATAGGCAGTCTTTTCCCGCAATCAAACTTAAAGTCACAAACTGATTTTCACGCGGGCGAAGCCGCGGTCACAGCTAGTTGCATAATAAACTTGTAGGTTTTAATTCCTTTCAATTATTATTGGTATTTTGACGTAAACAAGCATTTACCTTAATGGTATTGCCTAAGCTGGAGATTAATCAAAAATAGACATAGCATAGGTAATGAGGGTTTTCAAAATAACTTCATACAGTAGTCTCGATCGGTATAATACATGCTCATATATTTTATTCAATTTCCTTACACATGTTGTACACAGATAGTTACAAACTACTTCCACACGACATGACAGACTTAGATTCCTCGTTTCTGATTAATTACTAAGCATGATATTCAGAAACGAGAGCCATTTAACGCGTTCCCACAAGGTAGTGACCTAATTTATCAAACGCTTGTAATTTTCAGGTCCAAGCTCAAGGCATCTTACATCACAATGACGCATCTCCGACGTCTACACCACTAAATTCTTTTAACGTTTCATGAATAAAAGTGTTTTTGAATGGTGAATTATTATCTCTTTTGATAAGGAGACCCACCTTTTATAGACGTACAGGATAGTTAATAAGCTTTATTATTTCGGTGGTTATTATGTTAAGCTTTTCAAAATATTTATTTTTAATTTTTAAAGAAAATTTTATACAATCTTTCAGATTATGATAAGCATTTTAGTTCAATCATATTACTTTTATGAAATTAAACTTATCAGCTTCCTTCCGAAATCAATTGAATAAGGTTAACTTAATCAATAAAATAAGATTTTTCTTTTGTACTTATAATAGAGTGATTTTAAGGATAGATTTAAGCATAATTTCAAACTATGATAAGGTTTTTAATAAAATCATATTATCTTTTGAGATAATATGATTAGATAGACTTGTTAATATGTTAAGCGAGTGGCGTGAGGCTACGCCCCAGACACGATGGCTTGTTTGTCATCTTGGCTGGAGGCTCCATGGGCTGACTTTGCTGCCGTGAAGGAACTCCAGTCTCAGCTCATCATACTGTTGGCCCCGCTTGGGCGACGCAGTCTTACAAGGTCACTGAAATCATCGGAGAGGATCTCTCGCTACCAGCTGTCGTACGCTTCATGGCCGGTATTGGCAGATGTTTTACCGTGGTCGTATCCTAGCCGCGGAACGGCTCTGTGAGAACGATCTTTATTCAGACTCTATTCACCTCCGCCTCTAACCGGAGGACGTTATTATTTTAGTAGAAAATATATAACATTTAAAAGTTATTTCTAATTCATAAAACAAAATTATCCACATCCAAGACCATTTGAAATGGTCTTTAATATTTGTAAAGTCCCCAAACACATTCAGAGCGGTTCAAGATGTTGTCAGATGTGATTCTGAGCAAATCATTTTCTCTAGTAAGTACTGTTTACAAATATTTCAGTTCAATTAGTAGCTCTTTTCAAATCTACAACATTATTCTTGAAAGTATCAACTATTTTTCAAATTTAAAAGCAAATTATTGCGTTTACCACGGTTTGTAGGTATACATATACACAGCAAGCGTTTTATAAAATCCACCCTCTTAAACTTCAGAGGCTGATTCAAGGTTGAGCTGTATTTCAAAGGTAAGCACCTATCTTTAGGTTTAATTAAAATTTCATGATAAGGTCCCAGCTGGTATCTTTAATTCACACATACCAATAGTACGAATTTGCCCTGATCTTGAAGATAAAGAGTATGTTTTAACAAGCTAATCTCAGCTACTACTTCGCTAATATCAAAAGCCGTGGTTTCACTTATAATAATTAAGTATAGATTGAAAACTATGTGTTGAAAGTTTTCTAATTGGAACTGCAATTACCTTACCTTACGGCAATTCACATTATTTTACTTAGTAAAATATTCCTTCTGTGTTTATCTAAGAAAGTTTGTTTAAGAAAAGCGCATATGAAAATAATTTACAAAATATTCTTCTTAATTTTATTTCTTTCTCCATGCACATTCTATGTTTACAAATAAATTAAATGAGTTTTTATTTTTTCAAATAGTCCCGGTTTATGGTCGTGGAAACACCTACGGGCCCATCGGGGTTTTTGGTTTTGGGCATACTGCACAAACGATATGTCATACTACTCCGAAAATAGGAGGGGACAGGGAAAGGCTTTTATTAACACATCTAGTCCCCTCCTAGCGCCTACCCGCTAAAGCGCGGGCCTCACATAGGGGTAACCTCTGAACTTAACAGTGAAAAGTTTTCCAAGTAAACATTTGCTTAAAATATAATTATGTCAAACAATAGGAATAAATAAATATTTGCAATTGGTCAATAATTCGTTTCGAAGCTAAGAATATATATTACATAGACACACAATCAGATTAGGACATGAAATTTCTAGCAGCCCTCATCCTTTAAAGATATACCTACCCTTTACTTTATTTTACTTCATTATTTGTTAATTTTTTTCGTCAAAACGAACACTGAAAATACGTTTAACGTATTCACTATGGTATTTATAAATATTCATTATCAAACCACGCATTTATAATTCAACATTTTTCTACTACTAAATAACTCCAACCAGATGAATATACGTACAAACACACGCAAACGTACAAAAACTGCGGCAAGTAACTATAAAAAATATACATACCTATGTATGTTAGTGTAGGAGAACCCATTTCAGTCTTTGACAGCGCTGTAGTTTGAAGCGTGAAAACAAAGGAGTATTTGTGCAGAATAATTAAGTTTTCGGATTAGATTTGTTAAAAACACTGAAATACTTTTTGGTATTGTTATATTTGTAGAAAATGTATTAAATTTAAAGGTTTAAGTAATTCATAAAACAAAGTCATACACCGAAATTCTAATGATTTTAAAAATCCCCAAACACATTGAGAGAGAACAATGTGTAGCTCTTCTGAAGTCCACAACATTGTTTTTGTAAGTCTCGACTATTTTTCATCGGTAAAGAGCACATTTCTGTGTTTTCCACGGTTTTTATATATTGGGTAAACGTTTTATAAAATTCAGCTTCTTAAGCTTCAGGGACTGATGCAAGGTTTGTGCTGTATTTCAACGGTAAGCACCTAGCTTCAGGTTTTATTCAATAATTCATTACAAGGTTCTAGTTGGTATCTTTAATTCACACGCTCTAAAAGTCACCCTGATATTTTATGTCGTTTGGCAAAAGAAATGTCAGTATACCTATGGATAGTGCTGCATACACAAACGACTGTTGCCTAGCTTTTAAAGACTAACAAAATAATAACGGCTCATTGAAGCTAGAACTCACTTGTTTTAATTAAGGAAAAAAAGTGAGTTTATTAATATTTACCGAGTTTATACTTTTTTTATGTTTTAATCTATATGATTATTGACGAAGTAATTATTTTTTTAAAGAATACTACTAACATGGGTCACACATTACTAGAATTCTTCGAAGATAAGCTATAAATATGACTATTTTCTTTTAACTGTGGTAGTAGTGAATGTGATAAAAGCGATATTAATCCATTCCATGAATACTGATACCACTCACGTACAAAACTGTATTTTGTAAAAAGGGACTGTGAAGTGAACAATTCTTTACAATAATTTTATTTTTAATATCGCAAATTGAAGCACTGATTCTAAAAACAAAGCAGCAAGCAGCAGAAACCCATTCAGAAGCAAATAAAATAAAGCAAGGCGGTTCATTTCGTCTTATTCTCAACATGTGTGTCAAATTTATTCCTTTATTGCTCAACGCTATAATATAGATATATGTGTTTGTGTCTCTATTGTGGCTTATGCATTTATTTGTGTTTCTGTCTCTATTGTAGCTTATGCATTACTAAAAGAGTGGAGTTGAAAGTTTGTATACTAGTTTTATTTCACTGCAATGTTTAAAAAAAAGTTAAAAATGCATTGTAAAAGCATGCATAAATAATAGCTGGTAGTAACTGAAAAATAATCGAGGAATCCTCGCTCAATTAAAGAATTACCTCAACAATAGTAAGCGCTCCTAAATTAATATTTTTAATTGGTTCATATTATCATACAAATGATTTAATTAAATAATTAAAACGTATAATTTATTACTTTATAACGTTTTATAATAAAAATTGTTACGAAAATTTCTTTTTTTCTTAAAAATGGCTTGATTAGTTTTACTCTCTAGAAGAAAAGTTTTATCTACTCATTAACCACGAAGAGAGAGAGAGAGAGAGAGAGATAGTACATAGTTAATCAACAAATCCATATCAATAGACATACTTTTTAGACAATGTAATCAATAAAACATCTCTTTTTCCCTTAGTGGGACAATAATACTGTTGATTGAAGAACTTCGGACAACCACACCTCTATTATAGGTACTTACTTGTGGCAATGGCAGATAACATAGCGAAGAAGAACACTAAAATTCAATGTTAACCTAATAAAAGTACACCTCTCCCGTATCGACCGAAACACACCCCATCTGGTCCAACCGCATTAAGAAACCTACATACCTAGAAATTTTTAAATTTTTTTTTACCTATCAAGCTTTGTTAAAGGATTTTTGAAAATTCATCCAGCACTTGTAAGCACTCTGTTTATAGGCTAGTACACTTATAGCTAACTAGCTAGCAAAATATATCCTCCAAAGTAAAAAAAAAAATCTAACAAGAATGAATTTAACAACTACAAGGTATTTCAGAACGAAATTGGTAAACTGCTATTTAAACTTAACTCTTTCATCCGTTACTAGGGATGGAAGGAATTATTTATCGACTAAATCGATTTCGATACAAACAATGTTTTCTTTTAGTTTCGTAACGACAAAATAACAACATCCGGTCATCTAAGCCCTCCTCATAACGAATTCATTACATTAAAGCCTTGTAAGAACGTGTGGTACTCGAGGTGAGTCTTTTTTTTATTCGAGGTCCTTGTTAGCATTTATCATGGTATTGAAAGTTTTACTCACAATACTATGCGAGTAGATCTGGTTACCTACATATAATTAGGTATATATTCAACTTATTTGCGAACCAAACTAAAATTGTGATAAATTCCATTCCAACAGCATTACAATGGAAAAATACTACTTTCCATTATATGTATGATTCTATTCCATTATTCATTTTTAAAGTGATTTTTAAAGTGTTATTGAACTTCTGCTATAACCAAAAAAATGCTTTTGATATTTACAGAAGTCATTTATACTGAACTGTTTACAGCGAACCGGCAACAAAAAGTTACAATACATAATATAACTGGTGTATTCAAAACTTTTTTCTTTCTGTTACTGTTTTGGCAGCTATAGAGAAAATTCCACTCCGCGGTGCTTCATTAAAAATCGGGTGCCTACCCGATCTATTCGATAATCGATTAAGACCCTGATTATAATTTCACAACTTTCACAACATCGAATAAATCGACTAAAGAGCGTTCTACGTCATTACTTTAGCTCATCAAGTATTCAGTGCAGGGCTGTCTCGTAAAAATTGGCATTAGTTCACACTTAGCCTGACGCTTAAAATTCAAGTGGTGGTGTCGTTTTTGCATTGAAAGTGGCAATTACCTGACTTTGCCGGCATGTGTGGATCTGATGTATGAAGTCTTTGAAATTCCTGAGAGCGGCTGATGCTTTTGTTGCTATAAAATTGTTTTTGAATAAAAGCATGGTTCGCGTTTTGGTGAGTTTTGTAAAGGTATTTTTATCACAGTGTGGGTATAAAAGTATGCTTAAGTATGGCAAGGGATAAGAGGATTCTATACGATTAAAAATGTGTTATAATTATAATCGTGATAGTAATTAAGTAAAACTCGAACAAAGTGTCGTCTCAACAGACATCATGACGTCATGGCATATGATTTCTCCTATTATTATTATAATTATTATTTTTGGAATGCAATAACTTTATACATCTCTCAATGAGAGTTCTCGCGCCGATTAGTATATAGTATACCACTTCCCAACATAAAACGGTCGGCCAGGTATGATCACCTCGCCTGGTCGGAGGATCTTCCCTTTGTGTTGGAGGGACATAACACCCGTTCCTCCACAACAGTTTTGACTAACAAAAAATATAGATAATTCAGATGAAGGTAAACACTGATATATTATTGAAGTGTAGTAATCATACAAAAAGTACTACCTCAACTTCAAAGATAAATCAATCTATCCGTTATATTTCCTTACAAGCCCCTCGTTAACACGGTATAATATCAAAGAATAGTCTTCAAAGAAAAACTATGAACGATTAATCAGAGTAAGGAAAAAATTAAACGATCAGTCTTGGTAACAAAACATGTTATAATGTTAAGCTACGTACTCAATTGTTGCAATACTATTTGCATCATCATCACACTGGAGATGATATAAGATTATATTACTTGCTTGTTTGCTTGCTTACATTACTTTGAAATTAATCAACTGTCTTACATCTTTACCCAACAACAAGGCTAAGGAACATTACCACAATGGCCATATTCAGAGATCTTGTTACTTTGATATAACATTAGAAATAAAACTTCTTAGTAGCCGAAGAGGAAAAACTATCCACTCATCCATGGTATGTAAAGCCCAGCGGTATCAACAGAGAAGGATAAATCTCAACTAATTTCTATAATAGGGTAAAAAAACTTGAAATCCCTCACCAGGTGCTTTTAGGCTTACTAGGTATGGAAGTTACCTCCAAAGGCACAAAGAGGCATTTAGAAACCAGGCACCAACAAACACGGTCGAAAAAAAATACTGCATAATGGTTTAGTAAAATATTTCCCTGTATAGACTCGGGCTAAAAGTTTTTCTGTTACGTTCCACGCAATATACTGATTAAGTCCAGTACACAGCGAGACACGTAGGAATCATTTCCTTACCAGGGGGAAGAAAAAATAAATCCAATGTTAGGAATGTCAGATTACTTGTATTACAGTATGTTTAGGGAAAATTGTTAAAGGAAACGTTTGCCCAGGACGTGATGCTAATCCTTCTTTTGATAACAATAAACACTGCAGTTATTTTCTGGAAGGTAAAACGAGGTCAAATTAACTTAACTACTGTGGATCCCAATGCAATAGTAAAGTTACGTGTAGCCTAGGAAATTAACTGAATTTAATTTACTTCATAGAGATATCGGTCTTAAGTGCTTAGTTGAAAAACCTCTGCACTGTGAACCCCGAGTAGTGAAAGCCATAAAGTATCTTCCCCTGGAGAAGATGATGCTGCTTTCAGCTGATGTTCGGTCAACTTGGGATTGGCACGCATTTTAGGCTGTTAGTTTCTACGTAGCGCCCGAGGGGTGGATAGGTTTGAATTCGGTCCGATTCTTTCAGGACATTGACCTTCGTGTATAAAGAACTGGAATTGTGGATATTCGGATCTGCGAGGAAAAAAATATCTGTAAAAACACACAGATGGCCAGATGGAGACGGGTTAAGAAGTTACCATCCCTACTAACGGGTCAAAGAGTACCCAGAACCTGCATGTGGCTAGTGAATAGTAGGTAGTATCACTCTATATGAACGGGCCTTGTCCCTTCAACACAAAAGGGGGATCCTCCGATCAGGTGAGATGTTCATTTGTTCATGCCTGGCGCATCGCGGTCCTAAAGTAGACGGTATTGGTATAGGGCTCGATTCCCTAACTTAGACTCATAGGCGGTCCATTATGCGTTGAGATAAAGCTGACTAGTTGAGCCAGCCTAACTCCATCCAGAAGCACAGAAGCCTCCTGGGGTGTTCGCAGGCTTTTCGGAGCGACCTCGCACCCGCGAGGATACTTGCCCGCTGTATGTTCACTATCTCACACTCCAGGCGGACGTTTCCTCCGCTTTGAGCAATCCTCTGCATTGAGGACTTTCTAACACATTGATAGTGAATAGGTACCTACAGCAGTTGTTAGAAAGTTGTATATACATACCTATATATACTGAACGCAAGAAGTTACAGTGAACGATAGCGGATCAATAGTTACTAAGTATTTCAGTTTGTTTTCGGTTGATGGCGCTGTAGTACTTTTTTGATATATATTATGTGGATGTGGCAACGAACACTCCCTGCTTCTCTCATTCTGTCTTAACAACCTTTAACTCTTTAGCTCATACATTATTTTCTTATTTTCTTGTGATCGATGATGGTGTTTATATATATTTATTTAATCAGTTACAAGCCGTGTTTTAGTTACAGGCAAGTTAATAATCATCATACAACAGGCGGAGTTAAATTATATCCAACTAAAACTAATTTATACATGTAAATACTAAATCCCCGGTTTCCTATGTATATCATGTTACGACAGGAGGGAAACGCACATCCATAACAAACAGATTAGAGACAGATTAGATTTTGCGCCAACAATTGGGATCCGTTTGGACCCTTCGGACAGAAAACTTTCAACAACAAATTGGGTCGCGGCCTTGATCTTGTATTGAAAAAGTTCAGATGATTATACTGAATATCGATAATCAGATTTTTCGGCACTCATAAAATTAAATGTTAAGAAAATAAACATAATAGAAAAGATATATTAGGTTACATAACTAATAGATTACCTACCTATATTGATGGTAGGGATTTGTGTTCAGTTTATAGTATAAGAGAAATCCCACTATCCCACTAATCCCACTGTATTTAATATTATAAACGTGAAAGTTTGGATTAATTGATGTATGGATGGATGGATGTTTGTTACTCTTTCACGCAAAAACCGAACCTGAACTGAACCGATTGCGATGAAACTTGGTATGTAGATAGATGTAGATAGGAGACCTAGATTAATGCATAGGCCATTTTATCCCTTTTCATCCCCATATTCCCACGGGATCGGGTCTTACGCGAGTGAAACCGCGGGGCGCTGCTAGTTATTATATAAGTTTATACAATAGGGAATATGCATGTTGTTTAAATTTACTTGATTAATTTTCCCTTGAATCTTTATTGTCCAGATATTATGCCTAAACAATTATTTTCTGATTTAGTTCGTGTTTAATTGCAAAAAATAATAATTAAAATATGCAAAATAAGGGCGCGAAATTCAACTTTGCAAAACGCTTCACCATTGGTCGAAACAAAACATGACGTGACATTCCACGTTCTGACATTTATCTGCGCCTATATTCGTAGTGTTATGGAGAAAGATAGGTGTTCCTGTGATTTTTGCTCATAGCTAGTGCAATTTAAGCATTCTAGTGATATTAGAAATCATCTAGGACAATGACTGAATGTAGTTTAGTCAAAACACAATCGGACAATCTACCGAAAATAGGTGCTCATGATGACTATATATTTTGCATCAAATCCAGATTTTACGTCCGCTGAGGTTAAAGGAGTGAAAGCCGCAAGGTAATTATTATTATACTTGTTATATTATAATCTAAAGGATAGGTAAGATATGTATAGTTAGTTACATTCATGAAGTTTTATTAGACTTTTGTTACCTAGTTTAAGTAGACAAGGAAGTTGCCTTCTGCTTGATATTTAAAACAAACATAAATTACTGCTGACTAATTCACACTATACTAGCAATTAAATTGTAATATGCTTACATTAAAGTGATCTTCACAACAATATAAACACGATATTGAAGATACTTCATCTCTTCTCATTAATGTACACCATTGTTTTCGTATGTTACATTATTATTTTGTACAGGAAAAAATACTGAATTGGATGTAGTGTTTTTACACTTAGGGATAAGGCAATACCTATAAAATGGTTTTTTAACTTTATCCATCGTCTATTAATTACAATAAATAGTAATTACAACTGGAACTCAGTATAAAATTACTGTAACACTTCAAGTAAGTTTATGAAACCAACACTGAGCGGGGAACGTGACGTCACCCAAGGCCCGCGAAATATGGCGGCGTTCAAACAGATCAAATTTTATCGATGTTTTCAATGTTATTTTAAAAATTAATTTGAACATTGCCAAGGTTATTTATATTTTTAATTGGGGTAGAATGATGGAACAAGTCAATATAAGATTAAAAAAAAATACATGCATATTCCCTATTATTAAGTATGTTACTCTTATAGTCAAGTTAGTCACCTAAATTATAATGACTGTTGTTAAAACTACAACTTCTTGAATTTCAAACATGCTAAATATAAATTTGACACAAAGATAGATTATAGTCTAGGATAGGAAATAGGTTACTTTTATCCCGGAAAAATTTAAGGCTCCCGTGGGATATATTTAACCAATATTTCCACAGGCAACAGCTATTCGCACTTTCGCATTCATAATATCACATTATAAATGCGAAAGTGCGAATTTGTTTGTTTTCGTTTTCACGCTGTAACTACTCTTCCGCTTATTATAGAACTTTGCATACACGTTATCAAGGATATGGAAAATTATATAAGGTATCTTTAATCCAGAAAAAAGTCCCAATGTATAGATTGATTAATAAATTTACTTTAACGCGAGCGAAGCACCGGTCAAAATCTAGTCTCAAAGAAGTTTTTGTTGTTTTTGGTTCAGTAATCCATTCATTGTTTTGCATCTTGACTGGCCTGTTGGTCTAGTGGTTAATGATCTTGATTGCTGAGCCAGAGGTCGTGGGTTCGATTCCCAGCCTGGACAAATAATTGTGTGATGAGCATGATTTGCTCTGTGTTTCGGTGTAAGTATTATATTATCTATTATTATGTTTGTACTTAGAAATATATAAGTATGCTTATCAGCAGTCTGGTTACATAGTACAGGGTCTGTCTAGTTTTGAATCAAACGGCCGTGTGTGTGGTGTCTCAAATTATTAGATATCTATATATATAAAAATGAATCCCTATTTCCCTTGCTCACGGCATCACGCTTGAACGTCTGGACCGATTTCGCAAATTCTTTTTGTTTTTTTGTGTTTGCTATTGTCAGGAGCAGGTTCTTAAGAAAGAAAAAAATAAGAAAGTTGCGCTGAAAATTAGAAAATTTAAGAAAAATTAACGACCATATTAACTTTTCTAATGTAACCTTAGCGCTTTTGACATAACTGTCAGTCGTTTGACAGTTTCCGCGATTGTTCTATATTTATAGTTAAAACAGTGCAGCATCTGTCGGCTCAGCTAGTTATTTTATAAATTGTATGCTTATGTCGATTGTAAGGTTATATTTAAACATTGTTTTAGTGAAAAACCTTTGATTTACTTGTCTACTAAGGATATTCGTATTTTCAAATAAGCATGATTTATACCAAATCTCAAAGTGACTGGTCATTACCGCTTATTTGTTCAAATAAGGCCTTAGACAAAAAAAAAGGGGAAAATTTTGTAATAAACAGTGACGTACCAAAATTCACAGTAAACAAGGTTATAAACCTTAATGATACTGATGTTATCGCGACCTTCACAAACAACGGCACTTATTATTTTGTATTGCTTGTTTTTGGGTTTGTTATAAAGAATAGTGTAGGTCAAAGTAGAATAAAAGCACCTACCAGTGAGAAAATAAGTACTATTTTTATTACGACACATATTTACATACACTCTTTCATATAAGTTTCACTTATTATACTATTCTTACCTTACAATGTAAATCATGTGAATGGTTACAACCTTTCTCAATGAATACTCTATATAATACAAAAATTATTATTCGAATATGGCTGATACATAAAATACACAATAAAAAAAGGCTTGTATTTCATTTCAGTCAGCTCCTTCAAGATTTCTTTTCACTTAATCTAAGTGATTAAAACAAAATGTGAATGCCAGAATAATTACGGATAAATATTTTTAAACTTAGATTTTGTTGTTGAACGGAAAAGAGCTGCAAAATATCAGAGAAATCCTGGAGACATCACGCTCACTTGAGCTTAAATGAGATGTTCTCGCGAGAACACGAAGACGTTTTTGTAGTGTGCTGTAATTATAAAGTTTTAGCGGGCATAGTTAAAGAGATTAGGCATTTTTAAAGAAATAGTAACGTTCGGTGAATGTTTCTTAGATTCTTTAACCCTAAAATAAGCTAAATATTTATGTAAAAAATTGGAATGTCTTTATTTTTAACCGACTTCAAAAATGAGTTTATCTATTCGACCCTTATGTATGTATGTTTGTGTTTGTAAGTCCGCGATTTTCTTAAAAATTAATAGACCAATTTTCATAATTATCTCACTAACGTACCCTACATATTTTCAGGAAGCTTTTGGTATATAATACATTAGGTATTTAAAGGTTAATTTTTTTCACAATCAATTTCGTTGAAGACGGTTTAATTTTTGTTAATAATTTTAAAGTTAGGTAAGTTGGCTTTTGATTAATAACAAGAAAGCTTAAATAATCTTAAGAGTAAGCTTAATTTAGTAGGGATAAAATTCGCTCGGCCTGTGCGAGCAAATTAATAACATTTGTTGTGAGAACTACCCATCTACAACAATATCTGTAACATGCAAGTTTTGCACGTAGCGATCAGCCACACATTAAATTCGCGGGCGCTACCTCTAAGTATAAGTTATGCTCAAATTTAATCAGATAATATGCTGCGAGGCTTACACTTTTTTAAATGTCTTATTCAAGAAAGGCATCTCTTCTATTCATTCATCTGTGGTTCCTGCACCTTGTACCACAAACGTTAAACTCAAACCACGTAAAGGAACCTGTCTGCTCTAAGCAAATGTGACGGGAACACTCTTTGAGAGTAAATTTAAAATTTTACTTTTAAACCAACTAGTTATTGGTGTGTTGAATTATTCAGTTTGTGACGTAACGAAACTTTGTACGATATTGGAACCATGAGTGCAAAGTACTTTTTCTTTTATGTTGTGGGGTATGGGTCAGGAAAATAAGATTGGAACAGTTTGTATTTATTGTCGCTGATAGATCCTTTAATAGTTTATTTTGTTCAGTAAGGATGTTTTGGAAATAGTATTGGGACCTATGTTAGAAAAAAACTGAGATTATTAATATGTTAGTACTTGTATAAGAACGTGTATAACTTGCCTAATAAAAAAAACAGCACAAGTGCGTGTCTAAGTCACGCACCGAGGGTGCTTAATAAATGAATGAAATTTTGAACACAGGCAAAATGTGTGTGAAATCAAAAACTGCCATATCACAGTCATGGTCGTCAAATAATCAAGTTACTGTTCGGCTCTTTTCATTCATTCGTTTACGATGACAACGTTGAAAGCGCCGCTGCCCGGTTCACTGAACGACTAAAGTAAGTAAACGAATGAACGACTTCAAGTAACTCAGGTGTAAGTTTCGGGAAAATGTTGAGATATCATATTGTAATACGTTATTAGGGCGTGAGGGAGCAAGCTGTAGGAGTTCCGGGAATTTATACAAAAGGATCAATTCCTACGGAATATTACCATAATAACAGATTTAGGTGTAGTTATTTCATTACATTATAACCAGGTTAATTGTATGTTCACTTCAAGAATGTTATTTTTGTATCTCAATCTCTAACATTACTGGTACAAACAAATATTGAATATGACTAGTAGAAGTTCAAGTTTAAAAAGCTGTGAGAGGTTTAAGAAAACAGTTGCGGTCAATGTCGTCAAGAGTGGTAACCAAAATGCAAAATCTTCCGCTGTCACGACGTGATTCTTCGACGCGTGTTATGTCTCTACACGAGTAAAGAACGGTTCAGATGCAATAGACCTACCAAAAATGGACTATTTGTTCTCTATCACGGCTTTTCTAAGCAACGATAGCGTCATGGCTAAGGCGTCCGACTTGTGAGTCGAGGAGTTGCTGGTTCGGATCCTAATTCTTTATCTTCATATATATAAAACTTCTTAGAGGTCCAGTTCATAGTAGTCTAGGCCGAAAGGTCTAATGACCGGTTGAGTAGTTGAGACGTGAAAGTTAAACAAACAAACAAACAAACTCACTTTCGCATCTATAACATTAGTAAGGATTGCCGCATTTATATAATGAACGTAAATTTCGAGCATTTCCAATTTAGTTTTCGTGAATAAGGTATTCCGATTGACAGAGATGAAAATATTTTCCAGGAAATTCTGTATTACCATCTCACATACATATATATTGTACACAACATTTGCAACCGCAGTGATGGGCCAATGTACTTTTATCTGACGACAGTCAATCTGAATGCCAATATGCAGGTCGGGTATAAAAACATGTGGCCACAAAGACTGATAAAATTTATACAACCATAGCTATATACAGCTATATGTTTAACAAGACCATTATATTGGTGCTTGTAATATTTTAGGAATAATACAGTAATAGGTAAAAATTTAAAAATCGCACAGCACCAAAAACCTACGAAAACATTAGATACTTATTACTTACAAAGTTAGCTCTGAAAAAATTAATTTACAACAACGGTCTTAGCCAAGAATAATGTGAGAACATATTACTTAAGACCTGCGTACATTTGTTAACATGTACCATCGAAATAATTTAGAACTTTCATTCCTAGAGCTAAAGTCCAAAATGGTTTGGCAGCCTCATGCCTTTTAACCACAAGTTACATATTATAAGAGGTAATATCGCGTTATATTTATGAGTGGGACGGTTTGGGTTAGTCCCAGGACTCATATTCAGAGGTTCAACGTGAAATTACTTATCTCACCTGGTTATGTTATGTCAGGATTCTTGTATGGCCTTTAAATCATAATGACTTACTAGATTAATTTCAAACGCTGTTATAAGCTCAGTTTTGTAGATAATAAATTCGTTTACATAAACAAAAACATAGTACTTTTGGAGCTAACAGGGGACGTTATGACCTAACTGCTGTATTATGGCTAAAGTACAGCTAACATAATAGTTTTGTTGAACAAGATCAAGATTTAAAAGTGGGTGGCTCTCCCACTTATAAATCTTGAGCTTCAGCTTTGCACAGAAAACCGGCAGTGAAGCTATGTTTGCGTTGTGTTCCACCGAGTCTGTGAGGTTACTGGATGCCATAAAAATTCCCTCACCGCCTTTTTGTCTCCACTTACCCTCTTCTCCTACTCCCACCTTAAAGGCCGGCAACGCACTTGTGACTCTTGAGTTGCAGGTGCCCATGGGCGGCGGTAGTCACTTGCCATCAGGTGACTCATCTGTTTGTCCATCCCACCCGACACACAATCCCATTAAAAAAAAAGTTATAGAAAGTATTACATAATGTACATTCTGATTTTTTATAATTACGACAAGGGTAGTAAAATAATATTAAGCGAAAAAAGATTTTTACAAAATTTGGACTTCCTAAAGAGGCAAACATTTTTCGTTCCTATCATTCGTTCGAAAACAACAGTTCAATAGTTTCGTGCTCCTACTGACGTCCGTCGTCTGCAATCAAAGGAGTCGGTAACGTGTAAATTACTGTTGCGAGTGTTTGTGAAGGCGGTACCCACTTATCATCTTACACCATGACCAGTCACTATTGTAAGAGAGGATCTCTTAAGGATCGTAGCATGCTGATACATAGCCTATAATCTTCCTCATACTCTATAGAATGCAAAAATAATTATTGAAATCTGATTGATAGTTCCAGAGTTAGCGCGTTTAAGCAAACAATCAAACAAAGTACTCTTCACTCTCACTATATTATACTACGTGTTACAGAAAGGTGTGGTCAAATGTTATAAGCGTTATGTGTAGCCAGCCGACAAATAGTTGATTTAGTTTGAAAATAAAATGGGTTTTGGATTTTTTTTTTCTTTTTTAGTTTTTTTTTATGAAAATGCTTTTAATAGTGTAGGGCTTAGTCAAGGAACTAAAATACCTAAATTTTGGATTACCACGCATTTTTAGTTTTGGATAAATAGTAAAAAAATGCGCTGAAAATAATTTTAAATTACCTACAAAATGAGATCGAACGAGTTCAAAGTCGCTAAGTGCTTTTGTTTAACAGCAAATGAAATTTCAGCGAGTTCGGGCTTAAACTTTTTAATTTATTGTAATTTATTGAATACATTCATAACTTATCATATGAAGAAACAGAAAATCTGTTAAATGTACCTGGGTAATCTTTTTACTCACCCTCTCACACTCACTCATTCACATCCTCACTCCACGCACAGAGAGGACAGTATGAATTTTTAATCTATCTCTATTTGCCGGTGTGCAAAATAATTACATAATTGATATTAATTACATTATTAATAATTATAGAATAGAGAGAGAAAAAAAAGGAATAGCGCTGATGCCTGGAATACAGATATCCCATCTAGTCCAGGCACAGATGCCTTAACTTAAATGTTTCTTTTAGCATCCAATGTGTTAAAACCTAAGTACTATGTAACAACACTCTTTATAGAAATTAAAATATTATTATTATTTATTAACGATTATTTATTTATTTTTAGACTTATTAGCCTCATTGGCAGTATTCTAAGGCCTCTACCATGGCGAGTGTTCCGAAGAGCTATTCCAATTGATCCCACCCTCTCCTTTCCTATCCAGAACAACACGTGGCGGGGTGAGGTGTCACCCCCTTACAGTGCAAACAATCCCAACTAGAACCAAACGGTTCAGAACCTCCTTTCTTTGCCGCACCATTAAAATGTGGAATGCATTATCAGCACACGTGTTCCCTTCAACATATAAAACCGGGTCCTTTAAGCGGGGCGTGAAGAAGCATCTCTCGAGGCTCGGTATCTATAATGGTGGTCCTCAGTCTTTGGATCTCACTCTAGCTTTCCATCAGGCGGGTTGAGGTCACTCTGACGTGTCACTAAACTACCAAAATTGATCGGCCCAGCTTATAAAATTAAAAAGAAACATTTAAATTTATGAGCCCGTTGGAATTTTTAAGAAATATCTATTTTACCCATTTTTTTTAACACATTTTGAGGCCTTTTTTTACGTGACGTATAAAAAGGCGTATAAAAAAGTATATATACATAAAAAGTAAGAGATATCACACACACAAAAAACACACCAGTTGTCCAGACTGCGGATATCGAAATTCTTAAACAGCGCATTTTTTACTATTTATCCAAAAATTTAAGGTAATCGAAATATTCATTTTTGATCATAAAACAGCTAGCTTAACTGGGCCACACTCGCACACACACGCTAGTGTAGTCAACAAAGTCTGCCCGTATCAGACAAGAACAACATAAAGTCAAACTTGTCTCAACATACACTAACAAGGTAAAAGTTTACCGTGCTTTATACCACTAATCTGATGCGCAAGAGCGTATACAGTGTACTCAGATTTCTTTACCTACCTGTTGTGTTACGTGAAGTTTCAGACAGCCTTAGTGTATTTCCATAAAGCTTTTGAAAATGGCACACTATGTTTCAGTAAAGTAAGTAAACTTTCAGTTTTGGTTGACAGGTTTTCAATCAAAAGTTTATGATATTTTTCATCATAATAATCATAACTTCACACATCTCACACACGGCCGTCTGATTCCAAACTAGGCAGAGCCTATACTATGGTAACCAGACTGCTGGTAAATACTTATATATTTCTAAATACATACATAATATATTATAAATAAATTACAACTAGAAACAGAACAAATGATCATGCTCATCACACAATAATTTGTCCTGGGTGGGAATCGAACCCACGACCTCTGGCTCAGCAGTCAGGGTCACTAACTACTAGACCAACAGGCCAGTCAATCTCTCTCAAAACTGTGTTTGAATATCGATATCAGCTTGGAATGGCATATTGCACTCGTAAACAGTTTTGAGACAGAAAGATTTCGATTTTGCGAAACTGTTGTTGACTTACGTACTTTTACCCTTTTTTTTTATCAAGGAGTAAAGAAAACCAAACGTACGAAGCCAAAAAAAATACTAATAAAGGTACTTTTACTTCTAAAACATTACCGATTACATGTTACTCACGTCTTGGGAATATGAAATACTAAACATATCTCAAACTTCGGCACTTTGAACATTAACTTTACAGTATTTTACGTAGAACTAAGTTTAAACGGTTTTCTTTGGCTTTCGCTTAGAATGTTGTATCAAAGTTAAGTTTCGGTCATCGTCCTTAAAGTCTTGCCATGGTTTTGTAAGGTATGAACGGAATTTTAATTCCTACATTGATGATTCAAATGTCATTTTAGGAGGTCGATACTTGTATATTACCTCATTTTATAAACCACTCTCGCTTACCTAAGATAACAGAAAAAGGAGGTTAGGATAAGGCCTCTGAATTAATTTATCCAAGTACATTATTCTTGTATTTATCTGGTATTAATGCAATGGCGATTTTCGATCCCCTGGTCGGATTGAAAAAAAATATGTTTGTATTGGACAGCGTACCTATTCATTGAAAAGGTTATAGGCTGTGTAACATTACGCTACAATTACAACACTTAAAACTGCGATTAACGGCCAGTTAAATTATGTGAGTGAAAAGATTGAAGAATTAATTATAATTATAAATAATTAATTATGCTAATATTATTTTAGTTTCTGTGAATTAATCACGTAACTATTTTCATTTGTATTATATTAATGTAAGATACATTTTTTAAAATAAATTAAGTGTTATTTTTGTATTTACGGGAATTAATGAAGTCAAGAAAAGGTATTGAATTGCCGGACGTTTCGACCAGGTTGCACTGGCCGTGGTCACAGGCTGATCGCGTTAATTCCCATAAAAACATAAATAATATTATATCATGGAACGCGAAAGTTTAATAGTTAGTGAAATAAGTGTTGATAGAAATGACGTTATTTTAATACCAAATAACTACAGAAGAAGCACTCACGACCACTGAACGTTCGTTTGCTACCTCAAGACAATAACCCTAAGATGCTGGTAAGAAAGAACCATGATACAACATCGCATCGTAAGAGTGAGAAGTAACGTCTTGTTTCTTTTGTTTACTAGTTAACTGTTTACACAAACAATATACAATTCCGAATTTAATGTCGTAGGAAATCTTTACTAGCCCACCGCAGGATTATGCAAAGATTAAATAAGACAGGTGGAATAAAGCTACGGTTTAGGTGATGTAATGTCGATGCAAGTTAAACATTAAACACACACTAAAATAACACGAACAAGAATAATAATAACTTCACCCATCTCACACACGGCCGTCTGATCCCAAACTAGGCAGAGCCTGTAACTATGGTAACCAGACTGCTGATAAACATACTTACATATTTCTAAACTATTATATATATATCTAACTATACAACACTATTATTGATCATTTGATCTGTGTCTGGGTGTAATTTATCTATAATATGTTACAAACATATTATAGATAAATTACACCCAGGCACAGAACAAATGATCAATAATTATAAAAGTATTAAAAAAATCACCACGTCAGTTGATAAACCTATAAAACACTGCATATGATAATGTGCAGTGTTTTATAGGTGCTTTTCTAGAGTCTTCGCTTTCAGGCAGCTAAGGTCTGCAGGGGTTCCCGGAGGCTTAATTTTTAGGGTATACCCGGGCCCCTGTAATAGACTTTGTGTCGAAACATCGTGTAGATTTACTCGGTTCGATTCCGATACACCACTTCACCTTTAGCCCTGACGAGGAGATGACCCGTGGGGGTTTCCACACGATAAAAAAAAATCTCCGTCGCCGCTTAATGTTTGTTTTTCATTAAAACAATCATTTACACTCCTTTAACTGGTCTTGTACTGAAAAAAGTCTGGTGTTCTAATTTATAGTATAATACAGATACCACTTTAACGCAGAGTCGTAAATATCTCTAGAACAAGCCCAAAATCCATATACACATACTTCCGCACATTAAATAAATTATTTGGAAACACAAAAGCAATTTCTTTTTAATACTATCGGAATCTTAATACAAATCCACATCAACATGAAACTAACATTAAGGCAAATTAAAATATTGTAAACAGCCTTTATCCTTTTCATCGCAATAACTGTAATGAGGTTCTAAATATTCGCTCCATTAAATAGCTGAACGTTATGAGGGTATGTTGTATACTAAATAAAAATATATTTTATTTAGTATCGATTGACAAGTTTTAGTGCTATAATTTCTTTTTTCAGCTCAAGTTTTACTTTTAAAATTATGAGAAAACAGCTATGAAAAGCTATAGGGGTCCAGTATATATGTTGACCTGATAGTTAGATAGTTAAAGTTAATTAATAAACAGACACATTATAAATAAATTACAATACTTCTAGCTTAAATATTAATAATATTTTGGTACTATACATTTTAAGATTAAAGATTACAACGTGGTCGTTGTAGTTATTGTATCCGAACGTCACCAAATCACGAAACACAATTAAGTATGGAACTTCAAAAGTCTGAATATTTTTTTTTTATTTCAGATGATAGCCTTTATAAATATCCAGAGTTTAATAAGTTTTGTATAACTTAAAGTATTTTTTAAGCTTCACTTTATATCGCAGAAACCAACCATTCAGCAGAAACCAACCATTCAGCAGAATAAAAATACGTACCGTTACCATAGTCACGTCATAAACTAGGAGACAAGTGACATAAATTTTCGAACAAAATTCAACATTCCATCAACATCAACAACGTTCAAAGACGAATTATAAATATTTTATTTAGTGCCTGCCTTGTCCCAAGTAACCAATAAAATATTCTCAGTTGATAGCAAAACAGATTACACCACAGATACCGATGTGTCACTGTGATTGTCGCATTTGTCTCTTTTACGATCTCCAATGACGTTGCTACGGACACTTGGGACACTCTGTCTTATAATTTGGTGACCTTTGCTGAGATAGTAAGTAAAATAAAAGTTAGATTAGCCTCGGCCTTTTAAGATTTTTTCTTTTGGCCCTAATAACTTTAGGTGTTTCATCTAATTTTAGAATATGAGGATGAAATAAATGTTTGAGAGTCAAGAAGTACCAAAACTATTAGTACAATGTTTTTCTTTCTTTTTAGGCTATTATGTTAAATATATTGTGTTAAAAATAAACGCGGGACCAAAAAACAACTTAGTTTACATTATGTCCTAGAATATTATTATTATTAATCAATTATTTATGTAAAACCAGCAGCGCCCCGCGGTTTCCCCCGGTAAGTCCCGATTCCGTGGGAATATTGAGATAAAAAGTATATATGTTAATCCAGGTCTCCAGCTATCTACATACCAAGTTTCATGGCAATCGGTTCAGTAGTTTTGGCGTGAAAGAGAACAAACTTCCATCCATCCTTTCAAACTTTCACATTTATAATACTAGCAGCGCCCCGCGGTTTCAGCCGCGTAAGTCCCAAACCGGTGGGAATATCGGGATAAAAAGTAAAGAGTAACCAATCCATCCAAACTTTCACATTTATAATATAAGTATCGATACCTCCTAAGTATAATGAGTCAACTGACATTATAGTTATTTAACAGGAGAGAGATTTGAAGGCAATTCGTTTATATTTTAATGAAATCAGACTAATTCAAAATAAATTAAACGTTTTTTTGATAAGGATTGGAAGCTCTTCCTTTGGTATAAAATGCTTTTACTGATTTTTGTTTTTAAATGACATTTTATGTACATGACTGGGTATACGCCGGCATGACTCAATAGTGAAATGGTTTATCTACCAGTTATATTCATATACGTTGTTAATCAAAATCCATTGTTTACACCAAAATATTATGAAATGGGATTGTCAGTTTAATAATATCATCTTACTTTGGTTGTTTTCGGGATTTTATGTCTTACTTAATAATAAAATGTTGAAATTACATCACTTGACTCATTATACTAGGAAAGTACTTAGCTATCTAAGCGTTTGAAACCTCAACGTATACTGGACTAATATAATTTATTGAGACTTTTTAACTACACATTTTATTTTTATTAAAATATCTGTACTTAACAATTATGGGATCATTCAACTCCAATATCATAATGATGTAATTGTAATCAAAAACAAGGTGAGGTGACGATAGCCTAGTGGTAGAACGTTCGACTGCCACGTCGTGAGTTCGATCCTCGGGTGCATCGATGTCTGTTCGGAGATAAATATGTGCGTACTCAAATTGAGTTATCGTTCAACTCCGTACCTCGGAGAGCACGTAAAGACATCGGTCCCGGCTGTCATTAACATCTATGGCAGTCGTTATTGAGAAGTCAGTGCCTTCTATCTAATATGCTGACTACCGGTCTAACCATACGAATATCGGCATCCCTATGGGTTACGTACGTCACATGGCAATCGTTCCTTGGAAAACTGATATTCAGCTAATAACCGGTTAGGCAAGCGGCCGACTTTGCGAAATGTGAGATTAATAAAGGCTGGGAAGAAGCAGCAAAATCATAAACAAAAACAACTCATTTTAAAGAATCACAATGTATTTTTCGCTATAATTAGTAGGAACATATTTTTTAACATAAATTTTCATAAAAAACAACAAACAGTCAATGAAATAAAATAGGTAAGTCAAAAATAATAATAAGAACTAAACATGGTAACTTACGTTAAACAAAATTAATAAAAATAATAGAAATGAATAACAAGATTATCTAAAAAGTCTAATCAATTCTAATGCTCAATTAACAGCTGATTTGTTTTAATTTTTCTAGCTATCTTTTTTTCATTTAAATACTTCATGCTTCTCTCTATCTGTCTGTGTAACTTGCTTGTTATTTTCAAATGTGGCATTGTTTGCAAAACTTTTTTTTTGGTTTATGAAAACCTATATTGATATTTTCATTAATGATATCTCGGTATTGTCTCACGGTAGTCGCTTTAGAAGAGTATTTATTAGAATCAAACCATCGTTATATAACTTGTACATTTTTGGAAAGGATAAAGAGCTTTTAAGATATTTTTTACTTGATTTTTGGCGAGTGTAATGTGATTCTACAGGGCAAAATGCTTCAACGTGATCTATAACATTGCGAACGATATCTTCATTGATAATCTTTCGATCATTAATATGTCTACCACGCTGATCTGTTTCAATAAATCAATTTCCTTTAACGGACTTTTCTAAAGCTGTATAAACAAAATTAAAACTAATGGAAAGGGTTCTTAAGAACATTGTTTTGCAAACCGATATTTTTGTAGTCTCAATATTATCTCCTTGACTGCTTGGAAGGTAATAAGAAATAGTGTGAAGACGTTTTGAATTTTCTTTATCCACAGTAAATCTTTTTTTTTCAGCTCTTACAGCATACCTTACCAAAAACTCCCATTGTCTTGAGTGGTCTCCAATACTCCAAAACATGTCAAAAATTCTTTGCCGAATTTCTTCTGTTAATTTCTCACTGCATTTTTTCCGACAAGTTACGGGGCAAGAAGTTTTCATAATTCTCTTACCATGTACTCTTCCGCTTCTACTTACATAATCCAAACCTCTATTAACATAATATTTCCTCTCCTGATCCTTCCATTTTTTATGAAAACGTTCTCTTAGCCTTCCTTTATCTTTTTTAGCAATGGAAATTCGCTTAGGACGTTTGACGTTATTGGACGGTCATATCATTAATGTCAGATGCAGGGGTGGCTATCGAAAGACTGTCAATTAACTTGAAATTAACAGGTGATGGGGCAAAAGAGTATATGGTGATAGTACTGGAGTTATATCACAATAATTTTCAATAATGCTATTCTGGATGGGCGAATTACCTGGAGTGTTTTCTATGACTGATGGCGATCGACCTCCTTTTTGAGTTCTATTATCACCATTCGATACACAAGGCGAGGAGCAAGAAATATTATCACCCGGGAATAATATTTTGTAAGCGTTTAAAGGCATATTCTGCAATACATCCATGCTATCATTCAAATCAACATCATCAAGTATTGATAGCTCCTCCTCCGTAAAATTTTCATCACATGGCAAAGGAGACTCTAAAACAAACAATATTATTTATATTAAAAACACAAGAATTAATATTTTGTATTAAACATGTCAATAACAAGTAACTAAATATATAACAGATAAAAAACATATTTTATAACACAATTAACCCAAAAATATCAAAAACTTAATAAGTATATTATTATAACCAGATGAGTCAAGCGTCTTTCTTTATAAAGTTTGTTCGCCGTATACTGGTGTAACTGTAGTTGTATCAGTATATGGCGTAGTAAGCGATGTGAACAACAATTATCAAACTAAAACAACAAAATCACACTTAAACAGATAAATGAAGAAAACTTAACTTACGTGCACACTCGCCGTCATTCATCGTATACTGAGCCGCAATGAACTTGTATCAATGGTGCCCCCCTCACTTCCCGCGTTCACTGGTACGATGTTATTTGGATCAGTATAAAATGTACGATTTTAACTGATGTTGAAATTGAATCAGTATACGTGAAATTATCTCGGTAATTATTGTTCTTTTTTAATTTTTTTTAACACTAACATAAAGATCAGGGTTTACTATGTACGTTTATATAAAAATAATAAAATACCTAAATTTGTTAGATGACTCAGTATACCTAGGAGGTATCGGTATGATTAGAGGGATATGTCTATTTAAATCAAATAAAGATCCTATCATATTTCATGAATAATCTACAATGCAGCCTAGAATCTGGTTAATACCTACTTTTAGAATGACCTAATCTCTTTTCTCATACATAGAATGGCTGAGTTATAAATACTCTACAATTATGGTCATTAAGTATCAATAATGTTTCGGTACAATTAGACCTTCGAACTGTGCACGTGTCAGATGTTAACCAAAAGCCCCACAAAACGTGAATGATATTCAATGTTCAGTAATTACAAGAGCTTCTATATTGAAACCCTTTGTTTCCGATCAGGCCTTTAGAGAACTTGGAAAACTTTCCGGAGAGGTTGGAGTTATTATCAACCTAGAAATTATATTTAAGGGAAAGACGACCAAGTCCCTGTAGGTTAATATGCATCATGGCATCATTTTGCCATATAATTCAGGGTTTGAAACTTTTGAAAGATTAACAAGTTAAATCAAGTTAAATAAGCTTGGATTACGTTTAAGAAGAAAGACTAATCTATTTGCCAAAAGGAGCTTGGGGTATCTGGTGCTTGGTAATTAAAATTTTGGTAGATTAGACTTTGGAAGAACTGTTTAACCTTTATTAAGTTATATTTTAAACAAAGTCCTATACTTAAGAAAGATGTACATGTCCTAATATATTTGTATATTTCTGAAAATTATCTTTTAATAGTTATATTCTAGTAAAACAAAAAAAAACACTCTTTAATGGCGAACAATATCCGCTTCCTGGCTTTATCATCAGGCCACTGCTACCAAGCCCAATCTATTGGACTAGTCAAAACGAATCATATGAACTCAAACTCGAAGGTTTTACTAGTAGCCACTGAAGAGTTCCACTATCCACCTCCTGAGTCCATCATCAGATCAGCTCCAAAATGCCAAATTATTGTCATTCAAACTACACATACATACAAAGTTTCATAACGATACGACAATTAGAAGTAGGTTAAAATTTACTTTCAAGATTTGTTTACGTAGTTACAAGTGTAACGTGCATTACTTTCTACTATTTTAGTTTTTACTGGCTGTGCCTGCAACTTCGTCCGCGTGAAATAGTGTCTTTGGGTAGAATTTTTAATTATTTAGGCTAATTGACGATACTTCCATACAACTTTTCATCCCCGCCTTTCAACCCCTTACACCCCTTTTTTCGCATTAAAAAGTAGCCAATGTTCTTTCTCAGACTCTAGACTATCTGTATACCAAATTTCATTTAAATCGGTTCAGAAGTTTTGGCGTGAAAGGGCGACAGAGAGACAGAGTTACTTTCGCATTTATAATATTAGTAAGGATACAATAGTCACTTATTAGTAATTCAACATTTGCTTACCACGTTTCGCTTTGGTAAATAAGTCATCCGTCGGCATTCGAAAAGCTACAAGCGTAAGTGTTATGTTTTTAATTTCAGTGTTTAACCGAATTATATTACTTTCATAGAACTTGTGCCTTTGATTTCGCTCTTTTCTTGCCATGCCCTTTCGCAAGTGAAGCTAATAATGGCGTGTACAAAAAGTATCACCGACTTAAAAGCGCTTAATTATTAAGCTGTATTCTTCACTTCTTAATTTTCTTCAAATTTTAACGGGATCAACCAAGTAATGATTGAAATCAAATTGAATACATTCAGTTTTACAAAAGTAACTAAAGAGTCAGTGATTCCACCCGGACCCAATCCGTGCCGTCTACATAGCGAGATGACATCCTTGCAGAAAGACTGCGGTAAACTATTTTTCGCTTCCCAGCAGGGATCGTACAAAAAAAAACCACTGGACAACCTTGCTTCCCCATTAAAGATTTAATTTAGAGAGCAAGCGCGTAGCATGAAAAAACAGTTTAAAATGTAAGTGATTAGCAAAAAAAACTAAGCTAATAAAAAAGATTCTGAAGCGGTAAAAGGCGATGTACTCTAAGCTAAAGAAAAAGTCTTCATGATTTTCTTTCTTGAGATTGTTTACACTTAGCTTTTCTCACTATTAAATCTCCGAAGACAGTTTCTGAGATAAAGTGTACAGAGTATTCTCTTGTCGATTTCTAGTTATTGGCTTCTCTTTATAGAAAAGATTTTTTAGATTTCATATTATTGCTTTATTTCCCATCAATTTATTTCCAATTCTGTTCTACATTCATAGAGATAATGAAAACGTACGACTCGGAAATAGTTTTACTTCAGTATTATATTTGTATAAAAATCGGATTTTTTGGGCTATTGAAATTTTTTCTCACAGTCGTTTGTTTGCATATTTTTGGCATATAAATTACAAAACTATTTATTTAGTTTTTCCATTCGTGAAATGAGGCGAGTATTTTTATACATTTTGATAAAGTAAGTAAAGGTACATATATTTTAATGAATATAGCTCTATTTATAAATATTGGTTATATATAGTTTTCAACATGCAAAAGCTTTTACGGATAGGGTATTGTAGTACTTCAAATGAGTCATAAAGTTGAGTTAACTAAAAAGCATACCCGAAGGTATACTTTTTGTTCATGGGAGACATGGTGACACGTGGGGCTAAGGCGTCCGTCCGTAATGTTGTATATTTAATATATGTACAACGAATTTTCATAGACGCCTAAATCTTAACAGATTAACACATTTAGCTTTCATTAATCTTCTTTAGTTGTTTTGGTCTCCGTGTTTTGGGCTCAGTACCACTTCATTCAACTTTTCAAGTATTTGTTTCCCGATTTACTTTGATAAAATCATGTTGTAACCACGTAAGTGTTTATACTGGCAATAGTTTGTACGAGTAATGTAGCCGTTACATACCATAATATCAGACGACAGAAAAGACTTCCCTAATCTTAACCCAAATAATTTTTATGTATACAAATTATTTTGCACTAAAACAGCTGAAATGGTACGACGCGATGCAAGGAAATGTCGAAAATATCATTATATTAATACGTGAAGAGAATTCTTTGTACCCGTTTTTAAGAAAATTTCGCGAACGTAGTAACGAAGTGAATAGAACGAGTGAATTTTGGAATATTTGCAGTTTATATATATTATAGAAGAAGTGCTGAAAGCTAAATTTTTTAAACAATATGTCTTACTACTTTAAAAATTATGTGACAAGGGCTTAATAAAATTACATGCATCCAGTAAATGCGTTGACCTGTCATGGTAAGTAAGTCTATACAATGACAGCTCAAGTTATACTGGCCAATGAAAAAACCATGGTCGAAATTCGACCACTACGCGATCTCTAGTATGAATTTTAACAATCATTGTCACATCTTATTATTATTATATAGGCGAAAGTTTCTGAATATGTATGGATAGTTTTAACTCTTTCATGCAACAACACGGTGAACAGATCTGGATGAAATTCGGCAAAGAGATAGATTATAGTCTGGAATAGCACATAGATTACTTTTATCCCGAAAAATTGAACGGTTACCGTGAGATAGATTTCACCAAAATTTCCACGCGAACAAAATCGAAGGCAGAAACTGGTTATGCATAAAATTCAATATTTAAACTATCATTTGTCACATTATGCTGTCGAATAACGTTCATGATTTGCAAAAAGAGTGTGTATAGTTTTGACTGATGGTCGAAATTTTTCATATGTACACTTTGACAGGGTTGTACCCCTTTTTTTGGAAAAGGACATGCTTTTCAATTCAAAAAAAGTACTGTTTTAGAGGCTTACCCGAATCGAATGACAAATGAAGCTAGTGAATAATAAAACACTCGAACAAGGCATGTTTATTTATTGTAATGGATTGCAATTTTCGGTCAGAATCCAACGTCGGTCTGAGTCCACTATAACCGCAATTCACTGAAAAGTATATGCCATTACAAATTTTCTTTTAGGCCTTGGACGAAGTCAGCGGGAGCGGGGCGGCGAGCAGCGTGGCGTGGCAACGCTCTCGTACGCCCCTCGCCGCCCGCTCCCCGCGCCTCTGCCTTCGAGGCCAGTTCCATATAAATGTATCCCGCTGACTTCGTGACCAAGGCCTTAAAGGGATTTAAAGACTTTATTTCAAGTCAGATATAGGAATACCTTATTCTTATTCGCAATCAAATCTACACCCTCACATATATTTTTAACAATATGACAGATGTTTTATGGAAATGGTGGTTTAAGGAAACACCTTTAAAAGAAAGTTTGTAGTGGCGTATACTACATGTATATCAGCAACTTTAAAATAGTTAAAACATCACAAATAAATAAATAGAGTCAACATCGTCATAGTCATCATAACAAAATTGAATTGTATCAGTACAAATTCCAGTGGCCTTCATATTTTGAATGAAGTAGGAAAATGCTTGCATCTGTGGAACGTGTATGGTACCCTTAAAACGATAGTGCAAGGATAGTTACCACTTCATCTAAAAAAATCGGCAAAAGTCTAAATATTTAAACTAGCACTAGCACTAGTTACAGTTACTAGAGATCACTGTTAAACGTTTAGGACCTTATGAGAAGAGTAATTAAGATAACTGACGGCTTAGTAATATTTAATTAGCCCTACTTCATATAAAATAAGTGGCAAGTTTATAGGTATGATATTTTCCCGACTAAGGTTGGCAGAACAAAAATTAGGAATTTAGCAAAACAATATCACATCATGACAGGGCTTATTCTGAGTAGATTTGTACTGCTGCCTTTACAAAACCGTTGTCCATGGTAATATTGTAATAAATTACATGGGAGAATTAATATATTTTACAACAAATTCACAATTCACTTAGTTTTTTATTACAGACCTAATGACGTTATGTCATGGCGGCTTGCGTTTCGCATATTTGCAGAACAGGTAAAATAACGTAAATTATCTTACTATTATGATTTTAGATCATTACACTTTTAGACTAAAATATCCTACTGTGAATGTGATACAAAGGTATATATTTTACTACTATACGCTCGTACATTTCTTATCTCCACACTCTGATACACCGAATACCAAGGCACATATTTTTTTCTACCCAATAAAAAACTGAAAGAAAAATAAATCACTATTGGAAACGCGGGTATCCAAATTTCAGTATTTGATACAATAACGGAAATCGGATCAATTTGCAACACTGACGAATAAATTAAAAAAGTTACAAAGTTATTAAAAAAGATTTTGGATATTCAATACAAACGAATCGAAGCATGATTTCAATAAAATGTCACTAAGAAGCACCAAAGGTGATTCTCCCATTTGTGTATACACACAGTATTTTTCCTTTTATTGGTTTAAAGTTTAAAACTTTATTTCTGTTGTGTGGAAACCATTATTTACCACTGATAAAGAGACGTATAGGTTGTGATTGTGAAGTTTTGATGCCGAATCAAACCAAGTCAAGCCACACCGTGTGCTGCTGCAAGGGTACCGGATTATAACTATTATAATGTGACATCAATCTATGCATATTTATCTAATGTATACTACTCAAAACAAAACAAGGGCCACTAGCCTATTTATATTTAAGTGCGCCTCCTAATTTGAAAAGTACTGGCATAAAAGCATAGTTTGAAGAAAATTTTAAATTGGATATTGTTTTGATATTTTGCTTCGATTTTCTTCTTAACGCGTATCGCTTTTTAAGGAAAAAAGGTACAGTTCTTACATTTTAATTGATTAATAACTAATAAACTAATACTATACTCGCGCCAACAATACGAAGGCACATGGATGCGATTACTGCAACTAGAGCCATTACAATGTTTCAAGAAGGGCGTTCGAACGAATAAAAACTATAAATAAAAAATATTTAGACTATTTTGGAGTCACTTGCATATTCCATATTGAATAAAATACATATTTTTATTACTTTGCCCAATGGGTCAGGGACATAATTCATCAAGCTCGGTAAGTTAGCTTACGTCAATCGTTTTAATTATATTGACTAATCATATTGGGTATTTTTAAACCGCCTAGACAGTATGAATAATGCTATATTAATTACTTGGACCTTAACAAATATATTAATATTATAAAGCTAAGAAGCGTGTTCGAATGCGCTATCCCCACAATGAACTAATTAGAGTAAAAATATATTTTATCGATGATGTTTATAGCGTATATCTTCGCTTGCAGCCCAGTAAAATTGTCCAGTAAATATACCTATATATTGTCGCAAAGAAAACCACATAATTAATCTCGTAAGTCACTCAGCTGAACTTAACTTTCCTACAAACAGAAAAGGTCACAAACCTTGGTCACAAAACTTTGTCTAACCCAGAACTTGGTCTCTTAATACTTTAAGGTTTTACACACATGTTAATCCTTAGCCTTAAGACTTGTTTACATTGTTACTTGGTTACAAGTAAAGATAATAAAACATCTACAAAAGAAAAAAAAATACATAAAACGTGAAACATCTGGCATGATCGCACGCAAACATAAACATCAACTTATTACATGGGAGAAACGAAGCAATCACAAAACAACCTTCAACAAAATTATTACATTATACATTGTCGGATTTGTCACAAGTTCTTTTTTTTCATTATTACTATAAAAGCTATTACTTGTTGACGGGAATACATGCCAAACAACACGTATTCCGTCAACAAGTAACCTTAAAAGTAATATCATTTTAATTTATTTATTTGATCGTTGCTACATTTATTTTCATACACTTAAATTATTATACACATACTACATTATTCTAAATGTACAACCATTTATGAACAAACGTCGCTTGCTCTGTTTCATTATTTGTTATTCATATAACTAGTTACCATATAAATAAAACAATAAAAGGTAATTAGGAGATTCAAAAGTTTCAAGTGTCAGATAGGAATACTTTTGTATTACTGCGAAATTTGCCTAATTGGCTTGAAAAACCATCAATACATCCACTTTTTTTATGGTATAAGGGGGCAAACGAGCAGACGGGTCACCTGATGGTAAATGACTACCGCCGCCCATGGGCACCTGTAACTCAAGAGTCACAAGTGCGTTGCCGCCCTTTACGGTGGGAGTAGGGGAAGTGGGGGAGAGGGGGGAAGAGTGGAAAGAGGGGTGAGGGGGATTAGAGGAGAGGAACCACTACTTTCATTTGTTAAATACTTTCTTACAATTCTAATAATATATAAATATTTATGTTTAATGTTTTCTTTTTCTCTTTAATGTGTGTTGTGTGCGAAGTCTTTGGATAGACCATATACTTTTTATATAGGAAGTGAATTAATGGGTCACCGTCTGCCTGAAGACGCTATTATCCGAATAGTGTTGGCTTTTAAACTTATAGTTCAGTTTTTATAACCTTAGATGTTGTACTGTAGGCTAGCATACACTTCCAGCCACTGGGGTACCAATACTGTACTTGTATAGTAGATTATAACCAGTGGGTATTATATAACTAAAAATAAAATTAAAATGCGGTTTTGATTAGAAACTTAACAGTACTTTTGAGAAATATGATAACATGTTATACTAAAAGCTGAAGGAGAAACAAAGTTCATAGTACCTACGTACTTAATTAGTTCGTATCAGAAACTTTTACCTAACTGAGCAAATTATGACAATTTTTTTATTAAATGGTTATAAACTACTGACCCACAATTTCGGGTGTTAGTAAAATTTCAGTGCTTCCGTACACGAATATAATGTATATACTGAATTTCACAGCGGATAAATTTTGTATACAAATATCCGCAGTACAACACTACGCAAAAGTTAGCTGAAATAAAATTAAATAGAATCACCAAGGGTACTGTTTTGTCACCAAACCCGCGATGACCGCAATTCTGCTGAGTCCCTATAATATATATTCTCCTTAAAGCTCTTGGAGCCACAACTGTGTTTATATGTTTTTATATTAAAACAATGTTTATACGTAGCTTGAAAAGATTTAAAAATTGAAAAACGCACTGTCAGTGACATTTCTTTTAATTTGATTTTTTTATGCTAGTGGTTTTTCGAAATCTAAATAAATATTTCATTATACTAACACTTCAAAATTATACGGATTTATTTCAAATGGGTAATAAAGAATGTGTTATTTAGGACTTCAAATCACTGAAAGTCAAAATAAAATAAAGAAAGAAACAAATAACTTAGGTCACGGAAACATTTGAAATTGATAATATAATAGTGTAAGGTGATGGTAGATGCAAAAAATTTGTGTTGTCACACATCATATCGGTTCATGAATAGCCGCATAACTGCACCTCATGCAGTAAGCTCTCTTTTGCAACGGCCGACAAGTATAGCATAGCGGACTTACGTTTTTTTTTTATGGTAAAGGGGGCGACGGGCGACGGAGCAGACGGATCACTTGATGGTAAATGACTACCGCCGCCCATGGGCACCTGTAACTCAAGAGTCACAAGTGCGTTGCCGCCCTTTAAGGTGGGAATAGGGGAAGAGGGGGAGAGGGGGAAGAGCGGGAAGACTGGAGAGGGGGATAAGAGGGGAATAGAGAGGGAGAGGGGAAGAACGGGAATAGGGGAGAGGGAAGGGTTAGGGCCTCCGGCAACCTCACTCACTTATCGAAAAGCAATGCAAGCATTGTTTCACTGCCGGTTTTCTGTGAGGCCGTTTTATCGAGCGTAGTCGAGCCGGCCCATACGTGCCGAAGCATGGCTCTCCCACGTGAGTAGTACCGCATTCTTACTTTGTTTTATTTTGTCTTTATTTTCCTGTACTTATCCCACCATATACCCATTATTAAGATGATTCAAACGATACCTCATACGTCAAGCTGTTTAGGCTCCAGGGCACTAGGGGTGCCAAAGAAACGTAAACAGAGAAACGCTCGAAAAACATGACCTGCTTTCTTGTGCAGTCGCATAACAAAAGAAAGTCCTTTGTTATTTTACTATATATGTTAATTTTACAACTATCACGACAACAAACATAAGCATTTCAATAAAGTGATATAAATAAATTAAATAACATTTATCAAATTTCTGCACAAAAATCTAACTTTGCACAGCTTGCAACTTCAAAAGCAACAAAACACCTTATTTTAACATCAATATCTGTTTGGAGCAACATAAAGCAAGTTCGGAACACACGGAATTAAAGCATCCAGTCGACATTCTGTTGCTAACATTTTATTTACTGAACAAAACTGTGCCATGGTAGAGCTTTGCCGTTCTTGCTTGTTGCCTTTAGTTGGATAGATCAAATTTTGCAAATAAACTCGATGCTTGTTCAATGGTGACATGGACTTACAAAATCAAAAATATTATATCCATTTTTTATGACATACCAGCATACCAGCAGACGGGTCACCTGATGGTAAATGACTACCGCCGCCCATGGGCACCTGCAACTCAAGAGTCACAAGTGCGTTGCCGGCCTTTAAGGTGGGAGTAGGGAAAGCAATGAAATCATTGCTTTACTGCCGGTTTTCTGTGAGGCCGTGGTATCACTCCGGTCGGCATGGCTCTCCCACGATAAAAAATGTTATTAGTCAATACGTAGCATATAAACATTAACCGTATATCAATCTGCACCAGTCAGGGGTGAATCTAAAAGCTGTCACACTATAATTACACAACTAATTATCCGGTTAAACCGTTAATCTAACTGATTGCATAATTATCACTAATTAATTATATTTCTGTAATTAGTTGCATATAATGTCCGCATCAATCAATTGAATTCTGATTTATTTGGAAGTATGCGTTATTTGGAATAACCAAACATCATTTAGATAAGGTACTAAACAGATATGGGTTATCGATTAACTTGCATTTTTGCTGTTATTGCACTAATCAATCAGCTACCTATACAAACACTCGAACATGTTCTCTACTATGTCTAGGTATCCACCTAGTAAGAATAGCTATTAGGCATTCCATAAAGGTTTAAGTGGCCCAAAGAGTTTACTTTAAATTAATACATTCTGTTTGAGACTCTGAAATAGTAAAATATAAATCTTCCAAATTGAGGGCCTTGGCAATAGACCTCAAATTCCTATGCTAGCTTTTGATAATATAATGTTTGCGAAACTTTTGTAGAGCTAAAGCCCTTGTGTAATATTTTATTATAAAGGTTAAGGCTGAGAGCTCTTATTGTTCCATAATTTTTGACAGATAATAACGTAATAACTACTATTTAATTTAAAATCATAGTAACACAATTTGCCAAGATGAAACAAGTTGTGCGTCAGAATAGGTTCCAGAAGTACAAGCGCTTTAACTATCCTTAAGAAAGCACTGGACTGAACAAAGAAAAGGCATCACAGGCAGAAGTCTTATTGTGACAGCATTCTCATAAAATACAAAATTATTTGATTACCGTAATTAGCTGAGAACGTTTTCAGCCCTTTACAAACTTTCTAAAGTATACATAAGAAATACCATTTAGTTCTATTCGACAAATATATAACTATCTAGTAACCTTGTAATTAATGAACATTTCTTTGTTTCAGATTAAAGTACGCTAAGAGGAGATGTAGTGTCAACAGTGACTTTTGTATCAAGTTAAAAATGCTACACACTTTATTTGAACAAAGAGCATTTTCAGGTAATAACGTCATTTATTTTTATTTAAACTAATAGGCTTCATTACGTCACAATTTTATATTTTACAAACAGGCTATTATAAATGTAAAATACGTGTCGTCAACGCCAGGCACGTTTTGGTTTCCAGAACTAATTACCCTTGAAACGAATGTATTGTAAAGTACTGGATAAAAATAAACCAGTATGTGTACTACCCACACAGTGTTGCGTTATCAGGCCCTATACGTTTAGACAGACTATTCCTTAACCCGGGGCAGATCTCAATCTTCAACTAAAACGAATCATGGTGTCTTTTTCTCCCGATTAAATTAGATTCACACAGACGCCCAAACTGCTTTTTTTTCACTCAAGTTGGCGCTGAGGAAGCTTGGAAGTCCCCAAGCTTATGATACGGATAAAAATATTCAGTCTAATCATTTCTCCCAATATTGGATAAAATTGTCGAGATGAGTTCGATACTTTTCACACAAGTTATATTTCATTTCAAATTCAAAACGTTAACTTGTTATAAACGATGCTTGGTGTTTGATTTAGTTAAATAAACTACTACTACTACTGTTCATTGTGTAAATAGTAATAAAGAATATGGATATTATTTATAAATAACAAGCCCATTCGTGTTATGTTGAAATTGTAGCTACAAGTAAGGAACAAATATATTGTTTAAGTAATAAACTTTAAGGTTTTGGAAATCAAAGTATCTAAGCATGTATCCTTTTTTTTTAAATTTCAATAGGACATTAGTAACATAGTATACTTAGGCCTTTGCATCTTAAATAGATGATTCAGATATCGTCCTTGTGGCAGGCCTTTAAATGACCATATAGTCCGATACGGGAGCGACAGTAGCGCCCGCATGATTGGCATCTTAACTAAGGGTCGTTTGATATCTGACTTAGTCGAGCGATACTATTCATGTGTCTCTGTTCATGTTTATTAGCTAAAGTCTGAAACCAGTACCGATCATGAGTTTTGTATCCTTCAGCCAGAGACTTCCTCCACTTGTTTCGTTCGTCAGCTAGCTCTTTCCATTCGTTGGGTACGATCCCAAAAACCAACATGTCGCGTTTTGTGCAGTCTTTAAAACGTAACATGAGTTTGTCCACCTTTCTCTTGGCGAAAGCAAATTAAGCTCAATAGGGATCGTCTTGGATAACGACTGGCAGCCATTCGATGCCCGTACCCCAGCCATCGCAGTCTAAACCAATTAAGCATCGTTCTAAGGAGCTGGAAAGCTCTGCAATTTCATTACTCTAACTCGCCAAGTGATGTTAGGTATGCTGCAAAAGTTATTTAGTCTTCTTTCTTGCTTTGCATACTACTTAAAAGTTTCAGCTCGGTACAAGAGTGTGCTTAGGACACACCTTTGAAACACTAACATTTTTGTCCTTGTTGGAAGATTATTGTTAGTCCACACTCTTGCACTCAGCCTCACAAACATCGTAACAGCTTTACCTTGGCGAACTCCTATTTCAGAATCCAGGGACAGATTGCTTGACACATAGGAACCTAGTATTTTTGGCCATATTGTACATATTAGCACTATTGTGATGACAAGGGCCCAGAAATACAAATTTTATAGGGCTCCTTCAACCACAAGAATGTTAAGATGGCTAAAAAAATCCTTTTGACTCCTCTTTCAGGGTAGTCCCCCAAATTACAAAAATAAACATCGTGTGACATTAGATTTGCATACACAACACATTTGTTTATTCTTACAATTTCCTGGTTTAGGTGCTAAGCATCATAATAATGCACCACTCAACGTGTAGGTCCGTGGCTACGGTGGTGTTGAACCTGAAAAATATTTACTCCGATATTTTCGGATATATGTCTTCTATAGTTTATTGAATGTAACGCAGTGAAAAAAACTATGCTTTGTTTAAGTAAAATTTATTATTTAGAAACATTATTTATAAAAATCCTTTACAAACAAAAGAGATGAATAAAACATGCTCAAATAGAGACATTTCACAAAACATTATAAATAAGTTCCGAAAGCTTGTTTATAATTAATATTTGTTTGAAACATTCGACTTGAAGTAGGTACGGTTGAAATATGACACACGTAGGTTAATTGCTTTTCAAAGTAATTTTTTAGTTTGTCTTTTTATAGTTCATGTTTTATTAAATGCTATGTTACTTTAATAGACTGTAAATTGAAATTAAATAGTTTATAGACCTCATTTACTTACGACCTTCTCGATCTTTACTTTAATATGTATTTTTAAAGTAAGGGTGTTAAATAGAAATTACGAATAATAATAATCAATTTCTATATAAATTGTTTTTATGTTTTTACCTTTTAACTTAATTGATATTTAATATTATTTCATATGCTTCAACTTAAATAAACTGAATTGTTAGTTTGTGAACCATCTAACCCTTGAAGGTAAAACAAACAACATTTAAGAGGACATGCATTTCACAGATTTTTCCTTAATTATGTGCTTAAATGCTAATGTTTTTTATTCTGTATATTCTGTATGATGATCATTAATATTATATATTATTGACTGATCTGTTGCTAGTGGTCAGTGACCCTGACTGCTAAGCCAGAGGTCGTGGATTCCCACCCAGGACAACTAATTGTGTGATGAGCGCTATAATTTGTTCTGTCTGGGTGTAACCTATCTATAATATATATAATGAGTAATATTTAAGTATGTTTATCAGCAATCTGGTAGTCATATTACAGCCTCTGCGTAGTTTGGGATCAGACAGCCTTGTGTGAGGTGTCTTAAGTTAAAAAAATATATATTTTTTTAAATTATAGTTGTAAAGATTCACCACCAAATTCCAAGGATACTATTTCATAACTTGTGCAAAGTAGAGTTACTTGTTCCTACTAAACTAAAACCCACGAGTGAAATTTCTTTCTATATTCTGAAAGTTACATTAAACAGATGCCTCTAAGGAAGTGGGTAATGACTAGAGGTTATACATAATCTCTAGTCAATTAAAATAAATTTGTGCTATTTTAATAACTGTCAGTGCTAACACTTTACGGAATTAAAAATTAAAGTAAATTGATTGGTTTCAACGGGTGACCGGCGTGACCGTACCCTATCACCATTGTTGGTGATAGGTTGTCTAATTGTCGTCTACAGGAGGAAAAAGTTCCACAGAGTGCAAAATTTGATTTTCTCTACCCGTTTTGCGGACAACCAAATAGTAAAGGTCCAATGTACATATTCTATTAATTTTCAAGGAGTGTTTTGCTTCCATTCCATCTTTCTTTCTGGCTAGCGCCTGTGTTCACCGATAGTTACAAGTATTGCTGTTTTTATTTTCTGTTATTATAAATATTATCGTTATTAGTGTATTCATTATTAAATGTATTTTAAAGAATAAAATGCGATAAAACACAAAACTCTCTTTATTTAACAGTTTTTTAAGAATATATCGTTTATTTTATTTTATTCGGAATACCAATAGCATGTAATACACATAATACATGCTAGAGGAAATACCAAAAATGACAGGTATTGGCAATTAGAGTTTATGCTTTTTCTTTTGACTCCAATCAAAGGATTTTCTTATGTATTCACAGAGGCTCGCAAAACCTATAGCTCGTTTGTCACCAGTTCACCGGCAAAGAAAATTTATTCCGTCACAAACACACTCCAGTCTGTGACACTGTGAATCCTGTTAACTGAACTTAATGACTGGCCATTCGGCTCATTAATCTGTCCCTTTTATGGCCTGCCTTTTTGTAGGACATTTGTTATTTACCCTCTTTCAGCTGTTGAAGAATGCTTTGAATAAGTAAATTAGGTGGTTTTTTGGTAGTATAAAATTTAATGTAATTTTTCTGCATTTTACTCTCTTAGCAATGAGCTGTCAGTCAGTTAAAATCACAGATTGGCGTAAAAATTCATGTCAAAGTTTCATGTAATTTAGGACTTATCCCCACGAACTCAAAAAACTGAAACATATTCAATGTAAAGTCTAGAGCATGACATACCAGTAATAAGTATATCGGAGACCTAGGTAGTAAACAACCTGCATAAGAAAGACCTAAAAAATATTTTTTGTGATTACGAACTTATACTTTGTGGTTGGAAAGTTGACTTTTTCGTATATCGATGTATGGGAGAGTATATTTAGAACTTCAAAGTGAGTAGTTTTTCTTCACCCAAAAAATTTACATAAGTACTAATTTGTTTGCTTACGGAAGCATCGGTGCGCGAGACAGACTCGCACTAGAAGTAGCAATTTTTAAATAGCATGAAACTTCAAATTCATTATTTATTTAATTTTTCATTGTATTTTGACAAATTACTTTTTTGACAATTACAAAATTTGATTGAGCTGCAACATAATTATTTATTTTAAGATTTGATAAACAAATCAAAACAATATTCCTATTAGGAAAGAACAAAAACATATAATTTAAGGATAAAATGAAGAAAATCTTCAAAGAAATTAAAAGGCATGCATTAATTGTGAACTCACGGTGTATCGCGTTTGACAGCGTTAAACAGTTATTGTTGTAAATTTATTTGTAATATTTGGTTGCTTATTAATTTCATCACAATTATAGTATATGCAGGCTTAATCATATACTTACAGAAAAATAAAGTTAGAAGTTTAGAATAATTAAGAAATACATGATGGAGGGCAATTGGGTAGAAGATGACAAGATTTGATATTCACAGAATTAGAGATTTGTAGTAGAAGCAGTAGATGAAGTATCTTACTAGATACTTCATCTACTGCTTCTACTTCTGCTATGACGTTATGAAACGATCCTACATAGTATGTTATCATCATTTTCCCACTATTATCACAATTATTTAGGGTGGATGCAATAACTATGTCCTATTTAATATCTATACACTTTTGTCAGTTTTTAATTTTGTACACTGAGTACTTTCTAGCCGAGGCTGCCTTCTTATCTGATGTCCACACTATAACAAACACTCACTTTTCAACTTTTCAGTTACTGAAGACATTTTTCATCATGTCCATCATATAAAATAGTTTTTGTATAATAAATTAAAATAGTAGAACGATAATAATCAATAAAAACGACAAATTCCACAAGTCAAACATTACCTTGCCTGGCTACAACAATGTCAACACTTCGTTTGTGAGAAATAATTGATATTTTCGTTTACCATTTCATTTAATTTTCAACACTCGAAAACATGAGTGGAAATGTTCATATTTTCGAAGGTTGTTTTTATATTTATATCAATAAATTCACAGTAAAATATTAGTAAAAAATTCAACAGTCATCGTTTGTGTAGTCAGAACGTTCAAATACTGGTGGGATATTAGATTAATAAAAGCTGTTGCTTAGCTTATTAGATGAACTTCATCGATATACAAAACTTAAACAATAAGTAAGATGTATAGGCCGTAAATAAGGTCATCTTAGAATTTTACATACACATCTGTCAAGTTATATACATGATAGATATACTCGTTACATATGAGAATTTCCTAAACAACTTGGCATATCCTGCTCATTATTTTTGTTGCGACGCTGTATATCTCGTCTAAAGAGACAGCATAGTGTACTGCGACTGGTTCGGGGAACAATTATTTTGTTGGTAGATAAAGTTCAAATCTTGAAAGTCCTTTAGTTTGAAATAGAACTTTAAGCTAGTCTGAAGCATTTCGTTGCCTGAGAGTATGTTTTTCACTCATGAAAATTTCCTTACCATGTAATTCTGACAGTAGAAATAAATTAAAGGTAGCAGTGTACAACTGTACACTGTGTACAGTTATATTACACAGTGAACGTTGGACGAAAAGTCAAGACATAATTAATTAAGTAAGTTGGCGAACACGAGTAGGTACTTGTTTGAGCAGCTCTCATGTTTGCCAAACTGATGGCTTGCTGTTACAATGGTAACCAGACTGCTGATAAATATACTTACATACGTATTACTTAATAAATACATAACAAAGATAAATAAAACTCAATTCTATTTTAAATTAAATTTTTAGTATCAGAATTTAAGAAAACAAGTAATTGTATTCTAAAACCTGCTTCTATGAAATATTACAGATTTTTTATTTCCGTGTCAAACTCTTGACTGATATTACAAATGCGAAAGTGAGTTTGTTTGTTTGTTACACTTTAACGCTTAACGTACTTAGTTTATCATTAAAGACATAGGGTAGTTTCAACCCAAAAAAAAACGTATTGTTCCGGAGAGATAAAAAAATTACTTTAACGCGCGCGAAGCCGCATTATATAAAAAGTATCCATTTCTGAAATAGCAATACTCTAATTAAAATAATTAAACACTCACTCTAATTAAAACTAAAGTAAAAGACATTATTTTTCTTGTCCTTTTCTTAAAAAAAGAACACTTCAGCATTAGGATTATTCCTGTATTGCGGGGGCTTCACTAATACACTTCGTTCTCGATTCTTCTCTAATTTTTGTCCCAGAATTATAGGTACTAATTTACTATGTTTTGGGCGTAAACGCATATTTTGTGAAATATATTGCTTTATAACAGCCATAACCACATAGAACGTACATATGTGAAGGAATCCGCCAACCGTCTAGTCATCCTTGGGCCTCACCTTTGCATGTGGTTACCAAGAAAAATAGTGAAATTAAGCCGTGCGTCGACTATCGCCGCCTCAATGCGATTACAGTCCCTGATGACTATACCGTGCCCCGCCTACACGATTTCATATGCATCATCAAGGTCAAGACTGTCTTCTGGAAACTAGATACTTCAAGGGCATTCCAGGTTATTAACGTCCACTCAAAAGACACCTCCAAAGCAGCCATAATCACACCGTTCGGTTTGTTTGAATTTATGAAAATGACATATGACCTACGCAACGCAGCTCAGACATTCCAACGTTTCATGAACATGGTCCTGAAAGGCTTAGAATTCGCCTACTGTTTCATTGATAATATCCTTATCAGTCCCGATGAAACGAGCCATGAACAGAACCTAAAAGAACTCACTCACAAGCCTCTCACATACGCACTAAACAAAGCCTCGTCGAGTAACGACACTCCGAGGAGACTTCGACAGCTGGATTTCATTTCGCAATTTTGCTGGGACGTACAGCATATTCCGGGTGAAGACAACGCAGTCACGGACGCACTCTCAAGAATAGAGGAAATTAATTCCTCTATTCTTAAGAGAGCAAATTCCTCTTAGTTTTATAAACTAAGAGGAACAACAGAGCAAAGAAATTAAGGAATTATTAAAAAATCTTTTTCATTCCGAGATTTTTTCCACCGACTGACAAAGTGACTAGGAATCAACAACATCCACATGACTCCCTACAATCCGCAAGCTAAGGGGAAAAATAGAATGATGGCACAGATGCCTGAAAGCAACCTTCATAGCCGTAACAGCACTAACTGGGTAATCAGATTACCCTTGGTTATGCTTTGACTTCGCAGTAAGCTGCAATCATTTAGTTAATTGTCTGTTAATTATTAGGTTCTTCACACCTGTCATAGCTTTAATGTTATTTTACTTGCTTTTATATAATTTAGATTTTTCAAATGGTATACATTTTCAATAACATATAGTTTCCGTACAAGTTATTTATTTATTTTTATTTGTTTATTAGCAAGAAATATGGCATAAAAGATGGGTACAATATAAGTTGTTCAAGACATACTTCGCCAGTAACACAGGCATGCAATATATAAAACTAAATCACAAAAAAATATGATCATCACCAATTGAACCAAAGAAAACAAGTCAACAATATTACAATTAATTAAACACTAAGCAACAATTAAGCTAAAGGTAGCTATTACATAACACAATAACGTTCAATTTTGTTTCAACAATTGCATTCGATTTGCTTAGATCTGATTAGATGAGATTAAATTAAGATAATATGTCAATATAATGAAATAAAAAATTATAATACAATTAAATTAACAATAATAACAAAATCAAACAACAATAATAGTGCAATTAATTTAACAATAATAGAATTGATGTTGAGATAACATTAATACAATTGATAAAACTACAATTTATACAATCCAATCATTAGATGGGCTTAACATAAATTATATAAACTATGCAATTACTCACATGTCTCAATAAGCGCATAAACGACAAGAGCTCTGTTTTAAAAAGTCTCCAATAGAATAAAAGTTCTCCTGTATTAACCACTTCCGCAACACACCACAAAAGTTTTTGTTTGGTAATTCCACTATTGATTAGGGTAAGGAGTTAAAAATGAGTGGCACTATGTAAACACAACTTTTTCTAAATAGCTCCAACTTAGGTGTTGGCATTCTTGACGGGAGGTGTGTGACTTTACGCTTACCTATGTTAATATTATTTTCAAAGAGTTGATTGATGTTGATGATTTACTTAATATTTTGACTAGTCAGCTAAATCTCTGTTTCCATGTGTGTATAGATGTTAGCTCACACACGGTTAATATTAGACTATAAATACTAACACAATTAACTAACATGGGAGTAATAAAATAGTATCTGAACACGCCACAGTAGTTTCACTATACTATTAACGCTAAGATGTTATCGGATTAGATAATATTATCCTCAACATAGGTCAGCAAGAATTACCGTAGTGCGATAAGACCCCCTATAGTGCGATAACTACAATCATGTATTGTACATAAATCTGTATTTCATATTTACTGCTTGTTGTACAACAAAGAGTTTATTATTATCATGAATACTGTACACAAGTAAGTGAAGAAAATTAAATAATAGATATAATCCGTTTCATAATATTCACTAAGGATATTACAAAACTAGTCCCAACCTAATTATAATAGGAAATTTCCCCGCGAAACCTACAGAAAAGGTTACTCGAATGCTTTGTACGAGTAAGTAAGCCAGGAATCATATTAAAAATATTTGGTTGAATACGAGCTCAATGTATGCTTATGTAAAACGCATGCAATAATATTGTACCATTTCATCGTCAAAGGTAGGTATTTAAATAGACTAGTGGTTGCCGACAGTGATTCACTAGTGGTCTACATTCGACTGTAATTCACTAAATTATATTGACTGTAATTCACTAAACAAAAAAAATGTTTTGACAAACAAGAGAAATAGGTACTGAACCATTTCTTCTTTATTAATTAAGGATAAACGGTTTCACTCACGTGTCTATTCTGAGGACGCCTCACTCCTTGAAAAAGGGCCCCTGTCGGGTCTGAAACTAATCGGGCATCCCCGGAGTACACGTGAGTAAATCCGTTTATGCTTAATTAATATGAATACCACTCACGAAATTTTATAGTCAAACATTTCCTCTGTGTCTAGTTATTCATAGAAAGATACTCTTTATTGCACAATAAAATATTACTCAGAATAATTGGTACGATATAGTAAACTTTTGTAATCGAAAGATTGGGCCCAAGCTATAATCACTTCCAGACAACCTTAAACTAAACTATACTAGGTACCTAAATAATAGGCAGATTATAAGATTAAGATATATCATAATATTAGGATGTTTATTTTTAACTATCTAAAATCCTATTATAGTAGAGGAACTATAATATGCTCCAATTAAATACGTGGTCTCAATGAAAATGTTAACCGATGAGAAAACTGACAAATTAATGGTACAAGTACCTAACGATGTGAAAACAATCATGTTTGTTTGAAGGATATTGGGTTTCAGTAAAACGTACAAAGTAATTTATTTTATGCCATGACACTGTAGGCAAACAGCCTACAGTGTCATGGCATAAAATAAATTACTACCTACTAAAATTAAACGTGAAATATAACGCCGATATTATTTTGTATAATCTCCTGACTGTAATTATAATAAAGAATATAAAAGTCGGTAAATATAAGTATATATCACGTGTTCTCTAAAAGACGATAAGGCGTGTATGCACGTACGAACATGAACATCAGGAAAAGGAACAATCAACCCACCTGATGGAAAGCTAGATTGAGATCCAAAGATTGAAGACTACCATTGTAGATACGGATGATACTAAGATTGTGGTCCACAGTCTGATAGCCTGGAGAGATGCTTTTACACGCCCCGCTTTCAGGACCCAGGATTGTAGGTCGAAGGAAACACGTGTGCTGATAATTGCTGCCACATTTTAATGGTGCGGCAAGGAAGGGGGTGGGGGGGTTCTCTCTCTGAACGTATTCTCAGTGATGACAACTCCTCCGTTGGAAAAAGACGTTAGTAAAGTTGCTGACTTGGAAGTGGATGATATTGGAGTAGCTCAAAGTATTTTGCAATTCCCAGTGACGCATGAAATAGTGTTTCCAAAAGAGGATCCTAGATAATAATAACTTTACACATCTTACACAAGGCCATCTGATCCCAAACCAGGCAGAGTCTGTACTATGGTCACCAGACTTCAGATAACCATACTTAGATATTTCTAAATACATACATATTTTAGACAATTACACCCAGACACAGAACAAATAATCATGCTCATCACACAATTATTTGGCCTGGGTGGAAATCGAACCCTCGACCTCTGGCTTAGCAGTCAGGATCACTAACCACTAGACCAATAAGCCAGTCATAAAGTAGATGGTAGGAAATAATTTTGTACTGAAAGAAATCAAAATACTCAATTACAGATGTTGAGTATCTAGTAAATTTAATTGTACCAAGAATTGCAAAAACATTTATCAGTAACATTGTATGCACATCTGTATTTATACAAGTCAACATTCGCAAAGAGGGGGGCACCTCGATTTTTGCACAATTCAACTAAGAGTTGTTTAAACCCAATCACCAGGAAGCCATTGTCGCTCATAGCCTTGTTTGTAAAAATATATTATTCATAATTTCAAATTATCTTCGTAACGTGTTATGATTTATTACTTTCAATACTTTTGAACAAAATATTTCACATTGGTTTTCACTTTTTCATATCTACTCTCTTATATTATACATATTTCTCCATTGAAAATTGACTATTGTTGAAAAGAAGGATGAATTTCACTACATATTATAAAATTAAGGTCCACCGGCGCGTCTGTCTGTCTGTTCGCGATAAACTGAAAAACTACTGAACGGATTTTCATGCGGTTTTCATTAATAGACAGAGTGATTCTTGAGGTAGGTTTAGGTGTATAATTTGTATCCGTGCAAAGCCGGGCCGGGCTAGTGTTTTATAAATAGATCTTTACAAAAATTTTGACACGTATACTTGTTGTAATAAAACTAAATGAAACTGACATTACATAATATGATTAGCCTTCGGAAGAAACGCCAAACCAACCTTAAAGACAAAATTTTACAATTCTTTTACTATCTTATGCACATAGATGAATTAGTAAATCTGTTCAGTAAATCTCGGCTACGGCACTAAAAACTTAAGCTACAGTAGGCGCTTGTTTCAATAATTACGATAACGTTAACAGCCAAGTTCTTGAACTTCGAAACCAAAAGATAGTTACGGTAAGCGAGCATTTAGCGCCAAATGATTATTACTATCCATTAGTCTCAGTCACTGAAGTCTTAGTGGAATTAAAGAAAGTGCTGGTTGCTGAGGTAAACTGTTTGGTTGGGCCTTGAAACTAGTAAAAAATAAATTATTTGTATTATTTTTCAGTTTTTGCAATCTATGCATGATAATCCCTTTTTATCAATATATTATTGAAACAAGCGCCTACTATAGCTTAAGTTTTAAGTGCCGTAGACGAGATTTACTAAACAGATTTACTAATTCATCTATGTGCATAAGATAGTAGATGAAATGTAAAATTTTGTCTATTAGGGTGGTTCGGTGTTTCTTCCTAAGGCTAATCATATTATGAAATGTCTGTTTCATTTTGTTTTATTAAAACGAGTAGACGTGTCAAAGTGTTAGTAAAAATAAATAAATTCATCCTTCTTTTCAAACAATAGTCAATTTTCAAAGGATAAATATGTATATATATAAGAGAGTAGGTATAAAAAAGTGAAAACCAATGTAAGCGTAAAATTCTTCCACATGTCTCTGGCGGTCGTCAATAAAAAAAAATATGTATTAACGTGATAATTACGTACTATTTCTTTTTCATGTTGCTGTCGTAAACTTAATTAATTTATGATCCTATACAGAGGATGAGCGCAGGGTTTCTATGTCTCTTTCTGTCCTTTTTTTTTTAACTACTATTATCTTATTACATTAAAATTAAGTTCACTCGAGAAGGTTTTATAAACCATTTATTCCACCTTCTTCTTATGTTTTTTCCACTATACGGAGTAACTTATTTATCACAAATTACTTTCTGAATTTTGTTTAAAGCAAAAGTAAAGTACAAAATTGCAACATACATATCTTCTATCTTTGATGCCACAACTTCGTGCATTACAACAAAGTTGTTATCATCTTACACTCAAGAATTTGGAAACAGTCAATTATTGAGACGATCTCAGCACATTCATCTCAAATGACGTCTATATATAGGTAAGTTATTGCAACAAACACTTCTATAAATCCTATCTAATATATTGCTTTACTTTCGTCAAGATTAGTGAACACCACTTCAAGTTTTACACTTGTGTGCCAATTACTCGAATACATAATTATTACGAAAATACTTCAATTGAAAAGCGTAAGTGATTATAGTATATAATCTAAGATATAAAAAGGAGAATACAATATTAAAATAAATTAGCAGAAAACCGTTTTGTAATGTTCATGAATAAATACTAACAATATGTTTCTACCGTAAATTACGTAAGAAATATTTGTTTATCACAGACCTAGTCATAGACTCTGATCTATCTTTTTTTTTGTGCGGGGTGGAAGATCCTCATGAATGTCCTCCGCCCTTGGGGAGGCTAAAGGGTCTGCGGACTCTTACTGACTAGAAACCATCCCGGTGTTCAGCAATTTGTCTATGTTCGGGGGAGCAAGAATCGCCATTGCGAGAGAGAGTCGTACTCCGCTCTCTTTGCTGACATCCGAACCGTAGCCAGAATCACAGTTGGGAGCGAAAAAGAATAATGAAATTTAGATAGATAGATAGATAGATAACACTTTATTTATACATTAACATTACAGTGGAAGATACATTTACATAATTTAATTAAACAGATAATGTACAAAGGGCGGCCTTATTGCTAGATGCAATCTCTTCCAGGCGGTTGCCAGGTTAAGGTTTTAACCTCGGATCAAAATGATTCGGAGAGACAATAGAAGTTGGTGTTATATTTAAAAATGATAATAATTTGTGATTTCTAATAAATATGAAAACAATTATACACAGATATTCTATATTAACCTATTTTACCTACTATAAACACCTATAGATAATTATCAATAAACATACATAAATCTAACTGCAATAAATGCAAATACATACATACATAAATACAATTATACAAAACAACAACAATATACCTTACAATATAGATACCTTAGTACAGCATGCCTTATAGATCAACTATACAACAATTATAACTACATACATATATATTAATGAAGCCTAACACGGACCTAAGAGGTAGTGTTCATGAACCATTTTTATAAAAATGGTAATTGATTGCGCTTGCCTAATATTAATTGGTAACGCATTCCACAAGCGTACAGCTTGAACAGTGAAAGATTAGTCAAAAAAAATTGTGGAATGCTGTGGCATCTCCAGTCTCAAATCCTCAGACGACCTTAGACATTTTTCATGTGTGTCACGAAGGAACTTAAACCGTTCTTTGAGGTAAAAAGGAGCTTTAGGGTTGAATAAGATGTTGTACAGCAAAAAGAGGATGTGATGTGAAATTGAAACATTTACTTACCTAATTTTTTTTTTATAAGCTTTATTCGACTGTAAGTTGAAATTATTCTTACGTTATAGTCTAGTAGCTTACGGTATTATATCATTTTAAAGATAATACCCATCGTTTAATGTAGGAAAAGATTCTAATCAAGTCTCTAAAAACCTTTCAAACAGCATTACCCAGTTTATCTGTGAATGTAGCATCGGTTAGCTATAAAGTCGGATCACTGTTCTAGGGCTTATATTGAGTACAATATATTTTTTTCATAAAATTAAAGTTTTTAAACACACCTAATTTCTTAATACTTGTATTATGAAGTAACGATTGTACCTTTAATACACTGTACGTGATATACAAATGCTACATAAAATCAATTGCAAACTTCGGCTAACAACCAAAGTCCCATAATGCTGAGCAAAGGCGAAGTAGAATTGCGATGCTGATACCGCGACGGTTCATTGCTATATACAGTTTAGATTTCATAAAGGAATTTTGCGGAGAATCAAACCTTTCATTAATGTTAATCTATAACATTCAATTTTCCGGTTATGATTGGTCCGACTTGTTAATATAGTGTTATAAATATGTTACGAGGGCTTGGACTTCCCAGTTGTTGCCGGTTCAAGTTACAGGTTTGCAACCCTGACATAATAATAACTTCACACATCTCACACATGGACGTCTGATCCCAAACTAGGCAGAACCTGTACTATGCTAACCAGATTGCTGATAAAAATACTTAAATATTTTTAAATACACACATATTATGTATAAATTACACCCAGATACAGATCAAATGATCATGCTCGTCACACAATACTCGAATCGAAATATTGCTTACAATCCCCAATCCCCAATTCCATTGCCTTCGTTTCTCACCTACCTTTTCTTTTCAATATACTACCAACTTTTCCTTTGTTTATTTCTCAAAATACCCGGTTGACGGCAACAGGCTTGCTCTCAATTACGCGAGTGGGACCAAAACATATTTTCCAAAATATGGGTTTTTAATTCACCTCTGCCTATCCCTGCAGGGATACAGATGTGCATGTCTGTATGTATGTTATAAATATAAATCAAATCTAACTTATGGTGCATAATAAAATTTATTAAAAATACTATATATATTTGTTTTAGAAATTTGTATATATATACAAATTTCTTACTATAATGTGAAAACAGAACAAACTTTTTGTATCCAACTAAAAAAAATTGTATGTAGATAGCTGGATACCTGGTTAACACATAGGCGACTTTTATCCCGATATTCCCACTGCATCAGGACTTATGCGGCTGAAACTGCGGGGCGCACCTAGTTAAATATATATTCATGTTTCTACTAAAGGTCAAATATTTGGGTAATTTTAACTTTCAAGACTCTATGAGTAAATTGAACAACTTACGTCTATGGTACTGAGATATATTCGATTAATTAACTACATACATGGTTATACCATTCTGGTCTTCAATAGGAAACATAATTGATTTTTTGCACAACTGAGATGGTATTCTAACTCTGGGCTAACTAAAGCGGTTATAACTGCCTATAAACACTGGCTGAAAGCGTCGTTGTGTGTCTCAACAAGTTAATATCATTCTATATACAATTGGAAAGTTTCCAGCAACGTTGTTAAGATAATACTCTGCAGCAAATTAGCCATTTTAACGTTTATTTCAAAATTGAGAACGCCAAATTAAATTCGTAGAACGTAATTTTCTCTCACGAATTCTGTCAGTTCTTGTCAACAGGCTGGTTTAAGTAAAATTTAAATAAGTAAATAGTACCTAGTATTTAAATACAGTTCTTATATTATTTACAGGTTATGTTCTGAATATCAAAATACATAAATTATAAATGTACAATAGGCTTATTTTTTTTAAACATCTATTAGACCACAATGGAGTTTTTCCAACCATTAAAATCCCTTGAATAGTGAATCTCTTAGTTTTTGAAGTACATCTTTTGGCATTGTATGAAGAGATCATCAACACACATGTGCATAGTGATGTGTGATTGAAACGGTGGCGCGACGTCTTCCGCACACGCTTCTCTAAATCGGAAGAGGGGCAAGGCCCTCCGCATGTCTTCTGTTTAGGAGATGGCCAAGGTCTGCCAGGGTTCTCGGGGACTTCCTTCCTTCCTTCCTTGTCCCTTGCAATAGACTCACTTGTGACGGAACACCAGGTGCTTTCAGTCAGTTCAATTTCGATATACCACTTCAGCAGTAGCCATGGTGAGGTGATGACCCGTGGATTTCCACACGAAAAATCTAGAACAATTTTTTAAATTTATGAAACTTTTAGGTGGGAAACACAGGTGAACACAGGAACACAGGACAACAGGGAAACACAGGTTATAGCATTCTCTAACAATTGATTGGATGATGCAGATTATGGCATCAGAATATTGATTTTAAAATAACATTTTGTACGAAACGCTTAGAAACATTGTTGCAAAACATATTACAAAAGTAATGATCTGTTTAAACTACATATTTACCAGTAGGTACTAAATGTCTTGTGTGTTTTAAGTGACATTTTTACAATATTTGGTAACGATGGTCTCTAACAACTCTGATAATTAATACGCAAGTATTTTAGGGCATTTTAAGAGATTCAAGTAAACACGGGCGGGTGACAAGGGTCAATGTTCCGGAGACAGGATAAATTAACCAAAATCATTTTGGTTTTACAATCAACCTTCAGGGAAAATTCCACGGATACTTTAGGCAGTTCGATTTTATGTACTCTGACCAGACTTGAAATGCGATATACATACATCTTCATAGACTGTAAATTGTCTTGGAAAAAAATCTACATAATATTTAATTTTCTGCGAACATACTTGTAGTTTTCTGTGTAAATGTGTTACTATGTAGTATCTACGTACAAGACTGCAGTAGTTGGGTGTAGATCTAAAGATGATCACAGCTATTTGTGCTCAAGGAGTTATAATTAATAAAACCTAACCCTGTTCTTGGAAATGATTGTAAAAAACAGATATATAGAGTTAAAGCCGATTTACAAGTAACTGCTAACACTTGATATCGATTATGGGGTTTTGGTTGCTACTCAAATACCTTTATAAATCCTGCGCTCTTCTCTGTTTTGAGTGCTTCTATTTAACAGCAGGGGTCTAATATCGGTTTGAAAACTGCTGAATGAACTTAATTTGTGTTTAAGAAGCAATGCGTATGTACATTTCTTTGCTACGAGCAATCCACAGATGAATAATGGATTATAAATTATTACGCCATAAAGCCGGTCTCCTCTCTAAAACCTTGCGTGAAAAAGTTGTAAAAGTTGATTTAGTCCTTATGTATAAATGAATGCCAGTGCCATTTACATTTGACTGGCCTGTTGGTCTAGTGGTTAGTAACCCAGGACAAATAATTTTGTGATGAGCATGATTATTTGTTTGTGTCTGGGTGTCATTTATCTAAAACATGTATGTAATATGTATTTAGAAATATATAAGTAGGTTTATCAGCAGTCTGGTTACCATACGTACAGGCTCTACCTAGTTTGGGATCAGACGGCCGTGTATGAGATGTGTTAAGTTATTATTATTATTTAAATAAATAGTGACTCTGGCAGCCACGCAATAAAGTGTTATATAGCTCACATATTTCCACGATTCATAAAGCGGATATTTTCTCTAGCGTATAAGGAGCCTTGTAATTATTCTCGAAGTCTTAGATTGCTTTGATTAACACAGTAAATAAAAAATAGCAAATCGATCGATAATTGGACTTGGTCTTTAGTTTAATCTTTGAATATGGTTTACTTTTTTATACGTGAGCCACACAGTAGTAACACTGTGAAAATGCATTTTTGAAATGGAAACGTAATACTCTCCCAAGCTAATATCGAGGCAATGCAGCTGAATCTAGACTGGAACTAATACACTAGATTGAATTCATCGGAGGGCCATAAATACGATCACGTTTTCGACGCCGCAACCGGTATCGATTGTACTGACAAATTGCACATGTCAACGGTTCTTTGGGCACGGTAATCCAATTATGACTTTTGCATTTGGAAAGGTGCCGTTGTAGTTTTGACTTAGTTATTAGGATCGATATGTTGGGTTTAACTATCTTTAACTAGCTTCACACGGGTAGCAGAGACATCTTCAACAATCATCAACATATTTCAATCAATTTACACTAAATCTTAACAAATTATACACCTAAACCTTCCTCATGAATCACTCTGTCTATAAGTGAAAACCGCATGGACATCCGTTTAGTAGTTTTTTAGTTTATCGCGAACAGATAGACAGACTTTTTTTATAATATGTAGTGATAAGTATTTAAACATATTGCCCTTCGCGTTTAGGAATAATAAGTTAACTTATTACGCTTTGTTCAAATGTAAATTCATTATAGCTTTTATCTAAATTATTAAGTAACATTGACGTCAAAAGCTACACTTGGGGCAATTTTTGCAATGATACATAGAAAACCCGGTCATAAAGATAAGGTACATTGGTAAAAACTCGCGACGTGTGCTATATTTATCTAATCTTAACTACAAAATTCAACAATACAATGTAGCAATTCTGCCATGGGTCGTTTCATGATAGAGTGACAGATTAAAAAAAAACATAGTGTTTTCTTTTTTTGTGAACTCACAGAGCGATTAATCTAAATGGTGTCTGTCTTTTTATTTTTGTTATAAAGGGTTATTCCCCCTGGAGGCATTGATTACCTCCGTTGAGTTGTTGAACCACAAAGATTGATTATGTGACGATATCCTGTAAATCACGGCCTATTACCTTTTTAAAATTTGAAAATGTAAAAGTAATTTTGTTTTATTTCAGGTTTTATACATAATTAAATGTTAGCTCCAGGTTAAGTATGACAATATATTTTAGTTTGAAATTTCACAACTGAAACAGTGACTGGATATGTGCCAGTAAAAGACGGAAATTTCGTTTTACATGGACTTAACACGGTTACGTCTGGACGGTATATTCTTTTCTTCATAAAGTAGAACTGTTAAGTATTTTTAAGGTAGTAAAACGCCAAAATGCAGCATAAGTTGTTCATCTGAATGTTAGTGATAAACATTCATACCACCAAACATCATCATCCTAGCCTTTCCCCAACTAAGTTGGGATCGGCTTTCAGTCTAACTACGAAACGGCCGATATTTTACGAGAAGCGACTGCGATCAGACTTCCACAATCCAAGTACTAGGCGATATCGAAGTTCTGTAATTAGACCAGGTTGACGGATTTTTTTTAGGGCACTAACCCGAACGAATGTTACAGATGTTCGTATGGCAAGCGCGACCGACGGAGGGGTCTTAATGTGTTAAAAATGATCACCCATCCTAAACTAACCTGGTTAGTATTACTTAACCTTGCAAAGTGCTAACCTACTCGGTTACCACTAGGTCATGAGCCCCTCCGTATCACTAAATATATGAAGGTAAAAAAAATTACGGAAAAATTACCAGAGAACAATAACTATGTGGAGCTAGTTGGTGCACATCCGTGCAATCTCAATTCTCAGCCAAAAATAGATTGGCATTGATAAACTCTATTCACTGTCAAAAACACAAGACTAGCAATCTACTCGCAACCTCAACAGAAACTGTGGTTATACCATTTCATGTTCCAAATGATTTTTTCAAGTTTCTATAAATTAATATTATGGTCAGTATTAAAAAATAACTATCTCCTAGGTCTAGCCTGGTCGAAGGATCCTTAATTTGTGTTGGAGAGACATCATACGGTCACACACGTGCACGTCTGTCATTATGTTTTTTATTTATAAAAAGTTGTTGCGTGCTTTAAATAGAAGATCAGCCATCTTATTAATAAAACTGGCTTTTGCGGATGTAAGGTACCCTATGTATGTAAAATTTTATGTTTATAGATTCACTTTCTCATTTATAATATTAGTAAGAATAGTAAGAATTGAACTAAAATGTAGATTAATTTATTCTAGTTCATTGACGTTTGTCCAAATTGTCCAACCCCGATTTGAGGGTTCCACTAATTACAAGCTAACCTTCAGAGTCAACAGTACGAGCTACCGGGTGCAGCGGCTGTGAATACAAGTACAAATTATAGAGAAGGATGTTTCTGAATAACAGGTCAAAGCAATTGCATTCGACAATAAATAAATATAAACAACGAAATTCAGCAATTAAAATACACCTACTTACTCAAGAATTGAGTCCGAAAGCTAAAAAAATCACCTTTAATAACTCAATTCGCTACGTGGTAGAAATTGTACTAATAAAAAGTTTTATAGGCGTTGTCGTCGATGCGTTACCTTCGTACGAGTATGTGTATTAAATTTAATTACGATGAAGACTAAAATACAATTGCTATAAAACAATAATTTAAACAGTTAAGAGAACGAACTTCAGGTTCCTTTAAAAGAAATATTTAACACCAGGATATGAAAAGTTTACACTTGGTCACGAGCTTACATCAGAATTTAAAAAAAATAACCCATGAACCTACCAAAAATTAAACCTACGTTATATGCCATGTCAGACATATTGCCGGGATTACTCCGAGTATAAGGTTTAAAGGTTTAAGTAATGGTGACCTAGTGTCGCTAAACGTGTGAGAGATTCTGCATACCCTACGATAAGCCAAATTAACCCTTTAAATTTCGAAGACACTTTGTACTCATTCAATTCATTCAAGCTACTATCAGAGACTATAAACTATCTGTGAAATACACAGATACATTTTCTGAACAGTGACTAAGTAAAACAACTATAGTTAGGTAATTAGTGACTTCAATAACTGATTAGTGAGTCAAATCCATTAATTCGACTAGCTATCACTAGTCTATACTTTCAATATATACCATCACTATGAAAAACACTTCAATGAATAACTCAATATACTACCTATTTCATTTCAACATGATTTGATCCAAAACACTTTTATACGAAAATCGGCACAGCGGTATTTACTAAAATACACGAAATCAGGTCGAATATATTGCGACAGGCGGCCGTTTCTCACTGGGTAATCCTCATCGACCACAGTCTGATTTAGATCCCTCTAGAAAAATTACGCTCATTCAATATACAGAGAATTAATTCAGAGTCTTGTTCGAGACATTTGTCTCTAAACGATACATGTGTATTATGTTGCGGTTAAATGATGAAATAAGAAAAGTTAAAAATTCAAGTAACCTCTGTCTTAATTAGAAATAAATTAACAAAACGTTACTTGTTAAAGGGGTTGATTGTGTATAAATATATTCATTTTGAAAGGGTTAAGACTAGTAGTAGACGTAGAACAAAATTTTCTAAGGAAAGCGGAACATAACAATAAGAAGAGCTACGTTTTAATGAAATAATTTTAGGGTTTACTTAATTAAAAGGTTCTAAGTTACATTTACGACAAGTATAACATAATTGACTGTAGAACAAAATTATAGTTCAGGGTTCAGCTTCTTTTTCATCTTCAAACTTTAAAACAAAACCAAATATGTGACATATTCTAATCATAAGTCTAACCTAGAAGCTCCAACATAATCTTGGCTATCATTTCCACTTAAGAAAGAATGAGGAAACCCCATTTCTTTCTCATTGCTGATAATGTAAGTCGTATTAAGTCAGACTGCCATTTCCAACAAATACAGAGACATAAACCTATTGGGTGATCTTTGGATCATCCCGCAAAATGACTCGAGAAGGACTTCTCGAGTCATTTTGCTGGATAATCGGTAGGATGATGTAGAAATATTATATGTAATATCAAAGTATGTTTGTTCCTATTTTATGCGCTGCGATACTGTTCATACGATCATCATGAAATTTGGCATACACGTTGCTAGGAATACAGAGAAGGACATATAATGAGATAGAATTACCCAAAAATCGATCAAAAATGGATTTGTTTGATAATGTTTTTATTTGTTAGATCAAACGTCACGATTAACATATTTCCTTCAAGGAATATTCGCCCGTATCAAAAAAAAATGGTCAAAAAACGTAAAAACCGTTTTTATTTCGATTTACGAGTAAACTTTGCATCTTGCGTGAAAAGTGTTTGGAAATAAAAATTGCGCATTAAAAAACAAAAAAAAAATGAGACTAACAGCCCCGATCGGATTAATAGTTTTTTTGATAAATCCAAAGAATCCTCATATTTCAGCAAGATCTGCTTTAAACTTATTGAATAGCTTTGAAAAAACTTAAAAAGGCCTTTGGGAGAATGGGCCTAAAAAAATTTTTGGGGCAACTAAAAGTGAATTTTTAAAAACGCTTTTGTTCGTCGAGACTTCCTCTACAACGTTTTAAAAAGCGGTTTTATTCTGTGAAGTAGAAAGACTGTAATAGTCGATTTAAACAAATCGCAATTTGACGATCCGGCAATTTGACATTAAGGTTTGGGGAGGAGGGGTCTCTGTTAAGTATTATTAATGATAATATTAATTTCATAAAATTTCTAAAAAAATTACAATCAAACTGATTGTTTATACACCAAAAATAAAAATATAATTTGGGCATTTTGGGGGCTCTGAAACCCACATTCTCTACAAATTTCAGGCATAAATATTTATTACAACGCGAGTTATGAGTTTGCATTTTCATTCAAGAATCTAAAGATGCAAGGTTTACTCGTAAATCGAAAACAACCGGTTTTTACGATTTTTGTCAATTTTGTTATATTGATGCCAAATGTGAATATTCAAATAAATTATGTTAATCGTGACGTTTTTATCTAACAGATAAAAAAACAACTATCTCAATTAAAGGTGCGAATATGCTAATTCTATCCGACTAATAGGGTACGTCTCTTCCAGAAAAAAAGTACTGCTTCCGAGCGAAACCGCGCGCAAAAACTATATATAAAGGAGTTATATTTAAGTGTTTCAATATATGCAGACAAAACAGAACATATGTACTGTATTTATCTGCGTATATTATTTTAATATATTGTTTTTAGTTGTCCAGACTATAGTCTGTTCACTGAGAGTTGATAAATATTACGATAACGTGCCAGAATAGCGAGTGTTGCTTAATTATCACAATCTGTATGATGAGCGTCGCTTATCGTGGGGAAGGGAGGCCTTTTGCCAGCAGTGGCACGCATTACCGACTACTCAATAATAATGATCTACAAACAAAATTTAGTTTTCTCCTTTATTTTTTTTATAATATATGAGGTTTGAGATATCTTTATTTCTCATTAGAATTTGAACAATTCACTTACATGAGAAAGTTAAGTTATATATTGGTTATTAATAATAAGCGGGCCACGATTTGTAATGAGTTTAGAAACCCTGATTATTTTTACCAACTCTCGGCGAAAAGACTATACGTGTCTAGGACACGGACGAAAATACTGATAATTTTACTATTTGTTTAAAAATCTGAAATAATACTTACGATATGATTTGCTATTTTTTGTCAAGTGTCAGTTTATTTTCAAATTCAATTCAATTTCAAATAGCGAAATTAAACTATCATTGTGTTTCACTAAACGTAAGTGACGTAAGTCACCGAACATCGGCATTTAATAAAAAAACATTTTATTATTTGGCGCCGACTCAAAATAAGTTTACATAAAATTTGATAGTTTATATAAATAAGCTCAATACTTAAGACTTAAGATTTATTTATTTTTTTGGTTTTTAGTTCTTTTCGTCGATTTAATTTTTTGTTAAAAAGATTTTTATTTTATGTTTTTTTTTCATCATCAGCTCAGCTGCATGATGTGATGATTTTTTAACCCTTTAATACCATATAAAGTAATGAAAAATAAACAGAAACACTATTCTTTCCTACAATTTTCGAGGGTTTCTCTCAGTTTTATCAGGATCCCATCATCAGATCCTGACTTCCTTGACATGGGACACCCCTTGAGGTATACCCTATCTAACAAAAAAGAATAATCAAAATCGGTTCATAAATAACGGATTGAGGGCTGAACATACATAAAAAAAAATATATATATATACGGTCGAATTGAGAACCTCCTTTTTTTTTCGTTGGTTAAAATAGAAAAACTTAAATTTTGTTCTCTGATCTTCATGTATAAAATGTCCAAGTCACGAACTTCTAAAACGATTCGATAACTATCGACCCTACATTTGTTGTGGAAAATCAAGGATAAGCCATTGGTGCCGATTCTATTTTACACTCGACTAAACTAAAACCTGACTTAATTTCTTCATATGAAATCAACCTTGTATTCTTTGTAATAAGGTCTATTTGTTACTGTCATCTATTTCTCAGCGCCAGTAAGTTTCACTAAAACCTGTCAACGTATACTCAGCTTTATTTCCACGCAGTGAGAGTCTCCATTTATTCAAATGCTGTATAAAAACATGTTCAAAACGAACTAAGATGACGTTATTTTAATCGACACCTACGAAGACGCTTACTAAAAACACAGAGCAAAAGAGATGGCATTTAACGGATAGCGGCTCTCGCTGCGTTGTATGAAAGTTTATTTAAGCGTATCAGACTTTAGTCGACAAATAAATTGCTTATTTCGATAGCGACATATGTTACCTACTTGTTTCAATTTGAAATAAGACCTTGTTTTGAAGTGTACAAGGTTTACATCTTATATGAAGAAAATTTAGTGAATTTTAATTTAGCGAGTGAAGTAACAGAATTGGGACCATTAAAGGTATAGTGGATACGAAAACGGACCTTTTCTGGAAAATTTAATCATCTGAATATAGCATTAAAGTTTACTGAAGCATGTGAACGGCTTCCACGGGTCAGTAAATATAATTCATCAACTACATAATTAGATATAAGCCAGCAATTAATCCGTCTGTGGCAAAACTATCCTTCAAATCAGTTAGTATTTATACTTAAGCATAATAATAACGCCTCACACGTTATTATTATGCTTAACTGTTTCTGATTAGTTATTAAACTTTAATATTAATGGATTCAGTTTTAGTTTTCTTTTGTTTTAAAATAGAACAAAGTTGATAAATAATGACACGATTTGCATATTGGTATTCATTTGTATCGTTGCCTATAGAAACTTGGAACTCTGTTAACCCTATTCACCAGCGAAAAATAATAGCAATGTGCTATTTAAACACAGTCTTCTACAGCAATTAAAATAAAACTACTTACTCAGCTTGAGTTTAAAGCTAAAAAAATCTCAATTACTAAATCAATTCCTTAGGTTCTAAATTATAATAATTAAAAGTTTTATATTCATCATTGATGACCTCTGTATTGGTTTTAAATTTAACTTTTAATACAATAAAATTGCTATGTATACATTATTTAAAACAATAAAGAGAACGATCTGAAGGTTACTTAAAAAGAAATATTTAGCACCAGGATATAAAAAGCAGATGAGGAGGTTACGTCAGAATTAAAAAAAAGTAACCCCTTACCAACAAAAATGGATACGTTATATGCAATGTCAGACATGTCAGACATAATGCCTGGATTACTCTGTGTACAAGGTTTGACGGTTTAGCAAAAAATAGCAGCAGTATGCTAGTACTACTTAGCCACAGTCTTCTATAACCTGGAGACTGGAGTGATACCTCGGCCTCAAAGAAAACCGGCAGTGACGCAATGTTTGCATTGCTTTTCGCCGAGTGAGTGAGGTTATCAGAGGCCGTAACCCTTACCTCTCCATGTCTTCCCCTCTTCCCTCCCTACCCGCTCTCTCCCTCTTCCGCCCTTCCCCTACTCCACCTTAAAGGCCCGCAACGCACTTGTGACTCTTGAGGTGCAGGTGTCCATGGGCGGCAGTAGTCGCTTACCATCAGGTGACACGTCTGCTCGTTTCCCCCATTCCATAAAAAAAAGAGTTACTGGACCATTCCGGCGCTCTAATCCGAGTAGAATTTTGATTTGGCTTTACTTTTTCTCTATATTAGAGACTGAAGATATTTATTAAGTATTATCTTATTTAAAAAAAAACATATAACAATATTGCGATCTGCTACTATTTAAGTTATTCTTGCAATAAACTTTTGTTTTTAATATGGACAGCAACTAAAATCTCTGAATACATTACACATTTCACAAAATACTCTTGCAACAAATCCGACCACTGAACAATTCATATTTAAGTATGTTTCCCATCCTCGAACAATTTAGTTCTGAGAGATATTACTTGAATATTTAAATAACAAACGCCTTGAGTTTCATATTTCCCATACATGTGTAGGCACGCGTTGGCGAAGCAGCCAGTTGGTAGAAACCATACATCCCCGAATCATGTAACAGGTTTCTCTTTCGCCTCAAAATATTCCTTTTTCATCAAAATACCGATGTCCTTTAGTATCCGCTACGTTATCTTGGTATACTACAGTCATACAAAATATCATATGCTGATAGCTAAGCTTCGACAGTCAAATTGCCTTGTGCCTGGGAATATAAATGAGTGTTTTATCGTTTGTTTTGTTTTTTGTTTAGAAAAAAGCTTAGAAAGAATTTTCATTTCGATATGATGAAACATATGAATTTCTTTTGTCAAATGAAGCCTAACTATACTTCACACAAAGAACAATATTAAACAAAATACTTTTTAGATACTTTCCTCTTTATATCCAAAAGGCTAGACAGAGGTGTATTACACTTCCCACATAAAGGCCTGTGATCTACCGGCCACGTAACATTAATACAACACTACAAAAAAAATACATACCACCAAAACCCGATAATTGTTATTGAAGTCCGAACTGGGAATCAAATACAAGGGCTCGAAACTCCAAGCTGAAAAACGTCCTCATATATGTTATTCTGATTCTAGTAGTTTTAAAACTCATGTCAAGACTTAGGACAATTGTTAACCTAATAAATTTCCTAGATACAATATTGGATTAGTAAACTTTTTATTTAGCTAGAATTGAATTTAAAACTAACCTTTGCCTTATTTTAATCCCTGAACAGTACCTTTTTCCGTGTGAAAGGTAGGTATATATCATTTTCTGTTTCCCTGACAATATATATGGCAAATTTTGTGATCATCCGTTGAATAGTTACGGCATGAAAGAGTAGCAAAATAATTAAATCACTTATATTTATAATATATAACATTTTATAATCACGTATCAGTAATTTCACCCATTGGAGGAAAAATCTGGTCAGTAGAAGTTGAACGAATTTAAAAAAAAAAATGTTTCATTCAGTAGAAAAAAAATGCATAAAAATAAATGTATTCCAAATTTAAATTTACAGTACAATTTGAATTTGGAACACACGTTTTGGACATAGCTACTCCGTGGTTTTCTTAAATCTTTGAACTAAACTTAAACAAATACACCAATATGTTAAATTAAAGCCATATAATATAAACGACATCTTCAGCACAATCAAAAACGTATAACGTCTTAAAATAAATTAAATAATAACAGTTGAGATCATAATGCACCCAACCATGAAATATCATCATTTCAAGTGACAAGTCCGTAATAAAATATTATTTATTTTTGATTATACAGACTTCCATGATTATTTTCTACCAACTTTTTCCGACAACTTTTAATTTGCAGTCGTAAAAATCGCAGCAAACACAAAAAATATAATAAAAGACCTTTACTTAACGCTACATAACTTAAACACCCTACATTATGCCTCTTCATTCTATCTCGCGTTCTGCTACCAACACACACTTTGCTATTCGTTAAACGAATAACAACTTTATTTTAAGGTATATAAGGTGTTTGAAATTTTACATTGTTTGTGAAATGCGGATATGTTCAACGTGCTTAAAAAACCGCGTTCATTTGTCACCGGCAGATGCAGTCGAATCAAGAGTACGGTCACAAAAACAACTAGAGAACTTTGTCTATTCTTGACCTGTTTTGTTTGATGTTTTTGCAGTGGTTTATATATTTTTTAATGTCATAATAATAAAAAGTGTATTTCATCATAGTGGTTAAGTCGTCTTTTGAAAAGCCCTTATCTTTTTTTACATCACACAGACGTTAAGCAGCAGTTACTTGGGACAACTGTGGTTGGTAGATAATTCTATAATGTTACCGTGTGCAAAATGTAGCTTATATCATTAAAACTACCGGATCTGTGACAGCCAGACAAGTTAAGTTTTATTCCGCATTACATAGTTTATACATAGTGGCGCCAGTGTAACAAAGGTTTTTTTTTTAACTTTTTTTCTTATTATTTCTACAAAATTACTTTTTAACTGCACACATCCTTTCGAGCTTTGTACAAATAGTGTGTAGTTCTGAAAAGCAACAAGGTGACCTCGTTAAAAAAGCTCCATTATACTCGTATATATATATGTATTTACTAGCTGCGCCCCGCGATTTCACCCACGTAAGTCCCAATCCCTTAAGAATATCGCAATAAAATGTAGCCTATGTGTTAATCCAGGTCTCCAGCTATCTACATGTCAAGTTTCATCGCAATCAGTTCAGTAGTTTAGGTTCAGTAAGATAAATTATGGAATAAATAAATATATAGCGAGGAAGCGTAATGGCTAAGGCGTCGGACTTGAGATCAAGTGGTTGCGGGTTCGAACCCCACCCAGTGCACTACCGTCGTGAACGCACTCCACACAAGCATTTAGCTTAGCTGGAGGGGTTAACAAGAATACTAGTAATGTGTGACCCACGTTACTAGTAGTCTTTTATAACAAAAATTAACAATCTACGTGAGAAACCTGTTGCTTATAGATTAAACGTCAGTGCCGTGAAGTGGGTGTGCAATCTCGTAAATTCCATGGAATGTTTTTGCATGAATGGTTTTTATTACAAATAAGACCCGTTTAAATTATTTTCTTCCGTTAAACTAATTAAAACCTTAATTGTAGTAACACAATGTTAAAGATTAAAAAACAGGTAACAATCAATTATAAAGAAATAAGAAACAACTGTAACTCATATAATTTTGATAGATTTTATGGCTAAACTCTTGAGGTCTATCGCTCTTTCTTGAGTTTATGGGTAAATAGAATGTTACTCAAATAATTAGGTAGTTTCTTAAATCTCACTTATAAAAGACTATGAAAGAGTATGAAGAATACAAACAACAGCATGAAGGAACTACAGCAATAAATTTAATATTTATGAAGTACTAGCAGCGCTCCGCGGTTTCACCCGCGTAAGTCCTGATCCCGTGGGAATATCAATATAAAAAGTTGTTTATATGTTAATCCAGGTCTTCAGCTATCTACATACCAAGTTTAATTGTAATCGGTTCAATAGTTTTGGCGTGAAAGTGTAACAAACATCCATACATTCATACATCCTCACAAACTTTCCCGTTTAAATTATTAGTAGGAAGTGCCTTTAACTAAACCATATTTATGTCAAACAAACTAAAGGTTATAAATGATCACCCACATCAGATTCCCTCGTGGCCCAACCGCAGCCGGCAGGTGATTGAGCACTGTCCTTTGACACGGCCCAGAGGAAAAATTACGTGAGTTTTTGTGAAGAACCAGGTAAGCATAATGGTTGTATGAGCCAACGTAACTGACGACTGCGACTGAGATTTTAACGCTTTAACGTTCAAAGAAATATTTCTGTTTCATTTGTGTGGGTGCGGTGAAGAATTGCCTGCTTACATAAGTCTGTGTCTAAAGCAGGTAGTAAAAATGAATTCAATAGATGACGCTCCTATATTTTATATCTTCGTAAAGTATTTGTGTGGTTTCTACAACTTTCAATATTTTCTAGTTTGGACGGATAGACGCGTCAGATTCTATGAGCGTCAGTCAGTTTGAGAGTAACGATCTACCTATACAATAGAGTCTGCTAGTTTCCATTAGGTGTCTAGACTTCAAGGGGTTCAATGTGGATATATTTAAACTTTCCCACACGAGTTATAAACTAAAAAAGTTTAAAAAGGTGAATGAAAACAACTTTTACATCAACAACTTTTTATCTTACTAATGTAGTAAAACAATTTAACAGCCCTCCCGGTTATGATAAATGATCAAGGGTTTCTATGAAAACTTGCTACACTCGCGCGATGCAGCACTATCAGCCTCTCCGAGGAGTGGGAGCGGAGTATCGGTCGCCACTACCACTACCACCACCACCACCACCACCACCACCACCACCACCACCACCTACACTCAAGTATAAACATACCACTATTCTAGTAGCTTATTTTTGAAATGATCTTATCTTATTTATTAATTCATCGCTTACTCGTACGTCAATTGAGAAGAAATTTCAATTTTGTAACATCAATATACATCAAACAAGTCTAATCTGAGATACAAATATATATGCGAAAGTAACCCGAAGAAAACGATATCCGTGCGAAAAGGAAAACTAAGTAAGTTTCCTTATTGTGCGATTCCCATGCCCATTCGTCATTTTGCCTGTCCATCGGATTTTGCAGATCACGACTGGCCGAATACATTATCCGACTGCTTTGTTAGAAACTGGTTGGTTGGAAAAAGAATCAAATTGTAAATGACTGTATAAATGGGCTTGGTTTTTTGAGATAGCATTTGAATGAGGAAAATGATTATCAATTCCCGATGAGATTTTTTTCATGTTTATGCGTTTCTTAGATTAAATTAACAAAGTTTATATTTTAGTAAAAATGTGTGTGTGTACTTATGTACGCACGTAAGAAGTTATACTTATCAGAATAAATAATACATACCGTCAACTAACCGCAAACTCTACAAACGTACTCAAAGTAATATGTAAAAACCATTTTTATCACTTATAATCTCAGTAAATTATCTTGAAATCAATAAATTGGTAATAAAATAGTGAAGTTGGTCACTTTTTTTGAAAAACTCAAATGTTGACTGGCTAACTTCAGGGCGTCGGGTTTTTGTGACGGTGTGCGCACGCATCGTAAAAATTTACTCTCATCATTTTTCTCAAACTCGCCAAAAGAAGTATAACTTCAAAAACTCTTGTATAACAAAACAATTTGAGTGGTTACGCTCGAATTCGTTAATGCCGTATTCTCGATAGTACAAACAGTTGCAAGACTTCTTTGAAATATTGATAAGTGGCACGTTTTCTATTGTTACTATTGTTTGAAGGAACCAATAACTGATTACCATTTTTTACATAACTTATTCGACTTCCTTCGGTTTCCTTCCCTACTTTTATTTTAGAAAAGAATTCATAAATAATATTCTTACACCTTTCTGCTCACAGGGGTTTCTTAAACTTCCTACGTTTGTAGAATCCCACTAATATTATAATCCCACTAATATTATAATTATGAAAGTTTGGATAGATGGATGGATGTTTGTTACTCTTTCACGCCAAAACTACTGAACTGATTGCGATGAAACTTGGTATGTAGATAGCTGGAGATCTGGATTAACATATAGGCTACTTTTTATTCCGATATTGCTACGGGATTGGGACTTACGCGGGTGAAACCGTGGGGCGCTACTAGTATATATCTAAAGCGGAATGAATCAATCATTATTAATGTAATTTGACTGAGAAACAACCTTTAAACCATTAAAACGAGAACCCCCACTAACTGCAAATGACACCAAGAACCCAAACAGTTTCAAATAAAGATCGTGAGACGAAATGCGCACCAAAAATGTCGCTGCCACTATATTTCAAATTAGCGAAATTTCCACTTCATATTTTAAATGGTCTCTTTGCGTTTTGAAATGAAAGGAGAGCATTGGTCCAGATACCTTCAGAGGGACTGTTTTAATGGTGTTGAAATTTAATATTAACTACACTTTTCTGTTGATACCGTCAACAGAAATGTTTGCTTTGACTAACTAAATCTTTAAGCAATGTTAGACGTTCTTGTCTTTGCCACTTTATCTTTAATATCATAAATAGGTATCCTTAGGCAATATCACCTTTTTCCTGGATGAAAGATAGCCTTTGTTCTTTTCTGTAACCTGGACAACACGTATGCAAAATTTCATGAAAATTGGTTGAGTATTTAAGGTATTAAAGCATAACAAACAAACAAACTCAGATTTATCATTATCATTTAAGTCATAAGATGTCTACTGCTTTACATAGGCCTCCCTTAATGACTTCCAAGGTTGAACGTAGAAGGTCGGGCGGCCTGTTATTTCTAGGTCAAAATATCGCCAAACATATTTTATGTGTGGCGATAATTTTACAATTTTAAATTTTAAAAAGTTTAAAATTTTAATTCAATTATTTGAATTTGAATATAAGTGCATTTAATTCTTAATTTGTTCGACTCGTAACCACAAAATACCAAGTTATGTTAAAGCATACGGATATCGAATGAGTAATACAAATTTATAACTTCGAAATAGAAAAAAATAAATAACATATACTCGAGAAGTGGGAGCGTAATGGCTAAGGCGTCAGTCTATCGTTCAAATAGTAGCGGGGTCGAACCCTATCCAGTGCACTACCGACGTGATCCCTCTCCTAACACAGGCATTAAGAAAACTACCCCCAATTAATGTCCTCTTCAAAATAGTCGGTGGTTCTCATTTAGTTGCGTATTTTCTCATGTATGTGCAATTTGTCAGTTATCCTTTGATTAGAGTGGATTAGTACAGAGCATCTGCTTATTCCTTAAGCTCAAAAAAATATCCTTACTAATTGACATCTCTTGAGAAGGAGCGCATTCCACAGATTAAACGAGACTAGAGACATGAGAAAAGAAAAAAGGAGAATATATAAATATGGTTTGAAATAAAAATCGCAAATCCAATAATTTAAATGATTGAACGACAACCCTACGTTTTATAAATAAGTACTTACAAGGCAAACACAGAATAAAACAATATAAGTACATAAACACATACGTTACACAAAATATACTGTACCTAATCGTAATGTTGTGTAAACAGAATGGTTCACATTATTTCCATTTGGATATGGGTAACGTCAGAGTGATCAATCACGCATAATTTATGTACCATTACTTGCTGAAAGCGTGCAGAAGCGCAATGACAAAAACCTAGAGATGCGTAATGTGGGTAAACAATGGAGCGAAATCTTCGCTTTCAACCATATGGAATACATTAAATTTTAGGTCAAGGCTTAAGAAAACAAACAATAATAAACCAAATACAGCTTTACGCCATCATTGTCTTTTATTCATTATTAATAAGTGTAATTGTTATTTTTTGTCTTCCGTATTCTTTAACCGTCTTCAATATGGGAGGAGGTTCTATGTTCAGCTGTATGTATTTTTATTTTTGATATATATTTACCGATATTTTCGTCATTTATGGAACGTGTTTTGCGGTGTATGCTTCCAATGTGGTTCGATTGTTACCTTATTGTCCGGATCTGATGTTGATGTTTCAGGAAAAATGAGAGTAACCCTCAGAAATTAAGAAAACATGTAGTGTGTTGATTAAATGTGTGGCTTTGAATAGACCAGTAGACACCTAGTATCTTTATTATGTCACTAATTACATTAAAAGTGTCACATGTATTGTAGTCTGCTCAATAAAGTTTGTTCTTATCAATATTTTTTCCTTCGTTTGTGTTTTTTGAAGTAGGTTAGTTTATGTGTGTGTATAGTTATATTATAAAATAAGTTACTTGCCTTGTCTTATTAAATAAACTAATTTCTTTCTTAACTTCTTTCTTAAATATAATTAAAAATACACTTAATAACTTTCAATTAATTGTTCTCGTATGTTTAATTTATGCTTCAAGTAGACGTCTAGCCTTTACTTTAATAACTGAGCTGCTTATGTTAAATTTAATATTCTTCCTTAACCTTTTTGAGCTATACTTTAGCAACATCTTCAAATCCTTTCGAATCTGAAATCGAAATCTAATATTATTGCAAAAATATTTGCTTTTTTTATGATATTATATATTATTAACTGTGGCTTTTATCCAATTACGTTGTTTTTCTTTCTATTTAATAGTATTATTCATGTTTTACGTAACAAATGTTTCAAATAGACAGACACACAAATTGGTTTTGACATCTCATTAAAACCTATAATAACCCAAAAGAGACCTAAGATACTAAACTGATCTTGTTGTGTACCAATTTGTTAGAAGTACTGTCGACCTGTCTCTGTTATCTTATATTCTTCGGGTATGTTCCATTGAGGGCTTATTTTTCTTATTAGTTACAGTACTCATACTCGTAATAATCATTAAGTACCTACGAAATCTCCCACTGCCAATAATATTGTGCGCTAGTCATCTACTTTCTAAATTATCTTAGTCTTTTAAAAGGCAAGCGGTAGGAATTCATCAATAATAGTAGAAGTCTGGCTACACCTAAAAGCACGACTCTCGAATGTTTTTTTTAAATAATAGTTCCCTATAACCCGAACTATAAAGAGTAGCTGTGCTAAAGTAGTAATATATCTAAGGCAATACAAATTAACAGCTTTTAAAATTCTCCAATGATTTTTCCTTTGCTTATGTGAAGCTTTGAACTTACAATTCATTCTTCCAACATAAAGTCTTCGTACAATTATGTACCTGTTTTTCTCTCATGTTGGAGCTCTAGCGATCTTACTTTGCAGCCGAAACTCAGTACTACCAAATTCTATGGTATGAAGTGGCTTCAGTTAGGCGACTCCAATTTGAGCAGAAATCTGCTGTACCTAACCATCTATAAGGATTCATCGGATCAGATTTCATCTTATGTTACCACCATGTTAGGTGATATCTGAATGAATTTCAATTGAATTTTGAAATTTGAATTTGAATTTGATATCTGTAAATTATATTCACGGTACAATTTATTTACATTCGTCGTGATTAAATTTCCTCCTAAAATCGTGTGTAAAAAAAAACAATTTGAAATTCGTATTAATATTCTAAAGAAAAACATTGGGTCTTTAGATAAACATCTCTAGGTAGACACGGACCCGGTCCCAAGGACTTCGGTGGGCCAAAAGTTTAATGAGCTAAGTTTATGGTGAGTTCAAACGTTGCCCTAGTGTTTAGGTAAGGATTAAGGAAAACTCATTACAGGATATTATAGATGAAACAAATTTTGTGAACGCGTGAGTGATAAAAAGTTTTAGAAATTGAAACTGTCAATCAATTTAAAGCTTTGTGTATATTTAGACAAAGCTTTAATAGATTTGTTTGAAGTAAGTTTTGAAAAGATTTTATGTCATTGATGAATGAGTTCAACAATTTGCTGGCTCTAAGTCGCTATTATAATAAATTTTCCCCAGATTTAAAGTAATAATAACTTGCTTAAATATAATAATCGATTTGAATTCACTAAATATACGACGTATTAGATAAAACATGAGCGATGTAATGAGTCTTAAAGATTTAGAACTTATTCTAGGTTTTTCTAGAACACAATATGTTGGAACGCGAACGGAAAAAACTAAGGATAGCTTGAAGTATAGTTTCAACAACACGAATAAACATACATTTTTTTTTTCTAAATACATTAGTTTTGTTGTATGCAAACTAGATAGCATAATATTCTGATTTACAGTCATGTTCATTATCTTTAAGTAATATTAAAAAGAAACAATTTTGGAAGCAAGGAATCCTTTGTTAGATTTTGAAATGAATTGTATAAAAGAAAATATCTCCGATTATCTCGTTATAATATACGTGTAAGGATTTTGTATATTATAACTTTAAGCGTAGCTTAACTAAACAAGAGTTTTTTGAGGACCGGAGTAGTGCACCGAGTAAAATAGTTTCGAGGATATGAGTTGTGTACAAGGTACGACAGGCCGATAGAAGTGACTACTGATAAGAACATTATGACGAACAGATATACGGCTGTGTATCTGAGGGATACTTGAGCAATGTGTTCAGAACCTCGTTTACAAGAAAGAAGATTTATGTAGCGCCCTATATCCAAATATACATGTATATTTACATTCGAATCCACGAACATAGTAGATGGAAGGTTTACCGCGGCGCCACATATGCCCTCATTATATGAAGATAATAGAAAGAGAGTTTGTTAAGAATATGTATAAAACAAATCGTCAGTATAGGTTCCATACAGAGGCAGTCTCGTAGATCTACCCATACTGAAGCTCATTGCCCACGGCCAAGAGCAACCTACTAGAAAGAACGCCACTCACTCGTGCAATTCAAATATTAAATGAAATCGATTATAAAATGGTCATATTTTCATACAATTCTAGTCAATTCACAGCTTGAACGTCGAAAGCTAAGCAAATATTAATTCAGATATTAGTAATAATGTTTTAAAACATATTACAAATTATACAGCGCCATCTAGACACAAAGTAGGCAGACTTTGTACACGGTAGCTAGAATGTTACAATAACAAGAAACAATGATGTTATTATATCTAATTAATTTTTACTTTTAACAATTTGCTCTGAGTGCCATTTTTACAGCTATTAGTATAAATATAGTAGGTACCTAATGTATACTACGAGTATGAGTACTATATCTAATAAGAAAAAGAAGCCCTCAATGGAACATTTCTGAAGAATATACGATAACAGAGACAGGACGACTGTACTTCTAACAAATTGGTACACAACAAGATCAGTTTAGTATCTTAGGTCTCTTATATAAGACTACATCTTTCGGAGGCGTTCTCTGGCGACACTCAAAAACGTCAACTTTAATTTCATAGAATTTTTTTTACGAGATTTTATCGATAAGAGAGGCCGGTTCCAATCTCCGCAGTCGGGCTTTCATATTATTTTTCTTCTTCCTTTTTTGAGGAACTGACTACGTTCTCATTCGGAGATTAATAAAATGTAAATTTTCTGACACGGCCCGCCTTTCCGAACAATTTTGCCAAAGTGTTTCTTGAAAATTCTTCAAGAGTCTCAAGGTTGTGCCTGATACAGCTAATCTTTTTAACAAACTGTATATTTTAAAGTTGATTTTTAGACATCAAGATGCTTTCCCTGCGGGTAGGATGGTTTAAGTGACTGACAATTTATTCAAGAGGACGTCTATAAGTAAATGTGTCATTTTAGAATTGGGATTTACATTATAAATAAAATAAAAAAATGCAGTTATTATTTGTAATTTTTTTACGATATATGTATATAGATAAAAAATAATAAATAACAGTTCATAGTTATGTTTAGATTTCCTAAAATCAAGCAATAAGATAAAAAAGAATAGACGGTAGGGTATTGACGAGTCCTTAGACTTGTCATCGAGTTGTTATGAGTTGAACTCCGCAAAGTACACTACCGACGTGAACCAACTCCTAACAAAGCAGTTGAGCTTAGTTGAAGGCATTAAAAGCAATATTAGTCATGTGTAATCCACGTTTTAGTTTCTTTAGTCTCTGTTTTTAAATGGACAGAGTTAACATAAAAAAGTAAAAGTGACTTCAAAAATCACTAAGAAAGGGCATCTACTTTAAACTTAATTGAAACGACTACAATACATGTGACTAGGCACTAGGTACCAACTGATCGGTTTGAAGTCGGTTCAAAATGGAATCATGGAATCCTTCGTAATAATTTGCAATAAAATACAAATGCAAATAAAATCTCTTTAATTATACCTTAATAGATATACGAATGTTAAGATACTGAAAAATAACGTCAGTCAGTATCTATTCAAAAAGATTGACAATCTGTCGAATATCGTTTATTTGTTTCAAGGTCAAGTAATGACAAAAATGAATTAGTTTGTATATAGGGCCAGCCATGATTCCTCTTTATCTAGTGTACATTTCATTTTATTTATTTTTCTACACTAAGTGTAAAATAACTTTGTTAGACACATGAGTGGATTAACTTTATCTTGACTTTTGAATAAATAAAATTAATGTTTTCCACTTCTCCTGCAGATAATATAGTTTTGGATAATATGGTTTAGGAATGTTTGATAAAAATTATACTATATACACTATTCTATATTATTTTTGCTCTGTAACACAAGTCTTTATGAAAATACACCTAAAGGATTAAACATTATTACAAAGGTCTATCAAATTCATTTGAAATACATCAACAGAAGCGAATATTATATTATAAATAAAATTGTGAAAAACGGAATACCTGGCCGAATAAAAAATAATCAAAATGAAAATTGCCAATTTCCCATATTGAACTCCGAATATGAGAAAATACATACGAAGTTTAATACAAAAACATTGCGAGTTGAACCTTTTGAAATGAAAGTGACCCGTGAACGAGGGAATGAGGAAATTAAAGATATGAACGTATAGAATTACTCAGGAAACGACTACGACAGACTCGACGAAATATTGGCAACTCACTCCTTTCGAGATAGGCATTTATATATAATTTTCAGTTATTTTTAATGAATTGAGGTATGTATTTAAAATTCAAAGTAGGAAAATGAATTATGAAAACCGATGGCTACTACAAACTTCAATCTCCTTTTTAAACTGGCATCTTTTAATATACAACTGTGGCGGTTCATTTGATTATTATTTTTTTAGTTTTTCATTCATTATCAGCTTGGTAGAATTTTTGACCTTAGCCATAGCGTTTATCTCTAGCATACACGCGTACGCATACGCGCGTGGTGCTCTGAATATAAATGCGCTCTGCTGGCCAGTTGCGTCCGATGCACTTGACACATTTAAAATTTCCTTACTTGACAACTACATCTCCATCTATGACCTGCTCTCCAATGTACAGTGAATTTCGGTTCGAACTATTTTTTTCTGACTATTGAAACATTTGAATCTTACATAGCACCGTGGTTAAACCAAAAAAGCTATTAACACATCAAAATATTTACTTTTGACCTAATTTATATAGTATATTGGTACTAAACTGTTACAAACTGTGTTAATTTCTGTCTAACTGTGGTGTGAATGTTCTATCTATTCTATCTTTATTAAGGCCTGTAATTTATGAATTTGGAGACTCCAACAAAATCATGTAATAATATTAATAAATATTACGTTGGAATCAGCAAGTAACTTGCAGATGATATTATCCGTAGATGCCCCCTTCTCTTACAAAAACTGCCTCACCTATAGCATAATTTTTCTAGAAAACACTGACGCCGCAGTAATAGCCTCAACTATAGACTCACTAAATTCTAATGCAGCGACGGGATGGAGCGGTATCTCTCCTGACATATTAAAAGATACTCTGACACTCTGGCACCCATTTTAAGCCATATATTCAATATATATGCTCAAGAAATAGAATCTTGCCAACGTCATTTACTATCATTCATCCTATCCTCAAGGGAGGTGACGGAAACTCTTATGCCGCGTTCCAATAAACAAAAAACGATTCGTTTTGCTTACGGACGGTAAAATTTGCGTTGAAAATTCAACAAAATTTTACCGTCCGTAAGCAAAACAAATCGTTTTAATTGCTGACGCACATCAAAGCGTGTTTAACGCCCGTCTTCTGAACGTGGCCTTATTTTATGTGTTATATTGTACCTACTAAAATTTAAAAACTGTGCAAAGATTACGTTAACATTTTGGAACATGCCATGAACTCCGCCACTAAATATCTAGCACCAACTGCAAGAACTGTTATAGGGATTATTGAAAGTTTGTAGCCCTAAAGGTAGGACTGTCGGTAATTTTATACTTTAGTAGGAGAATAAAACCACTGTCTTTGGATATTATGTATTTCATAGAATCAACAGCTAATATAATATAGCAGTTTATCAAGTAGTAATGTAAGCTTACACTAAGTTCGCTTATTTACGTAAGTATTTCTGATGAAGATGAAATTGATTTTAGTTTCAATATTTAGAAAGAAAGAAAGAAAAATATTTTATTTGTATCTTCAGTTATAACAATAAAAATCATATAACTTAAGACTAGGGTGGTACTGAAGACCAAATAGGGTACCTGCGTCAGCTAGTGTCGCAGATCGCTCTGCAACGCTGGTATTCTCGCAGGCCCCAATTAAATTTAAATATCTACATTATTAAAGGCAAAAGCTAAGTACTAATAATAGAAATAAGAAAGATTAAGAGAGTGTCCGTCTCCGTGTGTAAGTGAGAGAAAGGCTGGGTTTGGATAACATTTTGATGAACAAGTGAATTGTATTCAGGATTAACACAAAAGTATACTGGAATGGAGATTCAGGTTGTCGAAGTGGCCTGAAAAGCTATTTAAACATATCTAAAGAAATAACAAAAATGTGGGCAAATGAATTTAAAAAAAAATTATTCTCATTCTCTCGTATTCTCGTATTCGTAAGTTTGGCAAAATTTCAGCCATTACATGCTGGTGTTTGTGGTTTACAGAAAAAAATATTTACCATTCGAATGTAAACTAGCAAAGTGTTAGCTCCCTACAGATTACACCCTACAGTGATTCCGTGATAACATCAATAACCCATCGTACTTTTGTGATTAAATAGCTCAAGCGTGTTTTTTCTTTTACACACTAAAGGACGATATGCGACCGACATAGTTACTTAGTTCCAGATTTCTTTATTTCAGCGGGATCATCTGTGTAATCAAGAACATGTTGGATAATTTCATTAAAGCGTATGTTTCGTGATACATTTACCGAACCTGATGGGAGCCCTATCCGTTTAAAGACATCGTTTGGTGTTAATTTAATTGACTCCAACATACCACTTCAGCACGATTACTTAAGAGACAGTACTTCCAAAAAGCATTTTTGTTCAACGTTACTTATCCCCTTATTGACAGTATAAAACTGTAGAGGATATTCCGTTATGTTATCTGCTACCTTCTAGTGATTAGAAATATGACCTGATTACCCAGTTTATTTTTATTAAACCACCTGAAAGGTTTGAAATTAAATTACAATTACATTATACCCTATTTTTCTTAAAGCCTTTCTTATCTTTTTTCATAAAAGCGATTCTAAATTGTATCGTCATCATCTTGACCCGGTGTCAACCACTTACTCTAAGTACTTCTAAGCACTCGGTTAGTTTTTATTAGCTGGGACTAGGTCAACATATCGGAAGAAAATACGGGCGCAAACGATCAGTTCTTTTTACAAATAAAACATTTTAAAGCTAAGTATCCAGTGGACTCGATAGAAATGGAGTTTTATGGATCGCAGTTAATTTATTGAGGTAGGTTTGAAATAGCTGATGACTTCGGTTGTTTTTATATTATACTAGCAACCTACCCCTGCTTCGGTAGTAGAGACATCATCAACAATCATCATCATATTTCAACCAATTTACAAAAAACGTTAGCAAATTATACACCTAAACCTTCCGCATGAATCACTCTGTCTATTGGTGGAACGCATGTAAATCCGTACAGTTTTTAGATTATCGCGAACAGACAGACAGACAGAGCGGGGGGCTTTGTTTTATAATATGTAGTGAAAAGTAGAAAAGAAGCAATGGGGCTTTTTTAGGAAGCAGGTTCAGAATTCTATTTAATACTAAAGATAGCAACTGAACGTCACTTGCAGTGTGCTGTTGACAGGATATACAACCCTCGATAGAAAACAAAATTACCACAAAAACGACAATTGATAGCAATCAAGCATTTGATATCGCTGGTAATGACCGGTATAGTAATCTTTGGCTTGGACCACCGAGGGATTTTTCTTTTTTTTCTTATAACAATAATAATCTTTATAAGAAACAAGAAAAACCATATACAGTTTAAGCATGTTCAATAATAGCCACTGTTGGGGAAGGTAGGAGTTATTGGTAAGCACTCACTTTATGCCACGATACTTGTATTTTGAGCGGTCGGGTGGCGTCGTATACGCAGATGTTGACTTACCAATATTATCAATCACTACGCGCAATGCCAGTCCATAGGCGTATGGTTCTCCCCATTTCAGTAGTCCATTGAGGGAACAGCACTTTCTGCAATATTTCACGGTAATTGTTATTGCAGAATTATAAGCTTATTTTCGCGCCGGCGGCATATGAGTCTGAGTTGCAACACTTGCAACTGGGGAGTTTTCAAACTTGACGTTTGCTTGTCAAATTTAAGTAATTCAATGTTCTGTCTTCTCTCTTCAGTGCTTGCGAGAAAGGGATGGACAGAGGGTATGTCATAGACAGGGGATAGGTTTAGGTAGTATTTGTAGATTGGTAGTTTTCAAATAAAATTAATTGAATATATATAAATAACGTTAGATAAAAACTGGGTCTCTTAACGCCCACCTCCAGAATGGAGACGACATCAGAGTTCATTCAGGTTCACTAACTAATACATAAACGCACCCAAAGCCGAAGGCAAAGTCTCGGATAACAAGTATCATACAGTATAATATAACATAGTACGCAGTCTCGTACTAGCACAAGCTGTCACCTTGTTAGACTTTATATTTCATATAAACGTGGTACTGGTGTGAAAGAGATAAAGAATTAAAGACATGTGAAGGTTTCTATTCTGACGTTTGAAATGCCTTGTTTATTGTGTTTTCCAAATATATCAGAAAACCTGAAACATTATAACCTGACTGGGCTGTTGGTCTAGTGGTTAGTGACCCTAACTGCTGAGCCAGAGGTTGTAGGTTCGATTCCCACCCATGGAAAAACATTTCCCGTCATTTTTTAATTATTTTTCTGTCCGCCAAAAATGAGTCCTCGCCCTACAAGATGGCAACAATATATCGAACAAAATGGCACATTTTTATTTTAATTAAATGTAATTAAACTTAAAAGTCTTGAATTTGTAAATAAAATACGAAGAACCTTTTTTCCAGATCTGTATTTAAACAACAAGCGCGATGTATGCCCGATGTAGTTGTTCGAGAATCATTGCTTTACAATTTTCTAAAATTTAACGAAACGGAAATTGAAATTGACACGCAATTACATCTGGGCATAAGGGCACTGGTAATCTACTTGTACCCAAAAAAGAAAATAAGAACGTGACGTGACGAAGTTTGACGTTTATAATAGAACTCTTTTTTAACATATTTTTTAATATTTAATGATACTAAGATTAATGATAAATAAATCAATCAATGAGTATTTTTTATTACAATATAATAACTAAATGAATACTATGTATTCAAGAATTTATACTCAAAAAAATACAGTCACTTTTACAAAAATAACAGCTATATATTTACTTAATATTATATATACTAATATTAAAATTTAAAAACTGACTTTTAGGCAAAAGGTATCGTGCAAATAACTGTATGAGCTTAAAAAAAACTATTATTTTGACATTACAAACAGACACTTCAACTTTATTTACTTGTATAAGGGTAACCTAACTTATTCACTATAAATATGTTTTAATTTACCATTCGTAGGGTTCCGTTCCTCAAAAAAAGAACCTGAAAAAGGAAACAAACTTCGTTGTCCTGCTTTCAGTCGGCCTGTCTGTCTGTTTGTCAAGACCATTTTCCATAGGTTCCAACGCGTGAAAGTGACAAGTTGAAATTTTTATAAAAAAATACTTATGTCTGCGGTCTTGTGAAGCTGTAAAAAAACAAGCTTCTATATCAACGCAACTAAAAGATGCGGCCATTTAAGCCTTATATTTTCATTGGTTTGATTTCGCAGGTAAATCAATCCATGCCAATCCATTGACTTAGAATCATGAAAATTAGTAAGAATCAAGCACAAGTAAAGGAAGAAATCCGAAAATCATAAATTTGTTGTTCTTGTTGTTATCATATCACATAAGAAAATATTTTTTGTGATTACAGACCTGCAATATGCGCTTCAAAAATTAACTGTGACGGCAAAGTTAAGATTGTCTTTCGGAAAAAACGGGCAATAATCTTCAAGAATCGGTTTCTGAGATGGACGAACTATCTACATAAAAGTATGTACGGAACCTACGGTGCGTGAGTCAGACTCGCACTTGTCCGGTTTTGAATACGTTAAAAGTTTACATTTTATATCTTAGGAATAAAGGTAGCCTATTGTAAAGTTGTCTTTTTCAAATTTAATAGTTTCATGCCATAATTTGTTCGTACCTTTGGCAAAACTAGAAAACTAGGTCAGCGACTGCTGCGTTTAGTAATTTGCGTTTTCTTTATGAAAGATAAATTTGTATGAATGTTGCTATGACTATTAATTGTTTTTCTAACAGTAATACATGACGTATTTAAGTATCTAATTGTTTGATAATTATTATTTTGTACTTATTATAGATCTCATTAGTGGGTTTTAGCTTTAGTTTTCAAATATATTTACTGATATTATGTTAAAAACGGATTATCTGTTAAAGTCTCACTATAAAAAGAAAAACGCCATAATCTGTAGGTGATAGTGACACAAACCCGATTTAAAATTTTTCAAAAGTATACCATACCAATACCTTACATAATTTTAAGTTTTTGAATTAATTATAAGAATAAATTAACAAGTTGAATTAACTTTAATATTATCTAAAAAAGCGTACCTTAAAATTTACCACCAGTATTTTCCAGCAAATAAACAGTTACGTAAGTTGTCAGAGGAAACCGTCATCATAGAGTGCCATCAGGGGAAGATGTCTTAATAAATTAACATTCAAAATGTTGTTTCCTAAATGACGTGCTCGACCTTCGAGTAAATTATTAACAACATTACTGGCATTACAGCCTTAACGCGAGTTCTGCAGACTTGGACAGCCTGTAGCTGATTAAAGCGTAAACCTCAATTTTGCGCACTAATATTATTATGTATTGGCTGTGGGACCAAACTTTTATAACTTTACACCTCTGTGGTATGAAGTATCTTGGACATTTTGACAATAGTTAGACATAGTACGCTATGGCAACTTCATATAATCAGTATCTTTCCGTCAGAATCAGAATAATTTCCATCACGGAACGTCTACCGTTGAAAAAACGCCTCTTATAATTATCTTAAAAAAAAAACTATCACCGACTTCAATGTGCTTTTTAGTGGAAAGTAGATGTATTTAGTTTAAATATAATATGGGTAGGCCAACCAAACGCACTGCTCCAATGAGACAGCGATCTTTCGGAGCAAACAATTGTTAGATATTTTGATACCAGAAGTATCAATTAATGTAAGCGACAAAACACTGTTTTTCAGGAGAGCCAAAAAACAATTTGAATTTTTTAAATCTCTCTATAACTTTTTACTATCTGCTCCAATTTTAATTGTGTCTAAAGCAAAGTTTCTTAGAATTTTCTCTTCTTTCATGCTATAAACAAAAGATTTAGGAATACCCAGTGGTTTAAAATATAGCATGTCCCTTACATTAAAAAAATATGTTTAGTTGTGCCTGACGTTACTAATATTTTATGTGTAAACCGTCAAGCATAGCGTAAGCAGCAAGAGAAAAAGAAAATTATGCATAATTTTATTGTAAAGGACTTTTACAGTGTTGCCATTTGATGTAACTATAGATTATCCACTAAATTTATAGTATTTTAACACCATGAAAATGGGTTCTTTGCATGATTAAATGTTAGTTTCAGACTGGCTATCAAAGATTTAAATGAAATTTAGGGATACAAAAATAAAACGATTTATTATTAATATGTTTGTTAACATTGAAAATGTTTTTTTGATCGCTCCGATCTAGGGCCCCATTTTCGCTGAAAGTGTGTTTGCCCGGTTGTATATAGTGGTTTAGGGCCATGAGGACGTATGAGGGCTCAAAAGACGCAGAATTTGAATGGCTTTCAGATGGTGAAAAAATTTTTGTTTAAGTCGAAAACTTTTTTCGAAAATTGAAAAAAAAATACAAAAAAAAACCTTGATTTTTTTACAAAAAAAGAAGTTTCAAAATTGGTTTAGGCGTCATCAAGTAATCGGTGAACAGACATAAAAAAAAGATTCCGACGAATTGAGAACCTCCTCCTTTTTTAAAGGCGGTTAAAAATACAAACGGACCTTAAGACTGACTATGGACACGTTAGTTGGCGCTGCATCTCCCCCTGTTTTTTAGACTGTAGATGTAGATTTCACGAACTTTTTTTGCTGAACTGACTCTTATAAGCTTTATCTGTCAGGACTTGTAAGCAGCAACGAGTACTAGATATGTGATAACGCGATCACGAAATAGGTATTAGGCACATAACTCTGAATTGCCTGACGTTTTGACCAGGTTGCACTGGCCGTGGTCACAGGCTGACTGTATACATATATAATAAAGTATATAAAGGAACGCGAAAGTTTAAAAGTTTGTAATACTGCTTTATGATTATGACTTTCTAATGCTCTCACACGTTAATCCAACCAATCAATTGACCCACAAACATTTGCAATGGTATTCAAATTTATTACTTTAACCCAACAGTAAACCAGGGAATACTCGGCAGCGTTGACGACCTCACAAACAAAAGCTTTTCTAGTCCCTAAGAGGCTCAAGCAAAGCAAGCTCTAATTTTAAATTCACGATCAGAAACTTTCGCTCTCACAGACAGGAGTTTATTTTGATTAAGAGTATATAGTCAATGGCTAACGAATTAAGTTAGAAGAAGATAGACGTTACGAGATAAATCATTTTATGTCACAGAATTTGAGTCGATTTAATACGATTACGTATAGGAAAGAGATCGTTATAACATTTTTGAAATTAAAACTTCTTAAGGCACGTTAGTGCACTTTTGCTATGGGGAAGCACTGAACTCGTGACCGTCAAGCTAATAATACATATATAGATCCACTAGAGGACGCTATCCTAAACATTGAATTCTGTCAGCTCCTTATTAATTAATGTCACCAACCTGCTAATGTGACGTTTTAAGTTCGTCGTTTCGTTTAAGTTTCCACTTCTGTCGGCAGTCCCATGACTGCCTATTTATTGCCGTTTATTTTTAATATTTTGTACTAGATTTCTAATTCTAGATTTCTTTTAGACATAAGTAAATCCTGGGCTGCGTGTGAGGTAACGTGTTCTAATAAACTCGTGCAAGAAGTATCAAATATAACAAGTATCTGTTTTCTATTAATAGTTTTATTTGATAAATAATTTATAATGTTTAACCAATTTAATTCGTCACTAAATAATGTTTGCCAATCAAACCATGTCTTATGCTACATTTATTCAATATTTAAACTTATTTTTTTATTTTCGGTATAACTACAAAACCGCAAATGTATCGATCTAATTTGCGATGTTATGTATTCTTTTTTTTTTTCAAATGAACATACCTACCATAAGATGTTTAAAATACTTAAGTAACAAATATAATTTACAATATGCATCAATCACCGTTATCCGCAACCAAATCATTATTTTTTCACACACCTCTTATTTATTTATTTAATATATATTGATCGGAACGGCTCCTAGCCACTTACACTAATAAAGAGAGAAACGTTAATACAAAACAAACTATACTATACAACAATATTATATATACAACATAAAAACTACACCTCTAACACGCAGACTTCTCGTAGTACATCAGACATACTATAAACTTAATATACTTGAGACATACTGACATAATCGTCTACTATTCATCCGCAAACAAGTCCGTAATTATGTATTGGAAACAGAATAATAAAAGGCTAATACCTACGCTTACTTTATATCGAAAGAGGTGTTGTCTAGCTCACACGACAGAAATAAAGCATTACATTTTAATATACAAAAATAATGATGTGTTTGTCATTTAACACGCTTCGATTTCGTGATACAGCGTCATACCTTTGTTCTTTTCTTTTAAAATTATGCTTTTTACCAGAATATTCTTTGATGATTTTCATTTCATTTGAATTAAAATTAATTGAATTTAAATTGAGTGAAACAATTGTTAACAAAATACAAAAGAGCTCACCTCCGACTATATTAAAGAACATTTTAAATATTGGGAGTAAATACTTCAAAGAAGATTGTTTATGGCTAAATCTCAAACTGTGTTCAATCATTTACGTACCATAGTCTTATTGCAATATAATTAAATTAATAACAAAAAGATCTAGACTAAGAAGCAGGATGAGAACAAAGGACTTATTGTTTTCAAATGCCATTAACGCTTTCAAAGCATTTTCTCGATAGCATATTTACACGGTTATCAATACTAAACGGAAATAAAAATATGCATTCAGGGTCAGGTACAACATGGTCGTTTTGGAATAGTTAGATTATATTGGAATCCTACTAATACTATAAACGAGCGAAACCGCGGGGCGCAGCTAGTCTGATACATAAATAATCTAATGCTTTGCTATTTTACTTGAAGGCCTACCTAAATATTTATTAAGGATGTATATATATATATATATCCTGCTAGCAAAATTTACTAGTATGTTAACCCATCCAGCTTAAACTAAATGCTTGTTTTAGAAGTGGGTTCACTTCGATAGAAAACTGGGTGGGGTTCGAACTTGCAACCTCTTCATCGCATGTCCGACACCTTAGCCATTACGCTACCGCTTATTATATACCTGTGACGTGCCCTTGGCTCTATTTAACACCTCAATTCTACTGTTTAATCAACATTTACATTAATAATTACAAATACTTTATGCATTACGCTAAGAAAAGCCATTTTGTAGCTATTCTCTAATTCTATGAAAAGTTAAGGTTAAGAAATTGCTTGAGGTGAGATGGTGTAACTTTTAATTTATTCACAAAGCAATTTGACTAGTAAACTAGCAAAGCGGCGCGCTATTAAAGTACTACGTTGTAGTAAAGTGCTTTAAGTGAGGGTATTATTTTGTTAAGACTGTGAAGTAATGATCATGTCTTGACTGATTAAGTAACAGGGTACACTAAGGTTTTATGCGACATTGCACTGACGTCACATCACTGAGTAGTTGATTAATACATAGAAATTTTATTTATAAGAAACCACGTTGATGTCATACTTTATATTTCATGCTTAATTCAGCATGCTGGAGCTGAAGGGTTTTATTAATGATGATAATTAAAGTCTTCCTTCGAACGTCACGTCCCGAAGACAGCGCCGCCCTGCAGTCATCAGAGCGCGTGCCGCAAGCCTGTGTTCCTATTGCCAACTACGAGCTGTATGCATGCTGGCGTCAAGCTGTGATATACTGTAATTAGACAACATGACGTGACGTGCAAGATACTTGCTTCTTATGCCGCATTCCAATAAACAAAAAATGATTCGTTTTGCTTACGGACGGTACAATTTCGTTGAATTTTCACGAAAAATTTTACGGTCCGTAAGCAAAACGAATCGTTTTTTGTTTTTTGGAACGCGACATTAGTCGACACCATTCTCTGACAGTGCATCGACATCGCTCTGTCACGTTTCCGGCGTATTAGTACATAGCTTTTGCGTTGTGCTAGAGCGGTGGCGTGATAATCAGTGTGATTTATCCTCGCCACACACAAGAAAACCAAAAGTAACAAGAAGGAAAAAAAGCACCTGTATGACCATTGTTATCTTCCTACTTGGGACTACCGAAAAAAGAACATATTATTATACAATAAGATATATAGCCTACCAGTAGCTTAAATAAACAAAGGTACTCCTTCCCACAATAAAGTTTGATGTTAGACTTTCAATACAAGTGTTATGTCAGGATCTAACTTGAAAAATAAGCATTTATTAAGTTTTTAAGACAATATCGGTAGTAAAAATGTACGATGTAATTCTTCATATAAAATGGGATTGTTTTAATACTGGTCTAGACATGCTTGATGATAGAAAAACAAAGTTATAAAAGTGCAGATTATAAAATACATTTACGAGACAGACGGATAATGTGGGGAAAACACTTCGTATTTTAAGTAAGTAAAAAAGGAAAGGTTTCAGAGTTATGAGTGGAGTAACAGATATTTACGACAGTAAAATTCAGTTGGTTTGAGGTCAACCAATATGCGGGAATATGAAACATCACTATTTGTAGTAAAGCTCTCAGATGGTTAACCATTTACATATGTGCAGCCTTAAACGTTTCAATGAATATATAAAGCCGTCTGGTATATTAGTCTAATCACAAATCTCAGATGTCCAGGCAGATCAACATCTTAATGGTTTGTGAATTGTTATAGTAAAACTATATTTTGGTAAACTATTTGTGAAATGGTAAATTAAAGAAGAATTGAAGAAGAAACACATTGCGCCGACCACTAATAAATCATAAATGAGTTTTATTTATTTAGCGAACAGATCTTTTCAGACACTTTTACACGTCGATTAGTTCAGGTAAAATTAGATGGTGCCGGCACTAGATGTCCTATGACTAGCGTTGAGAAGAGAAGAAACCCCTTAAAAAATGCAAGAATCTAACACCCGTATTCACAAACAATGTTGTGAGGACTCAGTTGAGCCGGGACGCGTGACATCGGCAGTTTCAATTCTTAAACAATATTTGAGAGATGGACAACACTATGCGTTCAGACACAGATATTTTATGCAACGCATAGAGTCGGTTAGTGTGTCAGTTGATAAAATGTTTTATTACGGACCTTTGATTGTTGTGTTGTTTTAGGTCATACGCACATCGGTCGGTCAGATAACCGAGAGAATTTAACAACAAAAATTTACAAATCACAGATCAGTATTCGACGCATGCGTTCGCTTAGCAAAGGGTAACATGAGTATCGTTTGTGAATGAAAAGGCTGACCACAACAAACGCTATGAGAAATGCCTCATTGAAAATAGCGTTGCTTCCACACTGACGAAAGTATTGTTTGTGAATATTGGTGAATGTCTTCATAAACTCATAATGTGCAAGTGCAGCGTAGGCGTCCAAGGTGGTCTTATATGAAGAAAAAAAATTCAGTTTTGAGCGATACACGACACCCAGTAAACTAGATAAGTTTATTAATCACGGTACTTAAGCAGCACATCTTAAGTAGCTCTATGACTCTAACTGGTCCGCCACAGCCGTCATACATTTGGATAGGCCAATTGAAACACTCAACATTACCATATTGTTGTCCCTAGAAATTATTATCCCATATGGCACTTTCATTTACAGACGTCATAACTATGAAAAGGAATAGAAAATAATAAGTAGCATGTCACAGATTAAACATAAAATAATATAGAATACTGTACAATGATCGAATGATCATTATTCAGTATACATATAGTGAATGACTATATCAAGACAGTATACACACTTCTAAAAATAAACCAATGCGAAGAAATAGGCCTAAATCAAACCCAAGTATTTTTTAATTGTGCATATATAGTCTACAACAGTGTCAAGTATGTCTTACAATAAAATGTCTGTTTAGTTATAGATTAAATTTGTTTATGCTTAGGTTTTGTAAATGGCTTGGGATTTTGTTGCAGAATCGTATACTTTGGCATCTAAATAAAATAATTCTAAATAGCATCTAAAATAAATAATTATGAGAAAATAATAACAGTTGATTGTGATGATCAGATAAATTCGGTTTCAACAACCATGTCGCTAGAAATGTTATCAGAGTTAGGAAGCTCTAGCATGTCAATTTTCCTGTTTAGTTCTGAGCAATGATGAGTAAAATAAATTAGTTGTATTTTTTAAAAAGCTTTTATTTAAATGCTCTAAAAAGAAGAATTACAAGTGTGAATTTGATGTTTAAAAAAATACTCCTCAAGACGAATCAATGGAGCCCGAACTCGATGGGTATATTTTGTTAGTTCAGAAGTTCCTATGGCCACCTTCAAACTCCATCATCAGACTCTGGATATCATGTATTACCAAAGTACTCACCAAGACGAAACAAATGAGCCCAAACTTGATGGGTTTATCTTTTTTAGTTAAAAAGTTCCTATGGCCGTTTTCCAGCTCCATCATCAGAATACTTCCATGTTACCGTACTATTTATTGTATTGCCATCAATGACACATAATTACAAATGTACACCAAAGTTTAGCCCAATCGGACATCAGAAAGTGCCGAACACACATTAATACAAACGTGGCAAGTTAAATAAAACCTTGTAAAAACAAGATGTGTTACTATAAACTTTACCCGTTTGTTACATAATACATAAGGGCCTAAACATAGCTTTTCTTTTTGTTTTAATGAGTATATATATTTGTAATTTCTTTGGTGGTAATAATAAGGTAAGTCCAGTTTGTTTACAGTGGAGACAATGCCATCAACATTGTCTCGACTCTGGCATGGCACAGAATGTAAACTATATAATAGTTACTTATTTTGATTTTATATTTTCATTTATCGTTGCCCGTAGTTTTACCCATGTTAATGATCACTGCTTAGGGTTTTTCTTCAAAAACTTGGTTTTCAAGTCAAATTCAAAATTCATAGTTCCATAGATTGGCATTTTTAACTAAAAAACAGATTCCTGAAGTGTAATGTTTCAGTATAGGTGTTTAACAAAGAACGGAGGACTTTATTCTTTCAACCCGAATATGTCTTTGTTATTTAAACTTATAAAACTAGGTAGAGAAGACCAAATAGATCATGTGTGGCAGTCAGCGCCACAACATATGATTTTGGAATGTTACATTAGAGAATATATCTATTGTAAAGCAACGAACTGAGTTGGTATTGCCCGACGCATGGCGAATCTGTTTATGTATGGTGTAAGGGGCATTGTGTGTCTTGCTACGTCGATATATGTGGTTTCACCATATACACATATACAGGAATGTGATGTAGCATATATTATTGTGGCTCAATTATCAACAAATCTTAATCATACATGGGCATTTTTTTGCGTATTTTGAAAAGGTAATACGGATACTCCGTATTACCTTTCCAAAAACTTTTAGGAACTTGTTTAGGAATTTATTTCCTATGTGTGTATAACAAAGAATTTAAGATGATGATTAAATTGAAATGAATTTATATACTAATATCACTTAGAAGTGAGAGATTTGGAATACTTAACGTTTGTTAGTAGAATAGGTGTAGAAAGTTAAAAATTTTAATCAATATATATTGTTATAAATTTATTAATGCGAAAAAAAACTTGTTGAAGGCGTTTCCGTATTTATAAGCTACATACGTCCGGTATAATATGTTGTCTTGTCATGGTACGCGAAGTCTATCACGTACCATGACAAGACGAAGCGATCCCTGGTAAGCAATATTATGTACTATAAGAGTTGTAACCGAACATTCAAGCCAACATAGCTTAAATATTAAAATATTTCATACCTCTCATTAGTATTGCGGTCTGCAGATATAGAGCTCGCGTGCTTTGTAAAACCGATATACTTTTAAATCTCAAATTCATGCCATTTTGGCAGTAACATCAGATCAAAGACATGTAACCCTTCATTTTACGACACTCAAGTTCCTCATAAAATGCCGCTTTATGGCCTAACACACTCCAAGAGAGTACTATATGTTTAAAGGTTAACTGTTTTCGGTCATTTACTTCATAAAATTTCATATACTTGTTGATAAGAGGCGATATATGGAAAATTGTCGGTTTATGGGGGCGATGATCGTGGTGTTTGAAGCTAAGTAAAGTATATAGATGGCGCTTCAGTGAAGTTGTACCAGGAGTTTGCATTTTTTGCACATGAAGACTTCTTGTACGTTCACATACAGTTCATTAGTTAAACGATAGTACTAACATAGCTTTAAGGAAGTTAATAGAAATATGGTGAATCACTGAGTTTTTTTTGAAAGCGCCTGATTTATAATTTTGTCTTACAGTCAAAAAACTTCGGCTTAAATAAAAACAGTTGAAATAAATACTGTAAATAATAATGAAATGGTAATAGTTGCACATTGATAGCTGGGCTGTCACCAGTTGTTCATCCTGTACACCAGGATTAATAACAGTGACGAAAATACCTACAAAAAAACACCAAAGATGATTCTTGTCCCGTCTAACCGAAAGTCTTGTCTATCTTGGAACCCGCAACGAATTTAATTAAAAATAGAATAAAAAAATTAGAGAGGTAGTATGCAAAAATATTGCTTCTATTCCATCCACACAAAAGCTAGAAGAGAAACTCAGTTAGCCAAAACAACAAAACAAAACTGATTTCCTTGTAAGGCAATTCTTCTGTAGATATTTAAACGAGCGATTTAGACCAAATGAGTTTCATATTTACGGTTACTGATAAGAAAGCTCATTTTTCCGTAAGCTTTAAGTGGCAGTTGTCGTCGATTGCGCAGGAAATTGAGGCGTTTTTGTAAAGTACAGCTGATGTAAAACGTATCAGAAATGTTTCTATCAATGCCGTTCAATGGAATTTAAATCTAAGGTAATGCTACAAAAGGATGAACGGTGGCGTGATGGCACAAAAGGAGGATCACAATTTTTTTTCGCTGGCTGCTTTGTGTGGCTGATGACGTTCCACATTTACAAGTCATCTGCTAACTATCATTACATCGTGTTGAGTAATAAACGGGTATTTTGAAGAAACAACATCTATAGTGCTCAATAGTAAAGTTTCAAACCCACACGAAATCTGCATGCCGTGCGTGCAATGCGTGAAGATCAGCAGCTCCGGAGAGGAGATGCTGAGCTTCGAATGCGAAGTTAGGTGTTTAATGTTGGTGCCTTATTTGCTTTTTAAGTTATTATTATTATTCTCTTTATTCAGCTTTTATCATATAAATTACATTTTTAAATATGTACATAAAAAAAATATATATTTAAAAATATAAAAAATAGTAGACCACCGACATCGGGTACAGGGACCAAGATACCGGTGGTTAGGGCTCCAAAGACAGGAACCTCCTCACTATCCAGGCCGTGTCGAGGAGAACTGCCTTCTGCATCAGTCCCTTGATCCAGCCGTCTAACGTGAGCCTCCTAAGGTGTTGATCGAGGCTTTTGGCTATCAATCCATGAGCAGATATGACAATCGGAACAATGATCGAAGAAACGACATTCCGCATATCGACAATCTCGTGAGACAAATCCAAATATTTTATTTGTTTTTATTTTTCAACTTTCACGAGATTCTCGTCATGAGGAACAGCAATATCGACAATCATTGCGCGGCGCTCTGACCGATCTATCACCACTATGTCAGGTTTATTGGCAACAATAGTTCTGTCAGTGATGATAGATCGATCCCAATACAATGTGGCGCGATCATTTTCGAGAACTGGGTCAGGCACATACCTGTAATAGGGCACCTCTGAATGCACAAGATTGTATCTAAGGGCAAGTTGCTGATGCACAATCCTGGCCACTTGGTTGTCTGTGCAAATATTCACCGTTGGCAAGACGAGAACAACAAGAAATAATATGCCTGATAGATTCACCAGGACGGTGGCATGCCCGACAGATGTCCACCGTACCGTCTTTCAGGATATATTTCCGATAGTTTTTCGTCATAACAACTTCGTCCATAATTGCAAAGACAAAACCTTCGGTTTCACCAAAAAGATCATCAACCGTAGCCAAGATATAGATGCTTTAAAGTCTATATCAGGCCCATTTAGGGCCCGATAAAAACGACCATGGAGCTCTTTGCCCTTTCAAACATACCTGCGATCCTAATGATCGAGATAATACTAAGTATCACAGGCTTGGGCCAGTTCTCTTTAGCCAGAGCGAGCGGAGTGAGTCCATTGTCCACTGCGACTACATTACAATGCACTCCCACATCAGTATGCAGAAAATATTCTCTAAGGTTGTATATCTCGCGATTGTGTAAGGTTTTAATGTTTAAAAGTCCACGACCCCCAAACTTTCGCGGGATATACAACCTCATTACTGATGAACGTTGGTGGTGCATTCGGAATGCAGTCAGCAGTGTACGGACCCTCCTGTCAAGGGCATCTAATTCGGTCTGAGTCCATCTAAGTATACCAAAGGAATACAGCAAAACCGGTATGACTCAACCGTTGCAGGTACGAATCTTGTTACCCCCTGATAAAGGACTTTTTAGACAAAAAAACGCTCCTTTAACGCTTGTTTCATATGAGATTCAGGTATTCCCAATGACTGTGATATACCTAGATACTTGTAGGTTTCGGTGGCAGACAGAGATCTGAGTTTTGTTGAATTTTAAAGTTCTACTCCTTCAGATTCTACTATCACACCTTTCTTTACATGCATGACTGCACACTTGTCCACACCAAATTCCATCTTGATAGAGTTACTAAAGTTTTCAGTCACATTCAGTAGCGCTGTCAATTGCAAATTAGTGGGGGCAATGAGTTTCAAATCATCCATGTACAGAAGGTGAGATATAACTCAATCATCTTTCTGCAACCTGTAGCCTAGCCTTGAACCCTCTAAAAGAGTACTGAGAGGGTTCAAAGCCAGGCAGAACCACAAGGGACTCAGACTATCACCTTGAAATATACCCCGCTCAATCTTTATTGGTGCATCGCTTGCCGCGATTTTCTGCCGTGTTTTCATTTTAAATTTGTTCCGAGTAATCATTGTGTTGTATAAATTTATAAAATGTGCTATTTTATTGTTAAATTATGATAAAAAATATAAATATTAGATATACTGTTGGTAAACACGACTGCTACTTAGTGTTGCCAGTTATTATATAAAAGAGGTCGAATATTATCCTCTAATATTATTATTCTCTTTATTCATATAAATATACATATAAATTACATTTTTAAATACATTCACTATAAAATAAAAACAATTATATTTAAAAATATAAAAAATAGTGCCCCACCGGTATCGGGTACAGGGACCAAGCTACCGGTGGTTAGGGTTCCAGAGACAGAAACCTCCTCACTATGCGTGCCGTGTCAAGGAGGACTGCCTTCTGCATCAGGCTCTTAATCCAGCTGCCTAACGTAAGCCTCTGAAGGTGTTGGTCGAGGCTCTTAGCAATTAACCTATGGGCTGAAATGACTATCGGCACAATTATTGCTGAATCCACATCCCACATATCAACATTATGAATTGTTTAATAATAATAATAACTTGAGACACACTTGGGTACATAGCCCTAGTCGTGTTACAGGTTTTCAAACTTTTTTCTTCTAGTAATTAACAGTTTCTTTCATTGTAATATTTTCTGTTTTAACCTTTTTTTTATATTGATTACTGTTTAATGAGCGTGCTCATTGTGTTCATAAATGTCGAAATATTGTATTAATTATACACACCACTCGATAGGATAGCAAACGGAATCAGGTATTTTTTGGTGTCTAACATGCATTGTGTCAAATGAGTTTGCTCGTATAAAACAAAGCATTGTCATGCAGATCATAATATCAATTCGACTAACGATACCATTAATCTTATCATTATTATGGTATGTACGAAGGAAAGAAAATTGTATAATGAAAATCTATAATGTAATTTGACAAAGCTTTTTTTCTTTCGACGTTTATTTTTATTGTTCTATCAATCAAAAGTTTTATGAATTACGGTCGAATACCTCTAGGCGACCACAAGTTATAAACAACATATTATTATATCATTTTACAACTCCAAGTGCTCAAAACTGAGGAAAAAGATAGGAAAGATAAATTTTCTCGACAAATTATATGGGTGAGCTTTCTTATATCCTCCAAAGCCTTGTCACTCTACCGTACCCTCGTGCTGAAATTCTTACAAAGTTATATAAATATGTCCCTTTCAACAGTGCACTAGCAAATATATATATTTTAGGTGGACACTTTTTATACATGTCCACTTATTTATTTATTTATTTATCTCTTTATTGTACACCTTCAATGTAAGATACAATCAAAAAAACAATACAAACATTCAGGCATATCAATTGGCGGTCTTATCGCTCACGGCGATCTCTTACAGACAACCTTTGCACGGATATTAACAAATATATTTCAGGGTAGTCTGTGGTGTACTGGGATAGGTTAATATATATTTACTTAGTATACTATACTTACACTACCATAAACATACTACATACATACATAAATTTATAAATATGTACCTATATATACATATATAAGATATATATATATATATAGCAGATTAAAATGAGATAATCCCTTATAATGATATATATATATATATATATATAATTAAAAAGTATTTATAATGACAAATAATAATCCTTCACTTGTTTTTTAAATAAGTGCAACGCTTTGGCTTGTCGAATTGTTACAGGCAAGTTATTCCATAACCTGACCGCTTGCACCGAAAAGGACTTGTCTGTAAACTGCGTGGAATGTCTCGGCATTTTCAGCTTTAAATTCTCCGATGATCTCAGGTCCCTGCAATGTGTGTTGTGTAGGAACTCAAAACGTTCTTTATGATAAGAGGGAGTGTAAGGATGGAACAGAGTACTGTACAGAAGAGAAAGAATATGAACATTCCGGTGAAGGCGTATAGGTAGCCACTTGAGCTTAGAACGATACTTATGACTTACAGTTCAGGCATTTTGGTATTCGTCAATTTATTCAAGCAAAAAAAAACACACATTGCATTGTTACACTTAAACTCAATTCAAGTAAGTAAGAAGAGAACTGTTAAAAAGGACCGATACCTTCAATTGATTTCGCTCACCGTCTCTATCTTACTCTTGTCTTCTCTAAAAAGGCTTACTCTTTAGCTCCTTACCCCAGTGGCGTCTGTGTTCTCTTATTCTTTAATTTTTTGGCCTTCTTTATTCAATAATAAAGAAGAATAAAAATGAAGTCGATTTTCCCACGTGATAATTGGTATGCAGCAACTATTTTGGTCCTTCTCTCCACAAGAACTTTTGATGATTATACAAGGCTTTATTAAGTACGATTTTTGGTAAACTCCAAGTCCTTTTAGTAATAGAACATATTAATAACAATTTCTGTGTATCTTAACACGAATTAAAGTAATTGTGTAAAAATTTGAAATATCGCCATTTATGCATAGAGTTTTTACCTACTTACGTCTTTTTTCTTAGATTTAGATTAGAAGTATTAAATTTACCTGTGACTTGTTGTTGTCTTTTAGTAAATTACTCATTACCATTAATATTTTGAAATTTGAGGAATAAGTATTCCACAGTAAAGAACAATAGCTAACAGCTGCTGAACAGCCGAAAAGTATATAGAATACATTTTTGTTGAACAAAATTATATTAAAGTGAACCATTAAGTAAGCAAAATCCGTCACTCTTGTTACAAAATTCGTCTGCAAAATGGCCGCTTGTCAACCTTGCCAAATGAAGTTCAAATGAATGAGCGTCGGCCCTCATTTGTGTCGAAGTTAGTGTAATTGCTTCGTAAAAGCTTTCACGTCATACGTTCTTTCAAAATTACGTTTAGTATGCGTTTTCGTTACGCAAATGAATACTACTTAATGTACTTGGGTAACCTTTTCCTAAACGGATATGAGGTTAGCAGGTGTATTTCGATAACTCATAAAAAATTTATCTATTTTAGGTAGATTTCGAAGAAAAGTCTACCTATTGGTTTTGTACCAATTGTCAAGTTTTCCAAAAAATTATTCAGGGGAGGTCTAGTCTGATTTCAATATTTTTGTACTAAGTGATATGAAAACAAAAAAAAATAGGTTTCTCATAATTAGTTAGTTACTACTTAGTTCAGCTCGTGTTCGCTAGATGATGTTGAAGTATGTTTTTGCTATATGTGGAAGTGACCACATGTATACTTGTATACCTTAGATTGGTACAGCGGCAGCGGTCGAATGTGATTGACGTTTACGTAAGCGAAGTGAAACAGAAAGGTTTTCTATAAAAATGTATATTATGCATAAGTAAGAACGCTTTTCAATCAGCAGAACAGAGAACGGCAGTTAGTGGATAACAAAAAGGTACCTATATTATCTTACTTACGTACTTATATGTTAAATATTTACAAGAAGCTCAAGGAAAAACTAGTCAAAGACGGGCTGAAGCGGTATCTACATATTTAGATGATTTAAAAAAGGTAAAAGTCTGTGTCGAAAAGGCGAATTTCAATAATATTAGGGACTATCTGCGCCCCGCGGTTTCACCCGCGTAAGTCCCTCGTTAAGTTTTCTTAAATTTTCTATTTTTTTGCGCAACTTTCTTAACTTTTTCTTTCATAAGAACCTTTTCCTGACAATAAAAACACAAAAAAAAAGAATAAGCGAAATCGGTCCAGCCGTTCATGCGTGATGCCGTGATTAAGTGAAATAAGGATTCCTTTTTATATATATCTCGACCGCTGGAGAATTAAACAAACTAACTAGGTTTTGTAATCAATAAATTAATGTGAATAAGACTCGACACAGTGGAATCACGTGAGAAAATTTACAAAGCAAGCACATACATTGTCAAACAATTACGTTATTATCAAAGAGCTCCAGTGTTCACGAGTTAGACTTGATCACAAAGTAATCATCCGTTTCACGTACCTTATAATTTTAGTGGAGAAAACTTTGCCGTTTCCTTGTTAAGCTAATAATAAGAAAAGGGATTTCGTTTATAAATTTAACGTTACCAACAATATTACTATAATACTCTAAAATCTTAAGATGACAAATAAGCGTACAGCAGCCAGTTACTTATAGACGCATGTAAAACGACTAGGGAGAATAAATGGTGTAAGGAATATATTCAGGGCATTTTTTTTCGGAGTCTAAATATAAAGAATTTTTATATAGTTTTGGTATTTATTTTTGTTAAAGTTTCCTCTATTATATTATTATCTGGAACTATAATTAAGGTTGGGCACAACTATGATGTATGGGCTAAGATCGATTCTCTCACAAATCGTTGTTGCTTGACTGAAATTAAGGATGGATTTACTAGAACATAACAGTCTAAATAATCTTGTGTTACGTTCCTGTTGTGAGTAAGTCCTCCAGACTTCCTGGAGGAGGTATTACTTTTTAGTCGATAAGAAAATTTCCATTTTAAAGCTAGAATTGTTTATATTACATGTACCTACTTACATGTTTAATCGCACAAGTTTAATTAACACGGTATCGTGACGTTCTATCTATTTAAGGCCTTGCAAGCGAAGTAATACCTAAGATGGAAGGCTATGGTAACTTCTGCATGTGCATGAAATAAGAAATCATCACAGTGAAGGCATTGTGAGATGATTTCTTATTTCATGCCGACGTTTAGCGAGATTTAGAGACCCTTGTCTCTGAATCTCGTTAAGCGATACTCTCGAAGTCATCTCATCATCACGTCGCTCCATCGTTACAGTTCATTTATTTATTATTTTATTCATTCACTGAATCTGAGTTGAACCTAAGTCTACAATAATAGCAAATATCCCTACCCGTTAATATTCAAGATACGCAGAAGGCAACCAGGACATTCGGAGGCCAAAGATCATCCGCGATATCCATTTCTTGGTGGCTTTTTCGAACCGAGCTACACCTCTGATGGTACGATAATAATAACTTACATTCTATTTGTTTAATAAGTCGCCTCAGTTAAAAATGAGCTGCAATAATGAATATTTTCCTTCTCTCTAAATCTGTATGCAAATTATATACAGCTCTGCATCATTTATAACCCCAGTTAATGAACCTTTAGTGATTATTCAAAGAAAAGACATTAAGACCCGAGAGCATGGAACAAAAAATAATAGGAAGCATTGTTGTGTGCATATTTTTTTAATACCATGCTAATGAATTAATCTTGCTTTAATATTTAATTAGTGTACTATACAGTGCAGAAGTTGTATTCTAAATAAAATATAGTTTTATAACTTTTTTTAATTAACTCTATATTTATTAACTAACAGCTCCTCGTGGTTTCACAAGCGTAAGTCCCGATTCCGTGCGAATATCGGGAAAAAAATAGCCTATTCGTTAATCCAGATCTCCAGCTCTACATACCAAGTTTCATCGAATCCGGTCCAGTAGTTTTTGTGTAAAACATTACAAACATACACACAAATGTTTCCTCTTTATAATATTAGTTTAGATAACCTAAACCGCGGACTTGCGTTTGAATGGTTGCGAATTCAAACTCCAACACACAATCCGTTGTTGGGATTCGTTTATTTGAAAGTGTTAATCTTAAAAACTGCCGATCCGATCGTTATCAATTTCATAGTCCGTTTATCGAGAAAGTAAAATTAAATGAAAATAATGGTACTCTAGAAAATATCAGAAGGTTTAACATCCTGCTCACTAAATAAATAACACGATCCGAACAAATAACTTTTTTTTATTATTCAACCGTCACAATCAAAACAAGTCGTTCAAATAATTAACATTAAAAAAGGGTATAAACAAAATTAAATACTTTATAAAAATCTTGTAAGTACATAATAAAGAACTATCTAATCAAATAATTCAACACTTCTATCTTCCTTTAATATGTACTAAACTTCGCAGCTTCGTTTTGTTACGAAATTATTACAACCAAAATAATCAATATTAAAACTAGTATTGATCATAAAAAAAAAACAATGTCAATAACAATCAAATTTACACTTATTTCACTAAATTAGTTTAATACGACAGTTATATTTCTAGATCGCGATCGTATCATAATTACATTCCTAGACATATCGCACGTCACAAACAAAAGGGTATTATCTTCAAAACAGTGTTTTTGACAATCGCGATTTTAAAATTCATGCCTGCGGAACTAAGACTTCAAACGTCCTAATTTAAACATAGATTTAAAGGTACATTCTTCTACTTTATGCTAAGTAAGTTTAGTGAGTGTGACAGTAATATTTCCAGTTTTATTAGCAGTTTTATATGACTGGGTAAAGATGATACTGTTTAAGCTGGTCAAATCGATCAGATTACTTACTTACGACTATCTAGCCTTACCAAAATTGACTATTAACTTGATAATATCAAGTAGTAAAAAATAATGATACCTTTTTGAGCACACAATGTTAAGGTTTAAGTCAGTGGGAAATAATTTCTCACTCACTGAAGGTTTATTATATACCAAAAAAGATAACAATTACACGGTTATAATAAAAACACTGTTTGGTAATAAAAAAGGTTTATTAGAAATAAAGTAAGTATCAAAAGATCAGTCATATTAAAAAAAAAGTACAATTAAACACAACTAAATGAGTAATGTAACAATTGATATTCCGGTCCAACGTAAAAACCGCGTTGCTGTACGGGTGTGAGACTTGGAAGGTCACAAAGAATATCTCGCATCAACTCCAGGTTATCAACCGCTGTCTTCGCCGTATTCTCGGTGTTTACTGGACCGAGAAAATCTCCAACCTAAATCTGTGGGAACGCTGCGGTGAAATCCCGATCGACCAACAGATCAAACGCCGTGGTACTGGATCGGCCACATGCTCCCAAGGCACTCTGAGCATATACCAAGGCAAGCCCTAGACTGTAATCCCCAAGAAAAGCGTAAAAGTGGTCCCCCTAAGCAGACCTGTGGACGCCCTCTGCCCAATCTAGGGGACAGAGGAACATAAGTCAAAGTCAAACGAGTAATGATATACAGCAATTAAAAAAACAGCAATAAAAGCTAAAGAATCGAATTATTAGACTTTGTATATAATTACTAGATATCCAGTGGATATTAACATTAAATTAGTGCTCGCAGATTACGACGCTGGCGAATAGGAAGCCATTTTAATTATCAACGGAAAACAGACAGATTGAAAATAAATCGAATGCAGTTGTTGAGAAGGCGGGCCAGTTTTGATTTGATTTATTTTTTCATATACAATTTACATTGTGTTTGAAACATAGTAATATTCGGAATACACACATAAATCGAACATTCAAGGCAAGAGATTAATTATACATATAAACTACAGTTTGTTAACAAGATCTGCATTCAGGTCGAATCAACACACATCACCATAGTTGATTAGAGGAATAATTAGGGACTGCATAAGGAGAGTTTTGATTTTAGTAGGAAGGAAGTTTTCTAATCGATATAAAGTTCGAAGTATTCCAGTCGCTTTCTGGCTAACATGAGTTACTTGGGCACGCCAATCAAGGGTTGAGTTAATATGTAAACCCAGGTCTTTAACCACTGAGCTCAGGGGTATGACTGAACCATTGAAAACTACAGGTGAGATGGAAGTAGTATCAATCCGCTCATAATCCGTTTACTGTCTACGACGATCGCCTGATATTTGGTAGGGTTTACGGACAGACCACACCTCGACGACCAGCATTTTATAAACTCCAGGTCGCTATAGATTATATCAATGACATGCGATAAATCTTCAACGCTGGCCTATGTATACAGCTGCAAGTCATCGGCGTATAGGTGATACGCACACTGAAGGTCTTGAGTTATGACATCAATAGTGGAGATAGAATACCGCCTTGAGGGACGCTAATGTAAAGATCACACCAATTCGATGACAAATCATCGACGCGTACGCACTGTTGTCGTCCCTGAAGATAAGTGGAGACCCATTCCAATGCTTCTGAGGAGATCATAAGATATGATAGGATGGATAGTAGGATGTCATGTATTACTACTATGAGTTGTCCTGTTGTGGAATTCGCAATCGTTCTACGTCTGAATATTATCAAAATGATCCCAACATAGAAAACTATTGCACTTACTGAAGGCCGAAAACACATCAGAAGAACAAGAGACATACTCGCACGTTTAATGGCTACTCGATGACTTTGATGCACATGATTGACGACGGCGTTGCGTTTTTCATCGTTCGAATTGCTTTCGGATTTACTTTGGCAATTGTGGATTTCCCTCATTATCATTTCAGCCCTCTTACTTCGCTTCAAAGTTTTGAGTTAAGCTAACATTTAAAAGAAAAGTAAAAAATAATACCAGACAAAAAGTAGTATTTAATTTGAAACTTCCAGTCACTGATCAACAACAGTTACAAGCAAAATAGTATTATCTCAAAGAAATCAAGAGCTATAAAGTCTCATTTTGAAATAATTTCATTTAAAATTGCTAATTTATAAAAATGAAACAGTCAATAGGGTACTATTTCAAAATGAAACAATTTAATGTATTAAACTTGACAGGCAATAGGGTATTAAGTGAAAGTAATACTGTATAGAAAACTTAAATTTTGAGCATTTCCTCCGAAATTTAAAACAAACTGGTCATAACTCGACACAAACGCGGGTGACACGCACGCACGCGGAATCAACTAATATGCGACCGTCTTCATTTGTTTCTTTAATGGCAAAAGTGAACAGTCAATAAAGCAATGTGTTGTTATATCTCAGAAACTATTTGAACAAAAAATACAATTGTCTTTCCAGTTCATAGAGAAAAAAATGTAGATTTTGAAATGCAAATAAAAAAACTTGACCTTCTTGACCATAATACCCTTTTATTTGGGACGTGCGATATATGTAATTATGAACCGTTATCTTATAGCTATATTATTACGGGACATTAGAGGGACCGTCTTGTATGATACAATAATTAACCTTCTCTTATGTCCCCCACATAACTCTGATTTCGTGAACTCTTCGTTCTATGTCCAATCAGTTTTTCTCTTGAATGCACTTCCACTCGAAATTAGGATGTCCACAAACCGCTTTATATTTAAGAGGAGAGTACGGGATCTCCTCCACAATGAGTTCGCAGAATTGACACAGCGCTAGTACATAACTCTCTGACTTGATATGTGTGTATATGTATGTATATATTATGTAGTATATTATCTATCAATGACACATAGTAAACTTTGCACCTATGTAACAATGTGTATTTTATATATGTATTTAACGTGTATATTTAGTTCATGGTTTGATTTATCTATCAAAATTATTATAAGACTTTTAAATTCGTATCTTTGAAATATCACCTCTCTCTCTCTCTCTCTCTTTCTCTGTTTTCTCTCTTTAACATGTTTTTTGGACCTACCACTTTTATTTCTGCATCACCCCAAGGTTGACTGGCAGAGAACGCCTTAGGCATTAAGTCCGCCTTTGTACAATCTGTGCATGAAGCATTAATAAATAAATAATTTGTATTTATACTGGTAGGCATTTCGTATAATGTAGCATGTCTACTCAGCTCAGCGCTTTGACAGCTAAGCGTTAGCGGCACTAGGTTATTTTAATTCTATGTACAAAACTTTTGCTTTGCTTTAGTTGGGATGTGCATGGTACAAGTCATGTGTCTTCGTCATTATGGAAGTGTGGCTTCAAAAATATTACAAATCATAAACTTTAATCGAATAGTAGGCAAGTACGCCAAACGCGATATTATTATCCCGAGAGTATAATAAATTTAACGTCATGATATCATAGGGCAAAGTCCCTATGAAGTATTACTATCAGAAACACCGCTCCTGAATAAATATTATAGTAGTCGTATTGATTGTACCTAAAGTAAAATAAGACAGAACATCAATTTCCCTTAAAGATCTAACGAGGCAAAAACTCGTAACTCGGAAATTCTGCAATTTATTCAAACAATATAAATGGATAATAAGTAGGCGAACTGGCAACATGCTACACCCTTGACGAATAATTGAAGAAGTATAATTATGTTGTAGGTGTAACACATTTCTAACTTTGTTTACCCTTGAATCATTTATATAGAACAGTGAATTTAAAATAGTTTTATAAAGTTAAATGGTACTTTAATTTAAGAGCTGTAAGCATTGCAAACTACAGCAATAATGCAATATTATAAGTGTCCCAAAATAATACTTTGCTCTTCATCCTTATTACATTTACATTCATTAAATTATTATTAAGTATACGTAAATATTCAAATGTTATTGCTCAATATTGATTATAAATGAATTTATTCTCTGTTGAATTGCTATAATCATAAATTAAAAATACCCGCGACTCGAAAATTCCTTCAACGATAATAATAAACCTGATGATCTTCGAATGGCTGAAATGGTTTTCTTGAATTATAGCTAAGAACACTATCGATCAAGTCACCTTTCAAACAATAAAAAAGCACTTAAATCGGTCCATTCGGTTGGGAGCTACAATGCCACAGACAGACACACAGACACGTCAAACTTATAACAAACCTTCTTTTGGGTCGGGGGTTAAAAACGAATAAAAAATGTTTCATTAATATTAAATTAAATGTAATCCCACTAATATTATAAATATCAGTGCGGAGTCTAGAAATGTGTCACGTAGACGCCAATAACATGTATTACATGATTTAAAAAAATAACCTGCCTATATGTAATTTAATGGAATTGTATTTAATTACTGACACTTGAATACTATCTATTTAATTTTGTTGACATTTTAATTACATTATTTGAATTACATTATTGTTATTTATTGACGTTTTTTGATTTTGTATAATTGTAGTTAATAATTTGTTTAATAAATATTATATTTCAATAATGTACCTGATTTGCATGCTTAAGAGTGAAATATGGTGATACTCTTTTTTGTCAGTCCATCAATGTAACATTATGTACTACCCATATTTATGCAAATAAATTACTTATGACTTATAAAGTTATGACAGTTATGACTTATGAGTAAAGATGTCTGCCTAATCGTTCAGTTATTTACCCACGTGTTTATCTTGTTTAAGTGTGCAGACCACCTTATTACTTCTGTTTGTTTTGCTCCAGTCTACCTCAATCCACCATCTTAATATTAAGTTGTTACTATTCTTTGTCTGACAGACACGATCAATAACTCAGAGACTGTTAGAAATGCGTCATCTATTGTGTTAAATATATGAAAGAAGTATTTTGATTTATTTTTCCATAACAATGTCTCAGAGCTATTGTCTAATGCCGCGTTCGATTCGTTTTGCTTACGCTAAGCAAGTTTCTTGATTATAGGAACGTGGCATAAATAAGCAGTCGCTCTCGAAATTTTTCCCATGTAGAAAGTTCTTCAAATTCCGAAAAAACTAGTCATATGCAATATAAATAACACTCAAAATCTTGTTTTCTAGACCTCAAAGAACATTAAGCCTAAAACGGCGCCTCTCTTGAAAACAGTAACGATGTAATACCTACAGGCGATATTTCACCAAAAAAGTACCGATTTGATAGATGCCTTACGCGTTCCTTCCGCCGACATAGGCGTTCATAAATTATCTGTAATGTGTTACAAAAAAAAAGCTCATATCTCTCTCGGCTAGACAGCTGCTGAAAAGTAAATAGTTAAAATGAGTTTGGGGTTTTTCCAAGTAATGAGACTGTAAGTATTTTCTTCAATTGTTAGTTTTTATCGCCGCTCATTATTACTTACAAGAAAATACACAATCATTAAAGTCTATTGGTGAAAAATGTACTTTAAAGTGTATTTTGCTCGAAGTATACCATAACAATAGTAAGATCCTTATGGATAGAGCCGACTCCTGGTAAAAAGCTGACTTTCTCCTTGATTTCTATTAAAGTAATAAATAAAAATCGATATGAATCTCCCGCACAGTTAGCAGCAAAATAAAAGCAAATTTGATCTGAATCAAGCAACCTTGTATGCGTTAGAACTCTTACAACAATGCGAAGAAAGTCTTATTTGTGGTTATGGAAGGTATTACAAAATACATCTTATATGTACCTACTAAGTCACTACACGGAAACTGTATACTCAGGTGGGTTTTAAAATAATATATATGTTAGTTGTGAAGTACGCGGCGCGCTGGATAGTGAGTGGTCCAGTGCCTATAACTATTCGCTACACCAGCTGTATCACGCATTTGCAGCCTAATGCTAACTACCAACCTTTACTCAATATATAAAAGAAAGCACTAGGAATGCTGGCAATACTGTCTAACCACGGTTTTCTATCAGTGCAGTTTTTTTTTTTGTCGTAAATACATAATTTAATTGCCTTGTTTAACCGACGGCAATAGGGAGGACGTTTTATTTTTTTTGTAATGTAAGATACTCGATATATTCAGCATTTGTGAACTGATTTCAATAATTCTTTTTTTAATTGAATTGGTTGTACTCAAGGTTAGCCCCATTTAAATTTGAAGAAAATATTCTACCCATAAGGGTAAAAAATTAAGGAATGAAATTTATAATGGTTTAGACGCATTGAAGTTGGTGGTATATGCATTTTTTTACTAAAACACATTTTCAATTAATTTTTGTTTGAACATATGATTAAACTACTAGTTTTAGGTACTACTTTCTTTAAACAGTTTATGTTATAGCTTTTTAATTGGCAATGATAAAGACAAAACGAATGCAAATAATAATAAAAATAACTTTATGTGCAAACCAAGCATAATTTGTATTACACAACAGTCGCCAAAGTCCATTCATAAATACTTGTACATTACCAAGTCCCAAGGACTCTGGAATCCGGGTCCCATTTGCTCAGGTGAAGACATTTGCGACACACTACCTTCGAATTAACATAATGGAAGCAGATTATATTCACAGTATACATATGAAGCTATGTAACAGAATGTAATGTTCATTTTGATGATGTGAGTGTTAGTTTACTTGAATAGGATGTTAAGTTGTATAACTTATAGCTTAGAATTAGTTAAGGTAATAAGCATATTTATAACGTCAGATTGGTTTGAGAAGGATCAGAAATTTAATGAATAACTTTATTTGTCTTTAATACTAGTTACTGTACGATGCCCTCTCCTTATGATTATATATTATTAAAAGACAAACAAATCTGTTTAGCGATTCTCTATCTCTTCCCTGAACGTTGGATTCAACATTTATCTATTTACAGTGGGAGAGCCATGCTTCGGCACGTAAGGGCCGGCTCGACCGGAGTGATACCACGGCCTCACAGAAAACCGGCAGTGAAGCAATGATTCATTGCTTTTCGCCGAATGAGTGAAGTTACTGGAGGCCCTAACCCTTTTGTTTCCCCCTCTTCCTCTCTTCCCTTCTCACTCCTTCTTCCCCACTTCCCCTACTCCCACCTTAAAAGCCGGCAACGTACTTGTGATTCTTGAGTTGCAAGTTGTTGCAAGTTGCTTACCTATAACATAAAAAAAAAATCACCTTTTTAGTTATTCCAGCGGCATGCTGTTGGTAACTAAGGGAAATACTACTATAATTACAACACAAAGACATACTAAAAAAGGAAGGTCATCAAAGTAAAATATTATAAAATATTGTATACAAAACCACTTAAATTTTTTAAGCAGAAGAGCCGCCCTTGCTTTAGAGTAGTAAAGTAATTTAGAAAATTAATCAAGCTACTCCCGGCAGTCACATTTTGCTTGTTTCTATTAATCTAGTAATCTATATTCCATCGACAGATGGGTTTAATATCTATAGACAGTATATTGACAGTATTACGAGAATGTATTCAGAGTGCACGGCGGAATTAAATCACAGATTATTTTTTGTATTGTCCCCCACTGGCAAACATTCACTGAAAGTGGCAAGTGCACAGTAACTGTTGATCGACGCAAATTGTTTTCTTGTTTACGTACATTTCAAACTATTAACCGTAGTTTGACTTACATTTTGCCTAAGTACGGTAATTCAAATAACGGAAATCACGAAAAATACTATTAAAATAAGTGTGAAATTTAATTAAAATGATACAAATACCGTATTGTAAGTTGAAATGAAGAAACTTGCACCCTGCTCTGCTCTGGTAACTGGACATGAAATAATACAGAAGTATCAAATACCTCCAATTTATGTAAATACCATAATGACTACCCTCATTGTAGAGACATTAGGTAGACGTTTATGGCACGTACCTCCGTTCATATTTCGCTCCACTTCTAAGGGGCTACGGTCCTAAGTTACTTCCAGCGGGGACCCTTTAATTTGAGATTTTCCACGCGAGTACACTCAGCTTTTTAGATTAAAACATCACGTAAATTTGCGTAGCTTACGGGCCAGAATGAAAATGTTCGCACGCCCGTAATTTCAAGGCTAGTACTATAAGTACGTCAGACTGAAATTTACGCTCAGGTGAAAGTGAGTGTCGTGGAATTTTAGGTACTATGAATTTTATAGGAGAAAGTGTTTAAGTTTATTTGGTAGTTGGTCTAGTTCCTTTATTGAGTGGCGACAGAATTTGAGAAAAGTCAATAACACAATATAATATGATTTGAAAAGTTGCTCGATTTAGGTACGTTTCAGGATTGTTATATAATCTTACACAACAAAATAACAAATGTTCGTTAGTAATCATTATGAAATCAAATTAAGAATTAAAGAAAATTTAATAGATATGACTCTAACTCAACAAAAGTATGGTCGACCGGTTGAACTCACTGTCAGAGTAATAAAAATCAAGTTGTAGAAAGAAAGCGTCAGTCGTAGGACTGCACGTCAGAAGTGAAAACCTTATTCACATAATATAATATAACTGTCAGATACATATATACATCTGTATATATGTATCTGACAGTGCTTTCATCCCCATAACAAAAATGCATAACATGCCTAAAGAAGTTTTCACTCCAAAAATGATTCTTAGTAAATGACTAAGTTACTATGATCCTGATTACCACTTACAATCGATCAGGGGATAACACTTGCTCAGGGATTTGCTTTTTTTTTTTAGAAGATGAATGGAACGATGGCAAACAGCAAATCAGTTGAGACTGTAGAGAAAGCTCTGCAAGACATCTGCAGCCATCAATAATTGCAGTTCTTTTCAGCACTGATTGGAGGAGGAGGCTTATGTGTTTGACATTTATGTATGTACGTACATATGTCCGTCTGTCGTCGTAACTACTAAATGGCTGATCCGATGTTGACCAATGATTTGTCGTTAGATTCGACACTATCGTGGAATTAGTAAAACTTCACTGGATACATTTCATTTTATAGCAATTCATTTTAAACAAAATATTATTTAAAATAACAATAATACAATTTTTGTGAATATTTTTAACGCAGTCGGGTTTCTTGTTTCATTTTTTTTTCTATATATTATAAGGGGCAATGGCTACCGCTAATCAAATGCCTTACAGTGGTCCATGATCACTGCAAAGATGCCCTAGATAAATAGCGGTTTTTCTTATCCAAGAAAAGCCTCATTTTGTTGGTACAGCTTGGAATATTTTCAAATACCTTCGACATAGTTTCTAACCAACGTATTTTTAATTGAAACTGTAGTTAAAGAGGTCTTTTAAAAACCTTGTGCCAAAGTCGTTCAGACTTTCGAACTAAGGACAACTCAACCCTCTTAAAAGTAAGGTAAGTTATAACTATTCATTGTTACCTTTACCAAAATAATAAACTAAGGCTGTTTAGTGTAGGAAAATAAACAAATGAAGAGTTTACGAAAAAACAATATCGAATGTAGTAATAAAAATAGGCTTTTCATCGATGTGAAACAAATCCGTAACGTTCCCACATGTAAAATGATCGAAAGCTAAAAATGCTTTTAGGTTTCAATTCGTTTACAATACAGATATAACTGACCTGCTAAATGAAAGCTTTCCGTACCACCTTCACAAGAATAGTATGTAGAACAGTATTCTTGTATCAGGTCTTGCACAGTCTACTTTCTAGTCTGGGTTTGTATCGAAGCTGTCTTCTTACGTGCAAGGCGTACGAAAAAAATAATCTTGTAACCATTTTTTGATTTTTTCTATCACAAGCATTGAGTTTAGATGGCATGAACACCTTCGGCGGTTGCTTTTCTTAACAGTCAATCATGTATGTTTCATAAAATAGTTTACAATTTTTTTCAAATCGTCTTTTTCTAAAACAAAAAATTTGCCTACGGAGAATTGCTGCTCCTGAGAATTCTAAATAACAAGTAATATTCTATTTAGTTGCTGTAAGGAAATGTTTTTCTTTAATTGTCAATTATATAAAATAAAATTATAATATAACGACATTATTCTTTAACCTTTGACTATGTTCGTGTAATTTCATCAAATTGCAGGAGCGGTAACAATATTACATGTTCACGTAAACAATGTGCTTATGTAGCAGAATACAAGAAAAGACTGGCGTTGTTCTAATGAGCATGCACACTACTAATGGTTCTATTTATTGTGGCTCAGAGATACAGACTGTTATTTATAAAATGGCGGCAGATGCACTCATGTACTCCTTTTTTGTATATTCGTCAATAACTAAAGTTAAAACAATACATACTCCTGAAATACAATTTTAATTATTAATTAATCTTTACGTGTTTTAGTTCAAGCGTTTAAGACATAGTGTTTTTATAAAGCGACCTGTACACTGAACTTTAGCTACGCTGATACGGACTAATGTGATGTAAAGTAGGCTACGTTATTATTGTATTAGTTCAAATTAAAGCATGTAAAAACAGATTTATAACACAAGGTATTAATTATTTAATACAGTTAACTGTACTGGTAAGTACGGCGGCATTGCTCATAGAAGCAAAAGAAATACCATTCTTTAATAAAAACTTGAATGGACAACGACAAGGTTAATATCAAATAGTTAATACCTCCCTCAGGTAAGCTTGAATCGAACAATCTAACAGCACGCACTGTCTCAACGACGACATTATAACTTTTTATTCTTACTTTATCAATCCAAGACTAAGTCCATGGCGTTCCCAAGAGTGCTACTGCAATCTTACAGTACAGTAGTTACTTTGTCTTGATATATCGAAAGGATTATTCAGTAAAAGAGTAATCTGGTTTTTTTTAAATACACAAAAAGTACTACTTCAATAACTCATCAGTCACTGTTTTTAAATATTTCAGACTATAAACTTTATAGATGTAAAGCAGAACATTTACGAGTAGTCAGTAAGCTTTAGCTCGTAGCCTTTAGACACTTTTAGACACTTTTGAATTTGGAATAGCAAAACTATCTCTTGCACTATGCCCTAAATGATCAAAAAAAGGTAGAAAAAGCTTCGGGACAAAGAGGTACTCTCTTTGAAAGCGCTGTACGAAAAATGCGGTGCATTTTAGCTTAAGAGTAATGTAGTGTTATCTAAGGTTTCAATCACAAAGCCCAAATTGATTGTGAAAGACGTCAAACTTTTACACAGTTTTAAACATTAGAACTTTCTATTTACTTCCAATTAAAAAATGATGACGGGAAAATAAATATAAATTTCTTATAAGCGTTCTAACTTGTAGGTAAACGAATATTTCTACAGTTAATTTTAGTTTTTTTTTTCTATTTTCATGGGATATACTAAACAAAACTTTTTAAATGTTTATACTTACTCTTCTTACCGTGTTTTAATTGTAATTAAATTTCTCATATTTATAAAGTCTCCCACATAGGTACTACTATATTATTTCAACACCAAATAGACCGTTCCTGTTTGTGATAAAAATATATTTTATCGTAAAGGTAAAAAATTAGATGAAGTGAAATACATTCGTGTATTTTGTATTCTGTTCCTAGTTTAGAAGAAATTAAAATAAATGCTTCTAAGGACAGTTTTTTCTTGCAATCTTCATTAATTAATAAAAAGTAAAACATGTAAATAGCAAACTCCGTGCCTCAGAGAGCACGTTAAACCGTCGGTCCCGGGTGCCATACAAACATCTGTGGCATTCGTTACCTGTAGTTGGAGCCCTAAAAAGTCCGACAACCTGGTCTAACTACAGAACTTCGCTATCGCCTAGTACTTGGGTTGTGGAGGTCTGATGGCAGTCGCTTCACGTAAAATATCAAAGTTCGGACGTATCGTAGTAAGATTGAAAGCCGACCCCAACTTAGTTGGGAAAAGGCGCGAAGGATGATGATGTAAATAGCAAATTAAAGGACCCAAAAAGAGGGGCTCAGCTCGAAAATAACAAATTTAAAGACATTCAGCTTCTTTTGATATGATTGTGTAATTTAGATAAATAATCTTAAAAAAATGGCAGCAGCATGAAGGGCATGCAAGCCACGGCGGGGACTTCACCTACATTTTTTTCTAGGTATCACCAGAGGCCCTGGCAATAAGGCCCCATGACGCAACACCGTGTGATTTTATTCCGTTCAAGCCCGACATACCTTGCCATTAGCCTGGTGGTGGTGATGGCCCGTGGGTTGTTCTGTCAAAAGAAAAGTAATTATATCTCTCAACAAACAAAATATCTCAACTCACTCAACTAAAATACGCTGCTTGTACTTCTGTAAACTAATGCGTATGTTTACAGATTAAACTGTTATTATTTAATGAGTTTTCTATAGGTTACTTAGATAACGTCCAACATTGTTCTACGTTTAAGCAACAAATCTATTTTCAGGGTGTCTTATGATAGTCTTATCAAAGGTTTGCCCCCTTATCTTTACTTTGGCGTACACAACCTTTTCCAGACAAGGCCAAGCCTATTTACCATTAAAGCTTTACTCTTACGTCATGCTTACGAGACCTGTTAATACTCGTATAAATGATCATAAATTTAGTATTCTACCGTAGTAGACAAGTTCCCCATCCCAAAAGTGCCCAACGGGCCTATAGAAGTTTGCACTTCAAAAATGGAATAAACCGGACCGTGATACTGGTTAAAAAAAAAATTGTCTCCAATAGTCTCGTGTCAGAACAATCCCGTTTTAATTTTTTGTGTCCTCACCGTAATCTTTGTATAACATGTTAATGAGAGGAGATAATTGAGAGAGTGGTATGCGACCAAATGATTGTATTCATAAATAAACTCCTATGGGTCTGGCACCTTGACCCAAAACTGAACAAGGCCCGCACTATTTACTGCAGATGCAAGCGACTCCTCGGCAAAGCTGGGATTATACTAACTTTTAAGCTTTCGCGTTCCATGATACAATATTATCTAGTATTTACGGGAATTAACGCGATCACGAAAAGGTATTACATACCTCTGAATTGCCTGACGTTTCGACCAGGTTGCACTGGCCGTGGTCACAGGCTGACTGGCTCACCGTTGCTCGCCCTCCGTTGTCGACATCGTGAGGTAGAAGGTTCCTCATCCACCTCCACTTTTTTGATATTTTTGATATTTTCGTTTCGCCATGTACCGTCCTTACCTTTTCGTGATCGCGTTAATTCCAGTAAATACGTAGATAATATTATAAAGCTGGGATTACACTATAGTTGTACAAAACGTTTATCCGGCCAATCACTACGTGCACCATACCATACCATACCATAGTGATGATTGGCCGGATGTATATTGCCCGGTGGCAGAAAAAAGAGCTAAGCACTGTCAAAAACAAACTGCAGCAATTCCAGAGACTCGCATGTACTGCCGTTACTGGTTGCATGTGCACAGCTCCCACAGCTGCCGGTGAAGTGGCTCTCGATTTAGCACCATTAGACCTGTATATACAACAGCAGGCAGCTATGGTAACCACCGAAATGGTCCTCATTTCAAATTATGAAACAAATTAGTGGAACATCAATCACTAACAGCTGCCCCATGCGACAGGATCCCGAAACAACACATATCGAAAGGAAGTACCAAATACAACCATGTATATGAAAACGATCGTGATCAATCTGGCATAAATGAAGTCCGGATCTAAACGGATGATTCCAAGATGGGGTTAGGGACTGGAGCTTATACGCTTATAACAGTGAGGCACTTGTTTTCCGACCCCACTAATTTATCCCAATAAAATTACATTATATGCGATCACTGCTCTGAAATGTTTAATTGTAATAAAACGTTAGTTATAATTTACAATATCAAAATATTTCTAAAATTCTAACTCTGAAAAAGGTAAACAGAGAGAGATCACCATTTCCAAATTCAGAATAAACATATCATCTTTTACTGCGAGATTACCTTTTCGAAACGTCAAACGGTCTCGATATTTGCTTCTAAAAGATGCAAAAGGGTGCCGACCAATAAATCCTCATATATTTTAACGACAGGGTTTGGACATAATATCGATAACAGTGTACCAATACCGTGAAATAACTGACTATAAAATTTTACGTAACACATAACTCGTACAAAATTAAATTGAGCAAAAACCGAACAGTCACGGGTACTGTCGTAAGCAGAAGTAGTTTATGAAACGAATGATGATACATGACAAGTGGATGTAAATGAGAAAGATTTTCAAATATATTTATTACTTTCCTCTCGTAAACATTTTTTTTAATTTTATTTTAAACTTTAAAAGCAGTGAATGGGTTTTAAATTGTACAAGATATGATATTATTAAGCCGTTCCAGAAGTCCATATTAGACAATTCTTATCGGAATCTAAATATAAACATTTGAAATATTAACATAAATCCACGATTTTGTCAAATTTAAAAACAAATTTAAAAATAAAAAATCTCTCGTACCACTTTCTCCACTTCTTATATGTATATACATTTTAAAGGTTTGAGACGAACGTACCAAAAAAAGTGTCATTTATTCTTACAGACGCACACCTTGCTAAGCTCATATTTGCTAGCAGTCCTAACAGACACATACAATTTTTTGTTTATATTATTAGTAAGTTGGAATTGAATAACTTCTGTAGGACTTTAAGTACCCGTGTTCCATTATTGCACTACTTTCTGTTAAACTATTTGCTGGATGGATTACACTCCAGGCAATAACCTTTTTTCATCATGTTTGTCCATGTTTTGTTTCTTTATTTTATACCATGTTTCTGTTATGTATCAGAGATGTCTTAAAGGTCTAATATAGATCTATTAAAAGTAAGTAATCCGAAGCGGAGATTTCAATACAAAATTACCAATTTTTTTTATTTTATTTTCTTTTTAAACGACCACTGTAGTAGAGCGAACAGAACTAAACAAAAATTATTCAAATCCATCCAACCATTTTTTAATGTTAGCGAGACTAACGAATAGCAAATAATTTTTATATAATTATATTAATTAATATATGAAATATCAGATATTGATAAAAGATGTTGGGCCTTTTGTCTAAGATATAATTATCTACGATCGTAAAGAATTCAAGTACTCTTGTAACCTGCAGGTAGTTTTCTCTGTTAACTGAATAAGTCGTCTTTAGCTGATTTAATTTAGCCTGAAGCTCTAATTAACTTCATTTCAAAGTCCAAACAACTAAAATCTGTGCAAAAGGTTGTACGTTCTTGATAATTATACTAAATATTGTAGAATCAGTAAACAGCGTGAAACATATATTTCGGCATCTTGTTAAATATCATTAAAAAATTGTATTAACTGATGAAGTAACAACTTTTATAAGTTTTTAAATTCAATAGAATGATTTGGTGATTACCACACAAATAGCTAGTTAGCCAGCCAGCAGACGGCAATAAATTTTTAAAATCCAATGGGTCAGCATTGGATTTTAAAAATAAAATCATGCATTCTCCGAAATTTCATCAAATTGCAGGATCGGTAACATGTTCACGTAAACAATGTGCTTATGTGGCAGAATACAAGGAAAGACTGGCGTGGTTCTAATGAGCATGCACACCACTAATGGTTCTATTTATTGTCGCTCAGAGATACAGACTGTTATTTATAAAATGGCGGCAGATGCACTTATGTACTCCTTTCTTGTATACTCGTCAAAAACTAAAGTTAAAACAATACATACTACTGAAATACAATTTTAATTATTAATTAATCTTTCCGTGTTTCAGTTCAAGAGTTTAAGACATAGTGTTTATATAAATCGACCTGTACACTGAACTTTAGCTACGTTGATACGGACTAATGTTATGTAAAGTAGGCTACGTTATTATGCTATTAGTTCAAATAGAAGCATGTAAAAACAGATTTATAACACAAGGTATTAATTATTTAATACAGTTAACTGTACTGGTAAGTACGGCGGCATTGCTCATGGAAGCAAAAGAAACACCATGCTTTAATAAAAACTCGAATGGACAACGACAAGGTCAATATCAAATAGTTAATACCTCCCTCAGGTAAGCTTGAATCGAACAATCTAACAGCACGCACTGTCTCAACGACGACATTATAACTTTTTATTCTTACTTTTTCAATCCAAGACTAAGTCCATGGCGTTCCCAAGAGTGCTACTGCAATCTTACAGTACAGTAGTTACTTTGTCTTGATATATCGAATGGATTATTCAGTAAAAGAGTAATCTGATTTTTTTTAAATACACAAAAAAGTACTACTTCAATAACTCATCAGTCACTGTTTTTATATATTTCAGACTATAAACTTAATAGATGTAAAGCAGAACATTTACGAGTAGTCAGTAAGCTTTAGCTCGTAGCCTTTAGACACTTTTGAATTTGGAATAGCAAAACTATCTCTTGCACTATGCCCTAAATGATCAAAAAAAGGTAGAAAAAGCTTCGGGACAAAGAGGTACTCTCTTTGAAAGCGCTGTACGAAAAATGCGGTGCATTTTAGCTTAAAAGTAATGTAGTGTTATCTAAGGTTTCAATCACAAAGCCCAAATTGATTGTGAAAGACGTCAAACTTTTACACAGTTTTAAACATTAGAACTTTCTATTTACTTCCAATTAAAAAATGATGACGGGAAAATAAATATAAATTTCTTATAAGCGTTCTAACTTTTAGATAAACGAAGAGCAAAATATTTCTACAGTTAATTTTAGTTTTTTTTTTCTATTTTCATGGGATACCTTAAACAAAACTTTTTAAATGTTTATACTTACTCTTCTTACCGTGTTTTAATTGTAATTAAATTTCTCATATTTTTAAAGTCTCCCACATAGGTACTACTATATTATTTCAACACCAAATAGACCGTTCCTGTTTGTGATAAAAATATATTTTATCGTAAAGGTAAAAAATTAGATGAAGTGAAATACATTCGTGTATTTTGTATTCTGTTCCTAGGTTAGAAGAAAATAAAATAAATGCTTCTAAGGACAGTTTTTTCTTGCAATCTTCATTAATTAATAAAAAGTAAAACATGTAAATAGCAAACTCCGTGCCTCAGAGAGCACGTTAAACCGTCGGTCCCGGGTGCCATACAAACATCTGTGGCATTCGTTACCTGTAGTTTTAGCCCTAAAAAGTCCGACAACCTGGTCTAACTACAGAACTTCGATATCGCCTAGTACTTGGGTTGTGGAGGTCTGATGGCAGTCGCTTCACGTAAAATATCAAAGTTCGGCCGTATCGTAGTTAGATTGAAAGCCGACCCCAACTTAGTTGGGAAAAGGCGCGAAGGATGATGATGTAAATAGCAAATTAAAGGACCCAAAAAGAGGGGCTCAGCTCGAAAATAACAAATTTAAAGACATTCAGCTTCTTTTGATATGATTGTGTAATTTAGATAAATAATCTTAAAAAAATGGCAGCAGCATGAAGGGCATGCAAGCCACGGCGGGGACTTCACCTACATTTTTTTCTAGGTATCACCAGAGGCCCTGGCAATAAGGCCCCATGACGCAACACCGTGTGATTTTATTCCGTTCAAGCCCGACATACCACCTTGCCATTAGCCTGGTGGTGGTGATGGCCCGTGGGTTGTTCTGTCAAAAGAAAATTAATTATATCTCTCAACAAACAAAATATCTCAACTCACTCAACTAAAATACGCTGCTTGTACTTCTGTAAACTAATGCGTATGTTTACAGATTAAACTGTTATTATTTAATGAGTTTTCTATAGGTTACTTAGATAACGTCCAACATTGTTCTACGTTTAAGCAACAAATCTATTTTCAGGGTGTCTTATGATAGTCTTATCAAAGGTTTGCCCCCTTATCTTTACTTTGGCGTACACAACCTTTTCCAGACAAGGCCAAGCCTATTTACCATTAAAGCTTTACTCTTACGTCATGCTTACGAGACCTGTTAATATAAATGATCATAAATTTAGTATTCTACCGTAGTAGACAAGTTCCCCATCCCAAAAGTGCCCAACGGGCCTATAGAAGTTTGCACTTCAAAAATGGAATAAACCGGACCGTGATACTGGTTTAAAAAAAAATTGTCTCCAATAGTCTCGTGTCAGAACAATCCCGTTTTAATTTTTTGTGTCCTCACCGTAATCTTTGTATAACATGTTAATGAGAGGAGATAATTGAGAGAGTGGTATGCGACCAAATGATTGTATTCATAAATAAACTCCTATGGGTCTGGCACCTTGACCCAAAACTGAACAAGGCCCGCACTATTTACTGCAGATGCAAGCGACTCCTCGGCAAAGCTGGGATTATACTAACTTTTAAGCTTTCGCGTTCCATGATACAATATTATCTACGTATTTACGGGAATTAACGCGATCACGAAAAGGTATTACATACCTCTGAATTGCCTGACGTTTCGACCAGGTTGCACTGGCCGTGGTCACAGGCTGACTGGCTCACCGTTGCTCGCCCTCCGTTGTCGACATCGTGAGGTAGAAGGTTCCTCATCCACCTCCACTTTTTTGATATTTTTGATATTTTCGTTTCGCCATGTACCGTCCTTACCTTTTCGTGATCGCGTTAATTCCAGTAAATACGTAGATAATATTATAAAGCTGGGATTACACTATAGTTGTACAAAACGTTTATCCGGCCAATCACTACGTGCACCATACCATACCATAGTGATGATTGGCCGGATGTATATTGCCCGGTGGCAGAAAAAAGAGCTAAGCACTGTCAAAAACAAACTGCAGCAATTCCAGAGACTCGCATGTACTGCCGTTACTGGTTGCATGTGCACAGCTCCCACAGCTGCCGGTGAAGTGGCTCTCGATTTAGCACCATTAGACCTGTATATACAACAGCAGGCAGCTATGGTAACCACCGAAATGGTCCTCATTTCAAATTATGAAACAAATTAGTGGAACATCAATCACTAACAGCTGCCCCATGCGACAGGATCCCGAAACAACACATATCGAAAGGAAGTACCAAATACAACCATGTATATGAAAACGATCGTGATCAATCTGGCATAAATGAAGTCCGGATCTAAACGGATGATTCCAAGATGGGGTTAGGGACTGGAGCTTATACGCTTATAACAGTGAGGCACTTGTTTTCCGACCCCACTAATTTATCCCAATAAAATTACATTATATGCGATCACTACTCTGAAATGTTTAATTGTAATAAAACGTTAGTTATAATTTACAATATCAAAATATTTCTAAAATTCTAACTCTGAAAAAGGTAAACAGAGAGAGATCACCATTTCCAAATTCAGAATAAACATATCATCTTTTACTGCGAGATTACCTTTTCGAAACGTCAAACGGTCTCGATATTTGCTTCTAAAAGATGCAAAAGGGTGCCGACCAATAAATCCTCATATATTTTAACGACAGGGTTTGGACATAATATCGATAACAGTGTACCAATACCGTGAAATAACTGACTATAAAATTTTACGTAACACATAACTCGTACAAATTAAATTGAGCAAAAACCGAACAGTCACGGGTACTGTCGTAAGCAGAAGTAGTTTATGAAACGAATGATGATACATGACAAGTGGATGTAAATGAGAAAGATTTTCAAATATATTTATTACTTTCCTCTCGTAAACATTTTTTTTTATTTTATTTTAAACTTTAAAAGCAGTGAATGGGTTTTAAATTGTACAAGATATGATATTATTAAGCCGTTCCAGAAGTCCATATTAGACAATTCTTATCGGAATCTAAATATAAACATTTGAAATATTAACATAAATCCACGATTTTGTCAAATTTAAAAACAAATTTAAAAATAAAAAATCTCTTGTACCACTTTCTCCACTTCTTATATGTATATACATTTTAAAGGTTTGAGACGAACGTACCAAAAAAAGTGTCATTTATTCTTACAGACGCACACCTTGCTAAGCTCATATTTGCTAGCAGTCCTAACAGACACATACAATTTTTTGTTTATATTATTAGTAAATTGGAATTGAATAACTTCTGTAGGACTTTAAGTACCCGTGTTCCATTATTGCACTACTTTCTGTTAAACTATTTGCTGGATGGATTACACTCCAGGCAATGACCTTTTTTCATCATGTTTGTCCATGTTTTGTTTCTTTATTTTATACCATGTTTCTGTTATGTATCAGAGATGTCTTAAAGGTCTAATATAGATCTATTAAAAGTAAGTAATCCGAAGCGGAGATTTCAATACAAAATTACCAATTTTTTTTATTTTATTTTCTTTTTAAACGACCACTGTAGTAGAGCGAACAGAACTAAACAAAAATTATTCAAATCCATCCAGCCATTTTTTAATGTTAGCGAGACTAACGAATAGCAAATAATTTTTATATAATTATATTAATTAATATATGAAATATCAGATATTGATAAAAGATGTTGGGCCTTTTGTCTAAGATATAATTATCTACGATCGTAAAGAATTCAAGTACTCTTGTAACCTGCAGGTAGTTTTCTCTGTTAACTGAATAAGTCGTCTTTAGCTGATTTAATTTAGCCTGAAGCTCTAATTAACTTCATTTCAAAGTCCAAACAACTAAAATCTGTGCAAAAGGTTGTACGTTCTTGATAATTATACTAAATATTGTAGAATCAGTAAACAGCGTGAAACATATATTTCGGCATCTCGTTAAATATCATTAAAAATTGTATTAACTGATGAAGTAACAACTTTTATAAGTTTTTAAATTCAATAGAATGATTTGGTGATTACCACACAAATAGCTAGTTAGCCAGCCAGCAGACGGCAATAAATTTTTAAAATCCAATGGGTCAGCATTGGATTTTAAAAATAAAATCATGCATTCTCCGAAATTTCATCAAATTGCAGGATCGGTAACATGTTCACGTAAACAATGTGCTTATGTGGCAGAATACAAGGAAAGACTGGCGTGGTTCTAATGAGCATGCACACCACTAATGGTTCTATTTATTGTCGCTCAGAGATACAGACTGTTATTTATTAAATGGCGGCAGATGCACTTATGTACTCCTTTCTTGTATACTCGTCAAAAACTAAAGTTAAAACAATACATACTACTGAAATACAATTTTAATTATTAATTAATCTTTCCGTGTTTCAGTTCAAGAGTTTAAGACATAGTGTTTATATAAATCGACCTGTACACTGAACTTTAGCTACGTTGATACGGACTAATGTTATGTAAAGTAGGCTACGTTATTATGCTATTAGTTCAAATAAAAGCATGTAAAAACAGATTTATAACACAAGGTATTAATTATTTAATACAGTTAACTGTACTGGTAAGTACGGCGGCATTGCTCATGGAAGCAAAAGAAATACCATTCTTTAATAAAAACTTGAATGGACAACGACAAGGTTAATATCAAATAGTTAATACCTCCCTCAGGTAAGCTTGAATCGAACAATCTAACAGCACGCACTGTCTCAACGACGACATTATAACTTTTTATTCTTACTTTTTCAATCCAAGACTAAGTCCATGGCGTTCCCAAGAGTGCTACTGCAATCTTACAGTACAGTAGTTACTTTGTCTTGATATATCGAAAGGATTATTCAGTAAAAGAGTAATCTGATTTTTTTTAAATACACAAAAAAGTACTACTTCAATAACTCATCAGTCACTGTTTTTATATATTTCAGACTATAAACTTAATAGATGTAAAGCAGAACATTTACAAGTAGTCAGTAAGCTTTAGCTCGTAGCCTTTAGACACTTTTAGACTCTTTTGAATTTGGAATAGCAAAACTATCTCTTGCACTATGCCCTAAATGATCAAAAAAAGGTAGAAAAAGCTTCGGGACAAAGAGGTACTCTCTTTGAAAGCGCTGTACGAAAAATGCGGTGCATTTTAGCTTAAGAGTAATGTAGTGTTATCTAAGGTTTCAATCACAAAGCCCAAATTGATTGTGAAAGACGTCAAACTTTTACACAGTTTTAAACATTAGAACTTTCTATTTACTTCCAATTAAAAAATGATGACGGGAAAATAAATATAAATTTCTTATAAGCGCTCCAACTTTTAGATAAACGAAGATCAAAATATTTCTACAGTTAATTTTATTTTTTTTTTCTATTTTCATGGGATACCTTAAACAAAACTTCTTAAATGTTTATACTTACTCTTCTTACCGTGTTTTAATTGTAATTAAATTTCTCATATTTTTAAAGTCTCCCACATAGGTACTACTATATTATTTCAACACCAAATAGACCGTTCCTGTTTGTGATAAAAATATATTTTATCGTAAAGGTAAAAAATTAGATGAAGTGAAATACATTCGTGTATTTTGTATTCTGTTCCTAGTTTAGAAGAAAATAAAATAACTGCTTCTAAGGACAGTTTTTTCTTGCAATCTTCATTAATTAACAAAAAGTAATACATATAAATAGCAAACTAAAGGACCCAGAAAGAGGGGCTCAGCTCGAAAATAACAAATTTAAAAACATTCAGCTTCTTTTGATATGATTGTGTAATTTAGATAAATAATCTTAAAAAAATGGCAGCAGCATGAAGGGCATCCACGGCGGGAACTTCACCTAGATTTTTTTCTAGGTATCACCAGAGGCCCTGGCAATAAGGCCCCATGATGCAACACCGTTCGATTTTATTCCGTTCAAGTCCGACATACCACCTTGCCATTAGCCTGGTGGTGGTGATGGCCCGTGGGTTGTTCTGTCAAAAGAAAAGTAGTTATATCTCTCAACAAACAAAATATCTCAATTCACTCAACTAAAATACGCTGCTTGTACTTCTGTAAACTGATGCGTATGTTTAAAGATTAAACTGTTATTATTTAATGAGTTTTCTATAGGTTACTTAGATAACGTCCAACATTGTTCTACGTTTAAGCAACAAATCTATTTTCAGGGTGTCTTATGATAGTCTTATCAAAGGTTTGCCCCCTTATCTTTACTTTGGCGTACACAACCTTTTCCAGACAAGGCCAAGCCTATTTACCATTAAAGCTTTACTCTTACGTCATGCTTACGAGCCCTGTTAATATAAATGATCATAAATTTAGTATTCTACCGTAGTAGACAAGTTCCCCATCCCAAAAGTGCCCAACGGGCCTATAAAAATTTACACTTCAAAAATGGAATAAACCGGACCGTGATACTGGTTTAAAAAAAAATTATCTCCAATAGTCTCGTGTCAGAACGGATTGTTCTGACACGAGACTATTGGAGACAATTTTTTTTTCGTTTTAATTTTTGTGTCCTCACCGTAATCTTTGTATAACATGTTAATGAGAGGAGATAATTGAGAGAGTGGTATGCGACCAAATGATTGTATTCACAAATAAACTCCTATGGGTCTGGCATCTTGACCCAAAACTGAACAAGGCTTGCACTATTTACTGCCAATGCAAGCGACTCCTCGGCAAAGCTGGGATTATACTAACTTTTAAACTTTCGCGTTCTATGATATAATATTATCTACGTATTTACGGGAATTAACGCGATCACGAAAAGGTATTACATACCTCTGAATTGCCTGACGTTTCGACCAGGTTGCACTGGCCGTGGTCACAGGCTGACTGGCTCACCGTTGCTCGCCCTCCGTTGTCGACATCGTGAGGTAGAAGGTTCTTCATCCACCTCCACTTTTTTGATATTTTTGATATTTTCGTTTCGCCATGTACCGTCCTTACCTTTTCGTGATCGCGTTAATTCCAGTAAATACGTAGATAATATTATAAAGCTGGGATTACACTATAGTTGTACAAAACGTTTATCCGGCCAATCACTACGTGCACCATACCATACCATAGTGATGATTGGCCGGATGTATATTGCCCGGTGGCAGAAAAAAGAGCTAAGCACTGTCAAAAACAAACTGCAGCAATTCCAGAGACTCGCATGTACTGCCGTTAGTGGTTGCATGTGCACAGCTCCCATAGCTGCCGGTGAAGTGGCTCTCGATTTAGCACCATTAGACCTGTATATACAACAGCAGGCAGCTATGGTAACCACCGAAATGGTCCTCATTTCAAATTATGAAACAAATTAGTGGAACATCAATCACTAACAGCTGCCCCATGCGACAGGATCCCGAAACAACACATATCGAAAGGAAGTACCAAATATAACCATGTATATGAAAACGATCGTGATCAATCTGGCATAAATGAAGTCCGGATCTAAACGGATGATTCCAAGATGGGGTTAGGGACTGGAGCTTATACGCTTATAACAGTGAGGCACTTGTTTTCCGACCCCACTAATTTATCCCAATAAAATTACATTATATGCGATCACTACTCTGAAATGTTTAATTGTAATAAAACGTTAGTTATAATTTACAATATCAAAAATATTTCTAAAATTCCAACTCTAAAAAGGGTAAACAGAGAGAGATCACGATTTCCAAATTCAGAATAAACATATCATCTTTTACTGCGAGATTACCTTTTCGAAACGTCAAATGGTCTCGATATTTGCTTCTAAAAGATGCAAAAGGATGCCGACCAATAAATCCTCATATATTTTAACGACAGGGTTTGGACATAATATCGATAACAGTGTACCAATACCGTGAAATAACTGACTATAAAATTTTACGTAACACATAACTCGTACAAAATTAAATTGAGCAAAAAACGAACAGTCACTGGTACTGTCATAGGCAGAAGTACTCTATGAAACCTATGCATACATGATAAGTGGATGTAATTGAGAAATATTTTCATAACTAAAAACATCTTACAAATACTTTCAAAATGTAAATTATTTTAGACTAATATTAAGGCTTTGTGCAAAATGATGTTGTTAGTTATTTCGTTTTGTTTTTAATTTTGTTAATGTTCGGGATTGTTGCCATCGTATATATCAGAAACACTAAAAAGTAGGTAATCCGAAGCGGAGATTTACATACAAAATTACCAATTTTTTTCTTTTGTTTTCTCTATATTTGTTTCTTTTTAAACTACCCCAGTAGTAGAGCGAACAGAACAAAATAAAAATTATTCAAATCCGTCCAGCCATATTTGAATTGTAGCGAGACTAACGAACAGCAGTTCATGATGATGATGATAATGGTTCCGACCGATTTCGGCCATGTCGACCACTTCGACCTCTAGTCGGAGAGATAAGTGCGCTCGAAAATGGCTTATGTAGCCTATCTTCGCGGCGAAACACCGTGCACAGTGAGTACGCCATTCTCGTAGTGATATGTTATGGCAGCAGGTGGCTGAGCCTTTAACCAGTCGCGTTTGGTATCAAGATCAGCTTTACGCAGAACCTCGAACTCGCGTACCTGGCTGTTCACCATCCTGCGCCATGGTGATGATCCTATATTGCATCTCTTCATATGTCGCTTTTGGACACCCTTGTACCGGAAGAGGGGACCGCCATGATTCCGCTTGCCCTCCTCCAGTTCAGAGTAGAAGGTGCGCGTCGCCACTCTTTCCTCTGCCATACGACAAACGTGACCGCACCACCTAAGCTGTCGACGCATTAAATAGGCCTCAATGTAACCAACATCGGCTCGTCGCAGAACTTCAGTGTTTCGCACTCTATCGGATCATCTGATCTTCATGATGGTACGGAGGCATTTAAGGTGAAAGCGATCCAGATGCGTATACACACCACGTCTCAGAGGAGTATAGGAGGTTTGGCAGCACAATTGCCATACACACCGATATCTTAGTCGTGAGCTTAAGGTCATGCGAGCAGAAGACCTTGGAGCGTAGCTTACCGAATGCCGCAGCTGCAGCACCCACCCTACTATTGATCTCAGCATCAAGGTCACACTTGGATGTTACAGTGTTCCCCAGATAGCGAAATTTTTCCACCTGCTTCAGCACATCCTCACCAAGTTTTATGGTCAGTGTCTCATGACTGTGTATGTCCAGGGACATCACCTCCGTCTTGTTGACACTGATCTTCAGGCCGAACTTACGGCAGGCTTGGTGGAGTGCGGACATCAGCTGTTGCAGGCCGTCTGGGGATTCTGCTAGGAAGCACAAGTCATCTGCATACATGATCTCAGTGATCAGTGCATATGAGACTTTAGTGCGAGCCTTAAGTCTAGCCAAATTGAAAAAGCTGCCGTCCGTGCGGAAGCGGATACGGACTCCTTGAGAAACAGTGTGTGAGACTTCTCTAACTACCACCGCAAAGTATAAGGCAAACAGAGTAGGCGCTAAGACGCATCCTTGCTTCACCCCACAGCGACGGGGAAGAAGTCTGTCTGTTTACCGTCTACAGCAACGCAGTCTGAAGAGTCTCACAAACCGTTCCGTGCACCCAAGCTTGCTTAGCACCAACCATAGAGCTTCGCGAGGCACGCTATCGAAGGCTTTCTCCAGGTCAACAAAGCAAAAGTACAGCTGACAACCCTGTTCTCTGCTCTTTTCTTGCAGTTGACGCACAGAGAATATAGCTTCGCATGTGCCTCGGTCCGGTCGGAAGCCAAACAAAGGTGTCTGGAACGCGCTCCTCCTTCCACATGCCAACAAATAGTTCCCACATCAACGTGTGCAACTCCTCTCCGCCATATTTTATCAGTTCTCCCGGTAAGAGGTCAATGCCAGTCGCCCGTTTGTTTTGTTGCTGTCTGATGGTAGTAACAACCTCGTCACGCATTACAGGCTCGTCCAACTCAAAGGCAAGGGGGAGCTGAGGCATTAAACCGATACTATACAGATCAGCTGACCGATCAACATTTAGCAGAGTATTGAAGTGCTCCGCCCAGTGCTTTAGTACATCTTCCTTGCTCGTCAGCAGGTGACTACCGCCTAGAGACCTCAAAGGCACCCTTGCGTGATAGGATGTCAGAATCAGCTTACGTACCTCACTGTAGAACTCTTCCAGCTGGTTTGTGTCATTGAGCCATTGCATGTGACTAGCTTTGTCCTGCCACCACTTATCTTTCATGCGACGAGACGGCTTGCGCAAATCGAGATCACTAGCTTTAACAACCGCAGTGCTTCTTCTTTGCCTTCTATGCTGTCGCAGGAGATCCCGGTGTTTGTCGAATGCTGCCCGCAGGATTCTATCATTTCCATCAAACCAGTCTTCGTTACGACGGAATTTTTCACCAAGTGCAGTTGAAGCGGTATCCATGATATGAGATGAAAAAGTCCTCCAGGCAGCATCGACATCACCTAGCTCATTAGCTGGCAACAGCTTTTCAGACAGGGCTTCAGCACATTTCTCCCTGACCGCGAGATCTTTTAGCTTATCGACGTTTAAAGACGCAAGCTTTTTTACAGGAGATCTACGTGGGCGACGGAGGCGGATTCGCAACTTAGTGACAATAAGTCGGTGATCGGACCAGCAGTGTGCACCACGCGTAACGCGGGTGACCTGTACTTGGCTGAAATCTTTTTGCCTCCCGATTGCATAGTCAATCAAATGCCAATGTTTGGATCTTGGGTGCATCCATGTTGTCTTGTACTTGGCGGCGAGTCTAAACATAGTGTTTGTAATTGCCAGACCGTATTGAGCAGCAACTGACCATTGCTGTCCATGTCGCTAAGTCCATGTCTGCCCAGAACTCCAGGCCAAGCCTCATAGTCCCGACCAACCCTGGCATTGAAATCGCCCAGCAATAGAACCTGCTCTCTGGCGTTTATGTTATCGAGGCAATGAGTCACTTCCTCATAGAACTTGTCCTTGATGTCATCAGACTTGTCTAGCGTTGGAGCATAGACACTGATAACATTGAGGTAGTTGTCTTTGTCCAGGTGAAGGCGCAGTGTGGTAACGCGGTCTGAGATATGTACAAGGTACTCTTCTAAACGCTTTGCTAAGTGATTTTTGATGGTAAATCCCACACCTGATCGTCGAGTTTCGGAGGCAGCAGTACCTTTCCAAAAGAAAGTGTAACCGCCACCTACTTCCACCAGCTCTCCTTCATCGGGGAGATGTGTTTCGCTGAGAGCAGCCACATCCACGTTATAGCGATGAAGTTCCCGAGCTACTATGGCGGTCTTACGTTCAGGGCAGGCGTTGCCATCTCGATCAAGAAGCATTCTCACGTTCCACGCGCCAAATGTCATAATTGGTGTTCTTTTTAAATTTCCTTTGCGACGTCGACCACGAGTTGAATGATGCGATGATAGCCGCGGTTACTACCATCTGCCATATCGGGACGAGCATTTTTTAGAGCCTTTTCTAGCCCCCTCCCCGGCTGAGCGGGGAAAGCAGTGCCTCCCTTAACAGGGCTGCTTTGTCATCCCGGGTGCTGCCGAGCCCGCGCTGTCGCCCCAAATATGCAGCGCGGAAACGACCACGGCGTGTACTCACACCCCCGGGACCGCCTGCGTGCAGGTATCAGACAAACCCTAGCTGCATCCGGCTAGACCTCTCTACCTTTACCCATCGACACTGGACTTTAGGGTACTCGGAGTCCATAATCGGAAGCAGTCAGATGCGCAGGATATATTAAGGTGCACAAGTGTACGCGCGAAACACAGGTGCACATACTAATGTTTGTCCTACTGAACCCAGTGGAACGGGATCCGTTACGACCGGAGCAAGACTCAGACAGATGGAACAGTATCACGGTGAGAAAATTACAAGGGGTCAGGACTTTCTCACACTCCCTTGATCGCCTTTTACGATACCCACGGGAAGATATGGGGTGGTGCTATTCTACTCCGCCGGCACCACACAAATTATAAATATATAATAATTTTTATATAATTAATATAATAATGTGAAATATCAGATATTGATAAAATATGTTGGGCTTTTTGTTTAAGATATAATTATCTACAATCTTAAAGAATTCAAGTACTCTCGTACCCTGCAGGTAGTTTTCTCTGTTAACTGAATAAGTCGTCTTTAGCTGATTTAATTTAGCCTGAAGCTCTAATTAACTTCGTTTCAAAGTCCAAACAACTAAAATCTGTGCAAAAGGTTGTACGTTCTTGATGATTATACCAAATATTGTAGAATCAGTAAACAGCGTGAAACATATATTTCGGCATTTCATTAAAAATTATATCAACTGATGAACTAACTACTTTTATTAGTTTCTTAATTTAATAGAATGACTTGGTAATTACCACACACATAGCCAGTTGGCCAGCCAGCACACGGCAATAAATTTTTAAAATCCAATGGGTCAGCATCGGATTTTAAAAATAAAATCATGCATTCTCCGAAATGACGGCTCGGATTTTCATTGCAGATTTCCAAATTACTATTAACACCGATTGAACGATCCCTGTTTATTTATCAGATGAAGCATGTTATTGATAGTTTACAACGCGGCACTAAAAGCACACCAAAATTGGCTCCATTTTTAGAAATACAGCGCTGAAATACAAGTGTTAAAATTTCAGAATAGCTAACTGACGAATTGATGAGTATAGATTTTACTGGACAAAAGAAACATTAACTCATTAATCAATGTGTTGGCAACTTTATGCCATTATTAATACTACTGCAGCGACTCGCCTATGAACATCAGCGGCATTACTTATGCGTGACCACTATTCTTCCTTCTTTATTGTGGTTCAGCAACCCTCCTTAACAGTAGATAAACAGAACATACGCAGTAGTATGGCTTTCCGCAGTCTTCTGTAGGAAATAATAAATAAATTTATGAGATGAAAATTCAATAACTGACTAATTTTGATAGTGTACTGTTTGTGTCTTCAACATTACTTCGCATAGTCTCTATATTACACCAATTCTTCTGACATTATCTCAAGTAAGTTACTGGAAAGAGGTCCCTAGAATTTATAGACGCTTAAAAATGTACTTTCATTCCACTTGAAAGCATTTGTGGATGTCTTTAAGACTGTTCAACATTGCGTACTTGACAAAAAGTTTTACTCCCTACAGCACCTACTACTGGCTGGGTGTTATTATTTATGCTAGGAATTAGGTTTAATAAATTTGATAATGATGTTGCGTGAGTATGGTTGCTGATAACTTCTTGCCATTAGGCAGGCCTTGGGTGTGTTTGTCGAAATAGTTTAAAAAAAAACGGGACAAGTGCGAGTCTGAATCAAGGTTTCCAAACACATGACAGACTATTCTCACATACATCGATTTAAGTCATCATTCATTTTAACGCAAAATATAATTTTGTAATCTCAAAAATAGTTTTTTTTCATATGATATAAAACGGATTGACGACTTTCTGATTTTTTCCTTTATTTGCTGTGAAACCTTTGTTCTCCCCAAATTTCATGATTATTTTTATACAGCTTCTAGATACCAGACATAAGTGTTTGATGTTAATTCCAACTTGACAAACAGATTTTAAAAAGATATTCTTGAGAAAAAAGGCCTTGCCACACAGACAGGGGGACAACGAAGTGATTTGAAAACGATCCCTTGTTCTTTTTGAGATTCGAAACCCTAAAAAACGTACTTATAGTACGGTCAGCTCTATTCTCCTCCAAATTATGTACTGGTAAATTTACCAGCAGAAAAATACCACTAGAGATCTTCTGCGACATATCCAATCTCGAAGGTTTACCGGGGATTTTGTCTCTAAACATTTTTATTTTTTGTATTCAAATTTTTAAGTAGTGTCATATTCCACGTCAAAAAGTCAGAAGATATATTAGGCACATTTCACAATAATATTTTTATTTTTTCCAACATTTACTACACTGCGTCTGACAGGGTATTTGTTTGTTAATATTAGCGATTTCTTTGCGTGAGGGTTGGTATTTGCTTTGAGTTTAAATTATTTATTTTACGTTATGAAATGTTAACGGAGTTAACCCTAAAAAATGGTTTTCAAAATACGTATTAGGTCACACATACATTTTGGAGTTTGTAGGTGGGTAATTTTTTTTTTTTTTTAATGGAGTGGCCTGTCACAGATATTATGTAGATTGTATTACAATCTACATAATATCTACATACGTTTTTATACAATTCTAACTATATCATCTCTCGGGTTACATACTGTGATGATGTCAGAACTGGAGTACACCAGTTTTTATAAGCTTTCCTGGTACAAACAAAGTAATACTACAAAATGTATCGATAATCATAATTATGTTTATCTGTAATCGTGTAATCTTAAATGTTATACTCCCAGGCTACGTAAACATTTATGTCGTTTTATTGTTAAAAAAAATTTCAGTAACATGTGTGACCTAAAACATAATACGAGGGCGGCACTGAACATTTCGGGAATCAAGGAAGTGACACAACATTACTATTTAAAAATGTATTTATAGTTTTACGAAGTATTCTCCGCGAAATTTGACACATTTTTCCATACGATGGAATCAATCATTGAAGCAACCATTCCATTCGGAAGTTGGGGTCTCCAAAATGGCCGTTTTGTTGGCGTCCACAGCTTCTTCAGGTGATGAAAATCTCTGACCACGCAATTTATTCTTTATTTTAGGGAAAGTATAGAAATCATTAGGGCTTAGGTCGGGGCTGTACGGCGGATGGTCTAATAATTCTATGTTTTCTTTCTTTAAAAACTCTTTTGTTCTGTGCGCGGTGTGAGAACTCGCATTGTCGTGATGGAGGATGATGCGGCGGTTGCAGTTCTCTTTACGGAGTTTAGAAACGACCTATGGCAAACAAATGCTAGCATACCATTCTGCATTAACCGTTCTTTGTCCCTCAAGAGAAATAGTCGCAACATGGCCGGTTTTGGAGACAAACGTGGCCACCATTTTTTTTGCAACACTACGTGAACGAACAATTTTTGTTGGCTTTAACTCATTTTCGAACACCTAAACTCGTGACTGGTTTTTTGTTTCGAATTCGTACGCATATATCCAGGATTCGTCACATGATACGATGTTGTATACAGCATTTGAGGATCCTGCGTGGAATCTTTCGAGAGTTCTGACGCAGCAAGTAACGCGAGCCGCTTTTTGCTCTTCACAGAGGGAATGCGGTATCCATCGGGAAAAAAACTTTTTTACACCTAATTGTTCTTGCAAGATTATTTGTATTTGACTCATGCCAATGTCTAAAGTTGCCTGAATTTCGCGGTATGTCATATGCCGATCTTCCTCAATCAGCTTACGCACAGCATCAACGTTTTCTTGGGTGACTGCAGTTTTTGGACAAACTTCACGGGGATCATCACTGAGCTTGACACGTCCACGTTGAAATTCAGCAAACCAGCGATAAATTGTGGTTTTGGATGGGGCTTCATCAACAAATGCAGTAATTATCCGGTCAATACACTGTTTTTGCGTTAAACCACTTCGAAAGTCATAATAAATCATCGCTCTTGAATTTTCTCGAGTCAATTCCATTTTCTCAACGACTAAACAAGTTGGACAAAACCTTTTTATAAGACCGAGAATCTTTTTTTAAATAAATAAATGGTATTCGATTTAAAAAACCAAGGAGTTTTCAATTAAAAAGATTTTAATATGACAGAAACAGTGGAAATATTCCATTCCCGATACTTTTAGTGCAGCCTATGCCAGCCAGCCAGTCCTACTAATATTATAAACGTGAAAGTTTATGAGGATGTATGGATGTTTGTTGCTCTTTCACGCTAAAACCACTGAACCCATGATTGCGATGAAACTTGGAATGTAGCTGGACACCTAGATAGATAGATAGATAGATTACACTTTATTTGTACACCAGGGTTTTACAAAGAATATGTAACAGAAGATGTATCTTATAAATAGTGTACGGCCCTATCATACAATACTCAATAATTATACCTACTTATACCTACTCAAGTACTCTTATATACATAAATAAAAATACATATATACCCACAAATAGACATACACATACACAATAAATAATGTATACATCATATTTTAATATGATGAAGTTTTATAGTGACAGATAATACTCTTGTAACATTGTTTTGAACTTAGCTAACGATTGTGCTCGTCTGATAGCAACAGGCAGTCCATTCCATAAACGCACGGCTACCACAGTAAATGATTTGTCATAAAAATTGCTGGAATGTACTGGCATTTCCAGTCTCAAGTTTTCAGTTTACCTCAGGCATTTTAAATGTGTGTCATGAAGGAACTTAAAGCGTTTTTTGAGGTAACAGGAAGTCAATGGATTAAATAATATATTATATAGAAACGTAAGGATATTAGTATTCCGGCGACAGCGAATTGGAAGCCATTTGAACCTTTGACGGAACTGGGCAACGTAATCATATTTGCGTAGGCCAAATATAAATCTGATGCAAAAATTTTGAAGTCGCTCAAGTTTATCAAGTTGTGCTTCGGTGAGATTAAGATAGCTGACATCGGCATAATCAATAATCGGAAGAAGGAGCGTTTGCGCAAGTGTAATCTTAGTAGCAGTCGGATGAAAGTTCCGTAGCCTTCGCAGAGATCCTGCTGCGGCATACACTTTACGGCTAACCTCTTGAACCTGAGGACCCCACGATAAGGTATTATCAATAAAAATTCTCAAGTTCTTCACTTGACTGCTGATTGGAATAATAGTGTTATTAAATTGAACTTGAGGTAAAAGTGACCAACTAATTTTAGCAAACATTATGGGACTACCAATGACGCAAACCTGAGTTTTTGCAGGATTAATCTTGAGTCCATAGTCCCTACTCCATGCAGCTATAAGTTCTAAATCCGAGTTAATAACAGTCAGCGCGGTCGATAACAGATTAACAGGTGATTGAGGGTATATTTGAATGACATATTATGACATATTTGAACACAACTTTATTTATGAACTGTGTGTCACAAAAGTTCTCAACGCACTATGAGTTATTTCGTCTTACCCACATTGTGTTTAATTTTTACAAAATTATTCCTCTGTACTTTTTAAATATTGAAATTATTTACTTAACAAATGCATATTACTTTTTGTTAAGTAATGTAATCGTAAAATTATGTCGAAATGGCTAATCTAACCATATATTACCAGTGCGTGGTTTACGAACAAAAACAAATAACGTGTTTCGTAACATTTGTCTTAACTCGTACGATGTCGTGGTTTTTACGGAAACATGGTTGGATGACAATTTCTACAATGATGAACTTTTTGATGGTCGATATATGGTGTGGAGTCGCGATCGCGAATATTGTCGTACGGCACAAAAGCGTTGGGGCGGGGTATTGATAGCGGTGAGGAACGACTTATCCGTGATTAGAAAACATGAATGGTGTAGTTCGGCCGAGGACTTGTGGGTGTCTATCGTTTTGCGGAGGTCTAGACCGACAGTGGCTTACAATTTACATATTTGTGCGCTTATCTGTGCAAGGAAAACCTGGGTAAGTCTTACAATATTCAGTTGGAGAATTTTACCGAAAATATTAACCGTTTAATTTTGTCTAATCCATTAGATAATTTCATTATTCTAGGCGATTTTAATTTTGGAAACGACGTTACATGGATTGCTGATAATAACGAATTAATCCCAAGTAACATCAAGAGTAAATATATTGTTGATTTCTATGATACCATGGAAATGACAAACTTGTCGCAGTACAATAGTATCCGAAACATTAACGATAGACTATTGGACCTTGTTTTTTCGAATGACTCTGTAACTGTAAGTGAAAGCTATCAACCTCTCGCTGAGCCTATCGACATACATCATAAACCTATACTAGTCCAAACTCGATTTGTAGAAATACATAAGTTGCCCGAAAAATTAGCTGTTAAATACTTATTTTCTAGAGGCGACTATACAGCTATTAACTCTATACTTAACCAAATCGATTGGTCTAATTTGTTGTTAGGGAGGTCCTTGGAGGATGCTGTATCCTATTTTTATAATAGACTTTATGAAGTCAGAGACAAATTCATACCAACACAGTCGGTTAAACAGTCATTATATCCACCATGGTATAATTCCTCCATTATTAAAGTGCTAAAGGAAAAAAATAAATTTCATAAAAATTTAAAACCTACGGTAATATTTCGGATTACCATGTATTCTCCTTGCTACGTAAGAGGGTCATTGAGTTTGAAAGAACTTGTTTCACTACATATATGGACAAAATAGAATCTTCAATAATAAAAAATCCAAAGTCGAGTAAAAAGACTAGCAATACTCTCCCTAACGTAATGCATTACCTGAATGAGACAGCAGATGCAGGTGATAGTATCTGTAGACTATTTGCTAATTACTTTCATTCTACCTTTCAAGAGCCAGATTTCGAGGATCCCTTAAGTCTGTGTAACGAATCTCGCATACCGATTTCTACTATAAGTACTATAGAAATATGTGAAACTCATGTGTTAAAGCTACTGCAGACCTTGGATCTCTCCAAGTCTGGTGGCCCCGATCTTTTACCACCGATATTCATAGTTAACATTGCAGAGAGCATAGTTAACCCAATTTGCATCCTATTTAAACGGTCGTTAGCAGAGGGTATAGTCCCTAAAATATTGAAGAGCGCGTTTGTTTCACCAATTTTTAAAAAGGGAGATAAAACAAATATCGAGAACTATCGTCCAATATCTAAAATATGTTTATTCTCTAAAGTATTTGAACGATTAGTATACAATAAAGTTTATTCTGCACTTCAAAGTAGCATTGGTAACGAACAACATGGTTTTTTACGCAACCGCTCAACTACTACCAATTTAATTTTATCACATGACTTCATATTAGAGGCTATGGAACAGCATGCACAGGTGGACGTGGTTTTCACTGATTACAGCAAATGCTTCGATCGCATTGACCATCAGGTGCTTTTGATGAAATTGCAATCAGTTGGTATTCATGGCGACTTATATCGGTGGTTCAGTTCATATTTAGCAAATCGTACACAAGCTGTGGTCCTTAAGGGGTACTCTTCACATTGGTATAATGCCCCTTCTAGTATTCCTCAGGGATCTATTTTGGGTCCTCTGCTGTTCACTCTATTCTCATATACTCTACTTTATGCTGATGATATGAAAATTCATAAAATAGTTCGCAGTATCTTTGATACCCAAGAGTTGCAATCAGATCTCAATAGATTTGAGGAATACTGTAAACGCAACAGACTTCAACTAAATGTCTCGAAGTGTTTTCATATTACTTTCAGTCGTCAAAAATCATTGGTAAACTCGGTTTATACTTTGGAACATCAAACTATCACAAAGGTGAACAGTATAAGAGACTTAGGTGTCATCCAAGATAGTAAACTTCTGTACGATGAACATATCGAAGACATTGTTAGGAAAGCTTTAAAGCTTTAGGCTTTATAATTAGTACATCGGTTGATTTTCGTTCTTTAAAACCCATCAAAATTCTGTATTGTTCATATGTTAGAAGTTACTTAGAATATGTGTCCCAAGTATGGAACCCTCAATATGAAGTCTATAATTTTCGTATTGAAAACATACAAAAAAAGTTCTTGAGATACCTAGCCTACAGAGCGCAGCAATGGTCTTTAGACTATGATCACTGCTGCAAAAGATATCACTTTATGTCTCTTCAATATAGGCGAGAAGTTAATGATATATGTTTCTTAATCAGTAATGCAAATGGATCAGTTGATAGTTCCGAGCTCCTTTCTAAAATTTCCCTGCGTACCAATCAAACTACCTTGCGTCAGCGACCGTTGTTGCAAGAACCTTTTGCGTCCGTCAACTATCGACGAAATACTTTTATGTTGAGAAGCGCAAGAAGCTTTAATAATGTCTCGCGTAAAGTTGATGTTGACCTTTTTTTGCACTAGCATAACCACCTTACGCAGAATATTAACTTCCTTATTTTTTGGAAATATTTACGTTGAGCAGCATCCAAGCTTATAATTGTTTTGCGGTATTTATTTGTTTTTGTTTTTCTTCTTTTTGTTAACCATTAATTAATTGTCTTCCAAGCGGATATTTTAACTGTGGGGGCTTGTTATTAGCAATTAAGTTACCTATTTATGTTCATGCAGTATTTTGTTATTAGTCTGTAAGCCTTCCTCAAAACAAAAAAAAAAAAAATATTTGCAGATCATGATCAAGCAGCATAAAGGTGGTTGGATGAAAGTAAACGATTAGAGATAGAATTAATAAAAATTGCGAAGAGTAATGGAGATAGAACGCCACCCTCCATCACCACACCAACAGTAGCATTGCACCATGAAGAAATGGAGCCTTCCAGGCGAATGCGATGCTGACGCCCAAAAAGTTAATTATGAAACCAATCAATTGCCCTTGGAGATATGTTAAGAGAGCGCAGAATACCAAGCAGAATGTGGAAATCAACGGTATTAAATGCATTGCGGAAGTCAAGTAAGGATAGTACCGTTACATTTCCATTATCCATGCTTGTATCCATGTGTGTGTGCTTGTTGTCCATGCACTGTACTGTGTCCTGTACGGAAGCCGGACTGAAAGGGATTTAGGAGATTGTTCTTTAAGAGAAAGCTGTTGAGTTAATTATAGACAAGACGTTCATAATATTTGGAAACAAAAGGTAAAATAGAAATGGGTCGGAAGTCAGAGAAGGTAGAAGGTTTAGGTTTTTTAGGTAAAGTGATAATTTCAGCTGCTTTCCACACTGATGGAAAGACGCCATAGGATATGGAATGATTGAAGATGTTACATAGGATAGGGAGTATGTCATCAAGAATAGAGAGAATCATTTTTTTACTGAGACAGTCACTTCCTACTGCATTAGATGAGATGGAAAGTATGCTCTTCCTAACATCACAAGCGGACAGCTGATTAAAATTAAATGGGGAGTAGTTAGGAGGTTAACACAAATGCTATTTTTAATCCCGCTATTCCCACGGCATCGTAATTTGATTTTCCAGTGTATCCTATTGCTCTGTTGTGATTTTTCTACCTCTATTTTTTATATTTTATTGTTACGGAAGCCTAAATTAACCTGCGGGGGCCATCTATTGACTAATCCATAGAGGAAGTCTCAAGGGATTACGATTACCTAAATTGAGACGCACCCCATCTTTTAACAATAAACGAAACTAATAGTCTATAAATAGAATGTTTCGCAATGTATTAGAAGATTACAGAGACGTTTCGAGTTTTCGAGAAATATTACGAACTCTCTATGAAATACCGTTCGGAGTAATAAGACAGTTGCATTGCAGAATGAATTCAGTTCTAGTTGAGCGATACTGCGAGTTAACAAATGCGTAGTATAGCGAGTACAATTGAATAGTGAGTGGAAATAGTCATAACTGTAAATGTGACTTATAATTGTGTTAATTACTAATTATTTAAATAAATTGTGTCTATTTCGTTAGAGATTGGTGTACCTATCTAATCCTGAACTCCGGTTCGTAGCATTATAATAGGAAATGTCAATTCAGCAATTCTAATACATTATTTTGTTTACCTACTTAAAATGTTTGTGTAAACAGTGTAGGAGATAATAAGTCTGAGATCTGAAATGGAAACTCTAAATCCCCTAAACTGACATTGCGCGATAAAATAACAAAATGTTATATTGTTTATTTTTGTTTTTTAAATTTATTAAGATTTCTTCTCAAATTACATGCCAACTTTGGAGGTACCTGCACCCTACGCTTTGTTTAAGTCGTAGTGTATTTAAACGTGTTCTCTAGTACGAATGATAGGAGCATAATGTTTCAGATTATAAAAAGGGTCACCAAACTCACTCACTTTCTCACTAGAGATCATTTGTATATTCCAACCTTAAATTTCTTTCATCATCACCATCTTCCTGCTCTTTTCCCTGGAATGTAGTCATTTTAAGACAGGAAAGAGGAAGAAGGTAAATTTCTATAAGGAAAAATGGCTGGGGAGAGGAACCTAGGGTAAGGGATACCGCAGAGAACGGGACTGAGACTGCAGTAGCTCACAGAGGCGAAGGTCGCGTGTCTGGACGTTTCGTATTTCTGTTTTTAACCATTTTTTGTAAAAAAATAATCATAAAAAAAAATTGTATAAGTTTTTGGCATGATGTGGTTGAAGGAACTTCTAGGCCTGTCTTGGTTACAAGGTATTTATTGTGTTACTACAATATTGCTAGCCTAGTGCTGCTTAAAATCCAATAATTACATTGACATTATAGGTAAATCTCCGTAACGAAACCATAGCGCGATGCACAGAGGTAATATCAACGCCATCCATCGAACTTCAAGTAAACTTTTACACACTTTATTAAATTAAAATGTTCACAATATTGGACAGTGGTCTCCTGTCATTAAGGAAGCACATTAACTCGTTATTGTAAGACTAATTTAGCATGTTAAGTGTATCTCCTTGTTGGAGATGCCACTAAATATAAATAAATAAACTGTTAGACGTTATAACTGGTAAAAGTTATTTTTCTATTCCTCGGAAACAGCATTTTTTTCTGAATAGTACCTATCCTGTTTCCTTTTCTGTGCGCCTAACAGCGCGTATGCGAAATTTCAAAAGTATTTATAGTATTTACTAGTTAAGGTATGAAAGCAAAACAAACAAACACATTCGCATTTATAATATTAGTTAGGATATATACAATTATGTGTTTCGCTTACTAGCCGAATCCAAATATATTATTCTCGCTCTGTAGTCAATTATTAACGCAGTGTGTTTATTTACATAAACTAGTAGAGTACATCGCCTATCACAATCACAGAGCGATTTAATGCGTGCGTGCGTGATAGACGAACAGCCACAGTAACCACTTCACTTAGAATGAGTGAATTTGAGGTGTGGCTTTATTGACAGCGCGAAATTAGGACTACAGTATGATTTTGATATTGAATATTAATTTTGACAGTGGCTGTAATTTGTGACCGTAAAAAAGAATAAATTTTTTAAAGCGGTACATGAAGTGTTAAGAAAATGCAAATAATGTTTTTTTATCATTACTGGTCATTCTTACGAACGTAAACTTAATGGGTGAAAATAATAGTAATTTATATTTTAATTACTTTCAAAGATTGCAACTTCAGACAAAACAAGGCAATATTTATGAGTTTCAAAGTGATGCAAAATACCATAAATTAAAAATACCCAGGACTCAAAAATCTTAGCAACGAGTGGAAAAGAGCTGATGATCTCTAAAGGGCTGAACAGATTTTATTGAATATAGCTAAGTACTATCTTATTATCACATTTGAAAGATAAAAAAAAAACTTAATCAATATCAATCCATCCGTTTAGGAGCTACGATGCCACAGACGAACACAGGAATACACAGATACACATAGTAAACTTATAACACCCCTCGTTTTTACATCTTGGATTAAAATATGTACTTCCTTTTGATTTCGTAGTGTGTTATAAAACACGCCTCTGCTTCAATGATAAATCTTTTCTCACTTTCTTTTCACTGTAAATGATTTGTTATAAAATAGATTTTCATACAACTTTCCTAACTATGTATACAACTCAATTAACTAAAACACAAGCTATTTTCACATAATAATCACACCACTTCTAACCAGGAATAATCGCTCTATACAAGGACACACCCTAAAGCAAGGGAGCGAATTGTTAAAGTGGTAAATCTGAAGGGCTCCCTATTATTTCGCCGAAGTGATTTCCCTTCGAGTGTTTGCGATAACGCGCGTTTTTTTATTGCGCTAACAACGTCCTCATTGTGTAGCCTTCACATCTGTTTAGAATAAAATTGATGGGGAATGTTTACTTATTCTACCAATAAGTTTGCAAATGCGAGAATGAGTTCAAGTGTATCTTGAAGGAGAAGGGTATAGCAGATTGATAGTTAAGTGTATCTTGGAGCAGGAGGGTATAGCAGATTGAAAGCCTAATGCATACCCGATTGATAAGCCACCCATCCTACAGATGATTGCGATTGGACATTACTACTAGCGTAATGCTTACTAGTTCTTGCTAGTGATTTTTGTCAAGTCCTCATGAGCCTGGTTTGAAACTTAGTTGTATAAAAATAACCTTAAATAAATTAAATGGAAATTAAGAAAGAAAGGGAACCACACCTTAAATGCGTACTACTCTATTTAGTTAATCCAAATCGTCGCTCATCAAAGATGCAAGTGCTTAAAGTTCACATTTTTCAAGAACTCATTAATAACGTGTCTTAGGACATCTAAAAATGTTAGAAAAAAGACAATATAGACCCTTTGATGATTACTTCGTTGTCAGTAGACAAGGACCACCCATTGTAAATAGCATTAATATTAAATTTAAAATTCATTATAGTTATGCATGGTATACAATAAAGAATATTCTGTTTTATTCAATCTGTACGTCAATACACTTTCTTAAGAAGCAAGTGGATTAATTAAGTTTAATATAACATCAAATTCTTAGATTTACGCGTGATTCACGCGTTCCAGTAAAAGCCTCTTGACAGACAGGCGGACGACTCGAAAACAGAGTTGATATTAAATCACACCCTCACCGGATGGTAAGCATACGGTGAGGTATCCGTGCCTATAAACACTTAACTCTCTGAGGTGAGTAGACTTTTGTGCAACTTCATCTCACTAAATGGAGCCTCCTCAGAAGAAAAAGCACACTAGTAGTGTGGTGTAGTGGTTCTGATAAACTATCAACTTCAATCAGAATTGCTAATTGATTAGATACGCTTACGAGCTATGTGCTGAATGCTTGACAAATTACAGCCAACCGTTATAGAAACTTAAACATTGTGTTTTCCACATTCAAACAACCTAGTCTAGAATAAAAGCTATGTAACCCAACACTTTGGGTCAATATTACACTACCGCGCAGCGAAAAGTTCGTTCAAAGTAAATGCAAACGTTAGCCTAAGTAAATATCAACGATGACAGCTGACATGAAAGGAAATTGGACTGTCTTGTACTAACGGTTTAATGCAGTTTTTATTTGATATATATATAATATATAATTTCATTAAAATCCAGAGGGGTTCGTGCCTAAGTAGTAACCGAGTAGGTTAACATATTATACAAGATTATGTAATCCTAGCTAGGTCAGTCTTAGAATGGGTGACCATTCTTAACACATTGAGACTCCTCCGTGCAATCGTTACGGGTAGTCAGAGGATCCCCTCGAGCCGGCGGTGTGTCGGAATCGCACCGACTAAAACCACACGGTGTGCTGTACGAAGGTGTGCAGGAAGAATGATAACCGGTCCCTAGACGATCATGCGGCATGACATGCGTTACGTGCTGTCATGCATGCACGACCGTTTAATTGTATTATTGATGCGAATGACATGAACCAAACGCATTATCATGCTGCGTGATACACTCTCAATAGGTCCTTCAAGCAGCATGATGATTCAGCATGTCATGCCGCATGGTCGTTTAGGGACCGCTATATGGATGTGTGTTTGTGTACGTGTGTGTGTGAGAGTGTATGTTGTGTGTGTTTGTGAATCAGTACATGATTTACATATACAATTAACAAGTACATAGTATAATATATATTTTAAGTATTATATTGGTACACAGATCTTACTACACTGTCACATCAAGGATATTTTCGGAAGAAGATTTAATGCCAAGGTAGGTAAGCTTAAATTGTACATTGGTGCTACAACTGTAACTGTTTATTCCTACTACTTAAAAAATTGTAACTGTTTAATTCCTTTGCTTTCTTATGTTAAAATATAACGTATTCTAATAACAGCTTCTGTACTAACTTTTAAACTTTCGCGTTCCATGATATAATATTATCTACGTATTAACGGGAATTAACGCGATCACGAAAAGGTATTACATACCTCTGAATTGCCTGACGTTTCGACCAGGTTGCACTGGCCGTGGTCACAGGCTGACTCTGAGTTTTTCGACCAGGTTGCACTGGCCGTGGTCACAGGCTGACTCAGCCTCAACTCAGAGTCAGCCTGTGACCACGGCCAGTGCAACCTAAATTACAATGTGTCAAGTCTGGAGATTTCCAAATATATTCTAATATTGACTAGAGTTAACATATTCTCAAACATTTTTGTACAGCTCTGAAATCGGTGCCAAGTTCCGTAGCTTATCGAGGCATGTTTGTCGTGTTGTTACAACATATCTTCCGTTCAACAAATATACGAATGGTCAGTGTAATCTATGTAGATATGTTTTATACTAATGTAAACTTGCCAAAACATAGCTTGACACCGGTGACAGCTGTCCACGAAAGCATGCACCTGAAGTTCCTTATGTTTTGGGGGCAAACAACATTATCGTATTTTTTATTTTATTTACACTTCCTGTATAAGTAATACTCCTAATACTTTGCACAAGGCGGACTTAATGCCGTAGGGATTTTACTCCAGTCGAAGTATATTATCTGTGCTCCAGTCAACCTTTGAGTGATGCAGAGACGTGCATGACAGGTGTATAATTAAAATCTTAGACTTAGTCGGAGATACATATACATACACACACACAGACATACATATATAAATAATAATTACAATACCTCTACATAATCGTATATACAAATGAAGAAATTTCGTAGAGTAAGTATTTATCATTCAGGTGATTCTGCCAATAATTTGCTGTAAACCTGACGTACTTTAGCTTTTAAGGTATACCGGTTAGTGGACATCCTGCTTTTTATGCGAAGAAAGCGAAATATTTCATAATTATTAAGCAGGGCTGTTCTACTGGAGATGCTTGGTTTTCTAAGGTTGCTATCTGTACCTCCTAGACCAACGAATTGACCACGCCTCTTCTCTTATCTTTGTTGATGCTACCGACTAATGTTCTGCCAAGGTGAGAGTGGTCCGAATTGTGGGCCAGTCCCGCATACGTTGTCACCTAAATAAAGGAAATGATCACAACGAGCATAGGCACGTACGTCATGTAATGCCGTCAGTGCTAAAAAAACTAATGTTTTTTAAATATTGAGAAAGCGTTATGGATGAGTACCCTACCGACGTGAAGCCTAAGCTTAGCTACTAGTCGTGTTAAGAAATAGAAAGAGTTTTGTAGTCCATACATAAACGATAATTGATATACCTATATATATATAAACAATACCAACAATCAGACAATTATATTGAAAAATTACAGGATTCCGCTCTTATAATAAATTGAAATGAAACTGTCACTGAGTGACAGGAGCTCGTAGAATAGTACTTCAACGTGTTCCTATAAATGAGGGAACTCATTGTAACAAAACTTTTGATAAATTACATAAGTAACTTATCACCTAAATCGCCTCTCACTAGATTTTTGAAGAAGCCTACTTGTAATACGATGCCATACGAGCATAAACCTACACAAACATTGGCTATATATTTATCAAGAAAGAACAGTAAATGTAACAAGACATCTGGTCCTATAAATATTTAACATGAAAGATTTAAGGTACGTTTATACGATAGAATTATGCAGGGTAGTGTTGTAAAATGAATTCAGACTGTTTTTGAGTAAACAAAAGTAAAAAAAAGCATTACTAAATTTTACTTATATCTTCTACATATAGTTCTTCACATGTGAAGAATAAAATGACCTTTTTAAAGAATTAGCCGAATAACGGAACTTAGATTTAATTAGCAGAGGGGAGTGCCCCTCCCTAAATATATTGATATCGTTGTACGTAACGCAACTTCAACACTTTACTTTTATCTGCAGTTAAGGATTAACGAACATGGGAAAATATTAATACACAGAAATAGGTTTTATAAGAAATAGAATAGAAAGGCTTAGAAGTTCAGTGCATGATATTTCGTTGACACCCATTGTCAATTAAACAAATACAGTATAGCTATGGCTTCCATAGCTTACAAGATTTCCAGAATGCAATCACATCAAAAGCGTGCGGTACCTGGTTCATATTACAGGAAAAGCAATTTAAGGCAAACATAAAGTCACAGGAGCGGAAAAAAAAATATGCAACCGTTTTTTTTGGGAACAAAATACCATTGGTATGTTTTAACACAATTTTTGAATTTTTCAGTATTGCAAAACCCGCAATTTCAAAAATAAAAGACTTGATATGTCAGTTATCTAATAGTTTTTTTTATTTAACTTGCAATGTTTTTAAGTTTTTTAGTTATGGTCAAATCTTGAAAGCTGAATTAAAGTCACTTGCTTATATCCTACGACATGGAAATTTTACATATCGGTTCAGTTCCGATGACAATGCATTTTTATAATAAGCAAGACCTGATTCTGCGCGCACGATTGGCTCCATACCAGGGAACTCCTTAATGGTCAACAATACAGACACGGAACTTTATACATGCATTGAATTATGATAGGCTGTGTCCAGATCTGGCAAATCAGGGAACTCCGCAGTGGTCAATAGCGCAGAAGAATAAGAAATTTTGTATACGTATTTAATTATGATAAATTCTTAAGACTGCACGGATGGCGGTTAAAGTTGCCTTGCAGCTACGCTGTGGTAAGTGTTAGGAGTTTGATCCCCGCACGATACCAATGTTTGTGTGGTCCTCGAATATGTAGTTGTTCAGAGTGTAAGTGTTCTTTTGTGTCCGTTGTAATGTCGAATGTTTGTAAAGTCCCCCCTGACGCTGGAATTATTCCTAGTGCGAGAGTTATTTTCGATGACTTTGATGTAAGGATTATAAGGAATGAATAGCATTTTTTAAGTCAGGCATGACTTGGATTGGTGCAACTCGGGCTCCATGCCATGACTTTGGCGAGTTGGGCGTGATTAGCACACACAAACCAAATACCGGTCCAGGAGAAGTGAAACTACAAAATCAAACGTGGAACTGTGTTTCGTTAGGCACAAGTAAGCTTCAAGCTGATATAATTTTGAAATAGTCCCAAACACCCAAGTCAAAGTGAGACCATACTGAGGACTGAGTGACATCAGGATGTGCTAAACATGATGTCGCGAACGTACCACGTCAGTAAGAAAAAAATCCACAGAAAACTAAAAAGAAATAAATAAGTAAATGTTAAACAAACACTTATAAGGACACTTGAGTTTTTAAGATGAATATAACGACACCTTAACTATTGTAATCCATCCAGCCACTTGGAAGATACGAGGTAATAAAGACATTTACAAACATACAAGATACGCGCGAAAAACATAATCTTCCTTCCTTTCATGGCAGTCAGGTAAAAAAAATATTTTTAAAACTAAATTTCATTACCCTTACATCTCGCGATAAGCTTTTATATCATGTAAAATTGTATAGTGTAATAAAATTACAAATTTGATGTAATTCCAAGCTTATTTCATTATTTTAGTACATTCAAATAAAATTCTTTTTTAAATTTAATTTGTTAAATTATTAAGTAATTGAATCTCACACTTTACTAGAACATTCCTATAAACACCATTATTAGGTACGGCAGTCTACTAAGGCTCTCGCCAGAAATAAGCGCTGACGTTTTGTTCACTCCGCACTGTAACATTTTCGCTCAGGAAGGACCTGTTTGTGACACGTTAAATTTACCTTCGTATATACAATTTAAATTTCCCTTTCTTAGGATTAATGTTATATACTTTGAAGTTGTAGGAATATACGTTTGTACTTTACAGTTTAGTGTAGGTCTTTTACATGATGTCAAAATAGAAATAAAATCGATGACAGTTTTCAGTAAAATCTTATTTATCTATTCGTTGATTTCCATACAGTAATCTATTTATTTAAATTTTTGCTTAAAAAGTTTAACTTATTATGCAGACTTGTAGACTGTACAAGCGACACGTGAGTCTCGAATGAATTCTAACCCACAGGTCAGTTTAACTGTTAAAGCTTCTATAAAATTAAACCTTATTTGTTGAAGGATTTGTGTTCAGAAGCCTTTTCCTTACGATATATTCCGTTGTTGTCTGTACATATTGTATAGACAAAATAACGTGTCCAGGTGCTTTTAACATGTTTACTTGTTACTACTTAAATTGTATCTTGTTAATTAAATCTTAACTAATTTTGTTATCACATTAATACGGATAACATAAACAGTGTCTTCAAAACTGCACTAGAGGCCTAAGTAAATTACTACAATTTCCACATACTGTTTAAACATAGATCGCACTGTAAACAAATGCTAGCTCAACTTCTGAACTGTGTCTCATATGTCCGATACCTGAATCTACTCAATTTGAATATTTTAATTCAACAAGGCAAGGCAAATATAAAATTTGCCGATCTCGCGTGATGTGTATCACTGACGCAAACGTAACTAAATATATTCTGAAATATCGAAGATTTTAATAATAAACATACACATTTCTGTTGTTTTCAGTAATTTTTTTTTTAAAGAATACTAGTAACGTGGGTCACACATTACTAGTATTGTTGTTAACCCCTCCAGCTAAGCTAAGTGCTTGTGTTAGGAGTGAGTTCACGCCGGTAGTGCACTGGGTGGGGTTTAAACCCGCAATATACCTGTGACGTGCCTTTGGCTCTATTTAACACCTCAATTCTCAATCAACATTTACATTAATAATTACAAATACTTTATGCAACTAAATCGTAGCTCAATCAACTCCTAAAAAATATACTGCAATAGTCAATTTAAATCCTTATTGTATTTGCTATAGAAAAAAGTAAAGGAGAATGGGCAATTCGGTTTACCTACTCAACACCGAAAAGCGATGTGTAAATGAAAAGGACATTTCTTGTGCTTAATTTTTTTCTATGACAGCTAATGTGTAGCTCATGGGCTTTCTCGTATAACTATACCAGACTTTATTTTAATTGGAACAGAATTTTCATCTAATGTTCTATAGTACGTCGGGTTTTGCGTAGGAGAGGATAAGGAGTGGGGTTGTTTTGAATTACCGACGCAAGCGCAGGCACAAAACCTGTTTGCGGCCCCTACCTCCGCAACACGCACGCAACAAGAATTTGTTGATACCAAATTCCATTTTTGGAGACCAGAATAATTCGAAACTAATATCGATTGGTGACGGGACGTACATTAACATCCAGAAAGTAGCAATTTCCTTTTTCAAAGACGTAGTTACAGTCTGCATAAGTACAGGAATTGCCGTTTCGCATAGTATGTAGCAATGACTATATTATCGATGTAACAGGCCCTTATGCAGCCACTACATCAGATTCCACGATCATGAGCAATCTTTTAAATGATCATGACAGTGCTTTTCATTGGTTTTATTCTGCGAATCGTGTTTATTTTGGATCGCGGCTTCAGAGACGCTTTACCTGATTTTGAAGCATGCGGTTACGAAGCACACATGCCAGCAAGGATAGAAGCAGTACGCAGCTATCCACAGGCCAAGCAAATAAGTCTCGTTTGGTTACAACTGTAAGATGGGTAGTGCAAGTAGTAAACGGAAGGTTCAAACGTGACTTCAAGTTTTTACGGATGGACAACTTTAATAGATCTGTTCCGCATATGTTCGAACATTTTCGGATTACTGCAGCACTGATTAATGCTTATCACCTGCCTATTCGTGACAATGCGTGTGCCGACGCGATAATGACAATTATTAATGAAAGAGTTCATTTTGAAAATCACCTGGCAAAAACTTAAATAGGCAACGCGTTGTATTTACCAGTATGGCAGCAAATATTCCTGATTTTGAAGACGTTCCTCGATTAGAAGAAGAACACCTAATTCTAATCGCCCTAGGAACATATCACATCAAGATAGCCAGTTCTTACTGTGCCGAACATTTCTATGATGGATTGTATATGAAAGAATTATACAGAGACAATGAACTCGATGATATCAATGAGTATAACATCGAAGTGGGATAAAGAAGATTTTTACTGCAAGGACGAATACAATCACGTCATTCAAGAGCCAAGCAACACTACACATACGTGCTAGTAAACACAGAGATTGAAGGAAGAGACGCTTTTAAGTACTATTATTGTACGTGTTTGACTGGACGTCGAACAATTGGGACATGTGTATATGTCATATCAATCCTCTGGTATTTATGCTGGGAACGCCATCAGGAAGCTATCGTACCGCCTGCCGCGCACATGAATAATGTAATTATAGAGACTAGTACCATGTAATACTACAAATATAACATTATTAATTTAGTCACCGGTGTTTTATTTTTACCAATTGTTTTTTTTTTTTTTTTTCAAAGTATTGCCAGTCCCTACCACTTTTTGACTATTGATTATTGATTCTCTAAAATATTCTCTATTTTTTCATACATTTTGCCCATTCTCCTTTAACGAACAGTTTTTGCGACCTGTCATCTCAGATAAGAAAAGTAATGTGCAAAGTCTAAAAGACCAATTTCAAGATTTCAAGTGAGTATATTTAATAAACACTTGTATTATAATATTTGCGTTGCTACCCCTATCAGTAAAACTTTATACCGCTTCTAGGCAGCAGAAATACAATACTACGCCACTGATAGCGTTGAGGGACGATACACCGAGTGACACCTCTACTGGTAAGAGCTTTCGCTAGAACCGATATGAAACAAAACCGTTTTTGGAACTGCAAACACTGTCTTGTCTAAAACACTAAGCGGGATTGTGAAATACTTTTGATTTAATGAAACAGTTGACATACAGCAAACTTACAAAATACAGGGCTGGTTTGTAACCGAAACTCTTGTGTAAGTGAATTTAATAAACAGAAGAATCAAATCGAATCAAAGTTCGTAATATACTAAGTAGTGACAACAGTGGGAGAGCCTTGCTTCGGCACGTATGGACCGGCTCGACCGGAGTGATACTACGGCCTCACAGAAAACCGGCAGTGAAGCAATGTTTACTTTAATTTGTTTTTTTAATTTTTAAGCGAGGTTACCGGAGACCCTTAAACTTCCCTTTCCCCCTCTTCGTCTCTCCCCTTGTCTCCTTCTATTTCTCCTCTTCCCCCCTTTTCTCCCCTTCCCCTACTCCTACCTTAAAGGCCGGCAACGAACTTATGACTCTTGAGTTGCAAGTGCCCATGGGCGGCGGTAGTCACTTACCATCAGGTGACCCGTCTGCTCGTTTGCCCCCTATAAAAAAGGTAATACTATAAATTCGAATGTTTGTTTGTTTCTTACGATTTCAAGGCATAACTACTCAACCGATCATATCGAAATTTTGCTGACACGTTGTCAGGGGTACATAGGGCAAAATAACGCGAGCCAAGCCTCGGGCAAAACCTAGTCTTTCATAATCAATAAATAGAAACCATCTCTTTACTAGTTACGTAATTTATTTATGAAGGAAAATTCACCAACCCATATTACATTCCGTTCCAATGTTCTTTCTACCAATACATCATCCAAATATGTACAACCCCCTGAAACAAATAAAATTATGTACGAGTACATAGACCATTAGAAGATGTTTAAAAGAAATATTAAATGTGGCCGCCAAACTGAACAGAGAGCATTCATCATAATATTACTTATCATTGCGGCGAATTTTAGAACAAAAACGCAACATCAATCACTGTCTCCCAAAACGTGTGTTCTGAAACAAACCAAATGTACATTAAAAGGTTTTCTTCGCTTTTTGCAATGTATAATTCAGTTGGTGCGGTGTAATATTATAATTTTGTTAGGGTTCTTCTTCGGAGAAATATCTTTTCCAGTGAATGTTACATGATGCGAGATATTTTTAAAATGTATGTTCGGGAAATTTCTGGAAATTGGTTCCGTCAATCCGATACAGAACAAAAGCTTATCATCATAATCAAATGGATTCCCTGTGTTAAACAAGGAACCCACAAACGACCAAATGATAAAATATTGTTATGGCCAAATATTATGTATATGTTATGGACCAAGTGATTAAACATGGCACTATTTATAATGCCCAGGCAATGTGAATAATAACAAATTCAGCCTATTCAGTTTAGAATTACAGCTATCTAAGGCGGACGGTTTATATTGCTTATATTTATCTCGAATCGTAAACGACTACGAAAGTTCAATAAAGTGTATTGAAAAAAACTGTACAACCCAAAATGCCACTAAAACGATAATTACGTGTTACACCTCCCCGGAGCTCCAACCACATGATACAAAGCTAGGCCACAAGTTTTCAAGTTTTACTTATCAAACCAAAGCCTGGCTAAGATTAAAAAGCGAACACTTGTCTACTATGATTTTTATACAAATATTATTCGTCACTAACTACCATATTGATTTTAATGCAATAAGCTATGGTAATGGTTCCATTAAATTATAGGAAATATGTCTTTTTTTTTATTCTTGAAAGGATTGTATATGTCATTATCACATTACCGGAAAAATATAATACATATGTATAATCGGTTTCTTGTTTTTAAACGCCGAGACTTCGACGTACTTTTCCTGTAAAAAAAAACAACTTTTGTAGCTGACTGTATAATAATCTATACCTATAAATTTTATTTATGCGTGACTATTACAACATATTCATAAAATAATAATTAATTATAACAAAGGATTATCTTATATAAATATGTTCGGACATTATTAAAAATAAAATTAACTGTTAACTATATTAGAATAAAGTATTATTATATGTAATTATATACATAGCTAAATATTTAAATCTATGTTCATTTACTATAGCTTTACACGAATCAGCAAAAACTGAGCGCTATGACAGTTATTCATTACTATTACTGAGTTTTTCAAATAGAAATCAAATAGAATATCCTAAATTCCAAATTTACTCTCGTAAAATTATATTTATCTTTATCTTTATTTATATTTATCATTAACAAAATGAAAAAAAAACTATTCATATATTTGTCGGCCATAATCTCAAAAAGCTTCAACGTTATTCTGTAGTAAAAACTCTAGTGATTACTGGAATCCAGTACTTGAAACCGCTTGGTGCTCAGGTGGTGCCGAATCCCCTTGACAAATAGCTCGCGAGGAAAATTTACGGACCTTGCTCTCAGCTGAAGTAATATTCAACTAGTATAAGGACTCCTTTTCTATAATGCAAACTATTTGTTCTTGACTTATCTGAATAAGGTTTAAAATTATGGTAAGTAATGTTATAATGTTATAAATGAAGTTTTATTTTTAATGGCATATGTAACCAATTTTAAACATATTAAATTTTGAGCAAAATTCTTCAAGCAATGCTTCGGCACGTATGGGCCAGCACAACTGGAGTGATACGACGGCGTCACAGAAAACCAGCAGCAATGCTTGCATTGCTTCACTGCTTCGATGAGTGAGTGAGGTTTCCGGAGGCCTTAACCCTCCCCCCCCCCCCCCTCCGTCTTTGAGAGCCATTTACGTTATTATTATTTCTCAATAGGAACGTTTCAATCCAATCTGCAAACTGTTTGTGACAATGAAGTTGCCTTTCCTGTAGTCGACTTTACAAAGTCTGCACTGTGTTCAAATAATATTTCAATAGTTTTACTGCTGCTTCTGTTGGGAGGTAATGACATGTTGTATTATACAATTACATGTTAACAACTGAACATCGTGTTTATGATTGCATTATTGTATTTATTGCTTTCTGTACCTATAAAAAGTTAATTTTTCACTTTACGAGTATATGATCAAGAAGCGTATTACTTGTAGTGAGAAAAAATCCTGACATATGTGATATATTGTTCGGTTTAATAGGACCTTAACAATATACTCGTATTTTAATATAGAATAGTCGTAACGCGGCCACACAACACTACCTATTATGTAACAACGCGATCTTTTTATAAATACTACGTAAGTTTATGTTGGCAGTTCTTGTAAGCTCGCTGAAGGCGGAGTTTATCTAGCGAGAGGCGGTTGTCAGCCCGGTGCAGATAAATGAAGTGAGAGTAAAGCCATCTAGTAACTCACGATGGCTCGTTGGTCACGTGTTCAGGGCAGTCATGTGTTAGTAAATGTCTTAACGTTAGATCTACCTAACTGCTTAAGTAGCTAGCATTTTTACGCCAACCGTCACAGGCGCTCTTGTTATAGCAAGATTTTGCCCTTAGCTAAAGAAGTCTAAGTTTGGTTATGTGACAGTAAAGCGACCTGCCCTATCGTATGCCACAGTGATAGCATGGCCTGGTGTCCTTTACACATGCTAAAAACAAATAAAGGGGTACTTTGACATTAGTAGTACACCGAGTAGGGTTCAAACTGACAACTTCTTGATCGCAAGTCTATGTGCCTACCTGAATTATACAATACGATACAATACAATATTCTTTATTGTACACCATAAAAAAAATTACAACATTAAAATAAAAACAAATAATGGTACAAACGGCGGTCTTATCGCTAGTTGCGATTTCTTACAGACAACCTTTAGATGGACAGATGCAATGGAGTTATGTATAGGGCAGTTAACAGGTGCACAAATTATCTAAGTATTTTATTGAAATTATAAGAATGGAAGAGGAAAAAAAAACATAATAATTACCATACATAGAAACTTGTTAATATTATATAGTCAAACATACGTACATATACCTACATACATACCTAAATACATATTTACACAAACATACAATTATTGAAATTGATAAGAATCGAGACTATTGTCGTTTACCGTTCACGTTTTAAAACTAGGTAAGTCCTTTTACAAGGACTGTTCTAACAGAAGTCTATTCTGAACAGAAACGCTGACGTAAGTAACTTTTATACATTTTACTGGATTTTTAAATCTCTACGATTTTTTGTTCATATGTATTATATATTTTACTAGCAACCCGCCTCGGCTTCGCACGGGTAGCAGAGACATCTTCAACAATCATCATCATATTTCAACCAATTTACACAAAACCTTGACAAATTATATACTTACACCTTCCTGGTAATAGAGCCATATAACATAATAGGTGTCTCCATAACCCTTATTTATCCCACCTGTATCAGGTAAATAACATTCCGTTTCACACATTGCACGTTAATACTTTCACGTTCATGTTTCAATTGGAAGGATCAAAGGATAGAAGGCGATTTAGTTTTTTGTTAGTCCTTTTAACAGAATTAACATTTTTTGTATCCCGGCGATAACGGGATTTATTTAACTGTGTAATAAAAGCTATAGGTTTGAAAAAGTATTGGGTTTGGATAACCGATTGAGCGCCTTGCTGATTAGATTTCTATAAGTTATAAGAAAACATCATAAAGACAGGTACGGCGGATGGTGGAGATGTAATGTATCTCCGTGGGAGAGATGTGAGTAATAATCACATTCTAAGACACACGCTATTACGCAACGCTTTTTAGATTTAAATTAAACATACCTTATTCTATTTGTTCCAGAACACGGATAAGCATACTTAGATACACTTCTGTTAAGAGGTATCCATTTCTACACGAAATGTTATAAGAAAACATCATTAACGCAGGCTATGGCCCATAGTGGACATGTAATGTATCTCCGTGGGAGAAAAGTGCATAATAGTCTTGTTCTGAGACATACGCTGTTACGCAACGCATTATAGATTTAAATTAAACGTAGCTTGTTCTACTTGTTCCAGAACACGAATAAGCATACTTAGATACGCAACGTTCTTAGATTTAAACTAAACATAGCTAGTTTCATTTGTTCTTGAACATGGATAAGTCTACTTAGGTACACCACGTTTTTTAGATTTAAACTAAACACAGCTTGTTCTATTTGTTCTAGAACACGGATAAGCATACTTAGAAATGCTACGCTTTTTACATTTAAACTAAACATATCTTGTTCTATTTGTTCTAGAACATAGATGAGCATACTTAGGTACGCAACGTTTTAGATCGAAACTAATCATAGCTTGTTCTATTGGCTTGAGCACAAAGACAAGCATACTTAGATACACTATTTCTTATGAGATATCGATTTCTAGTCCGAATGACTATCGGACTGACTCGTGGAGTAACAAGTGCAAACAAGTGAAGTGAAGTTAATAGTGATAGTAGTATTACGAATGACATCAGCAGTAACGTTATACACTTACAAAAGTGGCAGAAGTTTGCGTTAGAAGATTATTATTTTTATGATTATTATGATATTCCACCACGGGATATCCAAAATTCAATAAAATCAATAGAACTACCTCATTACAATAAGAAAGAGTAAAAGCCTTTTAAACAACACAGTTATTACAGTAATACATGTACATTTTATTGTAGTGTTTGTAGAATATGATAGTTGTATTAATACTATCGAACTTTGCGATTCGATTTTCCATTTATCACAATGACGGCAAAGAATGACTTTTGAAATAGATTTTAAGTCAAATTTGCAACTGTTTTCGCAATAATCATCTTAGTGATTGCAAGTTAGTATTTGTTACATTGATGGTTATAAGTGAATATTGCTACGCTTATGCATAGTATGTTTTTTACAAGAAATACATGTAGTGAATGTGTACAAAGAGCGGCCTTATCGCTAAAAGTAATTTCTTAAAGGAAAACTTTGGATGGACAAAGACAAGAATACAGAGACAAAATCACATGTCATGTAGTTTTGGTGTGAAAAGTGCTGATATAGAGGATATTTTAATTTTGATTAAAAAATTAAAGAATCATAACATACTTCTAAAGCATACAGCATAAAATACCGATTAAAAAAAAAATTAAAATTTAAATAATACATAATATGAAATAATTCCTAGCAATGCTATAATTATTTTTGACTGTTGGCCTAGTGGTTAGTGACACTGACTGCTATGTCATAGGTCGTGGGTTCGATTCCCACTCGAGTCTGGGTATTTATTGTGTCCGTTGTTAATATGTTTGTAAAGTCCCCTGCGACACAGGAGTAATTCCTAATGCGGAAGTTGTCTTATAAAAAAAAATGTACACCATAGTACATAAACATACGATGTCTGTATAATATATATATATATATATATATAGATAGATTATATGTACACATATAAAAATATACCTACAGATACGTATACAAATATAAAATAATGATAAATATGATGAGATGACACAGCAGATAGAATGGCTTTTAAATAAAAAATAGACTAGGAAGTCAGGTAATGTTCTTTGACCATGTTTTTGAAGACAGGCAATGTGTGGCACGGCACGTCTAACAGATATAGGCAGAGCATTTTATAGATAGATCGCCTGCACAGTAAACAGCTATTCAAACATTTAGACTCATAGGAATTTTGGAATGTGATAATCGAATTACTACACTGCCATACAAACACTGTCATACCTTCAATCGTAATATGTTATTTAAGCAGTAATTATACACACACAAGCCTAACGAGTCTGTCCCCGTCAATAAATGTTTACAAAAGCAATCAGATCAATTAAACAGCTACCTTCGGTTTAGTACCTAGTTTGGTAATAATCTTCTGGTTTGCCTTTTGTTACATTCAGCTAACACTGAAAATCACAATTTTGCGGTACCTTCATACCCTTACACGACTATCTTGTAATAATTCTAAGCCAGCTCAGATATGTCTACACCCAACACAAATGGCGCCGCCATTTAGGAGGCCTAATCTTAAGCTTTAATTAATCATTGTGTTTACTCTCATGTCGTGGTGTTTGCCTATCTAAGGCAACATGTCTAGTGCTACAATTGTACGTTGTACTTCAATCGTCTGAGTTTAGCAACTCTTAGTTACAGTGTTCTATGCAATATTTCGTCTACCGCGGTGTAAGTTGTTTCGTAATATGAAATGTAATACTTAGCTCACTCAGTTTAAAAACCATCTTGGCAGGTATTGAGAATGTTTTAGTGACGTAGTAGTCTCAGAAACTTAAGCTGTTGGTGGTTAACGTATACATTGATTTCTGAAAGACTTTTGAAATCTGGAAGGTAGTGTAAGTATGGATGGCAGAAGGTATGTGTTTAAATAGATAGGCTACCCTAACAATAGAATACTATAAGACATAACACTATAATAAAAGCAATTGTGCAGTAACCTTTCCGTACTGTCGTACCTTAGACGGAGTCGCTTTAGAAGAAACGTGACTATAAAATATCGTTGCTTAGTTTCAGATTTTTAAACAGCACAGGTATGTATAAGTTCTCCGATAACGTAGTCATAGACGAAGACATGATTATCGGTTACTTATGATATAACACAACTAGTTGAAGTTACCTTAACCCGATTATATAAACTTCCTACGAAAGGTACATGCATTTGAAACCACTGTAGAGTGTTGCGAGAAATCAGAGCATAATTGAATTTACATACTCCATAAAACAATCTTGAATTGAACTATGAAGTGATACTAAGACCCTAGGTCAAAATTCGATAGACTAAAGTAAGTATTAAAAATTAACCTCGCCTGCTAAATTATTTGGAGTTTATTACATCATCTTTTAGAACAAGAAGCTGAACAATAATATACACATATTGAACAATTGAAATAATAATAGATTTTAATGGGAAGGAGTCACCACTGATGTTGGGAGTACCTTTTGACACTGGAAACAGGTCATCATCAGGCAGGCTATGGCTATTTTACTTTACACATCTGCTTTTATGAGAAACGGGTATCTCCGTATAATACCTGAAAATTCAAACGGTCATAACCTGTAAACGGATACATTTTTTTTGTAAAATCTTTTTGTAACCGCATCCGAGAGCCATGCCCTTTCAGTGATTGAAGTAAGTGTTCTATCGTCATATGTCATGCACCCTGTATAAGCCTATAAAAGCGAGATGTTTATAAATTTAACTACTAAATAATTTATAATTCATGCTATATAAAGGTAGTTATTTCTTTTGTACTTGTATTTATTCTCAAAGCATTCATCTTGTGTAAACGATGTAAAGTTAGAAATTAATGGGGCAAAATCTCCCATAACCTGTTAAATTTGTGGCATGTTCATTTGTTTTTACATAGACAGAAGTTCAGACATCAGTTCAGTGTTTAAAAATTTAAGGATAGTGAAAAATAATGACCTCCTAGTAAGGAGGTCATTTTTTATTCAAGACACGTATGTCTTGAATTTTTATTTTTTTTGCATGGTATAAGGGGCAAACAAGTAGACGGGTCACCTGATGGTAAGTGACTACCGCTTCGTCGTCGAAAAACAATGAAATCATTGCTTTACTGCCGGTTTTCTGTGAGGCCATGATATCACTCCAGTCGAGCCGGCCCATACACGCCGAAGCATGGCTCTCCCACGAAAAACATAAATCAATCTTAAACACTTCAAAAAATATTAACGCAAACAAAAAATAAACGGTACTATGATGGCAAGTAACGTTATTTTCCCGTAATAAACAAATCCGCGTATACTTCCTACTTAAATAAATTCTTGTCCAAACCAACAATGTCAGCAGTCGTGTAATTAAGTCAGTATCGACATATACCATAGACTGCTGACAGCACTCTCCCTAGACGTACAACTTTACTTGCAAACAAATTAATATCCGTTGAGATATTTGTGTCAACGTACTACGTACAGTTAGCAATCAAAATTATTTGAGCTCTAAAAGCAATCACACCAGCTATCATTGACATAATTGTTTTTAAACTTTCGGTACATGTAGATGTATAAATATTGATTTAATCGTGATAATATCGTCGAAACTTTGTGTTACCAAAAATTTCGTATCTAATAGATTATCAATCCTAACTAATATTGTAAACGTGAGTTTGTTTGTATGGTTGTTAAGCTTTCATGTCTTAACTACAGTAGTTACCTAAATAATTATGTAGTTTGGTGAGTGTTACATTGATTTCATGTTACCCTGTTCAACATAATATTATTTATTTTTCAATGAAATCAGGTGGATATCAAGAACATAGTTCTGTTCCCTAGGGCTCGTGCCCAATTGTTAACCGAGTGGGTTAACAAATTACAAAGTTAAGTAATATTAGCCAGGTCAGTCTAGGATGGGTGACCATTTTTAACACATTGAGACCCCTCTATGCCTCAGAGAGCACGTTAAACCATCGGTCCCGGGTGCCATACAAACATCTGTGGCAATTGTTACCGGTAGTTGGAGCCCTAAGAAGTCCAACAACCTGGTCTAACTACAGAACTTCGATATCGCTTAGTACTTGGAGTACTTGGTACTTCAGACACGCAGAAGTGAAACTTCAGAAAATTAGAGTACGATAGAATGAGAAATAAACAGTAAAATCAACACAAATAATTACTAATGTTAATAAATTTAATTTTAGATAATTTATTTAAAAGTTATTGGTCAAATTAACACAGATGTTTTCAATAATTAACATAAATGAATTACTAACTTTTAAACTTTCGCGTTCCATGATATAATATTATCTACGTATTAACGGGAATTAAACGTCAGGCAATTCGGAGGTATGTAATACCTTTTCGTGATCGCGTTAATTCCCGTTAATACGTAGATAATATTATAAATGAATTAACCAACGAGTTTTAATATGCAAAAATGACTCCACTTTGACATTGACGCATTTTCTGAAGGCTTCGTAGTACCCAGGCGCAAAGGCAAAGATTATAGAAAACACTGTCTACTTGTATTCTATCTCATTCTCTCGCAGGCTAAATCCTATTTATAAATGTTTGTCTTGTTTGTCTCTTTTTAGTGTTTGTTTGTTTCATCGATTCAAGATTTTTGAAGTTTCACTTCAAAAATAATACATAATATTGAACAGAGTACATGGAATTAAAGTATTTAATGTAATTGTAATCAAGCACAAAGTTCATATTAATGATTTGTAGTTAATGAAGCCACAGACTAAATTAAGAGCGCTTCATAAAGACAAATAAATTGCGGAATTCATAATGACACAAATAAGCGGTTAGTGTTTACAGACCACACAATTAAATTTTAAAATAATTAGTTTTGAGCTGAGGAGTTTGAATGGACGCGATTAACTCAAGTTCTGGCTGTCCGATTTGTATTTTCTTCTTGCGTTAGATAGCGTTTCTGCGTTGTGTGCACAAAAACATTCTTCATTTTTACCAAAAGTATAAATGTGATGATGATTTTTTATGTCCCTAAATTTGAGATTGGTCTCCTATACAAATTGTATCGTCTATTTCACTTCACCTCTTCAAATTTAATTTTTGTGGGCAAAAAGTAGCTTATGTCCAAATTCAATTTCAATATCTTTATTTCATAAAGTTGATCATCAATTTATTATTCGAAATCATCAATCGTCATTCGCAAAATAAAAAAAGAAGAAAAGAAAAACATAACAGATGGAAAATAATAAACATATTAAGTATACAAAATAGCCTGTGAATCCAATACAATTCAATCCCAAGCGTTTTTATCATGTATGTAATCCACTACTGAGTATTAACCCTTAAAGCATAGTTGTCGTTTTACTGTGGACTTAAACTTGTTTAGGCTTAACATTTAAATATTATCTGGGATCACATTGACCTCGAAACGACTTGTTAATTTTTTGAGGCAGATACAAGTTTATTACGTGTGTTAAAAGAATGCATATTACTATTTTTTACAGAACTGATCTTTTTTTATGAAGGTAAATCAGGTTTTCATAAATATATTGGCATTACCAAGTCTTATGTCTCCAAGGCTCCGTTTATTTCTTTATTAAAAATCATCAAAATTAGTTCTACGTTTAAGGCATGAAAGAGGGACAGACAGACAGAGTTACTTTCGCCTTTAAAAATTTTATTACTATAGATTAGATAAAGAAAGAAAAATACACGAGACTACATCAATTTGTAGACCTCGCTAGTATCTAATAATATTGGAACTACAGAAAACTTCGTCTCTTCCGTCTTTCCTCCTATTTTAGACAATAATGCATGGCGGGCTGAGATGTTACCCTTACAGTTTAAACAATCTCAACAAGAACCAAATGGTACAATACATCGTTTCTTTACCGCGCCATTTAAATGTGGAATTAATTATCAGCTGCACACGTGTCCTACAACCCCGGATCCTTTAAGCGGGGCGTGAGAATGGCATCTCTCGAGGCCGTCAAACTAAAGAGCACTATTTTAATATCATCCGTATCTATAATGGTGGTCTTTAATCTTTGGACCTAGATCTGGCTAAATCTAGCTTACCATCAGGCGGGAGAGTTCAAGTTCTACTGGTCAATGAAATAAAACAACACTTAAAATAAAATTATGGTCGAAATTCGACCACTAGTACTATTATGTATTCTGTGCCACTAGGCACTTTCTAGTATAACATAATTATGATTAAGTGTCGGTTTACTACCCAATCCGCTAATTATTTCGATTGGGCCGTAGATTTGTTAGTTAAAACACTTTATTCGAGGTTCTCATCAAACAAACATACGCCATGCACAAGTAAGTTTTCTTCCAAACCATCAATCATCTTACTAATACATGAATTTCACACGATTAAATTCATATCACGTATGTTAAATTGTATGTATTCTATAAGACTACAACCGGCCACACAAATTACCTAGAACTCTGTTTAGTTAGGACTGGTAATGTAGCGAAGATGGCGGGTGGACTACACATGAATGTCACAGTAACCATGTTTGATTTGGCTTATACTTTTGTAGAAAGAGCAAATATAAACAAGTTTTTCTTTTTTTGGTAAATAAAAATATGCTCCTGTAAGTACATAGATAAGAATTGCTGTACATCTTGTTATAACGAAGCGGCAATATTACTCAATCCTACCTACAGCTTCCTATTATTCAGCTTCATGCTTCTTGATTAATTATGTACCTACCTATATATCTTGTGCGATGATTCCTTTGCTTTTGAATTTGTTCAGTATTATTATTGGTAGAGTGGTCTGATTAAGGTATATAATTTTTTAATTTCTTGACTACAACTTTCATTTATAATATAGTTTGAAACTATCATGGCTTTTAAACATATTAGATATGTAAATCGGAACTTAATCTACTAGGAATATTTATTAGGTATGACACCTTTGTGATTATCCGACGTTTCAACCGAATTGCACCAATTGTGGTCATAGAATTCCTTTTATAATGAATTCAAAATATCTCTTTTGTAATGCTCAAAATCAGGACAGCAGTTTTTAAATATAGGCTGATTGACTGATTCTTTTATTTTTGAAGTTAGCAATATATTTAACTTTTTTATTTTAAGAAGTTTGCCAAACCCGTATGACTATGTAGGGACATAATGCTTACGCAGTAATTTGTATACTAAGGCGTGAGCATTCGCGTGGCGCAGCAGTCGTCTCCCCCCCATTGATGAGTTGGGTCGTGAATTTAAGTATATATATATTTATAAGTGATACCAATAATGTGAAATGCATATTCTATATTAAAAAATTCCGCATATTATTGAACACAGTAACCCAACAACAACAATAACAGTTAACCACCAGAACCTAAAAAACTATATTGGTTGTATGTATTACAACTACACTGTGTATCGTACGGTTATAACCTGTACATAAAAGTCGTTATCAAATACCTTTTCTATTTTAAATTTACATTTGTACAAATAAACACATAAATATGTTTTCCAATAGTTCCCAGTAGAATAAAACTACATGCAATTCGCATACATTTTAAGCAACACAGTTATATATTTACAACCATTTTCGTGTACGTTATTGCCGATAAAAGTTGTGGCAACACTATCATATTTCGAAGATGCAAACTTGCACTGTTTATTGGTAAAGGAATTGATTTGTTTCGATGTTGTGATTTCGGTAGGTGTAGTGGTTACGTAAACAGATATTATATAATACCAAAAATATTAATAGGTAATCAAAATGTCATATAGGTACAAATATTTGAATTTTGGTATTTTTATCGGTTTTGGTATTTGGTATATAATATCGATGATGGCCTAAGCATCGAACTTATATCTTACTACCAGTGCCCCGCGGTTTCACCAGCGTAGGTTCCCATCCCTCGGGAATATCGGGATAAAAAGTAGCCTATGCGTTAATCCAGGTCTCCAGCTATCTAAATGCCAAGTTGCGGTTCAATCGGTTCAGTGATTTTTGCGTGAAAGAGTAACAAACATCCATCGATTCATCCAAACTTTCACATTTATAATATTAGTATGATTAGTGGGATTATGATTAAAAGGTTGGGAGTGTGCCACCAGCTATACCTTACAAGTTTTAAACGTCATTCATTACAGGAACTAACGAAAATACTAGTAATGTGTTACTACCTTTACTGCAGGGTTGACTAGGCATTAGTTAAAACATTAAAATTTGTAATTAAAAAAAATATATTATTAATCATAAAAAAAATATATAGGGTCAAATTGAGAACCTCTCTTTTTTTAGTCGGTTAAAAAGAGCAGTACGTCTTGAGTGGCAGTCCATGTAAAATATAGTTTCAGTAACAATAATACTGCAATCTGGTGAATCCGTAAGATCTATGAATAAGAATAATATAATACAATCTATCAACGAAAAGCGGCTCCGTAAGCCAGCGAAGTGATCGGTGATGTAAATATAGTAATTGTCAGTGTTCATGTACAATTCACCGTAATATACGTACTGTTTTATTTACAATTGAAACTAATTTAACTGCTCCTTCTAATTTTTATAAACTATGCCATGAGCTCACAAATGTCTCTATGATGAATATGATACTTCGACACATGTTTTGCTTATACGCAAATACGTTCTATTTTGTGTATTTAGCTAAGCGTAGTGACAGACTTTTTTAATATTATTAATTTGAGTCAAAATGAAAGTTGTGTATATTAATTTCAGAAGTGTATAATTAATACTCTGTAAATGTTAAATGTAAGAAACAGACAATAATTTGACAGGAGTTGTTACTCCTAATGAGTTAATGTTTTTGTGTGAGAAAGTGTCATCTCTATCATAATCAAAACCGTTATATTTCGCTTTATAGCCTTTCATTACCAAAAGTGTTTGGAGAAAAGAAACCCAATTTTGTTCATATCAGAATCGGTCTCGACTGTGCAGATAATGTACATAAAGGTTGACCCACGCAAGATATATGCCTCTATCTCCATGTTTTAGTGGTCGATTGAGCTGGCCGTTTGCGTGTATTACTGCCTTTATTGAGTTTGTAAATCTTTCACGTAATGGCAGTAGTGGAGTTTGAATTTCTTTATAAATCTACAACCTTTTTTCTTAAATATAGCACTCTAAAAACCTTATAAGGCCTTGTAGTTTGGACATGCAAGTACGTAACAATCGTTAAACTTGTAAAGTTGAGTTCACGTTAGAAAATATAAAGAATGTTGGATATGGCAGATCTGTGCTTAGGTTGAAGCCTGGCGACTGGTTAAATATCTCCATCCTCCAGTACTACCAGAACATATCTGCTGACGAGTCGCTCGAGATCCATCAGGAAGGGATACGGTTGGCAGCGCACAAGTGACACCATGGGTATTGCGATTCGATTTCGAAAATCACCTTATTTCAATTTTATATAATTATAATTATTACAGTCATGACATTGATCCCATTAAGTTTTCTTAGTTATTTTTTAAGCGAAATACAGCGGATTGAATTTATGACAAAGACAAACTTTTTTTATTTTTTGACTTTTGCTAAGCGCGACACAGAGAAGGGTAGAGTTTTGCATAAAGTTTTGTAATGAAAATCTAATCTATTAGTCTGCGATCTAAATATACTACAGTTCTAAAGGCAAAATCGCCACAAAAGAGCTAAAAGAGAACGTGAAAACGTGAAATGATATATCAAGATGTTATAAAGAAGAGCTTGAAAGTCATATTTTTTGACCTCACATACAGACTGAAATAAATTTTAACACTTTAGGAAAGTCAAGTGTCGTTATGGGCCTCATTATTTTCGATTTTATCTTTCGGAGAAAATTGAAAAACATTTACGTTTTTAACCCTTATGCCCTGATTTATTATGTAGGCTTTAAAGACAACTAGACCTAAAGACTTTAAGTCAAAGACCCTTGTAGGTCAAACCAAGAGTAAATTTGTAGTTAGTAATGTTACCTTTAGTTCAACAAGACAGATGAATTAAGCTCTCAAATCTGTAAGGACCACTAATAACTTATCAAACAGAAGAAGCTTTAAAATATTTTTTAATATAATACTTTTAAAGCTTCTTCTGTTTGATGACATGAAGGATACTATATTGTTATTAAATTAATAGGAAATAGTTTATTAATAAAGAGATTATATTAAACATCAGTTCATGTGGACTATAACAAGGTGAGAAAAATGAGAATTGCAACCAAGCCATTCACAAAATTGCGGATTACATCTTATTCAGAACACTATCGTTCTGAATCGGACTTAATCTGCAATCTTGTGAATGCCTGGATTGAAATTCTCATTTTTCCTATTTACAATAAGTTATTTTGTTATAGGAACGAGAATTATTATTTAAATCAAGATCTTATTGAGTAATGTTTTATAATAAAACTTGAGGTATTTGTTTTTTACTGTTATGCCCGCAGAGCAGCTTTTATTTTTAATTTTTTTGAAAAGTTTTCATCGTGCCGCTGCAGCATCCGAGTAAGTACTCGTTACTCGTAAAAAGATTCTAGCAGTCACATTTATCTAAAAAAATCATCAAATAAATTGCTCGTTGCATTTGCGCTATAATAAACTACTTTATAAAATAAATTACACATCGTAGTATGTGGAGTTTATTTTATAAAGTACCTAGTTTTGTTTTTTGTTTTTTTTGAGAAACAACCATGAGAGTCAGGAATACATTATATGGATATTGTATATATGTAGAAATAAAAACTATTGACTAAGGTATGTAAATCACTATATTAAAGTCCAGACCTTGTAAATAGAAATGTTGAACGTCAACGTCCAATACAAAATTCAGGAATAAGAACATATCTAAATCGCCTTCAGAATTGGTTTAAGTTAGAGATAGAAAAAAGGAAAGTAATCATAATATTGTGGATATAATTTGGTTAATAACAACGTTTTACGCAGTATGGAAATGTCTACTGCTACGTCATCTAAGCTGTAATTGACGCATGTTAAATGACAGAAGCACGGGAGAGGAAGCCGACACCTTCATAACTGTTCACCTAATTCTGGAGGGTAGCTTATTAGCTATTAGTGGATTACCTTCTAACATGGCGTGAGTGTTATTGATTCAAGACACACAGTAAGCAGATCATATTAAAATTACACAGAGTAACACAAGGTTACCTACGGGTATTCCACCATGTTTTTACTGCTAATGAATAATCTCAAGTCAGAAATCCCGTCCCACTAATAATATAAATGTGAAAGTTTGGATGGATGGAAGGATGGATGGATAGACGTTTGTTACTCTTTCACGTAAAAACCACTGAACCGATTGCCATGAAACTTGGTATGTAGATAGCTAGAGACCTGGATTAACGCATAGGCTACTTTTTATCTCGATATTCAAACGGAATCGGGACTTACGCGGGTGAAACCACGGAGCGCAGCTAGTAAATAATAAACTAAAGCTTTGTCTAGTTGTGTTATGCACCGCTGCTCCGGAATAGTTTGACTTCACCTTCAAGAAACCAAGGTCTAACTGTAGTAGTTATACTGAACAAGATTTTGGTAGTAAATTATCTTACTACTAGCAACCTGGCCCGGCATCGCATGGATAGCACACTTGCAAAGTGCACAGTAATTATTTACTTTTAACAGCTAAACAATAATCGTCATATTTCAGAAATTTCACATAAAACCTTAATGAATTATACACTTAAACCTTCCTCATGAATCACTCCGTTTATCAGTGAAAATCGTAAAACAATCCGTTTGGTAGCTATTGAATGTATCGCGAACAGACAGACAGACATGGTGGAGTAGTGTCTTTTATATAATACACTATCAACCCATCCCGGCTTTGCTCGCGTAGCAGAGACGTCTTCAACAATCATCATCATATTTCAACCAATTTACACAAAACCTTAACAAATTATATACTTCAACTTTCCTCATGAATCGCCCTATCTATTGGTGAAAACCACATGAAAATCCGTTCAGTAGTTTTTTAGTTTGTATAATTGTAATTTGTTTTGTGATTAAAACAGGGTTATTTAATTAACGTTATTTTCTAAATAACGATGCTTTGTTTATTTGAAAACACACACAGCAGCAAATAGCTTTAAAACTATAGTAGAAGGTAATTACAGGACGTGATACACCCGGGGGCGTTGCATTAGCGTTAATTAGAATTATATAAACCATCATACTATTAGCATTAATTTCTTTTTTATTTGTTTAACTTCATGAATTTTATTATTTTGATACCACATTTTTCCTAGTAGTAGTATAGCACCTAGTATAGTCTTCATGATCGCGTTAAAAAGCATTTTTAAGCAAATTCTGCGCACTTTGAAATGTAAAGTTTGGAATACTTTAATAGAATAGTTTACATGTAGAAGAAGTTCAGAAAAATAAAATTTTTAACCAATACATGTTATAAGTTTAAAAAATTTCCGAAAACTGCTACAAGAACTCACAGGCATCCTAGTCATACTGGTTAATGGTGTAAAACAAAACAGTTAAAACCTAATGAATGGTCGAAGTTTGTCCCGCCGGCGACAGGTCTCTAATACGCATAAATAGATATGGAAAAGGCATAGACATAACAGTTCCAATTATCCCTATATTAGGGATAGATGGAAAAAAATCCAAGTATCCCTACCAGTGGGGATAACTTGGTAGGGATATATGGAACAGGCGATAAATAGTTTGTTTGCAAGTTTTTATTAATACGTTGCTTGCAAACATGCTTATGGCCTTCTTATGATGCGAAGCTACGTTCAGTATACCTATGATTAATGCAACTTCTACACTAGAAGCTTAAAAGCAAGGAAGCCTTTCTAATCTAAAATATACAGAAATGGGTCCGTTGGGAAACAAGAAGGAACATTTTGATCTAATAGGAATTATGAAATGTTTTTTTTTTATGAAACTTACATAATTTATGTGTATGTAAGCTTCACATAAAATACGTACACATTAAGAGTCAAACCATTAACGTGAAATGCAGATGTGTTTATTTAAATAAATATAAAAAAAAATATCATTAATATCATCATTAGAATAAAGATTTTCGATCATATACGTCTATGTTGAAAACCGTTTACATAAAATTTACAAGCAATTAGATTTTCCTTCTACGGCATTAAGAAAATTATAATTTAAAAGAATCGAATCTACACATTTACTTTTTCCAGGTATTTATTTTTCTTTCAGGGTAAAATCTTGCTAGAAGATGTATATTTAGATGATGATACTTTACTTACAATGTTGCTGTCGCCATTGTTCTTTTGTAAGTTTTCGAAAAAAATATGTTTTTAAATTCCGAGTAATGACGAAAACTCCTGAAAATAAAATAAAACTGAACGAAATGAAACCTATAAATCATTTAGATTCAAAATTATCTTAAATTATATTCTTCGTAATGCGTATATGTGTGCAAATATTTACAAAATAAAATCCTTAATGCAAATAAACAATTGCCATAAAACCCACATCACATAAAACCGCAACTAACTGTTGCAATAAATTTAATAGTCCTCAAACTGTTTTGCTGCGGTTTGTTTTTCAACTATTGTTATGAGTGTTGAGTGCCATACACAGGTCAGTTACATTGTGCAATTGATTAAAGCACCGTGTTACGAGGTTGGCCCATTTGAGTACTTGGCACCAGTTACTCACAAAAATGTCAAAGTGCCTTATGAATCACTTTTGGTATTCAATAATGTTGTGCGAGTTTAATTTTCTCATACATCTTTCTAATCTTCTCTGAATTCTTATCTCTTAGTTAACTGCGAAAATTGCTCCAAGTGCAAGCCAAGTCCAAGTTAACAATTCATCCGACACGAGAAAAGAACAGAATGCCTTAAAATTAAACCCAAACATTTGCGCCAAGTCATTACAGGAGACTTTTAGGTCTGTTTTCGTATTTTTTGTAGTAACTGAAAAGACATTTATAAGTTTATCAACTATATTTTATTTATATCATTTGTATTTTAAAAAGGAACCAACAAAGCCTTAACAAAACAGTAACAACGAAAATTGGTTTTGTTTTCCCAATTAACATCCAAATTGTTCTAAGGCACTAAAGTATTCATCTCACTAAGGATAACATTAACCGATTAGTTCAGACAAACATTTGATAAACAAGAACAAGCAAATTAACAAATAATTGGGTTAATGTTTTTGGTAAATTAGCTTATAAATTAGGGATACGGGTTTTGGTTCATCTTCGTCTTGTATTAGGGTCAGTTAGACTGAAACCTTGTGCACTAATTACATTAGGTGTGGGAAAATTAAACTAATTGCCATGCCACAAATTTTGAAATTAATAATTCTTAATTTAAGATCATTGAATTAGTACATAGTTGCCCTAGTTTAATATTTGCACTTTCATTAAGGTGCGGTTTTTAATGACTTAATTATTTAGATTCTTAACTGAATAATATCCTTGCTGTAATTTGAAATAGTTACATTAATAATAACAATTAATAAAAAGTTTTTACAACAAACAATAAACGTAAGAAACCAAAACATCAATGGCTCAAACATAATGTTAAATAAATTCATAGTTTCACTCCCTATACTTGGTTCATTCAACTGCAGAATCATGTAATTATCGTGTCATATTGTTTGTTCTCGATGAAAATCGATTGATTAACCGACTTCAAAAAGGAGGAGCTTCTCAATTCGACTGGTATTTTTTTTTTAATGAAATTTTGCACAATGTTTGCAGTTTGCTCCAACTTGACAGATAGAATAGTTTTTTTATTGCAAATTACTTAACCATAGCAATGCGTGGTCTTGTAGCTAGTATGTACATATATACTTATTTCTTAATTAAACAACTGTGTCGGAAAAATCCTTTATTTTTTAAAAGGAAAAAAACTACATTTAAAAACTTTTGAATATATAAATGTAAACTTTTTTAATGGAACAAACAAAGAACGAAGAAAAAAAAATAATAGTTACTCTAAATGAGCTTCATTTTCTTCGATGTACAAATTTATTATTTTACTAGATGAAAACCCGGCTTGGCTTGGGTGAAATGTGACTCATAAATACTCATAATACACAATCTTTTACAAAATGTAGGTAGATATACGTGTGAATTGGCCTTAACGAACTCAAGATGGCATCCGAGTGGCCAATATGGCGACTGCCATTTGTACCATTAGAATTTAACAAAATACTCGACAAACCGAATTTTGCGGAAATATGTTGTCGACTCGAAATCATAATTTTTTTATGTTTTATTATTCAGGTAAGCTTTCAATCGAGTCTACCGTACCCCTTGACCGAATTATATTCCTTTATTTATGAAATTAATTTCGAGTAACTTTTAATAGCGTCTTCTTCTTCAGGTTTGCAATTCTAAATTTTCATATTTGTTTCATATAAATAACATACCGTTAACCACTTTCTAAAATATTGAAGTTTATGTTTCCGTTTTTATTCTTTCAGAGAATAATGAAGCAGTGAAAAGGTAAATATATGTACAGATAAGTATAAATATAACTATAAACAAAACTAAATGAATCATTAATTATATATTACTTAGTGTAAGAACTGAAATATTGCTGCACATATAATGTCAAATTAAGAGAACCAGAGGTTTTCAGAATAGGAGGCGAACTCGGTTTGAAAACCAGTGTACGATTCTTTAAAACATGCCATTGTACAACCACTTCTTATGATTTATATATCTTTTTTTTTTCGTGTGGAAACCCCCACGGGTCATCACCTCACCATGGCTATCGGTGTCACAAGTGAGACGGAAGTAACCGAGAAATGATTTATACATAAGATACAAATGTTCTTGAGGTTTTTCTTTTGATGTACTTTTAACACATATATAATATATGTTTTATGCTTAGGCATTGCTGACTCATGTATTGTACTTTCTTTTGCAAAAATAAATTATAAATAGTATAATATATATATTATTGTTATAATCATCGCAATATTAACTACGTATATGGATTTATAATCATGGACTCTAATAAAATACGCATTATTTGTATCAGACTGCTCCAAAAGGACGGTTATTAACTGCGAGGGCTGATGTTGAAATAATGGGACACGGTATTTATTGACGTGTATGGCTTTATGATTAATAACAAAAAAACAATTGTAAAAATTTCATGTTCATCATTGTTTGAGAAATTTTCTCACGCATTAGCGCATGTTTGAGAAATTTTGACAACGGTAATGAAACGAAAACATTGAACGGTTTCAACCTATGTCTAAACTAGCATTACTTTCCGATATAAGAGTTGAAAAAGAAGGTTGGAGGTAAGATTTCTACGGTATTATGTAAGTAGGGTTGTTAGTTTCTGCTGTATGTAGGATCATAAAAGCTACACGGCAGGGATGGGAGGTCACCCTTTCCTCAGCTCCTAAGAAGCTCAAGCAACTTTCATGACATCCACACCTAATAATAAAGATGTCACTTGGGAATAGACCCCGTTCCCCTACGTGGACATCAGACTAAGAACCCTATTGTTAGGTCACGGTATTTAGCCGTTTGACTCTAATTCAAACAGATATCTGATTTATCAAATAGGGACCTAAAAATAAAGACCAGGTTTATGATAGTTTTGTAATGTATTTTTACATTGGTGATCTATTAAAGTGGAATATTTGAGTGACTACTAAAACGATCCTAGCGAGTGTACTCCATGATAAAGTAAGTAGATTAGATATATAGATAGGTATACTTTATTGCACATAAAATATTACAAAAGCAGTCAGTGGGATACATATTACAATAAACTGTTACAGTGTTACAATGGACAGTCTTATCACAGGCTGCGATCTCTAACATACAACCCTTAATGGTTCATACTATAAAGGTAATGGGCAGATTGTGGTGCACAACTATACTGAGACTATGGATATTTTACTGTTAAACAATAACATTATTTACGAAATTACGAGTATATAGGACAAAAAATCACATTTAGTGTTTTTTGTATATATATATGACATTTTGTAATTTGAATAAAAAACAAGTCGATACACAGGACAAAAATTTGTGTGATCCAAAATTAGTTGTCCCGAGTCTGGGTGTTATTTGTGTATTGTTTGTGTTTGTTGTTTGAATGTTTGTGAAGCCCCCTGTGACACAGGAATATTCCTAATGCGCTTGTTGTATTTAAAACAAAAATAAAAACAAATGCTGCAGCCTGAGAGGCTTATAAATACATATAAAAATAATATGTAACTATATACATTCATATTAAAACCCATATTTTGATAAAATCATTATCATTTGCCGAGAAGTTCATGGCTTCTAATTTTTTTTTTTTCATTTCATTATATAGAGAAAGATAAGTATATAAAAAAAACTCTGTTACTAAATCAAGTAAAATATAACGTAAGTATCAGAGTTTTGTTTACCTTATATTGGGGTGGCAACACAAATCTGTTTGCACACACTAATGGCTCGAAGTTGCTTACATTGCACGCTAACCAACGGGTTAATCGACCTTTGTTTGTTTTAAGATAACCTTTGACCTGCGTTAATTTTCTGTATGAACCCACAGAGGCAAATTATAAATGTTTTAGAGTGAAAGTTATTGATAACTAGCTGACCCGACAGACGTTGTCCTGTCTTACCAATGAATATTGAATTTGAATCGGTATAATTTGCAGCGTGCATTCTGACAATCGCGCCAACTGTCAAATTACTGACAGTTATGTCAAAAGCGCTACAGCGTACAGAGCGTTACATTAGAAAAGTTAATATGATCGTTAAGTTTTCTTAAATTTTCTAATTTTCCTGGAAACTTTTTTATTGTGTTCTTTCATAAGAACTTTCTCCTGACAATAACAAACACAAAAAAAAATTAGCAAAATCGGTCCAGCCGCGTGGTGCAGTGACCAAGGGAAATAAGGATTCACTTTTATATATATAGATTACATATTTGCTTAGCTAAGAAAAACTATATACTTAAGGCTATAGACATCAGGGCTTAGGATCTTTTAAAAATTTAGAATTTTTAAAGAAGAAAACTATAAAGTGTTTTCTTTTAATTTTGTAGATATCTATTAAATAATATTGTTGTACAACAATTAGTTCCAATAATTTAAAGTTTTGTAGCCGCCTGTCACATCTAACAAGCAGATTATTGTTGAGGAAGTCCGGTTTGCTTTCCCTGTCTATGGCAATTAGTTGAGGTTTATCCTTAGCTGTTGTCATCGTTTCGTCGAATCGAATTTGAGAGGTGGGATTTGAAAAACTAATCTGTTATATCTTAAGATATGAATATTCTAACACGACCCAAATTGCTCTACTCTTTGGGTTTGTCCGATATTCCTATGTCGCCCTATATACAAAAACAAATGACAACTATTACAAATATTATTTACATATTCAACTATAATCACTACAATGTTTATTTTTTTGTTACTGAAGCGGTCACTTTGATGATAATGTGGTGACTTCAAGATACAACTAATACATACTTCAACGTCATCAACTAATTGCACGCTAAACTATAACTACTGAATGTTCTGACCTTGAGTAGAATATCTATAAGTCGAGCAAACATATACATACGTGTACATCTATAAACATAAATATGCATACGTGTACATTTAGACGTGTATAAATATACATATCCGTACGTATATGTATTATATGTAAATTTGGTCCGACAGCGTTATGTTCAATTAGGACTATTTCATGTAGTAGATTATTCTTATGTGATTATGTTGGCGTGCGCTGGTCAAGTTTATTAAAGAAATAAAGATGTATAATATTGATACAGTCACTTTAAAATTGTGTTTTTAGAAACAATTAGATCTCACAACTTTTTGTGGTAGAAAAACTGCATTATGGGATATTTTTTACATGTTATGTTTTTAATAGGAAATGCAATTTTCCAAGATGTAGCGTATAGCCGCTGTCCGCCATGCATAATCCCCTAGCTTGGTTTGTAAATTCCTGTTAAAGGGACATCACACAGCTTTCCTCAACAATAAATAACCAAAGGACCTGCCTGTTTGAAAAGGAGTCACCAGACTTAATAGGGTTTGATGACTGCATTCCTTCCCTTTTGGCAAATGTAAAATTCAATAGCTTATTGCAATGCATTCCCTGCCGACCTAGCAAAGGCTGCTCTAAAAAAAACTTATCACGTGTATGTAGCCTTGCAAGTTAGTTTACCGTATAATTATATACTATTTGTAGGAGATAAATTTTTCGGCACGTTTGGACCGGCTCGATGGAAGTGATACACAGCCTTACAGAAAACTGGCAGTGAAGCAATGCTTCTCGTTGTGTTTAGCCGAGTGAGTGATGTTACCAGAGGCCCTAACCCTTCCCTTCCCTTCGTCTCCCCCTCTCCCTCTCCTCTACGACCTACTTCCACCTTAAAGGCTGACAACGCACTTGCGACTCTTTGAGTAGCAGGTGCCCATGGGCCGCGGTAGTTACTTACCATCAGATGATCTGTCTGCTCGTTTGACCCCCTATCACATAAAATATACATATATATATATATATATATATATATATATATATATATATATATATATATATATATAGATATCTCACTGTTTATTTTAAAATCTTTGAATAACCATTTTAAGAAGAACTTTGGTGATAGATTGAATGATGACTGAAACAGTGTCTGAACGGTGGACAAAGAAGCAATAGGAATTTCCGTTCTGGTTCAAAGTTGACCTCCAGGAGAGTTACATCCTTATAATCCCACTGTTAAAGGATTTTAAGTGAGCGTTTCTCACGGATTATATACTGAATTGGACAAGAACGATACCACTGAAATAAAATTGTCCGTTAGAAACTTGATTAAAGAAGCTTTGCGCAGATGTTCCTGATAATGTTATATTAGGAATGAAAATTTTCGAGGTCTGTTACACAAAATCAAGGTTATGTTAAAAGGAAAAAGTATTTTAATCTAAGACAGCTGTTCTATTTTCCACTTTTAGAAGCCACATTATTGAATTATTGGAACGACTTTATCACCGTTTTTACTTGACAAAGAGACATTTGTTTATGCTGTTTTGGCACTATTTAAATATACGATATAAATATATAAATATAATATATATATATATATATATATAATTATATATAAATATAATATAAATATAATTATAAATATCTATAATTTATATTACACGATAGAAGAAAATACTACATGTTTTTTTGTAAATTATAGATATTTACAAAAAAAAACTTAATTTTTTATTGTTATTTCGCCTCGCTCGACCTTCGCAGAGGCAACAGCTTTGTCAACACTGGGTGCAATAAACGACTATATTTCAGGGATTGCTTGCAACTACAGCAGCAATCATTAAAAAAGACCTGCGTTACGGCAGGAACAGGAAAGATTTTATAATAAGCTCTCCTCTTAGAAAGCAGTATTGCACTACACTGGCTCTCACAACACATTTAAGAGTGTTGCACAGATAACTGCCACGTAAAAAATTAAAGATGACTGACGGGTAAAAGGAGTCTATTTTGACCCATTGTTACAGACAATGGTGGTTAAAAAGCACAGTGCTATGTTACCGTTTACTACTGTGGGCGCGAAAACTCCATGGGAAGACGGATAGGGTTTGCAATGTATAAAGAAGCATAAAAAGAAGATTAAAGAGCAATCAAACTTACAAGGAATTCGACGTCAAGATACAAAAGCTAAGAAACCATCATATCATTTCCACGACTAACTCCAAATGAAACCGCTATCACGTTGTTTGTGCGCGTTGAACTCCGAAACTAATGAACCGATTTTAATGAAATTTTGTAGTGTGCAGTTTTGTCCAATTTGAGTGATAGGACAGTTTTATTATTTTTATTGCAAATTACCTAACCACAATAACAAAGTGGTAAGTGGTAACCGAGTAAGTTGGCACATTACAAGGTTAAGTAATTCTAGCCAGGTCAGTCTTAAGATGGGTGACCATTCTTAACACATCGAGACCCCTCCGTGCCTTGGAGAGCATGTTAAGCTGTCGGTCCCGATTGCCATTCGAACATATGTGGCATTAATTACGGGTAGTTTGAGCCCTACTACAGAACTTTGATATTTCCTAGTACTTGGATTGTGGAGGTCTGATGGCAGTGGCTTCACGTAAAATATCGAATTTCGGCCGTAGCGTAGTTAGACTGAAATCCGATCTTAACTTGGTTGGGAAAAGGCGCGGAGGATGATGATGACCTAGCCACAACAACGCGTGGCCGGGTAGCTAGTAATACTATAAATGTGTAAGGAGTTTACAAATGTTCTATAAGTACCAATCTACTTCTTTATCTCCGTATCCATGACCCCTCAAAGTTATCTAAATATAGTAACACCGGCTGACAAGGGTCCATTAAGTTAGACGATTAAGTTTAGCTTTGAACAACTCGAACAATCATTTTGAATAGGGTTGCGTCGCTTACTGAATTATTATTAGAATATAAAATTAAGGATCAAAGACGATTTATATACAGGTTGTATTTGAAAATAGAACACTCACTCAAATCACTGAAAGACCCAAATAAAAAAAAAACATACTTAGTTACATGTTTTTATTAAATATATGTACATATATGTATATATTTTACATAGAAATACCGAGACCAATATAAATACTCATATCATGCATAAATATATTTGCACTAAGCGGGTATCCAGCCCGTGACTTCAGACGACTGTCACAGAGTTGCAGTGGAATGCACAGCCGCTGCGCAAGAAATATCGTGAAATAAATTTTGAATAAAGGTTGTCGCTATTGAGAACTATAGGCGTTATAAATTTTCACCTTAATTACAATTGATTTTACCATATGAATTACGCACACAATAAGTACTTTATTGAACTAATTATATTTTTAAAGATTAATTAATAAGAAGTTGACAAAACTCAATGTTTAGATTAGCGTCCTCTAGTGAATATATATATGTACTATTAGCGTGACATTAACGAGTTCAGTGCTTTTTCCCCATAGCAAAAGTGCACAAACGTGGCTAAAGAAGTTTTCACTTAAAAAATAATTATCAAAATGGGACTACCCTGTAAAAAGTTATGCGTAAAACATAAACAATAAAAAAAAAACAAATATAGGGGTTAACTTGAAAACCTCCTCCGTTTTTTCATCGGATAAAAAACATAACAATGGAATAGTTCACAAATAAACTTTTTTTCTGATATTTTCAAAGGAGTATACGAGTAATATAATTTCAGCTGTAATTTACGCGTAACATTAACCATGACCTACTAACTGCATTAAGCGACTACGGACCATGGTAATGAGAGTAATATAATCCTAAACCCTTCAATGCGGCAGTGAGTATAACAGGCAGGAATTCCTCAGGGAACGTCTGATGGTAACATGACAATGAAATGAAGTACGCTTAAAATGCCAGCGCTTAAAACATATGAACATACCGTAGATATTATGGGATTTAAACGTACATTAGTTAAATAATCTTATGAGGGAATGAATTTATAAATGACTTCATATTTCTATATGTTGCAATATATATATATTTTTGTTAATAGTCGTAGGTTTACCAAATTAATTAATTATCGTCGTAAAAATAATTATGAATTATCGTGGGAGAGCCATGCTTCGGCACGTATTGGCCGGCTCGATCGGAGTACCGCGGCCTCACAGAAAACTAGCAGTGAAGCAATGCTTGCACTACTTTCCGCCGAGTGAATGAGGTGAGTGAGGTTACCGGAGGCCCTAACCTTTCCCCCCCTCACCCCCCTTTCCACCCTTCCCCTACTCCCGCCTTAAAGGCCGGCAACGTACTTGTGACTCTTGAGTTGCAGGTGCCCATGGGCGGCGATAGTCATTTATCATCAGGTGAAACGTCTGCTCGTTTGCCCCTTATACCATAAAAAAAAAATCTCAGCTCGACGTATAAGTATGTTTGTATCTTATTAGTTTTAACGAGCAATTCTTGTATGTATGTATTTATTTATTTATAAATGTATTTATATTTTGGGTATCTCGGAAACGGCTCCAACGATTTTAATAAAATTTTGTACACAGATGCAGATTAGCTTTTCAAGTTCAACAACATCTTATTCGTATTTCCTATAAAAACGCAATTTTACAAAAAAAAAAAGCTAAAGGGCGAAGGCCGGTCTCCCAGCTACTGTATATATGTACCGGAATCTTTTGACATTAATTTAGACAACTTAAAGGCTAAACTGACATCAAAATTTGCAATAGGTCAGGAGCCGATGACGTATTATCATCGGCTCATGACACAATATCATGACAGACACACGATCATCAGAATAAAAAAATTACCACTTTTCGATTCGTTTTTAAAGCATGTTTTTTAGTATGTTATAGTTAACATATGTAATAATACATAATCCTTCTCTAATATAATATCTAATATAATAAAATGTACATTATTTACACTCCAAAGTTTAAAATATTGTCATTGACTGCACGGATGGCGCAATGGTTTAAGTGGTCACCTCGCCACTACGCCGCATCGAGTGTTGTGGGTTCGAATCCCACACAGGACAAAAATTTGTGTGATCGACAAATAGTTGTCCCGAGTCTGGGTGTTCTTTGTGTTTGTTGTTTGAATGTTTGTAAAGCCCCCCGCGACACAGGATTATTCCTAATGCGGGAGTTGTCTTTTAAAAAAAAATATATATATATATATATACATTATCTAAATAATTACTTCACGGTTAATTATTCCAAGCTTAACTCTGAGTGAAATTCTTCTCTGCATACTAAAAGAGGGTCACTTGTTCGGATCGTCCTGTCACTCAATTTTAAACGGCTCGTCCGTCGTACTCCCTTAATTGAATGTAGGGTTGCAGGATGTTCTTGAAAATAGTTTTTTTCCAAGGGTCTGGGAAAGTACGTGGTTAAAATGCTAATGGATTTTGTTGACATGTTTTTGATGAGGTACGGAAAGAATATTGCGTTTTCTGTAAGAATCCCCATATGGACAAATTACAAGGCGTCAGTGAAGCTTGTTGCTGAAATCGGTTTAACAGCTTTAGTTTCTCTTAGTATTACTACATTTAAGTAAATTATGTGAGTTGTCTATTGCAATGTAGAGTTTTTCTTTGCTTATTGGAAAAACTAACTGTTTTAACTAATATGTGATTTTTTTTTTAATGATTAAACCTGATTAAAGATTTGTTCCTTTTGTATTTAAATAAAAATATCTTGACACATCTCACACACTGCAGTCTGATCCCAAGCTGGGCTAACTAGCCTGTACTATGGTAATCAGACTGCCGATAGACATACTTAAATATCAAAATCAAAATAATTTATTTCAATTAAACCACTATGGGTATTTTTGAATTGTCAGGAGTAGTAGTCAGTCAGTCAGACTAAGTCAGTCGTGAAGCTAGTTGCCTGTTCCAGTGGAGAAGACATGTTTTTTACAAATCTCTGGTTACATTGCTTATATGCGCAAGTTAAATGTGAGGACAATGTAAATATTTCTACATACATACTCGTACATATCATAGCTTAATTACATCCAGACGCAGAACAAATGATCATGCTTATCACACAATTATTTGTCTTGGGTGGGAATCGAACCCACGACCTCTGGCTCAGTATTCAGGATCACTAACTACTAAACCAAAATTAAGATTAGTTATAATAATAAATTAGTTATAGCTTTTGCATACGGCTTGAAATATTCTGTTCTTTTATTGATAAACTGGAATAGGCGCTTGTCTTCCATATCACTTGATGGCAAGTGACGATGAAGTCAAAGATGGAACACAGAATTTGATGCTACCTTTATTTTTATTTATTTTTTTTGTTTTTTTTTCTTATATCATAGCACAAATTGAGGCATAGAGTATTGAGACTAGGGATCACGTTAAATGTATCCTCAAATCTAGACATTGAATTATATTTTACTAACGGCAAATTCTGTTGTACAAAACATTACTTAAGTTCGGGTACGAAAAGGATTAAATATTAACCATAAATTAATATTGACATTATTAATACGTAGAAATATGTAGCTTCGTGTTTCTTTAGGCTAATCCGTTTAAAATTTAATCGTAAATATGTAATAAGGTGTAATACTAATAATATTATGATGAAATTTGGTCAAAAAATGTATTTTAATATTTTGAAGGTAAAAGCTTTGTCAGACTGATTTGTAACATTTTTATTATATTAGATGACCTATTTATCGAGGATGGTTAAATTCAAAATAACAACACGCTACGACCCATAGCCCACAAGGCAGTGACCAAAAACGCGGAAAAAAAACTAGTGAGCATGGTTTGTTTGGTATTTAGCCTTTTTTTTTTCTATTTGAAAAGTTTTTATTAAAACAAAAAGAAAAATTGGAAAGGAGTTTCAAAAAATCTGAAAACTATACTAAACCGACTTTTTCTGTGATTATTTCGTAGTATACTTACATATATTTGGACTTAAATTTGTCTTATCAGATGAATGATATTCTTGATCAAAATTTGTGACGGATGTTAATGTTTCATATGTAAACGCATAAACTTCGCGTTCAAGAACGAATCTTTTTAAAATATGTCAGACACCTTAGCACTGTAATATTTTAATAACTTGATTCCTTACCTCAGACAAAAAACTAGTACTGGCAGATACTTATGTAAAAAAAGAGTTGAAATGTTGTAATAAAAGGTTTGCTGCAAACTAAATTGCATTACCTACTGGAATAGATTTTCTCAACTTCATTTTGTTTAATAAAGCCTTAAGTCATTTTAAGTTGACCTATTTACATAACTGCAAATTCCAAGAACTAAAAACAACAGAGGCTTGTACACTGAAAACAAAATAAAGGTATACATTATGAATTCTTTTCCACATTTTTGTGTACATGACGCCGTGCGGCAATATGGAGATTTTAAAATTGAAATTTATATTCCTTTAGGAGCAGTTAAAATTGTGGCGGTGTGGTTGTGTGCCGGTAATTTCGCTAGGTGTACGTGTTACTGTGCCGCAATACAGTTATAAAAATTATAAAATTTCTAGAAATGTCTTTTCTAGTAAGCAATTACGTTAATTTCTTCGCTGAAAAGCGTGTCTTTCTGTAAAATAACAGTGCTTCAAAGGTGGAAAAAAAAACATTATAATGAGTAGCCAAATAGGTATGTTTTGACAATACAAGTCAAAATGGAATAATAAAACCTGTGCCTGATGAAGCTTTTTCATCATTATAATCTCAGACATCGGAGATCCACCACTAAACATAAATCATATCAAAGAGTTGATGTATTATAATTATATGTTAAATGACTAATTTTTGAATTAAATGAATAATAATTAAAATGGGAAAATTCGGAGTATTTTGAAAGGAAAGAGTAGATAACAGTGGAAAGCAATGGAAGGGTATTGCTTATACGGGTGAATTAGGAAGTGCAAGTGCGAGCTGGCCAGGGTCACACGTCTGTTAGTCGAATTGGCTGTTGCCGGGAAGTCCAAGCTTTATAACCAAACAATCTCCCAATTTTCCCATTTAATTCCCAAGTGTCTGGTTGAGGGCAATAGGCTTGCCCCACATAATGTAAGTGGGACTAAATTGTAGTCTGCCTACCTCTTCAGAGATACAGGCGTAAGTATGTATTTATCCAAAAAATATTCAAGCAACAACCTCGGTGAAATAAGTGGTAGTAATTGTTCATTAGATAAAACATAGGCTACACCACTTTATTTATTTAAAACTTTATGCACATAAAGTACAGAGGCGGCAACTTTCGGGTGATGCAGAGAGAACAGGAAGTAGGTGCAATAAAAATATTATAATTTATTAAATATGAAAACTAAATATCAGACAAAAACATCATAAACATACATAAAAATGTGTACACACACATAATATATACAAATAGGTAAACACATACATACATATAAAGACATATAACAATTTAGATGAAAAACTATGTGTTGTGTAAAACTTTTGCATAAGGATTGACGAAATTGAACGGTTAGGGTTAAATACAGTAATATCATGTTTCATTATTTAACTTCCACCTTCTCAGTTTCTCTGTTCGCATTACAGTACACATTTTCTGCTTTATTTGTACTGAATCGCTTATGAAACATTTACGTGTTAAAAATATTTTTCGAGCTCACACTTTCAAGTATTAAAACAGAAAATTGTATCCAAACCATAGAAGGGCGGTGCGAGAAAACTGTGCTATCGGCTGTAGAACTATAGTTCTTAGACGTATTTTACAGCATATGGTTAATTACGCTGTCATTGCACTCATTCTTTCTTTATATTTTTTAAGGTTGGCAGAAGGTATCACGGCACCTGGATTACACCCCGATGCTCTTGCGATGGTTGTATTAACTCCACTTCCTATAAAAAGTAACAATTGGACTTGAAATTCGGAAACAGCAATATGAGGACGAACTATGAACCATCAATTAAGTAGGCAAGAAGTTCAGGTAATATGCCTTGGACTGATAGCAATCTATTCTCTTATCTGTCCTAGGAATATCTATGTAATGTATGTATCAACAAAAAAATTATGTGTGTTTGCCTATGTTCAAGAACCCATAATATTAATGTATGTAATATGTACTAGAATATTATTAGTATCAGACAAATTTAGAGGCATAATTATTATAATTATAAGTCAAATACTCTGATACTGATATCGAAATCTGTGTTTAGAATGAAACTTACAAAAAAGGTCAGTATTATCTAGGGGTCCATGAATATTAAGAATTGTACAGAACCTGCACATTTTTAAACTCGCGTCAAGCTGATTTCCGCACTGGTGTCCACCAGTGCGGAAATCAGCTTTACGTCACTGAGATAAAGCTCTCTTTCGCACTTTACAATAAATTACTTTGGTATAAATAATATTTATGTGCATTTTTAAATAATTAATGATTAAACGAACTTACCTGTACGTGAAGTTCGATCATAATTATATGAAGGCTTCGTCCGAAGAGATTAGCATATATATACTTGTAGTAACGCGTAGCGTTCACCACTCTCGCACTTTATTGAGGCATAGTAAAAAGAGGGTGGAAAGAAAAGGAGGATTTCACTCTTTGTTGGTCCGTGCCTCAGTCTGCCTGTTCATTTAGTTCAGGAAGTTAAAAATATTTCAAGATGGGTACATAACAACGAGACATAAATATGGGAGGGAGGGATGCTAATCTCTTCGGACGAAGCCTGGTTTTTTTTTAAATACCTCCAACGACAAGGATTTGTTGGGGTTCTCAAAATAATCTAACATTATCGAGATATCCCATGTGTCATATTTTGGTTGAGAGGGCCGTGAGCGAAAAATGCACTTACTTAAATAGTCTGTTCAAATTTTCGTTTAACCAATGTTTTCCCCTACTATTAGAGGCAATGTCGTTTGACAGGAATTAAACGTCCCGTAATGCGCTATCGTCATATAGTATGAAGAAAATCAATAATTACTGGTATGGTGGCAATATAAAAATCTATTTGGTGTTCTAGACAATGTTAATAGCATATTCTAATATAAACATATTGTTTCACTGTGTTTTCGAAAAGATTAAAATATAAAAATTTTATTTTATATAATGCAAATGATGGGTTCTCTTTTACTTAGTGCAGACCGGATAATATTGCTGCCATCGGGTAATTTCAAAGAACAATCAAATTAATTGTATGATTAATAACCGAACAAACACGATTTCTCGTGCACATTCAAATTATATATTGGAGAATTGTCGAAAAAAGGAGGGAAGGCATAAAAAATAAAAGGAGTTCCAATTAACAGTAAATGCATTAATAGCATATTATGCGCCAGGATGCCAAGATGTTTTGTTAATCTTCTTACAAAAAGATCTAAAATGCTTTTATAATATTCTGAAACCACTCTTTCGATAATTCCCATTCTATGTCTGGATGTATGAGCCTCAATTTAGCTTCTGCCTCTTTATTTTCAGCTGAAGGTATTTATGAGGCGAAAACATGTATGTTAGATGGTTTACATGAATGGAATAAATTTTTTGGAACCATTGTTAATTGCGGACACTATATACCTGTTGGTCTAATTGTTGGTAAATAAGACTACCGGGCCAAAGGTCGCGGGTCCGATTCCCAACCAGGACAAACAATTCTGCGATGAGCACGATCATTCGCTCTGTGTCTGGGTGCAATTAATCTACAATATGTAGTAATGTACATATAATAATATATAAGTGTCCTTATCAGCAGTTCGGCTACCATAGTGCAGGCTCCGCCCAGGCTGGGACCAGGCGGCCATGCGTGAGACGTCTCAAATTATTATTATTTGCGTTGAATGTGAGAGACAGCAGTTGATATCATTATGTATATAAACGGAATTAACGATTTACGATAATGTATAAGTTTTAATTTTTATCTGGACTCCACAAACCACAGCTCTCTTTTCACCTCGTATAGCACACCATCCCAAATTTGAGGCATCAGAGAATATCTCTCAGGTTATAGCTGTCTAGGGCAATTTGTTTCGAATACTGGTTTATCGATTTTTCCCACCATGATAAATCTGTATTGTATGTATTCTTAATTTTTTTTATGATATAATAATTTGAAATAAAATATAAGGCGGTCTAAAAATGTTTAAAATTGAAATGTTTAGTGTCAATGAACTGTTTTAAGGTTTTTTTTTTGTGTTTGACACCTTAAAAAAACTAGACAAAAATTGCTCTTCACAAGGTGCACCTACACGCTCAAATTGCACCAGCAGATAAAAGTTTATGGAAAATAACGTCAGTAAAATTTTTCTAAACTTGAATAAACTTCAGATGGTGATAGACGCGCTTGAGAAAGCGATTTTATATCTCATAAGGCAAGACAGTCCTACATGATCTTGTGTAATCAACGACCAAACTTATTAATAATTATCAAGACCAAAATAATTATCAAGTCTACCAGCGTACTGTACCGGACTAGTTAACGACGAGTGTTAGAGTGGCGTTGACTCTGCAACGATCTGAACGGACCGCCCGTCCATGCCGACTTCTCGTTGTCGTAGTCCTTGTCATGTCCCTCGAAGCTGCTGCTGCCGCCATCGCTTGTATGCGCTTGTATGCAGATTGCACCGCCAGTTTTTTGACGTGGAAGCAGTGTCTCTTAGAGACATTAGGTGGTGGATTATTTTGCTGTCTTTAGCGTGTCAGCAAGGTTATTTCTAAAAAGGCAGGTGTCTATTTTTGTATTCTGAAGAGAATCTTTCATTTCATTTTTGATTGTCGAAATGACGCCATTCCGTCGAGTACTATTACTATTTTAATGCAAGCAATCAATCGCGCCGCATCCATGAGGAGACGCAAAAAATTTGCATTTTTAAGCTTGAAGGATAAGAATAGTGTAATCGCTTGGTCACAGATAACATAATACTATACTAGTAGCTTGGTTAAGACTTGACATGTTACCTGCTACTTTATTTCAATAGTTCTGTCTCTCTTACTAAAGGTATTGCATAAAGTATCTTTAAACTCCGAATTCGAAACTAGTGGACCGTTCAATTTGCAGTTATTAGGTACCAGATGAATCAGTCAGATTTTTACGACAATATTATAGATAATAAACTAGATCGTTTTATATGTCTTTCCCATACGTATTACTATTAGTCGGATCCGTTCCCATAATTTCCAGAATATCTGAATTGAGATCTGGCATGTATTTTCAATCCATAATGGTTTTGCCATCAACTAGGTCAACAATCTAGGATCGACGTGAATCGAGTTAAGAAACAGACCTTTGTACTGTCCACAGAACTCAAAGAATATTGCTTGATCAAGAATGATCGTAAAAAGTGAAGAGATAACCCTGGTAGTTATCCACAACACTATAGGTGGTAAGAAATAGCCCCAGAAACTGTCCACAATACCGTTTTGCAATATTCGTTTTAGATATGAATAATATTCTTTTGAATAATTTCATAAAGCATAATTTATAATTATATAAACCCTGAATGATTGTCAAAAGTGAAGAGATAACCCTGGTAGTTATCCACAACACTATATGTGGTAAGAAACAGCCCCAAAAACTGTCCACAATACGGTTTTGCGATATTCATTTTAGATATGAAAAATATTCTTTTGATACATTTCATACAACAGAACTTTTAGTTATATAGATCATGAATGATCGTCAAAAGTGAAGAGATAACCCTGGTAGTTATCTACAACACAATTTATGTGGTAAGAAACAGCCCAAAAACTGTCGATAATACAGTTTTGCAATATTCGTTTTCAATTTAAAAATATTCTTTTAAATATAAAATAGAATTTATATGTAACGACGGTAAAAAGATATAAAATTATTTTGGATTCGATCAAATAAGTCATTGCAAATGTGACGCTGACTGTCCTTCAGATATGAGGTTACGTACGACGCACGTAATTAAAAAACTAACGTGATTTACTACTCACCCTGTGTAGATAAACTCGACACAACTCGCACTCCACGACGACGACGTTGACTGTTGTAATTTATCTTCAATAGGGAATATAATATAATTTTCCCTTGAATCTTTATTGTCCACATATTATGCCTAAACAATTATTTTCTTATTTACTTCTTCTTTAATTACAAAAAATATTAATTAAAATATGCAAAATAAGGGAGCGAAATTCAACTTTTGCAAAACGCTTCACTATTGGTCGAAACAAAACATGACGTCAAATTCCCCGTCCTGTCATTTATCGGCGCCTATATTCGTAGTGTTACGGAGAAAGATAGGTGTTCCTGTGTTTTTTGCCCTTAGTTAGTGCAATTTAAGCATTCTAGTGATATTAGGAATCATCTAGGACGATGACTGAATGTAGTTTTGTCAAAGCACAATCGGAAAATCTACCAAAAATAGATGCATTGATGATGACTATATATCTTGCATCAAATCCAGATTTTACGTCTGCCTAGTTCAAAGGAGTGAAAGCCGCAAGGTAATTATTATAATACTTGTTATATTATAATCTAAAGGATAGGTAAGATATGTATAGTTAGTTATATTCATGAAGTTTGATTGGACTTTTGTTACCTAGTTTAACTAGACAAGCAAGTTGCCTTTTGCATGATATTTAAAACAAACATAAATTAGTGCGGACTAATTCACTCTATACTAGCAATTAAATTGTAATATGCTTACATTAAAGTGATCTTCACAACATTATAAACACGATAATGAAGATACTTCATCTCTTCTCATTAATTTACACCATTGTTTTCGTATTTTACATTATTATTTGTACAGGAAAAAATACTGTATTGGGTGTACTTCTTGTAGTGTTTTTACACTTAGGGACAAGGCAATACCTATAAAATGTTTTTTTTAACTTTATCCATCATCTATTAATTACAATAAATAGTAATAACAACTGAAAATCGGTATAAAATTACTGTAACACTTCAAGTAAGTATACTAAGTTTATGAAACAAACACTGAGCGGGGTGGGGTATCTGACGTCATCCAAGGCCCGCGAAATATGGCGGCGTTCAAACAGATCAAATTTTATCGATGTTTTCAATGTTATTTTAAAAATGAATTTGAACATTGCCAAGGTTACTTATATTTTTTTATTAGAGTAGAATGATGGAACAAATCAATAAAAGATAAAAAAAAAACATACATATTCCCTATTTTCCTCAATTTGTAAAATTTTTCATAATCCTTATCCATATTAGATTTAGGAATTTTTCGTAACTTTAATATTTATACAATTAATTTAAACTACAAATTTATTCACGAAAAATAAAAAGCGTGCGGAGTGGCTGAGCACTAAAACGCGAATGAACAGGCAGACTGAGCCACGGACCAACAAAGAGTGAAAACCTGCTTTTTCTTTCTACCCTCTTTTTACTATGGCTCAATAAAAAGCGAGAGTGGTGAACGCTACGCGTTACTACAAGTATATATATGCTAATCTCAGAGGACGAAGCCGAGTATAATGAGACAATTTTTGCCATAGTTCTTTAGGATGATAATTTTGACAGCTCACGGTAAGGATGAGGGTAGTGTATAATCGTTATTAAACCTATTCGATTTTTCACTGCTGCCGGCACTCCCGGAGTGCAACCCGTTTTTGTTTCTCTATTATGTGCAGAGTGTCCTTTTTATTACAGTTTTATGATGCAAATAGAAACTTTTTAACAAAAAATTCAACCGACGAAAGAAGAAAAGAATTGGAAAGCAAAAAATATATTTGTTAGCCTAACTAACACTTATTTGAAAACCTAAATAATTATGAGAGAGAGACGAATTATGAAACAAGCAAATTAATTAATACGTAAAATGAAGTTATGGCAGAGACGACGCGACGCGTCTATTTGCCAAAGTGTTTTCGAATTTAATTTTTTATTTTTGGATTTTGGTGTCGACTCAAAATTATTTAGTTATTTACATTAGTGTAGTGCGGTTTTATAATTAATAATAGAATTAAAAGAGAATAAATAAAATTAAAACTCCTGAATAGCTCCAAGCGATACACATGTTTATACAACTAATGCAAGCTCAAAAAGCATTAGTCAAAACAGTCGTTAAACATGTTGTACTTTACAGCGAACATTACAGTGTCATTAGACACAATCGCAACGCCAAGTCACGTGCGTTATGTTGCTTGTGTATTGCCGGTTTTTTTTCTTGCAACCCTAATATTGCAGCCATAAAAACGGCGATTAAGTACCAGTTCTAGGCAAGCCTGAAAGGCGCAAATCACGATAAAGGTAATTTAGGTCGTTCCACTTTTCCAACTCAATGACTTGTCACCTTTAGAAGTATTGGACACAAAAGTTCAGGTTTTAACAAAAAAAAAATCCATAACACGACAGCCAAAAGTCGAGTTTCTTAAAGCCTCTTATGCAATAAAAAAAAATTGTAACATACATCATTATACTACATGGACTCCAGCATCCAGTGTAATTGCTTTTATCTTATAAGTTTTATTTACGAGTCTTATTATACTTTTAGGTATATGGCTTTGGTCTCTGGTTCTCTGTTTTTGGCGACTAATGTAGGTCATAGCCTTGTGTTTACTTTTGGATGGGGAGCAAGATTTGAGCTCCTTCACGATACTAAAGAAGTTCTTACGATCATCACGAAATCTGATATTAAAAGTGCCGGTGCATTCAACAACTTTCTTTGATAAATCATTTATGGTTCTATCCGTTGGTTTGTGGAATGCACTACCGGTACAAATTCGGCAAGCTGAAACCCTTACAGCGCTTAAAAATTTGGTCAAGCAACATCTGTCACTGTAATACTATTTTTCTATTTTTTACCATAACTAAGATCTAAATTGCTATCTCTATAATACTATAATTATTATCTTCACTAAATAACTGAATATGTTTATGAATGGTTATATGTTTGTATGTATTTGTCTATATCTCGAATAGTACGCCTAACTACTATAAAATAATTTTGATATTATCTCCATCCAAAGGTTGTCTGGTAGAGATCGCTTTTAGCGATAAGACCACCCATTGTATTCTGGTTTGTAAGATAATAATTTTTCAACTATATTTTATTGATGGTGGGCAATAAAGATTATTCTATATCATCGTCTATGCTCCAAGAATACCGAAGTCGTTAGGAATGACGAACAGATTAAGCTGGTTACTTTTACATAATTGCAAAATCAACACTACCAGCAAATGATCTGATTTGGGATACGACCTGTTTTAGTCGATTAGTAAAGACTAATCGACTGAACACTGCCACAAGATCATGAACAAGTGATAATATCAAAGGATATTATCACTTGTTAATGATCTTGTGGCATATGACCACTAAGAATAATTATTTAAATTCAAGTATTTATCATATAAATCGCTAGTTTATCAGCCCTACATTAAAACAACGAAGCGGGCGCGCGGATCGAATGAGAAACGCTCTCATTACCACGGGCTACATCTATCGAATTTGTACACAACGTGGTTTCTCTTGACGCCCCGCAGCTATTGTAATCTGTAACTGTATCAATGTGGATAACAATTTAACGGTATACAATATCTTCATTTGACGTGACTCCTCTTTTTATCACACTTAAATATAAAATTTATTCAATTAAATAAGTTTGAATTGCAGTTTAAGAAAATCTACTGTCTGCGTCTGCTAGTCCTGATGACAGGAATATTAAAACTTAGAAGTACTTTATAATAATAATACTCAGCTATTTCGTAGTTACAAATAAAATCCAAATATAGGAGAACACCTACCAGTCCAACAAACCCTTACACAAGGTGCAAATAAAATCTAGGCATATTATAGCATCTGGAAACCTAAAGAAATTTGATGATGTTTTAAATAGCAGGTTGACTTTACTTAATAGGATGTAAATAAATTCTACACAGATTTCTTTTCGGTAGTGCACAACGAATTTGATAATCTCTTTTCAAAGAAAACTAATGATGTATACCCTAAATTTGTTTTTAGTGATTGGGCAACCAAAGGTATTAATTAGGAAAAGTAAAGATAAGCTATACAAACAAAAAAAAAAAAACTTACCTTAGACCTTACGTTAAGAGACAATCTTTCTTAAAAAGTCTATTAAATAGCTAAATTTAATTTCATTAGTAATAAAATAAAACTGTCCGAAAATAAGATAAAAAACTTTCTGGAAAATAATATATAACGAAACCGGTAGGAATAAAATACCTAATAACAATTATGTACTGCAAGCAGGGCGTGGTACCTTAAGCTCGGACAAGGACGTAGCTCAGGAATTACAACGGCAACTTTAAAGTCCTCTTCTGCTCATTCTATCACTCTTAGAAAAACTGTTAGTACACTGCAACTGCTAGTTTTTAGTTTCAAGCATATAACTCCTACAGTAGTATTAAAAGCTTTTAAGGATATAAAGATAAAATTAACTGCAGATCTGTTAGGAACGTCAGTCAAAACTTGCAGATCTATCATTGAAACTTCCGCTCTTTACCTAGCGTTAATTTTTAATCTGTGTGTAGTTCAAGGAGAATTTCCTGATCTCATTAAACATAGTAAAATCATTCCACTTTTTAAATCCGGGGATATTAAAGATACAACTAATTATTATAGGCCTGTTTCAGTCCTACCGGTATTTAGCAAGGTTTTCGAAAAGATCATGCTCAATTAAATGCTACTGCATCTTAATTTAAACAACATCCTACATGATCAACAATACGATTTCACAAAGGGATGTTGTATTGTACTGACGCCGGTGTTACTTTGGTACAGCATATTTTTGCCGCCTGGGAGGTAGCTAAGAATGCTCTCGGTATCTATTGCGACCTCTTAAAAGCATGTCCCTGCGTAAATCATGAAACGTTGCTTCTAAAACTTGAGCGTTACGGACTTTGTAAACAAACAAAATGGGCATCCCGCAGGGATCAATACTGGGCCCGTTTCTCTTTCTCGACTAGATTAATGATCTTCCTATTCTAGATCTATTTACTAGAAAGTAAACCGAAAATATTATTATTTGCTCATCACACATCGTTAGTTTTTAAAGTAGATAGATGAGCCAATAGCATTGACAATGTAAATAATATATTATTATTCATCGAGTACATGATTGGCTTACTGCCAACAATTTAGTGCTAAATGGGAAAAAAACCAAATATATAAGATGCTCTCTGCCTAAAGTTAAACATGTGAATAGGACATTGTATTAAATGAGCAGGTTCTCCTCTTGTTTTTTATCTTTTTGAAATTTGAATATTTTGAATTGTCGGAGTAGACTCCTGACTCAAAAATACCTACAATGGGTTTACGTGAAATAAATAATTTTGATTTTATAAATATATTATAGAACGGTTTAAAACAAGAAGATTTCACATGATACAGTATCTCCAACAAAATAACATCTAATCTGAAATAATAAAAGATAGCCGGTGAAGTTCTTTTACATTTCTAGACTATTCATTTTCCGTTGACTTCCCACTAATTTAACCGACATTAGTGTGAAATCTTATGTTAGCCCTTGACTATTAACAAAGCTCAGAGCCAACATATATTTGTTACTGGGTTGGACCTTAGTATTGGCAAGGAGTAAGCTGTTAGGTACACCGATGACATGTTGGTGATGGCTGTAGAGGAATATGGTTTCCAGGAAGCGGCACTGTCTTACTAACTACAGCGAGTTTCCTAATTAATCGGACGAATCGAGGCGTTAAGGCGAGCCAGTTGTTTTATCACGACTGCGATGTACTACAAGGAGAACTTCTGGCACAAGGAGGTGGCGGAGTGGATCCGATAGGAAGACCTACCTATTAAATAACTTTACATCTACAGTACCTGTCTACTAATCAGAAAAAATCTAAATAACACTATTCACACTAACTTGTCATTTATCAAAAAATCTGAGATAAGTAAAAGTAGCACTCGTCGAGCAAGTCTACTTGTTCTGCCAAAAAAAGAACCAATTATTGAAAAAAGAATATAAGTCTTGAAGGCATCCAACTTTATAACAGTCTACCCTCACACATAAGAAATGTTAGCACATTTACCCTGTTTAGGTCCAGATTATTATCTTATTATGTTATGAACAACCGCTCGTTTCTCACTTAAAGATATTTTTTTGTAATTTCAATTGTAATTTCACACCATTGTATGAAATTGCTATTTTTAAGTTAGAATAAGTTCTTATGTAAGTGGCTTATGTGTCTTTTTGAGAATGAAATTCTTTGTTTAAACCTAAACCTTCAGGCGGAATGTTTTCACTTGCACTCACGCGCGTACCCTAACAGTGGCCACTTGTGGATGAGACAGGTTTTACGTTCTTCACCCGCAGCAGTATCTCCCGTGAACTTTGTATCTGGATATCGCCAGGTAGTAGACAGAGCCCGCCTGCCAACCGCTGGCTGGTGCTTGGGTGGACCATTGAAGGCATAATGTCGGAGTTTCGACTGTTCACTGTTTAAATCTTTCGACTCTTTAAATCTGATAAACGGCCTCACCAGTAAAAAAATGGGTGCTTTTCCGACTTATGTCGTTATTTCGCGTGTTGTTTTGCACGCTCCAGGTTGTTTCACCGCCTATACATTATAAAAAATCCTGCCTGGAGGATTCCCCTTTTTCAGGAAAAGATGCTACGCCTATTATAAGTAACATATTGTTGATTTTAGACGCGGGCACAGCTAGTAATTAATATGTACACACGAGAGCAATGAATTTGTTCCACTAGTATTCTTAGCTTCCGAGCTTTTCAGATATTTTTATGTGACCTTGATTCATCGCTTTTGAGTGTGTTAAGCAACGGTAGCGTAATGGCTAAGGCGTCGGACTTGCGATCAAGTGCTAGCAGGTTCGAACCCCACCCAATGCACTACCGATGTGAACCCACTCCTAACACAAACACGCAAGCTCTAGCTGGAGGGGTTAACAAGAATACTAGTAATGTGTTATTTCTATTCCTTTGCACCTATTGCGACAGTTTCACTAAATGAAACATCGCACAAATTTTATACGACACGAGGGTGCCCATAAGGAGGCATCCTATCCCCACTACTTTGGACCCTCGCTGTTTACCAACTCCTTGTAGAAATGTCTAACCTCGACTATGACATACAGGGTTACGCAGATGACCTGGTGGTCATAGTCAGAGGACCATGTCTCCACACCATCTCAACACTACTACAAGGAGCACTCAACACCATCAACAACTGGTGCAGAGATAACGAATTATCAATTAACGTAGACAAAACTACGATAATCCCATTCACAAAGAAAAGGAAGCTGGAAAGTTTGTCAAATCCAAAACTAAACCGCAAAATCCTTTCTTTCTCTAGTGAAGTCAAGTACCTTGGGGTCACACTTGACCAAAGTTAACCTGGAACTCACATATCACAAACATAGTCCATAAAGCAAAATTGGCTTTATGGATGAGCTGTCGCATGGCCGGCGCCTGATGAGGACTTCAGCCCAAGATTGCCCTATGGCTATATACGGCGATTGCAAGGTCAATCGCAACGTATGGAGCTGCCGTCTGGTGCCGTAAGGTAAGCCAAACGACTACCTCAAACAAATTAGACAGCCTACAACGTACGGCTTGTTTAATAACCACTGGTGCGCTATCCTCGACGCCAGGGGAAGCTCTAAATGCACTACTAAGCCTGACTCCGCTCAGCATCTATGTGCAAAAAGAAGCTGCCAAAAGCATATATAGGATATGTACACAGACGAAACCAAAGTGGCAATTACGAACACTAAACTCACTAAAAGAGTCTGTTTTCGGAATAAAATCTCTGAACATCCCAGCTCCCATCTCTGTTTGCATGTGGATGATTTCGTAAGAAGGTACACAGTAGACATACCACAGAGGGATACATGGCTAGAAGGCGTCCAATCCATTAAAAATGGTAGTCACGAATGGTACACCGACGAGTCCAAAAAAGGCCTTGATGTAGGTTGTGGAATTTACGGAGAGAGACCAAAATTCAGGTGGAGCGCCAACCTGGGAGCAGAGGCCTCCGTCTTTCAGGCTGAGCTCTCTGCACTAAACATGTGCGTGGAGATCAACCTTGAAAGGAAAGTAAAAAATCAACACATCTACATCAACTCAGACACATCTACATCAACTCAGACAGCCAAGCGGCGCTATTGGCACTAAACAATTTTGAGACTAGCTCAAAGCTAATACAAAATTGCAAGGAAAACTTGAACACACGGGGGCAATCAAACAAAATTACATTAAGATGGGTACCAGGCCATTCAGGTATCGATGGCAACGAAAAAGCCGATGAACTCGACCAGAGCCGGTTGTCTGCACCGGCTCTGGTCGAGTCTAGCTGACAGCATGGCCCAGAACCATTCTGCGGCATCAGCAAACAGCGAGCGTATTCTATTATAAACGCCAAATATACATCATTGGCTATTAAGAGATGGAAGACCACGACTGGTCTAAGACACTCGAAAGTCATAATAAAGGGCTATGATAATAAAGTATCTAAAGAACTTCTGGAGCTCAAAAAATACAAAACCTGTGCAGTAACAAGAGTCCTCACCGGACACTGTAAACTGAACAAACATATGTTCAATCTAAAATTGGATGAGAACACACTTTGCAGATTCTGTCAAGAAACAGAAGAGACTGCAATGCATATTTTATGCTCTTGTGGCCCACTAATGCGGCACCGAAGTATTCACCTAGGGTTGCACATCATGCAACCGCAGGAAATACAAACAATCACTACTGATAGGATCTGGAGGTTTCTCGTAGCCATAAGTCTGAGCAGTAAACTGTAAACCAGAAGTGCGCTACAAAAGACCAGAAATGGTCGAGGTAGCACCAGGCACTCAAAACAATAATGATAATATTTCTATTCCTGAGTTTTACATTAAATCAAAGTAACTACGGACACATTAACACAAACATTAAATCCAGGAAACTAGAGTAAAAGCAATAACTATTAGACAGCATTATGGGTATTTTATTTGGTTTAATGGTTAAAACCCTCTCTTTAACGGACATGGTCGCTTCCGTACCCAAACCATGGGGAAATCAGTGAATTTACATTCAAATGTTATCGCATGCCATAAAAAGAAACTAAAATTATGTAATTTAAAAACGGATATTTGGTTTTGTTGAGGAAAAAACTTAGTAATTTTATAAATGGCACCTACCTATAATTTGTCAGAATGCAAGATAATATCTCGCTTTAGCAACTAAATGTCAAGACATTTGAGAGAAGACATTTGACAAGTATAAATATTTAACTATCAGTCAAGACTGATAATTTAATATTTTCACTTCAATCACCTTCAGAACCACAGGTTAAGAAGAAACTTAATTTAAAAAACTCTTATCCCATTAACTTTTTTAACTGTATTCAGGAATAATCATTCATAATACATTTATTTCAAATTACAAAACATTACAGTAGTAGAAATATTGTTTTTCGCATTATTTACACTTAAGAGTTCCCTGACACTGTAAAACATTTCTCTAAAAGTCATTACTTTAGCATTTTTTACGTAGCTACGGTAATTCCCTTATGGTAACAAGACACATAATACAAAGAAGACAAAGTTAATATACCGTGTCAAAGAAAATTACATGTACAAAGGTGAGCTTAACGCATAGATGAGTTTTCTTCCAGCAAACCTTGGAAGTAACGAAAGGATAGTAAAGAAATATTAGAGGCAAAGCCAATTGTAAATTTATGAAATTATGAACATGATTTAATGTCCATATATCCGCTGTGCTGGTCCTCGGTAGATATTTAAAGCCTTAGGCAACCATAAATGAAGTAAGTAGCCTTTGTAAAAATAATGATATAGAATATATATAGAAGGTTTTGTCGAGAGCTTTGCAAACAATGCTTGCCCGAGTTGAGTACCACTTAAACCAGTTTTATTTCTGAATATGGGCCTGTCTATTTTCAGGGATTCTATGTCAGCGACCCCATGCAGTGTACCACTGGTTACATTAAATTGCTTTCAAAAACCATTTCAGGGTAGTTATTGAATTGAAGAAGGGAGGAAAATACATTAATACATTTCTTTAATAACTTGACCCACACACGGCCCACACAGGTGAAATTTACCCAAAAGTTGGCCAATATTACATGAAATGTGTTTACGCCTGTATATTGCTTGGATTGGTTAGTCTAAATTAATAGTTTAAAGGTGTGTTATGAACAATAAAGCTTTATTGATACAATATTATACGAAAATACAAAAAAAGGAATACACTTTTAAATCATGACTTCTAGACCTTTGAGAGAATTATAACATCGTGAGGATAAGACATGACTTATCTTTGTGATAGTTTCCTGAAACTTCTAATGTGAGGATCTAAAGAAATAAGTATATTATTATTTTCTGAAAAAAAAATCCGGGTACAAGCTTTACGATATTTCTTAATTTCTTTATCTTTTTCATCTTACCCTTCTTCTCTTATTTAACTTTGTTCTTATTTGTCTTTCGATAAAAAGGCCATTCACCAATCAGCCTATTGTAATTCACTGCTGGATACAGGTAGGTATCTCCCAATGTGCGCCATGACACCCGGTCAAAGGCCATTATCTTATTTATATTCTGTATCTATATCAATGAAATAATGCTCTGTGAATGGTAGTATATATATTCTAAGCTGGCTAAATGCACATAACTATACATTTACCCTTACATATACATTTTAAATAGAAAATATAAATAAAAATAGAAGCATCAGAGATATCTGCATCTTTAAATAGCTGCTTATACATATTCAGCCTGCCCGAAAGTATCATCACAGCCTTATTTACTTATAAGCCATAGCTTCTCTTATTATCTTTTTTTCCACTCTAGCAAGTACCTACATCACTAAATGGTATAGCTAAACTTTTCAGTGCGTGATGGATAAAATCCAGAAGACGTACCTCTGCTGAACTTTCACTTATTACGATGTAGTTAGGATAGCGGCGGTTTATTTTTCGCCTTGATCACTCACACACAAAGACAACGTAAGCTCAGGAGTAAGTAAATAAAGAGCTATCTGTATCTACTGTTAGTTTAGAAATGTTAACGTCCTCTTTAGTAATGTAATTTTTTGGAGATTCAGGGCTTTTAACAACATCAAGTAAAACATTTTAAAATTATAATCTGCTTAAAGCTTCATTTTAGCCGCATACTTATCTCCGTTGTGTCTGCACACCTTACCTTTCCATGAAGTCCTTTTGCGGTCTTCCCATAGAAATAAAAGCGATTCTTTGTCTTTCTTGTGCAGAGAAATCAGTAGACGTATCTAGTCAGTTTCTATAGTTAGTTACGAACCGTTTATTATTTCTTGAGAAATCTTTTTATATTGATAAGTAAAGTGAAACAACTCTGGTTTGAAATAATTCTCTTGTATGAATATTCTCCTTCATAGAATGTTAATTCCTAAAATTTTGTAACTTAGAGTTGAAATCGAGCGTTGTGCTTATTATATTAACCGATTAAGTAAAATCTCACAAGTTCTTTTGAGGTAATTGGTATACTATGCTTGAAACTGCCTGAAAAGTGATCATGAATATTTTTAAAATTCATATACATTGTTGAATTTTGTTCAGGTGACGCAATTATTCGCAGCCAAATTTAGTATCATATGAAAGCTACTGAAATGTACTTTCCAGATATGCATAATGAACGGTTTGAGTGTGGTTGAGTACAAACTTTTTTACTTTGAGAAAAAAAGCTATTAAATTATTGCCTTGTGTTTAAAGCTATGTGACTTCACAACCGTAAGCAATGTAAAAGTTTTAGTTGTTTGGTAAAAAAGACATTTATGATATGTATATATATAATTATATACATAATTACTCCAATTTACAATAAGTATTTTTATCAAATGCATGGGTAATGAAACAAAAATTATAGAACTAAGCAGATCCTGTAGTATGGTACCAGGCAGTTGAGAAACATACTTGTATATAACTAAATAAATACCTATCATAGATAAATTACACCCAGATACAGAACAAATGATCGTGCTCATCACACAAGTATTTGTTCTGGGTGGGAGCCGAACCCACGACTTCTGGCTCAGCAGCCAGGATCACTAACTACACCAACAGGGCAGCCATAATACTCCCAGTTTAGTACTTCTTACACAATCGTTATTATCTGAAATTATCCTGAAATAGATAATATGGCTCGGGGTATATACAGGACCACCGATAACATCAGCATTTACTTTTTGGCCGCAATATTTATAGCCAAGTATAAGAAACACAGGGACTTGAAAAACTAAACGTTTGTGTACTATTCCTAAGCCAGTATTGCTCCTAGATCTGTAACATAAATTACTGCAGAGGTGTACGGAAATGAATTTCAAATAATGATAAGTTCGCTGTCAAACAACCAAAACTTCGATTGCTCTAGTCCACTTCTTCTTCATGATACCACTGCCATGCATCGAACCATAGACCCTTTTAAAACTCGACAGAGTTTATATATATTCCCGTTCATAAGAGGCAGGAGGATTAGCAGAGCATCGATAATAATTGAAAATACTTTAATAAATATAATATAGGTTTGCTATTAAAAAATATTTATAAATGACATTTGCAAACGGAAATTTCAAGGATCTTTTCTCTGGAAGTAATCATGATTATACGTTATATCAAACGAATTTAACTGCACATTCATATACATATTTTTGGTAATCTACAACCTCAATTCATCATTGCAATAACTTTGGTTTTAAATATTACTATTGTTACTGAAATGAACTCGTTGTTAGATAATAACATTTTTATATCGTTCGTTTGATTATTACGTTCTAACGGCGAAAAATTGGCAGAAGTAAATAATGATTTTAATAAAGTAAAATAAGGAATAAAAATAAGAAATATGGGTAAAGTCACCAAGTAATATTAACGAGTTTGTATAATCATGCGCCTTATGTTTAAATTCCTTGTGAAAAGTAGAGAAATAAATGGGGAATGGGAAAGGATTTCATAGTTTTATAATGTTATGTGTTATTAACTCGATTCTTCCTTTTAAAACAAGAAAGATTTAATTTCATTATGTTATTATAAATGTACTTTTTTTAAATGTATTTGAAATGTATATGCTTGATGGTAAGCGACTGCCTTCGCCCATGAGCACCTGCAACTCGAGAGTCAAAAGTGCCGGCCTTTAAGGTGGGAGTAGGGTAAGGGAGGGAAGATTCCGGTAACCTCACTCATTTGGCGAAAAGCAACGTAGCATTGCTTCATTTGTTCATAGTATCAAAGTCAGATGACATCTCATCAATAATTTTGAACCCAATATCCTACCACGACGTTTACGAAGTCAAACATGGCTGAATCATTTATATATACCTACGTGGGAGAGCCATGCTTCGGCACGTACGAGCCGGCGCGACTCCGCTCGATACCACGGCCGCACAGAAAACCGGCAGTGAAGTAATGATTGCATTGATTTTCGTCGCGTGAGTGAGGACACTGGAGGCCCTAACCCTTCCCTCTCCCTTATTCCCGTCCTTCCCCCCTCCTCCTCTCCTCCCCTCTAATCCCCTTTCCCCTCTTCCCACTCTTCCCCCCTGTCCCCCTCTTCCCCTACTCTCACCTTAAAGAGCGTTTCTATGGTTACCCTCGACTCAATCATGAGACCTACCTTTATGGTACAATATTATTGAATTGTCACCTATAGTCTATTCAACTTCCTCTGAGACAAAAGGTAAACAAACCAGAAAAAGGTTTTTTAATAGGTCACATTTTATATGCATCTAGAATCAATAAAAAAAAGTGACATTAAAAACACCTAAAACTGTAGCTGTTCTCAAACATTGAACGTATTATAACACTACAAAATTAAGGAGTAGTGATAAGGTAAATAATTTACGTAGAAATATGAAATTTTGTTATTATTTTGGTTACACCGGCCATCTTTACTATGGATCAACTCGTTGAGAAACATTGGTTTCTTTGTTTACCTTTTGTCTCAGAGGAAGTTGAATAGAATATAGGTATAATTATTATAGTACAACAAATGTTTAAAATTAACTAAACACAGGCAATTTACATTTTAACCCTTATTCTCAAAATGAAACTATAAATTAGAGGCAACAATGTATATTTAATTATTTGACACCCACCTTTTACGTTTCGTAGCTCAAGTAAAATGTTCCTCAGGGTATGTTTCAGTGGGCGAAAACTTTGTGTGGAAACTTTTGCAGAATCACTTGTCTGTTTAAATTGAAATCATAAGGTACGTGTTCATGTTCTAGTAGGACACTGACATCTGCGTCATGTGTATTATATTCGAAAACTCGATTTTCAGAATTACATGATTCAAATCGAGGGTATGTGTAATTTTTACTCAATTTGAAGCTATGTAATCATGTGAGCTATATGACCAAAATTATATTATCTTTTGTTCCTTTAAAGGGTTATATCATCATCTGCGCCTCTACCATCAGACCTCCACAACCCAAGTACTAGACGATATCGAAGTTCTGTAGTTAGAGAAGGTCAGACTTTTTAGGGCTTCAACTACCCCACACCACAGAAGTTTGTATGGCATCCGGGACTAACGGTTTAACGTGCTCTCCGAGGCACGGAGGGGTCTCAATGTGTTAAGAATGGTCACCCATCCTAGATTGACCTGGGTAATATCCGGAATCGAACCGACTACAATCACAAGGGCCGTTGAGTGTTTATAGCCGAAGGCTCAGAAAACTTAAGAAACTCTCTGAACCCCTGAAGGAATCATGCCTACGATACTACATCTACATAGTTTGCTCAGGTAGAAAACAACCATTGGCAACTTCATTCGAAATGAAAGAGTTCCAAATATAAATGATAATTTTTCTTACAAAATCCCCATGTCTGCTATACAGGAATGGAACACTCACTGAAATCACTGTAAGGACATGATTCTAGCATGCAGCAAAAAGAATAAAAAAAAACAACCGTTTAAAAGTTATGACTGTTTGAAGTTCTGGGTTGTTTTTATGAGAAACGGTGGTACTTCGTTTCTCATAAAAGCAAAATCGTACATATTTTTATGCTAGATTGTAACTGCATGCTAGAGTCATTCATTGATTTAAGTTAAGTTTGTGTACCATTGCCATATACAACCTATATAAAAGTATCTACGGTCATACAGGTATATCACAACAGATACTTTAAAACACACCCGACAACTTAGTTCGACTGCAAACAAACTTTGTGCTCTCGTAGTGTGGAAGTGATTAGAGTCGCTATTGATAGTATCTAACAGAATTTGCTATTTGTGTTTATTCGGTTTTTTGGCAAATATATGATCCAGATTCGTAATATTGTAGAGGCTTAACTTTAAATAGTCTATTGATACTTATGAAGGATGTCATTACAAACAAATAAAAAAAGTATACCACGAAGGCCAAATTAAAGGTTATCTATCCAGGGCTAGAAGAGTCATTAATTTATGTAATTCGCCCGCGTCTATGTACATTGCTCCACGCCAAAAGGTCTTAGCGTGATGTTACATAGCATATAACCTTCCACAATGAATACTCTGTAAAAAAAAAATAAAAAAAAACCGTTTCAGCTTTATTACAATAGTATAGATAGCTATAGGCAGTGTCGTAACTAGCATTTTATGCACCCAGTGCAAGCTTCTGTAAATTAGAGGGGTTAGGGTATCCCCTAACCCTTCCAATTTTACTCGGCACGATCACGGAGATTTTGTCAGGTGTATCCGACGATGAACATGGCAGCAAAAGTGTAGTTATAATCATATCTGTATAGACATAACCTATAGCGAATAACAAACTGTATTAGAGAGTATGAGTGTGTCAGCTTCGGTCTTTTCTGGGTCCCTTTAAAAGTGGGAATTACACCTATAATTCTTTTAGACATCTAGCAAACTGGTCTAGGCATATTAGATGTGTAACTTGGTATGGAACTCCAATACCTTTTTTGGTTTCCCGACGTTTCGATCGAATTGCATACTGTGCAAAACAGTATACAGGCTGTTACAATAATTGTGCTATTAATAGTTGACTAGCTTGTTGGCCTAGTGGTTAGTGACCCTGACTGCTATGCTACAGGTCGTGTTCTTTGTGTCCGTTGTTTGTATGTTTGTAAAGTCCCCGCGACACAGGAGTAATTCCTAATGCGGGAGTTGTATTAAAAAAAAAGAAAATAGTAGATTTAGCTTTTTTGTGAATGTACTTATGTTTTTTTTTTCTTATTTTCCTTAAATTGTTAGCGTTTTACGTTATTTACGGTAACTACCCTAAAACAGGACTAACCTTTCTGTAACACCAGTATAAACCATGTTACATAACATAAGCCTACCCTGAAAGTAATCTGTTAGAATCGTATTGTATTTTATTTTGTTGGACTGAATAGTTATAGTTGGCGCTCCTTGTGGGAGGCCTTCGTCCAGCAGTGGACGGCAATAGGCTGATGATTGATACTGAATCAAACTTCTGCAAATTTATTGCCACCCTTCTGCTAAACATCGACACAAATTAATTGCGTTCGGGCCCCAAAACATAATACGTCCCTACTTAGCGCCATACTGCGTGCGTGAGCAATTTTGTACTCGTAATATGACTACACTAATTTGTACACAACAATTTAGTTATACAACTAATTTCTTAAATAAACAATGTTTGAGAATGAAATATAACATGAATATTACATGTGTAACTCGGGATTTAATCGCGATACTTGCATGTGCGATAATTGCACCGGTGCAATTCAATCGAAACGTCTCGTAAACCTTTTAAATATTATCGTGATTAAGTTCCGAGTTAAACATCTAATATGTATCAAAGTCGCGAAAGTTTACAAACAATAATATAAAATGTGTGATCATTGTGATCAATTATATCTACACAAACTTTTGTATTCCGTGTCCGCCACTACTCACTGCTATTGGGTACTTCAGTCGTCACGTAACGGTTCCTTGACGCCTAAAAGTCTACAGTTTGCCGGGTCAACATTCAGATAAACGTGTAAACTGAGTTGTTTGTCGGCAACTGGAAATGGCGTTGTACTTCCAAAATATATTATTATCGGAACTTTATAATAGTATGTGTTCGTGTATTAATGGGTGGGTGTAGAAAAGACAGGTACAACATATCTTTAAACCTCATGGTTATACAAAGGTAAGTTCGTCCAAATTTGAAATAATTTATAGTAAAAGAGTAATTACAGAAGAAGAAACAAAAAATAATTTATATAATATCTATTCCGGACAGTTGCAGATAACATGTGCACCTAAGTCTATTATCTATGATGTGTTTAAAAGTTTCGGATCAATTATTCATTGACAAAAACTGGATGACTGGGCAAAAGCAAAGTTACATTTTTTTTGCATATTAGCAATTTTGCAAATAAAGATATGCCATGGATACGAGGTTCTTCCACAATCAATATACATTATGATTGTAAACTATATACATATATATAAATGAATTACCACATGTGAGTCGGAGCATCAATCGAACGGCTCCGCTCGGCAAAGTTATTGAAACCGTGGCTGCTTTATTCTTCATTAAATTGTTGCAAGAAGACGCAATCCCTAGTAAATGATGTCTCAGTTCACATGTGCCCTTGCACCAATTTCATACATGGAATGCAACCATTTTTATGATGTGAAGGACCAAATAATGCATCAATGAATAAGCAGCAACTTACGTTTTGACGCCTTAACAAGTCTTTTGTATATTATGACTTTATGACATAACTTACTACTGTATAGTACAGGCCTAGGTAATCATTGCATTCATCATTTATTTTAATTACTAACACAATCTATCCTCCACCACGGGTTCTTTACGAGTTCAATGTGAAGTGGGTGGAATATTGTTGAAAGACCACCGGCTATCGTGACACACAAACGTTTAAAATACTCAACCGCACATTTAAATTTAAGCAATGAATTGTATTAATACAGTTCATCACGACAAAACGGTACGTTCTGTAGAAATCTGTATGAAATAATGTGTTTTGACGTCATACCTATTCTCACAACTTTTATTATAATGGTTTAACAATTTAAAATTAACAAGAAATTTGGAAAAGTAAGAAATATTACAGTTTTTCAGTGATGCTTTATTGCATGAGGCCTGGTAAACAATTTATTTTAACCATGGGGAACTTGCTAATTCAAGTTAGTTTTAAATTGGTTACATTCCCACTAATATTATAAATGTGAAAGTTTGGATGGATGGAGGGATGGATGGATGGATGTTTGTAACCCCTTTACGCCAAAACTACTGAACCGATCGCATTGAAACTTGGTATGTAGATAGCTGGAGACCTGGATTAATAAATATGCTTTTTATCCCGATATTCCCACGAGACCGATCTCGTGGACCGCGTTAATCTCGAGACTTACGCGAGTAAAACCGTAGGGCGCTGCTAGTTTTATACATATGTAGTGATTTTATAAACATTTACACATCAATAATAAAAAATCTAACTAATTTTTTGAAGAAGTAGTGTTAAAATAGAAGTGAAATAACAGTTATTATTATTAATTTAAGTTGTAAATTTTGTTGTCATAACATGTTGTGACTGTGTGTAACTTGAGTGAGTCCTTTAGTTATACCCAGGAATTTGTCGGTGACAGTTGTCACAGCTGCAAGTCGAGACCCTCTGCGGATAAAAATTGAATTAATTTATGCGGCAAAACTTGGATAACGAGATGCAAATTGTTCGTGTTTATTGTAAGATCCCCTTATTTAGATGCTGATCGTGTATTTGTTTTGTTACTTCTTGCCAGAGAACATTTGTAATAAAATAGTTTATCGATGCTAAAATTAGGATTGAAGTCTTTTTCAGTATGTTATACTATTGAAAGGAATATTACTTTGAAATTTTATTAAAATAACGATCAGAATGATAGTAACTTTATAATAAATTTTAAACAATCTTCAAGAGACTTCAACTTCGAAGTGTCTGATACATTTTTATGAATTGACGTTAACTATGAATTGCATTGCATGAAATAATACGAGATTAAAGCGAAATGGTGTCCTTTACCTTCGATCAAGGTGTATTGCCAGCATAAAGCTTTTTTAAACATATTTTTTGAAGTGAAAACTTCTTTAGACACGTTTGTGCACTTTTGCTTATGGGGAAAAAGCACTGAATTCGTTACCGTCACGCTCAGATGATGATGATGATTGTCATGATGAAATATAGATGTGTATGTGTATCCGACTAATATTATAAACATGATAGTTTGTGAGGATGTATGGATGTGTGGATGTATGAATGTATGGATGTTTGTTACTCTTTCACGCAAAAACCTACTGAACCGATTGCGATAAAACTTGGTGTGTAGATAGCTGGAGATCTGGATTTAACCATAGGCTACTTTTAATTCCGATATACAACAGAAACCGTGGGCCGCAGCTAGTATAAACTCCTAAATAATAAATACCTAAAGCTCATCCTGGACCATCACCACGGTATTACTAGAATTTATTTATTGATATCTTTTATTACGTTAATCTCTTTCCCCTTTTTATCGAATATTAGAAATATATTAAGAAATAAAAGACACACCAACCCTGGCTTGCTTCGCAACGTACTAAAAACTTTGTTTATACTTACGCCAAACGAAACAGTCAGTAGGTAGAGTCCCAGTGGCTATAATGTGTGAATATTCTGGTCTATCGCCAACTAGATGGTTAGGTTACATTTGAAATGCCTAAGCATGCATTCTCATAAATCATGTGCTAGATACTAAAATGTAGACTTAGTATTGGAAATCTTGCAATTACAATTACTAGCAAGAATTTAATAACAAATCATCTAGTAAACATTTAAAATATGAAATATCTTCTACATGCAGTGTTGCTGACCCGTGCGAATTAAGCTTTGAATGGTATTAAAGGCTAGACTCCTCAGACCTCAGACTAACGCAAGTTTGAATGTCACTTGCATAGTCAGTTTTGCAGGCTCAGACGAAATGCAATTTGTTTGGTTGGCTTTTATTTTAAATGAGTGGCTGAATCGTTTAAAAACAATTTTTGAATGACGTGCTGATAAGTAAAAGTTGTAAACGAAGTACTAAACTCACAAAAATAATCGGATACTACTAGAATGTTGTGGATCAGGACTACTGGAGCGGCACTCTCGTTTAATCTTAACATCGATTAATTCTAATTGAAAACTGTACTTTCGACAAAAAGTAACAACCATGTCACCATTAACTTCTGGCAGATTTCTAAAAGCTGCTTTGATGAACCCTCAGCCAAAATAATGTCTACTTCCGCAAATTTTAACTTTAAGTTTACATAACAGGAGTGACGTTCTTAGACGCTAATTGATGTTTTAAAATATAATAAAATATAAAATATTTCACGTTATTTCAATTAACTACAATAAAAAATTTGCAGTGGTCCTTATTTTATATTTTATAACATTTTAATCACAATATTTTTATATATCTTACACTTGCATCTTCCCTATTGCACTTATGGTTAAATCTGATAATAAATATAAACTCTCGCCTTAATTTCTCTGCGAATTTACAATTGCCGACAAAAATGTGATGGCAATGATAAACAAAATATGAGTATCAAAAAGAGTCCTTATCACTCAACTACGGTAGTTCAAGTCTTCGGTTAATGCGCCAACTGATAAGGGTAAGAAGACTTGCCGTGATTAACACCGACGTTTAGATTAGAGGATAGAGGTTTAACTTTGAAGACTATATCTATATGTTTATATAATGTGTATATGTCGGGAAGTATCAGACTGGAGGGACTGATTTTAAAGTATTTACAGCACTTTTATTAGTGCCTAAGCAGTCAATATGTTTTACAAAAATGATATTCAATTATGTTTTAAAATCATTTTTAAGAAGATTAGAGAAAACTAAAAAAAATTGTGCGTATGCTGTTATGCGTAAATAATGTTATGCGTAAATGTAATTAGGATAAACAAAAGTATGAAATGTTAAATTATGTCTTTTTATATACATTTAAGTTTTATGCAAATGTCTTTCTGTCAACCAATCTTACTTCGCACATACTTCGCAGTGATTTCATATTACCAGCATTTGTTCTATTTTTTTCATCTTAAAGGTGAACATCAGCATGCCATAGGTAAATAGTATGTCCGATACAGAATAGCCCTATCCCTTTGGCGCCTTTTATAACATCCAAGAAAAGAGATGAGGTGGCCCTATTCTACTCCGTCGGGTACCAATAATCTTTATAATATTATTAAAGATCATTATTTTCGTTTATCATTGACACAGTATTTATTACTAAAGATTCCAAAATATATGCTGTACCTTTTCTTTTTAATGGGGCATTATTATCTCGAAAGTTCTTGAACCGATTCAGAGAAATAATTTATGAGTTGGAATTACTTTTCTCCACGCATCGAATGCTTGCTAACATATGTTGTTAAAAAAGATAGGTAAAGAAGACAAAATAGAAATCATGTTCCATTTACTTGAGATGCAATATATTAGACTCTGAGCCTAGGTTTAATTCGTAGAGGTTAACCACTATTACTGTTTGTTTTGGGGTTCGAAGAGAGATAATCAAAAAGTAATAAGTAAATTTTACAGAGAATTAAAAAAAATACTTACAATTTTTATGTACTACTGTACTGTAAATAAGTAGAACATGATCAGTTATAAACCACTGGACGTTGTATGTGTGTAACCAAACAACCAACTGGAATAATATCCTTCCTCTACAAATTTGTGGTTAGATGGCACGACTAGCGCATGGCTGTTTTCTTTTTTTTTGCTAGTTGTGACAACCAGGCATTGCTGACCTCGAACCCACAAGTAAAATCACTCGCCATGAGGGGCCGAGTCCTTACTTATTAACTTATTTGTATAAAAAAAATAATGTGAATTACTCTAAATGCTAAAACATGAGGAGTACCAATGTAGAGATTCCATGTACAGCTAAAAAAAAATCGGTTGTCTGTAAAGTCGGTTTACTGACGATAGTTGAACGTGACAACGTCATAGGAACACCTGAGAGCGAGGTAACGCCGCATGAGAATTATAAGACGTTGTCACGTCAACAACTAACCCGTATGAAATAGAGATATTTATGTTTACAAGTAATTGGACTGACAACGAAACCGCGACCTACGTCAGGTGAATCTAGGTTTAACTGCGAAGTGAAGTGTTAAAATTGGCTGAAATATAAGGCTTAAATGACCGTCCCATTTGATTGTGAAACGGAATCCTAAAAATCACATTTACATTACTGAATCTAGAAGTCTAATGTTCCTTATTCAAATTCTGCGCATAAATATACAAATTGCTTACTCCACTTCAACGAGAAATTAGGTCGTCTGAAATGTGAGATTGGAAGCTCGTGTAGGCAATAGTTTTCAGAGATTGGCGCAATCTGTTCAACCGATAGCTACTTAAGCGATATTTATCACAGACCACGGCGCCCTGGTTTCGCATAAACCACGTTTAAAATTGGAAATGTGGATTTGCTTTATCCGTTTACTTTTCTAAGTTCCGATTTTAAATATTGAATACCGTTCAGATTAAGTATAATAAATAACATTCGTCATGAATGTAAAACTTTGACTTATATTCTAACGTCAGACATATCATTTAATAACGAGAGGTAGCATTTTTACGTTTACCTCTCTATTAAAAAAAAATGTAAAGCAAAACAAAATCTTAATATAATTGGCAAAGTCAAACTCCAACTCATATCGGGAAATAAACAAAACACGTTTTGTTTACGGAGGAACTCGCGAAGTTCTCATATCTCAAACCACTTACTTACCTCGTAAAAGAAAAATATGTAAGCAATTTGTCAGTCACTAAAAAAAAGAAACACAAAGCGTTAGATATCATATTGCATGAGCTTTTATTGAACTGTTTTAAATAATAGCTCAATAAAAGCAAATGTAAATGTGTGCCACAGATTTCCTACAATTGTCCTTCTTAAAATTATTTTACCGGGCAGGAGCAGCATTAGTGTTTACGGGTTTTTCGATCAAGAAATACTCAGTAGCAATCCCTTATCCCCTAGTTTGCAATGATACCCGATACTCGTTAATAGACCAGTGGTCTATTAAATAAGACCTGACATAAAGCTGGCCTAACGTTTGTTACAGACAGATTGATTACCACTACGCAAAAAAGAAGCGTGATAATAATTATACAATCAACATTATGTATCAACAGAATGAATTGGAAGACGTTCACTTAAGCTCTTCGCACAGATACTTTAGGCGACGAAATTATCAGTTCATTCGATTTTGTCGTGGATAATGTTCGGTCGAATTGTTCGAAACGATGCTTACATCTTTTTTCTACAACCCTATCGCTTACAATTGCAGAGGTTCACTCCCACAATTTAAGGCACTAAAAACGTTCGCACACTATGCGGTTTGAAAGAAGTTTTCAAAAAATCTTTTTAACAAAAAATTAAACCGACGAAAAGAACTAAAAAGCAAAAAATAAATGAACCTTATGTCTTAAGTATTGAGCTTATTTACATAACCTATCAAATTTGTTATAAACTTATTTTGCGTCGGCGCCAAACAACAAACTGATTAATTTTCAAAATTTTATATGTACCTACGTAAGTAATTAATCATTTTATTATTTGGCGCCGACTCAAAATAAGTTTATAACAAATTTGATAGGTTATGTAAATAAGGTCAATACTTACGGCTTAAGGTTCATTTATTTTTTGCTTTTTAGTTCTTTTTGTCGGTTGAATTTTTTGTTAAAAGATTTTTATTTTATGATTTTTTTCATCATCAGCTCAGCTACATGATGTGATGATTTCTAAACGCAATACCTGATAAAGTAATGAAAAGTAAACAGAAACACTATTCGTTCCTACAATTTTAGAGGGCTCCTCTCAATTTTATCAGGATCCCATCACCAGATCCTGACTTCCTTGACATGGGACCACCCTGGAGGTATACCCTATCTAACAAAAAAGAATAATCAAAATTAGTTCATAAATAACGGAGTGAGGGCTGAACAGACATAAAAAAAATATAATTATATATATGTATAATACGGTCGAATTGAGAACCTCCTTTTTTTTTCGTCGGTTAAAAACATCAAATGTCTGTGTCATGATTTTGTTACGTCAGTTTTTCCTGAAACGAGACTAGGCAGGACCGTAAATTCCAAAATATGACGTGGCAATGGAAAGATAACCTGTCTTTACCCATTTATATTTGTAACTGAGTCGCCACTAAACAACTAATGCCATGCCATGCCAACATAAACCATTTGCTTTCCAGAACAGCTAAAGACTGAAAATAAGGCCAGCATGCAATTAGAATACACGACTGAGCTGTAATAGAGAAAAGTATATCTGGTATTTTTGGTATGACTTTAACTCAATAAAAACTAAATCCATAGCCATTTCAGTCCTCGAAAAGAATAAAATATCCATCTAACATCACCATTTGTGTTGTAACAATAAATCATAATATAATTTAGGCTATTTCGTGTAAAAGAATACTGTAACATAAACCGAGTTCTTATTGTTTGCGTCGCTTTTGTCTTTTGCCTTCTTCAAAGAATTTGTTTTTTTCAGCATTTATCATTTGAGAAACCCTTTTTCTCAGCACATTAGTACGTCGAGCCTTGCGACATATTATGAATGGCGTCGCTCTCTTAAATAAATAAACTTAGCTGAGAGCAGAAGCATTCAGGCACTCTCTCTCTCAATTTTGCTATCTATATTTACGCTATAAAGTCATACATTTTTTAGGCTTTCTATTCTATTTTAGTTGTTTTGTTGCTATGTAATAAAATTTAGCAACTGATGTTTAACATTGTCAGCAAATTTATTGAAAATTTTTTTAGGCTAGCTAAATCATCGTTGGGATTTACAACACGAGGATGAGTGGTGTGTTTTTCCGTCTCCAATACTGTCTAATTCAATTATTTACTATTAATTAATCTGTGCTATCACAGTAAATAGTATAAAATCAATCTCTCAAGTTGATGTTTGTCAAAAAATGTTTTATAGTAGTCATGAGCACACATAAAACATGGCTTTCAACATTCCATTTCAAATTTGGTTGCCTCTTCGGGCTGCTCAAACAAAATCTGATGTTTTAATTAATTTTCCTTTCTTTACTTTTCCTCTGAACATTTTATTGAAACCAATTTTGGTGTTTATCTTCACGTTGAATAAATAATTTTTTTATTTTCCTTTATATTTTCGTACTTAGACTAATTTTTTTAATTGAGTATGCTTGATTTTATTTTAGGCTCGTAAACAAACGTATATGGTATAACTAATAAAACGTATTTAAGATTTCAACATACTTAAAAAGCTTATTAAAGTATGAATTAATTTTTAATTACACAAATTAAAAGAAATGAAAAGGATAGATAGATAGATAGATAGAATAATCTTTATTGTACACCATTAATAAAAAAACAGTTGAAAATAAATAACTTACAAACTAGAGTAGGTAGGGCGGTCTTATCGCTAAAAGCGATCTCTACCAGACAACCTTTAGGATGGAGATAATTTCAAAATTATTTAATAAAAACACACATACTTTGCAATCATCTACTTTCATCATTTTTTTCCCATACTCAAGTCTCACAACCATATATGCCACTGCGCGCCTCCTTCGGTACCGACTGACCGCTGTAGAAGGGAAAATATACGATGGATATTCTATATTTTTTATGGCAATTATCCAACCAACAAGCGCCTAGCAATAAATGATTTATTCCACTATACTAAGCCATTATTAAACACACCTTTATTTGTACATTGCGGTAAATCGTCAAACTGACTATGATATATACTTTTCACATATTGCCATGGAAACTCGTACACGTTAATAAACCTTAATTAATCGCTAGCGCCTTCAGAAATACTTCGTACGCCCTTATAAGAACATTTCTCCTTAATAGCAATTCCTCACGTATTTGGAGCATCATCCGAAGATCTTGGAGATTTTTTCCCCTTTTCTCCTCTTTTGGCATGTTTGAAATTAACAAATCTAACAAGACTTTAGGTTGTTTATTAAAAGTACAATTTCAAATATGTTAGGTTGAAACCTAACACATTTTAAATTTGTACTTTACCCTGCTTTGCTCGAATTTTCAATATCAAAATTAATTAAATGAATCATATTAAAAATTCGAGCAGATATCGCAAGACTTATAGTTACAAAATTTTAAAAAGATTTTATCTTAAATAAGATTTCAATTTCGAGCGAAGGTAAATTAATTTTTCAACGTGATTTGAGTGGCCTAAAAGGCGGCGCAAATCACTTTTAACTTTTAATAAAGACCTTTAGATTTCACAGTAGTCAAATTTTAAGCAAGGAAAGCTTTATAGTATGTATGATTACTTTAATTTTAACCATACTTATGACACTTTATCACATGTTTTTATCAAATCGTATCGTTTTATCGAATAATTGCAAATTTTCAATTGTTTTGTTTTCAGTCATAATTTTTTACAACGTATAAAGGTTTTTTAGAATTATTTCTGATATTGAATAGATAATAGTAATCGTAAAGTCTGTAAACGACTTGACTTCTCCAAGACATATTTAAAAAAAGATTTGTTTTAATTCATATTTTTTATGAAGATTCCGAATATTCAGAAGAATAATTTATTTAACAGAGATTAATTATAAGATGGGTTGACAGGGATTTAGGGTGCAGCTACAGGTGAATCTCTGTGTCACCACTTTGTTACTGGTCTTGGTAACTACACACGCCAGCCGGTACAATTAGGGGAACATAGAAAAAAATACGTTTTTTTAAGAAACATAGTGATATCGACAATGGGATGTTTTTTAAATTTTATTATTTTTATTAAGAAAATGCATAAATTTCTATTTCCTGAGCATTATTTTTTTTTTGAACATTTCTTCTCAATAACAAATAATGTAACATTGTTTTGTATAATTAATGTATTTTCCTAGATGCCTAATCAAAATTATAATAAAAAAAGACATTTACAAAAAAATGTATACCGAAACGTTGACCTTTTTATGTTCCCGGGTCCTAATTGTGCCGGTGTTTATAAGAGCAATTTGTCTTTGTTCAACAAATAGTAATAATACTCTGAAACAACATTATACAGCATTATCTAGGGCCAAAGAAAGCAAAGAACGCAGTTGTATCATGGGTTTAGAACACGAATGAACTTAATAAAATCGTTTTATTTACATAAAGACTAATGCAAACCGACCGAAACCGACCAAGCCGTAGCACGACGTAGCAGTTGAATACCGAGTTGAGTACCGGTCCGCTACGTAGATCGTCAAAACATACAACACTATCTTTTGCACTGTTAAAAAATATAATTACTTTCAACACAAACGAAACGTACTAGAGAAGAAAATAATTCGGCATACGTTTGCAGTATCAACTGTCTGATCGGATTTTATTTTCCTACGGGATCACACTGAATATAAAGTGATTTTTTCATTGAATATTTTCAAACAAGACTTGGTAAATCCTTTGTCATAAAAAATATATATGTAAACTACTTGCTTTGTGCCCAAACCAAATACGTACCTATTATTTTTATTTCATTATATCAAATAATAAAAACATATACAAAGCGTTTGATCCTAAAAAGGACTATATTATTAATAATATACAAGCCATATCGTGCGGCTTTTCTTTACCTAAAAATATACTTACGTTTAATACGTATTACTAATAATAAATATCCGCTGTGGTTTCATTGTAGTCTACTAATTAAATTTAAAATCTCTACATGGGAAGAGAGCGTACGAATGGTCATGTGAAGCTTTTTTTATTTGATAGATAGGTAAGAAGTATAGCGCAAGTGTATTGTTTCGGAGGGCAGAGTCCAAACTAGTCAATGTCAATCTTTCCAAATATCAACATTTTTTACTTTAGAGCACGCAGTAAGTGCTACACATTTGACAAAAATTTGACACTACACATTGTCTGTCATACTATGCCATTATTTGAAACAAATGCATACGATAATGGAAAAAAATTAAAATATTGAAAAATTACTTCCAATTAACATCAAGAAGCATAAGTAAACCTAACTTTTACAATTTCGCCCCTGGAGCTAAGTTTCAGTCAGTTTTGCATCTGAAATAAAACCTTATTATTATTTATTCATTATTTGAGATGAATATAAGCCATAGATATATTAAAGATTGTTGAGAAGCATTGTTCATCCAAGACAAATTGGAGGCTGCTAGTAATGTATAAACTATGACTAACTTCGACGTATATCAAAGTAGATGATATAATCTATAATCGAACGACTTGCCAAACTTGTTTGTCTACCTGTAACATGCCGTGACTTTAATTATCTGACGACATTTACTGTATTTAGATAAGGAATTTCTGAGCATTCAATTTGAATTTGATCAGACTTTCGAAGTAAAATACTTCTGAAACCACAGACTACCTACGTAGAAAATATTTTGCATAATTTGTATGAGACTATTTAAGATTATCTGTAATTTCATCTTGGCACATATCGATGTGAGCAGTTTCTGCTAGACTTAATCTAAAATCTATTGAACATTCTATTTGTCCATATTGTTTTTCTGCTATGATATTCATTGCTTAGATGACGGTAGCGCTTTTAAGTGGTTGTTTTACAAAATTTGATGCACGCCTTATTTGTCAGTAAATTATTCAAAATGTTTGTAAATATACTTCGATGTTTTTACTTCTAGTTTTATTATTATTTGATTATCATGTACAGATAATTTGATCTTATATGACTTATTCATGATTCAAAAAGAGTTTTGGTCACTTATACTTACTTCCTTAATTTAGTTAGTCTTAATATATTATAGTTTTAAAATGATAACGAAGAGGAGCCAAAAATGAAAAAGGTGTATTCTTTGCAAACCCATTTTAATTATATATGACGGAGGAGTTTGCTAATCATCCTCAATAGGCCCCATAATTCTTCACTTTCCAACCAGATAAATAGACGCACGACTACAGCTAGTTACGTATATTGCTAGGAACGCGTCATGGTTTCAATATTCGACCGCTCCGTCGGACTGTCGCACAAGAAGTGTCGGGCGTGCCGCTCGGCCTTTAAACATTGACTCCGTCTAGAGCCGACAGGTGGCGCTGGCGTTCCGGTTTCAACCCTAGAAATTATTACTTTTTTATTTGGTTTATTAGATTAATCAAATCAATTAATAAGGTTGAAAGTCTGAACCAAACAGACGGCATTATTAGCAGTAAAAACCCGCACATTGTGTGCCTAAACGCTATAAGCGCTTGAAGGCAAGAGCAACCGCGTACCACCAAACGCGCACTATGCTTAATATTCTACAAAATGTAGCAAAATAAAATGTGGAAACAAGGCATTTCCCGAAACAACTAATTCGAACAACCGAAACAACCTTTTATTATGCTACAACTGCAGAAGTTGTTATTTCAATACGGTCTCTTATAAGCCCAAAGGGCTACAAGATTTTATGCGAGGTTACAAAATAAAGTCAAGATTGGAACCTGTAACTTACATAACATACTAAGTCGATCCATAAGTTTTGTCGTACTTGGTGAAATATTTTTCTTTTGGTGGAGACTGGAGTGGAATATGTTCTTCATAGGTGTTAACCAGGTGCTGAACACAGTTTTCATACTTTCAAATGGTCGTGAAATAGGGGCTTTCCCCGACCTGTCGATATCTCAGCCGTTGGTCTTCCTTTAATAATTTTTCGTACAGTCTCATTGCTCTTATCGGTAGTCACTTCTATCGGCCTGTCGGACCTTGCATCATCTTCCAAGTTGAAACTGTCGCGATTAAATTAAATCTACCACGGTTCTATAGTCCTTAGAGTTAGACAAGTTTCCCTCAATGCACTACTCATTTCCTCGAAACTTTTTTGTCTAGTTTAGCTTTGCTTAAAGTTGTACAAAATAATTACACGAGTGTCATAACCAGAGAAACCCGCCATTTCCGCTATACCGAAACTAAGCAGAGCTATAACCATGGATTCTAGAACACGGATAAACATACAACCAATGCAAATAGACACATTCATGCATACAAATATTTGTACTGGGCGGGAATAGAACCCGCGACCTCCGGCGTGACAGTCGAATGCACTACCACCACGCCACAGAGGTTGTTAATATTTTTACTTTACTGGCGTTACCATAGTAAACATACTCATAACCAATATTTTCTTAATATCTTCTAGACCTAACCATAACCTCACTGACTTTCAACAATGAGACAATGTATTGAGTCGAAAATAGAATGGCATGATGTTTTTATATCACAAAAATAAGTATGTACGGCTTTTCTTTTTTTTCATGTATAACAAAGACATGCTTGTGTTCTATTTGATTCATATATTTTATATATGTATAATACAATAATAGTAATCAATCAAATCAATAGTAATCAAATCAACAATAATAACCAGAAGCCTCATGATGTGTTAGCTTTCAGCGCAGAAAAATATTCTTTATCTGTACATGGTGAAGAAGCTTGGCTATTAGACAGTGGAGCATCAATGCATATGACATTCAGGCGTGACTATTTCTATGAATTAAATGAGCTTCCAAGGCTATGTCATTAATAAAAAAGTTATGTTAGGGAATAAACAAAGCATTAAGTATGTGGTGAAGGCACTATTTTGATAAATAGGCTGATGAAAGGAAAATATGAACAATGTATACTAGAGAATGTCCTTTATGTGTGTCTACGAAGGAACCTGTTTACCGAGCTTGGCTTAGTTCCTACTATTTTTTTTATTCCGTTGACGAGGTGGAAGATCCTACATGGGTGTCCTCCGCCTTGGAGAGGCGAAGGGGTCTGGCGGATTCTTACTGACCAAAACAACCCCGGTGTTCCACTACTTGCCTATGATTAGGGGAGCGAGAATCGCTATTGCATTCTTCCGCAACCCCCGACAGGAATTGACTCGTCTCATAGTTCATTTTAATCTATAAATTAATATGATAACGTTTAGATTTCCTTCTAAATTAAGACCCAAGATGTTGATAGTAAATAAAATAATATCTGGTGGTAAAAATAAACCCTTGAGCTGAAGAAATTCTACTTCAAGATTAATGTTTGTATCGATTGTACCTGAAAGTAAAAAATAGTTAATAGAACTAAAATTGCCAACATTTTTATCTTTTAAACTATTTTCTTTTCAACATAAGTACATGTTTGTATTTACATATATACACTTCTCAGTAAATACATATACTCAACATGTTTGCAGTACAAGAAACACCGTCTTCCTTTCTTAACAGGCACTATAAATTATGAAATCGTGCCACGAGATGGACATTGCCGCTTTTGTTTCAGAAATAAATAGCAGACACTTTATTGTGAACGAAATTTTGTCTGTGAATTTAGAAACGAAATTAATGTTATTCTACTTGAATGTAGTGACTTTATTACTTAGTATTTCACTAATTAAATCAAATTGATTTCTGAATGAAATACTATTATTATATTAATAACTAGCTGCACCCCGCGGTTTCACCAGGTACCGTGGGAATATCGGGATAAAACGTAGTCTATGTGTTAATTTAGGTCTCCAACTATGTACATACCAAGTTTCATCGCAATCGGATCAGTAGTTTTTGCGTGAAAGAGTAACAAACATCCATACATCCATACATCCACCCATTCATACATCCATACATCCCCACAAACTTTCACGTTTATAATATTAGTAGGATATTATTAATATATTTTTTTCAAGTGAAAGAGCCATGCTTCGACACGAAATGGGCCGACTCGACCGGAGTGATAACACGGCCTCACAGAAACCCGGCAGTGAAGCAGTGCCCTAACCTTTCCCTCTTCCCCCTTTTCCCTCTTCTCCTCTTCCCTCCCTTACCTTACTCCCACCTTAAACGCCAACAACGCACTTTTGACTCTCAAGTTGCATTGCAGGTTAGCGGCGGCAGTCACTTACCATCAGGTGACCCGTCTGCTTGTTTGCCCCGCCCCGCTATCCCATAAAAAAAAACAATATTAGTTTATGTATACGCTGAAACTGATACACTCTGGTTAAATTTTGATTTAATAAGTAGATTTGATTAAAAATTATAAAAGTAATAGTAGTTTAGTAGTACAAAGTTACGGATAAAGTTGTCCAAAATGTTTTGTCCAAAATAAATTGACCAAATTATTCAAAATAATCGAATAGTGTTTTCGTGTTTTGTAACGCGCATCCATGCTTACACTCTGAGTTATGTGTCACTGACAGGAGTCGCTATTTGCCTTACTAACACAGCACACTTAAATTATTATTAGTAAAAAATAATGTATTATAGTAGAGACTACAGCTGATTTTTCCAACGAGTATGGAAAGGAGTGACTGACGAAGTACTGTGGTAGGTGCTTTTGCATTGGGTTTATATATATATATATATATATTTAATACTAGTTACATTTGTCACACGTTACTAGTATTTCCATTAAATCCTCTAACAAATTTAAATGCTTGTGTTGGGTTTACGTTCCGTTCCTATTTTAAGAGCAATAGCACACCGTGTGGTTTTAGTCGGTTCGCTTCTGGCACACCGCCCCACCGAAAACCCGGTGGGGTGACAGCTTTGGGCCGGATTTTTTGGTGGGGCGTCGTTTCCAGAATTCCCACACGCACAAAAAAAATTCGGACAAGTGCAAATCTGATTTGCGCACTGAGAGTTCCGTAACCAAACAAACTTGTGTGTAGATGGTACGTCCATCTCGGAAATCAATTCCCTAAGATCTTTCTCCGTCTTTTCCGAAAGACAAACTTAACTTTGCAGTTCTAAATAAACTCCCACATCAATCGATTTACGACAAAGTTAACTTTTCAACCGCAAACTTTGTAATCACAAAAACCATTTTTTATGCGATTTAACAGCAAATTGACGACTTCTGGTTTGTTTTCATTACTTGTGCTGTCAGACCTTACTTTTTATCAAAATTTCATTGCATAATAAAATACGGATATTACCCATACGCAAAACAATCCGAATATTTAGGTCGAAGTATAAAACCACGTCTGTATCAGGCGTAACTACAATGACTGACCAATAGCATAGATTACGGAAGATTATTTCCTTACTATCCCAACTAATATTACAAATGCGAAAGTTTGTTTATTTGTTTGTTCGTTACACTTTACGCCTTAACTACTCAACCGATTATGATGAAATTTGCACACACGGGGTTACAAAGAACACAGGGTATTTTTCATCGAGAAAAAAGTACTGACTTCCAGTGAGTATAAATATCATGACACTACCAGCGGTGTCAGTTGCAACAAAAAGGACTGATGACCCTACTCACCAATAAAAATTACAGCGGTCTTCTAGATGACCACGGTTATTTGAGGTGCTTTCCTAGTTAGGCGGTATCAAATTGATCAGAAATCTGCTATGTGGCCTTCAATATTTTTAAAGCAATTTGATGAAGAATGTAATAATAATGTATATATTGGGGGCTACAACCAGTTTAAACATGGCGTTAGCTATGTAATCCAGCTTAGAAATTATTTTTTATTGAACAAAGTGAATAAGTATTTCTGATTGCAGATCTTTTTCGATATTCATCAGACGATTAAAGTAAGGGTTGCAAATTATTACTATTTTAGTAAAATAACATTACACACTAGACTCTGGTCATGTCATATCCCTAATATGGTTATTAGGGATATGACATGACCAGAGTTTAGTGTATGTATTTACGATGATGTATGTATTACCTTTAACATCAAAAGCTATAAAATTCACTATTTGACGACAAATCCTTTGTAGCAGATTTTATGCTTTGTATGTCCTAGTTTTAAATGCAGAATTCAATCGATAAGTCTGCAAGTTACGGTTCAATCGAGAATAGAATTTGCACAAAACGCGTATAAGTTTCACTTAGTATAAATTTATTTCTTCCCAAGCTCTGAAATAGGTAGATATTGGCAAGCCAAGATAATATATCGTATAGTATTACCTATGCATATCTATGGTTAGATATATTTTTCAGTTTTTGTTTATCAATATCTCTTTAAGATTAGGGATGTTAGGAATGTTTTATGACTTTATGAGAGATAAAATTTCAACGAAATTCCAGGTAGGGAATTTAAAACCACTCAAAAGCAAGAGTGCACTACAAATAAAACAAAAATAGTCGAAGTAGTTATAGGTACTCAAAAAATAATAATAAAATAATAAAGTCCATCTAATTATAACGACATATTCCGTCGTGATCTTGTCACCGCCGGCGTTCCAGCCGTACGTGAACCTCTATCTTCCAAGAACAGCCGGTTCTGCCGGCGCTGTTGCTGTACCCGCAGAAAATGGCGTAAATACAATTATTTAATCAGCAATTATGTTTTTTAGCCATTTCATTTGAGGTCAGCCTTCTGGGAACACTGTAATTATTAATTCGAATGTTCAGTGTCATTTATTGTCTTTCGATGTATTTAATCATTACTTTTTTTTGTTCTGCGAAAAATTTTAGTTAAACAAATAAATTGTGTTTGTTTTTAATAAATAAACTGTTTTACTTCACTGTGTTCCGGTAAAAGAGAATCAGATCATTAGGTAATCAGACAAAGTGGTAATAAAAATGATCGAGAAGGACATTCTCTAATCAAGAGTCAGTTTCTAGGGTAATTCAAATTCAGCTTTACTCGCATAATAATGTCATGATAATGGGTAGCCAACTTTATATAAATCCCAGGGTAGGGGGATAGAGAAACTAATCCGCCCACGTTCCTGTTGTTGTACCTTCTGCGCCTTAGAATTATCTAATGTGACCTACAAATACACCGAGTATGTCAGCGAGACCAAAGGAAAAGTCTTTCTGATAACACTCGATGAGGCAACATCCACATTGGAAGATACACTGACCAAAGCGATCCTGATTCTTCTGATATAGTATTGTAGGTATTAAACGTTATTTATCGTATGTACAGTATGAAAGAAATCGGATTGACACATTCGTTTATATATACAGCAAGAATCTAAACAAACATTCTCCAGAACAAATTTATTACACACACTCATACTTTTATAGCAACCTTTATAGAATTTACATGAAATAGTATTCAGCTCATATAATATCAAAGATAAACGTATCTTTGTCAACAAAGACTCAACATAAGTCTTCATGAAAACATTTTCTCTTAATACACTTGTCCTTAAAATGTGTAATCTATCTGCTGGAAAGCGAATGGACAGAGAATTATCACTTATATTTTAACTCACATAGATTTACTTCAAAACACGAAGAAGATAAAGCTTCTCTTTCCAACTCAGTTTGTACAAAAAAGTATCTTAGTAAGAATTCATAGAATGGTTCTTGGAACCGATTCTTTATCCGCTCATAAAGCACTCGTTCTGTAAAAACCAATATTAGTTGCGAAAGAAAGTAGACAGATTTGATATCAGGCACATGTATTTTTTACACCAACTAATACAATTATTATAAGACGCCCCTAAGTACATGACTTTGGGGCATCGCGTTCCCTTAAAAGTGAATTATAGCGACAGAGGAAAACTTAACTACATCTTAATATATTTAACAGTTGTAATGTGGTCATGCTACATGCTATATGTAATGTGGTTGTGCTACATGCTATATGTAATGTGGTCATGCTACATGCTATATGTAATATGGGTGAATAAATCGATTGTTTTAAGGTCCTTGAAAATACCCGATTTCCAAAGCGGAAGTTGAGACTTTAAAAGTCGGGTTTGAGAGATTTCTCGCTCTGTTTTGAATTTGTGTTCCTGAATGGAAATGTAGGAATAGAAGTACCTAAATCTTCTCCTGGTGGCAGTGGGCCACAACAGTGAAAAATATAATCCGGCAGGCTTTTTTTTTAGACACTCGTATTATATCGGTTTCAGATGACTTTCTTCGTTTTTCGCAAGTCACTTAATATTCCTCAAAATTACTCATGAATCTCTTCTTCAATATGATCTGAAATTTATATTGCATACTGGTTTTGGAGTTGGCTTGACGGTACTAGATTCACTAAGTGAGGAGTCCATCAAAGTTGAGAGCACCACGCAAGTATCCACAGTTAAAATCACATTTACACCTCAGAGGCTGTTCGTAGGAGAGCCATGCCGGCAGTGAAGCAATGCTTTCGTTACTTTTTGCCGCGTGACTGAGGTTACCGGAGGCCCTAACCCTTCCTCTCCCCCCTCTCCCCTCCTCTCCCCTCCTCTCCCCCCTCCCTTCCCCTGCTCCCACCTTAAAGGCCGGCAACGCACTTGTGACTCTTGAGTTGCAGGTGGCCATGGTCGGCGGTAGTCATTTACCATCAGGTGACCCGTCTGCTCGTTTGTCCTCTATACCATAAAAAAGACAGATCTAGAACGAATTTGAAACGAGTATATAGATATCCACTCGTTGCAAACGGCAGTAGTTTGAAATCGATTATCTGACTTTTCGTAATTAATGTGTAAAATAGAAATTTTACAGTTTGACAGTTTATAAAAAGGACTGACTGGCCTGTTGGTCTAGTAGTTAGTGATCCTGACTGCTAAGCCAGAGGTTCAATTGCCATCCAGGACAATCAAAATTGTGTGATGAGCATGATCATTTTCTATGTTTGGATAAGATATGTATGTATTTAGAAATATTTAAGTATGTTTATCATCAAACTAGTTACCTACCATAAAAGTACAGGCTCTGCTTAGTTTGGGATCCGATGGCCGTGTGTGAGATGTGTCAAGTTATTATTATTATATACTTGAACTCGTAATCACGCTACCTAAGGATCTTAACTTGTGCGAACAATAGTAACATGGGAACATATTACAATTTCTATTACTTAGTTTTCATAAAAGCGAACTTTTTAAGACAACGACAATGCAAAACTTAAATAAAACTGAAAAATCGTCCCATATTGGAGCGACAATGTGGTGTAAAATGGGTCACCATTGAGTCCAAGGAACTATAACAAACGTCTCTAAACCGACTCCAATCTAAACTTCACTTTAGACCTTTTACAGTTGACTCCTACGATTTCTGAGTCACATTTACAGTTATTTAGAGTTATTTCAATTAGTGCTTAGTTATAATAATGTCAATTTATGTACTGGTATCGATCGACTGTCACGTGTTATCCTAGTATTTTTCAGATATACATATATGAGCCTCAAGGTCATCTCTAGGGCCTGATTCCTGTTGACAACTCAGATTATCTTACCGTTGTTAATATTATTATTTAAATACAGAAGTCACAAGGGTCTATTGCTAATATTCTTGCTAACCCCTCCAGCTAAGCTAAATGCTTGTGTTGTGAATTCTTGTCGGAAACGTAGTGGTTACGTCAGTACGACGACGTAACCAGTACTTTACCGCTCTTTTATATTACACTAGCAGTGCCCCGCGGTTTCACCCGCGTAAGTCCCTATCCCGTCTGAATATCGGGATAAAAAGTAGCTTATGTGTTAATCCAGGTCTCCAGCTATCTACATACCAAGTTTCACAGCAATCGGTTCAGTAGTTTTGGCGTGAAAGAGTAACAAACATCCATCCATACATCCATACATCCTCACAAACTTTCACGTTTATAATATTAGTAGGATTCAAACGCCGTTAAACAAATAACTTAACTATACCGTGCAAAGTCACACTTGTAGTGCACTTTACATCATCACAAAAGTCCCCCATCAAAACAAAGTCCCCCGCCGTGTCTGTCTGTTTATCTGTTCGCGATAAACATAAAAACTACTGAACGGATTTTCATGCGGCTTCCACTAATAGACAGAGTGATTCATGAGGAAGGTATAGGTATATAATTTGTACCCGTGCAATGCCGGGGCGAGTTGCTAGTATATAATAAAAATAATACGGTATAGGGCGGTAGTCTCAACGGAAGAAAACAGTGTCGATGTTTAAACATTTAACTAATACATACGGCTACGGCAGTTGCGTGCTGTTAGGTAATTAAGAATTGCGAAGTGCAGGTAGTGTTCAGATCACGATAGCAGCCACAACTTAGCAAGTGATTAATTAGAGTACAAACAATATAAATGGAATGAAATGTTTCTAGAAGCGCTGATAATATTACAGTACAGTGTTAAAGTCATGATTAACCTTTCTGAGATTTAACCATGTATGATACATAAATCATAAAACGCATCTAAATCGTTACCTAGTTATCACTTATCTTTGTGGGTAATAGAATTGATGACAATAAAAACGAATACCTAGTGTTTTTGGATCACAACAAATCGAAAATATTTTTTATTTTGAAATTATTTAAACTGTTATTGAGATACTCCATAAAAACTAAGTTTTAAAATTATGCTTGTTAGTTTTTATGGATTTTCTCAATAACGTAGTGAATAATTCCGAAATAAAAAAATATTTTCCATTTAAATCTTTCACTTTAACGAAATGTACACATTCCACCTTCTTTTATGAGAAACGGAGGTGATAATACCTGGAAATTCAGACGGTCATAACTTTTGAACGAATACGTAGTTTTTTTTTATTATTTTTCTATCTGCATGTTAATGTCAATAATTTAAGTAAATGTTCCATTATCCAATTCACTATGTTTACAGTGCTTTTTCCCAAATTATTTATCCCAACGGTCTAAAAGTACAAATTGACTCATACAGTTAATATTCTAATCCTTTATTGTGTGGTATTGTTATGGCTTAGTGTGCCAATTTTTTTTATTAAAAAAGACTATTAGGTGACGTTATTTCAATAAAAATATAATACAAAATAGTTTGTTGAAAATAACTACCTAAATGGTTCGATTAATAAAGAAAAAAAACTAATACACCAAATTGTAATCTTCTGTTTTCAAACACTTCCGCCTCCCGTAGCCATTCGAATCGCCAATCAGAAAGTCTGGCCGGTACCAGTGTCTCTAGATAAACCTAAAAGCAGATGATGACCGTCTAGATGTCCATCTAGACCTCGGGCAATGTTGCCTCGTTTTCTTCAACTAAAGTACTAGTACTTTTAGTTTTCTCTAAATAAGACGATTATTTTTTGCGTAATAAGTAGTAGCACAACACAAGTTTCGTCTTATTCAAAACGCTTCATACATAGGTTTTCAAAGAAATAAAACAAAAGATATTGTATAAACGGTAACAAAAATTAAAACTATATTACAATAAAAATAAATTATTAATGAACTTGTAACCAGAGGTCGAAAAAAATTACAATTTCAATCAAAACCACAATGCACTGGTATTAAACATTATAAAAATATATATAAATAACCAAACAAGCAAAACTCATGCAAATTACCAAATAGTACACAACTAAATATTCATTCTGTATTTTACAGTCACGTCCGTCTGATCCCAAACTAGGCAGAGCCTGTACTATGGTAACCAGACTGCTGATAAACATACTTATATATTTCTAAATACATACATATTCTAGAAAAATTACACCGAGACACAGAACAAATGATCATGCTCATCAGAAAATATTTGTATATTTGTCCTGTGTGGGAATCGAATCCATGACCTTAGCAGTCAGGATCACTAACCACTAGACCAACAGGCCAGTCCACAAGGTGTTACATAAAGATGTGGTCATATTAAAGGGTCGTATTGATACCCTGTAAATAGGAAAAAAACGCTTCTAAAATTTGATGACATCTTTCTGTAACACCTGTCTAAGAAACCTATTTTACGTACAAAAAAAACTTTCCGTGTATTCAACACATAACTTCACATTACAGTACTGAAATCCCCATCACCCTTTTACATTTTACTGTAAAGAAATACTTTAGGTTTATTATTTGAATTCCGTTGCAAATGAATGTACCATTTATTTCCATACCCCACTGCATTCAATTCCATTACTACAGAACTTCGATCCTTCAGTAATTTCACAGCAAGTGTACAGGACAATAAAATATCTTGGCCGTTTTCCTTATCGCCACTCCCTAGCCCTTGAAGGGCCTAATGTAGGGAACGTTTACGTTTGACATAAATAGTAAGTGTCGTGAGGATAAAAAATAAAAACAGATGTGACAACCCTATCATTTGGTAGTTAGGTAAACATTATGTTTGTTGTGTACATAAAACTGAAATCTGTTTTACATGAAGACTTTTTTTGTATAAGGATATTAAAAGTCTATGATTTGTATATATCAGAACTATTCTGCTTATTAACTAATATAAAATGACACTACTCTAAGTAAGAAAACGATCATGGGGTTTACCTTGCAGTCTCCAACAGGGTGATTCAGTAATTTCCATAGGCGGGCTTGGTCGAGATCGTAGCGTGTTAGCTAAATTAACGATGTTAAATCCATTTCTACAATTTGTAATTTCCTGGAGGGTTTAAAGAGAATACCAGTAGTGTGTAGTAGTACATGTCATTCTGCACTATGCGACCCATGATGGCTATTTTTAAGCGACTTCAAAAAAAGACTTTTTTTATGTATGTTCACCGATTACTCAAAGACGCCTAGACCGATTTGGAAAATTCTTCTTTTGTTTGAAACAGTATACTTCCCGGGTAGTGTCATGATCATCAGGTCAGGATCTGATGAAGGGATCCTGGAGGAAACAAGGGAACTCTTAAAATTTTAAAGACACACTTGAAGCGATTAGGGTATTTTGAGGCGCATTGAAGTCGGTGATACTTTAAAAAAATAAATTATTACCATTAAGCTATATGCTCGCTGCTCATGAGTGTAGATCGATATCAGAAAAAAATTACTTGTCATTGATATGTACTTTTGCACCTAACTGTGCAGTTACTAGATCTTTGATTTTTATGTCATTAAAAATAATATTTTATTTTACGTGTGATATCATGGATGACAAACTACAAGGATATTACGTCTTTTTATGGATATTTTATAATAAAATTCTTCACCAAATTATTTAGGTAAAGTCATCCAGAAGGTGATGGTGATGATTATTAGTAACGCGTCATACATTAGTAAACTTCTAGTTTAAATCTAAAGTTTTATTAAAAAAGGAATAGGTATACACTTCAGCCTAATGTTAAATTGTGATTGCAATTGCAGCCATTACGTTAGTGGCACCGCTCTCAAAAGAAAAGGAGTAATTCTCGTAGCATACCGGCACTGATCGTTTGATTTGCTATTGACTCAATATTGTAAATGGACACATACATAAACAGTTAAAGATAGGGGCAGGAGGCTTATTTTTGTCTGGTGTTTCCATACAAACACCAGACAAAGTTAATCCTCCTGCCCCTATCTTTAACTGTTTTTAATTATGTATGTGTCCATTTACAACATATTGTACTGATTATTTTTGTCTGGTGTGTCACATAAGTCACAAGACAAAAATAAGCGGACCTTACCGATAGATGACTTAACAACACATCTTTAATTTTAAACGTAACGATGACGAAAATGTGGCTGAGTTTTAAATAAACCTATGTACATTTACAAAACAGCATAAAGTATTTCGTCAAAATTTACAAAAGTTTTCAGCAAACGATTTCATAATCTAAATAAAATAACCTAAGTACGTCGACACTCCATAAACACACAAGACGGGTTTCTCTCAGTTTCAACGGGAACACAATTTATATAAGAAAAATAAAATAAACGTACAGTCACGCCCTGTGACTTGTGACGGTTATAAAACTTTAGAGCTCAATATAAACACAGAAGTACAAGACTTCGTCATGCATTCCTAGTAAGGTAAATAACCTACTAAAAATCTTTATTAGGCTACTTAAGATGGAGGAAGAAAGGCTCCCATTAAATGGGTTTCTTTTCTCCGTTCGTATTGAACACTATTCAATTTCTGTTCCTTATCTAAAAATAATTTATAATTTTCGGAAATCATGATTTAGGTGTATTGAAAGAACGATTCACATCACACCACAAACATTTATTTTCATTATATTTCATAAATCGATCTTTCGATTTTCGATTCGAGAAAAAATTACAGATGCATTTGTCGTAAACATTTACTACTATGAGAATTGAGGTTTCTTTAACGTTGATTTAGTTTAAAGGCCGTTATTATTAAAATCGGCAGACTGCGATAGACCGATTGATTGAACAGAGGCGATGACTAGCGTAGAATTTTCAATTAAGAATATCCCTACCTAATCTTCATACCAGTTCCGCTCCTCTAGTTTCGCTTAGTAATACATAATAAATCATGTGTGACCCACGTTGCTAGTATTCTTTATTAAAAAAAAAAAATAAAAAAAAATAATAAAGGTACTTAAAAAATAAATGCTTAATTTTAATGTCTTTTTTATGCTTTTGTCTAAAGATGTAACTTTAATCTAAATATAAATTAGATTTAGTTTAAACTTTTACTTAAGCCACAATTTTTAGCCATTTTGTGTTTATACACCTACTTTTATATTACAAATATTATATAATAAATAACTACTAATTTTCTGTTTGTATAATTGATTTATAGGTTTTCTTCGTTATTGACTTTTTTTTAATAATAATAACTTGACCCGTGTGTGAAGACACACCGTCTTTTATACTTATTTACTTATTTATTACTAAATACATACATATTTTAGAAAAATTACCTCCCGAAACAAACAATGGTCGTGCTCATCACAAAATTATTTGTCCTGGGTGGGAAACGAACCAACGACCAGGACAAACAGTCAGGATCACTGACCACTAGACGAACATGCCAGTCATTGACTAATACGTATAAGTTCATATTACCCATCACGTTTTGTATAGCTTAGTAAATGTTGTACCTGTAATGGGCATGCATATCAGATATTTTTATTATTACTTTCTGTAAGAATGCAATGTATGTAAGCTTTTGGTATACGAAAATAAATAAACAAAAAAGATAATGATCAAAAGAATCAACCCCATCTATCGATTTATTGCGAAACTAAGTACTGAATCATGCTGTGGTCTTAATTGGAGAAGATGTCATGACATCTAGACTAGTCATTGAACTGAGCTTGCCCAGTGGATAAATCAAAGTTTTTCATGAGTACACTATCTTCTATACAAGTGTGTCTATACAATAGTATGTTATGATCTAGATTTAGGCGCCCTTTGTCTGAGGCGATCAATAAATCAAACGGTTGCAAATAGTCGGGCACTGTGATGTATGTTACAATATTAGCCCAAGTTAACACTTGTTTAGGAGATTAGTAGCGTTGGACTCAAGGCCGGGAGACGTGATTAATCGACGCTAATGAACTGAGACGAACCCCTGATGTACGAGATGTTGTAGCGGTAGTTTCTTAAAGCAAAATGGCCAAATATATTTAAAAGTAAAATTTTAGAATTAAAAAAAAATATGCTACGGTTTATGTAAGTGTCGGGGTCGGCTTTCAGTCTAACTACGGAGGTCTCAAGATACGGCGAACTTCGATATTGTACGTGAAGCGACTGCCATCAGACCTCCTGAACCCAAGTACTAGGCGATATCGAAGTTCTGTATTTAGACCGGGTTGTCGGACTTTTTAGGGCTCCTACTACCCGTAATGAATGCCACAGATGTTCGTATGGCAAACGGGACCTACGGCTTCACTTGTCCGAGGCACGAAATGATCTCAATGTGTTAAGAATGGTCAGCCATCTTAAGACTGACCTGGATTCGATTACTTCACCTTGTAATGTGCTAACCTACTCGGTTACCACTTAGTCGTTACTGTCAATGTTTCAGAAATTGTCTTTATTAGCAATGCAACAAAACACCTAAATATATTGACAGCCTAGATTCACCCTAGTTTACGCAAGATACGTATAACACAGCACTCCGGATTGCGTTTGAAATAATAATATATTTTAGTGGTTTCCAAAGTTAACTGGACCACGTTCCAACAAAAACAAAAACTTCCAAATTCTGGACTCACCCCTTAATTTACATGAAATAATATATTAATGAAAGACTGTTCAAACAAGAAAAAATAGTCAACTCCTATTGAATATATTAATACTTAAGTACAAAGCAAGCTAATTTTATTGGGAAGGATGCATTTTTATGTATCTAGTCATTATAACTTTGAGTCACCTTCAATTTTAGTTAAATCAAAATCATTTATTTCAATTAAACCATTATGGGTATTTTTGAATTGTTAGGAGTAGTAGTCAGTCAGACTAAGTCAGTCGTGAAGCTAGTTGCCTGTTCCAATACGTAGATCCAATGGAGAAGAAACTCCTACTTTACTTTACGTTACTTACTACGTTAATTTTAATCGTATTGAATTTGAAACGTCCAATTTATTTCCCAGTTGTATTGTCCTTTTTTTTAGAACCCGTCAAATATAAACTCACGAACCTTCATATGATACGACCGTAACTCGTTCTTTGGGAAGTGCTGATGTAATTAATTTGGTAATCCGCAAGACATTAGAGATCAAAAAAGTCTACTTTTATTTAGATAGATATACTTTCAATTGTATAATGACATATACATGTTCTTACAAACATTTATTTTACATTTTATCTTTCCACCGCTGTCAACAAGCGGTTACTGCACAAGTACAGGCGACAGGTAATCCATTACTCAATATCAAGGATCCCGGAGTGCAACAGGTATTTTTATGTCATATTTTTAACATCGTCAGTTAAACAAAATACTAACAATCATCAAAAATTTTAAAACGCATAGGTTTTTTGCCATATTTATACATGAAAGTATTATGAGTTCCGTGAATCCGGGCTGCAAGAGTTCCGGGATCCGGGCCAGTTTAGTTAAAATAACATATTTATGTTTTCTTTTTTTTTTATTCAGTACAAGTTGTTCTCACTTTGGGTGGATACAATAAAATTGGCAATCAGAACATGGTACCTCCAGAATTCCGAACTCAATGTCAACATCTGTACGGATCGTCTACTCTAGATACGTTTCGTGTTTAGTCCAGTTCACAGCTTGAAAGCGCCACATTACTTGCTTTTGCTCTAAAATCTAACCTAACAGAGCTTATTTTTCCGGGTTTAAAAGAGTTTCGCAAAAAATTACAGGAGGGACTTTTAATGTCCGTAATTCCGGCGGCAGAATGGTTTCTGCTTTGTTTCATAGGTTTCGTGAAGAAATTGTATTGTATCTGTGTACGTTGTTATTGCTTTCTTGGATAGGAATAAGGTAATTTACATTGTTAGATAAAACGTCAGAGGCAAACAATTATACGGGATATTAAAAAAAAACATTAGTTACAGTATTTTAATCTATGAATAGTAAGTATACCTATCTAAATAGGCCTGTTTAGTATATATATTAGTTAAAAAAAAAGAAAATTTAAATAATTGATGGGATTTTGATCTCTGGTTGACCACTGGTCCACCATACTTTTGCCACACAGCCAACAAGTAAATAATACATATATATATATATATATATATATATATATATATATATAATAAGATAAGACAACTCAATATTGATTAACTAGTTAACTGTTCTATACTATATAGACATAATGCTGATGGATTTATCATTAGTACCAATAGGTATGAATGTGAAAAATATATATTATATATCAAGAAGTCAGTGGCCCCAATTCTGTTACTTCACTCGCTAAATTAAAATCCACAAAATTTTCTTCATATAAGAAGTAAACCTTGCACACTTAGAAACAAGGTCTTATTTCAAATTGAAACAAGTAGGTAACATATGTCGCTATCGAAATAAGCAATTTATTTGTCCACTAAAGTCTGATACGCTTAAATAAACTTTAATACCACGTAGCGAGAGCCGCTATCCGTTGAATGCCATCTCTATTGCTCTGTGTTTTTAGTAAGCGTCTTCGTAGGTGTACATTAAAAACACGTCATCCTTGTTCGTTTTGAACAAGTTTTTATACGGCAATTATACAGCGTTTGAATAAATGAAGACTCTCGCTGCGTGGAAATAAAGTTGAGTATACGTTGACAGGTTTTATTGAAATTTAGCGGCGCTGAGAAATAGATGCTAGTAACAAATAGACCTTATTACAAAGAACACTAGGTTGATTTCATATAAAGAAATTAAGTCAGGTTTTAGTTTAGTCGAGTGTACAATAGAATCGGCACCAGTATATCATTCAACCAAGATGCACCATACCATACCATATTATACCACTAGTTAAGCTGCCCTGTTTAGACTGTGTTGTGAGTATACCACAGATATTTTAACATCATAATTATTCAAATATATGGTCATGGCTTGTTCAAACAAAACGATTATATTGTACTATTTCTGTTCTTTGAAACGAAGGCTAATCGAATATCGAATCAATCATATGAATTCAATATTGGAATAGCAACTGAGAGGTTCAAGCTCAAATTTCTTGATTTGATTTGATTGATATTATTAACAATAATAATATTAATAATAAATAATAATATTAACAATATTTATAGGAACATTAACAGTTCAATTGTAGGTTGCAGCTAAAATAATACATCGTATAATATAGTTATAACTATGTATGATCTCTTTTTAAAAAAATTAATGGAATGAGCCAGATATGGTGAAGAGACTTTCTGTATGGAAGTTGACCGGTACAAGAGGAAACGAGGACCAAAGAAAAGAAAGATGAACTGTGTGAAAGAAGATATGGCTAGAAAGGCAGTAAGTAGTGAAATAAGGAATGATAGTGTAGAATGTAAGAATAAAACATATTGCTTCGACCCCAAATAAAATTGGGACAAGAGTAGGCAGATAATTATATTAATTACTAGCCGACACAACTGATGTTATCTTGTTCGTTAAGTGTGGTGGCCTACCACCACACTTAACGAACAAGATAAGACAAGAACAAGAGGGCTACTTTATCCTACCCTTGGATAAAGTAGCCCTGAACTCTTAAAATACTGCAAAACTGGGCAATCTCGCCGTAATATGACGCGCACAACACACATCACTCCTTTTGTCTCAGAGCACTTGCTAAGATGACGAGCAGTTGCACCCATCTCCCTAAGGTAAGTGCCAATCTAGAGCCGAATGTCGTTCATCGCTTTCCACTGGTCTTTTTCCATTCCGTCTTCCTGGTATCCATCATCTCGCAAAACGCGATGGTATCTTATGGATCTTCAATCATAGACCCAACACGTACGTTTTCTTTTTGCAAAATATAGCTAAAATAATTCGAATTCTCAAAACGTTTAATAATCGTCAATTCAGGTACAGTCTCTTCTTTATAACTCAGTAGAGCATCGCATCGCAGTAAATTCAGCTGAAGTTGCATTCAAAATTTCAGCTAAATTCATTGACTCGTTTCAAACTAAGCGCTTGTAAAGTTTCGCCCGACGCTCGAAGACATAGCATGAAGTTTTCATCTAAAACCTGCAAACTGCAAACATTTAAATGTAAAATTATATGGATAATGTGAGAAAAGAATGTTTCAAAATGTTGTATTCGTACTGTTTTTAAGATATTTTTAGATAAAGAATACCTGAAACATGGCTATGTAATCGTACTTTGTAATCGTAATTGATAAAGAAAAATATTTTTTATACTACATCTACGCTAATGAGACGCTAATGAGATTTTCGATCTCCTTGTAATTCATTTATGTATTCTGTTTATTCTATTGTTTTAGGCTCATTGGTATTTGGTTAAAGTTGTATTTATTTTCTATAGCAAATATTATCATAATTATTATTATAGTAAAACATAAGAAGGAATGTATAATTTATATTATCACCATTATAGTAACCATAAATATAGGCTACGTCTAAATATAGGTCAGCCTTCAACGTCATTATTGGTTCATTTATAGTTCTTCAAAATACCTTAGACAAAGTAGATGTATAAGTAGATGTATGTATAGATACTTCATCTATACCAAAATCTTTTTAATTTTATTAATTACAGTTAGATCACTCACATTCACGTAATGATATATTATATAAAAGCTACATAAATTCATGAACTGTAAGAGTTTTACCACGTGCAATCCCGGATTAGTATTCTATCTCCGTTTTACCTCATGGGTAAAACGAGTAAAATGGGTTAAACGATTGTCTCGCGGTCTGTTTGTATTATTCCATTTTCTGCAATAGTCCCTAATATTATTTTCGTCCAGTTTTTATCCGATAATCCTTTATATTGCATGGTTGTGGATTTGTTATTAAATTTCAAAGCAGTTCAGTGGAGATAAATGAACTATGATTTGACTTCTTATCGATTTAAGAGTGTAAATCTGTAATATTTCAACGTTACAATATATTAACTTAGAATATTTTTTACTTTTACTCTTTATATGAACCAGTCATATTGGGTAATTATACAGAATATACTGTAATGATATCTAATGTCATTTATATTAACATTTGTAATTATTATAACACCTTACTACGTAAAACACGTAATTTAGTGACAAATATTGTTTTTTTTTATTCTTGTTTGTTCGTATTAGTTAACGTTGCAAAAACTAGTTTGCTTTTGTTACAGTGTTTGACACGATGACTCTATAAAAATAACGAATCACTAGTATAAAATAATAATTTTATGTCGTTCCACCGCAAAAAGCAACTTCACAGATGGACATTGATAAACCCCAATGGAAAGACTAGTCTTTCTTCTAGAAATTAGATCAACTTCATCATGTCGACCAAAAATCAAACATTTGGTGATGATTTATTACTAAATCACTATGATTAAAACCGTTAACTATCAGCAAATTGTTCGAAAACTATTGATTTTTACTTGATACTATGCAATTGATAAAATACCGTAGAGAAATGAGATTGCAGGCTTCCTCAAAGAAGTCACCTTTGCTAATTTCGACAAACAAACCGGTTCAGATCACAAACAAGATCAACAAATATAGTACTTGATCATCGAAATAAGATACGGATGCAACTTCACAAGCTCATACTGAAGATATCCTGGACAAAAACCTATAAAAGCTTATAATGGTTCTCAAAAAACTAGCAAATGACGATGGAATCACGATCAAGTTCCTGAAAGGAGACGGAATACCGGTATTCGAGGTCCTTCATGATAACAATTGAAGATTTACATGCCAATCTGACTTCTGAGCCTCGGGTGGGTTCCTCTTGCCTCGACTGGTTTTCATCATCATAGCATCATGGGCCATATCCATAGCAATAGTTATTTACACAATTTTCATGATCACCCAGAAGACACAGAATTTGAGAATTTTGGGTTGGTGGACTATAGAAAAACTTTCCATTCTGACAGTTCTCGAAGAAATCTAGCAATACTTAGAAGAGGTGGTTGAAATATCGCTAGATTGCCGTTATAAATTTTCGTTATAGAAATGGTGAGTTGATCCAAAATAATACTACATATTAGATGGATAACTCTCAAAGTTAATAAGTCTTCATAATGTCTTAAGAGCACTTGAGTTACAAATAGCGGCAATATAAATAATGAGAATAACCATTCAGCCAACAGAAATTTTGAAATATCTTAAGCGCTGTTGTGAATTGAATCCCCTGCTCTCGTTACTTAAACTGACGCTTTAAATCTCGACTCTGTGAGTCTGAACGAATAGAATTTATACATTCCGATACGATTCTTCTACGATTTACCGACTTTTTCAGCTGTCAATCTATTGTGTACCAATAATACGGTTTTTTTTTTGGTAGTCTACCTTAAGTTTTTTTAATTTATTACTATAACTTATCAAAGTGAGTTTTTTGTTTATATGTTCGTTTGTTACGCTTTCACTGCTTATCTATTTAACCGATCATTATGAAACTTTGCACACAATACATGTTGTCAGAACAGTCGGCACAGAAAAATATACAAGGTATCTTTTATTAATAAAAAAAGAAAGTTCCCGAAGGATATTATTCATGGGAGAGCCATGCTTCGGCACGTATGGGCCGACTCGACTGGAGTGATACCACGGCCTAAAATAAAACCGGCAGTGAAGCAATGCTTGCATTGCTTTTCGGCGCGTGAGTGACGTTACCGGAGGCCCTAACCCTTCCCTCTCCCCCTCTTCCCCTACTCCAATCTTAAAGGTCGGCCTCCAATCTTAAAAACCATCAGATGACCCGTCTACTCGTTTGCCCCCTATACCATAAAAAAGGATAATTAAATTGAGTGACATAATCTACATTAAAACTTTATCTAATTGTACCATAAGGTGTTATAATACTTGAAACGGAATTCAAAATGTGGATTTAATTGATTTTTCTTTAAAAATCAATTTTATTTATGTATAATTATTTAATTTTCAATTCATTTCTTCCCTGTTTTATGATTTTATTTAACAGGTATATTATATTATACCAACAACGACCGAATTTGCCTTGTTATTGGATTTTTTTAAGGAAACTTAATACATAAGTAATCTAAGTATACATTTTTTAGGAGATCCATTATATAGAAAACCGAAATCAATTATTAATGTTTCATCAAGTGTTACGTACAATTGGACTTAAATTGATTTAAATTGTTACTGACTAGGTAAAGCTGAAGGAACGGCGGGGTGAAGGCTCCATAAAACTAAGGCGTCGTCACGCAACTAAGAAAACGCTCTGCTGTTTCTGCTCCTCTGCTCTCACTGCATTAAGGATGCGTCTTGCGAGACTGAGATTAGAGGTTTTCAGTGCAGTACAACTGGACATTTATTTAACTAGAAATCTAAATATATTGCAGATACCATTGTGTCAACACAATGGTAACTGCAGTATATTTAGGTCAACTTACGACAGTTTTTTATATGGATTTCTAATAAAATCGTGTATAATAAAGTCGCCGAGAAATTGTCTAAGACTTGACATCATTACGTGAGAGGAACTCATTTTTCAAAGTAAAACATTGAGGTGGTTCCGATTTATTTCTTTATTACTGTACTTTGTACTTTTTCGTTTCATATACGTGAGAAAGACGAATGGTGTAAATTGTCTTGTTAGCATTCTGCCTTTTAAAGAAAATTTGAAACTAATAATAATCATTTTGACCATATGGGTTTGTTAGTTATATGGTTGTGTATAATTATTATATTAGTTTTGCTTTAAGTTTGTCATGTTATTTTTCTTTATTTTTTAAATTACTATTCTTTTTTTTCCTCCTCCTTTCTTTTGAAGCTGCGTCATAATTATCCTTTTGCATAATTTACTCAATGCGCTACCTGCCTACAGCATAGTGGCCATTAAACGAACACGTTCCAACTAATATTTCCACGTCCTTAACTCCTAAAAGACGTCAATATTTATATGTTTACTGATTTTTAGGTAAAGGTTTTAACCATTTATATCGATTAACTCTAATCGATACAAAATCTAGTATCAATTAGTTCTAAAATAGTTTTTTGGATCGAAGTTTTAATTCCTGTTTTTATTGTCTTGATTTTATAAATGTTTTATTTAAGAGTGAAAACTTAGAATTGTAACAGTTCTGTTTCTTACCCTCGTAAATAAAATGAATATCGGTTTGTTAACTTAGTATGCTTATAACAATGTTTTTTTAAATTTCCTTTCAAGCAATGGTTTAAGTAATTCCTTTCGTGAGAACGACGTAAAAATAAAGGAACTAACAGGTTATTCACCAAATATGACTATTTCATTTTGTTACCACAACGATAGTTCAATTTATAGCAGGCTACTCAAAAAATGCTTTTTTCCTGTGGTAATTTTCGGGTACGACGCGCGATCGTCACAGTCGAACCAATTAAAACCAAACGATGTCTCTGATATTAAACCTGTAGCTAGCTAAGCTGGAAGAGATGGATCAAAATCCGGTAAGTCCTATTTAGCATGTTTGGTTCCAAGATCACTTCTGAAAAAGGCTTACTCTCCTTTATGTGCAACAGAGGAACCTGTCGCGAAAAGTGCCATCTGAAAGCATCATGAGATCACCCGTCAGCCCCCCACTGTTTTTCTACTTTTGCTTCATTTTACAGGCCTCTATATCACTTTGTAGCAGTACCTGATAAATTTAGTTCTTGGCTACGATCGTATTGTCTCAGGAAAACCTCTAAAAGCGTGATTAATCAGAGTGAAATCCACTCATTTTAACGTCGGAACATGGAACATACGTTTTAAATCAACGAGATTATAACTTCTACGCGATTGGCATATGCTTTACTATTCGAAGCTATTATTAATCAATTCAAATGGTATGTTCAATCAAATATGTTTAATACTGACCCCCCCCCCACCCCCACCCCTCCGGCAGTAGTTAGCGCGTCGTCAACGGACTTGCATTCAAGAGGTTACGAGTAGATTCATGAGAATATTAGCAATGAGCAAAGCCACGTACGTTACCATTGGGCCTTTTCTTTAAAAAAAATGTTTCGATACGGAAATTTTATAATTATTTATTGATAATAATTTAAGGATAACAGACGCACACAGTTTGTTTAATTTTCACTTACATTAAACAGTTTTATTAGCGCATTTATAATATCGTTGTTTTCAGAGGGGTAAACAGAATTAATTTCAGGTTCAAGAGAACCTGAAATTAATTCTGTAATTTATCCGAGAATTTCTGTAGTGAATACTAAATCTGAATGTGCATGTAGCTTAATAACAAAGCAAAACTTTCTACTTCTAAATAAAAAGTATAACTTAAGTGAATACTGTCAAAGACTCTTGCAACCTACAATCCTGGACTAAGCAATCAAAGTTGTTGAAGTTTCCAGAAGCACTGCAGCAGTGGAGAATTATACTGTTCACTTGCGGTTGAGTGTTTGCTTAGTAGGGATGAGAACAACAAATCTAAGAAGGTTTAATAAGGTATCTCGCATACTTTATTGCTTCAAGGCAAGCTATTTTTGAGCATTATAAGAGGACACTCTCTAGCCATACATCTTTTTGTTTTGAGTGAAAGAATAGCTGAACAATTTTTTTTATCGTTATGACCGGTTTTTTTCACTGCGTTAGGACTTGTTATACAGTATTTTTTTTATGGGATATGGCAAACGAGCAGACGGGTCACCTTGGACACCTGCAAAGAGTCACAAGTACGTTGCCGACCTTTAAGGAAAAGGTGAAGGTTTTGAAAGACGCTGGAATTGCTTACTAATATTAAAATCAGAGTTTTTAGAATAATGAATAATCGTATAATCATCATAGTAAGATGGCGAAATATGTGAAACATTTCTTCGATGACTTAAAACAGCGCAAATAATATACGATAGACTATTAATAACTGTAAAAGATTAGGTTTCTTAAAATCTTTATAAAGAAAAAAGAGTCATCTTAAAGAGATGGCCTAAACTAACGCATTTATGCGACATCACTTTAAAATAATGCACAATCACTCGGCGTAATCTTGGTACATACCATACTAAGCTAGCTGCGTAGGCATATGTATAAATGTTAATATTGCAGCAATGTAGTTTAAAATTATCAGAGTACGGAGAAAATGAGGCGATTACAGGAGCAATTAACTCTCTGACCGCAAACGTCTTACGTACGTTGCTATTGTTGCCGAGGCCGTTACCCCTGTCAGGCAATATTGAACTTAACGGCTATCAGCTCTTACCGTGAGTCTAATTGACACAACACCAACTATCGGTAGGTCTAAAAACGGGACGTAAATAGGTTGCAAAAACCTGACGTAAGTAGAAAATACGTCACAAGAAGGACAACCTCCATCAATTATTATACCTACACTCTACGCAGTATTGAGTATCCAAAATTTTACACATCTCTGTACCTAGCAAAACCGGTTTATTTACAAGTTTTTTTTTACATTTATTAAATATATATAAAAACAGTTGTGGTTTTTTTTAAGTTGTGTTTTTAAATATGACTACGAACAAATCAACAATTTTTTTTAATAGATAATAAAGGGCCAGGTAAGGTAAGAATTGTATTAATTTGAGTTCGAACTTTTTTGCATAATTTCACGGTTACTGCGACCTTAATTTGCTAGTACTTATTTTCTCCATAACTCTGGCAGTTATATGGCTAATGTGTTTCATTTATACAGGACGAGGATTTAAGTGCTCCCCACACAGTAGATTTCTAAACTAGTAAGTATCTAAACCCCGTACCATCAGGCAAGGAGTGATCTTCTTTGCAAGCGTAGTTATATGAGAACAAAAAGTAACATGCAGTGTACCTACCGGGCGAAATTACTAAACTATAGCACTTCTGAAAAAAAATATTGTTGCTAGGTTAAACTTAACTTTTTACTTTTTTTAAATCGATTAGAACTTCCTACTGAATAAAGGCGTTTGTCATTTTTAACAGCGGCAACACTTTTGGTCATGACTAATTTACTATTAAACGAACTGTCAAAAATAAAAGAAATGCAACGAAAATTAAGGTGTGAACGCGTAGAAAACAAACAAGTTCACATTCGCAATAAATATAATATTATATATGATATTATCTTTCAAAACGACAGTGCCGTACCACTGTTACTGAAATGCATTAAGAATGTTCTGGTCTCTATTTCACTAACGAAAACAGTATGAGGTGTTATGAAACTTGTACTATTGTGAGAATACTGCACACGTATAGAATTTGTTATTAGTGCGTGGGTTTTATTCGATGTTTTCCTTTATCTTGAAGACTCTGAAGGTTGTGATGTATTGCCTATACTTTGTACAATCTGCACATGTTTTGCTCAAATGGCTGCGCGTTTCCCGCCGCTTTTTGCTTGGTTTTTTGTTATGTTTTTGTTTAAATTAAGTGTGTTACTCATAGTTGCTTTATTTAGAACCATATTTTACACATGTCTAGATATAAAATGAAGCATTTTTGTTATTTTGTAATAACAATGGCATACAATTTTAATCTTATATTAGTTTTTTATGTAATTGGAATGGAATGGCAGGTTTTTATAAATAAATTATCTTGTAACAGATTAGTGACGATATCTCAGTAAAAGGAAGGTAAATCCTGGATTATATTTCTATAGGTTATAAACAAGAGAACGTCACAAGATCTTGTTATGAAATATTTTTAGAAATTATAGCACCTATCTCATTTAAGTGACACTTAAAATTAAAAAGTAAAGTAATATAGTCCAGCTAATTTAAATAACTCAATTTTTTATATAATATGCATATGCAAAAATTTTGCTGTTGACCATTCCTAAAAGTTTTTGGATCTACGTTTTGTCGATAAATGTATGTCTACCGTAAAATTGAGTTCCTTTGCAACAGAATGCCACCAACAATTGTACAGACATTCTAAATAAACAAACCTCAAAAACACTCTTAAATCTATGCTATAAGAACCATTTTACTTTAGCTAAAATATGAAATAACTTCACAAAGCGCTAGAGCCCCATCGCCCACCTAAACTAGATCCTTAGTTCATTCCCAACTTCTGCTCTGTCGCCTTATTGCAATAGTTTTGGGGGTGAAGCGGTAGATCACGTAATACTGGTATATTGTACTGCACACGACATTTTATAGTACACATGTTTGACACTTCAAGTTGAATGACGTCAGGATATAGGTTGTTCGATATCTGGTGCCGGTTTTAGAGAGTTCAACACATCTAGAGAGTTTCAAGAATACGAATTTTGAAGCGATCTCTTTGAAGTCAACACAAGCTGTAATATTGAAATATGTTTATTGCGAAAAAGTCGAAAAGTTTGTAATAGAATATCTAAACTTTTTGACAAGGGATATTAGATTGGAAAACAAAAACAGAAGATGTAATTAAGGTCAAAGTGCTTATTGGATCTGTTGTGTATTACATCGAGTTCGTAATGGAAGATCGTTAGGTGTATGTTTGTGAGAGTTCAACACTCTTTAATGATTGTTTTTTTATGTTTTCTAAATTGCTTTCTCTATGGCAGTAATTTATACGAACAATATAACTGGAGGAATCAATAAAAGTGTTGGCAATCTTTTGCGAAGTTGGCGCGGTGGTCATTAACGTATGATGACCCTATATATATATATATATTATGTTGCGGTGGTTATATTGCGGTGGTCATTAACGTATGATGACCCTAGATATATATATATATATATATATATATATATATATATATATATATATATATATATATATATATATATATATATATATATATATGTATGTAAATGTACCTACATATGCCTAGTTATTTTATCCATATGGTAATTTATTAAGTAAAAGAAAACGGATTATTCACACTGTTTTTATAAGATATACATTTTATTAACCTGAACCATATTTAACATTTTTATCCAACTAAGCTAGCAAAAGAAAAACACGACAGACTACAGATATAGACAACTGGAGGTACTTTCTCAGTCGCGCAACACCAAATCTAGCTGTAATAAGCTGTGAACTATATTTCATAAAATATACTTAGTTAATTAATTTCTTAAATTAAATTAGTACCTTAAAAAAAAAACAAAACTTAATATAAAATTGAAATAAGAGAAATTAAAATTAAATTACGTCATTAGTTTATATTAGGCGCACAATCTTTTCATTTCAATCGTACCTTACTTTTAAAAACAGAAAGTTTTTTCTTTCTCCATAAAGCCATTGCCCCTGTACCCTGCCATAAAATTACCTTGTATTTCTACCTGAGGGTCAACGAGGGCTAAAGAATGGTTGTAGCGAACAAACAAACAATACAACACTCATTGCCTGAACAATCTCGTTTAGGTTGCGTAATGACGGAAGCCTATGCGCATTATTCCACATCATTCAGTGAAACGCCCCTACTGGCCGTTCTCACTGTAAATACTCAAATTAAATTGTTGTTTATGGAAAAGTGAGTTCAGCTCATTGCACTAAAGTATAGTACCACAGTCAGCGGAAACCTCCGTGTGCTCAATAGTGCGAACCAGTTTGGACTTCACTGCAGCTTAGTCTGCGGCATCTTTATCTTGTTATACTTTGTCTTGTTGGTACTTATGTCATACTGAAAGTTTCTGGATTCTGATAAATATGTCCAGGTATTAGACTTATGATACATTTTTATTTTTCAAAGTATATGCATAATTTGGCAGGACAATTCAAAATGGAATACCTATATCCATTTTTTATGTCACCAATATGTCAAACCAACCAATATGTCAATATTGGTGGTTGATGAATATTATTTCAGATGTTCTATGATTGCGGCAAAGTGGTCCTGTATTTGCAACGTTTATGCTCCTCTGGTAATCCTACTCGCTGTCATATACACGAGAGTTTCTGTAGTACTAGTTTTAAAATCAGACGAAGATGTTTCAAACTGCGTGTTATAACTAGTTATAAGTGTTTAACGTAGTTAAGCAATGTTGTTTAGCAGTTTTCGGTACTTAACCTCAGAGAGACTAACAGTGTCTGACGACGAGTCTTATTTCGGACTTAATCGCCTAACGCTAACGTGTGAGCCCTCACATCTATAATTTTCCGCTTAGGCGAGGCGCGCACAGAACTAATCAACCCGAGCTTGTTTCTACTAAGATGGAAATTAACCCTCCCCATCACTCTCAGGCCAGGCTTTATGAAGGCTCAGAGATTGATTTTTATTGTGAAGGTTGCGTCTGAATCGGGAAAAAAACCTTTTTATGACATACAAAAATTAATCAAAATATTAAATTAAGCCACAGCGCTATGTTTCACCTTGTTAAGAGTACCTATTAAACTGTTATTTTCAAGTCTGTACAGGTCTGTACTTAATAGAACAAACTCAATACATAACTCAAACTAAGTTCAGCCGAGGTAATACCAAAAACTATTTAAGGAATTACTGAAATATTTACAACAACTTGATATTAAACTAACAGTTTAATTAATTCTACACTAAAACAAGTTATTGTATTTCTTAGCAGTCTTGACCAAATGCTACTCTTCATGCCATAATATAACTAGACAAAGAAAACCAGCACAGTTTACTCTTACTCCTACTACTTAAACTGTGTTGTGTACAAGCACCATTTAACAGATTGCTTCAGTAGTCAAGCTGAAGTGGCTTTCTTCTCTGCAAGGTCGATTATACCACGGCTGCATTTATTTTCTCTTTTTAGCCATCGAAAGACCTATTTCCAAAGTTACAACGGATATTATATTGTTGTAATTTCACCAATGGCAGAAACTCGCTTAAAATTCTCTTCAGCACAAGCCGTACTAAACTCTTGGTAGGATCAAACCTCGGACGTTAGTGCCACAGTAACTACTTGTAATTTGTTCACTTCGTTCCAAATGAGAAATGAGTGGCCCTACTCACGATTCACGAGAATAACTCAAAGGGCATTACGGACTGTTACTCAGAACGCATGAATAAATCAGAGATCGTAGATATTAGATACTGAAATGATAATGTCCAGCCCTTACCTTTTGTTACTCTGATTGTTATAGATTTCAATTTTGACTTATTACTTTTTGTTTCTAATAAAGTTTATTACTATATTTCACACCCTTTAAATACGAAGAGTTGATCTTTCCGAAAAGCGATGATGCGTGACAACGCACGGTTAGAAGAATGATCGAAATCATACTACCATGTAAAAATTGATACATGGTCATACCTAAAAACAAAATATATTATATACGTTGGGTTGACTTGAGAACCTCCTCCGTTTTTTTGTTGGATAATAAATTGTTCTTTTACAGTAATGAGAACATGGATTTTAACCGAAAAACAACATCTTGTAAATAAAATAAAACGCATGCCTATTTGTTTAAAAAGTTAATACGAAGAATAACAAAATGTGTAACATTAGTGAGGCGAACAATGATTAATACGCATTTCGCGTGATATTTACGTCCAAATTAAAGTTAAATTAAACAACGCGAAGTAATAGAAAAAGAAAGTAGCTAATTTTTCAAAAGATTTGTTTACATTTTTATGAAGTTTAAATTTACATGTCTCTAGACCCATAGAAATGTTTTCCTGGTAAACCAAACTAATTTTGAATGTTTATCACGCGGTATTGCGTTTTCTTAGTTAACTAAACCAATTTTGAATGTTTATGAAGCGGTTTTGCGTTATGCATACATATTGTATATTTTGTGTTAATTTAGCTGTATTTTTCATTTATTTATAAAAAACGGCACCATTTGAAGCCAAAAGTAGAAAGCGACGAGTTGAGAACTTTAAACAAATGAATAGAATCGTATTCGTTCAACTCTTAATACGTTAAAGTTATGAACAACCTTTAGCGTAGGTAGAACGATATTGATTCGTTTATTTTAAATTGGGAAAATAAAACAGCTCATCATTAATGAATAAATTCAACTTTACACTTAAACTTGCTCTAACTTCTTAAACCTGCACACAATTAGGAGGATTCTGAATCGGATTGTTATTTGTGATGAAAAACTGATCGTGTAAGGTAATTTAAAACCACCAATCCTACTCTTTGGAAGCATGGGGGTGAGCCTAACCATGTCCCAAACGCAAGTTCCATAAAAAAAGCTGCTTGTCACCGTGTAGTAAATGTGCTCTGCTGGTTTTGCTCCAACTGATTCCAATTTCTTTTTCGGGATTGGTTCAACTTTTTATGGTTGAAAGATTCAAATCCGATGAGTGGTAGAACGATGGACTTAAAAGTTAATCGATTCCCGTCTCCTTCAAGTCCAGTCTAGAATTTTTATAGCAGAGACATCAATGAATTTCTATTAAAATGGCAAAAGTTCGTTGTCAATAATAGTAAATACTATGATCGCTTGAACATATTGATATACTATTTATAAAAAAAAAGATTTTGTTGTTGTACTGATGATCAATAGCCAAGCTTAACAAAAAAATAGGTAGTCATGGGACTGTCGACAGAAGTGAAAACTTAAACGAAACGACTAACTTACAACGTCACATTAGCAGGTTGGCGACATAAATAATAAGGCACGGCAGAACACAATGTTTATATTAGCGCCCTCTAGTGAATCTATATATGTATTATTAGTGTGACGATCACGAGTTCAGTGCTTTTTCCTCAAAAGTGCAAAAGTGCACAAACGTGGCTTAAGAAGTTTTCACTTCAAAAACTAACCTTTATATACGATTTTTATGCCTCTAATTTTTTTTATATTTAATTCGATAACAATATTAACTTGTAAATCAGTCTGTACTATAAGGGATCGTTGTATAATTTAAAGTTTAACATACCTAACTCAAATTGAGGTATACGAGAGAATCATCACATACAAAGGAATTTACGGTTCCCGCAAACTATATTGCTAACGATATTGCTATTTCGCCACAATTTATGTTACAGGCTATTCATAAAATTCCGTTACTATCAGTTTCAGCAAACAATGCACACAATCATCCATAAGAACCATCACCTTTTTGCGGTATGCTTAGGTCGTAAACTAATGATTTTTAGATATCACGTCTGTTACAATAGTTTGTGTAATAGTTGTGTAATGATATGTGTTCACGCATATGCTAAAAATCTACGTAATTCCTGGAGGCTGACATCACTTTTCGTCACCAATCAAATCATTAGAACATGATGTGATAAATGAATATGAAAAATAAAATTTGTGAAATTGTGGATGGAGGCGCGATGCAGGATTAGTAGTTAGTTCAGTGTGTCTTCATTAGATGACATTGATATATGTTTTTGTTGTATGTGGATATCGCCACATCACTCCCCTCCAAGACCGGTGGTCGATAGTATTGATGAATCAGCTGTCTATCCTCTCTTGTGGGACGTGCCAGTGCCAGTAGAGAGTAGTTCCAGTGAGTAGGAACTGAGTGCCGCGAATTCCTTTTGATTCGGAGCTGTATTGCGCCAGTTCCAGTGAGTCAGAATTCTATTCCACTAATTCCAGTAAGTCGGGCCTGAAATCCGCTGGTCCCAGTGAGTGAGGGCGGGTGCTGCGTAGTGGCTGACTACTGCGAGAACTTTCATAGCGAGATGCAGCAAAAATAGTTACTCTGTAGTTCGGTGTGTCTTCGTTAGATGACAGATTTTTCGCAATATACAGATGTCGTCACAAAATTAAATATTTTACGGCACGAGTTTCATAATTCTGATTGAAAAAAGTAAGTGGTTTGTTATCTTGGGACAGTTAGGATGACAGTTCCCTTTTGGTTCGAGTCACCAAAGTCTAGAATGAACTGCCTGCGTCTATTTTTTTTCCGCTAATTATGATCCTGGAACGTTAAAGAGAAGAGTGAACAGGTTTCTCTTGGATAGGTGTGTACCATCTTCGTCTTCATCGTCACTTTCCACCAGATGAGTTGCAAGACCGACGCCTTTTCCATTACATATTTAGTTACATTTTATGCACGACATCTAGTACATAGGCGGACTTGATGCCTAAAACAATCTCTGCCATTCAACCAATAGGATGCAGAGAAAACAAGAAGTAGGTGCATTTTTTTTTAATTTGTCCTCTATTAAAAAAAAGAAACAGAAAACAATGATTGGAGTTAAATCTAGGTTCTAAATTATAGTCTAGGTTTCATTATCTGGTTCATCTTCTCTTATATACAAGTGGTGTATTAGATATATGGATATGAGGTAGTGGATAATGAGGAGGATAGTGGTGGATCAACAAAGATAAGCTTGTTTAAGATCAGGTTATTAGTAAAAATAAAAGTTTATATTTTAACAAATTTAATAATATTTGTTAATTTAAAATTGCATAGGAGCGAATTAGTTGCCACGAATTTTATTCTATCTTAAGTGTACATTTTAATTTGAGAAATCGTTCTCTTCTATTATCAATATAAATCATAGATGTTTTGCTCTCAGGGAGATCATTAATAGAGAAAAAATCTAATAAAAAAAAACTTATTGAATATAGATGTTTCTTTTAGATACTGTACATGAACAAAATGTCCTCGTAGAAATGTAAATGCGGTTAATAGGGGCCACTTGTCTCTTTTAATCGCACAGCTCAGATTCCTTTCGGCAAAGTTTAACGTAAATCCTTCTCAGGATACCCTCTATTTATCAGTGGGAAGATTGCGAACCTACCAAATGCTAAGAAAAATGTCCTACTTTATTTTTGAGCATGGTATTTTATTATAAAAAGGGAGAATTTTAAATATTTATATAGTAAAAAAATACAATAACGTAACATAAAATTTACTAAAACATGACAACATATCTCTAACTAATCTAGGTAAACAAGTTACAACTATTAATTAGCAAGGCATCCATTAAAAATTTTTATTGACATTTCATTATTACATCTGGGAATTGAACACGCGGATGTGCAACTCAAGAATTGCCACTTGTGGCATTAGACATACCTGAAACCTCAATCTCTACACACTTTAAACATACCATGACTCGGTAGCATAAGCTTGCGGTTCAAAATTTACTTTTTTCAGACATTTACTCTTAACAAGTTATTTTCATGCAATAAATAAAATTATTTAAGCACTTCTAGTTCTTCGAGTTGTTCTACCCAAGCAGAAGGCCATGCATAATGTGATAACCTAACAAATAATGTAATACAACACTAAAACAGACCAATTTTCTTGGAACTTTGAACAAATTTCTTAGGACTTGCTGTTAACAACATCTTTTCACTTAAATTAGGTTGTCATATATCCATGAATAATATAATTTATTTATTTTTTTATTTATTTAAAACTTCCTGCAGTTTACATTGCACGAGGCGGACTTAATGCCACATGGCATTATCTACCAGTCAACCTTTGGGTGGTTCAGTGAGGGACATGGCAGGTATATAAGAATGAAATTTCATGAAGAAAGTTATAATTTACATAGAAATACAATTGATTATACATAATACATACATATATAAATACTTACAGATAAATATATATTCAAATAAATACTATATATAGATACAAAATATACCTATGGTTGTGAGGTTATGAGGATATTTCTGCCAACTGCTTCCTGTAAAATTCACGGACCTTAGCTTTAAACGTATCTCTGCTGGTGGACATCCTAATCTCAGGAGGGAGCGCATTCCATAGTAAAATAGAATAGATAGCAAATGAAGAGTGAACAAGAGAAGAAGTGTGTGTAGGGCATAGGAGTAGAAGATTATTTGTGGAGCGAAGATCTCTGTCATGGCTGGAACATAGAAGTTGTATCTGTGAGGTGAGATAAGTGGGAGCTGTAGGGTTATTAAGTAAAGAATAAAGAGTAGTCAAAGCACGTAGGCTGCGACGCTGACGTATAGGTAACCATGACAGTTGGGAACGATAAGTAGACACATGGTCGTACTTACGAAGATTGAAAATGAACCGAATGCAATTATTGAGAAGTCGGTCAAGTTTATTGAGTAGATCTGCATTCAAGTCGAGATAGCATACATCACCGTAATCGAGGATAGGGAAGATCAAGGACTGTACAAGTTTTAACTTAGTGCTGGTCGGGAGAAGGTTTTTGAGTCGATAGATTGATCGCAAGGTCCCGGTGACTTTCTGACTGACGTTCGCAATCTGAGGTTGCCAGGTCAGAGTAGAGTCAACCCATAAGCCGAGGTCTTTGACAGATGAGTTGATTGATAAAATAGATCCATTGTAAACCACGGCCGGCAGTTTTGAAGTGTCCATTCTGCTAACCATTCGTGGACTGCCCATTATAATTGCCTGGCATTTGGACGGATTAACACATACGCCAAAACGCTCAGACCAGTTTTTGATGGCCTCCAAATCACGGTTCACATTGTGGATTGCTTCTGGCAAATTATCCAGCCTGGCCTGAGAATATATTTGAAGGTCGTCCGCATACAAATGATACGCACACTGAAGTTCGAGAGTAATGAAATTGATGAACATCGAAAATAATAATGGAGACAGAATGCCACCTTGTGGAACACCAGTGTCAAGATCACACCAACTTGATGATGATTCATCGATGCGGACTGACTGTTGGCGTCCACGAAGATAAGATGAAAACCATTCCAGCGCGTCGGAGGAGACCATATAATGAGTAAGGATGGATACTAGAATGTCGTGGTTTACGGTGTTGAATGCATTAGAGAAGTCGATTAGAACTAAAACGGTTAGTTTTGCATCCTCCACGCCGTTCCTAACATCACTAGTCATTTTAAGCATAGCAGTAACTGTGCTATGCCCAGGTCTGAATCCCGATTGATATGGACTGAGGATATTATTATGCAGGATAAACTTGGAGAGCTGTTTCTGAGCACAGGCCTCAAGTACTTTAGATAGGAAAGGGAGGATTGATATGGGTCGGAAATGATTAGGAAGGGAAGGATTAGGTATCTTCGGAAGAGGGCGAACGTAAGCCTTGCGCCATACGGATGGGAAGAGTCCGGAGTCAAGGGAAAAATTTACGATGTGGGTAATTGCGGGCAGAAGCTGGTCTAAAATGGTGACTATCATGAACCGATTTATATCGTCACAGCCCACAGCCTTTGATTTTATGGATAATATGGTCTTTTTGATTTCGTCCGAGGCGACTGGAGAAATGAAAAAAGCTTCAATGTTACGCCGAGGTAGGCTGGTTACGTAACACATTGTTTGACTCTTAGTTTGTGACGGCACTAACGGGGCAACACTGAAATGTCGGTTCATGTCGTCCAATCCAATAGTCATAGATGTACTGGCAGGTTGAACCTTACCAATACCCAGAGTCCTTAGGAATTTCCAAATATCGGCGGGTGAGGAATTAGAAATATTCATGTGAATGTGGTGGCGTTTAGCATTGCGTATCATTTGATTGCATCGATTTCTTGCTGCTTTGTAGATTGTCCAATTGCCCTCACAACGATCCCTTTTAAATTTACGGAAAGTTCGGTCCCTACGGCGCATCGCCATTCGAATTTCTGTTGTAAGCCAAGGCGCCGGCGGGTGTTTTATTTTGACTTTCTTGATGGGTGCATGTTTATCATATAAGTTGCGAACAATTTCGTTAAATAACTGAACCTTGCCATCAACTGTACCTGCCAGCGTTACGGGCTCCCAATCAATTTCAGAAGCGTCGATTCGCAATTCTGATACATCCATGCGAGCGAAACAACGCCTAAGCAGCACTTTCGCCTTGGGTCTCGGAGTTTTCAGGATATAGGACAGGAAGATAAGGTCGTGATGAGAGAGACCCGGTGCAGGATGTTGGCCGTGAAAGGAAACAAGGAAAGGACAAGAGGTAATGATTAAGTCTAACCAAGTATCATGTCCAGTATTGTTGTGATGCGTAGGTTGGAGAGGTGAAACATGAAAATTGGTAGACTTAATTATGTTAAGGAGTTTACGGGTTCGAGGGCTATTGGGATCAAGGAGATCAGTGTTGAAATCCCCCATGATTATGTGATGTGCATACTCAGACCCTAAAGATTCTAGAACCAATTCCAAATCAGTGAAGTAATCAACAGCAGGGGGGCAGTAAACCACACCTATAATAGTTTTCGCTCCTCCAAGGCAAACCTCAAAAAACAGATATTCAGCAGAGGCATTAGAGCTAGAGGGAGAGGTAGTGACGACTTTGTAACTAAAGTCGCTACGTATGTAAATAGCAACTCCGCCGCCTCTTCGACCAATCCGATCGTTTCGGATGAGGATAAAGCCTGGAAGAGAGTAGGCAGTGGATAAGAGTTGAGGTTTGAGCCAGCTCTCTGAGACTAGGATAGCGTGAACGTTGGAGTCACTAAATGCTTCTAAAAGGTCACTGTGATGACTGGGTACGCTTTGAGCATTCACATGGCACACATTCAATGACCGGTCCGATTGTTGGCTAAAAGTATTTCGAATAACATCTCCTAAGGTATCCGTAACCGAGCAGAAACTACTATCATCAGATAAGATAATATAGATATAGATAGATAATACTGTCAGTATTAAAATAAATACAAAAATTGGCAAAGTTAACAACCATTTTCTTCTCTGGTGGTCAAACAATATTCTTTTTTTTGTTGTAGCGAGGTTTGTTTCGAATCAATTAAAAAAACAAGGAAACAGTTTTTTTTTTATATACATATAGAAATGTATGGTAGCTTTTTCTCCTCTTTTGGTTAACCGGTTCTTTTTTAAGCAAATGGCAAGGTCAGACTTTTGATAAAATTAAAACTCCTGTTAAAACTCTTCGTCATCTCGAAGTTGGTTGCGTATTTATCGAAGTCGTAGAGTTTTTGCGCTTTTTAGCCCCTATTCGTTACTAAACTAATGCTACTAAATATCTAAATAGTAGTATGCCTAAAAGAGTAGTCGCTGTATTATAAATAATTGTAAAAATAATACATAAAATATGTATTATTTTACTGTTTGTATTATAAAACAAGCTTTCATACAAATTAAGTTTTATTTTAGTGTAGATTTAATGTTTAATAACTATAAATTAAAAATTTAAACAACCCCCGACACAAAATATTAACAATTTTTTGCCTTACATCATTTTGGAAAAGACCTGATACTCTTACATTGCTTTATCGATATTAACCAAACATAGCTAAGAACCACGGCAAGGAAACTGGCTTTCAAATGAAAAAAAAAATGAGAGCCGTCACGGGACGCCTGGCAGATGTGAAACATCGACATTATTTTGTAAAAGTAATATGCAGAAAAGAACAGATGAACTAAATATGTCATAATGATAAAATAAAATATTACGATTTTTTTTCCAGATAACGATGACTATTTATTGAATAAACATTTATTTTCATTAAATACAATAGCGAGAGAGATGGCTTAACACACTACTGCATATAGACTGTATATATATACACCATCATATAGCGTGGCGACGCATGCGTCGCCACGCCAGAAATCGGTTTTACGTGCGGATATAGATGTTTCACAACCGCGTCGAAATCGGTCCATCCGTTTGAGAACTACGATGCCACAGACAGACATCGACTTCAAACTTATAACACCCCTCTTTTTGTACTCTGTAAAAAAGTACTCCATATAACGAATCATCGAGCCCAAACTCTTCTTATCTTGATTAAGAAGTTCCTATGGCCGTCGCCCGGCTCCGTCATCAGAACATCTCCATGGTACGATATTATTGTATTGTCACCAAAGATATATATGTACACCAAATTTGAGCCCAATCGGACATCGGGATGTGGTTCTAATTTAGCTTCCAAAATTCGTGCCGAACACACATACAAACATTACAAGTTAAATAAAAGCTTGTAAAAAAAGTTGTCGTATACAAAAGCGTGAAAAAAAAGTTGTCGTATACAAAAGCGTGAAAAAAAAGTTGTCGTATACAAAAGCGTGAAAAAAAACAAGTTGAAAAACATAATATCTTGTTGTTTTCAAAGATTTTGTATCGGAAACATGGCAGTAACTGTAAATATTAATTTAACCTTTTCTATTACAAGCATTACCACTTGCTTGAGCGTTATATGATGTTGTTTCCTCGAACGAAGAGTTAATGCGACGATCTACCTGAGATTATTTTAAAGAGTACTAAAAGTGTTTAAGAATGAATTCGCTGACGCTGAGTTGATGTTGATCACTCTTGGTATTCTATTCATGCATAGTCCATTCTAGTTGTATAAAAGCTTATAATGACAAAGTACCTGAAAGACATACTATTGGAAGACTGATAAATCGTTTTTTTTTTCATTTCATTTTTGGTCGGGCTGTCGACAAAAGGATAGAACCATCCAATGCCTCTCAAGGGCATCGTATCAGGGACTCAGGGATTTTCCGGATAAAGGCAACAATGTCAACCCTGTTTAGTTTTTAAATTACTGCGATCACAAATCTTATTATATGGTGTGGCAATTATGGTATGTATCCTTTGAGACAAACTTGTATTCTGTAGTTAATCTTGTTGAGTTAATAAAACGTATTCTTTCATCGTTCATCCTACTTTACTTGTAAAGTATGTTCATATATCTAACAACACAGAAAATTTAAAACTCAAATCATAGACAGTTTTCCTAATCAATGTTATATTCAAAAATTTTATCGCTGCTTTCCATTTTGCTAGTTAAAGAATACTATTCAAAAAAAGGTATTTGGTACTACTATTTTAGCCCGTTTATCAGCAATAGTTCTTTTTTTGAGTTAAATTAGACCCTTATTACCAATTCCACAACTATACCGGAATTAATAATGACGTATACGTTAGGTATGTGATTTTATTAATTTCCCTTTTGGTACTTCAAAACGTCTGCATCAGGTTTACATTTGCTGACCACATATCTAAATTTCGTACTAAGGTCAAGTAGTTCCCTGTATGGCTTCGTCGACTTGTTGATATTCTCGCACTACTTCACAATATTTTGTTTAATCATTCTACACCCACCTATCCCTTTGACATCTACTTTATCCGGAGCCAGCTGCATCTTTGACATCAAAATTCCCGGACTGAAAACGCTTGAACCTACGTTTAAAAGAATAAACGTCACAACTGTTTTTCACGGCTTGAGTCGCATTTTTCCATTTTTAACCGACTTCAAAAAGGAGGAGGTTCTCAATTCGATTGGTATTTTTTTAATGTATGTTTTTTTTTTTAATTTATGATCCGATTTACTTGATTATTCTTCAGTTTGATGCGGAATAGTTGCGATTTGGTCTCATAAAAATTTAACATAGTTTGGCCCAGTAGTTTTCATTTTACGAACATTTTTGTTTACGTGGACGATGTAGTTTTAGTTTGTGTTTTTAGGAGTTTTCATTTAGGTTGATTATATATATATAATTATTAACCCGTGTCCCGATAAGTGGATGGAGTGGCTACCTGACATTGAAGAGGAGCGAGCGTGCGGAGTAGAGAAGAGAGACCCTCTCTTACCGACGCCCAGATACCGACCCTCTCTTTCCGACGCTCTCTTACTGACACCTTCTTACCGACGCCCATTTATCGTCGCCCAATTACTGACGCTCTCTTACCAACGCCCTCTTACCGACATCCTTTTACCGACGTCTTCTTACCGACGCCTTCTTACCGACTCCCTCTGACCGACGCACACTTACCGACGCTCTCTTACAGATGCCTTCTTACCAACGCTCTCTTACGGACGCACACTTACGGCGCTCAGATACCGACGCACTCTTACTAACCCGATTACCGTCGCTCAGATACCGACCCTCCCTTTCTGACGCCTTCTTACCGACGCTCTCTACCGACGCCTACTTACCGACGCCCACATATCGTCGCCCAATTACTGACGCTCTCTTACCGACGCACATTACCGACACTCATTTCGCGTGTAATGTTCCTTCGCAGTTGGATTGGCATATCCCATAATTCTCAGTGGAATGATTAATAAGGTTAAATTTTATATGAAAGTAAGTTTAATTTGCAATTTAAATTACGTACGATAAACCTACCAAGATTTAACAATATTCAGCAGTTTTGGCAGGCATCAGAAGATAGTCATATTTTAAAAAAAAACGGCAGTTACTGTTGTCACCGGGAAGTGTCTTCGCCATCTACGTAGAATAAGGAAACTGTTCGCTTATATAAACCTAACAAGTGAACGGGGAAGTTTCTGCATTATTCCTTACAATGTTAGCCAATTTGCTTTTATTTCCATTGTGAAGGGCAATAAAAAGAAAAGTTGTCACCGTTAGCGTTTATTAGTGAAAGTAAACTAATAGTCAACAGCGATTTCGCGGTAATCTAATACACTTGAAATTAAACACTATACAGTCACTTTGTAAAAGTAGCTCGGACATCACGACTTAGGATGGCATAGAGAGGACTCAATATTAAATCATTAAATAATATTGAAGTTTAAGCACATAGGTGTTACAGAAAAGTGAGATCATATTTAAGGGTTGTGTAAAAATTTGTGATTTTTAGTATAGAAATTTTTATTTTTTTTATGGTAAGTATAGGGGGCAAACGAGCAGACGGGTCACCTGATGGTAAATGACTACCGCCGCCCATGGGTACCTGCAATTCAAGAGTCACAAGTGCGTTGCTGGCCCTTAAGGTGGGAGTAGCGGAAGGGTGGAAGGGAGGAGGTGTGGAGGTAAGGGTGGAAGAGGGGGGGAGGGAATGGTAGAAGATGGGGTAGGGGAAGGGTTGGCACCTCCGGTAACCTCACTAGAAGAAATTCCTAACCGCACAGTAATTCACCTTAGTTTACTCAAAACCCTTATTGTATTATATTCCTTACTAACTATTAGTATAAAATTCATGTAGTTAGAGATTATACTCCGGGAGGATGTGATAAGTGATTGCTTAGTAGGAACCTGACTTTGATCATTGCCACAGTGGAGACTCAACTATCTTACTTGCATACAGTTTTCTTTAAAGCCAAGTCTGAGCCAACCGCTTTGAATGTTAGGAAACACTTCCACTGCTAAACATGGTTTATGTTTGCAATGACTTCAACAACAACAACTACTACTATTATAAACTACTATTATAAAGACGAAAATTGCATTATAACTAAAAATTAAAATGACACAAACGTCTCCATGATACCATCTGTTCCGAACACTGTTTAAAACATCAACCCCGCCTGGGGCTGCACAGTAGTTTTAAACTGTTCTCCAACTCACAAATTGAGGTCTCTATTGCGCTAATGTACTCCAAAATACTATGCGCCAGTTTGATAGTTTCACGCAGGTGATCTGCACTTGTGTACTCTGGACAGATTCCGGTGTATAAAAGTTAAGTGAAAGTTCATAGTGCATAGTTTTTAACTTGTTTAATACAAAATAATTATGAATTAATTGATATCCAACACACTGTGTAAACTATAACTAAACGGCTGAAGGAAATTTTAAGTTGGTATTTACTTTCGAGTTTTGGAATAAGATAATCGCATGGTAATTTCTAGGTGATGAATATGGCATCGCTAAAGGCTTTCTGTACATGGCGCCTGAGCTTGTGTCTGAAATTTTTGATATTAACCGACCAAAAATCGTGTGATGAAATTTCCCGAACTGATGTTTTACACAGGTTAAGTTTTGTACTAAACAAGTCTACCACGTCTACCGCTTAGAGTGAATACCGATACAGGGAATCCAAATCCTCTACTAATTAAGAGTACACGTGATGGAACAGAATGATGCAAATATGTGGGTAGATCGCTCCTTGATAGAACATTTGCCAAAAGTAACATCGCATGCCAAAGAAAAATAATGAAAAACTACATTATCCAGGTACACCAGCAAGTGGACTATGCGTATTATCCTAAAATATTTTGTAACATTTTAATCACTAGGATCAATTGCACAAACCATCTAGTCACATAAAAATAGATGACAGATAAACAGTACAACTGATGGAGCTCTGAAGATTCCATTAAAGACAATCATTTCGCCTCCAATCTTCTAGAGATGTCAAATATTTTTAGAAATACCATCCCATTAGAATGGATAACGCAACCTTGACTCAGGTGGAGTCACGGTTGCGAAGACAGTGTCATTATTTTCTTATGAAATATATACACGACATCGAAATCTTCATACTAGAATCATGTTGTCTACAGTTCATCCCACCGACATGAACAAAGTCATTCGAGGTTCATTTTACTGTACTTGTAATAAAAGCGTTATAAATATTTTATGATACTCATACACAAAATTGGAATCATGATGATATTAAACACACCGTTATAAGTGTAAATAATTATGTATTTGCGGAGTTTAAATTCTACAAGTAAAACATAACCTTCACAGGTCATTCGCTCTGTATTCAGAATCATTCGTGCAAAAACATAGAATAATAATTAAAGAGGTGCACACAAGCGAAGCTTATCCGGGACCCTTGTCATCTGCGTAACGGACGAGACAAAAACACAGTGTCAGTATGAACATAGCCTTTTTGTCTGTCCACCCTTTGGCCAAGGGAAACGTTTGTCGGGAAATTTTTGTTGTTTGCAATTTAGTACCAGCCTTTATAGTAACGTTCCTGCAAAAATTGTTGAATTTTGTTACAGAGATTTATACAATTTTGTGACGTCATTTAAACATTTTTGAAGCAAAACTTCTTTAAAATCGTTGTGATTTGAAAATCCGATTAAACGAAAAAGTCACACTAAAAAGAGATAAACAAATTCATAAATAAGATTTAGCCTGCGAGAGAATGACATAGAATATAAGTATACAGTATTTCCTATAATCTTTGTCTTTGCGCCTGCGTACTACGAAGCCTTCAGAAAATGCGCCATAGTTAACGTGGTGTATCATTCACGTGTATAATTTTTGTACATTGGCTATTAAAAGTCGCTGGTTAATTTATTTATGTTAATTGTTTAACACATCTGTGTTAATTTGAAGTTTCACTTCTGCCGTGTATGAATTGCACACACACACACACACACACACTTTTTTTTTAGGTAAAACATTTTTGATTTGTTATTATAAACTGTTAAATGTTTAAATATTTCAGAGAAAGAAATATTCAGATTTGAACAAGGAAGACTAAGACTGACCGTGCCTTGTAAGCACGGATTGAAATAATCTCAACAGTTTAAGATAAAAATAAAGACTTTAATATTCCAGTTTAAAAGCATTTATTTAACTTGCAATGTTTGTTACTTTGGGTCAAATCTGCTGAAGCTGAATTAAAACCACATGCTCTAATCCTACAGAGTAAAAAAAATATATATTGATTCAGTTTCGGTGTGAAAATGCATTTTTCAGATAAGCATCATCCGATTCTGCTCCCAAGTTTGACTACAGACGGGAAACACATCAACGGTCAATATTACGAACATACTTACACGAAACTTCACTACTCTTAGAGTTATGAGAAGCTGCTCTAAAGTTCACATTGACCTGACTCCTGGGTCCAATTGGATTCAGACGAGGTAAATGATCAACTGTCAACGGTACAGTCACGAATTATGAGAGTTTGTTCTAAAGTTCACTAAAACTTGGCTACTGCGCCCAAGATTGGTTTCAAACGAAGGACCTCCTGAATCGCATGGAACGCATGTAATTTTGGGTACATGTGTACATTCATTATGATGAATTGCGATGAAATCACTGACAATACTTAAAGTGGTCGCCTCGCCACGGTGAGTGTTTGGGTTTGGATTTCCACTCGAAACAAAATATTTGTGTGATTCACATATAAGTGTTCCATGTCTGTTGAGGTATTTTTTTATGTCGTTGTTTGAATGTTTGTAAGGTCTCCCGCGAAATAGGAAATTTTTAGGAATAATTAAAAAAACCCTTGTGCGGATATTGTCTTCTATAAGAATGTAAGGATTATAAGGAAGAGTGATAGCATTTTCTGAAGTCTGTCATGACTTGGATTGGTGCAACTTGATTGGCTCCACACCATGACTCGTGTAAATTTGAAAAATGGACGTCATTAGCAGTGGTTGGTAATCTGTCTAAGAGAAGAAAAACTCCAAGATTCAAGTAGAAACTGTGTTTCGTTAGGCACAAGTAAGCTTTAAGCTGAAATAAGTGGCGTAAATACCAAATACCCAAGTCAAGTCGAGCTTGTGCCGAGGACTGCGTGGCATCAGAATCAGGATGTACTAAATATGATGTCTACTACTACTACTACGTCAGTAAGAAATTAATGTCCACATAAAACTAAAAAAAAATTAGTTAATTGTAAAAAAGTATTTTAAAAACAAGAATAGTTTTTCATAAATTGAAATAGATTTAGTGAGTTGAGTTTAGATTTTAAGTAATTGGACAATATTTGTTCTTATATTTTATTTTATATAAACGATATGACGATTTTAGGACGTAAATAGTGAGGTCAAAATCCGCAACTGAAATCCGAAAATACCGATATTTTATCCTCTTATGGACTTCTAACGTTCTTTAACTTCATCAATAGATTCTCTCCTCTCATATAAGATGATAAATAGTGCAAAACATTGTACATAGCTACAATTGTTTACTATCCCAAACTCCCGATAAACTTGCGAACTATGATGACGGTAGCCAAAGTTTCGGGACTGCAAAAAAAAACTGGTATGGATCAGGCTTTTGTACGCACACAATTCACAATTGACAAAAGAGACTTTATTTACCTTTAGGTAGTCAGAATATCATTTGAATTAAATGTTTGAATAGAGCTGTCCCAACAATAAATATTTAGTGTATATACGAAACAATGCTAGTGCACGATGGGGATAAGGAATCTGAACGAGCAGTTGCCGGACGGAGCAGTTGCTGTTTTTCTAACCATATCCTAAACTTATTTTTTATTCTGATTCTGATTAGAAAAATCGTTTTTGAAAAAAATATTTTTGACGACGAAAACGAAACATCGTTAGTCTATGACACTTTACCTGTCTATAGCCACTATTTACCTACCTCTTTAGGTAGTGTCGTGAACACTAATTGTGTTAAAAAATTTAAGCTTGTGCCTGCTAGAAGTACCTTTGAATTTTGACGATTGATGAGTAAGTCAGTGACAAAATTAGTAACTTGGACTTGCAATACGTCTTAAATTAAAATTAAAATTGAATGTAATTTAAGAAATATACTTAGTTACATTGTGCCTTCTTAGTAATTGAAAATTCAGGATAACTTTATACACAACGAAGTTTCAGGGGGTAAAAAATGCCCCGAATGGCTTCGAGACAAGGATTGCTGTCCCTTTTTTTTATTTTTTTACTTGACATGACGGGTGCAGTGCCATGCCTCCAGATAATCACACAGGACTGTAAGATTATTATTAAAAGAAATAAAATATTGTGTATAAGAAACTTTTATACAATTTCTACCATAATTTTGTTTTACTGAATAGGAGTTACATTTCAAAAGCACAGTTTTACTAATTTTTATTCTTATAAGTTAGAACAAAACTCCCTAGACACTGGGAGTTTTACTAAATACGAAAACGAACGAAGTTCAAATAGTCTAAAGTGTAAATAATATTTAGTAATACTCATTTTAACCTATATACTTAATATAGTAAATAATAAATTACTTCCCTAAATAAAAATACAGATACCAATACTGTAACGCCCCACTGAAATAAATATCATGATGGTTATAAATCACATCCAATATGGTTATTAGACTGGAAACCAACCTGTGTGTGTTCAAACATTAGGGAAAGGTAAGGTAATGACGTTCCCGGAACATATTTTAGAGCAAAAACGTTGAATAATATATGTTGAACACGCTACAGACGTCCCATTTTCTACTAATTGGCAAAACACTTAATTCATGGTCTTTATGAGTGTTCAGAAAGGACAATATGGACATCATGACAACTGTAATTGACGGAATTATAGAGCAATATGTAAGGACTAGCTGACCCGCGCAACTTTGACCACGTTTGTAAAGTTTTCATTTCGCAACATTTATCATTGATGCTCCGCTCCTATTTGTTGTAGCGTGATGTTATACAGCCTATAGCCTTCCTCAATAAATGAGCTATCCAGTACTAAAAGATTTTTTCAATTCGAACCAGTAGATCCTGAGATTAGCGCGTTCAACCAAACAAACAAACTCTTCAGCTTTATAATATATTAGTATAGATTTCTTAAAACAAATTAGACACGTGCCAAGAGCGAAAGCGTTCTTCAACTAACATTGAATCTGAATCGACTGTAGCGGGTATTTTCTTCCACCTCTCTTTTTTACTAAGGTAAGCCAGAGGTTATGGATTCGATTCCCACCCAGAACAAATATTTGGGTGATGAGCATGATCATTTGTTCCGTGTCTGGGTGTAATTTATCTATAATACGAATATATTTAGAAATATATAAGTATGTGTATCAGCAGTCTGGTTACCATAGCATAGGCTCTGCGTTGTTTGGGATCAGGTGGCCGTGTGTAAGATGTGTCAAGTTATTGTTGTTACTTTAGTCATAAATAAATCTATAAATAATGTTTTTTACGCTTTCACAACTTAACTATCATTATAAAATTCTACATATACATAATTATGCTGACGGGAATTAACGCTATCGCGTATTTAGAAGGTATAACATACAGAGTTAGCCTGTGACCACGGCCAGTGCAACCTGATCGAAACGTTGGGCAAATGAAAGGTATGTATATGTATACCCTTCAAATGTGTGATGGCATTTACTCCCGTCAGCATAATTATATTATCACGGAACGTTTAAAAGTTAGTATTCTACATACACGTTGTCAAGTGTACAATAAAAGTCGAAACTTTCACAAAAAATTACTAGAGGGATAGCTACATTGACAAAACATACATTAAGGCAAGCAAACCCTTACCCTGTACCCTGGTACCCTGGCAGAAGCATGTCTGAGACGGTGATGCTACGTGCTCCGCGCGCTTATCCTTCATCTGGAGAGAGGTAAGGCCCCCCATGCTCCACGGCGTGGCCGCCTGTCGATCAGCGATCAGCAAAGTCTGCAAGAGTTTTCGGAGGCTTCCTTCTTACGGTATTCTGGGTCCCCTGCAGTAGACTCGCTTATGACGGAACATCGAGTGTTTTTATTCGGTTTGAGCCCGACACACCACTTCACCCTTGGCTCCCATGAGGTGTCCCGTTTGGGTTTCCACACAATAAAAAAATACTTGTTGTACTGTGGTTTCTAGAACACGGACATCTATACTTCAATACATATCTGTTAGTAGAGATAAATATTAAAGAAACACCAAGGACATGCCACGCACTCCTAACCATATTGTATTATTATATTAAAATATATTTATGATTAAAGTATATTTATAATCAAAATAAACAACCAGAGTAATGATCTCTACAGATCCCAGAGGTAAAATGTAATGATAGGCAATCAAATCATTTCCTTTGGGACTCATAAATTTACCCTCAATATATCCTGTTATGCATTACGAAATTTGAATTTTTAGGTGCTCTCTCCCTCTCTTTCTAACCAATATGGAAAATTGAATCGGTATATCACGGTGTAAATAGGTATCCCTTTGGAACCCTTTTTACCTTAGAAGCATATAAAACCTCGACAATATGACTCCTGCATAAAATAATGCAAATAACAGGTAAAGAAATGGATTCAAAATCTTCCTGTATATTTTCAGTATTTTTATTTCCGAACCCTCTTTATATTTTTATGGGTCCGTCTAAACATATAATCGGGGTCACAAAGATCATTACGTGAGAAAAAACTAACTTTCGGCTAAGCCACCCCTAGTTTTCGTATCAAACCGAAGGATTCCGGAAATCCCTACCGAGCCGGGGACTTTTGGCCGCCGCCATAACGATGTCCCAGGTGTAAACCCTTGTGCCCACTATTACCGCGATACCTAAATTCCTTTCGTACCAAATAAACTGGGCAAATAATTCACATTATATTTTTTTACGGTATTACAGTAAAATATCTGACTATAATAAGCCCTGTGGGGATCGTAATTTTGCGTGTTGTTGTAAATTAGTCATGTCGTTCACATGTTATGGAAATTAACGATAAGCTTGTATTTATAGACTAAGAGAGAAGTTGATAAGAAGATAACTGTATTTGTGCTGCTTGCTGTAGCAAGTCTTACAATCCTGGCACTTTGACAACTACACGCTTCTATTATTTTTTTAAACATTACATACCACATACAGTGTTACAGAAAAGTGTTGTTATTTTAGGAACGTTATCTGTAGCCGACAATGGTTTGCTGGTGCAAAACATGGATATTGAAAACAAAACTTTTTGAAAAAATTACTTGTTTTGGAAAATGCTTTTCCTGGTGTAAGAGCACATTTCTAAACATATAATTTTTTTTTTATGGTTTCGTTTTTCATATTTTCATGCAGACATTTTCAGAAAAATCTGGTCATTTCAGTAACATTATTGGTATTAAATACCCATTATTTCATTGAAGCCAGTCTTCTCTCATACGAAATACTAGCAGCGCCCCGCGGTTTCACCCGCGTAGGTCCTGATCCCGTAGGAATATCGGGATGAAAAGTAGCCGATGTGTTAATCCAAGTCTCCAGCTATGTACATACCAAGTTTCATCGCAATCGGTTTAGTGATTTTTGCGTGAAGGAGAACATCCATTCATCCACCTAAACTTTCACATTTATAATATTAGTGGGATTAGCTGTATCGGTCAATTTTCAAGTTTAATTTTTCAGTTACAAAATAAGATTACTGTGTTAATAATTATGAATTTGCCTAAAATTGTTAGCGCTTTAAGTTATTTATGGCATATACTATACGACCCTATAACCTGACCATACCTTTCTGTGAAAGCCTGTATGTGTATATAAATAGCTACTATTCCTAAAGCTGGCCAATAAATTATTCACTAACCATTAGTAATACATGTAATATCAAACTTTGAAATGAATAAAACTCACATTTAATTTCAAAGCATTGTAATTCTTCTTCGTCTTCTAAAGATCAAGATTACTAACCTATCAATCAGTTAGTTGGGTAAAGGTTATCTCATCATTCTTGACACTAATCCCAAATAAAGTTAAACAACATCTATCACTACATTTACACCCGCACCATACTCCTCACAGATAACATGTAAATAACAATAAATTAGTTCATACTTCAATATTTTAAATAATTAAAAATAATGTTATCTGTGTCCTTTAAAAAGTGCAAAGAAAATATTGTAAATATGTAACTTTATTTTGCAGCACTTACGTACTACTTAACGTCTTTTTTTAAATAGTTATAATTTTAATAGATACTTAAGTAATTATTGAAACTTTGTATTAAATAGCAAAGCGTATTATATTTTTTATATTTAACTTAACTAATAGTTAACTTTCCATGGAAACAAAGAAAGATCCTGTTTTATAAAAATGAATCAGTCTTTTACTTATAGTATTGCTTATCTTAACTGACATTATTCAAATCACAACATTATTAAATTATATACAAATGACACAATAACTTCGGTGAGTGCAGCTCTAGACTATACTCGTAGAGACTTTGCAGTCAAATTGTATACAATAACTTAACATGACATGGTTTTCCCCAATGATTACAGAAATAGTTTCTTCAATAGAGATTCTTGTTAATTTAATACCCAAAAGGTATTCACAAGGTCGGTGACGATAATATAAAGCCACAATATTTCAAACTTTTTATTTCCATCATTCGGTCGTACTGTTACTTTTAGTCTAGTGTTGTATAATCTGTATATATATATATACAGATTATCGTCAGCATTTTTAGAATAAAAATAGAAGTAGGTTAACTATGTATGACGGCGAGATTACAGGGTATTCAATTATAGACAAGTATATCAGTTCCGTTGACTATGAATACATTCCAATTTCGGTTAGAAATGTGAATTGAATTAGGCCCACCAAACCTTACGGTGACAAAGTTTCTTTTGCAAGGCAAGTAAAACTTAAAACAAATCAAATAAGTAGATAGTACTTAGTAGTTAACTACTATTTAATCTTAGGGTAGTTTAAGAGATGAAATATTGTGACAATCTAAGTAAAAGACGCCATAGTCAAAACACACCACAAAATAATTTCGTAGAAGTTAACATTTCTTAATATGATAAATACATGCATATCTATATACAATGAATCCCTTTATAAATAACTCCATTCCTCGTATTTACCTAGAATTCGGACTTTCTTAGATTTTACTGACATAAACTACTACTTCATTAGTTTACTACTTTAACTGATAGAGGGCTCTATACTGGCGCCATCTATGAAAAATTGTTGACATTGCCGTGATTCTTGCTGGACTGCGATTTGGGGATTGCTGGTAACTTGGTGGTTACAAATAATGGCAACAGATGGCAATATTTATATACTTTATTCTAGTTGGCATCTTAGTCAATCAAAACATATTTATTTATATATACACTTTTATCAGGCTGTATATTTTGGGCAGGATGCACATACACCTTTGGACTTGTAATAACGGGAGAGCCTTTTGCCGTCATGGATACACTTCCAGAAATCCATGTTGCTAAGTAGAATTTCTTCTAAGGAATACCTACACAAATGTATACAAAACAATCAAGTATGTTGGAGGTTTGTGGAGCAACGATCTTCGTTAAAATAGAGGATTTTTGGCCCACAACACTTTTCGATATACTGTTGGCTTGCGTTAGAATAAGCTCTGCATTTAACTTACAGACTTACACTCATTGCTATTTAAAAGTATTAACAAATACGTAATAATAAATTATCCAGACTATCTAGACTTATGCTAAGTTCAGCTTGTCCTCTGTTATTTGTGGTAAACATACTTATAAGCATTTTTCGCTTAAATGCATACATAAAATTCATAGTAAAACCGAAACCAACGCACATAAAGATATTCATGCATACAAATACTTGCACTGAGTTGGAATCGAATCTGCGACATCAACGTAGCAGTCGAATGCTCGACTGACGGGCCATGGAGGTCACTTAAAAAAGAAAATATTGTGAAAGAAATAAAATTAACAAGATTATAATGGTGCACACAAGACATTATTAACATCATCTTTCTCAATGTTATTTGGGGTTACATTGCAAAAGGGTTTTGGCTGGTTTATTTTTTGGTCAGGCAGGCCTTGATGCTAACCCTCCATGGGAATGTATCGTTTTCAGACGGTATAAAAGTAGAAAGTAAATAGGGGTAAGAAAAACGGATAGAACGAAGGAGTTAGGGTAAGGGGTGCCGCAAGTCTCGGATAGTCAACGGGACTGAGACTGTAGAAGCTTGATGAGGCTGGGGCCGCATGTCTGTCCCGTGATTGGTGAGGTCTTCTCTAGGACAGGGACATCAACTGGCAAAACAAAATTATTAACTTACCTGTTGCATATCAATATTGCTAGTTGTGATTCAAGAGCCGATAAAATACGAAATAGGTTAAATAAGTTATATACATTGGGCACTATCGATAATAACAACCAAAATGGATAATGATATGATCACTGATCACATCCTATCTGATAAAAAAGTCAGGGTACTTTACATTTATGGCGTTGAATCTATTAGAAATTTTTGATAAATTAAGTAATGGATAGTTAAAATTACTTTATACACTTAAATTTTTTAAAAAGCTGTAATTCTGGAAGCTAACATTAAGAAACACACTCACGCACCAACACAACTAAACAAGCAACTTTTTAGAGGTTGAGTTGTTGTGCAATAAATGTTGTTTGTTGCATGAGATTATTTTCATGGCTGTACACTGTTTCTCAAAATACAGGATAACCTTTTTTTTTGGAGTTTACTCCTTATTGATTTGCATATAAGGCGCCCGGTATGAAAAAAATATGAAGAGTAAAATTTAGTGATCGGAGGGCAGCGTAACGCTTTATTGTGCTTTGTATGCTTTATTGGAGTTTACTCCTTATTCTCGACGCATGTAAGTAGATATCGACGGTCCCTATTAAAATTGTCGGATGTGAAAAACTGCAACTTTACAGGAGAGCATTTCAAAGTTTAAATTCCGTGTAACTTTTTACATATTTTAAGCAGAGTCCTGAAAGTTTAGAGTAATGCTGTACAAGTTATGCCTGTTCAGGACAATATTATAAGTAGCCGGTATATTAAGTGTAAATGTGAGAAAAGTCACTTGTGACCTTTTTAACGGTTTAGACCAAATGTTGATTTGTCGGAAGTACCAGAACCGACATTGTTGCTGGGAAAAATTGATAATTGTTTGTCGCAAGTACCAGAACCGACATTTTTGTTGGGCGAAATTTATAATTATTTGTCGGAACTGCCATTTACTACATTGTTAAATGATTATTATCTATTTATATGCATGTCGTATGTACAAATTACTAAAAAAAACACCAAAAATGTAAGTCTATGCATATATATTTATTGACAATGAACAAAAAAAAATTGGTCAATTGAGAAAATAATATAAAAATCTAATTTTATGACTTATAAAATTAAAAGAATAAAAATTTTGTAGGTACTCGAGTAAAAGCTCTTTATTATTAAAAAAGAAATCTAATTAACAAAAAAACTTAAAAGTGGCATACAAAATCTTCTTATCTATTATTATGGCAAGTAATAATCACAATAAGGGTATAATCACAGGTTTATAGTAAACTAACATTAATTCAATCAAGATTAACTATGTAATTTTATAAAAATCAGTCTTCTTATTGATAAATATTATTATAAATAGTTAATGACTATTATAAAAAAATGGTGGCATAACAAAACAACTAAATAAAATACAAAATCTTTTTACTTATAATTAAGGCACTTTGGAAATAACTTAATCAAAGGTCTTTAGTTTCAATTAAAACTAACAGTTGTTAAAATCAGTCTTCTTATTTACAAATATTATTATAAGTAATAATTATTATAAATACATGGTGGCATAACTAAAAACAACTAAACAAAATACGAAATCTTCTTACTTATAACAAATTAAGGCACTTAGGTAATACTGAATCAAAGGTCTTAGTTTTATGGAAAACTTACATCAATTAAATTAGGATTAACTAATTGTTAAAATCAGTCTTCTTATTGACAAACATTATTAAAAATAATAATTATTATAAAAAAATTATGGCATAACCAAAACAACTAAACAAAATACAAAATCTTCTCATTAAATAATTAAAAACAGTCTTCCTAAGACAATCAACAACAGCATGACCAAAATTCAACTAAACAAAATATCTTCTTATTACTTCTGAAAAAATACTTATCTCTATAGATAGAATAAGGTAACAATCAAAGCTTAAAACTTACATAATCACAGCTTTAAAAAATCTACATTTTTAGTTTTAATAATTAAAATCAGTCTTCTTCATCCGAGACTCCTTCCGATACAACATTATCGAATTTAAATTTTTCATAAAAATGGTGATATTTTCTGGGAATTATCTCACTTTGACACAAAGTAAGCAAATCTTTATGTTTGTTGCGACTTATAGAAAGTTCTCCCTCATATGCCGGCTTGAGAGTAAATTCAGAAGTTAATCTGGCTGTGCTCCGGGTAGCAGATCGCAAGACAACAATAGTTTTAGGTGCATCCTCAAAATTGTACTTAAACTATACCCTATCAGGATTACATGCCTTGACTATTACCTTCCTCAAATGTGTCGAATTTACCTTTTCGTTAGTTGTATCTTTACTCAATTTTTAATTGAGAAGCAAGCCTCTAAAGTCCAATATTTCGGCTAAGGCTTTTCGGTGTTCTTTTTGTGAAATTTATAACAAATTCCCACTGATGTTGACGGCTTCCTAAATCCCAAAATCTCCTGAAAAATTTTGTTACGCTGATTTTCGTTGAGCTTACTCGAACATTTTAAACGACATGTTTCATTGCAAGGTCCTTTTATCTCTTTGGCTGGTATTTCCTTTCCTCTAGCATTAATAAAACTTATTCCTTGATTTTTTGCACGTGTCCTTTTATTTACTAGCCAGTTTTCTGTATGCATAATCCTTTTCTTTCTTTTATCCATTTTAAAAGTAGATGTACGAGTTTGAACACTTGCGACAGAAGAGGGGGTGTTAAAACTCGTTATGGATGCCACGGAAGGTGTAGGCAAATTCCCATACAGGTCGTCATCGGTTAAAATTGGAGGGTTCTCGTAGTCACAACAAGCACAAGAATGTTGGCACTTATTTTGGGAAGTCAGTGTTGATGGTATCGAAGCATTATCAGTAACATTATCTACTCCAATTTGAGAATGAGATGTATTCTGAACTATATCTTCATTATCCTTGTTAGTTGGTGATGGCGTCGGAGATTTAGTATCACCAGTATTCTTGTCAACTACATTTGGGAATGAGATTTAGTACTTACTGTGTATTATCTTCACAACCTTTGTCAGCTAATTCTAATTCATCGTTGCACACAGCATGTGTTGACAGAGGTGATGGAGGTGTTGCTGTTGTAACGGCTTCAGTAACATTCGCTTTATTGGCTGATATTATGTCGTCATTGTCATTGAATACATCACCGAGTAAAACCTGCATTTCAATTAATTCAGCTTCAAAGCATGCAGGTATGGGAGACTCTCGAAAAGCTGAAAAAAAACTCAATTTTCACATAAATATGTCAAAAAAAAATTTATCATTTTAGATTTTAAAAACAAAGCAAGTAATCTATATATTTGGGTATCAGTGTAGTTGGTTCTACCACATCCCACTATAACATTATGGTCGGATGTGATGGTACCAACATTTAATTCCTTAATAAGAACGGTAAAATACGTAGGATGTGGTACTACCAACATATAACCCATTTGTAAAACCGGTTAACATCGTCGGATGTAGTACTACTAACATTTCACCCATTTGATAAACCGATTAACATTGTCAAATGTGGTACTACCGACATTTGATCTATTTAAAATCCGATAAAAACGTCGGATGTGCTACTACCGACACTGAACACCTTTTGAAAACCAATTAACAAAGTCGGATGTGGTACATCCTACAATTTTAAATTACGTTACGCATTTTGAATGATTAAATGATACTTTAATTTGGTATTAAATTCGCAATAGCATTAAAACATAAACTATACTGTAAATAATCGTAAAAGTAATATTTTAATAATACATGCCTGTTTTCGTACTATGTTTTGCTTTCATAATATTGTCGTCCGCATTTCTATTTCTATTATTGTTGTTTTTTTCACCATGCCCAGTAACCAGCTTAATCAAGCGTTTTGATCTCGTAGACATCGTGAACGGCGTTATAAGGTAAGGAATTATTAAATTACAGTGGCTAAGAGCCACTGTAATTTAATTTCAAAGATGGTGATCTCGTTTAAATCGTCAGATTTCGCAATGAACTCTGGCAACACCACACAACATGGCAACGGCATTTCTCTTCGTGATAACTGTCTCTCAGAAGGCAACAACTGTCTAGGCGAGCCGAATACGTTTATTGCTATTACGAATGAGGATACCAAAACTAACGCTCATATCTTTAAATCCAGAAGACTTGTTGCCCCTCACTCCAGATTATTTTGTAATTGGACGACCATTAATATCACTCCCAGTGAAATATGCGGGACTACTATGAACATCTTTGCAAATTAAGACGAGTAATGATCACCATATACACTACTACGGCAACATTACTTGACAAGATGGAGACAGGACTGATCTATATCTGAACTATATCTGAACTTCAGCATCGAATCAAGTGCCAGATAAACAAGGGCTCATCTTTCTGCATCTCATGTGCATATCATGATACTAGTAATGTTGAATTTAAGTCTATAAACCATTGGCACGTAGGTATAGTAGTACCTATGTGACAAAAGTTTTTTTATTAAACTTGAAGGCATTCTAAGGTATAGACGCCAAATTATTTACCTATGATTTTTCAAGTTTCCTGCGTATTATTAAGGTGTATAAACTAGTTATTTATGAAAGATGTCACACAAAAAGAAACAAGAACAACATAGATAAATAATTAAACACCGGTAACCCAGGTGCGCAGTCTGAGTTTATTTTTGCCGGTTAGTGGTAGAATTTTAAAGTCAAGGCGGTGTTTGAACTCAATCAGAAAACTACCTTACAGATTAGGGTGGATCTCTCAATAAGGTGCAAACAATTCGTTTAACTTCTAAGGTTTTGAGTTATAACGATAAGTACTTTATATTTTAATGAAACTAAGCACTAATTAGTATTTAAATAAATAACAAACCTCGCATAATGAAATGGTCAGACGCGCATTATACAAATAAAATATATTATAAACAATTTTGAGTGATTGCAGACGATAAAGTCAATACAGATGAAAAATATGTAAATTTTTACATCCTTACGCTTTATGTATATGTAGATATTAAGTGCATTATATAACTTTGAAAATTGAAGAACCAAATCAAATGTTCTTAACGTTATTGAGATACAATGCAAAGCATTAGAAAAGGGAGGTGCTGAGCGAGCAGTGTATCTTAATGCCGCGTCCAGACGCTTGCCAAACCTCAACAACAAGCAGTCAAAAATTCAAACAAGTAGATAGTGTGTTTGCTTGATTTGCCAAACGTTTGGCTTGGCTTGCCGCCGATCCGAACTCTCTCTCGGTTTTTGACGCCCAAATCAAAGGAAGCTGACGGCAAACGCTTGTAATGCTTCCACATGTTTGTGTGTTATTAGCATGCCTTCTGATACGCACTAATTAAAAAAATGAGTAATTGGTCCATCCAAGAAACGGTACGGTTTTTATGAATTTTTAACATCCACCATCTTCTTTTCCTTATTTTTCTTATACTTATTTTCTTGCTTTTATAATAAAAATAACTTAAGCCGAATGTTATGGCCGACACAAGTTTGATGTCTGTTATGCTTGCCTCTTCAGAATACACTAATGCACTCGCAAGCGTGTGGATGACGATGTTTGATTCCCAAAATCAAGCCAAACGTTTGTAGAGGTTTGTGGCAAGTGGCACGTGGATTCGGCTTGGATTCGGCTTTACATTTATTTTTTTTTGAAAGGGTATTAAATACAAACATAAAGCAAATAAGACTCAAATTACTGATAGAAATAAAATTGACTTTATTTATTGTTGCATTCACTTTATTTATCAAAGTCCTAGAGGGTTGCCAATCCATGGGTAGTTGGCCGGGCATGCACCGCAAAGTTGCACGTAGTAGTTAAGCTGAAAAATTTATGAACATATTTAGTTTCAAGTACACGGAATATCCAGCAGTCTCCTCATTAATTTATTAATAATTCATGCGGTTTACCAATAAGAATAGGTCTAAGTCAAAATATGTGACTATGAAAAGTAAATCTAAGTATTTTTATTCTTGTTCTAGATATACCAGCTATAGTACAAGCTGGTCTAGATGGTGCGATAGTGTTAATATTTTCGAACGATATTATTTAATGGATAAAAAAGAACAGTGACCTATGCTACATCTATTCAAGCGCTTAAGACATGTGTAACGTTTAAAAAAATGTGAACCTGCTTACGTTCTCGAAATCACTAAAGATTTTCATCATGTTTTGTTAATGTTGATGAAACAAGTTATATGTTACAAAAACACGTGTATACTTACATTATTATGACTACCAACTAGAGGTCCGCAATTATTAGGAAAACAATTTGTGTGTTGGGTGGTCCTGCAGCTCTGAGCCCTGTATTCATCAATAGGAACGGGGTTTTTAACCCAGTCAAGGACCTCCTTGGAATTTACCTATAGGAATAAAAATAAATTATATAATTTAATCTCGGCATTTTTGTCTATGTAACTTACACATTACTTAATAGGGATATTATTAACAACAGTTAGGAACAAATCTTGTGTATGTAAAAGTAAAGTACTTATTACTCTCATTCGTTATTTCAAAACTAAACATATCTCTTTGCTTGTACATACATTGTAAACTATAATGTAATTACAAGAGAAATTTAACATTACCATGAAAACATCAGGTAAACTGTTGATAAGGTTCAGGAATCTTGTCAAAGCTTTTTCGATGGCGGGATTCACTCCTATTAAGGCTTCATGAACATAAAATCCGAAAGGAGCTCTGCTTCCAAGGTAGTGATTTTCGAAGTTTTTCAAGATGAAATTGTACCATCCCACTTCATCATCAACTGCAGGGCTGTGTAATGATTTGGTTTTTTAATTTTTTTTACAGTCAACAATAAAACTTGTCAAACATATAATTCACAAAACATGTTGATTCTAAAATCTTAAATACTTTTTTTCTTAAGAAAAAAATAAAACAATAACTCGTTAGCAATAAATACAAAACTTATTGGAATAGTTTCCTGGCAAAGTATTGTAAATACTTACGTACCTGAAGACACATGCATCAACAAATGAGCAAGGGAAATTGTTAAGGTCCGTCCATGACAAAAGAGGGAGAACCCACGGTCCAGGAATAGAAGAGTTGACACAGGGTGGAATAATACACTCCTGAATACTCTGGTAGTGTAGAGTGTACGGCCACAGTCCCGGGTTGGTTAGGGAGATGGTAGGCATACTGGCGTCATACAGTATACTGTGGTTAGCCATCATTATAAATTGGTTATCACCGGCCATTTGAAGGAAAGGCATACGTATACCTGTAGAATATAGCAAATGTTAATAATCCTTGAAGTCACTGTTTAAATTATATTAAACAAAAACTAAACATTATGTTTTTGACTTAAGCACATTACACTTACTTTTTTAAAACATTTGATAACACACAAGGAGCAATGTATTTCAAATATTAGATTAGATTGTTCATTAATATCCAGCATAAAAGAATATTGAGAGCGGACAGGGTCATTGCGTTATAAACCGTAAATTTGTGTATCAATTTTTATATGTATGGGTCCAACTACAATAATAATAAATAAATAAATAATAACTTTACACATCTCACATACGGCCGTCTGATCCCAAACTAGGCAAAGCCTGTACTATGGTAACCAGACTGCTGATAAACATACTTATATATTTCTAAATACATACATATTATAGATAAATTACACCCAGACACAGAACAAATGATCGTGCTCATCACACAATTATTTGTCCTGGGTGGGAATCGAACCCACGACCTCTCGCCGACTGACTGCCTTAGCAGTCAGGGTTACTAACCACTAGACCAACAGGTCAGACAGGCCACAAAATTAATGTGTTTGTATTACTGTTTTTTTTATGCAGACATTTTCAGAAAGATTTGGACACTCCATCAACATCCTTGGTATTAAATACCTAAAGTTTAATTCACTTCATCCCTTTCTCATACGAAAAATTAGCTTTATCAGTAAATTTTCAAGTTTAATTTTTCAGTTTCACAATAACATTTATGTAATTAAAATCATGAATTTTCGTTAAATTATTGACGCTTTACATTATTCACGGGATCTACTATACGAATTGAATTAAACCAGGAACTATGTCACCGCCATAAAAATGTTTAAACGTAACTACTGTACATATTTCATCATACATATTAATACATAATATTAAGCTTAAGAGAATAAACTTTTTTTTTATCGTGTGGAAAACCCCACGGGTCATCACCTCACCGGGGCTGGCGGTGAAGTGGTATGTCGGAATCGAACCGGTTTTAGTAACCACACGGTGTTCCAACATAAGCGGGTCTATTGCAAGGGACTCGGGTATACCCTTGAAAGGAAGTCCCCGAGAACCCCGGCAGACCTTGGCCGCCTGTTAAATAATAGGCAGCCACACCAAAACGTACGGGGGCCTCGCCCCCCTTCCAACAGAGGTGCACGCGGAACACATCTCAGACCTGCTTCTGCTAGGTTAACGGGCAGCCTCACCCGTTACCCCCAGGCCAGCGCTCATGGAGGTCGGAGATCATTTTGCGATCTCCGTCGCCTCGTGTCTGTTCTGCAGGACGGGAGAGTACTAGCTCTCTCTCGTTCCCTTTCCACCGCCTCTTTAGCGGACATCACTTCCTCACAAAACGAGAAGAGAATACACTTGAAATTATCGTAATGAGTGAAAGCTATCAACGTTTTTTGATCGTACATTAAATAGTTACAAAACAATAACTAATAAATTAATTAATATGTAGTAACGGTTTGATAACACTTACCTTGAACAGTATTTGCTGGTATATTTGCAAAGTGAGCAATCTGAGTCCTTTGATCAACAAATTCCTGCACAAGAGTTTCATAGGATGCACCACTCCAATATGCCTGATTTGTTTGGTGGGTTATGGAGTGAAGAGCAATTTCAAATCCATTATTGTAGAGTTCATTAACGGCTTGATAATTAGTATATTCGTGGGAGACATAAAAAGTAGTTCCAATAGGACAGTTGTTACTATTCATGCGATTATATAAAAGACGGCGATAAGTCTCAATATTGAGAACATTTACAGCATCATCAAACGTTAGTGTGACGAACTGAAAAACATAATTATATAATTATATTGATTGCTAATTTTAATTACAACTCATTGTTTTTGAATCACAGTGTTTTTAGGAAAATTCAAATATAAAAACCGTGATGATCCTTATCCAATACTAAGAATAGCTGTTTCAAGATTGTTTTCAAGTTGTCACAGAATCAGGTGTACTCAAATTTTTATATACGGGGGGGAGGATAAATCTACTTCTTCTGAAAATGTTTTTCCTAGTGCACAACATTATGAATTTTCATGTCAATTTCATGATGTTATTTTTTATGCAAATATTTTCAGAAAATTTGGAAATTCCATCAACGTCCTTGGTATTAAATACCTAAAATTTCATTAATGTCGGCCCTCTGACATACGAAGTTGTCAAGTATATTTTTGCACTTTAAAAATAAGATTCATGTAAGATAATTTAAAAACAAGAATTTTCCTAAAATTATTAGCGTTTTACATTATTCACTACGGTGTCTACTATACGACCCTAAAATGTGACCACACGTTTCTGTAACACACTGTATATTACACAACAGACGTTCAATTCACAATAGTGAAGTGATAGTTGGCGATTTGCAACAAAGGTATCGAACCTACCTACCGCGTCTGGGCAGGCTACTTTACCCCTTGGTGAAGCACATCTATTGGATCCGGTACTAGTCAGGTTTCCCAAATGTGACTATAGCCATATATATATATATTTAATAAATATGTAACTCACCTGTGGCACTGATCTAGGCTGTATGCCACCAGGGATGTTAGTACTTGAACATCTGCATTCAGGAGTTACACATGTTTCAGTGTTGCATGGTTCTGCTGGCGTCGCCCCATTGACCGTAGCCGCCGCTGTAACCAGCAGTAATCCCCAAAGGATCGATGTTTTCATTTTCACGACGGTTTCAAGAATGATGATGAATTAATAATTTACCTTTAATATATAAGTATTAGCATTATCACTGTTGTTGTAATCAATACGATTCTAAATATCTTATCTCAATATTATCTGAGTAAAGGTGAGATTTAACACTCAGTTTTTTATTTAATTATTGGGTTTCTGACATTTTAATTTAAGCTCCGATTTACGTGATGTTTTACATAATTTAATCAATTATGTTAAAGGAATACAGCCACTTTCTTTTGGTTTTCTGAGTTCGTCTGTTTTACACATGCTCATGTATATGTCGAAACCTTAAATTCCGACATCAAAAACATAATGATGAAATTAAAAACTAAGCTTCTTTAGCCTCAGCTTTACCCTGATAATATTCAGATAAGATATGTAATATTGAGATGAGATAAGATATAGAATCGTATTAATTACTACAACAGTCATAATAATTGTAAATAACTTATTAATCTTTAGCACATAAATTTTATATAATTATTTTGTAAAACTAAAAAACACACTTTAATGGCGAACTGAGTTAAATCCCGAAATAAAGGTTCAAACTATATGTTTTGATTTACAAAAATGTTAAAATGTACGGCATAGAAATGTTAGTATTTCTTTTACAAAAGGAAATTTCACTATTTTTTAAATGGTCCAGATATCTTTGCTCAGTTTCTGCTATACTTGGCATCAACAAACTGGTAAGAGGGGTGATAATGCAACAGCAAGGTTTCAAAAAACGATTTTGGACTTTAAGGCACATTCAAAACACTGCAACAATTGAAAAACTATGGGTGATTAAACTAAAGTATCGTGAAATCTGTAAAATTAGCATAGAAGAAAAGGAGCCCTATTAAAAATGTCAAAATCAATTTTGTTTACTGGATTGAATGCCAAAATAAACCAAAATACACACCAAACCAAAAAGTAAATAACATAAATTGACTATTAATCCCAACCTATCATAAGCTGCTAGCAATTGACAAAAACAAACAAACACCTAATGGATCTCTGCCAAAGTAAACCGATACCAAAGGAATATCACTTATTCTATAAGACTTCAGCAGCAGACTGAGTAACAGGATTCAGAAAGTCGACATTAATGGCAAGCTATCCAGGGTCTGTGGTAATAATGAAAGTTCCACAGGGTCCTATACTGGGGCCATTTTTAATAATATGGTTTGCAGATGATACTTCACTCTTATTTCGACTCAAACATATGTGTACATTGACGACGTAAACGAACCCATTTCGAAAGTGGGAGAGCCGGCCCATACGTGTCAAAGCATGGCTCTCCCACGAACAATACTTAACGTTAAAATTCAAATTCAAAATTCAAAAAAAATCTTTATTTCATAAAATTGACCATCAATTATTCGAAATCGTCGATTTAATGAATAATTATTTTAATTAAAAATTATAGATCAACACACACACAGAGTCACCGCAACAATAGTTTGCTTCGTCAAATGTAAAATGATTAAAGAAAGCAAAATGGATAACATAATATCACATCTGCCTGTTTCGATCTATAACCGCCCGTTTCCAAATGGTTGAGCCTTGTGAGAAGAAATCGGGCAAACAAACTCACGGCCACTCTTTTAAAAAAGAAAAACCAGACCAGGGACTCACTAAACTACACACACACACACACACTAAAGGTTCGTTTCCCACGTGTTGGTATCACACCGGTGGCCTCACAAAAAATCGGCAGTAAAGCAATGCTTGCATTGTTTTTTTTTTTTTTGTTTTTTTTTCTTCGAGTCAGTGAGGTTACCGCAGGCCCCAACCCCTTCCCGCGGTGGGCTGTTACAAAGTTGGATAGGGACCTACGCGAGGAGGCAGCCATTATCTACTCTTGGCTGTCTCCGCGGCCTCTGACTGAGGAGGCAGACATGGGGGCGGGCCGCTTTTGCGATGCGATTACGCAAATTTGCGATGCCCCGCGTCCGAGGTCGTTGGCCTCCAAGGAAGGAGGTCTACCGGTGATCCCAGGAGCTGGCGGACCTCCGTGCGGCCTGTACTCATGCCCGGAGGTCCTACACTCGCAGCCGGCGACGTCACCGCGATGAGGGGGAGGAGGACCAGCTTCATGAGGAGTACCGAGAGACGCGGAAAACTTTGAAGCTGGCCATTAGCCGCGCCAAAGAGGAGAAAAGAAAGGAGATGCTGGAGAGTCTCAATGGTGACCCCTGGGGACGCCCATATCGCGCGGCGCAACAAAAGCTCCGCGCGTCGGCCCCCCCCCCCCTTACGGAGACTCTCCAGCCCAGCTTCCTGCAGGAAGTGGTTGAGGGCCTTTTCCCGCAACGGGTGGAGCACGTACCCCGTCGATGGCCTCCTTGGCAGGAGACGATGGGGAGGACGAGGAGGATGGTGTTCCGCCCGTCACGGAGGCGGAGTTAGGGGCGGCTGTTCTACGGATCCGTTCCAAGAACACCGCCCCCGGGCCAGACGGGATCCCTGCCCGAGTGTTGGCCCTGGCCCTCGACCACATGTCCGACCGCCTCGGGGAGGTGGACGCTTCCCTGACTGCTGGAGAGCGGGAAACTGGTACTTTTAAGAAAGCCGGGACGGCCTACCGACTCGGTCGCAGCCTACAGGCCCATCGTGTTGCTGAACGAGGCGGGTAAATTGTTTGAGAGGGTCCTCTCTGCCCGCATCGTCCGGCACCTTCGCGAGGTCGGCCCCGATTTGTCGGACGCCCAATTCGGTTTTCGAGCGGGGCGTTCGACGGTCGGTGCTGTGTTGCGCCTGAGGGCCGTGACCGAAGAGGTAGTGAGCGGTGGCGGCGTGCTGTTGGCGGTGTCGTTGGACATCGCCAACACGTTCAATAGTCTGCCATTCAGCTACATCAGGGAAGCACTCCACTATCACGGAGTGCCAGGGTACCTGAGGCGGCTAGTGGCAGACTATTAAGAGGAGCGTACCGTCATGTACGAGGACCGAGATGGAGTTTTGAGTTGTCGGCCCATGTCGTGCGGTGTTCCGCAGGGGTCTGTCCTTGGACCACTCCTGTGCAACATGGGGTACGACTGGGCCCTTCCAGGTGACTTCCCTCCCGGGCTCGGCGTAATCTGTGACGCCGATGACACGTTGGTCACAGCCCGGGGGGTAAACTTTCAGGCCAACAGGGGAATCTCTCTGGTGGTCGGCGCATCGAGGCGCTGGGTTTGCGGGTGGCCCTGGATAAGACGAAGGCCCTTTTATTTCATGGGCCCCGTCGTGGTCCACCCCCTGGCGCCTCTATCGTAGTCAACTCGGTTCTCGTACCGGTTCGGGCCCACATAAGGTATCTGGGCCTGATCCTCGACGGTAGGTGGCCTCATGCGAGTGTGAGTGTGAGTGTGGCCGCGGGTGGACGGGACGGGTTTTCCCTTCCACTCGCTATAGAGGCCCCCCGCGAGGAGGCGGCGTCCGAGTGTGCCTGGACGTGGCCTAATTGAGAGGTTTTTAACCCGAAGGTGGTGCCTGCGCTTTTGCGGGCTGGCGCTAGGAGGGTTCCGGATGTCTTAATAAAAGCTGTTCCCGGATCCCTCCTATTTAAGGCGCAGTACGGCACACCTTGTGGTTTTAGTCGGTTCGATTCCGACACACCGCCCCACCGTAAACCCCGGTGGGGTGACGGCCCGAGGGGTTTCCACAAGCCCAAAAAAAAAAAAAAAAAGGCCCCAACCCTTCCCCGCTCCCTTCATAACTCTCTCTCCCTCTCTTCCCGCTTCCTCTACTCCCACCTTAAAGACCGGCAACGCACTTATGGCACTTGAGTTGTAGGTGCCCATGGGCGGCGGTAGTCACTTACCATCAGGTGAACCATGTGCTCGTTTGCCCTATATTCCATAAAAATAAAACTACAACTTACTTCTTAATAGAGAAAATATTAAATGTATCTAGTACACTGCATCAAACATTAAACAGGTGAAAACCATTATAATCTTTATATTTGGATATGATTAGGATGAGCAATATTTTTTCTTTTTATTGCCTTTCCTTCTATCCTACTATACTACTTCCTACCTATATCAATATACGCGGGTTACACTGAAAGTTTCAGAAAATAAAAATCGGAATGATATAGAAGCCTGTTCATATTTTTATTGCTTTTCGAAGTAGTCTCCGTTCCTTTCTAAGCACCGTGGCATGCGATGGAATCGTTGACTGAAACAGTGAGCCCACTCTTCTTTATCTCTTCCACGCCTTTTTCACACACAGCCTTTCATCACCTGTAATGATGTCATATACTGCATTCGAGTCACCTCCGTCATACTTTTCAAGCATTGGTGTCGGACCAATCCAAACGACGGCGTTTTTTATTTTCCGTCAAATATAAGGTATCCATATAGTACAAAGCTTTCTGACGCCTAAATGTTCATGAAAGACTTTTTGTACTTGACCCATACCAATGCCTAAAGCTTACCTTGGTATGTCACCCATCTATCAGCTTCTATCATTAGCCGCACAGCACTCACGTTATCTTCAGTAGTCGCCGTAGAAGGACCAACCACGTTTAAACTCAATAAACCAGTTGTAAACAGTGGCACAAAATGGAGCTTCGTAATGAAATGCCTATCCAAGTCTATCGTAACTTTGTTGTTGAGTAAGACTGCAACGAAAGTTCTAATAAATCATTGAGCGAAAATTTTCTCTAGGCAAAAATCCATTTCGATGCATGACAGACATTTTTTAAATTGCCGCCAATTTGTAAAAACAAATGATTTATGAAATCATTAAACATCTATAAAATACCAAAGAGTTTCTAATTCGAAATTTAAATAAATTTTGGCCTATTCTAAAAACTTTCAGTGTAACCCACGTACTCCTAATTTTCGCATCTTTGATTCGGCATGATCCTTATTACTCTATTTGGTGGATAGGTGATGTGTTGGCGGGCTATCCAATTTTATATTTATTTGTTTGTGGCAACGGTTGCCATTTATTAAATGCCTTGTAAAAATAAGCTATCTTTAGTTTCATCTATTAATTAAATATCTATGTCAACTAAATTATCAGTGCTCATTGGTGGAGCGCCAATATATTTATAAAATGCATACATAATCGCACCATAATATCTTTCGTTATATTATAAATTTCATAGTCTTTATAGTAAACCACATTCTGTTTGTCGAATGCAATTAGTGCTGGTACTGCTGTAATATTGCCAATGTACTCGACGATCTCAAGAGATGGCGTTAGCAGTCTTCAAATAATGTAAACGCGCTGCACCTGATTGGTGCAAGAAAAAACGGACATACCCTGCTCTCATCGCTTTTCGCGAAGAAGACGCCTTTAATATAAAAATTTTGTTCCGCCACGGACATCAGTTATATTTCTCGTGAAAAGAAGCTGATTTTCCGTTAGTCCTATAGCCGTGTAGTGTTTGGACTCGCTTGTAACCTTTACAAGGTGTATGTGGAGTGCTCCAGTCTACGATCGTGACCGGCCGGTCAATACCTTGCAAGAGACCGTAGAAACCTCGCCGCTGCTCGCTGCCTTCTGGAGGATCGGGACTTGGTCGGTGTTGCAGGTTAGTGCTGGCATGATTGTTTTGATCGATAGAAGTGGTTTACTTCCCTACACCTCGTACGCTAACTGTTGAGCAATCACACCCTGGTTGGGCTATTTACACGCCTGACCATATAATTTGGTCCTTCGAGCCGGATAGGCCAGTGATTCACGTAAATATTGGTGAATTTACTTTTCTATTCATACCATAAAAAAGATTCACGTAATTTTAGTGAATTCTTGCGCCCCATTTTTCCTCGCTCACAGATTTACGTAAAATTGGTAAATTCTGTGTTTAAAACGCACGAGAACTACGTAATTATTGGTAGACTCGTATTTAAATATAATTAATTGTTAGATTTGGTGAATTACGTATTAATTGGTAATAATATCCATTATACTCAATTTAGTTGAACTTATTTATACCTACCCACTTATTAACCGCTCCACCACTGTACTTTACGCTAAGTCATTTTAAGATTTAAATTTAATTTGTGTTTTTACACTAACTAGGTAGATATACCTATCACTTTGTAGTTGTATTGTGATATTATTTTATAAACATGACGGAAAGTGAATCAAGCCGCGAAGTCATGTTGGTTATGTTGAATCAAAAGAAAGAATTATTATTTCAACGTGTTAATCGTATGTACACATCGTCGAAAGGTATAATTTCTTTCGATTCATCAACGCGAGCTAACGAGAATTTTCTGGCTGAAACGGAGATAATAGATGATTTACGCGATAAATTTGAGTCCATTGTTGATAAAATAAATAATATAAATTTGTTATCAAAGATTACGGTCAAGCCCGAGTATTCTTGCCTCGATTCATTTGATGATTTATACTCGAGAGTTAAACGCGTTAAAAATAAAATATTAACCACTTCTAAGGTGCGTTCACTCGAGACCAGTAGCTCGATCAAGTCCGTAGTGAAATTAGAACCTTTAGTAATTCCGAGTTTTGACGGACGCCCTGAAAACTGGAATACCTTTTATCAGTCTTTTAAAGCTAATATTCATTTGAATCAACAGCTTTCTGACTCGCAACGTGTACAGTATCTAATTTCTAAACTCACCCACGACGCACTAAAATTCACTTCCGGTATTATTCCGTCAGGTGAAACATATAAAATACTGTGGGATAGTTTGGTTAAGAAATACCACGACAAACGCTCATTAGGTACATATTATCTCAATAATATACTGGACTTAAAAACTTGCTCGCACACTGCGAACGCTCTTGATACCTTTGTTAGTAAATACTCCGCTTCGATTTCAGCTCTAAAAGAATTAGGCATAACAGATCTAACTGATTTTATTTTTCTTCAATGCGCTTTGAGAAGGATGGATCCTCAAACCATCCAAGCCTTTGAACTTTCGATTCGGGATGTGGAAGTGCCTACGACACAACAGCTTATCGCTTTTATACAAGATCAGGCTAAGATTTTGGAGCGCTCAAACCCGCGAAATTCGTCATATACGAAACCCGCTGCTGTTGTTACGTCGCCCTCACGCGACCGGCGCGTTCATCACACCTCCAAATCTTTTGTCGCCAGTGAGTCCGCTAATAATGCAAATACTCTCACATATTCGGCGCCCGCAGCAGTTACCGCGAATTGTTGTTTGTGTAGTGGTAACCATCGACATTTATATGATTGCGCTCAGTTTAAAAATATGCGAGACGCAAGGGCTAGATATGAGTTTATTAAATCGAAGTACGGTTGCGTTAATTGTTTAAGCACTTTACATAAACTTCCGGATTGTAAGAGTACGTCAGTCTGTTTCTGTAATAAAAGACACCATAGGTTATTGCATTTTGATAGTAATAATTCGCAATCGCATGCGGCTATGGTAAATACCGCCGTCGCGTACTCGCCGCCGCCCGCTCATCGAGCGACCGTTACTTCGCCCGCGCCTTCTCATCGCGCTCACACGACTTCGTCATGCATTCGAGCGCCCCCGCTTGCTACAGAACCAGTTACACATACACAGTCTTACACTTCTTGTCATAAGGGGGATATACTTTTGTCAACCGCTCAGGTATACGCGCGCTCTAAGGGTAGCGCTGGTATCAAATCTGTAGTTAGGTGTTTGATAGATAATGGCTCGCAGAATAATCTAATAACATCTGCTTGTTCTAGTTTATTAAATTTACCGATAATACCGTTGAATAATTCCTATGTTAAAGGTGTTGGTTCCGCTTCAAGTCCGATAATCGGTTATGTTCATTTAGACATTGAATCCCGTATTTATCCGGATCAGAAATACACTATACATGCGCTTGTTGTAGAATGCATTACGGATCAATTGCCTTCGAAATTTATCGATTGTGATCGCGACCTAGATTTTCGTAACCTTCCGCTCGCTGACTTAAGCTGGAATATTCCGGGCAAGATTGATTTATTGTTAGGTGCCCAGCTATTCCCATTTATATACTTAGGAAATATGGTCGAGTGTGGGCCGCGCGCACCGTGTGCTTTATCTACAACATTTGGTTACGTACTTATGGGAGATTACCCGCGTAAACATATTTTACCTACTGCCGCGTCTTTTTCTGCGTTAGCGCTTAATGATATAGTGCAAAAGTTCTGGGAACTTGAAGAAGTACCCATGAAACGCTTGTTGTCACCAGAGGAGACAGATTGCGAAAATATTTTCACGGCTACCGTGACCCGTGACGACGTAGGTCGTTATACAGTTGCATTACCGTTCTGTAGGGACCCTTCGGAATTAGGTAATTCGCACGCTACCGCTTATCGCCGTTTCGTTTCACTCGAGCGTAAGCTCCGTCAGGCACCGATAGTGCGCGAAAATTATAACAAGGTTATTCAGGATTATATTGATAACAATTACCTCAGTCCTGTTAAAGAATCTGAGCTGTCCTCTGATGGTTATTATATACCGCATCACGCAGTAGTCCGACCTGATAAACCGATGCCGCGCATCGTATTGGACGCGAGTGCTAAAACGCATACAGGACTTTCGCTTAACGATATATTACATATTGGACCCAATTTACAGGCCGATCTGTTTTTATTATTGTTAGGTTTTAGATTATTTCCTATTGCAATGAACGCTGATATAAAACAATATTATTTACGGATTGGTGTACCAGTAGACCAACATAAATACCTACGCATTTTATTTAGATTCAACGAATCGGAAAAAATTCGAACTTATGCCTTTAATAGGCAACCTTTCGGTCTCAAGTCAAGCCCTTACATAGCTATGCGCACTGTGCGACAGCTGGCTACTGACATGAGTCCGCTCTATCCTGATGCCGCGAAAGTGGCAGAGACCTGTCTGTATATGGACGATTTGGTTCTTTCTATTGCAAATGAGGATACTGCCACGCAATTAGCTTACAACTTGATTAAGTTTTTCAAATCGGGTGACTTTGACTTAGTGAAGTGGTCTAGCAATTCACCAGTGCTACTTGACTCGCTTCCCGACACGCACCGCAAGTCGCTTGATTTTGATGTTGACAATAATGTCTCTAAGGTCTTAGGTCTCTCATGGGAACCATGTGAAGATAATACTCTCGATGGTTGCACGACTATTTGACGTGCTCGGATTGGTCGCGCCTGTGATTCTCTATGCCAAGTTGTTAATTAAGGAACTGTGGCTCAGCAAGTGTGATTGGGACGATCCTGCACCGGAGCACATACGCACCCGTTTTTTCGCTCTTGCGCAAGAACTTCAAATGCTTGACACTTTAAGGATTCCACGTCATGTAGGCGTCGAAGTTGGTTGTGAATTACGTCTTGTTGCTTTTTGTGATGCTAGCATGAATGGTCTGGGATGTGTCATTTATGCCCATTGTACCTACCCGTCTGGCATTTAAACTCGCATTCTTTGCGCTAAATCAAAGGTTTCGCCAACAAAAATCACTACGCTCGCTCGCTTAGAATTATGCGCTATTTTACTTATGTCAAAATTAATAAAAACTGTGCGAGACACATATGCAACACGTATGACCATTGCCGGGATATACGCATTTTCTGATTCCACTATTGCTTTATCATGGGTTCATTCTTCACCACATCGTTGGTCAGTTTTCGTCGGTAATCGCGTCGCTCAGTGCCAAGAAAACTTGGACTCTAAACATTTTTATCATATTGCCGGAGCTAGTAATCCAAGTGATTGTCTTTCGCGTGGTATGCTTCCATCGCAACTTTTGACCCACGATTTGTGGTGGAAAGGTCCTCCGTGGATTCGCAGCTCATCTGAGAAGTGGCCGATTAAGCCATTCTCGCTTAATAATTGCTCTGTCTTGCCTGAACTCAAGGCAAATGTGTTGGCTGCCATTACTCACACAGAGCCGCCGTTGCTGTGTACGTTAGCACAACGTGTTTCTTCTTGGGAAAAGTTGCTACGTATCACCGCATATGTATTAAAATTCGCAAGACCTAAAGTTAAGGTCGAACCTCCTTCTATAGCAGGGTTGACAAGTGCTGAGAATGCGTTAATTCTCGCCGTTCAATCTGTGCACTTCTTTGAAGATATCAAATTGATCAAGGCTGATAAATTACCTTCAAAAAAGCTGCAAAGCCTCTTCGTCTTCTTAGACAAACAAGGGATTTTACGCATTGGAGGAAGACTTTCTGGATCAATGCTTCCTTTCGAAGCTAAACATCCGGTTCTTCTCCCTAAACGCGATCATGTCGTTGACTTAATAATACAGCATTTTCATGTTGTCAATTGTCACACCGGACCTGGACTTCTTATGTCTATTATACGACAACGCTACTGGATCTTGGATGCCAGGACTGTTATCAGGTCCAAGTTGCGAAAGTGCAACACTTGCTTTAAATGCAACCCAACGCATCCAACGCCTATAATGGCTGATCTTCCTGATTACCGTGTTTCAGAGGCCAAGGCATTTTGTCACACTGGTGTAGATTACGCTGGTCCGATAAGGACAATCCTTTCTCGCCGCAGAGGTCAACATGCGCAAAAGGCGTACATCGTTCTTTTTGTTTGCATGGTCACACGTAGTCTACATATTGAAGTGACCAGTGATTTAACTACTGAAAACTTTCTAGCCGCTTTTAAACGCTTTATTTCCCGTCGAGGACCAGTTTCATGTCTCTATTCCGATAATGGATCTACTTTCATCGGTGCGAAGGCACATTTAGATGAGCTGTATAGTTTTTTATTGAACTCTAGCTTCAAAAACGCGCTGTCGAATGAGTTGCTCTCTCGACGCATAGAGTGGAAGATGATTCCCCCAAGATCACCAAATTTTGGTGGGATGTGGGAAGGGAATATAAAGAGCATGAAAACGCATTTATATAGAGTAATAGGAAGTCAGTTACTTACATACGAAGAACTGCAAACTGTTCTTACTCAGATAGAGTGTATTCTTAACTCTCGTCCATTGAGCGTATTATCGTCAGACCCTTATCCTGAGGTGTTAACTCCCGCGTATTTTTTGATGGCTACTCCGTTGCAATATTTACCCGCTGCTGATTTGTCAGATCAACGATTGAGTCTGTTAGAACGTAAAAGGTTGTTAGATAGTATGGTCCAATCCTTTTGGAAGAAATGGCACTTAGAGTATTTGCACACGTTGCAAGTTAGGCAAAAATGGGCTACTCCCGACAAACCGGTAGAAATCGGAACTGTTGTTCTTCTTGAGCAGGAGAGTTCTCCACCGTTGCATTGGCCGTTAGGAGTAATTACGGACGTGTTCAGAGGCTCTGATAACGTTGTACGCGTGGCGATAGTTAAAACGCAAACTGGAATTTACAAACGCGCTGTAACTAAATTATATCCTATTCCTACACAATAAATTCAACTTAGTTTCAACCTTATTTTTTAGTTTAGGCCGCTATATTTATCATATTTATTATTTAATCGCATAATGCATGTGTTACTCTCGGTCAGTTAGAAAATTCGCGTGTTTTGAAACATCTTGTGATGTTCCAAGGCGGGGTGCATGGTGGAGCGCCAATATATTTATAAAATGCATACATAATCGCACCATAATATCTTTCGTTATATTATAAATTTCATAGTCTTTATAGTAAACCACATTCTGTTTGTCGAATGCAATTAGTGCTGGTACTGCTGTAATATTGCCAATGTACTCGACGATCTCAAGAGATGGCGTTAGCAGTCTTCAAATAATGTAAACGCGCTGCACCTGATTGGTGCAAGAAAAAACGGACATACCCTGCTCTCATCGCTTTTCGCGAAGAAGACGCCTTTAATATAAAAATTTTGTTCCGCCACGGACATCAGTTATATTTCTCGTGAAAAGAAGCTGATTTTCCGTTAGTCCTATAGCCGTGTAGTGTTTGGACTCGCTTGTAACCTTTACAAGGTGTATGTGGAGTGCTCCAGTCTACGATCGTGACCGGCCGGTCAATACCTTGCAAGAGACCGTAGAAACCTCGCCGCTGCTCGCTGCCTTCTGGAGGATCGGGACTTGGTCGGTGTTGCAGGTTAGTGCTGGCATGATTGTTTTGATCGATAGAAGTGGTTTACTTCCCTACACCTCGTACGCTAACTGTTGAGCAATCACACCCTGGTTGGGCTATTTACACGCCTGACCACTCATATTAAAAAACCCGACAAGTGCGAGTGACCGAAGGTTTCGTAAGCAAACAAACTTGTACGTAGATAGTACGTCCCTGGAATCGATTCTCAAAGACGACCGTATTTTCCGAAAGCCAAATTAAATTTTGCAGTTCTAATAATACTCATTCATACATCGATATACGACTGATGCCGCGTTCCAATAAACAAGAAACGATTCGTTTTGCTTACGGACGGTAAAATTTGGTTGAATTTTCAATGAAATATTTACCGTCCGTAAGCAAAACGAATCGTTTTCTGTTTATTGGAACGCGGCATGAGTCAACTTTTAACCGCAAAATATAAGTTTGTAACCTTGAAAAAAATATGTGATACGACTTTTTATTGACTTGTGCAGGGAGACCTTGCTTCTTACTCGTTTTCATCAATACATGAAGTGGTTTTGATTTACCTGATTATATTAATACCCTAAAATTATCGTTGAAAATTCAACGTTTTACCGTCCGTAAGCAAAACGAATCGTTTCTGATAATAGCAATCGGGCATGAATGGGTTGTGATTGAGTCGAGAAAACGCGACACGGTGGCCATATTGAAATTTTAATGCATTTTTAACCTACTTCATGTCTTATGTTGCGTACATTCGACACATTTTGTAACATTTATTCCTTTTGCATGCTTGTATTCTACAATTTTTTTCTTGTGAAGGGCCTAAAACTTTCTTTTAACCTGGAATATGCGCTATAATTGGAACAAAGTGCCTTATCGCACGTTACACTACGGACGCTCGCGCGGATGATTAGGCGAAAAAAGTGTTGGCCGAACGAAAAATGCTAAACTGGGGTTGATTTTTTCTTTACGCCATCTGTGGATTCTGCGCAATACTAATGTTATTTGATGTTGGTTGTTTACTAATTATCCGTATATCAGTTTGTTTAACTTTCAAAGATGGTGCAATTTTTATTTCGAGTTTTTACAATATTTACTATAATTTGATACAATTTACTTAATCCATTGCGGTTAAAAGTTGACCTCATGCTTTTTTTTTTATTTCAACGATATTACTCTATCCTATCGTTTCGTCAACTTGAAAGTCCTTGTCCGTGTATCTCCAGATATATTTTAAACTATTTAGACCTGGCCAATAACACACCACATACACTACACATAACAAAAATAATAATACACCAAATAAAAACAACTACCTAGTACATACATTTATTTTATATTTCATTTACATCAAATAGTAACTATTTCATATTTAAGATGGTTAACACTAAGCCTTATTTAAAAAAGGTTTAAAGTTAGACTACATTTTGTACTGAAATATAATCTAAGCTTTAAACGATTATATTTATATACTGTTACGGTCAAATGACGTCACATATATTAGGCTAAATGACGTCAGTAAAGTACTAAAGTCAAAAAGACACAACCAATAGTTATTATGGTTGAAAACATTCTTGCTGCATTAAGGAATGCCTGGATCTTCGTAATGGACCGGACACATGTAATTCAGACAAGATTTACACCGTTATTTTAAGCATATCGAGGAATTTTTTGAACCGCCTTAGAATATGTTATGTGTATGTCAATGTTAGGTAACATGCTTAGATTGAACTAAACATCCACTTATCAATACGTGATAAAAATAGATAGTTTATAAAAGATTAGACCGCTATTAGAGGACATAACTAACATTTGAAATACTAAACACAGATTAAGTACTTTAATTAATATCATTGTTGATACGTTTGAGTCAATGAGAAAATTCACTTACATCTAGTAAACAATTTCGAAGTATATTTGACACAGTACAATAATTGGCAAGTGTAAAATATTGAATTGAACTACCTAATCGAGGTTTCTTATCAAAGCTTTATTAGAGGGAAAATAAATTGAATACCTATCAGCCTTAATATTGAATAAACACAAGAATTCCTCTTTTAATACACTGTAGAAGGTACATCTGATAATGCGACACTTGCTTAAATCACTGAAAGGGCTTAACATAAGGGCAAGTTTTTTTTTTTAAATCTATCCTTTTAAATAATAATAACTTCAAACGTCTCACACACGGCCGTCTGATCCCAAACTAGGCAGAGCCTGAACTATGGGAACCAGACTGCTGATAAACTTACTTATTAATTTCTAAATACATACTTACATATTATAGATAAATTACACCCAGACAGAACAAATTATCGTGCTCATCACACAATTATTTTTCCTGGGTGGGAATCGAACCCATGACCTCTGGCTTAGCAGTCAGGGTCACTAACCGCTAGACCAACAGGCCAGCTAAAAATGTTAAATGTTATGACCTTTTGAAATTCCAGATGTTATCACCTCCGGTTCTTATAAAAGCAGGTGAAATGTATAAAGTTAACGGTTTTAAATCGATAGTATTTTTTTAATTTGGAATTATGCACTGTGCACACAAAACTTACGTGAGGTTAATTATTTGGATTTTCTCAATTACGGAGTGAATCATTCCTTTTAGTGATTTAAGCAAGTAGAAGAGAAGAATGTATAGATAAGCCAGGGAGCTTCGATTAGGCAATCTTCTTGCACTGAACACATAGTACATTAGCTTCATTATTTTACATAATATCACTATAAAGTATTTACAATAACAGCGACGGTTACATGAATATTCGGAGACAAACGTTATCACTAGAAGAAGTAAAGCTATCACCTCCCTAATAAAATAATTTACTAATTCTAAATTCTTTGTTAAAATATTTACAGCTTGCGTTGTTGTAAACGGGTCTTAGAAATATATGGATGATTTAATTACAGAATTTTCAATTTTAGAACTTAGATCAAAAGTTGTTAAACATGAAACTATTTAATGAAACAGAAAACCTGATTGAATTTTAAATACTCACTAAAAATCGTAATAATACACGTTATGTCTCTTCCACACCGAGAGGAATCTAATGATCACTCATACATAGAAATCCGTCAAACGATGGATGGTTTCCTTAACTGTACTGCGTACAGCTGAACAGCCAAAAATCTTACAAATATACACACGCTCGAAAACCTTACCCTTGGCGGTCAGGAAAAAGGCAATATACCAATAAAAATCGTTTACAAAACGCAATAACTAAACAACCACAACATCATACCGTGAAAGAAATCATCTTCCTCATGAGGTAGAAAATCAAATTGTGTAAACACTTACACCATAAGAATATTATTATTTACATACAATGCATAAATACCAGAATTACCTTACGCTTAGTTCTAACACCAGTGGCTTAATATTAACAAAAGCACTATTTACAACTTTGTACACTAAAAATAAGTTAGTAATACTGTAAAGAATTTTAAAGCTTAATCTTCAGAAAATATTTTCATTTCTAAAACACTAATTAAAATTAATAATCAGTCAGTTCATAAACAAGAAGATTGTTAAACTATTAAGAGTAATTACAATTGCAAAAAAAAAATTATTTGAGTCAAAGAGGGCTAATGCCTCTTTTCGTGGTTATACTTTTAAGTAGAATGTTAAATATCTTTGCAAAATTCATATTGTTATGGCAACGATATGAATACATATTGTAATGATAGTATGAATCATTATATTTATAATAGCAATAACATATAAAATAAATTATTTGTTCCTCAAACAGATTGCCTTTCTTTTACTATCAAATAGCTTCTCTCAGCTTTTAATTACTTGTTTGTTGTGTATTACGCGTTACATGTTTATTAATTCTTAAATGATAATTAAACTCTAATAAGCAAGTCACTGCGCATTATATACAAATTATTTTTATTCGTCGCAACTTCGCAAAAAATATATAAATATATTTTTTGGCAGTTTGCAAAAGTTGTAGTTTTGAAATCGAATTAAACAACATGTTTCGCAATTATTTAATACCTTAAACAATTACATTTAATTAATTGTATTATTCGCATCCATCGTCTTCATCTACGGGACTATACAAACTTTTTAGACAGTCATCATTATCATCACCATGTAAGTCTCCTCTTTTTATATTCTATAGACCAAAACAACATTTAATTACACACATGGTGATCTCGTTTAAATCGACAGATTTCGCAATGAACTCGGCAACACCATACAAAACGGCAGCGGCACTTTTCTTCATGATCTCTAATTCTTGTCTGGTAACCCCGACCGCAGCATAGGAGACGACAACCGTCTAGACCAGCTGATGTTCTATTGCAAGTACGACCACGTGTGCCGAGGATACCCAAGCTGGAAACAAAATTAATATATAAAACTCTCTGTATCATATTCAGTCAAATCATTAAAAAAGTTTTATCTACCGAGTGATTACACTATCTACGAGCATAATTACTGATTTATGTATATTAGTTATTTATATTTCTAATGATTTAGTGAAGATTACTACATGAGATACAAATAGGCACCTTATCAAACGGATATTATTTTACAACGGTATAGTTTCTTTACTAAATACATGAACAAACACAACTTCTCATGAGTCACTATCGTCACGATCAATGCTGATTTTGACGTTGCATCCGCTAAATCCATGTTAAGCTTAGCTGTTCTTACTTTATTATAAGATCGCTTACGTGCAACAAACTTTTTACATATCTTATCGCAAAAAAAGACCATGAATGGCTCCCTTAAATAAATCCTGTAACTCATTTTCAAATCTTTGTTAAACTAAATCAGGTTTGGTTCTTTAGAATCTCTATTATTTCGCTATTATCACACTTTCGTGTCATAATGCAAAACTTAGATAAGATTGGTTTTAGATTTTGTAGATTTTTAAAAGATCTATGACATTGTTAAGGTTTCTATCATCAAACAAAACACAAATAGCCTGAGAAAAAAAGGAATTAAGTGGGTTATTTTATTACAAATAATCAGATTTAGATTAAGCGACCAATACACAACACAAAGTACGTTTCCATGTAACAGATATTTTGATGTTTAATTAATCATAATGATAATAATTATCGTCTTGATATGATTTAATTGTAAGGAATCGCATCAAAGCGATCGATCAGGGTTGCACGTGACGTACATTAGCCTCTTTTTAGAACAACGAATTACTTATTTTAATAATTATTTTATGTGTTTAATAGTAGATAATATTTATAAACTACACGTTATTCTTTTATCTATTATCGATTTTGTCCATCCAAAGGTTGCCTGTAAGAGATCGCTCTTAGCGATAAGGCCGCTTATTGTACGTATCCACTTTGTGTATTTTTTTTTAAGCAATATGTCGTTCGTGTACAATAAAGTTTATTCTATTCTATTTATATTTTAATTATAAATGTACGTTAAAATTCTTACTCGTCATTAGGTTCGCAGTAATCTGGTGAATCTTCCAAGTAGACCAAGTCAGTTTTATTAGGCTTCTTCATATCCATATGCAAAGGTCTCAGTTTTCTTATGTTCTTGCCTCTTTTACGTTCAACCACCTTTAAATTATATATATAAGTATAATTGTTAGCACATGTATTTACGTGTGACATGCTTATATTGTACGTAAGTTATTGTAGATGTTATTTTTATATCAACAGATTGTTGCCTGTTGTGCTTGCTGCTAACAACAGTCTATTTATATCGTCTTTTGTAAGTTTGTTTGTCTTTAAGTGGCGCTAGAGGTGACAGTACAAAGTAAATTATTTAGACTTTTCTTTTAAATAACTAAATTAAATTTTGAGTGCACAGATGTCTATGCCTACTTTTGTGTGGTAGTGTGTGAAGGAACGGATGTTGTTCCTCAACACAAAATGAGAATTCTTCGACCAGGTAACACGATCACACCTTGATCATGCATGCGGGCCACGGCACAACGATGGATGTTTGAAAAACTTGTAAATACGGATATAATAAATTTTCGTTGCGGGGTGCAGAATCAGTGATTACTTAGGTCATCTTTTTCTTCTTCTATCACCACAATTTTTAATGACGATGAGGATATTGTATAGTTTTTGTTAATGTTTAGCTTAGATATTGATGATTTTGACACAGTTCCAGAACGCCTACTAACCTTAACATGCGAAGCTCCCTCATATCTTGTAGACAGTGCGTCACCCACCAACCTTAATTGCGGTAATCGACGCCAGCATACTCTCACTGAACAGGATCCTGACATGCCATGGCACTTGCACACACGCTGCATGCGACTACGGACAGCCTGTAAAATATAAAATGTGAATAATTAATAATTCATACCTCACATATTACACTTCTTACATCATATTATTGTCAATGTGTCTATCTTTATTACATTTAAGATATTATTATATCTACCTAGTCTTCATGCCTTTTAGAGTGTAATTAAAGGAATGGGTAGTATGTCCTTCCAACACTAAGGGAGGACCATCCGACCAGGCTAGGTGATCATGCCTGACTGACCGCTGCAGAACGGTTGATGCTGAGAAGCTGCATACATACTAATTGGCGCGAGAACTCTCATAGCGCGGTGCAGGATCAGTAGTTACTACGTAGTTCAGCTCGTCGTCGCTAGATGATGTTGAAGTATGTTTTTTTTTTGCTTTATGTGGAAGTCGCCACATATTTATTATTTTATTCATAGCACTAAGTTACATAATAGTTGTAAAAAATCAAAATGTCAGTGTATAAATAATGTATGTACGCTACGTATGTACGCTGTGGTTGTGCAATAAAACATATTTTCTTTCTTTCTAAAGAATGAAGGTGTTAGTGATAAACACAGCAGAGAGGGTATAATTAATTATAAAAATCTGAGGCTCTATAGAAAATACGGAATCACGACTATTGCAGATTAAGACTACTTGGAGAAAGTACATAGGAATGCCCTATAAAAGTATTAGACTTCTACAATTTGGCATTAAGAAAAACGAGAAACATGGGTAGTATATGTAGGGTAGAACTAAATCTTAGTTTGCCTCGTACTCACTGTGAAGTCAGTACCTCGTGAGCCACGGGCGAGAGCAGACGTGTAGCCTACATATCTATAGTGAGTTACTGATACACTAAAATAGCGTTTTATGATATAGGGCAGTTGCCTGATCTGTGGTCAAAATAAATTATATAACAATTGTCATAAAATAAAATTTTGAAAAAAATCTATTTTTACGTTATTAGTTTGAAGTTTTTTATTGTCAACCCAAGAATAAAAACCAACTGGACAAGTGCGAGTCTGACTCGCGCATTCAAGGGTTCCGTAAGTAAACACCATGTGTTTAGATAATAAGTCCAACTCGGGAATCAATATTCTCGAAGACAAACTTAACTTTACAGTTCTAAAAATACTAATAAATTTGGTCAAATCTATGGCTTAAATGACCGTATATTTGATTGCCATTTGGCAAAAAATCAAGCTTCTAAATCAAATCAAATATCAAAATATTTGATTTGATTTAGAAGCTTGATTTTTTACAGCTTCAAGGGACCGCAGATATAAAGTACTTGGTATTAACATCATCTTGATGCATCCACGGGTTCCAGAGAAAAAGGGTCTTGACAGACGGACAAGCGGACAAAAAAGTGATCCTCTAAGGGTTCCTTTTTTTCTTTTTGAGGAACGGAATCCTACAAACGAGTTGACGATAGCAAAGCATGACGTCACACCTTGTTATTTCATACAAGTTTCTACAGAACGTACCGTTTTGAGATTAAGTAAAGAGAAACAGATTTTTCTCTCACTCTAAATAGGTAGTGTGAAAGAAAGAGAAAGACTGCTTTTTTTTGTATTTATGCTACATTAACATTTATAAATATCATCTTACCCTCCGCCCTGCCTCGTTGTTGTGAAGGTTAACGAGGCCTTCATCAGTATTCTTATCTTCCTTGGAATCGGAAAAGTCTTTGCTGAACATCTCTCCATATCTGATATCCTGTAAATAATTACAATTTCAATGAACTGATTAGCTGAATAAAAAAAATTACCCAGATAATAAAGTGACAACATGTTTTCAACTGAATCAAAAGCAAAGCAGTTTGAACTTATAAGCGCAGAACTAGCAGCGCCCCGCGGATTCACTCGCGTAAGTCCCGATCCCGTGAGAATATTGGGATAAAAAGTAGCCTATATGTTAATCCAGGTCTCTAGCTATCTACATACCAAGTTTCATCGCAATCGGTTCAGTAGTTTTGGCGTGAAAGAGTAACAAACATCCATCCATCCATCCAAACTTTCACTTTTATAATATTAGTGGGATTACACACGTACAATTCACTTACTGAATTCCTTACAGATTCCAAAAGAGTTCAACTTCCACTGGGAAGGGGTACAAGGGTACAATGGGGCAATTCCAAAAAAGATGCTTAGATTTACTGCTGAAAATAGAACCTCCCTTTAGGACTTCCACAAAGAGTGGTCCCCTGCTACTTTCAATGGATTGTCAATCCATCTTGATGGGGGGGCGCCCTAATGTTTAACGCCTTTATCTTTAAGATATTTGTAAAGTTATAAATTATTCCGAAACATAAAAGCTAAAAAGGAAATTTACCTCAGAACAACCCCCCCACTGCCAGTGTCTTGGTGTGCGCTTCCTGACTCGTGAGTCGCAGGAACACTCATTGAGTTCACCCCGGCTGCAAGCACGTGCAACCGCGTGGGCCAACGCCGCCGCCGATAGAGCATGCACGAATGCTGATTCCCGGGATTCTGGCAAAAGAAATTACTCAATAAACATTCAACTAACTTTAATAAAGCTGAAATAGGTAATCAATGTTTCCGGTGACTTTTTTATTCTAGAAGCTACTAACAAACCATTCATAACATTAATTCCAATCATTAAAAAAAATAAGTTATATCACTACATCACTACATATTATAAAACAAAGTCTGTTCGCGATAAACTGAAAAAATACTGACCGGATTTTCATGCGGTTTTCACTAAAAGACAGAGTGATTCTTGAGGAAGGTTTAGGTGTATAATTTGTTAAGATTTTGTGTAAATTGATTGAAACATGTAGATGATTATTGAAGATGTCTCTGCTACCCCTGCGAATCCGGGGCGGGTTACTAGTATATACTATAAGGAAATTATTTTACCAAAAGGCGCTTCTTTCTTTCACAAAGAATATGCATTGACATTTAATATAGAAGGCTTCCTTTGAACGTTATTGTTTTGTGACGATGTAATCGTAAACATTTAGTATAATTCAAAAACTATATGAGTTTGATAAAGATAAGGTCCTCAATGCAGCTGATCTTTAATAGTATCAATAATATTTATTCAAATTTAAAATTTACTAGGCGATTAAATACTCGTATCTTCAAAGTTCAAAGAATTTTAAACGCCTAAATACATTCAGATACAACTTAAAACGTAAAATCCGTACATACGTCCATTGAACCTGCATTGGTTACAATTACCAGTAAAAAAGATCTCTTTTATCCTTAACAATTTCAATTTACGCTTCAAAAAGTCTAAAGAAAAAAAAGAGTTCGAGAGGTCTACATAATTGGTCAAGCTGTTGCTAGTTTACAATAAACAAACTGAGCTTCTCCGTCAACAAGACACACACGTGATCCCACTAATCGACATATGAAAATAAACATTTTAAGTCTAAAATGAAGTTCTATGAAATCTGTCTTGAAGTAAACTTGTATATACACTTTTTGATTTTGTTCAGAAACTGATGAACGCGTCATATAAAACAAATGTGAGTTGACTGTAGGCATAAGTTATTTATCAACGAAATTATAATAACTGCAAGATGCATGCAATGTTGTTCCAATCAAGGTCAACCTTATATATAATGTATATAATCGATAACCTAGAGAAAAAAAATTGAGTTAAAGAAAATAGTGTTCCTGGATAATTGTATTCAAACGTTCGCGACTTGTGCGTATAACCTGTAGGTCACATCTCTAAATGTAATTCGTGACTAAGCCATGATTTGTAAGATACGATGATGATGATTTTGATTACCGGATGCTTCAACCAAATTGCACCGATCGTGGTCAAATAAAATCGCGCTTTAGTCCCTATTCAAACATCTAATATATTACCTTAATAATTTGTCATCCAAATATAGGTATGCTTAATTTTTAATTCCTTTTAACCTTCGCGATACTTTACTCTGGTGTAAAATGAAAATTATAATTAAATCGTGGGAGAGCCATGCTTCGGCACGCATGGACCGGTTCGACCGGAGTGATACCACGGCCTCCGCCGAGCGTGTAACGTTACCGGAGACCCTCACCCTTCCCTCTCCCCATTTTCCCATTGCCTCCCTCTCCCCCTCTTTCCTCCTTGCCCCTACTCCCACCTTAAAGGCCGGCAACGCGCTTATGACTCTCGAGTTGCAGGTGCCCATTTGCGGGGGTAGTTATTTACCATCAGGTGACCCGTCTACTCGTTTACTCCACATGGCATAAAAAAAAAATTTAAAGCATTTCTATGTGACTTTTCAACAATCAAGGCGGGACTCCAATCAGTGATGCAGTGATTTCTCATTTTATATATTCTATTAATGATGTCAGTCATTGAATTCTCACAACGTTAACATTAGTTATAACCTAAACAATAAAAAAAGTTCAACAGTTGATGATTGACAAGCGTTGAGATAAGTACTCATCAAACGACAAGCGGATGTGAACTTAACACAGTGAGTACATCAACATCTTACAGATCCTTTTGAGGTTAGTTGTTTATTCATATTGTGTAAATAACCGATTAAACTTTTAAGCAGCTGCAGACAATATTTCGAAATGTTAAGCTTCTGTAGTCAATTCTTACACTATATTTACGAACTTTTTTGATTTTTTAGGGTTCCTCAAAGGGAAAAAATCCACCCTTTTAGGATCACTTTATTGTCCGTCTGTCTGTCTGTCAATGCCATTTTTTTCAGGAACCCGGGGACGCATCAAGTTGAAATTAATACCGAATATTTACGTTTGCTTTAATCAAGCTTTTAAGACAACGCAATTAAAAGATATGGCCATTTAAGCCTTAGATTTGACCAAATTTGAACATTTCGCTATAGGGTACTTCCCATTGACCTAGAATCTTGAAATTTGGTAAGAAGCAAAGTAGCACAGGTTAAGGAAAAAATCCTAAAGTCGTTAACTTGTTGTTATATCACATAAAAAATTGTTTATCAGAGACTATTTTTAGAATCGTAAAGTTAAGTTTATCTTTCGGAAAAGACGGGCAAAAATCTTCGAGAATTATTGAGAATTATTTCAAGAGCTGGACGTACTCTCTACATCCTAGATTGTTTGCTTACGGAACCCTCGGTGTGCGAGTCAGACTCGCATTTGTCCGGTTTTTTGAAGTGAAAACTTCTTTATGCACGTTGGGCACTTTTGGTATGGTGAAAAAGCACTGAACTCGCGTGACCGTCACACTCAGATTATATACTTACAGATGTGTAATGTAATAGAAGTTATGTTTTCACTTCTGACGTGTAGTTCTACGACTGACAGTTTTCTTACTATATTATCATTAAAGAATAAACATGTATGTTGAAGCTGACGAGTATTTTTGTTTCTGAACTATAATAATATCCTGGGACATTATAACACATGGCTATCTCGGCCTAAACTAAGCAGAGCTTGTACATGGGTTCAAGAACACGGATAAACATATCGATACATATTTTATGAAAATACATACATATTATACATAAAAACACCCAGACAATGTAACAAGACATATTCATGCATACAAAACCATTTGATCCTGAGCGAGATTCGAACCCATGACCCCTGGCGTGTCAGTCGAATGCACTACCGACAGCGCCACAGAGGTTGTCCAGTAAATAAAAAAAATGATATTTGCATTTGATGTCCCAATTCTTGACGAAGGTTTTAGGCGGTAACATCACGGTATGAGCCTTAGGACGACGCTGTAACCCTAAACACGGGTGAAACTTTAGGGAATGGCTTTGTTATCATTATATCACTTACTAAATTTAAGCACCCCGCCAAATATATCTGTGGAGTTCTCCACGGTACTGCAGTTCCACCTGCTGTGACGGAACTGGTGTTGGCACTCCTCGACCGCTTGTTCTGCACCCGTTTGAAGAACCTGGAAGTTACAACGGAAAAGCTCAACAGACAGACAGACAATCTCAAAAGTAAATAGGTATAAAGGTACAGTAATAGGTAAATAGGTATATAGTACCTTACTAATGTTATAAATTTGAAAGCTGTACGTGTGTGTGAATTAATATGTTTGTTAGTCCTTTACCTTTAAAATTTACAAGCTGCATTTGGGGAGTCTGCTCCTGCGTAAAGAACAGTTACTTATTGGTTTCGTGAAGAGAAAACCTAAAAGACCCCAGACCCGGCCCACCTACAATTGCAGTAACTCATGAAAATGTCATCAGGGTATAGTGGCTATTGCGAGAGAATAGACACATTACACATCGAGAGATTCAGGCTGAATTGAAGATTGGATCACAGGCAGTTTCCACCATCCTGCATGAACACCTTAAAGTTAGGAAGCTTGCTTCTCGATGGATACCTCATTCTCTCACCGAAGACCACAGATCCCGTCGTGTTGACATGTGCAAATTTATGCTAGAAAAGTTCGAAGGAGTCATTTCAAAGTAACATTCAAAGTGAAAGTAAAGGAGTACTTTTTGAACAACTAGCAGAATCAACTTGCCCATAATTTATCATCTAAATCGTTACTATGTTTTTATTTGTATGTATGTATGTATGTATATATATGTATAAATTATGTTTGTGTACATATTTGTATGTATGTTTATGATATGTATTTTATCCTATATACTTTGTTTATGTATTTTTGTCTGATATTTAGTTTGCAAAATTTACCTAATAAACTGTAATATTTTTAATGCAAGTACTTCCTGTTTTCTCTACATCACCCGAAGGTTGACTGGCAGAGAACGCCTATGGCATTAAGTCCGCCCCTATGTGCATAAAGTTTTAAATAAATAAATGAATAATTTCGCAAAATGTATCCTTATAACTTTACAACTGATGAAACTTGGATCTACAGCTACAATCCTCTCACGAAGCAAACAATCCACGCAATGGGTGTTTGAAGAAGACGAGTTGCCCACAAACGTTGTTCGCGGTCGGAGCGTTAATAAAAAAATTATAGCGGTTTTTTTCGACGCAGTGGACCAGGAGCAGTCATTCCGCTAGAAGACCGTATAACAGTTACTAGTGAATGTTGTGAAGTTTTCTGCCCGCAAGATACATTTTTTAAAGGTTTCGAAAGCTGGTTCACTCGAATGCTTATGTGCATTGGGGTTGGAGTGGAATATTTTGAAAAATAAACTTTTTTCACATTTCAACTATTTTTCATTTCACTAACAATTTTTGGAACAGCCTAAAACAAGTAAAAACTAAATACTTTTTCCCAAAAGCTCCAACCATTAACCTACTTCACACTTTCTTACAATTTATTTTTTTATCCCTTTACAATGTCAAAGAACTTATGATCATCAGAAAGCTATAAAAATTCAAACCATGAAGTAAGAATCGTGAACCGTAAAATATGTTAAAATGATCTTCAAATCGGTGCTTAGTTTTATAACCGATACATTGACAGATTTTAAATTGAGAATAAAAGGACAAGTTCGTGAAATTGGGATGCACGTTGGGCGGTCGAAATGACCTAATAATGCAAGTCCGCGTCTTCTTGTAAGCTACTGTTTTTTTAATCGACAATAAAATATAACAGCATACGTACGTTATATTTTCAAAATTCCGTTGATTTCATCCAATTTCTCAGAGAAGGTAGGCTGTTTTTCTACTGGGAATAAGGTCACATCATGTACCCCACATGGTAAATATGGAAATTAAAAGAAAAAACTATAGATGTTGATTAGGTATATCAATCTCACAATCTCATCATTGCATATAGCTTCAGGGTTATGAAGGTCAAAGACCTTGCCACTCTTTCCAGATGTATCTCCTCTTAATATCAGAGCCGCAGACAAAAGGAACTACAATATTTGTTGCTTATTCGATGGCATGCGAAATAGTCAATCCCCACCATTATTCTTTGCAACTTTAGTAGTAAACATATAAGCAGAAAGCCACTTACAAGTGTTGTTGTCATACAAACTGTGAAATCATGTCAACGAGTTTTCTCATTAATTAATTGCTTCGCTCAAAGTGCCTTGCCATTTTCGAGTGAACCCACAACACTCATAATTGAATCAGAACTCTAATTAAAATGTGAGATGATGTTTGAGTTAGAATAAAAACTTTTGTGAATTTTATTCATATTTATTATAGACTGAGCTGTTCCCCGCACGGCTTCGGGGACTCTTATTATTCTTCCGAATTCCAAAAACAGTAGTCTAAGTTACTTCTTATAGTCTAAGTTACTTTTAATAAAACCAGTTATCTGCCAGTGGAAGCCTGCCGTTCTGGAGATGCGATGACTATTATGAAAATATAAACAGACACTTAGTTTTATTTATTTGTATAGATGTATTTCCGTGATGCCCGACTAGTTTCTGACCCAACGGGGGCCCTTTATCAATGAGTGATGCATTCTACCGTGACGGTGTCAGAAGTCTCACTCTCCTCGAAATATACACGTGAGTAAAACCGTATATAAAAACGATGTTTGAGTTATTTAAAAGTTAACAAACTTCACCAACACCTAAATTAGCAGATTCGGTTGGTAGGCGGTTAGAAGTACCCGCAACACTAGTGGCGTTCTTCTGTGTAGTCAACTCTAATGGGTCTCTTGCAAACCTGACGACCAATAGAAGAAAACAACCTACTGCTAGGTGTTCTGTTTGGCGACTGTACTTCCTCAGTCGAGCGGCTCCATTTCAATTATAAGCCTATCTTCTTCAAATTCCTTATTCTTCTGATTTCTATTATTTGCATGCCTGTGGGCTCCTTGTGTAGCGGATTCTTAAATAAAGCTCTGGCGATCCTGCCCACTATATGAAAAATGAAACCTACTGCTGTAAGTGTTCTGTTTGGTGGAGGAATCGTGGAGACACCTGCTATACCCACTTTCCTCAAATTCCTCATCCATCCTATTTATTTCTATTATCAGTGAATGTTTACATTCATTAAAAGGGTTTTAACAGGTTTGGTAACACGTGAGATTCACCTCTAGTGGTACAAGTGACCGCTTATAAATGAAGCCAATTTTTTCAGGATTGGTACATTAGTAGATTTTGAGTAAAAGTACATACATAAATTCACGCCTGTATCCAAGAAAGGGTAGGCAGAGACGTATTAAACGCCCACATTTTGCCGATTATAATTTGGTCCAACTTACGTAATAGGGGGCAAGCTTATTGTCGTCAACCGGGCACTCTGGTAATTAAATGGGAAAATTGGGAGTATGTTAAAAGGGAAAGGTATCTAAGAAGGTAAGGCAATGAAAGGAAAGGGACAAGATATGTTGGTGAGTTTAAGCTAAATAATAGTAGATTTGTTTATCTTGTACTACTATCGTTGCAACTAACAACTAACCTGCGCAAGGAAAAAAGATTTTTATTGACACATTCAACAATAGTAAGTAATGCGATTTATTATGACTATGATTATTATGACTAAGCCTATTATTTAGGCCACTATTAATATAATGAATGAGGAAGTTTGTGACTGTGTGCGTGTGTATGACATTGTTGTTGTTGCAAAGTTTGTTGTTCGTTCACGTTAAAACGTGGTTGTTCTTTTACGATGAAGATATTTGGTCGAAGTTTCTCACGTAGATGGTATCCTGGATTAACATATTGTGTATATGTTATAAATGTAACAGGAAGCTTCGCATGGGTGAAACCGCGTGCGGTCCTAATATAAAACTCTCGTATAAGTAACTGATGCTATCCTTGGAATAAGATTACGAATTTCTTTCTTAGTACAGAAGTATCAATATAGTTTACGGTCCGATTGACGGTGAGCGGCCAATAACGGTAAAAATTTAATGAACTACCAGTACATCTATACTTACCTCGAAGCGAATATATCTTAGCAATTAATTTAATAACTTACTTATCAACGGCAATCTCAATTAACTCAGAAAACGTTGAGATTAACATTTACGACGTTATCAAAGGAAATTGCAAAGTACTCCATGTTTTTATTAACTAAAATAAAACTGTCGTTAATGGTATACTAAGGACGATATTTCACTTTTGCGAGCATTCATTCTTATCGATTATCTTTCGTTTATCCTGATATTGATGATATCCTCTTATTGATAAAACTGGTAATTCACATCACTTTTGGGTTTTTCCAATGTTGTATCTAATCAGTCAGAAAATAGTAGTGATAATCTCTCCGTGAGTACTTGATTAAATAATAATGACTTATTATTGACCTACTGCTAAGGATTTTTATCACATATTGATCAGCTCAAAGACACATCGCACTTAAGTACACGAGAATCTTCTCTTCTTGAGTACCGTCTTTAAATCTATGTAGTTTCAGAAATTTCTAATGACCAGAAGACCTTGCCTACGTGACCATTGATTGAAGTCAAGCTTTCGCTACTAAGAGTAGTGATATCGTTGAAAATCCATTCAAAAACGACAATATTTATGCGTGACTAATAAGTGTTATTCGATGGAAACGTCGAGTAAAGAAAAAGGCATTGAACTATACAAAATGTGACCGTGAATTACTCCCGATTTACACATCTCATTCATAAAGATTAGAAACAAAATAATAGTTAGTAAATTGAATTACAAAATTATTTAAAATTTGTTTTTTAATTTTTAATGCCAAAAACTCCATACACTTTTAATAATAATTTGCTAAACTAAGACCTGAAAATTTGGCACGAAGGTGTTTTATAAGTAGGACATTTGAGTTTAGAACCTAATATGTGCATGCCACTATGTATGGGTAAATGTGTCTTCTGCTCATAATTCATTTGTCATCTTTTGTACCACATTTTGAGCAAATAAACATTGTTATTATTAAAATAAGGGCTCTCGAAAATGTTTATGAGAGATATTGGTTTTTTGTCTTAGGAACCTAAAAGTTTGCAGAGCTTAGATTGGATTTTTGCTACAGGGCTAGATGAAGGAGTCTATGTGCTCTCGCAAGTTTATATGAAAGTCAGTCAAGTTTATATCAAAGTAATGATACACCTGAAATTAGACAGGGTTGACTTGACTGGTGGTGACTTGACTGGCTTAAGGGAGTCTAAGGACTTTCGCAAGTTTATGTGAAAGTTTTTTGTTTCTGCTACGAGAGACATAAGGTTGTGTGTGTTATTCTTCTTTAGAATGTAAAATTAATGACTAAATTTGTAAGACTTTTCTTAACAGTAACACACAGCTTAACGTGATCTAAAGATATATGTTTCTTTTGGGTATTCTTTTTAATTTTTATAAACTAAAAACCTGGTATTTAGCAGACACATACTTCACAGATAGGAGAAGTCAACTTACTTAAAAACGTATATATTATCTTAGACCTTCTGCAAAAACTTAATGTTGTTTTTATCGCAGCGATTAATTTTGCTTTACATGTATCCATATCTTATAATGGACCAATTCATTAAACACCTAACTTTAAAGTTGGCTGTCAATTTAGGGATGTCATTAACATTGCAAAAAGAAATTCTTTCGAAACATGTTCTAAAAGGAATGGTTTTATGTTAGTAAGTACTTTAATTTTAAATGTACGAAGTTGCGGGTAACAGCTAGTATACTCATAAAACAGACAGTTCTAGAATACTAGCATATCTAATGAAAACTATCTAGAGTTTTGACTTACATATATTTCGGTTAAATAGAAATATTTAAATTCACTTTTTGTAACAAACGTTCGCGAGAGTGAAACGTGACCCTTAGTTCTTTGTGATGCGTTTTTACGATCCCCTTAAAGGGTTGTTTGTTCCATCTGTCTTTTTGCCATCCTTTAAATTTAGTTTTTATGCTATTCTTTTTATTGTACTAATGTTGTCTTACCACTAACATTATTGTATGGTTTTCCTAGGTCTTTTTAGTAGGAATATTATTTTAATTTATTTTCTTCTTTCTAAAAATTGGTATTTTTTACATCAGAATTGATGTAAAAAAAATGTATTCAAACACTAAACACAAAAAGTCACTGTGTTGAGATTGGTTGTAAAAAAAAATAAAAATAAAATCTCGTTTTCCAGGATAAAGGATAAATTGCAAGGCGTAAGTAGTAGCGGTAGTCGCTTTCCATCACGTGACCCATCTGCTCGTTTGCCCCATATACCAAAAAAAAATAATTCTCACCTTAATCATAGTGTCAGACAGCATGCATAACTGCTTCTGCCGCTCGACCAGGTACTCGAGTCTGTGGCAATTCTCTTTGTGTAAGACTGTGAAGGTCTCCAGGGATGTGTTTCCAACTGTTTCTTGAGGACGGGGGCCTGCTAGATTCCTGAAATTAAAATAATATTACTGAGGAGAGCTCGTGGGTAAGTGGTAACCGAGTATGTTTGCACATTGAATGGTTAAGTAATACTAGCCAGGTCAGTCTCCGTCGGTCCCGGTTGACATACGAACATCTATTGCATTCTTTACGGGTAGTTGGAGCCCTAAGAAATCCGACAACCTGGTCTAACTACAGAACTTCGATATCGCCTAGTACTTGGGTTGTGGAGGTCTGATGGCAGTAACTTCACGTAAAATATCGAAGTTTGGCTGTTTTGTAGTTAGACTGAAAGCCGGCTCCAACTTAGTTAGGAAAAGGGGCGGAGGAGGATGATGACTAGTTCATATTACTCACACTAGTCTCCCAGAGGTAGAAATTCAACCGTAATTAATACATCTTTTTTTTAAAGCTAGCTGTTGCCCGCGGCTTCGCTCGTGTATATGTAGGTTTTGCCAATCAATTAATATACCTTTCGGGCAAACTACTTTTTCCTGGGTGAAAGATATCCTATGTCATTTACCTTAACTATGGCAAGCAAACAAAATTTCAATAACGATCGGTGGAGCAGGTAAGGCGTGGAAGCGTAATAAACAACCCTACTTTAACATATATAATATTATAGTTAAATTTACGATGATAAAAAAACAAACTGTCAGTCGTAGGGCTGCAGGTCAGAAGTTTTTGTTTTTTGTTTTTTGAAAAAGACAACTCCCGCATTAGGAATAATCCTGTGTCGCAGGGGGCTTCACAAACATTCAAACAACAGACACAAAGAACACCCAGACTCGGGACAACTATTTCTGGATCACACAAATTTTAGTCCCGTGTAGGATTCGAACCCACAACACACGGCGCGGCGTAGTGGCGAGGTGACCACTAAAAAAATTGCGCCATCCGTGCAATGAAAACAGATACATATATATATATACTATATGTACATATCCACACACATCTGTGTACATGTCATCTGAGCGTGACGGTCTCGGTGCTTTTTCTCCATATCAAAAGTGCCCAACGTGCCAAAAGCAGTTTTCACACACATCGGTATATGTATTTAAGTGTGACGAAAGTATCATAAGCTCCCAACCTTCCCAAAGAAGTTTTCACTTAAAAAAAGCCTTCCTATTTTATATTTCTCTTCAATAGCTACTAAACAGAAAAAAAAGTCGGTTGGTTCGGTTGGTTGATAAACATAGAAGTTCCTTAACTTCTATGTTTATCAACCAACTTTTTTTCACAGTTTAGTACCCTTGTGCTGAACTGTTTTGAACTTATTTTCAAATATATACTGTTTTGCCACGATTCAGCAGCAATAGAAATCGCATAAAATTGGACAATTCAAAGGACTGTTAAGGCTATTTTAATAAAAGCACAATCCCGGCTTGTCAGACATCAATCGACTTCCCATAAGTGATTCTAAGCTTTTAAATGGCCCCTACAATACATCGACCGCGCTGACGAAACCGAGAGTTACATACATTAAAATTCCATTTATGGGATAGTCACATTAACTCCAAGTGTTTTAGCAAAGTAAGCAAAACGACTTTGTTTGACTCTAATTGTCTAACAATTTCTGTCCTGTTTTGAAAGAAGCTCTTTATATGGATTCACACGTACTATAAGTTCCTTTATCTTAGTAAATAAAATTATCAATTTACAGGTTTTAGCTAAGAATAAAGTAGAATAGTGTAAAAAAGTAGATATTTTAATACTTAAAAAAAAACTGTTCAAAAATTAGTAGATCTTTATCGAGAAGTCGTAAAAAAATTCGAGAAGCCCATATATGTAACTAACGCCGTTCTAAAATTGAACTAAACCAAAATTTTAACTTTTACAAAGCATCCTAGTGTGTCTGTACTTTTGTAGAATGCAAATGTCCCCGTCCAGAGTCAGAGCAAACACTTGAACATTGACAATTCCTGACAAACACAGGATAGTGGTCGAAAGAAAGAAATAAACATAGCTAATTTGCTTGTTTTGTAATAAATCTCACAACTGAAGACCCTACTAAACGAGTTCCATGTAATAAAATAACAATGTCAAACATCATTGTGTCGTAAAATAAAAAGCTGCTTAACGTATGAGTACCCTCTAAGAAACAAAAGCAAAAATATAAGGTAATTAAAAGTCGAGACGTCCGCTATGCGCGGCCTCCTCCACTCAAATGTGAAATGCCACTCGAATAAAACAAAACTCGCTATTACCTACCCTCTGCTTTTGTTCCATTTTTGAAAAATATTCTCTATTCAAACGGACCAATGCGAAGCGGGCGCGGCACGACCGTTGATTGGCCGACGACCTCTCAAGTGCAAGTGGAAATAAAAGTGCTTTGGTAAATGAGGCTTGCTGTCTCTTTCGTGCTCTCTGGGCGTGTATGCCGTTGTTACGCTCGGTTTTTCGTTTTAATTGCAAGCATGAGAGGATGTGTAAAGGGTTGTGGGACCTTGAGTGTTGCACGTGCAACAGAGCTCCGACGGGGAAGCGCATTCAATGTTTAAATGGGGGGTAGGGATTGTTTACGTCATCCATGATGTGAGACGGGATTTGTGTCGGAGCAAATCCGTATTGCGCACCGAGGTCAATGGTACTTGATGAGTCATTAAGGTGTAATTTTCCTGCAGATTTTTCCTTCGCATTATTAAGAGCTCTTTGAGATTTTAATGAGATTATCTAGGGTAGTGACCCATCAAATACTTTGTTTAGAGTTGTAGAGTGTATAAGTGGTAAGCGGAAAGTTTATGTAAGCGGTGCTGTAGTTTTATCGAAGAAAGAATTGTGGGACTGTATATAAAAACTATAACATTTTGTTTGACGATTACTATGTAACCATATAATCCTAGTGGCTAATTCACACAGAATGGGGAAATACTAAAACAAAAATAAGCAATATTAAACACCTTTGCATTAAAAGTTAATACCCATTCTTTTTGTATCACCAGGGTCGCAAACAAGTACTTAGTCCTCTTGATGGTGAACAGTCTCCACACCCAAAAATCAGCTCTACCTCTACAGACCATACTTAGAAATACAATCTTTAAACTAAGATAGCAAACAAGCAAACAGCTCATTGAATGATACTTATAAACATTGTCGCGTTGCCATATCCTGGGGCTCTGGTGTTTCCACTTACTAGCGGAAATACTGAATATAATAATATGTAGTATATTTTTATAAAACATTTGACTTGAAAATCTAAAAATGTGAGCTATTGCGTGTTTACCTCCCATCAAGATGGTAACACTGACTAATAGTGTTGCCCACATACAAGCACCAATCCATTTCCGCTTTTACCATTCCAAAGTTGGCTTCCGGCCGTTTTTAATAGTTGGCGGAAAGGCATTTTAAAAGCCTACTTTGTAAATTATTGTAATCTACGATTTGTGCTTATTATGGGGCATTAGGAGCAAAGTGCCTATACAACTATGGCAAAAGACCCTTGCTTACAAATAATAGGTTTTTATTTATTCTTTTTGTAGTTATATTGCATTTTGTTTACTAATTTTAAAGAAATAAAATTTTTAATTAATCATCTTATAAAGTACATTACATTACCATATCTATTAGTAGGTATATAAATGTTAGTAATTTAAATCCTAATCATACAAACCTATTAATTAAACTATACACAGAATAAAATTTAAAATTAATTACAATATGTCCATCACAGTATCTGTCATTCGGTGTCATAAACAAATAACCCGCCCCTGGTCGCTCCCGGCGCAAAGGTGCCCATAACGCTTGCTGCGTTCCCACCTCTGCACCAGGAACGACCCTGAGCGGGTGTCGCCACTCACTTTGTTTAGCCTTACTTAGCATCTGTACTCCAACTGTCCAGGGTTTCCACACCTATGGGCACGAAATAGTACAACGTCTCCAAGGCCGCGTACTTTAGTCTTTTCCTTAAACAGGCGTCCTGCGCGGTGGCTGACGGGAAGCGGACAGTGCGACACAAGTGGCTGGCGGCAACCGTGCTGACGCATGTGGCGTCCCTCGTCATCGAGTAAAGTGCCAAGGTGAGGCGAAGGCAGCGCGTGCAGTCACGCTCTAGACTCGGATTGTGACACAGCTCGTAATCTAGCCTAATCTAATATTGGCCCCCGAAGCGCCTTCCAATAGTTTTTCTCGAACGCCCTTAGCCCCCACGTCATCCCACGCCCGCTGAACGTTCCTAGCTTCGGAGATAGTCGCACCCGGGTTGAGGGTCGACCAAGCCAATACAGCACCCGACACAAGCGGTATGCTCACCTCACCACCATTGGGACTCAATAGGACAGTGACAAGGCTGGCAACACCGTGCGCAGACGCCAGAAAAGCTTGCAGGCCCACATCACATGCGCGACGCACCCCAAGACCACCACACCGAATCGGGTGAGCCGCTTGACTCCACTGTATCATCTAGGGAGATATTGATGACGGACTCTACGACGGATTTCAAGGTTGTGTCAAAATTGGAAACTTCCTCGGGACACAGCCAAGTAGGGGTGGTTCTTAACAGGTATGTGATTTTTGGGAGGGCAAAACACATACGCAACAGGACAATGGCAACGTGTGCGGAAAGTTCTTTGAGACGTACGTGAGCAGTAAGAAGACTTATTCTAGACTTAATGGCCTCAGGAACTGCGTTAAGAAAGATAGGAGAACCTAAATGGTTGAAATCGGAAGAAGTAAGTTCCTTGAGGCCTGATAAAAGAGCACCAAAATGTGAGAAGTATGTTCGAGCCTCATTGCTGCAGGGGAAGAATTCACACTTCGAGGGATTCACCTCCAGACCCAGGTCTCTAAGGCGTGGAATGAGAGCTTCTAGATCCTGGAGCACGTCTTCCGGATTACCCCCGATTGTGCCATCGTCCAGGTACCACACGTTTAAAGAAGACTTAAGCTCGACAATCACTCTGTGTATTGCCAGACTAAAAACTAGTGGACCTAGCGGATCTCCCTGCTGTGCTCTCACTTGAGCACTTTTATTTGATTATTTTTTTAAACTTCATACACATGTTGTACATTGGTGAGTTTAAGCCTGTATAAGGCATTCTGTTCTGTTTAGGCGTTCTTTGTCATCATACCTAATGTAGTCAATTAAATATAAATCACTCATATTCGAGTCCCGAATGATTTCTTGTTGTTATCACAAGCTTATATATTGTAGCATTCACTTAGGCTGTGAGAAGTGCTCGGCACAGGATGTACGTTTAATTAGATATGAATTATAAGAATACTCTCTGGAATAATAACATTAATGATTCACTAATAGCATTTTACATTATATATTATCAACTTGTGTAGTGTCGCTCTGACACTCTCGATTCTACTTATTTCTGTTTTTACTATTCACCTTTAAACAATTCACAAATTTTTATTCTTTTCGAATTTGCGATCATTTCACAAATGCAGCCTGCCAGGTCGTTATATATTCTGAATAGGTCGGCACATCACATAATTCTTTTAGCTCTTTTATTTTGTCATGTCTGTAACCAGAGAAGTAGATTTATAACAGATATTAACTTCCTCTACCAATTAATTTGATAGGAGTTCCACTATAGTTTAGCTTTTCCGTGGACTCCTCTACTCTACTAATTCTCTCTCTCTCTCTCTCTCTATTCTACATCCTGGCATACGAGAATTAGCAGTGTGAGTTTAGGTGGAATTGGTGCCATCAAAACGATACAATTATAATCCTAACCACGTAATGCTTATTCCCATGAAACCTTACTTTTACTTTTTTCTAAGTACCGTAAGCTTCGCCCAAAACATAAATATTGGGCACCATAAAATTGTAATAGCGGCGTCTTTAAAATATAGATAAAGTAACTAGTTCTCAAACATTCCGTTAGACATAATAATAGTGTGGATATAAACACGCATAACTATTTAAGGTAAGGCAATTACTCAAAAATCTCTAAGAGTCAATATTGACAGGCGTGTGAAGGGCCGGCCGGCTTATCAGAAAGGGCCTAAGGACTTGAAATGGTATATTCGCTATCGAAAATTTCGATTTTGAATTTCAAACTCTATCGCTATCGAAACCCTTTTTTTTAATACAACCATCAATGTACAATAAGTATATTTAGAATCCTTATCATGAACGGAACATCCTTTAGCTAGCCCTAGCTATATGTCACAGGGCTGTATGATTAGAACCGTAATAATGAGCCCATTGAAATTTATATGGTCCCTAGCGCCTGCAAAGTACCCGTGCAATGTGTTTAATGTGTTTATGTTTTTGTTACCTCTACGAGCTAGCGTCGTGATCACTTTGGACCTTTGTGTTGGTAGAGGGGTTACGTCGCAGATACATTAACGAAAACAATATGTATTAAACAATCGTTTGGTACATAAAATTGTTTGTGAATTTCAGTGCGCTTGACCAAACTTTTACACATTATTTGTATCAAATATAGCTAAGATGTGTCTGTGTTCAATAAGTCGCTTATGTGATCCATTAACTCTCCAATCGGGCAAAGGGTTTTTCTGTCAGAAAATACTTTGTAGCAACACCGGGCACTAAAAACATGACTGGATAATAAGCTCGCTCCAGATAAATGTGTCCAATACTATAACAAGCGAAATGGGTAAATAATACGCCATAACATTCATAGTCACGTTTCTCTTTTTTGAGACTTTAATTTGAAAAAGAAAGAAAGAAAGAAAATACATTTATTAGCCACACACAATAAATAATCATGGGAGAAAAAAAAATTGTACTAAACTAAAGAAAAGAATTACTTCCAAAACAACAACATAAAATAAAATGTGTTACTAAAAGGCCACAGCTCAGCCTATGCTATGGCCCCTAAAAGTGACCACAGCGCTGATTTTCAGCTGAAGCCCAAAGACACCTCACGGACGTGTGCACAGTTGTAATTCTATAAACATACATGTGATAATCAAATACATACATTAGTTACATAAAATGATAACATCAAATAAAATATGCAATTAGTAGGAACGACTAGTATCAAATTGCCAATTTTGCCAATTTAACAAATAGGAAGAGAGAACATATTCGATTTAATTAATAATAATAATTTAAGATTAACATAGATTAAGAGGTGTAATTAATTATTATTTAATATTTAATAAAAAATGCTGGATTTTTGCATGGTTAAAAACAACATCTTTACTTTTAATTTAAAAGTGGTACAACTAACAAGGTTACGAAGCGGCGGCGGCAAATTATTCCAGCATTTTGTTGCACTATATCGGAAACCACCCCTAATAGCTGTAGTTCTGTGTCTAGGTATGTGTAGTGGAACAGACCCTTCTCTACTCATGTACTTTTTGCGCTCAGCCATCCAGTCCAGTTTGGTGAGCAAATATTCTGTCGCTTTGTATTTAAAAACGCCAAATAAGAGTGTAGCCAAGTGCAGCTCCCTCCGCCGCTGCATCTTTAAATTACCAGCTGCGTTTAAAAATAGTGTAACATGGGCTCGTCTAGGAATATTAAAGCAGTAACGCGCACACGCGTTCTGCACTCTTTGCACCAAAGAAGTCTTAGCCAATAGCCTAGGACCATACACCACATCAACATAATTAAACTTGGACAACACAAGTGAGTCACATAATTTGTGGAGGAACGGGTGTTATGTCCCTCCAACACAAAGGGAGGATCCTCCTACTAGGCAAGGTGATCATGCCTGGCGGGCCGCGGCCCAACGGTTGATGTTGGGAAGTTGTATATATACTAATCGGCGCGAGAACTCTGGCAGCGCGATGCAGGATTAGTAGTTACTCCGTAGTTCAGCTCGTCTTTGCTAGATGACGTTGGAGTATGTTTTTGCTGCATGTGGAAGTCACCACAAATTAATGTAATGATTGAAGAAGACATGGTTAATATTTGCTTTTGCTTGCATTTAAATATGGCTTTAAAATAAAAAAATTCAACATCATCTCGGCGTCAGTAAACTGAACCATTTAAAGAAATTTAATCAAAAGCGAAAACGAAGCTAACATTCCTGAGTGCCTTATTCCGAACTGAAACGAGACACAAGGTGTTAACCGAGACATTTTGATGTAAATAACCACTTCTAATAATCGAAAACATACGAATTATCGTAAATCATCAAACTCACGACCTTTTTGTGCGATAATACTTTTGAAAAGTCAATACTAATAGAAGTTTAGTTTGTGTGAATCGTAAATAAAGCTTGAATATACAGGCGCATTATATCTTTGATTTACTGTAGTTTGATAGTTTCAGTATTAGGGAGTCTCTTATGATAAAATTAATTTAATTAATATTGAAAAATTTTATCAGATACGAAGCAATAAAAGGAAATGATTTGACGATAGCATCATATGACGTCACAAGTTATCATTATAAACAAGTTTCTGCATAACCTAGGTACGGTTTTGACGTTTGATGAAAAGAAACTTAACGCTGACGGTATCGGTAGAATAGGTTTGAGCAAAATATTAGGCAGTAGAATAAATATATTTTAAACACAGATTTTTACACTACTGATTTCGCAAAGAAGTAGCTATAAACTCTTGCAACACTGGTGGTATGACTCGTGTGTTGCCAACCCAATCTCCCTCTGTTTGGTGGAGCTTTAACTCAATACAATAAATACCATACATACATTACACTCACGCCTGTATCCCCAAAGGTAGGCAGATATAGAGTATAATTTCCCACTCTCATGAATATGTCAGGTGAGAGGAGAAGAAGACGAGATGCTAAAAGTGCCAGGTTTTTGGGAATTAAACAACACTTTGGGAATTAAAGATAAAAAAATTGGGCGTATATATAACTTGACTTGACGAACGGCCGTCTGCTCCCAAACTAGGCAGAGCCTGTACGTACTATGGTAACAAGTTTGCTGTTAAACATACTTATATATTATAGATAAATTACACCCAGACACAGAACAAATGATGATGCTCATCACACAATTATTTATCCTTGATGGGAATCGAACCCACGACCTTTGCTTTGCAGTCAGGATCACTAACCTCTGGACCAACAGGCCCGTCAATATAAAAAGGCAAAGATAGGCAATGGTAGGAAAAGAATATTGCTATACGGATGGATTTTTTTTTTTCTAAAAAAGAATATAGATTGGGGATTGTTCACAATATCTAGAAAAGGTCAGGGTCACTCTCATCTGTAACTCGAACTGGCCAGAAGTCCGAACTCTCTTGCTTAATAAATACCACTACTCTAGGATCGCTGTTTTATAATAATAATAATAAAACTCTTTATTGTAAACCAGAAACATTAACAAGCAAAATTAATTAAAATTACGGTTTATACAATTGGCGGCCTTATCGCTCTATGGCAATCTCTTACAGGCAACCATGAGAAGGAGAAAAAAAATGGAAATATATTGAGGCAGTGTGGTGCACGTTATTAAATTATTTAGTTACGTAAAATATCTTACTCGTACTAGTATACATACAAGTAAACTCTAATCATATAAAAAACATAAGTCCATGTGGGAATTTAAACGATAGGTAATATATAATATAGGATACGGTGGCACAGCGACTTTAACGAAAGGACAAAAGGGATATTATGTGTTGACATCTCCTAGTGATAGGTAGTAGTTCTTGACTAGATTTTTTAAAAACAGGTAGTGATTGTGCGGGTCTAATTTCCACGGGTAGGGCATTCCAAAGCCAAACCGCTTTAACAGAGTAGGAATTATCCATGAACTTGGTAGAGTGCAAAGGCATTTCTAATCTCTGGTTCTCTAACGATCTCAATCTCTACTCATTTTACTACTTCTCTTGCTATTTTCGGTCGGAAAGAAATAGAATTCTCCAATTGGACCTATTTAGACAAAAATCTTTGCTCCCCTTCATACCCTATGTTAGGGCTGCCATCCGTCCGGGTTTCCCCGGAATTGTCCTAGTTTAGAGGGCGTCCGGGGAGCATCGGAGCGGAGTGTCCAAAAAGGGTCCGGGTTAAACCAGCCAGGGGCAACTGTTATTAGATGGACAAGCTGTTTAATTTAAAAAAAAAATTGAATCGAAAGCGTTTTTTTTATTAAGTGTCCGAGTAAGAACGTCGATTTCACACATCTGGGATTTTTGAAGAGCTTATCCGGTGTCTGCAATTTAAGTGATGGCAGGCCTACCCTATGTCCTCATCGTTTCGTCGTTTACCATGTTTGTTATAACAATATATTAAAGGATTTATAAGATCTTAAAGACGTTTAATTTTGTGTTTTTCACTTTGATAATATCCTGATTTGTTTGCACATCTGTTGTTGTTATTATTATTTTAAATAGTGCTACTTCGACCATTTCCGGTCTTTTGTAGCGCACCCTTGCTGTAAAGTTCACTGCTCAGACTTATGACTTCGAGAAACCTCCAGATCCTATCAGCAGTGATTGTTTGTATTTCCTGCGGTTGCATGACGTGCAAACCTAGGTTAAAACTTCGGTGCCGCATTAGTGGGCCACAAAAGCATAGAATATGCATTGCAGTTTCTTCTGCCTCTCGACAGAATCTACACCTGTTGTTATGCCGACATAGTTGATATCTAGATTCAACGGGAATTCCAGAATATATAAATAACATTTTATATCAATCAAATTTCATATCTAAATTTGATTAATATTTTATTAATTTTACATTTCCGTTCATCATATCTTTTGGTCATATCATAAATTAATTAATACAGATATTAACTTAAGCAGGAAATAAAATGACTTATATAATTACACACATTTTTATTATTCCTTTACATTAAGGATAGAATCTTGGTATATCAGGCTTATACTCGTAAATTATCAGTAATGTGCGCATGAAGTTCACTCGTTCTGACCTTAATTCTCTCAACCTATGCATCAGACAGGCTATATTTTGTTTTGCCACCTTAATAATAAAAGCGACTAAAGAAGAATCATCATCCTTCGCGCCTTTCGCCAACTAAGTTGGGGTCGGTTTTCAATCTAACTACGATACGGCCGACTAAAGAAGAATAACTGCTTTAAATCCTACTAATATTATAAACGTGAAAGTTTGTGAGGATGTATGGATGTATGGATGTGTAGATGTATAGATGTGTGGATGTATGGATGTATGGATGTTTGTTACTCTTTCACACAAAAACTACTGAGCCGATTGCGATAAAACTTGGTATGTAGATAGCTGGAGATCTGGATTAACACATAGGCTACTTTTTATTCCGATATTCCCACGGCATCGGGAGTTACGCGGGTGAAACCGCAGGGTGCAGCTGGTATATGTATATTTTAATTGGCACTGTTGCTATTTGTCTCATTGAAAGGCTCAATGGCCAAGCTTTTCACCTGCAAGTTACTCTTCTGTACAACCTTGTTCCTTCTATAATATCGATAAACATACTTTTTATACATTTATGTGTGTCAATATATGTAATACATACTATACATAGATATACCTGGACCGGTATACGTACCGTTTATACGGCTCTTATACTGTTTTGAACTAAATTTAGGACAATATACTCAAATCGACACGCATCAGTTCATATATAAATTGTGCATTACTACTCAGAAACTACACCGGAAGCATGCTGATACAAAATACCAAAAGATCACAGAGTATGGGAATATTTTCTTGGAACCGTCTAGTGGGCAGTCGGCCTTTTGTGTAAACTTGCATTACAATAGTGAAGTCTGAAGAAGTACGCGCGGAATGCTTTGACGGATCGCTTCAATATACTATAATTTCTACAGTTTGTGGTTCCCCAGTTTTATGAATAATAAAACGGTTCGCTATTTTGATTTCAAAGGGCTGGTTAAATACTAGAAAATATTGACCAACCTTATCATTTCTTAGATTTAATAATATAACTGTTTTTCCCGTCCCACTACAATGCAAAGGCTTTTAATGATAATACAGTGAAACACCGCTAATTGTAGGAGAGTTTGGGATAGGCCTTTTGGCAGTAGAGAACATATTTAGGCTACCATAAAATTAAATGAGAATGGCAGTGTTTATTCTCGCACACACCAAAAAAAAGCGGTTCTGTTAAAGCAGTTTCAATAAGAACAGTCTATTATCGAACACGCGTGTGAAAACTAACATTTCATCAATAAAAAGATGTACTAGTGTTGGTAAAATTAAATCTTATTCAATAGAACAACTCAAGATTTATTTCAATACTTACTTATGCATTCGCCCTTTAAACTACGCATTAATATTAGATGCTTTCATACTTCTTACATTTGCCTATTAACCTGGAAATAAATCGTATTTCGAAGTTGAATAATTGCAATGCACTCGGTATTCAACCGTACCTTTATTCAATAAAGTTGAAATTCTATAGAAATGGTATAAGAGAAGAATTTTTCTCACTCAGTTGCGAAATGTCCGACAAATTAACGTTCGAACTGAACAAAGTAAGGGCGGTGTAAGAGGTCGTTAAAGTTAGTATTGTATCAATAGATAAAAGTGTTAACATTATTTTAGGCTTTTTTAAATTATCAGTAGTGTGCGCATGAAGTTCACTCGTTCTGACCTTAATTCTCTCAACCTATGCATCAGACAGGCTATATTTTGGTTTGCCACCTTAATAATAAAAGCGACTAAAGAAGAATCATCATCCTCCGCGCCTTTCGCCAACTAAGTTGGGGTCGGCTTTCAATCTAACTACGATACGGCCGACCAAAGAAGAATAACTGCTTTAAATCCTACTAATATTATAAACGTGAAAGTTTGTGAGGATGTATGGATGTATGGATGTGTAGATGTATAGATGTGTGGATGTATGGATGTATGGATGTTTGTTACTCTTTCACACAAAAACTACTGAACTGATTGTGATAAAACTTGGTATGTAGATAGTTGGAGATCTATATTGTGATAGTGAAACCGCGGGGCGCAGCTGGTATATGTATATTTTAATTCGCACTGTTGCTATTTGTCTCATTGAAAGGCTCAGTAGCCAAGCTTTTCACCTGCAAGTTTTTTTTTTTTTTTTTTATTTATTTTTAAGTTACTCTTCTGTACAACCTTGTTCCTTCTAGAATATCGATAAACATACTTTTTATACATTTATTCGTGTCAATATATGTAATACATACTATACGTACAAATATTATAAATCTACCAATATTGATGGAAACTAGGGGACCCTTGGAGGTTAGCATTACCAAGAAAGAGATTGACCTGTTACCAACTTTATACAATGCATAAAGTGATGCTAAACTATGATGTGATGTGATGCGATACTTCGATTAAAGTGGCTAAGTTACTCTGCGTAGTGGTCTTTCTCCCAAGGAGTACAGATGTCTAGGTCCCTGAACCAAACATGTTTAACGTTTTGTCTAGTCTGCCTTCCTGTTTCCTCTTGTCATGCCCGCTGTTGTACGACATTGTTGCTTTGATGGGTAAGCTTCATACTACTAAACATACTTATCATTATCTGCCTACCCTTGTCACAATTTTATTTGAAGTCGATGCAATATGTTGTATTCTTCTGTTCTACTCTATCGTTCGTAATTTCACTGCTTACTGTCTTCTACTTCTAGCCATATCTTCTTTCACACAGTCCAACCATCTTTTCTTTGGTCGTCCTCTTGTACCCGTCAACATCTATACATTTTAATTTTAAAGAGTTTTCTCTTTTTACCACATTTTGCTCAACCCTCTGCATCACATGTCCTCATTTTCTATTATTATTATTATTGCTCCTCAGCTTTTTATCCAGTGATGCTACTTTCTGATAAACTTACTTACTTTCTGATATACTTATATGAATACATTTTTTTTGTCAATGAATACATATTAAACGCCCAGATAAATGAAAAATGAACATACTCATGCTTACAAATGTTTGCACTGAAAGGGTATCAAATTCGCAATATTTGACATTGCAGACGATAGCTCTACTGCTGCACCAAAAGTTAAGCAATGTTTCCTTTTAAAAACACTAACTAGACCCTTCCTAAGATATGTGTGGCTCCTAGCATTGAAAGCAATTTACACGTAGTTAGTGTAATAAAAATATCCCTAATGAACCCAGCCATAAACAAATAACACGGCTACTGTAAAATGTCATAAACTATTTCATGCGTTGTAATGCTTATAATAAAATACACAAACAGTCATAAATATAAATAATGTTAGCACGCAAGTGCAATAAAATAGAAGTTTGTAATGTAATACTTTAAATGGAGCAATTATTTGGACACAAAGCCTGTGTACGAAGATATGGTAGCACGCGTCACCTAGTGGTAAATGGTTAAATAAACCGTAAACACACGCACGACTAGTAGTAGGTATCACTCAAGCGGGACCTCCTGACCCTAAGAGTTTCCAAGGATTCCTAATATAGCAGAAACATAACACTTTGTTAGTAGTAAATTTCTGTTGTAGTCTAGTTGCAGAATCACCACTTCATACTATATGCCCAATTCAAACAAAAATCTGTCGTACCATATCAAATTGGACACCATGCTGAAGAGTAGCAGTTCTTGAGCAACAAATTAAATTTACTAATAAATTAAAACTATTTCTTAAAAATCTTGTTATGACAATCTGTTCTGCCCATTAATCTGTGATCACAGATACAGATTGTGTCCCTCCTCGTGAGAATGTCAAAGTAGACACATCTAGTGTTACCACTGTTTATAGGCACTGATAAATGCTGTGTAAATCAGTCTGCTGTGTAAACCAGTAAGGAAGGACTTCCTAGAAACATTTAAAAGATACACATTTATTCACTTGTTTACCGAAATACCTCATTATCAAGACCCCTTATCAACACTGAAGCATTTAAATCTGACATACCCTTTATTGTGCATCGATAAAAAACAGCCCATTATTATCAAAGCGATAAATAACTGATTTTTTATCGATAATCTCGGTAATTTCCTACCGACTGACTGTTAATTTGATGGCTCAACTTATCTGCAAAAATATTTATTTACAATATTACCTGATTGATGATTACAATTCTACGAATGTCTATCAAAGCAAATCAAATCAAAACAATTCATTCCAATTAAATCAATTATAGGTATTTTTGATTTGTCAGTCGTCAAGCTAGTTGCTTGTTCCAATATGTAGATCCTATGGGGAAGAACAAGCAAGAAACTCCAAGGACACTATTTTTACAACATGTTTTTACAATCATTGTTTACATTACTTATAAACGCAAATGAAATGTGAGGATAATGTAAGATATTGTTCTAAAATATAAACTAACGCTAAAATTACTATCGACCAACAGCACCCGTTTCCGAGCATGTCGCACGCATCAGGCATCGTACAGAACAACCATATTAAAAGGAGTCAAACGGCCCGACACATACGCCTCCATCTGCAGGACTTCTAGGCGAGCACATACTTAGAACTGCCAAGCAACATTAGACATTTATAAGCTAAATATCTGTTAAATACCTACACAGTTCTCACATGAACAATTAAATTTTTTTTAAATGAAAAATCATAGTACTATAATATCATCAATGCCAACACAGTCGATTGATAACGTCAATGTTGTGTAAAATTAATAATGTCACTCATATAAAATTAAAAAATAAAATAAACATGATCATTATTATTAACTTGAAACTAAGTTCAAAACAGATTTCAAACTAATTGATGCTGATTAAACAACACGTTTAAATACTCTTAAAACACAATAAACTTATGCAAACCAATACTAAATGCATTAAGATGTTAACTGTTACACTTTGGTAATTAGCCTGGATACCGTTATCACAACAGGAAGGCAATTGTTGACTTGCGTCCGGTGTCGAAACGTCACTCTATTACCAAACAAAATTCATCTCACTTATACTGTATCACTATAGTCACAAAGGTCATTATTCTTCATCCGAAGAAACCAGTTATATTGTTTAACGTGTAGACACGTTCGTGTAATAAATTAACGTTGCGTTACAAAAAAATCTGTATGTAGGCGGGATTTGAAAAGTTTAGTGAAAAAGTAAGGCGATTAATTATGGTTAAACAGTTTAACGCGATGCAGTACTGTAAAATTATCTAAACAGTTTTATCAAACGGTGATACTTAAAAGTATTAACGAAACGGTTATAATAGGTACTTTACGTACGTCATATTTCAGTAGGAAATGCTAAATTCGCCTGCATTTTCGCCAGCTGTTATACTTGCCTTCTATAAAAATACGATCGCGATACCTGCCTTAAATTAATAACGTTTATCAGAAAGTACAACATCAAAAGATAGTATCAATAGATAACATTATACTGGAAAAAGGTATTGACATTTACGTGATTTTTTTAGATTTCTGAGAATTGACTTAAATTTGACTGTCCTGTTGGTCTAGCGGTTCGTGATCTACTATCCCAAAGGTCGTGGGTTCGATTTCCACCCAGGACAAATAATTGTGTGATGAGCATGATTATTTTTTGTTCCGTGTCTGTAATGTGGTAATTCGTGGTGTAATGTATGTATTTAGAAATGGCCGATAGGCCGATGGCTTTCATGCTCTTAGTTGCCGTCGTTGCACAGGTAGGTTTCAGCGTCATCATGCTCTCAACGACATAGTTCGTAGAGCCCTTATATCGGCCAACGTCCCTTGTATGCTCGAGCCTCCGGGTCTGAGAAGATCTGACGTTAAGAGGCCGGACGGGCTGACGCTGGTGCCTTGGAAAAATGGTAAGTGCCTGATTTGGGACGCCACATGCGTCAGCACGGTTGCCGCCAGCCACCTGTGTCGCACTGTCCGTTTCCCGTCAGCCAGTAATTAATTTTAACTTGTATTCTCTGTATAGTTTAATTAATAGTTATGTATGATTAGGATTTAAATTACTAACATTTATATACCTACTAATAGATATGGTAATGTAATGTACTTTATAAGATAATATCATAATTATATAATACATACAAACGATTAGTTTTATATATATATATAAGGACGTTTATCAGCAGTCTGGTTACCACAGTACAGGCTCTGCCTAGTTTGGGATCAGACGGCCGTGTGTGAGATGTGTAAAATTATTATAATTATTATTTTAAAATTCTAAAACACACAACTACTGTACCATTTTTCGTTATCCATTCTGAGCCCAACACACTAAGGAGACCATTCTCCTTAGTGTGTGTGCATGCAATCCCTTTTGCCTATCAATATTATTGCAAATAGTGAAGTTAAACAAATTATAAGTTATTAGTTTACAATTCAGTCCATTAAATATTAAAAGTAATTGAAATAATGTCACTTTAATCGTTAAACTAGACATTTGCGAAGCTAATTTAAAAAAAAACACTTTACTGTGATGACCGTATTCATTACATCGATTAGTTTCGCGTATGTGATATGAAAACTGATAATTTTAAATTGTACTCAGTTGACGTGACAATTCATAAATAACTACTATATTCAGAAGCTCAAAACAACAGGGAAAATAAATTCTTGTTAAAAGGAACCACTAAAACAAAACCAAAATTTTTCTCCTTCTATAAAAGTAACATTATAGTGTACAGTCATTCATAAAAAGGTTGCCCATCAAAAATCCCCTAAGTTCACACCGCATTTAAATGAGTCACAGGTGAATGTGTCCCTAAACCAGTTATAAGCATGATTCAATGTTTACAACTCGTAATCAAATGTGAAGGTGCTTTGCTAGATGAAATTCGTACTAATTACCACTAAAGGGATTGACTCGGTTACTCATCTTTCATAAATACATATACAAATACAAAATAAAACGAGGTAACAAATTATTAAGATACCACTCATAATGAATATAAAATGGTTTAAGACATTGATACCATTGGTAACCATTCAGAATTTATTAAGAAAGTTTAATGTATGTTTTCTTAAAACGACGGAAAATCTTAATACGAGTGTGTGATACACTGCCGTTTCATTTGGCGAAGAGGTGATGTTAACTAGAGAGGCGGTAGGTAGGTTTTACAATCCCGACCCGCATCATTTTCTCCCTTCATGAACCCTGGCCGAGATTTTTGATTACTTCTTTCTTAGATTATATACCCACGCAACTTACAATAGATCGACTTGTGATAGAACATCGTGTGGTTTTAATCGGTCCGATTCATACATACCACTTAGCCCCGGTGAGGGCAGGAAATATTTATCAACAGACTTTTATCAACATATTAATCCTTATCAACGCAAGGGATCGAATACTGTTTTTCAATGTAATAAAAACACTTTTACTGACGGGAACTAAACTCATTACCAAACAAGATGCTCTTTTAGTTATACTATAACAATAATAACGTCATCCAAATATATAACAAGACTATAAATCGGTATTTTAACAACATTGTCTGAAGCGACGAAATCCATTGCTTTTCTCCCGACATCGTTAAACTACTATCAAACAGTACGATACACTCAAATCTAACGTTACAGCCGCAATAAAGAGGAAAGCCAATAAACAGTTTATTGAAAAAAGTAAAATGACCCATCAAACTGTTTACGATTTAATAAAGGCGATGGAAATGACTTGTTTTAACGTCGCATGGCTGCTACTGTTACAACTGATGAAATCTTACGTACCTTGTACAATACGTACGAAGATAAAACTATGATAAGGCTTGTTTAAATTTACATCAAACGGGAATTTAAACAAAATCGAAAATATTTGGTCGCAATCGGCATAATAAATGACGTGTTATCATCATATCATTTAAGATGGCTATTTATTGCCCATTCGGTAGAAGATTAAGCTATTTACTTACATTTGTACAGCATGATTGAGCATACAGCACTTTGTTGACTTAATTATAGATGACACCAAAATAGCTTAAGTTGCTTAGAACGACATTCACCAGAGAGATTCTTCTAATCGCATTTCAATGACATGGTGATAATTATGACTATAAAATTATTTTTTTATTTCATATTGATTTTTCATTTATTTTAATAAAGTTACATGTGACATCGTGGTTATTCAGAATTAAGAAATATTTATTCTTATATTTATAGATTGTGTTTCATTAAATGAAATAGGTTGAACAGAGATGGGTCATTTCCTAGCAAAAGTAAACATTTCAGTAATGCTAAAAGCTCAACTATTTAATTTTTTACTTTTCTCTGAGTGTGTTTGTAAATGTTTGACATCTTCAATACATTTTCAAAAACATTAGGAAGAACCCGAGCCATCTTCACGATGTTTTCTAGTGAATGATTGTTAAACAATACCAATAAATAACACTATCGTAGGCTTCATGTCTGGAGCCCACGCCTCTTCAAGTAATAAAGGCAATTTATTACTTTTATATACGTTATTAGCGTCATAACTATCAGTAATATAATACTTCCAAAAACTATGCTAAGTAACATACCGTTAAACTTTAATGGCTACTAATTAGATATTTAAAAAATATGAATAAGAAGCCAAGTTGTGTTCAGATGACCACGCCTAATTTTATTATGAAATGAAAAACCTCCATCACCATCTATTAATTTACCAAGATTACAAGTCCACAAGAATGGTAAGCAGTAACCGCTGCTTATAAACGCTCATAATGCCTAAGGTTAGCAACCCTACTTCCATTGTACTTTACTATAAGCGAAATCCAGGTTCTCCTAAAAAATAAACGATTTTAATCCTTGTTTTGTCTTTGGTTTGGAATATCATAAAGACATCTGCCGTGTGTCTTCATAACTATATAGCAGCACCTAGCCTAAAATAAAAATGTAGCATCTGCACCGTATATAAGCTATAATGTTTTTTTAGTTATATATATAATTGTTAGTTATTACCTGGTTTACGCGACTTCGTCTTCGAATAGTCTTTTTTTTTCTCCTAGTTTTCATCAATCTCTATACTTCCTATTGTACCGAGATTAAGTCAAAACGTAAAAAACCAATCTTTATGTTCTTACTAAAAGTATAGATATGATATTTTTTATATCCCTAAACTTGTGCAATGATTGGATTATTGGTCTCTCGTACAAAGTTTCATCCCCTATTTCACCCAGTTCCTGTTTTACGTTCAAACTACTACAAACAGTTAGCCTATATCCTAGTCTAAGGCAACTCTGTACCAAAATTCATATATTAGTTCAAGGGTACAAATAATTTAAGACAACAATACAAATTTTAGATAAAATTCAAAATTATAAAAATATTATTGTATACTTTTATGATACTATACTAGTGATTATAAACCTGTATATTGCAGTACAAAATCAATGCGTAGTTACAGATTTATGGATAACAGTCCATAAAAGCAAAGTAAAAGTGAATCCAAACACAGCCGCCATCGGCGCCGAAATATTAGACGGACAGTTACTAAATCACATGTAAACGGCCAACCCTGTAATTTTAATGTTAGCATCAAATTGATATTTATGAGTTGTTGTATGCGAAAATTACATGTTACATGTATGCGCACAGTAAATTTTGCAAGTTACAATTTTAAGAACGGTGAAATGAGCGTACGATGATAATTGAGGGTTGTCAATTTGCAAAATGACAAAAAAATAATAATATATATAGTTTTAGTGGCTATTTTTATGAAAAAACTAAGAAAAAAAATTGTAGGTGCTTATTATTTTATATTCAATCTGCGCTCCAAGTCAAAGACGGTAGTAAGTTCAGGTATAAAGTGTGCAATTTTATAAAAGGGTAATTCCCCATAATATGTTGGATCTTTATCATCATCATAATTAATCATCATCATCATAATATATATCCTTATCAAGGATAAGTTTATTTTATTTATAAGAGTAAAGTACAATTCTGAAAGCATACATTTGTACATTTTGCGCCTTGTGAAACATTGTGTCATTTGCACAAAGCCTTATAAAATACAACGCGTGAGGCGCTTTAAATTATATTTCGTGAAACGTTTATATGGTCGCGCGCATATATGTACATATTTATAACTCCCCTATAACCCCTTTTTTAACCAATGAAAAAAAAGGAGGTTCTCAATTCGACCGTATATTTTTTTTATGTATGCTCAGCCCTCACTCGTACAAATGGCGCCGACTCAAAATAAGTTTATATGAAGTTTATACTTAAGACTCTAAGGTTTATTTATTTTTTGCTTTTTAGTTCTTTTCGTCGATTTAATTTTTATTATAAAGGTTTTTATTAAACAAATATTGCATAGAGAGGAACTTCATATTTGAAATACTTAAAGTTTATATGTATTTAGACGAAGTGCAGAAGACTATAATTTTTAATCAATATGTATAAAACGGCTACAAAAAGCGACAGGGACCCAGTATAAATCCTGACCTATAATATCTACACAATGACAGGTTAACGCAAAGGACAGGACAAGGCTTTCGAACATCGTCGTAAAGTCGCCTGCTAATCGGTTTTTTATAGGATTCACATTGATGAATGTGCGAAGGCTCTCTTCGAACTAATTCGACCCTCACCATTCCTACATCGGAAGACTAGACGCAGACAGAGGTCCCTTTCATTGTCGAAACATTAAAAAGTCGTACATAAGTTTTAACTGTACCCTATGTTTCTCCATACATTAGTCCAGTTTTTGTTTACTCCGAACTTGACAAATATACGGCTAACCAAATAATAAACGGTTGCCGATTTTTTTTCTAACAACTTGGTGCATAGTATATTATTAAAATTTTCTGGTTGTTTCTTGTGGTGACCCCAGAGCTCATGACGTATCTACTTAATCATAGTTTCAAGGTTCGATAGCTGCTGCACAGTACCTACCTGCCCTGTGGTGCCCACACTGGCCACTCCTCGTCAAGTTGTCGATTGTCGACTAATTGACTCGCATACGGATATTTGTTAAAACCTGTATTTGAACCTACAGATAATACAAAACAGAACCACTGACTAAAAGGCGACATAACATTTTTATTTTCACACCTGCCGCGCTTGGCCAGCTTTCGAGTTTTTAACAAATATACCAAATCAAACATTTTAAATTTCATCTATTTACTTATCTGTAAACCGCTTAAAAGTATTCACCTCCATTGCGTTTGTACTCTTGGTATACAAAAAAGAATTAAAAAGCTTTTCTTCGTCTGTCAAAATTTTGACGGATCGCTTTGTCGAGGATCTGATTTCATAATTTGTTTAGTGAGCATTCGGTCTTCATTTCGATCGTATTCTTGATTAAATAGTTTTATATTTTTTTTATGAGAATTCCGTTTTTTTGTCTATGATGGTTGAACCCGTTTAATGGTCTTTAGTATGTTTATCTTTTCGGGAGCTCTTAGACAATTATTAGTAACAAAAATGGTTACAAAATACTAACATTCTTTTTATGTTATAAACTCTCAACAACTCTCAGTTGTTAAAATATTTTTGTGGCAGATAGCCCGTTTGCGAAGGAAAGTAATAGGCTATATAACATTACTCTAGCGCCCATAGGAGTGAAGTAGTAACCATAAACGTCAACCAATCTGGTAAACTGTAGGCACAAGTTCATGAAGTGAAATTTATAATCTAAAAGGAATGCAAGAAAAACCACAGGGCAGAATGCGCAGCAGACTTACTTATGAATCAAAGATTACTCCTAAGTATGAAGGTATTTTATGTCCTTTAATCGCAGGTTTGTCAAGTAACCGTGGCTATTACTATAATGCAAAAGTTATCACATTTCGTCAGGTCATAGGCTTAAGGTTCACATTGTATATACCAAGATGTGGAAGAAGCATCGCCTAAATAAAAAAATGAAAAGTTGTTGTTGTATTTATCTGAAATCTATGAAGACAAATTAATGAACATAAGAAAACGTAAGCCACTTCATAAGTATCACTTGCATTAAACGTGTTATTGTAAAATTATCGTTATAAAATAAAAAGTAAGTCTAAAATTAAGTTGTAAAATTCTACATTGAAAGCGTTCCACTTTTTTTTCATTATTTAAGGTTCTATTATAGACTATGTACTCTATTTGTTAAAATCATTGATTATATATCTGGTGATAATATTATCAAAACTTTTTTTTAACATTCGGTATGTTTATGCTTGTGATTTGCAACATCCTAAATTATTATACTTTCTAATTATTTTCTAATTATTATTAATATACTTAATTATTATATGTATATTATGCACATAAATAAATACAAAAATTGACACATCACGACTTTTTACAGTTTACATGCCAAATAGGTACAGTATTTCAGTTTGAAGTCAATGAAGTCGTTACTAACAATAGCACTATGAGCAAATGTTTGAAGGGATAGACGAGGATGATCATACCCGTAAGCTGTAAAAACTCAACCTAGGTGTGCCGAATATGACGCAGTTAACAAGTCACATGTACGGTTTTCGATTAAAAAATAATAAAGCCATCATAATAAATTAAATTTTATAATTTTAAATTGAGCTGCAAATATTATTTCGGATTTACCGGAATTTTCAGGGCAGGACCTCAAATTTTTATATTGCAAAACTTCAGTGTTAGAAGTGGTCAGATTAAGTTCAGCTAGGAACATACTTCCTAAATACGATTTCGAACGATGATATGTTAGTATTTCACAAGCCATTAGTCAATTTCAATTTATTTATTTCATACCATCCTCTTCCTATTACATTCTTCTTCGTTTCCTAAACTAACTTCGCTACATGTTATTCTGTCGTTACAAATACATTCATTCTTAAATATAACCATTAAGATAGCAGTTTACTTCTGCCTCACATTACCTAAGGCTTCAATGGTTCTCTGATTTTACAACCAAATTAAAACGTGGTTCATTTAATACCTCCATAAAATCTACAGCCTTATTAAAACCGCCTACGGCTTTTATTGCTGTGTCGAAGGCATCCTGTTTAACGTCATAATTATAATAGTATGATACCATTTGGTGTTATTATTCAATATAAAAATGACCAGAAAGGACATATTGGTGATTGTCGGCTTAAGGTAGAAGTTATAAAGGGTTTAAAAGTATTAAACGGGTATTTAAGAACGTTTATCTTAAATTGAGGACTATTTTTTGTTTTATATAAATTGGCGAGACTTAAGTAACAAAAATTAAGCTTTTACTACTTTGTTTATCGCAACGTAATTTTGAGCCTTTTCCGGAGACTCCCATAATGAACGGTTTTCGACCGAATCTATCTACCGACTTCCTGCGATTCAGGAGTGACGATTCATTTCACATGGCTGACTAACAACCATTTTCACTTGGTGGTTTAAATTTATCGAGAATTCCACTATGATCGATTTCTTTACATTTTTCTCATACTAGATAATTCGTATCCTCCTAAGGCGTTTAAGCTTTTAATTTAAATCCAATGTTTCTTGATCTGAGAATAAAAAGTACTATCGTGTGACCGCATGGGCTCCATCCTGACCACAAACCACAACAATCAAGTATTATTGGTTTTAAATGTTATAAGTTTAACGTTTCCGTGTTTCTGTCTCACATGCCACAAAATCACAGCTCTTAGACGGATCGACCTATGGACGATTTTGTCATAAATGTGACATGAATGAGAGTGTTTGTAGCTAAAATTCAATCAAATCTGTTTAGCCGTTTAAAGATAATCTCTTTTCCAATCCTTGAAGGGATGTGAGAAACTTCTACTGGTCTGATCGATTTGAAATGTAGTATCTTATCACTTCAATGATATTAAAATAACATGGTAACCTTGACCTGATTCTGCAACATCAACTGGAGTCAGCAGGATATCAAACTCCTCACCAACTTATTTTTGAATCGGGTATTTTTTTTTATACTTGTACTATAAACACTACAAGGCAACAGCTTTATTTTGTTAACTTCCTTACATCCTTTTCTATACACTTGGATACAAATCAATCATTAAGATATTTCACGTAGAAAAGAAATGTTACGTAATCTCATTCCAATGCCAGATCAAACGTGTATTTGAAAACTATGGACAGTCGCAGACTTAAGTGCAAGTTTATAAAACTTTATTTGTAACTATAATGATTTATATACGTATGGTTAGTTAAATGAGAAATTGGCTTCGGCATTGGCTCAGATTGGGTAAAGGTAATTTGGTTATTTCAAATTTATATGGCAATATGCCATTAGAAAATAAAGAAAGAGGCTAGTAAGAAAAGAGCAGAAGAACACATTGCACCGACACCGCAGGTTAATTTGGGTAAATGTTAAGAATATGATGATGTTCTTAGAAAATATTAATTTAAAATTCTTGTTCCTCTTCGCATATTTGTGTTGATGATCTGATGTTCAATGTTCAAGATCTGATTTATATATTATTTTGTTTTCGTTATAAATGTTATAATTCACAAAAAACTGAAAGATGTGACGAATATAAAATAGTTTGCTTGCGGTATGGTTTCTTACACAACCAAAAGTAAGCCGTCGAAGTCTGTAAAAATAAAGTTGTATGGAAACTTTAACATTGGTGCCGATTCTATTGTACACTCGACTAAACTAAAACCTGACTTAATTTCTTCATATGAAATCAACCTAGTGTTCTTCGTAATAAGGTCTATTTGTTACTAGCATCTATTTCTCAGCGCCGCTAAATTTCACTAACATTCTGTCAACGTATACTCAACTTTATATGCCGTATAAAAACTTGTTCAAAACGAACAAGGATGACGTGTTTTTAATCTACACCTACGAAAACGCTTACTAAAAACACAGAACAAAAGAGATGGAAGTCAACGGATAGCGGCTCTCGCTACGTGGTATTAAAGTTTATTTAAGCGTATCAGACTTTAGTCGACAAATAAATTGCTTATTTCGATAACGACATATGTTACCTACTTGTTTCAATTTGAAATAAGACCTTGTTTTGGAGTTTACAAGGTTTACATCTTATATGAAGAAAATATAGTGAATTTTAATTTAGCGAGTGAAGTAACAGAATTGGGACCATTGTCTGTGACTTGTCTTAAATTTAAAATAGCTATAAAAAGAAGCAAAAATTATATGTTAAACATTAATAGTTTTCATAAATATCAAATTCCAAGATATACTGTATATCGTAGATCATAATGTTCTGAGATATATATTTATAATTTGTGTGTTCATCTGTACAATTGTCATCGATCTCAAACGTCATTCGATAGTATTTGGTTTTTTATTCAAATATTTAATTTTGTTCAAAGGGTTTGAGCAGGTGGGTCTCCACGTTACACTATCCCTTTTTTTATATCAATAGCAATACAAACTTTTTTAAATGATGGATTTATAATTGGCCTAAGGGTCTCCGTTCAAGACTCATTCAGATTTAAAAAAAAAATATTTAATTTTTATTTATTCCGATCCAAATCATTTTAATCTGGTTTGTAAGTTTGAGCTCTTTTTTTCTTATATTTATATACCTATGGTAAATGATGTTGCTGCTTAATGGTAAGCAGTTAATGTAAATTTTACCATAACTATAACCAACCTGTTCATTACTATATAAAAAATAAAAAGGCCAATTGTTTGACAACATTGTCAACTACTGTTATTTTTAAATTTATATAGTATTAAGGGCACAAGATTATTGACGAAATTCCATACGTATGATGTCGTAGGTAGTAAAAGCATCGAACATAGATTTTTTTATTAAAAATTGTTTGTTTCGTCTTTAGGTGACTAACTTTTGTATTCAAAATACTGCAAGTCTCAAAAGTATATGGTAAAATGTTCTTGTGAATTCTATAAGTTCAAACTTTTAAATAAACTTTAATACAATGTAATAAGGTCTCTAACTGATTAATATTTATATTTGCTGTCGTTTAATCTCACAACGTAATAAATGTTTCTATAAGTTTTAATGCACTCGTAATAAAGTCTATTATTCTCTGTAGTTACAATCATAAATAGGTACAAGTTGAATATTTTCATACAATGTCAGTGCATAATAACAAGAGCTGTTTATGATTTCACATGGTCTTGTGATTGTACTTCTTTGTGTTGATTTGTTCAACATAGTACTTGGTATGTGGTAAATTTAAATATTTTCAATTTTATAACTGGCCGACTCTGATACACACTCTGACTTAGACTAGTCAGCACTACAGCGTCAGCTGTTAAAAATATAAAGTTTTTAGTGAAAAAGTAACAAGTCTTCAACGTCTACAAGCTGGTGACTTGTGTTGTCTAAAGTTAAACCACGATAGTTGCGGAAAGTCCCATCGTCTTTTTCTTGCCGACTAACGCAAGGGCGTGGTTGTGTGTGAAGTACCTATACCAGTAGCAGATACCAGAGCTCCACGGCTGCTTAGACTGTTGAGAGAACACGGCAATACTCACACTGGTAGAGTGCTCACTGTATATGGAGTAGGCTGGGCGATTATTGCTGATACTAGCCATCTAGCTTTCGATTCTGCCGTCCTCTTCTGCTAAGATTGAATGTAAGATGTACCAAGAAAGTTATAGAAAGAGGACGATCTTTATACATGTACGCTTGACCATCGGCTTGAAGTAGGCGAGACGAGAGATCGGACCTACGACTGTTAAAAGTGACTAATTTAACTTTCCGTAATAAGTGTACGCGTATTAGAAGTAACAGGAATTTATTTTCCTAAATATTGTAACTAAAATCAAAAGAAATATCTAATTTTAAAACTAGGTATGAATAATGCAACTGCTTCAAGATTTAATCGTTGAATGTGGCAGACATTGGACAATATCAAAACAGGAAAACATATCATGAAATACCTGTGTTTAGTTGTTTATATCGCCAACAATCTCAATATTAATTGTTTTGGTAAATCCAAATCGCGCTATGATAACAAGCCGTGGAATATTTTATGGAACGCTACCATTTCACGAAATATTCAACTAATTTATGATATGATCAATTCTGCTAACCGAGACAAATTTGTATAGGTAGGTGTATACAGTAATTTAAGGGGGGCGTCCATTGTGAACAGTAAATAGATTTTCTTTTAATTTAGACCCTAAATCTCCTGGATTTAATTAATTTTGTTATGCACCCCCTCTCACCTCACGTGAAATTTACGCTACAGTTCTTTAAGGGCTAAATTTATTTTATTAAAACTGAAAATAATACAAGTAGTACTAATATTTACAGCTCACGGAATCAATGGATGCCATTAGGGATGCCGTTAGTTGTGTGAATATTTTTGCTGTTTCGTGTAACACTCGCGACCATTTGTAGTACGTGGCTTACATAAAAGCTTGTTATTGAAAAAAAATCCATTTATTACGTTTTCTTCTTTTAGTGGAAACATTTTGCTAAAGCAAATTAAACAAACTTAAACAGAGGAAAAGTCAGTTTTTCTGTCTACAGTCTGTTCAGTCTACCAAAATTTCATGTTTCTAGGAGGTCTAGAAGTTGAGAAATCGATTTTTGATGATCTGTCAGTCAGTCAGTCACCCCCAAAATGTATGATTTTTTAGACGTAATTTTTTCGTAAACAATTTTTATTTATTTTTTTAATTTGGCATATGGAGTAGTGAGAGGGCTCTTATGGCGTATACAAAGTTTCATTGTAATAGGTACATCCGATTCTGAGTCAGAAGGGGTCTGAAAATTACTCGAAATGGTTCGTGTCAATACGGCCCTGTAGTGCTTTGGACTCGAGAATTTGCCCGCGCACTCCTGCGCGCTTAGATATTGTCATCCCTGTATAAAGCATTCAATCGTACAACATACTCTTTACCATGTTGAAGTACTAGTTAACATAACCAAAAGTAAGAGGTGACTGATGATGAAGGTATTCAAAACATACAATCTCATCATGATTTTGAAAAACATTTAATTTTGTTAATATTACGGTCTAGTAATTTAGATTACCTTGTTTTATCTGCGGCTCTTCAATCATTTCGGCAAAACAATATTCGTCCAGCCGTTCGAATTCGTCCCAACACTACATCATTACATTCCAACTAGTGCGGTGGTCGTAAAAACAGAGAGTATCGGAGGGCGTCAATTTCCAATTTATTTTTTCCCCACAGTTGCAGGGCCGGTGCAGTAAAGCTGGAATCGTAAAGTTACGACGTCTGGCCCCTGTGCCCCTACCAAGTGATACTAGCGAATGTGCGTTATCTCATAAATACTCGTATTTACATTGCAAATACTCAATTTAATACTCGTATTTACATTACAAATACTCAATTTTTATTAATTCAATTCATCTCAATATCATTGAAATGAATTGAAAATTATTCAATATGTGCGTACTAAAATGTACACGTAAAATGTATATATTTGCATTTCACTTGTTTGGAAAGGTATCATGATGTCTCTGGTGTTGCAAATGTTTATTAACCAATAACCTTCATAGAAAGTTAAAAAAACTGTATCACTCTCTAGTCGTTAAATGGATCTTTATTTATGTTATGTATGACTCATCAACAATAGGATTTTAGAAATAATAAAAAAAAAAGAACTAAAAAATTAGAAGAAAACCGTCTATATCTTCTTTCGTCATTAGTCTCGTCTGCCAGTCTACGTTATATAGGGCAGAAACAATCTGAGTGCTAAATGTCTACAAATCTATGCAGCGGTTCGGGTGTGATTGATTAACAAATTTCTAAACATCGTCCTAGACTTATTAGTACGATAAAGCACTGTATTATTAAATTTTATTTCCAAAGGACATAGAACATGACACCTATACTAATATTCCAATTCATTTCGTTACCTGTATCGCTCAACTTTGAATATCATAGTACAGGGTGGTCCTACAATAATTTACTAAGGATAATAGACATTCATTTTTCACTAGTTCAAATTGGACACGGTGGCTGCCCGTTTTTTTGTTGCATATCTAAGGGGGAACCCCTAAATTACACCTTGAATCCCCTTTGATGACTTTGTATAAAAAATAATAATTGTCTCTTGAGCCGGATTGAGGTGAGATTTCATATTTGTGTGATGTTTCTAGAATTTAACATTTTAATATTTTGCGATAAAGAATGATAAAACTCGTTTTTTATGGAGACAGCCTAAATTTTGAAGGATATCTGACGTAGTAATGGTCATGCTATGGGGTGGCTCAAGACAAGTGTTCGCCTGGATATTTATGGAATTAATCTGATATATCAATTTTATTATGTAAACCATTGATTATAAAGGCAAATTACTATCTCTCTAAATAGCAAGAAAAAAACATAAAATCCAAATTAATTTTGATGTTTAACGGACATCGATGTTTATAATATTATCTACGTATTTACGGGAATTAACGCTATCACGAAACGATATTACATACCTCTGAATTGCCTGACGTTTCGACCAGGCTGCACTGGCTGATCAGGCAATTCAGAGGTATGTAATACATTTTCGTGATCGCGTTAATTCCCGTAAATACGTAGATAATATTATATCATGGAACGCGAAAGTTTAAAAAATCGATGTTTATTTACCTATATTGTTTTTATTCTGATTGTTCATTTCCTAGCATGATCTGCGCAGATTGCGCTGTGTCAGAGGTAACGATGACATTTGGTTGCAAAATTTAAACTTTTGCAGGAAGAGTTTGAAGATTTATAGGAAACTTGTTATAGTATAAATTATAACTATTGAATACAATAAATTTAATGGTCAAATACTTCAATTTTAATTTTAATATATGGTATTAATGCTTCCGACCCCAACGGAGGGGTAGAAACAGACATTACGTCAGCACACGTATGGGTCCACTCTTAGTCTCCAGCAACATCCTAAGCCGAGGTCCTAACCCCCCCTCAGGGGTGCCCTTAGCCCGTTGCTGTAACTAGGTAGCAAGTAGGTTGGGGGCACTAGGCTCAAAGTCAAGTTGTTGTGGCTCTAGTCGATAAAAAAAAAGGTTTTAATGTTCTTAGATACATTAATTAAGCCCGGGTTGAAGCATCTTTTGAAAATCATACCCCAATGATTGATCTGATTATATAAATAAATAAGGGAATAACCTAGGAATAAAAACTGCAACTTTTACTTTACGCGAGTGTAAAAATGGTTGGAAGGCCAAGTAGCCATAACACAAGAAAAATACATATTTACTCAATCATCATAAGTCTCTGGTACCAAAACAAATACATCATACATAAACGCATAACTTCTTCCTGCAATAAGCAAGGGAGGCTCTTCATAAAGTGACAAAGTCCACCCTCAACTAATAAAGCAAGCTGTATGAAACATAAGTCCATGCTCAGGGGCAGAATTATGCGTAGGGGTTGTTTTACGATCAATTTCTTTTTTACAGTTCTTCCCCATCAGTGGGGATGAATCAAACAGATATGAAGACATCGTAAACTAAGATTTTAAGGTGTAAATATTTTGGTGTTTTGGCTGAGGATGCAATATGCTATGGAAACTTTCGCTCTAAATGTAAACTAAAAAAATCAAACGATTTGTTTAATTAATAGACCAAAAAGAATTTACCCAGCATTAACCCATTTCCCCATTATCATAAGGAAACAAAAACCTGTTTAATTTTCCCTTTTTACCAGTCGTAGTTACCAGCAGGTAGTAATTATAGTTATTAAATATCCATAAAATGCAAAGTATTTCCATAGTCAAATCAGCACCTATTATACGTCTAATAAAGATGTAGAGGGGCTCGTGGCTAAGTGGTAACCGAGTAGGTTAGCACATTACAAAGGTTAACTAATACTAGCCAGGTCACTCTTGTGATGGGTGACTATTCTTAACACATCGAGACCCCTTCGTGCCTCGGAGAGCACGTTAAGCCGTCGACCCCGGTTGCCATACGAACACATGTTCGTATGGCACGTGTATCGCTTCACGTAAAATATCGAAGTTCAGCCGTATCGTAGTTAGACTGAAAGCCCACAGAGCCCACAAGTTAGTTGAAGAGAAAAGGCGCGGAAGATGATGATGTTAACGTGTATGCAAAATTTCCTGATGATCGGGGATGGTCATTTCACTGGTTGCGGTTCGAAACAGCAACCACTTGATCGCAAGTCCGACGCCTTTCCCATTATCGCCGCTTTTTAATATAAGGGGTAAAAGCGTAATAAACATACAAACTGACTTTCCTATTTGTAATATTGGTAACGATAAGGATTCTTTGTCCTTGGATTAACCTTAGTTTAAATATTTTAGCAACAAAACCATTTAATTTAAATGCCGGCTCAGTACCTACTCCGTACAGATAACTCGAATGTCAAGGATCAACAAACACGGTTTCACTTTCAATCCTGTCATTAACGCCTACAATTTGTGTTACAAGTTTAACCTTTAAGTTATTTAGTGCTTAAGTATTTTCACACGATCAGCGCAAAGGAAGTGAGACCATTTAAATTACTGCTGTTACGATATTAACTTGTCTGTCTGTACATTAAGGCCCGATGAAGAGTGTGAGTTTTTATTGGAGTCCCCGGTTTATTCAGGGTGTATATGAAAATGGAATACTTACTTAAATTACTGAAAATGCATGGCGTCTAGCATGCAGTTACAAAGGATTTTTTGAAAAAAACTACCCGCTTACAAGTTATGACCGTTTGAATTTCTAGGTATTTTTACCTCTGTTTCTTATAGATTTTAAATCGTACATATGTTTTTATTTTCGAACTATTCACGAATAGTTACCATCTAGAGATAGAGAATTTAGTAATCGCCAATAGTATTTTTTCATCTTTCTTTAAAAAAAAAAATTTTTTTAGAAATCCAAAAACAAAATACAAAAAATTCTAAACTATATAATTAAATTAAATCTAAATACAGGAATTTGTCAGAAGGCGCCATCTTGAGTCACAGACACATCAGGCTGTTCGTTTACACCACTAGTTGTGAAATACACTACTGCTGTATTTACATAAAACATGACAGCACACGTGAAGTATGACACTTATTGCAAGATTTTTGGCCTGAACATGCATCAAGACGTTTTTAAAACTAGGTTCGGTTATTGCACCTCATAAGAAACAATAAGACGTTTACTTTGGTGTAATCTATCATAGACTATTGCACAGTAAGAGGCAGGACTTAAGATCACAACTCACCGTAATGCAGGCTACACGAACAAGAAGCATCTAGTGTTATTTCCCTGGAGAGGTAACAAGAATTGCATGACATCTACGTTTATGTTACTTCCAAAAACATAGGAAAACTCAATACCTGTTAATGAACCTAGAACTTTAGTATAGCAGTCGTATAGAATATAGAATATGCTACAGAGTTAATTAATAATGTAAACTCTCCATCTGAAATTACGGATCTTACGATGACGGCATATGGGGCGTGGCCAACCGCAATCATTCTTCACTTATGTTTCAAGTTTTTTTGCAAGTGCACCTTTAATTTAACTTATAATTACACGGTGTTTATCTCTACACTATTTTTTATGTGTATATTATATACTTTTGGTTTCCGTTTGGTCCATAGTTTTTATGTATTGAACAGGGTTATTGAGTAGTTTTTAATTTAGGTATATTTTTTATTTCAATTAATATTATGTATGTGGTTCGTTCGTCGTCTCGTCCCAAAACAAACTCGGCCCATTGATGACTTTCAAAATTAATACTATTTTCATTCGCCATCGCGTTGCATTCCTGCTTTTGTTAAGTTTGAATGGGAACTAAAGATAAAAGATACTTGTCTTTTATTTTAATACTTGAAAAGTTTTTTTCTTGACTATACTAAATCAACAAAAAAAAAAAAAAGAATTTAAAGAATGGGACGAGATGACGATTGAAAAAATTAAAAAAATTAAATTCGTCAACTCGTCCCAATGGGCTGAGTTGGTTTTGGGACAAGATGACGAATGACCCATGTATGTGATTTTTATGCCACATAATAATTGACAGCATACCATATATTAACTTTTTTTTAATGTGGTAACTACCACGGAAAAGTAGGTACATCGGCATCAAACAGCCTTAAGCTTTAAAGTGTGTCACCTTGTACTTGACCTCTGATCAAGAACTTAAGTCCATTCATTCATGTCAATTAGTGGCGGTATTATCAAGATTTGTGGAAATCGTTACTCTTCCAATTAACTATGTTACTGATAATAGTAATATTCCAAAGCATATTACACAACGCTATCTAGATCCAAACTAAACAGAGCTTGCACTTTTTTTTTATTACCTTATGCACCTTTGGTACATTGGCGGACTTAATGCCTAAGGCATTCTCTACCAGTCATCCATTCGGTGATGCAAAGAAAAGAAGAAGTAGGTGCAAATAAAAAATATGTAATAATTGTACAGTAAATGGAGTACAAACTAACATTTATCCCCATAATACACAAATATACGTAACTTGTAGCCTAATACACATATATATTATTTAAATTATTGTACTTGTACTGTGGGTTCGAGGAATGGGATAAACATACTAATTAGATATTCTTCTGTAAATACATTATTGGAACGAAGTTCCATAACGCGCGTTACAGTTCAGATGCTGCGCGCATTGACACTGGACGGAAAAAGTATTAGCGCAACCAAAAATGCTGACCGCAAGTCGATTTATTTTATTTACACTTTCTGTGGATTCTGCGCGATACTGTTGTTTTATATTTATTATCCACTAGCAACCCGCCCCGGCAACTATCATCATCATATTTCAACCAATTTACACAAAACTTTAACAAACTATACACCTAAACCTTCCTCATGAATCACTCTGTCTATTGATGAAAGCCGCATAAAAATCCGTTCAGTAGTTTTTCAGTTTATCGTGAACAGACAGACAGACGCGGTGGGGAATTTGTTTTATATTATGTTTGGGTTTTTACTAGTTTAGGCAACTTTCACAGATATCGTAATTTTAATTTCGAGTTTTTGCAATATTTACTATATTTTGATACAATTAATGATATCCATAAAATATATTTATAAAGAAGAAAGGAATTTCGTTCCAACTGGGGGTCCCAAAGACACGTCACACGTTTTTATACGAAGAAACAAAGATCAATGAATTTAAACATACTCGTACGTCGCGTCATAATAATTTGCAGTTGCAAAATCTATCTTAGCTTTCCTTCTTTTCAGCCTTAAAGAGCGACTATTTCAACGATAAAAGTTTAATGCAGCAAAAGCAATGGCATTAAGCCGTCCTTAATGGGTTATTATGAAAATATTAAGAGCCCTGTCATTGTAATTGTTTCCGAGCGGTCGCTCTCAAGAGATTAACAATTAGCTTCCCGACATTTAATAGTAATACGACAAAGAACAGAAATGGACCATTTACGTATTTGCGTTTTACAACTTAAAAATGAAGCTTTTGTTTACAGTTTTAAAATGAGAGTCGGGGACATTTTATATTTTTTCACTTTACCTTTGAATGTTATGGTATTTTGGCATTTTGTAATCTTTACATAGTATAAAACAAAGTGGCTCACGCCGTTTGTACGCTTAGATCTCTTTCTAAACTACTCAACGGATTTTAATTCGGTTTACACGAATAGATATTTAGAGTGATTCAAGAGGAAGGTGTATAATCATATAACGATTTTTTTCTTCACCACATTAGCATCTACATTACACCCATGCGAAGCTGGGGCGGGTCGCTAGTTTTATTATAACCTACTTCTAGACGTGATTATTAAAAAGAAATACATAAAAACCAAAGAATAAGAAAAATATCAGCACTTTAAGAGATAATAAATGTTCAAAGTTTCAAAAACAATAAAAAAAAAAGTTAAAAATATTATGAGATAAAACCACGGGGAAGAGCTCGTATGATACAAACCCATATATTTTACGTATTATTCAGTTTAGACCAATACAAAGTTATAGGCGATCGTTATATTCAAATCAAATTAATACACACGTATCTAAAATACATCGGCATTGAGCTCAATAAATCAATTTTATCAACACTAAAGTAGTGAAACTGGTTCGAAACCAATTTGTTGGTATCGGAGAGTAACTAATTAGGCCAAACTGAGTACAGTATCAGGTATGAACATCGTGAACACGAATATTGATTATAACTGAACTTTAAATTTTAGTAATAAAGACGAAAAGTTTATTTACCGTCGGCGTTGGTCTGACATCAGTGAAAATATTGCTAGCATTTAAAAGTTAATACTAATAAAGCAGACATAGACATTTTCTCCGAAAAAATAGCAACATTTAAAAAAACAATATTTAGTCTAGTATAGTATAATTAAGTTTAGTATAATATAGTTTTAATTAAGTCTCTAGTCTAGCCTTAATTTTCCTGTGTAGTATATATAACTTAATAGTTAAATGTTAACCTTCCATGTATGTACACTTTAGATATAGGTAATGCCGTGCTCACCTTTAATTTAAAAGCATACACAGATACATATATTTGTATGAATGTTTTCATGTAAATGCCCAGTATGTATTTTAGTTGGTAAGCCTTATATTAAAAAAAAAAAAAATTAACCGACTTCAAAAAACGAGGAGGTTCTCAATTCGTCGGCATCTTTTTTTTTATGTATGATCACCGATTCCTAATCAGGAGGTCCTATTTAAATTTAATCGAAATCAGTCGCGCGGTTTTAGAAAAATCAACAAATATCTAAAAATTTTACACATGGATGATATTTGCGTTTGTTCCGGAACATCGCTGTTTAATTGGAGCAGTGCGTTTAGTTGTCCTACCCATATTATATTTAAACAAAATACATCTACTTTCCACAAAAAAGCACATTGAAGTCGGTGATACTTTTTTTTAAAAGATAATTATTATGAGGCCACCATACATGCCCAACGCGACGGCAAACACTTACCGTACAATAGGATCGCTTGGGATGCAACTGTATGGGTGTCACTGGTTTAAAATTAAAAAATATAAAGAACTACTTTCTAGATAGGTATTTCGACGTTATTAATACCTTGAAATACTATATAACTACTTTAGTACTCCTGTTTTTCTCTTTCTTTCACTTAGTCTCTTCCTCCCTCTCCCTCTTTGTATCTTCCTGTTCTCGGACCAGTTCTCAAAATTTAAATCCACTACGTTTTCAACTTATTTAAACTGTTGGTTATCATGACAATAAAGTGCCCCTTTGAGCTTTCAGAAATGGTTCTTATCTATTATAATTTATGACTCGTTTATATTCAACACATTTATCCTAACAATCGACATTAAATCAAAGACCTTATTACCCGTCGTTCACTTATTCACTACACATAAACACCTGATTGAGCTAGAGATTTATTTGCATCCTATTTCGGTCTTTATAGGATAAGGTTTGTTACTTATCATCATTGATAAATCTACTGCAACGCTTTATATGGGTATAGACAAAATAAATTCACTTATAGCACCACATCTCTCGTCACCGTGGTTGTCGGTCTGTTAATGGAAGACCTTTTATAAAGCTTACGTGGGCACGTGTATCTAACACTCTGTCATTTAAATCGATTGAAAATGACTACATAGTTTAGATAGAATTAGATAGTTATGCATACGAATATCTACGGTCAAAATAGTTAATAGCTGTGGTTAATAATCTGTTTACATATGTAAGACTAGGAAAACCTATAAATATATACTTACTTCTAAAAACTGGCTCTCCTCTTGGTCTTAGATCTCGTCTTAAACACCAGTTCCCACATCATCAATCCCTGCCTTAATTTTAACTCAGGGCTGAAGCTTTTTTTAATATTCAAATGTCTAGAAAAATCAATAAATTGGTAAATAATATTATCAGCAGTTCATCACTGCCATCATACACCGAACATTTAGAACTTAACAAAAATTGATAGAACAAGTGTTAGAGGCATTTATCAAAAACTATATAATGTTTTTTTTTTGTATATTTCGTAGATATGAGAATAAGTCGTAAAGTATTTTTCAACCTCTCGCCCCTACCCCCCATATTTTAAACGTTAAAAAAAAGAAAAAGCCATTGCAACGCTTAGTATACTTACGAGTACATGCCAATTACGGCTGGAGATCATTCCCAAACAGAAACATTTCTACTACAATTTATTCAGAATTAATTAAATTAAATATCTATTAAAATCAGTTAGACGTGTAATGCAACTACATTAATATTTATGTATCTTCTTCAGTTGACACAGTAGTGCGATTCCAACCGTTGTGGACAAAAAAGCTTTTAAAACTCTTTTATTGTAACCGCAATTCCACCTTCTAGATGTCGGCAGTAGTCTTGATACTTGAGTATGTGAATAAATATTGTTTTATTTTTATTTTGTGATCACATAAAAAAAATATTTATTGTGCTTTTTTAAACAACTAAATTGTCAAACCAGACTTATGGTAAGCGGTTACCTATAAACACGTATAAATCACTTCCAATACCAATAGTACGTCTAACTACAATTTGTCTGTACGGATGGAATACTAGACCATTCAGGTCGCTCCCATTTAAATTGGCATTTGAGTCTCTTATTTTGTTTACTGACTTGCCTTGTATTGCGGAAGTATCTTTGAAAGTGTTTTATTGATCATAATTTATTTACAAAACTGGATTTTTCAGTACTTTTAGCATTTATTATTAGCATCTGAGTTTTACGATCCTTTTACTAGTTGTCAGAGTAATTAATTAATAAAGTAATGAGGACACATTCAAGGAGCCATCCTGAATTATGTATAATTGTAATGATTATAAACGAAGATCAACAACTTCAAAAATAGCTTTCAAGAACTATCAACATTTCTTATTCCTAGTATTCAGTCCACTGGTCAATATATTCGATGATATGCACAAAAAACGCTCAGACAAAACCGACATCGACGCCGACAAAGTGACGAACGCATAACTTTCGAGACCCTTACATTGTGCTCGCGATTAACAGTTAATAATACGCTGTGTAAGGTTTAAATGACCGCGTATTATTCATGTTTTTTGTCTAGTTTTTGTTCACTGGAGGAGGAGCACTGTGCGACGTGCTAATTTTGGAAGTGTTTAAAAAAAAACATAAAATCAACTTTGAGGCTAACAATAAGCTTTTGGCAATAGGATATTTTTTTTAAAGCATTGGTGTCAAGCGACTTGTTCATTTTGAAATTAAGACAGGTTTAGAAAGAATATATTTGTTCCGGTAAACAGCGGCTTGGACGAGCATACACTATACATCCTATGTATTAGATATAAATATAGTCGTTGTATATATATTATGTAGGTTCATTTATCGAACGCGTCCAATAAACATCCAATCAATTACTGGATCACTACATTTATATTCTCTTTTCTGTTGATTTTTTTATATTTTTTATTTATTAATACTAAAGTACATGCTGCACTTTAGGTACTCGTACCTAAAGTGCAGTATGTATGATAATAATATGTATGAGTGCAGTATGTATAAGTAAATAACAAATCAAACCTATTTTGGTGCTAACACACGAGACACGTTATTGTTCCTCTACTGTTTCCTTTAATGTACCTACTTACTGTATTTCAGTTACCGATTTTTGTTTTTTTTTTTATAGATATACTTATAGATACAGATATAGGTATATTAATTGGTATAACTTGTGTCTCAGCACCAAAATAAACGGATTGTCTTTCGTTCTTTCTTTCTTTCTTTCAGTATAATTATCATAATAAACGTGTCAAAGTAAACAATATTCTTTTTTCACATGCGAAAATATTTCTCACCTTACTTCATTACAATACAAAATACACAACAGCGAACTTCTATTGAAGGAGTTAACATTTAAATAAAATTTCAAGGTAAACAAATTAATTAACGAGTAAAATTATCAAGATAGTGTTAAGAGATGGACGTTTACGAAATCAAAGGTTGAGGTGTGGTTGCAGCGATAGCGGGTTAGATTCATTAGCGTGATTGCTTGTAGTGTGGCATTTGTAATTTGAAGGGTTAATAAAAAAGAAAAAGCAAATATTTGCTGCAGTATACGGACAGACTTACTTTTAATATAAAGCTTTTATATACTAGCTTTAATATACATTTAGTATGTATAGGAAAGAATAAAAGTAATTCAACATAATAAAAATCATATAAGAGGTAATCGAGCTCTCCGTATTTGCTAAACATATAAAACCGACGAGAAATCTATTCCAAAGAACCTACTCATTTACGCTTATTGACGCTGTGACTGAGACCATACCTACCAGTCCCTTCTTCGTATACCTTACATTCGTCACCGTAATAAGAGATCTCGCTAAACGAATCACAATGGCTATTCGGGGAATTTCTTTAAAAATATAGCATCCCGCCCTGGCTTCGCACGGGTAGCAGAGATCTTCAACAATCAGCATCATATTTCAACCAATTTACACAAAACGTTAACAAATTATACACCTAAACCTTCCTCATGAATCACTGTCTATTGGTAAAACCGCATAAAAATCCGTTCAGTAGTTTTTCAGTTTATCGCGAACAGACAGACAGACAGACGCGGCAGTGAACTTTGTTTTATAATATGTAGTGATTTTACTGCTTTCTAGTACACAAAAAAAGATTTCTTAAGAATGTTATTGCTCACTAAATTAATTACATGATTATTTCATATTAGCATTTAACTAATAATAACTTGACACATCTCACACATGGATGTGTGATCCTAAACTAGGCAGAACCTGTACCACACTGCTAATACACATACTTATATATTACTAAATAAATACACATTGTAGATAAATAACACCCATATAGAGAAAAAATTATGATCATGCTCATCACACAATTATTTGTCTTGCGATGGAATCGAACCCACGACCTCTGGCTCAGCAGTCAGGATCACTAACCACTAGTACAGGCCAGTCAAAACTAAAAAGTCAAAAAAGTAAAAAAAACTATAAAAAGATAACTATTTTGATCATCATTGTATAGAGTAGTAGAAGAATAGGAGCAAGAATAGAGAAGACCTCTCCTTGATAGAATTCTAAGAATAGAAATCGAATCGTTACTTCTAAATTTTTTCAATTGTTACTTACTACAACTAAACTTTTGATTGGTTTGGGATTCAGCGAGTAAATAGGCTGAATGTCATAGTGACATGGCTTTTTTATTTTTAACCGAAGAAAGAAAAGAAGGAGTATTCAATTCGACCGTATGTATATTTTTTTTTCTTACTTTGCTAAGTATACACTAGCTGTTTCTTGCGATTTCACCCGGTCGTGGACTTAAATATTTGCCATTTTACTTGACATTTAGCCTTACTCTTCAGCTGCCACATATTGTAGCATAATGTTATATAATCTATAAACGAGATTGCAAACTCATATTTTCTAGTATATGTACATAGTGTAGGAAATAGTTCAATTTTGTCTACAATAATCGATTTAGCATCAATTAAAATTGTCGATTTACATAGATATTGACATATTTGATAAACGAAAAATGCAATAATTGTGTTTTGGAAAAACGTACAACATTTGGAACTAAGTATTTGAAAAGAGAACGTTTTAAAAGTGACAAGAACTACTCTACATAAACACAACTTTAAAATAGCGAAAAAACAGCAAACAAGGCCACCTTACAGACACTTAACACCAAAACGCTCGCTTGGGCCAATTCACAAGCTTCAAGCGTTAATCGCGTCACAATGCTAGATAGTATTGTCATAAGCTTTTAACGAGTCCAGGAATGCGGTAAAAATGTTTGCTCAAGATGTTTTTATTTTTCTACATTTATATTTCATTTTTGAATATTATTAAGTTTAGTTAAGGAATTTTGGGTTTTACGTTAACTTTTCCTTTGCATAAGTTTTGTTTAATAATATGTTTTTATGTTTATGCGTTAATAGATTGATATCTATTATATTTGTTTGTTATACTTCTATTTGGGAGGCTTTCCCTTGATATCTTTTAGGAGTATTAAAATGATATGTCCTAATTCTATTTTATTTAATAATAATAATAATAAACTTTATTATCAGACCATAGTCCATACACAATATATTATAATTAATTATAATACATGAGTGTTATACATATATATTTTGTTTAATGTATTTAAAAGACGCTCTATGTGTCGTCATCCAATGCCACATAATAGGACTATATGTTCTGTCCGCAACAGTAGCAACCAGCTCGCCGCATTAGGGATGCTTTTCGAGATCGAATTATCGCATGAAAGTCAGGCACAGCTGCGGAAAGTCACGAACATCCCCGAAGCGCTGCAAAAGCGCGGTAGCCCCAACATTACTCGGAAGGCGTTATTGTATTGGATACGCAGAGCGTTGTACGAGGGTTGAGTGTAAGTGACCCATAAAACTTTAGTACTTTCAGCAATCAATGTTCAAAAGAGAAAAAGTCTACATAAAGCCTATGTTGCTCTGTTAGATTTAATAATTTTTTTTTTTTATGGTATAGGGGGCAAACGAGCAGACGGGTCACCTGATGGTAAATGACTACCGCCGCCCATGGGCACCTGTAACTCAAAGAGTCACAAGTGCGTTGCCGCCCTTTAAGGTGGGAGTAGGAGAAGAGGGGGAGGGGGGAAGAGGGGAGAAGGGAAGGACGGGAATAGGGGAGAGGGAAGGGTTAGAGCCTCCGGTCACCTCACTCACGCGGCGAAATGCAATGCTAGCATTGCTTCACTACCGGTTTTCTGTGAAGCCGTGGTATCGAGCGGAGTCGAGCCGGCCCATACGTGCCGAAGCATGGCTCTCCCACGTAAAATATCCATAATTTGCGACATCAAAGTGCATGCGTAACTGATATAACTATCTACAAAACAAGTTTCGCGGTAACAATCTTGTTTTAAATAATAAGCTCAACTGTCTTACGTATCTTATACCATCGCCGCTTTACCAAAAAATAGAGACAAGAAAAAAGAAGAAGAACTGAGTTAAGAACAAAGTACTTTGTATACTAATGATATAGACATTATTAAGTAGGTGGTATATCTCAAGTCTACGTAAATAAAAATAAAAAATATATTATTTATAATAAGCATTTATTTTAATTAAAATAAATAAATTAATTAATTAATTCCTAATTAATTAATTAATATAATTAGGTAATTAAATTACAAGATTGATATTTTTTTTTTCCTTTGTAACAATTTATTATTTTACACTTCAAACAAATAAATAAAATCACTTTTAATATGTTATTAACGTATAATATTGGTCTTAACTACTTACCAGTAGTAAGCAGTTACCGATGCTATGAAACACTTTCTTCTTAAGAAATCTACTCGCTTTAAGTCCTAGTTTATTTTCGTCGTTATCATCGTTTCAGCCATAGGACTTCTACTGCTGGACATAGGCCTCCCTTAAAGACTTCCAAGAAGAACGGTTGAAGGCGGCCTGCATCCACGCCTGCGTGATAGTATCAATCTGTTTGTAGATAATTCAGATTCGTGGTTTCCCATGAATATGGAACAATTTCATGTTCCGAACCCTTTTTATATACGGAGGTACTTTTTCAAGTAAATCCGTTAAGTGTGACTATCAATGTTGTTGTTGCATATGGAAAAAGGTTTATTTTTAACCAACTTCAAAAATGAGAAGGTAGTTTTTTTACGCGATATCTTCACCATTTGTGAATTATATTCCACCTCTAAGGGTGAATTTTTTTTTTATTAGAGAATGAAGAATACAGCTCATTACAATGTATCACGATTAAGGCGCAGTGAAGTAAGTAATACTTTTTTAAAAGTTCATTATTTCTATAACATAAAACAAACATAACGACGCCATAGCCAACGCTTTTTTCCCAGCAGTAAGACAAAGATGCATGATATCTACGTTTTAGCAGCTTGTGGTTGATTTTATAGTCATACTTATAGCCAAGTGTGCGGTATGTGGTATGGATGCAAACATAACAATGGGTAAGTGTAGTAAAATAAAGATACAAAAATAAAACTGGAATGAGAAAGTCAGTCGTGGAAAACCCCAGACCTCAACACTGCTGTTGTATACAACTCATTTACTCGTAATCTCCTATTATAATATACAATGTTTTAATTGTATTTAAAATATTTTTTAATTTGTATATTTACAGACTCCGTATTCATTTCTGACCCTTTAAATATGTAAACTTGTTAAATTATATACCTGTTATTTATGGATTGACTTAAGGGAAATTTACTTTTTCCTCTGTTATAATTGAGAAACTGTTCGGTACATCAATCAGTACATAACTGGGCCAACTTTAATGAACTCGTACCTAACATGAATAAATCGCAAGACGCACTAATAATTATCTAGAGTAGATTACTATTCTTAAGTACTGTACTTAAGTAAGACTGGTCGAAGCCTAGAACTAGTCATTTACAGTTTAATAAGTGGAACCATGTATAAACGTCATAGGGCGGAATTAAAAACATTCAAGTCCTGTGTATTTCTTACTTTAAGTCCTCATTAACATACGCATAATGATGCTAATGGTCGTTTGGCCTGTTGTTACTCGTCCTGGTGTCAATTTTGAATGCGGATAATGCATTGTGTAGCATGAGTAGATGGCAGTACTGTCGAATGCTTTGTTAACCACTACGAGTACAATAATAATAACTTGTAAAATAATTGTATTGACAAAAACAAGCACAAGTTAAATAATTAATATTTCGAAAGATATTTTGATACTTATATGAATGATCAACAATTGTCTAAATTTAAATCGTTTTTAACTAGAAAGACGCAGCTTTGAATCACTCCAAGTACACATAAAGTCATAGGCTTGGACAGGATAGAACTGTTTACAGGATGAAAGGTATCCTGTAGGTACGCTTATTTTGGATGTAGACCATCGGAACTCCAAATTTTGTCCAACCCTTTCAGCGCGATACAGACATGTACAAACATACAAAAATTCTTAAAGTGTAGCATTCGTCTCAATCGAGACAAAGGCTAAACTTTAAGAAGACTTTTTGGTAAGGCAATCGAGAGATATTAACCGCAGGACACATGGTTCTCCCTGCTACTAAGAATTTATTGACAAAAACCAAAGATCTCACAATCTTATGCGACAACTTATGCCAACGAGGCAGTCTTTAATGAAGTGATCCAAGATACCTAACATGGCTTAATCTCTAAACAAGAAATTTTATGCAATACGCAATGCATTACATTTTCCAAGCTAATAGGAAAAGTGCTTACATCCTGTAATAAACAACCTGTCAATATTGTACATGAATATATTTGAATAATTTATATTTTTAATGTAATAACTCAGTTGGTGCTGCAGTAAAATACTGTTTTGTAAGACTAAATGTTGGTAGACAGTAACATAATTTTCCATTTAGAGTTGCCATGCTTGGAAGGTACCTCAAAGTCTACAGAAAACAGCGCTATTTGCATAGAATGTTTCATAGATTCTTGAGGTGCTGTGTGGTGTGTTCTTGTATTTAGTACCTTGTTTGCGGTTAGTAATATACAAATATAAATATGTTCATCATACGTGTCTATTTTTGTTACTTTATAATATTGTTGTTTATTATTTTATATGGTACTCATATTTGTGCGTTCATAGCTTTATGAAAATGAGGCATTGTCATTCATGTAACAGAAATACAACAAGAAAAGTGCCACTATAACCGCAATCATCCGTGGCCGGTACCCAGTTTAAACAAATCTCTTTGTACCTTAAATTCTCTAAAATATATAACAACTTACAGTGCCCCGCGGTTTCACCCGAGTAAGTCCCAATCCCATGAGAATTTCGGGATAAAAAGTTGCCTATATGTTAATCCAGGTCTCCAGCTATGTACATACCAAGTTTCATCGCAATCTGTTCAGTAGTTTTGGCGTGAAAGAACATCCATCCACCCATCCAAACTTTCACATTTATAATATTAGTGCGATTAGGTCCGTGAATACACCCAAGAACAAAATGTAGCTATGTATGTTTATGTTCTAGAAAGCAAACCATGGCAAATAAACTATACTTAGTTTGGGTCTAGGCGGTATTTAATTTATTCAATATTTCACTCTGTTGATGGTACATATATCTACGTATGTCCCTCTGAGAAAAAAACCCAGATATTCGATAAAGTTTTGTTTAGAAATGAGCTCAAGAAAACGTATATTTATAAAACTAAGTTTAATAACGCATTTTTACGTGTTAATTCTATTTCTTTGCAATCTGTTGGTCATTATCAATCATATAATTTAATTAATTATAAAACGCCACAGATACAATACATGCTTTTTGAATATTTATTTATACAACCGGATGTTGCCAGTTTCCTATTTTTAACAGTCGCTGATGCTATCGACAACTGACACATACCGTCAACAAAACGTTTTGTTCCAACAAACATGTATAAGTAATAACAATAATATTAATAATTACATAACAATATTGGGTACCATTAGTGAAGTAGACGAGACATAGTGCTAACATCCACCTGGATCATTATATGAGGTCATAGTCCCCTTAATATAGCCGGCGAGGTCGTAGAACGATGATGGTAATACACAATTTCACGGGCCACCCTAAGAGTGTGGTCTAAAATAAAAGCTGTATCGAGAGCGGGTAACTGTTCTTAAGTAAAGAACTTGTTCTAGAGACTACTTAGGCCGAGATAAAGCCTATTAATACCTAACAAGTCACTTGCTGAGAAAGCATATTTTATGAAATTCCAACTCGGGGAAAAATATTTTAAACAATTTGATTAAGTAAAGATTTTGTCTATTAAAATTAGTTATAAGGACAAAGTAATAAGAATGTATCCTACTAATATTATAAACGCGAAAGTTTGTAAGTATGGGTGGATGGATGTTTGTAACTCTTTCACGTAAAAACTACTGAACCGGTTTCGATGAAAGTTGGTATGTAGATAGCTAGAAACCTGGATTAACATATAGGCTACTTTTAATCCCGATATTCGGACGGAATCGGGACTTCGCGGGGTATAATAAAATTATTAGTATACGGTAAAAACCTACTTTATCAATATCACTGTCATTTACTACGGTATACTACTTAATTATTTGAATGAAATTGAAAATGGTAATGTAAACATCGAACCGACTTCACCAATACAAATAAAGGGATACCTGTGGTGTCACCCTCCTCACGGATCACTATCGAGCCTACATACTACCCTGGCAACACATCTGTAGTTGGAAATTATGACTTTCTCATATATTTCATTTATAAAAACAGGGCCCCTGATAGTAGCATACATGATGTGGTCAAGGACACTAGACTGCACTAGAAACACGCTACCGCTTCTGTTGTGCACCTCACCCTGACGTATGCATCGTCACGACCCACCCGCTACCTCTAACATAAGTGTGTATTTTAAATAGCCCTAACGATACACTGTTGTTGCCCTGTCGGCGAATAACATGCATTCATGCTTCAAATGGCAGTTAAGCTTAACTTGGGAATATCAAATCTCTAATGAACAAAAGGTGTTATTTTCTACTAGCTGTTGCCCGCGAAACCTATCCCACGGGAACCGTACATTGTTCCGAGATAAAAAGTAGCCTATATGTTGTCCCGACCTCTTGTTAATATTCATGCAAAATTTGAATTAAATCTATTATATACAGACAGGCAAAAATTCTATAAACTACTTTTTTGTCTTTAGTATTGTTTGTAGAACACACAGCATGTTTTTTTTTTTAAATATTCAATATACAGTTTTTACTTTGTTACGAATTTATTATATGTATAGATAAAGATGGCCCCATAAGAGAATACAGGAGTGGATTCTTGGATATCTTGCAAACCTTTGTTTAAAAAACTAAAATTACTTACTTTGCCCTGAATTTATAATATGTATATATTGGAATGTGCTAAAGTTGTGAAGTTATGGAAATACTTATTTACAACAGCAAGAGACATTTACCCGAGAAATACGCGTGATCCAGATAGGATTGTTTTACCTGAAGTACCTAAAACTATTTTATACAGAAAGAACTGCTTCACTGTCTGGATATATTTATAACTGTATACTAAAAGAAATTAATACTTTAACATTTAAACGGTTTATAGAGAGTGGCTGATTGAGAAAACAGAACACAACTAACAGAATACTTAACAATGTATAATCGATTGCATTAGACATAGATATTAAGTTTTCAATAAATTAGAATTCATGTTATTTAATAAAAATGTTTGCATGCCCAATTTAGGAAGAAAATTCTGCACTTAGTCGTAAGACAAATTTTGTACCACCTTTATTACAATGTTCAAATATAGATTATTATTACAGAGTTGAACATAGAGTTTTTTAGAGTGAGTTTGTGCGGTCCGTGGATGCCAGAGAGCCAAAGACAATATTGCTGGCTGTTTCCTTAGACTGTCTTTTTAGACTACACCGACACGCAAGGGTGTCGGTGTGTAAGGCTAAAAAGTTCCTTGAATATAAAAAAAACAGTCCAAGTTGGTCAGAGTTTTCTGTGAGATGAAAGTGCCATTCGAAATAACCTGAATACTTGACTAACCCTGAACTTAATGTCATTGGTATTCGTAACAACCGAGAATGATACTTCTACATGCCAATACACACGGAGATGCGTTATTTTTGTAAACGATCAACTATCAGTAAAATGTGTTCCTGTTGCTCATTAAGCGCGACGATGCAATGCGTCATCTTCTGTTATAAACAGGAGTTTTCTATGTGTTATTATTAATAGTCGTGGCTGTGTACATGACGAGGAAGTGCGTAATTACTTGAAGTAATGACCAAACATCATTTCTCTTCCAAATCTATTAACGCTACTGGCATCAACTAAATGAAGGTAAATTACTTAACTGTACTTCAACTAATTAAGAACCGGGGAAAGTAATATATCGATACTGATGTTACTAGGAATGTACATAAGGTACATGAGTTATGATTGATTTGGATGTTACGTCTAACACATTGATGATTTTGTCCTAAGTAACTAGCTATGAATGATTACTTGTCATCCGCGGTGAAGTGTTTACAGAAACAACATTTTACATAAGTTCTTGAGTTTATTACCAACGGTTTAAACTTTTATTTTAAATACTGAAACTGACTACGTACATGTCGTACTACATAATATATAAAACCTAACATTGCTGTTACTATTACTGTTAAAATTGAATTTACCAAAAATTTCCCGTTTTTTAAACATTTCTAGTCTTATAGGTATTTTTTAACCGACGAAAAAAAAGGAGGTTCTAAATTCGCCCGTATTATTTCTTTTTTTTTATGTCTGTTCAGTCCTCACTCCGTTATTTATGAACCGATTTTGATTATTCTTTTTTTGTTAGATAGGGTATACTTCAAGGGTGGTCCCATGTCAAGGAAGTCAGGATCTGATGATAGGATCCTGATAAAGTTGAGAGAGTTTATAAAAAGAATAGTGTTTCTGTTTACTTTTTAACCGACGGAAAAAAAGGAGGTTCTCAATTCGACCGTATATATTTTTTTTCATTACTTTATCAGGTATTTGCGTTTAGAATTCATCACCTCATGTAGCTGAGCTGATGATGAAAAAAAATCATAAAATAAAAATCTTTTTAACAAAAAATTAAACCGACGAAAAGAACTAAAAAGCAAAAAATAAATAAAAGATTTTTATTCAGAATTCAACACGATGGTCCCGGCACAAGACTGTCTGTCAGCAGAATATCCCAACGGTAAGGTGTCACCAACTCAGCTCCCAAACTAAACTGACTATTTTAACATTAAACTTACAATAATCTTTTTGTTATTTGTTCGTTTCTTGTGTACTATATTACCATCTAATCAATAATGTACTAATTTATTTTCATTCCACTTCCAAACATTAAACATGGATGACCACTTCCCCCACTTCTCTGACTGAACCAGCCGTGCCTTACACTTCGTAGAAAGGTTCTGATAACATAGGCCTTTTTAAATTAGCTCATTTGTTGACTCTGTTACTTAAATGAATGAGCGTTTTAAAATAAAGTGTTGGCTATATTGTAGGGGCATTATCGTGTGATAACCGATAGCGAACAAACGGTATAACACTTCTGTTGTTAATGTGAATCGATTTACTGTAGTATTTAGAGCACTTAACTATGTTGTGTGTTAAAGTCTTTTGTTTTTTTCTGTGCATTATTCTTTTCGTTATCAAAGTCATTCGTCTTGTGGACGGTATTCACAATTTGAAACTTTGAATAGTTAAGGTCTTTTTAAGTGTTCGACTCAATAACTATGGGGTTTCAGCGGTCACCTTCATGATGCTCAACAAGAAACACTGAGAGTTGAGTTTTATTTAGAAGATTTATTAAATATATGTTTTAATAAAACATAAAGTAATTCATTCCTCCACGCGAAGCGTTTTATGCAACTTATAATTTTGTAGTCAACAACATTATCTTTTTTAGACTCGATAATCTGTAATTTTAATAATACATAGAATCCGGAAACGACTCGCATTAGAAAGATAAGTAAAGATTTAATCTTTATAAAAATAGTAATAATCAAGGAATTGAGTATGTATGTAATTAGAAATGCCATCAACTGTATTCTGATCGAAATCATGTGGCGCCAGTTCAGCACATTTCGACGATTATCATATTTTACACACATAGGTACAGAATTTTAGGCTACAGAGGATTTATTAAATACTAGCAGCGCCTCGCGGTTTCACCCGCGTAAGTCTTGATCCCGTGGGAATGTCGGGATAAAAAGTATGCCTTAATCCAGTTTATCAGGCCTTTGCGTTAATCCAGGTCTCCAGCTATCTACCTACTAAGTTTCATCGCAATTGGTTCAGTAGTTTTTGTGTGAAAACATTACAAACATACACACAAATGTTTCCTCTTTATAATATTAGTTTAGATAAATCTTAAACGCGATTTATAATATAATTTTACACCTAGAAGTGTTTATAATACATGGAGGCCGCTACCTGTCTTCACATGTGTCTATCACCTATAGAAGTCATAAAGAAAATAGGTATTGAATCAGTAAAGGTGAAACTTAAGTACGTCAGTTATAAATCTGGGGCTGATAAATCCGAGTAGACAGTGTGTACGGTACGATCGTCGATTGTTTTGACTGCTTTCAGTCACCGTCGCCTCGCGATTACACATAGGGCATGTCTTTATCACGTCATATATAGACACTTGGTCTTGGTTCGATTTACTGGGTGCTGCTGGGAAAAAACATTTCGATGTTGCTTCTGACGATAGTAAAAGACGAAGTTAAAAGACGAGAGCTTCTTGATAAAAGAGTTTTTCTTGGAATAGATACTAGTAGTCTAGTACTAGGTAAGCCATCGATATCGTAACAATGCGGTTCCTACGGTTAAATTATTTTACAGAAGCAAATATATTAATTATTTATTTTTGGGTATAACCCCAAAAATAAATAATTAATATATTTACTTAATCATTTACTTTTCTGACAAGGGTTCTGTTATTTTATTACGCAACGTGTGTTGTGTGTCTTATAAATTAGTTTTCACAAGTTTTAATGGCGAAGGAAAAAGTCGTGAGGAATCCTACATACGTAAATGCGTTCTCGAGGTTTTGTGAAGTCTGCAAAGTCTGCAAAGCCTCCGTGGTAAGCCATAGCCTAAACCCTCTCAAACTTAGAGAAACCGCTTGACAAATAATAAGACACTTTGGACTATTCTAGCTCCTAGTTAAAACTATGTTCAGTCTCGGCTTATTATCTTGACTTGTGAAAGAGAGGAAGAAACTAAAAAAAAGAAGATAGATTTATAAAAAAGCAATAATTGATATATTTTATTAATATATTTATATTTATTATATATTTTATATACATTTTATTATATATTTTATTAATATATTATTATTTATATTTTATTAATGGTAAAATTACTTAAAATAAAAATAAAATCATACGGTGTTATTAACAGAGATGCAAATAGAAATCTTCAAACACTCTCCAGTATACCTGAACATTAAACAAAGGCATGTCTAAAGGCAAAATGTCTAAGAAGTCTACAATTAAGCATAACCAGACTGCTTGCCGCTCACAGCTATATTTTTAGCATTCTCAGAAACCATTTATCTTACTTCACTTAACCGTTGGTGCTCACAAATCGAACAGTTTGTGTCTTCTAGTTTTTATTACTTGTAGCCATTCAGGTTCGGAATATCTAAAAGATCGGATTACTACAAATTTATTGTCATTGCGCTTACAATCATTGGCACGCTGACTGTTGGCCTGTTTATATTATTTTACTAGTTTTATTAAAACTAAGGAGATATAAGAACAATTACAATACGTAAATCAGAACTATGATCATATTTTAGGATTGTTTTAGTTGATCGTTGCAGAGAAAAACTAGTATCAGATCGAATGAAAGTGGTACAAGTCGATCTCCGGCCTCCATGAGCGCTTGCCCGGGGAGCGACGGACAGGGTTATCCGGCGCCCTAGTAGAAGCAGGCCCGAGACCGTGGCGCCGTGTCCCGCGCGTGCCTGTCTTACAGATAGGGGATAAAATCCCCTACAACACAGTGGGGTCGCCTGTTGCTTAACAGGCGGCCAAGTCTGAAAGGGTTCATAGGGATTTCCTTGTAAGGGAACACGTGAGGCCCTGGTAATATGGACTGTGACGGAACACCGTGTGGATTTAGTCGGTTCGAGTCCGAGTCCGACATACCACCCTACCGCTAAATCCAGGTGGGGTGACGACCCGTAGGGGTTTCCACACGTTAAATAAAAAAGAAGGCAGAAGTATGTTTAAGGTATTTTTTAAAGTTAGACATATGTGTTTAAAATATACTTTTTCGTAATGTTTGTACATACACACCACATGAATGAATCTGCGCGGTAAATCATAGCAGGAAGCGCTTCACAACAAAAAATTACATCAAAAACTCTTTCACACAAGAATGCCCAAATTTTTAACAATTCATAAATTGTACAGCCAATCTACTAATCCTTATTGAAATAACATCTCAAACCTTTCTACTCAATAAAGAGTATTTATAAACAGTTTCCACAAAGGAACCCTTTGCTTAAACAAATTGTATACTTCAATTCATTGAAGATCATTGGACTGTGCAATGTATACCTTTAGAATTTTCTATGGCATTGTGTTGAGTTTTTATTAGATACTTAAGATAGGAAGTTGATACTTGAATGAGTTGATTACGATGTCTGAATACAAGCTTCTTATGTCATTGGATCTAATCGACTCGAAGGCGAGAGTTGGCCTGGTGCAAAACCAGTTATTGTAAATGAAAGGGTGTTTAAATCTAGCAACAGACAAAAAAGTATATTAATAGGGGTGTTTTCAAAATATAAAGTTGAATGATCTGAAAAAATCGTTAACTTGATTTCTGTGGAATGTAGGTACCGGTCTAATGGAGCTTTGAAAAAAAACCACAAGATATAAGGGTAAACTGCATAGTTATATGAATCCTTTTAACTTACGCGTTTTAAATTATATTAAACCAATGTATTTGTCAAAAGTAACAGATATAAATACCATAAATTGTTATATATTATCTACCCTCTTAAATTGTTTAGAGCGAGGTCAGAAGGTATAAATAAAATAAATAAAGCCTTACATGAATCAAATTGAATAAGCCTAACGAATCATTCATCAAGAAATACAGCATAAAACTTTAATGACACGTCTTTATGTAAAGCTTGCCATTAAAAGAAATTGAAGAACACCAATGAATGGTCGCATTACATTAGAAGTTTCTAACAAAAATTGCATCTTTAAAAAGCATTGCATATTCTTGAGTCTACTTTACTCGGCTCAGTAAAGTAGACTAAAAGAAACAGAATAAATCCTTTTTTTACCCTATATACTTAGAAGAGGACTGTTGAAGAAGGGGATTGATATCCCTCCACCGTGAGGGAGCATCGTATCGGGAGAAAAGTAGATAATATTGAGTACTATACAAAGTAAGAATAGAAAGAAAAATACCATTTTTTTATGTTACATTTCTCCCTGATATCAATAGAAATGCTCCATTTTCTAACTGGTAAATTATCTATACTAATATATAAAGCTGAAGAGTTTGTTTGTTTGTTTGCTTGCTAATCTCAGGAACTACTGGTCCGATTTGAAAAAATTCTTTCAGTTTTAGATAGCCAATTTATCGAGGAAGGCTATAGGTTATATATCATCACGCTAAGACCAATAGGAGCGGAGCAGTGACCATAAACGTAGGTGAAACTGTAGGGATGGCTAGTTCTACATATAACGCTACTTATTATCAAAATATCATCATTCCTAAAATGACGTATGTGTCTGACGCCTCTTTTATTCTTGACGAATACGTTAAAGGGATTAAAAATTTACGAATTCTGTAAAACATATATTTTGTATCTTTCAAAATAACATTAACTCTTTATATTGTAACTAGCTGACCCGCGCAACTTCGTCCGCGTTTGTAAATTTTCCCCGTTTTTGCAACATTTTTCATTGATGCTCCGCTCCTATTGGTTGTAGCTTGATGTTATATAGCATATAGCCTTCCTCGATAAATGGGCTATACAACACTAAAATAATTTTTCAATTCGAACCAGTAGTTCCGGAGATTAGAGCTTTCAACCATATAAATATAATATCTACATAAAGCTATAGAGGTCCAGTATATATTTTGACCTGTCATGCAACAACGGTCTATACAATGATAGTACAAGTTATGCTGGTCAATTTAATAAAACATGACATTAAAAACGGTCGAAATTCAACCGCCACGCGATCTCTAGTTAGTTAAGCAGTATTAATGCGTGTTGTAGATATATTAGACTTAACTGCGATGATATTTTTATGTTACGTTTTACGGTGGATTGACCGGGTACGGTTGTCACCCGGTCATCCATGCAATTCCATCGACGACGGTGATCAAAAGGTATCTAACTTTGTAAATATTATCACTATTAAATGCCATCCCCATCTAATATGTTGTGGATACTATTTTTAGTTTAAGTATCAAATAAAATACATATCTATTATAATCTCTTTTTATTATTTTTTAACTACGACGGATGCAATTTAACACACTGTTTTGATGATAGCAACGTAGATAATGGCGGTGATAGAAGTCGGATGCAATTTTTGTTCTTATAAAAAAACAAACGAACGATAATATCTGTGTTAAAAAGGATGCATAACGCATTGTCGCAATAACAAATGCAATAAAATTGGCCATTACAAATTTGTATTTGTAGGGAGCTCGCATTTCATGAGACTGACCTCCGTATATTATATTTGTTTTAAAGTCATTACAGTTCACTAATATACGATACTAACATAATATCTTATCAATATGTACATTAATACTTATTATCTATAATTATATTAATACGTGAAGATAATTCTTTTTACCCCTTTTTAAGTTAAAAGAGATCCTCTACTTTGTATGGTGTATTGGTATCGAGCTACCGAGTAGTACAATGGTTAAACGTAGATAATTTTATACTAGTGTTTCAGATCAAGGAGATGAATGAGGAATATGAAATCTAAAACTTAAAATTTATAGGTATGTCAAGGATGTGCAGGAAGCTAAAACTATAAACAACGTTGGCTTAGTGGCACTGACTGCTACGCCATAGGTCGTGGGTTCGATTCCCAGCCGAGTCTGAGTGTTCTTTGTGTCCGTTGTTTGTATGTTTGTAAGGTCTTCCGCGACACAGGGGTCATTCCTAATGCGGGAGTTGTCTTTAAAAACAAAAATGTATGTGTAATTAATAATTTACAATTGTCCAGTATAGACGTTGACCTGTTGTGGCACGGAAAGTCTATGCAATGATAGTTCAAGTTATACTGGTCAATGCCATAAAACAAAGTCATTCATAGTTTAATAATGTAAGTGAATTATGGTCGAAATTCGACCACCAGACGATCTTTAATTAATATAATAAACCCAAGTTAGCCTATCCCTGAAGGGGTAAGCAGATTCGTATTACACACCCAATCTCCGCCATATAAAGAGTTTGGTTACACGTACTAGGAGGGTACTACAGAGAGTTTAAAAACAAAAAAGCTTCTTAAAAATTGGCTAGGCAATCTAACTCTTGTTCTTACAATGACGTCCACATTATAACCTACGTGCATCTTAATAACTCATAATTATCACTAAATAGTAAAAAGTATCACTACATTTACTATTGAAACCGAAATAAAGACCAACAATTATTCAATAAATAATAATAATTACCACAATCCATAACCCTATTTACAGTATAATATAAAATACTCCAAAAATAAAACAAAAAACAGAACCACAAAAGAACCTACAGAATTTGAAAAACGTTGTAAGAAAACATTCTGTCTCTCTTTTTTACAAAGCGTGTTTGTTTTGTCTCTTTCACTAAGGGTGGAGCTACACATTCACACGTACGTTATAATTACTACTTCATTCTTTTACCTGAATGATTGAAGTCCTGGTTTCGGTTCTTAAGATTTACAGTAATCGGTTCCTTGATTGTCTGAGAAACTTCAATTTGAGGTTGAAGTGAGTAATGATTAGCCGTAAGGATAATGATAGGTGTCGTTAGCAACTTTTATACTTACGTTTATATATAAATTACACGATTTCACTGTTTCACTTCCGCAATCTATCCGCAAATAAACCCGAAGCTCTATTAAGATTAATTTTCCAACATTCTCTCTTATACCATTATCTTCTCCCTTCCATCCAATCTCCAGTTCATATATTTATTCTCCCTTTTCCATCTCTCTTCTCAGTAAATTTATAATGCTGTCTATTATATTTCTTTAACTGCAAATGTGTGTGTATCTTTATTTAACTGCAACTCCTTGTGTGTAACACACACAACCCTTGTGTGTGAGTTACACACAAGGGTTGTGTTGGTTTGCAGTTAAAGAAAGGAAACAGTTTGGCTTAAGTTTTGTTGCGGGCACCAATTTTAATATTTTTAGAAGTCACCTCAAATCCACAATCCTGTCACTAAGCCCTGATTTTGTTCTGGTTCATTTGACGATCTTCAAATAATTGTTTTGCCCTTAACTTAACCTAAAAGTAGTTGTTTCGTCACTATATCGTGTTTTTTCTTATTTGTCTATATTTTCAGTATTGCCTGTTCTTTAATGATGATTTTTTTTAATTTCTTCATTCTTGTATGTTTTTTTGCCTTGTATATTAAGATCCCATTACATCAATTCAGTATATCAATATTTGGTTTACCTAAATTAGGTATAATATAACTGCGAATATAGACATCGAACATACAAATTCAAAATGAAATTAAACTCGCCTAAATTAGATTGTCGAAAACAAAAGAGAGTAATATCGAATCTCACCAGTCCTTGTTTAATTATAGGTTAAATATAACCGGCATTAAAGAGATTACTCGAAGTATTCAACTCGTCGCCTTATCTGTACGTTTATAAGTCTGTGGGTTGTTTCGAGATTGTTGCACAATAAATAAAGGATTATTATTTGCTCGTGTTTCTATTTTACTGAGGATTAAGAAAGTATAGACGGGATAAGCTACTGTTTATTTAATAAAGATTAGTTTTTATCATTTTTATTGACAGTAATCTTCTATGAATTACAAAATAACACCCATGGAAGTCGAAAGCAACAGTGCATTCGACTGCAACGTCACGCGGGTCCGAATACCGCTGAGTGCAAATATTTGTATGCATGAACATGTCTGGGTGTTATAATATAGGTATGGAATATGTTTCACAAAAAAAAAAACAGGACAAGTGCGAGTCTGACTCGCGTACCAAGGGTTCCGTAAGTAAACAAAATTGTATGTAAACAGTACGTCCATCTCGGGAATCAATTCTCGAAGCTTTTTGCCCGTCTTCTCTGAAAGATAACTTCACTTTGCGGTTGCGATGTACTACAAAGGTAAGTTTCCAACCGCAAAATATAAGTTTGTAATTTCAAAAATATTTTTTTATGTGATATGATAACAAATTAACGACTTTACGACTTTCAGATTTTTTCCTTTACCTGTGCTGTGAGATCTTGCTTCTTATTAAATTTCATGATTCTAGGTCAATGGGAAGAAGATAGGTTTTGATTTACCTGCGAAATATTTAAATTTGGTCTAAGGTCAAATCTAAGGCTTAAGTGGCCATATCTTTTGATTGCGTTGACGTTGACAAATTTTTTTTCACAGCTTCAAACGCAGACATATATTTGGTATAAATTTTAACTTGATACGTCAACGGGTTCCTGAGAAAGGGTCTTAACAGACAGACAGACAGAAGCACAACAAAGTGATCCTATAAAGGTTCCTTTTTTTTCTTTTGAGGATCGGAACCCTAATAACATCTGGTTATGTCCATCCGTGGTCCAGAATCCATAGCACAGATTACAAAAAAAATAAAAGATTGTAATATTATTATTAGATTAGATTAAGCTAAAATAGAGAGGGAAGAGTCACAAAGAGATATTAGTGATTTAGTTACGTGTCTGTCGATATTCTAAAAACCTGTCACAAACTCTCCACTAAAAATAAGTGGGCAGTAGGAACTGCAGCATTGCAATATAAATAGTCCTACAATTTCAAACTTTATACTACTATTTTAACCTTATTTATAGGATGCCAGATAAAAATCTAACTTTTAATTTAGGTCTGTAGGGTTTCCTTGCAAAACTCAACCTCAATGATTTATGAGGAACCACTAACAGCAGAAAACGTTAAAATTTTTAAAAACAAACAAAATATTTAGCTTTAATGTCTATGAGGATTTTTATATTTTATATTTGCAAGCATGTTTTAATAATTGTCACAATATTTGTATATAATATATCTCTAATGTAGACTAGTTTACCAGTCAATAGGTGACAAAAACCAATCAATATTCTATTGAAATTTTATCCTATTAAAATTTTCGATTAATATCCAACCTCATTTATAAATCCATCGAAATGTTGAACATTGTAAATTTGCAATTAACGTAGCCGCGCATCGCGAGAGTGTTAACGCAAGATAACCCGCCGTCTGCCGCAGCTCAAATGCACTATTCTTATAGCTAGGGCTGCCGTTTACTAAAAATAAATATTAAAATTAAAATTTAATTATAGTAACAGAATTGGACTTTAGACACTTTGTGACGTAAGCAGTGAAAATAATTATTTTCTGTATTTTTTACGAAATGTTTATCAATATATTTTTTGTTGTACTTTACAAAATATGCAAGCCACCTGACAACAGGCAACCACATCATGGAGTATGGAGGGGGCTTACCTCCCTCCAGACCAGAACCAGAGCACAAAACAAGGTTAACGGTCAGCCCGACCCGAGTGTTTGCCATTCTTAAAATCACAAGAATGTGTTGGTAGTTTAATCATGTCATTCAGTCATCAATGTTTTATCTTTTTCTCGATCTTTAAAAACAAGTTCCAATAAAAAAATTAATCACGATCTCATTACCCATTACAAACATCTATAAGATAACCGGGGGCCGGCCATCTCAATTAGTAAAATAAAAAAAAAATACCTATCCATTTGCGTATAACTTTTTCTTTACCACTGTAAAATACTTAGTGAAAAATACCGAAAAAAGTGAAACATGTATATTTGTGCATGACGGGATATATTTTTCCTTATTGGCTATGAAACCCTTAAAAAAATGCGGCAACAAAACATGTAAGTATTAAAATAATAAAAAGTACAAAGCAGGACTTTTTCCCATGAGGTGAGGTAAAGCCAAGATATAACAGAGATATTTAAAAATAAAACATTTAGATCTGTATCTCAGTACTACTTGACACTACACAATATGCCATATGTAAAGCGTGTCAACCCTGTTTTCTAACAACACTTGAGCCACCACGCGCCTCAATAACTGTTTCTTTGTGTCCACAGGATTTATTCACTATTGTCGCGAATTCAACGTTTTGTGCAATATTAAGACTAAATATTTATATTAAGATGTTAAGTCGATAATTCAAGAAGTTCTTTTAAATTAATAAAGGTAAATTTATTATGTTTGTAACAATAATTGTTAGCTTTTGAATATCGATCTCGCTCATGTAAACGTATTTTGTCCCATGTCATCATAATATTGCCTAACGATTGACTGATAGCTAGTAATAACTGTCTTTGACATTGAAGTTTACCTTTTGTACATTTTAATGTATGTTGGTATAACACTGTTGCTAACTTACTGCAATTTTTCAGTCTAGCAACATTTTGTCGCATGAGTACTTCTTTTATTACCAAGTGAAACCATTTAGTAAATAAAATGACAGCAAAATTTCCCCTTTCTGCACCAATTCCGTAAACAAAAACTGGTGACTACTAAAAAATCTAAGCAAGTTTAAATTTGAAATTTAATTAACCCCCAAATCGAAAATCCCTTCAACGATTAGGTAGAAAAGTGCTCAGATTGTTTTATATTAAAGCTAACAATACTCTCAATGGAGTCTTCTATTAAACAAAAAAAAACAAAATCAGTCCATCCATTTAAAAGTCATGATACCACAAACAGATACATACGTTACACTTATAACACCCCTCCTTTTTGAGTCGGAGGTTAAAATAAAGGTACCGTAATATCAAGATTTTGCGTAATCATAGTCATCTATACTCATATTATAAAATTGAATAGTTTATTCATTTATACGTTTGAACTTCATCAAAAAATGGCACACTATAGGCACAGCTAGTAAACATTATAAATCTGACAAGATTGTTTTGAAAACCTGTTTGTTTTTCTGATTACTAAAAAAAACCGGCCAAGTGCGAGTCGGACTCGCGCATTAAGGGTGCCGCACCATCGTTCAAGATTTAATACTATGTAGAGAAGGGGCTCCCCTTTAATTTTTTATTATATTATATATTGTTATAGCGGTAACAAAAATACACATTCTGCGAAAATTTTAACTGTCTACCTATTACGGATCATGAAATACACCCTGCTGACAGACAGACGGACGGACGGATAGCGTTTACGGCTTAGTAATAGGATCCCGTTGGTTACCCTTCGGATACGGAACCCTAAAAAGACTGGTATAGGAGCCGCAATATGGGTAGTGCTTTCAGAGTGGATATTCTATGCTAGTCAAATGTAAAGACCGTGGTTGGTCAACAATCAGTGTTGTCTTTCTGCTACCTATTTTTGTAATAGTAAAAATTATATTTTTGTTTTGCAATTCTTCTTTATGCAAACAACTTTATTCCGGTGATTTCTCTGTAATTCATATTAACTGAGATATGCGAGAAAATAGGGAGGCAAATAGGGTTGTCTTTCAAAATTTTCACATTTGTTTAATAAAAAATTAAGCCTATGTTTAATCAAGCCCATAGTGAAATCATCATTAGGTATGACTTTTCTTGTGAACAAATCTGTTCTTGTTCGTTGTGAACAAGCACATAGACTGTCTAGTACATATTCTTAGTTATTGTTTAAAAAAATCCGGGTACAACTCATCGGCACTAGTAAGTTTTTTTTTGGGTTCTGTTCCTCAAAAGGAAAAAAGGAACCCTTATAGGATCACTTCGTTGTCTGTCTAACTGTCTGTTTGTCAAGACCCTTTTTCACAGGCAAGTTGAACTTAACATCAAATACTATGTCTGCGGTCCCTTGAAGCCGAAAAAGAATCAAGCTTCTAAGTTAACACAATCAAAGGATACGGCCATTTAAGCCTTATATTTAAACTAATTTTACAACTTCGCTGGTTAATCAAAATCTCTAGGATACTTTCCATTGACCACCTAGAATCATGAAAAAAAGCGAAAAGCAAGGACCAAGAAAAATCTGAAAGTCGTTTAATACCACACATTTTACGGTACGAAAATTGACTGTGATCTGTATCGATCTACCGGGAAGTGTTTTTACATCGGCAAAACTAAGTTTTCGAGAATCGATCTCCGAGATTGGACATAGTATCTACATATATACAAGTACAAGTAGGCTAAGGCACATTAGATTAGATGACAATAAACTAATCTGTGACAATAGCATCTTATGTCTGTGGTAGAAGACTTGTCTACTGTGAATTATGGTGCAACACGATTGCTTTAGGAGGTGCATATTTTATAGGGTTTTGTACGCATACAGTTCAAAGTTGTAGTCACTAACACTAACATTCTTCAGGAATTTAAGAAACAAGTATTTACTTGGTTACAGAAGAAAGTCTAGCAACATGTTAATACTCCATAAAGCCTGTTTCTCAAACTGCTGCCCATTCCCATTACATTAAAACCTAAACATCCGACTGGACGCAGATATTATCACAACACATAAAAGAGAATTTTCCAAGATTAAATATTGCATATTTTAAATGATAAATATTAACTTTAAAGCTATATGATTATGCTGCGCATCGATTAGGACTGTGTGGTCTCAGTGCCGGCGGGGAAATAGCTACTACCTATTTTCATATAAAACGGCCACGAGCAAGGCTCAATCTTCTTGTTTTTTATTTTGAAATTCATTTGTATTGATTGTTCTACGTCTTCCTTACAAATAATGAAACTGAAAACGTTAAGAAAACTATTTGGAACATTTAATGTAACATCCATCTTTTGAAACTACCTAAATCTAGATGAATTTACTCAAAAACTCAAATAATTAAGATAAGCATACAAACTTACATGCGGCATGCATTTTCCGTTCAAAGTTCTTCATGTGTGGTTTGTTACCGTTTGTATAATTCTTTGAAACCTCAAATAGTAAGAGGAATTGCTAAGAAGTCATAAGTTTCCTTGTTTTTTATTCCATTCCATTCATTATTTACAGTTAAATAAAGGTCAAAACCGATTCGATACTGATATCGCCATACATACTCATACGAATGAATGAAAACACTATACAATGATTCTTAACGCAAAAAAATATTACTGTTAATCCTTAATTGACTCAGTTGTTTTACAGGTCCCGTTTTGTTTTTAATAACCATTAACATGTTCGTTGTAATAATTAAAAATGAATTTACACTATCCGGTTTGATTGCAGCAGCAACTTTAACACAAATAATATGTTAATATTTTCTTAAATAATAAGGTTGAACGACATACTTGTTATTTTATTGAAGCGATGACATGTTCTATGACGAATGGAAAGTTTGATCCGTTTGTTAGGTTTTTGAAAAGACGTTGAACACAATAGATTTTTTCTACTCGAATTGGAATCACTCGCCAGACATAGGGATGTCGGACGACGAAGAAGATGAACCTCGCACAACCAATCTGTGGAACACATTGTCGCCTGCGGTATTTCCGTATCGACCTTCAAACCTTCAAGAAAAGAGCGTACTCCCACTTTAAAGACCGGCAACGCACTTGTGACTCTTGGCTTGTCCATGGGCGAAGGTAGTCACTTACCATCAGGTGACTCGTGTGCTCGTTTGCCCTTATGCCATAAAAAAATTAACTAGAGTGTGTGTGAGCATAGTTCTTTAAGTATTGAGTAGGGTCATCAGAGAACAATTTAAGATTGGCAATTCACTTGTGCTCCCAATGTTTATTAATTTCGATTACGTAATAATCTTAGTTCTCATAATTGAAAAAATAAATAAAGCAGCATTAGTAAAAGAACCTTCTTTAGATGATAAAGTTAATTATAAGACAAAATTTACAAACTAATTAAAAACGAATAAAAAAAACATACAAAGCTGAAATGTCTTTGCTATCGGCGAATAAACAATCACATTTTACCATAATCGCAAATAAAACGAAAAAATATTTACCGATTATAATGATCGCCGTGACCCACCCCACAACTACAACAATGTGGACACAGTAGCTACAGAAAAAAATACAGACATACCATAGACCGGCAATGATCACACGACTATCGGCTTGTCTAAAACCCCTTTTAGAAAACAGGTTGTTGTATCGTAAAGCCTCAATTTAAGTATCAGGACGGGTCACTTAGGGCTTGATGCACATATTTGCTTAATGTGACGGTGTATGCGAACATAGAGTTCGACTATCGATAAGATGAATATCGATTAATTTAGCATTCATGTTATGTTTGTTCGATACTTATTTTAAGTATATTTAACGATGATACGGAATGTAGTTTGTGACAAAAAAAAACTTTTTTTTTATTACGTACTGCATTAAGTACTTTTTTTTCTAGGAGGATAGAGCCAACTTCTTAATCTATTGTAACACTAGCTACCCGGCCATGCTTAAAAACAATCTCGCAAGTTGGACCAAAACTACACACATTGTGCAGAATTTCATTAAAATCGGAACATTAGTTTAGGAGTTCACTGTGACACGAAATGTTTTTACTTATTGATTGATTCGATAGCTGGTTCAAGGTTGTATGAAATAACAAACGTATGGAATTTGTCACTATTGTAGTATAAATTATGTGATACATCAATTAATGTGTCGCGCACACGACCCGAGAGGACAAGTGTGAAAAAAGATAGATCGAATGGGCGACCGGTGAATGGGGAGGAGCGCCCCCGCGCCCCGCATTGATGGTGAAGCGAAGCCGCAACCCTTATTTATACTAATATAATAAAATTGAAGATTTTGTTTTTTATTTTTTGTTATACTTATCCGATTCGAATTATTCTTTGTGTATTGGATAGAGTAAGTATTCATTGAGGAAGGTTATAGGCAATGGAACATCACGCTACGGCTCTTAGGAGCAGAGCAGTGACCAATAATATATAATTGCACTAATAAATTATAAATCTGTGGGTGGATAGGATTGACATATTTTGTTTCCCTCAACTTGCAAAAGGGCCGCCCGCGCAGGTGAAATCCTTCTTACAAGGATTCTCCATTCTTGTCTATAGCTAACTTTATTTTGCTATCAGCATTCTTATTATCATCTATTTATAATAACTTTTTACAGGGAAAATATGTAGACTGCTAAAATCATTACCCTTCCTTTTGGCTTTGCCGTAGTCAGGTAATAAGTTTTCAAAGAATTTTTCATACCCGATTTAATATCCTTACTAATATTATGAATGCGAAAATGAGATGTTTATTTGTTCTGCCAGGGTTACAGAAAAAAAAACCAGCAGATGGAAAAATAACTTTTACGCGAGCGAAGCCGCAAGCAAAAGCTAGTAATACATAAGCCCATCATAATCATGTATCATTGATTTCCATCAGCTATGTAAGTAACTTCGGTAGTATTGAAGCATTTTGATTGGCGGACTCACTCCTCGCCTATTGATTTAAGAGTAGTTATAGAAGAAACGAACAGGTCTAACACAGGCTGCTGTCTCAGAAATCAAGAATATAGGTTGTGATAAAGCAAACCTATGCAACAAACCACCGTAACAAAGCTGATGCGGTCTAACACAGACCACCATCCAGATAATCCTCAATCACGCTTTAAACATTCCCCTGACGCACACTTAAATATTTTACAATCGTCTTTCTACAATCAGATAGGTATAAAACAGTAAAATGTCTTGCATAAAATATTAAAACTTCACTAAAATTCAAGCGCTGGAATGATTCTGAGCAGCACTGGTATTTATAAGCAATTAAAAAACATGCCTACCTGATAAGTACCGCATTAAACCCTGTAAAGACCACCTGAGTTCTTTGTGATATGGTTGTGATGAAGGTTATGATTTTGAACGTATATTTAAATAGTTATTTAATACAGGTATGAACAAATACAATAAAATCACATTTAATGTGTTTTTTTCGCAATTATCCCTATGTCATCGGTAAAAATCGACAAATAAGAATCTTATAAAATTCGACCTTTAAAAAGTGACACTGTAAATGAAATAACGACGAATCACTCAAACGTGATGCGATTAGCCACAACACATATTTTTATATCATAGATCTTTTTATTTATTTATGTTTTCCTTGTAAAAATATAATCAAAATATCCGACTTTTTCCGTTGATTTTCCAAAAAAATGCAATCAATATTAGACTTAATTAATATAAAGCATAAGTTGTTATTTGTTGAAATAAGATGTTAAAGGGAGTCTCCTATTTATGCTTAATCTGTAAGTATGTATATGTTGGTTTTTAAAGTAGATTTTAATATTTAAATTCAATATTTGGATGACATATTCTGTAAGCATATAAATTCTAAGTTTCGTGGTACAGGAGCACTAAGGGACAAATATTTAAGACGATCTCAGCAAAAGTGTTGACATTATAATGAGAACACAAAACATGGACACGAAAGCAAAGAGAAAAACGGTCTAACCGTTCGAAAGAATTTCAGCCCATTCAAATTAATATTCATGTTTATAAAGGTATGCACTGTATACCTCTGAATATGCATTTGAAATATGCAAATATTTAATCGCAAATTTATAAAATCGGCCATTAAACGAACGGCGAACGAACAAACTTATGAGCATGCTTTGAAGAAGCCCTGTAATATAATTTGACTGTAATGTAATGAGTACTTTTTAACAATTTTAAAAACATAATTTATATTATACTACTCCATTACTGCATATGTTACCAATTTGCTGAAGCGATAATGAAATGCATTAAGCATTGTATTAATTTATACTTTAACTATGTGCAAGACAATACTACTAAAACGAATATGTAATACTGTATTATTGTATGAACATTTACAACCAGCTGTAGCTCGTTGTAATTTAATCAATTATTTTTAAGATATATTCGTAATTACTCTACTCTTACCAATATCTGTCAATAATTATTTATAACAATTTACCTCAAGCAACTTTTTGTTTTTGTGTGGAAACCCCCACGGGTAATCGCCTCACCGGAGCTAACGGTGCAGTGTATGTCGGAATCGACCCGACTAAAACCACACGGTTGCAGGGGAGCCAGGTATATCGTAAGAAGGAAGCCTCCGGGAACCACATGAAGTGCCCCAGGATTTTTCTTCATAACAAATTTACAATTTTAAACCTTTGAATTGTAGATGACTCTTGGTAGAGGAGGCGTATGGGCATACTAACTACGCTGACTTAGCCGCCTGCAGGTGGCCGTTCAACGTGTATAGGCAGGTACATTTTTGCACCGCTCCGCTAAGTGAGTCGGGCTACTTACAATGACGCTCCATTCCCATGAATGTACTTAGGCCTAGTAAAGTTGTTATTAAGCAATACTCCATTTCAAGTGTAATCTTAATACTGCTGCTAAAGCAATTAACGTTTTTTACGTAGAATGCCCGCTCTTCCGCACTAAAAGCACTGATAAAAACTCTAATACAAATGTTAACTTAATGGTTGAAAACAGGCATTAGAAGTGTACAACGGTTATAATTTTGTTAATAAAACATTATCTAAAATAGTCTACTAATTACTTGATTTACTTAGGTCATGTCAAATGAAATAGTATAGTAACACAAACAAACACAGGTATACAATAGTTGCTAAAAACAAATTACTTAACCTGTTTTTAGACAACTGAAATTGGTCAACTTACGAAACTTATGTCATACAACGAAACGTCAGGCAAATCAAAGGTATGTAATATCTTTTAAATGCGTGATCGCGTTAATAGGATGGATGACTGTCAAGTCAAATCCATATCTTTTTAGTAAACTTGAAAGCGGTAGCTTCCGTACATTTTTGTATGAAATACTAAGGCGTGACGTTATACCTCAGTATTGTCAAATCATTTACTTTTAATGTTAATTTAACAATTATAACCTTAACGAAAAACGTTAAAATAAAACTGGACGACAATTTTCACAGTATTTTCAGTTATTTTATTGCGACACTTGGCGAAATAAGTTATTTTGAGCATAGGCGTCTACCTAATTCCCGTTAACATAATTATATTAGCACATGCTTTATTCATATTCCGTTCCACATACTATTGGCTATTGCTGTCAACCGGGCTCTTTGGGAATTAAAGACCATTGGGAATATATTGAAAATATAAGGTAGATAAGAATGGAAGGAAACGAAAGTAAAAAACGAACGAAGGAATATGACTGGCCTGTTGGTCTAGTGGTTAGTGACCCTGACTGCTGAGCCAGAGGTCGTGGGTTCCCACCCACGACAAATTATTGTGTGATGAGCATGATTATTTATTCTGTGTATGGTTGTAAATTATCTATAATATGTATGTATTTAGAAATATATAAGTATGTTTATCAGCAGTCTGGTTACCATAGTACAGGCTTTGCCTAGTTTGGGATCAGACGGCCGTGTGTGAGATGTGTGGAGTTATTATTATTATAATATTGCTTAGATGAATGGATTTGGGAGTGTAAGAATTAGCTCGAGTTCATCACATACCTGTAACTCGAACTGATTCATGTCGGTTAGCGCGAGTCCTCTAGCTGTGTTTGAAATTTATCTAAAGTAATAATTGCTTATTTATTATTATGCATGTTTGTGTTTATATGTCATTGTATAGACTTACTTACCATGATAGGTAATCAGGTATACTGGACGCATGTAATTTCATCAAGCCGTTATCACGTACCTACTTTAAAATTAATAGGACATATTGTTTAAAAATTTTAGCTTTCTGCACTTCTTGTATATATAAATAAACTGTAAATATTCCAAAATACGCGTTACTATGGCGAAACTTTCTTAAAAAGTGGTACAAAGATTTATCTTCACGTATTAATATAATGATTAATAAATCATGGTTAAGTTTTAGGTACTTAGGCATACATAACAGGACACATGCATTTTGTTTTGAGAATCTTGATAAAGTCAAACAGAAGAAGAAATATCAAGTCATCATCTGTTCGTTGATTTTCCAATCTCTGTAGGCTTATTTGGTACCTCGCACATTTAGATATTATCCAATAAATTTCTTATTTTAATATCTTCGGATGTCTGTAATTATATTATCATGAATAACAACATTTAAGCGGCAGTCATGTACTAATGTTTATCATATTATGTTTCTTACCAATTACAATCTAGATATATTATGTTGATTATTAATTTGTTCGATACAATCGACAAGAGATACTTAACCGTGCGGTGTAATTTATAAGCATTACCGACCTCAAGAATATAATACTTGTTGAATCGTTTTGCTGCTTTATGATAATAAGTTTCTTTCGATCCTTTCACTCTGATATGTTGAACAAACGGATATGCATATTAATTAAAAATGATTTTCTTCACATGCTACTAAATTGGCTATGAATGAATCTTTTTACCACCTTGAGGTCTAAAGCTAATCTATACAAATAATAAAAATCTTTTTGAAATGACTACATTTGAACAAAATTTCAGTTTATGCAGTTGAAACATGATATCCAATCGATTTTAACGCAGTTAACTATTTAAAAACTGCACCTGAGTGCAGCTCTAAGGTATGGTACTATGGTAACTGCTGATAAACATACTTATATATGTATTTCTAAATACATATTATAGTTAAATTACACCCAGATACAGAACAAATGATCATGGTAGGGCGGTCATTTTTTTTTATTTCACCGTATTTATTCTATACTAATATTATAAAGCTGAAGAGTTTGTTTGCTTGAACACGTTAATCTCAGGAATTACTCGAAAAATTATTGTAGTGTTGAATAGTCAATTTATTGAGGAAGGCTATAGGCTATATAACATCATGGTACGACTAATAGGAGTGGAGCAGTGATCATAAACGCAAGTGAAACTGTGGGGACAGCTAGTAATATATTTTTTTACAATGTTTTTAAACTGCTCAGCATCAGCACATGGTAGTTTTCAATTAGTTGAATTAAAATTGCCATTACAAGTACAAGTACAATCACTAGACAGACTAACAGATAGTCAGCAAGCAGTTAACTTACAAATTTATCATAAGATTTCCTTAACACTAAGAGTTGGGATGGCTAAATCCTTGAAAAAACTCCTAAACTATTCGTATATATACTATTCGTTAATTACATTGGTTGTTCCATTCATTCAGTCCTTAATTTTTGTTGGAATGCATGTGAACTAGCACGAAAAAAATTAAAATATAGTCAGACAGACCTTCTTCTTTTCGACCTCTGCTTATTTGAAACAGCATCCCGACCATACATCTAATCATGAAAGCTTAACAAACGTATTGTTTATCAAACTAAGATATCTTTAAAGCACCAACTTGATGCTACCGTCCCTCCACAAGCTATAAACCGTATCTTTATTACCTCTCCCGACACTTTAAGTGATGAAATTGTCTATTCTTACCCACGACCACCCAGAACTAGTTAAAAAAAAGTTTAATGAACACTCTCCGCGACCAGCTCGCATTTACACCACTCACCGAAGCTGGCTAAATTAAGTATTTAAATTCACGAGGCGGTTGCTAATAGAGGTGCAAGTAAATTGTGGACCCCGATGTTATCATTTTAATCACTTCTTTGGTAGCTTCAAAAACGATACTTTACATGATGAAGAAAGAATTCTTGGACATTAAGACATGGGTCGAGAACATTATTCAACTTTGTAAAGTGTTAATGGGTTTTAGGACATTTTTTTTTTTGGTTGTTTATTAGCAATAAATATTTGGAAACTATTTTTTGACTCTTGGAAGCTTCACACTTAAAGTGATGTTATATTTCATGGATATATTTTTATAATTTATAATCAGTTCAATTGTAATTTAAGCATTTATGTTAGTAATAATATTCTAGATCTAAAACACCAACTTTTTATTTTTATAGTTACTTAAAATTTCCTAACAAAGTGAAACGGAGTTTTATAAATATTTAACATTTTTAAATACTCTTATCCCTACCTGTTTTTATCGGGTCGTTCGTCATCTCGTTCCAAAACAAACTCGGTCAATTGGGACGAGTTGACGAATTTCAAAATTAATATTATTTTCATTCGTCATCTTGTCCATTTCTTCATTTTCTTCAGGTTTAATAGGAACTAAAGATAAAGGACTATTAGAAAGAAAAGTGAATGTGATTTTTTTTTATTTAAAAGAATATAATTTAATTGTAACACTATCAAATTTGAAAAAGTGTCAGTTTTTGCTACTGTATATATAAAGCATAGATTTAAGGCACAGAATATTTTTTATTTATATTATATTATTGTAGATTATCTTAATTCTTGTCCTTTATTTTAATACCTTGCAGTCTTCTTCTTGTCCGTACTAAATCAACAAAAATTTTAAAGAATTTCATAAATGGGACGAGATGGCGAATGAAAAAAAAGTAAATTTAAAATTCGTCAACTCGTCCCAATGGGCTGAGTTTGTTTTGGGACGAGATGACAAACGACTCTTTATATCAACGGTAAATTATGTTTACTCCTAATATTACAAGAAATTTACAAGATGTCAGCAACCACTTATCATCAGACAAAACACACTCGTACACTTGAATATTATACTTTAATATTTAAAGAGTTATTGCTCCGACTACATGATCATAGTTTATTTTGGAGATTACGATCGTTTTTTTTTTTATTATTTGAATTTGTTTTTATTTACACTCGATTCAGATCCCATTTATGTAAGTAAACAACTAGCTGTGTCCATTTTCTAGACAATAAGTAAAAATACACCATTTGTAAAACCAATTAATCAAAACCTTATGTGATGTTCATACGCGTAATTAAATATCATTGACCTCCAATAACTTCATGAACAAGATAAACATCAAGACTGACGAAGGATAAAAAAAGAATACCTTTTAATTAGGGATCAAACTTAAAGACCGAAGTACCAAAAAATATGCACATCATTTCCTTATAAACGCTATGACATATAATGAAAAATAAAATTTATAGGCGGCAAAAAACATAACAGGTTAAGTGGGCAGCCAAAGACCATAAAAATAATAAAAACTAATAACGGATCGTCAGAATAAATAATACATTTCAAGGAACACAATCAAAACACATAAATCGTATAAAATTATTATCAACAAAAAAGATATCGGGCCCAACTGTTGACAAGCTCTGACATCATTTAAAATTAATGGCCGTCGTAAGTTACTCGGCTACCAGAGTCAAGGGGTGGTCTACCTTTTACACATTTACAAAAAAAAAACAGGTTTTATATGTTCTGAATCTAAATAAAAACATTAATTGTCAACACTTTATTCTATACATACATTATGATACATAGTAAATGACGAAGTTTGAATGGTGAAATAAAATGGTTCAGAATTATCAAATACTTATTCTACTCAAATTTAATAAATGATTAAAAAAGTTAATTAGTTAGCACACCAACAAAACTCAAGCACAAATGGTTGAACATGGCAATACTTTCGGCTTTTGGGGACACTACAATACTCCTAAACCTTTTAGTTTTTTTAAAGTTACTTGTTTTTACATTTGTATGCGTAAATAATTAATTTATAATTAGATTAATTTCCCTAATTTGCAAAACTGTAACATAATAATAATAAATGTAAATTATATTAAACATTATCAACTATTTTGCCTTCATTCGACTTGTATTAGCATCATTGAAGAAAAAATTACATTTACAATTAATGTAATTTACAATAATGAATTTCGTTACTGTATTTTTTTTTCAAAAACAAAAATAAATCTACCGCCTTCCACCTATTACTATACTAAGTACTACCTTTTAGTTCCTACTTTTTTTGTTAAAGTGACAGCGGAATGTATGTTTCAAACTTCCAAGTTTGGTGACAGCTTGCTTAAACACTTTAATATTTTAACAAAAGTATTTCATCAAAATCTTCAAATTTATTTTCTCTTGCAACACTATAGTAGTCACATACACGTTGCTGTTATAGGTTTTTCAGGGGTCAGCAACATTTAATTACTACTACATATACTAGGTACTTATAGTTTTTACTAAAAACATTTCATTGATTTTTGTAGACGACCATACAGTTTCTAGAGATAATTTTTCAACAACAGAAGTTTACAACCAAAGTGTCTTTGACTGTGTCAAAGAAGATATGGTTAGATAGGGAGTAAGCAGTGAAATGACGAATGATATAAAGGAAGAATAAAACATACTGCGCCGACACCACACAAAATTGTGACAAGCGTAGGCAGATGATGAACTTTATAACCGCGTAGTACCGTCTGGTTTTCTCTGTAATAGAAGTTTTAGAAAAGTCTTAAACGTATCTGAATTTTACCGAATGTGCTTCGAAAACCATGAGAAAGAAGCATTTATCTTATATGAAATTTTGAGACCTGGAAATAACCAATAACAGTTTAATTACATATACCAATTCCATTCTAATAAATAAATCTTAAAAATGGTGCCTAAAGGCAAATGAGTAAATAAAAAGATTTGTCACACAATTAACATACCAAACTGTGTGAAATAATATGTCCGTGATTCATCTAAGGAATGTTATAAGAGCTTTATTACATAGTAGCTACCTGAAGACAGATCCTCGTAAAATATTTTTTAATCTTACATTTAATTAACCAATGTATAATTTATTCCAACTTCAATAATGTAGAAAAAATATATAGTTATACTATTAATTATACGTAATTTATTTTTAAGGTTTCCAGGTTATTTCCTTGCTGGGTTCGCATCCAGGACAAATAATTGTGTGATGAGCATGATCATTTGTTCTGTGTCTGGGTATAATTTGTCTGTAATATGTACGTATTAAGAAAAATATAAGTATGATGCCGATAAATCAACAGTCTGGTTACCATAGTACAGGCTCTGTCTAGTTTGGGAACAGACGGCCGTGTGTGAGAAGTGTCGAGCTATTATTGTAGTTATTGATGACTGCGCTACCACTACGGGGACTACACGGATGTTGGAACACTATTCCCATATATCCGTAAATTTTTATTTCTCAAGTTTTTTGTCTAAATCGGCTATTTATCCTCTTTAAGTAACAATTTCAAATAAAATATGTACCTATAACTTTCTGTAATACGTAACTAAAGAATATACCAAGAAAAGGATATAAAAACTGATTTGTATGTGGAACTCTGACTTTCTATCACCTTTTCACAATCCCGAAATCCCGTTATTAAATTTAAACAATCCGGAAATCCCAGGGTTAGAAGAAAAGTGCCCGTTTCGAATTCTCTATCGCCGACTTAACCTAAACTCAGAGCCATAATTTCCATGCCCATAATCTGTGGTTTTCCAACAAGTTGGCGGTCGCGGTCAGTAATAATAGGCCGAACATATAAACAATATCATGTTTTGTTAGTATTATATGTTCAATTGATTTATGGAAGACCACACCGCAACTGAACTTTCCTAACAGTTTGAATAATGTAATTGTGTTTAGCTAATAACATTGTGTTGTTACGATTTCTATTTAATTACATTTTCTATTAAATTAAAATATTACTTTTAATGGAAGTAAGGTAGAACAGATTTCTCTTCGAATTGGATAAGCCTAATATACAGAAGACCACAGTCAAACAGCAGTATTTCGTTAATTCATATTTCGGTTTATATGGATGTAAGGATTATAATGAAGGATGATATCATTTTAGGAAATCTGGCATGACTCGAATTAGTGCAACGCGGTTGGCCGCACACCATGACTAGGGTAATTTAGCGAGATGGGCGTCATTAGCATTGATTTGTGGCCTGTCTAGCAGAAGGAAAACTCTAAAATTAAACGCGGCCCTGTGTTTCATTAGGCATAAGTAGGCTTCAAGCTGAAACAATTGGCGCATAATCCCAAACACGGACGTCAAGGTAAGGATATGCAAAGGACTTAGTGGCATCATGGTGTACTTAATATGATATTGCGAACGTACATACTACCTCAGTAAGAAACTTAATTGTAAAAAAAAAAAAAATTAAATGCACCATAGGCTTTGAATTCAATGAAACGCATATGTTTTAATTTTTGTATTATTTACAATTTTAATTTACTCAGGATAATCTCGCAACACATAAAATTTATTAAATTCAAAGCTTATTTTCTTCTTGTCGGTGAATTTTTTTTTTTTCAATGTACTTTAAGTAGAAGAATTATGATAACAAACAATTAAACCGACGAAAAGAACTAAAAAGAAAAAAATAAATAAACCTTTTAAGTCTTAAGTATTGAGCTTATTTACATAAACTATCAAATTTCATATAAACTTATTTTGAGTCGGTGCCAAATAATAATAGATGATGTCGCGGTCAACAGCTAGTATCCCATATGTATTTTTTTTTTATGGAATAGGGAGCAAACGAGCAGATGGGTCACCTGATGGTAACTGACTACCGCTGCCCACCTGCAACTCAAGAGTCACAAATGCGTTGACGGCCTTAATGGTGGGAGTAGGGTAAGGATGGAAGAGGGGTAGAGGGGGGTAGGGAAGGGTTAGGGCCTCCGCTAACCTCACTCACTCGGCGAAACAACGAAGTATTGCTTTACGTTTCACTGCCGGTTTTCTGTGAGGCCGTGGTATCATTCCGGCCGAGCCGGCCCATACGTGCTGAAGCATGGCTCTCCCACTTTGAAAGTATTCAACATTCAATTTGTTTCTACTATAGTGATCTCACGTAATAGTAGCACAGCCTCTAATTCTTCACTTTTCGTTAATCTTACATTAATAAATGTGTATAGATGAGAGAAAAGCCGTCAAGTTACTTAACTTATCTAAGAGTTAAGATGACGCAAAATCTTCAATTGCTGGCTGTAAGACAAGTATCCTTTCACTACTCGTTAGCACTTACAAGCAAATGCAACACCTATTGGACTAAATCAAACTTGAAGTTAAGTGTTTTGTGACAATGGAATAATGTGTTATTATAAATCATTTATTACTTCTCAACTGATATTATTTTTTTTAATATTAATGAACACATAGACATAGTTACCTTAACTGCTTCCGTGTGGAGTATTATGGATTCGATTCGCATAGATACAGAATATTTGTGTGATATCAAAAAATAATAATTGTAGTAAATATTACACATCGCTGGCACGCACACATATATATACACACATATACACACACACACATATACACACACACATACACACACACACACACACACACACACACACACACACACACACACACACACACACACACACACACACACTAAAATATGTTGAGAACCTTTTTATATTAACTTATTGTATTTTAAATACATATTGTTGTGACATGTCCCTCAAACTCAAGCTGTATACCACTGTAACACTAAGAAGAGAGCCTGGAGATTTGTCACCCAGGTTTCGAACCTACTACAAACTCCAGCTCTCACCAAGGTGTTATTTATTGTACCATTTAGTCGTGAATCAATGTACCTAACCTTATTAAGAGAAATAAATAATTTTATATTATATAGTACAGCGACTCTTGTTAAGACACAATAAAGTCGCAATTTAGGTCACACAGCGCTAATTGATTATCTAGTTATATTCACCTAGAAGTTGCCTCTCTTTCTATCCCGTAACTTTTATCCCGGAACTCTATAACGAATGATTTGCGCAATGTGAGCAGTTTGGTCCAAGTTAAAAGGTAGGATAGTTTTGATTTTAATTTTTTTTTAAATTACCTAGCTACAGCAACGCGTAACTAGTAAATATATAAAACTAGCAGCAACCCGTGGTTTTATCCTCTTAAGTCCCGATCCCGTGACAATATCGGGATAAAAAGTAGCCTATGCGTTAATCCAGGTGTCCAGCTATCTACATACCAAGTTTCATCGCAATCGGTTCAGCGGGTTTTGCGTGAAAGAGTAATCCATCCATCCAAACTTTTACATTTGTAATATTAGTGGAATTAGTGGGATGTACATAAATAAAATAATTAAAACAAATAAGAAATACTATAGGTTTCCATGATTTACACTACTAAGGTAAGTTTGAGTTTTTATTTTTTTATTTGCCCTCCCACTTCCTCCCCGGATCGTCAAAATCTAATTTCGGCCAGCCCCTCCCCCCCCCCCGAGCTAAATTACCTCCCCCCCCTGGTATAAAAGCTTAATACGCCCATGAGAACACCCTTTGCAAAACTTGTTGGAAACAATTATCATCGTAAAACCTTATAATAATGTTATCAGAACCAAAAACTAATATGTTTATGTGGAACAATAATTATCACTATTTCATTCCGATTCTTAGTTCTAAGAATAATATGTCGTGTGAATGAGAACCGGCCAGTATAAGGCGTTGAATGTGCCGCGTTCGCTCTGCACCGGTGGGTTTCCATGGAATTTAAGTTCAAAGGAAATCTAACATTTAAATAGTTACCAACAGTAATATGTCTTTCCAGACAGGCATAATCAACGATAAATTACAAAACAATATCTTGGTCTGAGAATAAACAACTATTTAACATGACGTGATCATCTTATCAATCAATCTATCTATCTAGATTACATTAAAAATAAGCTTTCGTCACCAATTGGTTCATTCCACAATTTGGGTAGACAACCTCGACAAATGCGCTATATGATATATATTTTTTTAGTCAAATCCCATTTGTTATCTATACTAATCTTTTAAAGCTGACGAGTTTGTTTGTTTGGTTGAACGCACTAATCTCAGGAACTACTGGTTCGAATTGAAAAATTAAGGTGGTTTAAGTATATCATTTGTTAAGGTTTGGTGTAAATTGGTTGAAATATGATGATGATTGTTGAAGATGTCTCTGCTACCCGTGCGAAAACGGGGCGGGTTGCGAGTTAAATATGAAAAAGCATTTTCCAATACCCTTACCTAACATCTACCAAAAGATCTATGATGAAACCAATGTAATGACTATAAACCAAATATATATTTATAACACCAAACACATGTATTACTATTATAAAAAAATATCTCTAGCAACATCCATACAAATTTATCTTTTATAAAGAAATCGCAAATTACTAAACGCAACATCCGCCGTCCTATAGTCTACTTGTTCTTCCAAAGATAAGAACCAATTATGGTAAAAACATTATCTAATTTGAAGGAGTGCAACTTTACAATAAACTACCCTCTAAAATAAAAAATGTGTATTCATTGAACGTATTTAGCCAAACTAGCACAGCACATTTTACAAACGGTCACCTGAAAGAAAATGCGTTAAGTGTAAACTGGAATTATTATTGCATTGTATAGCATCTACTCTGAGTACCTTAGTTATCTAATGTTCTCATGTAAGCGACTTTGTCTTTATGAGAATAAAATCTTTAAACATTTATGAGGAAAAATAGTTAAATATTTGTACTAAGCTGTTCTGAACGAGTAATACCTAGAATTCTGGCAATTCTAAATGCATAAACATCAAATATAAAAATAGCATGTTGTAACGCTTACACTGCACGTTAATATACATTTTAATACATTCTGAGCCTTCTATTTATATCAGTGTTATTGATGAGCAGATAATGCATTTAATCATCATCAACAACATTATAACTTTCAACATTTAGAAGCTGTGAACTACGACAACAGTTAGAGTTGTGACACACTGGTACGTAACAGTTCGGTGCCCGACCTTTATTTTAACAACAAGCTGACCCGCGCAACTTCTTCTGTGTTTGTAAATTTTTCCCGCCTTTACAACATTTTTTATAGATGCTCCGCTCCTATTGGTCGTAACGTGATGTTATATGGCATATCCGAAAGTAAAATAATTTTTCAATTTGAATCAGGAGCCCTGAAATTAGGGCGTTCAACCAAACAAACAAAGACTCTTTATAATTTTAGTATAGATTCAATTTTTTTTTTTTTATCGTGTGTAAACCCCCACGGGTCATCACTTCATTGGGGCTGCCAGTGAAGTGGTATGTCGGAATCGAACCGACTAAAACCACACGGTGTTCCGCCATAAATGAGTCTATTGCCAGGGACTCGGGTATACCCTAGGTAGGAAGTGCCCGAACCCCGGCAGACCTTGGCCGCCTCTTAAACAAAAAGCAGCCAGGCCCTTGCATGCGGAGGGCTTTGCCCCCCTTCCGGTTTAGAGAGGCGCGCGCGGAACACGGCGAGCCACCGTCTCAGGCCTGCTTCTGCTAGAGTAACGGGCAGCCTCACCCGTTACCCCCAGGCCAGCGCTCATGGAGGCAAGAGATCATTCTGCGCTCTCCGGCGCCTGGTGCCTCTCCTTCGAGACAGGAGAGCACTAGCCCTCTCCCGTTCCCTTTCCGCCGCCTCTTTAGCGGATATCACTTCCTCACAAAAAGAGGCATCGGATTCCCACGCACTCTCACTTTGGACCATGGACAGAACCATGGTCTCCAGTGAGAGGCTTCCCACTCCAATAGCCGCCGCGAGGTCACGGCGTTGTTGCGTCCACGCAGAGCACTCCACTAAAGTGTGGAGTGCAGTATCCTCGCGACAGCCTCCGCAGTGATTGGCACGCAGACGTTGGCTCCCGGCCTATGCGACACAGGTACTTTCCGAAACAGCCGTGGCCGGTCAGCATCTGTTTCAGCCGGTAGGAGAGGCTGCCGTGTTGCCTCTTGAGCCAATCCTCCATGATGGGTCTTAACTCCACAATTGTGGCGTGCCCAGCGCTCGGTCGCCCAAGTCGCTCTTCCCACTCTGCCATCAGGACCTGACGGAGCCGAGACCGTTGCACCTCAATTTCCTGAGGTGTGGGTCCCTGGTCCTGCTCCATGCGCCATTGATATAACGACGCAAAGGTCTTCGTCTCAAGGTCCCATGGTGAGATTCAATCTTTAACAAAAATCGAGAATTCCATTATATCATTTGATCGTCGCTGCTTTTTAACGTTTCATGACCTTTCGATTAAGTCGAGGTCACATATGCTTTTAGCAATCTCAATCTTCTCTTCTTCTCAAATCGAATTTCCACCATCGTATGATAAAAATCGAAATGCCTGTACGAACTTGTTTTGTTTTCATTATTGGCAATGGCACCCCGCGCGTTGTCGGCTCTCGCTAACCTGAGGCCATTTAAAGGTATGTAATGCCTATTGGTCGCGTTAATTCAAATATATATAATTATAATAAAGAAAAAATATACGGAAAGCAACGTCCGTTGATTGCAAGAATTGAGCGTCTTCTCATATTACACCTCTTTATACCAGCGAAAATAAATATTTAGCACGTAACAGTAAGGCAAATGCTAATGTCAAAGTACGGGATTGTAAGGATAGTCAATCGAATATTGTAGATAAAACTGATGTTTAATGGACTGTTTTATGCATCCATATAAAAACATGGTGTCACACTGTTTGTTCGCAATGAACTCCTATACTAATGAAGCTATTTTAATTAAATTTTGGGCCCATGTGTGCAGTTTGGTCCAACTTGAGAGATAGAATATATTTTTTTTAATATCATTTTTATTGCAAATTCTCTAGCTACAGCAATGCATGGCCACCCGGCTAATCTTCTTATCTTATCTTATCTTATCTTATCTTATTAATATATAATAATATATATAAATCTCGTGTCACAATGTTTGTCCTCAATGGACTCCTAAGCCACTTAACCGATTATAATAAAATTCGCACACCATGTGCAGTTCGATCCAACTTGAGAGATAGGATAGTTTAAATCTCAAATTATAGTCGCAATTTTAATTTATTGCGGCGGTACGAAGTTCGCCGGGTCAGCTAGTAGTGTATATATTATAAATTATTTATTTTGGCTGCAGAAGACGAAAAACGAAAACTCATGTACTTTATTATCTTGTTGTTCCCAGGCAAAACTAAAAGAAAATGTTACTTAAAAGTTCTATGATACGGTGAACGCATAAATTTATGAGCGTATTCGTTATTATTTAGTTTTTCTGCAACTAAATGTGAGTAGCCCTTAACACCTCCCACACTTCAAAAGAAAGTATTACAACAATTTAATAAAAAAACTTAACGGAATAATTCTGATATCGAATGCCGTTATTTCACATAAAACAGCAGTTTGAGAAACTTTATAATCAAAATTCATAATTGTCTAATGAGATCTACCTACTCACATTTAGCAGACCAGAAAGTTACACCAACACATAGTTAATAAGTATTATATAGCTATACATATGTAACATATGTGTCGAACATTCGGACACGGTATTTGTGCTATAAAAGGTTAGTGATTTAACTTTTAATGTGTAAGATGTTATGAGATTGACGTCTATATTTGACTGTAAGTCGTCTATTGGATCATAACCCTATTATTTGTAAGGAAAATATAGTCTTTCTAATACATATATAAAAGTTATTATAGCATAGATGAGTACCTAAATGATAAGTTTTAACTATAACATAAATATAAATTTTAATATTTGTCTATTAACTGTTAACTTAGTATATTATATAGTATGTATGTAACATATCTTTAAATATCATATTTTAAAGTATATATTAGAGTAAATACTTGAGTGGCCTTTTGGTCTAGTGGCTAGTGATCCTGACTGCTAAGCCGTACGTGGTAGGTCGTGGGTTAAATTCCCACCCGGGACAAATAATTGTGTGATGAGCATGTCCATTTGTTCTGTGCCTTTGGGTGTAATTTATCTATAATATGTATGTATTTAGAAATATAGAAGTACGTTTAACAGCAGTCTGGTTACCATAGTTACAGGCCCTGCCTAGTAAAATATTTGTCAAAATTTGTAATATTTTATGAATATGCTGTGCCCGTCAGGGTCCAAAGTTGAGGCTATTCTATTTTTAAGTTCTTTACACCTCTGGAATCCATAATAAAGAATTGAATTGACTAATTTAATTCAGTTTTTTAATAGAAACCTGATTTAACTTTACTCTTATGTCAGTGGATTCGGTTGTTTCTCGTTAAAAAGATGACGGTTAAGTGAACAACTTGAAGTCGCCTCTTTGGTCCAATATGAAAATGAGAGTAAATTTATTATGTAAATAGTTCGTTTCAGACAACTAAACACTTCAATAACTTGACTATCATGGACTCTGGTTAGACATAACATTGACTAGATTTTAGAACACAAGCTCTGCACGAAGAAGCAGTCTGCGGGCTTAAGTAAAAGAAAATGTTGGAAGGAAATTCAGCACACATTATGCATCCTTAAGCAATTCTAATTGTTGTTCATCGTACCAATATTATAAAGATGAAAGTTTGTGAGGATGGATGAATGAATGAATGGATGTTTCTTCTTTCAGGAAAAAACGGTTGAATGGATCTGGGTGAAATTTGGCAGAGAGATAGATTATAGTCTGAAATAGCACATAGGCTATAAATGTACGGATCCCGTGGGATAAACTATACGCAACAGCTAGTAATGTATATACTTCATGTTGAATAACAGCTGATAGGCTCAAGTTACCGTATCGCTCTCACACTGTTCGTACCTATAGCTACGTCACTGTTACATATCAATCTTAACCGCCATTACTATCGAATAGCTCTAATAATAAACATTATGATGTTTTAAATAGATCCATGATAGTCAACTATTCTGCTGACATCAAAAGAGGCACGAGTAACGGAGCTGAATGAACTGAACAAATAAAAACTCATTACTGACTCAAACGGTTTTTGTGAAACTGATTTTAATTTATTCATTCGCTACCAAAAAAAAGTCTTACAACGTACCTATATGTAGAGTAAGTTTTAGAGAAATAGACTGGTTGGTTACATTGTATCATATCACGCCCACACCGAATTGAAGGAAAAAGCAGACGTGCATGGTATTAGCTTTATGCTGGAATGCAAATTTGAAAATTATTTCTATATACTCGTATTCATAGAAAAACACAAGATCTCGTACATACAGGTTTCTAACACTTTTCCAGGTGAAAGCATTTTTGTGAAAAGGTTTCTAATAATATATATATATATGGATGTGTGGAAGTATGGATGTTTGTTACTCTTTCACGCCAAAACTACTGAACCGATTGCGATGAAACTTGGTGTGTAGATAGCTGGAGACCTGGATTAACACATAGGCTTTTTAACCCGATATTCCTACGGGATCGGGACTTACGCAGGTGAAACCGCGGGGCATTGCTAGTAGTATACATACACAGTTCTTCATTCATTTAAAATAATTTATTTTTTGTAGTAGGAGGAGGATTTCAATGCTCGTTAGGAGGTGCTTATCTATATCCTATCCTCTAAATTCGATCTGGCTGGGAAGATCGATATCTTTAACTGTGCTTAGAATTACAAAATCTAATAATTTTAAAATATATCTATGCCATTTTTTTTAAAAAGTAACGTTTTTTTCCGTTCAATCTTTCTGTGTTCGCCGTTTCTGCAATCGAAATTGCGCGATGTGCAAGTTTGGTAGGTATCGGTAGCACAGCCGGCACGCTATATCAACGACAGTCATACACCAGATACAGCAAGGGAACCCGCGGTTTTATGTACGATGTCTTTCGTTTTGAAAATTTTGATCTCAACGATGAGCCACCAAGCGATGCAGAGCGGATACCAAAGTCGTTAATGTCATGTGTCGAAAGTTGTGTGTAAATTAGTAGATACGAATATGATCGTGCTTTTTCACTAAATGGCAGTTAGGATTTGGATGAAACTTGGTTAAAACCTTCTATTTACTGGTCCAGTCGTGAAAAGAAGAAACGTAAAATATAAACCATTGTGACTAACTTCTTAAAATGAGATATTGATTTATTTTAACATTTTCAGTTGGTGTCCAAAAATCCTAAGATCTTTTAATAACAAAAACAGTAAAAGACATAAATACTGATCGACTCTAACTGCAGCAAAATCGTCAAAATTACAATCCTACATACCTTTAATTAGAAATCTTCGTACGGTTTGTTATTCATTTTCGCTTCAAGTGTATTTCTGAACTGATTTCCGTTCGCTTCCGTTTCGCGACGTGTGTGGCAATGATCATAAATATAACAGTTAGAAGTCTTGCTATTGTTCTCAAAGCAAATGTAATGGTTCAGTGAAAATTATCGTCGATTTTAACTCCAGCATGGTGCCAAAGAAAGCGTCTAATTTTGCTTATGTTCAACAAGTTGACTGTGGCAATAATACTTTAAAACGCGAAATATCCTACTAATATTATAAACGTGAAAGTTTGTGAGGATGTATGGATGTATGGATGTATGAATGTATGGATGTATGGATGGATGTATAGGTGTATGGATGTATAGATGTATGACTGTAAGGAGATTTGTTACTCTTTCAGGCAAAAACCGCGGGGCTGAGCTAGTACTCCATATAAATTACATATTCTATTTAAAATGTACAAGATTATGAAGATACTTAACACTTAGTCATTTCCGAACCAATGACATCTAACAAATATCGTATAAAAACTTTAACACAAAATGAGCAGACTTTAACAAAATTGATCGTGAAAAAAATTTACTAATAAATACCTAATGTACTTATACTAAAAAATATACGTTATATAGTGACACAATCATCAAAATTGGTCCATTACGTTTAAAAAAAATCGCGGAGATATTAACATACCTTCATACTTGCTGATCGAATGACAGAACCTAATTTTTTTTAAGTAGGTTAAACTGAAGATTTCGTTTTTTTGGTTGAACAAGCTAGTCTCTCGAACAACTAATAGGATTGAAAAAATATTTTTGCATTTTAAAACCCAATACTTGAAGAATATAATAGGACGTTTACAATAGACTATAATATAGGCTCTTGTAAGTGTCTCGGTAAAATTATGATAATTCAAGAAATTTATACTACGATTTAGTTATTGAAATGAACAGTGTCGATAATATATATGAAATAGAAGCGGCGGTAGCGTAGTAGCTAAGGCGTCGGACTTGGGATCAAGTGGTTACGGGTTCAAACCACTCACCCAGTGCATTGCCGATGTGAATTCACTCTTAACACAAGTATTTAACTTATCTGGGGGAGTTAAATAGGATACTAGTAAAGTGTGGTCAAATAATAAAAAAAAAACCATCTATATTAATCGATGCGTTTATTTTTTTTGTATTTTTAATGTATAAGTTGTGGAGTTGATCCAGTTGTTTTTCTGAGTTGAAGAATCTGATTCTACACTATTTAACATCACGCTAACGTTAACGAACATTTAAATTCATTTTTGCAAGCAGCTGTCGGCGCCTGAAATAGGCAATTCAAACGGAAGGTATTGACATTTTTGTGTGACGTAGTAGTATATAATTTGTCTGTTACATAGTAACTACTCAGTAATCTGTGACATAGACACACGGGTACCGAGATACAGGTGAACAGAGCTATAGACTAAAGCTAGTTGTTGATATTATTTTAACATTTCTTTGTTATATTCCTGCAGATTCGCTATAGGATTAAAACCACTAAATCAATATGGTTGTAGGTATGTAATGATAAGAAAAATTGGATAGTTTTCTTATCATCAGTCGTTCATTACTAAATTCCGTTGGACGATTATCATCACACAGACGGCAAGAGTTAGTTAAAAAGGCCGTTGAAAAGTTTATTTATATACTTCGTGTTTCAGCGTTTCGGAATAATAAAGTTCTGACGATCATTATTGCTTTGAGCCCACATCAACCCGCTCGTGGATGTAGGTGTCTTCTCTGTACAACCAAATATCACGCATCTCTGCCAGCCGTATCTAGTAGTGCGATCCCGTTACTTAACTATTTATTATAAATATTATGTTGTCGGATCATTCTTGCTGCTGGTACAATGTAGATACTATTGTGGCGAACAACTACCGTCATATTTCAATAAAATTAATACAAAACAATATTAAACTACACATATAAACCTTCCTCTTGAATCACTATCTATTTATGAAAATTGCATTAAAATAGTTTAACAGATCTAAGCGTACAGACGGCGGACAGCTACTTTGTTTTATACTATGTAAAGATTATTTATTTATTTATTTATCTAAAACTTCATGCACATTTGTACAAAGGCGGACTTAATGCCTAGGGCATTCTCTACCAGTCAACCTTAGGGTGGTATAGAACTGCTATAAGGTAGGTGCAAAGATACATTTGAAATTATTTATAAAACAAACTAACATTTATATTACTTACATATACAATTTTCTAAATACCATTACTACATAATATACACAGTTTCATATACTTATACATAAACATACATAAGTATTTATATTATGCCTATACAGAGTACATATATATTCACACATATCAAATATATACATATCATATATATAAGTAAATACACTACAAATACCACTATAAAGTCGTGTACTATCGTTGAGGCTATTCTGCTAACTCATTGTGGAGGAGCTCTCGTACTTTCTTTTTAAACGTGAAGCGGTTTGTGGACATCCTGAGTTCGAGAGGGAGCGCATTCCAGAGAAGGACTGATTGTACATAGAAAGAAGAGTTGATGAAGTTGATTATGTTGTCAGATTCTTGCTGCTGATCAGCTGGATTATTATTTGGATTTTTTGTCTATCGCCCGTTATTCCCTCTAGCCAAGTACCGTTTGTTGATCATTTTCAAAGCCCGATAGACAGAAAAAGAAGAAGAAGGTAGCAGAGTAGGACTGGTTCCGGAAGATGGAGGACCGGGTGCTGTGGAACACATGTGGAGAGGCCTATGTCCAGGTGTGGACTACAACAGGCTGATTGATTAATTTTATTGATTGATAGACAAAGTAAACATTCAAAAGAAGTGATTCTGAATAATAATAATATTTGGGTATCTAGACCTAAACTAATAGATTCTAGAGCACGGAAAAGCATACTTATGTTTTTCAGAATTTCAGAATCGATTAGAATCGATCGAATGTTTACACATACATATTATACAGGAATATAGGAATATAGAGAAGGTCATTTGCAACCACTGAACCCCTATGGCAATGAAAATGTTAACCGTTTTCAACTAACTTCAACTATTATGTTTTTTCGAATATATATTGGGATACAACTTTGAAAACCAAACACTTTTTAAATCAGAGGTACAAAAATTTACAATTTTCATATTTTGAACAGGTTTTTTGACTTAAATAGTCGATTTCTGCAATAAAACAACAGTATTTAGCTTATAGGAGAAACAAGAATATTTATGAAACATGTAAAACTTCTCAATGGCGTAACATGTAAAAATTCTCAATAAAAAATGGCGAAACAAACTTTAGTAATTTAAAAATAAGGAACAAAATATATACATTTTTTTTTGTATTCATACTATTTTATGACGTAAGTGTCTCTTCTAAACAAACATCCGTACATATCCATGTTCATATTCATGCATACTAGTATTTATAATGAGAAGGAATCGAACCCACGACTTCAGACGTTACAGTCGAATGCACCGCCAGCCGCCTCGCCACAGAACTCGTCGAATACAAAGGTACCTATAAAATAGCCCGGATTCCGATCAAAAGGATAAAAAGTTATTCTTATATGGTTTTTAGCTAACACTTGCTATTATGAAGTCTGAAGTATCTTCGAACTAGATATTATTATATTTCTTGGTACGAGGACGCAGCTGCAAAAAAAACAATGGTCACGAGACATTACTCTCATTCATAGTTACACAAATTATGCAAGTGAAACATTATCTGAATCAATGTATCTTCAGCTGTCAGCCCTTCTATTGTTATTACGTAAGATGGACTATATCGGGAAAGATACTTATATCCATGACATAACAAACTAAACTAGTGTTTATAAGAGCGACTAATTGGCGCCAGAGACAGTAAAGCAAGCGAATGCAGAAGCGAAGCACAAAAAAAATAAACTTTTTAAGTCTTGAATATTGAGCTTATTTACATAAACTATCAAATTTCATATATAAACTAATTTTGTAACTTTTATAACTAGTTTTTTTTAACTATCGTTAATACATTAATTATTTAAGTGATTAAAACGTATTTGTGAACGTTCCCTTACCGAAGACGTCAATTCCCAATGACTGACAAAACACAATCCGAACATTGAACTCTAATTTTATTTCCCACAACTAAAGAAAGTCATTAAGTCAACAATTTATTTTTCAATGAATGAGATCACTGAATCGGCAAATACGTATTTAACTTTAAAACTTATTGTTATACTTTATTAAAGCAGCCATATTGAGAACGTTCCGTTTCATTTCGGTTTAGAAGTCAAACAGAGTCGTGCAAACACGACAAGTTATATGAAAAGTTAGAATGAAAACGTAAAATGGAACTTTCGGTAGACTAATATTTTTAGATCGGTAAGTTTGAGTTTCCTTAGTAAATAGATATGAAATGAGGTTTGCTAAATGCCGACGACTATCTGTTATATTATATTTATAGCTTTGCTAATTAAAAAAGTTTCAGGATGAGAAATTTTACTCAAATTTCTTTAAAATAATCTTAATAATAATAAGATTTACACAGTAGCATGGTCTGTTTTTGATTTGGTGATTTCAAGGGTTCATATTTCTTCGTTGCAAATAACAACTGTTGCTACTTGCAAAAATACAAGCAGCAACAATCTTGAAATCATGAAAAGCATCCTTATGTCACGATAACTAATATTCCTCTTCCTTCTTTTTAATTCTTAGTTTTTCTGCATCATTAAACTCCTGCAGGAACATAATTAAATATAGATATTTGTCATATTATATTATTCCTATCAAATAGTTTATTTTAAGAGACCTATTAAATTTCTGTTTTTTTTTTGTGTTGCTAATAATAACCCGGTAGTAAAATGAGCGAAGAATCACCAAATACCATTCTTATGGTAAAAATCTAAAATCTTGTATTTCAAAATGCATATTGTTCGTTCATGTTATGTTTGAGTTCAGAATTTCGACGAACATTCAACCACTTGCTTATGGTTATACGATTATCAATAATTAATTTTATGTATGCTGCGATAAATGGAACATTTTGCTAGCAAACTAATAAATAATTCATGTTAAAACATAAATTGTTGGTACTGAAATGTTTCCAAATTAAACAATAATTGTTTATCGAAATCATACAGTATATGTGATAACAATCGACACAATGTATAAATAGGCTTACAACAATAAAAATAGTGATGTAAATATCGTTATCGATCTGAGGGATACTACTGTTAGATTAATTAGTATTCCTAGATACGGCTTATCGATGTTTTATTAGTGGGGAGCTAATCTGAATCTCAATGTGTTACGGATCTAAAGCAAAATATTTTGCCGTTATGATACTGTAAAATGTACATATTTAAAGCATTACTTCATAGATCTTCTAACAGAAGACGTGGTCCCATGAACGCGCCTCGATTTGTCGTAATAATGTTAAAGAAATTTCACGATAATACAGTGTCAACGTTTTCTACACTGTATCATCTGTGTGATAGAATGAGTAGAAATTAACATTATGACGTCACACGCGCTCGTCTTTGTTCGGAAACTGTCGTCGTGTTTTCGATACCGAAAAAAAAATAGTTTTTGTATAAAACTTATATGATCTTTCCATTTATTACAAAAAAAAACTTTTCAAACACCCAATTGTGGTTTAGACCCTGTAACTATCTGCTTTCAAAATACTGTACTTAAGTACTTTTTACAAAGTTCTTGTTACAACCGGTTACTTGTCAATACACAGTTTTACTCAACTTGTAATATAATTTTATGAACTACAAATTAATAATATAATTTTATGAATTACACATGCAATGAAAACATTAAAACAATTGGTTTTATAACTAGGTTTTGTCATAGAGAAAATAACTCTTATTGGTTATGTTTTAAAATTGTTTACCAACTGACTGTCATATCCAGCAACTATAATACGTCACCGTTATCTACGTATTCATTGCAACAGAAGGGTGACCCCACATAATTTGGACAGCGAACACTAACGTGGTAACGCATGCAGATTCAACCCCCAGGGCATGAAATATACGACCAATAAATAAACAGAAAGGGGTGAAATTAAATATTCATATACGATGTGATGCGCCGAGTTTATTGTAGTTGTCGATGACTTTTATTGCAATATAAAACAAAAATTCTTGTTAAAACTGAACATTTTAAATATTGGCTATTATAAAAATGCATTAGCAAATAATTTGCATAATATCATGCAGGTTTTGGTTTGAATTGTTAACAAATCATAAACCAAGTCTGCATTTTCAATACAGGCAAGGTCTATGTTTACATTAATTATAACATATTTCATTATATCGTTACGTAATACTAATTAAAAGGGACTGAATGTGACGTTTACAAGCAGGAAGCATCTTTATGCCAAAAGTTTAAGAAACATATTTAACTGCAAAAGAGTAATATGAATGTTTTGTACACTTAATCAAACAAAAGTTGTAAAAATATAACCGTATTTTGTCTTATCTTCATTAATTGAATCAAAAGTTGATTGTTTACAAAGTCGTGTATAAATAGACAACACCCACTAATACTTAAAATTCTATCGATATACATAAAATAGGTACATCACTAAGACAGTCTAATATTGTAATAGGCAGACTAAAGAGTGAAGCGACTTGTATAACATCACCAAATTAGCCAAGTGATGTTCACTACCCCTTAGGCTATGCTAGGGTTGGTAGAAAAATGCAATTTTTTTTTTTTTAATTGTTAAATGTAAAACCTTTTTTTAAAGAGGGGTTTTTCTCTTGCAAGTATGTGATTTCTTGGATAATCAAAAACCAAAATATTATCTCTCCTACATTTAAAAAAAAATGGGGATCTTGAGATACTTTTTATTTGGCCATGAGCTAATCGCGAACGGATTATAATGAAGTTTGGTGAGGTTTGGTGAACTTTATTATTCCGAATAGAGCCTTATATCTTTAAAATCATACTCCAAATGAGGAGCAAAAATGCAAAGTATTTATAAAACAAATCCGTTGTTTCATATTTGATTAAATTAATAATTACTAGTATTTTATGTATTTGAATTTTGACACTTTTATTAATAACATCAATAAAAATTATAACATAATTTGTAAATGTTTAATTTTGTTTTTACTTCTGATGTATGTTGTAGGTGATTCTGAAATTATTCTTGTCCTCGAGTGTGTTAAGTTTACAATAGGATATTACATTAAAATTTGAATAAATTGTTATTATTTATATATTTATTTTTTGGTATATTTATGTAAATAACGGATTTAATTAAACATTTGATAACTATTTAGGTTGTCAAGTAAGTTGCTTTTTTAATTGAGTTTCCATCTATAGATACGTTGTCGAACATATTATTACCTACAAACATACACATTAAAAATTATAATAAAACATTATGGTACTAAGAATTCCTGTAATAAAACCAATGTCTTTACAATATTTCACACATCATTCCACACAATCAAGACACGCAACAAATTCAACCATCAAATATAATTTTAAGTGGTCCTGACAGCCCTAAGATTGCGACCAACATGTAAATGTTTTGTGACGCCTTTACAAATGATTTTATCTGGCGTGTTTTGTTGATATATTACGTTGGCAAATTGAATCGGACGCAATCTGGACGGTTCGGTGCGACACACATGTGCTCTTCTAATTCCCCGGGTATTATATTTAGGATTTATGGAGTACTCGATTAAAATTTAAATAGTCGATTAGATTGAGTGTGAGTGACTAGAATTTAATTTTGTAAGTGCATTTTATAGTTTGGGTTTTTAGTTAGAAGCAGAATAGATATGCAAATATCTTTTTAGTTTATGTGATACTTTGCGTTTGTTTTTGTTTTAAGCCCATGTCAGTTTCGTCTAACTTTAATAAGTATACAAGTTCTTTTCCTCATACCAGCTTTTGCCAGCGTCTTTGCTCTCGTTATCGTAGCTTTTGTTAATTAATTTAGCTATCCCTCATGACTAAGGCTGCCATCCGTGTTTCCCCGGATTTGTCCTAGTTTAGAAAGCGTCTGGGAAGCGTCCGGGACGGGGTTTTCAAAAAGTGTCCGTTCAAAACCTGGACACTCTATGCCAGGGGAAAATTATAATTGTTAGATGAATCGTTAACAAGCTGTTTAAATTAATAAAAAAATATGACAGTCATGGGACTGCCGACAGCAGTGAAAACTTAAACGAAACGACGAACTTAAAACATTAATAGGTTGGTGACATTAATTAATAAAGAGCTCTAGTGGATCTATATGTCCCTGTCCCTGTCCCTGTCCCTGTGCCTGCCTCTCAGGCCACGTAAATATAAGACCCTCGGCTCCGTCGTACAAGTTTTCGATGGCGACAGACATCAGGGTCACGTGTCCTGATCAAAAAGTACACAACGCCGCTAAAGAAGTTTTATTGTCGCCACATTAAAAACTCTTATAAAATAAATAGGGACAAACTATAATAGATGATAAGATGATAACACAGTTCACTATTTAATAAAAATAAGTTAATAGACATTATTTTGACTGGTTATGCCGGGTAACGCAATACTATTCGTCGATTGATAAATATTAACGAATAGTGGCATTATAAAAGGATAGAAATAAGACTCATCTTATTTCTACCCTTTTATAATGCCACTATTCTTGAGTGCGAACAGAGGTACGAACAACTTGGCAGTTACTGTTAGTTAGTGATTTTCATAGTTTATATCAGTGATTTCGAGACTGTTTCTTACAGTTTTCACTTCAAAAATGGCTGCTTTTTTTAAGGTGTCCGAGAAAGAATCTCGATTTCACCCACGTGTCCGGAATTTTTGAAATTTTTGTCCGCCGTCCGCAATTTAAGTGATGGTAGACCTACTCGTGAACAGTGCTTTTTTTCTTTACGAATGGTATCCTATGTGCCCTATGTCCTGTTCTCTCTCCAGACAAAATTTAAGCAACATTTCATAATGATCAGTTAAGTTGGTAGAGATAAAAATATAACAGACAAACACATTCGCATTCATAATATTAGTTAGAATTTTTGTATATGTATAATTCTAGAGACACAAGTTTAATGCCAAAAAAGACGATTATATAGTCAACATTGAATGCATTAAATCCATAACTCTCAGAGTAATGTTTGATCAAATAGCTTCTGAGTATTTAAAAATCAAATTGTACTAAATACGTCTAAACGTTGAGGCTATTTGATCAAACATTGGCGCCATATTATACAACGCGACTCTTTGTCAACAGCGACAGCTTACACTGTTATCGTATGTTACAATGTTGGCCGTCATTGTATTATGTCTACACGTGGCTTATGTCAAATTACAGTCGAAATATTATAAGGGAGTGACATGTGAAATTTGAAACGCTTATTAATCCTGATTGGATTTGTTATTAAGTATCTGTAATATCCATTTATGAGTTATTAGTATTAGTTATGAGGTTAAATGAAAATGACTCATCGTCATTAAACGTCAAAGTTATCAACATATTTCTTGTCATTATTTGATGAAGCAGCGGTGATGATAAGTATTAATATGAAAACACAAGATTTTGATATGCATGAAGAATTAGGAACGGATAGGCTTTAAATTGACGCAAAATTTATAAATATTGTTTATGTTTATATAAAATTATAAACATAGACATTATTAATAAATTTTGGTAACCTTAGCGCCATTGCGAAGGAAGTCGTAGAGTGCAGGGGAATACACCCAAACAGAAGTCAAAACAAAGACTACAAAATGTAACATATAAATATTACCAGAAATGTTTTTCGATGTTAGCGTATTCCAAAATAATATTTTCCTTCGAACACAAGACTTTCAATAACTAGGTACTAAGCCCCTTTAGATAAACAATTTGTACGGCTTTTGTAACCCTCACAACAATTCGGTCCCTCTTGGTATAATATGCTGTAAGCTCCATGTTACATTACAACTTATTATCTTCTAAATTTGCAACACACGCATTGCTTGCGCAACGACAGCTTTTAGTGACATCATCATGTAAATCTGTGATATTGGAGCTCAATCTTAACTTTAACTAATATTATAAATACAAAATGCGTCATGAAATTTTCATACACTTTATCAGGAGTACAGAAAAGGGAAAACCTTTAATGCACAAAAAAAAGTACCTATTATTCCAGAGGGATACCAATGAATTAATTAATTGATTGACAAAGGTTACATTAACATGAGCGAAGCTTTGGGCTACAGCGAGTGGTTAATATCAAAATATAAAATACCCCTAATCTCTTGCTTGCGTAATTAGTCAAAGTCATGCAAGCAAGAGGTGACCACGTTCCTGTTAAAAACACAAGTGTTTATCATAAACAATGAAAAAGCACCTTGCTTGCATGCTGCGTACTTTTAGTCATCACCAGTGCTGCATCGCGTTTTGGTGGGACTGAAGAATTACAACTAATTGACCATCTTAAAAAATTTACATGAATAAATGCCACTGTAAACTTTCATAAACTTTTTACCCTCTTTAGGGGCAATTTTTAATTGAATCTTTACCTGGATATATAAAAATATCCAATAAAAAAAATTGTTTATAAGTAATGCCGAAGATATTCATACAAAAATCGATAGTAAACAAATCGAATTGCGACCATAAACTTAGTAGGTAGCGTAAAGTATAATAAGGTTTATGATTAGTGTACTTCTCCTAGTGGCCTCTGCAACCACAGGACATATGGTACGTACGGGTAGGCGACCCCAGCCTTTTCGAGCTACTGCAGTCCCGTTCCTCACCGGAGACCTGCGGTATCCCTTACCCTAACTTCCATTCCCAAGGAAGGTTGGCGTGAGGCAGGCGGCCGGCCATAAAAAAGAATCAGCCAAAACCCTGTGCAGTAAAACATATTCCAAACGTATTAAAACGATTCCAAATAAAATTGGGACACGGGTATGATGATGGTGATTGCGACCAAAGTCCTTTTTGCAAATTCAAATCGTTTGACAACGGTAATCCACAATGGATTACAAGTGTAAGGTGTGTTAAAAACGGGCAAACACTTTTGTTTATCGATGGACTTTTATTAATGGTCGCAGTTGTTTCCTTTCCGTCTATCGCAATCCAAGTAAAACAGAACAGGATAAAACACTCTAATTACTATTAAATGTTGCTGAATAAGGGAGTACGTAAGTAAATAATTAGTCACTTTACAACCCTTGCGATACTACGTCATAGCTTTGTTTATTATTAGGGGAGAAACCAGTGCGGTGGCAATACAAATAATGGTTTGGTACACTACTCATATATATTTGTATGCAGGGTGCAGGGAAAATAATGAATGTTCAAAAATCTTTGTGTGATGATAAAAAACATTTGAAGATTTTAAAGTATCTTTGTATAATAATTTATAGAACATTTTAATGGTTGGTAGGTTTTCATTTTGGACTTCGAATGCATTCACTTACGCAATTCGTAAATTAATCCAATTAAAAGCATTTTTTTAAATGTAAAACGTTTGTTTTTTTTCATTTTTTTTATAATGTAGTCCATAAACTGGCTAGCAGTTTAAGGAATGTATGTATTTGGAGTACTGTGGTCCAATTAACGTTTCTTTTGTAATTATAAAACATAATTGAAGACCTCCCTTTCTTTTTGTATGAATAGATGCGTTTGATACATTTTAAATCAATATAGTTAATTCTATGATACATTTTAAATGGGAAGACAAACCCACCTCTTATCTCAAAAACCAAACGTGAAACATGAGTTTGCCTTAAAAAACATTATCTACAATCCTTAGTTTGACTACAGAATCAAAAATGTGTAAAACCATAATTCCTATTTAAATAGAGGTTCTGATTTTATCAATTTTTTTCTCATATTATTTCACAGCGGTACCTCTAACCATAGCTACTTACCTCTAATATCAATGTAATTTTCAAGATTGTTATTCAAGATACAAAACAGGTACATTAATGATGACCGCGGGCATTATATCAGACATGACATCGTTTGTGCGCCGTCTTGATAGGGTTTTTATCAACAGCAGCAAAAGAAGGTTACATTTTCGCTATTAGTACCTCAAGAGGGATGTCAACAAATTTTCGAAACTAATTTTATTTTATTCACAAACATTAAATTGAAGAGAAAAAATCACAAGATAAAGGTACTTTTTAAATTGCCCGCTAAAATACTCGCATCGCATTTGATTACGTCACTAACCGAATAACTGACAGTTCCCCATAGAGTAGTATAGGTAAAAAAGTATGATACCAACTGACAGCTGTCAGGACATTCATCGGTTAATGATGTATTGGACCGGGTTGGCGTTTGCAGTCATGTATAATATTTACTGTTTTAGCATCTTTCAATCAATTTTAATTTATTTATCATAACTTTTTAAATTAAAAAAGTGGTGTCGGGTTTTAAAAGATTAATAATTTGTCCATATTACTGGAAGCAGGTGAATAATAAAGTCTTTATTTTTTTTCTAGCCATTCCTCACAGTTACAACCTAAAGTTCGTAGCTTGAAGATAAATAGAATTTAAACTTCCTTAAGAATGATGCTATTAAATGCAATACTGTTTAAATCGACCGAGCGTTTTAACAAAAGAACAACCTCTTTAGCTTTATTATCTACATGTACGTAAACTAATGAACCGATTTTGATGAAATTTAGCTTAATGTGTGCAGTTTGGTTCAACTTGAAAGCTAGGATAGTTCTTTTTTTATTGCAAATTACATAGCGACAGTAGTGCGTGTCCGGGTAGCTAGTATGAATATAGATTTTATGTATCTTAACACACACCTACTGAAAACCAATATACATAGTATGTACATATACACGCTCACAATAATCATCAATGATGTCAATGAATACGGTAAATGAATGAAAGGTTCAATGTTCATTTTCAATACCTTGAAATGTTAAGGTACCTCGCGAAATCTTGCAGGCTGTTGTTACTTCTTCGAACTAGGTCATAAACAATATTGCATAAGGTTCGTAGTGTCACATTTTAATGTTGGCAGTAACATTCCTATCGGTGCAAGCGGAAATGGACTTAAAGATGTCTACATGCTCAATTGATCACCTATCCACATTATTACCAACATTAAGTAACTTACCAATCCACTCAAAGAGCAATAATTAATCCACTAGTGTACGAAATCGACACTAAATTTATTAATCAGCATTAAAAAATCTACTCATGTGACATATCGCATGACAATAAATCTAAATGTACTTTGTTTTTAACTGTTTAGCTTGACTGAACGAAAACGCACAAACCCGCACCACAGATAAGATAATAGTTACTGCCCGCACTAAAGACATTATGCCATTGTTTTCCTAGTAGTCTTTACAAACATAAAATTAACACAACAATTTTTGAATCGCCCACATGTCTTGCCTAATTGAACCGAACCCATGACACTCTACGAATGTCGCCGAGATGACTGTTCAAACCACACCACTATTGCGAAACTCCGTACAATTTAGTTATTAGTGATGTAAAACTAACACAATATTAAAATTATTTATGATGTAATAAACTACAAAAGCAAATATCACTACCAAACGACGAGGGTCACAAGTAGAGAAGGCTGTTCCTTGTCCAGTATTGTTTATAAGTAATCGGTACTTACGAACCACTGCCTTTCATAAATTTGTAAGAGGATGCGAAACCTGGAGGTTTCATTGTGTGGACTAACAAAATAGAGTTAAATAAAAAATCTTTTTTTATTGTTTAGGGGCGTGATAGGGTTTAAATCCAGTACATCTTTTGACCGAATTCTACTATACTGCTGACAGCAAATAAAACACATATGTTATTTTAACTAATAATTTTTCTGGCAAAGTTTGTTCCATATCGTATTAATACTTTTTATTTATATATTTGTTTATTTCAATAAACTGAACACAAACATGGGTGCAAAACAAGTAAAAAGTAGAGGATACAATGACACGTACATTATACGAGTACATGGGTACCCATCTCATTATACCCTCTAAGTTTACTGCAAAAATACAGATCACAAGGGAGAAGATGATTTACTAATAAGTTGCATAAAACCCGTCAAAAAGAAATAGATAAGATAAAAGGGTTGTCAGATCCGGTCAGCAGGTTAATAGTGTGTTGGGAGCAGCGGACATGGTCCATCGTGCCAACTTCGTGTCCAATTCGTACCAAATTCAAACATTGTTAGGAGTATTGTATTAATCTGTAGAATTAGTTGATTGTTTCCTCTAAATAAACATACAACCTAATTACTTAAAATCCAATTTCCCATAATAAACACAAATAGACATGACAAAAAAAAATGGATTCTTAGTAAAATGTTGGTTGCGGTCCGTTTGAAGTTAATGTTGCGTAACGCCATGTGCGTGCGTTTGTCCTCTACTTTATACTAAAATATGACCATTTATACTATTATTAGACCGTACAGGATGCTACCGCGGTGCTTTTCGCTATATAAGAACATTAAAAGGGAGAATAATATTATTGTTTGAATAACGTACAACAAAGAATAGATACTAGAAAAGGACAACGTCTATGGTTTCCTGTCGCATAACTGTGTAAAAGTTTTGCATAGGATACAAAATCAAGAATTGTGTAAGACGTGCACAGTTGATTTTGTTCGAATTAAGTGAGAAATATCTCGCACCCTATTAAAGGCTCTTGGAAGTGCGCTAACCAGAACTTCATGAGGCAAAGGTAGTGATGGCAACGCACCAAGACAAGTCACACATCTGATGCTGCGAGTCGACAACGACTTACATTACTCGAGTCATTAACTTGTTTGCACTACTATCGAGATTACCTACTTTTTGGAGAAAAGAGTCCTATACTCTTTTCTCATTGACTCCCTATAGTCTATATAGTCTGACTATTCTATAGACAGAGAAAAGAACTCTAATTTTCTGACGTTTTTTATTTTATTTTTCTTATACTTTTGTAGTCTTTACAATGAATAATCTTCGATTCTCACCAAACAGCTCTTTGCCACTTCACCCAGACAGTCAAAGGTAAGTGCATTCAGTGGCAACATTGCAAATTCAATTTCAACTAATTAAATTGTCACTTAATTGGCTTAACGAGTTATTGTTAATTAGTATAGCACTGATACCTTAATAATCCTGGATAAAGTTTCTTACAAACCTTAAGCCTTACACATGTGTATATATCATATAATCTCTAGTACTATACGGTCTTTTGTAGAATTAATCTATTTTAATTGAATAAAGATGTAAGTCATAAAGAGGAAGATAAAAAGCTGTATTCAATAAATCCACGGAAATGTAATCGTCCTTAAACCAACACTTGACCGCCACGTGAGAAACAAATCGGTACATATGAACAACACCCACATATGTGATTAACAATCTCAGGTCACGCAGAGTAGCTAAAGAGTTCAGGATCATCATTGCAAACTCATGGCAAATATGTCTTTATTTTTTATTTTTTATTTATTAATACTTCCTTTAAAAAAACATTGCAAAAGGCGGGCTTAATGCCGTAGGCATTTTCTTCCAGTCAATCTTTGGGTGATGCAGAACTGTGTGTGGCAGGTGTATATTTATTAGTCGTGAAATAGAGGAATTGAAAATGTTTTACATAAATAAGCCTACATAAATGTACTAGGTATACATATACATATAGTAAATATATGTACATACGTATATACGTACATATATAGATAGAGACACTTGAAAAGTGTTGTTCTGATGATTCCGCCAATAATTCTCTGTAGAGATTGCGTACTTTAAAAGTGAACCGATTAGTGGACATCCTGACTTCTTGTGGAAGCGCGTTCCAGAGGTTTACAGCTTGGACAGCGAACGAAGAATGAACCATTTTGGAATTATGAGAAGGACAGAGAAGGAGAAGATTATTAGAAGAACGGAGATTTCTGTCATGGTTAGAGCAGAGATATTGAAAGTTAGATGTTAGATAAGTGGGTGAGTTAGGTGAGTGGAGAAGGGAGTACAACATAGTCAGCACCCTCAAACTGCGGCGTTGTCTTATAGGTAACCATGTCAGTTGGGTGCGATAGGTGGATATGTGGTCATACTTTCGCAAGTTGAATATGAATCGAATGCAATTGTTGAGAAGTCGGTCTAGTTTGTTGAGCAGATCTGCATTCAAGTAGTCTTTACGTTCATACTATTACAATGTAAAAATAATTGTTACAGTAGAGAGAGAAAGAAAAAGGGGCTCGTGGCTAAAGTTGTAACCGAGTAGGTTAGCACATTACAAAGTTAAGTAATACCACAGATTACTAAGTAGTTACTACGTTAGTAATACTAGCCAGGTCAGTCTAGGATGGGTGACCATTCTCAACACATTGAGACCCCTCCGTGCCTCGGAGAGCACGTTAAACCGTCGGTCCTGGTTGCCATACAAACATCTGTGGCATTTGTTACGGGTAGTTGGAACTCTAAAAAGTCCGACAACCTGGTCTAACTACAAAACTTCGATGTCGCCTAGTACTTGGGTTGTGGAGGTCTGATGGCAGTCGCTTATATGGCTCGCTATATATCAAATTTCGGCCGTATCGTAGTTAGACTGAAAGCTGACCCCAACTTAGTTGGGAAAAGGCGCGGAGGATGAGTAAAGAGAGAAAGTAATCATAAAGGTATCAAGTCATGAATGACCCTTTACCCTTTGTGATGTGCAAGTTACTTCCTATGTATATTTATTTATTGTTTTTTCATTGTACACTGAACTTATAAATGATGAATAGTCAATACAAGACAACAGTGCGTAAAATGTATATTAGCCATCACTGAATGTTGTGTAGCACAGTAGGTTATTTTGGACCATTGAAAAGGTATTGAAATAGGTTGTTCTTCTGATAAATATGTTCACAAATAGTCGTTACGTAACCGTAGAAAATCCACAACAATGTTTCTAACAATGTCGTCACAAATACATTGTCCATATTTCCCAACATTTTGAATTCTCCAAATGCATATGAACGCCATTTTCTTATGTTTAATTTCTATGCACAATTCACAAGCTATTTATTTATTGAAATAACAGAACGATACATGCGACATCTTTTAACTGGGAGTTTTAGTATTGGGCTATTAATGTGACAAATTGATAATGACTTCACTAACCACACAAGAGGCGGTCGGTGAACATTCATAAGAAGCAAAACGATTTCGGTCTAACTGAACTTGAAATTCAACTGCGATGGATGAAAGGATGGACTAGGATGAAGGATGAAGGATACATTTCACCCATGTAGGGATACTCGATATGTATTGATATTTTGATGTATCGATACAACGGGGCGCAATATTTCAATCATCAGTATAGAAATACGTCAACGCGCTATTAGGCTGTGTTCACATCGCTTCGATTGTTTTTTAACTTGCGCGACTGCTAAGAGCATAGGTAAGATGTAAAAATCAATATTTAATCGCGAAATATTTTTGAGAGAGACTTTGCTAGATTATCTCAACAAAATTTTTGTATTGTATCGTATTTCGTATCGTCGTATCTACTTAGTGATTGATATGTGTGTTTATGAAATATTGATAGAGTTAAGTAATTAATGTCTGGGATTTTTTACAACGGATATTTAGGATCAAGGACCGATTTAGGATTTATATATTGATATTATCAGTAAGATTAAAATGCTAGATTTTATATGTGTTTAATCTATAATTTATTATTTACATATTTAATCTATACTAGATGCGCCCCGCGGTTTAACCCGCGTAAGTCCCGATGCCGCGGGAATATCGGGATAAAAAGTAGCCTGTGTCTAGGTGTCCAGCTATCAATATTAAGTTTTATCGCAATCGGTTCAGCAGTTTTTGAGTGAAAGACAACCTTTCACGGTTATAATATAAGTAGGATTAAATTAGAGTATTTACAGACTGTAACAAAAGTATGTGTATGATATACACATGTATGTATTTAACAAGAAGTTGGCAAAATGTGTATATATGTCTAGTTACACATTCTAGTTTTCTATATTAACTTAAAGCTTTTTTATTAAAAACCGGCCAAGTGCGAGTCAGACTTGCGCACGAAGGGTTCCGTACCATTTTCTATACAACATTAGACACTAATTTATAACCTTTGAATATTTCAAGCGTCTACCTGTTGCCGTAACGTCCGCCGTTTTTTGCTCGATATTAATAATATCCTGCAAAAAACAGCAAAAAAAAATCACGTTATTGTATGGGAGCCCCTCTTAAATATTTATTTTATTCTGTTTTTAGTACTTGTTGTTCTAGCGGCAACAGAAATACACCATCTGTAAAAGTTTCAAATGTCTAGCTATCACGGTTCAAGAGATACAGCTTGTTGCGAGACAGACAGATGGACAGTGGTAATCTTAGTAATAGGGTCCCGTTTTTACCCTTTGAGTACGGAATCCTAAAAAAAGAGTAAATCTATACTTCCATTGACATATGGGACACTGGTACGGCTATGTATGGGTTCGCATGATGATCCACTGAATGAAAAAAATACGTGGTATCACTCACATGATATTTTATTTTAATTACAATAAAAATCTAAAGAAGCATCTAACAATATATACCACTTCTACTATAAGATAATGTATTCTACGCTATAAGTTGGATTATAGACAAACAACCTGATTTAGGATATTTCTTTAGTAGGTAGTTCTCTTGTTCCAAAGATGGCATACATTATGCCATACCAAATTAGGAGTCCATGTCAGTAAACCAAATAAATTTTACACAAAAAAAATAAAGACTCTAAACGTATTTGTTGGAATTAAAGCTAAAAAGAGGTAACGACTATTTGGAACAATTGGTCTCATGGTAGATACACTATAAACTCATTTTGTTGATTGGTCTGAGGGCGTCTTTACAATTAGAATACTAAATTGGACATCGCGAAGGCGTATTAAAAAGATTATGAGTGAGGATATTAGGGTATTGTTTTGCTTAAAAGGTAAATGTTACGGGATTGGAGTGTATTCGCCAATTTATACAAGAACCTAATTATACAAGATCATTGACCAAAGTAGCCGTTTTTTTTTTTATTGTACAATGGAATAGGCGTTTGTCTTCACACTCCCCTGATGGTAAGTGATGATAAAGACGAAGAAAAAGAAGTTGAAGATTAAATCGATTACGAACTTATTGAAGTATATAAATTTGTCTATTTTGTTTTTTATTTGATTCCGAGTGAGTAATTTATTAATTTATCTATATATATATTAGTTTAACAGGCCTTATATTTGACTACTATGGAAATAAGTACTTTTCGAGAAGTATTGTGTATAACAGTTGTTAAATTTATGCGTGCACGTTGGTGGTTAATCGATTACTACTATCGAATCTATTATGGTAATAATCTAATAACCGATTAAAACGACAACGGTCAGGACAACTCTAACAGCAGCGCGGACCGATGACCTCTAGTGGTAGAAAGGTCCTCAAACCTTGTGAATGGAGGGGAACGACGCCCTTGTCAAAGAGACAGATAGCCATTGGATGGTGGGTGGTGAATTTTTGTACATCACTAGGATGCACAAGTAAATGTGAATCAAGGACTCGATGTTTTTAAATTAGACCTGCTGTTTGTTTTTTTTATGAGAAACTAATAGTTACGTGAGTCACATGGGTGTCATTAAATCTTGCATGAGCATATTTTGTTTTTCCTTATTTTAGGTACACTATTACGATAAGGGAGGGACTGCATGCGAAAGGCGGAGGACCGGGTGAGTGGCGCACATTGGAAGAGGCCTATGTCCTGCAGACTAGGCTAATTAATTAATACAAATTCATACATCTTTAACGTACCAAATAATAGCATTAGCTTGTATAATGTCAAGTAATAATATTTAAATATGTGCAAGAAATCGGCGTAAGTTACTAAACAGTCTAACTGCTTGCACCGAGACTGACATTCTAGACTTATTAGGATTCCGTACCTCGAAAGGAAAAAACGGAACCCTTATAGGATCACTTTGTTGTCCGTCCGTCCGTCTGTCTGTCAAGACCCTTTTTAATATATCAAATACTCACTGTCTACCATCCCTTGAAGCTATGAAAAAATCAAACTTCTAAGCCAACGCAATCAAAAGATACAGCCGTTTATGCCGCAAATTTCCGCAAATTTTCGACACTCGCAAGGGAATCAAAACCTACAGTTTCCAGTGAACTCAGAACCTTGAAATCTGATACGAAGCAACGTCTCATATATAATAAAAATATTTTACGGAACCCTCGGTACGCGAGTCCGACTCACACTTGGCCGGTTTTTTATATCTTGAGAGGCCATCAGGTAAAGCCTCATAGTTATATGGTTTTAACTGTAAAATATTCACAAAAGACTATTAAAAATAAGCTAGTACTTATTAAGTAGGTATCATAAAATCTTGAGATAACGGGTATTCATTTACAACCTTCCATTCATTTATCAGATTTTCTCTTCAGTAGCAAAACCGTAAACATTTTAATCAATTAATTGCTTCAGTCATTGTATAATACGATTGTTAAATAAAGTTATCTTTATTGCAGTTTTAATGTTTGTTTTATGGTCTCTGTTACAGTGGAAAATTGCTACACAACTAATTTAGAATAGGAGAAAGGAATGCAATTGAACATCGCATCTAATAACCTAAAGGCTAGTTGCCAAAGAGTTTCAGACCGAATTATCGATAATCCTATCGCACAGCATCACACACATCTAAACAGGTATTGGTGCCTATTCTATTGTACACTCGACTAAACTAAAACCTGACTTAATTTCTTCATATGAAATCGACCTAGTGTTCTTCGTAATAAAGTCTATTTGTTACTAGCATCGATTTCTCAGCGCCGCTAAATTTCACTAAAACCTGTCAACGTATACTCAACTTTATTTCCACGCAGCGAGAGTCTCCATTTATTCAAACGCTGTATAATTGCCGTATAAAAACTTGTTCAAAACGAACAAGGATGACGTGTTTTTAATCTACACTTACGAAGACGCTTACTAAAAACACAGAGCAAAAGAGATGGCATTCAACGGATAGCGGCTCTCGCTACGTGGTATTAAAGTTTATTTAAGCGTATCAGACTTTAGTCGACAAAGAAATTGCTTATTTCGATAGCGACATATGTTACCTACTTGTTTCAATTTGAAATAAGACCTTGTTTTGAAATGTACAAGGTTTACATCTTAACGAAGAAAATTTAGTGAATTTTAATTTAGCGAGTGAAGTAACAGAATTGGGACCATTAACTCAAAAAAGCACTTTTTACAGAAAAGGCAAAAACTAAATACTGTTTTCCTGTGCACTGCAGGAGCTTTTGTATAGATTTATGGTTTTTATATATATATTTATATATAGCTAGAAGAAAGATATTGTAGGAATCTTGTGTTTTTATCAAGTTTTGGGTTATTACTTAACAATGTATGAATATTTGTTTTATTATTTTGAGTTGAGCCCGTGTTGGTCAATTAAGTGTCTAGCGTCGACTACTCGACACTTGACACTTAATTGATTTGTAAAATTTCTAAATCAGGTTTATTGGTCGGTAGGTATTGCGATAAGGAATACGATGGTGTGCATAACTCATAATTTTATTTTTTTGAGTTAGCTCCCTTTAGATATAGGTGTGCGATATCACAATGAAGTAAATGTGGATCACATGATCATTATCATCTCATAGACATAGATCATAGACATAGTCATAGACCCCTTCTAGAGCCACACTTCACCAGTTACAGCTTTTAATCAAGATTGAATATTCAATTTAGGTCACTTAATAAAAAACGGATATGACAAAAAATATTGATTAAACAAATCTCTACGATAATATGCCACGAAAGATTTGAAAATAATGATTCTATTTTGTTATAGACATCCACGTCATATGGACCTCTCATAAAGAGTTCCACAGACAGTTGTCATCAGATCGTCAGTCAAACACCATGTTTGCTATGCTGCCGTGGTAATCAAAATAACAGTAAGTCAAGAAGATGAGTCTCCAGACTTGCTATTATTTTTTTATTTATTGGATCGGTAGTAAACGAGGAGACGGGTCACCTGATGGTAAGTGGGCGGGGGTAGTCACTTACCTACACGATGCGATTTCGATTACAACGGCGGTATCAATACAAATAAATAAAATTGAAGTGTCTGTTTGTAATGTCAAAATAATAGTTTATTATTCAGCTCATACAGTTATTTGCACGATACCTATGCCTAAAAATCCGTTTTTAACATTTTTGTCGGTGTGTCCATTAGGATGTCGTTGTCATTGATGCTTTAATCATACTGCATTTGTTAACCTTATCTTGTTAGACTAGAATAAGTGAGCGATGCGATAAGGCATAATAAGAAAGTTCTAGGTTCCTCATAAATGAACAAGAGGCCAGTGATAGCAATATTACTTTGAGACTCGAAACACATTAACATTCATAGCGTAAAGTCATAAATCTAGTATTGAAATAGTGTTCATTTAAACTGTCAGTTTTATCAGTCTGATCTATATTCCTTTAATAACATTTAATCAGCAAACATTGAACTTTATGTTTACTAATCCTGACAACAAAAACTTAAACGAGCTGCTAATTACTCAAGTAAAAAAATCATACCACTTGATCAGTCAATAATAACCCCACAATGTTGACAGTTTAGAATAGACATCGTCGATTAAATTTAACAAGACAGCTGTTTAGCAAAATAAAAATGACAGTTGTCAGTACAGTGTCATAGCTCTAAGACGCTGACACATCCTTTTGATATCACATTGAGTCGGTAGTTAACTGTCAAATCAAATCAGTTAATTTTTATTAAACCTCAAAAAACAACTTGTGATGTCATACTTTCCTATCGTCAAATCTCTATCTTTTAATGTTTGGTATTACAATAACAACAATTAAAAATAACAACACACTTGAAAATAATAATAAATCAATTTTTTTTTATATTTTTATATAACACAATTCAACCAAAGAAAAGTAACCTATTTTTACCACTTTGTTTAATTGGCGGAGAAATAAAAGACCAAGATTTTTTTTTATCGTCTAGTGTCTAACACTGCCACTTTCTTTTACGCCAGACATTACTTTGTGTTAACAATCGTCATGGAGTTTAAAAAAAAATATGCTGAGTGTGAGCTGTTGACACTCTTGACCAAGATAATAACAACTTATAATAACTTAACACATACACACACACATACACGGCCATCTGATCCCAATCTAGGCAGAGCATGTATCAACAACATGCATATATATTTCTAAATACATACATATTATCGATAAATTACACCCAGACACAAATGATCATGCTCATCACTACATAATTATTTATCCTGGGTGGGAACCGAACCCACGACCTCTGGCTTAAGTCAGGATCACTAACCACTAGACCAACAGACCAGCCAGATAGTGTTTCTGTAATAGGATCCCATCCACATTCCCACTGCTGTGACTGTTCTCCGGAATTAACAACAGTGACCCACGGAAACACCGAGCATGACGCTCCAAGATAGAGACATCTCCACAACTCGTTACTTCTTGGGGTCCTTTGCTCTGTATAAATAGCGATTACTCCCTACTTACAGTCATCAACATCAGATAGGTACCCTGTTCCATGTTTTCAAATCAGCATATGTAAGCAGGCGGAGAAACTGATACAGGGTTGTGAGCTTAAAGACATAACTATTATCGTGGGTTTCATCCCCACATAGGACGATTTCTTATGTGGCTGGTAAGTATTTTGTGTCTGGGTGTACTTCTTACCCGATAATTGTATACTTTTATTTATTTTTATTTTATGTACTATGGCATACCATTTTTATATACAGGAAATCAACACTAGGCTAGTCCTATTTTACTGTATGATCTTCTGTAGAATGAAGGCGCTTCCATATTCGGTGCCTCCTCCATACACCATCAATTGGCAATATTGTTTTTATATTTTATTTAATGTACATATGGGAGCTTCCCCATCATTGTGTTCTTCATCTGTAGTAATGCTCATTCCGTTCGGTAATAAGCTATGATGAATCTTACCGGCGCCAGACCACCAAACAGTGACCATCACTTTTCTAGGGGTAAGTTTTCATTTAGGGTATTGTTTAGGTGCTGAACCAGACCTCACTTAAACCTGAGCTTAATTAGCCCAAATTCCTCTTTGTACGGGTTCTAATTCTAAGTAGTTTTTTTACAGCAGACTTTGCTGCTTCTCTCTCCTCCAAAAATGATTGCAAAAGACGGCACACTTGGGTTTAATAATATATACCTACATACAGTATATTTAAGTATCTATTTCTTATATTATTTTTAATTTTACTTACACCTCCAAGAGGGGATCGTCAGAAAGAGAGGAAGAACCTGTCGGGATCTAGTTTATTATGTAACAGCCACAGTGTTGTTTTAGTCAGTGCCACTCCGACTTATGCATATTATCATACTTGTTTTATAGAAATGTCTTAGTAAAGAGACGCACGGCCTGAATTGATGTGACAGTAAAATATACCATACATGCATAATATTATTGATAGTAGTTAACCGTTGTCTTCTGCTTTCTACGGTTAAAGCTCCAACCTAGTCGGGCGATTCCTTCTAGCAGGAATCTGCTTTGCCATACCCCCTTTAACGGGACGTTTGTTCCACAAGAAACAAAACTGTCAAACAAATTTTTATTTTGAACTGAGGTACAAGATTTATAACATGAATTTAAGAAAATATGTATTTTTTTTAAATATACAGAAAAGGAAATAGGGTTCCAGTAAACGGTAGTTTACTATAATTATAATTAAAGTATTTGAATTTCTGTAGCAGAAACACGTCCGGCTCATGTGCTTGTTGACATTTAATCCTAAATCAGAACTTGCAGACTTAATAACACCCAAGTGTTAAAACATATGGTGTACTCACAGAGGTCTCTTTGATGTCACACGCAATAATACTTTTATGTGCACCACGTAGAGTAATACAGTTAAATTTACACGCGAGAAACAACTTGAGTATATTTTGCTTTGTTTTTTGTACACACCGAAACGATTGGTTGCAAATAAGCAATAAAAGATGACAGTTTTACTATAGAACTAGTAACAAAGAATTTATACTAACAATACATACAGGACAAAAGCTAGTAAGTGACAACGTAAACATAAAAAATACAAATGAGCAAAGTGACTTCGCCTTATATATATAGGCAATAAGAAAATCATATTCTTTATAATAAACACTTAAACATTTTAACTTATGAGTAAATTACACTTAAACTTGAAATGACCCGTAAAATTTAAGTCCAAATAATTAAGCTTTTATTTTATTTTTAACAATTAGTATCTAACGATTTTGTAAAAGTTTATATTTAACATATGGCGTAACGATATATAAAGTTACATTGAAATACTCCTATTCATTGTAACAGTCAAATGTAATGCGTCAAAAACTATCTATCAATTTTATTAACATAAGTATGTAGGTACATTTGTATTAGGACAACCAGTCAAATCAAATCAAAATCATTTATTTCAATTAAACCAATTGTAGGTACATATTTTTGAATTGTCAGAAGTTTAGTCAAAGTCAGTCGTAAAGCTAGTTGCCTTTTTCAATACGTAGATCCTATGGAAAAGAACAGGCAAGAAACTCCAAGGACACTCTTTTTTAACATGTTTTTATTATAAAAGTTTCTTGTTACATCTCTACATAGTATAAAACAAAGTCGCTTCGGCCGCCTATACACTTAGATCTTTTAAACTACGCAACGGATTTTAATTCGGTTTTCGCCAATAGATAGAGCGATACAAGAGGAAGGTTTATACGTATGGATTCATATTGTTTTGTGTTAATTTGTATAATAATATGACGATAATTTTTCACCGCATTAGTTTCTACATTGCACCCGTGCGAAGCCGGGCGGATATCTAGTTGCTTATAAGCACCAAATTCTAAAAAATAATCAGTCGCGTAAAATTAATACTTAAGTTATATAGCAGTCCGGAGATGACCAGCCTCCACCCAATGGCACTCGTTCATGAGCATAACGCACACACCAGCCATCGTCATGCTCAACCACATTGTAGGGAGCCGAACAAGATTTTTTCTAAAAAGTCTATAAATTCTGAGAATAATTTTGCCGAAATTAGAAACTTGCATATTATATCATAATTATAGATAATGTTTATATTTATAATTAATTAATCATAAGCGCGGCAGCAACATCCGTTCTTATTGCTTTTCAACGAAATGTCAAACAGAATGCCTCGAGAAACGTAAACAACCAATAAGTATCTATTTTGTGCCAGAACAAGGGATGTGCTATTTTTGGTTCAACGTTTTAGTTATGTTTGTAAATAAATTAAAACTGGTTTAGTTAACTAACAATAGCCGATAAGTTAATAAAATATTTTTTGGTAGATACATTTATGTGATACAGGAACGAAATCAAACAGTTTTCCCCACCTAATATAATTATGTCTCGCGGTGGTGGTGCATAAGACTGCACCGTAAGAAGATTGATTCGCTCTCAATGCAACTATTTGTATCCTTGTATATGTGTATTTGCTGTAATTACCTCAGTTTTCTTGCGACGCCGCCATCCTTTTTGCACGTTTACATAGTACAGCCGACAGAGCGCAAACAGCGCCACCAGCATCGCTAAACGGAACTACATTACTATACGCCTAGATATATAATATTTCGATGTCGCCAAGTGACTTGTTTGACAAATTGACAAATAGGTTGCTCTCATCGATCTGCCCCACCTTATATTGGGCACATCATGAAAATTTTATTTTTAAAGAATACTAGCGACGTTGGTCTACGTTGGTCAACGTTACTAGTATTGTTGTTGTTTTTGTTCTTGTTCGTCTTGTTAACCTCTCCAGCTAAGCTAAAATGCTTGGTTCACGTCGGTAGTGTATTGGATGGGATTTGAATCCGCAACCACTCGATCGGAAGTCCGACGCCTTAGCCATTACGCTACCGCAGCTTAAAAAAATCAATCATGAAATGCGGGCATATCGTAATCTGTCCAGGCAGATCCTGATCGGCCTTTTTTTTTTTTTTTGTGCGTGTGGAAACCCCCTCGGGCCGTCACCCACCGGGGTTTTCGGTGGGGCGGTGTGTCGGAATCGAACCGACTAAAACCACACGGTGTGTCGTACTGCGCCTTAAGTAGGAGGGATCCGGGAACAGCTTTTATTAAGACATCCGGAGATCCTGATCGGCCTAGTTCAACGGGTGACTCAGTACATAGATATGGTATACTTTGTCTAATTTCAGAATATGTATTATATAATTTATATATTAAAATACAGAGTAACCTTGTAACTGTGTTCTAACCTTCCAAGTCGCCAAATTACGACATAAAAACGGGAGTCCTGTGAAAAGGTATTATAGGTTAAGAATTTAAGGTCCACCCAGACACCGACGCTAAAGTACTTGGAAAATTTAGAACAAAGTTATTGGTAGTGATTGAGTACAGTATATGTCGAGTTCAGCTTATGATTGAAGTAGAAATAGTTATCTGGTTACACGGCGGTTAATTGAAAAGTCTTTTATCTCCACAACACTTCCATGGCGACACTTTCAGATAGGATTATGCTTTGAAATAAGTTTGTAATCAATATACATATATAATAATAATTAAAGCTTTATATCTTCACAACTTTTTTAATTAGATAGCTAATATAGGTACTTTGGAGATAACCCTAATCAATATGAGAGATTTTGCTTTCTTATGTGCGTTTTACTGATTAACAAGTTTTTGACCATTTCTACGACTACACTCTACCATCACACCGCTTTCTAAATGCTACATAATTTCTAGGCTTAGTAAAGAACTTCCTCCGTCGGACAATCAAATTCTGAAATTCCTGTCTTAGTTTTCCTTGCAGGTTGGGACTGGGATTGGGAATGCAGTCCTTCAATACCTACAGATCCAGTGTATGAGGAGTATCGCTGCAGGTATGGACACAGGTCGGCGAGGCCTAGACCTACTATGGTATGTTTTAATAGACGGCAAACAGATACGTGACTGTTCTTAATAACCGCTGTCGTTTCTTTTTTAACCTAAGTTTCTACTTGTTGCACCCATTTTTTTAGCGTACAGTTACTATTCTCTATTTTATTCTTAAATCCTCTGCCTTCTGTCTTCTTGACTCTCGTCTTTTGATACCTCTGTAAAAATCACGACAGGGTTCCCATTTTTACAAACAATTTAACCTTTTCTGTTCGATATATTCTTATCTTGAACGGACTACGTCTAGAATTCAGAAAGTGTAGTAACAGTTGTGTTGAAATTGAATATTCGAGAACTCATCTTAATAAATTATAGTCATCATCTCAATCATTTAACTTTTCTTCTGCACTTTTACTGTTTGGTTAAACAGGTCCATTAGCCTTCTTACGATATTCCCAAAGCACGGTCTTGCGACACTTTCTTCCCATGCGTACCAATAACTAAGCCGTGGTTGATAGTGGGGGGATTACCCACCATCATCATTAGCTTTGGTTAGAAAACAGGTGCCTTGCTTTGTCTCAAGTCTTCTATCAAAAACCTTTCCAACAAAACGATTTTCGGTTCTCAGGACGACGGACACCTATACATAGTCATTTCATTTTACTAACGACAAGAGTTATTCCGGTTAAAGTACCCCTGCAGATTTCTTCGTATAAATAAATAAATACCTTTCTTTTTTTTTTTGTGCGTGTGAAACCCCCTCGGGCCGTCACCCCACCGGGGTTTTCGGTGGGGCAGTGTGTTGGAATCGAACCGACTAAAACCACACGGTGTGCCGTACTGCGCCTTAAATAGGAGGGATCCGGGAACAGCTTTTATTAAGACATCCGGAACCCCAAATAAATAAATACCTAGCTTAACCCTCTCCATTGCTCTTCAGGCGACTTTGAGGCTTTTCTTGTAAAAGTGCCACAAGCATCTGATAAACTAAAAGTTAATATTTTTAAGATATTCAAAACAAAACAATGTGCTTTAGATTCCACCCCATGACTTAGGTAATTCAAGATAACTACTACAATCTGAAAAATTTCTTCTGTTTAGTCACGCGTAATCTATGTAGGCTGTATCATATCAATTCATTAGATAAAATAAGGGTCAAATGGCTTAATATCAATTTAAAAAAGCATATCATAACGTAGATTTTATAAAGGTGAAAAAGTAATCCATGGGTAGACCGTCGGCAGACTGTCATCAATAGTCATTAATGATCAACCTATCTTAGATCTGACGATTTTAATTATGATGATTGAAGTGCACTGATATTTATGTTCGTTAAATGATTTAAGGGTTAACTCAATTCTTCACTTGACTTTCGATCAGATAGAAGATATTCCTGCCTCAATTTATTGATAAGTAGAAAACTCTTAGCAGAGAAGCTTAAAAGTTGACACTTCAATTTCCTTGTGAATCTTTTGTTTCTGATTGTTTGATAATTTTGTGTTTTTATTGATATGTTTTTGGTCCATTATAATATAACTTTTTTCTAGGTAATTTATTCCGGCTCTATCAGAATAAAGGCGGTGCAGCATTTGAGGAGATATCGAAGAAAAATACTGCGATTATGTGAAATTAGCTTTAAAGCCTTTCTAGCGAAGATAGAAAAAGAGGATAAAGATTTTTGGGGAAATTTTTACTATTATGTATGTTGTAATATTGCATCAAACGTGCAATTTTAAATTTCGCCCGTGAAACAACAAAAATGTAGTAATAGTTTAAATAGTTATGAATTACTCACATACACTGAAGTTTACTTTAGTAATTTAAGAGTAGAATGTTTCAAGATTAATAACTTTTTTAATGAATAATGATTAGATACCTACCTACGTTTTTCAGACCATATCGAGTTGGACCGTTATGTTCAGAAACCGTTTTTAATTAAATAAGTATTATACAAATTGTGTCGTGTGGCTAATTTATTATTATTAGTAGCACTTTAGTTTTTATCGTTTATCAATAATCTTTATCTTCTTTGATAAGAGTACATTACTCTTTATGGATTAGAATTTAATTTAAAAGTGAACAGATAGCTTAAATACAATTAATAAGCCGGTGAAAACATAGTGCTTGCTAATTAAAAAATACAAAAAAAATAATTTATTTGTAATATGTCCAAGTTTTCCACTTACCACCAGTTTCCCAAAACAGCTTGCACAAGGAGCAGAAAGCAACACAAAACTTTCCATAGGAACTTCATGCTGCCAAATAACTATTCAGTCACACAAACATCCTATTTCGTAAACCACTTGTACAAAAGTTTCGCTCCTAACGCACTTCACATTAACACCGCAAAAATTTAAACAAACGAAAAAGCCTTAATTTTGAACCTCAGTATGATAGAGGAAACAAAAACAGAACCACTAAAACAATAACCACAAACTTAAATAACAATGTAATCACTAAAAATATGAAAAATAATAGAATAACTTTTTAAACAAACTTTTGCGAAAGTTTACTTTGCCAGGACTTCACTTAAAAAAAAACAAAACTGACAATTAAAAATCCCGTAGAGCGTATTTGAAAGTTCGTACTTGTCGAAAAATCGAAAAAAGATTTTGTGTGCAGTCGCTTACGTTTAGACGCGACGCGCTTACGACCCGCGCGCATTGAAACACAAAACCAGACTGGCTTGCTTTAAGCCGTTTGTAAGTATTCCATAGGATTCTCAGTAAGGGGAAGGGTCGAATCGGAGGGCGTGTAGATGCAGTACAGCGCTGCACGAATTCATCCTTCCAAGCCCTTACTACGAACCGCATTAACTTAACAGATCGGAATGTTGATGTCGCGCAAAATGTCAAAGTAGGTTTTACGCAAAGCATCAACGAGTTCAATAAAGTTGCGAAAACTTTTAGTACCATTGTGTATCAAAGAAAAATGTCTGTGACCATCAATTGTGAGCTTATCCTCAACTCATGAGTTTAATACCTTGAGTTATTATCATTTTTAAATTGATTTGCTGATCGAAGATAGGATTAAAGGACGTAAATGTCAAACAATTTGTATTTATTGCGGAAATTATCCACGGGACCTTTGGCACTTTAAATCTACATTTATTATAGTTAAGCCTTGCAAATATTTATGTGTAATGCTTCGATTGTCCTAGATTATCTTAAAATGGATTTATACAGTCAGTTATATACGATTATGTTATAATAACGATAATAAGATAATTATTATTGTGTGCAGAATCTTAGATTTAATTGGCTGTAAAAGTCTTCACGTTGGCTGCGCTTAAAGCGTTTAATTTATGGAGGTCGTATTACAGAATCTTAAAGATACATCTTGTTTGTTAATAACTATATTTACGTGCATAACAAATAATGTAAAAGTAACAACATTAAAGCTTATAATTATTTTTATAATTCTTTTATGCGTGAAGAAGGCAAAAGGAGGGGGTCAAGCGTTTGCTATTTCTTCGATTCGGTTGGAGTCAGTGGACACAATCCCAGATCGCTTGGATGAGCTGTAATTCTGACCAGATCAGGGCAGAAATGGTGGAGCTTCGGGGATTACAACCTCTGTATGTCTAACCTGTTCCGGTGATTGGGTCAGAGAATGCGATGCGCATGCCCTTTTCGAAAGGAGAGAAGAGTTCTCTCTTCTTCAAGTTAAAGAGGGTCTACAGAAAAGTAGTCACAAGCTAAGGGACACTCCTATCTCCCACCTCCTAAAGATGTACAACAGAGAAGAAATAGACGACACTTTTTTAGGATTAGAAGAGTTAAGTTTAAGCCAAAAGTGAATCGACGTCAGCTATAATACCTACATATACGTATGTATTATATATATATATATATATATAGATAAGAATCAAATTCGTGCAGTCGAAGCAAAATATAAGTACTTACGGTAGCAATAGTTTCAAATTTATGCTGCTTTCTTGCAGTTTTCTGACACAGACGCTAAACTAAGCAAAAACATGAAATATTTAGCAAAAATTTTAATGGTGCATTTACTACAATTATTCACGTGAACTGACACTAACTAATTATCAATCTAGAATAATGTTTAACTCCTTACAAATGATATTATATTTCAACCGACTCACTTTACACGAATATAGAAGCTTAGTCTTGAAAATGGTTTATAAAAGTAATCATAAAACTGCTAACTAAGATGGCTACTCAAGTTTTACAATTTTGTAATATCAATTATCAAGTTACCTACGAACATTTATCATGAGTTTTATACAAGAGTTTCATTAATGTAGGCTTCGCTACCCATTTTGTCAGTTATATTGAAATACTAATTACTGTTAAAGCTAATAATAACATTTGAAATATAAACAAACGAAATTTAACACTAACACGCAATGTTTATTAAAACCACAAGGACCGTTTAATCATATCATAACACACTACTCACTAGCCCCGGAGTTTCACCCGCTTTTAAATGTTGGCTAAAATGGCCTTTGGTTCAAATGGCTGTTGCCCGCCACTTCGTGCGCGTGAAAATTTTGATTTAGGAACCGTACATATTTCTGGGATAAAAAATTGCGTATGTGCTAATCCACACTATAATCTAATCTACCTCTGTGCGAAATTTCATCGAGATCCGTTCAGTCGATCCGGCGTAATTGAGTAACAAATATCTGACCGTAAAAACTTTCGCATTTATAATAATAATAACCTAAGACACACACGGCCGTCTGATCCCAAACTAGGCAGAACTGGTACTATGGTAACCCGACTGCTGATAAACATACTTATAAATTTCTAAATACATACATATTAGAGATTAATTACATTCAGACACAGAAGAAATTATCGTGCTCGTCACACAATTATTTGTCCTGGGTGGGAATCGAACACACGACCTCTGACTCAGCAGTCGGGATCACTAACCACTAGACAAACAAGCTCGTCAATAGTAGCTAGATAAATAGACGATAACCTTCCTCAAAAATTAGGCTATTAAATGAAAAAAAAATCACATTCGAATTATGGTTTCAGAGATCAGACTTTTTTTTAGGTTGAACCTCAACCCAAAAACAAAAACTATTCTGCTTTATCATATTACTATAGATAACTTATTAATGTAATTAATATCAATGTAAACTATGAATCTTGTATTCATAGTTTTCATTGATACGGTGCAAATGAAATAAAAATACGGGTCCGAGTACTCGTTCTGAATTATATGGAACTAGCTAAGCAACTGATCGACACTTATCGTGACCAGAAGGCGGGCCTTTTTCTTGAACAGAGAATTAGCGTTGCCATTATTTTTATAGGTAACGTCTATATATTTTACAAGCTCTCTACATTCATTAGCTTCTATCTTCACATACTTTTTTACCGAAAGCTTTTAGCAGATGAATTCAGTAACAAGTTCGGAACTAAATCCATAACTCATATTAGAGAGAGATGTAAAAAAAAAAATCCTTGGAGGGTAAAAAACTATAACAATAGGGTTTACCTGCCAGCCATTTTGTTGCCCGTGTTTACGATGCCAGTAAAAGTGTAATTGCAGGAGATCAAACGGACCGGCTGGTAGACTTAACTGTATTGAATAATTCAACAAACACATTCGCGGTTGACATTACTGAGGATATACTAAAGTGGAACTAAATATAATGATAATAAAGATAATAAGTGTTTGCGAAATGAATAACATTGCAGGGTTTATAGTTGCAATGTCTTTATTGTTAGATGAATTTAAACTTTAAAGTAATAACGATAAAGATAATTTTAAATTTACAGTAGCGTCGTGATTTTTGCACTTGATCGCAAAGATGTCAATTCGTATTTAGATTGTATTAATTTTTTGTAACTTAAATTGTAATGTGAGAGTGTGAAAGTTGAGATTTAAACAGCAAATGTACAGTTCCAAGGAATTTCTTTCGATTTACTTAACAATTTGAAGCATTTAAAGACATCATTTAAGTTGGAAGTACGACAAGCGATTGGAAATAAATAAGTTTTTGTTGGATGACACCGTTTTACAGTTTAATATATTTAAGATTACCAATGATGATATTCTTACCACAGTTAAAAAGTAAATTGTGTAAGGGGTGAGGTATATTATTTGCATTAGAAAACTATTTACAGTACCACACATATAGATGACAGCGTAACTTGTATAAGCAAACATCTAAAGCAATGTTGTCTACAATAAAATTATGTTGGAAAAGAATTGTGTACCTTATACGTGTTAGGTTAAGTAACACGGGGATATTCCTTACAAAATACCTTATTACCGATAAGGTATTTTATTGTTATGAATAAAGGAAAGGGAAAAAATTACTTTGCTATGTATTAGTCAAGTAAACAATATTCCAAAGATGTACTTATTGAGAACAACACATTACAGGTTTTAGATGTCTTTTTACTTTTTTCTTTTTATTTTTTAACAACGTAGGTCATGCATGAAACCCTCCAGTTAAGCTAAATGCTTGTGCTAGAAGCTGGTTCATTTGTGGTGGTTGTGTGGTTAATTTGGAAATGCTTAAATTGTTTATTTCATTTTTATTCACGTGATTATTTCAGGGATGCCCAACTAATTTCGGACTCGACGGGGGTCCTTTTTCAAGGAGTGAAGCGTCCCGCCGCGACGGTGTCGCCTGTTACTGTCGCGGCAGGATCAAGTCCGAAACTAGCCGGGCATCCCCGAAATAAAAACGTGAGTAAAACCGCATATCTTTAATTTGTGAATACCACTCATGAATGATTTTATTCTAATGCATGAATTACTTGATAATAACGTGTTTTTTTTTTTCCAAGCAATAAAACAATAATTGCTAACTTTTATATAATTTGAAAACCGTAACAATTTACAGCTATTAATTTTGGGAAAAATAGAGAAAAGAAATTACATTGTAAAGTACGTTTTATTGCTTACGTATTAATTGTTAAATCGCCCCAATAGTTAACACTGGGATCAGTGTTGCCATACTTGGAAGGCTTAAAATTCGCTTTTAACCCAGGGTTACTGTTACGAAAATAGCCTGCATCATGCTCTCAACAGCTTTGAGTACTAAATCAAGTTTCAGCTACATATGTACTTAATAAGTTATTGATAAATATCATACTTTCGGATTTCAATCTAATTCAGTATTAGTTTTGCCATGTCCATTGTCCATACTGCATATGCCTCGTGACAGCCATAGGGTAGATAGCCTCTCGTTGGAGACCATGATTATGTCCATGGGCCAGAGCGAGAGCGAGTATAAATCCGACGCCTCGTATAGCGAGGAGGTGATGCATACCAAGAAGGTTGCGGAAATTGAACGGGACAGAACTAGTACTCTCCCATCCTGCAGAAGACGCACCAGGTACCTGTGAGAGCAAGTCGATTTACGGCCTCCATGGGCGCTTGCTTGAGACAACGAACAAAGTTGTCTGCCAAAAGTATTCCTTTTAAAAATATATATATTTATTCGCGTTACAGTAGGAAGCTTAATATCTTAATTGTGTATAAAGTACCAAATACAGATATCATAATAATTCATTCTCCTGCAAATATAGCGTATGTAAGGGAACACAGAACAACATATACTAGTAAAATAGATTCTAGAAGTACTAAACAAAGAACACTGATCCATTCAGGCCACTAGCTCATTACACTCTAGATCTTAACACCTATTTCCTCTGATATAAATAAACGGTTGCAATATCCAAGGTTTTAGCACAATGGACTCCAACAAGTGAATATTTCGCTCAATTGTATCCATTCTTGCCAATCTCTGTTAAAAGATAAACGAATTGTTTTGCACGATTATTTCATTGAGAGAACTAACTACTAGATTTATTAATATATGTGTCTTCGAGTATTTGTTTGAATCTTGTGTAATTGATTTACAGTCGTTGATTATATCTAAGCTATCTAGAGTCTTCGTATTCTTGCAAGATTTTATACAATACATGTACTTCTTGCTTTTGTACGTATAAAGAAGACATAAAAACCTATTTATTAAAGTTTGTTTCTATAGTGATAACACTATAGAAACACACTTTAAGCATCAGCTTGTTGTAATTTAAAAAAATAAGCAAAAGGCAGTACAGCACAAAAGTACGCACAGTTTTTTTTATTTATAAAAGTAGTATAACAATTTTAACAAAATATCCGTTAACAGCTCAGAGTAAGTTCCATGTTCCATGTCAAAGTAAACTGACTTAACATATTAAGTGAATGTTTAAAAGTTTGCATTCTGTCTTTGAAATAACTTAATAAATCGATACAAATACATATATACTTAATCACAGTTATTGATAGGTTATTTATTTTAAAATTTTGAGTTAAGATTATAGAAGATTGCAATTCTTCGAATTTCAACACTCCACAATAAAACAACTCCAGTCTAATAGGTAGAAATATAACTCAATACATTAAAACAGTTAGAGAAAAACTTACTGGAACATATGCCAAATCTAAATGCGGTCCGAAAACCAAAGTCCGCTACCAAACTATTGCAAATAGGGGTGGATGTGACAGCAAACACAAGATTGTCATACGGTAACTGCCAATTACGTTTGATATCTGTGTAGGAGACAAAACTACAGCAAAACAATAACATAAAAGAATCGATATTGGGAGATACAAATGAATAATCTATAAATGCCTTTAAGACATTGACTATAAGTATAAAGAATATTTAGAGGAGAAAAAAAATCCAAAACGCTTGAAGTTTCATTTCTAATGTATTTCAAGAAACGCGAGTGCTTTTAAGAAATTACTTCCTTTTATTAAAAAAAAAAACTCATATAGACTGTTCTAAAAAATTACAAAAAATGCCACTTCGCACCTGATTTTACCTAAAGCCCTTATAGCGCCTATAGACGCGTTGCTCATGTTAAGCCTCATTTGAAAGAACACAATACAAAATGAATTTTGTAATTTCCGCCTGATCGTATAGTAAAGATGATTCTTACTCAGCTCACCCATGTAAAAACGGTTGTTCTTTCTGTGTGTCAAATACCGTGTCGTCTTTTGTTTATTTTCTCCTGCCTTCTCTATCCATCGCGAGTTCTATGCACCGAAGTTAATACGTTCCAGTTATTAGGCGAATAATAAGTCGGCATATTCCATACTCAGCCAGTTTGTACGATATCATCTCCTACTATTTTTATTTTATTCATAGGGATTGTCTCTTTATTCCTTTATTCTTTTGTTTACTTCGAACGTTCGTATGTTCGTGAGAGTCTGCGTTTAGATGTAATGTCTGTTTTTGTTTTTTGCAGCTTCGTCAGCAGAGTGAAGGTCGATGGTACCTACCTCGTGTTTTCTGGTAAAACTATGTGTTATTATATATATTTCTACATATTCTACTATGTATTATTTAAGCGTGTTGTTAATATGTTTTTTGGAGAGCCGAGCTAGTTTTGGGCTCATCTTATTCCTTGCCTCTTGGTCCTTTATTCATATATCAACTCTTGTAACTTCACATTTTATATTAAACTCTCTATAATTTTTATATATTGATACGTATTGTTTATATTTTTTTTTTACTGTTCCAGTTATGTTACAGTAAATTAAAAGTAATAGACTTTAACTACAATGTTGATTACATTACTAAGCATTTAGTAGTATCCACGATAACATGCATAGCATACCTTTCGATCTGCGTTCAATCGAACTAATTATTTACGAAATTTTTTTTGTGTATATAAATTCTCTTAGTCAGCATTTTGAAAGCCTTTTAATTAAAAAAAATATAAATGTATTGCCACAAAAACCCAGTTAAGTAGGTGTTGGTGCGAAATTACCTGATTCTAAGAACCGGACTAGAACAGAATCTAGGTTTAAAGGTTTTCGTGGAACAGTTAAAACATTGTAAACTGATAACAGCGAAAACAAACATAGCTGTTTTCATATCTGCTTTGGGTTATTCTTGTATTAAACATATAAAAAGATCTCAATGTTTATGTTTTAGCAGATTAATATTTGATTTAAAGTAATGTGACATAAATGAGTATACTAAAATATAACAAGATATATTTTAACAGCTTTATTCTACTTTTGTCTTGCTTTTGAACAAGCGACCAGGTCTACCGGGATTCACTGGGATTCCCTTTGAAGGGTACACCTGAGGCTCCGGCTATAAGATACACACAAGACATGACGAAACACCGTGTGGTTTCAGGAGGTGTGAGCCCGACATACTACCTCATCGTTGAGCCCCGATGAAGTGACGACACGGGAGCGTACCGAAACGTTGAAAAAAAAATTATGAGACTAGACATAAATTAAGCTGTTTCTTAAAAGAGGATCTTGGAGAAAAGTTAGAACTTTGAAAAAAGTGGATGAACTTTGGGCACAACACGTTTAAAAAAATTGTGACTCTGATAGCCGGCTTTATTTATTTATTATATTAAAGTTTAACATTCATTGTGACACCAAGAAATGAGTAGGTAATAGTAGGTATACATATTCCTTTTTTATTTATATTTTTTATAATCATATAAGTACTCTAAGAGTTGTAAATTACACTTGTGAAACAAAGTTTATTTAAAGACAAATTCACAAAGTGATTTAGCGTATCGACGTGCTTTCAAATGCTAACGATTCTTATGACTTTGGTCACGCGTATGCTAAAGCATAATTCTTCTGAAGAAAATAGGCAAAGGTATATACCTACACAGTATATTACAGTTTATCTGCAAAACACGTCTGGTTCTACCCGACTGCCGAAGGAGGGAAATGGATTTCGAACATATGCATGTATCTATCTATGTATGTACGTTTACTACACAGACTACACTAATTAACTCTTTGACACGCTCTACAGTCAGTCAAGAAAACACACTAAAGGTATAGAACTAACTGTTTAAACAAATCTTGGACGTCATTTTTAACTTTACTTCTAATTGTTGTGCTGAAATAAAACTTTTTATGTACATATTATGTAGTTTGGACGACAATTCTATAATTTGGCATCTTGGAGCTGATCTGATGATGGAGCCAGAAGGCGAATAGTGGAATTATTTTTGGTTGGCCATTTAGAAGTGCATCTACGTATAATGGGTGCTGATTTGACTATGGAAATACATTGCATTTTATGAATATATTACGACTATAGTTACTACCTGCTGGAAACTACGACTGGTAATTTATTAGCTCGAATAAAAACTTTCGTGAGTGGTATTCATATTATTTAAATTATACGGTTTTACTCACGTGTATATTTCGGGGATGCCCGACCAGTTTCGGACCCGACGGGGGCCCTTTATCAGTCTGGCACCTGCAACCGGCGCGGCAGGACGCCTCACCCCTTGATAAAGGGCCCCCGTCGGGTCCGAAACTAGTCGGGCATCCCCGAAATATACAAGTGAGTAAAACCGTATAATTTAAATAGTTTATTAGCTGTATTAAGAAATACTTTTCTCTATTTCTGCCATAATAACAATGATCTAAATGTTTTAACGGATTCATCAGAAAAAAAAACTAAATTATGAAAAAACTAAGGATAATTTTCCCGAGAATAAAGTTAAATTAGGTAGATATTTCATCTACAATTGAAAAAACGTTAATCTTAGCAACAAAAAGACCCTTCTCTTATTACAACAAATTACTACAAATGTATGTCTACAATAAAAAAACACGAATTCTGCGCCTTTTAAGCGCCAGACGTATATTCATCTGTAGGTAGATTGGATAGGCTTCAAGTATTTATTATCAGATCGTCTCACAGCGATGTTGCTGTCTTTTTTCTAATTCTCTTTGAATACTTAATTTCAAGTATTTAAAAAAAATATTTTATCACCAAAATGAACTGAACCAAATCAAAATAGAAATATGAATACCACATGACGCGTGTATGAGTGCACGCAAAGTAACTAAAGTTTGATGTTCCACAATCTTCACGAATACAAGTTTTACGGTGGCCTGCTCGGTTGGTACGTATGGCCCGTATAATAACATGCCTCAGGTAAACGAGGGAGTTTACACTAACACTGATTTTTACGCTAGGGTTGGATATACTCGATAAATTTTGAGTGATCGATACTAAGATTTGTACGATTTAATTAAGTATTGACGATTATAGTTATTTTATACAATATTTTTGGTAATAAATGATTGATTAATATACCTATATATTAACTTGAGAAGAAATATATTTTGTTTGATATTTTTAGTTAGAAATAATTTATGTAAAACTATAGGTAACAACCTATAGTTTTACATAAATATTATTTGCAAATACTAATATTTAAATAACCTTTATGTATAATTATTTGCATTCATATAATTTACTTTATAGCCCCACCTGACAAAGATCGAAAGCAATTGGGTGCCCTTGGAGACTCCAAGAAGCGACGAGTGGGAGGTTGTTGTGGCCACGAGTCGTATGACAATACTCTCGATGTGACTCGTTAAAAACTAAACTATATTTTCTGTATCTATATTGTAATTTAATGTTAAATATATTGTTTCTAAATCAAAATAACACTTCACACATATCGGTAAAAAATTAAGTGGAAAAAATACACACTACATAAAATTGGTTTTATGCAAAATATTTACAGGGAGCATAAAAAACAACGTTTATAAAACAACGGATATTCCTAGAAGAAATCAATAAAGTTAAAAAATATATAATGTGCAAGTTATCGATAAACTAAAATAACTATACGTGCCTAGCACTACTGTCTATTTATTTATCAAAATGCTGGCTTCTATCAGTGGTCAATCATCGCAATGTTTTCCTATCAATCAACACGGGAAACCAGACTCATCCGTCTTTATAAAACACACAGGTAAACTTAAATGTATATTGTACGTCTTTCTAATATGTTTATCCTATAAAACCAAGGTAATTTACGGCTATAATAAAAGTCCTCGTGAATTTGTTCTGCGGAATTTTTTACTTCGTTTATTTTGACGGTGATTAGGATGACCTTATTAGTACCTTTGCTTACATTTTACGTCATAAACTATGTTTTCGTGAGGAATTTGCACGGGATAGTTGGCGAAAATTGTGAATCATTTCGTTGGCTCTGGTTTCCAAAACTGCAGAACAAAAATAAAAATCTTTGGCTGTGCGTATTTTTTACCTCAAGGCCATATTCAAGGTATTTTGAAGATTCTAATATTAGGTACTCAAAAATTACAAGTTGTCGTATTCAGCCACAGAAATATAAAAGAGGCGTAATTATCTTATATCGACACCATCTATATACAAGTCCCCGTAAGCGTATTCCAGTAACCCAACCATACCAGGATGTCAAAAAGTACCTCTCGCTAGAAATACCTTCTCCCCTAAACACTGGTACCTTATTATTTTATCATAGTTTAGGTACAGATTGTATACAACTTCCTGCAAGTTACGACGTGCCGCGCTCTGCTTCGGACTTGTGCTGCAATATTTAATAAAATAATATTATTAATGTAAACCGCGGTGTAAGCTGATGCTCGCTATATTCATAGCCATGAGTGATACGCTTGTGGAAAATGAGATGTTGGCGTTCCTGCAGCAGCAGCTACATGTCTTGGACGACATGTCCGCCATCCACATCTGTGTCACTAACTTCAGTAAGGATGATATTGCTGCTGCCAAGAAGTTGGTGTTCTGGGTGCTTAATAAAAGTGACCAGATGATGTCTCGCCGGTGTGACGGACAAAGAAAAGTTTACAAGACATCATAGCGCTACTGAAGGAGACTGATTCTGACGACACACCCACGTTCGTGGCAAAGGACTTACATATGTCTACGCCGATGTTACTCGTCTGCTGAAGGACATTGTCTTTTTAAAGACAAGTTTTGCAGATGTACAGAGGAAGCTAAGGACATCCCAAATCACTGTCGCAGATTTTTTTTTTTATATTATAGGGGCAAACGAGCTGACGGGTCACCTGATGGTAAGTGACTACCGTCGCCCATGGACACCTGCAACTCAAGAGTCACAAGTGCGTTGCCGGCCTTTGCGCAACGAACTAGAAGCGGTACGCAAATTTGTGGAATGAAAGTTTTTGGCCACAAGATGTGGTATTCCGTCGCTTATGCCGGCAAGTACCAATAGACCGCAGAAAGACTTATGCAAATGAAGTGTTGCTAACTTAAGGTAGCCTGAGAGAGATTGCTTTATGTGATAAGGTTACCCTTTTGCAGATTATCGATTCGATACATCTCCTGTTTCATATTCCCTGGTGTACCAATAACGCGTAATCTATCTACGTATCTTATTTTTAAGTTATATTTGCTAACACAGAATGGGCCTATGCGGCCTGAAATAAATTATTTCTATACTTTTTACCTAAACCTCTTAAATGTGCGACTGCATCGTTGGTGCCATGTCATATCTTGTTGCTTGTTGACACAATCGTGAGATCCATGGTTCGACTTCGGAGTTTAGCTAATTGTTACTTGGGTTGTTTATGTAACTGTATGATGTCTGAAAAAGTGACCGGAACACAGCATAAACTTACCTACCATTTACAAATTATTATAGTATATGTACGCAGACGGTGTAAGTAAATAAAAATTCGTAGTAGTACGAAACAGACTTTACGTTATACATATTATTTTATAAAACAGTTCTATGAACAAATTAAATTATAAATAATGAATGCCCTTCTTCTTCTTCTTGTTTTATCTCTATGAAGAAATATGTAAATATATGTATACACACCTATGAATGTTTACTGGACTAGATATCCATCACATTCTGATTTTGGCTTCATTCAATTTGTATTGCAATAAAAAATCAGAGACCTAGACTAAACAATATAAGAAAAGTGATTGGGATGAATGAATGTTTGTTTACACAAACACTTACTTGCTCAATATCGCTTTTCATATATTGATTTCTGTGTAGCAATCCTAAAACCTTGGAGTACCTTTGTTCATATGCATAATTCAGATAGTTACCACAACATGTAAGGCATAGACCAATGTTGCTCTGATTGTTGCTGGCTGACTGAGGAAGTAGTTTTAACACAGTGGTGGTGTATTTATCTGCGCGTAAGTTGGGTCGACTTTGCTCAATGAATTTTAATGACAGCCTTACAACATTTTAAAGACTGCCATTTTAAACAAAATAAATCTCATTTAAGTCCATCAACAATTTGTAAAAAGAAAAAATAATTGAGGTGATTTTCCACAAATATATGTACATAGGTACGCAGATTATATACCTATATGCAGCATAGGAATTTGAAAAGGTCGAGTAAGGAGATACTGGTGTCTATTATTACACTAACCAACATTCTAGTTTCCTGTAGGGTGAAGATGACTCCTCGATGGATTGAATCCAGAGGTGGCATCTCTGACTTTCATTTTTACTACCTGATCTTTTAGTATAACCGGTCACCCATATAAAATGCAAAATCTCAGGAAAGTTTCTTAAGAAGATTAAATATTTTAGGGTTATTAGGGTGATTTAAAAAAAAACAATATCTTGCGTCATACTCTACTAATACATTTTTAACCCGTCCAATTAAGCGAAATGCTTGCATTAAGAGATGACTTTTGTCACAACTACGATCAATAGAAAGAAATAAAATTGAAGTGTCGGTTTGAAATGTCAAAATAATAGCTTTTTTTAAGCTCATACAGTTATTTGCACGTTACCTATGCCTAAAAATCAGTTTTTAAATGTTTTGTCTGTCTGCCTGTCTGTTTGTTCAGGCTAATCTCCGAAACGGGTGGACCGACCGATTTCCATGGGCCATTCACTGGCAGATAGCTGTTAGTAGAGGTGTTATAAGAAGTAACTTAGGCTTCTTTTATTTTAGGAAAAAAATTAGGGTTCCGCGCAAAATATATAAATATGTACACGCGAGTGAAGCCACGCGGGAACTGCTAGTTATTAATAAGAAACTTAATTGCAATTTGTAAATTTAAGTTTGCTGAAATAATTCATAATCAACATCACACTTTATCTACTGGCTTGAATCACCCCTCAATACCTATTTAAATACCACTCAACGTTCAAACAATAACGGCTCAGTCGGCCATATTGCTTCAATGACGTTTCGACGCCATCTTGGATCGGGTTGCATGAGAACAAAGCACATCGAGTTTCCACACAATAGATTGGTAAGGAGATATGTGCTGCACTAATTTGATGGCTCATTTGTAGACCACACACACGGACTGAATTGTGCCGCTTTGTACGCACGGTTTTTCGTAAATGTGTGTTAGTAATGTAGGTAAATGCAGCCTTTAGTAGAACGGTAGGTACTCTTATTCGTTAACCATGACATAAACATATTTAAGTTGACATATATTTATCTTGGTACTTAAATTTAAGCTTGTTATAATTATGTAAGAAATGTGTAAGGCGTAATGTTTAAATGTGTAACTATTGCATAACTAGAAGAAATATCTAATGAAAAACAATTATGTTTTTGTTAAGTAAAAAAAAAAAATGTAAATTAAAAAAGAAACGGGGAAAAATTCAACTAAAAAAATTAAAATAAGTTAAGATGGTACTAAAAAAAAAAACAATAAATACGTACCTACATAAGTTTCGTGTGTTTCTGCTTCAACTTCTGCTGTATACCATAAAATATGTAGGTACATTATCCAATTAGTAAAATTACATTTACATAAGTACAAGTACACAACAACAAGTAAGTCTGCAAATTCACATTTTAAACATTGGACAGTGGTTTTAGCTTTTTTATTTTGAGAGCAATCAATATTTTTTTACTGTTAGTAATTATTATAAATGCTTAGTTTTTAAGAGGAGAACAGGACAACCTGACTGAAAACAACAGTAGAGGGAGCTTTAAACACACGCCCTCGTCAGGTCCTCCCGTCTCAGAAGCGGGAGTGATCACGGGCATGGCGCCTTTCCTGACCTGGTGACCGTTTGACGGGCTGCCCTTCCAGCCACTAGCGCAAATTTTTTACCCATTTTTTTTCCAGCAGGTTGTAAGAGTAACCGTACATTCATACGGCATATGGTTTAGTGGTTAGTGATCCTAACTGCTGAGCCAGAGTCGTGGCTTCGATTCCCAGCCAGGACAAATGATTGTGTGATGAGCTTGATCATTTGTTCTGTGTCTGGGTGTAATTTATCTATAATATGTATGTATTTACAAATATATGAGTATGTTTATCAGGAGTCTGGTTGTTATATTACAGGCTCTGCTTAGTTTGGGATCAGACGGTGGTATGTGAGATGTGTGAAGTGGTTATTATTATTAGGTATACCAGTGTGCAGTTTGATGAGATCTTTTCCGTTTACAAAAACATTTCTTCCACAGTCTTCTTACTCTATAATATTTATAGAATAACAATGTAACATAGCAGATAGGTTATTTCACAATTGCGTGACGTAGCGAGCCAGTTTTATACAATTAATGTGATCATGCTGTTTACACTGCAACGATTTTGATATAAGCCGAGTTTCATATGAAAAACTAAATCTTCCTGATGTAAACTAGGAGTACAATAAACTCTGTTGTACCTAAGTACTTGATGTGGTACAACACTAAACACAAATACCTACAAACTACTAGGTGCGCGTGGTTATATTCCTATCAGACATTCTACATTTGTGATAACTGCGATCATATCTAGTGTCATTACCATTAAACCAAACGAGTACAACTTTGCAAACGTCTAAACAACCAAAACTAAAGCCTCTGTAGCAGAAAGACATTAGTAAAATTTACATCTGTACCTTTTAGTAAGGTCAGCAAGCAAAGTTGCTATCAGCAAGCAAAGTTGCATACAAAATATAACATTCTAACCTTTAATCATGAACGCGTTTATGTAACAATGTCTTGAAACGTAGAAGTGCGGAAAGGCCAAAGATTAAATGACTACATCATCGTAGTCCATAAACCTCTCTTATTTGCTTAAGTATAATAACTTTTTACTACTTACTAGATTTTGCCCGCGACTTCCTTCTCATAAAAGTAATTTTTCCATCAGAAGTTTCTTTCAAATAAAAGGTGGTAGGCCTTTGCTGTATCCCTGGCAACGTATACGCAAAATTTCATGACAACCTTATGAACGGTACAGGCTACAGAAGTGCATAAAATACGAACATTTCAGCTCTCTCTCTCTCTTACGTAAGAATATCTATATCGGTCAAGTTCAATTTGTCAGTTTCAAAATAAGATATCTATATTTAAAAAAAAGTATGAATTTTCTTAAAATTGTTAGCGCTTTACGTTATATACGACCCTCAAATATGACCACACTATTCTGTAACACTCTGTGTATATTCGATTTTTTACTGTAATATTTATTTCAATATTTTCATTTTTCTATCAGCCTCCCCGTCACATCCTACTACCTCCCGTACTGTACGTTCCAAAGGGAGTAAAATAGGGTTGACAAAGGATGTACGTTACACTTGAAATACCAGCGCACCTGTGTATAAAGTGTTTCCTGGTACCAGCAACGGCTTACTATCAGACCTTGTGCCTATATAGTATAAAAAAAGAAAAAATATATCGCTGTAATACAACACAAGATTCTTTTGATCTTTTGGTTACAACCTCATATAGACTGATATACCTGGACTATTCACTCGAAGGGAAAGACGCGTTTGGGCGTGATGTAAGACGCTCATTACACATTTTGACTGGCCTGCTGGTCTAGTGCTAGTAGCTGAGGGTTCGATTCCAACCCAGGACAAATAATTGTGTGATGACCTGACCATGATCATTTGTTCTGTGTCTGGGAGTACTTTATCTATAATATGTTCGTATTTAGAAACATATAAGTATGTTTATCATCAGTCTGGTTACCCTAGTACAGGCCCGCCTAATCTGGGACTAGACAGCCTTCGTGTGTGAGATGTGTCAAGTTATTATTATTATTAATCATAGATATCTTTGTGAGAATCACTGTAAAACGCCCTGTAAGAAACATATTAGATTGCGATTATATTTATCTAACAGTAGGTGTTAGGAGACCAAACAAACCGTATCCTAGTCAATATATAGGTTTAAATAAAATATATTATAGCAAAGAACTTTAAGAGATTAGACTTTGCTTGTTGACTGTATTTAATAGTACGACTTTCAAGTTCTAACCTAAAAGTCCGTCCCGATCGCTTGAAACTTTCAAAGCGTACCACTAAAATACGCAGATTATTGTCTGGGACGTCCCTATCGTTGGACACGGGCGGACATTATCCGCGCGGCACCGGTGCGATATCCGCATATCCGCGTGACCGCCGTAATAAGAAGTCAATATTAGTTGGGCGGGCGGATTTGTAAGCTCTTAGTATGGAGACGATTTCTCTTCTTATATACGGTATAGAGAAAATATCCTTGAGTAAAGTTAGTTAGTTCGGTAAAAGTTACTTATAACTCAGTAGCTGACAAAATAAGGTTCATAGTAGGTGGATGTGGTTCTGTGGGAGATCAATTACAAAGGTTGCTTAAGGTGCATGGGTTTTGGTTATATACTTCGGGGATAAGACCAAGACCCGAACTAAGTCGAAGGTAGTAGGTAGAGTTTTAAAAGTTACAGAAAATCACAGCAAAGAAGCACCGCTTTGCTTGCATATTGTTCTGTTTCTGCTTGTGCATACGGTCACCAGGGCTCCTAGAGAAGAAGTATGTTGTTGGCAACACTGTGTATTTAAAGTAGTTAACCTTCAGTCATCCAGTACCATATTGGAAAAGGGGTGTCATGCCAACTATATTGTATACATTAACTGTCGGCCTTCACCGCCATTCAAGTGTCGCATGCCATCCATCATGTCGCGTCACAAACTCAATCAAGGTCGGGAGTAAATCGATCCCCCAAAGGAAGAAGAGTTTTAGTACGAGAGTCATGCGGTGCTTACTAGACTGGGACAAATAATAATGTTATACAGTTATGTTATATCAATTGCCGTATGAACTACATTGCACTTTTTACGTAGTTGCGAGAGTCTATCCAGTTCAGGAGATCCATGATAGTTATCAGATAAGATTGTCCTTAAAGGTTTTACTTAATAGTATTCATTGTTATTATTTTAAGTGCCTAGTGCTACCTCGGCCATTTCTGCTCTTTTGTAGCGCACTTTTAAGTGCCTAGTGCTACCTCGGCCATTTCTGCTCTTTTGTAGCGCATTTTTAGGTGCCTAGTGCTACCTCGGCCATTTCTGCTCTTTTGTAGCGCACTTTTAAGTGCCTAGTGCTACCTCGGCCATTTCTGCTCTTTTGTAGCGCACTTTTAAGTGCCTAGTGCTACCTCGGCCATTTCTGCTCTTTTGTAGCGCACTTTTAAGTGCCTAGTGCTACCTCGGCCATTTCTGCTCTTTTGTAGCGCACTTTTAAGTTCCTAGTGCTACCTCGGCCATTTCTGCTCTTTTGTAGCGCACTTTTAAGTGCCTAGTGCTACCTCGGCCATTTCTGCTCTTTTGTAGACACTTCTGCTTTACAGTTCACTGTTTTGTATCTTCTGAGCTCTAGAAGTTCTTTTGATACTTTGTTATCATAGCTCTTTATTAAGGCTTTTGAGTGTCTTAGACTAGTCGTGGTCTTCCATCTCCTAATTGCCATTGATGTAAATTGGATGTTTATGATTGAATAAGCTCGCTGTTTGTTAATTACCTACTTCTACTTAGTATTCCATTAATAATCATTTATGTAAATAACGTTGTTATTATTATAATCCTTAAAAATCCTCCTCCATACTATGTATCGTACTGGAGAGCTCGAGGCACCCCGATAACAGGGCAAGTTTACACAGGGCCAATTAGACCGGGCCCGCGGCGCCACTGTTTTCACATGCTAATTGTATCATACCCCGCCTGCGTGCAGTACCGGTACAGTTTGTTTACCTGTTACAGGTATATTGCGCCATTTTAGGGTTATTATTTATTTGTATATAAATTATGGATACATTTTGAACCTTTATTAGTTAACTGACGATACAAAACGTATTGTATAGTATGTTATTAATGGATGCGTTTATTTAGATAGTTTTTATTATATTATGTTATATTTTCAACTCTGTTCTTTCACGATATTAGGTGAATGAGGATCAGTCACATAACAAAATATTAGATTTCTAAATATGGGGGCGTATGCGCTATAACATTTTGATTATTTCGTTTTTTAAATGATTCAAATCCAACAAGAAATGACAAAGTTATTAAAGTTTTCTTTTCGGCTATTTCGAAACGCTTGCTCGGAGCTGCGCTAGGTATGATGACGTCACACGTCGCGAACCGCGCCCGCCACCCGTGCAAAATCGCTACTTTGGTCGGTTTGGTTCAGATTATTCACCGTGTCTCTCATGTCGTAGCATGTTAATTATTTAGTTTTTACTATATTTTGATGTTATATTATTGGTATAACAGTATTTATATTGACATTGAGTATCTCTTGATATCTAAATAGATACGAGTAGGTAGTTACCTATTATGGAGGTCGGTTTTGTAGAGATAAAATGAAAAGGTAAGTAAGTCTATACATACCTTCTCCTACTGAGTACGTAAAATAGGTACCTAACTACCTACTTACACTTTAACTGCGTGTTCTGAGGATGAGATTTTTCCGGATTATTTAAATCATTCAAATATTATCTCTCACAAGTGCAAAGCACAAACCCAACTGAGCCCTCAGTTTAACAGATGACGAAAACTATTGTTTGACCATTTTATCCGAATGCACTGCATTTTGGAAAAATATCTATTTAAAAAATTAGGTACAATTAACATTCGCCTGTTGGAATATCATAGGATACAAATAAAACAAACAGGTTTTCTGTGAGGCCGCGGTATAACTCCGGTCGAGCCCGCCGTATGCCGAAGCATGGCTCTCCCGTGGTCTGGGTACAGCCCTGGCTCGAATATCCTTGTGTTCCATTGTTTACTTGAGTAGGTAGGCATTAGACATGAATGAACGAACATCATCTGTGTGAACGAACATCAAAGCTATCCGCGGAAATTCAAATGTTATTAAGAAATGATAGAAACTATGCACAATAGGTAGGTATATTATAATAAAATCTATACGGTCAGAGGATCTATTTGTGAATTTTAGCTGTTTGACATGCGCAGTGCAGCATTTCATACTAAATTGTCTACTGCGCATCGAAACTGCTAACTTAACCAATGATTAGCACTAGATCCGTTGGCCATATTGTACCTACTGATATTAGGTAGATACTCTAGCTAGAATACTGCAGGTACTTACGTCAAAATGATCTTCGCAACAGTACCTATAAAGGAGTTTTGTCATTTCTCCACATTGCTCTACACCTTTTTTTTTATTATTTGTGCATCTTTTGGCACAGTCATAAATTTTGGTCAGCTTATTAGGTGCCTTAACGCTTATATTTTTGCATTTTGGCACAATGCTAAAATCAACAATCTAAAAGATCAGCAATCGTCAGGTCGTTGCCCTAACTGCGCTGGACTAAAAGCTTACTACCCGCACTACTTACGCGACGGGGCGACCCGCCACTTTTGCCGATACGCGATGAATGACGTCACAGCCCATACGGTCTATCTTGGTCATTTTTGATGCGATAAAAAAAATTTAAACACAGTATTTATTGTTTTTTTTATAGCTAAAAAACTGCATACTTAACAAAAAACGTGACTGATCCTTAATATGACCGGACATTGACACACAGACGATATTACCAGGGAACACTCAGAAATTCTACAAGTCCAGTAATTAAAATGTGAACAAACGAGTAAAAGTGTTGTGTTGTTTTTAGGCAGCGAAGCAAATAAAACCAGAATTTGTAATTTGTTACTTCTATTAAGAAAGCGCTTGACAAAAAGTAGCTCTCCGATGACACCATTTATCCTTCTAGAAAAATTAATAAGACAGTGTTGCCAGTGTTCTAACAATTTTGTCAACAAAAAGAATGCCCCTAACGAAGGGCACCTAAATATAGTCTTAATCTGTGCTGACCTCCTAGAAAATCTACAAATGTAGAATATAAACTTTCAGCTTTCAGAAGTATTTGGAACGTCGAGTACCGTTCGTCCAGAATATGAGATTGATAAAACTATAGGTATCAAAAACTCGATATACCCAACACAAGTAGGAGATTGTAAGGTTTACTTTTTAAGACTGCATGAACGGCGCAGTAGTTAAAGTGGTGATCTAATCACTACGCCGCACCGAGTGTTGGGGGTTCGATTCCCTCGAGAGGAAGAAAAATGTGTGTATCATCTCCAAATAGTTGCCCCGAGCCTTTAAAATATCACTTTAACACTAAACTAATGGTATGAAGTTTAAAATGTTAAATCTTTTACGAATGTTAATTATAATCTAACAAGTCTGTACTTAATCTATGCCCACCCGTAAATAAGAAATACCTAACAAAGTTAGGTATTATCCTACTAATATTATAAATGTGAAAGTTTGGATGGATGGATGGATGTTTGTTATTCAATCACGCCAGAATGGCTGAACGGATCTGGATGTAACTTGGCACAGAGATAGATTATAGTCTGATAGATAATAGCACATAGGCTACTTTTTATCCCGGTAAAATGTATGGTTCCCGTGGGATAGATTTGTTTTAATTTTTCATAGAACAAAGGATCGACATGATTTTTTGCATTGGTAGTGCTATTTTAGGGGTCAGAAAATTACATAGGCTAATTTTTATCCCGAAAAAACGCAAGGTTCCTATGGGATAGCATACAGAAAACGTGTTTTTAAAGGGTTTGTAAAAGTTCGTGAAATAGATTTTGAGCGCATTTTTTTCAAGAAGGCTTGATTAATTTACAGAGTAAAGATAGAAACTCTCAAAAAAGTTTAAAATAAAAACAAACTCTAATAAATAATAGTTTAAAAAACCTAAAAAAACAAGCTTTTATAGAAAATCCAACTAAAAAATAGAAAATAAATTTAGATTAAGAATAGTGTAAATCTATACTTATAATAAAAATGTAACAGGTCCAATTCTGTACATTGAAAATATTTTGAAATTTTTTTTTTACTGTGATCGATACTGAAGCCAAAACTATTTTTTTTTTTCATTTTCGTCTGTCTGTCTGTATCATGGCTGAGCATCACGCTAAAACTACTGAACGGATTCAAATTAAACTTGGCATGATTTGAGTTCATACTACGAGGTAGGACATAGAATACTTTTATCCCGAAATTCAGGACGATTTCCTTGAGAGGGCGATGAAAGTCAAAATGTGTTCTTCGTTGTAATTTATTGATGCGTAGTCCGATTGCAATAATTGCTTCTTTTTTTGTTGGAAAGTAGACACTTTGTAGATTGTTTGATCTTTTTTTTTCTATATCTATATGTATAATAACTATAGACGTGGAGTTTGTCTTTGGTTTGTTCACGTAAAAAGTACAAAATAATCCCGGAAACATATTATGCAGAAGTATTGTGTGTAGGTTAGGTTAGAACTATTTAAATGGGGCTATGTACGGTAAAAGTGATGAACATATTTCGACAAATAATTGTTTATTATCCAACTGGAAAAAAATTGTAGTTGATCACATGATCAAAGCACTGAGAGCACCTTTCCTCGAAAACGCCAGTGCTCATAGTACAAAAATGGCGACGATTTATGACGTCATATACTTCCGTAGGATACTGCGGCAGTATACTGTCAGTCCATAACGGAACGAAGTTATCCCCAGTAAGAGCACTGAACAGTGCTCGCAGTGTATATTGGGACATACCCCAAATAAAGAATTTATTTCATTATTTGTGTACTTTGTACAACCCTAGAGTGTCCGGCAGTTCGGCTACATGCACAGACGAAGGTCGCGCGGTGGGCAAGGCGTTCTCAACTTTCGAAAAGCGTAAATAAGATATATTTCTGGTCGCAGCTAACGCCAGGTATTATGAGTGATGTATTTATTACGAAGTAACTATTATCTTATCTGTGCCACAACGCACGAGCCGAGCGAGCGAAGCGAGCGTGCCGCGGCAGCGGCCGGCGAGTGCCAGAACCGAATTCTATTGTAAATTCTAAAAAAATTTATACAAACATTCTATAATTTGAACACTGGATGTATTAGATAATAAGTTTCCATTAAATAGTTATAATATTTTATGGTGACTCGAAGAATTATTAGATTTACTTTTATATAACAGATAATAAATCAGTTTACGAAGTAAATCAGTTTTGCGTCATCTATTAAACAGTATACTGAATTTTATTTTATTTGTGTGCATATTTAGTATGCAATTCATTATTTTTTGGTGCTACTTTCGAATATTTTGTTAGTAAAAAAGATATATATAGTTATACGATTAAATACTGGGTACCTAATTAAAATGAAAAATGTTTATAATAATAGTGAGTTGCCAACAGAAGAGTTTTCATTTAATAATAGACAAACAAAATAACTTTTGTATATCTACTATATTATAATAAAATATACATATATGCTTCAACTTAACTCAATTTTAATATTTGAAGTCTTATTACTAAATTCTGTCGTATCGATATATTTTAATAAAAAAATGCGATTAGGCTCCTTATGATTAGACAGACAGAGTTCAATATAATATGCAAGAATTTATCCAACACTTGAAATTTCAATGTGTTCAATTCCCTAGGGTATTTTTTTCTGAGAAAAACAGTACTTATATAATTTATAACATTCTCCACATTCTCAAATTGACTTTATTACACGATAACTATATAGCTAACCAAATTAGGTATAGTTTTTAAAAATAAATAATATTCGAAAATTATAGCACCCTTCGTATTAAAAGAAAAGTGCGTTATTATTACACTGAACCTCTACTCTACGTCTAGAGAACACGAGCGAGTGAGACGTGTGTTATAAACACACACCAGTATATGTGCATCTGAGCGTGACGGTCACGCGAGTCCAATACTTTTTCTCCATTCCACAATTGCACAAGGACGTGTTATAGAAACATATTTGTAAACATGTATCTGAGCATATACATGTATGTGACGATCACGCGAGTTCAGTACTTTTTCCCCAACCCAAAAGCGCACAAGGAGCCTAAAAAGATTTCACTTCAAACAATTATTTTATCATCAAGATAATCTTATTTGTATAAACTTTGTCATTTATAGCAACTTATTTGGACGCATAGTTGAGGAGATAAAGAAAAATATATATAGTCGTTGAAACGTATAAAATCAGAGTGGCGCTTGATCGCGAGTTCTGCGTTCCGATACAGGAGGGGAGTTAACGTCTGACGATGTGTATAAGGTAGTCGAGCAGCTCACTCGCGCGGTCGGCTCCTTACTCAACGCATTTTTCGTAAGAAAAATTTAACATTCGATTGAAGTTTTTCAGTTTTTTTTTCATTCAGTTACGATCCGAACTACTGTAAATTTGGAGGAATGAGTAAGATTTTCCCTAAGTGCCATACAAAAAATAGATGAAGCGAGAAGTGTGTGCTGTGCATCCGGGCAAAGTGATTCTTCAAAATATATAGGAAGTACCACAACCGATACAAAATCTTTTGACGGACATTCGTCCATTGTCCGCACATTTTTGAAAAGGTGCAATAGTCTCTTTCATATGCCTTCGTTTGAGAATAAAATAAGTTATGAAATTAAGGAAGGAAACTTCATGCTCACTTTTAAGGTCGGAAGGGCAGGCGCAATCAAACTTATGGTCACAAACTGATTTCCACGCGGGCGAAGCCGTGGGCTCAGCTAGTTGTATATATACTCTTGTTGGAGTAAAGTTTATGAAACCACTAGCTACCACGAGTTGCTGTGGCTAGAGAATTTGCAATAAAAAAACAACTATTTTATCTCTCAAGTTGGACCAAAGCACACACACTGTTCAAAATTTCAATAAAATCGGTTCATTAATTTAGGTGTTCATCTAGCAGAAGCAGGCCTATGACGGTGGCTCTCTCGGAGCTCTCTCTCTAGAGAGATACGGTAAGGCCCCCCGTACCGTACTGCACGGAGTGGTCACCTGCTGATCTGGAAACCAACGCCGTGTGGTTTTAGTCGGTTTGAGTCCGACATATCACTTTACCCTCGGTGAGATGATGACCCGTGGGGGTTTCCACACGATAAAAAATTAAAAAAAGTTTAGGAGTTCATAGCGAGCAAATAACGTGACACGAAATTTATATATAATATATAATGCAAAACAAAAAAACAAATGGTTTAGGGGATTTAATGCTTAAAACTGGATTGACAGAAATTTCTTTGGTGCATATACCACATAAATCCATGATACTCATCTTTACTCGAAAATGCATTTCTTTATATTTGTCATAGTTTAGTGCCTCGGTCGGCACTTTTACATTTTATCTTTACGACAATATTTGCTTATTCGCCCTTAGTGCACACAACGACGAGCTTTCGATTATACCGTGTTTATAAGTATAGGTATGTTAAAGTACTCACGAAGTAAGTTGTATGCGGTTATCGCTTTTAAGAGTAATAAACTTACTTAACACAACACTAGGTGATGCCCGGGGCTCGACAGCTAACAGCTTTACCTAATTTATGAGTTTTGCTATAAACTTATATATAACTCATACGAGTAGTAGATATACATATGAGTAATAAATGCGATTGTAATGAATACTATATTAATTTTGGGATTTCTAGTCAGAGTTTAAGGAATAACCAAACGACGCTAGTACGTCGCGATGTTTGCGTAAAGGATTAAGTATTAAAATGGCCGTATCTTTTGAATGCGTTGACATAGAAGCTTGATTTTTTTAAAGCTTTAAGGGACCGCAGACATACGTATTTTGTATTAATTTCAACTTGATGCTTGTCAACAGGTTGATGAGAAAAATGGTCTTGACAGACAGACGGACAGACACACGGACAACAAAGTGATCTTATAAGGATTCCTTTTTCCCTTTTGAGGAACGGAACCCTAAAAAGAAATTGACATAGCACTTGGGATCCGATCCTTGAATATTTACTATCGCAAAAACTGGATAGCAAACATACAATGATTACAACGATTCCCTAAAAAATAAAGGATAACAACCTGTTTTACAAGGTTTATTTGATTATTTAGAGAATAAGTTTACTTTTACTTTTTCGATTGCAAAATGAATCGAGTAGGTATAGTATCAAAATTAAAACTATGCAAATATTGTTAATTCGATCACAATGGTCAGCAGTGCATTTCCGCTAGGCAATGCCGCAAATGCGCCGGATATCACCACCCCATTTTATGTGACGCGTGCACGAAAAATATGTCACAGTTGAACACTGCAGCTACGACAATAAATGGTTCGATTAAACAGAAAACAATATAGCTATTGATATCTGTTGATATACATATTACAACCGGTTCTGCTACGAACAAGGTATTGTTAGCTACAGCTCTGGTTAAAGTTGCAGCGATAGGTCCAGGGTCATAAGTGTCTTTGATAAGAGAGTGCGGCAAAGAAATTAGGATTACCTACAACGATCAAAGTTCAACGATTTAATAGTCGGCGTAGAAGAAATCGAACACAATTCTAATGATGTGGTCACACTAAATTGTTCCTCTAGATACCACCTTTTCGTTTGCTCTAAACGTACTAGTTATGAAAAATGAACTTAAAGATGTCCTGCCTAAAACCTGACATATCGAATTGCTCATATCTGGCAAATCTGAAATTAGCGAATTCGTATTTTAATACTAGCCGCCCAGTGGACCTAACTAGGGCTTAAGGGCGCTTTACAGGGATTTCCTTGTAAGGGTACACCTGAGGCCCCGGTAATATGGAATTTGACTGAACACCGTGTGGTTTTCGTCGGTTCGTTCGGGACAGCCATGCTTCGGCACGTACGGGCCAGCTCGATGGAAGTGATACCATGGCCTCACAGAAAACCGCAGCAGTGAAGCAAGGTTTGCATTGCTTTTCGCCGAGTGAGCGAGGTTACCGGAGACCCTAACCCTTCCCTCCTCCCTCTCCTCCCCCTTCTCCCCTCTTTCACCTTTCCACTACTCCTACCTTAAAGGCTGTTAACACACTTGTGACTTTTGAGTTACCATTTACTGGTAGGTAGTAATTTACAATCAGGTGACCCGTCTGCTTGTTTGCTCCCTATACCATAAATTAAAAGAAACAAATTGTTTGGATTATATACCTAAAGCGAGGATTAAATATAGTCATATTAATGTACCTAACGGAGTCGTCAATAATACCCATGAAATTCAGCGAATTCGGGAAATTGAGAAATCAAGCTTATCAGAGGAAGATCGGTAGTGTGTAGACTTCTATATTATCTGATGGTACGAGGTAAATTTGCTAAAGAAAAGCACCTAAAGAAGACCTATGGCAATAGCAGTTCCAGAATTTTAACGAAAACTTTAGAAGGAAATCAACTTTAGCAGAACAATAAAAAGCATTTATGAACGAGAACATAGTCTTTTAGGACATATGGTGCCGAGTTACGGCATAAATAACAAAGGTGTATCATGTTACTTGCTGCATCACTCAGTGCAACGAGCAGAATAAGCAACGACAAAGCGTGGTCAAAGGGATACCCAGGATCTGTGGCAAACGTATAATTTACTACGGTACGAAACCAGTATCATTTCTAGCTATGATGACTGCGAAGCCTGTGGCCTCGTACAAGAGGACGGAGTTCCCTGTTTAACAATCATAATAAGTGGACGACATGGTCCATAGCTCTCACTCCATTGTAGAAGGGCAGCAACCACTGACCTCTATTATACAAGTACGCTGGACTAAATATTCCCTAAGAAATGATAGTTGTTTTTGTGCCGATTTGAAGCGACGTCCAGGTCGTCTCGGGAACTAAAATTGACATCTGTTGCAAATGGCCATTGTGTTCTGTTGACGCGTCTGTTGCTTTATTTATTTATCGTGAAACGAGACTTCACTTTTAGTGTTTGGTGCTTGCTAAATGATATAGAAAACATTTATATAATGAGAGTTTGTATATTTTGTAAAACTCGGAACGGAAAAGGCAGCGGAATAACGTTTCACAAGTAAGTGAATTTCTTGGCTACAAATGTTTCAATTGTATGTCTGAAGCTTATTAACACTATAATATACTAATTTTATTAAATTTCATAAAATTTAAATGTAAATAGGATTCAGATTTCATTTATTAATTAATCAAAAAAATAAACAGTTACTGAATAGGGTTGTGATTATTCCATATCGATAGTATGTCGATAACTTTCTTCATAATTATTTTTCATTATTCTCTTCATTATTATTTCTAAATCGTAAAAATAAACCCTAGCATCTAACTCGCTATTAAAAACGGTATTATGTATATTTTGCTTGTTTGCTTTATACTTTCAGATTTCCCACCGACACACTCACTAAGCAGTCATGGGTGGAAAACATGAAAAAAGAAAATTGGAGTCCTAAATATAATGGTGCCTTGTCAATATATTTATGAAAACATCATGTATCTTAGAAAAAATCTGCATCTCTTTACAAAACGGCGTGAAAGACATAATTATGTTACTAGAGATGGACATAAATTAGTTCAACCAAAATTTAGGCTAACATAAGTGCAAACATCTTTTATGGGGTACTGCGTTAAATTCTATAATAAAATACCTGATAATATTCTTCAACTAAATGAGAAAAAAATTCAAACTTGTTTAAAACGCACGCTATGTAAATGAGCATATTATATACTAGATCATTATTTAAATGCAAAATGCCGGTGCAAGTTCCACAGTCACAATGTCAATGAGTAGGTACTCGTCTTGTTTCTTAACTGATGTATAGATTTATTAATATTTTGATTATTATTATTGACATTGTTAATTTTATAAAACATTGATGTTATTTTATATACTGTTGACATTGTAGTTATGATACGCTTTTTATTTCTTCTTAATTAGAAAAAAATTTAATTGTACATGTGAGAACTGTGTAGTCACTTAAGTATTATTTTAATTTTCTATGTTGCCTATCAGCTCTGTGATTTTTTTTTCATTTTAAAACAATATTATGTTACATTGTCCTCACATTAAATTGCGCCTACATATAAGCAATGTAACAAGTAACTTTGTAATAAAAAAAAACAGTGTCCTTGGAGTTTCTTGCCTGTTCTTCTCCAAAGGATCTACGTTTGGAACAGGCAACTAGCTTCACGACCGACTTATACTGACTGACTCCTCCTGACAATCAAAAATATCTACAATGGCTTTACTTGAAATTAATAATTTTGATTTTGATATTGTTTTCTTTTCGTACCCCATGCATTTACCCTTTCAACAGGAAAATTGATTAAGGTTTCTTATTCATCAAGCGAAGTGAGATCTTCGTATCAAGAGCGAAAAATTGGAGTTTGTATGTATCGTGTACGTATTTATTTGTTCGATGATAATAAGAGTATCGTTGATCCGATCTTTACCTCGTTACCTCGCTCGGAGGCGTTCCTATGACGTTGTCACGTTCAACTATCGTCAGTAAACCGACTTTACAGACAGCCGATTTTTAAGATCTTAGGTAGGTATATTAGCCAAATTGGTCAAATAGTTGTCGAGATATTTAAGACAACTGTTATTCACTATAGAAACCGCCTTTTATTCACTATGAAAGCCGCGTCTTACTATGAAAGCCACCTCTTATTCACTATGAAAGCAGCCTATTCATTAGTAGTTCGCAGAGGGTTACATTTTAATGAACTCAAAAATTGTTTGTGAAGTTGTTTTCTTAATTAAATCAGCCTATGCGACTTGATGTACTTACGTGCGCTAAACCCCTACCGGCTGCTCGACCGCTGGCGGACCTTATAAGCAGTCTCACGCAGTGGGTACCGACAGCTGCAACGAGCGCTTGCGCTTTTATTTTCAAATTTTAAAGTACAACAACGTAATTTCATATACTTTAAATACTGTCAAATTCACGGTGAAAATTGACATGGTTCCTGGTAGTTTATGTGCTGTACATGGATGTAGATCCAGTAAGAGAAAAAATTAACAAAATCTTTCTTATTCTTATATAAGGGTTTTTATGCCCTTTCTTTAATATAAAATACCTACTTACTTCGAAAGGTAAACCATTCGAATCAAGTATTTGTTTCGAATACAAATAGTTAATTCTGTAATAAAAATAATAATGGTTTACCATTCTTATTAAATATTTATTAAGTAAAGAAAATACATAATTTTGAAACAGTTTTACGATTCTATTTATGGAAAAAATATATACTTAGGTAAGTACTAAATACCATATATTTATAATTTTTAAGTTAATTATAGGTACTTTATTCACATCATCACATCTATACTAATATTATAAAGCTGAAGAGTTTGTTTGTTTGGTTGAACGCGCTAAGTATACATATTATAAGCATTTACATCGATAAAGTGATGCAATATTTTTTATCGTGTTATGTCTCATCCCTAATATTAGTTCCAAGGACGACCATCATGTTATCAGCGCCACAATGGCGAAAATTAAATGGCTTCAGCTTGATAATTGACGTACGCAGTCCAGTGTACTTGTACAATAGAGGTCAGTGTCAGCAACTTATCAAAGACCAGAAGAGATTTTACACTAAAGCTGATAATTCAAAACCTATGATAAATATCTATTCACGAAAGGATTCTGAACGCATTATTTACACCACCGATCAAGAAATAATAACAAAATCGCAATAAACTGTCTGTCCAAACGCGTTATCGCAAAGCTTTATAATGAAATAACTAGTGTAGAACACGCGAGATAGAGTCCATAAAGAAAAAAATAACTATTTTATTTCGCGTTTAGTGATTACACACATAGGTATTAGGCACGTACGACATTAGCAAAACATGACTTGTAGCTTGTAGTAATGTCATTAAATTATTTGTTGCCAGCGTTATATTTTATTCATGTAAATTTCTTGTTAAAGTAAGTCTTTTTTGAACTGTTGATTACTCTGGGGCTTTGCACAAATAGATTTTATGCTTTTGACTTAATGCATCAATAATTGAAACATAAAATACATTCTCTCACTTTAATAATACTATCACAAAACAACAGCAAATAACAACACGCCAATAGCTTGAACAGGAAAACGAAACCATGAACCATTCTCATAGCTCTTTAGCCCAAATATAGCAAGATAGTTCGTTTTATTTTCCTACTCAAGCATTACTGAGTATATTTTAATTAATACTTAAGTTAAGAATAACTTTCACACAAATATGTATCTACATCAGCACTTCCTTCTAGGTTAAAACAGACAAGCAACTTTTTAATCGACTTTTTGTGTTTTTGTGATTTTAGTGTATATTCTGCTTTTAATTGAATTTGTGTTACTCAAGGTTGGTCACATTTAAATTTAAACAAAATATTCCTTTTCTAAGCTTGTTACTATTTGTCATGATTTAGGCGCAGTGAAGTCGTTGATACTTTTTTTTAAGTTATTATGTTCATTGAAAATACACTTCTTCCTGCCTATTTTCAACACAAATCCCGCTCTTAAAACTATTCTATAGCTCTACTTCTGTCCCACACATCAATGCTCGCACTAAAGTGTTACACAGTTATTATTATAACCCTTAAAAATTCCTTTTTGAAGTTTTATAAATTACTTATTATCTGGCCCATCCCTCCTTCCACCTACTTAAAAATTACCAAAATATACATCTCATTGCCAAACCTATTCCAGGCATTAAGTTGCCAGTCTGCTTCTAGCCATTAACTTGTTAAGCGACACTGTTTTGTTAAAGCTGCTGTTCAAACATACTATCACATTTTCACTAGATGAGTAGCAACGGTAGCATAATGGGAGGACAGTTTGTTATAAATTGTAACACATGAAAACAGAATAAAGCAATTACGAGCCATCTTTCGACAATAAAGATTAAATAACTGTACATTAAACATAATAAAGAAAACATAAGAATATTATCCCTGCATTAGACTGTTATAAAGTCCATTACACAGATCTTTAAAGAACTCTGTCTTCTTTTCTTTGGCTATAAAACAATATTGAGAATAACTAATAAAATATAAAAAACTGAAAGTTTTATGATAGACCTCACGCTACACTACCGCCATCTGCTGCCTCAATCTAACTCAATCACAGTATCGCTAATATGCAGTGGTCAGCTTGCATGATAGAGGCCAGCGAGGGCATCCTGTAAGGCGCGCAGGCACGGCAATGTAGACTTGTAACCACCCGCCTTCTCTGATTCGCTCTCTGCTCTGTAGATGAGAAAGAAAAATATTTCGTTAATGACTAGCACATAATAGAAAATGAAAAATTTAAATAGAATATTGATGGATAATAGATATAAAAAACTATGACACTATTAGAACTTATTACAAAAATCAGTTCTGCTTGTACATCATCATAATCCTGAACATTGATTGCTCCTAGTCTTCTGTCTTAAATCGGGGTAGGTCCACTCCGCAGGGTAGATATAAAACTACAAGTACGCTGCGTCGTGGTCAACTAATCGTGCCAAAATTTAGTGGGCTGCCGCGCACCTTAGTTTGATGCTCACTCACGCGCTGCGTCGTGTCATCCGTTCGTATCTAGACTATCGAGTTATTAGTAAGTAGCCTAGGTTTATTTGTCACAAAAATAGAGTAAAAGGCACATAACTGAGAGGTAATTAAATATTCAGATTAATTATTTCTTTAATAGATTTTTTTTTTATGGCATAGGGGCATCGAGCCGACGGGTTACCTGATGGTAAATGACTACCGCCGCCCATGAGCACCTGTAACTCAAGAGTCACAAGTGCGTTGCCGCCATTTAAGGTGGGAGCAGGAGAGGGGGGAAGGGGGGAAGAGTAGGAAGAGGGGTGAGGGGGAGAGGGGAAGGACGCGAATAGGGTAGAGGGAAGGGTTAGGGCCTCCGGTAACCTCACTCACGCGGAGAAATGCAATGCAAGCATTGCTTCACTACCGGTTTTCTGTGAGGCCGTGGTATTGAGCGGAATCGAGCCGGCCCATACGTGCCGAAGCATGGCTCTCCCACGTAAGATAGAGAGAGAGCCAACTTCTGGGTGAATAGAACTGTAGGTAATCAGCACTGTGCGACCTGAATTGTGACTTTACTGTGTCGGAACAAGAGTCACTATTTATATAAATGATTTGGAGTGAGACTTCTGTACCTGTACTATTATGTATTCTGTGCTTAAATTAACAGTTCCATCACATTGACCATTGTTGAAGTGAAAACTTCTTTAGTCACGTTGTGCACTTTTGGGATGGGGAAAAAGCACTAAACTCTCTCTATTGCATTTGTTCTATTGTACATACAAAAAACACATTTTCTTTTCAATGGTACGTGAAATTATTCTCCAACTTTTATTACTGATGATGTACATAAATACATAAATGTGGCAATATGGCCGTTTACACAAATAGGTACTTATAATATAATTTTAAGCAATTCAACTAACCTGACATGCTTTAAGTAACCAGAATTAATGATATCCTCAATAGAGGGGGGATCAGGACCACAGCGGTCTGGCTGAATTGGAGACTCATACTTGTACAACGGACCTTCCTCTATTAGTGGTATTGTTTGTTGTGTTGAGCCACGGTTGAATTTTATTCCCGTAGAAAATTGTGTTACCTATGAAAATAATGTTTAATACAAAACAAAGTAAAACATGGACAGTACAGCACATTATAAAGACATTGTTGATGTAATGGTAGATTTAAAAAAAAGTCTTGTATTGTGCAAAATATATTTTTCTCTATTTTGTTGGATTTTTTAGAGCTAAAGACCATTGTACAAACTAAATATGTTTGTGAGACACCTTATTACATTCTGTTTCAAAATATCTCTTAAATGGTTATTTATTGGTGCACTAACCCTACTTGTATTTGGTTTCATTGGCTTTTTTGTTGTCGCAACAGAAGTGATGTCACTAAATGCAGATTGGTGTTTTCAAATATAACACCAATCCAATTCCACTATACATTTCATTTATACTTTTATAACATTTTTACTATATTTACATCTATATAATAAAATGCCACCCAAATAGATTTTTAAGACAACAAATTAATAAAAACAGTTTAATAGAATTATTCTGTAGTCATAATAGTTTTGTTTTGTTTTATTTACCTTTGGTACAGGAGGCAACACCTCTGGTTTACTAGCCTTACTCTGAGCAAATGTATTAAGAATCTCTTTGGCATCACCCTCAGCAAACATGAGCTCATCAATAAGGGCCTCCTTCTCTCTAATTTTTTGTTTCTTGGCTTCCTGTTCCATACGGATTATTTCAGCTCTACGCAAATCTTCCATTTGCTTCTCTATTTCTAGTATTTCTTCAAGTTCAACTTCTTCTCTACCTGAAATTGTAATAAGATATGCCCAAATAACATTTTTTTTTTCTCACTTCTCTGGAAGCTCAACCACAAATTCACTGTAATGTGTATAGAAATCTCTGTTTTATATTGTTCATACATTATCTGACTCTGTTAAAAATAGAATAGATATAAAATTATTGTTGCTTATGAATTTTTAGACATTATTGTGCCCTATTTTAAAATCAATAACAACTCATTTTTGTATTCAAATTAATATTATTTTTAACCTCAAACGAAAATTTATTTAAGTTTTAGAACTTATATCATTTTATAAGTCACGTCAACTTCTTACCTATTTTTGCTTTATTCTTTGAAATAATCTCCTTATTATCCTTTTTGTACTGTTCTATCCTTTTATTTGTCCCAACAATATCAATATTATTTGTTAAATTATAAACAATTGTTTCTATCTCCTCCAAATAATCATTGTATTCACGTAATGTAGCAAAATCCTCCTCTTTTTTGTTGTAATCTTTTAACACCCGTTTTCTTATATCAATCTCTTTTTCTACCATAGCATCTTCAAATAGTTGTACTCTAAAGTTGTTACGACGAAGTGGTACATTGCAGTCTGGACATGATCCCGATCCTATAAATCAAGTATTAACTGTTTCAGTATATCTTTGTCTAAAATGTTTACATTTATTAAATCACATGATACACAAAGAAAGTTTGGAAAATATTTTCTGATGAGGCCTATTATGAAATTACTCTTTGTGTCACAATTGAATGCTGTCCCAAAACACAAGCTATTTCTTAGTTTGGGAATCAGTTCACATTACCATTACATTACATTGGTTAGCTAATAAGAGTTGAAGAGTCAGCCCTCAAGCCTTTATTTTCTATCTCCATCTTATTGCTTAAAATTGAAATATATGGGCCGGCTTGACCGGAGTGATACCACGACCTCACAGAAAACCGCCAGTGAGTGAGGTTACCGGGGGCCCCAACCCTTCCCCCTAGTTAGTCCTTACACACCTGACAAGGAATGTCTACTATCATTAAACCTTTCACAAAAACCAGCCGGCTTCGGGTACTTCTGACTTCCCTTTCTTCAGAACTACACCTATTTATTTTAGAGCATGTTGTGCGTGTTCGACTCCTACGTTCGTTTTTTGAAAGTTAACTTTAAATAGAAATGTTTAATTATAAAAATGTTCTTACCTTTCAAAAACAGCAAATCTACACAGCTTTCGCATAAGGCATGGCCACATACATTTACCATCAACTTAAGCGAGGGGTTTCTATACTTCGTCGTTTTACAACGCGGACAAGCCTGGTCGTCCATATTTCTGTAATAATCTGAAATCCAAATAAATTTAGATACTTCTAAAAAAATCTAATATCATCTCCCGTTATGTTCTTCGAGTACTGTACAACAAACAACAAACTATTATTGTATTTTATTATAATCACCCATGGAAAACTAAAGTTGAAGTTGACAATTTCTTATGACAGATGGTCAAAGCAAGGAACCAGTGTGACCATCTCGAAATCGCTTATCGTGCCTTTTTTTGGGCAGAAATCTCTCAAACTTGGGTAAACCCAAATCCAAATGATATAATATTATGAAATGGCCAAAGTTTGATGGTGAGAATCCTCACTGTCTACAGAAGCTCATGACAAATAGCGATATTTGTAGTGTGGAATGCCAGCGAAATTGGATTAAACTATCTTGACACTGATTTTTTTTTTCTGTCTTAGCAATTAGTATTTATCAATAAGTAGTAACATTAATATACTTTCATATTACTATTCAAATTCAAATCCTTTATTTCAGACATGAGTCCATAGGGTTAGTGCAAAACAACACAAACAAAAGGGTTAGTACAAACAAAATAACTTAAAGGTTAGTGTTAGTAATAAATAATTTTTATTTTTATAAACCTTGAGACTGTTAGTAGCGGTGCGCAACCGGCCGGCCATGGATGCGGTCCTCTTTCTTATAATGGCGTAAAAATCATCTGTGTGCGCCTCCGCAAACATTTTATTTCTGAAGTGATAAAAGACGAGAATTGAATAGTATATTTAAAGTTATAAATAAATTATAATAATACAACTACCTAAAAATATACTTCTAAATTCAGACTTGAAAAAAAACTGTCAGTCGTAGGATCATAAACTAACATTATAAGTAGGACTGCAATGCACGTCAGAAATGAAAACATAACTTCACTATACTTATCTAAACACACACACATCTGTATGTATATATAGTACTCCTTTACTTACCATTCCGCCACCCTACTCATTTAGTGTATGAAAAAGCTGAAGTTTTAAGTGTACGAAAGTTGTTTGTATATCGATGTATTCGTAAATATCATAAGCATACTGTACCCCGTCTTCAACCTTCGGATAAAAGAAAAAGAGATGTCCCATCCCAAGAGTGAAAAGCAATTTTGCGAAACAGCAATACAGTAACATTGCACCTAGATTATACAATAAACTTAATTTATTGTACAAAACCAAACACCTATCAAACTACCAAATTAAAAACATAATTACAATATGGCTCAAGCGTTTTGGATATGATGAAGTGGAGAGTCTATTGCTTGTAACGACGTAACTTAAATTTAAAACATACTTTCAATACACAAACGTACACACACACACGAACGCACACACACGTACACACACACACACACACACACACACACATTAACACATGCACGCGCAAAGTTAACTAACTCTACTGTTAAGGTTGTTTCAAACTATGTATGTTCCACATGTTTATAGTAACAAATTTTTGTATCATTGTTTTATGGGAAGGAACTGATTCCCATTATACAGCTAACGCTAGTTTGGGAATCAGGGCTTGCACTTGAATTGTATGCACCTTTTGTTACAATAAAGAATTTTATTATTATTATTATTATATATATATATATCTCTCTGAGCGTGACGGTCACGCGAATTCGGTGCTTTTTCCCCATAACAAAAGTGACCAACGTGCTTAAAGAAATTTTCACTTCAAAAACAATACCCATCTCATACGAAGTTGTGGTTAAGTTAAACTTAAACCCGTAACAGGGAATTAAGTTGATTCCAAGAGTCTAAGAGTAGCTCCTCTAGGCTATGAGAGAGACATAAACTAAAGCAGTCTTTAGCCGATTAGGCGATCCCTATACCGTTTAATTGTATTGAATGATGCGAATGACAAACAAACACAACAAGAATAGCAAACTACTTGCATGACATACAAACTACTTGCTGGCAGTTGATTGACAATTCCTTTTTTTTTATAAATTTATTCATTTATAAATCTGCCTTTGAAAAAGACATTTTCATACCAGCGCAGAAGACCTCTTCACTGTACTATTTTTTTTTTATTTTTGATATTATAGGGGGCAAACGAGCAGACGGGTCACCTGATGATAAGTGCCTGCCGTCGCCCATGGACACCTGCTGCAACTCAAGAGTCACAAGTGCGTTGACGGCCTTTGAGTAAGGAGTACGCGCTTTTCTTGAAGGTTTGCAGGTCGTATCGGTCCGGAAACACCGCAGGCGATAATTTTTTCCAAAGGTTGGTTGTGCGAGGCAAAAAAATTCTGGAAATCCGCACAGTGGTGGATTGCCAATTATCCAGGTGATGGGGATGAAAGTATTGTCGCGTTGAACGATGGCGAAACTATCTATATCGAATGAATAAATTGATTATACCAAGCGAATTATCATACTGGCCATACTGCATGATAGACTCTCAATAGATCCTTCATGCAACCTGATGGTTCAGCATGTCATGCACTTATGCCGCATGATCGTCTAGGGACCACTTAAAATATGCCTATAGTCCTTTCTAGGCATTTCGTCAAGATGGGCGTGGTCTCAGTCCATTTCTTCTAGAGGTTTTACTCCTTTATGCCAGACCTATATTCCTTAGGATCAGAATGCCAGTCATTACACTCATCACCGAAATTGACTAGTTGCTGCATACTAAATAAGTTTTCCAAACGTTTCCTTCGCCTTTGATTGTTTTTAAAACATTCAAAGTATCGACTAAAAATGCTAATTAAACCAATCATAGAATTTAGAACAACTTTTTACAGCCAATCACAGAGACGTAAACTAACAGCTGCAAAATGTCATTCTTCTGAAAATGTAGAACAATTATTGTTTTTGTTATTTCCAGTAATATTTTAATGTTTTGCTTTGTTTTTTCCACATAGTAAATAACATAATTTGTTGAAGAAAGGATAATAATTATGAATTTAGCTTTAAGGCAAGTCCTAAGGTCGCAGACGTTCAGATTATGTGATAGGTTTACTCACAGAAATTTACCCAAACAAATCCAAATAACCTCAACATGTCCTATTATACAATTTCGGAATTATTGCGAAGAGAAAGTAGAAACCAAAATCCTGCCCCAACTAATGGAATTCCCGCCTATTGTATGGCCCTCATTCATGAAATTTATAAAGAACTGGATGTTTGCCAATTTCATTATTAGGCCTTATTTCGAGCAAGAATTCCACTTACACGAATTCATTGAAGCTTCGAAACATGCTGTCCAGGTATTTATAATGTTTTACACAGTTTTGGAAAAGTATGGGAAACATAGATAAAAATTACCTTATCTTGCTGTTCATCAATGTGTGTGTTGTTTAAACATACTTTACGGTTTATATAAGCCAATACTGAATATTACATTGTTAAGAAAATCATACTTATATCAGAGAGTCATTCAAGTTCACATATTTATACTTACTATGCACTTTTTCATTTGCTGGACCCATCATGTTATTATTTCTTTAACATTGACTTTAATGCCATTTGGTAGGTTGTTTCAGATGCATTGCAAAGAAGTGATTTTAAAGCTTTAGAAGATATAGTTGAAAAGGATGCCATTTCTGCTTTAAAGACTGCAGTGTCCAAGCTTTCAGTATCACAACGACAGTTGCTGTCTATTGAAAAAGATGATATTTTTTATGCATTTCCTTATCAGGTGAGTCTACCCATAGATTGTAAGTAATCACGTAAGTAGGAAACATTATTGTTTACTTCAAAAGTAATTTCTGTTTGATTGTGATCCTAAATGTTATCTACTAAGTATGCTTAAATGAAAAGGAAGGGGGAAATAAACAATTAGAGAGCTCTTTGAATTTTTTATTTCTCTGTACTAAGAATGGTCAGTGTCTTTTTCATTGTGATTTTTTAATACAAAATAATTTAGTGGCATTGAAATTGTGACCTGCTAGGAAGTCATATTTTAGACAAATTACATACTGATATCACACAGATACTCTTCAGTTTTTGTCCGACATCCATTCTCATTATTACACTGCATGAAGGTCATCCGTCCCATAGTAATAGTATAGCTAGCATATGTAGTAATATAATAATATATACCCTAACTTATAGATACATAATTCTCCACCAGGCCAGAGGGTATGACAGCCAAGGTCAGTGACAATGACAAGCCAATTATATTGAGGATTGTCTCATAGGACTGTTAAATCCAGTCCCATTCATTCATGAAAGTTCATGAAGCTAATTCTGTTACCAATACAAACCCCCAACATACTCCAAAATTCATTAGGAACCTTATAAAGGGGCAGGGGAATTTTTTTACATGGAGTGTATTTTCCTAATGTAAATATCCCAGCATAGTTTATTTCTTCTAAATTGGGGGTAGCCCTAATTTAGTAACAATAAATTATTTATGTTTTACATTCTATTTTGTTCTAGGTTGGGATAATGTTTGATGATTCAGACAAGAGGTGGGTGGAGATTACAATGTGCTACCATGTTTTGAGGGGACTAAAACATATGAAAGAGACTGGTGATCTACCTCCTATATCGTTAGGGTGAGTAATTTATCTTTATTCATATCTATATTACTATTAAAATTCAAAAGTTGTAGTTAAATATTGGTCACCTACAAGGGTCCCGGAATATATATAAATACTTAATTAGCTAAATACATTTTGAAATATGCAAAAAAACTTATCAATAATTGGAGTTGGAGTTCTGACACTCTTATTGCAAATGAGTGACTATTCAACACTTAAAAACTAACTGTCCTTAATAAAAAAAAGTGCATCAAGAAAAAATTTAATCCATTTTAACCGACTTCAAAAAAGGAGGAGGTTCTCAATTCGCCAGTTTTTTTTTTATGTATGTTCATCTATTATTATTCGAAGATGCCTGAACCAAATTTTTTTTCTTTTGTTTCAAAGGGTATGGTATATACTTCCCAAGTGGTCTCATTTAAATTTTATCGAATTCAGTCGAGCGGCTTTTAAAAAATCAACAAATATCTAAAAATTGTATACATTGATGATATTTTCGTTTACTCAGAAACCTCACTGTCTCATTGGAGCAGTGCGTTTAGTTGGCCTACCCATATTATATTTAAACAAAATGCATCTACTTTCCACTAAAAAGCACATTGAAGTCGGTGATGCTTTTTTAAAAGATAATTATTGGGGGTCATTTATTGACCCCCAATAATAAAGGAGTAGGATGCAGTGAGATATCAAGTGTATTTATTTTTTCGGTTAACGTTCGTTAACGGTTAAATGTCCCCGTCTGCCGATTAGGTAGTAGCTACCTAGGCGTAATACTAGAACTAGTAGTACTAGACTATGTAGTAATACTAGACTAGGCGCCAGTGATTTTCACTTGATTACACCTTTATTATTTTTATGACAGTCGGAAACAATCTGCATCCTTAATGTATGTCTGGTAATTTTTATCACAGTGCTAGATTTTTCATTATTAGATTATATCTGTCTTTAATAATAATATTTAAAAAACCAAATAAAATACCTGTGATTTTGGGGATTAATCTAAATCCCCACTACGTTTTACCAGGGAGGAGGGAGGGGTTAAAAGTTGCTAAAAACATCACATGGTTAATGGACGACCCCTAAGCTCTTAAATTTCCTATCGCAAGTACTTTACATGTTTCGTAAGCAGTCAAGATTCATAATTTACATCCAAATTCATGCACACAATATTTTTATTTCCAGTGTTCAGCCAGAGTATCAAGACAAGATATTTATACTAAACTACAGATTCATCCGGGAGTTCACTAAAGGCGTTGAAGGCAGTTGGTGGGTCAATATAGTTAACCACTTCCAGCCCCATATATTGAAGAAGAAGTTGCAGTAGAATGTGTTCATGTTAAAACTTACAGTTAATGCTTCAGTCAAGAATAATAAATGCAGTTGAATTGTTGGTTTTTTGTTGTTAAAAAAAAGAATTAACAAAGGATCAAAAATAATGATTAAATTTTTCAGGATTGATCAATTACTAGAGATCGCCTTTCGGTCAAATTCGACCATGGTTCATTTTCATAACTTGAGCTGTCATTGTATAGACTTACTTACCATGACGTAATCACATATACAAGATGCGTGTAATTTCATTAAGCCGTTTTTACGTAATTTTTTAAGTTGTAAGACATTATTGTTTAAAAATTTTAGCTTTCTGCACTTTTCTATATATATACTGTAAATATTTCAAAATTCACGATACTACGTTCGAGAAATTTTCTTGAAATAGGGTACAAAGAATTCTCTTCACGTATTAATATAATGATCTAAGAATATCTACATTGTTTTTAATGAGGAAAAATCGTGTGCTAGCTGAAAAGTTGGTCCTAGAGTGATATGAGTCGAAAGTATAATTAGTGCCTAATCTGCTGTAAATGTGCGCCGCATAAAAAAATTGTGCCTCTTGTCGTTTTAGAAAAATCGATTCCTGCTGGGGTAACGTTCTTCCAGCAGGTAAATTCTAAACTAATTATCGCAAAAAGAAATTTTGTGGATGGGCAGAGAGCTTATATTTGTGCTAAAATGTGGGCCGAAAATATAATTGGTGCGTCTTCAGGGTTTGAAGCAATTCGTTTCCCTGCTGGGGTAACGTTTTGCAGAATCGTTTAATAAATAACGCGACAAATATTTAACGAATAAACATACACGAGATAGCTCTTCATTTGTGCTAATTTGTGGCAGAATAATATTTACAATTTTCAAGTAATCGCGCTTTTTTGAAAACCCAAAAAAATATCAGTGCCTAAATGAAAAAACGTAGAAGCTCGCTGAAAACGGTATTCAGTCCTTCTTGACGCCTATAATCACCATAATAAGTTTCAAAAGTGTACATACATGCGGTATTGAATAATATTACTAAAAGTCAAAACGACGGCGTCATAACTTTGACGTCAACATACAAAAAACTGGCTCAACCCAAGATGTGTAGGTGTAAACCAAAAATTAGTGCCTTTATTCAAATAATATATAGGTAATGAAAATATCCAGCTTGTATGTTTCGAATATAAGTAGATATAAACAAAAATCAAAACATCTAAACAACGGCTGGTTATCCGACCAAATTCGAATGGCTACAAAAAAGCGACGGATTCATACATATCGATGACCCCCTTTATTGAACGCATTAGACCTAAGCTGTTGTCCGTACAGTCGCGTTCAAACGTTTGTTGGCATTTATATGACCTGAACGCACACGGAAAAGTTAACAAAGGCGAAATTACTACAGAAACTTAAAACAATATGAACATGCTGGAACTACTATACTTATCCCTTTGTTCATAGTTCCTTCCACTATTTACTTCTATGTCGTCCTATGGTAGCCATAACAGAATGCCTTAAATGTCTTCCATCGTCCGTCCAATGTCCACAACTTAGAAGTATGTACTATACCTTTCACACTGTAAACATAAACACCAACAGTCCTGGTTCACAATAAAGGGATTACTGTAAGGCTTAAAAAATACTATTAACTTTAGCTATGTACAGCAATTATATTATAATAACAAATTAGTATAATAAATCCCTAATAGCACCATAAACTACCAAATGGGAACTGCTTATATAATTATGTGAGTGTTTCCCAAGTCACAGGATAAATAATAATACTATGAGGTACTTTAGTTTAAGAGTTTAATTGACTTAAAATACTACAGTTTTCATTATAATCCTTTGTTGTCTCCACCAATGACTCCAGTAGAGCTGATGTATCACCTGTAAAAAGAATATTGGTTGACCAACAGCAGAGAAAAACTGAAATGTTTTTGTGGCAACTTCCACATACAACAAAAACCTACTTCAACTTCATCTAGCAACTTCTAAAACAAGCTGAACTACGTAGTAACTTGATCCTGCATCGCGCAATCAAAGTTCTCACGCTGATTAGTACCTTTACATATATAAACTTTTCAACATCGACCGTTGGGCCGCGGTCCGCCAGGCATGATCACTTCACTTAGTTGGAGAATCCTCCCTTGAAGTTGGAGGGACATAACACCCTCCACATTTTGTCTTTTATAAAAAGTTTCCATTTTTTTTATTATTTTTTTTTTTTTAATAGAAATCTTCGTTCTACAAATAATAACATTCTCTTATGTCGTCGTCCCCCCCTCATAACTCCGATTTCGTGAACTCTTTGCTCTTTGGAAGTTCTTCTCTGGAATGCGCTTCCACTCGACATCAGGATTTTTTTTATGTTATAAGGGGCAAACGAGCAGACGGGTCACCTGATGGTAAGTGACTACCGCCGCCCATTGGCACTTGCAACTCAAAAGTCACAAGTGCGTTGCCGGCCTTTAAGGTGGGAGTAGGAAGAGAGGAGGGCAGAGGGCGAAAGTGAAGGGTTAGGGCCTCCGGTAATCTCACTCACTCGGCGAAAAGCAATGTATTGCATTTCGCCGAGCATGTATTGCATTGCTTCACTGCCGGCTTTCTGTGAGGCCGTGGTATCACTCCGGTCGAGCCGGCCCATACGTGCCGAACCATGGCTCTCCCACTGTCAAAGGATGTTTCCAAACCGCTTTATATTTAAGAGGAGAGTATGTGATCTCCTTCACAATGAGTTGGCAGAATTGACACAGCGCTGGTACATAACTCTCTGACTTGATATGTAAAGTGTATGTATACATATGTTTATAATATAATAATAATAACTCCACACATCTCACACACGGCCGTCTGATCCCAAACTAGGCAGAGCCTGTACTATGGTAACCAGACTGCTGATAAACATACTAATATATTTCTAAATACATACATATTATAGATAAATTACACCCAGATACAGAACAAATTATCGTGCTCATCACACAATTATTTGTCCTGGGTGGGAATCGAACCCACGACCTCTGGCTTAGCAGTCAGGGTCACTAACCACTACACAAACAGGCCATATGTATATATTATGTAGTATATTATCTAACAATGATAGTAAACTTTGCACCTATGTAACAGTGTGTATTTTATGTACTTCATATGTATATTTAATTCATGGTTTGATTAATTCGTATCTTTGGAATTTTATCTCTCTCTCTCTTTTCTCTCTTTGCACCTACCTACTTATATTTCTGCATCACCCCAAGGTTGACTGGCAGATAATGCCTTAGGCATTAAGTCCGCCTTTGTACAATCTACGCATGAAGTATTAATAAATAAATAAAGCTCGTTAATATTTACTAAACAAAAAAAAAAGAAAATCGTTTGACAAACATAGGAGAAAATGGTTCTTAACTGTTTTGTCTATAAATATCTATATGAACCTAAACCTAACCTAAAGAATATCCTACGGTTCATAGACTGCGCGAGTGAGGTGAGCTCTATTTTATCTATATAATATACAGATGATTTTAAGTACCTATGAATCGATCAAATGTTACAGTAGAATATAAGAAATAGATATCCATTTCCTGTGTTTTGTTAATCCTACTAATTCACGCAAAAACTGCAGAACCGGTTGCGGTGCAACTTGGCATGTAGATAGCTGGAGACCTGGATTAACACATTAGGCTACATTTAGAATATATATATTTAAAACCTGATGGACTTATTGGATGGATTAGGAAATGTCATTAAGGATGCCGAAGATCGTGCGAAGTGGAGAAGAAAAAGTCTGAAGGAGGGAAGCGGAAGTTTCGGTTGTAACCGGGATTCAACGCCAAGATGATGATGATTAGGAAATGCCATGAACGTTGTTTCGGAAACCATCGGGTAGTTTCTCGGCTAGAGAGCATAACGATGTAAATTATCGATTATAGACATTACTTCAGACGAGGCGAACTGCTAAAACCACTTTTTTACCCGGCGTCCGTTTTGGTAAGCTATTATTACGCGGCGGTGAATATTTCTCCTTGAAGCTTTTCATGTATAAAGTAAAAAGAACTAAGAGTCACCCGCGCAAGTAGGTAAATAAACTGCTAAAGACTTGCTACATGGTCGCAAAATGCTTCTCCGTAATACTTTTGGTCTAGGTAAATTAATTGCTAAGTGCTCACTTCTATAGAGGGTGCTTAAAAAAGTTTTTAGTGTGTGAGTATAAAGTCAAACCTTTGAGTTGGAGTTGGGTTATGTCTTGCAGGCGTTTATAGGCTGCCAAAGTAATGATTTAAAATACAGTTTGCTGATGAAAGCCTTTCAGTGATGACGACATCGAACTTACCTATACTAGGATCGTAAAGGGATCTTTTCTCAACACCGCACTGCACCTTAATTGGTCTTTGTTTTTTTAACGAGTGTTCTATATCTGTAATTAACCATGCAATCAAGATTATTCAAATTCAATGAGCGATATGTTTTTAAATGACATGCCAAGAGAGCTATTAGAAGAAAGACAAATAAAATATTACACTACTGTAAGAATCAACGACGTGATTGGAACTACTAGGTAGGTATATTCACTAAAAAAAACTAGGACCAATTTTACTTATGCCAGATATTTGCTAAATTGATTTTTTACGTACGAAGTTGTTGTTCTCAGTAATAAATACATTTGTTTCATCTTTGTACTAGAACTATCATGTCATATTCAATTAGAATATGACATTATCATCACTACATATTATAAAACAAAGTCCCCCGCTACGTCTGTTTGTCTGTCTGTTCGCGATACACTCAAAAACTACCGAACGGATTTTTATGTGGTTTTCACTAGTAGACAGGGTGATTCATAAGGAAGGTTTAGGTGTATAATTTGTACCGGAAGCCGGGGCAGGTTGCTAGTATATCGATATATTTTTTTTGGTAATGTCAACCACTTAACACATACCTACCTAGATAGGTACCTACATAAAATCATCAATTAACAATAAGTAGGCTATGATGAATCCTGCGTTAATGCGATTCTTAATGATAAGCATACCTTGTGCCTACCAAAAATAAATCTTTATTTTAATTACTAGACACTAGGTCTCAAAGAAGTAAAATAAAGATTTATTTTTCTAAATATTTAAGCAAATAAAATTATCTTATCTTAAAATTTGAGAAAGCAAAAGGGGAGGATCCATTCCTACACACCTGTTATCCTAGACACATTATTCAATTATTAAAAACCGCTCACATTAAAAAAGAACATTATTTACAAACCTTCATGAACTTTATCCAACATTCTGCTAACATCCAAATCATCTGTTATCCTCGTACATAAGACGTTTACATACTGACTAGCACCAGGCACTATTCTATCAGTATCACCCGTTTGTAACTCGTACGTGACGTCAGTAGCAATTGTAGTAGAACATTCAATTTGTAAGACTTCATAAGCACCCTGAGACGATTGTGTTGAGTAGGCAATTAAAAGATTATTGTGTATCGAGTATTCATCCACTGTGTGGATTGAGGAGTATATTTGAGGATTGGATTTCCTAGAAAATAAACGAAAGCTTGAATTCTTATTGACATAAATAACATCTTGATAAGTTATCTAGAAGATAGGAAACTACAGGCTTGTTTAGTTTGGAAGTCTATTCTAATATAAGCATTTTCATGGCAGAGTTACGGAATTGGTATTATTAAGTATCTAAAGCATGCTTTCGTCAGCGCAAGATACAATTTTAGAGCTTAATACTGGGAATGAGCGTTATAGCGTCTTAGGGCACCATGTGTGAAAGGAGATTGGGGCAATTTCATTCTCCGTCTCTGTGAAACAATCTAACCGGAAAAAGCTTTAAAGTTCATCTGCAGTTAATGTGACACAATTTGTTCTATTTATTATTAGTTTGTTCGAAATTTAAAACCAAAGTCATTAGCAGGCAGGTAGGTAGAGCACTTTTGTTAACCCCATATAACTAAGAAATGTAGTAGACTTTTATAAATAAGTACCTGTCTAAATATATCCTACACATGTCCATGATAAGTATAGAAAGATCTTGTTTGCTTCTTTCTGCCTCTTTTAAGATGAAATTTTCAGTGACACAGTGTTCTAAATGAATGTTTTCTGTAGGACAGTCAATGCCTAGCATGCATTTTGTGTTACATAGCTGGCAACCATGTCCAGCATAGAAGAAGAAGCCTGAAATGAAAATATTTTGCAGCAAAATTTTTGATTTTGTGATATTATATTTCTACAAGATATACACTATAATAATAATAATTTGACACACCTCACACATAAACACAGTCTTTAAAATATGCTGCTAGTAATAGGTAGATATGCTTAACCATATTTGAATTAAGTCTGCCTTTAGTTGCCATCTAGATGACAGAGATAATAAACATTTTTCTTTGTTCCTTTTTTTTTTATTTATTTTTATCTCATTTACTTTAAATCCTAATAAAATAATAGCACATTACAAAAAAGTGCTGTAATACAATTTACTTAATATTGTTTTTAGTATTTGGTGATTTAAAAGAGTAGCCAAGAGTTTGTTTGCCCAATTTCTTCTCACAAGGCTCAACCATTCGGAAATGGGTGGTTTTATATGGTGGAGACAGATATAGTATTATTTTTTATCCATTGTTCTAATCATTTTAATTTTGACAAAGCAACCTATTGTTGTGGTCACATTGTGTGTTGATCTATATAATTATCATTTAAAAAAGGAGGATTTCAAATACTTAATTGTTAAGCAATTTTATGAAATTAAGATATTGAATTTTAATTTGATGTTGTGTATTTTAGATTTTGGAATAAGGTTAACTAATCTTAGTCTACAGGAAGTTATACTGCTCAAAGTATAAGAACATTGCAAAGTACTTCAAAAAAACCTTTTTTTCAGTTACTCTTATAAAAAGTGAACCTACATGATGTAGGGAGGACACAGTATTATTTAAACATTCAACATCTCTACATTATTGTGTCTATACTATTGTGGAGGAACGGGTGTTATGTCCCTCCAACACAAAGGGAGGATCCTCCGACCAGGCGAGGTGATCATGCCTGGCGGGCCGCGGCCCAACGGTTGATGTTGGGATGTTGTATATATACTAATCGGCGCGAGAACTCTCATAGCGCGATGCAGGATTAGTAGGTTGTAGATGTTTCTTGTTGCTGTATGTGGAAGTCGAGACATCACTCCCCTCCAAGACCGGAGGTCGATATCTTGATGAGTCAGCTGTCTATGCTCTATTTATGCGTGCCAGGGCCAGTAGTGAGTTGTTCCGGTGAGTCGGAACTGAGTGCCGCAAGTTCCAGTGAGTCGGAACTGTATTCCGCTAGTTCCAGTGAGTCGGAACTGAATGCCGCTAGTCCCAGTGAGTCGGGGCTAAAGTCCGCTGGTCCCAGTGAGTCGGGGCCGCGTGCGGTGCTGCGGTGAAGTCCCCAGTGAGTCGGGGCGGTTGCTGCGTAGTGGCTGGCTGCTGCGTAGACGGGAGAGAGATGCTCTTCTTACGTGGACCGTAGGTGCAGTGTGCTGTGCCTAGACGCTGATGAGGCCATAGGGGTGACCAGGCTGGAGCGAACGCTGCAGGCGTGTAGTATCCCTGTTGAGGCCGAGGATGCTGGCTGGCTGAGACTTGATTACCGCTCATTGCTGTAGGAGTGTATACGATGGTGGCGATGATGATGCTGCTGATCTGCTTCATAAAGGCTACGACGGTTGATGTTGGGAAGTTGTATATATACTAATCGGCGCGAGAACTCTCATAGCGCAATGCAGGATTAGTAGGTTGTAGATGTTTCTTGTTGCTGTATGTGGAAGTCGCCACACTATTGACAAATCCTTTTACAGAGATTTACAAAGTAGATCTAAATTTACAAGAATTATAATTATTTAAACTACAAAAATAAAAAACCCTTATTAATTTGAAAAAAGAAGGATAAAAGAAAGATAGAGATTGAGTTTGTGGGATATTCATGTCCATAGTTGTGATAGGATACTTATATGTAACTTAATTTAAACTTTACAAGTTTAATTCCAATATTTCAGCGAGGTTCACAATACTTAAGAATATGTAGTTCAACATACTTACAGTAAGAATTTTCCTCCAACACATCAAAAATGTTTGTCAAAATACTAGTCAGATTAGCACTTGTAGTATTCTTTATAGTTATAACAATAAACCCTAAGTTTTGTAAGTGCACTGCCAAAGAGTCACAATCTATAGATGGTGTAGCTAATTTAGATAAATATAAATATTTATCATTAGCAACTAATATGGCTACTTTTGACTGTGGTCTGTAGTATGTGGTGATGGTTTTCACATTTAATGATGTAGAGACAAATTTCTTATACTCGTCTACAGAGAAACCAGACCGGTCCAACATCTTTATCAATTGCTCGCCTGGTTTTTTAGCATCCGTAAATGTTATTCTGGAATTCAGAAGATAAGTATTATGCATTACGTGCCCATCACTAAATTATTGAACAAACTTGTCACTTACTTTAAATCAGCTAGTCTTGCAATTATATCACACTGTCGTAAGCTTATATCAAGAGCTTTTTGATACTCTCTATAAGATAAATTCTGTAGTAAAGACATTTTAAACAATATTCTATCCGTAACAGGAAAGTAATAAAGTTCGTTGCTTGTTGCACCCAGCCTTTAAATTTAGTTTATTTTGGCGCAGACCGGTTCGGACGTTAACATTAAAAATAAACAATACTTTCATCGGCTGACATTGACACTCTTGACTTTTTTTTGATAATAAAGGGTATGTTTCGTTATACACTGAGAACTGTTTAGTGCCTAACTACTTAGTAATCTGTGGTACTGGGGAGAAGTTCGTGGCTGTCTTAAGTTGGCGGGGAGAAGTCGTTTTTTTACTTTTTTTTTTGCTATTTCAATTGTTCGTTAACTGATCGTCATTGTTCGATCAAAATTTTTATTTGTTCGATTTTAGTTTGTTTTTTAAATAAAAAAAAATTGCACATTTTTCACTGTTTATAATTTTAAACATTCTATTTTGTTGAATCTTTGAACTTAAGAAAATAGTCAAAAAAATCTATTGCAACAATAAAAGTTGTAAATTACAAAAAGTTTTCCAAAATTGTCATGAAGGAATTGGAGTGGACCACAAATTCAAAATGGCCATTGGAGTTGATACGTCAAAATGGAAACCTAGAAAAATAAAAGGAACTCCAGCCGCAACATTCCGGAATTTATTAGGAGTTGGTGTGATAAGTGTAGGATTAGTATGTGGAGTATTTTTTCAGTAAGTATGTTTTACATAACTGTGACCGTGACGCAAATTTTAAGGTTAAAATTCACTGCTTTCCGTTGTAACCACAATAAAATAAATACGATTTGCTTTTATTATTCCTTGGTTGTTGCCTATTTAACTTATTTTATTTTGATAAATGATATATCAAAAGTTTTGGGGGAAATAAGTAAAGGCTAAGAAACTGGAACAAGGAATACCAAGACTATTTCTATAAATGTACACTGTTTTTTTATGATCATCTTAGTATCATGGTAGTATTATTTTATTTAAGTACATCTATTTATTAATTAAAATATACCTATGCGAGTGCCTTGGTGTTCTTATATCATTGACTATTTCGAAAACCAAAAAAAAAAATTTGAATTATGTATATATATTTTTTTCAAATAATTAATTTAAAAATGTTATCAAACATTTAATATTTACACTTGAATAAAAATAAATAAGTCAGTTTATTAAGCTAAACAAGGCAGGTGGAACACACATAGTATAGTCTTTTTGTAATGAGGATATGACTTCTGTTCAGAAATGACATATTTCTCCAAGCTGTTACAAACTGTATCATTCCTAAACTTCTTTGGCATAGACTAATGTAAAATTTCTCTTATCTTTTAAGTTTCACTACAATTACTGCAAATTTGCGCAAAGCTGTTGATGTATTGTATGAAGATCCTATAGAAGAAGTTGAAAGAAGACAATTGATTGCTAGCGGGCTACCCAGCAGATCAGGCGATGCTATTAGAAAACTTATAGAAGAGAGTGAAAGAACAGACTTGCCACATAAATAATGTTATGAGTATAGATACTAGGTAACTTTTATTTTTAAATTATGTAGTTAATAAAAAAGTTATATTTATAATTTGTTTTATTTTTTCGCATTTCAGACAATGCATTAGGAGTAAATACTTTGTCAGCAAGACTGCTATGGATGAAAGTCTTTCTGACTTTCAGGAGACTAAGCGTAACTGTAAAGGTCCTAAAACTGCACAAAAAGTGATTAAAACAAAAGCTGCCAAAGTTACAAAGCGCATTAAAGGCCAAAAAGATATAAGGATAGCTCTAAAAGGCAAGAAAAATGAATTAATATCATACACTAAGGAGTTTGAAAATGTGTGTAAAAAGTCTGGCATTGATGTGGATTCTGAGCAACTACAGGTTGCTATAGCTTTGTCAAAATCACTCCAAACTGAGGTACCTGATGGTGGTTGTACTTCAAAATCATTAGCAACACAAGGTAGAATATCTAAAATAAGAACAACTTTACAGGAATATGGTTTTAAAGTACCAGAGACAAAAAATACTGTCAAAAATAAGATTAAAAAGCATAGAAAACAATATAAACTTATCAATATTAGTGAAGAAGAAAAACATCAGAAAATAAGAAATAAATATTCCCAAATATTAATTGAAACATTAGACTATAAGTTAAGTGCGATATCATGTTATCAACCTCATACACCAATTTATAGTATAGCAACTAATTTGGAATATGAATTCATGAAAAATAATAATATTTTCTATATTGATAGTTTAGCTAGTTTCATAGAAAGATCTAATACTATAGGCTCTTTATTAAGAAATTGGTCTGAAATACCTGGAAGACCCGTAAGCCCTATGCTTTTTGAGAAAAATACAATGGATTTCAGTGAAATTGTATTCTCACAGGATGAGTTAGATGTGATACTAAGTAGACCTATTAAGTGTGCACACAAAATGATTGCTACTAAAACATTAGAAAAAGCAAAAGACATAAATATACCAATAGTTGTACTTGAGAGTGAAGGAAATAATGAGATCTTAGAAATATCTGATAAAGTAGACAAAGCTGATAATGATGTCACAATCACAGTTGATAAAGAAGTTTATTCACCTAAAAATGCTGTATTAAAATCACCTGCTACAGAAATAACAAAATCTGAAAATGCTATAGATTTAGTGTCTAATGGCACTTTTATAGTTCAAGAGCAGTACAGAAGTTGTTCTCCAGATATATTTGATGATGAAGTGTCTTGCATAATGGAGGCATCTAAACCAGTTTTATCACAAGAGCAGAAAACTAAAGTTTTTACAGAAGGCAATAGTATGGATTTGACTGAGTGTTCTTATATTCATTTTGAGAAAACAGAGTCCATGTCTATAAATACAACCAAAATAAATCATGATGATTTCATGGAGATGACTGAATGTGCTGTAACAGCATCACAAGGTATAAAAGAAAGTGTAAAAGAAATAGATTTGACACAAAGTCCTGACGAAAAGTCTATAAGAGAAATGAATTGTGATGTTGGTAGTGACCAACATCACAATTCAAATTATATTACAGAAAGGCCAGATTATAGTTTGAGTCAAAGACATGCAGATATGGCTGATCACTTAGTAAGTGATAATGAAGAAAACAGTAAGTCATATGTTTACAAAAATCCCACAGAGTGTATAGATCTTGTTAAGAATTCTTCTATCAGTAACAATAAAATTGTTGCAATAGGTGAACACCGAGTTGAGGAACCAAGTGATGATATTGATCTAACTCAAAGTTCGAATGAAGATGAAAATAAGTTAACAGCCATGCAACTTAAGGAAGTATCAAATGAAAAAATTGAATCTATGGATTTAACTCAGTCATCAAAATCTAGTGTGGAGATTTGTGATCTACCTGAGATCAATCTAGGTAATACTCAAAAGTGTCAGATAAACTTAGATGATACAATAATTTTAAATGAAGAGGAATATTTAGGTGCAAATGGTAAAGTAAAAAATTCAGTAGTCACACAAGATGATCAGATATTTGATTTAACTCAAGCTGGTGAGGAATTTATAGAATGTCCTGATAACTTTACCAACGAAAGAACCTCAAAACTAAGTAGTCAAAGTTTCTATGAAGACTTTATACATGATCACTCAGACAGCAAAGAAATCATCAACAGTATTGAACATTGTAATGAAAATAATAGTGATCATAATGCAAGCAAAGAAATTAATGACATAGATTTAACACAATTATCAGATAGGTCTACAGAAAATAATGTTTCGCCAAGACCAATCACAGTTGAAAATATGCCTAATAATAGCAGTCTTGGAAAAAGGGATGATGTTTCAATAGATTATGATGAAATTTGTAAATATGGAGGTGTCGAAGGCAGTATTAAAGAAAACAACTCCTTTAATATTGATAAAGAATGTTTAAATGTACTATCGCAATCGTATAATGATGTAGAAATAGTTGACAGTAACAATGATTTAATATCAAATGCTAGTCAAAGTTCTGAAGTGTTTGATTTAACAGATAAAGAATTTGACTATTCTATTCATAGGTCAAGACTTGATCTTCCAATAGCAAATCATAATTATGATTTTGAAGGGATATCTGTTAAGAACGACATTGGTACACATGAAAGCTTCAAAAAGTCGTTGTCCCATTCAGTTATAAATGAGAACTATACATTAGAGGAAAGTTTTTTACCTGAAATAAATATAAAAAAGACCGAGAAAACTGTAGGAATCACAGATAACATAGATCCTAGCAGATCTTTAAACAAAGAACATATTACCAATCAGAAAAGTAACACAGTTCCCATGGTGACACCTAAAAATACTGAATACATAGTCAAAACAGATGAGGTTACACCAATATTAGATTATGCATCACTGACAACACCTCAACGAAATAAGGAACTAGATAAATATGGATTAAAACCTTTCAAAAGGAAAAGAGGTACCTTTATTTTAAATTTAATATAATAAATACAAACAAATTTTACAATTTCTGTATTAATGTGGGGTATAATAGCATGTTTCTTAGTATTTTACACTTACACTGGTGCTACAGAAAGATGTGATCAAATTTTAGGAGCGTTATGTGTAGCAGCTGACAAATAGTTGTAGATTTTGAAAAAAAATTGTTGTTATTTTTTTTAATTTCTTTTTCTTCGTAAAATGCTTTTCCTAATGTTGGTGCATATTTCTAAGCAACACATTATGACTTTTCATTTCAATTTCAATGATTTTGTTTTTTTATGAAGACATTTCCAGAAAAATCAGGATTCCATCAACATGTTTGGTATTAAATACGTATACCTAGTTTCATTCATGTCAGCCATCTCACATTCGAAATACTAGCTTTATCGTTAAATTATACAGTTCCGTATTAATAATCACGATTTTTCCTAAAATTGTTAGCGTTATTTACGGGATTTACCTGTTTAATATACACACCTTTCTGGAACACTATGCATATTACACATCTACGCATAACATATACAGAATGTATTTGAAAAAAGGAACACTTAAATCACTGAAAGGGCATGACTCTAGCATGCAGTTGCAATAATTTTTGAAAAAAAACTATACGTTCACAAATTATGAAGGTTTAAATTTCCAGGTATTTTTGCCTCCATTTTTCATAAAAGTAGGTGGAATGTGTAAAGTTAAAAATTTTCAATAGTAAATTTTTTTTTTGGAATTTTTAATTTCATTACCAAGAAAATCCATAATAACTGACTTCGAAAAATTTTGTAATTACTTTTTAGGGAACTGAATGAATAACTTTTTTTTTGGAACTTAAAAATAAAATAATATGTACGATTAAACTAACTTTCAGTGATTTAAGTAAGTGTTCCTTTTTCAAATACACCCTGTATATTATGTATATTTTTCAGCCATACAAATCCTCACTCATTTATATAATCAAACACATCCAGTGGTTGAAAATTATTTAGATGATGAACCATCTCCTTCGAAAAAACAGAGACAAGATTCAACTCTTCCTCCACAAACTTCACCAAAAATACAACAATCGCCTAGAAAGCCTGACAGAGTAAATACAAATGCAAAATCTCCAAGCAAACAAGGTACAAATCGTAATTCAAAAGCTCCTAGGAGTCTTAGTGAAAATAATAAAAATATGAATTCTCCTACAAAGGAATTGAATAGTAGTAAAGAGAGCGCAAATACTTATGAAATCACAAGTGAAGTGCCAAATATAAAGAGTGTAGATTGTGATCCTGATGATTGGGTGTTTCAAAAAAGAGAAAAAGCTAAGGTAAGTTGATTGTCTTTTTTTTGTTGATGACAGGATGAAAGATCCTCATATGATGTGATGTGCTCCGAAAGAGCGCGCGGAACACTGAGCGCTGCCTCTCGAGCCTGTATTTGTCTGGGCGACGATTTCCCCAAAAGTTCGCCGCCCGCTGGCGGCTCCGTAGATAAGCCTTGGGAATGCTTTGTTACGCTGTTTTATTAGCGTTTCCGGTTTAAAAAAAGAGAGGCTTATATTGTTTATAAATATTTTTTTTAACAAATACATTATTTACACATATAGAATAATAAAGTGATAAACGTTATAAAGTACCTAGTTTAAAAATATTTTTACACTAGGTACCTTATTCCTTACCCCTGTCTTCTAATGACTTTTTGAGGTTTTTTTAGTAATATATAGAAGAGAAGGTTCTTGTTTTAGTTTTGAGAGAGTAGTTACAGCCAGCCTCAATGAGTCTGTCCGGCGATCTAAGAGAAGTAGTTTAGAGATGGCGGCGCAAATTGTCCCGCCCCTCGAGTTCGTATAGGGAGTATCGAGTTCCCTGGGATATACTTTCCTTACCTATTCCATGCACTCTCTAGAAAAGGGTTACGCGATATGTTCCAATATATGTTGCAGGTCCACACATGTCGAGTACCATTACACATCACATTCCACAATTACGTATCAAGTCGACGAAGCCTCAGAGAAGCTATTCTGAAATATGAACCAGTTAACATAGACGTAATACATAAGGACTTAGTCTCATATGGCCATAGGTATGATCCAAAGGTATGATAGCAAGAAATATCTATAACTTAAGATAGATTTGGCCTGGAGGCAACAATTGCCTTATTTTTTCCCTTTATAGATCGTCCGGTTAACTCAGACCTGCGACGTTACAGGGGTGCGGGGAATGACGACAAAGTCGAAATTTAAATATCAACAAGATATTAATAAAAAAAAACCGTAGAAGTTCCTGTAAAAATAAAAATAACAAAAAAAAAGTAAATTGTTATAGCTATTTTAAACTTTTTCCTTTTTCATATTATATTGCAACAAACACTTAACATTTTCTTGCGCAAGGTATATGAAATTAAACAACAACATTTATAAAAAACTTTTACTTTTGTCTAATATAAAGTTCTTTTTGTTACAGGACTTATTAAGATTCTTAGACAAGAAATGCATAACAGTTAAAACTACAGACAATAACACTAAGAATAAAAGATAGCCCGAACTGAATCATGGTATTTTAAATATTGAATTAAAGTATATTATATTTTTACATTTTGTTTTTGTACATTCATTTATTATATAACATGTTGACGTCAAAAAAAATAATTAAAAGTAATTTTTTTATGGCAGTGTAAACAGAGACAAGATAGAATATTTTTATTCATTTCAATTATGACCAATTGGTTAAAAGTATCAAAATAATAATAAAGGACTAGTCACACTACTGCACATAATTATACGTTGGTTCGGCACACCTTTAGACCTATTTTACATACTCATTTGTTATAATTATTATAATATTTTTAAATAAAGCATTGCACGGAATCATTCCTAATCAAAAACAAAAACACCAATTCTAGTACCGTTATTTAGATTGATTGATATTAACTTAAAAGAAAATTACAATACAAATCACTTATCAAATATTTATCACATTCGTAATTCGATACAGCAGTAGACATCACAGGCGAAACACTTTTTTGAAGAGTGCAACATGACTTGCAACATCGCAACCAGTTATGACGTTGTGTTGTGTAACATCTTATTTTATAGATAGCAGTCAATAGCAGTTGCACTCAATACATCTTTGTCTTTTTCAGTGGTTATTAGAATCTATACACAATGCATCTCTTTGTAATAAAGACAAAATATTTATTTTGATACCTAATTGAGTCAACTCAAAGTTAAATGTACTGAAGATGCTTAAAAAGTTTATTTCAAGATTCAGTGTATACAAAGCTGCACATACATAAACTAAAAAGAAATAGTAACATTAATTAATCAGTATTATATTTTCAGTCATAACATTTTACATATAAGTCGTGTACAAAGGCACTACTTGCCTTACAAAGACTATACAAGTTCTATACAAAATAGAGGATTTGGCATGAAACTAGCTTTACTTTTTAAGGCTGCTTATGTTTGCTTAGTAATTGTTGTTGATTTTCTTTTTATTTTAGTTTCGAACGCGAGAACGTTAAGTAAAAAGGCGCGAGAAAATTATTTAAAATTGGAAGACGCGTGGTTAGCAAATTAGTGGAGTATCTTTTTAATTAAAAAGCGCCCGGAATTGTGCCCTATTCATAATAAAGATGAAATCGTAATTAAGTTCGTAAAACTAGTTTAATCCCAATGTGTGTATATTATCTAAAACTACAGTTTAAGCTAACCATCATTTCTTTAATAAACCCGCTTGCTGTATCACTTGTCTTGTTGCATTGTTGATGTGACGAAATCGGTCGGGCCCTAATTGGATACCGCCATACCTAAAAAGAAAGTCCATTTTATTATATCTTGTTCGGCTGGGATATCTTGTTCGGCTGAGGGGATAGAGGAGCTCGTGGCTAAGTGGTAACCGTGTAGGTTAACACATTACAAAGTTAAGTAATATTAGCCAGGTCACTCTAGGATGGGTGACCATTCTTAACACATTGAGACCCCTCCGTGCCTCGGAGAGCACGTTAAACCGTCGGTCCCCCGGGTGCCATACAAACATCTGTGACATTCGTTAAGGGTAGTTGGAGCCCTAAAAAGTCCGACAACCTGGTCTAACTATAGAACTTTGATATCGCCTATTAATAATAATAATATATAAAGTTCGGCCGTATCGTAGTTAGATTGAAAGCCGACCGCAACTTAGTTGGGAAAAGGCGCGGAGGATGATGATTTATTGTATTTTGTTATACTAAAGGAATTATATGGTATGAAATACTAGTGTGTAGTTTAGCATCCTAAATACAGCTCTCTAACAAATCCTAATTTGTCAAGAGGGCCAGGACATCCCAGCAACAGCCAGTTCGAGTTACAGGTGTGATAACCCCAATCTATCCATATATGTATCTGTAATATGAATTTAGGATACCACAGATAAAAACTATACAGGCATTAAGAAAACAAATCGTCTACTCCCATTCTCTCTATATGGATCCAATGGCTCTCTCCTCTTGATCATGATCATCACATCATCCCCATACTTGTAATGTCTTACCATGATAAGAAAGGTTTTTTCGCCTAACATGGTCAATTCTCACAGGCAATCTCGCAGAAAAATCCTCGATCATCTTTTCCCGTGCTAACACATATAGTGAATTTTTCACTTGCTTCGGGTATCTTCCCTTCCCTGTGGCGATACGCTTTTTGTCATCCCTCTCCCGAAAGATCCTAATCCTACCCTCTTGAATCACCAACGACCAATTTATATTCTATTTTAATTTATATAATTTATATAAGTTCTTGAGGCCTGTCAGCTATCACATTTTATATTCCGTAACAACCTCTTGAGTCCTTTTCAGTCAGGGTTCAGGCCGGGACACAGTACAACTTCCGCTCCCCTAAAAGTGACTGGCGACATCAGGTCAGGAATAGAGGAGTCCAAAGTTACAGTACTAGCTTTGGTTGATTTCTCGAACGCCTTTAACACCGTCAATCACGAAATCCTTCTAGCCATCCTTTCCCATCTTATGATACCATCTGATGCACTGGAATGGTTCTCGTCATATCTTCGAGGGCGCCAGCAGTCTGTCCGCGTCAACGAATCCTTATCAAGTTGGCGTGATCTTGGCTCTGGTGTCCCTCAAGGCGGCATCCTCTCTCCTCTATTATTCTCTATATTTATCAATTTCATCACTCCGAGTCTTCAGTGTGCGTATCATCTTTATGCCGATGACTTGCAACTATACTATCAAGCCACTGTTGACAAAATATTCGAGGCTCTTTTAATGGTTAATCGAGACCTGGAAGCTATTTGTGGCTGGTCAGACAGATTTGGTTTAACGGTAAACCCAACCAAATGCCAGGCCATCATTGTAGGCAGTCAACGCCTGATAAGGAAGTTAGACCTAGAGAGACTGCCATCTGTAACTTTCAACGGATCTATTATACCTTTTAGTCCATCTGTCAAAGATCTAGGCCTGCTTATTGATACCAACCTTAACTGGCAAACGCAGATTACTAGTGTCAGAAAAGAAATACAGGAACACTGCGGGCGTTATACCGCCTTAAAAACTTTCTCCCATCTAAAACAAAATCTATGTTGGTTCAGACTTTGATTATCCCCATAATGGATTATTGTGATGTATGCTACTACGACCTGAATGCAGACCTTTTCAACCAATACGACCGTCTTCTCAATAACTGCATTCGATTCAATTTTAATCTTCGCAAGTATGATCACGTTTACTCTTTTCGCTCTGAATTAAACTGGCTTCCGATTTGTCAGCGCCGTCATCTGCGCGCCGTCACTACTCTGTATTCAATTCTCAATTCACCTACTTCTCCTACATATCTTACTTCCATTCTCCAGTATCTCTGCTCCAATCATAGCCGAAATCTCCGCTCTTCAAATAATCTTCTCCTATTATGTCCCAGTCATTCTTCAACATGTGTCAGTTCTTCTTTCATAATTCAGTCTGTCCTTCTCTGGAACGCCTTGCCGCAAGAAATCAGGATGGCACCTAGTCGCCTATCATTTAAAGCAAAGGTTCGTGCTCTCCTCTTCCGTAAATTGGAGGAGTCCTCAGAACAGTAGAAATATAAACGTAATTTTGTATTTATAATATTTATACTTATATTTAAATATTCTTGTATGTATGTATCTAAGTATATATTAATTTATTTGCCTTTTTTTTTCTTTTTCACTCATTCTTATCTCACCTTTTAATGCACCTACTTCATTCATTTCTACATCACCCTAAGGTAGCCTGGCAGAGAATGCCTTTGGCATTAAGTCTGCCTCTGTACACATTGTGCATAAAGTTTTTAAATAAAAAAACCATCTTGCTCACATTGAGGATCACCATGCCATGATCCTCAATGTGACAGCATGACAAAATGGTATACTTATAAATTATGTATAAACTTACCATCGCGAGACAACGACTAGCGTATTCTTTTGGTCCAATATCTGCAGTAGATGCAGCATCCTGCCTCCGGCGTGAGTCTCACCATCATCATCACAGTCTTGTAGTATGGTTGTACCTTTGGCTGTCTTGCGCTCTATGCGGTAAGCGTACATGTTATGTGTGGCATTGTGAATTTTCTTGTTCAGTTTCAACTTTGTTAGGACGGACCTTGAATAGAAATATATAGAAAAATAGTCAGGGCTCGTTTACTTGACACGAATTTGTACCGGCCAATCCAATACGACCGCGCGAATAGGAATTTGGATGTTGTTGCCTAGTAAATAGAATCCACATTCGCATATTGACACAAATTTGTTCCGGCCAATCCAACATGACCGCGCGAATAGGAATTTGAATGTTGTTGCCTAGTAAATAGAAGCCACATTCGCATAACATTAACATAACATGAAACGAACACCGCGCGGTCTATCGTCAAACCGAGCCTTTAGAATAATAAAAATTTTAAAATGTACTCCCTGTACTGTACCCCTGCCGCAAAAAGGAAGGGTGTTTAACGTGTGTAGTTGGGTCTATCTGTGGCATCACGAGTTTGATTTACCATTGGAAGATTATCAGCTTCTTTCTAATCATTGATGGGATTTTTGAGTCAGGGTGTTTAAAATTTTCAACAACATGTTCAACAACACTCAATATAACAGTCTGGTGGTCTATTTTGAATCAAGAAATATTTTGATTTTATTTATTTATAATTTGTAAATTTTTTTTCATAATTAGTAAATTTATCAAACTATTATTTAGTAGTGATGAAAAATATTACTATTAACAAACAAAAGTATATAATATGTTTTGTTTTATGTTTAAGTCTATTGAGATGTTAGAAAATCAACTGTATTCTTCGATGCAGGAATGTGCAATTGAGATCTGTTGCGCCATTTAACATTACCATTAGTTTGTATATAAGACCCAAAAATCAATTAATATGCTTTTATAAATGGTTATATTCTACTTACTGAACATCCTCAGTACAGTGAACTTCTGCTGCATGTCCTTGAAAGGAACTTTTTCTGTCTATGATCACTTCTCCATGGGTTATTTCAGGGCAGTTAATGTCTAACTGTAACACATAACAATAATATTATCACTGTAATCATTGAAGTGGTAGCTTAATATTAATAACTTCACACTACTCACACATGGCCATCTGATCCCAAACTATTCAACTATGGTAACCAGACTGCTGATAAAAATACTAATATATTTCTAAATACATACATATTATAAATATATATAAAAACAATCCCTATTTCCCTGGGTCACGCCATAACTTCAGAACGACTTAACCGATTTTTAATTTTTGGTTTTGTAATACTTTGTAGAAGGTTCTTAAGGAACGAAAAATTAAGAAAATTGCTCAGAAAAACGGTTCTAGTTATAGATAAATTGCAGCCTGACACAGAACAAATGATCATGCTCATCACACAATTATTTGTCCTGGGTGGGAAGCGAACCCACTACCTGGTTTAGCAGCAGGGTCACTAACCACTAGACCAACAAGCCAGTCAATGTAATGGTTAAGGCGTCGGACTTGCGATCAAACCCACTAGATGGTGTTCGAAGCCCCAACCACACAACCAAACATATAAAAATAGTCTAGTAGTCACTACTCGGTAAACTATCTAGTTAAACCCACAAAGTGTTTACTGTTCATTTCTTTATGTACTTTTTGTAAACTATTAAAATAATCCATTAAACCCCTATTAAAGCAATATTTAATGGCTTGTGATGTCACGCAGTTGCATTTTCCAAAAAATACTGCCATTTTCCCATTACCTAATAACTGTATTAATCACTCTTTCAGCATAATTATGTGCATGTAGGTACATCAATAGAAGAAGAAACTTCGTAAATACTTATATAATACTTACAAGTGCTAAGTCCAATGATACAATGGCTTCTGGTTTAGGCGGAGGTTTCTTGTCTTCTGACTTGATAGCTTGCAGCACTTCCCTTATCTTCTCGACCCATTGAAATACAACTGTTTCTCCAATATTTTCCCTGAAAAATAAAGGTATTCATATACTCTCGAATTATAACTAAGCAAAGTAACCATTGGTGTCATCACATGCCCATGTTATTAGTTCAGGTACTTTACTACACACATCAAAAGTGTCTAGAGATCAAGTACGTTTTAGAGTATTGCATAAAAGTGTGTAATAGAGTTTTTACAAAACCATTACAATTTCTGCATCGGAACTGAAAAAACTTACATCAATATGGGGCGACGACATCGTTTGACCCGAGAAGAGATGATGAGAGCCGTTGAAATGTTGCAAGGTGGTACTAGGCAACGTACTGTGGCTGTAGCTCTTGGCACTATACAGAGCGTCATAAGCCGACTCTGGACACGCTATCGTATCACGAGCGGCGTGGCCGAGTGACGTGGAGGACGATCTCACATCACCACTCGTAGACAGGCCCGGTATATCTGACGGAATCGTACCGTGACCGCCATGATGTTGGTTACGAGGCTCCACAGCTCTTCAGGCTTGCTGATAAGCAACCAAACCATCCGACATAGTTTACGTGAAGTGAGTCTGCGTTTCCAGCCTGCATTTGTAGAGCCCGTTTACAATGGGCTTGCTAACACAGAAATTGGGAGGAAGTAGACTGGCGTTGTGTTTGCTTTTCCGATGAATCTCGTTTTGGTATGAGTACATGAGTTTGGAGGACTTCTGGATGTCAAGAACATTTGAAATTTTGTCAGGAAGTTCATTCAAATGGAAAGGGAACAGTAATGGTTTGGGTTGGTTTTTGGATCAGTAGAAGAACCGATTCTGAACCGATGATTTTTTCCCATCTTCAACAATCATAGTTATAATTCAGACATTTTACACAAAACTTTAATGAATGATACAGGAATCCCTACATCTATTGGTAAAAACTGTATGAAAATCTGTTTGGTAGTTATTGAGTTTATCGCGAACAGACAGGCAGACAGATGCAGCGGGGGACTGTTTTATAATATGTAGTTTTATAGTATTCTATAGTGGAACATGTATGTAGCCCTTCTATCTTGTCATCAACTAAACGAAAATCCATAAAGAAAGAATTTAACAAACATATAACCAAATCACAATAAATAATTAAAAATATTATATTATGTTAATGAAAAATGTAGGACAACAACATTACCTAGAACCTATGTTACTGATAAACTTGCTGTAAAAAATGAATATCTTATATAAAAACTTACAAATAAACTTCATCCAATTCTTTATGAAGCTGTTCTTTAGCTTTCCTGTCCATCCAGGGAGCGGATAACTCATACTTTGGGGGCGAATGAGCTGGATAATCATCAGGCATAGTCACATACAACTTTACTTCATTTTTATTCTCCTCGATTTTTATTCTGTACGATCTAGAGGCTTCGCTTTCTATGATCCAGTCACTACCATAAATCGAGCTAAGGGCTTCTACTTCCTCTGCCTACAACATGTAAATATTTAAAACGTGGTATTTTAGGCGCTTTACAAAAATAACACGATAATAGCGAGACATAATTAATTACACACATCGTACCTGTTTAGTTAAATTGTCAATATCCATTGTAAGTTTTGAATTAAGTTTTCCTTAGTAGCTTTCTCTTAGAAAATATTGGAAAAAAAAAAACTTCAATATCTTCAAAACATTTCGGTCTATAAACGATAGTAAAAGATAAAAACGATTCTACCAAAGAGTTTATAAACACTGTCAATGTCATAATTGTCAAATACATATGACATCGGTGTTCCAGGAAAATAAAAATACATGGACATTATATTATTCTACCATAAAAGTACTACGATGTTAAATTATGCAAAATCATTATCACCATTATAGTACTTAGTAAAATGTTAACCCACGTTTTGAAACTGATGAAGGACAGCTAAACATCTCACTTATAGGTGTATAGTTGACAATTCTTTAACTGTTTTTTAGTTTTTGTATTTTTGTTAAAAGCGAATAAATTTTAAACACATAAAATTTTATGTAAAATTGTTAAAAATGTTAAGAAAATAATATGAGCAGTGGCGGATTTACCATTTGAGTAGGCTGAAGCCTAGGGCGGCAGATTTTAGGGCGGAAAATTTGGGGCCTACATTATTTTTTATGTATTGTCCTGGGGTATCGAATTAGATAGATCGACCGGTAGGGGCGGCAAATTGTAATAGCCTACTGGCGGCAAATGTGTAGTTTCGCCGCTGAATATGAGTCATTAACACAACGAGCGATGGCCGTCTGTCATAAGGGGATACGGCACAGTTTCCTTTGAAGCGGCAAGTCTCCCAGTCGGAACTGCATAACCTTGGGACCTTGAGGCGAAGAACCTTGCGTTGTTATAACAAGGTGAGTGCGACGGTCTCAGCTCAGTCAGGTCCTAATGGCAGAGTGGAAAGAGCGACTTAGCGACCGAGCGCAGGGCACAAGGTCTGTCGGGTTTTTATGGGACTTTCTTCCTAGGATATACCAATTTGATGCAATTGACCCATTTGTGACGGAACTCCGTGTGGTTTTAGTCAGATAGATTCTGAAATACCACTTCACCAGTGAGGAGATGATCCGTGGGGCTTTCCACAAGAAAACAAAACAAAATAGTAGTAAGTGTAATTCCAAAGTGATTTTGAAGTTTTGATCCAAAATGTTTGAACTAGTACAATGGTTCTAACCATTGTACAATATGATGGGATGTGTAAGCCTTTTTAAGTTACCTAACAACTAAGTTTCATGTGAGCGGTACACACATGCTTCAACTCACAGAGCAGACAGTGGCGTAACTATACCATCTAAGGCTCGTGGCTAATTCATCGGATGGGGCGCAAGTTTACTCTTGGTGCTTCGTGTGCTTGGGGTCGGGGTCGGCCCCCCCTCGAGACATGCCCGCTCTGTCACCCTACTGTTACGCTACTGAGAGCAGACTAGTGACTTTAAATGCAAGTGAAACTTCGGGAAACGACTAGTTTTATATTTAAGTACCTACTACGTCTTCCTGCCTTCCTTTTAGGTAATGGTGCCTGGGACCAAGAATTCATGTAAGAGGAAGTAATTATTGTATGTACCTATTAAAATATTTATCGTTACTATCGAGCAGGTATCATACGGTCATAATCATTATGTAACTAGCTCTATCGTAAAGTTAATTTGTGGAGAACAGGTTCACCCTCGGGAAATTCTTGCACTTAGGAAGGTGTACCATCTTTCTAAATATAGTGACTATTTAAAGCAAAATATTGTGTATAATAATTTATTTGCTTAAAATGTGGTACAGGAAGGTGTTACATAAAATATAGGCACGATACACATTTCGCCAAGAAATTTGGCATGCACATATAACTTTGTTAATTTACCACAGAAATACATGTAAACTAAAATAGACCATTATATTATACAATACTTAGAATAGAAAAATGAGCAACGTACATCAATCTATTAAATATTTATCATACACACTTACAATGCTTTTCTAAAATGGTAGGACTGACATGAGTTTTTTTCAAGAAATTCTTTGACTGAATGTTTTAAAAAAAATTGTTTACTAACCATTTTCTTAGCACTACACAAAATTTCTTAAAAGGAAGGTCAGTTATGCACTTGGATGTTGTATCCTACTAATATTATAAACGTGAAAGTTTGTGAGTATGGATGTATGGATGTTTGTTACTCTTTCATGCCAAAACTACTAAACAGATTGCGATGAAACTTGGTATGTAGATAGCTGGAGACCTGGATTAACATATAGGCTACTTTTTATTCCGCTATTCCCACGGGATCGGGACTTACGCGGGTGTAACTGCGGGGCGCTGCTAGTTATATATAAGTGGTGCAATATACATGCAACTGCGTCTAAATAGTTCTACTCTGGGTACTGGCATCTAGTTCCTAATATTATCTAATTAATATTAAAGTAAAACAATTTAGTTTAATAGTTCAGTTTAGATTAGGCTTAGAGAACTATCTACCTAGGTAGGTACCTTATAGCTTTATGTTGCTTCTTTGTGAGCTGTGTTTCTATTTATTTTTTCTTAAGCTTTTTTATCTATTATTTTTGTTTACCCGCTCTTTCGCTAATACCTTAACGTTGTTATGCCACCCTGTAGCCAAGGCCGTATTTGGATAGGTCGGGGCCCCTGGGCACACAAGAACTTGGGGCCCCATTGGAAAGTACAAACAGTAAATGACAAGAAAATAGTTTTACTGTTATGATTTTATTTAATAATAATTTATTTATTAAATACTACTAAATTGAGATTAAGACTATCCTATCCCTCAATTTGAACCAAACTACACAGTGTGTAAAATTTCATAAAAATCGGTGCATTATCATCACTGAACAATAAAGTACACGATTTTTTTTTTTATATAAAGAAGATGGTTAATGGATACTATTTAAATAAAGAGCAAAACATATTTTAATACAAATTGATATTAACGAAGAATAAAATATTGATTATTTTATGTCACGTTATTAAAGTGGTTTCATTTGGGATTTCTGATGTGAAATCTTCTATTATATTCTTAAAGAAACATTTTTTAAGAATATCACCTTCTGCGAAGTACCCATGACCACAGACTACATGATAGTACCAGTAGTGACATGACTGAAAAACTATTTAAACATTCCTGTAACGTTCGTTACGAGTATTAAGATTCCATTTCTTAAAAGGAAAAAAGGAATCCTTATGTCTGTCTTTTTCTCAGGAACCTGTAGAAAAAAATTGTAGTCAATTAACACCAAAAACACATGTCTTCGGTCCCTTTAAGCTGTACGCAATCAAAAGATACTGCCATTTAAGCCTTAGATTTAACCAATGTAAACATTTCGCAGGTAAATAAAACCTCTATGGTATTTCCCATTAACCTAAAATCATGAAGTTAAGCTAAAAGCTTGGTGTCTCAGCAAAAACAAAAAACCAAGTTCGTTAATTTATAGCTTTAAAAACATTTTATTTTTGTCATTACAAACTTATATTTTGCCCTTAGAAATTTGACGGTGGCCTATATCGATGTCTGGCACAGTATTGTAGAACGGCAAGTTAAGTTCTTAATTCAACTACGTACTACTTGAAAAATATGAAATGAATATAAAAATGTGTAGGATACAACACAATCTGTACCAGTATTTTGTGATTTTATGTCATTCTTTGGGAGCCCTCTGAGGTCGGGGGGCCCCCTTGTGGTAAAGACGGTATTGCCTGTAGCGTGAAGACCTCGAGCTCTTTTTGCCCATCCTGTGATAGATTAGGATCCGACTATCGTCAAGCTCATCTCCCTACTTAAATTACAATACACATAAGTACATAAAATCTAACACCTAAAAAGGTACCACAATAGTCATCATCATATTCATCATTACCCTTCTCCCAATTTTAATTGGGGTCGGCACATATGTCCTTTTCTATTCTACTCTACATTCGTCTTTTCCCTGCTTACTTTCTTTATATCCATATCCTCTTTCACGCAGTCCATCCATCTTTTCTTTGGTCGTTCTGTAGGTATTATTGGTCCGGTGGATTAGTATTGAAATTATAAGGGGAAACCGAAAGAAATTGTGTTGTTTCAACTTCTTCCCACTGCTAACCTACATAATTTTCTACATACCTACTGTTAATCCTGTACAAATTAAAAAATTACATTTGAACATTCCTACAGATCTTTAGCTTTTCTTAGGTAGGCACTTAAAACTGACCTAATTCGATTCGTTGGTGGGTACATATGAATAAGTGCAATTACAAAATATTCATATCGCCCCCTATTCCTTAGAAATGTCGCGTGAAATGACTAATTCGACTGAAGCAAAACAAAATCTATGAAATTACCAAGTTTCCGGCTTGCTACGTACATATTTCCATAATACATCTATTACACACAATTTGCATACCACAGGGGTGATTACGCATGGAATAATCTGAGCCAATGTTACCAATATTATGTAATTATTACGTAGTCGATATTAATTAGCCGCAGTAGCTGTTTGTAAGATATGGTGCTTGATTGTAAAAGCTGCAATGATAGATTTAGAACCATAATTTGTAATTAGAGCGTAGATCCGATATTTGCATGCTAATTTTGTATGTAAAATGTCGCACAACAGTAGATATTTGGGGTGAATGTAACATTTCAATATTCATCGTTGTAATCGAATTGCATTGACCTAGTCTCAAGGTGTGCTCACGAATAGGGAACTGAATCGGTTTTTTATAGGATTAACTTTGGCGAATGTGCGAAGGCTCTCCAAACTAACCGGACACTCACCAATCCTTTGAGAGAGAGGTTTTTTCCACCCTTTTCCACGTCTAAAATGAACTGCCTGCATCTATTTTTCCAGACAATTATAATCGTGGAACGTTTAGGAGTATCGTGAATAGGTTTCTCTTGGGTAGGCCATCTCCGTCTTCGTCAAAAAGCTGATCAAAAGAGATTAGAGAGCGTGGTATTGCCTCTGAAATATACTTTTAATATCGATCCTGAATGTTTCAAATGATCGTTTAGGGTCTTGTTTCCAAATGGCCTTGGGTTCTTGAGTGTATAAAGTTTTAAATTTAAACTGTCTTAGGCAGTTACTAAGTTACTACGTAACAGCATATTACTTTACTCTTTAGTAACAGCTACTACACTACCGTTTTAATTGCCTACTCTTTCCGGGCTTGAAAATGTGCGTAGGGTTACCTCTTCAGTATTTTTTTTTATAAAAAAAATTACAATTGTTTTATAAATGAAGTACCTCACGCTTATTTTCAATTTCCAATGTTTAAGCATAAAAAAACCCACATCTTTTATTTTTATGTACCTAAAGATTAATAAACTTCCTCACTTTTCTAAAATCTCGACTATTAAATTGTATGGTGGAAAATAATATAAATTTGCCAAAAAGTTTTAATGAACGATTTGAGGGAAACAAGGGAAGATAGAACTCTATCTTCCCTTGTTTCCCTCAAATCCCTCAAAAGGTTCATTTTTAAAATTACATAAATAGTTTTCTCCTACTTTATCTACATTCTTATACTGCACAAAAACAACAAATAGTGAGGCATAAGCTTTCTAATTATTTCAATCGTCGTAAATCACAGGACATTCGCCAAAAAGTTTGTATTAAAAATTGACTCAACTTACTCAAGTTAATGATTAATAAATCGAAGTCCACGCCAACGAAGACATGTAATTAGGCGCTGACAAATAGAAACGTAAAATTATTGTGTAGTAGTTACCTCCTCTTTTTTTGACGTGATAACGTTTTATTCGATGAACGCCAGAGAATTAGAGAGATACGACCCTCTCTCTTCCACTGTTTTCTTAAAATTTGAAATTGGTTGTCTGTAAAGTCGGATTACGGATGTAAACCGACTTTACAGACAACCAATTTTTTTTTTCGTATGGATCCGGTCCCCACAAGTCCGGATACCACCTCACCATGGCTACTGGTTAAGTGGTATGTCGGAATCGAACGGACTAAAACCACACGGTGTTCCGTCACGAGTTAGTCTATTGCAAGGGACGCTACACTACCTACCCTAGGTAGTGTAGGCACCTCCTAGCAAAATTTGTGTTGTTATATTATACAACAATATAAGTATTTTTTAGGGTAGGTATTTCAGGATAAAATAAGCAACAAAAATAATTGATTTGTATTTGGTTTATTGTGCTATTTCATAAATAAACAACTACCGTGATTACCTTATTTACAATTGCATCTAGATATAACTACAATAAAGTAAAACTACAATGTTAAAAATATTATAGGGAATGATTATTTTTTAAGAAAGTATTTAACTCTAAAGTATACACATATCCTAAGATATCACAGAATCATATTAACGTTATTATTAGATATAAAGGTTATTGCTCATTTCTCTGGGAGCTAGTTTAATAAAATTGTGTTTTTTTTTATTTATTGTATAAGTGTTGATATGACGGGCCTGTAGTGATTCTGACTGCTGAGCAAGAGATCGTGGCTTCGATTCCCACCCAGGACAATTGTGCGAGCATGATCATTTGTTCTGTTCTGGGTGTTATTTATTTATAATATGTCTTATAGAAAAATATAAATATGTTTATCAACAGTCTGGTTACCATAAAACAGGCTCTGCCTAATTTGGGATCAGATGGCCGTGTGTGAGACGTGTTAAGTTAATATTATTATTTCTCTATGTTAAAACTTTTAAATTATTTATTAAATATGTTCAAAACAAAATATATACTTAAAAATATAAAAAGTAGTATACGACCGACATCGGATACAGGGACCAAGACACCTGTGGTTAGGGCTCCAAAGACAGGAACCTCCTAACTACATGGGCTGTGTCGAGGAGAACTGCCGTCTTATTATTATATAAATATTGTTTTTGTAAGATCTGTCATCAATCAATTAACCAATCAGCAATGAAGCAATCAATTGCAAAATTAAAATAACGCATCGTCCCTGATTTAATGTAATGAATCAGTGTTCTTGGGATTTGCTGGTTCAATACCGTCTGTATAATTTAGAATAGCAAGGCTGATGTGAATAGATAAAAGTCGTTTCTTAGTTTTGTGTTCGTAAGGTATAATGCACAAAATCCTTATTGCAAATAGAAAAAAAAATATACTAGAGTGGTAGTAACTAAATAAAATAGAAAGTAACCTGCAGTTACTATCTATTTTATTTAGTTAATAATAAAGTTTAAAGCAGATTTTATTATTAATAATATTTGATAAATAATATGTAGTTTAATGCATTGGTCTTGCAGCTCATAAATGTACAACCACCTTTATGTAAGTTTATTTTATCAGATGAAATATATATCTACTTATTATTATACTACATTATAATACCAACAAAATAATTTATGAAGACATCGCTAAACAGAACGTTAATGTTAAATATTAATATTATGAACATGTAACGCATGATATTATTATAAAATATGGCATTTATTATACAATAATATTCTCTAAAAATAAGTCCTAAACTAGAAATTCTAAACTTTAAAAATTAATTTTTACATGTGTTTCGTTTATAATTTAAAGATAGCGCTACCGTCGCTTACATAATCGTTACTTGCACTTCTCCTGAGTATATCTTTGAGAATAACTAACAAAGTTCTTGTGTTCTTATAGGGTCTAAAGCTGTTAATCAATTATTACACAGTATTTACAATATTAAACATTTAATTTAAGAAAATACCTGACTATGAAGTTCCTAGTTCCTAATTTAAATAGATATTATTCTAAATTCTTTCTTAATATAAATATAACAAAGTTCTCTTTGTGCAATGTAAGACATACACGTGTCGGGTGAAATTTATAACATTATTAACAATTATCGGATAAATTGTCATTATATCAGAAGAAATTAGACTAGATATCGCCTGAAAACTAATTTCCCGCTTTGATTTCTGAACTGGCTGATTCTGAGAAACAATCATTTGAAACTCCACTCTGAACTGAACAGAAGCTAGCTGGAGAACTTCTATTACTCAAATCCTGGGTACTTTCTATCATGCTCCCGCTTGGCTGCCTGAGAAAATTCTGGAATCCGATAGGATTCACATTCACCATTTTATCTGGTTTCTTTAATAACTCTTCTATTGAATAAGGATTCTTTTTCTTTTCTTTATCGATTGACTTCTGCTCCTCGTCTACATCTGGTCGATCAGTGCTATCGTCACTGGCTTCAACTGAAATATGCTCCGAGTTTTCAGACTTTACTTCATCTGAGTTTATTCTATTTAGAAGGTCATTGTGCAAATTCAATGCGTAGGGTGAAAAATTTTTCGAATCGTGATATGGCATCATTATTCTTTGCCAAGGATTTATTGGGTAAGGTTTTAAAAGACCTTGTGCCTGAACCTGATTGGCTAGAAGCCAGGATGTTGCAAGTCTTCTATCGTAGAGTTGTGTGTGATCGATATTTTGTGGTGGTGGGACTCTGACTGATGTATGAGCGAAGTATGGAGGGCTTTGTTGCGGTGGTAACGGTGTTGGTGGTAGCGATGACTTCAGTGACATGTAATCCATCATATTTGGTGGTAAATCTTGTTGGTGGTAAGCGTCTGTAAGAAGAAAATTGTAATTATTACACGAAGCAGATCACTTGAGAAGATCGGTTGTCGGAAAGAAAAATTGGAAAAGTTGGCGGTTGGTATATTCGTAATCGTATTTTCTAAAAAATTAAAAGGATCATACATATATTTATTGGAATTTAATAAGACAGCAGACAACGGACGTTGGGACGGTAAAATAAACGTATACAAATACAAGGGACGTACATTTGGGGTTTATTGACGGTAGGTTTTTGATTTGACAACAAAAAATCTTTGTAATTGATTTTATTATCGTTAGAACTCCATAGTAGATTATATAATAGGTATATTTCTAGATATTTGTAAAGAAATATTTTATATATACTTGTAATCACAACCGAAATTAATTAAAAGGATTTAAAAAAAGATAAAAATTCGGGCCATTTACCGCGAATCCGTAATTTACTTTCGTGTCTTAATTTTTTCTGCAAGCAGAAAAATTGGGATTGCGTCCTTAATATTTAGTTTAAATTAATCATATTTCATATTTTACCAGGGTAGGCCTTCCACAAGGTGGACTGATGCCCTTGTAAAGGTCACGGGAAACCACTGGATGTGGGCAGTGTAGGACCGAACGTTGTGGCAGTGGCTCAACCGGCTAAAATTATGATGATGATGAAATTCTTTTAAGTTATTGTTCAATCAAAATATCGCAATGCGTATGCCAACGTTAACAACGCTGATCTTCAAAATATGAATAATATACTATTGATAATGAATTAATTATCAAATAAAATATCAAAAAGATAAAAATAATAAATTCAAAAATTACATTAAATAAATAAAATTTCAGGAAATAGAAGTTTAAGTTGAAACCCTTACATAAATAAAGTCATGTGAATGTGGCAGAGATAATGCAAACTCATTAGGTACTTACTTACTGAAATGTTTAAGCAGTAAGAGGGTTAGTATCAGTAACTACCCATTTCTATTAGCCATTGCTACGGTAAGCCAAACGTGTTTGACTATTACATTTATATTACCCCAGCCTCAGCTCATAGAAACAATCTATGATCTGAGACCCCAGCGTATTTAAATTGGTTAATTTAGAGGTGGCCTTTACCTCGTGTCATCATCATCATTTATGCTGCGGGACCTTTACGGCACATTGACTTCGCGCATTGAAATCTGTAGCAATGTGCTACGACTGGGGTTAGATAACTGCCGTTACAGAATAAGCACCTGATCACTGCTCTAAGTAGATATAGTCAGTCTAATCTTAAACTTGACGTTGCCTTTTCGTTTACGTTCTGACTATAATATTATATCTATATTCCGCTTTCGTATTTCGGTGATCGAATGACCAATGAAGATGTTTTTTGCATGTTTCTCATTAGAGGCATGCTTGTTTTGACGGTCGAGAGCTTTAAACGTGCTGATAATATGTGATCTTATCACAACAGATTTAAAGAATGGAGCAGCCTACATTCAATAAATGTAGCATTATCCAATATTCTAGAAATCCTATATACCTATTTATTTATTTATTTACCAGCAATTTTACCAGTAATTTACAGTTCATACCAAGACGCTTATATGCTGCAAAGCTACAATATGATTTAATATTTCAAAGTTATAATACAATAGATTAACAAAGGATAGTAGTAATAAAATTAAAATTATAATATTCTTAATAACCTTATGAATTTCTGTTTCAAAATTTAAAATTAAAAAAATTACAACATTATGAATTACAAATTGTTTAAATATAACTTAACATTAATACTAATGACACTTGGTTTGCCAAAAAATATGTCTGCATCTGGATTTTTATGCAAAAAGTTATTAATTAACTGGACGGCTCTGAAAGTAGGGCTACTACACACCAGAGAACGCCAAGTTGATGGGCAGGCAAGGAGCTGATGGTGTCTCCGTCCGGTCCCACGTAAATATCTATCCGGTACATAGAAATGGATGCACTCCCGTACCGATGGATTTTCTACTTTGTTGTTTAGTAGTAGGTAATAGTGCATTATTTGTATAAATTCTCGCCTCAGCTTCAGTGTCTCGAGACCGACCATTCCCGACACGAACATGGATGGGTAAAGAAATGGATAGTATCCATAGGCGCGTTTATAGAGGCACCGGGAAAATCGACGTTGAATTTTTTCGATCATTAGTGTATACAACTGTTCTGTAGGATTCCATACAATCGAGTTATATTCCAATATACTACGAACATATGCATTGTACAGCAGCTTCGTAACCTCTATATTTTTGAATTGGGATGATGTTCTAATTATGAATCCCAAAGATTTACTTGCCTTTTTACATACTTGTGTAATGTGCTCGTGAAAGTTTAAATTAGTGTCTATAATTATACCCAGATCACGCATTGTGTTGACACGCTCAAGCGGTGTTCCCGCTAGCTCGTATGTATTTATAATTAGAGAACGTGACCTAGTAAAGGTAATGGTCTTACACTTGGAAACATTAAAAGATAGTTTGTTCTCTATACTCCATGATACAACCGCAGCAATGTCCCTCTGTAGTGTCACACAATCCTCGCCATTAGTTATTGGTAAAAAGAGCTTTAAATCGTCAGCAAACATGAGACATTCGGTGCTACTAAGCACTTGAGGTAGGTCGTTTATCATCGGCCCGAGGGGGTTTCCACACGCACAAAAAAAAAAAAAAAAGGTCGTTTATCATAACTAGGAACAAAGTCAGACCTAGAGTACTTCCCTGGTTTATTCCCGATCTAGTATAATATTCGTAAGATTCATAGTTCCCAACTCTAACAAACTGCTTGCGATTTCTTAAATAATCTGCCATAAAACTTAGAAGCTGCGTACTAAAACCCATGGATGCTAACTTCATTAGAAGGACATCATTATCCACATGATCGAAGGCTTTTTTAAAGTCTAAATATGCTGCGTCAATTTGACAGCCTGTGGTTACTCGAGAACGTAGGTAGTCTATAAATTTAATGTGGTTGGTAAGAGCAGAGCGTGCCGGACGAAATCCATGTTGTGAGTTATCTAGATGTTTATTGATTTGGCTAAATATGTGGCTGTTGATAATGGATTCAAAGAGCTTCCCGAAAACCGATAACACTGCTATTGGTCTGAAATTACTTACGTCCGTCGAAGAACCAGTCTTAGGTACCCTAGAAACCTTCCACCTATTGGGATAGCGATAATATAGGCTTTTCGAGCACGGAAACACAATCCTTACCCAGCAATGTGTATATGCTTGTACTCGTACAAGCACATCAAAGGGTCAAGCAACCATATTTTATATTATGGGATACGGAAACTACATATTTTCATTACACGGCACAAAAACTGTCAAATGTCACAATGAAATGCGCCTAACATTGCCACTGCTATTCCTACATAGCCGTGATTTAAAGTTTCTTATTCCCAATTATTTACGTATAATTAAATAAAAAATAAACATATTTTATCACTAGTTTCCTGACACCTGTCGCAGTAGGTGGTGACAATTTATGTCTGCCCGTCCATTTATTAGTCATTAATTAGTTAATGATTCAGTTTATTTTTTAAGCTGGCAACTCATGTTCTTTATTTGAATTTGATGTTTTGAATAACGACATTTTAAGTTGACGAAGAAGTTGTAAACATTACACCTTTAATTAAACGTTATTCATGTTAAATAAAGATTTAAATCGTATGTCAAGTTTTAACAGATTCTGATGATAGTAATTTAATATTGGTATTTTAGAGATAGTTACAGTAAAGTAATGAGGATTAGTGTAGTTAGGTTAAGAATTTTGAGCACATATTATGACTGCAAAATGTAAAAAAATGTATTTAGGGCATTTATATTAACAACGTATTTTTTTTCTGCTTCAAATGTAGTGAATAAAGATCCTTATTTTTTGTTATATATAATTTTTTTACTTGTATAGACATATTGGTATCATAATTATATTAAAATTGAGCCTTTTCTAAGAAACATATCCTAATTTTCTGTCTATCTATTTCGTGTCTTACCGATGTTGATTTTAAAGCAGTTTTACGGTTGGTTCTATTGATGGGAGAGAGAGTGGGATTCATGAACTCTAATTCATACGTACAGTAAAAGAAGAGAAACGTACCATGTCCGCTCCTAGTATCATCATCACTCCACGCGAGTCCGCTGTTCCTAAGGATTCTGTTCACTGAAGACACTGAGGGTATCGAGTGAGGTTCACACACTCTTGCACTGAGTAGCCTCTCACGGATCTCCCACGCGAACATCCCAGGGTTCTCCTGTTTCAGACGAAGGATCTTCTTCACGACCGTTGGTGTTGCGACTTGCTGTAAAGAAGAGAGATTTATAGTCATTTATTTTTAGACATTTGATCGATGTCTCGTTTTTAAATTATTATTTTTATTATGGATTTTAATTTCGAGGCTTGATAATATTTATGTATAAGGTAGATCCAGACTATCTAGATCTAAACGTCACATTCACAGTTTCTGTAATTTCAGTTTATACTTGTTTTTTGTGCAAACAAGCCTACGAGCGGTTACTGTTGTTTTGGGGGCTGTAGGGCTTAAAACGGTTTTGAAACATTTACGTATTCTAAAAGCAGAAAACAGTGCTAATTTTACCAAGATGATGAAGGACCTACAGTTCTAAAAAATATACCAACAAATATTTATTCCAAATTTTTTAAGCATCATCATACGAATTCAAATTAAATATGTTTACTTCATAAAACTGTTCACCAATTATTCGAATTCGTTAATTTAAAATTATCTTTTAAAAAAAAGTATCACCGACTTTGTTTAAATATAATATAGGTAGGCAACTCTAAACGCACTGCTCCAATGAGACAGCGATGTTTCGGAGCAAACGAAAACATCATCGATTTGTACAGTTTTTAGATATTTGCTGATTTTTAAGAAACCGCTCGACTGATTTCGATAAAATTTAAATGGGACTACCTGGAAAGTGTACCCTTTGAAACAAAAAAAGAATTTTCAAAATCGGTTCAGGCGTCTTCGAGTAACCGGTGAACATACATAAAAAAGAAAATATTCCGACGAATTGAGAACCTCCTTCTTTTTGGAAGTCAGTTAAAAATAAGAATTATAATTAAAAAATATAGATCTACACAGGGAGTCACTGCAACCGTAGGTTGCTTTGTCAAATGTTAAATTATATATATAAAAAACAGATAATATTTTAAATCGACCTATGTCGATATAACCACCCGTTTCCAATTTGCCTAGTGAGAAGAAATCGGGCAAATGTACGACATAACACGAAGTACACAACAGTTAATAGTGTATCACAGTAGGAAGCGGTGCGCGGCGTCTGTAATGGCGATGTAATAACATCGAGCCGCACTGATACAACGCTACTCAGAAACACTATCATTTATAAGGTTTATACTGTGAAAGTCCGATGTTTTGTGACAGCCGTGGTTATTAAACGAGCCTTCTAACTATCTGTTTGTTGGTTTTATGTTGATACCTCACGATTTATACCGTTCAAGTTTCATGGACATAATTGCGAGGCTTTCAAAGCTTTACATCTTATTCCTCTAACGGCGGTAAATCTTGATATATAAAAGTTTCATGTCACGTTGTTTGTCCGCGGTGAATTCATAAACGAATAAACCGATTTTCATAAAATTTTGCACAGTGTGTGCGGTTTGGTCCTACTTGAGAGATACGATAGTTTTTATCTCAATTTATAGTCACAATAATAATAATAACTTGACACATCTTACAAACGGCCGTCTGATCCCAAACTAGGCAGAACCTGTACTATGCTAACCAGACTGCTGATAAACATACTTCCATACATACAGAACAAATGGTCATGCTCATCACACAATTAGTTGTCCTGGGTGGGAATTGAACCCACGACCTCTGGCTCAGCAGTCAGGATCACTAACCACTGCACCAACAGGCCACTCAAACATTTATATAACAAAAACATTTTTTTTTTGCAAATTGCTTAGCCAAAGCACCGCGTGGCTGGGTAGCTAGTATATATTAAAATGGCCCGCTTAATAGAGTTTTTTATAGGTCACACATTTTTAATCTTTGTTCTCCTGCTACTGTCTATCGCAGTACCCTCTCAAAGAAAACAGAAAAGAGAATAAAATGATAAATGATTTGTATAACGATTATACTTTAGGTTTAAGGTTTGTCTATAATAATTGTTATTGCGCTATCTTCTAAGACCACCCAGACCGGGCATTCCATAATCAGAAGCTAAGGAATTCCCTTGAATCCCGGTTCCGGTCAGGAATCTCCCGAAGAATGTTGCGGAATGTGTTTAGCTTTAAGTCCAAAGTGTTTTTTGTATATCTCTTCTAGTGGAGTTATATTACAAATATTTAAGTTTAAATAGTGTTTTTTTAATTGCTACAGTAAGTTGTGTTCTCAGGACAACCTCTCAAACGATGGCCTAATTATGATAATTTATGCTCTCGTTCTACCAAAAACTACTATAGCGGTGCAAGAGGAGCGAAAGACAATCTTTATTCTTTATTGCAATTAATAAAAACATTGCGAAACTTTACTGTTGATATCGCACTGCGATATTTTGTGGTTCCTGAATTCAAATGCCGTGGATACTGTCTGGTGTAGATCTATGCCACCTCAAGCCGTAAGTGTGACCGGCAACAGTCAGGTACAGTGGCTGTTTGGGGCTACAAGGGGGCAAACCGATCTTAAGAATTAACCAGAAGGCCTCATGATTCGTTGTCAATGGTGGCCAGGAGATGCCGGGACTTGGTGGATAAGTCTCCACTTCCCTTGGTAATAGGACTCTGTAATCTCTGACTTAAACCCCTTGGCCCTCGGTTTTGAAGAAAAAGAGTCTCAATCTCAATATTTATATACATATATATAAATACAAATAATGCAAGATAACTCTTAAGACTATCGATTATCGACTAGTACCTAATACAGACATAATCTACACGTTTATATATTATACAAAATACGATATATGGGTATATCAAGTAATCGACATACCATATTCCATAAAAACAGCGGAAAAATTACAAAAAGCAGAGATAGGCATCGTTTAATAAACGCGGCGAGCCTCTCACGCTAGTGCAAAGATTAAACACGATAGACTCCCGGTAGTCGAATCTGATATATCGACACTCGACTATCGACTAATGAGCAAAGCCATCGTACTAAGAATCATTACTGTTCACAGCTGATCGTTCTCACGGACTTTCATTTGGCTGATAGTCGAATAGTCGATATAGGTGTAATGAAAATTCCTACACTAATAAAGTCCGGTAGTTATGTTTGTTTATGAACGATAAGTGTGATAAGGTCTTTAGAGCACTGTTTTTATAGTTATTGGAGTCCTTCAGAACCTCTATTAAGCGGTATATAGCAGAAAGTCTTATTGGAAATTTCTTAAACACAGCTCGCATTTGTAAATGACTGAATCTACAGTTTTTTGGCTTGTTTATACTTTGTTTTAAGTTTTAAGTGCTAGTTTTAACTAGTACCAGTATTGTTTATATTTTACTGCCTATTCACTATTTAGAATTATCCGATCAGCACAGTAAAAGCATGTAAGTACTACCACTAACATTTGTATTAATAAAAGTATGTATAAAACAGGCATTACGGAAGATAAAATTTAAATTACAAGTAGCAGGGTTTTTAAATTCCCTTTTTGTTTTATTATACAGGTTTTTTTTGAAAAATCACTCTAGCATGCAGTTACAATAAGATTTTTTTTTAAACTAGCCGTTTACAAGTTATGACCGTTTGAAATAAAAAAAAATGTACGATTTAAAATCTTTAATTTAGATATTGAACCTACTTTTATGAAAAACGGAGGCAAAAATACCTGGAAATTCAAACGGTCTTAAGTTCATAACATGTAAACGGATAGTTTTTTTTTAAATTCCTATTGTAACTGCATGCTTTTCTGTGATTTGGGTAAGTGTTCCTTTTTCAAATACAGCCTGTATTGTACACTAATTTGTAACACTATGCTTCTTTGCAACGACTTCAACAAAAATATATTTTTGTAAGATAGCTTGTTCATTGAGGAAGATTATTGGCCATATATGTATAAAGCATCACGCTTCAACTAGGAGCAGAGTAATTAGCACACATATTTACCGTGGTTTTCACCGTCTACTACTGAAGAATCAAAAATTTCCAAAGGACCTGACTTCCCTGCCATGGTTTTCTAAGAAACTACAACATGGGGTCAAAATGAGCATTAAAAGTTGTACATAGTGACATCAAGGCACGTGAGACCCCCCTTAAAACGTTCCTAGTCTACAATGACCGTTTAAAATCAAGCGGACCGTATACATATTTGATGTCTTATAGCAAAAAAAAATAAAAAATAAAAAGAAAAATTATATTGGGTATTAGTAGGATTTTTGTGCAGTTTCATTAAATTGTATAGGCAATACTCATTTACAAGATATTCGGTGTACGTTTATATATTTGTAGGAATAAATGAAGGTATGTCTATGAAATGCGGTTCACGAAAAATCTGATTAGATACTATTCTTATTATTTAGAATCCGTTTTATATCAAAATTCGAAAATCGAATGACAGATTTGTGATTCAATAATGCTATGGTTCAAACTATTCTAAATATTATGACAGAAGCATTTACACCTGATAGGACAACCCTATAATTTGCGATGCGATTCGGTAGTACAAAAAAAAAAGCAGTTAGTAGATTCCGAATAATTATTTGGGTCATACTATGTTTTTTTCCTTTCATTCTTCGTCCATTATATGTTTAATGATCTCGTAGATCTCGAGAAGGTTGCAAGCATAAAATTTGTAAATGGGTGATCAATTGACCATGATATTGAGAAGGTACTAGGAGCTGTCGACCCCGCTGTATTAGATTTCTTAATAAATTCTATATGCAATATCTTAATAACGGATTAAGGAATATTCGTATTTCTTTTGTCTATTGCCTTCTGAAACACCTATTTTTGCCAAAATATGAGAAGATTGAATAACAAGCCTAAATAAATGCTATTATGCTTTTAGTACAAAATGAGTCGAATAAAATAAGTGTATGTATTTTCACAAAATATGTAATAGGCCGAATGAACCATATACCTTGGTACAAAAAAAAAACACTGCTATCTTTTAAAATGTAAAAATAAAATTTAAAAAGGTAGCAGTTTTTTTGTTGAGTTCAAATGCATGTGTATTCGGCATAAAATCATCCGTTCAATAGGAATATCGATTGAGCTTCTAATGGCGTAATGATCGGTTACCCTTCAAAATTGACGCCTTGCATTCAACCGAGTTCCTCGCCACACCTCTACTTTAAACCTACTATTTACACATTAACTTTGACAGGCTACTTAAAAGTCCTATAATTATTTTTTAAAACCACATGCGTGGAAGTCACAGTAAAAAAAGGAAAGAATTATGGTATAATGGATTTTGGTCCGAATTTAGATAATTGTTGAACTTATTGATTCGATTCAACAGATGTAGGTGTTCCGGAAATTGATGCAATCATTATTAAAAAAAAGTATAGAAATAAGTTTTAAGCTTTTAAAAAAGCCCGACTATTTTGACATTAAATGAAAGGCTATGCTTTAACATCACCCATTTTTGTAACCTTTCTTTTCAGGTAGTCAATATAATTATTTTATAATAAAAATAAATACAAGTTATTACTTCCTTGTAATTCAATCATGTTTACTTTATTTATAAAATCCAGATGCTTTGTATTATTGGCAAAATAAAAAGAAAACTTAAAAAAAATGTAATACGTTCAAACGCACGGCTTTTAACACGAACGATGAGGGTGAAGTATGATATAAGCACGCGTCTTCCTACATACAAAGGTACATATATCCATAATGTCGCTGTGACGGGAAATGCGATATTTAATGGCTATGCGCTAACGATCAACATCTACAACGCGCATTACAATACACTCTATTTTACAAGTAAGCGCAAGTTTAATGTCGTCTTTTATATCACACAGACAGACGCGGGGGGGGGGGACTTTGTTTTATAACTAGCAACCCGCCCGGCTTCGCACGGGCAACAGAGATATCTTCAACAATCATCATCATATTTCAACCAATTTACACAAAACGTTAACAAATAATACACCTCATCCTACCACATGAATCACTCTGTCCATTGGTAAAAACCGCATGAAAATCCGTTCAGTACTTTTTCAGTTTCTTGCGAACAGACAGAGAGACGCGACGGGGGACTTTGTTTTATAATATGTAGTGAAGAATTTGAAGAGTTCTTGGTATATGTATTGATTAAGGGCTCTGTTTCTGCATTTAGACTAAAAACGGTCCATTATTATATACGCACCGCTTTTACTAAGTATACGAGACAAGAGCAGGTAGTACCTTAACTTTGGGTCAAATTACGCGATGATTACTATATATATTTATAACACGTTTAAAAAAAACTTTGTTGCCAACCTCATACTGTAAATAAAATTGTTATTTTTCAATTAAGAACAACCACTGAATGTTTTGAGTGGCGATCATGAACCGAGCGGTTTAGTGAAGTACGTTTCCCCACGAGTAGAACTGAACTTGCCCGAGTCATAGGGAGTCATTAGAGCGATTTCGGCCAAGACCGAACTGCAAGCTGAATAAAATCATCTTCAAAAGGCTTTCACAACAAAACTTTTTGAACATCCCTTGGTTCAGATAGCGGTTACAAAAGTGGTGTCACCACCGCCCCGTGGTTTCACCCGCGTAAGTCCCGATCCCGTTTGAATATCGGAATAAAAATCCTATGCGTTAATCCAGGTCTCCAGCTATCTACCTACCAAGTGTCATCGCAATCGGTTCAGTAGTGAAAGAGTAACAAACATCACAAATTTTCACATTTAAAATATTAGTAGGATTTTGTCTGCAGATTTTTTTTCTTCCGCATGAGCGACTGGTATTGCCATATAATAAATCCATGTTGAGTACGTGAAGTCGTCGGTCTCGCTTGTCATGTGAACATGCACACCCGTGACAGGCACCTGGGAAAATACTAACAATCAACTTTATCTTATCTAAATATCTGATATGGAATTTAAAGGTTTAAGGCTGACCGTTTTACTCAACATAGCAGTTTATTATGGACTGTTATATTTAATGAAACGTGTAAAGATCTATACATCGTTACTACGAATTTGCAAATCACAGACTGACTGTAAGACTATACCAACGGCCAATTTTCTAGATCAGTCAGGGTCCACGGTATCTATAAGACCATAAGTCATGCTTCAGCCATGGATTGGCATGCAAACACAATATTTAGAAAAAATATAAAACAAAAATATTTTTTGCTTGATATAGTATTAACATACATTCTGTTAACGTTTTTAATAGTATTTAATGTGCGGTTAAGTATAATATTAAAATACCTACAGCACATAGTCATTAACAGAATAAATAAAATACTTATATAAAGTTAAACATTAATATGTGATTAATTTATTAAATAGCTCCGAGAAAACGATAACTATATTTAAAATAATATTTTTTGTCAAGAATTTTCATAAGTTGATTTACAGCGAGGCGTAATAAGATTTGTTGAATCTTGTTTTCCTATGAAAGTTCAGCCATACCTTCGCTTCTTTATACACTCGTAAAGTGCTATAAATAGGTATATTTAACAAAAACCATAGCTATAGCTTCTATTGAAAGTAAATCACATGATATAAAACAATACAGTCGTATATGTTAAGAGGAATCCACAAGAAAGGAACAAAAGATTGGCTCATACGAGATAGCCACTTACACCAAAATATGATATGTTTGACGTGTCTATAAAAAACTGTGATCATTTTGGATTTCGAATCGAACAAATCAACTAACAAAGTACAATTTTGTCGTTTTGGCTACAATGACAAATTCACTGAAGCAACAATAATAATCTCATGGAAAAACGTTATATTCGATCTGCAAAATCTTTCCCCTAAAACGGGAACACATTATTAACAGACCAATACTCGATCATTTACAAGTTATAAACGCAACACGAACAAATGAACTCACGAACGCAATGCAACCGAAGAACTGCGCTGGCGCATTCCCCGCCACGTCACGGAGTGTTCCGTTCAACGCAGTTTTTGTCCTCTCTCGCACATCAATCATGCCTTGACACATCCAATATAATGTTTTTGCACACCGCTACAAGATGCCGCAACGCAAGCTACCCAGTAACTGTCCAACCACGATTAGTGTTTCTTATTACCGATTTCTATTAGGCTTTCCACATTTGATGGGGTGAAAGATAATTTCTCGGGGCGTGAGATCCGTTGGTTTAATGACACATTGATTCGAAATTAATAAGAAGGAAGATTGTTAATAATCGCTTAATGTAGCAGGTGTCTAGGAGTTGACAAGCTTTTTTTTTTGTCAAGTAATAAATGGGTCAGTGGTTACTCATTAAGTCTGTATTCTATCAGGAACTAAGGCTCGTGTAATTATGGGGTATTGTATTGAGGTACAGACAGAAGCTATCAGCTGCGATAGCAATATTCAGGTAATCTATAAATCATTAGGTGATATTTTTTTTGACGAATGGACCAGGATATTGTTGCGAATGTAATTAATTTTGAGATTAACAGGTTGTTAATGTCAGCTGCAGTCTGTATGAATGAAAGGAATGACAATATGTCCGGTGTTTAATGTGACACGAAGTGAGGAGTAATTTTTTGGTATGATATCTTCATACTTTCAAAAGTATTTTATGTTTTCATTCAGATCCTTTTTTAATGCTTTAAAAGAATTGAGTAGAATATTTCTTTCTACAGCTCAACCAAAAATTTTAGGTCTGATATGTTATCCTTGTTTTAACCTAAACTACCTAAACCTAAAATGTTGATTGTCAAATTTTGTCAATTTTGCTTCAAATTGCACCTTCCTGGTCCTGTAGATTTAAGCTTTAATTAACACCTAAGTTTACTCTGTTTGGAGTTTAGCCATTTAACTGTGAAAGTACCTGAAAACCTTACGGACGATCCCAATTAGACATTACTATCGATTTCTTTTTTCTAATGGCGAGAAAGGTCGCCATTTTTGTTTTTAATTTTTAGATACCAGTAATTTTATTATAAGGAAGGCCCCGTATTTGTACACCAACTACATTTATTAAATAAACACTAAGATTACACACCAACGAATTACATTTAGGCTTAAATCTGGAAATTTCAAGTCTGGAAACTAAAATAGTATGAGTTTATTGGTTAAATTCAGTGATCAGATACAATTTCGCATTGAAGCAAAACGCGATTGAACATCTTTAACTTTTTACAATTCTAAACAAAGCAGCAAAGTATAACGTAAATGATTTCCTTTCAAAGATAGATCTCCTTTCTTGTAGACTAATTCCTAAAGCAGTAGGTGTCAAGAATGTTTATAACGAGCTCATTAACATGTTACTAAAGCTATGTTTCATGCTTGCACACAAAAAAACCGTAGCCATGATTGGTGTGGGAATCCACTTAATTCGTGCGATTCCTATAAGAGTGTTTCCGCTTTTAACTCATTCTGCACGTGCACGTAACAGAATCCGTATCAAAATGTTGTATGCCTTATTTTTCTTATACAAGTTTTATCTTAGTCCTGTTATTGCATGTATGGTCACAACAAATAATGAATTTTGATTGCCAAGTGACGCCGTATATTGAATTGAAGGGCGTTCAATTAATTTCTTCGTCTACTACATGTGCGGTTACAATGACGCTGGAAATACTGGACCACTTTATAAGCATATTTAGAGAAACTAGAGATGGCCTGGCGGTCGAATTTTGACGATGGTTTTTTCATCGGCCAGTATAACTTGAGCTGTCATTGTATAGACTTACTTACCATGAGAGGTAATCACATATCTGGACACATGTAATTTCGTTTTCACGTAATTTTTAAAGTTGTAAGAAATATTGTTTTAAAATTTTAGCTTTCTGCACTTCTATATATAAACTGTAAATATTCCAAATTTCAAGTTACTACGTTCTCAAAATTTTCTTAAAAAGGGGTACAAAGAATTCTCTTCACGTATTAATAAAATGATAACACATTGTTCATGCTATTTCTGTATACCACTAATGTGGCAAACAAGCATACGGGCCATCTGATAATAGGCGAATAGTATAGACACTTATAGCACCAGGGGTATCACGCCTACCTACCGGGTTCCAAGGGGTTTTATTCCTAGGTTATACGGGAACAGTATCTTTCTGTCTTTCTCTTAAGTATCTTTTCAATATCCACATTCCATTTTATCTCTGGCCCCACGGACGGCACTTTGACTGCACAGATGACGCAACGGTTAAAGTGGTAGCCTGGCCATTTCACCACGCCGAGTGTTAAGGGTTCGATTCCCACACGGGACTAAGATTTGTGTGATCCACAAATAGTTGTCCCGAGTCTGGATGTTCTTTGTGTCCGTTGTTTCAAAGTTTGTAAAGGCCCCCGCGAAACATCGTTCAAACCATGATAACCTATGGGGGATTCGAGAAAAAAGGCTATCGCTGACGCCTGTACATAAACAATTTTCTCTTAATTAAATCCTGTCTCACCAAAACAAAACCTTGCATTTATCGGGGGTAACGTGTTCCCTAAAGCTGTCTCCCAATCAAGGTCGCTCAGTTTGCAGCAGCCATTGTTCAGTAATTATCAACTTAATGTTCCTCACTTATTTAACGGAAACTCCTTGTAATTAGGTTTTTTACGACATATTAAAACTGACTTGATCTCCTTTGTGAAAGGATTGGAACTTTATCGTCTAGGTTTGTAAGGGTAATGTTATGTACTTTTTTTTAAGGAACTAGACAGATCATCGGAGTATTGTTAATGTATGGAGCAGAAGCATAGACATAGAAATTATATTTGCCTCAAACTACTTAGGTGGCGCGGCGGTTGTCGTTTCGTCGCGTCGTGTTTGATTTCTGCTCAGTGGGAATATTTGTATACATGAATATATATATATATTTCTTTTTTATTGGATAGGTGGCAAACGAGCAGATGGGTCACCTGATGGTAAGTGACTACCGGAGCCCATGGACACCTGCAACTCAAGAGTCACAAGTGTGTTGCCGACCTTTAAGGTTTGAGTAGGGGAATCGAAGGGGAAACTTCGATATCACCTAGTACTTAGGTTGTGGAGGTCTGATGGCAGTCGTTTCACGTAAAATATCAATGTTCGGCCGTATCGTAGTTCTTAGTAAACCGACCCCAACTTAGTTTGGAAAAGGCGCGGAGGATGATGAATAAATAAAAAAAATTATGAATAAGTCAATCGACCCGTACTAGGCCTGCCTGATCTAATTCCTTCATACTAAGAGGAAGCCTGTGTCAATCAGTGCGACAGATTATAATCAGAGCATCGAATATCACTATCACTGCGATTATTGTATAACTAATCCTACGGTGCTTGTTGCTACATCTAAATCACGATTTGAATTGCCTAACCAAAGACTCTATGTTAAGCTAAATGTAATTTAGAAACCAATTAAATACATGCAGAAAGCCTGCTAAAGTCACATGGAATTACGACAAACACATCTATTGTTGGTATGAAATAGCTCCTTTAATTAACGAAAACATAAGGTTAGGTTTTCTTTATTGAAATAAGCTAATTTGTTAAAGAAAATAAACCCCATATTGATACCGTAACTATCTTCAAAGCATCCTTAGACTGTTGTGTAAATTTTCAAGGGACTTCGCTTTCTGGCTTTAGCAATTTTTCTCGTACTAGGTACCTAGTTCCCCCTGTAATTGTGACTACCCTAATATGTTCTATATACGGAAAGCAGGAACTGGTACACACAGGTACTGATTCTACCTTGTAAATTATTCTATTTCCCTTATTATCCATATACCCTAAACTTGCGGTAAAATATTCTAAGGTGGGTAATACCATATCAACACACGCACGCACACGCATACTCTTTGGTAGTGAATTGATCGTACGGATTTTCGCAACTTAAGTTGGATTTGCATCGATAATATTCAGTTTATGGTTCGCTCCATGGATTACCCTGTCAATATTATTACTCGCCTCTTAATACCGTAAAGCTGGTTCATAAAACATATTGGAAATTATAGCTGATATGTCCAGTTTATCATGTGGTTGAAATTGCCGCCATTGTGTAAACTACGCGTATGTATTAGTAAAATGTCTCTATTCAGTGAGTAGGAGGGAGTTTAGAGCGAATATTTAATGTTAATAACTGTAAACTTCTGAGTTTTATGATAGTTTCGCGGCCCAATGCTATCACTGCTTTTTTCTCTCGGTAGGCTTTAGTTAAGATTACTTTAATAGTTTGAATACCAGGGACACGAATTTGTTTTTTTTATTTCTCTCATGTGTACCCACTAAGGTTTTGATGAGAAGACTGTTTTGTAGCCTGACTTTCCCTTCCACCAACTATAAAATACATGTATTTGATCAAACTCACACTACTTGTTTTTACAGAGTGAATTTTAAATCATGTAAATTATTCAAACCACGTTATCTGAAGCACCTTTGGAAAAAAGACACTACACTGAAATAATAAAAAATTAAAAATAGATTTTTACAGTTTTATTATAAAAAACGAATGGAAGAGAAGGATGGTCAGAAGACCCAGGGGTCTTCTGACCATCCTTCTAGGCCCTGGCCTTTCTATACTTTAAACAGCTTGTGACGCAGATTACAGGAATTCCAGGAACTCAAATCCAATTTTAACGTGCAGTTGATTAGATTTTTTAATACATTAATTTCGAATAATAGTACTGATCACGGCTTCGTAGTACTAAATCTAAAAGTCAATGGAAAACAAGTTGTAAAACTTATTTATTTACTTAATTTACTTTTGCAATTTAAGATTATAAGGTGGCCACATTTTTTCTCTGAAAAAAAAAGTTGATAGCAAACCCTCAAAGAAACGACAAAAACATTAAAAAAAATAAAAAAACCGAAAAACAAAAGCTAAATTTTCAAACGATCCAATTCCCGTATCCTGTCTGTACACACGTGTGATTAAGGCCTTAACAGATAACAGTGGCGATAGTTTGACATCGGTTGACAGGTGCTCAGTCCCATGACCCGCTTGACCAATCGTACCATTATTGTTACAAATTACCCTTTGATCCGTCCCCCGATTGTGTGCGGAAGACCTAATTACACGAAGTATTTTAGTGTGTTCGAATTTCAAACTTTTTTTAACTGTAACTTTTTTAAATTGATGTTTGTACAAGTCAAACGTCAAATTCAAGGCCGAATCGGACAAAATATAATTCACCCAAATATAATTTTGATTTACTTGATTTTACTAATTATCTTGTTTGTCTAGTTTCGTAACGCCAACCGTAGCTGTCGAAATGGTGTTGAACGTCATATTTATTATTACGTTTTTAATTTTTAAGCCGTAAGGGTATACATACGGTGTACCTCCTCATTTTTTAAATAAATAAATAAAATTAAAAGTGTAACTTGAACATATCATTGAGATTTTCAATTTAAGAAAATACTGCAAAACAGCTGTATTATATTTAATGTAACAGCTATAGATGTAACATTAAACTTGCACGCACTATAATTGTGTACAAGGAAAGTGAACCTTAATGAGAAGTAATGAACGGTAAAATAATACCTATCCATATTACTTAGATATCATTTTAAAGACCTTCCGATAAATATTACAGAGATTTTTGGTCCTTTCTTGGCTTTTTTGGATAGCAGATACCTTTAAAGATACAGACTGTCACGCTTAATAAAGTATACAGTTTCCGCTGTCGCTTAAAGTGAACATAAGAAGCAGATTAGATAAATGATTTGCTTTTATCTAATACAAATGTGTAAAGTGATATCTACTTATTCCCATTTATTACTTTATTTTTCAACGTAAGTGATTGAATTGTTATACGCACGAAGATAAAATAATCATAAAGAACTTTGAGGAGCTAAAGTTTTAATAATTTAAAATATCGCGCTGTAGTATACAATAGTGTACATAGAGCGTTTCGTTCGTAATTTAAATACATAAATACCTATTTTAGTAGGTAGTCATTATAACTTTTCTCTATACACTTGTTTTAAGATAACTACCGGAGTAAGAATGATTCTTGTGTCGCGGGACACTTTACAAATACTACTCATCCAACGGACACAAAGAACACCCAGAATTAGGGACTTTTGATGAAATCGAACCTACAACTTTTGCGCAATCATTCGTCGTTGTCATTACCTCAAAAAAACACGGAAGAATAAACATAGAAGAAAGTGCCACGTAGCGATGGCTCGTGTGTGCCACATATGCGGAAATATACAGCGATTATTTTATCGCGATTGGCTAGTCTCTATATGACGGCATTCGGAGTGCGTTACGTGACCAATCACGTCACTTTTGCTGTGCAGTTAAATACCTATACTGATTCATTTGTAATGTGTGGAGTTTGGCGATGTCACCGGTTCCCGTATGAACTAATTATTATAATGTGTTTTATCGCGTCGCATACAGACAATAATAAAACCTCTTCCTTTTTGAGTTTGTAAAAATTTTAATTAAATAATTAATAATGATTGTCTATCACCAGCATATTAATTATTTAATACCTTTAAAATAGCAATTTTTAATATATGTATATATATATATTATATAATCTGAATATCGGAAATATCTCCAACGATTTTCATGAAATTTAGTATGCAGTGGGTTTCGGGGGCGATAAATCGATCTAGCTAGGTTTCATTTTTAGAAAACGTGGTCTTCCAGGTTTCGGTCATCCATTACAGTACACATTAATGTAGACAGAAAATTTACATTTTCGACCGATTTCAAAAACAGAAAAGATTTTCAATTCGGGTGTTTTGTTTTTGTAAGGTTTAAGATAAGATTTTATATAAGTTTTAATTGTATGGGTTAGACTATAAACTTGGTATACTTACGCTATTATACTAAGTTTATAGGTTTGACAAAGCCGCAAAACAACTGACACGGTGTGCGACACGAAAGTTTCAAGTGGCATGATATAGACGCATTGACGTCCGTTGCTTTTATAAAGATAATTATTACAGTTAAGCTGCAGCTTTTTATGTACGTACCATGTAACATCGATCGCTACGTAAATGTTTCGCATTCAAACAGATAATAGTTCCTGTGTAGTACATTGAAATACCCACGTAATGTTCTGTTGAGTTTTCCGAACAACTCTTCGGTGTTGCTAGATCAATTAAAAACACGTACGACTAATGTGTTGCCAGCGATGAATATTTAATATTGCCGCGTTATATTGTTTGACAAAGTTGTTAATGTCACTTTGGCATGTCATGGCGATCAGGCGATTACTATCTTTTTTTCGATAATAAATGATTATTATTAAGCAATATACATTCATAAAAGTTGTTCGACGTTTGAATTAAACAAGTAATTGTTGTTTACATGAAATTTAACGTAGTTATTTTTAATTTTAATAAATTATATTTATGTTATCTATGTTTGAGTGCCTATATTACCTTTTCATTTAAGTCAACTAAATATATTTAAGGTATGTTTCATACTGTAATTTAATATAATTTAAATATTATAACTGAGTCTCAGATCTAAAAATAAAAAATATTCTAAGATTACTATTAGTTGGAGCCAGAAGTACCTATATGTGAATAATCTTCTTTATCATCATTTTTTTTTAGGATATTTAACTGTTAGGTTATGCAATAACTGCCCGCTTCCCTCCAAATACCAATATACCAAACTCCCAACTCTACCAACTAACAAACTGCTGTCTAATATTCATAACCAGTCAGGTCAGACTTCAAAAACCTATTAAAATATACCATTTGAAATCTACACTCACGGAACAACCTAACTTCTTCAAGCTAAAGCAATAACGATATTTTATAAAATACTGGTGAGCGGCATTGACTGATTACGGATTCAGATAAGTAGGTATATACAAAGAGTGGTTAAGGATTCTCACATTGACCAACAGCCGTGAAAGTCTGTTAATTTATACTCTGTGTGTGCCTTTTTGTAATTGGTCACTCATACAGACTTGCATCGTCACTAACTTGCAAAACTTTTGTTGGAAGAATACCCGCAAATATATTTACAAAAGTACATGCCAATAAAAAAAAACAAATAAAAAAAACAATTCCCATACGTATTTCCGAGTAAAGATCTTATAGAGATACCGCAAATGAGCGTTCACAAACCACGTCCAGGTAAAAATTAACCCTCCGATAGCGACGCACGTTGTATTAACATGTTATTAAGATAAACGGTGTCCTCTACCCCCGGATATTAGGGGTGATCGGATGTATTGTATTTAATTGGTTCGTGAGGGTTGTGTTTGTATAATTGTGAACATTGTCCTTTCAAAATACACAACACTTTATAATAGATATACATTAATTATTGTTACGATTTATATAAGAAAATTCATAGTTTCTTAGATGTGAGATGCTTCCATGTCACAATTAAATGTCGTGCACTAAGAAAAGGAATTATTGTGCATATGATGCTTTGAATATAATGAAATCGTTAAACTATGCAATTTATTTATTAATAACAAATATAAAATAATAAAACTAGTATGACTATTATTTGAGGTCCCCTGTGATAGATAATAATTATTTATAGACTTGGCGGTTGATGACGACAGGCCTGGTGATCATTTTGATTTGTGGAGGAACGGGTGTCATGTTCCTCCAACACAAAGGGAGGATCCTCCGACCAGGCGAGGTGATCATGCCTGGCGGGCCGCGGCCCGACGGTTGATGTTGGGAAGTTGTATATATACTAATCGGCGCGAGAACTCTCATAGCGCGATGCAGGATTAGTAGGTAGTAGATGTTTCTTTTTGCTGTATGTGGAAGTCGTGACAGATTCATATGAGTTGAAAAGTTTTCAATAGTGGTGTATATGAAGAAAAGTAGTAAAGTAGGGAGTACCTTTGCTTCATATAATATCAGAGTAGACAGTAAGCTGTAAAAGTTGCGGCATAACGAAGTTCTCGGGTTTGCGCAAACCTCCTAATTGGTCATAAACAATGAGTACACCGAGAAATTCGCACTAACACCTCGATTGACCACGAAGGCGTAGCTTTTATGGTAGAAACTGATGGAAAGTGTATAGAAAGGTAGTATTGTGGGCGGATTTTAAAGGATATATAAACGGCAATGATAAGGTAGTGTGAAATTAGCGATATTGCATAAGTGTGCTGAACCGGTTGTAGTTGTTGTTTTAGAATTCCATGGTCTCGATCTCTCTTTAAAGCTTACTTAAAATATTCATGCTTGCGTGTGCATACTGCATTACTAAGCGTTTAGTAAAAAATAAGAAAAAATATAATTACAGCACTTTTCATGTCTGTCATATTGAGGAGGATATCAAATGAAAGAGGAGTTCAAAAATATTAATGTTTAAAAAGTTTTTCTTTCTTTTTCCTTTAATTCCTAGTAGTATATTTAACTTTTTTAAATACTTGACTATGTATTACGCGACCAAAACATTTAAAGCCTTCGAAACTCACAATGACGAAACGATATACCTTTCAGTTCGATATAGCCTAATAGCGTCGAAACATTCGCTGTGATTTGCGCAAACGCTTTGATTCGTTACCATTGATGTGATCCGATTTTCATACAATATGTTGAAATCATAATGTTTAACAACGTTCCGTGATTTAGTGTTTAGACTTATAGAGACATATATGAAATTTTTGTGCCTTTTATATTCAAATTTGTTAGCAGAAATCAAGGTCTTTTGTTCGTAATCTAAAACAACAATTCAAGGTTCAGTAGGTACAATTATGAATATCGTAAAATGTTTGATGAAGCTCAATACGTTCAAAAACATTGACGGCTCGCTTCTGCCGTTTCAATTAAATTGTACCGCTAAACACCAAATCTCTGAGCAGAACAAATACAGTATTATATGAAACACAAAAAATTCAGTGTGAAAGCGATGTTCAATCGGTTGCCGCCGCTATAAACTGCGGTGGTGTTCGGCCCCACTAATTACGGTCATTTGGCCATAAATACTGGCCATCGATCATAAAGACCATAACTCGCGGTCGTAAAACAGATAGGGATTTGTTCGGTGTATGCAAATCTTTGGATATCCTACGGCTTTGGTTATCCTATCGCAGTTGAAGGGTTGACCTCTGGATGGTTGCATATATTTCCGTTGCATACAAACTTATAACACATTTTAATTTGCTTGTGAAATGTTCAAATGTAGAATTAAAAAATACTTCGTAATATCACGATGTTATGAGTTTTTTTTAACATAGGTGCATTTTGATTTTATTTTGACAAAGACTTTAGTAAAGCAGAGATATTAGTTAGGTGTGTATATATAACCTATTGGTGCCGATTCTATTGTACACTCGACTAAACTAAAACCTGACTTAATTTTTTCATATAAAATCAACCTAGTATTCCTCGTAATAAGGTCTATTTGTTACTAGCATCTATTTCTCAGCGCCGCTCAATTTCACTAAAACCTGCCAACGTATGCTCAACTTTATTTCCACGCAGCGAGAGTCTCCATTTATTCAAACGCTGTATAATTGCCGTATAAAAACTTGTTCAAAACGAACAAGGATGACGTGTTTTTAATCTACACCTACGAAGACGCTTACTAAAAACACAGAGCAAAAGAGATGGCATTTAACGGATAGCGGCTCTCGCTACTTGGTATTAAAGTTTTTTTAAGCGTATCAGACTTTAGTCGACAAATAAATTGCTTATTTCGATAGCGACACATGTTACCTACTTGTTTCAATTTGAAATAAGACCTTGTTTTGAAGTTTACAAGGTTTACATCTTATATAAAGAAAATTTAGTGAATTTTAATTTAGCGAGTTAAGTAACAGAATTAGGACCAATGTCTTATTTACGGAATAACTCGATGAGTGAAAAAAAAAATATCTATGTTATTATATTTTTTCTCCTATAAGGCTAAGATCACAAGGTTAAAGTATAACAACTCTTCCTCCTCCAAGCCTTTTTCCCAACTAAGTTGGGGTCGACTCTCAGTCTAACTACGATACGGCCTAACTTCTATATTTTACGTGAAGCAACTGCCATCAGACCTGCACAATCCAAGTACTAGTTGATATCCAAATTCCTACAGAATTTGGATATCAACTAGTACTTGGATTTAGAACAGGTTGTCTAACTTTTTTTAGTTCTCCAATTACCCGTAATTAATGCCACAGACATTCGTATGGCATTCGGGACTGACGGCTTAACGTGCTCTCCGGTGCACGGAGGGGTCTCAATCTCAATGGTCACCCATCCTAAGACTGACCTGGCTAGTATTACTTAACCTTGGAATGTGCTAACCTACTCGGTTACCACTTAGCCATGAGCCCCTCTTAGAGTATAACATCTGGCTTCTATATTTATAGCCTTCTCTCACCTTCCGAAATCTGACACTTCCTGATATCGATCATATCTAGTTTTCAAGTTAGTAGGTTTTATAAAGGATACTAAAATTTAAATTTTCGAATATATTAAGAAATTTTGTTTTAAAACTTCATCAAAAGAAAAACCGATTTCAACAAATATAAATTATACTAAGTATTACAAAGTTAATTTAATTTCAACATATTTTTTAAGTTTATATTTATCGCGTTTGTATAGGTATAGTTTCGTGTTAGTTCAAGCATTCCTCTTATATAATATATAATTAATTTTCGATTCCAACACTATTTGTTTTGAGGTACCAATTATGAAAAACGTTTTAAATATCGAATCCTCGTCATACCAATATTCTTTTTTATCGTATGACTAGCTGCGAACCGCAGTTTCAAACGCGTGAGTACCTCGTTAAGATTTCTTAAATTTTCTAATTTTCAGCGCAACTTTCTTCTTTTTTTCTTTCATATGAACCTTCTTCTACCAATAATAAACACAAAAAAATTATTAGCTAAATCGGTCCAGCCGTTCACGCGTGATGCTTTGACCAAGGGAAATAGGGATTCACTTTCATATATAGGTATACTTAGGTATCTGGACAATCACACTACTAACTTTCTCTACATATATGCATATGATTGTCATGTAGATATTAAGAAAATTAAATGGATAGTGAATAGACAAAGCCTTTTTACATTATGGTTGTCTGATACAAACATATGCCTCTTTTTTTCAGATATTGTATCTTTTGCAACTTTTAAAATTTCAATTCGCCTAAGGAATAAGATGACCTTAATAGGTTAGGTTAACTACACAATTTCAGTAATAAAATATTCAGTAACTTTTTTTTTTCGATTTTTTAAACAATCGCTCTTGCCGAAACTTATAAAACATCCTCGAAGTAATACACATCGAGTGTGGTCCGTCAATTTCTATCCCTTACTTTACAACTAAACTAAACTAAAATACATACATATAAGTATAGGTATTTAAAAATCAATAGGCAACAGGTAATAAGGTCTCATTATTCTTGGATTCTGAATATTCTTGAAATCATAAAGATGATTATGATTCGATGATGTGATGACATTGATTTAAGGGATGATAATACATAACATAATTTTGAACATGTGTCAAGATATTAGACAACACGTATAATATACTAGTCGTCCCCGCAGTTTCGCCTGCGTTTATGGTCACTGCTCCGCTCATATTGGTCTTAGCGTGATGATATAGCCTTTCTCGATAAATGGGCTATATGACACTGAAAGAATTTTTCAAATCGGACCAGTAGTTCCTGAGTTTAGCGCGTTCAAGCAAACAAACAACCAACTCTTGAGCTTTATACATTATATAGATGTGTTTAACTTTTAACTTAGGTATGTAACTACACTATTGTATTAGATAGTACCCTGTGATGATAGTTGTATGTGGTAAATAAATAAATAAATATTTACAATCGTAACAACTGAAATGGATATTAATACTTGCCTTCCTGAATAGCGATGGGCCTAAGCTTCTGTGTTCGGTTCTTATTCTCGGTTGTTCTGTAACGACTGTAACTGAACAACAAGTTTACGTTTTCTTAAATTTTATGTATCGGACACGGGCTGGTCGTTAGATTGGTGACCGTATCGAAAAAATTCCAAAGTCCAATCCAGTCAAGATCACATATTGAAAATCAATATTTTTTGTAACATAATAATAATTTGAAAAGGCAAGACAGAGACCTGAGTCTTTCGTTGATCTGAAACATTAGTACATTAGTTCATACAACCCTAAGTAGAACCATAGACAATAAAATAAAAAGTATAACTCACGGCGATTCATTTGTTTACCATTTAGTATCCGAGCCATTACCGATGGTAAAAGTTTCGTGTTCAACCTCCGTTTATATTAACGAACGTACGGAAACGGGTCATAATCATTTTAATTTTAATTAAAAGTGGAAGCAAAACCGGCCAGTAGATCTTCTAAAATATGCTTCTGTAGTGATCAACAATTATTTTAGAAAAAGCGTATCATATTTTTATAATAGCTGCACGGTGTAATCGAGCATTTATCTCGAGTTTTCGCTATTCGTAACAGGTGTAATATTAATAACGGTAAATATTTGTTAGAAAAAATATCGTAAGCTAGCGTGCGTTCCCACACTAGTGCTTTGAATTGGTCAAATTAGTAGATGTGTACGATTTTTATATGTTTCACGTTTATTTTTATGTTCTTGCGTATACAACTATAGTTTAATTTGATGGTTGTTTGGTGTTCTTATTGTTATTGTGTAAGTTAACTTTGAACACGTACCGTTCTTTGTAGCCTCTGTTTTTTACACTCATACCTGTAAAGTGGTGTTCAATAAAGATTTTATAAAGCAACATAAAAATGAAAAATAATGTTTCAATAAGGCTCGTGGCTAAGTGGTAACCGAGTAGGTTAACACATTACAAAGTTAAGTAATGCTAGCCAGGTCAGTCTAGGATGGGTGACCATTCTCAACACATTGAGACCCCTCCGTGCCTCGGAGAGCACGTTAAACCGTCGGTCCCGGGTGCCATACAAACATCTGTGGCATTCGTTACGGGTAGTTGGAGCCCTAGAAAATCCGACAACCTGGTCTAACTACAGAACTTCGATATCGCCTAGTACTTGGGTTGTGGAGGTCTGATGGCAGTCGCTTCACGTAAAATATCAAAGTTCGGCCGTATCGTAGTTAGATTGAAAGCCAACCCCAACTTAGTTGGGAAAAGGCGCGGAGGATGATGAATGTTGCAATAAGTATCTTATACAATTTTAAACCTTTTGATAAATAAGGTGAAATAGACCGGACTGTACAGCATCGAATCAATAAATGGTGGATGAAGTGGCGACGGATAACAGGAACAATATGTGATTCCAGATTTCCTGTTAATCTGAAAGGAGAGATATATAAGACGACCATCAGGAGTCCTGTATAGATCTGAAAGTTGAACCACAAAAAGAACGTATGAGAGACGCAACTTCCCTTCTCTCCCTCTTCCCTTTCCCCTTTCTATCCCTCATCCCCTCCCCCTTTTCCCTCCCTTCGCCTACGCCCACCTTAAAGGTCGGCAACGCACTTGTGACTCTTAAGTTGCAGGTGCCCATGGGCGACGGTAGTCACTTACCATCAGGTGACCCGTCTGCTCGTTTGCCACCTATAACATAAAAAAGAGAACACATTGCACCGACCCCAAATTAATTTGGGATAAGGGTAAGAAGATGATGATGCAGGGGCTGTTGTAGGACTAATAATATAATTATATAATAAAATTACAAAAGAGAAACTAGTTACTTGCTGCTTGCCGTTTGACTTTTCTTGATGTTTTCTTTAATCTTTTAACCATTCCTATCAATTTCTTTTACCTTCTCCCGTAAATATGAACAGTTAGAGATGCGTGACTGAGGTTTGAACTCGAAGGTTCAACTGAACTGGGGTATCCTATTTTTTTATCGGAATATTTTATATGAATGTACATCACTGATCTAAACTAAACAGTCGGTACCTACACTTCATTGTAGCGTTACATGCCGTGAATATAAATAAATATTCCAAAAAACGAAAAAGGAAGTCCAAAATTTTAAACACAAATGTTTTTTTGGGATGGCAATTTGTTCTTCGACCGCAAACAATAATGGCAGCAATATATTAAAATAAAAATTAAGAAGGAAAAATATGTCCGAAACTGCACTAACTTCATTAAAGGAAAAAAAATTAACACTGGTCACGTAACTCGCGCATTGGCAACCATAAACTTCATTAGAGCTCAAGCAACCTTACTCAACAACAGAAGTGTTTCAGTGGTCAGGCGGGTCGAAATTTAAGCACATATCTGATATAAGTTATTGATATTTTTAGCGGGCTCGGACGTCCCAGCTGTTGCCAGTTATTAGGTATGCGACCCTTTCCGGCTGTTGCCAGTTGTTAGGTATGCGACCCTTTCCGGCTGTTGCCAGTTATTAAGTATGCGACCCTTTCCGGCTGTTGCCAGTTATTAAGTATGCGACTCTTCCCAGTTATTAGGTATGCGACCCTTCCCGGCTGTTGCCAGTTATTAGGTATGCGACTCTTCCCGGCTGTTGCCAGTTATTAGGTATGCGACCCTTCCCGGCTGTTGCCAGTTATTAGGTATGCGACCCTGACATGCTTGAGCTATTGATTACATTCTCCAATTTATCCGTATAAGCAATACCCCTTTCCTTCCATTTCCTTTCCCTTACAATATACTAAACAAATTGCCAAAATGCCCAGTTGACGGCAATAGGGTTGCCCCCTATTTCGTGAGTGAGGCCGAAGTATATTTGGCAAAATGTGGGTATTTAATACGGCTCGGCCAACCCCTTCGGAGGTACAGGCGTGAGTGTATGTATGTAAATATCTGCTATATACCTAGGTATATTGACCGAATAACACCTGATATGTAATACCTTAAATTGAAATTCAAAACGAAGTTAATGTTATTGTGAAAATCACAGGTTGATTCTTGATCCCGTTACGTTACATAGGTACGCAGCGTTAGGATAAAAATGGCTGATTATAATTAATACTTCAACCGACTGTTATTTAGATATTCGACGGCGTTGACCAACACCACCAAGCATTGCAACAACAGGCAAATTGAAGAAGTAGTAACTCGACTACGCCAACAAGTTTAACTCGGTTCAGTTGACAACTAAGACAACAAAAATAAACAATGAATTCCACATTTAGGCATAAAATATTATTATTATTATAATATACTTCAAGAGGACAATCATTCTAAATGCAGTCTGCAATTCAAGGTGCCTCTAACGACATTTTTGTAACCTTTTGAAGTCGAAGGTTGGGCTAATTGTCCAACGATCCAATCAAACGATTTTTCACAGAGAAATCTTTATTGTTTATCATTTTTACCTTTGATTTAGATGTAGTGTTGATTGAGGTTATCGTACTGTGTAATTAATATATTTTGGTAGACTTCTGAACTTTAGGTAGATATTATTTTTTCACTTCGGTTTTACTCAAAATAAATCTCATGTCATGTGCTTTTAAAGGCAACCGACTTGTAAATATCTTTAAATTCATAGGCTCTATCTATAGTTCTACTTAATAAATAATCCTGTAGAAATATTTGAGTTAGAGTATCTATTGATAGTTACCTACTAATAAATTAAAATTTTAACCAAAGTAAGAAATGTCAAACAACGCGCGATTTTTGCACTCTGAAACAATTACTTGAAGATACACATTTTCAACAATTTTGTAACTCCAAATCTAATAAATTGGTTGATGTTTATAGTTATATGGGTCCTGGCATGATTTTCCTCAAAACATTATCTAAATAATTATCTAATAAAAATACTTTAAATATTACATTTAAAAAAAAAAGATGGACTCAAAAATGGTATGTTTGTAGACGCAACTACTTTTTTTCATACGAAATCTTTTTATGATTGCATTAGGTGGACGAATTTTTTTTTTATATTTCGGAAAAAGATGAGTTGACTTTCTTTTAAATAATCAGATTACCCAATTCTTTTTTCTATACTTTGTATACCTACATACCACAATGAATAATGATTACACTCGCTTACGCAATATATAGTTCTCACCACTGACTGACTGACTGCACCGTTTAGGTTTTATTTAATTCTCATTACTTAATTAACCTTTACTAAACGTTTCCAATGTTTTGTTTCCCATGTAATTAGCATGATCTACGATTTTAAGATATATAAATGGACGTGAAAGCATATTTTTTCCACAATCGTCAGGACAATCAATTTTACATACAAACGATGATTTACAACTAAGAATAATCGTAGAAGCTGTATTTAGAAAGTAAAAAATACGGTCAAGTTTTATACCACGGGAAAATAAATCGAAAATGTCAGTAAAAGGCCACGCTATTATTTATTCAATCAATGTAATAAAATAGCAATATATAACCATAAAATAATCTGAAGAAACGCAAAAATATAATTACAAGACGAAACGTTTTACATAATTCACAATCGGTTCGATGAGATCACTGTCATATCGATATAATTCTCGATTATACGTATATCGATGAAGTATCGAGTCGAACGTGACGATTGAGCACGTTGATTAGTAGTCAATTAAGTGTTCCCATAACACCGCCAATAAAAGTATTCGGTGATTTGGAAGTATTTTGTTGTAATCAATTTTTTGATGTCGGCGTCCGTTTGTGGAAGAACAAATGGTCGTTTTATTGGCGTACCGAATTTAGTGAGGTCGGTGTCGAATACGCTTACCGGACTTCACTCTAGGGTATTGCCGGGCAACAAGAAAACGTTTAATAAAATAACGGTACTAGTTATACATAGACAAGTTTATTTTTTAAATTTAATTTTGATGCTGAAATTTTCACGAGTAGGCCAGTTTAATAAATGTTACCTATATACAGTCAGTTTTGTACTCAACATACAACACTTCTTGCAGTTGCGTACCAAAATTCGTCCATGTGTCTTGAAATGTTACCTAAACTACCTGGGAATTTTTAAAAAATAGGCAGTCCATAAATAATATTCCTAAACCATTTTTTTTAAATTAATAACTTAAGACTTTGTACACGATATGTATATTCTTTATTGGAGTTAAGACCAGATTGCTCTCAGAATAATATGACCTCGTTGAATAAACAAGCAATTTAAATCGATGCAGTATTGAAAAATATAATTTGTATATTACGAAGAGCTTATTTAAAATAAATGTGTTCGCATTTCAAAAACTATTGAAAGTTAAACTATGTTATAGACAAAATGACTATAATTTTTTATGTGCATACGGAACCTTGATGAAACACCAATCACATGGCCCGCACCGTATCGAAAGGCCATCTCAAGAAGCCGAAAGCCGGCTTCGGTAAAATTTTATAGTTTATAATTACCAGTGATTGCCGGCGTGACCCGTGATCTGCCAGTTCAACTGTTGATTTACATTTTTTTGCCCCTAAACATTTGCTAAAGGGTTAACATTTTTGAGAGATTTCTCAGATTTTTCATAATAATTTCTAGTAGAGGAAATTTGGTAAGGGGATTTTTGTTTTGAAAATTTATATAATTCCATAAAGCATTTAAGATTAAAGATATAGGTTTGTTGCATAGAACATCTCTTCGCGGTGGAACCTGGGCAACTGAGCAGAGACGGGAGGCGAGAATAGGGAGTAGCCCACATATAGAACCGCTGACAAGCAGTGAGGGGGTGGATTGTTTCACCGTCACTGCATTCTTACGAAGCGGAGACGCGGTCTAACTGTTCTTGAGAGATTTGGACTACTTTTGTGATTGTGATTCTCATGCATGCATTCAGCAAAAACTTGAAGATAGGATCTGCTGTGAATAGCTGCCTTAGTCGGTCAGATGTTGAGGACAGCGTGTGGTTTTAGCCCGTTGGACTCTTTCTTTCCAAAGGCTGTTTGTTGAGCCTTCGGCGACGTCGTACCCGGGGATATCCACTAGAAAAAGTAAAAAGATAGACACATCTCCTTACCTATTTGGTTTTTAATGTAATAGTATCACGCTGATTAAGAATACAGTTACCTTATTGTTATTTTATTAATACACCATCGTATATTTAGAGTAAACCAGAACCACTATTTCGAAACTCATATTTAAGCAAACAAGCTGAGACTTATTTATTACATTTTATGTATTCGTATTTCTCTTGCCTCTACTCTGTTCAATTAGCACAGGTAATAGAAACAGAAGCATGTCTGTCATGGACCCGTGACGATAGACGTGATTTAATTACTCACGGTTATACATCAAAACTAACCGAGTTGATCCCCTTGTTACATTTATTTCTATAAATATTACTAATTAGGTTGCTTGAGTACGTTACTTACATTTCATATAGCTTAGCTTGTGTCTATAGTTAACGAATTTACAAATTAAATAATATCAAGGTATAAAAACCTTTTTCGGATTATTATTTTTTATTTTAAGTAGTTTTAAAAATAGTATTTAGGACAATATCTTTCCGCCTCCACAAACTTCAAAGTTTTTAGATACACCATAAAAATAATGGTTTGGTAAGCATGGGTTTTGAGAAAAACGCAAATGTGAATTACGCAACGATTGAAATAGTAGATAGATGACACTGTTGAGAAACTGAAAAGCCCTATATTATGCATATAAATGTGCAGCATATAGTATATTCGTCAGCAAAAGGAGACAAACCATTTTTGTCTTAGTCTGTTTTTTTGTTGTTGTTGACTTTAATTACCGAAAGAAAATCTTATGTTGCTTTAAAGAATACCGATTTTCAGAAATTTCAGACTTTTTAGAATTTTGTATATATTCAGTTACTTTAGACTACTTTAGACTTTTAGACTTTACTTTACTGCTTGTTATATCATTTCCTAGCAACCCGCCCCAGCTTCGCGCGGGTAGAAGAGGCATTTTCAGCAATTATCATCTTATTTCAACCAATTTATTCAAAAAGTTAACAAATTATAATATAACCTAAACCTTCCTAATGAATCACTCTGTCTATTGGTGAAAACCGCATGAAAATTCGTTTAGTAGTTTTCAGTTTATTGCGATCAGACAGACAGACGTGGCGGGGGACTTTGTTTTATAATATGTAGTGATGATTATGGAACGTGGCAGAGTTTAAAACAATGTTGATGTTTTTTTTTATAAGTAGGTACTCTAATATATAAAGAGATAAATGTCAACAGCGCCGAGAAAAATACTTACTTAACAAACTTACCTTCGTCTTACTCCCGCCAATGGATCCAGGTCTGATCGAACCAGTTTCATAAAACCTGGTCAGTATTTTGCTGACACACCCGTGGGAAACCAGCAGTTGCCGGCTAATGTCACACGGACGAACTCCCATGATAGCTAGCTCCACGATTCTCTTGCGGACCACATCGGGGAGAGGACGTCCGTTGACGAACACGCCACCGAGTTGGTTTACACCGGCTTGGCCTGGGGAAGAGAGTGGTAACTTAAGTGCTACTTCGCTACATTAAATCAATAGTTTGGAACAGAGACTTAGAAAGCTTCCCTTTCAACTATTCAATTCAGTAGATACAACAGTTTTTCGAATCGGATTAATATGCCATTGTATTGTTGTATCGTTTTTTGTATTTATATTGTTATTTGTATTGTTATATTGTATTTATAGAATAAAATGAATTCCTTGAGTATTAACTAAAATTAAAATCAAGTAGTTTAGTACCTTTAAAAGTTTAGAATACGCTCTGGTTAAAATAAGCAAAATACACAATTATGAGGTTTTAATTAAAAATGCCTAACACTCATCAGATTACATAATTTTTTTGACTTGGTACTTTGCACATTTTCGTTCAACTCTATATAAATAAAATGTTTTAAGTCTGTACTAACTTATATATACATACACAACTGTGGAGATTATTGTATGTTCGCACGCCTTAATCTTAACACTTACGCTCGTTTATTGAGGAAGGCACTTGCGAAACGGAGTACTAGCGAGGGTTGGTAATCCATCCACACACGAGAGATCAGAATAAAGAGAAAGTACAGGCTTCAGTAGAGCATATTTATTTTAGTTTAAAAAAAATTTAGGCTTTTGTGACGACGTAAAATAATTAAAAATAATAATTATTATAAAGTATTTATGTAGTCGAAGCACCTTAATATAGATGCACAAGAAATCCTCAAGTCTAGAAAGAATTGAGTAGTTGCCTATGTTTATAATAAATTATTTCATAGTCTTTATAAAATTAAGTCTGAGAATTTGAAAAGTTATTGTCATATATTCCCGTAAGTTCTTATTTGTGTTCTTCAAAACAAAAGACATTAAGTTGAAAAGATTTTCTGTCTATTATCAGCGAAACATTAACAACCGGCACGACCATGAGGGCTCTATGGGAAAATCTATCCTTTTTGAAGTAGCCGGCGTGCAAAGTTACCTACTAGATTTCAGTAGTCATTGAAATCTTAATGCTTAATGGACGTGAAGCTTGGCTAATAGAACTTTGACAGCTACGGTAGTAACATGACACGCACGATAAGCTTTATTACACGCTTATGGGAATGACAGCTGGTGTCGTCATGTTATAGGAATTTGTTGTTTTATGATGTATTTGACTTATTGTAAGCCAGGTTATGTCAGAATTATAATCTATAATACTACCATGTATTGATGATTAATATTTTAGTACCTGGATGAGTTTTTTTTTTTCAGATTATCTTATATATAAAATTCTCGTGTCACAATGTTAGTTACAATACTCCTCCGAAACGGCTTTACTGATTTTTACCAAATTTTATATGCATATTGAGTAGGTCTGAGAATCGGCTACTTCTACTATCTATTTTTCAAACCCCGAAGTGATAAGGGTAGTCCCCCCCCCAATATTTTTTTCTTTAATTATTAGATAAATTATTTATTCTTTATTTTTTAGTACAGTATTAGAAAATACCCTCTACGATCTAATCGATCGATTTTAATAGCGATATTAGTATTTTACTTTCATTGGTACAATTTTTTTAAAGTGATTGTTATAATCGGTTTTTTTAATGGAATAGGGGGTTAACGAGCAGACGGGTCACCTGATGGTAAGTACTTTGAATTAAGAAAATGAATGGTTGGTGTTTTGTTATTTTTATAGGCCGTCAATAGACCACAGCGCTCCATTCATCTTTCAGTCATAGACCCCATCCACACAATAAATTAGTTATTTTTTATTTGACTACTAAAATATTCATTAGAAATAATTAATATGGCAAAACAACGTGTGTCGGGTCAGCTAGTATATGTACATATATACAATAATTGCTCGTTTAAAGGTATTTTTTTTATTAGAATTTTATGAAACTGTCTGTCTAATATAATATGTAACCTCTAACGAAATTTCCATCAATTTGCTGTAGGTATTATTTTATTATAATTAAGGCAAAATATTTTAACATTTGCACGCCCTTGCGGTAGAAATGGAGGAACTAATATGTTATATTTATTAAGACCTTATGACCCATTTGACGCAAATAAATAAATTTGAATTTGAAATATGTACGTTCATTTACCCCTTAAAATGTAGCTTCGTAATATTAGGAACAAAATGATTTTTTTGTTATTTCTAACAGTATTTTAAAGAGACGGTCAAGCTCAATACCGTATAAAAAGTAGTACTTTATAATATCTTACATCAAAGGGCACATGAATATATACACTAAATTAGTCCTGAGTGTATATTTCTTTTACAAGAGGCAAACACACCCGCACTCTTTTTCATTGACATTTAATAACAATGTTTAAGCGAGCGAATTAACTCTGTCTCTGAGCAAGGTGCTTGCGAGAGTACATTCGCTGTTTGTATATTGTCGCAATGGCACCTCATTATCAACTTAACGCATTTTCTAAATCAAAGTTTTCCTGCCAAAATTCGGACGTTAACCGAGTGACTTACGCTTGTGTAGGAAGGTACCTCGGTAGCTAGCAAAGTATTCATTAAAATAAGTAATCCGAAGTTTTTTAAGAAATATTTTTTTTATTGTAAAACTCGTAGTTTGGCAATGATTTTTATTTATCAAATAGTAAAATTCAGCTAAGATACAAAAGTTATAACTTAAGTATGAGTATAGCTACTGACGTTTACGCTTCAAATTAACCCGCGCCCTGTCATTATTAACATAAATAACTTAACCATAAATTCACATGAACGAACAACAAGCAATAAAGCCTGCAACTTGCAGTTAATCAAAAACAACGTTTATATCTCAATTACAAAAGCCCCTTTTCACCTGTCTCCATTTCGTCCTAATATTTATTTGATTGCTAAATTTGTATCACTACCTTGGTTACCGTTGTTCAGAACCGCCATTTTGAAAAAAAAAGTCTTAGATGAAAGATATTGTCGTTGAAATTTATCGAGCAAGTCGTTAATTAAGGGTATAATGAGATGCTTTATCTATTTTTATGTAATTATAAGTTGTATAGAATGTTAGTTTTTTACTGCCTTTGAAAACGGTTTTTTTTTGGAAACGGTTAATTCCATTTGTTTTGTGACTGTTATTGGCCGTGTTCTACAATAATGTTTGCGGTTCGATAATATCAAACAAGCTAATTCTTTATAGATAGTTATTATAAAAATAAATAAACACCGTTTGCAAAAAAAAAAACAATAAGAACTAGTGTTGTTTGTTAAATATGAATTAATACCATTAAAAGTATAAAGTATTTGAGCCGTATGACAAAAAATCGTTGCTGTCTCCAGTTGCAAAAAAGGAATTGTTTCTTATAGATTACGAGCAGCGTCCCGCGGTTTCACCCGCGTAAGTCCAGGTACCACTAAAGAGTTCCAATATCTACCTTCTGCCTTTATCATCAGATCAGTTCCAAGATGCCAAATTATAGTATATATACAAATAAAGTTTTAGTTTGATACGACAATTAGAAGTAGGTTAAAAATTACTTCCAAGATTTATTTACGTACAGGTGAAGCTTAAATGTCGGGTCGTTCGGTTCCCTTCAATATGGTTGACCTGTACAATGGCTGGCGTGTGCGTCATGCTCGTGAACGGGTGCCGTTGGTCGGGGCTGGTCATCTCCGGACTGCTATTACTTAAATATATATAGTAGTAATTAGCGGGTCTATTTATATTTTAGAATAATAGGTACGTTACATTGTCCTCACATTTCATTTACGCTTATAAGCAATGTAACCAGAAATTTGTAAAAAACATTTTGAAAAAGAGTGTTCTTGGAGTTTCTTGCCTGTTCTTCTCCATAGGATCTACGTATTGGAACAGGCAACTAGCTTCACGACTGACTTAGTCTGACTGACTCCTACTCCTGGCAATTAAAAAATACCTATTATTGGTTTAATTGAAATAAATGGTTTTGATTTTGATTGATTTTGATTTTGATATAAAACCGTGTTAAAAAAGTAGTCTGCACTGCACTGTACCTAATATTTGGATTTTTCGCACCTATATTGTCTACTAGCAGTTCCTGTTCTTGAGATGAGCTTATAAAGTCGCGTACTGAAAACAAACTAAATAACAGATATTGCTAAAACTTCGCGCCAATATAGAAAACAGTTGTGACAACTTAGCCATAAAAAAGAATTATTTGAATTGAATTTTGAATTAGAATTAAATTATCAATTCCCGATACTTTTTTTGACAGAATGTATACTAGCAGTTCGCACCATAAACTAAAATATATTATATTGGTTCGCACGCGGTGTACATATTTATATATTTTGCGCGAAACCCTAATTATTTTTCCAAAATAAAAGTAACCTAAGTTACCCCTTATAACACCAGCTATCTACCAGCGATTTCCACGGGACTTCCGTGGAAATCGCTCTACCCATTCCGGAGATTAGCCGGAACAAACAGACAGATAGACAAAAAATTTAAAAACTGATTTTTAGGCATAGGTGAAAATAACTGTGTGAGCTAAAAAAATCTATTATTTTGACATAAGAAGCAGACACTTCAATTTTATTTATTTGTATTGATCGTCCTGTATGACTTCTTTAGCCACATAGGGGACTTTAAACTTAAATAAAATGTTAAAGACAAGTAGCACTGATATTTAAAATATATTTATAAGCAATCAAATTAAATATCGAATCGTAAAAATCAAATCGTGAACTCGTTACGAGGCCAAGTGCGAGTTGGACTCGCACGCGAAAGGTTCCGTTTCTTCTTACAAAGGTCGAGTAAAAAAGGTCGAATAATAATAATAATAGGTAACTTTACCCACCTCACACACTTCCGTCTGATACCAAACTTGGCAGAGCCTGTACTACTAACTATACTGATAAACATACTTATATATTTTTAAATACATACATAATATAATAGATAAATGTAATGGTAAAAAAAAACCTACACACAGAACAAATATCATGCTCATCACACGAATCGAACCCGACCTCTGGCTTAGCAGTCAGAATCACTATCCATTAGACCATCAATGAAGCTTGTATAAAACGAATCCCCCTAATAATTCAATTTAATTTTCATTATTGTTGTTATAACGATTATAGAAATACAAGTTCTGTGAAAATTTCAACTGTCTACCTGTTACGGTTCATGTGATACCTGACACGGAGACGGGTCTCGTTAGTACCCTTTGGGTACGGAACCCTGAAAATGGATTTATTATTTCAAACACTAGTACTTACTATTTAACTCGCTAAGTCGTCTTACAGTTTATTCCGTCATTGCTGATGAAGACTTACAAACTGGCTTGCCTACCGCCTTAAAGACTAGACTCCGCAGAGATATTGGTCATGGCAACAAAGTGAGAATGACCATTGTTTTTGGGTTCGACCATTGGTTTGCATGTCTTTGTATGTACTCGTAGATATAGAATAAGGGAAGATTCGATGACAGGGGCAAACGAGCAGACGGTCACCTGATGGTAAATGACTACCGCCGCCCATGGGACCCTGAGACTCAATAGTCACAAGTGCGTTGCCGGCCTTTACGGTGGGAGTAGGGCAAGGATGGAAGAGGGGGAGGAGAGGGGGGAGGGAAGGGTTAGAGCCTTCGGTAACCCAACTCACTCGGCGAAAAGCAATGCAATCATCGCTTCACTGCCGGTTTTCTGTGAGGCCATGATATTACTCCGATCGAGCCGGCCCATACGTGCCGAAGCATGGCTCTCCCACGAAAAACATTTCTTTACGTTCAGGCTAATACTAAGAAACACATAATAAATTGAAGACGGTTTTTGTTGTTAAAATCTTTATTTGACGACCTCTGTGCAGTTGTTCGTATGTATACTTAATTATGTGTATAAACACTCACAAAATCAGAGTCAATGCTTCTCCAAGGAGTTCTGTCGACTGTAGTGCTGATTAACATTTTTATTTATTTTTAAAAAATTCGGCCAAATTGCACATGGCACGGTGATAAGTGATAAGCTATTACAGTGATGTCTCTGTGCCAATGCTGTATTCTCCGAAGTGGAGTTCTAACAAACTTACTCATCCGCAGAAATGTAACTCCGTTGAAGGTAGCGAAATGTTGGTTTTCAAAACTTTTATTGTTAGAGTTCGTCAATAGCTACCAGTCAGTTGAAAAAAAAGGTACGGAACTGTTTTATATTTACCTATTTATATATAGATAATATGTTAATATATGTGGCAATTGGTTGCTATGAACACATCAATAATTAGTTACACGTTTGCCAAAAGATCTTCACACTTCCATATCCGTCCATAATCCGATAATAAATAATGAAATCTCACACTAATTCAGTAATAAAGCTACTTCCCGACCTATACATCACTAATGAGAAAAATCAATCACGTTTATACGAAAACCCATTCTAGACGACTGATTTAAATCCAGGCAGCGACGTAACCGCTACTCTTAACTGACCATTATAAAGTAATAAAACAATTCGTCGATGCCAAGCCTTTTACAACCTTAGTGAAAATAAAATTAGCGTTCTAATTTGTCTGCAGTAATTTGGGTTTATGACGTTTTACTTTAAAGTGAGATACCGCACCCGCCTATACGCGATTTCACGGGTGTTGTCGCGCGGTCCGATCCACGGATGCAAATTACTTCCCTTGCTTTACGATTCCTTCTTCAGGCGGCAACTTGTAATGATTATATCGGTTCAAAGGAAATAAGACTTTAGCTCTAACTATTAAACTTTAATTTTGTTGGTAGGTAACCTGTCATTAAAAGAAAAAAGTTGGAAAGTGCAAGGTCTCCGCACATGGTCAATAGATGTCAGATATTCTGCGAAAACGTCCGTTCTTGGTACATTTGGTATCAATCTTGTAGACACTGATCACTTGCTACTTGACGGCGACGTCACATGTTTTATATTTCGATAGTTATCTACCGTCTAACATACTGTATACACATATACGTATTACGTACGTATATATGTAGGTATACGTCTAATTTATCCAAATGATGACAGGTGACTATAAATAAATCAGATTGGTTAAGTGGTGGTTGGTAGGTGGTCAGATTGGTTGTTATTCTAATAAAAAATGTTATCATTTTTGGAAGTTCTGCCTTTGTACGCCCATTCTACTTATGAATGTTACATTCTCTCTATCTGGTTTTCGTGTCCTATGTTTGGTGTGCTTCTTCTTGCAAGATTCAGTCGCTATCAGAGCGACGGGCACAAAGAAATCTAATAATAAAATTATGTGTCTCATTTTAAGCCGCCTGAATTATTAAATTTCAACGATTAAATTTAATGAAAGCAGATTCAGCGTATCCGATTAAACATGATTTATTTTCCCAACTCTAAAAGTGTTTATTATTATAAAAGTATCAAAATACAAAAATTCCACATTTTCCTTTTTCATATCGGTGAGGTCTTCACGAGGTTCGAAAGTAAAAGTAAAAAAAAGCGCAGATAAAATCTCATTTAGTAAAGCGCTCGTAAATATATAAACTTTAACGCACATGGGACGATAAAGTTGCCGCTACTGGCCGTTACAGACGTTGTAAGAATGATGATGGACATGAAGATATTCTTATTATTACTTTACCTAAAATACCTACATATTTGTATATGAACCTACTACTAGGGCCGTATGCGATTGTACATTAATAAGTTGATAAATATACATTCTAATAGGAAACGTCAATTACTCTTGTAATTGTGGTCCTTGTGTCAGAAATATCTGTCTTTTAATATTCTATAGTTTCGTTATATGCGCGTGTATATGATATGAGCAACTTTAATGGTATTTTTAATAATGTTAAAAAAATTGAAGCCTAGTCTCTTCACTTATTTCGGAGAAAAACTTTCACCCCATTGATAGAAGAAACTGACAAGAAAGTCATGGTGAATAAAGAAATACATGTTATAATTGAATGAATAAATTTGCATAAATGAGGTGACATGTTAATCACACTAAAATAAAAATAAACTAAACTCTTTTGAAAAGAACACACTTTTACAAGTGCGTGGCTACAGAGGTACGGGCTTTTGGTGTTTTAACTTAGGTATGCAAAAGCATTTAGATATTAGTAAAAAAATATCTACTAGTAATCACACTCGGGCGTCGTGACCGAAACATCACGTGTAACTTGGAGATCCAGTGGCAAGAAACTTCAGCTGTTCATGCCCGCACCAACATAGAGCCGTCGACTAAAAGATTTTTATATTCCTTGCTACTATATTAGACCTTAATGCCTGAAAATATCTTTGCAGAGCCTTATTATTAAGGGTTTTCGACAGTTTTCTGTTTTTATTATGCCTGTTAATCTCTAAAGCGCAGAGTATCTAATGCATGGTTCTACGTTGAAACTATATATAACTATAGTACCACTAATATAGTCCATAAATCAAGGCCATTACAATGGACTCAGTTGTGTAAGTGCAGGTTTCGCGCGTCTGTACAGATAAACGCTTTTTGTGCACGGTGTGCGTTAAGCCCAATCTCACAATACCGGTAGCTTTCATTTCTCGCCAATCGAGCGCAGTTACAGCCCTCAATGCCTCCGACCCAGCCGCCAACATTAATTGTATAGTTTACAGTGCCGTTTTATAGCCGGTAGCTGAAGTAACACCCGATGTGTGAAAATTGATATTAAAGGTTTTGGTCTGATGTGAGGTTGGAAGATGTTTTAGGTTTAAAAAAAAAAGCAATTAAATAAAAATGTTTTATTATAATTTTACCCACTCTCAAGCTTCTGTATTCCTTATTCGTAATCTTCTTTTCGCGAAAGTAAAGATTTAGTCTACCTCGTTGGTATAATAGCATAAGTTTTCCTGCGATCTAAGCTCCCTTGTTATATTTTCAGTCCTAGGTGTTGTGTTTAAAAAAAATTGCTAATAAAATGATAAATAAAATAGCAGCACGGCGCGGCGGAGCGAAGTCTGGAAATGTGTTTCGTTTACTTGTGGGATTAAGAATATATCACTCTCGGGGATTGCAGGCGTGAGCATTAAAAGAAGTGGTACAGATCGAGTTGGACTATAAGCCTTAAGCTCAGGAGGGGAACCCTTCATTGTTTTAAAGCATATTCAAGGTCGCGTTTCAACTTTAAATTCGGACGTTTTTTATCTGATAAGGAAACAAAATATTTTTACGTGTGGCTTACAAGGGAACCTTATAATGCACTGTTTTTTACATATTTAAGGGATCTCGTAATAAAACTCGTAATTTTTTGTGAAACTTAAACTTTTCATCCCAAAAAAATCTAATAAGAAGTTCCTATGTACTTATTTCATCGAAGGATTAGACGTAATTGTCAATGCGTTTTGTCATTTTAATGAGGGTTCATGAATGTCTCTGCTATAGAAATCTTGGAGACGATAATAGATGAAGTCTTAAAAAAAGGATTTCTCTGCCGCTTTGACGAAGGTTGTGGTAAAGAAGCCGCTAGTAACAAAAATGTCATTGAATGAAGTCTACATTATTCCTATCATGTTGCTTAGGGTAAAATATAAAAATAAAAAAAATATATATGAAGTTAGAATTGGGCCACAGTTTTGTCTATTCTAATTTTATTCACTAAAATAAGGGATATTATAAAGCTGAAGAGTTTGATTGTTTAAACGTCCTATTTTCTCTTTCAGAACGATAGAATGTTTATTAAAAAAAAATTATGTTATAGAATACCACTTCAAAGAGTTGAGCAAGAACTATAAACTGTTAGCAATCTGATAGAACAGAACAATGACAGATTTGTTGAGACACCATTTCGTGCAATATATCTGTGATTTCGTGCATCAACACGACAGGAATCGAAATCGAAAGACCCTGATTTCTGATGTTAGTGGCGTGATTAACTTTGTACAAGCGTCAATTAGTAGTTTATTTTACTAAAAGAAATCCGGTGTCGACGCATAGGCTTAGTCAGTTCTAGCTTAACGGTAAAAAAATACTAAAATATTTTAAAAACGTAAGTAGTGATGTCTAATCAAGGTCTGCTTAAATTTCTATTCAAAAACAAATCTACTGGGCACTGCTTTTTCTAAATTATTTTTTTAATGGTCTGCAGATTGTACATCATCAGCTTACGAATTTTAATATGTTGCGAGTTATCTGACAGTACAGTAAGCTATTCCTATTACATTTACCAATTTATATAAAACATACAGGATCACTTGTAAGGTTAATAGACGACTGTTACCACATTGACAGCAGCAAAGAAATCCTCGTTCGCCAGTTAAACTTCACCAACAAAACTAGTGCAATGTAAATTTCGTGGAACGCATTTAAGATACGGACTGCATGCGTCTCGAGATCGCCATAACCTTAATGCTCCCAGTTTTACAATCGGTTGGCTGTAAAACTTCGCGTTTTTTTTTGTTCGTATATCGACAATATATCGTCCAAGTTATTGCACGTTTCACATCTTGTGACCGATTTTACAACACCGCCGATTGGCTCACGTTAGGCACAGAAGCAATGATTTTTCGCTCAATACTTTTAGCGTTGATGGGTATTTGGATGTCGTTTCAGATACGGGTAAAGACTTTGTTTAGGCTGTAAACTGTCTAGGTTGGCGCCTTACGTAATTGGTTTGAGACTGTGTTGTCGTTAGAGCTTCGAAATTGTTGTACATAAAATTTGATGATGAAGTTTATCCCGTGAGGAGGTAAGGTACAGACGAGGCTAGTCGTATGTTTCAATCAGTTAAGTGACACCTCTAGAGTAGGTAGTCCTCATTTTTCCACAGACGGAAACCACTTATAGTTGTTTGTGTGCTTGTTTGCAATTTTTTTTTTATCTAATAGGGGGGCAAACGAGCCGACGGGTCCCTGATGGTAAGTGACTAACGCCGCCCATGGGCACCTGCAACTCAAGAGTCACAAGTGCGTTGCCGGCCTTTAAGGTGGGAGTAGGGGAAGGGGGAAGATTGGGTGAGGGAGGGAGAGAGGAAAGGGGGGAGGGAAAGGGTTAGGGCCTCCGGTAACCTCACTCACTCGGCGAAAAGTAATGCAAACATTGATTAACTGAGGCCGTGGTATTACTCCGGTCGACCGGCTCGTATATACCGAAGTATGGCTCCTCCACGATAAAAGTAATGTAATTTGTATAGTTGTGTAATTTTTTAGTTTTTCCAATTTTTATAAGTACAAAGAACTATTTAAAAAAGGAATTATTATCAAACTAATCACGTACCCCGGATAAATAGCGTAACACGTACAAAAAAAGAGACAAATTAATTGATCCTTTTTTTTGTAGCCGCTAACCATAGTTTTAGTAGTAAATGCAGTTGAATGCATGAGGTTTATCAAGTACCTTGAAAATGACCGTGTAATAGGTTTCTACTCTTGAATATAAAATCATAAAATTCAATAGTAATGTAGTATGTAAGTAGGTAGATAGTAATGAATCATAAATTTCTATAATGGATGTAAGTTGTATTTTTAATTGATATTATACGTAGTCCAGAGTCTATTGACCTTAACATAAACAGTACATAAAAAACTTCAGAACCACAGAGCAAATGCCTAGTACAGTATTGCTTTGAGTTCAGAACAATCATGATAGACTCATGCCGCGTGCTAATAAACTAAAAACGATTCGTTTTGCTTACGTAAAATTTCGTTGAAATTTAAACGAAAATTTTACCGTTCGTAAGAAAAAAGGAATCGTTTCTTGATTTTAAGAACCGGGCATAAGGTGCATCCTATAGACGTAAGGATATTATCATTATAGTAATACGTAAGGTCACTGACCTCTAAATAATGTTTTTTAAAGGTGTGCAAATACCATCGTAGTTGACTGTCAAGACAAATTAGTTTCTCTTTAGTATGTTCTGTAGCATCTTGTACCTCTAACGAAGTGTTTGTACACTCTTTCTTTGTACCTATGAAAAACAGTTGAAGACGTATAACATTTAATTCAAGAGAGACTGTTAAACAATATATTTTAATCGTAAGCAACTACCCTATTATAGACTGACCAGGAAAATAAAAAACTTCGTTATGTCGCGGAAAACAAATGGAACTAATTTCTTTTAATGGCAAGAGTAACTTTAAGTCGTTAATAACATGTTATCATTATTTAGTGTGATCTATTTTAAATATAAACTTGTGAGCTTTTTATGTGTTAAAATACCAAAAAAACTATTAACAGTCGTGAGAGAAAAATGGTTAGCAATGTGTTTAAGTATTTGCCGAAAAGAAAGTTTGAGGAATTGGACTATATGTCAACATGATTTGTAGGTACATCATATAATAATTATGCATTATGAAAATAGGTTATTGGCCTCTATAGAACTGTAATTCAATCGAAATGATTTGGGTTATAGTAAAAGAAACATTTTCTTCAAAAAAGTTTGTCAAATTGTGTTTTGAGGTATATATTAGACATTTTATTTATAAACCTTATAGAGGTAGTATATCTGCTATAGGAGTAGAATACAGAATAAATACTATAACTGCCTCTATGCTATTTTCATTTAAATAGAAACTTTGTAACATAAATTTTGCAATTTGACGTTTTAATGTTCTCTGTGCGTTTGACTGTTATAATCTCGGAGGCCAATATGTTTTTGATGCTCTAAAATTATTTTTATATATAGTGTTTTTTCTACATGTCAATTATAATAAAATACAATACATTTATTTGGTGCAATTATTGAATGCGATTATGGACCGGTGTCGTTGCGAGGAATATTCCGCAGCTGTCAAGAAATTAAAGTTCTTCACTGTAGGCACCCTACGACCTGATATCCTTGATAATTTCGACAGTAAGTCGTTGATTGTAATGTTTGTAGTAATTGAAAACGAATGGTCAAAAGTTATTATTTTTCAATTGTTGTGTAGGACAAATAAGTCTGCCACTTTTAGTGTCAGCTGGAGCATCGTAATTCCAGCTGACTTTATTATTTCAAAGCCTTCTTCTTGATGAATATCGAAACTAAATTTTTTTAGTAAGAATATTCGAAGTAACTTTTTTGCACCCTCAGTTTTATAAATTCAAAGCCTTTTGAGATTATTTTGAAATTTTGCAGGCTCTTCCATCTTTATCTCTTAAAGTATTTTTGATTTAGTTTGTAAATTAGATCCATTGAATATTTTATTTCAAGACATATTGAGATTGACTTGCAAATTCGCAGATTCACTTGCTTTTATTTTTTCGATAGAGATCAACTTTTACTGTTTTGTCATGGTCAAATTATTTATCCTAGAAAAAAAATTGGTAACAAAGTTTTATGTATGGAAAATGATGGTTATAAGAGGGCGTGAAAGTCAGTGAAAGAGGATATGAATAAGAAGGCAGTAAGGAATGAAATGACGAATGATAGAGTAGAATGAAAAATAGAAACAATGACATATTGGGTTGACCCCAAATAAATTTAGGAAAAGGCTAAGGAAACGATCGAACGATCTTGGAGTTGACATTTACGTCCATAAATTAGTGTGTATTTGTTCCTTGCTTGGCCATGATACGTCTAAGAACTGTTTCATGTTACATATGGGTTACGTGTTAACTTATACCTATACAGTATATATGCACTTATTAAGACATTGTTATTATTCACAACTTAAATATTGTTTTAGGGTCACAATATGTAACGGCGTGGGTAAAGAATGGTATAAGCAGGGTTGACTTTCGGTTCCTGAAACCCAGGGCGTGGAAGAAGATGCCTCCTACAGAGGTGCATGAGGACCAGTTGAATGAGCGACGCCGACAGGTCGAAGAGATGTGGTGCCCATATATGACGCCGTTTAAATTAGAAATGTTTGACACTGTTGAGCAGTGATTTAACATAATTAGGATTTAAGTATTGAATTAGCAATTTAGAAATGTTAAAATTAAAATGTCTATGGCCTAGAATATCAAACGTCATTTTTTAACTAGTCGTTATTTCTCGAGCACATAATTATATAACAAATAAATAAAAGTGTTTATAACGAGCTTTGTTTTTATTTATTTCTTCTGCTTCACTTGTCAGTGGCGTAACTGTATCATTTTGTTATTAGTGCATCCTGTGTTCAGGACCTTTGGTGCCCAGGGCCCCCTCTAGCTGGGGGCCCGTGGTATTTTGCCCGCTCTGCCACCCTATTGTTACGCCACTGTCACTTGTAAGTATTATTCACGACCTAATAAACAAATCTTGGAAGTGTCCATATAAAAAAAAAAGTCAATGTTAACCTAAGTACTTCTAATTGTCGCGTCGTATCGCAATGAAACTTTGTATGTGGATATATAGTTCGAATGACAATACTATAATTTAGCATCTTGGAGCTGATCTGATGAGCCAAGACTTGTATAGTGGAACTCTTTTTTTTCTTTTTGTGTTTTTTTTTTATGTGTAGTAAGAGATGGAAAACTACTAAGTAAAAATTTACAAATACGAGTAGGCACCTACTGATACTTTCAAATTCATGCAATTAATTCGATGCAATTTCTCCTGAGTGAGTCAATCCTGAAACGCAAAATTTATACTTGCCTCTACTCTAGCAGTAATATTAGATTTTTTTTATTTTATTGAGAGTAATTCTCTAAATAATTAAATTAGATTGTAAAAAAGTTTGAAAAAGTTAGATATGTACGGCTGGATTCTCATTCAATCAAAAATTTATATGAACTAGAGATCGCCTACAGGTGGTCGAATTTCGACTATAATTCGTGAACTTTAAATGTTTTGTTTTACATCGTAAACCAGTATAACTTGACCTGTCAAGTATATATGCTATACTTACTATACTGTCTATACTTTTCATATAATGACAGGTCAACTTATATACATACTGGACCCCTGTAGCTTTTTGTTGCCGATTTCGATATTTATAACACATTGATATTTTTTTAGATTTCTGCACTTCTTCTACATATAAACTTTATTTATTCCAAATTTCACATTCCTCGGTCTGCAAAATTAGTTTAAAAAGGGGTACAAATAATGCTCTTCTTTTAAATACATATGTATAGATGTAATACGACGGTAAATATATCTTTTTGTATCTGTTGCCTCACTACTATCTGCAGAACATAATATAGAATCAATTCTCAATAAAAATAAATAAAATTGAAGTGTCTGTTTGTAATGTCAAAATAATAGTTTCTTTTTAAGCTCTAACTAAAAATCAGTTTTAAACATTTGTGCCTGTCTGTCTGTCTGTTTGTTTCGGCTAATCTCCGGAACGGGTGGACCGATTTCCTCGGCACTTTCACTGGCAGATAGCTGGTGTTATAAGGAGTAACTTAGGCTACTTTTATTTTGGAAAAAAAATAGGGTTCCGCGCAAAATATAAAAATATGTACACGCGAGCGAAGCCGCGCGGGAACTGCTAGTATCTACGAAAAATCAAACTGACGTCGAAGAACCATCTTGTTTAAAAAATGTTGTTCTCTGAACAAAGAAACATCTTGCTTTTGGAACTTTTAGTCTACATATTAACAAGGATTGGCATCTAGCTGCTTGCTCTCAACGTTGTAAGTGGGTATATATACTATATATCTTTGGACCTCACTCTAGCTTTCCATCAGGCGGGTTGAGGTCACTCTGACGTGTCACAATAAAAAAAAATATAAATATTCTACGAAAGTCTTAGAGGATACAGAGGTGACGCAGATTCCCGCACTAGTTTTAACGTATATAGCTTTACCAGAAAACTATTTACAATGAGCTATATCAACATTGCATCTACATATCTACCGTTAATACGCCGATAAACATCTTTATGATCTAGCAGACAAGTTTTAAGCAATAATTAATGAACAATAATAAAAAGAAATAAAGTTTATGATATAAAATTGTAACAGAGTTGTAAACATCGAACTAGAAAATCGAATGTGATGTATAGATTCATTTGATTTAGACCGGATTTCTGGGGTTAGGTTTAATATGGATAAGATATTGTTACAGCCAGATATTAACACGTACAAAATTAAGTTTACAGAAGGTATTTGTAAAGAACTCAATATAGACAGATTGATTCTTTATTGTACAGACTTACGAACATAGATTGTTTAAAGCTAAGTGCACAATTAGTGATCTCTCCCAGTCAACCTTATGACTGATAGAACTCAATGCAAAGCAAATACTTTACTGCTTATTACTTATAATTTAAGAGAACTCTAAAGAAAATAAAGTTAATAAAACTCTAAATAATAATATAACCAACGACCAAGCAACCCACCCTAGCTTCGCAGGGGTAGCAAAGTATTTAAGATATGTATCCTTTTTTTTTCCGACATCGTCAATTATCTTTCTTTTCCAAATTTCCAAAGCCATTTTACACAAAGCCTTAATTAATTATACACGTAAACCTGCCTCATGTTGGCCACATCATATACTCACTCCGACTATTGGTAAAAACTGACGAAAACCCGTTCGGTAGTTATTGAGTTTATCGCGAACAGACAGACAGACAGACGCGGCGGTGGACTTTGTTTTATAATATGTAGTGATATGTACCGATATAATATGTTAATCCATAATTATCAATGTATGTTTTTTGCGTTTACATTGCATCTACACTAATATAATAAAGCTGAAGAGTTTGATTTGATTGTTTGTTTAAACTCGCTAATCTCTGGACTTACGACTCGGATTTAAACAATTTTTTTGTATATGATAGCTAGACTCACAAGGAAGAATATAGGTTATGTAACATCACGCTACGACCCTTAGGAGTGGAGCAGTGACCATAAACGCGGGTGAAACTGCGGGGACTGGCTAGTATGCATATAACGAGTGAGGAATTAGTTTTCTCTTGGAAGATGTTTTTGATACATTTTTTCAAGTACTTTGTTTTTGTCTTTGTTTTTAAACACAACTCCCACATTAGGAATTAACAAACATATAAACAACGGACACAAAGAACACCCAGACTCGGGTGGGAATCGAACCCACGACCTATGGCATAACAGTCAGGGTCACTAACCACTAGGCCAACAGGCCAGTCCATAATTATAGGCAATGAAAATATAGTACTTTTATTTTAATAATTTTTATATGTATTTATTGTTTAGAACTTTTAATGATTTGTGGACCGTTTCGTCTATATAACATAATTTTGTAAAATGTATGTTTAGTCTTTGTAGGTAGTATCAAATTACATCAGTTTCATCATGTTAATAAGATTAAATTTTTTTGCTAAATGCTATGCGGCTGATGCAACATAACTGAATATTAAAATTCCTGATTCACGATAAAGTTTAAACTCATTAAATACAATTTGATTTATTTCAATGTCAATAAAATCTATCGATCAGATTTTCAAAAAATGTTTACTAAATACATAGATTATAAAAAAAATAACATTTAAAGTATAGCTATTATGGTAAAAAAATGAGACGTTTCAAAAACAATCAATGAAGTAATGAAAAAATATCAAACTAGATAATTTGTAATATTTAAAATATCATATTTAATAACTTATAATACCTAAGCAATATCTAGTGCAAATATCATACCGTTACCCCAGCAGAAGCAGGTCTAAGACAGTGGCGCGGCGGGTTCCGCACGCGCCTCTCCCCCCCCCACCCCCCTATAGCACGGTGTGGTCGCCTGCTTATCAGAAGGCCACAGTCTGCAGGGGTTCCCGGAAGCTTCCTTCCTAGGGTATCCCGGGTCCCCTGCAATAGACTCAGTTGTGACGGAACACCGTGTAGTTTTAGTCGGTTCGAGTCCGACATACCACTTCACCCTCGGTGAGGTGATGATCCGTGGGGGTTTCCACACGATAAAAAAAAAAAAAAAAAAGTGCAAATATCATCACTGTAATTATTATTTGATAAAAGACCTCTTTGTATTCCGGAGATGACTCGTATTAGTATCTTTTCAGTGCCTATTTATGTACTTTGTATTACAAACATTTTAATATAAATATAACTAAACTTTTATAGCAAATTTTATGAGACATCAAATAAACTATAAACTACTAACTATTTGAACCCTAAAATTGGATACAAAATATGTTGTATGTCACTTAATGATTAAAATTTTGTGAATTTGCATAAATTTGAAGTGTAATCTTCGGCAAGACGGCACTCTATTTGAAAATTTTACAGTATATTAAAAGATATTATTATGTATATGTATACATAATTACTATTAGTGTTCTTTCTATTAATAAATCAGCTTAACACTGACAAAAACTGGACTGAATGTTTGCCTATTGCAATCTGCGGCCAAAACCTTGACTTTTTTAAAACAATGCGTAAAGGGTTTAGGTTAGTTTAATTTTTACTTTTTACAATTAAAACTTCACATTATTAAAATTAATTAAATCTTTGACGTTTTTCCAACTTACTTACTTTACAACTAAATGGTATTAAAATATTATAATAAATATTACAATGGACATATTGGACATTATAGAATTGTATATGTGATTATATGTGTCAAAAATTATAATGATAATTTGCATGTCAATAATATTGACTAAAGTCGCATGTGTTAGAATGTAAAAACAAATAAACTCTTTTCTGTACCGATTTTTCTGCAAAAAAATGAATTAGAGTTTTAAAAAAAGCCTTAGTTATTGTCTCCTACCTGATTTGGATGTGTTTGGTTAATGAAGCCTGTTTTGGTATAGCGATATTCAAAATAAATAAATAATTCTTTAAGGCTAAAGAACAGGTATTATAAAGATTTACTGACAAAATTAAAATAACATAGGTGTTGAATGGGCGTACCCACACTAAACCTTCCTCTCGTCGGCCGAAGCCCGCCCATGCCTACTCAATAAGTTGATTTGGCGTCAATCGCGTCGACTTGTCGCTCTTGCTCGTCTACAAGCGTCACGTCTCAAGCCGACAGATCTAACCGATAACGTGTAGGTGTCGGATATCCAACTGGATGTTTGAAATTGATATTAGAGATATCAATTTTGTTTTATTTAAATTTTTTTCATTTACATTACATTTCAATTGATTTTCAGTAGTCAGGAGAGGTGTCTATCGGGCGATAGATAGGCGGAGCCAAGAATGGAATGCAAGATTCCATTTTTGGTTTCGCTTATTGGTATAATAATAACAAATGTAAGCGTTGAAATGGATAAAAAATTGTATTTAGCCATTTTTGTAATAAGAGACGTAATATATTTGTAGAAGAATACAAGAGTTGAATAAAATTCATATATCTATCATTGAAATAGCTGTGCCCAGTGGAGTTCGAACCCATGACTCTCGACCTAGAGATAATTGGCGAGACCAATAACTGCTGCATCAATAGTGCTATCAATATAATGCTAATGCTTATTATATTTGAAAGGTCTTAGTGTAGATACTTTGTACGTCTTATTAAAGGGTAAAGGTCATTAAAATCCCATATAACAGCCAATTATATGTAGGTTGTTATCTACCGGGATATCTCTTATAGTCATAAAATTAATATTCAGCAACAGGATTGAGTTGCGAATATATTTGCCAAAATATTGCAGTGTATTAATGGGAACTTCTCGTTTTTTATTGTGTTTTTGTTGTATGCCATTTTATACATTTGGCGTTTTAAAAGGCATTGACATGATTTTTTATAATAAATGTCAAATTTAATAAATATCTTAACTTTCATATAGTGTGACGGGAAACTGTTGGCGCGTGGCTCAAAATTACGGCTGGCATTTTCAAAAGCGCTACTTTAGTGTTGCCAACTTATACACTTATGCCGCTGTTCCATTTTTAAACAAAATTATGAATAGTGATTAGTTTTACCTCTTTTCGCACACCTTTTGAAAATTTCTTGACATATTATGCGAAATGATTGATAAGATCAGGCAGATTATTGTAATTTTTTTTATTGTTAAAAAGATCTAAAACTTAATGCTTTATTAATAGTGATTGGTCTCAAATATTACCATTAGATTAGTTCATTTACTATCTGATGGCCAGCTGTTTACCTCAACAATATGTGTTTTTATTAATTAATTAAATTTTGTATTTAAAAAAAATCTGGCAAACTCAGAGACAGTTCTGACAGTAAAATCTCTCTTTTTCAAACTTATTCATATTCTAGAAGGTCCCGCAGAAGAGGCACCAGGCGACGGAGACCCCAAAATGATCTCCGACCTCCATGAGCGCTGGCCTGGGGGTAACGGGTGAGGCTGCCCGTTACCCTAGCAGAAGCAGGCCTGAGATGGTGGCGCGATGTGTTCCGCGCGCGCCTCTGATGGAAGGGGGGCGAGGCCCCCCGTATATTTTGGTGTGGCTGCCTATTAAACAGGCGGCCAAGGTCTGCCGGGGTTCTCGGGGGCTTCCTTCCTAGGGTATACCCGAGTCCCTTGCAATAGACCCACTTATGTCGGAACACCGTGTGGTTTTAGTCGGTTCGATTCCGAGATACCACTTCACCGCCAGCCCCGGTGAGGTGATTACCCGTGGGGGTTTCCACACGATAAAAAAAAAAAAAAATATTCAACACCTTAATAGTTCAATTCCAGATCTACAACGTTTTTTGTTAGGCATTGAATCTAAATTAATCTTCAATAAGATTTTCTTCTATGCCATAACGTCATCACCATTTATTTAACACGCTCACATCTTGTTTGTTAAAGTTAATTAAAAATTACTTAAGTACTATTCATATATTACTCGGGAGTAAATTTAAGCTTCATCTTTTGAAATAGTTTTCCTAAAATTATAATATACTTTTTTCCTTTTTCAATAACTTTTCAACAACATATAGTACGACTGTTAATTATAGAATTATTACATGATATTATAAGTTCTTTATATTCAAATTGAAAACCGGAAACTTCGTGTGTGATCTTCAACAAAATACAAATCATTCCTATATGCTCCGATATTATCACGTTTAGAAGAAATTATTGCTGTGTATGAGATATGTATCATGAAAATGATATTTTATTGCTAATAATCAGTGACTTTAATTATTTTCCACTCTTTATTTCGTTGGAATAAGGTTCATAATGATAGGTTAAAATGTGGGTGACATTGTGAACGGCCAATTCGGTGCTGGCAGATGTTAATAAGGAACTAATGTGAGCGAGGCATGTATAATGTATTAGGACCGAGTGAGTGTTGATGCGGGTGGGCTGACTCGATACGGATCCGATTTTATCTCGATACGAGATTTGACTCTCGATTTTCTTAATTACCGTTAATGGTTGTGGACGGTAGTATGGTACCAGGGTTCATATGTTCGGCGTTTCTTTGAGACTGTCCCGGTTATTGCTGGGTTACGTAATGTGTACTAGGCTATGAAGTGTTGAAATATCTGTGCAAGTTAAGTTATTCACTCAACTACGGTCGCTTCCATTTTATTATTTGTTCAAGCACAATTTAGTATTTAATTTATTTGTCAAACATTCTATTTTCTTTTGAACTTATTTTATTTTGAATGGTAAGTTTCATGTAATAAAATCATTTTCTGATACTGTTAAATTGTACTGTTTTTATCAAATAATAATTCATGTTCAATGATTTTTTTGTGAAAAATCATTATGAGAAAGTCATTCTATTTTATATATCCTATAAATCATAACACACAAATGTTCTGTCTGTGTGTAGTTAAGAGCAATTGTATCTAAATGACTTGATGATATGGAAACCTATAAAAATGTTCCCATAAATTACATATAAACGGAGTGTAAAGTAAACATTAGCTGTGACACACTCATAAAGTCTTTGATTACGTATTAAAGGGTTTATAACTGTCAAAATTCATCGCCATCAAATGTGACGGCACAACCCATAATTTCTATTCTTTTCATAGTGGTTTATTTTGACAAATTTATTGCTCTTTCACGGATGGAATAGAATTAATGACACTGCAACTGTTAGGGAAATGTTCTATGCATTAAATTTATTAAATACTTGTTACCGTTGTTGGTAATTAACAGTTAGTGACAGACGGTGATGAGGTTTTTTTTATTTTTAAATATTTTGTTTCTTTGATTACTTCCATCTAAGAGGTCAGATCCGACAGGCGACTTTCATCCATCCATATAGTTTCTGATGGTCCATTCAATATATAATATTGTTTTTTTTGTTATTTTTTAAAACCGTTAAAATGGTACATGAGTCTAATGCCTGCCTGATGTTAAGCGGTCACCTTAGACTATAAACACAAGCACGCCTAGGGATTATAATTATTTGCTCTTCGGGATGATAGGTGGGCCCTAGTCCTATCCTTTTTTATTCTAATATTTTACTAGAGGTTACATAGTAACTATTATCTTATCTGTGCTAGAGATGTTTATTTTACACCCCTGAACTATTAATAAATAAAAATACAATCGTGTATTTAAAATAAATAAAATTTGTGTTTTATCTTTGAACCTACCTTGTTTAAAAAACCTTTCAATCATAGAACGAATCAATATGGAAATCTATAAATAACACGATTACTATCGTCTTTATTCTTTAAATATCCCGAATAAGTTTTGTATTTATTAAATAGGGAATCATTAAAAATATGAATGAAAAAAAAAATCACTACATGATATCCAACAAGAATAGTGTAACTTCATATACCGAAAATATTCAAAGGACTATCCGTGTAAAGTAGAAACAATGGCACCTCTACACTCGGGGTTCTTTGAAACGCTTATGATTTCAATGCGTGAGGTAAATTCCTGCCTCGCGATAACACAGCCTTCCCTTCGGTTTCTTTAATGTTGAACGTTGAGTTAATTAAGATCTGAGCATTGGGGTCCAACCGTCATTAGCTACCAGTTACCGTACTCTGATATATAGACGTAGGTACTTAGTAATGCAGTATCTGTGATAACAGGTAAGATTATTTTGGATACCGCGTTTTGCTGTTCGTGAGTATTGGACGTATATCGTGAATTTGTTGAGATAATGTTGTAATTTTTGTCTTTAATGGGCCGGATATGCTGCGGTAGGTAAATTGTTTGGGTTTTTTATTCATATACATGATGTGTGGGATTACAATCGACATATATAAATTTTCTCTATGAAAAAACAATGCTTGACCTGTAATTCGAATGCAACTGCGTATTAAAGTAATGGAATCTTCCAGTACCTATCAGATCAGATTGTTAACTAAACAAAGAAAAGTACCATCCCGACTGGCCTGTTCGTCTAGTGGTTAGTGGCTCTGATTGCTGAGCCAGAGGTCGTGGGTTCGATTCTCACCCGAGTCTGGATGTTCTTTGTGTCCGTTGTTTGTATTTTTGTGAATTCCCTCGCGACACAGGAGTATTTCCTAATGCGGGAGTTGTCTTTTAAAAAAAAAAGAGGTTTCTATTAAAAAAATCGTCTTAAAACATATAATAGACATAACCGTCAATTAACAGTACTATTTTTACGTCGCTTGTTAAAAAAAAGTGTGTCTACGATAAGTTTAACTGTTTATTAAAACTAGCTAACAAACCTTTCAAGGTTTCGCAACATCGAATATTGGTCGATTTCACATTTGTCTATTTAGATCTTTTTTTTTATGGCATAGGGGGCAAACGAGCAGACGAGTCACCTGATGGTAAATGACTACCGCCGCCCATGGGCACCTGTAACTCAAGAGTCACAAGTGCGTTGCCGCCCTTTAAGATGGGAGAAGAAGATGAAGGGGAGGGGGGAACAGGGGGATGAGGGAAGGACGAGAATAGGGGAGAGGGAAGGGTTAGGGCCTCCGGTAGGCTAAAGAAAAATCTCTACAAATAATAAAAAATATATTTAATAAATTTACCTGTGTGCGGCATTCCGGATGCAAATATTCTGTAACAATGAAGAAAAAGTTTTTAATAAACATATTAATAAATAAAAGGCACTGATATAGAGATTAAGATTCGATAAAAAACACATGGCAATAGTGAGTGTGTATGTGAGTTTTAACCATAAACTTAGTAGGTATATTAGATTCTTTGTAATCTGTGGAAACGTCGTGGATTGTATAATAACCTGTGTAACTTCTAAACCTAACTATATGTAGGTACTTAAAACTGATTGTACAGTTGTTGGTTCTCCCAAATAAAGAAAATAAAATAAAATTATCGTAATAGACGATATTTTTCTATGTTGTACCTATAAAAATGTAGGTAGCTGCATTAATTTCACTACTACATTGTTTTTTAACCGACTCCAAAAAGTCAATTCGTCGCAATCATTTATGTATGTTACCATATTACTCGAAAATGACTGGACCGATTTGAAAATTCCTTTTTGTTTGAAAAGTCCTATTGTGATCTGGTCAGGATCTGATGGTGGGGTCCTGGAGAAATCAAAGGAACTCTTTACAGGAAAGAAGGAACACTTATAGCAATTTCGGCATTTTGTAAAAATTAAAATGTAGGTACCTACACTTTGAATAAAAAATAATTTGACCAGGATCCTTTGTTTAACCACCGGTATTAAATAATAATTAAATTTGTAATTAAAATATGTTTGTCGATAAGATATGAAGCGTTACGAAAAATGCGTAAAGAGAAACATTAAGAAATAATATAAATAAAATTATTCATTTCAGGGGGCAATAACATTTATGCACCCTCCTATTAAACTTAGACGCCAAATAGCTTCGCTATTAGCATATACTTTACCTCTGTCATAAATAGTATGACGAAATCAATTTTTTATAGTATAGGGGGCAAACGAGCAGACGGGTCACTTGATTGTAAGTGACTACCGCCGCTCTTGAACACCTGCAACTCAAGAGTCACAAGTGAGGTGGGAGTACGCTCTTTTCTTGGAGGATTGAAGGTCGTATTGTTCGAGAAATATCTCAGGCAACACGCAGGTTCCACAGATTGGTTGTTTTATATTTCACACCCTTTAGTATATACTAATGGTAGTTTTGACAGTAGTATTATTAGACGAGGTTGTACAAGCTATGGGTGTTTTATTTCCGACCTGGTGATACATAGTCCTGAGCCACCCATTTAAATTAATCAGTATGATAACAGAGGATACCATTACCAACAGGTTTAGATCAATAAATCACAATGTATCTTCTAGTTTTAGACAAAGGAAAAGAATCCGGAAACTAAAGTCGTGTTTTGTAATTGAGAACGATTCCCACTTTCACTTATCCTGACCTGTGATCCTGTGACAGCTTGCAAGTGTATTATTTTTAATCTAATATTTTCTATCAAAACTTCCGCTTCCCTACTTAGCGCTATCATTTAATTTGTGTGTAGATCAAGGAGTTTTTCCTGATAGGATGAATTAAATTGAAGTCATAATTCTTCTAAAATCCGAAGACAGTAAAGATTCAAATAATTACAGGCCTGTATAAGATCATTATTATAAACTACATGTTTATGTAGCCGATAAAAATGCTCTGGAAAATACTGATCACAATATTTACTATATACCTTATAGACTGTATTGAACTGTACATGTGAAAACTGTGTACTGTGTAGTCAATATCATTAAGTTATTTTTTCAATGCCATGCTCGACTACAAATTCTGCTAATTCTGGCCAGTCTGTCGGGTTCTGAGGCTCTCTTCAATATGGTCGACTTGGATGACGCGTGCGTCAAGCTAGTCGTGAACGGGTGCCGTTATATGATACTGGTCATCTCTGGACTGCTATTACTTAAACTGACTATAGTACTCGTAGTAAGTACCTGCACTTATTTGCATGAAATGTTTAATGACAGTAGACGAAGCGTTAGGAAAACCTATAAAGTACTACCAATCCAAAGTGATATTAGATTTTTTGACATCGATATTACGGTGACGTCAAAGTCCCTACACTAAAACTCAGTCACATGCCTGTTATAAAACACGCACACACAAACATTTCTGTTTCGGTGACGCGAAAATACTGAGACTATTTGTCTACTACGCTTGTGTACTAAGATTATGGTTTGAATACCATTTACCAAACCTTTTAACGTGTATTCACTCTTATTACCCTGTAGTGGGTTATACACTAAGAAGCGTTAGTCTGTAACCACGTTACTAGTAATATCTATAACCTTAGTGTAAGACTTGGTTTTGACTGGCCTGTTGGTCTAGTGGTTAGTGAATCTGACTGCTGAGTCAAAGGTCGTGGCTTCGTTCCACCTACTTCAATAATTACATGATGAGCATGATCATTTGTTCTGTTTCTGGGTGTAATTTATTTGTAATATGTATGTATTTAGAAATATATAAGTATGTTTATCAGCAGTCTGGTTACCATAGTACAGGCTCTGCCTAGTTTCGGATCAGACTACCGTGTGTGAGGTGTCTCAAGTTATTAGTGAAAGTTAATAGTTTTGCTTTATTTTGCACAACAAAAAACAAAAATACATACACAGGTATTGTATACATGAAATGCACAATGGGTAGCCTTATCACAAACAGCAATATGTTTTAGGCAGCCTTTGGATGGAGAAGTGGTAATGATTACATGGGTAAGAATAGTTAGATAGGTACATAAAGATAGGATCTCCCAACGAGGTGAGGTGGTCTTGCCATGCATACTTGCAACGTGAAACCTAACCCTGGTGACACTGTTGCTAACTGGTACAAGCAATGCTCATCCCATCAATAAGCACCTATATTTTGTGTAAGATTGAATTAGTTATACGGCATGATTAAAAATTTGTGCTAAAATAAAATTAATTTTAAACGTTCCTAATCACGTTTTAATCTATACCTAATCATGTTCGATTTTATTAGAAGCATACGACTATCAAATTCTATCTTTAAATCTTACTAAGAATCACAAACAGCCACGGCAATATAACCTCAAGAGTCGTAAAATAACAGTTACATATATAAAAGTCGTGATTTTATAACTGAAAAATGTCGCTCAGAATTTATACGGTACATAAATATTTTTTGTTTTGACGCGTAAACATGGTAATCTTATGGAACAATCGCTCGTGGTTGGTTATTAAGGGTTGTGACATCTTTATCGAGTTCTAGAACGATAAACGTAGTCAGGAAGTAAAGTGGGACGGTGGTATTCGTATTTAGTAAATACACGTTCGTTCAAGTATTTGTTCAGTGCTCCTTGTACGAGTGTTTACACTGAGAAGATCACATTTTGAGTAAGCTTAATATTAGCTTTATAATTTCTGTTATATATGTTAGATAGTACATCTGCTTAGTGCCTGAAAAGTCTTGTAGTTACAAAATCGGTTGTCTGTAAAGTCGGTTTACTGACCATAGTTGAACGTGACAACGTCATAAGAAAATACTGATGGAATGGTTGCATTTTTCAAAAGAAAATTAAATGGAATGCCTCAGAGCGAGGTAACGCCGCATGGGTCATGTTTTATCGTGCATGCAGCCGGCTCCATCGAATTATAAGACGTTGTCACGTCAATAACTTTGCAATGTTAGGAGTAAAATAATGTGTAGCGATTCCCAATCGATCAGGGAGGTGTCATTTTCTGCTACAGTAGAGCTTTTGAAAAAATAGAACTAAAATTAATTCTAATAATTTTTTATTATTTGAATCCAAAGTACGATAATGAACAAACTTGATCTTGCAGTAGGTAATCTAAAAGGACATACAAAGGTACATTGTATTAAAAAATAACCAAAAAGGAGGTGTGATGCAGCGGAATTCTGCTAGAATAGAGCAAACCGTCTATATTGATAGTAGCTATCTCTAATCTATTACTTCTCTCGTCTAATTTTTCTAGCATGTAGGTAGGGTTTGAAAGAAGAAAGAGAGTAAGGTATAAAAATTTGCTTTGTATAAAAATGCACAGTTACACTATTATTGTATATAGGCGTAGGTGACCGTTTATCATCAAGCGCATTGTGTGCTTGATAATTTACATACTAAGTTGTCTAAAACCTTAACCTTACGAAGTACCAACTGGTGACCAAATACTCACTTGCAGGTACCTAACTATTTTTTTACTAACTGCTACTAAACACAATTAAACGTATGTTAAATTACACACTGTGTGCTCCATAATTTACGTACCTAGTTGTCTAAAACCTTAACCTTACGCAGTACCAACTGTAACTATTTTATTTACTGATTTTAAGCGTATGTTAAATTACACACAAAAAGCAAACACATGTACACTTCCACATAAATTAACAATTATATTTCAAGTAAAAATAAGTTCAGTCGGCCCCGTGACAAAACGAAAGCGTGGTCCTGATTACAAGGTTCCATTATACGATAACACCCTTAAATAATAATTTATTCAAATTAAAAATACTTATCAAAATATGATGCGGTAGTAAATCTTGAATTAAGTGAGTCGGTGCGTGTTAAAGGTAAAATCGATGGTATCATGGCGGTCGATCACCGTGAAAATTCAAAAAAAATACTGACCATAAGACGTGGGTGCACGCAAATATCAGTTTAAAGTTTGGCTACTTTAGTTAAACATTTTTAAAGCTGCTCGATAAATGTTGAAATATGTACAAGCAAAGAAGACTACCTGACATTATCCCATTAGTTTTATATGCGAAGTTTGTGTGTTTGTGTGAGAGAGTTAGTTTGTTAGTTACTGCGCCACGCTAAAACGACTTTACAGATTTAAAGGAAATGACCTGCCGATACATACGAGTAGTATCCGCTACATTAACATGGGAATCGAGATCTACGCGGAAGAAGACACGAATGCAAGTATGAATGTGAAAGTAAATCTAATACCTTTAAACGAGCAATTCTTGCATATATATGTATATATATAATATGAATCTCGGAAACGGCTCCAACGATTTTCATGAAATTTAGTATGCAGGGGGTTTCTTCGGGGGCGATAAATCGATCTAGCTAGGTTTCATTTTTAGAACCCGTAAAAAAAACCGAGCAAAGCTCGGTCATCCAGGTACTCTTATATTATATTTGGTATTATTATATTGCTATTATACTGCTATATATTATACTGCTATTATTATATTTGGTACCTTTTCACAAAAAAGCTTTCCAACCGATCATAATAAAAATTTCTCAAGGGCGTAGCCTGGGACCTGGAGAAAACATAGACTGGTTTTGGTTATGAAAAAAGAAATAGTGTCATCTAACACGCACCGCAATAAAATAAATACCTATAGTTAGAACGGGCAACCTGTTAAAATTTTGGTGGCTATGGGCCGACTCGACCGGAGCGATTCCACGGCCTCAGAGAAAACCGGCAGTGAAGCAATGATTGCATTGCTTTTCACCGAGTGAGTGAGGTTACCGGAGGCCCTAACCCTTCCTTCTCCCCCTCCCCTCCTTTACCCTCTTCCCCCTTCCCCTACTCGTAACTTTCCACCAACGCACTTGTGACTCTTCTGTTGCAGGTGCCCATGGGCGGCGGTAGTCATTTACCATCAGGTGCCCCTCTGCTCATTTTCCCCCTATATAAAAAAAAAAAACCATGCTTGAGATTTTTTTGCTCTGACCATGTTGGAATGTTGAAAGAAAAGCCAAATAAAAGAAGCTTATTTTCTGTGAGTGCCTTAAAGTTTTACTGGAAACGATGTACACTAAAATATTGAAACTTAAACTTAAAAGAGGCGTTGCATTTAAAAATATGTAAAATGTAAAGAAAAAATATTAATTATATCTAAAATTAAACCGCCTTTTGATTGCAGTGGAGTTTGTTTAATATTAAGGTCCACAAAGCAATGACAAAACTGCTTCGTCCAAAGTTAATACAATTCAGTAGTCATTTATAATCATTACACCCACTCAGAATGTCATCTACCTACCCTGTTTAGGTAGTCCAAAGAGCAATTTAGTAATTTATAATTATTTTGTCCGTAAATAATTGTGGCCACGCTTAACGCGGTCACCGATCTGATAGTGTTCGCTACCTTCTGTTTTGCATAACAGCATTGTTCAGTGATGCACTCCTTTGTTATCGATGGAATAATTTGGTGTGTTTAGTGGGGTGTATTGGTGATGCACAGGTACAACTTACAAGACAATGATATCGAAGTTTATAGATAATGTAGTGATTCCAATAAGTACTACATATTTGACTTAAATTCCTTTTCTGAAATATTGCAGTTATGTAAATTAGCGTTTTGGTATTTTTTGTTTATTTACATAATTTGCAAACTTACTAATTATTGGTTTTTAACAAAATGTAAATAAGTTTAAGTAATGTTTGTACATCTTCCTCACCATAGGCCTTGACATCTATAACAGACGATTTGTATGATGATAAAAAATCTAAATATTTATATACTCGTAGGTATATACTCGTACCTCAGGTTTCACCGAACATGTAAATATAGTTACATAGTTATTGAAAATACTACAAGATTGCAAACTTTAAATTTGTAACTATATCGACTAATTCCAATCAACGCCGATAGATTCACATCACTAATTAGTGACACGCCAACCTACGAACCAGCGTTACCAGAAGGGGCCGGATTTAGAAACTTAATTAATTTAATATTGATCATATATTACGTTTGTTTAACACTTTGCTATGTATCTAGTTTAACTATTGATTTTATTGGTGTCGGTGATAAACAACATCCGGATAGAACAAAAGTGTTAGATTTTCTTTTAAGATAACGTTTAGAACAGGTATGACATAAACACTGAATTTAATCATTTCTTTCTTAGGCTTGTCACAGGGTGACCTTGAACGTTAAGTCACCGTCAGAGATCGTTAAGGAAGATTGCAGAATATAGATTTGTTGTTTTCAAATTACTAAGACAAGAAAGTCTACGGGATCCGGATAATCTAAATAAAACCTTATCCATCAAATGTGAATGGCTAACATAATTAACGATTTATTTATATATATTGTTTTAGGAAACTTGAAAACGAAGCCATTAGAAATTGAATCCAAGACAAAAAGAGAGAGTGCCATAAAGCCAAGGTGTATATATATAACAAGTGTAATCTGTAAACACGGGACATGTACCATGTCATGGACATCCTTTAGACATAATAGAATAGTTTTTTACATAGGCACTATATGCCCCTGTCTCTCACCTATGAATTAAATTAAATCAGATCAATAACTATGCCACATGTGTATGTACACCATATATTTAAGTGCAAAGAGATTTGTTTTGTGACAGAGTTCAGGTTAAAAGACCAATTGCAAATCTCAGTTACTTGTCGCAGAATTACCTTAAGGAATAAATGCAAGGGCAGGATATTAAATCCTTATATATAACTAATAAGATTTCCTATAAACGGTCGCCACCAGTTCGTCAGTCCCGAGCTGCTGATTTCATACTTTCTCAAGCAGCTCTGGCGAATCTTCTCCTCAACAGCAAGAGCTCGTTTAAACGAAAAATCCGTTGTACCCTTAGTCTCAAATGAAATCTAGATAGACATCTAGATTTCATTTGAGACTTAGTGAATAGACATTCATTCATCATCCTCATCCTAAGCGCCTTTTCCCAACTAAGTTGGGGTCGGCTTTCAGTCTAACTACGATACGGCCGAACTCTGATATTTTACGTGAAGCGACTGCCATCAGACCTCCGCAACCCAAGCACTAGGCGATATCGAAGTTCTGTAGTTAGACCAGGTTGTCGGAATTTTTAGGGCTCCAACTCCCCGTAACGAATGTTTGTATGGCACCCGGGACCGACGATTTAACATGTTCTCCGAGGCACGGAGGGGTCTCAATGTGTTAAGAATGGTCACCCATCCTAGACTGACCTGGCTAGTATTACTAACTTTGTAATGTGTTAACCTACTCGGTTACCACTTAGCCACGAGCCCCTCCCCCCCTATGTCTATTCAAAAGCCTATGATATCTGCTCTACTAGGGAATCTACTCTGTATAAAAGCAGTACCACTCCTGAGCATGGGTCTGATCCGATTGGGAGAAGGATAAAATTGTAGCTACTAAACCTTAACAGTGTGATCGCCATAGTCTAATTATACTCCATTATATACAGTACCGACCCCTAATATCGCTTTGACATTGGTCAAAACAATAAGGATTTTATTAAGTAATATTAACTAAATTACAGTAACATAATATTAACAAGAGCATAAAAACCTAAATCCGTGCCTAAATCGAGCAAGGAAGGGCGAGCGTATCAAAAAATGTTATGAAAACTATTAGCATAATGGCATACGACAAAATGCTTAAATTACAAGCTTGCGTTAACCCGACACGCTACAGGCAAAAGCAATAAATGACCGAAATATTGTACCGACAAATGACCGAATTTGACGCTACATGTTTTTGTTCGACAATATTGGTATGATTTATATACCGTATGCTACTTTAGATTGTAGATTTAAACAAAAGAAGTGATGTACTTCAGGTACAACATTAATACACGGTAGTTATGCACAGACAGCTATCTTTAATGACCGGTTGATAAATAGCAGCTCTCCTTTTTAAGCTATAAAGTACTGTACAAAATGGCAATAAATCTATACTAATATTATAAAGCTGAAGAGTTTGTTTGTTTGTCTGTTTCGTTGAACGCGCTTATCTCGGGAACTAATTTATTGAATTGAATAATTATGTATGTGTTGGATAGTCCATTTATCGAGGAAGGCTATAGGCTATATAAAATCACGCTACGACAAATAGGAGCGGAGCATCACTACATAATGTTGCAAAAACGCAGACGAAGTTGCGCGGGTCAGCTATTATAATATATATGTCGTTAGCAGTTACAGCCTATTGTGGATCGAATTACTTTTAAAATTGATAATTACTTGAAAAACCTGTTTAAATTCGACAGCTCTGTCTTTTTAAGATTTTGGGTATGCCTGTGAATATCTCAACACATTTCCAAATTTCAAACCTTAAAGACGCTTGAGAAATAAGTGAAAACTCATAAAATTACAAATTAATATGCGTAACACATCATGAAACATTTGCCTATCCATATCAAAACAAAAGTCGGAGTATATTAGGTGTTACATTACCATGCTAAAGAGCTGTTTAATGTATTGTACCTTGTAATTATTATCGCGATTAAGTCCCATTTACACATCTAATATGTATGGTTGCGACCCCTCCAAGAATTCTTACGTATGCAGTTTTAGGAAATATTTTTCCATGTTCCTAACATGTACTTACTAAAAAGCCATGCTTAGGTATATTCGGCCTAGATAGCGTTGTCTGTGCCCAAAATATAATTATATTTTCTAATACGGTTTTAACTATCCATAACGATCTACGGCTAACCAACAACAGTAGCTAAAATAGGCATATCAGCTTAAAGTTCCGACTGTATTAAGCAATTTCAAAAAATAAATTGTTATTTTCATTTTTTTAAATGCGTGACCAGCGCGATTCCATAAAGAATCCGTATCAAAGCCTAAAGTTTTGCGTGAAGGCAAGTGCGTGATATTAATAATTTGTGCATATTTTACACTTTAACATTTTTATCGTGGCAACCCTAGGTTTGTACGGTGTTCCGTTTATTACTTGTTCAGTCAGTCAAGGTTTTGTTTCAGGGTTACCGTTTATTAAAAAATGGGACGTTTCTAATTTTTATGGGTGCTTTAACTTTATGTGATACAATGATTTTCTAAGGTTGTTATATCATGAATTTTGGAGGTATTAGAATTTCAAATAAAACTGAATTTATGTATCTAAACAGAATATAAACGATGAGGTTTGTAATAAAATGTTGTAGCTAAGTGTTGAGTTGTAGGTTTTTAATGGTTATTTAGATAAACTAGTCTTAGTCTAACTAGTCTTTTAAATCTTATACACTACGTGGAAAATTAGAATTTAAGTACATGAAAAATTCTTGCCTGTTTCGCAAAGCAAAGCCAAATGAAAACTCAACGCTTAAAAACTCTTTTGAAATTGTCGAGTTACAGTGTTTGTTGACTACATACATTTTAAAAATAAATAAATATGAAATATGATATTTAGTCCAATCTGAAATCTGTTAAAATAAGTTATGTTATCAACCGTAACACTAAAAATGTTTAGCATATTTTGTCAAATAAATTAAACATAATGATATTCGGAATATAAATTAAAACTTGAATATTAATTAAAACACATTTTAAACAAACATGTATTTGTTTTATATATTCAATTAATATTATAATAAGTTAACACTAGGTGAAGTTAAGTTTTATATTGACATAATTTATATTAATGTATACTTTACCACATTCACAATTTGACTAAAATTGTTTTATCCTAATTATTTAATAATTAGACATATACATGTTTGCTGATAAATAAATGGTTAATTCCTAGTTATAATTCAATTAATCCAAATTGGACAGATGACTTTTATTCTGGTATATATTATTTTTATAAAATCGTTACACGATTATATTATTCTTGCATATGGATAGAGTGACTTAGTTCAACGGATTTGCTAGTAAAAGTGTTGAAACCTTTTTCATATTCTGGTCTTTTGGTACACTTTCTGATAGGACACATAGTTGTTTCGTATAGACAGACCATATTTTCTTCAATAGAATTGGTAATATACGATTATGTTTATTTTATTTTTATAGTCGAATCAGCTTAGCTTATTTGACTGCGTGCCTTAACAATTTGAACCCAAAACAGATCAAAATTAAAGAGTTCCTTGAGGAGTTCTTCTTGAAATAGCTGTTATCGTTATTTTCTAACTGTTTTTAACAGACACTCATTCAAGAGAATTACCAGATTTTATATTAAGTGATAACTTCTTTCGTCCAACGTGTATTCAGCTGCCACCACTGCAATTTGTTCTTTAAAACGCTGCTTTTTTGCCATCTATCTTACTCTTAGCTGTAAAAAAATAGTTATGTAGAAGATTTTTTTTGTTTTAGAAAAGATATTATAAAATTTCCAATTTGAAGTAGGACCAGGCCTGAACATTCAGCGTACAATAAACCTCACCGAAACAAATATGAGTATTTCTGCTACTAAGATTGACTGCGGGTCTAAATTGTCACATAAATACTTCATTCAAAACACTAAGATGTGTCCTTCGTTAATCCGTTCCGGGAATAATACTCATAGAGCGTTATCGAGTGGAGCCGTCAGCGAACGCGACCACACAACTATATCTTGACTGACCGAGTTTAATTTAACACTCAAAACATATTAAGCGTATTATTCGTAAGTTCCATTTAATGTTATATTATTAATGCGGTAGCATTTAATAGTATTAATAGCTATTTTATTGTTATTTGCGAGTTTTTATATTCAGAAATAAAACAGTGTTTTGACGTGACAACGTCTTATAATTCGATGGAGCCGGCTGCACGCACGAAAAAACATGACTCATGCGGCGTTACCTCGCTCTGAGGCGTTCCTATGACGTTGTCACGTTCAACTATCGTCAGTAAACCGACTTTACAGACAACCGATTTTTTTTTCAAAGTTCAATACGAACTTTGCGGTAAAGTAGCGTACCGATCATCTGATATTGGTGCCTATCAACATATTAACACTCATAATACCAGTGGTGTCACAGGTGCGTTGCGTTTTTAAAACCCCCTCCTCGTTATGAAGCGCTGTTAATCGTACTCATTAGCAGAAATACCACGTCCTCAGTTTACCCACTTTTTCATTTAATCCCCATTTATTTATAAGACTGTTCTTAAACTGTATAAAAATCAATCAACTAATTCCAAATTCAAACCGAATTAACACAAGCCACTCCGTAAAAAAAAGAACTATAAAGGAGTAAAAACGACGACGATTCCGGTGGCGATTGTGGTTTAAAAAACAAACTGCTTGAATTGATTAGCATAAACCGACGCCTTGGGACCCCCCACGGGTCGCCTCTCAATTAAGCCACTTGTCTTTTAGCTCGGTGTGGTAACGCCCTTATCGCGATGCAGACACTGACTGTATTTTATGCTGAATTTTATACTAGACGCCTCGGGATTGGTTTTGTTCTTCTTTCGTACTAATGGCTTGATGACATTTTAGATGGATTGTAGGTTTCCGTTTTCCTCACCCAAGCGTAATTTTGCTTTCAATCACTACGTATTTTGGTGGTCAAGGTCGTTTAGGGGCGTTCAAATAAGAACATTTTCTAGAACTATTGCCTTCCTCTGGCGTAGAAGCAAAAGTAAGATAATCATGAAACTTCTAATCCAATGGTGATACGTAAGAATTTTTCTTACATATAAATGTAATAACTTGATTATTATATTTTTTAATAATATTTTATTTTATTTCTACGTTTAAACTTACCTAAGATTTATGATTTCTCGTACGCTATACAGGGTGTCCCAGAAGTCGACGTCAAGCTGGAATCGGGTAACAGGCTAACTCATAATAGTTATCAGAAAAATATACAAAAAAAATCATCTTGCCAAACTCGTCTAGTACATTTTAACACTTTTTCACAACTTAAAGCTAGGCTAAGTATTAATTTTGAATCTTTAGTTGGGCAAAAAGTGTCATTTACCAAGCTAGAGCAGATGACTTTAAATTTTAGCACCCTGTATAACCAAAAATAAGAAAACGCGAACTCCTCCACCCTCTAAATTTAATATCTCTCTCTCTAAACCTGCTTACTATAACAGCTGAATTACTCTTTGTAATTGGTTATCACTTTTCAACTATAGGTAGATAGTATATAAACATCGGAAACCCAATCTAAGCTAAATCTTCATCACGTCATTTCAAGTTTATTTTCATTTCATGTATATATAATATATGTATATATACGTATACAAAACAAAATATTTAGTAAACCCCACTCAAAACCTGCATGACTTTTCGAATAAAAAAAACCGATAATCGTCAAAATCGGTTGCTGCAAATCGGACCTACTAGCCCTCGATTTCGTTTGCGGGGGAGTTTTGGTCAAATCATACCGTATTTTTTTCCGAGATAAAAAGTTGCCTATGTACTATTCCAGACTTTAGTCTTCCTTTATGCCAAATTTCATTCCGATCCGTTCAGCCGTTTTTTAGTGAAAGAGTAACAAACATACATTATATATGTATGTTTTTTCATCATTTCAATTAATTCTATTTATAATATTAGTAATAAATTATTAAATGATTTGTCTCATCAATCCCATGATTATTAGTTTTTTTGTTTGAAATACCCTTATAAAAAGAAGAAGCATTAAAATAAGACAATATATTATCACTGAACGAATTCATTTTAAAAATTATTCCAACGAAATGATAACAACCTTTTTTTAAGTTGATTAAAAATATAATATTGTCAGATTTTATATTTCAGTAACAGAGTGTATGTTTCCTTATGCCTAAGCACAAGTAAAGAGTAGAATCTTTAGGGCAAAACAACCTCCAAGATAGCGGTTTCTTTTCAAGTTAATCCAAGAACCTATATGGCTATCTTTTCTTGAGTCCATCTCTGTCGTGCAATACGTAAGTTTTTATTGTACGTCTCTCAGTTTAAACAACCTAATGATCTTGTTTGAACATTGATAGAATAAATTGTTAGTAATTAACCAATTGTGGCTTCTTCAGATGGTACTAGCGGAAAATAAAAGCATGTTCAATCGCTCCTTAAATGTACACGACAACTGAGGATTCCTGTAATATGAAACTCGTCCGAACTTTTCGGTGGGAAATATTTATACATAGTAATAAAAAGACCAAGAAGGTTATTTCTGGATATTATGTTTGCATAGTTATGTTTTGTATAAGAAAAAAAAAACTAAACGCAAAAAGAAAAGACAATTTCGAATAATCTCGTAAAAGTACAGAAAATCAGCCACTTTTAATTAATAAACGATTTAAAAATGTAGGAGCCCAATAATTTATCACTACATATTATAAAACAAAGTAATTGTTGAAGATATCGAAAAAAACAATGGGCGGGTTGCTAGTGTATTGATAATATACTAGATGTATAAGAAAAAGTATCATCTACCTCTATACTACAATAACATTGACATATGTATGTTTAATGGATTTATCGTATAATGTATCGAAATATGAAAAAGATTCGATCACTTCGGGACTGTGATGACTTTATACCCAGGCAGAAATACAACACCACGCTATTTATCCTAGTTAATCACAGTCTTCTGTAGACATGCTTTCCTAGGCGGACAGCTCAAACTTAATTATAAATCTACTGAGCCTTATTATCAATTATTACCTAGGATACCTACTCCCTAAAAATTGATAGGAATAGGAACACCCATGTCGTCATTTGTATTTTTAAACTAGAATTCCATATTCACGGTTCATATCCTCAAAAGATTCACCTAAGTGTCTCGTATAAATACAGACATTTTAAATACTAACGGAACTCGAAATTCTTAACTCAATTATACCCATACCACGTCGAATTCACCAAAAATCCAACGGAATTCACGTATTTAAAAGTTTACGACGGAAAACCGATTTAGAGAATTTGTACAAAAAGAATTTCAGTATAGCGTCTACATAACAAATGAATTTGCGGAACCTGATTGATAAACAGCACTCGTGCAGGCCTAAAGCTATTCTTTGGAAACATTTTGCACTATGTGCAGGTAGACTGTATACATTATGGTACAAATCCCACTATTAGTAACCATTTGAAAAGTGGAAAGGTTGTTATATCGCCCCGCCTTTAATACACCATAAAATTATGCAAAGAGAAACTGCATAACAGCACCTGTTCTTAATGTATAATGTAGTTAGGCCATTTTAACGAGTTTTTTTTCAGTACTCAGCTGACAAAAGGATGCCTCCCCCGTGAGCTTTGCGATCATAGTCACCAGTAGGTATAAAATACTATGGGAATAGCACTGTTAGCATCGATACATCCGTACATCCTCACAAACTTTCACGAATATTAGTAGGATATTTTTGTTTTATCTTAGAAAGCCTGTCTGGCAATGTGGTGGTCTGGTGGAAGACCAGGATGAAAATATGACTAGTTCTTCATCAAACTTCAGTTTCTATTAAAGTCAGAACAGGCCCGAGACGGGCTATACCTATAACGGGCTATACCGGGCTTGTTGACCAAAATCCTTTACCTGACAAATAAATCGTCAAGAGACTCAAGAGAATCGGTAAATATTTATATGTCAATATCATAAATAGGGCGATCATCTCTGTAACTACTAATCCGATTCTGAAAAGTTCTTCATTAATAGGTAGCTACATGACCGCCGAGTGCTAGAGACTAGGGTAGGCTGTTTTATTCAACCACATAATAAATTGTACAGGTTCAAAGCAAAAACGGGTCGCTTGTTTTCACATTAAACAAAACAGTGTAAACAATTTTACGAAATGGGAAAATTTTTGTGTTCAAGTTACTCCTCTACACAGAATCAGACAAAATTTTCAATGATAATTTATACATAGACATAGGAACCGAGATCTAAGTGTTAAAGCTGCAAGATAAATCTCGTGACGTAATAAAATTTAAAAATAGCGATTTCTTATATCATTTGAATTTATATAACTACTCGTATTTTCCTTTATAACCAAGGGTCTAGTAGCACAGTGGTTTTGGTAAATCATTTAGCGCCGACTGTTGAATATATCTTCATTATACGAGCTAGTATCGGAGACCTTCAAGATTGGGGTCGTACCTATTTACACCGCAGCGTAATATCAATTTATCATAATTCATTTAAATTAAACAACAGTATTAAAATATAAGGAATTTAAATGATAAATATTACAATAGATTACGGTGGCATGGACATCCCATGCAGAGGGATTAGCAAAATGTTGACGAAACAAGAGTAGAGGACGACCAAAGACAAGATAGATGGACTGCGTGGAAGAGAATACGCCTAGAAGAGAAGTAGGCAGTGAAATAATTAATGATAGAATAGAAGAAGAAAACACATTACGCCCATCCCAAATAAATTTGGGGAAAGTTCAAGAAGATGACGATGTTGTAACGCTGTTTTGTACTGTATTGTGAGTGGTTATTGGACTCGTAACATTTTACCATCAGACAGGCTGTGTGCATGTTTGTCGGGTTGTGGTTAGAAGAAACGACAATAGAATGATAGCTAGTGGATGGACATTTATCTAATTTTGAGGAAGAAACATAGGTAAATATCTTTATGTCCAACCATTAGAATGTGTGTCTGTTAGAAGATAAGTAATGCATACAGTATGCATTTGTACCATTTCGTGGGTGCTTATATTTTTATTTATTTATTTCCGAGCACGAGTTAGGTTGTTTTAATCACTAGATGAATATTTATTCAGTCGATAAATCAGGATGCCTTCAAAGCAGATAATTTATTGAAATTTCATCATGTTTTTACGGTGAATAAAAAAACTGGTATAATTTTAATAGATCACCGTCACATTTCTTCTGATTGCTACCGACATGTCTGTGTTAGTTAAGTAATTCTCGCTGCAGGGGGTAACATGTTTACAACGCTTGTCCGCCCATAACATGTTTGATATGTATGATGGAATACTCGGGGACTTCTTATTTCAAAGAGTTGAGTAAGTTATTACCTTTAATGTTTGTTGTAGAAACTTAAATATGGACAGACGAGGGGATGAAATTTTCAGTTTAAAATTATTTGAAAAACAGTATAAACATATCTTTATATGACATACACCAGCGTAAGTCCCGATCCCGTTTGAATATCGGGATAAGAGTAGCCTATGCGTTAATCCAGGTCTCCAGCTATCTACATACCAAGTTTCATCGCAATCGGTTCAGTGGTTTTTGCGTGAAAGAGTAACAAACAGACGGGTCACCTGGTGGTAAATGACTACCGCCGCCCATGGGCACCTGTAACTCAAGAGTCACAAGTGCGTTGCCGCCCTTTAAGGTGGGAATGTGGGAAAGAGGGGGAGAGGGGGGAGGAGCGGAAAGGCGGGAGAGGGGGATTACAGTGTAGGAGAGGGGGGAGATGGGAAGGATGGGAATAGGGGAGAGGGAAGGGTTAGGGCCTCCGGTAACCTCACTCACGCGGCGAAATGCAATGTAATCATTGTTTCACAGCCGGTTTTCTGTGAGGGCGTGGTATCGAGCGGAGTCGAGCCGGCTCTATCCATCCAAACTTTCACATTTATAATATTAGTGGGATAACAAACAAGCGAGTGTAAATATCTACTTTCTTATGTAAAGCTCAATAAGCTAAAGAACAAAAGGGTAAATCATCGTCATCATCATCATCTCATATTTTGGTTGGTGATAGTAATACATAAAGTAACCCAGCTCTATGTTTATAATTTGTAAATTATGTGTTTCATTCTGTTAGCGTCTCGTTTAGTTGTGCCGGAATAAACGTATTTTCTTTCTTTCTTTCTAATAGTAAAGAGTTGCAAGGCAAGCAACTATTAACACTCAGGGTGTCTTTATGCCTTAGTATTTCCTACGAGAAAATCGAGAAATGTTTGAATTCTTAGACAGAGAATTTTGTAGCCCTCGTTGAGTTTTGAGGAAGTTTGTAGTATTCGCATTTTATTTATAGTCAATTATTTAAATAATTTATTCAAAAGAAAGTGTCACAAATGAGAATAATAATAATACTAATAAAAATAATACTCGTATATTGTAGGCACACATTCTTGAAGCCATCAAGGGTTCAACTTTCCACTCTAAAATTAGAAAGGTTGGGTCTTGTGTTGTTCAAATGAACTTCCATCTCCGAAAGTTTAAATTGTGAAATGACCACCATGTCATGGTTTGGTTCCTACGTTGTTTTGCAAATGTCTATAAGCTGTGATGAGTGCTTACGCTCAATTAGGCCATACGTTTTTTTGCCACCTTAGAAGAACCCAAAAAAAAAAACTTTAAAAAATAATTGAAAAGTATCTCTGTACCCAAGATTCGTGCAGCATAAGTCGAGTAAAGCACAGAAAAGTATAATATTCTTTTTTAAATTTCGAAGGGTTTGCAAATCATACTTCGTAGTATGAAGAATCTTTAGTAGAACTTAATCATAGTTATCCATTAGCCACACGCCTAAAGGAGTACTAATGAACGAATCAGTCAGTTCGGTTTAGTAACATTACAGGTCGGTGGCACACGCGACGTACGCCGCAGATAAAGATAGTGCGACACCGGGCGACACCGCGCCGTATTTGCATTAAATGCCACACAGCGAGACCACACAGATATCAGGCAATTTTCACCTCTTTTAACACTTGGGCGTGATTTTTACGCTCGGTCAAAGTATTTAATCTAGAAATAAAGATTATTGAGTTCGAATAAATTCATTTGAGTTTATACAAAACAAAACAATAATAGCAATTTACTATGGTGTATGTTGTAATTCACAGTTTATGTTAAAAATTATAATATATCACTTTTTAATTGTGCTCTCCGGAGACTACAGTATGAGGTTATTAAACAGGGATGACAATAATTTATAAAGGGTTTTCAAAGCGCAACTAACGCTCTTGCTGTTTCAGATGTACATCAGCATCATAAAGAGGTGACTTCCCCTCATATGATACCAAACAAGTTACAGTGATGACGCACAATATCTATCAGGAGGTACGGTTCAGTAGATTTATTCTTTAATCGAGTCTGTTTTCCAGGCAAGGATGCGGTGAAGGAGTCCTCGTAGCCAGGTTCCATTTAAGAAGGAAAGATAAAGAAGTAATGTGCGAATAACGCCTCTGGAGAATGTCTATCAGTCCCAGTAATCACTTAGCTTGCTGGTCATCATCATCATCTACCTACCCTGGTTCCAGTTTTTTTTTGGGATCGTCGCAATAATTTTTATTCTACTAATCATACTGAACAAGGTTTTGGCTAATTATTTTCATGGCCGGTCGCCTGCCTGACGCCAACCCGCCTTGGAAATACTATAATTTTAAGACGGAAAAAAAATAAAAAGCTGTATTGGTATAGGGAAAATAGGTAGAGGAGGAAGCTAGGACAGGGGATACCGCAGGTCTCGGGTGAGGAATCATACTGAGATTGCAGTATCATTCCTCACCCGAGTCGGGGTCGCGTACCCGTATGTACAATATTTCCTGTGGTTGGAGACGCCACTAGGACAAGTAGGTCCAACTCTGACAACTGTCAAACTGGTATATAAAAATGAAATGGAGGCCCAGGAACATGGCCCAGACATTACAGAACCTGATTGGTTAATCATAAAACTCATTTATATATTCATGTCATAAAGCTGCAGAGTTTGTTTGTCTGAACGTGATAATCTCAGGATCTACCAGTGCAAACTGCAAAACTCTTTTCTGTTACGTATCCCCTTTACTGAATAACGTTATACCATGCCCATATTCATAAGAGTACAAATTTAATACACAAATCCTACTTTATTACAGGCTTATAATGTTTAATTAACTTACGTTTTGCTACTTCCATGTAACTACTTGCTTGCTGGAATAAAAATGAGCCTAGACTTATGAACTTCCTAGCTTTTTTAGTACAAAAACTTTTATATAATATAAACACTTATTTCAAATGTATTTATTTTTTTATTTATTTCTCTAAATCTACGTGTACAATATACCAGAGGTTATGTTTTGGGAAACAAAGGTTTAATGGATTACGGCATTAGGAAGGTCAGACATGCAAATGAAAGTTAATCCCGTTTGCGTTGATGTTAATCCCACGGGGTAAATACGCTTATTTTCTTTAAGCAAAACAAAAAGGAATACTCTTAAATCCCTTTGGGACGTAGGAGATTCTGAAGTAACGTCAATTATATATGTATATTTCTGTATTTTTCATTCTACAAAGTACCTACCCATAACGTGTTATTACAGTAAAGGAAAAACTATGTTTAAACGATGGGTGAATATAAAATAGAAGTTTTACGTTTTGTTTTATGTATAAGTAGAAGTATTTTAGTAGTAATTTTTCAGTGGTGCTCTTTTTTCTACATTTTTCTCGCTCTTTGCTTGACAATTATTAAAATCAAATATTGACTAAGTTGACCTTGGACCAATAAAGGGTAAGAAGGTCTGGTGGTGACTTCTCTTTTTTATGGGTTTAACATTTGTATTTGGTCATTTGTCTTCTGCTTAATCCTTCAGACTCCTGATTAATTTACTGTTTTCATGTTTAAAGATAGTTTGCAGTACTCTTAGTCTCAAAGAGTATCGTCTTCTGTGTTTGGTGAGATACATATGTGGTAGGAATCGTGTGGTTGGGATTAGTGGCATCAGAATATTTGAGAAATAACCCTAAAATAGTAAGCTGAAACATATCAAACTAAGTCACAGTTCTAATTAAGCAACAAACAGTAAAGCTCAGTATAAAAAGGAGCTCATTATTTAGGTTGACGTTAAAAAACTTTTCTCTGACATTTGCATTTTCGTGTCGCATGAAACTCCTTGATACGTTTAAAGTAAGTAAGTTTTAAGCACTAAATTTTTTAATGAATTCGCACAAAATTTACATGCCGTGGTGCTCCAATTTTATAATTAATACAGTACGGTCGGAAACAAAGTGGTTCGCTACGATTTATAACACTGTTTTAAATAGAAATATTCGTTTGGTTTTTTCCTTTGGAAATTCCGGTCAACTATTGACTGGCCTGTTGGTCTAGTGGTTAGTGACCCTGACTGCTATGCCAGAGGTCGTGGGTTCGATTCCCACCCAGGACAAATAATTGTGTGATGAGCATGGTCATTTGTTCTGTGTCTGGGTGTAATTTATCTATAATATGTATGTATTTAGAAATATATACCATAGTACGGTTACCATAGTACAGGCTCTGCCTAGTTTGGGATCAGACGGCCGGGTGTGAGATGTGTGGAGTTATTATTTTTATTTGCTATTCCTTTCCAAGTAAAGATTTAAATTTCGGTTTTGGAAAGCGATTTCAGCACATTCGTATATTGAGGTTTTTTATAGGTACTTAAATATACTATCGTATATATCGTAATGAAAGACGAAGGAGTAATAAGATATCAAGAACAGTATTTCGACTACAGTTTATGAATGTACTTAAAAAACATAGGTGAGTATTTTCAAGATAATCGACTACGCGTTCGGAGCCACAAAGTAAAGAATATCAATGGGTCGACACAGATCGATTATATTTGCCGGATATTTGCCATATATCAGTAATTATACTGCTCGAATATCATGTTAAATGAGTAATTTGCGATGGATAAGAACAGTTATAATTGACCGTATTCTATGATTTTATTTTTTAATCGATACATTTACAAGAGGAGCATATTAATTAGGCCGATTAAAAACGTAGTTGTGTTCAGCTCCAAAGGTGAGTAGCCGATTCTTAAAAGTTAAGTCTTAGGTAGTGTTTTTGATAAATTATATATTAATTATTTAGTAGGTACTCATAATACAAATATTATGAGTACCTACTAAAGTAGAAGTCTGTTTGAAGAAGGGGCCAATCCCGAAGCGCAATAAGTAATACTTAGGGATATAAACAGAATAAAGATTGTACTTACTTACGTACGTAATATATTAACTTTAGTTTAATAAGCCCGATACTTTAAAAAGAAAAAAGATACACCCGAACGAAGAACGTCCTCCTTTTTTGAAATCGGTTAATAACAATAATATTCATTACTTTAAACGTCAGTGTTGCTTAATTCCAAGAAAAATAAACAAACACACTACATGAGCCCTTAATTTATGAGGGTTTTTATCGTTTTTAATCAGAAACCATCACCAGGTCCGGACTTGGTGACAATGAGTCCACATTGGTAGCATACCCTTTCAAACTAAACATATTTAAAAATCGGTCCATAGACGACGGAAATATGAGTGAACATACAGTCAAACATGTGCCTCCTCCTTTTTTGAAGTCCGTAAAAAAGTAGAAAATACGTGTTACATAAAATAATTATGCTAAATAGTAGTTTTTATTGGCACTAACTCAAGCATTCCATGCTTAAGTTACTGCCAATAAAAAACTAAATAACATAGTTCTTCAAAGAATGCTTTTAGCTTCCAAACTCAGTATTTTTTTTTTAGTATTCTATGACTGTCATCTACAAATGCGTGAATATTCCATCACGTACATAATCTTAGATATTATAAAATAATGCATGTAAAAAGAGTGTTTATGATGCCGAGTCTGAGAAAGGCAAGGCGCCCGCCGCGCCGTGGACGTTGCACGCCGCATACTGGGGCTGCGGTAGCAACCGGTTGTCTACAGTTGTGGCGGGTTGTGGCGCTTAGATTTGCGGGATGTCAGTGAAGGAATTAAGCACAGACAAAGACTTCAGTCATATGAGAACTTTCATCTATTTATTGAAAGACAAAGACATGTACAGAAAAACTACGGAAGAATAAGTAGTGCTTCTCTTTACTCTGTCGCAATTGATTACCTGAACTGTATAAGGACACCGGCAGTTCATTATTTTTGTTATATTTACTGAACTGATTTTTTTTTTGTTTTAAAAAATGTTATGATTGCAAAAATATTTGATTAATGCTGAATGATTTTATGTTCCCTTTCCTGGTTGCGTGCGACTGATGATTCAGTGTTTGAAGGACATTAAGTATTTATAAATTTTCAAAATATTCCTGTACTACAGTAATAAAACAACGCTAAAATTAAATAAATGATCTAGGAGTTATCTACGAATATTTCTTAAAATTAACAAACCAATAATAAACCAATCAATCTAAAATGTATAAATAATTAAATAGCACTGATTTATGCCATTACAAATTAATTTAAAAAACTTATGAATTTTAATTTTGTAAAGGAAAGAGTTACAGGCAGAGACTTTTGGATTATTTTATATTGAACTAACGTTCTGACTGACTTCGATCGGATTGAACAATCTCACTTCACACTAATATTATAAATGTGAAAGTTTGGATGGATGGATTGATGGATGGATGGATGGATGTATGTAACTCTTTCACGCCAAAAGTACTGAACCGATTGCGATGAAACATTGACAACAAACAAAAAATTGATGATGAACGTATATTATAAATAACTAGCAGCGCCCCGCGGTTTCAGTAAAAAGTAGCCTATGTGTTAATCCAGGTCATCAGCTATCTAAGAACCAAGTTTCATCGCAATCATTTCAGTAGTTTTAGCGTGAAAGAGTAACAAATATCCATACATCCTCACAAACTTTCAAGTTTATAATATTAGTAGGATAATAATAATAATTAATAGGAGTAACTTTTTGCCTAAAAGGAATTTTCTATCCCTCGGCAACAGTAAGTACCTACTTTCTTCTGGATGAAAGATACATTATGTCCTTTTCTGTATCTCTGGCAACGTGTATGCAAAATTTCATGATGATTGGATGAACGGTACGGCAGCGCATAAAATGCGAAAAAACAAACAAACATTTTTTTTTAAGTGAAACTTCTTTAGAATTCTTTGTGATTTGACAATTCGAAGAAACGAAAAACTCACACTATAAAGATTTAGCATGCGAGAGAATGATATACAGTGTTTCCTATAATCTTTGTCTTTGCGCCTGTGTACTACGAAGCCTTCAGAAAATGCGTAATAGTCAACGTCGTGTATCATTCACGTGTGTAATTTTTGTGCATTTGCGTATTAAAATTCGTTGGTTAATTAATTTATTTTAATTATTTAACACATATGTGTTAATTTGACCAATAACTTTTATATAAATGTGTTGATTTTACTATTTATTTCTCATTGTCTTGTTGGTTACTTTTCTGAAGTTTCACTTCTGCCGTGTGTGAATTGCACACACACACTTTTTTTTTATATATTGGATATCTCGTCTGGCATAACACACCTTATAAATAGTGAAAGATTTTTTCAAAATAGACCAGTGATTCCAGAGATTCGTTTGACATACCATCTCACAAAATTGCTATCCTTGTTGTATAATATTAGTATATACGCATACACAAGGGCGGTTCCATACACCGCACACGTAGATGCTCACCATAGAATTTCTTATTTTACTACCTACTGACTGACTGTAGAGGTGTATAAACAAATAAAAAAATCTGTAAGTACTTATTTGTAAACCTATGAACTATTATTTGCTTTGTCTACTCTTCACAGTCAATACTTTAAAGTCCTATCTAAGAAGCAATGATACCATAAGAACAGTTGAAATTAACTCTGCCTATCGGTTCGTTCCCTAAATGTTAATTCCGATCTCGTCACTGCCCTATCACGCATCAACGTGTCAGAACGCCTCAGTGCATTAAGAACCCCTTATACTACAAGCATCCGTGCGGTACACTCAGGCAGGACACTGTTATATGCATACACATTATTTTCTAAAGATATTATATTTCTAAGATAGGTACTAAACACAATCCGCTACAGTAGTTTTTAATCTTCCGTGACTGACAGGATCATGGTCAGTTCACCAGTGGTCATGCCACTGGTGAACTGACCATGATCCGTGACTACAATGGGTGCAATTCGGTTACCAAAAGGTCGGAAACTTCGGGTACCAAAAGTGTTTCGTACATTATAAAAATTCATTATCATAGCAACAATAGGTACGACATTAATTTCAAGTCAAATTTTAGGGCAGATTCTTATTAAACAGATCTCTATTAAAAGTGTTTATACTTTTTCTATTATAAATCGTTTTCTTTTTATAACTAGCTTCATTCATGGGTTATATTAAGCGCATCGCATAAATCGTAAGTTCAAAACACACTATGTTTTTCTTAAACTTACCTGCATGCCGTGGAGACTTACCCCTTTGGAAATATATATACATATGTATCACTCCTAGATATATTTGCAAAACTCTGTTCTGCTACTTAGAATTCCCTAACATAAAAAGCCGAATAATTTCTACCCGTCCTGAAACTCGAAACAAAAATTTTACCACGCGACCAATGAAGCAGTCGATAATTTGTAAATTATTCGACTTTAATTACTAAATGATAATATAACAATGCCGTCATACCACCATGATTGGTTAGCAATTATAATTAATAATGAAGGACCAATCAGACAGAGGCATCAAGACTTTGAAAAGTACTTGGCTTAAATTACTGAATTATATTAACAGTTTTGTCATACAAGAAACATAACTGACATTTTTAATCAATGTTATTAACAAGGGCTCAAGAAATCGAGAGGGCAGTCGCCTCAAGACTTCAAAAGGACATCCATACATACCCTCACGCCTGTATACCCGAAGGGATAGGCAGAGGCGTATTAACCACCCACATTTTGCCAACTATAATTTGGTCCTACTGACTTAATAGGGGGCAAGCCTATTGCCGTCAAACGGGAATTATAAATGGGAAAATTGGGGGTATATTGAAAGGGAAAATTGGGGGTATATTGAAAGGGGAAATTGGGGGTATATTGAAAGGGAAAAGTAGAAAGGGAAGGGAAGGATATGTGGAATGTTGATTCGGCGATCATTGTTCCAATTGTCATATCTGATCATGGATTAATAGTCAAGAACCTCGATCAACACCTTAAGAGGCTCGCGTTAGATGGCTGGATCAAGGGACTGATACAGAAGGCTATTCCCCCTCGACACGGCCCGTATAGTGAGGAGGTCCCTGTCTTTGGAGCTCTAACTACCGGTATTTTGGTCTCTGTACCCGATGGTCTACTATATTTTATATTTTTAAATATATATTTTTCTATGTACATATTTAAAAATGTTATTTACATGGTAAAAGATGAATAAAGAGAATAGTCATAATAATAACTTAACATATCGCAAACACGGCCGTCTGATCCCAAACTAAGCAGAGCCTGTATGATGGTACTGATAAACATACTTATATATTTCTAAATATATAAACATTATAAATAAATTAAACCCAGACACAGAATAACTGATCATGCTCATCACACAATAATTTGACCTGGGTGGGAATCGAACCCACTACCTCTGGCTCAGCAGTCAGGGTCACTAACCACTAGACCAATAGGCTAACTATAATTTATTCCTACTACACTTGATGCCCCAATTTTTGAGCAAGCTTATAATTGAAATATTTAAAATGACAGTGCGACCCTTAGAAGTAGTGAAAATGCAAGAAACGCGCCTAGTTGCACTATAACAGTATTGTCATAGAAGGAACATAACCGACATTGTTAGTAATTATATTTAACAAGGACGCGTAATATTGTTGTAACATTTTAGGTTTTTTATTGCCTCCACAAATACGTAATTAAGCAAAATAAAATTTTAGAATATGTAATTGGTCATTGGCTGCAGGAGCTCCAAATTGAGTGATTAAAGTCAATATTCCTATTGCGATATTTGCTTTCATTAACGTTAATTTAGAGAAATAAAAATTGGTTTGTTCTAAAATAGTGATTTGGAGTTTCAGTCATTATAAAACATAATATGAAATCAGAATAGTTATATGATTTTAGGGTCAGCAACAGCAGGAAAAAAAGGGTTCTGGGGACTAAATAAACACACGAACAGATGAACATACCTATATATACATTTATAAATATTATGCATAATACTCAAACATACATGTTCATTGTTCATATGCAGTATTTCTACTGAGTGGGAATCGAACCCATGACCCACCGACACAACGCCGCGCAACACAGGTCGTCTAATGATGGCCATAATTATTGGGTTTGTAACATGTTATCTTCTTCTTCTTTTCATATGAATAAAATCAAAGGGCTTTTGATTATGAATTTGACAGATTATATTATTAATCGGATAGTATGTATCTACCTAAGGTACATATTGTCTAAAAACGGTCTGATAACAGTAAGCTGTTATAAGACCTTTTTTAGACAACTTGAACGTTTTTAGACAACTTTAGCGTTTTTAGGAATTTTAATTCTAATCTGTTAATTCTCTGTCGAAATCAACTCAATGTTGTGAATATTCTTTTGTTGGAAAATGTTCTTAATCCGGAGTTGGTTAAGAGTGTATTTTTCTTAATTGTTTGATCATAGACAGTACAACATATGATCCAACAGACTCGTCACTTACGAAAACAGTTATCAACTATCACGGTAGTCGCCTTCCAGGTATTCAAATCACTTAACAAGCAAGCATTATATAGGCATTATCAAAGAATAAATTGCTACTTTTACAATGTTAATGCCAATTATGAATAAATTAGATTGCGTAATAGCACTTTACACTTGAAAGGACAGGCTCAATGCAGCTGTTAAATTATAATATTACTTAATAACTGTAAGAAAAAATATTTTATCTCAGCAGCGTTGAAATGCCTACAGCTACTTGTGGCAATTTCGTCGCTAACAACACTTCATACGCACTTAACACTGTGTTTTTGACGCTTTTCGCAATTTGACAATCACCCTTGTCAGTTCACTCCCACTGAATACTCCAGGGCTTGCGCCTGGAGCCAATATTCACTATGCAAAACCCTGCAGTAATAAAACTGATCTTTTCGAACATACACTACTAAGAAGGAATTTTGTCAACTGCAAAATTATGTTTGTCGAAGTCATTCTTTGCTTTCGTCAAATTTCGGGTAAGAAGGCTTAATTCCAATGAACGTGGCATCATTTAAGGTGTTTTACCTCACATTTGGTACTAATTGCGGAGAATTACAGGGCGTTGTGCGTTGAAAGTGAGAAGATTGGGTGTTACGAGTGCAAGAAGCTTATTATGAGCTCGTTATATCAGATTCAAGTGTGAAGAACGCGTGAATCAAGGGCTATATTTGATTGTTGCAGCACGAATTCTTTGTTTTTACGCAACTAAGTACGAGAATATTAAGTAAGTGGCAGGCCTGTTAGTGATCCTGACTGCTGAGTACAATTATTTGTTCTGTGTCAGTGTGTAATTTTGCTCTAATATGTCTGTGTTTAACAATATTTAAGTATGTATATCAGCAGTCTGGTTACCATAGTACAGGCTCTGTCTAGATTGAGATCAGACGGCCGTGTGTGCGGTGTTTGAAGTTATTATTTCCTAGCAGCGCCCCGCGGTTTCACCCGCGTTAGTGCTATCCCTTGAGAATATTGGGATAAAAAAGCCTATATATTATTCCAGGTCTCCAGCTATCTACATACCAAGTTTCATCTCAATCGGTTCAGTAGTTTTGACGTGAAAGAGTAACAAACATCCATACATCCATACATCTTCACAAAATTTCACGTTTATAATATTAGTAGGATTTCTTTCAGACAAATATTACTTTGAACTAAGTAAGTACAATGTCACTTGCATGAAGTCTTTCTGCGGTTTATTGGTAGGTAGGTACTTGTCCGCGGAAGCGACGGGATATCACGTCTTGCGCCCAAAAGCTGGTAAATCTTAATTACATTATAGGCACTCGCACGTTGTTAAACCTATCGTAGAGCGTAGCTCTTCTTACCAGACCAGACTTTTTTACCAGCGGAAATACAACAGTACCTACACTAGCAGTTTTCGTAGCAACATGCTCTTTTGATGGGCCCTGAGCGGCAACCTCATTTCGAGCAGAAGATATAGTTTGTTTGTATGGTTGGTAATCTCAGGAATTACTAGTTCGATTTGAAAAATTCTTTTAATGTTGGATAGCCCATTTATTGAGGGAGGCTATAGGCTATATAACATTTTACACTTACTTACTATGCTACAACCAATAGGAGCGGAGCACCAATGAATAATGTTGCAAAAGAGGGGAAAATTTACAAACGCGGACGAAGTTGCGCGGGTAAGCTAAAAGCTCGTCTCTGTATAAAATATAATTATATTTGAAATCCAGTCTTGAAATAAAATACACGATGTTTATTAAAGATATTAATTTCTTTTTAGGTTTAGGTCTTAGGTCTTTTAGGTTTAGGCTAATAACATTGAAGTTTTTTGACAAACATAGGGAGCCAAGCATTGCAAAAGTAACAATTAAAATGTTTAGATGCAGAACATCCCGCGTAAGCGCGAAAATGCAGTACCAAACGTGAATTTTGACAAAAAAATAATTATCAACAAAAATAAATAAAAGCGAAAATAACAATATACCTATTTACTTTTCATCACAGTAAAGAAACAGGCTGGGAACTGGAGGCCAAAGTCTAATTTTAATTAGGAATCAATATACCTTAAGTGACAGAGCTAGATTGTGTGCCAAAGCTATGGTGCCCGGGTGCCATCAGACGAGTGCAATACTTCTTTGCTACCTCATTGAAATAAAATAAATAAGCAAGCAAACCTGCCAAAGAAAGCTTTTGCTACCAACCGGTGAAAAATGCTATTAATTGAAGGTAAGTATTCAATAAAATTACATTGTAAAACTGTCGTATCGTAAACGTCTGTAAATAAGCATTAAAAATATCGATTATTTTAATATGAAAGCCTTCACTCAGATAAGTGTAATTATGTACGTCCTATTCGATGGGAACATCGTTGATTATCAAGGCATGCAAATCTAAATTTGCGAATATCCACTTCGAATTAAACACCGGCTAGATCAAAGTAAGCGCGGGCGTTTGATGTTAAGTCTAAGTTATGAGCTTTGAGATAAAGTGAAATTTAGAATGTAAGCAGTTGGCGGCGTAATGGTTAAGGCTTAGGATTTGTAATTGTTATTTTTAAAGTTGCAGGTTTAAACAAAAACGGTGACGTGAAAATATCTTACTGTAGTTTTTAGCTTAAAAAGAGAAACAAATAAGGAAATATTAAAACTGATAAGTATAAAATGATAAAATAAACTATACTATAGCTATAGGTACAACCAACAATATTACACTATTACAAGCAAATTTACTTAGTCATTAAACCAATTTAGAATATAGGTTTTTTTAGATTCAAATTAATCGTGTCAAATTAGAATTTTTGTTCCATCGCTGCATCGGTAGAAAAGTCATTAAGCGCAATTCTGGTTTACAGTTCACTGCTCAGACTTATGGCTTATGACAAGAGCATAAAATATGCATTGCAGTCTCTTCTGTCTCTTGACAGAATCTGCATATTTGGTTCTCACCCAATTTTAGGTTTAACATATGTTTGTTCAGTTTGCAGTGTCCGTTGAGGACTCTTGTTACTGCACAGGTTTTGTATCTTTTGAGCTCCAGAAGTTCTTTGGATACTTTATTATCATAGCCCTTTAATATGGCTTTCGAGTGTCTTAGACCAGTCGTGGTTTTCCATCTCTAATAGCCAATGATGTATATTTGGCGTTTATGATAGAATACGCTCATTGTTTGCTGATGCCGCAGAATGGTTCTGGGCCATGCTGTCGGTTGTCTGCACCGGCTCTGGTGAGTTCGTCGGCTTTTTCGTTGCCATCGATACCTGAGTGGCCTGGTACCCATCCTAATGTAATTTTGTTTGATTGCCCTAGTGTGTTCAAGTTTTTCTTGCAATTTTGTATTATGTCTCAAAATTGTCTAGTGCCAATAGCGCCGCTTGGCTGTCTGAGTTGATATAGATGTGTTGATTTTTGACTTTCCTTTCAAGGTTGATCTCCACACACAAAGTCATAGTTACTCATAAACATAAATAAATACAACTTAATCTTTCGTAAAGTTGTCAACACAAAAGAACAAATACTAGAATGATAAAATTTCACATTAAGTGCACTTTACTGATTAACATAAACAAATAAGAAACGTTTCCGCTGCCGCTCCTGCTTTTGCCATACACCGCACACTAGATAAACATTAAAAGCGCGACTTACGCTTTTAAAAGTGTATAACAATCGTCTTTAACAGACATTATTCACAATCCCACGTTGTGTGACACCGTGACGGCTTAAACATACATACATAACACTTTTTCCATGACGTTGGTTCTATTTTATTTAAGCAGTTATGATAGGCAATTATCCCGAAATCTTGGCTCAAAATTACCGTGGCTGTTTTTTCAGGTGACAACAGATGTCTTAACATTGATGAACATCATCAGGATCCTAACTAATCAATATAAATAAATAAAATTGAAGTGTCTGTTCGTAATGTTAAAATAATAGTTTTTTAAGCTCATACTTTACATTATTTCGCACGATACCTGTCTGTCTGTCGGTCTGTTTTGTCCAGGCTAATCTCCGGAACGAGTAGACCAATTTCCACGGGACTACCACTGGCAGATAGCTGGTGTTATACGAAGTAACTTAGGTTACTTTTATTCTGGAAAAATAATTAGGGTTCCTCTCAAAATATATAATAATGTGGCGACTTCCACATACAGTAAAAACATACTCCAACATCATCTGGCGAAGACGAGCTGAACTACGAAGTAACTACTAATCCTGCATCGCGCTATGAGAGTCCCATTAGTTTATATACAACTTCCCAACGTCAACCGTTGGGCCGCGGCCCGCTAGGCATGATCACCTCGCCTGGTCGGAGGATCCTCCCTTTGTGTTGGAGGGACATGACACCCGTTCCTCCGCAATAATATTACTTAATAGTCTTACTAATATTATAAAGGCAAAAGTTTGTGAGGAGGGATGTTTGTTACTCTTTCACGCGAAAACGGTAGAACAGATCTCTGCGGAATTTGGCACATAGATAGATTATACTCTGGAATAGCACATAGGCTATTTTTTATTGCGGAAAGATTTACGATTCACATGGGATAGATTTCACCAGAATGTCCACGCGAACGAAGTCTCGGGCAACAGCGTGCTTTATTATTATACTAATAATTACGGATGTAAGTTTGCTTATTTATTACTCCTTAACGCTCTAACTACTCAATAGATCATCAAGATATTTTGGAGGTATACGTCATAACGCTGGCGTTATGACGTACCTCGACAGACGTCCTTTTTGTACCACTGACATCATATGACTGCCGTCAGACCTCTACAACCCAAATACTAGACGATATCGAAGTTCTGTAGTTAGGCCAGGTTGTCGGACTTCATAGGGCTCCAACTACACGTGACGAATGCCACAGATATTCGTAGATATGGCAACCGGGAACGACGGCTTACCGTGCTCTCCTAGGCACAGAGGGGTCTCAACGTTTTAAGAATAGTCACCCATCCTAAGACAGACCTGGCGAGCATTACTTAACCTTGTAATGTGCTAACTTGGTTACCAGTTAGCCACGAGCCCCTTAAATCGTTACAATCTACCTCTAAAAATAATGTTGTAATCATCTTTTCGAAACAATATGTGATTCTGATAAGAAACTTGTTTAATAGAAACTGCCAAAATTTGCCTTTCACGAGTATTTAGGAAAAGACGATTAATAAATTTCTGTTAGTTTTTAGTTAAATGATTAAATATGATGAAGTCTAAAAAATTGTAGGTTACAGAAACGTGGGAAACCAATTAATAGCATTGGTGTTACGTTAGAGACTGCAGTTTAATATAAATAACTTAATGGAGATGAATGTAATTTGTAATCTCTTTGGACCAAAGAAAAATCGGATCTATCTTAATTTAAGTCAGTCTAGTCTAAGGGTTTACATAGTTTTCTTTTGTGGTATAGGGGCAAACGAGCAGACGTGTCACCTGATGGTAAATATGACTACCGGCGCCCATGAGCACCTACAACACAAAAGTCACAAGTGCGTTGCGGCCTTTAAGGTGGGAGTAGGGGAAGGGGTGAGGAAGAGAGAGAGGAAGAGGGAAGGGTTAGAGCCTCCGGGAACCTCACTCACTCGGCGAAAACCAATACAAGCATTGCTTCACTGTCAGTTTTCTGTGAGGCCGTGTCTCCAATCGAGCCGGCCCATAGGTACCGAAGCATTGCTCTCCCACTGCGGTGGTAATGGTGTGGTGACTTCCACATACAGCAAAAACATACTCCAAGATCATTTAGCGAAGACGAACTGAACTACGAAGTAACTAATGATCCTGCATTCGTCTATGAGAGTTCTCGCAACTCAACCGTTTAGCCGCGGTCCGCCAGGTATTATCACCTCGCCTGGTCGGAGGATCCTTCCTTTGTGTTGGAGGGACACAACACTTGTTCCTCCGCAATGGTATCTAGCGATCGCCCAATGGCACAATTTCGACCAAAATTCATTTTTGGTTTATTTCATTAGCCAGTAGCCAGTATAACTTGAACTGACATATTGACTTTCCGTACATTGCAATGTATAGGTATACTGGACGCATGTAACTTTATGTAGCCCGTTTCGCGTATTTGTTTACACATACGTACCTATTATTTTAAAAAAATCAATAAATATATAAAGTTGAAGTATTTCAAAATTATTTTTTTTTTCTTAAAAATGCTTACAAATAGTTCTCTTCGCTTATTAATATATGCTCTCATCTCTCTATAGAAGCTATTACATTGCCAGGCAAAGGTATCCCAAAGATTAGGCCTATAATCCACATTGCCTACTGCAAGTAACTTGTCAAACCTTCAAGAAATTACGAAGTAATTACTAAGTTGTCTATCTTTTGCCTCCCTTTGCCATTCAAACTAATTATTATCATTAATTTAATATCTGATTAAATCATTATGCCATATCTATCTATAATAACGTACTTTCAAATGGTAAAAAACCTTTTTCAAATAAGTATAGCGGTACCGGAGATTGTACTCTATACACAAACAAACACGCAAAATTAGCACTCTTTATAATACATATTGTTAGGTCTATATATCATATACATATTTACACATGTCGTGGATACATGTGTATATGCACATAAACTGAAAAGTCAAAGATGTTGGATCGGAAATTAAAATATAACCGTCGCGCGTCGATGGCAGATTTCAATTTTCACTACTTATCACTCTTTTGGATAACAATAAATATTTATTTCTTTTAACTGTCTTTGTTCGCACAGGTGTTAAAAGCAACCACGTCTTGGCAATTCACATGCACTAAATGTATGCATACGCATACTGCAGATACTGCTTTCCTATAATTTAATGTTATATGGCATAAGACCCCCCCGATAAACGGCCTATCTAAATCAAAAATATTAATAGTTCAAATCGTACGTGTAAAATCTACCAACGTGCGGTAATCATCATCGTTATAACACTGTTAAGGTGCAGCAAAGTTTTGCTTGAATTCGAAGCGCCTGGCTTACCTCATATTGATTAAGGGTTGCCAGAGATAGATTCAGAGAGAAGAGCAGTAGCAGTGATTAGACAGCACTACGCCAGAATTGCAGTCCAGTAACCACGGTCTTCTGTAATTCGTAGGTTCCGATACAGTGCAATTTGAACATAAATAGGCGGAGCGCTTCTTGAAATTTTACATAGAAGTGCAGCTATCCTTGTCTCAGTTACGAAGGCTAATCAATGTTTTTTTTAACTATTTTTTTTAAGTAAAACGTTAATGTTTGAAAGAGATAGTTAAGACCAAAATTACCCCAACCGTGTAGTACCTAAGGACGCATATCGGTACTAATTTGCTAATGATAATGGACATCTTCACTCGAGTTGACGTTCTGCGAAGTTTGCTATTTCTTACTTGTAATAAGTGTAGGTACTTTCAATCAATCGACGACTTGCAATGATATCATTATTGGTTAACGGGCAACTAGGTTATTATCCTACTTAAAAAAAGGGGAGTACCTATTTATAATAATAATAATCTCTTTATATCCAAAGATATGGTTGAGTAGCTACAACACATTCTGCCACTAGTGGTGTGCAAATATTAAGTCTGTTTACTCAAAAGATATTTATTCACATGCAGTATGTTCACACAATAAAAAAATGTCGAATGGAACAATTTATATGTCAATATTACAATAACTCTTAATTCTAATTCATTTAAAATGCAATTGTATTACACTAGCAACCCGCCCCGGCTTCGCACGGGTAGCAAAGACATCTTAAACAATCATCATCATATTTCAACCAATTTACACAAAATCTTAACAAATTATATACCTAAACCTTCCTCATAAATCGCCATATCTATTGGTGATAACCGCATGAAAATCCGTTCAATCGTTTTTGAGTTTATTGCGAACAGACAGGAGCGGCGGGGGATTTTAATTTATAATACGTAGTTTTATAATATAAGGTGTACCTTACTACGTCACGGAATTGTCATAAAACTGATATATTTTTCTAAACTGTGTACAATATAATTGGAGTTTTTATGGTATTTAGTTGCTGTGGCTATGTATTTTTTTGTCATATACCTTTTGAAATCATAAAGGGGTAGCCAAATAAATATATAAACCTTAACTCGAGAATATATTCATAATAAAAACAATAAGAAAAATAAAATGATAAATAAATAACACAAAAATTAAAATATTCCTTGCTCACCATAAGACCTACAGTTTAGAACAGGCAACTGACAATTTAAAATATTTTATTATTATTATTATTGGATTAATTAAAATAAATGATTTTGAAACCATTTGATTGCCTAAGCTTGGGATCACGTGGGTGTACTGAATGGAATGTAGCTACAATCACTCGGTCGCAAGCTTCATAATTTTGTCTATGTTACATACCCGTTTATCTTTTTACCCGACTGCGCCAGAAGGATGGTAAATATCTATAATATATAAATAATCGCTAGTCTTTCATGATGAAACGTATTGTAAATATTTGATGCCTCCGACTGCGTTTGTGAACACTGTCACCCATGGTCATTCAAATTCAAAAATTTTTTTTTTTTTTAAACATTGTTTTTATTTGCCAGTTCATTTACACACTACCCCAAGATGCTAGACATCTACCTATTAATAAATTTAAGAGACAACTGTTTAGATGGCTTGTTGACAGATGTTTCTACTCTGTTAATGAATATTTAAATTACAAATACAAATAAAATGTTTGGTCTGTTTATTAGCACTAATATAATAATTAGTAATGTAAGTTACCTATTTGTACGCCATGAATTGAAGATGGCAAATGTGTTGGATGTATTTTTGTAGTATATTTACCAACTTTGTATTACCACATTTTAGCAAATAAACGAATTTAATTTAATTTTATTAAGTGAGTTTGAAAATTTTAAGTTTACAATTTTTCACGCAAGCGGGTCTTTTGTTTTAATATTTCAGTAATATGTTTAGTTCATCCCTAAGTTAATAAACAATATTTAAATTTTTCGGATTCTTTCATTTATTTTCTTTCATTTAAAACAACGTGTCATGTGTGTTGTTTTTAAATTTTGGGTATTACATAGTTTATAACCATATAAAGATGTAAAGAGTGCAAATTTATTTCTGAGTTTGTCTGTTTGCAGCAGATAAGTAGGTATTCAAAAATGCCTTCGACATTTGAAAGGTACATTTCAAAGAGACAAGAGGTAGATAATTTTGAAACTATAGTTAAATCAAGGCGTTTATTATAAAAATAACATCGTTGATCTGAACAAAAAAAAAATAATAACATGCCTGAAAACTGAACGCTGATACCAGGACATCAACAACAACAACAGATATATTATCTCCATAAAAGTATTTCTATTAGGTATGATGTTTGTTAGTTATTTCCATCTCAGTAACATTATCTCCAAAAGATAATAAGGCCTCTAATTGTGCTTTAATGCTTTTTAGTATTGCAGCATCTATTTATCCATAGTATGTATGTATTTAGATAGATATATATATATATATATATATATATATATATATATATATAAGTATATTTATCAGCACTCTGGTAACCATAATACAAACTCTGCCAAGTTTGGGATCAGACGGCCGTGTATGAGGAGTTTCAAGTTAAAAAAAAATATTTAACCACAATAAACCAAGTTACGTATTTATCTATCTATGTATGAATGAAGAGCAGTATAATATTGGAAATGTACCTATTCAATATCTTATCCGATACTAAACTGAGATGAATATAAATGGCGCGCGTTGATGTCTTTTCTTGATAACATAAGATGAAATATGATCAGAATCACAGCATCTTATAATGTGATATTCTCGTGTAATTAAAAAAAAAACTAAATTCGTCATATTTTAGGTACTATATAATTATTCATAAGCCTATGCCTACGAATACAATTGCTTTATACTTACATATTAATAAAATCAACTAGCATAACATATGATAATAGATAATTATTTTTAAACTTATGTTATTTATCTGCCGTGACCACGGTGAACATAATTTGATTAAAACTTCCAGTAAACAAAAGGTATTTACGAGTAAACTTTATGAGACTTAGGTCTAATTATACAAGAAGAAAAAGCGGTAATAACGAACTACCGATTTATGAAATTAATAATTTAAAAGCAATATTAAAATTAGCTCACCTCACTACTTTAAAACGAACAGCTTCAGTTCTTCACTCGAAGATAAAAGTCCATTATTCAAACTATATTTTACACTCTAAATTAACTTTATTAAAAGTCCAAATTAAAATACTTTTCTTAACTTTTACATACAACAATAAAAAAAAACTAATTCAAAATTAGAAATCGATACAATCACTCAAATTAAAAAGTCAAAAAAACACTTGAAAAAAGAATCGCTTTCCGAATTCAAAAAGCGTGCGTTCCGTTCCGAGCTTTGCGCGTAAGCTCAGCGCGATGCGTGGAGTGCTTGTAACGGACGGACCGTGTCCGTGGCCCCGCCTACCGCGGAACGGAACGGTGGGGATACACCTCTTAGCGTCTTCACACTTCCCTCATACCTACTAGAGCGACCACTCGCAACGACCTTCCCCGCCCCTGTTTCTACAAACAAACGCAGACGTTGAAGACGCAACTGTTAGATTTACAGAGGTCTATTGCATTGGGCAGCTTTTATAACGGAATAATAAGATAGTACAAGTGATTTTATATCTTATTACATAGGAAATAAAGGTGTTTTGTGTGATGCTTCGGGGTGGTTGGTGAATGTCTGGTATTCTGCGGGGCGGAGAGCTAAAGACTGTTAAATAGATAATGTTGCATATACATGCGTACTGTGGAGATGTTCGTGGAGTGTGAATGGTTAAGAGTGTGCTAATTTGGGGGGAGGGGATGCTTTTAGTAGTATTCCTATTGATATTTGAGGATATAAATTTGGCTCTTTTAGAATATAAAGCATAGGATTGGCTTTGTTACAATATAGGATTAGTAGAGACAGTGTAATTTCTTTCAATTATTTAGATCCTTAAGAAAAAGAGCAGATGAGAACACACAGCTAATTTTTCTTCGAATTAGAAGGAGAGTTCCCCAGTCGGGCAAATGGTTACGATATAGAAAACTGTGAAATAGCACTAGGAGATTTCGTGTTATTTTCTGCAGTTGCTTCCACGCCTTTTTTAATTTTTTGGGTGTTGCAACACTATCTAGGCAGTCGGCCAGGGCTTTGGGTGTTGCCAACATCCAAACAAATATTACGCTTAAGACATGCCTATGTCTTAAGCGTTGACACCTTCCATTCCCTGCCCTTATCCTTATGACATTACTAACTAAATGATACAACAGTATCAAGCTAGTAGCGCCTTCTGGGTCTTCTGAAGTGTGGGAAGTTCTCCTCCAATCGAAAGGACTTTCTGTTATTATGACCATAATTGTAATTAATGGCAATCAAAAAATCATAGTTCACTTATTTATTTTTTTATAAAATCGGAAAATTAAACCTTTTAAATTAATTAATAACTTCATTTTGAATTTTATCGACTAGACAAACACTGAGATAATATTAACCCAGGTGCAAAGTGTTAAAAATATCGAAAATGTGCTGGTGGAAGAAGAACCTCACTGCTGGAGAGCGTGCACCACTGAGCTAGTCAGCCTTTTACTACGGCCGGTGCAACCTGGTCGAAACGTCAGGCAATTCAGATGTATTTAATACGTATTTCGTGATCGAGTTAATTCCCGTACAAACCTATGTCATGGAACGCGAAAAATTAAAAAATATTATTCATTTTTGTTAGTATTTGTACCTATACCTTTTAATATACGTGCGCGGTGTGAGGTCTCATTAAGAAATATTGAGTGTTGCACATATTTGCGGGCTTAGCCACGTCACGCCTGTCTGCTATGTTGATATGGTCTAAGTTATGGGCGGAAGACAGTGTTTAGCCGAAATGTTAATATTTTGTTTATACCTGCCGTTCATTTGAGTTACATCAATATAATATCGTCAATCTTAACATATCTGGCACAAGGCTTTGCATTGCTCCTCCCCAGAAATGGTGTCACCGGACTGATTTAATTTAGGCTTTGAAATTGAAATAAGTGTTTGTTTTGGTGATAACTATGACTTGTTAGTGAGTAACTCCACCTTGTTCTCCCTACAGAAGATCAACCTTGTATTCTTCTTCCTCAAGAAGAGTGTGTCTTTTGCGATTCTTAGGCCTATTCAGGAACAGCACGTAAAATTTGGTGTTTACTTTATAACCACCCGGTAATATTAATCATCTGTATCAATAAGCTTGTTATTAATCATCATTGCATCCACAACATTTATTGTCGCGATTGACTTCTCGAACTTCTACAAAATCGACTGGGGTATCAAGAAATACTGCTCGACGAGCTACTGTAGGTACACTGTGAAGAATGTCACCGTGTCTCGTCACTCGTGTCATAGGCAGTCAGTACTAATCAAGTCATTATTATTTTTTTAATAAACTGTTTCGTTTGCAAATCTGTGAATTTGGCGACGCCGGACACCACACAATCTAAGCATGTATGTGATAGTAGATTTCGCTGCCATCTACGCCTTATACCGCATCTGACAGGACACGGTGACATTCGTCACGGTGTACAACCATGCGCTGTGCTGCAAAGTGTCTCGTCACGCAGCATTTCTCGCCACTCACGCAGTCAGACATGCTCCATGCACGCTGCGATAAGTTGTCTGCCCTATTATTTGCATTTGGTATTGTCGTTTAGCGAAGATTTCCTAAAATGAAGGGTGTTTTCAGATTACCTAATAATTTTTTGATCTTTTAGAAAACCAATCTGTTAATATACTGTGTCTGTCTATTTAATTTTTAATGTGTTTGTGTTGTCGCCACATTAAAAACTCTTATTTATTTTATTAAAAATAGGGACAAATTATAATAGATGATAACACATTTCACTTTAATAAAAATAAGTTAATAGATATTATTTTTAATGGTTATACCGGTAACGCAATACTATTGGTCGATGGATAAATATTAACAAATTGTGGGATTATAAAAGGGTAGGAATATGTTTAGGACGATGGACTTGATTGCAAACAGAGGTACGAACAACTTGGCAGTTGCTGTTAGTTAGTGATTTTCGTAGTTTATATCAATGGTTTTGAGACTGTTTCTAACATTTGTTTGTTATGCTTGCACGCCTTATCTCCTCAAATGATCATCATGAAATTTTGCATACCTAGGTAGGTACCTACATATTGTCAAGGGATACAAAAAACGTCATAGCGTACTTTTCATGAAGAAAAAAAGCACTGTTCCTAAGGAATGCCTGAATTAATAGAGAAAATCAAGATCAAGATCAAAATCAATCAAAATAAGAACACTAAAAATTTAATTAAACAATAAACTAAATGAAACAGAAGACGATAAATAGTATATAAAGCAAAGGAGCAGCTTCTAATTATAAAACTAAGAACTTTTGTAATTTAAAAGTGACAACACTATCAACAACTACTCTGTTGACTTTCACGACTTAGACCATGTTATGTCTGTAATTAGTCATGTAATATTGTGATTAAAACTTGATTACGATTAATAAAGTTTTTAGATACGGTACTATTACTGTTTCACCTAAATGAAAAAGGATCTATTTGGTTTATTAAAAAGCGACTGTAATCATTATATAATTATAGTTCATTTGTGAGTGTCAAGATCTTATCAAAATATTTCACAGGAACGCTATGATCTGCCATATTGATGGCGTACAAATAGATAAAACTTATTTATTAAAATTATGTTAAATTAAAAACGAGAAAGCTTAAGTAACAATATAAGAAATTACACTCAGTTACAATTTAAACTATACTCTATAATATACAAACATGTATGCTATTATTATTATTATAAGTATAATTAATAGTGCTTAATCAAACTAATTTTTAATTTGTCAAATTATTTTTTGACATTGGAAATATAAATTTAGAGCATTATTATTAGATAGATATATATTATTAGAAAGCCGTATAGGTAGTACACAATTATAATCAGATTGTTAGATTAATTTCAGATTAAAGAAAGAAAGAAAGAAACATTTTTTATTTGTATGTTCTACAGTTATCACAATAAACATGTCTTAACACTAGGATGGTACCGAAGATTACATAAAGTACCTGCGTCAGCTATATAGTGTCACAGATCGCTCTGCAACGCTGGTATTCTCGCAGGCCCCAATTACACGTTAGCACGTTTGTGATCGATCATGTATGAGTCCCACAATGGTAGAGAACTAAAAAATACCTGTTGTTTGTACAGGTACATGAAAGTATAAGTGTTAAAAACATTCCGTTTATACCACATAGGTAGTACCTCCCACTTATTGATCCATTACCTCTCTGTATGAACTACGTCTCAACTGTTGTAAAAGACAATGTAACTAAGGGACAGATAATGTTTTAAGTATAGATAGTCACGAAAATGAACTTAACAAACTTTACACTCAATTGGATAAAGAAATAAATGCTTAAATATATAGGATAACGTTCAAAGAAAACCTGGCAAATGCGAGTCGGATTCGCGCACGAAAGGTTCCGTAACATCGTTCAAGATTTACATACGTCGAAAAAATCACTTTTCTTGTATTAATTTTTAATTAATTTTTATAATTTTTTGTTATAGCGGCAATAGATACATACGCTGTGAAAATTTTAATTGTTTACTTCTTACAGATGGGAGGTCGATGAGATATAGGATACAGCCGCCAACAGACGGACAGCGGAGGCTTAGATAATATTAGTAGTAGGACACCCCTTGCGTACGGAACCCTAAACACGATGCAACTCATATTGTTCAATAATATATTTTTCTTTTTTTTTAAACTATTTAAACTTTGTAACTGTACTATAATTTTTATAATTATAAAAGCAAGGATGTTATAAAAATCTAAAGCAGAAGTAGGTCTTAGTTACACAAACATTTTTTTTTCATAATTATTTCCTGGTGTGGATGGACCGTTTAGTCAAACGATGTTTGTTTATAGAATCATACCTACACCTATACTTACACAAATCTCATCGACAATTTTGTCTTCAAAAAATCGCCTACCTACTAGGCATTTGGTAGGTTATAAATACACGATAGATGTGGATTTATCGCACTATTTAAAACTACTACGTACGTACCAAACAAGCTGAAAAAGAACCTGGGGCTCTTGAACGCTCTTGAAAGTTGTCGTATCTTGGTCACGTCGTGAGAAATGACAAATACAGACAGCTCCAACTCATTATTCAGGGGAAGTTAGTGGGAAAAATAGGTGTAGATAGAAGAAGAGATTCCTGGCTTAAGAACCTGCGCGAAGGGTTTGGATTCAGTGCTACCTCCTTTTTCAGAGCAACTGCTTCAAAAGTCCGCATAGCCATCATGCTGTCCAACCTCCGATAGAAGTTCGACTTCAAAAAAAGAATTAATTGACATTCCCTTCTTTCCATTACTAATTATATTATTTATATAATAACTAGCAACCCGCCCCGGCTTCGCACGGGTAGCAGAGCATAATATATTGATTTAGTTCAACATCTTCAACGATCATCATCATCATTCAGCCATTATACACAAAACGTTAACAAATTATACACTTAAACCTTCCTCATGAATCACTCTGACTATTGGTGCAATCCGCATGAAAATCCGTTCAGTAGTTTTTAGTTTATCGCAAACAGACAGACAGATGCGGCGGGGGACTTTGTTTTGTAATATGTAGTGATACACAAAGGTTGACAATATCTGGGTAACAACAACTTGCAGTTACACACATGCTTTGGCTTCCCAAGACATTGTAACGACTCCTTACATAAGGAGACTAAAAAAAATATGTAGGTAATAAAGAAAGTGAAGTTTTCCAGGTGTAAGCAATTAGTGCACCAAAGTGTTTGACGCAATCGAGCGGTCTCTATCTGGGAAACAATCTGCATTGCGGCCACCCTCAAATTATAGGGGAATTACTGGACATTGCGTAAGGAGAACACGAAAACTTTGAATAAAGAACATTAACTGTTAGTTTAGTATGTGACATTCATTTAAAAGAGGATAATATATTTAATGTTATGCCGTGAAGATATCTATACTAATATTATAAAGAGGTAAATTTTGTTAATTTGGATGTTCGGGGTAATCTCCGGTACTACTACTGAACCGATTTTGAAAATTCTTTTAGTGTTGGATAGCCCATTTATCGAGGAAGGTTATAGGCTATATAACATCACCCTACGACCAAGAGCGGAGCATCAATGAAAAATATTGCAAAAACGGGGAAAATTTATAAACGCAGACGCAGGTAGCTGACACGCGCAACTTCGTCTGCGCTTGTAAATTTTTAACTGTTTAGTCTGTACTGCCGTATGTACAATATTGACGTATCTAAATGTTTCAATTAGTACTAAAAAAGGTGCACCTACATATTTCTATTAGAAGACTACGCGTAGGTACACAGAATACTTACACATCCATACACTCACACCTGTATTTCCCAAAGGGTAGGCAGAAGCGTATTAAACACCCACGTTTTGCCAACTATAATTTGGCCTCACTCACGTAATAAGAGCGAGGCTATTGCCCCAAACAGCAACTTTTAGGAATTAAAGATGGGAAAATTAGGAGTAGGGTATATTAAAAGGGAAAAGTAGACAACGAGGAAAATCAATGGAAGGAAAAGGATATTGCTTATACGGATAGATTATACCCCCTCCTCTCCCTCTACCCCTTTTTACTCCCTTACCCTACTCCCACCTTAAAGGCTGGCAACGCACTTGCGACTCTCGAGTTGCAGGTACCCATGGGCGGTGACAGTCACTTACCATCAGGTAACTCGTCTGCTCGTTTGCCCCCTATCTGATAAAAAGAAAAATATTAGACTGCGTGTTCTCTTTTTCAATTTGTATACAAATGTATTGTTCCAAAGTTCGAAGTTTACGTACACAGAAGAACTTACAGGACACGTAAATTTTGAAACGTAGTCACACGCATCTGCTTTCCGTCTCGAGGTAGCAATTACATACAAATAACAAGAATATAGCAATTTTAACCGCTTTTCTTTCGCAAGTGCGATACGATAATAACATCAAAATATTAAAGCCAATGAGCTACTCTATAAACTCATGGTATTGTGCCTTGTAATAGTTGTCGTGATTAAGTCCCAATTAAATTACGCATCTAATCTTTGAACATCTCTTTTTGGCAGATGTAAAATAAATGAACAAACGCCTATTGCATTACTTAAAAAAATGTTTATGGTTTGGTTCCTGAAATCGACATAATCTGGAATTCGTCTTTGAAATATGTCACAATTTCCTCACTAATTAAGAAAAACAAAATTGTGCTCTTAAAAGTTAAGTATTTCCCTGTTTCTTGAAGAATTCAGATCCATTATACCTTTTGCTATGATGGCCATGATGGCTATGGCTGTGATAGCCTATAGATAAAAACTCTATGTTAGAAAGTTAACTTTTAAAGGTGTTTTTATAACAAAAATAAATGAGGATTATGTCAAACACAGACTGACATTATTAGTTTGATTACTGACATCGATTGACGTGCCATTATCATAGCTTGCAAATTACAAACAAATCACACAGTTTTGTATAGTTATTTTTTTCATTAAGTAATGGAATTGGCCATTTTCCATCAGGTGAGTTGGAAGACAAACTCTTCCAACTCACCTGATGGAAAATGACGATGAAGACGAAGATGGTACACGCCTATACAAGAGAAACCCATTCTCTCTACTCTTGAACGTTACAGGATTATAATTGTATGGAATACTATACATTGAAAATTTCAAAAACCCAAGACACAAAATAATAACAAAAATGCCTTACATCATTTTGCAGAAGAGCTTATACTCTTACACTGCTGGACGGATATTAACCAAATATAACTAAGAACCACCGCAAGGAAACTAGCTGTCAAATAATAAAAACCGCATCGAAATCGGTCTATCCGTTTGAGAGCTACGATGCCACAGACAGACACACACACCCAGACATCGACGTCAAACTTATAACACCCCTCTTTTTGCATCGGGGGTTAAAAATAGGCAGGCAGTTAATTCCAGACTTTGCCGACTCAAACCGAAACGTAGCAGTCAAAGCGTTTGGTTCGATTTTTTGGTGTGTTGACAATAAAAGAATGGAACCTTTGATTGCATCTAGTAGTCCGGCGAAGGAATGGTGAGGGTTTAATTATTTCGAAGAGAGCTTTCGAACACTCATCAAAGTGAATCTTATAAAAAAACGATAAGCAGGCGACTCAACAGAGTTTTTTTCTTGTTTTTTTAGTCAACCTGGGTCACACATTACTATAGTCTATTCAACTTCCTCTGAGACAAAAGGTAAACAAACCAGAAAAAGCAAACCAAAGGTTCTTTAATAGGTCTAATTTTATATGCATCTAGAATCAATTTAAAAAAAAGTGACATTAAAAACACCTAAAACTGTAGCTGTTCTCAAACATTGAACGTATTATAACACTACTAAATTGAGGAGTAGTGATAAGACAAATAATTTACGTAGAAATGTGAAATTTTGAAATTAGTTTGGTTACACCGGCCATCTTTACTCTCGATCAACTCGTTGACTCGTGCGTGCCGTGTTTTCAGATAGATAGATTCATAGGTGACTAATAGACAATTTTATTTACATACCAATATTAATAAAAAAGTTTAAGAAACATTGGTTTCTTTGTTTACCTTTTGTCTCAGAGGAAGTTGAATAGAGTATAGTATTCTTGTTAACCCCTCCAGCTACGCTAAGTGCTTGTGCCAGGAAAGGGTTCACGTCGGTAGTGCACTGAGTGGGGTTCATACCCGCAACCACTTGATCGCTAGTCCGACGCCTTAGCCATTACGCTACAAGTTGCTATTTAGCTGAGCCATCCCAAAGGTGACAGGAGTTTGTAGTTACAGTTGTAAAGATTTCTACCTACATTAAAATTGCCATTCACCGAAAACGGAGCAGTTTTGCACTAAGAATAGGAGAGAGTAGATGTAGACGAACAGAGGCTTAGAGTACATCTAGGTATAGATTCGCAGGTATAGATAGGTAGGACGTAGTAAGGATAATTATACTTACTAAATGTGATTACACTTGTCGGAATTAAGTAATTTAGTTACTTAGAACAACCAAATTTAGCAAAGTCTAGTTCCGAAGTTATTCATTTAAAAGTTACAAGACCTAATAATATGGGGATTAAAAAAAAACTTCAGAAACAATCTGTGAACGTTTTTTTTTATAGAATAGGGGGCAAACGAGCAAACGGGTCACCTGATGGTAAATGACTACCGCTGCCCATGGGCACCTGCAACTCAAGAGTCACAAGTGCGTTGCCGGCTTTAAGCTGGGAGTAGGGGAAGGGTGGAAGAGGGGGAGGAGGGGAGGGGGGGGGGAGGGGAGGGTTAGGGCCTCCGGTAACCTCACTCACTAGGCGAAAAGCAAATTGCTTCACTGCCGGTTTTCTGTGAGGCCGTGGTATCACACCGGTCGAGCCGGCCCATACGTGCCGAAGCATGGCTCTCCCACGTTAAATTTACTCTTAAACTCTAATGAACTGAATAATGTATTCAATCCTATTAATTGTGTTATAAGTTTGACGTATTGTATAATATGAATATTAATGATTTCATAAGCAAAAAGTAGGTTTACTTCCATCAATAGCTCAATCAATGACGATCCTATAGTAATTACTATGTTTTGCCATTAGAGCGTAACTTAAATAAAAACATGTTTGGATGCAATATCTAAGCTACGTCACCAACTTTTATCTATTTAGACACGCCTTGTTATATAACGCACTCACAAAAAGAGACCCATTTCGTTCCATCGCATATGATTTGTAACGTCTGTCTCTTTCTTATGGAGTATGCTACGGAATTGAATAAAGACGTAAGCGGATGGTTCATTTTGATAATGTAAACTTTAAAAGAAGGATGTTGGTTGTTAATTGAGAGGGTTTGTAGAATACATTGATGAACATTCGATCTAGTTTAAAACATGGTAAAATATATTGTTGTATTTCAACTTTGTGGAATAACTGGCTAATAATCAGTCTTTTGCACAATTTGTGTGAGTATCTCACAATATTATGGAGGAGATGAGTATTCATCTGTCAGGTTATTTTGGGTAATTAAGTGATACTTTTTATTTTGTTTCAAAAAATTCCGGAAAACAAACCTTTTTAACAAACAACTAATGAAGATTGCTATCTATATAAATAAAAATCAATGTTTGTTTGTTTGTCCTCTATGCGTTCCGAAACCATTGATCAGATTGTGATGAAACTTTGGTAGGATGTTCTGGGAACACCCGCAAGGGTTCATGGCTAAAAAAAGCAAATAAAAAAATGGCAACGCATGCCGAGTGCAGTTGCGTTATCTAAACTAATATTATAAAGAGGAAACATTTGTGTGTATGTTTGTAATGTTTTCACACAAAAACCACTGGACCGATTGTGATGAAACTTGGTGTGTTGATAGCTGGATACCTGGATTAACGCATAGGCTACTTTTAATCCCGACATTTCCACGGGATCGGGACTTACGCGGGTGAAACCGCGAGGAGCTGCTGCTAGTATAAAATATATTGGTTTGGCTATATGGATAACTATGTTAAAAATAGTTAAAATATGGGTACAACGTGTGTCGTGACCGCTACACCCTTAGGTATAGACGAGTATTTACACTATTTAAAGAAGTCACTTTGGAAATCTCTTAGCCATTTTTTATAGCTACTCCTTTGGCCAATAGGTATTCCGTAAGCGTTTACCAGTGGCTCAGTTAGTTGCAAATCAACTATTATCTTATCTTATCTTATCTTATCTAGTTAGCTGCTGAGACACTCTCAATAACAATGATGTGTGAAATAGGGGCGGGGGTAGCATACACGTAACGTACTTATAATTCACATAGCTATTAACAATAAAGTTAGTTTTTTTATCATTCATGTCCTACTTATATCTACACAGCCACACAGCCTCAAAAGACATTATCTATCCTGAACCATCCCATTACTCTGACCATTTTTTGCCTAGAGAGTTGTCATACTTTTTCCCCTCACCACGTGCTATGAACAAAAACGACACATTAGCGAGCGCACCTTGATACAGGTCGCGCTAATTGATTATAAATTACGTTTGTACTTTTGACAACGTTACTGGACGTTGATGCGTCGACATGAAAAAATATATGAAAAAGGTTATATTTAGCTTAAGAAATAATTAATTTATTGTCTGTATCCATACCTCACAAATAAAATAAAAATATAAAAAATCTTCTCTTGAATTTCGGTATAGGTAGGTACTGACTACTATAATAAGCACACTTCGAGACTTATCTTACTCTTATAATCTCATTCTACTACTGTGCCTCTCTAGGTTCATCGGCGCTGAAATAAATACCTTTAAGAAATATTTATGTATCCATATACCTAGAAACTTTGTTTTTATTTGTGGTTTTTTTAAAGTGAAATCTGAGACCACGGTCCCTGTCCCAAAATCCACTGCGCCATAAAAGATATACAAATTTAAATAGGGCTATGTTAAATCCCAGGTCATGGAATTTTTGTACTTTAATATCGTTTTCTCAATACAGTATTTGAGTGAAACCGATATTAATGCTGTGCACCATTCTAAAATATTCAAACTTAAACTTTGACAAGAAATGACTATTCAAAGTATTTACCAAACTGGTCAATTTGAAAATTTTTTGTTCTCGTCCTTGGGGCCTTAAACTTTTCAAATCAATGCATTAACCAGCGCTTTGGCAAAAACATTTTGGGATCATCTGTCATCGGTCACCTGTCAAATAAGGCTCTGAAACATTTTAATTCGATGTTTTTAGTGTTTACAAGCTTATAAGCTTGGCATTTGAAGCCTTAATTCTGGTTTTATTACCTTATGATTGGTTAGATTTAAAAAGCAATTTAAATTCTCAAGAGCATCTGTTTAGGTTTCTTTTGACAAAATTTTCTTTGTGAGTTAAAATGTTGCTTGACATTAAATAGTTACGTTGCAAATAAAGGGTTGTAAACTACCAGCTCCTTATAAAGAAACAATAAAAAAATTAACAGTTATCACAGTTGTGTGTATTGTTTCTTTACGAATACACTTTGAATGGCCTGTTTGTCCAGTAGCTAGTGATCCTGACTGATGAGCCATAGGTCGTGGATTCGATTTCCACCCAGGACAAACAATTGTGTCATGAACACGATCATTTGTTCTGTGTCTGGGTGTAATTTATCTATAGAGTACGTATGTTTAGTAGATAATATATTAGTATGTTTATCAGCATGAATTATAAGCTTGCTCAATAATTGGGCCATCAAATGTAGTAATAAATTATAGTTAGCCTATTGGTCTAGTGGTTAGTGACCCTAACTGCTGAGCCAGAGGTTGTGGGTTCAATGCCCACCCAAGACAAATTATTGTGTTATGAGCATGATCACTTATACTGTGTCTGGGTTTAATTTATTTATAATATGTATGTATTTAGAAATATATAAGTATGTTTATCAGTAGTCTCGTTACCATAAGACAGGCTCTGTCTACTTTGGGATCAGACAGATTTCTGTTAAATTAATAGAAACTATTATAATTGATATAGCACCATTTCTAGCTATAACATTCAATCGATGTGTTGATTCTGGTGATTTTCCTAACCTGATGAAGTATAGTAAAGTAATACCTTTATTCAAGAAGGGTTGTACAACTGAACCAAGTAACTTTAGGCCAATCTCAATGTTGCCGGCTATTAGTAAAATTTTTGAAAAAGTTATTTTGCAACAACTAGAAAGCCATTTTAATCTAAATAATCTATTTCACAAAGAACAATTTGGCTTTACAAAGGGTCGTTCAACAATTGATGCTGGTGCAACTCTTGTGAGACATATATTTAATGCATGGGAGAATTCGCAAGATGCGATAGGTGTATTTTGCGATCTCTCAAAAGCTTTTGACTGTGTAGAACATAACACGCTTTTTCTTAAACTTAAACATTATGGTGTTAACGGTATTGCTTTGGAACTAATTGTTTCCTACTTGAAGGATAGAATTCAACATGTAGATGTCAATGGTGCGAGGTCTTCTGGATTACCGGTTACTATGGGCGTTCCTCAGGGCTCTATATTAGGTCCTTTATTTTTTCGCATATATATAAACGATTTACCTTATTATTTAAAAGATTTCTGTTATATAGTTCTATTTGCTGATGATACGTCACTTATTTTTAAAGTCGATCTTAAGAAAACAGTTTTTGACGATGTGAATAGGGCACTAAATTATGTATTATATTGGTTTTCAACTAACAATCTCTTACTAAATGCAAATAAAACAAAGTGTGTGAGATTTACTATGCCAAATGTAAAACAGCCAGGTACTAATTTAACTCTAAATAATGAAATGTTAAGTATTGTAGACTCAACAGTATTCTTAGGAATTACATTAGACAGTAAACTACAATGGGGAGCCCAGATAGACAGCCTTGCAGGTAGGCTTAGTTCGGCAGCTTATGCAGTTTGGAAGGTACGTCAGCTCACTGATACGGACACAGCTAGGCTAGTTTATTTTAGTTACTTTCACAGCGTTATGTCCTATGGTATACTACTTTGGGGCAAGGCGGCTGATGTTGAAACGATTTTTATTCTCCAAAAACGAGCCATCCGCTCCATATACAACTTAGGTGCTAGAGTCTCTCTTCGAGAGTTGTTTAAGGATATAGGTATTTTAACTGTTGCATCACAGTATATATTTGCAAATATTATGTTTGTTAGGCACAACATTAATAATTATAAGAAAAACAGTGATATACACAATATTAATACAAGAAACAAGTCTAAACTCGTTGGGACCTATCATCGCTTACATAAAGTACACAACTCGTTCGAAGGTCTTGGTATACGTTTTTATAATAAAATTCCTATACATGTAATCGACCTTCCTGTAGATAAATTCAAGCGAACGGTAAAAAATCACCTTATTAGGAAATCCTACTATACGATCAACGATTATCTAAACGACAAACAGTCGTGGGGTTAAGGTGTCATTAGGTATATACACACAAACTTCTTTGTCTTATAATTAAGCTAAATTATTAACAAACCATTGTCAGTTGAAAGTAATGCGTGACGATTATTATGGTAATTTGACTATTAGTGATTTTTATCAGTATCTCGACTATGGTTCGTCATGCTCACTAAAATGTCATTGCTTGCGGCGTCGTCATGGGGCGGGTCATTTCTTTCCCTCTGATATGGCGAAGGAGATGATGGCTGGTCCATGCGTCATACTCGTGAACGGGTGCTGCTTGGGGTGACTGGTCGGCCTAGTCAGCGATGCTTTAGCCTATACTATTATTTTGGTTCGATCAACTGCAACTCTAGCCTCTTAATCCAGTCACGAATTATTTTTAATAGTAGATTTTGCAACTGAATGAAGGTAGATGTGCACCTTGAATGATTTCTATGTTTAATAGGTTCAAACCTTCAACGGTATCACTGAGTGATTTTTATTTTTTAGTACGTTAGCTTTTGGAGCATTTCAATAAAATGAAATTCAGGTGGCATCAGCTTGCATCCTGTTTACCTCTCTAAAAGAGTGGCCATGAGTTTCTTTGCCAGTATTCTTCTCATAAGGCCCTACACATTTTGGAAACTGGAAGTTATAGATCGACACAAACGGGCAGTAGATTTTGGTGTTTTTCACCTAATTTACCTTGACAATCCAGTATATGCTGTGGCGTCTGTTTGTGCCGATCTATGATTTTAACTCTAGCTTCAATTTAACGTTCATAAATGTCACTTAGTGTCTTAATTGAATAAATGATTTTTGAATTTGAATTTGAATTTGAATTTGACAGCCATGTGTGGGGTGTCTCAAGTAAATATATTATTATTACATACTACAAAATGAACTATGTATTTCTAATTATTTAGGTTTCGGTTTTGTTTGGTATATGGCCATTGTCAATTAATCTTCTCCAACAGTGACGGCAGACTTGTAAGTGAAGCGTTGGACTTTCCTCCACTGGCTAAACTGGTGACTTAGTCAAATTTTCAGGGAGCCGTAGAACGAGGGCACGGTACGACCGCCGATTGTTTAAGATTGAGGAGATGGTCTGTGTCCTGGTGTTGACGTAATTCTGAAAAAAATTTTTGGTCATATCATATACTATCAGAAGTGGGAGAGCCATGCTTCGGAACATATGTGCCGGCTCGACCGAAGTGATACCACGGCCTCACAGAAAACCGGTCTCATAGCAACGCTCGGAGGCCCTAACCCTTCCTTCTCCCCCTCTTTCCTCCTCTTCCCCTCTCCCCCTCTCCCCTTCCTTCCCCTACTCCCAACTAAACTTATGACTCTTGAGTTGCAATTACCCATGGGCGGCGGTAGTCACTTACCATCAGGCGACCCGTCTGCTCGTATGCCACCTATCCCATTAAAAAGAAATGCTAAATTTAAATATTTTAAGTTTCTAATGAGATAACACAGAAAACACAATTACTACTAGATGTAGGTACTATTGTAGGTACTTAGATTATGCTTAGATTTGAACTTCCATTAAAGGAATTTTTAATCAAAAGCCACCTCAACTTTACGAAAAAAAAATCAACAACAATATTTAGTCGCAAGCTAATTCTGCATAACCAATAAACAGAAAATAGTGATCGCCAACACATTACGTAATAACAGTCCTGGGACGTATCAAGGCGCCATGCGCAAACGCACTCACTGAGCTCAATTAAGATTAATGCTACCGGAGATAATTTACTACCTGCCTATACCTTGCTTCACACTGTCGTATCATACATAATTATTTTGATAGACCATCCCCATTTTAATAACGATAAAATGTTCTTGTATTTTCCTTCTACTATGTTTATTTACATTGACACAGAACGCGAACTCGCAACGCTTATTAAAATGCGCTTATGATTAGATATACACTTACAGGGCTACTCGACATTAAACAATACATTAATGAGTCGATACTGATAAATTCAATCAGTTTATTAAAGCAATCATTCGTCAAACAATTAGCGCAGTCACCAATCAGTGAAATCAGGAAAGCTGAGGTCGACCTTACCTAGTAGGAGACTTGAACGTATAAACCTAGGCTTTCGTTGGCCCATTTCATGTCATGGATGATTAAGAGAATTGAGAGATGTAGTACACATATTTTTCCTGTCAAGGAACACAGTAGGCAATTTACGTAAAAAAGCAGAGATCATAAACATTTATCATTGTATATGTTACATTCTATTAGGGTGTAGCTACGCAGGTGGTATAGCTCTTATTTGAATATTTAATTGAATTAAGTACAGTAATGCATTCAAATTTATTTATTTCATTTTGTTTTGTCTTAAACAAACATCCCGAAGTTAGGTTTTATTACACAATTGGAAAGAGAGCATTTAATTAAGTTGCTTTTTAATTGAAGAAGTCAATTTATGTTCATGTATTTTTAAAGAGTTAAAAAAACTGAATGCACTAGTGACGCAAGTGTATTAAGTAGTTTTATACCAGGTCGGTGGCAAACAAGCATACGGCCCCCCTGATGGTAAGCTGTTACCGTAGCCTATGGAGACTTGCAATTCTAGAGGACTCACATGCGCGTTTAAAGCCCTTTAAACACCTATACACTCCTTTCTTGACAGGGACCTCATTCCACAGCCGGAGCGTTCGCGGCACACAACATTAGGCCACCCTAATACGGAGTATTCCATTTTGCAAACTTTTGTCGACGCTGTGGAGAATTCTTAGGTAGGTAATAGGTATGCAGTGATGACGATATTTTAGACTCTTCTACCTAACTTTTTTTTAGAGGCCAATAGTGTTTGACTCCTATTCAATAAGTGGTCGTTGTCAAGTATATTCACGAATCATTACTGTTTTTGCGTTTTGCGTTTGCTATTAACGAATGTAACCGCATCGTTTCACTCTCAACAATTCTAGAATAAAACCCGACCGAGACATGTGAGCGCTCGTCTTGGGCCTCAGGATACAAAACAGGTTTACCGCCACCAAGCAAGAATTTACGAGGACATTACATCAAATTATGGAATTAGGCAGAAGCACAATAACTCTGCGTAATTTTACAAGTAATTATTTGACTGTAATGAAAGTTTTATAGGAATTTCTGATAACATTCAATGTGCCTAAATACTGCCATAAATTCAAATAAAATAAAAATAGAGAGTTAAAAAAAAATGTAACTTTCATTGACTATTTTCCCACCTTACTTACTTACTTTCAAATTTCTTTTAGTTTTTATTTGATCTCATGTATCCTCATGTGATTTTAACGACCCTATAATCGCATTGTTTTAATTATACTAGCCAAAAGTTTGCGAACTAACCAACTAACGCATATTTAACTTAATGACAATCGACATCAAAGCAGTTTAAGTTATGAAGTTTTTTTATTAATAGTGTGCAGAGAAATAGGTACTTAAAGCGACTAATATTAGTCCTTACCAATTAATTACTACACAACTGTAACAATATAAAAAAGCTCAGTTTCAGTTAAGTAAATATAATCGTTTTCCGTAAACTAAATCTGAACTTAATTATCTAATGCTATGTAAACATATTAGTGATGAATCGGACTTCAGGTTTAAATATTGTGTATAGTTTTAGTAATGCTTCTGAATACTTAAGCTCCTATTTGTTTCTGTCTCTATAGTATCTATCTATATAAATAAAAATAAAATGCTGTACTTTGGCAAGCGTATCACTAGAGAACGGTTAGATATTTTGGGCCAATTGTTCCTTTTTAATGTTGGTAACATTCCGAATAAGGTTTATTGTTAAAAAAACATTGGAATAGTTGCCAGAAAGTCGATATGTTGGAGAAAACTTAAAGTTATTTTTCCCCACAATGAACCTGTTTATTGAAATTGTTATAGAGCAACGTCTGTTTGGTCAGCTAGTATAATGTAAAATAAATAAAATCCTTGACCAATAAACGCACCTTTTAAAGGTCCATCCATTTCCAAATAAAAATATGACATACCTAAACTACCTGCCCGGTCATCAGTTGAAGCCCAATGACCCATTACAGTAGAAACAGGGGGCGAGCGCCCACAGCGAAAAGCGCCCATCACCCAAACATACATTATCGGAATCAGTCGATGGCACCTGCGCACGCGCCGCGCGCCGGCGACACATGTCTCTAGTAGGGTTGCCACCTTACTTAGTAGAAAAATATAGTTTTTCACAAAAGCTTCTAAATTTATGGCACTTAAAAAAATAGAAAAAAATATTTAATTTTTAAACTTTCGCGTTGCATGATATAATATTATTTATGTATTTACGGGAATTAATGCGATCACGAAAAGGTGTTACATACGATTTAGAGGTATCTAATACCTTTCGTGATCGCGTTAATACCCGTAAATACATAAATGATATTTAAGTTATTATTAAGTGCCGTAAATTATTTTTATTTCAGCGGGTGCATTCTAGTTACATATAATATAAAAAAATTACAGCTCAAGTAGAGATCAAAATATACTACTTGTCGTACCATATTATTGTTCTATAATATATAGTGCAATTAGCAAAAATATAGTACGATAATATATATTTTAGTATGGGTGGCAACCCTAGTCTGTAGTTACCTTAATTGTAATATCATCAGTGAAATGCTAGTTAATTTACACTGTCGGTAATATTAGCTGTGTGGTCTTTAATTTATATAATTTTTATGAGTATTTTCTTTATAAAATTAGTAGAATCCTGATTATTTATTACTAACTTGCGTGATATAATGTAACTTATTAGTGAAATGCTATGCATAGCTATGCATAGCTATGCATAGCTATGCATAGCTATGCATAGCTAGGGTTGTTTGGCTCGAAAAACTTCCTTATTTTTTGGGATGGCGGCCACTAGAAGTGGCTTCTCTATTTTTATCTTTTGAAGACCCACGCGGTCAGTGTAAGTCTGTCTGTCCCCCGTTTGTTCAAAGTCACTTTGAATATGCCACAAAGGGAGGCTTCACCATCACTTATCTCTCTTATCTAATTTCTTCCGAGCCTAGGATAGGTTCTGGCATAGACTTTGTCTGCTCAAACCCAGCGGACCGGCAGCCACAAATCACTGTAAGGCTGTCTGTCCCCCGGTTTGGTAAAAGTGACTTTGGATATGCCACAAAGGTTTACCATCACTAATCTCTCTTATCTTATTTGTTGCGAGTCTACAATAGGGTCTGGCAAAGATTGTCTGCTCAAACCCAGTGGACGCGCAGCCACAAATCTCTGTAAATAAAAAACGAAAAATTGTGACAAATAAAAATGCTTGTTTTATAGTTGTTACCGTTTAAAAAACATTATTTCATAAACTGAAAAGGAAAATATAACTCTAAAACCGATATATAGTAAAAATTCCAAATAATTTATATCTTAGTTAGACTAAAAGCAAACTCTAAAATATATTAATGTTAAAATACAAAAATGGAACACATAAAAACAATAGAATCAAATAATACTATATGTACTTATTGTATTTAAAATCAAATACTATATTATTCTGATTATTCCATTATAAATTTTGGAATTTAACATACCGTATTCATTTTACAAAATCGAAAATTACAAATTTTCCCACGTCATCGCCACATAAACGTAACACCAATTACAATTCTATCATAATTAAGTAAAAGATTAGTAATCTCTTCTAGATCTCAAAGCCCCTTATTTCAATCGACCGCCACACGACATTTAAATAGTTTATCACCAAATCAGTTTCACATAATTGTCGTCGCTATCAGCTGACACCACTGGTCTTGTGACTGGTGTAATCCTCTTGTTCAATGAGGGATGGGGTGACTTGATAGTATCCGTTGGGGAATTGGAAGGGTCGACGATAGTAACTAATCAATGAGTTTAGTGTTTGGAGAATGTTTTAGTAACTTTGAAGATTAATATATACGTAGGTGGCGTAGAATAATAATAATTGAAAATTTAGTGCTTTATTTAATTGTATTGTGTATAAATAAACTAGCAACCCGCCCCGTCTTCGCACGGGTAGCAGAACATATATGGAATTTTTTTTACATCTTAAAATATCATCGTCATATTTCAGCAATTTTTCACAAAACCGTAATAAAATTATACACCTAAACGTTCCTCGTGAATCATTTCGTCTATAGATGTAATGCGCATTAAAATCCATTGCGATGTTTAAAAGATCTAAGCGTACAACAACACGAAAGCAAGGACAGGCGGCGGAAAGCGAGCGTTAAGATCTTGTTCGTTCGTAATACTTTTATTCTGCAACACAGCTTACAGTAATATCAAGTAACAATAGTTATTCTGTTACTGCGTCAGTAAATCGACATATCACCGTCGTAAGCTCTCATGATTTACACTATTAAGGGTGATGCAGATAAGGCCTCTGCCCACTGAGCTGTGGACCAGAAAATCCGTAGAGCGTCACACGTCGCGACTGTCAGTTTGTATGTCAAGCGTGTGACAAGGGGCGGGTATGTCACCATCATCGTGGGAGTGCACATATACATAAATATTGTTTCTTTATAGTGTATCCAAAAAAATATTTAAATTAACATTTTATTAAACCTAGGGGGAAGGGGCTCGTGGCTAAGTGCTAACTGAGTAGTTTAGCACATTACAAGGTTATGTAGTACTAGCCAGGTCTATCTTAGAATAGGTGATTATTCTTAACACATTGAGACCCCTCCGTGCCTCGGTGAGCACGTTAAGCCGTCAGTCCTGGTTGCCATACGATCATCTGGAGTTGGAGCTATAAAAGGCCGACAACCTTGTCTAACTACAGAACTTCGATATCGCCTAGTACTTTGGTTGTGGAGGTCTGATGGCAGTCGCTTTATGAAAATATCGGTATCGTAGAGTATCGGGCGTTAGACTGAAATCCGACCCCAACTTAGTTGGGTCAAGGCGCGGAGGATGAGGATGATTTAAAGCTTTTTTGAAGAAGATTTAACTCCATTACGTCTATTGTAATATAATAAACGTGAGGAGTTGGTTTTTATTGGTTTATCAAAAATCTATTTATTATGTGGAATATCTATTGCATTTTATTATATTCCAAACCTTTGTGATAAACATAGTAATTAAACATTGTTAGATAGTTTACCATGGGACGCTGAGCCCTCTTCGGAGGTGGGCGTTAATAACTGCAACACAGTTCTCACTAGAGCAATTATTTTCGTGCACAGGTCTTTATTGTAAACGTTGTTTTTTGGTTCCATTAAAACTATTATCATTATTATTTGATACACCAATCGTTGAAGAAGATTAACAACAGGCACTTAGCAGTAGATTGCAGCTTACTGTACTTTCTCTGTATAAAAGGTACCCTTTGTATCCTATCCTTCTCTATACCCCTGACAATGAGTATGCTAAATTTCGTAATGATCGGTTAACTATTTAAAGCATGAAAGCGTTACAACGAACCAAATAAACTAACTTTCGCATTTATAATATTAGTTAGGATAACTAACATGGGACTTGACTTGCATCCTTGAGCTTGTTACGGCTTATCTCTTTTCAAGGCTAGGCATAGGAAATGTTGGCACCTCCTAAATAGTTAGTAACAGTGTCTGAAAAGATTTATTGATAAAATTATTATGTTTTAAACCGTTTGGGATCTAGAAGTTAGGGTCGTTGGGTCCGAGTACTCGTTCTGTTTATAAGGTATTAGCTAAGCGCCTGATTAACAAAGAATTAGCATTGCCATTGAACGTGGTGCTGCCAGCCTTCTGGGAACGCTACCAATCGGCGATGTCCAGGGGAAAAATTCTTCTCATTTTTCATTTATCGTTAGTTAGATGTATGGTTATTTTTATTATATATTATTTATACTAATTAATTATAATCTTAATATAAATGTTATATTTTTTCGAAATTGTTATCAAGAATAATTTGACAAACTAAATTCATTATCATACATGTAGTCAAATTACCAAAATTTATAAAAGCTTCTGTTATATTATTGCAAAAACAAAACTAAACAAATCTTACCGTATGCAAAATTAAAAACTTTGAGCTTCATATTTATGCACCATAAGCAAAAACTGCAAACCACCGGCCGTATCACCCATGGAATATTGATGAGTATATGACGATAATCATTCAAAATGTGTTGACCAGGGCTGCTCAGAATACGCAACTAAAACAATTGAAAGTACATAAATAGAAACAAATATCAAAATATTTTGACTAAAGTTTTAGAGTTGAACGACCCTAAGACCGAGTGAACCTTATTATACTTACAAGGGTTTACCTTAGGGTTACACTGGTTGCAATTTTCTGAAAGTGGTATATAGGTTCTTTATATGATATGACTTCTGTGATTGAGCGAGAATCGGAGGTGACAGACTGGCCCCTACTGCTGGATGCCCCCTATGCTTTTTAAAAAAAGTACATTTCAATAAATCTACAAGGCCGCCGTTCGGCAGGGCTACCAAATGAGACGAGCTCTCAAAGTATCTACAGACAACAAACCAGTACAAAATCTTTCAATGACTATAAAATACTTAAAAAATGGGTAGATATTACTGTAATAAAGCATACGAACCGAGAAGATATGATGAAAACAAAGAGATATTTTTGCAATATTTTGCCATTTCGCTGTATTGAATATCGAACGACGAAAAACAAACAAGCCTGTCCTCATCAAGATAGGTAGGTTCGTTCATCACGAGCACCCGTCCCTGAGGCATTATAATTTAAAAACAAAAATGTATTAAAAATTGACATGATGCGATGCCTGAAGTAATCGATACTTGAGACATCGCATCATTATTCGATTGAAAGAGAGGTGATTAGTTTAACGCTACAAGCACGTTGTTTACTTTGATTTTAAATCGATTTTGATGTATATAAATGGTTGTTTAGTTTATTTATATAATTAATGTATTATTATTCATGGGGTTGAGTAGTGAATGAAAAGCTGTGTGTTGATATGTTGTATGTATAATAAATTACGTAAATGCTGTATATCTATATTCAACCACCTTTGAAACGAGGTCAAAAAGTCATAGGCACAGAATCGCCTAGGGTTTGTAAAGTGGAAACAGCTTACCTCAGGCCAACTGTTTCCCTGTTTGCTTCTACATAGGTGTTAATTAATAAGAAGTATCGAACCTCGTTCTTAAACCACATCTTCCATAATTATTACCTCATTGAGTGTACTTAAGAACATGCGCCCAGACAATGTTGAAATTACCTTCACATTATTAGAAGTCAGGAAATAATTTCAAAATATCTCGAAGGACCTGAAACAAGCGTTTAAGGCTAAATTATTCTAAAGAAGCAATTAAATTCGAGGTAAAAACAGCCGTCCAGTTGACCACCCCGTATGATTAGTTGATAATTTTTAAGTTGGCAACACTGCCGCCCGCAGGCATGCAGGATGCGCACGCGACTGGCGCGCGCCCATTAGTCGCATGCGATTGGTCCATGGCTTTCAAATTTCGAATGAAATAAATATAAAATTAAAATAATAGGAATGATTAATCTTTTCACACCTTTGAATTAGTTTTTTATTTAAAATATTATTGATGGTTTAGTAGCAACGTTGTGAGGGATTTTCGTTAGAAATAATGGGATGTTTTTTTTTTCGTATGGGACTCTCGTGTCGGAATCCAACCGACTAAATCCACACGAAGTTCCGTCTCTTCTCTTCCGCAAATGGGTCTATTGCTTGCAAGCGGCCAAGGTATACCGGGCTCCCTTGGGAGCCGGGTATACCTTGGCCGCCTCTTGATCAGCGGGCGCTACCGTGGAGTACGGGGGGCCTTGCTCCTCTCCGATTTAGAGAGGCACGTCGGGAACACGTCGTGCCAGCGTCTCAGGCTTGCTTCTGCTAGGGTAAGGGACAGCCCCATCCGTTACCCCCAGGCCAGTTACTAACCTACGGACAAAAGCTAGTAGGTATAATGACATTATAAAAGCGGCAAAAGCTGGTACTATATTAATACATTATTAATTCACTTTAATCGTCAGTCGTGAGACTACTAATTATATAACTACGACTACTAATATATGTATATGCTACTAATAAGTTTAATACTATATATCTTTTCAGACACACATTTTTACACGTAAAGTAGTTCTGGTAAAAGTAGATGGTATTGAATAGAATAGTACCTACCTTAGATATTCGTGTATATATAAGGCACTATTCCTGTTTAATAATTTTAAATCCCCTCTTTTTAAAATCTCATAAAAATGTATTCCAAGAACCAGTCCTTGCCAATTGAGTCTCATCTGAACGGTTGCTCCGAATTATTGACAGTGCATGCGGTCGCGCGTGCCGTGTCACGGAGCTGACCACAAGTTTATCTGCTACCATTTCAGTAATCGGCAAACTGCGTGACCACGTCGTTAAATAAGTGCATCACATCACTTTTTTGGAATAACTTTACTTTATTTGGCAATGGCTGATTTAAGAGTAATAATCGTTAGTTTAAAGTCTTTAGTTTTAGCTATGTACATAATCTCAGAAGATGAATGTATTTTTTTAAATTTTTTATGATTTTACGATAACTATCTAAGACGGGGAACACTTCTATAAGGTGCAAGGAGACCTGACTAAGTAATACAAAAAGTATTTATGAAATACTGTTTTATCGGGAGAAACTTTTTTTTGAAAAGAAGAAGAAAATTTTTTTTTTTTAAACTGTCTGGGAAAAACTATTACATAATAATACCCAGCCAGTTTAAAAAAAAATATTTTCTCTCAGTTTAAAGATAAAGAAACACGTGCCTCAGCAATTCTGTGAAATTCAGAAAGAAGATGTTAAAACAGGAGTTATTATTATAGGAGGTATTAAGTAAACCTTAACCATTTTAGGAAAGGTTACACGGGAAATACGTAAATCATCTAGTATTTCTTTTTATAGTCGAAAAGAAAGTAACATGTTTTGTTGCCAGCATTTCTGTAGAGCTCATTCTCAGTAGTACAACTGAAGATCAAGGAAGATTTGTCAACAAACGAGTTTCTATGCATTCTATATTATTTTTGCTCGAAGGCAAATTGTTAGTGAATTAAAGATGGAACCAAAGCTTGTGCACCGAGTGTTTAACGGCGCGGTGCCTTTTAACTGTTTACAGTCGGGTCTTGTGCTGGTTTGGGAACTTAATAGCATCAAATTTGTTTCTAAATTAATGAATTCAAGGCTCAGATCAACAGTCACGTCCTGGTCAAGGCATATCATCATAAAGTTCGGTCCAATAGCTATACAATTATATTCCAACCTTTAACAAAGCTTTTAATATTGCTCTCATTTGCTATTCTTTCTCGTATTGTGTACTATATGGCCCAATAAAGTATAAATTGTTCTCTATGAAGTGCCCATTTGTTTTTATAACTTGGGATACCACACACACGGCCTTCTGATCCCAAACTGTAACCAGACTGCTGATTCACATACATATTAAAGATAAATGATTACACTCAGACAGAACAAATAGTTGTGCTCATCACACAATTATTTGTCCTGGGTAGGAATCGAACCCACGACCTCTGGCTCAGCAGTCAGGATCAGTTCCCACTAGATCAACAGGCCCGTATTAGAAAATAAAATTCATATAAATCACCAAATAACATCCAAATAGAATTACCACTCCTCAGGGCCTGGTCACCGTGAATGAGCGTCAACATAAACGTTTTTTTTTTACTAGTGGTAGTAGCAGGTGTGAAGAGTTAGCCCAACACGCCATCACATCTGTTTCTGGATCTAATCACAAATAAGAATTCCACGTTTTGCTACAAAAATATTGGTCAGCTGTCCTTCTCTTGGCCACTTTGTAATGAAATTAGTTATAAAGATTTACAGGCTTGAATAAAAGTAAAATCTATGAATTTACCGAGCAGTTTCGTTCATCTTCTACTTTCTGTACGCTTAGATCTTTTTAACTACGCAACGGATTTTAATGCGGTTTTCACCAATAGACGAAGTGATTTTTGAGGAAGGTTTATGTGTAAAAATTTATTTATTTAAAAACTTTATGCACAATGTGTACAGAGGCGGACTTAATGCCAAAGGCATTCTCTGCCAGTCTACCTTAGGGTGATGTAGAAATGAATGAAGTAGGTGCATTAAATGGTGAGATAAGAATGAGCGAAAAAGGAAAAAAGGCAAATAAATTAATATATACTTAGATACATACATACAAGAATATTTAAATATAAGTAAAAATATTATAAATACAAAATTAGCTTTATATTTTTACTGTTCTGATGACTCTGCCCATTTTCGGAAAATTTACTAAGGTTTTTTATAAAATACCTGAAAAATGACGATGATTGTTCAAGATGTTCGAAAAAATAAATATATGCTCTGCTACCCGTACAAAGCTTAGCCGGGGCGGGTTGCTATTAGAAACAAATAAAACTGAAGTCTGTTTGGAATGACATAACAGAATTTTACTTACTGCGTTCAAATGTTTACACGGTATATTTACCAAAAAGTATTATTTTTTATTTTGTCTATCTGTCTGTTTGTTCCAGCTAATCTCCGGAATGGGCGGACAGATTTCCAGATAGCTGGTGTTATAAGGCGTAATTTAGACTACTTATATTACGGAAAAATAATTAGGGTAACGTGAAAAATATACAAACGCGGGTAACAGCTAGTATCCATACTACCTGCCTGCCACGTACCTACTGTGGTTTCAAATCCCATACGAGACAAAAACCTTTGTGATCGCCAAATAGCTGTCAGGAGTCTGGGTGTACTTTGTGTCCGTTGTTTAAATATTTGTGAAGCCCCCACGACACTGGAATATTCCGAAAGCAGGAGTCATCTTAAAAAAAATATATATACACACGAACATAGTTGGCGCCTTGGCCCTGTAACTTTGAATACGCCTCTATGCGTTAAGTCAACCAATTTTCCGACTACGGTTTGCTTAAAATTTCTCAAGTGTTCATTCGCGACGGTCCATTTATACAGCAGTAAAGTTCTGCGAATTACTATGCTTCATATTATAGGCCTATTGAGTCGTGACTTAAATTTAACGCTTCGTGTAGTTTGATGTTTTTATATTCGTAGTAAATCGTATTTATATGTACATAGTTAAAGTATTAAGGTCATGAACCCAATATTTATGAATATACTATTCATAAATATTGGGTTTTTGTTTATGGATGTCTGATATCACTTTAAAGAGTGCATTATATTATTTTATATGTACTTGAGTAGTTGGTTTACCTAAGAGGGTAATATGATAACCAACTCCAAAATAAGAATGTTCTTAATACAAGTGTATTGATTCTAATGTGTATTTAGGTATGCGAGTCTTAGTCGTTTGTTTACCTATTTTAGTGATTATTCGATACTAGCAGTGCCCCGCGGTTTCACCCGCGTAAGTCGCGATCCCGGTGGAATATCGGGATAAAAAGTAGTAGTAAAAAGTTTATATGTGAATCCAGGTCTCCAGCTACCTACATACTAAGTTTCATCGCAATCGGTTCAGTAGTTTTGGCTTGAAAGAGTAACAAACATCCATCCATCCATCCAAACTTTCACATTTATAATATTAGTGGGATGTTATAGTATCAAGAGGCTTTATAAAAACGAATGTTTACCTATGTTAGTGATTATTCGATATGTTATAGTATCAGGGTGGTCTTATAGAAGCGAAAGAAAGTAAAAAAAGTCATTAACATATGTATGTATTCAGCGACTCTTGAGTAGGTACTGTACTTCCCTTCGCAGAATTCTTTTTCTCATTGACTAGTTCGTGAAATATTGCTATATAAAATATACTTACCTTATTGTGGTATCTTCAAACAGGATGTTTTCGAGAGTAAGACTAGTTCTCATACAAATTTGTAGAAATTCACTTGACACTACGTTCCTTTCTCAATCGTACATCGTCTGAGTTTTTACTCCGAGCTCAACAATCGATATCTACCTAACAAAAAGCAACGAATCAAAATTCTCCAGCCCCATCTTTTATTTATGCTCACCGTTTCGACTAACAGGCGTAATTTTTTCCGGTAAACAATCAGTTTTACCAGAAAAATGCGAGACGAGAGGACACTATAAAAAGGTTGGTTGTATTGTCAACGAAATTTTTTAGCTTCTTGTGTATACTCACTCATAAATATCGAGATATGATTGGCGACGACTACGGAGGAATGACCGGCGCGAACTGATGGTGGATACTAATGTTTTGAGAATTTGTGATCTAAAAAATATTCTGTTTACAGCAGTACCTTGTTTGAGGCACCTTGCGCTACGTTGTACTTTTTTCCTGAGAACATCGTGTAGATTTCTCCAAGAAGAGCTTAAAACGGGCTTATAAAGAACCGTAAGTTTAGTTACTAGTTAGCTGAGCTTATTTACGCACCTATTTCGTATTAAATAGTGGCACAGAACTGAAAATATGTTCTCAGTTCTGTGGATAGTGGTATCAAGAAGAATAAAATTTCTTAAAACACTTAATTTGATACAAAGGCGAGTATAATTTTATAGCAGTCAAGCTTGAGATGACACAGCATGCGTAAAGGAACTAAAAAGTAAAAATCGTAATATATTATATTATAATAATATCATTATATTAATACGTGAATAGAATTTTTTGCACCCCTTTTTAAGCAAAACATCGCCCACACTAAAAAACACCCCCACAACTAAAATGTCATATTTTTTCAATATTTATCGTTTATATGTAGAAGAAGTGCACAAAGCTAAAAAAAATTATACTTTTTGTTTTGGTTAGCAAACGAGCAGACGTGTGACCTAATGGTAAATGACTACCGCCGCCCATGAACACCTGCAACTTAAGAGTCACAAGTACGTTGCCGGCCTTTGAGGTGGGAGAACACTATTTTCTTGAAGGTTTGAATTATACATTTATATTATAATTATATATTAAAAATTATGTGAAAACAGCTACTTAAAAAAACTCACAGTTCAAGGTAAACTAGTCGTTGATTATAAACAAAAGATACAAAACTTAATGACTTGGGGTCAAAATTCGATCAGCAGGCGATCCTTGGTTCTATTAAACGCTGTTCTGCACATTTTGTTAGTATTGTCAATTCTTATAGTATCTGCAACACACAGCACTATAGCTCAACGTTTATTCGATACCCTTGAATAGTACAGGCATTTGGTACTAAAAAATATGTTTATTTAATAGATTTCGACGAAAAATTTCTACTTTGCCACCGTATCTTATCTTTGCCCTCGCGCCGCCATTTTAAAAAAATGGTGGCAAAGACAGGATTTTGACAATACATCTTTTCCTATATATTTCACGATGACAATAGTCGTGTAATGAATTAAGTATTCTGCCTGAATTATCAGTCCATTTTTTTCGTTCTATAGTGTCGTTTTATAGGAAGATATCTGTTTTATTTGATTCTGAAAACCCATGGCAAAGAAGTGAAGTGATTGAAGTGAACGAAAAGAGATTAGAGACTTTCTAAGACAAGTGTTCAATGAGAGGACAACAAGAGCTTACTCTTCGAGGGACTGAGATTTATAATAGTCTACGATGTATGTCGAAAACGATATAATAACAAAAAAAATATCGCTACATCTTTACGTAAAGAAAGCGGTGGCACCACATCTTATCCATAATTGCGATTTACGTACCCACAACATTCTCATTGAAGACATCACTGCTTTTTGTACGCTGCTGAAATAACTGCAGAGTTTATAGCGAAACAAAACCAAGCCCGCTTGTGCGATCATAATATTGTGTATAAGTACTATACGTAAATTATATTATCCATGTAAACTAACCAGTATTTCAGAATTAGGTAGAGATTTTTATGTGGATGGGGGTCGAACGATGATTTGGTCGCAGTCGATGCACAGTATCGCAACTCGTGCCTGACAATATTGTACCAAGCATCACTGCTGAAGAAATAAATAAAAGAGGTCCGTATGCAAACGAGATCGATACTGCAATGCAATATTTTTTCCTACCTCGAGCAGGATTCTGAAGAGTCTTCTCTAGATGAACTGATGGCCAAAATTTAAAGTGATTTCAAAAAAATAAACAATATCACCATATTTTTTAAGAGTTTAAGAGAGGTATGCTTTCACTATTCAAATATGAGGTGATATTGTAATTGCCGTCACTGCCACTAAGGCTCCTGTCATTTATTTTCGAAACACAGATAGACTTATCATCATATCATGTAAAAAGTAAGAATGATAAGTCTAACTAAATCCACTTCATAATCGTGAGTCACACTACCGAGTTTATTACTTTTAGTACCCCCCTTACTTTAGTGTATTTCACTTAGTGCGTTATTTTAGAAAAAGACATATATTCTGTCCATTGTTTCTCTTTGAACTCAAATATGGACACAGCCGTCACAGCTACTATAGGATTGACCCGGGAGCTAGGTGAAAAGTAATTTCTTACTTGACTGTGAAATATGAAGTATGTAATATGGGAATGCGAGATTTGCAGTGGCTACTAGCAAGGCCGTCTTAGGCCGGGGCCCCTGGGCACACACGAATTTGGGGCCCCATTGGAAAATACAAATCAGTAAATGACAAGAAAAACTGTTTTATTGGTATGATTTTACATTTATATATTTACTAACAGCGCCTCGCGGTTTCACCCGCGTAAGTCCCGATGCCGTGGGAATAAATTGGTTAAAAATAAAAGTAGCCTATGCGTTAATCTAGGTCTCCAGCTATCTAAATACCAAGTTTCATTGCAATCCTTTCAGTGGTTTTTGCATGAAAGAGTAACAAATATCCATCCATCCATCCATCCAAACTTTCACTTTTATAATATTAGTGGTATGTCACCAACCTGCTAATGTGACGTTTTAAGTTTGTCGTTTCGTTTAAATTTTCACTTCTGTCGGCAGTCCCATGACCACCTATTTATTTTTTTGTTGTGTGTGATGTTGTAATATAATATTTATAAAAATTTAAAATGAATATAATAATGCGTAGGATGCAACACAAACCGCACTTGATTTTTATGATGTTATGTCATACTTTAGGCCCCCCGTTGTCGTCGGGGTCCTTTGCACGTGTCCCGCGCGCCCTTTATGTATGGTATAGAGAGCAAACGAGCAGACGGGTCACCTGATGGTAAATGACTACCGCCGCCCACGGGCACCTGCAACTCAAGAGTCACAAGTGCGTTGCCGCCCTTTAAAGTGGGATTAGGTTAAGAGTGGGAGAGGAGGGGGGAGGGGGGAGGGTGGAAGGTAAAGACGGTACCTACTGGCTGCTAGTAAACTCCTTGAGTTTGGGGTAAAAAGTAAACAATAAAAAAGTAAATCGTATGATTCGTTTTGACGCGCCTAATAGATTAGGCTTGATAACGATGGTCTGATGATTGTGCAAATCTTTCTACTTTTTAATTCAGTTCGCGATTAAAGCGTGTTTTATAGTTTGACTAAACTATAATTATTAGAAAATAACTCGCACTAGGTAGTATTCTCTGCGTCGCTTAAAACATACAAATATACAATTAACGAAACACAGTACACCTAAACTTAGACACAAATAAATGACATGATGATAGATGACGGTGGCCAATTAAAGTGCAGTGACGTAGTCAGTAGTAGTAGACATTCCGTGCAGTAGTAGTAGACATAGTCTATTGCATTTTTATGGAAACTCTTGTTTGTTCAGCCGTTCGAAGATTATCAGCTCTTGTCAAGCCATTGAAGGGATTTTTGAGTCGGGGGTATTTTTTATTATTTAGTTAGTAGGGACAGCGGTCTTTAGGAAAATCATTTAAGACAGTAACTCAGTCTCCTACTCTTCTAACACTATTCATTTAGCCTGTAATTACAATAGCACCCACCTGATGTAAACTGTTTCATTAATAGAGAACGAGAAGAAAGAACAGAGATATGCGATGACAAAGTCAGTTATTTCAAATAAAAATTATTAAATTGCCTGTCTAAGCTTGGCTAAATACCGCGGACCCTCCTTGAAAAAGTAAAAAAAAATTTTTCGAAAGGAATATTGAGAATACCAAAAGTTTGGTTTATACTGAAAAATAGTTTTTTATACTTTGGTCTTTAATCTATACACACATATTTCTTACTTTGATCGTAATTAAAAAGTAAATTTTGTTATTTTGTCTTTATTTCTTACACAGTTATAAAATTTGGAAGAAATATACGAATTGCTTCAGCGATTTATATATTTCTTTTAAAGATTATATGTAAATCATGTGTCCCAACGTAGCAAAGCTGCCAGTTTCATGAGCATATTACACTTAGGCGGTTACGCGTAAATCTATGAAATACTTTTTTAAAACAAATAATTCATCGAAACCAAAACCTTTTTAATTCACACACGACCGTCTGGTCTCAAACTAGGCAGAGCCTGAACTATATATAAACTAATATTATAAACATTTGTGTGTGTGTTTGTAATGTTTTCACACAAAAACTACTGGACCAATTGCAATGAAACTTAGTATGTAGATAGCTGGAGACCTGGATTAACGCATAGATTACTTTTTATCCCGACATTCCCATGGAATCAGACAGAACAAAGACAGACAGACAGAACAAATGATCACGCTCATCATACAATTGTTTTTCCTGGGTGTAGTCGAAACCACGGCCTTTGGCTCAGTAGTCAGGATCACTAACTAACAGGCTGGTCCTGTTTTTCCTGCATACATATGCTCACGCCGTATTCCCGGCCATGAAAGGCAGAGAGGATAGAGCGCCACGCCACGATCGCTGTGTGTTGATCCTGACACACAGTGTCACACAGCTAGCGCCTCTTCCACATTCATCAGACCTCTCATACGCTGTATTTAATAGGATGTAAAATAATATCTTCAAATAATTAATAATTTATTAAGGAGCACTATCTGTAAATAAGTGTACCGACGAGTATACCAAGTCTAAGCCACGTCATTATTATTTTAAAATTACATATTTTTCCTTGAGTTAAGACGTTTTGAGGTGTCAGGTTACATTTATCGTGATCAATGGCTATCAGTCAGCATGTGATCACGACCTTTGAAAATTGCGAACGCGTTCAATATTCAATTGAACGCGAAATTTCAGAAGAATTTACTATTCACTACTACTACATTTTTACATACTGATATTACATACCTGTATGTCTCAGGAAGGGTAGGCAGAAGTGTAAGGGAAAGGAAGGCAAAACGGTCCCTGTAGGTAAAACGGACAACTGTGATAATTTTGAGACTTTTAGTGCCTTGTCTGAACGGGTTGCGTCAAAAAGTAGTATGTTCCCGCTCTGAGTCAATGTACTCAATGCCGCCAACTTCAAATGTTTTAGCAAGGTAAGTACATTTTTAATGTATTCATGTAAAATTCACTAATTTAAAATGGAAGATCTGATGGTGTATCGCGCATGGTTAGAGTATTTGTATGTGAAAATGTACCAACAGATTTTTTTAATAACTCCGTTTTGCCTTCATTTGTGGTTCGTTATGCCTTATTAATGAAGGTTTTTACTTCATCATCTGTGATTTCATTGAAATCTGATTCGTACGTAATGTCTCAACGGTATCAATGTTAATTAGATATAAGGCATTTTCGAGATAAAATTTCTTGAAAAACTTTAATAACAGAATAGTTTATTTTTTCTACATTTGATTTTCTTAAGTAGTACGTTTTGCCTTCTTTTCCCTACATATCGCATATTATATATTTGCTCTATATATAGGTAAACGGGGCATTTATTGCTGTTTATCGTACACGTCTCCATACTCGATACTATTAAGAATTTTAAAAAGAAACAGCCAATAAAAAATTTTGCCACCAGGAAATCGAACCCGCGACCCCATCGCAGGCAAACATAAACAACAAGTAACGATAAGATACAATTGTCAAAAATGTGTGATACCTGAGAAGTATTTTTAGTGACGTCAAGTATGTACGCTAATATAAAAAAGAGAGTATGAAGTTATAATAAAATTCTTAAACCTCATCAAAATACCAATCAAAATATCGCATTACGATGGACACGGTGTATGTTTCTGATATCACGTCCGCACCGGTCTGCACAAGAACAGCGTGGAATATTGCCGTACTCGCTAATGATGTGCGTTTCTGCGCTTTAATTGCGATCAAACAGACAAACAATGCAACCTTTACAAACAACACATCCTTATTACAAATGCGGTAAGATTCCTATTCAATTGGAATTCTAGATTTTATAAGTTGGTCGCCAATGCTTTGTCACATACACCATATGAAAAATGTATGAATGCTCATCTCGAGTTGAGGGTAAAAAGTTCCGTATTGACGACGATTTTGATCGGTGTAGTTTCGCTCTGAAGGTGTATCATAACAGCCTCGGCTGCTCCAAACAATGACACATAGATTGTTTCGGCGATAACTACTCTCGCATATGAAAAAATATTAAAGGTATGTGTATTATAAGTTAGTTGATTTCATCTGGTGATAAAGATATGAATTCAGAGAGGAATGGACTAATTGGTGCGTAAAAAATATCAATACCACATTCGGCGGCACGTCGGGAGATTCTACGTTGGCATCGACGCGTAGACTTCAATACAAGTATCTTCGCTATGCGTATGCATCTGCATACAAAGACACATACTATTTACGAGCGTTATCAATAATATCAATCTGATGTAACATCTTTAGTTGTAGGATATCATAACTAAGTGTGTTACCAGTAACCATAATGTATGTAAATGTGGTAACACTTAACACAAGACTTCTTAAAAAAACTAAGCTTTTTAATGACATTATCATTATAATGAGAGCTGTTTAGTCTGTTTTAGAAGAAGAAAGATATTTAGCGTGTTTTTAAATATATTAACAAATCATGACATTAGTTATTAGTACAAATTAATTCACTTTTAATTTTAAACTTGTAAACTCTTGTGTTTTGAAAAACGTAAAATTTTTAATAAACATATATTTCTAAAAGTAAATTGACTTAAGAATAAGGCACTTTCTGAAAGAAATCCGTAGTTTCCGTATCGTATTTAGGCAATTTAAATACTTATGTTAAATTTATTATAAACTATTGTGAAATGGTTAAAAGTAAAAGCCAGAAGATACTACTACTACTGCCGATTTTTGACGATAAAGAATAGAGATGAAAGGAATATCCGGCACAATCCAGTTTTCGGCCAATCCGGCCTGATAGCGGATAGTGAGCAAGGTTCCCGCCGGATACCGTATAATAAATCTAGCTTGTTTTTCTCCAGTAACCTCACTTGCTCGGCGAAACACAACACAAACATTGCTTCGCGCCGGTTTTCTGTGAGGCCGTAGTATCACTCCGATCAAATTGACCCATACGTGCTGAGAATGGCTCTCCCACTATTTATATATATTTTCATTTACAAGAAAATGACTTAGTACTTTTACTACACTACCTTTACTAACTACCAATTTCTATTAAATAAAATTCGAAATTAATATTGTTATTTATATATGTGGATACCGCAATTTCATATAAATGTGTAAGTATATTAAGTAAGTTAAGTGTTACCTATTTTATGATAGTGAACAGTCCTTACAGACATTGGTTGTAGAGGGAAAAAGTCTAAATAGATTTGTTCTCCCTACAAACAATTTCTCTCAATTTCAATGCCAAATAGTTATAAAACTGTAAATATCTTAAAACAATTAAGTATTTAAGAAACTTAATTTAAAAAAAAAAGTGTGTGTGCAATTCACACACGGCAGAAGTGAAACTTCAGAAAAGTAGCCTACGAGAAAATGAGAAATAAAAATTAAAATCAACACAAATAATTTACTAATTTTAATAAATTTAATTTTTAGATAATTTATGTAAAAGTTATTGGTCAAATAACACAACGGTGCTAAAGAAGTTTGACTATTACGCATTTTCTGAAGGCTTTGTAGTATGCATACGCAAAGACAAGCAAGCTCGATGCTCGTGCAAGCAAAATCATATATTATATGAATATGTTTTGTGTCAAATTACAGCGATTCTAAAGAACTTTCTCTTCAAAAAGTGTATAATGATTTGTTTTTCCCAAATTAATAAATTAACAAAGAAATCTTAACTATCGGTTAGAGGGCTCGGTTTTCCCGGCAACAGCCAGTTCGACTTACAGGTATGCGACCCTGAACTGTTCCAATCCATCCCTATAAGCAATATCCCTTTCCTTCCCTTCTTACCCACCTTTCAATTTACTCCAAGATTTCCAATCTTAAATTACTAAAGTGCCCGATATATATATATATATATAGGTTTGCCCCCTATTACGGTAGTGGGACCAAATTATATTTGGCAAAATATGAGTGAGTGTATGTATGTAAAGCTCTGGGTGTTCTTTTTGTATGTTGCTGTCTTCATAGACAAAGCCAGCTAATCAAAAAGTCCTCTGCAAAAATACACCCCCTTCCAGCTGCACTGCTGCAGGGGGGTGCATTTTCGTGAAGTCCCTGTATTGTGTGTTTTTAATCGTCTTTTTCTATTGTTTAAAGTAGCAACGTAGCATTACTTTCAACAACCAATTGATAATGTTTGGCCAGATATTCAGCTATCCGGCTTCACGGTTGGCCGGATTTATTTTATATTAGCTTGTAGAGTGTGTAAGCATTATTATTGGTTTCACTAGCATACTAGGTCACCTGAATAGCAGCGACCCCAATATAGTTTAATTATTGACTCGTAATGTATTTGTTACTTAGTAAGCGACATTTCTATTCTATGTATGTATAAATGTTAGCTCACACACGTTTAACTATTTATTGCCAGAAAGTTATAGGTACATGCACAATGTAAAAATGTCCAATGGCCCCACACTGGCCTGTCCTGTGGATATCTAGACGATTACTAAAACGAGTACAATGCCCGGTCGACATCAGTAGTTGGCTTATTTATTAAAAGTTATTTTTTAATTCTTATTTTATTTTATATTAAGAGAAATAAAAATATAAATAGAATAAGAATAAATATAAAGGAAATGCAATTAATAATATACACCCTACGATTCTTCGTTGTTATTATTTCGTTTTAAAATAAATGTTATTAAAAGGTTTTTTATCGATCCTGAACTTCAGAGACATTTTGTTCCTAATTATATATTCAAAAAAGACAACTAGCGATTCAGCCAAAATTATTGTTGTTCCGCGTACGCGTAAGTGGCACCTAACTTCAGTAATATAAAAAGGGTAGCATTTTGGTGTCGTGTCGTTGTTTCGTCGTCATTACGAATTAGTTCCACGTGTGAGAGCCTCTAGCGGCGATTTTACTACCCACGTATGTATATTATAGAGTAGGACATCGTTGGAGTAAAATTTTCCAGACGAAATTCCCAATACTATTCCACGTGAAGAGAATTCTTTGTACCCCTTGTTAAGAAAACTTCGCAAACGCAATTTTCTTTTAGGCTTCTTTCGTCAGAAGTATCTTTCTGACGAAAGAAGGCTAAAAGAAATTTGCGTTTGCGAAATTTTATATGGTAATTTAATAATGGTAATAATATAATATATAAAAAAAAGTATCACCAGTTTTCCTGAAAGCAAGAGAAAGGGAGATGATGTCTGTACTTCGCTCACAGAATCGAAATTTATTTTCGTATCAAGATTAAAATTATAGCTTTAAACCTTATACCTAATAAATATGTTACATCTGTAAAAAAAAATATTTCCTTATCTTTACAACAATAATAAATAAACGATTATGTTAATTATATTCGTAAAATTCACACATGAATTAAGTTAATTATTCTGTCCCCCAATTATTAAGTTTCCCAGTTGCCTCTGGTAGAAGTTTACGCATCTTAATGTTAATCCTTATATTTGAAATATTTATATTTATCAATGTATTGACTATTTCGAAGACACATTCTTACACTGTTATAATTTTTTTCACTACTTTAGAGTAAAAATCAGCACCAAGTTAATGAAAATGGTAAAAAGCCGATGCCACACTACAGTCGCTTCCCAAAAATCTGTACTAATTCATTGTCTCCTTACTTAGCCCTATTAATCAATACACCCGCAGGTCTGCGTACCCTGTTATCGGACCGTTTACCGACGTGGATATTTTACCCTGATTATATGTGGTTACCTACCTTGTTCTTAACTGAGTACCGCTGTAAATAGAGGGAATTTATGTATGTAGGTGGTAATTATGAGGCTTCCACGAGCAGGTAAAGCTGTAAGGATGATTGAGCTGGTGAACTCATTGATGCGAAATTGGGTTTGGCGTACCAACATAAAATGCAGTAGTTACAATAATTAATAACTATTGGAATAATATACAAACACATAATGGTAATAATATATAAATTCTGTCAAAAAAGTATCGGAAATTGATAATTTAATTCTACTTCCAAATTAATACGTGTACATATTTTCGATGCGATTTGCCACAGACCATTTTTATTATGATTTGGCTTCGCCAGGCTTGTGCTTTTATACAATTCACCGAGAACAGATTTATTTTTAAGTCTGGCACACAGTACATTGTCCATGGTCGTCTGAACACACTTGTGTCTATTAAATACTACTAGCGCCAGCTGTCCGCAACCAATGACAGTTATTTGAGTACCGTCACCATCACAGTTATCATCACAGATTTTTGTGATGATAACGGCGAGAATATCGAAAACAGGCACATATGTTCAGTGGCACCTGTGTCCAGCACCCACTTGATTGTTGATAAAGTTCTGTAGGTGTTTGTGCACTACGAACGCATTTTTATCTTTTCCTTAAACTCATATTTATTATGACCAACTTTGTTATACTTTGTTATACACTTTTGTTTACAAAGTTTTTACGATAATTACTGTTCATATTAAATTACTCAAATGCTAAACATATTATATTGCTTTTATTCGGAGCATTTTCTTTTTTGAATAAACGCACGCGACGACGATGAAACGATTTCAGCCTTTTCCTTCACTCTCTCCTTTTCCACTAACAAACGAGCGACAAGATTATGATAGGTTTGTTTATCGTCTCTCCTACACAGCTACGAAGTGTTGGAACTGTATTTTTGACAAAAGACTGAGATTTTCATAAGTTCTTCGTATTTATATTTAAAAGTCTTGTATCTGGATTTTCTCGTAATAGCAGCAACGCAGCTAGTTCGACAGCTGCGTTGCTGCTATTTACGAGAAAATCCTAATATTAAAATGTAAAGCATCACACTTTCCGAAATCCTGGTAACGATCATTGTTTATGCCGCCTTCTATAACCAACCCGCCTTTTTCTTGTGTTCTTCAGTTAATGAATAGTTGGGTTTCTGAACCGTCCACTACACCGAACTTTGACCACGTGTCTTGTTATTTGAAATGCCTGACATACTCCAGCCTCGATATTCAGGAAGGATATTTGATGTTAATGTTAATATACCTCAGCGCGTTCATAAAGAAAATTGTTTTGACAGACAGACAGACCGACGGACAACGAAGTTGAGGAATGAAACCCTAAAAACTAAAGAGTTTCCTCCCCATATATTTATGTACATCCAAGACACCTTAATATTTTTATTAGCTAACTACAAAGCTTATAGCGTTCTACATTTTAAGCTTATTTTGCACATAACCATACTTCGCGTCTTATCACGTAAATCCCTTACAAACAAACCTCTGTAATAACGGCAGCATCTAAAATATTAATGTGTACAAAACATCACTTACATACAAGGATATCATACATTTTGTTTAATAACACTGTTACAACCCAAATGCCAATACGTATTGAAAATAATAACAGAGCGATTCATGAAATGTGCATCACAGAGACAAAGATGGCCGCGGTTAGCTCAGGAGTCAAAACGCTGATCAGCAACCCATTCGAATTTGAACAAGTAATTTGAACTTTCGAATATTTGAAAGTGGAATGTGCATGGAATGACGCTTAAGTTTGATTTGCTCATTACATTTTAGTAGTGGATATAACAAGAATATTTGATAGAAACAAGATCAAATAGTGCATGTGCAAGATCAAATAAACAGATACAAGATTCTAAAGTCAGTTTTAGATGTAAATCGAGATTTAATCGGTAACATGTATAAGAAACGATAATTTTTATCCAATGTTACAATTATATTGCATACCTACATGTTTATTGTGTATATTTTTCTACTGATTTTTACAATCTTTGGATGGAGAAAAATAAACATGTGATGAAACTACACCAGGAACGTAAATCCACAAATAAAAGAAGTGATTCTGATCTGACCACTACAATATACTATGGGTCTGACTGAGTACTTAAATAATTTTTTTCTCAGTCGATTATAACCTGGGAAACATTGTATTACCGAGTTGTTGTCGCTGCCAGTTTAACCCATATTAATAAAAAGTGATGACATATGAAGTAAGATTGACTTCTCATCATCGTCATTGGTAACTATTGCTATTTAACATTAGCCTCTCCTCAAAGTTTCTACAATGACATTTTTCACCATTGATGGAGGCATCTTCAAAATGATCAAATTTATGACCATTCTCATGAAGGGACTCTAGACCAAGTGGACATGGTCACCCTATTTCGCGTATATGGGTGTGATATCAGAGATATCACGTTGCTTTAGTCAGTTCGATTCGAACGTAATAGGTGAGCGTGAGTAGTGACACCACATGGTTCAAACACGGAAAAAGAAAAAAGTTGCAAATGTGCAAAAAAGAGAGGTGATGAATGAATAGCATAGATTGGCGCTACAAAAAAATGTGCTCACTAAAATTGATAGCACGCTCTCTGCCTAAAATATTATATCGCCACCAACAATTATTCAATAAACATTTTGGCAATCATACTCAATAAAATTAAGGTTGATTTGCTACCACCAATATGAAATAAAAAGGCTTCCTAAACTCACATACATTGTTGCTGGACGTCCAAGCTTAAGAGTATATTTTGTACGGATAAATACTACTTTTAAATTACACTTGCAATCCTGTTGCTTCTGACATTTTGAATATATATCGGTATAAAAATATTTCAGTTCACAAATAACAACTTTAGAATTTTTGTGTAAACCTATCTCGTGTGGAATTTCTCTGAACCTTGCGCAAGTACCGATTCTTCGTTAAAAACTAGTTATAATATAGGTGTTTTTAGAAGCCATGTACCATGTTTATAGAATATATATTATACAGAAAACCATAGATACAACATACAGAAAACATACAACCATAGAGAAAAGTAGGAACACAACACAAGCATTTGCTTGTGTTGTGTTCCTACTTTTGAGTAGTCACCAGTATTGTTTCAGGTGGTTTGGAATATGTTCTCTTTCATAAGTTGGGCGCTACATCAGTTTTGTCATATGTAAACTAGATATCATAATAGTTATTGTGATTTGAAGTCAATATCCATAAACTCTAAGTAGGTAATTAAAAAAAATCAAGTTTGGAGGCAATGAATCGTTCGTTCGATATTTTATTAGTTTACTAAATAAATGAGACAATACGAAAATGATTAAAGGAAGACCATCGTGTGACATATCGATAGATCGAGGAAACCCTTAAGTGCACCAACTGTTCATCGGATTCTTCCCGACCATGTGAAAGTACGAAAACTTTGTTCACTCTGGGTACCGCACTTGATGACTGATGCATTGCTGGGATACCCTCCTTATAGATTAGGTTTAGCGCCACTCGACTTCAATTTTTTAATTCAATTGTAGGGAAGCACGTTTTTGAGGGATGAGGAGCTTATAGGAGCTTTTGAGGAGATATATGGCTGTGATCCAGTGGGATATTGGATCAATGTGTTCATCACCTGGTATACACGTATTCAGACCTGTATTACTGCCCGTGGAGACTTTTCGAAAATAAAAAAATTCACTAAGTACAACAAAACTTATGTAGTGCCCTAGTAGATGTGACCTCTGAATCTACTATGTATGTACTGGCCAGTCTTGTATCTTTGCAATGTGCATATTGTGTGTTCTGAAACTAATAGCCCGTTTGTTAAGGATGTGGATTACTTGAATCCCGGTTATTCAAAATTGCAGTAAATAAAACTGTGTTAACTCGTAATGACACGTTTATTGGTCAGTAGCAAAGTGCCGAGTGACTCGAAAGTTCTTTAATGACATAAAAAGGGACGTTCAGGTCCTGCTTGAATATTGTGAGCGTCGCTTCCATGTGGATTGCTTCCATTATTGTAGTAGGCGTGAACACCGTTACTGTCATCATATTAATTTGTTAAAAAAAAAATCTTCATTAACCAATATATAATTGTTTTATTGGATCTCTGAAATGTATTTGTATAAAAATTTGGCTACTAACTAGTTGCCTGCGTAGTTGGAAATTTATTTATTTTATAGTAGTGGAAACATATGATTAAGTTGAAGTTAATATTAAAAAATATAAACTTTTTAACATTACATTAAACCAACGAAAGAAAAAAGGAACTGAAAGTGAAAAAACTTGTTAGCCTAAACTAAACTTCTAAATATGTAAATGGGTACCTAAATAATTATGAGTCGGCGCCATATTTTTCTACCTTTAGAGTTCAAATTTATATAGGACCAACTTCGAAGTATAACTTATCCAAAATGAAAAGAATGATCAAAATCAGTCACACATACAAAAAAAAACAAAAAATACAGGTTGACTTGAAAACATCCTCCGTTTTTTCGTCGAGATATCTGACCGTAGAGATGTTAACGCAATACACATAAGGCTGCTTTTCATTACGAGGCCTAAAACTCTTTGCCATCTTAATGGTAAAAATATGGAGCTTACACTAATTTGACAACTGCTTAGACTTTTTGACTCCACGACCGCCTACGTTGTTATTTCCAAGTTATAAAAATCGTCGGTAACCCATCTCCAACTAACTTCCATGTATTAAATTATACAACATTGACCAAAATTCCCAACATAACGACCTAATTCAAATATTATTACACCACTAACATTAAATCTAAATTCGATAAACAGTTTTCCTGCACCCTTCAACCTGTCACCGCCGCAGTAGGGTGTCACCCTCCGTACAAGTGATGGGTCGAAAAGACCACCCTTGGGACATTATCTAATCCGAATTAACTGTTAGAAAAAACTTTAGCGAATGCTCATGGAGATAGCGGCATCGATGATAGGGATTACATAAAGTTAATTTAGTCGCGTGGCAGATTTCTACCTTCGTAGGCTGGTTTTTGTATGTCGTACCATGATAGGCGTTGTCAGTCACGAGGTAGTTGAGCGGAAGAATTTAGAGGCAGATGTAATGTTGGGTTTTGAGGGGTTAATAGGTTTATTTAATTAAAGATAGGCTATACTTTAAAGATTTTTATTCTTGTAATGAATTTACCCTTATATTTTTTTGAAGAAGTAGTAGATTAGTAAAAACCAAACGTAAAACATTTTTTTTCTTTATGAATAGTTGTACTTCTCAGGAAAGAAAGTATATTGAGTGAATTAGGAATATTAATACTCACTAGCTATTGGAATCAAGAGTAGGCAAAGAAGTACATGCTCTGTCTAGTTACAATAAGCGGTTATAGCAACCGGCATTTACTATATTTTACATTTACATTGTAGCTCCAAACCTCTAGTATAGGCGTTAATTTTCCAATTGTTCAGCTCATGTATCAAAAACATGTGTATATTAATTATTTATTATTATTATTATTTATATTTTTAATTATTGTTTCCTTTTACTGATTTATCTTCTCAAATTTCAAAGTGAACTATTACTTTCCATAACGTAAGATAACCTTTAAGTGAAGATTAAATTTTTAACAGAAATAATAAATCCATAAAATATTACATTCGATCATTATACGCACATTTGCTAAACTCGTAAACAGATATACTCATTAACTACAATAGGAAACACTGCAGTCTATGTCAACACATCTGTACAACCATTAATAACACATCCAATATAACAAGACACCTTTATCCCTTACAAAAATACTTAAATTCAAATACGATTTAAAAGTCAAGGGGTCAGAAAGACCGGTTGCTGCATCGTAAGTGTTGAATGTACACAACGTGTGTCAGATGACTCGTCGCACATAAATAATCACGTAATTGAGTAACAATGTGGTCTTGCGGACACCCTAGTAGTAAATATTTGGGGTTACGGTATCAATAGGGATATATTGGAGCATATGGATTAACTGTTAACAAGTGTGAACAGTTTCATAATAGTAAAAAGTGCTGATGAGTGATAGCAAAAAGTTCACGTTTATAAGAGTCTTATGGACATTGGTGTTAATGATCAAACTGACTCGTCACTGCACGAATTGCGCAGTGGTTTAAGTGGCCATGGCAAGGATCGCATTGACATTATTTGTGTATCATCTTCGATCAATGATCGAAGTGTATCGTATAAACGGCGATGGTTCAAGAGTAATAAATTGCGTTCGTAGAGTGAAAATCACGAACAGCTTAAAGATTGAGGCAGACAGCGAGCGCGACTGAATAGCGACGTAGTGTGCCCGTTATGTACACCGAGCGTGACATGTTCTATATTAAAATAGTGCATTACAACCTCAGGTCGTGTCGCCGTCCCGTGCCGCCCACGGACTGCCACGGCCTTCAATTTCTGCTTCACACTTTACATGTTTACATGGCAACCTACAAAATATTCATTTATGTCCGACAAACTGTTATTACTGTTCAACGACCTATGTGACGCGACGATAGAGCTTTTACGGCAATGTTACAGGTCATAGATTCGATTCCTGATCAGTATAAATATTATTCATAAATATGTCAAATACATTGGTCTGCACATTTCTATTCTATGTATTATATTTGTGTACCAAAATAAAAAAGATACATACTCCGGAACCCGTAGAACAAACTATGCTATTTTGGGTCTAGAAATGTGTATTCTCTAGAATACACAAACACATATTAACAAAATGAGAAAGTTTTAAATGCCACTATAATATATATCAATGTTGTTCGTAGTATCGTTTGCTCTTTATATATAATTTAAAAGTATAATAGCGGTATAATTTCTTCCTTCAGTTTATAATACTGTATACAATAATGTAATGTAATGTTTTTTTAAAGTAATTATAACATAAAAAGTTGAATTTGAGCATAATAAAGCAATTTGAATTTAAATGTGATACAGCTCAGTCGCTCGCGGGCCAAACGTGTACAAAATATATACAACGACATTGAACTAGAGACCGATTGCATTTCGCATAATTCAACGACAAAGCCCAAAAAATATATTTGCTCTGGTTTATGACATACTAAACGTTCGTATCACAAAAAGCAAAAGCAAAACCCTCTTTTGTAACTTTTGCAAAAACTTTAATTAATTCTATTTTTTCTCGTTTGGACATAAGCCCGAAGTGTCATAAATCTAACAAAAACAAAAGGCCTAATAAAAGTCGGCAGGCGATGAGCGTGCAACTAAATTATTTCGTCGTCTTATCGAGCAGTAGCGCCCCCTACCGGGAAGACGACTCACTTAGTTTTTGTGAACGCTTGCCTTCAATATTTTATTTATTTTTTGGTCTTTTGACGATCATTAGATGGTTTTAATAAGCATGTAATAACGATATATTAGTATCGTATTTTTAACAACGTGCACCGTAAAAGGAATGATCCCACAACAGTGATTGGTTAGTTTTTTAAACGTATTATTCAGATATACGACATACAAGGGTGATATCATACGAATTGCGAATATGAATCAAAGTATGATAAAAGATTTCGAGACATTTTCATGTACAGTATTCCTTTATATTCAAATTTATATACAATTATCTAATCATTTAAAAATAAATAAGCTTGAAACAAATTCTGGTGTTACTAGTGAAAACATTTCCATAACATTTAATCTGAGGATAATTTAGGGGCACTATTTAACACATTATCTATCGCAGGCAAAAAAAAAATTAACACATAAAAAAAACCACAGTATTTTAATATTAATTAACACATCTTTTAGTTTATAGTTTAAATAAAGGCTTCTTATACTGTATATACTTATTTACCAAGATTTTTTGGATTAGAAACATCAATGTTTGAGAAAGGCTTTTTTATAATTGACACCTAAAAGCCAGAATGCGAATGACAATTTTATTAATAGAATTACGTAAAAGTTTATAGCTCACTGGGCGACTAAGTTTACAATCACGTATTTTTAATAGATGATTAATAAATTAAACGATAACCCCCAATAAGTATTAACCAACCACAAAAAAGTTACTGTTATCAGTGCTGATCAGGACGATGATATTTTTTTCTTCTCTTGCCATAAAACCTCAAGTTACAAAAAGTAAATTACAACGACCCCCGGTTTCGACAGGGTGGTTTGGGGTAAGTTGTACGCACAGCGGGTTGTACTCTGAGCCTCACGGAGTACGATGGGAGCAATCATCGATGTTTTGTTATGGTAATTTTGACAGCTCTGTCGGCTACTTAGCTATGTTTTATTGACTTTCCATTTGTTTTTGTGTACGGTTTGTAAAGGTAATAGGATCCTCGGTGTCAGTGATAATTGGAGAATTCTTTCGGAATTTGTATAAACGAATTAGTAGCCCTAAGACACCCGTAGACGTGACATAACTTAGACGATAGGTGACTGTCTCATCAACTCCTCTTTATTATACGTCATAATGGTGAATTCTGAAGAAACATGTATAGAACAACATTATGTCACGTCATGCTTCGCTATTGTCGACTCACTTTCTAAGTAACTAGTATTAATCAATTGAAAACACAACGGTAAAACAGATTTTCATACATATATTTCTATATTTTGCTTTCAAATAAAAAAACGATTATTAGTGAAATGCTCCAGGGATTATTGAGTGCTTTGCTGACCAGAACAGCGCTATCCTACTAATATTATAAACGTGAAAGTTTGTGAGGATGTATGGATGTATGGATGTAAGAATGTTTGTTACTCTTTCACGCAAAAACTACTGATCCGATTGCGATGAAACTTGGTACCTATGTAGATAGTTGGATATTTTTATCACGATATTCCCACGGTACCGGGACTTACGCGGGTGAAACCGCGGGGTGCAGCTAGTATTTAATATTTTGTCCTAAATACGCTCGCAGCAACAGAGTTCTCACTTGCGCTTTGTTAACTTTAACCCTGTCTTGAAAGAGCACTGATACCTACTTTAGATAGGAAAACTATAACTTTTAGGGTTCCGTTCCTCAAAAGGAAAAAAGGAACCCTTATAAGATCACTTCGTTGTCCATCCGTCTGTCTCTCGATCAAGACCCGTTTTTGCCAAGAACGCGAGGAGGTGTCAAGTTGAAATTAACATCAAATACTTGTCTGCAGTGCCTGTAAAAACTGCTTCTAAATCAACGCAATCAAAAGATACGGATATTTAAGCCTTATATTTTAAACTATGCGCAAGTACATCAAAACCTACGGGATAGTTCCATTGACCTAGAACCTTGAAATTGAGAGAACTAAGGTCTCACAGCGCAAGTAAAGGAAAAAATCCTAAAGTCGTTACTTTGTTGTTATATTACATAAAAAAAATGCTTTTTGCGTTTATAAACTAATATTTTGCGCTTGGAAAATTGACTTTGACGTATATCAATGTACGGAATAGTATTTTTAGAACAGTAAAATTAAGTTTTTCACTCTAAAAAAACGGGCAAATATCTTCGAGAATCGATTCTCGAGATGGCCTAACTATCTACATATAATTTGGTTCATTCGGTCCGCGAGTCATAATCGCACTTGTCCTGTTTTTTTAATTAGCGAGAAAACTATAACTTACCAAGGAGTTGCACAACTTGGAATATCTAAGTACGCGCCTAGAGCCGAATGTCTGGTTAGTAAATTATCATAAAGATGACAAAAACAATAGTTATATATTTTATCGTTGAATTCGTTGATATAAAAAAGAAAACAGTTTCGTTACGTTAAATATGAAACAATGCTATGTACGATACATAAAATACACTGTGAGTATATCTACACCTATAAGTTTTAATTATTGCAGTAAAGGTAATTTTTTTGTGTTAAAGTTACAGTGTTTGTATAGACGCCTTGCAAATTATTATTAGCATCGCGAAGATTGAAGCAATGTTAACAAAATAATGTAAGCGCAGTTTGTATGTAATACTACTAGTATAGTATTATATTATCTGTGGTAATACTATTAACTTACTAATTAATGGTCGAGACGTTACTATTGGCAAATGCAACAGAGATTATTTATTTTTCTCCGATAAGCCGGTATAGGTGTTTATAACTAGGAATTCCAGTAAAATTATTTTATTTTTTATTATAATTACATTCAAATTTAATTGTATCTTGCCTACAAATTATATCATATCTTATCCCACGTCCCACACAAGGTTTGGACGGTAAAATTATTTTCTTAGTTAGTATTTTTATTATTATTTATTACATTTAATTTTAATATTTAATTCATTTCAATTTAATTTACACCAATCAAATTTCACGACACTAATTAAATATTAAAATAAAATGTCACAGAGAAATACAATAATATAATATAGAATAATATGCAAGGAATATCACTGCATGTAACGGTCGTGTAAATACCAGTTACCAGCTATTAAGTCCCAAAATGAGACAAGTCCCATTTGACATTCGTGAATAAATGAAGATGAAGAGACTTGGGGAATTCATCTGGTTATTAGGTACTTGTTATTTTTTTATCTCGCTCATCAACACCTAAATAGAAAAGTTTATTGGCTCTAGATCAATTACACTGAACTTTCTATGCTAATAACGCAAACTGCTATCAAACTACTTTATTACTACTACTACTAATAGTTACTACTATTTTATTTAAAAAGTTAATGCGTTAATATCTCTATTCCTATTGCCGTTTAAGGCATAGTGTAGTAATAGTGACCGTATTGCTGATGACTAAGTAGGTAGTTCAAATCAGTCACGAACAAGGCCCGTTCGTAATACACTTTCTAACACCTCGTTACTTTCAAGATATATAATCCAAACATCTTACTTTACTGGCCACAAAAAAATATAAACGCAATGTTGCCCAATTTGAAATACATAGAAGTTTTATAAAAAGTAAATCTCATTGCGATTTACTTTTTATGAAATGAATCACATCCAGATGGCCGTGTGTGAGATGTGTCAAGTTATTATTATTATTCGTTTAAGTAAAAAGAGTTTGTCTATAGATATACAGTTCTTGCTTGTCATGCTTTTATAGAATCATCGCTGACGGACTATATTTAGTCAGTCAGTGTACTTAAATTAACTCATAGCTAAGCCCCTTTATATGTAACTAGCGCCTCGCGGTTTCACCCGCGCAAGTCCCAATCCCGTTGGAATGTCGGGATAAAAGGTAGCCTATGCGTTAATCCAGGTCTCCAGCTATCTATATACCAAGGTTCATCGCAATCGGTCCAGTACTTTTTGAGCCAATTCGTTATAAACATACTTATATACAAATCTTTCCTCTTTATAATATTAGTGTAGATATTAGTATAGGTACATACACATATATTACATATATATTTTCATATAATAAGTAATTTTTGTAAATAAAAATTAACCATAATGAGTTTAATACACCTCATTCCAGATTTTTAATATCTTTAGATTTATTTGACTAATGCAATTTTTAAACAATTGCTGACTATATTATAATAATTGAATCTTTATATCAATTATTTTTGTAAGGGATACAGTACCTTTTCAGTTAGGTATTACAATAAATATTGAATCTGATATTCAATAAGACTATACTTTATATAGAATATAGAGACGCATAAAAACCATTATAAAATTTTACTCATTGTGAAAACGCATGCTCTTTATTAAAGACTGCTTGAGATTAGAAAGATTTTCCGTCTTTATAAAAAATACATACAATATGTACACTTAAATTAAGTTATCCAAATTTAAAAGCGACAACTGCCATAAAAGATAACCAAACATTTTTAACAAAACTGTCGCCAATTTTTATCTGGAGCAAATCAATACGTATAATATATTAAAAGAGGCCGACACTCGACTCAACACAGCTTATATTACCATAGGTTTAGGGTCCATTTCACTGTAAAAAAAAAGAAAAAAAAAATTGCGGCTATAATTGAGAAAAGGGACCACACTTTTTTAGTGCATCTTTAGAGAACTTTTCAAAGACTTTTTAGAGAACTTTCAACTTTAAAGTTAAGTTAAACAAAATTAAGCCAAGATTCAACATTGTTCTTCGGTGTTTAGAAAATTTTGTTTATGGTAAATTAGAATAGGTGTTTATTTAAATAGATAAATCCGACTAAATTATGAGTATGATGATTTACTTAACATGAATAACTAAATCAACCATTTAAATAAAAGAAACTTTCGTAAAATCAAAACCGGGTCACATGTAAACCAAGCATTCCCGCCTACGGAATCATGCGATAAAATCAAAACAGTAGCCAAAAAAATACAAAATCAACCATCACAAAGTTAAGAGACCGAGAAATTCTTAAAATATCTACTTATTCAAACTGATCATATCGATATACTTTAATAGTGGACTCTTCAAGTGAATGAAGTAAAATGTTGAACGTTAGGCTGTTTATTGATCACTAATTGGCGGAAAAGGGTGACATTTTTTTAAATAAAAGTTCGGATACTTTGACGTGGTGTCAAACTAGAAATTCTTGTGCTGAGGACGGCATGGACTGTTTGATCATATTGATAATAAAATTATTTATAAAAAAAAACACAACGGTTGAATGTGACGGTTTTGAATGGTTATGGTTTCTGTTTAACATAAAACTTGACTTTCTTGCATTTAAAACTAATTTAAGTAAGCAAGATTGTTTGGTAAGATTTCTTAACAGGAACCTATTAACATTAAAATAACGATAATGGTAGATACCTCGCCGATAATGGTAGAATGTTGATAACACATGCCTTGTGTTAATCTAGATTTTAATACCAAACTTTCAAATATATTGTAAGAACAGTGACTGTAATAACGTAGTGTAAGCTGCCGATGGTGGCGTACGTGTCGGGTCGTTCGGCTCCCTTTGATATCAATTGATATCATATAGTTGAAGTGGATGATGGCTGGCGCGTGCGTCATGCTCGTGAACGAAAGCCGTTGGTTGGGGCTGGTCATTTCCGAACTGCTATTACTTACATATAGGAGTAGTTTGCGCGACTGTTTATGGTTTAGAACAGTACGTTACATTGTCCTCACATTTAGCTTGCGCGTATAAGCAATGTAACCAGAGATTTGTAAAAAACATGTTCAAAAAGAGTGTCCTTGGAGTTTCTTGCCTGTTCTTCTCCACTGGATCTACGAATTGGAACAGGTAACTAGCTTCACGACTGACTTAGTCTGACTGACTACTACTCTTGACAATTCAAAAATACCAATAATTTTGATTTATCATTAGGAAGCAGCGATTTTAATGTCGGATGATATTCCTAAACCCGTAAACTGAGTTTTAAGTTGCAGGTTTTCCATAACTCTGACAAAAAAATATTTGTGGTAGTTGCGCCTAGTTCTCGTTATCTCAATTTATGTTTATCGCTTATCAGAAGTCTAATATTATGGATTCCTTGCACATACAAACCTTTAACACATGGGCAAACTGAAACCGAGACCAATGCATGTGGAACCGAAGTTAAAAGCTAATTGGTACTAATATCTTCTGAGCACTAAAAAGACGCCGAAGTAGTATTAGGCACTCAAACCAATAATAAAATATTTACTAAAAACTTATAGCTGGCTTTAACAAATTTTGGCACACACGTAGATTGTATTTTAGATAAACGTTAAATGAATCAGAATAGAATAGGTATATAGAATGGGAAACCGAGATCTGGTGGAAAACGTTAATGGTTTCATACAGATAGCGCTCTTAGTACCTAATGATGATGTACATATACGTACTACAGAAACACTTTCAGTAGACAGCAAAGCTGAAGAACCTCTTTGCATGGGTCCATTAGCACTAGACATAGCATAATGCAACGTGCAAATCAACAGGTATAGTATTAAGTTCAATTTTGAGGAAATAGCATTAAAAGAAGTAGCTTAAAGTGGCAATTAAGAAAGTAATTTCAACGCCTACAATATTTATGTTAGCAATATAATGCAAGTTATTGCAATAACATTTCAATCAGGCATTACATCTACAAACAACTTTAATCGACTAGTTTTATAGCTTCCAACGAATAAACAAGCCTCAAAATTTTAGACTAACACGCCAAGAAACAATCGAAACTAATTTACAGATGATTTACAGCATAATTGAAAGTTTTATTCCTTGTTTATGGGTAGTACAGTAATAGGGACAGAAGTAATGAAATAATACGAGACGGGCATTCTTTGAGTTTTGTAGATAAGTATCGCGCTACAATTCCGTCTAATACTGTCAAATGTTCACAAAATGTGGTCATGTGAAACATTCATGAGCTCACAGACTTAAGAATAGAATAGAGTGTCAAATGTGCCCATACCACAATAATAATGGGTTACGATTATGAAAAAGTTAAGACCTATCTATCACGCTTGACAACCTTAGTGAAAGTAACAAGAAGATCCACCGATCAAACAAACCGTGAATGCGACTGGTAAGTTGAGTTGCAGCTACACTCAAAGTGACTAATGTTGTCAGACTAATACATAAAGTTAGTTCCTGGTGTAAAAAGATGTTAAAAACATATGTATATCAACATGTGGATAAAAAAAATGCAAAACTGAAAATTGTTATTGCGCTACCAAAACAAAGAGATTTTCCGTAACCTTTTACTATAAGAGTCAACTCAGATTGAGCGGCTACATCTTCAAGCACTTTTAAAATGTGAATAACTACATTATTAGTCTTACCCCATTAAAATAGAGCCGAAAATCGCATTCAAGTAGTATAGTCTAGTCGAGTGGACAGCGGTGTACGATTTTCGGCTTTATTTATATGGGTAATGGGTTATTACTTTTTTCACATTTTAAAAGGCCCCTTAGCCTCTCACTATTTTATTGCACCACGTTGGTAAAGTTTGCACTTTATTATAAACTTGAAATACTTATTATAAAAAATTGTGTTTAGATGAATATAACCATTATCCATTTTACGAATGAATAATAAATTAATAGGCAAAAATCTAATATTTTAAATGCCATCTCTAGACATCACTAAGCCACAAATGTAACCCAACAGGTGCTGCAAAGTAGTTATCATCAACATAAGTTACATTGGTTCTTATTTTTGTCGGTAGATGGCGCTAAGCAATTGACTAGTGACGACTATCTTGAAGTAAATAGTGATTATAATTAACAAATTGTCTGCAAGGGTCTTACAGTGCAGTGGTCTAAAAGCTATTCTCTCATCGTTAGCGAGAGACATAACTTAGGCAGTAGGTAACTATATTGTGATACATGTAACTATTAAATAGTAGGTACACAGCACAGTGGCGTACCGACCACTTTAACTATTGCGCCATCCAAACAGTCAAAGCCAGAAAAAAATTGACTTAAATTATCTGGCAAATGGTCAGTCACCTTGCTCGCCAGATTGTCCGACCGCCACACCACTCTGCACTCGGATATCGCATATTTTACTTTTTGTAGAAGCTTATTATAAGGGGTCATCTCATCCCAAAACAAACTCGGCGCAATGGGAAGAGTTGACGAATCTCAATTTTTTTATTTTTTTTCATTCGTCATCTCGTCCTATTCTTGGTTTTGTTAAGTTTTAATAGGTACTAAAAAAATGCTTTTGATTTTTTTTATTAAAAGGAATATTATAACAGTAACTCCACTATTTCAACATTCGGCAGGCGGTGTTCTACATGCGTTATATAGCATGTAAAATATTATAACCCATTTGAAAAATGACTAGGATTATTAATTAATTGATTTCAATGTGAGATGATAATAAAATCAGAAACTTAATAGAAAGGCAACCAAAATAAATTAATCATTTAGAATCTCACCGCACTTCTTTCTAAACTGAGTTAAAAAGTATATGTCCGATAAAGTTATCATTGAATTATCATCGCCGAAAATCAACACAAAAACGTTTTCAACCCTTATCGCTGATATTTAATCAGTCTGATTAGAGGGGGTTGAAACGAGCTCATTTAGAAGGGGATGAACAAATAAAAGGTTTTATTAGACTTTTTAACCTACCACCTGTTCGAATTGAGTTATTCGTTTCCAATTATTGCGATTAGTCGTTTGAACGACTGCGATTAGTCGTTTAGTGAATGATTGGCTAATTTGTTAACCCTTTATTTAAGTTCGAGGCTATATCAGCTGCTCTCTCACAATGAATGTAAGGGCTAGGAATTCTTCATTCAGAGGAAGTTGTGTGGGAATTTGGCCCGGATGTTATGTACGTAAAATCTTGTCAAAGTAATCTATAGTTAGGATTAGATAAAAGGCCTCTGTCATTAGTTATTGTGTCGCAGTAGTAATTACACACACACACACACACACACACAGAGAGAGATAGAGAGAGAGTATAAAAACTAGTGTATTATAGACACTTTCAGTCACAGTACTACGGTAACATTATCTATCCAGTATTGTGACTCGGCGCTGTCCTTGAAATAATTACCTACAGCCTCGCGGTACGTTAACACGCGAAAGGGCTACCCGCCTACAGTATTTTAATTTCATCTACCTACTTGAGTTTCTTTCTATTTTTGTGATTGTAAATATTATATTATTATTATATTATCATTTTTATTTAAAAAAAGTGAAATTTGTTGTGAATGAACTAAGAAGTGTTCAATAAAAATATATTTTGTGTTTTTTCATTAGCAGATTTAATAAAAAAAACCACCCTTATTTCAGGACTGAAAAATATTTGCGCCTCGACTGAGACGTACGAAAAACTTTAATAATATAAAAAATCCATTGCCATATTACTGTGTACATGTACTTATTTCAATCAAATACATAAATCGCAAGCTTACTGCTTACAAAAGCATCACACCGTTTGTCGTCACTGAGGCGCATCCGCGACTGGTACCGTACTGGTGTACCGAGTGTATACTGCAAGGCTCCGATTGGCAGAGAGATTTTTAAAGGGATCGGGTGTCGATATAGAAGGAGAACAATTGATAGAAGCTAAAAGAACTGAAACTAATATATTAAGAACTGAACTAACTAGTTATAATATTATCATTTTATAATGGCTTCATAGATATGGCCCAGCAACTTGACAGTCGTCCACTCTGGGTGCTCGCTGCGGCGCTTCTGTCTTCCTTCTACTGATTCTATACATAATTCAAAACGATTCAAATATTATATCACCAGCCAGCATCCCGCAAGGCTTAAAAGAGGTTCGAACCTCACAATACCGAACTTGAGACGCGTATGACTCGCTTTCCGGCCGTTTGTATGAAGATAGAATACTGTATAGATAATATTACCATGACAGTACGAACGTACGTAGCGTAGGTGTTACAGACTGTTAGAACCTGACATAAGTAAAGGTAACTTTATATAGTTACTATATATACTACTATATATGCTACTATATATAGTTAGGTTTATGTGTGTATAAGTGCCTATTGGTATTTAAAGTACGTTAATATTTAATATATGTATATTTTTATTTTTCATATTTATTAGCAATTACTAATAATTAAAATTTTAAATATAACACCAACTGCCACTGTCTCTCCGAATCATTTTGATAAATCCTAAGGTTGCCTGGAAGAGATTGCATCTAGCAATAAGGCCGCCCATTGTACATTATCCGTTTACTGTAACTATGAAAATGTATCTTCTACTGTATTGCTAATGTACAAATAAAGTGTTATCTATCTATCTATCTTAATGCAATTCCAATTTGGAGAAAACATTCATAAGAAAGAGCTATCTTCCGTAATGTTGATCCTTTAGAAGCGTGTCACACATCTCATAAGATTTCACATATAAAATACCTAAAATTATCCCATTCCGCTTCATTACGTAAACTAAACATGGCCATCACATACTCTAAACTAAATTGCACACTTTTACTTGCTTCCATATCAATTTGTTACTTCCAATCATTAAACTTTTTTTCACGTACGTTCTCGTTACATTTTATTCTGTCAACATGTATATTTTAAATTCAACCCTACTCGCAAAACCTAAAGCTCAAATTCTATTAGCCCTCTGATATCTGTATCAAGATTTATCCTCGGGGGAAATTGGACTTTAGTTCTTTTGAACAGAGTCGGTTTTTAATTAAAAAACGTTTCCAACCTGAATTTCTAAAGAGACGAATTCTCTTGTTTTATTTGGATTTCTAAGTTCTAGTACAAAGTTACACAACATATAATTTAGTTTTCATCTCGACATATGATAATTGTCTATGGCATGTGTTCCAGGTAATTTCTGGTACATGTTTCTGGTTATTAATAACATCAGTGTTTACTGTACACACTGATGTTATTAATAATCATAGACCCCAAAATCCGCGGTATCCCGTTTGTGCATGCCAGAGACACAAGAAAGCGTGACAAATTTAATAAAATTCATAAACAACACCAATAATACACCATACAAAGGAATTCATAAATCATCTATAGACTAGTGAGAGGTCCCTAAAAATAGATATAATAATACGCATAAATTACATTACGTAATATATATTAATTTTAAACCAAAGCAAAAAGGTGGCGTATTATAAATTTAACGTGTGTATCTGTGTGTCTGTCTATGATATTATATCTCCTAAACGGATGATTCGTTTTTCTGTTTGAAAGGTGACTTGATCGAAAGTATTCTTTAAGAAGTTTTTTTTAAGAAAATGTGTTTGAAGACCATCAGCTCGATTTCTAATCGTTGAAGGGATTTTTGAGTCGGGGGTAAACATTAAACAAATATACATACTTGATTCGCATTAACACCTTGCAATCAAAATTCTTCAGCTGATTAATGTGTATATAAATGAGTCCAATCAAAATATTCTTTGTTTTTGACGGACATCGCTGGCCACTAATCCACGCTTTCCTATAAGAGTACTTAGATTGTCTATCTAGAAGATCACCTTGTGTACTCGCTTGTTGAAGACCCCTGGGTTTGAGTTAATTGGAAAAAGACACTGATCAAGTAGTCCGCTTACACGTGACCAAGTTTAATACTTTAAGCTATGCATGCGCATGGCATGTTCCTGGGTGAAATGGAAGATTACGGTAAATGCTATTGACTCCAACTTCAACCGGAGCTATCGCGACTAAGGCAGTATCTTCACTTCAAAAAATATAACAGTCAAAGTTATTACATCTAACTCTAAAACAGGTTTCTGTATAAAATATTTGAATGAAAACTGTGCAACCTAATGGTGATATACTGCTATCGATACGAGCTGTGTTAAATAAACTGTCAGCTTGGCATGGACCTCCTCTTGGATTCTGAGACTTAAAAAACCTTTGAGAACACTTTGGAAAACTCTTAAATATTGCGTTTAATCAAAAGGTTTACTTTAGCAGTTTAAGCAAGTCGTAATTAATTAAGTGTTATCAATAGGCACGTCATGCCCTTTGAAATATCAGCAGTTCACGATTAAAGATTAAACTTGAATTGCTTGGGTTGCTGACCCTGAAGGGTGAAAAGTGAGATTACTCGTCTATATTTTTTAGTTCTAGATAGCGTGGTCTATTATAATAATCGTTCTTTATAAATGTGAATTTCTGGTAGGTACCAGTAATTTCGGTAAACAGAGCTGTTGCAAATACGTCCTTTAATTTGTAACATAACCAGTGCGGAAAGATAAGATCCGTGTTCGTAATTCTCGAATGATCTTGAAAGTGTTTCACCATTATAAACTGGAGTTACGAACACAATATTACAGACTCTTGTGAGGTATTCTTAGTATGTGGTTTCACAAATAATTTCATCTCTCCAACGAACTAAAACAAACACTTATTTTTGTCATAAACCCAGAGCGATAGTGGTGACCAACTACAACTAAGGGTTGTGCTTGAAGTACCTTGTTTTTATTTTTATTTTATAGCAAAGCATTTTTCAATGCGACGTACCACGTATTATATAGCTCAGTATTATGATCTTCTCATCCAGGTGTACATAGGAAACCCATTGTTTTCCATTGATCTGCCACGTAAAGAGTGAGCCAGTCAGTGTACAATTTAATTATATCTCATTCACCAGACAGTTTATCCGACCGACTTTCCCTAAGACTGTCATGCTAGGATGCGTGGATTACTCATATTAGAAAGAAGAAGAAAGAAAGAAAGAAAAAATGTTTATTTTGGCAACACAAAAAAAAGAAAAAAAAAACAGGTGACATAAATAATGTTGCAGCTTAATTGCCCAAAACGGACCCAATTCAGCATCGTGTCAGACGAAAGCCTGATGATGGTTTTTAATTGGGCCCCCAAATGACGATATGTGTAAAACCAGTTGCAGACCGTCATTATTACAATAGGCACATACATAATAACATTAATTATTTAAACAAAATAACAAAACAAATAACAGATACCTAAGCAAATCATTCTAATATTCATTACAATATACACAATAACTAAATAAATCTACAAATAACTGAATAATAAAAAGTGTGCACAATCTTTTAGTGGCATGTGGTGGCATGTTCTCTATTCTCTGATCGGACAAGTGTCTCCGTTTACAGAGGGCTCATTATACTATTATATTTGTATATATAAATAATAATGTTTTAAATCATAAAATTGTGAGGATCGATAACGCTCACCAGCATTCACCATGCATCGCTTTACGCTATATAAGAGATGTATTCACATTAACCATATCCAGTCTCCGCTGTGCGTCTATAAGATACTTCCGCAATCTATATTTAAATGTGCCAATAGTATTTAACGATCTTATAGGCGGGGGTAGGTTGTTCCATATCTTAGAAGCCGCATAGTGGAAACTACCTTTAAAAGAGGCTGTTTTATGAGGCAAAATAGAGAGTTGTTGCGAGCACTGTCTCACAGTACAATCACGTCTATTTGACACCCATTCTAATTTACGAAACAGGTAAGCTGGTTCGTGGTATTTAACAATGCCAAACATTAAAGATGGTAATATTGAAGCTGACATATAGAAGTCACAATAATCGAGATGCAGATGCATAAAAAACAGCTAATTGATACGTAATTACACACAAGAAGCAGCCAAATTAAGATCTTACTTTGGAAGTTGAATTGTTTTTAGGGTTCCGCACCTCAAAAGGAAAAAACGGAACCCTTATAGGATCACTTTGTTGTCCGTCCGTCCGAAGGTCTGTCTGTCTGTCAAGACCCTTTTTCTCAAGAACGCGTAGAGGTATCAAGCTGAAATTTATATTAAATACTCAGGTCTATTGTTCCTTAGAGCTGTGAAAAAATCAAACTTCTAAGCCAACGCAATCAAAACATACAGCTGTTTATGCCGCAAATTTTCGTCACTCTCAAGGGAATCAAAACCTACAGGGTACTTCCCGTGAACTCAGAATCTTGAAATTTGGTACGAAGCAACATCTTATAGCACAGATAAAGGAAACACCGCGAAAACCGTAAATTTTTAGTTACATCATATAATAAAAATATTTTACGGAACCCTCGGTGCGCGAGTCTGTCTCGCACTTGGCCGGTTTTTTTATAAGACATAAAGATTTGCCACTTTTGCTTATGCGAATGAAGTGAAAATAGTGACGGTCGTACATTATAATTTAAATTACACAACAAACAATCTAGTTAATTAATTACATTTTTTGTTTTTACTCACCAATACGTACGTATATATGTAACTCACTAGAATACATTTGAAATGTGAAAACTTTATAATTATGATTATTATGTTAATTGGAGTTTTACATATTATTGCTTGTCAAATTTTAAAAATATATAATACAGAATACACCCCATGTATTTTTCATCCATTGCTGCGTGGCGGGTAAAAAACATGCTGTGCACGGTATATTTGCCCACCTATCTGCAACGATTCTTAGGATTTACGAAACAAATTACTTACATGCGTTAAACCACAGATCACTAAGAAGTTATTGTTAAACTCTGATTGAACAGCAAAATACTCAAACACTTTTAAAAGGAGAATAAAATATTAACCTTACCCCAAATAGAGCTGAAAATCGTTTGCAAGTATTATTATAATGCTCGAGCATTTTGCGACTCAATCTGAGTTGACCCTTACAAAACAATGTTATCATAAACGATCGGTATGTACAAACGGAAAATAGTAAATATATCAGTTAGATTTAGTAAAGAATGTATATAAACAATACATTCGTCACAGATCTCATATTGTATTAACGATGAAACCAAATATATTGTTGCGAAACCATGACAAACCTTTTACCTACCTAAAGCTTTTAAAGTCTGCCTGTTTCTGTCTATTGGCTCTGGACACGGTGCATAATAGCTTTAAGCAACAGTTGTGAATGGCTGTTGGACAAATAATGTTTAAGTACCCGTTCATATCTTTAATTACGGTATGAGTTGAAATAACATATAAACCTTGAGTTTTTGAGGTTATTGCGTGTTTTGATAATTGACAATTCTAAAAGGAATAAATACCAAGTAAGTAATAAAATAAGTAATAATATATCATTTTTATAATCTAAGATACTATCATTTTTCTACTTATGCACACTAGACTATCCATGAAACATTAATTAACTTGCCCATGCTTTCGCTCGCTTATCAGTTACTTTTCTATCCCTCGGGAACAGTATATTTTTTAATAAATAGTACCCTGTCCTTTTTTGTACCCCTAACAACGTGTTTGCAAAATTTCACGACGCGACGATCAGTTGAGAAGTTAAGACGAGGACGAGTAGCAAACAAACAAATTCATATTCAAATATAATAATATTAGGATCACCAATGTTTGACAGAAAATGAATGACCGATTCATCAAGAGATCATTTTAAAAATAACATTATAAAAAGTAATAATATGTCCTAGAATATTATTAAACGATCAGTTGAGAGTTGAGAAGTTAAGACGTAAACGTGTAGCAAAGAAACAAATTCATATTCGAATTTATAATATTAGGTTCACAAATGTTTGACAAAAAACGAATGACCGATTCACCAACGAGATCATTTTAAAAATAACATTAAGTATGAAAAGTAATTATTTAGCAAACATCTCATTTCGCAAATATATTACTTTATAAGCAATCATTTAAGAAAATACAGATTTTGCAAATGTATTACTTTATATTTATAAGCAATCATTTAAGAAAATACAGATTTCGCAAATGTATTACTTTATAAGCAATCATTTAAGACAATACAGATTTCGCAAATGCATTACTTTATATTTATAAGCAATCATTTAAGAAAATACAGATTTCGCAAATGTATTACTTTAAAAGCAATCATTTAAGAAAATACAGATTTCGTAAATGTATTACTTTGCAAATATTTCAAATGTTAAAATATCATTCCAAAAATATTCATTTGACCAAGTACTTTGTTGGTCAAATGAGTTATGTACAGAAAGAATAGTTTGTATAGTGATAAGTGTGATAACTTTATTATAACGTTATTTGTAAAAGGAAAACGTGTGATTCGTTTAAATGTATATGAAATAATGTTATATATCTACTTGTCATTACCATCAAACTGCTTCATCTATTTCAATGACTTCCATAATGAACCCATATAGAGTAGCAAAAGGTGTCGGCACAAGGGCCCACACTTTGTCACTGTTGTTTTACCAAGGAAAGAGCAAGAAGGAGCTCAAAGTCATTTTAAAGCTAACATGAAACCTTGCAAAATGATCGTAAGACGATTATCTTACGAACGCTGCCATACAATGAAGCGCCGCTTAAAGAGAAAGGAACAACATATGTTTTTTTATAGAGGAACAACTACAAAATGCCTGTCTAGCTAATCCTTGCCTCAGCCTTGTCTCAAACACATCCGACGACGTACTGAAGAGCCTTCGCCACGCGAAAAGTCAAAGTTTAAACAAAAAAAAAGCGTTCAGTAATATTTCCTAGAATATTATTAAACTGTTAACATATTTTGTAGGAAACTAGACCCTGATAACATCTATGATGAATAATGGTAGGTAAGGAAAAAAATGGACCTTCTGCACATTTCTCTATTCTGTGTTGTACTAGTATTTAAAAGAGGTTGCCTGTTCCACTGCGTTGAGTTTTGTGAATTCAATTGCCATGTAGAGCAATTGTAGGTAGTGCACAGTGGTGGTTTTCGAGGTGACCACTTAAGCTGCCAAACCATCCGTTTAGTCCAATAATTGGAAAGACAACTAAACCAGTTCGTCGCGGTCGTAGAAAAACGGCGGATTTCTTTTTGTTTACGATTTTAATTTTTGACATAAACCTACTGAAAACATTATATTTTATGATAAAACAAAACATTTTTCAAAGCTCATACACACAGTAATGTTGTCAGATTTCATTAACAGAAATAGCCTTTTGCAAAATATTACTTAAAACATCATTTGAAAACTTTAAATGGTCTCCTATAAAGTTATTAAAAATCAAATCTGTCGTTTTTCTACAACGACGACGAGTTAACTTTACTCACTAACTAAACCGAATTCGTATCGAACGTAACAGTAACATAAAAGTAGATGCTGTGTACGGTGATTTCTCAAGTGCATTCGATAAAGTGCAGTAGTGAACCACCCGGTCCACTGTTTAATAAAAAAAAAACAATGACAAATGATCATTTTAAATATAACATAATAAAAACTAATCATTTGATGTAATGAAATGTTGTCTTTCAATTATTTATTAAATGAGTTATTTACAGAAAGAATAATTTGTAAAGTGACAAATGTATCAAGTCTAAATTTATCTAACGTTATTTTTATAATGAAAATTTGTAATTAGTTTTTCGTCAAATGACAGGACACCCAACCACCCTCTGCTCACTAAGCTAAAGTTTAATTAAATGCTTAGCTACTCCCTAAAATGTCTTTACTCATACTTACTCCAGATATCACAGATTTGTTTCAAAAGTAGACGAATCGTACCCATACACACCCAGGTCCCAGGTGCTCCTAAAGGGTCATATCAAGTTATATTTATCGTTTTCTTTAAATGATACAACGACTCGAAGTGATCTATGGAAAAATTAAAGTCTGCAGTAGACAATCTTAAAGCAAGGATCATTTAATGGTCATGACCTCTAATGACAATTATGTATACAGAAATACATAATACCATATATAATATATATGTACATTTAAGAACATTTTAGGCGATATAGCCTTGATAAAGTAATACATAGATTGATTATACAGTGGTTTCTGTGTCTGAATGGTGACTACTGTTGTAGTTATGAGAACGTCAAGATGTTATTAAATGCTAGACAGTTTCTGTATCATCTTTAGGCAACGATATCTATACCTAAATGACATGATAACGTAACACAAATAAATCATGCCGAAACAATAACTACAACAACAGTTCCCAATAAATCCACATAATATTGTGATTGCAAACATTCTAAGCCATTTGTGTCGAATATTAATCAATACAGTGGGTCGTAAAGCTTTAAGACACTAGTAAAAACTATTCAAGTATATGTTTCGTGACACTTTTATGATAATTAGTAGTTATGTAATTGTTGAAGAGCGAGAAAGAATAAAAATTATTATTTTTCGCAATTTTTATAGCCGATGCTAGAGGGAACCTTCCGCGTATGTCACATAGAAGTTTTACAGTTAATAGGATTACCTTAAATGATCGTATACTACTTTTAGGAGAACATTTGAGAATCGTTCACTGCAAAGTATGTATATAATGTAATCTAATTTTTGAACCAAAATCCAATGAGAAAATTTTATGAGAGCAGAACGAAAAGAAATGTACCAACGCATGGTTGAAATCTCTCTAGATTACAATCTTACTAGCTTTTGCCCGCGACTTGGATCGCGTAAGAGTTATTTTATCTAATTCTATTCTATCTATAGAATTATATATAGGATAAAAAGTACCCTATGGACTTTTCCATACCCCTGACAACGTTAATGCAAAATTTCATGATAATCGGTTGAGTAATTAAAACGTGGACAAACAAACAAACAACCTTACTTTCCCATTTATAATATTACAATTTGGTGCCCGCGACTTCGTTGGCGTAGAATCTCTCTCATATAAATTTCTACAAATCTCCTATTTTACCACCTTCAAGTTTTATTTTCACTACCAAAAGTAGACTATGTGCCTCTGGAAAGTCCCCTGTATCTCTACCTCAAAATTGGTTTAGCGGTTTAGATATGAAAACCTAACAGACAAACAGACAGAGTTACGTCCGTAGATATAGTAGTTATGGCCAACGACAAGAGGAGGGTGTAAGTGAGGCCTAACGCCTCTGTAACCAAAGTAACAGAAATATACAATCGTATATTCGCAAAGAGTAAATCAAAGAGTATCGGTGAGTATAAGCAGGTATTATACAACGTAACATAATATGATTCTAAACAATTACAGTGATTACGCGTTCGAAACCCAATTATGTATTTGGATTATCATTAAAATAAACCTATTTTTAAGGCTTTGGATGCACGCAATGTTAAAAGAAGATTTCTCCTTCCTACCACTTTGCCAGAACATTTCTCCTTCCACCACATCACCACACCATCTTTCAACGAATTTCAACTTAATTTAAAAGATAAACACCCCCTGATACTCGAGAAAACCTACACCCAGGACGTCACTCACAAGTAAGCGCAAAACGGTATCAACTAAGGTTGCGCACTTAGCTTGCAACATTCATCAGGTTTTTTTACATTCATGATTAAATTGCCTGTAAATATCAATCTATGTAAGTAGGTAATCTAGTCACCAGCTGTTAGCCTATTATTAGCTTTGTTGCAAGAATACCAGACGGATTTACGGTCTATTCAAAAGTGTTAATATCAATAAGCGTGAACTTTTTAGTATTGCAAGTCACTAACAATCTGCAATATTATTTCTCAATCAGAAATCGATCAAATGCACGTTGAACACGAGATACCCACAGCGGTGTGTGACCTCGATAGTCTGTGTCCAATACATAGTAGAATGGATGGATGGATGGAGGTGACTACAGTATGGAGTCCTTCTGAAAGGGTGTAAAACTGTTTAAAATGCACCCTTGGTGAAACAAGCACCCATAGACTATCGTAACCATAGTCCCGTGTAACCGACATGGTTCAATCTTTTTCGTAACTTTTAAAGAGCTTCACTCTACTGTCTCTGGAACTAAAATGTCTAAAATTCCTATTGACCATGTAGTACTAAGACTGTTCTGTTTCTAAAATGTAAAAGGCCCCTGTCAATGACAAGACTCGGCATTCAGACGCTCGAATACATTGCAGGAATTCCGCAGGATACACTCACTAAAATTCTAGTTAACCGTAATTGTTACAGCTTCAGTATCGCCATTCAATTGTAGACTCAGTTTTTTTTTTTTTTTTTATGGTATAGGGGGCAAACGAGCAGACGGGTCACCTGATTGTAAATGACTACCGCCGCCCATGGACACCTCTAACTCAAGAGCCACAAGTGCTTTGCCGCCCTTTGGGGTGGGAACAGGGGAAGAGCGGGAAGACAGGAGAGGGGGATTAAAGGGGAGGAGAGGGGGGAGAAGGGAAGGACGGGAATAGAGGAGAGGGTAGGGTTAGGGCCTCCGGTAATCTCACTCACGCGACGAAAAGCAATGCAAGCATTGTTTCACAGCCGGTTTTCTGTGAGGCCGTGGTATCGAGCGGAGTCGAGCCGGCCCATACGTGCCGAAGCATGGCTCTCCCACGTAACGTCCTTGTGTTTGTTTCCCTAAGAATTGTCAGCATATTCTAGTTTCAACATACAAAACTGCCTCAAAAGATCTAATTTCATAAAAGTCATAAGAACTTTTCTACCTGAAAGATTAAAAAACACCAATTATTTAGTGGCGATACGACATTGATGTTAATACCTATAGAGTATAAAGTTCCACTGTCTGCAGACTTGTAGTTTGCGCGGGGGACTTTATAAAAATGGAATAACGGACACAAAGAACATCAAGACTCGGGATAACAATTTTTTTGTGTATCACACAAATTGTTGTCCCGGGTGGGAATCAAACCCCAATCGAACAACACGCGCCGGTTAATGTGGTAAAAAGTGTACAAAATGTTATATACACATTGTACTTTAAACGCAATCGGTCAAATGTCTACTATTTAGTGATTAATTATCTATTATACAGTGTGTAAGTTTGAGGTACGCGAAAAACTTACAAGAACCTCCTTCTGTTTATACTTATCACAATACCAAAGTCAGTTCATCATAAAAATGCGAGATTAAGGATTTATAGTCATTAGTTTTATTTGGCGATGTACGCGGTATTCCTTTTGGGCGGTACGATGAAATGACCTTCAACTTTCGAAGCAGCTGATTGCATAAATGTTGTTTAATTGATTACATTGCATTTTTTGGCAGTATAGGGTTTTTCTTTTGTCGGTCAAATGTTCTGTTTACTCATAGTGATGTCACTTTTAAAAATTAAAATCATTAAAATAATTATGAACTATGTACCTAATAATTATGAGCTGGTAAGTGAGTTCTTCTCGTGATTTTGATCAATTATTGTATATATACAGGGTGTATCTGACAATGGAAAACTCACTTAAAAAATGAGTAATAAAAAATCCCTAAAAACTAACATGCATAATTTTTTTAGTCATTTAACCATCAGGTGACCCGTCTGCTCGTTTGCCCCCTATACCATAAAAAAGATTAAATTATTCCAAAATAAAAAAATGTTCGTTTTAAATTCTTTAACTTTACACATTCCACCTACTTTTATGAGAAACAAAGGTACCTGGAATTGGATAATACCTGGAAATTCAAACGGATATTTTTTTACAAAAATTATTTTTGTAACTGCATGCTAGAGTCATGCCCTGATTCAGTAAGTGTTCCACTTTTAGATACACCTATATACACATTAATATAATTATGTGCTTTTTTGCAACAGTTAAGCTAGGAGAATAACTTCATGTAAAGAACGACAAGTAAATACGAAATGATTTAGTATGAATTAGAAGTTGGTACAGACATTTACAAACAAGAACACATTACAATGTTGAGGGCACTTACTATGTAACAACTAGTAATATCAAGCATTAAATAACAATAACATAATAACCGTGTAATAATATAGCCAGAGGCAACTTTCTAATTATAATTATAGCATAGTTATAATACTTATTTTTGCCGGGCTTATTACGCAGATAGTTAAGTGTATATTTATTGTGCTCCGTTTTGCAAAGGAAACGCTGGACCGACGGCCTACGTAACTTTTTAATCTAAAATATCAGTGAATAAATGTGCAGTATCTTTATAAAACGGCATTCCGCAACTATACATTTTCTATTAACCGAATGCACTTTACGTTACTTTATTATAAGCGTTTAGGATAACTTTTTACCATCAAATCATTCATCATCATCATTAAATAGTTAATTTAAAAAAAACGACTGCGTCTCGGGACGCCCGACAGAAGTGATAACTTAAACAACAGACACTGGCGCCGTAACGCGTTACGTAACGAAGCGGTTTACCCTCTCTCTTAGGAGTTATCAATGAATATTTAAAAATGAGAAACTTATGCCGTTATTTTATATGCTTTTATAAAATCGATAACCTTGTGAATTAAATCGATTCTTTAAAATAGAAAATACATACTTCATTTAAGTGGGTTAAAGTGAGAATGCGCACGTCATCATTCACGTGTAGATCAACATTATTTTTATTATTTTTCTTTTGTAATTAATTAAGAGTACATTAGCCATTTACCTGCATCGAAATCTATAAAGAAAAACGAAGAAACTAAACAAACTATATAGATTGTCACCGCTTTACAGACAATATTACCCGAGACTCGATGGAATCAAAGCCTTTCTCGTTTAGGTCGATTAGTATATGATATAGATGTTTAACATAAAATATAGTTGTTGTCACCAAACCCTCGAGAAGACGATTTTAATAATAAAATACCCTTTATTGCACACCAGGTATTAAATACAAGAAAAGAAAATAAAATTACAACTATAGACAGATTTGTACAATTGGCGAGGCCCTATCGCACAAGGCAATCTCTTACAGGCAACCATGGGAAGAAGATAATACGTCATAGGGAGTGGTGGGGCAGTGTCTGGAGCATAAAGATGAAATGTTTTCAGGGCCAAACTTGTATCTGTAGCTTATGTCAACTATCCATAGAACCACTGCAGTGTTTGTTAAGTTTGACAGTGTTATTGGAGGAGCCCGCTGCAGTGTGGTGGCAAGGTGTCAAAAGACCAACAGACTAGTATGTAGTTGGGATTCTTACCAAAATATAAAGTGTCTTTGGCAAGCACGATCTGACACATCGTCTTTTGGAAGGAAATGAGTCCACGAATTTAAACACAAGTCAAAAAGAAAAAGTCTCCCTAGTTCGCGGATCAGAAAACGCGTGACTAGAGAAAGCGTAAATAGTTTCGACCAATTACTTCTCAAGTGTCGCATTGTAAAGGGTATTCCTAAAAGAAAGGGGAATGGGGCAGGCAATTAATCAGTTCATCCGACCGAGTCTCAAGAGACAAAGTCACAAGCACAGAGCAAGCACGCATCGTTATCATCGTCATCGAAGCGGGATACACCCATAACCACCGCAAACGGCCAATGTTGCCAAGACACACAAATATAAAAAGTTCGCAAAAAAAAAGTTATTTTTAATAATGACAATCTATGTGGCCAGCTGGTGTTGCTGTCCTATTGGCCCCTCCAGTCACAAGAAACACAGGACAGGAATTCCTCTCCCTAATTTTTTTTCCTCATAAAAAAGTACCTTCTTTCCCGTCTTAAAACGCCTACATTCCCAGGGATGGTTGGCGTCACGCAGGCGGCCGGCCATTAAAGGAACTAGCCAAAACCCCTTTGCAATGTTGCACCAACCCCAATGAAAATTTAAAATGTGCAGGAAGATGATGAACTATGTGGCGCGACGTTTGTTTGGTTAAACACGATATTCTTAGAAACTACTGGTTCTAATTGATTTTTTTTTTGTTTTGGATAGCCCATTTATCGAGGAAAGGTATAGGCTATATAACATTACGCTTTTACTCTCTCTCTAACCCTCTCTCTCTCTCTCTAATATGACGCAGAAGAAGTTGCGTGGGTCAGCTAGTCTGACCCATGCGACAAAACTACAAGGTATTAGAAACCATTAAATTAAAGAGGAATGAAATCGGTTAAGTCGTTTTCAAGTAATGGCGTGACCAAGGGAAATAGGGATTCATTTTAATATATATATATAGAAATAAAAATCAATGTTTGTTTGTTCGTATTTTATGCACTGCCGTATCGTTCATTGATCATTATGAAAAGTTGCATAAACGTTGCCAGGGTTACAGAAAATATATACCTTTCATCGAGAAAAAAGGACTGTTCCCGAGGGATAAAAAAATACTTTTACGCAAGTGAAGCAGCGGACAAAGGCTAGAAAGTTATAAAATCATTAGGTATTAACACGAAAAACATTTTCGGATTGCACAAATAAAAATATTAACAATAGTGTTATGTGTGATGAAAGTTGATGCTAAGATCGTTGTCACCGAGGAGCAGCTTGATAAACTTGAGCGCCTTTAAATTTTCCTATCAGGTTTATATTTGGTCACAGATAAGATAATAGTTACTTCGTAATTTGGTTTATGATCATATACAAATATGATCACGTATTAGATTTTCGTACTTGGCTCCCAATTCTCCTTCGACGGAATACTCACATCCTTGCCCTGCTTTATATTAATTAAGGGAACGTTTTACGTTCCTCAATGACACACATACAAGATTCTTGAGGTCATCGGAATTCCTTCCTTTCTGTAAAAGTCCGCCCATTGTACTCTAATTTTTAAGATAAGATGTGCTTCAATTAATGGTGTACAATAAAGAATATTCTATATATCTATCTATCTATTATTTTAATCGACTTAAATTAATATTGGCTAAATTATATTGACGGGAATTATCTCATAGCATAAATAGGTATAACAAAATTTGAGTAGTCACGACCACGTACAGTGCAACCTGGTCTAAACGCCAGGCACATCAAAGGTATGTAATGCCTATTAAATACGTGATCGCCTTAACTTCCCCCAACGTACCAATGTGTGCATTGAGCAAGTGTTAAAAAGTGATGAGTACTTAGAACTTATAAAGTTCAATCAATAAAAGTACGCAAGCCGTTGAAACAGATTCAATATTTTTTATATTTATTAATATACAATAACCTTAATTACTTGACCTGTACTATTATGTATTCTGTGCCTTATGCAGTTTATATTGCGTCCTCAATACCATCACGCAAAACCTTCATATCTGTTTTCTCTGCCCCAATTCCTAACTTATTACAAAATATTATATTACCTTGTACGGATTTTTATAGCCACCTATAAAATCGATAATTAATGATATTGGTTTAATTATTAACCGACCAAAAAAAAGGAGGTTCTCAATTCGACCGTATTATATATATATATTTTTTTTTAATGTCTGTTCAGCCCTCTCTCCCTTATTTATGAACCGATTTTGATTAGTCTCTTTTTATTAGATAGGGTATACCTCAAGGGTGGTCCCATGTCAAGGAAGTCAGGATCTGATGATGGGATCTTGATAAAATTGAGAGAAACCCTCGAAAATTGTAGAAACGAATAGTGTTTCTGTTTACTTTTCATTACTTTATCAGGTATTTGCGTTTAAAATCTTCACATCATGTAGCTGAGCTGATGATGAAAAAAACAATAAAATAAAAATCTTTTTAACAAAAAATTCAACCGATTGAATTGAATTGAATTGAAAATTAAACCGAACTGATTAATTATCAAAATTTTATATGTACCTACGTAAGTAATTAATCATTTTATTATTTGGCGCCGACTCAAAATAAGTTTAGATGAAATTTGATACTTTATGTAAATAAGTTCAATACTTAAGACTTAAGGTTTATTTATTTTTGCTTTTTAGTTCTTTTCGTCGATTTAATTTTTTGTTAAAAAGATTTTTATTTAGGGCTATTGCTGATTTTTTTTATTTTATATCCTTTAAATTTGTTAAACGCAACAGTAATTTGTACGACCTTTCTGCTGTTCTAAACATCCAGTCAAATATATTATTCTATTGAAACCAATAGAACCTCAAATTCTGCTTACGTAATAAATACTCCTATATTATATTATGTTGAATGTTCATTAAATAAAGTTTGGTTTTTAATTTTCAAATCCATAAAATCATTTGACAAACTAAATCCATTTATTAAAGATATTAAAATATCATTACATGAAATCGTAATGTTACACCAGATATCAATTATATGTAATTACATCGTAAATGTATATTTAATAGCACTAGAAATACGTAATATTAAATTAATACTGAACACAAAGACTTACTGAGTTAAAAACAACTAGGTTCGCGATGGCGTTGATGGGTTAGTTAACAGACAACTGTTTTTATAACTCTTTGACTTGTAATTAGTCTTGTAATCTAAGTTATGAATGTTAAGGTAAGGTAGGTCTTATTAATTACACTTTAATGATTCAAATATCTTTAAATGTCTTCGTATCCAAATATTGTAATTGTCGTCCAGTGCAGTGAAGAAATCACTTGAACATTTCCCAAATGTATTTGAAGCACATAAAGAAAAAGATTTAGTATGCCTATACCTACTATGCTATGCAGCGGTGCGGTAAAAGATTTAGTATGCCTATACCTGCTATGCTATGCAGCGGTGCGGTAAAAGTAGTCCAATCTATTTTTATTGTTTAGTTGTAATAATGTCTGTTTCAAAGTCGTTTTGCCAATCAAAGGAGAACTTCATTTGATATTGTGTGCAATGTGCAATTACAGTAACTGTTCTATTTCAAATTTTATTGTTAGATAATTGTGTGCGAGCCATAAAAATAAATTGTAATTACTTAATAATATTATTGTTGTTATATTTAATTCGCAATCGCAGTAAAAGCTTAATCCGTTGGCTATAAGATTTATAGACGATCGGATAGAAACGTTTAGTCAGAAATCTGATTTCCATCACAGTTTTAACACTAAATTCTTTGCAATTAAATTTATAGGGTAAATAAAAGCACAACAAATAAGTATTTTATATTTATTTTTATTAAATCAGCCTCAACTCAAAGTACTAGCACTTTGTCAAGTATATTATAACAAAGCATATAAAGCTTAACAATTAATAACAGATTAGTATCTACAGTTATCCGCGCATCTGTATTGCAGCAGATGCTATGCGGAATTTAAACGGTTGCCAACTCAAGAACAAATTTTCAAATCGCCAGAGTCAGTCATTTTGGTTGAAGGCATAAATTATAGCAATAAAGACATCGATATTTCGTTTACAGTTTTAAATAGCTTCAAACTCGTTGTTTATAAATTTCCCACTCTTGCAAGTTTGGTTGCCATTCCGAGGACACAACAATATGAATTGAACAGCACCAAAACATTCATAAAATATAGCAAATACATACATATATACACTAAAAATACTAAATGATCACATTTCTGAACTTAGCCTACAAGGTACTGATGTGAGACCTAAACTAACTGAGCTTAATGCCAACCGTGCTGTTGCTGTTGCTGTTGCTGTTCGTGGCCGTAATGACCGTGGTGTTCCACTTCTTTCTTAAAATAGATAGGGACGTGCACCTTTACGGGGTAAGGAACTTCCTTTACCAGGTGAACTGGCACTTCCTTGTATACAGGGTAGGGCTTGTCAATAGGGACTTTCACTTCATAAGGCACTTTCTTTTCAACAGTGTAAGGGATCTTCTTGTACACGTCATAAGGTTTCGGTACTGGTACTTTAACATGGACGGGGTAAGGCTTCTCTACCTCAACCTTGTAGGGCTTGTCGACTGGGACCTTGACTTCATATGGGACTGGCTTGTGAACAGTCACGGGGTAGGGCTTCTCGACTGGTACTGGGTAGGGCTTAGGTACATAGACGTTGTAAGGCTTGTCAACAGGGACCTTCACTTCATAAGGCACTTTCTTGATGACTTCATAGGGCTGAGGAACTTTGACTTCGTATTTGACTTCATAAGGAACCTTCTTTTCGACAGTGTAAGGCTGGGGAACGTGGACCTTGACTTCATAAGGAACCTTCTTTTCGACGGTGTAAGGAGTAGGTACTTTAACCTTAACTTCGTAGGGCTTGTCAACGTAAACCTTGACTTCATAAGGTACCTTCTTCTCAACAGTGTAGGGTTCTGGGACATGCACAGGGTACTTGACGTACTCCTTCACATTGACTGGAACTCTCTTTTCAACAGTGTAGGGCTGTGGTACGGCCACTTTGACTTCATAAGGCACTTTCTTCTCAACGGTGTATGGGACATGCTTCTCAACAGTGTACGGAACGGGTACTTTCTTAACGACTTCGACTGTCTTTATGTGCTCATGGTGATGATGAGTCTGGTGGTGATGTCCCTCTTCAGAGATGGGTTTCCAGCCACCACCACTGCTTCCAAATTCGGATTGTCCACCGTATGAACCACCGCTTTGACCTTCATGGCCGTATCCGCCAAAACTTAGTCCTTCATGTCCTTGTCCGCCATAACCTCCATCGCCGCCGAAGCTGTGTCCACCGTAGCCACCGTCACCGCCGCCACCACCACCGCCGTAATTTCCGAGATTATAGATGCCTCGCTTATCCTGTTTCTTGTCTTCGGCAGCCGCCTGTTTTGGTGCTGCTTTGTCCTCACTGGCAAAGGCCACCACGGCCAGCGAAGCGACCAATACAACCTGTCAACAAACTTTATATTAAAATACTAATTACGGCCTTGTTTGATGATGTTTAACAAGGGGTTTGTTGTTTGTGCAGTATATTTTCAGGAATAAAGGCAATAGATAATTAAATTTTCATGGGCAAAATCGTGAAAGTCACTTATAACCATATAAAAACAACATGTCAGATTATATTTAGTAGAAAACTACGACAATAATTGTTACTTTGGTATTGAAACTCAAATCGTGAGATTTGCCTCTAATCTGTTTTCCTAGTCATCGAATGCGCAATAAGTAAAAGTTACATTGCAACGACGAACAAGTTTAGACTAATCCGGAATACTAAATTCGCACGTTCTCTTGATGTTAAAAGTAACTCAACTCAAAGAGCATTGTTAATCTAATTTATAAAAATCACTTCCTCTGCTGTTAGTAATCTTAATTAATTTACAATTATATTATCCTTGGTTTTATTTAAAGTCTTTAGACTTTAAATAAAACCAAGGAAAATAAGTTTTACATAAGTGTATAATAAGCTGTCAACTAAAGTGTTATTCATTCGTTATTATACATCGTTCGTTCATTAATGTTATTAATTAACATAAATTATAACACATTTTAATGACATAACAGCTCTAACTCGAAACTGTCAACTGTTTACACTTATGGTTATCAGAGTTGAGTAAGTCAGCAATAAAGGCGTGTTTTCATTTAAAAAGAACTAAACTATTTCATCATTTAAAACAATGACATAGATGTAATAAGGTTACGATTACATTAATTGTGTAACGAAATGGTCTTATACCACGTTGTGCAACGCTCTGCAATTAGGAGATAATATCGGTAGCACGTTTGTTTATAGTATCATAATGAGTTTTGAAAGTATAAACCAGATTTTCGCACAAGTATATTTACTGTATTCTGATATTGGAATGAAGGTTATGAAGTCCACTTAAAGTTTATTAAACATTAGAAACCTAATTATACGCATGCATTCATTAGAGGTAATATTCAATTAAATTCTGCTTTTATTATAAAATTGTAAACTTGACTCGTTAAAACTGTTTTAATTCGAAGTATTTAGAAATTAGGAGGTTTTTACTATTAGAATGTTTGCTTGTTTATCTTAAAATTTTACGGGTGAGTTAATCAAGTACTGTGTTGCAAATATTAACTGACCTAGACAAACGTCAAATAACTATGTACTTAAAGGCCTAAAACCAGTAGTTTATCGGGTTTAATTTAAAAAAGCAAAAGACCGAAAAAGAACTCAAGGATGACTAGAAAAAGTTTTACAAATATGAAATGAAATTACGAGTTTATGGCAAAAACATAATGTTTTTATTAGTACGCATTACCGTATTTGGCTTTAGAATATATAATGAAATTAGAAACTATGACATCGTGAAACTGGCCCATAAAATTTACAACTTCACCATGTTTTACATAAAGAAGTTTGCAGATACATTTTAAACAAGTCCGCGATGTAACCAAGATGAATATTAAACGAAGTTATGTAACGAATAGGAAAAAGTATGTTTTTAGATAACCATGTCATCTAATAGTTCACTTTCGATTCTGTTTGTGACTTATTTACGCTCTTAACTTTAATACTGAAGAAAATTTGTTGTGCCTAGAAAGCTATCTATAAAGTTAATTTAAAAACCAAGCTTCTAATCTACAACTAAAGATGAAAAATAACATTTAAGCTGACTTCAGGATTTTTGTTATTAGTAATTTAACAAATGGTGATTTGGAGTATTCTACAAAAGAAACTGGCTTACTAAGGAAACTTTGCAAGCGAGGTATGGGTGAGTTTACATAAGTCCTTTAAATACAGATGACTTTCGTAACATAAATAGTTGAGTCGAATCTACCTCACCAATTATGATAATATTTCTATTACATGTTTGTACGGTTTGTATCTAATTCATACTATAGAAACATGTAGCTATTTTTATGTTCTATTAATAGTAGTGCCTACAAGATGGTGTCAGTTTTAGGAACGCTAGGATGTTAAAAAATGATCACAAATCTATTTGCACAAACTACTGAAACTACCATCGCATCGAATGTCATAAATTCACGAATGTTTTTGTTATTTATATTTTACAGATTACTTAAATGTTTATAAAACTCTCGGTGGTACAATGACAAATCCTTATTGTCAAAACTGTAACGTTATAATATATTCATTACATTTTTTTAAACACTTTAATTAGCTGCACTTGAAGTCAATATTATTCTACTTCTAATTGTTGTACCCAATTCACATTTATGTGTATATGACAATACTACAATTTAGCACACAGGTGGTTAGTGAAACTCTTTCATGGCTACTGGTAAACACTTCAAGTTTTGGTTCATATGATTTGTTTTAATGAGTCCAACAGGTTGAGCTTAGTAGCGATAGTCTGATTATTAAGCTAGAAGGTGACAGAACAGACAAAACTTTTAAATTCAGTCCTTTATAAAATATGTTTTTACTATTAGAAGCTTTGATAACCAAATACCAATACACACAAGTAGCGATAAGTGTAAACATATACATAGAATTGCAAGTAATAGGTAAGTTAGTATATATACCAGTATCAATGAACTGAGAAGAGAAACTTGTAGACTGGTAAATGTTACTACACATCTCTTGTAGGAAATGATTATGTAATTATGAGTGATCTAAACCGGTAGCCGACAGGAATGGTTTAACTGCAACATAACTATTTGAGCAATATAAATGAAGTTGTTAATACTGTATAGAAAATACAGCTATGTACATTGAATTTACGACTTAATAAACATATTTAGTAATAGGCTTCTTTCTTTAGACTTATTTTATATTCATTAGGCTTTAATTTTTGGCTTTCGTGTTTGATTTCATCACAGTTTTTATATCTAACTTTTAGCGAGACAAAAACGAACGCAAAGAAAATCGCCTTCGACTCATAATATTAAGTTATTGTTAATGAAATTTACTTAACATTTCACTTATGTTGGATAAATTAATTTTATATTATATAATTTATAGATTTTTAATTATTCAAATTACTTTAGAATATGCCAAGAATTTGCTTTCAATCGTATTTTTGTATAATATATTAATTAACCTACTTTTAATGCACTTAAGCATTTAGTTTCAACCAAAACGGAAACAAATAATTAGTAAGGTAAACAACTCGAGGGCTTTGTTGTGCAATAGCCGTTAAACAACACACATTGCTAGCACTCAATAATTATGACTCAATAATGTTCATAATCAACACGATAATACCTAAATCAACAATAAAACGTATGATGTGCTCAACAATGCTTATTGCAACTAAGTTTCGCATTTAGTGCACAACAATGGTCTAATAAAAGATACACGTTAGATCGCTCCAACACAATCACAATGAGTCTTCAAGGTAAATAAGAAGTGGAGTGTTCTCGTTGTGCACCAACCGTTATTAATTACAACACACATTGTGAGTGAAAGTTGTATGGTCGATTCACACGTAACTGACGATTCTAAGGTTTTTGGATCATAAGCGACCTTTTTGCGAGTTTCTTCTTTGTTTAATGAGGTTGATCCCAAGATATAATTTGTATATACAATAGTGCAAAAGTTCATAATATTTAACATTACGATAACAAAATATGGTTTAAAATTTTAAAAAACCTTTAGAATAATCCCTGAAACCCGAAAAATACCATAAATACGAAAAAATAGGAAGTAAACGTCGTTTACTTATCACCCGTTACAAAAAAAACACAGTGCAGGTAATCTTGTTAGTACAACCTCGTCAAACTACGCTATCAGTACCCCAGGTCTATATTAAACATCAAACAACAAATCTTGGACTAGCATGACAAATGCTCAGTTAGTAATGAGCAAATATATTAATTAAGAACAATGTTCTATATTAATTCAATACTTTTCTCCAGCAATTGCTGAATAGTGAAATCAAAATGTGCAACAATAGTAAGCGAATGACTTTATATATGTCGCTTGCGCAGATAAAGTTTCCAGTGTCAATGCTCTCTATAAACCAGTTCATGTGCTTAGAATACGCCAATTCATGTGAGATTTACCGTAGAATAGCGAAAACGAACACCTTCCTCCATACAAATCAATACGTTATCTGTGATTCGTACATAAACAGAACGGTACAAATAGTCTCAATCAAGTTAATTTGAATATTAGTTGATACTTGAAACTTATTCGCTTAAACCGAATAATTTTATATAAGCTATTTTGTGTGAGAAATGTAATGTTATCCCGTATATTGTCTCTTTTAAGAAGACAAGAAACAGATGAATTTCTAAAACCGCTTTACTAAACTTTCGCGTTAACGTAAGTTTCCTTCAACTGCACAGTCATGACAACAATATTATACTGAGATAAAACACGCGCCATTTAAAATTAGAGAATCTAACAATATGTCAATTGTAACTACCTACATAGATTTCTTTAATAATAATTTAACTTTAGAAATTGAAGAGAAAGTCATTACTTTAATTGTTTGTAAGACTTTTGTTTTTATTTACCTATCGCCTAATATTTAGCCGAATGTAATGTTCTTTTCTCTATCTTCTAATGACTGTGTTTATTGAATCTTAATTAATTAGTTTGAACTGATTTCATTATTTATGATAATCACAAGTGATAGATATATTAGATATAATAGAGCTAATTATTGATTAATCTAATAAATATAATTCGTCATACGTAGTTAGGTGAAGCAGCTCACAAATTATATCAACGGATGCATCCGCGTCTTTCATAACTTTACAATGCTCGAAAATAGAGGGATGCGCGATGCGTGACATTTATGCAATTAGTCGATTGTCTGTGTTACGCACTACTGTCAAAAATTAGAGCAGGGATGTGCACTGTATGGTATCAATTTACTTGAAGAATCGATTAATCCTTTTATTTGTATGTTTTCCTTCCTATCGACTTCATTGATTAAAACTTGTATATCTAGTAATGAAGATAAACGTAAATGAATTTTCTGGATAGTTTTGGATTAATTTTGGTTCAATAAATTTTGTGTCTGTGCGAGTTATTAAGCTGTACCTACTACACAGAATTCACTTTCATTTTGATGAGTCATTGCTGTTAGAAACAATTAAAATTATTTCTTTTTCAATAACTGTTAGTAGGTACTTAATTGCAAAGACATCTTTTAGAACGAATAAAAATGGTTAAATTCTACTATGTAATAATTGAAGTAATAAGAGCAAATATTTTAATTACAAGTCTATTTGTATGAGTTTTTTCACATCGAAAACAATCTCGAATTTTTATTACCTTATCAGTGCAAAAACTTTACAGTGATTAAACCTTTGCAAATATATATTAATATTATATTTTATGTATGTCAGGATATTGGAGTATTTTATAGCCTATAATACTAAAACGTTCGCGACACTACTTCGTTCGCATTTCACAACACCCATCTACCCCGTTTACAAGCTGATATGTTTGAAAAAATACTACATTACTACATATTTGTATTAAGCTTTTTCCAATGTGCGAAGTACTAGATATATCTAATCTATCTAATCTATTAGAGGTACGATAGAAATGTAAACAGTAAATAATCGACAATAATCGACTTAAAATAATATTTTATAGGGTCTTTCTTACAGATCTTAGTTTTATATACTTTTAATAAGTCTAAGTAAAAGTAGAGAGATTTCGAGGAGTCAACTTATGTTTTATAAATCATAATCGTTCTTATTTGATTGATAGGCAATGTAATGATTATGCACGTCAGCAACTTGTTTCTATAAAGCGTATCTAGCAACGTATAATTTTTAATACTTTCTAGTTTTTGTTGGAAAATAAAATGAAAATTGTGCAAAGCCGGTTCTTCGAGAAAGAAAATTATATTATATACATTCCACTAATGTTATGCACTTGACGTAATTAGTTACGGAAGTCTTGGTAATGCGCTTGGTTTCTTTTGACATTATCTATAAACATCGCGGTTTTACTTTCATGCTATAGTTTGTAGAAATGGTGATATAAGAATTACTGTAAATTAAACATAATATATTGTTTTAAATGTTTTGAACTACCTTCAAAACCTTCTTTTGAACTTTTTGTGACTTAAATGGGTTTTGTAAGATGTATTCAAAGCCAAGACCATTAACTGGATTTTTAAATCTACCTGAATTTATACCAATTACTAATAATGAGAAAGTTATGGTCCTAATATAGAAACTGCAATGGTTTAAATTACAATTTACAAGAACAGTAAAACCGGAATATAAGTCCAGATTTCAGAGCCGACTGTTTAAGTCCTTTTTTTATATATTTTAGATGTAGTAACCACATGCCGTGATTAGTCATTTTGTCCCTCGATAAAAAAAAACGATTTTATCTAAACTACCAATGCTTTTAATTTGAAAATAAAAACTTTTTAAATTTTGAACCGGCCGCACTTTTGTTTTTGAAAAACTCGAACGATAAATATATTTTTTACTGACACTTTTTGGCACAAACACTTCACTGCACTATTTGTATAAACTCACCAATAACTTCATGTTGCTGCGTGTCTTCGTTCGTTCGCCGAAGACTGGTTGTGTGGTTGGACTATGTTACCATCATGTTATATAGCGTCCCTCCCACTTTTGAACGGCGCTAAGATACGGCCAAAGAAGGGTGAACGCCTGGGTCCGATAATGACATGTATTAATAATTGTAACCTGCAGTTGTAATCTTGCATTCCAATTTCAAACTGGAGCACATATGTTCTAAATCGGATAAACAATTGATTGAATTAGTCGATTTTTTTGTAATTATTTCGATTGATATTGAAGTCAATAAACATGAAATCGCTAACCATAATAATTTACATATGCAAATAGAAATATTATTACTGTTTAGATAATTTGATTTCGGTTGAAGATGTTCCTTCAAGGATAATAAAAAGTATGTCACGCAAAAGTATAGGAAAACCGGTTGCTCCGTCTGGCTCATATTATTGCATTTGATATTTACGATAATGATTACTTTGATATTTTAGTGTCTACTTTGAGCTGCAGAAGGAATGCGATAGCTTCTTTTAATGATTATAATTAATCGAATAATATATAAGATATTGATCTTAGACTAAGTCAGGTTTGTACTGACAAACCTAACTTAGTCTTAAAATATGAATGTGTGTTTGTTTGTTTGTAACGTTTTCACGCTTCAGCTACTGAATTAATCGTCATAACATTTTCCAAACACGTTGTTATGGATACCGAAACAGACATTGGGTACTCTTCACTCAGAAAAAAAGTATTATTCCCCAGAGAAATCAAAAATGGTGGAAGAGCCATGCTTCGGCACGTATAGGCTGGCTCGACCGGAGTGATACTACGGTCTCACAGAAAACCGGCAGTGAAGCAATCCTTTCATTGCTTTTCGCCGAGTTTGTGTTACTGGAGGCCCTAACCCTCTCCTCCCCCTCTCCCCCTCTTCCACCTTTTCCCTACTCCTACCTTAAAGGCCAGCAACGCACTTGTGACTCTTGAGTTGCAGGTGCCCATGGGCGGCGGTAGTCATTTACCATCAGGTGACCCGTCTACTCGACCCTTAGACCATAAAAAAGGAGATAGAAAAGAAAAGTTAGATTCTCGGCTAGATAAAATTTACACTAGCAAACGAACCCTCGGGCAAAGGCTAGTCATAACTACTCAAGCGTACTGACAAGGCCACAACCACGGACACAACAAGGATATCTACATTTGACATAATAGATGGTGCAATGTTTTAGACGGTCAATCAACACTAACTGATGTGCTGTCGTTGATCCATGACATGTTCCCATGTCCTTCAGATAGTTGTCTTGACTAACGGATTCCCTTTTATTGTCTTCAATGTTCAAGAAAATTATAGCCTAGGCCCTGGCGACGTTTACAAAACAGCTCCTGAACTGTTTTGTAAACGCCGCTTTAATTGTGACGTCTTAGCCTAGGTAATCATTTTGTTCTTGATAAATGTTTTGTAGATAGAAATATTGCTATGGTTGTGATTAAAGAATTTAATACTTTTTTTTTAATTAGTACGTTAAGAGAATTCTTTGTACCCCTTTTAAGATTTTGCACGTGGAGGAATGTTGCCATACTTGAAGTTCAGGTTAGTTTTTTAAAAGAAGTCTGAAAAGCCAATATGTTAAACAATATGTGTCATAAACTTAAAAATTATGTCAAAACGACTACAAAAAAGCTACACGTGTCTACGTCATCTATCCTATCATGGTACGGAAAGTTTCTTACAACGATAGTTCAACTTATAGTGGGAGTTAATACCTTGATTTATGTAACAAATAGGTAAATGAAAAAAGCAAGATATTCAAAACTATATAAGGTCGAAATTCGAGCACGAGGCGATATGTAGTTATCATTATTGCAAGTCCAAAGTTGAGAGCTTTATCGTTAAGATATGATTGATATGTTATGTTTTAAATCTCATTTGGCCTTTTAAAATACGCCTGACCCGAAAATGCCTTCAACAATTAGAAAAGAGCTGATGATCTTCGAACGGCTGAGCAGATGTTCTTGAATTATATCGAAGAACACTCTCTATCAAGTCACCTCTCAAACAATAAAAACGCACTTAAATCGGTTAATTCGTTTGGGAGCTACGATGCCACAGCCAGACACACAAACACGCAGAGACGTCAAACTTATAAAACCCCTCTTTTTGCGTCAGGGGTTAAAAATTAAAGACACTAACTGTCTGTCGTGTCTGTCTGTTTGCGTAGCTTGATACCTACGATTAGACGTTAGTGTTTTTACTAGCCATTTAGGCTGGCAGTGTATTTAATTGTAATTTTTGCAGCCAAAAGAGGACATGGCGTTATAAATCACAAGAAATACACTTAAACTGAAATTAATGAAGATCATACGAGATACCTTCAACCATATATTCTATACATAGCATATATACAGAACAAGACACGAACACGAACTGAAAACTGTAGCGTGATAGGGGCTATTAAAACATTAGGGTTAATAAAGTTAAAATATTAATAACTGTTATGCAACAAAATTACTAGTAATAATAACTTGACACATCTCACACACAATACCTACGCACTACGTCCTAATAGAAGCAAATGTAATTCGTGAAGTCGGTCTGTCAGTATGTCGAAACTAATAAATTAAACGTAGAATTCTATACTGTAGTCCTTCGGGAAAACACGGCAGGGAGCTCATTCCACAGCCGGAGCGTTCGTAGGAGGTAATTTCTCTGGAACCGTACCATGCGCAACCATTTAGGTTCCAATGTGTGAGAATGAATGCCCTACGGGTGGTAGTTTTATTTGAAATTAAAAGGAGATTTTTAATAAAATTTAAATTTGGATTAGCTTTATTCAATATTTTATACAGAACAATAGGTCAGGATATAAATAAAATTATTCAGTCCAAATTTAACATAGATAGAATAGAGGCCGTATACGAAATTTTGCCAATTTCGCTGATTTACGTGGTTTTACAGACGTGATTTTACAGTTAAAATACTATATTTCTATAAGTTTTTATGAACAACATAAAAGATCACTTTAATTTAGATCTAATGAGTGAACCACTTTTTTACTTTTATTAAAAATAATAATGCGAGATTTAGGTTGTATTAAAACATTTTTTATTACCATATTTTTTAAATTTTTTGCAATTTTTTTTTAGAAAATGGGTTAACTTTGAACTGAAGTTTATTTCTGTTGTTGTAATTTTATGAATGAAAGTTCCACGCAGCCGAAATCAAAAGCTAAACTTTGTCCATTTTCTGTAAAATTTGACTAAGTTAAACATTTTTTTACTCAATTTTATTATATTAAAATGGTAAAAAGTGTTTCATACATTATATAGACGACTTTTACAGCAATACATTGTAATTTTTTCATACCGTTGGTACTTCAAAACAGTTCGTAAATATGTGATATTCTAAACCTCTTACGGCAAAATTTACAAAACAGTCACCGGTTTGAGGTCGATTAATCAAAATTGAATAATAAAAGTAATAAAGTGGCTCATACATTAGATATAAATTGAAATGATCTTTTATGCTGTTTATAAAAACTTATAAAAATATAGTATTTTAACTGTAAAATCACGTCTGTAAAACCACGTAAATCAGCGAAATTGGCAAAATTTCGTATACGGCCTCTTAATAACAGAACCTGATGTAAACATGAAATTTAAGCATTTAGTTTTGGGTTCTATTAACTTCAACATGTAGTTCTTTTGTTCACATTGATATTATACATGTGGTTCTATTAGTTTCGACATACGGACAGACCGACTTCACGAATTACATTTGCATCTATTAGGACGTAGTGCGTAGGTATTGTGTGAACACATTCTGATCTCTTTTAGTTGATTCTCATGCAGTATACAAATAATGAAATACTCAATTAAAGTATCTGTTTATATATTAGAGGTTTTCCCCTCGGATGCTAACAAAACCAGGTCGCTAGGTGAATTCACTCTCGAGCAGGCCAAAGGTGATTAGGCCAAGTAAACACGTTTTGCCATACAAGTTTGCCACTCCTTTTTACCCTTTGGGGGTGGAAATATTGTAAATCCACTCTTATCGTATACCTACACCATATAAGAAATACGTTCTCCAAACTTCACGTCTCTACGACCACCGATTATGGCTGTGCGTTGATCCATCAGTCAGTCATATAGATTACTCCCACTCCATCTCTTTCCCTACTCACATCTTAAAGGCCGGCAACGCACTTGTGACTTTTAAGATGCAGGTGCATATGGGAGGTGGTAGTCATTTACCATCAGGTGACCCGTCTGCTCGTTTGACCCCTATCCCATAAAAAAATTGCACTTTCAAATCGGTAAGATTCAACTACTCTCAACAAATATAGTTTGCTTTTGATGAATTGAGTACGTACATACACGTATGGTAGCACTGTTGCTTTTAGCTGGTGTGATTCATGTTCCTAGAAGCATTATACACAAATCTTTAAGTAGAGTGTACTACTAATACACGATTAATGCGAACAAAATACACCTAAATAGACTCGAAACAACTCTCAAGATCCATGTGGGGTCCAACTCTTGGAGTAATCGTTTTTTAAGACAAAATAAGAAAATTCAATTTCAAATTGGAATTTGAAGCTACTTTCGTTGCAGACATACTACTTTTACTGTCCGACTATAGAATTTATTAGTGCGCAAGCAAAGTCGTTGGTATTAGTAAGTACTATTATAATCGGATTAGAAATTATATAATTCATAAACGTGATTGTATGAACTGCGATAGTCTTAATACTTTTTCTTTATTGCTGGTGTGCATGGTTGTTAAAACAAATTATGCCCATATATTCTAATTTATCTAAATTACATATAAATTTAAATGACAAAAGCGAATATAGGCCGATTTTGAACTACCTCTGATATGTTTCATCTAGGCCTGCCATCACTTAAATTGTCAACGCTGGACAAAATCTTCAAAACTTCCGGACACATGGGTGAAATCGAGATTCTTTCCCGGACACCTGCGGACGCTCCCCGGACGCCCTCTAAGCTAGGACAATTCCGGAGAAACCCGGACGGATGGCAGCCCTAGTTCCATCAAACACTAATTCATTCTTGTAACACTGCACATACACCTTAGATATTAGCATATCTGCTACATGCAAAATCGTCTTTCAACCGTCGCTTTTGAACACTATTCTCCTAATCCTTTCAGAACTGCATGTCTCGTTAAAAGTAATAAGTCTATTAATATCCGATCGTGAACACTAATTTAACTCAATTTAGTGTATAAATAAGTAATGAAATTGTTAAAAACACTTGAAAAAAGGTAAACCGACTTCAAACAGGCCAGTAGTAGTTGGCAGACCAATAGTATAATAAAGAGCCACATGAATTGTACCTACATAGGCTTTTGAATTAAGTTTGTAATCAATTGACTGCACGTATGGCGCAAGGGTGGCAAGTGGTCACCTCGCCACTACGCCGCGCCGAGTGTTGTGGGTTCGAATCCTACACGGGGCAAAAATTTGTGTGATCCACAAATAGTTGTCCCGCGTCTGGGTGTTCTTTGTGTCCGTTGTTTGAATGTTTGTGAAGCCCCCCGCGACACAGGATTATTCCTAATGCGGGAATTGTCTTTAAAAAAAAATAAAAAAACACTTTTCAGTAAAATATTACTTACTGTAAGTTACCGAAATGCAGTACGATAGATTATTTTAACTTTATTTTCGAATACCCTATACTTTATTAATATAAGGTGGTAAGATTTTTAGTTTGTCTAGCAACTTGATACACTTCATTAATCAGTTATAAAAAAGCAATACATACAGCCGAACGTACCTCGTAACCTCCTTCTTTTTTGAAGTTGTTTATTAACAAAAACATTCAAAACTATAAACGTCAGTGAAAAATCAACAAACACACTACATGTGTCCTCAATTTCTGAGGGTTTTCCCTCTTTTCCTTCAGATACCATCATCAGATCGGGACTTGGTGACAATATGACCACCTTGCGAACATACTCTTTCAAACAAAAAAAATATTTTGTATATAATTGGTTCATAGGTGACGGAAATATACCGATATTTCCGATAATTATGTTCACCGGAGCATAGAACGCCGAACGTAGAACCTCCTTCTATTTGAAGTCGGTTAATGAAAAGTAATTATGGACTACTCTCAACCTAATTAGTGTTTATATTAAAAAAAAACCATGATATAAGAACAGAAGTCGAATCTTAGGTTAAGATGCTTTCCCAGTAGGATGGCTAAATTCGTTAAGAAATTTTACTGTCCTACTCCATCGTCTGGCTCCTCTAATAATAGATTATAATAAAATTACAGTTTTTATGTAATATCCAGACTCTTCAATCAAGTCTTTCATCTAAAATAAGTTTATGTAAGTCCTTCAAGTCTGTAGTAGTCGTGTATCTACCCTAGAGAAGAATGAAGGTAACCAGTACTTTTTCTCCTGGTAAGTCCTACTAATATTATAAACGTGAAAGTTTATGAGTATGCATGTTTGGATATTTGTTACTCTTTCACGCCAAAACTACTAAACCGATTGCGCTAAAACTTATTGTAGATAGCTGGAGACCTAGATTAACATATAGGCTACTTTTTATCCCAGTATTCCCACGGGATCGGGACTTCCGCGGGTGAAGCCGCGGGGAGCTGCTAGTTGATAATAAGGTTGATCTCCTCTTGTGAGTATTTATAGGATGACCGCTTTCCATTAAGCAGGTCATGTACTTGTTTGTTGACTTTAACATATATTTCAAATAAATGTATATTCTTAAGCCACTTAGATGCCTCTTTTTTCTGGGTCATACCAGTTCGAATGCAGTGGATCTTAGACAACTTGCGATGCTCCTTAAAGCCAGCCTCCGGCTCTCAGAGTTTACTACACATAGTTCACTTGGTGAAAATGGTTTCAGCTTGTCTGGATCTGTTTTCCAGATTGGTTTTGGCACGTGTCCTCGTTCAAAGATGCGGGCTTGTAACGCGTGATTACCCCTGATGTTATAGACGTAATTTTTAATAGGCAGTTCGTTTTTCTACTGTAAAGTAATGTAACTTTTATAAACACTGTCACTAATGTGTAAAAAAACCGTGACATATTTGTTCGGACCTTGATTGTTGCATAATAATGAAGCGCATACTGTACATGAAAGTATGTTACTTTTGGAATGCTGCGGTCATTTAAAGTATGTCCCTATTTTATCACAGATGTAGTGTAGACACTTCGGATCGGAGAACATAATAAGGGACAAAAGAGTATTCTCCGCAAGCCGTAAAACGGTTCCGTTAACTCCACCAGAACTGATGTGTGTGAGTCTGACTCGCGCACCGAAGGTTCCGTAAGCAAACAAACTTGTATGTACTTAATTGGCTCACCAATAAGTGTTAACACCGCTTACATTCCATAAAACAAACTTGTTCTAAGTTAGTTTATTTGGCTAAAATGCGACTTAATGACATATTCAATGAAGCTTGCTAAGTGAGTCGCATGTCTTACGTCTGCGAGGTCACTAAGCTTGCACAGTCGGGGAGTGGAAGACAAAAGAGAGTAAGGCACTATCTTACAGGCACTCGGAATCGGATTTTGCTCAATAGGTAAATGAAGGCAGTTTGTTTTATTTAGCAAAATGTTTGGCAGGCTAAGCAGGCAACCTTGCGTTCCTAAAGACACCATATTGAGTTACCAACCTGGCAGTAAATGCCTTTCTTTTTTACTTATTCCAGAGGAATGAGCTAACTGCCAGAGGTGCAATATGCAAAGTGCATAGGAACCTTTTCTGAATTCTTTCTAGTCTCAGTGTATGTGATGCATAGTGTGGCCTCCAAACAATACTGCAACACTCCATGATATTTTGCACAAGATAGTACACAGATTTTTTTGTTTTATATTAAATTATTTATGTGCAATTAAATTTATGTAAATAAAATGTTGGACTGTTGGTATAACTCTGTTATGGACTGTTTAATTGATGACATAAGCCAAATGCCGTAACTATTTCACGACTGCATTTAAACTTCCTGAAGTCGAGATATTTCAAACTTATTTTTGAAATATCTTGATTTCATGAAGTTTAAAACTATTACTAAATTTGAATTTGAATAATTTGCAATTGCGATAGTCCAATTTAATAAATATTCTATTAAAATGTCGTATTATTCATTAGAATATCCGTTTTTATTACTATTTTGACTCCTATCTAATATCGGTGCTTTTTTTTTTTTTTAATGTGTTCAAACCCCCACGGGTCATCACCTCACCGGGGCCAGGCGGCGAGGTGGTATGTCGGACTCGAACCGACTAAAACCACACAGTGTTCCGTCACCGGGTCTTATAGCCGGGGCCTCAGGTGTACCCTAGAAAGGAAATCCCTGTGGACCCCAGCAGACTTGGTCGCCTGTTAAACCAGGCGACCCCACTTTGAGGTGCAGATGGTTCTGTCCCCTCTAGTTTAGAGAGGCGCGCGCGGAACACGTCGTGCCACCGTCTCGGGCCTGCTTCTGCTAGGACGACAGATAGCCCCTTCCGTCACCCCCAGGCAAGCGCTCATGGAGGCCGGAGATCGTCTTGCACTCTCCGGCGCCTGGTGCGTCTTCTGCGGGACGGAAGAGAACTTGTTCTCTCCCGTTCCCTCTCCGCCGCTTCTTTGGCATCCATCACTACCTCCCAGAATGAGGCGGCGGAATCCCACACACTCTCGCTCTGGACCATGAACGTAATCATGGTCTCCAGCGAGAGGCTACCCACACCGATGGCCGCCGTGAGGTCAGCGCGCTGTTGCGCCCACGCTGAGCACTCCACCAAAGTGTGGAGTGCGGTATCCTCGCGGCAGCCCCCGCAGTGGTGGCACACAGACGTTGGCTCCCGGCCTATGCGACACAGGTACTTCCCGAAGCAGCCGTGTCCGGTGAGCACCTGCGTCATCCGGTAGGAGAGAGCGCCATGTTGCCTCTCCTGCCAATCCTCCATGACGGCCCTTACCGCCACAACTGTGGCGTGCCCCATCTAATATGGGTGCTGTTCTAGTCAATCACTCTAACCATATTAATAATTAATTAATTTATCTATAATATGTATGTATTTAGAAATATATAAGTATGTTTATTAGCAGTCTGATTACCATAATACAGGCTCTGCCTAGTTTGGGATCAGACGGCCGTGTGTGAGATGTGTGAAGTTATTATTATTATTCATCTTTATTTATCTTAACACTTATAAATTACATTTTTAAATATGTACAAAACAATATATATATATATATATGAAAGAAGAAAGAAAGAAAAAATATTTATTTCTAAGTGACGTTAAAGTGCTTACAGTACGACGTGATAAAACATAAAAAAAAAATATATATATATATAGAAGAAATACAAAATAAAAAATAACGGCAAAAAAAAAAAAAAAGAGCTACATGTTACCTTGCACGCACTTGCACGTCACTTATTGAAATTGGTCACCGCTCAGCATTGATGCTGATGACGCCGGCAAGGGAGTTGCTGTGCGCCAAACAGCGCTGATTTTCAGCGGTGACCGTGTGGGGTAGGTGCGCACATATTAAATAAAATAAATATACATATATTTTTATATAATATTATGATCTACTTAAATAAAGATAAACTGGGTTGTGTATTTATGGCTGGCAACACTGGGGCGTGTCATCAGTCAAATGACGCAAGCCCTGTAAACCCCAAACTTCCGGGACGCTTGTCTTTAATGTAGGCTGTGTCCGGCTGTAACATGTACTCTGAAGACATTGTTATTTGTTGCACAAATAATGCGCCTGCGACGACTTTATTTTTTTGGAGCTTACCCCGGTATGTCCAGGTTGCCAGCCTGTGTGAAGTGTTGTTTGTGTTGTGTTATTGTTGTGAAAAATGCAGACTTCATGGCTTATGAAGATCACACTCGGTAAGGTAATTACAGTTCACATATTCTGTGTTACAATTCAGAATTATTGTACTAAATTCTTAATATATATATATATATATATTTAAAAATATAAAAAACAGTAGACCACATCGGGTACAGGGACCAAGACACCGGTGGTTAGGGCTCCAAAGACAGGAACCTCCTCACTATACGGGCCGTGTCAAGGAGAACTGCCTTCTGCATCAGTCCCTTGATCCAGCCGTCTAACACGAGCCTCTTAAGGTGTTGATAGAGGCTCTTGGCTATTAATCCATGTGCAGATATGACAATCGGAACAATGATTGCCGAATCGATATTCCACATATCGACAATCTCGTGAGACAAATCCAAAAATTTTATTTGTTTTTCTTTTTCAACTTTCACGAGGTTCTCGTCATGAGGAACAGTGATATCAACAATCATTGCGCGGCGCTCTAATCGGTCTATCAGCACTAAATCAGGTTTATTGGCAACAATAGTTCTGTCAGTGGTGATAGATCGATCCCAATACAATGTGGCACGACCATTTTCGAGAACTGGGTCGGGCACATACCTGTAATATGGCACCTCTGAATTCACAAGATTGTATTTAAGGGCAAGTTGTTGATGTACAATCCTGGCCACTTGATTGTGTCTATGCAAATATTCCCCGTTGGCTAGACAAGAACAACCAGAAATAATATGCCTGATAGATTCACCGGGACGGTGGCACGCCCGACAGATGTCCACCGTACCGTATCTTTCACGATATATTTCCGATAGTTATTCGTCATAACAACTTCGTCCATAATTGCAAAGACAAAACCTTCGGTTTCTCCGAAAAGATCACCAAACCGTAGCCAAGATGTAGAAGCTTTAAAGTCTATATCAGGCCCATTTAGGGCCCGATAAAAACGACCATGAAGTTCTTTGCCCTTCTATACCTCCCTGCGATCATTAGTACTAAGTACTACAGGCTTGCGCCAGTTCTCTTTAGCCAGAGCGAGCGGAGTAAGTCCGTTGTCCACTGCTACCACACTACGATGCACTCCCACGTCAGTATGAAGAAAATATTCTCTAAAGTTGTATATCTCGCGATCGTGTAGGGTCTTAATGTTTAAGAGTCCACGACCCCCAAACTTTCGCGGGATATACAACCTCATTACGGATGAACGTGGGTGGTGCATTCGGAATGCAGTCAGCAGTGTACGGACTCACCTGTCAAGGGCATCGAATTCGGTCTGAGTCCATCTAAGTATTCCAAAGGAATACATCAGAACCGGCATGACCCAACCGTTGCAGGCACGCTTTTTGTTACCCCCTGATAAAAGACTTTTAAGTACTTTTTTCAGGCGGCCAAAAAAGCGCTCCTGCAGCGCTTGTTTCATATGAGATTCAGGTATTCCCAATGACTTTGATATACCTAGATACTTGTAGCTTTCAGTTGCAGACAGAGATCTGATTTTTATTGAATCTGAAAGTTCGACTCCTTCAGATTCTACTATCACGCCTTTCTTTACATGCATGACTGCACACTTGTCCACACCAAATTCCATCTTGATAGAGTTACTAAAGTTTTCAGTCACCTTCCGTAACGCTGTCAATTGCAAATTAGTGGGGGCAATAAGTTTCAAATCGTCCATGTACAGAAGGTGAGATATAACTCGATCGTCTTTCTGCAACCTATAGTAGGCTATAGGTGAACCCTCTAACAGCGTACTGAGAGGATTCAAAGCTAGGCAGAACCACAAGGGACTCAAACTATCACCTTGAAATATACCCCGCTCGATCTTTATTGGTGCATCGTTTGCCGCAATCTGCCGACATCCTGGATAGCGAAGAGCCGTTCTCCACTGCCCCATACATGACTTCAGAAAAGTGCAAAGAGTTCTATCAATTTTATACAACTCAAGCACTCTCAAAAGCCATGTATGTGGAACCGAATCAAAGGCCTTCTTATAGTCTATCCAACATGTCACCAGATTCTTACGGTGACGACGCACTTGTTGGCTCATGGCCATATCTATGATGAGGAGCTCTTTAGTGCCACGGGTCCCGCTTCTACATCCATTCTGAGAAATAGATATGATCGAATTTTTATTTAAATGTGTAGTAATTTTGAGTCTCAGAATAGATGTTAGAAGCTTATACATAGTTGGTAGGCATGTAATTGGTCTATAATTTTTGGGATCCATGGCACTACCAGATTTATAGAGTAAGTGGGTTACGCCAGTTGCCAAAAAATGGGGTAATGAACCGGAATCCAATGCTGTTTGGAACTGAGATGCCAAACGAGCATGCGAGCTTCGGAACCATTTATTATTATTATATTAAGGTCGATACGAAAAATTGAATTATTACAAACTAACAACCTGCCCCGGCTTTGCACGGGTAGCAGAGATACCTTTAACAATCATCATCATATTTCAACCAATTTTCACAAATAATATACCCAAACCTTTCCCATGAATCGCTCTATCTATTGGTGAAAATCGCATGAAAATCCGTTCAGTAGTTTTTGAGTTTATCGCGAACAGACATACAGACAGATGCGGCGGGGGACTTTGTTTTATAATATGTGGTGATATGTACTGATGATTGCATAAAAAAATATTTAATAAAATATATTTTGCAATCTATTCAATGTCATTATTACACAAAATACAAATGTTATCTTCTCTTGAGACCTCATTTGAATAATTGAAAAGTCCTGGCTTTGAATGATTCAGTATATTTTATTAAATTAGATGTGATTTTAAATTACGTAATTCTGTACATAATATAGGAACAATATATCATTAGTGTATTTGTAGTACATGTACATAAATATAATATGATATTTTTATAGTAAGCATTATCTGCATTTCTTTCATAAAATTAAATGACTATAGGTACAATCGGAATTTGGCTTATTAACTTATGTTTTTATGAGCCTCACACACAGCCGTCTGATCCCAAACTAGGCAGAGCCTGTACTATGGTAACCAGACTGCTGCTAACATATATATATTAATAATTCGGTCAAGGGGTACGGTAGACTTGATTGAAACCTTACCTGAATAATAAAAAATAAAAAAATAATGATTTCGAGTCGACAACATATATCCGCAAAATTCGGATTGTCGAGTATTTTGTTAAATTATAATGGTGCAAATGGCAGTCGCCATATTGGCCAATCTGATGCCATCTTGAGTTCGTTAAGGCCGAATCACACGTATATCATGAGTTTGTTAAGGCCGATTCACATTCATTCATAATTCACATACATTTTGTAAAAGATTGTGTACTATGACTTTTATGAGTCATTTCACCCGAGCGAATCCGGGTTTTCATCTAGTACTTATATATTTCTAAATACATACATACTGTAGATAAATTGACACACCCAAACACAGAACAAATGATCATGCTCATCACACAATTATTTGACCTTGGTGGGAATCGAACCACTAGACCAACAGCCAACAGGCCAGTCATTCAGTCAGACCAACATGCCAGTCAGGTATTAAAGATTAGTATGGGTTTGAATGTTTAATGGTACACCATTAAACATTCAAACCCATTCGAATCTAAGAAAAAAAAAATCTTTAGCATTTAATACAATGTTCAATAGAATGAACGGCAACAAGGGAATATAATAATGGAAATCTATGAATAGTAATCGCCAGATTAGCATGTCGCTGTTCATTATTATCTACGGTTAGAAGTATTTATGTTTGTAAAAATATTATGATGATTAAATATTAAAGTACTGTGCTGTTAGTAGATACTTAAACTTTATTTTATGTAGATATATTTTTTTCTCTTAATCATTTTAATCCGCAAATAAGATTATTCTATTTCTTTGATACATTATTTGTTGTAATTTTAAATACCTAATTATTATAATTCCTTAAAATAAATCTTTGTATAATATAACAGTTGATAATATATATCCATTAGTTATTGTATAACACATCACTAATGGATACACACTTTTAAATCACTTACGGATGGTATAATATTCACATTTTTATACCTAACGTCTCGGTAATACCAAGAGGAACAGTGGTCCTAATCATCCATTAGTATTATACAACACAAAAAAAAATAAAGAGATTTTGCCGGAAGTTTTAGATGTACTTTCCTGTACTTCAACGGCTTCTGCATGCCAAAAGTCCTAACTCACTAAATCGATGTTATGCATGTCAAGAATCTGCAAGGTGAACTGTTATTCGTTCGTGTATCATTTATCTTCAACGTAAAACCGTACCATCAATGACCCATAGATATCGGAAACGTCACAATACAACTTTTAAGATCATGTTCAGATGACGGGTGTAGAGCGCTCGTTTTGCTAACAGCGCGTCAAAAAAAATACCCATTCTGTTCAAGTCGATATGACGGACGGGCGGTCATCTAAACATTGTCTAATACAGTCTCCGAAATCTATTGTTCAAACCGAACGAAATCTACCCTATCGTTGAGAGGAGCCTGACAGATGATAGCGCCTTATGAAGTTCTTCAAACGACCAGTACAAACCTTTTTTCTAAAAATTGAAATCCTATTTTCCTTTTTTAACACTCTGCGGAAGCGGAAGATGCATATTATATCTAATATCTAGTGATGATGCATTTTTGTATGTATACCTACCTATATGTAAATTTGTATGTATGTGTATGGATATTTATTTATGTATGTGTTTATGTATGTATACCTTTGACGATGACAAGAATAGTTATAAATATATACCTACAATAAAAAAACGCAAATGTTATATGTATCTATATCTGAGAGTTACATTCACTAATTGTATGCTGATTTAGAAATAAAAACCTACCACGTTTTTTTTTTTTCGTTTTCTGAAACTTTAATGTTGCATATTTTACAAATTTTTTATGCATATTTCAAGCTTTTTATGTTGCATATAATCCTTATTAATGATATTTAGGTAAATATACTGAATAAAGTATAACGTTTTTCTGGTATATTTTTGTTTTCTTGTGGAAACCCCTACGAGCCATCGCCTCACCTCACCAATGCTACTGGTGAAGTGGTATGTCGAAATCGAACCGATTCAAACCACACGGTGTTCTGTCAGAAGTAAGTAGAGTTTCACAACATAATGTCTCAATAACGAGCGATTATTTCACAATATGTCAGCGAATGTATCGTGAGACGTTTAGTAGTACGCTCTTAATTAATGTTGCGATTACCTGGTATTAAGATTTATTTTTACAAAAGTATAGCAATAGCGTCAACATTGGACTTAACAAACTAAGGCTGTGTAAAAAGTTAACATGACCACAGACGTCGACAGATAAGATTTGGCATGCATGAGTTACAGTGATATTAATACGTTAATGGTTTAATCTCACAATTCTCTTCAGTTCTTGTCCTATATTTTTTAAGGAGGGAATAGCTGATTTAAAGAAAGATTTATAAGAGAAAACAGCTCAGTTCCCTTTCTTTGAATGTTTATTTTGCTTTTTATTTCCTAGTAGCTGCTTTGGATTTAGTGGTATAACTACAAAAAAAAACAACTGTCAGTCGTAGGACTGCACGTCAGAAGTGAAACAGTGAACTCGCGGTTCAGTGCTGTACTAACGCCCAACGTGCCTAAAGAAGTTTTCACTTCAAAAATTGAAAACAGTTATTTTTTTCTTTGACGAAGCTTTGCTTTGATTTTTTTATGGATACGGGTGCATGTTGACCTCCGAGTGACAATTATTTTTAGTGGATGACTATACATTAATTAATACTGACTAAGTAAGTATCCATACCCAAAAGTGAGAAGAGAGAGAGAGTGAAATTGAGTTTATATACTCTAAACATTTAATCAGTTACTTATACTAACTAATATTGTAAATGTGAATGTGAGTTTGTATGTTTGTTACGCTTTATACTCCTCCGATCACCACAAAATTTTGCATACACGATATCAGGAGTACGTACTGTACCTTAGAGTTAGAAAAATAACTTCAACGAGCTTGAACTAAAAGCTACGCGGGCGAACCGGAGGGGTAGTTATTGGCCCCAATTCTGTTACTTCACTCGCTAAATTAAAAACCACTAAATTTTCTTCATATAAGAAGTAAACCTTGCACCCTTAGAAACAAGGTCTTATTACAAATTGAAACAAGTAGGTAACATATGTCGCTATCGAAAGCAATTTATTTGTCGACTAGTCTGATACGCTTAAATAAACTTTAATACCACGTGGCGAGAGCCGCTATCCGTTGAATGCGTCTTCGTTGGTGTAGATTAAAAACACGTCATCCTTGCTCGTTTTGAACAAGTTTTTATACGGCAATTATACAGCGTTTGAATAAATGAAGACTCTCGCTGCGTGGAAATAAAGTTGAGTATACGTTGACAGGTTTTATTGTAATTTAGCGGAGCTGAGAAATAGATGCTAGTAACAAATAGACCTTATTACGAAAAACACTAGGTTGATTTCATATGAAGAAATTAAGTCAGGTTTTAGTTTAGTCGAGTGTACAATAGAATCGGCACCATTATTTAATATTTTAATCCTGTAGTTCTCAGCTTATTTACAGACAAACGTGCCAAAAACATTTTGAGAGGTTGTGATAATTTGGTAAATATCTCTGCAAAAACACATTTGTATGATGTAACAAGTCATTTGAGCTATAATAAAGATGAAGTGCACGTATAACATAGTTTCGCCGTGACAATTTTATAAGCGAAAAACGCGTTTAGTAATACAACAGTTAGTGACAACGTTTATATACGATTCCATTCTTTATAAAAAACGCGTGAGACGTCTTTGGGACACCCGGTCAGAACGAAGTTCCTTTAAGATACAGAAAAAATTGTATAAAAATATAGTAAACATTGTAAAAACTGGAAATTAAAATTGCGCCATCTGTCAAAGTTGCCTGAAACAACATCAAAGTACAGTAGTATCGCGCAGAATCCACAGATGGCGTAAATAAAATAAATCAACTCGCGGTCAGCATTTTTCGTGATGCTAACACTTTTTTCCGTCTAGCCCCCATCCGCCGAGCGTCTGAAGTGTAACGTGCGTTAAGGAACTTCGTTTTAATAAATTAATAAAAACAATAAGCGTAAACGATTAATATGCGTTGCCTATTTTGAAACTCGCAATCGCAGTATTCGATGTGTTAAAATTTTACTTTACTACGCTTATCGTTTGGTTTAATTGTTTATTATTCACAATAACATATTCTCTTCACGTAATGTCACGAATATGTCTGCACGGCTTGTCCCTCTACCAACTTTATAGCGATATATAGTGTTATAGTGCCATTTGTCAGATGATCCACGAGATCATCTGACACTACTACCAATGAATTTATTTCAACGATACTCTATCGCAATGGATATTAGAATCGTACCTGTGTGATATTAAATTTTAAGTGTAACTAACTTATTTAATATTTATATATTAACATATTACATACATTATGTTCATAGAGAAAAAAAATTACTAGGTCACTATAGATTAGAAAAGAGATTTTTTAATCAATTTAGGGTTTTTACCAGCCTGTTTTATACTTTTCAGTGCCTGCGGTTTCCTTTTTTTGTGCCTCCTGTTTCTATTTGATAAATCGATAAATATTCATTTGGAAAATATATTATGTAGTTTATCAGACTTCGCATTATTAAGAATGGACGAATATCAAAATGTATCTTAATAAACATACATATTATGTTTCTCGGATTCATGGACCGATTCCTCCATTCCATAGCGATTTTTACATTGGGTACAACCTCTGCAGGTTAAAAACTAAAGCACTTATACCCAAAATGGTCTATACTGACCCCCAGGGGTCGACGGTGACCTACACCCCTTGTAGGTCCATGTGAGTAAAAAAACAGATTCGGAGGTGCGTGAGATGTAAACGAAGGATCACGATAGTTGATCCTATTTAGGCAAGTCGTGACTATAATTTAACTTCCCAATGAAATAACGGAAATAACACGCACACAGATTTCTAAGTTTTTAAATGTTGTTTGTTTTTAAAAAGTTTTTAATTGAAATGTATCAAACAGACCGACGACGACAGTACTATTCGTATCTCGTAGGATTTGCAAACAAATTTATTTTCGCATTTTTTTAATACTAGTAGTAAATGAGTATATCTCTAATATTACAATTAGTATACCCAAACCCGAAAGACGTGGCAAGGGGTCTGCGAGATAAATAGGCTTGGGGACCTCCAGTCTAAAGAGACCGAGTGGTGTTAGTCTATTGATTTATGTCATATCTATTCTTGCATAGCAGGAGGTTTCACTTAAACCTTAAATATCACTGATCATTGCTGCGTAATCTGTAATATCATTGATGTTGTAATTCAAGTATGATAAAAACTACATTATCGATGAGGCGAAGGATTTGCAAATACATTTTGAAAGCACCAGGCTATAAATATATTTAGCTATGTACCAAAATATGCTTAACAGATTTATCAGAAAATAGAATTTGAAGAAGGTTTCGAAACTTTTCCCACAAATCTGTAAAACTGTATTGAATGTTATTGTTACACACGAGTTCATGGAGGCAATGCCATTTTCCGTGAATGTATGTGTAATTATTAAAAAAATAAGTGATATTTTATCACAATAGGTTACAGGTCTCCAACTGGAGACCTGGATTAACATATAGGCTCGGGATCAGGACTTACGCGGGTGAAACCGCGTGGCGCTGCTAGTAATAAATAAATAATAGCATGAAAAGTAACGATTGATTGATTCTAGGTCTACATACCAAGTTTCATCGCAATCGGTTCAGTAGTTTTAACGTGAAGAGTAACAAACATCCGTCTATCCAAACTTTCGCATTTATAATATTAGTGGGATTTATTCGTAATGAAATCAGTAAAATTGTTTCATTGTTGTTGTTCAATGTTTCCTAAATCAATTTGACCTCAAACTTTGACGATCGAGTATGAGAGTACTATCACTTAGCTGATTTTTATGTTCCAAATGACCTTGATATTAAACTGTTACATTAATATTTACATAATATCATACACGTAAGTACCTATACATATATGTGTAGTCTGAGTGTCAGCGCTCGAACATAGCAAGAATTCAGTCTCAAGCACTCGACTCCCACATTTTGTAACTAAGTACAAGCTTACATTACACCCTGTAAGTTTTCAAACGCATCATTAGCATAGCATAACTCGTCATCGTCGTGTGACTAGGCTCTTATAACAATATAATAGCCTAGTCACACGATGCATTGTAGACTTAATGCTTTATATGCATGATGATAAATATCCGTGATGCATTTATAGTTCAAGGCACTGACATATGGTTCCTCACAACGCAGTGCAGTTTGGTACTATTTTTCTTTGTTTTAAGATAACTCCGGCACTTTTTTACCGTATGGAAACCCCCACGGGTCATTACCTCACCGTGGCTAGTGATGAAGTTGTATGTCGGAATCGAACCGACTAAAACCACACGGTGTTCCGACACAAAGTTCTATTGCACTGGGACTCGGGTATGCCCTAGGAAGAAAGACCCTGAGAAAAGATACTCCTAGGAATAATTCCTGCGTTGCTGGGACTTTACGAGCATTGAAACAGCGGACACAAAGAGCACCCAGCCTTGGGAAAACTATTTGTAGAACACACAGATTTTTATCTGGTATGGGAATTGAACTCGCACATTGTACCGTACTAAGTTCACAGATTCAAAATAGCCTCTTTAAAACTTTCGGACATACTATTACCGTTTTCAAGGTCATTAGCCCCTTCTCTGTAGTGTCAGGGGGGAGGGCAGTTTAATGTGATATTAATGTAATACTTACATAAGAACGCTCTTAAGTAAGTATACATGTACATATTTATTGTAAAGTGCAGCGTACCATGCATTTCAGTACTTTTTTCTTCCCTGTTTGTTAACCGATTTTCTTTTATTGACACGCTTTTATTAGAATTCCTTGTAACAAGCTAGCAACCCGCCCCGGCTTCGCAAGGGTAGCATAGACATCTTCAACATTCATCAACATATTTCAATCAATTTACACAAAATCTTAACAAATTATACACCTAAACCTTCCTCATGAATCACTCTGTCTATTAGTGAAAACTGCATGAAAATCCGTTTCACAGTTTTCAGTTTATCGCGGACAGACAGGCAAACGCGGCGGGGACTTTGTTTTATAATATGTAGTGATTAACTATGTGAACAAATCTTGGACGTAAATTTTTACCTACTTCTAAATGTCGTATTCAAATTAAAGCTTGTGTTTATGTAGTTTGACTGACATTGGTGCCGATTCTATTGTAAACTCGACTAAACTAAAACCTGACTTAATTTCTTCATATGAAATCAACCTTGTGTTATTCGTAATAAGGTCTATTTGTTACTGGCATCTATTTCTCAGCGCCACTAAATTTGACTAAAACCTGTCAACGTATACTCAACTTTATTTCCAGCGAGAGTCTCCATTTATTCAAATGCTGTATAATTGCCGTATAAAAACTTGTTCAAAACGAACTAAGATGACGTTATTTTAATCGTAATTTATATTAAAACACCTACGAAGACGCTTACTAAAACACAGAGCAAAAGAGATTATTATTTTATTTAAGCGTATCAGACTTTAGTCGACAAATAAATTGCTTATTTCGATGGCGACATATGTTACCTACTTGTTTCAATTTGAAATAAGACCTTCTTTTGAAGTGTACAAGGTTTACATCTTATATGAAGAAAATTTAATGAATTTTAATTTAGCGAGTGAAGTTACATAATTGGGACCAATACCATAATTTGGCATCTTCGAGCTGATCTGATAATAAAGCCAGGATTTGAATAGTGGAATAGTGGCCACTAGTCAACCCCCCGAGTTTAGACTTGGAGTCAAACAGACTGGGCTTGATAACGATGGTCCAATGATGAAGTCAGGAGATAGTGATAATTTCTCTTACTTTTTAACTCAGTTCACCATTAAAAAGTGTTTTTTTTTATTTTACTAAACTATAATTATTTGTTATAAAAAGATTATTGCATTAGGAATATTCCTGTGTCGCGCGGGGCTTCACAAACATTTAAACAATGGATACAAAAAACACCCAGACTCGGGATAACTATTTGTGGATCACACAAATTTTGTCCCGTGTGGGATTCAAACCCACAACACTCGGTGCGGCGTTGTACCGAGGTGACCACTTAAACCATTGCACCATACATTATTGTTTATTTAGTAGCTATTAACAAGTTTAATTATTATCAGTAATTTAATGAATTAAGGTTACAATCTACTTAATAAAATTAAACATCTACACGAATATGAAAAAAAATACCCCTCATTTGAAAATTTCTTCAACGTTTAGAAAAGAGTTGGTGATCTTCGAACGACTGAACATATTTACTTGGATTGAAGCTAAGAACACTCTTGGTGTGTGTTCCGATATACACTGAGAGCACTGTAAGATGTGACGTCAATTTAGTATACTGCGAAGCCGTTCCTTTATAGTTAGCTATACTGGTTACTGTTTAAAACGGAACGCAGTCCAGAGTACTGTCAGTTGTCAATTTAAGTCAAATGTCAAATCGCATAATAAAAGCGACAATGTGACAGCACTGAGAGCACCTTACCTCGAAAACTACAGTGCTCACAGTACAAAAATCTCGACATTTATGACGTCATATATTTCCCTACGATACTGTCGCAGTACACTGTCAATCTATAATGGAACGAATTTCTCCCCAGTACGTACTGAACAGTGCTCGCAGTGTATATCGGACCATACCCTAAATCAACTAAACTGTCAAATAAAAAAAACAAATCCAAATCGGTCCTTCCGTTTAGGAACTATGATGACATAAACCCTTGCGTAGTGAGTTAAAAAAAATCAGTTTTGAATATCTGGAAAATTGCTAGTTCATTTTACCGCAGTTTTTGTCACATCTATCCTTTCCAGTCACGATTGCCTGCTTCACTTTTATTTCATACAATTACGTACATACATACATATTACTCAACTAACAAGTAAAGTGGTTCAGAAAGATGAAACCCAAGTGTAAAATATCGGCTGTCGTAAGATGACTTCTCACTAGTAGGTAGGTAGGTACGTATTATAACTTGTTCTGTCAATTGTTTCTCAACATGTTCACAGTGCTCCAACAAAAAAAAATTATATTTTTTGCATCATGGTCAGTACATGTTCAATGTGTTTATATTTTGATTCAACTAACTTTTGTGAAAGTATAACACTGTATGTAGTATAAAGTGATATGCGTTTGGAATACAAAATAAATATGACTAATAAGAAATACCAATGGTATTAGAATGTAGCATTCGAATGGAATAGATCCAATCTTATTTAATTGGATAGATTATTATGTTCAAAATGGCAAAGGCGATGTCAACGTCTTAAAATACTGAGAAAATTATTTTTTTATTTTAACGTTATTATGTTTTTTATAATTTATCAATACAATATTAAAAGGGAATGTTTTGATAGTAAACAGTAAGGGGTGACATGCTTTATTATTTCATACTAAAATGTACTATAGTCATTATTTTGACATTTTGTAAACAGATTCAGATTTGACTTTACAATCATGACGTCAATTAACCTATTGTTTTTAGGTATTCAATATGACATTAATATATTTTTAGACACATCAAAAGTTATGAAGAAACAGTCGATTCTAAAATATTGAGTTCACTTGAGAAGAAGCCATCAAGACATTCACTCGTTTTAAATTTTGTATTTAGTTTATTCGTTTTAGTTTTTATCATAGTCTTTTTACTGTTGAGCGGTTAGCTCAGGCTGTATGCTTTTTGTTATGTTAATGTAATTTTACAAAACCTTATTGGTGGAAATAAAGGAATAAAATTTATATGTGCAGATACGATTATGTCATTAAATTAAATTATTCGCTGAATGACATTTAAAGTTATGGAGGAAAAAAGGACCTGTGTTTTAGCAAATAAATATGATTTGATTCGATTTGATTTGAACTGTAATTCCCTTTACATCAGAGATATTTTACTGCACATAGCTTAGACCATCCATAGATAAATCAGTCATCGTGTCACGATGCCAATGACAACACAGATAAGAATATAATGACAGGCACATAGAAGCGGTAGACTTATACCCATAACCCATATTAGGCTCTCTGCGACAAAGAAAATTCTTTTTATAATTTCTGTATCATTTCTCAGGTAGAAGTAAAATAACTTTAATTCAGAATAAAAACAAGTTTCAAAACTCATTAAAAACGAACGTCTAACCGGATACATGTACATAATGTATCCACATGGAAGTGTTGAGGAAGAAGGTCATTATAGCAAGCTGTTAAAACGTAAGCTAACTGTCACTATCACTGCAGATATTAATACCTAAGCCTGTTCATTATTTATTTGATAAGAGCTTTACTGACTTTATGCAAAAGATTTCTAGTTACAACCAAGTAAAATTGATCTTATACATTACAATTCTTGGAGTTTTAGGAACGACCACACTTTTTTTTCTTTAAGAGATATTTCCATCTTTGCGCTAGGTCCTTTTCAAACTTAAAACAAACAATAAACAAAAGAAACTTTAACGGTTTAGGAGAATCTATTGTGAATTTATCAATTCTTGTCATTATGGGACTCGTTAAAATAAACCAAATGAGGTCAAAATCATAGGGTTCAGTTATCAACAAGGGACCTGAATGGGACACATTTAAACAAAAAATGAGCCCATACTTCGAGCTTCTCATAGCAAGTCACAATCAACTCACAATATCATACCACATAGGCTTGATGATACCATTATAATATACTAACAAGTTGAAACACACATTGAAACAACAACATTAGAAGATCGTCTTCATGAATTTATTTACATAGTTAGAAGTTTAGGTAATAAAGACATGATACAAACTATGTATGTGGAACAATGTGATGTATCTTTTCTATCATCATGCAATTTGCTAAGTGGTCAGTTTGACACGAATATGGTTTTGTTTACACACCGTTGAATAAAATTTTGCTTGACTGAGGTGGCTTTGCATGAGCCTTCACTAACTATAGGCTTTCATGAACGCTGGTCTACGGGAGTCAGCGTTGACTGCAGCAAAAGCATTTGTGGTCCGCGCGACATCCTTGAGGTGTTATTACGATAAAAGTACTAAGCTCTGGGTCTATAACCAGAACTGCAGTATTCAGGGTTTCCTCACAACCGATAGAAAAAGGCAATTAGGGAGGAGGAACTTCAAACATGATGCATCTGAAACAAACAATGACGTAGCCACCTGTCGCCCACGGCCAGTGATTATTTGTGATTTATCGTGCATTGTAGACGCATTGAAGTCCTCTTACTATTGAAATTTATATACATCTATGAGTCAAATTTTCACTTTCAACGTATATATAATTATGGACTGCAAATATTGCAACAAATTACTCTCATTTCGTGTCACGGCTTTCAATGTTGATTGACTTCCGCTGCGAACGGGAAATCCTAATAGGATAGTAGAAAAATGTCAGCTATACTTCCCTTGTAGGAGAAACTCGTACTGCTATGTTTCTGACAGCACGCGGTTAATGACCTTAACGTTTTGTGTATATAAATCGAAATCTGTTCCAGTTTTCCACCGAGTACTGGTGAATGAATAGTTCGGTCAGTGTCTTTTAATATATAAGTCTTAACATCCCTTCCACAGCAACTAATAAATATTTATACGCCAGTGATGACGTCTCCATCCTCGGTTATCCTACCGTAGGATTCTGAAACAAAAATATATACTATTAGTTTTTTCAAACGTAACAATGACAAGCACTAATATAGAAAGCAGAATTAAAACAATATTATAGTTTAATTTTAATAAAAAAAGCATATTATACAACATATTATTTTTCATTCTCGCCCAATTAAATTAATTTGAATGAGCTTAGAATTCTTAACGAGCATTGCATACGTGGATAGAAGGCAAGATGGGTTGGCAACCTGCTAAAGTGACTTTTCGACCCATAAAATTTCAAAGCAATTCGGTTCAGACAAATTTTTGGAAGAAGAGAAATACTATTACTACTATTATACTTAATAGCTTTATTGTTTTGATGGCGATGGTGTTGAAGCATTTTATTTTGTGTAAAATCTCATTAAATTAAAACTGCTAACAGAAACTACATACATATTGTTTGTCAATAAAGTGCAGTATTAAGTTTGCTTCGCAACTGCTCTCAATTAAAACTGGATAGACAAGTATTACTTGATAGGTAAGTAAACAGTACCTCTACTTTAGTTTTAATTATGACCTGCTACATTTATTGATCACATAATAAATAACATTAAAAACAATTTCTTCAAACTCTATGCAGTATTAATGGAATGCAGTAGTAATAAAGGAAATAAGTAAATGAGCCTATTTGAAATATGATCCTTAAGTTTATTGTACCCTCACTATTTAATTGTCGTAATGCTTTTTATGACGAATCTTTGAGAAAAGAAAAAAATACATATAGTACAGAATGAGCACTCTAGTAATAGAATGTTTGCACATCACAATTGAAAAGCGTGCACATATTGTTCAATATTATTGTTATTTATTTAGGGACAATATTTTACTTGTTACTATAAAAATATGAGCAATAAAGAAAAAGAAACTTTGAAGATGGAATACTAAAATACCACGCTATTTGAATAGAATCTGACCAGCCTTCTTTGTACATAGAATTTAGCTAAATAAGTACGAGTATCAAAATACTCTTAAGTGAAAAAATTAAAAACCCGAGTTAAAAAAGGTACATAATTATAGCAGCACATAGAACATCTTAGTAAAAAGAAACATTTCATTATTTTTAGACTAACGAAACTGATTACTGGTAGATCTGAAAACAGGGCTGTAAACCCACTATTGTAAATGTGGGGATACAAAAATCCACATGAAATGTTTTTAGTAAAGATACTTTGAAACTCTGATTATTATAGATGTATGCTTAATAACTACCTACTTATTTAAGTGATAACAAACACCTCCGTGGACATAAAACCATTTTTTAAATGTTAATAAATTATAAATTACTTTCAGTCTAATATTTTATTAATAAATTTGTAAGAAGTTACGCCGGTAAATTCATATCATAAACTACTATCAAATGCACAGTTGATAACAGTGCTTATGTGTATACATAAGCACTGTTATCACTGTATTTACCTTTGTGGATTATGCAAGTTGTATAATAGCTACAAATCTCTCGCAGTGTATTCTCTCGCGTTGCAATAAGATTAGAAAACTAAAAAAACTTCTGTAAAGTACCGGCTGATCATACCATATCACAGAACACATAATAGTACACCATACTAATAATCACAAAATGTTTAGATTTGTACACTTTGCAGTGCTGAGTACATTAAGTGTATTCCAGAACATATCTTCGTCACGGACTTTTAGAAGTTTTAGATAAAAAAATTAAAGTGTTTAAATATTTTTAGCATAGGTCAGGTGTGCCGCAGGGGTTTCACCTAGGTCAATGACTTGAAATTCATCAATGACTTGTTTTGCGGTATATTCGAGTTTCGTATAGTAGATTTGAGTTAAAGAAAGATAGTAAAACTGATGAAAACTGACAAGCAGGACAAAAAGAAGTTGGAAATTAAAGAGATAAAGGAAAACCAATCTGATAGAACTACATTCACAAATTCATTCATAGATAGGTCTCGTGATTTAAACAAATTACCCGAATGCAAAATTTCTTATAACTCTTAAATAGACAGTGGTAATAATGAAGTTTAAAATTATGGGTTTATAAACAAACAGTTTGAATTTAAATGAACACCATCTTTGTCTGTTTTTATTGTTTGTATGTAACTATCATAGGTTTCCGTAGTTGCGTCAGCTGATCCATCCAAAGGTTGTCTTGAAGACATCGCTTTAAGAGATAAGACCACCCTTTGTACTTACCACCTATCATTATTTGTTTCTAAAGTATTTATTTCTGATTAAAATTTGGTATATAATACAGAAGGTTATATCTTTTACCTACCTTATTAAAAAAAAATAGATGTAAATACAGCACACTACAGCTTTGCCAGTACACAATATTTATATAATATGTGGTTATGACACAGAGGAACGCGGAAGCGGTAAGCGGAGCGGGCTGATTAATTATAACATAAAAATGAAACATGATATTTTAATATAATTAGGTAGTGATTCATCAGTTATCACATTCTTGGCATTCATTTCAAAATTAGCTGCGCAACATAAATAGACTAGTACGCATAATGCTTATTAATCTGCATATGATTTAGCAAAACCCACAATTACTGCAAGATTCTAATTTAACGCTCCAAAGTGAACAATAGTCTTGCAAAAAAAAAACGAACACATATGTAACGGTTTTCTTATAACATTTCACAGTATCTTAACAATAATCTCAAGTTACATTTTTAATTATCTACATTGTTGTTTTTTTTTTGCAAAAGGAAGCATTAAAAAGTGACCGTACCAGATTACAAGGCGGAATTAAAGAGTTAATTATAAGTGTAGGATATTTAATTTAACTTAATGAGAAAGGTACTAAAGGTTAAGTATGTAAATCGAACCAATCAATTTAGATTTATGATTAACTTATGCAATTGAACTCTCTTAAGTAAAGCGGAATGTTTACATTTTTCACAATAAAGTCGAGCCGGTAAACTTAATAATTTGCATACCGAAAACAAGGAAAAAGAATAAAGAAAACAATAACTCTTATATAAGAGAATCAACGATTTTTTTATTGATAAATGGAATAGGCGTTTGTCTTCCAACTCACCTGATGGAAAGTGACGATGAAGACGAAGGTGGCGGACGAACCCTGAAACAAAAGTTCTTACTGCTTTAGTCAGGACGTTTAAAATTACCAGGGTTTATTAGACAATGGTCCCAATTCTGTTACTTCACTCGCTAAATTAAAATTCACTAAATTTTCTTCATATAAGATGTAAACCTTGTACACTTCAAAACAAGGTCTTATTTCAAATTGAAACAAGTAGGTAACATATGTCGCTATCGAAATAAGCAATTTATTTGTCGACTAAAGTCTGATACGCTTAAATAAACTTTAATACCACGTAGCGAGAGCCGCTATCCGTTGAATGCAATCTCTTTTGCTCTGTGTTTTTAGTAAGCGTCTTCGTAGGTGTAGATTAAAAACACGTCATCCTTGTTCGTTTTGAACAAGTTTTTATACGGCAATTACACAGCGTTTGAATAAATGGAGACTCTCGCTGCGTGGAAATAAAGTTGAGTATACGTTGACAGAGTGTTAGTGAAATTTAGCGGCGCTGAGAAAATAACAAATAGACCTTATTACGAAGAACACTAGGTTGATTTCATATGAAGAAATTAAGTCAGGTTTTAGTTTAGTCGAGTGTACAACAGAATCGGCACCAGTATATGTATACTAAGGAATAACTTAAATATCATTAAGCGTCCGTGAGTAAGACAGTTAGAAAAACATAAAAGAAATTAAAGTATTCCCAATTTAAATTCAGAAATTAATAAACACTAAAAAATAGTATTAAAATATAATAAAAAATTATGTGAATTCTTCTTGTTGCGTATACGAGTAACTGTGTAGGTGCCACATGTAGAAATTTGGTGTTCAATTTAATATAAAGCACATTTTAAATACTTTACATTTGCAATATCAGTAAAGATGCATTCTAATATATTTTAGGAGTAAAACGTGCCATAAGTTTAGCAAATAATTAAACACATTGAATGCATTCCTATACTTAATATTATTATTAACGTGGAGAATTTGTTTGCTTGTTTGAACTTGCTAATGCGAAGCTCTGCCGGTTTGATTTCACAGTCTTTTTCGTTAGATAGCCCGTTTATTAAAGAAGGAATATATTGAACAATATTCATATATAGTCTCAATAGGACACTCAGAGGTCTCATTGCACTTAAGATTGTAGGCACTCACATTTCGAGAATGCGATGTTTTCATACATGCGAATGTTACTATATCTCGATTGGGAATCGATTCTTGGAGATTTTTGCCCTTTTTTCCGAGTGATAAAATCTAACTTTTCTAAAAATGCTATCCCATACATCGATATATGCGACAGTCAATTTTCCAAAGGAAAAATATAAGTTTGTAATGGCAAAAAACCAAATTATTTTTTTATGTGATATAACTATAAATTAACGACTTTCTTATTTTTCTTTTACTTGTGCTTTGAGACCTAGCTTCTCCTAAAGTGTCATGATTGTAGGTAATTTTTCCAATGACCTACCTTTTTTTATTTAAATGCGAAATGTTAAAATATATGACTTAAATTGCCATATCTTTGGATTGTGATGTCTTAAAACCGCTGACATAAATCATTGAAAGTAATTTTAACTTTCACGTATTCATTCGTTTAACAAAAAGGGCCTTGGCACACAGAATGACAGACAGATGGACAACAAAGTGATCTTGTAGGGATTCCTTTTTTTCTTTTGAGGAACGAAACCATAAAAATATGCAGTCATTACGGAAAATCAGTTTACTACAAATTGTCGGTATTGTTCTTGTTAAGAACACGTTTAACTTAATACGAAATTAACAAACCACGGTCTATTACTTAAGAAAGCAGAAGCATAAAAACCTTTTATTATTCACCGCTCAACACTCTGTCATGCATACATTAAAAACCATTTGATCTCAAATCCCATCGCTCGCCTAGCCAACATATAAGTAGTGCGACAAAAAACAACAAAACTGCCTACAGTAGCTGAGGGCTTTCGTAACATACCTCAAGCACGTAATAATGTATTACTTTTTATTCTCTACGTGCTACGCAGTCTATGACGTGTGGTCATCTATCACCTAATTACTTTCATGTAATGAGTATGATACAACTTGTAGATAGTGTTAATCGCATACCCAGTGATGCTTCAGTAGCTACTATCTACCTCATACCTCACCACAGGTGCTAATGGTGAAGTTGTATGTCGGAATCTGACCGATTAAAACCACACCGTGTTCCGTCACAAGTAGGTAAATTGCGAAGGATTCGGGTATACCCTAGGAAGGAAGTCCCTGAGAACCGGGGCAGACCTTGGCCGTCTCTTGGTATCCACACCAATGCAAGCGGGACCTTGCCCGCCTTCCATGAGAAAAGCATGCGTGAAACACGTCGCACCACAGTACCTACTACCTAAGGCGTATTACAGACGGCTTCTGAGCTCCTTAGATAATATTATTCACCGATCAACCAATTCCACATCCTCTTTATAAACCACCTGAACCCTGGTAGCTACAGGAATAAACAATAGAAACTAATGACAACGAAAATCCGAAAACCATACTGATGGTGTAAGACAAAAATTTACTATAGTCAACTCGAAATAGGCGAACCTTGTGCTTTCCCGACCAGAGACTGTAAAAGATACGAAATAATATTAACAACAAAAGTAGAAACTGTAGTAAGGAAGTTTAGGCAGTTCTAATGGCAATAAATAAGACACAAAAAAGGTCTTGAGACATTCATGAGCAATGGACAAAACTTAAAAGTAATAGCCTCAATGTGATGGAAATGAAAGAAAGAAAAGTCAGTCAGGAGATGAAACTTGAGTTTTTGAAGGTGCAAGCTAGTTAAAAAGGGTCAACTAATGCCAAACACCGGGTACCTATATATCACAGACCACGATGACCACTGAAACGGTATACGAGTATGTTAAATTTCTAGTTTAAGTAAAAACCATTTTAAGGTCAGTAATAAAGACGCTTAATAAAATTAAATAAACCTTTGCAGTAAAAACAGAAACCTAATAGTAATAATTGAACATCCTGTTACAGTCAGTCAGACCAGTTCATCTTGTGCAACTAATTATAAGTTCTGATCCATCGGAAACTTGTATTCTGTATGTAGACTGGCAACTTTGTATAATCATTACTATCCAGTGTTACCGCTATGACGATTGAGTAGCACGATACGCGCATCTGTTCTAGTTATTCGCTCATCTCAACAGAAAAATGAAACAAAAAGTCACAGGAGGTCATAGCTAATTGACTCTGGTGTTATAGGCAGTTATTTTAAGGTAACAGGCTGAACGGAGTTGGCTAAACTGTCATTCTCTATAAATTACCAGTAGCGTTGGCTATCGCCGAGGACTTGATTTCACCCCTCCTACTGTACCAGAATCCCGGTGGTTCTTCGGTGTCACACTAAACGTGCTTGTCCCTCGTGGACTGGACCCTCATTATATTCGTACCGCTGCCAACATAACTCTACGAGTATTCGACCGCTTGTATTTATAATGGTCTGTCACCACAGACCTAGACCTAGACCTAACAAATAGACGTGGATCACCTGGAACACCTTCTAGGTGACCCACGACGGCACGACTGCTTTTTATCATCGCACCGATTGCTATATGTAAGGAGATCACTAGACATGGAGACACGTAAATATTCTAGAGGAAATTTCTTCATGCACGCTCAAATTCCCATACTCGTTCTTTCTTAAGGTGTTGTTAAAAATTAGTGCTACATTGCTTAAGGTTGTCAAAAAAAGTTTTGTTGAAATCCCTGTGATTTGATATGACAAATACTTTGAATTATAAGTCTTTAATTTCGAAACCTTATTGTTTTTAACTACAATATTATGTCATTAACAACCGATTTGTTGTGCGAGTTTATCACCTTAGTCTTGGTATTTCAAAAGATTCATAGAAAGGTCCGTTTCGCGTGTAATGCTCCATTGAAATAACTACACAATTAAATATAATCTTAACTGATCATTTAACCGAGTACCAAATAAGATTATAAAGGAACTCTTTTCAATTTTATTTATATCTGCGTCACCAAGCTTTGTCACCATTTCAATATCTACTGTAATCTGCATAACATACAGATTACTTAAGATTATAATAGTTTTGATAAATTAATCAAACCAATTCTTTTTAAAATAACCGATTTTGTATTTTCACTGTATTTTTAAATGCTGTTTCATAATGTTTCCGGCTGTGTATAATTACCGCATGACATTTAAAATGTGACTGTACTGATGTACATATTTAATCTGTTTATTCATATTCATAAGTGAAATTTTGTCTGCAATATTTAATAACTAACTTGTTACAAAATGTTTTTAATAACTTTTAACATTACCTTTTCAAGCAGAGAGGGGCAACGATTAACCAAGTTAACGGACAATACTCGAACCACCTTGACCTGGCAGACCGAACGAGTATCTAAATCAAATGTTATGATTAGATGCGATTAACACTGGATCTGGAGAAATGTGAAAAACCTGAAAAGTTTATATCCAACAGCGATAATGGTGAGAGGCAACGTCCCGTAATTAAGTCAAGGGCTTTGAAATCGTGGGAGCCAAAACAACTAAAATTGAGATACAAATTGAGTATCCAGAACCGATCAGGCTCAAAGACATTGCAGTGTGCGTTTTTTATTATGTCTAGATACGATTATATTACAATACTGACTCATTTGCAAGCTTACATCGTGTGCATATAGACTTTTTATCAGGTCACCAATTATTATATTCCAGTCATATCTGTCACCTCTTAAGGACTGTGGACATTATCAAACATCGAATTAATAAATATTTATTGCTATAAAAATGGAATGCACAATATATATGTAATCAACTCATGCATTTGCATATAGTTTGCATCTGTTATACAATAAACGTAACGTAATGTAAGATATCGTTCCTCGGGTCATCAACTCTGAATTATCAAGCAAATTGATAAAAGAACTATAAGTATTATAAAACTATAGAAACTCTTAATGCTTATTTTGCTTCATATCCTTATGCTTGAGAGCAATAACTGGTGTATATTCTGTAACAAGCTGTAAACCTATACTTAACACATTAAGAGTGTTGACATTGGTCTCTTTATATATTATGGAAATTGGCATATTTGTTAGAATTAATAAAAAAATGTATTCAAAAGTTAATGAGGATAGTAAATTCATTAAAAGAGATCCCACTTAACTAAGAAACGAATCGTGTAAAAGCATTTCGATGTTAAAATAGTTATATAATGGTCCCAATTCTGTTACTTCACTCGCTAAATTAAAATTCACTAAATTTTCTTCATATAAGATGTAAACCTTGTACACTTCAAAACAAGGTCTTATTTCAAATTAAGTATTTATATATAAAAGTAGGTAACATATGTCGCTATCGAAATAAGCACTTTATTTGTCGACTAAAGTCTGATACGCTTAAATAAACTTTAATACCACGTAGCGAGAGCCGCCATCCGTTGAATGCCATCTCTTTTGCTCTGTGTTTTTAGTAAGCGTCTTCGTAGGTGTAGATTAAAAACACGTCATCCTTGTTCGTTTTGAACAAGTTTTTATACGGCAATTATACAGCGTTTGAATAAATGGAGACTCTCGCTGCGTGGAAACTAGGTTGATTTCATATGAAGAAATTAAGTCAGGTTTAAGTTTAGTCGAGTGTACAATAGAATCGGCACCAATGTTAATTAAAACTTGTAACCATATTCCTCAAGTAATAAGTGAATTATCATTGTAACGATTTAAGTCAAAATTAAAGTTTTGGCTACTTGAAAAGTGCTTTTTCACTATAAATGATTTTATTTTGTTGTAAAACCTAATAGTTTTAAGTAAAATTTCGCATGACTATAGGCGAATATGTCGGGCTGTGTTTTTGAAGTTTTCACCTAATAAGCTTATGTACCATATTCTTGGCGAATATATATCTTATCTTATCTTAAATGGGTACAGCCATTAGTAGCATCGAGTTTTGCCGCCATAATAGCCTAATGTCCTCTTGACATGATTAAGGATAATCAACTTTAAAAATTAGTAAAACGGTTGAAAATTCTCAAAGAACGTCACGGGGATCTCAAAACGGAACATGATATTGGATGAACAGTTAAATATTGTCGTTGGGATACTATTGTTTTGGTTTTGAAATATAAAAAGAAACACTTTGCGTTTACTACAATATGACGACGGTAGACACAGCACAGATAAGATAATAGGTAGTTACTTCGTAACAGATACATCACTCTAATACAAAACTCAAAATACCTACGTTATAATAGCCTACAAAATTTAAATAATAATAACTGGCGTTAGCTGCGACCAGAAATATATCTTATTTACGCTTTTCGAAAGTTGAGATCGCCTTGCCCACCGCGCGACCTTCGTCTGTGCATGTAGCCGAACTGCCGGACACTCTAGGGTTGTACAAAGTACACAAATAATGAAATAAATTATTTATTTGGGGTATGTCCCGATATACACTGCGAGCACTGTTCAGTGCTCTTACTGGGGATAACTTCGTTCCGTTATGGACTGACAGTATACTGCTGCAGTATCCTAGGGAAGTATATGACGTCATAAATCGTCGCCATTTTTGTACTGTGAGCACTGGCGTTTTCGAGGAAAGGTGCTCTCAGTGCTTTGATCATGTGATCAACTACAATTTTTTTCCAGTTATATAATAAACAATTATTTGTCGAAATAAGTTCATCACTTTTACCGTATATAGCCCCATTTAAATAATTCGGTTATACAGTTATTATGCATTCGGTTACTTAAAAAACAATATTTTCTTTTAATAAAAGTAAACTTACTCTTATTATGCGAGTAATTGTCAATTGACAATTGACTTGAATTTTTAAATTTTTAAATATACTAACTACATTCAAAAATTTTTTTTCTCGTTGAACAGATAACTTGTACATATATATGACTACCGGACCCGACAGACGTTGTCCTACCGGAACGTAAAAAATATTATTCCTGTAACCCTATCGCAGCGCCATCCACCGGGTTCAATTGTAAATCTTAACCATTCTCGAATCCACCTGAAGACACACCAAAAATTTCATTTAAATCGGTCCAGCCGTTTACGAGGAGTTCAGGAACATACACACGCACAGAAGAAATATATATATTACTAGCAGCGCCCCGCGGTTTCACCTGCGTTAGTCCCGATCCCGTGAGAATATCAGGATAAAAAGAAGCCTATTTGTTAATCCAGGTCTCCAGCTATCTACATACCAAGTTTCATCGCAATCGGTTCATTAGTTTTGGCGTGAAAGAGTAACAAACATCCATACATCCACACATCCATACATCCTCACAAACTTTCACGTTTATAATATTAGTAGGATAATTATTTTCTACGTGGGTGAGCCATGCTGCGGCACGTATGGGCCGGCTCGACTCCGCTTGATACCACGGCCTCACAGAAAACCGGTAGTGAAGCAATGCTTGCATTGCATTTCGCCGCGTAAGTGAGGTTACTGGAGGCCCTAACCCTTCCCTATTCCCGTCTTTCCCTTCTCCCCTCTTCCTCCCTCCCCACTCTTCTCCTACTCCCACCTTAAAGGGCGGCAACGCACTTGTGACTCTTTGAGTTACAGGTGCCCATGGGCGGCGGTAGTCATTTACCATCAGGTGACCCGTCTGCTCGTTTGCCCCCTATACATAAAAAAAAACGTCAAAACAGCGCCAAAAAACATAGATGCCAGTATACTGGACTGTGTTCCGTATTAAACAGTAACCAATATAGCTAATTATAAAGGAACGGCTTCGCAGTATACTAAATTGACGTCAGTTCTTATAGTGCTCGCAGTGTATATCGGAACACACACTGCTAATAAAATTTAAGAGTGTTGAGTTTTATATAATGATAAATAAAATTATTTTCCCTATGAAATTTATATCTTTAATTTTTATAGGTAATTAAAATATCCTTAAACCTTTGATAGTAACATAAAATGTTGATGCTGTAGACATATACATCACTATCACTACATCACTACATTTTACAGCGCCGCGTCTGTCTGTCTCTGTTCACGATAACCTCAAAAACTACTCAACGGATTTTCATGCGGTTTTCATCAATAGATAGAGCTATTTATGAGGAAGGTTTAGGTATGTAATTTGTTAAGGTTTTGTGTAAATTGGTTGAAATATGATTAGGATTGTTGAAGATGTTTCTGCTACCCGTACGAAGCTAGGGCGGGTTGCTAGTAATGGCTGTTGCGTAGACTAGAGAAAGATACTCTTATATTTTAATACTTTTGTATTACACAAAAGTATTAAATAACAAATAACTACCTACTCAAATAATAACCTCAATCCGTGGCGCTCTCAATATGTTTTACATTTCAGTAGCTCTTATTATTATTTTCACTATATTTCTAACTATATTACATATTGTGTGAGAGAAGCAGCCGTCAGTTCGCCTTGCCTACAAGTTACAACAAATGAATACGCTGGCAGTCCACACCTCCTAAGTTCGTCACCTTTCGTAGAATCGTTTAATAGACTACATTTATTACAACTTCACTCTGGCTAATAACTCAAAACCTGATTTAGTGCAACATTGTATAGAATATATATATAAGTAACATTTATTTTTTGTTGAGAAGATAACTATTGTTTATTATTAGTACAGCCACGTGGCAATGGCGAGTAAAGAATAAACACCTAAAGTATTTTTATATTATATTGACAAAAAAGTAATAGCTAAAATCATTTTTACAACTTATTTTTAAAGGATTTTACAGATCACTAACATCTAGCAACAACGCAATTTAACATAATTAATACATTTAGCAATAACTAAACATCCCCACTTCATAATAAGTTCGATTTGACATTCTGTTTTTATTTACGGTGAATACAGTTCCGCTGTGCGTGCGTGATCTCAGCTACGCGTTGTCGCCCCTACTGACACTTTTACCGTGGACGGATAGCTAAATTGGTAGGTATATAAAACGCGACCTCGAGTAAGTGATGTAGCCCTGGCGGCGGTAGTCATTTACCATCAGGTGACCCGTCTGCTCGTTTGCCCCCTATACCATAAAAAAGAAAACGTCAAAACAGCGCCAAAAAAACATAGACGCCAGTAAACTGGACTGTGTTCCGTATTAAACAGTAACCAATAAAGCTAATTATAAAGGAACGGCTTCGCAGTATACTAAATTGACGTCAGTTCTTATAGTGCTCGCAGTGCATATCGGAACACACACTGCTAATAAAATTTATGAGTGTTGAGTTTTATATAATGATAAATAAAATTATTTCTCCTATGAAATTTATATCTTTAATTTTTATAGGTAATTAAAATATCCTTAAACCTTCGATAGTAACATAAAATGTTGATGCTGTACACATATACATCACTATCACTACATCACTACATTTTACACCGCCGCGTTTGTCTGTCTATCTGTTCACGATAAACTCAAAAACTACTCAACGGATTTTCATGCGGTTTTCATCAATAGATAGAGCTATTTATGAGGAAGGTTTAGGTATGTAATGTGTTAAGGTTTTGTGTAAATTGGTTGAAATATGATTATGATTGTTGAAGATGTCTCTGCTACCCGTGCGAAGCTAGGGCGGGTTGCTAGTAATGGCTGTTGCGTAGACTAGAGAAAGATACTCTTATAATTTAATACTTTTGTTTTACATATTATATTACACAAAAGTATTAAATAACAAATAACTACCTACTCAAATAAAAACCTCAATCCGTGGCACTCTGAATATGTTTTACATTTCAGTAGCTCTTATTATTATTTTCACTATATTTCTAACTATCCTACTAATAATACAAACCTGAAAGTTTGTGAGGATGTATGGATGTATTAAATACTACTAAACCGATTGCGATGATACTTCTCAAATGACAAAAAGAAACGTTATATTTCGAAGGGGAAACTTGCCTATACCACCTACTAGTTTGTACTTGATAATGCGATGATTGCCTACACGGTGAGTAATCTCAAATTTTTAGCTATTTCACTTTACAGTGCAAATGAATTGCAATTATCACCAAATCTAACTAACGAACAACTATCTACGTTATGCATCTTAACTCGCAACTATTCAGCTTAATGAAGTTTTAATTGCTTTATAAATAGAATAATTAGCTTTACTACTATACATTATGAAATCATACCAGTATTTGCAACTATTATATCATGATAAGTTATTGAAGAAGACTATCTTACTTCTACTACATTTCGCATTAAATAAAGGAAGAGGTATTCAAGATATGATTCTTCTTCTTATACTTCAGTTTATTAGATAAGTTATATACCTTCTGGGATTTTAAAAAAGGCAAGTTTTCAAAGCATTACTCCGAGTCAGTCACAGTCAACCACACATCATATATGATCTGTGGAGTCAACGATGCAAAATCATCAACTTGTTTGCCCTTAATGCTGCAATGGCTGTAATAATGCGGAATAATTATATTTTATGAAAAGAAACAGGCTGCTTTAGGTTCATAATGATATTGTATATTATCTTACTTCAAAAACATGAGAATGTAAGTTATTTCACCAACAACTTTGAAACACCCAAATTAACAACACTGATCAGAACCAGCGCTCATTACCATAAGCAGGTCACAAGGCAAATCGGAAATTACCGGTATATGTATCTGAAGCAGAAATGTATCTCACTTTGTTAGGTATTCACTGTTATATAAGCTGAACGTAACAGCCACAGTACAACAGGGTGTTATCGCAATAACTGTGTACGCTCCGGCGCCTTATCGTTAATCATTGAATTGATTAATTGGCTGATCTTCCTGGACTGCGGTGTAACTAGTTCACCAATTTATGATAGGCTGTATAATTGACTAGCTGGCCCGCGCAACTTCGTCTGCGTTTGTAAATTTTGCCCGTTTTTGCACCATTTTTATTGATGCTCAGCTCCTATTGGTCGTAGCGTGATGTTATATAGCCTTCCTCAATTAGTGGGCTATCCAGCACTAAATTAATGTTTTAATTCGAATCAGGAGTTCCTGAGATTAGCGCGTTCAACCAAACAAACAAACTCTTCAGATTTATAATATTAGTACAGATATGGTAGATAAACATAACACATAAGCTTTCGCGGTTTCACTGGCGTAAGCCCCGATGCTACTATTCGGGATAAAAAGTAGCCAATTATTATTAATCCAGGTGTCCTGCTATCTACATATCAAGTTTCATCGCAATCGGTTCAGTAGATTTTGCATGAAAGAGCAACAAACATCCATACATCCTCACAAACTTTCACGTTTATAATATTAGTAGGATACGATACAAATCCTATGAAGAATTCTTTTTACTAGAAAATGGTCTCTAACTCATCTAATCTGAATACCTAGTACAGTAGCCGAATTGTATGTTAACTAAATACTAGTGCAACTAATATAATAAGATATATTGAAAGTCTGACTAAGGAAATAAAAAAACCGGACAAGTGTGAGTCTGACCCGCGCACTGAGGGTTCCATACAAACTTAAACGTAGATAGTTCGTCTGTCTCGGAAATCAATTCTCGAAGATTTTTGCCCGTTTTTTCCGAGTGACAAGCTTTACTTTGCCGTTCTAAAAATACTCTCTCATACATCATATACGATATACGTCGTAGTCAATGTGATAAGTAATTTTAATATATCTTAAAAAAATCTTTGTACTGAAGCAATGTTTTATTATTTGCCATACCTATGATTTTAAAAGGGTTTCCTTTTTCCAAAACTACTCGCTATTTATTTCTACTAATGAAATCACTCATCATCATTGATTTATTTATTTTAATTAATTATATTTATTATCTAGTACAAAGCTTTCTGACACCTAAATGTTCATGTAATACTTTTGTACTTGACTCATACCAATGCCTAAAGCTGCCCGAATCTGTTGTTATGTTACCATTCTATCAGCTTAGAAGGACGTCCTTCTCGAGAATCATCAGTGAGTTTGCTTCGACCATGTTTAAATTCATTAAACCAGTTGTAAACAGGGGCACGAGATGGGGCTTTGTAATTAAATGTCAGTCGAAGTCTATCGTAACATTGTTGTTGAGTAAGACCGTAACGAAAGGTTTTCTCTAGTCAAATCCATTTGCACTCCAAATGCACAGCAGACACTTTTTAAATTGCCACCAATTTGTAAAAAGAAATGACATGAAATCACTAAACATCTACAGATTCCCAAAGAATTCCAAATTCGAAATTTAAATAGTTTTTTCATCGGCTGCTTTTCTTACTGGCCTATTCTAAAATCTTTCAGTGTTATCCCAGGTATTTCTTTTTCCTTACCCCTGTAACATGTACCAAAAACTTCATGACGATCGGTTGAGTAGTTAAGGCGTGAAAGGATAACAAACTTAATTTTGCATTTATAAAATACTAGTTGTTACCCGCGACTTACTTCGCGTAGAAATTTTGATGAAATATATCCCACGAGAACCGTACATTTTCATATTCCTACCTACTCCAGACTGTAATCTGTCTCTGTGCCAAATTTCATCTAGATTCGTTCAGCCGTTTTTTCGTGAAAGAGTAACAAACATCCATCCATCCATCCTCACAAACTTTCACCCTTATAATATTAAGAAGATCAGTTCGGATAACAATAAAATTACGTCTTTTACAAACGACTTAACAAATCAATGGTCTCCTATATAAACTTTGATCCCCTATTTGCCACCTTCAAAGATTATTTTTGCTATGTAAAGTAGCCTACGTCCTTCTCCAAGATCTTGTTTATCTCTACACCAAAATTTATTAAAATTGGTTTAGCGGGTTGGGCGTGAAAGCGTAACAGACAGACAGAGTTACTTCCGCAGTACCTGAAAAAATTATCACACATTTTGAACCGGCAACACGTAAGGAAATTCAATAAAAGTAACCTAAATTCGTAATATATCATAACTTTTTTTAAATATATTTTTTAATTATAAGAGTCTCTCTTAATATTCCACATAGCCAGGATCAAAAGCGGTGCCTCTTAAACATCCTACAAATCCAAGAGCCACTAGGTTTTATAAACTTACTTGATAAAGCAAACACAAATTATCTTTACGAAAAATTAATTGTGAAATTCTCCAAAATTTTAACATCTTAATTATACCTAATCATCGTTTCAACCATAGAATTTGTCAGTCCTAGGACGCCCAGTCCATTCATCAAGAGACCTATTTTCAATAATGGTACTGAAAGAACGCTTCTCCTAAAGACTTAGAAAAAGAGCATTTTAAGCTATCCTCATGCAAATCCATTCTGTGTTGTGTGTCTTTATACGGCTTCTCTCAGCTTACATTCTACTTCATGATTCATTTACATAAAAATGTCTAAAAGGTAAATATTTAAATGCGGAAATAACGTTACCCTGTTTGATAGTGTTTGTGTGTATTTGTTTAACACAACAACACAGCATATCCAAATATTTGGAGCAACAGGTCGTGACCTTGAACACTGGCGGCTCATAGAGCCAAGTCAGATAGTCGACTAACTTTTGCTGACACGATTCTTTCTATTCGATTTCTAGTAATTTATATTCTCAATTTTAATAATTATTCATTAAAAAGTCAGAAAAACCCGAATTCTCCGTTTATATCATTTTGATAAAGTCGAATAATACATGTATATTTGAAGACCTATCACACAAATTAAAGTTATATAACAATATCTTACCTAGTGACCTGCTAGTCTAACACACGTAGAAATATGACATAATTAATGAATTTTCAAATATCAATAAAGATTAACTTGCATATTTGTTAATTATGAGCCGTTCGATAAACACTGTTGCCATAATGCCGACCATTTAGTTATTAACCGACTTCAAAAAAGGAGGAGGTTCTATGTTCTGCTGTATGTATTTTTGAAGTGAAAACTTCTTTAGCGGCGTTGTGCACTTTTAGATGGGTAAAAAATGTTAAACTCGCTTCAGGACACGTGACCCTGATGTCAGACACTGATGTCCGACCCTGATGTCCGTCCCCATCGAAAATTCATACGACGGAGCCGAGTTTGTTATATTTACATGTGAGAGGGAGAGGGAGAACTGAACTCGTGACCGTCACGCTAATAATACATATATAGATCCTTCAATCCATAATAATACATATATAGGTCTTTTCGTTTAAAGTTTTCACTTCTGTCGGCAGTCCCATGACCGCCAATTTTTTTTTATGTATATTCACCGATATTTCTGTCGTCTATGAACCGATTACAAAAAATCTTTTTTATTTTGGTATCGCGTCAAAAAGAAAAAACAAAAAAAAAATATTCGATTCTTTATTTTTCGATTTTTAGGGTGAAATACCCTCACTTTCCTTCACATTAAGTGATTGATAGATTGAGGTTTTATTTTTATTGTCTTTAGACTTCGTAGTTTTACGACATTCTTAGTATTAGCAATAATTTAGTTACAAAAAGAATATTTTCTTGGTATTTACCACATTCCTGGGCAAACAAAATTCAATTTCAAAATGAGATTTCTGTATTAATAAAAATCACGAGTTTTCAAAAAATTGTTAGCGCTTTGAGTTATTCACGGGATCTACTATACGACCCTGAAATATGACCACACTTTACTTCAAAACCCTGTATATCTCTAGCAAAATAAGTATGACACAGTTCAGTTTTTGTCTCATTCAGGGTGCCGTTTTTTTAGCAGGGTATTGATTTCCGCCGCTACCAAAGAAACTTTCTACATCTACTGTCTAAATATTTTTTTCCTAAAACTCCATCTGTGTTTGTTTATTGCGTAGAACTTATTTTTAAAGCAATACGATAGGTTTAAAAGAAATATAGAATGCCGAAGTTGATATATATATATATATATATCAACTTCGGCATTCTATATTGCTTGACCCTCTAAAGTCATCAAATCCTTTACTAAAAATGTGTCGCGTAACTTCAAACGTAGGTAGGTAGGTAGGTAGGTAAATTCAGTTTATGTTATTGCGAGATATAGGTAAAAAATTAGCTCTTATCAAGATTTAGACTTTTATGGGAAAAATTATATTTGTATATGTTATATTTGAGGAAATAGATAGTAAATAATTGAATTCTGTAATCAAAATATAGATACACATCCCAGAAAACAAAAAAAAATGCGTATTTACTTTGGGGTTACCCTTGTTCGTTAGAACAGGGTGAGATTTAGCCATTATTGAAAAAGCAAGGCGAGGAGTTAACTATGTACCTTAGTTGCGGATACAATTTTTATAAAGTTATCCATTAAATTGACTATAAATTTAATTAAACACGTGTAGAAACCGGGAGATGCGATGAGAAACTTTTGACACGTGTCTAAGTCAACTGACGGCCATGTTGCATAAATGGAGCTTGCTCATTGGTTTAAATGGTTCCTTTGTTTGATATAATTTGTAGATTTTATTTGCATTTTTCTTCAAATTTAAAGGGATTTAGCTTTATTTGGTAAGATAGGTAAAAATAAATATTTTTCAGCAATCTCGGCGTACCAAAATGTCAAATATTTTATTTTATGGATTTACCCACATTTGATGTTACGCGACACAACTATTACTCCTACAATTTTTATTACCGTAGAACAAATAATTTCAGACCTAATTAAAAATAAACTTATTTTACTTGAAAGGCCATTTTTGACTGCAGTGTATGGTGTGAATTATCTATAAACCATTTAAGTCTATAGGTAAGTCATGAGATATATAAAAAATATAACTTTTACTAATGTTGCACATACATCTGTCGTATAGGCATTAATTAACGCAGCTGTTGTAGAAAGTGGGCACACGCCGATTCCGGCAGGCGTGCGGAACTAACGCAGATAGATGCGTCGTCTTCCTCTACGAGGAAATTAATAAAAGCCTTACAGGCGCTAGTCTCATTTTTGAAGTGATATTTATGTATTAATTTATTTTATAGTTTTAACGGACAAGCGCTCATTATCACAACGTTGTATATATTTATCAACATCTATAAACAAAATAGGCAAAGACAAAACATCTAGTACCTTTTAATGACTGGCCTGTTGATCTAGTGGTTAGTGACCCTGACTGCTAAGCCAGAGGTCGTGGGTTCGATTCCCACCCAGGACAAATAATTGTGTGATGAGCACGATAATTTGTTCTGTGTCTGGGTGTAATTTATCTATAATATGTATGTATTTAGAAATATATAAGTATGTTTATCAGCAGTCTGGTTACCATAGTACCGGCTCTGCCTAGTTTGGGATCAGACGGCCGTGTGTGAGATGTGTGGAGTTATTATTATTATTATTATTTTTGTTATTTTGTTTATCTCCCTTGATAAAAGGGGCAATGATAGTCTAATTACACGGGCCATAGATAATTCTCTGTTTATGACTGATTATCTTTTTTTTTTATTATTCAATAGCTTTTGATGAGCTCGTGTATTTAATAATATCGTAAAATTTGAAACAGTGGGCATCTGCTTGCTCTTCCAAATGAGATGAAAATAAGAGATGTTAATTTTGAATTTAAAACCATATGAATGAAGAATAATTTGTGAAATGTACAACATTTTTTTTTTTATTTAAAATGTTAATCACACCAAAACGTTAGGTGCTGTCGCTGAAGAGCACAATTTTGTCAACGGCACATAATTGCTCATAGTCTTAAATCTAGTTGCAAATAAATTATGATAACTCAAAAAAAAACATTTGACGTGAATGATTTGTAGTAAAGACTTTTAACTTTTACCAAACGAAATCAATACTAATATATAAAATTGAAGAGTTTGTTTGCTTGAACGCGCTAATCTCAGGAACTACTGGTTCGATTTGAAAAATTCTTTCAGTGTTAGATAGCCCATTTATCGAGAAAGGCTATATAACATCACGCTAAGACCAATAGAAGCGGAGCAGTGACCATAAGCGCAGGTGAAACTGCGGGGACCGCTAGTTAAAAAATAAAATCCGCATCTTGAACCATAAATGATGTCAGACGATCTTTTATTAGATCAAGGATACAAAATATATTTCACACTTTTTTTTAATTCCATTACTAATTTGTAATATTTTTTTTATTTTGTTATTTTTATGAGTTGCTTTAACTCGATTGCAAAATAATCATTTTGTGACCATCAGGAATCATTACGAAGTCCATTTGTGTCTATTGCGTGGAACAATTATAATATAATTATGGTCGCCAAACCGAAAGTTTCGTAAGACAAAGGCTTTTACGCACGCTCTAAATTCGACGTTCAATTACTTTATGTATATGTAGAAAGTACGTTTAAATTTATATTTGTATATTCAATTATTACTTCATAAGAAATATGTGGTAAGAAATGTACGATTGTAAAACGTATTTTATGACTACGAGTACGTAAACGAACAGTAACTGTAGTAAAAACATTCTAATTTCATAACTAGTGTTGTAGTTCTATAGTGAGACGCAGAATAAGTTATCTAGAAAATTGTTAGCATCCTAAGTAGGTAAATAAATAAATAAATGATTGGTATGTATAATAATTACAGTGAGTAATGTCCACTATTTGTTTATTAAAGAGAACGGTTTCTGCTAACGTGTGTTTCAGGGAGGCCTCACTAGTTACTAACTAGTAAAAGCCTTCTTTTTTTTTTTTTGATGAGCGTTCGCTTTTATAAATAAGGTACATGTTTATAGTGCTGTAAGTTTTAATGGATGGGTATATAATAATTAAGTGTCTCTGACTGTACTGTACCAAATAAAATATTCTTTCTTTCTTTCTTTCTTTCTAACTCTCTTTTGAGACAAATTATATTAAGGTCGCATTCACATATTTTACTCATTTCACAAAAAATGTGTTACAATTATAAACTTTAACGTTTACATTATTTAAGTATTCATATGGATGGCTTAATAAGGCTTGGCAAGAGTTAAGAGTAAGGAGTTAAGAGTACGTTTGTTGTGACAAAAACTAATAATAAATAATTAATTAAATAAAATAACCTGCCTCAAATTGTTACACTAAGTTTTACAATATTATTATCTCTTAAAATTTAACCCAGCAGTCGAGAAAAGTTAAGGAAAAAATCCCAAAGTCTTTAATTTGTTGTTATATCTGTCTGCCTGTCTGTGTGTCTGTGTATGTCAAGACCCCTTTCCTCAATACTCAATACTCAATACATTTATTGCGTTCCATAATGTGATACAGATGTCAAGCTTATAATTAGGTTACAATTATGGACCCTGTCGGGCACAGCACAATGTTAGGAGAGAGGAAGAGTTTGTTACAATTATTATTATTAGTGCCTAGACAAAGTTTATCAAATATATTATTGCACACATTTTATATTATATTATTGCACTATTCGGTCGGTTTCCTGTGGTGGGATATTATATTATTCTCATCTAAAGCGATTTCATTTATTGTTATTTATTTATTAATTTATTTTTATATTTACCTATTAAAATATTTTTCATTTAAATTCCTATTGTAGATATATTTGCTGCCCTAGGTTTCTACACACAAAAATGGGATTCAACAATTGTAAATAATAATAAAATTATTTTATATTATGTCAATATGGTATTAAATTTCATTCACACAGGTATATATACATTTAAAAATCATAGTAATTTGTTTTTAATAGTATTATTAATTTAGTCAATATTACTTATTATTGCGTACATGGTTTTGTTCATTTTTTATTTTGAACCTAGTTATTAAGACGCAGACGCTCTTGGTATGTATAAAAAAATATTGAGAGTTTTTATTCTACATAACAAAGTAGACTGTCTGTTACAGTCCATCATTGCCGCAGCCGCGCTACCGGCCCTTTCTTCTTCTCTGTAGTATCCATTATATGAAACACAAAGAAAATATACTAAGTTATCCATACCATACCCGTGACAATATAAAACAACAATGTAATTTTATTCGAATTAACCAACTGAATTTGAAACACTTATTATCTTTTTTCATACGCGTAACATCTACACACTTCCGTCGGCCTACATACAAGCAAAAGTAGAACTAACTTTAGATGGCATCATGAAATCAACCTTGGAAAATTATTTTGCGAACACCAATGTGTATACACAACCTCTATTTCTATGTGCAAAAAGTTCATAATCTCCTCAAAAATTGTTGGCATATGCTACCTACAGGTGACTGAATGATGATGCAAAAATTCTTCGTCATGGCGTCTAACCACAATGTCTAAAAGTACGTTCCTAAATAATTAATAAAATACATATAACTATTTTGCACGCCATGTGGATTAATTGTATCTTTTTAAAATAGCCTTCATTACAGATGGAGATACCATTGTTTTAACGAACTACACAGTATGAAATTACCACTTTGAGTGAGAATTTTTTTTTTATGTTTACGTAGAAATATATTTTGGAAGGGATTTGGCCCTGATGATCATGTACAGTGTGTAGTAAACACGAGCAGCTAATGAAATTATAATACTTAACTACTACGTTTGAGTACTCTGTGCCGGCAACTACAAAGGGCAGCTAGATAAAAACGTACAGGCCATTAAAGAAAAAATATAGACTAAAACATAACATAACTTTCATAGATTGATATATGATTGCTATTCCTTCCCTTTCTTCAAATCCGACTGTTAGTTCCAGAGATTAGTACGTTTAAACAAACAGACAAACAACTATTCATTTTTATTATACTATTAGGATAGATTAACATTTTCACATTTATTTTATATTAATTTTATAGAAAATAAAAATACCAGACAAAATATGTCCCCCACATGACGCTTAACATTACCTAGATCAGATATAACGTTAGCGGCGTGTTTAAATAAGAGATAAACTCTATATCAAGCAAAAACATTAACTAGGTACCTACTTATTTCTTATTCTGTAAGAGAAGCACTTCCACATAACTTTGCAAAACATACTACATACAAACAATAGGCCACTAACCATTCATGTATATCCGTGATCAGTACATAGGCACAGGCCTGGCTCTGGCCGGGGGAACAATGTCTTTGAGAGCGGTCGACGCCGCTCCAATCAGGGCGCGCGCCGGCCAGGGGTGGCACGCCGGAAACTTTGCGAGGAAATTCAATTAAACTTGAGCGCCCGTCTCTTATCTGATGACTCAGTTGAGAGGCTTGCTACGTAACGAGCAGCAATAGGGGTGATGCTATGTGGAATTGGTAAATATTTTATTACAGAAAATTTGATATTGTTCTTCTTAAAAAACACGCGAGACTTATTATTAGGAAGGCTTTTAATAAGAAATAATATAACTTAAAGTTGGTAATTTTTTTATGGTATAGCGGGCAAACGAGCACCTGATGGTAAATGACTATTCCGCCCATGGGCACCTGCAACTCAATAGTCACTTCAGTATCCTTTTCCTTCCATTGGTTTCCTTTCTTGCCTACCTTTCCCTTTTAAATGTTCTCAATTTTCCCATCTTTAAAAAAATGTGCATTTTAATACATGCATACATGTTACATACATGTATGCATGTATTAACATCATATAGAGAATTTCTTTTTCTCTAAAAGAAGGCCTCTTTTTTGGTAATAACGGAGGTGTCTGTTGCTCCAGTTTGGCAAAAATCTTATCTTAGGCCAATAGCGTAAAACTACAAAAGGTTTTATTGTTTCAATGGCTTCAATTGTAACAAAATATGTCTATCCTAGGTTTCCCCGCCGGCGGAGTTGCTCTAAAGTGGGGTGTCAAAATCTACACACACAAAGGGGTATTTTTGCGATTTTACGGGTATAAAAGTTTTAGAACATAAAATTCTGCATTGCATGAGACCAACCGCACATTTTTTGGACCACTTGTTCCCATACTACACTACTGTGCACATCAAAGTTAGACCAGTTTTCCACATTTATGAAAAAATTTCGTTTTAACTTCAGGTTTTTGTTTAGACTCAGACCACCTGATTGTTGACCTGACACAAAATATAGTCAGAGGTCTAGGAAAAAGTTCATGATTGACGCCTTTACCAGCTAACTTAGTATAACGAATCGCACTTTACAAATGTACCACGCATAGAGATATAAGAATAGAATGAACAAGAGGCTGGATACTGCGATATAGGCAAAGAGAAATGGCTGCTGAGTGTCCTTTCTGTCTCTTTCAAAAAAAATTCATAGTTGATTAAAGTACAATTATTATTTACTAATGTTCTATTGGCCGCTAAAAATTGTTAATTTATTATTCCGCATTCTTATTCTTTGTTGTTCACTGTTGAAAATTTTACCTTCATGTTTTACAAAAAAATTGTTGTTATGCATGTATGATAAAAAAATATACTCTGTATCTTTCATGTGTTTACAATATGTTTTCCAGCTTTCTGCTAGCTTCCTCATCACCCTCACCCATGTATAGGTAGACAGTCGCCATATATATAAGATATAGGATAGATATTCTTATATCTCTATGGTACTACGTAATGTAAACGTACTTAATTAGATTTTGTCCTATGTAAATTAAAGTAATACTAAACTAACGTCTATAAAATGAATTAGCTGCATTACTTTTACTAACCAGGTATACATTGACTGTTGGCCTAGTGGTTAGTGACCCTGACTGCTATGCCATACTTCGTGGGTCCCGAATCAAACCCACGAAGTATGGCATAGCAGTGAGGGTGAACATGAAGTATGTGTCGCGGGGGACTTTTCAAATATACAAACAACGGACACAAAGAACACCTGTTCTTTGTGTCCGTTGTTTGTATGTTTGTAAAGTCCCCCGCGACACATGAGTAATTCCTAATGCAGGAGTTGTCTTAAAAAAATACAAGAATATCATAGGCATTTTTTATTTTATGGCTAGGGTGGCAAACAAGCTAATTGCTTCTCCAACAGCAATCGGTCACCGTAGCTTTTGGGCGCCATAATGTCAAGAGCGTTTTTTTTATCAATTTTTTTTTTCATTTATTTATGTATTTCATTGACGCAATAGGTAACTGTATTACCTACACATTGCGGCGGCCCCAACTAAAATTGGGTAAAGAGCAGGAAGGTGATGATGATGAATCAGATAATTTATAGCATTCGTGTGGATCACAACTAGAATACCTAATGAAAATGAATAAACCGTGCGTAAGAGCTTTTTGTTAAATATTATAGAAATGATCAGTTACTATTTCATTTATACTATTATGCATTTTAGCAAACAATACTTTGAAGACCTGCATCTTCGTAACATACCTTGAATTGAACTCAAAAATGGCGACACACAAACACCCTCTTACATGATACGTAATCACTGCGATGAGTAGTTCCCACAGTCCACAAGTTCTGGTGACACCCATTACCTCTCGTGAATGTAACATCTTGATGCTTGTGTTTGATACACCTAACGGAATAACAGATGATGTGTGTTACGTATGATCTCAGGTTACGTAGGTACCGCCTGATGTATTATTTGTATTAAAGGTTTATCTCTTTCTCAAGGAACAAGGAGGTCTTATAATACGCCATAGGGCAAACTAGCGCTTGTTATAAGCGCTAGTTTGTAAAATGTATCAAACCGTAAGCCGTCCCTTGTCGATTGTCCCTGTAGATTTATGGAGGATCATATATTTTAGGGGTGGTCTTTTTAATGTCAGCCGATAGAGGCATGCTTCAGCACGTATGGGCCGGCTCAACTGAAGTGATACCACGGCCTCACAGAAAACCGGCAGTGAAGCAATGCTGACATTGCTTTTCGCCAAGTGACTGAGGTTACCGGAGGCCCTAACCCTTCCCTCCCCCCTCTCCAACTGTTCCCTTACTCTCACCTTAAAAGCCGGCAACGCACTTGTGACTCTTGAGATGCAGGTGCTCATGGGCGGCGGTAGTCATTTACTATCAGGTGACCCGTCTGCTCGTTTGCCCCAATAGCAAAAAAAATGTTTATTTGATGAAAATATGAAAAATTCTACTGATATTTTGTTGTGGCAATATTCAGTAACATTTTGAAACCGCTTTTTTTAGCTTCACTGCAATGTTTGCTACCTAACTATGTAAACAGATCTTATAAGATAATTTTAGGCTTCTTCTAATTGTCGTATCTAATGAATGATACTTTGTATGTTTGGAGGTGTATAGTTGAACTCTTCAGTGGCTACTAGTAGACCCCTTAAGTTTGGTCTCAAATAGTTCGTTTTCACCAGTCTAACAGATTAGGCTTGATTGGTCTAATGACGAGCCAGGAGGTAGATAGTGGATCTCATTTTAACTTTTTAATTTGGTGGTTTCATTTAACAAGAAACGTCCGAGTAAGGTTTTATAGTATTATTCTCAAGCGTCTTAAGAAGACCCATCAGCTTCTCTTCTGGCTGTGGTGCTTTATAACAAGGCCATACACTAAAACTAAATGGGTGAAAAACTAAATTCAGTTGAAATAAATTAATCTTTATAATGGACTCGAAGACATGGTCTCTCAATTGCTATGAGAGTAGACTTGAGAACATGGCACCTACAGTCTTACAGTCGTTATTTTAGGAATGTAGTGGACTAAACATCTGAAGAGAATCTATGAACCTCGCTTCACATTAACTACGACGATCACTTCCATAGCATGTTATTAAATCGCCATTATTGCGCTAAATGTCCATCGCCATTATTTTCATGAGAATGATCATTTGTTACCCAAATTACTAAACTTAAAAGAATTTAAATTAATGCCATAATATATGAAACAAAACAAGTACTCATACACTCAGATAACATATTTGCTATTCTTGGCAACCCTAAGACAAGAGCCAATAACGCCGAAATCCCCATCCCTCTGAAGCGAAGCGTCAAGCGCGACTCGTAACCGCTAAGCCTCGACCTGTGACTTTATCGCACCCCACTTAAAACCTCCCCTCATACATCTTTCACCAACTTCATCGGTACCTTGTCATTAAAAACGCAGGCGAAATTTAACTCTATCTGTATTAAAATAAGACATTCAAACATAACAGGTCAAGTTATCGGGTGTGAGGAAGACTTTGTGAGTACATAATCAAGGGATGCGCTGTCACGTGACGATAACTTTGCTAGTACGTTTGAGGTACGGTTCCAAAGGCGTCACGTTTTCGGCCTATTGTCAAGAAGTGGCGAATTTCAGTTACGTCACGTCACATTTGATAGGATATAATAATCGTATTAAAGTCAATAGAAACAGTGTGCATTGATGACCGACATTTATTTATTTATCTCTTTATTGTACACCTTTAATGTAAGATACAATCAAAAAAGCAATACAAACATTCAGGCATATCAATTGGCGGTCTTATCGCTCACGGCGATCTCTTACAGACAACCTTTGTACGACATTATTAAATAGATAGTCATTTCAACCCTCTCTGAAGATATACATGATCAATGTAGGTTTATAATGATAATTGTCTGTAGTGCATAAGCAAATATTATACCAAATGTCATTATTATATAATTTTTGTAAAACAGTTTATGTATTGATAAATAATAATTGGGAATTTTGGTAGTTTGAAGCTAGCCATTGTTTCAAAAATTTCGAAGGCTGTCGTTTTGACTGACTCAAATGTGTTTGGGTGTATTAACACGGGAAACGTGTAACTGGCAGATAGGTACTTAGTACCATCAACTGAGAAACAAGTAAATTCGCTTGAGAAAACATACTTGTACTGAAACCCAAATACAGTTAAAGGCTCTGAAACATAGTATCAAAAACTATGATACTTATTAATTAAGAAAAACCACAAGTACACATAATTATTGATAATAATTTATTTCCACGTACATGTAATATTCATACTATCTTCTATTACCATAAGTGTAAGTACTAGGTTCCTGAAGATAATTTCATCAAAAGACCAGTTAAAGCAGTTTTAGGGTGGAAGATAAACAACATAGTCAAACTCAAACCCACATGCACAACTTTGGCATTTATATTAAAAGTTTTTAGGTGCTCGTATGACTATGTATTTTGTCACGAATTAGTAACTCCTATTCCCCCCTTCCTCTATTCCCACCTAAAGGCTGGCAACGCACTTGTGACTCTTGAGTTGCAGGTGCCCATGGGCGGCGGTAGTCATTTACCATCAGGTGACCCGTCTGCTCATTTGGCCCCTATATCATATAAAAAAACATATTATTATACACGCATACACTTGCAAACTTTCGCATTTTAAAAACTTGCTCTTGCCAGCTTCGTTTGTCGTTCGGGTGGATGTTCTGGTGAACTCTATCCCGCAGGATTTTCAGAGATCAAAAGTTGCCTATGTGCTATTCTTTTAATAATAATAAGTTTATTTTCAAAAATCAAATATTCCAGACTATCAACTAACTAAACTTATGTATCTTTAGTCTTAATATTTTTGCGTAAAAGAGTGACAGTCATCTATCCATCCACCCATCCATACTCATCCATAAAATTAGTCATATTATTAGATTTCGTTGGAATAATTTTGCTTTTTCAAATACTGTGTGTCTTTTCTGTTAAGTTCATTATCTTGTGAGCTTCCTATATTTTCTCGACGAGCTCGAAATGCGGCGAAACGCTCACCGACAGGCAATGGCGCAGTGGCGCGCGCGACTGGAGCAGCCGCGGAATGCGCGCCAACGCGCTGTCGGTGCCATTCTGCCTAACCTCGACGATTGGGTAGGTAGGGAGGGAGGTCGCGTCACCTACCGACTGACGCAGATACTCTCTTCGGTGAGTACCTGAAAACCAAATACTGTGTGTCTTTTCTATTAAGTTCATTATCTTGTGGGCTTCCGTCTAGCAAGAGCGATTATTATAAGGGTACTTAACAGTAGCTATCGAAATACTTCCCCAGTCAGTTTTCAGTTCAGATTTTTATGGCTTATAGATACATCTCGTACTAAGAAATTCTTGACGGGACGGATGGAGATTTAAGTGGTCATCTGAGGTAGGGTGGTCCAGGGTTGAAGCAATAATTAGTGCAATTTACAAATTATTTTAAGTTTTATATCCAACAAAATTATTTAATCTAAACAAAAACTAACAACGCCTGACTTAAATAAATAGCAATACGCTTAAATAAGAAATAACAACGCTATTTTTCCTGACCGTTGATCTCGTTCGCCGCGGTTAAAAGTGTCCACACGTTTAAGGCAGAAAGTATGGCTCACAGCCTTACACAGAATGCTGTACGCGCCTTATTCCTACCAGATGAAAAAAAAATTTAATCGTGCGTTGCAAACCCTTAATCTCTATCTATCTAAGTCTAATATTCTGCCATACTCCGGAGAACGATAAACTTTTTCGCTTGCGATCTCCTGTGGGGAGAGGGTTTACTATTTTATTTAGTGAGCAGTAGCATAGGTATACATTTTGTAAATATGTTATCGAATATTACCTCCACTACTCCACTAAGATCGTACCTATATTATCTTCACAATAGTATAATGAAATTGGATTTTAATTTATTTAAGGTTAAAATACCAAAACCAAATCCCTACTAATTGATGTAAGTACCTACCTACTTTTCATTATATTAGTGCATTTTATTCAAGAAATAAAAAAACACGACCGGTAACTCCATTAAAATGAATTTCAAATAAGACTTAACGCTTAAATTCTGATTTCATTCTTTATGAACAACTACCAACAATCATGCATTCTGTCAATGTAAAAATGGTGGGATAATTTATTATCTACATTCATTATCTCGCTTTACACAGCAACCACACACTTTCGAACTGTTCATATTCAATAACATTATTAACAGCGCTAAAACCGATATTAAATTTGGATGTCAATTCCACCAAAAGAGATTTTCATTCGAAAAACCGCATCGCTAAACCACCTCTCAATTCCAACAGACTTAAATACATACTCCTCTTCATTCGAATTATAACTGTGTTTTATATTTTAACGCGACTTTAGGGTACAATTTCGCACGCTCCTGTGAGCATTTCGAATATTTTCAGTGGATATACCGGTGGGTGGGAAAAATGGGAAAACGTTGACAGGGCTGAGAGCCGTGATAGCGCTTTGGAAGCGTGGTGGGCGGTCGATAGGGTTGCGGAAATTATAAAACGAAATAATAATTATTTTTAAACATTAACATTGTCACAGTTACTGAGAGCGCTTAGTTTGGAATTTAAACCCTAATGGCTTCCTAATTAGACACACATTTAAACGTTATTGGTGAAGATAAAAGGAAGGAAGCAAGATATTATACATTACGAACGTTATAAATCTTATTTGAGTTCCTTAATCTAACCTTCGAATGTAACTGTACCTCGCGGTTGATCTCCCGATAATCTTAAAATAATAAAATATCCCACTCATAGATATCATTTATCTCAGTAGTGTTTACTGTTAGCTAGTGTGTACGTGAGTATAATATCTATAATGGCTTAAATCATTTTGGATCTCATTCTAGCTTTCCATCAGGCGGATTGAGGTCATTCTAACATGCATTCAATAAAAAAAAAGATTGACGTTTCTGGTTGCTACTTCGCTCCTATGGGTCCCAGTGGTAGCAGATATATTGAAGCTGATTGAATTGCTCTTCAGTCCGTGGTAATCCTAACTATCCTAACTAAATATTATAAGCGTGTAAGTAAGTTTGTTTGTTACACTTCACGCTTTAAGTAGGTACTCAAACTATATAGAACATAGCTGCCTTTCATCTAAAACAAATGACAGTTCCCAAGGAATAATAAAAACACTTTAACGTGAACGAAGCCGCAAAACAAAAGCTATTTTATTAAAATTTATAAACTAGCAGTTCCCGCGCTGCTTCGCTCGCCTGTACATATTTATAAATTTTGCGCGGAACCCTAATTATTTTTCCAAAGTAATGGTACTGTAAGTTACTCCTTATAACACCAGCTTTCTGCCAGTGAAAGTCCCGTCGAAATCGATAGACCCGTTCCGGAGATTAGACGAAATAAACAGAAAGACAAAACATTTTAAAACTGATTTTTAGACATCTATAGGTATCGTGCAAATAACTGTATGAGCTTAAAAAAACTTTATTTTAACATTACAAACAGACACTTAAATTTTTTTTTTTAAAGTTTGTATAAATGATGCTAATAGTACATTGTTTATAAATTTTAACAACTCCACTGACAAACTAGTCGAACTTTACTGAGCTTATTTATAAGACTGACACCTTCTAGGCCCGGAGAAGGGATGAATCGATTTAAAACGTTTTTAGTTTATTTAAGTATCTAAAGTTTATTTTTCCCTTAAGAGGCTTCGCTAAGCAGACGAGACCATTCGAATTTTCACAATGACCATAGGTAGGTTCCTTGAAGACATCACAATAGTGATATAATTTTTAAAAAGAGGAAATTAATTCTACACAGCCCTTAAACGTTGTGTATCCACCAGCGGTTGAATGAAAAAATAAAAATTGAATATCCATATTGGCCCCGCAAGTTCAATTAATGGCGGCTTGTGGCCTCCATTGTGACAGCTTCCATTCATTCAGTCTCATTCGGATTTATTTTGCGCGTATTCGTTTCACACGTCAATAATTTCTTCATTATTTTTGATCATATTATTACAGGTGCAGATATTTTATGAAATTATCATTTCAGGGGGTTTTTAAAATGTGGTTGTTGTTGCCACATCAAAAACTCTTATTTATTTGATAAAAAAAATAGGGGCAAACTATAAAAGATGATAAAACAGTTCACTATTTAATAAATTTTTTATGACTATTAATTTTTTATGATTTATTATGACTGGTTATATCGGTAACCCAATGCTATTAGTCTGTTGATAAATATTGGGGTTATAGAAGGTAATGCTAACATTAAAAGTTGTTAACGAACGGCTGAACAGATTTTTTGAATTACATCTAAGAATAATCTCTCGATCAAGTCACCTTTCAAACAAAAAAACCGTACTTAAATCGGTTCATTGGTTTGGGAGCGATGACACAGATAGACACACAGATACACGCTATTTGGAGCATAGTAAACTAAACTAGTAATGCGCAAAATAACCAACAAAGAAATTAAATTTAAATTCAACGATTTTTCTTAACAAATAGGCTTTTAAAAATACAAGAACATTAACAACATTAGTTTTTTAGTTACCTAGCGCACTGAATTGATTTCTCGGGTTCTCGATCACCTCGCCGCAATCTGAGACGAGACAAGCGAAGCCAGGTGCATGAGTGTCTAACGGTGAGTATTTATATCAGCAAGGAGGAAAGACCGCTATGATCTCGATTACCTGGTTAACACTACATACTCACTTACACGAAATGTCTTGTAGAGTGGCTTAGTTTACTAAAAGCATGGCTTCGCATATTTAAAATTCCCCGTGTCCCTACTATCAACAGTGTGTGCGTATCGGTTGCATACCGTTGTAGTACGCTGTACAAAACCTTTGTAATTTTTCGTAATTTTTACGTCTTCAACACGAAACCTTTGCACGCCTGTTTTTATTAAAAAACTGCGACAAGTAGTTTTGACAGCCCTCTCTTGATAGTAACCTAACTCTATTCAAAGAATTCTGAAGAAACCGAAACATGTAAAAATCTGTGGGTGATGGTGTCTGATGGTGTGGGAAGGTCACTATAAGGTGGATACATAAACACTTCTTAACCAAGCTCTCTAAATTTTTGCTGAGTAGCCTACCTGTGTGGTCTAGCGTTATCATTTTGAAAGACCACTCCTGTTGTGATCAATTCCGGCCGTGTTTTCTTAACCCATTTGAAGCCAAGTAAATAGGAACAGCAGTATTTTTAAATTTCTTTATTAAACTATTCTTAGCACTATAAATAAATGAAACAATATAGAAAAGGGAATATGAATTTTTTTTAGGAAATTACAGGCCTGTTCCCAAATCGGTACTTAGGCAGCTTTTCAGGAATATGAAATAATAATTATTAACCCATTCGTTCATCGGTGGCAAGTACATGCAATCGCCAGGCACTGGTTATGACTATGACTGACACAAGTCATGCACACAAGCACAAATATTGTACGTAGACACTCGCGTTGGGCGGGGTTCACTCACACAGCTCCAAAAAGTGGCTTCAAAGTAAACGGTGACTTTTGTACTGGTCACGGTATCTGCACCTATATATTTGCGAGCGAAAACGGGCTCTCAGTTTCAATAACGTTACACTTGTCAGCCATTGCGCGGGAAACACAATACTGTAATGAAATAACAGACAAGCTTGCAAAGGTAATTCATTGGAATAGTCAAAGTGCAGCTGTTCCCAAAAAAATTAAATAATTTTTTTTTATATAAATATAAACCTTTTTTATTTGCTATACAAGAAACTTGGCTGAAGCCAAGTTCTTTGTTTAAGATTCCAGGCTATGATAGCCTAAGGGAGGAGTAGCTCTACTTGTCACGCGGCCTCTTCCTTTTACCCATTTCCATATTGGACCACATTCTAGTGGGTTTTCTGTTGTTGCTGCTACTATTAATGATATTTGTTTTGTATCTATTTATATTCCACATCCCTCATCGGCTATTCTGAATGACATTGAAAGTATTATATCCTCTCTTCCAAAGCCATTTGTATTGTTGGGTGACTTTAACTGCCAACATAATTCCTGGGGAAATTCTTCAACTAATGGTTAGGGTAACTTTAGAAACGATCTTATAGACACTCATAATCTCTGTACCCTTACTACTGGCTTGCCTACGCGCGGCTCAGCACTGGACATGGACCTAGTGTACCAGATCTGAGCATCTGCACTCCAAACTTAGCACCTTCAATTACTTGGTTTCCTTTACAATCTACCCATGGTAACGACCAATATCCACTGGTACTCATTTTTCCTTTTCGCCTTAATAGCTCATCTGCCCATTTTGTTCAAGAAACTTAAATCTTTAAATGTTCCTTTTATGTTAACCAATCTGATTATAAGCGTACTGTCAGAACGGAAAATTAAGTTGTCCCTGGAAGATTCTAGTTCAGTATCTAGGTTATTATGGAAATGCCTCCCTCAAGGGATCTATGCTTGTGCTTTCCATCAGGCGGGGCAGAGTCATTTTGGCAGTGCAAATATAAAAAAAAAACAGGATCAGTGTTAAGCCCTATTTTCTATAATATTTATACACACGACTTGGAGTCTTCCTTGGATAACGATGTACGGTGTCTGCAGTATGCAGATGATTTACAATTATATTATGTTCATAGATCCATCAGTTCTGCCTATACATCGCTAACTGCGTCTTTAGACCTTCTTAAACAGTGGCTAGATAACAACGGTCTTGAAATATTCTCAACTAAAAGTTCAGCTATGTTGTTTTCTAAGAAAAGACTTCCTCCTCCAATAACTGTATTATATAATAATTATGCTATCCCGGTTAAAAATAATGAATTTTTTTTAGGTATTGTACTGGATTCACAGTTAACTGGACTATCTCACTGTGAATACATAACAAGTAGATGTGAGCGTAATTTGAATATCCTTAGGTTCCTGTCAGGCGTGTGGTGGGGTGCACACCCATTTACCATGAAATTAATGTACAATGTATTGATTAGAAGTGTCCTTGATTATGGTACTTTTTTATTAGAACCGGGTAACAAAGCTGCATTCAAAGGTTTAGATTTGATTCAATCGAAAGCAATGAGAATTGTTTCCGGTTGTATGAAGTCAAACCCAATTAATAGGCTACAGGGAGAATGTGTAGTGTACATGTAGAATAGATCCTAAATAACATCTTGATCGGTAATACCTGTCTGACAGATTTATATTCCCTTGTTCCCAACTATCAAACCATACCATTCATAAAAACTCCAAAAACTTTCTCAGATAGTACACACATCCAAGTTTTATAAACACAATCCTACTCAATATTTAATAGTAAGTTATGGATCAATGATTTCACTTCAAACTCCAATTTATAGTTCCCTTTGCTTTCCGTTGTTCTGTGGCAGCTTCGAATCACTTATATTATTACCAAATATACATTACTCATTAGGTATTAGAAAGGATGATACTCAGACAAATATTACATTCAACTGTATTAGAGATAATTTATAGAGAGACTTTCATTACATTTTTACAGATGCTTCGAAACATTTTACTACGGGACAGGTTGAAGTGGGAGTGTTTCATTCACAATTTAATCATTCATTTAAAATCAAATTTCCTCCTGAAACTTCAGTTTTTACTAGAGAATGTTTTGCTATTTTTAAAGCTCTTGAGTATGTCATGTCAGACAAATTTGAAAAAACTGTTATTTTTCTGATGCCTTAAGTGCATTACAAGCTTTAGGCAGATTTCCATTTAAAGGTGATATATATACTATTATTGTTGATATTAGATCAGGATTTACTTTTAAAGTGCTGTCATCTAAATTTAATTGTCTATTTAGCATGGATACCAAGTCATTGTGGAATCGTAGGAAATATAATCATAGACCGCTTAGCTAATGAGGCTGTACAAGATGGAGTTGAAGATCCGTATATAAATTACTACCATGATACATTCTTTGCCATCGGTTTATCTAAAGCTGAATCCAGCCGTTACAAAAGAAAACATTACTAGGATCCAGTCAAAGATTCCTTCAAAGCCTTGGTTCGGCAAAATTATTTATAATAAACGTATTACAAGTTCCCTCATTAGAATGAGACTTGGTCATGTATGTACTCCGGCTCACCTTGCCAGATTCCAAATTGATAACAGTGACCTATGCGAGTGTCGTGAAGTTGGAGATTTGAATCATTTATTCTTTTCTTGCCCATTATATAATAATTCAAAATTAATTTCTTCCTTAGCTCCAGCTGCATTCGACTTCCTTCATCTATTCCCCTACTTTTATCTTCCAATACTCCTGATGTAAATAATATTTTAGCCTCTTTTATAACAACCCATGACTCTTTAAAAATCTAAATAGGTATGTATTTTAATTTGTTCCTTATCTCCTTTTGATCCAGATCCTATCCAAATGCAACTTTTTATTTCATATTGTTTCAATACCTTTTACTTGTTTGTGGCCATAGAGTATGTTAATATGTTTGTGGCGTTACGAACTTACGAACTGTGAGCCAGAAGAGAAAAAACAAGAAGTTCTTACTGGCAGCCCTGGCCGGCAGTGTGACCAGATTTAGCAGAATTCTGTGATTTTAACAGAATTAGATTTCCAATTTAGGGCTTAGGAGATTGAGTCTAAAATTTAAAAAAATGGCAGTTTTTGGCAGAATCAAATAACATATCAGCAGAGTATTAAATTGATTAACAAACACAACATTTACAATTTATATGAGTTTCTGTTAAGTAGTACTTCTGTTAAGTTGTACTAGCAATGTTTACAAAACTGTAATTTTTTTTAAATATCGTACTAATTAGCTTTCTGTACTGGAAACCCTTAAATAAATTTTAGGGGAATTTCCTGAAGATGTATAATTGTCTTTCGAGTGCTACGTAGACAACGTTGCTTGCGTTGCATTGCCGTCGTCAATTAGTTGTGTCGTTTGCGTTAATATGATTAAAACGAAAAGAAAATATGAGCAGAGCTACCGTTCCGAGTGGGAGAAGGATCTCCTGTTTTCCTCTGGGCTATCAAGATCCACGGATCACAACACACAACAATACCGCATTCATCGCAACAATTTACGTTATCACAAAACATGTTAAAGAGTAAAGCACAAAGATCGACAGCTCTGTATAAAAATATTGACACCACAGATGCCCCAGAAAGTTAGATAAGTTTGTTTAATTGTATGTTTGTTTTATTAAATGTGTGTATTAACACACATAATTAATAGTTATTTTACTTTTATATTTGTAACAATTACGCTTTCGTTTTTTTTTTTCAATATAAATTGTTTTATATGAAATATAGAATAGAATAAACTTTATTGAACATCAAAAGAATTATTTCATATGGAATAGTAGGGTTCATCTAGTGAATATGTACAAAGGGCGCCCTTATCGCTAAAAACAATCTATTCCAGGTAAATAGTAGTAATATAGTAGTACAAATATATATATATATATATATATATAATATTCATTAGCAGAATAAAATTTTGGTATTTAAAACAAAAACAAATAGCAGATTTTAGCAAGGTAGGCTGGTCACACTGCTGGCCGGGCCGGTGGTCGATCGATTGCGCGCGCCCCTAAACTAAAATATTGATAATAAGTTCGGGATTTTGCTGTTCTGAACTACCTATAATAAAAACAAAACAATAAAAAACTTTGTAAAGAATACTAAGGGTAGGTACTTCATAACATACCTATATCATAATTAAGTACCTATGTCCGAGTATATCGGTAATCTATTGTCGTGTTATGCATTTACAGAATGAAGCAAATTCACGAGAAGATGAGCAATATCACTAAAAAACCGCAAGCAAGAAAGGATTTAGAAAGAGAGATTATAGTCAGTAAATAGACAAACATTTTTTATTTAGTCAATCTAACTGCCAGTTTTGGATTTTTTTAATTGTTTTTTTTTTAACTTGTCAAGTACTATAATTAAGCAGAAGCTTAGAAATTTAAATATTTATTATGATTTTTCAGTCACTTATATTCTCTATCTTGATGGCAGTAACATTGTCTATAATGATGTGGCATTATTACAATATGGTTACTGCACCTCCTCCAATGCCAGAAATTGACCTGGAAGAATGGTGGGGTCCGTACCCAATGGATATGGAGTCAGACAAATCAATTCAACCATACACCATTGAATTTGCTGATGTGGTAAGTTTATTCTTATACATAATGTGAATCATAAGTTTAGAATCATTTATCCATATATATATATTATCAACCAATGTCAGTACCTACCTATATTTACTTTTCTTTTTTTACTTTGCTAGTTTTTAAGCTTATGAAATGATACTTAGGTACTACTACCATTAAAATGACTATGTTCTCCATTGATGAGACCAAAAGGTTTAAGTATTATTTTTAATTATTTAGAAAACCTCTGCCAGAACCACTCACTATGCTGGTTAGTAGTAGTTATAGAATTGAAATAACTAAATTTCACACAGCATTGGAGAAAATGAAAATATTTTTTTTTTATTTAAGGAAAGACTAGCTCTTAAGGCCCCCATTAAAAGAAGTGGATTCTCTTTCTTTTTCTATTAGCCGCTACTAAATATAATAAATTATGGCGGGAAAAAATTATATGTAAAATATTACTCTAACATAATTAGATAAATGAAATTTAATTTGATTCATTTTCACAGATATTATTATTTATTATTGTTTTAGTGCCTAGTGCTACCTCGATTTCTGGTCTTTTCAGGTTTTGTATTGCTTTATAATTCACTGCTCAGACTTACGGCTTTGAGACAATTGCAGTTTCTTGGGCTTTCGACAGAATCTGCATATTGTGTTCTCGCCCAACTTTAACTTGAATATTAGTCTGTTCAGTTTGCAGTGTCTGGTGAGGATTCGTGTTACTGCACAGGTTTTGTATCTTTTGAACTTAAGGAGTTCTTTTGATACTTTATTATCTTAGCCCTTCATTAAGGCTTTCGGGTGTCCTAGACCAGTTGTGATATTTCATCTCTTAATTGCCATTCCTATGTATTGAGCATTTATGATTGACTAAGCTTGCTGTTTGGTGAGAATGGTTCCGCCCATGCTGTCAGACTGGTACCACTCTTAATGTAATTTTGTTTGATTGCCCCAGTGTGTTCAGGTTTTCCTCGCAATTTTGTATTAGCTTTGAGCTAGTCTCAAAATTGTATAGTGCCAATAGCGCCGCTTGGCTGTCTAAGTTGATGTAGATGTGTTGATGTCTTACTTTTCTTTCAAGGTTAATCTCTATGCATCTATTAAATGCGGAGAGCATGGCTTGAAAGACGGAGGCCTCTATTCTCAGGTTGGCGCTCCACCTGATTTTTAATTTTTATTTTCACAGATTGTAAATGATCTCAAAGAAAGGCTGCTGCACCGTCGGCCTTTCACACCTCCACTAGGAAACTCCAAACTCGATTATGGCTTTAACACGGATTTCTTAAAGCGTGTACTGGAGTTCTGGCAAAACAACTACAACATTAGTGAAAGAGAAAGGTTCCTAAACAAGTACAACCATTTCATGACTAAAATCCAAGGGTTGGATATTCATTTTATTCACGTTCGACCTAAAGCCTCTTCTAATATTAATGTAAGTGTCTTCATGCAGTTCTATTTTTAGTGTTATGTTTTATACAACATTCCTATATTGACCATTGGAAAATACAAGAGACTGCAGGACTTTTACTTAATTTTATCAACCAATGTCGCAAGCACATACACAAACATGCCTGATAGTAAGGGGCATTCAATAATTATACAAGCTCAAAATAGAAGGTGAGGTATCCAATATATATTATCTATACTAATATATATAAAGCTGAAGAAGTTGTTTGCTTGAACACGCTAATCTTAGGAACTACTGGTCTGATTTGAAAAATTCTTTCAGTGTTAGATGACCCATTTATCGAGGAAGGCTATAGGCTATATAACATCACGCTACGACGGCTTGCAAGACTCATGTCAACTTTGAACGTTATTAGTATTCTTTAACATTGTATTATTTTGAACTTTAAAAATATAAACTGATTCCTTTAACAAGTAAAGTTTAATATTTCACGTCGAGTTAGTCGCACCAAATCTCACCAAAGGGCTGAGGAGCCCTTTCCCCTTCCCCTCCAAAGGGGAGGCCCTTTGGAGGGGAAGGGGTTTGAAATTAAAGCTCACGTAATTGATGGACGCTCCTATGAAAGGCTCGCCACCCCATCGGTATTAGCCTCTGGACCTATGGCGACTCAATGCTGTTTTAAGGCATTGCCTGCAATCTATTATGCTCAGCTTAGTTCTTTTTTAATTACTTACATTACATTTTTAGTCACGAAGCTTTGGGCAGGAAGGCATGTGTGTCAGTTAAATGAGGGATATTATTATTTAAGTTATGAAATATATAAATAAGTTCTAGAATATTTTATTTACAGGTTGTCCCAATACTGCTAATCCATAGCTGGCCAACTTCCATTCGTGAATTTTATGACATCATACCCCTACTGAGTACACAACAAACTGGCAAGGACTTTGTGTTTGAAGTCATAGTACCTAGTCTCCCAGGCTTTGGATTTTCTCAGGTAAAGACTTCTCAGTTAAGTCGACAGACATCATTGCATTGACATCATAATTAAAAGCAAATGTAGATGTTTATTCAGTTACATAAAAAATTGCGCTGAGGTTTCCGTTTGATTTGACGTGGCCCTAAGACGACTGTTGCGACTTGTAATTATTTAAATTACCCTAACCTACTGTTCGAGTGTCGACCACTGTGTCTCCTAGAGCTTTTTTTATTGATTGATACAACCTGAAGGAAGCAAGAGTGTCAGAATATGTGCGGTAATTGTAAAATATAGTTACACGCGATGTTTGTTTTTAAACTTTCGCGAATTGGTTGTTGTCATTTGTTATCTTAATCGTGACAATGTATTAAAAGTCCACCGTGCTGATAACGTGACGTAATGTAAACAATCGTGTCGTTACCTTATAAACAGTGTTTTTCATTATTGCAGTAATGAAATAGCTTTAATGTGGGGTTTAATTAAAAAAACTATTATAGTAACATTCTTAGTCGCAAACGTTTTAGTAGGTACATGTAATTAAACAAGTTTAAAATGTTACTTCTACTCGCGAAACTGCACCCATTTACAACTAAACACATTCAACACAAATAATCCCCTTCTGTCCTACTAGTCCACACTAATATCGTAAAATTATTTACTCGCTGCAGACTCGATCATAAATCATCGAAGCGGGATAACAATATTCCTCTCTTTTCCACTTAGAGAATTACTAAATAGTTTATAAATAGGGAATATGCATGTATTTTTTTTTATCTTTAATTGACTCGTTCCATCATTCTACCCTAATAAAAAATATAAATAACCTTGGCAATGTTCAAATAAATTTTTAAAATAACATTGAAAACATCGATAAAATTTGATCTGTTTGAACGCCGCCATATTTCGCGGGCCTTGGATGAGTCACGTTCCATGCTTAGTGTTTGTTTCATACACTTACTTGAAGGGTTACAATAATTTTATACCGATTTCCAGTTGTAATTACTATTTATTGTAATTAATAGACAATGGATAAAGTTTAAAAACCATTTTATAGGTATTGCCTTGTCCCTAAGTGTAAAAACACTATAAGAAGTACATATTTTTTCCTGTACAAAATAATAATGTAAAATACGAAAACAATGGTGTACATTAATGAGAGAGATAAGAGATGAAGTATCTTCAATATCGTGTTTATATTGTTGTGAAGAACACTTTAATGTAAGCATATTACAATTTATTTAATTGCTAGTATAGTGTGAATTAGTCAGCAGTAATTTATGTTTGTTTTAAATATCAAGCAGAAGGACTTGCTTGTCTACTTGAACTAGGTAACAAAAGGTCAATAAAACTTCATGAATATAACTATCTATACATATCTTACCTATCCTTTAGATTATAATATAACAAGTATTATAATAATTACCTTGCGGCTTTCACTCCTTTAACCTCAGCGGACGTAAAATCTGGATTTGATGCATAATATATAGTCACCGTTTGTTGTTTGTATATAGTCATCATGAATGCACCTATTTTCTTCTATTGTCCGATTGTGCTTTGACAAAACTACATTTAGTCATTGTCCTCAATGATTTCTAATATCACTAGAATGCTAAAATTGCACTAGCTAAGAGCAAAAACCACAGGAACACCTATCTTTCTCCGTAACACTACGAATATAGGCGCCGATAAATGACAGAACGTGGAATGTCACGTCATATTTTGTTTTGACCAATGGTGAAGCGTTTTGAAAGGTTGAATTTCGCGCCCTTATTTTGCATATTTTAATTAATAGTTTTTACAATTAAACACGAACTAAATAAGAAAATAATTGTTTAGGCATAATATCTGGACAATGAAGATTCAGGGGAAAATTAATCAAGTAAATTTAAACAACATGTATATTCCCTATTGTCGATAAATGCTATCGATATAGATAACGTAATTTTTTTCGTAACAGTGAAATAAAGAATGGGAATAGAAAATCGTATTTGCTAAGTAAATAATAACAATAATAAACAATATAAATTTATATTAAAGAATTCTTAGACAGATTCATCGTCATAACGGCGTCGATAACGAGCTAGCGCTCTATTTATCTACCCAATAAATTAGACTGTAGGAACGCACACTTAACTGTCAAATTTTGAATATAAACTACAAGTTTGAAAAAATAACGGTTACTTTATCTTTTACTTTTACAAATAAGCAGTAAAGGTTAGAGGTAAAAGTAATAGTACAAGCATCAGCTAAAATGATGAAGAAACAAATTTAGCCGTAACTTTTACTATGTATGAATAAATTGTCTGTTAGTCTGCTGCGAGAGAATAATCCTACTAGACTTCAACCACTTCCTTCGTTTATTGAGACACAATCTAAAAACAAATATAGAGCAACGACAGTTGCTCAATAACCTACACATTAAGACGTTTTGGAGCTTTTACTCAATTGATAGATCCATACTGAACGCATACATAGGTTAAAATAAAGCATACAAGTGTGATTGAATGTCTTTTTTTTTCTTAATTCACATGTCATATATTATGTAAGCGACTATCAAGTACTTACAAGACTTTTTACCTTGTGTCTTTGTCATGAGTCACAACTAATATACTTATAATAATATATATATATATGGTATTTAATCCACAGGCACCAACTCGTGAAGTCTTGAATCGAGTAAAGATATCAACAATACTGCACAATCTAATGCAACGTATAGGATGTGAAAAATATTACATACAAGGGGGTGACTTCGGGCAGGCCATCGGCTCAATCATGGCTACCGTCTTCCCGGACAATGTCCTCGGATTCCATACTAATATGCCCGTAGTTACTCATAATCCATTTAACGTATTTATTATAAATACTTTAGGTACGTATTACCTCTTAGTGTCAACTCAGAAGGAGCGGATAAATGGTCGAGCTTATTCTTGTTCAAAGAACAAGCAAGACGTATTACGCATGCTCGAGCGATCACCGATACTTGTACGGGTGCTTGTAGCCAGTACGCAATTCGGAAAATATACACGAACATTAGTAATTTTTTTTTAAATTTCGGAATCCGATATTATAGGGATAGGAATATAGAATAGGGATTTGTCAGTTACTGCCGGGTAGTTCCCATTATTTTGTTCCATGGAACATGACGTCATAGAACAAATTGACACATTTTTTTTCCATAGAACTACATACTAGTTTTTCACCCCAGTTTCATGGCATAAAACAAAATGGGAATCATATTTTCCAGAAGTCTTCCATGAGAAGCAAAATGACACTGATAATAACAATTATTCTGTCATACTATTAATAAAAAATCTGCCAGGGTAAAATAATCCTAAACAATCGAAATAAAGAATATTCGCGGCAAGAAACGGCGGGACGACTCAAGGTTATAATAGAGAATTCTCAGTCTCAGAGCATTTACCACCACCATTTCACAAAAACCATCACCAATATATGAACCTGAAGCATTTTGGATAGGAATTCGGTAGTTACTGCCTATTAGGCTCGAGTAGTCGTAACGCGGACATAGTAGCGTACGATTTTCAGCTCTCTTTTAATGGATTATGGTTTATATTTTTACTTATTTTGATTAAAAAACCCTTATAGATCTATACGATGGAGGATAGAAGTAAGGAGTACGCACGGTCTCTGTATAGGAAGTGTCCGTCAAAAGCGTGTACATTGTTAGGAGCTGAGGTTCGGGATTAGAAAATTATACCAATTTATTTTAATAAATCACAAAATACACAGGGAAACTAACAACAACACAATAACAATTAATTATCACTGTTACACTTCTAAATTCACTTATCGCACTTACTTTACTGGCTTGTTACTCACTTGAAAACTAAAACTAACTCCGTAATGCAACGTCTTATATAGCCGAAATGTTATTTCCAGAAAAGCCGAAACGTTATTTCCAGAAAAATCGCGACATGTCTCTTGACAATACAGTGTAGTACCCTCTAATACATCGTGGCACATTCCATTAATGGATTAGTAGTTTTGTGCTCTATAAACAGATGGCGTACATCTTACCCTCTAAGACTTCCCACAGCCGCCAATAGATGGCGCTGGTTATTCGTGACAATATCAGACTCTTAGATGGATGTGATAACACCGCACACCACAGAAACTTTCGCTTTATAATCGCATTTTTCAAAATAAACATTAATTGGAAAAACAACGATAACATAAATTAATTAGAAGACATCTGACTATTTTTTTCCATTAATCAAATTTTCATCACCTAAATACTTTAGTGGCCAAAAAAATATAATATTTTAACTCGGCGACTTCCTCAGTTTACAACTGCTAAATTCATATCATAACCCATTGGCTATACTGCGCCATTCTGGCTGGTTCTTGAACTATTATTTACTGCTTTTAGCTGGACACTTTTTCAGTTTGCCTCCGACACAGGATGGTGCTCCTTACCTCCACTTCTACCCTTTTCGACATCATTTCAAAACTGATGACTTAAATCTACCTACCCAGCTACCTAACCTAACTAACCAGCATGTATAAGAAAAGAGCAGCATTTTTGACTGGCCTGTTGGTCTAGTGGTTAGTGATCCTGATTGCTAAGCCAGAAGTCGGGTTCGATTCCCACCCAGGACAAATAACTGTGAGATGAGCATGATCATTTGTTCTGTGTCTGGGTGTAATTTATCTATAATATGTATGTATTTAGAAATATATAAGTATGTTTATCAGTAGTCTGGTTGTTACCATAGTACAGGCTCTGCCTAGTTTGGGATCGATAGATATAGATAGACGGTCGTGTGTGAGATGTGTAAAGTTATTATGTTATTATTATTATTTATATTTTTACAAATTTTGCAGATATATATTTCCAGTCTCTGCTACTAGACCCTGAGGACGAAGGCCGCACGTATTATTTGAAGGAGAATTCGCATTTGTTGCTTGAAAATAAAGGCTATTTGGAAACACTAATTACACAGCCCGACACACTTGGCGAGTATTACACACCTTAACAATGTGTGCGTTACGATTGCTCCGCCAAGTTATCCAAACAAAAAAAATCCTCGCCATAAAAATTGTCGGAATTTGTCAAAATCGAAGGAAACAAACCAAAAATTTGTCAAAGTAGAAATAAAGAAGTTAGGGTTTTAAGTTGGCCGCGCGAACGTAACGTGGAGGATTGCGCGGCCATAGAGATCTTAGCAACTACTTGGGTTAGAGATCTAATTCTTTTTGTCAATTAAAGACTGAATTTGTCAAAAATTGTCGAAAAAAGAATTATAAGCCCTATTTCAATATTTTACGAAATATTCATCTTGGAAGTTATGGCCGCGCAATCGTTCACTTGCTGTTTCTTTATTGATGATTATTTCATTAAAACTTAAGACTTCATACAGTAAAACTGGTCTGGTCAAAATTTGTCAAAACTAACGAAAGCAATAAATACTATTAAAATTTAGTTAAATAAACAAAATCAGTCCAAAACAAAAAGAACGTGGCCGCGCGGTCGAAACGTACCTTTGTAGGCTGATATCTCATTATGTATAATTGCTAGGATTTCGGTGTAAACATACATTTATTTGCCATAGTAACCTCATTAGAATGACCTATCGTTTTAACCTCAGAACAGTCTTCAACGCGTGTATTCTCAAAAATTATATTATCTCATACAATGCTCGAGTAGGGTAACCATAACTTCGATTTGTTTTGGAAATATAGATAATGAGATATCAGCCAACAAAATTAAGTTTCGACGGTCATTCACCGTACCGCACAAAAAGAATACCTACCCTTGTAACGCTTACATTGCGTAGCTCCAAAAGAAATTAATGACTATAAATCGTTAATCTCGCTTACACGCTGTATATTATTATCGTGTGGAAACCCTCACGGGTCGGGTTAATCAGCAGGCGGTCACATTGTGGAGAACGGGGTTACCACCCTCCGGTTTAGAGAGGCGCTCGTGGAACACTACGAACTACAGTCAGACCTGCTTCTGCTAGGTTAACAGGAAGCCAGCAGGCCAGCGCGCTCTTAGGAGTCGGAGATCGCTCTGTGATCTGCGGCGCATGATCTGTCTTCTGTGGGACGGGAGAGTACTCGTCCTCTCCCTTGCCCTTTCCGCCTCTTCAGCCAACATCACCTTCGAAGTATAATATACTTAGTATACTATACTTACTAATCAAACTAAGGTCGATTTTAGGTATTGCTCTCGCCGAATCCCCAGCTGGATTAGCAGCTTATATACTAGAGAAATTCGCATATTTCAACTACACAGAGAATGCTGCCGATGGTGGTCTCCTGAAAAAGTTCTCATTTACTCAACTTTTGGACAATGTCATGATATACTGGATGACCAATTCCTTCACAACAAGTATGAGGATATTTAATGAATATATCTACGAGAGGGATGCATTTGATCGGTGAGTGTAATTTATTATATAACAAGCTGCGCCCCGCAGTTTCACCCGCGAGGCCCGATGCCGTGGGAATATCGGGATAGAAAGTAATTCATGTCATCATGTGCCTATGTGTTAATCCATGTGTCCGCCAACTGTGAAACGACTGACACTCATGTCAAAAGGCTAAGGTTACATCAGAAAAGTTCCGCGCAACTTTCTTAATTTTTTTTTTCATAAGAACTTTCTCCTGACAATACACAAAAAAAAGAATTAGCGAAAACGGTCCAGCCGTTCACGCGTCATGCTACTTCGCTACTTCAAATTAATTTATACTCAAATATTTTATTTAAAATTGGAATACAACATGAAATACACATTTTAAATACTAAATTAAATAAAAAAATATAATTATCTAAATCTAAGTAAATTTAACAAATGAAAGAAAGAAAATATTTTTTACAAGTGCTGATATGAATATCTTAAACTCGCTGTTTCTTATAAAGATGTCATCACAGGTCTACTTGCTCGAATAAAAGTTTTCTGGTTATAACTAGTGTTCGTTCGCGGTAATGATAAGAGTTGATAACGCCGAACTCGTAGTTTAAACAAATAATGATCAATGGAATATTATTCAATTTCTTTTGAACTTGTTGTTTTATTAGTATTATAACTTAAGTTTAATTATTGTTGTTACACTGGTGTTAAGTTTATAAAAGTTAAACAAATAGTAAATACACGGTTTACAATATAAATCTCTTTTAGGATCGTAACAGAGGTACCAACATGGGGTATCAAATTCAAAAATGAGCTCTTCACTCCGGACCGCTTACTCAAAATGAAGTACAAGAACTATCTTCAAAGTACGGTTGTTGAGGATGTAGGCCACTTCCCGGCACTGGAACACCCCAAGTTACTGGTTGATGACATATATAATGCTGTCACTATCTTCCGCCAGTTCCATGGGAAACAGTAAGTAGGCGGTCTCTAGCATATTTTTTATAAGATGTGTAGTGCTTAGTCCACAAAGGTACTTAACTATTTCTCAATCATGCCAAAAACGTAACAGACACTAACAGAAGGTATTCATTTAAATCAGTTAAAGAAAATTTACCACTTGCCACATTGTTGTTAATCTCACACACCCAATCACAATAGAATATAATAGAATAATCTTTATTGTACACCAGTACATATTGCTTAAAGTTAGTTTACAATATGTACAAAGGGCGGCCTTATCGCTAAAAGCAATTTCTTCCAGACAACCAAAAAAATTTAAAGGGTAGTTATGGTGTGGGAATCAAAACGTGTAAGGCTTAAAACTAGTAAATGAAAACACACACATCTATAAAAATCTATCACAAATACCTTAATAGAGGCAACCAGTAGCTTATTGCACTGTTCTGCAACTTACCTGAGGTAACATTTGTCTAATTTTAGACAATAATTTCTATTGTTTAGTGGACAGATATACGGGGTAACTAGCGACATTGTCGAACAAATAAGAGAAAGTTACACTAGAACATGTAGGGGCAACAAGAACAGGTAGCCTATCCTTTTATTCGAATACATTGCCCCTTCCAAGTTTTTTTATGAGTCCTGTCTGACCAGCGAAAGCTACTCTCCTGCTGAGAAGTACCTCCAACAAATCAGTCAGTCATTTGCACAGTGTTGTATTATATACGAAGGAGACACAGATAACTGCTTAGCATTAAATGGGCCATGTTCTTATTTGTCACTTTAGTAGAAAAAGAAATCAAGCTTATCTTAAATTATGATTCTATTTTTCCTTTACAAGTAAAAAGGAAGCAACTTTTACGGTAAGCTACAAGGGTTTCTGCACACACTTTACTATTAAGCAAAGTGTGTGCTCGCCAATACATTTGTATTGGCGAATTCCTGCGATTAAAATGTTCGCTTTACTGACTGAACCGTATTTTGGCAACTATCTGTTTTCGATTACTATCAAAATCACGCGATTTAGTGACTCATGGATACCATCTGTCAAGCGTGCAAGGCAATAGGTTCTTCAATACATCGACGCCTCATGCTAAGACTCTTAAGACTTCAATAGATTATCTTATCTATCTTTAGAATTAGAAATGTCTAATATTTGCACTGTTTAAATTTTACCGATATTTTTCCAGAAAACTACCAGAAAGCAATCACCAACCAGAAGCAAAGAAAACAGTCTACGATTTTACAGTGAGGGATATAAAGGGGAACGAAGTAAGCTTAGAAAAATATAGGGGCAAAGTACTTATCATTGTGAACGTAGCCTCCCAATGTGGATACACCGACACACACTACACGCAACTTAATGAGTTACATGAAAAATACGCAGAAAAAGGTCTCCGTATATTGGCATTCCCGTGTAACCAGTTTGGAGGCCAGGAACCTGGAACCCTCAATGAGATACTCCAATTTACACAAAACAGGAATGTCAAATTCGATGTATTCGAGAAAATTGAAGTAAATGGGGAGAATACTCATCCTCTGTGGGAGTTTCTGAAAAAATCTCAAGGCGGTACTTTGGGAGACTACATCAAGTGGAACTTTTCTAAGTTTATTGTACATTCAGACGGGGTTCCGGTTGAGAGGTTCGGTCCAAACGTAAGTCCAGTTGACTTAGAGCCATATTTAGCCAAATATCTGCAATTTTGAGCATTGACATACATATTTATTGTCAGGCTGATACCAAAGGAACTTACGAGTTTTTAAATGTGGACTAACACAGATACACCCGTTATTTCAATATATTAATCAGTGTAATTTCACCTTAGGTACTTATTTCAATATATAAATCAGTATAGATTTCACTGTAGGTACTTTTCAATATACAAATCAGTGTAGATTTCACCATAGGTACTTATTCCAATACAAGTAGAATGCCACATTAAAGTCATAGATGGATTTCCAAGTAAATTTACTAATCTTAGAGTCAATGTCCCAAGCTCGAGATCAGTTTTTATTTCCTCGTTGAGCTAAAGCTGATCAGAGTTTGATACTGGGTTACTCAATAAAGCTTTTTAAATAAAGTATTATATGTATAAATTATATGTATTAATATATCAATGTGTGTAAAAGTAAGTAAGTGCACGCACCGATTTTGAGAGATGACAATAGACCAAACCCGGAAACGCAGTTACAAGTTCAAAGAATATGGCCAAAGATAAAGTAGGCCTAAGGAATTAGACAAAATATAATAATGAAGTCTATTGAGAATAACTAACTATATAAATAATATTAGTGTTGTCTGCGTTGAGAGTAAAAACTCTCAATACAGATAACATTAATATAAGTACAACATAACGTGGTGAATTAAGATTTTATTGAGACCGAGCTCTCGCGTAAGTAAGGTTCTAACCCTTACTTATCGTAATGCTCATGTATTAAATGTTTTTATCGTAGTTTTTTCGACTATAAATACCTTACCTACAGATAGCTTAGTTGTTTAAGGACGTATATGAATAAATTCAAAATCGTTATTTCTAAAATAAACCTAAATAGCCACCCGGCCCGGCTTCGCACGGGTAGCGAGACATCTTCAACAATCATCAACATATTTCAATCAATTTACACACACAAATTTTACACCTAATCTTCCTGATGAATCACTGTCTATTAGTGAAAACCGCATAAAAATCCGTTCAGTAGTTTTTCAGTTTATCGCGAACAGACAGACGCGGCGGGAGACTTTATTTCATAATATGTAGTGATAAGTGACACAAATGTGCATCGGACCTTAAAACTAAGGGTGTCTCTGCAAAAATTGCTAGGTATGTTTATTTTAGGCTAACATTTAAATATTATATCAAAGAGCAAATAAACATGAATACAAAATTAGCATGCATGTAAGTAAAAGGTTGCGTTCAAAAACACCACAAAATATATAAAAATAATCTCTCTTATCTACCTACATGTTTAAAAAATACTACAAACTGTACTTACTTTTACAACTGTTTAGATATTCTATTTTCGTCCGTCTACCTATGTATGTCTATTTTGTAATAATATATTCACATGAATTTATTTATTTCAAATTGATATTATATCTTTTTAAGTAAAAATATTGTGATATGTATTTTAGTAGGTAACTAATACAGGTACATGCTTTTTCAAATTTAAAATAGAATACTATCATTTTAATACTTGTTAGTGTATTAAATACTCCCGCAGTACTGATGTATTTTTATTTTTAATGGTATACGTTCTAATACTATTAATAATAGTTGTAATCAATCATCGAATTGCCGTTCATGCATATAAATTATACAGAATAACGTTAAAGATATATTTATGAGAACGATATAATTCCAAAAAAATATTATTCATACTAAACTAGCAACCAGCCCTGGCTTCGGACGGGTACAATAGTACACCTATGTTATATGTTGCCACCACTTGCATAATGTGACTTGTGAGAAATTACTGCGGGTGAATAAGGTCACCAGGGGTGGTGTTAGAATTCGTAACCGCTTACCTGATGGTAACTAAGAACGTCAGAACAGGGGGTTGACAAAGCTGCCGACGTGCAGGTGACACCGCCGATGTTAGCCGAAGTGTATTTTAAGTCACCTACAGCCTATAATTCCTTACCATAAGGTTGCGCAACAAAAGCCGAGTCGTAATAGCAGTAGGCACTCTAAACTGCATGCTTACCATAAAAAAGGAAGAGTCTTCTGCTTCACTAAACAGTATAAGTAATAGCTAACTACAATAAAACAGCTATGAAAACTCAAGGCGATGTAATAGCAACTCCACAATAACATGTATATCTCACACAGTTTGCCTACTGAGCCTTAGTTTGGACAAGTCGTGTATAGTGTTCCGAGAGCTCGTTTCACTCCACTGCAATTCAGGAATCGCCGCTATCAACTGTGGTCACATGGAATATTTAAAGAATCAATATTTTTTAATATAGTGATGCTTGTATATCCCCGAAGGGTTAAGCCGAGGTGTATTACACACCTAAATTTCACCACGTAAAGCAAGGGGGCAAACCTAAGATGGACACGTGTCAAGGCTCCGTAATTCTACTAACAATCTCTTAGCAGAAAAACAGAATAAAAGTTGGCATATTTCAGAAATAAAACTGGGGACCTCGATATTTTTTATCGGGATACTTAAATTCGATTCTTAAAAAATACAAACTTACCGAGAAAATAGAGAAAATCACCGTGAAAGTACAATTTTTAACCTACATTTGCTCCCTGCAAATGTAGGGTTAATAATTCTATAACCTACCTCGCAGCATCTCGTAGACGAAGGTACAGCATGCACTGTTAAGCCTACCACTATATAATTAAATTCATAATTAACTACTTCCAACTATATATATAGTATATACACACTAATTCTACGGAGTAAATTTGTGTAACTGCTTCAATCTACGCTAAGAATTACTTATACAGGAGGGTTTTTTAAAGAACGTCGCACACGATCCTTTCAGTATCAGCTATTTAGGCGCTTTTCCGAATACTCTCATTGGCCAATACAGCGCCACGGCATTCAGTGGCCACACGATACAGCGCAACTGCAATCAGTGGCCATACGATACAGCGCCACAGCATTTAATGGACACACGATACAGCGCCACTGCATTCAGTCGCCACACGATACAGCGCCACTGCATTCAGTCGCCACACGATACAGCGCCACAGCATTCAGTCGCTACACGCTACAGCGCAACTGCAATCAGTGGTCACACGATACTGCGCAACTGCAACTAGTGGCCACACGAAAAACAGCGCCACACCATTCAGTGGCCATACGATACAGCGCCAACGCATTCAGTGGCCACACGATACAGCGCAACAGCATTCAATGCCCACACGATAGGTACAGCGCAACAGCATCTGTGGCCACACTATACAGCCACTGACCGGTAAACTCTGCTCATTATGTCTAAAGCATCTAATAGCCATTAAACACCATGTAGTCGCTAAATTACACAAAGAAGAATAGTAAAAAACTATTCTTCTTTGCTACATCAATTATCTGATGCTTTTACATAAAACGTCGACGAAAATTCTCGAGGTGTGTTCTAACTTCATGACAACACGCCGGTCCCCACATCGGGTATTTCCAAGGCCACCATTAAAGGATGCGGTTACACTGATGAGATGAGTCAGCAGTTTTGAGGGCAAAAATTCAGACTACTTTTTAAAGGGAATAAAAATTAGTAAAGAACTGTGAAAAGTGTATTATTTGTTTTGGAAATATTCCAATCTCTACCGTCCAATCAATTTCTAAACGTGTCTCTCGAAACACTTGACATTGGCAGAATCTCTGCGTTGCCTCTACACGCGAGATAGAGTTCATATATAACAAAAAAAAAAGTATTGAAATAAATGGAATTAGATTATTGAAAAATAATAAAAGTGGTTTGAGATTTGTCCTTTATTTTATAGTAAAGGCCAGAAACATTTGTACCTTAATAAATAACTTATAAGGGGTGTTTAAGAAACTTTTGAAAGAAAGAAGAAACATTTTGGGACTAAAAGTGAAACTCTAGGTATGGTGATTAATTATTTAGATTGGATTCAGTTGATACACAACTGAGGGAAATAAACACAGAAAACATTTTTGTATAAAATATTTTTTTTATTGAACAAGTGAATACTTACTGAAGTTTCAGTATATCGCCCACACCACATTGCGAAAATATCATTTGAAATAAATTATACGTACACTACATAATGTTCTCAGATAAGATTTACAGTTTTAGATCATTACAAAATGTTACCACTATATAACAACTAAGTCATATAATCTATTTTCTCATTTTTTTTACCGAAACATAATTGCCTTTTTAGATATAGCAAACTGGAGATTTATGAAACATTATCGTCAATTATAAAGCCAAAATTTGAACGTTGGTTACTCCATAGAGATAGAATTTGTTAGTACTTACTTTTTTACATATAGGATATTTTTTTAGATAATATTACCATTACAAAATTTACTAGTGCTTTTAAATATACCATATTAAACCTAAAGCAAATACTCTACAATATATCAATGATTTACTGAATACAATTTACTTCAAATATTACTTACTATTTACCACTAATTTAAGCAAAATCTAAATCTTGGAATTACATTATTTTTATAATACTAGACTGTTTAGAATGTAAAAGGGTTCGTGAGGAGGGTATTTGTTTTATAAAAGAATATAAATCCAACGATTCAGAAGGTGCTAACTGTACTACGATTTAAGGTATGTCTTTAATAACCTCAGCCAGCTGTTCCCGCGTGAACATGTGGAACAATGAACCTGGAGTCATGGTGACCACCTCCACATTGTTTTCTGACAGTTTTTCCTCCATCACTTGTTTGAGGATCGTGAGAGCGGATTTAATAGCTTCTTTCAGGGTCATAGACTTGTGGTATGCTTCCTGCGGAGAACAACATTTGTAATCGTTTTTTAGATTCTAAACTACTTATATACCTGGTTTATATCATGTGTCAGCACATTCCCATACACTTACATAGTCTCTAAAATCTTATTAATATGGTTAGCGCTTGCTTGATACCCAAAGTATTGGATTCATACATTGATTATGGCAACATTTATATTACATAGGCATTAAGGTGTTTGCGGCTTTAAGGCAGCTAGTAAATTCAAATCTCCCCAGATCAAAATATTACATTAATAGTAAGTGCAAAAGCGAGATTTTCGTGTTCGATATGATCACAAGTAAATCTTAATTTTAAAAGTTATGGGCCAGTTATCGTCATATTTATAAGCTACAAGCTGTTGCCCGCGACTTCATTCGCGTGGAAATATCCCACGGGGAAAAGTATATACTATAATCTATCTTTAAGCACAATTTCATCCAGATTTGTTCAGCCGTTCTGGCGTGCTTGAGCAACAAACATCCATCCATCCATCCAAACTTTCGCATTTATAATAGTAGTGAGATGTAATCAGACCTTTATTCATATTAAAGTAATATGCTGACAAAATACTGGCTATTACCATAGTAATATTGGGATTAAACAAATATAATTGTAATAATTGGTGTGACCAATAACTTTGGAATGTGCTAACCCTGTACAGGCATACTCTGTTGAGAAATAAGGGTCAATTCAATCTCACCTTTAAACTCTGCTGGGCTCCTTCACTGCCTGAACCAATAGCCTTAGCTTCATATTGTACAAAGGTTCCAGAAGGATCCATGTGAAACAGTTGAGGGCCTTTTTCATCAATGCCTGGAAATGTAATACACAAAAACTATATTTAACATAATTATCACAATCAAATTTTAACTACAAAAGAGGTAAAAAATCGGACAGTTCATAGACCTGTAATTTTACTCAATATTAGATGTTATTCAATAAACTGTCTTTTTACTGGGTATAAGCCTCTTCTCTTTATACCCTCATAAATCGCAGAATGGGCCTAGTGTGTTGTGTGAAGAACTTACAGGTTTCCTCATGATAAAGCTTTGTTAAAGCAAATAAATAAGAAGCCAATGGTAAAACAAGTATTGTTACTGTTTTTAATCTTTGATTTCATTTACACATTTTTTCCTCTTTCACACAAAGTATTTTTGATGGAGTCTCTATCATATCACTTCTACATAGAGTAGACTAGTAGGACCAGGCTCCAACTTAAACAGAAATCTGATGCACCTTATCCTACCCCCTTAAAAACTAACTACTGACCTGCAAACATAACAGCAACTCCAAACGGCCTAGACATGGCTGTACCACTATCATCATCACTATCACCAAACTGTATTGCAAGGTTTGATACAGCCTGGGCACAAGATTCCACACTCATACGCTCATTGTACACAAACCAATGGTTTTGGCTTTCCACACGAGCACGCTCAACTAGAGTCCTAAGTGAATAAAAAGACTATTTTTCTTAAAATATTTTAAATTACATGGAAGGTGACCAATAAGAGCAGCTTCTAATATAATTTTAAGTGTATCAGAATAACGTTTTATAATAAATCAAACACAGTGTTCCTAGATAGAGCACAAAAAAAGTCTATACCATTTTTTACATAGTGATTTCATCAATTACAAGCAGTTTATTCATTGTAAAAAATATAAGACAAGGAATGAACCTAAGTTACGTAATAGATCAATAAAAATCTGTTTACATTAAACTTAAAGCATACTTTTGTTTTTATTTCACCTAAAACCTTCTAAATTAAAAATCCTTATTTTAAAAAGCCTATGTATATGAACAATCAATATTTCGATGTTTAATGGTCTATTTGTCGTAAGTGCCAGTTTTTGAGAAATCAACTTAATTATATGTATTTTTTTTCTGCGTCGTCGTCGATTGGTCTTACTATCGTGGCACTACGATGAATTTAGTTGTCGCTTAGGCAGTCAAAAATAAGGGTTCTTAGCCTTATTTCTACACACTAGTTATAAACAACAAATATTTTCAATTTTGGTGGATAGAGTAGAGGAAAAAATAATGTTTCGAAACTGCCATTATGGTATTACAGCTGCCCCCACACCCCAATTCTTTAGCAGGCTTACGTAGTACAAAAATAACTTTTCAAAAAAAACTATCCATTTAAAAGTAAGTTAAGGGATAATTTATATATAATGCTGGTACTATCTGCAGTATATTACAAATATTTTCTCTGCCATGAATTGCCGATCCTACCTACCTAATTAATGGTAAATTAATCATTAAAAATTAATAATTCTGTTTAATTTTTGTGCCTAAAATAGATTCTTTATTCAATATAAATTGTATAATTTAGATTGTACAAACAATATTTTTAATTCGATTTTATCATCACTACATTTCTAGTAACTTTAAATAGGTACCAAACATGACAAAACTCATGATATGTGAAAAATGGTATAGTTACCATTGTTGTATTAATTGTTGAAGCAGTTGCTTTTAAAAAAAATAATAACATTTATCTCAATATACATAACATTGCATTAGTTGTGACAATTTTGATAATTAAAGCACAATATTACATGACCTATCCTTACCTAGAGTCGGCCATCAGCCCTGACACAGCACAAGCAATATGTCTATCAACCTCAACGATCTTTTCAATAGTAGTAGATTCCATCAAAGGAGAAGTGATTCTCTTCTCCACAGCCAAAACGACTCCTTCAGAGGTACAAATACCAATTGCAGTAGAACCAAGCTTAATAGCTTCAATCGCATATTCCACTTGAAACAACCTTCCCTCCGGACTGAAGGTGTTGACACCACGGTCATACTCAGAACGTGTAAGAAACATCTGAAAATAAAATAAAATCACTCACCGGTCTAGGTTAGAAGAGATGACAAAGCGTTTTAGAATAGTTTACGTCTAGAGTACCAGTTAATATAAATTTATATCATTTTAAATGTACCTTAGATAGTTTTTGTAATAAACTTGAAAGGTTTACTTATATTTATGGTAGATAAATTCTAAAATAAGTAGATACGATCAGTCTAGCCGTCAATTACACCAAACAAAACCTGCGCTAAATGAACGGCAATGTCAAACAATCGAAAATGGAACGTCAGCTTTCGGCATAGTGTTGCATTTTAAGAAAATGTCTACTTCATCAATTTTATTGTTTGGTTGATTCATTTTTAGGACTTCGGCGAGAACATGCCTGTTTCAGTAAAATATGATTGCAAAGATAAAGAAGGTCATTTATGTGTTTAACATGCGTTTACCCACAAAATAAGCAAGTATATAATATGCAAATAATAATGTCGAAGTTCTAATATACTAAAGTATAAAGTAAAATATATTAAAGAATTAGAAAATTACGGTAAAGAAACAAAGTATTTACTGCTAATGAAGAAATGAACACTAAAGACATAAGAAACCACCAGCATGAAACGAAGATCATCCGAATTGTTAAAATATATTAAGTTATTACAAAAAGTGTTATTCTAGGCTGGGATGGACGTAGCAGACTGTGAAATTGTGGCGACTTCCACATACAGCAAAAATATACTCCAAAATCATCTAGCGAAGACTTATCCTGCATCGCGCAATGAAATACTCGCACCGATTAGTATATACTATGTATATATAACTTTCCAACATATTCCAACTATTGGGTCACAGGCTCACAGCCCGCCAGGCATGATCGGTCTGGTCGGAGGCCACAAAGGGAGGATCCCTTTGTGGCCCCGACGTAATTGGAAGCAGCTTTCAAGAAGCAGATCAGCAGCATCATCATCACCACGGTCGTATGCACTCCTACAGCAATGAGCGGTAATCAAGTCTCAGCCAGCCAGCATCCTCGGCCTCAACAGGGATACCACACGACTGAAGCGACCGCTCCAGCCTGATGACCCCTACGGCATCATCAGCGTCTAAACACAGCACACTGCACCTACGATCCTTGAAAGAAGAGCATCTCTCTCCCGTCTAGGGTCCCTGGGACCGGCGGACTTCAACCCCGGCTCACTGGGTGGGACTAGCAGAATACGGTTCCGACGTACTGGAACCAGCGGAATCTAGTCCAACCGAAGGGCTGCGGCCCTAGCCTAGCCGAAAAAAAGATTTATTTTTTCGTGATTTTAGTACCAAAATCTTAGTTTGAAACTGAAAAATTAAACCTGTCAATTAACCGATAAAGCTAATATTTCGTGTGAGAGAGGGCTGACATGAATGCAACTTTGAGTACTTAATACCAAGGATCTTGATGGAATGGTTTGACTGGCCTGTTGGTCTAGTGGTTAATGACCCTGACTGCTAAGCCAGAGGTCGTGGGTTCGATTCCCACCGAGGACAAATAATTATGTGATGAGCACGATAACTTGTTCTGTGTCTGGGTGTAATTTATCTATAAAATGTATGTATTTAGAAATACCTTTATAAGTATGTTTATCAGCAGTCTGGTTACCATAGTACAGGCTCTGCCTAGTTTGGGATCAGACGGCCGTGTGTGAGATGTGTGGAGTTATTATTATTATTATTATTCTCTTTATTCATTAAATATACATATAAATTACATTTTTAAACACATTCACTATAAAAAAAAAAACAAATATATTTAAAAATATAAAAAATAGTGCCCCACCAGTATCGGGTACAGGGACCAAGCTACAGGTGGTTAGGGTTCGTGAGCCTCTGAAGGTGTTGGTCGAGGCTCATCAATCAGCCCATGGGCTGATATGACTATCGGTACAATGATTGCCGAATCCACATCCCACGTGTCGACCACATCGTGGGCCAAATCCAAATACTTCATTTGTTTTTCTTTTTGATATTAACAATCATTGCTCGGCGCTCTAATCGGTCTATTACCACGATATCAGACTTATAGGCAACAATACTCCTGTCAGTGATAATAGACCGATCCCAGTACAATGTTACACGACCGTTTTCAGGAACTGGGTCGTGCACATATCTGTAGTATGGTAATTCCATAGTCACAAGGTTATATTTAAGAGCAAGCTGCTGATGGACTATCCTGGAAACTTGGTTATGTCTATGCAAGTACTCGCCGTTGGCAAGACGAGAATAACCGGAAATTATATGCCTGAGGCTTTCTTCGGAACGATGACATGCCCGACAAATGTCAATCGTGCCGTCCTTCAGGATATGTTTCCGATAGTTGTTCGCTATTGCTCTGAGGTTGTTCGTCATAACAATTTCATCAGTAATTGCACAGATAAAACCTTCAGTTTCTCCAAAGAGGTCACCGAAACGTAGCCAGGACACAGACGATAATAGATCTACTTCGGGCCCATTTAAAGCCCGATAACGAACGTCCATGTAGCTGTTTGCTCTTCCATATCTCCCTTGCAATCTGTAATATTGAGTACTGCAGGTTTGCGCCAGTTCTCTCTACCTATTATTATTATTATGTCCAGATTTCTGTCTGCATAAAAAAAATAACAAAACAAAATCATTGAAATTAATAGGTATGAAAATTGACAATGGCTGTGTTGTTTAGAAATGTGCACATACATTATGAAAAGCACATACATTATTTTACGAAGAAAATATATATTTCAAGGTAAATCAACTATTCGTCGGCTGCAAATAACACTCTAAAATATTCCAATTTTTTTCATTGTTTTTAAAGCATTTTCAGAATTATTTTTTAAATCCATTTTTTTTTTCAAGGATAATCAACTATTCGTTGGCTACATATAACGCTCCTAAAATTTGACCACACCTTTCTGTAACACTCTATTAGAATAGACAGCTTCATTATTATATCATTTATTTATCTTAACAAAATCAAAATTATAATAAAATGTTTACCGAAAGGCCGTTCTAATTTCTTATTAAAAACGGAAAGAATATTGTAGCATACAAAATAGTTATCCGCAATTTTGGATAAATACTTGAGTATAAATGGATAAATATTGAGTATTTATCCATTTTGATTATTTATCCGGTTGAAAACCCATCACTAATTATATCTATTATTTAAAAAAACTAATAATTGCAATAAAAACAGAAGTAATTTTTTAACACTAGGTACTTGATGATTTCAATTTTAAATAAATCATTCGTAAGTCATTAACAGGTAGTGACATCAACAAAGAAATAGAATTAAAGGATTTTTGCAACGTTGTTGTCTTAAATAGGTAATGTGAAAGTAAGTTTTTGTAAGCTGATCTTTTGCTGTTTTGAAGTGTTCTGATGTGTAATAAAATATTTCGATTCATTTGTCGTTTTTGTTTCACTTGCAAACGAAACTCATCTGTTATCTCGTCACTGTCTAAGACAGTGGCGAGATAACAGATGAGTTACGTTGTATGTACTATGATTTAGTACATACTTTTGTGGAAAGTAGTCGATACTATATCGATGTTTTCAAATGATGTATCGATGGACATCGATGCTGGGATCCGATGTTTTATATCGAATATAGATATCGATATATTTTTGTTGTGGACACCCCTAGACTACATCGAGTGACATAGACCGAGGAACATCGTGATTTGAATATTTTGCGGGGCTGTCTTAAGTTGGCGGGGAGAAGTAGTTTTTTTACATATTTTTTTTTGCTCTTTCAACTGTTCGTAACTGTTCGATTAAAATTTTTATTTGTTCGACCTTAGTTTTTTTATTAAAAATTAAATAAAAAATTACCCTCAAGTTGGCGGGGAGACAAAGGGGCGAACAATGACGAACAGTGTAAATAGCAAAAAAAAAATTGAAAATGACTTTTCCCCGCCAACCTGAGGGTATTTTTTTATTTTATTTAAAAAAAAATAGGATCAAAGAAATAAAAATTTAGATCAAACAATGACGAACAGTTAACGAACCGTTAACATAGCAAAAAAAAGGTTAAAAAACGACTTCTCCCCGCCAACTTCAGAAAACAAATTTTTTATTTTATTGAAAAAAAAAAACTAAGATCGAACAAATAAAAATTTTGATCGAACAGATAAGAACAGTTAACGAACAGTTGAAAAAGCAAAAAAAAAATGTTAAAAAACGACTTCTCCCCGCCAACTTAGGACAGCCATTTTGCGGTACCTACTCTCCCAATTCGACAAAATCTGACAGCTGACAGTTGCTTGTTGTGTTTGTGTGTTACTGAGCTATAATAAAGTGTATACAAACACATTCAATAATCAAAAGTTTTCATATAGTGGGTAATGGGTTCGTAACAGTACATAAAACTATTTGTATAAGAATGTAAATAATATTATTTTGTGCCATATGAGGTCGTATAAGTACTTTGTAGCTTTATAACAAATATTCCACAGCCGAGAATCATCTGATGTCCGCGTAAGTAGATTTAAAAAAAATGTTTTAAACTAGCCGGCACGGATCATAATTACATAGTTTTGTTTTTCTTCTTTATTACTCTATGTTATTATTTTTCACTAAAGTTATTGCTTATTGGTCCATTATTGTGCCAATGAATTTATAGCGCAGTTTGTTTAAATTGGTAAACAAATAACAGTCCTATAAGTGCACTTAAACTTTATTACAAGGATGCATAAAACGGTCCAACGTATCTACAGAAATGGGGTTTGTATATTCTTAAAGGGCATGTTGAGTGTTTAATTTTTTACTATGGAGACCAAGGGCTACCTAACTGTAGAAGTGAGTTATGCATATATTTTAATATAAATTATTTTAATATTATTAACCGACGAAAAACAAAGAAGGTTCTCAATTCGACCGTATCTATATATTATATATATTATTTATTTATGTTCAGCCCTCCGTTATTTATGAAGGATTTTGATTATTATATAGTATAGCGTAGTTATTTTGAGTCAGCGCCAAATATTAAAATGATTAATTACCTACGTAGAGCCATGTCCATTTCTTTGTAGGTACTTATAAAATTTAGATAATTAATCAGTTTGTTGTTTGGCATTGACTCAAAATTAGTTTATATAAAATTTTATAGTTTATGTAAATAAGCTCAATAATTAAAACTTAAAAGGTTTATTTATGTTTTGCTTTTTAGATCTTTTTGTCGGTTAAATTTTTTGTTAATTTTTTTTATTTAAATGATTAATTTATTATTTAATTACAAGGTTTATAAATAATAGTAATTTAATAATAATAACTGAACTAAAAACAATCAATAACCTAGAAAATATTAATAAACAGTGTTGAAATATTTATGCAACTATGAAGGAATTAACATCTTATAAAAAACTTTTTAACAAAAATTAAACTGGTTCGGTGTTCGGCTGTATGTATTTTTTAGGGTTCCGTTTCTCAAAAGGAGAAAAAAAACGAACCCTTATAGGATCACTTTACTGTCCCTCTGTTTGTCTGGACCCTTTTTCTCAGGAAGGTCACGTTTCACGCACACGCCACAAGTTTCACGCACTAAATTGAAATTAATACCAATTACTTATGTCTGCGGTCCCTTGAAGCTGTATAAAAATCCAGTTTCTAAGTCAACGCAATCAAAAGATACGGTCATTTAAGCGTTAAATTTGACCAAGCTTGAACATTTTGCAGGTAAATCAAAACCTATAGGGTACTTCCGATTGACTTAGAATCATGAAATTTTTAAGAAGGAAGATCTGAAATCCCAAAATGGTTTATTTGTTGTTATATCATATAAAAACAATAGTTTTTGTGATAACAAACTCATATTTTGCAGTTGGAAAGTTGACTTTGTCATACATTGATGTAGAGGAGAGTATTTTTTTAAAACGGAAAGTTAAGTTTGTCTTTCGCAAAAGACGGGCAAAAATCATCGAGAATTGATTCCGGAGATGGACGTACCATCTACATACAAGTTTGTATGATTCCGAGGGTTCCGTAACCCTCGGTGCGCGAGTCAGACTCGCACTTCTCCGATTTTTTATGTATATTCACCGATACTTCCGTCAATTATAGACCGGTTTTGGATTTTTTTTTTTTCAAGATTATGCTCCCGGTGGTCCAATTATCACCAATTTTGTACGTTGATAATTTAATTAGTAAACTTAACTAGACAAACTCATAACCTTATCACTTTATTTAAACAAAGTATTGGATTCATTGTGTTAAGCTTAATGTAATCTAACTTAACGTTCTACCCAAGGCCACTATAGTACGGCACTTTGATTATTGCCGTATATTACAGTAGGTTAGTCAACTATCTGTATTTCCTTAGTGGTACAAGAGAAATCTAGAACGGCAATATCAACAAATATAATCTTAATATCGAATGATATCTAATGTTGATAATTATGAAAATTGTACAAACAACGTATCATTGGTGACTAAATATTATTTACATATTTTGAAATAATATCATTTATTCATCATTCATTAGTCATATCATTTGCTGGGTTATGTCGAAACAAAGGACTGAAATAGGCTCTATCATGAACAGCTACTTACCAATCAGTTAGTACATTTCCTATTATGATTCATATATTCTAGTCTTGCGCCTAACCGGACATCTGCAGGTTCGCACCGTACTATTACAATTCGTTCATCGTACTAGTACACTGTAGTAGTACTATTAGTATTATTTATTTTATTTAAAACTTCCTGCAGTTTACATTGCACGAGGCGGACTTAATGCCACATGGCATTATCTACCAGTCAACCTTTGAGTGGTTCAGTGAGGGACATGGCAGGTGTATAAGAATGAAATTTCATGAAGAAAGTTATAATTTACATAGAAATACAATTGATTATACATAATACATACATATATAAATACTTACAGATAAATATATATTCAAATAAATACTATATATAGATACAAAATATACCTATGGTTATGAGGTTATGAGGATATTTCTGCCAACTGCTTGCTGTAAAATTCACGGACCTTAGCTTTAAACGTGTCTCTGCTGGTGGACATCCTAATCTCAGGAGGGAGCGCATTCCATAGTAAAATAGAATAGATAGCAAATGACGAGTGAACAAGAGAAGAAGTGTGTATAGGGCATAGGAGTAAAAGATTATTTGTAGAGCGAAGATCTCTGTCATGGTTGGAACATAGAAGTTGTATCTGTGAGGTGAGATAAGTGGGAGCTGTAGGGTTATTAAGTAAAGAATAAAGAGTAGTCAAAGCACGTAGGCTACGACGCTGACGTATAGGTAACCATGACAGTTGGGAACGATAAGTAGACACATGGTCGTACTTACGAAGATTGAAAATGAACCGAATGCAATTATTGAGAAGTCGGTCAAGTTTATCGAGTAGATCTGCATTCAGGTCGAGATAGCATACATCACCGTAATCGAGGATAGGGAAGATCAAGGACTGTACAAGTTTTAACTTAGTGCTGGTCGGGAGAAGGTTTTTGAGTCGATAGATTGATCGCAATCCCGATGACTTTCTGACTGACGTTCGCAATCTGAGGTTGCCAGGTCAGAGTAGAGTCAATCCATAAGCCGAGGTCTTTGACAGAGTTGATTGATAAAATAGATCCATTGTAAACCACGGCCGGCAGTATTTAAGTGTCCATTCTGCTAACCATTCGTGGACTGCCCATTATAATTGCCTGGCATTTGGACGGATTAACACATACGCCAAAACGCTCAGACCAGTTTTTGATGGCCTCCAAATCACGGTTCACATTGTGGATTGCTTCTGGCAAATTATCCAGCCTGGCCTGAGAATATATTTGAAGGTCGTCCGCATACAAATGATACGCACACTGAAGTTCGAGAGTAATGAAATTGATGAACATCGAAAATAATAATGGAGACAGAATACCACCTTGTGGAACACCAGTATCAAGATCACACCAACTTGATGATGATTCATCGATGCGGACTGACTGTTGGCGTCCATGAAGATAAGATGAAAACCATTCCAGCGCGTCGGAGGAGACCATATAATGAGTAAGGATGGATACTAGGATGTTGTGGTTTAAGGTGTTGAATGCATTAGAGAAGTCGATTAGGACTAAAACGGTTAGTTTTGCATCCTCCACGCCATTCCTAACATCACTAGTCATTTTAAGCATAGCAGTAACTGTGCTATGCCCAGGTCTAAATCCCGATAGATATGGACTGAGGATATTATTGTGAAGGATAAACTTGGAGAGCTGTTTCTGAGCACAGGCCTCAAGTACTTTGGATAGGAAAGGGAGGATTGATATGGGTCGGAAATGATTAGGTATCTTCGGAAGAGGGCGAACGTAAGCCTTGCGCCATACGGATCTGAAGAGTCCGGAGTCAAGGGAAAAATTTACTATGTGGGTAATTGCGGGCAGAAGCTGGTCTAAAATGGTGACTATCATGAACCGATTTATATCGTCACAGCCCACAGCCTTTGATTTTATGGATAATATGGTCTTTTTGATTTCGTCCGAGGCGACTGGAGAAAAGAAAAAAGCTTCAACGTTACGTCAATGTTAAGCCGAGGAAGGCTGGTTACGTAACACATTGTTTGACTCTTAGTTTGTGACGGCACTAACGGAGCAACACTGAAATGTCGGTTCATGTCGTCCAATCCAATAGTCATAGATGTACTGGCAGGTTGATACCCAGAGTCCTTAGGAATTTCCAGATATCGGCGGGTGAGGAATTAGAAATATTCATGAGAATGTGGTGGCATTTAGCGTTGCGTATCATTTGATTGCATCGATTTCTTGCTGCTTTGTAGATTGTCCAATTGCCCTCACAACGATCCCTTTTAAATTTACGGAAAGTTCGGTCCCTACGGCGCATCGCCATTCGAATTTCTGTTGTAAGCCAAGGTGCCGGCGGGTGTTTTATTTTGACTTTTTTTGATGGGTGCATGTTTATCATATAAGTTGCGAACAATTTTTAGTACAGTTTATATTAGTACAGTTTTAGTAGAACATAATAACATGAATAGTACATGAAAAATTATATGGTGGTGATAATAAGATTAGTTATGATCAAATTCGCGTAAATGCTCGATATAGATTAATTACTACTTAGAAATTAGTTTACACCAGAGAGTTATAATTATACAAAATTACATTTCCTTTTAACATAATAAACAAATGAATAAACTAGGGAAAGAGAAAAAAACATAATATAGTGTAAATAAAGTTTTAACGAGAGTATTATATATATAGCTATTATATTATATTATATTTCTATTATATATATAGCAAAACGGTATTTCTAGAAACATCGCGACACCTCTTGTAAATTCTACAAAACAAATAGAAGCCTCTGAAACAAACTAGTATTTTCTATGAATGGGTTACTAACTACTTAGTTCCGTGTTGCCTCAACAGATGGCGTGTATCTTTATTTTGTAGCTCTATACGACTTCCCCAGTCGCCAATAGATGGCGGGTTATTCGTAACATTATTATGCAGTGGACGTGTTTTGTTATTGCGTGTTATATTATTTATTGTGTTTAATTGCGTTATTGCCAGATGTTAGTGATCTGTTAAATCCTTTAAAAATGAATTGCAAAAATGATTTTAGTTATTACTTATTTTGTCAATATAATTCAAACTTATGACTTTATTTATGTGGGAGAGCCATGCTTCGGCACGTATGGGCCGGTTCGACCGGAATGATACCACGGCCTCACAGAAAACCGGCAGTGAAGCAATGTTTACATTGCTTTTCGCCGAGTGATTGAGGTTATCGGAGGCCCTAACCATTACCCCCTTCCCCCCTCTATCCCCTCTTCCACCTTTCCCCTACTCCTACCTTAAAGGCCGGCAACGCACTTCGAGTTGCAGGTGCCCATGGGCTGCCCACGCATTCATTTGTTCTAGGCAAGCAAACTGACGGCTGCTTCTCTCACACAATATGTAATATAATAAGAAATATAGTGAAAATAATAATAAGAGCTACTGAAATGTAAAACATATTGAGAGCGGCACGGATTGCGGTTTTTATTTGAGTAGGTAGTTATTTGTTATTTACTTAATACTTTTGTCTAACATAATATGTTATACAAAAGCATTAAATTATCAGAGTATCTTTCTCCCGCCTACGCAACAGCCATTAGTATTTATGTATATTAGGATGGGCCAAAAAAACTTATTTTTTTTTCATTAGTTACCATGAAAATATTGTTGAAGATGACGAAAAAATGAGCCTGTGACAACGGCAGCTCTTAATATTAAGAGGTGGCGCTTCGTGATTTTTGATTTCCCATTTAAATAACATGGGGAATATTTTTTTGTTTGTTTGAAATTTTATCGCGTTCCAACGAATTGACAAGTTGTAAAAATCAATACATAATTATACTTGTAGGAAATTAAACGATCTACAAAAAAGTTCGGATATGATTTTTCGCTAAGTCAGCTCGTTTCAAGGTTAAAGTTCAGTAAACCCAGTTGGAAAAATTGACGTAACCTTAAGTATTATTTACATCTGAATAATGCCATGTTTTTATTATACTTCCAAATACGTGATTGCAAAATTTTAAACGTTTAACTAAGTTCGGCTACACACGCTACTCACTTTCGAAAAGCGTAAATAAGATATAATTATTTCTGGTCGCAGCTAACGCCAGGTATTATTATTTAAATTTTGTAGGCTATTATAAAGTAGGTATTTTCACTTTTGTAAGGGAGTGATGTATCTGTTACGAAGTAACTATTATCTTATCTGTGCCCATGCTCTATTGCCATATAGACGAATTAACCGTGATGCGACGACTGACTAACAAATCCCGGGCAGATTCATTGCCGCCGGCACAGTTTCTGGAAACCTCGTCCTTCCTTACCTATCAATAGATATATTCTTTGCAGACCCGTGACCGTTCTTTGCTTTTCGGGGTAACATTGCGAAACGGTGGCCTGGGTTAGACTAAATTTGCAGTGTGTGTCTGAAGTGTTCAAACAAATTTGAATTTGAAGATGCATTAAACTACTCGCCTCGATTAGGCGTTTTTTACAGTGGTTTTCTTCATAATGGCCTTATTCTTTTTGTCTGTTACCCTTCAGATTTACCGTAAAACCACTGCGCCCCAAAACTTAAAGGATAATGAATATATTAATAAATTAATAGGTACTAGTACTGGGTACTGTACTAAAAGTAATGTTTCCGAAAGGGAGCTGTTAATCGGACATTTCGCACTATTAGTACACTGTGTCTAACTTCAAGCCAGTACTAAAACTACCTATTGTTAATGTTTACTCTGTTAATCGGACATTTCGCACTATTAGTACACTGTGTCTAACTTCAAGAAAGTACTAAAACTACCTATTGTTAATGTTTACTCTTTCTTCACTATCTTCGTTCGTTGTGCGACTTACTAATATGACTTGATAAAATATCGATATATCGAAATATTATTATTAAAGAAATATAATTATTATTTAGAAATATCGACATTTATTAATAATATTTTCTTCGACGATATATCGATAGTTTAATATTATTAAGTATTGAGTTAGTTTTGAAGTGAGTGTCAAGTGAGTTTAGTTTCAAGTGAGTGTCAAGTGAATTAACAGTGACTTAAGTGTAAGTGAATTAAGAAGTTAGTGATAATAAATTATTGTAATTGTGTTGTTGCTAGTTTCCCTGTGTATTTTATGATCTATGAAAATAAAGTGTGTCTATTTCGGTAACAATCTGGTATAATTCTCTAATCCCGAACCCCCTGCTCGTAACAATAAGTTTGATTTGACATTTTGTTTTTATTTACGGAGAATACCGTTCTACCATGCGTGCGTGCTCTCAGCTTCGCCTCTACTGACATCTTTACCGTGGACGGTATGCTAAATTGGTACGTATATAAAACGCAACCTCGAGCGGGTGATGTAGCCCTGGCATGGGTTTGATGGCTGTTACACTGTATGGTTTTAATCAGTTTGACTGCGCGGATGGCGTAATGATTGAAGTGGTCGTCTCGCCAATCGCCGCGCCGAGTGTTGTGGGTTCAAATACCACACGGGACATAAAATTGTGAGATCCATAAATAGATGCCCTGAGTCGGGGTGTTCTTTGTGTCCGTTATTTAAATGTTTGTGAAGGCGGGAGTTGCCTTTAAAAAAAATCTATGTTAAATTATTTTTTTATACAACTTATGAAAAATTGTGCCGGAGCTTAAACACCCCACCTCCACAGTTTAAAAAAAAAAACGCTTTTATGTCAACTTAAGGACTGCGCGTTCCATTCGACTCTTTCAAAGGTTTATTCTAAAAATCTTCACAATAAAAGCTTGTAGTTGAGAAGTAAACCCTTCCGGTAACCACAATTGGTGTCGTACCAACTCGATTACTTAAAGCATTATTTAAGTTAACTTAAAATAAATACTAAATATATGACTACTTACTGTTGAACGACTACCTATGACCCCACCTGGGGCCTCTTATGAAGGAACAAAACGACCGGTTGCATCGGTGTCATGTACTGCACTACAAGATATAATATAAGCGTTTATCTTTGGTAATTATGGATACAACTCAAGGATGTTATTGTTCACGAAAAAATCGACTCAATATCATCTTTATGTTGATGGCTGTTAGGCATATTGTAATAAGAAAGACAACAAGTCTCTCTGGCCTTGAGATCTATCATTACTAAGCATACTATGATCTATATCTAATCCCACCAGATTAGGATGATTTCCAGTTCTTCGGAATGACAGCCAACTGCACAATAGGATAGTTTAAAAATATTTGAAAGCTAGATCAGTTGCGATGTAGGGGGCATTGACTCCTGACTTTTATCGGCATAATATGTTTGCTGGCTGGTGATGAGTAATGTATTTGAAGATGGAGCTTAAGCTAGGCTCACGATTAGATCGACATATTTGACATGTTTAATATTTAAATGACACCCTTCATCGATCTATACTTACTTATGAAGCATTAAACATGGCTGCTCAATCAGGTATAAAAAGACTCCATAACATGAAAGTAACACAGTCCATAAATTCCACGGCAACAAAGCGCACTAGTGTTGTCTCCGAGATACCTAAGTAAGTAGAAGCTTTAGTAATCTAAACCTAATAATTTCTGTACGTCAGGACATTTACAACCCGTCTGCTCTTTGCCCCGTATGCCATAAAAAAAAAAAACAACCACGGGTCCCTCTTCAGTACCATTCGCCGCTAGCAGTAAAAGTGGGGTAGATTACCAGCCATCCTGTCTATTTAATGAGAACAAACTGCCTTCTCTAGAAATAACCCTCGGAAGTGTAGCGGGTAAACGAGAGCAATGATTGTTTTGAAGTACATAGAACATGATCTTCAAAGACTGGAAAGAATCAATTATCGTTGAATAAAAGCGTAGTGCGGCATATTATACCACACTTACTAAGTGTCAGTGTAACTTATCAATATTAAGTAGTTTTCTTCAGATTTTTGAAATGAAAACTTCTTTAGCGGCGTTGTTGCCCTTTTTGGGATGAGTAAAAAATGTTGAAACTCGCGTCAGGACACGTGACCCTGATCGAAAATTTGTAAGACGGAGCCCAGTTTCTTAAATTAAAAAAAAATATAACATTCGAAATTCAAACATTTATGAGCGACCAGGAGCGCAGAACTTCCAGTGTACCCTATGTATACATTTACATATGGTATTTACGTTACCTACTTTTATTTTTAACCTAATTATATACGTATATACAGATGTGTATGTGTATGTATATGAAAATACATTATGAAGTTATGTTTTCACTTCTAACGTGCAGTCCTACGACTGACTGTTTTTTTTTTCTAGTAATAAACTCACTATATAACATTCGAAATTCAAACATTTATGCGGCCAGGGGCGCAGAACTTCCAGTGTACCCTATGTATACATTTACATATGTTATTTACCTTACCTACTTTTATTTTTAACCTAATTATATACATATATACAGATGTGTGTGTATGTGTATGTATATGCAAATATATTATGAAGTTATGTTTTCACTTCTAACGTGCAGTCCTACGATTGACTGTTTTTTTTTTCTAGTAATAAACTCACTATGTATAAAGTAGGTATATTTTAACATAATTTCGTTTAAATCCACTGCTGCTTTCACTTTGTTATAAATTAATTAAATGATTTCGTGCCCGTAGATGTTCTTGAAGACCTTTATTACGATAATATAGTATCATCTGATTTTATTGACGCCAAGGGATTACTCATACTAATAACAGTATTACTGTGCAATCTTTTTAGTAGAGAATGTCTTAAGGATTAAGTCCGTAATATTTGCATTAAGTTCAAATAAATAAAGAATTTATTGATTACTACGAAATAATCGAATGTATAGTGCGAATGTAATATTTCTTAATAAATCAATTATTCATTTTAATTATTTATTTAACTGTAATTTTATTTCATTTCAGATTGCTGAATAAGTATTTTCCTGAATAATGAAAAATTTAGGAGGTATCACGTCTTTTATAAAGACGGACACTGAGTTCTTAATTCAATATGATACTGGAGAACTGGCAAAGCTCAATATTTTGAACAGCCATGTTTTTAAGTACTACATGTCACCAACAGGCGACTTTCAAGATTACCCAACACCGCACAATCCGACCGACATCGCAAAAATAAACTTGAAAAATATAACCGATTACGATAGTAAACCCTTTGAATACTCTATGCTCAAAGAAACAGAACAGTATTACAATATTTATACAAATAAAATAACGATACGCTTTGATAAGAAACACGGTACCCTGGCTGTACAAGACTTACGTACTAACAAAGACGTACTAATTGAGTCTCAACCTTTGTACTATGATGATACCCTAGCCAAACAGACATTATACCAACATAAAGATGAGTATTTCTTCGGAGGCGGAATGCAGAACGGAAAATTCTCGCACAAGGGAGAAAAAATACAAATTGTTAATACAAACAACTGGGTGGATGGCGGCGTTACATCGCCATGTCCGTTTTATTGGTCCACTAAAGGTTATGCCGTTTTAAGAAACACTTGGCAGCCAGGAGTCTATGATTTTGGTGTCATTAATCCAGATATTGTTGAAACAGTTCACAAAGAAAACTATTTTGATGCATTTTTCTTCATTAACTCTCACCCAATAGATATTTTAAAAGATTATTACGAGTTGACTGGGCAACCAATTTTCATGCCAGAGTTCGCATTTTACGAGGCGCATTTAAATGCGTTCAATCGCGACTACTGGGTAAGAGTTGAAAAGGATACACCTAGATCAATTTTGTTCGAAGATGGATATTATTACAAATGTTATCAACCCAAAGATATGGACTCCAAAGAAGGTATTTTGGAGTCATTGAACGGAGAGAAAAACAATTACCAATTCTCAGCAAGAGCTATGATTGATAGGTACGAAAGATATGATATGCCACTAGGTTGGTTTATACCAAACGATGGTTATGGCTGTGGCTACGGACAGACGGATTCGCTAGAGGGCGACATTGAAAATTTAAGGCAATTCGCAGAATATGCGAGAGAAAAGGGCGTGGAAACTGCGCTATGGACAGAATCAAATTTAGAGCCCGAAGATCCTGAAAATCCAAAAAAAGGAGACCGTGACTTAGTAAATGAAGTTCGGATTGCAGGAGTAGCTGCACTTAAATGTGACGTCGCATGGATTGGCTACGGATATTCCTTTGCTTTAACTGCGGTTGAAAATGCGTCTAAGATGTTTGTAAAAGGAGCTAACCATAAATCTCGAACAATGATAATAATGGTTGATGGATGGGCTGGTACTCAAAGATATGCAGGAATATGGAGCGGCGACCAAACAGGGGGACAATGGGAATACATAAGATTTCATATACCAACATACATCGGCTCTGGCCTTTCCGGTATACCTATTGTAGGCTCGGATATGGACGGCATTTATGGAGGAGGTGTAAAAAATGTAAATATACGCGACTATCAATGGAAAACATTTACACCACTCCAATTAAGTATGGACGGTTGGGGTAATACTCAAAAGACGCCCTTCATATTTGACGACGAAGCTAAAGTTATTAATAGAGCATATTTAAAATTAAAGTCAATGTATATGCCATACAACTATACAATATCATACAAATCAACACATAGTTTGCCAATGGTCAGAGCCATGTTTCTAGAATTTCCCGAAGAAAATTGCGCGTATACGAAAGACTCTCAGTATCAGTACATGTGGGGGCCTTATATATTAGTCGCCCCGGTCTACAAAGAAGAATATAACAAAGATAATGAATGGGTACGTCACTGTGTTTATTTACCGGATCCTGATCAAGTTTGGGTGGATTTGCTGACTGGAGAAAAATATCAGGGTGGAAAAATATGGAACAACTTAAAAACACCCTTGTGGAAAATACCTATTTTTGTAAAAGACGGTGCCATAATACCTATGGTTAATCCAAATAATAACTGCAATGAGATAAAGAGAGATCAAAGAATTTTTGAAATATATCCAAATGGTGAATCAAATTTTGAAGTTTATGAAGATGATGGAAAATCTTCCGATTATTTGAAAGGCCACTATGCTACAACAGAAATCACAGTCGTTGGGCCTAATTCAAATAGCCATGGTGACCTATTTATACATGTGCATAAAACCAAAGGAATTTACCAAAATATGGTAGCAGAGAGATCAACTCTCTTTAGAATAATGGCTTCAGCAGATGCTCATCACATAAAAGCTACTATGAATGACGATACTATTCATATTCCCAAAGTTGAAACAGAGGAGGAATTTCACGTAAAAGAAAACGCTTATTACTTGAACGATAAGTATATTGTAAATCCTTATCTTAAAGACTTTGGCAATGAGGCGATGAATCGAAAATGTATAATGATAAAGATTCAGAAAATCGATGTTAAAACAAGCGATATTCATGTAAAAATTAAGGGATTTGAAAATAAAAGCCATACCTTTGGAAACAATACAGTTTTAAATACTTCCTTAAAAGCGCCCGCTAGATTTACAGTGTTAGACGAAGATATAACGCCAACACAAATCGGTCTACGTTGGGATGCTGAGAAAAACGTTTATTATGAAATCGAAAGAGATGGAACAGTATTCACAAACATTACAGGCACAGAATTTACTTTTGATGGATTCAAAATGGAATCCGAGCATAAATTCAGAATTAGATCAGCTAGTGACAAAGGTGTTTCAAAATGGAGTTACTTCATAACAGTATCAACAAAAGAAGATCCCCATAAAAATACAGTGAAGGGTGTAAAAGTTCTTTGCAATATTCCATGTCAACCTTGTCAAGAAGTATGTCTACTTACTGATGGAGACCCTACTTCCTTGTGGCACACAGATTGGGCCAAGCCATACCAAGCCAATGCATCTGCAGGCAAAGTGATTGAATTAAAATTTGACTTGGGAAGTCTCTATAAGATTGATAAAATAGAGTACACCCCAAGGGATGATGCAGGAAATGGGACTATTCTTCAATTGCAATATAGATTCTCTATAGATGGTAAAGTATGGAGTCCGATGTCTAAACCTATTGATTGGAAACACGACGAAACTGTGAAAACAATTACATTAAATGGTCAACAGATGAGATATGTAGGATTGAATATTTTAAGTGCTATTGGGGGATTTGGCTCCGGGAAACGTATTTTGTTTTATAAGGTTGATAACTAAATGTGGTGTGTGACCCTTTGTCTGTCATTTATTATATTGGCAAAGATTGATTATATTGGTGTACATTAAATATTAATGGAGTATGTTGTAACATCATTTAATAACAGTATAGTATATTCTATTGAAATACAGGAAAGATAGAAGATAAATAAATTAGATAACAACAGTATTACTTAATGTTGTATAATGTAATTAGCTAATGCCTACTACCTTACTGTATTTCAATAGAATAGACTATGGAGTGTTATTTAACTATATTACAACATACTCCATTATTATTTAATGATTTAGCAAAATACTCCATTATTATTTAATGATATAGCAAAATAATCCATTATTATTTAATGATATAGCAAAATACTCCATTATTATTTAATGATATAGCAAAATACTCCATTATTATTTAATGATATTGCAACATACTCTATTATAATTATAGATATTGCAACATACTCCATTATAATTTAATGATATTGCAATAGACTCCATTATTATTTAATGATATTGCAACATACTCCATTATTATTAAAGTATTATTGACGGTAGTGTCACTGTCTATTCCTGTTCCGTCTTTTATATGAATTTATTACCATCCACCGCAAGAATAATACCACATTGCTTGTGTTATATTGCTACATTTTTTACCAAAATTGCATTTAATATTATAATCTTTATATTTGTTACATATATTTTTGTAAATTGATCTCAGGAAATATTATTAATTCATACGTACTTTTTTAATTAAAAATGTAGAATAATTGTTAATAAATAAGTAATCTAATCTATTGTCATTACGTACCTCTGATGATAATATTATATATTCATATAAGTTTTAGTAAAGGAACTGTTTTATTGGATTATTATTTTATATAATGTGTTAAATCATTGTAATTAAAGAAAAACATATTTTAAAAGTTCATTCTATTTATTCAATATATCAATTTTATTCACAATAATATTTTAAAAACATGGATGATAAATTGTTCAGGGTGCTTCAATAAATATTATAAGGGTCTAAAAAAAGGGTGCACGACAAAGAGTCAACTTTAAAATATAACCGATCACAGAGCACGGAACGTTTTCGCCCTCTCTACATCGAGACGTCTTTAGTTGTTATTTACATTCTTAGCAAGTCGATTTTTGTTTTTGATAATATAGGAAAAACTACCCTCATATGGTACCTATAAAGGTTCGGCAAGTTTGTGAAAAACGTGTTGGATCGATTGATACAGAGGCTCGACTACTTGGAAACGGAGGGTTATAGATCGACATTGAATATAGCGATCTTACTTATTTGCAACACGGTATTATTTATTTTATATTAAAGCAACCTGTTGTTGTTGATCTATAATTATTCTTATTTTTAAAGACGTTTGCAAACAATTTTAAAAAATTCTATGAAATAAAGATATTTGACTTGGACTTAAAAATTATCATCAAACATTTTTTTTATCATTAAAATCATTTCGATAAGTTATATTAAGTAAATGTATTTTTATCAAAGTTTAGATTTCTATATGTACTACTGGAATCGTATCTGCCATGTAAAACGCCAATTGGCATAGCAAGGCTATTTTACATAATTATAGTTGTTGGCGCCACCGCGCAACCAATTAGCTGCCAGCAAAATCACGCGATGTTTGGCGGCCAATCAGCACGCGTCTACAAACCTTATATACTCTTGATGCTAAAAACTAAGATGGTTGCAAGGTGCACCCGCTGCACGCCTATGTTTTTGCAATACAAGACTGTACTACTACTACTACTTTTATATCTTTTCTTTTGTTCCCATCGTGAACAATAGTAGTGTTGCTCCATTGCCGAGTTCCAAGGGTTTTTATCAACAAGAGAGAAGAGATGGCTGATTAACATAATAAAGATGCATCTTTTTATAAGGGGAAAGCACTATTGTAGGAGAGGATTTTAATTATTTTTATATATATATTATGTTATTTCTAAATATTATAATAAATAAACCTGGCAAAATCAAAACGTATTAATTATCAGGGCATTAATAAATTTACAGCAATGAATTTACTTTTCTATTTTTTCTACTTAAGGACCTATCTAAATTTAAAAATGGGTAAATACATAGCGCCAAAAAGGTAATCAGCCAACCTACGTAAATATAATATGTTTGCTATTGGCACCATCACCGCAGTGTAAAACTCAGTATCGAAAGCTGTGTCTCTACAGCATGGTGCATAGAATTGTTTGCTCTAATTTATTAAATGACTGCCTTCCATCCTAAATTAATACGTCATACATCCTATTACATCATCGTGACTCCCGATAATTATATGTAATCGCGCACTCTTTCAAAACCCTGAATCAAATAAATACATTCGGTTTATAAATCTTCAGCATTCCTTACAGCTATAATTGTACATACTGACGAAGTAGAATCAAAAACACAACTTATAGACAAATCTTCTAATACACAACTGTATTCATGGTCTGGATACCTGGTTTTCACATAGTGTGACCTGGGATCTTCAGACAATAAGCTTTCAATATTAGCTTTGAAGGCCTGAGCTCGATCTCCTATTAATTCAGTCAATCTGCTTAAAGCATCATCTGTGAATCTCACTTCGTAACTTTGCGTTGGCGGATTAGATATCCATGGGGCTACTCTGATACCATCGTGGGATAAATTTGTTAGATGTGCTGATTGTGGTGGAGTGTACCTTTCTTGGCCGTCGGGTGCTCCTCGTTCGGTTTCTTCTCGTCGGATTGGTGGTGTGCGGTAAGTTCCGTCGATTAGGTCGACGCTTGATGGAGATTCTGGTGAAGGAGCTATAGGCGTGTTGAGATTACTGAGCTGCTCTGGAGACGGATCATCTTCGAATGGTGAACGGGAGAGAGGACTACATGTCTCTAGGTCTGTTGGATTTGGTATCGATGATAACCTTTAAAAAGAAAGTATATCACAGACTATAGTGCCAGCATCATTAACTTCTGAAACAAATGGCGTTACCAATTGCATAATATGCTACTGCGATTTTTTATTACTATTTGTCTGCCTGTTAATGTAATACTAGTAATGTGTAACCCAACGTACCGTACGTTGGGTTACACATTACTATATATTTTTTTTTATACTACTAGTATAAAAAAAAACTCTTCAGATTATTTTTTGCATATGACAATAGACTTACGTTACAATTCCTGTCTGCGTTAGTAAGATTTTTATAGGTATGTATATAAATATAATTTAACCATAATAGTATTACGACGGATGTTGGGTATATAGCTATGTTCGTCAGTATTTCTTAAGTTGTTAACTACTTCCGCCGCTTCCGAAAACAGTCTCCTTGATTGGGATGGTGGTTTCCAAAAGGTATGCACTCGTTGTCATCTTTGTGCTCAACGCGGCACTGTGTAAACTGTGTGTTCTTTAATTAAATATTAAAACTATAAAAACTTGAAATGTACAAAAATATTTAAGTCTTTTTTTTCGTGTAAAACCACGGATCACCAGTGAACAGTAACCACCGGTAGGTACTCTACCGTTACTACGAGAAACAATAAGAAACCTCCAAGAAAACACAGTGTGCGTTCGCGCAGCGGAATGTTGTTGAATTTAAAGATTTTAATTATGCAGATATTTAGTGTATGACGTCGTGTAATTGTGTATGGTAAAAAAAAAATTGTGCATGCAGCCATTGTGGAGAAATTCGCTAAAAACTGATTCCGCTGGGCGAACGTTGTCCTGGCGGAACTTTTTTGAATCCATGGACTTAGAAGAAAAAAAATGTGTCCAAAAATTAGTGTGTATTTGTGTGTAATTGTGTATGTATGAATAAAATTAGTGCATGCATAAACTTCGGAGAAATTCAAGTTTCCGCTACGCGAACGTTTGGCCATTAGCTAGTTTTCATATAAAGCGCTTATATAGAGAGCTGTAGATTTTTAAATACGTTGTTTTGAATTTGTTTAAAAAATAGATTTAGAAAAAATCGTAGGGTTTAAAAGATAAAAATATAAACGTAAAATACGCTTATTAGGTCTTAGTTCGTAAAGTATGCACTTTGGGGTCTAGATTTTCACGTTTATACAAACCTTGTAAGTGTCTGCAACATGTTGCCAAGTATCAATGATGTTACGTTAGTAATTAAAGAGTTATAGGACAATTAACCATGAATAGACCACTGTTTACAAAGTCAAATATCACGACGTTCTAAAGGAATTGCATAGTAAACTGTATTCCAATAATTTGTATTAATTCAACTACTCACATGCAAAATTTCATCTTATTAAATTCAGTAATTAAAGAGAAACAATAAAAATACTGACAAAGCATCGAAAACCTACATAACCCGAAAATCCCGAAAAACCCGAAAAATCTCCAGCTCTCTATATAAGCGCTTTATATGAAAACTAGCTAATGGCCAAACGTTCGCGCGGCGGAAACTTGAATTTCTCCGAAGTTTATGCATGCACTAATTTTATTCATACATACACAATTACACACAAATACACACTAATTTTTGGACACATTTTTTTTCTTCTAGATCCATAGATTTAAAAAAAGTTCCGCCAGGACAATTCGCCCAGCGGAATCAGGTTTTAGCGAATTTCTCCACAATGGCTGCATGCACAATTTTTTTTTTACCATACACAATTACACGACGTCATACACTAAATATCTGCATAATTAAAATCTTTAAATTCAACAACATTCCGCTGCGCGAACGCACACGAAAACACATGTTATTTAGGAATCTAAAACATTGTATTTTACCCACCTGCCAGCATCAAGAAGATTATCGCCCAGTTGGAGATTAGAGATATCCGCGATATCACTAATGCCCTCTGTCGGGGGTCTTTCTAACGACGACATGCCAGTGTCCACCTCTGGCGTCGGATAGTCGTACTGAGGAATGTATGGCTTTATATCGAGCACGGGTGTACCATTCACCATGTCAACACCCAGGAAATTTATCTTATTACCTGTGTAGAAAAAATCGGTGTAAATAAACTATTACAAGATAACATTTTTTTTTCATCTTTTAATACTAGTTTGATAGTTTGTGGTCTATATCTATGGACCAAGCTCATGATAAGTCGGTGGTAATGCAACATTTTTAAATTGTTTATTGAGATTGGCCGCATCATCTCTTAGCAATAACTACTAATCATGTTTCAAAACAAATGCAGGCTTAAGAACACCTCTTCGACAGCTTGTAGATAATTACAATACCTATTTTAACAGTACAGATATCTTCATGCATTCTGCAATCAAATAAGAGAAAATGTTTAATAGAATCTTTGAATAATATAACTCCTTCAAACTTAAGTTCCTAATTTCCATAATACATACTATTTTTAATTTATATATAATTTAGACATATTATATCTATGACGCATTTGTCCATTTTTTATTGTACAAACATACCTGATAATTAACGTGTTTATTACAAATTGTTTGATTCTCTTCTTTATTTTTTTATATGACGTAGCAATGCACGATTTTTCTATAACATTGTGTATACATATGTGTACAAGTGGATAATGCTGTTGGTAGTAAAATTAGTACATTTGTACTTGAATTCTAATAGTACTAGCAGCGCCCCACGGTTTCACCCGCGTAAGTCCCGATCCCGTGGGAATATCGAGATAAAAAGTAGACTATGTTAATACAGGTCTCCAGCTATCTACATACCAAGTTTCATCGCAATCGGTTCAGTAGTTTTGGCGTGAAAGAGTAACAAACATCCATACATCCTCACTAACTTTCACATTTATAATATTAGTAGGATGTAATGTGAATAATTTAATATTGTACTACTGTTTGTTATCTTATTTGGGATAAATAAATAAGTTAAGGAATGTAAATGCTACAGGCAATTTATGGTGACTGCTGTATTTCTACTCTTGTTTGGTGTAAAGCCATTGTACCTGCAGAGTACTATGGTTCTTTATTCACTACAGACACATTTCGTATACTGTGTACAATAAAGTTTGTTCTATTCTAAATAATGAAATATGTGTATGATGAACACAAAATGCAAAAAACTATTTTTATCCTTACCAAGGTTGCCTGGAAGAAATTCCATTTTAGTAGCAATAAGGCCCCCCTAAATGTATATATGTATATTTCTTGGCCACACCAGAAACATAGCAGAACCCTAAGTGCATATTTATTCTTGTGCTATCAGTGCTACTTGAAGATGAATTGTAGCAACAGTATGAGAATGAATTAGCAGTAGCAGTAGTAGTATTTTGTCATCAAGCTTAATAAAATGACAATTAACTTACCTTCTATACTCTGTATCTTAACAAGGGACAATCCAATAGGACAAGGCCGATGTGGCGATCTAGTAGAAAACACGCCGCGCCTTTCGCCACCAAGCCTCGGGGGTGCAACTTTAGCTGGTGCATTTGTGCTCTCCTTTACATGGAAATGGAATATGATCCTGCAAAAAGGTTTCATGTTCGTCAAGAAACAAGAATAGTATTTTATCTCCTGAAATGTGGTAGAGAATAGTTAGACAACTAGACTATAGTTATGAAACTATATTAAATTTTATCTGAAGGGAATAATAATGTTTATATCACCCTAAAGTTGTTTTGTTATTGTTCTTATTCTTAAAGCATTATTCTCAGGGACTTAAAACTCATCCATATATAAATATAATATATATATATGCACGGAGCAGTGTTCTTGTTGCATTTTTTTATTAGTTCAAAAGTGGAAATTTACAGACAACCGATTTTTGTCAGTAGAACACTTCAGTATAATGATACTTATGCAAGTAGAACACTACACAAAATAACTTATATATATATAATATATATATATTATATTATATTATATATATATATAAGTTATTTTCATACAAGTGAGGTTCCACTTTTGAACTAATAAAAAAATGCAACAAGAACACTGCTCCGTGCAGTCAGTCAGACAGGCCTATGTCATTGTGAAATAAATGAAGAAAATTAAATAATTTATAAACAAAAGGAATATAATATATAGAATTATGAAACCTTTTGTACATTTAATCCTATATTTTTTTTTATCTCATACCAGTCGTAATTATAAATTATTAGAATTCTTGGTGTTTTTATCTGTAATGTAGATAACAAATTAAACCACAATTAAAATTGTTAGGGAATTTCTATATATTGTGTAGTGTTCTACTTGCGTAAGTATCAATAAAAAGAAATGTTCTACTGACAAAAATTGGTTGTCTGTAGAGTCGGTTTACTGACGATAGTTGAATGTGACAACGTCAGGGATGCCTCAAGAGCGAGGTAACGCCGCATGAGTCATGTTTTTTCGTGCGTGCAGCCGGCTCCATTGAATTATAAGACGTTGTCACGTCAAAACTGAAATAAAAGAAAAAGCCAAATAAGGTTAATGTTGTACAGACCACATATGTGAGAATTCCTCCAGTCCACTTAATGCATGTTCAGGGTTGTTAAATACACTGAGATCTATGCTTAGAGCACCCTTAGCTTTAGCCATCACAGTTGGCTGTCGTGGTACTCCTCTTTTATTTTGAAATGTTGTCTCTATTAGTCCTATAGGCCGATATGAGATGCAATCAGAATCAACAGTGGATAGTTCTTCCCCATTTTGCCTTAACAATGTTGCTGTAAATAATAAATATTCCTTGAATACAGTACTTTTCATCATGAATGATAGTTTTCATTAACTAGTACTCATATGTTGCATGAAAAATATTATAACACACTAAAACTTATAACAAACAAATAAAATTTTATGTTCCCAATAGAATGTGTTTCTTATTAATAATATAGATATCTAAAAAGTATAAAGTGAAGATATTACAAGCCAGCTCTCCTTGCATTTTAACTCCATAGAGACTAAGTAGAATAGAATAATCTTTATTGTACACTGAATAAAAATAAAAATGGACCTTATATTTATTACTAAAGTTAGGTGTTTAGTATTGTGTTTAGTACAATGGGCAGTCTTATTACAAAAACTTATCACTAAGTAATTAGCATTAAATCATAGTACAACATATGTTCAATACTCTCAAACCCATGCAACCGTAAAAATGCATAAATAAATATTATAGTTAATTACGCACCTTCGTCGCCGCAATTAGAACAACGAAAGTCGTTTATAGTAGTTTTTATATATTTTATTTCCTTTAAATGCTCATGTTTTAGAGACGATATCTGCTGTCTATAACAAAATTTGTATTACAGTAATAATCACAAAACAGATCAATGAAAACAACATTATTAAAGATCTTACCGTAAATTCTTAATTTCGGTTCTGGCTAAAGTAATTTGATTTCGATAATACTCTATATTATCAGTCATCTTATAAGGTAAATTAGTTAAAAATTACAAGAAAACGACAAAAATCTAATGATACATTTTCTTTACACACTCGACTTTGAGTTGACACATTTGATCTCACAACCTGACATTCCTGACAACAGACAGATAGTGAGGGCTGTTTTAGGTTGGCGGGAAGAAGTAGTGTTTTTACATTATTCTTTTTGCTCTTTCAACTGTTCGTTAACTATTCATAACTGTTCAATAAATTTTTTGTTTGTTCGATCTTAGTTTTTTTTTAAATAAAATAAAATAATTACCCTCAAGTTAGCAGGGAGAAGTCGTTTTTTTAAATTTTGTTTTTTTGCTATCCAACTGTTCGCTAACTGTTCGTCATTGTTCGACCTAATTCTTTTTGTTCGATCTTAGTTTTTTTTTTAAATAAAATAAAAAATCACTCTCAAGTTGGCGGGGAAAAGTAGTTTTTATAATTTTTTTTTTGCAATTAAACTGTTCGTCGTTGTTCGATCAAAAAGTTTTGATCGAACAATGACGAACAGTTGAAAAGGCAAAAAAAAAATTGTAAAAAATGACTTCTCCCCGCCAACTTGAGGGTAATTTTTTATTTTATTAAAAAAAACTAAGATTGAACAAAAAACAATTTGATCAAACAATGACCAACAGTTAAAACAAAAAAAAAGGGTTAAAAAACGACTTCTCACCGCCAACTTAAGATAGCAATTTTTTTTATTTCATTTAAAAAAAAAAACTAAGATTAAGATAAGTTCCTGTAAAAATTTTGATCAAACAGTTGAAAGAGCAAAAAAAATGTAAAAAAACGACTTCTCCTCGAAAGCTTATCTGCATTTTTTATATAATTAAAAAAAAACTAAGATCGAACAAATAAAAATTTTGATCAAACGGTTAAGAACAGTTGAAAGAGCAAAAAAAAATAATGTAAAAACACTACTTCTCCCTGCCAACTTGAGGGTAATTTTTTATTTTAGTTAAGTTTAGTTTATTTACAGTATAAAACTATTTATTTTAGTTAAAAACAACAAATACCTGTATTTATCTGTATTTTCGAGGAAGGTCTTGTGAGTTTATTTCAAGCTTAAAACCTCTATGACTCTATGTAAAGTCAGACTTTATGGCGCGTTTACACGCTGGCGTTCAAACCGACATTCAACGAGCACATTCAACGACGCAAGCGTGTGAACAGGCTGTTTGTGCATGCCTGCGTGAATGTGATCGCGCTTGGCGCCGATCGGGACGACTAACGCCTGCGTTCACACGCTCGCGTTCAAACCGACATTCAACGACGCAAGCATGTGAACAGGCTGTTTGTGCATGCTTGCGTGAATGTGCACGCGCTTGGCGCCGATCGGGACGACTGTCGGTTTTTTGACACACTTCAAAGGGTGAATGTGCTTGTGTGCCTGTTTACACACACACACACACGCTCTCGGCCGCGTTAGTATAGTTTTCATCTTCGTGGCATACAGACGACGTAACGATCGAAATTAATTTTTGACGACACCAAATATATCGGAGTGGTCTGAACCTTTATCATGCATGAATCGAAAGCAAAAGAAGACTTCAGAAAGATGTTTCTGAACTATTCTTTTAGTAAAAATAAATATTGTTTATCAGGGCCCAAAAAAATATGAAACAAAATAGTGCCAATTCTTAGGATTAAAGTTAGTATTGATTGATTGACGATTAGAGAATTGTAACTAATCGCATATCAATGATGTGCAGTAAATAAAATAGATTTATGTATGCCTTAAAACAGTTACGAAACACATTTAATGAAGAAGCCGCCCCCAATGCTTATCATGGTTAATTATGTTCATGTTTATTAGAAATAATAAAAAATTATATTCAAAAGTTAGCGAGGATAGTAAATTCATTCAAAGAGATCCCACTAAAGTAAGAAACACATTATGTAAAAGCACTCTTCGATGTAAAAATAGTTATAACGCATGTCAAATAAAAAAATCAAATTTTAAGTTTTGGCTACTTGAAAAGTGTTTTTACACCATAAATGATTTTTTAATTGTAAAACCTAATAGTTTTAAGTAAAATTTCGCATGCATAATTATGTCGGGCTGTTTTTTTTTTTCAATAAAAATAGATCAAGGCCAAAGCAGTAGCTCCCACGAGATCTACGTCTACATCGTCTCCCATGTTTGCACTGACTACCATGACCACAGAACACTAATACCCTACGGACCATGCCTGCAAGTGTGTGAAACAGGGCTGCCAGAGTGTAAATTGGATACAAAATTGGTATAATATCGGTTATCTTTTGTATCCTGTTTGTATAGTAGATTGCATTGCATAATTGGATACAATATCATTGCTGATGTTATAGCGTAAAAAGTACGTACATACACATAGAGATACTTAAAACAAATCATGTCTGTGATAAACTGTTAAATCCTTATACGTTAAAGTTAAAACACCTTTTACTAAAATCCCCAAAGAGTGACGTTCTATAGTTGTACAACACTGATTTTGTATAATAGTACATGATTTTGTATAATTTCCGAAAAGCTTGCGTGGCCCGCTGCGTGGCAGGCTGCCCGCCGAGCTGCGTGCCATGTTGCTTGCCAGGCTGCACGGCGTGCGTGTAAACGTACCATTAGTCGTAGTGGTCAATTTTCGAACGGGACTGTTTTTTTCCTTACTTTTAACTACATAGTGATGTTCAAATAAATTGACGGTCGTGAATAGTAATTCCGGTTTTCTATTTTTGTTTGTAAATAGCTACTAAGTTAATTATCATCTTACTTATTTTCATCGATTCACACATCACACTCAACTATCACTTAGTCTAAATATCTTATTTTACCGAATGTTTTGAATTTAACTTGGTGGTTCATTTAAAATATACAATCACTTGATTGTATTTGCTGGGAAGAAATAACGTACTTTTCTTGCTACAGAAGGTACTAATTCTTTGAAAAATGGAGTTTACAAATAAATCATAATATAACAGTCTTAATAAAATCGAATTCTAGTCGACAAATAAATAATTTTCACATCACTTATTATTGCGGTTTGCCATTTGCCGCACACGTGCTGAGATTTTGTGATATTTTTACCAAATTATCTTACTTTGCAGTGTTAGCGGGACGTCGCAAAAAAGTTCCTGTAAACAGATATTGTTTGAAAACATCCAATCATCACTTCTTTTAGGTTGTAAGTATGAAATTAAAATTATTTTGACGTGCTGGGGTGGGGCAAAATGTCTCTAGAAAAAGACCGCCACGTGTCCTAAATTTTATTTTTTTCTGATTTTACCTAGGTTTTAAGGTGAAAATAGACCAAAGGGCGAGTTTAGAAAATAATCGGAGTATGTAAGAAAATATTTAAGTACGAATACTTTTAGTAGTTTAGTCTATGTTCGGCGTAATTATTTTGTTTTCACATGATCGATTGATTTGGAGCGCCGGTCTTTTTCTGTACCGCGATACTTTGAGACCCATAGCAATATTATAAGGTACAGCTTATTTCATTTTAATATCTAATGTCTTTCGATGGTTCAGCAATTTGAAGTGTCGAAAAAATAGATAACCTGAGCAACTCTTTGTGTACCTACTTCCACTGTTATCGTAGCACATTCTGCAATAACATTTAAATTAAACTGGTGTTTTGATTTTTTTAAATATAATATTTCATATTAACAACTAAATACAATTATCAACATTGTAGGTAGATAGTATAATTTTCATGAAAGTATCTAACCACTAACCTGAAGAGCTTGATGTACTGTACTAAACTTACTATTTATTTTATTATTTCTTAAAATATTTTTATGGATTAGGTCTGAGAAAATTGGTTGGACATTACCTTTACATGGTGAAAAGAGTGTTGATTTTTTTTAGGATTATTTTTTAATAAGGAAGCATAGTGTACTGTATATTTCATTGTTTATTAAGATGTTTAAATTTAAACATAACTTTTTGTAAAAACTCATTAGATTAAAGCTACCTAATTGCAATTGGTTATAGTAGTATAGTGTATGTTGTTTGTAATAATAACTTAAAATTTAGCCAAGAGGCAAAATACACAACTAGCATTTAAAATTTTCCCAAGACAATTTTTTTTGGATATTGTGAAATCAACACCAATAGTGTTAATTTTATAACATAAGTTCAACAAACATTTTTGTTGGTTAACTGCTGATGTACACTTAACTACATCTTTAGTTATGATGGTATTGCTTACTACTACTCTAAAAAACTCTAAAAGCTAAAAATCCATACAAAGAGCTTGAGAATAATACCAACAACTTCTAATATTTTGCCAAATTAAAGATATTTACTGGTATCAAATACATGTATCAATATCTATTCATCATTAATGCGACAGACAGCCTTCTATGCAGAGGATGTCTCAACGCAGAGGAAATGGTTGCCCACATTATCCTAGAGTGTGAAAGACTGGTCACACAACGGATAAATATCCTCGCATATGTGAGGTTGCTCCTAGCAGCCTGTGAATGTCTCAGGAGGCTTCTGTGCTTCTGGAAGGAGATGAGCTGGTTCAACTAGCCAGCCATATCTGAATGCATAATAGACCGTTTTTAAGTCTAACTGCGGATACAGAGCCCTTAGCCAATACCAATGGTGTCGAATAAATTTAAAACCAGACATTAAAACAACAACAGGATAAGATTCCTTATAAGAATATGTTGTTTGCTAACTTTGAGGTCGGCAAAATATTTCAAATCTTACTAATTAGATGCATTGAAATTGGTTGCACATTTTTAACAGATAATTATGTATTTTAACAGATTTATTATATATTTTATATAAATATAAAATAATGTTCAGTTCCTTTACTTAGATATGTTAATTATAAGAAAGTACAATAATATTTTCTTTCTAAATGTTCAAATCCTAATACCACTACCAAAGTGACACTTTGTGCTAAGTAACATAAATATCATTTAATGTTTGAAAATTCTAAGACTATCATGACTAATGCTCCAAATCAAGTGTAGTGTCAATATTTGTTTCTAATTAAATAATGTTATAAAAGATAGCATTGTCCTTTGTTTCAGTATACAGACAAATTACTACCAACCTCATTAAGTCTATTAGTTATTTACTTCGAATTTTTTTTAATGTAAGGTTTTATAATTTCTTAACATGCTGGATTGAACTTTTAAGTTCGCTAATCACCCAATCTTAACCCCATCTTTTCTGATGTGTGAAAACGCCCATGGATTGTCAGCTTACTAACCCAGCCTCATGGTGCAGTAGTTTCTCAGACAAGAACTAAAACCACAATGGGGTCCTATTGTCTTGGTTGCATAGTGAAAATCATGGTAATAGCCCCCATCCAGTTCAGAGACCCGAACTATGAGCTCTCTGGCGGCGGCTAGTGTCTCATTTTTTTTACTTGTCCCTGTTCCGTCGCCTCTGGGTAGGTGCATGACTTCGTAAAGCGCGTCGCCGTCGAACTATGATCTCTAGCGAGAACCTGATTGCTATTACATTTGTCCCAAAGTTGATTTGCTGTGCAGAGGCCTTTCCAAGAATCTGGAATTTTGCAAAAACTTCCGTAGTGGTGCTACTACTATACAAAACAAGTTCTCGCCAAAAGAGCCATGTAATGTAAATACATGCTTTACCGAGTAGCAAAAGCCACCATGGCGTTTCGTCTCTCTGATATATCCTCCATGACTTCACTCGAAATTTGAGATGTTTCAAAACCGAGTCCTTGTCAAGTGACCCTATTATGTAATAAGAAACTCTTTAATAAAACGGTTACTAGAAAATTAATACTAAGTTGAATGATGACACATTGACATTACTCAGTAGCAGAAACACAATTTTGCTAGTGGTGTTGTTCTAACCCATAGTTTTTTTACATAATATGTAGTCACACATTTTACATAGTTAGTACAATTTACATTACATTAAATATCTAGATTATGTGACCAGAAAAGTCTTAGGATTTATTACTTTTTTGACAGTTTGTATGAGTTTCACTAAACTGAGTTCAATTAATACCCCTAGGCAGTTAATTTTGCTGTTAATTAGTAATGAGAGCATAGTCACATAGAAAACAGTCTGTTAAAAAGGGTAGTTAAATTACAGTAATGAAGTATAAAAAAACGTTTTATCACACAATCATCAGTATTCATAAAGTTTAAAAATAACTTTAGGGCTACTCCAAAATTGTTCATTTTGTATTCATTATCTTACTTATATACTTGATTGAACAAGGCCCAGCCGTAACGTCCTGTCCTCTAAGCCATTCAGGGCATTTTCGATTGTCTGTAACTTCATTGCTGGCTGTGACCTCGTTGTTGGATAATGCTAGAAGACTGAATTTTCAGAGAATAAGAGGACATAATATAACTAGGTATATTCCCAAATTACTTGTGTTTGAAACTGTGCTTAAAAATTATTGCAAGTCAAAGTTCCCTTATTTTGTCACTGGCTCACTCACTCACCAATCATCAAAAATTTTAGGTACTTATAACAGAAAAACACATTCAATTTTTGAACACTATTAGTGTTTAGCCTAATAGGCAAGGACCAATTCAAACATACTGCAATTACAGTCCCGTTCTCTGGAACCTAAGAAAAAAATTATGTACTGTAAAATTAATTTTGTAATCCTATATAATAAATATGCCATTACAAAGATAACAGTGTCATAGGTGTCAGCATCCTTAGTGCTTTTGAAATTTAGTCTATCTTTTTTCAAAAGTGTTAATTAATTTACACCTAACAAAATAATAACAATAATTTATCACAGTTTATCACACAGTAACTTCTTAATGTGCGGGGATTTCCCTTTGCATATAAACACAGTAACTTTTTAATGTGTGGGGATTTCCCTTTGCATATAAACACAGTAACTTTTTAATGTGCAGGGATTTCCCTGTGCTTTAATAATTTGATATTCAAGTAAATCCCCACAGACTTGTGCTATAAATAAACATACATATATAATATACATACACAATGTAAAACAAGGTTTTCATGTTAAATTTCTATCTGTCTGTCTTTCCTGTACCTTACATGTAGGGTCATCTGTATAATTTTTTTATAATCACAAGTAGATGTACCTATATGAAATAAAAATACCCTCCTAAGATAAATTGATACCACAGAAGCTTCAAGCTAATATTTTTTTTAGTTAGGTACCTACTCACTAAAAGATATGATATAAACTATAATATCTTGTGTGGTTGCACAGGCCTCCTAGGCTTGAACCATCAACCATAGTATATGTAATTTTGGACATTTTGGACATTGTGCGTCTCTTGAAAAATGGCGATGTATTATGAAACAAACTCACTATCATGGTTTTCCTTATACTCTTAAACCTCATACTTTCTATTTTTCGGGTTAACAACCGAATTATCTATTGTACCTAGAAATAAATGTTTTTAATCTGATAAGATAGTGTTCTAAGTCTTGTAAATAATATTGCCAGCGGTAGAGTTAAATTATTATTTTGTTCTTTATAGGGTTCCTTTCCTCAAAAGGAAAAAAGGGAACCCTTATAAGATCAAAATTATTCAAATACATAAATCTGCGGTTCCTTGAAGCTGTAAATAAATCAAGCTTCTATCGCAATCGTAAGATACAGTCATTAAGTTTTAGATTTTGACAAATTTGTACATTTCGCGGGTAAATCAAAACTTATAGGGTACCCATTGACCTAGAATCATAAAATTTGGTAAAAAGCAAGTTCTGACAGCACAAGTAAAGGAAAAAATCCGGAAGTCGTTAATTAGTTGTTATATCACATAATAAATAGTTTTTGTGATTACAAACTTACATTTTGCTGTTAGAAAGTTGACTTTGTCGTAACCGCAACCGCAAAGTTAAGTTTGTCTTTCGAAAAATACGAGCAAAAAAGTCTTCGAGAATTTATTCCCGAGATGGACGTACTATCTGTACAATATACTATACATACAAGTTTGTTTGCTTACGGAACCCTCGGTGCGGTCCAAACTCGCATTTGTACGGTTTTTTTATAATTGGATAGATCTAATAAAAACGATAGATCAAATGAAACAAAAACCAACGTTGCTACGTTTCGAAGATCATATTAAAACCTTAGGTTGCTGCAATAGTAACATTATAAATATTAAACCGGACCGATTTCTCTTTGGGCGAGTGCACAGAAAAGTCGGGTTGGAACAAATGTCTATGGAATAGGTCCAGGTTTTACATAAAAATCTTTGGAGCCTCTTTAAACAACATTTTTCAGTGGACCTTGTAATTATTGATTTATAAGTTATCTATATAGAAGAGCAAATATGTACAAACCTTTTACAACTTACAAAAGAAAGGCGTTTCCATATTGTCGTTACTGTTATATTCGTATACATAGTTGGTACGCGCATTACGAGTTTTCACACTACATTATGAATTTATGACTGTAACTTTGGAGTTACTTTGCTCTTTCTTTTCTCTCTCCTCTTCTTTTATCTGTGGTAATATCAACAATCTGTTCCATTAGCTTCGCTCTCAAGAACTGGTCGTTAAAATAATTTTCAAACTCGAAACGACTGTATCGTACTACTATTATAAACGTGAAAGTTTGGATGTTTGTCACTGTTTCACGCAAAAGCTACTGGACCGATTGCCATGTAACTTGGTATGTAGATAGCTGGAGACCTGGATTAACACTTTTTATCCCGATATTCCCACGGCATCGGGACTTACGCGGGTGAAACCGCGGGGTGCAGCTAGTATTAAATATATGTACACATAAAAGTACATATGTAATAATATAACTGTTTGCAAGTTAGGTATTCATATTAATCGTAAGGCGGATATTTTAAACATAATATGGAGATAATGTGGATGGCTGTACTTTCAGTGATTTGTAAAGAACATTAAATAAAATGTAACAGTACAATTAACACTGTTTTGATTGCGGTTGAAAATATTATATTATTATTTCCTTTTGTAATAAATACCTAACTCTTGCATTCTATACGCTTTAGTGTTTCAATAAGGTCGACTTATGTTATTGATGGTGCATTCTTAAATATTTCTTCGCTTAATCTAAACTGACCCTCAATGTCATAATGAATCATGTTATGCAGCCGTATCTGCACCATTATTTTGCATTTCGTATGTTATAGATAAGTGATCGGGGTCAGTTGCCACTATAGAAAAAAAAGAACATTCTCACAATAACAAAAATATAATTATTATTAACTAGCAACCCGCCCCGGCTTCGCACGGGTAGCAGAGTATTTATGACTAAATTTTTTCCTTATTGTGTGATAATCTTAGAAGATAGCTTTGCCATATTGTAATAGATATTATTAAGAGCAATAACTCCGTAATACATTGTTTCCAAACAACTCAATTGGTATAGTAAAACTCCCAGTCGGCATGATTTTTGCCGACATCTTCAACAATCGTAGTCATATTTCAGCAGCAAATTTATACAAAACCTTCCTAAACTTTCCTCATGGAACTATTTCTTTATATATTGTTGAAAACCGTACGAAAATCCGTTCGTTACTTTTGGAGTTTATCGCGTTCAGAAAGACACAGACGCAGCGGAGGACTTTATTGTATAATATGTAGTAACTTAAACCAAATGTTGTAGCTCTGCATAATTACTTATTATTGGACTTTTCAGTTTATACATTCTTATATTTTGTTTGGTGTTACACGGTTAATACCTTTGTATATATATCAGTTTTTTATACTGCGAATTAAGTTTAAAACCATACGGGGAGTAATGTTTTCAGGGTGTAGTTGATGTATGTACATATCGCACACCTAGATTTAAAGGCTTCCCTTTACTCAAAAATTAAAATTTTTGAGTTATGCACACCATCGAATTCCTTATCTTAATACCTACCGCCCAAAAATATATTTGAAAATATCATCAACACTCGACGCTAGACGCTTTTCACCAACTCTAAAAAATAAAACAAATAAGTATACATACATTGTTAGGCAATAGGGAAGTGACTACATAAATCAAATTTTCAGCCCCAAAACATGATTAAAACACAATTCTTACAATATCTTTCGTCTAAGTACATATAAAAAGCATAAATCTACACACACAGTAATTACTTGACGCCTTTTCTGAAAAAAGTGTTTTTTTTTAAGTTAATACCGGGTAACTTTAGAATCCTTACATCATCCCAAGTGAGACTTTCTATAATCTTTTTGAAAAAAAATTAATATGGCGGTTGTATGGCGAATTCGTTTTGGCAGGGCGGTGGTATTTTCTTTTAATAAGTAACTTATTACAAGTAAGATACTACTATATTATATTATCGGTGGTTAGAAGCGAACCGACTGAAACAATGTTCCGTCTCGTTTGTCTATGACCAGGTTCAGGTGTAAATTACACTGTGTAGCCTATTAAGAAAGTCCTTGAAACCACGATGAACCTAGGCACCCGTCAAGTAACAGGCTGTCGTGGTGTGCTGGAGCCATGCCCTCTTCCGTTGAGGGGCACGCGCGTATCACATAGCGTAAATGTCTGGGGATGGCTTGTGCTAGGTCAACGGGTTACACTACCGGATGCCTCCTGGAGGCCGATAGTCTTAAAAAGAGAGTATTAGTCTCTTCCCGTAACTTTTCCGCCGCCTGTTGCTCCACATAACTTTCTCCTAGAATTAGGTGATGGAACGCTATGCGCTCTCGAAAAAATATTTTCCTAAAATCAAAATTTGTTGTAGCGGCCACCGCAACTGATATGTTTTGAAGAAAAGTAAATATAAATATTCTTTATTTAATACCTACTGATTTTTGCTCCCCAGCGTAACGTAGATTACATGGCTATGGTGTCTGAAGCGAAGGTGAATGGTGGCGAGCTGGAGACGACGGCGGAGTTGCCGCCGGCGTTGGCCGAGAAACCGGCAGGTTTGCCGCCCGGCAAGTATGCGCTCGTTGGGTGGGACATGGATACAACGGGCAGGAGGCTTATCGATGAGGTATGTATTATGACTATACCTACTATATAAAATAGTATGTTTAGTATAGGGACTACTTCTATCACTAAATTATGGTGATGATATTAGCAGATGTAGTTACAACGCTGTTTCAGTAACGGACGCTTGACAGGTCTCTGTATCTCATTTTCAAGCATCTTAAATTAGACCGATTAGGCGGTCTGTGACAACTTCTTAACATGTCCACTTCTGGATATGTCTAATGCTGTATTTGACCACTTCTTGTTACGACCAGTTCTCGTAAAGCCCACTTCTGTTTTTGACCATTTCGTTTTATGACTACAAGTACAGTTGAACAAAAAAACAAGAGATATTAGGATAATTTATATTAAACAAAACTTAACTTTTTATAACTCTAAAAAAAATAGGAAGGCTGTGTGTTCATATTCGATAAGTACATTAGCATAATTAGAAAACCCGCGTTTTTTGCATTTGTGGCCAGTTTGAAGGAGGCCATTCAAAAAAAAAGTTTAAACAAGTGTATCGCAATTTATATGAATAATTTTTTTTAGGAAATCAATATTAGAAATCTTGTTTTCTTTGAGTTTTTGCTAAAAAAAGTTTTAATTCTGTATCGAATTTTATGTCAACAGCCTTTCTATTTTTAGAGTAATAAAAGCTTTTTATTATGTGGTCATAATAAATTGCCTCCTTCAAACCTTTCATCGGTTAATGGTACTGAATTGATTATAGAAAACCATGCATTTGAAATTCTATTAAATGGCAACAGAGGCAATAGAGATGCTATTCTTGTTCAATTTCGGCCTTCACTGTTGCCAGTCAAATTTAAGGCTTTAGCTTTCCTCCATACATTTTTATTAAAATGATAAAAACATGTTGTTATTTCGCAATTGGGATATGTTTTCTATTGCATTTATAACAGCAGTTTCAAAGTCGCACTTGAAATTCTCTATTACAACTCATAATTTAGATTTAATTAGTGTAAATAATCTAACATAAGTTGCCTCTGTTTTGTTCGGTAGCAAAGCGAAAATGATAGGCATAATGTTTGTGGTGTGCTGATTTGAAAATAGATCAACATGGAGTGTGTACAGCTGATAAAATTGCAGAGGGACACATCTGAACTTTTCATCGCCGAAAAAACACAGTTTAGTGATTGGGTTTTCTATAAGTCTTCTAGAAATGTTCGAACAGAAAATTATGATTTTTTCACTTGTGCCGTCTTCACATATAACAAATTTTTTACCTAAGCCTTCTGGAACAAAAATCTCTTCAATTGCTTTAAAATTTAGTCGATCACATTGTAAAACTTTTTTCTGCGTTGATAGATGGCATCTTTTACAGAGGCAAATGTTGGTATAAATTCAAATTCATCAGATGAACATTCATTTTTTAGACTTTCAAAATGTTTTCAAAAATTCTTTGTATGGGTTCGTAGGTATAACAGACCTCCTCTTTGCAGGCATTTAGTTTCAATAATACTTTATTTTCAATTATTCGTGATGAGCAACAATGCTTTGAGCTCCTTAGAATATTACATTTGTCATTATTCAGTGTAATGGTAGCGCTACAAACCTCTAAGAACACATCTCCATCGAGAGGTTCCACTTCTGTTATTAGCACTTAGATTATATCTGTATTGTCCACATAGTAATGTTTCTTGGCCTTTTTTATTTTTGATAAAATCAACATTTGCTGTTTCCATTTTTACAATTACAAGAAATCAATAAACTGACAGGAAAACGTCAATTATAATAATAAAATGTAATCATTAGTGGCCAGCATTCCAAAGTGAGTCAATTACTCACTAGGTATTTAAACCTACTTTATATTTACACACAGTCTCGCTAGAGTCGATTATTGGTTATCCGAAATAAATGTTTATTATTATTATTTTATTTTAAACAAGCTGAATACCTATTATTAGGATTATTGCTGTGACTCATCATCATCCTAGCGTTTGTCCCGGTCGCATCCGAGGTTGTCACCTCGGGAGTCCGGGGTCCGCTTTCCGACTTTACCTCTCCACTTCGCACGGTCTTGAGCATCTATGGTGGTGAGACCATTGGCACGCATGTCATCTTCAACGAGGCCAAATTATTGCTGTGACTGTACTTGATATAGTCATAACACGAAACGGTCAAAAACAGAAGTGGCCTTTACGAGAACTGGTCGTAACAAGAAGTGGTCAAATACAGAATTAGACATATCCAGAAGTGGACATTTTAAGAAGTTGTCACAGAACGCCTAATCGAATTAGATCAATTTACTTCAGCCTCGAAATTCAGTCCGTATGTATGTATCTGTTGAAGAAGTTAATCTTACTTCGATTTAATTGACTATTAAGATAACTGTAACTATATATAATTTATAATACATTTAAATATTTTGACATTTCATAAAACAAAGACAATAAGATTATATACTGAGTGTATCTGAAGGTGGAATACTTACTTAAATCACTGAAAGATTATCATTTCTGAAAATTATCTATCTTTGTACAAGTTATGACTGTTTGAATTTTCATGTATTTTTACCTCCGTTTCTCATAAAAGCAGGAAGCTGGAATGTGTAAAGTTAATTAAATCATTGTTTTTTTTATTCGTATAGTTTTTTTTTCCAAATTCTTTTCGTAACAGCATGCTAGATTTAAGTTTTCCATTGTCATATTCACCTTGTATAAGGATAAGGGATAGATTATATTTGCATGTCAAATAAATTTTGACTAAGGTTCGCACTAAAATGTTTTGTACCTACCAATTTTTTGCAAAGCAATAAATTTGTATTTGAACTTTAATAAATGTAATAAGCTTAATATTGTGAATAGTAATTGACAATTAAAAACACCTCTCACTCTCGTACAAAACGATGGTGAGTGGTGCAACTTCTATGATATCAACAGCCAATGATTAATCTGAACAAATTGCGAGATAGAGAGGAAAGGCACAATATGGACTCAGCCTAGATTCCAAACCAAACAAAAATGTGCTGTACTCTGTCTAATAATTTTTTTTTTTAAGAATCGTGATTCTTTACAAATGTGTATTAATAAAAAATCGTCCTAATTCATAACCATTGTGAAATATTGGAAAAGTATACCTAGTGGTTTTAATGAACACTACAACATTATCTTACTTCCCTGTCTTAATTATTTTCAGATAGTGTACAAATTGTTACTAACTTGTTTGATGTACAATATTCAATAGTTCAAATGTGATAAGACAGTCTTTCTATACAATAACCGCCTTGTTATTTATGAATCCACGTGTATATTTTATCTGTATTAAAATATTTAATTCGAATTGTTACTCTTAAAGATTAGTTCACAGTTATTTAAAAACGAATGCTTAGATATAAAACTGAGAATCGGTTGGGTCTAGTTTTTTCAGTGATGAAAAGTATGTAAATATAAAGTATGACATTTTTAGAAAGTATGTAATTTTTAGATAATAATAATATATTATAATAAAATATTTTATATTATAAAAAATTATAATAAAATAATCAGAGATATATTTAACCAAAAGACGAACAATAACCAATAATTGCAATACTGTTATAATCCAATTATTCTAATTAATAAAAGTACAACTAAATGCCTTAATTAGATAAACAAACTCAACGATAAACCTCAAGCAATCAAAATTAAATAGTTGTTGAATAAACCACCACCTGGACATGTGTAGCAGCGAGCTTCACATAAGACAAGACTATTTTGTGAGTGGTAAGACTGTGTGAATCTAGATGTATTGTGTAAAGAACAGACATTTCCGACATCAGTAACAAATATTTAATTTTTTTCAAATTCAATATCTTCATTTCATAAAATTGGTCAAATTAAAAAAAATATAATTGAATTGTTTAAATCAACACATACTCACCGCACCGCAGCAATGGGTTGCTTTGTCAAATGTGAAATTATAAGATAAAATGGATAACAATATATACCTGCCTTTGTCGATCTGTAACCGGTTTCCAAATTGTTGAGCCTTGTGAGAAGAAATCCGAGTACTATAGTACACTCCTGAAATGGTAGATTATATGAGTACAAAGCTGCCAATACTAAATTGGTAGATTGTTATAACAGCTGGGTTGCCACTGTATTGTTGCTGTTTTATGTACCATGTTAGTAAGCTCGTATTTCCCGGCAACATCCAGTCCATGTTACAGGTATGCGACAATGACCAGTTCGGGTTATCAGTTACACTCCCCAACCCCATCTCTATAAGCATATCCCTTTCCTTAAATCGCGGTATAAGAAACAGATGAACGTATCTACAAAAAAGTCAAAAATAAGTTTTTCATAATATTGGTGCCAAAGTGCTCCTTTTGAAATGCCAAAACGACGTAATTGTAAATACAATATTTGACAAATTCCAAAATAACAATAGCTAAGGAACCCCAAAGAACTAGGTAAATTCTCGGAGTATTTTTGCTCTCCTGTAAAATTAAGAAAATGTAGATACGTTCATCTGGTTCTTATACCGCGAAATTGCCTTCTTTTTTATCTACCTTTTCCATCGTTTCTAGTTTCCTATCTTTAAGTGTCCGTTTGAAGGCAATAGGCTTTTGTCCCCTATTAGTTGAGTGGAACTAAATTGTTTGCAAAATGGGGGTGTATAATACGCCGCTGCCTAACCTTTTCTTCCTTGGAGAGCCATGCTTCGGCACGTATGGGCCGGCTCGACCGGAGTGATACCACGGCCTCACAGAAAACCGGCAGTGAAGCAATATTTACATTGGCATTGCTTTTCGCCGAGTGAGTGAGGTTACCGGAAGCTAACCCTTTCCTCCCCCCTCCCTTTCGCCCTCTTCAACCCTTCCCCTACCACCTTAAAGGCCGGCAACGCACTCGTGACTCTTGAGTTGCAGGTGCCCATGTGCGGTGGTAGTCATTTACCATCAGGTGATCGTCTGCTCGTTTGCCCCCTATAGGCCGTATACCATAAAAAAAATCTATTTACCGCAGGGCTGAATTGTTCATTGGTTGTTTCAGATATGTCAAATTGCCGCTTACACACCGAAGCAATCGTACTCTCAGTACATAATGCCTTACGGTGATCTAAACCCTGGCGCGCGTCGTCGCCACAATGTGCGAGTAGTCACCGTCGGACGGTACCGCATGCTCAAAGACACTAATACTCATAAGGTAAGAAAAAATCCTTTGGAGAATATTTGTAAAAGAATATTATTATCACATGAAATAGAATAATATATTAGAGAATACATCATTTATTGAGTAAAAAAGTACTCATTACAAACTGGTTTACAAATTATATCTTCTGTATCTGTACTAAAATAAAATAATTAACTGAATTTTTATCTATAGATATTGAAAACAAAGTCTGAGATCTCTGCGTTGTCAGATTTCCTGGACTGGTTAGAGAAAGAAAAGGGAGACGGTAGTGTCATCCTTATTTACCACGAGCCGCGCCGCCTTAGCCCCACCATGCTGCTCGAAGCACTTACTAGGTAATTATTATAAATTGTATTCTGTAGGGCATTCGTATATGGTGAGATTATATATTTTACAGATCCCTAGAGACCAAATAAATATCTTAATAATTAATATAATTAATTTCAATTGTATATGTTCACTGTTTGTAAGAAAAAGAGCTTTGAAAGAACCACAGACGGAAAACGCAGCGGTACACGCAAGCATCAAAGAAATGTTAATGTTGTGGTAGACCTCTCTAAATTAGAATATTTTTTGCATTTCATTCAGGTACAAGCTTCTGGACCGTTTCAAATCCATAGTAGCGGGTTTCGCGGACAGTTACGCCCTGGCGGCGGACAAGTGCAAGGCGACGGTGAAGTCCGTGTCGCTGCGAGTGCTGGCGCGAGTGTTGCTCGACGCCGACTCGCTCTCCGTAGACAGTGCCTTAGAGAGGGCCACGGCCGCCTACAGGATCGTTGAGCATCTTGCACAAGGTTTCACTCTTAACACTTGATTACAGTAAAAACACTCATGAGATAAATTGACATAATACCTCGACAGTGAAATAGCTTAGATATATAAATTTAAAATATTCGCGAGTCGAAAATCCCTTCAACGTTTAAAAATGAGCTAATGATCAGCGAATGGCTGAACAGATTTTTTTTGAATTATATCTATAAACACTCGATCGAGTCGGCTTTCAAACGAAAAAAAATCGCACTTAAATCGGGCCATTCGTTTGGGAGTCACATATGTTGGATGCCACAGATGTCAAACACCTCTGTTTTCGCGTAAATAACAGGTAAAATTATTCAGAAATAGCAAATTGTGCATGGTTGGCAAAAATATCATGACATGTCATGTATATCTTTCAAATCAATTAACATACCATGTCAAATAATCTTTACGACCATTTTTATGATTACTGTAAAATGAATATTGTTGAACGTGATTCTTTTATTTACATAAAGTATATGGTATATGTAAAAAAAGGTGTTTATTTTTTCACTTGCAAAGCAATTGTTTGAAAATGCAAACATATATTGTTAGGTGAGCAACAGGAAGTAGGTGCGGGCGGTGAAGGTGCCTCGGCAAGTAAGGATATGGTGGAGACCGCACGTGCCTGGGCACGCCCCGTGCAGACTGAGCTCGAGGCGCTTGCCACACTTAAGAAGTTATTGGAGAGGTGAGTTAAAAGTCATAATTATTTTCAAGACAATTTTCAAGATACATTATGAACACAACATGTTTGTTTTGAAAGTAGAAGTATTCGGAATTGTTTGATACTTAATATTAAAGCAAAGGCGTTTTCAAAGGCGTTTTCAAAAGTTAAGAACAGTGCAGTAAAGTGGTGATTTTATGTTCAATTCTGTGTATAAGTTTATATAATATTTTTATCAAACAGTGTGTAGTCAGTAATTGATGAAGATTAACGTGTAAAAATCTAGGGATTATTTATTTCCTTTTATTGACGTCAATCGATCTCGACCATCGAGACCAAAGTGATAGTGAAAACAGTTAAAACTAAATGATAGTTGTTCTGAAAAAGGCTAAATATGAAAGTAGAATTCCAATAAGGTGACGATAACAGACTTATGTACGATAACGTGTATGAGAGTGGATTGATAAGTTCGTGCAATATGTTGGAAACTCGTTTATAAGAGATGTTTACAGTGTTTGCTATCTGTTTCAACTTCACTCGTCGATCATCTCTCTATACGATATCGTGATTCTCGTGTGCATTTTTGAAGTGGTTACCTCAGTTGGACGTCCTGAGCAAGGAGCGTCTTCCTGCCAAAAGACGCTGTTCTACCAAAACGAAACACCACTTGTGAATCATCTTAAGTCACGAAGAAGATTCACCATAATACTTATCAAGACAGTTTTCGTTTCCATAATGGTTTTTTTGCATAAAAAGTAATGTTTTATCAATACTCGAAAATTAGTTTTTTTACACGAAAGAACGACTTGTCCGATCTTAACTACTGGCAAAGCAATACTAATTGAAATATCAATTTGAAATTTTGTGTATGTATCCTTAAAACAATGACCTATCCAAACATTATTATAAATAGTATTACCGCTTCATTAATTTTTACCTGACTTATCAATCTGCCCTCGTGTGTGCGTTGCAGACAGAACACGTTCCGGCCGGTGTTCGCGCCGCTGCTACGCTCGGCGCGGCCGGAGCGCAAGCGGGTGACGCAGCTGCGCCGCCTGCTCGCCGACGCGGGGCTGCTCTACGACCAGCTCAAGGACGCCTGGCAGGAACACAAGCTCGCCGGTACGTACCTTGACACTATATAACAGATAGAACACATTCCGGCCGGTGTTCCTACGCTCGGCGCGGCCGGAGCGCAAGCGCGTGACGCAGCTGCGCCGCCTGCTCGCCGACGCGGGGCTGCTCTACGACCAGCTCAAGGACGCCTGGCAGGAACACAAGCTCGCTGGTACGTACCTTGACACTATATAACAGATAGATCACATTCCGGCCGGTGTTCCTACGCTCGGCGCGGCCGGAGCGCAAGCGCGTGACGCAGCTGCGCCGCCTGCCCGCCGACGCGGGGCTGCTCTACGACCAGCTCAAGGACGCCTTGCAGGAACACAAGCTCGCCGGTACGTACCTTGACACTATATAACAGATAGAACACATTCCGGCCGGTGTTCCTACGCTCGGCGCGGCCGGAGCGCAAGCGCGTGACTCAGCTGCGCCGCCTGCTCGCCGACGCGGGGCTGCTCTACGACCAGCTCAAGGACGCCTGGCAGGAACACAAGCTCGCCGGTACGTACCTTGACACTATATAACAGATAGAACACATTCCGGCCGGTGTTCTTACGCTCGGCGTGGCCGGAGCGCAAGCGCGTGACGCAGCTGCGCCGCCTGCTCGCCGACGCGGGGCTGCTCTACGACCAGCTCAAGGACGCCTGGCAGGAACACAAGCTCTCCGGTAAGTACCTCGACACTATATAACAGATAGAACACATTCCGGCAGGTGTTCGCGCCGCTGCTACGATCGGCGCGGCCGGAGCGCAAGCGCGTGTCAAAATAATCGCAAAATATTTTTTTGACTGTAATTAATGTAAAAAAATATTGTGTTGCAGGTTTAGAGAAGCAGTTAGCTGGGTTAACTGTATCTGCCAAAGAGGAAGATATAAAAGAACTGATTGAGATATTTGACTGCCATTTCGACCCCGCCAAAGAGCCTAAAGGTCCTAAACCTAGACTTCCTAGGAAAAATAGGGTGAGTTTATCTATGAAAATGTATAATATTTATTTTTAACTTCTTCATCGACTCCAGTTAAAGCGCGTATTTTGCATTGGTGTTGAGTTCGTTCGTATTTAGACTTCCGAGTTAATTAGTATCTAGCCTAGGTTATTTGTTCACAAAAATAGAGTAATAATCACATAACTTACTGGTAACTAAATATTCAGATTATTTTTTTCTTTAAATAAGACAATCCTAACGTTGTGACATCATCGGAGACTTCTAGGTGAATATAACGCTGTACGATCAAAATTACGACTTTATTGTATCGGAGCAATAGTCGCTATTGAAATGATTTTGCGGAGTAAGACTTCTGTGCCTGTACTATTATGTATTCTGTGTCAGTACATGGCTCACTGTTTCCTGAGCTTCTATGCATGCTCTGCACAGTAGACTGTCCATAGCTCAAATAGCAAAAAGGTGCTTGTTAAACGAACCATGTCATGTGAAACTCCAAAATTTACTGTGGCAAATTATTTTCACTAGTAGATCCGTCGATTTAGCGAATGTTTGTCGGCAGGCAACGTCATCGGCCGGTGAGACGGGCGAGGCGGAGGGTAGCACGAGCGAGTCACAGAACAGCTCGCCACACAACTCGCCTAACAAGACTAGTAATGGTTAGTATCTCACTACTATCAGACAACCTATCCTTTCACTCACATTCTATTATAATGTCTAAATATTGAATAAAGTGGTCTTGGAAAAGACCTTGAAATTTAACTAAATAAATTTCTGACTCTATCATGGTGTTACGAAAAAAAAAACATTTGATTGATTGGATTTTTGATTAAGATGTATTTAAATTCTATATATTTAAAGATTACAATGTAGTAAAGTCATAGCAATGGTATCATTTTATTAAATAGATTTAAACCCAAGTTTTATTTAGAGTGTTGTGTAAAATATAGTTTTATTTAACTTCCAGAAGTGGTGGTGGGCGACCCTAGTCAGAACGTCCCGGCGCCGGAGGCGGTGGCGGCCAACTAACGACTGGTCACTCGTTCACAATTAAAGCTTAGACTTTTCTACCATAGCTGTCGTTTAGTGTCGTAAGCCGCTCTCGGGTTAGCGAACAGAACAATGTGAATGGACGGCGTCCATTCTTTATACAACATATACCTTTATTTATTTACAGTTGTTATTGTTAATAAGTAGAAAAGCAGGTAACTGCTTCGAAACGTCATTCGGTTATAGGAAAGTGCAATTTTAGTTTAACATTAGTCAATTTTTTACGACTTTTGTCAAAGGCAGTATGCAGCATCACATATAAGACGTAGTCTTATATATTTTTATACGAAGAATTGACGGATCGTAGGTGGCGTTTACACTCCATCCGTCCTTTCACTCGACGACGGCGTCGACCCGTCTCGTCGCTAATTCGATAGCGTTACAGCGGAGCCATAGGGATGTGACAAAACATTTATTCGTATTATACAACTAGGTTAAGTCTCCTTTGGAATTGAGAGATATTTGTTTTGCATGTAACGCGATGGACGAGATATTTTTTCAAATGCCCACATTTTTTTTCTCTTTTGCTTACGCATAAAGTTTTTCTATATATAGATGATAAATGTAGATGAGTGCCTTAGCAACTCAGTGTATTAAGATAAAATTTTTTACATCCCACAATAATATTTTGGTCTTAAGCAACGTTGGTTGTTTGCAATGTCATATATATTACACATATTTTATACGGTCGAGTTATTTTAAAATGTTGCAATTATGTTACGCGGTAATGTCGAAAGTTTTATACATTTTTAAATATAAAAAATATGAATAACCGTTTTAACAAAGTCTTTGGACAAAGCAATATTTATTTTGAGTTAGTATGTCTTTTCAAGTGCAATATTGTAGAATTTTGTGCAAGAAGACTTGATAGAGTACAATATAGTACTTGTTTTATTTATTTAAAGTTACATTTTATTTATTTCGTGTGTGCAATCACAGGAACGGATGGACTGATTATTACATCCGATATATAAAAGTATATTTACTTTTCTTTTCATTTTGCGTTAATTCTGCCGGCTATTGCTGTAACAATTATTTGCTGACTCTATGTTACGTCACTTTTTCGTTTGCCATAGAATGTTTCCATTCTAAAGTAAGATTTTTTTTGTTCACCATACAATAAGCAAAGTAATGGAAAAAGTGTGTACCTATTAACTTACCTCTAATTTAGTTAGTTTTAACATAGACTGTACATATAATTTAATTTCTTATTTGTTCAGATCTCTAATAAATATGTAAGTCTATTTTGTTCGTTTTCTTTCATGTTTTAGAAGAGGCATGGACGGAGTTTGTTTTTATTGAAATACAAATACATTTTTATGAAAAAAATCTGTTTATTTCATATAGTTATTACATCTTGTTTGGTCCAACCTTCTGCTAAGTGCTCCCTAATTGCTCTATCCAAGATTACCTGAAAATGTGGAGTCTGGTTATTTTAGTAGTATATACCTGAATATTTATCAAGATTACAGTACAATCTTAGGATGCATTCTCCTGTATGTAATTTATGTGGCTGAATAGACACAAGTATAAGCACTTACTATAATAATTAACTGGGTTTATGATTTAAAAATTCATGACAATAGAAACCACCTTCAAAAGCCATCTGAGCATTTGTTTAAACTTAACAAGCATCTTGGAGCAGTTAAGACACTATAAACAAATTTTATGTATGCTATAATAGTAATGAACCATATTTTTTTATACCTACCGGGTTTTTTATTATTATAGGTAAATTACACCCAGACACAAAAATGATTGCCACTTAAAGTAATTCACTATTCCTCATGAAGTAATAAGATAAATATATAAAATTTCCATGTTAAGTTCATTAAAATAGAAAATCTCTTTATTTGGTGTATGATTTTCATGAGCTACAACGCTTGTGGCAACTCTCACTCGTGAACATCCTACGTATTTATGTCAGTGGGTAAACCCAGGCAACCCTTGCTTTACTATTTAAGTCATTTCTAAAAGGAAAATTCGACGGCATGGTAATTTCGTGGTATATTTAATGATATTGATTAATTAACCTATAGTACAGAAGCCACTGTGCGATGACGGGCTAGGCGCGGTAGCGGACAGTGCTACTTAAGTTCATTATTACCTTTTTTGGGTGTTTTCTCGTGGCCCTACTTTTTGTCCTACTAGTAGGACCACGAAGGTATGGTATTTCTCGTGGTCCTAGTGTGCGTTCGCGCAACGGAATGTTGAATTTAAAGATTTTAATTATGCAGATATTTAGTGAATGACGTCGTGTAAAAAACAGATTTAGAAAAAATCGTCGGGTTTATAAGATAAAAATATAAGCGTATTTTACGTTTATATTTTTATCTTATAAACCCGACGATTTTTTCTAAATCTGTTTTTTAAACAAATATAAACAAATTCAAAACAACGTATGTAAAAATCTACAGCTCTCTATATAAGCGCTTTATATGAAAACTAGCTAATGGCCAAACGTTCGCGTAGCGGAAACTTGAATTTCTCCGAAGTTTATGCATGCACTAATTTTATTCATACATACACAATTACACACAAATTTTTGGACACATTTTTTTTCTTCTAAGTCCATGGATTAAAAAAAGTTCCGCCAGGACAATGTTGCCCAGCGGAATCAGTTTTTAGCGAATTTCTCCACAATGGCTGCATGCACAATTTTTTTTTTTTACCATACACATTACTACAATACATTTAATACATTTTACTATGCAATTCCTTTAGAACGTCGTGATATTTGACTGCTTTGTAAACAGTGGTCTATTCATGGTAAATTGTCCTATAACTCTTTAATTACTAACGGGACATCATTGATACTTGACAACATGTTGCAGACACTTACAAGGTTTGTATAAACGTGAAAATCTAGACCCCAAAGTGCATACTTTACGAACTAAGACCTAATAAGCGTATTTTACGTTTATATTTTTATCTTATAAACCCTACGATTTTTTCTAAATCTGTTTTTTAAACAAATTTAAAACAACGTATGTAAAAATCTACAGCTCTCTATATAAGCGCTTTATATGAAAACTAGCTAATGGACAAACGTTCGCGTAGCGGAAACTTGAATTTCTCCGAAGTGTATGCATGCACTAATTTTATTCATACATACACAAATACACACTAATTTTTGGACACATTTTTTTTCTTCTAAGTTCATGGATTAAAAAAAGTTCCGCCAGGACAACGTTCGCCCAGCGGAATCAGTTTTTAGCGAATTTCTCCACAATGGCTGCATGCACAATTTTTTTTTTACCACACACAATTACACGACGTCATACACTAAATATCTGCATAATTAAAATCTTTAAATTCAACAACATTCCGCTGCGCGAACGCACACCATTATTCATTTTTAATAGATATGATTAATATGTCAAGTCGTATTTCCTTGTGTTATTTATCGTGTCGCTAACCTTTTCGTGTCGTAATTATTATCTAATTAATAAATATTACAAATGTTTGGGGAAATAACTCATTTAAAGAGAAAAGGCGGAATAGTCCTTCTCCTAGATGGTAGACAGTACTACAAACAGAGGGAATATAAAAACGGGAACGTGATATGGAACTGTTACTTGTCTAAAAAAGAGAAGTGTCACGGTTTTCCCACTCTTAAGGTAATTTATTTTGTTTTTTCTTCTCATTTTTACCTATACTCAGTAGGTGTGGGTCGTTACGTGAATTTCGAGAAACGAAACGTGTCTAGTTACTTTAAAAGCGTCACTAGTTACGAGTACGCGTGATTTTTGTAACTAGTATGCGGCTACTTAGTACGGCTACGCTACACACGGAACGTAGTCATGTCGTAACTCGTAATGTCTCAAGTTGAAGCTACGGTTTTGTGGTTATAGTTACATCAGTAAACGTCTAGTAACGCGGTTACATGTTACGTACGCAGTTACTAGTGACGCGAAATAAAGCCCACACCTAAAACTAAGTTATTTTTTCTAATATTGCTTTAAATTATCTTCTTAGTCTAAACAAGTGGTGCGAAGTAAGGAACATTCTTGTCGGGCAAACTTTTCAAAAAACAAAATTGATGGACGTGTTCATGAAATGAAGAAACAAGCCTTACGAACAGATAGACCGATATCACAGATTTACAATGAGGGTAAAAAGATATTAAAGGATCAAGGTATCCATTTTACAGGTTGTTGTTCCGCTGGTCGTCCATTAACGTTTTCAACTAAAGGTAACATCGCTAAAGTGAAGGCAATTGTGACTGAAAATCCTCATTATATTATAAAGATATGTGTTCTTTTTTTCTTTTGATATGCACAACTGGTGTAATTTAATCAATACTTAGTCTCTAATGTAGAAGCTTGTTATTAGCAATTTAATTTCTTTTTGTTCAGCTGTACAGGTAACAAGTCTGTAAGCTTTCCTAAAATAAATAAAAAAAAAATATATATATACACCCCTTTTTTTTGTGCAGTATCCTTATTTTTTTTTTTTCTGAAATAAAGGTAGATTAAGCCTTTTCTGCAACGGACGAACCGATTTTGACTAACGAAACAGGCGATCATTGTCGAGACTAATGACTAAAACCTTGATACAGATTTTGTTATAAGGTGGTAGTTATATCCGTACTTTACTGTTGGATGAACAAAGAAAACTAACTACCTCCGTTAATGGATACACTTACCTCTATATCTCGACATCCTTGCATAGCTCTGGACAATACAACATCGAAGTAATCCATGTGCAGTCTGTGCGACATTTCCAATAACCCAATGCTGCCTGGAAATTAAACGCATCAACGTCAAAAATCACAGCCGCGACGAATGAGAAAATATTTCAGTTCTTGCCAGTGGGATATAATATCAGATAATATAATATGTTATATGGCAAAATTAAGTATTCAATCAACAACACCGCTATTGTATGAAATGCATGTCATTCTTAGATTTTTAACTTCTTGTCACTTATATATATTCAGTGAGGAGGAGGAATAAGGGAGAAGGCATTTATTGTCATCACATGATAGGCTTAAGCTAGTTATATTTACAGAGGACCACAGCCAAAAGAACCAGGGAGTGGGTCTCTAAAGCTTCTCAAAAAAAAGTGCATGTGTAAAATTTATCCGAAACTCACTAGCAGTAATTCTATCCCTCTATTGTCTACCAACTTTTGTCTAAACTTACCAGTGCTAGGAAGACTAGCGACAGTCAAAACCACTCCCCCAGCGGCCTCCTCCACGTGTCCCACATCGACCAAAGGCTCGGGCTCCCCGTTGCGCCACGCCATGGAGGCGGAGCAGGCACACGCGTACGCACGCAAGGGTATGCCGGCGTCGATCAGCGCCAGAGTGGCAGCATTCACACATACACAATACGCACCACCATCTGCCTGAGAAAAAAAAAGAATGTTATATGGAGCGTAGATTGCAATTGTCACCACCTAAATCATTGTCAGTTCTTTTTTTTCTGTAGGAAGTAGTGCACAGCAGATTTTAATTTGCTGCCTGCCTGGGGAAGCAACTATACCCTACAGAAGACTGGCTAATCATCACTACACACACACACTAGAAATATACCACTAAGCTTGGTTTAGTAATTGTGCTATATCGTACATACTTAAAAAAATAAACTATGAATTATTATTACTTTGACCATGCAGCTCATCTGATTTTTTGAAAGTAGTAGATTAGATTTAGATAAGAAGCCTTTAACTGTACCTCCAGGACGGTATATACTGATAAATTAGTAAAAGTGACCATACCACAAGTTGGGAGTTATTTAGTAGTGGACTACATACTACTACTATTAACTAATGTAGTCTTGTCCCAACGGTCTTGTTAAAATAAGTAAGTATAATTATGTATTTAAACGGGAATTAACGCGATCACGAAAAGGTATTACATACCTCTGAATTGCCTGAAGTTTCGACCAGGTTGCACTGGCCGTGGTCACAGGCTGACTGACTCGGCGGTGCACGACGTGACAACACGTGCAGGTTCACATATGAAGTGGAGGTGGATAGGTCGTTGTCATTTCTAGATGTCAAAGTATCCGCGAGATCAGATGGGTCCTTGTCGCACTGTGTGTACCGCAAGCCTACTCATACGAAAAGGTACCTACACGCCACGTCTCATCATCATCCCCGACACCTGCAATCTGTTATGAATTCACTAAAAACAGAGCATACGGTCTTTGTGACCTCCAACATTTGGAGCGAGAGCTGGATCATGTTCAGGAGGTACTCAAAAGTAATAGATATCAGGTGAATGGAACACGGAAGCAACAGACAATGAGACGCAAGCATCCGGAGGTGAACAGAAAACCAGCCTACATGCCATATGTCAAAGGAGTAACGGATAAGATCGGCTCCGTGTTAAAAAAATACTCCATTCCGACAGTGTACACACCAGGCATAAAGGTTCAAATCATCGTAGGCACACTGAAGGATGTTTTGCCGTTACCAACTTCAGGTGTCTACAAAAGAAACTGCAGCTGCGGTAGTTCCTACATAGGCCAAACAAAGCGGACTATTGCTGAAAGGGTCAAAGAACATATCGCTGCTGTGAAGAACCGACAGATTAGCAAATCAGCGATTGCAGAACATGGACTTGAAGCGGGCACCAATCACTGGATTGAGTTTCATCGTACGCAAGTCCTCTCCACGGAACGTCACTTTTAGTCAAGAGTTGTACGTGAAGCGATATTGAAAAAACAAAGCTTTCAATCGGGAAGATGGTTTTAAATTATCTACAGCGTGGAATCCAGTGGTAAAAAACATGCCACCTAGCTTTTATGCGCAGTCGGGTGACCACCAGAATAGGGACACATCGGTTTGCTTACAGAATAGGGACACTGTTGGTATAGTCAGGGCTACATCACTCGCTCGAGGTTGCGTTTTATATACCTACCAATTTAGCATGCCGTGGACGGCAATAGTGTCAGTAGGAGCGACAACGCGTAGCTGAGAGTAGGCACGCACGATGAACGATATTCTTCGTAACTAAAAACAAAATGCCAAATCGAACTTATTGTACAGTTGTCGAGTAATCGACATCTGCCTGCCGCACCCACAGCTGACTAGTGCTAACCGGTTTCTACGTCAGTGAACCCGTCCCCCTGCCGCCCGGTTCAAGACGAGGGGCTCGCCCGGCGCCGGCATCGTCAGTGAGCCACAGACACGACTGTGTATCGCCACGCTCGCGCTTATCAGTTTTTTCATACAATTTATTTACGCATTTATGTAGTTTTAAGTATTGTAATTTCTATTTAATCATTATACAACTTTGAAGTACAGTCCACTATTGTCATTTTATACACTCCACTGAGGTATCGTCGGTAGCATTGGTCCTTCAACCGCCATCAAGAACCGAAGAAAAAAATAATCAAATTTTGAATCATCAACGGTCGTGAAAATTTTATGAATTTGAAGCCGTTTACTGGATTCGAAAGTTGCAGTTTCATCTGTTACTGGGAGGATTGCACCTGCCTTTCAAGAATATCAACGCCGCCTATGTTGAGTTTCTCCATAACAGAGATTATTGACACTACGGCTGGCAGCATTTGGCGTTACGTTCCATCACAGGAAAACCCGGCAGACCTCGCTTCGCGTGGACTTAGCGCTGATAGGCTTCTGTCTTCTTGTTTGTGGTGGTCGGGACCGAAATTTCTGGCCGATCATGAATCATCATGGCCTCGGTTTCCTCAATCAAATCAACAAGATTTGCTAAACTTACCAGATGTAGCAATTTCTCTACACGTTGATACATCAAATCAGATATGTAATCTTATATCTAATTTAAGCATAAAACATTCACAATTTTTCAAGTTGCAGCGGTGGTGGCATACATTATGCGATTTGTTTACAAATGTAAGAGACAATTATCTGAATCTGGTTCTCTCACATCAACGGAATATAATAATTCATTAAACTTTCTATTAAAACTAAGTCAACAGGAGTCATTTCCTGAAGAATACAATTTATTATTATCAGGCAAACAATTGCCAGCAAAAAACAAATTATTATCATTATCTCCCTTCTTCGATACAACTGTTAATTTAATTCGAGTTGGCGGTAGATTACATAATTCCTTTTACGATTACAACGTTAAACACCCAATATTACTATCAAGCAGTCATCATATTTGCAAATTAATATTCCACATGTACCACCTTAGACTTATGCATGCTGGACCTCAGCTTTTATTGGCCACCGTACGTCATCAATATTATCCAATTGGAGGTAGAAATTTGGCTAAGAAAATCACTCATCAATGTGTGAAATTATGCAGGATGAAGGCTAACACCATACAACCCATCATGGGTAATCTACCAGAACAACGTTTACATTTAGTTTCCATTTTTAGACACCGGCGTAGATTATGCAGGACCTATCATGATAGCCGACCGAAAGGGTAGAGGATGTAGACTGATCAAATGTTTTATTTGTGTGTTTGTATGTCTGGCTACCAGAGCTCTCCACCTCGAACTTGTGTCAGACCTTACTACGGAGGCTTTTTTAGCTGCTTTATCTCGGTTTATTGCTCGAAGGGGTAAACCACGTAACATATTTTCCGACAATGGCACAACCTTTGTAGGTGCGTTTAATGAGTTAGCCAATCTTCTATCACAAGACTTAGAATTGAGTAAGGTTGATCCAGGCATAAACTTTAATTTCATTCCCACGTATACTCCACATTTTGGGGGCTTATGGGAGTCCGCGCTTAAATCCACTAAACATCATCTTCGACGCGTTTTAAGCCTAACAAACTTGACCTTTGAAGAAATGGCAACGTGCTTGATTCAGATAGAGGCTATTCTCAATTCAAGGCCCATAACCCCTTTTTCCCAAGATCCCTCTGACCTTACTCCTTTAACTCCATCCCATTTCTTAATAGGACGCTCACTTGTTATGTTGCCACATCCACAGATCAGACAACATCTCAACATCAACAGTATCCAGAGATTTCGACGCATAGAATGTATAAAGCAACATTTTTGGAGTCGCTTCTCTAATGAATATATTCTTTGGCTTCAGGAGAGAACCAAATGGCGTCGATCTTCAGGAAAATTGAAGACAGGAACCTTAGTCCTCATAAAGAATAAAACCTCACCCCCTTTGATTTGGCCTTTAGGCCGTATTATTCAGGTGTTGCCTGGCAGAGACGGCATCGCACGAGTCGCCGATATCCGCACCAGCAAAGGAGTCATCCGGCGCGCCTTCAACACGATCTGCCCTTTGCCAGTTAATGCTGTTGAGGTTACTTCAACGGGGGGGAGTATGTCGAGTAATCGACATCTGCCTGCCGCACCCACAGCTGACTAGTGCTAACCGGTTTCTACGTCAGTGAACCCGTCCCCCTGCCGCCCGGTTCGAGACGAGGGGCTCGCCCGGCGCCGGCATCGTCATCGGCATCCACTATTGTCATTTTATACACTCCACTGAGGTATCGTCGGTAGCAACAGTGGACGTGTCTTGTTATTGGTAAATTTATTTATTATGTTAAATTGCGTTATTGCTAATGTTAGTGATCTGTTAAATGCTTTAGAAATAAGTCACAATAATTATTTTAGTTATTACCTATTTTGTCAATATAATTTAACAAATACTTTAGGTGTTTGTTCTTTACTCGCCATTGCCGCGTGGCTGTGATAATAATAAATAATAGATATCTTCTAAACAAAAATAATAAATGTTGCTTATATATATTCTATACAATTTATTATAGAAACTGTACGTACTAAATCAGGTTTAGAGGGTTTGGCCAGGGTGAATGTTGTAATAAATGTAGTCTATTAAACTGTAAATAATAAACCCATAACATCTAGGAAAGGCGACGAACTTTGTAGGTGTGGACTGCCCGCGTATTCACAATTATTTGTCCTGGTAGGGAAATGAACCCAATTTTAAAAGTGAAGAATATATTAATTACTTATAAAAATTAAACTTAGGTTAGATAAATAATTTTATTTATCATTACATATAAAACTCAACACCCATAAATTTGATTATCAAATCAATAATCTATTTCATTATTTGTGTATTTTGTACAACCTTAAAGTGTCTGGCAAAGCGGTTACACACACAGACAAAGGTCGCGCGGTGGGCAAGGCTTTCTCAACTTTCGAATAAATAAGATATATTTCTGGTTGCAGCTAACGCCGGGTGTTATTAATTAAATTTTGTAGGCTAATATAGCGTAGGTATTTTCACTTTTGTATGGGAGTGATGTATCTGTTACGAAGTAACTATTATCTTATCTGTGGTATAGTATATGACGGTACATAGCGAAACCAAAATATCGAAAATGTGCGGGTGGATGAAGAACCTTATACCTCACGATCTCAACGACGGAGGGCGTGCGTGGCGCGTGCACCGCTGAGCCAGTCAGTCTAGTGTGACCACGGCCAGTGCAACCTGGTCGAAACTTCAGGCAATTTAGAGGTATGTAATACCTTTTCGTGATCGCGTTAATTTCCGTTTAAATACATAATTATATCATGGAACGCGAAAGTTTAAAAGTTAGTTTAGGTAAGTATATAAACTGCAATAGGACTAACCTGTAGAACTTCAACATAGATGTCTATCTGAGACCGAGGATATAGTTCAGTTTTTATAGCAGCTGTGAGGGCTTGCCTTAAATGCATTGACATCTCTTGGGATTTTCGGTCACCACGTCGTCGGTTCTTTCTCTCACCTGAAAAGCAAAATGTAATAATAATAACTTAAAATCAGCCAGTCCTAAAGCTGAACTGTTATTGTATAGACTCTCTGCACACATGATACATCAACATAATAATTTTATTTTTAGTATAGGAGGCAAGTGAGCAGACAGGCCACCTGATGGTAAATGACTACAGCTGCCTATGGTCATGTGCAACTCAAGAGTCACAAGTGTGTTACCAGCTTTTAGGGGGGAATAAGTAGTAGTGTAGGTTGTTTCCCTCCTACACAAAGAAAGAATCCTCCGACCAGGCTAGGTGATCATGCCTGGCAGACCACGGCCCAATGGTTGATGTTGGGAAGTTGTATTTATACTAAACAATGCAAGAACTTTCAGAAGAACTTGAAGAAGATGCAGGATTAGTAATTACTCTGTAGATTGGTGTGTCTGCACTAGATGACAGTGAAGTATGTTTTTCGTTGTGTGTGATTGTCACTACAGCGGGATTAGGGGAAGAGGAGTTAAGGCTCCTGAGAACATCACTCACTCGGCGAACCACAATGCAAGCACTGAGGTCGAGCTGGCCCATATGTGCTGAAGGATGAGTCTCCAAAAACTGGACACCTGTAGCTTTTTGCAGCCATTTTCACATATCTTTTAAATTTATAACATTCTGTTTAAAAATACTAGCTTTCTACATTAATTGTACATAATAACATGAACCTTACATATTCCAAATTTCACAATATACATTTGAAAGTGGTACAAACAATTTTCTTCACTGTACTATATATTTATTATACTGTACAATATACCCCTTTATTTTACAATAAAAATTGTTTGGGAGTGAAGCAATGTTGAGTACCTTATACAATTGGTACCCTTATAACACTGACAATCTCTTATAGGCTTTTTATCTACCAAATCTTACAGTTTAATCGAACCACACCATTACTACATTTCAAATTGTGCATGCTCATTAATACTCATGAAAATACGAAAATTTTGTTTTAAAAATTAAAAAAACTTCAGTTCAACTAGGATACAATTATAAAAATAAATTATATTTTGACTATCACTTAATGCACAGATTAAAGTACACTCAGAGTTACATCCAATAATATTTATAACAAATAGAGAGTTTAATGTTAGTTAAAGGGGGCAAATGAGCAGACGGGTCACCTGATGGTAAGTGACTACCGTCGCCCATGGACAGCTGCAACTCAAGAGTCAGAAGTGCATTGCCGGCCTTTGAGATGGGAGTTTGCTCTTGTTGAGTAGTTTATTTATGGAATCTAATAGATTGAACTCGCCTATCACATACTGTTTGTAAATATTCGAAGTAACACTTAGCTACCCTTTATGCACATCCTAGAACAACAAACGGTGCCTTTATGTAGTATTTGGTACCTGTCGAGAATGTAGCCATGCTATATTGACAGTTGACAACCACTCCATCCTGTAAACTTTTGGATTTTGCAGCCTGAAACAAATCCCTTATTTTACAAAAACATTAAAGAAAATAAATGATAATGAAGATTTTGTAACATGTAGGTAAATATCAAATAATGTTACGTATCATAGGCCCTGAGCTTAGACATAAGAACCTTTAGTTGAACGTTATAATAATTAATAAAAGATATATTAAATAAATTTTATATGTACAAAAATCTTGAACTTACTTGATGTGGACCGTAAACAGCTGCTAGAACTTTTGTATTTCCTTGTTCTAAATAAGCACTACCGTCGGGTTGTGTGAATACTCCTAGTTTGCATCTAATGCGACGAAGCTCGTTGGGTCTGCGTCCATCAAGGCGAAGACCTTGACTTGAAAGCAAATCAGGACCAGGCATTTTACTAAAATTGTAAAGTTAAAAATTGAATCCCATAACACAATAACTTCAGAACATATGTATTTAACGGAAGTTAATCGCTATCGCTACTTACGGTACGATGATGGTAAGAAGAACACATGTAAATGTAAATAATAGTAAATATTAGCTTGTCAATATGACAATGACAAACTGTCACAGTGTTGCCAAAACTTCTTGAACTCGTTTTGGGGAAAATGCTGAAGCACTTTAAGACAACGAGTTAAAGAGTATTTATAGCTTATACATTATACATAATACAAAGTGTTGGTATAAGCAGCGTCAACTACAGTTTTTCTAGGGGCTGTCTAGGAGGGCAGTGCCAGGCCCCGACCTTGATCTTAACTTGGTCCGTGGCCCGGTGATATTGTGTCATAATAGTCATGCTTCATGGACATGCATGCATGAATCGTATAAGTAAAATCAACTTCAAGTTTCAAGACTACCACAATAAATATCTAGCTTTTATCTATTAATCCTAGCTTACGAGGTGAACAATAAATTTCATGAGTTTGACATATTTTTTTCACAATATATGTTTTAGTCTAAAGTAATCCTACAATATGGTTAAAATAAGACAATCTGTTAAGTAGGTCATTAAATAAATAATTAATTAATCGGTAATCCTACGTTATCTGTTGCCAATGGCTGCGAAGGGATTTCTGTTGTGTATCCGATTGTGCTTTATTTAAACTCTTGAACAATATACTTAAAACTAAATAGTGTTAAAAAGTTATGCGACAAGTGCTTTGCTTAAGAAATTAGGTATTTAGTTGTAATTAGAAATTGTTGTTATTCTTGAGCTCATTGACCGTAGTCTTGTCAGTTGTCATCCCGGTGATGCTTGCGTGTGCATTACATTTGAACAAAAATCGATCTAAATGATCACGAATTTCATTGTTATGTCGACATAATCAATGACCAAACATGCGTTGCAACATTCGCTAATTTTAAAACAGTGATTGTGTATAGTGAAATATTTAAAATGATAATTGTTTATATTGATTGATGTGCCAAATAATTTGGATATAATTGGTAATACGTAATTGTTACAGAAGTGACTAACCATAATGGACGTAGACGACTCTGCCGTCGACCTCAGCGTCAGGTGATTTTATATTTTTAATTCATTATTGTTTACATTATTGTTTTCTGAAATTATGTAATTTTTTAATGGTCAGGTCATTGCCACCTGAACTGAGCGAATTGAGGGCTTTGACGGCTAGTGGACTTACTATAACTCCAGCTCAACCTCCACCTCATGTAAGTATTAATTTATGTATACTTAATGTAGTGTAAATAAACATCACAGTATTCCCTAGACTAAACTATTATGTTCGTGGCTTAAATTAAATGTAGTTTTCTGTATCTATTTTGATATACACAGGTTATTTCAGAACAAATGATTGTTGTATTTAGAATGTACAGCATTACTGTAGGATAAAAACCATTCTCTGGCTCTTTTTTAATATCTTCCAACTAAATAATGTATAAAAACTCTATTGATGTTTTTAATACATTATTTTCTTACTATAGGTATTAATACAATGTTGTGAATGTGCTTGCTATACAATTCATTGTAGATATATTATTGCCCACAGAAACCAATCACCTTGATAAGGAAGATATTCTATTAATTTATAAATTTTAAAATTAATTGTTCTATTCTACACATATAATAAGCCATAGAAAGTATTGCTTACAAAAACATAAATTTATTTATGTTATGTTAAAAAATGTGATAACATATAGCTCGTTAGGTCTTTGTAATAGTCAAAAATTTAGTTATAAATTGCAGATTTTCTATTTATTTCTTAGTATGATCAGCATGTCACTGCCATAGTCACTAATTGTAATGCTATGACTGCACAACACATGGGCATCATGTTTCATGTCTCCTCTTTGTGAGTTTAACCTGTTCAAAGATAAAACCAGCTTCTTTTTATAATTATAGCATCACCTTCATATACATCACTATTTGATAAAATAAATATATAATAGTAATTTTCCTGTTGCGTACATTTGTGTCTGCCTATTTGTATTTAAGGAAAATGTGACAGTTAGATGGTACAGACTTTTCAGCGCACACACAGTCTTCTAATACACTTAATAAACATATACAGTTTAACAAGTATAATTTAAACATTTTAAATACCCCGACTCAAAAATCCCTTCAAAAACTAGGAAAGAGCTGATGGTCTTTAAATGACTGAACAGATACACTTGAACTATAACTAAGAACACTTTCGACCAAGTGATCTTTCAAACAAAAAACTATATCAAAATTGGTAATTTATTGGAAATTTAGCAACATTCTTACGAAAAATATTATGAATTAAAAGAATTTATGTTAAAGATCTAGTAGAAAGAAGGCTTCATGAAGTAGGTATTGCTTTTCCTGAAAATACATTTTTTTCAGAGATCTTTGGCATTAGTAAATGAATATATCTAACACTTTTCCTTTCTTAAGTTTTCTGGAGTTCATTTTTTTATCTTCTTATTTACTAATTTTATCTTATGTTAGACTGATCAATTTAATTACCTTTATGATTAATATACCTACATTATTTAAATAAATATGCAGTTAAAAGGTTACTAAGCTGATATTATTTCCATTGCTATCATTGGAAAGATTGAAAGGGTGAGTACACTACACAGTGCTAATAATGGTAAATATTTTGTTATACCAAGTCGGTGAAAAACAAGTAGTTCCTCGGGAAAACCTTGTCAGAGGGCTCATTCCACAGCCAAAGCGTTCATGGGAGGAAATTCCTGTGCAAAACGTACCATGCTCGATCATTTAGATTCCAAGATGTCAGTGCGGGGGTTGAATGCATCCGTGGGCATCATGTTAACGACGTCGTTAGTCGACGATTGGCACAGCACGTCTTTCAACCGAGTCAAAAGGCCCAACGTGGTATCCAGGTGCTCCCGCATAGAGCTGACGGCAATACTCCATATGGGGACGTACTTGTGACGTGTATAATAAAAGTCTTTAGGTACCCCGGGATATTAATTTCCCGGGAATAGCGCGAAGCGGTACTTCACCCGCTTCACTCTATTAAGCACTCCAAGCTGTTTGGATGCCAGCTTTTTGACTCTGCATTTCAAGTGATTTCGAAACTGGACGTCACTAAAAATGTTGATACGAAGAAGCCCAATACTTTCTGAGACGATAAGAGCTGTCTCTTTGAAATTTGGGATCATTGTGAATGGGTTTAGTCGGATGGAAATATTCGCAACTTTAATTGAGATAGTCGGTTTTTATTTGTTAGATAAAAACATCATGATTAACATATTTCATTTGAAGGCATATTCACCCGTGGCATCACGCCGGATCGATTTTTGTAAATCGACTTTTTCTGTCTTTCTACTTCACATGATGCCATGGTTCTAGCTCTGTTAGCTCAAGATTAGTTATTCAGTTAAAAGCTGCCCTCGGAAACCTCTGTCTTCAGTCAGAGTTGGTCCTCACTGCAGATTTCCTCCAGTACGAACACTAACGTACAGACACTTCGGTATAAAAGTGAGAATTTTAAATAAAAACAGATTTGAATTTGTTTTCTTGCGAAGATAATTAAATATTTAATCTATGCTAATATAATAAGGCTGAAGAGCTTTTTGTTTGATTGTTTGTTTAAACGCACTAATCTCAGGAACTACAAGTTGGATTTGGAAATTTTGTATCGGATAGAATAGCAATTTTAAAAATGTTTGCTATTCCCGTAAATCCCGAAATTGATAAAATTTTAGTGTAATCGGGGGTTACATACATAATTATTGTACTATTTAATAGTATACATGGTTAGGAAAATATTACGTATGTATCTCCTCCTTAAAGTTAGTAGGTATTGATATGAGACTTGCATAAAGATAGTAAAAATATAACTAGCGAAAAAAACTCGTGTCAAATTAGGACATTGTTGAAGGACAATTTTAAGATTACTTATCTCAATCTAATCTAACAAAACAATCTTCTATGTACATGCTTACTTGAATGATGCTTGTGTAATGAATAGTACTGGTGTAAACCGGGTCATTAGACAAATTAAAATTATCATGTTTCACTTTTTAAATTTAATGTTGCACAACTTTTTTTCTTATCCTGTTTAGGAATGTCTTTTGGTACACCCGAACAGGATACGTAGATGTGATTAAGTCGGACTTGAACTAACTAAAATCAGCATGCTTCGTTATATTATGTATAGCCGTGCCATTGTATCTCCTATCCAGCATATACCAGTCCTTAGGATAAGTGGCCTTATGCTGCTATTTATGGGCTATTTCTACATTAAAGTATTTCAGTTTGAATTAAAATCGGTTGTAAAGAAGACGTAAATTAGAACTGTACCAGCCGTAGTTACGTACGGATAATAGTTACTTTTAAATTGCTTTAAAATAAATCTCTATTAATATACTCGTAGTTAGTTTTTTTTTTGTTGAACACGCTAGTCGTTAGAACTAATAGTAGGATTTGAAAAATTATTTTAGAGTTCGATAACCAAATCTTAAGGATAGGCTAATTAACATCATCCTACGGCCCTTAGGGACGTAACAGTGACCATAAACGCTATTAAAACTGCGGGAAACGGGTAGTAAATCTAAATATTAATGCGCGAAGAGAATTCTTTGTACGCATTTTTAAGCAAAAGCGCACAGACAGGAATGTGAAATTTGGAAAACTTAGATTAAATGTACGTAGAAGAAGTACAGGAAGCTATAAATGTATAAAAGGCTACATGCCGCTATAAGAGTCCAGTGTGTATTTTGGCCTGTCATAGTACAAAAGTCTAAACAATGACAGTTCAAGTTAAATGGGCAATGAAATAAAATAAGACAATAAAAACGGGCGAAATTCGACCTCTAGGCGATCTTTAGTGACAGTAATTAGTATTTGCGTTTTTAATATAATCCAATAATACATGCAACCGTATAAGTTACTGTGATTAATAATCAAAATCTGTGGGTCAGTAAATAATACAATCAGAATTGATAATGCTCATTTATTAGATGTAGCTATTATACCTAAAATAATAATATAATTGTATAGGTTGTTGTTTGACAAAGCATAACTCCGAAATGATGTTTCACAAATATTTTATAACAATTATAACAGTTAAGAATTAACATTTATCACAACATATATTTAATAGGGAAATTTGAGATTGAATAGGAAAAATATAATTAAATTGTCTTTTATTTTATTTTCTCGGTTTTTCGTTATTCGTAATTTAAAGATTACCAAGAAACCAATTAGATTTTGTTAGTACCATTTTTCAGGTGATCAGGAGCAAACTTATACATTTTTTGAAGTAAAACACCACGTTTACGTATTAATAAATTGCTAAGACATACAGGGCCGTATTCAATTTGGTTAACGGTTGGATTTATGACTATATTTACATCATCCTCCACTCTATCCGTGTCATCACTTTATAATATTTGACGGCACAAGACACCATTTTAATTTAAATTAGCGGCAGCAATTACAAATACGTGTTTACGTACTACACTTGTCAAACGCTCTGAGAGTCGAATAAGTATATTTATAGTGATTCAAATTGTTGCCACTTTGAGATGACAGACCGGGCATCTAGACATATGAGCTCGCAATATATAAGTACCTATTAATAATCACTTTTTTACAGATTAGTATAGACGTATAACGTGTACACTATAATAGGTACCTTATGTATTATTATCACAAGTTATTGGAGATAACAGTTTACCATTAAATCTTATAAATAAAAACAATGAAAACCCTGCCACATATCTTTTTATTTTTAATATGGTTGTCCCACTTGACGGACCTATCAATCGTGACGTAATAGTAGCATAGCGACGACTATTATACGTTACCAGCCCTAATAAATTTGGTGAAAAAAAGATAAAACATGACTAACTGAATCGAGATCATTGTGCCTCTAATATATTATGTATACATGGTTGTTGATTCTATAAACATTGGAGGAATGTTTACATATTTGTATCATAGCATGGCAATACAAAAGACACTTGATTTTATAGCTCGCAGCTTCGAAGCGAAATGACTGTAAACAGAATTCTAAATACAAATATTTACATATTTCATTGAAATTGAACAATTTACATTGTTTCAATTTTGATTTAATTTAATACATTGTTCGTGTATAATAAATATATTTGTTTAGAAGGGCATATATTTAAAGTTCATCATACTATCGAACTACTTTTGCAACAATTTTACTAAATGTAAACTGAATAACTATTCAGTTTAATCCGCGTTAATGGTCTCTGCTCTCCTCCTAAGGATTGTAGCGTGATGTTAAATCAGGGTTCGACGATATATATCAAATTCTTTTTTTATAAAATATTGCAATACAAAAATGGCTTAAAAATTAATATTATTAAATAATTTAATTAAATCTAAAAGAAGATTTTGTTTTTTAGTTGATTTTGCCTTATCTAAAAGAAGATTTTATGTTTTGGTTTCATTTGTCTGTAAATAAATAAAACATTTTAGTTTTTTTTTTGATAATTTTAATAAGTTTATGTAACACATATGCAAATAGTATTCATAAATAATACAATAAAATTATAATATGGCTTTCATACAAAATTGATATATATATCAAATTCAAATTCAGCCTGTAACCTTCCTCAAGAATTGGTTTATCAAATGAAAAAATAATTTTTGGAAGCCAACTGTTAGGTCTCGTGAAGCGTGAAGAGAATTCTTTGTGGGGTACAAAGAATTTTTAAGAAAATTTTGCAAACGTAGTAACGTAAATTTTGGTATATTTACAGATTATATATATAAGAAGTGCAGAAAGCTAAAATTTTGAAACAATATTTGCTATAAAACTAAAAAATTGCAAAAACGGGTACATAAAGCTATAAGTGTCCAGTATATATTTTGGCCTGTCATAGTACAAAAGTCTATACAATGACAGGTCAAGTAATATTGGCCAATAAAATAAACCATGGTCGAAATTCGACCGTCACGCGATCTCTAGTTTAGAATAAACTCCCTAAATTATTGGAATCCCTATGTCTCACTATCAGATTTTTAAGAAAACGTAGAATCCCTGAATACCAATGTGGTAGATATTTAATAAAAGTAAAACAACCCTTCAGCATTTGGTTAATAAACCAAAACTTCAAAAGGAAGCATTTCCCTCAGTTTTTCAAAGCGGTAATTTCTTAAACAACACTATTTCATCATTCAATAATAATGATGACCTTTGCTTTGTCTGACATTACTGGGAGGTCAAGCTGTTTCATAATTACCGAAACGAAATAAAAAGTAAATACATAGCTTGATATTTTATTTTATGTACCTAGATATATTGCATGTAGGTTCAACGTTAGTTTGAACTGCATTATCTTATGTTTGAGAAATTGACTGCTCGGATGTCGATTTGATTAAATTTTGTTAGCTGCTGCCACTGCTGCGTCCAGCGCCTTGGGCTCCATTCCCGTAGAGAACAATTATGAAAAATTATTTGTTAAGTTAGGACGGAGATGAAAATACCTACCTTCACCAACAATAAAAATCTCGTTTTAGGAACCAGATGAACGTATCTACATTTTCTTAATTTTACAGGAGAGCAAAAATACTCCGAGAATTTACCTAGTTCCTTGGGGTTCCTTAGCTATTTCGAAATTTGTGAAATATTGCATTTACAATTACGTCCTTTTGGCATTTCATAAAGGAACACTTTGTGACCCGTATTATGAAAAAAAAACAATTATACGATACGATATTTGACTTTTTTGTAGATACGTTCATCTGGTTCTTATACCGCGAAATGGTACTGCATATAAATGGTGCACAGGAAATTAATAAACACACGATTACAAATATTAGTTTAGTGACTTACTTAGTACTTTTGTTTAGTGACTTTTCATATTTATTTAGTACTATAGTTAAGAATAATGTTCTTACAATTTTTTTATTTATCTTTACTTTGCAGGGCTCCGGCGGCAAAAGGGTGCTTCGCCCTCGTTCAGAACAGCGCAGCTATGCAGAGAGCCCTGATATCGTGCTGTTGCCGGCTGCACCTCCGCACCGCAAGCCATCTATGGTCACCCCCACACCTTTCACAGGTTAAATCTGATCCAAATTCTGTTTAAGAAAATGGAAAAATGTCTTTACCCCACGTAAAATCGTGGAGACATAGGAAATAGATTTTTTTAATTAGTTAACGCTACTAATAAAACTACCTGTTTTCCGATTAATGAAATACCTCCGCCCCCCCGGGGGTCCTAGCTATAATAAACTCGCGTTGTGTCCTGCAGGGAGTTGAGTCTCCTAGGCCAGGGCTCGGAATAATTTTTCTTACTTCGCAACTGCATATCAATTCCTATTATGCCTATATAGCTGTTATAGTGTTACCAAACTATTACCATTGGTGTTGCGGGTGCCCATAGGCTACGGCAAACACTGGCCGTCCGACTTGGCCGAATAATGGATTAATTATTGTCGATTATTCGATTCTTTTCGATCCGATTATTGTCCCATAAAAAATTATACATAATTTGATTCGTAAGCATTGTTCTGAATCTTGTGCACTTTATTCTGTTAATTAAATGTTTAGGGACCCCGCAACACAAGGATAATTCAAAGTTTTCTTTTTTAGAACATAAGGAAAAGAAAATATATATTTTTCGCCCAGATGTGAGCAGTAAACTAAACTCCGGTAGTGTGAATGTATCTATAACACCGAGTGCCCTTCCGGCGCCGGCGCCCGAGTCACCTCGCGACCCCCGCGATGACGAGGACTCTGAGGACGACGAGAATGACCCACCATTGCCCATACCGGGACACAGAGTAAGTTGTAGTGATGTTTTGTGTAACTTTACCTTATAGCTTTTAACACATCGCTGTAGCCGGGATTAGGTAGGCCCCATGACTAGACAACATTTTTCAACAAGAGTTTCAAACCGGTAAAGCCAATATTTTTCATATTTCTAGCAAGATATTCCAAGCTTCTTCTTCAATGTCAACATAAGGAACATTATTTATAATCATGACTCTCTTAAGGAACTGTTGCGAGCCTCCACGTTCCCTTAGTTAGTTAATTTTTATATTTTAATACAGGAATTATCAAGTGCGGAGATATGGGAACGCGAACGTCGCTTACGTGGGTTGCGCGAGAAGTTACGTGCGGAGGAGACACGGCTCGTGCTGTTGAGGAAGCTACGTCAGTCACAGCAGACTACTGGACTGCCTCCCGCTAAGGTGATTTATTACATGTTTACTATTTAGACTTCATTGTTTTTATATTTTTGCTACTATACATATTAGATTAGATGTGTAAATCGGGACTTACTCCCGATAATAATGACAAGGTACAATACCCTTTCTTTTAATTATTTAGAAATAACTACATAGGTATATCTTATCACTGAATAAAAAGGTATCGTAGTACATTTTTACACGATTTTTTTTTTTAACAGAATGTTCTATGAAGTTTTAAAAGCATTTTTGTTCAACTTCAACGCTTATTTGAGAAAAAAGCTATGAAGGAATCCATTTTAAATCTAAGTTTTGACAAGTCCAAGCCAAGTTCAATAAAAAGGAACTGGTGACGCAGCAGCCGTGTGTTAAATGTTACAACAGTGGTTATGAGTCTTACTATTTTTCACTAACCTATTTTAACATATTCAAGGTTAAAAATTGTATCACTGAATTTTAATATGTAAATGAAATGACTACAATTGAAGATACCGTATGCCCTCGAAGTTAAACAGAAAAGTTGAGCACAAGTTTTATAATATGTACCAACTGTCAAAAAGTGTGAAAAGTCTATAGATAACATCGCAAAATTATTTCGGTTCATAGTACCTACCTTTTAAAATCAAAGGAGAATGAGTAATGAATAGTATAAGTATATTTCGTTATCAATCAGGCAGTTTAATAGGAATTAGGTAATGGCGTAGCATTGACATAATGTTTCCATGGGCCTCGGAAGAGACCACCTGCAGGATCCAGCATCATCGTGGGAGGTGTTAGCATCGGCATCGAGCCCTCGATGAAGTACCTGGGGCTCGTACTCGATAGTCGATGGGACTTCGGATATCACTTTCGGAGTCTGGCCCCTAAACTCATAGGAACGGCGGCTGCGCTTTCACGGCTGCTACCTAACTTAGGGGGGCCCGACACCTCCTGTAGGAGACTCTATCTTGGAATCGTGCGGTCAATGGCCCTGTATGGGGCCCCAATCTGGGCGGAGAACTTGACGGCCGGCAATGCCGCAATACTGCGGCGACCGCAGCGGGCGATGGCCGTCAGGATTATAAGAGGGTACCGCACGGTATCCTTTGAAGCGGCGAGTCTCCTAGCCGGAACTGCACCATGGGACCTGGAGGCGAGAGCCCTTGCGTCGCTATATCACTGGCGCAAGGAGGCATTGGAGACGGGTCTGAGACTCATGCCTTGTGAAGTTGAGGCACAACGGTCCGAGCTTCGCCAGGTTTTAATGGTCGAGTGGAAAGAACGACTTGAGCGACCGAGCGCTGGGCACGCCACAATTGTGGCGGTAAGGCCCGTCATGGAGGATTGGCTAGAGAGGCGACATGGCAGCCTCTCCTACTGTCTGACGCAGGTACTCACCGGACACGGCTGCTTCGGTAAGTATCTGTGTCGTATAAGACGAGAGCCAACGTCTGCGTGCCACCACTGCGGAGGCTGTCGCGAGGACACTGCACTCCACACCTTAGTGGAGTGTTCAGCGTGGGTGCAGCAGCGCCTCAACCTCGCGATGGCTATCGGTGGGGGAAGCCTCTCGCTGGAGACCATAGTTCTGTCTATGGTCCGAAGCGAGAGTGCGTGGAATTCCGCTGCCTCATTTTGCGAGGAGGTGATGTTGGCTAAAGAGGCGGCGGAAAGGGTACGGGAGAGGACGAGTACTCTCCCGTCCCGCAGAAGACGCACCAGGCGCCGGAGAGTGCACAACGACCTCCGGCCTCCATGAGCGCTGGCCTGGGGGTAACGGGTAGGGCTGTCCGTTATCCTAGCAGAAGCAGGCCTGAGAAGGTGGCGCGACGTGTTCCGCGTGCGCCTCTCTAAACCGGAGGCGGGCAAGGCCCCCGTACTCTATGGTGTGGCCGCCTACTGACCAAGAGGCGGCCAAGGTCTGCAGGGGTTCCCGGAGGCTTCCTTCTTAGGGTATTCCCGGGTCCCCAGCAATAGACCCACTTGTGACGGAACACCGTGTGGTTTTAGTCGGTTCGATTCCGACATACCACTTCACCATTAGCTCAGGTGAGGTGATGACCCGTGGGGGTTTCCACACGAAAAAAAAAAAAAAAAAAAAAAAAAAAAAAAAAAAACATTGACATAATACTGTTAGGGTAAGTTGATCTAATTTATCTTGATATTTAAACCGACTTCAAAAAAAAAATATATTATACAGTCGAATTGAGAACCTCTTTTTATTTCGTCGGTTAAAAAGAGGAGGTTCTCAATTCGTCGGAATCTTTTTTTTTCTGTATGTACACCGATACTCGAAGCCGCCTGAACCAATTTGGATTTTTTTTTGTTTTAAAGGGTGGTGGTTCTCCCCAGGTGGTCACATTAAATTTTATCGAAATCAGTTGAGCGGTTTTAAAAAATCAACAAATATCTAAAAATTGTATACATTGATGATGTTTTGGTTTGCTCCGAAAGCAGTGCGTTTAGTTGGCATACCTATATTATATTTAAACATAAAAATCTTTTTAACAAAAAATTAAACAGACGAAAAGAACTAAAAAGCAAAAAATAAATAAATCTTAAGTCTTAAGTATTAGAGCTTATTTACATAAACTATTAAATTTTATATAAACTTATTTTGACTCGGCGCGCGCCCAACAACAAACTGCTTAATTATCAGAATTTGATATGTACCTACGTAGAAATGGACATGGCTCTACGTAGGTAATTAATCATTTTATTATTTGGCGCCGATTCAAAATAAGTTTATATAAAATTTTATAGTTTATGTAAATACGCTCAATACTTAAGATTGATTTAATTTTTGCTTTTTAGTTCTTTTCGTTGGTTTAATTTTTTGTTAAAAAGATTTTTATTTTATGATTTTTTTTCATCATCAGCTCAGCTACATGATGTGATGATTTCTAAACGCAAATACCTGATAAAGTAATGAAAAGTAAACAGAAACACTATTCGTTCCTATAACTTTCGAGCGTTTCTCTCAATTTTATCAGGATCCCATCATCAGATCCTAACTTCCTTGACATGGGACCACCCTTGAGGTATACCCTATCTACCAAAAAAAGAATAATCAAAATCGGTTCATAAGTAACGGAGTGAGGGCTGAACAGACATAAAAAAAAAAATATGCGGTCGAATTGAGAACCTCCTTTTTTTTCGTCGGTTAAAAATACATCTACTTTCCACTAAAAGGCACATTGAAGTCGGTGATACTTTTTTTAAAACATAATTATTCTTATAATTATCATCTAATTAATGTCTCGAAAACTACGTTTTTATTATGTAACAATCATGCAGTACAATATTTTATGACTTGCTTCAACCGCTGGTTTGGAGTGTCCTTGGAGTTTCTTGCCTGTTCTTCTCCATACGATCTACGTATTGGAACAGGCAACTAGCTTCACGACTGACTTAGTCTGACTGACTTCTACTCCTGACAATTCAAAAATACCTATTATTGGTTTAATTTAAATAAATGATTTTGATTTTGATTTTGAATTGGGTGTAAAGTAAGTAAGTAGGTAAGTACAGAATCATACATTTTTTAAGACTGTTTTAGGTACAATGAACGGTGTGCGTTTTGTTGTCAACGAAGTTGTATGCTTAGCCAAATATGTTTTAACTGTAGTTTTAACATACAATTTACCTATTTACATAAAACTATTGCTACTAGCCGGGGTTCGGGATTAGATAGATACACTCATTTATAACGAAATAGACACAATTTATTTAAATAATTAGCAAATAATACAATTACAATTAATTCTCACTATTTCCACTCACTATTCCCTTGAATTATTCGTTATACTTCGCACTTGTTACTAGTAGTATCGCTCAACTAGAGCTGAATGTAAATACCACGATGCAACGTCTATATATAGTCATAAAAAGCATCTCTTGTACAATCTACTGTACACGACCGCTATTCGAATTTCTACAACTCAGTAGAACATTCTTATTGAAAGACTATTATTCTGTTCTTTGCTAAAAAATGGCACCGTGAGTCTCAATTTAGGTAATGTATGACTTCCTCTAATCGTCAATAAATGGCGCCCGCGGGTCAAGTTTGGCTTCCCTAACACTACGTTATATTAATAAATAATGAAGCATCCTTATTATTATTTACTGCTAAAAATATTCTTAAATAATATATCCAGAAACACAGCTACTATGGCATAACAATCCATTATCTGGAGTTAGTGCGTGTAAGGTAGTCGTGCTGACACTCGGCCCTTCCCCGCAGGACAGCAGCACGGGCACGGCGCTGGCGGGCAGCGGCTGCGTGGTGCCGCCCGGCGTCACCGTCACGCCCGCGCCCCCGCCCGCGCACCAGCAGAGCAAGGTAATACTCTACTCTTCACGTTACCGTCTTCTTGGAAGTCGTTGAGGAAAGCCTATGTCCAGTCTCTGTGTTTTTAAAAAGACAACTTCCGCTCTAGGAATGATTTCTGTGTTGTGGGGATTTCACAAACACACTGCTGAAAGGCTAAAAGAATGTTAGCGGTGATGATATGTCGGTTTTGAACACCGTGTCGTCTTGGGTATGGAATGTATTTTTGCTAGTTTTTCATAATATCACTACATATTATAAAAAAAGAATTCCCCGCCGCGTTTGTCTCTCTGTCTTTTTTTTTCAAAATGTAATGTACTAAAAAATGTAATGTAAATGAAATGTGTTAGAGTCTTCATTTCCTCTCATGGATTTCGTATTTTGGTCGCATGTGACAGTTGCCCTTAAAACGTTAAAACGCGTAAACTAACCTCTCATAGTGGAAAAGCATAGTTGATGATCATGATGACGTTAACTTTTTCCTTTTAAAACAAAACAAATAAAATACAATATAGATAACGAATTACGTTTTTTAAGGCCTAGGACCCCTGTTCCAGTAATAAATTATACTGTAGTCTGACTAATATGTTATAAATGTTTGGCTACGACTAACCGGTCGTTATTCTTGCTGTGATGGCTAGTTCGCGCCCTATGTCGTGTTACGTAACCTATTATTACAATTAACAATGAAGACACGAACTATTGTGTTTACGAAGGTTTCAATAACACAAATATCTATGACATCGTTTACAATTGAAACTAGAAAAGATAATTTGACTATTGGCTATCGACATAGCTAGTCTATTTTTTATATTATTTAGATAATCGCCAATACCAGATCACAGTCGTCGTCTAAAGTTTGTAATCGTATACGATGTGTAAAGATATAACTTTTACACATTGCTGAAATAAAACTTCTTTTTTTTGGTATATAAATTTTATATAACATCGATGATTTTGTGAATTTCTTCTACTACAACAGAGAAAAAAAAATAAAAGTGTATTTTTTAAAACATCGAACGAGTTTTTGAAATGATTAATAATAATAATATTTGTGTTTTCAAAATTCGTCATAGCTCAGTAACATCAGTTTAGGTGGAAATTTATACTATTCAAAATTATTGAACTATTCAAATGTAGCACTAGATCTGTTAAGAAAAGTGAAAGTGTTTGTGTAGCGCACAAACAGCAACTCGTCTACGACGGCGTCGGTGTCGTCCAGCGCGCGCCGCACGTCCAGCCTGCCCGGCGGCGCCACGCTCACGCCTGGCCCCTACCGCTCGCAGGTAACACACGCCCGCCACACATCATTCACTTGGACCGTCAGGGTCTGACTGAGAATCATACCAAACTCGTTTTTTATGGTCTTTTCAATACCCCAATTATCCATGTTAACTTTGACAAGAGCCTGTCAGATATTATTGTCCAACCCTGTACTCGTATTCATGCAAATAAATAATTATAATTATTATTATTATTTTCGCTCGGCCGAAAGCCGAAAGGCGAAATTATTTACCGTACTTGTTACGACTCGGTAGCCAATAGAAGATAGGCGATCGAGCCGAAACAATTTACTATTTTTATTTTATGTTATTTTTTATTTCTTATTTAAAAACATGGGTCTCTCACCAATATTCTTATCTAGCCTTCGGCTACTACTATATACTTATTTTAGGAATATGTTGAAGAAGTGTATTACGTGTTTAAACTTTGCAGCATTCACTGCGATGGACGTAAGCAATTGTATCCGTATAAAGACTTCTTTAATTTGAAACAATTAATAACAAAAAATTATAGCCATTTTAGCCTTTCCGATATACTGGCAAACTCTAAACCATATTTTTTCTTACAGTCATCAACTAGCGGTGGCGCAAGCATAACACCGTCAGTAACAATAACTCCCGCCCCACCGCCTACAACACAACATGCTTCTTCTAAGGTATCTATACATTTGTATTCTTACTTGCTTTACTATTCCATATCATTACTTATAAAGACCAACTAGAAATATTTTTTTTTAATTGAAATTGAAATACACATATATATACATGTGATAAATCTAGATATCCCTACGACACATGGTATTCAAGTATGGGATTCATTATTATATTCTTCCACTGTATCACTATTTCATTAATACATTTTATTATTATAAAAAAATAGATGCAATTCTGGCAGGCCAATTCTTGCACAACTCCGATTCCATAACAAACATTAAATTAAATTTAAGTCAATCGTTTGGCAAACAATTGATTTAATGGCGTTTCTAAATTAAGCTGATATTGAAAACCAGATACTAGACTTATGAAGCCGTAATTGTAACGAAGTTATCAACTACTGCTACAAAATTTATGAATACAAATTTATTGAATCTAAAAAAGCAGGGCTACTTAAATATCCGAGATGGCCTGTATAGAATATTTTTAACGAACGAAAAAAAGGAGGTTGTCAAACCATATATATATTTTACCTTAAATCAAATTTTTTGCGTGTTTTTTCCATTCGAGCTCTAGAGCTCAGATATTTTACACTTAAGAGTCTAAAATATCTTTAATTTCCATATATACATATTTCCAAAGTGCCTAAACTTTTACATAATCTTTAAGGTTAACGATGCTTAGTACAGACTTAAGAGATAGCCATTATGTGTCAATATACTGCTTCTATAATTCTATTAGAAAATTGTAGTAAACGATTCTAAATGTGACAGGTTACTGTTAATTTAGAATTCCTTAATAGTTCTTTACAATAGTTTGACGTATTGTTATTACAAGCCGTCTCAGGACAATTCGTCAGTCACCAGTAGCACGAGTGATGCAGTGAGTATGGAAATGTGATGTCGATTTCATTCATATTTTTATTACTATAATACCTCATTACTTTATTAATCGATTTGATTCTATAAGCCTAGAAGATCTACAGAATCGGCGAAGACATTGATTTTGATTCATTATATTGTTAATTTAAATAATCATCATCATCATCAGATCGATGATACAGAATACAGAAATATGTGGTAAAACTTTAGGTTTAGGACCGTTATGCGTAGCCGACAAACAGTTGATTTAACTTGGGGAAATAAAAACAAAATCTCAACATTTCTAAACAACAATTATAATTTTTTATGTCAATTTCAATGATTTTCAATTTAGGTCTTTTTTGAATGCAGACGTTTTCATAAAAAACTGGACATTCCAGTAACACCCTGGTATTAAATACCCATAGTTTCATTCATGTCAGCCCTCTCCCTTATGAAATATTAGCTTTATCGGTCAATTTTCAAGTTCAACGAATGTTCCTACAAATCAAATCAAATCAAATCAAAACAAAACCATTTATTTCAATTGAACCAATAATAGGTATTTTTGAATTGTCAGGAGTAGGAGTCAGTCAAACTAAGTCAGTCGTGAAGCTAGTTGCCTGTTACAACAGTAGATCCTATGGAGAAGAACAGGCAAGAAACTCCAAGGACACTCTTTTTCAAAATGTTTTATACAAATTTCTGGTTACATTCCTTATAAGCGTAAATGAAATGTGAGGACAATGTAACGTACCTATTATTCTAAAATATAAATAGTCGCGCTAATTACTATATTTAAGTAATAGCAGTCCGGAGATGACCAGCCCCGACCAACGGCACCCGTTCACGAGCATGACGCACACGCCAGCCATCGTACCGATCAACTATATTGAACGGAACCGAACGACCCGACATCTACGCCTACTACTACATCTACTACTACAATTGTATACAACCCTAAAATTTGACCACACCTTTCTGTAACTGCCTGTATATGATGTTGACGAACGATTCTGCGATTTTTAACTTAGAACTATTAACTTGTCCCTTTAAGCATCGGGATTCCTTAAATAAACTGCTACTACTAATAACTAATTCCAGTTACACAACATATTTTCAGAATTATTGCATTAGTTATTGGTATTAATATGAACTAGCGGTAAACATATTACTTTAAAAACTGTTGTGTTTCTGTTTAAAAATGTTAGAAGATGCAATGTCTGATGGTTCGAATTTGATTAGGTTCTTGTTGGTGATATTAAGTTCATGGAGGTTTTATTAAAGAACTTATTCTATTATAGGCAAGCTCTCGCAGCTCAGAGGACACACAAACTCCTGCGCAACGTCAGGCCGCCGCCAAGCTCGCTCTACGGAAACAACTTGAGAAGACCTTATTACAGGTAATTTACTTTGCTAGAGATCGCCTGGTGGTCGAACTTCGACCATAATTAATTTAATTATCCAGAATAACTTGAGCTGTCATTATATAGACTATTGTACCATGACAGTTTAATATATACTGGTCGCGTGTAGCTTGATGTAGCGGTTTTCACGTAATTTTTGAATTTGTAACACGTATTGTTTAAAAATTTCTATTTTCTGCACTTCTATATATAAGTATTTCAAATATCACATTCCTGCGTTCGCGAAATTTTCCTAAAAAGGGTACAAAGAATTCCCTTAATGTATAAATATATAGATACTGGACTCTACTGTGAGTTGTGGTCATATAATTAAATGACCTATCCTTAAACCTTCTAATAATTGTGTTTTTTTTTAATTGTAAATAGATTCCACCTCCGAAACCTCCACCGCCAGAAATGAACTTCATCCCGTCTCCGAGCAACACTGACTTCGTGTATCTAGTGGGGCTCGAGCATGTTGTTGATTATTTAACGAACGAGGACCGGTACGTATGCATACCTATTTTGTTAAAAATAAAACACTTTTTAAATGTTTATTATTTTTATTCATTAAAAGTGGCAAATTTTATACTAATAACCTACAAGAAGCTTCTTCACACAATACTTAACAACTTGAAAAATATACGTTGTAGATTGATAAGATATGAAAATGCCTACCTCAGATATCTGTACAAACGATGTCATTGTTATTGTCCCTTCATGTACTCTACACAATTTTTTCTTAGTTACTACTTTCTATAGGAAGAATCTTTGGTCGGTTTTTTTTCTACCTGGAATATAGGTAGAAGAAAAACCGACCAAAGTGGTAAAACAGATGTCTTTAATACACAAACAACTGTGCAAATTGTTCATCCGGTGAACTACGGCCGTAACAGAACGTGTATGTTGTCCTGTTCGCGAACACAGTTAGCTGTTAACAACTACGCTATCCGCTTTCAACACTCTTTGAAACTATTTTTTTTTCGTGATCTTTGTACTCTCTAACACTTTGTAATTCTGTATTTTGTGTTGAATTGGAACGTCTCCTCGCGTTCGTTCTTTCAGAATACATAATAAGAGTTGCAAGTAGGCGAGTCTTTACGCATTATGCGTATGCATGCACTGGTGTATGCAAAATTTTACGATGATCGGTTGAATAATGATTATGTTGTATGTATGTGTGATAGATTTCTTTAACGATATCATTTCCATATTAAATTTATATGTTTATTGTTTAATTATTTTTTAGGATGTATGTTACTAGCATTATTTTAATGACATTGGATTGATTGGAGATTATTACATTGTCAAAATATAATATACAGGGTGTAAGTGACACCGTACCGAATCCCGAAATAGTGTATTTAGACCATCATTCTAAGTGGAATATCATTGGAAATTTCTGCCGGAAAAATCATAATTTTTTTTTGTTTAAAAGTGATATCACAATAAGTAAAATAAATAATATAAATCAATAAAATAAATGTATCAATTAGCAATATAAAATATTTGTGCAATCAGCTGCTTCAACGGCGCTGTGCGCTGAAGGTCACCGTACCGCACAATACGCGTGTTGCGTTAAGTAGTTCAAAATCGACTGTAAATCCTTAATCTCGCATTTTTATGATGAATTGACTTTTGCGTTGTGATTCAAAGAAAGACGGCGTTGTAAGTTTTTTGCGATGGTGATACTTACACGCTGTATACAAAGATACACTTATAACGCTTTTGTTTATTTGTTTGGAAGACTTAATACATTAGCATATATTATGTGAATATTTTGCAGTTCCGATAATATTATACATACACGAATCGAATCGACGACTTTCTTTTTTGAGGTTTGCGCGAAGAAGCGAGCGAGTTTGTTTAACGGTGTCGTTGATATTGCGGTTAGCATGCCCCGGTCGTCGGTGCCCGCGACGTGCGCGCAGTGCGGCTGCGACTTCACGCCGGTGTGGCGCTGGGAGCGCGGCTCGAGCGCGAGCTCGGCCACGCGGCGCCACGACGCCACGTTCACGCCGGCGCCGCCGCCGCCCTCCACGCGCCGCCTGTGCGAGCTCTGCGTCTCCGGGAACGTCAAGCGCGCGCTCAAGGTCATTCTTATTTTTTCAATTATTTAAAATCTATATACCTCAATATCCTTATATCGATCTGTGGTGTAAAATTTTATTGTATAATAATCATAAATGGTAAACAACTTTTTAAATTTTAAAAATGAAATTTGGTGAACTTTAGTGTATTAAAAAATATTTTTTTTAGTTATTTGCATGTATTTTATAAGTAAATGTGCAAATTCTTAGTTATGCGTTTTTTCAGAAAGTTGTTGTTGGAAACGCACAAACGGTCTATCCATTTTATTTAAGCAATTATTTCTGTGACTTAATTCATGACTGGCCATAAAAAACTGAACCTCGACAAGGTTCGCTATTCAGTTAGCGTCCTGTAAATATTGTCTATTATCGAGTGATTCATTTGCGATAACAATAATGTATTGCGATACAGGCGGAACACACGGCCCGGTTGAAGACGGCGTTCGTCCGCGCCCTGCAGCAGGAGCAGGAGATCGAGCGCCGCCTGGCCGGCCCCGGCGCGTCGCCGCCGCCCGCGCCCGCGCCGCCCGCGCACGCGCCGCCCGCGCACGCCGCGCCGCCGCCCGCGCACTCGCACGCGCACCGCCCGCTACAGGTACGTACTTTTTTTTTTCGTCTCTTTCCGCATCATGGCAATCTGTTTTGATTAAACAATAGGCCTTGCTTTTGTGTGAATTATTTTCCGGAGGGAGTTTAGTCACCGTGAGCCTTGCCAATTTGCTTGAAGGCTTTCACTTCCTGTGGCAGAATCTATCCAAGAGTGTAGAGATACTATGTCTTTTCAGCCGTTTGTGCTGTAATGATCCGCATCCACTTAGTTTCAAAGCCAGTGCATTCTTATGTCCAGATAGTCTCTCTTGGTATTTAATACTGTAGTTAGTAATCTCTTCCTTGACGGTGTTTATTTTTAAATCACTATAGATGTGTTTGTTGCTTATGAAATATGGAATGTTGAGGATTGCTCTAATCGTTTTGGTTTGGAATCTCTCGAGTATTTCTATATTACTATTGCTGGCCGAACCCACAGTTGAATGCCGTATGTCCATATCGGTTTCAGGATGGCTTTATAGACTGTGACTTTGCTTTCAGGGCTCAGCCGTGAATGCCGACTTATTATCCAGTACAGGTTACGTAGTTTAGTATCCAGTTGCTTTTGTCCATATGTGCTTTTGCCATGTTAGTCTCCTGTCCAAGTGCATGCCTAGATATTTTGCATTATCTGCCTGTGGGATTTCTTTTCCATTTAATGTTACTGGAGGACAAGTTTCTCTTCTAAGGATAAATGTGACATGGGATGACTTGCTTTGATTAGCCTGTGTTCGCCAGATTTTCAGCCATTTTTCTACTTCAAAGAGGTGTAACTGAAGTTGTGCAGATGCTGTTACTAAATTGGGGTGTGTGGACAGAATTGCTGTATCATCAGTGTATGTCGCAACCATGGTTTGGTCCATGGTTGGTAGGTCAGCTGTATATATGGGATACAGTACTGGTCCCAGTATACTACCCTGTGGACTCCAGATTTTATTTGGTACAAGTCCGAGAGGTCAGCGTTCAGTTTCACTTCAAAGCATCAGTCTTGCAAGTATGACTTTATTATGTGGTAGAATGAGTTAGGTATAATTTTTTTTATTTTATATATTAGTCCCTCATGCCAGAACTTGTCAAAAGCTTGACTTATGTCCAGAAAGACAGCGGAGCAATATTGTTTGCTATCTAGCGTTCTGTTAATAGTGTCTACAATGCGGTGTATCTGTTCTACAGTGCCATGGTTCTCTCTGAATCCAAATTGGTGATCTGGAATAGTAGTCCTTGAAGTGAACTTTTATTCTGCTTAACAGGATTCTCTCAAATAGTTTGCCAGTGACCGACAAGAGACTTATGGGTCTATACGAAGTAACATCTTGTGGTGGTTTTCCTGGTTTCGGTACCATTACGACTTGCACTATCTTCCAGTGTGCAGGGAAGTACGAGAATCTGAGGCACATGTTAAATATCCTGACTATTTGCATAATTACCTTTTTTGGTAGTCTTTTCAAGAGAGTTACATCTACTAGGTCATATCCTGGCGATTTACCTTCTTGGAGCATTTGTATTTCTTTTAATACTTATAATAACTTTTAATACTTTTAATAACTATAGTATGGATCAAAACTCAATCGCTCGAAAGTATCTCAACGTAACGGTATTAATTGTGATTAAAATTTCAATTCCCTTTCAAATGAAATATTTTGCATAGAATATGTTGCATTCTTTTTAAAGAGAAAGATATATTTGAGAGGTATCTATGTACATTATAATGATGTCAGTGTATTTGTATTCCAGATGTCGGTTTCGCGCAGCTCGTCGCGCAGCACCGCGGCGGCGTCGCCGGCGCCGGCCAAGACGCCCGCGCCCCCGCCCGCGCCTAGGTACTCGACTGGCTCATATGCACGCACACACATGCACATGCACGCACACACACGCACATGTAAACACGCACATGCACACACAGGCACATGCAAACACGTGCACACGAGCTCACACACACACACACACACACACACACACACACACACACACACACACACACACACACATAATTTTAAACACATTTAAAACATTTATATAAGATGCTGTAAAATAAACTAACTAAGAAAAAAAAAGGATAACATCTATTTTATAGTTTTTATACCGTTTCCGTCTATGCCTTGTTTTATTGCTTGTTCATAGCTATCTCTTTGCTCTATTCTAGTAACATTCTGTTCGGTTCTTTAGGCACGTTTGTGCACTTTTGCTATGGGGAATAAGCATTGAAGTCGAGACCGTCACGCTAATAATACATATGTAGATCCACTAGAGGGCGCTAATCTAAACATTAAGTTCTGTCAACTCCTTATTAATTAATGTCACCAACCTGCTAATGAGACGTTCTAAGTTCGTCGTTTCGTTTAAGTTTTCACTTCTGTCGGCAGTCCCATGACTGCCTATTTTTTTTTTATTCTAATTTGTTGGTTGTATAAATTCAACATTTTAAGAAATACTTTTTCTGTTACATTTAAATATATCATTAAACTATTATTTAGTTGATTTATTTATTTGTCTTTATTAACATCTATTTTATTGAATTTCAGACCATTAACATCATCTGATTCACTGCGCAGTCATCACTCGGACCGTTCTAGAGAAACCAGTGAAGTACCCGCCAAAAAAGGAAAAGGTTAGATAAAAGCTTTCACTTGTATATAATTTTTTATTTTTAGTAGCTGTGTCAAAATATTTCTTATTTGCCAATTCTCCGAATAGGTAGCATGATCTTATGTACTTGCATTGTCCTAATGAGGACAATATGAACGTGCATTCTTCTGGGAAAATAATGATATTTTGACAATGGGCTTAATTATGAAAGCAGTGATTACTAAAGAAAATACTGTCATTGAAATTTAAAGGATAATGTGCTACGACGTGTAAATTGATTGATTATATTTATCTGTTTAATTATAAAATTTATATTACTTTTGCGCTCTCACTTAAAAAAAATCATCGCATTGTTTCGGAGGTTTGGTAACTAGCGGTGCGCAAATATCTACGAACTTTATCGCAGGAAAACACGATTCTCAAGACGGAATTCTGGAATACTAACTTGTGAAACTGTCAAAACATCATACACAAAAGAATACTTAGATCTCGAAAAAAAAATCAAAATCCAATTCCGTAGATCTAATAAGAATTGGTCGTTTTAAGAAAATTCCAGAAGGCTGTATACAAGCAAAGGTCAATTCATGTTTTCCACTATACATCAAAGAAAGAAGTACACTTTGTGAATCGCGGGTTACCAAATAAGTAAGTGTGCTATCTGGGATAAGAGCATGCATTGTTCTTACAAACAGTTAATGAGTCACCAAAAATACTCTATTCCGATTGGAGAGTGTGTACGAAAAGGAGAACACGGACACCAATGAAATCCCAACTTGAATATTGTTTAGCTGTTCTTTCTTTTCTAATCTTTGAACACCACATATTTTTTGTAGTATACAATGCTTGTCACTTATTCCCGCTTGACTTGGCGGTTAACTTTGCCCGTATTGTTACGTGTCTCCTAACACATAGCACTACATAATCATTTTTAAGTTATGAAAAAATGTCTTAGTAGTTTTTAAATACCGAAATCTCGAAGGTATGTCCATATTAACATATACGTTTAAGTTCATTCACTCTAAATCGTTGTATCTATTCCGCCTTATACTTATTACATTATGTAAGACAGAATATTCCAACCTAGACGTTCTAAATTCTCGCTGTGTAACATCAAAACACTCTATTTTGAATTAAGTATTATACTTTTAATGTAGTGCACTTTGATCAACCAATCAATCATATTTGTCAAACGTGCGTAATGTATTTATTTTATTATTTGTTCAAATGTTTCAGGATCGTCATCTAGTAGTACCAGTCAAAATAGCAGTAGCAGCAAGCAACATCAGGTCTGTACTGGCTAATTCAATACAACCATCATAAATTTACACATGTTCCCACATTATGGAGAAAGGTTCTTTCCCAATTTTTTTTTTTTGGATAGGAATGATTGTCGTCTAGTGTCGTCCAGTATTTTTTTTTTCTAAAAAGTGATGTTAAAGAAATTCAATACATAATAATTATATGTAATTTAAAAACACACCGTTTACTTGCCGTATTAAAAAGTTATTATTATTATTATTCTTTATTGTACACAAAAAAACAATCACACAATATACATAAGGATAATGGCATGTACAAAGGCGAGCTTAACCCATACTTGAGTTCTCTACCAGCAAACCTTCGGAGTGAAAAGAGGATATTAAGAAAAATAAGAGGCAAAGTCGTGTGTACGTAAAAGATAATTCGAATACAAATATAGAACATATTACATAAGTGACTAAATACAGAGGTAAACCTACATATATACTATAACTATAATATTAATACATATACTTACACATACACAATATAAATATAACATATACATACATACTTACATATAACCTAATATCAGTCTGATTGTTGCTGAGAAAGAAAATAATTCTTGATTCTTCTCTTAAAAATGTTTAAAGAAGGGCTGTCGCGTATTGAATGGGGAAGGGTTTTCCACAATCGTACCGCAGGAACAGTAAAAGAGTTGTCATAGAGAGCTGAACTATGAGAAGGCGTTCGAAGGAGAAGAGAAGAAGAAGTGCGACAAGCTTTGCTCCTTGGGACAAGGAAGTCGAAGCGCTCATGTAGATATATAGGAGAGGTAGGATTGTAAAGAACAGAATACAGTAATGAAAGAATATGGACATCTCGACGCCGCCGAATAGGTAACCACTTAAGTTGTTTGCGGAAATCGGAGACATGATCATATTTGCTAAAACCAAATATGAAGCGAATAAATAGGTTCTGCAACCGTTCTAGTATGTCCCAAAGTTCTTCAGTAGCGTCGAGAAAGGAGACATCAGCATAGTCAAGAAGGGGAAGGAGAAGGGATTGTGAAAAACAGATTTTAGTTTGAAATTGAAGAAAATTTTGAAGACGCTTAAGAGAATGATAGGTACCGAAAACCTTCCTACTTACCTCAGTGACATGAGTGGTCCATGACATGTTACAGTCCATGAAAATCCCAAGATTTTTCACAGAATCCGAATATGGTATAATAATGTCGTTGTATAAGACTGGCGGTAATGTAGAATTGTTTAGTTTACTGTACATGTACCTGCCACCAATAATGAGAGCTTGGGATTTTGCAGGGTTGACAAGCAGTCCGTACGATCTAGCCCATGCACTGATGTTCTTAAGATCATTATTGATGGCAGTGATAGCTTCTGTGAGTTCGTCAACCTTAAAATGACGATACAATTGCAAGTCGTCTGCATAGAGATGATATCGTGAAGATAAAACTGTGGTAATAGCATTAATAAAAATGGAGAAAAGTAGAGAAGATAGAACGCCGCCTTGGGGAACGCTCACAGTAAGATCACACCAGTCAGAGGAGGCCTCTTCAGAGCGTACCCTCTGCGTGCGACCCCGAAGATAAGAGCTGAACCAAGCGATTACAGAGTTAGAGACATTCAGAGAGGACAGGATACCTAAGAGGATGTCAAAATCGACAGAGTTAATGGCGCTGCTGAAGTCCAATAACACCAATACTGTCAGGAGTTTATTTTCCATGGCAAGTCGTATGTCATCTGTTACTTTGACTAAAGCAGTTACTGTGCTATGGCCTGAACGAAAACCAGATTGGTATGGACTCAGTAGACTATTAGAGGAGAGGTAACTACTCAATTGATTCCGGACAGTACTCTCAAGTACTTTGGAAAGGATAGGGAGTATAGATATAGGACGATATTGGGATACTAAGGAAGGGTTGGTGGTTTTAGGTAGTGGAATAACATGGGCCTTTTTCCAGGCCGAAGGAAACAATTTTGTTTGGAGGGAGGAATTGATGATGTGAGTGACAGCTGGAACGAGGCCATTTACCAATCATCACCAATTGCTTTTGTGGAGATTGATAGGATGTGTTTCTTAAAAGTCTTCTTCTAAAAAGTTCCTACATCTTAGCGTGATTCGGTTTAATTCGTCATTGAACTGGCAATGCCAGTGCTAATGACAAAATGCCTTTAAATTTAACGTTAAAAGTTAAGCTTTCAATTTCGTTGAACATAAACTGCTTTAAATTTTGTACGAAACGCAAATAATTAGATTAAAATGCTCTTCATACATAAATCAATGAAGAAAAACGAAGCATACAAAAGAAACTTTAAGACTAAATTTCTACTAAATATTAGGTTTGGTGTTACGGAAGGTACTATTTTGTAGCCAGTTTGTTTCTTTTATCAGTTACAATGCAACATGCGACAGAGCCTTTTGATGGATGCCTAGTAGAGTATTTGCATGACTAATATGATGTTGTTAACGGTTACAGCAGCTGGCGGCAGCCGCGGCGGCTCAGATGGCTTTCGAGCAGCACAGCGCCGCCGCTATGCAGGCGCTACAGCACCAACTGCTCAGGGGTAACTACTTACTCTGTGTACCAACGTAGCCGTTAGCGCTGCTCAGTGGTCTTTCGACTTTCGTATGTGCCATGGCATCGAAGGACCATGCGCATTTCTACAAAAAGTTCCCGCAGATTGTGTTTAAAACTGTTTTTAATTTATTGAGTAGGTACACGATTCAAGAGAATTAATTGGTATACAAACTTTAAATTCTGAACTACCGTTAACATCTTCAATTACTTTTGTAAGAAAATTATCAATAATATTCCACCACTTTCCACATTATTTAGCATAAGGAGTCATAGCTATAATTTAACTTATAAACAAAATACAGGAAAGCACTTAAAGTGAAAGAAATCTAGTTTAAAAAGCAGGCAGTGTGGCCGTTAAGAGTGCACTAATAGCGAATGTTTGCGTGCGCGGGCGTGCCAGGGCTGAGCGGCGCGGGCGCGTCGGGCGGCATGTCGTCGGCGGCGGCGGCGGCGGCCATGATGCAGTTCTCGCCGCTCATCTACACCTACCAGCTCGCCATGGCGCAGGCCTCCGCTCTCGGTAAGCGTTGTACGTATTCCACACACATTTACTTTTACCTCTATTTTTTGTTTTATGACCATCATAGAAGTGAAACTTCTTAAGCGGCGATTCGATAATCGAAAATTCACGAAAATTAAGAGTGAAATTTAACGGAATGCGTCACAATTCGGCGCATTATATTAGACAGAATTAGATAGGCGTATATTTTTAAGAAGTTTCATTGCTATCACGTGTATGCTGTATTTTTTTTTTATTTTTTTTTTATGCACAAAATGTGTCAAAGGTGGACTTAATGCCGTAGGCATTTTCTCCCAGTCGACCTTTGGGCGATGCAGAGACAAAACAAGGTAGATGCACAGAGATTAAGATATGTTTATTTTAAATTAGATAAAAAAATATTATAGTACCCACAGTACTTTATAATCTACTTGCTAATATAATACATACACATGTACATGTAATAAGTATAATAAAAATAATAATATTACATATAATACATAATATATAAATAAATATATATAAACATAATATAAACTCGTGAAGGAGAGAGTCTAAGCTTAAAAAGAATCTGATAAGGCATGTCTCCGCAACATGTATTTGAAGGTAAGCCGAGTTTTTGCCATCCTGATCTCGAGAGGGAGCGCGTTTCATAACAGGACAGATTGAACAAAGAAGGTAGAATGTACGAAGTTGGAGCGGTGAGTGGGACAATGAAGAAGCCGGTTGTGTGAAGATCTAAGATTTACAGTATGATTTGAGAAGAAAAGGAGGATTTGGAGAGAAGAGTATAGAATATGGGGTAGTTAATGCTCGTGTCTGTCTACGGTGGCAAATTGGCAGCCATTGAAGTGGCTGCCAGTTAGAGTGGTGCTGAGACACGTGATCATATTTTCGTAAATTGAAAACGAATCGAATGCAATTATTGAGAAGACGGTCAAGTTTATTGAGCAGATCTGCATTCAGGTCAAAATAGCACACATCGCCATAGTCGATTATGGGGAGTATTAGAGTCTGTACAAGCATTACCTTTGCTTTCGATGGCAGAAAGTTCTTTAGCCTATAAAGGGCCCGCAATGACCCTGAGGGAGAAATTAACAATATGGGAGATAGCGGGAAGGAGGTGGTCTAGCAATGTGATGATCATTCTCCGACTAATGCCATCACAACCAACCGCTTGGGATTTGATAGACAGGATAATTTTCTTGATCTCTCCCTCTGCAACCGGACCGAAGTGAAAATGGCATAAATTAGGGCGCGGTAGACTATTGATGTAATTTAGAGTATTTTGTTCAGATAGACTGTCCAACATGAGAGAGTTGGTGAAATGTTTATTTATGAAATCGAGACTTAAAGATTGTGGAAAGTCTACATGTCGCGACTTGCCGACACCTAGAGTTCCGAGGAACTTCCAGATGTCGGCAGGAGAGGAGGAGGAAATATTATCTAGAATATGGCGGCGTTTAGCATTCCGTATCATCTGGTTACACAGATTCCTTGCAGTTTTATACAGTTGCCAGTTGACTTCCACACGGTCCCTCTTGTAGGTTTAGAACGCGCGATTTCGACGTCTCATGGCCATCTGTATAGCTTTAGTCATCCAAGGGGAAGGGGTTCGTTTAAGTTTTACCTTTTTAACCGGTGCATGAGTATCGTACAGCTTAGTCACCACTTCATTAAATAAATGCACCTTGTCGTCAACAGAAGTAGATTCAATTAAGGGGCCGAAGTCAATACACGACGCGTCATCGCTCAGTTAGGAAAGGAAAATTAGGTCGTGATGTGAAAATCCGGGAGCGTCAAGTTGACCATGAGAGGAAACAAGGGAAGGATTGGAAGTGATAATTAAGTCGAGCCAAGTGTCCTCGCCAACGTTATTGTGGTGAGTGGCTTGTAATGCAAAACATAAAAACTGACCGACTCTAGAAGGAGATGGAGTTTATAGGAACGAAAGGAATTATGGGCTAGGAAATTAGTATTAAAATCCCCCATGATGTGATGAGCATAATCTGCACCCAAAGATTCAATAACTGATTCGAATTCAGTGAAATAGTCAATAGAAGAAGAGTGCTGTTGCACGCGCATGTTTTTTTTTCAGTCATTCAGGTGTTAGAGAAGGGCGTGGTCAAATTTTTGGATCATATAATACACGTACAATCCTTGAATGGTGAAAATCGTTAAAAAAAATTATAAAAAAAAAAATTAATACATTATTTATAAACTGAAAAATTGAACTTGAAAATTAACTAACAGCTAATATTTCGTAAGCGCAAGCTGGCATGAATTTAATTCCAAGTATTTAAAAAAAATACATTTTTAACAACACATTGAAATTAACTTCAAAATTGATAACACGTTGTTTAGAAATGTGTATTATATTTAATAATAATATCAAAATCCCTTTTTTTCTTACAAAATCAAATACTGTTATTTTTCGTCTATACATAACGCTCCTAAAATATGACACGTTGTAGCGTCACACGCTTTTATTATCTTGTATGCGTTTCATCTGATACAAGTTAACTTCTACTTATAAATCTCACTTAAGTGAGGGCCAATGTGTAAATGAACTGGAAAAGCTTCTTAATCGCCCGGCAAACGACAGTTCAATTACTAGCGCGGTCTATTCTTATAAATCTATGGTCAGTTTCAGTTGTCTATATGTATGTATTTGTTTATGGAGGTTATCAGATAGTAGCTCATCCTAATGTACAAATACCCAGTCTCAATCATACTTAGATTTTTTATTGTTAAATCTGCTGAATATCCGAAAATTGACATGTGCGCATCAGATGAGGACGGATCAAAGTATTTCAAGTATTTTAAAATGAATATGAAAAGTCATATTCATTTTAAAAATGCACTATTCACGTTATTCTTGGTGTTTTAATAATAAAATCGATAATTATAGTAAACAACTCAAATAAACTTGATTGCTGTCAAATTTGTATGCACCTAAGTAAGCCATTAACTTTCGTTATAACTATGTAAAAATGTTGTTATTTTGTTTCGGTTTTAGGTTCAGGTGTTTGTTTCCGTATTGTTATTTCCACTTCAGTGTAATTCTTGTTTTAATATTGTTATTCTAACTTTCTCGACAGTTTATATCACAAAACTGAGAATAAGTAGTTAGAAAGGCCATCAGCTATATTTTGTTCGAATTCATGTCACCAGTTGCTCACGCTTCTACGATAATCATTATTTACACACATACAGAACTAACTCATCACAGAGGATTTTTTAAATATGTATCCTAAACGCCATTAATAATTAGAATAAATACACCATTACAATGATCAGTATAAGGTAGCATTTCGTATACATACAGCTAACGAGTGTGCATCTTAACATTTTCCAAATATTTTCGTGCAAAATGTATAGCAATATTCTTGTAAGCAATGTAGTTCATTGCGTGCTCTGTTAGTTCCAATATAGTTAGTACTCAAAAATGATATGCAATGTATAATTGTTTTAAGTAGATTAGATCATAAAGGATTTCTCTCTAAAATTACATAATACTTTGTGAATTTTGGTCAATATTACTTAAAAACAAAACTTTTTGGACTCACCGACGAAAGATGTTTTAACTTATTTTTCGATATATAATTACTGCGCAACTCTGCATAATTATTATTTTCTCTACCAGCTACGTCACCAGGGAAAGTACGAGGGGTGATCAAAAAGTAATGATAAACGGATATTTCTAGTAATAATAAAATTCTAAAAAAATATTTTTTCAACTCCCTAATCCTTCACAACTTCCCTGACAAAAAATGGTATAAATAGGACGTCATTTTTAAAATATACATTCATTTGAATACTAGCAGTCGGAGTGATAACATCAAAATGGAGAAACATGAAGTGCGAAGCGTCATCAAATACCTGTGCTTGAAAAAAATGTCCACCAAAGACATTCATACTGACTTGGTGGAAACATTGGGAGACTCTGCTCCTCCATATTCTACAACTGCACGCTGGTGCAAGGAGTTTAAGATGGGAAGAACATCCACGGAAGACGAACACCGCGAAGGCCGTCCGTCCTCCTCCCTCACTGAAGAAAACGTCAAAAAAGTTCAAGATCTGGTTTTGGCAGACCGAAGAGTGACCATTCGTCATTTAGCTGAGAACACAGGCATTTCATTTGGTAGCATTCAAAGGATCTTAACTACCGAGATGAACATGAGAAAGGTCTCTGCACGTTGGGTCCCGAGAATGTTAACCGACGAACAAAAGAAGAAACGATTCGACATTTCAAGGACCAATCTTGAAATGTTCCAGGCGGATCAAGATATTTTTTTGGCTCGATTTGTGACTATGGACGAAACGTTGATTCATCATTTTGATCCCGAAACCAAACAACAGTCAATGACATGGAAAAGGCCATCTTCACCGACTCCCAAGAAATTCAAAGTTTCAAGCTCTGCCGGCAAGGTTATGGCGTCTGTTTTCTGGGATGCTGAGGGAATAATTATGGTTGAATACCTTGATAAGGGCGCTACCATAACAGGCTCCTACTATGCTGACCAAATCAAAAGATTGCGAGAGGCCATCAAGGAAAAAAGACGGGGTAAACTGCGCGCAAAAGTTCTGTTCCATCAAGACAATGCACCTGCACACAAAGCTGAAGTTGCGATGGCTGCCATTCAAGAAGCTGGCTTCCAGCTGCTTGAACACCCACCCTATTCTCCAGATCTAGCCCCCAGCGACTTTTATTTGTTTCCTCGGCTCAAGGAACACCTCCGGGGCCAGAAATTTGAGGATAACGGCGAAGTGATGGCCGCTGTAGAGGCATTTTGGGAGAGTCAAGATAAAGATTTTTTTTTGAAGGGTATCGTTGGTTTAGAAAAGAGATGGACTAAATGTATTGACCTATTAGGAGACTATGTAGAAAAATAAATTTTATTTTTAAGTATATAGTTATTTTAATGTACCCATTCTCATTACTTTTGGATCACCCCTCGTATATGTATATGCGAGTACGAAAATGTTTGCATGTTTTTGCCGAAGCCATGAGCGTTATTGCTTTTATCACCGGCGCGCGTGCTCTGCCCACGCCGCACTTCTTACTTATTCTTTGTTCTGTGTTTCTCTTATTGTATTCAAAAGTAATCTGTCTGCCTTCTATCATCACATTTTGAGTTTTTGAGATTACTGTTGCAAAATAATAAAATAATGTAACTTAATAACAAAATATTTAAATATTGACGGTACCTTGTCCAGTGGAGCATTCGAATGTACCTAATCGATTTCCGTATAAATATATATATCTGTCCACATTAGTCTAGGTCCTATAGTAATAATATCCAAGTAACAGACTAATGTGGATGTATGCGTGGTCGCAGCGGGCAAGAGCGGGTCGGGCGGCGCAGGCGGCGCGGCGGCGATGGCCGAGATGCAGCGCGTGGCCGAGGCGCAGCGCCAGTACCTGCTCGACATGATCCCCGGCCAGCACCCCAGGAACCCCTGGACCAAGAACTAGCCGGTATGTCTATGTATGTTGGTCCCTGACGCTCGGGCGAGTCGGGCGGCGATGGCCGAGATGCAGCGCGTGGCCGAGGCGCAGCGCCAGTATCTGCTCGACATGATCCCCGGCCAGCACCCCAGGAACCCCTGGACCAAGAACTAGCCGGTATGTCTATGTATGTTGGTCCCTGACGCTCGGGTGAGTCGGGCGGCGATGGCCGAGATGCAGCGCGTGGCCGAGGCGCAGCGCCAGTACCTGCTTGACATGATCCCCGGCCAGCACCCCAGGAACCCCTGGACCAAGAACTAGCCGGTATGTCTATGTATGTTGGTCCCTGACGCTCGGGCGAGTCGGGCGGCGATGGCCGAGATGCAGCGCGTGGGCGAGGCGCAGCGCCAGTACCTGCTCGACATGATCCCCGGCCAGCGCCCCAGGTACCCCTGGACCAAGAACTAGCCGGTATGTCTATGTATGTTGGTCCCTGACGCTCGGGCGAGTCGGGCGGCGATGGCCGAGATGCAGCGCGTGGCCGAGGCGCAGCGCCAGTACCTGCTCGACATGATCCCCGGCCAGCACCCCAGGAACCCCTGGACGAAGAACTAGCCGGTATGTCTATGTATGTTGGTCCCTGACGCTCGGGCGAGTCGGGCGGCGATGGCCGAGATGCAGCGCGTGGCCGAGGCGCAGCGCCAGTATCTGCTCGACATGATACCCGGCCAGCACCCCAGGAACCCCTGGACCAAGAACTAGCCGGTATGTCTATGTATGTTGGTCCCTGACGCTCGGGTGAGTCGGGCGGCGATGGCCGAGATGCAGCGCGTGGCCGAGGCGCAGCGCCAGTACCTGCTTGACATGATCCCCGGCCAGCACCCCAGGAACCCCTGGACCAAGAACTAGCCGGTATGTCTACGTATGTTGGTCCCTGACGCTCGGGCGAGTCGGGCGGCGATGGCCGAGATGCAGCGCGTGGGCGAGGCGCAGCGCCAGTACCTGCTCGACATGATCCCCGGCCAGCGCCCCAGGTACCCCTGGACCAAGAACTAGCCGGTATGTCTATGTATGTTGGTCCCTGACGCTCGGGCGAGTCGGGCGGCGATGGCCGAGATGCAGCGCGTGGCCGAGGCGCAGCGCCAGTACCTGCTCGACATGATCCCCGGCCAGCACCCCAGGAACCCCTGGACCAAGAACTAGCCGGTATGTCTATGTATGTTGGTCTCTGACGTTCGGGCGGGTCAGGCGGCGCGTATGTACTAGCGTAATGACGGTAATAACCTTACCCTATCCATTTAAGTGTTATGATTAACTATTTGAATATTATTTATGAGAAATTAAAAAGTAGATATGAATTGAATTACTTTCTAAACGTTTATTATCAATATTATTAGTATAATCATGTATTGACATATGGATAGTTTGCATTTCAGAAAAAACCTAAATTCAATATTAAAATCCCGAAAATATCGAAACTAGCTAGCCTACAAATGGAAATTGAGAAATACTAAATTGTACTATGTTTTTAAATAACCCTTTTAAATATCCTAATTTTTTGTTACAGCAATGAAGAGATTACGTTTAAACTCACTGCAGAGTTCTCAGAGAATAAGTCGAAAGAAACAGTGGTGTCTAATAATATCACGAGTAAAGTGTAATACAATAAAAACATTGAGCAAGATATAAAAACAATTATTAAAAATGTAAGTTACGTCGAAGCATGTCGCTTTTTTAAGAAACAATATTGAAATTGTAAACTAACATTCATTTTGTATGTATTTTTTTTTTTGGTACTTACGGCATTTAGGCTGGAGACTGCATTATATTCCCTACATTAATCAGTAACTATTATAACCAAAGAAATTGATTTTGTGTGATTGAAATAGTCGTTACATCTGCGATGAGACATAGGATGGATGACAATTACATAAAAGTAACAGATGTTTAGACAGTAGTCCAACTAAGATGCTCCGTGAGGAGTTGGGCAATCGGTCTGCCTTTATTTATTTAATTCTTTTTTCCGGAAGGAGTGTTTTAGGGGTTTTGGCAGATCATACTATGCTATAGCAAACGCGAAATTGTATAATGTTATAATTAAGCTAGAAAAAGATTTGTTTTGTTTTTTCATGTAATAAATCTTTCCAAATCGATGTTCCTCGTGTTTAGGGAAATGTTGATAATATTCTAGCATAGAGTCAGCTTAACTGACATCCAGCCCTGCTGCTGACTCTGTAATGAATGCATGTATGCATGCCTTTCGAACGCTCTAAACCCAGCTAACTAGTCCGCTAAACCCAGCTAACTAGTCCGCTAAACCCAGCTAACTAGTCCGCTAAACCCAGCTAACTAGTCCGCTCCCGTGGATGGACACAAACTATTTGCGACGCGGCTGTTCGTCCATTCTTTTTAACCCTTTTTTGTTTCGATCATAACTTTTGTACGTAATCAAACGAAACTTAGCGATTCTGTTAAGGAGATAATTTAAATAACATCCACGCCTGTTTACACAAATAAAAACTACACTACCTCTACACTCTATAATACAATATTGTCTATTATCGGTTGTGGTATGTTTTTATTAAAAGTCGAGGACGGCTCGCGATAGTATAAGAAAGCAATCAAGGGTTAAAAAAACGGGTCCATAACCTAAGGTTTGAAGAAATGTATGTATATGTAAAACTCATCTATCCTACTGTCTCGCTATCACTATTTGGTATTGTTGGGTAATCGCTGAAGGATGAAGTGTAATAACAAACCCCGGATCCAGAGTTCTCAAGGAGACCTTGACTGTTTTCAGGGTCCTTTCCCTTACCACCACCAATGATTCACGGCAACCATTATTTACAAAAGTACTCTAGTATTACTCTTGTGTATCAGGTTAATATGAACGGTAATCGATAATATAGACTGTTTCAATTTAACTAACATTACTAACATAGCCTCCCTAAGCCGTCTCTAGCCTGCATGCTACTCTGTATGGATATTGCCTGTGTTTGTAAGGCTCTTCGAAAGGAATGAAACGCTAGAAATGAACTCTATATTGTACATGTTGTGAACAGTAATGCATTTCTGAAATGAAACATAGATCATAACATAGAATAATAATTTAGTGTGTAAGGACATTTTTTCAACGTTTAACAAATTGATGCACAAGATTGAAATACGTAAAATGGCTTAAACTAGTTTTAATAACAGACTCGTGTGCTATTTAGAGCATTCAAGATCTCAATGGATACATTGCTGGACAAATATTTTTTTATACATACATCAAAATTCTTGGAAAATCTTTATTTATGACTAATATTGCCAGTAATAGGCTGAAATTATGCAAAAATAGGTAATACATGTTTACTTTTGTTTTTGTTCTATTTAGGATATATGGAAAATGTATTTTAATATGTTTACATTTTTGGCCAGCAGTGTGATGATGCTACACTCTGTGGGGAAGCGGTATTTGTGTGAAATGTTTAGATGTAAGAATGATTCGATCATTTTATATGATGTGTTTTTAAGCTAGGTTACGAATAAATGGATAATTGATAAGAAAGTGTTGATTTATTTCAAAACGGACATAATTAAAATAGTACACTTTATAAAATACATGTAGATAGTCAATGTGATAACATGTGTTCCCATCAGTCCTTCAGCATAATGGCGCTAGAAACTTGCTCCTGTAATAATAAAAAAGGTGTGTATAACTTTAAGTTCACTATAAGAAACATTTATTTCAATTTGTTGTGGGCAATTAATACCAAACCATTAACTTAGTAGCACAACGAACAGTAACAATAAAATTACCTGTATAATTTCATGTCTATAGGGATTTAATACTTCTACTGATTACTGGCATATTGACTATTAATCATATGAAACTCACCTTATGTGCAACCAAATAGTCGTGGTCGGTTTCCGCAGCTAGAATTTGAATAGCATCTATGATGACATCGGCCGCTTTCTTCACATTCTTACCGAACATCGCCAGGACTTCACTTACAGATACCTAAAAATATTAACCAAGCTTCAGATAGACCACCCAACAAATCGAGATGCATTATTTCGAATTGTTAATCTAATTTCACCAAATTCGACCCATGTCGTCAAACTTAAATCATGTTTTCGTTACTAACAATTTATTTCATACTGTAACCATGCATAAAAATAGGTACGTACATATACTATATTTCTACACCTCATCAAATATACAAAAGAAGGCATGGCTACAAGATGATTTGAGAAGCTCAGAATGTTTGAAGCATAAACTTAATAGTTTGAAGTTAAAATGAATGAAATTTTGATTAATCAAAAATTCACATTTGTATTAAAGTTGTTCCCATCACTACTTACAGAGACTTCGTTTTCCCTCCAACAATCATAATCGGTGACGAGTGCCACTGCTGCGTAACTAAGGCCAGCTTCCTTTGCTAACACCACCTTAAAACAAAACAAAAGGCTATAAAAGTATAAAAAAAATATTTATTAAAAATTTGTATTTCCACCGGCCGCGGTCATCAGAACATGATATTTATACCAAAAATTAATAGTCATTCTAGGTATGTACGACGTCTGCCTAGTCTGCCGACTTTATGCATACCTCAGGGACTGTAGTCATGTTGACAAGATGACCACCCCACTGACGGTGCATCAAGCTTTCGGCTCTGCTTGAAAATCTGTAACGTTAAAAACAAAAAACAGTAAATTAGTAGCTATATACTATGGTGCGAATATTTTTTGGAGATATTTTAAAGCCTACCGATGATCTAAATAAAGTTAATAGCTAAAACTTTAAGTTTTTTTTAAACAATATAGACTAGAAATTTTCCGATAAAGCTATTGATGTAAAGGTTGAAAGACTAATGAATAACCGAAAGAACCGAATGATATATCCATATAAAAAAATAATAAGAAAAACTTGGGCTAGAAATGTGGAATGAGGAGTTTCATATTTAAAAAAAAAAATAGGCAGTCATGGGACTGCCGACAGAAGTGAAAACTTAACGAAACGACGAACTTAAATCTTTACATTAGCAGGTTGGTCTGACAGAACTCAATGTTTAGATTAGCGCCCTCTAGTGGATCTATTTAGACATACGGCCGCGTACAAGCCAAGTTCAATATAATTATGTATTAGCGTGACGGTCACGAGTTCAGTGCTTTTTTTCCCATGGCAAAAGTGCACAAACGTGGCTAAAGAAGTTTTCACTTAAAAAAATATATCAGAATCCTATTTTATCAGGCTGACTTAACTATAGACCACCATACCTTGTCATACCAATTCACGTGTCTGTGATTTAATGATCTCTGAGAATTCTATTTTTTTTTCAATAATGCCTTATTTTTAAGCAAAGTAGTTCTTAGAGATCAAGGCTATTGTAAATTTCGATGGTTACTTTAATTTATACCTAGGTCCTTGTATAACAACAGCTGTTCCGGTCTCATGGCATGAATACCCCTTGGATCGTGCTGCAGTAAGTAACGCGTTTCGCGCCTTCTCGCAGAATGCTGGTCGCATTGGCAGATGGCAGACGCCCTTTGGCCCGTTTTCCATGCGGTCGTAGAATGTGCATTTGCGTCCCCATGTTCTAAAAATGCAATTCAAATAATAATGGGTCGTTAAAATCTTGAATAAATTGTCAGTTTTGTTTGTAACTTAAGTTTAACCTTTATCTTTATTAAAACAATAGGTCGCGTTATCTTGATAGGAGTCATTCTAAACAATCATACCAGAAGACGTTTTTTAATCGCCTCATACGACGAACAGCTGATGATAAACCTAAGATTTCTTAGGATTTCTATGTAATAAATATTTTTGCTTTTTTTTAAAGAAAATCATAAAATGTGCGAATAGAACTGCGTGTTGAGGGTTTTTTTAAATTTAATTTTAGGGATAGTTGATAGTTCATCCATCCCTGGAATCGGAATTCTAATCAACTGAGTACTACACAAACTTAATAGTAAAAAAAAATATTACATTGTATACAGCTACAAATTTAGGTATAATCGCAGAAACAAAACCAAGCAAAACGAATCCTTTCTTGATTATAGGAACCAGGCACTATATAATAACTTGCGAATTTCTTCCTGCTGATACTGCGGGAGCGCGTCTCACCAAATTTCAAGCAACTCGATAGTTACGAACGAGGCAAGTCGACATAGTAGCTTGACTTTTTTTAAATCTCTAAGGAATCGTAGACGGACGACGTAGTATAGTAAGTATATATCGACGTATGGGAAAGTATTTTTAGAATGGCAAAGTTAAGTTTGTCACTCAGAAAAAACGGGAAAAGTTTTCGAGAATCGATTTTCCCGAGATGGACGAATATATACAAGTTTGCACGGAACCCTCGGTTCACGAGCCCGAATCGCACTTGTAAGGTTTTTTTTTGCCATCTTTGCAATAACAGTCTATCCCGTACGTTTTTTAAATAAGACAAACATACCTGTCAATGAAATCGTCCAATATCACCAAATCGCCTGGTTTGTATTCCTCGCGAAGAGATCCTGTCGCGGTGGTGGCAAGTATGTGTGTGCATCCCACTTGCTTCAACGCCCAAATGTTAGCGCGATAGTTCACGTCACTGTGTGATATTGTTTTGATAAATATATGTTTGTGCTAAGTATGCCTAACTTAGAGGCCGAGAGAAGGGGGGCACTATTCTATTTGAAACATAATTAAGGATGTATGCAGTACCTTAACCCTATCGTGGCTGTTTTAGAATAAAAAAGTGTATGCTTTCAATGTACTGCAACATTACGATAATATTATCTATAAATTTTTGTAAATATGTAGGTATATTAAATATATATACATATCTACATATATATTTATAATCTGAATCTAGGAAAGGGCTCCAACGATTTTGATGAAATTTTGTATACAAATAATAATAACAACTCCACACATCTCACACACAGTGCATAGAGTTTTGCATTTTAAGTTCAACTGCATAGTTGTATTTCCTGTAAAAATGATATTTTACAAAAAAAAAGTACGATTTTACAAAAGCTACCGAGCAAAGTTCAGTCTTCCAGGTAATAATTTAATTAATCTGGTAATAATAATATCGTTTATTTATCACTAAAACCGAAATACAATAAAACATAAGATTATAAGCTACAACAACAGTTTCTTCGATTAAAATACAATCATAGGTAATTTTATTATTATTGTTACTGTTTTAGGCATTGAAGCACTTTATATTTCGGCAATAGAAATATAAACCGCCCATATTATCCGGGGGTAGTACCTCCACCTGCTCTAGAACGAGGTTCAGTACCTAATAATAGCGTAAAACTGGTTCCATTCTGCTATTGAGTAGATAGGAGATTTAGAAAATGACAAGGGACATCACTGCGTAGCTAGTTTTCCTAGGTAACCACCAGCCATCATGGAAACAGTGTCCTAAATTTAAAAACTTAAATATATGTAGGTATAAAAAAAAAACTTAACGCTTCCTGTCACTATCATCAGTCACCTTGAAACTCTTATCTATTGTGTAGTTATAATTCACGCACTTATCTAGCGGCAAATGAATGTTTTAAGCGTTATTAGACAAACGTCGGTACCTTGGTTGATACTGATGTTTTCTTCCATGTCTAGCGAGTATCACACACGGAACTCCTTTGATTGACCCTTCGATCAGTACATCTGATGGGTTTCCGAAAGGCGTTGTTACGTCTTTCTCAACTGGATTCTCGAACAACGTAGGATCGTCGAACCCTGATCCGCCGATAATGCCAATCTGTTTAATTAAAGATAGCTTTATACCTAGTGATTAGTATTATAGCTCGTCTAGAAAATAATCCAACAGCTTGTCTTGACAGTAAACGAAAACAATATACATATTTCTGAAATTATGATGAGAGAATAACGTACATACTACTGTTTGTAGTGTGTACTATAAGGACGAAATTTCTCATTTAAGGTTGGAGGGTGGCCACCTGTCATGCGCTTAAAAGCGTATTAGATGTGTAATCTAGACTCAGTCGAGATCTAGTCCAGATTTATACATGTTATATGTACTTTTACAAGTCGCGTTTTAAGCGCCTTAACATCAACAATCAATCATCGACAATCAAACCGTCAAATCATCAAATTCGCTTGCTAATGCAAGGGTGAGTCAAAAGTTCGTGGAATGGGGTGTATGGTGGTTTAAATCATGGAGAAAATTGAGTTACTTGCAGTCATCAAGTTCCTTACCAAATGTGGAGGAACGGGTGTTGCGTCCCTCCAAAACAAAGGGAGGATCCTTCGACCAGGCGAGGTGATCATGACTGGCTGGCCGCGGCCTTACGGTTTATGTTGGGAAGTTGTATATATATAAGTACTAATAGGCGCGAGGACTCTCACAGCGCGATGCAGAATTAGTAGTTATACCGTAGTTTAGGAGTCTTTTCTTTATTAAGGAGCGTGCCAGTGCTAGTAGTGAGTAGTTCCAGTGCGTCGGAACTGAGTGCCGCTAGTTCCAGTGAGTCGGAACTGTATTCCGCTAGTCCCAGTGAGTCAGGGCTGCGTGCGGTGCTGAGGTGAAGTCCCCAGTGAGTCGAAGCGGTTACTGCGTAGTGGCTGGCTGCGTAGACGGGAGAGAGATGCTTTTTTTACAAGGACCGTAAAGTGCAGTGTGCTGTGCTTTGAGGCTGATGAAGCCGTAGGGGTAACAGTCTTGAGCGGCAGCTACAGGCGTGTGGTATCCCTGTTGAGGTCGAGGATGCTGGCTGGCTGAGCCTTTATTACCGTTCATTGCTGTAGGAGTGTGTGTATACGACGGTGGCGATGATGATGCAGGTGATTTGCTCCATGAAGGTGCTTCCAATCACGTCAAGATCACCACTGTGGAGGAATGGGTGTTACGTCCCTCCAACACATAGGGAGGATCCTCCGACCAGGCGAGGTGATGATGCGTGGCGGGCCGCGGCCTTATGGTGTATGTTGGGAAGTTGTATATATACTAATCGGCGTGAGAATTCTCATAGCGCGATGCAGGATTGTAGTAGTCTTCGCTAGATGATGTTGGAGTATGTTTTTTAAGTATCTAATACCTTTAAACGCGCAATTCTTGTATATATATATATATATATATATATAATCTGAATCTCGGAAACGGCTCTAACGATGTGCATGAAATTTAGTATTTCACGGACGATAAATCGATCTAGGCTAGGTTTCATTTTTAGAAAACGTAAAAAAAAATAGCAAAGCTCGGGCATCCAAGTATTATTCATAAATCGTCTATAAACAGTAGCATATTATGTCTTCGAGTCCGCGTAGTTCTTCGTGCATAAACCGTTGAAATGTTTGACCCGAGTTTCGAAAGCCAAATGTCATGCAGTTAAATTCAAAGAGGCCAAACGGGGTGATGATTGCAGTTATCGCGGCATCTTCTTTCGCCATAGGTATGCCATTTTCATATCTAACTTAGAAAAGATTGCTTTGTAGTGTGACTGGTAGGTAAAAAATTTTATTCTAGGTATGGAAGGTATTGTTCCGGCATTAAGTCGTCTGTAGTCGCCGCAGACACGTATGGAGTCATCTTTCTTTTGGACAACGTGAAGTGGACTTGCCCCCGGGCTGTTTGAAGGTTTGCAGATACCCATTTCCATCATCCGTTCGAATTCTAACTTCGCAATTAATTGACAATTCCTTTTATTTTTATATTTATAAATTTATTTATTTATAAATATGGCTTTGACAAAGATATTTCCATACCAGCGCAGAAGATCTCTTCACTGTACTATCTATATTGACTGTATAAATTGACCAAGAGAATTTTCATGTTGCATGATATTCTCAATAGGTCCTTCATGCAGCATGATGATTCAGCATGTCATGCCGCATGATCGTCTAGGGACCACTTAATACATTTCAATTTGGATACCTAAGGTAATATATAGGATCATAAATAAATTTGTAAAGATTTAATTAAAAGCAGTGTAAATAACAATATTCATTTAATATATTTGTACATTGATTTGCTACGAACACTAAACATCTTACTTTCAAGCATAAATGCAATCTTCATATTGTATATAATACTATTTTCCATCCAACCCTTGTTGGAATTTAATTTCTTTTGTGGTTTCATGAGCCTTCTGCAGAGCCTGTGCAATTTCAAAGTATCTCTTAGATTCCTCAGGATTTTTTTCCACTCCATCACCCTTTTTGTACATCATACTAACATTTGCACATCCATACATATTTCCAAGCTCACAAGCTTTTTTAGCGTAATTAAATGCTTGTTTCGTATCAGATTTTATGAGGTAATCTATGTTTTTGTTTTTTGCTGGGTTGTGGGGGTTAAAGTCTGCTACATTTTTAGGGACACCAGTCAAGTGCATTCCACAGAGATAGTGGCAAGCCATAGCATCATTCTGATCACAACTTTTCTTTAAAAAATTGTAACCTGCAATAATAGTTTAAATATGTTATAATACAAATTATTACTAAAATGTCAGGATACATTCCAAATTATGAAGTAAACAACCAATAATTGCATGTTAAGTCTATAATTGCTATTTCAACATTTTATGTTAGTCATTAATAAATTAGTCTTCCTTTAATAATCCTAACATAACCAAAATCTTGGAACTTTGAGTTCTGAATGTGGAAAGTATCAACAAGCAATGAAATATGATATCATACCTTTAGGGACATCTCGTTTTACGTTTACACCAGGTCCAGTAGCGGTAAGCAGCATTCCTGCGTGCAGACAAGCTCCAGGTTCGTTGTAATCACATCCTTTTTCGAAGTAAGTTAATGCCTCCGATGCATCACCTTTCTCTCTCCCTCGACCTACCAATGTGTAATTCCCGAACTTCAGACATGATTTCCCGTACTTATAATCCAAACAGTTGCTTTTGTATACCTTTCCAGCTTTCTCGAAATCTTTCTTGATAGCTTCTAAATAATCACCCAAAAGATGACATACTTCGGGTTTTTTTTCTTTATAGCAACCAAAGCGATATTCTATACCAAGGTTTTCTATGTAATCTTTCACGTCTTCTTCTTGTTTTAAGTCATAAGCCATGGCGATTACGAATTTCGTAAACTTTAATAAGGTTAGGTAACTCGGAAAATGTCAAAGTCAAACTGATTTAACTGATAGTTTATCAATCAGTAAACAATTTTGTTAAATACTTTTTGTTGAAAATGTTCACTTCTCAAAAACCATGTGTAACTGAATTGCGTAAAATATTAAGCAAGAATTATTAACGGTAGTAGTTTGTTTATATAAAATAAAAAAAAAACACATTGCTGTTTTCAATAGTAGTTCAAATTAATTACAATTCAGTTAATTACCTTTATTTTGTAGACCTCACTCATGGTCCCAATTATTTTCAAGATTTTATCAGGCTATGAGCAGAAGCTTTAATGTATCTTACGTATATGAAGCCGGTTTCGCTGTGTAGTGTTCTATTTTTGTATTTGTATACTTCCTCAAGTGATAATTTTATCAATCTAGTAAAAGCCACAGTACAGAAATTTTGCTTAACGTAGAATCAAAATCGATAATAAATATTTAAGATGGGCTCCATAAATATTTAATTACTTATATTGAAAATGTAATATACATATTTTTTAGTTTATACAAAATAAAAAGTATAATGAAGCCCTTACAGACCAACCACAACCAATTTATTTGTAACAAAGTTGCATTTCATAGTGATAGTGCAGAAATTAAACGTATTTTTAGATCTATGACTGTGTCAAAGAGACAGCTGATTTGTTAACCGTAAAATCACAGTGGGCTATTTAATGACAGACACTAGTACTATTTTAAGGTATCTCGTTTTGCACTTATCCAGTACTATGATAGTAACATAACATAATGAATTAGAACGTACGTTTGCTATTTTAACAGAAGTAAAAAGCAATAATATTTTAAACACTACAAATACAAATAAACTGAGAGACCTTATACCTGAACACATTTTTTTTTAATTTAATATAACGTTACTTGATTGAATAAGCTCGTTTCAGTTGGTTTCAACTGACTGATTAAGGAATTGAGTTTACTCTATTCAAAATACGATACCTTATTTTAGTATCCTTGTGGAATTTTAGGACACTGTCTGGTCTGTCTGACTAGAAGCGTATTTTGCGGCCTTATGATTTCAGACAGAATCTAAAATGACTGATCTATATGTGATTATAGTATATAAATCCATATCTCACTGCTAAGCATTGTGTCCTTCTTTACAGAACACAGTTCGCGCTACAATTTGTGATGTTATCAAAAACAATTGCATAAAACATTTCAGAGGGTCAGTAACGTGGACGTGTACGGCACGTACCATGTAAGTTTTGCAAGTATCCATAGGCTATGATCACCTGATCACCTTCACCTATGGTTACTTGCAAAACTATCTTTATATGTTGGCAATACAGCGCTATACATTCTACCCTATAGGTATAAAATTTTATATCGTATTGAAGGATGAAAGGCGAGGTTAAAAATTACAAACTATAAAAAGAAGGATCATAATATTCACGTTTCGTCTTTTCCTTTCTCTAAATATTAGACATGCGCAAACCATGTCCGACATGGGATTGAACCTGGAACGGTTCCTTTACTTGTCGGAACTAGTTCCAGGAAACATGTCCGAGGAACTATCTAGTTCCTTAGTTTTATCCGGACGTTGTAGTTAACAGTTTTATTTCGGTTCAGACAGTTCCTCTTACATACATGGTTGTAAACAATGATATTGTTTATTTAGACTTAAAATATTTTAAATTAATGTATTGGCTTAGTCTTTAAAAATCAATTGATAGTATATATACATAATTAAGGAATATTTAAATTTGTACATCATAATACATAATATATTATATATAGGTATTTTATTTATAATTGCTAACATAAAAAGTTGCTCAGGCACCTTTGATGCCTTCAATCGTTGCCTTCTGTCCATAAAAGTAAATCTGACGGCCCGAAGCGCAACGCCCGGAGCGGAACCACACATGTCTATTAGGTTGTCAAAGTAAACCTGCCACTTTGAACCTTATATATAGTAAAAACGATTAAATTTCGATTGTAAAAAAAAAAGAAAACGCTTTTTTCTTAATTCTAAATAAAATTATAAAGTACGTTAACTATCGAATACAGTTAAACTTATTTATTATTATAACATTTAATTCCTTGTATCATTATCATTATTATACACAGATAAACATAACTATATAGGGTTTTATTCTGATTATTGACATTTTGAGAGTTTTGGACTCTTCATGCATTGAAAGGGTTATGTCATTTGTTATAACAGTGACAAACTGACAAAAGAAACCAAACTGCTTTGTGATTGTGGCTACTTTTGAACTGCTTTTGAAAATTTTTTGAAGTCATCAAGTTGGTGCATCAATTTTCTTTTTCTTTGTTGTTTCCTTAAGTTTTGTAGCTGTGTTGAGTGCGGTGATATTTAATAATAATGTCAGAAACTAAAGATCTTTTTTCTACTCGTATGCGTAAAGCTACAAGAAAAATACACAACATCAGCGATGCTTTGGTTAATGCCAAATTTGCTATCTGTAAGTGTTTTGTATATTCTTTAGCACGATAACAAATTTAAGAACACTCATAAAATAGACCTCCGCAAAGTCAAATAATGCATTTCTATAAGGGTTTAATTTTTTGGGAATAGTTCATCGGCTTGTTCTTACGCTCTTAGGCTTAGACTAATGAATAGGATGAATGAAATTATGGTACTTACTTTGTGTAAAAATACAAAAAAGGGGATGTTTGATGGATGCAGATGCAATAGTTACTCAGTGCAGAGCATACATAGCAAAACTGATGAAATTCTTATCAACCTGCCAAACACATTATCAAAACATACACACATAAGCAGAGATTTTGCACTTTATTGTGTCAATCCCTGCATATCTGTATAATATATGGTCGAATTACTATTAGTTATCATGAAACTTAAACATGATAAATTTAATTCTATGAAGTACTCTGTGTTGTGGCCTGCTATCGAGGCCCAGCGTCGGGTGGTACCAAAATGATAACATGTGCATATAGTTCAAAGTGTCGTTTAATAGTCAGTTCTAAAAGTACACATTCTTATAATATAGTATAAATGCTGATACAGATATTCTAAAGGCAAGTTACACATTACAACTCTTTTACAATTGTTTCTTTCACACTAAAGCATTTAACAATTGTATTATGCAGTAACTTGTACTGATCAAAATTATAACCACATAGCTTATGATCTTTTTCCTTTTCTGTTATTTGTAAATGTTTAGTTATTTAATTTAAGTAACAAATCAGTTCATCTACATACATCACCCAGTTTGATTAAATCATAAAACATATATATTCAAATTCAAATTCAAATTCAAAATCATTTATTCAATTATGACACTAAGTGACATTTATGAACGTTAAATTGAAGCTAGAGTTAAAATCATAGATCACAGCATGTACTGGATTGTCAAGGTAAATTAGGTGAAAACACCAAAATCTACTGTCTGTTTGTGTTGATCTATAACTTCCAGTTTCCAAAATGCGTAGGGCCTTATGAGAAGAATACTGGCAAAGAAACTCATGGCCACTCTTTTTAAAAGTCTGATCTTCAGGTACAATAGTGTTAGTGTTACACGAGAGGTAAACAGGATGCAAGCTGATGCCACCTGAATTTCATTTTATTGAAATGCTCCAAAAGCTAACGTACTATAAAATAAAAATCACTCAGTGATACCGTTGAAGGTTTGAACCTATTAAACATAGAAATCATTCAAGGTGCACATCTACCTTCATTCAGTTGCAAAATCTACTGTTAAAAATAATTCGTGACTGGATTAAGAGGCTAGAGTTGCAGTTGATCGAACCAAAATAATAGTATAGGCTAAAGCATCGCTGACTAGGCCGACCAGTCACCCCAAGCAGCACCCGTTCACGAGTATGACGCATGGACCAGCCATCATCTCCTTCGCCATATCAGAGGGAAAGAAATGACCTGCCCCATGACGACGCCGCAAGCAATGACATTTTAGTGAGCATGACGAACCATAATCGAGATACTGATAAACATCACTAATAGTCAAATTACCATAATAATCGTCACGCATTACTTTCAACTGACAATGGTTTGTTAATAATTTAGCTTAATTATAAGACAAAGAAGTGTGTGTATATACCTAATGACACCTTAAGCCTGTTTGTCGTTTAGATAATCGTTGATCGTATAGTAGGATTTCCTAATAAGGTGATTTTTACCGTTCGCTTGAATTTATCTACAGGAAGGTCGATTACATGTATAGGAATTTTATTATAAAAACGTATACCAAGACCTTCGAACGAGTTGTGTACTTTATGTAAGCGATGATAGGTCCCAACGAGTTTAGACTTGTTTCTTGTATTAATATTGTGGATATCAATGTTTTTCTTATAATTATTAATGTTGTGCCTAACAAACATAATATTTGCAAATATATACTGTGATGCAACAGTTAAAATACCTATATCCTTAAACAACTCTCGAAGAGAGACTCTAGCACCTAAATTGTATATGGAGCGGATGGCTCGTTTTTGGAGAATAAAAATCGTTTCAACATCAGCCGCCTTGCCCCAAAGTAGTATACCATAGGACATAACGCTGTGAAAGTAGCTAAAATAAACTAGCCTAGCTGTATCCGTATCAGTGAGCTGACGTACCTTCCAAACTGCATAAGCTGCCGAACTAAGCCTACCTGCAAGGCTGTCTATCTGGGCTCCCAATTGTAGTTTACTGTATAATGTAATTCCTAAGAATACTGTTGAGTCTACAATACTTAACATTTCATTATTTAGAGTTAAATTAGTACTTAGCTGTTTTACATTTGGCATAGTAAATCTCACACACTTTGTTTTATTTGAATTTAGTAGGAGATTGTTAGTTGAAAACCAATATAATACATCATTTAGTGCCATATAATACATCATTATAAAAACAATAGATTGCTATAAAATATGGTTTTTCTATCTAATGAAAAAGTAACAATTTTAGCCAGTTCTAAGAAACCATCTGGTTTAACTTTAAAAGATTACTATAAGTAATTTTTATTAAATTGTAATCCTTTTTTATATCATATAAAATGTATAAAGATATTCAAAGTAAAGATTTACGGTACTTAAAGTATGTATGTATAATAAAAATAGTGTATGTATGAATAAAGTATATTTATTACTAGCTGCCCCTGCAGTTTTATTTGCATAAGTCTTGATGCCGTGGGAATATCTGTATAGAAAAGTAGCCTATGTGTTAATCCAGGTGTCTAGCTATCTACATACCAAGATTCATCACAATTGGTTGGTCATCTCATTGTCTTTGCAATGGCAAAAGAGCAACAAACACCCACACATCCATACATCTTCCCATATTTTTACGTTTATAATATTAGTAGGATACAATAAAGGAATGTGCAGGCAGGTTTACAGCTCAGCATTCACTTTCCAAGCAAGCGCAGTACTAGTTTTCAACCGCTTGAGGTCATTGCCAGCTGACTAGACTGTGTGTATGTGAATCATTGCAGCACTTTTTCTACTTCTGTTATATATTTATGTATAACTAGAGATTGTCTGGCAGTCGAATTTCATGTGTTTTCAATTAATTGACCAGTATAACTTAAACTGCTATTGTATAGACTTTTGTACCATAACAGGTCAAAATATATACTGGATGTTACGTGAATAAAGAAATATTATTATTTTATTGACACATCAATTTCAATGCACACATAGAATGTGATAGACATATAGATAGCAGTAGTAAGCACAAGTGTAGAAAGTAAGATCAAATACATAATACATTGGCTGGCTTGTTGGCCTGTCACCCTGACTGCTATGCTACAGGTTGTGGGTTCGATTCCCACCTGAGTCTGGGTGTTCTTTGTGTTCATTGTTTGTATGTTTGTAAAGTCCCACAGGAGTAATTCCCAATGCGGGAGTTGTCTTTTTATAAAACAATAAAACAAACAAACATACATTATAGTTGCACTTTTGCATTATATCATTTTTTTTAATTACTACCATCCACACATGATGAAAGTAAATTAATCAAAAGTAGTTCTATGTTGCGATACTGGTAATTGCTTACTGCAAATAAGAACATTGGCCTTCATCTTACATAATTTTGTATTATAATATATTATTTGTTGCCATAAAGTTATTATGATTATCAACTAATACCAAAAACTTATTTATTTTTGCAGCTTTGAGAGATGAACAGGTGTGGGGTGGTGGATTATTTATATTCTACCATGTCTTTGCTTACTTAGAAGATGCCAAGGCAAGGCTTAATATGCCAGCGTTCGATAAAATGTTTGTCAATAAGATACTTTACAGGTTTGTAATATTAATGACTATTTTGAAGACCTGTATACCATACCCATTCCTCTCTAATAAAATGGTATGGTACACATAGATTCCACTAATAGAAAGCCGTGTTATCTGTAAGCGACACAAGCTATTTTCACGAATAAAACCGTGAGGAGGGACAGATAGTGGGTTTGGTGTTCCCATAAGTCTGTGTGGTAACCTGGTAACTTTGTAGTCATAGTTCAAAACACAAATGAATTATTTCGGGATTTGAAGAATACTCTCCACATGAGTTCAACTCGTACTTCACTGGGTTTAAAGCTGCATTTTATTGTTTTTCGTTTATGATTTTTTACATCATATTACACCGTCATATCCCCAAACGCCCTCATACCTTCTTACCATCTTTTTCATATTTTGATGCAACAGTTCACTTTGTACCTCACAATAGTCGCCTAAACCTTTGGAAACCATTTAAAAAAGAAATGATTTTCATACTAAAGTTTTTATAGACGTTTAACATTTCTAAGATATAATTCAATATTTTTATAGGAGGATTCTTTGTGGTTATTATTACTGTTTTAAATTCTGTTTACTTTCAGTGGCTCCAAATTTTAGGTCTTCTTTAAAAGTTTTGTATTTATTATTATTGTTGAAGTGCTTACTGCCACCTCGACCATTTCTGGTCTTTTGTAGCGCACTTTTTGCTTTACAGTTCACTGCTCAGACTTATTGAAAGTTTTGTATGTATCAATAATTAAAAATACATGGGATGTGATTCATTAAACAAACCTTTCTTTTACATTTTTCATTGCAAACCTGTGTAATCAGTAATAACAATAACTAATTATTACAGAAAGAAAGCTTTCGAAGAAGACCTTACACATTACCTCAGCGACAATTGGAGATCAATGCCAAAGAGCATGCCATTAGACAACTACCTTGAGCACCTGCAAGAGCTCGAACAGTCCAACCCACAGTTACTCCTGGCATATGTATACCATCTATACCTGGGCCTGTTGAGCGGTGGACAGATACTGGCTAAGAAACGGAGGATGTTCGGCGAGGGTAAATATTATTTACAAAACTACTAGATTCTTGATACGTCATATATATCAGGGATGTTGCGGATCCGGCATTTTTAAGGCCGCATCTCGCCCGCATATGAATGCGAATATCCCTGATATGTATTGTTACAGTAATCGTAGAAATAGCAATAGGTTTTTGTATTGTTCAAATTTTTTTAGCTAGCTACAAAAATATAGACATCTCTATATTTTTGCAAAAAAAAAATAATTTTAAGCAAAAGCCTGAAAGTACCCTATGTCTTGAATGGAATGTTCCCATATGAGATTGTGCATAGAATTTAAGGTTTGAAAAGTAACCTGGGCTAAGGAAGCTTCCTAGCATTAGTAAGATTAATTAAAAAAAATATAGAAAATGTTGTCAACACAATAAGTCTTTTAACTAATTAGAAATTCAATTCTGATTTCATTTTTTAGTTAATGTTTTTCTAATTTTGAGCAACAAAATGGTTATCTTTTACATCAGCCTATGTAAATATTAATTGATTAACTCACCTTTTTATATTTGGCTATGTTACCTTATTGTTATAAATGTTGCAGCCTTTGTAGATTACAAACCGTTAACATTTCAATGTTTTTTCAAATTGTCGGAGCAAAAAATACTTCCATTCTTAACTTAATTTCTATTTATTTGTATGTAATTCCAGATAATGCAAAACAAACCAACTATACCGACAAAGTTACAGACTTCACTGGTGTAGACATCAGTCAACTAAAGAAAGATTTCAGACAGGCCATGAATGAAATCGCCGAAACAATGACTGAGGAGGAAAAGGCAGCAATTATCGAAGAGAGTAATACTGTATTTGTAATGAATAATCTTATTGTAAATTCAGTTGGTGGACAAAATAAGGTATTAGCCAGTCTATTGTATAAGTTCTCTGCAGTCGCATTCGTTATTCTTGGTGTTGCAATGGCTTATAAGTTGCATAAGTGATTTTGTGTATCAGTTCACACAGTTGATTTAAAAAATTTATTTACATCAGCGTGATCGACCTCAAAAGAACTTTTGTTATGGCAAACAACATGTTAAATTACATGGTTACATTTTGGCCAATTTTGAACTATTTTCTCATACCTACCTATGTGTAACATGTTTTACCCCCAAAAAAGTTTTGTAATTAGGTTCTGAGATAAGAATAAAGAGAGATAGATTCTTATATAAGATAAGGATTTGTGACATCATAACTGACAAACGTTCCGTAGAACGATTAGATAACCATACATTTATGCCCTGTTAGTTATTAATATCTATATTGTTGTGCAATTAGTCTACTATAAATAGTAGTCATAGTTTTAATAAATTGTGATCTAAGACTTAATTAAGACTTGTTTAGTTTGCAATAAAGTCTGTTTTGTTAATTTTTGTTTCATTTATAATCCTTATTGATTGTTAAGACTGGTCGTAATATAAAAAGCGTTTTGGAAAAGATAGGTAATTTAATTTTAATTATGACCTTCATCTTGCAGGTGTCCCTGGACCATATTTTAGTTTGCTACCACAAAAAGTAAATAGTGCAAGTTAGGATAAAACGATATCGTCGTTGTAAACGGGTTAGAGACAATTATAGCTTAATCAAATGATGTGCTGCATGTAGAGTACACTCTGCTGGCGCTAGCTAGGCACTGTACTCGCGATTACGGTGTTGCAGTAATTGTTTTCAATCAGCGTATAAGCGGATTTACCATCTTACTAGTATTAAAAACAAGTTACTAATTAAAAAACCAAATGCTTTACGCACGCTTGATTTGGGGAGTAAGCACATTCACAAATGTGTGTCGAGAGCGTTACGAAAAGTGTGATCGGGCGAGTCGAACGGAAGTTGAGAAGGAGATATAAGTTTATTAGTTTATATAAAGAGAGAGAGTTACGTTTCGTATCTTACTGTAGGGGAAAGAGAGATGCGAGCACAAATTTTCTTTTTCTCTTTCTCTCATAGCCAGTTACCTCTCGTATGAAGTTTTACTTCAGTCGTGTGTTTTTTTTTTAATCATTACATCATATACCGACACATTAAAAAACATATATATTACTGCCAGTGTCACTCAGGGTGATGTAAGGATTCTAATTATACATTCAAATCTGTTTATGCATTTAGAAGTTAAGATGGAATAACATACATTAACCCTAAAAACATTAAATTCCGTTTTTGGGCAGTCGTGTAATAAGTGAGACTGCCAACCAGTAGAACGAAAATTCTCACCGTTAACTAGCCAATCAAAATGAGGGAAAATATGTAACCAATAGAAGGCGCTACCAAGTCGTATTCCCTTAAAAATAATACTGTTGCGGAGACCTAAATTGAACCACGGGCGCCATCTATAGACAAGTTAATGGAGGAAGTAATAGAGGGTTAAGATTACCTAAATTAAGACGCACGCCATCTTTTGACAATAGACGGAACTAACAGTCTATAGAACGTATACAATGTATTAGAAAGATTAGTAATAAATTGGGGTATCTAACTAATCCCAAACCCTGGCTCGTAACAATACATAAATAATTTGATCAATTTGTTAAGGTAAGCTTGAAATAAAATAAAGTGGTATGTTATAAAAATATTTTATTGAAGGCTAAACTTTCAATTGTTAATTAACTGAAGATTAAGTTATATGCATTTTTCCCCCTATCTTTGTACAGAAAAGCAGTACTCATAGTAACAGTACCACAGTCAAGTTACAAGAGTCTATATAAAACGCTACTCATAAATATTTACACATCTAACTTAGCAATGAGGATGATTGGCACAGGCGTTAGATCACCTTAATACATAGCTCATACATAATTTATTTACTTAATTTAATTTGTTATTCGTCATTACGTTACGCGTCATAATATTTGTAATTTTCAAAATACAAGTTTTCAGTTGAAACCCCAATTCGTCTTATCCTTGAGAGAAAAGGAAAGGAAAATGTTTATGGAGGGGTCCATAAACATTTTCCTTTCTCTCTCAAAATACAATTTATTACAGACAAATGTGCCTATAAACCGAATATTTAGAAAAGACTACAACGTATATATGCATACAAACTTAGGTATGAAATAAAAAAATAAAATGACAGTTACAAGTAACAGAACTAACTATACGAAATATGTATGTTTATATTAATAGTGAATGATAGGAATGTATCATCTGAAGGCAGGTAACGTGGGCGGATCCATGGCCATGTCGATTAGACCGTCGATGTCTTCCGTGTTGAAGAATGATGACTCAAGCTGTAATAAATGGTTTAAATCAGATGACATTTAAAACACATTTAATATTAATTTTACATCAAAAGTATCTGAAAATAATCGAGAAGTACAATATAGAAAAAAAATATTACACAGGGGTGGAGGGAGGGAGGTGGATAGGGGGCAAGAGAAGGAGAGGGGCAAGCTCAGTTAGGCAGTGCACGTACCAGTCTCTGCGCGTCGTTGCAGGGCCTGCAGCTGAGGCGGCCCTCGGCGCACTCGCAGCGCAGCGGTGGAGATGGAGAGGGGCAAGCTCAGTTAGGCAGTGCACGTACCAGTCTCTGCGCGTCGTTGCAGGGCCTGCAGCTGAGGCGGCCCTCGGCGCACTCGCAGCGCGGCGGTGGAGATGGAGAGGGGCAAGCTCAGTTAGGCAGTGCACGTACCAGTCTCTGCGCGTCGTTGCAGGGCCTGCAGCTGAGGCGGCCCTCGGCGCATTCGCAGCGCAGCGGTGGAGATGGAGAGGGGCAAGCTCAGTTAGGCAGTGCAGGTACCAGTCTCTGCGCGTCGTTGCAGGGCCTGCAGCTGAGGCGGCCCTCGGCGCACTCGTAGCGCGGCGGTGGAGATGGAGAGGGGCAAGCTCAGTTAGGCAGTGCACGTACCAGTCTCTGCGCGTCGTTGCAGGGCCTGCAGCTGAGGCGGCCCTCGGCGCACTCGCAGCGCGGCGGTGGAGATGGAGAGGGGCAAGCTCAGTTAGGCAGTGCACGTACCAGTCTCTGCGCGTCGTTGCAGGGCCTGCAGCTGAGGCGGCCCTCGGCGCACTCGCAGCGCGGCGGTGGAGATGGAGAGGGGCAAGCTCAGTTAGGCAGTGCACGTACCAGTCTCTGCGCGTCGTTGCAGGGCCTGCAGCTGAGGCGGCCCTCGGCGCACTCGCAGCGCGGCGGTGGAGATGGAGAGGGGCAAGCTCAGTTAGGCAGTGCACGTACCAGTCTCTGCGAGTCGTTGCAGGGCCTGCAGCTGAGGCGGCCCTCGGCTCACTCGCAGCGCGGCGGTGGAGATGGAGAGGGGGCAAGCTCAGTTAGGCAGTGCACGTACCAGTCTCTGCGCGTCGTTGCAGGGCCTGCAGCTGAGGCGGCCCTCGGCGCACTCGCAGCGCGGCTGGTGCACGCAGCGCGCGCAGGCGGCCGCAGCGCGCGCCCCGAACACGGTGGAGAAACGTCGCGCCGTCGGACGGTCGCTGCGGAGCTTCGCGCCCGCAAATATTGTACCTGCATTGTTTAATATTTGTGTTATATATGTGTACTCTATCGACTTCGTTTCGATTCGACTCTCCAGCACTTCGCGATCGTAAAACAAGTGAGACCGACTTGTTATCAAAAACGTGGCTAGCCCCACCGCTGATCTGTCACGTTCGTCATTGTTCGACCGGTATAAATGTTGCAGTACCTGAATTTGCTTGGATTTTTTTTTACGTTATCTAAAAATTAAACCTAGCTAGATCGACTTATCGCCCTCGAAACCCCCCTGCATACGAAATTTCATGAAAATCGTTGGAGCCGTTTTCGAGATTCAGATTAGAGGTATTAGATTAGATATAAACGGATCTAAATTAATTAATTAAATTAATTAATAAACGATTAATATTCTATTCTAATGTACGGATACCAATGTACGTCGTTGCATCGTACGATCCGCAAGTTCCATACCGAAACAAGTGCAAAAGAGACAATGACCTTTTACGCTCCGCGTTAGTTAGTTACGCGCAATCAGATAACTGCACGTAATGTTTGATTGCACGTAATGTTTGAATGTCGTTTGATTGATTATATTGAAGTTTTTTGGCATGATTATATTTATAGATATTTTACAGTGACATCAGAAAACTGATGGACTACTCTACCAGCTGTCTGATGTCACTGTACAATATCTTTTGGTTTTGTTAGTTGCAGGCGGTGTTCAGATAAAATAAGAGTGTGCGTGTGTTAAAGTAAGATTTATTTTAACTAACAATTATTATTAGAAGTTTGCCTAATCAGTGAATTTATACTACTACGCGACGCGTGTTTATTCTAGCGATCGATCATGCACACAGGTTATGAAATGTATTTAATGTTGCAAAGTGTAGAGTCATCACATCATGTACGAACAAGTACATTAATTTTTCAGTAAAGTGATCCGTTGACTCATGTTACCAAAAAAAATATATTAATAAAAAATGTAAAATTATAAAAATTCAGGACAGAAAATTCCATCGGTTTTAGAGTTAGGGACATCTACAAATTAGTGGAAGGTAGATGTCAGCCTAATTTTCTTAGTCGTTGATCAACGATATTCAATCTATTTCCGACACCTTAAAATATAGATCATTGTTGGAGAAAAAATACATCATACTGGAGCTAAAAACATCGGCCGCTTGTAAACGTCATAAAATTATGCATTTACTAATTTTGTTAAAAAATAAATAAGTAGTGAAATTAAAGAATTAGTAAAATTTGTATTTTTAAAGCTACCACTTCTTCATTTGTCGAAAGGAAGAGGCAAGAAGTTGCTCCCTGACTTTATAGGTTTAAATGTTAAATCAATCTAAACACATACGAATAATTACGTTTGTAGAGAAAATAAAATAAATTATTTTATACATACCATTTGTTTCTAGAGCAAGTGAAGTACAAAGTCCCAACTTGTCCTTCGGTAGTTTAATTTGTTTCTTGAGAGCCGAGTCCCCGACCAAGCGCTCGTAGTCCTTGTTTGTGTACGCTAGTTGACTGTCCACGCCTGCGGGGGTACAATTTTATAACTGTCTATTCCTACAGGTTAATTATTCAAGTTTAACGTTTCAGTCTTCTTAGTGTGAAAAACAACGATGGCGATGGAACACTAATGGGCTTTATTATTTTTACGGAAGCCTAAATTGACGTGCGGGCGCCATCTGTATTTATGGTTCACTATTTTGGTAATAATGGCTTACACATAAAAGATAGATATATACTGTCGCGAACTTTTTTGTAGAACTATTTAGAAGAAACAATCCCATCGTACATTATATTCATGTAACTCTTACAGTTTTCCCACCGCACGCTAGAATAGCTCGCAGATGACAGATTTTTTTCCGACTTACTTAACACTCATCGTTATATTTAGGCCAATATACACAATATCTTCATAAATTATAGCCTATGTGTTATTCTGATATATAAGCTATATTATTGTAAAGTTTCATTAAAATCCATACAGTAGTTTTTGCGTGAAAGAGTAACAAACATCCTCACAAACTTTCACGTTTATAATATTAGTAGGATTTGCACTGCGGTATGGGCATTTAGTTCTGTGAGATTTATTGAAATGACTGTTTGTTTTCTGGTTCGATATAACTGAAATACTTATAACTTTTACTAACGTTTTTATTCTTGAGAAAAGCAACTTAACAACGATCCTACTGCAATCACGACTGCCAGATGAAAGGGAAGAGAAAATATTCTAACTGTATATTTATATGAAATGTAAATTATAATCTCTAAAAGTCTAAGAAGTTCTAGTTGAGCGATATTGCTAATGAACAAGTGCGAAGTATAGAGAATAGTATAAGTGAATAGTAAGTGGAAATAGTGAGAATTGGAAATGTGACTTGTAATTTTGTTAATTGCTACTTATTTAAATAAATTGTGTCTATTTCGTTATAAATTGGTGTATTTTCTAATCCCAAACTCCAGCTCGTAACATTATAATAGAATAAAACCTGTTGGTTGCTGCTCGATTGATTTTTATGCCATTCCTAAAAAACTATGACCAGCCAGTTTTAGCCAGTTCTACAACACATTTCACATTTCTAGCTAGTTTAGTCCTCATCAGTTTGTTAGTGATAAAATCAAGTAGATCGCTCATCACTTGATCAATTTATTTATCCATTTTCTCTCGCCTATTAATACTTCGAGCTAGAATTGAGTTCTGGGTTTGGAACGTGTCAAGTATAGAAAGTGTTTGGGTTTCTAAAATTCGATTTACTATTTGTAGTTTTCAAATTTTAATTTGTGAGATTTACATACTCACCAAACAAGTATTTAGCGGCTCGTTTCTTGGACAGTGTGAAGTCGTCGTCCATCAGTACGTGCAGCGTCACCGAGCTCTCCATCAAGTTGTGATATATTGTCGAGTAGTCCAACTATAATTTACACATTAAATAAGTACGTAAACTGCCCTTTTCTTTTTGAGAAAACACTCTAATTATCGCCTATACGTATAATTATCGTAGTGTTACTGTACTTCTAGACTACGCGTACCTATGTTTTTATCAGAGTGTGAATTTTTTTTTGTACTACGCTTTTGTGCTGAATCTTTGTACTAAATAATATTCTGGAAAAAAGGTATTCTTTGTAATAAGTATTATATGTATAAAACAAAGATACAATGTATGTATATGTTACAGTAGATCAAAGTATCGACGATCAAAAGTAGGTATGTACTTCTGAGTGAAAACTAGCGATTAAAAATACTTTTGGTTCTGGTCTGGTTAAGTCTGGAGTTTCGAATTTTAGTAAGAACTTACAGCTAACATTTAACAGTGATTGTTATTAAGTTTTAAAATCATGTTATGTGCTAACAGAAATGTATGTAGGTATATCATGTTTCTGCTCGATAAGCAATTTAAAATTATACTGTAATAAAATCTTACCCTCATAAAAGTAGAATCACATCTGGAGCAAGGCATAAGTACGAAGGTTTTGGGCACCGCAGCTCTGAACGGTAGGCGTGTCGCGAAGCTTAGAGCGTTGAACATATCCGTACGAACTGTTCGATTGCCTCGGACTAAGTCAGATTTGTCTGTGAAAGTCAGGGCTTAGGGTTTACTTATATCCACGTAGAGACTGAATATTAACCTCAAAAATGTACTCAATTTTACAAAGAGCTAAGGTGACAAGAAGTAACATGAGTAATAGTATGAGAGGGACTGGTGGCTAAGTGGTATACAAGGTTAGGCAATACTAGCAAGGTCGGTCTTAAGATGGGTAACCATTCTTAACACAGAGACCCCTCCGTGCCTAAGAAAAAATGTGAAATTCGTTACGGGCAGTTGGAGCCTTAAAAAGTCCGACAACCTGGTCTGACTACAGAACTTCGATATCGCCTAGTACTTGGGTTGTGTAAAATATCGAAGTTCGGCCGTATCGTAGTTAGACTGAAAGTTGATCATAACTTGGTTGGGAAAAGGCGCGGAGGATGATGATGAGTAATAGTATATTCCGCTATCGGTCCAACTAGTTGCCGATGGAAAAACACAACTTGGAGTAAATGCGGTGGCTACTGAACTCCAGGATACAGTTATTGTTATTACTTGTTGACTTGTTTATACAGAAAAATATTAGTAATTTTTTAATGCGAAAAGAAACTGAGCCTTTTTTACCGGACTCATAGGCTTTGTAGCTTTACAAACTAATTCTTAAATTGTTACTTAAATACACTCAGTGGTACTTTCATCTAATGCTGAGTAAAAAATGCTTAATCCATCTATCTTCCATTTATATGCAGGGTAGGTAGTAACATACGCCCGCCTGCACATGAACATACTGGCTCGGTAACTCACTATAATATGCAGGCGAACACGTCTGGTCTCTTCCATGGCTCACGCAGTACTGACTGACAGACTGACGTGCGCTCTCCACAGTAGGTACGAGACAATGACTACAACTATGATTTAGTTCTACCGTACATACACTACAGTGAGCATACTGACTGACAGTTTGTATACTTAAGTAATTCATCTAAATTAGAACCGACTTACCTATTACAAAGCTATCGAAGTGCTGCGAGACTTCAATAGAGTTGGTGAACACTCTGTTGTTGACGTAGAGAGCGCGCGGCCGGCGGTACACGCCGCGACCGCCGAAACCAACTATCGCGTACCTGGCCAGTGGGACATGATTAAAGACTTCCTACGACTACACATTTGTATAACATAATTTCAACAGTGTCATTTGGAATCGAACCTGTGATAAGAAATGCTCTACTATAGGAGTATTCTCTAAACCAAGTTGCCTCAAGCCTGCGCAAGTCTCGTGTTGTAATGTAATACACATCTGTTGAACGATATAATTATATACAAAGATAGCATTATTATCAATTAATCAGCCTCCTACACTCCATTGCTGGACGTAGGCCTCTCCCAATGTGCCAAATTAATATTATACCCGGATTGATTTATATGAATCAATAAAATGGGGATATATCTATAAAGTAATGCCAAAATGATTAACATATGATAACACTAAAACACTATAAGTGGTGTACAATACTCTCAAGTTGTGCAATAGGGAATATGCATGTTGTTTAAATTCACTTGATTAATTTTCGCTTGAATCTTTATTGTCTAGATATTATGCCTAAACAATTATTTTCTTATTTAGTTCGTGTTTAATTACAAAAAATATTAATTAAAATATGCAAAATAAGGGCGCGAAATTCAACTTTGCAAAACGCTTCACCATTGGTCGAAACAAAACATGACGTGACATTCCACGTTCTGTCATTTATCGGCGCCTATATTCGTAGTGTTACAGAGAAAGATAGGTGTTGCTGCGGTTTTTTGCTCTTAGCTAGTGCAATTTAAGCATTCTAGTGATATTAGAAATCATCTAGGACAATGACTGAATGTAGTTTTGTCAAAGCACAATCGGACAATCTACCGAAAATAGGTGCATTCATGATGACTATATATTTTGCATCAAATCCAGATTTTACGTCCGCTGAGGTTAAAGGATTGAAAGCCGCAAGATATTAATTATAATACTTGTTATATTATAATCTAAAGGATAGGTAAGATATGTATAGTTAGTTATATTCATGAAGTTTTATTGTTACCTAGTTTAAGTAGACAAGCAAGTTGCCTTCTGCTTGATATTTAAAACAAACATAAATTACTGCTGACTAATTCACACTATACTAGCAATTGAATTGTAATATGCTTACATTAAAGTGATCTTCACAACAATATAAACACGATATTGAAGATACTTCATCTCTTCTCATTAATGTACACTAATGTTTTCGTATTTTACATTATTATTTTGTACAGGAAAAAATACTGTATAGGATGTACTTCTTGTAGTGTTTTTACACTTAGGGACAAGGCAATACCTATAAAATGGTTTTTTAGCTTTATCCATCGTCTATTAATTACAATAAAAAGTAATTACAACTGGAAATCGGTATAAAATTACTGTAACACTTCAAGTAAGTTTATGAAACAAACACTAAGCGTGGAACGTGACGTCATCCAAGGCGAGCAAATCGGCGCGCATCAATTTTTATCGATGTTTTCAATGTTATTTTAAAAATTAATTTGAACATTGCCAAGGTTATTTATATTTTTTATTAGGGTAGAATGACGGAACAAGTCAATAAAAGATAAAAAAAAATACGTGCATATTCCCTATTGGCTCCATAATAAGTAACTTCAGTAAAATGTCTTATTAATTACTATAGTTATTTCACTATGTATGTATATGTATATATATATATATATGTATGTATGTATGTGTAGATATTTCTCGTATTCCTATTCACCCCATTTTCACCTCTCAGATAATATCATTCGCTTTACCTAGATACTATATTTATTATTTCATTGTTCCCGTTCCAAATATTTTTGGTACGCCACCAGCTACCGATTATTTGTCTCGGTTGTTTCCATACAAAGGTTGTATGGAAGACATCGCTATTAGCGATAAGACCGCGCATTGTACTTGCCGCTTATTATAAACTAACTAACTATGTTTAATTCCTGTTCAACTGTGGTGTACAATAAAGAATGTTCTATCTATCTAAGTATTTATTTTGCAAGTTATCAAAATTAAAACAATAACTTGTCGTTGTTATGATCTCCATAGTATAGTAGTGGCTCCCCGTAGTAGTGCTAAAGTTTTAGTCATACATTGAGTGCACACCATGAATTGAAAGATACTATAATTATTATATTACATTATTGATCATTACCTGTTATCAGAGAGACCATTCGCCTGCAGTTTAATATCGAAGGCTTCAATAAACATGTCCATATTCTTAGTCTTGCGCAAGTTCTTGTTGCACTGTAGCGCCTCTACTATGAATACGACGTCGGTGGAGTTTGGTACATATTGCAATATGTGGAAGGAACCTTCTTCTATTATGTCCCCTTGTGGAGTTGTACACCTGTTATTAGACGTATTTATTTATAGGTTTGTTAGGCACAAAACACGATTCAACACTGAAGTGTTCGAATATTTTTGATTGAAAACGATGAAAAAATTAAACAATTTCTTACATTATGTAAGCGACATCTGTATACTGCTGCTTCATACACCGTGATTTTATAGTGGTTTTGGAAACGAAACGTGGTCACTTAGGATGATTAATAGTTAAAAAAAAAACTTGGATCAGATGTTTTATTTCTATTTAAATTATGTGAAAACGGTAAAGGTATCCATATAAGGTATATGTTGACCAGTAATGTTAGGAAAGTTTATTCTTGTCTCTTGACGTTCCTGTCCTTATTTGATGTTATTCTTATGTGATCTTAAATGCTGAGCGGGTCACCGTCGCCAGTGAACTGAAGCGGGGGGGCGAAAGAAGAATGCGTGAATCGAAAGCTGGAGCGCTAAAGTGGCGCCCGCAATACTTCATTTCATTTTGTGAAACAGAGTGACGACCGTAGTGCAAGCAATAACATAAATTTGTAAAATAAAAAAATAAAAACTAAGTTCATACTATTCATCGATTAGTATAAAATTTTATTTTCCAAAACGACTGTAAAATCACCTCGTAAATTAAAAGTGAAGAGTTCGTTTACCTGGAACTACCAGTTCGATTTGAAAAAGCCGAGTTGTTGAGGAAGATATAGCTATTTAACATAAAGCTATTGCGGGAAACAGCTGGATTAGTGTATGTCACTGGTAACTGTAACTATAAATGTGAATGTGACTTCCACACCTTAGCTACTGGACTGATCATCATTAAATTTTGTGTACAAAGGTACAGGGTATGTCGGGTCGTCCAGAATAAAATAATATTTCCGAGGAATATCTAAATGACTTTACCGCGAGCGAAGTCGCAGGCGAAAGCGAGTATGTTATATGAGTAGAAGTAAAGCTATACACACTGGTGACAATGGTCCGGCATGTGCGTGGGCACGTGCAGGTGCACGCACAGCTCGCGGTACGCGCTCGCCAGAGCACACGCCGACCCGCCCGACACGCACTCTCTGAAGAACGGCTCGCCTGAGATCTGGTTGAACAATATTTGAATGTCATTTAGGAAGTTTAAACTCAGTAACCTCCGGCCAGGAACGTTAAGCTTAGTCATATACTAAATAACATATTTTAAATTCAAATGATGAATATGAAATTATCAGAAAAATAAACATTGTCGAGGCATTTTTTAATAACTGGATTTAGGTGGATATTCTTAATGGGGACTTTGTTATTTCTTGTTGATGAGAGCCTATTTGTTCAATGATTTGAAAGTTTATTGTAATGGCTCGATGTTTTTAAAGTCTAGGTTTATAAAATAACCTAATTCCGCTCGTAGAAGATTTAGGTAATCTTCGACTTGCAAAATAAGGTTATTTTTGAACATGATAAAAGCGTTCGTTCCCTTTTCTGTAGACCAAATTTTAGGAAGACCAAAAAAATTAAGTAGCACATATGTTTCTGGTTGCCAGATTACTTACAACAGAGAAGCAGGGATGCAATGGCGATACTTTGTTCATGAAGAATTTATCGCACTGTGTGTCGTTCTTTAAGTCTTTGTTATCTATGGTGGTAGAGTTGGCTGTAGGCACTATATTCCAGGTGTGGCCGAGCAGCGGGATCGATTCTGTGTAGGTACCGTTAGGAAGCTGTAGGTCGTCGTATTGTTCGTTGTTGTATGTGCCTAACAATCCACCGAGAATGCCATAATACCAGCCTGGAATACAATTACTTTTTTATAGTTCTTATAAAAAAAACGAATTACGAACGTAAGGAAATTTTCTAGTCGTGCTATTCTAAGCCGAACAGAGACATGAGATGGACGTTTCAGCACTTACTTTTAAAGTTATCAACCGTCCCATCGTTATCGTAGTATATTGCAAATTTTATGCCTAAAATAAATTAACGTGGGGGAGCCATGCTTCGGCACGTATGAGCCGCCTCGACTCCGCTCGATACCACGGCCTCACAGATAACCGGCAGTGAAGCAATGATTGCATTGCTTTTCGCTGCATGAGTGAGATTACCGAAGGCCCTAGCCTTTCCCTCTCCCCTGTTCCCGTCCTCCCCCCTCTCCACCCCTCTAATCCCCCTCTTCGCGCTCTTTCCCTACTCCCACCTTAAAGGGCGGCAACGCTCTTGTGACTCTTGAATTACAGGTGCCCATGGGCGACGGTAGTCATTTACCATCAGGTGACCCGTCTGCTCGTTTGCCCCCAATACCCTAAAAAACCCCATTTTTTTTATAAAAACACTTCCTATTGCTAGAGGAGAAAAAAGAAGAAAAAATATTATTAGACAAAATGCATATAAGTGTAGTCAGTAGGGTTCGATCCAACACAATCTCTTTTGCTACTTCGATATTTACGTGCAATTTTTTTTGTTTGTACCTGAAACTAGCAGTTTGCACGTGTGGAACATGAGGTTACAATGAATGTCGAGGCCATTGTGTCCTTGTACCGCGAGTATGTCAGTCTGCCGGTCTATGATGAGACCGTCGACCAGCACGGGCAAGCTGAGCACGCTGCGACCGATTGACACTTCCTGCAAACAACACGAGTTAGTGACGTGATATGAAACGAAGTAAATTTTTATCTATGAAACATATCAACATAACTTTCAGATTAATATGTGAGTTATTTTTGAGCCCGTATAGGATTGATGGTGGAGAACAATTATCGTTTCACCAACGGTGAAGTAGTGAAATTTACTATTATGTATATTCGTTAGCAAATATACGTATAGGTAGAAATTGCTTGTGTAAAAAAAATAATAACACTTTTGAATGTTGCAACTTTACGAAAATTGTATTAATTATTAGAAAAAGAAACTTCTACAGCGCAATACAGGGTCAGATAAAGCGAATAACAAAAATAATTTACTTCAGTTTGTCTTCTCCAGATGCGCTAAATGTAAGAAGTATGTATTTAAAAAGTACTGAACATAAAAAAAAAATACGAACATTGTGTAAGGGACCAAATATATTTTGTGTCAGTGCGATTTTTTTGTCGTTATAATAATATATAACTGTTGAACTGACCTCTCTATACAAATCGATGTGTATCAGATTTCTCCTGGTCAACACAATTAAGTTATATCTTCCTTGATCGTTGCTCTCCATCAGTACAGTAAAGTTGTCGTTGCTGTAGTCCTTGCTTAGTAAAAAGGTTCCTGCTTCTGATATACTGAACACTCGTTTGTCGAATGTCGCTAGTGTACCCTGGCCAGTCATCATTGCCATGCCTGCAACGGTTACGTTTATTGAATAAATTATTTCAAGAAATACAATCCATTAATTTTAAAACTTTTACAATCAAAGATTATGTATACACGGTGATTGTATAGTCGTGTAGGAAAAGAAAACTTTATACTCTACATTTATCAATAATAGTATCGATAAAAAGTTTAGAGATTTATATTTTTCATATTACAATGTATGTCGTTTGCGAACGATAAATGAGATCCCGTGGTATTGGCACTCATTGCTCGCACTACGGTTATTACGTTTCAATACGATCGACTTCATTCTATGTTTTATACATTAGGTAATTTAGGTTATTCGAATTTCAACTTTATATATTACTAGCAGCACCCCGCGGTTTCACCAGCGTTGGTCCTGATCCCGTGGGAATATCGGGTTAAAAAGTAGCCTATATGTTAACCCAGGTCTCCAGCTATCTACATACCAAGTTTCACCGCAATTGGTTCAGCGGTTTTTGCGTGAAAGAGTAACAAACATCCATCCATCCATTCAAACTTTCACATTTATAATAATAGTGGGATAGTGGGATAACCAGTACAATTAATTTAGTGTTTTTGGTAGTACTAATCAATCAAACTAAGCTACCTCGTTTCGTTTTCAAAACGTCTGTACAATTACCGAGCATATATTTTGTTAAGGGGCTAGGCGATTTTTTCACTATTGTTACTTTATTTATTAGAGTTGTTAAAACATGTCTCATGTCAGGTTTTTATGATTTCAAAGATCTCCCACTATGATCTCCGCTTTGGCTTTACGCTTATATAAGCGGAAGAGACGTAAGACAAAAGGGCGAGGGTCGAGGATATATCAAAAATATAACGCACCAATTAATACTTTGATAATAAAGCAAACCAATGTTTAAGCATCTTAAAAAACTTTTCAAGAGAAACTAAGATCGCTATTATTTTTTTCATAAGTACTGAATTTTTTTACATAAGTTATTTTTGTTCTTACAGAACACATCCTGGCGGAATACCATTAAGATCACAAGTAAGCATCCTAAGCTACCTCGTTTCGAAAACGACTATTAAATCACTGTGTATTTAATTTGTTAACAGAGGAGAACGGACTACGGCCATATAGCAGTATGCGGTTACCGTGCTGTGAACAGTCATCAAGAATGCACATACCAGCGAAAGGTGGCATCAAGTTATTAAAGTCCATGTACGGTCTTATATCGTAGTAGAAGCTCCATATGCTCTTGTTGGTGGTGAGCCACTCGTCCATAAAGTTCTTTACAGCTCGGTACTCGGCTATCTCGGTGAAGTCTGGTGTCCTATTGAAGGCGTGCCACGACATCGGCAGTTTCTGTTCGAGGGTTATGTCCCCGGTCCGTGGGTCGAAGATGAAATTTGTTTTTGGGGTGCGATGGCTGGAATAAGTTTGTAATAATAATATGTTGGATCTGAGATGTTTGATTTCGATTTTTTTTCAAAGAATACTAGCACCGTTCACATATTCATTACTAGTATTATTGTTAACCCCTCCAACAAAGCTGAATGCTGGTGTTAGCAATAGGTTCACGTCGGCCGTGCACCGGGTGGGGTTAGAACCCTCGACCACTTGATCGCAAGTCCGTAGCCTTAGCCATTACGCTACCGCAAGAGTTGCTAAGATAAGTCTTAGGAAAAGAAAGAAGTTTTCGTTCTACTATGTATTAAACTGAATGTAGTAGCTCATCAAACATTTTTTTTTTGCTCTGGTAAGGAAAAAGGCGACTGCGATATTATATTGTCTTCCTTCCTAAAATTGTCATAGTAAATTCTACTGTTTCAAAAAACTATATTAGAAAGAAGTTCCTTATCGCACGTTACACTTCAGACGCTCGGCGGATGGGAGCTGGACGGAAAAATGTGTTAGCACAACGAAAAATGCTGACCGCGAGTTAATTTATTTTATTTACGCTATCTATGGATTATGCAAGACACTGCTCTACTGTTGGTTGCCATAATCCATAAGGGGTGACCCGAAGACACCTCACGCGTTTTTTTTAATGCAAATGATGTGGAATAGAAAGCTTTACCTACTGATATTTCTTTCTGCTTTCAGTAGATAGAACTTTCTACTACAAAGTGGGTAACTAAGGCATTTGTTACAAAATGCTTATAAGTGACCTTTTTCACACTTAATTAAATAATGTTGTAATTTGATACTTTCATTAATGACGTATTTTTATACCCGGGTGAGATGGACATCATCATCCTCCGAGCCTTTTCCCAACTAGGGTCGGCTTTCAGTCTAACTACGATACGGCCGAACTTTGATATTTTACGTGAAGCGACTGCCATCAGACCTCCACAACCCAAGTACTAGGCGATATCGAAGTTCTGTAGTTAAACAGGTTGTCGGGCTTTTTAGAGCTCCAACTACCCCGTAAAGAATGCCACAGATGTTTCCATGGCACCCAAGACCGACGGTTTAACGTGCTCTCCGAGGCACGGAGGGGTCTCAATGTGTTAAGAATGGTCACCCATCCTAGACTGACCTGGCTAGTGTTACTTAACTTTGTAATTTGCTAATCTATCGGTTACCATTTAGCCACGAGCTCCTTCCGGATGAGATGGACAATATATTCTAATAACGATGTTTGTAAATACAATAAAATAAAATATGCAGAATAGCAATTTTAATTTAATGCGATATCATAAGTAAAAAGGGATGGAGTCTGAATAAAGTTATTGTTATACATATAAGTGTAATTACCAAAAAATAATTAAAAACTTACAGCTCTTCATATTGCAGTGCTGTTTTAGCCATATCAGTTATCTTCGCGTACAGTATATCTACCACAGTCTCGAGCGCGTCGCCGATTAAGAAGTAATCGTACCACCACTTCAGACGTACGTAGGCTTCTTGGTACTGTAACAATCATTTTAAAATACATTCAATTGTGATATTTCTATCAATAACGAAGTGTAAACCTATACAGCTTCATGTATAAAAAATTCATGTCACGTTGTCTGCGATGACCTCCTAAGCTAATGAACCTTGAGCGATAGGATAGTTTTTATATCAATTTATAGTAACAATTTTTACAGCAACGCGTGGCCGAGTAGCTACTACAATATTTACATACATACTTGTTGGGTCTTCTATTGCTCTGCAATTTTTGTTTTATTGTTTGAAATGAATATACTGAATTAGACATCCTATGAAAAGTTTGCCTTAAGCACTAAACAAATGGACTTCTAAGTTAGTTTATTGTATATTATTATTACTCTAGAAAAGTAAGTCATCAAGTTGTGATTTGACACCGATTACATAACTATTAAACACACAAAAATTTATGTTTTATCAAAAAATTTACAGCATTTTTAGCAGGTGACAGGTTTGTAACATGGAATAATGACTCCACTTTATAACATAAGAATATCATATAAACTCACCTTTTCCCTAACATAGACAACCTGTTTGGTCTTCAAGAAGTCCTGCCACGCGTTTCTGAACTCTGCGTACAGTTGTGTAAATTCATCTTTGAACGGAATGTATTTCTCAATTTTACTCCACACGACGTTAAATAGTTTTTTGGTGTATTTCTTTATGTTTGTAATTAAGTCATTGTTCATTAGATCTTTGTAGATCCTGTAGAAATTCAAGACGGGGTAATAAATAAATCCACATAAGATCAACTGGATTTATTAACTTTGCTAGTTCTGCTTCAATATCAATTGAAGAAAAAAAAAACACAATTTGAAAAAAGAACGTGTGAGAAAATCTATCTCAGTAGACAACAGATGGCGTAACTAACAACTGAGGACAATTGAAGTGTTTGTGCAATAACGACCTGACGACGGGATAATCTAGCTTTTCTTAAAACCTAAGAAAGGTTCCTTTTCTTTCTAATGTTCAACAAGTTCTTATTTTTTTAATATATAAACGATTTAGATCCTTGTGACGCATAAGAGCTTAAGATTTATACAAAAAAATATTTAATAGTAAGAGTAAAGATATAAACTTACCGATCCATTTCATGACCAAATGTCGACACATAATTGAAATACGGCGAATCGGTCAACTCCTGAGTTCTATTGTAGAAGAAATCCATAACACCTTTCCATACAGTAAACACGAACGACTCAGTGTAGTGCAGAACTTTGAAGAACAGTGGTTCAATTGACTTGAGCAACTCATGCCAATACTTGGACATTTGATTGCTGGCATTCACCCAAGTTTCCTCCCAATACTCCAAAAGCTTCATATGCAAATCCCTTATAAAGCTATCATATTGCATTATCATAGTTTCCAATCTTTCCGAAACAAGCTCCATGAAGTCGGCTTTCAAGACTCTATTAACCGAAACCAAAAAGTTTTCATAAGCATGTTTGATGCTATCGACTATATATGTCAAACTTTGTTTGATGGACTGGCTTGTATTACCCATCATTCCCCACATATCATTTACAATACCTGGTAAACTTTCTAAATGATTTCGTATAGCCATTTCGTCTAGCACATAATAAGTAAATTCAACTATGTCCTTCACATAGAAGTCGTTGTTACCATAGGATTTGTTTAAGAAGCGTTCAAACTCGTCTAAATCATCTTTAATGACATGCAAGTCATTCAAATCGTCTAAAAACTCACGGATTCTAGGTTTCGCATCTGTCCAAATAGCTTTTAATGCAGTGTGAGTTTCCATAGGCATTTCTTTGATGATTATTAGAGTATCATTAACCTGTCCATATAAAGCTTTTATTGTATAAACTGCTGTGGATTTAACTTCGTTGAATATTTCTGGGCGCCATTTTATGGAGCTGGTCAAGAGACGGGAATGATTAAGGCGGATGTAGGAGGCGAGGTCGACGGTAGTGACTTCGTCAAAATCCCGCCATGAGTTGAATTTTGCGTAGCGTGTATCCACGATCTGGCCTACCATGTGATATGATATATCTACAGAAGAAAGAATTCATTCAGTTTCAGTTATTCATTGATCTTAAATTTTTGTTTAGTCCTTATACAGAAACAGAGGTTTTTGTGGAATATGTTCTAAGAAACCGTACAAGCTTGTAAGGTAAAAAAAAAATTTGTAAGAACTTTGAAATTGTATACATGAAGGAACATTATTAATAATGAAACTGGACGTCAGGCAATTCAGAGGTATGTAATACCTTTTCGTGATCGCGTTAATTCCCGTTCATACGTAGATAATATTATGGACGTAGTAAACCTCAAGATAATGATTTAAAATTAAATATTAATAATAGGTTTATAACAAACAACTTAGACATAGCTGATACTTTTAATACCTTTTTCACAAATATACCAATTAGTACAACCAGTACCTTGAATTCTTGTGCGTCAAGGTCTGAATTGTTGTTAAGGGCCAATGTAAACGAATGTAAGAATTTATTTGAATTTGAATTCATAAACCCCACAGACATTATAAAAACGTTTAAGTCTCTTAATTCTAAGAATACAAGGGATTTATGGGGAATTTCTGTTAAATTAATAGAAACTATTATAATTGATATAGCACCATTTCTAGCTATGACATTCAATCGATGTGTTGATTCTGGTGTTTTTCCTAACCTGATGAAGTATAGTAAAGTTAATACCTTTATTCAAGAAGGGTTGTACAACTGAACCAAGTAACTTTAGGCCAATCTCAATGTTGCCGGCTATTAGTAAAATTTTTGAAAAAGTTATTTTGCAACAACTAGAAAGCCATTTTAATCTAAATAATCTATTTCACAAAGAACAATTTGGCTTTACAAAGGGTCGTTCAACAATTGATGCTGGTGCAACTCTTTTGAGACATATATTTAATGCATGGGAGAATTCGCAAGATGCGATAGGTGTATTTTGCGATCTCTCAAAAGCTTTTGACTGTGTAGAACATAACACGCTTTTTCGTAAACTTAAACATTATGGTGTTAATGGTATTGCTTTGGAACTAATTGTTTCCTACTTGAAGGATAGAATTCAACATGTAGATGTCAATGGTGCGAGGTCTTCTGGATTACCGGTTACTATGGGCGTTCCTCAGGGCTCTATACTAGGTCCTCTACTTTTTCGCATATATATTAACGATTTACCTTATTATTTAAAAGATCTTTGTGATATAGTTCTATTTGCTGATGATACGTCACTTATTTTTAAAGTCGATCGTAAGAAAACAGTTTTTGACGATGTGAATAGGGCACTAAATGATGTATTATATAGGTTTTCAACTAACAATCTCCTACTAAATTCAAATAAAACAAAGTGTGTGACATTTACTGTGCCAAATGTAAAACAGCTAGGTACTAATTTAACTCTAAATAATGAAATGTTAAGTATATAGTAGACTCAACAGTATTCTTAGGAATTACATTAGACAGTAAACTACAATGGGGAGCCCAGATAGACAGCCTTGCAGGTAGGCTTAGTTCGGCAGCTTATGCAGTTTGGAAGGTACGTCAGCTCACTGATACGGACACAGCTAGGCTAGTTTATTTTAGCTACTTTCACAGCGTTATGTCCTATGGTATACTACTTTGGGGCAAGGCGGCTGATGTTGAAACTATATATATTCTCCAAAAACGAGCCATCCGCTCCATATACAATTTAGGTGCTAGAGTCTCTCTTCGAGAGTTGTTTAAGGATATAGGTATTTTAACTGTTGCATCACAGTATATATTTGCAAATATTATGTTTGTTAGGCACAACATTAATAATTATAAGCAAAACAGTGATATACACAATATTAATACAAGAAACAAGTCTAAACTCGTTGGGACCTATCATCGCTTACATAAAGTACACAACTCGTTCGAAGGTCTTGGTATACGTTTTTATAATAAAATTCCTATACATGTAATCGACCTTCCTGTGGATAAATTCAAGCAAACAGTAAAAAATCACCTTATTAGGAAATCCTACTATACGATCAACGATTATCTAAACGACAAACAGTCTTGGGCTTAAGGTGTCATTAGGTATATAAACACAAACTTCTTTGCCTTATAATTAAGCTAAATTATTAACAAAAAATTGCCAGTTGAAAGTAATGCGTGACGATTATTATGGTAATTTGACTATTAGTGATTTTTATCAGTATCTCGACTATGGTTCGTCATGCTCACTAAAATGTCATTGCTTGCGGCGTCGTCATGGGGCGGGTCATTTCTTTCCCTCTGATATGGCGAAGGAGATGATAGCTGGTCCATGCGTCATACTCGTGAACGGGTGCTGCTTGGGGTGACTGGTCGGCCTAGTCAGCGATGCTTTAGCCTATACTATTATTTTGGTTCGATCAACTGCAAATCTAGCCTCTTAATCCAGTCACGAATTATTTTTAACAGTAGATTTTGCAACTGACTGTAGGTAGATGTGCACCTTGAATGATTTCTATGTTTAATAGGTTCAAACCTTCAACGGTGTCACTGAGTGATTTTTATTTTTTAGTACGTTAGCTTTTGGAGCATTTCAATAAAATGAAATTCAGGTGGCATCAGCTTCCATCCTGTTTACCTCTCGTGTAACACTAACACTATTGTACCTGAAGATCTGACTTTTAAAAAGAGTGGCCATGAGTTTCTTTGCCAGTATTCTTCTCATAAGGCCCTACGCATTTTGGAAACTGGAAGTTATAGATCGACACAAACAGGCAGTAGATTTTGGCGTTTTTCACCTAATTTACCTTGACAATCCAGTACATGCTGTGGCGTCTGTTTGTGCCGATCTATGATTTTAACTCTAGCTTCAATTTAACGTTCATAAATGTCACTCTTAATTGAATAAATGATTTTGAATTTGAATATAACATTTGCGAAAACATGCACCCGGAAAATATGAAAGTTGTTAAGGTTAGCCCCCTACTATTTTTATCGTGTACGTCTATATATTAAACTAGCAGCGCCCCGCGGTTTTATCCGCGTAAGTCCCGATCCCGTGCGAATATCGGGATAAAAAGTAGCCTATAATATGTTAATCCAGGTCTCCAGCTTTCTACATACCAAGTTTCATCGCAATCGGTTCAGTAGTTTTGGCGTAAAAGAGTAACAAACATCCATCCATCCATCCATCGATCCAAACTTTCACATTTATAATATTAATGGGATTTGTAGTTTTATATTTACCAGTTAATGGTCGAAATTTAATTATAATAATAATTTTCATTACAATAAAAGTTTCCAAAACTTTTTTTTTGTTAACACTAAAGCCCGTCAACAGAACAGAAAATTGGTTGACCAACGTAAGTAGAAAAAGGTACTAAACAGTTTTTGTCTATTTATTTATATACATGGAAAATTATTGAAAACTACTTGAAAACCAGTTGCCATCAGGCCAATGTTTGTTTGTAAACTTAGTAATAAGCAAACCACTTAATACTCACCATCCGAGCTATTATAATGAGCCACGAGTGACTTCGCCAACATGGAGAGAGTGGCGACCCCGGTGTCCTGGCCGGTTGGTCGTTTCACTGACGTCTTCAACTTGTACTCGGGGTACATAAACTCCCAGGTGCCGTTCACTTTGTAGAAATAAGTCTCGTTTGTCCGCTACAAGTTGGTACAAATGAGCACGTTAGGATTAAAAATTTAATGAGTAGTTTTTGTTTTGACACCGACGCGGAAGGTGGCTACACTCCTTGATAAAGGGCCCCGTTGGGTCCGAAACTAGTCGTAATAAAGCTGAGGAGTTTTTGTTTGTTTGTCTAAACGCGCTAATCTCTGGAACTATTAGTCTTTTTGAATAATTCTTTTTGTATTCGATAGAGTATTTATTGAGGAATATTATAGGCTATGTAAGATCACGCTACAACCCTTAGGAGCGGAAGAGTGACCATAAATGCAGGTAAAACTGCGGGCAACGAACAGTCTGTAATAAAAATGGTCTCGTTATTCCACACAACTAATCACAAAGTAACACTTATGACTGGCCTGTTGGTCTAGTGGTTAGTGACCCTGACTGCTAAACCAGAGGCCGTGGGTTCGATTCCCACCCAGGACAAATAATTGTGTGATGAGCACGATAATTTATTATGTGTTTGGGTGTAAGCATACATACATTTTGTTTGTATACATACATATTACAGATTAATTTATCTGTAATGTATGTCAAAGTCATAAATTGTTTATAACTATATTCCACTTATATTTTTATAACACTAATGTGCTTACCTCCCAATTGATAGCACTGTTCGCCATATCTACTAACAGTTTACTATGCCTCAGTTTCTGATAAAACAGAGACTTCTGGAATCTATAGAAATTGTTGAAGTAGTACCATCTACTATGTATGCTTATATCAGATTTCATTTCCAGGTCTAAGTTAGTAGATGGATGTTTACAGGTTAGAGCAAACTTGTAGTCCCTGACCGGGCCGTTGGAGTTGTCGGTTAGGATAGACTTTAACTTAAGGTATTCGTTTTCGTAGTCTGAGTACTGAAGTTCCAATGAAACGTTCGACATCACTGTTGGTGTGCTTAAGTATTGACCGTTTAGTGTCACGTCCTGAAAGAAAAAAAACCGGTCAGTCGTAGGACTGCACGTCAGAAGTGCAAACAAACACACATCTGTATAATGTACTTGAGCGTGACGGTCACGCGAGTTCAGTGCTTTTTCCAAGTCCCAAAAGTGCACAACGTGCCTAAAGAAGTTTTCGGTTCAGAAATAATAATCAGAAAGCAATTTTTCGTATCTTTTGTACTGATTACCGGGATAATAATATGCTGTATGGTGTGGATAATAATTACTTTATGGATAAACAGTGTAGTCAGTTTTACATGTCGATCCTAAGCTGCTTGAGCTATTCTAACTTTTAAACTTTCGCGTTCCATGAAGAATTTATAGTAAAGCTGAAGATTTTGTTTGTTTGGTTGAACGCGCTAATCTCGGAAACTACATGTTCGAATTGAAAAATGTCGCAAAAATGGGAAAAATTTATCTCTCTCTTATGTGACGCAGGCGAAGTTGCGGGGGTCAGCAGTTATGTATTTACATGGGAATTAACGCGATCAGCAAGTAGGTACTGTCTACCTCACGAACTTGGCGACGCAGTTAGCCTGTGATGGCCAATGCAACCTGGCCGAAACGTCAGGCAATTCAGAGGTATGTTATACCTATTTTGTGATCGCGTAAATTCCCGTATATATACATAATTGTGCTGAGATATTGCTTACACTTCTCAATCAATTTGTATAAGCAGTGTCCAACTCTCTATCTCCTTTCAGTGCCTTCACTTCTCATCTACCTTTTAGAATACTACCCATTTCCTCATCTGTAACACACAAAGTGCCCATTCACGGTAATGGGCCCGTGATTGCAAATACACGGCAAAAGGCCCGTGATTGCCCATTAACGGTAATTGGGACCAAATTAAATATCCATTCTGGATACAGGGATGTAAGGATGTATCTAGAATAATTTTTACGTTACCTTCCTAAAGGAGGGATGCGCAAGTGACAGACCAATGTTATGCAGATTTCCTTCAGCTACAGGTGGGTTTTCCCATCGCCCTCTTAATTCTGCCGTTTTATTTTCTTCCCTCACGTTCCAGTACAGTTGCGCTTTGCCATCCAACAGTGTGTCCTTCAGATTGTATATTGCGACCAAGTTGAATGTGCGGAGAGGATACCATACGTTCATTTTTAGTTGTTGAGATTCAGTTTCTGCCTAAAAATTCAAGAAACATTTTATGCCGGGAAAAACGCACAAAGATTTTTGTCTGATTTTGCACTGAGTAGCGACGAGGAACGTACAGTCAATAATAAATATAATCAAGGTGTGGATCACGATGATAAACGTACTTTCTTAGTTTAGTATACATAAGTTGCTACTTCAAAATCGTATTGAAAGACAAACATCTGATGCTGGAAGGAGATGAGTAAATATAAAGGTTAAAAATCCAATTTGTTTAAAAAACTTATGTTAATAGCGTCTTAAAAAAATGCTCGAAAAGAATAGAATCAACAATCCACAATTAAAAAAAAATGCCTATCGCCAGCATCGTGTAAGCTATTTTATGTTATATCTCTGGACGATAGAGTTTATTTTGTTTTGACCGTGACTCATCAAGATATAAGGATATCATTTGACGACTGGGTGTATTCTTACAGCCATTGCACGACACTCAGATTAATCAAGTGGCCAGTGACAGGCCTCACCTAAATCTACCTTTCATAACTGCTGATAAAGGAGATAAAGGAGAAAACTTTCAGTTTGACTTCGGTTTAAAGAACTTTATTTCTCATTTAGACAATCGTCACGTAAATGAGAACAACATTTAGTAAGTAATATTAATATTATCCCGGTGCGGGTAGAACAAAAACAAAATAGTTATCACCAGTCAATAGCTAAGGAACGAGTCCTCTGCGTTCTTGCGACAAGGTGGTGGTCCAAGTTAAAAGATGTTGCTGTTTTATTAAAATTCAAAATAATTCATTATTGTGTATGAAAGTGAATAATTTATTTTTAAATATTTTGAGAGAAGTAGCTCCTTTTACCTCTGTTGGAAGTTAGTTATGTTTTTTCCATAATTAGTTTTTATGTTAGGCAACCAGAAGACTGGGGTGACGTGTAGCATATTTGTTGGGTTTACCTTTCATTGTGAACTTGTGACTTAAAACTACAAATACTTACTGTAGTCATATTGGTAACGTGTATATCATAGTTAAACCACACGTCCTCGGCCCATTTGATTTTGCTGCCTTGTTTCAACCCCTTATCAACAGTTTCATACTTATTGTCGAATGTCCATGTCCTGTTGCCATGGATGGCTGTTAGTTTCAGATTCTTTCCAATGTCGTACGTAAACACGTCCAGTTTGCCTGTCACGTTGAACTTTGTTGCGTTGTGAAGGTGGAATACTGTAGCTTGTTTTACATCCTATAAGAAATGGAGTATTAAAATAATGTTTAGTAATATATTATGCAGGCGAAAGTTTCAGAGGATGGCTAAATGGATGTTTGTTACTCTTTCAGGAAAAAAAAAATGAACGGATCTGAACGAAATTTGGCATAGCAATAGATTATAGTCTGAAATAGCTAAAAGTTTTATCGAAGAAAAATTTACGGTTCCCGATGGATAGTTTTAACCAAAATTTCCATGCGAAGTCGCGAGCAACAAACAGGTAGTGAAGGATAAGCATACAAAATATGCGGTAAGTAGGCTAAACATCTTGGAGGGTCATGGTTTCGATTCTCGATCTTTGAAAACCCTTAGAAAAACACTGAAAAGTTAATCAATGAAAAAAATTGTCGCTTAATAAAAAACAATTCAGTTATTGCAATTAAACATTATTACCCTGTTTGTCAACCGATTTTCTATATTTTTTTGTTTGGTAGCTGTTTACGAGCTTTAGTGAGATCAATAAAAAACGAACTTATTTGGAACACCCGGTTGGAACGAAGTTCCTTCTGTTATATAGGTATAAATATATTTAATGGTTTGAATAAATTGTATCAAAATATAGTAAATATTGTAAAAAGTCTAAATTTAAATTGGCAGATCTGTGAAAGTTACCTGAACTAACATATGCATAATTAGTATTCAACAAACATCAAATTACAATAGTACCGCGCAGCATCCACAGATGGCGTAAATAAAAACATCAACTCGCGGTCAGCATTTTTTTGCGTGTCGCTAACACTTTTTTTCGCCTAGCCCCCATCCTCCGAGCGTCTGAAGTATAACGTGCCTTATGGAACTTGGTACTAATATATGTATTTAAAAACACTAGTTAAATTAAATTACTTACGGTGTTCCCTGTGTTATCATATTCATGAATGTACTTAACACCAACAGGCGTATGCACATTTTCCACCTCTATATCCGTTGTGGCAAGGTCTAAATTCCTTACACTCTTACTTAGTATCTGATTGAAAGATCCTTTTACGAATCTCTCATTATCTAAGTCGATTGTAGCGTTTCCATTGCTCCATTTGCCAGCTTCAATGTAATAATATTCGGTGTTGACTAAATGTTGAGAGTTCAATGGAATGGAAAGTGAGATTTGTCCCTTTTGTTTGAAGCCTTCGTGTTGTTTGTTGTAACTGTGTGTGTTATTGACGGCCGCGGTTTTGTTTGGCCAAAATAGCTCGATTTTATTGTCTGAATGTTCTTCTAAGTTATCAATCTGTAGGGTAAAACAAGTTTTTAAAGCCAATAATTATAATTAAAAACTGAATTCAAATCAAATAATTATCTAAAGTATTTAACATTGGAAAAATATTATATATAGAATTGGAGCTGTAGTAAGAACCGTAGTTAGATTTGGCAGTTTTGTGGCGACGTATTCCACGTGTGCCTCTCTAACCCGGAGGGCGGTGAGGCCTCCCCCTACTCTTCGGAGTGGCCGCCTACTGACCAAGAGGCGGCCAAGGTCTGTAGGGGTTCCCGGAAGCTTCCTTCTTAGGCCTACCCATATCTACAAGTATACCCGCCCTTGCAACAGATCCATTTGTGATGGGACACCGTGCGGTTTTAGTCCGTTCGATTCCGACAAACCATTTCACCAAAGAATAATGGGGTTGGCAACTCTTAAGTTACACCACGATTGTTGTGTCTACAGGCTATTCAATAAAAAAATAGGCACGTTAAGCGCTTACCATCATGCGGGACGTGTTTGTTTGCCAACTTAAACGTATGAAAATCCTATATGCTAACGTTATATATATATATATATACAACTGCAGAAAACACGGTATACAACTGCAGAATACAAAGTCTTTTAAATACCAAGTTTGTAAAACGTACATCGAATATAGACTTCAGCCATGGTAACTTTTGGAAGGGCGTTGTGAAGTTGAAGTGTCCATCTGTGTGTTTGACTCCACCGTAACGGAGGTCGATCTCACCGATCTGAGTGGTGCCCGGTTGATGCATTAGGCCCCTACGAACAATGAATACAAGTATATTGTACTATATCAACCTCGTTGATATATTGCAGTCAGCTTGCACTTCCTCCTGGCATGTGAATGGTAGTTAATTCGAAAAAATATGTTAGATTTTAAATTTAAAAAGAGAAGAATGACAAGAGTAGACATTTTATCACAGCCTGCTGTGGAACTTTTGGGCTCCGAATAAATCTCAATCTATTATTTTTTGTTATGTGCATTTTATTTAAGTATAAACATTTAATAATAATATAAATATACAAGTATTATTGATATATTGACTTATTTACATCGCCACTTTCCCAAAACAACCTCTCGTCAGCCAAGTATATTGACTTGCTCAGTACCATCGGATGCTACAATATATATGTATAAATAAATATTTGAAAAATTGTTTCTCTTTGACTTTCCAGGACAGCAGTTAGAACATATTGCAACACAATGAAATTTGTGGCGACATCCACCACAGCAAAAACATTTACAGCGTCACCTAGCGTAGGCAAGCCGAACTACAAAGTAACTTCTGATCCTGCATCGCACAATAAAAGTTCTCGTTTTGATTAGTATAATAAGTGTTATAAACAATACCAGATATGTCTGTCTTGTCGGACAAGAAGTAGGGATATAAAGGTTTCATCACTTTTCATATGAATTCAAATATTATTTTATTTCAAGGGTCACCATTTATGCTGGGAGGGGGAGGGGGAAGACAGACTTTACACGCTTTACGTACATACCACAGACGTAAAAGTACTACAAAATACTTACTTGACAATATGGTAATTATGCACCATATCTTTTTGATACGAGCCCTTGACTTTGAAGGTGGGTACATCTTCGTACATGGGCGAGGACAGCGTGTAGTCGACGTGGTGCGACCCGTTGACGTCCCATTGATATTTGACTATGTTATCTATCTGTTTGTATTCGGAATTCGATGTCCAGGTGATGGTTGAATTTGTATCGAAGCTTTCAGGTAGCTCGAGGATCTGAAAAATATATAAAGGTAAAAGTATATGAAGGAAAGTAAAATTATTTTAAATTAAACCATTGTTTCGAAAGCAAAGATATAGAATAAAAAATTTAAACGTAAACATTATTTGTGTAAAGGCGTGTGCATATGTTGTGGGAAAAGTGATTAACCATTGTACTATTCGTAATACTCTATGAATAATGTCCTCCACCAGAGAGGCAAAGTAATAAAAATATGTGTTTTATTCAATGGTTTTGATGATACCATACCTTATTATTATAATCAATATGAGAAGTGAGAACGAATATTATTTATAAAAAAAAACATGAAAAATTTACTATTAATTTTTTAAGCTTAGTCAAATTTAATTCAACTGTTTTTATTAACCGACGAAAAAAAAGGAGGTTCTCAATTCGACCGTATTATATATATATTTTTTTTTATATTGCCTAATCATATTGGGCAATTTTTAATGTCTGGATATTATTAATAAAGCCAAATTAATCACTTGGTCTATAACACATACACGAATAAAAATAATAGTCAAAAACCCGTTTTAATAAAGACACATTTTTTTAAACCCAGGAAATAGATTTGAAAATTTCCACATTTGGGTAAGCGAGAGGGTTGACATTAATGAAACTTTAGGTGATAAATAACAATATGCTGATATTTTAAAATGGCACTTAGTGTACCTATAACGTTCTTAAGAATAGTGATGACGATGATAAAAAAATTGACAAGCCAATTGAGGAGCCTTACATCGCCTTTTATTCCTGTAATGATTTTAGTAACGTCTGTCTTGTACTGTGCCTCCATTGTCTTCAGGGGTTCAGTGGGCGTTCCTAAATCTGCAGCAATGTATAACGTATGCACGTCTACGTTCGGTTTGGGCAAGATCGCGTTTATGACGAGGTTTACGCGCTTGTTCATTATGTAACCGAATGATGCGTTGGCGCCGATTCTGTGAAAGAAAATTTCATAAGTTTTTGTCGAGGGATAACATTTATATAAAATTAAATGCTCTAACACATAGAACACGGTTAGCCTAATGGACAGCTATTACAAAATAAATACAATATAAAAAAAAATACGAATTACAATAAACAAGCAAGTGTTTTATACTTAAAAATATATCAAATTGTATTCAAGCCGAGGCCTAATTATATTTATATTTTATTTCATTTTCTATTCAAAAGCTCATCATAAAACAAAATTGTTTGGAAATATTTGACTTCGAACAGCCCGCCTGATAGTAAGCGTTTAGATTTCAGAGGACTTGCATGCGCGTTGCCGACCCTGTAAAAACCCATAATCTCCATTCTTGAAGAACTTATTTTCATCGTACGCAACAATAAAAAGGTTATAAAATACTCACTGCCAAACATGATCAAGATCCATTTTGAAACCAGCTTCATTTTTCTGCATTAGATCTGGTGTTGTATTGTTCCCGAAGTATATGTCTAGGTCCACACTCTTCTCCATATTCTTTACATATTGGTGTCCTAATGCCTACAGAATAAGGTTCATTTTATTTGTCAATAATGTTATTTCTATTCTGAGAAATAGCATAAAATTAATCAACATCCCACAAGTTTGGATATACTCAATTTCAATCACTTGGGAGTTTAGATCAGAACTTCAACAGAGTTGTCACAGAATTACAACAAAAACCGAAAGTACTTCTTCTTCCTTGCTTAACTTACCCTAATAAAGAGATCACCAAGCAAGAAGCTCCATTTAAGATCGCCCTGGCCATGCATCTCAGGTAATTCGTATTTACAAAGTAGGTAGCCAGTCTTAGGACCGAACCTGAAATAAAAAGTTTAATTTAATATTGTAGCCCTCACAAAGCTTAACCACAAAGTCAAAAAAAACTTATATACAACACAAACCCTAGATGATTGTCAAGTCAAATCAGCATCTTTTTAATAAAAGTCAAAATGATAGATTCTTTACATTTTTTATGAAATACCTAGGCATGACGCCACGCCTTACTGCTGGCAAATTATTCTCTTTTAGTGTTACTTTGACGATTATAAAATAAACTAATAACGTAACACTTCCATTTTTACAGTATTTTAAGTTATTTTAGCTTTTTAATTATTTCGCCAAGTCGGACAACGACTTGGCGAAATAATTTATTCAAAGCATAGGCATCAAAGACCCGTTTACTTCAACTGCCATCGGTCAATCGGAAGATAGGACGACCTCCAGCCAGATGGACCGACGACCTGAGAAAGGTTGCTGAGGTAGACTGGATGCGAAAGGCGGAGGACCGGGTACTATGGCGTACATTGGGAAAGGCGTACATCCAGCAGTGGACTAGAATAGGCTAATAGATTGATAGGCATCTACCGAATTGTCTACAGTGAGCGCCCACAGTCTATTATGTGTCGAATTACTACGCAAGAGAGTTTCTTTTGTTTTGCACTCTACATTCAAGCTAAAAATATAATTTAATAATTGTGCCTAAATACTAGTAGTAATATGGTAACCAAAAAATATAGTGTGCGATAATAGGGTAGTTGCCTATTGTTAAAATAAATTATTTAACAGTCTTCTTTAATCAAATGTTATGTAGGACTTTGAAAACTTGTATTCGTTATTATTTTTTAGGTTTATTATATTTTTTTTATTGTTTATTCAAACATTAAAAGTTACAAGCTGTTATTTTATACAAGTTTCCAAACTTAACAGTCAACTACTGTCTACTTGTTTGCCTTCGGTGGAAAGCCAGAGACCAATAATGATAACACACGACAACGCAATGATAGACCATTATAAAGGTTTAACATTGGATTTTAAATCACATTTATACTTACAAGAAGTCAGTATCTCCTTTGACATATTTTAATCTCTCCAGTGGCGTGGCTGCCTGCACGCTTAGTACTTTGCGAAGGCCTTCGTAGTTTTCGACTCGGGATTTGAAATATATATCTTTGTATTTCGAATGGGGAATGTCTACCTGTGAAGTTTTAGAAAAATGTCTACTATACAATATTATTTATGATTAAAAAAAAAAGGGTAAATTGAGCACATTGAAAATTGACTTCCGTTAACAGTCTAGGAGTTTTGGAAATTCTATTTAGTGCAGAAACAAAACACCAGTTTATTTTTATTACAATATATATTTTACTGAGGATTTATCTACTCATAATGAAAAATACCAACAGTGGTGCAACATTGGTATAAGGGTATACACAGCGCTATTAAAGAAAGGTAAAATAAACATTTTTGAAGAACTAAATCTTCATTGCGCTATAAATATTCATTTTTCAACACTTCACATTTAAATATTTAAACACTGTTCTGTGGATTTGTGTATTTAATAATAATAATAATATAATCTCTCTCTATCTACATTTCAAAGCACATAAAGCACTTATAAACCATTGAAAGATTATTATGATGATATTTATATATGATGATTATTATAATATTATTATTATACCGGATACTGATTACATACTAGGCTATTATATTATATTCCTAAACTCTTCTAAATACAATGTGAACTTGAGAGTTATGACAAATTTGCAGAAAAAATGTAATATTTTTATAACATATAACATTCCACTCCCTTTCCTTTCTGTTTCCAACATAAAAAAAATACGTACTTTAACGTTAATATCGGTAAAGTTAGCCTCCATTTCAGCTTTGGCATGTATTGTGGCGTTCATCGTACCGGCGATGTGCGCGGACATGGTGTACACGCTCGGGGTCTCGGCGTACTTGATGCGGATGTTTATATTGTCGCCTTGCCCTTTCGGTACTAGGATTAGAGATATCTGTGAACATAAGTAGTTAAGTTCATTTTAATAAACTCTTCTTTAGTTTATATTCGAAACAGAATCTTTGGTTTTGCTTACTTCAAGTGGTTTCCTGTTCAACACTTTGCCATTGATGTTGTACTCTGTAGTATCTGTGACGAAGGAACCTCTGATGTCATCTTTATCAATTTCACCGATGATCTTCATCGCTCTAGAATCAAATAATCATTATTATATTTTCTTGAGTAATTAATTATCACCACGATAGTAGAGCATGGAAATATATTTACGACCGCTAAATGATCTAACTAGCAGCGACCAGACTACTGAACGCTTTTTTCATTATATTGGCTTCTAGATAGGTAAGCCTAATTGCAAATTATAAACCGAATGAAAATTAATGGGTTCCGCTTGCAACTAAATTTAATGCGAGTATTTAACTTTGGCTTTCAGCTTATAATATGGTCTGTTAAACCGAAGTAGAGTTTACTTTGTTTATAGTTTATTTTAATTTTATTTTCTATTCTCAATCTTATTTCGGTCTTTTTAGTGCATTACTTTTAAATTGTCTTTTGTGCAGTCGGGTTTTTGATTTTTCAATTTTGTTTTTATATGTTGCCGCTCTCATTCGTAAATTAGTTCTATGCAAAGCTTTCTATACACTTGATAACATCTTACCTAAACCCTTTATGCGGGCTGCTAACTGCAACACTTAGAGATGTTCTACTCTGATCAGCATTAATTGAATAATAGTTGTCTTCACTATTAAAGTCCACTGTAAGGGTTCGTTGAGAGTTTTCCTCGTTGTATTGTAGGTTAAGTTCCGAAGGGGACAACACTGGGGCCAATGCTCCACTCGACTTGAAGCGGATGTGCCGGGACGGTGCGGGACGCCAAACTACGTCAGCGAATAGCTAAAATGAACAGTAAATAGATAAATACAGAATTTTCACGTACCCTTATATTCTAGATAACTTGGTTACTTATGCAGTATTCTATAGTGCATGTAGATAACAAATAACATTTACATTTTTTAAGCTCTGTTAGTTGAACATCTATACTTACATAATTATTTTGTTCTCCTTGTTGTATCTGAATACCCCCACCTACTACATTCTCCACGTCCGAGAAATCCTTCTTAAACTGCATCTTAATGAAGTAGTCCTCTAAGTAAGATGATGTTAGGTTCAAACTACCGGAAGTTTCTACAAATGGATCGTCAAGCTAAAATTAAACAAAAATTGTTAGTTTAAATTGAACAGTATGTTCGACGGATACAGTAGATTTTTCTTCAAAAAACGAGGCTACTCCTGTGTTTGTCTACCTAATGATTTGTTTACACAATTTTGCCATTATCACCGATATTAAGATGGGAAGGGCCCAAAATTATAGGTTATGTTTTATGCGGGTGTATGAGAATGTCACGATGCTCAGCCCGTCCTGTTGGAGTAAGGGTATTTTGCTAACATTTCGACTTCTTGTTCCTTTCAATTAAGTAGTACAATTTAATTCTTTTGTAAAGCGCAATCTTCGAAACGTAAAGGTTAACGAAGTAATGCCTAGGGGTTGATTCTACTATACGTAAATTACAACTTAGGGGTCTACGTGTACTAAGAGATTGTTTAAAATAAAAAAAATACGGAAAGTTCACTTTTGTTTAAAGTACATAGTGACGAGATACATAGTTACCTCCAAGCTGGCGAGCGCAGTGATGGTGAAGGCGGGCATGCCGATGTCGGCGCTCATCTTCCACAGCGCGTCCTCCAGGCGCGCGGCCACCCGCGCCTCCAGCGCCGGCAGCACGGTGAGCGGGGTGGCCACGCCCACCGAAGCTATGTATGATTGGTACGTGTCGTCCTCACCGCATTCGTATTCGTAGTATACTTTGCTCGATATCTGAAAAGGAAGGTTGTTTTTTGCTCTGTTTTGTGATTATGGGCTAGTCGATTGTTTAATTCCTTGTTTTGCAAATCTTCAAAGAAAAAATACCTTTTCCGATCTAATCTTTAAAAACTGTACTTTGCGGTTACATCGATATACGACAAAGTCAAATTTCCAACCGCAAAACATAAGTTTGTTATCACAGAAACTATTTCTTTTATGTGTTATAACTAGAGATCGGATAATCGGATGCATATTTACCTAAAGTTATGTTTTGGATAACAAATTATGGAAGCGGCTTCTAAGTATATTTTTATTTAAAATAAAACCCCGGGATTCGGGGACTATGTAAAGATTTTTTATATGTGTGATAAATTGATATACTTAGCGTGTTTAGTTCTAGTTGGTCGGTCCGACCAAGCGTAGGTATTACCTACCTAAGTTATAATAACTCTATTGATAAGTTAAAAACTCTGTGTTAGTAAAAAAACATTTTTTTCATTGTTTTCAAACGATATAAATATAATCATTTTGTTTTGTTTAAAACCAAACTCACAATCTCGCACTCTCGTTGACGTCGCCACGAAGGCCTTCAAAACATAACGTTGTCTCTTTCATGCGCAAGTAAAACGGACAGCTTTGTGTGTTTTTTTTTTATATTCATTTTTTGAATAAGGGGTTTTTATCCACAAGGATACGCCAACATGTGTTGTGTTAATGATGTCTTGTAATCTAGTGTGTGTAATATAATAAATAAGTATAGGTAGGTATACCTACATACTTAAGTTTTCGTATAGTAGGTAATGTAGGTAGGTACTTTCTATTGATTTTCTATAAACTAATTAAAACAAAACATGACGCCAGGTGACCAGAAATTGCACACTATGAAGTGTAAAGCACAGTTCTTTTATTTTTGAAGGAGAGTTTTCAACAGTTTAAAACGATTTATTTGGGGTTTAGAATGACAGCATTTTATTAAAAACGTTTTAAATCGGTTGTTTTATATCTATAGGCGAAATACAGTATCAGATAACCACACAACACAGCGCATTGTTAAAATGTTTAAAACTACCTGATATGCAGCAAATCTGTTTAAACAATAGTCCCTTAATACAACAGTCGACCAATCAGAGAGCAGAACATGTTACTATCTGGCGAAACTACCCTTACTCAGGTACATTTGACTTTACTACGAGTTATTTATTATACATATTTCTATAGTCAAAATCTGTTTTCCAGCTGCAAATAGCAGCAGCAGCAGCAAATAGGTACTATGTTTTTAAATGATTTTGTAAAAAGAAATAATTCTTACCTTGTTAATAAAAAAATAAGAGGTCCAAGCCGCAGAGCAGGTAAATCCAGGATTCGTGGAACAAAAGTCGTCGTTTCAAGTAAAACAAAAATCCAAATCACGATGCAAATCAGAAACCGTTATTCAATAGCCAAGTAAGTAATCGTAGAAATGAGAAAAACTTGAGAAACACACCCGAACGCATAGCAAGCACAGCGACGAATGCAGTTGTATTGTCGCCTCGCTACTTGCGCACAAGCAAGTATAATTTGCCGTCTCACTCGCACTCTTACAAAATGCTTACATTTCCTGGGGTTTAATGGGCCCGATTTGACACTTCTTACAACGTAATAAGGTTGTTTTTGCTTCTTCAAAAATCACTGACAATAAAAGTAGGGAAAAGCAACCATTATACGTTGTAACAGAGCAAGTGTCATTTGTGTCAACTGGAGTTTATTACATCTCCCGGAGTATAGGTACTAGATAAAAAAGTGCTTTCCATAATAGCCAACATCTCAACTTTAGGTAAATATGCATCCGAATATCCGATCTCTGGTTATAACACCAAATTAAGACTTTCGGATAGTTTCCTTCACTTCTGCTTAGACCTTGCTACTTACCAAACTTCATCATTCTAGGGCAATGGGAAGGTTTTGATTTACATGCGAAATATTCAAATTTGGTCAAATCTAATGCTTAATTAACCGTATCTTTTGATTGCGTTGACATAGAAGCTTAATTTTTTTATATTTAAAAAAAAATTAAATACAGTTCTTGTTAGTTCTACTCAACAGAAGAATATAACTATGTATATTACATTGATTACAAAAAATATCCGCCAAGGCCTATTTCCAGGGGCGCAACAACGGGGGGTATCCAAATATCCGCACATAACCCAGAAGACGATGCGCCGAGGAGTCTGCGGAAATTTTTAGTAAAAATGTGAATTTAGTCATTAGAAATATTTTGGACTGTGAATCAGAAATACGTCAATAAAGTGTTTTGATGACCTTTCTTTAGTCCTCGTAAAAAATATTTTGGACACTCCCTACTTTTTGAGGGTTGTTGCATCCCTACTTATTTCTTGTGTTACCAATAAGATTCTGACCTGGAATCTTATGTTGGCAAGGTCGGCACCTTTATAATTATATTTTTGCAGCAGTAATTATAATTGTTTCATTCTGTTAGCGTTTCTAGTTGTGCCAGAATAAACGTATTTTCTTTCTTTATTTCTAACACAATTTATTCTAAATCAATAACCAAAAACAAAAAAGAAACATTCTAGAAAGATAAGATTCATTTTTCCAACTCACCTCATGCCAATAAGTGCCATTATATAACAACACTAAACAGGTCACATTGATCTTCTCTCCAATCATTATATCGACAGTATAAACAGACTTCAGTTCTTTTACCGCTTGAAACGGGGTCACCAGATTCAGTGTATTGCGCATTACTGTATACTCCTAAAAATACAACATAATAATAAGGTATATCGATTTTATAAGGCTCATATTTCCCGACAACAGCGTATTAACCTGCTCGGGGTATTGCTTACACTCGGAATGCAATTTGTGTAAGCAATATATTTTTCCTTGCATTGCCTTCCCTTTTCAATATATCTTCTCCCAATTTTACCATCTATAATTCCCAAAGTGCCCAGTTGACGGCAATATCTCGCCCCCTATTACGTGAATGGGACAAAATTATAGTTTTTCCGTTTTATGGTATTTACCATCAGGTGACCCGTCTGCTCGTTTGCCCCCTGCAAACGAGCAGACGGGTCACCTGATGGTAAATGACTACCGCCGCCCATGGGCACCTGTAACTCAAGAGTCACAAGTGCGTTGCCGGCCTTTAAAGTAGGAGTAGGGGAAAGGGGGAAGAGGAGAGGATTGAAGAGGGGGAGAGGGAAAAGTTAGGGCTCTGGTAACCTCACTCACTCGGCGAAAAGCAATGAAACATGGCTTCACTGCCAGTATTCTGCGAGGCCGTGGTATTACTCCGGTCGAGTCAGCGCATTCGTGCCGAAGTATGACTCTCCCACGACAGAAATTTGTGGGTGTTAAAATCGCCTTCGCCTAGCTGTATACGATCAATAAAATACTTACCTCTAATATAAACACATCAGTTAATATGATGGGCGGTTTGTCCGGCAAGTGTAGTGTAGCGTTTGCTTCGAATATATCTTCTTCGTTTAGACCTACAAACTGTTTCCAAACAAAAAAATTATATTAATAGAACTTTTTAATCTCGACTGTGACTAGGGTTTTATTTAAACTGTATTGTGGGTAATTGGAGAATTTTAACCTCCCATTATGGCTAAAACTGTAGGTTAATTTGCTAGATAAGGGCACTTGAGCGTGGCCTGCCGCAACATATATAAATATATTTGGTTTAGTAAAATGAAGGCTCATTTAAGGGGATAATAGTAAGTTTTTCCCAATAGAAGAAGACTTTATGGCATAATCGTACAGTTGAAATAGCTCGTTCAGGCGTGGACACTCAATACAATAATAACTAAATTGTAGTTCCTTACATTGTTTATCAAAATAAAAATTAAAAAGTTTAGTTAAAATTCGAGCTGGTACCGAAACGGCGGCATATTATGTCGTATGGTAATAAAAAAAACAATATTAAACTAGATGATAGATTTTAAATAAAAAAGGTATGAATAAATGCCATTCTCCTAGTATTTAAACACACACTTATTTATATTATATATACTGACCTTCATGATCCGCCCATCGAAAGTAATCGTCGGATAGTACAACGTGTCGAGTACCACCTTCGCTCTCGTGTTGAAATTGTCTATGACCAACTGGGAGCCTGGTTCAGTAGAATTTTGTTGCATCTTCTCTCTCAGCACGTCCAGAATACCTTTGCCGTTATCTTTAAGGAGGATGGCTATTCCAAACTAAAAGAAATGTATGAATTTTTACGTTGAATGATAATTTGATGTGACAAGATTTGACAAGGTAAGTTTTCCTACGCTACACATCACCGCAGCTACTATTTGCATATATTCATATTTCTGCTGATGATTAAAGTGTTCAGAGTTCCTCGAGAAAGGATTTGGCTAAATTTACATTACTTAAGATAGTGTTTAAAGTATGTTGAGTAACAAGTATGTGGTGTCAGACGCGGGCCGCCCTAACTTTCCTTCCGCTACTCAAAAACAATCCTACGCAAACAATGCATAGTGCATAGATTACCAGGTATTTCCTCAGTTGAGCGACTTCAATTTGGTCTCCGTCATTAAGTTAATGCTGCCAACTTTAGGTTTATTCCCCAATTTTAGGGAAAAAAGACGTGTCACATTTTTTGGTTAACATAAAAAAAAACTGGACGAATTTTAGGGGTACTTAAATAAAATTATTGTGGAACATTAATTAAGACTAACAAAAAGAAAACATTTCTTTTCGAAGATATTCATTTCAGTATAAATATACGCAGTTAAGTATTGCTTACCTTATGAGTGGACAGTCTCAGCGATAACTCTGTATCGAGTCCATTACCGTACACGTTTTTCAGTACTAAGCCATTCTCTTCGAAACCTTCGAGTGGTGTGTACAGCTTGTATAAGTACACAAAGTTGGTAGGTGAGCGCCAGTGCCAGATGCCAGTGAAGCCGAAATCCATGTTGCCCCAGCCTACACGGAAGTCCAACTAAGGGAAAAAAAAGGTTATTAAAATGCAACCTTATTTATAATATAATATATGTTCGTCAACACGCCTGTTTACTTGCATTACATTTTTGTTTTTGAAGTGATAGCTTCTTGTGGGAGAGTAAACCACTTCGTTACGTAACGCGTTACGGCGCCAGTCTGTCTGGCGTTTAAGTTATCACTTCTGTCGGGCGTCTCAAGATGCACACTTTTTTTTATTATTTGAAGCAACAGGAAGCATCTTGCAATTGGCATAGTCATATTTTGGCCAATCGTGAATGGTCCGTTAAAGTTAATAAAGATGCCAAAACAATTTTTGGACGCTTATTAATGGGGTCATACGCGATAATCCAGTGATCGTTAATCAACGAATACTCACGCAAAACTCCAGAAAGAAAACTACTATGTAAAACTGTGGTAAAATTTAAAATAATATTAAAAGATGTTGGACATGGCGTCCATGACATTTTTCTGAATAGCGCTATTAATAATTTTTTTGTTGTTGTGTGTAACAATAATAAAATTGACTTTTTTTGGTTTAGATGAAGTCATGAACATTCAACATAATATATCGATTAATTAGTTATACAATTGTACCAGACTACTTACAAAAAATATTTTAAATTTTTTTTCGTAAAAATTTACTTACTTCTACTGTCCCGATTGTTTTTCTCTAATGCAAATTACAAAAAAACTGTTTGTTAATTATTTTTGATTGAGCACACAACTCATGCTTGGTCAAAAAAATTACTATGTCAAAATTGTTTTGACAAAATGCAAACAAGGTTCCTCAGACAGTTTCCCTGTCGTTTATATAAATGTTTAATCGGTTATATAGTAATTACCTCTTCTGGAGCTCGCTTAGCAGTGATCATAGCTCTATTTAAGTACTGGATAGGCAATGCCACGTGACCAAACACGTTAAAGTCTTGTAGCGATATCAGATTCAGACGTACTTCGATACCTTGGAAAAAAAAACAAATACATTAATAAAATATTTATTCTAGGTTACAAGCAAGTCGTTGTATGGGCAAGAGTCTTAAACGAAAAGCGTTTTTCAGTGTATGCACAGAAAGGACGTTTATTGAGCCAATCTCTCGAAAACTAAACAGTGTTATCAACTCAGAGACAGTAGAGCGTTGCTAGCACATAACCATAGTTTAAATTAAAATCAATATTTAAAACTTCTCATAAAATTAAGAGTTAAAAAGACTTCCAAAATTAGATTCGTTGTTGTTTTCCGGTTTGTTATTATTTTTTTATTGTTTAAGTACATGTTAAAATTAAATAATTTGACTATAGCAAAGCTCATGCTTTGCTATAGTCAAATTATTTAATTTTTGGCATTAATAAACAACCTATGACGTCATCGTCATAGGTTGTTTCTTAATGCCAATTACAACATTAGAACATACCGTTTTGACACCTTACAGAAGTTCTATATGTTCTTCGTGTTATATGTTATATTAAACAAAACTTTAGCAACACTTTAGTTTAGTCTACTTAAAAGAAAATAACATAAATTTGTTACCTGTAGTAGAATTAACAGTGACGACCATGGCCACCAGATGTCTGTCAACTTCGATGAACCCGAACCGCGCCGTCATGTGCGGGAACTCCACCATTGGGCTCGTCACGTTGACAATCAGCATGCAGTTCGTTATGCGATGCATGTGACCTTAGAGACAACTCAGGTTACCATCTTACATCTGGTCATTCCACCAACCCTGACACTGGAAGACCCTTTTTTACTTTCCCTTCTTCATTTATACAACAACAGGGATAGTGAGGACAAGTGAGGGATGAGAAATTAAATAAGGGAATCCCTTCGCAACATTAACAAAAAGGACTAACTAGCTTTAACATCAAGGATTACGGAAGTCTGACCCGCGGGCGCCATCTGTTATCGGATGGAGGAGGTCATAAAGGGTTACGATTACCTAAATTGAGATGCATGCTATCTTTTGACATTGAACGGAACTAATAGTATATAATGGAATGTCCCACATTTTTTTAGAAAAATCCAGAATGGTTTCGAGTTTTCGGAAAATATCAAGGTCTCTACGAAATAACGTTCCGGGTATATAAGATGGTGCATTGCGGTATGAAATGAGTTTTAGTTGAGCGATCAGCGAGTAAACAAGTGATTAGAGAAGTGGAAATATGAGTGCGAAGTACAAGCGATAATTTAAATAGTAAATTATAATTGTGTTTTTGTGAATTATTGAAATAAATTGTGTCTATTTTGGTAATATTGGTGTACTACTAATCTCGAACCTCGGCTCGTAACATTATTTAGTTATTTCCATACTTCTCGGGCCAACCTATTTAGGTTACGAGGAGACGGAACACTGCGTGGTTTTAGTCAGTTCGATTCCGATATACCACTTCACCATGAGCCCCGGTGAAATTATAATCCGTGGGGGTTTCCACACGCAAAAAAAGCAACTTGAATTCTAGATGTCGTTACGAGTTTGTTCTTACATCAGCATTACAGAAATTGTAAACAAAAACACACATACCATTGACGTGAATTATGAGCGACTTTTCTTCTAGATCCAAATAAGAAATGCCCTTGATGTCACGCTTATGTCCTAGAACCAAGTGAGTGCGGAGGAAACCATTTTTATAGCCCTGTAAGAGACAACACATTCAATGACATTGAAAAGAAGATTATTCCTATCACAACATATACATAGCATTATTTACACTCGTTTATCTTACAATTTAACTAAATATGAGACTCATAATTTTACTATACCTGTTAAAAAAAATCTAACTTAATAAAATATAGATGTCAAAGGGGCCTCTATACTGAAAAGATTTCAAATTTATTTTGACATGGTGACGATGTAACTAAAACAATACAATAACAATTTTATATACTCACGCTTTTATCTCTGAAAGGTGAGCAGAGTGAATTACACCCATACCTTTTTTTATCGTATAAAGAAACAAGCAAATTACAATTGTTACACGTAGTAGGTGAATAGGGGACATCCCTATTATACAACACAAAATGGATATTGTCATACACTACCATGTATATTGTCATCGTTTTCAAATTCCGTGCAGCTACTATGATTATTCTAATTGAAAAATCCCATATTTGCGACACATAGAGGCCGAGTAGTGACCATAACAATATAACGTTATCAGAAAGCAAATGAAGGAGATGAGACTCAGTATTACAAAAATCTTGCATCGATTACGACTCTTACTAATAATATTGATATTTTCATCAAAAGATAGATGAAATCTGAGTTAATTATGGCACTAACCTGGAAAGGCGTGACCAGTTTGACTCTGCCAGTGATGTTGTTCTCAGTGTGTCCTCTGTCTAAGGTCCAAGATGAGTTGATCATAAGCAGTCCGTCCTCGTTGTACTGCCAATTGAAATTATTCATTAAAGACTTACAGCGTAATAACGAACGAAATAATATGTTTTTTGCCCTTGCTCCCCACCACTAACTTCCTCTTTAGATTCTGTAGTTAATAGCAACTTTCTTTATCAAGCCCGTAGTGTGTCCAGAGTAACTGGTTTCTGTCAGCAGGTCTTGTACAGTAGTATAATAGTATTTACGTACACAAAATAAAAAAAATGACTTTTGTAAAAGTTTGATAATACTAAAACCCATATTGAAATCCACTTGCTAATAGTTAAGACGTATGTTCAAATGTCCTTTTAGATAAACAACTCACTTGGAAGCTAAGTAAAGTGTCAGCACTCTTTTTCCAAACAACTCTGTGTTTGGCAATAGCTGCAGCTCTGGGTAGCGTCGGTATGGAAGAGTTGACGATAGCATTGATCTCGCCGAAGAACTCGTTGGTCTTAAACAAGTAGTCAGCCAGAAGATTAAAGGCTAGGTGGTCTTCTTGCCAGTTCATGCTGCCGTTGATAGCTTGGAGATTGTCATAGTAACGCCACCTATGAAGTAATTAGAGAGTGATATGTTTCAAGGAAGTATTTGAGAATTTAAGACTCGGGACTCAAACCCGAGGTGGGGTGTTTGCTTGTTAACCTAAGTTCAAGTATAAAAAAAAATCTAACTCACATAACATTGAAACTGGTATCCTTCCAACCTTCAAAGGGTGTGTCTAGACTGGACAGCAACGCATATACGGTTTCGTTCCGAGCTTCCGAGTACATTTTGACTTTCCAAAGAATTTTCGCGTCGCTCGACCATCCCATGCGTACGTGATATTGACAAAACCAATCTAGAACAGAGATGCACAAATAAAATTAGAAGTCAATGTAACCATCTGTGCAATCATCAATTGTATTAACAACTGCACCATCCATAGTGTATGTTGTCGACAGTTGAGGCCGGCTCGAGATAAGCATATTAGGGCAAAATAAAAGTTACAAGTCTATAAACATTCGTATTTCAAATCAAATTTTAAAGCAACGTGTACACCCACACGTTGTTTTAAAATTTGTAACCCGAATTATGCAAAACAAAATCCGTAAGCGTTTAAATAATTTTCTTTTCTATCGGGTGTTATAGATATAGATTATTTCATGAGAACCCTTTAAAGATCCTTAACACAGATAGATTTATGACTTTTACGTTCTCGTTTTATTATTACGTATTTTATTGCGATCTGAGTGACGCCGTGAGTGTGGTTCAGATAGCATATATTTTAACGTAAGTATTTTAAGGACGTGTAATAAGTAGTTGACTAGAGGTTTATGAGAATGCGTGTTGAGTTGTAGGTTCGATCTGAATATTTGAAATCTATTTTTGTGATTTACAAAAGTTGATTTAAGTATACGGAATACCAAAAAAAGGGGATAACTTGATGAAATACGTCTTAGAGACGTAGTATTCATTTTCTAACCTTTCAACAAAAACTCGCCATCTCCTGTGACCATCCTCCCGGGATAGTACAATGAAACATGTCCAGCGTGGTGCCATGGGCCTTTGTTGTCCAACTGTATGTCGATGCTGACCTTTTGCGAGGGGTCTCGATTCATGTCCCAGTTGAAAGCCGCAGAGAGACGCTTCTGTTGAGCCTTCGCCCAACGCTGGTACGAGAAATGGAGGTCTCGAAGTCTGTTGGTACAGAAACATTAGGGATTTTTGAAAAGGGTCACTCGAACTTTAATAATAATAACTCCAAACATCTCACACACGGCCATCTGATCGCATACTAGGCAAAGCCTGTACTATGGTAACCAAACTGTTGATAAACATACTTATTTATATTTCTAAATACATACATAGTATAGATAAAATACACCCAGGCACAGAACAAATGATCATGCTCATCACAAAGTTATATGACCTGAGTGAGAATCGAATGCGACAACATATTAGATTTATATTGACACAATTGATTAGTTATACATTATTTTGTAACATAGTAATAACGCCATCTCTGAGGCAGAGCTAAATCTGACATCGCCATCTATAGCCGTATTACTGTAGTAGGTTGTTTCGAGTTTCTAGATTATTTTGTTGTTTTTTACACAAAGAAATAAACGTAATAAACATATAAGACAATAACAATAGCCAAACAGATGACATTGGAGAGAAAAGTGTGTAAAATGTACAAAACCGAATTTAATTATGGAACAATGATGCAATCTTAATAAAATTCTTTTAAAAAAAAGGGTTAATAAATATATAAGTGAAACTAAACTTACTGATCAAAATGTATATCCATATTGACATTAGTATTGTTACTGAGGTCCGCGTCCAGATTGACGCTGTAGGCCTTGCCGCTGACGTCGACCTCTACGTAAGCGGTGAAGTTTTGTTCAGACAGCAGTATGTACCGTATCAGGGTGCGGTACTTGTCATCGTTGTATTCTCCCTGAAATAATAGAATAGTGTTGCTACCTCATTCCAATAGTAAATAGTCCATAGTAAATCATACTGGGACTTAGAATTGGTTACTACCCTACCGTAAGCTTCGATTTTTATTATTTTTGATTTGATGAGACTTAACGAGAAAGTTTTCAAAGACTTAAATTAGCCTTTTGTGTTGACGCCCCATCACATACCTCGCTCTTCTTCTAGGAAATATAATAATTAAAATCGAGGATGGATTTATTTCCACCAATAAAAAACTTTAGTGGTAATAAAATTTGGTATTTTTTTTAAATGTTTAAATCTGCTCAGCTTTTTGATTGTAATTTCAATAGAAGCGTAATTATTATGTGTAGGTTCATATCCTACAATATTAATAAAATAATTATTTTATTTTTATTACTCAATTTGGTGTTACACTATTTATGATTGAAACCTCCTTTTAAGCAAATAATGCCTGTGTTAGGAGACTCCGCTCTTCCAACCGAAAACATACATTTGTGAGTTAATGCGAGTACTGCAAAAACAAGATTTTTATATATGTATTATTAGTATGCGTTTGTGTATATGTATGTGTGTGTATATATGTGCGTGTATGTGTGTGTCTGTATTCAATGAATGTGTTGAAGAAGTGTCTCAGTATCACAATAAGTTAGCGTTTTTATCCAATTAATAAGCATTTTTTTACAATTGTAATAGTACGTAGGTAAGTTAGGTAATTGGTTGATATAGCAGGTAGGGCTTTGACCGTTTCAAATGCCCCTTGAAATTAATTTAAAGCTATAGTTAAACATATGTATGTTACCTGTCCAATAAAGGTGATTTGTCTATTGTCTTGGGTGAACCTCGCATCCATTGCTATGTTCTTGAAGTGACTGCTGCTAATCAATGCCTTCAGTCTGTAGAACACAGAAAGAGAATATAGCACATCAGTTTAAAAATCTAAAGAATTCCTAACAAAACATCGGGTAGTAGAACTGGTAGTAAGGGAAGGGCACTGTATCACTAATGGTTGATAAAAAAAACTGTCAGTCGTAGGATTGCACGTCAGAAGTAAAAACACATACACATCTGTATATATGTCATCTGAGCGTGACGGTCACCCGAGTTCAGTGCTTTTTCCCCATACCAAAAGTGCCTAACGTGCCTAAAGAAGTTTCCACTTCAATAATAGAAATGTAGAAACAAAATGCCAGTCAGAATAACAACTTCTCGACTAAACTATTCGGACATTCCCCAAAAACACACATGGGTAAAACCGTGTATCTTTAATTAAAATGCCAGTCGCATATTTATTATGCAGAGAAACAGCTTCATCGCTTCCACTCCTCGCAATTTAGTGCAGTAACAGGCAGATAAAACAGTGTAGATATGTGTTAATACCTGTGCGACGCCATGTTTGTCTTGGACTGATCTTGGTACAGCGCATCTATGTTGAAGTCCACGCCCGTGAACCATACTCCGAAAGCGTTCATCTAAAGAAACAGAATAATTTAAGAAGAAGCAGTGAGAAGAAGTCGCGTATATTGTACGTTTATTTATAGACTAAACCGATTGCGATGAAACTCGGTATGTAGACAGCTGGAGACCTGGATTAACACATATGCTACTTTGTATCCCGATATTCCCACGGCATCGGGACTTACGCGGGTGAAACCGCAGGGCGCATAACGCGGTAAAATTTCGTTGAATTTTCAACGAAAAGTTTACCGTCCGTAAGCAAAACGAATCGTTTCTTGATTATAGGAAACGAGGGTAAGTGGTTAAGGTGTGAAAGAGTCAAATAATCTCTTATAAGACCCGACAGAAGAGAATTGCAGTATAGATATGTGATTGATTAAAGTATTGTAGAATATATTAAGTAGTAAGTAAAAAGTCTGTGTTAATATTGTTCACATTGTTAGTGATTAAATCACCAATCACCTACTCGCCGCACTATTGTTTATGTCTTTGAATCTATGAAAGTGTGACTGTAGTCACCAGCAAAACGCAACATTATGCAAAACAGTGTTTGTTACGTTCATCCGTACCTCTAACTTTGAACAGGAATCCCATAAAATTAAATTGCAAACTACACTCATATAGCACTTAGATACAATTAAAACTTTTTATATGAATATAAATTCTGTCACCATGTTTTGTTCATTAACTTCAATGATGATTACGATATAAAACAAAAAAAAAGTTATAAAATGACTTGGGTGCAATGCATAATAAAATTGCATTGAATGTCATATCTGTTTTCGACAATGCACTCATCGGCCCATTAGCTCAGTTGGTTAGAGCGTCGTGCTAATAACGCGAAGGTCGCGGGTTCGATCCCCTCATGGGCCACAATCTCCTATTTTTAAATAAAAAAAATTAAATAGTTTTGTTTACATAAATATTATTTTCTTAACATTTTTCCTGTATATTGTATATGTGTTTTTCCTGTATATGAGTTTAGAATTTTATTACTTTATGTGAAGCTGTATGCTATGCTGTACAGTTATTTTGTTGCCCTTAATCAAAGTACAAAGCATGTAACTTAAGATAAACATTTTAGTGCTTTATCTAAGTTACAACGCATTCACTTTAATAAATCTTAAAACTATGTACATATGAGCAATTCTTGTATATATATTTATATATATATATGATCTGAATCTCGGACACGGTTGAATTTTAAGTTCAACTGCATAGTTGTATTTCATGTAAAAAAAAAAATTTACTCTTTTACAAAAAGCTCCGTCTCCCAGGTACTAAGCTTTAAGTGACAAAAAAGTTTCGAGAAGGTTGCAATAGGCTAGAAAACAAACATGTAGCATATTTTAATAACAAATATTAAAGTACTTCTTGCTTCGTTGTAGTCGGTAAGAAATTAAACTCAGGACTAGAGGAAGTCAGGATTAGGTAAACTTAGATTTAGGCAGCGTATATTTGTCTACGTTTTTTATACCTATGTAACGATTGAGTTTCTTACCTGAAATTCGTTCGGCTGCTTCTCATGGACCTTAGTTTTGATAACACACGGGTGTAGTGTTGGCAGTGTCATGTTCAGTTCCGCGTCCAGGTACAGTTGAGTGCCCGGCGGGAAGTACAGGTAGCCGGACACCACGATCTCCCGGGATTTTGGATTGAAATTCAATAACGCCAAAGCCGTGTATTTCGGGCCGATCTATTAGAAGAATTTAAATATAACAACTATTGCATATTTATACAATATAAAATTGCTATAATACAGGTAATGTTGGACAATACACTTTAGAAAATTGATATAGACACAACATAAAAAATAAATAAATAAATTTACTGCCATAAATACGGCATGCAGTCCTTCCTGCACATAAATATGAACCAATATGATGAACCTTTGAGTCTGGTATTTACATGTTGGTAAAGTTTCATCGCGGATCCACCATGAAACTGGCCATACCCCTGGTGGTATGGTGGGTCTAAAACTATACCACTGAGCCTACTACCCAGATAAAAATTCCCAAGTGCAAAAATTATGGTCTAAAAAAAGGTTTTTAAGGGTCTCCGCAAGGAGATATGAAGGAGTATTTTTGACCACCACATAATTGGTTGTTGACTTGAGAACCTCTTCCTATTTTTCGTTAAAAATGATGTACTCACTCCTTCAAATTGGAATTTCATGTCAATAAGGCGTGGCCTGTTTAGCGTGAGGCGCGTGTCCAACTTCATGCCGCTGAGCCGGTCGGCCTGCATGAAGCTGAAGATAAAGTTAGGATCCAGTTTGTTCACTCTCGACGCAGATACATTGAAGCCTATGTCCACGTGACTTTGAGTTTTCTGAAAAACAAAAATAGTTAACAAAAAATATGACCTACTTAATACCACTAATAATGACAAATTTAACGACATGATGTACAGTCAGCAACAGAATTTGACAGCAACAGAAATTGAAAGTTCTTGTGCAAAAAGCAAACAAATCAGTAATCATTATTACTAGTATTCAAGAAGGTAGGGATCAGCCAATTCCTACTAGGTAGTGAGCCGACTGGAGAAACATCACCATACAGATGACCACATTTAATCATCACTTCTAGCGTAATTTTGTAGTTCTACAGCTCTAAGAGGAGTGGAATTTTGAGTTGGTAACACCTGAACCACATCAATGGTATTGCAATTGTAGACATACTTTTAACTCTAGCAAGCGAACGTTGTGCTTCTTCGTTAATTTGGCAGTATAACAAATAAACAAAAAAAAGCATGGTGGATACCAATCTCTTTTGTGATCTCTTGTCCGTACTATAGGGTGGGGTGATATCTGCAGAGGTTATGAGAAACCAGAAAAAAATATGGTGGAAAAGACTTACAATATTCCTCAGTACCGCATAGAAGTTATACCCAGGATATGCCGTAAACTCCATGGACAAGTCTCCGTACAAGTCGTGCCTGTACCCGCCAGACTTCTCGCTATATATTCCTTCGATCTTGATGGTTTGTTTAGGACTCTTGTAGAACTGGTAGTCGAAGTGCAGTTTGGTCCCATGCGTTGGACCGTTGATGGTGTAGTACCCAGTGAGGTGACTTGCGAGTTGTTTCGTTTGGAATTCAACTTCTACGTCACCTTGGGTGACGCTGCTTTTGGTTTTTACTTTTATCGTGCCTGTAGAGAAGTTGGACAAAGACAAGGTTTTATAAACATTTTACTTTCATCAATACGTTACATTGTCCTCACATTTAATTTGCGCATAATATAAGCAATGTTACCAAAGAATTTTAAACAACATGTTCAAAAAGAGTGTCTTTGGAGTTTCTTGCCTGTTCTTCTCCACAGGATCTACGTATTGGACAACTAGCTTCACGACTGACTTAATCTGACTGACAATTCAAAAATACCTATTACCTATATAAACCAAAAATATTGCGTTTAATTGATAACAAAAAAATTAAATACAATTGAAGTCTGTTTGTAATGTCAAAATATTAGTTTATTTTAAGCTCTTACAGTTATATGCCTAAAAATAATTTTAAAAAGTTTTGTGTGTCTGTCTGTTTAAGCTAATTGCTAAGTTAGTCGATAGAATAGTTGATACAGTTTGTTTAGTCAGGCCAGGTCCACTCCGCAGTCTAGGTATAAAGCTACAAGTACGCTTGGTCGATTAATCGTGCCAAAATTGAGATCTGTCGCACGCCGGCCGGGCTCCACGTTTATTCGATGCTCACTCCCGCGCGGAGTGAAACTTTTGTACCTCTACTATTATGTATTGTGTCTTAGTTGAAAATACATTGATTTTGAGGTTAAAGGGGGTACAAGAAGGTAAAAAAACTTACCCGATAATCCCGCCACCTTTTCATTGTCGACGACCAAGTACGCTTGCGGAATCCACACGTGCCCGTACTGGATGTCATGTCTCTTCAGTGACATCACTGTGTCAAACTGTTTCCGTCCGTCCACGTCCAAGCTCGCCGACAGGGACTTGTCGTACGGCATATTGCGATACATGGCTTTCGCTTCGAGAATGCTCTTCTCTGATTGCAGGACAAGTAGCGCGGAGCTTGTAGTGTTTGAGAATAATAGGACTGCGTTGATCATACGTTTCTCCTGTAAAAATATGATTACAATTACAAAGTTTATGGTTCGTAAATTATTACTTATATAGGATGTTACAGAAAGGTGTGGTTAACTTTTAGGAGGAAAATTGTTGATTCGGGAAATGCTTTTCCTGTTGTAGTTACACGTTTCTAAACAACTTATAATAAATTATCTTATACTAGCAGCGCCCCGTGGTTTCACCCGCGTAAGTTCCGATCCCGTTTGAATATCGGGATAAAAAGTAGTCTATATGTTAATCCAGCTCTCCAGCTATCTACATACCAAGTTTCATAGCAATCTGTTCAGTAGTTTTGGCGTTAAAGAGTAACAAACATCCATCCATCCATCCAGCCAAACTTTCAAATTTATAATATTAGCTGGATATATTATATTTTTTTATGCAGACATCCAGGCAGGTAATAAAAGCCACAGTTTCATTCATCAAGAGTCAGCCTTGCTTTATTGGTCAATTTTCAGTTATAAAATAAGATGTCTATATTAAAAATCACGAAATTTCCTAAAATTTGAAAGAAAGAAAGAAAGAAAAAATGTTTATTCATCGACGCTTGAGATACACGGACAGTACATGCTAGGTAATAAAACTAAGCTAGTTAATTATTATAAGTGTTTTACATTATTTACACATTTTGTTACACGTCGATTTGTTAGCGCTTTCCGTTTTTCATGGGGTCTACTACAACCCCGAAAATATGTATACACCTTTCTGTAACATCCTGTATAATGATGTATATATATATTTGACTTTTATCTAGATATATCTATTTTACTTCTCCTAGAACTGAATTATAGATTTAATAGTTAAAAGTAAAAAAGTTCAATATTGATGTGATGTGAATTGTTAGCAATACAAATCAAAACAAATAAATAAAATTAAAGTGTCTGTTTGTAATGTTAAAATAATAGCTTTTTTTAAGTACATACAGTTATTTGCACGTTACCTGTGCCTAAAAAATTAGTTTTAAAATTTTTCTCTGTCTGTCTGTTTGTTCAGGCTAATCTCCGGAACGGGTGGACCGATTTTCACGGTAGGTGTACCAGCCACTGGTAGATAGCTGGTGTTATAAGGAGTAACTTAGGTTACTTTTATTTTAGGAAAAGAATTGGGGTTCCTCGCCAATTTTTTATAAATATGTACACGCAAGCGAAGCCGCGCGGGAACTGCTACTTTATAATAAAGTTAATATTTTTGACTTTAAGATTTTAGACTAAAAATAATAACTTACTTTACTATCGGGTGTATCGAAGGAAAAGCTGACAGAATTGGCAGTTTCATTTTTATCCCATTTATACTGGAATGCGTACGTGTTCGCGCTCGGGTCTGCCTTCTCCAGCGATAGTATGTACTTCGCGGGACCGCTCATCAGGAAGTACGGCGCGTTACGGAGGTTTGTCATGTTCGGGAACTAAAACAACATATAAAAAGATAATTAATTACACCTTCACAAGTCACAAGAAATTTCTGACTTAATTCATGTTATATTTTAGTTATATTTTACAACTATATATACAGCTAATATATATAGGTGTAAAAAAAATTTTTTTCTTCGGGGTCGATTTATTTTCTGACCCATCGTCAAAGGTGTCATTAGTACTATCGTCTCCCTTCGTTTTCGGGAGCGTTTACATAATACCCTGTATATCAAAGGTTGTCTGTAAGAGATCGCAGACCGCGATAAGGCCACCCATTGTACTGCTACTTATTATTTTACTTTTTGTATGTGTCCTATATCAAACAAGATATCAAACGAAATTGATATTTTTTCATGTGCACTGAACGTATTCATACGAGTTGCTTGTTGTGTAATGTGTAGTGAGTGATTAAGTTTGTTTGTTTGCTCAATATTGATTTTTGTCTGTACACTATTGCCAATCTATTGTATTAGATAATAACCTGTAAAAATAGATGGAGGTATAGAAATAAATATTTTGTGGTGTGCAATACAGTATACTCTATCTATCTATAGGAAAAAAAAAAATGTAAATACACATATATATTTACTTAAAGCTAATAAACCACAAGCTCATTGGATGTAGCACGTGCCTGTCCCATGAACGTACCTGATACGAAGCGCACACTTTAATGCCGATAGCCTTGTCAAAGGTGCTCCAACTGCACGTATTCTGTTCTATTCTGTTCTTGTTTAACCCTTGTTGTTGTTTCTCTTTTTCGCCGTGAAGAATTATGAGTTCAGACCTAATGATACAATGTTTTTAATTACATAGTTCAAATGTGAGCTAAAATTTAAAATATTATAGGGCTGATGACGAACGGGTCAGCAAATTGAAGTGGCAATGGGCAGGGCACATAGCACGTAGAACGGATTGTCGATGGGCCAGAAAAGTTCTCAAACGCAGCGTAGGACGTCCATTATCGCGATGAACAGATGACCTAGTAAACATCGCAGGCCGTCAGCGGATGCAGGTCGCTTTCGACCGGTTTTCTCGGAAGTTATTAAGGGAGGCCTACGTCCAACAGCGGACGTCCTACGGTCGATATGATGATAATGAAGGCCGACGATGATGGACGCGGTCGGTCGGTTATCGATGAAATGTAGTATTGCAGCTATGTATATATAAGGTAGTCACTTGGCGGCGAAGATCTCCTGCTTGTCGGTGGGCAGCGACAGCTGCAGGCGCACGTGGGCGAGCCCGCGCACGGCGAGCTTGGCCTCCACGGCCGTGGCGGTGTAGAGGCGCCAGTTCACGCGCGCGCCCGCCGCGCTCAGCGCGCCCGCCGACACGCTCATCGTCGCCGCCACGTTCACCGCCACGCTGGAAACCACTTGTGGTTATGACCTTCCTCGGGAATTGAGTTATGCAAAAATATTTTTTAATCTGATCGGTGACTGCAGAGATTCGACTAAAAAGAAAATTTTAGAAATAGTCGAAGTATATATATATATTTTTTTTTTAAATAAAGAATACTAGCGACGTTGGTCACATATTACTAGTATTCTTGTTAACCCCTCCAACTAAGCTTAACGCTTGTGTTAGGAGTGGGCTCACGACAGTAGTGCACTGGGTGGGGTTCGAACCCACAACCACTTGATCGCAAGTCCGACGCCTTATCCATTACGCTACCGCTATTCACACAGCAGATTTTTTGTTCGTTCCGGATATTCACGGTAAGCCTTAATTAGCTGAATAAACAGTTCCATCCGACGAAGTCGCAGCGCCACTTACATTTAAGGCCGGGTCACACAGAGGCGGGAGCCGCGAGAAAGCGATCGATCGCGAAGCGATAGCGGTCCGTAGCATGTCACACAAAGCTACCGTCCGCAGCCCGCGGCGGGTAGGTGGCTGGAACGCAGCCGGTGTGACACCAAAAGCGATCAAATTGTTAAGATTAAGTTTGATTAAGTTCCTTGGCTATCTTTTCCCAAAGAATATCCTTCTTTAAAGTGTTTTTATAATTCGCGTCTTTAGTATAATATAGACATGGGTGATGTGTAACTAATTCAATTAGTTGTTCTGTTGGATTCACATTGAAACTTGAACTATCGTACACTTAAGTTGTAAAAAAATACAATTCGTGAGATCGGACCGCGACCGCCCCGCCATCGCTTCGCTCTGTGTGACAGCTTGTAATGACTACCGTAGAATACAACGCCCACCGGCCGCCCGGCCCGCAGCCCGGGGCGTCCTTCCCGCGAGGCTATCTTCTGTTTGTCGTAAAGATCCTTTCGCACGGGAGATCGGAACGCGCCCGTTGCTATGTGACAGGTTGCATACAAATTCGAATATTACAAAGAATCCCGTTCCGGATCGCGGTCGCTTTCCCGCCTCTGTGTGACGAGGGCTTTATATTATCAAATAATGAAATAATATTAATTCTAGACTAAAAAATGTCTCCACGCAACATAGGTGACAGAAAGTGTAAAACCGCATTATTTTCTATGATGCAAAGGAGCTTGTTATTTACGTTAATATTCTAACGAACATGCCTCATCTTTTAAGAAACTTTAGTTTTTCTCAAAATTTCGAGACTAACCAGTAAATTCAACTTACCTGGATTCATTGGCTTTCAACCAGATTTAGAAGAAAGAGACCACTTCAAACATACCACTCATCACATTTGTTAAATTGAACTCTTTAAACCAAACATCATACCTGGGTCTCAATTTCCCCTCAAAGTCCAAGTTGCCAGATTGCGTGTACTTGTCGGTGACAGTGCCGGACATCTTAGTGTTGACGTAACTGGTGCCCATTAGGTTCATATTCATTGGAAGACCACAACCGGTTGGTATGGAGAACGTTGTGTCCAAGAAGAGAGAAGCTTTGTTGTAGGAGATTTCCTGATAAAAACAAAAAGTGACATTTCAGATGACATTTCGGAGCACAGATTAGTCAGTTTCAGAGACCTTACGCAACACCAGCGCCTCTAATGACAGATTCAAACTCTGTAGCCCTTATTGTACCGAGTTACTCCTCAATATCGATCGTCGATGCCATCTGACGATCTAGTGGCATCTTCATTCGACTTCTAAACCAAAGATTCGAGTAATGATTACAGAGACGAAATTTTCAAAGAATTTTTCAAATCTTCTATCACCAATTTATGAGATGATTATGAGAGAGCACTAATGTTTTTAAACTACAGGAAACTAGCTACTAGATTTCAGGTATCCCTCGGAGGCAATACTTCCAGGATGATCGGTGGACTAAGTAATGTGTGAAAGCTTAACACTATATTCTTACCTTTCCGGATAATATCTCCAACACTCGCAACTGTGGGTTCATTCTCGCCACCGACTTCATAATCTCTTCGTGGCCCTCAGCATTCCAATAAGAGATTTCGTTTCCAAATACTTTGATACCCAACTCTGCCATTGGGAACCTGTTCAATTAAATCTTTTAGCGTATAAGGTGAAAATTTTAAATGTACAGTGCAGAGTTTTTAGGAAACTGATTGTCAAAATTGTTTGAAAGCAAACTATGCAGAGGAGAGATTTGTGATAAATACATGTTTATTCAATTAGAGTAAATTCAACCATTATAAACAATATCGTATATTGAAAAACACAACGTCTGTGTATTTTTTTATCTCTATTCGTTACAAAATTTAATCTGTCAGTCAAATTTCTGTCAAATCGCGTTTAAAGAGTTTTACTTCAGAAAGGAAGTTTTCAAATATGATAATGATATGATATTTCTACTTACCTATGTTTCAAAGCCTCATTCTTGTACTCTAAATCATCTATCTTTTCCCTCACTTCATCAGCTTCGTTGGCAGAACGGAATACACGTAAATTATTTAGTTTTTCCTTGAACTTGTTCTTGTTCAACGGCCCGTTGTTCCCGAAGAAACCCTCAAAGTAGCGTTCAAAGCCTTCGGCGCGAGCTTTCATCTAAAATAAGAAGAGGGTTTTGATTCAGATGAATACTTTATTGGAGATGTGTATGTTACGGCATTTATTAATTAATAGCACAAATATAATTATAATAACATCAACACAGCACTACAAATTATATTTGCCTAACGGTCGCACGCGTAACCTAACACTGTTGGAAAGAGTGATCTTACAGTGATTGTATAAGGTATGGCGTAGGTCACTGGTTCGTACGCGGCTCGAAGGACCACTTCTGAATGTATGAGAAAAATATGGACAGTGTGTTCAATAGCTACCACTACAAAAGAACGGGGTCCGCAAACCACATTTGTTTTATTGACTGTAAATGTTGCCAACTTAGAAAAATTAAACAATTATAAAAATTATGAAGCGCCGGAAGCGTAATGGCTAAGGCGTCGGACTTGCGATCAAGTGGTAGCGAGTTCGAACCTCACCCAGTACTCTACCGTCGCTCCTAACATTTAAGCATTTAGCTTAGCTGGAGGGGTTAACAAGAATACTAGTAATGCGTGACCCACATTGCTAGTATTCTTAACTGAACAGTGAATACCTTTGATCACCATTTTTTGTAAGTAGTCGGTTATTGTCATTATAGTATACAATCATGGCAATGTTACGTCTAAGTGATATTGAAAGAAAAAAATAGAGGCACTTACTTCGAACAAATTGATGGACTCGCCGAACATATCAACCGTCAGGTTGACCGACATGGACCTCGGAATATACGAATCAGGAGAGAATATCACGTTGGCTTCGTAATTACCACCTGACAATAAAAAAATCAATTAAGTTTTTTAGAATTATATTACACTAGCTGCGCCCTGCGGTTTCACACGCGTAAATCCCGGTGCCGTGAAAATATTGGGATAAAAAGTAGCCTATGTCTTAATTCAGGTCTCCAGCTATCTACATACCAAGTTTCAACGCAATCGGTTCAGTAGTTTTTGCTTGAAAGAGTAACAAACATCCATAAATCCGGACAAACTTTCACATTTATAATATTAGTAGGACTAAGTTTTGCCCGTAGGTCCGATCACGTAAAAGTTATTTTTTCTTTCCAGGAACAGTACTTTTTACACGCTTTATATAAGCTTCACTTGTTTATTTGTTTGTAACCAACTTCTTAGGGCGCGATTTGTGACCCACTTTAAACGGCCAGATTTCATTCAAATTTTGCACACCTGTCAAAGACCGATGACAACGCAATAATTCGATAAAAAAAAAAAAAAAAAATAATAGTTAAAAAAAACTAAAAAAACACGCTTTTATAGAAAATCCAACTAAAGAGTACAACCAACGCAAATGAAAAATATTATTAAAATTAGTTCACATGTGGCGAATATATCACGTAGCATACACACAAAAAAATTTAGTCCAATTTTCGAAGTTCCTCCTTTTTGAAGTCGGGTAAAACTGTCATGCGGAAGTGCTATCAATCGATGGTCTTTTGTAGGGTGAAGTTATTTCTTAAGTTGTATATTTGAGATTTGAGTCAGATTGTTCAATAAAGTTCACTTACCCGCGTTATACTGATCGAAGAACACACTCTGTTCGTAGTTTCTGCTGAACATTCTAAAGTCAGGGGTGTCTTCGAGATGCGGGATTTGGTTGCCAGTGAGAAGACCTTGGATTTCCACTCGTGAAGGTAAAGATGACTCGCCAAGGTTCTTCAAATGACTCCACACAAACGTCGTGGCTGTGATGTGATATTTCGTTGTTTATAAATTGATTATATTTTTAAGTTTTTACGCCTATTTAAACATTTTGGAATGCATAAGAGAGAATTGAATTGAATTAAACGGCTAATGAAAAGGCGATTGCGCTTGGATGCGCTTAGGTAATTTCTATAAGTTTATCTGAGAGATTCCTTTATATAATTTTACTTAGTTATTCAAAAGGTGCTAGGTAGTTATTCGAAAGGTGCTAGACCGTTTTTCAAAAAGTGCTAGGCAGTTATTCAAAAGGTGCTAGACGGTTATTTAAAAGGTGATACGCAGTTATTAAAAAGGTCGAAAGAAATTCTTTCGACGTAGTTTTCACCAACTACAAGACAATTAATTTGATAACAAAATATTTATTTGATTGCAAAAAAGCGTGGGTTGTTTGACATTAAATGTGACAAATAGTTCATTGGTAGCTATTTATAAAAGTAGAATTATTATGAAGAAAGAAAAACAATTGTTTACGAACAAGCCCATACAAATAAATAAAAAAACTACCGTATAAGATAAAACAGGGACCTTCTCACCTTGGTTAACAGCTTCATGTCTAAGCGTATGGAATATTGTCCTTAACGTTTTTAAGTCCAGACACTTCATGACTTGAAGATACGATGCCAGCCTCACTTCTATATTCATATAGTCCGCCCGGAACGTTTCTAAGAAGTATTCCCTGTAATTAATATGAGTATTGAGATTTAAAAGTCCAGCAACAAAAATATGTGAGAAAACTCAAATAAGCAGAAAGTAACCAAGTAATTGTTTTTAAACTTTGGCGACTGTACTTACTAGATGTGTAAATCGGGACTACCTTTTTTGGTTACTCGACGTTTCGACCAAATTGTACCGAAACGTCGGGTAACCAAGAAAGGTATTGTGTCTTGTAATTTTTATCGCGATTAAGTCCCGATTTACACATCTAGTAAGTACTCTTCATAGTATACCAACTATAAAAATACATAAACAGATATTCGATACATAAAAAACACAAAGAGCCGTTCTGTCACATAAAGCAATATCTAGGCTTCTATTTCCATTTGGATAGATAGTAGTGTAATAATTCTGGTAAAAAATGTAATTTACGTTAGAGTGAAACACCCTGTACCACTACTCTCAAAGAGCGGTAATGTAAATGAACGAACCGTGTCTCAGTGCACGGCGTACGTCTAAAGGCGTCGACGGCCGCCAGTCGCACAGGCACGGGTACGTAGCTATCACCTATAATGTTCATCAGCACATCGGCAAACTCTCGCTTAAAACCACCAATATTGCCCAAAGCTTTGATCGCTATTGTAATCTAAAAAAGAACAAATACAAGTGATGATAATATCCTTCTTTTTCACTCTTTACCATTGCCAGATTCGGCCTAAAAATAATTTTATTTAGTGTTCTGACTAACTTTCACTGCTTCTATATTATATATCCAGCGCCATGGGCGTAATCCAGCTTATAGCTTACATGGGAGCAAACATTTCTTAAGCTAGGTCCCTCGCGCTTGCTGTGTGGCCGAGGAAGTTTATAAATATATAATAATAATATAAAGTTTATAAAAACACACTACCTAAAACATTAGGTGTACATAGAGTATTGTAAAGTACGTTTTAAAATGACTCCAACGTAACTTCAATAGGTACGTCAGCATAAAAAGATCGGGAGGAGGGACCTAGGGGCCCATGGGACCCTTGACCAGCGCGCTTTAGGTCAGCTGAAAAATTTTGCGATTCACTCAAGATGTCTAGATTTTACCCGAGTATGTAGCAAAACTGAAATTAATTTCAATGTATGCCATGCTCTAGTACAACAAAGTGAAAAGTGTTGTTCTTAGATTAATGACACAGTGGATCGTTTCGTGTTTATGTATGAAATTGGTATTGGTTTTGTATGAAATTTTGTGACTATGTATTTAGTATTAGTATTCGAAATATTAAAAACATGGAGATACTCTTGTACGCTACATACAGTTCTTCTTAACAGTGTTTATACGATATTTAACTATGAAATGGATATATCTAACTCATTGATTATAAAGATAAACATGATTAATAAGTCATACGTTGTTTCTGTCCTGTCTAGTCTTAATCACGTCCTTGCTGGCGATTTCTTTGACAATATTCTGAAACTCTTCCATGATAGCCATAGGTGTGTCTTCTTCGCAGCATTCGCGTACTGTAAGTATTAAAGGAGTCAGTATACAAATGAACATGTTCCGAGTCAGATAAACCTGTCATTTTGTAAATTGACATAACTTTAAAAACAAACAAAAATACATTATTATTATTTTAATACACCTACCAGGAAAAAAAAACGAAATGTATTTGTTAATGTTTTTTTTTTGTTATATTATTTCTTTCTTGAATCAATTTCGTTCAAAATGTTACCTTATGTAAATAAATAAACGAATAAATACTTACAGTCCTTCAAACTGTGTTTGCAATACGAATGTACCATAGAGGATACTGTAAAGCTGATAGTTTTGTCGTTCTTCTGTTGACGAAGTAGTTCTAACATACTCTCTAACATTTGTTTCTTGGGCCTAGAAAACAATTAAATCATGAACCATGTTATGGTGAAACTATTAAATTCATTATCAAAATGAAAATTCAAAATTATTATAATCAATAATGAAAAGATAACTATATTCTTTAAGACGTTGACTGCTTTAGAAAAAGTAAAAGCCATCATTGTCACCTCTTTGAAATATTTTGCAGGAAGTTGTGTTTTTTTCAACATTATTTATTTTGATGAAATTGTCAAATAGACGGAGTATGATATGAGAAGATGTATCTAGTATTTATGCAATCATCAGGCAAAAATAATAATAGCTTTCATGTTTTCAGGATTTTTTTTTTTAAACGACAACTCCCGCATTAGGAATTACTCCTGTGTCGCGGGGGACTTTACAAACATACAAACAACGGACACAAAGAACACCCGGACTCAGATGGGAATCGAACCCACGACCTCTGGCTCAGCAGTCAGGGTCACTAACCACTAGACCAACAGGCCAGCCAGTCAAATTTGGGAAAAATATACATACATATGAATGTAGCGGCACTGTAGTAGCACTTTACTATTATAATGTGAGAAGCGTCTTTGTTACGATTTTTGATATAACGGTCGCCATTATATTTACCCTTAGCAGTCCGGCTCAGGAGTCAGGATGCCTAACCATACGAACAGGCCCTTCGATTTTTTTGTAGTTTAGGTCAATAATAGACACTCATATGTTTTACAAACCTGGGTATCATGGCCATAGACATGAGCCACTCCTGCCTGGTCTCCTTGTCCACTGCGTTCTTCATTATCTTGTCCTTGATCAGTTCTACTGAACCGGGGCTCGCTATGTATGGTAAAGCGTCCAAAATATGCTTACTGCAATAAACAAATTTAGTTATAATATAACTGGCTGTTCTTATCTATTTGGCGTGGAACCCTTATCTTAACAAAAATAATAGTAGCGTAAGTTACTCCTTATAACACCAGCTATCTGCCAGTGAAAGTCCCGTGGAATTCGGTCCACCCATTCCAGAAATTTAAAGAGTAAGGAAATGGGTGAGCCATTTACAACATTACGTCATTACTCTTAGGGGCGGAGCAACTACCATAATCGCGCGTAACAGCCAGTACCATTGCAGGGGAGGTCAGCAGATCCCTGGGGGGAGGGGTCTCCCCACCAATTGGCTTTTATATGCTTACGTAAGTATTGAACTAACTAAACTATTAATTTGCCTTATAACAAAGACAATACATTATGTTATCTTTGTTTATTAAATTATAAAAAAGATTATTTACCTTGCAGTGCTACAAATAGTGGGTGCTCTTGCTAACAGTTGCGACAAAGCAGGATAGTCCAAGGGTCTTGCAGACCGAACCAGTCTCCCCCACAGACCCACGGTGGAACTACTATCCATCTTTGCATCTACGTTAGATGCGTGATTATCCGTAGTTGTGTCCTTAACCCTAGAAAAGTTGGTGTGTTTAAACCTGCTTTTTTGTGAAAGGAAAAGTGTTTGTCACCGTATACCACACCTTAAGAGATAGACCTGCAATTATGAGGAGGTCTCATAAGGGGTCGTCCATTAATCACGTGAAAGTTTTTAAGCCTTATTTAACCCCCCTCTCTCGCCCCTGGTGATACGTGGTGAGGTTTTAGACTTACCACACCCCCTAGCCGAAATCAAGTGTATTTTTTTAGTTCTAAATATATTGAAAATTTTCAGAATATTATCTTTAAATACACATATAATAGCGCGTTCTACGAAAAACTAAATACACGTAATATTGAGCAATACAAACCCCCCCCCCCCCGTACGAACCTCCTCCCTCGAGTCCCATTTCCAGTCTCACATGATTAATGGACAATCCCTAACATTAACAAAATTGCTGTGTGCACCGCCCCGAACCACAGTATACGACATCGACCACCCACACAACTTAAAGTCATAATAATGTAAGCTTTGTGATTACAATTTAGGATTTATTGTAAGAAAGAATTCCCTGAAGAAATCTTTCCTCCAGTCATTCGTTTCTACATTTAGTACATAATTTACAAAGATAGATATAAATAAAACTTGTACTGTGATTTATTTTGTTATAAAAATAAAAACTATAGCATGTTACTTAAGTCTATAATATTCGTATTGTACACAAATTGGCATCCACGGTCATAAATAGCACAATGACATAGATGAGACTTACATGCATAACAATTTGAGCACATCCCTCGCAGGCCTGAGTCCACCAGTGTTGTCACCGATATATGGAACATGATGATGCAGCAGGTTTGACCTTCTTTGTATTTCTACCCAAGCTGTGTGGAATAAAGACATAACTTTGGAAATTATAATTAAAGTTGATTATAATTAAATTTTAAAATATTTACAGAATGTATTGTAGATTATTTTTGTTTACTATAAATATATATTTTATTTTATATATTTTAGTAATGGTACAAAAAACCCCCTTAAGTGGTTTTAAGTTTATAAAAATAAGACTTACTTTTAGGCTGTGCCTCAATGACCTCCGTGTCGGTCTTATTCAGCTCCCTCAGCAACACGAGCCCTTGCACAACGGTGGTCATGGCGCCGGAGTTCCGGCCGGAGAACGGCTCGAACAGGTGGCGCTCTCGGCAGATCACTTCCTTGTAGATGTGGTGGTCGATCGTGATGCGACATTTGCTCTCAGATTTTAGTACAGGCCACGTTTGAAATTTCTGTAAAAATTTGTATTATGTAACATCAACATTACTGTTTTTTCAACTGACTTCTTGACTCCACGGATGGGGCGGTTTAAGTGTTTAAATCGCCACTATGCCGCGACTAGTGTTGTGGCTTCAAATCCCACACGGGACAAAAAATTTTGTGATCCACAAATAGTTGTCCCGAGTCTTTGTGTCCGTTGTTTCATTGTTTGTGAGGAACAGGAATATTCCTAATGAGGGAAAGTTGTCGTCTTCTGTGGTGGACTGATGAGTAGGATTTGGCCATCGCGTATAGCTGATGACCACCAAATACCGTAGAAGATATATCGAACTCCAGAGTATGATGTTAAGTCTGGATGTTCTTTGTGTCCGTTGTTTGAATGTTTGTGAAGCCCCCGCGACACAGGAATATTCCTAATGTTGAGTTGTCTTCTTAAAATAAAATAAAACATTTTAAGCCTTAATTACTGCTGTACTGTGCTGGCTATGGGTAAGGTTAAACTTATTTTAGCAGAAGCAGGTCCAAAACGTTGACTCTAAATCGGGACTTACGGCTAAAGTTTGGCAATGTTCATAATCATGAGGTATGTTTCTAAGGTCCGGTTGTAGGACCATGTACAGGAGTCATTAATTAATCCTTAAAAATATAATTAGTTCGTAGTACTTTATAATGTGCGTACGAGTATTGTGTGCGCTATCATATGGTAAAATAAACAAAAACATAATTGTACAGTTGAAAATTTATAACGCCTATAGTGCTCAATAGCGAAAACCTTTATTCAAAATTTCGTCCGAAAGTATGTCAGTTTGATGGACGTCACTAGTAAATTGCATCACTTTCTTCAAAAATGACTTCTGATCGGCAACTCACAATTACTTATTAACAATTTTTTAAGTGAAATCTTTTTAGGCACGTTGGGCACTTTTGGTATGGGGAAAAAAGCACTGAATTCGCGTGACCGTCACGCTCAGATGACAGATGTGTCAGTTATTTTTTCACTTCTGACGTGCAGTCCTAAGACAGACAGTTTTATTTCTCTTGAAATCGTCAGTACGGAGACTAGAAACATATCCGGAAGACATTTTCAAAAGTAACAAACACATGTCTGGCTAACAGATAATTGTTTATTAAAAAATAAGCGGAAAATTGCAATCGCTTACACTTTGAAAATCGTATCTGACAGTTTGCAGGATAGACATGTACTTGTATCTGTTGGTACACTGAGAGAGGTCGCGCTTCTTCACAATAACGAGACTGGTATTCTCCTGTCCACGAACTGCGTATTCCACATTGCAGGTGCCATGGATGTCATTCTGAAAATAGTTAACAAAAATTAGCATTGGGCTTATAGTTAAAAGGGTTAGAGAGGAGCGAGATTTACTCAACATTTAACTGTTTGTTGGGAACTCTGAAAACAAACACCCATAGCCATGTAGAAGTATTTATGTTTTAACCTGGGGATTAAACGTCATAATTTGTTAAGAAGCCTCTCTCAATAAACAGTCCTAATTACGTCATTAACTAAATGTTAGTTTCTATGAATTAGAAACAACCAACATTTTACGAAGTCGTCCCAAAATATGAATAATTTCCTCATAGGGGTGTTGCTTAAAAACAAACTAATATACCTAGGGTCGTACAAAGTCACGATTGATATATAACTATTATCGCGATTAAAAGTATAATAAATTGTAGTCAACCAAATAAACAAAGTCTTAAGCTTTTAATATTAGTATAGACTAGCAGTTCCCGCGCGGCTTCGCTCGCGGGTACATATTTATATATTTTGCGTGGAACCCTAATTATTTTTTCTAAATAAAAGTAGTCTAAGTACTCCTTTACACTCCTTGTAACACCAGGTATCTGGCAGTGAAAGTCCCCGGGAAATCATAATAAATCAAAAATATTTTGACATTTTATTTCATTGTATTGATGTATTGATAACCATAATATATTATTTTACTACAAACAAAATTTCTACCTCAATGCCCTTGAAGTTTATATCAAATCGCTTCATAGTATTTTGGAATAGCGCCAGAACAGCTCTCTTGAAGTTGAGTACCCAGTCTTCTTCATGCTCTGCCGGGCATATTTCCGATATCGCACCATCGTGGAACGCGAACCTTGAAAAGAAATATTATATGTAGAGAGAGGACTGACTCGGGAATCAACTTTACTTTTTAATTTAATTTTATTATTTGTTGTTATAGCGGCAACAGAAATACACATTCTGCAAAAATTGCAACTGTCTACGTATTACGGACCTGACGGACGGACGGACAGCGGAGGCTTACTAGTAGGGTCCCTTCAGATACGGAACCCTAAAAGAGAATAGTTGTGAATGTTTCTCAACATTTTTCCATTGACAGCAAAACTTCATTAATAAATAACCGTAATTCATTATTCTATATATTGTATAGATAATATTTAGTATGATGAATGATAAGTGAGTCACATTAATTTTAATCTTGACACCAATATCAATATCATTCGATACCAGACTGAAGTTCCAAAGGTTCTTCTATTACGAGTCTAGAACATCTTTATCTTAATAGCTATGTAAACCTTCCATACTCATGCAAGGTCTATTAAACATAAACTATTCTAATATACACTCAATTACATAAGCCAATGATAGATTAGTTATTTCTTAAGTAAAGATTAATTCTAGAATGAATTGATACAGCAAAACAAATACCTAATGTCCTGTAACATCTTCAGACTATCTCAACAAATAGTATAAATTAATCTGAATGCAGTGATCTCTGGCTCTACTGGACCCAAGGATTTATTCAACTTTTAAACATAAATATGTACATTATCTTATCATACAGAAATAAGTTAGTTCTTAATAACTCTGAATTTTTTTTTTTTACTAACAACCCAAATTTACACATTCTTAGACTGAGGTCACACCTAGAAGAATGTGAACGCCCCAGGTGGCTTCTATGCTCCTGGAACGAGCTAGGCGGGCTCAATTAGCCAGCCTATCTGAATGCATAATAGACCGCCTGTGACCATTATTATCTAAAATGACAAAGATAAAGTGCAAAGTGGTATTACCTAAGTTCATATAAAGAGAGAGCATGTATAAACTTCTCGGCTCTTTCAACTGGATAGCTCTCATCTTGGTCTATAAGAGTGACTCCAGTCAGCTGCAACAACCCTTCACATGGACTTATGAATTGGATTTTTGGCTGTAAATAAAGTAAACAAATGTTATAGTACAACTATTATTATTTTAGTTATGCCTTATTAAATAGAAAGAGGTTCTTAGTGAGACATTTTTATGGGTATGTGTTTTATTTCTTCTTTTTCTAAAGAGACTCCACGAAATTCAGTATGTTCCCATAAAAATTTGAGAATTTAATTTAATTCTAACTCTTAAGGTGGCAAATAGACAAGGACGGCATATAGTGTTTTCATTTCTTCACAGTAATTTTTTTCTTTTCTTTGTAGACCTTTGTTTTTAATGTCTTTCAAAAGGTGTTTAACCTTGGCTAAGCTTATCCGTATACACTGTTACTTAGAACAACTTTTTCTAAAAGAAGATCCTTGTGGTAGCTCACATCTAACTTACATGTTAATAACAACTACAACAGAGAATAAAATGTCGCGGCACTGTTTTTTGGAAATCCAGTTTTGTCAGAATAGGAGAGCAGGTAGTCTGTTACTGAGTTATGAGAGTGCAAGTCAATACTGACTATAGTGACCATATCTTAACTTAACAAGAGCGACTTAGAAAACTAAAATTGATTCTAAACAAGACTTAAGTTCCAGTGTTTTGAATTTTTTCATATGTCTACATTTAAATTTTTAATACCTCGCATATTTTAAGTTTATATAATTTTCTTTCAGTTTTTCCTTAACATAATTTTTTTTGTTAATTATTTTTTACTGTCTGTACTTACTTAAAATGTTTGTTTCTTTGCATGTTGTGGTCTCTAGTAAAAGTAAGTAAGTAGTTTAGAAAACATTAGGCTATCTACATTTATAGAAGATAATTAATATTGTAACATGTATTTCTCGTTAGATATCCTAAGAAATAAATAAATAATAAAATTTAAATCAGGTCTCAGGTCTTTTAACTCACCACAGCTCTAATGTCCAATGTCGATCTGTTGTTACTGGAGCCAGCAAAGTATGTTTCCACATTGACTTTGTACTCATAGTAGTAGATCACATCCAATAGATACTTGAACTTTTCTGATGCTATAATTTAAAAGACAATTTATATTAATTTTAGCTTCCCAATTATGAAAGTTTTTTTTTTTTTTTAAATATTAAATTACTATACTGTATTACTAACCACACTAACACAAAGTTTAAGTCATGTGAATGCTATGGAATTTAATAAAGGCTTTATTATTATTATTATAATTATGAAAGTCACATACAACTGCATAGACAAGAATGTACCTACTTTCAATATTGTTTCAATGGCTCTCCAGAATTTTTTCTAAAGGATTAAAATTTTAATGATAATGGTTTCACTCTAAGATAGCATTTGTATTTGAGAGTAAAAAATATTGTAACATGATTTTTACAATTTACACGTTCTGTTTATGTAATCAGAATGTTTTGGCAAGAATGATTGGAATAATGCCTCATTATATTATTCTAATGTAAAGATGATTACGGAAATTAAATAGACTTTCAGTTTACTTATTTCCAAAATTGTACTATATTTTTAATATATATCTACATACATGAAACATGGCATAGCACTGTTTATTGGATAAATTAGAAAGAAAAAAACTTTAGCAGAGTACTCACGTGCGCATGATGGCGTTCCACATATAAATGGATCTTTCAGAGAATCTGTAAACAGAAAATAAATTTGAATAAATGATATTATTAGTATCATAAATTACAATATATTTGCCGGCATTCCACTGAACTTAATACTTTGTTTGTTTACACACAACAAACAAACACAGTTGTCAAATGAGAGTGCTGCCAGCTCTTAAACTTATTGTCCCTCTAGTATCCTTTTCTAAAAAAAGGATACACCAATATAGTAGTAATATGTACAGACAACATTTTGTAATTAATTCAAAATATCTAAAAATATTATTCTCGATTAAATTATTTTTCTTAATTTTTTAGTTAGCCTTATGCTAACTAAAAAATTACTATCATTATTTTCGACTCCATAGGGAACGTGCACAAACTATAGGTGGCAGCACAAATCGCCACGAGAGTCACAGTGTGGTGAAAAAAAGAAACTTTTAGAACTGTTTTCGTGTTGCTGTCAATGTTTAAATTATATTTAAATCGTTTCTATTATTATTATGATTAAAATGATAAAATATGGTTTGTTGCCAACCCTCGCAGTCACGGTGAAAACACTGTGTTCTTGGAAACACTGTGTAAACCACGTAAGTTTCACAATGTTTCTACTGTGTGTTTGTTCCATTCAAACACCGTGTTTCCACAGTACTTTCTCGCAGAACCCACGGCACTCATACACCAAATTATTAAAAATAATGATATAATAATTTTAATTAAATATAATGTCAAGTATTGTTTGTATACTCTTTGCCTATAAGTTAAAACTACCAAGTTGGCAACATTAGAGTGGAGGTTTTACCCGGACTCTTTTTGAAAACCCCGCCCGGCCGTTCCCAGGACGCCGCCGTCTAAACTAGGACAAATCCGGGGAAACCCAAGTCTATTGCATTTTGCAAAGGACCCGGGTGTATCCTAAGAAGGAAGCCTTCGGGTACCCCGGCTTGCAGACCTTGGCCGTGCTTGGCCGCTTCTTGGTCAGTAGGCGGCCACACTGTGGGTTGTGCGTGGCTTGCTCAGCGCCGGTTTAGAGATACGCACGCGTAACACGTAAATAACTACAAAAAAAAATCTCTTTTTTCTTACATTGTGCTTTATAACTTTTTGACAAATTTTATTGTACTTGTTTGACGTAGACCCGTAAGTATTATGTTTATAAATATGTATGGGACAAAATTACAATTGTCTATGTTGACTAGACTAATAAAATATAGCCATGGGCGTAACTAAGAATTTTTCCTAGGAGGGGCAACTGACCCATATATATAAGACCCTCATCAAGTTGAAATGAATACCAAATACTTATGTCTGCGTTCCCTTGAAACTATAAAAAAATCCAGCTTCCAGTCAACGCCATCCGGAGATACGGCCATTAAGCCTTAGATTTTAAGAAATTTTAACATTTGGCAGGGGAATCAAAACCGTTAATTTGTTGTTATATCACATAAAAAAATAGTTTTTGTGATAACATTTTACGATTGGAAAGTTTACTTTGTCGTATACATCGATATATGGGAGAGTAGTTTTAGAACTACAAAGTTAAGTTTGCGCGAGTCAGACTCGCACTTGTCCGGTTTTTTCATAAATTGTTTTAAGACTGCTTCAGGCGTAATTTTGTGTTTAACAATTTCAGTCTGTATATGCAGAAAAAACATATATGTGAAAATCTATTTTGAAGCATTCTTTTTTAATTCTTAAACACATTTTTATCCGTCGCATTGCAGAGAAGCTTCTTTCACAACCAGTAGAGCTTACTGGGGGCATTAAAGTTGCCTGGAGTAGTTTGTACAAGTTAAGGCAGAACTCTTTTTTATATGCTTTTTTAAGTTTTGTATACTTCACAATCTTTTAACTCAAGCGTATTTTTCATTTATATAACTTCTGCATTAAGTGTTATAGAATCAATTTTTAAAATGTCTTTATAGTTGTTAATAAAATTATCAGCATTTTTCGTTTCTAATGTTAGGAATGCATCTACTGTATTTGCAAATGGAAGGTTTTCAAACCGCTGTTACATATTAACAATTACAATTACATATTAACAATTTACAATCAGGTCATGGACAAAAGTCCATGACCTGATTGTAAATATTAAAGCTTGCAGACGTTAAATAAGTAAGTAATCACAGTCGGTAGATTCAAAATGTAAATAGGGATTCAAACTTCAAAAAATCTGCTGCTTCTGCATCCAATGAAAAATTTACACCAATAACGTCATCTAACAATTCCGATTCGAATTAAATCGTTTATTGATATGACTACGAAGAGGCAGGAAACTCATTTTTTTTTGTTTTGAGCCAAAGTTGCCTGCTAGAGCTAAAATAGACCGTGTCTACAGTAACAAGAAAAGCAGCAACTGAATATATTGTTTTAATTTAATTAACATGTTATGTAATTGCCGGATTAGGGATAGGAATGGTGACTTCCGTTCCGGATCTTTACTGGTGCAAAAATGCAAGTTTCGGAAAACAAAAGACGGGCAAAAATCTATCTACATACAAGTATCTCTAAAACTATCTACATACACATTTGTTTGCTTACGGAACCCTCGGTGCGCGAGCGAGGTTTTTTTAATACAGAAATCTTATTTTGAAACTAACAAGAACATAAAAATTTACTGATAAAGCAAATTTTGCGTATGAAAGAGATTTTATTTATTTATTTATTTAGGACAATTTACAAAACATACCCTAATACAGAGTTTACAAACATGTGTGCTTAGTGTTGTTTTACTTACAAGTTGCCACGGCATGGTGAGGGACATTTTCATCTAAGATTTTTTTTTATCAAATTACTTCGTACTTACTAAATTTAAACTTATAGATTATTTTATATATTAATAAAAAAAAACAATTGTCTTAAATTAATTTAAAACATCTGTGAGAAATAACTATATGAGAGCGATATATTTTTACAACATACATAAAATTATACACAGTCATATACAAAACATACAGAACATGATCGAGATTACAGGACATATTGACAGATTAATTCTCAAGATAAACTCTAAAGTCTAAACATTGCAATAACTTGGCTTTTAGATGTTGGAAAACTGCTTGAGAAAATGTAGGTCTACATCAATTTCATGATATTTCGTCAGCTTGTTAGTCTGCTTTAGTAATCTATCCATAGTGGCATTCAGACCCAAGTATATTGAATATATACTGATATATTGAAACTATGAGTATTTAATACCAAGGATGTTGATGGAATGTTTAGATTTTTCTGTAAATGTCTGCATAAAAAAATAAAAATAAACCATTCAAATACATGAAATTTGCACCTATACTAGGAAAAGCATTAAAAGTAAAAAAGATATTTCTTTTTCAAATTCTCTTTTTCAAGCTAAATCAAAATTTGTCGGCTACGCATAACGCTCATCTACGAGCGAGGAGGGCGAGGAGCGATCCCCATAAGCTAGTAGTCAAATCACGCCTTTAGTGTAAACATTCATATGCGACGACCCGTACCTAATATGATTTCACTCAATCAATTATAATGTAGAAAATAAAGGCCTTACTTCGCGCTTCCTTGGTCCGCTATTTATGGAATATAATAAATCAAGAGATGATGCTCAAAGATTTTGTCGAGTAGATATGCTATGAGGAATCTTTATCTTGTACCTTCGTTTCAAAGGTTAAGTTAGTCGACTGATAGGACCGTGGTAACTGTTTGTAAACCACTGAAAAGTTAATAACTTTGAGTAAAATATTATGTAGGTAATATTATGTAACAAGTATGTACTTAAACAAATCGTGGAAGTGAGTTTTAACTAAATGCCCCTATAAAATTTTTACCTTCTTAAGATAGCACTTATAGGGTAGTAGGTAGTAGGATAGGGTTCTGACTTTCAATTAGGTTTTCTCGGACGTTCATTTTGAATTCGTCAACCAAAATGTCCTTTACATCGACATCGACATTGTGAAGTATGCGCTATGGGTATGCGTGTAGTGCAGTAGATTTGAAAATTAGGCATGCGGGACATGCAGGACGCATCCAACGTTTTGTGGGACTATCTTTAAGTACACGTACCTAGCTTGGATGGCAATACTTTAATTTGGCATCTTGGAGCTGATCTGATGATGGGGCCAGGAGGTGGATAGTGGACAGACAGACAGACAGATGCGGCGGTGGACTTTGTTATATAATATGTAGTAATTAAGTAATAATGTAGTAATATGACATTTTGTTTTTTTTGACAACATAAATAACTTGTAATCATATAATGTTATAACCATAACTATTAAACCTAGTAGTTGAATCACAGAGATTTAATTGGCTAAAATCCAAAGTCCAGCATATGAACACTTAACCAGACATACCGCCATACTAACTTTTAAACTTTCGCGTTCCATGATATAACTACGTATTTAAACGGGAATTAACGCGATCACGAAAATGTATTACATACCTCTGAATTGGCTGACGTTTCGACTAGGTTGCACTGGCCGTGGTCACAGGCTGAGTCAGCCTGTGACCACGGCCAGTGCCCGTTTAATACATAGTTATACAGATATACCCAGACTCTGTAATGTTCTTATGATTAGCTAATAGGCGAGTCTTCTGGAGTTTTTTAGCTAGACTAATATAAACAGTGGTAAAACAAATAAACTAGTAAAATAATTTTTTTAAAAATTTGAAACAAACAATGCGCAGAAATCCGATAAGCAACTCACAAGTTTTTATTAATAAGAGGAGGTTGCTTAGTTACGAAATCAATTTAACTCAATTGAATAATGTGGTTTCATAAAAATTAATTTTGAAGTTTTATAAGTATGTTTTAAGGTTTTTACATTACTTAGGTTCCTACATAAAAAATTTTATACATATTTACAGAAAATTTGTATGTAGGTATAAACGATCATTATTGGCTGTTCGTTGGTTTATTTATTTTTTAACTGAAATTTGAATATGTTTTCTTCGTATAAAAAAAATTGGAAAAATGAATTTTTACCTGACTTTGAAAAAGGAGAAGGTTCTCAATTAGTTCGAATCTTTTATTTTTTATGTATGTTCACCGATTACTCGAAGACGCCTGAACCAATTTGGAAAATTCTTTTTTTGTTTCAAAGGGTATACATACTTCCCAGGTGATCCCATATCCGAGTGATATACACAATATTAATACAAGAAACAAGTCTAAACTCGTTGGGACCTATCATCGCTTACATAAAGTACACAACTCGTTCGAAGGTCTTGGTATACGTTTTTATAATAAAATTCCTATACATGTAATCGACCTTCCTGTAGATAAATTCAAGCAAACTGTAAAAAATCACCTTATTAGGAAATCCTACTATACGATCAACGATTATCTAAACGACAAACAGTCTTGGGCTTAAGGTGTCATTAGGTATATACACACAAACTTCTTTGTCTTATAATTAAGCTAAATTATTAACAAACCATTGTCAGTTGAAAGTAATGCGTGACGATTATTATGGTAATTTGACTATTAGTGATTTTTATCAGTATCTCGATTATGGTTCGTCATGCTCACTAAAATGTCATTGCTTGCGGCGTCGTCATGGGGCGGGTCATTTCTTTCCCTCTGATATGGCGAAGGAGATGATGGCTGGTCCATGCGTCATACTCGTGAACGGGTGCTGCTTGGGGTGACTGGTCGGCCTAGTCAGCGATGCTTTAGCCTATACTATTATTTTGGTTCGATCAACTGCAACTCTAGCCTCTTAATCCAGTCACGAATTATCTTTAACAGTAGATTTTGCAACTGAATGAAGGTAGATGTGCACCTTGAATGATTTCTATGTTTAATAGGTTCAAACCTTCAACGGTATCACTGAGTGATTTTTATTTTTTAGTACGTTAGCTTTTGGAGCATCTCAATAAAATGAAATTCAGGTGGCATCAGCTTGCATCCTGTTTACCTCTCGTGTAACACTAACACTATTGTACCTGAAGATCTGACTTTTAAAAAGAGTGGCCATGAGTTTCTTTGCCAGTATTCTTCTCATAAGGCCCTACGCATTTTGGAAACTGGAAGTTATAGATCGACACAAACAGGCAGTAGATTTTGGTGTTTTTCACCTAATTTACCTTGACAATCCAGTACATGCTGTGGCGTCTGTTTGTGCCGATCTATGATTTTAACTATAGCTTCAATTTAACGTTCATAAATGTCACTTAGTGTCTTAATTGAATAAATGATTTTAATTTGAATTTGAATTTGATTAAAATTTTATCGAAATTAGTCAAGCGGTTTTTGAAAATTCAACAAATATCTAAAAATTGTATGCATCGATGATATTTTCGTTTACTCCGAAACCTCGCTGTCTCATTGGAGCAGTGCGTTTAGTTGGCCTATCCATATTAAATTTAAACAAAATACATCTACTTTTCATTAAAAATTTCAAAATAAAACTAGTATTTAACCGACTTCAAAAAGGAGGAGGTTCTCTTATGGTGTCTAACTGTGTACCTTTCGTCAGAAATGAGATTTCTCAAATGGTGCATGTGTGCTCCACAAGTGTGACTACCTGTTACAAGAACGGGTCCAAAATTCGACGTAATTTATGGATGGCTCCTTATTACAATTTTTTATGATTTAGGCACATTGAAGTCGGTGATACTTTTTTTCAAACATAATTTTTTTAACATTTTTTCCAATTCGTCGACTACTAAAAGTATTTTTTTTCTATGGCAGTGAACAGGTTTGTTAATCAAGCTAGTAGTTAGACGAGTAGTAGATTGTAGATCACGTGGTTGCCAGAAGACTATCAACGTGAATCCACTCCTAACACGAATATTAAAATTTATCTTACTTCGAGGGGCAAACAAGAATACTAATGATGTGTGACTCACGCATTAGTAGTATTGTTAAAAAAACTAAAAAGTAGAAAATATTGTTACGAATCGGGGTTCGGGATTAGATATACTTACACCAATTTATTACGAAATATATATAATTTATTTTAATAATTCCCAATTAACACAATCTCAGTTGCAAGTTACAGTTACAGTAATTCTCACTAATATTCACTTGTACTATTCGCTATTCTTCGCACTTGTTAACTCGTCGTATCGCTTAACTATGAATGTCCATACCGCAATGCAAGTTCCGTATATAGTTCGTTCATCTCATAGAAAGTTCGTGAAGTTTCCTGAAACATCTCGTACTATCTATCTGGCTCAACCGCTTTTGGAACTTCTAGAACTCGGTAGAACATTCTATTAGATAAAAGTTATTCGTTAAAAATAGAGCCGTGAGTTTCAATTTAGTTCCACTACCCGTTAACAGATGGCGCCCGCGTGTCAACTTAGGCTTCCGCAATATTTTTTTAATATGAGTGAGTTTGTTCTATAGCGATGTAAAGACAATCATTATCGTCATCATTAAAAAAAAAATAAGTTTAAAATAAGAATTACGTTGTTATCAAAATAAGCATGATGTGAACCAAACCAGATCAATTCTTCATATTTTTAAAATATACTTTCTACTTTTTGGTTTGATTTTGCAATTAAAAAGTTTTTTTTTCTTTTATTTAAATTGTGTATAATTTATTTTCTTATATTTTAGTCTTGTATTGTCGTTAGTCTGTGGCGAAAACCATGCTTCAACATCATCTAGCGAAGACGAGCTGAACTACGTAGTGACTACTGAACCTAAATCGCGCAGACCTACCCCTCTTTAGGGGTAGCGGTAGATACCGCTGGCAGGGGCCCATCGCCCCGACCCAGCCTCCACACGTCCTATACAGAGTGTTGTGAGGACCACGACGTTGCGTTTCCAACACCAACCGTTGGGCCGTGGTCCGCCGACCATAATCACCTAGCCTGGTGGAGGATCCTTCCTTTATCAAACTATTATCTTAACTGCGCCTTTGTGTAGCGACACAACACCCGTTTCTTCACAAGTCCTTGATACGTGCAAATTTTCGAGTCGGACGTCTTTAAGTTGGTGAAAACCACGTTAAAATATTTCTTTACAATTATAGATAGAATACTGGTTAATCCCACTAATACTATAAATGTGAAAGTTTGGATGGATGGATAGATAGATGTTTGTTACTCTTTTACGCAAAAACCACTGAACCGATTGCGATCAAACTTCGTATGTAGATGGCTGGAGACCTGGACCTGGAAGTAGCCTATGCGTTAGCATAGGCTACTTTTTATCCCGATATTATCACGGGATCGGGACTTACGCGAGAGAAACCGCGGGGCCCTGCTAGTGTAATATAAAGCGAGTAAAAAAATCACATCCTTATCGCTGAACGTTTTAAAATTAATTTCACACATAGGTAGGATGTAACCTGGAATAACGCTGACATATTGGAGCTGGAGGCGAGAGCTCGTAAAGAATCAAATAAAACTGCAAACGTCCGACTAAATATAGGTATATAAGTATATAAATAGATTGACAAGAACCGCAACCACGTGCTGCCAATACATGTGAAGACATGATATCTACTCACACTACTCACGTACTACGTCCTACGAAGGTCACTAAGAATAACAGTTCTACTTATACTTAATTAGGTATTCATTTAGATGTGTTTATTGACAAGCCACAGGATTTAAACTTTATTAGCTTTGCTCTCGGCTCCGCTTGCGTTCGTGTCAAACAAATATCAATCTATCTAATTCTAAATAACTACTGAAACGTAATTGTTTTTTTTTATAACCAATTTCAAATGGATTAAACCGAAAATCAGGGCGACAATCTAGCAATAAACAATAATAGTTGAAGTAAAAATAAAAAAATTGTATTATGTTCTTCGTTCTTGTCTTTTATTATTTTTTGTATTGTTATCCACTTATGAGTTTTTAAAGTTTAATTCGCTTGGGAGTTAGTTAAAATCTATTACATAATTCAACCTAATCTGACACAGTAAATTAAAAAAAACCCAAATACACAAGGGATAAAGAGATAAATTACAAAATATTGTTTAATATCTTTTCATGTAGTTATTTTTTGTAGAAAACTTAATTTCGTGTAAGTAAATGCCTACACTTAAATGACACGAAATGCCACCTACTCAATAAAATTATACAGCAAAAATATTTAAGATGACACTGATTCACATACCTACTTATCGAGATGACATAAACTGCCTAAACTTTTAGAATGAATCTTTACGAATACATATATTATGGTTTTCAGGTAAGTAGTTCATTTTGAACAGGAATAGAGGAATAAAAATAAAGGGTAGTACTTACTAGGCGAAGGACTCACACTCCCAATAATGCACAAACACAAAAAAATCACACCCAAATACATATTGCACAGATCATTTATCCATGATAGACCATCCGATTCGCACGCCGAACATCAAATAACTCAAACTAAGATTTCTTATCGATAGGGTCAAAGTTTAGGGTCGTAACAAACAATATTATCGAGACATTATCTTGGCGGAACTCGCTCGAATTGTGGAAGTATTAATTATATTTTGTAATAAATGTACGGTGTAGTGCAAACATCGTATCGTGCGGTTCGCTCGGTAGGGAGAGGGGACGACGACGGTCGGCGGGCTCATGTTACCGGCCATTATTGACACTCAGTTTTAGTTACGGGTCCCGTATGTTACTTGATTCTCGCTCCATAAGCTCCATTGTTTCGTAATGCGGTAATCTTCATATTGTTTGACCCCGTTTACTTGGGAACTGTTTACCGTGCGAAATGTACCCATAAAGTCTAAGCTTTATTGATACACTTTGTGTGTTTATTTGAAGATTTTTTTCTTCTAGTTACAGTTTCGTCAACAAATTTTATAAACATGTATTGTTTACTTGCTTGTTATAAAATAGGGTATTGGTAGTGACGGATGAACTTGATTCAATTCCGGTATCAAAATAAATAAACCGCACTTTCTATTTGTAGCTGGCATATATTTATTACTAAATGCAATTCTATTGGTTATTCTATTCAACAAGTACAGTGACGAAATGGAGAAGCAGCAGATTCTTCTTTGTTCTCATTCTTTTCTTTAATGTCCTCAAATACCGCTAAATATGTCTTTTGACGATGTATATGTCTAAGAATGTCTTAAAAGTTTTGTTAGGGCAGTTCTGTCTGCGAGATATTAGGTTACACGTATACGACACTCAGTGGCGTAGCTACCGAAGGGCTAGACGGGGCAGTGCCCCGGGGCTCCAAAGCTCAGGGGGCCCCTCGGACTCTGCTTAACCAACTATAAATTGAACTAGTAAAAATTTCTCTCACATTCGGAATATAAATAAACTGGATTTTTTAGAACCAGAAGTTATCAGGTTTGTACTAGAGTTGTAACTAAACCACTATTTATATTAAATTGCGTATTGATTCAAGTAAGCAATTTAATATCAATAGTACTAGTACAAGTAACTTGAATATGGAGTACGACAAATCTAGAGTACGTCGAATTCGGAACACGACGACGAATATGGAACAAACGGTTTTAAATAGTTTAGTTGGGGCAATAGTTGATTTATTGCCCCAGGGCCTTTGGTTACCTAGCTACGCCACTGACGACACTAAAAGCTCGTTTTATTGTTAAAAAGATTACCTACCTAAATAGAAAGGCCCCAAAAGCATCTTATACTCTAGTTCATATTCCATGTTTCTGTTCATTTGCAGTAATGTACAGAAAACGTGCCTGTTTGCAAAAATTATGTTCACTTTTGATTCAATGGTCAGCTTCGCCATCTACCACTATTCCGAATATTTTGGTTTCAATCCCACATCAATTGTGTATAAGTAAAGTCAATACGGGAATAAAGAGAAAGTAGATGGTTACTTCCCTCGTTGAGTTGGTTCAATCTCAGAAGATCCATTGGCCAGGTCCATGATGGATCTAATGACCATTTTTTTCTCATTGGATCCTGATTTCAAAACGTGGATCTAGTGAGCTGATTTAAAACAGAAAACAATAATAATCAATAAACATTATTTTACATTAGAAGTTTCTTAATAGCCATCGGTTAATAAACTGCGAGATTATCTTATTAACTTTACTTAGAGAAAATTATGGGGAATTCTCCTCCTTCGCCGTTCAAGCCGTGAATAAGATTAACTTATCGTTAGAATGCTGTGCTAAGTATCACTGCTTTTCTATCGACTACGAACGTTGTAGTAATGTACTGAAAAATTGTAATATATATTCTATTTATAAGTATTTTTAGACTTTTTTTGAAGTATGTAGTACCGAAGTTATGTGTACTGAAGCTGTTGTTGACGTCACATCACATTATCGTTGGTTCTGAGCTCTGGCCTACAGGATGCTGGCACTCCTTGAAGCAGTAGTGTCTGTCCAGTGAGTGTCTCAGTCAGCCTGTAGTAGAGGAAACCATATCGAGTCTCACAATCTCCATCGCAGTCTAACCAATTCGATTGCCCGAAGATTTATTTCTGTTGGTAATTTTTTACATTTGGTACCTATTTTATTATGTAGGTACACTTTTCCTGTCTACTTTAATTAAAGTATCATTTTATATTATTGCATATTTCAGTACAACTTAACAAGTATCGAAATGTAAGAGATACCTATGTCAGGCCTATGCCACTCGATGTACTTACGTGCGCTAAACAACTACCGGCCGCATGGCCGCTGGCGGCCCTTATACGCAGTCTCGCGCAGTGGGTTGCCTACAGCTGTACCGCGCGCGCACGCTTTTATTTTTGAATTTTTACGTAATTCGAAATCGTATTTTTATACCTTTATATACTTTAAATACAGAGAACTTGCCATGGTTTCTAGTAGTTTATGTGCTGTACATGGACGTAGATCCAGTAAGAGAAAAAATTAACAAAATTTGTAATTTTTTTTTTTTTCAAATATATTTTGTTCTATTTTGATGTTTTGGTTTCTGTTACAAATAAATAAGAGTTAAAGCGGTTCTCACTGTCACATAGAGTTGTTTTTTAGATAAGGATTTTTATGCAATTTCTTTAATATACAAATACCTACTTAATTCGAATGGTAAACCATTCGAATTATAAAATTTATTTAATTAATCAAGTGATTGTTTCGAATAGAAATAGTTAATTCTGTAATAAAAGTAATTAATAATGGTTTCTTATTAAATTCTTATCAAATATTTACTTATAATAGTAAAGAAAGTACGTAATTTTGAAATGGTTTTAAGATTCTATTTATGGAAAAAATATATACTTAGGTAAGTACTTACTAAATACCTTATCTTTATAATTTTTAAGTAAATGATACTTTATTAGTTTATATTTATAAGAATGCCGTAACTACAAGAAATAAAATCTTTAGTACGCAGGTACCTTATTTTTTTATCCAAAAGCAAAACGCCACCGCGCTAGCGGTGCGTCCAGCCGACCAAAACTTTTCGTTTTTAGCTTTTGTCGGCACTATTATTGTCGTCAAGGACAACGACGCATCTACTCGTGTAGTGAATTCCACGTGTTTGATTAGGAAAAGATTTGGATGTAGGTACTCAACTTTAATTAAGGAGCATCAACAATATACATATGCAACATTGTTCTTTAGATTTATCACTACATCACATCTATACTAATATTATAAAGCTGAAGAGTTCGTTTGTTTGGTTGAAGCGCTAATCTCAGGAACTGCTGGTTCGAATTGTAAAACTTTGTGTTGGATGGATTATCCATTTATAGAGGAAGACTACAGGTCATATATAACATCACGCTACGACAAATTCTTAAAGTTTCTTTTCTCGAATAGTTTATTGATGTTTCTCGTTAGAGGTTTGGTTAAGCAAGGTCTCGTGGCTTCGGCAATAAGTTTTTCGGAGAAGCGATTTGTTGTTAAGTGTTTCGTATTAGTAAACTTACAGGGACGTGGTATTAAGTGTTACACTTTTCTAAGTCAGGTAACATACCCGATTTTTTGTGTAATAAAACTTTACTTAATTAACATAGCCGTTTTTATAAAAATATAGGTATTTAATATTACATAAAAAGAGGTAACCCTAAACTCACTTACGGCAACGCAACCATGCGTTATTGCGAGGCAATAATAATCGTGTTTTAAGAAAATTAAAGATCATTTTCGCATGCAGGGGTCGGCGCTCGGAAAGACTAGGTAATTAAAACGGTAGGTATGGACGTTTTTGTAGGGAGAGATTTATCTGTTACGTAGTAACTACTTAGTAATCTGTGCCTATGTGCTTGTCATGTTTGATTTTTTAGGTTTATAAACGTGACCTCATGAATACTTTTTCCTGTTGTCCCAGAGTGTCGTGTACTAAGGTGTAATCCCTTTTATAGGGAGTGGAAACATATAACTAGCTCATGATAGTTTGTAAATAAGAATGCTATCAATACCTAAACCCTAAAAATAAGTGTAAGTACCTACGTAAACTCATAAACAGATTATTTCGTTCTGTTTGACTGCCCTAAATACTTCGTAGTGACATTATTTAGATGTTTTGATAGCGGGATGCTTTTTATTTATTTTTATGTTTTCAACTATGGTGTGTTAACGTTTTTAGCAGCAAAAATTTGGTTTTCAGGCGAATGACTGTACGGATGACGCAATGGTTAACGTGGTCGCCTCGCCACTAACCCGAGAAGTGTTCTGGGTTCGATTTCCGCACAAGATCAAAATTTGTGTGATCCACAAATAGTTGTCCCATGTCTGGGTGTTCTTTAAGTCCGTTGTCCGTTGTCCCCCGCAACAAAGGAATCTTTCCTAGAGCGGGAGTTGTCATTAAAGGAAAAAAAAAGAAAAAATTCTTTGGATAATAACTGCATTCCAACTTTGACTACATCATTTTCAGAGCAACTATGATAACATTTTAACAATAAAATAATATTTTGAATACTTATACTAAATCATACGATAGATACGTTTCAATGGAACTGATGAATCAGAAAAATATGTCGCAATATATGTTATTATACCAATATTATTATATTGGGAGTGACTTCAAACTGTTGTATATCAGTATTTTCTTGATAAACTATTATTAATTTGGCAAGTTCAAGAAACTATGACGTAGATTGATTCGTTAATTGGGTCAGCTCAAGCGGAATGACATTTAGGAATATGCTTTTATAAATATTAAAATATTTATCTTACTAATATTATAAACCTGAAAGTTTGTTAGGATGTATGGATGTATGTATGTATGGATGTTTGTTACTCTTTCACACCAAAACTACTGAACCGATTGCAATGAAACTTGGTATGGAGATAGCTGGAGACCTGGATTAACATATAGGCTACTTTTAATCCCAACGTTCCCACGGGATCGGGACATACGCGGGTAAAACCACGGGGCGCTGCTAGTATTTAAATATATGACAAATATTTTTATCTGGATACTGCTACATAGGTTTCAGGTCAAGCTGTTTAATATTTTAGTGAAAAAGGTTTTATTTTCCTAATTAAAGTAATCCTAGGCCCGCTATATTTGTGCGAGGCAGTCCTTGACTATCCTATTTCTTCTTAGTTCTAATAAAATTACACGTCGCTTGGTTGGTTAAATGCTTTGCTTGGCTAGAAAACCTTCTTAAGCTGCACCCCATGCCGACTCTGATTCTCTGTTTCTTAGGGAGATCTTGCAGCTTTTAGTAGTTTTAAGCTAATGTTTAGGCGAGTTTGGAGCTGTTCAATTTACAATGTTATAGGAGATTTACAGGCTATAACGAAAAATCTGATATTTTGAATAGAATCTAGTAATCATTTCACTCGATAAGTGTAGCCAATAAAAGTTTACAAATAACTCTGTTAATAGGTTGCGTCAAATTCTACTTAAATAACCAATTTATTGATTCAATAATAAGCGCAATTTTCCATATTTACATCAATGCCATCTACCGGAAACATAAGCCGAAATATGTAGTAAATTATTATCCTGCATCGCACAATAAAAGTTTTTACACTGATTGTCTAGCCTGGTCGATTTCCTTAATTTTTTTGGAGTGTGACTCGGACGTGATAGAATAATTATATACTTATAGCCTTTATTTACTCTAGATCAACATCATCATCATCATTGCCGTCCTGTACCAAGCAATGAGCCGTAACAAAGTTTCAACCAGCAGTTTTCAACAGTGCTTACTTCTTTTAGCCTCAGTAGAGACTCTGGCCTTTTCCACCTATAAAGTTTTGTGTACAGTTTGGAGAACCCTATTAAAATGCTGACTGTTGGAACACGAGCCTCATAAATTGTTTAATTGTGTACGTTCCCACATACAGCTCAACATAGAGCTTAGTATAATATTATCTGTGATAGCTTACTGTAATACTATCTCTAGATAGTACAGAGATATAGGTTGCGGTAAAAAAACCTAGATAGGGAATGAATATCTATACTAATATTATAAAGCTGAAGAGTTTGTTTGGTTGAACGTGCTAATTTCAGAAACTACTGGTTCGAATTGAAAAAATATTTTGTTAGTGTTGGATAGTCCATTTATAGAGGAATTGAAAATTGTACATGTGAGAACTGTGTAGTCACTTAAGTATTAAGTTAATTTTCTATGTTGTTTTCATTTTAGAACAATTACATTGTCCTGACATTAAGTTGCGCTTATAATTATAAGCAATGTAACAAGTAACTTTGTAAAAAAAAAACATGTTGAAAAAGAGTGTCCTTGGAGTATCTTGCCTGTTCTTCTCCATAGAATCTACGTTTTGGAACAGGCAACTAGCATCACGACCGACTTATACTGACTGACTCCTCCTGACAATTCAAAAATACCTACAATGGGTTTAATTGAAATAAATAATTTTGATTTTGATTTTGAAGGCTTCAGGCTATATAACATCACGCCACGACCAATAGGAGCTGAGCATTAACGAAAATTATTGCAAAAACGAGGAAACTTTACAAACGCAGACAAGTTTCGCGGGACAGCCTACTAGTGCAGTATGTAGAGTATACACACTGGCATCTTCTGCATATAATAAGGGAATAATCGAGCCGCGATTGAGTTATTGAATGCTTACACTCTCCAATACATCCTTATACGCAATTATCTCTTTCCTTCCCATCTCACCTAACTTTCCTTTTCAATATATTCCCAATGTTCCCATCTATAATTCCCAAAATGCCCGGCTGACGGAGTGATGGCAATAAACTTGCCTCCTATTACATGAGATGAGTGGGACTTATTTAGTTGGTAAAATGTTGGTGTTAAATACACCTTTGCTTACCCTTTCGGTAGTACGGCCGTGAGTGTATGTCGTTATGCAAGTAGGGGGCCATCTATAAATTACGTCACACGAATTTCATGATTTTTTGATCCCCCCTGCCCTGGTGTGACGTTACATATTTTTCAATTTTACACTCGGAACTGAAAAATTTAAAAACCAATTAAATTTTTTTTTTATTATTTTTTTATTATTAGCCATGGTCGTCCCACTGCAGGGCAAAGGCCTCCCTACCCTCCTTCCACTCCTCACGGTTTAGAGCTTTCTGTCGCCAATCTTCCCAATAAGCATCCAGTTCATCCCGCGATCTCTTTTTGGGCCTGCCGCGACGTCGTTTAACGTTGCGTGGGCACCACTCTGTGCTGAGTTTTGCCCACAGTTCGTCCGGCATGCTGACAGCAGCAGCGGATGTGACCAGCCCAGTTCCATTTTAGGCTTGCAGCCTTGTGGCCAACGTTTATTTTAATTTTTTTTTAAAGTGTAGAAACGTGTCTAATCTTTCATTTACATGTAATGTTTTGTGTTTAATACTTTAGATTTCTATATGTGACGTCACGAAGCTTATGCCCCCCACCCCTTGTCACGCAATGTCACATTTCGTTGACCCCCTCCCTCTCCCTAAACGTGTGACGTACCTAATTTATAGTTGGCCCTTTATACCATAGCGTCTTTTTGGTGGTTTATGTATTGCTAAGCCCACAATTCTAGGCGTTATCCACTTTGGGAAGCCGAGCAATATCTATAAATGCAGTTGAAGGCTAGAAGGCTAATCCATTTCTATATAATGATAAGTTTGTTTAATTATTATCATAAAAAGTGCTTAACTATCTATTCTAAAGCGCTGATCTCAGGCACTAAGACCTACTATTTTATAAATATTATTTTTTGCGAAAGGTTAGTTCCGTTTATTGACGAAAACTATATTCAACATTAGGAGCGGAGTTGTTATCGTTACACACATTACCACATAACACTACCAGTAATTTTATACTAAAGATCACCTGGTAGTCGAAATTCGACCATAATTAATATATTTTTTACCTATTAATTACCAGGTTAAGTTGAACTGTCATTGTTAGACTTTTCGTTCCATGACAACTCATAATAAATACTGGACGCGTGTAGATGTAGCCGTTTTCGTGTATTTTTTAATTGGTAACATACAGGGTGTTAGTGGAACGCTCCCGAAAATGGTGCTCCCGAAGGGTGTTACTGAAACGTTCCCGAAATTGTTTTTTTCTAACCCATCATCAAAGGTACCTACCATAAGTACTATCGTCTGTTTTCGTTTTCGATTTTACCCTGTCTTAAAAATAATAATTCTTCTATATATAATTTTTAAGTATTCCACATTTCATGCGTACAAAGAATACATAAGAAGCTTGACTTGTCTAAACACACATCTGGGAACTGGAGATTTACGCTTACTTTTATACTTATTATGACAGTAAATATATTCTAAGCTAACACAGTGCTAACACACTGCTATATTAATTACTAAACAATTTAGCTGGCAGAATTTCTCCATAAACTATGTTCTTAACTAAAACAGCCAACTATGTACTTATTACAATAACATTTTCATATTGCAAATTGGCATCAAAATGAGGGAAGAGACTCGCTCCTGCTATGCAATTATCTGCGTGTAAAGTAATCCTAAAAGTGTTTAATTTACGGTTTAATTTTGAATGATCAGGTGGTATTTTAAGATTGTATGGAGATATTTAATTGGACTGATCCGACGGGAGCCAGATGTCGGAGCTTTGTCAATAAAAGCGATTGTGAATCACAAGAGCCGATTCAAACAGTACATACAATGTTTAATAGGTAGCTATTGTTTCCAGCATTGAATTGAGTCGTCACATTGAAGTGAATTAGTTCCTCCAAAAGACCTTTGTTAGGTTTTGTGGAGCATGTGTGGGATTTGAATGGCCCTTAAAAAGTTAAAGTATAGCGTAAATATTGTTGAATAACGTGACTGAATTATGCGATGTAATATTCCGGTCGTGTATTTTATTGGTACCTTTAATATGAGTTTGGAAGTTTATCGGTTTATCTTAAGATATGGAATATAAAGGAATTAAAATTGCAATATTAGAAACACAATCACGGAATAACAAAAGTGTTAGTAACCTAAAATAATTATTTTAAACAAAAATATTTTAGTATTGTAAACATTTAATGAGGTCTAAATTATATTATTTATTTTAATTTCATTGATATGTCTTATTTTATATACCTACACATTAATAATTTTTTTTTGTGAAAATTTGTGTAAGTACAAGTTATTTATACAAGATAAATAATACTATTAAAACCAAAAATATGTAGAAGATTGAGTAATAGAAGTGTTACAGTTCAAACCCCGCATATAAACATTTAGATAAACCTTACAATCTATTTAAACCTGTTTGGTGTCAATAAATGCGTTAACTTTTTAATTAGTGGTAAAGCTGATAATGTTAAGTGTATGTCACTGGTACATTTACCTTTTTTAATACTTTAAACTAGTAAAAATTGATTATTTAAAAACAATTGTTTTGTTGATCCTAAATATTTGGTTCGAATTTACAGCTATGACATAGCAATATGGCGCAAAGTCGTTCCTTATTTGAATATAGTATCGCATAGTAAGATGGTTCTAGCCGTGTTTTGTAGCCTTTATAGCGTAATATTATTTCACTAGATTATTCTAGGAATATAGTGATAACAAATTATTATCATATTTGTGGTTATAGTTCTATTCTAAGACGGATATGACCAGCTTTAATGTCTCCGGATTCTTGTCCTTATGACTTCATGAGAGCTCCTCATGGTGAGATCTTGACGGTCCCTGCTGAGGTAATAAGTGATGGACTAACATTGATATATCTGCCATTTCAAGCTGAGCTATATATTTGTCTTTTGATATAATTCTTTACAGCTAGGTAGGTTTATTATTACTTCTGTATTTATATATATATATATATATATAGGTTGTTAGAGATCGCTTTAGCGATAAGACCGCCCATTGTACCTAGAATTTAAATTAAGTTTAAGATCTATTGTAAGTTTATATGGTGTACAATAAAGAATATTCTATTCTATTCTAGGTACCTATTTTAAAGTCCAATAGCCTTGCAATCTTGCTTGGAACTGATAAGTATTTGCATTGCACTTTTCACACCTGACCTTTTGTAAAGGCGGGCAAGCATGCTTCACTTTTTATATTTAGACATTTTGTTCCACTAGGAGTTAGAAATGACTTCGATTAAATTACGTCTTCGACTTGGCGGTTATCGGAATCAATTACGGTTGACTGTTTTCCCTGCGTATTAATATTATTTTATCCACTTATATTTGAAGTACCTTCCCGTGTTTGGAAACGTGACTTATGAGAATTTCATAATAACTAAAAGCATTATGTACTATTATATATTATACACAGAGAGAGAGAGAGAGAGAGCAATTCAAAGTGAACATACGACCAGGCTAAGTGATCATGCCCGACAGTCCGCTGGCTAACGGTTGATGTTGGGAAGTTGTTTATATGCATACCTACTAACTAAGAACTTTCATTGCGCGATACAGGATCAGTAGTTACTATGTAAATCGACTTGTTGTGGCTAGATGGCGCTGTAGAATGTATTTCTTATATGTGGATGTCACACAATAAATACAATAAAATTTGATTTTTTGTTTCCAGTTCACATTTAGCAGTAACATCAAAATAAATACTTTTAACGCTTCTGATATTCATAGATAAACTTTGCCTTTTAAAGTACGTAATTTGGTTAAATATTTTGGGCGCTTTTAATACGTTGGGCGCTTTTGGTATGGCGAAAAAGCACTGAACTCGCGTGACCGTCACACGCAGATACATCTCGCTAATCAAACTAATATTATAAATGTGACAGTTTGGATGGATGGATGGATGTTTGTTACTCTTTCACGCCAAAACTACTGAACCGATTGCGATGAAACTCACTTCTGACATACAGTCCTGCGACTGACAGTTTCTTTTAAGCTCACTGCCTATTGATGATCAGCAGGTGCCCAAATAAAAAAAATAGGCAGTCATGGGACTGCCGACAGAAGTGAAAATAAATACTTGTAGTAAATATTGTAAAAAGTCGAAATTAAAATTGCGCCATCTGTGAAACTTGCCTTAACTAAAATATGGATAATTAGTATATATAAAACTACAGTAGTATCGCGCAGAATCCACAGATGGCGTAAAAATATTTTTTTTAATAAGTATACAAAACTCGGACACATTTTCGATCAGAGTCACGTGTCCTGACGCGAGTTTAACATTTTTTACACATTCCAAAAAGTGCACAACGCCGCTAAAGAAGTTTTCACTTCAAAAATATATTGACTACACGTAAACCAAAACTGTCGCCTGTCACTCGGGCTTTGAGTTGTCTTAGGTTGGGTCAGACAGCGGACGGGGCGGGAGGGTGACTTGAGCAGGTGTAATGTATTAGTTAATATACATAAAGATAAAACACAGAGACGCCATGTGTAAGTGTGATAGTAATATGCACAGAGAACCGAATTGCGTAAGCTTTTCAAAGAATATCCTGTGCGTTAACTACCTACTGGAAATTCTGCGCCAATACGTCGTGGGAGCAACGAAAAGCAAGAAAATGAGTACCTACTATTATTACTAATCTTAAAACTAAATTAAATACTGAACGACGAAAAAGTATAAACAGATTAAAAGAAAATTAAAGAAGGTCAAGAAATCTGTTGAAAAACCCCAAAAACGAGACTTGAAGAAATGAGTGAAGATGTAACTAAAAAGAAAGAATTAGTAAAGAAAGCTCTTTTTGGTAAAGTTATGAAAACTCAACTAGAAAAAACTACGAAAATATTAAAAGTCATAAAGAAATAACGAAATTTAAACAAGCTTTATCTAGAAGTGTAGCAGAGAAATATAAATTATGGAGATTCAAAAACAAAGCAGTAACCTATAAAAAAACTCGAAACAACCTTTCAAAACCAAAAACAAAAAATCGCAAAATGCGGTTGCAAAGATTGGTCGAGGAATTTTTAGAAGATGACGCTAATAGCCGCCTTGCAGCCTGAAAGAAAGATTTTACATCTCAACGACAAATAAAAAATCAAAAGCGATATTTGCTTGATAGCTTGAAAAATCTGCACAAGAAGTTTTTGAAAACTGATCAATTTGTAATCCGCTAAATAGGGTATGTAATCGGCCACGACCATTTTGGGTCGTACCACCTACTGTATTAAACCGTCATACTTGTGACTACACAATCCACGAAAACATGGACCTCACAAAATTGCGGCTTTAAAAAACGCAAATATTCTTATGTCAGTCGGAAATCATCAAAGTATGCTGTAATCGATATGCTGAAGGATGTTTGGAAAGAACGTGTGAGGACTGTTGCGTCAAAACTGACATATATGAGGAATTTGATAAAGAATATTAAAAATAAGCAGTATGAATTGAAAAGGCCGCCTTGAAGACTGATGTATTTTATATTTTCAGTATTCAATAGTTTTAGAGATAATCCTAATAGTTACAATGTGATTTCATTCATAAGATATGCCTTTATTAGATTCTAACATATTTGTACTTGGAAATACCCAAGGTTCAATGTGATTTCATTCTTAAGAAATATGCCTTTATTAGATTCTAAGCTATTGGTACTTTGCAAATACTCAAAGTTACTGTAAATTTTATTATTTCTTACGAATATGTGTTTTTATTCAGTACTCTGCCACCCTCGTCAGTCCTTTGGCGATGAAATTTGAAAAAATGCAAATAACTCACAAAATAATTACAAAAACGGCCTGGCATAGGATAGTATATATTAATAAGATAAAATATGCATACAAACCAATATATGTATAAATATATATAATATATCTGTGGTTAAAATGATGTTTGCAAAATAGGCAAAAAGTTGTCCAACTTTTGTATATATATCCCACTAATATTATAAATGTGAAAGTTTGGATGGATGGATGGATGGATGTTTGTTACTCTTCACGCCAAATCTACTGAACCGATTGCGATGAAACTTGGTATATAGATAGCTGGAGACCTGGATTAACATATAGGCTTTTTATTTTTTTCCCGATATTCCCACGGGATCGAGACTTGCGCGGGTGAAACCGCGGGGCGCTGCTAGTTACTCATAAACGTAATTTCAAGAACAATAAAAATATATGAAGGATAGTTTATATTATAATAAATTTAAAGACATTTTATTTAAGTGGTACCCATTCAAATAAATCTGACGATACGACACTTCGTTACCAAATAGTCTCCATCTTATCGCGATACAATCAGCGTTAGTTCATTTTAAAGTCATTTATGTACAATTTAAGTATGTATTAAATGTATAAAGTTACACGATACAGTCGATAGTCGGAACGTCTTGAAATAAATTAAGTCAAGATTACTGACACTCGAAAGCGTAATTATCATGTAAACAGTTAAATCAGTAAAAGTCTACCGTATTCAATATTATTGGGCGTGTTCTCATCGTCATGATAAAATTTAAATTAGGTAGGTGCTAACATTCCATTACGTTTCTTCGGTTCTTAATAATATATTTTCTATTTTTTTAAGTGGCTACACTACTTACGTCTAATACATGTATTTTAAGTGAACTAGGTACTCACAGCAACTTACATTGTATATTTTCTGTACTGTACTGTAAACTAGAGTGGTGGGAACCTCTTGTTAGAGGAATATCATTTCAATTCTGTATTTCTGTTTCTTATTTTAGGTCTTAAGTGAAAGTTAGCTTTAAAGCAAGATTCGTGATTAGAATTTTTTGTACAAATCTATAACTTTTTAATTTGAAACATGACTTGTATGATTTGACTATTAAGTATGCATGTGCTAACTACTACTAGTACTAGTCAGCCTATCTGAACGCATAATGGACCATCTATGAGTCTAAATGCGGAAACAGAGCCCTACACCAATACGAAAAAAATAAAAATGCATGTGCTAAAACCATACTTCGATTACCTACTTACATAAAAAGCTTTTTTTTTATTTACACAAGTATTAAAATTTAAAATCTCAAACTAATAACTTATGAAATATGGGTATCTTTTCGGTTTTAAAACATCAGGCATAAATAATATAACTGTTTTTTTAATAAAAACTTTTTAACAAAAAATTAAACCAACGCGACGAAAGAAGAAAGAATCTGAAAAGTGAAAAATAAACTCGTCACCCTGACTAAACTTCTACGGTAATGTAAATAGATAAACAACTTTGAGTCGGCGCCAAAACTACAAACAATGGAATTCAAAGGGTGAACAATCATTCGTCCCCTATGTTTCCACCCTTAGGGTTGAATTTCTTTTTGAAATTTAAATGGGACCAATTCCGAAGTATGCCCATCCAGAAAAAAAAAGAATTATCGAAATCGGACCACCCTGTAGAAAGTTATGCGGGTCGACTTGAGAATGTACCTATATATGCATGTACTTACTATTGTTGTATAGTTGATCTATAAGGCATGCTGTACTAAGGTATATTGTATCTATATTGTAAGGTATATTGTTGTTGTTTTAAGTTAAAGGGACAGGTGTATAAAACAATCATCAGACCTGCCGTCCTGTATGGTTCTGAAAGTTGGCCTACACAGAGAACGGATGAGAGACGCCTGCACGTAGCCGAAATGCGAATGTTGAGATGGATGTGTGGTGTCACTAGTATGGACAAGGTGAGAAATGAATATATTAGAGGAAGCCTGAAAGTAGCACCAGTGGATGAAAAGTTGAGGAGCAATAGGTTATCGTGGTATGGACATGTGATGCGGAGGGATGAGCAAAATGTAGTGAAAAGAGTTTTATGTTTGGATGTTGACGGGTACAAGAGAAGAGGACGACCAAAGAAAAGATGGATGGACTGTGTGAAAGAAGATATGGCTAGAAATGGAGTAAGCAGTGAAATTACGAACGATAGAGTAGAATGGAAGAATAAAACATATTGCACCGACCCCAAATAAAATTAGGACAAGGGTAGGCAGATGATGATTGTTGTTGTTTTGTATAATTGTATTTATGTATGTATGTATTTGGATTTATTGCAGTTAGATTTATGTATGTTTATTGATAAGTATCTATTGGTATTTATAGTATGTAAAATAGGTTAATATAGAACATCTGTGTATAATTGTTTTCATATTTATTACAAATCACAAATCATTATGATTTTTAAATATAACACCAACTGCCATTGTTTCTCCGAATCATTTTGATCCATCCTAAGGTTGCCTGGAAGAGATTGTATCTAGCAATAAGGCCGCCCTTTGTACATTATCTGTTTAATTAAATTATGTAAATGTATCTTCCACTGTAATGCTAATGTACAAATAAAGTGTTATCTATCTATCTTTCTAACCTCCTCCTTTAAAAAAATACGGTTAAAAATAAGAGTTGCCTGACAATACATTCATAGCAATATCAACTGAGAGCAAATTGGCGACTTTACAATAAAAAATGTCGTATAACACTCACTCGTCCGTTTTAGTACATGCGCAATAAGACTTTTAAGACAATATAATAATAATAACATAATATTGTAGAACATACAGGTTACTTTATATAACTATTCTTTAACAAAGGTTGATCTTTCGGGGTTCAAAAGATTCCCATTATAATTTAACGAGGTTATGCTACCAAGTTACGTAGTACGACTAGCAAATACTACAATGCAAATTGTGACAGGGGATTATTTTATTCTATGGTGCATTTTGCAAATAGTATTTAATTAATTTTTCTAAACATTTTTTTAACTTTAATGTCGCAAATATGTGCCAATGTTTGATCTGGTGTACAATAAATAATCCATATTAATGTCTTGTAGATGCCCTCTCTCCTCTCTACGTATTTGTTTATACTGCTCCCACCCCAACAACGTAATTGTAATGTCATGTATAATGGAAATTTTAAATAAAATTTTGCTGCATCATTTAAATGTTTAATTCAAAAATGTCTGTACATTACCAAGTTTTGATCTCGTGGCAATAGTAGTGTAAAGAATTTAACGACATACAAACATAAATAGGCCGCGGCGACGACAAACTGACCACTTGGATAAGTTTCTCACGATTAGGCGTTATCTGCATATAAAATGCTCCCCAGTAGCGCAGACATCACGAAGTTATCATAAAACACTCGATTCTTAACATTTATACGGTATAAGTTTCTTTACATCCAAAGATTAAAAGCACCTACGCCCGACCTATGACATTTAAAGCTATTGATTTTATCCAAGTCAAATAGGTATAACCGGTGGATTTTACTTGAGTTTTGTTTAATTTGATTCGAATGCCTGCCTAACTCTGTTATGGTAATGAAGATATACTCTGGGAAGAAGCCTCTAAAGAAATTAAATGTTTAATTAATGTTTATGTGTTGCTACTGTGCAAGTGGTATTTAATTAATGGTGGATGATCTACTCAAAGTATCAGGTGTTTAAACCAGCTAAATCACATTCGTGTAAATCTATAAAACCATGTAAGCTACTGCTGGTTTGGAAGAGCGTTTAAGGGTTTTTGGTAAAACTGTTATTATTATCGATTCTCAATTATATTGAGGGTGCTTTTGTTCGAGTATTGTAGTCATTCATTCATAGTTAATTCTAGAGGTCATAGCCCGATTCAATAATAAAGCCCGACTATACTCTGTCAATTCGTTTATTTTCTTTTTCTTAGTTGCTTGAGAAAGTAACTATTCTCACTTTAGGTGAGAATAGATCACGATTTTGAAACACTCATAAGCAATTATGTTATCATCATCAACCATAGGACGCCAACTAAACAAGGCTTTTACAAAGACTCACCATTTAACTATTTACTGCATCTACAGTAAGGCAGGCAACTCAAGCTTGGGGAGATAAACGACATAAGAAACTACGACAGGTTTTGCTTCTTTATGGAGATCCTATCCTATATATGGTGATACTAGTAATTTCATGAATATTGACTACAAAGTTTCACAATCTTTTGGAAACATTTAGAGCATAATTTAATTATAAATAGGAGTGTAGCCCGAACCGTTGTACCTTTACTTGTGATTAGAAAGTAATACAAAGACTAGCTTTAACTTAAAGTGCGACAATTATAAAAAAACCGTAAATTATAGGCTCTGTTTTCGCATTAAGCGTTTTAGGTGGTCCATTATGCGTTCAGATTATGCCAGCCTAGCTCCTTCCAGAAGCAGAAGCCTCCTGGAACGTTCACAGGTTTCTAGAAGCGACCTCGCACCCGCGACGATACTTGCCCTTTGTGTGGCCACCCCCTCGCACTCCAGAATAACGTTGGCGGCCGTTTCCTCCGCATTGAGACATCCTCTGCATAGAGGTGTATAGATTGTAAACGGTTTTAATAATTATCTTTCTATTACATTGACGTTGGTTATTATAGTTTTTTTATAGGATGTGGTAAAGGACATTTAAATAAGTGAAATATCAGGAACTTAAATGCGTAAACATGACATCGTTACCCCTTATTATTCGACTAGTTATATATATAACTATAATAATGTTAATTCTAATTACAACTTACAGCCATATAAACTTGGCATTTCTATACTTTACGTTACTTTATCAGCCATATTGGTACGCAAATTAGCAATTACCAGGTTTATGACAACATTACCAATAACACTGTCATTACGCTTTAGGTGTTGGAGGTTTAATATTCCCTCTCCTATTAGGTTTATTGGGTTCCAACTTTAATGTAGACGAGTAATATTAAACTAATGAGGTTACATAATCTATACAGGGTGTATTTGAAAAAGGAACACTTTTTTAAATCTCTGAAAGGGCATGACTCTAGCATGCAGTTACAAAAATATTTTTTAAAAAAAACTATCCCTTTACAAGTTATGACCGTTTGAATTTCCAGGTATCCTCTGTTGTTCATAAAAGTAGGTGGAATGTGTAAAGTTAAAGATTTTAAATCGTACTAATGTTGTTATTTTGGCATTTTTCATTCCGTTACTACGGAAATTTTTAAAGTTACTTTTTATGGATTTCCTCATTAACTGATTGAACTGTTCCAAAATAAAAAAAAAAAATGTGTTATTTAAAATTTTTAACCCGTGGTGTTTTGAGAAATGGAGATAAAATAAACGGATATTCAAACTGTCATAACTTGTAAACGGATAGTTTTTTTCCCTACCAGTGATTTAAATAAGTGTTTTTCAAATACATTCTGTATAGGCAAGGCAAAAATAATAATTATACTGTGTTTTTTTAACGGCACATCAGTTTCTTAATATAGCTATATACGTGAAGACTCTTAATTGGCTTTCAGGTGACTATTGAAATTTGTATCTACAGCTGTAAGTCTACCATATTCTAAATCAGCAGTTCAGTATCTTTTTTTGGTTCCGTACTTCGAAAGGAAAAATGCGTAAAAAATGTTTCCACACGTATACAGGTGTTACAGAAAGGTGTGGCCATATTTTAGGGTCGTATAGTAGACTCTGTGAATAACGTAAAGCGCTGGAAATTCGTGATTTTTAATACAGAAATTTTATTTGGAAACTGAAAAAAAAAAGAAAATTGACCGATAAACCTAATAATTTGTATGAGAAAGGGCTGACATTAATGAAACTATAAGTATTTAATACCAAGGATGTTGATGGAATTATGAGATTTTTCTGAAAATGTCTGCAAAAAAATACCATTGATATTGACATTTATAATGTGTTGTTTAGAAATGTGCAATCTATATTAGGAAAAGCGTAGTCTAAAAAAAGTTTTAGCTTGTTTGGTTTAACGCGCTAATCTCAGAAACTATTGGTTTGAATTGAAAAAATATTTTAGCGTTGGATAGCCACTTTATCGAGAAAGGCTATAGGCTACAATATAACATCACGCTAAGACCAATAGGACCGGAGTAGTCACCTTAAACGCAGGTGAAACTGGGGGGACGGCTAATACGAAAATACAAAACCAATTTTTAAGTGAAGTTGAACGAAACTATAGACCATACAAAAGTGTATGACATTGTGCAATTAAGAATAAAGTGTCTGAAGATGTAAACATATTCATGTCGTTGAACGTTAATGACTTTTATAAATAGTATTATTGACAACTAACACAGCGTGTGGTGCATCCTATCCCCACAATAGTACAGAAATATATGTGATCAGAATATCTAGCAGTTATCCGGTTTTAGCTATACTTTGTACTCGTAATGATGTATAGCACTCAACTTGTATGTACAGGTTTTTTGATAGAAGAGAGGCAAATGATACGAGAGAGATGATACATGAAGATATGGTGAATTACATAAATAGAAGAGTTAGAACAAAGTTTTTTTTTTATAATTTCAGAAACAAAAAATACACAAACATGCTACGCTTACTCATACAGAAGTCCTATAAACGTTTGTGTTAGAGGGGGCGTTTTTGATACGGAACTTGGGTATTCGTCATCATCTAGGCTGTGGGGCCTTACTTCTTATACATAGGCCTTCTCATATTGATATACTGATCAAGTGAAAAAACATACATTTTAGGGATAATTTTGAAATTTGCTACTAGAACGAAGCAGTCAGCATCTGCTAAGTAAGAAGAATATGATATACTAGCTGCCTCCAGCGGTTTCACCCGCGTAAGTCCCGGTGCCGTGAGAATATCGGGATAAAAAGTAGCCTATGTATTAATCCAGGTCTCCAGGTATCTACATACCAAGTTTCATCGCAATTAGTTCTGTAGTTTTTGCGTGAAAGAGTAAGAAACATCCATACACGTAAACTTTCACGTTTATAATATTGGTAGGATGTACTCAGAATATCTTGAGACATTTCACACCAGTCACTATACACTCAGTTACTATGGTAACCAGACTGCTGATAAACATACTTATATATATTTCTAAACACATACATACACCCAGACAGAACAAATGATCATGCTCATCACAAAATTATTTGTCCTCGGTGGGAATCGAACCCACGACCTCTGGCTCAGCAGTCAGGGTCACTAACCACTAGACCAACAAGCCAGTCATTGTAACTTTGGTTACTGTTTGTAAAGCAGTAGCAGCAAAAGGCAACACTAAAACTATTAAAACATTACGTAGGCCAGTTGTCTCGTCATCATAGACGTCTAAATAGAACTCAGGAGCGCGACGATTTCATTACGAATTTATGAACCCAGGGACGAGACGTGGTTTGCAAGCACAGTCTGTACAATGCTCCTTCCTTACTAGAATAGGGCCATTCTCACAAGATACCTCCTACTCCTTTTGTTACTGCGGTAATCCAAACATTGCACTTGCAGCTAAGGGACGGAGGAGGTCAACGTAAACTGGACGGTGACGTCCCTGCCTCTTTTCTGCAGTGAACGGCAAAAAGTCGAAACGTGTGGGACTGCAGACGAACCCGTTTCACCATACAAGGTACTCCTCGACAAGTCGCTTCCCAACGCACCGGCTCACATAATATTGTTAGCAGACGCCGATAGCTTTTTATGTCGAATGCATTATTCGATACTCATTTAAAATTCTAACATACACTTATAAAGAAAGCTCGCCATTTTCATGCGGTCCCCTGCTGACGGCGGTCGTTTCAAATTGAACTGACATTATTGTAGAAACAGATAAGCATAGTGAAGCGCATTTTTGAATTGTTTTATTTCTTTAATATATTACGCAAATTTGGGGCCGGCTGTTCGACCTGGTCGCGCCCACGCACAAAAATCGCGGGGGCGAATACACGGAGGCTCCGGCGCGTGCTCAAACGTGCGCGCGCTCCGACTGACACACACGCGCTTACTAAAAAAAATCGAAAAGTAAAAACAAAAACGAAATAAAAAATACGCGTTCCTTTCGAGAATAGTGCTTGTGCTAAGGGTTTCGAAACACGAATTTGATTAGTGCATTTAAAAATAAGATACTAAGTCGATCTTCGATTTAGTTTATGAATGAAGTGTGAGGAAGTGACGTCATGAATAGTGTTGTGCCTGCGCCAGTTCGAGTGGTGGGCGATTTGTTGACAATGAATGCTCATTAAAGGAAAAAGGTAAGTGTAATAAACTAATGACTGGCTCATTACTCTTAAGGAAATATTTGTATCTGTCTATTATGATTATGCTACTGCTTCTATTCATTAACTTTATATTGTGCTAGCACCTAAGCGGTTAGTTTATAAATCCGAGTAATGCAGAAGGGTGATGAATGTGATGATGATTAATGTTGTATGTATATTTGAACGTGTTTAATTTACAAATTATAATAATAACAGATAATAAATTATGTATTATAGTAGATGACGCATAGTATGTAAACAAAGTATGTGTATGTATGTATGACAATAATTTATCTACCTACTAAGTGATTAAGTTACAATTTCTTTTGAGAGAAATTGACACAATTTTATTTTTTATTAGAACATTAACATAAACACTTAAGAAGCTTCAGATCTGAAAATCTGAACTTTTAAATCTATTGACACAGTATCCTTTCGACGATTTTTAGCTTGTTCATAAAGCTTGGGAGTTTATTTTACTGGCGGTACCAAAACAAATGCTATTTTTATTGAGGTAAGGCTTTAAATGCTGTGTAATTCGTTGTCAAATTAATGTAGGCTGAACACTTGAGCTTTCAATCATTATTTCCATCTTGCAAGACAACTATGCATAAATCCCATAAATTTATGGCGTTTCCTGTTCAGCATGTTCGAATAGTTACCGGACAATGTTTGTAATTAGTTTCACTTGGAGTAAATTGAGTACATCCTACGTTCAAAATAAATTGTCAAGTAATATAACATCTTAAAATACTACGGTACTTTGTCGTTCGTTGTTATTTTAACGTTTTTAATTAATTTTATAATAGTGTTATCAACATTAAAATTTAAAGGTTTGACAGCAGTAAGGCGCGACGACGGCCTGTAAAAAGATATTGACGGGTCTGTTTGTCTAGGGATTAGTGATCATTACTGCTGAGCCAGAGGTCGTGGGTTCGATTTTGTGTAATGGACACAAGCATTTATTTGTGTCTAGGTGTAATTTATCTATAATTGCCTATTTATTGTATTATTAATATTATTATATAGGTATGTTTATGTATATATATTTTTATTAAACATGACAGTCAATTACCGTTTTGGGTACAATGAACTGTGTATACACTTGGTCTGTTAATTTGTATAATATCGATTGAAAATGTCAAGCAATTTAACCGATTTTAAAAGGGGGGTTCTGGTGTCAGATGATTGTAATTTTTTTTGTGAACAGAGATAAGTTTTAAAGTGTTTTAGAAAAATAGAAATAGGTATTGACAGTCTGTCTGTGTCATAATTTCAGCATGATTTTGAAAACAATTAAATTGCTTTAAGCCGGCCACCTCTAGACATTAACTATTGATTAAGCATTATTTTTATGGTTTAGCATTATTATTATGGTTTCTGTCAATCTGTCCACATATTATATAATGTCTTTTTAATCTTTCGTACATAAAATCTTGCTCTGTCACCCTATGCGCCGTTTACATTGTTTTTAAAAGACTACAAAATAACGGACACAAACTACAATGAGACTCAACTACAACAACTATTTATGAATAAATAAATATGAATGAATGCGTGGTGGTAGTATACGGGTGCTATTATTAAGGTACAGTGTCATCCGCGCATTCGAATACCTACTTATGTAAGTTGGTTTTAGGTATGCCCTAAATTTTCTAATGCAAAGGTTCATTGTCGAAACACCAAAAGCCGAACTAAACACTATGACAGCGCCTCTTTGGTTCGAGTCGCCGAAGCTTGGAATGAATTTCTTGAGTCTAATTTTCCATGCAATTATAATCCTGGAACGTTCAAGTTCAAGAGTAGAGTGAATAGGTAAGTTGGAAGACAAACACCTATTCAATTAAAAAAAGTTTTTAATGTGAAGTGTGAAAATATATTTAAGAGGTACATATAATAGATATGTACTCTTTATTGCACACCAAAAAGTATTATACAATCTAGAATTACAGATATAATATGAATGCTACCTCTTACAGGCAACCTTAGGGTGAACTAAAATAATTACAAATGCCTAACTATTTAAATGACCTGCAAGTGACTAAAAGCCGTCAGTATTTGTGCACATTCTGGGTGTTGGCATGTGACTTGCATATTTGTACAACTACACCCACATCAAACACGGTATCTCACCCACGACGCACGCTCTGTTATCCAAGTAGTTTGTTCTAGGGTCTCGATTTACGAATTTATATAATTAAAAATGCATTATGGTCCATTCCAAATTCAAAAAGTCGTCTGTATTAACTGTGTTTTACTGTTTTTAACCTCCAATACGAGTAACTGTTTATTTTTCTTTTGTTTAGCAAAATAGTATTTTGGCATTTTTATGCATGCTACATAAATGAATAATATACGTAAAATAATTATAAATATAACGTAGTAAACACAAAGTAATGTTTGTTACTCAAGTGATATCCGCAAGAGTTATCCTTAGTGCCTTAATATAAAAAACCGGCCATGTGCCCATGTGCAAGTCGGATTCGCACACAAAGGTAGTAAACCAATTAGTAATCTGTGACAAAGGGTTTCGTTCCATCATAATATAAGATTTAAAAAACCAAACAAGCGTAACGTGTCATGTAGCGCCAAATGAAACTAATGACTATAAATCCCTAATTTCGCATTTTTATGATTTATTACTGACTTTTGTATTGTGTTAAGTATAAACAGAAAGAGGTTATTATAAGTTTTTCGCGTAGGTCAACTTGCACGCTATATGTATATTCAACACCTGACACCAAATGGTACTTTATATTTATACGAATAAGGTTTCATTTAATTTCACGATTTTCATTGAATATTTTGCCGTGGTCCGGTTGTACTTGTGAATACATCTCCAATAACCGCTAACATAGGTTACATAGGTACTATTTACGTAAAATATCTATCATGTCATGCATTTGTGCATGTCCATATTAATCTCGTTAGTCATACCTACTTAATATAATTACCTCTACAATTAATGAGTACTTCACATTAAATACGATATGTAGATTCCCAAAGCTGTGTTGATTACGTGAAATCAGTCCCCATTAACAAACTGGATTAGTAAAATTATTTGGTCATTCGGTGATAAATTAGCTGTTGTTATTATGGAAACTATATCTGCAAGACACAAATAGCATTCAGTTGCTTAATTTTTTCCTAAAATTTGTTTTAAATCAGAGTATGTTATGGGAGTATGTCATGCTAGACGTAAGTTGCTTGTGGCCTTAGTGTCGGGTCGGTTGAGTCCGTACAATAGATATGGTTATGTATGACTCTGTGAACGTCATGCTTCATGCTCGTGAACGAATGCCGTCAATAGCGGCTGGTCATAAGTACTAATTTCTAGGACTCTGATGACATGTTACATTGAAATTACATTTAACTTACACTTATAAGCAATTAAACTATTCAAAATAGTGTCCTTCGAGTTTCTTAGCATTTTTTCTCGTCGTGTCGCATTGAAGAGACAAATTCGCGAGTGACTGACATCTGACAATAAAAAAATATCTGTAACTGATTATTAATATAATTGAAAATACTATTTGATTGTCATATCTTATGCATATTTTTAATAGACTAGTACAATGTTTTCCTAAAATAATTTGAAATGATTATTATTCAATAGCTTATGAATGCATCTTCATTTGCATACACTCAGGTCTATCAATAAGCGGGTACTTAATGCACTTACCTCAGCACTGCACCGTGACCTGATATAGGTGACGCTTATCATTAACGTCTCGTGTACTCTCATCGTTAAACGACAAAATTTCAGACTGTTTTATGAGCTACTTTTTAATTTGTAGCCACGCATTTCAAGCTTCTCCATAAAATTGAATAAGTGTATCATCGATCCGTAATTCGCTTTAAATTTTTGCGAGGAAACAAAAGCGAAGGAGGATGCTGTCTATGGAGACCTTCCACCATATCTCATAAAAACCATCTGATATTGGTGCCGATTCTATTGTACACTCGACTAAACTAAAACCTGACTTAATTTCTTCATATGAAATCAACCTTGTGTTCTTCGTAATTCGTCTATGGTTCGTCATGCTCACTAAAATGTCATTGCTTGCGGCGTCGTCATGGGGCGGGTCATTTCTTTCCCTCTGATATGGCGAAGGAGATGATGGCTGGTCCATGCGTCATACTCGTGAACGGGTGCTGCTTGGGGTGACTGGTCGGCCTAGTCAGCGATGCTTTAGCCTATACTATTATTTTGGTTCGATCAACTGCAACTCTAGCCTCTTAATCCAGTCACGAATTATTTTTAACAGTAGATTTTGCAACTGAATGAAGGTAGATGTGCACCTTGAATGATTTCTATGTTTAATAGGTTCAAACCTTCAACGGTATCACTGAGTGATTTTTATTTTTTTGTACGTTAGCTTTTGAAGCATTTCAATAAAATGAAATTCAGGTGGCATCAGCTTGCATCCTGTTTACCTTTCGTGTAACACTAACACTATTGTACCTGAAGATCTGACTTTTAAAAAGAGTGGCCATGAGTTTCTTTGCCAGTATTCTTCTCATAAGACCCTACGCATTTTGGAAACTGGAAGTTATAGATCGACACAAACGGGCAGTAGATTTTGGTGTTTTTCACCTAATTTACCTTGACAATCCAGTATATGCTGTGGCGTCTGTTTGTGCCGATCTATGATTTTAACTCTAGCTTCAATTTAACGTTCATAAATGTCACTTAGTGTCTTAATTGAATAAATGATTTTGAATTTGAATTAATAAGGTCTATTTGTTACTAGCATCTATTTCTCAGCGCCGCTAAATTTCAGTAAAACCTATCAATGTATACTCAACTTTATTTCCACGCAGCGAGAGTCTTCATTTATTCAAACGCTGTATAATTGCCGTATAAAAACTTGTTCAAAACGAACAAGGATGACGTGTTTATAATCTACACCTACGAAGACGCTTACTAAAACACAGAGCAAAAGAGATGGCATTCAATGGATAGCGGCTCTCGCTACGTGGTATTAAAGTTTATTTAAGCGCATCAGACTTTAGTCGACAAATAAATTGCTTATTTCGATAGCGACATATGTTACCTACTTGTTTCAATTTGAAATAAGACCTTGTTTCTAAGTATACAAGGTTTACTTCTTATATGAAGAAAATTTAGTGAATTTTAATTTAGCGAGTGAAGTAACAGAATTGGGGCCATTGTCGAATAAAAACGTTGTCGTACGTCTGTTTTTGGTAATTAGCGGCTAGACCACCCTGCAGACGCGGTTACTGAGTAAATCATCATCAAAAGGTCCACGTTATATGATTCTCACTGATCGATGAACTAAAGTGAGTAAATTACGTAGGAGTGTTTCAAGGACAGGCAATCAATATTTTACATGACTTAGTTAAGTTACTCACGGCGTCGGCCTGACGGGTGCCTCAATTGCTCACAGAGGCAACAAGCAGATACGGCTGTCAATATCAAGGCAGTATTGCGTCCTCTTAAAGAGAAATTAGTAAGAGTTTTGCGTGCCAGAGACCAAGAGACGACAGTCAAAACAATAGATTTTTCCTGATTTCCTAAAGAGTTATTAACGGTTTTTAGATTCGCAAGGAATAACTCTCATGGACTATTTGCAAAAAGGAAGAAGTATCATGGGACAGTACCACAGTGAATTATTGGATCGATTTAATGAGATACTTAAGGAGATACGGCCTCATTTCGCCAAGGAAAAGGTGTTGTTTCACCACAACAACGCACCAGCACATTCATCTGGAAGAATTGAATTATAGAGAAGATTATCACTAAACCAGAAGCGCATTTTGGGGAGTTTGACAAACCGTATTTTTTGGAGGGGTTGAGGAAGTTGCCGAAACGTTGGGAAAAGTGTATCAACTTAAAAGAAAATTACGTTTAAAAATAAAAAAATACCTCCTATCTTTTATCCTTTCCGTGACTGGAAAGTAGGATCTCCGAAGCTTCACGAGGATGTTAAGATAGAGTTGGCTATTGTATATATAAAAGTGACCACTTATTTGAGACAGATCTCGGTTGCTATCTCAGTAGAATTGTCTACCACGCTGTACGAGTATAAACACTTTTCAATTACGGTAATAGTGAAAGTTAATCTCTTTAAGCCTATTACTGATTATAAACCTATATTGTTTTATTAAATTATGTAAAACTTATTCGTATTACAAGCTACAAACGCAAGCTCACAATTTCGAAATGTCAAGCGGTTTGGTCTATTATTTTCACCCACGCTTTGTCGCCCATTCTAGCAGACCCGTGTGCTTCTAAACCAGTTACGTACAAACGGTTTTAGCATAAAACATTGTATTTTTCCTTATTATAACAGATTTGTGTAAGATATTGAAAATTTTGTCTAAATAATGGGCAAAAAACTCAGCGGGAACTCGATGTAAGCTGGTTGAGGCTTATTGAACCTGCGAAATTAAAAACGTTGTTACTAACTATGATTCTGTGGTGATATAATAAAACAGACAAGTTTTTGAAGTGAAACTTCTTAGAATCGTTGTAATTTGAAATTCGCACTAAAAAGAGACAAACAAGACAAACATTCATAAATAGGATTTAGCCTGCGAGAGAATACAAGTATCAGTGTTCCCTATAATTTTTGTCTTTGCGCCTGCGTACTACGAAGCCTTCAGAAAATACGTCAATGTCAACGTGGTGTCATTTTTGTGAATTTGCGTATTAAAATTCGTTGGTTTTTTAATATATGTTAATTATTTAATCTGTGTTAATTTGACCCATAACTTTTATATAAATTATCTAAAATTTAATTTTTTTAGCATTAGTAAATTATTTGTGTTGATTTTACCGTTTATTTCTCATTCTCTCGTAGGCTACTTTTCTGAAGTTTCACTTCTGCCGTGTGTGAATTGCACTCACACACTTTTTTTTATTGAAAGCGCTATCTTTGAAACATTTTTTTTTTGCATTTAATAGTCCAAGTCTTAAGGAGATTATTTGGCTACTTAACATCAAGCTACGACCCTTAAAAGCAGACCAGTGAACATAAACGCGGATGAAACTGCGCTGAACGGTTACTTTAACTGTATAGGTTAAAAAATCTTTGAGTCACTAAAAATTAAACTGTATATCGAAACGGTTATTGATCGTTTTTGAGTTTTTTGCCGACCAAGACCTTGGAAATCTTTTAGATTTGTAACTCTAGTTGCGGTGACTCCGGAACCCAATGGGGACTGTTTTGCTATTTGGTAATAGTAGTGTTTAGTAGATCAGAGGGACGAGGTACGTCGTACTAATATTATAAAGGCCAAAGTTTGTGAGGATGTATGGATGTTTGTAACTCTTTCACGCAAAAACGGCTGAACGGATCTGGATGAAATTTGGCACAGAAATAGATCATAGTCTGGAATAGTTTTGTAAGTGAGAGAGCTATGCTTCGGCACATATGGGCCGGCTCGATCGGAGTGATACCACGACCTCACAGAAAACTGGCAGTAATGCAATGATTACATTGCTTTTCGCCGAGTGAGTGAGGTTACCGGAGACCCTAAGCCTTCCCTTCCCCCCTCTTACCCCTTCCCCTACTCTTCAAGGCCAACAAAGCATTTGTGACTTTTGAGTTGCAGGTGCCCATAGGCGGCGGTAGTCGTTTACCATCAGGTGACCCGTCTGCTAGTTTGCCCAAATCTCAAAAAAAAAATAGCACAGGATTTTTATCCTGGAAAAATGTACTGTTCCTGTGGAATAGATTTTACCAAAATTTCCACGCGAACGAAGTTGAGGACAACATCTAGTTAAAAATAATTTAAATAGGTTCTCGCGGCACAGTTGTGGTAAAAATTAACATATTGGTAACAGCTTGTAAACAGGCCTGGATAATTACCTATTTCCCACGTCAGTAGAGTTAAAATAGTTAAAGTGGTGGTCTTGCTGGAGTGTCACAGAATTGCGATGATTTAATAGAGCTTTATAAGCTTTCTCCGTGCCCACATAATACAGAACTGTGTAATGTAATAATACAGAACTGTGTAATGTAATAATACAGAACTGTGTAATGTAATAATACAGAACTGTGTAATGTAATAATACAGAACTGTGTAATGTAATAATAAGTTTGTCTCCTGCACCAACTGATCTATGTTGCAAATCTGTTGTTTATATAGCTGATCCGGCTAGTTAAAACTTGGTGTATTGTTTGTCAATCTGTCATGTAATGAAATCTAGAATGTTCATGATTCAAATTGGTTTTGGTTACTTAAAATCTTGACGTTCTTGCGTCATTCTCACGTTATAATTTGAAGACTTATGTGGTGTGGGGGTAGAGCATTTGACCTGCAACGTAGCCGCGGTTTTAATTTCCGTTCAATGCAAATTTTCGTATTCAAGAATGTCTTTTTGCATTTGTGGGGGTGTTCTTCATATAACAAAAAAAAACTAAGGGTAAGTTTATACCAACGTATTCTGGGGCTCATAGTTTGGGTCTAGGTAGCGCTGTCCCAGAATATTATATTACCTTATGTTATTCACCACTGGATCTGATCCGCAAACCTCTCTCCGGTCGTGGAGAAACCAACCCAGTTTCTCTTTTACAATACTCTGTAAAGAACCAGCGAAAACTCGGTGGTGTTGAGAACAGCATCCTTTTACTACATCTTAACGGGTTAAAGAAAGCGCCATACTCTTGTTTTAATCGCCATTGTTTCTTGGGCTCCGCAGTACAAGCTAATTTCCCTAGTGCAGGGTTATTAATTACCTTTCTTGACATGCAGTTATAGCCACAAAACCAACTATCTGTAAATGACATAAATTGTTATTAACTGTGTTACACGAGTAAAAAATAATATTTTAATAACTTGACACATCTCACACACGGCCGTCTAATCCCAAACTAGGCAGAGCCTGTACTATGCAACCAGACTATGATAAATACACTTATATATTTATAAATACATACATATTATAGATAAATTACACCCAGACAGAAAAAATTATGGTGCTCATCACACAATTATTTGTCCTGGGTGGCAATTTAACCCACGATCTCTGGCTAAGCAGTCAGGATCACTTATAACCACTAGACCAACAGGCCAGTCTAAGTCAAACAGGGATGACCGTGCCACTAGTAAAATAGATTTTTTTAACTTTCCGAGATCCTTTTATAATACGTAAGTCCCGATGCCTAAAAGTAGCCTATCTACATACCAAGTTTCATCGCAATCGGTTCAGTAGTTTTTGCATGAAAGAGCAACAAACATCCATACATCCGTACACCCTCACAAACTTCCACGTTTATAATATTAAAACAACTAATATTAGCCGATCAAGTTCTTGCACTACTCCGTTCATAGATGCAAACACATTATAGTGGGCTTGTATCAACTGGTACGTATTTAAGTATATGTACGTTGACAAACTCCGACGAAGTTAACTGAACTTAGCACAACTTGGACTTTGATATAGTGTGGAGATTGTTCGCCCGAGAACAAACTTACAAACATGGAGTAAAGTGTGACTCGATGGTTAACGATAACCCGCAAACAAAGTAATATAGGAAGTACCTAAATATCCTATACAAACATTTGGGAATAGCTGATGACTAAATCGGTATTTTGGGATAGGTATAATAACAATAACAGGTATGGTAAATTAAGATATATTGGTGATATATGTAATTAGGTGATATCAAGAAAAAACTTTGTTTACTAAACTCAGGAAGGGTGTGTAAGTGTGTAATTTATGCTAGTCAACTCATGCACTAGCGCTGTTTCTCGTATGTGCTTGTATAGATATCCATGTCCTATTCTTGCTAAAGAATATAGAAGAAAAAGACATCACTAAATTACTTACATCACCAATATACCTTCCTTTACCCTATAAGTAATTCTGCTATCTAGACTCAAGTCAAGCCTAGATAGATTGGGTTTTCGAACACTGATAAGCACTATCTCCTTTCTTCATTCTTTCTTAGATATTGTTTTTTTTTATAGATTATATGAACACCCAGACCGATGTTAAGTCATGCGTATAAATATTTGTACTGCGCAGGAAACGGACTGGCGACCGTCCGACCGGATAGGTCGTCTAAATATCGCCTCCTGCACTAATGGTCAACATGTATTGTATTTTTTTGGGATGTTTACATCCCACCACACACAAGATCAAGATCAGATAATATTTAGTGAGAAGTAAAATATCTCTGTCAATTTACTACTTTTAAAAATCGATAGTCACTTTTTTCATGTGACGTCAAGGCACACTACAGAGAATCTTTGTCGAATATGGTATTTTTGATATATCTACTCCTAAAACGGTCTTCAGTACTGGGCAATGTTTCTAACGAATGCATTACATTTACGTGCCATAACAGAGACAATTCATATTTGTCTTGTACTTGTGAATCTGAAAATACTTTTTCCTTGTACCAGTTTTAAGCCACAATTTGAATAACGTAACATTTGAATGTGTGTGTGTGTTTAAAGCGATCACACTTGTGAAGGATGCACTAATAGTTATGTTAATTGAATTTGTCCATGACGCCGACTATGCTGAGTACTACACTAGGTAGGTAGGTAGGTAAGTTACCAAAGTTATATTTGCATGCCAAATTTCTTGGCGAAATGTGTATCGCGCCTATATTTTATGTAACACCTTGTACCACATTTTACGCAAATAAATTATTATTTTTATATTTTATTATTAAAATTAATTTTGATATTTCTTTCTGTACCTACCCTTTATGATACCTAACTTTGCCCATCGATCAGACTCCTCGTTACTTTTTAAGCCTATGTGGGCTGGCACACCCATTTCAGTTTCAGATCGACACCTCTGCTAGTTAAACTACGTATTAGATATAAGCTGCTTTTTCAATTCTAGATTGGCCTTATCGTATCGCAACTTGAGCTCAGTGAGGAAGCAATCCACTTACCGCTTAAGTAAGTACGTGTGTTTGCCATCCTTGTCGCTAAAAACGTATTAAGCAGAGGTTATTTATTCATTTTCAAAAACAAGGTAATTAAATTTCAAAATTTCAACAAACTCCACGCGTTTCGCTGAATCTCTACACAAGCATAATAACGTAATTTCCGATAACTTTAGCGCGGGAACAACTATATTTCACCACCGTATATCCCGTAATGTAGTTTCATAATAGTGTAACATTATACCTAATAACAATAACTATCGACAATATTACCCGCAAAGCTTTTAAACATAAGCATTACTCAGAGTCTGTGGTCTCATAATTTTTTTTTTTCTTTTAAAAAGACTACTAGTAACGTAACACATTGCTAGTATTCTTGTTAGCCCCTCCGGCTAAGCTAAATGCTTGTGTTAGGAGTAGGTTCACGACGGTAGTGCACTGGGTGGGGTTCGAACGCAACCACTTGATGGCAAGTCCGACGGGTTAGCCATTATGCTACCGCCGCTTAGTATATAATATATGTAAAGATGCACACGCCCACATCGCGATCAAATTTATCAAATATATTTTTTTAATAACCTTTATTCGTTATAAGTTTTTCTACCACGTAGGTTACGCGCATTTCCACGATTCATTTTGCGATTTGTTTTTGTTTGCAATATAGAACTAACATAGTTGTAAGATCATTGTTACTAACACATATTATGGATTAATATCTGAAATAAAATATTATTTCTCTTTATTAAACTCAAAACTTATAAATTACATTTTTAAATAGGTATAAAACAAAATACCTATATATTTAAAAATATAAAAATAGTAGACCATCGACATCGGGTACAGGGACCAAGACACAGGTGGTTAGGGCTCCAAAGACAGGAACCACGTCACTTTACGGGCCGTGTCGAGGAGAACTGCCTTCTGCATCAGTCCCTTGATCCAGCCGTCTAACGCGAGCCTTTTAAGGTGTTGATCGAGGCTCTTGGCTATTAATCCATGAGCAGATATGACAATCGGAACAATTATCGCCGAATCGGCATTCCACATATCGACAATCTCGTGAGACAAATCCAAATATTTTATTTCTTTTTCTTTTTCAACTTTCACGAGGTTCTCGTCATGAGGGACATCGATATCGATAAAATCATTGCGCGGCGCTCTAGTCGGTCTATCAGCACTATACCTATCAGGTTTATTGGCAACAATAGTTCTGTCAGTGATATGATAATAGATCGATCCCAATACAATGTAGCACGATAATTTTCGAGAACTGGGTCGGGCACATACCTGTAATATGGCACCTCTGACACGATTGTATTTTAGGGCAAGTTCTTGATCTACAATCCTGGCCACTTGATTGTATCTGTGTAAATATTCACCGTTGGCAAGACGAGAACAACCAGAAATAATTTGCCTGATGGATTCACCGAGACGGGGGCATGCCCGACAGATGTCCACCGTTCCATCTTTCAGGATATATTTCCGATAGTTATTAATATTAGGTCCCTGGGTTAGTATTAAAAGTCTCTGGTCTCAAATGATACGGATTTCGAGACCATTTTTTTTTGTTGTAGGTATTGTTTGGAACCTTATGGTACCACATCAGGGAAGGCAATTAGAAGTGGTTATTCTGAGTCGACCCGTCTGAAACCATACAACGTTTCCGACAGAAAAGGTCAGGTGAAAGTATGGTGAATACTTTAAGAAAATCCCAATTACTCAAATACTTTTTAAACAAACTATTATTATGAATTTATTATTATTATACTAGACTATTACTAGTGAAGCCCTTTTATTTGATACCCATATTGATACTACTTCCTAGTACAAAAATACGTAATCCGCCATTTTGTAGCGGCGCGCGGCCATCTTGGATTTACAATTATGTTTAATATATTAATTTGTATTCATCAGAACCAAAGATGTGTACCAAATATCAGATCCATCTGTCAACTTTCAACTACTAAATTTGACCCAAACAAAAAACTAACACATCAAGCTAAATAAAACCGTTTAAAAATGGAAGTCACGCTTAAGGCACAGATAAGATAATAGTTACTTTGTAATAAACCACCATGCAGTTTCTAACAGATTCAAAGGTAAGATTAGTTCTTTAGGAATATGATTTATTTTTTACTTACCATAGAAAAGAATAATCAATAATAGAGAATAGGTACAGGAAAAGTCGGTAGGAATAATAAACACCTCAAGTTTCTATCTATAATAGGTTATAGGTATATACCTATATTTAAGGTCTTTTTATATAAAACATGTTAATTACACACTTAAATCAGGTTTTCACGATTATTCTTTTCTGTCACGTAATTTTTTGGAAAAAATATTTTGATAGTTTGCATTAGATTTTTCCAGTGCCTACCAAGATAAAAGATCTGTAAGTGTAGTAAAACATCTATGCTCCATTATCATTATATACAGAGGCGAGTTTATCTCAACGCTGCATCCAATCAACGCGCTCCCTAGAGCCGCAAAAATATTATAATAGCGAACCTATTGAACGTAGTGTTGACACTACGCGCGTTTAATCCCGGATTTTTTTGGTGTTTTTAAATATGTAGTGTATTTATCTGGATTAATCTGGATAAACAAAGTTGTTGTATTACTTATAAAAGTAGCTGGAGATTAAAGAGGCGATATTAATTGGTAATTTTCTAATTTAGGTAGGTATTTTTGTTTGCTTGTCATATTACACAACTACTGAAAGAATTTGAGCAAGACTCATTGTGGTAAAGATAGTAGTAGTTTGACTTATAAACTGATGTAAGTTTTATTACCATCGCGTCGGTTCCATAAATTATATCGATATACAATAATGTAACATCTTACTTTAAATGATGACGTTTAACCTACACTAGCAACTCGCCCCGGCTTCGCATGGGTAGCACATACATCTTCAATAATCATCATCATATTTTAACCTATTTACACATAACCCTAACAAATTATATACCTAAACCTTCCTCATGAATCGCTCTATCTATTGGTGAAAACCGTATAAAAAGCAGACGCAGCGGGGACTTTGTTTTATAATATGTAGTGATTAAGCAAAGATACCCTGATATATGGACAAAGCCAACTACTCATTAAAAGAGTCATTATAAAAATATTCCAAAATTTGTAGATGTCATAAACGAGAGTTTCTATATATTCCCTGAATTCCCTTTTCAATACACCATTCATATTTTCTTACAAAATATTTACTTTACTCGAACCGGAAATTGGAAGTTGCCATAGGCAGGCTAAAGTCTTGTGTGTAATAAGGAATAAGGTATTCATTTGCTATGTCGAGTTTGAAATAAACGGAACTTGAACGAGATTTCAATTAATTACCGTTAGCGGTAACACACAGTCGAATTTAGCGACCACTCTTTGACCGGTCGACAACCTGGAGATAAATGTCCTGCAACTCTACGTGTTTCAACTTTGTCGACCAATTTAAAAGTATCTAGAGAACTAGTTAATTAGTTTTATTCCACATTGATATAATTTAAGAATATTGAAACTTGTGTACTGTAACTAACGTATGTTTAACAATTTTTTTATGACATCTAATTTGATACACACGGCTCTAAGCGGTAACTGCTTACGGGTACTTACAATGATTCGCAATACCAGTAATGTCTTTTGTGCTTTTCCAATCATTTCCCTCACTACAGTTGGAGGCCTGGCAATTGTAGGTACACTGCAGCATAAAAGCGTTACCTGGCAGCGTTAACCGACACTATGGTGGTAGTAGTAGATTAGTAATAGTACTTAAATAAATCTCTGTTCTATTCTCTCCCTCTTCTCCCTTTATACCACATTTTATTTCTGCATCATCCTTAGGTTGACTGGCAGAGAAACCTTTCTCATTAAGTCCGCCTTCAATATGTGTATGATGTTTTAATAAATTATATTTATTTATTTCTACTTAAATTAGCAAGAGATGTATTTATTTTAGTGTTCCAGGAATGCATTTTTTTTATGGTATAGGGGCAAACGAGCAGACGGGTCACCTGATGGTAAATGACTACCGCCGCCCATGGGCACCTGTAACTTAAGAGTCACAAGTGGTTTGCCGCCTTTTAAGGTGGGAGTAGGAGAAGAGCGGGAAGAGGGAAAGAGTGGGAAGAGGGTAAGGACAGGAATAGGGGAGAGGGAAGGGTTAGGGCCTCCGGTAACCTCATTCACGCGGCGAAATGCAATGAAATCATTGCTTCACTGCCGGTTTTCTGTGAGGCCGTGGTACCGAGCGGAGTCGAGCCGGCCCATATGTGCCGAAGCTTGGCTCTCCCACGTTATGATTTGAGTTATTTTATTGTATGTTTTTAGCATATTTAATTTCGTTGTCGCTCTTCTACCCTGCTATTCAGCAATGAACCGCAAAATGCATCTGTGTATATATACGCAAGTATAAGCTTCCTTTGGGAGAAGTATGTGCTGACGAACCAGTGTTAGTCTCTTCACGCTAATGCTCGTATGTGGGTTAATCAGACATAACAGAGCAGGACTACGTACCATTAGTACAGTAAATAGTATCTGAAGTTTATCTAGGCCATCATATCTGTAGTCTATCCATTATATCTACATGTAGCAAGTCGTTTTAATTGTTTTAGAAATGCGTGTGAAAGCTACAATTTGTCTTGAAGACTAGTAAATTCACTTCGAAATTGTAGCTTGCTATCGATAAAGGTTTTATATTTTAGTTTATTAACAATCCAGTTTAAATATTTTGAAATCCAATGCAGGAAAAGTTCATGATTATTAACTTCACCCAGTAGAACCTTAATAGATCTTTTAATTACACAGCTGTTTACATACACGGTTACGCCTGACTGTTCATGTTTAACAGCAATGCATGCTTTATTATATTGTTTTACTAGCTGCTACCCATGACCTCGTACTCTTAAAATACTAGAAGAAATGAAATTTTAATGACCTTTCTAAATTGACAGCTAAGTTGGGTGTTCTGTGAATTGCTTCACTATTAGATATGGGAACATCTAACTGATAGATACTGAAACAGTAAAAAGTAAACGCATTGACAAAAAAAAAGCAAAGAAGGTTTGTGCAGTACGTCTAACGCTATATAGCGGTTCTTAGGTTAGCTGACTTCGCCTATGATATATGTAAAGTACATGTCTGCCAAATACCTCTCTTTTGGTTTTAAAAAATCAAAAGAAACACTACAATTTTGGCCACTTTAAGCCGTCCCTGTGAAAAAAATCTTACAACCCTGTTTATTAATTTTACATTGTAAACCAGAATAACTCAACCTTATGTCTGAGGTAGCAAAAACCAAGAACTTTCACATGAAGTTGCAAGAGCCCTTAGACCTCTTTAACCCAGCCCAGTCGTAAAATTCATTTTTGGCCGACATGTCCTACCTATAAACTACCTCCCTGCCAAAATTCATAATCATAGGTAGTTGTATAGATTTCGTGATTAGTCAGTAGATGAGTGAGTAAGTTTAGTATCCTTTCGCTTTATGTTAAATACATACAGACCTTCAAGATACACGTTTGTCTTATTGCAAAAGTCAGAATAGCATGACTTTTTACTGTTGTAGTAAATTAAAAAATTAAGCTCGTAAGATTTAATTGTCTGAAAGTGGTAGTATATTAAGTATTATTAGGTATATTGGTACTTAATGACGACAAAACGATGCAGAAAAGTTGTAAAATTGTAAGGCATTGACAAATATTAGCGCAAGAAGAACGTAAGTCTACGGTCGACCGCCACAACATATAAAAAAAAATCAAAATATTTTATCAGAATTTGGTTTTAGTGATGAAAAGCAAGTTGTTCTCAACAGACTGAAACGATGTTTTCCTGAAGAGATATAACTATATCTTTGTAACTCGCAAATCCGTCACTTGGAGTACTGCTGTTAGCTTTAGGCAATGGCACCTAGATATAAACAAGAGCCTTTTGATTCAATACAAAAGCGATTCTAGAGGATTGTAGACAATTCCAAACACACAAGCGGTAGTGAATCTCTAAACCATCTAAGAGATTTTGCTTAATATGTGTGTTCTATCTCCTGAACAATAATTTATATAACTATTGATCGGTGCTCGCCAGTGGCAGTGGGTCTACCCTCACAATTTAAAGGCAAAGAGTTTACACTTTGGAGGTTTTAGCTATCGTTTTCCAAAGAGTATGTATGTCAATAAAGTCAAGTACATGTCATACACAGGTAGAGTATGGAGTTCTTTTCAAAAAAGTTATATAGTGTTTTGAAAGTCCCGTGACATGCGTAATATCCTTAAGGTAGGTATTGCAAATGTTCATAGGCTACGATAAACCGGATAGATTTTTTATTTGTTTTGATTTTATTTGTATAAAAAAAAGAAATTCGGTTGTCTACTTCTAAACATATTAATTTTTATGTGTAACTTGGGGCTTCATCGTGGTATTTTTTATAAGATCCATCCTTGACCACGATGAGTGCAATACGATCGAAACGTCAGTTAAAGAAAAAAGTATCGTACTTTATGAATACTACCACCATTAAGTCTGGATTTACACATCTAATATGATTAAAGTCACGGAAGTTTAAAAGAAAATAATCATTAAATATCAATCAGAAAATAAACAAAGAATAATTCGATGCCCAGTGCTATTTGAATCTTACGTCACATTTATTCTGAAACTAAAATTCACCGTAATCAATATTCAGGTATCTAGCAATAACTCCACTTGTTTCCCGGGACGTCCCGGCATCGTTCATCCCTAGACGGAACGGCTAGTGGTCCATTGTTCGCTAGAACAGGGACGCGAACAAAAACAAAGGTTTATGTATGTGGATAATGTCCTATGACCGCGGAGACGCTTTGTTCATTATTGTAACTTTGTTCACCACTTTAATAGCATTTTATATAGCCTATTGATTATAGTGGCCGATACTTGCGAATTATTTCGCTGTACTTAAGTCAGTAAATACGATATTTTATAAGTAAATATCTATCATATTTAGGTATTAGGTATCGGTCTTTTAACCTTTTGTAGGCTTGTTCCTGTACCGACTGAAGCACTGCTTGTATTCGATTTTTAATCCCGACGCAAGAACGAGGGGTGATATAAGTTTAACATGACTGTGTATTTGTATGACTGTCTGTGGCATCATAGCTCCTAAATGGCTAGACCGATTGTGGTTCCGTTTTTTCTTGTTTGAAAAGTGACTTGATCAATCTATTAAGTCGTGCGAAGATCATCAGCTCTTGTATTTGTTGATGGGATTTTTGAGTCGGAAAAAAATTTAATTTTTAATATATGTTATGAAATTTAATTATGGAACTCAATTTACATAATTCTAGATGTCTAATTTATTTACAATTTTGTATCCATATTAAATGATCTATGTATTTAGATATTTATGTAATTAGAAAATAAATAAAAACCTATAAAATAATATTTAATAATTATCTTTTAAAAAAGTACCACCGACTTCAATGCGCCTCAAAATACCCAAATCGCTATAAGTGTACCTATGAAATTTGAAGAGTTTCCTCGATTTCTCCAGGATCCCATCATCAGATCTTAACCCGATGACCATATGATCACCTGGGAAGTATACCCTTTCATTTCCTTTTATTAAACAAAAGAAGAATTTTCCAAATCGGTCTAGGCGTCTTTGAGTAATCGGTAAACATAGATAGATAGATAGATAGAACATTCTTTATTGTAAACCATAGTTAGACAGAAATTAACACAGTTTGTTACATAGGAAAAAAAACATACAGTCGAATTGAGAACCTCCTCCTCTTTCTAAGTCGGTTAAAAATTATGTGCTTTATTACAACTAATGTACATAATTTTCGTTTTATTTTTACGTGAAATGTGCACTTTGTAAATGATGAATACTGAAAACTTTACTCTCCACAGCCTTCGGGAGCTAGCCCAGCCAAAGTTCAGCCTTTACTAGTCTATTTATGAAAATATGTCATCCCAAAGTATTATTACTCTTTATTATTATTGACTAGTGCTTCAAGTAGCTGCAGTTTTATTTGCAGACTCAAAATGGCAGCTCAACAATGGAGGCAATTTGCTTAGAACCGAGGAATGGCGTCCATATCCTGCACCGAGATTATGTAACGTATTCAAATAGTAAAGTCTGCGCGTCTGTTGGTGCGATTCAGTAGAATCTAACTTGGTAATGATGTTACATCTGTGTTAAATATTGGAGCTCGATGACAGTACCTTTTTTGATGTACTTGACGAGATAATTTTGTAAATATTACATTTGAAGTTCCTCTTAATTCTAATTGGTTTATTTTTAGCCAAATCTCGTAAAATCCAATTAAGGCTCGAGAGTACTTCAACTCATGAAATTATTACTACCGGGACCCCTATCTACCTAATGGGAAGGAGGGAGGGGTTTTGAGCCTACGGTAACCTCACTCACTCGGCAAAACACAACGTAATCATGGCTTCACACCGGTTTTCTGTATCACTCCGGTCGTGCCGGCCCATGCGTATCTATTTTGTGTGGATGTCCACAGATGTTAATCCGTCAAGGGCAAGATGTAGTGGTTATTTTGGAGACGACTGACAAAATCTACACGGTTTTGGTACAAACTAGGCTAATAGTAGTACTTCAAAACTAAGCTATTAGCAGTACTTCAAAAGACACTCATATTCACGAGGCAAACTTACACGTATACTTCTCATAGTTAATATTCTGCATTTGTTGCCAGAAGTCATTATTAAGCTATTGTTATCGTTGTGTATTCACCGTGTTTAAGCAATGAAGCTTTCGTAAGCCGTATGAGTGACTCGAAAGTGAAAGATATATTTATTAACAAAGCGGTAGTTCATTTACCTAAACTAATTACCTAACTAGGCATTAAATTTTAATGTTATATTACTACCGGGTTACCTCACCAATAAAACACTAAGTTTGATGTTGAGATGTCACATGTAGTAGACAATAAGTAGTAAGGTTATTGATGAAGAATCATTTAATGCAAGAAAATTAGAATTTTCAGATTAATGATTTAAAAAAAGAGCTTTTATTGTGAATTGTCGTAAGAACCAAACGTGTGTGCCAAATTTCAGCACGATAGCTTTAGTGGGAGTGGGTGAAATATAAATTGCAAAATAAAAACAAAGCGTTATCTACATATATACGGGACTTAACGCGATCACGAAAAGGTATATACGTACCTCTGAATTGAATGACGTTTCGACCAGGTTGCACTGGCCGTGGTCACATGCTGACTCTTCACGTGGTCAGGCAAATCGGAGGTATGTAATAAATTTCGTGATCACGTTAATTTCCGTACGTACGTACGTAGATAATATTATATCATGGAACGCGAAAGATTAAAAGTTAGTGAAAATAAAGCGTTTTATAAAGATACCTGTGTTCTGTAGGTATACAGCCAAGGTTTGAGCAAAAACAAAAGAAAAAGAAAGACACTAGTTTATAGTTAGAAATAATCATATAATACCCCCTACTCGAAAATCCTTTCAACGATTACAAAAGAGCTGATGATCTTCGAACGGCTGAAGAAATGTTCTTTAAGTACATCTAAGAACGCTCTGGATCAAGTCACCTTTCAAACAAAAAAACCGCACTCAAATCGGTTCATCCGTTTGGGAGCTACGATGTTACAGACAGACACAGATTTTCAGAGAGCTTTTGAGCAAAACTGATCATTAATATCAGCGGTTACTCAAAACATCTAATGACTATAGAGATCCAAAATCTTACTCAACAGTTATTTATATATGCTAATCTTATACGTAAAGTTAATTAGACACTTGTCAGTCTTGTCATACGTTGCAAGACCGTTCGGTGCGTGGGTGACAGAGTAAAGGCCAGAGGTGGGATAAATTAATCATGATTATAATTGTCTTAAAACACTTTAGGATTTTATAGGTGTTTGATAAAGTAACAAGTATGTGTAAGAACCACGTGTCTAGGTAAGTAAACTGAACTATCTTCGTTGTTAAGCGCAAGCGCATATCTTTTATCGTTTATTATTGGAATATGACATGAAATCTAAATTTACTGAAAATTGGTGTATAGCACACGAACTACATATGCTAGAAATACATTTACTTATAATACAGTAAGAAAAACCCACCTGCGTTTAAAGTCGTAGTTAACCCCAATCAGGAAAGTTTGTGATCTGTAAAATTTTCAAGTTAAACTATTTCACCACTGAGAACTTGAAAATTTATTATAATTATTATTCTTAACGATAATATATTGTACTACCTGCGCCTGGCGGTTTCTCCCGCGTACTTGAGTCCCGATGCTGTGTAATAGTTGTTCTAAAATATAAACAGTCGCTTAAATTACTACTATATGTAAGTAATAGCAGTTCGGAGATGACCAGCCCCGACCAACGGTTCACGAGCATGACGCACGCGATGCAGGATTAGTAGGTTGTAGATGTTTCTTTTTGCTGTATGTGGAAGTCGCCACATCACTCCCCTCCAAGACCGGAGGTCGATATCTTGATGAGTCGGCTGTCTATGCTCTACTACTAAGGAGCGTGCCAGGGCCAGTACTGAGTAGTTCCGGTGAGTCGGAACTGTATTCCGCTAGTTCCAGTGAGTGGGAACTGAATGCCGCTAGTCCCAGTGAGTCGGGGCTGAAGTCCGCTGGTCCCAGTGAGTCGGGGCTGCGTGCCATGAAAACGCCACAACTCCTTCCTTTTCAGTATATTCTAGCTTCAACTCTTCTTTCATTATTTATAACAACCTCAGCAATGTCGTCCTCGTCCGATGACGGCAGCGTATTTTGGTCCATGTTTTTATTTGCACTTCTAACAATCTGTTGTTTTTTTTCTATAATCTGATGTAGGCTACCCATTTTTTTCGAGCTTTTCTGAGCTCACGCGGAGTCATGTCCTTGACACATTTCCTTTGTCCTTTTCCTTTTTTCCTTAGATATTTCTGTCGTTCATTTTCTTTGTACTCTTCCCGCAAAACAGGGTCGTTTTTAATTTTTTCTGTCTTTTTGCCTGTTCAGACTTTCTTTTGTGAGTTCCTCTTTGGACTGTAATGTTCTCTTTCTAGGCGCCATATTCTACAACAAATACACGGATTTTATGCTTAAAACCATGGATCACACAGTATGAACGTCAGTCCCTAGATTTGGCGTCAGGCCCTAGTCACTTTTACGACGAGGGCCTGATGGTCTAGGGACTGATAAATCAAAGCAAAATCAAACGTAACCTATTATTTAAAATAAACATCAAAACCAGCAGGTGATCAAAATAACAAGGCAGACAAAGTTCAAATTTACAATAAGTAATGAGATCAATTATTAATTAACTATCTTTGAAACGACTTACCTAGGGTCTGAGAGTTTGACTGGCACAGCACGTGTTTTCGCAACAAAGTCGGCGACCGCACTAACAACAATATGGCTGACGCGGCTTTGGTCTTGTTTTTATCTAACTTCACATTGATACTTTCGCTTGAGTAAGTTATGAAAAACGTCTTATGCTTAGATGCCGCTTATTTTTGAATTTCGCAAAGAGCCTGATATTTTTTAACGCTTACACTTTTTGACTTGAAATAATCTGATAAAAAATATTGTTATTAAAAATTAAATTGCAATGACAAGGTTAATAATGTAATAGTAAACGTGTGTAAGTTGAGTTAAACCAAAGTATATAAGTAGAATTAGAATAACAGTGAAATGTTTACTAAATTTGGGAGATCTTACATGGCTAGGGACTGATATTTAGAGTAGGAATAAGCGATTTTCGGAAATAAAAAACATTGTGATATTAATCAAAGTGAGTGACCAAATAACATGAACTTTATAATATTGCCTAGTAGTTGCAAATATTGGATAAAATTGATATAAATATGTAAAAATTGCTGCTAACATCAAGTTAACCAAATTTTGTAGAACCACCCTAATTCATGACAGAGCGTTTTAGTACACAATTTTTGTGCATTTCTTTAATATTATTGCATGTTAAATAAAATACATCGTACGTATCGAAGTGAAAGCGAAGCGTAGGACGTCCATTGACGAGGTAGACAGACGACCTTGTAAAGATTGCAGGCCGCCGGTGGATGCAGGCCTCGTCCACCTGGTCTTCTTGGAAGTCATTAAGGGAGGTCTATGTAAAGCAGTGGACGTCCTATGGCTGAAACGATGATACAGTTAGAGGGTAATTAATGCAAAAATAATAAAATGGCATCCGTGTCGGTTAGTTTGTATTGCTATTGAGGTGTAGGCGGAGCGTCTGACATCAACTTCAAAACTGTAGCTACCTACTGCGAGCGAGTCATCACCTTATGGTCTAATGTTAGTGTTATAAAACTTCTCATTTAATTAGTGGGTATACGGTTACTTATTAAATATTGATATAACTTGAATCCAACGTAAATTTGAGTGACGCCTGAATGTATATCCAAAATCTGCCCAAATTAGTGCCATGTCCATTAGAGCGAATCCAGTTGCTATATTCTTGCCCGACGATTTTAAACTGACTAAAACTCACTGAGTTTTCAACATGAGGCCGGTAGACACGTGACGCTATTTTAACGAACGGTTGTTAATATTTTATATAAATAAAAACAACGTTTGGATGTATGTCCTCTATGCGTTTCGAAACCATTGATCAGTTTGTGATGAAACTTTGGTAGGGTGTTCTGGGGACGCCTGTGAGGCTTCCTGGCCCAAAAAAGTGTATAAAAAAAAGGAAAATGGCATTACAACGCATGGCGGGTGCAGCTAGTAACTAATAAACACAAGGGAAATCTCCCAAATTTTAATCGATATATTGTATTTTTTTTTATGGTATAAGGGGTAAATGGGCGGACGGGTCACTTGATGATAAGTGACTACCGCCGCCCATGGACACCTGCAACTCAAGCGTTATTAAGTTTTCAACCATTAAAATAATTACCTATATTTGCATTTATACATTTATACACATTTTCATAAGAATGGAGGATACACAAACACTGATAATTTTTGTAATCTCTTTTTTCGGATATTATACACAAAAATAATACTACATTAAACATTTCTTAATGTAAGTTTTGAAACTACTTCCGTTACACTTATTACTTATTACACAACCATGTACCAAAGGCGAGATTCCTATAACCAAGTGAAAATAATCGAACATATTTTGCCAGGGTACGATCCCATGGCTGGGATTAATGGAAAAATATTGTTCTAATAGTCGATGCCGTAAGCCCACTATTGTTCCCCACGGATCAACGGGCAGGCTTTTTCTGTTGGTAACTTGATAGTTTATTTCCTATTGGGATATTGAATAGGAGAATTTTATTTGTGTTGTGTAGGTTAGAGATTACATTAAAACACTGCACTTGATATAGGAATGTATCCATTTTGGTTACGAGTTAGCAATTTTCAATCAACTTTTTCATAATTTTCGTTCTCACTATTATACGAAGTTGTTTGTACCAATTGTATAAAGGTGTGAAAATTTCAAAGGAAAACTGAAATATGCTGTAAAATGTTTTCTCGGGACTTCCTTCCTAGGGTATACCCGAGTCCATTGCGATAGACTCACTTGTGACGGAACACCGTGTGGTTTTAGTCGGTTCGATTACGACATCCCACTTCACCAATAGCCATGATGAGGCGATGACCAGTGGGGGATTCCACACGAAAAAAAAATATTGAAATTCTTTCTCTTTGAAATCTTTTTTTCATATTTTATTTTACCGCAAAAGCACAGATAAGGGAAAAGTAATTTCCAAGCCAAGTAAGCATTTTAACTATGATAAAATGCGTAATAGGATAGACTTTGCTTAAAATAAATTAACAGTTCTCATGAAATTTAGTGTCTTTAAGTTGTTAATATCTGTCAATTTTCAAAATTCCCCGCGACCCAGGCATTATTTCTCTCGTTTTAAAAGACAACTCCCGCAGAGTCCCACAGTTGTCTTTTTAATAAATAAAGAAAAAACAGTTTAATAAAGAGATCTAGTATTGACTTGACGGTAAACTACTGATTAGCTCCCATATCAAGACTTTTTTTTTAAATAGTTGGACATTGCTTATGTTCAATGAAAACATATTTTTGCTATGACCACCATGGCTTGTTCGTCTCACGAGTTAAGGTTGTCCTTAAACCCATAGTGGGCGCGATTGTCGTTGCCACACGGCACGCAGCGCGAAGAGAGGTAGGCCGGCTTGTACTAATGAACCCGATCTTAAAAGTAATTTGTTGTTAGTCGGGAGATAATTACATGCTGCTAGTAAAAACGTAATAATGTTTGTAGTGTAACACGCTATAGGTAATAAAGTGTACATTTATTACGTGGTCGGTTTAGTTTTTTAGATTAATTGACCTCAGTTAGTGCTCTAGTACCATGTATACAGTTTTACTTCAGATATCTTCAGAGATATTTTTGAAAATACAATACTGAATTATGAAATAAGTCGGTAATACACTTACTGTTTTTTGAAGTGAAAATTTCTTTCAGCACGTTGGCCAATTTTTGGTAATGTTTTGATTAATTATTCCGTACTTCAAAGGTAAAAAAATTAACCCTTATAAAATCACTTCTCCGTCTGTCCGTCTGTCTGTCCGTGTGTCACCACCGATTTTCTCAGGAACGGATGGACCTAGCAAGTTGAAATTTGTACCAGATACTGAAGTCTATAGTGTCTATTAGGTGTATAAAAATCAAGGTCCTGAGTCAACGCAATAAAAAGATATGGGCAAATTCAGATTATCGCGAAAACTTGTAAGTACCAAAATTTACCTTAATTTTCAACTTTTTTTATTGTTCGGATTATTCCCTTAACTTGTGCTGTAAGACCTTGCTTTTAACCAAAATTGACAATTCTAGGTCAACTGAAAGTACCCTGTAGGTTTTGGGTTGAAACTTATAGGGTACTTCCCATTTACCTACATTCATGAAATTTGGTAAGAAGCTAGGTCTGACAGCACAAGTGAAGGGAAAAATCCGAAAGTCGTTAATTTCTAGTTATATCACATAAAGAAATGTTTTTGTCATTACAAACTTATTTTTTGCGGTTTGATTGTTCACTTTGTCGTACATAGCAACCGCAAAGTTAAGTTTGTCTTTCAAAAAGACAGGCAAAAGTCTTTGAGAACTGATTCTCGAGATGGACGTATACAAGTTTGTTTGCTTACGGAACCCTCGGTGGGCGAGTCAGACTCGCACTTGTCCCGTTTTTTTTTCATTGATTAAGATTTGGGGTGTCGTAGTTTTCTTTGTTTCAACAAAATGCCACTAGGCAGAGCTGGAGAAACAAGGATACTGGCACTAGCAAACTAAGATTCAACACTTATTGGACGGGCTTCCAAATCGATTACAAGTAGTAATTGATGCCAGGAGACCAAATATCGATTGTTAATGTGACAATTAAAATGCAGATTTTCTTTAAGATCAATATTTTAGTCTTTGTTGTTTTTAGGAAGAAAACTCTAAATCTGACTACTGTTCGATTATGTATGTAAAGGGTTCACTTTTAGCATTGTTTCAAAAACAGTTGAATTATAAAGGAGTTTTGAAGGAATCAACATGTAATAAGCCGCCGGTTAAATATGCCTTGAGTGTATATACATATACATTAGGTTTATTAGATATTATTATTTTATTAGGCCTTTCAAGTCCTTTTTCTATAAAAATATTATTATGTATTACAATATTTTTTTTAGTTTCGTTAATATTTTAATGAAAGTAAAAAGAACAAAACAGATAGTGTTTTCAATTTATTAAATCTTCTCAAAACCGTGCCATTATTATTTATTATATTATAACTAAAAAAGTATTAACGTTAGCAGATGAATTATAACAAATAAATAATTTATTTTCGTTTGTCAGAGACATTCGCACAAACAATGCGAATGTCCAAAAATGATGCGAATATTCGCGAATGCGAATGCGAATATGCGTTACATCACTAATACAGAAGTGTGTGTACATACATATATATATATAAGTTATGTTTTCACTTCTGACTTGCAGTCCTATGACTGATATTTTTAACATAGTAATAGGTATATATACAAACGAAGTTGAATACTAAGAAAACGCTTACTTCCTTATATCTTACGAATTTTTTGTTAGAGATGGTTCTCAAAGGTTCTTTGGAGAATCAGCTCCTGAAGTTTCTATATGTGATAGCAGTTTTAGTACTACAATCACATTTTACCTCATTGAAGTAACTCAATTTATTGCACACTGTACACGGAATAGGCCTGCGTCACTCAAACTTACCAAAGACAATATTACAATGCAGTAATATAAATAGAAAACTTGAGTAGAATATTTTCAAATTGAATGCATTTGTCATTTGTTTGAAAACAAACAAATGACAAATGCATTCAATTTATTTTGAACTAGCAGCGCCCCGCGGTTTCACCCTCGTAAGTCCCGATCCCGTGGGAATATCGGGATAAAAAGGAGCTATATGTTAAGCCAGATCTCCTGCTACCTACATACCAAGTTTCATAGCAATCGGTTTAGTAGTTATTGCGTGAAAGAGTAACAAACATCCATGCCTCCACACATCCATACATCCTCACAAACTTTCACGTTTATAATATTAGTACGATGGTTCTAAATTCAAAATTTAATTTAAAAAGTTTATAAAGGCTTTGTTAATAATTAGTTAGATCTAGCTATTTAACAACATAATCCCTGGTTCTAGCCAGTCAAACATACCTACATTACACGATAAAAATGCAAGTGAAATAATAATCATGACTGTTAGAATAAATAAAATGTTACAGCGAATAGTTTTAGATTGATAAACGGAATCACGACGCATAGCTCCGGTTGTGCCGCCCAGTGCACAGTCTAAATACCGCTTTGCTCCTAGTTTACACAAACACATTGTATGGGATTATATACGTATGTAGCTCCGCTATGTAAGCGAGACAATTTTCGATTCAACTCGACTCGAATGTAATAGAATCGGTTTTGAATCATGGAGAGGATTTCGGTCACTACAGTTACCAGAGTTTCTGATTAATGAATTACTTAAGGCTGTTTCTAGAATAATATAATAAATGTTACTATTCAGTTCTTACCACCCATATCGTTAGAGTGCCATTAACGAAGTTTCTAACTAAGTTTTAAAAAGTTTTATTCCGGGGGTTCAGGGCATTTGAAAATAAAAAAATAAATTCAACTCTAAGGTGTAGTGAAAGTTACATGAGCCATGATTTATGCGTAATAAAGGGAGTTGTAATACGAAAAATATATAATATGTTTACAAAATATACATTTATTTACTTACCATCGCCGTTATTATTAAGGGGTTTTATAATTTAATAGTGTGATTCTTAATTATATTAGCATCAATCAATCAATCAATTAGCCTATTCTGGTCCACTACTGGACATAAGCCTCTCCCAATGTGCGCCACAGCACCCGGTCTTCCGCCTTCCGCATCCAGTCCCTCCCAGCTGCCTTCCTCTGATCGTTGGTCCATCTGGCTGGGGGGCGTCCCACCTTCCGATTCGCTGTCTCCACTCTAAGACCCGTTTGCTCCATCGGCCATCGGTCCTTCGGCATACGTGGCCAGCCCATTGCCATTTAAGTGTGCTTATTCTGCGAGCTATGTCGGTAACTTTAGTTCTTTGGCGGATGACCTCACTTTGAATTTTATCTTGCAAAGAGACTCCAAGCATAGCTCGCTCTATAACCCGCTGCGCATGCATGTTATCATATGACATGCATATTATGTAGGTACTACGGTCTGGTGTAAAGTCAGGTATAGGAACTCCGGAGTATATTAAGTGGTCACTGTAAGAACAGTGAAACAAGGGCTTAATCCCAATATAACGATCGATCATTTCCAAATTCCAATTTAGTAATCGATTAAAAATATTTTCTTGAGCAATGCACCAGCGAGTATAATCAATTTAAGTAACTAACTGATGAGAAACAAACATTGTCTGTTTGTTTTCTAAAGAGTCAATCGATCAATGTAACTAGTAAGTACAAGAAAATATTTTGATAGATCGGTTAGTGTATACTGACTTGAAGAATTACCTCTATTAGTTTTAGTGACACTACAAAATGACATACTACCATTCCTTAAGAATGTAGGTTACCACAGTTTTTGGTAGAATCGCAACTACAGGACGCAACTTGGCAAGCACGCTTCTTCCTAAAGAAAATCGCGGCAAATATCATAGTGGGACGTGTTGTGTAGGTATATTAAGTATTCTATCATATCAAGAGTTACAAGTGGGTTGCCGGCTGTTAAGGTGGGAATAGGGGAAGGGCGGAAGAGGGGGAGAGGGGGAAGGGAAGCGTTAGTACCTCCGGTAACCTCACTCACTCGGCGGAAAGCAATGCAAGCAGTGGTTTTCTGTGAGGCCCATACGTGCCGAAGCATGGCGCTCCCGCGATAAACGGGTCTTTACAAATATTCAATTATAGAACACAAAGAGCACCTAGGCACGGATTACTAGCCGTTGCTTCCTAGGCTCACGGAACCCTGCCATAGTTCAAAAGTATAACTTATTAACTTTTGAGCGCAGCTTCCCTCATTTCATTCTAAGGATATCCCTCATGCATTATGTATATTTCCACGATACAATGTAAACAAATGTCACTTTCTGCCAATTGATGAAGATATATACGAAAAACATATAGGTAGCCTCCTCGGTTTACGCATTTGAATGCGTAAATGGAGGAGACTCCTTTCTTGAAGTCGGTAAACAAAGAATGTAATAAAACACTGAGACTAAAAATACTACTCACTCTTATGTCAGTAGAAATTTAAATATCGAAGGAACGTATTAGCGGTTCGCGTGTCACGAGTCACTAGTACCACAGATAATATAATAGTATACTAATACTAGTACCTTTCTTAAAATACCTTTCCTTGGAGATTTTTTTTTTAAGTGTTAACAAGTTTCCAAAAAAACTAATTTCGGCAAACCACTATTGAGGCAATTACATGAATTCAAATTCACCTTCAATAATTCTTCGAAGTGTAGAATGAATTTCTAGTTACAATTCTTAAAAAGACAGCTGGATGACTTATCGAAGTGTTACTAACGAACCGAAACTAGGCCCCATGTATTCAATAAATTCCATTCCCATTGATTCTGTATTTTAATCAGCCGTAATACACATGTGTTTTCACCATGCGTTTCATCAGAGGGTGACGTCACAACGCCTACTTAAGGCTGCATCTGCGGCGGAAACTCGCTCCCAGATATATTAACATATTATAATATGTAGATACTTGTTTAAGAATGTTGTGATATGTAGGTGGGTGAGTGTACCTGTCAGTGTGATTTGGGGCTTAGATAGCGGTGAATGATGATTTCTATTTTCAAATAAAAATCATCATTCACCGCTAATATTTTTTGTAGTAAATTCATAAACGTTTTAGACAATGATATTATTCGAAACATGACAAGAATTTGTAATATTTCATTTAGGGTACTAGAAAACCGCCAAGCGCCTCGGCACTATGCATAACGGAAGCATTAACACCACATTTCAATGCAATAATGTTCTGCCAAAAAAAAATCACAGAACCGTGGACATAGTCTGGGCGCAAATCTCCGTTCGCCGACAGGCCCAAATCCTAATCCTGGACTATAACGGATGGGAACGGTATCATCAGAACTGTGAACAAGGAAACTCTTAAATAATTCAAATCTTTTTTTTTTTACATTATAGGGAGCAAGCGAGCAGACGGGTCACCTGGTAGTAAGTGACTACCGTCGCCCATGTACATCTGCAAGTCAAGAGTCACAAGTGCGTTGCCGGCCTTTGAGATGGGAGTACGCTCTTTTCTTGAATGTTTGAAGGTCGTATCATCTGCATTGGTTCGCATGGGAGCCTTCCCTTCTTAAGGTATACCCTGGCCCTTGCAATAGACCAGCTTGTGACGGAAGACCGTGTGGTTTTAGTCGGTTTGATTCCGACATACCACTTAAGGTGACCCGTGGTCCACATGATAAAAAAGGCAAAAATTCGTTTATCTACTTGATAGCCATTGTCAGTTGTTTATTTACTGATTTATTGACGGGCCTGTTAGTCTAGTGGTTAGTGATCCTGACTGCTGAGCCAGAGGTCGTGAGTTTGATGATTCCCACCCAAGACAAATAGTTGTGTGATGAACACGGTCATTTGTTCTGTGTCTGTCTAATTCATCCGTTATATGTATTTGGTAATATATAGCTATGTTAATTAGCAGTCTGGTTACCATATTACAGGCTCTGTCTAGTTTGGGATCAGACGGCCGTGTGAGGTGTCTCAAGTTATTATTACTACTAAATTGCTGTTGATATAAGCCATCCATTATCAATTTATAAACATATACTTATCAGTAAAACCTGCCCTGAAACATAACATACACATTACTTATTGTCCTATTAGTAATGGCTTATTCAGACGCATAGAGATAATGCGGACACGTACAAATAACTTCCTGGTGGTAACATAGCGCTTACCGAGTACAAAGCATTCTTGGAAGGCCTACATGAGATAACTTCTAAAACATTCTTTACGGAGTTACGAGAGCTGAAAGGACATTTTATATGTAATTAAGTTTGTTTCAAAAGTCAAACTAACAACACCATTGTTGTGGTAGGTATACTAATAGTTGCTTTCAATTCAGTTTTTTTTTTTTTTAATAAACGTGCCAACTGGCAAACAAACTCACGGCCAGATGAGCTTAAGTCAGTGACCAAAATCCTTGACAAAAGATCTTTCACGTTTAGAACTTTGATGGTGTAACTGTGGTTTTAGCATAATTATTCTTCAATATCAGATTTTTTACAGAGAAATAGAAAGTATTATATTAAATACGTATTTTAAAGTACCTACACGCAAAGATTGTTTCTGGTTGGCGGAAATATTTGTGATATCATTATGTTTTGTCTGACCATACGAACAAAATGATATTTAGCATGCCTTTCCAAAGCTCTCTGTACGAGCTCGTACATGATTTGATGACTCCACACTTTACAATAATATATAATATATAATTTACACATTTTATAACCAGTGTGCAATATCGATCGCTGGCCTTACTAACCACACGTCGCGTAGTAGTATAAAATCGCTGAAAGGCAAACTTGTGATAATTGTCTTAGTGATAATAAATCGGGTAAGGGTTCATCCCAACTTATTTTCTCGCTCCATATTTTTTGGAATATAAGTTTAGTAGTTATAGTTACAGGGGAAAACGTTTAGTAATAGTTTTCTTCGAGTTTTCTAAATTCCATGTAAATGTAAATGTGTCCGAGTTCGGGTTCCATCCGAGACCAAGAGTTTTCTTTGTATCTTCATGCTTAAAGTCGTACGCGGATTGAGCGATTTGATCTTGATTTAAGTGCTGTAATAATTCTTGAGTGTTACTCGACCATTTACGTAGGTTCATGCCTCCTCCTTTAAGTAGCGCGATAAGTTCGGTTTGTAATTGTTTTGCGACTTCTAATATATTGTGTCCACTGGTCAAATCGTCAGCAAAAAAATCATTTTTTAATATTTTGGCTGCCGCGGGATTTTTGTGTTCTTCTTCTATCGCTTGCTGCTTTAGAGTCCGTAAAGCTAACCACGGTGCACATTTTGTACCGTATGTTACAGTACATAAGGCGTATTCTTGCAGTTCTTCAGTCGAGGAGTTACGCCAAATTATTCTCATAAGGTTATGCTGGGTTTCATCGAGCCATATACATCTAAACATTTTCTCGATATCTGCTGTGAATGCATATTTATATGTTCGCCATTTTAATATAATCGTAAGCATATCTTTCTGTAAATTTGGGCCTTTTTTCATCAAACTGTTAAGGCTATTTCCAGTGGTAGTTTTTTGTGACGCGTTGAAAACTACCCTTAGTTTAGTAGTAGTAGAGCTCTCTCGTAAGACTCCATGGTGGGGGAGATAACAAGTTGGTGACCAGTTTTTGTTGAACGACATGGGTTTTTCTACAGGTTTCATATGTTGTAGTTCACAGTATTCTTTTATAAAATCTTTGTACATGCGTGACAATTTTTCATTTCTTTCTAAACGTCTTTCCAGCTGTAAAAATTGTGACGTAGCTATTGGTCGAGATTTTCCAAGTTTTGCTTCGAAGTTGTCTATCATGGGCATCTTTGAAGCAAAACTTGGAAAATCTCGACCAATAGCTACGTCACAATTTTTACAGCTGGAATTTATTTCTTTTAATGACGTAATACATAAACCGCTTCTCAATTTTAAGATGCTGACTCTTTGTCAACTATAGGATTAGTTTTGTCAATGACATATACACAAAACTAATCATCATCACCATCATAAGTTACAGTGACATCACGAGACTTATCGACGCCTTATATTGATGTTTGATTGTGCGTCATTAATAACTAAAAAAAGAAAAAAATGGGGTAATTTTGCGCTCATACAGATAAAAAAAAACATCAAAATTATTGCCGCTCCAACTTAAAAACTGCAATGGATGTGTGTGGTTACCCATTTCATGTCTTTGTGCTCGAATGGGCTCTTCTAAATGTTTAGTTACCACAATAAAAGAAACATAAATATTTGTCGGAATGTAACTTTTTCTTTTTTTAGACAACTCCCGCATTAGGAATGAGTCCTGTCGCGGGGCACTTTACAAACATACAAACAACGGACACAAAGAACACCCAGACTCGGGTGGGAATCGACCCCACGACCTATGAAGTAGCATGTCTCTAAACACTAGGCCAACAGGCCAGTCAAAAGTAACTGGCAGTTGCTACAGATGTGAGACCAATTTTAGAAGATATATAACCCTTAATAGACCACCATAATAGTAGTGGTACCTACAGGCCGAACAGCAGATTTGTTCTACTTAGTACCAAATCCTTCCGTCGATGGAGTCGTCTAACCATCCTAATATCATAAATGCGAATGTGAGTTTTTTCATAATCACCATAAAATTTTACTTACACCTTGTCAAGGGTACAGAAAGGTCAACTGTCATCCAGACAAAAAGTATTTTTCCTGTGGGATAGAAAAATAACTTTTAGATATCGTCCGTATAAAAACTCAGCCTACTGACATGAATGAATTACAACATGATGCCTGGGGTACAGAAAAAGGAAAAGGGATCAGTGGTACACTGAATTGATTCACAAAATTACACTAACGCAAAGGAAGTCGCGGGCACAAGCTGATCATAAGTAATATTAATTCGTTTGTAACAAGTTTCTTCCAAGATTTTCAAAGTAGCTAATATTTTTCGAAGCAAATATTGGTCTTGTTTGCTGCCCAAAATATTATATAATAGATAAAAAAAATAGTGATGTGCTATAGTAGGAGTTTCGTTTCTTGAAAAAGTATCCAGACATTTTAATTTTTGTGCTTTAAATAAAACAAATAAAAGATAAACAACGGTAGGACAGAAACGCGTAGAAACATCCATTCCAATTAATCAATTATGAATCGATATATGTATGAATGAACTAAACCGAAGGTACATCGAATAATATCGATAAAGGCGTTAATTTACATGTCAACGGCTTGTGTGTGTAATTACTGATGATTATGTGGCCGCCTACACATGAATACAATAGCTGCGGGCGGTTGCCCACGCTGTAAGAACGGTGAATGGGCGACCCGATCAATGGAAATAGTTATAGTCAAAGCTAGTATCGATATCGAGCTGATTGTCTGTAACGAAACGAGAATCGATGTTGGAAAATTAGTTGGTAGTCAATTATGCCTAAAGACGACTTAGACATTAGTTTGTGTTTGAGTCTACTATGGCAAATTTAGTAATTGGATTACAATGTTAATTCTATGGCACGTCTAGCCTTGCAATGTTCGTTAATAGATGCTACATTACTTGAGTAAACTAAACATCGAGACCGAGCTCCATGAATTTGTAGGTACTGTGGTAAATTTTCTTTTGATAAAATAGCAGACATAGTCTAGCTATAGGTCTAATACTGAAGTGTAATCGATAGGGATTAGATTTCAAAGATACATAGATTTTATGTTCGTTTTGTATATAAATTAAACAATCAAGTATAAGTCTACTAGCAAAGAGAAGTTTCTGTACTAAAATAGTATTGTTATTTTCTATTTTCTGTGAGAATTTAGAATAATAGAATTTATACTCGTATTTAGATATTTCTGGCAACTAAAAGCAATGCATTTCAAATGCAGTAATTTATTAACATACATATCGATAAAATAGGTACCTATCAATTTGACTTGTATCATTATTTTTACTCTTTGTTAAGTGGTGATTTTATGGGTTGCTACTTCATCATTCAAAGATGGCGCGGTCGAATGTTGGTATTGAATCCACAAAATCGATCCTATTACCGTGGATCCTATAACGTGGAAGGGAAGACTCTTAGAACCCGGCATTTTTTAGCCACCAGTCCTGTAATCCGAAACGGACTATGTCGGACAGTGCCCTCTATGAATCAAGTGAATTTTACCAGTGGTCAGTGTGGTGCACTCTAGTAATATCTCTCGAAAAAATTATAAAGACCCGTATTGAAACCATAAAATATTGACAATCACCCTTTTATGCCTCAAAGTACAGCTCACGTTTACAGAAAGGGATCAAGTAAATACGTTTTTAGATTGTTTACGTAAGTAATTTAGCAAGCAAGCACACATGGTTAACCTGTCGCGTGGTTACTGGTTTCTATCAACACTGTTAACACCGTTGGTGTCACTCGTGCGGTGAAAAAACTACCCTAAATCGCATAGATGCTGATCCGGTCTTGTGCATTAGAAAACAAAAACAGAACTGCAGGAATAGCTTCTGAGGGTTCTTCTTCAGATGAGCAAGTTTATTTAGATAAGTATTTTCTGTAAAAAATATGCTTAAAAAGAGTTAATTACAAGTATAATCCTACAAATATTAAAATCAGAAAATTTTGTGAGGATGTATGGATGTTTGTTGCTCTTTCACGCAAAAACTACTAAACCAATTGCGATGAAACTTAGTATGTACAGAGCTAGAGACCTGGATTAACACATAGGCTACTTTTTATCCCGATATTTTCACGGCATCGGACGACACGGGACGCGGGTGACACCGTAGGGCGCAGCTAATATACTATAAAATTCAAATAACAAATTATATACCTCTGACGTGCCACAATACATTAGCAATTATTTGAAACTTGTGCAGGTATTCTTTGAAATGGAGTTTGGTAAATTATTTCTTTGTGCTGAAATATTTGAACAAAACACGTTTCACGCTTACGTTACACGATTTGGTAACGATGTTGTAGCGCATCGCGAACATTAACACCTCATGATCAGAGCAAGTAAGATGAAAATTGCCCTTTTTTTTAAAACTCGCTCTCTTAACATTCGAATTTATAGAGCTAGAATGCGATAACCTCGAAGTTTCTATATGGGAATGGAACTGATTATGGTGCACTGATGTAGGTCCACTTTACTATAATCGTTTTGAATCGATAGTGTCTTCGATGAGTTCTCAAAAGAGTAACGTAGACAACACTAAGAACTCGCCAACACACTATCAACGGATTTCCATAAACCTAGCGTAGTAATCTCATTTTACATTAGGATTTCTTTTTACCACTGTGATATTTTTTGTCGATTTGACAATAAAAAAATGTAATAAAAAAGTAATAAAGCTGTATCACCGATTTTAGTGACATAAAAAAGTATAATATGTAGATGTTAAACAGTCTCTCTATTGTGTAATCATGTTAAATTGAATATATTATTATGTATAGCACAATGTCCTCGTATTTCTTTTACTCAAATTAATATCCACATCACAGGTACACATCAAAGTTATATAAATTTCGTGTCACGTTGTTTGTTCGCGATGGACTCTAATGAACCGCTTTTAATGAAATTTTGCACACTGTGCAGTTTGGTCCAAGTTGAGAGATAGTTTTTTTATTTTTGTTTTTTTGCAAATGACCTAGCTACAGCAACGCGTGGCCAGGTAGGTAGTTCTATATAGGTATAAATAGGCATCACAAAACAGTTTAAGAATATATTTATTTTTGTTTATTAGCTATTGACATGTTTTTTAGGCACGTTGGGCACTTTTGATATGGGGAAAAAATACTGAATTCGCGTGACCTATATATATGTATGTGTGTGGATGTGTTTTGCAGTGTGCAGTCCTACGACTGACAGTTTTTTTTATCTGACTATAAATAGCTACAGGGGTTCAGTATATATGTTGACTTTTCATAGTACGGTATCTATAAAATGAAAGTTCAAGTTATACTGGTTAATGAAATAAAAGAAAACATTCAAACGTTATTAAACCATTAAAACATTATAGTCGAAATTCGACCACCGCGCGAACTCTAGTAAATACAGAAATCAATCGTCAAGCGTAAATAAAAACGTACATTATCTCGGAGCCTCACTTGAGAACGGCTATACCGATTTTGCTGTTTTTTTGTTGAGAAGAGAGGTTTCTTTCTGTTAATGATTTTTTTTTTGGATATTTTGATGGTATTTTAATAAGGAAAATATTTATGTTAATGTCAAGTATGATACATTATTACTAGTATAGTATTATATTATCTGTGACATTATAAAATTTTTACTTCGGCACAGTATGGTTTTATGATAGAAAAAGTGGCTGGCTTAAAGACAAACTTGCAACCAAGCCATTACAGTTAATTAAAAAAAACTGATATTTTACGAAGTAACGGCATTTTATAAATATTGTGTTCTCGGTGGTGTGCTGAAAAAAATATTTAAATCATCTATTATAGACCTATTCAAACACAAATGGTCGCCCGGCTAACAGCCGACCGGACTGAGTATGAAATAAAAACACTTTTAATTAGCATGTGCATTGCTGTCGCCAGTGAATGATGATCACAACTTTCTTCAGGTTTATTTACTTGGAAATTTGATGATGAAATCAACCAGCACTGTGTTATCTTTATATAATACTTAAGTCTTCTGCACGTGTGTTTGTAACTGAAATCCTCCTAAAGGGATTTTTATTTTGATTAATATTGGCTGGCTGGTTTAGATTCAAAACTGTACCCGGTAGGTGGTGTATATATTTTTACCAGTATTACTGTATTTTTTTCAAGATTTCAGTATTTTTTTTTTGTTGTAGGCTGTTATGACACGAAAAACAAAATCCTACTTACTGAGTCTATGTCAGAACTGATAGTTTTTTTAATTTCTTTTAAATTATTGCTTATCTGTTATATAATTATCTGCTATCAATTTGGAAGGACCCAGACCGATCTTTTATCAGGGTGGTGGTTCTTTTGGTAAAAGTAAAATGTGCCTGTAATTTTTTTGACGCTCGAGAACCCCCACGGTTCGTTACTTCACCGGGGGTAAACGGCAAGGTGATATATCGGACTCGAACTAACTAGAACCACACGGTGTTCCGTAACGAGGTCTTATTGTCAGGGCTTCAGGTATACCCTGGAACGGTAGTCCATGTGAATCCCGGTAGACTTATTGGATGCCTGTTGAATAATAGGCGATTCCTCTCTATTATAAAGGTTTTGGTCGTGATACACTTACTTCAGTTCAAAGAAGGATTGAAAGGTAAGGTAGGTATTGGTCTCTAATACTTTCCTTGGTAAGAGGATAGTTAGTTATCTATACTAGCATTTTATAACCATATAAACATTCCTTTTATTACTAGCTGCGCCCCGCGGTTTCACCCGCGTAAGTCCCGGTGCCGTGAAAATATCGGGACAAAAAATAACCTATGTATTAATTCAGGTCTTCAGCTATCTACATACAAAGTTTCATAGCAATCGGTTTAGTAGTTTTTGCATGAAAGAGTAACAAACATCCATACATCCATATATCCTCACAAACTTTCACGTTTATAATATTAGTAGGATATATTACCAATATGGCCAGCTGGTGTTTCTGTAATAGTGGTCTGTCCAGTCATAGAAAATACAGGACATTCGGGTACGCGACCCCGGCCTCTGCTAGCTACTGCAGTCTCAGACCCCTTCCCCATCCGAGACATGCGAACTCTAGGTTCCTCACCTTCCCCATTTTTCTTATAGCAATTTACCTTCTTCCTTCCTTCCCGTCTTAAAACGACTACATTCCTAACGAGCCCCATTGGCGTCAGACAGGCGGCCGGCCATAAAAGGAACCAGCCAAAACCCCTTTGCAATGTTTACACATTGCGCCGACTCCTATGAAAATTGGGAAAAGGGCAGAGCAGAAAAATGACGATTAATTTTATTAAAATATTACATTAATATTATATTTTTATGACTATTTTTGTTTGGAATGAGTAACGGTAAAAATCATATAATGTGGTACCGATGTTGCGCAGATGAATATCATTTACTGTGACTTTCGCGTAACAGTTAGAAGGCTCGTTAACTGTTAAGTGATATTTGTAATGTGACTTGATGGGTGGCAAATACTCGGAGAGTAAAGGAATTTTATTAACTGGTAGTCCTTATTCACACCGCCCCCACCCACTCTCCTGTCAACGTGATCAGAGTCCCACACGAAAATAATAAAAATACGCTAAAATACAAACTGTATAATATCCCATTATACATATAATGTGATTTCACTGTATCTGTATTGTATTCTAAGGACGCATTTACACAAAAAGCTCATGTTTAATTGGTCAACCTTCAAGTAGCCTTTGGCCTTCAACTCGTCCTTCAGCATCCACTCTAACATACCTCGATATGTATTCAAAGCTCGTCGAGAATTGCAAATATGTGTTTTTGTTAGATTGGCTCAATGTTTTCATGTCAAACGAACTTGGACAAGTGAAATATAATTCTATAGTACATTCTGTCAAATAAGTATATAATTTAATTCTAATTCCAAATTCAATTCAAAGATTCTTTTTTGTGGTTAAGTTGGCACAACAGAGATATAGCCGCGGAACTTTTCTGTCTCACGAATTGATTCGTACCAATTAAGCGATTGCTTGGGCATGAAACACGTTGGCGCTCTACTAGCCCCGAAAGATCTGAATTTTCTTCAAAAACTCAATCACGTAAAAGTCGTTAAAGACATGCTAGAACGAGACAATTCCGACCCTACATTCGTAAAACGCATTGTTACTGGTTATAAGACATGGGTTTACGAGTTTGACCGACTTTCAACTGAACCGAAACCGAAAAAATCACGTCAAAGTCGATCAAAAGTCAAGGTCATGTTGACTGTTTTCTTTGACTATCGAGGTGTTGTTCACTCGGAATTCTTGCCAGAAAGTCAGACTGTAAATAAAGAATATTATTTGAGTTATACGGCGTTTGAGAAAACAAATTTGTCGAAAAAAATCAATTTTATGGAAAGAAAATTTTTTGACCAAAAACTCAACACATACCATCGATCAACCACCGTATTCACTGGATATGGCTCCTACTGACTTTTGCCTCTTTCCAAAACTCATCACTACGAGATACCCGTTTTCAGTCGATAGAAGATATCAAAAAGAATTCGCGGCGAGACTTGAAGTCGATTCCGGAAAATGCATTTAAAAAATGTTTTGATAACTGGATTATTCGTTGGCGTAAGTGTATTATTTCTGAAGGGGCCTAATTTGACGGCGATACAATAAGTTTGGAAGAATAGTTGACATTTTGTGTTTTATTGACCTTTTCCCGGTACTTTCTTGACAGAGTAGTGTAATGCTTTTGGTTTAAAAAAATATTGTTTATTACACGACTCCTCAAGAAGAAGGGTTATGTTTTTCGATGATATAAAAAAATTGAAATGGATAGGATCATAAGAAAATAATGTTAGAAAATGTAGGGTAGGCGGCTGTAAGTTAATAGTCATAAGTAGTTGTCTAAGTGGTGCCTCCGTCTGACATACATTTTCTAACATTTATGTTTTTATTCATTTTAATTTTATAGGATACGAGACTAGTTTTTTGCTTTTTATTTATCAGTTGCTATTAATGTATATTTTTATTTATCAGTTGCTATTAATGTATATTTTTATTTATCAGTTGCTATTAATGTATATTTTTATTTATCAGTTGTATATTTTTAACCATTTCATTTATTTAAAGTCAGACTAAGCAACGTGCCTTTTACACTACATTACTTGTATTATTAGAATATAAATACAATAGAATAGAAATAAACTTTATTGTACACCAACAAAAATGTTTTTGCAAGAAATACATCATGTGAATATGTACAAAGGGCGGCCTTGTCACTGAAAACCAATTTCTTCCAGGCAACCTTTGGATGGACAAATCCTACTAATATTATAAACGTGAAAGTTTGTGAGGATGTATGGATGTATGGATGTATGGATGTGAGGATGTATGGATGTATGGATGTTTGTTACTCTTTCACGCCAAAACTACTAAACCGATTACGATGAAACTTGGTACGTAGATAGCTGGAGACCTGGATCAATATATAGGCTACTTTTTATCCCGATATTCCCCGGGGATCGGGACTTACGCGGGTGAAACCGCGGGGCGCTGCTAGTCGACAATAAATATATGAAATCATGAGTAGTTTTGGTGTGAAGTGTTGATATTGGAGATATTTTTATTTTTAAAGATTGATAACATACTTATTATATAGCATATATCATGTGATGTGATGATAAAGTAAATAATAAAAATAATTAAACATATATGTATTTGCAGTCAGTTCTAACAATACATATATACACACTAGTACATATATATAGTCTGTATAAACATATACACATAGATAATGAATACAACATACAATTTTTTTAGCCTTCCAATTAAAAATAGGTAAACAGTCCCTTTGGCGTCGGTCTCCGAGTGAAATGTTCTTATAGAAGTTTCTGAAAACTATTTAATTTACTTTGAGTTTCTAAAGCTTCTTTAAGCATTTGAGCTTTACCACACGCTTTTATTGTTTAACAAAATTATATTACATTATCGATTACGAATATTACAGTCCGTTCCAAAACGATTTAGTCATGGGTATACTGTTTGAGAGTAAATTTAAACCAAATAACTACACTGACATTCCAACCTCTAGTAACTATAAATAAATACAGAAATCAGCACTCAATAAATCTATATGTAATTATATCTACATTGCAAAATGATAACTTATGGTACTGTGTATTTACAATACAGATCTAGAATATTTGACGTAGACCATGTTAAAACACCTTTAAAATTCTACCATTTACTCTGTACCATCGGCATTGGCTGTTAACACGGTAATATTACCGTACTGTTAGCTAACGTATCCAAAAGGCTGATAATATTTCCACGTTGAATAGTATTTCAATTGTTTGTAGGTACTCGAAAAGGCATTTAATTTTGTAAGAAACAGTCTCAAAACCACTGATATAAACTATGAAAATCTCTAACTAACAGCAACTGCCAAGTTGTTCGTACCTCTGTTTGCACTCAAGTCAATCGTTCTAAACATATTCCTACCCTTTTATAATCCCACAACTTGTTAATATTTATCAATCGACCAATAGTATTGCGTTACCGGTATAACCAGTCAAAATAATATCTATTAAGTTATTTTTATTAAATAGTGAACTGTGTTATCATCTATTATAGTTTGGCCCTATTTTTAATAAAATAAATAAGAGTTTTTCATGTGGCGATAACAATTTAACTATTGAAATAGTTAACTTTAACAAATTCTCTATTTTTGTTTCAGGTAATGCTGGTGATCAGTTTGGCTAAGTTTCTTTTATTTCCCCTGAAGGTAATAACTAAAAATCTTAGAACATAAATGAGTGTCGGCATTTAAGTTTCTTTGAGTCCATCAATACAGCAAAGCTCAACTCTCATTATTTCTTATAGCGTGCAGGGTTTATTCTTAAAGACAATTCTCACACTACCTTATTAGGTGGTGCGACAGTTGACAAAAGTGTGTAAGTGATAGATACGTGTATAACACACGTAGTGGTCACTTGTGGGGCCGAACCTATAATATTCGATGCGGTGATAGTTTGCGCGGTGATTATTAGAATTCGATGCGGTGATTGTTAAAACCACTGCGCAACCGTCCATCATTGTGTACACACCACATTTACACAGTCACTGCTATTTGAACTGAACTTTACTGACGTATTTAACTTGTAATGCCATAATATATATTTTTTTTAATACTATTTATAATTTTTTTAGGTTCATACATTTATCATTTGCCTCTAATACTACCCACTGCGATCACGAGGAGATCGAATCCAGCGGACTGCGTTTGCACTGTCGTACATTTCTTTTTACAATTAAGACTCCATTGTATAAAGAGACAGGGTTCCTACTGCCCACTTTAATGTAGAAAGTAGGAAACCTGTTAATTTTTTCAATAGAGTCTCTTTAGTGTAAAAAAAGAAGTATCATATGTTTCAATACCTACCTGTTAAGTATAGACCGTGATTAGCCCGAACTGTCTGAACGCACACATTCGATGCTCTTGTTACCACGGCAACTGCGAGTGTTATGGGATTGATTTCTGATCTTAATTGTGTAATTAATAGCTAGGTGTCATATTTTCTGAAAGTCGGAGTTTGGAAATACCTTTATTTAAGTGGTAACCCTTAGGCCGGTAATATATCTAAGGTCAGACCTTTTGCTGGGATAACTAACATTCCAGAAAGGAGCAAACTTTCATCCCTTTTAGGAGAATATTTCCACTCTATTTGTTTCTTGCACAAAAGAGTCACACAAAATCGTAGCAGTGAAATAAAACATTTCTTTGCCACTAAGCACCCTAAGAGGGAGGGAGCTTTGTTGCACTTACTTAGTACAATCAAGTATGAGACGTACATTCCTGGCTTTTTATAGTAGAAACTTGGGTGCTACACTTTCCTTCTTGACATAATATCAATGGGTCTCTGACGGTTCTCTTGTCCGTAATCTTGCATACATACCTATATTTAATTTGTGTTTTTGGAATGAATTTGGAAGTATTGAAGTTTTTGGATGATTTGAATTTTACATGTAAACGAAATCGTGAACTGCAGTAGGTACTTAGGTAGTGCTCTCAAAACCCTTTCTTTACCAACAAAAACATTGATGTCAATAACAAGGCGCCCGCACCTAATTTCATTACTCAAAAACACAAAGCGAAATATCCCATTATTCAAGATATAGCATCTAAAATTGGAAAGTAAAGGTGCGCTCGCTCCGCCCCGCCCACATAGTGCGTGGGGGCGATTACAATGACAACAGACGATAATGTTTCCACTTGAGAACGCAGTAGCGAGAGGGTATGGTTACAAGTGGCGGCGACTAGCGGCGATTGCTTATAAGCGATTTTTAGGAACATAAAAGTAAGTAAGTTGAAGAACTATGAAGACAACAGATTTAATAAATGGAGGCCAATTTTTTTTTATTACGATATGACTAAGTTACTGTATGTTGATATGAGTTGTAAAATTGTATTACTGTTATTTTTATTATTATCCTGATATTCGGTATATTAGTTGTTGTTCCTTACCTTTGTTTCGTTAAGAATTGAGGTGGATTTTTATAGCCAATCTCTATTCTAATAGGCAGTACCTACTACATTGGGAAAAATTATATAAATATGTAATTTCTGACTTTTAGTGTGAACACCTATGGACATTAATTACAAGAATGTAACAAGTTCATCATGATGATCATATTAGCCATAAACTATCCATTGATAATAGGTATCTCGTAAAGAGTTTACTTACGAGTCACGAATGCGGGTCTGCCAAAGCGCAATGTCGAACATCTCCGAATCAGATGGTCGAATGATTCAGTCAATGTTAGGTGCCGATATATGGACGAAGCGTATAATATTTCGTTCTAGAAATATTTAAATATACTTTAAAGCGATTAAGAAACCTCGTCCCCGCTACCGCTTATGACTAAGATATCAACCTCTAATATACCTACATCATTATTATAACAAATATTTAACAATTTATTTAAATTTCTTAAGAAACACGGTATCTATTGGCAACCATTATATGTAGACTAATTCCAAACATGGAAACATTTTACCATGCTGTTGTCGCTGTTCTAAAAACCGGTTTTCTTTAATTAAAGATCTGTTATTCCTTTGTTTGCACTTTATTAAAGACCTATTTTAATGGTCGTTGATGATCATTAATACAAGATATGGTAATCAAGCTATAAATAGAACTATTAATTTAAGTAGTGCTAATTGATAAGGTGTACTAACTAGTTCCGGCACAGAATACATTTTAGAACAGTTCCGGCAACACTTCGCTGTGGCTAAGTCCGCTTTATCCTGTTCTTTTGATGTTTTTATGTTGATGTTGTTATATTTTTTTTCGGTATTTTTTTTATTAGAGAATGGGTGCATAAAATTGCTACGTTGTACAATTATTTCAGAGGGAGAGAGAGAGAGAGCTTTGGGTTATACTATTAGTTATTCTGTGGTTATAGTATTTCATAAAAGGTTGAAAAAAGTGATGTGTGTGTGGCTTATAAATATTGACGCCGATGTTAAAAACCTTAACAAATAAAGCAAATACAGAAACAGAATAATTGTCAAGCATGTTGCTGTTTATTTCTAAAAGCAAATAAACAACCAAAAACTATTTGAGGAGGACAAATATTTGTTTTACGTGGGAACAAAACCCGTAATCGTGATCGTGTACTCGTATAGAGATGCGCCTACGCACAATCGACCGCAGTCCAAATTAGTTAGCATGTTCTCTAAAAATTGATTTCTCACTTCGATACTATAATCGGAACTGAGTATTTGAAAAATTCTTGTTTTAAGATTTTTATTCAAGCATTGAATCTGAAGCGCTTATTAGCAGACAACTTTCAATTAATTACTCATTATGAAGAGTCTTTTCGACAAGGTTCGCCGGTGCATGGGACTAGAAATGAACACATTCCTTCCATGGAAACAGTGAAGTGGCAGGTAAATTGAAGTTTTTACATTACAAGATAAGATTTAGTTTTACTTGTAAAATTGTTGACGAATTTAAGTTGGTTGTTTACGTTCTAGTCATTCGTTTTAGTATCTTGTACCTGGATGCCTCGGAGAATAGAAGAGGGGATCAAATAAAAAGATAATTAAGATTTTGATTATGGAATAATGAAAGTGAAAACATAAGAAGTGCAAAACCGTTGTGACCGACATTGTTTGAAATGTACAGTGATATATGTAATAAGTAATGTAGTCTTAAAATTAGAGTTGAATATTCAATTGTGAAGAACTTATTTATTAGGTAACGTGATTGGAATTTTAAATAAAACCTATCACAGCAGTTATTTATTACACAGCATATAATTATTACACAGCAACATGATTACAGTATACTGTGACGGTTCTACTTAACTGACAAAGTACGAACCTTAAAATTAACCATTATTTATGGTAAGATGAATATTCAAGCGGTTATAATTCGTACACCTGTGGGTACGTAAGTAAATACTCTGTGAACCCTACTCATACAAATAACAATAACACAAAAACAATCCTGCTAATATTAAACGTGAAAGTTTGTGAGAATGTATGGATGTATGGATGTTTGATGATCTTTCACGCAAAAATTACTGAACCGATGGCAATGAAACTTGGTATGTAGATAGCTGGAGACCTGGATTAACACATAAGCTTTTTATCCCGATATCGGGACTTACGCGGGTTAAACCGCGGCCCAGCTAGTACAAATATAAAATTACCCCTGCTATCTTTTGTAGGATGGCAGTTGGGCGGCACAAATTCCAATAAAAAAAATATTGTACCACCTTAAAAATTTTAAAACTTATTTATTTGTTATTTGATTTGCAAACTTAAGAAAATGTTAAAAGATCATTAAGCTTAGCTAATGTAGCAAAATTAATTGGCGAAATATACACAAACGCATACTTTAAGTTTCTTCACACAAAAACCTAACCATATATGAATATTATTAGAAAAACCGGTGCTTATCCGGACGACATTCCATCTACGGTGCTCAGACTTACAATGCGACAGGCCGACTGCCTCGCGAATATCCAAGGCCTAAGCAGATCGATACTCAATCAATAAATGTCCTGGAGATTAAAATTAATAGTAGCGATTATACTAATATAATCGTAACAGGTACTGGTTACCTAATACCTGTATCGTGAATCGTATTATGTTAATTCAAAATATTTGTAACTACCTTTTGCGGGAGACTTCATCGCGTTAATGAAGGTTTTGGTAATTAATTTAAGTAACCATCGGGAGCAGTATTTTTCTGGATGAGAGGACCGCATGTCCTCGTAACAAGTAACAACCAAACAAATTAACGTACTCACTTTTGAGTTTATAAAATATTAGTTAGAATAGATTGATTAAAGATATGATGATCTGTAAACTATTGTTTTATTCACTGGGTAGCGTTGTTTTAAGATTACGTAATACATACGTGCGCGAATCGATCTATTTGAGATTCCATAAAGAGTATGTCAATCTGACAATGGAACACAAGAAGTATTTAGGATTTTTAAAAAAAATAACTATCCGTTTACAAGTTATAATCGTTTGAATTGCCAGGTATTTTTACCTTCGTTTCTTTCAGGTATTTTTCTTTAGCCTTTAGGTATTTAAAAGCGGCTGGAAAGTGCAAAGTTAAAGATTTTAAACATACATTATTTTTATTTTGGAATTATTCATTCCGTTACTACAAGAAAATCGTTAAAAACTATAGTTATAAATAATAAATAGGTACGATTTAAAATCTTCAACTTTAATCATTCCATCTACTTTTATGAAAAACGGAGGTAAAAATACCTGGAAATTCAAACGTAACTTGTCAACGCATAGTTTTTGTTCAAAAATTATTTTAGTCATGCCCTTTTAGTGATTTAAGTAAGTGTTCCATTTACATATGCACCCTGTATATCTTAAGTTGCTTAGTAAGCTCAACGGTGCGTGTTCACCGGCAAGGCGACTAACTGACTAAAATTCTGTCAATCCTACGTATCATTCACAACAGGGGGGATTCGCATGAAATGATTAATGTATTTATTTCTTCTTGTACATCGAACAACGTTGAATATTTTCAGATCAGAAGGTTTTGGGTTTTTCTTGGAGTTCAGACAGCAGCTTTTGCGGTAGGTATAACAATAAATTATTAATTTCCTTAATAAGCGTGTCTGGTCCCAAACTGATTGAATTATATTCAATCAGTTTGGGACCAGATACGCTTAGATAAGAGTCCTCTAGTGGATCTATATATGTACTATTAGCGTGACGGTAACGAGTTCAGTGCTTTTTTCCCATAGCAGTTTTCACTTCAAAAACGCCTTTAAAGGTGGAAAATGAAGGGATGATTATCATAATTTAGGAATATTGAAGTAGGTGAATTTTTTTGTAATAGATAATGGTTTGAAATACAGCCTAGACACTAGAAGATTATTGGTAAGGCGGAATTTACAAGAAAGAAATAAATTCCGAAACATACATAGAAAAAAAAAAATGATGCGCTTTTGAAGTTGTTGCGCAACACAGGATGTATTTAAAAAAACATATTTAAATCACTTGACTGATGACTTTACACGTTCTATCTACTTTTATGTTTATTTTTTTATGTTTTGCGACTCCAATCGGGGACGAGGGTCTTGGCTTAGCCGCCCGGACTGCGAGGAAGAAAACTTCTCTAAAAAAAAAAACCCCGAATCTCGTGTTCTGGTGCGTGACCAGGCGATGCATGGCTGATGGGTAGTTCAGTCGCAAGCGCACTCCCAGCCGGGGCACCTGCGGCCCCTTCGGTTGGGCATAAAATTTCGCTTGCCCGGGTATTGGGGGATCTCTGCCCGGGTCGACCTTTAGTTCTCCCCTAATCGTGGGTCTAAAAATGGAAAACTTAATTCAAACAACAAAAAACATAACTGTGGAAAAAAAGAAGGAGATTAAAGAAACAAAAAAAAGCCAGAGAAGTAGGAAGGTAGCGTCTGAAGCTTCGTCAACCGACGATGAAGTTTCATGTCTGACTACTCGTTCGGTGGAGCTCCTAGAAGTCAGTATGACTCCTGGGAGCAGACAGTCGGAGCGATTACGCTCCAAGGCCGGATCTTCCACGGAAGTGGCAAATCCCAATCCTGAGGTTGTGGAGATGGAGCTTGAGCTCCGCGACCTCGACAGCCGAAAGCGAGGTCGCTCAAGGGATGAAGATGATGAACCATCTACAGAAATGCTCCCTCCCAAAATGGCTAGTACCCAAAGAGGGAGGTCAAGGTCGCGTACACCGATTCCAGCTCCGGCTGGTTCCGCCTTCTCTAAGGCGGGAGTGTACGCGCGAGCTCGTGTGGAGGGCGAAATCGTTGCGGAGGAGGAGATCGCGGATCTCCTGATGAAGATCCGTGCACCGGTGGAAGGGGGTTCCGTCCCTCAATCACCGGTGACATTGAAGGAGAGGACATACGCAGCGGTGGCCATTATAAACAAAGTGGCCACCAAGTCCACGAACCTGAAGGGTTCGTTCGTCAGGGCCCTGAAGGACTCCTCCTCCACCGTATCTGGGGTCGTTGAGAGCCTCATCGAAGACGTAGCTTGCCTTCAAGAGGCGAATGACCGCCTTACGGCATCAAACGATCGCCTGACGAAGCAGGTTGCCGAACTAAGCGCTCAGTTTGCCCAGTTTCGGGCGCGTTCGGAGTGCCCTGAGTCACTGAGCCCTGTTGCGGCGCAGACTGTTCTCTCCGCCCCCTCTCCCTCCGAAGTTTCAGACTCCCACCTGCGTCAAATCATTGACGCGGTGTAGAGGATGATGGACGGGCACCTCGTGGGCCTGGAGGCAAGGCTCCCACCGGCCCCCATCATCCGACCGCCTCTAGCCGGTGATAAGCCCAAGGCTGCATCGAGCCCGACGCCACTTCCCGTCTCGGGTGGCCGCGTCGCGGTCTCCTACGCCGCGGCGACATCTGCGCCAGTCCCTACAGCTGCGCCGAAGACTGGAAGACCGGCTAAGGCCGCAGCAAAAGCAGTGGCATCGAAAGCCGGGCAGCCCACTAAGGCCTCGGCTAAGGTAGCGGCGGCGTTTCCTCCCGTTCCCACTCCGGCACCTAAAGGAACGACAGTTCCTTCTGGTGCCAAAATTGTGTCTGGCCGGGACGGCCTACCGACTCGGTCGCGGCCTACAGGCCCATCGTGCTGCTGGACGAGGCGGGTAAACTGTTTGAGAGGGTCCTCTCTGCCCGCATCGTCCGGCACCTGTGCGAGGTCGGCCCCGATTTGTCGGACGCCCAATTCGGTTTTCGAGCGGGGCGTTCGACGGTCGGTGCTATGTTGCACCTGAGGGCCGTGACTGAAGAGGTAGTGAGCTGTGGCGGCGTGCTGTTGGCGGTGTCGCTGGACATCGCCAACGCGTTCAACAGTCTGCCATTCAGCTGCATCAGGGAAGCACTCCACTATCACGGAGTGCCAGGGTACTTGAGGCGGCTAGTGGCAGACTATTTAGTGGAGCGTACCGTCACGTACGAGGACCGAGATGGAGTTTTGAGTCGTCGGCCCATGTCGTGCGGTGTTCCGCAGGGGTCTGTCCTTGGACCACTCCTGTGGAACATGGGGTACGACTGGGCCCTTCGAGGCGACTTCCCATCCGGGCTTGGCGTAATCTGTTACGCCGATGAAACCTTGGTCACAGCCCGGGGAGTGAACTTTCAGGAGGCGGCGTGCCTGGCCACCAGGGGAGTCTCTCTGGTGGTCGGGCGCATCGAGGCGCTGGGTTTGCGGGTGGCCTTGGATAAGACGGAGGCCCTTTTATTTCATGGGCCCCGTCGTGGTCCACCCCCTGGCGCCTCTATCGAGGTCAACTCGGTCCTCGTACCGGTTCAGGCCCACATAAAATATCTGGGCCTGATCCTCGACGGTAGGTGGCGCTTCGACGAGCACTTCCTGCAGTTTGCTCCAAGGCTGGTCGGCGCTGCGTCCGCCCTTGGGCGACTCTTGCCCAATTTGGGCGGACCCAGCGTCGCTACGAGACGGCTGTACACGGGGGTTGTCCGGTCAATGGAACTGTACGGTGCACCGGTGTGGGCGGAGGCTCTGACCGCCCAGAATAGGGCGCGCCTCTGGCGCCCTCAGAGGGTTATGGCGGTTAGAGCCATACGCGGACACCGCACCGTGTCAACGGAGGCGGCGTGCGCGTTGGCCGGGACTCTCCCGTGGGATTTGGAGGCGGAAGTGCTCGCCGAAGTATATCGGCGAACGGCTGAGTTCCGGGCGGAAAGTGGCAGTCGGCCCCCGCCCGAAGAGGTACGCGAATGGCGTGAGGCTGCTAGCCGAGCCACCATGGCTCGTTGGTCGTCCCGGCTGGAGGCTCCACGTGCTGGCTTTGCCGCCGTGGAGGCGCTCCAGCCGGTCATCGTCGAGTGGGCAGGGCGGCAGCACGGGACCCTTTCCTTCCGACTGACGCAGGTTCTTTCCGGGCACGGCTTCTTCGGGAAGTACCTGCACTCGGTCGCTGAGTCTCGCCTGTCACCACTGCGACTGCAGTGAGGACTCGGCTCAGCACACGCTGGCGGTTTGCTCCGCTTGGGCGACGCAGCGTTGGGCCCTCACTGCAGTCATCGGAGGGGATCTCTCGCTACCGGCCGTCATACGCTCCATGGCCGGTAGCGACAGGAATTTTACCGCGGTCGCTACCTTCTGTGAGGACGTCATCCCGCGGAAGGAGGAACGGGCGGCGGAACGGGTCCGGGAGGACGATCTCCACTCGGTCTTAATTCGCCACCGGCGAACCGGGCGGCGGAGGCGCGCTTTCCAGCTCCTCATGCCGCCCTGAGTGTGGCCGCGGGTGGTCGGGACGGGTTTTCCCTTCCACCCGCTATAGTGGCCCCCCGCGAGGAGGCGGCGTCCGCGTGTGCCTGGACGTCGCCTAATTGAGAGGTTGTTACCCGAAGATGGTGCCCGCGCTTTTGCGGGCAGGCGCTAGGGGGGGTCCGGATGTCTTAATAAAAGCTGTTCCCGGATCCCTCCTAATTTAGGCGCAGTACGGCACACCGTGTGGTTTTAGTCGGTTCGATTCCGACACACAGCCCCACCGAAAACCCCGGTGGGGTGACGGCCCGAGGGGGTTTCCACACGCACAAAAAAAAAAAAAAAGGTAGGTGGTAGGTTAATGGGAAGTAATTTGTTAAAATATAAGGCTCGATTTTTTGTACAGCTTCAAGGGACCGCTAAGATAAGTATTTGATGTTAATTTTTCCTGAGAAAGGGTCTTGACAAACAGACAGACAAGAAAGTGACCCCATAAGGGATCCCCTTTTTCCTTTGAGGAACGGAACAATAAAAAACAGCTTGAATTAACAGACTTAATAATTGGGATAGTCGATAGACTAGGATGGTCGAAAAAATATAATAGAAATACAAATTATGATTTAATTAGAATTACCTACAACTACAATAGTTATAAATACTGTATAGAGTATACGTGATTTCATGAAAAGCATGTGACGTCATTTGCGCTACAGGGTGCTTGTGCCTTGGAACCGAAATCCAAAATGCCAACCCATCGGATAATGTCGCCGCGGCAGGATTCCCACGTCCTCTGATAGGTCATTGACGTTCTGATGTATTGGCTTGCGATACTTTTTGCGATCAATTCCTGCGATGCTTCGGCTGTCCAACATTCAACTAACGAGACGAGTTTTGTTTTAAAATGCGTTTCGTAAGTTTCACCGTTCTTAGAATTGGTACCAGTTAAATACCGTTTGTGGTTTACCTAGCTTATAGTTTTTTTAGGCAATTATGTTGGCAAATATCCGGCAGACGCAAGAGACATCAAAGATGCCTGAAATCGATTAACAACTTCGTTCGCACTGTGTTCTGTGGCAGACTTTTCTATTTTTGAATCATCACTTTCGATATTTTAGAAATTATAGTATTTTATAAGATTTTATTTTAAGAAAGTGACACTAGCTGACTTGTATGATTTAAAACATATTAATACTTCTTTTTTTGAGCGTAAAGTCGTAAAATTTAACTAACTTCCGGAACGTTTTGCCATGAATTCAAAACAGTGCAGCATAAACAGCGAAAATTTTATACAAATAATGTCACTATTGCATGGCATCTGCGGCCTGCGAGTGCTTGTCTAGTGCATTAGTTGGCGCATTAACCAAACTACAAGATCGGTAATGTCAAGCAGGCTTGAGTGCTTTATACGAGACGTTATTGTAAAAAATATGGCATTTCCTTAAATATATAAATAATGATAATAATAAATTATATATAAAGAGACGTAGATGTTATTAGCGGGTGCAAAGTGAAGGCTCTGATTTCGAAATCATTGATATTAATCAGCGTCATGGGGCTACGACAGCTATATCTCTCACTATCTCTCGTTTGCCAGTTTATATTTCAATAAAACAATAAGATTTTACTGTATGAACAAAACCTTTTGTAATTATAACAAGTGACGGTAGCGTAATGAAACATTTGAACCCCACCCAGTACACTATCGCAGTGAACCCACTCCTAACACAAGCATTAAGCTTAGCTGGAGGGGTTCACAAGAATACTAGTAATGAGTGACCCACCGTAATAGTATTCTTTAAAAACAAATTTCTTTTTTTATGTTGACTTTGAATTCGGTACTAACATTATCACAAAGTGTTCAAAATAAAGGATTGATGTTATATTGTATGAAAGTCCTCCAATTCCCACCAAAACACAATCTAGTACATTATTTGCATCAATAATGGTTTATTTCCCCAGAATCTCGTAAACTAATGGTTCTAATAACTGTGTAGGCTGCGACATTTTGTTTTGAGGTAAACAATAAATTGAAGTTCTCATAACCTCTAAATGCTATAGCGTTGAGAAAGGGTCATATTTTGTGCATGCATTTGAATAATTAATTTTAAGTACACGATTACTGTTATTGCCTGGTTAGCGTTAAATACTGCGACATGTCTTTGTTGAGTAACAAATGTATACAAATATTTTTTTAATCTGTTAATTGGAAGGAAATTCCTAAGGAAAGGAAGGAAAAGGAAAAATTTTTTTTTTATGGGATGGGGCAAACGAGCAGACGTGTCACCTGATGGTAAGTGACTACCGCCGCCCATAGGCACCTGTAACTCGAGAGTCACAAGTGCGTTGCCGGCCTTTAAGTTGGGAGTAGGGGAAGGGGGGGAAGAATGGGAGGCGGGGAGAGGGAACGGTTAGGTCCTCCAGTAACCTCATTCACTCAGCGCAACACAATCAATCAAATCATTGCTTAACTGCCGGTTTTCTGTGAGACCGTGGTATCACTCCGGTCAAACCAGCAATATAGGCTTATATATCAACGTTTGGTATATGTATACTAATACAATTATCAACGGCAACATTAATCTATTATCATACTTTTAAACCTAGAAAACCTGAAATACCTATTTCACGTTTATTTTATACACTCATCCAATCGATTACGATTCATTTGATCTCGAATAAATTAATTCAATTATTGGGAATAAAAGTTGGCTCGCATCACTAAATTCGTATTGCTTTCGTAATTTTACGCTGCTTTCCTATGGGAAAGTAGTAAATTTCCATTTTAACGAGCAATTTCCGAATTATTTTCTGACGCGTAGGTTTCATTTACAGCTTCATATCTTCTTTATATTTTATTCATATCAACATTGTTGTGGAATCTAATCAAAGACTACTAGCAATAATTTTTCGGTGGTTTGGGATTAAAAGATTACGTTCGTAGTTGTATTTATAAATAAAACTACATTTCACTTTAATTTTAAAAACACTACAAATCACCACTGAGGTCAAAAATTTGCATACCGTGCGGGGTATGTACATTTTCCACCTCAGTTTTATTATGCCCACGGTCTGCTTATTTTTTTTATTTACACTTTATGCACAAAAAATGTACAACGGCGGATTTCTACCAGTCTACCTTAGAGTGGTGCAGAGATGAGTGAATAGGTGCACTAGATTTAAGTAGAAAAGAAAAAATAAACTAGGAAAAATCACAGGAGAACATATATTATATGTATACATACATACATATAAACATAGATACGTGCAAACTTACATACATATATAAATAAATATGATTACTGTTGTGATGATTCTGCTACGTTCCGCGAAATGTGGGTTCGTACTTTCGCCTTGAACGAAAGGCGACTAGGTGCTATCCTGATTTCCAGAGGTAGAGCGTTCCAGAGGAGGACAGATTGAATAAGAAAGTGTCACGTGATTGCCATAGACAAAACATTGAACTGATAGTATAGCTACCCTTTTCGAAGAGCTCAAATTATTATACACTAGCAACCTGCCCCGGCTTCGCACGGGCAGAGAGCATCTATTGATTTTTTCGATATCTTCTACAATCATCGTCACATTTCAGCTATTTTTTACAAAACCTTAATGTATTATACACCTAAACCTTCCTCATGAATCTCTCTGTCTGTTGGTCAAAACCGTATGAAAATCATTGTAATTTAATTATTTATTAAATAGTACAACCACATCATACATTTTAATACACGAGTAGCATTCGGTCTAATATGTATGACACTAGAACTCTATTTACAGGTGATTGCATGCCCAAATTAGTTCTACATAATGGTACAGGAAACGTTCTAGTAAGTCTATGTCTAGGATAAGAGTGGGGAATGCCCAAAGGTACCTTTTCCAAAAAAGTTTATCGCGTTCAGACAGTCAGACAGACGCATTGGGGGGACTTTGTTCTATGATATGCAGCGATAGTGATATTATAAGACACATTAAACTAATGTGTATGTTTGAAGGTGGCAAACTAGCACACGGCTCGGTTAAGGCAACGTCCGTCGCAATTTCTGTCAAAGGGCTTGCCACGGTAATTGCCTAAATTTTAAATCCAGCGATGTCTGATGTCAGGTTACACCCGTGTGATTCACGGGAAAACTGACATCTCTACATGCCTAGCAAGACATGGGCTGCCAAAACGCAGGTCATGGGATTATATTATTAGATCACTCCATTACTTAATTGAACGACTAACACATTCTAAGCAATTTATTCCTAAAAGATGAAAGCACCAACTTGACAATTTAGTTAAAAGTAGAAAAAAAAACAGAACGATAAGCTCATTAATAGACGTTTAATTATTCGATTTTAAAGATATTAAGATTGGAATCGATATCTAAAGGAGGGATCGCTTCATTAATGTCAATTGAGGGACATCAGATAAACCTGTTGATAAGCTCGTCGCGAATGGTAATTCAGGAGGCTTATTATGGTTTAATGTCTTATACTAGCGCGCACTCTGCATTTATATATTTTTTTTCCTTAGTATACTAAGAAAGAGTTTGTCTTTTTTTCGACACACGATTTAAAAGATCATTTATCTAGTCATAATATCAATGTAACTAGTCCTTATAAATGTATGTCTGTTAGTAAAATACTAATATGAAAATGATGTTAAAGTTATATTACTTTTTTTTTATGGCATAGGGGGCAAACGAGCAGACGGATCACTTGATGGTAAATAACTAGCGTCACCCATGGGCACCTGTGACTCAAGAGTTATAAGTCCGTTGCCAGCCTTTAAGGTAGTAATAGGGGAAAGAAAGTGGAAGAGGGGGAGAGGGGGGGAGAGGGGGAGGAGAGGGGGGAGGGGGAGGAGAGGGGGAAGAGAGGGGGGAGGAGAGGGGGGAGGAGAGGGGGAGGAGAGGGGTAGAAGAGAAGGGTTTGGGCCTCCGGCAACCTCACTCACTCGGCGAAAAGCAATGCAAGCATTGATTCACTGCCGGTTTTATGTGAGGTATCACTCCGGTCGAGCCGGCTCATACGTGCGGAAGCATGGATCTCCCACGATTTATAACTTACACCTAGACCTATAAGTTTCAAGGATCATATAATTTTAGCGTAACTTTTTCTTAATGCGTGAAATCGCTTAAACGGTATTCCGTAGCAGTGATAATAATATCCTGCCTGAGATATGCGCCACAGCGTTACTTAAATCCAAACTAAGCATTGCGGGTTCGATTACCGCTCATTGCAAATATCTCTTTCTATCGAATTTGAGCACGAAAATATGAATTTAGAATCCTGTTTTTCCGCAATGACCTTCAGGATGCTATTAGTGATGCCTCGTACCCTGCTCATCATTGACGTCAGCTTCTTGCGTATGATGACATAAAACCCGTCAATTCTTGCTTCAGCAAACATACCAGAGGCACTACAACATCGAGGCAACATTGAATCCATTGTAATATTTAACAAGCAGAGCATTAAACAATCTCTGAATAATGATAGAACTATGTTTATTTACAGTTCTACATTATATAGGCATACTAGCGGACCCGGTAGACGTTGTCCTGCCGGAACGTAAAAAATATTATTCCTGTAACCCTATCGCAGTGCCATCTACCGGGTCCAATTGTAAATCTAAACCATTCTCGAATCCACCTGAAGACACACAAAAAGGAGGAGTTCACGAACATACACACGCACAGAAGTAATATATATATATTTTTTTTAATTTATACTTTGTGCACAAAATGTGTCAAAGGGGAATTATGCCGTAGGCATTTTCTCCCAGTCGACCTTTGGGCGATACTGAGACAAAACAAGGTAGATGCACAGAGATTAAGAGATATTTATTATTTTAGTACCCACAGTACTTTATAATCTACATGCTAATATAATACATATTGATTGTGTGATTTTTTAATACATAAACGGATGATATTAGCTATAAATTCATCGCCATGAGAACTAGTATTGCGCGATGCAGGATCACTCAGGATCAGTATCAAAAGTTTGGTTAATTTTCATGCTGGGTATGTAGCCGCAAGCCCTTATTCTTGTATTGTCAATGCTAAAAAAATTAAAGTCCAAGTGTAAGTACATACATACCCTAGTAAGAATCATAATAAGTATCAAGTTAATAACGGCAGCAGTCATAGTGGTGAAGATTTTGGTGTGACGTTGGATAAAGAAGCCGGTGCCGCCATAAATGACCGAAACCATAGATATTCGGTAGATTATAGTGCCAAGGACAGCGCCCATGACATGTACATACATATATAAAAAGCGATAATGATACTATTACATATAATACATAATATATAAATAAATATATATATACATATAATATATAATATAAACTCGTGAAGGAGAGAGTCTAAGATTAACGAAAAAAGATTAAATATATATAAATGAAGATCGACACTACTTCGCAGGTGTAGAGCACAATAGATTTTTGCCACTGACATTGCGAGTACCTCTAAGTTACAGAGCATTACTAGCCTAGTATAGTGTTATTCTGCTGGTAAGAAGAGTCACCAAACTTCCAAGGAGAAGAGGATTATAGGTGCCAATAAACACAGAACAACAGGCAGGAAAAAGTGAAAACATAACATACATACATCTGTATATATGACACTCAGAGTGATGGTTACGCGAGTTCAGTGCTTTTTCCAAATACCAAAAGTGTCCAACGTATCTAAAGAAGTTTTCACTTCAATAATATTGCTATTAAACCTCACTTAATCCACCAGAATTTCGAAACGTTTTGAGACAGTAAATAGATGCGACAGTGGCTTGACCTATGAAACAAAGAGCCCTTGCTACATAAGCTGTATTTGACCGTATCGGCATCCTCTCCGAGTAGCCGGAAATTTGAGTATCCCGAGACTACATTATTGGCTACACAAACAATGCTTCATCTTTATCTTTGCTTGATCAAGTCCCTTTGTACCGATCTAACTCGTAACATATATCGTCATATAGGTTAAGTAACGAATTTAAACTTCTCTGTGGTCGGCCTTCTTTTACGAATTAGAAAACGATTTGATTTTTTATCTTCTTTATTTATAAAAAATCGAATCACGTTGTTTGTCCGTGATAAACTTCTAAAGCATTGAACCCATTTTCTTAACATTCAAAATTTATACACTGTGTAGTTTGTAGTTAGGTCCAACTTGCGATATACCATATCGCAAGTTGGACCTAACTGCATATAAAATTATTATTATTATTTCTCTTGATTAAACTTGAAACTTATTACATTTTTAAATACGTATTTAAAAATATAAAAAATAGTATATACATATATAATATATATATATATGTGTGTAAGGAATGTTTTTTTTTGATAAGAGGTACCCTTTGTCCTCTGTTGTATCTTTGGCAACATCTTTGCAATGACGCACGGTAGGGCATCGCATAAAATACCAACAAACAAACATTGATTATATTATTGATTGACATTAGTATTGGTAGAGGTTTCTGTTTCCGCATTTAGACTCAAAAACGGTTAATTATGCGTACAGATAAGGCTGGCTAGTTGAGCTAGCCTATCTCCTTCCAGAAGCACAGAAGCCTCCCGAAGCGTTCACATGCTTATAGGAGCGGCCTCGCAGGATTCTTGTGTAGCCCTCCGTTATCTTGGAGTGCGTCCAAGATAACGTTAGTGGACATTTCCTCCACGTTGAGACATTCTCTGCTTAGAGGGGTGTCTGTTGCTATAATGGTGAATAGATATCGACTCAGGGCTTAATGTCCCATAATGGTGCCTACAACTAATGTCTAGTCGGTTGAGCAATCTATAGGTTGAAAGTGGTGAGACTTCTGTCAGCACCAGCTTAGACTGCCTGCAGCCATTGATTATTATAATATACAAGAAGATGTATATATCCCAGCATTCTGGATACGCGGTATAGCATGTTGGGTGAATTGAGCGCCTATAATCGAACATCTCAATTCTGCCAAACAGCCAACAAAATTTAAAAAATATATTAAAATGTAGCAATTTACCTACATATTAGGCAAGCTTAATTTTATAAATAATTTTAATAAGTTCGCCGAAGGAAAATCGTTCGAAGCATTGTTGATATTCAAAAGCAAATTTTACAATTACCTACGTACATTCGGGGAAAATACACTCGGAATATTAAAAATATTCGTGGAAATGAACTTAACCAAAAATTATAGGATAGTATAATTTTTCAATAATTGTAACATTTACAAGAATATATTTGTATTACTGTGATGATACCTACTGAAAAGATTTAATTGGACATTTTTTTACGAAAACCAGGTATTTAGGAATTGTCTGCTGGTAGGTTCCTTGTAACTTCATCTCTTGAAATTGATGATAATAGTTAATTTCATTAGATTATGAGTGGATTAAAAAGTGCTGTAAAATAAATTTATTTTCTTTAACGTCCCGCTATCATGACGATCAATATATGATACGTCAAATATCAATAGAAAATTAAATATTAAAATGAACCAAAATGATTGACGGGTATCGTCAAAACATATTTTTGATGGGACAAAGCAAAAAAAAATATCGTTTTATAACACACGTCTACGTGAACGGAATTGACGTTGAAATGTGTGATATTTTTAGTTTTAGTTTCGAAACAACAATTAATGTTCATTCATTACGCCAGTGTTGCTGCATCTGCTTTGACATATAGACATGCAGTGAATCAATCATAACTATGAAGTATATACTACACTTTATGTTTGTTATATACATGTATTATTATATACTGGCCTCTTGGTCTAGTCTAGTGGTTAGTGACCCTGACTGCTAAGCCCAGGGTGGAACCCACGACGGGTTCGATTCCCACCCAGGACAAATAATTGTGTGATGAGCACGATCATTTGTTCTGTGTCTGGGTGTAATATATCTATAATATGTATGTATTTAGAAATATATAAGTATGTTTATCAGCAGTCTGGTTACCATAGTACAGGCTCTGCCTAGTTTGGGATCAGACGGCCGTGTGTGAGATGTGTGGAGTTATTATTATTATACTGCAAAGGTTTAGGGTAAAAAGGATACAATTTATAGCTTCTTTTAATTAAGTTAAATTATAGCATGATATCTCAATTATTGCGTAGTTTTCCAATGGTCGCCCAGAATGTCTTTATTCTCGCCCCATCGCTGCATCGATGTGAGAATACAGACATTCCTTATTTTCTTTTTCTAGAGTAAATGAGAAATATTAAACCGACCTCGTTTTAATGTGTACATTTTCATTACTTTAAGCGTGCTATTCACCTAATGTTGCAATATAAAATCAAATGGATGGATGACCAAAAATGAAGTCATCCGTTTTTGTTCTAAATTTTGTTAATTATTTGCTTGATTCGTTCAAGTTATTATAAAAACGTTTTTTTGCAATAGAACCTATATTTCGAGAAGCTCTGAGGTTAGATCTGGAATGTGTTTCAAACGTTTTATATCTAGTGACTCCTGTAATATAATACGAATTGTTTTATTACTTTATACTTTCGAGGAAAGTGGCTTGGTCATAAGATCCGAAGCGACGAATCCAGTCAGTACGGCAGAGCTAGATTGTCTTCCGAGCACAGAAAAATTCGTCACTATCGGACGTTTGGTTGCAATTGTCTAAAATGAACCTAATTGATTAGAATATATTAGAATTGTGGTAGAGTGGGTAAGATGTAGAAGTATGAAGATGCGTAGAACGTAGTCTATTAGTAGTTTCGTCGTGCAAATACACCAGATTTACATCGAGTATTTAAAAACAAATAGATTTCGTAGCTTGGCGACGTAAGTCAGTTTTGGAGACAGGATAGTATCTACTATCTTGTATCCACGACAATAGCGACAGTTGTTCGGCAGCAGGAGCGGACAATGTCTCATCCTGCCTCCGTTGCAGTAGAAGGTGCGACCTTATTGGAAACAGAAAGCAAACAGGCTCAGCATTCAGGCTTTCTTCTAACGTGTGATTAAAACTTGTGAGACCTTCTTCTGCCTGTTGGTACTTAGTAATCTATGCTGTTGGGTCTTTCCGATGTTACAGGAAGAGCAGGACTTGACTGAAAGTCATTATTATTGTCTATGAGTTGTCATTACACAAACATTTGTTATAATAAATTATATTTGTTTAAAATAAACATGTATTGTGTAAAATATTTTACATGACATGTGTTCTTGTGTATGTCTTTTGTCATACATACCTACTCTCTTATGAAAACTATTATTATGGATTGTGTTTATAGTTTTTAGTATATAAAAGTAGCCTAAGTTACTCCTGATAACACTAGTTATCTGCCAGTGAAAAACCCGTTCAAATCGGTCTACCCCTTTCGGAGATAAGCCGGAACAAACAGAAAGACAGATAAAATCATATAAATAGTGTTTTTGTTATATGTACCGTGTAAACATTCGGATACATTTACTAATCTGTCTGTTATTATGACATTACAAACAGACACTTCAATTTTATTTATTTGTATAAATTATTCTTTTGTGCGGATATCGGAGATTTCCACACACGTTATCAAGTTCTTAGGGCATAGTAAGCTACTAGACTTGTGTTGAATGTTATAGAGCTCTGTGGTTCAATAGATAGTTCCTGGAAAGAATGTTGGATGCACATCCTGGTTTGAAAAAGGGCCCAGTCTAACTTGCTGAACAGGTAAGTTTAAAAAGTATGAATTAAAATTTCACAGTCACTTGTTAAGTTATTCGTCTATTGTTGGTAACTTTAGACAAAAAGTTTTATCTGAAATGTAATTAATACTAATAATAATAAGTTTATTTATAACAGAATAATACGTACAACGTCTTAACCTATAGTAATGTAACTGGATGTTTACAATAATTTATTTATTCTAATTAATGAGATAGTATTCTTATAATTTTGATTGCAATCTTAATGACAGTGAATATGCTTACGCTTATATACATAGTATACGTACTTCCTGAGTAGCAGGCAAAGGGCAAGTCTATTGTTAATGAGAATGTTTCTAAACTTCGTGGTACTATCGATAACCTCCTAGTAGAAAAATCCAAAAACAGTTAGCCCTATCCATCCGGAGATCCAACCAAAAAAAGAAAAAAACAAAAAATTAACGTAATTTTTTATTTTAATTTTTACACTTTGATGCGTGTTTTATATACCTGTAGTATGGGATAACAATGACTTTATTATTTTTTTGCTTGTACTTGGTAAAGTAAATAAAAATGCATGAAGTATCTCAAAGATAGCGGAAGCGAAATAAGTATCGACATTACTACTATTATAACAACTACTACGAGATAACAAAAGACATGTTGGCCGTCCCCCAAATAAATGAGAGAAGAGCTGACCTTGAAGTGGTGTCTAAAATAACCCTCTTTTTGCCACGTTTTACCATTTGTTGTATAGTGAAAGTATCAGTCGTGTAAGAAATTTTGTATCAATAATTGTACTATTTTTGACTAATGGAAAACGGAAACAACAAAAAAAGATCTGTGGAAGGATTAAGAAGAAGTTTCCTTGTAGATATTTTTTAAACCCTAATAAGATTTAGAGATATATTGTTCACATCTCTAAGTCATCATCTCTAGGATTTCAAATGTTGAAAAGAAAAGCTAGAATTGTTAAAACGAGAGGTTGAATATATCTAAACCGCAGCTGAAAGTAATAACAGATTAAGCTCAGTCTCGATGCTTACACTCGCAGTTTGCAGTACAGAGAATGTTGTATTTTTGTCAAGGTTGTCACTAAAAATATATTTTTTTTAGATGAAGTAGCAACAGTACATTATATCTGGTAAACCGTTTTAAGGGGGGGGGGGGGATTTATAATTAACTCATTAATTAACACATTTTTAGTTTATTTAATTAACTCACACAGTACTCACCAACTCTTGAAATTATTGTCCTTTTTCTAGAAGGATAATGATTTCAAGAGTAACCTGATCGATTTTGTTCGTTTTATATAATATTCTAATCTATTACAGAAAGATTTTTATAGGAAAGAAGTGAACGAAGTTTATTAATAGAATGTTGCCTCCAATATAATGGGCAATCCAATTAAAGTATTGCCTTACTTCCTGGAATGTAACAACACAGAAACTGATGGTTAACAAGTTTGCCACTGTAAGTCTCACCTTTCTATGTATGATACCTTTAGGAGACAAAGAAAATAAAGATAGTAATTCCCTGATGGTAAATATCCCCACATTAAATGACCCGCTAACCTGGAGACACTGATCACTCGTGGAACTTAACATTGTGCGATAATAATTTAAAATAAGGCGAGAGCTTTCAGCGTAAAAATTCTATAAAGCTGATTTTTTTTAAAAGAAAAAAGAGGATGCAAGTATGTGTAATGGAAATTGCTTAGGCTAAAATTTACATAAGTTTCGTCTGGATCCAGTTTTGTTCATAGTTTCGTTGTGGACGTCGAAACAGGCATATACAGGATACCGCAGGTGTCCCCAGAGTGTGATAAAGTAATGAAATATTTAAATTTTATGTACGTTTGTCAGCTTACGTTGCATTACTAAAAAAATATAGCATAAGTATGTGTTTCTTCCTTAGAAGTTACGGTTACGGAGTTCATTGATTGTATCGTTTTCGGAGGTTTGTATCATAATTCTAGGGTTCGAAATAAAGTAATGCTAATTGCTGCGTCGTATCGAATGTTGCTGAGAGCATTGTAGCAATATCGTATATCATCAACTTGGGGTATGAATTTGTGAAATTATGAAATTAGCGTGTTACGTTTAAATAATTTACCTCATACTTAGAACATAATGAATAAAAATGTGATAGTAAACGTATTCATATACATATTAGTCCATACGTATCAGTTCGGACATATTCACAACTTCTGTTCACTGACTATTGTAATTAGGTCTTCTTCTTAATACAAATACTTAATCGGCTATGACGGAGATGCTATGACGCAGTATATTTGGAACTTCTGTATAGTTCTAAAGAGCATCTATAAACCTAGGATCTACAAATATTTTTTTGCTATGTAAGTATTCATGTATATATTAAGTTGTAGTTATATCACTACATATTATCTGTCTGTTCGCGATAAACTGAAAAACGACTGAACGGATTTTCGTACGGTTTTCACCAATAGAGTGATTCATGAGGTAGGTTTAGGTGTATAATTTGTTAATGTTTTTTGTAAATTGGTTGAAATATGATGATGATTGTTGAAGAAGTCTCTACTACCCGCTCGAAGCCGGGGCGGGTTGCTAGTTGCTAGTTGGATAACACGCGTACGAAATTAGGCGACATTTATCGCCTGATGTCTTGTCTCCGTCCACATCAGTTTAGTCGAATTTATCACGTCGCCGGAAGAGGTAATTGTTGTTCAATGCGGCTTATGCTTATGTAATAACGAATCTAATAAAACAAAAAAGAGTCCAATGTCTTGGGAACATTAATGTCTTTATTTAAAGAGATAAATACTTTAGTTATAATTTAATTCATCGATAAAAACTAATTTTGAGTTATGCTCGTGGCCCAAAACCGTAAGTAAAAGATTTTGGAAGAAGCCTAGGAGTAGTGGTCCCCCAAATGGGTTTGTTGATGGTGTTTAAATTTTGCAACTGGATGAAAGTTCTTGTTTGTCTTAGTTTAAGCCGCTTCGAATCACATATACAACTTCATCCATGGCTCCGGTGAGATGATGACCCGTGGTCGATTCTGCACTATAAAAAAAAGCTTAGTTATTATAAAAATATGTTTTACTAAGTTACAAACCCTAGCTGTGTAAGCTTAAACTAAAAAAAGATAAACAGCTCGTAGTAATATCCGGCTGTTTGAAATACGTAGCGAGTTCGTCTATCCAACGGCTTACCGAGCTACGTTATAATTTGATTACGTTATACAAACTTTTAGTATAGAGAAGGTTGCTACTCATGGATTACAAAGCGCTATAGAAGCACGGATAAAATTCAAAATACTAGTAATTGATACAATAAAAAAATGTATTTCGATGTGATACAAGAGTTATTCACTGCGGTTACTTTACTAATTAAGATAATTGGTGATCCTTGCTATCTGATATTAAACCATGCATCATCGCTGGTTAATATCCGGCTCGAAGAACCAAAATTTACGTACGGTATAGCTCGAGGTTTGCAGTGATTGTTAAATAAAAGAGATGTTTTAAAGGTTACACACTAATAGTATATTGTTCAGTTCCACAATAAGTTACTAAACGTTAGAAATGTTAGTTAAATGTTATGTTTAATGAAAATGTTATAATGTTGCAATGAATGCACTCTAATGTCGCGGTCACACAAAGTGCACCGACTCTATACACGTTTGATCTAATTAGATAAACTGACTGCGTGACTCGATTATGGTTTATTAAGGTGTTCGGTTATATTACACACAACAGTGCTAATGATTTTCATCTTTAGTATGTGAACAAGATTGCTTTACATGACGGTAAAGAAACTATTGGTTTGGAGCTTATTAGTATCGAAGAAATCATATTCCAATACAAATTTTAAGGAAGCTAGGCGTTAGGCAATATGCATAGTTCACTTTTTAAAGTATTTCAAATAACTTTATCTGACACTAGCCCTTCCCCATAGTTAACCGCGCGTTTGTGGTGTGGAGCCGTATCGTGATGTTACATAGCCTATAATATTCCTTAATGTTTACTCTATCCAATACGAAAATAAATTTTCGAATTTGACTGGTAGTTCCAGAGGTTAGGGCGTTTAAACAAACAATCAAACAAAAAACTCTTCACTGTTATGTGATACATACTAGCTGACCCGCGCAACTTCGTCTGCGTCTGTAAATTTTCTTCGTTCTTGCAACATTTTTTATTGATGCTCCGCTCCTATTAGTCGTAGCGTGATATTATATAGCCTATAGCCTTCCTCGATAAATGGGATATCCAATACTAAAAGAATTTTCAAAATCGGATCAGTAGTATCGGAGATTACCCCGAACATCCACACTCACAAACTTTACTTCTTTATAATATTAGTATAGATAAATGTATAGATAAATGTATAGATAAATGTATAGATAAATGTATAGATAAATGTATAGATGGATAACTTTGGCAGTTTAGCTATAATTGTTTTTTTTTTTTTTATAACTATGCCGCGCGCCGTATCTTTGCGTATGAATGCGCGACGAGAGCGCGTTTACTTAAATCTCTCTAGATCTAAAAGATTTTAATTGGCCTGTTGGTTTAGTGGTTAGTGATGATGACTGCTGAGCCAGAGGTCTTAGGTTCGATTCCCACCTAAAATAATTGTGTGGTAAGCATGATCATATTTTGTTCTGTGTCTTGGTTTAATTTACTTATAATACGTATGTATTTAAAAATATATAAGTATGTTTATCAGCAGTCTGGTTTTCATACATGCTCTGTCTAGTTTGGAATCAGATGGTTATTATATTATTTCGACGAGCACATTCAGCAATAAGAAAACCTATTTTAAAAAATAATATTTCTTAAAATAATATACAATGTCTTCTAAGAGTGTTTTTGCAAACCGGCAACATTTTGTAGGGCGACTTTGTTTAGCACAATATTGTGGTACACGATCCATAAATTGTAGATGAAATGTTTTATCATACCATACAATCTTCCAACAGTAAATATAAATTTTAAGGTACAATACCAAGGCGGACTACAAACTGCAAACTACAGCTGTAACTGCAATTGCAGTTACTATGAAAATGATTCCGAGCAGAGTGTTCTTCTTTGGGTTGGCTTTAAAACAAAATATCTGTTGGTGTTCTTTTCTTTTTAGCATATAGTTATATTTATAGTTATAGTTTAACAGCAAGTCGTTATCGTCTTTCTTAACAAATAGCACTTTGCTATTAAAAGAGACGGTGCACGGTGTTCGGTCTGTAGTCCGCATGTCCTGCAACACCTGGCCGTAATGACGCCTGCGGCTGCGGTCTGCAACTCGTCTTGGACTTGTACCTTTATTGAACGAGAAGAGGAACACTCATTGGTCAAGCTAGGGCGATCCTCATTAGGTGTACTTATACAGGAGTGAGACCCGACCATGCTATTTTAAGTCTCCTAAAAGTTGCCCGTATGCTGAAGGTCAACATTTTTTCTTATATTTAATGTACCGAAATACTCGAACTTATGATTTGATAAATTTGATGAACTTTCTAAATTTGTAAAAATATTTGGAGGATTTATTTTTACTTCAATTGATTTCATTTCAGTTATTGAACAGTAGGTATTAAATTAGAATACAGTACACTTATTTTTAATCAAATCAAGCACAGCACACGGCTATGTTAGTAGTACTGGTAAACCGCGGTCATCAGTACAGTGCAGGAGAACCAATAAAAGCAAGAATCTGCTGTAACCTGCAATTTTTGTTTTTATACCACTAATGTGTCGAATAAGTATACGTCAAGTTCCCTAGAAGTTTAATTCTTACGCAGTTTTCTGTAGAGTGGAGTTGTTGCAATTGTAGCAGAAATCTGTTGGCCTTTACATTTTTTATTTTATTTTTTATTTGTCGAACAAGTACACATCTAAGTTTATTATTAAGTAGTAAATAAAACATTTAGATGTTAAATTTCCTTCTCATTAACCTCCTCCGCGCCCTTTCCCAACTCCATTGGGGTCGGCTTTCAGTCTAACTACGATACGACCGAACTTTGATATTTTACGTGAAGCGACTGCCATCAGACCTCCACAACCCGAGTACTAGGCTATATCGAAGTTCTGAAATTATACACGGTTGTCGGTCTTTTTAGGGCTCCAACTACCGCTAACGAGGGCCCATGGTCCCCATCCTAGACTGACCTGACTACGATTACTTAACTTTGTAATGTGCCAACCTGCTCGGTTACCACTTAGCCACGAGCCCCTCGTTAAACTCGTTAAATTTCTTACTATGTTAATGATAAAGTAAGTATATTCTTTCTTTCTATAAAATGTTAGTGACTATTAAAATGTTGATGTATAAAAAAACATTATTCTCAAAATACATTAAACTTGAAGTAAGTTACTTTACAACTTTGCTTAGTATTAGTACCGGTGACATATAAAGTTACTCACCTAAATAACGTCCTGTTACTGACGCAAGCCTAATAAACTCGTGGCACAAAACTTTGAAGCGAGGGTCTACAATGATTTTAAACATAAAAATATTCTTTGACATCTTAAAGTTCCTTTATACGCCGTAAACTCATACAAACACGTTATTTAGTATATGACTGTTAGGCCATAAAACCGTAAATATACAACCAAGTTTGGACTGTATTTTATGGCTTGGAAACTAATATGTTATTCCGTATTTCTTTTCTTGAAAAAGGTAAAGGATAATCCTTGTCTCCTTCGTATTTTACAAGAATACAATTCGCAGATATAAATTACTTGGGACATGAACAAACATTGGGTCATGCAAATTATTGTCTTGTCTTGGAAGGTCAAATGTATAGACATACTGACGTTATATGAAGGAAGGAAACCTTGACTTCGATTGTAAATTTTTCAACAATTCATTACTTTTGTGGAGTAAGGATTCTCTGTCTGGGATAAGTAGAGGTATGATAGGGAGGCGGCGCTCAACAATTGTTTTAAGTACCTATGTTATGTTTAAGTAATAAATAATAATATTAACGATATCTTCACACAAACTAAGCATAACTGTTCCTGTCGGTTCTGGAACACAAATAAACATTAACAAGTAGATATATTATTCACTAGCTACGCCCCGCGGTTTTACCCGCGTAAGTTCTGATCGCGATGGAATATCGGGATAAAAAGTAGTCTATGTGTTAATCCAGGTTTCAAGCTATGTACGTACCAAGTTTCATCGCAATCAGTTCAGTATTTTTTGTGTGAAAGAGTAACAAACATCCATACATCCTCACAAACTTTCACGTTTATAATATTAGTAGGATGCAATCATATTATTCTGACCGGCCTGTTGGTCTATCCTGGCTGATGAGTTGATGAGCCAGGACAAATAATTCTTATAGAAATAAATTATTGAAATTTACTCTAGACTTAATTAATTGTTTAAATATTGTAAAATTAAATTTTGCCTCATGCAATTTTCATAAATATTTTTGTAAATTGGCAGCCCCACCACCTTCCTGTTCCCTTCTATCTATTGTGCATGGCGACTGTTTATTTTTTGGCATAATATTTTTAATACAATCCACTTCTAAATTCAGGGATGGCTTATATTTTACAAATTCTGTTGTGAGCACACGACCATTTATTCTGTGTCTGAGTATAATTTATCTGTTACTAGCAACCTGAACCGGCTTCGCACGGGTAGCAGAGACATCTTCAAAAATCATCAACATATTTCAATCAATTTACACAAAATCTAAAAAAAATATACCTTACTTACCTACCTACCTAAACCTTCCTCATGAATCACTCTGTCTATTAGTGAAAACCGCATGAAATGAAAATCCGTTCAGTAGTTTTTCAGTTTATCGCCAACAGACAGACGCGGCGGGGGACTTTGTTTTATAATATGTAGTGATGATAAATTTATGTATTTAGTAATACATAAGTATGTTTATCTGCAGTCTGGTTACCATAGTCTAGTTTGAGATCAGCCGGCTGTATGGTGTCTTAAATTATTATTATTATACCAATATTTGAAGTAACCGGGAATAGTATTCGCGACGTATGATTTTGCAATACCCTGCACACAAATTGGTAACTAAAGTATGTGCTGATGAGTTCGATGTCGTAAATTTATAGATGTCGAATAGCATTGATTAATCATTAATTTCGTTGGTAAGAATAGCTTTGCATATTAGTCCTTCGACTGTACGAAACTGCATTTTACTATTATACCAAGGTAAACTATTATAGTAGTAATTCTATCTAGCTAAATATTTTTAAATCTAGTGATATCGTTGAAGCTCAATAAAATTCTATTAGATACACTAATCTCTAAGCCCGCGTTCATTGCTCCGTAATCTAGTTCCCGGATAAAAAGTCATTTTAAAAATGCAATCATAATATTAAGTATCAAAGACCTTTTACATGTATAAAGTAATATTGGACGAGGGCAAAGAGGAGGAGTTGAAAAGCTTCAGACGAAACGAGTTCTGAACGCCTGCGTAATTTGTTATAGCAACAGTTCGCACGCGAGTTTGCTTGTAAAGTTATTAGGCGTTACTTATGTCGCATAACTTCGACATTGCAATTAATCTCGACGGAAATACTCATATAATTACTTGAGTAACATGTTCCAAATGAAAATGTACTTAGAATATAATACAGATATTAAAATGGACGAGGTAACATACGTCGTCAATTTTAATACACACTAAATTTCACGCACAACTAAATTGTATAAGATGAAATTGACAACTGAATGAAGATGTAATTTGTAAGAATGCGATTTGAAGACATAATACCTATTAGGATTGACATTGAATATTTATTTAAAAAGACATGTATTTAAAAAGATTTAATTTGACAACAACAACCTACATTTATAACTTCTCATATTTTTTTTATTTTGAACTGGTTGTGGAATATTTATAAATGAAAAATTTAAATGAATATTTGCACAAAAATAAATCTGCATGCCGCTTGACGGCAGAACATGGTGATACACAACTTCTGTACTCAACAATTTTATTTGAGACCCATGCATCGCAGTATTTAATGATTTGATTTGAATTTATTTTGTACTGGACTACTTATTCCTTACCGGATAGTTTTCCGTTGATATGTATATGTGAGTTTATGAATATAAAAGTAATTTTAATGAAAACAAAATGTATATATGTGGTCTATCTCTGTCTGTTCCGTTCTAGTTACCTATGGCCATAGGGATGGTTATGTGGCGACATTCACATACAACCAAATATACTTTAGCGCCATCTAGTAAAGAGAACCAGAACAACATAGTAACTATTAATCAAGTATCACGTCATGAAAGTTCTCGCGCCGATTTGTAGATACTCTCCATAGTAGGGTAGGCCATTAAGGGATTTTTTGGATTTACTCCTGCGCGGCAGATTATTATAAGGGGGGTTCATTACATGCTGACAAGTGTACATTTTGATAATCTGATGATTTGAGCGTGACGCAAGGCAGTGGGAAGGTTACAAACTTGCAAAAAAAATTCGATCATTTGACATTGTCGAGCGCGTCAGATTAAGATAGGGTGAGTTAATTACATGCTGATAAGTGTACATTTTGATAATCTGACGATTTGAGCGTTACGCAAGGCAGTGGGAAGGTTACAAACTTGAAAAAATATCGTCGATTTTTTTTTTATTTGGAAGGAAATAATTCAAGGATAACAGAAAACATATAATTTGCCCATTTCCACAAGCCGAAGTTACAAAAATCGTAAAGAAAGTTTAGTACAGCTGCAGTGAAGCATGTCTTTCCCACTCCACGCCTCACTTTCCCTTTTACATTCTCTCTATCTCTCACTCTCTCATACCATCCCCACACTATACTCTTTCCATTTGTTTATGTTCTTTTTGAAAGTTGCTGGAGAGCTTGCGTGCAAACCGATCTCGATTATTTAATTACTTCATCTTCATCATAATTTACTCTTATTTAGACTAAAACGTATGAGTACAAACTTTTAAATGATGCTATTTCGATAGTGGTTCGTTGGTTAAACGTTAACAACTTTCTAATGGAGAAAAGAATAAATGTATCCAATTAACTACTCCAAACCTTAAACAGGTGGAAAACACTATAATGGTTAAATAAGACGAATTGAAACTAGTTGATACCACGAAATTCTTATTAATTGAAATAAATAAATATTATCGAATAGACTCAGCTCAGTACCATACGCAGTTAGAAAAATTCGTGAACTGACTGATATTGAAATAGTCAGATTAGTCTATTGTTATTTTCATAGTATAATGTCGCATAAAACTATATTCGTGCTGCAGAAGAAGACTATCTGAGCAATTTGTGTATTTATATAACTCAGGTAGTTGTGATTCACTAGGGCAGAAATATAAAGAAACAAACATCCTGACTGTGGCTTATTTATGAAAACCTACTTTACCTTCATAAAAACACAGATCAGTTCTGTAAAAAAAGTGGTATACATTCTTTCACATACATAATAAAAACAACTTGTACCTGCTACTATACGACTATTATTTTTTTTTTGCCCGCGATTTTATACGCTTAATACGAGTATATTGATTTATCTAAACAATTCACTTTGGAATATGTTTTTCAAGAAATTTTGAATTTAAATCGTATTCGTAAATTAACTAAATTGTTTTCAGCTTAGAATCATTCCTTAGCTGACTTCTCTTACTCATAAACTACCTCTCTGCCAAGTTTCACTTTCATAGGTCAAGTAGTTTTCCAGATTTCGTGATTAGTCAGTAGATGAGTGAGTGAGTGAGTATCTTTTCACTTTTATATATATGTATATAAATAGTTAAGTCTATTTGTATTTGCATGCTATTTTCCGTGAATATTTGACAAATTAATTGATAAAAATACATGTATTTTTTCAAATCGTCTGATTAAGAGAATCCCTTGAAATATTCGTCAGATTATTGATCAGCTTGTCTAGGACATTAAGCTGAACCATCTGTATTAAAATCTGACGCGCTCAACCTGAGTCAAAACGGCAATTTTTACTTTACATTTTCAAAAAGCCACTGCGAGCTTGGGTAACTTCCGAATCGTCTGATTATTTAATTAATTAATTATTTTCATTCGGGTGTACTTAACATCCACTTTTAATATCTGACGCGCTCGAATAAATTTTATTTTTCCCATTTTCTACCCTTCCATACGGCCAGCCCCACCATGCAAATGGGCAGATTAACCTACCCCCATTATCAGAGACATGTGGGGTATCTACACTATTAATATCTGACACGCTAGAGTAAGTCCATTTTACTATTTTTTTTTACATCTTTGAAAGCCTGTAGAAGCTCCACCAATGAAACGGATACATCGCCTGAACTCTTTTTCTTTCTACCATCTAATCTTCAAAATCCAATAGGTCCCAACGACGCTGGAGTAAATACACATTTAGCATCGTGGGCTCCCCTTCTACCAGGCCAACGGTAGATGTTGGGAAGTTATATCTGTATGTATAATTATGTTATGGACCAACTGATTGAAACAGCATTATTCATAATTTCCAGACCGTTTAAAAATGCTCAATATGAGTAGTCAATATAATAAAAACCGTTGGAATAAGCAAATTGACCGGGCTCGATTAATAGTGTCCCCTCCTATTGGACAGAGTAATAAAAATATGGTTTCTTTTCATGACTATTATCGTAACTCCAAAATAGCCGAAATATTTTGATTTATATTCTTTCTTGCTATAATTATAATATTTATACCAATACATTTATTTTGTATGTATTTTCTTTATGTAGGTACTTAATTTAATAATTAATATTTTGAATTTCCCTAGTTAATTTTTAAAACGCAACGCTATTTGATTTTGCAATCATAGTGTTATAAGCCATAAAACCTGCCTCTCGTGTGTACAGACTGTACAGCCTTAAAATATCTCGTCCGTCTCTCTTCGTTTTAATGAGATGACCTCGATTCTTCTCATAATAAAACGTAGTTTTAATTACGTAAGATTTCTATGATTGGGTTTTTAATGAAACTTATAATCTTTTCCAGTCATTATCTTTAATAAATTCGTTAATAAAGGCACAGAATACAGTAGTATGATATAGGTTAGGATTTTGTTGTAAAATGTTATTTTACTAAAATATGGTGGAAGAAAGAAAGAGAGAGATATGAGATAATGTATATCATTTAGGTATCCCGGGTCCCTTGCAATAGACCCACTTGTGACGGAACACCGTGTGGTTTTAGTCGGTTCGATTCCGATATACCACTTCACCGTTAGCTCCGGTGAGGTGATGACCCGTGGGGGTTTCCACACAAAAAATAAAAAAAAAAAAGGCTTACAAATTTGCAGCAAAAAACATATTTGTAAGCGAAAATAATTACTACTCTATATGGTGTAAATAAATCATTGAAAATTTTACTGCAAATGCACCCGGCATCTCTAATATGAAATATAAATTCACATTTAGCTTGCAAACTGAAATTAATTAACATTGTACGATGAATGAAATGAATGAATACGAATGATGGTGTGAACGATATAACGAATGAAATTTAATTAGTAATATCTTCACATTAAACGATGAAATTCGGGAGTTTGTTCAGTAGATTCTTTGCTATTTGATTATCACAAATTGGTAGATAGATAGATTACCCTTTATTTCTAAACCAGTCGTACAGTAAAAGTATCATACATACATTTGTCATACAGATAATGTATAAGGGGCGGCCATATTGCAAAATTGATATTGTTTTTATTTCTAAAAAAAACTAATAAAAATTGTAGCTAACTCTTCGGATTTTCATTTCGCATAAGTTTTTTTTATTAAAAGATTCTGTGCCCGCCTGTTAAGAGTGCAAGCACGACTTGGGTTTTTGAACAAATTTTTATTTGTAATAAATCAAAATATCATTATGTTTTATAGAAAACCCATTTTCAATTTTTTTTTGTTATAATTAAAAAGTTATATCTAAAAATTAAAAAATATTTTTAAACCCAAGTCAGGTCATAATATTAATTACTACCCATCGTAGGATACAGCTGATACTGTGCTAAGACAATAAACGTAGTATAGTAAGTTTATGGTTTTGATTACCTTAACATTATAACGTCATGGCGATTAATTGTGGAGCGTTCGTAGTCACGTGATTCTTATTTTGAATAGATTATAATTAATTAAAAAAAATAAGAAATAAGTTTTTTGCATCGACAAATTAATCATAGTATTAATTAAATATGTTATTAGTTTTAAAATACATGAAAAACATATTACTTCAACAACTAAACTGCAGATATTTAGATTAACACATAAATCACAATGGTACAGAAAAATAATGTTGTAGTCATTAGCAACGATAACGTTGACCTACCTTTATTGGATTTATCAGAAAATGTATCAGAATATACATTTACCCACGGATTCGTGGAACTGGTTAAATGTCAGTATCTTTATCTACAAATATAATACAAAATATTGTTGTTTTCGAAATTAGTTTAGCTTAACATCGGAAGATAATTTTAAATGTTCATAAATAAACTAACATAAATCGATATGGACAACGGCCATTTTCAAGTGTGTGTACACGAAAATGGGAAACCAGAATAAATCTTACAAATATTATAAAGGCGAAAGTTTGTAAGGATGGATGGATGGATGGATGGATGTATGTATGGATATTTGTTACTCTTTCACGCAAAAACGGCTGAACGGATCTGGATGGCAATTAGTATATTATATGAATAAATATATTTTGGTCTTCATAATTTATTTTAATAGACTAAAAATAAGTAAAGTTAATAAATACTAGTATACTCGCCCGGTTGGCTGTAATTAGTCAAAGGCGTAACGGAACGTGTGCTACATTGAATCATACTTGAATGATTCGTGTTCATTGAAGTACGATTTCTATTGAGGTAACAAAATACTACAAATTCTTACTAAATTTTTATCGGTAGGTGTTGTTGATGTTTATTATATTACCAGCTGTTGCCCGCGACTTCGTTCGCGTGGAATTTTTGGTAAAATCTATCCCACGGGAACCATAAATTTTGGGAGATAAGAGGTAGCCTATGTGCTGTTCCAAACTATAATCGATCGCTGTGCTAAATCCGTTCAGCCATTTTTGTGTGAATGAGTAACAACCATTCATCCATCCACCCATCCAAACAAACTTTCTCCTTTCTAATATTAGTAAGATTTACGAGTATATTTTTAGTTGTAGTTGCCTATAATTATATGGGCACAAGGTATGTCTTTTCAATATATTTTTTACCAAAGACGATAAAACGGAGGAGGTTCTCACGTCAACCCGTATGTTTTTTTTGTCATATTAGTTATGAAAATAAATTAAATTTGCACTTAAGTATTTTATATTCGCCCTATACAGTCTAGACTAAAAAAAATGTCTTTTTAAGAATGTTACGTTTATGAAGTCGAACTTTAAAGTCTTTTTTAAACACTCATATTTCGTTGCACTGTTATTAAAACTAATATTCAAGACCAACAAGATGGCCACGGGCGATATCCTCTAAAGTGTTAAGGACTAAAGCGACATAACTAATTGTCAGACATTTGTGAAATCCAGATTTACGGTAATCTGAGATTACTGAGGCTCGTGTACACAGTAACACGGTTTACAACAGTAAACCAAGTCCAATATAAATGATCTTAGCTGATAATCTTGATCCTTCTTTTTAGTTCTGTTATATTATAGCAATTCGTACAGGATGATCAGGTTTTTCGATGAAAACAGTTTTTGAGCTAGATCCGAATTCCTTATTTCCCAAGAACTTTAGTGGCACGGTATTAGATCGCATGTATTTTAGCTCGAACTTTTATCTGCGATTTCAATTCCTATTTTGTGTGACAGGATAGATGATGTTTAGCATATCCTTATCAAGCCTAGCATCGAGCATCAGAGGGTGAGGGTGAGGTTAATCATTGGTACAGAAATTCAACATCAACAGATATTATCAAGGTATTTTTTAAGCATTTTAGCAGAACTGACTTCCGAAGCGGCTAATATTGTGGTCGAAAATATGATTCTTCTTCACCAATGATTTTGCACTTGTATATATTAATTAACACGTAAATTAACATTTAGATAATCATGTTCTTGTTTTAGGTAACACTGTGGCTCACGTATCCTATGAGACCCCTAAATAAATAAAGAGAAAAAAATAAAAATAAATCCTATTTTATTGTTTAACATAAATTTTAAGAACTAGAAAAACAGTCTTATTGCCTGGTACGAGAGTCGATATTAGTTAAGCCTATGTAATACAATACACGAAACAGAAGAAATCTGTATGCTAAGGGTTAGTCCTAGACGTAATAAATAAAAAAAATACGATCGCAAACTTCAATAACATGAATGAAATATCACACTCTAGTAACAAAACTAAAAAGATTTTTATATTACACGCTAGAAATCCGCAACTTCGCCATTTTTTGACTGACTCTGTATTCTTACTAATAGAGTTAGTGTAATATAACAGTTATTTATATTAATAAACCATTCCACGATGACAGATTCATTTGTTGCTTCAATTTTGTAACAAAACCATGCTGCAAACGTAAATATTAACAGTTTGTAATAGGCCTCTCGAAGACTTTCAAGGGTGCGAAGGTATTTTAAAATATCCCGTGACAGAAAACTGTGTAGTTTTCTGAAAGTCGATTCAAGTCTGCAACCAGTGAGGTGGGGCTTTCCTCGAGTCCTAACAGGGTGTTTCGGTATTTGTGCTATTATTATTAGTAGTTGTATGATAAAGAACATGATATCATAATTACGTGTCGGTGAAACCAATCAACACGGCCTCAAATGAGTATCAAAATGGATGACATCGCCCGCGGTGCAACGTCAATATACGCTAGTGATTACACTCACAATCCCGTTATTGGAAAAACTACGCCAATTTATACGGAATATAACAGTATTTTATTTGTTAAAATGTGTAAACGGTCCCGGGATTAGGCTCCGTGATATATTTTTAATCCGTTGCATATGAATGGGTAATTCGCATCCGCGTACGATGTTTGCTATTATACATAGACGATAACATATGTATATTGTTGTGGGTATAGCGATACGTTTTGATTAAAGATTTAGTATTTTATATTTTTTCATAAAGGCTAATCGCAGAAACTATTGGTTCAAATTGAAAAATTCTTTTAGTGTTGGATAGCACATTCACCGAGGAAGAATATAGGCTATATAACATCACGCTACGACCAATAGGAGCGGAGCATCAATAAAAAGGGGTTGTAAAAACGGAGTAAATTTACAAACGCGAACGAAGTTGCGCGGGTCAGCTAGTTTGTTTTAAAACTATACAGTGTCAGCCGTTTTGTATGCCCTGGTTTTTAAATATTATATAAGCAGCCGATAAGCTCAAATCTAAATATGAACACATTACATTTTATAAAAATAGTTGCCTTGTGGAAACTTTTACATACAGCTAAACATACTTCAACATCGTCTAGCGAAGACGAATTGAATTACGTAGTACCAGGCCAGGTTAACTCCGCAGTTTAGGTGTAAAGCTAGAAGTACACCGTGCCTAAAATTAAGTGGGATGCCGCGCGAGAGTCACACTTTACTCACTCACTCACTCAAGCGCTGAGTCGCGTCGTCTGTTCGAATCTAGACTATGAAGTTATTAGTACCTATCCTAGGTTTATTGTTTACAAAAATAGAGTAATAGGTACATAACTTACTGGTATTTAAATATTCAGATACCTAAATTAAATCTTTAAGAAAAGACAACCCTAACGTCACGGTGTCAGGTTTTTTTTTCCATGTTGATGTTTTGCACTCCTTTGATTATATTTTAATACTAGCCGTCCCCGCAGTTTCACCTGCGTTTATAGTCACAGTTCTGGTCCTATTGGCCGTAGCGTGATGTTATATAGCCTATAGTCTTCCCCAATAAATGGGCTATCCACCACTATAAGAATTTTTCAATTCAAACCAGTAGTTCCTGAGATTAGCGCGTTCAAGCAAACAAACAAACTCTTCAGCTCTATGATATTAGTATAGATATACGCATGCCTGTACAGTTGCAGTAGTTTAATAGGGAGATTTGCTTCGATACCATAACCTACATACGGACTTGTGGAGTTTTAGTTATACGTAAGACTACTTGTATATAGTTTTTGTTTTGTAAATAATTTAGTATAGATTAGTTTAGATAGTGAAATATTCAATTATTATTTGAATATTATACCTGCTTATAAAAAGTGCTCAAATATTAAGCTAAAAAAAATCTTTGATAAAAAGCCCAACTAGAATGCGGTAAACAATTACAAATTTGCCCCTCAAAGTTAATAATGCCGCCCTTTCTGTCCATCATGAACATTTATGACAGCTGGTAGACTCAGTACACTTATTAAGATTTATTTACCCCGTCCTAAAATCCCGGGATGCCCCAATACCTGTAGTACGTCACTAACGACTCAAATAAATAAGCGAATTAATTAAAAACCTGTTTGCTGACAAAATACAGGACGCGGTATTCGGTAAGCATGCCGTGTCGTTGCGAAAATTTGCATTTACATCGGTGGCTTTATGGATAAGCACGTAAAAGATTTTCGCGATGGACTTTATATGCATACTGATTTTTAATAACAAATCAAAGTGGGATTCGAACTGTCGTTTTGAGAGTTTTATAATCAGCATTAAGAGTCTATAAATATGCTTTATACACTTATGCCGCGTTCCTATAGTCAAGAAACGATTCGGTTTGCTTACGGACGGTAAAATTTCGTTGGATTTTCAACGAAAATTTTACCTTCTCTTAGCAAAACGAATCGTTTTTTATTATTTTAGGAACGCAGCAATACACGTGTATATATTTAAGAAGGGGTAGGCAGAGATTTTTATACGTACATATCCACATTCCGTCAACTATATTATTGGTACCAAGTAATAGTACGCAAGCATGAGACACGCCCGGGACGTAACAAATATTTGCCTATATATTGATTGTAAAATCAAAACGAGTAGAAGTCAAAGCCTTGTACAAATAGTATATTAAACTGAGCATCTCATGTTTAAAGTTTTATCATAGAAACCATTAATATTGCCTAAAATAAGCTTTTACTAACAAAAACTTAAAAAAAAAAGAAACTACTACAGCCACACTCGTGCATTTGTGATTGTTAGAGTTCCAGAGTTCCGTTCCTTAACAGGAAAAAGGGAACTCTTATAGTGTCACTTCGTTCACCCTCTGTCTACATATCAAGACCCTTTTTGTCAGGAACGCGATGAGATATCAAGTTGAAATTAACATCTAATACGGTTCTATGAAGCTGCAAAAAGCAAGCAATGAAAATATACATGTAAGCGTTATATTTCAACCAATTGTAACACTTCGCAGAGACATCAAAAACCTCCTAAAGGTTTTTGATTTATCTACCTATAGGCCTAGAATCATACATTTTGGCGAGAAGGTCTCTCACCACAAGTAAACCTATATTTTCGGAAACATTAAAAGTGACGCACATCGATGTATGAGTAAATATTTTTAAAACGGTAAAGTGAAGTTTGTCTTTGAAACATACTCGGAAAAAACGGGCACTTGCCCAGGTTTTATTTTTTATTGGATTAGAGTAGGAACTGTTATTTCGTTTTTCTTCTAGCCAAGTACAGTACAGACTGACTGTCGTTTAGTGCACTTCAGTCTTGTTGTCACTGTCACATTAAGGTTAATTGAAACTACAGGATGATACTTTACGACCTTTAGTATTTAAGGTGTCGACATCGTCGACGTCGAAAATTGTCTCTGGTAATGGCTGAAAGTGAGCTATCTTAGCTCCATTCACATTGCAATGAAAGGCATGCACTAATTAAACGCTTATGATATGATATAGTCTCAATATAATTTTAGTAACACGAAAGCTTAAGCCTTTGTTTGTGAGGTGATCTTTAAAGAAAGGAAGTGGTCATTATAGTTTTTTTAATTTAATAAATTCGCCAGATGAAATTCGTCAGCTATTAACGTCTAATTTTAATACAAAACTTTTTTTTCCACAATATTTTTAATATCATTCTTTATCCAGAGAGCCTATATATACAAAAAAAACTGGCCAAGTGCGAGTCGGACTCGCATACCGAGGGTTCCGTAAAATATTTTTATTATATGATGTAACTAAAAATTTACGGTTTTCACAATGTTTCCTTTATCTGTGCTATAAGACGTTGCTTCCTACTAAATTTCAAGATTCTGAGTTCACGGGAAGTACCCTGTAGGTTTTGATTCCCTTGCGAGTGTCGAAAATTTGCGGAAATTTGCGGCATAAACGGCTGTATCTTTTGATTGCGTTACGTTAGAAGTTTGATTTTTTAACAGCTCCAAGGGACAGTAGACCTGAGTATTTGATAGAAATTCCAGTTTGATACCTCTACGCGTTCCTGAGAAAAAGGGTCTTGACAGACAGACAGATAGACGGACGGACGGACAACAAAGTGGTCGTATAAGGGTTCCGTTTTTTCCTTTCGAGGTACGGAACCCTAAGAATCTAGCTATCTATCTAGCAATTTTTAAAGCAGAAAGTTAGTTTCGTTTATCCCATAGTCATTTAGAGTTTTTATATTTGCAACGACATTGTGTTATAAAGATCGGATTTAATATTAAAGAAAGCGCTTCAAGCGCTATTTTCAGACATTTACTCCCGATATATAATAAATTATTGTGGAAATTCGTCCTCGTTTTTCGTTTCAAATAGCCTTTTTTTACCAATCTACTTCAGAACATGTATTTAGACAACTTGAAAAAAACATTCCAATAAATTGTCGGCGTACGATTTAAAGCAGTGAAATTATAACCATTCAAATACTTTTTGTTGCTGTTCTAGAAATCTAGAACATACAATAGCACATTTATGATTGCAGATCGTAACTAAATGTAAAATTATTTAATCGGATTGCAGTGGAACTATTAATATTACGCCGCAGCTTTAATCAGCTCAGGTTTTTGTCCACCACACAACATGATACCATTGAGGGATTATAAATGCAACATTTGGACATGAGATCCGATTTAATAAAACATGATGACGTCGTACACCAATGTATTGATAAAATGGTCAACCACCGGTAAAGTACCGGTAAAGTAAAGGCTATTTTAGCAACCAACTCAATTATAAGATGACGTTAATGTGACAGAGACAGCAATATACTTAACGACGTGTTATAATTGAGTTGTGTTTGAACATTGAGCCGTAAGCGTGATATTCACAGACTTCAGTCAAATTCTGAAAATCTTGTGATGATAATATATAATCATGTATAATATTACATACGTACGGGAACCTACGACTTAGAAGTTAGTATCTTGTAAAGAGTCAGTGTTGTTTTTGAAATATTAAACTATGCGTAGTGGCATCATACGGTATGCATAATTAATTATTGTAATAATTTGACTGTGTCATAATTTGGAGCCTCTCATTCAATTATTAAGTAATTATAACTGTAGGACTAATAATTGGAAATAACACTAGCAATTAAAAATGTATCAGAGTTTTCGAGTGTATTGGTATCATCAGATAAAACAGAACTCTGCTTTATTTCGTCTGGTGAAGGGATGATGCCGCATAAAAACCAAATTACTCAAATTATAACTACTGTGCTATAACTGTTTGGGTGCAACCTATGGTGGCAGTGAAAGGAAGATGATTTGAACTAACAGTTTGAAGGCTTAGTCTATCTCTTGTCGATGGAGCAATTACCACACTTTTCTATCCTCTGTCTTCATTTTACCTTCTGATACGACTCACCTTCCACTTTTTATTCTATTTCACTTGTTTCACGCACCTTCGTATTATGTAGTAATGACGTATAGCAACAATTTCTGTAAGTAATAGTATTTATTCTATGAAATGTGTATGTCTACTTTGTTTTGATTATCTAAGTATTATTAATAACTCCAAATGTTAAATTTTATTTTTGCATCTACCGGTAGAGAATGCCCTGGGGATTAAATCCGTATTTACAAATTGTGCATTAAATTGTTTTAAATAAAGAAATCCTTCTCCTCAGTAACAATTAGTAATACGTCCTTAATGGTCATCCTCTATTCTAACCGATCCTCTCACACTATCAAAAACGCAATTCAGATGTAAAATTTTATACAATAAAGTACAACTGATTGTGGACATTTATTACAAAGCGAAGCCAATCTGTGTAAGATAGAAATCAAAATAAAAACGATTTACTCCAATTAAATCAATTATTAAAGGTATTTTTGAATTGTCAGAAGTAGGAGTCAGTCAGACTAAGTCAGTTTTGAAGCTAGTTGCCTATTCAAGTACGTAGATCCTATAGAGAAGACCGGGAAAGAAATTCCAAGGACACTCTTTTCGACATGTTTTTTTACAATTTTCATGTTACATTGCTTATAAACGTAAATGAAATGAGAGGACAATGTAATATATTGTTCTAAATAAAACAGGCGCGCAAATAACTACAATATTTAAGTAATAGTAGTCCGGAGATGACCAGCCCCGACTAACGGCACTCTTTCACGACCATGACGCACATGTCAGCCGTCGTACAGATCAACCATATTGAAGGGAGAAGGATGAACCAACACATACGTCACCATAAGACTTCTAGGCGAGCATGACATACTCTAAGTTCTCAGATCTATTTTCTTCTCCAGTGGAACTATCAGTTATCAGTACAAATTGAAAAGTGAGTTAGTATGACCTAAGTCATTCTGAGTAGTTCTAGGGATATTTTTAACAAACTTTCCCCAATCTGCTACGTTGCCGCCTACTGAGCACGATCCTTTAGATTTGCTGGGCCCTTTGTATTGATAGTATATCACACCGTAAAAAGTTATTAATGATTCAAATACGGGCCACAATATAATCATTAATAACTTTTTAGGTTATCAAATTCTCAAACATTGTAATTAAAAACTTTTCAGACAGATTTGATTTTCATTAACACTGTAACAATAGACGGCATAATTTGACTTCCGAGAAATTATCAAAGCTATTAGGTTCAGTTCAATATGTTCAAACAATAGGAGTGTTTAAAATCAATGAGTATTTGAGCATCCCAAATTCTATTACTTTCGTAGAATAGCTACTAGTAACTTGTTAAAACCCTGTATCCTAACTTCCTAACAATAATAAATTAAACGCAAGTGCGATTTTGGTTGTTTGTTACGCGTTCACTCGTTAATTATAAATAAGGATCGCCTGGAGATCGTTTTAAATGTCTTGTTTTATTTCAATGACTTGAACTGTCATTGTATAAATTTTTGTGTCATGTCATGACAGATCAACATATTGTAACGTGTGGGGTACTTCTTCTAAAACAACTGCGGCGCTCTCCACAACGTGTAAGGCTTGGGGGCTTTACGGTAACCAGTTACGACAGTTTCTATCTAGAGGAGGAAAATTAAAAGAGCAGGCAACCGCACTATGGGCTATAATCAGGATCAAATTATTCATATAACAATTATAACTTCAAAAAAATTAATTGTAAATAATACTTCTTGAATTATTCCGTGCTCTTTGCACGACAGTCGTCACGACAGTCTTCTGTCCTCTGGGGCGACTGTCTTCTCTTCTATTTTTATTCTTCTAAAAATATTTCGAACATGTTCTAAATTCGAGTTTGGTGCCACCAGCCAAGACCTCTTGCGTTTCAAAGAGTTATCATTGCAATCGAAGGAGTTTGCAATCGGTGCGAGAGGTCTCATCACCACAATATATACTGTATCCTGAACGTTATATGATGTTTTAGCTTTGCACTACTACATATATAAACTTATTCATTTCCAAAATATTTCTTTTCTCTTTGCTTTATAGGCATATAGTAGTCACAATTAACAAATAAATTTGTAGTACAAACTTTGTGCATCGGCGCCACTGTGATTGTTAAAGTCAAGGTGGCACCACTGCGCTGTTCTGAATAGTCTGTATTGAGAAGAAACAGTGTCAATCTCCGTATTATTATGTTTAACAAGGCAGGTCATAATTTGGAGGTTTAATTTTACTTAGATACAACAACTTTGTATGTATCCCATTCTTTTCTTTGTAATTTTTTTACAAGATTGTTAATTGCACCTACGTCTTCTTTTCTCTGCATCACCCAAAGGTCGACTGGTAGAGAACGCCTTAGGCGTTAAGTCCGCCTATGTACCAATGTGGCAAATTTTAAATTACTAGAAATTAGTAATGACCGACCGATCATCATGAAATTTTGCATACACGGGCAAGCGCATATGGTATGTTTCACTCAGAAAAAAGTACTGAGTCTGGTTGAAAGGTCTACATTAACGCGAGCGAAGCCGTGGGCAGAAGATAATTAATAATATATAAGATAAGTTTAAATGGCTGTTTACCATATTAACATAGATTTTCAGCTTATAACAGCGAGAAGAGGCAGAGAACAGCACAAAACAGAGCCATCTGGAATTTTGTTCAGTAGGAAAAAATTACTAAACTAGTTGAATAATTCTGTTTGCTTCAACGATTATTTTAGACAGACAAATTAGTGTGAAGTATTAGAAGGTATTAAAGTAGTTTTTCAATTGAAGCATGCTTCACGTTTTTCGATTTAATAATAATGGTTGTTCATGAAATTGAACAAATATGCAAGCTTTCGAAATCGATATTAAAATTATTTCCGATTTTCAATTCGATCATATCGATATGTCACATTTGCCGATATATCGAGTTAAGTGTGCCTTGGGAACAGCGCCGTGACGCAAAACGCGGATCAAGTGTCAAATAAATGTCACCTCTGGAGTACTATCTACATAATGCATTTGAGTCTGGATATTAACGTGCTGAAAGATTCAGTTGAAGAGGAGAGGTGTTAGTTAAATTAAGTGCCTTGATGGGAATAAATTTTAAATTGACCCAAAAGGAGACCTATCTTAGCCCTTTCCTACTAATTCTTTCTCAGCGTTGTTGGTGTTAGAAGGTATTGAGGTAAAAGATTTTTAACGTATAAAGCGCTAAGTTTTAACAGTCTTCTCCTTTGTTTGTTACCTCAGAAGTTTCGACTGGGTGAACCGATTTTGATGATTCTTTTTTTATTTGAAAGCTGGTGCTTCCCGTGTGGTCCCATTTTAATAAACGTAAGTACTTGGTATAAGTACTTGGTATTGGTCCAGTTCTGACAATGGCATCCATGAGAATACCATATAAGTCTTTTATTTAAAGTCAGTTTCTTTTTTTAATTATTCACAAGGTGAACGCAGCCATATTGAGCGTTTTGCCTTAGAGTGCACTAATGTAACACTGATAAGCTAAATTCTTTCGCATAAGAAATAACGATGGCACTTCAGGTAGTATGTAAAGAATTATCGCGCGAAGAAACATATTTCATCTCTATAACTATACAGCGAAGACATTTAATTTGCGCTTAAGCAATGTAACAAATAACTTGTAAAAGCATGTTGAAAAAGAGTGTCCTTGGAGTTTCTTGCCTGTTCTTCACAGGATCTACGTATTGGAATGGGCAACTAGCTTCAAGACCGACTTATACTGACTGACTTCTACCCCTGACAACACACTGTCACTGTCAACTGGCTTATTTGATATAGACAATTTTGATTTGATTTGAAGATCAAACAACGAGACAGATTGCATAGATTAAACATTTTTTTAAATTTACGCTACTGCTCTTGGGCAAGGTTTTATTTTGAAAATGTTGTAAATGTGCTTTCACATAATGACAGTTACTCAAAATCAGAGCTATAACCGGTTATTTATTTCTTATTTAGTCGTAAAAATTTTCTCTCCGTGTTTTCTCCTGTTTATATCCACCGTATTTCAGACGTTATCGAACATTTTAATACGACTTTTATAACCGATAACCGATATTCCATATCTGCACATATAACTTTTGAAGTTATTAAAGTTAAGGGATGTACTTGGAAAATATCGACAAATCAATCAATCGTTAAAGTTATTACGATTATGTGAAAGTTTACATCATCATCATCCTCCGCACCTTTTCCTAACTAAGTTGGGGTCGGCTTTCAGTCTAACTACGATACGGCCGAACTTGGATATTTTACGTGAAGCGACTGCCATCAGACCTCCACAACCCGAGTACTAGGCGATATCGAAGTTCTGTAGTTAGACCAGGTTGTCGGACTTTTTAGGGCTCCAACTACCCGTAACGAATGCCACAGATGTTTGTATGGCACCCGGGACCGACGGTTTAACGTGCTCTCCGAGGCACGGAGGGGTCTCAATGTGTTAAGAATGGTCACCCATCCTAGACTGACCTGGCTAGTATTACTTAACATTGTAATATGCTAACCTACTCGGTTACCACTTAGTCACGAGCCCCTCTATGTGAAAGTTTACAATGACAATATTTTTAAAATAATAAACTGCTGTATGTGGTATTCGTATTTAATAAATATATGTGTATACATATATTTATTAAATGATGTGTAATCACGTGTGTAGGGATGGATATTTTTTTCTTTATATTCTGTACTGGCTTAGAAAATTTTCTTTTATTTTTTGTTTCACTTTCTATTCAAAGTTTGTAGTTACGATGTAAAGGTGTTGATTCTCTGTGTATATACCAACAAACTGTAAAGCTAGACTCTACAAGTCAGCCTCAACCTAGCTTTATAGTTTGTTTACAGAAATAGATATCTAATCAATAATATTTTGTAATTCAAAAAGAAATCCTTATTGAGGCATCCATGTTTTTCGAATTCCTAAATAAATGTAAATTACACTCACATGTACATGGTTTAGGAGAAAGAGCCTTAGAAGGTGGAGGTGTTTTGTTAACGGGCAGATTTTATAGTGATTGCAAAAAAAAATTTTTTAAAGACCTTGAGTCCCTTTAATGACGTGCTGGATATGTTATTGGATGCAAAAATAATATTATAACATTTATAAAAGAAGAAAGAGTGTCTGTAGCAGTAAGCGTTTGAACTGGATACAATTTAATGAAAAAAAACCCTCTTCCTTTTTAGACTATTCATTTCTTACTACTTATAAGTTAGTTCAGTACATTACGACTTGTAGATGTGCCTGTTAGCTACGAAACAGAAAAATAATAATATCTTCATAAAAAGTATTCAAAAAACTTATGAAAACTATGGTTTAGTTGTTAATCTATGTAATATATTGTAAAATATTAAATAAAAAGTTTGTCTGTCAATAAACAAACAGTAATTATAAGCGCATTGCAACGTTAGTGCTCGTTGCAATTTGCATTGTCGCCTCCCGCTCGTTACCACTGCGCACCGCGACGGGATCAATTCAGTTCTATTCGTCTACTGAGATATACTGAGCGCAGGGATGCACTCAAATTCAATTATACTGGTTATCGATAGTTGCAGATTTATAGGGATAGTCTTATCGTTTCACAAATCTGTTCAGGCATTTATAGTTATATGAAATCAAGAAACTCATCTACATACATACATGAACCCTAACAACATTACATTCCTTTTGACGAAGAAAGTTTATCACTAGGCGACTTAAGTCGAAGGCGCAATAAATTTCTAGACGGTGGTTTCAGATTGATCATGGTAGATCGCTTCCTTCAAATTCAGTTTATGAAGTGATGCTTAATTGTATTATAAACTTATGACATGTTATAAATATAAAAAAAAGAAGTATTTATTAGTATACAAACATTATCATTACATCTATTTAAATATCGATAACATTAAACATCGATATCATGTCACACCCTATCCAGAAGCTTTCCACTCTGCAAATCGAAGCTCCGATTGAAATCAGGCGGGCGGTCGGTAAATAACGTCTTGCGAGCTAATACTTTCTCGAGAGATTGCTAATCTGAAGTCTGTGTCGCCCTGATGAACCTTCAGAAGCATAGGTGCGCATGTTTGTCCTCGGTAAATGATCCTCTATGTGGTGCTTCGATGTCTTATGTGAACGGAATTTGTTTTTATGGATTCAGTGTGATTGAGAAGAGGAAAGTACTTGGTATAAATTTTTATGTTCCAAAAGTTTCTGTGTTATACGATAAGGGTAAATTAATATAGAAGTACTCATTCTACAGTTCGTAAGTTTATAAGATGAGGGTATCAACTTGGACTCACCTGGCGAGCAATGAATTTGAATTTCATTACTATACTCCGTGTTCGCTTCTGCTTACTAAGAATGATTTTTATTATACTGATACTAAGTTGGCAATGGAGTCATCAGTTTTTCCAATGTCAGATTACCTGACAAGGTCCATAAGATCCCTGGTACAGACAAGTCCTCGAGTGATAATAAAATATAAACAATAAAATAAAAAATAAAATAAAGTAAGCTTGTAAAAGATTGGTTGTTTTCAACATGGTCTTTTAATCGTAATATTTGTTTTTTTAATATTTTTTTTCTGTGTCGTTGTTCTCCTGCTGAAATATAATTCATCGTTCGTAATTGCCCTAAAATACTATATTATTTAAATTAACCACATGACATAATGTCAAGGATTTAAATATGTCCAGTTTATTTTAAGAGATTAATAATAAAAGATTTATTTTTAGAGAAAGGACCAAATAATCACCCAGAAGACATATTTAGAGGGGTGGTAATATTCGCCTTATACCAAAAAGTACACAGAGTCCAGGTCGCCACATAACCCTAAGTCATACCGGCCAATCAGATAAAAGCTATCACTTAGAAAACTTTAGAAAGCCTAATTAAATAGTAGTCCGGTTTCTACGAGATGGAGTACAATTAAATTCAACTCTTTTAAAGACAACTCCCGCATTAGGAATTACTCCTGTGCCGCGGGGGACTTTACAAACATACAAACGACGGACACAAAGAACACCCAGACTCAGGTGGGAATCGAACCCACGACCTGTAGCATAGCAGTCAGGGTCACTAACCACTAGGCCAACAAGCCAGTCTTTTTGGTTTTATATTAGGGACACCAACAGTTGAAGCCTCTATTTCTGTTATAAATACTATTTAAAATTCAAAATTGTAATACATACGAGTATATAGGTGTTGGGTATTTTTTTCTGAAAATAAATCACTAGGTTGCTGTAGAAATATTTACGCTCTTTTCACAAGGTACACTAAGGCCGTCATTCTGTGTCTAAGGCGCTGACAATAGGGTTTCCATTAGTAATTATTTATGATAACTGGAGTTACATCACTTGTGAAGATTCATTAGAATCTGGACTTTGACCGCGTATACAGATGACTGATTATGAAACATAGTAATCTATCTTGCTCTTCCAAGGCGCAAACATATTCACTCACTATAGTACACAAAAACCTACTCATGGTTAAAATAGTGGTCATGCAACTTCAGGAATTATAATATGTTTTTGGTACATGAGTGCTTCGATATTAATACAATCGATTATGTCATGGATTTTTAATAACATTCGTTACACATATAATTAGTTTTTTCACGCTGATTCCTTTTCATGCCATTGAAAATAATCACACCGTTTTGTAACATGTTGTGTAGTTGAAACGGTGCCAACTTTTAAGGGATTCAAACGTCTCCCTGGTCGCCATCTCTTTCTTGCACATTAAACTATGCAAAATTGCCCCAACTTTACCAAAGTAGATATTCATTAGTATTTCAAAAGTTCGGTCCGCAGGTAACAGACATAACCTTATCACCTAAGTTCTCTATAAGTACCTACCGGCGCAGTTCGGTAAAATTACGTCAAGTTTAGCTCAAAGGACTATAATTTAACACATTTGCGGCTTTGTGCGGATGTGGAGTGGCCGGGGGGAAGCAAGTGTTTAGAATGTACTATGTACCAACCATATTGAAGTTCAGTTTTGAATGAATAATGAATTAGTTTTATAAGACGTGGTACTCTATGTTGGCAGGCAAACATTTGTCTTCCTTGATAATAATCTATTACAATACAATGATATTTGAAATAGCAGAGGTTCCTTGAAAATAGGAGGTTTAAGTTGTTTCATTAACGTTTTTGTCATGGGAGAGCCATGCTTCGGCACATATGGGCCGGTTCGACCGGAGTGATAACACGGCCTCACAGAAAACCGGCAGTGAAGGAATGCTTGTATTGCTTTTTGCCGAGTGAGTGAGGTTAGAGAGGCCCTAACTCTTTTATCGACCCCTCTCCCACCCTTCCCCTACTCCCACCTTAAATACCGGCAACGCACTTGTGACTATTGAATTGCAGGTGCCCATGGGTGGCGCTAGCTATTTACCATCAAGTGACCCGTCTGTTCGTTTGCCCTATACCATAAAAAAAACCTAAACATAAACATCATATCGGTGAACATGCATAATCAAAATACATACAGCCGTACTTAGAACCTCCTCCTTTTTTTGAAGTCGGTTAAAAAGGTATATCTATAACTAATTGATATAAAGTTAAAGTTAACAATCCAAACAATAATCCTGCACATTTATCATCCTATGACCTTTATGCGTATAATCTTCAAATTTACAGCACTGCTGACTCATCCATCAAGGAAAGTTGTTGAGTTGTAGGGTTGCCACTAAAACGATCCACGATTTGGTTATACAAAGATATTTTATAGTTAACTAGCTGACCCGACAGACGTTGTCCTGTCTTAACTAAGTATATTTAATTCGAATTGGTATAATTTACAGCGCGCATTCTGGCAATCGTGCCAACTGTCAAACGACTGACAGTTATGTCAAAGCGCTAAAGTTACTATGGAAAAAATGTCTATGAAGAAAAGTTAATATGGTCGTTTAGTTTTCTTAATTTTTCTAATTTTCCGCGCAACTTTCTTAATTTTTTTCATTCATGAGAACCTTCTGCTGATAACAAATACAAAAAAAAAGAATTAGCGAAAACGACCAAGCCGTTCACACGTGATGCCGCGATCAAGAGAAATTAGGATTCATTTTAAAATGTATAGAAGATGGTATTTGTTAGCACACAAGCCGTAGTGCCTATAAATCCAATCTACTATCTTCCCCCAATGGATGTTCGACGGCAACGTTTACATGCAAAAACAAAAGATTGTAAAAAAGTGCACACTGACCGTGATCTTTACCCAAGTACATATTAACAATATAAATAATATATAAATAAGCCCTTAATTATTTCATAACAGTTAACAATATAATATATATATATATATATATATTTATTTACGCATGTAATCTATGTTAAGTTTTCATTAAGTTATAGGTAAATCCTTTCTATGGTGAAGGCCTCCTAAATCTTTTTTATTTTTTTTTGGATCATATTTATATATATACGCATGTAATCTATGTTAAGTTTTCATTTAGTTATTGATAAATTCTTTCTATGGTGAAGGCCTCCTAAAACTTTTTAATTTTTTTTTCGATCACTCCCTTCTCTCATCTATCCATCGAAATCATAGATCGAGATCATAAAGCATTTTCGTAATGCTTCGTATTATGTCACTTCTCTATTTGTGGACTTTTAATTTTTAGAATGGTTATCTCCATTGTCCTCTGAAATGTGTTTATTCTAGTTTTATTATAGATCCATGTTTGACAGCCATATGACATTCAATTTTCCTTCTGATCCTCCGATTTGATCCAATCTTAGAAGGAAAATAAAACATGTCTAATAATAATTATAGAAAGAATATCATAGAAACTCTGAGGCCACCCAGATACCACAATACTTTTTTTTAAGGTCATACAAGTATTTATCTGTGTTTTTATTACATCAGTAGGGTTTTCGCTCGACTATGAGATCAGTATATCGCATGCATTCACATATTTGCATTCAGGGTAAACAAACTGCGACCTTTGATGTAGCAGTCTATTGCTCGACTGTCGTGAAACATCATGAAATACAAACAATATATAAATGGAGTCTTTTGGTGTAGTTAGAATACCGGAGTACCCACATTGCAATGCGCGCTGGGGTTTCAACAGCGTAAGTCCCGTTGCCGTGGGAATATCGGGATAAATAGTAGCCTCATGTGTTAATCCAGGTCTCAGGTTATATTACATAGCAAGTTTTATCGCAATCGGTTGCTTGAAAGAGCAACAAACATCCATACATCCATACATCCTCACAAACTTTCACGTTTATATTATTAGTAAGATAGTAATTAGATTTTGAACTGTCTCTATTCGGATAAGTTATGCGAAGATAATTATTTTTTCGCTAAAGAAAAAACTGGGTACTTACTGGCCGACCAGATGACACCGTTACTGTGATGACAGGGCAGAGAGGACAGGGGAGGACCCTGTCATCACATACATTACCTATAAAATATATATATTTTATAGGTAATGTATGCCAAGGAGGCGGTGGAAAGGGAAAGGAGAGACCTAGTACTCCCCCATCCCGCAGAAGACGCACCAGGCGCCGGAGAGAGCAAGTGGATCTCCGGCCTCCATGAGCGCTTGCCTGCGGGCGACGGACAGGGTTATCCGGCGCCCTAGCAGAAGCAGGCCCGAGACGTTGGCGCCGCGTTCTGCGCGTGCCTCTCTTACCGACAGGGGATAAAATCCCCCACAACACAGTGGGGTCGCCTGTTGTTTTAAATAGGCGGCCAAGTCTGCCAGGGTTCACAGGGATTTCCTTGAAGGGTACACCTGAGGCCCTGGTAATATGGACTGTGACGGAACACCGTGTGGTTTTAGTCGGTTCGAGTCCGACATACCACCCTACCACTTAGCCCAGGTGGGATGACGACCCGTGGGGGTTGACACGTTAAAAAAAAGGGTATTATTTTTTTAATGAAAGTATGTAGTGAAACAGGAGACGTCTACAAAACGAGTTGAGAGACCGAGGGAGACCGAATTGAAATTTATAAAAATATTAACATTTTTAAAGTTGGCTAAAATATTTTTTTCCCATAATCATATCATCAGAATATATTTTTTTTTTACATATACATCAAAGTCTTTTTTATTATTTACAAGAAGCTGTACCTGCTAGTTTTACCCACATTAAATTTGTTTGGTCACTACTCTGTGTACCGTGATTTTACATTATTAATGTTTCTAAATAAACTTTCTAGTTAATGCAAAAATAATTAAAAAAATCGGACTGGCAGAACCTGAAAAGAGCACAAAAGCATCGTAATATTAGTATCGTTAACAGAGACTTTGCAATGCTCTGGAACATTACATTACAGCGTGGCGCTACAACCAATCAGACTCCAACCAGAATCTGTGCGTCCATAAATCTATATCACAATTAGGTATGCGACAGAGTATTTGCATGATTGTTTCCACTAATCAGTCGGTTTTGACACTATTTGGACATTACCCCACTCTAATAAATAGCGCCTAACTTGAATTGGAAATGCTACGCGATTTTGGACACATATACGCACTCGTCATAATTAAATTGAGTTGCTTTTGCAATTAGAGTGATATTATTGGTCTAATGTTATAAATTTCACGTTCCTCAGTTGGCGGATTTTTTTTGAAAATTCGTTCAAAGAATTCTTTTCACGTATTTATATAAAGACTAGCAACCCGCCCTGGCTTCGCAGGGGTAGCAGAGACATCTTCAATCATCATCATTATATTTCAACCAATTTACCTCCAAATTAACCCCACCAAATTATATACCTTCTTCATGAATCGCTGTATCTATTGGTGGACTATTGTATTCCACTGACTGCTTTTGGTAAAGTAAATAAAGTATCTATCTATTTATCTAGTTATTGAGTGGTTCCGGTGGTTATATGTGGTCTTCGGCATTTTTGTTATCCGAAAGTAAATGTACGAGTTACATTAAAGAACAATCGAATCGCATCTCATATTTGAAAAATTCCTTCGATTTCTCCAGGATCCTATATTTTTTTTAAAGTGAAACCTTCTTTAGCGGCGTTGTGCACTTTTTGGGATGGGTAATAAATGTTAAACTCGCGTCAGGACACGTGACCCTGATCGAAAATTCACAACACGGAGCCGTTTCTTATATTTAAAAAATATAACATTTGAAATTCAAACATTTACGAGCGGCCAGGAGCGCGGAACTTCCAGTGTACCCTATTTAGATATGTTATAACCTACTTTTTATTTTTAACCTAATTATATATATACAGATGTGTGTGTGTGTATGTATATTGTGAAGTTGTGTTTTCACTTCTGACGTGCAGTCCTACGACTGACTGTTTTTTTTCTTTCATTCTTTTCTTTCATATGGTGTTGCATTAATTTTGTTTTGGCCAGGTGGTGTCCCTGTACTAGTGACCTCTCCAGTCACATACTTGGGACCAGCCTCTTTGAGCTAATGCGGTCTCAGTGCCGCTCGCAATCTGAGACATACGGTATTCGTATTCCTAACTTACATAAAAAAAACATCTGGCTATAAAAGAAACCAGCTGCTCATTTTTACATATTTGTAAAGTTCATCACATTTTTGTAAAATGAGCAGCACCTGGCTACGTAAAAATGTGGACTAGTGTTGTTGCACCATGCCTGACATGTTGGCGCATCTGGAATGTTGGGACGGCCACTGAAAGAGCAATTTACCTAGTCATTAGCCCCATTTCTGATAAACCTAGGGTTAATGACGAAAATATGACAACATGCAAAATCTTAGTGACACCTCGGGACAATGGCCCCACAACTGCGTACCATTGGCCGTAGTTTGTGTATCTTACAAAATAGGCTGTTATGGAACCGTAATTTTTATATTCTTTTTAGTATAACTTAAAGCCGTACATAGCTGAAGGGGTATATAGAAATACATTTTGCCAACCATATTTTAGACCATTTTAGACCAACCATATTTTATTTTAATATTTTCGAATTTAAGAAAAAAACTTATGAAAATTTTCCCGACCCGGTAATCGAATCTGCTAATAAGCGCACACTTATTATGCCATGAAGCTTAATTTTTATTGAAATATTATATCTTATTGTTACAGGTAATGAAAACAACGCTCCAGATAACTATACCTATCACTCTTGGCTTCCCTGGCATAATCTACCAATATGTGCCTGTATAAATATAATATATAATAAACAAATCATCAAATCTTCAAAATATGGACTACTAGCTGATCCGCGCATATTCGTCTGCGTCACATAAGAGAGAGAGAGGGTTGGTTTTTCAACATTATTCATTGATGCTCTACTCCTAATGGTCGTAGCGTGATGTTATAGCCTTCCTCGATAAATAGGCTATTTAACACTAAAAGATTTTTGAACCAGTAGTTTCTGAGATAAGCGTGTTCAACCAAACAAACAAACTCTTCAGCTTTATAATATTAGTATAGATTTGCAAATTGAAATGCCTTTGTCAAGAGATTTGATTCTAGGATAGCCACTCCACGAAATAAGAAGGCCTGCCGCCATGCTTATAATTACTGGTCCAAAGAGATTCTTACATTAAGAAGCTTAAGATTATGATCGCAGACGACCAAATGGCTTACCGGATTCTTGGGTCACCTATACCGCGTTTTTTCAAAGCGGAGCGGACGAATCGTAAGACTAATAAAATAATAATATTTTGATCAATAGACCATTCTTTAGAGGAATTCCGTCCAGTCCGTACCCTCTTCTAGCTTTTGTCAATAATTTTATATCATTTTCTATTCCTTTTTGAAGTGAGAACGTTAGACACTTTTGGTATTTGCAAAAAACACTGAACTCGCGTGATCGTCACGCTCAGTACACACACATCTGTACCTATATATGTACGAGTATACAGATGTGTGTGTGTTTTCATGTCATAGACAAATAAAAAAAAAAAAAAAAAAACTGTCAGTGTAGGACTACATCCTACACTGACAGTTTTTTTTTTTTGATAAGGGTAGAAGGAACAAGGAATTAGGCCAATTACCGCTTCATTTTATGTACCCTAATATTATAAAAAGGTAGTTCTCGTTGCATAAATCACCTTACTTATGAGTTTTTTTAATTTTAATATTTGATTATTTTTTCCTTTAATATGTATACATACCTACTTATATACTACTACTAATTGTTTTACTGCACATAGTGAGCGAACATTTTGTGACTAGGTAACTGAAATCTAATGTAACAATTTAGGACTATCAAAGATTAGTCTGTTCGTAATATTTGGAACCAATACAAAATCTATATTAAAATTATAAAATATAAGAGTTTGTTTGAACGCATATGTCTCAGGTCCTACTAGACTGATTTGTACAATTCTTTCAACATTCATAGTGTCTCATTGAGCTAGGTTAAAGTCTAACAAAGAATACGCTACCATTCATAGGAGCGGACAGGTGATTGTAATTGAGGATTAAAGGGAAAAGGTTAGTCAATTTACAGTAATTATGAATAAAACGCAGCAGAATCACCGTTTAAAACAAAATACGATGTTATTAATTTGAATACATGAATACAGAAAGCTCATATTTATATCCGTCGATTCAAGGAAATATCTCAGGAATTAAGAAAAAATAATCCTGGTATACATACCAGGATCATTTCAGATATTTACTCCTTAGGGTTGATTTCAAAACCGTAAGCAAAAGTCAAGCTGTTGAGCTCTCATAAAGTCAAATTATTCTGAGGATCCGAGACGCTTTTGTAAATCCAACAGGACAAACACAAAGGGGCGGTTTCACTGATACGACGAACTTTTGTTTATTTAAGGAAATTTCGTTTTAGGAAGCGCTGCTTGAATGAAAAGCTGAAGTGTTACAACATTTCAGAGTTCAATGTTAATTCAGTAGTCTGTTGACGCGTCATTTAATGTGACAGTTTCTAATTTATAAAAAGATAAGTGTCCATTTTATTATATTAATATTAGAACATGGTGTTCATATATTTCACAGGTGTTCTAAAGTGTTAGACTTGTAGTGGTGTAATGGGCGTTTTAACTTGCTTTCATACGCAGCAGTAAAGGTCTGTACACACTAGACCCTTTAGGTGACAACTTCAAGATCGTATAAATATTTAGAAATTTATATGAAGTAAGCACTAATGATAACAAAGTTGTTACTTACCTTTACCACATAATAATATTTTCATACAATGTGAGTCTTTCATACAATTTTTTTAACTTTATTACTGTTCCTGCACAAAAAAACAAGCACGCAAATGCATTTTTTTTATTATATAATAGACCCTCCGCATAATATATATTAAAATTCATAACAGGAATTCTATTAAAAGTTGGACTTCGCGTCTGACGTAGAAGTTATGAACTTGTGTGAGGCAAAGAATATATTTTAAATGCATTTTGCGCAATTTAAGTTCAACTCTGCCTTGCGTGGTAACTATACTCCGTGATTGCATCAACAGCCCATAAGCATCAGTGGCCGTGCTTAAGGTTTTTCGCTGCATCAGTGGAATCGTTCAAGTGATTTTAACCATCTGCATAACCCCTTATTGTGGAGTTCTGGAACCCCTACTTTACCTTTACTGTTTCTGCGTTTTCTGTAGAGTAGAAGGACTTATTTTTGGCAGCCTTTTTTTTATTTATTTATGTCTTTCTTGCACAACTTTGAAGTAAAATACAAGCATCTTACGAATATATGTATAGGTATACCAATCGAGGTTGTAACACAACTATTGTACGGATATTGTCAACTGTAATAATTAAGGGTGCACTAATACAAGTTCAAGATTTTTTTTACTTTTATTTAAGTATTATCTTAAAATTAAACGCAAAATAATTTCTCAGCAGTGGAACACCCATTTATGCATAATTTATTTAAAAAAGGCATGAAATAAAACCGGCCAGTTGTTTAGTTAAATTAAATTTGTTGACTTCCAAATTCTTAATTCAAATAATGACATTAAAGGCGGGCCACACTAAATGAATCGAGTGCGACCTTAGAAACGTCGGCGGCGTGAAAGTTTTCGTTGAAAGATCTGTATTTGCATAAAAAGGACGCATTCAAACGACAAAACATTCAAGATCCCCCTTTTCATTTAAGTTGAAGATTGTTAGACGTTTTAATTGACAAACGCCGAGGGGTCGTTTAATTTGAATTAATTCGTATGTACAGATCTAAAAGTTAGTGTTCAGCTTGTAGCCTTGAGTCTTTTATATAGAATTGATAACAATAATAATTTATTAACAGGAATTACAACGGCAAAGAGAGATAGTTCAACCTTATACATACGGACATACCTCTGCATAAAGACCACGCGAAGTTTTGTGCTGGAGTTGAAAGATCAAAACCTCACGGTGTCTCCGACGCCAGATCTCTTGTATATTGAATACCCAGCAAATTCCGTCCTCCATTTTCAACAACGACTATTTTGAAAGAGAGGGAGCCCTCCTTTCCACTAACGTGAGACCCGTCACCTTCTCTCAACCGTTTCTTTACAAAGAAAAAAAAAGACTGTCCTGATTACACCACAATGAGATTTTCTAGTCCAACATCCGACAGTACTACATTATTTACAAACGATATGATCTTCTTTATGTACCAACTTTCGTTATCCTGATTTATTTGCAATAAAATAATAATATTTATTTATATACATACTGTCAAGTCTGGTATCTGGTAAGTACTGGATCTGTAAAAAGAGGTATTTGAGAATTTCACCAATTTATAGACAACTCACGCACTCACGCAAATATATGAAAACGTCTGAATAATTTGTACAAAAAATATCAAATAGTTCCTAAGAGAATTTTTGTGCATCTCCTTCCATCCGGAAAATACCAATACCAGTCTGTAACAGGCCCTCTCCTCCTCACGACTACGTATTTGTTTATACTGCCCCCACCCCACCCAACGTAAACGTTATATGAGCGGGGTCAGTATAAATGCATCAAGTTCCCCAAACCAAGGTCCCGAGACGCAGGGACCTTTATACGGCAGGTCTTACCTCCAACGCCATGGCGCCGGTACTAATTAAGGCTAGTTACCCGTATGGCTATCGGTCACAGAAGATCGCCACTAGTGAAACCACACTCGCAGCGACCCCCCACTCGCAACCGGCACACTCCCTATTGTCCAGATAGGTACCGGAGCTGTAAAGCGCGTGCCTTACAATCTGGCAAATATGCGGGAAGTGAGCGTTCACTTCCCGCATATTTGCATATGCTCGGGTTAACACCGCTAAGTTCGTCAGAGAAGCCGACTACCAGTATCCAGCTTGTACCGGAGCTGTCAGCACGCTCACATCCCGATCTACAATCGATACGACTGGCCTGTTGGTCTAGTGGTTAGTGACCCTGACTGCTGAGCCAGAGGTCGTGGGTTCGATTCCCATCTGAGTCTGGGTGTTCTTTGTGTCCGTTGTTTGTATGTTTGTAAAGTTCCCCGCGACACAGGAGTAAATCCTAATGCGGGAGTTGTCTTTTTAAAAATAATAAAAAAAAAAAAAAAATCAAGTGTAGGTCTACCCTGGCCTACGGTCGGGTGTCCGGATCAGTGTCTAGTCACCTTTCTACTTGCTAAGCAGGCCAGTACCCGAGCTGCATCGGTCCGACGGGACCTCTGCTAAAGGACGCTCCAAGCCCCGCAGCGGAAAACCAAGGAGCCGACAATAGTGGAGCAGACGAACGTGCCCGTTCTCTGCAGCTAACCACAAAACCCTCACGAATCCAACTCCAAAACCGGTATCTGACAGCTTTCGCCATCAGAGGGCTCAGGATCCGGTTCCCGTGGTACCCTGATCTAACAGCCGGACCCGTAGTTCCGGATGCGAACCTATCTACTCCGGGTGACTAGTAGATAGCCAGTCTGTAACAGTTAAAAAAATACACTATATATTGCATCTAAAACTATAGATTGAGTTTGATACTCTACCCTCACATGTTTACTCTTTTGCGTACGGCTAAGAGGCACACAGTACACAGTGACGGCAGATAGTCGTGATAGTGGGAATAGCTAGACACGATAGCCTTTCAATGGTAAAAAAGGGTTACGACACATTAGCAATGCGCCCTAATAGTAAACACTAAGGCAAAATTTTTTAGGCGATGTTACAATTAACATATTTTAATCATCTGAATTTATAATGAGTATGTCTTTTGTCTGAAATTATTGGTTAACAATTAAAACTTCAAAATAACTAATAGGATTCCTTATTCCAACTCATAAAAGTTACACTAAAAAAGGAGCCTTGTTCAGGAGTGTAGAACAAATAAATAAATAATTGGTTTTATTTACATAAAGTTTAGGTTATCCGTGTTTTTGTTTGCCTTAATATCATCAAACACGGAAAAATTGTTTTGAAAAATCATGTCAGCAATATGTAATAATATTTGTTGATTAAATAAATTATATTTAAAAAAGTATTTAATTGTACTAATAAAAACGGTTTCTTCTAAAAGTTTCTCTAATAAACTGAAAACAACTGTCCTCTATTAGATCTGGAACAAGTCCTTGCGGGATATTCGCTCTGTCGCCATTGGAAATCTCTTTTGAGACTCAATTGGAGAGTTTTATTTTGAATAGGTAGTTTCTCCTGATAACAATGTTTTTTTTTTCATTTTGTTGATGCCAAATGATACCTTCCTTGCGCGTGTACACTGAGTTCCTTTTTTTTTTAAAGACAACTCCCGCCTTAAAAATATTCCTGTGTCGCGGGGGGCTTCACAAACATTTAAACAACGGACACAAAGAGCACCCAGACTTGGGACAACTATTTGTGGATCACACAAATGTTTGTCCCGTGTGGGATTCGAACCCACAACACTCGGCGCGGCGTAGTGGCGAGGTGACCACTTAAACCATTGTGCCATCCGTGCAGTCAAAGTCAGTTCCTTAAAGCTTAGAAGATGTTATACAATGTATAAGGTCTTCTAATATAATGTATAATATTCATTATATTAGAAGACTTCTGTATAACATACATACGTTATATACATGTTACATAGATTTTTAAAGACGAGTATCCTTGTTGAGTTAGGAATGGGTTCACGTCACTAGTGCCCTGGGTGGGGCTTGAATCCGTAACCACTTGATCGGCAGTACGACGCCTTAGCCATTTTGTTACCATTAAGTGTAGTAAATAGCTGCTTCCCAACTATACTTATAATTAAATAATATTATCTTATTCAATACCTTCTAACTTAGCTCAGATTTGCTATGGTGCTATGGAGAGCTTTATCAAAACATCTTTCCGAATGAGCAAAGAACAAATTATCCCCTGTAAAACAATCTGTAGTGCAAACGGTTTGGCTTCGCTGCCAACCTCATTACATTCGTCAGCGGCGATCGGGAATAAGTCAAAGCTATGATAACATCGTTTGTACAGATCCAATCTTTGTGAGGATTGTATTATGCTTGCTTACCGTCGATTGATGTCGTAAAGTAGGGTGGCTCGACTGATAGTTGACTTGTGTTCTAGGAGAATAAATTGGTTTGTCTTACCGATTTGTGCGTCTGGATTGTTAATTGGATAATCTGTATATATAAATATATAAAGAAACCGTGATTGTATGAGTGATCTCTATCAACGCATAGCTCAAACGTCTGTACGGATTGGTTTGAAATTTGGCACACATATTATAGTTATTATGGCGTATGCATCCGGTAACAACGGATTTTTGAAAATTCAAGTCCTAAAGGGGTAAAAGAAGTTTTTGAAAATGTATCGACTCAAAAATTCGCAGTATTACTTCCATCAACAAACAAATAAACACGTATTACACGTGCCTTTTCAAACGCCAACAATTCAGGAGGAGGAGGGGAGGGCGTTGTATGGTCATTTTCAGAAAAAGCCGGACATTCCATCAACATCCTTAGTATCAAATATATCATGTCTTCCCCTCTCCCCTCTTCCCACTTTTCCCAGTTTGCTTTAGGTTTTTCAGGGAGTGTAAAATGTAAAGCAACAAACAAAATACTTACTTTTCAGTTTATTAGAGAAACTTTTAGAAGGCACCGTTTTTACACGACCCTTTATTTATATAAATATGTAAACAGAAACGTGTCTAACGATTTGAATCTAGTTTTGTATTGAGATAATATTTTGTTTTTTAAGTTATCTCGTAATCCATAAAAATCTAAATTTTACAAACAAAACAAAATGGTTTATTCCTATTTAGAAAATAGAATTTGTTGAATGAATTATTTTTAACGACACATGTCTGTAGCATAGCTTTAGTCTTATCTTAGAACAAGCCATGCTTATGATACAATTAGTTTATTTTTATTAAAAGACAACTCCCGCATTAGGCATATTCCTGTGTCGCGGGGAGCTTCACGAACTCACAAACATTTAAACAACAGATACAAAGAACACCCAAACTCGGGACGACTATTTGTCGATAACACAAATTTTTGTCCTGTGTGGGATTTGAACCTACAAAACACGAACAAAAATGTTTTGCAAAAGACATGAAATCTAAATAAATAAAATTCATTTGCTTGAGGCGCCCTCTAACGAAACACGTTGATACGTTATGAACTAGCTTTTATGCAAGATTAAGGCGCATGAACCTAGATTTATACTATTTAATTTAACAAGATTTACGAGCGCATAACCCGTAGATAAACATTTACCTGCATACATTTAGTCAGCCATAGAACTTGGGAAACATAAAATTTTATGGTTATTGTCTGCTATCAAAATTCTACTTAATTTTAGCAAGTTAATGTGTTTATTCCATTGTAAGTTGTTAATAGCGTTTTTATAACGTACTCACAGCTTAGGTATTTCAATGTTATAATATGTTTAGTAATTTGAAAATGTTTAAATTACAAAGAAAAGGCTTAAAGGATTTATAGATATACATAATTACAACTAAAGACAATAAAAGAAACTGAAGTGACCAAAAGGCGGAGCTTTTTATTGCACACAGAATTAGTATTGCCATTCAACATTGCCAATGTTGCCAACCTTCTGAAAACGCTACCAGTTTTTTGTCTCATGAATGTAATTTAATACTTAGTGTAATTTTCTTTTAAATTAATTTCGATCTTAACCTCTAAAAATTTTTTAAGCGCAACAAAAAAGATTGTTACCTAACAACATTATGTAACTGTTTTGATCATAATTATTTATTTACACGGGAATTAACGCGATCACGAAAAGGTATTACATACCTCTATTAATGTTTTGATCATATATAGACCATAGATGTTTGATGGCGTTCCAAAAATGGCACCAATTAAATGTGCTTAAACCAGTTGTAAGAAGCAGAAGTGTCTGATAGAATAGAAAACAGTGCTTACAACTACAACTGATTGTGCGCTTACAAGTGTTGCACGAAGTGTCGCGCCCGCGCTAGGTATGTGACGTTTCAAGTGTGGTAAAAAATGCGAAAACGATTTTAAAAGGTACAGAAACAAATGAAATTGATAAAAATAAGATTCTTATGATAATGGTACAGTAACAAACGTTAATATAATTTGAAAATTTAGTTATTTTGAAATGTATAGCTTGCGCAGCTGTCCTTTTCACTGTCACGAGGCCGCGAGGGTACGTGTGGGAAACTAAACTACAACGCCATACATTGCAGTTTTTGTATCAAACTATTACAACATATCCACGGCTGAAATTGGAACGTCGTATCTCGGAAGTTGGTCTAAATGACGGGAGTCTCAACTTCCTATATCATGGAAAAAGATAATGATACTGCATTGACTTTTTTCTAGGTTTCCTACTGAGTATTCGAAAAATTGCTGTAAGTAGTAAAACACCGCAACGTACGGGAGTTAACTCGATCACGTAATAGATACCTACCGCTTTTTATTTCTGCTTCATTACAAGTTTGACTGGCAGAGAATGCCTAAGGCATTAAGTACGCCTTTGTACAATATGTGCATGAAGTTATAATCAATAAAAATAAAAAATAAATAAATATTACACAACTCTTGCCTGACGTTTCCACCAAGGTGCACTGGCCATGGGGACAGGCTGAATCAGTCGGTTTTATGTCAAAGTTTAGTAATACTGGTTGTATTTAAGACTTACATATTGTGTTCATAAACTAGTTCGATTCAATACATCAAAATTGCCATGTTTCGCATCGCTTATATTTAAGATAGAGCAGACCCGCCGCATCAAATTTTATTTCTATTTTAGGTGGTCATACATTTCACCTTACAGATACAACATGCCTGCTGCTCGATATTGAAACATCGACTGCTGTAACTAGTAAAAATCAATGAAATAGTAACTTTGGGATATTTCAGTTAACGGGGTCAAATAAGGTTTACATAGATAGAAGTATGTTCTAAATAAATTTACGAGTTATGAATTAATGAAATAGTTTTTGGTCTCTGGTATAAAATTGGGAAAAAATCGCTTTCGGCCACCGATATACTTACAACAATGTAAGGCATGCACGTAAACTAGTGTAGAAGTATCAGGTACAACTATTTCACGCGATTCAATTATTTTGTTAGGGCACGTGTAACTACTACTTAATCTACTACTTATGATATGTAAAAGACAAATAAAGTTTTTTATATTCTTATTGTTATCTATGGTATATTTGATAGAAGAGTGAAGTGGGTCGTATTCATATTAGACATCTTTATTTCTTAATAAAATTACTTTGGCAAATGTGAACATACAGATACCGCGCAAATATTCGGTGAGTCAGTGACAAAATGAAGGAACTTTGACTTGCAATAGGTACTGTTTAAACGACATATTCAAATTGAATGAAAAATAGGAATATACCTAGGCACGTTATGCCCTCTTGGTTACTAAAAATTCAAGCTTCTAGCTTTAACCACAACAAAGTTACAGGGAGGTCGAAAACGTCCTGAATGGCTTCGAGAAAAGGATGGCACGACTGTGCCTTTGTGTCTTTTCTAGCTCGACTTGGTGAGGCACTGACGTGCTCCCAAAAACATTTTTTTCCTTCTCTTTTTTCTTAAGTGCCTTCGGTAAAAATAATAATATTAAAATTCAAATCTATAGGGTGAAAGGTTACATACATACATATCATACTTGTGTTTCACATCTATATTCTGTACGTTATAAAACTCTACTGAAATTATAAAATTATCATTTTTATAGTACTTTATAGCAATACCTCTAGGATATTTGTTAATTATTTTCGTTCCCAGCTAAAGCTAGCCAACAGACATTATTTTCTTCTAAACTCCGCAACATTGCCGTTAAAAAGAATCACAATGTTCACGTGTTTACCGCAGGGACTTACATTATTAGCTGCAAGGCACTGCACACGTTACATGCCGCCGTAAGAGCGTCTCAAAGGACCTCCTTACACGTAGTCTTCGATGCATTAAACCTGAAGCCAAGGTATTGCGTGTTTAATTAGCAGTGGTCGGCGTAGGTAGTGCCATTTAGCAGTGGAGAATTGAGGAGTGCGAACTAATCGAAGTATACACATATTTACCTAATTAGTACAATGTATAAATAAACAATGGCACAAAATTGCTAAAGCGCCCCGCTATGCAAATCGGTACGTTAAATTTTGTGTACCTATAGATTTTTAAATTTCTGCCGACTATGTATTTTAAAATGACAATAAAGGGCGTCGGCATGTTTGATATATACCTTAAGGTTTTTATCCCTTTCCGACGATGTTTATGAATGAAAACAAACTGCATCGGCATGTTTTACTTAAATGTATTTTGTGTGTGTAATTTTCCACAATTACAATTGATAAATTTTTTGTTGTTATGGTGACAATTAACAATTAATCAACTGTTAATCATTAACTCTCTTTAGAATTGCCCAACACTGGTGCTATTTAACGCAATAAGATTTTTAGCTTTTTAATATGAATATTTAAAAATCCCTTGTGATGTGTGATGTACTGATGTTAGTTCACGCTAATCTCTGAAATAACTCAACAGATTTAATGAAATTTTATAAATTTCTATTGCTTAGGTACCCCAACTAGAGAGATGACTTTTTATCCTGGTCAGGGATGTTTTTTTTGCAAAATACAACGCCAGTGGAGCCGCGGGAATAAGCTAGTATTAGTTTAGATTTACACGATTATGATCCGTTGTAAACAATATTTAGTATAAGAAATGTTAAAATCGCGAAACATTAAAAGCGGTGTTTGTATGCGAGTAATAAAGAGTCGTAACGTTAAAGTAAAGTAAAGTTTCTATGAAACTGGTATTCTATATATTTGTATATATTTGATCGAAGTTGAATGTTTAGAACCCCGGGATTTTGAGATGAGAGGGTATGTCCACGTTATGCCACGATGGACGAATCCCACCAAATGGCACTACCTATGCCGACCACTGTTAATTAGGTACACCTATCCGATTTCACCTGTCTCTAGTGTACATTTCCACTGACATTTAACTAACTAACTAAAATACGTTCTTTGTTTTCCCAACTGTGTCATGTTAAAGATTGTATGACAATATGTTTCAAATCTGAAAAATGCAGAAGATTTATATAAATATATTATATAAAGGTATTATATACATTCTATATATTTATTTCCTTTTCTATTAATCCGCTAGACTAGCTAGACTACACATTCTGCTAAGCAATTATTTGTTACTGTACAGTATGCATTATAATAAAGACATCTACGGGAGACGTTACGTAACAAAAAGCCATAACCCAACACAGAAGGACGGAGAGGAATTGATACATTTTTAATGAAAACGGCGGTAGCGGAGTCGAGTATGCCATTAGGAGTAGCCATAATAACCCCACTCTGTTTTATCCCTACCAGACCCGAAGAAACACAGAACAGAGAGAAACTCAGTGCTCTGCAGTACATAATAGAAAATCTATCATCATCAATACTCAATACAAATAAATAAAATTGAAGTGTCTGTTTGTAATGTCAAAATAATAGTTTTATTTTAAGCAGTTATTTGCACGATACCTATGGATGGAATGGAACTGGTGGACCGATTTCCACGGGACTTTCACTGGCAAATAGCAGGTGTTATAAGGAGTAACTTAGACTACTTTTATTTTATAAAAAGAATTAGGGTTCCCCGCAAAAAATATAAATATGTACACGCGAGTGAAGCCGCTCGGGAACCGCCAGTTGATACATATAACTTGCTACGGCGTAGGTAAGTTTACAAGATTCCTTAGACTGTTGTCTTTGATGTGCAGTGGTGTGAAAATCTAGCTATAGTTTGCATTTGAGTGAATTAATCATGTGTACTTCCCCATGCCTGCCTTGTAGGTGATTTAGTAAGTATAGGTAGACGTGTGTGAATATAGTTCAAAGCCTCGTAACTCGCAACTTTAGCTAGATGTGCTGAAAGGCACTCGTATTGCTACGGCAGCTTGAATCAGTTGAGTGTCACGCGTTCGCTGGAATGTTTTATATTTTAACACTAGCGTACAACTTTCACTCTCGTTTACATATTTATATATTTTGTGAGGAACCCTAATTCTTTTTCCAAAATAAAAGTCGCCTAATTAAATCTTTACAACACCAACTATCTGCCAGTGAAAGTCCTGTGGAAATCGTTCCACCTATTCCGAAGATTAACCGGAACAAACCGATGGACAGACAGACAAAAATTTCGAAAAGGATGTTAGGCATATTTATTGTGCAAACAACTGTATGAGCTTGAAAAAAAAACTATTATTTTGACATTACAAACAAACCCTTCAATTTTATTTATTTGTATTGATAATGACAAGAAAAACTCTCTTAATTAGTTTATTTCAGTTTTTCTTTTATTTAACAAGATACCTTTTAAATTTCTTAGAACATTATACTTCTTTATTTTTAATATTATTTGATGTTAGAATAACAATTACCTATTTTTAATAACTCTTAGTTCACTTACAAAAATACAAACACACTTTTCAGAATCAAGAGTCCGCTTTGACCTTGAAGAATTAAGGTCATCATACACTATACCGTCACGGTAACGGCACGGCTCCACTCTAGTAATTAAGTTGTCATTCAAATCTGTGCTTTAAAACGTAGTCGTATAATACATTTCATAATGTCAATATGAAAGAGCCAACGGCGGGCAGTAAGCGCGCTTGCTGTAACCATACAACTCGACTCGCAGTCGGTGCGCTGTAGGCTCGCGGTCGCGGTGTCGCACATAAAGACGATGAAATTAGCTTGAACCTCGCGGGTGGCACGCTGGCGACTAGCGGTAGCCTCAATTTCAGGCGGCGGGCACCGCGCCGTGCTGCCGTTGCGGTGCCGTCATAGTCTGTGATGACCTTTACACTGTTAATCGATCGAGACTTTACGAAACAAAAATATCATAAAATAAAAGGGTTACGAAAATGTGACTTCATAAAAAGCCACTTAAATATTATTATGTATAGACTAAATAGGCATTCGATTTATTGGCAATAAATTTTATTTTATGGTTGATGAATTGTACTTTTTAGTGCTTCAAATGTGATTGTCCGATTGTAATCTTCAGTCTGAGTACTACTTGAGTTTACTCTTTAGACAGCCTTTTATTACAAAGGTAGGTCAAAGATTATTTGATCGACATTATTGGATATTAAAGTTAAAAAGGTTAGAAATTTATGACTAGAAAGAAATCTCTTTAGTCGAATATTCTGATTGAAGTCTGAATGGAGTTAACTTTCAGGCGAGGTAAAGTCAAGTTCATTGAGGTAAATCAAGTAGCCACTTGACTTTGAATGTCTATTTATTTAGCTATGCGTCCTGCAGTTTCACTCGTGTTCATACTACTCCGTTTCCATGGATCGTAGCGTGATGTTATATTATGAACTTCTTTAATCCGTCTAGTTTTAAAAGAACTATACGACGTGTAAAAGTGTCAAACAAGATCTATTTGCAAAATAAATTAATTTATTAGTTCCTTGTCGCACGTTTCACTTCAAACGCTTGACGGATAAGGGCTAGCGAGAAGAAAGTTTTAGCGCGACGAAAAATACTGACCGCGAGTTGGTTTATTTTATTTACGCTAGTAACTAAATCAATTAGAATGCCGTTTGTATAATAGTAGGTAGCCTGTTATGTTTCTGCATTTTTCTAATACGGTTAAACGAAATTAGACACATCATTGTTCGGCCGCTTCCCAGACGAAGTTCTTCTTCTGTCATTATATTATTCGTATTTTTTTTTTCAGGACGGTTTTTTTCAATTTCCATGCTTTGCACTGCCGATGCCAGCAAATGAGGGACCCTTATAAGCTATGAAATAAAATCTACACAAAACTTGATAAATGCTATAGCATAGTAAAACTCAGCAAAATGACATTACATGATTATTATATTAATTTTGGTTTAATCTTCTTAAAATCCTTACAGAAAACCCTAAATATAGATGGAAATTAAGAAACACACAAATTGAGGTACCATCAACGCGAGCCATCATCAACCAACTGATAACAGGATCAAAATTTTCTAGACTTCTGAAAACCCAAATAACAGATGTAAAAAATAAATTCTTCCAAAAAAGAGAGCCCCGTTTTATCTAATACTATAGCTACTAATATATTAAAGCTAAAGTTTTTTTCTTTTATTGTTTGTTTCTTTAAACGCCTTAATCTCGGGAACTGTCAGTCAGATTTGAGTAATTATTCGATATTATATAGAATATTCATCTAGGAAGGTTATAGGCTATGTAAAATGACGCTACGACTCTTAGTCACCAAAAACGCAGGTGGAACTGTGGGAAACGGCTTGTGTCCCTATAAATATACTAGAGAGAAAAACTTCTGTTGGTTTTCCATCGTCAAAATATGAAAAGGTTTAAGTTTTAAATCGAGTGTTATTAGCATCAAAAAGTCATATTAAAGGTGATGGCAATACAAAACCAGTCCAAAAGCTCCGTTCAGCCTCTGGTCATGAAAACTTAATGCCCAAACTGCACAGCATGCACAAAGTTCATCTGTTACGTTCTACAACATGAAGTGGTAAAACAAAGCATTTAATTAATTGCTACAATTACGTTTTGTCGTTGGTTCGCGTTATATCGTCTAGTTCGTAACTGGATCCTTTGCCTTACTTTAATCATTTGCATGTATTTGAATGTTCTGTTTCTAGTGCAATACGGAGTAGGAATGTTCAACTGTAATGGAGGATGTTTGGATACTTTGTGTTGATTTTATTGTATCTTGTCAATGTTCACTTTGCACTTTAAAAAGGATATTTGAAGGCTATTTTGGTAGTTGGTAAGGACTTTAAAAAATCGCTACTAATAAGCAAATTTAGCGCACGGAGGAAAATAGATTTTTAAACTATATACGTTATAAATTTAACAATTTATGAAAACGATTACAAAAAGCTATAGGGATCCAGTATATATGCTGACATAAAGTCTATGGTACATAAAGTCTATACAATGTTAATTCAACTCATTTTACTCGAAGTGAATAACTCAATAAATTTTACGAAAAGTTTTAAAATTCAATAAATTATGGTTGAAATTCGATCACCAGGCGAATTCTAATCATTTTAAACTCTATAATAAGGTATTTAAAACCGCTAGCTCTTGATAGTAAGCCCGAAGCCTTAATCATTTTGCAAAGGCAATCAAAATCTGTTTTTTTTTTGGGTGGCGATAATATTTAAATTTATGGATCTAGGGGTCAAATATAATTTTGCATAATGCTGTTTGTTATTTACTTAATTTAAATTTATGTGAATCATAAGCCTTGAATCTTGTCTTAAATAAATTACGTTTTAATAGCAACCCGCCCCGGCTTCACACGGGTAGCAGAGACATCTTCAACAATCATCATCATATTTCAATGAATTTACACAAAACCTTCCTCATGAATCGCTCAATCTATTGGTGAACACCGCATAAAAATCATAGTAGTTTTTGTGTTTATCGCGAACAGACAGACAGACAGACGCGGCGGGGGACTTTGTTTTATAATATGTAGTGAAGAGTTTATTTTAGTCCGAAGCACATTACTCGAACTGCGTTCGACAAGCAGATTGCGAACCTTAGAGTTAGGGCGGATCATATCCTTGAATGCTTATTAGACACAACTGCACACGCGGTTTCACCTCCGTTTACCTAAACCAAATAAAATATAGTCAGTGCTACTTCTGGATCTAGTAGCTTTTTAATAGTGAAATAATTCTAGTGCCAATAATTATTAACGGTTGAAATTCGAACACCAGGCTATCGCCTTGTATATTAGTGTTCGAATTTCAACCATTTTGGATGTCTTGTGTTATTTCATCGACCGGTATAACTTGAACTATCAGTGTATAGACTTTTGTACTATGACAGGTCAACATATATATTGGACACTTGTACCTTTATGTAGAAGGTTTTACTATCTATTTTTCATAATGTTTTAACTTTAAAGCATATAGTTTAAAAATGTCAGCTTTCTGCACATTTCATATTCTTGTCTGTGCGCGTTTGTTTATAAATGCGTACAAATAATTCACCTCACGTATATAATATAGATTAGTTTAGTAGTTTTTGAGTTTATAGACTGCAAACAAATAAATGTATTCTCTTTATACTGTTATCATACAACGGACTGTTTACTTAAGGGTAATCTTTATAATTATGCTAGCCATCCCCGCAGTTTCACCTGCGTTTATGGTCACTGCTCCGCTCCTATTGGTAGTAGCGTGATGTTATATAGCCTATAGCCTTCCTCGATAAATTGGCTATCCAACACTAAAGAAATTTTTCAATTTGAACTAATAGTTCCTGAAATTAGCGCGTTCGACCAAACAAACTCTTCAGCTTTATAATATTGGTAAAGATATATATTTTAAATGTTTATTTTAATTTTCGTCATCGTAAACTGTGGACGTTACTTACTTGGCTTTATTATAAAATGTTAAAATAATCATCCAGTTTACAATATAGACGGAATGTTAAAGTTGAGTAAATATTCAACAACTTAATAAATAATTGCTATTGATATCAAAACAAAAATGTACAATAAAATAACGTGTCAGTTGATAAAAAATATCAATCAAAGTAATGTAATACTAATGTATGCTAAATGAAAACGATACTCCAATATTATCATTAAAAAATCATTATTGTATATAATTTTTTTTTAAATACCAGACAATCCTTTAAGTACCGCGATAGCTCAAGCTCAATTCAAAATGAGTGCAAGCGTCTCTAATTCCCATATTTTAGGTGTTGACACGAGACTAAGATAACATCATCGTAATATTCGTATGCTGAGTTTAAGCCGCAGGCGAGAATTTAAACAAAAAAATTTGCTTACTGGATGACGTTAAGAAAAAACCTTGAAATTCTAGTCATTGGACATTGAGATGGTCCTATTAACTACCATAGGTTATCTAAAAACACCCAAAATAATAAGGCTTAACATACTGATGTGAAATTTTACCATCATGATCTTATGCACCGCGAGATAAGGTTAAATGATTTTCAATTAATACCCATGACCTGCACCTCACTACTAGATATGGTGCAATAAAAAAAAAAATAGGTAGTCATGGGACTGCCGACACAAGAGAAAATAAATACTTATAGTAAATATTGTAAAAAGTCGAAATTAAAATTGCGCCATCTGTGAAACTTGCCTTAACTAATATATAGATAATTAGTGTATAAAACGACAGTAGTATCCACGGATGGCGTAAAAATATTTTTTTAAATATATGAAACTCGAACACATTTTCGATCAGGGTCACGTGTCCTGACGCGAGTTTAACATTTTTTACCCATCCCAAAAAGTGCACAACGCCGCTAAAGAAGTTTTCACTTCAAAAATACATTACATGACATGAGACAGCATAATGTTAAATTAAAGCTTTCTTTTAATCCCCGACTTAAAAATTTTGTAAACACAGAACAAACTAGTATTTGTTGTATGCTGTATGGTTTATTAGGCCTTAAATAAAGTGATGGTGAAATCTAAAGTTGATGTGTTACTCCTGTATTACGGATAGAGTAAAAACAGTGCATGTACAAGTTTTATCTTTTAATACAGAATTTTTTAATGCAGGTTGTTCTCAAAGTTGAAAGTTGGGAGTTGAGTTCTACGAAACACTTCAAACAACTGCACTTATCGGTTTCCTATTCACAGAATCAGATTTTTTTTTATTAAGAGTCTGCTACCAGGGTTGTGCAAAATCTTTTTACTCGGCAATTTGTTTCCTAAGAAAAAAATTATGAGGCGGCGGCTAAAATTACGTTCAGTGTAAAACTACACTAAGGCTTGTCTGTTGTATTGCAAGGCTTAGCTTAAGAAAATTTCATCACGCTTGGAAGACCAACGGCGCCACACTTGTGCTACTCATATTTGTGTACCTTGCTTCTCTTTCGTTTAAAATTAAAAATGTTGCAGTTTTTTTTGACAGGTTTTAGAAAGTTTTAAAATGTTTAAAAACGGTTTTTTTCTAGTTTTCTTTTCTCCTCCGGTGTTAGGAACGTTCATTCGTTACTGTGACCGCTGTACCCATTCCTAATAACGTACAGGGATTTCCATTACTTTTCCTTGAATTTTCTTTTGTTGAATTTCAGGAACTTATTTGTGGGTTTATTTAAATTACAAGAGCTTTAGCAGAATTCAGATTGAAATATAACAAGCGGCGGTAGCGTAAAGGCTAAGGCGTCGGACTTGCGATCAAGTGGTTTCGGGTTTGAACCTCACCCAGTGCACTACCGACGTGAACCCACTACTAACACAAACAGTTCGCTTAGCTGGGGGGGTTAATAAGAATACTAGTAATGTGTGACCCACTAGTATGCTTTAAAAAAAAAACCCCAAACAATTAAAACTTTTGATATCCTTGCAGGAAGTTGAAATTGCCATGCTTCCGTTAATTATGTTGCTGTTGCAGTGTTTATGTCTATAAACGCAGGCTGCATAGATATGGTTCATCTCCACCGGTTAAAATTGTTGATGAAATGTCATACAAAAGTTACTACAATTTATCTTTTTATGGCTTTGGCGAAATCGACGTCAAATCTTTCAACGTACAAAAAAATGTAAAGTACAAAAAAAAATTATGAATTTGCTGGCATAAAATTCTAATGATTTTTTAATCAGAATGATCGTCTGAATACACTATTTCAGGATGGTACGGTGTTCCGTAGACCCTGTATACAGTTTTACGTAATGTTCAATATCAATGTTGCTGTAATCTCGGTAATGGAATACAGTTAGAAATTCAAAGATGAAAACCAAAACTACCAACTCCTATGCATTTCAATTCACGAACATGCATTAGTCATAAAGTCACTGGCATCCAAACTTTTCTATAAAACATCTCTTCTATATCCTGAACTCCTAGTGTTGTGTTGAAACTGAACAATGGCGAACAAAATCACAGTCTGAAACAAGAGGGTAGTTGAACATCAAAAAGTTGGAACTCAATTAAAGCGATGAGCCAGCGAGGTGCCGAACTCTGTGCATTATTGCGCTGGAACGTAGAAGTAAGATATAGCATGCACTATTGATTACTATGTACGTATCTGAACTAACTAAACTCTATCCGAGTACGAGAAGCAATAATTTTTTTCATCTTTATTTCCTTTTATCAAAAATTAAACCTAAAACGTCCAAATTTCCACTTTTTATAGTGAAACTGATGATTTTTAAACTATCTGATATATTTTGACTACTATTTTAAATATTTAATAGAGAAACTAGACGTAATACGAGAATATAATATAATTGAATTAGCCATATTCCTATATTTTTTTAATGAAATCTGGGATCAGTCGACTTAGACTATAAGCACATAGGTGGTAGGAGATTGAGATTTGGCAAGGTAGGACCATTGATCCATTTAATGAGAACGTTGCCTCTATTGAATCTCATAATCGTGTTCAGCTACAGAAGTGAGTGGAATAGTGGGTTCGGATAAGTTACCAAGCGGTCTGTGTAGTTGGTTGAATATCGTTTCGCCTCTTCGAGGCTCACAGTATTTGAGTTACTGGCCGAAGTTCACAGCTGTACCCCGTATGTCCAGATCAGTTTTAATCCAATAAAATAAATGGAATGATAACAAGTACCTCAGAGCGGCGCGGCGGTTGGATTTGATGCCTAGTTAAGAGTTACAACCTTCATGTACGTATTAGAAAATAATTTTACACTTGCTTTATCGGTGAAGGAAAATATCGTAAGGAAACTTGCATATGAAATAAGAATTCTTCGAAATGTTCTGGAAGATTTGTGAGTGTGCCAACAGCTACTAGGTTGGTGTAATCCCCAGGGATCTAGCTGTGGAACGTGGGACGGTTTATACACAGGGCAAATAAGAATAAGAAAACAGAAAAACTAAAACTACTAAATATTTAGAACTCTGCCAGCAGAATGTCAGCTAGAGACAACCGATAGGTAGTCGTCTGACACCTAAGACGATGGCAGGACAGGATTTAAAAAAAGTATAACGACAACAAAATACAACAGTAATGCGGTTCGACACCCACCCAGTACACTACCAACTTGAAGCCACTGCTAACACAAGCATTCAGCTCCGCATACTAAAGGAATACTAGGTCATTACATTACCTGCATTAAAACAAAAACTAAGATTAGAATTACATCTTCCTGCCCTGTTGCCAATTATATTGTAGGAAATACAGTTATTATAATATTTTGTATTATTTTTTTTTTTTTTTCTTTCAATATTGCAAAGAATTTTGGCTTGTTTCTTTTATTGCCAGCAGCCTGCTTAACGCAAATCTCCTTGGAAATGTATTCGTTTTTAGACGGGACGAAAGAATAATAATAAAATATTGAGGTAAGTAAAACGGATAGGGCGAGGGAGCTAGGGTAAGGGATACCGCAAGTCTCGGATGGGGAAACGGGACTGAGACTGCAGTAGCTTGAAGAGGCCGGGGTTGCGTACCCGAATGTCCATCCTGAGGTTGGAGAGGCCACTAGGACAGGGACATCAACTGGCTTTTATAAATAAAAATTAGGAATTGATAAATAGAAATTAACAGAATATAAACATGTAAAACTTGCCGCAAGTGCTCACTGTATCTTACAGAATACTGGATGTGAAGAAGTTATGGTTCAAAATAATCGCTGCAGGCATTTGTTTTAGATATTTTAGAGAGTGAACTACAAGAGTTATACTGTTGTCTGTTCAGAACAAAAAAAAGTAATTTATATTGATGTTTTGGATTATTAGATTAAGTTTAGTAAATACCTCAACATTTCACGTCATCCAGTGCCTTAACGTAGTTAGCAATAAAAAATTGTCTTTGTTTAATTTAGTCTGCATGAACAAAGACTTCCCTTATTACAAAGAAATCTTCACTCTACGATCAACAAATAATAATTTATTCACTTATTATTCACTTATGTCAATATGTATTTCATGATCGCAAAATAACAAATAATAATAACAAGGCAGAGCTATGGTAATCAAACAGCTTATAAATATACTTATTTATTTCTAAATACATACATATTATAGATAAATTACACCCAGACACAGAACAATTAATGATCATGCTAATCACACAATTATTTGACCTGAGTGGAAATAGAACCCACGACCTCTGGCTTGGCAGTCAGTATCACTAACCACTAAATAAACGGGCCAGTCATATAGAGATTAGATTAGTCAATAGTTACTCTACCAGTACTCTGACTGCTGGAATTCGACATCACGTAGTTTTACCGACATTGAGTGCATTAATTTTACAAACGACTACACGTTTGTAAAAGTGGTTAAACATCTAATGTTACGTAGTACGTGTATAAATAACATGTGCTAATACTAGAAGAAAAAGAAAAATTTAAGAGCGCCAGTTTATTGTCTACATTCTGCCGCTTTCATTCATTTCAACAAACCAGGAGATGTTTATGAACTTGAAAACTAGTGCTATGTGCATAGAATATGGCTGGTGAGTTGATGACCAGGGTTCGACTTCTAGGTCAGGATGTAGGACTTTTTGAATTTATGCAATCGAGAACTACTAGAAAAGCCAAAGAAACATAGTTGTTGTGCATCTCTGCAAAATTCGTCCTTTTAAAATAATGACCTCCTTGTCATACCTTAGGCCTTAGAGGATACAGAATGGGTCTAATTTCATAAAAAAAATATTTTAGGTTCGGCAATTCGCGAGAGCTAGTGTGCCAATACAATAGTGAAAAATTACGTCGCATTTCTGGAACACGGCACGACAAGATATAAACCAATACATAATGCCTACGGTACCTATTGTAAATCGCTCGCAGTAACAGGGCCTCGTATCCAACGTTAAATAGTAATGTTCAAATTAACTGTGCACTCCGGTATCTAGCGTTGCTAATTAATATGTGCTAAGCGTTGGTGCACGTATCCATTGATTGTGGCGACACAGAAATGACGTTCAGATAAAAAAGGCATATACACTATTATTTACACAATAACTCTAGAAAGACAAATTCCGACACTTTGAGTCAATGTGATCTATATAGATAGCTTATATATCTATATAGATAGATCTAGATACAGCTTTGGAATCCACTAGATCAGCCCATACCAATATTAGTTGATGGCAATGATACATATTGTACACTGTAAACCGATTGAATGATTGCTTAAACCTTTGCAGCGTTGAACATGTTTTTATTATTGAACTATATTCTGATTTAAGCGTTCAGTCGAGAGAGTTAAGACTTTTTGTCATTAAAAAAGTACCTTCTTTTCAGCAGGCATACTATTTTAGTTTTACAGCTATTATTCAAATCTACTTCGAGATCTGGTAAACTTACTAATTACTAGATTAAGAGCCTATTTGGGGTTTCCTGAAGAGTGGAGGAACTTCTGAATCTTTTATTTTGCCTTAGCTCGTCCAGTCAAAAATTTTTTAACATATATTTCAAATTCAATATCTTGAATTTATATAATTGCTCAACAATTGATTGAAGTCGTGCTTTTTTATAATTTTTTTTTTGGATTAACTTAAAGTTCAATAAGTTACTTTGTTAAAATTGAAGTAATCAGAACAATGGATAACTAATTAATAATATTGTACCTGCCTGTGCCGATCTACAACCACCCGTTTCGGAATGTTTGACGTTTAGAACAGTTTTAACAAACTCAATACTCTATATCAAACTATATCAAAACTCAAACTCATACTCACGTCTGTGAATAGTTTGTTTAGACACGACTAAGTACGGTAATAATACAAAAGTGATAGGTTGCTGTTCCCCTCAGAATCTTACCAGAACACTTTTGAATTTGGAAAATAACTGTGACATTAAAATTTTTCATTCCTACTAATTTACTTAAATGATTAGAGTATTAAAAATTCCAATAATATAATGGACACGAGCAATATATCGCACAGCCCGAGCGTACAAAGGCAATCATTAAATAAAACGTTAAACGAGAGCTAGTCTGTATGAAACTATGAAACAAGACATTTTATCTATATATAGTAGAAGAATATGATAGAAAAAATTCCCGAATAAAACGTTAACATCAAACTGCTGATGTAGAGGGAACAACGATGCAAACAGCCATTTACCTCCTTTGATTTTATCAAATTTGAACATTTTGCAGGAGAAATCAAAACCTATAGAGTACTCCCATTGACTTAGAATCATGAAAATTGCCAAGGAGCAAGGTCTTAGAGCATAAGTAAAAAAAAAAATCAGAAATTAAAAAAAATTACTTGTCGTGTCGTCGCCGCCGTATATCGGAATAGGGAGAGTGTTTTTAGAATGGCAAACTTAAGTTTGTGTTTCGGAAAAGAAAAAACGGACACTAATCTTCGAGAATCGATTTCCGAGATGAACGAATTATCTAGATACATGTAGGTACAGTAACCTTCGGTGCCCGAGTTGAACTCGCTCTTGTTTGCTTTTTTATGTACCCTACCTTTAAAGAATATATTATTGGAACGAAGATCTTTATTGCATGTCACATTTCAGACGCCTCGGAGGATGGGGCGTTAGACTAAAAGAAAGTGTTAGCGCAACGAAAAATTATGACCGCGAGTTGATTTATTTTATTTAAGCCATCTGTGGATTCTGCGCGACACTTCTGTAATTTAAAGTTGGTTGTATACTAATTATCCATATATTAATTAGTTGGGGCAACTTTCACAGATGGCGCAATTTTTATTTCGAGTTTTTACAATATTTAGACAATTTATTCAATGTTCCAACTTTGTTCCAACCGGGTGTCCCAAAAGCACTTCACCCGTTTTTTATAATATACTATTATATGTATATTAGTATACATATGTTGTCATTAATGCGGTACCTAGTTATGTTGCAGTATGTTATATTTGTTGTATGCACTGCAGAATAATCTGTTATAATTATAACTACTCACAAGAATATAAAATAGTAGTTAAAAGAATCTAAGCAAATTGTGAAAACAAATATAGGCAGCATAAGTTACCTCTCAATAAGTTTTTTCTTGGCACCAGTGACATTTGTACTTCTGCGATTGAGCTCAATCTTTAGTTCAGCTACTTTTCTTTGTCCGTCCTACTAATATTATAATCGTGAAAGTTTGTGAGGATGTATGGATGTGTGGATGTATTTATGTATGGATGTATGGATGTTTGTTACTCTTTCACGCCAAAACTACTGAACCGATTGCGATGAAACTTGGTATGTAGATAGCTGGAGACCTGGATTAACATATAGGCTTTTTATCCAGATATTCCACGGGATTAGGACTTACACGGGTGAAACCGCGGGGCGCTGCTAGTATTTATTGTAAAAAAGAGCAAATACAAGAGTTTTCGGTAAAAAGTTTCACTGGGAATTTTGACAGTTGTTTAGACGCCTACGCGTCAGGTGGATGTCAGAAAAAATATCGAATCATTTCACTGATTTCGTATCAAAAAATCCAGCCACTAAATCTCAGTATTTGAATTACGATGTCTGTTCAAAAATGCTGTTATTATTAAAAAATACTATCAGAAATATATTTTTGACATACACGTTTAAATATTGTGTTTTCATTGGCAAAAAATGTTGAACTGAGTTAATTTATTACGAATTCAGTTTATTTATGAAATGTTTATTAAAAATAATTGCACATCAAATACCTTTAAACGAGTAATTCTTGTATATATATAATCTGAATCTTGGAAACGGCTCCAACGATTTTCATGAAATTTAGTATGCAGGGGTTTCGGGGGCGATAAATCGATCTAGCTAGGTTTAATTTTTAGTAAACGTAAAAAAAAAACACCGAGCATAGCTCGGTCATTCAGTTACCTACTTGAAATAAAAGCACGGTATCAGAATTACGAGACACGTTCGCCTCTATTACGTGACAAAAAATATAGATGGCAGTATGTGAGTTTTTAATACACATAATCTATTCCATTCGAGAATACAGGCATGAGTGTATGAATGTAATTTTAACTTTAGTGTCTTCAACATTGTTTATTCTTACTATTAGGTAACGACCGACTGGAGGTGACAAGTACCTATTACCTTCGAATTTAAAGTAAGCCAATTAGTACCATGTAGTTTGATTGAGTACCTCCAAGAATTTAATTTAATTTCTTTAGGCAACTATAAAGGAGGCAATTTCGGTATCTGAGCTGTCACGGATTGACACTGATTACCTTGCAAAGTAATCTCTGAAACAGCTTTTATAACATAAATTTAAAATGGGGTATTTTAAATTTATGTTATAAAAACTGTAGCTGTGTATCTGTAAGTCAAAAACCCCGTCAACAAACAGAAAACAGCTGACGATCTTCGAACGGCTGACCGGATTTTCTTGAATTATGGCTAAGAACACTCTCGATCAAGTCACCTTTCAAACAAATTAAAACCAAGTCCGTCCATTTAGGAGCTGATACCACAGATAAAATAATAACACCCTCGTTTTAACATAGGGGGTTAAAAACTACAAATCAATTAAATTGCTTTAAAGAAAAGACCGCATGTTGAGGCATAAATGAAAAATATGTACAGCAGTGGACTACGATAGGGTAATTAATTAAAACGGCCTCTGAATACTAAAAAGATAATCCCTTGATTTTCAAAAACACTGCACTTCATTCAGGGCAGCGGGTTACTCCCGTTAAGAAGTCTTTTCCTGTTCCACAAAATTGTGTTTACAAAAAATTTTAATGGATCTAAATTTATGTTATCCGTTTTCTAGAACTCATTATACAAGCTATGCTTAGTTGGGGTCTAGATAATGATAATATAATAGGTCTCAGAATATAATAATAATATCTATAAGTAAATAAGCAAACGCCATACAGTTCAGCACTTTTGTTCCTTCGGATTGACGAGCTTTAAAATTATCAATAATTTTAATGTATTACAATGAATTCCAACCTTTGGTCGAAACAAAGAAAATAAAATTAAAATTGTACTTTTCTCATTGTAACTGTAGTCTAACTGTTCATTTTGGGGAAATATACGTCAACAGACAGCATCACAATCTTTTTATCCTTCACAAATTCAGTTCTTTATGAAAGAGTTTTCATCCTAGTCATGATGACCAATTTGGCGTTGCGCGTCGGTAATCCCCAACAACAGGGACTTTGTGTGTCAATTTCATGGCGTTTTAACATCAAGTACTCCGATATGATCTAATGACAAAGCAGGTGACAGTCGTGCATTATTGGCAAATGTCCTTCAATTCTAAGATTATACGTCCTAGTGAAAGATAACTTGAAAAATAAAAGAATTGAATATCGAATTACAGTCTGGATTCGATATTAAACTTTTATTTTTCAACGCATCATTTTTAAGCAGTGTTTAAGTTTGCGTTTATATTTGAGTGGAATTGTGATTCTGAATACGATTCCCAAGTTATGAAATACTATATTTTATTATGAAATTTTCAAAACCCAGGACTGAGCAGGAAACGTGCCTGGTAGACATTAACGCCCTGTCTTCTGATATAACATGAAATTATAACAGATATGTGGTTCAAATATTATGTACTCCTTCAGTAATAATGTAGAGGTAATTAAACTAATTTATAGTTAATGCTAAAAAAATTCGAGGAATTTATATAACAGCAGTTGAGATAAATGAAAAACTGGTGTTGGGAGTATTTGAAAGCATAAATAAAATAATATTAGTACATTTTGTTCCAGAATAAAATGTACTGTCCGCGTTTACGAAATATATTTTGTAAAAACAATTACTGTTTTTTTTTTCTAGTTGAGCCAGTGATTTAATCGAGCCGCCTGTAAAGTGGTATGTCTGCCTAGACAACGTCTTTCTATCGGTAATTGTTTTCGTTCGCCAAAATTGAACAAGATCTGATAGCCATTCATTTTGTAATACGTTTTCAAAGTTTAGTTTTTTAGTACAGCAGAATTAAAAAATGTGAAGGAATATCGATACAAGGAACTCTCTGCATTCTTCATAGTATAATAGTGAGAAACTTCAACAGCTAACAGTTACAAGATGTCACTTAACCAAAATTTCACTAAGCAGAGTTACAAGGCAGGTGAAACCAAACTGTAGTTTCCCTATAAACTTTGGCTCTAGCAACAAACACTAAATTGAATGTATCCAGCGGACGGTGCAAGCTAGACCCAAGAGAGTTTGCTTCGACTGCGCCGTTTCCTCGAGGAATAAACACGGAATTACTACCATGCAGTTGTACTAACAATATACTAGAAGTTGGTCATTTCTTAGGGATCAGTGTTGACTTTTGTTCGTTGTTTGTTGGATCTCCAATGATTTTGTATACAAATTAATATTAATAGCTCTTTATTTTAGGTTGCACAGACTTGGGCATATCTTAAAATATATGTAAACATAGAGTAATATATCTTTAAACCTAAAGAAACCTCCATTTGACATAATTTACCGACAGTTTTAATACTACTCGTGATTTCTACCAGTATCAAGGATTGATCGAAGATTTGTAATCGACATTACACGATAATACGGATTGTTTTCCATATTAGTGGCGGTTGTCGCCGATCATAGTGAAGCGTCTTGCCGCGACGGTGTGACGCCTGACACCGTCGCGGCAGGACGCTTCATTCCTTGAGAAAGGGCCCCCGTCGGGTCCGAAACTAGTCGGGCATCCCCGAAATACAAGCGTGAGTAAAACCGTATAGTTTTTAATAAATATGAATAGTGAATACCACTTACGAAAGTTTTTATTGTAACGATCTCTAATGTCTAAAAGAAACATGTTGCATACAATATTGTTTTATTTATTTATATTTTAATACGTGAGGAAAATTGTTAAGATAAGTTTGGCCACGAAAGTATGTGAAGTTTTAAATACTAAAAGTTTATTTGTAAAAGAACCGCAAAAAGCTAGAAGTCAATTAACGATCAAGTCAATAAACTCTATTTTATCTAAGACTAGCAGCTCCTCGCGGTTTCATCCGCGTAAGTCCCGATCCCGTGGGAACGTCGGGATAATAAGTAGCCTATGCGTTAATCCAGGTCTCCAGCGATCTACATACCAAGTTTCGCAATCGGTCCAGTAGTTTTTGTGTGAAAACATTACAAACATACACACAAATGTTTCATCATTATAATATTAGTTTAGATGTTATCGCTACATCAAAAGCTCGTATTTATTTTATAAAAAATAGGGGCATACTCTAATAGATGATAAAAAAGTTCACTATTTAATCAAAATTATTTAATACATGTTATTATGACTAGTTACACCAGTAGTGCTACGGTATTGGTCGGTTGACAATAGCGGGGAGTTTAAAGGACAGGTATGCATTGTAAGTGACAATTACTGGAGTGCTAATAGAGGCAAAAACAACATAGAAGTTACTGTGATTTCGATAGTTTATAGTAATAGTGGTAAAAAAAATCACTTAAAAAGTATAAAAAAAGTCATGAAATTGAGTTTTCCCAACTTTAGAACATACAGCCCTTAGAACACACAGTTTACCTGCCACCTCGCCACCTCATAGTTGGTTTGCAGTTTATTTGTAAAAGAACCGAATACTTTACTAAAACTACAGAAGCTTTGCGGGAATGCGGGCTTTGCTGTATTTTCTGAGCAGAACTCCCTGTTGTTTTTAGGAATGTCGGCACGAATACAACAGGAATGCTGCTTTTGTCACAGGTAGTTTTGTGAACACCGTGTTTGTACCACTGATTGAATATGCTAGAACTGTATGTATATGTATGATGCTAAAGGTTTTCATAAGTTTGTTTTATGATTATTTACGTAGCACTTTCAAGTTTGTCCAAATGTTTGTATAACAATGTTCAACTTCTTTAATTCCATACATATATACTACTCAAACCATTCTTCTTTTATTAGAGACTATAGCCCGTCGCTTCTATCCTTATCTATACAATGTAATTACTACATACTATACAGGTAGTACATACTAGTGATGTGCCGGATCGTTAAAAATGTAAATCGGCGGATACGGATACGATTGATACGAATACGGATTATTAGTGCCTAGATCTGCGAATACATGCGGATAGCTCAAGTTTTTTTCTCAGTTGATGTCGATACGCGTGACTTTGACAGAATAGTTAACGTTGAGGACTGTACCATGACATTTTTTGCGCACGCGTGGTTTTTTTTTAAATTATTTTAATAATCATATAACAAAGATTTAGGGTTTGATCTCGTTATAAAGAAAGTCAAATAGTACCTTATAACTGAAAATAATATTAGTAACTCACTACACTTATTTAATTTTAGCAATATGAATTTGAAATAACGTTAAATTGGGAATATCGTAAAGGATCCGTTCAAGATCCACCAAAAAGTATTGATGATCTTTTTTCTCCCTCGGATATCCGCGGATACGGATATCCGGCACATCACTAGTACATACTGTGGTATTACAAGTTTGATATAACGATTTTTCTAGAAAAGAAACGCGGGGCGAATAAAGGACAGCAGTCTTCTTTAATTATCGACATGTAGTTAAGCCATTTGTCGTAGTTTTGTTACAGTAATCGAAAATCAAAATGACCAGTACTTTATTTGAATTTTTATCACAGTTGCTCCATTGCGTTGAAAAGAAAGAAAATTCCTTCACGCTTGACAAGGAAACATTCTTCGCAATTATGATATTGGAGTTCAGTTTGGTGAGGATAAAACTTGTTTAGCCTGTTTTAATGGAGTGCCAGTCATACTCGGTGAACGGAGTATTATTTTAGGGCGCTACTCTATGTTATGTTGTTTTATCTTTCCTTTGGTTTCATTACGAGAAAATTTTAAGCATTATTTTTCCGGGAGCGTTTTTTTTCGGTAATCTTAAAGCTGAGTTTGATAACGATATGCAATCTTTTAAATGTAACAGTAAGTTAGCGGTGATTATACGGGTCTTCGGCAATTCTTTAATCTTTTCTTGCTCCTGCTAAAATTTTCAGAGTAAGACTTTTTGGGATTTATGTAAAGGGCATACCGGACAACTTTAATGAAGACGATTTCGAATAATTGATGGTAAATTTTATGAAATAAAGATTTTTTTTTGAATTTGAAGAACTTGTCAAAATGCTGGTCCACAGCCACACTGTAAATTAGTAGGTGTTTGTGGTGGTCTGCTGTTCCTAAATTTTCACTTGTGTATTAGTTTTTATCTGACATGTATCTACTTATTGATATCTTTCAGTGTGAGAAGTGACATTGTTAATTATTACACAACATTGACATTACTGTATACCGTGTTGGCATTGTAGGAATTTTAATATATCATTAAGGTTTTTTTAAGCTTCATTTCGAAAATTTTGAATTTCCTATGTTGCTTGGCAGTTCTGGGTATGTCATAGACAGGAAAGTCAAAAACTAATAATTATTACAAGGTAACGTTATGCACCGGAGCGGACTAAGAACACTCTACTTCAATTCTACTAAGAACATAAGACATTAGATACGGGCCTGTAGGATTAGTGGTCAGTGATTCTTCCTCAGCAGGCGGAAACAGAACCCACGACCTCTGGGTCATGGGTTCTTTTTCCACCCAGAACAAACAGTTGTGTGATGAGCATGATCATTTGTTCTGCGTATGGGTGTAATTTATCTATAATATGTACAACTAGTTGACCCGCGCGACTTCGTCTGCGTCACAGAAGAGTGAGAGATAAATTTACCCCCGTTTTGTCAACATTTTTCATTGATGCTAAGCTCCTCTTGGTCGTAGCGTGATGTTATATAACCAATAGCCTTTCTGGATAAATAGGCTATTCAACACCAAAATAATGTTAAAATTCGAACCAGTAGTTCTTGAGATGAAAGAGTTCAACTAAACAAACAAACCCTTCAACTTTATGATATTAGTATAGATTTATGTAATATATACGAGTAAGTGTGTTTATCAGAACTCTGGTTACCATAGTATAGGCTTGTCTTAGTTTGGGATTAAACAGCCGTGTCTGAGATGTGCCAAATTATTGTAGCAATTATCCTACTAATATTATAAACGTGAAAGTTTGTGAGGATGTATGGACGTTTGGTTTCTCTTTCACGCAAAAACTACTCAACCGATTGCGATAAAACTTGGTATGTAGATAGCTGGAGACCTGGATTAACATAGTACATTACATACATACATTTTTATCCTGATATTCCCAATCCATCGGGATTTTCGCGGGTGAAACCGCGGGGCGCAGGAAGTGATTCATGATTATGATATTAAAACCGATTTCTTTTTTATACAGTAAGGGAAATGTTTGTGTAAATTTAACAATATCGTGCAATAGTTTCTAACTAAGTATTTGAGAAAGGTTATATCATATTAAATTATTATCTATACAGCTAAAATCTTATCACAGATAGACTTGACCCAAAAGAAAGAAGAAATAAAGACAATATCGTTCCGATAGGTGATCACGATCGGGTCGCCATTCTGATACGGAGATGGGAACACTGTTGATTCTGTAATAGAATGGCGCAGTTGCGAAATTAAATTGTATTATAGATCTTTTATAGTGTAGTTGAATAGTCTTTGAATCGAAATTCTATAGTGCACTAAACGTATCAATATATTTATACAAATGCCTGCTTCTTTTTGTAAATCTGTTTGTTTAAGAGTTCCGATATTATTATTGTAATCGATTTTCTCCAGGTTACCTATATTTATAATATATATTAAATTATATCTCTACATGTTCTTGTCTTGATGATGATGTTCTTGTCACAAATGGGCTTGTATCATCGATACAAATAAATAAAATTTAAGTGTCTGTTTGTAATGTCAAAATAATAGTTTTTTAATCTTATACAGTTATTTGCACGATACATATGGCTAAAATCAGTTTTTAAAATTTTTGTCTGTATGTTTGTTTCGGCTAATTTCTGAAACGGGTGCACCGATTTCCACGGAACTTTCATTGGCCGATAAATGGTGTTATGAGGAGTAACTTCGGCTACTTTTATTTTGGAAAAGGAATTAGGGTTCCGTACAAAATATATAAATATGAACACGGGAGCTAAGCCGCGTGGGAACTGCTAGTTTTTAATAAAATAAATACGAGATTTTGCTGTAGCGACAACAAACATCATCTATAGGTTCATAGGTAAATAAAATTCTAGATGAAAGGCAATTGGGATATATGATATATTTGTTATCTTTACCAGATTACGTGAGATCGGTCTTGCGGCGCCTTCAGCCAAAGACCCTGTATGTGTAGATGTTCATGGTTACTGTACTGTATTGCAGTAGGTACTCAATAGTACTACGTACACTAGTACGTAGGTGAGTGATACGTAGGTTACTAAACCTAGCACACCAGCCGCGGGATGGTTGGGGCCGTTAACACTCGCTACATCAGAGATATCAATCCAACTTTGAGGACCTTATTCCATCCACATGGATCTCGGGTGACCATGAGCAAACACAAAGCGATATACAACGTGTAGGTTTTCTTGTAATATTCTTTAGGATTATGCTTGCTCAGTAAGATATAAATAAAAAAGATAATTAGCTTTAAAAAAAAAGTATGTGCTTTTTAGTGGAAAGTAGATGTATTTTGTTTAAATATCATATATATCATAATAAACGCACTGCTCCAATGAGACAGCGATGTTTCAAGGCTAACGAAAATATCATCGACGTATACAATTTTTAAATATTTGTTGATTTTTCAAAAACCGCTTGACTGATTTCGATAAAATTTTAATAGGACCACCTGGAAAGTATACCATGTGAAACAAAAAAAGAATTTTCCAAATTGGTTCAGGCGTCTTCGAGTAATCGGTGAACATGCATAAAAAAAAAGATTAATACGAATTGAGAACCTCCTCCTTTTTTGAAGTCGGTTAAAAATAAGTTTAAAAAACTGTAACCCGACTATGATAAAATAAACTGAGCAAGAGTTTTAAAGAATTCGTAATATCATTAATATTTAAATAAATTAACAAACAAGCGAAAGAAAAAGATAAACTTCTCAAAGTTTCAGACGATGAATGAAAAGAATTTGTTTTGATAAAACGATCGAAACGAGTTCAATTAACCATTAATTCAGTTTCTAATATTTCAGTATTATTTATTTTGTAAGAAAATGCTTTGTCTAAAAAGTCAAACCGCCGTTATGCTTTAATTAAGTCACTTCTTGGTCCTAATTAAACGGGATAAGCGTCTTATAATCTTATAATTTAAATCAGCGTTTGCAAAATAGATTAAGTCTTACAGAATTTTGAATTTTAAATAACGATTTTTATTAAGAATTTACGGTTATATTCTTTTATTCTCTCGTCTCTCAACAGCGTAAAATAAACACACTGAAGCAATTTTAGTTGGGCACCTTAGTTTTGAGGTTATAATGTACATTTATGTAACCACTTGTGTCTTTATTGACCAGAATAGTTCTAAAGACAATGTTAACATCTTTATAACTGTTAAGTTTTTGAAATTTAACTTGCGGGTATGTACTATTTTATAGGAAATATTTCACCAAAATATACCCATTTTTATTGTCTTTTATTGGCGGCAACCTTTCCGCAAGGGTTACTGATAACTGTATAAAGTTTTGATATTATGGTATGAATGAACTAGGAGTGCTTATATAGCAAGACAAAATAATTCATTCCACGTGGCGGCTTACTCAGTAAAGCCGCAGGCGCGTGATTTAGAGGCATTTACGCGTGATCAAAATTAAGCTCTTTTTGTTTGTAGCTAGGGGCGCTGTTTATTTTAATGTCTTACATAAGCCATCTAAAAATATTGTCAAAAATATAAATCTAACCATCATTATTATAAAACCTTCTGTTCTGCCAAATTTGTCTGATTTTTTAACACACAGTTGAAAAGTTACAGAGAGTGGAACAAACCCTTGATTTTTTTAAACTTACTACGACAAATCTGTACTTACGAGTATCATATTGCAGGTGCATTCTAAGTTAGTGCTACGGTTAGTAGGTATACTGATTTCAATTAAGAACGAATTCCAAAAAAAACCTGACTGAACGATTTTTTTTCTCACAGCACTGGAATCGTAGGGTCTGTATACTCATAGTCTTTATATTAACATTGGGAAACGATTAATTGATTTTTCTTGTGAAATGCCTAGCTACAAACAAAAAGAGTTTAATTTTGAACACGCGTAAATGCCTCTAAATCACGCGCCTGCGGCTTTGCTGAGTAAGCCGCCACGTGGAATGAATTATTTTGTTTTGCTATTTAGGCACTCCTAGTTCATTCATACCTTACCAAAGGCCTGGTGTTTTCCTGGTAAAAAGGATAAGCGTTACCATTCCACGTGTCAGTAGGTACTACCAGCCTTCTGGGGACATTACTATTAGTAATGATTGCGTGAAATAACAATTCTATTATATTATACATTTATATTCGTTTATATGAGTATATACCTATGAATAGCAAAGCTGTGTATGTGTTATTAATTAAGAGATCGTCTCCAAAATTAAATAAACACTTTTTCATTCGGTAAAGGCGTTAAACATATTGTATGTTAGGATTAAAATAATTATCATCATACCCATAATAGAATATAAAAACTCCATTTAAAAAAGGTCCGAAAAACTTAAATCACAATGCGAATGATAACTGGTGGCTAAAACACTGTTTTTACCCAAAACTCTTCCAGTCCCTTGTCAAAACCACTAACGTTGTGTGATATATCGTGAGAATACACCAACCAGTACAAGCTGACTCCTCGCAAATCCCTATAAGTGGTAAAATTAGGGTGTCACAGGGATCACAATTAATTGGGTTCAAGCAAGGCCTGCCCTTTCAGAGATAGAATGTGTAAATGGTGACAAAGAATATCACTGAATTGAGTATAGTCCATATTTATATCTAATATTATTTGCTTGGGGTTGCTGTTTCATACAACCAAAGATTAAGGTTAGGTAATGCTAACTTCAGACGTATCATAATTGTATATAAACAACTTCCTTCAATAATGGATATGTCGACGTCTCATTGTCTCCATTTTTAAAGGATATCAAATTGTCCTGCTGACATACAGTCGACCTTAATCTAAAACGATCGAAGAAAGTTTTTCACGTAAAAGATGGGGAGCAGTCAATTATATTAAAAATAAAACAATGCTAGACTAAAATCTACTTTATTACAATGCACTTTCTATTAATCCCGCAGCTAAAACTTTTGTGCTATTTAATTGTTTCATTTGATCTACTTTATTTAAATATTTTCTTCTTCCAGTACTGACATGACGAGAGTGAAGAATGACATCCCAGTTTTTATAAACTGGAAAGGAAAAAAAAAACAATAATTTAACTATTATATAATATGAACTGTCTTCAAATCATATGACATTTGACAGCAAAAAATTTAAATAAAGAACATAAAGTAAATGGACAGATATAATATAAGGGTTTTAGATTTTTTGATGAGCTGGAGGCCGTGGGTTCGATTCGTACCATATAATTTTTTTTATATTAGTCGAGTATTTAGTGATATATACGTCGGTTTATCAGCAGACTGGTTACCATGGTACAAGCTCTGCCTAGTTTAGGATCAGACGACCGTGTGTGAGATGTGTCAAGTTATTATTATTATTTTGATAATGTGCTTGCTAGCGGAGTGGACTCATTACAATGATTTCGTGCCAAACTATATAACTATTACAGTAATTAAAAAATATTAATACTATTGGGACACTAAAATCAATTAGTAATTTTCTATTAATTTGGTTTGTATTATTATTTTAGTACATTTCTTGAATTTTGATTGCAGAATATACTACCAAAATTTTTCCTAGAATTGCTAGTTATTACCATCAAATATTATTGAGGTCCCTTTATGTTTCGTTTATGTACTTTATGTCCCTGTTCGTTAACTTTAAATCAATCTGTGATTTCTCAGATCTGTCGTCTAAAATATAAGGGTTAATAAAGTAAATATACGTTTTAACCGTGACTGCTTGATTTTATTATTGAGTAGCTCAAATGTTTAATTTTAGTAAAGAAGAAGATCGTGGGTATGACGACTTCTCGAGGATTATTGATTTGATCTCCATATCACAAGATTATACGCATGATTTATTTATTATTTTTGTCCCGTGTGGGATTTGAACCCACAACACTCGGCGCGGCGTAGTGGCGAGTTGACCACTTAAACCATTGCGCCATCCGTGCAGTCAATTTATAGACTGTTCTTCCGAATCTAGGAATTCTTTGTGTCCATTGATTATATTTAAAGAGTATCTATTTTATCAGACTTATTAATTTAATTGTTTCTAGATATAACAATACTAGTAATGTGGGTGACATATTACTAATATTCTTGGTGAAATCCGTCCCTCTGTAAATGGGTCCGAGGTGACAGCGCAACGTGGTCCACCCGCGCCCCTCTATGGAGGATGGAGGAAGCGAGGGGGATAACATTATTCCCCCTTAAAGACAAGGCCTGCGCAGGTGGGCCAGCACCGCCGAGGACGCGGACGATTGTGACTCCCGACTCCCGGCAGAAGGTGCGAGATGGAACACCCTGGTGGTTTTAGCCGGTACGAGTCCGGCACACCCCTCTGCTGCACCCCAGGTAGAGGATTGTCCATAATGGATTTCACCAGTATAAAAAAAAGGAGTGGATTCATGTCGGTAGAGTACTGTTTGGGGTTCAAACCTGCTACCACTAATTGCATTTTTGTTAGTAGCCATTGCGTTACCATTGCTTTTAAATTTTGTTTTGTTTATGTAAGTGTATACACGATTTAAAGTTTGGTTTTACTTACCCAAGTAAATGTAGGCAAGGACAATGTGATTGTCCCAAATATATATATTGGCATCCTCTGATTAAGAGCCATTTTAAAGATTCTGATGTTAGTTTGGTGAGTCTTGTCAAATATATACCATTTCTCTGTTACTGCCCTCTCCATGATTTCGCACTGGATACAAAATAAAGTAATTAAGTTACTACTAACACTTATTGAGGTTCTGCTAGTATAACATAAAGCAATACGAAGATAATTATGTAAATAGTAGTTTATGTTGCTAGATCCGTCTTATTCAGGTCACATCGATCTCATTATTACTTGATTTTACTAAAACCTACACAGATGGTAACTCCTACGTATAATATACTTATTGCCATGAGAGCCGGTTAACTAATAGTGCGACTGACCCACTAACTCTCAACACATTTTGTCCAACTTCCTGTTCAGGGGTAGATGCACTACAGCAGATTTCTATAATAAGTAGGGAAGAAGAAGTTTGATAATCTGGAGAAGATTATGAAACATAAATAATGAAGCTCAGTATTTCTAGTAGTGGACATTTTCGACAACACACAATACTCGAAAATTCAATTATAAATTTAGGCCAAAGTCTATTTGAAAAGGGTTACGATTTTGTTGTACTGCCATAGTTGTGTTAAATACCAAAAACCTTTAAAAAACAAACTTACAATAATAATAATAATATAATTAAGTCTTAAGTTATGGTTTACAGGTAGACAATAGGTACAATGTATTCAATTCGTAGCAATGCATGATGACCACCATGTCTGTGGGTTGAGTACTGCAAGATAAGGAGTTACAGTGCCGGTCCCCTGTTGGTATGTCGTTGGATATCATTGGTACGTGTGAAACATGCGTGTACGATCATACTAAATGTTTAATTTTAGTACCTACAAAGGCACGAGGAAGATCATGGGTATGACGAGTTCTCGAGTATTGCTGATTTGATCTCCACATCACAGGATTCATAGATGCAATGGTTCTTCTAAGTCTAGGAATTTTTCGTGCTCTTGATTATAATTGTGAAGTCTCCGTTCTCTTTCTCCCATCTCCCTTTTTTTGGATTTTATTGGTACGTGTGATACATGCGTTGAAACCGTAGCTCGTATCAATAATAAGCTAGGCCGTTACACATACACGTTTCAATTCATGTCACAAAAAGTACTGAACCGATTTTGATAAAACCTTCAGTGTTCCCTCAGTTTAAGTAAATATAAGCAAATAAAAATTAATGGCTACAGTTTCGGAAAAATGCGTGGACAAACATTCATTCAAACATAAAAATATACAGTAAATACAATACACCCATAGAGTATATTTGTTTGGAGGCATAATAGATTATGATATGTAAATATTTTGCTGTTCCAATGACATACGTGTCGAACTGACAACCTCCTTTTTTGAAGAAGGTTAAAAATATACCTGATTTTTCAAAATAACATGAACTCTGTTAAAAATGAAAGATAGTACTGACCTCGTTTTCAACTTGTTGTCCCAACCAGCAGAAACACATCACGACTACAATAAAGCAAAACTCGTGAACGTAGTATTTCATCGTATCTAATGAAAATTTGTTCTGGAAACAAAATTAACATTAATTAGTCAAATATGTTATCTACTAAACTTACTACGTACAGAAATCTGCATAAATATAGTTTGGTAAAGAAAAATTTTGTTGTAGCGTTTCTCGTAGAAGTTACGAGTTAGTCACCAGGAGGCCTGAGTAGTTACTTCAAATTATAATTACATATGTACGAGTATTTATATATTAGAACATACAGTAAATAGGGGTATTTTCATTATGTTGCAGACGCATTTCTATCCTAAAGAAAGATGTGCACTACAAGGATAGACTTCGCAAAAGATATGTCTGGTATAAAAAGGTATTTTTGATAATTATCATTAGACGTGGTCACGTGGTTTTGTACACTATAATGGAATCTATGAGATTGCCATTATAGTGTACAAAATAGATATCCATGTATCTGTTCCGTTCTACGTTAATATTTACTACGTTCATATTTGGCTTGGATTGAATTTGACACCAACTTACCGATGTAGCGATTTTTACTGAACAAACACAGACTAACATTATCGCCACTAATATAAGAGCCAAGTAGAATGGTCGGCAGATAACATTCAATCTATTGCTGAACCTGTAAATCAGAAATTTCAATCATTTCAATTTCTTGGAGTAGACATTTAATTCTGAATGCGGTCAGGATGATCAAAATCTTTCAATGAAAAGTCCAGAAATTAACAAAAGTATGTCATTCAAACCTATGTAAAATAACCCCCCGCCCTCTAACATGATATGTATCGTTGTTAACTACCTACAAGCCGTATAGAATAGTTTCACCGCGTTTATAGGCATCGCTGAACTTATATGGGTCGTAGTCGTAGCGTAGTTGGAATTTATTATTGGAACTTCGTAATTCTTCGGTATTAGATTCTTAGGATTGGTTGCAGATAAGCACATGCAAACAAATCAACAAAAAAAACAACGGGTTGCACTCCGGGAGTGCCGGCAGAAGTGAAAACTTGAACATTAACACACGAATTTTACAAGTATACAGACGGTCGAGCCATCAGCAGTCACCATCCGTGGATGCGCGTAGCAGGCTGTAGTACAAAGCCCTGCGCCGCTTAATGTTAATGTTTAATGTTATTACCTACTTTTTGAAGTTTTCACCTCAAAAAGTAGGTAATAATATATCTAAATGTATACATAGGGTACACTGGAAGTTCTGCGCTCCTGGCCGCTCATAAATATTTGAATTTCGAATGTTATATTTTTTTAAATATATGAAACTCGGCTCCGTCTTACGAATTCTCGATCAGGGTCACGTGTCCTGACGCGAGTTTAACATTTTTTACCCATCCCAAAAAAGTGCACAACGCCGCTAAAGAAGGTTTCACTTTAAAAAAATCTTCAGTATACTGCTGTGTTAAATATACACGCTCTTAAAAACGAAATTCTATAACGATTCTTACTGAATATAATATAATTAATTAATTTTCCAAAAAGAAAACGATAAAGTAGTCATGCATAGCAGGTTCACGGAATTAATTCACAATACTCGCATAATCACCAGTAACATGACATTTTGTCGCTCTATTGCTAACTCTAAAATATATTATGTATTATTGAATGTACATTTTCAACAATCCAGGTAATCGATTTCGATCGGAACGAATGCAACGAAAGTGTACCCGAGATAACGACTTGTCCAGGCCAATTGAAAGATCTCATTGTTAGATAAATGAAAGTAACAAGTCGGTACTACTGTCACAAAAGTTTTAGAACAATTATTGAAACGTCAATCATTACACGGATAAATGTCTGTAGATATTATAAGGACATGGAATATTAATGTCAGTGAAACTCGTTTATAGAATTGCTTGAAGTTTATGTCAAACTTTAATTAATTCTTAATTATGTAGATTCTCTGGTAACATTTCACGGGTTAACTTTTATTTAAGACAAGTTACTAAAAAAGATTATGGGTATTTGGACATGCCTAATGATTTTCATGATATGGATCACTGCGGAGACCCTGACGGCCTGCAATGCTGCTATATTGCGGCGACGGCAACTAGCGATGGCCGTCAGAGTCATAAGGGTTTTCTTCGATGCTGCGAGAATCGCACAATGGGACCTGGAGGTGAAACACTTGCGTCATTATAGCAATGGTCTGAGCTAGGGCCAACTCTTCAGGAATTTGAGTTGCAATGGTCTCATCTCAATCAGGTCCTAATGACAGAATGGAAAGAGCGACTTGGGTGACCGATCGCAGGGCACGCCGCAATTGTGGCGGTAAGACCCATCATGGAGGATTGGCTGGAGAGACAGCACGGCATCCTCACCTACCGGCTGATGGCCGGGAGCCAACGTTTGCGTGCCATTACTAAGAAGGCTGTCGCGAGGATATTACATTCTACACTCTCGTGGAGTGCTCAGCGTGGATACAACAGCGCCTTCACCTCGCGGCGGTTATCGGTGTGGGAAACCTCTTGCTGGAGACCATGCTGCTGTCTATGGTCCAAAGTGAGAATGCGTGGGAATCTGCATGCAATGGTTCTGTTTAGGAGGCGGCCAAGGTGTGCCGCGGTAATCGGGGACTTCCTTCCTAGGGTATACCCGAGTCCCCTGCAACAGACTCACTTGTGACTCAACACCGTGCAGTTTTAGTCGGTTTGATTCCGACATACCATTTCACCAGTACCCATGGTGATTTGATGCCCCTGGGGGCTATCCGTTAACCTCAGGCCGCTCATGAAAACCGTAGAACCGATGTCTGTTCGCCAGCGCCTGGCGCTTCTTCTACGGGGTAATGATACAGGTCTATTTCTTCCTGGTTTATTTTGTAACCCTTACGGAAATGACCCGAAGAATGACCTTCAAGGGCACTACAAAGTGTTTATTTCAGTGTCTCTGTTTTTTTTAATGTTTGATTTAATGCCTTTATAGCTCTCATACTAACCTCTTTACTTTTATATAGTGATCCACACATTGGGTTAAAACCATAGTACAGTATGCTTGCCATATCTGGTCTTGCACTCCCGTTATTTCCAACACCAGTTCATTCATATGTAGAAGTATGAAAGACAATATCCTCAGTTGACGGATTAACTGGCCAACTAACAAAATTATTGTTGACTGCAGCCCTGGGTAAGCTAGAAGAACCAATTCATTAGAAATTCAGAAAAATAAATGTACCTTAGTGAAAGTGTTACATTACTGACACTCTGAGTTACTTGAACCAAGAACTAGCTGAACTTTAAAAAAAAATTAAGGGAAAATATATTTCATTTACACCACCCTCTCCTCTGAAAACTGTAGTTCCCTACTCACTAGCAGAAATATAACATTAGGCAGCACTTAGTCGACCGAAAACTAATTGTCGTCTAGCTCTTAAAACTCATTTATTATATTTTTAAATTCTTAAATTTTTTATTAAAATATATGAACCCTTAAGGAATGATTTAAATAAATAATAGTTTAAAAAACTAAAAAACATGTTTTAATAGGTAACCAAACTAAAAAGTAGAAAATTAATTCCAATAAATTTAAATTAAGAATATTGTGATTAACAAAAAAAATCCTTCTTTGTAAAAAAGCGTGGGAAGCTTTGCTATATTATTAATTTCATTCGCTTATTCTTTACTAGCAGCGCCCCGCGGTTTCTCCCGCGTAAGTCCCGATCACGTGGGAATATCGGGATAAAAAGTAGCTTATTTGTTAATCCAGGTCTCCAGCTATCTATATACCAAGTTACATCACAATCGGTTCAGTAGTTTTGCCGTGAAAGAGTAACAAACATCCATACATCCATACATCCACACATCCATTCATCTATACATCCATACATCCATACATCCTCACAAACTTTCACGTTTATAATATTAGTAGGATTGTACACTAAAAGTAGATTACATATCTTAAAATCAAGGAAATGGTATGTACAAAGGCGAGCTGAACCCAAACTTGAGTTTTCTTCCAGCAAACCTTGAAATGAATAGAGGATAGTAGAGAAAGTTAGAGGCAAAGTCTTGTCTACGTTAAACTAATTAGGAATAGCAATTAATATAAATACTTGGATAAAATAAATATCATAAACTCATTATGAAACTCATTAAAAAATATAAATATTTACTTTTTACTTTTTTGTTTGGTTTTCTATTAAAGCGTGTTTTTTAGTTTTTTAAAACTATTATTTATTTTTCACTTTTTGGTGCCTTGATTTGGTCGCCGTTTTTCAGGCTCGATCTCCGGAATATTTATTTTAAACGCGTACTTGGCGCAAGACACTACCGTAACTTCGGATATAAAAAATCACCAATCCTGTAGATCCTGATCAGGATAATGGAACAAACTATTTAAATTATTGCTTTGTCATCGGTCCTTGATAAGTCTGCAAACATTAAACTTAATCCGAAGTTTTGAAGAGGGTGATAATCACGTTCAAAGATTCTGTTACATACATACACATACAAAGCTAATAAAAGCGTTTTAAAAAAAGAGATACGCATCACGATGTCTTTTAAGTAATGACATACAATCTGTTACCCACACTTAGGGACAAAAGTAACACACACAACAAATTATAGCGAATTGAGGATTTTGAAAATCAACCTTTTTAGAGCCGATTCAAATTATAAACTAATCAAACTTACCAATGCAACACAAATAGGCACTGTAAATGTTCAATATTAAAGACATGATGTAGACACCCATATTTTTTAGGCTCCACGGAAACCACATTTCGAATCCTAAAAAGTTAAAAAAGTAAATAATTATGGTTTCGAATAGGTTATGTTAAACAAGTTTACCAATTTTTACTTTAAATACTAATAAAACCAATACAAATACTTACCAATAATACGTAGTGATTCATCTTCTGTCGTAATCATTTGGTACATCGGATTGCAAAGATAAAGAGTGACGCACAAGAAAACAGATCCCACATATGTCTTTAGTAAAATCCTTGCATACTTCAGTAACTTCGCCTGAGAATCTGATACAAGATCTTTCAATTCTGTCAATTTGGGTGTCTTCTGAGGTACTTGTAAAATATATCTTATCAAAGGCATCTCTAGCATTCCATCTTTGAAAACCATTTCATTGAGAAAATTACGAAAATCATTTCGAAAAATTAAGCATACTCCTAGAGTAATCGTCATTATTACTCCAGTTGTCCAAATACATGCTCCTTCGATGCATAGAAGAAAGTCAGACAAATTTACCGCAACAAACCCCGTAGTGAATATTAAACAGAAGACACCGATGATGAAGTTGAAGGTTTGCCAAAACAACCATGGCTTAGAATCCCAGTTGCGATGTGCAAAGATGGATATACCGGCAATTGATAGGACCTGGTGAAAGGTTTTGAATGTTTCTTCCATTGTTACAGACATGATATTAGAAAATGAAAACTAAAATACTTTACGTGGCTGAAATTGGTACAGTCAGCGATAATGATGAAACAATTATAATATTATACGTTAATAAGAAATGATAAATACGAAACTTATGAATTTAATTTATTTAATGAAAATCTATTAGTTACAATGTTGTTTTCTTTACTAAAATATGCATTAAGATTAAATTTACTTAAAAAAATTATACTCGTAAATTTGTTTAGCTTTTGACATCCATTTTATGCAACATAAAGTGAAATTTTATTTTTAAAGCGAGTGCATTTTACTAAAAGAACTAGAAATTTGATATTCCTTGAACATAGTAAGTTCATTGTAAGTAAGATATTCATTTTATTAAAATTCAAATAATGAGTACTGCGAAACCAGACAAGTTCATGTTTCTAAGTAGTTACTTATCTTAACTTTAGTATAAAATACAGTCATTATATACTTAATCTGAAATTAAAATAAATAACTATTGAGGTAGTGTATAAAGTAACAAATCGAAGTGGTCTTGGCATATTTGCTCACAATTAACTGTAACCGTACTAAAATGAGGAACACATTCGAATTTCCAATACAATAAAGTATAGTTCAAGTATCTAATCAGAATACCAGCAAAATCATTTTCTATCTCAAATTATGGATTGACACAAGAGATTACGGTATGGGGTAAAACCCAAAGGTTTCGACAAAATCCACAACGCGTAAAACGGAAGCCGATACAACCTACAGTTACTACTTACCATCAAGCGGACAGTAAGCTTATTTACTACGTTAATGCTATATAAAGAAAGATATTTATCATATCACTAACTGGTAAGACTCCAAAAAAGTTATAAGGATATACAGTTGACAACCCCGAGTGGTATTGGAGGTATTAAGAATATTTAAGTATTGACAACCGGTAACTATCAAAGGCTGTTTGCTTGTTTGCCATCTTGGTTGCTGACATTTAAGACTTCGAATTTTTATTCTATTAGGTTGTGGTTAGATTTGTGTGCATCAGAACTTGCATGTTTAGTAAATTATGTTGCCTACATTAGAGAAAATGTGTGGCAAAACAATAAAAACAAAAAAATATCTTAACACTTTTCCACTCACCTGTACTTGTCACACCAATCATTTTTAAGGGTTGTACTTAAAAAAATGACAAAATGATATACGGGGAACGTGTCAAGTACGAAATAAATACTTCAGTGACACTTCTTTGATGTTCTGATTTGTAAATCTGAGACAAATTCTCTTTGAATATTTGAGTGACAGCTAACGTGGATTTCTTATTATACAGTTTTAGAAATGATTTCCATTTTTATACAGTATGTTTCATATATTTCACTTTGCTTTTTGAGAATCGTTAAAATGTTGCGTGAACTGTTTATATTTGAAATAGTATCCAGAATACACACAAAACTTGCAAATATAAAAATAATAATAACTCCACAAATCTCACACACGGCCGTCTGATCCCAAACTAGGCAGAGCCTGTACTATGGTAACCAGACTGCTGATAAACATACTTATATATTTCTAAATACATACATATTATAGATAAATTACACCCAGACACAGAACAAATTATCGTGATCATTACCCAATTATTTGTTCTGGGTGGGAATCGAACCCACGACCTCTGGCTTAGCAGTCAGGGTCACTAACCACTAGAACAACAGGCCAGTCATAACAAAATTGTTTTATTTTATTCTAACGCTAAGGTGATAAGTAAGCCTACGGATCGACTGATAGTATAGTCCGAAACACCGCTGAGCTTGTTCGACTCCCATACAAAAACTTCTTCGCTGCCTCATCGATACTGTCCAGTTTATTAACACCCCTATCTTCACTTGTAACTAACGAAATAAAACCTTGTATGTTTATGTAGTTCGGGTACAATACAATACTGTAATTTGACATCTTGGAGCTGATGATGGAACTAGGAAGTGTATAGTGGAATTTTTCAGTGGCTACTAGTAAACCCGGTTTGGGCCCATAGAAAGAAAGAAAGAAATGCTTTGCTGTGGCTCATCCTGACGTCTTTGTTAAAATAGTAATGTTTAAAGGTATCAACATACAAAAATAAGTTTTACTACGACAATTGATGATACAGCAACAATGATCAAATCAACATCTAAGATAAATTAAAAGTAAATCTTAAATCCATTGAGGTTTCCGCTTCCATTGAAATTCCGGTATATAAAGGATACAAAACACTCTTGTTAATACGCAATGCTATGTAAAGATTTGAAGAAGGAAAAACAAATTTGAATTTAATTTATTCATCATATACTTTTCGAGATTTGCAGACACAAACATACGGAAGCTGAATTATTTTATATGTTTTTTATCCCTGCCATGTAATCGTACCTTCATACATTTATTTGTATGCCGATGGCGTTTAGCTTATTCTCATTTATTCCAAATAATATTATCATTATCTTTTAAACTTTTGCGTTCCGTGATATAATTATTATTATGTATTTGAACGGGAATTAACGCGATCACGAAAAATATTATCATGTAATAATCTTATGGATCCACTTTGCCATGTCCATTAAAATATTAGAAATGCATCACCCAAATCGACTTTGATACGAATATTATAGTAACACATTATGTACATGCGTGCCTTGTGCCTCCTTACAAAACTTAATTCTTAGTGGTATAACATGAGGAGTTTTTCATCGAGACAGATTTAAAACTAACCGAGCCCTGGATTAGATTAATTTGATGTAGCCGAATTGATTAATCGCAGTGGTCAGTGTTCCGTGACGTTCAGTCGATACACAAATGAATTATTGAGTTCATTTCCACTCACTATGATAAATCACACCAACCTCCGTTATTTACACATGATCAGTATATGTCAATTATTGGTTTACTTTTTTGATAGTATTTAATTAAATGCAATTAAATAATATAATTTCTATCTTTGGGTAAATAATAACAGAGTTTTGTGTATTAGGTATCTACCATTCTAAACTTTTTTAAACAAAGTAGAAAAATACAGAATGAGAAGCCTTTACATTTGATTAAATATTAATTTATATAAGTAGTTATAAGTATATAATCTAATATTATAAGTGTCTGTAAACAATTGGATCATCTATACTTTATAAAATATATAATAGCTTTATCAGTAAATTTTCGAATATAACGTTTTCTTTACGCTCGGCGCAAAAATATTCATATATTTGATTCGTGGGCTAGCCACGCTTCGGCACGTATTGGCCAGCTCAACTGGAGTGATACCACGGCCTCACAGAAAACCGTCAAAGAAGCAATGATTCCATTGTTTTTCGCCAAATGAGTGAGGTTACCTGAGGTTCTAACCCTTCCCTCTTCCCCCTCTCCCACCCTCTCGCCCTTTCCCCCTCTTCCCCCTATCCGCACTTTACAGGCCGGCAACGTACTTGTGATTCTTAGTCGTAGGTGCCCATGGGCGGCGGTAGTCATTTACCATCAGGTGACCCGTCTGCTCGTTTGCCCCCTATACCATAAAAAAATACTTTTTGAGATTTGCAGACACAAACATATATGTAGATATATTGAAGATATTCATTATCTACGTTTATACGCCCAATATCAAACACGTAGTAGTCTGCACTTGTTTTTGTTTACGCTCTCAACTGACGTAATATAACAACAAAAAAATGTAATGATTTTAAACGCGTGCTATTCAAGAAAAAGATTCATTAACGTCCACACTTATAATATTAGGAATAAAGGTTAAATTTCGACCTCTAGACGGTAGTGGTGACAATTGCTACTAATTACGTAATCTGATGACGATTTCTATGGGTTTGGATCATTTTTTCAACACTTTGGTTGTTTTTTAAAGGTACGACATATACTTAAGTTCACCTTTTACAAATATGAAATAAAAACCTACTACTACATAAAAAGAAGAGAAAACTCAATTATTGACATCTATGAGAAAAGTTAAGGTGATTTTAAGGTCTTGCTAAAATTAGCGTACTTAAACGCCTTCTCACCAAAAACTTTTAATATTCATAGCAGTATAAAATAAAATAAAGTGTTCTTTTAAGGCGCTACAATGTATATAAGCTATACCTTTAAAAACAAATAGTCGTCCCCGCTCATATTTTGTTCTCTGTCCCCACCATTTGGTCGTCACTCAGTGGGAACGTCCCATTACGTCGTAAGCACACGCATGAAGCGATTCTTCTGCAAGTGCCGCGTTAGGACCGGAATTGCCTCTTCACATGATACTTATGTCGCACCCACACAACTTTATGAGAATTTTTCATATTATCTAGTTCCTGTTTGTTAAGTATACTTGAAAATTTTATAACATCTTTTTGAGTACATCATTAGTAGTACTATTTTTTAAAATGTATGTACGTGGCAATATAAACACGCGTCTCTCGTGATGGCATGAAATAAAAGGAGCCAAAAATATTTTCTACTGCGTTGCGTTGTCCCTATAGATGCCCGATAAGCACTTACAAGCAGAAATCTGCTGTGCTGTGCTGTTGCTTAAGTACCTATATATTGCAACAGAATGGATTCTTCAGAGTAGTAGTTATTACTATTACAATCGGCAAAATGTTACCATGCCAGTCGCTGTGTCTTACAGACTCTCGATAGATCGGAAGGGATGATGCTCAAGAATGGGAGTGTGCCACGGCTGGCCTGGAAAAGGAGATAGATGGAAAGGAAAAGCTTAATCTGTAACTGATTTTAATGTTGGTAGAATATAGTGTTAGTTTACCCTTATAGGATCACCTGGAACCCGGCGGGGTATCAATTTAAGATTGATTTCAAATAAAAATCAAGCCGTAAAAAATCAAGCTTCTAACTCAACGCAATCAAAAGATACGACCTTTTAACTCTTGGATAGGATACTTTCCATTAACATAGAAGTATGAAATTTAATAAGAAACAATGTCTTCAGCACAAGTATAGAAAACAAAATGCCGGTCCCGCAGCAGGCCCGCAGGGGTAGATTTTGTGTTTTTTTTAATTTTATCTTCAAAAATATAAGTTGCATTAAAACTAAAAAAGGTTTTCGTCTACATTGTAGAGTAAAATAAAAAAAATTAGCTTACACTTTACAGTTTTGGAGCTACGAATTTTTTTCCAAACAATTTTGGTCCCCCCCCCCCTCCCCAAGTCAAGGATGAAATCATTTAGGGTTCATATTTAAAAATGTTCGTATTTACTATGGGCATGCTATTAATGTTAAACGGTCCAAAAATGTTCCATAGCAAAAAAGTTATGCTGAATAAACAGATTTTTTAAAATTCACGAACTTAACCTTCATTTTTGCCCTGTTGATTTGTCGTCCAAGTTTGAAAGCCATTGGTGCATAATTGCGACCTCTATCGTGCCGGTAAAATCGAGGTACAAACATAAATACATATATATTATATATATATATCTTCTTTATAAAATTCTCGTGTACTCCTCCGAAACGGCTTTACCGATTCTCATGGAATTTTGTGTGCATATTGTGTAGGTCTGAGAATCGGCTCTTATCTATTTTTCATCCCCCTAAATGTTTAGGGTAGTCCACCCCTAAATTTTTTTTTTAATTATTAGATAAATTTTTTTTTTTAGTTTTTTTATGATACAACATTAAAAAATACATATAACCCTGAATTTTCAACCCTCTACGATCAACCTCTGTTTTCTCATAGCGATATTAGTATTTTTACTTTCATTGGTACAACTTTTTTAAAGTATTTAACCCAGTGAAAATAGAAAGTGCGATTGTTATAATCGATTGTAATAATCGATTGCCGTCAAGTCGATGTCAAACTTTTTTTTTATGGAATAGGGGGTTAACGAGCAGACGGATCACCTGATGGTAAGTGACTACCGCCGCTTATGGGCACCTGCAACTCGAGAGTCTCAAGTGCCTTGCCGGCCTTTAAGGTGGGAGTAGGAGAGGAGGAGATGGAGAGATGGGGGGGGGGAAGATGAGAGAGGGAAGGGTTAGGGCCACCGATAACCTCACTCGCTCGGCGAAATACAACGTAAGCACTGCTTTATCGATATGCCGATCGAGCCGGCCCATACGTGCCGAAGCATTGCTCTCCCACTGTTAAACTTTAAATATGTCAGTTTAGTTAATGAAGTACTTTGAATTAAGAAAATGAATGGTTGGTGTTTTGTTATTTTTATAGTCATAGACCCCCATCCCACAATAAGTTAGTTATTTTTTGACTACCAAAATATTCATTAGAAATAATTAATATAGCAAAACAACGTGTGCCGGGTCAGCTAGTATATATATATATATATATATATATACATACTTTTTGACTGGCGAAAAATCTTCTTCGAAAAATCTACCTAAAAACGTAAGTCGGTAATTTGTTGTTTTATCACATTTTTTTTATGATTACTAATATTTTATGAAACTAATATTTTGCGGTTGGAAAGTAGATTGTGACGTATATCGATGTATGCAAGAGTATTTTTAGAACTGCAATATTAAGTCAATTAGTCAAAATTTTCGAGAATCTTGTTTACGGAAACCTTGTTGCGCGAGTCAGTTTCGCAATAGGCCGATTTTTTTTCATACAGAATGCTATAATGACATCCTAAATTAAATATATACTATCCCTTTCGACATATATATCTATTTTTCATTCTCCATTCTTATAACACCAATTCATAACTATTTTTGTCACCAGGATGTGGGTCACGCGTGCGGTGTGCGTGCTTTGCACGTGGTTCGTGGCGGTGAGCGCAGAGTGGCATTGTCCAGTGCTGAGCACGCGCCCCTCGGCCGAGTGCTCCTGCGACCTGCCCCACACGCTCCGATGTGCTGGTGATCACACTGCACTTCAGGTAAATGTGTAAACGAGATGTGGGAGTATGGCGTATGCCACCTCTTTTTATCGGCTTTTTCTGTTTACTACTTCTTATTTCTGTCCAATTATTGTCAGAATAACTCTCAAAAATGTTCACAATATAAGGGTCATGGTACTTCCACGATAGGCTGCTGGTAAGATCATAGACACCTATCTTACATGTGGTTGCACCTGTTGGACTGTGCGGTAGGACACACGCATTGAAATCTCAATTATCATTATTTTAAAAAATCTAACAATTAGCTTTTACTTATACAATTTCAATTTCTTAGAGAATATAATATTCATGCAGTTTTTAGTTATGTCCTACTTTTCTGAACAACAACTAATTTAATGCAGCTCTGTGCAAAGTAACTCCAACACATGAATCGTCACGAAAGATAAACAAGCGGTATAGAATAACATGTCATACACAGAAAACAATAGTGAAAATAAACTTCCAATCAATGAACGTTGTCATAGAACAAATAAAACTGTGGAAAATGAATCGGACCGTGATCGGACATCGCTGACCATTGTTGGTTTTACTTCCTTTATAATATTGTTCAATACTTATAGTTATTCAGTCACCTTTATATACTCTTGACGGCTCATCACTATGATTTAAGGTACTTTTGTAAAAGCCTTTCGACAGATTCCAAATTAATACACTTTTATATTTAATCTTGGAATTTACATAAAAATCTATATTTAACAAGTCCCTTTAAATCTTTGCTTAACCCGTTTTATAAAAAGAGCACAAAGATAAATATCCCCCACAATTTTGGCCACACCATTATTTAAACACCGAAATAGGGTCTCAAACGAATTTGGAAAATTCAAACACATTCTTGTAGAACCTTTGTAAATAAAAAGTTTATGTTTTATATGAATAGGACAGTAGTATTGTTTTACGTTAACATTCATTTATTCTGTACTACAGTACAGAATATTTACACAAGTGTGCACCAAAATATTTTCTGTTACTGTCTGGGACACAGCAATTTTATGCTCAATGTACAATTACCTTCAACCTACATAAGACTGCGGTTAGTTGGTACTCAAGCTTAATTCTGCTTTTTTTTTCTGCTGTTAAGTTGATTCGCCAGCGTTAAATGACGGGGAAAAGGGCTTTCAGCACTAACATTCACAGTAAGCATTACTGTTGTCGTGTATACATGTACATATATCACCATCGCATATACATGGCACCGCTTACTGCCGTCAACTTATTGTCAATTTTTGTCTAAAAAAGAAGATCATAAAAATACATATAAAAGTTCAGCCGTTTTGATGGCCTGTTGGTCATGGGGTTGTGTATGCTAAATCTTCAATATACAGAACACACAGACAACGAAGATCAGAAAATACGTTTTCAAACTTAAGACTACCCCACAGGAAATTGTATCTAGACAGCAATAATTGCTTTAAATATAGCGATAACGGAAGCAACGGATATTTTACGCCTCTGATGTCAGAATTAACAACATCCGATATTATTGTAGCGACTACAATGTATATTGTATCATCTTTGTCGATCTTATGGCGTCACTTAAGATGTTGAACTGGACGCAAGAACACATCCAATCATTAGCAATAGCAGCAAGCCGTATTCTTACTTTGTGACTTAAAAAGAAAAAAAAAATAGGTACTTTGAATTTTTGAGAATAGTAAAAAGTTCTAAGTCGAAATATTTTTTCGATTTCGTAAGATTATCAATTTCTCTTTCAGAATTAGCATATTGTTTGGGGCAACTTTTATATTCGGGCTAAGTTTATTATGCTAAATGTTCTATGAAATCTGAACTAAATTATTGATATTGATCTCGAACACTCTACAAATATTTCTTCATAATCGATTAAAGCACTTTACACTTACACAGTAAGACGTTTATTGACGTCAAGATCTCGAAGGGTGTGATCAGAAACCCTACTCAAAGTCTCGTCGACTCACGCACCTGCCAATCGTTAGCTTTTGTTTACTGAACGGCTCTCTACAAGGAATGAATTGTGGCTCACGTTAATCCACTACTATGAGTCACCTAAAAAATGCCTAGAATTTATTAGAGTCATTAGGCAGTTTATTAACCCCCGACAGTAAAAGTAAGTGTGTTCTGTGTGTGAGTTTGAGGCATCATAGCTCCTAAATTGATGGACTGATTTTGAAAGGTGACTTGATCGAGTGTTCTTAGCTATAATTAAAGAAAATCTGTTAAGCCGTTCGAAGATCATCAGCTCCTTCCTAGACGTTGAAGGGGTTTTCAAGTCGATCGACAAGCACAGAAGGGATGCGGTTTTAAGACCTACACATTCGTTTATAACCACTTCCTACAAGAGTAGTGCCACTTCCAGAGCTTTACCGACCCTATCCCACCCTTAATACATCTCTGACGATCCTACTCACCTGCACAAAAGCAGTACTATGCCAATAGTGCTGCTTGACCCCCCCGGTCAAGCAGCACTATTGGCAAAGTACTGTCTTCTGTTTAGTTTAGGTGTCTTTAGTTCAATGTTCGAAATTCTTTACTGTAATGACTTTTATATTTTCAAGCCAATTGAGTTTGACTTAATATACTAGATATTACTTAATTCTAAGCTTTGCTTTGAGTGACTGTATGTACTTGTAGTGATTTTTTTTGTTTACTTAATTTAATAATACTTCAAAGAGATAGTACAATATCTTACTGACTGAATACAAGGTAAAGGCAAAAGGATGCACTGCCTACATACCTTTACTCTTTAATCTATACGCCTTAATTCACTGTTATTGGTTACTTATCTTATAATATTTCCGTGGCTGATGTGAACACATTGACATGTCTACTTCTATGTTTTTTTATTGGCGTAATACTTCCTACGCATTAGGAATTTATATGAAAAAAAAAATTATAGTTTCTAATATAAATAAAATTTGGAGCAATCGACTTTGTAAATATGTTGACATCTCGCATTTTAACATGTCTAACTTTACAAAACTTAATGTCAAATTAACGATTCACACGATTTTGTGAATGAACATTGATATTTTCTTATATCAACTTATACCCAGTCACCGAAATAATATTCGTTATTTGAAATATCAACATATACATTTAACCGTCAAAACTTAAAATGGCCACCCTGACAAATAGCAATTTTAGATATGTCAACATATTCACGCCAGCCACGGCTTTTATTTAACTTAACTATCATTTAAACTTATAATACAATATTATAAAGACGAAAGTTTGTGAGGCGGGATGGATGTCTTTTACTCTTTAACGCAAAAAATATTGAACAACAACTATTAGCACAGACATAAATTATAGTTTAGAATAGCACATAGGCTTTTTATCCCCGGAAAATGTATGGTTCCCGTGGGAGAGAATTCACTAAGATTTCCACGTGAACGAAGTCGCGGGCAACAGCACTAGACTTTAAAATTTTATATTTTAGTTACATTCACTTTTTTCCGCTATATTGTCAATTTATTGCTCCATAGTATTCGAATGAAATATGAAAAAAACACATGATTTTATGAAATATATTTTCATTGTCTTCAAAACTATAGTACGAGCAACTAAAAGGTATTGTTTCGGAATGAACGTTCGTCGGCGCTGTACAAATACTATTGCTATAATAAATACCTCAGCATTTGACCTCTTCCATATTTAGACACATTGTTTGTGAGCAAATTGTGTGCGAACTTCTTGCTGAATCACTACTATTTTTTCATGTTCAGTTTGACTGTCAGTATCTGTTTTTCTTCCTTTAGTTACTGGCTGTTCAAAAGAGTGATAGACGAGGAAGTCAAACTCAACGTTGTACCTCAAACTTAGACTTATGCCATATCAGCTCAATTTACCGCGTCGAAAAATAAATTTGTATTAAGACAAGAGCGTAATGTCCGCCTTACCTTATGTTTACCAGTCAAATGGGGAAGAACGTACATTAAAAGACATTACGTGGAAACGAAATTTTTGCTAAAGTTTAAACGTGGGAGAGCCATGCTTCGGCACGTATGGGCCGGCTCGACTCCGGTCGATACCACGGCGTCACAGAAAACCGGTAGTGAAGCAACGTTGCATTGCATTTCGCCGCGTGAGTGAGGTTACCGGAGGCCCTAACCCTTCCCTCTCCCCCTATTCCCGTCCTTCTCCTCTCCCCCCTCTCCCTCCTTCCCACTCTTCCCCCTTCTTCCTCTTCTCCTACTTCCACCTTAAAGGATGGCAATGCACTTATGACTCTTGAGTTACAGGTGCCCATGGGCGGCGGTAATCATTTACTATCAGGTGGCCCGTCTGCTCGTTTGCCTCCTATACCATAAAAAAAAAGTCGCTAGTCGTTTAAATCATCTATACAAATTGCGTTACTTTTCCAGAGTGAAAGCACAGTATAATGTATATACAGTATTGTGACTCGGCCTCCTTGTAATAATTACCTACAGCCGGTCGGTACGCAAACACGCGACAGGGCTGCCCATAATTTCACCTACCTGCTAGAGTTATACGAATTTTGTATCCAATTATACAAACTGGCAGCCCTGGTACCGAGTTTATACCGAACTCAAGGCGTGGCGATCCGACCGTTTTTATGAAGATACAATACTGTATATACATTATACTGTGGTGAAAGCATGATATTTCGTGTTGCTAACTTGCCGACGTGTTAGACATTGGCACTTTGTGTCACGTCGTGTTAATACCGGAAATGGTTATAAACGCTACGCATGATGACTTCTTATTTTACTAAGAAATGAATTGGCAAAATACACACACTACATTTTCTCGCTTAGATCGTCTATGTATATACATATTTTAAGAAGGAGATAGGTACAATGACAAGGAGCACAAGGGACGGGAAGGAGAGCAGACCCATTGACCCCGCATATAAAAGAAATAACGAGAGATAAGCCAGAAAATAGTAAAAGTACGAAAAAAAGTTAAAGTATGAAAAAGAAAAGGGTTCGCATCCCGATGTAAATCATTTAAAATAATAAATCACTCTAAACAATGTGCTAAAGATTTTTTTTTATGCTACAGGGGGCAAACGATATGTCATGGCTGGTCAGCTCAAAACTGAAATGGTGATTTCGTATAAAGGCTTGGTACGCCTACATGGCACTTGCATAGTATGAGTGTTTTGGCGTTTCTTCTCAAGGGTAGTCGTAGGATATGCCCGCACCATCTAGCTTTTTTACACGTAGCGACGTGTAAAAGTGTCTGAAGAGATATATTTACAAAATAAATTCCTTTATCATTTATTGTATGTAGCTAAAATTAATATTGGTAAGAAATAACACCAGACAAGTAAAGTTAAAGTTGTTTAGAAAGAAAATATTGTCTATTGAATACCTTGAATTTAATTGTTCCAACAAAATCTTTCCTACCGAAATGAAATAAATATTTTTAAGGTAATTTATCCGATCATTAATTATTAATGAATTCTGTTCTACTAGTGTTTAATTAAACCGTACCGGGTCGCGGAATATCATTACTTAGTTAAGGAATCCATTTTAAATAATTCCTTAGTCGAACACTTCTTGTTACAAATTTCTGGAATTTATAAATGTTTTATAGGATCTCAAGGTACGGTTCAATTGTTTTATGGACATAGAAATAACGTTATCTTGTATACCAAGGTAACTGTTATACAGTCTTGTAAAACCTCAAGTAATAGAAAAAAATTAAGATGTACATAAGTTCTTTTCCTTAAAAATATTGGATGTAAAAATTTTCTCGCAATGATAAGGTTACAGATAAGCACACAGCGGGCATTATGGTAAGCGTAAACAAAAACGATAAATCGTAACCTACAGAGACGCATTACCCAAGTTTTTCATACTTTAAATTCATTTTTGACAATAACAGCTATTTTTAAAATAAATGTGTTAAACAATTGATAACTGCTGACCTCAATAAATTTATCTCTTTTTAAAGACTTATTTAAAACCCGACGCAAAAAACTAAGTTTGTGACATATTTATACCCCGATGCGAAAATGATGTTGTAAGTTTAACGAGTGTAACTGTGTTTGTCTATGGCATCATAGCTCCTAAATGGATGGACCGATTTGAATTTTTTTTTGGTTTGAAAGGTGACTTGAGTGTTCTTAGCTATAATTCAAGAAAATCTGTTCTAACATCATCAGATTTTTGTCGGGGGTTTTTTAAATTTTAAATGTATACTTGAGGAAGTAGAGTATAGCAGGTTTCAGCTCGAATTGGGAAATATTAATATATACATCTTACAGTGACCACGGTTGTCGACACTAATTATGTTGTTCTGTATTTTTTCTACTGATACCACCAGAGCTCCCCCTGTATAAAAAAAATTCGAGAACGTAGTGACGTGAATTTTAGAATATTTACAGTTTATATATAGACGAAGTGCACATAGCTAAAATTTTTAAACAATATGTCTTCCAACTTTAAAAATTACGTAAAAACATGTGTGGAACCCACGAAATATTTTGTGATCGTAATTGCTTGACTCCTTATGACATTTTTTTTTATTATGTAAGTACTATCAGTAAATACAAAAGAAAACTGCCTGCCTAATAGGCAAATGTTACAGAAATGAGACGTGTATGAACATATGTGTAACGTAACTATGAATACAGTATTCCAGATTTTAAGCGAAGTATAAGGAAAACGTGGAGAAAAACCATACGTATACACGCTTTTATTACATTACTTAGTTTCAATAAAAAAAATAGGTCATTTAAAGATACTAGATTTTGCCCACATAGATACCTCTAAACTTTGTAACAAAGTATATGACTAAGATTTTGCTAACTCAAGAAGGGGGTGTAGGGATCTCCCAACATTATTCACACACACTAGAAGTGCTGATTAACAGCGATCTTCGCATTCTATTCCCTAGTGAAAAAACCATCAAATTGATTTATTTTATTTTATTAATTTTATGGAATAGGGGCCAAACGAGCAGACTGACCTGATGGTAAGTGACTACCGCCGCCTATGAGCACCCCTAACTCAAGAGTCACAAGTGCGTTGCCGGCCTTTAAGGTAGGAGTAGGGGAAGAGGGAGAGTGCTTGGAAGAGGATAAGAGGTAGAGGGGGAAGGGTTAGGGCCTCGGTTAACCTCATTCTCTTGGCGAAACACAATGCAAGCATTGCTTAACTGCCGGTTTTCTGTCAGGCCGTGGTATCACTCCGGTCGAGCCGGCCCATAAGTGCCGAAGCATGGCTTCTGCACATTAAAAATCAACGACCATTCCAAAAACGGTTTTCTTCTTTGCAAGTTTATTGCTTACAATTTTCTAATCTCTCTTCTCCTTTCAGATTATTGGTCGGCATCTACGGCAAGAGAAAGCCAGGAATAAAAACACAGCGATATCACTCCTCGACTGCGCTCTGCGAGGAGTCACAGTTATATCGTCAGCAGCAGTCAGCGAGCTGACCGGAGTTGAGTTACACGGTCTAGTCATATCTTCAGGGGATATAAGAAGAGTACAGCAGGGAGCTTTCAACAGCGTGTCTCCAACTTTAATAGCATTGGGTAAGTGATTAGATTAATGACTGGTTAAGTTGTTCCTAACTTGATATATACTAAGTCCTTCGGGCTATCGTCTCTAAAAATTAATGTTGCTCAACGTTATTTATACGGTTTAAGGTTTTCAAAGAATGCATTATACGAACCATTTTTGACAACGTGGGCATTTAAAGCAAATTTCGGGGTAGAACATCAAACACATAACAAGATAACGTTATCGACATCGTGCATATTATCTACATCTATCATTTGATCCAGATCTTACTGCAAAAGACAGCCCAGGAAAAAAGTATCTGGCCATTATATATCTGGTTTATATTAAGAAAAATGCAACTGGTAACAAAGTGCCGGAGTTTTTGCCAATTATACCTAATTGGACTATATGCCCAATCGAGACTTTTTGATTTTGTTACCCCAGAGTTCCTAGAATCCGCATATTTATTGATACCAGTAAACTCTTAACATCCGGATGGTTGGGTGCTTGTTCTCCACGTTAGTAATGTAAAATATGTTATACAAAATCTATGAAACTTCCCTCTTGTTCCTAGTTTGAAAAACAAATCAAACTGGTCGCTCACATGATAAGGGTTTAAGTGCACTTCGTGTTCCTGAGCGTTTTGTTAAGGAATCGATAGTAGTATAAGTAGGACCTAGTTAACTATACTACCAACAAATGTGCCAACAGAAAGCTGAATTAAATATATTTTCATAAGGTAGACTATCACTAACCTCACTAAAGTCGAACAATGCGAACAGCCCTTCTCGCTCTTACTCATTACCAAGCACCATTTTCCTTAACATAATAGAATTTTCCACGAATATTCATTTCCTCCCCAATTAGTTGGAGATAATCCCAAAAGGGGCATGAGGTCAATTAAGATAGACTCGTAAATCAGACTTATTTCCTTATCCATCAAATATTATTGGTAGAGTATGGTGTACTAAAATTAGGCCACAATTATCACTACAAAATGTTATCTTATGGTGGTAATTAACGGAACTACAACAGGTATAAGTAAATCTCTAAAGTAATAGTAACTTCTTAGTAATCTGCGGTAATAGTTTATGTTTAAGTGAAATTCCTAGTATAAGATAAAAAAAGAGTCTTAGCTAAATTTTAATTTACAATATGCATTTTTCCATATTAGGAATGTACGTGTGAGTTGTTATTTTTGTTATTATTAATATGGGTGGATAGATTAATAATTACCATTGAGATGAATTTAAATTTACAAAGCCGGATTAACGCTTAAAACATAGGAACCTAGTTTTGGGCAACCTGAACTATTTTATGTGAGCAAACTATTCTCCCTCCTCTAGAAGCGCTTGAGACAGGAGTAATTTGGGTAATTTTTACAAAGGTTTTTCTCTTTGCAGACTGGATTTTGTTTATCGGGTTAATGAGTTTGATGTCACGTGCTGGACAATACTCAACTTTGCGAAAGAATCCCTAAAATTTACCGTTATTAGTATTGTATGGTTTCCTGATTTTGATTGAAACTTTGTAAAAATCTTCTTTCTTCGCAATTGTTATTACACGAAACTGTAATACTTTTAGAAAAGAGTTAAGAAGATATATTACAAACATTTTATGGGATATATAATTTAAATTGCGGTGCTGTTTAGAGCCAAACTAGCTTCTGCTATAAGCTTTAGAATATACTTAAATCCATTTTTTTACTTCCTTCATGTATATATTTTTGCAAATAATATTGTTTATAGAAACGCCCAGACAAATATTTACATTGAGCAGGAATCAAACCAGTGACCTTCGACGTAGCAGTTGAATGCTGTATCGCTGCGCCACACATATCGTCAAATAATATTTAGAAAATTTTGTTCTTCATAAATTTTTCTATCTATTTATTTTTGTAATATGAATTTGAATATCTATTATTGAAACTAAAGTCAACGGTCTTTCAGCTTTCAATAGTGTATTTACTCTTAATTACGTAATTTTGCGCCATTAATTTACACTAGCATTTCCCAAGAGAGGTGAGTGTTAATGTAACTAAAGTTCTTCATCGTGTAGTTCCGATTTACTAATTTACAATGTTTCGCTAATGTAGCGAAAATGTTTTCGTAATTAACATGGATTTATGTTAATAGATGCCAGAACTTCAGTTCTAATATTCAGTAAAGAGGATTTAAACTTTGGTTAATATAGATTATATGTATATTTTTACATTTGCATTCAATTCTAGATATAATATTATGCAATGAAAGTTTACTTTTAAATTCAGTATTTACATCCTTAAGATTATTAGTTCGTTTCCTTAAGAATACGTTCTCAATTCTGCTGGTTATAGAGAACAAACAAGTTTTTGACCCACCTGATAGAAGGCTGTCACTGTATCCTATGAACAATTGCAACTGCTCAAATTATTGGCCTTGAATAAGTAATGTTCTTTTTTTAAGAACCATAGACTATAACTTCTAAGGAAGACCGTGACATTGAAGTCATTCCACATTGCGGAGGCTCCAAGCCTCCGCAATTCCTATTCCAGTTTTGTAGTGTAAGGAGTCCTAGTTGTGCTTACCAGTGGCGAAGATTTTAATGGTAAAATAAGTCTCAGGCATCCCAACAAACCCCTGGAACTCTCAAGTAGTGCTTAAAACACCATAAAAGTGACCCCGTCGATGCCGACGATTTCAGACACAATTTTTTGCCGCAATGATTGCCATTGACAGTTGTGATTGCACTGATAAACAGGAGGAACAATGTCGAGGATAGCGCGATGCCTTGTTGGACGCCGGTACTTATGTCCTTGTCTAGAAGACTGTTGGATAAATTTATGTTTTTCAGAACGTTAATTTTAAGTATAAGAAACTCAAAGTTGCACCATCTGCTACCGGTAATACGTCTTGTTTCTGTTCAAGATATTTTTTAAAACAAAGAAATCCATACCACAACAGAAGTATCCGCCGTTGTTTTTCTCCAACGTTAGCAATATAATCCGTAAAATCGGTTTGTCGGACGAGCTAGATTGCACTCTATTATGTGAATGCGAGAGTCGCTATTTATTTAACGGTATTCAATAAGTGAGTACTCTATGGTATGTTCTATTACGTTTTTCGTTAGTGTGGAATCCATGTTATATGACAGGCGTGTTAAGCTCTTTTACGTGGGCCTAAATTTTCAGCGGTTTCCGGCCAATAACTACTCAGTTGTAGCCCTGGAGAGTGAAAGTGTGCTCGATACTTAGCAATAGCCTAAATATTACTCGGAGACTTCATATTCTGGCGAAACCTGGTTGTCATACAACCATACCCATTTTTCATTACAAAACAATTGGTAGATTTTGACACGTGCCTTTACTTAATTTTTACACGTGTCTACGTGTCGTGTCGTGTTCTGAGAAACACCATTAAAAATTAACCATGATCAACGTTTTAATTCCATTAATATTTTCAGGACTACCAAACAACCAGCTGCCGTCAGTACCTACAGAAGCTCTATCCAAATTACGGAAACTGGACCGTTTAGATCTGTCTAACAATAAGATATTTTCATTGGAATCAAATTCATTTAAGGTAACGTTTAAATTTTTAAAACACAAGTAAAGATATTTGTTTTTATTCTTTGGAGTATTACAAAACTGTAGAAGAACTGTGCATGTGCAGAAATGATATTTTAAAAAACTTAGGTACTTTGAAAAGTAATTAACTATTTTTGAACTGTGTATGTTTTTGGTTTATGCTTCGGCACGCATGGGCTGGCTCGACTCCGCTCGATACCACGGCCTCACAGAAAACCGGTAGTGAAACAATGCTTGCATTGCTTTTCGCCTAGTGAGTGAAGTTACCGGAGGCCCTAACCCTTCCCTCTCCCCTATTCCCGTCCTTCCCCTATCCCCCCTCTCCTCCCCTCTAATCCTCCTCTCCCGTCTTCCCGCTTTGTCCCCTCTCCCCCTCTTCCTCTAGTCCCACCTTAAAGGGCGGCAACGCACTTGTGACTCTTGAGTGACAGGTGCCCTTGGGCGGCGGTAGTCATTTACCATCAGGTGACCCGTCTGCTCGTTTGCCCCCTATACCATAAAAAAAAAATGTATGTTTATTTATTTTTATTCACTCACTAAATGATGTATCTAGAAGGTTTTGATTAAACTCTTGTTTGTGTAAATCGGGACTTAATGACGAAAATATTCATAATGTAAAATACGTTTTGATATCAGTTTGGTTCATTTCGATCACATTGTATCAATATACGATCACGAAATAGGTATTACATAACCCCTGAATTGAGACTGACTCAGCCTGCGACCACGGTTAGTGCAACCCGGTTGAAACGTCAGGCAATTCAGAAGTAATGGCGTTAATTCCTGTATAAAAACATGTTGTACCAATAATCGGTAGGTCGGTACTTCACACTACACACTGCACTTAAGACGTCTGTTGAGTGCTGAGTGCAGAGTAGTTTGTATTTGTTGTACTCTAGTTCTGTAATGTGAATAGAAGTCACTTCACTTTGAAAGTGCCATAACCCTATAAAAGACTGTAGTACACTGTATTTTTTTCTTATAGCTAGATGATATTATGAAGATTATTAGTTTTAGTATGCAACTTTTAAAATAAAATGACTTTCTGTCTGCCATACCTTAAGATCCTTAAGCCCAGTTCAAGGGATTCAATAATAATAATAACTTGATATCTTACACACAGTCGTGTGATCCCAAACTAGACAGACCCTGTATTATGGTAACTAGAGTACTAATAAGATGACTTAAAAATTCTAATTTATCGTCTCCTTATTTGGTATACATCGCAGTGCTTAAACGTGTCGAGTATAACTAAATCAATGTTAACCTTGTTATGTAATAAGATTTATTCTTGAATTAATTTTTAGTGACTCTATTCACTTTCGCATATAAACATCGCAAATATCGCATATAACATGGTAGCCGGGCTCGCGTTAATATCGAGTTTGTCAATCAATTCACGACGGCTGTCTGAAATTTATTTTTCTATTCCTCGGGAACATTACAGTACTTTATTTCTGGACGAAAGGTACGCAATCAGAACGCGAGCTCATGAGGAAGGTTTAGGTATATAATCTGCTACCCGTGCGAAGTCGGGGCGGGTTGGTAGTAATATAATAAAAGTTTTGAAACATTTTTTTACTTTGTCCTTTTGTATTAGATGTCATATTTTTCTTTAATCATTTCAAAAAAAGAACAAATCTACATTTACAGATCTTGATTGAGGGTCTTTTGTTTTTTTAATTAGCTTTTAAAACAATATTAATAACATTTACTTCTTTTGTAGTTTGAGTAATTACATTTTAATATCATCAGAACATAATATATATTATACTAGCATTCCACTTCAGCTTTTCCCGGATTAAACGATTTTATAAAAAAAACCTTTACCCGAAATAATGTACCTTTCAAATGGCGAAAGATGTTTCGAACACGTGTAGTTATTTTAGAAATTATCATCTGCATACTCGTATACACAAAATGTTATCATTCTTTAAAATAACAAGTATAACATGTGTGAATAGATTTAGCTAGTAAGCACAATTTTTTTTACAGGGCATCAGCAATCTTACTTACTTGGATTTGAGTGACAATCAACTAGCCGATATGTCTCCAGACGCTTTCAAGCCTTTGGTTAAACTTAGCGTTTTAAGAGTCAGAGGCAATCTGTTAAAAGTACCTGTGTTGGTGAATTTGAAGGTAAAGTTATAGCTAATGGTCCCAATTCTGTTACTTCACTCGCTAAATTAAAATTCACAAAACTTTCTTCATATAAGATGTAAACCTTGTACACTTCAAAACAAGGTCTTATTTCAAATTGAAACAAGTAGGTAACATATGTCGCTATCGAAATAAGCAATTTATTTGTCGACTAAAGTCTGATACGCTTAATTAAACTTTAATACCACGTAGCGAGAGCCGCTATCCGTTGAATGCCATCTCTATTGCTCTGTGGTTTTAGTAAGCGTCTTCGTTTTGAACAAGTTTTTATACGCCAATTATACAGCGTTTGAATAAATGGAGACTCTCGCTGCGTGGAAATAAAGTTTAGTATACGTTGACAGGTTTTAGTGAAATTTAGCGGCGCTGAGAAATAGATGCTAGTAACAAATAGACCTTATCACGAAGAACACTAGGTTGATTTCATATGAAGAAATTAAGTCGGGTTTTAGTTTAGTTGAGTGTAAATTGAATCGGCACCAATAAGTCAGTAAGAATAAGGTAGACAAACTTTGTAAAGTTAAATTGAAGTGTCTTATTAATAAAATACGATGTACCCTACCGACAGTGGCAGCTAAAACAACCTTGTACTGCATTTTTCTATATTAGTTCTCCTAAGATGCTTAGGGCTGCCCTGTTGTTCTCCATGGGTTAATCCTATGAATACCAACTAACGGTGTGAATGGGGTCAGTAGATCTCCGAAACTTTTGTCTTAATGCACTCTTTTGGACTTACTAGTCTGGGAAACTACCTTCACCATAGTTTACACCCGTAAGTTAGAATTACTTCAATAATTTAATGAGTTTTCTTATAGCAATATTGTGTTTATTACCAATCTCGTAATTTATTTAATATAATCCCAAATGGGCCGATATTTTTTTGAAAACATGATCAAAATTATCCTTATTCAGTCAATTTCCTGTTCGTTATTATGAAGTATTATTATAGTATATTTGGATATAGTATTATGGTATATTTGGAAGAAAGACAATTAGGAAACAATGGTAGGTATTCTAGATCCTTCATTTAATTATCTTAATTCTATGAAGAAAAATGGATAAAACGGAACATAATCACTACATATTATAAAACAAAGTCCGCCGCCACGTCTGTCTGTCTGTCTGTTCGCGATAAACTGAAAAACTATTAAACGGATTTTCATGGGGTTTTTACTAATAGACAGAGGGATTCATGACGAAGATTTAGGTGTATAATTTTTAAGATTTGCGATGAAACTTAGTATGTAGATAGCTGGAGACCTGGATTAACCCTTATTTATATTTTTATCCCGATATTACCACGGGATCTGTACTTACGCGGGTGAAACCGTGGGGCTAGTGATTAAGTCCATGGCGCATGTTAAGCATGTGGTATGGCAGTGGCCGTCCCATCGCTGATGACGTGATACGATATTCAGCCCTTTTAATTAAATGTATTGGTCTCTACTTTGCTATTGGTAGTAAGTATTGTATTTGTAAGTCATTTAATATAAGTATAAGAATATCGGAAGTGTGGATGAAAAGAGTTTCAATATATTATACTTCTAGATTATAATTCCTGCTTATGACGTACTGTTCTAATATTGTTTTTTTTTTGTATTGTGTCACTTTTATGCAGTTCTTTTTTAAACCCATAAATTATTGAAAAGAGCTTAGTCTTTTAATGGGTCCATATAATTGAATGCTCTAATAGCAAAACATGTTTAAGACACAGTGCAACGAAAAGTATGATACATATGATATTATTTTGCTACCAATTTAAACATTTTTACCAATAAGTAGGTACATTTGAGGTGTATACTCGTATATTTAGTTTAGAATTTAAGTCTAAGTCCAGTGCAGTCAGCGCGCATAAATCAAATTACAATAGAAACCAAAATGCAAACAATATAAATAAATCGTGCATGTTTCAGGAGGCTCACATGCTGACAGACTTGGACTTGTCAAGCAACGCGCTCGAAGGGCCACTTGGACCGAACACGGTTCCACCCTTGAGTTCTCTCACAACTCTTTATTTATCTGATAACACATTTGCTAGCATACGGAGAGGAGCTTTGGCGGGTGAGTACATTTATATTTATTTAATAAAGTGACACGTGACTAATATTCCATTTAACCTCTTCGTTTAAATTTAAAACAACGTTCTTTATCATTATCATTTTGCACTGATAACAGGTTACGTCCCATACGTGTAATATCAAGTATGTTTCTACTTATTTTGAAATGTACCCGAAGCGCTAGTCCAAAACAACAGCAGCATCACAAGTAAAACTGATTCTACAGGCTCGGCCTAATTTAGACGTTAGGGATCATAGATTATTGTAATCATCCAGTTACAGTACCATAGGTTAAGACATTGTATGTATTATCAATAAACTTAATATATGACTATTATTATTCAAAGCCGTGAGTCGTAAAAGTATTTTAGAAAGAAATCCGTAAATGTAATAATAAAACAATGAATCAGTGTAACATTGCGAGTAAAGGAAGGGCATGTGATTAATATAGTCTACGATACGTTTTCTATTTTGAAAATAAATTGATTTTATTTAAGGTGAGATGCATATTTCATTTAAATGAAATTTCTAATACAAATTATATTAAACTAATGATCACTGTTCTATAAGACTGTTTGACTGAACATCACCAGTTGTGTCAAATATACGGGTACCAAGTTCAATATTTTAATAATCATTAAATTTTTATTCTAGTTTAACAAAATTTTGAATTATTTAATTCCAAATAAAATATAGGACTATTGGTAGTATCTGTCCATTTCAGTTTCAGCATTTACAGAGCATTCCTCTTTACAAACAATTCCTTTTTTAAATTCCAAAATGTATAAAGCCAACAAACGGCAGCTGATTTAGCTGATTGGGAAAAATAAATGTAAATGAAAATTGAAATGAAATGCAAAGAAAATGCCTCTATTACTATTAACAGAACGTACCTTCACCGTGTCCTGTATAACCAAGACCAGAATATGTATTAAATACTTGAAAAACAAACAACCTTTCCACACTTTGAACTCGACCTTTATACAAAACACGTTCAAAACCCTATATTAACGGTCTCTGTTCGCAGGTCTCACGAACTTAACTCATTTGAACTTGCACAACAACCAAATAGATGTGTTGGAGGACTACGCGTTCAAGCATCTAACTAATTTGATTCACCTGGATCTGTCTCACAATGAGATAGTTGCTGTATCAGGTAAATAACATATTACTTTATTAGCCTTTATACTAATTACATCAATAATTGCTTATATATACTCTCATAATTGGGGGGCATGTCTAGTGTAAAAATCAGTTATGGATAAACTCAGTAGTCTCATATTTTTAAATGACTTTAAAAAGGAGAGACTTCTTCTTTCCCAATTGCAAAAATAAATTACAAAAACTTCTTATATAAATAATAAAAAAAAAAAAATTTAGCTGACACAAATGTAAACTGAAAAAATATTAAAAAAATATTTTTTGGGTATTCCTGATCGGGGAGTTGACATTTTTTATCAAAGCGTCTGTTTGTAACAAAGCCGTTCTTCTCAGTAATGGACAGATGTTAGAATGATTACACAGGAAGCACAGCACTTCACGGGTAAAGCAAGACCTTGCACTTGCAATGCCAGAGTGGTGTCACGTGCGAGAAAGAAGTTAAACTTACCCAAACGAAGAATGAACGTTATAATAGTAATGTTATTTAATAGCGATAATCTTTCCTAAACATGCTTCTAACGATAAAAATAAATGATTAACTGCAAATCGTAATCAAATTTAGCAACAACTATATATTTTTATTTGTAATAAATCTTACTATTATATAAGTTTTATATAAACTATTTTAATATTATTTTTTTTTGCTATAATTAAAAAGTTATTTCAAATTAAGTATTAATGTTTGAACTTTGAAATCGCGTGCACATTGTAATTAGTACAATTCGTAACACGTTCTCGAGCATGAAGAGTAGGCAAGTGATCCTCATAAAGTTGAACATATCCAAACTTGTTATCCTTACGCAGAACATGCACTCGTTGGATAATGTTACTACAATTTAGCTGAGGGGGTTTCTGGAGTGATTCAGAAAATTTCGATATAGATGATTCTTAAACTGATTGTACTTCGTTTGACCCCCAACACGCTTAATTATAATAAGGCGCTAAGAACTATACTTCTGGAATAAACAAAACTGTTTTCTGTTTTACTATTTTTTATGAAACTATAAAATAATCAATAATTTTAATCCGACGTTAAACCGTCGGTCCCGTGTGCCATACGAACATCTGTGGCATTCGTTACGGGCAGTTGAAGCCCTAACAAGTCCGATAACCTGGTCTAACTACAGAATTTCGATATCGTCTAGTACTTGTGTTGTGGATGTCTGATGGCAGTCGCTTCACGTAACATATCGAAGTTCGGCCGTATCGTAGTTAGACTGAAAGTCGACTCCAACTTAGTTGGGAAAACGCGCGGAGGATGAGTATGAATCAATAACTTTAATCAATGAAGTGGTTTATTTTTAGGATTCCGTACCTCAATAGGAAAAAAGGCACTTTTGTAAGATCACTTCGTAGTCCGTCTGTCTGTCTGTCAATTTTTTTTCTCAGGAAGGCGTGGTGGCATCAAGAAATTAAAATCAAATGCTCATGTCGGCGGTCCCTTGAGTCAAAAGATAAGGCCGTAAAGGCCTTATCTTTATATTTTTATCAATTTTAACACTTCGCGGGTGAACAAAACCTATAGGGTAGATACTTACTTCCCATTGACCTAGAACTATAAAATTTGGCGAGAAGCAAGTTCTTACAGCACAATAAAGTAAAATAACCAAAAGTCATCAATTTGTTATTATATTACATACAAAATATTACAAACTTATATTTTACGCTTAGGAAATAGACTGTGACTTGTCGGTGTATGGAAGGATATTTCTAGAATGGCAAGTGAGGTTTGTCTTTCAATCTTCGGATTGATCTTCTTGATCTACATTGAAGTTTGTACGGAATCCACAGTGTGCGAGTAAGTTAAAACGGCCCTAGCAAGACCTACCTTAACTACCTACCTCAAAAACTTCAAAATTATCGTCCAATTCTTGAGATAAGTTTGGTACAAGGGTAATTCAATACCCATTACAAGAATTTAGTCAATTCTGTGACGTTTTAATTTCCGTAAAAACTCTCAGTCCCCTGGGGCTTGCGGAAATAAGAACGAAAATATTTTTTAACATTTACATAAGATTGAAAGAAACGCTTAAATTTGAAAATTTTAATAACTTTTTACGTTTATTAAATGGAGTGCTTATATAAACCAATGTTTAATGTAGTTTAATAAATTTTATTAAAGTATCGAAAATGGAATTTGGTTAGACTTCAGATTTAGGAAACAGAAATTAAAAATAAAAACCCTGGCCTGTTGGTCTAGTGGTTAGTGATCTTGACGTCTGAATACGTCGCTTCAATTCCCACCCAGGATAAATATGTGTGAGATGAGCATGATCATTTGTTCTGTGTCTGGGTGTAATTTATCTACAATATGCATATATTTAGTAATATAAAAGTATGTTTATCAACAGTCTGGTCACCATAGTACACTTGTGATTTGAACAAAAATTTCCAGAAAAATACTACCTTTTATAGCATCATAATAATTGCCGCATTTGGTAAATTAGACCAATACGTCACGAGTAGCTATGCCGTATATAAGGAGCTCATTATTTAAGGGCTATTTATAGGTGAACAACCGATGAACCAAGGAACCGATGATTCTTTTTCGCCTTTATCTATCACGTGCAAAATTATTAATTAACGACTGGTAATTACTTTTGCTTATCTCCGTATCCGCTTTGATATATTTCCAAAATACTCTCGTTTGAGGCTATATTGTGGGATAACTTTTTGTACTTTTTTTCCCAATTTTAGGACTAAATCGTTCTCTCTACAAATATCTTGTAGAAATGTCTTGAGGAATATCTAATACCACTTATGGAGTTTTTCATTATGCTCGCCATCTATGTGTACGTTTATTGCCTAGTTACAAAATTTGGGAAGCAAGTTGTGACTAATCAAAAATACTTTTTTTTTTTGGTTTCTACAGGTACATTTGGTGATCTATGTTTATTTTTTATGTTATGGTCCATGTTTATTTTTGTTATTTATTTCATTTAGCGTTTAACGCTTTTGATGCTATGGCCGTCGCAACGTCTTGTTTTCCGCTCTCTCACGTTTGATTACTGTAAAAATCTGAACTTTAGATTAAACATCCAATTTTACATCTAAGTCAAAAATTTAGCACGTTAGATACTTGAAGAAATTAGCGTCTTGTTCTGTGGCAATTAAATGAGATTATCAAGCATATTTTTCAATAATATTTTTTTATATTTTGATGAGAAGGAATTGAAAGTATTAATTAGGCATCCTTAAGAGTGTAAGTACCGTAACTGTAACAATATTTATTTATATGAAGAAGGGGTCTGAATGCTATCATGTAACTATTTTCTTCTATCAACACGTAATGGAGTCTTATTTTTCACAGGTGCATCCCTTGCTCGGCTGACAAACCTAGTACATTTGGATCTCTCGCACAATTTCCTCCGTTCACTCTCCGCTGAACCCCTCAAATCTCTCGAGCAACTGACCGAGCTCCTTCTCCACGATAACGACATATCGATGATAGATGACGGAGCTTTGGTGCTGCACAAGGACCTCACCCGATTCACTATTGAAGGTAATGGCTGAGGGATGATACGCACTTTGATGAAACACACTGGCTAAAAATGCGACGAACAAATTATTTGTTGGAAATCAAATCTTTCCATCTTTACTGCACATTTATAAATATATTTACATAGCATACGTACGTTTGACAGCATTTAAAAAATGTGACAATATTTTTTTTCAGGTGCAAAAAACAAAATGTTAGGCATTACATTTTATTATATTTCTATTATCCTTTTGCCAAAACAATACGTAAACATTGTACACTTATATGTGTCGAGAGGTGATACTACTCTGGAAGCAAAAGTTTACTAAGCTGTAATTGTTACGAAAGATAAACAATTGACGTTATCGAGATATTACAATATGTACTAACGTTACAGTCTTGATTGACGTGGTTTTGTTTTGGAGTGTCTTGTAATAGGGAAAACGCATGTATTTTTTTATTCTTTTAATTCTATACGCCATTACATTACTGGAAAAAATATAACACATACAAAATATTTATTACTTACTACAGTAAAAAAATTCAAGCTACTGCCAGTTTCGTATTCAAACGCCGCCATTTCGGACTCTTTTTCTGTGACATCAAGGACGACGACATATTTGATTGTTTATTGAACTATGAAAATAAAAGTTAAAAAACCTACTTATTGTTACTGAAAAGGACAGAAAAGTTTATTTTCAATATGTATGTATTGTTCTTCTTTTCCAAAATATAATCAGAACTGCAGTGGCAGTGAAAGTATTTTTATCATATACCGCAAGATGCGAATTTAAGAAAAAAGTGGTGTAATGTGCGTCAGTTGACGTCAGGTTTCGTTTTTTTAGATTCAGTTGCTTATTAAAAAATTATGAGAGAAATTTAATTATATCAACTTTTTAATGATAAAATTTCATAATTAAAACACGATAAATCACAAAAATCTATGTATACCTCTATGTATATGTTATATTTCTCTAGGAATAATGACTATAAAAAACAAATTTTTGGCTATTTTGGATTCATGAGCATATTCCCTTTATGTGCATTATATTTTCTCACTTTAAACGTGGAATTTTTTATAATATTTTATTTTTTAAACATAAAATATTATAGTAGAACCATAGGTAACCATACTCACATGACTTTTGTAGTCTCATATGTGATTATCTAACCTTTCTACTTTAAATCTTTATGGTTTATATCTAATTTAATTTAATATTAAAACTGTATTTAAATCTTATTTTTTGAATGAGTTATTTCTATATTTTTGTATGTGTCATTGGAGTGTAAGTTAAAAATCCAAAATATGTGTATGTAATTGTATTTATTAAGTGTAAACTACCACAATCATTTATGTATAAAAATGTAACTAACTGAAACATTATGTACACTTGGATAGTTTGATAGCGGAACTCCACTTCCCGTGTGTCGCCCACAGATATTTGTCGATACTCGACGTTTCACTGAGACGATGTCGAGGCCTCTTTGTTCACCCATCGATATCCGACGCCTGTTATATTGTTGCGTGACTTTTAACTATTCTGGCTTTGTAGCTCTCACTATAGGTTTTTTGTATGGAATAATAATGGCTGCTGACAATTTTGTTACAAGATTACTGCGAATTCATTTTTCTTTTTTTTTTGTAACAAATTTAATATTATTCGATATTTAAATTGATAATTCTAAGCTCGGCTGTATTAAAAATTTAAATCAGAAAATATCGCGGCAATATTTATAAGGTACGATACCTTTCTGTTTAGACAACGTTTCGATCGACGCGACGGTTACATGTATACCGTTCACACTTGACCGCGATGACCCAGCCGTAAAACAATTTAAAATACAGGGCCGACATCAAAGTGATCATTACCTAGTCAGGGTTTTCACAAATAAGTGTATCATAATTACATGAACACATTATACAATACATTAGTTTTACGAGCTGTTCAGGTCGTTGTTACGATAATAACGTTATTGTAACGATAATAATGTTATTGTAACCACTACACCTAAAACACTAATACGTTACTCCGCCTATAATGATTTGAAGTCTTAAAGAAAAAATTGGTCTCCTTTACAGATAATCCACTGAATTGCGATTGCTTAATGGCCGGATTCGCAAGATGGCTGAGAGAAGCAAAAAATCTATCTCAATCTGATAAATCAGCAGCTGAGTGTGCCACACCTCCTCATTTGGAAGGTGCATTACTATCTAGATTGTCTAAAAGCAAACTTTGCGATGATTTCGAACACACAGAGTTCAAAGCAAAAGAAACGAACTATAATTATGATAACGTATTAGCGAATTCGATTGTTAATCACTTTAAGTTTGATAAAGTTGATAAAGAAAGTAGTAAACTACAAACTAGTGGGAGTGAACGACAATCTACGCCTACTGGAAGTAATCGACAAGGTCAGCTCATCGGAGTGGACGACGATGGTGTAGGTGGTGGTGGAAATGATGAGGATGGTTTAGATGATGATCTTTATGATGAAGAGTTGGAAATTCCATCTGAAGACGATTTGCCTGTGTCTAAATCAAAGGTGAGTGAGTTCGATGTACATAGAATACTAGACACTCTAAACAGCTTAACTACTTTAATCTACAACTCTAAAATATAATAAAAGATGTTTAGAGTTTTTTTAAACTAGTTTAACTCTACGGCATTTGGTATCTCTGTGTAGCAATTCAAACATATTAATGTTCAAATGTTCAATAACAATAACAAAGTATACATAGGAGTTAGTTTGATTAATTTGATCGAATCTCCAACAGTCGATACAGAAGTGGTTTATTCACAAAATCGTTAGCTTGGTTCCATGTAGATTTAACACTTGATCAGATTTACTGGAAGATATCTTTTTCTTTTCCTTAGTAGTAAATAGTTTTTATAGTCTATACATCGGCAGACTTATTCATATAAATTTAGGTGTAGGTGTTTATACTACTTGTGAGCTACCTACTTAGAATGAATATAATTTTTTTATGTATGACTCACGTTCTTCTAATCAAATAAAATTACGTGGGAATTGATGTATTCAGCTGTCTTTCTACACATCTAAATGATAATTTAACACCTGGTCTGTGGCTATTAGGTTACTTTTTTGGACTTAACTTACACTTTATGTAAATTTTATGCTTGGTTTTGTATTTATATCCGGCATTTGATAGTTCTTAATACCATTTTAGCGATAATTGAATAAGAATAAAGCACGAGCCAATATATGTTATAGTATGTAATATGAATGTATTATATTTGATTTATGCTACGAAGGTGGAAAACCGTTTCCTTGTGCAGTCCTTTAGAAATCTCGTTATTCTGTCTCCCTCTCCATAACATCTATCTGCGATACTACTCACTAGGAGAAATCAATAAAGTATGAGAGTAGTGTACAGTGCAGTCTTAGAGCAGTGGTACTAGCCCAAGGCGCGAGGATTCGATTTGAGCGAAAATTACCAAAAGTTTATCGTAGTTAGCGTCAGTAGGCTTTCATTTATATCTTTGGTTCATTCCATAACTTGAATATATATAAATCTGCTGCCTGTTTTATTGGAAAGAGTTGGTAGAAAGGGAACAAGAGGTGATTAATATTCTTTAAGAAACACCATGTGCCGGAGTTAGCAAACAATCTTCAGCAGACAGGGTTTGGTATGAAGTGCCATCGATAAGTCAAAAAGTAATCCCTTCGGTCAATAAGTGCAAAATAGGCTTTGCAGAGAGCTTGAATAAAACAGGAACATTTGAATATTTAAAATGTTAGAAGGTATTTCAACTGAATTTGTTAGCAGTAATGCTTATGACACGACATCGGAATACTTTTTCTTTGTTATACCAAAATTAGCTTTTATTTGGCTTTTATAAGGCTTTCCAAATTTTATCCTAAAATATTATATGCAGATATGTACACGCGTCAAGTGTTAAGTTGCGCAGCTCGTATTTTGTAAGCAGATTATTGACAAAAAAAGCACTTCGCCTGACTACCCATCGACAGCATTCACAGCATAAATAATTAATTTATTATTTTATATTTTTTTAAATTATTGATATAATTATACAAATATATATATATATTGTGTATACAAAATGTACTACTAATCTACAAAAATATATTTACATCAGGTTATAATTTAGATACAATTCCGAACCAATTTTATTTAATCAATTTTTGAAGTACTTTAACGTACCCAAAACGCTTCGAATTAATCGAAAATGTCAACAGCAAAAAACCATAATCACAAACTGATGAAAAAAAAAAAATAATAAAAAAGTAGTTACGGGTAAATGTGAAATTGATTTTTGTGATAACGTCGCTTTAGAAAAAGATAACTAATGCGCTAATGAATAGTCCCTGTGTTGCGAGGGAATTTGTTCGTGGGAGAGTTATGCTTCAGCACGTAAGGGCCGGCTCGACCGGAGTGATACAGAAAACCGACAGTAAAGCAATACTTGCATTGCTTTTTGCCGAGTGAGTGAGGTCACCGGAGAACCTAATACTTCCCTCTCTCCCCTCCTCTCCCCCTTCTTCCCCTTTCCCCTACTCCTACCTTAAAGACTGACTGACTTGACTGCACGGATGGCGCAAAGGTTTAAGTGGTCACCTCGCCACTACGCCACGCCGAGTGTTGTGGGTTCAAATCCAAAAATGGGCAAAAATTTGTGTGATCCACAAATATTTGTCCCGAGTCTGGGTGCTCTTTGTGTCCGTTGTTTGAATGCGGGAGAAAAGGCCGCACTTGTGACTCTTGAGTTGCAGGTGCCCTTGGGTCGGTAGTCATTTACCATCAGGTGACCCGTCTGCTCGTTTATCCGTTTATCCCCTATCTCATAAAAAATATATATATCTACGCTTAGTAGTTAAGCAGTTATGATTAGAAATAAGTCTCTGTATTGTCAAAATCATCATTCAAAATTGTAGTCGTCGTAGTAATCCATTGTTAAATAATCTTCTTGACGATTGGGCTTCAAATGCCAAATGACTTTTCCAAATCCAACCGGTAGTTCCACAGAATAGCGCTGTCAACCATAAAATAAACTGTTCAGCTTTTCTATATGTATTAATACACATACATATACATAAAGTACACGTTGAACGGGGTAAGTAGGTGTATATTCCAGAAAATTAGATAGAAAGTCACAAAAATTATTAAAAGAAAAGATTCATAAAAAACATTAGCCACCAAGTATTGGTATAGGGCTCTGTTTCCGCATTTAGACTCATAGGGGGTCCATTATGCTTTCGAATAAGCTGACTAGTTGAGCCAGCCTAGTTCCTTCGTGAAGCACAGAAGCCTCCTGGGGCTTTCACAGGCTTCTAGGAGCGACCTCGCACCCGCGAGGGTACGTGCCCGTTGTGTGGCCACTCCCTCGCACTCCAGGATAACGTGGGCGGCCGCGTTGAGACATCCTCTGCATAGGGCACTGTCTGTCGCACTGATGGTGAATAGGTGCCGGTTTAGGGCCAAGTGGCCCGTAATGGTTCCTACAACTATTCTGATGTCAAGTCGGTTAAAACTGAGCAGTCTGCAAGTTAAACGTGGTGAGATCTCCGTCAACACCAGTTTAGACTGCCTACAGCCAGGTGTGTCGGTCCAGCGACCGTTTTGCGCTTCACGAGTCCGTTGCATTACCCATGAGCGAAGTTGAGTAAAGGGAAGTGGCAGCAGTATAGTTGGACATGCCACTGACGTTACAGATCCTTTTCTTGTCAGCTCATCGGCGACGTCGTTCCCAGTGAATTACCCCATTGGCAGAGGCTAAGCGCTCTAGCGTCTGGTGGCATTCATAAATGAGACTGAAGTTCATGGTGTTGCCCTGCAGGGCCTTCAGGATGGCCATACTGTCTGAGAGTATACGGATGTTGTACTCCTTTATACCTTTTGACATGACCACGGTGGCGGCGTAGGTTATCGCAACACAATCACATTGAAATATGGAACTGTGTTGGCCCAATGCCAGTGATATTTTTATATTTAAGTCTTGTGAGAAAACTCCGGCTCCAGTCCCTGACCCCATCTTAGAACCGTCCGTGTAGATCCGGACTTCATAGCCACCAAGTATTGAGAAGTTAGAAAGTTGTTAAAGCAGTATTTAAACTAAACAAAAATAACAATATCATATATTGAAGGTAAAACAAAATGATATTAGTAAGTTACAATACCTAAATTTACCATTACTTTTCTACTAGATACACCTCTTAGAAGCCTGGCATGACGGTGAAGAGGTCTACCTTTCTTGGGTGGTTGACCCTCCTACGTCTTATCGATATAGGTGTACTGGTGTCACTGTATCTAGAGCTGGAGGTCTACCGAAGCATGTAGCTTGTCATAGGGCTGCACCAGCTCATGTAGTTTTAAGGGGACTGAAGATTGATCCTGTTGACAAATATACGTAAGTATAATATTTTATTGTTTTATCTACAGCCACGGGTTGATCGTACTAGGATTCGAATCATAACTAAAGAGAACCAACTTTAAAACCTAAGAAAAGACCTAATCATTAAACAAATTTTAATTATAAGGGTGATGATATAATTCTCTTTCCTTGCATTGTGTATATTCAAATTTTAAATACTTTGTGTTTTTAAAAAAACGCTGAGAGATATTTTTGACTGATTTGTCAAAAATCTAAACTACTATTAAAAAGATAAATGAAGAAGAGATAAAACTTTTTCAAACTTTGATAGCGGCCTGGATTGTTAATAGAAACTAGTTTTAAAGAAAACGGCAATAATAAACAAACACCATAGAAAATTGAAACATAAAGATGCTTGAAGTTGGTTAAGTTTTATTTTTGTATGTGAATAGACATCTATGTCAACCCGGAACATACTGGTATGGAAACATAATAATTAATGTACTCAAAGTCTACGTAGAATTATAAAAAATACATGCACAATTTACAATGCGGGGATTGAAACCACAATCGACGTGGTGTTGTCGGTAATAACTTCTGTCGGTTAGCGAGAGAGTCACTCAAAACTGCAACAGCCGACAAGTGACGCATTTCCCAGTTGGATAATAAAACGTATTGCAAAAACTTGATGGGCAATCACGAAGAATATTCAGGTGAAAATGAGATTACTCGTATATTTTCACTAAAATTGTTATCTATGACTGGGCAGTGTTTTTACTTATTCGCTCCTCTCAACCAGCCTTACTATTGGCGATATAATCTATTGAAATTGTATTACAATTTTAAGAAATAGGCACTTGGCAATAATTGTTTCCTTTTTTTTGCAGTTTTTGTATTGCTCTAGAAGAAATGTCTAGTTCAGACTTACCTGTTTCCTTGCTGTTAGGTTGCGGAGCACCCGTGACGGTAAAAGAGCGAGTTAGTTTTGCTACAGTTGTGCCAGTAATAGTTAACCGAACACCGGTGCCGAACCATCTGAGGTAATAAATATTAGTTTTACTTTTCGTTTTGTGTTTTTCACCATGCTGTGATCACCATGCTAAAAATCCCGCTTTTAAACTATTCTCATAAAAGATTTTTTTGCACTTCAATGAAAATTTAATTGTATTCTTTACTCCATCAGGCACTAATTCAATACAAAACTTCACAAAATGTTTAAAATTTTGACCGATACTGTAGTGCAATAACTGTTTTTAATAAGATGACTGTGACAATACATACTTTTTTCGAATCGGAACTGATTAACTGCGGAGCTTTTTCATATTTCATACGTGCATCATGCATAGCAATAGTAATAACTTGACACATGTCACACACGGTCGTCTGTTCCCAAACTAAGTAGAACCTGTACTATGGTAACCAGACTACTGATAAATCACCAAGGCACATATTTATTGCATATTTCGGACTTTTACAAAAGACCATGATTATAAATGACAACTAGTAAAATGGAATCTTGGTAGAGCTATATGTGGAAAACCATAAGATAAGCAATATTATTAGTTTAGTTTGCACGGGTACCCACTTACCAGCAAGGTCGTGAGCTTCTTTATCTGAGTAGTATAAATAAATAATCAGATTAGTGTTCTGTTTCAGGGTCACGGAAGTGCGTTCAAATATCACTAGCGAAGGCGTCCTAACAACTCTGATATCAGTGATGGGTCTACCACAGCATCCTCTGTACGCTATGCGGCTCTCTCAAGACTTGCCAAACGTTGATGTCAATGTCAATCCTATAAACAGCTGCTATGTCGTACTTGCCATACTGTCTCGCGGATACTTAGTCGCGCAAAAAGATACTCCTTGTCAGCCAACTCTTGAAGTATCAATGGAAGGCTTCGTAAGAGGACCCTACGAAGTCTGCGCTGCAATATCACAGTATAAGATTGATAAAACGCGAACGATTTGCGTCGTACCACAAATACTACCTGATCGTTCTTCAGAAATTAAAACGGGTTTCAAGAGCTTGAATGGAGCATTAATTGGCATGGCTGCCGGATTGATGATCATGGTGATTGGACTGATAGTGTTTGTAAGGAAGGTTATGAAGAGAACACCTGCCTTTGATGCCCCTAGGTGTTTGAGGCCAGAACCGGTGTTGGAAGAAAACGCCCGAGCTAGTTATGTGATGCTAACTCCTACTGCTACTTCTAAAGTGTAAATAACTAGTCGTGAAAAATTTATAGTATATTTTTTTGTTATTGAAATGTAATTTTGAATGTGTATTTGTGTATGTGAAAGTGTATCGATGGATGAAGTGATCGCAACTACTAATAGCTGCTATTAATAATCATCAATTTGAAGCAAAATCTTTGGAGTTCACCCGTAATGGTTAAATTTTTATTTATATTCGGATAATTTATAAAGGTTCAGATCCGTGAGAAATTGTTATGAAGCTAGTCTGAAGTATTCTGTATATTTACTTATGAAGGTCTACCTCTAAGTGAAAATTACATTGCTAATACTTGATGTGTGACTATTTTGCACTGGCACAGAGTAAGCAATTAAGCATGCAGTTTAAAAATTAAGCATAGGTACATGCAGTATAAAAATTACGCACCGAGTAGTCAGTACTTCAAGAGCAAAAGGCTTTTCGTACATGATGAGTCCTAGTGTGTGTGTGTGTTAACTGTTGTATTTCTTTTTTAATATGGTAGCAGAGGCTTAAAACTGATTAAGTCGCCTAGGGTACCATCAGCCGTGTACAGTCTATATTATATAGGGGAAGTAAATATAATACTTCGTATTCTATACCAAATGACTGACAAGTGTGGATCTAATTCTAATTCCAAGGCAAGTTATATTATACAAAATCGTGTGTTTTTTTTTTTGTAAATGTAAAGTATCCAACAGAATCTAGAAGATTAGCTAGCTGCTCTAAGCAAGAAGAGAGTAAGGGACATTAACATTTCTCGTTGTTGTCTCTCTTTGTGATTTGAATAGCCAATTTTGTAAGTAAATATTGAGTTTTCTTTAAAATCTTGTTAGAATTTGCGTATTTTGATATTTTCTTGAAGATCTACTTCTAGTTATACAAAAGAGCAAAGTACAATCAAACACGGGGATATGATTATTTTAGTTGTAATTAGTACTGTTTAACAGTAATAACGGATTCTAAGAAATGTTTAATAACACCTCTTGCGTGTGATAAGAGATATCTATGTAAGAAGTCTTAATTATAATTGTAATGAAATAATATTGTTATTATGAAATAATTAATTCTGATAGTTAAGGAATATGTAAAAATAATTACGCATTACTAATGATTATTCTCATAAGTCTAAAATTGACTGAATTTTTGAGGCCGCAACTTTTTGAGCGTTCGATTTGAACATTTTAATTAAGGTCCTATTATTTGACTTTCATTTTAACCTTAGCAACTTCACCATCACCATTGCCACCATCATCATCATCATTATCTCAGTCATTGGACGTCCTGTGCTAAATGTGCACTATATTAATAACCGGTTGCACAGTTACTGCACTATCAATGATATTCTATTTTCTAAATCCACACTCAAAGTGACAAGGAGGTACCCTGTCACTTTGAGTGTGGAACTATAAACACAACTTTAGTATTAATAGGTCATCCAATAATTGATAACGGAAAAAGCAACAATATAGACTGATTGCGGTTCATAATATATGAATGATACAAAAGTAAAAATAACTATACTAACAATTTACGATAAATCTTTCTAATATACAGTTATCAGTTATTTTGGGTTTGGTTCGTTTCTCGCGCCGTTTAAGATAGGACCTTGGATACTTTCTCAAACGGCTCGAGTAGTGTTTTTGTATACCTGATGAAAGTTGGGGTACTGTTGTTCTATTTATGTCTATACTAATTATTAATACATTTGTATCAACTTACTATAGTTGCGGTGCATCATGTCACTTAAGTTAACATTCAAGTAGTTGCGGCCTAGTAAATAATTTAATGAGCTTGTAACTTACTAAAATTAAGAATGTTTCTCTTCTGTGAAGATGTATTGCCATGTTTATAACTAATAATATTAACTCGAGGCTCAGATTTATTGTTATTTATTGATAATAATAGCTATCTTGTCTATTTTCCGAACTTAATATTTTGGAAAAATATTTACTTATCAAATTTTATTTGATTGTTACTGTTGTGTCTTGAAAAGATTTAAATATAACTATTATCAATAGACTAGCTGTACAAGCAAGTTTTGGCAATTACGCAATAACTTCCTAAATAGATGGGGGAACTTCGATAGCTAATATTAGGATATTGTTTACGATAAAGTTTATTAGTTTAGTTAACTATAAACAGCTTGAAACAAAACTAAAAGCCATAATAAATAAAATATAAATGAAACATCAGTGAACACAATCTTGAATTATTGATGTTGTATCGCAAGATAATATAAGAAACACATGCTCAGAGATAGTAAGCTGATATTCAAAGAGTACTATAACAATAAATACACATTGAAGTTGCCAGCGTTCAAACTGCTACTAAAACTGACTGCTCAATCTTATACTGGATACTGACTGTTTCAAGACCTACTGAATAATATACTCAAAGAACTCAAGAAAAAATCAAAGAACTTGCATTTTCCACAGTAGGTAACAGTATAAAATGCACGGTGCCATGAACGTAAAATATTGCGAGGAAACAAAAACAGTTAGTAAATAGTAGGGATTTAAGGATCAGTGGCATGTTACATCATAATTATATCCATATTAAACAAAGAATCATTTGGCACAAACTACAATTTTTTACCTAAATACCTATGCACTAAATCCTTCTAAGAAAGAAGAAGAAAAGGAAGAAAGAAATTTTTTTTATTCATCGACGCTTGAGATACACGGACAGTACATGCTAAGTAATAAAACTAAGCTAGGTAATTATTATAAGTGTCAAACATTATTTACGTGTGCATCACGCGCCAGCCGAATAGGTACTAGCCGAATAAGCTTCCAGTGACTAAATGAACATCAAATAAAAACCTTCGCTGAGGTTCGAAACCCTGTCTAAATTAGTTTCAGTAGTAACTCAGAAACAACATGCTAGTAGTGGAGCGTAAGCATTACCCTTACCAACAACACCTTGCCATGAATCTAAATCAATTGGTTTCACAACTACGTAGGCAAAATTACAACAAGCAAATGGAATGGGATGACATGATTTCTATAAGAGATATAATGTAATACGAGTAGTGTGCTCAATGCAGTGCTTACTCTGCAAGTAAACAACTAGCAACTAAAAAAAGGTGATCAATGATGTAATATTTATTATTGGCTTGTTCTCTTTCATCAAATGATACTCAATACAAATACCACTACCGTTGCAGCACTGTGTAGGAATATTGAAAGGAATAATGGTCATGTCAACAGTGCATCGTCTCACTCCAATCATCACGCCTGCAGCACACCTTCGCCGCGAGACCCTTCCTAATACGCTAAGCGAAACAGAAGCCAAACTGCCTGTTCAAACGTATAGATTTGAATATGATTATATCTCTTTCCACTTTCGCGCGTTCTGCTCAGGCACCGGTTACTCATCCGCCCTCGTTCCACGATTTAGTTGCTGTTCACTTCAAAGCGGAATTCATTTAGCGGTTTTGCTGCTTTGGTTTCGCAACTGAGGTGTGCTAGAAGGCTCAGTAAAAGCACCGCTGGTGTTAACTATTATCTGTATGTTATAATGACCGTTCATTGTCGTCAGGACAGTATAGTAGTTTTTTTTACTTGTTTTTTATAGCAAATATTATCTTTCATTACACAAGTTTTTTTTTTAAATCTAAAAGTACTAAATGACTTTCACTTTTATCCTTAACATTGAGTAATAAAAATCGTAGATATCAAGTTATAGCAGCAATGTTATGAAAATGTAGAATTTCCAATTAAAAAGTAGTTAGGAGAGTACAGTATCAACCGAATATGCATTTACCATCGCGTCGCATTAAATCATCTTGATCGTGGGAGAGCCATGTTTTGGCACGTATGGGCCGGCTCAACCAGAGTGATACCACGGCCTCACAGAAAATCGGCAGTAAAGTAATGCTTGCATTGCTTTCCGCCGAATGAGTGAGGTTACCGGAGGCCCTAAGCCTTTCCCCCCTTTTCCACCCTTCCCTCCCCCTCTTCCACCCATCCCCCCTTGAACCCTTCCCCTACTGCTACCTTAAAGACCGGCAACGCACTTGTGACTCTTGAGTTGCAGGATCCCATGGGCGGCGGTAGTCATTTACCATCAGGTAACTCGTCTGCTCGGTTGCCCCTAATACCATAAAAAAAAATTACTTGTAACAGTCTGATTAGATGCAAGTATAACGAGCACAATAGAGTGTCTATCTAGCATTCTTCTCTTATTTCTCGGCATCTCTTACCTACGAAAGTAATTACTTCACTCTTTGCATGTGTTAATTAAATAATGTTCAAAGTTCTATTATATGTGTCGTATGGTATTTGAGCTTTATTTGCATTGTAATTATAATTAATTATTGTAACCCGCAACATGTTAATGTTATTTGAAGAACTTTGGTTCTGCTTTAATTAGTATAATGTATGTAAATAAATAATTTATGTGATTCCATTTTCATTCTTAAATAAAATATTAACATATATGTATGTTTTCTTTAATTTACTCAGTAACTAATATCAGATACGAATTGTGATATTTGTAGTTAGTGGATATCCTAAAAAAAAGTGGTTTCAATAAAAAGAAGCCTATGTGTTAATCCAGATGTCCAGCTATCTAATTACCTAGCTAGTTTCATCGCAATCGGTTCAGTGGTTTTTGCGTGAAAGAGCAACAAACATTCATACATTCATACATCCTCACAAACTTTCATGAAATTTTACTTAAATGTTTTCAAAGGTACAGGAAATGGAAATAAGGTACAGTCCAGAAAAAAATAACTGTTCGCAAGAAATAAAAATATAATTTAACGCAGGCGGGGCAAAAGCTTGTAGTATATAAAAGGAACTACTGGAATATAATAATAAGAACTCCACACATCTCACACACGGCCGTTTGATCCCAAACTAGGCAGAGCCTGTACTATGGTAATCAGACTGCTGATAAACATACTTATATATTTCGAAATACATAGGTTCTTATTATAGATAAATTACACCCAGACACAGAACAAATTATCGTGCTCATCACACAATTATTTGTCCTTTATTTAATCAAAAGGAAATGAAGATATAATGAAGATTTTAGAACAATATAAGCAGTAGTCAGAGAAAATAAGTGGATGTACTAGGGCGCTCCATAAGTTATACAAAGTACGACACTCTCTTTTATAAAACCTATGTACTAGGGCGCTACATAAGTTATACAAAGTACGACACTCTCTATTATAAAACCTATGTACTAGGGCGCTACATAGGTTATACAAAGTACGACACTCTCTTTTATAAAACCTACTCTCTTTCTTATCAAAACATGGTACTGTAGTATTTTTTTATAATATTAGTGGCTCGACAAAAATCTGTTAGTTTAAGTTAGACAGCGTCCTAGTACTAGTCGGTTTAAGGTAAGCGAACTGTTGGGCGTTCAGAAATTCGCAGGGTTAATGATATCATCAAAGTCACAGAAACCTGACGGCATAAAAAAAAATGAATATTGCGATAAGTATGGTGGTTGGAGGTGAACAAACCGATATAAGAATATAATAGACTAGCCGTACCCACAGTTTCACTTGCGTTTCTGGTCACTGTTCCGCTCCTGTTGGTCGTAGTTTAATGTTATATTACCTATAAATCTTCCTCGGTAAATGGGCATCCAACACTAAAATATTATTTCAATTCGAACCAGTAGTACCTGAGATTAGCGCTTTCAACCAAACAAACAAAACCTTTAGCTTTATAATATTAGTATAGATTTCATGACGAAAGAGAATTGCTTGTATAAACACTTTTTTTGCTCATTACCTGTAATCATTTCTAATCATTTTTTTTCTCAAGGAAGCTAATCGACCAGCAAATGTCGTGTGCAGCTGTAATTGGACTCCAGGTTTACAAATTGTATAAGGAAACTTTTAAAGTAAAGCGAGATGGATTGACGATCTGAAGAAGGTAGCAGGGATAGACTGGATGCCGAAGGCGGAGGACCGGGTGCTGTGGCGCACGGAGCGGCTTATGTCCAGCAGTCGACTATGCTAAGCTGATTGATTGATTGAACTTTTAGTTTAATAAGTCATTAATCTGTTGTCTGTATCTGTCTACCTTACAAATAAAATAAAGTAGAACGGAAAATATATAATAATAAATTAATCTACATTTTATATATACAACTACATTCGTCCATTTAAATCTTTACTTTGATTTTAGTTGCCCGATCGCTTTTCCTATTCATTATTCACTAAATATTTTGATGAATCATCTCAACTGGATTTCCTTATATTCTTAAATTGTAATTTCACATCATGTGATTTTCCTTGTTCTACCACTACTACACAATATTCCCTACGTTCAAATACGTGCATATTTACACGCACCTCGCTTATGACGCTGACGGGTTCTTCTTTGCGTACGGGCACCTTGCTAAATGAAATCAGCGAAGCGAGTTCAGACAAGTTATTATGAAAAGTTGTCTCGTGTAGGGAACAATGCGATATAGGCTGCGTGTTCTAATTGTTGTACACAGTTAGGCAGCTTTAGAATCGGTATTGTGGGAGGCTTTCTCGAATGCTAATCCCGCAAATGAATTATTTAGTCTTAATAGACAATGCCTATGTACGCAGCTGTTCTTTTCACAGTTTGAATCATTTTCGGTACGATAAAGCCTGTGTTGAAGAATCATGGTATTGATATACACTTGATATTGTAATTTTGTAAGTAAAATTGATGAAGATTGATGAAGCGTTTCTTACTTCAAGGTGTAGAAAAACTGATGTATGATGCATGTGTAGCATATGTTACAAACAAAATATTGCTTGCGGACGGGTTCGTCCTTTTTTGATATGTGAAAAGATAACTAAGATCAATCGTGAAGCATCTCCGATTGAGATTTGTTTTAATAAGTCTAATGATACATCAGAGTTGTAATTTACCCAAATAATTTATTTGCCGCCCGTAGCCAAGTCCCATATCCACCGACCTTTACTTTTGGGAAGTGAGCAGACACCCTTCATTTTACAGAAGTACACTTACTTACTTTTCAGATCCCTTATTTTATAATAATAATATAATAATAATAATGTATTTATTGTTCACACACATTCATTTTCTCAGAGGGTATGGGCAACAGGCTACTATACCCGTCCATGTGGCAGTAATTTTCATAGGTGTGTTTCGTTGCAGACCCAAATAGCTTTAATCCAAGTCATTACTTAAGAAGTTATAGTTAGGCCGAATGAAAGCATGGCAAACTCAAAAAGGTATTCCAGTTCAAAAAATATACTTTACGTCACAAAAGCCATATTACATAATTGGATTACAGTTTTATCTCAGTATTCCAACAATTTACTTATCATGTAATAAAATATAACATTTAGGTCACTTGGAAAAGTCTTATCAGTAAGTACAGTGATTAACAAAAGCATTTAAAATAGTTGTGATTTAACAAGAATACTTGTTAGAGAGTAAAAACAAGTCTCCCATATTACTCAAAAAAAAAATCACGCTGTAATAGGAAATATTTTTTAATTGTAAAAAAGTGTGGGGTGCTTTTTGAAATATTATTATAAGTAGATACTCTACTTTTATTAAATTACTTTTATTTTTATCTTTTTAGCTACTAAGAGCAGCATAAACGCATTTTTTTTTGGTTAATCAGACGTTTTGAAGTTGGTGACAATTACGTTGAAAGGTTTCGTTACATAGAAAGATAAATATAGGTCAACCAAATACAAAGCATGTGAAAATAACTTTGCAATATTTACGAAATATTAATCAACTCAGATTAATTTAATATATGTAATATAATAAAACTGTAATTTGTGAAATAAATCATGTATTTTATTAATTTAAATCTTCTTCATTTTAACACGCTATTAGTTTCACTAGCCGTCCCGCACAGTGTCACCTGCGTGTTTGCTCAGCTCCTAAGGGTCGTAGCGTGATGTTACATAGCCTATAATCTTCCTCAACAAACACACTATTCAATACAAAAATAATTATTCAAATCTGACTGATAGTTCCAGAGATTAGAGAGTTGAAACAAACAAACAAACCAAAAACTCTTCAGCTTTATTATATTAGTATATTTTTTAGTACTAGACTAAAATTGAAGGTTTCATTTGTGGGAGAGCCATGCTTCGGCACGTATGGACTGGCTCGACTGGAGTGATACGACAGCCTCATAGAAAACCGATCCATACATGCATACCCAGTCACCATCTTAGAAAACGACATTAAAATGCCATAATTACGATTGCTTTAATTACATTTATAGATAAAAGAAACGATTCCAAGAACTCTTTGATCATAATTTGTTAATTGGCTGGATTTTACTGTTCTGTTTTTTCTTTGATAAAACGTATTTTAACAACATAACAACTCATACAAGTCATGAATAAGATCATGCTAAAGGGTAAACCTGCTAATCTTTATGAATTTAATAGTCTGTTTTACGTCCAATAAATAAGATTCTAGTGTTATTGAAGGAGTATATGGACCGTCTTTTAATTGATAAGTATACCTATGTCATCAGTTTCAGTCACGTCCATATTTTTTCTCTCAATAAAATGAATTTACAAAGACCTATGCAAAATTTCATGCTTCTCTATCTCTACCCACTGCTTTAGCTATTTTTAGAGATAGAGAAATCACGCTTGAACGGCATACCGAATTAAAAAGATAAATAGAGTCCCACTATCCGCCTTCTGGTTTCATCATCAGACCATGGTCATCATGCCCAAACTGTTAACTCGTCAAAACGAATCAGATGAGCCCAAACTGGAGTGGTTTATTAATAGCTACTGAAGAGTTGCTAACTAACTACCACTTTATTAGAAGTAGAGTTGCTTATTAACCACCTCCTGGCCCCATCACCACATCAGCTCCAAGATGCCAAATTAAAGTATTTGGATGAATACGATACTTTTCTTAGTAGTAGGTTAAAATTGACTTCCAAGATTTGTTTACGTAGCTAGCTAGTTTATTATAGGGGGCAAACGAGGAGACGGGTCACCTGATGGTAAGTGACTACCTTCGCCCATGGACACCTGCAACTCAAGAGTCACAAGTGCGACTTCAAACTTTCAAGAAAAGAGCGTACTGGGTATGGGAGTACGCTGTTTTCTTGAAGGTTTGAAGGTCGTATCGGTCCGGAAATACCGCAAGCGACAATTTGTTCCAGAGATTGGTTGTGAGAATCAAAACATTTCTTGAGAACCGCACAGTGGTGGATTGCCAATTATTCAGTTGATGGAGACTAGTTACTAGTGAAATTTATAAAAGCGTTTTCAATATATCTATACCAAAGTATCTCAAAACTTGATGACATCATCGCTTTTCTTAATATTTTTTTCTATCGTTATATACTTTTGAAAAAAAAAAACATATATCAATAACTAAGAGCCAACATCTGTATGATTTGAGACTGTCGCTAGAATACGGTACTCCACGTTCTAGTACAGTGTCTAGCGTTAACACAAATAAAATCAAGTAGTGGCAGTAGAATCTTTCTGGAGCCTATGATTCGTTTTATAGAACAGGTGAGGAAAGGCTAAAGAAGCTTTAAAATGGTAATAGAATTAGTAAAATGATCTGTCTTTCTTATCTTTTTCTACTTCTAGCAAAGTTGTCAGAAGTAGAAGCGATAATGTTGAGTGCCCTTCCAAAACGGAAGCCCGTATCTTAGGCGAGTTCGTTCAGAAGAGGGCCTATGTCTTCTGGGATTCTTAGGTATTTATTGTTAAGACCAGACTCTGATACTCGGCAACAGATTGGCATCAGACTGCTAGGGGTTAGTGGTTCGAGCAATACACGTTTGAGTGCTAAATACGTTTTACCAAAAAATATTTATAAGTTAGTGACATATATTATGAAGTATGACTTGGGCATTCTAGAACAAAGCTATTGGTAAATACCACTGATATCATGCCATACTGCTTCCGATTTCCCTAAGCATTACGAGTGTCAAAGGTGCGTAGACGCATATCTGCATAATCAACATTGAATGAGTAAATATTTTCATTTAGTCTGTTGTCGGTTGTCAGCAGTTGTCAGTATACTGGTAATCGTCATGGAGAGCGCACGGGTCCTTAAAATAATCTTAGTTTTAACTTTATGTTTGGGACTAGAAGCCAAAGTGTATACACGATGTCAATTAACCCGTGAACTGCTGAAAAATAACCTATTTCCAAGGACGTTTCTAAGCAACTGTGAGTTGATTGTTTTTACTAAATCGTTTATGTTAATTGGTTTATCAAAACAATGCTTCAAATTAGTTGAAATACTACTTGAATGTATTTGTGTTACAACGTAATACCTGTTTTCAAACCTCTTATTTGAATGTGAAATTCTTCAGTATTTGAATTTACTGTATTTGAAAAAATAATAAGTAAATACTATCATTTATTTTGTGACTGTGACATCAAATGTTAAATTGGTTTGCACAGTATTAGTATCCCGATTAACTCCTACGTTTGTGGAAATCTAAAGGTCACTCCAGTAGAATGTAAGAACAAAAACAACAACAGAATAATTCTTTCCCAAAAAGTACACTAATAATTATTTGTTCTCTGTGGTGATAGAACACACAGCACTCGATTTAGAAGCAATTGGTGAGGTTACTAACTAAGCCATTAGATGCAATGATTACTCGAACTACATAATAAAATACATGTCGTTAGGACAGATTTAGTTCAGATTAGTAAATATTTAACTTATAAAAAGACAGTTTGCAACTTTTTAAGTAGTAAAGCTGACATAAATGCTGATGATGATGATGATGTAGTAATGTCATTGATAAATCTATACTAATATAATGAATCTGAAGAGTTTTTTTGTCTGTTTAAACGCGCTATTCTCTGCTACTATCAGTCAGATTTGAATAATTCTTTCTGTATTGGATAGGGATACGCTATGTACATCACGCTAGAACCAATAGGAGCGCAGCATGAATAAAATGTATTGCAAAAACGGGGAAAATTTACAAACGCAGACAAAGTTGCGCGGTACAGTTAGTAATAATATAAATTTGCATTTATTGCCGATAATGAGGATGTCAAGATATGGCAAGGTCACAAATTTGTAGTCTGTTATGTAAGACGACTCTTATTTAATATGAATGTAGAAGTATCGCTGTCCATCGCTACGAGACTGTATGACAAACATATTTTTTTTATGTGTAATTTTCTACTATTTTATGTATAATATTATCGTGGAAGTAACGTTTAAAAGAATACAGATAGAATTTTCATTACAGATAGTACACAATTACACAACTAAGCTTATAATACTTACTGTGAATATGAATTGCCATTTGAAAAAAAATGCGCAAATACGTATTATTTTTTTAAAGGATAAATCAAACCTTATTATTTTGGTAACAAAATATTATTGTATGATACTTTTAAATATATTTTGCGATTTTTTTATTGTGAAATGGCATAAGCGTTTGTTTTCCAACTCACTTGACGGAGAGTGACGATGAAGACGGAGATAATGTTTGGCCAGGTGAAACTACCGTCTGCCAGCGGTGTTAGCGAAATCGCGTATGATACAAGTAACAAGTTTAGATATTCGCCTAATATTCTACCAATTAATTAGTTTCGCTTACTTTGTAAGAAGTGTATGCTCGAAGGACAACGTCACGTTGAGTAGGCCGTTAAAACCCGATTGACTGACGACAATTTTACCGCATGGCAGAGTTTGTACGCTAATATTATCCAAACTAATATTATAAATGCGAAAGTAATTCTGTTTGTTTCTTTGTCACCATTTCACGACTAAACGGCTAAACAAATCGTAATGAAATTTGTCGGAGATAGATTATATCCCGGTAAGGCCATAGGTTACTTTTTGTTCCAGAAAAATATACGGTTCCCTTGGGATATATTTAAATTTACATGCGAACCATGTCGCGGGCAACAGCTAGTAAGTAATAATAATAACTTGAGACATCTGTCCTGGCACCTGTCCTGACACCTGACACGGCCGTCTGATCCCAAACTATGAACAGTCAGTACTGTGGGTACCAGACTGTTGATAAAAATACTTATATACTACTAAATACATGGATAATAACACACAGACACAGAAGAAATGATCGTGCTTATCACACAATTATTTGCCCTGGGTTGGAATCTTGGAATCGAAACCACGACCAGCTTAGCAATCAGGTTCACTAACCACTAGACCAATAGGCCAGTCAGAGTAGTAATTAGTTAGTTTAAGTAATCGAATTATTGGTATTAGTTACGTAGGTGACATGTACACAAGGTTAGATATTTGACTAGTGTGGTGCTCAAAGATTTTCAAGGTCAACTCATTCCAGAAGAATCGCTGTCCATCGTAACGAAGCTGTATGATGACAAACACAGTTTTTTATTGATAATTATCCATGGCGTCTGTACTATGTACGGCATGTACGTGTGTATTTGTGTTAAATTATTGTATGCCTCTATTGTGTTGGTGTGATGCCAGTCATTTTCATCTATGGATTTTCCTGATGCGTAATTAGTAGTTTTAGTGTGTTAAAGTATGTAATTTATTTAGGTTGAAAAATAATGTTTGTGTTTTAGATTCTTGAACCAGTTGTAGAATTATATTAATGCCACTGCGAAAGTTTTTCCATAGACTTTCCTTCTCTCGGAGAGCATGTATTATGAGGTCTATTGGATAGCGCTTAAGTGTCGTGTTATGTTTGGTTATATAGTTTAAAGCAGAAACCGTTATTTTGGCAGATGCAAACAAACTGGATAAAACCTCTTTTTAATCATAAAACTATAGAGACTTTTTGATTTCTAGCAACCAAGAAACATTAGTAACTTTGCAAGTGTTTATATGCATCAACTTTGAATAAAATTAGTTATAATTAGTAACTTTGCAAGTGTTTACATGCATCAATTTTGAATAAAATTAGTTACAATTTCAAATTTAGTTAGAACTAGCAACACGCCGCTGCTTCGCACGGGTAATAGAGACATCTTCAACAATCATCATCATATTTCAACCAATTTACACAAAACGTTAACAAATTATACACCTAAACCTTTCTCATGAATTTGTTTTGTGGGAGAGCCATGCTTCGGCACGTATGGGCCGGCTCGACCGGAGTGATATCACGGTGTCACAGAAAACCGGCAGTGAAGCAATGATTGCATCGCTTTTCGAAGGGCCTCCACTGTGGTTACTGGAGGCCCTAACCCTTCCCTGTTCCTCTATCCCTTCCTCGCCCCTTATTCCCCCATTCCCCTACTCCCACCTTAAAGGCGGGCAACGCACTTGTGACTTATGAGTTGCAGGTGCTCGTGGGACGCGGTAGTCATTTACCATCAGGTGACCCGTCTGCTCGTTTGCCTCCTATAACATAAAACATAATAATCACTCTGTCTATTGGTCAAAACCGCGTAAAAATCCGGTCAGTATTTTGTTCAGTTTATCGCGAACATACAGACAGACGTGGCGGGGGACTTTATTATATAATATGTAGTGATATTGCTTACATTCGCTTAGTAATATCTCTTTCCTGCCATTCCTTTCCATTCTTTCTTAGCTTTCCCTTTCAATATATTCATTTATAAAACAAATAATTATACATCTAGTTTCTACGTGTTTCCAATTTTACCAACAAAATTATTCTTGAAAATCCAATTTCGAAATTTTCTTTCGGCTGTCAGATTCCTGCCTTCCTTCCTTTTATATCCTCACTGGAACCATTATATAATATAAAGGACGTGTGTTTAAAATTCAAAGTAGTGTGTACATGTTGCATAAATGGCGATCGTTCCGCTCGCTAGGCCATCTATGAATCATGAGCATTTGTCTTAAATATAAAGGTGGGCCTTCCCCAAGGTCTTGAGGATGTTTCTATTGTATCATTATAATCGGTAGTTAGGATGCTAGCTGTTAGAGTATTACACTGGATAAAAATCCACATAGAAAAAAAATACTTACAATTTGTAAAACTTTAAACCAACAAATCATTATTAAAAATAAGTTGGTTAGTGGCAAAACATGCATCGTTTTTGTTACAGCAGAAGATTACATATAACGTGTATGGGTGTATTTACCATGTCTGGACTTTTGTGGCTGGAATGGATGTTCTTAGTGATTTGTCATTGTTACTATCGTTGGGGTTCACCAGTTCATAAAGTGACGAGAAGTGGGTTTAAAAACGAGTGTTCTGTTCACGCAAGTTTAATTAACTATGTACTTATATTTATTTCATTTTCCCTGTTTAAGTAAATTTATTTAAACCCTGTATAGAAACATTGTTCTCCACAAACACAACACAAAACCTGAACTTATGAAATATAAGCTAACTAACGACCCTACGTTGATAACTTTTATTGCCTAATTGGATTACCTGTCATACCAAAAAATAAAATTTCTTAATTACAAGAACCGGTCAAGTGCGATTTGGAATCGCATTCGAAGAGTTTCGCACACTCGTACAAGATTTAACTAAAAGCCGAAAAAACTTAATAAAAATATAGAATAACCTTAGTGATCAAAATTGTTACAACGGCCCTATTAATTAGAATTGCTTACTTTCTATTGATCTGTCTGTAGCACATCGACAAGGTTGAGTGCATCACGATATTATTGTTTGCACGATAAAAAATTTGTAATGAGAATTTACAAACTAGTTGTAATACAAATACTAACATCCATCTTTAATTTTTGTTTAGAAATTCCTGTGTACCATGTGACCAACGGTACCAGTGATTAAACGGTCTTGGCACTAGTAACCTTTTCTAGAGACCTCATCTACTGCGAACTTAGAAGATCAATATTACGTGTGGCCTACATTAATAGTCGTTTTGAAAAAAAAAGGTTTGGCAATTCTCAGTATTTGAACTAACATAGTTCTTTTTTTAAATCATTATTATTCATTTTGTACACATTGCGTGTTAAAATTATAAGAGGCTGAAGGTTAATGACCTAAAACAATAGTATCCACGTTGAGTCTTGAATTCTAATCATGATTTTACTACTATTAGATAATTACTGTCAAGTCTCGTGGTAAAAGTTTGTACATGTTTGCTAGTGTCAGGTCCAGAGTATACTTAGGCCGGCCAATTGTTGTTAGGTACAACATTCTCTTCTGCTAACGTAACTGACAATAAGATGTCCTCTATGTGAGACCAAAATATATTTATCGAAATGTGTGTGACATGAGTGGGATCAATTATGTATAAAACAAAAATCAAAACAGACAGTTACTGTAACAGTTATTATTTAATAATCACTACATCACTACATAATATAAAAGAAAGACCTCCGCCGCGTCTGTCTGTCTGTTCGCGATAAACTAAACTAAACTATTGAACGGATTTTCATGCGGTTTTCACCAATAGACAGAGTGTTTCATGAGGAAGGTTTAGGTGTATAATTTGTTAAGATTTTGTGTAAATTGATTGAAATATGTTGATGATTTTTGAAGATGCTTCTGCTACCCGTGCGAAGCCGGGGCGGGTTGCTAGTGTAATTATATAATACAATAACTTGACACACCTCACACACGTCCATTTGATTCCAAAATAGGCAGAACCTGTACTATGGTAACAAGACTTCTTAACAACATACTTATATTATATTTCTAAATGTTTTAGATAAATTACACTCAACCACAAAAAAAATAGTCGTGCTTACACACAATTATTTTGCCATTTGGACAAATGGGTTGGGATGGACAAATTGATGGGTGGGAATCAAACACAGGGCCTCTGGCTCTGCAGTCACGATCGCTAACCACTAGTTCAATAAGCCTTTGTCGGGACTAGTTCGAATAAAAGCCTCCATTGGCTTGGCTGACTGGCAGGCGCAAACTCACCCCATCTGGTAGAAAGCGACAACTAAATATTTTTTTTTACTTTCGCGTTCGATTATACTTATATAGTTATATTTTTACTTTATTAGTCCATGCTTATAATGAACTATAATGTAGATTTTAAACAAAATAGTAAGTAAACGCAACTAAAATAAATAAGAATAGTGAAATGTAATATAAAAGAAAACGGGCACAACAACTTAATGCTATATATATACTCGTACATATATAAATACGTGAAAAGAATTCTGTGTACCCGTTTTTCGCACATAGTGGAATGTGAACTTTGAAACTCAAAATTTATATGTAGAAGAGCAGAAAGCTAAAATTTTTAAATAACATATACCATTAATTTAAAATTATGCGATAACGGCTTCAAAAAGCTACACAGGTCCAGTATATACATATGTATGCACCTGTTATGGTACTGTAAGTGGTAATGACAGTTCAACTTATACTGGAAATAAATGGTTCACCCTTGTTTGGTATAACAACGTTTGGTCGAATGTTACTAATTCGAACAACGTTTGAGAAAATAATTGCTTTGCATAATATCAATTGACATAATTTTCATTTCATCGAATATTTATTTGCGATAACAACATTTGCGCTATTAATCAAAAAGTATAATGCTCATTTCATGTAATGTTCAGTTGGTATAATATGTATTTCATCGAATCATGTTATTTGTGTTATTTATCTGGCATATCTTGTTGTGGTCACAGTTCTAACCTAACCTAACCCTGCCGATTTCAGTGATCTGAGAAAACCACTAAGAGTATGTTTCATGAAAAACAATACAAAACAAGTAAAATTGAAAAACTCTCAGTGCAATCGGCAGGGTTAGGTTAGGTTAGAACTGTGACGACGCGACCACCAGCGGCCGCCGAGTGCACGACAAAAAAACAAAATATGAAAAAAACAATGAAACCACCGTCAGTTTATTGACAATGAAAGGAAACTAATTATTACTAAACCGAATATTCGATATGATCTCTCGACTAAATCATTATTAGTCTAATGAAGCATTAAATAAAATTAGTGCAAATGAAAATGCTAAATAAAATTCTACCAATTAAATATTCGGTCAAATGAATAATTATGTGAAATGACTTTATTGTAACTGAAATTAGTCGAAGTCATTTTCGACTAAACGTTGTTATACCGAACAAGGGTGAACCGAAATAAATAGCTGCATTTATATTACAAATAGGTACATGAAATGAAAGAAAATATTCAAAAAATTATTAATTATGGTCGGTCACCTTATGTGGGTACATAAGGTATCCTCACGGTAATTTATGACCAGATTCATATCTATTTACTGTACTCTACTGTACTGCACTGCACTGTACTGCTCTGTACTTGTACTATACAATACACAATTTGCGACTCGTACGGTAGGATCAAAATTGAAAATTAAATGCAGATGATTTTTATATAATTTGATAATACGTCACAGCCATGAACTTCGTATACAAAATTTATAATAAGTACTAGTAACTATTTTTGTTAAGTGTGACGTATATTTAAAACTAAATAATATATTATGTTCTATGCGCAGTCATGCGGTACTGATAGCACCAATACGAGTCAACAAACAATGCAACAACACACGATATGAGTGTGTTTAGGCATTAGTGTTTTTAAGTTAATATTTATACACTCGTCAAGTGTGATTTGTTGTAATTAATAAATATTTATTTGTGATGACGTGTCGCTTAGTAGGAATTTTAAAAACAGTTTGTTTACTAGCTGTGCCCCGCGATTTCACTCGCGTAAGTCTCGATGCCGTGGGAATATCGGGATAAAAATCTCCAGCTATCTACATACCAAGTTTTATCGCAATCGGTTCAATAGTTTTGCGTGAAAGAGTAACAAACATATATACATCCTCATAAACTTTAAAATTAGTAGGACGTATGCTAGTGGCTTCGCCAGTAAAGATGTTGGTTATTGTGACCAAATTAATGCTCATGAGTTGAGTAAGCGAGCAATTAAGCAGTATTTTTTGTTTTCATCAATTTTTGTTGATGAAGCTAAGTGTCTAGAAAAGATTTTTCTTTCCTTCACAATAAGCTGAAAAATCTTACTAATACTATAAAGGCAAAAGTTTGTATGGATGGATGAAGGTTTGTTACTCTTTCACGCAAAAACAGCTGAACGGATCTGGATAAGTAAAAAAATATATACCAACCTAATGACACAGTGCAGTTTCAGTGTCTCGTAAAATGTTTTTATGAAAGGAAGTGGAGAAAAAACATCCAGAAACAATTTGTGGGACTATAATATATAACTAATAATCGTGTCACTTAAAAATTTGCAATTTTGAAAATCGCACTTAAAACGCATTTAAAACCATTTGTACTTTGTACTAAATAATGGTAATTATTAAATGAAATAGTGTTGTTGTGAAACGCCTAGAGAATAAAATGCTGACATTTTTTCTTCATTGCAGGGGTATGCCTAATAGAGCAAATGAGCGAGAGAAACACTTCGGCATTTGTCGAGAAATCTCCGAGAAGAAAGTATTATGGATTGTTTCAAGTGAGTCAAATAATATAATTTGCTTTGCTTATGAGCGATTTAGGTTATAAAAGTCCTAATATCGTTTATAAAGTACAATAATTTACATTACATTTCGACAACGTACGTACGTTACCTAAAAATATTTAAATAAATTTTAGGTCGCTCTTTCTGGCATCAGATTAAGCTGAAATGGATCCAACTCTAACTTCGGTGCCAATAGAATATTTGTAATTCATAATACTTAATTTGTGGAGTATAGGAATTATATAATATATACATTTTTTTTATGGTATAGGGGCAGCAGACGGGCCACCTGATGGTAGGTGACCACCGCCGCCCATTGGCATATGCAACTCTAGAGTTACAAGTGCGTTGCCTGCCTTTAAGGTGGGAGTAGGGGAAGGAGGGAAGAAGTTGAATGGTGGGGGGGGGGAGAGGGAAGGGTTAGGGCCTCCGGTAACTTCACTCACTCGGCGAAATACAACACAAGTATTGCTTCACAGCGGGTTTTCTGTGAGGCCGTGGTATCACTCCGGTCGAGACGGCCCCCATGCTTGCTGAAGCATGGCTCTCCCACGTATAGGGACATGTGCGCGAGTTTGATTATTATTATTTTATAATATCCAAATTATATCTTCCACTTCATTGTGGATTCACTAGTTTAATTTTATATTTAATTTGGAAGTTAGACAAATGGTTAGTTCCATTATATGGAACCACTTGTATCATGTTGCTTTAAGTTTGTTATATAGATTTGATGCAACATTACTCTACATTGTTGTTTGGCAAATTTGTATCTAGTAATTAATAAATAACAAAAATAAATGTATCTAAGTTGTCCAGCTGTCGTTACACTCTCGGTGGCCTTTATAGTCGCAGAAAATACATTACATTCGGGTACGCGACCGCGGCCTCTGCGACCTACTGCAGTCTCAGTCAGTTACCCATCTGAGACTTGCGGTATCACTTACTATAGGTTCCTCGCCCTACCCATTTACCTTATTCAAATTTACCTTCCTTCTCGTCCTAAAATGACTACATTTCCAAGGAGGATTGGCGTCAGGCAGGCGGCTGGCCTTAAAAAGGAACCGGCCAAACCAAATCAAAATAAAAATTGAGAAGAGGGCATTAATATGAAGATAAAATCTATCTAAGTATGTTTATTCTAAAACCTAAAAATATTTCATTAACGTTATTAGCTGCAATAATTACAAGTGATTTTAAAGATATCATTCGTTTGTGTCGTGTTTATCTTTGTGTTGTTAATCATTTTATTATTCGACACGTATTATTTTTTGTTTCAGATAGGAAGTGAATGGTGCAAGGAAGGCAAGAAGGGTGGGAAGTGTGACATTCCGTGTGAAGGTGAGCTGTTGGAATAAATAATAAATTTTAAGCGTAACCATCAAGGCTACACAATTACCATTACAAAAAAAAATTATTATTTGCTTCTTTGATCACTATTGATTTCCAATCGGAACAACCTGACTTGAGAAATATCATCACCTCTATGGTCAGATCTAATACAGCGGTGGTACTGCGGCTATCTCATATTAACATGTAGACCATGTGCTTGTTCGCAATGTTCTTCGTGTAAAAGAAAACATCTTAACGCAACGAACAATTAAAATCCGAACATTTTGCATCATATCAAATTTGAGAGAAAGAATGAGCACTTTGTGTTATATTTTTTATTCTTGTGTACATAATTACTTGATAAACTTACTTGAAATACAAGCCATTCGGAAACAATCACTGTACGGTCATAAAATTAACGTGATGCCTAGCAGGCAGTGATTTGTTGCTCTGTATTGTTCAGTCAATATGCACACAAGGTAATTTCCATGAGATAACCTTTCTAGCTCGATTTTCATAATAATTATCTTAGCTTAAGTGTAAACGTTAAAATGAATGTATTATGATATAATGATGTTTGATGATAATGACTTATGATGATTTGTGATAAAATTATGATGTTATTTTTATTTTTTGTTCGTGTGGAAACCCCCTCGGACCGTCACTCCATCGGGGCTTTCAGAGGGGCGGTGTGTCGGAATCACACACTCTAAAACCACTCGCTGTGCCCTACTGTGCCTAAAATAGGAGGGATTCGGGATCAGCTTATTAAGACATCCCTCCTAGCACCTGCCGGCAAAATCGCGGGCACTACTTTCAACTATGATGTTATCCTACACCAAGATTACATTTTTGTCGTCGTAGGACTTACGATCAAGTGGTTCAGGGTTTCAACACATCCCGATATATTATCGATGTGAATCCTTTCCTAACAAAAGTGCTTAGCTCTGATAGGGTTCATAAAAAATCTAGCTATGTGTGACCAACGTTACAAGCAGACATATTTGTTTTAATACAATTAAATAAAGTGTAAAATTCTCTCATTAGGTTATATAATTATCAAATATTTTAATTTAACAAGTACGGATTTTCTTCTAGAAACTAATAGAATAGAATAGAATATTATACGATGTGTACAAATTCAAACAATAATATACAATGGGCGGTCTTATCGCTAAGAGCGATCTCTACCAGACAACCTTAGGATGGATTTAGTGGCAGAAATAAGTGGTAGTTGTCGGTGTACTACATATATACACATACATATCATACAATACTTATATCTTCATGTCTTATACATAAGCATACAATATACATATACAAATATATATCTATAAATACATATATTTTTATATATACCGAAGTAATAACATGAATAATTAATGACTGAGATAATACATACCAATATTCTGCAAATAAACATTATAACAATAAAAGTGTCACATGATTTCAGTATACCTCTTGATGGAGCTCTAAGGTTAGGTAGTGACTTTTCACCATTGCTTTGAAGGCGTTTATAGTTTGAGCCTTTCTTATTTCTATAGGTAATGCATTCTACAACCTTGTTGCAACAACGGTAAAAGATTTGTCGAAGAACGACGTGGAGGGCAAAGGCATTTTTAACTCTAAGTTTTCTGATGATCTTAAGAATCTCGAATGTGTGTCATGAAGGAACTCAAAGCGTCCCTTAAGATAGGAAGGTGTGGAAGGGTTAAACAATATATTATATACTAAAGAAAGGATATGAGCATTCCGGTAAGGTGTGTGGGTAACCACTCAAGCTTTTGACGAAATTCTGAGACGTGATCATACTTGTGCGTAAACCAAATATAAATCTTATACAAAAATTTTGGTGTCGCTCGAGTTTGTCTAATTGGGCCTCGGTGAGATCTGGATAGCTGACATCTGCGTAATCAAGTATTGGGAGTAGTAGCGAGTTTGCAAGTGCAAATTTGGTGACAGTAGGAAGAAAGTTGCGCAGCCGTCTCAACGATCCCGCAGATGCAAACATTTTACGGCTTACTTCCTGCAGTTGTGGGCCCCAAGAGAACTTTTTCACTGATTGGAACTGGGACGCCATCAAAAATAACCTGCGGAAGTTGGGACCAGACAATACTTGAGTTCTTCCTAGAGCTGCCAACAATAATAACGTGGGTCTTGGTTGGATTTACAGTAAGCCCATGTGACACACTACAATCGCAGATTTGAGTCAAATCACTATTAATGTTGTCAACTGCTTCAGACAGTTTTTCTACAGCTGCTTGAGAATATATCTGGAGGTCGTCTGCATAAAGGTGGTAGTGAGAGAGAAGTTGATGTGAGATTGAATTTTTTTATATGGTATAAGGGGCAAACGAGCAGACGGGTCACCTGATGGTAAATGACTACCACCGCCCATGGGCACCTGTAACTCAAGAGTCACGAGTGCGTGTGGTACGCCGACAGATATGTTGCACCAAGATGAATTAGTGTTTTCGATGCGTATGCGCTGACGGCGGCCGCACAGGTAACTACGAAGCCAATCAATTATCGTTGGAGATATGTTAAGAGAGCTTAGTATGCCAAGAATCATCATTTAACTTCCATCAATCCGGTTTCCGTCCCGGTCATAACCGGGACGGAAACCGGATTGATGGAAGTTAAGAAGGCTGTTTTTGATAAGAAATGAACTAAGTTGATTATGTACGAGGCGTTCGATGACTTTAGAAAGGAAAGGCAATATAGAGATATCATATCAGACGGTAATCAGAGTGGGAAGCAGGATTTGGTTTTTTTTGGTATAGGAGGGACTTGGGCATCTTTCCAAGAAGTTGGGAAAACTCCGCGTGATAATGAGTGGTTAAGGATATGGGTGATGCCGGGAACAATTTCGTCAAGAATAGGAAGGATCATATTACGGCTAACAAAGTCACTTTCAACGGCATTGGATACGATCCCCAAAATGCTCTTCTTAACATCACAAGCCAAGAATTCATTAAAAATAAAAGGATTATAACTAGGCGCTGGAATGGAAGAAAGATTGTTCAGTGTAATTGTCTTAATAGTCCTATCAAAATTGGACAGGGCAGTGAAGTGTTGATTAAGTAAATCAATATTTAAACTTTTTGGGGTGACATTAGGCCGTGATTTTCCAACTCCAAGTGTCACGAAATTTCCAAACTTTAGCTGGGTCTCCGTTTTGAACCAAGTGGTGAATATGTTGGCGTTGTGCATCTCTACACACCTTATTGCAGCGATTTCGAATAGATACATATTTTTCTTTATTAGTGTCGTTAGGTCTTATCTTAAATTTATATTTGGCTATAGCTTTCCTAGTCAAAAGTGCCTTTATCTCGCTTGTTAGCCATGGCGAAGGCGCGTGTTTTAATTATTATTATTTATTTACACTCAAATTTGGTTATATTTGGAGATTTATGATTTTTTTTTGTTAGTCTTTTGCAAGTCTTTCTATTTAGCAACAACACTGCTTGTTTAGGGTGGCAGGCTATCCAAAACCTCGCGCGATAAATTGACTCTCGTGAAATTAAATGCGTTTAAAATAAACATTTTTCTCGGCGTTACATATACCTAGTTAGTAAGTGTTCAAAACAACGTATACGGCAACATATGCGGTTCAAAACTAGCTCATGGCTAGCTTGTTCCTGGGAGAGCCATGCTTCGGCACGTATGGGCCGGCTCGACCGGACTGATTCCACGGCCTCACAAAAAACCGGCAGTGAAGCAATGCTTGCATTACTTTTCACCGCGTGAGTGAGGCTACCGGAGGCCCTAACCCACTCTACCTCTCGCTCCCTTCCTCTCCTCCCTCTTCCCCTACACATACTTTAAAGGACGGCAACAGACTTGTGACTCTTGAGTTGCAGGGCGGCGATAGTCATTTACCATCAGGTGACCCATTTGTTCTCTCGTTTGCCCCCTATTCCATAAAAAAACCCCTTTTTTAACTACTCTGTGTGGGTGAAATAAAATATTTAAATTGTTTCTTATGGTACAGTTGAGTGAATTAATATTTTAGTGCTATTATTTCACTTTTGGTCTTTATCGTAAGTTGGAAAAATCAAAATTAGATTTACCTTACCTTTCTTGGAGAAATAATATGCAGATTCACGTGAAAAACGTTTTATTTTGTGATTAAAGTAAGACTCGTGAAAAGTAAAAAGAACGTCTTCAGGCTGACTCCCTGTATACATAAATAGAATGTAATATCTTCAACTACTTAAATCTAAAATATATTATTTCATTGTTGGTTAGACCGACTTGTGACGTTGTCAAAACATGTTTTTACCTTAAAAATTTATTTAAATCCTAATCTTACTTATATTATAAAGGCGAAAGTTTGTGAGGATGGATGGATAGATATATGTTTGTAACTGTTTTACTCATTCACGAAATTTGGTATAGAGATAGATTATATTATAGTTTGGAATAGCACACAAACTACTTTTTATCCCGGAAAAGCGAAAGCTAGTGTACTAAATTTATTTGCTTACTATTTTCATCTCTGTTTATTTAAAATTTACTCTTATAAGATTGATGTTACATCATATAGATAGCATTCTATTAATTAATAATGTAGAATTAACTTACGATTTAATACTCTAACTGTAATGGAAAAACATCGCCAGGAAACCTGTATATATGAGAGTACTCTATAAAGTTCTCCAAACTTTGTGAAGTTTACCAACCGCGTCTACCCACCAAAATGTTTTAACAACTTATATTATGTTTGCATAAAGTGCGGCTTATAACTAGAAGTAGTTAAGAGGTGCCGGACACCAGATATTTTTTATGCCACTAATGTGATGTGAAAATGTTAAAGGTAGACAGACAAGCATACCATCTGCTAAATGTCAGTATCACATCGTATGCGCATCCGTTGTGTTTCATGACTCTTTTAATTAACTTTATATAAACCTCATACTGTAGTTTTGAAAATCATGGCAGAATTTCTTACCTGCCATACCCGGGCCGACAAGAAACTAATATTGTATTATCAAATCAAATCAAAACCATTTATTTCAATTAAACCAATAATAGGTATTTTTGAATTGTCACGAGTAGGAGTCAGTCAGACTAAGTCAGTCGTGAAGCTAGTTGCCTGTTCTAATACGTAGATCCTATGGAGAAGAAAAGGCAAGAAACTCCAAGGACACTCTTTTTCAAAATGTTTTTTACAAATTTCTGGTTACATTGCTTATAAGCGTAAATGAAATGTGAGGACAATGTGACGTACCTATTATTCTAAAATATAAATAGACGCGCTAATTACTACTATACATATTTGAGTAATAGCAGTCCGGAGATGACCAGCTCCGACCAACGGCACCCGTTCACGAGCATGACGCACACGCCAGCCATCGTACAGATTAACCGTATTGAAGGGAACCGAACGACCCGTTACATCAATGATATTCATATATCGGAAGTAGATTAGATGGAGATAGAAGATGTCAAATAAAATCGTAATGACGTGTGCGTTTTTTTTTAGCATTGCTCGATGAAGATATAAAGGACGACGCTCAGTGTGCGCAGAGGGTGTTCGATCTAGAAGGTTTTAAGTATTGGCCGAAATGGGAGGTGAGATGCAAAGGCCAAATACTTCCCGATATAGAAAAGTAAGTTATACATGTTTTATTAACTTTTTGTTCATATTGTACAACAACGTATTGACAATCTTCTTCGTCTTCATATCTTTATATTACGGGTTACTTCTCGTATAATCTGAACTGCAGTATCAATTATTTTTATTAGGCGGCTTTTGTATAAAGCCAACGTAGGTGGTCAAGGAAGATGGATCGACTGTGAAAGAACTTGTGGCCACTTCCACATACAGCAAAAAAAGAAACATACTCCAACATCATCTACAACCTACTAATCCTGCATCGCGCTATGAGAGTTTTCGCGCCGATTAGCATATATACAACTTCAAAACATCAACCGTTGGGCCGCGGCCCGCCAGGCATAATCACCTAGCCTGGTCGGAGGATCCTCCCTTTGTGTTGGAGGGACATAACACTCGTTCCTCCACAGTGGGTGACCCCGACTCCACAAACTTAGTACCACGGCATTAGGTGTTTTGAAAGCAAAAAGATTAGAAGTACCCAAAACTCACAGGCTAATAGGAAATATCTGATAACAAGAAGTTTGTTAGGTATGAAAAGACAAAAGCAAATCGAAGTCTCTATCTGTTTTAGAAGTAGAAAGACGTGACTTTCTGTATGTATGTATGCATATATCTATCTGTTTCTCGCAGTCAAAAGTTATAAATGCTATAGGTAAATAAATATTTTAGCATATTATCCAAGTTACTAGACTTATAGTATATCTTATCTATAATTATGTTTGTGGTCATTGCGGCCGAAAGTTTTAAGGTACTTAGACGGGTGTAGCGGCTCCAATTTGAGTGGAAATGTCGCTGTACTTCACCTTTCTCGCCCATTCCCTCTCTTAGTTAGTTCAATCACTCGATCAAACTTCAACACTAGAAGCAGATTGAAGAAATTGAGAAAAATTAAATTCACCTATTTTAATACACGTCATAAAATAACATTCTCGATGGCAATGTTGCCTCTTGATAAGCATCAGATGTACACGCATTGGGTTTTTTACAATGATATCGTGACGAGGAAAATATGATAAACTAATTCAAAGAACGATTGCAACAAAAAAAAATACTTTTGTTACAACAACCTCGCTGTGAGAATTAGTAAAAAAAGTATCGTGTTTTTTTAAAGTCAATTTTTACACCAACCAGGAGTCATTAATATGCGTTTATCTGTTACACAACCAGTACCTATATCAAGAATTAGGACAATTATATGCCAGTGCCTAAACATGAATGATTTAATATTTTATTTTATATTAAGTCGTGTGGCTCTAATTGCAAAGAAAGTACATTCTTAAACTAGTAATTACTTCAATAAATCTCTGCAATAAGATGGTAGCTACTTTTTTCGTTCCTTATTGTATAGTGCCGGATAATTCTTTAGCCATACATAATAATATATGTTGATTTAAACTAAAACATTACTATCATATATATTACAGATGTCCTGACTGGGTTTATATGCCAAATAGAGCTTCTCCTCCGAGGGACAAACGAACACTGCGAGGCAGAAGAGATCTTAGACGGGCTAGAAGATACCTCATAACGAATTCACCTTTTTAGTTGTTATCAGTTGAATGGAATTGAACAAATAAATAAAATTAAAAAATCCTTTTGTTATCTATCTATAAATTTCATTTATATTTTTATCCCTAAAACTGAAATCTAAAAACTGTGTTAAATGACTAATATAATAATTGAGATATTAAAAGCCTATTATGTCATATTATTCCAATCAATTTGTAAGTATAAATTACCCATAAATACGATTATGTTAAATGTGAAAATTGGGACTTAATCGCGGTAATGTTTATCAGCTCAAAAATATAAATGTGAATATAAGGGCAAGTTCTTTGTCCGAGTTTTTTTATTGCATAGGTAACTCTTTCATACCTGCTCAAACAAAAAAGTCAAATTCATTCAAATGTACTTGACGATCTTTCGAACTGTTTAATAACCATAATAATAATATTATAATAACTCCACACATCTCACACACGGCTGTCTGATCCCAAACTAGGCAGAGCCTGTACTATGGTAACCAGACTGCTGATAAACATAATTATATACTTCTAAGTACATACATATTATAGGTAAATTACACCCAGACACAGAACAAATTATCGTGCTCATCACACAATTATTTGTCCTAGGTGGGCATCGAACCCACGACCTCTGGCTTAGCAGTCAGGTTAACTAACCACTAGACCAACAGGCCAGTCATAATGGTTTAATAGATCATCCCAATTCCCGGTTTTGTAAGGTATATCTTTAACCTTTTGATGTATTCTAGTCTTGTACCAAATTTTATGTTTCTAGGTGTCCTAGAAGTGGAGAAAACGATTTTTGATGATCTGACAATCAGCCAGTCACCCCCAAAATGTATGATCTTCTAACGTTTATTTCTCGTGAAGTATTAAATTTGGAGTTTTGAAAGTTTGGCATATTGTAATTAGAATAATAATAGGTTTATCCGATCCTGAGTTAGAGGTAGAGAGGGTCTGTGGTTCTTGTAATATGCTTATAACTAGAGTGCTTTAGGTTTGAACTCGATAACTTGCCAGCGCACTGTTGTGCGCCTATTATAGTGCGGTATTTTTCTTTTCCATTGCACCGCTCGTACGAGTAGATAGATCGTATTAAACGAAAATGTAAAATACCTTATAAATATTAACATGATTAAGTCCCCTGATTTATATTTATTTTATATATCCAATATGCAAGTGAGTAGCGAAAGGTCAAAGCAATTCATTACATTTAATAACTGTAGGAATTAAAAAAAGGTAAAATACATTATAGGATTATACAAAAGTTTATCACCAATGTCACTCACTTTATGAAAATTCTTCATTATTTTTAAACAATCAATAATTTTTTTTAAATTTAAAAAACAAAAATATTTTGTTAAAGGTTTAAAGTTAATAGTACTATAGTACTACAACCCCTTTTGCGAATACTATGATGGTTCCTTACTTCTAAAAATACCGTGTATCAAAAGAATTATTCCAAAATAAATGATATGGCATTTTCAACGTGATGCTCAATTGATTATAAGGGATTATGCAATAGGTACACCGATCCGTACGTCTAACTGTAGATAGATTTGCTCTTATCAACAAAAGCTCATAATCTTAAAAGGTAATGTACGTTTTAAGTCTTGTTAAGCTGTGTTTAAGAATTGTTATACCATTTTTATAGTCATTATTGGAGTTAAAAAGGTTGTAAAACATGTCATATAGGAAATATATAGCATGAGATAAAAATGTAATTTTTGTTTAAGTTTGAAGCAATATATAATGTAGAAATAAATCGTTGTTTGTGTTATGCGTGTTTATTTGTTCTGATAAAATTTTATATTTGGATTTGTTTACAGAATCACGTATAACCTGATGTATGTTTTATTCTTAAAACGAGCTTCGAATAATAACGTAGGGATTCCAAATCCATTGCAACATGAATTCCAAATAGTGTCTTAGCCAGTATTTATATTTATGGTATGGTATGGGTAATAATAATTATAGAAGAACATTTATTACCTCCCTTTTTGTTACCTACGAAACAAGAAATATTCACATTCTGTCTACAGTTACAGTTCAAACCATGTACCACCGCCAATTGTACCAGATGAGGTCGAACCATAGACTGACACTTTTTTTTTATAAGTCTGCGATACTATAACTATCCACCGACATTTTTTGTTTTCAATATCAACGAAATAATGTCTGTAGACAATTTTAAAATTAATAATGCCTACAAAAAGAAATATTCTGGGTTCGTAGACCCGTCAATGACCTTATTTTTGTTCATTTCGGGAACAGATTGTCGAAAGACATACTTAACTTGGCAGTTATGAGGACTTTTGCTAGCTGTCGCCAGGCAGAGTGCCGGCTAAGAGAGATCGTGCGATACCCTCTTACGACCCTGACGCCCATACGATCCCATACGTAAGATACGGTATACGTCAACCGTGTTTCCATAAATAGTTTCCCAATCATAAGTTTCTAAAAGAAATATATTTTTTTATGTGATAAGACAACAAATTAGCGACGTTCGAATTTTTTCCTTTACGTGTGCTGTGATGCCTTACAAATTTCATGATTCTATTGCAATTGGGGGTACCCTATAGGTTTCGATTTACCTGCGAAATGTTCAAATCGTATTAATAATTAATATAAAATAATTAAATAATTAATTGCGTAGACCTAGAAGCTTGATGTTTTTTTACAGCTTCAAAGGTATAAATATATAATTTTAACTTGGTATCTCTACGTCTTCCTGAGTAAAAGAGTCTTGACAGACAGATATACAGACAGGCGGACACACTCATGTTTGAACTAAACTGATCTAGAAAATGTTCTTTCGCAACATTGTTTTATTTGATTGTAAACTTAACAATATTTAAATACGATTTAAAGAAAAACAAGAATAACTTGCTCCGTATAATGAGTAACTCTATACTTTCAGTAATGATGCTACAGAGATTGTAAATCACATGTCTAACAAATGTTTTTAACGAGACGTAATATAAAATAAATGTACAAATACACACATTTTTTCATACTAATGACTACATGTTAAAAAACCTGCTTACGGAAACCTCCAACATATCTTCACTTGCATTTTTATGAAGTGAGTGTCAGCTGCTTACAGAAAAAAGAGGTGTATTTTGAAGTTTCTTATTCTTCTTCTTAGTCTTAAACCCCAGGTGGAGTGGGCGTGGTCATCGATTATCAGATAAATTGACTACGGCGTTTGAGATACTTCTCCATCTTTTTCTATTTGTAGCACTGCGTGTACATTGCGTAAGGACACTTCATACCGAATTTACTGAGGTCTATCGATCTTGTGAGTGATCGTTGAGAGCGACAACGCTGGCCTTGTATTCTTCCTTGTATTTATTAATAGATATATTTTCATTGTTTTTATATTATTTTTATTATATTAATTATATTATTATTGAAATAAAATTTTCATCGGTTTCTGAATATTAAGTTTTCAATATTAAGAGTCCGTTAAAGATTAATCAATTCTGCTACCTCGAAACTCCTACTAGTTTTTTTCCAGAAAATTTCAGCAAGAAACGACTAACTGCCAACAAATAGTAAGGGTCAGGTGAGCTAAGTGATTTACTTACGCCAGGGGAATGTCATTATTAAACTCGTAAAGTCTGAGGACCCGCTATTTTGCCGATTAGAAACATCTTTCAATTATGTTTAAGATACGATAATATATTTTAAAATCACCTATAATTTCATCTTCTTTAGCCATTTTCAACTGCTAATGTGTTCTCCTTAATTTTTTGCTATCTTTTTCGGTCTTGAGCAGTTTTTAACCACTTTATTCCCACTGGTCTTTTGATGTAGTCATACCAACGAATCTGTGGTCTCCCTCGGGGATGTTTCTCGCCCCACGGTCTTCAATACCTTGCACCATGAGCTTTCTTACGAACAACATGGCCAGCTCACTCATACTTCAATTTCTATTTCATAATATATATTTAATATGAAAATGATGGACTGACGACCTGAAGAAGGTGGACTGGACTGGAGGACCACGTGCTATGGCGCAGACGCTTATGTCCAGAGGTAGACTGCAATAGGCTCATTGATAAAAATCGTTTAAAATTTCGTTTCCTTTCGTATTATTCCAAGTGTTTTAAGATTTTCATTTCATCTGCATATGCATTTACTAATCTATTATATTAACACAATCCGTAAGGACACGTTTATACGACTTCCTGCTGATTTTACTTCGAATATTAGTAAAATTGATTATTGTTTGATGTGATTATTGTTTTAAGTGCCCAGTGCTACTTCGACCATTTCTGGTCTTTTGTGGCGCACTTCTACTTTACAGTTCACTGCTCAGACTTATGGCTTCGAGAAACCTCCAGATCCTATCAGCAGTGATTGTTTGTATTTCCTGTGGTTGCATGATGTGCCACCCTAGGTAAATACTTCGGTTAATTCACTAATGCGTATTTTGAACTAATGCATATTTTAAGCTCTTGTGGCCCACTGGCCACAAGAGCATACAATATGCACTGCAGTCTCTTCTGTCTCTTGACAGAATCTGCATATTGTGTTCTCGCTCAATTTTAGGTTGAACATATGTTTGTTCAGTTTGCAGTGTCCGCTGAGGACTCTTGTTACTGCACAGGTTTTCTATCTTTTGAGCTCTAGAAGTTCTGTGGATACTTTATTATCATAGCCCTTTATTAAGGCTTTCGAGTGTCTTGTAAATACATACGTATTTTAACTTTTTCTGAGTGAAGCATATTATAATATTAACTAAATATGTCGTTGTACGTAATAAATGGCTCAGCTAAAAAAACTTAGTCTAAAATTAACCGATCTAAACTGTCTTAACGAGCGAACACCTTTTAGATTGTGGCACATATTCTATCTGTTCGTAAATCGTAGATCGTTATTGATCCGTATGGACAGACACGTTGCTATAGCGCTTTAAGGAGTAGGTCTCTCCTAAACTATTTCGTTGCTGAATCCCTGTTAAACATTGAAGTGGATGTCTAATGGCCCATATGGTGATGATGACATTTTATGATTTTAAAAAACTTTCATGAGTGGTATTCATATAAAAAAAAAACTGGTCAAGTGCGAGTTGAACTCGCGTTGAGATGGTTCCGCCCAATTTATTGCAAATGTAAGTTCAATATTGAGTGATTTACCATGTTAGTTTAAAACTATAGACTCCTTATATCCTCTCTATGTCCTGTATTTTTATTATTGCATTATGGACGAGCAGCAAATTTGCTGATGTGTCCACATCACTGCACTGGAGTAAAAGTCTATGGTTTATAAGTTCGTGTATATTTAACCATCTCATTTTATGTTAGTAGGTTGTTCAGTCCAGTGGGATGTATTTTTCCAAACATTTATCTAGTTAACACTTAAGACTGTTCACTGATTTCGCAGTCACGACACTTTCTGGAAGCTGGTTCCATATAGTGACTACACGATTGTTCAAAGTGTGATAGGCCATCAGCGATTGCGAATGTGAGCGACTGAGTGTGAGGCTGTGTCCCCGCGACGAATATGCTTTTTGTTAGAAGTAGGAACATATATTTTTTTTAATTTAGGTGCAGTAGTGTGGAAAGTCTGTTAGCAACAGTCTCACCACCACTGCTATAAATCTATGAAAATTACTAACTAACAGTAGGTGCCATGTTGTTCTAACCCCAATCCGTACTCAAGTGATTGTTATCACCTTATAATACATTCCTAGCATTTTATAACCCCACTGTTTCCATATAGGGGTAAGCACAGGCGTTTAAAACCCCCACATTTTTCCAACTATAATTCGAACCCACTCACGTAATAAGCTTATTGCCGTCAACCGAGCACTTTGAGAATTAAAGATTGCAAATTTGAAGTAGTTAGGAAAGCGAAAGATAGGTGAGAAGATCAAGGTTGCATACCTGTAACTCAATCTGGTTAGAAGTCCGAGCCTGCTAGGTAAAATAAAGGTCAAATAGATAAACATAAACAGTCTACGCTAGCTCTAAATGAAACTAAACTAGCCAAACTCAGATTTTCGGCATCTTCCCATAATGTAATACTTCCAGGTTACCTTTAAATAGTAACTAGAGGTAAAGCCCTACATTGCAAGACTAATTTCATCGGGAAGCGTGTTGGCAAACATGCAAACTCATGCTTAGCGAATGTGGGACTCAGCAGGACGGATTATGAAGAGTTATTCAGTTTAACTTTAGTATTTAATAATCCCTTACGAAGCTTACTCGTGTTGGTTCTAAATAGCATTTGTGTCGTGGAAACACGTTAATTAAATGGATGAAAGATTTTATATGCAGAATGTTACATAAAGGTGTGGTCATATTTTAAGGTCGTATAGTAGAACCCTTGAATAATGTAAAAAACGCTTACAATTCTTGGAACATTCGTGATTTTTATATAGAAATATTATTTTGAAACTAACAAATTGATCGATTAAGCCAATATTATGAAAGTTCATTCATGTCAGCATGAATAAATGAACTATGGGTATTTAACACTATCATTGAAGTTGACACGAAAATTCATAATGTTCTTTAGAATTGTGAATTGTGCATTGTGTGTGTGTATATTATGTATTCGATACATACTAACACACTAATAAAAATATATGAAGGAACACACACATACACGCATCACACACACATATAAGGAGGATAATATTTGTAAATACCTCAAATATTGTGGTGAAAGAGAAATAAAACATTAATATTCTTGAAAATTTTCTTGTATTACAAAATATTCCCCTCTTCCGTCTTGCCGCTCTTCCCCCCTCGCCCCCTCTTCCCCTATTCCAACCTTAAAGGGCGGCAACGCACTTGTGACTCTTGAGTAGTCATTTACCATCAGGTGACCCGTCTGCTCGTTTGCACCCTATACCCTTAAGGTCGGAGTAGGGGAAGGGTGGAAGAGGGAGAGAGGGGGGGAGGGAAGGGTTAGGGCCTGCGGTAACTTCATTAACTCGGCGAAAAGCAATGAAAACAATGCTTCACTGCCGGTTTTTTGTGTGACCGTGATATCACTCCGACCCGGCCCATACGTGCCGAAGCATTGCTCTCCCACGATTATATCATCCTTATAACATTCAAGTTGCATACGTCATACATAAAACAATTGAATATGGTGTCAGTGAGCACTGAGGGCAGCCCCTGCAACGATATTGTACCAACCAGTTATGTCTTTGAGCTTTGTGCTTGTGTGACCACAGAGTAATTTGAAAGTAAAATCTCTAGATTTATTTCTCGATTATATAAAAAATAAATCTATACATATATATTAAAATTAATCCTTATTTGCCTTGGTCAAGCCATAACTTGAGAACGGCTTAACCGATCTCATTCTTCTTTTTGAAGTGATAACTTCTTATGGGACAGTAAACCGGTTCATTACGTAACGCGTTACGGCGCCAGTCTGTCTGGCGTTTAAGTTATCACTTCAGTCGGGCGTCCCGAAACGCACACTTTTTTTTTAAATGTTTGTAAAATACTTTGTAGGAGGTTTTTACGGAACTAAAAATTAAGAAACTTTCGCAAAAAACCCGTTCAATTTGAGTTTCCACGCGAATGAAGTCACGGGCATCAACTAGTTATGTATAAAACTGGTGGTGGTAGAACAAAAGCGGATCATGTTCAAATTGCAGACATTCGGAGGAAAACGCTTCTTTGGCCTAAGAAAGACCACGAACGAGTTGAAATCAAAGAATCACAGAATTATGTCGTTCTGTAAAGTAAGAAAGAAACATGATAGATTTTAAAGCTACACATCACGTACGTAATTATAAATTGACCTAAAAGTTTAAATATACATATAGAAGTATAAATACTAAAGCATTGACATTTAGGTATGTCGATGATTGTGTAGCACATTAGTTGAGTGTGTTTATCAGTGCTTAAGGTGATGTGAATGTTACAATCAGTCTTATTATTACAATCAAGATATTGAAATTCTCTATTCTTTCCTACTCTATGCTACGGACTATGTAGAACCCACTACACACAATATCTGCGGCTACTTCTGTACAACATAAGCTATTGTAATACTTCGTCTTCAGTTCAATATGGTACGGCGTATGAGATTTAAAGTCATACAAATTCTGACAGTTGCGTACGTTTTAATTTAATAAAAGTAGCAGATATTCGAGTGTGTGTAATTAACAAAGATACTAAAGGTACATCTCCTACAAGTACAATTAAAGTACAATACAATTTAAATATCGCTAGTGAAATAATAGTAGTAGTGGCTAAAAGGGTTTAAAAAAAGTAATCATACAACAAAAAACAACATACGGACAATATTTTCAATTTATACAAAAAAAACAATATTTTCTAAAATACAGGGTATTACGTAAACGCTCCCGGAAACGAAGACAGACGATACTACTAAAATACCTTTGATGATTTGCCAATAGATAAAGAAATGGCTTTAAGAATAATACAACAATGGTCAAGGCCCCGCCGCTAAAAATATCTAAAATTTTTATACATGGATGATGTTTTCGTTTGCTCCGAAACATCGCTGTCTTATTGGAGCAGTGCGTTTAGTTGACCTACCCATATTATATTTAAACAAAATATATCTACTTTTCACTAAAAAGCACATTAAGTCGGTGATACTTTTTTTTAAAAGATAATTATTAGGTTATCTATTTTTGAAGAGAGTATACTATCGCCTCCGTGGCGCAATTGGTTAGCGCGTTCGGCTGTTAACCGAAAGGTTGGTGGTTCGAGCCCACCCGGGGGCGAATATACTTTTTGTGTAACATATTTTGTGGTGTAATTAACATTTTACGTGTTTGATAATGATTTTTTCAACAACAATATATACATAATTCTAATATTAATTAATACATTGAATAATTTAGAAAACATGTATACCCTAATTTTATATGTTTTGCAGTATTAAAACCTATTAAAGGTGCCTTCAAGGCAATAAAAAAATTATCGTCTAACCCTAAAACGTGTAACGTAGTTTTGAATTTTTAATGAGTGTACTTTTATATACAAAGGAATGAGGAAACCAGAATAAACAACAAACATTAAGAATTTTATGTGTACGTGTATATTTTTGCCCAGACATCAGTAATGTATAAGGTTTAATTATTCACATTCATTGAATATTTATCTACTTATCCTCTCTAATATTATAAATGCAAATAATAATAATAATAACTTAATGAATGTAAGTTTTTTTGTTTGTTACGCCTTGACGCCTTAACTACTCAACCCATCATCGTGAAATTTTGCATACACGTTTCTAGGAGTCCAGAAAAGGACATAGAGTACCTTTCATCCGGAAAAAATGTACTGTGTCCGAGGGACAGAAAAATAACTTTTACACGAGTGAAACCACGGGCAAAAGCTTGTCTAGTTAAAAATTATGCAACTGAAGTTAAGAATGCAACGACTAGCGATGTAGCTTCATATAATGTTATGGATCGTGTGACTCAAATTTGGAAGCGCCACAGTGCGCCGATCAACTTGGAGACTAGACTTCAGAAATGAGGTCCAAAATCTTATTGGGACGCAATGCTATTGATCGGCTGATAAATATTGATAAATAGTGGGTTTATAAAAGGCCATGCTAACATTATAAGTTGTTAACAATAACTTGAGAGCGGATTGAGGTTTGAAAAACGCAGTTACTATTATTTAGTCACTTTGATAGTTTATAGCAATAGTTGTGACTGCTTTACACATCGTAAAAGTATCACACTGAATTGTAAGTCTTGTTTGCTACCTTAGTAGTACGCAAAAAAAAAAGATAGTTCTAGATAGATTGAAGCAATCTTTAACTTTCTTGTCTGGGTGGCCAGTTGTTCCAAAGAGCGTTTATTAGAAAACTTTGTGACCTAGTTTTGGTCAAGTTGGCTTTTACTACTTTAGCACTCTAGCATTAATTGAGAGTCTACCGCAGCGTGTCCTTATTCAATAATGTTGCTGGCTATTTAAGGGAGTCACAAAATAACAATAATGACAACTCGAGACACCTCACACACGGCCGTCTGAATCCAAACTACACAGAACCCTGTACTATGGTAACCAGACTGCTGGTAAACATAACATACTTGTATACAGGATGTATTTGAAAATAGAAAATCACTGAAAGGACGTGACTCTAAACTCATGCAGTTACAAAAAAAAAAAAAAAACTATCCGTTTACGAGTTATGACCGTTCGAATTTCTAGGTATTTTTGCCTCCGTTTTTCATAAACGTGTAAATTTAAAGATTTTAAATGGTACATAATTTTTAACTTTGGATTCCCGTTACTAAGAAAATTCATATAAACTAACTTCTAAGTGTTTTTAAGTTAGTTTTTATGGATAGTTCCAAAATAAAAAAATACGTGCGATTTAAAATCTTTAACTTTACACGTTCCACCTGCTTTTATGAGAAACCGAGATTAAAATACCTGGAAATTCTGACGGTCATAACTTGTAAAAGGATAGTTTTTTTTTAATTTTTTTATTGTAACTGCATGCTAGAGTCACACCCTCGCGGTGATTTCAAATACATATTATACTAAATGTATTACTGACTGCCCGTCAAATAAGATGATTTAATTGTATACCCTACTTATATACGCTAAAATTATATTTTGTATACATCGAGATATTTAGTAATAATAACTCAATGTTTGTATACAGGTACTTGACTAACCTGTTGGTCTAGTGATTAGTGATTCCGACTACTGAGCCGAGAGATCGGGGGTCAATTCCTTCGAGAAATAATTGTGTAATGAGCCTGGTGTAATTTATTTATAATATGTATGTATGTATTTAGCAGTCTGGTTACCATAGTACAGCCTAGTTTGGGATCAGACGCCGACGATGTAAGGTGTCTCAAGTTATTATTATTGTGATTTCGTATTTGATCCTGCCTTGATACATGCTTGAGACTAATGAGATTATATCAATAGGTGTGATGGTCAAATCAGCACAAATCAATCAACTCAAAAATTATAGATTTTGATGTACCTAATCATACTTAATAAGAAAAATTAAATCATGTCAATAAACCCGGTCCTATAGCAAATCTACACAAAACTTATAAAGGAATCAATTTTCAATATTAGATTGTAAAAAACAATTACTTAAGTAAATAAAATGTTTAACCATCAAAATCCTTTTTTAAATGAAAATTAAGAAACAAATCGCCATTCTGAGAAATATATTTGTTATGGAGTAAATACTTTGTTCATCCAGGAGATATACAGATTTATTTTAGTTTAAAACTATCGATATCCTATAGAATTTCTTTTTACAAACAATCATAAATTTGAATTAAAAATTATCAAAAAGATGCCATGGCAGTCGTCTCAGAAACTCAAAGTAATACCCAATCCTCATGGCAAGTATATTGGTGTCACCACAACGCGAAAAACGTCTTAACACGATTCAATTTTCATATTTCAAGGGGTTGCACCATAGCGAATGTAAGTGCGCTGCCACTGCCAAACTAGTGATAAAATTAGAAAAGCACAGAGTGAAAACTGTGGAGTCGTATTGACAATTTTTGTTTCATATTTCATAGCATACTGGTGTGGAGTTGTATCTCTGCTAGTAAGGTCTATAAAAGCTGAATCTTTCGGATCCAGTATAATGATATGGCTGAAATTAATAAATCATTGGACATAATATGTAATCACAACTTTAATAAATTTATTGATATGGATATCCTCAATAGCTGACTGGGTTTGAATGGCTAAAACCCCAGTGGGAGTGCCTGAGGCATTCAAACGGAACCTGATTTTTGCTACAAAATATTTATTCGAGATCTTCATGAATATACTTACTTATTTTTAGTTTATTTACTTTTAATTTTAAAAACATACTGGCTCACAATAAAAGGATGTCATCAAATTTATTGAATATTATTAAAACTGTCTGGTTTTTTAGAAAGAGTGGCCGTGAGTTTGTTTGCCCGATTTCTTCTCACAAGGCTCAACCATTTGGAAACGGGCGGTTATAGATCGAAACAAGCAGATATGATATTATGTTTTATTTTTAATTTTACATTTCACAAAGCAAACAATTGTTGCGGTGACTCTGTGTGTGTTGATCTATAATTTAAAATTATAATAACTATTTTTTAAATTGACGATTTCGAATAATTGATGATCAATTTTATGAAACAAAGATATTGAATTTTGTTTACGTTACGATCTAGATAAAAATATACAGAGTATTCATGTTTTTAAGATTGTAGTAGTTTTTTTTGATGACGTAATATAGTATAATAAATAATTATTTATTTCATTCCCACAAAACTATATACAAGTGTTGTTCATTGTCTGGGTTTATATTGTGTAACTTTATTTTTACATGCCGCCTTAGGCAGTTTGGTAATTGCAAGTTCTTTGTTAATTCTATTATGCAAATTGATTTTTTACATTCACACATTTTATTTAACTTATTCTTAACAATTGTCAAGTTAAGGGAGATATTTATTTAAGGACTGTTGCTAATATTTAATGTTGTCCAACTGTTAAAATACTAGCATCTTTATATAAGGGTTTTGTTGGGTAAAGTCTTGGTTTGGAAAGAGCAACTTTTAGGATTAAGCGTTAAGTCCTTTCAACGTTTAAGACATGAGTTTTATTTGAGCCTTCCTAAACAGAAGCATCATATAAAAAATGAATTGGCAAAGCGATTCGTAAACATTTTATTCATTTTCCTGTTTGTAATATATCGAAGATTTTTAAATATGTTATTGAGTTTTCTTATTTTTTTTAATTGGAGAAATAATGATGTTTTTGAATGATACTTTTGTCAATTTTTATGCCCAAAATGTTACTGATTCTGTTTTGGTTAATGTCGAACATGTGTTACAGTTGATAATTATAGTATGACATGTGTGGGCGTAAATATTACAGTTATTTTGATTTGGTGTTAAATTTCATATTGAAAAAGTTAAATAGTTACTTGGTTTTGGAGGCATTCAATGTTAATTTGTTAAGAGCAAGCTACTGAGATATTGAAGCTTTTCCTGTTTCATCCCAAGAATTTCCATAGAAGTTAAAATGGTGTCATCTGCATAAGAGATTACGCTACAGTTTCAAATATTTAATTTGCAAAGAAATAGCGAAAAGAGCATTCATGAAACAAAAGAAAAGGATGGGGCCCAAAATACTTCTCTGGGGGACTTCAATATTTATAGAATTTTCAACACTTTTCGTGTCACCAACGCGGAGTGATTGAGATCGATCTTACAAAGACCTTCCTTTTTGAAAGAGTTTAAGCTTATTATTTCTTATTCCCATATTTTCGAGATTCAATGTAAAACTTCTTGAAGGTCAATAAAAATAATTAAACACTATTTCCTATTATCTATTTTTTTTTACAATAACTTCACAAACAATCGGCAGTTGATATACCTTTTATAAAGCCAAATTGATTGATTGAGAGTAAGTTTGTATATTCTAAAATGTTTACCAGTTTATTGTTTATTATTCTTTAAAATACCTTAGAGAAAGTCAAGAGCAGGGATATTTGTCGTAACTACCGATAACATCTTTTATTTGCAAACACTAGAAACTACAACAGGTTTTTTCAGTGAAGACGGAAATATACTTTTCATAAACATCTATTTAAGATGAAAGTGATGTCGTTTTGAGCATCTAAAAAAGCTAGTGATGGGGAGATCTAGAGAATTAAACAGTTTATTAGAAGTGAATTGAATAATTTCTTAACTACCTAACATTGTGCACTTCGCACACAGATAGAAAGAAAGAAAGAAGAAAGAAAATCCTTTTATTTTGCACAAACATTTGACGCACACAAGACGAATAAAGATAAATATAGAGCTGCCCGTCGGAAGTAGTACCTCGATGAGAAGATCTCTGCAACTATAATCTTCTGTTCTGTGCATCAATGTGTATAAATTGATACTCTATATCCGCGCTGTTGCTCTCCCTACCACGCATAAGTTCCATGTTGTATGCGCCTAAAAAACTACAATCGTAAACACCTCGTAAGTCAACCAATTATAAGGAACCACTTATTATAACCAATCGAACAGACACTCTTCTCAATATTCGGTTATGTTGAAAACGATTTGTCATTAGACGAAATACCCGAAGGTGAGGATAACCAGGCGGTTTAAGGTCATTTTGACATGTCATTATAAAAAACAGAAAAAAAAAACCAATAAGTAGTGGGCTCGTATTGCATATATTAAAACACAACATGGTTTGTTGTTTTTAATATAATTATGGCTTTTCAATGGCAGGTAATAAGTTAATTATATTTTACATAAATTGTGATACGACAAAGTATCTATGAAAGTATATTTTATTTAGTAGTACAATATGTCGGTTTATGTTTCAGCTGGCTATATTGTGGGAAAGAGACTACATTTTAAATACTCTCCCACTCTCTCTAAAAACCTAGTCAAATGTAGTAAAAACGTGGTTTTAAATTAAGTAATAAAAAAGCCTAGACCTTGTTGTAATTTAATACAATATTCCAATACAAGGAAAGGGGAAATTGCCCCCCGCCGCATGTCTGTCTGTTCGCGATAAACTGAGAAACTGCTGAACGGATTTTCACTCAGTTTTCACTAATAGACAGAGTGATTCATGAGGAAGATTTAAGTGTATAAGTTATTAAGATTTTGTGTAAATTGATTGAAATATGTTTATGATTGTTGAAAATGTCTCTGCTACCCGTGCGAAGCGGAGGCGGTTGCTAGTTAGTTTATAAATAAAATTCAAGTCAAACTGTAAAGATGCATTAAAAAAAATTACTTTAATGCAGATCAGCAAAATTACTTAAAACAAACAAGTCATTATTAGTATTATATGATATTGATACTGGTGAAAATATCCGTAATTACGGAACATCAGTTGTTCAAATAACAAGATGATTAAACATTTTTGTTTACCATTTATTATTCATTAATATATCAGAATAAATTTATAATTAACTTTCACAATAAAAATAAAGCAGGGTTGGTAGACTACTTCGTACACCGTTAGGTCCTCTGCTAAATTTTTCAGATGTGTAGTGAATCCTGTTTTCCCTTATTATCCTACAAAGAATGTTTTTGTAACAAAATAAAATTGTAGAATACAAACAGGAATATTACAAATCTGAAATGAACCGTTAATAAACTTATAAACGATTTCTTTACTTATCCATTCCACGTTTTTCGCAAACCTTTTCGTCACCCAATGTTCTTTTAAGGCCATATTTTCTGTTAAGCCATTATGAACCTTATTTCTTAGTTCGCATGGTCTTTACAAAAATCAATCGTCGCTCCTGCTTTTGTTCTAAGACTGGAAACGAGTCGTCGCCTTGAGAGCTGAAAATCTAAATTAAGCTGAACTCTCTTGTCGCCGTCATGTCTACGAGCAAAGAATTTTTAGAAGGATTTTGGTATTGAAGCAGAGACCTTCTTAGACTAGCCGTCAGTCTTTTATACGTACCAACGTTACTTAAGCAAATACCAGCAGTTAACTTTTATGGAACTATTACATACATTCAGTATAATAAAGTTATGTTTGAAGTTCTTTGGTTTCAAACTTTAGGAATCTGTTTTGACTTCCAAAATAGTTGCTATGTTAGTGAAGCATTTTGGTATTACGCTCAGAAGGTGTTATAAACATAACATATTGTTATGCTTGTTACACGAATATTTCAGATAACATAGTACATTACAACACAACTTCTAGTACAGAGTACGTTATTTTGGTGCCTGAAAAGTAGATTGCTCGTTGCAGCAAATCTTCGCAAGTTAGATACAATTATTCAAAGTTTTTTTATTTGGTCTTTGATTTATAAATAAGAAAGAATAAATAAAAATTACTGCAGCTGGTGGCGAGTATCCGAGGTACGGAACACCAACTGTAGATTTTGCTAATAGTGGAATCATTTGAATTTGAATAATCTTACTGTACGTCTAATCAGGCATGCTATTCTTGAACTGATGCTAAAACTATGACATCTATTATATTCCTACATGTAAGAAACAATGAATAAATTGATTTGACTTGATTTGAAAATATATTAAGTAATGGTATAATTTGTCAATGTGATGGATACTACATGTTTTTAATGTCAACTTGTGAAGCTGAAGTAAATATGAGTTTCACATATATTTATATTCAACACAATTAGAATGTTTACACACAGTTACATTCGAAAAACTCTCTTTGAGACGACATACATAAAATCTTTGTCTACTTTGCTTTGTTGAATCAAAAAGAGAGTGATTGTTACTCTTTATAAGCTGCGTTTTAATATATGTATAATCCCTATCACTACAACAGAATACCATGGTATAATTACGTAAAATTGAGCCTCGCTAACGCCAAACATAAAACCCTGTAGGTCCTATTGAAAATTTAATTACATAACGAATTTAATCAGAAGTGAATAGGGTCCTGAAATGATTATTTCTTCAGTGGCAGATTAAAATCAAGTCGTTCTGAGTAACAATGAAGAAAGATTGGTTTTTCTCTAACCACGTTGCAAATGTTGAATACCAATAAAATTTAAGTATGTAAGCTGAAGTTGTACATTGGATTTACCTAATCCTGTACCTAATTTTTTTACAAGCGATTTCAATACTTAATTTGACCTGGCTAAGAATTGAAATCGCTGAGCACTAAATGCTTTAGAAAGAAGTACAAATACTTTTTTTTTTTGCAATGTACTCTGATATCTGTACTGTTGCGAGTGCCGATAACCGCTTACCATCCAGATAGTCCTTTTGCTTTTTACACGGGGCTGCCCAAAAAAAGGAGGGGAATGTTTTCAGGGTTCATGTATGTTTGTATGGGAGTTTATTTATTTCCCCATAAATTCTAAACACCTGAACAGATTTGAATGTATGGGATATAGTGCTATTTTCAAATGCCATATTTTGTTGTATGCGCCTGTGTGTGTTTTCTATGTTTTTAAATTAGTACTTTTGTGGAACTACATTTGGGTGGAAATCAAATATAGATTCCTTACTTATTATATAATATAATTTAAAACAGCAAGCTCGCGACACTAAACTGTTTTCAGTTGACCGTTCCTTGGGTGAAATGTTACTTTCTAGCAAAATTTTATGATCATGCACGTGAGTAACTAAAAAAAAATAACAAACCGATCTGTCCTAAGCTTTATTAAAACACACATGGTTAACATGAACCAATATTCACCACAAGGTGAATAATATACAAATATTCTAACACCTGTATTAAATCATTTTTCTCTTTTAAATATATAAGGCAAGCAGCTTTCCTATCGAGGCTAAGACCATATTTCAAGATCCTTCAGTTTTTATACATCTCGATTACAGTAAAGGCTTCGCAAGCTTAAAAAGCTATACTGAAGCTGTAAATCTTTGAGTCTTATAGATATTCTTTTACCTACACCTAGGAAATTTATTTTCACATCTAGTGAAAATCAGTTAAGGTACTGTCTGGAGCGTAAGCTCTATAATTCATTGTCTTATACAAGCTCTTGCTTTTTAATTTACTTTCTATAGCCCTATCAACGTTGAAACTTCATGAATAAATTAAAAACACGATTTAAAAAATAATCGAATTTTAATAATGAATCTAAAAATGTAAATCTACCAAAGAGGCTACCGGAATCACGGCATAAAATCTTTTTAAGTATTCGCACCAATCAAAACTTGTCAAACTCGTTTTAGGAAGTTCATTGAAAATTTATTCAAAAGACAGAGGTCTTACGAAAAGTTGTGCATAACTTATATTTTAGAAGTCTGTCAAACTGAATTAGAGTCGTTATGATTATCGCTCGATAGCCTCTCGGTCTTTTATTAGTATTAGGCCCAACATTAACGCGATTTCGGAATGCCAATGCAAATAATTGGCGGTATTTATTGACGAGGCGATGTTCGCTTTTTAATTTGCATTCATTCGGGGACTTATAGTCTTTGGAACTGTGGAAGTAATCTTTGATCGTTAAGAGAATAAGGAAAAGGAATTTTCGTATTATTCGATATTCAACTTCACAACTTTTTAAATTGCTCAGTCATTTGACTACCGATTATTCCGTCAATATTAAGGTTCGAAGTAAATTAAGTAAGTTTTTTGAAAGCTAATAATACATTTTATCGATGACTACACTGAATTTTTCTCTGAAATACCACACTATACATGTAAATAAAAAAAAATGGTAAGAAAAAAGAGAAGATGCTAGAAACGGGGACTATAAAACTCTTCACTGTGGCACTGGAAGATCTTTTAAAACATCTAGACTAGAAATAATTCACTATTTAAATGAATGGAATACGATCAGTAATCTAAATTAAGGTTTTCAACTCAATGTGTGTCATATACGCATTACCGATCCTGTAAAATTGTTTTTTGATGAACTCCCACATTGTAGCCATTTAGAAAAACCAATGCAGATTTCACAATTAAACCTCTCTGGTTTAAAAGTATTAGATTTAACACTCTGACGGTGCAAGTGGTGCAATGACAAAAAAAAACATTGTGACGTGTTGAACAAATGCTCAAAACACATACCATTTTAAAAGTCATATAGCACCCTATCTTACCGAATTATAGGTAGGTTAGAAAAATGAGTCAGGCTACGTCCAACGTCCAACCGCTTAAAAGTAACTAACATAAATATCAATCGGAAAACTGCATATGATTGTTTTGTTCCAGGTGCCTTAGAGGTTAACAATAAAGCGTTTGATTAGTCTGTTTTGCGAGTAATTATCTACAAAATTTGACTTGGAGTTTCTCTACGCGATATGATTTGGAACGAAGAACGTAGGAGAACAGAAGTAATCGATATACATAGACTTTGACATCACCAAGGTAAAATAGCATAAGCCATATAGTGGAGTACCAACGATTGATATGATAAAAAAGATTAGACTAGAAATAGTGTAGAACGTGCTCCCAAACAAAATGGACGGATGATATCGTTAAAAGGGCCGAAAGCCCTTAAATAGGACTGGGCTAGGCTAAGACTTATGGAGCTTAAGGTTTGTTTAATTTTGGTAAAGAAGGTACGATTTACTATCGGATGATTAATTTTGTAACTTGTTAGCAGTCACGTACCTCGCTCTGCTTTCAAATCCGTGGTTACCATTTAAAATCTTTTTACTCTAGCTATCGTCAGTTCTCCGAAATGTATTATCTATCTATTGCTATTTTAATTTGCTAATGGTAACAGTTCAAGTACTTACTTGTTTTTTACTATGAAAATCCTTTCTCTTTTCCGTAGACTCGGGAGAACTGCGTAATGTTATCATCCTACTAAGAAACTACATTCGTTTTCTGTGGATAAAATAGTTGGGTCGTTGGAAATTTGTTCACGCTAATAATAGAACTAGTGTTGATCCTTTTAACCCTACAAACCAACCGACTGAAGAAGTACATCTACCCATATGTACTTCCCAGTCAATCGAATAATCCAATTTGAGCCAAAAATCTGCCATCATGAAATTTTAAGTTATCCATAATATATAACCATTACCTCAAGATTTTTAATAGAATGAAAGAGTTTTTGTAGGTTATCTTTCAATTATGTAGAATAATAGAATCTTGTCGATATCATGAAGATTTGAATGTCAAGAAAAATCAATACTATCTATATTTTATTCAAATAGTTCACAACGAATAACTTATAAAGATCACAAGTTACAGGAGATACAAAAAAAGAAAGTTCAGAAGTACAGAGTTTTTGTGTAACAAGAATATAATTAATGTATCCGATGCTTCACATTCTCGAAGAGGCAGCTTCAACAATACGTAGCTACAAACGTAGATATTTAGTTGTATGTATACGAAGTAAACATACTCGATCAATGTATGTCGATAGTGCTACAGTTTGAAAGATGGCCACTGTATTTCACTGTCTATTGTATTTAGAAGTGTTAAGCTAAAGGTGTCAGCACACGGTACTCCTAGCGTACGTATTTAGGCAGAGGGGTATTAAACACCCACATTTTGCTAACTGTAATATGGTCCCATTCACGTTATAATGGACAGGCCTATAGCCTCCAATCGGGTAGTAATGGAGAAGCCGCCAACCGGGCACTTTGGGAATGATTTATGGGACAAATTGGGAGTATTTTGAAAGGGAAAGGACTATTTTTCCCTTTCGAAATTGCCTTGCCTATAAGGCAATTTAAGGAAAAGGATATTGTTTATACGGATAGATTGGGGAGCATAAACTGGTAGCTGGAGAAGGTCAGGGTTGCATGTATACCTGTAACTCGAACTGGCTATTGCCGGCAATTCCCAGCCCTCTATTCTAACCGTTAGAACCATTTCCAAGATTCACAAAATAAATTTATATATATATATATAAGAATTGCTCGTTTAAAGTTATTAGATAAATTACTATTTGTTTTACAGGAACATAATGGGGTATGGAAATTCTGCGAAATAAATAAGACATTTTAAGAATGTCGGTTAAAATACGATTTTGCAACAGAGAAAATAAATTGTCAATTTTATGATGGTGCGTTTAGACATTTCTTATATGTCATTGTCACTAAATAACTATATCTTTGTTAAGTCCCCCACTACACGGAGCTTAGCTCATGCTTAGCGAGACTGCTATTGATTTTATTTAAAGTATATACACTCATGGTAAGGTGAACTTTAAAGTCGAATAAAAAAAATACTTACCTAAGTGTTTTACGAGAAGTTTTTTTTACAAGTAGATGTAATCTGAAGATCCTACTTAAAACTCTGCCGTTGTAAAGAAATATCCGATTTCTGACGAAACAAACGCCCATATACGAGTATATTATATGCTAGCCATCTTTTCCTACGTCGCCGTCGATATATTTTTTGTTTGAAACGTGCTGGAGCCCAGCGGGAGAGCAATTTATTTTATCTAACGCTGAGTCAATCAGGCTGATATGAGGTTACAAGAAAAATGTTACCACCTTCGTGAGCGTCGCTACGAGATAACTAACTTATTCTTCATGTATGCAAAATATTCTGAGAAGGAAGGGAGAAGAATGGTTTAAGTGTACGTGTTACTGATAGTGATATTGATAGTGAGATATTAAAATATGAGTATTTTAGACAGCGTATTTTAGGGAGCGTGCCAGATTTTTGAGGTAAAAGAGGAGACAAAAGCAAAGGGGGAAATACTACTCTCTCCAATCAAAACGATATTCGGCTTCTACGAGCGCGTTCCAAAAGTAGCGTGTAGAATTTCCCGTTGATGTTACAGAACTAGACGGGAGATAGAAGCGGGACGTGTTCCCACGTCTGCTAGAAACCCGCGAGAGTTTAAAGGAACTGGTGGGAGGCAAAGCCTCTATCACAAAGCTTTGCCACAAGAGCTGCCGACATTTCTTTTCTGCATTCTAGGCCGTAGCTTATAACGTATTATTAGAAGCCTGCGACGGTATACCGTGTAGTTTTAGTTAGATCAATAAAATAAAGGGTTAAGCCTTTGAATTCAGTGCGATAATACCTGAGAGTTTTTAAATATCAAAAAGCTTCCATGATAGTTTCTAAACAGAAAAACTCTATAGCAATTTGTTTTACTCACGAATAGAATTCAAGACCCCACGATTGTATATATTCATATTTTTTTTTATGTGTATTGTGTGCTATGTAATAAAAATTTAAATACAAGGATTGTTTTCCGACTGCTTACTTGCTTAATTATAATCAGGAACTTTAACTATGACAATCTAAAGCTTCAAAAACATAAATTAATAAAATATTAATTAATTTGAAAGTATAATAATTGATGATGTTAATTAATACCATCAAACGTATCACATATGCATATAATTATACCAAACCAATATACAAGGGAGAGGTATGTTGTATGGTTGGTCTAGAAGGCGGCTTTAATGCCTTAGGGCATATTACTACCTACAGAATATCTACAGAAAAAAAAACTAAAGAAGGTGCAAACAAGTTGTTGAGTTATTTTTACTAAGTAAGTACATGGAATACAAAAAATATAAGATTTATTCAGTAAATACGAGAATTGCATGAGCTAAATTGCAAATATACCTATAATTAAATGACGGCACGCGAACTAATTAGAGAATAATATAATTTTCCTGTATTGATTACAAATTGCCCATTTGGATTGATATAATTTTGTTGTTGGAATATGTTTTGGTTCAATTTGGTTCAACAATAAAATTATTTAATCTGTAACCCCTAATACAAAAGCATAAAATGGTACTTTTGTCGAAAAGTACGACACATTTGTCGTCAGAGGAAGTGACAGCTGAGGATTCAGTTAAGCTCTTAATTTCGTTTGCATCTAATGTAACGTGTGTTTCTTCTTCTTCTTTTTAGTAGCATAATAAAATTAAACGAGAAAACATTCAACAGAGCAAACGTGCTTTTATTTGTTGTCCAAGATTGAGAATGAAACCCAATACCACTTAAGGTCTTTCTGATGATTTGACATATAAAATACATTTACAAATAAATATATACTTCTACAGAACTTTGTCCGATATATACTCGCTCCCTTTGGGTTTTTCAAATAAAAAATCGATGTTTACACAAAATATCTTTATAATCGGCGTTAGGTCTGCTCAAAATAGGATTAAAACATCTCTAAACCCTAATGGCAACTACTTTTCTCAAAAATACGAAGCCTTAAAGATAGATGATTATAAAATATTAAAGCATATCGTCATTTGTAGATTTGAACTTATGATGATAAGGAAGCTTGAAGAATACTTGAGCCTGTATATCACATCATAAGTCTTCAAAACACTTTATGTCTGTATACAGATCATAGGCATTGATGACAAAAATAGCCGTGCTTCCTCTATTTATCATAAAAATATTCACTTAAAAAACCTCACAGTACTTATAATAATTTCTCGATGTCTTTCTTGCCATCAATCCACAATGAGTCTCAACATAAGCCATTAACAAAGTATACAAATAAACAGACACGCCTACACTCCTCTAAGTCTTGAACTGATTCTAGTCCCACTCAAGTGCGATTGTTCCTCTACGGATTGTCTGGACCAATACTCCGAGCCAATATTTGCGCTAGCCAGCAAATAGCGTCGGCCAAATTAAAACGATTTTCTTCCATAGCAGTCGGCTGAATCGTAATGTATTGTTTTTGCTGAGTTTACCTTGATTGTGACGTTCGATTATTTGGAGAATTGCTGTTCGTATTCACCGAATTGGATGGGACATGTAACTATATTTTGTGTTAGATATATTGAGAAATATCTATCATAAGTTGATTCTTACCCATAAATCGTTTAGATATTATAACTAAATAAATGATGTGTAAGCATCTGTATTGTTCTGATATTTTGTACAAGTTTATCGTTGTTTAAAATAAGATAATATTGATGATAATATGATGTGATTTTATTGCTATTTCTGACTAGAGATTTAGCGAAGGAGCTATATTTTTTGACGAATAATTTTGACATCACTTATGAATTAAAGATATAGTAGACGATTAATTAACTACCATGTTGTAGGCAGTTATATTTTACTATTTTTTTATAAAAGATAGAGTACATTAGTCTTGCTCGAATTGGAGCTGCTCCACCAGGGATCATCAGTTAACTTGAGTATTTTCAGCCTTGCCAAACCCATGTCTATATCCCTCTTCCAAAGAACTCTGGGGACCATAAAAAACCGCTTATAAGTGTCTAACTATTCTCTTTTGTAAAGTACCTTTAACGTTTAAGGCGATGAATTTATGTAAGTATATATTCACCCCGCCTCCGTACAATAAAATCAATTGATTGTCTTATTATCGCTAAATTGTCGTACTCACCAATATTTAATACAAGGAAGATATTTAGATGTAATCAGTAACGTTTTGCTCGGTACTTTTTCGAACGAGCCTGCATAGCCATGAACCCTTCTTTAACTGGGACTGCAAGAAAGTAACTCCACCGTTCAGAAAACTACTAATTACCTGTGTGTTTCTGATGAGTATGTTTAACGGAGCTCTAGGGTGGTACAAGTGATAACACAATTGTAACAAGTGTTTTAAGAGTCGTTCAGGCTACTTTAAACAGGAAACATAATATACATATCTTGCCAGATCCAAGGATTTACGGTAAACTCATAATATATTTATATCATTATATTTATAACATATTCCTTTAATTAAAATACACACAAATGAACCAAAATACCTGACGGGAGATGTAACTACAATAAGTAACACATTACTGGCAGATATTTATAATCACTACATATTATAAAACAAAGGCCCCCGCCGCGTCTGTCTGTCTGTCTATTCGCGATACACTGAAAAACTACTGAACGGATTTTGATGCGGTTTTCACTAATAGACAAAGTGATTCATGAGGAAGGTTTAGGTGTATAATTACTACCCGTGCGAAGCCGGGGCGGGTTGCTGGTTAAAACTTAAATAATAGTTTAAGAAATCTAAAAAGTAGAAAATAAATTTAAATTAAGAATAGTGTAATGAACAAAAAAAATAGTTTATTGTAAAAAAGCGAGGGGTGCTTTTTAAGATATTTTCATAATGACTCTACTTTTACCAATATATGTCAATAATTATTAAAACAATTGACATTGACAACAAGCACCCCAGGTTTTTTTACAATATTTTTTTTTTGTTAATCACACTATTCTTTATTTATGAAAATTATTTTCTACTTTTTTAGTTTGGTTTTCCATTAAATCGTGTTTTTTAGTTTTCTTAAACTATTATTTATTTTCTATTTTTTATTTTGGTTTTCTATTAAAGCGTCTTTTTAGTTTTTTTCGACTAATATTTTTTTGTTATTTATTTTTATTAAAACTATTGCATTTTGATCGGTTTTTGATAAGTGTGCAAAGGTTCAAATTAATCCGACGTTTTGAAGGGGGTGAATATCACGTTCAAAGATTCCGATACATACATAGGTACTAAGCTAATAAAAGCGAGTTAAAAACAAGAACTCTTACATTTAAGTCCTGTCAAATTGTTCGTTTCAAAGACATCTTAGCGTTCATTATTATCGCCGGCCAAACCGACAGTCTCGGATAAAGTCACTCGATTTTGAGAGAAATTAAAAAGCTTTTTCAAAATTAGAACACTTATTTACCAGAAGCTCTGTAGCTTTTTTAGCGAGTTAGTTAACAGGTCCAGGGAGAATTTGCTGAGGCATAATCTTTTTATTTGAACGCCTAACCTAATCTATGATGTTTGTAGAAAATGTTAAACGGAAGCTTTATTCCAAGCTTAATATTAATGCGATTTATTTAGTTTCGATTTATTTACTTGAAAATATAGTCAACTTTGCTGGGACTTTCATTAGCAGATTCAGGACTTTTCAGGGTTTATTTCAGTCTACTTTTGAATTTTAAAATGCTTAGGGTTCCCGTGTGAAAATAAAACCGTAGAATTGTTTGTCACTGCTAAATCACTAGACCGATTTCGCCAATTTAGGACTTTTCAGAGCATATTATAGGCCAGTTTCGAATTCGATAATATTTAGCATCTCCACGTAAAAAGATAAAACTGTAAAAATTACTTCAAGTGTGCATGTACGTCACTTCAACAGATGGCGTTAGCGTCAATAATTTCTTTATTTACTAAGGCTTCAATATTGTTCTTTTTTTGTATTTATGTGCTACATGTTTTTTAACTATTTACACATGTCCATAATTTTAAATAATTCGTCAATCTAAACGTAGAAGACAATAAAATAAAGTGTGTTAAAAATCTTAAACGTTATCTCCGAATCAACACGCAATCGCATTAGGTACATTGAAAACGAATCTCATTAAAGAATTAGATTGACTACCTTCCTATTGCATCCCATTCTAATGACATTATCATCCCACCAAAGGTAAAACGAGCGTCCCGAAACGATCTTCTCTTAAGATTTTTTTTGGGAAAAACAGTCGTTTTACTTTTTATAAGTAAAAACTTTCCTGCTTAAAAATTGCCTTCCCTTCCTTAGCTGACATTTTAAACTTGCATGAAATAACTCATTAAGTTTCAATTGTCTTGTTTTAAATTTCTGACCACTATAACTTTAATTGTCATTGTATATATTTTCGTATCATGACAGGTCAACACAACACAACACATATACTGGTCGTCTGTAGCTTCTTATAGCCGTTTTCGCATTTTGCTATAAGTTATAGTATGTTTCAATAAAACACTTAGTTTTCCGCACTTCTACATACAAACTTTAAGTATTCCACGTTCCGTGCATGAAATTTGCTTAAAAATGCATACAAAGAAATCTCTTCACGTAACTTAGGCGCCCATTACTCGGTAGGTATTGCTGTCAGTTTTGCCACAATCAAAACGGTGATTGACAAATAACCTATCGTCTAATGCAGGAATTGACGGTTGCATGACGAGATTTTAATGTCGATATTACTTCATCAATCACCTTTTGGTAATGATTGACGTTTGCATGAGCGTCTAATGGACGCCTTACGAAAGTTATTACATTAGTTTAGGTTACAAAAGTAAATATATTTCGCACACACAGTTATCACCCTTTCTAATAAAAAAATATGATTTATTATAACTTCTAACTTCTTGTGAATAGTGAAACTAATGCTATTAAAATTTTACTTGGCAAATTAAATTGCCTTAGCTTAAAAAAAAATATATAATATATTTTTTCATGTTTTATCGGCTTCAATAAAATATTTATTTTTAATAAAGCCAGAAACGAATTTGACGAATACTTACTAAATTGTCCAGTATCTAAATAGCATGGTCCAGTATCTACATAGCATGAAAACAGTAGAAAACTGCCAAATTAGCCTTTTAAGTGTCGGACCTCCTTATGGTGTAGTACCTTAAGTACGTCACGTACGTCGTACGTCGTACACAAATTAAATAAAACCAGAATAATCAAGTCAAATGGAGGATCTCTGTGAAACTGGTGGCTAAGTTGAATACCTACGAATGCACCTAGATTTTTACAAGTTCATTAGTGCTGGATAAACCAATGTCACAATACGTGTTAAACATATCATAAACAACATGAACACAATGAAGTTGACTCATTCATTTACGACTATATCTACAATAAAACACAGTGACAAATAAATTGTTTATTTTAAGATTATTACATCAGCGACTTACATGATCAGGAAGACACTAAATTCTAACGGCCGATAGCGTATTGGGGATATATACTGCTGACAGGGTATTGCACACCTCCCACAGGATACGAAACACTGTTAACTGGATATGTATTAGGATAGGTACCATATCCACTTGACCCACTCAATGATGTTCTGACATTGCCAGGATAATTTGAATGTAAGCCTTCGGCGTATACATCAATCTGAAATTTATATCCCCGTAAAATAGAGGGGCTTTTTAATTTTATCGTCACTGATCTACTTCCAATACCACCGGCTGATATATAAGCTTCACCTTCTTTATCAGATCTGAGATCAGTTACATACACAGCACTTATGAAATCGTTATTCGGAGCATTGATCAAAATATCATCTCTACGTTTCCACAGAGCGGGGTCTGCTTCTTTGATAGCACTATAGATTTTCTTGGAAAACGGCGTAGCATGTCCTAGACTAACATCATTAGTTTCCACTACAATTGTTAAGTGAAATAACATTAAAAATATCACTAACCTTGAAAACATTATTACGCTTAGTATCTTTGGTATACCTTAATACTGTGAATATTAATATACAACTGAAGTCGCACTTGATAATATAGGTACTTTTATAGAATACAAGTTTGCGCTATATGAGATCACAGTTGCTTATTTATACGACTCAATTTACAGCTTATTACGTAAGGTGTTAATAAAACCACGTGTCATTACTAGGAACCTGTGTCGCTTAAGTGTTTGTAAGGTACATTTTTCTATGGCACAGTAAGTGTTTTTAGTATGTTTACGATCACGTTCACAGAAATGATGTGTTCACATATGAATGTAAATTTATTAGATGTAATCTAATAAGTATCTACGCTTCGATTTTGTACGAGACATTCATATTTTATACGTTTATAAGAATAGACGTACACACGTATCAAGATGGTTTTTAAAACGTTTACTGTAATTTTTATAGTTATAGTTGTAACAAATTGCAATGATTTATTTTTGGGATATCCTGATGCGACGTCGAAAATGATATACAGTAAAGTTCACGAACTGGATCCGGCCCTTTGGATTAGATCGGAGACTTTTACGGTGAATTGTTCGAAGAGTGAAGTGATAAGTGCTATACAGATTATGGACCTAAGGCCCGACAAGTGGGGAGAGGCATATATCAAATCCGGAGGAATTGGTCAAGATTTTGTGACTATAGAACTTGATAGTCCAGGAATATTAAGAGGTTACAATTTTTGGGTTGAGGTGTATGCATTACAGAAAAATCACTTTATGTCAACCCATGGTAAATGATTTAACTTTTATTATTGTAATTCAGTTAATTTATTTTCTATATTAAAGTTGTGAGAATCACATCAGTTTTTTTTTTATTTTTATTTGTTATCCATTAGAAGAGTCAATAATACCTATTTGTTTTGCTTATAATAACAGCTTGTGAGTCAACTAGACTCAAGGTGTTATTCTTCTGTAATATTCCATGTTTCGATCAAGGTTTTTATGATGACAGGAAACTTTTATTGATAATAAATAATACATTTCAAGATTGAAACGTAAATATTAAATACTACATAACATATACATTTATCGCATATCGAACGGGGCTAAGAATACTTCTAACAAAAGCACAAAGGATGATTTATGGTGTTTTCTCGCGGCATGTCTCCCGTTGATATCGAGATTTCTTCGCCAAAATAGAGATGTGTTATTCAGATATCGTGACTCCATATAACTCTGTAGCTTTTGTGTTTAGGCTCGTAACAATAAAATAAATGTATGTGGGAATATAAGAATTTCGTTGTTTTGGTTGCAATGGTTTTTTATATAGTCATATTGGGAGACGAAAGGGTTCCTTTATGTTTTTCAAGTGTGTTAGTGCCTCAAGTGTAGTGTTTTTTTCGGCTTTGTTGAGGTTTTTTGCTTGATTGTCATTAATATGATTTACGGTAATTATATTTGATATATTTGTGGACGACAGGGAGGTTTCTGAAAAGGGAAAATCCGGGCCAAGTAAGACTGTGTGTTCGTTACTATTCTGAGTGTTGCTTTGGGTTTCTTTAAAGTAAACGATATGATTCAGACAGTTTCTTACAATGAAACAATGAAGTACTTCAAACAACACAATCTGTATGCAAGCTCATAGCCCACTTGTTGTTGATAAGATACCATTGCCTATAAACATTAACACTACCGAGTGTCAGTAGTACTTATTCTGCTAAAAGCTCCATCTTAGACTATAAGAGAATAGAGTTTTCTAGCCGCATTTTGGGTTAGATAAGTCCGACAGTCTTAATTGGAGCACACATCTGCTTTTGTTCACATCCGCAACCTGTTTGTAATGTGCATGCAACTTCTTACTATTTTCACTAGCACCTTTTGAACATTGTAAGAAATAAATACTAACATTTAATCCGACATCATTATGCGTATATTAATAAATTTTGCTGTTATGTTTGGGAAGTCCTTGAAGAGATTCACATCATTTATTATTTAGCTATTTAAATGATTTTTTGTTGATACAACTTCCGCAAACATTTAAAAAAACATATTGGAACTTGGCTGTTCGGCTGTATAGAACAAAATTAGATATATCGGATAGTATATAATTATATTGCGCTACTAAAGACCAGAACTGGTCGAGGTAGCACTAGGCACTTAAAACAATATTAATAATAGTATATATATTTTAGTCTGGTGATATTATTTTTACTGATTTTTTGTCACGAATGAGGCAACTTTGTCAAACTAATCTGTAACTATAACAAGGTTTAGTAAAGAGTAGATTGCAGTAATTCTAAAACAAAACACACAACGAGATAGCTTCAGTCGATACATTTGTGATATTAAGTCGGTAAGTTAAGTATATCCTAAGCATCACATTAACTAAGATAGAAGCACAAACAATGCTACATACGCGTAGAGAGATGTTAATACCCCATATCGAATTCACATTATATAACATTGTTCTGTCTATTCCCAATAGACTCTGTGCGAACGCGAACAACTTTCATTCCAAATAGATTTAAACGATGACAAAGAAACTGCAACACTATAGTACCTATTGCTTTTTACATCGTAAGAAAACCCAATTCATTGTCATCGACGCCTTAAATATAAAATATTTAAACTACCAACTCTTCTTTCGTACTTCTGTTGAACTTCAAATCAATTATAACAAAATGTTATTACGTATAATTACGAACTTAGATTAAAAAGATAGTAAAGTATTAAGATTTTATAGTTCTTTAAACTAATAACGTGAATACACCATAAAATTTTAATAAATATTTAGTTTTACCTAATTACCATGCCAGGGACTCCAGTTCCTAATCTTCCAAGTATCATCATATATTTCAACTAAAGTGCTTCTCGATTAATAAGATAAAGAATCAACAATGGACAGGTGTAAAAATAGTCAATGGTACACTGTTACAACTCTATAGAATTCCTTAAGAAAAACGAACTCTTTGAGTAATATTTTTATTTTTACTGTATTCAAGGATTGCCAAGCGCTATGTTATTGCAGCCGGGTCTTGCCCGACGGGGGGCGGATCACAATGTTGAAATATAAAAATATTTTCACTATTCCGACTGTCTTTGATGTTAATTCGTTTTTCGAATCTATCTTATTTTTATTTATTGTTGGGTTACAGCCAGGTATATGTATGTTTGAACATCACAAAGGCCATGTTTTAATCTTAGTTAAATTTTATCAATCTTTTTTTTTCAGTAGACAGGTTTAGTGTCGTAATTGTCTTTAATTGTTTTGATCTATAGAAGCCACAGCTTGAAGGTATTGATTTCGATGCCTCTCACAGTTGTAAAGCAAAAGATAAAATCAACGATGGCACACATGACGTCCTCCAGAATAGTTCTTGCTGACGACAAAGACAAAAAAGAATTATCACGACCTTGTTTCGATCAGAGCCTTTGACTTTTAACGGGGATTTATCAGGGTCAAGGTTTCATACATATTTATATATTTAAATACAATATAACTAACGTATGGGAACTTATACGTCATACCAAATATTTTAACAAATTAGCATAATCCATTAAAATCATCATCAAAATAAGACTTTTGAATATCCATATCCAAACATTTGAATGTCCACATTCAAATATTTGGGTTCGGCCTCTCAATGTTTGACATCAGTTTTATCACAATCGTCACTGAACCGGTACTGATAACATTTTTTTTTTTCAAATGAATAGTAATATGAAGTTACTAAAAATAAGGATATTTACGAAATTAATCTAATTTTGATTGTTTCACATCATGTATGCAGTTGGATAATAATGTAGATGTTGACCATGGACTAAAGGCAATTTCACGTCTGCTATTCATGAGTTGTTACTGTAAACAAAATGATTGTAGACGTAAAAAAAAATAATCCAAAGAAATGAGCTCTGGTAATAAAAAATTTGCAGTCTGGCAACATCGTTTAGTTACTTTAATTGGCTAAATAAATGTTTTCCGTTCGTCCAACCTAAATACAAATATTTGCTCTGAGTGTCGCAATCAGCCTAATAAGGTTCGCCAACATTGAGTGTGCAGACATAAATCATCCAAACACACACTGAATGAACTTCGCGAGAGTGAAAAATAACTATAACACAAAGCCATTAGATTTATGATGTTTGTTGTTGACGAATGGCGCCTATGGCGTTCGGTGAGTCGGCTGAATTACGTAAAGCTGGTTGGGTTTATTGGACAAATGGATTGTCATGAAGAGCTGTAGGTTTTTGAGAATATATTTTTGTTTCTCTTTTTACATTCTTGTGATGCCAAAAAAGCACACAATCCGTTTCATGGTTCCGAGTGCCTTTACCACGCTTTACTGTCATTTCTCCCTCTCCAGGGCTAAAAGCTGTAATCAAAATCACTAATATAACACGTGTTGTATTTTCATATTTCTTCAATATATCAGCTATATATTTTAATCAGGATCAGGAGCAGGATCCTTTTCTAATCTACTCTTTGAGCCTTTATGGTATGTAAAATTGAAAATTAACGTTAAAATGACTCCTGATGAGAACCAGTTAGGAATGGTTATGGGTTGGCAATCTGGTCTAGTCCCACATAGAGTTCTGGTGACCCTTCTCTCCAGCCGAAAAGGAAATCACTACAGGAGCAGAGCGGAAGGAAATGATGGACCATTCAGGAGGCTTCAAAAAGTTTCGGCATTTCTTCCAGGTCAATGAAGACAATCGTTTTTATTTGAAAATCCGTTTAGTACTTTTTCAGTTTATCGCGAACAGACCGACAGACAGACGCGGCGGTGGACTTTGTTTTATAATATGTAGTGATGCCAATCTAATATTAATTTATTTTTGGGATCAATATATTCTACTAATTATTCACCAGTTATCCTCTAGGACAAAACATTATGTTTTCGTTGCGTGCGTTGTAACGCTGAGTTTTTAATGATAATATTTTATTAATTTATTTATTACTTTAGTTTAGTATAGTGTATTAGTGTTCGTATGATTTCGATGACAAAACTTTTTTTTTGGTAGTTTAATTATTAATGTCAAAGAGCATTAAAGAATCTCTGACCGTTGCGAGCGGTGGAAGTAGAGTGATAAATAGGAAAGATATCTTTGCGTTAAGGGTCAAACAAAAAAAAAACAAATAGGTGAAAAACAAAATATATTCTGCATATTCAAACTTAAGGTAGTTTATATTTAAATAGCGGCTTTATTATATTTACTTTAAAAAAAATTAATGTTCACGTGTATTTGTTTATATATACTTACTCAATAACTACGAACAAGAACGTATTGATAAGGTAGAAAATACACAACAGTCTATTTAAAAGGACATTTACAGGTTCGTGTAAATGAATACTTCAAAGTGATTGATCTTCTACCACAAAATACATTATATGCTTCTACAGAGTTCTTTTAATTCTAAAAAATTATAAAAAGTATTTCGTAGTAATATTTAAAGCAGAAAATACACTTACTCATGACAACAACAGACGGTTCAAAATAAAAAGGGTTGCAAGTCATCATAAAAATATTTTTATGGTATAAGGGTAAACTAGCAGACGGGTTACCTAACGGTAAGTGACTAGCGTCGCCTATGGATACCTGCAACTCAAAAGTCACAAGTGCGTTGCTGGCTTTTGAAGAGGGAGTACGTATTTCGCGGTATTTCCGCGAAATACGTACCGCAAAAGACAATTTGTTCCACAGTGGTGGATTGAAAATTATCCAGGTGATGGGGATGATAGTTTTGTCGCATTGAACGATGTTTAATCTAATCTAATACCTTTGAACGAGCAGCTATTGTATATATTTATGTATACAACATAATCTGAATCTCGGAAACGGCTCCAACGATTTTCATGAAATTTAGTACGAGTATGCAGGGGGTTTTGGGGGCGATAAATCGATCTAGCTAGGTTTAATTTTTAGAAAACGTAAATAAAAGAAAGCCGAGCAAAGCTCGGTCATCCAGATAGTTATTTATGAAATGATAACAACTTATCAGTCAGGACATTGATTTAGGCCCTGATCTACTGATCTAATCTTAGATTATGAGAATTTAATATTTTTAAGAATTAACATGAAATTTTATTTCTATGTTACATATTTTGCGTAGAAACCATCGCCTCCGTGGCGTAATCGGCTAGTACGTTCGGCTGTTAACCTAAAGGTTGGTGATTTGAGCCCACCCGGGGGCGGAAATATGTTTTGGTACCCACACATTTTGGTGTGTACAAAAAGAGGTAGATTTTGAGACTTCAATAAAGATAACTGAAGGTGATCGGAAGTTTTTACATCGTGTGGATATTGGACAAACGAGCAGACGATGGTGAGTGTAAGACCACCTGATGGTAAGTGACTACCACCGCCTATAGGCACTTGCAACTTAAGAGTCACAAGTGCGTTCCCGGCCTTTAAGGCGGGAGTTTGGGAAGGGAGGAGGGGGAAAGGAAAGGGTTAGGGCCTCCGGTTACCTTACTCACTCAGCGAAATACAACGAAATACTTGCTTCACTGCCGGTTTTCTGTGAGACCGTGATATACGTGCCGAGGCATGGCTCTCCCAAGATTAATATTATAAATAATATGAAATACCATCCTATTATATTTCTGATATTTCTTTGTCAGATTGTTTTAATTTCATAAAATATTTTGACATAGTGCCTTCTTAAACGATCATCATAAAAATTTGTATACAGTTATGTATACAGTGTATCTGTATACAAAGAAAAAAAGTGCCTACTGTTTCTTTTAAATTAAAAACTATTGCTATCCTTCAAATCATACGAGCTTCACCATAATTGGTCTACTTAATTGTGTAGACACAAAAACTACATAAATTCAGGATGCCTACCTCTCTCTGACCGTTATCAAGGGAAGCCATAGTTAAGAAGATTATCATCGCCTCCGTGGCGCAATTGGCTAGCGCGTTCGGCTGTTAACCGAAAGGTTGGTGGTTCGAGCCCACCCGGGGGCGGGTTTTTTTTTTACATTTATGTTGGGATTTCAGTATTAGATTGTTACAAAAGGATTAAAGTGAGCATGAAAATGTACAGAAATCCACTGAAGTAATTTTTTTTGGTATTTTATAGACAAAGAGCTTCTAGCACTAATTTTCACATTCTAAAAGTTTAAAAGTTAATGTAATAAATACATTTATGTTGTTTTATATATCCTCATCGAAATAAATGTATGAAAAAGGGAGGTAGTTGCTCACATTGATTGACTCAGTCCGTGTACTTCGCCAAATAATTTTAAATTTAAAACACTCCCGACTCGAAAATCCCTTTAACGATTAGAAAAGAGCTGATGACCTTCAAACGGCTGAACAGATTTTTTTTGAATTATATCGAAGAACACTTTGGATGAAGACACCTTTCAAACACAAAAAAACGCACTTAATCGGTCCAGTCGTTTGGGAGCTATGATGCCACAGACAGACACACAGACACACATATACACAGATACATAGACACGTTAAATTAATAACACCCTTCTTTTTGCGTCTGGGGTTAAAAAATATACGTGGGACATTCAGTAAAATCTGCTAAATTTAAAAAGGAATGTCCTAGAGACCCAAGTATTTTTTGTTAAATCTTTTAAAATAAATCTCCACCACTATTATTGCATCTAACCCAATTTTTCAAAACACTTTTCCAATGTCACTCAGACAGTTCCTCTACAGCCTGCTCGAAAGCAGCTAACATCTTCTGGCAATAAAATTGTTTCCCTTTATTAACCAAATTCAAAAAGGAGGAGGTTCTCAATATCTACACCGATTACGCTGAGATTTATATACGTGATTCTACTTTTGTTTGATGCGGAATAATTGCCATTTGGTTCCATAAAAATTTAACATAGTATGGCCTAGTAGTTTTTTTATGAACATTTTTGTTTACGTAATTTTAGTTTGTGTGCGGCTTTTTTAGGAGTTTTCATTTAGGTTAATTTGAGTTGGTCTTTTATTTAAGGGAATAAAACGAACTCACATAATGCCAAATCAGAGCTGACTTGACGGGTGTGCGGCCAGAACGTCCCTCATATTGAGCGCTAAGGGCCCGGGCATTATTGTAGTGCGGCACCAGCCCGCGGAGTCCTGCGGTCGCTTTCTGTTGACAGCAGTTAACACTTCTGGCAAGCATTTGACAGTATACGGATCGGTATTAATGCTACTTTGATCCCGTGAACGTATTGCGGTATAAGAGGTGGAGGCGGATAGGTCGTTGTCATTTTTAGATGTCAAGGTAACCGCGAGATCAGATGGGTCCTTGTCGCACTGTGTGTACCGCAAGCCTACTCATACGGATAGTCATCGTCATCCTCGACACCTGCAATCTGTTATGACTTCACTCAAGAACAGAGCATACGATTTTTGTGACCCTGAACATTTGGAGCTAGAGCTGGATCATGTTCAGGAGGTACTTAAAAGTAACGGATATCAGGTGGGAACACGGAAGCAACCGACAATGAGACGCAAGCATCCGGAGGAGAACAGACAACCAGCCTACATGCCATATGTCAAAGGAGTGACGGATAAGATCAGCTCCATATTAAAGAAATACTCCATTCCGACAGTATAAAGGTTCAAAACATCGTGGGTACACCGAAGAATGTCTTGCCGTTACAAACTCCAGGTGTCTACAAAATAAACTACAGCTGTGGTAGTTCCTACATAGGCCAAACAAAGCGGACTATTGCTGAAAGGGTCAAAGAACACATAGCTGCTGTGAAGAAATCAGCGATTGCAGAACATGCACTCGAAACGGGCACTAATGACTGGATTGAATTTCACCGTACGCAAGTCCTCTCCACGGAACGTCACTTTTACTCAAGAGTTGTACGTGAAGCGATTGAAATTAAAAAACACAAAACTTTCAACCGGGAAGATGGTTTCAAATTATCTACAGCGTGGAATCCAGTGATAAAAAACATGAAACTTCGCTTTTATGCGCAGTCGGGTAACCATCAGAATAGGGCCACATCGGTTTGCTTACAGAATAGGGACACTGTTAGTATGTGACGGTACATGGAGAAACGAAAATATCAAAAAAGTGGAGGTGGATGAAGAAGCTTCTACGGGTGGTGCACCGCTGAGCCAGTCAGCCTGTGACCACAGCCAGTGCAACCTGGTCGAAACGTCAGGCAATTCAGAGGTATGTAATACCTTTTCGTGATCGCGTTAATTCCCGTAAATACGTAGATAACAATCTGTACGTGTAATCTGTATCTGTAATGTGTACTGAATCTCTTTTTACGCGATTCGCTAATTATCCTCGATAAAATGTTTAATTTCTGACACGTTTTTATCCGTAACAGTCGTCAATGTTCCACCATTTCCTTCTTCATTGGACGAAGTTTGCCGACCTTCCTTAAATTCGCTGAATATACGGTACACAGTTGCCTTTGAAGGGCCTTCTATCATAGCGTGAAAATGTTCTCGGGTTAGATCCGATTTCAGTGAAACGTGATAATTACGTTTAGGTTGTAATAAAATCTGAAGGGAAATTTGAAGTTACAATCAAAGAGTTAACAAACACTACGTGTTACAATTTATTATTTTTTAATGATCTTATTTTTTTAATAAAGTATAATTGCCAGTGTTCCAACATAAAAACTCTTTTTCTCAAAACTTTCCGGGTGGCCTGATTTATTTATTGTTCTTTCAGCCCTTTACCATGAATGTTATAAAAAGTTTTGATTTATTATTTAAAAAAAACTATTTACGTATTTAAAAGTAAGAGCTACTTCCACAACCTTTTAGTAACTCTGAAACTAATTGTCGGAAATACACTCAGTATACCTTCAAAGTCGTGTAACTTGGTGTACCTTCTCAAAAACTTAATTTTACTTGTAAATTGTGAAATAAACCTGATGCCTAGATAGGAAAAGTAAAACTTCATTTACATCAACGAACTGGGCTTGCTATTCAGTGCTAGCTCATGTCGCGATGTGCATACGCTCAGTCAGGCTTTAACGTTGTGACAGAGTGGCTCCGTAATAATGTTCTCACTTTAAATTCGGATAAAATCAAATACATGTCATTTTCTTGAAAACGTAACACCAACACCGTTGTCGTACTCGATTGTAGCCTACTCATGTTCCAAACAAAATATTAATGCATGCATCTGCTGCAGCAGTCACATACACCATACAGATAATATAAAATACCCAGGTGTAATCATAGATAATAGCAATAGATTGCGTAAATTAATATATGTCTTTAAGACCTTGCCACATGTAGCAGATGAACACCTGAGAAATTCAATTTACTATGCTCTTGTACAATCTCTACTGATATACTGCATCACGTCTTGGGGTGGCACTTCAAAACACACAATTTTTTAACTCGAAAGGACCATACTAAAAGTGTCTTATTGCCGTCCATTCCGATATGCAACAGCGCTCTTATACAAAGAGGCCAAGCTTAGTTAAGCTTTAACACGGTATCTCGGAATAAAAGGCGATTTAACCCAGTCAATCGGCAACAAAACCAGCTCACCATGTTCTCTAAACGCTTCTTTTGCCACCTATTAAAATAAAATAAATAAGATGATTTCAGTATACTATTTCACCAAAGTCAAATGCAAAATAAAGGTAAGCTGTTGGCTACAGGACTTATGCAATCGGGATACGGAAGACATACTATCTGCACAGGTATAACTCATACAATACAGTATTATATAAAATATGTAAACATAAACACACACACACACGTGCTTTATTATTATTATTAACCACTAGATTTCCTGACTCCGTCTGCGCAGATCTTAGTTTTCGTATGCCTATGTTCACTCCCATAGCAAAACTTTTTCCGGAAAATTTTCTGGAAGTTTCTCCAAATGTCTTTCTTTGAAAATTATGCGATGCATTAAAAATTAATATCTTTTTTTTTATTTTTCAAATAACCGTTTTTTAATATCTATTATATTTAATAAGATATTAAAAAGCGATTTTATGAAAAAAAAAAAAAATTATGTACTTTTATACGTCTCGCGTAAAAAAAGGTATACCTCAAAATGTCGTAACAAAATCGGTTAAAATTTACATTTCTAAAAAACTCTAACGGGCTCATAAACTTAAATGGTTTTATGAATTTTCTAAGCTACTCCGACTCGTTTTAGTAGTTTAGAAAAAGAATGGTGCATTTTACAATAATTAAGGTTAAAAAATAAAATGATCGTTAATAATTTTAAAAGTTTAAAACCCATCTAGCTGAAATTTATAGCACTTTTTAGTATCATCACAAGCTACAATTTCAGAAAGCTTCTACGTACGTTCCTTTCAAAGTTATGAAATGTTGGAAAAAAAAGCTTTTTTTAAACTTCGACCTTTATTGCTGTCAAACAAAAGCATTTAGTGACTTTGAACAGGTCTCAGACGAAAAACGTACTGAAATCGAGATAACACACGAAATGTAAAAAGAAGTCTGTTTCCTATTAAATTGTTAAAAAAAAAAATGACGCCCCACTTGTCCAGACTGCGGGTATCGAAATGCCTAATCAGTTGACCCATCAATATCATTTGAACCTACCTACAGGTGATAAATTTACAAGAAGAGTTCTAGTGCAAAGCAAAACTAAATTCTCCCCTTGCAGTATACGGCCAGCTCCGTGATAATCCTTTGCGATTTTAATTTGCGGAAATATTCCCCAGTTACCTCCAGTTTTAACAATATAGTAGCAATCCATAATTTTAATGAAATGTTATCTTTGATTTAAATTTAGCTAGTTTTAAGACAAGACTTTTTGTGATCTGTATGAGAATGAGAAATTGTCTGTAATTGTTTGTGTTGTCTGTTATATGTAGTATATTGCTTAAAAAAAAATACTTAATTTCTTTTAAGTGAGCTAGAAACTCGTATAGCGTTTTTCTCTAAGAATATATTCTTATTTATAATAACTTCTGAGATAAAATATTGTTATTATAGACCTTGGAGCGCTCAACTCATACCAATTTTACTTTAAGCTCCAATGCATTAGATAACGATGCTGCCGCGTGTTACGGAAGCAAATAATGATGGGTAAATCATGATAAAAACAACATTCTTCCCTTGGTTGGTTTTATTTAGAAATAGGTAAATATGCTCGTTACGTCAACAATTTAAAAGATGATCTGTTATTTTTTTTTTCATGAGGTAGCGGAGAATTTCTAATCTGTAGGAGGTATTGAAAACACTTTTAGAATTTTTATTTTTTTAAATCTTCATGCACATATATTATGTCCAAAGGCGGACTTAATGCCAAGGGCATTCTGTACCAGTCATCTTTGGAGGTGATGTAGAAATGTTATACAGGCAGGTAGTACGGTAAGAGTATAATCTGTTAAATCAAGACGAGCTGGATACATAATTATATGGGAGTACACACTATTACTTACAAAATTTATAGTTGGATGTCAGTAATATTACATTAACTAACAATCCGCCTCGGCTTCGAAGAGACATCTTCAACAATCATCAACATATTTCAATCAATTTACACAAAATCTTAACAAATTATACACCTTAACCTTTCTCATGAATCACTCTGTCTATTAGTGAAAACCGCATGAAAATCCGTTTAGTAGTTTTCAGTTTATCGCGAACAGACAGACAGACGAAAACGAAACTTTGTTTTATAATATGTAGTGAAATATACTCAGATCAACACATACACATTCATATACATAGAATATAAATATATGCATTATATTTACACACTATGGATACTGGAGCACTGAGTCGTGTACTAGCGTCCAGCTTATTCAGCTATCTGATTGTAAAAGAGATCACGGACTTTCTTCTAAAATATAAAACGGTTGCTGGACATCATGATTTCGAGAGAGAGCGCATTCCAGAGAAGAAATAATTGAACGTAAAACGATGTTTTACAAAGTCGGAATTGTGGGAGGGACAAGAGAAGCATATTATTTTCAGAACGAAGGTTTCTGTCACGATTAGGAGACATGAAGCGGAAGTAGGGAGCTAGGTAAGAAGGTGAATTTTTAATACAAGTTTTTATAGCAAGTAACGTTGTAATTTATGTATGTCAATGGTAAGCTTAATTATTAAAGGTATGCGGTTTACACGTTGGGCCAGCGGGTACCTAACAACGACCCGGCAGGTCGCTGTACCGCAGGATTCCTATCGTTTCCGAAACGAAATACACATGAGTAAAATCGTATATCTCGAATAAATCCTACGGAAGTTTTTATTCTAACATTGTAGGCTGCTGATATATGAGTAAAACAATAATAATATTTCTCCACGACATAAGAAATTTCAGCCAACATTTCATTATTTTCTTAGTTGACGGCCCCATTTGTGTTAATGGAATAGGCTCGTAAATGCGTATTTCCTTCTTATACATCCTGATTGACTTATGTTTATTTATTAGCCATAACCTTACAACATCTCTATGCAGAATATTATTTGTTTTTGCTTGCGTCTTTCGTCAATACGCATTAATTTTATGAATTAATAATAATTATTATGTGTTATTTATCCCTAAGTCTTAAGGTTAGGAAAAAAGGCTATTAACGTTCAGAATAACTAAAATTTACTCTTTTTCGGTGTTTTGCAAAATGAGCTAAAATAAACTTAATACGACTCAAGTATTTTATTAGGTAGATTTCGAAGAAAAGTCTACCTATTGGTTTTGTACTAGTTGTCGAGTTTTAAAAAAAATTCTTCACAGGAGGTCTAGTTATGATCCCTAGACCCCAAAATAACCGCAAGTTAAAAAGTTTATATTTATATATATATATATGTATGTACCTCAATTTTTGCACGTGCATAATTGCGACCTCTATGGTCGCAATTATGCACCGATTGCTTTCAAACTTAGACGACAAATAAACAGGGCAAAAATGAAGGTTAAGTTCGTGAATGGGGGATATTCCCCCAAAGGGGGACTGGAGACAGATTTCAAAAAAAATAAAAAACACGAAATCTACCTCTGCGAGCCTGCTGCGGGCCCGGCTTTTTTTTCCGCACAAGCTTTCTGTAACGTAAGTCGTATAAGAAATTTAATAAGTGTCAATTAATTGCCTACTTGTAAAAAGTCCCCATAACATTGGTGTTGCTGTGTTGAACAGTGGGAGTTTCTTCTACTTTACAAAACATGCAATAAAAATCTTTTAAATAAAGAAGAATGTTTAGTCAGTGATACTTTTTTTATTATACAAGATCGTGATTGATATCTAATATTTTAACATATTTTAAAGGAATTAATTAATGACATTACTAAACTAAGCGACGCACCATTACCATTTTTAAGCGGTTGTCTAGAAGTTTGTCGCCCAATTTCTCAAAAGTGACAAATTTATAACGAATTTATTTACTTGAAGAGAATTCTCTGTACCTCTTTTTAAGTAAATTTTACGATGGCAGGAACGTGATATTTGAAGTACTTAAAGTTTTTATATATAGAAGAAGTGCAAGAAATTTAAAAATTACGTGATAACGGATACTTACATCAAGCTACTCGCGTCCAGTATATATGTTAACCTGTTATGCTACAACAGTCTATACAATGACAGTTCAAGTTATACTGGCCAATAAAATAAGCCAAAACTGAATTACGGTCAAAATTCGATCACCAGGCGATCTCGCTAAAATTATTACTTAAATCATATGAATCCTGTAAACAACCACTACAAGTTTGTTACTCCCATTTAATGCAAGTAGTACCTACTATATTCCATGCAAGCAAGCGTCGATATATCACCAAGAGATTATGCATACGCGGGCTATCGTTATTCAGTTAAGATCTATGTCGCAGATGTGTTGGTACCACTCTTTGATATAAGATTTATATAGAGCTGCTAAAACACAATTCATCACATACAGATTTTCAACGTAACAAAAAACTTCAACCTAATATATCTATAAAATCTAATGAGCTGATAGAAAACCGTATATTGTATTACTTAATCGACTTTAGAGGAAGACTGATATAGACAGATATTTAGACACAGCAATCTGAAGGGTAAAAATGAGCGTTACTTCAATCACTGCATATTATAAAATTAGGTCCGCTGCGTCTGTCTGTCTCTCTGTCTGAACGCAATAAACTCCAAAAGTAGCTAACGGATTTTCATACGCCCATGAATAAATTGTTACATGAGGATGGTTTACGTGTATAATTCATTAAAGTTTTGAATAAATTTGCGACGATAGATGATATCGGAAAAAATCATGACGTCGGGATTAGGAACTTTACTGGCATGCGCCGCGTAAACCAATAGTTATATGAAAACAAAGTATTACAGAATTATTTATCTTAAAAAGATATATTAAAATATAGCAACGCTATATATCTATCTTCTAAAATTTACACACAATTAAGAAAAATATTGCTACAAAAAAACTTTTAAACATGTCTTTAAATGAAGCGATTTCTTGTCTTTATTAAAGTAAATTAGACCATTTTTCTGTATTTTATCTAAATTGGCCTATCCCAAACAATTAGGATCGGTAGTTAAATATTCACAAGTATGTTTTAACATTTTAATCTAACAGACACAGTCAAAGCATTAGGCTGATACGACACTCCGACAGGAAAAAAAATCTCCTACCGAAATCGGGGTAAGTTGCTAGTTAACTATTAAATAGTTTGTCTAATACATACTAGTTTGTAAAACTCGAGATTTGTCTTGTAAAAATATCAGAAAACTGAATCCGTGTTTTTTTAACAAAGAAACCAATAAAAACCTTACGATAGAAACTTTTAAATCAAAACATCTATTCTTAGGCGTAAACACGTTACGAAACATTAGAAAATATAGGTACCCACTAAAATTACGATTAAATTGAATATTTCATTAAAATATAAAGTAAGTGTTATAACAGCTCTGTATAATATTTCAACAGAACAGCCTCGAGATGCATTGGTCTGTGCTTAAACTTTGTTTTTCTTTTTCACAGGGCGCAAAGAAAATATTTCTTAAGACGACAATTTATAAAGGCCTTTGCCAACCGTGCCGTTAGGATTACTTGTGGCGGAAACAATACCGGTTTATTTATTGACTAATGATTTAAAAGCGTTCGTGAAAGTATGAAAATTATATTTTGGGTTGTTTTTAACTTGTATTTAAAGGAAACAAAAAATATTTACGTTACAATTGGTGTGCTGATAAAATAAAGGTATTTGTGTGTACGCTTTATTGCTTTAAAAGTGTTTGAAAGTAAATTAATGACTTAAAATTACATAGGAAAACATGATTTACAAGATGGAAAATAGAAAAACTCTCGTATGGCGTTTCCTTCAAGCCATAGTTTTCACTGGTGCTATGGTGCTATTTAAGGCAAATAAAAATAAAATCGTTAAGTATGATGAAATATGATTCTAGTATAATTTTTGCCTCGTCGATATTTGTTTGTGGTTTTTGATCTTTACGTAATTTTTTCTAATATTTAATTATAACTGCCTCTTTTTTAATAATCAGGCAGTCTTCCTTCCGTAGTTGTAGACCTTATAATTCTACCTGTAAATATATCTAGAAATGTAAGAAGTGTCAACATTAGGTCTTAAGATTATTGTATAGAGGATTCTTCTGAGGATGAACTTACTGACGATGAGTAATTACCTTTAGTCATTTTCCTTCCACATCCGCTCATAGATTAGACTTATGATAGTACATTACCGGTCATGGACGATGAAGCTAACGACTAAAACATATGAGCACATCAAACATTATCCATTACTGTACAAGTTCGTTAACTCAGGACTACGCCGACTTCGCCAAACATAATCTGTATAAAAACTAGTTCTTAAAACACAATATACACTTCAAGTATCAGCAAAAAGCCGTCACAATTTGACATTACGTCTAGACCACGAAGATTAAAGTGCAAAATACGTTTATGAGGCTCCGGCATACTACGAATTCGTCTCAAAATCCCAGCGGAGCTTGGCCAGCGCAATATCATGGTAAGTGCAATATGCAGTGAAGAAAAATTCATATTATTTTTAGATTCAGAATTTTGTGTTTTGTAGTGTTATCTTTAAGGTTTATTAATGGTGGGTGGAAGTTTACTCCTTTGTTTTATTGTCTGCAAAATATAAAGACATTTAATTACATTTTCCCAACTTTTTGAAAAACTCGTACTTTGTAATATTCTTAATCTGTTATGGACGTATCTAAAACTACACTCTTTATCTTCTTCCGTAAACTTCCGTAAACATCAGTATTCAGTAATTTTCTTTTAATATATTTTTTATTTATATTTATTGCAATAGTTAACTAAAAACATAGCGGTTACATACAGCACTTTAGTCATAGCACTAATGTTCGAAAAAGTGAAAAATTTACAAAAACCATCCAAAACTTTCATGTACTTCAATTCACGACTTTTATATTTAAACATTTAAGATTAATTTTAACACATTTTTCATGTTTTATTCTTAAGACTTCTACTTCATTGATTTCAGTTACATCCCCTAGCTGTCTACACCAGAATCGCTGATCAATGGATTGCAATACAGAAGGTTCCACGGAAATAGCTGATTCGGCGCCTCGTGGCACTGCCCCACTTCTGGGCCCGCGTCATCGATCATCTCACACATGTATTTCGAAATAGTGCAATGTGCAGTGATGACTTCACCTTCACCGTAATTATAAAAAAGTCCTCCAGCTGGCACTTCTATAATTGGCGTGAAAACAAACTCACATTTACTAATAATATTTGTTACCATCAATATTTCATACATTCATGTTTCAAAAGAAATAGATGCATACAACCCTGTATGAGGGGTGAAGGAAACTGTGAGCCTTTACTTCCTTACTATGTTAGTTTTCTAATTTACTTGAAAGCCATTACAGATAGTGTTGGTAGAATATACATTGTTAAAAAAATAAACTTCAAATAATCTTTTTTATTTTAACGAAAATGGAAACTCAAGAGAGTAAATCGTTTTGCGTATAACATCTGCATTGGCAAAAGTTATCTGTAAAGATAGCGTTAAAAATACGTATAGGGGAGCTTTAAGTAATAATAATAATAATAATAACAATAGTAATAATAATAATCGTTACAGGAACGTTTCTTTGGCCGCCTGAAAAAAGTGGTAATAAGGTGCGGGCCTATAATGATTGGGTCATACCAGTCCTAACCTACTCCTTTGGCATACTTAGATGGACTCAGACTGAACTAGATGCCCTGGATAGAAGAGTTCGTACACTGCTTACCGCGTACCGAATGCACCATCCACGTTCATCGGTCATGAGATTGTATATCCCGCGGAAATGTGGGGGTCGTGGTTTTTTAAATGCCAAGACCCTCCATAACCGCGAGGTATGCAACCTTAGAGACTACTTCCTCTCAGTTGACCTGGATGTGTATCGGGATGTGGTGGCAGTTGACAACGGACTCACCCCGCTTGCTCTAGGAAAAGAGAACTGGCGCAAACCAGCAGTACTTACTGTTATAGACCGCAGGGAGATATGGAAGAGCAAGGCGTTGCATGGACGTTTTTATCGGGCCTTAAATGGGCCGATATAGATTTATTAGCATCAGTATCCTGGCTACGGTTCGGTGACCTCTTCGGAGAAACTGAAGGTTTTGTCTGTGCAATTACAGATGAAGTTGTTATGACGAATAACTATAGGAGATATATCCTGAAGGACGGCACAATTGACATTTGTCGGGCGTGTCATCGTCCCGGAGAAACCCTCAGGCATATAATTTCTGGTTGTTCTCGTCTTGCCAACGGCGAGTACTTGCATAGACATTACCAAATGGCCAGGATAGTCCATCAGCAACTTGCTGTTAAATATAATTTTGTGGCTGTCGAGTTACCGTACTACAGGTATGTGCCCGACCCAGTTCTCGAAAATGGTCGTGTAACATTGTACTGGGATCGATCTATCATCACTGACAGGACTATTGTTGCCAATAGGCCTGATAAAGTGGTGATAGACCGATTAGAGCGCCGAGCAATGATTATTGACATCACCATTCCCCATGACGACAATCTCTTAAAAGCCGAAAAAGATAAAGAAATAAAATATTTGGACCTAGCCCACGAGATTGTCGACATGTGGGATGTGGATTCAGCAATCATTGTGCCGATAGTCATTTCGGCCCATGGGTTAATTGCTAAGAGCCTCGACCAACACCTTCAGAGGCTCACGTTAGGCAGCTGGATTAAGAGCCTGATGCAGAAGGCAGTCAGTCCTCCTTGATACGGCACGCATAGTGAGGAGGTTTCTATCTCTGGAACCCTAACCACCGGTAGCTTGGTCCCTGTACCCGATACCGGTGGGACACTATTTTTTATATTTTTAAATATATTTGTTTTTATTTTTTTATAGTGAATGTATTTAAAAATGTAATTTATATGTATATTAAGTAAATAAAGAGGATAATAACAACTCTACACATCTCACACACGGCCGTTTGATCCCAAACTAGGCAGAGCCTGTACTATGGTAACCAGACAGCTGATAAACATACTTATATATTTCTAAATACATACATATCATATATAAATTACACCCAGACACAGAACAAATTATTGTGCTCATTACACAATTATTTGTCCTGGGTGGGAATCGAACCCACGTCCTCTAGCTTAGCAGTCAGGGTCACTAACCACTAGACCAACAGGCCAGTAATAAAGGAGTTCAAAACGCTGGCTACTCACAATATTTGATTTTTTTATTTATTTTATTAAATGAGTCTTATTTACCACATGACTGCAATGATACTAAAAAGTTTTAAAAACAGTACAGTACTATACTAAAAACTTAAACAGATTTGAAAGATTTAGAAGAAGAAAAAGGCTACTATCTCCGATACATAAAACTATATATATTATAACATATAGTTATAACAGAACTTCCCTAAACCAAAACGTAAACACAAATAAGGAAATAATCCAAATAGAACTTACGAACTGACATTTTGAGCAACTGGAGCAGCTGACAAACACATGTGGGCACTCGACATATTGGATGCCCATACGTCTGTCAAATGTGCATTACCATAATTCAATAGATAGCGGTGAATTCTGGTTTTGGCGACGCTTTTTGGTAATATTTTCGATGTAAGTGTAAATCGAAATAAGTACCTATACGTACCCAAACATTTACTGAAATCGATCTTTAAGAGTACATTATATGAAAAAAAATTATCAGCATCACGCCCTGCTTCCAAAAAAGGTTTGCAAAGGTGTATGCCAGGCTTTTACAATGGTCAAAATTCCAGATTCGCGTCTACAACTGAGTATGGCATTACTAAGGAAGTCAACTAAGGAAACGACACTATTACTATTGTCTACAAAATCGTGTCACGGACTATAATTGGCACTAAAAATAAAAAGAAATTTGAGAAAATGAAAAAATGATGAGACCAGCTCCGTATTAGCATATTATTTAATTAACTCTGAACCTACGTATATAATAATAAATGGCTCATTTCAGCTTAATAAATTTTGAAAAAATGAATGGGTGGTTTTTTTTTTAAGACAACTCCCGCATTAGGAATCACTCCTGTGTAGCGGGAAATTTTACAAACATACAAACAACAAACACAAAGAACACCCAGACTCAGCTGGGAATCGAACTCACGACCTATGGCATAGCAGTTAGGGTCACTAACCACTAGGCCAACACGCAGTCATGTATCCGTAATACTACATAATTATTATGAGAACATTTTCTTCTACTTTTCTTATATACTGAAAATATTAAGTATGGTTTTTCCTTTATCACTGAGGCATTATGTTATTTTCTAAAACTATTGAATAGGTTCTGAAATAGATGAATAGATCCACGTATATAATTATACATATATGTAAATAGTACCTCTAACAATAAAAATGCTTTCAGTCTAGCTATACACAGCTTATTTTTTAAGACTTAAATATTTAAAATTCTGAATCATGTAGAAAACAAACGACAAACGATTTAGTTTCAATTATATTTGGTAACCATTCAAAATTAATTGGTAATCTAATGTACCTTGAGCTCCATAATACATAACACGCAAGCAGAAACAAAATAAATCTAGCTATACTAGTTTTAATATAAATCTTTCCAAAATTAAGGCGACGTGAAGCTAATTCATCTCACTTTGACCTTTAGATTCAATTTCATAGCAGAAAATTAAACTAGGCTTAGAGACTACTTGCTTAAGTTATTTGAGTATTAAGTCGGTTTGAATTTGAAAGACGTTTGATGAATTTTAGAACATTTTTATACAGAGATTTTTTGTTTTCGGTGTAAATCACATTAACACTTAATCGCATTGTTAGATTAGACCATGATAGTCCTTTTTTTCTAAGGGAAAAGGAGATGTGTGTAAGATGCGAATGGATAAAACGGTGTTAGAAGTAGGTTGGACACATAGTAATGTGTCCAACCTACTTCTAACACCGTACTGAACAATAATTAAAAAGGTAATAATTATATAATACTAGCTGTTGTCCGTGTCTCCGTTCGCGTGGTAATTCAAATTAGTCCCATGGGAACCCTACATTTTCCGGGACAAAAAGTAGTCTATGTTCTTCCACAAGATATAATCTATCTCCTCGCCAAATTTCATTACGACGCGTTCAACTGTTTAGTCGTGAAAATGTAACAAACGAACAGAGTTACTTTCGTATTTATAGTATTAGTAAAATATCTAACAATGCAACACTTTCTTAAAACTAACGATAAAGATAACTCTATCATGCACTTGTGCACAAAAAGATTCTTTGAAAAATCTGTTTAAAAGTCATGACAGTTCAATTTCTAAGTATTATCACTTCCGTTTCTAACGATTCCAATTTTTCTAAAACAACGTGTCAAGTTAAATCTAAACTTTTTTTTTTCTAAAACTATTTTTGGAGCTGCATGCTAGTTACGCCCTTTCGGTGATTTAACTAAGTGTAACATTGTTGGGTAACCCTATATTTTTAATAGTGGCTTCCAAAGTTTGGCCAGTCCAAATTGAGAGTAAATTCTGTCGTAAGAATGTGTCATTATTTTGACTCTATAAGATGTACTTATTATTTCCTTTGAACATAACGATGTAGGTAGTAGGCTATTCTTAAACAAGCAACGACTTTTATGTTGTCTTGTAGAACACCTGTAAAATGGGTACGTGACTCCGATGGAAACCTTTTAAATCTAGTCCTATGTAAAGTAAGTACTATTATTACCTCTAAATATTTCCACAAAACATTATTTCCCGACCCTGATATAATAACCCTATCTGAAGTAAGTTAAATTAAAAGACTATACTAGATGTGTAATTCGGGACTTAATCGCGATAATATTTAAAAGGTATCTCTTGGTTACCCGACGTTTCGATCGAATTGCACCGATCGTGGTCACGAGTGGACTGAATTACACATCTAGTATGTATCAAAGTCGCGAAAGTTTAAAAACAATTAAAAGACTATAATGTAATTAACCTATATTTTTCAATTAAACACAGTAATTTAAAACTTACCAAACAAATTATATTTGAATAGAAACTGCTATAGTAATAAGTGAAGGCTTCCATTTTTTTGTTGTGAGGGAAAGAGCGCAATATGGCAGTGGAGTGGCTCTTAGCCGTACTCGGCTTTTTATGGCGCAGTCGGGTCGGCCAATGACGAGCTCTAAACAACTAAGGCCTCTCCAACAACTTATGAGGACGACGCTTCAATGTTATATTTTTGCCTGTCATTTCAGTTTTCATAGTAAGTTTGATGATTGAAATTAAGTGCTACAACTATGAACGGAATAAAATGTTCTTAAGTGTTTATTTGCATCACTTATACAGAACGCTCCATCAAAAGTAAATTTTTTGAATGTAACATTTTCACGGTTAAAAATGCACTTTCCGGCGATTATAACTTGAAATGTAACGAGATCGGACTAGGTATAACGCACCATTTCATCACACCCTGTGTACTCGTTTTGTCAAATTAAATCAGTACTTGTATATTCTAGACACAATGAGCAATAACTTTGCCATCACTTATAAGTTCATTTGTTTTTTTCTTTAACCAAAATTTTTTTATAAGTCTAATCGAAATTCAAATAATGACGTGAGTGATATGTTTTAATGGGTAAATACATAGGCTGCACTAAAAGTATCGGGAATGGAATTTTTCCACTGTTTCTGTCATATTAAAATCTTTTTAATTGAAAACACCTTGGTTTTAAAAATCGAATACCATTTATTTATTTAAAAAAAGATTCTCGGTCTTATCACAAGGTTTTGTCAAACTTGTTTAGTCGTTGAGAAAATGGAATTGACTCGAGAAAATTCAAGAGCGATGATTTATTATAACTTTCGAAGTGGTTTAACGCATAGTGTGTTGACCGGATGATTTCTGCATTTGGTGATGAAGCCCCATCCAAAACCACAATTTATCGCTGGTTTGCTGAATTTCAACGTGGACGTGTCAAGCTCAGTGATGATCCCCGTCAAGAACGTCCAAAAACTGCAGTCACCCAAGAAAACGTTGATGCTGTGCTTAACCACTTTACTATTTAAAAAGTTGTGAAAAAAAAAAGCTGCTTGTTTTTTACGACTGTGCTTACACAGTCTAGATAGTACGGACCATCGTTTAATATACTTAAGATTTTATTAAAAAAAATATTGTAAAACAAAGAGTCTCAACTCCTTTGTAAGCAGGCCGTCGGCTGCCCTTACTTTAAATTGTCTGCATTCTTTTTTTACAAGACTTGTTGATGGTAGGTATGTATCATTCATTATTGAATTCAGTACTAGATGTCACGTCATTTCTGTCGATCATTTCTGATAATTATTTTTGATGTATGAATATTTAAAAAATAACAATTATCCTTTACTATTTTTTGGAAACAAATTTCATGACTGGTATAATAATGAAATACTCCAATGAACGGCGATTTTGGCAGATTTTCATGAAGTAGGTAGGTGAGAGGGTTAATTGATCAATAAATTGAACATTTTAATAGCTTACTACTGCTATCCGTGAGGTTGTGTGTTTACAGCGCCCAGCAGAATGTTGCTTAACCATGGCTACGTTAGTGACCCGGTAGTCACTAGCCTAAAACGTCCAAACAGTGTTTCACAATAGGTACTTAAGCCAGTACACGAAACATATTTGAATGAACGATTTTTTTTTTATATTTGAGCTGCCAAAATGACTCTGCCCCGCCTGATGGAAAGCACAAGCAGAATCCAAGAGTGGTGGTCACCATCCTCACTGCGAACAGGGACAGTGCAGCATGGTGACCAGCATTATGGCGGCCTAGTGAGATGCTCTTTCACGCCCCGCTTAAAGGAAAGTAAATAAGTGCTTAATTAAAACTGAGTGCCGTACTATTAATTAAATTGCTGTTTAAAATCACAGGCGTTCATATAAATTTTTATGTCATCATTATTTGAAATACTAAATAGAATTTGTTATATTTTTGGCTAAAAAGTAAGTTCGGATATTGGAAAATGGGTCACGGTTTTTTTTAAATATCTAGTGATATTCAGATTCTATATATTCAGATCTTTGAAGCACATAAATGATCATTATGATTTAATAAACTCTATTAAATAATCATTTTAAAACGCGATTAGGCTCACGTAGTGTAGGGTGTCCTGTGGCACGATAGACAGACGACTTGAAGAAGTAGCTAGCAGTTGTTGGATGCGGACTGCCCAAGACTGGGATAGAAGGCCTTCTTACAGAAGTGGACGGCAACATTCATAATGACACATATAACAATCATAATGATATAGATAAAATCCAGGAGAAATATTCTATCGTCACAATTTATAATAATAGCCAAACATACATACAGTACTAAAAAAAAGGTTCCTAAAATAACAATCGTATCGCCAGTTTATTTACAACAAGGAATTGTCGTTTTCTCATTCAGTCAAGTTGTCATACCGTAATGTAATTTATCAAGGTGATATCATCTCCGTCCCAAATTTGCTGGCGTACTATGAACACTCGTTTATGTCTCTGACTTATATAAGCACAATAACCGCAAAAAAATCTAGCTTCATTATGTTTAAGGGACTCTGAATGTACTTTTGTTAATTGGTATGATTGAGAACGGTGTCTCGAATGAATTTATTGTGAAGCGCCTTGAGTTAGCTATTACTTTTTGGTTTATCTTCTTGTTTTATTAGGTTTAGTAAATTTGCATCAATTATATAGGGAAATATTCAAAACATTTATATAGGGAACATATTATATTTCTATTTTTCTTTCATTTAAAAAAATACCATTTAGAATACACCATAAGTACCTATATAAAAAAATTAAAACAATTTCATTAATAGCCAAAAAGTTGTTTTAAACTGACAGCTTACATTGCTGAATACTTTTATATTGTTGGAGATATTTTTGGTATAATAAGTGTTAGCAACAGCCTCGCTACTATTGCTATAAACAAGCGAATTCACTAAACAACAGTAACCGCTATGTTGTTCATACCTCGATCCGCATTAAAGTGACTGTTATTATTATATATAAAGTCAGACTGGGTTATCACCGATTTTGACGACGTAATGAGAACGCGGAAGTAGACGTCTTCTTTTCCGTTGCGATGTGTTGCGGACCTGTTTGTCACAGGCGTTGAGGAGTAAAACAACTAACTGTATCAATTAATTGGAACCGGAACTGGTTCATGAGTCGTAAGTTTTAAGTCCGGAGACCAGACAGGAGGCAGTCCCCAGACTTTGGCTCTATTGAGGTTGAGAGCTCGGTTAATTAATGATGTGAGCACAGCCGATAGGTTAGAAGGGTGGTCGTGAGGATCAACTCGAGGTTAACTGTGTATTGTTTTTTTTTCGTCTATTAAATATTTTTTTATTCAATAGTGAACTGTTTTATCATCCAATATTGTTAAGCTCTATTTTTAATCAAATAAATAGTTGTTATTTTTGATGTGGTAACTACAGTAGGTATACAAGGGTTAACTATTTAAGATAGTGATTCATCCTGATCATCCATCAAATAGGGATTATTACCACAGCCTCTTCGAGAACCGCCACACTAGCCCTTCATCAAAATATCTATAAGTCTAGTTTTAAGTTTTTAAACCAATATATATTTTATTAATACACTTATGTTAAAAGAGCAAATACTATAAATGCAATGTTGCGTTCTCAGGAAAAAAAATAATTTGTTTAATAATGCTAAGATTTACAATTAGGTCATACACGTGACTGTTTGCTAGGTTAGTGACCGTCTAATACTTAATTACAATTCATAGAGCTATAAACTGAACATTCGCAATCAGAATGCTCTTCGACACAAACCAATTAAGATAATTGGGGAAGACTTCATTTGACTTTTACGACATTTTGTTTGTTTTTCTCGGATGTCACGTCGCCATATATTTTCGGTAGAAATGGATTATGTAAAAGTTTAGGAATTGGTTGCGTTAATACGATTATATTAATGCTAAAAGTGACAATTCGAAGTTTTAAAACGATAACTTTAATACTTATTTTCATACTAGTGAAACTCGAAAATCATTTAAAATGTATTCATTATTATCACAGACCTAGTATTAAAGGGTGTTGGGGCGTTTCGGTCCGATCGTGTTTCGACGTGTAATAGCGCCTTTAGGATTGGGCTTTTCGTACCGCGGGCCGAAACGCCCAGTGCTTTTATTTTTATGGGTGAATTCGTTCTGATATTTATGTACAAAAATTAGAGAAATGAAATTGCATTCATTGTTATAAAAAAATAAATTAAAAGTCAATGATTTGGAAAATGCATTACGTTTTAAATCAAAGTAAAGTTTTATTTATAAATTATGTCTACATCAACTTAACGAACTGACGGGTCACCTGATGGTAAGTGATTACCGCCTCCCATGGGTACATGCAAGTCAAGAGTCACAAGTGCGTTTATGGCCTTTAAGAATGAGGTGTTCTTGAAAGAGGAAGGGGGGAAGAAGAGTAGAGAGGGGGAGAGGGAAGGGTTAGGGCCTCGGGTAACCTCACTCACTCAGCGAAATAAAAGTGCCGAAGCATGGCTCTCCCACTTGAAAAGTTTCTTTTTTAGCCCCGTCAACCTAGCTGTTTTATGATCAAAAATGGACATTTCGATTACCACGCATTTTTATTTTTGGATGAATAGTAAAAAAAGTGATTAAGAATTTCGATACCCGCAGTCTGGACAAGTGAGGCGTAATTTTTTTAACAGTAACAATAAATGTACAAATTGCTACAAGTATAATTAGAAGTAATAACATAAAACATACAATACCAAGGATGATATTCATTTTTCCAGGCTACTCTAAAATATGGTTCTTACGAAAACAGTTTTATTTCTTTTATTTATTGTATTCAAAAAGACCAACATCAAATCGTAAAGAATAAGAATCAAATTCTTTTATTAGCTCATTCAAGATGGTTGGATAACAATCCGGCAAAGTTTCAGATATGAGCCGAGTGTCCTCTTGAATTAACTGGCACTTGGATAGAAATTCGACGTACTTGTTGAACCTTATCTTATTTTTATTATTTTGCTCCTGGTTCTGTTTCAGTTTTTACTTATACATATTATGGGGTATTTGTTGCAACACCTTCTTTAGGTTGAAAATTTTTAAATACAATAAGAACACTCAGTTTTTTTTTTACATTTATACGGAGCCCGTCTTTGAGTAGTCGATTTTGAAATGAAATTATTAATTAACGAAATAATCACCAAAACCAAAATTACTTTAAAAATATCGACATCGCATATTGCAAAAAGAATCCGTTGATCGGTTCGAACGGTATTGAAGTGGTTTAAAAGTAGACAACGTTAATCAATGAGATAAGTTAGTTCTAATCTTATCTTAAGATATTCATATTATTTTATAAGTATGATAATAAGTTAAGTAGGAGCCAACAGCACTTGTCATTACTCTTTTTAGTGTCACATGATGACGCTATATTAGATGTTTACATTATTTCATATACATATGTTTATAAAATGTAAAGATTTTTAAATTTTGTAAAAAATGTAAAGTGAAGTGAAATGAGAGATCTAATCATTTTTTTATGGTATAGGAGGCAAACAAGCAGACGGGTCACCTGATGGTGACTACCGCCGCCCATGGGCGCTAAAGGTACTCAAGGACACTCAAGAGTCACAAGTGCGTTGCCGGCCTTTAAGGTGGGAGTAGGGGAAGGGTGGAAGAGGGGGAGAGGTGGGGAGGGAAGGGTTAGGGCCTCTGGTAACCACATTCGCTCGGTGAAAAGTAGTGCAAGTATTGCTTCTCTGCCGGTTTTCTGTGAGGCCGGGAAATCACTCCGGTCGAACCGGGGCCCATATGTGCCGAAGCATGGCTCTTCCACGAAATATATAAAGATTACCTACTTTGATTGATGGTGCTTGGTAATAACAGCGGTGACCTAATTACAATATCAACGAACATAGAATGTAATAAATACACATGTAAATGTAATAAATAAAGATCTCATTTTACTCACGATGGGTCTTAAATAGCTTATTGAGTTAGGTCACTCTGATGAAATAGGATGGAGTCGTCCCAGATTTGAGAAACATTTTAATGTTAACTTTTTCCTATCTTGAAGCACTTAATAGCTTAGGAAGGCGTTGTTGTTACGATTGGCGTTGTTATTGTGTTTTTATAGCAATTGGTAAAAGTCTTATCTTTAGAAGCGTATTTTTTCTTGTTTGTCACCATAGTGGTATAATAATAAAATCAAAACCGAAATTAGAAATAGTTGGAATTATCGTGAGATTGTTAGTACGTTACGTTAGTAAACGTGATATATTATTATTATTCTGGCACTAAGTCGAGATAAGCACCCACCTGTAATGTGCCTTTCACAGAGTGTGCGACTAACATGATGTTATAACTGTGGTTTCTTTTTCTTTTGGCATAGGGGGCAAACGAACAGACGGGTCACCTGATGGTAAGTGACTGCCGCCACCCACCTGTTACTCGAGAGTCACAAGTGCGTTGCCGTCCTTTAAGGTGGGAGTAGGTTAAGGGAGGAAACAGGGGAAGAGGGAAGGGTTAGGGCCTCCGGGAAACCTCACTCACTCGGCGAAAAAAAACGAAAGTATTGCTTCATTGCCGATTTTCTGTGAGGCCGTGGTATCACTCCAGTCGAGCCGGCCCATACGTGCCGAAGTATGGCTCTTCCACAGACTGTCTACGAACATGATGGCTAACGGAACCATAAACATATACATAGACACTCCAAATACCAGCTTTGTTCCTAACTATCAGACGGTGTGTATACTTGGTTGCAGAAACAGTTGTATAAAAAATAAAAGCCTAGAATCTTTTATGTTCAAAAATGTCGCCCGCCACAATAACCAAAAAAAAAAAGCAAATGTTTCACAATATATACAGTCCCAGCGTGAATGTTTATTTTTAACATTTTTTTTTAAATGAACAAAGAAACAAAGGAAAACCTAATACAGAACACATCAACACACACCAAAAACAAAGTAATATAATACAGTGAGTAACTTCCACATTTTCGACAACTACCCAACTTCAGCACAACTATTTTAATGGGGAATGTTTCTGACGTTACTATCTCTCGTTTGAAACGAAACGTCACGTCTTTCGTTCAAACACATCGAAATTGCAATTAGCGTGAAAGAGATAGATGATACATCCAAGAGGCGACGAATAAGAACGGAAATTGAGTGGACCCTTTTCACTTTAACACAAAACCCCACTAAGTAGTAGATAAGAAAGTTTTTGTATAATAAATATTTGAAATGTTTGCCTTAAAAGGCTTTCTTTTCTTCAGAATAGTCGTTGAAGATTTAGTTTTTGATGAGACTAACTGCGCATTTGAAAAAAAAGTATAATATATATAAGATAGGTTTCTATTCGTGGTAGTGTGGACGACACAGTTAATTAAAACAAAACTGAGTTTCTCTGTAAGAAAAGTATTTATTGTATAAATTTACATGTAAGATTCACAAATGTACAGTATGAATTAAATCGCAACAAAAACAAACTTTACCTGTAAGAAAAGAAACGACATTTAATGTTAATAATCACAGTGTCGATTCCTAAATCACAAATTGTTTCTTAGCTTTCCTAATTAGTTTAAATAAAATTGCCTTCTAATGGCTGCTCATACAGGTTATAATTCACCACAGATTATAAACTAAATATCCATCCGCTTATGTCGCGATCTGTCACGATGACACTTGGAACTTGATGCGCGGGAATATTTAAACCAAAGAAAATTATATATTTCTTTACATATATATTTAATCTAGCTACAAATAAAAACTTATTCAATGTCAGGATTATTAAAAAAATAGTCACACTGCTAAATTCGAGCGTATATCTATTATAAAAAAAATATCCATTAATCACCACTTCCCCACACTTGCTTAATGCGAGTTCTTGGACTTCATAACCTTTCGTGAATATAATGGAGATCTCTCAAGCATGTAGGTTTCCTCGTGTAGAGTATTTAATAATTAATGTGTAATATGAAATGCGTGATCTTGAATTAATGTCTGTCTGCTGCAAGATACTATAATAATTGAACATTTTTTTCACTTCCAAAACCAATGAAAATAAAAGATTTCTTGTATTATACATATTACTATTCTTTTACGGATCATTTTATTCAGTCTTATAATATCAAACTTACCCAAAATATCGTTTGTAAATTTGGGAATGTGCTATTTAGCTTATTACTAAATTTTTCACTACTCGTACAGGCAAAGAAAGAAATAAGCAAGAAAGAAAGAGAAAAGAAGGAAAAAAGAAAAATATCTGCATAATCTACTACCTACCTACTCCTAATGCTGTAAAAAATATTTACAAAAGCGCAGCTAGTCCTTTATAAATATGAATACCACTCATGAGAGTTTTTATTCTATTATAAAAATATGTTCTCAAGTTGACACAATTCAACACTGAATAATACACACTGCAAATTAATTTACAATAAACCAAAACACCACACAGGATAACTTAGCAACAAACGCCTCCATAATTTACGAATTATGGAGGCGACTGGAGACTATTAAAAAATAAATTCAAACAACGGAGACAAAATGACTGTAGACAGAAAACAAACGGCTAGCGGATGGATATCGCAGTCACGGACCACAAAATGTTTTTGTGGTCGCCCTAATTATTTCCACTTGATGACTTTGTGCAGGGATAGAGTTGTTGGAAGTGACTTATGATATCTGATAATTGGAGAGGAATGTTAGTTGGGTTTTTATATAACAGGTTATTTTGATTTATCATTTCTACTTCTGCGAAAATATAAAAAAAAAAATAACGTACATATAAATAAAATAAAGTGGTCGTCCATCGTACGATATGTAGCTGTATACGAATATAATTAATTATTTGAAATCCTTCGTCTTGCATATCTATGATGAACTGACTTTAGCATCGTGATAACTATCCCCAGAAAAACATATCTATAAGTTTTTCGTTTCGCTGTACTCTGTAAAGAAACATTACATTTCATTTTTGTCAATTCCTATATCTGTGGATTCTTATTTAACGTACTAAGTCTGCAACAACATAAACGCAATAAGGATACAAACTTGTCAACAAGCATTGTTTTAAATTCTAGTCGACATTAAGTTCTACCAGTGTTATAAAAAATAATATATTACGTTTCAGGATCTATAAAAATGGCTTTGTAGAAATGAATGCAGATTTTATAAAGTTTTAATTTAAATTTGGTTATTTACGATTGTGGAAGGAGGTATGAAGAAATCGACTGTGCCCTATACACAGTAGACTTCCTCAGGCTACCTACAGAACCTTTCACCAACTATAAGGGATCTGATTGTCTTTAAAATTAGTATACTTGTTAAGAGCCGATAACAATACAATAATATCATAACACCAGAATCATCACAATAAAAAAACGACCACACAGCAAGCTCACCAGACCTCCATTAAAGGCGTGTAAATGGCTGACAAGGCTTATGTGACACCTACAAGTGCATAAATTGTTAACAGACACACATAACATTTTCTTATCAGATTTTTGAGATATTTCTAATAAAATAATGAATTATACGACGACTCGCACTCGTTTACAAATCCTATAATCTACTCAGAAAACTAGGCAGAGCTTCTGGTCACAAGGGAAAATGCGGTCCTTTACTTTCCTGATTGCTCATCTCGTTTAAAATGAAAATTCAAATGGGTATTGTTAACTTAATCAATACTGGCTCTCGGAAATCCTTTAATAAAGATTACAAACCCAAAATCTCCAAGTTCGGTCCCAAAACGAGACCGCTTACAAAACTAATGGACGATAGGAAGGCATTTTCAATTTTACCTGCGATTTACATATTCAATGAGATTGAGACTTGATGGCGTTTCGACGTTGATCTAAGAATTTACATAAAACTGAAAAAAGGCCTGGAGCGGTTTGTGGAATTTCGGAATATTTAATTAAGGAGATTCCAGGATAGCTATACATTGGATAACTTGAGCTAAGCTGCTTACGAAATTAACGAATTTCCATATGGCTATAGCTTGTACCTATTGTTTTCTATGTCGTCTTCTTACGTGTAATAACTTGCTTGTTGTCTCTTTATTAATGTGGTGTCAATGTTTTTATCATTTTTAATTCCATTTTTCTTAAACTCTTTCAGCATAACCACATTTAGGTAAACTACAAATTTTAAGTAATCTCAAACTGATTCAATGTGGCCTTTGTATATTTGAGTTATAACTTAGACTTACTTATAACATTATTTTTAAATTTGGCCTTCCTTTTTTTGAGTTTGCCAATAAGATTTGCGATTTTTCCTTGTTTTATTGAATTTCATATTTTTGACTTTATCTATTTTCTTAACGTCAGAATACCATATACAATACTTTGTCTAGGTTTCGATTGCCAAATATTACACAGTAAGAAGATGTTCATAAATTAATTAATTTTATGTTGTTTAACCGTAGCGGTTTTGGTTTTGGTGGTGGTGAGCACAGCAATACACAGTTTTTCACATACCGCATCATGCGTTGTTTTATATATTGAAACTTTGTAATTACAGAATTTCCATGGAATGAAGTAACAAAGAAACAGAAGACACTACGTTTAAATCACATTTTAGGAAAGAGATGTTGTAGTTAGAGAAGAGGTGGCAGCTAAAGAAAATTGGTGTTATTTTAGTGAAGTTCGATGACATAAATGAAGAGAAGACATTAAAACAATAAAAATGGAATATTCTAAGAACGATCAAATTGGTTCAATCACTTTATCAATTTCTCTTATGGACATTGGACAACAATGTTTTGCAGTGTTTCAGTAATTAGAATTCATTTATTTGCTAGAGTCTGGACTACATAAATTAAAGCTTAAATGGGTATAAATAAAATAAAGTAAACACCACCGCCATTGTAAAATAAAAAAGATGACGTACTCAGCATAAATAATGAGATAAAAGTTTGAAAGGTTTTAAATGAAATTGTTTGTGTGTCACATTTAATGTGCGTGTCTGAGTTTAACTGGTTTAACATTCTAAATGTCTAATATTTTAAAAGATTTTTCTGTTTTTTCTATCTCTCGCTAACAGTTCCTTTTCTGAATGTACCTCATAGGGTACCTCCCTAGGATCTTTTTGGTATCCCTCGCAACGTTTATCGAACATTTCATGTTGATCGGTTGAGTAGTCGAAGCATGAAAGCGTAACAAACAAACAAACAAACTCACATTCACATTTATAATATTATAAGTTTTTGATAAATAAGTTTTTGACCATTGTTCTGATAAATCAATGTTTTTTAGTGCCACAATAAATCACATCACCGATAACATCAACATTACTAAATAGAAAAATGATTGACATATTTATAGAAAAATAGTTGTTGCCAGCAAAAAGTAGCCTATGTGCTATTAACGACTATAATCTAACTCTTTGCCAAATTCATCCAGATCCGTTCAGCCATTTTTGCGTGAAATAGTAAAAAACATCCATCCATCCATCCATAATATATATAAGATATATAAGATAATCTTAATAAGAGTATAATAATTTTTAGTTACGATGAAATGTTAATACCAAAGACACTACACGTGAATTATACCTAAAGCTTTAGTAATTGAACTTTTTATAGTACATTCTAATATATCTCCTTGTATTCTAGAATAGCTAAAATTATAAGTACTAGAGATCGCGTGGTGGTCGAATTTCGACCATGGATTTTTCATGGGCCAGTAAAACTTGAGCTGTCATTATATAGTATATAGAATATATAGACCTACTTACCATGACAGGGACGCGTGTAATTTCATTAAGCCGTTTTCACGTAATTTCTTAAAGATTTTTCATGTCATTTTGTTTAAAAAAATTAGCTTTCTGCGCTTCTTCTAGATTTAAACTGTAAATATTCCAAAATTCACGTTACTACTTTTCACATTTCATACTCACGTTTTTTTTAAAAGGGGGTACAAAGAATTCTCTTCGCGTATTAATAAAATGATAGTTAGGTTATATTGGTTATAACAAAACTGGTTGAAACGTCAGGCAATTCAGAGGTATGTAATTCATTTTCGTGATCGCGTTAATTCTCGTAAATACATAAATAATATTATATCATGGAACGCGAATGTTTAAAAGTTTTTATTAGTTGTTCCATATTAGAAATGTTGTAACTTATTTTAACTCATCAGCAGCTATGATCAACTCTGAATTGATCATGGTCAAGTCGCGATAAGTTGTTACCTATACCCATGGAACAATAAAAACAAGTTGAAGTGCCTCATTTAAAATTGACTTAACGTGTATACACTCTAAAATAAATGCTTCATGTCTTTAATTGTGATACACGAATAACTATAATAAATAATACTATAACGCTCTAAATAACAGCAAAGGCAATTTTTTTCTTTGATAAACATTGTTAATATCCAATTTTATCGTCAGTGCCTCATGTTTTCAACTTTTTTTTTTAAGGATAAGCTTTTTCTCACACTTTATTAATTTTAAATTCGAACCGGTTCGAAATTTAAAAATTAAGTACATTATTGTCACCTATCTGCCGCACTCTCGAAACAATTGAATAGCGATCTGAACACACACACAATGCGATTACTTACTTATACAATATACATGTTGTATTATTAAACATGTTGAATACTAAACTATCTTCTACTAAAAACTTGAGATTCTAAAACTGTTGGTAAAGAAGTATTTCCCCCATCACGTCGCTCTACTAAACATAAACAACGTTAACAGTTTAAATAAATTTACCTAAACTAATTTTAAATTCGCTGCCTTCGTGGCCTCACCTGAGGTCGCATACTATAATTCATTTTGAGACGTCTTCTGGATCGGTTCAGATCATTTTAAAGGTCAGACAAGTTTCGGGATGCATACATTTGGCACAAAGGCCAATGGTTTAAAAACTTGTTTACACGATTCAATTTTGCATTTATACTTTACCGAACGCATTTTCATACGGTTTTCACCAATACTCGTAGACAGAGTGATTCATGAGGAAGGTTTGGGTGTATAATTCATTATGGTTTTGTGTAAAATGGCTGAAATATAACGATAATTGTTGAAGATGTCGAAAAAAAAAACAATATTATATGCTTTGCTACACGTGCTAAGCCAGGTCAGGTTGCTGGTAATTAATAAATTATGCTTGATAATCTTCTAATTAATTAATATTGATTTTGTATAATCCTCTTACGAGTACTTAAAATTAATATTATCTCTGCGTCTAAGTCTATTAATATATCTCTCGTCTTTGTATCAGCCCAGCATCATCCACTGCCATTATCAGCACATCTTTTCGTAACTAGACAACAACGCTAAAATTTTGTTCGCATTTTATTGTTCACGCTTAGTAATTTGAGAGATGGTTGCTATCTATCCAACAAAATTAAGGAAAGTTCACATATAATAAGTATACATACTACATTGTATAATATTTTCTTCTCCCTTGTTATTTACTTTTCTTGGTAAGGGCATATTTTCTATTTAAAAAATTATGGTGATTGTTTGCAATACATCGACTTACTGCATCAAAACTCAAGACTCCTTGGTTCTCAATAAGTCTCGTTACCTGGTACTGTATCTTGCTCGTCTTAGTTTTATTACCTAAAAGTAGAATGTAACTGGGTTTAAGTTTAACCTTCTAAGTGTTAGTCAGTTAGTCACCGAACAATATAGTTCATTCTGATAGTAGTTCCTTTCAATTATATTTGTTTTTCAATTAATTTAACCGAATCACTTTATGTAATCGACTAGTATTTAGCAAATGTTAATTAAAATTATCCCATAATTAATTTGTAGAATGTGAAATATGAAGAAAATTTGATTAGATAAAATCATATTATTTAGAGTAATTAATAGTTTTTTAATTTTAAAAACACCCAGCATGAAATATAATATTGTTGACATCTTCTTTTTAACGTTTTTATTGTACACGATTGATCCAAAATTAATTTATACCTTGCATGCTCATGTATGTATACACGTGTTTATACAAATAAACACTATCGCATGCAAGATTTTATCTTTTCGTGTTACCATCACTTTTATATACTTTCTGATATCTAGTATGGAATATTGATATCTAGTATGGGAATATTACTACATTACTGGAGATTACATTATACCTTGAGGTTACTTTCTTCAAAGATTAGATAAATGAATGAAGATAAGACAATCCTGTATGCGAATAACGAAGTCTACAGGTGTAGCCGGTATAGTACTCGGCTAATTAAAAGTTTTTATCGTCAAGACTTTTGCTTTTTAACTTCTGAACGTTAAGAATTTGCATTTTAAGATGTCTGTGTGAGCCCTGAGTTTATACTAAGCTGAGGATTAAAATTTTCTAAGCGTATATTTTAGCGTTCCATGATATAATCATAATTACGTATGTATTAGGGAATTACCGCAATCACGTAATAATGGTGTGAATCGCTTTGTGAAATACACACCTTGGTATTGCCCGATGTTTCAACCAGGTTGTACTGGCCGTGGGCACAGGCTGACTGACTCAGTGGTGCCCTCGAATCCGTGTGGTAGAAGATTCTTCATCAGCCCCAAACATTTTTGATATTTTTGATTCGCCATGTAACTTCACATACTATACTAACAGTGTCCCTATTCTGTTAATAAACCGATGTGTATCCTACTGCACATAAAGGCAAGTATTTTTTTAACACTGGCTTGTACGGCTTTACGCTGTAGATAATTTTAAATAATCTTCCCGATGAAAAGTTTAATGCATTTTAATTCCAATCTTTTCACGTACAGCTCTTGAGTAAAAGTAACGTACGTAAAATTTTCTAGTCTGGCAGTTTTTCATAGCAGCTTTAATGCTTCGTTTGGCCTATGTAGGAACTACTGCAGGTGACTACCTCCTACTCGGTACTACCCCCGACTCAAAAATCCCTTCAACGATTAGAAAAGAGCTGATTACCTTCGAACGGCTGAACAGATTTTCTTGAATTATATCAAAAAAACACTCTCGACTAATTCACCTTTCAAACAAAAAAAAACAAAATCAAAATCTGTTCATCCGTTCGGGAGCTACGATGCCACAGGCAGACATACACAGACACGTCAAACTTATAACATCCCGTCGTTTTTGCACAAAAGCACAGAATATAGATATTTAGGTACTTTATCCTTATATTTAATAACCTTTCACTTTCCACTTGAGCATCTTTGTTCAATTGTTGATTCTATTAACGATATTTTCTGCTTATAATGTAACTACAGTTTCACAGTGGTAGAGCTATCAAATTCAAATTCAAATTCAAATTCAAAATCATTTATTCAATTAAGAAATTAAGTGACATTTATGAACGTTAAATTGAAGCAAGAGTTAAAATCATAGATCGGCACAAACAGACGCCACAGCATGTACTGGATTGTCAAGGTAAATTAGGTGAAAAACACCAAAATCTACTGCCTGTTTGTGTCGCTCTATAACTTCCAGTTTCCAAAATGCGTAGGGCCTTATGAGAAGAATACTGGCAAAGAAACTCATGGCCACTCTTTTTAAAAGTCAGATCTTCAGGTCATACTTCGGCACGTATGGACCGGCTCGACTGGAGAGATACCAAAAACAAAAATAAACTAGTTTTTTCCCGTGGATTCCCTTGCCTTAATGTAGATTTTATCAAGCTGGACAACCGTCTAGATAATTTTCTATACCTCGGAAACTTACAGATTTTTTTTGGGATGAAAGGTACTCTGTGTCTTTTTCTATGTCCCTGTAGGATTTTAAATTAACGGATTTTTTGAACTAGAGTTATTGTGAAGTGTGTGAAGTGAAGTGTGAAGTTCAATCTTCCGGAGGGTAATGGAACACAACCTACCTCGAAATACTGATGACGCATGCACAAAGACATGGTCTTCAACTAAGGGTCGAAAGGAACCTCGCGTCCATGCAATATAGCTACTAATCGCGGCGCTAGCACCGCGCTCGTGAATCACCAAACTACCCTCCATTCAACAATAGAAATCGAATATAACGTGTTTGCCAAACAAAATCCAAGTTAGAATTTCAATCTGCTACCCATAAAACTAACATTTTTTTTAAAGTATTTTACTATACGTTCACGTAAAGTAATGAAACCACACGAACATCCATAAGTCAATCAATTCAATTCGTGCAACCGTACATCGTCAATATTGAAATAAAAAGTTTCCACGTTTGAAAGCTCTCTAACAAATTCTCAGAATAAATTGTTTAGCCTCGCAAATGCACGACGAGTTTTGAAGCTTATACTCTAATTTGTTTGGGCTCGATAGATGGTATCGAAATTATTTTTAGAGGAATTTTTTTACTGGAAAATGCTTAAAATCAGGACTGACTCATTCCACATTTGGCGTGAGCAGGCGTCGGCATTTGAGTATTGGCACAGATTACTAAGTAGTTACTACGTAAGTATAGGGGGCCCGTCTTTAGTCCTTTTTATTATAACAACATTTTTTATTATGTGTACAATGAAATCAGTTGATCCACTTTACAGAACAACACAGGTCTTTGTCAGTCTTTGCAATAGTCCCGATCCTGCTTTTATCGCTTCCATTCGACCCCACCTACCTTCCTAAGGTCGTTAACTCATCTGGTGGGGTTATTATGCCGAATTAAGTTTCCATTTAGCTCTTGAGGCAATTACGGACAAATTATTTTATTTCTATAATGATTACATCAAAGAGTGGAGGTTTCCCAGGAAGCACCAAGTGGAGGTTAAAAAGTCAAGCCTCTAACTTTACAATTTGGTCCTATCAGCCATGGGTTCTCGTTCAGCGATTCAGCTGGGAAAGAAGGACAGAGATTCCGTTCTTTCGTTGTCGAAACACTGAAAATTCGAATTAAACGCTTTGATAGCTCTTTTTTGGTTCGAGTAGCCAAGGTCCGGAATGAGGTGCCTGCGTCTTTTTTTTTCAGATATTATAATCCTGGAACCTTCAACAGTAGAGTGTATAGGTTTCTCTTACCGCGTACCATATTTGTATTCAACGTTACTTTCCATCAGGTGAGTTTGAAAACAAACGCTTACTCCTTTATAGCATTAGAAAAAAACACATGAAATAGGTATATTCATAATAGTTGAGAATAGTCCTAGTGAATTTAGCGATTACTATTAACCACGATTATTATTAACAACAAAACCATTCCACGAATATCACGAGTTCTAGCTAGGAAAAATAATTAAGTTATCGCCATGACTCATTGTACCAAATGGACATAGTACTTACTATTAATGAAAACATTGAAATCGGTAGATGACAAAGGAAAAAAAAACATGTGAACAAGGGTGTTAAAAGTATTATTTGATTATTTATACCAAGGTAAATAATAGTGGTCCTGAAAAACATTTTTGAATAATAATAATAATATCTGAACACATCTCACACACGGCCGTCTGACGGCCAAAACTAGGCAGAGCAAACCACTATGGTAACCAGACTGCTGATAAACAAACTTGTATATTTCTAAATACATACATATTATAGATAAATTACACCAAGACACAGAACAAATTATCGTGCTCATCACACAATTATTTGTCCTTGGTGGGAACTGAACCCACGACCTTTGGCTTAGCAGTCAGGGTCACTAACCACTAGACCAACAGGCCAGTCAAATATGTTATAATATAAATTTGTAGGTCTATAATTTCAACTATTTTATCAGTCAGTGGCCTCAACTTTAACTGGGATAACAATTACATAATATTATTCCCCTTAATCAATATGTCTTAGTGTTACTGGACAGTAGTTTCAGAGTTCACAAATAAAAAAAATAACATTACCTGTCTTTACTTTTAAATTAAAGAGTCCATATTTTAGAATAGAAGAGTTACAATGTATATGACAATGATCAATGGGGAAGTGTCGTATTTAACCGCAAATATAATATCTTCAGCAACATAACCCATTCATTTAGCATAAGTAAGCGAGATGAATCATTCGGGACCTCTAGACTGTAAAGCAGTTTATGAGTCTATTCTTAAGCATAAAATGACATTATTTAACATGCAAATCGCTTTTGTGAAATGTTTACTACATTGGGAAAAAAAATGATTTTGAAGGTAAACAGTCGAGGCACTCAACAAAGACTACAGAAAAATACTCGTCTTTTGTATTTGAAACGAAATCATAAAAATGTGCAGGTATACCTACCAAATACATACGACTGCAATGCTGAGTCGTCTGTTCAATTAGCTAGACGAGCATCTAGTAGAGGAAGCCGGTGGATTTTCGACTAATAAATATTAATTGGTACTTCAGGAAGTGATTCCGATAAATGGCAATAGGTTTGCCATTCCTTTATATCAGTCCTAAGATACTTTGGCGACATCCTTTCCAACTCCGTGAAAGAAAAAGGTATTCTATTTCGTTAAAATGTAAAACCAAACAAACGGTTTCAAGAAAATAAAAAAAACTTCAGCATAATCGATTTTCATTGATCATTATACTCCGCCAGTGTTTCAATGCATAACTTACCTTCGTGATTCAAGTCATGTATTAAAAGACGCAATGATACAAAGCATGCAATAGACAAATACGATAAATAATAAACGTGCAATAAATCCTCTCGAAAACGCAAGTCAACTGCCTTGCTAATTAAAACTTGTGAACAATACTTTACAATCCTTTGGTTGCTGTCAATTGACTAACGCCGCGTTCCTATAATCATGTATCGATTCGTTTTGCTTACGGACGGTAAGATTTCGTTGAATTTTCAACGAAAATTTTGAGCGGCATAAGTAGTTTGTTCAGAAGTGAACGGCTTAAAGTTACTACCTACTTCATTGAAGTGTTCTTCTACTCGATTTGTGGAAAATTTTAAACACACGTCAGACTAAGGCGTTATCTATATATTAAGACGCGAGGAGAGTTTTTTGTATGTATTTTTTAGCAAATGCACATAGACAGGATGCATTAAAATTTTGATTACACCATCAAATTTCTCATCTCAATACCTACCGACCAATTAAATTGATTTAAAAATATCACCACTACTCGACGCTAGACGTTTAATTTACCAACACGGGCTCAACTCAAACTAATAAAACAAATATACATACACTGTTAAGCAATAGGGAAACTACAAAAATCCAATTTTCGGCCCTAAAACATGATTAAAACACAAGAGTCCTTCAATATCTTTCTTCTAGCTGCATAAAAAAGCATAAATCTATATAGAACAGTAATAAGCTTATCGCCTTTTCTGAAAAAAGTGCTTTTTAGGTCTAGGTGTTATAAAACATAACTCGAGACTTTACTTGTGTAATGTATTACTATATATTCTACTTTCATCATCAGGCTATCGCCGTTCACAGCAAGACGACGGCCCCCAAGGAGCGCCAACTATCCCGGTCTTGGACAGTCTGCATCCATCCGCTGCCAGCCACCTTCTTCAAGTCGTCGGTCCGTCACTTACATTGTAAAAATGTGCACGAATCCTTAAACTCACACTAAAACTCTCACGTTTTGTTTAGATATCTTAAAAACAATGACTCAACTATATAAGTCGATTCCTATCTTTCCTTATCATTTATACAGAATATAAATATTATCATTTTATATCAATCCTTTCAAAGTCTTTGGACGACAGCACGCGTTCGATACTACGAGTATAAAAAGATTTCTGCGACACACCGTGGTAATGAAAATTCAGCTTGTTTTCTTAACAGCGTGTTTGGTTTTGTATGAGTTATGTGACGGAAAAGTTTTCACAAGATGTCAGTTGTCGAGAGAGCTACTGAAAACCAAAAGGATACAGAAATCGTTTCTTGGCAGCTGTAAGTTATTTTTTTTCTTTGTCTAATGTGGTGATAAGGATTGATAAGTGTACTGTTAAGAGTCACAGCAGTAGTTGGATTATGTGAGTAGTTAAGGTGTGAAAGAAACAAAGTCCCATAAGACCAAATCTTAATATTTAAAACTAGCTTTCGCCCGCAGGTTCACTCGGCTCCAAGTTTTTTTTCTATCCCTCCGGAATAGTACTTTTTTTGTGAATGAAAAATACCTAATGGCCTTATCTGTACCCCTTACAAGATCTATGCAAATTTCATGATGATCGGTTTAGTCAAATTCGTTATCTTTATTTCATAATATTGGTCATCAATAATTTAAAATCGTCAAATTTTTTTTTATAAATTATAGATATACACACAGAGAATCACCGAAACAGTAGGTTGCTTTGTCAAAATAAACTAAAATTATATTATTAAATAAAAACCAGACAAGTGCGAGTTTGACTCGCGCACCTAGGGTTCCGTAAGCAAACAAACTTATATATATATAGATAATACGTTCATCTCGGAAACAGTTCTCGAAGATGTTGACCCGTGTTTTTTCCAAAAAATAAACTTAACTTTGCTGTTCTAAACATATTCTCCCATACATCGATTTACGACAAAGTCTTTCCAACCGCAAAATATAAGCTTGTAATCACGAAAACTATGGTTATGTTTTATAATAACAAATTAACAACATTCGAATTTTTCCTATACTTGTGCTGTGAGACCTTGTTTTTTACCAAATTTCATGATTTCTAGGTCAATGGGAAGTACCGTATAGGTTTTGACTTACCTGCGAAATGTTCAAATTTCTTGAAATTTAAGGCTGTATCTTTTAGTTGCATAGACTCGGAAGCTTGATTTTGTATAGCTTCAAAGGACTGCAGATAGAAGTATTCCTGAGAAAAAGGATGACAGAAAGACAGATAGATGGACAACAAAGTGATCCTATAAGGGTTAGTATTTTTCCTTTTGAGGCACGGAGCTCTAAAATCATATAATAGATCATACCATATCTTCTTATGTCAATCTATAACCATCCGTTACCATATGGCTGAGCCTTGTGAGAAGATTACGTGCATACACACTTTTGCATCACCACGCCACGGCCACTCTTTTAAATCACCAGATAGTTTTAACAATATTGAGTAAATTGTATAACAAAACTTTTTTGTTGTGCGCTATTACGTTATTAAAATTATAACTCATTAAACTAAAATTATGCTATAAAAATAGGAGGGAGGGAAACTAAAAATTAAGAAAAATCATTTGAAAAAAAAGAAGATAAATTTAAAATACCGAAACTCAAAAAGTGATGATGATTTTCGAACCACTGAACATATTTTCTTGAATTATATCTAAGAACACTATCGATCAAATCACCTTTCAAACGAAAAATAAACACTTTGGGAGTTACGATGCCACAGATAACACACAGACACGTCAAACTTATAAAAACCCAAATTTTGCGTCGGAACTTAAAAAGAAAAATATAAGAGATGAAATAATGACATAATGTAATTAGCATTAGGATGGTTTTAATAATAGTCTAAGCACTGAATAATATGTATATTTAAGTTTTTTAATCACAGATCCAGATTTTGACAATATAATTTTATAATTATAAAAGAAACTTAGTAACTATCCTGTCTCGAGTTGTGTCTCAATCCAAAAGTCCCGGGACCCGAGGCAACTATATTTGCAAAAGTCCCGGGACTTCAAGACCCGACCCAAACCCTAGCTATGACACATATTACACGCAAAGTATTAACTCGCTCGTTTTTGTTTTGAATGTGTGTTTTATTATTATATAGCTTTTAGTTTTACATGTATTAAATCCCTACACGGAGTAACGGTCAAATTTTTATAGCTGTGTTTTATAGTCACGCTATACACATAAATATCTTTTGTAATAAATGTATTCGTAATTCTCGAATTGACTAGTTGTTTTTTGTAAATCAATATGGGACTTAACAGCTCCAACAGACAAAATATGCAATCATGGAACTGCCGACAGAAGTGAAAACTTAAACGAAACGACGAACTTAAAACGTCACATTAGCAGACTGGTAACATAAATTAATAAGAAGCTGACAGAATTCAATGTTTAGATTAGCGCCCCCTAGTGCATCTATATATGTATTATTAGCGTGACGGTCACGAGTTCAGTGCCTAAAGAAGTTTTCACTTCAAAAATATCTAAAAAACTGTGTGGTGTAGTGGGATACCAGATAGGAACGAAGTTCGTTATTATAAAAATATTAATTTCAAGTTGTATTCGAGGTATAAAGAAAATAATTATTCGGGTATACATTTTTTATTATGATTTTTTATCGATAAAAATCACACTCACATTCTCCCACACATCCTCACTCACTCACACACACACACACACACACACACACACACACACACACACACACACACATACACACACTCACACACACACACTCACACACACACACACACACACACACACACACACACACACACACACACACTCACACACACACACACACACACACACACAAGAGTCCCGGAGAAAAGTCGCATCAGTATATAGGCTGAGTGCCCTGAGAGTAGCTAGTGCCTTCCGCACGGTGTCTTCCGAACCGAAACCATGGTGAGGTAAACTACTATCTGACACAGATGCTCTCAGGACATGGCTGTTTTCGAGCATACCTTCATCGGTTCAAACGCGATGAGTCTCCGGAGTGCCCGTCCTGTCCAGGAGCTCCTGAAGATGCGGAGCACGTGTTCTTTGCATGCCCCCGTTTCAACTCGCTGCGCAATGACCTGGAGATTGTTCTTAAACACAAATAAAACCAGAAACTGTAGTGGAAGAAATGCTGGCAGTACGTTCGCGACGAGGGTACTACAAGACCTACGTTCCACAGAAAGGAAGAAAGCCGGAAAACAGTAATGGTTAGAAGGAAAGAAGCAATGACTTCAACTACCAGAAGAAAGAGCAACAGCTAGAACCTCTCCCCGTGAAGTAATGCCTAACGATGGTTTCCGCGGGGCAGCAGAGGCCGGAGAAAGAGGAGGTTTTTAGTCGGTATTGACATCGAAGCCCGACATACCAGGTTGTATTCCTGATGATACGTAAAAGTATTTTCACACACACACATACAGACACACACACTCACACATACACACACACACACACACACACTCTCTCACACACGCACACAACCTCACACACGCAAATTTACAATAACAGTCATCACGTAGACTATACATTAGACACTGTATAGCCATCATACATACACTATACATAAAAATCTTACGTTACGGAAGTTTGTTTGCCGGCTAGGGTACCTATCCGCAACGCGCCATAAGGAACTTCGTTCCAAAAATCCATCACATTTTATATTAAAGTAATACAAAATAATAGTAGATTACAAGGAATGAAATTTCTTGAAACGCGAGACATATAATAATACCTGCCACTGTTATCAAACTCGTTCTCCATCCAAGAGGAAAACTTGTTCAAATCGACAATTATAAAGTACTTATAATATAATATATTATATGTTGTTATTATAAACAACATACTGACTGTAGTTGTATCTAGAAATAGTCAAGCTAAAAGCAGTTGAGTAACTAACATAGATTGTGCCCCGGTTAACAACTTCTGGTTTTCTGGGCTTGTTTTTAAATACATGCATGATCTAAAAATATCGAAAAGACTATCTAATTACGAGTCTATAATATTCGTAAAACTCACAAATAAAATTCAATTGCAATATAAAAATCAAACAAATATATCGCTTTTTTATTTGAATATGCGTATTACACGATCGAAATCGCAAAGGAAAAAAGGTTATCAATCATTCTAACACCGCAAAAACTCACAGAATACATACACAAAGTTAAATTGTATAATCAGCTGACATTGACATTCAAAGTGGCTACAAGATTATTGAAAAATAACTCTTAATTCGTTGTAATACGAGTTACTGTTATTTTTATAGGGTAATTACTCAATTCAATGTATTCATAAACATAGAATCAGGCATGTGGGTTACACGTGTTGTGGTTGTACTAGCTGTTAGTTGTTGTTGTGTGTGCAGTGTCTCCGGCAAGAGATACGAGACTAGATGCAAGTTAGTGAGAGACTTGTTGAGAGTTGGTGTTCCTAATGATATGTTTCTTGGCCAATGTAAGTTCTAAATCAACCTCAACCATTTGGAAACGGGCGGTTATAGATCGAAACAGGCAGATATGATATTATGGTATCCATTTTTTTATAGATTTATCACGAGATGTAGTGATGGTTGACTGAATATAGTGATATTGATTTTAATAATAGCTATGTATTTAAACGGGAGTTAACGCGATCACGAAAAGGTATTACATACCTTTGAATTGCCTGAGCCAGTCAGCTTGTGACCACGGCCATTGCAACCTGGTCGAAACGTCAGGCAATTCAGAGGTAAGTATGTACTTTTCGTGATCGCGTTAATTCCCGTTTAAATACATTGTTATATCATGGATTCGCGTTCCATCCAGTTTAAAAGTTAGCTTTGTAATGGCGCCGATTCTGTTGCATTATCTCATTTTTTGTTTTTTATTATTTTAGTCAAAATATTTGAAATAAACTATTCTGTTGTCTCATTCAATTAATTTGGATTTCATTGTGCTCTTTGTTACTGAGATAACGTTTATCTTAATGGTGGAAAACTTAAAAAAATTAAGTTGTCTAACTAAAATAGTTTTAGTCTGACATTTTTAAAATACAACTAAGTTAAATCTTCGTACCTAATTATAGTTTAGAGTGTCTTATAAGAACAAACACACATATAACTAACTAATACATAAATATTATAAAACATTTGTGTTCAGTTTATATTTTTTTTTGAACGCTCTAATCTCATATGTACATGTACGATTATAAAAATGATAGTTGTTATAATAGCCTATTTATTGATGAAGGTTATTTTTTTATCGTGTGGAAGTCCCCACGGGTCATCACCTCACCGGAACTAACGGAGAAGTAGTATGTCAGAATCGAAATGACTTAAACCACACGGTATTCCGTCACAAGTGGCTGTATTGCAGGGGACCCGACCCTAAGAAGGAAGCCTCCGGGAACCCCTGCAGACCTTGGCCGCCTGACAGTAGGCGACTACACCGTGGAGTACCCCCTGTAATACTTAACCCCTCCAGATCACGGCGGTACACGTCGCGACACCGTCTCGGGTCAGTTTCTGCAGGGGCAACGTTCAGCCCGACCCGCTAACCCCAGGCCAACGCCCATTGAGGTCGGAGATCATTCTGCGCACTCCGCCGGCGCCTGGTGCGTCTTCTGCTTGTCCTCTCCCGTTCCCGTTTCGCGGCCTCTTTGGCAAAAATAACCTCCTCACAATGATGAAGGTTGTTAACAAATAGAATTTTAAAAAGTGTGAAACCGCCGGATACAAAACAAATTTACTCAATTAAACAATAAATTTAGTAATTAAAGATGATTACAAATAAGCTGAAAATAAAATAAAAAAAAACTATTAAGAATTTTTTTACTATTCGTAACTAGGGACATCCATTCTGAACCCGCAACTTGTTGATCGCAAATCCGAGGCCCTAACCATTACGATACTGCTGCTTATGTTTGTAATCACTATATATTTTAAATATAAAACAAAGTCGCCCGCCGCGTCTGTCTGTTTGTTTGCGATAAACTGAAAATTACTGAACGGATTTTCATGCGGTTTTCACTAATAGACAGAGTGATTCATGACTAAGATTTTGGTGTATAAACTGTACCCGTGCAATACCAGGGCGGGTTGATAGTAAGATTATAAAAATAAACCTTAAATATAGCTTATTTCTATTCTAAAGATATTAAAAGAACCTGCAACATGTTAATTTTAGTAATAGCAACATTGCATTACAACTCAAAGTAAAGTTCTTTATTACAGGCTTTTGGTGCTTTAGTTATTCATAGCTGTATAATTATGCACACTAAATGCATAGTTCCATCACGCAATACTTATAAAGGTATTTTGCATATTAATTTGTACCTTACACGAAACGTTTTGTGACAGGCCTGTTCAATTTCATGTGTTGGATTATTATTTTATTATTATTGTTTTGAAAAAATATGCATTGCAGTTTCTTCTGCCTCTCGACAGAATCTGCATATTGTGTTCTCGTCCAACTTTAGTTTGAACATATTTTTGTTTAGTTTGCAGTGTCCGGTGTAGATTCGATAATGGTCTAATAACTTTACTGAACCCTTCCCACTTCCCCTCTTCCCCCCTTCTCCCCCAGTTCCCCTCTTCCTCTACTCCCACCTTAAAAGGACGGCAACGCACTTGTGACTCTTGAGTTGCAGGCACCCATGGGCGGCGGTAGTCACCTACCATTAGGTTACCCGTCTGCTCGTTTGCCCCATATCCCATTAATCCCATTTCTGTAAGTAAATTAAAAAAATTAATACAAAGAATTTCCCTAACGTATTAACGCAACTAGCTTCACGACTGACTTAAGCCGACTGACTTCTACTCTTGACAATTCAAAAGTACCTACATACTTATAATAAATAATTTTATTATATTTTATTAATATATAGATTACTAGCAGCGCCCCGCGGTTTCACCCGCGTCAGTCAAAATGTTGTAAAAATAATAGTTTTATTTTTATAGTACTTACACTTCTAAGAGTTTTCTAAGGTAATAAATAATTCAACTTTAAAGATTCTTTGAAATATTTGATGTTAGGTAAAAGTCATTCGAGAGTTCTGTTCATACAAGTATAATTATCATATTAAAGGTAATTTTTTGCCGTTTCTCGCTAGGAAATTCGAATTGAACATAAAAGGTCCTTTAACTGCATTAGCAGACTGCCGCCCATGGGCACCTGCAACTCAAGAGTCACAAGTGCATTGCCGGCCTTTAAAGTAGGAATAGGGGAAGGCGGGAAGAGGGGGAGAGGAGGGGAAGAGAGAAGGATTAGGGCCTCCGGTAATCTCACTCACTAGGCGAAAAGCAATGAAACGTTGCTTCACTGCTGGTCTTCTGTGAGACCGTGGCTCTTCCACCAACAGGCACTTTCATTACACGACAGCTTTAATTAATTATATTTAATATTGTCTTAAATTACTTGTTCACTAAGGGGCATGACTGCATGCAGTTACAATTTTTTTTTTGTAACGGCACGCTAGTCATTCAGTGATTTAAGTGTTTCATTGTCAGATACAGCCTGTATACAGCATTATGTATATGACATATAAATAGTTAAAGTCTACAATTTATAAATACAAAAACTCATTTATAATCATAGTGGTGTTTTAACTGATTATAATCTGACTGATGGTTTGAATTCATTTTCATAAAGGATGGAAAATCCACGATATCTAATGCAACTGCGGTGTAGTCTAGTGGCAATTACATAAGTGTTTACTTACGTACATTACCTACTAGATAAACCTATTTATAAACAGATGTAGTATATAGTAGTGTGTATGCAGTGACTATAATAGTGGGAACATTTATGTTTTTGTTATCGCATTCATCAAACAATTATTTGAATAACTTTTTCATAGAGACAATAGGTTCTTTAAAATGGGCGTAAAAAGGTTTTCATCCTAGTTGCAAGTGCCTATGAGAATATATGCCAATACCTCAGTGATATAAAAAACTTTTAACAGCTTACAATTTTTGAAGTGAAAACTTCTTTGGCGGCGTTGTGCAATTTTTGGTATGGGTAAAAAATGTTAAACTCGCTTCAGGACACGTGACCCTGATCGAAAATTCGTAAGACGGAGCCGAGTTTCTTATATTTAAAAAAATATAACATTCGAAATTCAAACATTTTTGAGCGGCCAGGAGCGCAGAACTTCCAGTGTACCCTATGTATACATTTTATTGAAGTGAAACTTCTTTATCGACGTATGGGAGAAATTTTTGTAGCAATCGTCACGTTTTTCGGTTACGCGCCATGTTGCTTTTTTTTATCAAAGTTTAGTATAGTTACGTAAAGAATATAATGTAATATATATATTATAATAATAACAACAATATATTAGTTTTTAAGTTTGGTTTGAAATAAGAATAACAATATATTAATTTGAAAGTGATAAAATAAAAAGACTTATTAAAATTTAAGTGAATTTACAAGAAAAGTGAGAGTGATTATATATTTCGTTTTATAATTTCTTAAGGCTTAAGCCTTATCTACCCCATTTTCGTGAAGTTGCAAATAGTAGAAAAATGATATGTCGTAAAGAAGTTTCACTTCTTACCTGTGTACTCTGGTACACATACACATTTTTTTTTTATCTAATTATAATATATATACAGATGTGTGTGCGTGTGTATGTATATGCAAATACATTATAAAGTTATGATTTCAATTCTGACGTACAGTCCTAAGACTGACTGTTTTTTTTTATAAAAGGATTTTGTAAATGATTATTCACACTTTCAGTACTCTGTAAGATTACAACTTCCTTTCTGAATCCCATTTCTATAAAGTTTTCAATGATTTTTACTGGAATACGTTTGCCGACAAGGTAAATTTTTACTTACGAGTTTCTAAAAAGGCCTAGGTTATAAATGCACACCGAATGGAACCAGCGGTTTCCGTAGTTTAAGAGTTGTTAAGATTGTTATTGTAAAATTAAATTACTATGGAGACTTGGAATGCTCAATAGATATTTTGATATAAAACCTTAATAAAATTTAAAACTTTTTAGTCAGTCGATATTTATAGATATAATTATCTTTTAAAAAAAAGTATCACCGACTTCAATGTGTTTTTTATTGAAAAGTATAGAATATGTATTTTGTTTAAATATAATAAAGGTATGACAACTAAACGCACTGCTCCAATGAGACAGCGATGTTTCGGAGCAAACGAAAACATCATCGATGTATAATTTTTTTAGATATTTGTTGATTTTTCAAAACCCGCTTGACCGATTTCAATAAAATTTTAATGGGACCACCTTTGAAACAAAAAAATAATTTTCCAAATTGGTTCAGGCATCTTTGAGTAATCGGTGAACATACATAAAAAAAAAGATTCCGACGAATTGAGAACCTCCTCCTTTTTTGAAGTCGGTTAAAAAGAAGATTTGTATTCTAATTCCAGTTCAACTTAGTACAAAACTCCTTATTACTGCACATAGTCTTAAATCTAAAGACTACACGTCACAAGGGTATTTGCTAGGGTTGAGATGTTTCGCAATTTGAAAAGGACCTCTGGGACAATATCTCTCGCTAATTGCTATCCGCATGTTGTATGGAGCCCTTGACCTAGGCCGTGAACTCTGTGCTTAGAGCGTTTTACTGTACAAGTTTTAGTTAAACCAGTATTTCATTTGTAAAACCAAGGATAAAGTTTGGTGAATTTATTTGTCTTGACTTTAGTCATTACGCATTACGTAAGGGGCAATACCTAAAAGGATACAGAAGTAGAAGTATTTAAATCAAAAATATATAAATTTTTGAAATTGAAAAACGAAAATAGCATTTTATAAGTAAAATATTTTTTTTCGTAATGATTTTTCTCTTTTGTATCTCTGACAACATGTACGCAAGATTTAATGATGATCGGTTCAGTAGTTACGGCGTGAAAGCGTAACAAACAGAGTTATTTTCGCATTTATAATATTAGTATGGACTAGCATTTACCGCGCGGCTTCGCTCGCGTGTACATATTTAAATATTTTGCGCGGAACCATAATTCTTTTTTCAAAATAATAGTAGCCTAAGTTACTTCTTATAACACCGACTATCTGCCAGTTAAAGTCCCGTGAAAATCGGACAAACAGGCAGACGGGAGGACAGACGAACAAAAAAATTTAATTACTGACTTTTAGGCATAGGTATCGTGTGTAAATAACTGTATGAACTTAAGAAAACATTTTTCTTGATTTACAAACATACACTTCAATTTTATGTATTTGTTATACCTACCTATTGATGATGTAGTATTTTTCTCTACCTAAATATTGTGATGAGTGATGAAATAATAAATATAATTATTTTGTTAATAAGACATACGGAAAATAAACATGTTGATTCTTAAGCCGGAAACTATATTTCGACCCAGTAAATCTTGATAATTAATACTTTGTTGTCCTTAACTGAAATGATCTTTGTTTTCTGCTTAACTAATTCTCATCTAATCTAAGCCTTAATAGTTGTAGAACTGTGTAGCAGTGTTTTATAACGTTAGACATCCGTACCAAAGGTGCGCTGCGATAAAGATATAATTTGTGTTTCTTATTTTATTAAGTACTAGCTGCGCCCCGCGGTTTCACCAACGCAATTCTTCATGCAGTTTAAATATCGGGATAAAAAGTAGCCTATGTGTTAATCCAGGTGTCCAGCTATCGACATACCTAGTTTCCTCCACTTTCACGTTTAGTAGGATTATAATATTAGTAGGATCATTGTATTTGTTGCTATATACCACTTTTCTATAGCTCACAAAGATCAAGGCGGAGAACACAGTTATGGGGACAGCATCGTACAAAAGTGTGTCGTCTAACATTAAACATTGTAATGGGCTTGAGCCAAGGGTCTGACTGCGAGTTGTCAAAGTACAAGGGACACCACCAATATTTTAGTGTGTGTAGGCTATTTATTCACTTACCATTAGGCAAGCTAGTGCCTATTGTGGCAAGTCAGATGCTACGAACATGATTTAGAAACCAGTCATTTAAAGGACGAGATCCCGCTTCTTGAATTTGCAAGTATCTGTTTTTTATTTGATAAAACTAAGTTTGTATAAATGATACATGACAGTTCAAGATAATACACCAGGGTTGCCCGACAAAATGTAGCTGTTACACAATTACCTTTAATTAAATGAACTGTAACAGATTGTTGTTAATGATTTACAGTTATATTTTTAAGTGAACCTAACATCATTTGAAAGAAAATTATCTATGGAATAGAAACACAAGTGGCAGCCAGCTCTCAGTCGCAATCTATGGCAACCCAGCTGTAAATAAGTATCTTAATGTTAATTTGATGCCTCAGCCCTGGCAGTCATTTGTTTTTCGTTGGATTCACTTAAAAACATACATTTTGGCGGGCAAACCTGGTGGTCTATTATTTTCTATTATCATGTATCTTTCCCATTTACACCTGCAGACTCACGTAGCGGGATATATATATATATATATATATATATATATATATTTATATATATATATTAATAATTTAACAATCAATGTACAGCTTAACTTCCAACTTTTCTTTATGTTTGTTAATTGACAATAGACAATATTACCTATTCTGATCTTATTTTATTTGGAATACCAACAGCATGAAATACACACAATAAATACTAGAGGAAATAACAATGAAAGCTATTGACAGATAGTCGCAATTAGATTCTACATAACACAACACAACTAGAACAAGGAAACAAAAATATGTTAATATTGAGTTTAACAAATATAAGACTTAAAACTAAGAGTGTATACGTTTGTTATACTTTTGGGATTGGGGTTGAAAAATTTTATGCGAACATTTTTTGGAAATTTTTATTATTTATTTGGATTATTTTTGGATTATACTAAGAAGTTATCTGTAACTATATCTATATCTCGTAACCCAATCTTTTGGGAAATAAAGGCGTAATGTTTCCTCTTCTTTTTGAACTATAAAACTCTCACTTAAAAATTGTTAAGACGTTTGTGTAAAGTTTTTTAATTTGTTTCAGGGGTCTGCCTAATAGAAAAAGTGAGCAATAGAAACACCAGTGCCTACTCGGTCAGTCCCAGTGGAAAAAAGTTTTATGGCTTATACCAGGTTTGTTTGTACGCTCACATAATAAATTGCTTGGAAGAAACAGTAATACTGCTATGAGAAAGAAAATTTTCGAATTTTCTGCTTTAGACGAACCCTAATGGCGTCTGGGTATTTTATCGAACAAATTTCCTCCTAATGAACCTGCCTTTGTACCTATGTTAAAATAATTGCGAATAGCGTATGATCAAGTTTTCAATTTCAATTAAAATCAACTTGAGGAAGTTTCTTTGTCACTAAGTTTAAGTTAGATATTGTCATAAACAATATTGTTCTTCAAAATGAAGTAAAATAGTCATGAAATATATTCTTAGAGGAGTCACCAGTAATGTTGTTTCCACTCCGATATAATCTCTTCGTCATGCTCATGTGTATGGTTTTCTAGTACCATAGGATTACGGATAGCAGAGATTTTCACGGGATAAAAGTAAGGAAATAAGATCAACGACAGATAGCGTTGTGTTAAAAACTACCGAGCTAATAATCCACAAAGCATCATATGTTTTAGCATTCATTGTTTTATAGTGGGATATCAAAATCAATTAAATGAATCACATGTTCGTGACAATCTTGGATTAATTATAAACAAAAAAAAAACTACTGACCCGATTGTGATGAAACTTGGTATGTAAATAGCTGGAGATCTGGATTAACATATAGGCTACTTTTTATCCCGATATTCCCACGGGATCGGGACTTACGCGGGTGGAACCGCAGGGCGCTACTAGTATTAACATACATTAAGCATAGCATGAAAATAACATGTTATTTTTTTCATTTTTAGATACCTGGTAGTTGGTGTAAACTAAAAAAACGCGGAGGTGACTGCGACATAAAATGTGAAGGTAAATAAGGTTATTAATAATTATTATAATAATGTGCTCTCATCATAGTAGTCATTGTTAGGAATTTCAATAATATTCAGAAGCTAATTATAGCCAAGATTATGTAATGTCATAGCTACTAACGACAAGAAAAAAAATTACCAGAACAATTGTATAAACTAAAAACTGTACAGAGATGAAATAGTAAAATTTATCATTTGCCAATTGCGCCGCAATTTGCCAACAAAAATATTTATAAGTTTAGTAATAAATACAAGCTGCCACTTATATGACGTAGTAGCTCCATTACGTATATGATATTTTATTCTTGAGCCGGTCACTAAGGGTTGGAAAGTTTTGAAGCACTTCTTCATTAAGCACACGGTGATGAGGGTATCCCAGTTTATTGTATTCTAAAATTTATTTACATAATAAAGAGTAATTCAAAGCATCGCGCCGGTTTATAACTAATGCACTGATTCTCTTGAATGGTTTAAAGTAGGTATACGTTACCCTGTGGGCCGTAAACGCATTAAATAAAAGCAGAATGACATTTCTAATTCGAGACCGCAGTGCATCAAGGATAAGAGAAGCCCAGATGGCTTTCAGGCGATTATTTGCCAGAAAGTTGCCTCTACTTTCAAACTATTAAAAGCCTCGTAACTCACGATCCTTTCTGGAAAAAAACTTTGTGCTAAAAGTAACTTATTATTATTGGTATGGTAAACTTATTATTGGTATGAATGAATTTATTCTAATTTAAAAATGTGCAGTAATTTATTGTTGATTGTATGATTATTATTCAACCAGTATCTTGATTTCTGTTTAAATACTTCCAAAATTTAGTTAGCATTTGTATCCCTTTGTAAAACTGAAATGGAAACAAACAATGTAAGTAACATGTACGAATATCTGTAATGCTCAAACTGCATTACATATTTGCTGGCAGACCTTCCTTCAGCCAATGTTGCACTACTAACTATAGAATTTACAAAGTAAGTAATTGACCAACATAGTCACGAACTGTAAACGACATAGCGAGCAATCTGAGACGACAACCGTTTTATGTTCTACGTTTTACATCAACTTTATGACATGGTCAAGCGGTATCTATTGTATAACATTTTGGATACATGACTATGTTTTTGATTACTAAATGTTCTCGATTGGAGTAAATATGCAAAATAATGCCTTACATGTCAACTTTTGGATTTTAAACGTATAAATCAATAAGGTGGTCGTATATTTTTTGAGTTTGAGATACATTCAACTCAAAAAAATCGGTGTAAGTAGGTTCATAAAAAATGTTGAGATGAGTTTATATGAGTATTTAATACGTTTTCGAATTGAGCCCTGCACAATATTTTAATAATAAACATGCTCTAAAATGACATAATTTCATTTATTTATTTATTTACCTCTTTATTGTACACCTTCAATATGAGATTCAATCAAAAAAATAATACAAACATTCAGGCGTATCCATTCGGCGGTCTTATCGCTCACGGCGATCTCTTACAGACAACCTTTGTACGGATATAAACAAATATATTTCAGGGTAGGCTGTGGTGTACTGGGATAGGTTAATATATATTTTAATATATACTTAGTATACTATACTTATACTACCATAAACATACTACGTACATATATAAATATGTAGTGTTTTATATTATCTTTCGTGGTTGTTTAAATGACTAGCCAGTTAATTCCCTTAGTTTAATCATTTAACCCCTAATTTTGACACAAGTAAAATAAATGTTCAAACTTATAGATAAAAAATATTATATATTTTTACTGTCAGGTTATCACAGCCGTGAAGCTTGCCGTATTTATTACACACGGACTTTAGAGCGTCATCACCTATAAAAGCCATGGTAACAAATTCCAGAGTACCTTCTACTACGTTATTATTTTCTTTTCCTTCATAAGGTTTGAACAACAAAAGCTAAAGTATTCGCCTTACGAACGTAATTTTATCCAACATAAAGTCTGGGTTATGAGCCACTTTTCAGATGTTGGCACCACTTCAAAATAAAGTAATTTCGCTGATCATGCCCTTATAAATCATTGTATGTGGTGCTGTCGAAAACAAGTCACGTTGCAAACATATACGTTTTTTCTGAATTGTGATTTTATGAATTTACGGGTAATGACGATTTGGGATATTCGGTGAAGATATTTGTCTATTTTTCTCTAAAACAGAAGAAGAGAAGGATCCTTCGAACAGGGTAGGTACCTCTGCTGGACGAGGCGGGTAAATTGTTTGAGAGGGTCATCTCTGCCCGCATCGTCCGGCACCTGTGCGAGGTCGGCCCCGATTTGTCGGACGCCCAATTCGGTTTTCGAGCGGGGCGTTCGACGGTCGGTGCTATGTTGCGCCTGAGGGCCGTGACTGAAGAGGTAGTGAGCTGTGGCGGCGTGCTGTTGGCGGTGTCGCTGGACATCGCCAACGCGTTCAACAGTCTGCCATTCAGCTGCATCAGGGAAGCACTCCACTATCACGGAGTGCCAGGGTACCTGAGGCGGCTAGTGGCAGACTATTTAGAGGAGCGTACCGTCATGTACGAGGACCGAGATGGAGTTTTGAGTCGTCGGCCCATGTCGTGCGGTGTTCCGCAGGGGTCTGTCCTTGGACCACTCCTGTTTAACATGGGGTACGACTGGGCCCTTCAAGGCGACTTCCCCCCCGGGCTTGGCATAATCTGTTACGCCGATGACACCTTGGTCACAGCCCGGGGAGTGAACTTTCAGGAGGCGGCGTGCCTGGCCACCAGGGGAGTCTCTCTGGTGGTCGGGCGCATTGAGACGCTGGGTTTGCGGGTGGCCTTGGATAAGACGGAGGCCCTTTTATTTCATGGGCCCCGTCGTGGTCCACCCCCTGGCGCCTCTATCGAGGTCAACTCGGTCCTCGTACCGGTTCAGGCCCACATAAAATATCTGGGCCTGATCCTCGACGGTAGGTGGCGCTTCGACGAGCACTTCCTGCAGCTTGCTCCAAGGCTGGTCGGCGCTGCATCCGCCCTTGGGCGACTCTTGCCCAATTTGGGTGGACCCAGCGTCGCTACGAGACGGCTGTACACGGGGGTTGTCCGGTCAATGGCACTGTACGGTGCACCGGTGTGGGCGGAGGCTCTGACCGCCCAGAATAGGGCGCGCCTCTGGCGCCCTCAGAGGGTTATGGCGGTTAGAGCCATACGCGGATACCGCACCGTGTCAACGGAGGCGGCGTGCGCGTTGGCCGGGACTCCCCCGTGGGATTTGGAGGCGGAAGTGCTCGCCGAAGTATATCCGCCGGAGTTCCGGGCGGAAAGTGGCAGTCGGCCCCCGCCCGAAGAGGTACGCGAATGGCGTGAGGCCGCTCGCCGAGCCACCATAGCTCGTTGGTCGTCCCGGCTGGAGGCTCCACGTGCTGGCTTTGCCGCCGTGGAGGCGCTCCAGCCGGTCATCGTCGAGTGGGCAGGGTGGCAGCACCGGACCCTTTCCTTCCGACTGACGCAGGTTCTTTCCGGGCACGGGTGCTTCGGGAAGTACCTGCACTCGGTCGCTAGGAGGGATCTGAGTCCCGCCTGTCACCACTGCAACTGCAGTGAGGACTCGGCTCAGCACACGCTGGCGGTTTGCTCCGCCTGGGCGACGCAGCGTCGGGCCCTCACTGCAGTCATCGGAGGGGATCTCTCGCTACCGGCCGTCATACGCTCCATGGCCGGTAGCGACAGGAATTTTACCGCGGTCGCTACCTTCTGTGAGGACGTCATCTCGCAGAAGGAGGCGGCGGAACGGGTCCGGGAGGACGATCTCCACTCGGACTTAATTCGCCGCCGGCGAACCGGGCGGCGGAGGCGCGCTTTCCAGCGCCTCATGCCGCCTTGAGTGTGGCCGCGGGTGGTCGGGACGGGTTTTCCCTTCCACCCGCTATAGTGGCTCCCCGCGAGGAGGCGGCGTCCGCGTGTGCCTGGACGTCACCTAATTGAGAGGTTGTTACCCGAAGATGGTGCCCGCGCTTTTGCAGGCAGGCGCTAGGGGGGGGTCCGGATGTCTTAATAAAAGCTGTTCCCGGATCCCTCCTAATTTAGGCGCAGTACGGCACACCGTGTGGTTTTAGTCGGTTCGATTCCGACACACCGCCCCACCGAAAATCCCGGTGGGGTGACGGCCCGAGGGGGTTTCCACACGCACAAAAAAATAAAAAAAAGGGTAGGATGGTACCTGGCGGGCCACGGCCCAACGGTTGCCTTCTTACCGTTACAGGTAGTCAGTAATACTGAAGTCTTTATATTCTTCATAAGTTTTCTTCACAAGTTTTTGTATGACACTCAAAGTATTTAAAGGCTGGCAGTGAATGTTTCATTGGAATTTTGTATTGTTCATATTTTGCAGCTGTTGCCTTCGAATAGAATTTTAGAAGTGTCAAGCAAAACCATGGTTTTAGGTACGATGGTATAATATGAGCGATAGCTTACCGAAATTCGATAGTAAGAGCCGCGTTATCTTTGGACCACTGAAGTGGAAATATTAAAGTAGGAAAGTATAAATCAGGATTCTGTAGTGGCGGGCAACTTTAGCTACATTTTTACGAGCATTACTCCGGTTTATTTGATTTGGTAAGTTTCGTCTAGCTTGTATTTAACGTTTGTTACTTAATATTATGGCAACATTGTGATGGATTAAGTGATTGGGTTTTATGATTTACGAGGTATCTTAGTATAGTTTTGCAAAGTTTTCCTGAAATGTTATTCCTTTTTTTTTTTGTATATGTGGACAAAGATCGTAACAACAGATTAATTACATCTCGTGGTAAATTCCTTTTTCCTTTTTTAAGCAATTTTTATAGAATTGTAATTTGAACTTCTTTGTGATTACGAGAGTATATGTATGAATAAGTAATTTATTATTGTGTTGTTGACTCTAAATCAACTAAAGTTTAAAAGCTTAATAAATGTAATTTTTTAGAACCCGGGCGACTGAGCTTGACTCGTCGGTTTTCTTTTGTAAAATCATATTTTTTGCTTTTTAAGAAAGACACATACACAGATATATTTAAGAGAAACTTTATCTTATACAATCGTAAATAGACATCGTATTTAATGTAATAGAACTTATTATTAATTATGTTAATTATTATTAATTGATTGCCAGATTTACTCGACGAGGACATACGCGACGATACAGCGTGTGCTGTGAAGATTTATCATCAAGAAGGCTTCAAATACTGGACATCGTGGACTACGAGATGCAAAAACGACAACTTCATTACCAATGAGATTTATAAGTAAGTTATAATTTGATAACATCTTCAGTGCCTATGATAACTTGTCTAAAATTTTGGATATGTACGAGTATATTTTTTTCCTTCCATATATTCACTTTGGTTGTTGCTAATTGTAGTGTCATCCGGAGGCTTCCATTTAAGGTATGCCTCGACCCCAGCTAAGGCCCCACGATGGAACAAATTGTCAAACATAGAAAGGGGTTTCGTGAGATTTCCATCGACTACATACGGCATGTTATTTAGCTGGAAATAATATATCCTATAAAATATTCTTTATATACTAATTTCGAGAAAGGTATTATAAATGATTGAGATTTATAACATTTAATTTTTTGCTGAACCAATAAGCAACTTTTAAGCAATTATTTTTTAAAAGTGGACATGCTCTGGGGAACCACCTCAAGGAACAGATGGGTATGTCCGACTTGAACCGACTAAAACTACACGGTGTTCCTTCAACTATGTGAACCCTAGCAGACTTGGAAGCCTGATAAAAACGGTCATGGAGGCCGGACATGATTTTACACTCTCCGGCGTCTCGTACGTCTTCTGCTGGACGAGAGAAGTAGTTCTCTCCCATTCTCTTTCCGCCGCCTCTGTGGCATACACCACTTCCTCGCAGAACGAGGCACCGGAACCCCATGCTTTCTTGCTCCAGATCTTGCTGGAAACCATGGCTTCCAGCAAGATCTATATACATCATACCCACACCAACTGCTGCCGCGAAGTCGATGCGCTGCTGCACTCACTCAGTGCACTCCGTATCCGAGCAAGTGAGTATCCTCGCTGCAGCCCCGCAGTAGTGGCATTAGTTACCGGCCTATGCGATATAGGTACTTTCCGAAGCAATCATGTCCAGTGCGCATCTGCGTTGTCCGGTAGAAGAGGTAGCAATGTCGCCTTTCAGCCAATCCCCCATTATGAGTCTTACCGCCACAATCGTCAAGTCAAGTCGTTCTTTCCACTCAGCACCCTTGACTTCGCATTCTTCGTTGCATACATAAGTGTCAGTCACGCCCTATGAAGCAAGGGAATTTACCTCCAAGTCCAATGGCGGATGAGTTCCAGCTAGGAGACTTGATGCGTCAAAAGAGACCGTATCCTCTTATGACCCTGACGGCCATAATCAACTGGGTAATTAGCGGAAAATTGCAACATTGCAAGTTTTCAGTACCTCTGCTCATATTGGGGCCCCATGGACCGCACGGTCTCAGTGTAGAGTCTTCTACAAGAAGCCTTCGTAAGTTGGGTCGCAGCCATGAAGGCGCTGCCCGTAAGCTACGGGGCCAGACTTTGGAAGTAAGGTCCAAAGTGCCATCGGCTGTCGAGTACGAGTCCTAGATATCTCATGGAGGGCTCGATGCTGATGTGAACACCTCTCACAATAAGGACCGATTCCGCAGGTGGTCTCTTGTAACGCATTATATTTTGTAACAATAGAACACAAGAATGATGTGAATAAAACATTTTTCATCTCAAGTTTTTATTGAGCTTTGTCAACACATTCTAATGAGATCAAAGTCTACTGTTATATAAAAGCCTTTTATGCCTTTATTTGTTTCATCGCGAACGATTTCAAATTGAATAGAAAATTATTCATGCTTAGTTACAATTTGAGAGATCTACGACAAATATTATTAAGTTTCTATAAATGACATAAACGTAAAATTAATATTTGATTAAAATTTTAATTTTTGAGAGGTACATTAAGCAAAGGACACGTTCGAAATATTACTTACATATTACTTGCACTGTCCAATCCATCCATAATTTATATTATTAATTAATAATATAAATTATTAAATATATTTAATAATACAACACAATTTAAATAATATAAACATAATTTAAATTATTAGGTATAGCTTAATATTCTTTCCATTGCCTTTCCCTACCTACCCTTCCCTTTCAATATACTCCCAAATTTCGCACATTTAATTCCCAAAGTACCCGATTGACGACAATAGATGCCCCGCCCCTATTACATGAGTGGGACTAAACTATACTTGAAAAAAATATGGGGGGGTCTTTTAATACGCTTCTGTCTACCCGTTTGGTATAGACGTGAGTGCATATATATAATTAGTTATTGAAGTTAATAAAAACAAATAAAAACTAAAAAAAAAGAAACCAATAACAAGTAACTGACAGCAATGACGTAACCTTCCTCTAAGAAAGACAGCTTAGGAATACTTAAACACATAATGCCATGAAAATTCACTATTTAGTTAGTTACAACTATGCCACTGCCACTTTCCCTTGACGTGTGAGTAAGGGCCGACCCTTTCGTATTTGTTCAGCCCACGATTTAGGACGAGTTTATTTCCATAAAAGGTTAACCGGCCCTTTTTCCAAGCTTATGGAAATGTAATCTTAAAATCGGTTTTTCTTCGATTTAGTTCAAATAAGATATTATGAAAATAGTCAATGAAATGACAAAGAAGCTGAATTAATATTACAGATTGATTTTATTATATGAACATTCGTAGAAATATCTTCCATATAATTCTGTAATCTAATATAAGGAATCTTTATTTCTTTAGCAAATGGCAACCGCACACGGCAATATAATTTACATACAACAAAATCTGCCTAATAGCGCTTTGAGCGCTATAGCCTTATTTGCATTTAAGACTATTTTAAATAGGTAGTAGATCTGGGGGGCACGGCAGTGCCCACGCCTATTCCAGAAGAAAAAAAAACAAAAAGGCTCAGAGGTATTTACGCATGTACGTTATTAAATAAACTCATTTTATGTCTTTCCTTCTTATCATCCTCTTCTCGAAGTCATTCAGGACTTGTTCAACCCCCTGTAACTGGGTTGTGGATAAAGCTAAAAGCCTGAATTTTGTGACTAAGAAGATGTAACATTATCTTATAGTGTAAACGAAAACAAAAAAATACCTCAATTTCAGTCCCTTTTTCCAGGGGGATAAGCGATTACAAAGTTACTTTTGCAATTCATAAAATTTTTCGTCACATCATTTCACATTTTTACGTGACGTGTGAAGTGATGAGAAATGTGATCTATCTACTAGATAAACCTGTCTATAGTTCATCTGCGACTTACTGTACCTTCCTATTTCTACTGTTTACCTATAGGTAGGTATGTAGTGGAAATAGGTATTTACAATAAGGCACAGATGATCGATTTCCTATAACCTATTTCCATTATTTACTTACAGGTAGGTAAATAGTGGATCAACGATGTTTCCTTTGATTTACCTACCTACAAAAAGAGATGAGATCCCATCAAAAACATGACATAAAAAAAATGCAAGTCGCGCAACGCAGTTCTTCTACCGAAAACATTTGTTAGATCTAAATTTAGCTAGCAAAAGATTGTTAGGTAACTAATGAGGTAATAATTACATCTCACAACTTTTTGCACCTATACCAAAAATAATAAAACTGTGATTATGCAGTACTTTTGCAAGTTGTTTAAGCCTAATCGCACAACTACATTGGCAAAAAATACACATTGCCAATTTAGTTGTGCGACTGCAATCTAAGCGACACACTTTTTTCTTACATATTTTTTGTTTCTTACAGGTGCCCTGATTTACGATTCAGCTTAGATCGCAGCTCACCAGTGAACACTCAACCACAAAATCTGCATAGGATACAGAAACGATCCACAAAACCAAAGCTTCGTTCAATACTGAAACGTAGTATTCTGCAAGGTCTCCAAAGTCACCAGGTTGAAGTTACTGTCTAGACTCATTATTAATTTAAAGTGTTTGCCAACGTTTAAAATAAATACGTGTTGAGTACAGATGCTTGTTGATTTATTTGTTGGTTTACATAACACTTGTAAACAGGGCTTGTAAGTGCTAAATCTGAGCAAGCATTTCGTGTAAAATTGATTACATCGGGAGCTTTGAACTCTAAGGCTGTATGCACTAAATAGGTGCCTTTAGAATAAATCTTAAATTTTTTTTAAAGATCATTTGAGTAACAATGATCGTGGTCACGGTTATCGACGTTGTAATGAAACTACTGTGGCGTGTTCAGATACTATTGTATTAATATCTCCTTGTTAGTAAATTGTGTTAGTATTTATAGTCTTTTATTATTATTTATAATATATAGTTATTGGGATTGCTGTTATTGAGGTGACATACATACTGTATTGTGTATTGAGACTAATAATAATATGCCTTCAGACTTAAAACAAATAAGTCTACCAGAAGCCAAGTTTTTAATTAATTAATTTTAATTTTGTCCATACCTCGGGAACAGTATTTCTTTTTGGATAAAATCTACTCTATGTCCTTTGCTATATCCCTGGCTACGTATATACGACATTTCATGCTGATCGGATGAACGGCACGGCAGCGCATAAAATACAAACAAACAAATGTTCATTTTTGAAGTGGACCTTCTTCAGAATCGTTGTAAACTGCATCCGCCGTTGACCAGCGATCTTTATAAGGTCATCTGTCCACCTTATTGGTGGACGTCCTACGCATCACTTTCTGTACCGTGGTCTCCACTCCAAAACCTTTCGGCCCCATCAGCTATCTGATTTGCGTACTATGTGGCCTGCCTACTGCCACTTCAGCGTTGATCTGAGCTATGTTAGTCCTAATATTCGTCCGTCTCTGTATTGTTATTATTTTAAGTGCCTAGTGCTACCTCGACCATTTCTGGTATTTTGTACGTCTGTGTATCTACTACTTTTTTATTCGATCCTTGGCGCTGCTTAATCAGGGCTGAATGCACTAGTTGGTGAAGTGTATGTCAGCGGAACTCCGTAAGAGAATGGGTGAGTATTCATTTCAGCAACGCTCTAGTTGCTACGTCCGTAATAACAAGTTTGCTTATGTACTATTATGATTATAATAATAATAACTGGACACATCTCACACACGGCCGTCTGATCCCAAACTAGGCAGAGCCTGTACTATGGTAACCAGGCTGCTAATAAACATACTTATATATTTCTAAATACATACATTTTACACATTGATTGCAATAAAAAGTTTAATAAATATTCAAAGTAACAAAAAATTTATCTGTGTTTTTTAACGATTATTGTTGACTAACTTTATATATGGTACAAAATATGAAATATAGTCATATTATGCCCTTTAGAATGTTCTGTTATATAGTTTTCTATTTTGATAAAGCACATTGTACAACTCATTCTTTTTATCTGAGTTAAGCTGTCATATTTAAAACTGTTAAAGGATAAGAACGTTATAATATAAGGTACAACCTTTATCTTGAAGGGTTCATCCTACTGAGAAAGTTAGAACAATAATCTCAGTGTTATGCCTCCCGATAAGTTCTCCCCTTAAAATTAGTAAAGAACTGCTAAAATAAACCAAGGTACAAGAATAAACGAAATTTTGTGATAAAATATTCGTTATAAGTAGGGAGAAATGTTTTGCGTAATAAATTGCATTAGCATTTAAAGGGTAGGTAGGTATATTCAGTCATTTTATGAAATCACCAAAATATTAATTTATGAGATCGTTTATATGATGGGCCCTCTAAACTCCGTGTAAAATATTGTTTTTTTTTTTCAATTAACACATCGTTTAATAGTTTTATTTGTCGGTGCATATAAAACCAGATTATTACTGTTTATTAGATTTATATTTGTATATTTTTTAATATATATTTGATAACAGAAAATAATTGGATACAGTTGTCCTGATCTTGTTGGTTAAGTTATTTTGCAAAGTGTAGATTGATTCAATAACAATCTAAAAAGCTTTCATTAGCCCTGACCTAGTTGGTGATTTATTTAATTTACAAAGTGCCAACTCCTTGAAGGTAAATCTTCAATCATGGTAAACTTTATTCGCTAAAGAATTATCTCGGCTATATCGTGTTGTTGTCACGATATTTCTATGAAGCAAGTCAGTCAGTTGAACTCAATTAAAAATTATTTTAGTACCGTGTAGTACGGTAGGGTGTCCGGGAAAAAATTTAAATTTTACACATGGGTGTTAAAGTTTTTGTATTCCATCGGTAATTTAAGTGATTGCAGGTCTACATAAAACATATGTTTCTATTTATTTACGGTTATTACGCGAGTAACTTTGTTCTGTGGCTCGAGGATTTAATTCGTTAATTTAGTTTAGTAATATAATAAATAATAAAGATTTATCAGCGTTTCAGTATGTAATCTAAATACCCACCATTTTTTCCAAACTAATAAACATTAGACTGGCCTGTTAGTCTAATGGTAGGTGATCCTGACTGCTGAGCCAAAGGTTGTGGGTTTAACTTCCACCGAGTATAAATATTTGTGTGATAAGTACGAGCATAATTATGTTCTGTGGCTGGGTGTCATTTATCTAAAATATGTATGTATTTATTAATATATAAGTATGTTTATCAGCAGTCTGGTTACCATAGTACAGGCTCTGCCTAGTATGGGATCAGACGGCCGTGTGTGTGGTGTCTCAAGTTATTATAGTTATTTTTTTTTTTTATAACATTTACAATTCAAAGGACCCTACTGGCAAAATACTAAAGCGCTACTATGTTATAGGTGACGTTATCTACTTTCGGCATTACAATTCGTTTAATAGTGATAGGTGACAAAACTTAACAACCTCTTATAATTAAGTGGTTTTTAAGTATTTTTCAACAAAATTATGATCACATAAAATTACTGGACAGAATGTACTCATGGGAGTACATTCTGTCCAGTAATTTTACCAACTGCCTATTTTAAAAATAGGCAGTTGGGAAAATTATATACATACAAAAACACAGTCATGGTGTAGTATTATGTATACGTATATACCTAATAAACAGTCTATTTAAATTTAAATAATATTTTTAATCTTAGATAAACTGATTCAAATAAAACTGAAGGGTTATGATGATAGTATTAACATTCTCCTAAAGTACTACAAATGAACAATAAAATATTTTAATATTTCATAATGATTGATGGTATGATTTAACAGAATCCAAAACATAAAACGCCGTAGCCCGTAATGTAACAATTGTCATCAAAATCTCATAATAATGCTGCCACCCGATTTTAGTTCTTACAATACCCGCAAATAGAATAAAACAAAACGTTTTTCTTTAAAACCTCCTATTTATATGATCTATTGTCTGCCAAGCAACACGTGAATGGATTAACTCCTTTTAGTAAAGATATACAATCTTTATCTTAATATGGCTGTTAAAAAGAGAAGAAAGAACAAAACAAAGACGTTTTCGCTTATAATCTGTGTAATTATTGCTATAAAACTTGAATGCAGAAGGCGCGGAACACAGATGTGGATGTTAGTCGCTCCAGTGCTTTCTTGTGCAATCCAAAGGAAAATTTCAACGCTATTCTGAATAAGGATTTCTAACAGGTTATTTAAATAATGATTATATGTACATTGTTATGTGCAGCTGTTGCTAGAATCCGTTTGTGAACTTTGCTGTTTCGTAGCACATTATATTGGTGTTACTTCTATTGTCGTCTAGTTTACATGAAGATAAGATACCAACCATATTTCCAAGTGTAAAATACACAGTGAAATGAATTTAGTGATCAGATAAGTACCTACCCATAACATAGAGACGCATCCAATGTAACACGCGGAGTTTTTGAAGTGGAAACTTCTTTAGCGGCGTTGTGCACTTTTAGATGGGTAAAAAATGTTAAACTCGCATCAGACACGTGAGCCTGATGTCAGACACTGATGTCCGACCCTGATGTCCGTCCCCATCAAAAATTCATACGACGGAGCCGAGTTTGTTCTACTTACATGTAGTGCGTGAGAGAGAGCGTTGAGAGAGAGAGAGAGAGCGTTGAGAGAGAGAGAGAGAGAGAGAGAGATAGAGAGAGAGACAGCGAGAGATAGAGAGAGAGGGAGAGAGAGAGAGAGAGAGAGAGAGAGAGAGAGAGATAGAGAGAGAGACAGCGAGAGATAGAGAGAGAGGGAGAGAGAGAGAGAGAGAGAGAGAGAGAGAGAGAGAGAGAACTGATCCCATGACCGTCATGCTAATAATACATCATAATAATACATATATAGGTCGTTTCGTTTCAGTTTTCACTTCTGTCGGCAGTCCCATGACTGCCTATTTTTTACTATTTTCAAAGCTTAATTCCTATACATCATCCATGTCATCAATTTAATTTAAAACATATAACAGAATATATACAAGAGTAATTCTACCTCCTTATAGGAAATGGTTAAAAATTATAGATGGTACTGAGAAAAAAACAGAAGAAGGATGGCAAGGCGCTTACTAACTGAATCTTAAATTCCTGAAAAGAACTTGAGGGATGATTTGAGATATGTAAATTATTAATCACATGTCAATTGGACACATTAACGATATAATTAATACCTTGCATGATAATGACACTATTAATTATTGTATGTCATCGCAGGCTTATCTTCTATTGTTGTGTGGTATGTACAAAGTTTGAAATGTTACACCAGTCTATTGAGACCTTTTGTACGTCCCATATAACTGTTATTTTAGGCAAAGCATTAAAAACCTTTACACACATATTATAATACAGTATCTTAAAAAAGTAAGACATATCTGAAACTCTTCAGATCGTCAAGCAACTGATTGACATAAAACACGACCCTTTTCAAAAGAGCTTGTTTACGAACATATAAATAAAAGTATCAACAATTTAATAATTTAATAAGTAATCTCACCGCAGCAACGATTTAAGACCAAAATTAATAACCATTTTAATCCAAGATCTTAAGACCAAATTTATGTTTTTGTAATAGACATCTTTTTATTTCAACGGTACTTCATTCAATCTTTGACAGAAATATTAAGGAATGCATATCAAACGGCAAACTGATATCTACGTGTGATTACAATCTACATATTGAGATTCAAACATCAGACAACAATTAAAATGAATGGCAACACTTAAACGTTAATGTAGATCGTAAATTTTTGGAGTCAACATAATTATACATACATTCATGCAGTTAGAAACATATGGATGAATGAGATGGGAGTTATCTTTTAAACTAAATACAGAATGGAAAAGTTCGAGGTCTAGTAATTTTATTTCATGGTGATTTAGTATCGAAAATATTATAAGGGGCTTTAATACTCATTTGATAGAGGTGTTAGAGTGAATTCTTAAATAAAACTGTGGTAGGCTTTAGATGCGTCAATCATTATTAAAAATCGATGTTGAAAACATTCCTAAATTTTATGATGTACAGAACATATATTATGGTGTTTTCACCTAATTTACCTTGACAATCCAGTACATGCTGTGGCGTCTGTTTGTGCCGATCTATGATTTTAACTCTAGCTTCAATTTAACGATCATAAATGTCACTTAGTGTCTTAATTGATTTAATGATTTTGAATTTGAATTTGAACAGACACATCTCGGCGTGCACGGCTCACTGAGCGCACTTAGTGCGTTAAAATAAAAATAAAAATTACATTGTAATATTGGGGGATCAGACTTATTGAATAAAGTTAAAGCCGATATTTCATACATTTCAAATACAGGTGGTGAGACTTCTTTATAAACAATTTTCTGTGATTATGGTATTAAATTTTAAAATTTGTTATGATGCCGATGATATGATGCTACTTGTGATGCGACCAAATTTATTTTTAAGTACATGACGCAATAGTGTAATAATGTAGTATATAAAAAACCATTTGTAGTAAACCCCAATATTATAATTTATTTTACTGAAAAAACCTAGACAACAATAATTATAATCGTGTTAAAAAGCTTTTATATCTTTTGCCACGGTATTTTTTTCTGAATATTAGTGACGTAGTAGTGAGTTTTATATAGAGTTGGTACTGATCTTACTCTCTTCTGAGTACACTTCAATTCATAAAACAACAAAAACTCATTCATTACAAACATCATTGATCTACATAAGCATTGCTGCGGTAAATGGTTCTTCAGAAACAAATGGGGTGTTATAGAAAAAAAAAATTACAAGTGCGAGTCTGACTTGCGCTCCGAGGGTTCCGTAAGAAAATCAACCTTGTATGTGATGGTTCGTCCATCGAAGCTCGAAGATTTCTTCTTGTGTTTTTCGAAAGACAAATTTAACTTTGCAGTTCTAAAGATACTCTTCATTTCATTTATTTCATTAACAAAAATACATTTGTGTCGAAATATAACAATAAGTACACCATAGCGAGAATACACAAATGCACATAGGTCTGTCATAGTCAATTTTCAACAGTTACCACAACAAGTTAACGACTTTCGTATTTTCTCTGTGAGACGTTGCTGTTTGCTAAATTTCATGATTCTAGGACGTACCCTATAGGTTTTGATTTACCTGCAAAATGTTCAAATTTGTTAAAATGTGAAGCTTAAATAGCCGTATTTTTTGATTCTTTTGACTTAGAAGCTTGATTTAATTTACAGCTTCAAAGGACCATAGCCGTAAATATTTAATGTTAATGTCAACTTGATACATTCACGCGTTTCTGAGAAAAAGAGTCTTGACAGACAGACGGACGGACAACAAATTAATTCTATAACAGTTAGTTTTTTCCGTTTGAGGAACCCTAAAAAAACAAAGAAATTACTTTTACATGTAAAAACAACGGCTCACAATGTTATTGAGAGTTTTGTTCGTGTTTCAATTCCAATAGCTAGCCAATTTCATGGTACATTACAGAAACACATGTCGAATGTGAACACGATGGGCTCTCAAGGCGTTGGCGTTGCCTGCCTATATTCTTCTGTTGATTTCTTGTTCTGCCATGAAGAAAATTTCTATTTAAAATTGTGTACTTTCAATATATTCTTAACCGGTTTTATGATCAAAGTGATAGCAGATTATCCAAAACAGCGTAGAAAAATATCTAAGGTGTTATGAAAAATGTAAGTTACAGCGGATATTTGATTATTTCATCCAAAAGTAGACCGCGGGTAACTAGCGTTGCTGTTGTTCTTTTTCTAATGGTCAGTAAGTTTGCCAGACCTGTATGATTCGGAGGGATATAGATGGTAATGTGCAAATAATAACCATTGAATAATCATTTATTAATCCCAATCCCTAATAATTCTCGCTCTCTATTAGGTGACGGTGGATGTAATACACCTCTCCCCTACTTACAATATAAATACAAACAGGCGTAAGTAGTAGCTAAGAGTTAGCTTTCTAAATGAAATATTTTTTTTTTTTGCCTAAGGGTTCGCTAAGTTACAGAGCATAACTTGAGGAGTTCCTCATCTATGACCAATATCACCAACTATGCTTAATGCATAAAGTATTATCTCATTTACAATATGTATCATATGAAACTTATGTAAAATAAATACTGATAGCAAATCACAGCACAACAAAAACAAAAACAACGCCTTCATCGAAAAATAGAAACGCGTTCTGTTTTCAAAGTTTTCTGTTCAGAAAACATCTGTGACCAAACACCGTTTGTAGCACTATGTCTTTGAAAATTGTGAGCGGATTATTTTAAAGCTTATTTTAATGGGCACATTTCGCAAAGTTATATCCGGAAATGCGACAGTATGCGCTAGGTGTTATTACGTAGATAATACGTTAGTCTTTGCTTTTTAATTGCTTGATAGGATTTGTATTAAAGTTATTAATCAAGGCAAATTCTAAAATACACGAGTCTATCTTTTCGACGGTTTTCTATATTGACAAGTCAAACCAAATTCAACAAACATTTTTTTTTGGGTTGCGTTCCTCTAAGTCTAAAAAAACCCTTAGTTTTTCATCTCCTGTCAAGATCCTTTTTCTTAAGAACACATGAACATCAAATACTAATGTCTGCGGCCCCTTAAAGCTGTAAAAATCAAGTTAACGCAATCAAAAGATATCATTTATTCCTTATGTTTATAACCAATTTTAACACTGCAGTTATATCAAAACCTATACGATACTTCACATTGACATAATATTATTCATTATTCATAATATAAAGATACACAAGGAGAACAAAGGCAAGAAGATAACAAATAATTAACATGGACCAACTTCCTGAAAAACCCTGTAAAAAGTTAAACGTGATCATATTTATGTAAAAAGGTTGTAAAAAATACGAGTTAACTTTAGAACCTCCTCTGTTCTTTTCGTCGGTTGAAAATGAGAAGAATAGTCATTTCTACGTTAAAGCCAATTTAAAAGCTAAGAATGCCCAATATCGGGATATATGGTGCTGGGGGAGACCTTCGTCCAGCAGTGGACGGCGATAGGCTGATGACTGATTGATTGATAATGACATAATTATTGTGTAATATGTTTACGTGTTAATAATAAATAAAACTCATAATATACTCATTCAAAAAAGGAATTGGCATGAATCGCAGTAAATAGAATAGGAACTTCTGCTGTAGTGAAACGAATGATGAGAACAAACAGAGTAAGACACCCGAAAACATTTTGGTTAAAGAAATACGTGTTTATAGTTTTTATTCACACTATATATTATACTGTGGATAAGAAAATAAATTATTAAAGACGTTTCCGAAAAACTCTGCTGGGTTTGTTGCTTTCCTATTAAAGAATATGGTCCTTAATTCCTAACTGTTGACAATTTATTATGTGTGGATGGACTGACTAGTTAAATGCGCCTAAAATTTGGCCATCATAATCGGGTATAAGGTGTGAATAATCCTCATAATAATGCAATATTATGCTAGTAGTGTGGAATTACCGCCACTTTCCTGCAGAGTAGGGTAAAAAGAATTCCATCTTCAGCATTTTCTCCTTCTATAGTTTCAGTCTCCCCATTGCACTTTTAATTAAGTAAGTAAGTACTCTTTAATGTACACCGAATACACATATACATATAAAAAAAGCAACTTAAATATAAAATGCACAAGTGGCGGCCTTATCACAACAAGCAATATCTTCCAGGCAACATTAAACTAAGAGCCTAAAATTTTTGCTGCATTGACGTAAGCAAAATAAGATTAAAAACAACATGCAAAATGTAAACAAAAAATTTCGCTCTCAGACAAGGATGGCGCCGTCACTTAAATGTCCGTTTTGGTACTCGATTAACTAAATCTTAAAATGTGGAACCAAACCAAACAGTGGAACCCTGCATGTTAAAACTAAATCGGGCCTCAGGCAAATAAATTATGAATCGCCCCCGTATTTTCTGAATTATGATAAAAACCGCATAAATTCACCGCATGGCCGTTACATGTGCCGGTAACAGAGATTTTCTCCCTGTTTATTTTAATGTTTTTCTTTTCAAGGATTTTTCTCTGTGGTCTCAAAAATCACCCAAAAATTAAATGGGATAATTGTCACTTTGATTTCAATTTATATTTTTATTTTGATGAACCGATAAACCGATTAACTCAGAAAACAAAACCTTTTCAAAATGGCTCCTGAGTATCCTTAATGTAAAGCCAACTTCTTGTAAGGCTTTATTTAGGATTCAGCTCGGTCAAGTTAAACAGCAAGAAGCCGCATAACTCTCAACAAATGCATATTAAAAATCTAATTTAATAAAATTAGAATTGTATTTTTATAAGAACTTTTTATCTTGAATAAAAATAAAATTTTAACCTTAATTTCTGTATATAGTTGTCAGAGATTATAAAGTCCATTTGGACGTAAGCAATCACCGCAACCTATACTTACCTGTAAAAATAAAACTCTACCCAGTTAAACTGTGTAGTGCTCTGTAGTAGAGTAACTCTTAGATCGAGTTGCTAATCAAAATCAGGCACAAACCGAAATCACATTAGTTTCATTTGTTTCTTGCATAGATTAATTGAAATAAAAATTGAAAATTCGGACGGCATCCCTGTCTGTGTTTGAGAGGGTCGTCTCCGCCCGCATTGTCTGGCACCTTGGCTAGGTCAGCCCCGATTTGTCGGACGCCCAATTCGGTTTTCCCGCAACCACTTGATCGCAAGTCGGATGTCTTAACCATTACTCTACCGTTGATATTGACGTAATATTTGTCAAACGACTAAATATTAAGTGCACCTGCATACTAATGACAGCTTTTAGCTTAACTTTTAGCTCACATCACTCACTCGATTGAAATTAATATTAATCTTGTGTTTGTAGAAGATTAATGCAGTTAGTCCTCTGAAATCGCTCGTGTAAGATACACGAGCGCGACTAATAAAAATTAGATACTATAGAATCAAATAATAATGGCCTCCAGTGCAAATAAAATAGGTTTGCTTTGCAGAGCTTCAACTCAGATGTGAAAATACGATAAGAAAAAAATATATATTAAGCAGTGCAGGCCAAGAATACTCAAACATTTATTCAACACTAGCATGCCGCCCCGGCTTCGCACAGATATAAATTATACACCTAAACTTTGAGGTCCAACTGTACTGCTGCCACTTCCCTTTAATCAATTACGCTCATGGGTAAGGTAACGGACTCGTGAAGCGCACCACGGCCGTTGGGCCGACACACCCGGCTGTAGGCAGTCTAAACTGGTGCTGATGGAGGTCTCAAGGCGACAAGTATTCCTCTATGTAGAGACTGTCTCAACGCGGAGGAAACGGCCGCCCACGTTGTATTGGAATGCGAGGGAGTGGCCACACAACGGGCAAGTATCCTCGCGGGAGCGAGGTCGCTCCTAGAAGCCTGTGAACGCCCCAGGAGGCTTCTGTGCTTCTGGAAGGAGCTAGGCTGGCTCAACTAGTCAGCCTATCTGAACGCATAATGGACCGCATATGAGTCTAGATGCGGAAACAGAGCCTTATACCAATACCAATACACCTAAACTTTCCTCATTCATGAGGAAAGTTTAGGTCTGTCTATTAGTGAAAACCGTATGAAAACCGTTTAGTAGTTTTTCAGTTTATCGCGAACAGACAGATAGACAGACGCGACGGGGGACTTTGTTTTATAATTTGTAGTGATTAATCATGCTCAAGAAGATAAATGTTCAATAACCAAAGTTGCCGGCCATTATTACTTATAACTAAGTTGTCAAAACAAACCTGTAGCCCCCTGATAACCTGTGACCCATTACCGGTATCTAGAACATTTGAAACACTGTAATTTGCGAACTCGGTTCAATCTATTTTTTGTAATTAATATTGTATAATAATATTCAAGCGTTTGTACAAAAATGATAGAATTAACATTTGTAATTATAATATTCTGTAAACCCTATAATGTTAATAAACCCATGATAAAATAAATAAAAACAACATAAAATAAATAAAAAGAACAACGATCTCTGTAGAGATATATTGGCAAAGGATAGACCTGGATAATTCTGTACCAAGGTTAGAAAAACGATCAGTGTATATATTTTTGCTAACAGAACTGACAGGTCTATCTATATACGTAACAATCGAGTAAGCGCCAAATTTAAACCAATAGTTAATACTAACGTATTTCTGGTCTACAGAAACAGTTATCAAAGTACATAGTAGTGAGAGTACGTCTTTGGTTGCTGATGAATTTAGTAAAGTGTTTATAACTTTATTAACATTCTAACAGTATAAAATAAAAATTAATAAGTACACCTAAATACATAATGATACCACTATAACGAGGTCACGAAGAGCTTATATAACAGCTAACTGATAGAAAAGAAAAGGGACAAAACATAAAAAGAGAATGAGCTTTGCACATTAATGCAAGTGATTACGGTATATGATAAATAAAAGGCCGATAACATAAAGAAATTCGCTAACAGTGGTACTGAATAACTTGCAACTAAGTTTTAATTATATATATGACGGCGCACACATTTACCTTACACACGCCTTTGAGTAGTTGTAGGCTGGTCGTAAGGGCGCACAATTTTATGTTTTATTTTAAGGTTATCTTACTTATCATATTTATCAATCGGAAAAAGGATTATGAGTTATGACATATATTTCATAAGACATATATTTTCATTCCGTCACTACAACAACTTTGTGGTCCTACAGCGTTTCACAAGCACATAGTATGTCTTTGTTATAAAAATTGTCTAAACCAAATATATATTTAAATATTTTCGTTTGCGTCTCGGAGTGTTGTAAGTTCTCATTAAAATTAGAATAAATAATGGCGTATACATCATTCAAATCTATTTGCCGATGATTCTGCCACACTATGACAGAATCACTAGAGGAAATTGCCGCACGGCTTAAAGGGCTTTGTAGTTGATTCCAACAGGGATTAAACATGATCTTCGTCTAATCCGTGTTCATTTCCATGTCCATGTTCTACCAATATGTACCAATATCGGTTGCTGTTCGGATGTTGACAAATATAGTACAGATACCAGGGATAATTGTCTAATAGTCTAACTTGATAGGTTCAACTTAGAGAAAGCGAAAACTCTGAAGACCCAGCATGGATCAAATTACAATTCACAATATATTTGTCAGAAAATCAAATAACGACGAATCAAAAATAAATCAGAATAACGACTTTAAAAAGTAACAAAGTTAAGGCTATTAATAGGGTTCTTAGCCATTTTTAGTTTTAGTTAGTAGAATATAATTAATCTATTCATATTATTGAATACTAAGCTTGTTTTATGTTCTTTAACAAAAATCTTTAAACGCGTTTTAGTAAAAGCCCAACATTGTCGTCTGTAATAGGCCTCGTAAAGTTTTTTGTTATTTCTCTACTGGTTCGTGTCCATATTGACATATAAAAAACTCTGTACACCGTACTTTGATTCGCTCTTTTCTTACATATAACAATGACAAAATAAAGAGGTAGCTATAGATAGGTTACATGCACTTGGAAAGTAGCACACTAAAACTGGGCCAATTGACTGGTACAGCCCTGTCAGCGATATTGTGTAGTTGCAATATTATGCATACGTTTTATTTTGCATACACTTTGGGAGACTTGTCGTTAATGTAAACTCTTTATTTATACGTCATATACTGAATGTAAGCTCTTTATCTTCTACGGTTGGTAGTAGAATAGTTGAGGATAGCGTGACGGGCGATGCGTGTACGGCGTGGATGCTAGCTGATTTGTGCCGTTGTGTCCCGGCGGCGTGTTGCGCAGAGTTGCGCTCGCACACGGGCATCCCGCAGTCCTCTTTACCTCCCCACAGTCGCTGCGATGCTCATATACTTATACTTATAGCATATCTATACAGATATAATAAAGTTGAAGAATTTGTATCTTTTCTTGGAACACGGCTATCCCTGGAGCTACTAATCGTTTTCTTTTTGTTTTGATAAACCAATTCTCGACGAAGGTTAAGGCTATTTAGTATCCCGCTCGATTCTCAGGAATTGAATGATGACCATAAATGTAGGTGAAACTGCGGCTGACGGCTAGTATTTTTATAAAAGCCTTAGACGTTTTCATACAACTGAAGATCTATCGGCTTAACTATAGGTTGAAGCGAAATTTCGTAAATTAAACGTCGTACGCTTAAAAGAAATAAAGTCAAAGTTTCATAAAAATAAATACATAAAAGTATTTATTTAAGTCTCACGTATCTGTAATATGCTGCAATCAATTTTATCACACACACGAGGACTGAAAGTTTTTCAAAGACAAATAGTGAGGAGTAATTTCTTTCTTTTATATACATTTAATAATATTTGGAAGACTATGACAATGTAGTTAAAGAACTTATGATGTAATATGAAGATCGTCTGGAGGTTATACAGTGCATCATTGTATATCTTGGAGGTTTTAGTAGATAGGTATGGTATGTTATGTATGTCAGAACACTAAGTTTCTTTTAGGTAGATTTCCCCAGCCACCCAAGTTCCCTTCTTTTGGGGGATATTCCCCCAAAAAAGGGGATCTGGGGGGCAGATTTAAAAAAAAAAAAAAAAGAAACACGAAATGTACCTACTGCCTAATTTATTAAAATAAAATATTTCACCAGTCACCTCAGTAAGTACAGCCTTATTAGTTGTACCATGTTTTCAAATCTAAGTGTTAGCAGCAAGCTCACCACTATCACGCTTTTGCAATAAACTATCATATTCACCAAATAACAGTTACCAACATGTTGTTCGTAAGAATACCATGTTTTTACTTCACGGTCAAAGTAAAGGCACCATTTGAGAAAATATTGTAGTATCGCATATCAAAAGGCCTCTTTGGGTCTATTTAAGTTCACATTACAACGTACCGTGAACGAGGGTAGGGCAATGATTAGATTCCGCTCGGATAAGAGCCGCCAATTAGGATTGTTAGCTGACCAAATTTAAATGCACCTTTAGTGGGTAAACTACGTCACAAATTAATATAATGGGTAGACGTTTTAGTTATATTAATGAAGGGTTTACTTTATTTGAGTTTTATTAGTTTAGATAATATCTTTAACCTTGAACTATGGAGAGTTTAAAGCTTGGAACATTAAGGCTGTACTTAGACATGTGTATCTGTTAGACATGTTCAATGTTCATAGTCGAGATTCTATTTATTAACATGTTAGCACGTTCTTTCCATTCACCCTTGACCTTTCCTGAAGACTTGTGATTTTAACTTAAGGAATCGGCCAAAAAAGCCAGGTCTAATAGTTTTAACTATTTCGACTGAATTGCACGGTCAATATGTACGTAGTCATGGGTAGACTGACCAGCCGTGATCACGTATGTACCTTTCAAATATTATCACGATTAAGTTTAGCTTCAGCCAGGTCGGTCGGAGGTTCTCAGTTTCAGTCAGTTTAGTTGTCGGGATCTTAGTTCAGTTCTCAGTTCTCAGGATCTTCCTTAATAGGTTATCCTGAGCAGCTGGCCATAGACAGTCGTAACAAAAGCCTGTGTGATGTTACTCTGCTTGATTCCGATATTATGACGCTATCGAGGTTTCGGTAGGTTTAATATTCATGGAAGTTGCTACACGAAAGAAATATTAAAATAATCGACTACATTCAGCGGGTACACCGTGTTTTAGAAAAAAAATTTTAGCTGCATGCAATTTTTTAATTAAAAACAATTAGGTATGAACTTCTTTTTAAATAAAATGTTACGCTTAAAGAACGTAGATTTTTTATTAAATATTGCAAAGTTTTACTCCAAACGCTTGAATGTCTTTCAAAACCAATTTGGACATTTTAAAAATCTCTTAATTTAAACCAGTAATTAAACATAATCTAATACACCTTTCTACAAGTTTTAGGCCTTACGATGTACCTACTAATACTATTCCTATATCCCTCCCCCCCCCCGGCTGTCATAACGAGCGGACGTGTGTCTTTTGATTCCGTAAATTTTATTTCTAAAAGTGCATAAATCTCAGTGTAATATACCACTCAGTAACGTATTTATGTGAGCCGTGTAAAAACGAACAATTTAGTGTATAAATCATCACTGTGCGTAAAGAACTTAGTGAGTTAAAAACATAAACTGGCTGTGGCCTGTTGGTCTAGTGGTTAGTGACCCTGACTGCTAAGCCAGAGGTCGTGGGTTCGATTCCCACCTGAGTCTGGGTGTTCTTTGTGCCCGTTGTTTGTATGTTTGTAAAGTCCCCCGCGACACAGGAGTAATTCCTAATGCGGGGAGTTGTCTTTTATACACACATAATAAACACTTTAAAAAACATCTGTTAAATCGTAAACTTTTGTGACTTACCTACATCTAACAAGTGCCAACAATTCAAGGTCAACAACCGCTCACTCCTTATAGGTCATTGACCCGCAGCAATAAAAGAACCAATAGGTCACCAATTACAACCAAAAAACTTTACTAGCGTTGGTCCCGACGCAAAACATCCTCATATAATATTGAATGAATCGGAAGGTCGCCGGTTCAAACCTAAGACGACATCGCAGGGAAACTTTTGTTCATACCTTATAATATTTATAGGAATTTGTAGGAAGTAATTATAATAACAACGACAACATAAAACAAGCATAAATTAGGAAACAAATTTATAAGTAACTAAGTTGTAAATAATATACCACAGAGGGCAGCACTGTGAGTGGCAGTTGTGACCACTAAACAAACATGCCTATAAACAGAACTCCTCCAGCCTCACCTATCACCGCTATCAACTGTAGCAGTATTGACAGTCTCTAAACAAGCTTCGGATTTACTAAGATCAACGAATGATTCATCATTGCAGCATTGTGAATCGGCACCCGCCCTGCATGAACTTACCTCCAATATTACGGAGCGTAAGAAAAGGAAGTTACCAGATGACGATACTAAAACGCCGTCAATGTTGCAAGAAACGTTTGCTGAATTTTCTAGGGATCAAAAGCGGCGTTTCGAAGAGCTCAAATGCACTATTAGTAATCTGTTTGCTCAAAATAGTGACTTGAAAAATAGTGTCATACTGATGTCTGAAAAATATGATGAATCTTGGATAAATTGGCCTAGCTTGAATTGGAGCGTCAACACGACAAGAAGACTATCCGACAGTTGGAAGAACGGCACGAAGTTCTCGAGAGAAAGACACGATCATCAGGAATTGAAATTCGAAATATCCCCAGGATGGATAAAGAATCGAAAGACAATCTATGTGAGATTGTCGAAGGTTTGTAAAAAACAATCGATGTCAAAATTGACACGACAAACATTAGGGATTATCTACAGGATCAATGCCAATAACAACATAGGCCCCATACTAGTAGACTTTACCTCAGTGCTACTAAAAGAAAAGTTTATTAAAGGGGTAAAACGATTCAATCAGTCTAGAACGAAAGCCGAGAAACTAAACACTACACACATGTAAACGACCAATATCAGCTCAAGCCGATTTATGTATCAGAAACTCTCAGGCAGAAGGCTATTTTATCTTGCAAGAACATTTCAAAAAAGTCACAGATGTTCTGTTGGACTGCAAATGGTATTGTTTATCTTAAAAAAGGTATAGAATCAACTCAGATTCGAATATCATCTGAATCAGATATTGATAACCTCGGGAAAGTTAAATGACTATTTGTATTTGATTTCGCTAGTTACCTTTTTATATTTTATGTTTTTTATATGTACCATACCTTTCCTGTAAATAGTTTTAGTAACTGCACGCTATGCTTAAAATGTTCCATTTATCCTACACATGACAATACTCAAAATCAATACTCAGTCAACATATATATATATATCTCGACTACCGTAATTATCTCACTGCATTAAATTGTTTTTACCAATATAATACGTCTATATTTAATTACATTTTAACATTTTACAATATCCTTATGACGAGTACACATCTCACACACACTCCTAGTACACACCAACGTAGTGCCGTTTTATGTCTGCATAAACCCCGGACTTATGTTAAGCCTAGCCAGCTACAAATAATGGACCTATTTATTAAATTGCTCTTACCACAGAGACTTATAATAGTAAAACTTATTACATACCATAACATTCGATCGTAATATACATACATCACTCAAAGCTGAAGTTGACATTAATGTGGCCACTTCTAGTACTTGTGACATAGACAACTGCTCCCAACTAATATATGCAACAGGCAATTCGTTAAATATTATTACACAAAACATAAGAAGTATTCATCGTAATATTGCCGGACTTCATACTCTACTTGAACGATCTATAATTGATTGGGATATAGTGGTACTTATCCACGGCTACCATTCCGCTTACACAAAAATTGTTAAGACACAAAATGAGGGTGTCGTTGTTTGCTATAAATCTACTCATAATTACACCATATATGAACCCACCTTGACAGACGGTAACTGTTTGGTAATTAAAATCAATACCCAAACTGCCATAGTTTGCATTTATCGCCCTCCAGCCGTAAGAAATGTATCTAATTTCATGGAATCCTTAAACGATATTCTAATAACATTATCATCTTTCAAAAATGTATTTCTTACGGGTGATATAAATATTGATATTTCCTTCCCTACCTCTGATTCCCATGGTATGTTGCCCGCTTTCTGTATTCCTACGCATTCACAAACGTGCCTTGATTACGCAATAATCAAATCGAAACTCCAGGTAACAAGTTTAGTCGTACACACAACCTTAACTGACCATTATCCCGTCATATTGAGTATTTGTCAGGCTCGTCCTTTACGCTCTTATACGAAGACAATTAAGACCATTGACTATTTATCCCTAGACGAGAAACTTAAAATATTTAACTTTGAAAATATTTATTTGACAGATTGTGCAAATGATGTGATTACTTATTTCCTCAATAACCTTACCACCACAATAAAAGCTTGTACTTCAGCCATTACTGTACCAAGGCGCAAGCGCATAATTAAGGCTTGGATTACCCCAGGGCTATTACGATGCATGCGTAACCGGGACAATCTACATCTCAAATACAAAAAAGATCCCAATTATAATAACAAACTAATATATACCCGATACCGTAACTTTTGCAACAATATCTTAAAAAATATCAAGCGACAATATGACAAAGCTGAACTCGCTAAATGTGGAGGGAATACAAAAATGTTATGGAAGAAAATTAAGACAATCACGTGTACTAAATATACAGAACACTCCACCTTCAAACCTGATTGATTTGAGTTATTCATTGAATTCGGTTAATAATATTAACGCGCATTTTATAAATGTAGGTTCGACATTACCTAATTTAAACGCACAAACAGACCCTCCCATTTTTCAGCCCCTATTACTACAATCAAGAGGCTCATCGTTTGTTTTACTACCAGCTGATATTCAAGATATAACAGATGTCATATTCTCACTCAAAACTAATTGCTCATTGGGAATTGACGATATTCCTAGTGGAATATTAAAGAGCTTCTAAATATATTAGCGGACCCTATTATGATTATATGTAATATCTGTCTTTCTACGGGAGTATTTCCAACCGCTCTCAAAAAATCACTCGTTCATCCAATTCACAAAAGTGGTAGTAGAGACGATGTCAACAATTATCGCCCAATCTCGATTCTGCCTACTATGTCGAAGATACTAGAGAAAATTATTAATAGGCAATTAACCAAATACTTAGAAACTAAAAACCTACGGGCAGAAAATCAATTCGGCTTTCGTAATGGCAGATCCACAATGACGCAGTTCACCAGCTTACTGAGACTAAAGCAGCAAAGCTTGATGATAAGAAGAAAGTTCTTATGATATTCTTGGATATAACGAAGGCTTTTGACACCGTCTCTACGACACTCTTGCTAAAGAAACTAGAACACCTGTGAATCCGTGGTACTCAGCTGGAACTTTTTGATAGTTACTTAAGTGGTAGAACACAATGGGTAAAAGTTGGGGAATGGATAAGTGACGAATTTCAACTCAATAACTCCTCAATTCCTCAGGGGAGTATTTTAGGACCTACCCTCTTTTTAATTTTTATCAATGACCTTTGCGCACTTAAACTTTCTAATGGAAACATTATCACATTTGCGGATGACACAGCTCTCCTCTTTTATGGTAACACCTGGGAGGAAGTTTTTCACTTTGCCCAAATCGGTTTTTCACAGGTGACAGCTTGGCTCAAGGAAAACTTGCTCAAACTCAATACAGAAAAAACCAAATACATAACATTCTCTCTCTCAAATAATCGCCCTATCATTGATCCAACTCTAACCATATTAGCTCACTCATGCGATAACTACTTTTCAAAAACTTGCTCGTGCCCTAAACTCCAAAATGTAGAATCAATCAAATACCTCGGTGTCATTATTGATCAAAATTTGAACTTTAATTTACACATTGACCTACTAGCAAATCGAATAAGGAAACTAATTTACATATTTAAGAACCTAAGACACGTTGCTGATGAGAAAGTCCTTAGGACTGTGTACCTTGCACTATGTCAATCTCTACTAAATTACTGCATTACCACATGGGGAGGAGCTTCGAAGACTCATATGCTTAAGCTAGAACGAGCACAAAGAGCAGTTCTCAAAGTCAAACACTCCCAGATCTCATATCATCCCACCCTACACTCTAAGTTGTTTCCTAAGTAATTACTTATACAACAAATTTAATTCTGTTCTTAATATCTATCATTTAACGAAGGCTAAGTGTAAACAAATTCTCACTTCCTATCTTTTAGACCATAACTATGACTCGACTGAAAACTTATTATCCATCCCAAAATAAAGACTGAGAACACACTCACACACGCTCACTCACACACATACACACACACACACACACACACTCACCACACACACTCACACACACACACACACACACACACACACACACACATATACACACACACACGCGCGCACACACGCTTATTTTTAATTTTAATTTGATTTATTTTTATATTGTGATTCGCTTGCCAGAGTGACTTTAGTAATACAAACACTGTTCTATGGGGGGCCTGGTATTCTGTGTGACAGGGTATCATAGTGCAGATACCAGTCTCCCACAAGGATTTATGCTGACTATATACTAGTATTAATAACCATAGGCTTAAGTTACCTTTGTGGAAGAGAAATAAATCATTATATTATTATTATTATATTATTTTTTGCTACTTATTTCGGTTTATCGTTTCTTGCATGCTTAATTTTTTATACAATTTATTTTTTATCAAGCGCTACACACAGTTTATCACTTTCAATGTTATTATTCCATAGTGTAGGTACTGATAATTTTCTTGCGTTCTATGCTTTGAGCTTTTTATATCATAAAATACAATCCACCTATGACAAAAATAGTAGTGCTGTTTCTTTCCTCCACAAAGAAAGTTATATAATATATAAGTATCAGCAGTGTTTATCAGCAGTCTGGTTACCATAGTACAAGGCTCTGCTTAGTTTGGAATCAAACGGCCTAGTGTGACTTTAAATGGTTGAAAACACAGTTTAATTCATAATGATACTAACATGTGTCACGCGTCATCCTGCGTCCTCCTACCGAAACCTTACTGAGATGCTGCCCCGTGCCGCATGACGCCCCTGGGGCCTATATATACCGCGCCGCGCGAGGACTCTGACTGCCACGAAGTTGAGTATTCTACGTCTACCAGCGCCGAAACTACGCCCAAAGCTTCTAAAGAACTCCACCCTGAGCCTAGCATACTTAATGTCTGCCAGTTAAAGTCCCGTTGGAATCGGTTTACCCGTTCCGGAGATTAGCCAGAACAAATAGACAGACAGAAAGACGGACAGACTAAAAATTTAAAGATTGATTTTACGCATAGGTATCGTGCTAATAACTGTATGAGCTTTAAAAAAACTATTAATTAGACATTACAAACACACTTCAATTTTATTTTACCGACTTCAAAATGGAGAAAGTTCTCTATTTAGCTAGTTTTATGTAGATACACCCCGGGGTTTCATACTCTTAAGTCCCGATGCCTTGGGAATATCGGGATAAAAAGCCTGTTATAAAATGTGTTAATCCAGGTCTCCAGCTACCACATACCAAGTTTAATGGCAATCGGTTCAGTCAATTTAAGAAACTAGTTGAGAATCAGCTACAGGCCAAAATAAAATATTACGGAGTGACAATGGCAAAGAGTGGGCCAATGAAGCATTTGATAAATACTGTAAAGAATCTGGTATCAACCGACAATTTAATTTACTATACCATATTCTACCGAGCAAAATGAAATGAGCGAGAGAATGAATCGTACATTGGTAGAACGTGCTAAATGCATGCTTATAGATGCTAAATTGCCAAAGAAATTTTGAGCAGATTCTGTTTCTACTGCTGCTTACATGATTAACCGCTCACTAACCAAATCTATTAATTATAAAACACCAAAAGAAATGTGGACAGGCATGAAAACTGATACTACCTACTTCGCTCCTCCAAAGGGCGCTCGTTATTGTTTACGATCACTGAATTAGTTGATCAACGACATCCATCGCTCCCAAAGACAATAGAGTCCGCTTCCATCGCCAGTTCTCAAATTTGCTTTGCTAATCTTAGTGACGAGTAAGTAGACCACTCCCGGCTCGGCAGGCGTTTCCACATTTGTAATTTGTAGCCTAAGACCTCACTCTCAAAATTAAAAGCATAAGCTTTTATGTGTTTTTTTTCTTCATTTAAAAAGACAGCTTTCGAATTAGGATTCAATAATAAAAGCCGCAGACAGCATAATTATTTATTCCATCAGTAGTTTATAATAAATTTTAGTTTGAAACACAAATGACAAAAACAATAGTATTGAGAAGCATATCGGTATTATAATGTTTATGTACTTCATTACTTTATAGCGATAAAATAATGAAGTAAACATTCAACATTTTACTACGAATGTTATTGAGGATCCGAAAACTTTCCTCTTTATTGTCAAGCAACAAAGTTCATAATTGATCAACCAAGCACGACAGTGTAGTATCAAGTGACATGATATTTGACCTTAGTCCCCATTAGCAAATAAACGTGTGAGTGTCTGTGTGTGTCACCACAATATAAGAGAAGGATTACATGGCTGATCATTATTGTGGTTAATGAATATTAATATGAGTACATAGACAGCCTATGTGTTTACATTTACTGTTACTGTCCGGGGAAAGCATAAACGATAGAGCGCCATTTTAGAGCCTGACTAACAGATTGGGCTTCTTCCACACCTATCAGACCACACTTTATATACGCTCGCATTTTTCTCTTTTTCAGTATACTGACAATCTAAGTAGTATACTTCTTTTGGAGCCTACCCGCACCGACTGGTCCATTTACAAGTACCTTATATATTTGCTAAGAAACATCTTATTTCAACTCACACTGTTTTCTTATCTCATGGCAAATGTAACTACAATTAAATGCATATTATATTTATGCCTAGGTTTTTTGTCAAAATAGGTCAAGTTTGTAAGACCTAACAAAAATATACTAAGTATGGCATATTTATTTTTGATTATGTAAGTTATTTGAGTTCGAGTATCACGTAGCCACAGTTGAGTAGTATGCCAATAGCTACTGCACGGATGGCGCAGACTGCACGGATGGCTCAATGGTTTAAATGGTTACCTCGGCACTACGCCGCGCCGAGTGTTGTGGGTTCAAATCCCACACGATACAAAAAATTGTGTCATCCACAAGTAGTTGTCCCCAGTGTGGATGTTCTTTGTGTCCGTTGTTTGCATGTTTGTGAAGTTTCCCGTGACACAGGAATATTCCTAATCCAGAAGTTGTATTTTTAAAGATATGTTATCTGCATTGTATTCGACTCAAATATAATTATGTATATATACATATTTGTGTATATCCAAACGGGGTGTATTAGCTTTATTTTTGTGTTTGCTTTATCTCATCATGTAAACGTCTTCTATAAAAATCTAACAATGAATCATAACTACAAAACATCATATGGACACATCATTCAAAAGTAAAACATTCTCGATATCGGACGTTACCAAATAACGAGGAAAATGTATAAGATATTAATACTCTGTGCCGTCATTTCTGCAGTCCACAGTAGAAGTGTATTCGTTGGACAATTATATGAACAAAATGGAATCCGAAAAGTGTTCGAAACGGACATAGATGCCAATGCAATTCCTTTATTTAAGAGGGAAAAGTTCGTCGACTTTGAATATAATGACAAAATTAAAGGTATTTCCATCACAGACAAGGACAATGGTCTTGCAGATCCTTCAATAACTTCTGGAGGTTTGGGCTTCAACTCTGTCAACATCAAACTAAAGAGTGAACGAGGTTCCGGATTTAACTTCCATATAGCAATTTATGCCTGATCTGTGTGTGGTGAAATTAATTTGTGGTGACATGTGTCCTATTTTATTAACCTAAATTATGTTTTAGGTTAAGCTTAAGTTATTAAAAAAATATTTTTTAAAGGCAGTTTCCTTTAAAGCCTCAGAGCCGTAACAGAACGACTACAAATTATGTACCTATTCACATCTTATCTTTGACCGTCGCATTTGTAGTGCGCATTAGGATACGACTGTGCCGCCGTATCCTATATTATATATTACCTATCGTTTATATTCCTACATGTACTTATGTTTTTATATGTTTGAAGTTTACTTTTATGTATACTTGTAAGATATTTTACCTCACTAAATAATTTAATAACGTGCACCTTAATGCCCTAATTTTTTTCCATTTTTTTTTCTCCATCTCATGGTTGCTGTAAGAGATTGCCAGAGAGCGATAAGGCCGCCAATTGTATCAACCGTAATTTTGATAAATTTTGCTTTTTAATGTTTCTGGTGTCCAAAAAAAGAGTTATATTATTATAATTTTAGTTAAGGAATTATTTAGCTTTATTTAAACAAAGCTAGATGAAAAACCATTATATACATATGTAACCTTAATCGCCTTTCTAAACGCAATACAGCATACCACTCCAAGACAGCTTGGTGTTTTAACTTTTTAAGATTTGTTAATTTGTTTAGACTGAATTGCACCGTCGATATATACGATAATATATATATTCATGGGTGGACTGGCCACCCGCGGTCGTTGGTTCAGGATATTCCTTACTAGGTTATCCTGAGCCCCTGACCATAGACCGTGGTAACAAAACCCTGTGTGATGTTTACTCTGGTTAATTCCGACATAATCACGCTGTCGAGGTTTCGGTAAGTTTAGTATTCATGGAAGTTGCTACACGCCAGAAAAATTTAAAAAATGATCGACTGTATTCAGTGGGTACACAGTGTTTTACGAAAATAATTTTGGTTGCATGTAATTTTTTAATTAAAAACAATTATGAACTTATTTTTGAATAAAATGTTACGCTTCTCTAAAGAAGGTAGATTTTTTATGAAATATAGCAAAGTTTTACTCCAAACGCTTGATTGAAGTTAATAATGTTTTTCAAAACCAATTTGGACGACTTAAAAATCTCTTAATTTAAACCAGTAATTAAACGTAATCTGTTACACCTTACTACAAGTGTTAGGCCTCACGATGTACCTACTAATACTATTTATTGCTACTTATTTCGGTTTATCGTTTTTTAAAATTCATGCTTGTTTATTTACACAATTTATTTTTCATCAGGCGCTACACAGTTTATCACTTTTTAATGTTATCTATCCATAGTTTAGGCACAGATAATTTTCTTCATCATCTATTCAAATAAATAAAATTGGAGTGTCTGTTTGTAATATTAAAATAACCGCTTTTTACTAAGTGCATTTGGATGTATACACGGTACATATACCAAAACAATCTTTTTTACAATTTTTGTCTGTCTGTCTGTTTGTTTTCCTAATCTCTGAAATTGCTGGACCGATTTTGACGGGACTTTCACTGGCAGATAACTGATGTAACAAGGAGTAACTAAGGCTACTTTTATTTTAGAGAAAAAAATGTTTTAGAAATAAAAATACTTCTATACATCTATACAAATAAATTAAATTGGAGTATCTGTTTGTAATATTAAAATAACCGCTTTTTACTAAGCGCATTTAGATGTATACACGGTACATATACCAAAACAACATATTTTTAAATTTTTGTCTGTCTGTCTGTTTGTTTTGGCTAATCTCTGAAATGGCTAGACCGATTTTGACCGGACTTTCATTGGCAGATAACTGATGTAACAAGTATTATTTGAAGCTACTTTTATTAAAAAAAAAAAAGTTTGAAAAGAAAAAATTGGATCTCACGGAAAAAAATTAATACCCATGGAAATTTTTTATATTGTAATATTTGATTCAAATCAGGATATTGTATACATACATTATATATTTTTTCTATATTTCTTTTATTTATTTAAACTATTTTTCTTCTACTACATTTACACCATTTTAACTATAAACCATATACAAAAACAAAACATCGGATCATAAAGTAGAAGAATTTCATTAAAATTAGCATAGGTATTTCTTTATGCGAAATACAGAATTAATAAGTTGTCGTAAACTCTGCGAACTGAACAATAACTTTTCTGTTAAATACCGCGCGGACGAAGTCACGGGTAACAACTAGTAATATCATAAAATACAATCACCCTATGACAAAAATAGTAGTGCTGTTTTTATTCCTTCACAAAGAAAGTTATATAATATTTAAGTATGTTTATCAGCAGTCTGGTTACCAAAGTACAGGCTCTGCTTAGTTTGGGATCAGACGGCCGAGTGTGACTTTAAAAGTTTTGAAAACACAGTTTAATTCATAATGATACTAACATGTTCCACCTAAGGATGACGTCACAATCCACGCGCGACGCAGCGGCGAACACGTTGTCATGAAGTGTTTAATATTTATGACGTTTTACTAAGAACTAAGCTCATAAAGGGCCTATGTTATGTATTTATGTTCTAACTTAATTACACTGCAAATAATGAACTGAACGGGTAGGTACTATTTTATTTATTACCATTAGTTCCTGCGCGGCTTCGCTTACGTGTACAAATTTATATATTTTGCGCGGAACCCTAATTATTTTTCCAAAATAAAAGTAGCCTAAGTTACTCCTTATAACACCACCTACTCTGCCAGTTAAAATCCCGTGGGAATTGGTTCACCCTTTCTGGAGATTAGCCAGAACAAATAGACAGACAAAAAATTTTAACACTGATTTTAAGCATAGTGTATGATACTCGCTGGAGAAGTTGCTGCATTCTCCGTTGCAGTACCCCTTGGAAACCCTGTGACTCTCTTATGGGTTGAAAAGAAGCAAACACTTACCTGGAAAGACTGGGACTGGAGATATAGGTTGGTCAGTTCGACGGGAACGGTGCCGGCCGGCCAACAACACACACTATCAGCAATTTCAGTTCTTCAGGTGTTGGTGGGTTCTTGATTCACCCAGTCAGGCCGTAGTTAGGAGCACTAACGGTCAGCTATCTTCTAACGAGTTTTATTTTGTATAGTAATTGAAAACGTGTGTCTCACAGCGCGCGCGTATATGTACGACGGTGGCGGTAGTTTTGTTTTCACTCGCGCGTGTCATTTATGCCACAAATAATGTAGAACTCATAGTGGCAGGAAGTTTAAAATAGGAACATGGGTTTCGGGATAAAAAGGAAAGTGGAAGGAATGGTTAAGGTTCGTCCACATAAGTATCGTAATTAATAGTGTTTTAAGCTCATACAGGTATTAACCTGTATGAGCTTAAAACACTATTAATTTGACATTACAAATAGACACTTCAATTTTATTTATTTGTATTGATCCATCACCTACTGAGCTATAACATGTAATACGATCATGATGATGATTGATCTATAAACCGACTTCAAAATGGAGAAAGTTCTCTATTTAGCTATTTTTATGTAGATAGCACTGCACCCCGCGGTTTCACCCTCTAAGTCCCAATGCCGCGATGCCGTGGGAATATCGGGATAAAAAGTAGCCTATGTGTAAATACAGGTCTCGAGCTATCTACATAAAAAAAGTTTTATCGCAGTCGGTTAAGTAGTTTTTGCGTGAAAGAGTAACAAACATCCATACATCCTCACAAACTTTCACATTTATAATATTAGTAAATTAGTAAATTAATTATGTTATTCAATGTGGTTTTGCTCAGCGGTGTCTGACCCGATTTTGATAATTAAGTTATTCTTGGACATGATATGTAATAAATAAGTATGTCTATCTATATGGTATATAAAATTTCGTGTCGCGTTTTTTGTTCGCGATGAACTTCTTAACTAATGAACCGATTTCAATGAAATTTTGCACATGTGCAGTTTGGTCCAACTTGAGAGATAGGATAGTTTTTTATTTATTGTTAATTACCTAATCACAGCACCTTGTGGCCGGGTTGCCACTAGATAAATATAAAAAGAGAAAATGTGACTTCATTGCAGTGTACCTACATACATTAGTTGTTTTTATTTTATGTATAAGATCACAAAAAATTAGGCGCCAAAAAAAAAAAAATTCATGCGGCACAGCTGTTAGTGAGCAATCACCGAAGTCTAAGAAAGAAAGGTGTTGTAATTATTGTTCTTGTCGTGAAATAATATAGTTGTTCACTTATCTTTTAAATATCACCTGTTACAGTAATATTAATTTATTTTTACTTCATGCACAAAGGCGGCCGGACTTAGGGTGGTATGAAATACTAATAACTGAAAACAAAAAAAGTACAAAACAATCATTATCATCTATTTCCTTTGAGTCATAAAGTAATCAGACCAATTACTACTTTAACTTCACTTTTAGTAGTAAATTACCCCTAAAAGCTAACGAAACATTAATGTACACAATATTATTAGCTTTAGAAATAAAAGAAAATTATCAAACTGTGATTATCCTTACTAAAATTATTTTATTTTCAACATTGAAACGAGTCGATTACGCTGCGATTTGCCCTGCCCATATCTGGCACCGACATTTCACTTCAAAAACATTCAAATTATACACAAACTGGAATCGAACATCTATTTAGTTACGACATTTAATAAATACCTCGTCTGCACTCTGGCGGTGACATTTCGATAAATTATCGTCAATGTCGATGGAACCGACCATATTTCATAAAACAAGGGAATCCGCTGAACAAACTTCGTCCATAATACCCAGTATCATTCGAGTTTGTACCCTCTATCCATCAAAGTCGATGTTTTCACAAAGTAACTTTAAAGTCGTTCTAATGAAGTTATCCGGCAAAAACTGGGATAAATGGTGTCGTATTTTCATTATTCGGCCGTCGTGGGTTCTTAAATTTGTTAGGTGCTTAGGTGTCGAGAATATCGATTATAGATTACGGCGTTTATAGAGGGGTTAGGTATACGTAGTATATACCAAGATCAATCAAGGCTGTGATTGTTTCCGTGAGACGGTATATGTTTAAGAAAGAGATAGTAGGGTTCAGGAAAATATGGACAATTGAAACTAAACAAAATATGATCAGAATACCACACTAAAAATAATTTTGATAGTTGGATTTTTTATTTATAAACTTTTTTCACTTGTGCGATGCTAAGTGTGGGTGTTAGACTTTGCTAGCGTTTTTCATGCAACTCAACAACAACGCAAAGCTTTTTTTTTGTAGTTGAATAGGTTTATCACTGTTTACCTACAAAAATAGCTTTAGGTTAGTAGTTTAAATTTAGTATTCCATCAAGGTTAAGTCTCCAGATATATAATCAGATTTGTATGTATATTTATATTTTTTTAATGTTATAGGGGGCAAACGAGCAGACGGGTCACCTGATGGTAAATGACTACCGCCACCCATGGGCATCTGTAAATCAAGAGTCACAAGTGCGTTGCCGCCCCTTAAGGTGGGAGTTTAGGTATGTCTCGGGAACAGTACAGTACAGTACAGTACAGTACAGTACAGTGCAGTGCAATATAACAGTACAGTACAGTTTTGTAGGATAAAAGATACCCTTTTAGATATCCCTGACAACTTACATGCAAAATTTCATGATGATCGGTCGAGTAGGTGTTAGCGCAATAAATACATAAACAAACAAACTTACTTTCACATTTGTAATATAAGTGATGGTTTACCCAGAAATAGAAGTATAATAAATCTGTAGCGGGATGAATTCTGTACATTGAAAATATTAAACAAAAATCGACTGAGGGGTATTAAGATATCGATACTGATGCCGAATATGGGATTCAAACAATTTTTGTCTGTCTGTCTGGCAGTCTGTCTGTCTGTTTGTATGTTCACGATAAACTCAGAAGTTACTGAAGGGATATGCTTGAAACTTAGTATGATCATAGTTTGAGTGCCTGCGCAGGTTATAGGGTACTTTTTATCCCGGGTAAAGCTTTGGTTTCCACAGGAAAATCAATGAAAGCTGTAATAACATTGTAACGTCAGTATAATGCATACACTTGTTTCGAACTACATTACAGCGAGCGTTTAGCTTATCTGGTGAAAAGTACGATTTCTACTAGGTTGGGTGGCGGATCGAATCACTCTTTTCTTTTTTTGCAATTTTTTAAAAATATTTTTTTTAAATTAGGTATCGTTTTTCATCGACGAAAAAAAAGGAGGTTCTCAATTCGACCGTCTATATACATATTTCTTTTTTTCCACCACCATTTAAAACCACTTAAAATTTTATACAAACAACAATTTGTTCACCAACACACAATAATATTAATTAAAAATACAATCGTAACAATCAACAATTTTTTTTTAATATTTGGAACTTATTAATATTAGGTTGGCAACACTTCACTTATATTGCAAATGGCTGCGTATGAGTACCGATTGCCGGTTTCTTGTGCTTTTCTTTTTGCAATAAAAGTTTTGGTTTGAATATAAAAATCGTAGATTAGTCATAAACATACATTAATTAGTTAAAGTATAAAATTCTCATGTTAGAACCAATAAAACAAGTAACAACAAAACACATACATACACCATATAAGTAGGTACCTATATATTGTTCAATTGTATATGTATATATATACCTATAGATATGTATATTATATTAGTTTTCGGTATTTGACCACTAGGCAGAGTTTTGTGTTGTCAATAAAAAGAAGCAGAGCTGCCTGTCTATATCCTATATACTATTGTAGTCTTTGGGGCACACCGTGTGGTTTTAGTTGGTTTAAGCCTTAAGTTTAGTGATATACGGCCTCACCAATAGCCCGGTGAGGTGAGCTTCTACACGAAAAACAAATGAGTAATGTTACCACGGCCAAAATTATGTCGTTATTTCACGTGTAAGCAACCAAAACAACCTTTTTTGTACGAGTACGCTCCAGGTTGTTTCACCGCTAACACAGTATAAAAAATCCTGCCTGGAGAAAGAGGTACTATGCAATAAGCGACAAATTGCTGTTTTCCTAAAAAATTCGAACGAAGTCGCGGGCACAGCTAGTATTCAATAAATCTCTGAAGTAAAACTTAAGATTTACTGAATAAATGTTTTCACAACTTGGAAATTACTGATAATCTCGAGTTAGGACTTTTTCCATTAAAGTTTGGTAAATCTTCAGTTTTATTGAAAAATCTCAAGACTTAGTCGACACCGTAGATTCAGCGTATACAGTTACATAATTATACTTTGATTAATTACATAAACCTCGCCATCAAAGTGAAAATTTCGCAATTCAAAATTCACAATCAAGTCGCAAATTTCAGAATTCCGTCTACACCGTTGAAATTCTGAATATTTTATCGTAACATCTTATTCCAAGAACAATTGCCTTGTACAGATGACTTTGCACTATTACAAGTGATATAAGACCCGTCGCCCACTTCTGTTAGCTGAGGCGTATATGACGCAGAAACCTGTCAGGATGACCATAAATTTGGTACCTTTTCTTTCATTCTCATCAACTCCCCGCCCATTCCAAAAAATTGCAAAAGGATTTGGCTGGTTTCATTTATGGCCGGCCGCCTGCATGACGCCAGCCCTCCTTGGGAATGTAATCGTTATCAGACAGGAAAGATAAATTACTAGCAACATCAACTGGCAATACACTTAATACCCTTTTCTTCTGTACTAAAATTTAAATAAAAAAAGTGTATTCAATGTGCTGCTGTAATGATGATAAATTATAGTTAGAAAATATATGAAAAACATAATAAGTGCCTATAAAATTTAAGGGTTGATCTCGATTTCTATGGGATCCCATCATCAGATCCTGACTTGGTGACAATGGGACCAAATTGGAGGTATACCTACCAAACAAAAGAAAAAAAAAATTGGTCCACAGATGGCGGAGATATCGGTGAACCTACATAAAAAAAAATATACAGTGGAACATAGAACCCTCTCCTTTTTTGAAGTCAGTTAAAAAATAAAGGTATATTTTGTTTGTGATCAATAAATTCTGAAACTACTAAAACAAATCGAATAATTCTTTCGTCATCAGAAAGTTAGATTATTGAGAAGTAACATAGTAAATAATTTATTTCAATCATAGGCTTTGTTGTTTTTTTTTACGTTTTCAAAAAATTAAAACTAGATTTCATGAAAGTCGTTGGAGCGGATCGTTTCCGAGATTCAGATTATCTATATAGGTACATATATACAAGAATTGCTCGTTTAAAGGTATTAGATAGGTAACTACTGACGAAACCACGAGAACAGCTAGCGTTAACATAATCTAATTGATATTTTATTAGATTTCAAGGACACATTCACAGATGTTGCAAACTTGTGACGGAATGTGTTATAATTGATTTCAAACTTTTCTTTACAGTAAAGTTTAAATTTATTCAGTCATCAGTGGATGCTCCATTATCGACATCTACAACTTAGACAGAGTTTTTTCTTCTTCTTCTTCTTCAAAAAAGACAACTGCCGCATTAGGAATTACTCCAGTGTCGCGGGGAACTTTACAAACATACAAACAACGGACACAAAGAACACCCAGACTCAGGTGGGAGTCGAACCCACGACCTCTGGCTCAGCAGTCAGGGTCACTAACCACTAGACCGACAGGCCAGTCAATATAAATATAAGAGTAATAAAATACCACGTTAAAAATGTATAATATTTTACGCTGACATTTTTTTTTTTAATTAAAAATAAAAGAATACTAGTAACGTGGGTCACACATTACTAGTATTCTTGTTAACCCATCCAGCTAAGCTAAATGCTCGGTTAGGAGTGGGTTCACGCCGGTAGTGCACTGGGTGGGGTTCGAACCTGCAACCACTTGATCGCAAGTCCGACGCCTTAGCCATTACGCTACCGCCGCTTTATTTTCATGGGTAATTAAAGAACGTATAACATTTATTAATTTTATACGTTCTACTTACAATAAAATACCTTAAGACGCGTCAAACACTACCGTCTGATCCCAAACTAGGCAGAGCGAGTACTATGGTAACGAAACTGCTGATAAACATACTCATATTTGACTAAATACATACATATTATTGATAAATTACGCCCAGACACAGAACAAATGATCGTACTCATCACACAATTATGTGTACTGGGTGGGAATCGAACCATCTAAAATTAACACACAATAACGATTAAATGTAATCATGTATGATTTGCTACTCGTACGAAGCCGGGGCTGGTTGCTAGTAGCTAAAATTTAAGAATGGTTCGAAAAGTGTAGTTGCAGCCATGATGACGAACATTTAATATAAACCTTGAAGCTAAGCAAACACTTACCGGGTCTTCGACCTCTGGCTCAGTAGTTGGAATCACTAACCACTAGGCCAACAGGCCCGGTTATGGCCTAATAATATTATTTCGTCTCCTTCTCTTAAAATTTAACGGTTGACGGCTTCTTTCAGTTTGCTGTCTGCGGTCTGTATTAACACCAGGCACAGGTCACGCTGTCCCAACGTATTTTGATACAAATTTACAAAAATAACACCTCTTTCTATAATATAAGGATGTGTCGAGCATATCCTACGTTGTAGAACAGCCCTGGCAAAGCGACACTCCTATTTCCTGTACAGCTACCTATATAATAAAGTAAACAGAGTACTGAGTATTTACCCAATGTCCAAGCATGACGCAAAAAAGAAACTCCGTGAATGGCTTCAAAGTCAAGATTATGAGACAACAGAAACATTCATTAAATAAAACATTCGCAAAACAAACACCATTCCCCACTCTCCTCCCCTCACTTCCGAATATAATCCTACACTCTCCAACCACATAAAATACACAAGCACGCAAGCATACACACACAATCAAACAAATACGCATATGTACAACATTCAACATGCCTTGCAAACAATTCTCATATTTTAATGAATATTGTCAAATAAATTGTCTTCTCTATGGGACCGAAACGGTTCGCCCTGACGACTCAAAACACAGGTATTAGCTTAGTTTGAGAGTCAGAGACAGACCGGTTTTGTACTCTTATAGCCGAAGACTGTACCCGTATAGAATATTCTACATGTATGATGTACTAGCTATAAGCAAATTACCCCATGTAAATGTATTTATTTTCTCTTGGCTTAATAAACAATTATTATATTATTAAAAAAAAAATAAAAAAAAATAATGGACTGAATCGGATTGAAGACGTGGATGTATTTAATGGTATAATCTCCCAGTACAAGAGGGTCATAACACGTGTAATAAATGCACAAGGTTCATAGTATATCCTATTTTTAAAATAAATATAGTTTTAATCTTACATATGCTGTAGATACGTCATGTATTTGAGTAGCGTTTTATTGGTTAATTAAGCTTGGCAAGTATTTGTATTTTGCCACGTGCCTTGTAATTGGCCTTTTCTCATGTTGTGTATGCTATATTTGGATCACTGTCTTGACTTAATATGTACCTATATCCTAATGTTTTCCTGTCATGGTATAGCAGTAATCTGTAAGCATACCTTTCAGAAATAAGTAAATAAATTTCGTGAACTAAAGGAGACCTTTGCTTCAAATCAAATGTTATTTAAAATACCACTACAGCTAAATCCGTGATTACGGGTTCGATGCTCAGTGCAAATATTTGTTTTTATGAATATATTATTTTACATTGGTCTACACAATGAGTAATATGTATGTAGATTTTTACGAAAAAAAAAAACATATCTGCTTGTCACTATCCATGTTCTGGAACTAACAGTGCAAATTATGCTTTGTTTTGGTATAATATCTTAAAACAAGTAAAAAATGTCAATCAATATAAACTTGTATTGTGCGTCTGTCAGTAAAAAGCCACTCTTTAATAAAAATCGTTTCTATGATGCATATTATATGCCTATTTTTCGTTTTATAGTATAATAAAATAAAAATAGATTAAAATATCGCTAAAACCGCTTTTAACCGTATTAAGAAGTCCATTTGAATTCTAACCCTTCTACTCAACAAAGAAAAGCGCAATTATCCTTCCATCACTCTCTTTGTATGCCACCATTACTACTGACCCGTGACCAAACGGTAATGAAAACACAGAATTCGGCTATTACACTTAACTTTTTGTGATCATTAGTAAAGTAATTGGTAGAATGAGAATCGTCTTAACTGCTTGTATTTGCGTTACTAATTCGTGGTAATGCTTTCAGAATAGCGAATTGTACAAAATAAAATAATGATTTTTTATCTACCAATCTGTGACCTGGAGCATATTTAATGTCATTTATCAGATTGTGACATAAATCAAAATTTTATCTAGATTTTTGAAGTGAAAACTTCTTTACCGGCGTTGTGCACTTTTTGAGATGGGTAAAAAACGTTAAACTCGCATCACGACACGTGACCGGACACTGATTGGGAATTCGTAAGACGAAGCCGAGTTTCATATATTTAAAAAAATATAACATTCGAAATTCAAACATTTATGAGCGGCCAGGAGCGCGGAACTTCCAGTGTACCCTATTTAGATATGTTATAACCTACTTTTTATTTTTAACCTAATTATATATATACAGATGTGTGTGTGTGTGTATGTATATGCAAATACGTTGTGAAGTTATGTTTTCACTTCTGACGTGCACGTCAGAAGTGAAAACATAACGACTGACTGTTTTTTTTTCTTAATACAAGTAAAAGTCTAATTGTGACTTTGCGACGAGAAAATTGTCAAACTGTAAACAATGTTGAATAAATAATAATTGTTGTTTTTGTTTTAACATTATCGGTGACGCGCTATTAGATATACTGTCACTATAGAAAATTAGCAAAAGTTGTGATTATTTGTCATTGAAAGTTGACATAATTGTACTTGTTGACAAAGTTAGCACAATAATATTTTAATCATTTATATTATAATACTCCTAAAGGGTGATAAACAAAAAAAACTAGTTAAGTAGGTATTCGATAACGCTAAAACATACACGACACCTTTGAAGTATCTATTGTTACAGCCATTTCAAAAGAAAAGGTAAGTCTGTGCTTAACTAAAGACGAAACCGCTTTAAGGTTTGTATTCAATGTCCGTCATCATTTCTGCTACTACACGTTTCGAACCATTCTAAAATTATTTCATAACGAAAAACCGGCCCCGGCTTCGCGTGGGTTGCGCGACCCCGGGAAGCCGGGGCGGGTTTTTCGTAAATACATGCCTACATTCTTTCGTTATTGTGTGTTAATTTTAGAAGATAGACATATAGCTTTGCTATATTGTAATATACATTATTATAAGGAATAACTCAGTCACACATAGTTTACATACAACTGCGTCGGTTTACGCAGCGCACGCCATTAAAGCCCCGAGTCGGCATGATTTTCAACCATCGTCATTATCTTCAGCAAATTTATACAAAATCCTTATTAATTATACACCTAAACCTTCCTCATGAATCACTCTATCCGTGTGTAGAAACCGTATGAAAATCCATTCGGTACTAATGCCGTTTATCACGAACAGACAGACAGACGCGGCGGGGGACTTTGTTTTATAATATGTAGTGATAGTGATGTAGTGATATATGACAGGCGTACCCTGGTTTAATATTGGTTTCAATTGTCTGCAGCAAAGATTCCTACCCTATTTAAAGTTTAGTTAAGCATCTATAGAAATTATTTACGACATCTTGTCGTATGTGGACTTTTACAGTCTACATACAGGTAGTAATTTTATATGTAAAATTGTCGCGACAAGTCAACATGATTGGTCAACGTTGAAATATATCGAATAAAGAAGGGCTGTGTAGAAAATTGTATATAAAATTTCTTGTAAAGTATTGTAGTAGCTCCTCGCAGTGAGTAGGGTATTTCCTCTTTAGTATATTTTTATGCTTGTACCCCAGTTTTCATACATTGGTGTCTAAATAATTCGCTTGACAAAAATGTTAAAAGCGATTTTTTTAAATTAACGTCTATGTGAAAGTAAGATTATCGTTTAGTTAAATTAGTTCTACAGATTAGCAGATAAATGTTCACCATTTTTTTACAAGTTCTTCCATTTTCCCGAGATTCTGACGGTAATAAAATCAAATTAAATGAAAATTGTTTATTCGCGATGGTAACACAGTAACACTTATGAATGTTGAAGCTACATTTACATTTAGCGCCGCAATAGATGTTGCTTTTAAAGAAAGAACAAGGAGAATTTACGCCAACTGTTTTCGAATTGGCAAGTTAAAACATTGTGTTTGCAGTGTTGTAAAATTATAAAACAGTACAATGAAAATACAAATACAAATGTTATAAAGATTGAGTCTTTATAACATTATAAAGACTCAATCTTTATAACATGTAAAGGCTGAATGTTTAAAACTGTTAGAACGTTAGTAAATTAAAAAATATTTTTTAATTTACTAATATTCTATCAGTTCGTTAATAATCTGACGAAACTAAAAAAAATGAACAGATAAATTTTAAAATAAATAAATGTACAGTGAAATATAGACGATTTACAAGGCCAAAGTCAACCTTAGATTTTACTTATAAAAAGACGATTGTTTTGTCTAGGATGTTGATTCTAATAAATAAAAACCCATCAGGTTTCTCTAAAATAAAATAAATTTCTTCTATTATACCTTAATTTTTAAATAGAAAAACTCTTAACGCGAACGAAACTGCAGGCAAAAGCTAGTAACTCAAACTTCATATACTTTCCCAGGTTCGTAGCTCTGACTCGACCAGAAATCTACTTACGCCAACAAATACGTTTGTTTTTTGACTGGCCTGTTGGTTTAGTGGATAGAGATTCTGCCCGGTCCTGAGGTCGTGGGTTCGATTGCCACCCTGGACAAATAAATGTGTGATGAGTTTGATCGTATGTTCTGTGTTTGGGTGTAATTTATCATTACATATTAAGTATAGTCCCTCGCTGCGTCTGTCTGTCTCTTAATTTGTTAAGATTTTGTGTAAATTGAACGAAATATGTTGATGATTGTTGAAGATGTCTCTGATACCCGTGCGAAGCCGGGGCGGGTTGCTAGTATATAATATGTAAGTAATTATGTATTTATACGGAAATTAAACCCCGTGATCACGGCCTGTGCAACCTGGTCAAAACGTCAGCCAATTTAGAAGTGTGTAATACCTATTTCGTGATCGCGTTAATTCCCGTATGAATACAAAACTATATCATGGAACTCGAAAGTTTAAAAATAAGTAAAATGTAAGTATGTATTTAGTAATATATCTGTAAGTATGTTTATCAGCAGTCTGGTTACCATGGTACAGGTTCTGCCTAATTTGGGATCAGGCATCAGTTTGTAAAGAGTGTCTCAAGTTAAAAAAAAAAAGGCAGTCATGTGACTGCCGACAGAAGTGAAAACTTAAACGAACTAATTTAAAACGTCACATTAGCAGGTTGGTAACATTAATTAATGAAGAGCTGAGAGAACTCAAAGTTTAGATTAGCACCCTCTTCTGGATCTATATATGTATTATTAGTGTGACGGTCACGGTCACGAGTTCAGTGCTTTTTCCCCATAGCAAAAGGGCACAAACGTGCCTAAAGAAGTTTTCAAAAATCCTCATTATCAATCAGTACAGTAAATTCAAACCATTATGAGCAGCTGATATATTCATACATACGTAGGCAGACTCTGTATAGTAGAAACAGAAATCGTAAATACAGCGAACCTACATTACCTAATGTGAATTAATGTGCCTAATGAACTTCCTTATTGAAACATGTGGTAAGAAATACGATCGTGTTGTCCCAATCCAACCCCGTATTTTAACGGACTACAGAAAAAACGGTACAGTAACCTTGACAGCTGTTATTTGGTTTTCTTCTTTACGAGTATATCCCATATTTCACGTCATAAGACTTATAGATCAGTGTTGCCATTGAGGATTTTTATATGATTTTTTTAAGTAGCCTGCTTTTGTAGGAAAAGTTACTTAGTGATTGTTATTAAATAATAAATAAAGAGCCTCGAAACTCGAACAAAGTAGAGATCAATCTTTTCTAACTTTTAAAACTTTTTTATTGTTGGTACAATATAATAATGAAGGTTAATTTTATAGAAAGTAGCAGATAGTAGAAAGTTTATTGTGTTTTAATATAACATATTTATAACCATAAAAAACAATATAATTATATAATATATTTGACACTATTTCATAATAATATCAATGTACGGTCTATAGAATGCAATGTCACCAGATTGTACCAACATAAAATCTCTGAAAATATTAAATCAAAATATTTTTAAATATGCCGTGTGAAGGTTTTGCAAATTTTATAATATTTATGAAATTTAAATATCACATTAGATTTTTTCTTAACATTGGAAAGAGCGAAGTGGCGTAAAAAGACGAGGAAAGCTGACCACACCACCATATGGGATGAATAGCTTGGAAGAGAAAGAAAGACAGAGATGATCAGATTTAGTGATGTTAAAGGTATTTTGATTAATACTCCTTGATTTATAATTTTACTAGCAACCCGCCCCGGTTTCGCATGGTTACAAATTATTCACTTAAACCTTCCTCATGAATCACTCTGTCTATTAGTGAAAACCGCAAGAAAATCCGTTCAGTAGTTTTTCAGTTTATCGCGAACAGACAGATAGACAGACGCGGCGGGGGACTTTGTTTTATAATATGTAGTGATTACACTTTTAAGTATCATAAATCAATTAATTCATGTACAAAGTAATTATAATAGTACAAAATAAATAACTAGGCATACAAGTGTATTGAATCACGAGAGCGCAGACTGACATTCTGTCTCCACTCAATGAGTGCTGGCTTGAGTGTTTCGGGTAGCACCACACACCGCACTGCACCTCAGAAATAGGTTCAAAGCTGAATGTGGAACACCTTCACAAAGGAATTCCAACAGTATTCAAACTGCAACATTTAACAACTAGTGTATCGAGTATCGAGAATAATTATAATTATTTGCATACGCATTCGATACCTATTTATTCTCATCATTTGTTACTTTGATACCTACCTACTTAATTGCATAAAGTTCTACGGAAAATACAGTTTCTTTCCACCGACCTCAAAAAAATAAAACTAGCCAAGTGCGACTTAAACTCGAAAATTTTCTACATTTTGCCCAAAAATACATTCGAAATTTGGAATTCATTTATTTACGTTGCTTGGGTTTGGTTGGGTGTATAAGGATTGACACGTGTAAAAAATTTCAATTTAATCGGTTGAGTAGATTCGGAGCACATTGGCTGTGATAAACAGACAGACAGACGGAACCCTGTAGGTGAGTTCTCATTTTTAGGTTTCCGTCTTTAGGAAGATAAAGCATGAGAAAAAGTTATTGTGTAAAAGTATTGGTCATTACACAAACAAATTACTTACATATATATATATATATATATATACCTCAAAAGAATGACATTTATTATTATAGTTAATATATATATATATGTATATATATATATATATATATATATATATATATATATATTACCTGTAATTTTAATATCACTATAGCTACAAAGTTACATATTATAATCTCATTCTTTTGAGGTGTCTAGGCTGTGCCAGGACTGATTCTATTCGATAAACCTGTGTTATAACTATAAATATTTAGGGAATTCTTTAAATAACTTATTAAATATATATAACTTAAATAATATATGGAATTAGAGAGCCTAAAAAGAAACTACTCATCGTACATTCTAGCTACAGACGAAATTCAGCTGTTTAAAGTTACAGTGCATTTAGTTTAATCTGGCTTTTGGTCAATATCATATGAAACCTACGCGTATTAATCATACGCTGAACGGAACACTTCATTATATCCAGCCAATTAGTGTTTGATGGACGAATGTCGGATCAACTTGAATGTAATTTATGATTCAAATGGAACGCTAATGAGTCCTACCATTATAGTAAGCTGGTATAAAATAAAGGAGATAGAACACAACAGATTTGAATTAGTTGTGTTCGACTGAAAAAGTGCTGCCTTCACACAAACATTTTTCCAGCGCATTTTTCCGTGAACGTAAGCGCAGCGCAGACGCCGCCGCGCGCCGCCACAAAGTGACACGTCTATAGAGCGCTTTTTCTATGCAGTCGCTTTTTAGATTCCGTTTCCGTATTACCATTAACAATGGATTCTGACGAGGAAACTTTAGGGTTGGTTTTGTTTTAAAGGGAAAATTGTTGCGAAAACGTTAAATAAAACGATTTCATGAATTGTTCCAAAAATACAAAGTTTTATCCAATATTAGGCATTTTGATACATATTTCATTAGGATTTTACATAACGCAGCATTGAGCGCACATGCGTCATGCACACACGACGCATGCGCAGTTCTTCGAACGCTTACGTTAGCTAGACAATCGCCAGTGTGAAGAAGCTCTAACCAAAAGTATTTCTCTGAATAGAGTGAAGAAACAACTTCGCTAAAATTCCGCAGGTGAGTACAGTCATTAGAGTTCGTTGGGCAATAGATATATTGATTTCGAGTTTTCTGAACAGCTGACCAGACGTTGTGAGTTTACATGGTTGGCAATAAGTGATAACTTTGGTAATGTTAGCGTCTTTATCTTACGCGAGTCGTATGTTTGTTGCTACTTTCATCTTATTAATAAAACCAGTGCAACTTCTCAATATCATGGATTCATTTGATATTAGGCTTATTTGTGCACAACTTTGACTGTAGTGTCCCAATAGCTACCGTATTGGTCTAACATGAATTTAAGATGTACATTTTCCTTTTTTATTTATATTCATTTGAAAATCTATCCGTTTTTAGCATTAACAGACGCCATTCAGCTTTGTCTCATCGTCTTCCATAAAACATATTGTGATCCAACTTTTGCTTATACACAAGTTATTACTCCGAATTCTATAACATGTCATGAACATTGGGCCTCACTTGAAGCCTTTCAAAAGTAACTTAATGAAGTCTAGACTGATGGCAATCTACAGCGTATACAATACTATCTGAAGCAATTTGCTTGTGAATTGTCAATTTATATTCAAAATTTTGTTTAGAGTAATGTTATTCACCTCAGCTATCTTCATTAGTTAAATTGTTTTGTACTGTCTGTTGTCGTCCATTTGTTGATATTTTTTGAAATATTTTAATTATTTTACAATTTAGTTGAACATCAGTGGTTGGTGAAGATACTATTTTATTGTTCGAGTCTCAAGTTTGAGGCTCGAGGGACTTAGAAATTGTTCTTCTAACCTGATAAACGTTACATCAGTTGTAACTTGGGCAAAACGTCGATATAAGCATATTATTTTTTAAGGAATATGATGCACGTAAATATTTTTTTCTAAAATATTTTACTATAACTTACTAGGAAAGTAACATGATCAAAAAGCATCGATTTTAAATTGAATGTCGCCACCTCGATGGGTCTCCATCGCCTCCATGGATTTAAAATTAGATTATGGTTGGTAACATTGTTAAATTTATCAAATTTTGAAGGGAAACTTCTTTAGAATCATTGTGATTTGAAAATTCCATAAAACGAAAAAGCGACACTAAAAGAGACAAACATATTCATAAATAGGATTTAGCCTGCGAGAGAATGAGATAGAATACAAGTATACAGTGTTTCCTATAATCTTTGTCTTTGCGTCTGCGTACTACGAAACCTTTAGAAAATGCGTCATAGTCAAGGTGTTGTATCATTCACGTGTATCATTGTTGTACATTTGCGTATTAAAATTCGTTGGTTAATTGTTTAACATATCTGTGTTTGACCAATAACTTTTATATAAATTATCTAAAATTAATTTTATTAACATTAGTAAATTATTTGTCTTCATTTTACTTTCTATTATATCTCATTCTCTTGTAGAGTACTCTTCTTAAGTTTCACTTCTTTGTGAATTGCACACACACACTTTTTTACTAAGCATAAATTTAGGAATCTAACCCACTTAAAAACTTCCCACTAGATATCATTTCTACCCAGTATCTAATATCACTGTTCATACCAACCTCCCTTGATCGCGTTAATTTCTGTGTAAATACTTGACTAATATCTATCTTTATTTACTTGAGACTGATAAAGACTGATTTAAAAACACTTAGTTATAGTCTTTCATTACGTGCATTTTTTAATAACACTAACTTTTTACTAGTGTCCTGTTTAATGGCCAGTGAACTTAGTATTGGTAATATTTATTGACGAAAAACAGTACTTAGCCAATTTACCGAACACTAGATTTTCAGATTTTTCTCAGAAAATATGCATTTTCTGGATTTTAATAGATCTCATTATGATACACATATTACAGATAAAAAAAATCGGTTGGGTGTGCATTAATAAGTATCACAAATATGCAGAAACAACTGAACAACATGCTGGTATGCAATGCTCGACGCAAAATGTTTCGGGAATGCGAACCTTACGTATTTTCAGTTTCAGCCGTTGACAGAACTCAGTCTCCGTGCGACTGCCGTGCAGGGAGCGCGTCTCGTGAGCGAACGTACGAACCGATTTCGATAATTAACGATACGTAAGCTTATTAATTGGATTTACTGCGAGTGTTTGAGTATCACAAGACGATTTACATAGAAATCGTATTCGTGTTCATATTGGCAGCTGTATGTATAATATGAAATTTTATTTGTGATGTGATTAGAATTTGTGTTTTGTGGTCGTGTTAGTAGTTAAAATGGTAAGTTGTATTTTTTTACATTTAGTATTTATTCTTTAAATAAATAACATTACGACAAAAAAAAACTATATTAAACTATATTAACTGCTTATTGGTTTATAGAACATAAAAATATTAATAATGATAATATAAACATAAAATATGTAGCGGTACCTATATATACATTCTACTGTAATACTATATTTTTATGTATACCTACATACAAATATATAAAACTAAAGTATTGCGTAAACATCATAATAAGTATCATAATAATATTAATAATTATTATTATGTTATAATTAAATACGACATAATTTTTTTTAAATATAGCTTGCAGATAGAAGATTTTTTTTAATTTGATTGTTTCATCCTTAACTTTTTATCACAATTATTCATAACTAAATCTATTGGAACGAAGCAAATACCCACATTTATATTGTTAACTGAAATGTTTGAGAGAGCATTCTGTATTTATTTATTTATATTATTATCATCCTATCCTAAAAGGGTCTCCACCTTCAAACAATAGTTAAAATAATTTAGCATAGCTGAGGTAGACCGGTTTATGGATTCGTTAAGGTATTCCAATTCTTCAAAATTTCCTATTTTCCTACGGATCGGTTCTTGAACTGGTTTTTTAACATCCAAGTAAAAAGTTTATAAATTATCTTAGGGAAATTTGACCTGTTTTATTTGTTTGCGATTGTGTTCATAAAACAGAATCTTCCGTTTTGAGTCTATCATAGTTCGTAAAAATAACTTCTAAAAATATGCCTTTAAAGGCTCATAATATTTAGTGCTTAGTGCCCTCTCTATTTTTACATATCGTTGGCCTATTTTTGAACGTGTATTAAAGAGAGAATCAGATTTATTAAAACAAATTTGTACAAAGTTAAAGATTAAAAAAATTGTCCTCTTACATTTAGGGCTGTGCTAAATTGTTGTATTCCACGGCCAACGGTCACATTTAACGTTCCTTACATCATTGTCATTGTGCGGCCTATCCCCAATTTCAACTGTTTGGTATATATCTCTTTCGCTTACGTCTACGACAATGATTAAATAGCTTGGTAGCATAGGAGTTGTCTTCAAAGAAACCTTGTTTTCATTTATATCCTTTAAAATGGTTTGGGGAATATAAATGCCGGTTTATTGCATTATTTCGGGAGTAAAATTCACATAGTTACAATAATAGATTATAATTACTTAAACAAATATGATTGAGATCAAGAAGTATCACTTTAGAGGTCAAAAGTGAAGCTTTTACATTTAATAAAAAATAAAATTTAAATAAAAAATTACTTTAAAAAAATATAAGGTGTGCAAATAGCTGTTCATTAACATTTAAGGCTACAAAGTAGTTACTGTCAATGTACAGTGACGGCATCAAGTTACTATAATTTAATAGAAGATCAAAAGATTTTACATTTACAGGAGAGTTAACAGATTGTGAAATCGGAATTTGGAATTGGAATTGTGAAAATACGAAAACTGTTTCAGTAGGAATAATAAAAATATACCTCTATATACTAATAGACTTCTTACTGACTAGTCTTACTACTACTATAGAATAAATTTTAGAATACACTTTTAAGATTTATTTTATTTTATTTAAAAAAAGACAACTCCCGTATTAGGAATATTCCTGTGTCGCGGGGGGCTTCACAAACATTTAAAGAACGGACACAAACAACACCCATACTCGGGACAACTATTTGTGATGTCGAACCCACAACACTCGGCGCGGCGTAGTGGCGAGGTGACCACTTAAACCATTGCGCCATCCGTGCAGTCAAGATATTCATACAAATAACCCATGGCTGTTGTTTTGTCTTATACACTTTCCATAAAGTAATGTTAATAATTATTTGTGCCTATGCTCTTAATAGATACAAAAAAAGAAAACGTCTATAGTGATAGACTTGTTCGTTTAGCTGTTTTTGAACAGCTATATGTAGTTATGTTCTGGTTTATGTATTTCAGCATCACAAAGAAGATTGTTAAGGTTTGATCGCCTTTGTCTTTGATCTCTCTGGCCATGACTCTATAGATATTTGGAACCTCAAAATACAGCTTTTTAAAATGGTAGACCGTATTTTCTGTAATTAGTAGTTTGAGAATTCAGTTCTCTATTAAGTTTGATTATTCAAAACTCATGGTGGCAAATTACACGTGCAATTGTAGGAACTTTATCAAGTTTTCTTCAACGCATTTAAACATTGGAAAAAAAAATTGTTTCTAATTCCGTAACAGTAACAAAGCGGAACAGATTGTATGTTTATAATTATGTTGAATCTCAACGGTTATTAGTAAAATTTAAAAAGTATTTTGGTGTTATATTAGCCGGCTCCTTTGCCGAGAAAGATAATAGGTATCATGTGAATATGTATGCATAACAGTAACCATACAAATTGAATGCGGGTAAAAGAGAGATAATGTAATAAGCTGAGGAATTTGTGTTTTGCAATGCGCTAATGTTATATAAAGATTTCTAAATAATAACATGACAAACACGGCCTTCTGATCCCAAACTAGGCCAAGCTTGTACTATGATAACCAGACTGCTGATAAACATACTAAAATATTTTTAAAATATACATATTATAGATAAATGACACCCAGACACAAAACAAATAATCATGCTTATCACGCAATTAATTGTTCTGGGTGGGAATCGAACCCACGACCTGTAGCTTAGAGATCAGGATCACTAACCAATAGACCAACAGGCCAGTAAATACATACATATCACTGTCTGTCTGTTCACGATAAACTGAAAACCTACTGAACCGATTTTCATGCGGTTTTCACTAATAGACAGAGTGATTCCTGAGAAAGGTTTAGGTGTGTGTTTAGGGTTGCTAATTATAAATAAATTACACAAATGATTCATTTGAACGTTATAACTTAACGTTAAAATGCTATAACAGTCCTTCTAAATTCTTTATTTTTAATTACGTTATAAGTACTTAATTAAATATAAAATTTCAGCATACTTAAATTTTTATTATAATGTATAAAACAGTATTTTCATAAGTGTGTTGGAATGGAATTTGACCGTGAGATTCCTGTACTTCTGTGCCTTTATAACCTTCACCCTTAATACATCACGTTATTTACTCATGGAAGTTTTGCCAGTCTACTTATTACATACATACATATGTGTTCTTATATATAAGTTACTAGCTGTGCCCGCGACTTCGTCCGCGTGTCTTTGGGTAGAATTTTTAACTAGACTATCTGTGTACCAAATTTAATTTAAATTGATTCAGTCGTTTTGGCGTGAAAAGGCGACAGACAGACAGACGGACAGACAGACAGAGGCACTTTCGTAAACTGATTTAAATCAACAGGCCCTGTTACGAAGCTTCCGCTGTCCGTCCGTCTGTCATCGGGCTGTATTTCATGATCCGTAATAGATAGACAGTTGACATTTTCACACAATGTGTATTTCTTTTACCGTTATAACAAAAAAATAGTAAAAATTAATTAAACCGGGAAATAAATGAAACCCCTACTAGAAACGGGATTTTTGGCCAACGTTTGACGAATGTACAAAACCATTCGTGTGCAAGTCTGCACATGGTCGGTTTTTTTTACTGAATTGGGTACACTCATGGTTGGACTGGCTTTATATTTGAAGAAAATATTTTTTCAGCTCTAAGGTTGAAAAATAAAGAGATGAAGAATACAGCTTATTCGTATTTACTATGATTGGCGTATTGAAGCCAGTTTTTTTTTTAAATGTAAGTTTTTTTTTTGTTAATAATTTTTCCTATCCATCTTTCTTTCACTAACTTAGTTTCTCATTTTTAAGCTTTTTAAAATGTATGTTTTTCTGCTTGCAGAAAAGAAATATTGATATTAAAAAATAACCATCAATAGTCAGACGGTTATGTGTTTATATTACAGTCTAATAAGTATACATTTTTTTAAACAAACTTCTGATAAAAATACACGAACGAGTTGTACTTATTATTATACTAGCAACCCGCCCCGGCTTCGCACGGCCAGCAGACATCTTCAACAATCATCATCATATTTCAACCAATTTACCCGAAACTTTAACAAATTAGATAAATAAACGTTCCTCATGAATCGCTCTATCTATTAGTGAAAACCACATGAAAATCCGTTCAGTAGTTTTTCAGTTTATCGCGAACAGACAGACAGACAGATAAACAGACGTGGCGGGGGACTTTGTTTTATAATATGTAGTGATTGTTTAAAACAAATCGAATATTAGCAGTACAAAGCAACGAACTGTGTTTCTGTTTTTTTTTTATTTCTATTCGTGATGTGATTAATATTATTAATTTATCTGTTGGTGTAAAATGTAATTTCTTTACTTATAGCACGTGGACACATTATTGACATCCAAAATCTTTTACATCTTGACCTCAATTAGTGGTTATGTACAACTTAATACCTTCTGGTTTCCACAGCACAAGCTCTGCCTACATAAGGAGAGTAATTATTTCATAACAGTCGATTTTAAAGGATAGTCTTAACTATTAAAACCGAACTCTTTAACAATTAAAACTGTTGAGGGCATCTATTTTACGATAGGAAGGCTAGGAATGGTATTTGTTACACCTCAAAATATATCCATAAATTACAATTTTAATTAATTAACAAATAATTTTTGTACTAAAGGAATCCCTTTAGAACAAAAACTTTAGTTTATTCAATAATCATTGAATAACCTGTGCTACAAAATAATTTACCTTAGATACCCAAAATATATTATTATTTCATTAACTTTTACCCAATAAATCATCGGATAAATGGTATTAGATAAAGAAATATCGGCTAATAATTCTCATTAATGGTCGAGAAAGCGCTGTGTAGGTGGTGGAACAAACGGTGTTTGGCATTTTAGTAGGTACATCTTTGTTTTTGTACTTCGGCCTAAATCACATTTAAAATATTTTAGTAAGTGTTTATTTCAGTTAGCTTTAATACGACGTCTCGATGAATATGTGTTAGCTAAAATAAACTGTATGAAGTGGATTTTGAATGTATTTATAAAAGTTATGATTTAATCACTAGAGTCAAATCAATGTTTATATTATTATTAGTCTCCACAAGATTAACATATTTATATGTCCCTACGTTCGCCTAGTATCACATGTATATTGTTTTTTCAAAGCGCTGTTGCATGTTCACATTTTGACTAATTTATAACATTGTAATGAATAGTCAGACATGTCCGGCATTTTTACGTAGTGATAATAGTATTACTATATCTTCCTATGAAAACATGTCAGCCGTTTAAAATGACTTATTTCAACTGGACAAACTACGAGGCCCTAGTTACCTAATAACGCACTAGACCCTAATTCTAGTAAATATTAAGTAACTAGATGCGCCCCGCGGTTTTACCTGCGTAAATCCAAATGGCGTGGGAATATCGGGATAAAAAGTAGCCTATATATTAATCCAGGTCTCCAGCTATGTACATACTAAGTTTTGCAATCGGTTTTGTAGTTTTTGCGTGAAAGAGCAACAAATATCCATACATCCATACATCTTCACAAACTTTCACGTTTATAATATTGGAAGGATAACGATAATTAGTCAAGTTTAATTGAAATGTAGCTCCAAAAGCGATGTAGGCATGTATTATGACTCCAAGCAACAGGCTTGACGAAAATATTGAGGCAATCGTAAAGATGGCTTCCATAGCACATATACTGACCACCACCACGTACTTATACTGAGAACTGGATGTTTGCCCGCAGCCATGTCCAGTATGCATCACAAGTGAAGCCTAATTGGAAATACATTAATCACATTAGGGCTATTTAAAAACGATTTGTGAAATATTTATGACTAAATTTTGCTCTTGGCTTCGTTTCTTTAAAAAGTATTTTTCTATTCCTCGGGAGCAGTAATATTTCTGAATGAAAGATACCCTATGATAGGCAATATCCTTTTCTGTACCCTACAACGTATATGAGGCTGACTAGTGGAGTAGTTAAGGAGCTGAAAGCGTAACTAGCAAAAAACTCACATTCCCATTTATAATATTAGTTAGGATTTCATCAAAAAATTACTTATCATTCTGACGACTACGGGCCTAATTCTTGCCTCTTACAAACAGCTCAATATTTGTTGCTCCTCCTAAATTAACAGTTAAACCCGTACTCAAGTACGGGTTTCTGAAAATGGTTTTTTCCACACTTAATCTCCTGACTAAAATTTTAATGAACTCAAAAAAATATCTAGGGCATTTCCCGTATGTCTATCATCAGCCTTAGGTTCCTACAATTTTTATAACATGTGTTTGAGCTATAAACATTGGCGAGCTCTCTGCGTTGTTTGAGGATTTATGTCGCGACAGACTGATTTTATGTTTCAGTAGAGGCCATTATGTTAACTGTAATAATAACATTTGCCCTTACTAATGCTCCTTTTGCACTTTGCCAGTCATCTTATTTAGTCATTTTAGATTTACATAATCTACTTTGAGAATGAGTGAGATTTAAGTAATTTATGGATATTTTTCAACTACACCACCTTTAGAGCTGTCTATGAATAGATTGAGGTTTTTTTTTTATGGTATAGGGGGCAAACGAGCAGACGGGTCACCTGATGGTAAATGACTACCTCCGCCCATGGGCACCTGTAACTCAAGAGCTACAAGTTACGGGAAGACGGGAGGGGGGATAAGAGGAGAGGAGAGGGGGAGAGGGGAAGGACCGGAATAGGGGAGAGGGAAGTGTGTGATTCACTGCCGGTTTTCGAGTGGAGTCGAGCCGGCCCATACGTGCCGAAGCATGGCTCTCCCACGTAAACCCCAGGTGATTCAATTATGACTTTTTTTAAATTTAATTAAGTTCTCTACGATCGCATACGATGTAATGTCGATACCAAAACGGTAAAAGTCCCAGAGATGACCATAATGTATTTTCACTTAAAATTAAAATCAAGGTCTGAACACGCATAGTCACACGATCCATCTGATGTTCATTTTTGTCGTACCTACGAACATCTCTTTCTCTCGGAGTTCTTGCGACCTTACCAACCACTTGGGAGAAAACAGCAATACGTCAGTAGAATTGATTAACCGTGTCTTCCTTAGGGTGAAGGTACATTCAAAAGCCAGGCTGTCCAAATTTAAGCAAAGCCCTACCTCATGCACTTACAGCAATCGAGGAACAGATTCAGAGCGTTAGTAATAGATAAAAGGGGCTGGACATTATGGCATACTGTACCAATATTTGTTTGTACGAAAATAACTGAATGCTTTTCAGTAGTAAAAAAAGCAAGTATGTAAGTAAAGTACTGAATACATTGCAAGCCAGGGTTCATTATGTGCATTTGTTATGAGCCTCCACTTTCATCACCATCCGGAAATCTCCAGGGGAATTCTGCCTGACAACTAACTAATATTTATTTTATTTTATCAGTAAAAACGTAGGATGTAGTAGTGGTAAAACGTTTGACTTTCACGTAATCAACCCTTTGTATAAAAGTATGTTATAAATAACATACTGTTATACAAAGGCGCCTACATGTTGAGCAAAGTAGAGCGGTCCCAAGTTTTGTTGACAATGGACAGTTCTACAAAAAAAATTATATTAGCAGGCAACTGCAAAGCCAAGCAAAATTATATTAGCAGGCAACTGCAAATCCAAGCAAAATTATATTAGCAGGCAACTGCAAATCCAAGCAAAATTATATTAGCAGGCAACTGCAAATCCAAGCAAAATTATATTAGCAGGCAACTGCAAATCCAAGCAAAATTATATTAGCAGGCAACTGCAAATCCAAGCAAAATTATATTAGCAGGCAACTGCAAATCCAAGCAAAATGAGTACAACGGTTCGTTGTGTAGCGTCACTAGTCTATTTAGCGCTTTCGTAGTAGACAAAGAATATAATTGAACAAGAAAAAATAAACATCAAAACTTTTGTATGTAGAAATGACAATGTAATTCAATTAAGTAGAGTATTTACCTCGCTTCGCTCTAGCGATAATGGTCAGGATTCCATAAGCTTACAACTTCAACAGCAAACAATTCCTGTTAAAACTTGGTGGACTTCACTGCCATTTAGAGTATTTTTTTTTTATTTCAGATAACTTTAGATATTAGTGCGTGACATTAAATGTAGTACTTTTATGTTATTGGATAGTGTACAAAACTTATATAAAAAGGATCCAATTGCAGTTGACAACTGGTTGACTAACTCAAACTGAGTTAAATTGACTCATTCCATTATTTTATAACCTCCTAGCTGCGTCCCGCGGTTTTACCAGCGTAATTCCCGATGTCGTGGGAATATAGGAAAAAAAAAATAGCCTTTGTGTTAATCCAGGTCTCCAGATATCTACATACTTAGTTTCATCGCAATCGAATTAGTAGTTTTTGTGTAAAAGAGTAACAAACATCCATACATCCTCACAAACTTTCACGTTAATAATGTTAGTAGGTCGAATGCTGAGAAACAGTTGTTAGATATCATTTTATATACTCGGCAAGTAATAAACTAATAACTTAATTATATCATCTTCCAAAAATTAAGCTGGCTTGTTGCCAGAGTCCAAATAAGTTTTCTTTCCAACTTTATGAACAGTCATATTACTGAAACGATATTCTACTTAGACAGAAGGTACGAGAAGATCTAAACCAAATCTATATAATAATATAGAATTTAAATTTTTATTTACATGATCCCGTTTTGGGGACAGGAATATGCTTTTTATTGATCTACAAGAAATTATGTAACATGAGGAAACTTCATTCAGGCCTCACGCCATTAGCAATCTAAAATGTACAACATATTATAGTTCAGAGAACTGACAAACCAGTGTGACACGTTTACCCGTAAGATAGACCGACTACCTGGTCAAAGTGGTGAGAAGCAACCTGAAGGAGAACAACAAACAGTAACCAATTACTGCGTTCCTGTGCACTACAGGAGTTTTGGAGTTTTATATGCAGCTCGAAATAAGTTATTGTAGGAATCTTATGTTATAATCATGTTTTGGGATCGAAAATTGGATTTTTGTAGTTATTTCCCTATTACTTAACAATGTATGTATATTTGTTTTATTATTTTGAGTTGAGCCCGTGTTGATGAACTTAACGTCTAGCGTCGAGTAGTGGTGATATTTTAAAATGTGGTTTATTGGTCGGTAAGTATTGAGATAAGGAATTCAATGATGTGCATAACTCAAAAAAATATTTTTTGAGTAAACTCCCTTTAGATTAAGATGTGCGATTTTGGGTCTCTGATCGTTCTCAAACGCTATACAACTAAAAGAGAATTTCAAGGTTAATTGAGTATTGAACAGATACTCATTAAATACAACTGACTTCTATTTATTAATGAACAGATATTATTTAAAAGGAAAGTGTTAATGATGATACCTTGGCCTATGAACACTCCCAAGAGTTGGAGATTGCTTCCGCAAAGAAGCTGCAATTGCAGCCCTATAAACCTACCTTGAAACCCTATAAAGATAACACAGGAATTGTTACAGTCCGTACTACGGTTGTTACTACGTATCATATAAACGAAGATCTGGTAATAAAGAAATCTCAGGAATATAACTCAATTTGTGAGATGTTATACAAAAAAGAACTGGCATCATAGGTTAATTATATCATATAATAATGTTGGTTTTGATGTGTACCGTTAAAACTAAATTTCCGTAATTAAATAACAAATATGGGATAAGCTAACTAAAAAAATACCACACTATTTCATATTGTATTGTTATTGCAGGTAATAAACGGAAAATTAATAAACAGAATTATCTGTTTATAATATAGTATTAGTTTACCTGTGTAGGTACTCTAATATTCTATACCTATCGAAAAATCGATCATTAAGCGTGATTATTATTTTGAGACTTTAAAGAAATACTAATATAACTGTAACATGGTCACAATATAAACGTCATGTTTCTTTCCCAAGTGTCCGATTAAACAAGAACGTTGGGTATTGTAGGCAATATTTTTTTACCGAGTGCTGCTGTGTTGAATGATTACTTTTTTTAAAGAAATTCGTACGTTTCACCGCTTTTCCTTTGAGAGAAAGAAAAGATTACAACTATTTATCTTTCTTTATTCCCTTCTCGGCAACTATCCGTGCTTAATTTTGCTCTAGTTGTTCCTGGGAATTTACCGACTACATTTTTCTTTTCTTATAAATATCTAATAAATACTTTTATGTGTCTGGTACAAAAGTGAGGTTTTAGTTTTATTTTAATGTTTTTTTCTATAAAAAACTCTACAACTTTTTTAACAGATGCAGAAAAGTTTTTCTACTTATACTTACCTACATATATTTATATATGTACAACCACCCGGCCACGCGTTGCTGTGGCTAGGTAATTTGCAATTAAAAAAAATGTTCTATCTCTTAAGTTGGTCCAAACCGCACACATTGTGCAAACTTCATTAAAATCGGTTCATTCGTTTAGGAATGCTTAATGAACAAACTCACGAAATTTTTATAAATATAGATGTCTCCTCTTCCTTTCAAAATGCTTGTTCATGTTGCATCTTCTTTCATCTTCTTGCGTTTTAATGCTTATTTTTGTTTATAAATATTCAGCTCACCTCTGAAGCCGGCCATGTAACAATCACGTAATTATTATTTATTAAGTCTTTGACTTTTTAATGTGTGCAGGATTTTTTTGACAGTAGTATTAAAACTGAAATCGCCCTTTTTATGAAAGTGACAATAGAAAGAAAGAAATAGAATTAAAAAAAATGTTCGCTTTATTGTGAAACATTATTCTTTATTTGAAAAGCTTTTATAAAAGTGTGGCCAAAACAATTGCTATATTATATTATCACAGAGGCGCTATCGGCTGAAACTTTTCGTACTTACTCAAGACGTATTAAAACAAATAAACTAGAGAGTTCGGTAACGTCCCCAAGGCCTTATTCACACTTTGTTTTGTGCAAGGACATTATTCATACTGTTTGAACAAGGCTTACTTTGTTAGTTGTTTTTGATATAACAAATCAACAGTTTATTTTAGCTTTTTATTTAAACAAATCTAGTTTATTTAGACCTTAAAGTATTTTGACCACGTTGACACTGACGCATTTTCTGAAGGCTTCGTAGTAGACATGCACATGCACAAAGACAAAGATTATAGGAAACACTGTATTCTATCTCATTCTCTCGCATGCTAAATCCTTTTGTATTGTGTTTGTCTCTTTTAAGTATGACTTAAGGCTTTATATGACGCAGGCGCAAAGACAAAGATTATAGGAAAGACTGTATACTTGTATTCTATCTCTTTCTCTCGCAGGCTTAATTCTATTTATGAATGTTTGTCTGTTGTTAGTGTGAGTTTTTCGTTTCATCGAATTTCAAGTCACAACGATTCTAAAGAAGTTTCACTTCAATAATAGAGTGATTTTGGTCAATAATAAGTCTGTAACTTGGAGAGTGGCCATTACTGATTTCCGATGCTTAAAATCTAGTGGTTTCCTATTTATTAAAAAATTATAGCCATAATTCAGCTTTCAACAAGTTTACAGTTACTTAGTTCTCGAACAAACACCTTTTAAACTAAAATACTTGCACCTATAATTACATCACTCACCTGTTAAACATTTTCGAGTCGATGAAGCACTGGCGGTCACAACGATGTATTAAACCCTCTTTAAGGTATAGGTACTTCCTAATTTGGCAACTTGCAACTAAAGTCTTCTAACGTGATCGCACATTTGCACTCGGTTCGTCTCAGTAACCAAACGGTTTTGCGCAAACATCAAGTGTCGGAGACTTTCAGCGTTAGATTTTGCACCTGCATAGTGCATTGGGTGTTAGCGACGGTCTGCGTTCTATGCCCGTATTATAAGTGCGCTCGCTATTACCTAACTGAAAACGTTTTAAATGACATTTGACATTAAAAATGGAAATAAATAAAGAGAAGTTCACATCTATAAATACACACATTCATAAAAGTTCATTAAAATGTGTGACGGTGTAAAAGTATCTAAATGTAGCCATGTAACTTTAGTCCATGCCATGCATACACCAATAAAGATATGTATAATGCTATAGATAAACACTATCTGTATTAAAAGAAACGTATTTATCGCAATGCGAAAATAGAATTTACAGGAGATCATCTATCGTTGTTCTATTCAATCGCTCCGACGTAAAGAAATACTGGATAGTTTCTTTATTCCATGTAAGTCGTATAAAGAGTTGTAGGTAGTACTCAAAACAAATCAAAGTATTTTTTTAAATATATGCCTCAAAAATAGTATCACCATTCTGCAGATATATAAAAAAAAAAAAAAGCAATTGTAAGCTTTACACAATACACCGTTTAGGCGCCGCTTCGGTCATATTATCAGAAAAAATCTTGAAATGATAAAGTTATTCGTTATCTTAATCATAAATATTTAAAGCTTAATATCGAACATTATTTAAAGACGGAATAAATTTATCTCGTAACAAAAGATACTTTGATAATGCAACGAGTTTTTCATATTCATAGAGTATCCGTATCGAAGTCGGAGAACGGTAGACTTCGAAAGCTGTCAGAGCCGCAATGAAAAATGGAATTTATATTCTCAATTCAACTGTTTAACTGATTCTTTGTAGTCGTTTATTGCTATATTTCAAAGTAAGAGTATCTTGCGTTTACTATTTGCTGATCGGGCTATTGTCAGGGTTTCCTTTAGTTCGTTCGGCGGTATGATTGCAAATTCTTTCTATTGTTCGTTCGCTTTAGTCAATAAGTGATCTTATTAACATTGTGAAAGGGAAGTAATATTGTAAATAATATTTTTCTATTGTTTTATATTGTTATTTGACTATTAGGGAATAGCGTATTAATAATTCGTTATCTTAACAAGTACACCATTACCATAGCACGTCACTCTCACTAGGGTATACGGTAGAATGATATGCTATAATCGAACTAAGACACACGTACACGTACTACGTACTATATGGTACACACGGTGTACCATATAGTACGTGGTACTTAAAAGAGGAGAGAAATGAGTCGCATTTCACTGTCCTTTCCGGCAGTGCATTACCCGCTTCGTCTGCAAGCAAGTGCTGGGTGGGTCCGCTTCAGGGCGAGCTACTCACATAATTTGGGAACTAAGAAGTCCCGTCCAAGATTAGCCGCTTTCAGAGGGATATGAATTTCAGTAAAGTGTTCGGAGGAATGGAGGCGATCTTTCTTTGGCATCCACTATTTCCTTTCTCACAGCGTTTGATGGTAAAGTATCTACATACTGTTGATCATTGGCATATGACGGGCAATAGAACATCAGCGTAAGTTGGAAACCAAGGGTTTTGGGACTTTCGAGTTGCCGCTGCTAATGATTACTGGTTTGAGTACTTCTATGAGCGGTACGATCAATAAGCTATTATTGAGTGCGAATTAAGTAAAAAAAATAGAAATGAAGAAACAAGTTAGCCTAACACTCCGCAAGCACGTTGCGCACGTATTCATGCTAAGATCGATTTCGTCGTAACCTTAGTAGGAGTAAACTTAGTAGATAGCGGTAGGGTAATATTTTCGTAACTCATAAAAATATTTTGTGATACGCCTTTATATTATTAAAAAAAATTAACAATTAAAAATATACCACATAAAAAACAAAATGAGGCGCTAGACGGAAAAAAGTGTTAGCGCAAAGAAAAATGCTGAACGCGAATTGATTTATTTTAGTTACGCCATCTGTGTATTCTGCGCGATACTGCCGTTGTATATTAATTATCCATAATATATTAGTTCGGGCAACTTTCACAGATGGCGCAATTTTAATTTCGAGTTTTTACAATATTTACCATATTTTGATACAGTATTCAATCACTTAAATATATTTATATAGGCCTATAGCAAAAGGAACTTCATTCCAAACGGGTGTCACAAAGACACCTCTACTTTATTTTAGAATACTTGATAACATTTTTTTCTAAAACATTGGACGCGCCTGTTCGTCTAGTGGTTAGTGACCCTGACTGCTGAGCCAGAGGTCGTGGGTTCGATTCCCACCCAGGACAAATAATTGTGTGATGAGCATGATCATTTGTTATGTGTCTGGGTGTAATTTATCTATAATATGTATGTATTTAGAAATATATAAGTATGTTTATCAGCAGTCTGGTTACCATAATGCAGGCTCTGCCTAGTTTGGGATCAGACGGCCGTGTGTGAGATGTGTGAAGTTATTATTATTATTATTATTATATATTCAGAATTAGAATTTGTCTTTTGTTTATATTCTTGTTGGTCATTACATTATACAGATTTTTAATCAAAGCAAATAACTGCGGGTGTGAATAACAATTGATACAATTTCGCAATCGAAACATTTCTGTCGGTCAAATTCTGAAGTCTCACATTTCTCGCTATGTAGGAACAAACAATTTTCAAAATCATGTTCAAAGCTTTTTAATTTTGATGTAAATTAAAGAGTTTGTGTCTGTCCCTTTATTTTGCTTCTTATGACAATGTACCTACATACATACATTAAGCTCTCATCTATAATACATACATACACTCACGCCTGTAACGCCGCAGGGGTAGGCAAAGGCAAATGTTGTGCCCAAAGAATTAAGTAATAAAATAAATACCCATACCTTTCGTTGTATCCTAAGTGAGGTGAAGTCCGTGTCTCAACCTATCAGGGAGTTTCACTCTCTTCGATGGTTTCGTTCGTTTGGCCACCAGAAATGGCCAGAACCAACCAATGAGTGGCTTAGTTAAAGCGTTGCGTACCTATATACCGCATCTACCGGACACAGATCTGATGACGGAGACACCGTGTCGTTTCAGCGGGAGCCAACCTTCGATAGACTGTTACGCAAACTTATGCGTACAACCATTACAGTATCGTGGTATCCCACTGGAACCGCCCAAAGTAACAACATACGTATCAAGTAGAGGTTCTCAATTGATACCATCTTGAAGTGTATAAACGGTACCGTTCCGCATACAACAAAGCACCTGATATCATGTCCAGTATGCCTTGAGACTTGCACTCTACAGTAATTAAGTGACGGTACAGAGTACAGAGAACACAACATCTGTCAGATTATGAGCGATAATGCCCTGGACTCGCTAACAAAGTAAGATTATTACAGTACACTGTTAGTAGTATATTGCACCTCAACGTTTTGTTGTTATACAAAACGTGTTAAAGAAAGGTGAGGTTCAATATGTGTGAGGAAAACAGTTTAGTTATCCTAAAATAAATTGATTTTGGATATTTTTTTTCGATTATTAATTGTCATGTTAATTTCAATGATTTTGTTTTTTTGTTCTGATACAGTCAATTTAGGACAAATCTGAATTCCTTAGCATCTCAAAGGCCGGCAACGCATTTGTGACTCTTGAGATGCAGGTGTCCATAGGCTGCAGTAGTCACTTACCATCAGGTGACTCATCTACTCGTTTGCCCCCTTTAATATTAAAAAAATAACATTTAATGTTGTAAATTCATGTTAATTTCCAAGTTCAATTTGTCGGTTTCAATATGAGATTTCTGTAATAAAAATTACGAATTTTCCTAAGACTGTTAGACTACATCATGACCACACCTTGAATAAAATCATGTTTTATTATTTTTATAAAAGTATCGTGTGAAAGTTGTTCCCCAATAGCATGTTGCGAGGAAGCCCTAATCGTGACTAAAATCTTGATAAATTTAAAAGGTGTAAAATAAAAGTTTGTAGAAAGTGGCGAAACTTTTAGTTCTGTAACAGTGGTGTTATAGATAGTGTCCAGTATTAGCTCCAGTATCCGTGTCTCAACCTATCAAAAACTTATTAAAGTGATCCTGATGGCCGAAGTTCACGAGAACTTTATTCGCTTGGATTCTGTTGCTGAGAGCTATAACAAACTAAAGCAAAGTATTTTTTTCGTCTCTTTGTACTTCTTCGTAATGTTAGAGTTTCAGTAAGTTAGATTTAATCATTTTCCTTTTTAGGGTTCCGCACGTCCGTATGAATAAACGGAATTCTTATAGGATCACTCGTGTGTATGTATGTCCGTCTGTCACAGTCGGTTAGACCCTAATCTGCTGGAACGATTAAGTTTAATTTGGGTACACATATCAATTCTTGTGACCCAAACACATGTGCACAATAAATAAATGAATTTTGAATACTTTTGGGGGCCAAGTTAGGAAACTATAAACAAAAATTGCAAACTGGATAGCACGATATATGGAAGGGTTTGTTGTGATGGTCTCATTTTAAAGATATTTAAATTTAAAAAATATGAAAATTTACCATATCTCCGAAACACTGAGCCTAAAAACTTGAAAAATTATACGTACAAACTTACATTTGCAATTCAGCGTACAGAACCGTCTCCACAGGAGTTCAGCTCGCACTGGGCCGGTTTTATTTTTTTACAACTAAGTTGGAAAGCTTATAAATGGTCCACTGGCTGGTCAACAGTTACCTCTGTATATTAATACTCGCAGTATCACTGGTTTCTCATATTGCAAACCTAATTTCCCCATTAAGAAACTCTGATGACTGCTCTTAGTAAATAAAAAAAGAACAGAGAAGTCTATGTGGGTACTTAATTGGAAAAAGAAAAAAAAAGGAATAATCATAAATTTAAAACACCCCCGACTCGAAAATCCCTTCAACGATTAGAAAAGAGCTGATGGTCTTCGAACGGCTGAACAGATTTTGTTGAATTATATCTAAGGACACTCTCGATTAAGTCACCTTACAACCAAAAAAAAACGCACTTAAATCGATTCATTCATTTGGGAGCTACGATGACTCAGACACATCAAACTTATAACACCCCTCTTTTTGCGTCGGTGGTTAAAAATGATTGAACTGCCCATTACTGTACTGTACATTCAAAGTTTGTAGAAAAATACTAGTGATAATAATTTAACAAAGGTCTCTTGGGTACAAAACAAACACTTTTTTTCTAAAGTTTATCTAAATGTCATGGTACGTATACATTTTTGAAACAGAACTACGAACAAAGTCTGCATCCGACGATGGACTTTTTTCATCTGCACGTGACATTTTGTTGGTTATCTTCTAAGTACTTCCATCTGTAACCACAACGAATGAACTAGATTGAAAAATTTTAAAGTATTTCTAAATTTAATAAAAACTTTCTATAGACCTTGTATAGACCATGAATGGACAACTTCTTTTTGGCAATGGATAGAGAAATTCCTTGATAATTATCAAGGCCTCATTTGTTTTTCTTTGGGGTGTGCGTTGGTTGATATTCTGCGTACGTCAGAGTTCTTCACATTCTATGTCACTGTTGCACTGTTTGTTTCTCTGATGTTTGTTTTTTTACTAACTTTTAGACTTTCGCGTTCCAGGATGTTGATGATCCCTATATGTAATACGTGTACGTAAATTTGGTGATATCGTTAATTCCCGTATAAATACTAGTTAGGTATGTACTCGTATATTTGTTTTTGAAGTGAAACTTCTTTAGAATCGCTGTGATTTGAAATTCGATGAAACAAAAAACTCACATTCAGCCTGCGAGAGAATGAGATAGAATACAAGTATACAGTGTTTACTATAATCTTTGAAAAGAGACAAACATATTCATCAATAAGATTTAGCCTGTAAGAGAATGAGATAGAATATAAGTATCAGTGTTTCCTATTGTCTTAGCGCCTCCGTACTACGAATCCTTCAGAAAATGCGTCAATCTCAACATGGTGTCATTTTTGTGCATTTGCGTAGTAAAATTCGTTGGTTGGTGACGATGTGTTAAATAATTAACATAAATTAACATTTATGTTAATTATTTAAGACATCTGTGTTAATTTGACCAATAATTTTTATATAAATTATCTAAAATAATTTTTTTTCACATCAATAAATTATTTGTGTTGATACTTTTCTGAAGATTCACTTCTGCCGTGTGTACTTTTTTTTTATTTGATTGCATAGTGAAAGAACCGTGACGTCATATTTATTTATTAGTGCCAAAAAATAGGCAGTATTTTGTCTTTGAGTAGTTTATCTCAGTATGTGTGTATTATCAAATAACCAAACGGTGAATCTGTGTATGATTTAAAAATTATACAAATTTTATCATTAATTTTCCAAAGTTCTTTCTAAGTGCCCGGTTGACGGGAATAGGCTTGCCCCCTATTACGACAGTGGGATTAATGATGGTTGGCAAGACAATAGTAAAAGCTTGTATAGAAGTGAGTGTATATATGTACGTACCAATGTATTATCTAACCTCTCTGTGGTCAAGTAGAAATATAATAATTACTGCTTTCTGTTTGCTGTTATCCTTCATAACCGCATATGTTTGCCGACTAACCCTGAAAAGAAACAATAAAGAACGAACAGTGTTTGACGAAATCGCGTTTCCAGCCTGTTGTCGTTGCCGAGTTGCCGAAGTTTCTGAAGCTCTGGATATATTTTTTCCATACATATATGTAACGAACCGAGAATATTTCTGTTTGCATTTCTGTCTCAACGAATACGCCACATGGGAAATTCTTTTGTTTCATTTGTTTAGCTATGCAATCTTTTAAAATACATTTACTGTGAAATACACTTGTAAAAACTTGTAAAAACCTACCCAAATCTTAAGCATGAATTATACAAATAAATGAATTTATTCATTATCTAGAACTAAAACTGGCTTGTTGACATAGTGGTTAGTGACCCTGACTGCTATGCTACAGGTTGTGGGTTCGATTCCCACCTGAGTCTGGGTGTTCTTTGTGTCCGTTTGTGTGTTTGTAAAGTACCCCGCGACACAGGAGTAATTCCTCATGCGGGAGATGTAAAAAAAAAAGTTTTAGTGGCGTCTAAGGTATATTTCTTCTGTAAGATACACTCACATAAGACTGTCTGGTTCCAAACGAGGCAGAGCTGATAAACTGGTTAACTAGACTGCTGATAAACATTACTAAACACATACCCATTATCGATAAATTACACCCAGCCATAGAAACAATGATCGTGCTGATAACACAATTATTTGTTCTGGGTGGGAATCGAACTTACGACCTCTGTCTCAACACTTAGACTCACTAACCACAACACCAACAGGCCTGTTCAGTGTAATGCACTTCTGCCTATCCGTTACATAATACACAGCCATGAGTATGTAACATATAAATAAATAAATATTAGGTCCAAGTTACTGCATAAGAACTTAGATAAGTTACTGACAATAATGACACAAACGAATAAAATTTTGGTTAGTTATGGTACAGTCACCCTCATAAAGAAGTATACGTGAACAAAGGTCCATTACAATATGTACATCAATTATGCCAAAATATTCGAATGAACCACAGTGACTTAACATAGTATTTATAGTATCATGCCAATTCCAAGTACACATCGTGTTAAAGCTTTTTAATGTGTATACTTGAAATTGGCAAGTTACTGTACATACTATGTTGAGTAATTATCGATCATTAGTTCATCTTGCCATAAAGGATGTGTCACATTGTAATGTAACTTGTTCACGTATACTTGTTTTTGAGGGTGACTGCATAAAACGAGATTTTAGTCGCCAAAAGTCGCATTTCGTTTAATTTTTAACTGCCTTTGCTCTTGGTTCCGCTACATTGCGAATTTTGAATTCCTAAATCTCGCCTTTGGGAGTGATCTGGTTAATAAAACAAAACTTTAGACTCGGTAAATAATTCCCTCTAGATTATCTTAAGCGGTATTCGATATCCAACACCGTTGTAGAGGACAATTAGTTTGACTACCAGATTATTTTTGGTTAGCTATTTCTCAGTAACGAAAACCAAAGAGACAGACACATAGCCATGAACTTTAATATGTCATATTTGTCTTTCTCTGTGTCTGTCGTATTATTTTGAAAGTCCCTGATTCGAAAGTTCGTTTGTATAAGAAACTATCCAGTATAATAAAAGTATACACTATGTTTTAGAATAATTAATATTTATGAAGAATAATGTCCGCTGTAGCGTAGACCAGGAAACAGCACGACTGACCTAGATAGGCATGGCGGGTGAGTTGGACTTGTTTCAAAAAGATTAATCACGTATTTATGTCCACTAATATAATAACCAATCGCGGGGCAAATTTTTTCAACTTTGTTTGGTAGTATCATCTCTATCCAAACAATAAAACCATAAGGATTCACGAACTTAATAGCAATTAGTTCCTTATATATACCAGCCATTATGACGTCTATACTATAATATAATAAAGAGTTTTTGTTTGATTGATTCTTTAAACGCGTTAATCTCTGGAACTGTAAGCCTGATTTATATAATTCTTTTTGTATTGGATAAAGTATTCATTAAGGAATATTGTAGGCTAAGTAACATCACGTTACGACTCTTACGTGCGGAGCAGTAACCATAAACGTAGGTGAAGCGGCGGGCTACGGCAATATTAAATTTGCTCAAGAGTCCAAAAGGGAAAAAGTGTCATCTCACTCTTTTTTGTTTAATTTGCGCCTGCTTAGTTATTTTTGAAGATCTTGCTTATTTTTTAAATAATAGTTTTTATAAAACTATACTAGATTATTAAGAAAAACATTACAGCGTTTTCACAGATTTGACAACGCGTATGTGACACTACTGTGTAGCTTAAGTTCAAAGGCTATTTAGGATGTTACTTTACAATTGGGATATTACGTTTGTTTTAACCCCCTGGTTTTCAAACCGATTAAATTGAACATAATTACAGAAAAAAAGAAAGAAAAAAATATTCCTAGACACTTACGAGACACGATAATTATTATAGTATAACAAACTTACATCTAAAAACAATAAACGCGCTTAAAAAAGTGTACCTCACGGCCTAACGTATAGCATCTGGTTCAGCATAGCTAGCGATAGCGCTGGTTTTCAACTAGACCCTATATGAATATAAACCAGCAAAAAAAAAAACAGAAAAAAGCTACATAATTTGTAAGCTTTATATATAAGTAAAAAACGTACAGCTCTTTGTAGTACAAACTACTCAAAACGAATTATACTTATCACCAAAAGTGACGTCGGCCTTTGGCCAACAGGTTTAGCATATGCTTACATAGGAACTACATTATTGGGTTCGTACCACAATTCATTGTGTCGCACTTTACCCGACCTCATCCAGGACAATTCGACTACGTGTTAACCAATATCCATTTGCTATAGGTAGGTATATCTAAGTAACTACGAGTTCTAATATTACTCACTTTATCTATACACCTACACATTGAAGTGATGATAAATGAAATTGAAGTGTCGCTTTGTAATGTCAAATTATTATTTTTTCTAAATGCATCTGGATGTTTACATCAGTTAATACTTTTAATTTTTTAACGGGTGGATGTACATAATACGGATATATCGTTTTTACACAATATACTATGGTTTTTTGTTTGTATGTTTGGCACCGACTCAAAATTATTTAGTTGTTTACATTAGTTTAGGGAATTATTGAGGCTAACAAGTTTATTTTTTGCTTTTCAGTTCCTTTCTACTTTCTACGGTTTAATTTTTTGTTAAAAAGTTTTTAATGTGTTCCAGAAACATTCGATAAACATAAGAAACAATATATATTGTCATTTTACAATCTTTAGTTGTATTAATTTTTATTATTATGTCAGCGTAAGTTAATTGGGTTAAAAGGGAGACAGAAAAAACTATACGAGCCTTTTAAGAATTTATAAGCCTCTACTACAATTTACAGTATTTCTTCGGAAAAATTTACAGCCATTTTAAAGAACTGTAACAAAGCCTCCTATTATAAAGAATTAGCAGAAGATTAAGCAAACTAGGCTGCTTATTATAATTATCGTAAACCCTAAAACTTTGCATAAATTACGCCCTACAGTTTCATTAATAACCCTTGATATAACAAACGGTTTCCACCAACAAAATGAAGCGGCAACCGTAATCGTATAATTAATCATGATTACTGAACACTTCAACACCCGAGCATGTACTCTAAACTAAAATTCAGGGTTGTCAACTTACAAATTATGGCAGCTTAAAGCCGTGTTAAAGCAGTGTGTAAACGTTGTAATTATCCCGGATCAAAACTTTAAATCTAACAGACCTTTAGTATTTTACTAATGAAGAAACTTTTGGGGAAAGATAAGGATTACTTGGACAAAGTACGTTTAAGGGGTTAAATCGTTCCCCTGGATAAAAATACGCTATTATGTTATACAGAGATTTTCGTCTAGGATTGTGTTAATCTGGTCAGTTTGTGGAATCACGAAAAAAAATGTTTTTTTTATTCAAGAAAAGATCTTCTTTTCTTACTGGTTTTGTTAAAATCGATGTTCTGTATATTATCAAGACGCCGAAAATATATATGTGCACAATTAGATACTGTGTGAATAAGATTTTATTTACATCACTTGAATTTATTAATTATTATTTATTCTACGTTCTCTCCAATCTTATCGGATTTCTAACATAAGAGTTTCGTTTTATAGGAGTCACTTAAGCAGGTTAATTTAACATAATCTCTTCATTGGGATAATAGTATAGACACTTACATAGGCTGCACTAAAAGTATCGGGAATGGAATATTTCCACTGTTTCTGTCATATTAAAATCTTTTTAATTGAAAACTCTTTGGTTTTAAAAATCGAATACCATTTATTTATTTAAAAAAAGATTCTCGGTCTTATCACAAGGTTTTGTCAAACTTGTTTAGTCGTTGAGAAAATGGAATTGACTCGAGAAAATTCAAGAGCGATGATTTATTATGACTTTCGAAGTGGTTTAACGCAAAAACAGTGTGTTGACCGGATGATTTCTGCATTGATGAAGCCCCATCCAAAACCACAATTTATCGCTGGTTTGCTGAATTTCAACGTGGACGTGTCAAGCTCAGTGATGATCCCCGTCAAGGTCGTCCAAAAACTGCAGTCACCCAAGAAAACGTTGATGCTGTGCGTAAGCTGATTGAGGAAGATCGACATGTGACATACCGCGAAATTCAGGCAACTTTAGACATTGGCATGAGTTAGATACAAATAATCTTGCAAGAACAATTAGGTGTAAAAAAGTTGTTTTCCCGATGGATACCGCATTCGCTCTGTGAAGAGCAAAAAGCAGCTCGCGTTACTTGGTGCGTCAGAACTCTCGAAAGATTCCACGCAGGATTCTCAAATGCTGTATACAACATCGTATCCGGTGACGAATCCTGGATATATGCGTACGAACCCGAAACAAAAAACCAGTCACGAGTTTGGGTGTTCGAAAATGAGTTAAAGCCAACTGTGGACGCCTACAAAACGGCCATTTTGGAGACCCAACTTCCGAATGGAATGGTTGCTTCAATGATTGGTTCCATCGTATGGAAAAATGTGTCAAATTTCGCTGAGAATACTTCGAAAAGCAATAAATACATTTTTAAATAGTAATGTTGTGTCACTTCCTTGATTCCCGAAATTTTCAGTGCCGCTCAACTAGAACTCCATTCGCACCGCAATGCATGCATCTTATATACCCGGAACGTTATTTCGTAGAGAGATCGTGATATTTTCCGAAAACTCGTTTTCCAATATAATGTAGGACATTCTAAACACACTATACCTATCTATTTTTGTAATAAAACTATATCTAGTAATGTTTGACCCAAGTTACTAGTATTCTAAGAAATAAAACGAATTAACTAGTTAACTAAAGACCGACTTGTTCACTATTCATGATCCCAAAAACCTCTTAGGAAAATAACTACGTTTATCGCAGAATTGTTCTACTGAGTTCAAAGCCTGCATCATGTATAGTAAGTACCCAATAATCAGGTTTACTGAACGTAAATTAACCAGTTTCATATTACTCTTTTATGTTCAGATCAATTGAAATTATAGTCATAATAATATATAATAAATTGAACGTAAAAAGGCTGGCATTTGTGATATTCAAAGTGTTATAGTTTAATCAGCTTGCAGATTGGTGCAGTGCAGGGATGGCCATTTTTGATACCATTATTTTACTAGTATATTTCTCTCATTTAAATGTCCGCGACTACGTTCGTGTGAAAATATCCCACGAGATCCGTACATTTTTCCATCATAAAAAGTAGCATAAATATGTGCTGTTCCAGACTTTGATCCATCTCTGTGCCAAATTGGATCCAGTTCAGTTCAGTCTGTCGTGATTGAATAACAAACATCCATCCATCCAAACTAACAAATTTATAATAGTATTTAGTAAGATTAGTATAGTAGTAAGATCTTTTGTTCATGTTCAATTAGTTTCAAGTGGATAACGTTATGAATTATACATATATGGATTTTTTCTGTAATTTGTAACTGTAATTAAGTTTGCTCTAACTGTTGGTTTAACCCAAATAAATAAATAAAACATGAAAGGTTGAGTCAAACAGCAGGCGGGGCGGGACAACTACCCGGTGTGAGCAGGTTGTAATGTATTATGTAATATAGAAGATTATCTTTTGCCTGCGGCTTAGCTGAATTAGGCAAAAGTAGTGTAGGGGGGCCCTGCGGCACAATGGACCTATGACTTGAAGAAGTTGGCTGGCAGCGGATGGATGCGGACTGCTCAAGACCGGGATTGTTGGCGCTTGAGGGAGGCCTTCGTCCAGCAGTGGACGTCAATAGGCTGATGATTGATTGATTGATAGATTTGCTGCGGTAAATGTAGATTTCATCAATCAATTTAAGTATATCTCGGCAACAAAACAAAATTTCATGGTGATTAGTTGAGGCGTGAAAGCGTAACAAACTAACTCACTTTGTAATAGCGCCGTCACGTTCGCGCTCTGCGTACATTTCAATCACTCACATACGACGCGTTGCAGTCCGGCCCCGCCTGATGTCTGTCCCGACTTTAACATGAAAAAGCGAGACAAGTTTAGATTAAAAGTTTAAAATACACTGGATCCGAAAATCAGAAAGCGAAAATCAGAAAAGAGCTGATGGTCTTCAAATTGCTTAATAGATTTTCTTAAATTATAGCTGAAAACACTTTCGATCATGTCACCTTCCTAACCAAAAAAAAAACGGAATGAAAATCCTTTATCCGTTTAGGAGCTAAGGCGCCACAGACAGATACAGAAATACATACATACCATCTCTCCTTTTTGCGTAAAGGGTTACAAAGATTAGAAAAAGAAAAGGATAGTGAAGTTTTTTCTTTTAAAGAGAACGCTAACTTTGATTGATACTGTTATAACTTGAAGTACAAAAGTAATTGGGCATCCTCGTCGCAGTACTCATAAAACCGAGTATATAACACTTTTATTCCTATGAAATGGCGCTGGCACCTGGATTTTTACTGCTTCTACTGTACTAGTATCAATTTAGACGGTAAATGAAGGCGTTGAAGTGGAAACTTTGTCAAATGAAGTGAACAAAGATTCTTATTTACCTATAAGTTTATCTCAGTAAAATATGGACCTTTGTATCTTTGATTTTCTTTTGATTATGTTAAATATCCGTTGCTTTTTTTTATTAAATGCATAAAGTTTTTCTTTATTAAAGATAAATGTTTCTACTCACTTGCTTATTTCGAGGATATTCTGAAAGTTTTGGCCTTTACAAAAATAATGTCCTGCTCTAACACTCATGTTTTCAATATATTTGTTTCACCTCTCTGAAGTTAGTAACGTGTGATTTGTATTGGGCATCCTCGTCGTAGTACTCATAAAACAGAGTATATTATTCGGCCAGATAGCTGTTCATGGAATAAATGACGATTAAAAATAGATACCTAAATATCAGACCGGTAAACAGTCTAATTCATTTATTCGTATTATAGTTATTAGCCCGTTTATCTGAGCATTGAAAAATCGGGCCTAAATAAAAAGATTTTCAAAAAAGGTTTATAAGCGTAATAAAAAGAGAAAGTGTTATTAGTAAAACATACGTAAAAATTGATATGTGATATGGTGCCAATTCTGTTACTTCACTCTCTAAACTAAAATTGACTAAATTTTCTTCATATAAGATGTAAACCTTTTACACTTCGAAACAAAGTCTTATTACAAATTTAAACAAGTAGATAACATAGGTGTGTAAAATAAGAAATTTATTTGTCGACAAAAGTCTGACACGCTTAAATAAACTTTAATACCACGTAGCGAGAGCCGCTATCCGTTGAATGCCATCTCTTTTGCTCTGTATTTTTAGTAAGCGTCTTCATAGGTGTCAATTAAAATAACGTCATCTTAGTTCGTTTTTATCAAGTTTTTATACGGAATTTGAATAATTGGGGACTGTCGCTGCGTGGAAATAAAGTTGAGAATACGTTGTCAGGTTTTAGTGAAATTCAGTAACAAATAGACCTTGTTAAGAAGAAGACAAGGTTGATTTCATATGAAAAAATTAAGTCAAGTTTTAGTTTAGTCGAGTGTACAATAGAATCAGCACCATTGTATCGCGTTGTTTATGTTTCTTCGCAGTGACAACACTTATGACGATTGTCAAAAATAAAAAAAATGTGTGTCACGTCTTGTGCTTTGTAGGTTCCGCTAATTATTCACACATGAATTCTGATCCATTCACGCCATTTTTAGATTATGGAGGATGCGCCATTTTTACGTCAATATGAATGCTTTGTATGAATGATATTTAATCCACATTTTTTTATACACCAGTACATACAATTCAGCAAAATATAATAAATAGAACATATTTTTGATTAAGTTTAACACACTAAGCAAAATATAATAAAAAATACTAGATATGACATCGTTTGATACCTTTTCATATTGTGAAATAACCTTATCACGTTTTTAATTGTTCTACTTTTTTTATAAAACAATGGCTGTGCTATTTATATATTTTTTAGATTTCTAAAATACTTAAAATTCTAAACCGCACAGCTACTGTCCCATTTGTCGCTGTTAATTCTGGGCCCAAAACAAATAAGAATCGGCAATCCCCTTCAAATAACAATTACCTCTCCTTTTAAAAAAATATTTAATCATGCAGCTACAAATTTAACCCTCTTTACAAACTTAAAAGATTCGATCGTCTTTTACTCGTTTCCTTCTTTTCAAGGAGGAAATACGTAAAATAATTTACGATCATGTAGGTACTATGTAATTTTACATTTTCCATCGCTACCCTAGTGATCACAATTTATGATAACGGATTTTTATGCATTTTAATAAAAATCTCGATTATAATCTTTTACTTGAGAGCGCTTATCGATAATTGGGAACGTGTTTTCGTCCTTATTTTGATACTCAATCATAGCGTTGCAATAAAAACTTCGGAGCTGTACAAAGGTTAAAGAGTTTCAGACTAGACATTGTTAATTTAACAAATATTATCTAGTCTGTGGTGACATCCACATATAGCGAAAAACATAATTCAATATCAACGAAGACACACCAAACTACTAATCCTGTAATGAAAGTACCCGCGCCAATTAGTAACCGCTGCCGGGCTGCGGTCCGATGATCACCTCTCCTGGTTGGAGGATCCTTCCTTTATGTTGGAGGGATATAACACCTGATCCTACACAAGTCTAACAGTTATAAAGATTTACTTAGGAAAAGCCGGCAACGCACTTGTTACTCATGAGTTGCAGGTGCCCATGGGCGACGGTAGTCATTTACCATGAGGTGACCCGTCTGCTCGTTTGCCACGATTAGAAATAAAAGTGCTGAAGTAGTATGAAAAACTAATCTATATTTTTGAGATCCTTATCATTAGGAATGGATACGGTTTTTTTTTGCTTATTTGTAATGATTACATGGTATATAATTATTAGTATTTAATTCTCCTGGTGGAGCTAAGTGTTTGTGTGGGTGGTATGTAAACCAGCAAAAGTTTATTAGTAACTGAGACGTCTTACCCATTACACTAACTAGACTATTAACAGAAAGCTCTCGGGTATCATTAAATACTCCCATGATTAAAATTGTTGTACATATTCAAATTGTATCGGTTTGCATTTACCAACTTTGATCTTGTATGAAATCACACATTTATATAAAAAAAATGATAACTGCAATGTCGCCTTACCCAAACAACATGCCTCACAATTAAAACCAAAGTTGTACATAATAACAAAACAGAAATACAATCAACGTAGCCAAATAAAACGCAAATTAATTAACCTTTCTCAGTTACAGCATCAAAATAAGCTTCAGTGGGCTCCCCTTTTTAAAATTCAGCTCCCATTTTTTGCTTCAGAGTTCTTTGCACCAATTCGGAGTTCGATGGTGCTCTCGCAACGGTATTAGCATATTAATGAACGGCAGCTACGAACTAACATTTGTAATTACTTTTGTCCTGACTCTGCGAGTTACGCCTTAGGTAACAAAGGCCTTTTATCTGCAGCAGGAAAGCTGCGTTGTGATGTTGCTGAAATGGTAAACGTAATGCATGTTTAATTATGAGTGTACGCAACGGCTTTCATCTCTTTTTTTGGTACGTACTGCACTTACGTAAAGTTTTGAAACTTTACATTTTTAGCATCACTCGTGTAACACTTGTTAACATTACAGTGCTGTCTAATATAAATTACTAGCCGTCCCCGCAGTTTTGCCTGCGTTTATGGTCACTGCTCCGCTCCTATTGGTTGCAGCGTTATGTTATATAGCCTTTCTCGATAAATGGACACCCGCATTAAAAAAAAAATCAATTCAAACCAGTAGTTCTTGACCAAACTAACAAACTCTTCAGCTTTATAATATTAGTATAGATATAGATAAAAAATTATGCTTTTTAAAACAAGGCAAAGCTTTCTCTTTGTTGGCAATTTTCCTTTTATTTTATCCACAATCATAGACGTGTGTTGAATCAACAGCAACTTATATTTCTTGTTTAAAAATATTTTAAGCGCTAATTTATTCGTTTTCAATCAATCTTAAGACTAAGTAGTTCGACCAAATCCTAATAGATCAAATACTTTCTCCATCATCGTGGTAAAATGTTGCCACAATTGAGAATAAAAATCTATCTCCAATTTATTGTAGTAAAGGCACGAAACTTGATAAAAATTGTACTGTAGGTACCTATCGATGCGTTATTTAAGCTGCGTCCACACAAGAATGGAACGTGACAGGGAATCTAATACGAATGTCAGTTTTTGCCTGAATATTATGAGGGCTTGAGCAGAGACACGAACAACCTTTTTTTGTGAAGATTGTAAAAGGTAAAGGATTTTTTAGGATTCACGGATATTTTCCTTTGCTTTTTTATTGGTTTTATTTTGTATGTAGGGTAAATGGTTAGAATGTATATTTCATTTATAGACCGGGTGTCATCAACTTTTAAAGATTTAAACTAGCATAATCTGATCAATTCTCATCCTCAGACCGTGCAGATGAATACTGTTTACATGGTGAATTATAATTTAAAGCAATTTAATGTTTTATCTATATTTTTTTTATGGTATCGGGTTCAAACGAGCAGACGGGTCACCTGATGGTAAATGACTACCGCCGCCCATGGGCACCTGTAACTTCAGAGACACAAGTGCATTGCCGCCCTTTAAGGTGGGAGTAGGAGAAGATGGGGAGGGGGGAAGAGGGGAGATTGGAAGGATGGGAATAGGTGGAGAGGGAAGAGTTAGGGCCTCTGGTAACCTCACTCACTCGGCGAAATGCAATGCAAGCATTGCTTCACTGCTGGTTTTCTGTGAGGCCATGGTATCGAGCGGAGTCGAGCCGGCCCGTACGTGCCGAAGCATGGATCTCCCACGTTAAGATCAACCTGTTACCACCTTCAAGCAAACACAGTTTTGATAAGTAGCAGTTTGGTATGCTTAAAAACATTTGCAAAGCCAGAGGGGTCATTCACGTGTTTTCAAACCTATACTACACCCTAAATAACTCTGGGAACTTAACAGAGAGGCAAGAAGCTATGAAAACAGAGCAGGCTGTTTAGCTACAGAACAGAAAATCATAGATAGAGTTCCATTTGATTTAAATAATTCGTTGATGGCTTTGATTTGATTAGAAGTCTTTCTACCGAACTCCGCACAGTGGGACAGAACCGTCAAAACAACAAGAACAGTCTCAAAAATAGGTTTTCGTAATGTTCTATATTGAATATTTTGTTAATGCATATGTCTAACTGAATGTTCAATGCATATTATATAGCAGTTGAAATACACTATTTCTCATTTTTTGTATTAGAATAAGGCTTGCAAGTTGACGCTCAAAATTATGTCAATTATGTAGAACACAATTCCACCAGTTTACATGGTCATATTTGCATTACTTTCCCAGCAAATTTGTAAGTGTGATATATGGTTAGAATGGTGATGAAGTACTCTATTTAAAAACAATTTAAGTGAACCATTATGTGAAACCTGGGGAGGTATAGAATTTTTATTTCAGGACCTAATATTCTATCCTTATTAGAAACTTTGCATAGACTTTTGACAGTTAGCAGTGTCTGCCCATGTCGTAATTTTGATAGCATCATATAGAGCAGCTAATATAAAAGTCAGGGCAAAAAAAAATAATTGCCCGAATCTGCTCCCCTTGAAATAAAACGAAAAATGGCTAATGGGGAGAAAATACAAAATATTCCAAAAAATATTTTAGTTGTGATTAATGAGATTTTTGGATATTTAGATTACTTTTGACCTTTGTTTCTTAAACAATATTATCTATTTACTCAATCTTTAGGTAAAGTGGGAGTTTTGGGTAATGTATTAATTTTTTTTATCGTTCGGTCAGATGTGTTAATGTTTTGTTATCACTGTGTGAATTACATGTTTCTCATATAGTTTATGTATTTCTTTATCACGGTGAAGGAAAAGGGAGCAAGTGGTATCTAGTTATAGTTGTTAGTGTACATTATATCAGTACCTACTTACTACTAACCACCTTCATAGATAGTGGTTAGAAACTTGATAATGACACTAGATAGTAATATTTTTTCACACGAAATTTCAGTATGAAAGTTTTTGATTTACGTTGTCATTTATTGAATTTAAAATTTACCTAGCAATATTTAAAAAGAATTCAATAACGTTAAAAAAGGGGTTAATATTTTAAACATTATGTTATGTTCGTTACGTCATCGTTTTCCTATTAGTTTATACTTTTATGGAGACATAATTTAAGATTATTAAATGTTATTATCTACTTACTCTACCTTTGCTCGTTTACCTGTGGATAATGACATTAAAGGCCTGCGGTAGACTATTTATGCCTTTTAGGCCTCAGTTTTTAATACAACCTCAACGCTGATGAGTTGCGTAACTCCATTTGTGAAATGGGCCACATCTTTCGTTGACTTTTTCAGCGCAATTAAATTTTTTATTAAAACCGTTAATGATTCATTGTTTTTGTAAATTGTATTACTATAAAATAGGTTTCAAAACACAATGCTGCTATAGCATTTTTAAGTTTCTATGCTAGCTATCTTTAAAATAATAATTTGTAACTTTTCTTGGTTAACTATTTCTTTTGCTTTAGCTTAGATAATATATCTGCCCGTTCCGATTTCTTAAATTTTTCATATTAGCCTTATTACAAAAGGGCGTATTAAATCCCTATTTTAATGAATCTATGAAACACATCTGGAATTGAACTTGTTTGATACTTGTAATTGGATATGGGGCTAATGGACCTTATGCTACTAAACTAATCCTATTTAGATACCTTCAGGCATTTGTTATCAATACAAATTAATAAAATTTAAGTGTCTGTTTGTAATGTCAAAATAATAGTTTTTTTAAGCTCATAAGCTATGCCTAAAAATCAGTTTTAAAAACTTTTGTCTGACTGTCTGTTTGTTCTGGCTAATCTCCAGAACGGGTGGACCGATTTCCACGGAACTTTCACTAGCAGCTGTTATAAGGAGTAACTTAGGGTACTTTTATTTTGGAAAAATAATTAGATATAAATATGTACACGCAAGCGAAAAGAACATAAACTTATTTTCAGAAATGGCACTGATTTAAAGCGGTTCCTTATATATTAAGTGACAAAAAAAACAAATAGACAACTTGTTGACGTTCTTGTTTTACTAATAGAGTATTGCCTCATTTTATTTTGCTGTAGAGCCTTAATTATAAATAGCTTCAAACGTTCGAATTCTCACAGACAACAACAGCACTACAATCTGCGGTACTTCCCACAGAAAAGACAATTGCGGGTAGTTGCTAACAACGGAGTGTTTATGAAGGGTAAATTGCACACAAAGACAAATTTAAAACTCTGGTTGAAGTAAAAAACATTGTTTGGGACTTCAATGTTTTAGTTTCGTTTGAAGCTGTTTGTAAAGTTTATTTTGTTTTTTTTTATACTTGTTCTAAATTACCAACTTACATTTTGTTACATCCAAATATTAAATAGTAGGCTATATAAGTATTCCGGAGAGTGCAAAACGATCACCGGCCTTCATGAGCGCTTACCTGAGGGCGACGGACAGGGCTATCTGTCGCCCTAACTTAAGCAGACATCTAATAACTAGAATAACTTTAAAACTATTAATTTTAAAATTATGAAAAGAATATATTTGAAATTCGATAGAGAGATATGACAGAGAATATGTTACACGGTTAATTATTCTTATTTTATATTTTAGGCCACTGGCCTGCCGTCGTGCTATATTCGAGATGGGTTCCGCCTTAATTTTTATTTGCACTGTTTAATATTATTTTTTTACAATAAAAAATAATACATAGTCGTAAGTGGGATACTTCTTTATGAAATCCTAAGAAGAACGTTCTAAAAAAAAATGCAGGAAACAGTTTTAAATCAGTTAACATTGATTTTCAATTTGTCTTCAGGCTTACAATTTTATAGTAACTTTTCATAGTTATAGCTGACAGTACGGCGTTTTCAGAAACACCTATTGTATAAGCCTGTTAAACCCTTAAAAGTTTAAATCTAGTGAAATCAAACATTTATATATTTTTTATACATGTATATTATATTGTATTAACATTATGAATCTCGCAATATTCGTCATCCGTATCATTGACGGAAGTTAAGCCAAAATATATGATACATTTAGTTCACTGACAGTTATAGACAAAAAATAAGTCACTCCGGCTGATGAATCGTCCTGTAGCCTGTAATCCCTTTAGCTCCTGGCTCATTGACTGTACAGTATTGTTGATTTTTCCCAATTTGACAATTTTAATCTCCGTTTTATAGGATTAAATCAACAAACAGACTCAAATCACGGCCGTTTTTCCATTACTGGAGCGAGAGCGATTGATGGGCTCAAATTTGAACAAGGTCTGATAAATGTGAGCTCTGGTATCGCTGATTAATGTTTTTCTGGTTATATTTAGCTCTGATTTCGTTTGTCAACATTTATTTTATATTGATGCTCTATAGGATATAGTGTTACCATAAAATGTTGCACCCGTTATGTAGCCACAGCATACCTTGAAGGCACGTTGTAACTATATAAACGGCAAGTAATTATTTCTACAGAAGGACCGTTGGTCGTTAGAGCCAATGGATCCTAGAGTGGAGACCGCGAATTGATAAACGGAAGCCCCCCAGCTGTATGGACTGACGACCGACGAAGGGTAGCTGGTGGGGGACCGGTTGCTATACATTTTGGGAGAGGCCTATGTCCAGCAGCGGACTGCTGATAGTTTTTTTTTATTATAAAAAAAATTCATCGTGTATCAATTACTCCAGTTGCCAAATCAAATAAAAAATAGTCAACACTCTTCACTCCGTTTACAGCTGCAAATTTCATATCATTTTCTTTTGAATTTACTGTTTTAAGCTGTACACCTTTTCTCCAACTCTTTAGCTCTATTTCTCCATAATCAAGCCTCAAGGCTCAGTTGAGTCAGCCTGTGACCACGGCCATTGCAACCTGGTTTAAACGTCAGGTAATTAAAAGGTAAGTAATACCTATTGCGTTTGCGTTAATTTCCTTATATGTTACATAATCAAATATCATGGAGCGCGAAAGTTTAAAAGTCATTGTATTAATGTCAACTGGAGTTGACACATACCCCCTAACGATACCAAATCTCTCTTTGCACTTTTCATACATGTGGCTTGAAGATGTTTCTTGTATGATACTGGCAAAGCGGCGGTAGCGTTATGGCTAAGTCGGACTTACGATCAAGTGGTTGCGGGTTCGAATCCCACCCAGTGCACTACCGCCGTGAACCCACTCCTAACACATTTAGCTTAGCTGGAGTGGTTAACAAGAATACTAGTCGAGTGTGACCCACGTTGCTAGTATTTTTAAAAAAAAAACGGATTTGTCCCTTTTATTTACTCATATAAACAAGTTTTTCTAGATACACGAGTTTCATACGAGTTTAAATTCAAAAGAACAGAAGTACACATGTACGTGATTGTTTGCAAGCAATAAGTTGTTTTCGAAAAAGAATTATCATGAATCACTTTCTATGTGCGTGTGACAACTGTATCGATTCTGAATTAACCTTTTTAAATTTATTAATGATTTTGACCCGTTACCTACCTATAGCTTGTACATCAAGCTAATGGACGCAAAAGAAAAATTACTACCGAAAAGGTTAACGTTGAGTCTTTTTACTATCATGTACCTATGTATTTCGTAGCAACAGTAGTATCAAATAACTAGCGATGTTTTCTATACGTAACGTCGTACGCAAAACAAGGGAAAGCAGAATTTTGTTGTACTATATAATTCCTCAAATTCGCAAAACGTCGGTGTGGCGCTTTCGTTCTTTAGTTCATCATTATCACATACTAGTGATGTACAACCTACATTACAGATAAAAAACTGAGTTCGGGGACGGTGTTATCAAACTCACACTTTTGCAAATGAATCGGTACGAGTGTATATCAAAACACAAAAATATAGTCAGTTGGTAACCGCAAGAGTCACAAGTCAACAGTACGAGAGCACTTTCTTTCTTTTTTTGTTTATATTCTTCCGTGGATTGCATTGTGATAATTGAAATACATTCTTAATATTGTCGAACACTGTTTGAATTATGGAAATCGTTTTCGTGTTTAATAATAATAAATACTCTTTATTGTACACCAAAAAAAGATAACAATACATAAACAAATTTAATTACAGTTTAATTGCCAATGTTCTAAATATATTCATATTTTTTAACAAATAAACTATCAATATTTAAACAATGGACACTAAACTATAAATTAAACAAAGTGTAATTGGCTCAATGCAAATTTCTTGAAATGATCTACGGAGAAACATTTTGAGGCCCTAAAGTACATATTTACTTTAAGGTCTCAAAATGTTTCTCCGTAGATTAATGTTGTGATAACAATACAGGTAGTATTGTGCACATACAAATTTACGCACACAAATACAACTACGTTTTATTCACTCCCAAAAGCCAAACTGATGTGTCATGTGAAGGATACATTTTAGATTATATTGTCAAAGGGAGTAATTGTACGTAGAAAAGTAAGATAAGTACCTATGTAATTTTATTACGTTAATTTTATATCCGAAATACGTATTTCATCATTCGTTAAAAGTATCCGAGATAAAACAAACGAGCATCACCCAAACAATAGGACATATGTAAAATGAATTAATTTGACCCATAAACTTTAGTATAATAAGTTTATGATTTGACCAAATATGTATCAGTAATATATTTCACCCGTTGTCAAAAAATCGTACAAACCATTTTCGAACCAAACCGATAGTTATTTCGACACATACCTACATGATAATATGGTCACTATATTTATTGATTTACCGAATAATACCTTTGATTACCTCTATTGTGTTTGAATGTTCGTATTAAATAATATAAAAAATACATTGCACGTAAACGTGAGGAAGAGATTAATTATATTAATTTTATCAGTTCAGACTTACAATGAAGTTAATTTGAAATACGGTTCAATGTCTTAACAAAATTAATGTAAATGTGTAATCTAAATTTCATTGTGTACATTATTAGTAACTGAATATTTGAATCCAAATTCTAAAGCCATTTGAAATATAACACTCTCTCTACTGAAAATATTGAAATCAGTTTAGAATTCTAGCTTCAAATTCAAATTCAAAAAAAATCTTTATTTCATAAAATTTACCATCAATTATTCGAAATCGTCGATTTAATAAATAATTATTATAATTAAAAATTATAGATCAACACACACAGAGTCACCGCAACAATAGTTTGCGTCGTCAAATGTAAAATGATTAAAGAAAACAAAAATGGATAACATAATATCACATCTGCCTGTTTCGATCTATAACCGCCCGTTTCCAAATGGTTGAGCCTTGTGAGAAGAAATCGGGCAAACAAACTCTTTTTAAAACTCTCACTCTTCTAAAGTACAAGTAGTTTTCTAGTAGTTTTTTTTATGGTATAGGGGGCAAACGAGAAGACGGGTCACCTGATGGTAAATGACTACCATCAGGTGATAGTAGGGGAAGGGTGGAAGAGAGGGAGGGGTGGAGGGAAGGATTAGGGCCTCCAGTAACCTCACTCACTCGGCGAAAAGCAATGCAAGCATTGCTTCACTACCGGTTTTCTGTGAGGCCGTGGTGTCACTCCGGTCGAGCGATACGTGCTGAAGCATGGCTCTCCCACGATAAGTTTAAAAGTCTAAATTATATTAGTACCATCCAAATACTTTAAGACTACTGTTCGAAACTGTTTGATACTGTCTTTTTAACAAGACTTTTATCGTCTTACCGCACTTGACGCGGGTGTGTCCCGACGCTAGGCATTTAAAACACCTCATCGGTCTCGCCCCCAGAACTGTAACTCTGGCGTTCACGAAACCGACGAGGAGCCTGCCAGCGTCGTCCAGGATTTTGGCCGACGCTACGGGACAACTCACCCACACCGCGCCAAGGCCTCCAGGACCGGGACGGATGGTGCCGACCCTGATGTTGTCCGCGTTGCATCCCGTTTTTTCAACAATCGCAACGCGGACATCCTCTACTGGGACAGAGTCGTCCAGGCCCGAAATGCGCAGCTCTGCGCACTTGGTGGGCCTGGCAATCTTGACACCATCCGTCGTAGGGAATATTCCCCGCAGCTTCTCAGCAAATGAATCGGCTGCCTTCGCGCCTTCAGCCCCGGGGAACTCGAGTATTCGAGCTCCCGTCTGGGCAAGGCGCATCCTCACACCTGACGCCCCAAACTCGCTGGCGAGGCTATCGCGGGCCTTTTTGAAGACGGCTGCGTAGGATAACCCGCCGATAGCTGCCTCCGGTGACACGGTGACCACTACAGCCGCCGTTTTTGGCGTCTGCAGTTTCCGCGGCTTTTTCTTATTGGCCACTGCCACCGGTGACGACTGCGGTGTAGAGGCCGCCTTCTTGGCAGCCTTCTTACCCCGCTTTCGGGTCTTCTTACCCCCGTTACAACTTGCCACTCGTCATTGGAGGAGACCGAGGCAGAGGGGTCAGATGTGGAGGGGCCAGGCACAGTTTTGGTACCAGAGGGGACTGCAGCGCTCGTCCCTTTAGGTGCCGAAGTGGGGAGCGCAAGGATTTCCGCCGCTGCTTTAGCCGAGGCCTTAGCTGGATGCCCGGCTTTCGATGCAACGGCTTTTGTTGTGGCCTTAGCCGGCCGCCCGGCATTTGGCGTGGCCGCAGGGGCTGGCGCCGACGTCGCTGCCGCATACGACACAGTCACGCGACCACCCGCAACGGGGAGTGGCGTCGTGACTGATGCAGCCCTCTTGTCTGCGGCGAGTGGCGGCCGAACGATGGGGGCCGGAGGCAGCCTTGCCTCCAGACCCGCGAGGCGCCCGTCCATCATCCTCCACACTGCGTCAATAATTTGACGCAGGTGGGAATCCGGAACTTCAGGGCGAGAGGAGGAGGGAGTGAGCTGTCCCGCAGCTAGGTTCGGCCGCTCAGACTCCGACTGCGCTCGAAATTGGGCGAACTGAGCACTGAGCTCAGCCACCTGCCCCGTCAGCCGATCATTTGCCTCTTGGAGGCGCGCCACATCCCCAATGAGGGTTTTGACCACTCCAGAAACAGCAGAGGAAGAGTCCTTAAGGGCCTTTACAAAAGACCCCTTAAGGTTTGTGGACTTCGTGGCCACCTTGTGGATGATGGCCACTGCCGCGTCTGCTCTCTCCCGCATGGTTACCGGCGTTTGAGGGACAGAACCCCCTTCCACCGGCTCCCGGATCTTCAGCAGGAGATCCGCAATCTCTTCCTCCGCTACAATTTCACCCTCCGCTCTGGCACGGGCGTAAGCGCCCGACCTGGAGAAGGCGGAACCTGCCGGAGCTGGGATCGGCGTGCGTGACCTCGACCTCCCTCTCAGGCTGCTTGCCACTTTCGGTGGCAACATGTCTTGCGACGTGTCGCCATCCTCATCTCTGGAGCGTCCACGCTTGCGACTCTCAGTGTCGCGGACCTCCAGCTCCATCTCTTCGGCTGAGTCGACCGTCGAACTAGCAGTCCTGGATCGCACCGACATTCTTCCGCTCCCAGGAGTCAAATCGACTTCTGGGAGCTCCACTGAACGAGTCGTCTCACATGCGACTTCGTCGTTGGTCGACGCAGCTTCTCCCGCCAACCTCTTGCTTCTCCTTCTCTTCTCCGTCTTTTTTTCGTCCGTTTTGTTGTTGTTTAATAAAAATTCTTCCATAATATAACCCACGAGTTGGGGAGAAATAAAGGTCGACCCGGGCAGAGATCCCCAATACCCGGGCAAGCGTAGGTTTATGCCCAACCGGGGGGACCGCAGGTGCCCCAGCTGGGAGTGCGCTTGCGACTGAACTACCCATCAGCCATGCATCCCCTGGTCACGCACCAGAACACGGGATTCGGGGTGATTTTTTAGAGAGGTTTTCTTCCTCGCAGTCCGGGCGGCTAAGCCAAGACCCTCGTCCCCGATCGGATTCGCAAAACACGACCACGACTCCTTTCGGGATTACGATATGCCGACGGTGGCAAGGAAACTGAATCTTCCCATGCCAGCTCGGTGGCAGTGTGAGTGCACGCCGAGCCCGCCCTCTTTCTCCACTGAGTACAGCGGAGAAACTACGACCCATGGAAGGGTCCCTCCTTCTTGATTTTTTACCGAGGTTTTCATCCTCTTGGCTCCGAAGAGCGAGGAGCCAACAGAGGTATCGACAGACACGCCCGCTCTGTTGGATCAAGCCTCGACCAAGTGGCCAAAGAAATATGGCTTCCTCTTCTTACTTGAATATTGGCCGTTGGCAATGACGCCTCCTCGCAAAACGGAGGGAGAAAATCAGCGTCATTGCCCACGTTTCCAGGGTGCACCACGTGGAGGTTTTCTAGACCGCACCCCAGGTTAGAACTCCTGTTCTAACCTCTACCATTTTTAGGGTTCTGTACCTCGAAAGGAAAAAAACGTAACCCTTATAGGATCACTTTGTTGTCCGTCCGTCCGAAGGTCTGTCTGTCTGTCAAGACCCTTTTTTTAGGTATGCGTAGGTATCAAGCTGAAATTTATATCAAATACTCAGGTCTACTGTCCCTTAGAGCTGTGAAAATATCAAAAGACACAGCAATTTATTCCGCAAATTTTTGCAAATTATCGACACTCGCAGGGGAATCAAAACCTACAGGGTACTTCCTGTGAACTCAGAATCTTGAAATTTGGTACGAAGCAACGTCTTATAGCACAGATAAAGAAAAAATTGCAAAAACCGTAAATTTTTAGTTACACCATATAATAAGAATATTTTACGGAGCCCTCGGTGCGCGAGTCCGCTCGCACTTGGCTGGTTTTTTTTATTTATAGGACCTTTCTAATATCTTTTTAAACATATATTCATTTTCACAATTGTTACTTTAAGCTCGGAATTAAAATATTGTTCATAAACATGCATCTCTTTGCTTCTAATATTGAAGTTTAATTAGTCGTGATTTACAAAATGAGAGGCTGAAGTCGATAAACAGTCCGGCTAAAATTTGTCCTTTTCATACTAGAACAGTTTCTTAATTGTGTTGAGGAGTAAAGTTGTTAGAGCTCCAAGGAGAATAGTATACCTACGGCCTTCGTTTAACACTGACGCTCTTGCGGGTCCTAGACAGAAAAAACTATATTTTATATTTCTGTAACGCTTGATTCCAAAATAATCAATAGCGATGAAATTATTCCAAGCGATTGAGCGTTTTCAGATGCTACTGAAAACAAGTAGGTATGAACTTAATGATTACGTTGGCCGCAAATATATTAAGGTATACTAAATTGAACAACGCTTTGTACCGCGGCAAATGGTATGGAATAATTGAAACCTAATTGGCTACCCTCTTCCCTATTAACACAACGTCATAAGCCTACTCCTGTGTTCTTCGAAATTAGGAAGAAAAACTATCAATAACTTCTGATATAAAACAGTATTGCATACAGTTATTTTTTTAAATTTATCATTTTGAGCGCGTAGTGTCTTACTCCTTGTATCAGCACTAATATAATTACTAATATTGAGTAGGTTAAATTTATGAGAACATGACAAGTTATCCCGTCGTAGTACTACAATCAACTTTAAAGCGTAGATATGTGAGTTTTAAGACTTTTAAATGCAATTTGCAAACTAAGCAGGTACAAGCGGTGGAACCATTTATACTGTCAAATCCTTTGTTAAAAGTTCCATTCAGTAGCCTTCGGATTACCTTTCCTAACGCCATTTGTTGAAGTTTATTTTTGGCTGCTACAATGATATAAAGACAATTTCACTTTGAATGAGCTATTTGACATTCAACTATCTGTGGCAACGCCCTTCGTCTGAACCTGTGCAAGGTTTCTTCTAGTTTGGAGATTTGTAAAATTCAAGGTACTGAAACACAAAAAGTATATTCTAGAACTTTATAATAAAGGTGGTTAATATGAGGTGTGCGAGTGCGTACCTCGAAACTATTTATTACCTAGAATAATTTATTATTTTATTTTTGAACAGTTATCTTTTACAAGGTGTACATTTTACAAAGTGGGACTACCTACTTAAAAATACCCTAAAACAGTGGCGTCATTTTTGCTTTGCCACATTTATTACTCCCCGTTCACATTCAGCTCTTTTGAAACTACTCACAAGCGGAAAAGAAAACAGCACATCGTAAATAAGTAGTTTGTACATACATACCTAAGCCAAGACTCACGATCCTATAAATAAATTAAGTATTAGGCCTGCAACCAGCGTTCTGTCCACCGCTACAAATGTGATTTTTATGTAGGAAACGGCCAATAGTATTGTCGGCTCACGCAACATTGCCCATCACTTAAGCAAACGCGTTTGAATAATTACTTGTTTGTATATTGTTGGGGTTGGAATAGCTTCTACATGTTACCCTGATTGAGAACTTCCTCCTATTTGTTTGCGTCGGTAACAACAGAAAATCGTGCAATAGTCAATAGTATTTCATAACGTCACTGAGAAGATAGAACCAAGCAGTTACAAAGATCATAAAACATCTATTTCAATTTACTTCCTTTTCATTCTCTTAAACAAAATGTAGCAACGTACTTCGTGCCAACGTAACAATTTGTCTAAACTTGTCTATTCGTCGAACGGGAAAGGTCAAACAATAAATTCCAGTCTCAAATGTTTTGTCCGTGTTAAAGTCTACATCGCCTTCACATTGTCATCGCTTATGTGAACCGCTATTGGTTATCATTTTTTTATTTTTTATTATAACTTAAGTTTGGGAAATTTGTAGTATGGTACTCAGAGAAGGCTCAATTTGAAATAAGCTTTGAGGAATAGCAAAGCTAATTAATAAAGTGCAAACTAGCTTTTACATAAAACTTTTTAAAGGAGAGCCGCTGCTCGGCTTTACTTGGGAAGTCTTAGCCTAACAATGTTTGAACGGTTAGCGTCGCATTAGCTATAAGGAGAGAGTTTTGGTAATATAAAAGTGATGCTGCTGGTGCTGTCAGGTTTATAGACCACGATAAACCAAATCGTAAGAGCGCGTTCCCACTGTGTCAACGTTTTTCTTACCGTTGATAGGCTGTCGTATATAGCTATTTCCATTGTCACGACCGTCTGTCGTCGAATAAGGTTTTGGGTACGACGATATGACATTTTTATCGTAAGTACGACAAATAGTCGCGGCTACTATTTGTCGTCACGATCACGAAAGTCTGTGACGTTTTATTTATTGACACTGTTGTTTAGATGTTTCCAAGGTCTTAACAGTCGGTCACAATACGCTAAAAATGTGAACAACTCCATTTAAACATACAAGCCACGACACTTTAGATAGGACGACTATCTATCTGTACGACGCAGTGGGAACGCGCCTTAAGGCGGGCCGCGTGCCTTTTTATGTTCAAATTACGGGCCGTGCGTCGAACGCGCGTTGGTTTTTTATAAAGTCATTTTTCGGGCATTGAATGGGCGTTGTCGCAGTTCAGGTTCGAGTTCTGTTGTCCACGTGTTCACACGACGTTTGTATTGTTTAGGTTCTCGTGGCGCCACTAGGTGGCGCTGTATAAAAATTACAAGTCGGTCTAAAGAGTCTCAAGAGGTCAATGACCTCTGGAAATTTTTATAAATTCGTTGATTCTGAGATGTGAGGATACAGAGATCATTAGTGCTATCTCTTGGTCCTCATCTAAATATAGACCAGATATATCCTATCAGGTATTTTATTGAGAATCCTGTAAGAATATATCTAGCCCATTTCATCACGACCTCGGCCACAAACATCTGTATTCGTTAAAACAGATTTTTATTTATCTAATAATTCTCATTCACTCCTTGTATTTTATATTTTTATTTGAAACAAAAATAAACTACATGACAAGTGTCACCAAAGTCATGGTATGTGAAAAATTATTTACGGATTTTTTTTAAACAGCGTATTCTTTTATTACCTAGATTTCGAATTTGGTTTTTGTACCAGTTGTCGATTTTTCCAAAAATTTCTTCACAGGAGGTCTAGTTATGATCCCTAGACCCCAAAACTTTTTAACTGTTTAATCAGTTTTTTTCTGCGTAACTTTTGCTGTTGTTGGAAAAAAAATTCATAGCTCCGAAACTGTAAACCTTTTTACAATCGATAATATTTTTAAATGAAAGCTAATTTTTTATTTTACTCTACAATGTAGACATTTAAAGTTTTTAATGCGACTTATATTTTTGGAGATATAAATAAAAAAAAAACACGAAATCTACCTCTGCCTGGCTCGGCCTGGATTTTTTAAATCACGTGTTGTCGTGTTGAAAACGCGCGCACTTGTGAACGATTGCACGGCAAACCAATAATCTCAAAGCGCGTGTCAACGCCGCCCGTAGGCATTGGCGCAGATGCGAGCGCGCGTAGACACAATACGCGTGCTAGCATGTGAACGACTTAAATAAAATGCGTGTTCTAGTTGAAGCGCAACAACGCGCGTTAGCTAAACGCGCGTTCAACGCCCGTCTATAATACTAATACATGTCCTTACCGTCATATTCTATTTTGAGTATCATCACAAGTGCGAAAACCAATTTTGCTTTGACTGAGACAGTCTGTACTTAGCTCAGTAATTATGTTATGCTACAGTAGTTTGTTCCGGTAATAGGATAAAGTACAGTGAATGTTTATCACTTTACTAACACGAGTTCTATCACCCATTCTTGCCAGTTGAACGCTCTCTTTGTATTCCATGGAATCTATTATCGGGAACACGAGCACTTAGGATGTGGCACAAAATTGTTAAGGTTTACATGTCATAATGAGAGTATTATCTGTTAACCACAAAAAAAAAAGAGAAAAATAAGATATTTTTATACTATACTAACAAAATTTTTTTGAACCTCCTAAATTAGAGTATGTATTGTATCTTAGTTTCTTTAACAATTTTGGGAAAAGTGCTGATAATAAAGTAAAATAAGAAATAGAAAAGTATATTTCATTAATAATGAAGGTTAACTGTTAACCACAACATCTGATTTTGATTTGAAGGGTCTGACCTGGTCACATTGTTATTCTTTTCATACAAAGAATGGGTTATTTTTACAACTAAACATTTTTTTTAACCTCTACAGGTTTGAGTACCTTATTTTGTTTGACAGTTTTGGGAAAAGTGCTGATTGTAAAGTAAAAAAGAAAATATAAAAAAAATTTTAGCTAATAAGCATTTTAAAATTCTGTGGTTGTATCCCCGAATACTCGTATTATGATTTCCTGGTCATTTTAAGAGTCCCAATATCCTACAGGACCTTAAGCTCCTGTAGGATATTGGGACTCTATGATTAGAGTTATCGATTATGATGATATTTAAGATCGACTGACATGAAAACTGTGTCAGAACTAACACTGATAAAAAATCAGTTTAAAACAACGTAACAATTAACGCTTATATTTTGATTTCAAAAAGATTTATAAGTATCAATAAAAATGAGATGAAAATATCGTTATTCATTTAGAGCGTTGAAACTTTGAAATGAAATAAAATAACCTGGGTATGTAATTTAAATTTGCCACATTTTTTATTTTATTTGAAACGACATTTGATAATATTATGTAATATAATAATATAATATGAAATATAATTTCAGCCATTTGGCTGAAATATATTTTGTATATTTATAATTATACCGCGACTCTGCTGTAGTTGGTGTGCCAATTTTGGAAGACATCTTTGCATAAATGGGGCTCAATTTCATGAAGAACGCGAGTTATGTTGGTTTTCAGAATGGCTATTGTGTGTCGTTTTTCTGCATAGACCAGAGACACCGAAGGACTAACATCCACCCCAATTAGTAACATTTTTGGAGCCTGATGAATCTCTCGTGGATGTTCGCTATACATTTTTAAAGTACGAGCATCCCTATTGAAAAACCATTTATAATTACACTAAAATCATATTTAAACTCGTTAGTGCGGCACTAAAGTTTTAAAATCTTTGTATTCTACGTTAATGTATCACCTCGCTACTGTGTAACCTCATCAGAACAAAATCCTTTCAGTGTTGTGCTCGCAAAAGCAAACTTCATTTGGCCAGGCGTTCGTGCACGGAAAAACGAACACAACTGACCGTTTGCACAAGGAGTTCTGTACTTTATGATAATATAAGTAAAATTGTTGTTTGGATAGCTTCTGTATTGTTTTTATTAATTAGAAGTTTATCTACGTTTTCCGAACCTTAATAAAAAAATTACCTACCTTCTCGACGTAAAGAACATTCGAGGAAAGTCTTTAAATTAATAACTTAGGGTCAAGTGTCTAACAATAAAACAGTAGTAGACAATGTAGCACTGCGATATTGCTAAATTCAGACGGTGCCCGATCGTGCATTGCAACGCATATTTATTATAAGGACCAACTCGAGAAACTCCCACCAGTATACCAGTATGCATCGGCGTCGCTTCATATTTCGCATATACAAATTAATTCAAACAAGAAACAGTACTTAAATGAATATATTCAATAATGTAAGTAAAAATTTTATGGATTATGTATTCTTCTTGCTTATCTAAAGTCAAAGTAAATAGAACCCAATGTCGTGCTATTTGGGGGAAACACCATTTCAAGAGCGAAGTCAACTTTAAATCTGAACTAAAGCATTTTTGTTAATAGCCTACTCCATTATTTACCCAAAATATGAGACAGGTACTTATTGTGTTTAAGTGTAAGTGGTAAAGTGTAAAGGTGTAAATTATTATGTTTTATTGTGGACACAATGTAACATTGCCGATTTTTGTTTATCATTTTCTGTTGACTTGTTTGTTTGTTAATGTATAATTTAATTAAAAAGTGGTCTTGATACCTGTCAAAATAATTCACTTCTAATTGTAAAAACGAAAGGTATATGAGGTTCCATGATTTCGTTGTTGAAACACGAAAAAGTCGAATTAAACGCTTTGACAGCGCCTTATTGAATCGAGTCGCCGAGGTGTGGAATGAGCTGCCTGCGTCTATTTTTTTAGGCAATTATAATCCTGGAACGTTCACATGTAGAATGAATAGGTTTCTCTTGGATATGCGTGTACCATTTTCGTCAGTCACTTTCCATCAGGTGAGTTGGGAGACAAACGCCGGGTTCATAATTTTTTTGTAATTGCTTAAAATATTTACAGATTTTAAAATATATAAAAAAAATATCGACTGCTGCTACGAACAGTATTGAATCTGCAAAATCTCGATATTTTTTTATTGCACTAAACGTTAGGATATATGTAAACAATTAGGTGGATAATGACTTTTTTGAAAAAAGTTAGTCCTTGCCTAAGTTTTCAATTGAAAAAAATCGATTCTACACACCTTGAGCGATGAACATCATCGAACGTGTCACATTCGATAATATTCTCAATCAACGATACCTACGCGAACTTCGAAACTACCCGAATCGACAGTGTTCGGCGCTATTAGAGAGCGCGCGAGTTTGTCGACACTTGATTAGATTATTTTTGTTTTTATTTGTTTGTTTATAAATTTCGTATAAGAATGGCAAGCCGAGGTAGATGTATGATTAATGTAGTGAAAAAAAAAGAACAACTAAGTGAAACTGCACCAAACGAAAAACATGACAATCGTCTCGGTAAGTAATTATTTCAATAATGTACCTTACACCGTAAATTTATGTCCTATAATAAAGGTAACTGAACAAAGTGGTTAAGATTATTTTGAGACACAGCATAATTATGTAGTTTTTCTCGCTACCCAGTCTTTGTTGATGATTAGCAGATAAAACTATGGAAAGTGGTAGTTTCAATAGTATACTGGGTTAACAAACTTTTAACAAATATCGAAAGTGGTAGTTTCAATGGTATACTGGGTTAACAAACTTTTAACAAATATCGAAAGTGCTAGTTTCGATAGTATACTGGGAATACAAACATTTGCAAGATATTGAAAGTGACAGTTTCGATTTTTGAATGTGATTTGTTTATTTATTTATAAAGCCTCTTTATTCCTTAATTTAAGTGAGAATCATTAAAAGTTTTTTTAAAAGTTAAAGTAAAAAGAGAAAAGGTTATTTACTTAAGGAATGTGGAACTGAAACTGAAATGTGATACTTGTAATTAAAAACAACTTTTAAGTTTTTTCATGTATAAGAGTAATCAATAGTCACCATGTTTTTCTATGATTTCTACATTTCAGGGGCTATTCAAAACGTAAAATAAGAGTTGTTTTATTATTCTTACTTCAAGTTACTACTTGGTACCTATGACAAACATTATAATATTTTTTTTTCTATTTTTATAGATTACCTATTAAAGAGTACTTAAAATAGTGAAGAATTTAAGTTTCTGAATGAAATTTTCAAAGAAGCATTTCCCACTACACCTTCCTTTGAACCAGAATTTAACATTAAAACACTACCAACTATTAAAACAAGCCCATGTAAAAATCCGAAGCAAAGACATTCTACTCGATTCTAATACTCTAATACTCGATTCTATCATCTTCCTCCTCCGTGGGAAATATTGATTTTCAAAACGCACCGAATGTTACTGAAGATCTTTTTTTTTAACATTTCAAGTGTATTTCGACATCCGACAAACTAACAACAAAAACGTAACTACCCTCATTTCATCCATACGTAAACGCAAAGCAATATACAAAACTGATCCAGGTCAACGAATGGGCCAATATTCGTAGAAAATTACTGACAAATTCCGGGAAACAATACCTTTCCAAAAGAAGTAAAACTATCGTATCAAAATCTATAAAACCTCCATGTCCTGCAAGCTAAAATGCGCAGACAACCTCCGAAAGACAGTTAATGAGTTCTGGTTATTATCCGATCATTATAACCAATATGAGCATAAAAATAGATTCACTAAAAGGTCTGAAAAAAAAAATATTATCTAATGTTCATCTAGACGAAATTTTCCACCAAATATTACTTACCCTTACCTACGAAAGCCATCAAGTTTGTTTAAAGATGTTTTGTGGTACTCTGTCTATATCGGACCAAGCAATTTGTTGTAAAGCAAACAACAGCTTAGATAATAATGTGATATCACTGCCAGTGACCATAGGGGAAAACACTAAACACAAAAAAAAATATTTATAATATCTGATTTTCTGATTTTCTTATAATTTATTTATAATATCATGATAACAACTATTTTAATTATAGTAGAAATTGTTAATAACATAATATATGTAACAAGTAATTTTTTTGTAACTTAATAAATAAATGCGTAAATAGAATCAATGTGGTATTATTTTGATGAGAAGTCGGTATATTTTTAGTCAGAAAAATGCAAATATATTAAATTTAAAATTAACTACCTAACCAAAACGTGTCATCATCTTCCGCGCCTTTTCCCAACTAAGTTAGGGTTGGAATTCAGTCTAACTGCAATACGGCTGAACTTCGATATTTTACGACTGCCATCAGACCTCCACAACCCAAGTACTAGGCGATATCGAAGTTCTGTAGTTAGACCAGGCTGTCGAACTTTTAGGGCTCCAACTACCCGTAACTACCACAGATGTTCGTATCGCAACTGGGACTGACGGCTTAACGTGCTCTCCGAGGCACGGAGGGGTTTCAATGTGTTAAGAATGGTCACCCATTTTAAGACTGACGGGCCAGGCTAGTATTACTTAACTTTGTAATGTGCTAACCTACTCGGTTACCACTTAGCCACGAGACCCGTAAGTACTAATCTCATTATATTTCTATAAAATTTGATAAAAGATTAGTCATAACAAGCAGTTTCGATATTAGTTTAAATTTTGTAAACTACGAATACTATTGAAAATACTTCAATGGTTGTCAACATATTTTGGACCTAGAATACTATCGAATCTACCACTTTCGATAAAAACCTTGATTCTTATGACAAGGTAAATCATTGAATGTGAAATATCTAAATAAATACCTTAATTATAATAATCTGACTTAATTCAAATGAAAATATGCAAAAATATATGGTAATAACAGGCCTTACTTTTATAGTATTTCTAAGACTAATTAATTGAAGTCAAAATGAAACTTTAAATTGCTCTCCTGTAAAATAAGCTATATGTAGTTTCGATACTGTTCCTAGCGGCAGTCGATATATCAAAGTGAAAACTTACAAACACCTTAATGTTATTTTTCGGTGTGTATTTCCAATAATACGTATTCTACATTTAAAACCGTGTTAGTAAAACAATATCCTGTAACTTCATTTGCTTTTTTTTTAATAAAATGCTCAGTTTGTCTGGAAATGGAAAATGTTGAATGAAAAAACATGGAACTTTTAAATGTAGCTTGATGCCAGAAATACTGTACAACCAGTATCGATTGCAATAACATCGATATCAAAGTGCGAGCTTGCGGAGAGTACTGCAGTAACCCATTTAGTACTTAGCTGATACACTGAGCTGAATTGTAAGTGGAATGATGACGTAATGGAAAAAGCGTTTCAAAGGGATATTTTAAGTTATTATTTGAGACTAATAGAAAATAACTGAATCTCATTTTAATAAATATATGCACTATGTTTTTGATTTCACGGAGTGTAGGCCATTAGGGTAAACCTAATTATATCTATTTTCCCATATAAACTTTGGGTTATAATTATTTCACTGCTTAACAGTTTGTGTGTTTGTTTGTGGCTCTGATATCAATTTGTGTGGTTATTTTAAAAATACGTAGGTTAGGGAATAGTTGTATAAAATGGTTTTAAAGTTTTAAACCTATAGATATCTCTACTTTAACACAATTTTTTTATTTGTTTTGAATTCTTTTATTTCTACACTTTTGCGTTCCATGATAAACTCGTATAATTATGTGTTCGTAGGGGAATGATCATGTATTCCATATGTATATTAGACATACCTTTGCCTGATCGTGTTATTTCCAGTATAAAATAATAATAGGAGGACAAAAAATAATACATGGAAAAAAATACTATTCAATGTAATTTAACTTGAATAACTTTCAAAACGTTTATGATTTTGATGCGCTTTCATTATACTAGAATTATCGTTACATACTAAGATTTTAGATTTTAGGATTTGATAGGAGTTGAACTAAGATAGCATGCATTTTAGTTCAACTCAAACGCAAAGTGACAACTTCTCATTAAAAGAATAGTTAAAAGGGTTTCTGTTACCGTTTATGGTCCCTAAAAACGTTGTAGAAACGACAGCCACATCGAACGCCAGAGTCATTTACGTACTCTGAAAAACAATCGGATTGATTGCTAACTGCAAAAGTAGATGAAGAAGAGACCGCCACATCGAAAAGCTAAACAAGTAAAGCTTAACCTACTTTAATGAGATATAAGGCTTAAAAAAAAAAAATGTGTGTGTGTACCAGAGTACACAAGTAAGAAGTGAAACTTCTTACCTGTGTACCAGAGTACACAGGTAAGAAGTGAAACTTCTTTACGACATATCATTTTTCTACTATTTGCAACTTCACGAAAATGGGGTAGATAAGGCTTAAGAAATTATAAAACGAAATATATAATCACTCTCACTTTTCTTGAAAATTCACTTAAATTTGAATAAGTCTTTTTATTTTATCACTTTCAATTTAATATATTGTTATTCTTATTTCAAACCAAACTTCAAAACTAATATATTGTTTTTATTATTATAATATATTACATTATATTCTTTACGTCACTATACTAAACTTTGATAAAAAAAAGCACCATGGCGCGTAACCGAAAAACGTGACGATTGCTACAAAAATTTCTCCCATACGTCGATAAAGAAGTTTCACTTCAAAAAGAATCATTAAAGTTTGTCTACAATTTGGGAAGAAAGCTTGTATGTATTATACAGTTGAATTAAAAAGCTTTTAATTTATGAAGGTCAGTTTAAAAAGTTAGTGAGTTTAGCCTGATGTAAAACCGATAATAGGTACCGACCTTGTACTTCGTGTAAACGGCGCAGCTCGTCTTTCCTAGGAAAATTTAAATGTGATTTTGTAGAGTTAAGTTGTTTGAAGGAGGGACGGGACAGAATATTTCGACTTCAATTGGAGCCGGTCCAGTTCTTTTGGCCCACAGAAGACTGTGGTTAAATAGCACTACTGGCGCTGTGCTCTGTGAGTTAAAATACGTCGGTTACCGCTTACCGTTAAGCAGTGTGTGTATAAACAATATGAAGACATTTCTCTTTGTTTCGTATCCCGCCCTTCCAGTAATCCTCCTTCTTCCTTTTCTCTCTATTTATTAACCAACTCTTCGGTATTCTGACATGTTCTCTCTGTATTTAAAAACTACCAAGACTCAAAGTCATCTTTCTTACATCTATCGAGCAGATTATGACCCGGTGACTGTTCTACCGCTGACCTACATATATGTAACAGACTATACCATTTTGTTTGCCTCGGACCCGTCTAATATATCTGGACTGATCGAACATTAGACTGGTATTTGTGAAGATCGTAACTTACGGGCCTTATTTGGGTTTGAAGTATAATTTATTGTCTTCAATTCTATCCGTAAAGGAAGAAAGGTTAAGCTATAAATTGGACACAGCTGTGTTACAGACATAAGCTCGGAATTAGGTAACAAAAGAGGCGATTTGCGAACGCCTCACGGCTATTTATTATCGCTGATGTTATTGTGGAGTATCGTTTGGTTGTGTGTTGACTGTTGTATACGGAAAGTGTTGAATTTACCAGTCTGGAACAATTTGTTCTTAAAGTCTGCAGCTACATTAGAATTTAGTGCTGGTTCTGGTATGAATGTAAAGAATTATAGCCCATTTTCATGAATTTTAGTACCTATTATTAATGCCGATGAGTGTAATACTTTACTTTTATATGTCTGAGACTTTAATTAGTTCATGTAGCTGTAAAAAAAATTTCATGGTCCATCATATTACAGGCCTATCACATATATTATGTACCTACTCGTATATATGTATAATGAATACTAACAGTAACGTGGTATTAGAAGCAGTTTAAAGCGCATTATTAAGGACCTCTCGATAGCCTTACTGTGTATTTATACATTACGTTTAATGTTCGTGTTGCTAATTAGTCGTCTACTATGTAACAAGCATAGTACAGAACCCATAAAAATAACCACCATCACTAATAATTACAATACAAAAGATTTACAAAAACAACACAAGGAAAGTATAATTGAAAGCGTTAATTATGCGTGACGTTTAAATTTTGGCAGCCCATAGTTATTTCTTTAAATATTTTTACTACAATTGACGATTTATTACATTTAAGAATAGTAACGCAGTGGTATGCTATCAAAAGAGACGAATAACAAGAGAACTTAAGTCTGAACCACTTACATAAATCTCACTTAAGATTAATTACTGAAATCAACGCGCACGTTTCTAAGCAGCTGTAGAAACGCTTCGACCCTAATTCCGTTTCAATTTCAGTTAAATCATATTTGGGTAATTGCTAAATTTTACCAACCACGTTTTCAGTTTACGTAATTATAAAACTTCATTATATTTTAAATTGCATTGACTCCGAACTGAAGTATATAAAATAGACTAATTCAAAGATAAAATACAACATGACTAATATAATCTGTGTATTTAACTATATACCTATCTACCAATAATGTATTTCAGATTTGAATCATTTCTTTGTTTTGGTTCAAGTCATGTACTACATGTAATACGATTACTGTTATTATATGTATGTAATACTAATTTTATGTATGTAGTAATAATAGTCATACATACGTAGTACATATGTTATTCATTCAGTATGCGAATGCATATTCTATTTTAATATGCCATAATATGGCATATTAAAATAGAAAAAAAAGTGTGTGTGTGCAATTCACACACGGCAGAAATGAAACTTCAAAAAAGTAGCCTACGAGAGGATGTTTATGGCCATAAGATTATAATCGAAGAATATTCATTGTAAACCTAAAATTGTATGATGCATATAATGAAGCAATTGTAAACCTAACCTACAATACTATACTAAAATATAATAATACATAAATTTGATTGGCTTGAATTTGAATTTGTATTTTTATAACTAGACATTTTTTCCGAGTCAAGGAGTATTTGTGTTACAAATAAAGTCCCTTGCTACATTTGAACATTTTCCCTATCATGTTCATGTCAGTTTAGCAACTATGTTGCAAGCAAGAATCACTCCATTACATTATTATAGGATTAGCTTGAAATAACATGAAATTAAAGTAAAATGTCAGTCTAAAGTATATGTCAATGTAGACAAACAGCAAATAGGTTGGAATGTATAAATTAAGTTGTGTTACGAATTTAAACGTGCATTAAGTGGTCATTAGAAAGGCCAATTACCTCACGTAGAGCCGTTAAATGAAAGCAGCTTTTATGCCTGTAGTTGGACAGTCGTCAAGTATTATTACGCTTCCAAACAAAAAAAAAATAGTTTCCAAGGCGTAATTTTATTGTGTTAAGTGTTATTTAGCATCAGATTGAATTGTGATAAATCAATTTGTAATTTAGAGAGTAAAAGTATTGACGAAATTAATACGTAAATATATGCATTAATTTCTTAAATTCTTTTACTATGTAAGGTATAAATGAATATGGTAATAATATTATTGCCTTAGGATTTTTTTTTGTATATTTCAAGACTCCAAAAGTGGGGAGGTTTCTCTCGAGGGAGTCACAAAATGCTATGAAAAAATTAATTTATTAGCCACTATACCCTGCCCGTCAGTACAATCACGTGGAGGAGCCACGTGATTTACCCAACAAAACGTATTGTTAGTTACAGACGCAAATATTTTAGAATCGTTTTATAAGACTAATATCAATCGATCGTTTTTTTATAGACTAAACAGTTGCACGTTAAAAATCGTTTTAACAAAAAAAAATTCAAGCGATGAAAGAAGAAAGATACTGAAAAGTGAAAAAATAAGTAATTATTAGTGTTTTGTCGCTAAAAAGTATTGAAAAATAGGAGTCAATCATTCGTCTCTTAGGAACTACCCTTAGGAATGAGACTAAATTCGAACCATACCCTATACAATAAAAGAATTATGGAAATAGGACTACCCTGTAAAAAAGTTATATGTGTTCAAAAGGGATCTTTTGACAAAGACAAAGTTGTTTCTACTGCAAACGGTACTTGGCTATGACTTCAATACAGCACTTCCTTACCTATCTTAGGAGTATACTAAAACTTAAAACTATAATATTTAATATAATCCTTCCATATTTCTTCGCAAAATGCTTTATGTGGCAATATTTCGAAAAACCTATGTGTAAAACTGTCTGCTATAAAATTGGTTTTGAAAGATCGATGGCTTAATTATCAAACTTCGTATCTCCATTTGGTAAAATTTTACAGATGTTTGGTAAAAAAAACTATTTTATTAATTAACTAATTATAAAACATAGGCAAACAGCTTTATTTACGTTTAAATATTAATTGTGCTTAGGTATGTAGTAATTATGTTTTATGTCTGATACGATGATTAAATAAATTTACTACTTCTTAAACATGTGTAATGGCTTTACGAAGTAGGTATTTTTACTTTTTGTAAAGAGAAAAAAAATCTAAAAACAAGTAGGAAATGCTAATGATAGCATCGCGCTCGTTATGAAATTTTTCATAGAAGACATCAAAATCAAAATTTTGCCATTGATATGTAACTTTTAAGATATTTACGGGTACATTACTACATCCTACTAATATTATAAACGTGAAAGTTTGTGAGTATGGCTGTAGGGATGTTTGTTACTCTTTCACGCCGAAACTACAAAATCGATTGCGATGAAACTTGGTATGTGGATAGCTGGAGACCTGGATTAACATAATATAGGCTACTTTTTATACCGATATTCAAACGGGATCGAGACTTACGCGGGTGAAACCGCGGGGCGCTGTTAGTATTCGAATAAATCACTTCTAAGCTGCTCTACTTTATCTACGGCTCCTATAACGTACTAAAAAACCTTTTTAGTTTCCACTCCTCATTGCTTTCATTATCGACTTCTCGCAGCAGGCTCAACACTAGAATGAATCACATCACAAATCGAATAAAAAGAAGGTACTGCGAAAAAACACTCGATGTCTTAGTATTACACCGAGGAAACTCTAAAAAAGTAGGACGGAGAATAGACGAGAAGTCTAGAGAATCACGGATTAGACTTTCTTTTCCATTGTGAAGAAGGTGGTGTTATGGTAACTGTAAGTATACCGCGCTATTACTGTGTGAAGGTTTAAAGACTGCAAAATCTAATTTAATGAACTAGTGACTAAAACGTCAGGTTCGTAGAGGCTTTACGTTCTTGCACTATTCAGACACATTGCTTTACCGCACTTTTGCTTCCTGTTAATAAAAATTATTATATTTTTACACGTTTTAACGTTATGTACAATGAAGCTACCCATCTTTTAAGTAATATTTGAGAAGATTATGAAGAGAAAATAAAATTATGGGGCAGCGTACAGTATATTTTACTTATCTTATAATATATTTTGTAGCTAACAGACGACTTATAAAGATTTATTAGTGCATGAAGCTGCTTTTTGAAGTATCTTGATCATATCGCGTTCTTTTTAAGGAGTTCAGTTTAAGGAAGACATTTAGAGTATTATAATTCTGATTTAAGGTAAAAAAAAGTTATTTCGTGAGAGCATATTATTCAGATCTCTGTGACTTTTTGTAAAACTTTAACATGACGATTATAATCGCATTCAGCGAGGTCCGAAAAGAAGATACTACTAAAAGAGGAATACTTTAATTAAAACAGGAAAATAAAGTTTAAACTTACCGGATTTATAAGGCGTTTCGACGTGGGAGAGCCATGTTTCGTCACGTATGGGCCGGCTCGACTCCGCTCGATACCACGGCCTCACAGAAAACCGGCAGTGAAGCAATGTTTGCATTGCCTTTCGCCGCGTGATTGAGGTTACTGGAGGCCCTAACCCTTCCCTCTCCCCTATTCCCGTCTTCTCCCTCTCCCCCTCTCCCCTCTTCCCACTCTTCCTCTCCTCCCCCTCTTCTCCATGCTTAAAGGGCGGCAACGAACTTGTGACTCTTGAGATACAGGTGCCCATGGGCGGCGTTAGTCATTTACCATCGGAGGACCCGTCTGCTCGTTTGCCCCCTATACCAAAAAAAAAAGACACGTTTATATGTTATATCCATTTTAACACGCTTTTATTAGCTTGGTATGTATGTAACGGAATCTTTAATCTTGATTTTCACCGACTTTAAAACGTCGCGTCGGATTGATTTGAACTTCGCACCCTTATCAAGGACCAATGAAAATCCAATAATTTGATAATTTGTCCGATTATCCTGATCCGGATCTTCAGGATTAAAATGGTGATGCATTAGATAAAATGGTTAGATTACACAATACCACATAGAACGACCTGATAACCTGTTTTCACAAAAGATGCACTAAAAACCGATTGTTCCTTACTATGAAATATTTTGATTTTAACTTATAAAAAACTAGCAGTGCCCCGCGGTTTCACCAGCGTAAGTCCCGATCGCGTGGGAATATCGGGATAAAAAGTAGCCTATGCGTTAATCCAGGTCTCCAACTATCTACACACCAAGTTTCATCGTAATCGGTTTTGTGGTTTTTGCGTGAAAGAGTAACAAACATCCATCCATCCATCCAAACTTTTACATTTATGATATTATATAGTGGGAAGTGGGAAGTGGGATTAGTGGGATTATTCTCTACTTTTTAGTTCAGCTAGTTACAAAAGCGTGTTTATTAGTTTTTTTAACTATTATTTATTAATCTCAGACGACAGTTTTCAAAAAACACGTCGTAAGATTGTAATATGAATTCTTTATACCTTTTTCTTAACACATTTTTATTATGTAATTGAAATGCATGATTCGTTTTTTTCGAAGTGTTATATAACAATTTTGTGATTTAAGACAAAAATTATAGTGTTATTAACATATTATATACGACTTTTTATAAAATGCCCTCAAGATGTATAGACATAACTTTAAAACTTTTGCGTTCCATGTTAAAATTATGATTGGTATTACATACCTCCTGTGACCTGTCAGCCTGTGACCACGGCCAGTGCAACCTGTTTGAATATGTATTTAAATACATAAATACGTATAGGCATGTTCAGACACACATTGTCCATATTTCAGTATGGCTGCCATAAGAAACAAAGGTGGCGCATGGCTTTGAATAAGCAGACCAAGCTGCCTAATGCACTAACGATATTCGTTTGTTAGAATTCTGAACAGGTACCCAGAAACGTGCGTGGTGAACGTGCGATTTGTACGATTCCGTTTATCCTGTTTGATCTCCGAATAAAGAAACGATAGTGTATTGAGCTTTAGATAAATGGTTTACAGATTTACTACGATACTCTTTTCAAAATATTGAAGTAGAGATTTGCTGGGTAAATGGTTTGGTGTGCCTCGCAAAATTATGCATTGTCTTTTGCTTAATCGTATATATGATACATATACATGATATTTGATCGTAAAAATACATAGATTTACCAAATCTTAATGTCATGACTGCAATGGCTTTACCTCAAATACACGGTTAACCTTAAATCATGAAATTAACATATTTTACTGTAATTCGTAAAACCGCTTACTAAAATGTCTAGTTTAAGCACCAGTTAAATCGTTTCATTTTATTAACCTTGCATTCACAAATATACTAGCTTTTATAGTTATACTATATACCTAAAAATGTAGTTTACATTTATGTATTTCAACAACACGCACAAATAAATTTAAATGGCGTCGGAATATCATTTATAATTAACGTCCGTATTATAAGGTTATTTCTTCAATTTTGAACAAGCTTGATTTAATTTTAAGAACGAAAAAGAAATTCAAAAAAGGTAGTGGGATTTCTTTGCAGTAAACGTCAACTGGATTCTTTATGCTTGCAGTGTCTGCAAAACGCTAATTACGTACTGAGCAAACCAGAATGTAAGATGTGGCACCGGAATACCATTGTACTCGTCTATTTCATTAATCTTTTTGCGCTCGAATTCAGCATTGTGATGTACGTACGAGAATGTAAATAGAATAAAATCGGACTTTATTAAACCACATTTACTAATGGAATGGTAGTTTATTATCAAAATAAATAACACCGAAATGTTTCGTGATAGAGCTTGCCATACCTGTATGTGGATGAGCTAAATAAATATTTTGAAAAGTATTTTATCATAAACCAAATTCATTTCATTTCACAATTTTTCGAAACACCAAAATGGAACAAAATTGTCGTTATCAATGTTTTTTTTTATGGTATAGAAGGCAAACAAGCAGACGGGTCACCTGATGGTAAATGACTACCGCTGCCCATGGGCACCGGTAACTCAAGAGTCGCAAGTGCGTTGCCGCCCTTTAAGGTGGGAATACGGGAAGAGGGGGAGAGGGGGGAAGAGGGGGAGAGGGGGGAAGAGCGTGAAGATGAGAGAGGGGGATTAGAGGGGAGTAGACGGGGAGAGGGGAAGGACGGGAATAGGGGAGAGGGAAGGGTTAGGGCCTCCGGTAACCTCACTCACGCGGCGAAAAGCAATGCAAGCATTGTTCACTGCCGGTTTTCTGTGAAGCCGTGGTATCGAGCGGAGTCGAGCCGGCCCATACGTGCTGAAGCATGGCTCTCCCACGTAAAAATATTCATGATTTATAATGTGTTCATAATAATAATTTATAAATGTTTAGTAATTCAAAGTTAAAGGTTTTGTTTTGTTTCATCTGCCACCGACATTGTAATACCAACATGTAAAATGTATAGACTTTGTGGATCCGGGTCGGCAAGAATACTACACGCTACACACGATGTTTTGATGATCTTAGTTTCTCTCAATAGTGCATTGGATTCTGCCGCCTCGCTTTGCGCGGAGCTCATGTGCCAAATAGTCATAGGAATTGAAAGGCGCTATAAATGAATATCATTTTCCCATTCCGTTGACGACGCACGGAATTTCGGACAGTGCTGTGCGATGAAGGTAAAGCCTATAGCATCCAACATTGCAATCCTGAATGCGCAAAGGTCTTGTTAGAGGAGGGCTAGGTACTCCTTAAAATACTTGGCTAACTTAGGATGTACTGAAGCTGCTCAGTGATCAGCACTAAGGCAGTTAATAAAACAGGGCTGACATCGAAGTCTCGGTTACTTTAGTTCATATACACGTTTACGTAACGTTTCAACTAGCTGCAAACTAGTGTTTAAAAGCCGAACTAATATAAAATGCTTTCTGACATAGTTGTATTTCATTTTTACGTACTTAGTTATTTTAAGAGACACACTCGTTTTTTAGTCAACCATTTTAAAATTTGAACAGAATTGAAAATTCATGATCAATTGAAGTGGCATACTCCCTTTGATGCCTTGAACACCTGCAATATTTTTAAATGCGAGCTGGAACCTGTTAAAATCAAAATTCAATATTGATCAATTTAGCAAAGTTATGCAGGGTATTTTTGTATTTTCTCTGGGCAGAAACATCGTCAACACAATAAAATACCTGTATAAGTTTAGCAAGATAATCCTTCGTAAAAAATATATATTATTTTCCTGAGTATCTCGTTATTTTCACTATGACAATGATTGAATGACAGTGTCTGATTGATAAATTTGAATGCACGGTATTCACTCAGTAACATATGTATTTGGGTACCAAAACTAATAACTTGAAAAGTTTAGGAAGATCATAAGCTGTACAGATATAACGACCCACATAAACACACGGCTAGTACCGAAAAATATTCCCTTAAAAATTATAACTTAAATGTATACGCGTACGTGTCGTTCCAAATTTAAAACATATTTTAATAAAGACATTTATATTCACACCATTTCATGAAGCATTACAAGAGTTCAATGTTTTATAAAAGCGTAGTTTTCAGTTTAAATTTCTGTAGTAAGATAAAATGCAGGTTGACCATTTCTCATGAATACGGTAGCACCTCTTTATTAAGGTTTAAGGCAGTAGAAAATGTTCTCTACGTATTTTCAGCTGTGTGAAATATGGGAGGTGCATTGCGCGTATTCTTATCAAATACTTACTTGTGGTAAGTGTTTTAACCACAATGAAATTAGGTAAAAGGGAAATTATTAAAAATGAGTTTATTCTTTGTTAATAGCTTGAAGATATATATAGCCTATGCGCCACGTTGGTTAGCCTTTATAATTTTGCTTACTTATTAGATTTAGTTTTTGTAATAAGTCCTTTTACATTGGTCCATAAATCGGTCAAGCAGTGTCTTTCGCTTATTTTGTTTTTTTTTAACATGCTCACTCACGCCTCAGAATAACTGTTGTTCGAGGTAGGAAAAGGTGTATTATACCCATTTTTCAACTCCTACAGTTTTGGTCTCACGTAAAAGGAGGCTAGATATTGCCATTTACCGGGTATCTATGATCGTAGCCATAGTATTGGATTCTCATTAGCAATTGAGAATCTTTTACCGGTAAAACCCGATGACATTTTGCCCGTTTAGGAAGTCATTATTGATCATTAACAATTTGACGATATTTTAGATTCTTTGTAGTTCGTAGCAATAGTAAAATATATTTTACACTTCAAAGATTTTACGGTTTAAACCTGTATAAATGTAGTTTTAAAATCTTTGCCGCGTCGTGGCAAGACTTTCCCAGATAGCGGTCGTGACTTGGGTCTGATAATCTGGGGAGCGTTTGAGTTTAGCTGGGACGATAGTAATAGAATAAATAATAGTACTTTCTTTAAAATGTATCTTTATGAGAGTCAGTTCGTATTATACTTGTGTACGAGTGGTTGTCTGTAAGAGATCGCAGACTGCGATAAGACCGCCCATTGTATGCTCCTTAATATTGAATGTTGTATGTATCCTATTTTTGGTGTACAATAAAGTAAACTCTATCTATCTATCTATTTACGAGGGAAAACAGGCTTACCGGTGTTTCTCAATAAAAATAAAGGAAACTCAGTATGTAAGTCGTTTGAGAACATGGTAAAAATTACCTCGCAACATTTCCTGCGTGAAAAAAGGTTACTTAGAGCGTGGCGCGGGCTTGAAAAATTGAGTAGTATTTAACCTAATAGTGGTTTTAATTTTTGTTTTTCTAATTAGTAACGTGTTATAAATTTTGATTAAGTAGCCAAAAAAGTGTCAAACAACGACTTTGAAAATCAATCCAGGCGTAATACCTTTCAAAGTAGTTTTTTTATGAATAATTAGCAACCCGCCCCGGCTTCGCACGGGTAGCATGGACATCTTCAACAATCATCATCATGCTTCAATCAAAATTACACAAATAATATTATCTACATATGAACGGGAATTAACGCGATCACGAAAAGGTATTACATACCTCTGAATTGCCTGACGTTTCGACCAGGTTGCACTGGCCGTGGTCACAGGCTGACTGGCTCAGCGGTGCACGTCCTCCGTCGCCGACATCGTGAGGTAGAAGGTTCTTCATCCACCTCCACTTTTTTGATATTTTTGATATTTTCGTTTCGCCATGTACCGTCACATACTATACTAACAGTGTCCCTATTCTGTAAGCAAACCGATGTGGCCCTATTCTGGTGTTCACCCGACTGCGCATAAAAGCGAGGTGGCATGTTTTTTATCACTGGATTCCACGCTGTAGATAATTTGAAACCATCTTCCCGATTGAAAGTTTTGTGTTTTTTAATTTCAATCGCTTCACGTACAACTCTTGAGTAAAAGTGACGTTCCGTGGAGAGGACTTGCGTACGGTGAAATTCAATCCAGTGATTGGTGCCCGCTTCGAGTGCATGTTCTGCAATCGCTTATTTGCTAATCTGTCGGTTCTTCACAGCAGCGATGTGTTCTTTGACCCTTTCAGCAATAGTCCGCTTTGTTTGGCCTATGTAGGAACTACCACAGCTGCAGTTTATTTTGTAGACACCTGGAGTTTGTAACGGCAAGACGTCCTTCGGTGTACCCACGATGTTTTGAACCTTTATGCCTGGTGTGTATACTGTCGGAATGGAGTATTTCTTTAATACGGAGCCGATCTTATCCGTTACTCCTTTCACATATGGCATGTAGGCTGGTTGTCTGTTCACCTCCGGATGCTTGCGTCTCATTGTCGGTTGCTTCCGTGTTCCATTCACCTGATATCCGTTACTTTTAATCAAGGGAAATAAACAGGAAGTAGATCAATATTTACAACACCTCAACTCCATTCACCCCAAGATAAGGTTCACATATGAGGTGGAGGCGGATAGGTCATTGTCATTTTTAGATGTCAAAGTAACCGCGAGGTCAGATGGGTCCTTGTCGCACTGTGTGTACCGCAAGCCTACTCATACGGATAGGTACCTACACGCCACGTCTCATCATCATCCCCGACACCTGCAGTCTGTTATGACTTCACTCAAGAACAGAGCATACGATCTTTGTGACCCTGAACATTTGGAGCGAGAGCTGGATCATGTTCAGGAGGTACTTAAAAGTAACGGATATCAGGTGAATGGAACACGGAAGCAACCGACAATGAGACGCAAGCATCCAGAGGTGAACAGACAACCAGCCTACATGCCATATGTGAAAGGAGTAACGGATAAGATCGGCTCCGTATTAAAGAAATACTCCATTCCGACAGTATACACACCAGGCATAAAGGTTCAAAACATCGTGGGTACACCGAAGGACGTCTTGCCGTTACAAACTCCAGGTGTCTACAAAATAAACTGCAGCTGTGGTAGTTCCTACATAGGCCAAACAAAGCGGACTATTGCTGAAAGGGTCAAAGAACACATCGCTGCTGTGAAGAACCGACAGATTAGCAAATCAGCGATTGCAGAACATGCACTCGAAGCGGGCACCAATCACTGGATTGAACGTCACTTTTACTCAAGAGTTGTACGTGAAGCGATTGAAATTAAAAAACACAAAACTTTCAATTGGGAAGATGGTTTCAAATTATCTACAGCGTGGAATCCAGTGATAAAAAACATGCCACCTCGCTTTTATGCGCAGTCGGGTGAACACCAGAATAGGGCCACATCGGTTTGCTTACAGAATAGGGACACTGTTAGTATAGTATGTGACGGTACATGGCGAAACGAAAATATCAAAAATATCAAAAAAGTGGAGGTGGATGAAGAACCTTCTACCTCACGATGTCGGCGACGGAGGACGTGCACCGCTGAGCCAGTCAGCCTGTGACCACGGCCAGTGCAACCTGGTCGAAACGTCAGGCAATTCAGAGGTATGTAATACCTTTTCGTGATCGCGTTAATTCCCGTTCATACGTAGATAATATTATATCATGGAACGCGAAAGTTTAAAAGTTAGTAAAATTACACAAAATCTTAACAAGTTATACACCTAAACCTTCCTTATGAATCCGCATAAAAATCCTTTCAGTAGTTTTTCAGTTTATTGTGAACAGACAGACAGATAGACGCGACGGGGGCTTTTGTTTTATAATATGTAGTGACTGTGAACAGACAGACAGATAGACGCGGCGGGGGACTATGTTATATAATATGTAGTGACTCTGTAGCGCATTATAATATGATAAATTCTGTAAATATTACCGACTAAAAATTCCCATGAGTTTCTTGCAAGCCCCTTAAAAATATTTGACTTTGACTTCAGTTTTGAGATAGAGAAATGTGCAGAATCTGAGGAACTAACGTTCACTCTTCAAATTTTTAATGCCTTTGAAACGTGACTGTGGAATCTCGGTGAAACTTCACGTGAATATTCTAGCTTACTGTATAAGTGGAAGTCTAGACTGACTTGCCTGACCGAGGGTTCTGTACCGACTTGTATGTAGACAGTTTCTCCAATCTCGAGAAAATATTCTCGAAGATTTTTGCTCGTTTTTTTAGAGTATGTTTGAAAGACAGACTTAACTTTGCCGTTCTAAAAACATCACAGTAAATTTTCCTATAGGTTATGACCCTCGCAATGGACTTGTCATTGCTGGCCTTATTTTTGCCATCAATCACAAGTGGTACCTATGAATGCTCATTTCCTACTTTAATGGTTTCAAAGAGTATTTAATGCTTTAATTATAATTCAGCTATTGATATTATGAAATTATAAAACTACTAGCTGACGTACCATATAAATTACTAGCAGCGCCCCGCGGTTTCACCCGCGTAAGTCCCGACCCCCTAGGAATATCGGGATAACAAGTACCCTATGGGTTAATCCAGGTCTCCACCTATCTACATACCAAGTTTCATCGCAATCGCTTCAGTGGTTTTTGCGTGAAAGAGTAACAAACATCCATCCATCCATTGAAACTTTCACATTTATAATATTAGTGGGATTTCTAGCGAATATTTTGGTAGTTAAATAAAAAATAACTAACTTATTCTAAATATGTGGGGATGGGGTCAATCACTGAAATTAGAATGGAGCGCTGTGGACGATGACGGCCTATAAAAATAACAAAACACCAACCATTCATTTTCTTAATTCAATGTAAGTACCTCATTAACTTAACTGAAATAATAATAATAATAATGTAATTTATATGTATATTTAAATGAATAAAGAGATAATAATAATAATAATAACTTCACACATTTCACACACGGCCGTCTGATCCCAAACTAGGCAGAGCCTGTACTATGGTAACCTGACTGCTGATAAACATACTTATATATTTCTAAATACATACATATTATAGATAAATTACACCTTACAACAAATTATCGCGCTCATGACACAATTATTTGTCCTGGGTGGGAATCGAACCCACGACCTCTGGCTTAGCAGTCAGGGTCACTAACCACTAGACCAACAGGCCAGTCGATATATATAAAGTTTGATCTCTTAAAAGTTAAATGTAAATTAAAAAGTGATACAATTTTTTTATCTTAAATTATGACAATTAAAAAAAAACAATATCAAAACACTGTGACACGAGATTTTTAAATATTAGACCCTAAGACAAGGGGGTAGGATGAGACTAGCAAAATTGCTCCAGCATTCACAAGTTAAGATAACCTTATAGCGAACGACGTGAGGAATGCATTTATCTGGGATTTACAAACTAAAGCATTAGACTACAGTAACATTCAACTTTAAGCGGGATATGCTTTCTTACTAATTCAAAGCGTAACGCTTTCATAAAACGTAATTTTTATCAGATTTACGTTTTGAATTTTAATTCAAAAAGGAATTATCTCGCACTGTTTCCTTGTTGGCTTTGCAGATTCAGCAAATACTTTGTTTGACAAACATGTTTTCGTTCGATTGAGATATAAAATAGATTTCGTGTATTGATAGTAATCATATAATGGTTGGGATTGATTTATGATGGCATGTTTGTGTTTTGATACCAATAGGTGAAGTTGGTATGAGATGATGGGTTGATAAACTTGGTACATATATTATGTTTTGGATTGGTAAGCGATTGGATTTTTGAACAATGTGCCAAAATATCGACCAACGAACCTCTAAGAAAAGCTTAGTAAAACATAACACACACCACACATAGCACATAATGCATTGAATGCGCGTGCATTAACGATTAATGATTATTCACCAATCCATTAATAAACAAAGAAATTTGGATTAGTGGCAGAAAGTGATATTCTTATTTTCATCCTGTAGAAGTTCGGTAGTATCTGAAGTTGAGTACATTTCCTAGAACTTATCTTATTACTAACTTACGTTACGTATATATATAACGTTAATAATGCTCGATAGAAAAAACTAGTATTATGAATGATTACTTGTAACCACTTACCATCCGAGGGGACGTGTAATTATTTGGTAACTTGTTTTTGTAAAATTCTTAGTAAACAATTTAAAATAAAATAGTGTTCATACTTTTAAAGACGTTATGTAATGAATCTGAGAAGGGTAGACATCAAGAATCGTGTTATACGGAACCCTCACCAACAATGAGAACGATATTCAATGGTTAAATTACTCAAACTAGCTATCATTGTCGCTTCGAGTGGCAGTTGTCGGGGGTTAGATGCAATTGTCTTGCGGCGTCATCTATATGCAGACAAATCTAGTTATACGAGAAATTCATTCAAATTAATTGCCAATTTCTACTATTGGCATAGATTAACTAACAACCGCCACAACCTTGTTAGGCTAGGTATTAAATTACATTTATTTAGACAACAAAGTACAAAGTGAAAGTATAGGTCGCTACTTTACTAAAATAGTTAAAGTTCAGGTAAGGTTGGTAACAGAATTTTGCCCAGTCACCACACGACCTGCATCATGGTCTACGGCTGGCTAGTTAGCAACTTAGCATATTAAAACTATCGGCACCTGTTGAATCAATGTAACCTTTCATTCTTTAATACGGGAAAGCACAAGAAGACTTGACATGCCATCATCATGCCATGATAGCACCTAAGCTGAATGTTGTCAAACATAGTTCGTATTTCAAACTCAGTAAGATTATATAATAGATTTCCTTTAGAAATATTCAAAGCACGCTTTATACTTTTAGCAGTAAAGTCGAAACTCAAGGCATTTCTTGTAGACGGCTTTCTATGCATTGATGAATTTTGTAAATTACAATTAAATTTTTTGTAATAATTTTGAATACTTTCAATATTTAATTATGGCTTAAAAATATATTTTATGTTAAGATGACTTTTATTTTATTTATATGTAATGTATGTTAATGATTTTTATTTAAATATTTGTTATTAATTAATGTTCTGTGACAGGTATTATTTTATGTACATTTCAACTCAATTATATATTGTTATGAAATAAATGAATTGAATTGAATTGAATTTCAAAAGTAATATGAAATTTAAAGAAAGTTGATTGAAATAACTGCCTTCATCCGTGAATCAAATTTATTGCATAGTATCCTTTGTGTATAACTGCCTACATTAAGCCTTCACATTGATAATTAAACAGTAAAAAAAAAGTACGAGTATAATACTTATCCAAAAATTGTATGTCCTGCATACGAAAAATTATCAAAATGTAGATAGGCAGGATTGATATATCCGTACTATTACGTTTCACTAAGATTACAACACATCATATACCTACCCAATTTTAATCTTCATAAAGAGAACAACGTACTGTTACTCACGACAACGTCATCCTAAGTCGCATTTAATATTATTTGTCTCTCTCTTTCTTTCATAATGGGGCAAGAGCTTCAAGGAAAAGAGCAATAACCTGCCACTCATATTCAAATTTCATAATATTACAAACGGCTGCATATTTGTGAATCTAAAAGTCAACTGTAATTTTGCAATTTCATATAGACTTATAAAAGTATGAATAGTATTAAATGCGCTCACAAGAAGCCTTTCATGAAACAAATTTCACCTCATTTCCTCGGCAATGAATGCGAAGTGGGTTAAGCCAGCCTTTTAATATTTTATGTACTAATTTAGTGTTCGTTTTATTAAACACTACGACAAGAAGTACTAAGACCTATTTTGAACTTTTTAACCGAATTAATTTTATGAATGTTTACCGATGTTTTCGTAATTAACGACCAATTTTGAATATTCTTTTTTTTTTTTTTCAAAAGGGTATGCAAGGTGGTCCCATTGCCACTAAGTGAGGATTTGATATTTAAATCAAGAGAGTTTAGAAAAACATTTAGTGTTTGTAACCGATTTCAAAAAAGAGAAGGTTCTCAATTCTGCTGTTTTTTTTTTGTGTGTATGTTGCGTGATGTCTTCACCATTTGTGAATAGATTTCAATAATTCTTTTTATAATTGAATTGATTGTACTAAAGGTTAGTCCTATTTAAATTCGAATAAAATGTTTCTAAGGGTGGAAAATTAAGGCATTCCTCAATTAATGACACCGACTTCAAACGTATTTAGTAGGGTTTAGGTACCTACTAATATGTTTGAAGGTTGCTTTTATAATGTTACCTATTTTATTAACAATCTTACACGTATTCTAGTGTATTTAATTAAGTTTGAAATAAATTATTTTTCACTTTTGAGTGCCTTTTTTTAATTCGGTTTATTTTTTTATTTAAAAATATTTATTTTTATCATCAACAAAAAAGGATGACAGAGACACTCGAAATTAGGTATCAGTATCTCAGTTAAGGACATCTACTTATTAAGCATCTCTGAAAATTTGATAATTGTTTACTTGTATGAAATGATACTGCATTCGACTAATGTGTTGACGAGTGGTGAGTGCAGCCAATATTAAGTTCTCTGTTTCACTGTTTCTCGAGCTATTGCTCTGATTACTAAAGGACATATAAAATAACTATGAGGTGCTGGGGCGTTCAATAGTCTGGGACAAATAAATATCCATTCAGACCAACTCGTAAATTTTTTGAATAAAAATCACATCAGTGGCTAAAGGTGGCGTTAGTAACATAAAAGTATAAAGTATCGCAAAGAGTTGCCTGCCTCAACTTTTCCAGACAATTATAATCCTGGAACCTTCAAGATTGAATGAATAAGTTTCTCTTGAATAGGCGTGTACCATCTTATGTATGTATTATCTTAAGGAACCAAAAAAAAAAAAATATGCTTCAGAAGTTAAACATACAAACAAAACATTTAGCTCGAATCTTAATTCACTTCCCGCCTGGTGCAAAATCCTCAATATTTTATTCATAGCGACCGTAACCTGCCAATTTATATATTTCTGATTCCACCGCACTATCGATGTACTGTCTCTGTAAATCAGCATTTACTGTTATTGCGTTTTATTCTGAAAACGTTTTCAGGGTTGGCGCCGTGTTAAAAAGAATTATGTGCAAAGATATGTATAAATTGTGTACTCCCAGTGATTTTGAATGGGTTTCTTAGAATACATAAAACTGATGATGCTACATGGAATGTTAAATGCATATTTAATTTCACTTCAATAGTGTAATAGCAAACTAAAGCCTCTTTTTAGTTTAGTTTAGTTATTGCTTTGGGGAACGAAATTAATTTTCAATGGGGTTAACATCCGAAGCTCACTCTCGCTGCTCGGTAAAAAATTTATGTATTTATCGTTTTACTTAATAAGTTAATCACCAAAATATATCAACAAGTTTCAAAAGTCAAACCAATGTTGCTACTCGTAGTCCTGTGAGTATCTTACTCTAAGATTGTCACTTGACCTTTCCAAATGTCACCGTTGCGTTTTATTGAAAAATTCTATTTAATTGCTGGATAAATAAAAATAGCAAGTGTCAGTTGTCTGTTCTTACTTTAAGGCAGTAACACCTTTAATGTCAATAACGGACAGGACTTGATATACTTCGTCTCGTAAGATTGCTTACTGAGTACCGGCTCTATACCAGCACGCTACTGCCAAAAGACTTACTGTTTGGATGGAGATGTATAGGACTGTGTATATTAAATGGCAATTTTATTGGTAAGTACCCAACATTACCTGCTAATAAAGACAGTGCTAAGTTTTCATACTTGAAATAAGCATATGAACTAAATTGTCATAAATATTTACAAACTGGCTTAATAACATTTCAAAACTGAAATAATAATGAAATTTGCATTAAATGAAATTATAAGTTTGAAACGCAAAACTTAGACCGTTTACCTTCATGTTAATTGTGTCGTAGAAGTCCAAACAATAACTCGCTACATCCCTAGCAGCTACTAAACTACCTCTACAAAATCTTCAATCGACCGCACCGTAATGCCAAGTATACGTTTTACTGCTGAAGACGCTCTTAGACATCGGAAGATCATAAACGACACCTGGCCTACAATTTGTCACAATAAACCTGACGTTCCGTTTAGTGCTATTGTTCCCTGTTCACTGTATTTTTGTATTTTTATAGCACCAACTAAGCTTCCTCGTGCCATTTTACGCGCGTCTTGAAATATTTCTTTTCCTGTATTTTTCTTTGTGGAATTGAAATCTTTAGCTAAGATTAGTTTCGCAAATGGTTCTGTATATGTTACGGCTATAAGCCGCAGTACGGTTACATCTAGTTCTTGCTGACTAAACCTAGATGCGATCTATATCAGTTGGTTAAATCTAGGTGAATCTTTTTATTCACGGCTAATACCAGATGTAGCCGGTTGCTCTTGCCTAAAACTAGGTGTAGATCTTTTCCTACTGGCTACTATCTATAGCCAGTGCTTACTGTATATTATCGGTGCATATCGGCCTTTGTAGTTGTTCCGAAAGGGTACATACAATAGAACTTTAAATATAATTCTGTTAAACACTAATTTTGATAGTTGTAGTTAAATACTTTTCAGGCTAAAGAAAAATACATAGTAATACAGATAAAGATTACAGCTAACTGTGAGCAAAATAATTAAACCGAAAAGTTTTTCCTTTCCCCAGCCTCCCCTATGTTAGCCATGCCTATTAAATTTTTGGATAGGCTCCTCCTTGTGTGTTCTGTTTTATCGTATGGCGTACAAGCAAACATTCTACTCATACTTTTTCTTCTCTACTTTTTTTCTCTCTTTTCTTGAACTGATCTTTTCACACAAACAATCAATCAATTAATTTAGAAATTATATGTAAGTGTTATTATTGCTTTAATATTATGATGATACTGACTTCCGTTTAGGAATAGTTCTATCAATGTTTCTAGTAATTTAATCTTTAAAAATATGTTTATGTGGTCATAATTTTTAACACAAAAAATATTTATTTAAACTTGTAATGAATATAATTTCATCGACATAATTAATGTATAAAGCTTCCTTCATAATTTGAGCAAAAACTTCTTTGCTGCAATTGCATTTAATCCTAGTTTAATGTGTTAAAATGTCTCCGTTATTCTTAGTTCTTAGTCCGTCGGGAATTTTAACTTCTTATGCGAGGACCTCCGCTTCCTGACTTAATGCCTCATTCTTCAACGGCTTTTGTTCTTTAATGTACTTGCGTATAATATATTTTTTACACCGCTAGTATAACATTACCTTATTCTGGGCTTATAGTATAAAGTTAAAGACCAGCCTGAACTCAGTCATACCAGACAGTTGTTTACATAAGACTATATGAAATAAACATTCAAAATACATGTTTCACTGTATTCCTGACATCATTCCCGTGTGTTACATCATCACCCCATTATCACCTACGCAAAGGATACGTGCGATCATTTACGAATCATAAGCACTTATACCGCCCGTTGGCATATGTGTATACGTAACTACCTACCCAGTAACACATTCCATTTACCACTGTGAACATTAGGTCCAATTCATTCCATTACCATTCGATACTCGTTACTCGAACGCTTTTAAACTGTTTACCAGACAAAATTGAATTCTCCCGAGTTTATCTGAAGGAACATCTTTTTGGTGGTAAACGAAATTTGTACGTGTTTTAGTGGGTGTACTTAAATGTTTGGTTACGGCTCAATGATGTAAACTGGCTGCCACGAATTTGGGGGGTTACGAATTTATTTTCCAAACGCGTACCGTAAAATACTTGTTAATTTTGTTATGAAATTTTACATCGAAACACAACTTGCATTAAACTGCTGACAATCACTTTACTTGCGGAGATGTAAAATATATTTATACTTACCTACTTTTCAGCTTCGTGGAAAAAAAGTAGTGATGATGTGATTTTCATTTGGGAAGTATTGTAACTCTTTTGTTTCTGTAAAAATATTAAACAAGCTAGTAAAAACTAGGTTTTTTTCCAAATTTCATAATATAATTTTTTCATTTTTATTATTTAGATCAGTTTTTGACTTCTATTCGTTCTCACGACCCATATTATTTCCATCTCTATTATAATTAAATAGTTATTCTGTTTTATAATATAATTTTACATGATAATGAAAATCTTGTCTGAAAGCTCTTTATAACTTCCAATAGACCTTTAAGGTGATTTAAGTCATATTTATCAGTATTTTTTTACATACCTAAATTTCAACCTTAAATAAAACATGTTATTTTGCTGATAACCTGAATCTGATATTATATATGACAGACATCGGATTCCAAATCAAAATTAAAAATCTAAATTATTTATTTCAATTAAACCCACTGTAGGTATTTTCGAATTGTCAGGAGGAGTCAGTCAGTATAAGTCGGTCGTGAAGCTAGTTGCCTGTTACAAAACGTAGATCCCACGGTAGATCCTATGGAGAAGAACATTAAAGAAACTCCAAGGACACTCTTTTTCAACATGTTTTTGTTTTTTACAAAGTTTCTTGTTACATTGCTTATAAGCGGAATTTAATGTGAGGACAATGTAATATAATATTGTTCTAAAATGAAAAATAAATTCAATACAAGTTCAATAGGATTTACTCATTTGTTGATTTTTTCTTAAAGATAAGACCGCTCCAGCGTGATGTATATTCTTTTGTTGTGGCCTTTGAATCAAATATCTGATGGAAAGAACAGTGCTTTTTTACCAAGAAACTCATTGCACTCCTGGAGTTTACAATTTGAACCAGTAATCTTAATTGTTTTCTTTTTCTGTATTTTTCTTTTTTAGGCTTTTAGTTTATAAGAATGTATAAATGTACAAATTGTATCCTTTTGTACAATAAAGAGTCTATCTATCTATCTATCTAATGCCATAGCCTCGCTTCCACACCACAAAACCTAACATACTCTGACAAAACATGGTTGTTCTATTTCTAAATAAAATTTATTCCCCAAAAGACTACACTCTTTTGGGGAAAATAAATGTATGATGATAAACATTATAACCAATGGCTTAAATTGCAACGATTGCCTTTTCCTCCGATTGCATCAATCATGTTCAATCAATTTACCTGTGTCTATCGTCGATGTAACTACTGAAAAAAAAAACAGAGTTACTGCGTTAAAATGCTGATTTAATTCAGCTCTCGAAGCAATTTCCTCGCTCTGAATTGAAAGCTGACGCACCTACATATTGTGTTTCTTCATTTTCAGGCCTTTGCAAATTTTGAGTGGTACTTATTTATTTTTATTCTTTTTTATTGTATTTAAATAACATTCGTTTATTTCATTATCAAATCATAAGAGGCATTAGCCATTCGCAATAACTGTATCAGTTACACACCTCAAATTATTGTTGGGTGTTACTGACTCAGTTACTGTCATTAGCGAGACAAAGTTGCAATGAGTAAGTTTATATAGTCTGCAGAACCGATAGCGAAAAAAGGGACTCGAGGGGCGACCGTGGACTGCTGGAATATGGATAGGGCTGAAGTGATTTTTTCCATTAAATGGACCGACAATCCGTTCGAAGTGTCAAGGAGCTGTTGGCTTAAGGGAAGCCCTTAGGAGAGCCTATAAGTCGGAGTGCAGTGTTTTGCAGTGAATATCGCTTGGTTGAGATAAACAAGAAAATTTTGTTATAACTTGTTTTTCATTACTTTTACCACACAATAATGACACAAACAGTAGCTATTCTAAAGATCACGGTAACCTCACATCATACTCAGACGCACACAAATATTCCAAAAATTTATTTGACGGACCATTTCAAAATCCAACTAACTTTCGTCGACATTTAGAGCATTTTATACTGTTGTGTATTCGTTGGTTACGTTAAAAGATGAAATTCAGCACGAGACGTGACAGCCTGGCTTATTTACTACCACGCAGTAGACGGTTATTTTTTCATTCGGTTCTGCAATTTTTTGTTACGGGTATTATTTATAAAACATAAGCAAAACACGAAACAGCAAATACATATTGGGAGTGGAATCCTTATAATTTAGTTGCTGTATTGTTTATTTGTTTGGAAAAGGATTAGTCACTATTATACTTTTTATACTGTTTTTAGATTGTTTCAGAGTGATAAGACCTAATTGTATGACAATACGTCATGGAGATACAGTGACAATGTATTGCTTATTTCCTGAGGTAAAAAAGAGTTTTAGTAGTCATTCAAATATATATACAAATTATATATAAGTGTGTATTTTAAACAAAACTCAACTCAACAAGCGGAAAATTCGTGAACGAACTGTAATAAACATCGCTTCCCTTCGAAAAAAATGCAAGTCACTCTCAAGTCGCGAGTAAACCACTTAATTTTACTCAAGTAAAACCACAGTTAAAAACTTAAATATGTTTTCTTTTAAACAGATATAACAACACCAAATAGTAGTATGAACGATATCTCAATTCTAGTTCTGTAAATGTAGCGGTTTTGTGGGAAGAGGGAATGCTCTTGAGCATTCCCAAAGGTGGACTGTTCCGTGTCCGTTTCCCCTAAAACATTTACACGGACACTCTACTCACTTGTATTGTGTCTATGATAAAGTTATTTTATGGAACACGATTCTAATTTCGAATATAGAATCTAATAACGGAAATTAATACTCCAGAATTAATTTCCGGCATTAGTCTTTAGACATTGCTTTACGTAATGAGCTTACAATTCCATCTCCTTAACATTCGCGATCATACTTAGGCATATAAATCAAATACAATTACTACAAGTTAAGTTTTTTTTTCCTTCAGGTTTTTTTCAAAACCTCATATATATATATATATATATATATATATATATATATATATATATAGCCTATGTGTTAATCCAGGTCTCCAGCTATCTACATACCAAGTTTCGTAGCAATCGGTTCATTAGTTTTTGCGTGAAAGAGTAATAAACATCCATACATCCTCAAACTTTCACGTTTATAATATTACTAACATCATCCCGCGGTTTCCCCCGCGTAAGTCTCTGGACGGATATTCCCACGGCACAGGTAGCCTATGTGTTAATCCAGGGGTCCTTCTATCTACATACCAACCTTTATTGCAATCGGTTAAGTAGTTTCGGCGTGAAAGAGCAACGAACATCCATACATCCTCACAAACTTTCACGTTTATAATATTAGTAGGATATAGTAGGATTTATTGATCTGATACACGCCTTTATATGGTGTTTTTTAAAATTATAATTTTTTTCTGACATTGTTCCATAAAGTATGGATGCAATTTAGTTTAATTTACATGATACTTTTATATTGGATGATTTAAATTTAATAAAGTTGTATTCAAGACGAAAATACATTCTGAAGACAGCTCAGTAATATCTGACTTGAGTCGTGTGTTATTACATGTCAAACCAAATAGGTTGCTAGACGTCATATAATAATTTTCTTGTCGCTGTTGTAAAAGTTTTAAATTATATTACTTTTTATTTATTTATCTTTTTAAAGCAAAAATCCTTTTATCTAAATGTTAATTTAACAGCCATCTAAAGAGGGCAAGCTGAACTAAGTAGTGACTATCGATTTTGCATTGCGCAATGTCAATTTTGATCATCATCATGGACATAGGGACATAGGATCATCGCATAAAACTATACTTATTTTTAATTTTTTCAATAATAAATGCTATTTTCTCCTAGTTTTTTCTTTGAACCAGGGCATTGACCACGTGTTTTTTTTTTCTCTAAACCCGGCTAGCCATTCAATTCATTATTATTAGCTGTACATACATGTGTACATTGACATTGGCTACCGATTTTTCAACTGCTAAACGGTGGACCATGTTTTATATTTTAATTTTTTTATATTATTGAAGAGAAATTCTATGTACCTACTAAATCTATATAATATAATATAAATTATAAATTATATAGTATCAACATAGTGTTCATTTGTTCGTCACACACTGAGAGCTTATTCTAACTTCAGAACACAGTCTTCGTCTCTTGTCTCGTCTCGGTTATTCTCATATTCATATCTATGAGTCTTAGTGTGCTCAGACTGCCTCTTGAGTCTCTATTCAATAATAAAAGGTACAGTCTCAACGCTATGACTCTATTCCAAAAATGTATGCTTCGATCAATGACGTCACCCTTCAAAGTTTATTAGCACAAATCTCTATCGGTAGCTATCGAGATTTTTCTTGTACTATTGATTATTATTATCTATTGAAACGACTACATAAAAATCGTTGAAGAATAAATAGAAACTTAAAATCAAAATCTTACATGTGGCGTTTTTTGAGGAAAATATATTAAATCAGCTATTTCAATTCTAAATTAGTTCTAAATCTATATCTATTTGATATTTAATTCATTTACTTATATTTGGGACTGCTTACCTTAGTTTTGATACATAAATGTTTTTTTATAAATTTTAAGTTTCTTTAACTTTTTCTGCAACCTATGCGCACGTGTCTCCCGATGTGTGGGCAAGTCATTTTCTCAATATTTCAATTAACTCAATTTATTTCATAATATTCACTTCCACTATTCCTTTCAATAAACTCGTACTTCGTAAACAGACACCAGACAGGAAATAAGTTTGGAAATGGGTATATGATAAATACATGAAATTTTATAAAGAAACGAGAACGTCTTGTCTGTAAAGTAGATTACGTTTATTTATATCTGTTCATTGATATTAATAACTAGTCTATTTCTAGTTTCATTCTAAATTAAATATTTTAAAAAACCTTTAACTTTCCTCACTAGTTGAGCTTCTATCGGTATTATAGCATGATATATTATTATAATATTCTAGCTTTCACCGGCGGCTTCGTTCACATAGTACTGTTTTTGGCATGTGAATACTGTGTACTTTTTGTACAACGTACTACCTATGCAACATTTAATTTTCATTATTAAGGCGCCGAAAGCGTACGAAACAAACAAGCTCACTCTCGCATTTGTTATATATTGTAATTAAGATATCCTTGCTCAATAACTGGACTGTTTAACGCAAAAATGATATCGGGCTTGTAGAACTTGAGGTGACAGCTTCGTAAAAACAAAGATTTTTATCTATTCATTGTAATTTATAAACTGGATTGACTTCGATTTCTAAAAAACAAATTTGAATTTTTTGAAAACTCCATTTGAAAACTTAGACTTAGCACTTTTGGTACCTATCACTATCATTTAATTTATTAATCTTTTTTTTGTTGTCATTGGAAGAATAAGTAAATAATGATTATTTACCCTTCAGACGGAAATTATGGCGCATAAATCGGTTATGGCGGCTCTTAATACATAATTTATTTCAGTCCTATCAATGAACTAGAAATTTTATAAATAGAATACTTAATACTAATCTAAAATATCAAAAAATAACCTGTCTTTGGTGTTGAATACTTACGTCCTATTCATGCAAGCAGTGGAAACAGTGTAAGCATCTTCTACGAGAAATTATTTATCTTTATTTTGAGCATTTTTATTCATGGAATTATAATATGATAATAATATGACGGTATAATTTTGTTAATCTTTATTTTAAGCACTAATTAATGGGGTATGGTATAATTGTTACAAATCGATCGTAGTAGCAATAACCTACGCAAATAAAACTTCTGAGATTTATTATTGTAGTTAAAAACTCTTGGTGAGCAGTCTAATCTAATCAAAAAACCGTAAAAAGACCTTACCTACATTTATATATCTTACCGATACAACCTAGGAAATATAAACATTCAGAATTAAAGCTCCGATACTATGTTAAATAACCTTTTTGAGAACACAGTTGTAATCTGAAATATTTTAAGCAATTACTACATTGTACGGAGTAATTATTTCATATATAAATTACATGTAACAAACTTTCGACACCTTCCTATGTTTTGCTGTTTAAATTAACATTACATTAAAGTTTGTCTCAAATGTCGAGGAGAAATTATGCAATATACTAAAAGATTTATAAAATGGCTTAGTAAGCTCCACCTCAAGGTAGGCTTTGACTAATTATGCGTTGAATACAAATTAGATGGACTGTTAGTAACTTTAGTGAAGATTGCGAAAACAATTCTGTGTTTGCATTGATTATAATAAGATTAGGGACAAACAACATAGTATGTACTCAAATGAGCAGTTGCCTATTCACCTAGCTACAAGAAATCGGCTATGGTTTTTCATGTGTGTTCTTTTGAGGATCTTATCCTGGAGTGACTGGTTCCTCCCTTTCGCTTATTTCTTCACTACTTTCATCTTGAATAACAAATATTTCACGTTTATAATATTACTAACATCATCCCGCGGTTTCCCCCGCGTAAGTCTCTGGACGGATATTCCCACGGCACAGGTAGCCTATGTGTTAATCCAGGGGTCCTTCTATCTACATACCAACCTTTATTGCAATCGGTTAAGTAGTTTCGGCGTGAAAGAGCAACGAACATCCATACATCCTCACAAACTTTCACGTTTATAATATTAGTAGGATATAGTAGGATTTATTGATCTGATACACGCCTTTATATGGTGTTTTTTAAAATTATAATTTTTTTCTGACATTGTTCCATAAAGTATGGATGCAATTTAGTTTAATTTACATGATACTTTTATATTGGATGATTTAAATTTAATAAAGTTGTATTCAAGACGAAAATACATTCTGAAGACAGCTCAGTAATATCTGACTTGAGTCGTGTGTTATTACATGTCAAACCAAATAGGTTGCTAGACGTCATATAATAATTTTCTTGTCGCTGTTGTAAAAGTTTTAAATTATATTACTTTTTATTTATTTATCTTTTTAAAGCAAAAATCCTTTTATCTAAATGTTAATTTAACAGCCATCTAAAGAGGGCAAGCTGAACTAAGTAGTGACTATCGATTTTGCATTGCGCAATGTCAATTTTGATCATCATCATGGACATAGGGACATAGGATCATCGCATAAAACTATACTTATTTTTTATTTTTTCAATAATAAATGCTATTTTCTCCTAGTTTTTTCTTTGAACCAGGGCATTGACCACGTGTTTTTTTTTTCTCTAAACCCGGCTAGCCATTCAATTCATTATTATTAGCTGTACATACATGTGTACATTGACATTGGCTACCGATTTTTCAACTGCTAAACGGTGGACCATGTTTTATATTTTAATTTTTTTATATTATTGAAGAGAAATTCTATGTACCTACTAAATCTATATAATATAATATAAATTATAAATTATATAGTATCAACATAGTGTTCATTTGTTCGTCACACACTGAGAGCTTATTCTAACTTCAGAACACAGTCTTCGTCTCTTGTCTCGTCTCGGTTATTCTCATATTCATATCTATGAGTCTTAGTGTGCTCAGACTGCCTCTTGAGTCTCTATTCAATAATAAAAGGTACAGTCTCAACGCTATGACTCTATTCCAAAAATGTATGCTTCGATCAATGACGTCACCCTTCAAAGTTTATTAGCACAAATCTCTATCGGTAGCTATCGAGATTTTTCTTGTACTATTGATTATTATTATCTATTGAAACGACTACATAAAAATCGTTGAAGAATAAATAGAAACTTAAAATCAAAATCTTACATGTGGCGTTTTTTGAGGAAAATATATTAAATCAGCTATTTCAATTCTAAATTAGTTCTAAATCTATATCTATTTGATATTTAATTCATTTACTTATATTTGGGACTGCTTACCTTAGTTTTGATACATAAATGTTTTTTTATAAATTTTAAGTTTCTTTAACTTTTTCTGCAACCTATGCGCACGTGTCTCCCGATGTGTGGGCAAGTCATTTTCTCAATATTTCAATTAACTCAATTTATTTCATAATATTCACTTCCACTATTCCTTTCAATAAACTCGTACTTCGTAAACAGACACCAGACAGGAAATAAGTTTGGAAATGGGTATATGATAAATACATGAAATTTTATAAAGAAACGAGAACGTCTTGTCTGTAAAGTAGATTACGTTTATTTATATCTGTTCATTGATATTAATAACTAGTCTATTTCTAGTTTCATTCTAAATTAAATATTTTAAAAAACCTTTAACTTTCCTCACTAGTTGAGCTTCTATCGGTATTATAGCATGATATATTATTATAATATTCTAGCTTTCACCGGCGGCTTCGTTCACATAGTACTGTTTTTGGCATGTGAATACTGTGTACTTTTTGTACAACGTACTACCTATGCAACATTTAATTTTCATTATTAAGGCGCCGAAAGCGTACGAAACAAACAAGCTCACTCTCGCATTTGTCATATATTGTAATTAAGATATCCTTGCTCAATAACTGGACTGTTTAACGCAAAAATGATATCGGGCTTGTAGAACTTGAGGTGACAGCTTCGTAAAAACAAAGATTTTTATCTATTCATTGTAATTTATAAACTGGATTGACTTCGATTTCTAAAAAACAAATTTGAATTTTTTGAAAACTCCATTTGAAAACTTAGACTTAGCACTTTTGGTACCTATCACTATCATTTAATTTATTAATCTTTTTTTTGTTGTCATTGGAAGAATAAGTAAATAATGATTATTTACCCTTCAGACGGAAATTATGGCGCATAAATCGGTTATGGCGGCTCTTAATACATAATTTATTTCAGTCCTATCAATGAACTAGAATTTTTATAAATAGAATACTTAATACTAATCTAAAATATCAAAAAATAACCTGTCTTTGGTGTTGAATACTTACGTCCTATTCATGCAAGCAGTGGAAACAGTGTAAGCATCTTCTACGAGAAATTATTTATCTTTATTTTGAGCATTTTTATTCATGGAATTATAATATGATAATAATATGACGGTATAATTTTGTTAATCTTTATTTTAAGCACTAATTAATGGGGTATGGTATAATTGTTACAAATCGATCGTAGTAGCAATAACCTACGCAAATAAAACTTCTGAGATTTATTATTGTAGTTAAAAACTCTTGGTGAGCAGTCTAATCTAATCAAAAAACCGTAAAAAGACCTTACCTACATTTATATATCTTACCGATACAACCTAGGAAATATAAACATTCAGAATTAAAGCTCCGATACTATGTTAAATAACCTTTTTGAGAACACAGTTGTAATCTGAAATATTTTAAGCAATTACTACATTGTACGGAGTAATTATTTCATATATAAATTACATGTAACAAACTTTCGACACCTTCCTATGTTTTGCTGTTTAAATTAACATTACATTAAAGTTTGTCTCAAATGTCGAGGAGAAATTATGCAATATACTAAAAGATTTATAAAATGGCTTAGTAAGCTCCACCTCAAGGTAGGCTTTGACTAATTATGCGTTGAATACAAATTAGATGGACTGTTAGTAACTTTAGTGAAGATTGCGAAAACAATTCTGTGTTTGCATTGATTATAATAAGATTAGGGACAAACAACATAGTATGTACTCAAATGAGCAGTTGCCTATTCACCTAGCTACAAGAAATCGGCTATGGTTTTTCATGTGTGTTCTTTTGAGGATCTTATCCTGGAGTGACTGGTTCCTCCCTTTCGCTTATTTCTTCACTACTTTCATCTTGAATAACAAATATTTTCTTGAAATTAAAAAATAATGAGGATTATTAAAATAAACTCAAAAAATCAGTCTTAATGGGACCACATAATTTTGGGTAGTAGCTTATATTTACGTCAAAAAAAAATTTTGAATAGAGATTATTAATAATACTGCAAAATACATAAAACTAGCAACCTGACCCGGCTTCGCACGGGTAGCAATGCATAATATATATTGAATTTTTTTTCAGCCATTTTACACGAAACCTTAATGCATTTTACACCTAAACCTTCCTCATGAATCACTCCGTCTATTAGTGAGAACCGTATGAAAACCCGTTCGGTAGTTGTTGAGTTTATCGCAAACAGACACGCAGATAGACAGACGTGGCAGGGAACTTTGTTTTGTAATATGTAGTGATGAAGTGATAACAGTAACCGCTTACTTTTAAGCGAGTTTTATGCTTGTTTCTGACATATCAATTAAGTATGTGGGCCACAGAGCTTCGCTCGGGGCTTTGTTTTTCGTAAAACCACATTTTCAGGCAACACATCTATATCGGAAAACTTAAGAAGCAAAACCTTATTTAAGTACAAAATTTGATTGAAATCATAAGAGCCATTTCTAGATTTTTAAGCGCTCTCTTCCTAGACTTTCTTATAAATTTTTACACCTTTCATATCACCTTTGTACGTGGGAGAGTCATGCTTCGGCACGTAAAATGATTAGTAAAGTATATACATCTGCAATGCTCACCACTTACGTGGTAAACTCGTTTTGTTGCTAAAACTTAGCCACAGAACTAATCAATCTATGAAACTTAGAATTTAAAGTTAGAATCTTAGGTTAGCTAGTTTCAGAGTTTGTGGTTTCAGGTTTGCTTGAGAAACAACGAGCATTAAGCACAGTCAATTCTCGTGCTTGTTGAAGTACCTATTAGTTCATAATCAATGGTGGTCTTGTATTTTTTATTTACTGTTAATATGAACTGTTTCCAATTACTGTGTTTTGTGAAATAAGGATCACAAAGATGGCTGTTCTAAGCGTCGTGCCATCATACCGTCGTCATTTGTGCCAGAAGTGTTAATAGGTGTTTTTCAAAGATACTAACTCTTTTACTAAATATACTCATTTTAGGCCATTAATTATAAAATAGTTTATTATTAGTTTTTTTTCTATCCCTGGGGAACAGTCTTTTTTTTTCTGAGTCTTTTTTTGTATCTTTAACATGTATCTATGACGCTCAGTTGAGAAGAGAAGTTTATTCACATTCGCATTTATAGTATTGGTTAGGATTATGTCTTCCGCTACACTATGTTTTCCAAACACCATCAGTACTTAAACGTTACACACATTCATAACATCTCCCAAGAAGTTATTGGCGCTCACCCAATTCAGTATGTAAGCATCTAATATGGAAATCGTATTCAAATTCTTAGACTTGATCAAATTACTTCACTTTGTTACAGGAAACTTGAAACGTGGCTAAATTCGAAGAGGATCTTGTGAAACAAAGATTAATTATTACGACGCCAATTCTTTATAATCACGAAGACGGGGTGCGATTGTTAAATGAAGTCAAATTAGGGGAACTAAAAATGAACCTGAAAATTAAAGAACTCTGTGTTGTAGTGAAGATGTGAGTGAAGTGAAAATGAATAATGACAATTTCATAGATGTGGATAATTAACAGTAAAATGTATGGTGCATTGGAGTTACTGCAACAAGACAAACCACAATGATCAAAATGACAACACTACAGTCGGTAGTCGTCTGCATGGCACTGCATTTCATTGGTGAGTAAACATAATAGTGAATATTAAAAACCTGGAATAGTGCCAACATTTATAGAATTTAACCTGAAAACGTTCCAGATCAAACAATTGATAATTGAAGATTTAAAATTATGTACATGGTATGGTGAAAATGCAGAATATAGTTTAGTCCTTTTATGTTTGGTTTTGAGAATTTAAGCAGATATGAATAGTTAATTAATAGATTAATACACATTTAATATTTATTATTGCAATGTTGTTAAGTATGTGCTTTCGTTAGTAGGTCAGCCTGTCTGAATCAAACAAGTTTCAAATTCAGTATATGCAAACTATCAAAACTGTACTCGTACTGTCATGCTTAATGGGCGTCAACCAGCTGAAATGATGATGGTGAGAAATCATTTTAATTGAAATCATTATCTTTGAACTGGAAACGTAAGTAAGAAAGTTTATACAGGTTTTGGGCAGGATATTTTAATCTTCGACAAAAACAGAGTGCTCATGAATTTAACTTGTCTATCTATGTATCTGTAGTGGCCGTGTCGTAGCTCCTAAATGGTTTTCATTTACTTTTATTATTCAAGAAAAACTATTCAGCCGTTTGAAGATTATCAGATTTTTTCTCCCTCAATACAATATTTAATGAATTATAAAAAACATAACATTAATGATGTGATATATTTTTAAGAAAGCTGAGACATTGAGAATAATTTGGGAGATAAAAATGATAAAGAAAAGATTTATAATTCAGGAACGATTACAGTGCGACTGGCTGATGAAAGCAGCTGTGCATTTAACCACTGGTGACATAACGATATCCGATACCTTAACGTATCGTAGCTTGTATAAGAGTTGGCGGACCTCCGAGCGGCCTGTACTCGTGCCCGGAGGTCCTACACTCGCAGCCGACGGCGTCGCCGCGAAGAGTGGGAGGAGGACCAGCTTCATGAGGAGTACGAAAAACTCTGAAGCTGGCCATTAGCCGCGCCAAAGAGGAGAAAAGAAAGGAGATGATGGAGGGTCTCAATGGTAACCCCTGGGGACGCCCATATCGCGCGGCGCAACAAAAGCTCCGCGCGTCGGCCCCCCCCCCCCTTACGGAGATTCTCCAGCCCAGCTTCCTGCAGGAAGTGGTTGAGGGCCTTTTCCCGCAACGGGTGGAGCACGTACCCCCGTCGATGGCCCCCTTGGCCGGAAACGACGGGGAGAACGAGGAGGATGGTGTTCCGCTCGTCACGGAGGCGGAGGTAGGGGCGGTTGTTCTACGGATCCGTTCCAAGAACACCGCCCCCGGGCCAGACGGGATCCCTGCCCGAGTGTTGGCCCTTGCCCTCGATCACATGTCCGACCGCCTCAGGGAGGTGTTCGACGCTAGCTTGGCGTCCGGGCGCTTTCCTGACTGCTGGAAGAGCGGGAAGCTGGTCCTTTTAAGGAAGCCGGGACGGCCTACTGACTCGGTCGCGGCCTACAGGCCCATCGTGTTGCTGGACGAGGCGGGTAAATTGTTTGAGAGGGTCCTCTCTGCCCGCATCATCCGGCACCTTGGCGAGGTTGGACCCGATTTGTCGGACGCCCAATTCGGTTTTTGAGCGGGGCGTTCGACGGTTGGCACTGTGTTGCGCCTGAGGGCCGTGACCGAAGAGGTAGTGAGCTGTGGTGGCGTGATGTTGGCGGTGTCGTTGGACATCGCCAACGCATTCAATAGTCTGCCATTCAGCAGCATCAGGGAAGCACTCCACTATCACGGAGTGCCAGGGCACCTGAGGCGGCTAGTGGCAGACTATCTAGAGGAGCGTACCGTCATGTACGAGGACCGAGATGGAGTTTTCAGTCGTCGGCCCATGTCGTGCGGTGTTCCGCAGGGGTCTGTCCTTGGACCACTCCTGTGGAACATGGGGTACGACTTTGCCTTCGAGGCGGCTTCCCCCCCGGGCTCGGCGTAATTTGTTACGCCGATGACACGTTGGTCACAGCCCGGGGACGAACTTTCAGGAGGCGGCGCGCCTGGCCACCAGGGGAGTCTCTCTGGTGGTCGGGCGCATAGAGGCGCTGGGTTTGCGGGTGGCCCTGGATAAGACGGAGGCCCTATTATTTTATGGGCCCCGTCGTGGTCCACCCCCTGGCGAATCTATTGAGGTCAACTCGGTCCTCGTACCGGTTCAGGACCACATCAAGTATCTGGGCCTGATCCTTGACGGAAGGTGGCACTTCGACTAGCACTTCCTGCAGCTTGCTCCAAAGCTGGTCGGCGCTGCGTCCGCCCTTGGGCGACTCTTGCCCAATTTGGGTGGACCCAGCATCGCTACGAGACGGCTGTACACGGGGGTTGTCCGGTCAATATCACTTTACGGTGCACCGGTGTGGGCGGCGGCTCTGACCGCCCAGAATAGGGTGCGCCTCTGGCGCCCTCACCTTGTCGACGGAGGCAGCGTGCGCGTTGGCTGGAACTCCCCCGTGAGATTTGGAGGCGGAAGTGCTCGCCGAAGTTTATCGGCGGACGACTGAGTTCCGGGCGGGAAGCGGCAGTCGGCCCCCGCCCGAAGAGCTACGCGAGTGGCGTGAGGCTGCTCGCCAAGCCACGATGGCTCGTTGGTCGTCCCGGCTGGAGGCTCCACGTGCTGGCTTTGCCACCGTGGAGGCGCTCCAGCCGGTCATCGTCGAGTGGGCAGGGCGGCAGCACCGGACCCTTTCCTTCCGACTGACGCAGGTTCTTTCCGGGCACGGCTGCTTCGGGAAGTACCTGCACTCGGTCGCTATGAGGGAATTGAGTCCCGCCTGTCACCACTGCGACTGCAGTAAGGACTCGGCTCAGCACACGCTGGCGGTTTGCCCCAGTTGGGCGGCGCAGCGTCGGGCCCTCACTGCAGTCATCGGAGTGGATCTGTCGCTACCGGCTGTCATACGCTCCATGGCCGGTAGCGACAGGATGCGCCTAGCGGCGGAAAGGGTCCGGGAGGACGACCTCCACTCGCACTTAATTCGCCGCCGGCGAACCGCCTCATGCCGCCCTGAGTGTGGCCGCGGGTGGACAGGACGGGTTTTTCCCGCGTGTGCCTGGACATCGCCTAATTGAGAGGTTTTTCACCCGAAGGTGGTGCCCGCGCTGTTGCGGGCAGGCGCTAGGGGGGGTCCGGATGTCTTAATAAAAGCTGTTCCCGGATCCCTCCTACTTAAGGCGCAGTACGGCACACCGAGTGGTTTTAGTCGGTTCGATTCCGACACACCGCTTCACCGAAAACCCCGGTGGGGTGACGGCCCGAGGGGGTTTCCACACGCACAAAAAAAAACAAATGGTAGCTTGTATAAACCTTTTACCCCAAACTATCGAAATTACAATATATACGAAGGATATCAAACAAATCAATGTCCAAACTTCATACGTTTCCGTTACAAATCACCTATATCGCACTGATATTGCACCCATACACAATACTTGTTATCTGATCAAATGTAACTTATGCAACACATCACTATTGTATGCAGTGTCAATCGATATATACCGGGTTCATGCTACCACCACATATTGACTGTGTCAGATCCGATAAATTATTTATAGATAGGAGCCATACACGATTGTAAAACCACCTGTACGCCATACATATAAATTACGTTGGTGGTATTGTTACATACTTTGCATTAGAATAACGAAGTGAACACGTAAAACCGAAACAAGTGACGTGTCAGACGAAATCATTTTCCACAAAACAAGTCTTTCGAAAAGGAAAGAACTTGTTCAAGTATCTTGTGGAAACTCCAATATCTGAAGTCTTCTTCACATTCTAAAGTAATTCAAAAGGTATTAAATTGCATATGTACTTTTGTATTAATATATAGAGAAAAGCCGGTTGATAGATTCTTTAGGTAGGTTTGAAGGAGTCCCAACTGGCTTAGTTATTATGACAATCACAATAAGGGTGTGAAGTGTTCTTGTAAAAAGGTCTGTGTTGTGTCTATAATGACTTGTAACGAATGCAAAACTTTTTTACGTCTTATGCTTTTATATTAATAACAAAATGATGAATTTAAAAATGTATGTGAACAAAGTACCTACAAGATGGAACCCACGGGATATTAGTATGCAATATCTTGTACATCGTTAACGTTTTATTCAAGATTGTGGTGTCTCATTATCGTTTAAGGGTATTCGTTTGTTCTCCCTTCAACGTTCTTTTATGAACAAGTCCCTCGGGCTCATCTTAAATTAAGATCTTATCTCCAAAAGTATTTATATTTCTTTATTTTTGTTACTTTCTTATTTGGAATTCGGTTGATTCATATTAATAATAGACTTTAATTAGTATTGTTTGTTAATTTTTTTTGTTAGATAACAAAAAGGGTGGCTACGTCAAATCACGATAAGCTACATATTTTTCCACAAAAACATGACGAGATAAATCTAATAAGTTATACCTAGAATTTGATAACGTGGTTAGAGCGTATTTTACTTTAAATTTGTTAGGGATACTGACTGAACTCTTTTTTTGTATATTGTCTTGAGTTCTTGCTTTATAAATAGTAATAGAAGACACCCTTTACGTAAAACCTATATATCTTATTGTCTAGAGCTTCTAGACGACAATATAATACACGAAAATATATTTATTTTGAGAAATTAATAGCCTTGCTTACTAATGCCACAAACGTATATTTTTACATCACGTTCTCTTAAATAATAACTTGTCGTCTTGTACTACAAATGTTTATCTTTGTCATAAGATTTCTTCGTAAACCTTGTGTTGACCTTCACCCTTAAAACGATCACAATGAAATCGCGTTCTGTTGTTTTTATCTTTAGAGTTCTTTCATTCAACCCGAATATAGATTCAAAATACTTCCGTATTTTATAAAAGAAAAACTTGGACAGACAAAATATGACTTCAAATCATTCTATTTAATGGTTTTTGGGAAGTGTAAACCTAGACTTTTGGTCGCCCACATTTTGTGATAAGGTGGTAAAGGTCTTAGCATATTCATATTCTTTATTGTATACAAGAAATATAACACATTATATACAAGAAGTAAAATGGGATGTTCATGGCGAGCTCTACCCGTACTAGGGTTTTCTTATAGCAAACTGTTAGCTACCTAAGCTCATGTTGAACTCCAGCCCTAATGTGAATTCCTAGAGGGTCTGTGAAATAAAACAAAAACACCGTCTAAATCTAACTTCTGGTTCATTGGCCTAATATTGTTGTACAAAGTTTAGTGAATTTACATAGTACCATAGTGAACCAAACTATAGCGATGACGACATAATTCGATGTATAAGCCATCTATTGAGTACTTAATAATTTCCTTAACAATTTTTCTCATTGGTGGAAAATTATTTTATGTTATAGGTATACTTTCTAGTTGATTCCATTGGTATTGGTTAAGGACTCAAAAACGATCCACTATGCGTTCAGATAATTATGACTGGCTAGTTGAGCAATTAATTTATATTTACTAGGCTCATAAGACAAAATAACATAAAACCAACATGCGTATACCACCAAATACCTCAAAGAACAGTAAAGTATTTATATCTCTTCAAGACACAGGAAAACAAAAAACATTCCATTTCACAAAACATTATCCAGGAACAAAATTCTCTATTCCAATAAATATGTCTGTTTTCCATAATAAAGCCTGGCAAACAAAATCAATTCCCCAATTACATATCTCTCTCATACGAAATCAATTCGGTAAGGATAGCAATAGCAACTCCGATATGGTTATACCGAGCTTTCAACTTAATAAGTCCGATGGAATACGAATTGTTTATTGTAACATCGTAAACGCTTCGTTTATTTCGCTACATTTATAAAGAGACAATACAGACGCCATGTTTTCGTACTATTGAAGTAAAGCGTTATGTGCAGATAAAGAATTTAAATGCTTTTGGCCGAGGGTTGGTTTACTCCTAAATGTTTCCTACAGATTCGTTAAACTTTTTTTGGTTTAATGTGTAGGTAAAGAAACGGCTTACATATTATAAAGCATTGGCAGAATTTGAGGTGTCACGGAATTTAAGAAAGAATTTCATTGCTTTCATTAAATTATTTCTTTTCTAACTAGATTAAGGGGGTCTGTAATCGTAATCACTTTTAACTGACGATTCATAATTTGCCTTCTTTAGTCAAATCTTTTGTTCTAGTTATGCGACCCCACAGATGTTCATGATAGGTGGATCTCGCCGTTCAGGTTTGGGACAAGACTTCAATGTTATGCCTAGCACCGTGTCTTTATTTGTGTTCTATTAACAATCAAAATTAAAACGTGGTTCAATCTGATATATTCAGAATAAAACTATGACGTATAAAATGATTTGCTATATAAGTCGCACAAGCGATTTGATAACATTGGTTATGAAATTATAAATTATTGTAAACATTATCTATATATAATAAAACTTACATCATCATTTGATTAATGATCTGTTTGTACCGCATATAATAGACTGGCCTGTTGGTCTAGTGGTTAGTGACCCTGACTACTAAGCCAGAGGTCGTGGGTTCGATTCCCACCCACGACAAATAATTGTGTGATGAGCACGATAATTTGTTGTGTCTGGGTGTAATTTATCTATAATATGTATGTATTTAGAAATATATAAGTATGTATATCAGCAGTCTGGTTACCATAGTACAAGCTTTGCCTAATTTGGGCTCAGACGGCCATGTGTGATATGTGTGTAGTTATTATTAATATTAAATAAACCGTCTATAACAATATGAAAAAATACAGGCTGCAAGAGTTTTTGGAGGTTTCAAAAAACTATTTAGTTTTACAAGATTAACACCCGGTTTTGCTTTTCAACTAACAGAACTGTTAAGTTACCAGTGGTGTCATATCAAATATAAAAAATACTAATATTTCATCATCATGATATATCATGATGACATTCAAATGGCATTTGATATTGATTTAATGATCGAGATTTTGTAGGCAAAATTGACATTTGACATAAGCTGTGTTAACTGATTCAACGATAAAAAAATATAAACCGTAATTAACAAGAGGTTAGACATACGATTAGTTAATTTCTGCGTCAATTACCCCTTTCAAGAAAGCGAGCGTGAATATCTATCTATATTCTCTATAAAAAAAAAACTATTTGGCGTGTACTTCTCTCGAAATCACTTTGTCCAATCACAATTGTCAATTAGCCTATTTCCATCTGCCGGGCACGTTTTCAGGCTGTATTAATACTGAGAATTTGCTAACAGAAAAATCCAATAACAATTTACCCGACCCGACGAGAATAAAACCAATTTCATCGGCTCATAATATAGTCTTGATAAGAAATATATATACAATATTCAAAGCATTAAATACATATAAAACTAAAACAATGTAATTAAATGCAGCATAAAAGATCTCATGATATAACACTTAAATTAAAACAAGATTCATATAAAAATATACTATACTAGCGGTCGCCCGCAGCTCCGCCCGCGTGGATGTCGCTTACCGCTTTCAAGGCGGTCTGTAATTCGCGAATTAAATCCATTTTTAAGGTTGGTACGATGCTTGATCGCAACGATAACTGGTCTGCATCCGAAATAAAATATATTTGCAAGAACTGTGGGTTTTGGCCTGATGGTGGTAAAAGGCTACCCATGAGATGATACACCTGTCCTTTAATTTTAAAAGTGGGTATAAAATTTCCTTCCCTGATTTCTTTTGCGCCAAACGAAGTCATTTGAAAAAGACTATTGTATTTACGTATGTTTGTTAAAAAATACCAGATAATGGATGGTTTAATAACCATCCCTTATCCAATACCATTAAAGATTTTTTATTGGTTGTGGCGGCTCCTGAAGGTTAGGAAGACAAACTTTACCTGAAGCACAGCACACACTATTAGGTTCGTCCGCCCATTTCTTGGCAGAGCAGTTAGAACAGATCTTATTCATGACTCCGATTTGGACGGACGATTGTTGTGCATAATCAACCTGCGGATCATTTCTGAAAGCCAGTCTGTTGCTGTTAGCTAAAATTCGATTGCGAACTCTATTTGTGGACGACTGCTGTCTCTCTGCCTGAGCTCTAAGTCGCTGCAAACGCTCGACACTCGACTCTCTTTCGCGCAACTGAGAGGTCCTTATATTTTGTTCATGAAGACGTTGGGAACGCTCCAGCCTCGACTCTTGAGCGCGTAGCTCAGAGGCTCTCAAGCTTTGTTCTGCAAGGCGTTGCGAACGCTCGACACTCGACTCTCGCGCGCGTAACTTGGAGGTCCTCAGACTTTGTTCGGCAAGGCGTCGCGAACGCTCGACACTTGACTCTCGTTCGCGTAAGTCAGAGGTTCTCAGATTTTGTTGTGCAAGGCGTTGCGAACGTTCGACACTCGACTCTCGTGCGCGTACCTGAGAGTTTCTCTGATTTAGTTCAGCAAGGCGTTGTGAACGTTCAGGCGAAGATTCTCCCATACGACGTATTCTTGCTGCCCGTGCTTGAGAACTATGTTTAGAAAGTTGAGACCTGGTTCTCTTAGGCATTTTCAAATATTTAAGAAAATGTTAATAGCATGTAATATTCTAGCTCTGAAAAGAACTGTTGTTTAGCCCTGTAAAGAACTGTTGGTTAGCCCTGAAAACAACTGTTGGTTAGCCCTGAAAAGAACTGTTGGTTAGCCCTGAAAAGAAATGTTGGTTAGCCCTGAAAAGAACTGTTGTTTAGCTCTGAGAAGAACTGTTGTTTAGCTCTGAGAAGAACTTTTGCGTAGGTGTAGTTTTAAGAACGAAATCTAAAAAAAAATCGCACGAAAATTATTAAACTTCACGCACGACCGCTGCCGACCTGCGTCTGAGCCGCGCGGGTACCTTACTCATAGATCTAAACTCCCCTCCCGCACGCGCACCCCCGCCTTGGTGACGCCCACTTCGCAACGGGCCGTGCAGCAGAAATCGTAATATTTTAATTTTGCCATAACTTCAAAACCAAACGTCAAATTTTTATCATTCAAAGACCAAATATTATCTACATAAACTGTAGTTAGTGATGAAATAATTTATTTTGATAAGGATTAATAGCATGAGTAAATAAACGCGTTTAAATGTAGTCAAAAAAAAATTCAAGATTTTTAAATAAAAAAATGGTTGTTGTGCCTCACTCGACATAGATAGGTATAGTGTGTCGCGGACTTTTTTGTAGATATTTATAAGATCTACAATTAATTAGAACATTTTATGGTTCTATCTTTTATAGTTTAGGCGTATTCAGTTTAGCGTACGCAAAGTAAGTAACTTTTCTGGTTGATTTTGTACACCTTGTGTCCGAAAAACCCAAATATCTTACGGAACCCTATTTTTTTCCAAAATAAAATATAGCCTATGTTACTCGTGGATAATGTAGCTTTCAAATGGTTAAATAATTTTTAAAATCAGTCCGGTAGTTTTTGAGCCTATTCATTACAAACAAACAAACATACAAACAAAGTTTTCCTCTTTATAATATTAGTGTAGATATATTTTGATGTAAGCATGTCGGAATTGACAATAATTGGTAGCCAGCACGGAAACTTTGCTGTCAACACGGGACGCAAGTGCCATCTGTTGGCGCTCGACAGAGTACGAGTTGGCCTGCGACACCGCCGGGAGACACTCTTGTGCCAGCGGTCTGGTAGAACAGTCGTCGTAGCAACTGTCTCGCGTTCCGTAGTTGCCTAAATACCAACCACGTTAGACAGATATTTCTTTATTACGTAATTACTTGAAATTATAGCTTGCATCGCAATCGGTTCAGGAGTTTTGAGTAATAAATATCCATCTAAACATTCACATTTATAATATTAGTGGGATTTGATTTTATAATCGTGTTCACTTTATGTCCTACCGACAAGTACCTACCCTGCTCACAAAACCAGTCGTTTTTTAGGGTTCCGTTCCTCAAAAAAAGGTACCCTTATAGGATAACTTTGTTGTCTGTCTGTCTGTCTGTCAATACACTTTTTCTCAAGGACCTGTGGGCGCATCAAGTTCAAATGAATACCAAATACTTGTCTGCAATCCCTTGAAGTTGTACAAAATTCAAGCTTCTAAGTCGAGGCCATAAAAAGATACGGCCGTTAAGCCTTACATTTTAACAGATTTCAATATTTCGCAGGTAAATCAAAACTGTTTAAGTAGTTATAAAATAAAATCATTACAAATCACATGGAAGTTTTTAACGTGGTAGAGCCATGCTTCGGCACGTATCGCCTCTTCCCCTACTCCCACCTGTAAGGGCGGTAACGCACTTGCGACTCTTGAGTTACAGGTGCCCATGGGCGGCAGTAATCATTTACCATCAGGTGACCCGTCTGCTTGTTTGCCCCTATAACATAAAAAAAAAACATGGAAGTATCGGCGGTCTTAGCATAGATGGACTGTGTGACTTAAACTTCTTAGTATAAATGTCATAATCGTATGCCACCATAAACGCGAACTTACTTTCAACGAGACTAATAAGACAGTCGACTTTTAAGACTCGCATTAATGAAATAATGTGTGTAATCGGTCCGCATTTACATTTCTTTTTTAGCCAATTTACTCTCTGAAGACCCTTGAAAAAATGTTCTTGTGAATTGTGATTCCATTTAATTTATTATCCTGTTTAATAATGACATACGTATTTTATTTTTATTTATTTTATTTATTAAAACTTTATGTACAAAAATGTACAATGGCGGACTAAATGCCATAGGCATTCTCTACCATTCTACCCTAGGGTGGTGTAGAAAATATGGGTGAAGTAGGTGCACTAAATTTAGATTATACACTTTAAAATAAATTAAACACAAATAAATACCAAAACAGAAAAAAAACGAGGAGTCACATATGGGAATATATAAATATATACACAGATACATTTACACATACATAAAAAGATGCATATTTACATACACTTTATTATATTTAAAGTATTAATGTTGTGATGATCCTGCTAGGTTTTGAGAGAGGAGAGCTCGTAACTTCGCCTTGAAGGATAGGCGACTGGGTGCTATTCTGATTTCCTGAGGAAGAGCGTTCCAGAGGAGAACAGATTGTATGAAGAAGGAAGAATGGACACATGCAGAAGTATGAGAGGGGCATAACAGAAGAAGATTATTTGTAGAACGGAGAGTTCTGTTATGATTAGAACAGAGGAACTGGAAGGAAGGGACGTCAAGGGACGTCAAGGGAACTGAAGGGAAGTCAAGTATGTAGGAGAAGTAGGTGACTTGAGAATAGTGTAAAGGGTGGTTAGAGCGCGCAGTTGACGGCGCTGATGAATCGGAAGCCAACTTAACTCAAGACGAAAGAAGGAAACATGGTCAAATTTACGAAGGTTAAAAATGAATCGAATGCAGTTATTCAGAAGACGGTCGTATTTGTTGAGGAGATCTACATTCAGGTCGTAGTAGCACACATCACTATAATCAATAATGGGGATAATTAGGGTCTGTACCAACATCGCTTTTGTCTCGGATGGAAGAAAGTTCTTGAGCCGGTATAAGGCTCGCAGCGTTCCTGTAACTTTCTGGCTGACGCTTGTAACTTGGGTTTGCCAGCTGAGCTTGTTGTCAATGAACAGACCCAGATCTTTAACAGAGGTATTTTTAAGGTTCCGTTATTGAAAAGGAAAAAAAGGAACTCTTATAGGATCATTTCGTTGTCTTTCTGTCTGTCAAAGTTGAAATTAACATCAAATATGTCTGCGATCCCATGAAGCTGAGTAAAAATCAAGCTTCTAAGTCGGTAGATACGGCCATTTGAGCATTAAACATATGTTATCATTTCGCAGGTAAATTGAAACCTATGAGGTACTTCTCATTGACCTAGAACCAAAAAAAAATGTCGGGAAGTCATTAATTTGTTTTTATATCACATAAAAAAACGTTATTGCGATTACTAACGTATAATTTGCTAAATAAAAAATAAATATATGAGAGAGTATTTTTAGCACGGCAAAGTTTAGTTTGTCACAAGGAAAAAACGAGAAAAAATATTCGAGAATCGATTCTCGTGATGGACAAACTGTCTACATACAAGTTTGTGTGAAACCCTCAGTGCATGAGTCAGACTCGCACTTGTCCTGGTTTTGTAAAGTAAGTTAACATCCATGATGTGCTTTTCATTAAACAATATTTAATTAAATAATATACATAACAATATCATATCAAGAAATCTGCAAGTCTCGTGGAGGCCGGACATATAGAACTGTGGCGACTCTTGCCTGAATACATCCAACACCACCAACGCAATGACAAGCTGAACTATCTCGAAACTGTTTGTTCGAAATATATACATGTATACGATGTCTCAGGGGACCTTCCAGCCACCTCGTTGCTCCACAGAACAAAGACACATTGCTAGCTTTAGCCTCCCATCTATTACTCGTAACCGAAAAGAATGACGATATTTTACGGTTGCCAGTTTTTAAGGACATTTACATCACCATATCGACATGGATATTCGCGAGGCCTGCATTGAACTTTTACATGATCAACCTGCCACATAATAACATGATAGTATTTAACTGGTTGTCGGACTTATTTGTAAGTTATCGATCTGGCAACACGCTGCATGCAGTCCTGACACGCATTAAGATAAGATGAGTTATTGGTCATTGGTCACCCATCTTTTAACGCGTGCCACGCAGTAATTTGTGCCTCATATACCCAACATTTATTGCAATATTATACTAGAGATATTTCTTGAAATAGCAAAAATTCTGAACGTTATGCAGTATTTAAATTGTTATTTAAATACTATATAACGTTCAATATGTTTTGAGAGGCCTTCCTCTCAAAACATATTTATATTCAAAACGTATGTCAAATAAAATAAACCATGATCAAATTATAATACTACGCGACCCCAACAATTCATAATGCTTTTAGTCTTTTATTTTTGCATATTTAGATAATAAAGCACTTAATCTTTTAGGTCGAGGTTCCCGGTAATAAATTTACCGTGTAGCTCAGAAATGTATTGTTGTTACAGGTACCTCTTGAGTACATAATTTTGTTTCCCAACTTCTTTGTATATATGAAAATTACCTTTTTTTTTTTTGTACGTGTGGAAACCCCCTCGGGCCATCACCCCACCGGGGTTTTCGGTGGGGCGGTGTGTCGGAATCGAACCGACTAAAACCACATGGTGTGCCGTACTGCGCCTTAAGTAGGAGGGATCCGGGAACAGCTTTTATTAAGACATCCGGACCCTCTCTAGCGGGCACAACCTTCGGGTAAAAACATCAAAACCTCTCAATTAGGCGACATCCAGACACACGCGGACGCCGCTTCCTCGCGGGGGGTATTATAGCGGGTGGAGGGGAAACCCCGTCCCGTCCACCCGCGGCCACACTCAGGGCGGCATGAGGCGCTGGTAAGCGCGCCTCCGCCGCCCGGTTCACCAGCGGCGGATTAGGTCCGAGTGGAGATCGTCCTCCCGGACCCTTTCCGCCGCCTCCTTCTGCGAGATCACTTCCTCACAGAAGGTCGCGACCGCGGTAAAATTTGGCGATTCAGAGGTATGTAATACCTTTTCGTGGTCGCGTTAATTCCCGTAAATACATTATTATAACATAAAATACCCCAAACAGTTTTTCTCAAACAGGTGTAAAGCTATGCAATAGCATTGCATCCTTCTGGTATGTATTTATGTTGTTTTTTCTTCTCATGTTAAAGTAATGATAATCGAATGGCATTCATTCTGGTAGTTCTAGAATGTTCTTGAAGGTATGCAAACACATGTCAGGTCAACTTAATAATAATAACTTCCACACATCTCACACACGGCCGTCTGATCCCAAACTAGGCAGAGCCTGTACTATGGTAACCAGACTGCTGATAAACATACTTATATATTTCTAAATACATACATATTATAGATAAATTACACCCAGACACAGAACAAATAATCGTGCTCATCACACGAATATTTGTCCTGGGTGGGAATCGAACCCACGACCTCTGGCTCAGCAGTCAGGATCACTAACTACTAGACCAACAGGCTAGTTAACTTAGTTGATGGAGTCCTACCTAACCCCTTTCATATTGGCAAGAGATATAAAAGTACAAATTTAAATAATTTTGTAGTACCTAGTACCTTTGATTTCTATATCAGCTGTAGGTCGTCAAATACTGAACATTTTTGATGAAAACTTGGCTGGTTTCACAATCTCCATGGTTTTTTTGGCATGAGCTCTCTAGACGCAATCTAAGAATTGCTTTTAGTGTGTATTATAGAACACGAATAAACACACATGAGCTTTTTAAATACATACTTATTATATGGTACGTATATAGAAAACCCCAGATCGATCCAAATAACACATTTATAACCAATTGCCGCGACTTCTGACGGTGAAGTTTTATATCACTGTTAGAAGTCGCGGGTTTGGTCAAACCGTCAGTCAAACGTCAAACAGTAAACAGTCGGAATATTTATATCTCACGTTCCAAATATAACTTATGAAATACTAAGTAGGTATATTCTAATATCTTCAGAAGTTAAAGAGGACGTTACTTTTTTAAATCATGTTATATACTCTTATGTATTGTTTGGTTTAAAATCACCAAGAAGGTAATAAGTGAGTGCGCCTAGATGTACCTATTACCTCGAGAAGGTGCCATAAGTGAATTTAAATAAAGTTATTTAAATTTGTTTTGTTTTCGCAATAAATTGTTAGGTTCTAAGATAATGCTATAATGCTTAGAGTAGCCTGATTCCAAAAACATAATAGGATACACATTGCTAGATGGTAAAATAATCACAACCATCAAAATCTGTAACCCTGTTATTTTCAAATACTTTAGATATTATTTCAAAAGAAGGTCAGAGTCAAGGTATTCACAGAACGTTAATACAAATTTTGTCGTTATAATACAATTTCAAAGATTTTGTAAAATTACTTGTATTTGGAGAAATATTTGAGAGAAACCTTTTGGAGTTTCGACGCTTATTACTGTTTTGATCCCTTAAAATCCGTTACTATGTCGTCTTGTTCTAATAACACAACGTTTCAAAGCGAGAAAAATGATTGAACTTTTCAATATCTTTCTTTACCACATCAGTGGCAAACAAGCATACAGCCCGCCTGATTGGAAGCGGTTACCGCAGCCTATGAACGTTTGCAACTCAAAGGGACTTATGTGTTTGTGTTGTATTGTTGTGTAAGTTTATAGGTTTTTTTTCTTATTTGGGTTTGTTATAATTATCTTTATTTTATTTTTTTTATTTTCTGATGACATTGCAAAAATGTTATTGTGTTTTTGAATGGCTGTAGTAGTGCAGTTCCGGTTTTGTAACCTATGATTATATTTGCTTGCCAATCTTGGTGAGTTGTGAGGGACGACATTTTTGTACCATCATATCTGTACCACTTTTTTCGCAAATAAAATGATTTGATTTGATTTGACTCACAGGCGCTTTGCCAACCTTTTAAAAACTTGTATACCTACTCCTTCCTTCAAAAACCCTGTTCTGTAGGCCCTCGGGAAAACCTTGGCAAGGAGCTCATTTCATTGACGGGGAGTTCGCGGGAGGAAATTCCTCTGGAACCGTACCGTGTTTGACCATTGCGGTTCCAAGGTGTGAGGATGAACGCTCGGCGAGCGGTGCGGTGGTTGAACGCATAGGCATATATGTATAGGCATTGTTTCAAACAGTTTGCTAAAGTATTGCTTCGCCTTGCTAAGCACACCAAGGTTTTTGGATACCAGCTTGGCCTTACCTTTATTGTTTGACCTGTTCATTTAAGACGCCTAAATTCACTCAGTATAGGTAACTAAATATGAATTATTTGCCTATAGTCACGCTATTTATTTTTGTCATTTGTAGTATGTAGTAGTCGTATAATGTGTGTAAACTGCAGAAGCTCGCATTTTTCATCGTAGAGCAATGCGCAGCTCTTATTTCACTCTTACTTGCTAATGGCAACGAAATTTAAATAATATTTTCATAGTCACTCTGCTTCAAGAGCGTCTTTGTTGTTTAAAGCAGAGTTACCGTTAGATGCTCGTATTTTTCATTATAAATTAATTGACTCCTGACACCAGCGATAAACAGGCATGTGTAAATAGTGTTGTATATATTAGTAACCCACAGTGGGCTATACTTGACTGACGACGATGTCATTTAAATTGAAACTTTTATAATGAATGGCTGGACCGCGAAACCCTCAAAGGGTTTATCTGAGTGCGGCCAGCCGTTAATTCGCTCATTACAACAAACAGTAGGTCGTTTAGTTGAAGATAAAACGAAGACATACATAGTTTGTATACTTGTACCCTAAAATTTATACATCTTTATTTATATATCAACTTGAGAGATAGGATAGTATAGTTTTTATCTGAATTTATAGTCACAATATTTTTTTATTTCAAATTAGTTATTTGCAATACAAATATACTGTAATTGGCCACGCGTTGGTAAGGCAACGCGTGGCTGGGTAGATAGTGTTTATATGAAGCGAGTTTAAGTGGAAAGAGTTAAGACTCCAATTCCAACTAATTCATTGAGTTAAAGTGAATTGGTTGGATTACGCCTTATTTTATAATGACAATTTGCATGTATTTTTTTTTTAACAAATTATCATCAAACAAGCACATCACTCTTTTGATGGTCAGCGATAACTACCTGCCGCGTGTGTGTTGCCAGTCCTACCTACTATCTATCTACTTAACCACAAATACAGATAAAATTAAAACTCCCAATTTTTATTTTATTTTATATTTTGTATTCTACCTTTTTAGTCTACATTATTATAATCTTGTTTTTATTTTATTTATTTTTATTATTTTCTTGTGAAAATTTAAGTGTTTGTGTGTGTAATTGTGTGCCAAAAATAAATCTTTTTCTTCTTTCTTCTTCTATCTAAGATTCATAAGGACCTTATGAATCTATCTTTATGGTGATTAGTTACAGCGTAAAAATTCATAGGTACTCGTAACCTAGGGTTGAACGGAGTACCTCCACGTATATATCAGTATATCGGCTACTCCGCAAATAGCACCGTGAGTACAGATTGTAACTGCCAAAGCACTTTAAATAACACTTTTATATTCAATAATATTTGCCACTTGCACTAATCATGTAGGCCTTTTTTATCGTGTGGAACACCACGGATCGTCTCCTAAACGGGTCTAGTCGGGTGGGTGGTATGTCGAACTCGAACCGACTAAAACCACACGGTATTCCAACACATAGTCGTTATTTTCAGGGCATCGGGTGTACCCTTGAAAGAAAATCCGTCGAAAAAAATCGTATATTCCGTACGTGGCCCTACCCTGAGTGCAACGCCTGACACCGGATTGCTCGCTCCCTGAAAAAGGACCCAAAACTAATGAAATTCCTCTAAACACAAAAGTCTCAATATAAAAATAAGCAATACTTTTATAACCTTACATATTAAAAAAAAAACAATTATGCTTGAGTTTACTAGCAAAAAGCAGACTAGCCTCCCATGACCCCAAAAAATTGTTTGTGTTAAACAAATATCAAATACAATAAAAACCAACAAATCATCGGCGAGGCTTTTGTTCGAAGTATCCCCAAAAAGCCTTTGTAAGCAATCAGTGGAACAAAAGCAGGTTTCTTTTACCGACTCTTTGCATTGACTCGTACATTTACTAGTATTTTACTTTGAATATAACTCTAACTTCAGATTTCTTTTAAGCACTGCATTACAAACACAAATTATTTTTACTATTATAAGTAGAAGGTGCTCACGTCAACAATGTTTTTGAAGTGAAAACTTCTTTAGGCACGTTGGGCACTTTTGGTATGGGGAAAAGCACTGAACTCGCGTGACCGTCACGCTCAGATGACATATTTGATCACACATATGTGTGTGTGTGTGTATATGCATATACATGCTTGGATGTGTTTTTACTTCTGACGTGCAGTCCTACGACTGACTGTTTTTTTTTTAATGGTATAGGTGTCAAACTGGCAGAAGGATCACCTGATGGTAAGTGGCTACCGCCACCCATGGACACCTGCAACTCAAGAGTCACAAGTGCGTTGCCGGGCTTTAAAGTGAGAGTACGCTCTTTTCTTGAAGGTTTGAAGATCGTATCGGTCCGGAAATACCGAGTGCGACAACTTGTTTCACAGATTGGCTATGCAAGGCAAAACGTTTTCAGAGAACTGCACAGTGGTGGATTGCACATTATCCAAGTAATGAGGATAAAAGTTTTGTCGCGTTGAACGATTATAAAGACTTTTACTTATTGATGAGGGTCTAATTTAATAATAATCTTTCCACTTAATAGGTACTGCATTCACCAATAAAAGGTGAATAATAAATAAATTATTACTCTTTTTTTTTAAAAGAAGACTCAAAAGACGATCCCTTTTATGGTGTGGAGTAACGGTTGTTATGTCCGTCAAACATGAAAGGAGTGTACTTGCCTATTGGATCGCGGCCCAACATTTAATGTTGAGACATTGTACATATACATATTCAAATAGGCATGTAAACTTTAACTGAGCGATACAGGATAAGTACTTACTATGTAGTTCGGCTTGTTTTCTCTAGATGGAGCTGAAGTGAATGTTTGCAATATTTTATGTGAATGTCACCAGTGACTTACCACACTATTATTCTATTGCCAAAATAAAACATTTAACAATCGTCATAAAATAGAAAATTTTCCTACTAATAATATAAACGTGAAAGTTTATGAGGATGGATGTATGGATTACACACAAAAACTACGGAACTCATTGCCATGAAACTTGGTATGTGGATAGCTGAAGACCTGGATTAACACATAATATGCTACTTTTTATCCCGATGTTTCCATGGCACCGGGACAAACGCGGGTAAAAACCGCGGGGTGCAGCTAGTAATTAAAATATATATTTACTAAAAAATTAACAGGAGTGCGAATTTTATGAATATTTGGAGAGTAATCTCCAGAATCTATCACAACAAATATAAAGTAGGTGAGCGTCGCTAGTATACCATACAATACCTTTTTGTTTACTGCAGTTGTTTTTGTTGGTTCCCGCAGCCGGCTCTCATCGATCGTTACACTACACTAACGACGTCTTCCCGCCAAATCAATGGTTTAGTTCTGACTGAGAGAGCTTTTGCAAGAGCAAAAATTGTGATGGCAGTAATTAAGTATACTGATTATGGCGGTAATATTTAATTACCGCGATTAATCTCCGATATTTAATTAAGAAATAAGTTCCGAAGGCTAAAACAATTCTAAAAATGTTTTTAAAATCTGAAACATAATAATATTGCACTTTTGTTTTACATTTTTATTAATCTTTACCATCTAGAAAGAAATCGATTGGCCTGTTGGTCTAGTGGTTAGTGACCCGGACTGCTGAGCCAGAGGTCGTGGGTTCGATTCCCACTCAGGACAAATAATTGTGTAATGAGCACGATCATTTGTTCTGTGTCTGGGTGAAATTTATCTATTATATGTATGTACGAGTATTTAGAAATATATAAGTATGTTTATCAGCAGTCTGGTTACCATAGTACAGGCTTGGGTGCTCTGTGTATCTGCTGCTGGCACAGAGTCACAAAAGAAAGTCAAAGAAATCACCTCCTCGCAGAAGTCCCGTCCGCTAAATAGGCCCCTATAATATGACGGAGGTTGATCGGCATCCCTTGGTACCGGAGTGCCTCCCTGATACAACTTCAAGGCAAGGTATTGAAGGCGTCGGCGATGTCGAGGGCTACCGCCAAGATGGCCTTACGATGTCATTCACTCTAGAGTGCTACCGATGAAACCTAAACGGGACAACCACTTGAAGTACGTAGAGTACTGAACTTCAAACTCCAAGAAAAGTTAACTTTTTACAAGCCTGAACAGAGAACAAAAAGACAAAGCCAGGTGGGCCCACAATTTTAAACTTAATCTATATTGTCCTTTTTTTTGTCATCTTGAAAAACTAATTAGGGTGTAATTAATACTAATTGGAGTGTAGGATCGTCAGAGCTCTTTGGGCCCCAGCAAAAGAAAATTGACGACGCGTTAGTTACACATAAAATAGCCTACATAGAAATTAAAACCAAATTACTAACATTATACTAGTTCTCTCGACATTGTAGATGATCATAAATGCTGAAACATAATGAGATTATGTTTCATTATTTTTTTGGATCATGTTTAAATACTTTCTTGGACAGCATAAAATATCATAAGTAGAACAAATTTCCAAAAAGGATCTAATACGCTTTCATTAAAAAAAATGTTACGACAAAACGAAATTCCAGAAACCTTTTCACCGTATGTAAATCTTTCACGAAATAACGAGCCTCATAGAAATTCGCAATACAAGCGAATATTCCCAATGTGGCTAATAATAACATTCCAAGCGTGTTTCCATATTGAAACAATACGAAACGTGCCCATTCTATGTGTAATTAACAGTATGAAATTTACCACCCGTCTTTGAATAAACACAATTATATATATTTCTGTCCTTTTGTAAAAGATCCTGTGAACCAAGGAAATTGTTATTTCTCATCCAAATTACCTCCCAGAGGTCCAAAAGGATTTTTGAAAGAAAACTCTCGACGCTATAAAGAAAGGAAAGTGTTGAATAAATAAAAAAGCTTTCATTTTTATTACGTACCATTTTTTGTTATATGTACCTTTTGCACTGGTTTTAAAAATGGCTGGATGAAAGTCAGGACTTATTGTAGTTATTTGTTAACGAACAAACATTTTAATGGATTCTGCAGGATATCAAACTTTATCTATTTATAGTAGCTTTCTCTATGTATAGTAATAGTGAGACATACAGGAATATCAATCTATACATTACTGTGTGTCTCATTTAAATGTCTATCACGCGAGAGGGACCAATATTTATAGTTGTCAAAATGTGGGTGTTTAACGTCTCTGACCGTGAATGCCGCCTTCAACTGTTTTGTTAGAATTTGCAATTCATTAAGACTTTATAGAAGTCTTCGAGTGAAAATAAGGCTCGAAGGTTAGAAGGGGATCTGTGGATTCAAGTAAACCAGTTGATAGAGATGGACATGAACATTGGTAAGAAATCAAAGACGTAAAGAGCTGTCCAAGTAGAAGCTGAAGATTTAAGAGAGATTTAATCATAACAATCGACGTAAACTCAAAGTAATTATGATAATTTAATGAATTTTCTTCTAAAATAAAAAAAAATAATAATATTAAGAATGGCATGCATGGTTTTATCAATAGGTATTAATTTTAGGAGCTTATAGGCGCTAGGTACTAAATTTGTAACAGAATAAATGATTTCAATAAATGAAAACTAATTTGTGCCCAGCATGCATTAATTTTTTTTTTGTTGTGTAGTTTTATAAAAAACAATCACACTTTCGAACTATCCATAATGTCCATACATATTCATTAGATATATTCGCGAGTTTTCCTGACGTAAAGTCATTTTTTTTTGTAAGAGTATGTTTCTTGTTTCTAGCAACTAAGTTAAAAAAAGATACACTGACCCTGGGATATAGGTAGTAGGTAGCCCGACTTCAAAAGTAATTTTAAATTTACTATGTGTCCATAATCTTTGAACTTGCTATCAGCGACGCATATTTTCCTCTCTCGTGGAGTAAAATCAACCGACTCACTCTCATGGTCACCCTTAACAGAAAAAAAATCTGTTCAGTAATGAAATTGGCAAGTATGATGTTTTGTCCTGAATTTATACTGAAATAATCGTATCCATGTTTATTTGAGTACAAATTCGGGACAAAAAAGAATATATTAAATATATTAAAATTATACTACGTCGGTCGCAAACAAGCGTATCGTAAGCGATTACCGTAGTCTATGAACGCTAGCAATTATAGAGGCCTCGCATAGGCGTTGCCGACCCTTTAAAAACCTATACACTCCTTTCTTCAGGAACCTCAGACTGTAGTCCCTCGGGAAAACCTCGGCAGGGAGCTCATTCGACAGCTGGAGCGTTCCCGTACCGTGCGTAATTATTCAGGGCCCAATGTGTGAGGATGAATGCCCTACCGGTGGCGAGCGATGCGGTGTTATATTGACATGTTATCGACAGAATAATTATTCATAAATTAATTACTATGCACTAAACTCAATACGTTTTTAAATTTATCTTACTCTACATTACACTTTTATTAGTATAAAACTGTATACTTTACACGGTTACAAATCCTTTTAACTTGATAGTTGTGCGATTTCTAACCAAATTTAAAAAGCGAGAGCCTTTTTAATTCGATTGTTTTTTTTGTCCCCCTTATGCAATATCTTCGTCAAATCTTAACAACCTGTTTCTGAGGCGAGTTTAAGTGTTTATAATTTTTATTTTAGATAGGTTAAATCGGTCTAAAAGAATTCAAGCCCAAGTGTTGCAAAATAGCTAAGTATATTTTCCAATGGATTTTTTGACGCATTAAAGTAAGTTTTCCTTTTTAAAAGATAAAATAATTATTTGTTTTGCAAATCTTGGTGATATCGAGTACATCACAGTGTTTAACTTACATTTCAACCCAGCTATGAATGTCATAACTTATTTTTCTATGAACAAAAATATGGTTATAATTACTTTTTAAATTTTAAAGCTACAACGTTTTCCTAGTTTAGTAAAGCACTAAAGATTGTGAACACATCTGCGCTCTTTGTACTGTTGGCACCCCGTTACATTCCCAGAAGTAATTTAGTAAAGTACTGCTGCTACACAGTTTGAGGCACGGAAAATAATTTCGCAGAGTACTTATATTTTATTTTAGTATTATTCGTACTTAATCTTTGGTTTAGGCTTTACCATAAAAATATTAAAAATTATAGTGGGTGTTTTTTTTGGGTATTTTCAATAGTTAATAGGGTTACAAATGTCCTAGAAATACACTGCGGTGTAATAATATTTCGATAAACGAGGTTCGGCTCGGGGGACAAATCGTATTGCCTCATTGAGAGCTAGAGATGATATGAGTTCACTAAACTTAGTTATAAAAATTGGTGGATTAGTAACTACGTGTTACTACTAATTACTAATTAGACTACGAGTCTGATACGCTGACGTACCAGACTCGTAGTAGACACTAGCGCCCTGTAGGTAGGAAAGATCTGACTTCTTTTAAATGCGGGACCAATTCAACTCCTTTCAATAATTTCGACAACGTAAACCCCGTGGTTGAAAGCTTTTAGTCTTTTCACTTCCGACATTCATTAATTCCTAGAAAACAAATAGCTAAAAAATGCAATTTCTACGAATAGGTGAAATCTTTTTATTTGTCATTGGCTATATGTAGGTACATACGGTATGATGAAATTTAATCTTAAAATCACCTGTTGTTTTCGATGATTTGTTCCCTTACTCTGAACTTACGGTTATTAAAGAACTTTTTTCTATGGTTTTTCTATTGCAAAGTGTGCCAATAAACATACGACCTGCTCGCTAGTGCAAGTTATTGTAATGACTAGTCGTACATGTTGTATATAATGCGTCTCAAATCTTGTATAGAAAAAATGACATATCTGAACAACGTTGAGTAAATCTTTGACAACGGTTTCCGTAGTAAAACCTTTTGTAATTAAATAACAATAGCAAATTACTAATTAAATCATAACCCAAATAACGTTTACGTTTGTTTTTCTTAATTTTCCTTTAAAAACAATAGATAACAAAGTTAAACATTATGGAGAAAATTTAAATAAAGCGGTTTCCTCATAATTCCAAATAATTTGTTTTACATTAAAAGCAAAACAGAAATTATTTGTAATACCTACTTACACACTCAAACTGAGAAAGGTTAAGATGTGTGTGACAGTTTATCGGGCTTAACCTGTTGGCGTGAAACCTCAAATACCACTTAGCCATCACTGCTTAAAAAAATGTGTACAGTAGAAATATTAAGTCACTCTAAAGCTTTACCATATCCTAATATAATGATTTTTCGATAAATAAAATAAACATAGAATGGTCCGTATACTATTTGTATATTATGCAGTATATACCGAGATGGTCATATCTTATTATCTACGTATTAACGGGAATTAACGCGATCACGAAAAGGTATTGCATACCTCTGCATTGCCTGACGTTTCGACCAGGTTGCACTGGCCTGTGCACCGCTGAGCCAGTAAGCCTGTGACCACGGCCAGTGCAATCTGGTCGAAACGTCAGGCAATTCAGAGGTATGCAATACCTTTTCGTGATCGCGTTAATTCCCGTTAATACGTAGATAATATTATATCATGGAACGCGAAAGTTTAAAAGTTAGTATTGTCATTTCTCCTTAACACTTCCACACGTACGAATTCTCGCTTACGATATAAAACAAATTTAGCCAATAACCGAGATAAAAATCTTTCAAAGCGTTCCCTTTCTCATTCCGTATGTGAATTATTAACATGTCTATTGATATACTTTTAGTTTTGTATTTGCCTCTTTTATTTATTGACGCCTATATCCCATTTCTCGGCCTTGTGTGCCAACATTTCAATCAATCAAATTTTGACAGTGTTTGTGATACTGTTCCAGCGAACGGCCAACCTTCGTATTATTTACAAATTGTAGTGTCGTAAAATGATCGTACAGAATTCTGAATGATGGATTGATGTTGTGTTAGGTTGAAATATTAGATAGGTAATAGGAAATGGATACTATATAAAAATATCCTCTGGAATCGTTGAGAAATGCTCACATGATCCGAATCTATACATCGCTTTAAAGAGATAGGCAGAGAGCAGCATTTCCGTCCAAAACTTTCATCTGATTAATAGAGGGCCAGCTTAGGAACACGTCTCCAAATCCGTCCTGATAATGAAAACTGGTTAACTGAAAAATGCTTTAACAATATCCTCAAGCTGGAAATCGATCCAGTCATCTTAAAATGTACTAGTATTACAAAATTTGTGCACAACACACATTTTATTAGTAAAAATCTGAGAGTATATAGTAGTAGCTTCAAGGGCTTATATCCAGAAATTAAACAGATTAAATATGTCCGAAAAGCAAAACTAATATTAATTTTCACAAACGGGAACCGGACTCAGGATCTCAAAATCGCAAAATAATATGAGGGCAAACTCAAAACAATTCCATTGTTAGTTTTTCCTATAAATTATTGACAAGCTATAAAACACAATACATGTAAATATTGTTGTGTTACACATTTTTTGTATTTATAGAAATATAAATGCATAAAAAAATTATAGCAACGAAATGTACAAATACTACCAACCATATACGAGATAGTCATTTCAATTAATAGAGAACAACTAAATCAATTTCAAGTAAGCCTAGGAGACATTCGGTCTCAACTAAGTAAAGTTAACTACTAGTTAGCTACACAACAAACGAAGCTAACTTTGTGGATATATTTACCGCGTCATGGAAACTTGATCAAACTGTACTGGAGCGTGTTTTTGCAGAGTACCCTGAACGCTTGGCTGCGATGGGAGACGGGGTCAATTTTTATGGATCAAATACGAGTATAACTTTTGTACTTCAGTAAAATTAGAATTCAAAAATATTTACTATACTGTCTTAGTGACTATTACTACGTCTAGGGTGAACTTTGATGGACAATGGGGAACATGCCTATGCACTGACTTGGTGAAATATTTTATTTCGCCAAGTCGGTCCGCCAAGTCAAGCCGGGCAATAAAATAACTTAGAATAGTCTAAAAATTGTCGTCCAGTTTTACTTAAACGTTTTAAATTAATTTTATACGATGATGATGAATGATTTGACAACAGTAAGGCGTGAAGTTAACCTACCGTTTTGACATGACAGTCATCTACTCCATTAAGTGCATATAGTTTATGCACTAAGACTCCCAACTGGCATCTCAAATCTACAAAATAACGCAGCTAACAAGAAGCTACTTAACCAGTTCCATCCTACACCAGCAAAAATTGCTACACCAGAGCTTAAAATAGGCATGATTCTTGACGCTCAAATGACAACATTGGCTTCACGTATGTTAATAGTATAGTGATTTAAAAACTTAGTGTTGTAGGATTGTTGTTGGAGGTAGAGTACAGGCGTGTCATAAGTTGATTAACTAAGACGCTCATCATTTAAAACAACCGTGTGTATCATATCCATCAACGTGGTTTTTCTTTACGTGAAAGCCGTTTTATTGCTACATTTTTACCGATAAATCTCTTTCTTGCTGCCGTGTCATTTGTCAATCTTTATTTACTGTTTAAAAGCTTTCCTCGTTTATTCACTACGTAGAATCGTTAAGGACAGATACTGTTAAGGTAAATTGCTCCGAATCATGATACATAGTAAGATTTGTGACGTCACTTGTTAAGCTCTGTGTTTATTAAACGAAGTGCTGTGTAAAATGTTTATTTTTTAAAAGGACCACTCCTGCATTATGAATATTTCTGTGTCGCCCGGGGCTTCACAAACATTTAAATAACGGACACAAATAACACCCAGACTCGGGACAACTGTTTGTGGACCTTACAAATTTTTGTTTCTTGTGGGATTTGAACCCACAACACTCTTATGTAGTATGACACACAGCACAGTTCCCAGGCTTCTATATTCTTTTACAGCAAACAGTAAAACTATGAAAAGGGGTCATATCAAGTGCTAGTCTCCGTACACGTCACTATGACATTTGTGTGTCGTTTCACAACTGTAGTCAGGAACATAAACTTAATATACTTTCGTCTATTACGCTAGTATACTAAGTTTATGGTCAGGACCAAGATGCGACAAGTATATATTGATATATTAAATTAGGCTTTGTATGTATGTGCTCACATATATCAAAGAGTAGTAGATTTCATCCTCTGCGCCTTTTCCCAATTAAGTTTGGGTCGGCTTTCAGTCTAACTACGATACGGCCGAACTTTGATATTTTACGTGAAGCGACTGCGATCAGACCTCCACAACCCAAGTACTAGGCGATATCGAAGTTCTGTAGTTAGACCAGTTTGTCGGACTTTTTAGGGCTCCAACTACCCCAACCACTACTAAAGAATGCCACAGATGTTTGCATGGCACCCGGGACCGACAGTTTAACGTGCTCTCCGAGGCACTTAGTATTACTTAACTTTGTAATGTGCTAATCTAATCAGTTACCACTTAGCCACGAGCACCTCCTATATAGAGTAAGGAGCTAAAGAGTAGTCGATCTGTTGACTTTAAATGTTGACACAACGTGAATGAACACATCAAATATTGAAATCATAAAAGCATAGTAACAAAAAAGTAGGATCCGTAGGTATGTACCATAGGTTCTAAATGTTTGATAAACACACACATGTTCATTTTTGTTATTATACATAGAAGCACGCATACCAAAGTTGTTTGAAGATGCAGTCATACGCTCGACCGCAGCGCCAAGTACTAAGTAGTAAAGTTACTTTAAATCAAAATTTTACAGTAACCAATGAAAGTGGCTAAACACCTGCAAATTTATAAAAGGTCCTAAGACACGTTAATAAACTATTCATGCTTAAAGTCTTTTGTACCCCTCAAAGGATAAGGTTAATGTATTCTATGTTCTATTTAGTGTTTGATTAATTGGATTCTGGACCAAAGCGCTTTGTAAATTAGATAGCAATCTATTAGTGTGTTGTATAGTAATAGTACAGAGGTATCGTGTAACGTTTTGATATTTTCATTAAAAAAGAATGGTCAGCAGTTGCAATTTTTAGATAAAATAATTTCAGTTAACAAATAAATAATTTTAATTTAAGTTTTGTCATACCTTAAAACTCTAATACCCCAATTAGATGAAAGGGGGTATAAAAATAAGGGTAGAAATTATTAAATAAAGATATATTGAACAAAATAATAGTTACAGTGATAACTCACAAAGTTTCTTCCTCTATCTGTGTAGGCTTAACATAGTTACAGAAATAAATCTGGTTGTTTGGCTTTGGGTAACATAAGCTTACGTACCTAAAAAAAAATCATTTCACTTCGCTCCGTAAGCTTGATAGCTAACAAACATAGAGGAGCCATTACTAATTGAACGTAGCAAGTGTAATCCTCTACGAATAGCTTATCAGAGCGTAGCAGTTGACGCACTCGTAGTAGCAGGGGCGTAGGCGGTAGCATGTCACTGCTTTAAACCCTGTAAAAAGAAAAAAATATATGTTAAACAAAGCTGTTACCGCGGTCAATTTTGTTCTTATGGAGTGAAGACGGGTCTTATATTAAAATTTAGAGTTCTGTAAGGTAACTCAAAAATACCTGCAATGGGTTTACTTGAAATAAATAATTTTGATTTGATTTGATTTATGTAAGTAATACTACGTGTAGTACAGTACTATACGGTGCAGTGGGAAGAGCTCTTATATAATTCTTAAATCCTACAAAGTACAATCCTCCAAAGTAGAAAGAAATATGAACGGTTAACTAAGGTTTTGTTAATTTTGACTATTTTGACAGCCTGATTACGATCTTGATTTATAAAACAGTGTAAATAACGTTTAAAGAATGTTTGTTTTCTTTTCCATTTCTTACTTAGCTAACCTTAAACTTTTGTAATAATGTAGATTTAATTTTAAGTAGCAAAGTAAAGAAGATTTGCCCTTAGAAATCTCTTCGTTGTTTGCTAATGTAAATCACTCGTTATTATAACTTTATAAGTGAAATTAACTTTTTTTATAATCTGGCACATCTCACACACAGCCGTCTAATGCCTAACAAGGTAGAGCCTGTACTAAGTTAATAAGTTAACGAGACTGCTGATAAACCTACTTATACATCTCTAAACACATGCATATATTATTATGGATAAATTATACCCAGACACAGAACAAAGGATCGTGGTCATCACGCGATTATTTGTCCTGGTTGGGAATCGAAACCACGAACCTCAGCAGTCAGGATCACTGACCACTAGATCAATTGGGCAGTTGCAATATTACTCTATCGGCCTTAATTCACATAAATATGAATTTTATTTAAACCGCGACCAGACCCAAAAATTAACCAATATTTCCTGTGTTGTCTGAAAGCAGTTGAAAGTGTTCGTTTCGTTAGAAAAAAGTATAATAAATATATATTCAAAAAATTACCACATATTAATACTCACGCCGAAGGGATAGGCAGAGGACACACCTGCGTTACTGCAGTTTATGTTCAACGTAATGAAGGCGAGTTTCTTGCTGTCAACCGGGTACGCTTCCAAATTTCGTGCTGCTATGGACTATTTAATAAAAAATTAATCTATTCCCCAGTGAAACATAACCTAAAACTTTACTATCTAACGAATATATATACATCACTGACGGACCAAATGCAAATGTAATCTTTTATTTTTCGCAAAAAATTAACCGAGGAGAGTTAAATTACTTAAAAAAAAAATTACTATAACTAAATATTTCCGAAGTGTTTACTTTCCACTTGTAATATAATTAAAGCAATTTTACTCTCAATGTACTTTAATCTTGTGAATTGAAGAGAAGGGGTTCAAATTGGAAAGGCTTTGTGTTTGAATATCATTCCATGTGCAACGTGAACCTCCTTGGAGTAGAACAAATATCTTCGTTAGAAAGGTAAATAAAAAGGTTAACTGTAATATACGAGATAGACGTTAAGTTGAAAAATAGAGTTGTGATTTCAAATTCACTTTTAAGTAACATTGTAAAGATTCGACAATTCAGTTCACACGAAAAGCGTCTTTAAATATATGCACACAATGCCAATACCTGAACCATTATGCTGTTTGAGGAATTAATGAGTTAGGTCTTAGTACTAAAATTTATTTAAATTTAACTTATATTTTCATAAGCAGTGGTAGTTCAAAGAAAAAATTAAAAGTAGTGCGCATATTTCAGAAATAACATTCTTCCGCTCCGATAATAAACCAATCTACGCCTCAATCCAACACGGCAATGTAATAGGATGTTCCTTATTCCGTGTGTAGATCAACGACCTTTCTAAGTATATATGTTATGTATGGATAATGTGTGATTCTAATTAGTCAAAACCCACTTGTGTGAATCTAATTATAATTTAATATATGAAAATGAATGAAATGATAAAATATAATAAATTGGATAGATGACATTAATAAAGGTATGAAAAATGATAAAGGTATGAAAAATGATAAAGGTATGAAAAATTATAAAGGTATGAAAAATTAATATTAAAAGTTTTGCTTAGGGTTCGGTACCTTTTCTATTCGGTCCGTCAATAACTGATTTTCCTTTGATTTTTGTTCAGTAGCTGTTGATGAGCTTTGGAGTTAAAATTGAAAACAAAAGTTTTGCTTGAGATGCAAATAAGTGAATAATTTCCTCCTATTGGGACTCTTTGAGAGTCAGACATAACCTCGTATATAAATTGAATAGTACCTGGGAGACCGAGCTCAGCTCGGTAGCTTTTTGTAAAATCGTCTTTTTTTTTGTGAAATTGCAATTTTGCCGTAAATACAACTATGCAGTTGAACTTAAAATGCAAAACTGTATCTATATACAAAATTTCATCAAAATCGTTAGAGCCGTTTCTTTCATACATACATAAATAAATACATCCATACAAGAATTGCTCGTTTAAAGTAATAAGAATTGTAAAAACAAACCTATGTCTTCCGTAATAATAAGTCGATTGGATTATTATTATATAATAATTTTTTTAATAATTTTTAATATATTAAAATTGGATAATTTAATAAAAACTTATTCAAAGGAGATTGCCCATTTCAGTATGATAATCAGTTTCACACTTTTTCATGCTGCGTCAAATATGTATAAACTGCATTACTAAGCCTGCACTGAGTATTATCTGAAATATAAACGTATATTGTAACATAACTTGGGGTTATTGAGAAATTAAATGCCAATATTAGGTTAAAAAATAACAACCATAAATACGATAACAACAACGAAAAAAAAATTGTGACACCTACGTTAGAGTTTTTTTTTAATAATGTTTGTGGCATCATGTTTTTGACAGGGATACCATGTATTAATTAAAGCAAAACTAACACTGAAGTTATCTATTTTGTTTCTACGAATTATTATCACGTATATTATTATTTAAACATTTTATTTTAAAACGATGTTTATTTAAATTCAACCATTAATGGTTTATTTTATATAATGGTAACATTTCACTTAAAATGGAAACGGTCATTGATTCAAGTTTTAGTTCTTGTAAGATTTAATTTCAAACCCCAAGTTCTATAGAAGACATTCAGGGTCGAAAATCAAATCTCTCTCTCAATCAAAAAATTTTTTTTTTTAACATTTGAAAGAATGACGCGAACGTCTAAAAGTCATGAATGGGCATTCTCTTTTATATGTTTACTATAGTCTATAAAAGTAAACTTTTAAAGGCTTGAACGTTGTTAATATATAACCAAGTTAAAATATCATAACTTATATACTGTAATCTTTAAACATCATATAAATATGTATAACATTATATTGTGTAATAAAAAAAGCTGTAACCTTAAATTGAATATACATAATATAATAATATATTAACTTACGATATGATTGTAAAATAGTATCGTGTTTAAGTCAAGTCGAGAACTAAGGCGGGCACTGAAAATCAGTAGATACTGAGGTGGCATTTGTTCAGGCCTCCTATTTGTTGAAATGGCTTACAACCCTCAGTAACAGAAAAAGTGTTTTGTTGTTATCACATTATAATTAACATTCATGACAACGTGATTGGATACGTGGCATTGACGTGTCAGGTGAGTGTCATGTGATTGTCATGTGATAATAACATAAAATATAGAAATTTTACCTATGTAAAAACTTTTTTTTAATTTTCTTTTAAATTCTTTATTTGTTGTATGTTGTGTTTCATAGAATAAAACCATTTTCTTTCTTTCGTCTTTCTTTCTTTCTTTATTTTTAATGAAAACCAAACTGAATCAAATATTAAATAAGTAACAAATAATGAAAACACAAAATTAGTATTTTTTTATTAAATAGACGAACAAGCATAGGGCCCGCTAGGTGACTGCAGAACCCACTCACCACCAGGAAAAAACCAAACTCAATCGTAGTGTGCTTTTGTAGAGGGAGATACGAATACTAATTAGTATTAGGAGTAATTCCTAATGCGGGAGTTGTTTTATAAAAAAGAACCACAAAAAAAAATACTAGCAAAGTCCGGGGAGTTTAATTCGAGCTGTAACATGGACTACGCCCAACATCCTCTAAAAATAATTATAATAATATTTTGGGACCTACTACAGCGCTCTCTAGACTAAACTATATCGCTTGTACTATGGATTCCAGAAAACGTATAAAAATGATAAATGCTAATACTACAAATCTAATAAACCAATCTTTCACTTCATCATTAGGTAATCACATCGTCTTTATTCACGTTATTAACACTTTCAAATATAACGATTTTCCTGTTGTCTTAATATTCGTGTGGTATTGTAGCTTTCAATCTTGTATAAACAACAACTCATAACCCATCTTAAAAACACTGGTCAATCACTATAACTTCAGCCTTGAGATTCACATAACCATAAATTCCATGCTCACGAGTATCGCTCCGTATAATCCGAATAGCTTACTTCACCGAGGATGGCATACCGCTGACCAGGCGGCCTATAAATTGCTCCTTACTTCCATGAATCATTTTGAATGGAAAATGGAAGTGACATGAAGTATTTACATTAGGAACGTGTTTTTTGGGAACGACTTTTTAGAATATTTATCGATAAGAAAAGAAAAGACGAAGGGAAAATGTGTTTTCGGCATTGAAATGGAAATTAATTTCTTGTATATACATACGTAGTATGTACCTATTAATAATGTGGTTGTTTAGTGTATCTATACTAATATTACAAAGCTGAAGAGTTTGTTTGTTTTCCTATGTTGAACGCGCTTATCTCAGAACTTATAATTGTAATTGAAAAATTATTTTACTGTTGGATAGCTCATTTAACGAGGAATGCTATAGGCTATACGTGGGGTACACTGAAAGTTTTGCTTAAATCATTGATAAAACAATTTACATGTAAAGTAATATATTTACTGCTTTTTGAAGTATTCTCCATTACATTTTAAACCCTTTTTCATTCGATCAAACCATTATTGAAAACATGAGGACCATTGGTCTGGCATGTTTTTCACGTGCTGGTTGAAAGGTATCACGGGTTCTTCCGGCCCCGTAAATGTTAAATTTACCTGTCATCAAATGTTAAATTTTTCAGGTCAGGCTTGGCCAGGTCTGGACTATGTGTGGGATGGGTCACTCGCTCTACCTTATCAGAAGCTAAAAATTACTTTGTCTTGCTCGTGGTGTGCACTTAAGCATTGTCATGGTGCAATATTATGCGACTACTTGGTCGTTTTTCTCTAACTTTTTCAAAGACAAGACTGTTGCTTTCTTTACGGCATCTGTGTCAAAAGCCTTGGAGAGATCTAATTGCCTTATCCTTGCCTTGTCTAAATTGTTAACTATAGTGTTAGTTAAGTCAATCTTGGCATCTTCTGCAGAATTTGTGTCTGATCTAAAACCCTGTTGATTTTTAGCAAGGATGTTAAATTTGTTATATACTTCTTGAGTGCATTGTTTGGATTTTTTTCCAGATTTTTTGATAAAGATAAGAATACTGAATAAGGGCAAGCTTTTGTTGCATCCATCGCCGCTTTTATGGCTTGGGTAAACTAGTGAAAACACCACACCAATGTTTCTCAGGATAATTTAAAACGTATGTTGATATACCACCCTACCCCACGGTACAGCCTGATCGTAGTTGTTCTTTAAAAGCCACAAATTCAGCTTCAGTCACCCCAGTACACTATGAAGTTTTATAAATTAATTGGACTGTTCGGTGGCAATGTTAAGATACTATTTCTAGGATCGATGATGGTAATTCTTTCGGCTAAGTTTTTCCCAATAGAAGAGAAGAAGTTATAGACGTCGTTAATTGCAATTGTCTATAGTCTATAGAGTTGTCGTTACATTTCTGAGTATCTGTAACGTTATTGATGCCTCTCCAGAGAGCCTCAGGTTAGAATTTCGTCTATGATGGTTTTTATGTTATTTTAGTTTTGATTTACGTAGTAGACGATTTCAAAAATTGCGGGTGTAGCTTACGTTTAGCTGATTTCCTTCCTTTTCTTAGTGTGCATAAGCCCTCGTGTCATCAATGGTTTGAGTAGGTATTCGATTTCTTTTTGGTATTTTAGTGACAAAAGTTTTATATATAAATATTTATATATTTGTTTCCATGATAGATGTCATAGAGATAAAGTTATTCGCCGGTTTTTTGCATCATTCATTTATAGTATATGTTTCTCACACAGAATCAGTATTATTAATTTCTGTTTTCTAGTAGTTAGTGCACAATTTCGTAAAGCAGTGATTATGAATGGATTTTGAGTGAATAAAAATAAAATTATGGATGTGTTGTCAGTTATATAGGATTCTAGTACTAGGGTTGTAGAATTGAGATGATATTTACTAAAAATAACTAAAAAGCTCACTTACTTCACATGTAAGTGTCTTTATAAATTACTATACTATAATTTTTATTCATTAGTAATTTTTAGGAATATGCTATAAAACCATCCAGGGTAGGTAGAGTACTAACTTATCTGAGTCCGCACTCAGTCAGCGCAATAATAGCAATAGTATATAATATATTTACTTTATATAATATATATACTTAATAAATATACTTTCTTAATAATTTTTTGTTATTAGTTTTTAGTTTTAAGTATTTTTTTGAGAGCGTGATGGTAATTTTTAAATGCTTTGAGCAGTCTTCTGACTGACAGATGAATGATCGTGTAGAATAGTCATTATCTGATTCAGTGTTAATATCGTTTATATTTTCCTTTTCTTATTTATTTAATCACGGTATAAAAGTTCTAATACGGGACTAGGTACAGTATTTATGTAGTGTCTCAGTCGATTTGTGGTGCTCTTAGTCTTCACTTGAAATACGAAGTCCTCGATAAATAATATGTGTTTTTATTGCTTTTTTTTATTGTTATTGGATTGCGTTGAGAAACTCGAGGGCTTTTGATGACTCGCGACCGCCATTTCGTTAAACGATAAAAAGGTGGTAATAGAAATGGAGTTGAATTAAATACGTTTCGATTGTTATTGAGGATTTATATGATTAGGCATTATATTAGTCTCAATACTCATAGCGTCCTCACTATTTGAGAGTGTTTAAGCCATAGTCGTAAATTGATATTCTTAACTTATAAACCTTCGTAAATATTATGAGGAATTCACTGGCGTGCAAGTTTCCTCACGATGTTATGCTTTACATTTTAAGAAAGTGATAATTAAAATTAAACACGCACATGTACTTCGAAAAGCCAATGATCAACTTGAAATGCCAATGGTAGACCGCTTTGCTATGCCAGTACACAATTAAGTAATAGATTTCCGCTCTTATCCAATTTCCTATCTCAATAATACTTGATAATATGTACATATATGTGTAGTAGATGCAGGTAACAACAACATAGTATTCAAGATCAGTCATTGTAAGCGTAGCTTTGTCTTTCTACCGAATTCTAATAATATTGAACGGTTATAGCCTGTGTTTACGAGCAAGTTGTATTTCGATATCCTTATACTGCTATATAGACATTAATGTGTACATTAAACGTATTTAAATTGTATTTTCTTGAGAAGGCATTAAGTGACTATATTGGAGAAGAAAACATTTTCTTCATGGTAGAGATTAAACAAAAGACAAAACTTAAAACCGATCTGGTTAATAAGTCCTAAATTTCAAGTAGTGTTAAAAACATTTATACATCTATATAAATAAAAATTAATTGCCAAATGTGTTTCTAAGCGCAAAACTCGAGAAAAGCTCGACCAATTCGGCTAATTTCTTTTTTCATATTTTCGTTAAGGCACAGGGAAGGTTCTTATGGAGAGAAAAAACGTAAAAGTTGCAAGAAAAATAGTAAAAACAACACTTTTCTTTTCCTATACAAACCACAGTGTAAATAATAATTCATAGAGAGTAAATAATTAATAGTAGTTATAAAGCCAAATTCTTCTGTTGTACTGTCCGTTGCTGTTACTGCCTGTCAAAAAGCAAGTGGGTAAAATTAATGCTTTCGCTTGTTCCCGGTACTGATGCATTTCATCATCATCAATCTCCATAAAATACTTTCATTTTATTTCATAATCGTGTCAATCTCTGTCCGTAAAACTGGGAAAGTTTTTAAAATATTACCCGCCAAGTCCCTGCTAAACTCTGCCTCGAATATACTTTGGCCTACCGAAGAATGAGTTAAATATCTACGTGTTGTCGCCACATCAAAAACTGTTATTTTTTTAATTTAAATAGGGACAAACAGTTCACTATTTAATAAATTTGTTAATAGACGTTATTATGACTAGTTGTAGTGGTAACGCAGCGCCATTGGTCGGTTAATGAATTTTGATAAATAGTGAGGTTATAAAAGGCTAACTTGAGTTCGGATGGAGGTTTGAACAACATAGCAGTTACTGTTATTTAGTGATTTTGATAGTTTGTAGCAATACTGGTGACATTGTTGCTAACATACAGGTCTATCTGAATAGGTGATGACTGATAGGGTTGAAATAAGAGTATTATTTCTAGATAGTCTGGTTTAGCTGTAATATTTATTACCTACCCTGAGGTGTATTTTTGAATACATTAAGCGATAAGAGTTCAATAAGCCCAAAAAATATTGACTGATATTGGAACTATTTCCATTGTGTAGCACTAAAATAAAATTTATTTCCATTATATCCAGCATATTTTTTTATTGTACTTATGTGATTTATACTGGATACTATCCTATGTTAAAGATAAAACACTTTTTATTACCAAAATCAAGATTAAAATCGTTAGGATGCGTATTCACTTCTCTCTAGCTGCACAATCAAAATAGTGAGATTTTCATAAGTTGGTTTCTTTTTTTCATAAGTTCATCATTAAAACTTGTCAATTATGGTCAAAGAGCAAACCAATTTCATCAAATCACTCAAGCTTCTTTCCAGACGTACTCCGAAGCCACTAATACTTAATTACTTAATTTTCTAATACGATTTAAAAGTACCTAGTATACTGTAATTTTTTTCTCGAACACCAACAGCGATAATGATGTAATCCGCATTTTGTATGCATACCATTCAACTAATGAAATTCATATACATACATTGAATTCCCTCTATTCCACCTATGCAACCGCAATATTCCAACTAGGAAATTACATGACAATATTGTGCTAGCTACAACAAAATCCCTTGCTCTCGGCATTTACGATTTGCTCGAGACGATAAGAGGCTTACTAGATCAAAGCCTGTGGTGCATATATAGTACTGGCTTACTTAGTTAAGGGTTTTTTTTTCTAAATACAGCACTTTAGTTTAATTTTATTTACTTCAGTTTAATGTAATATGATTAATATTAAAAATCACAAGTAGATTGCAATCTTGAGGAGTTTTACACCTTTATTTCAATAAGTAGTTTTCAGGTTTTGTAAATTCCAACATAATATGTCCGTAACTCTATTTTTTGTAAATTCCAACATAATATGTCCGTAACTCTATTTTTTGTAAATTCCAACATAATATGTCCGTAACTCTATTGTGATTTATGATATATTCGTAGTTTATCAAAAATGATGATGATAAAAAAAATGTTTTATTAATTCATAAAAAAAGGGTAATTAAAAGAGACCAATTGTAGCACCTTCTTCTTTTAGCTAAAGAATGTAATACCACATTCGAGCAAAAAAATAACTTCATTGCATTTCAATCATATTTTACATGAAATCGGAAGATTTGAGAGTCGTAAAAAATTATAACAGAAATAAACAAAATGATAAAAAAGAAAATAGACGTCTTGAGTTAAGTATTTTATGGTGGAATGTATTTATGTACATATTTTATGATTATGATCAAATTTCGTATTGAAATAAAGTTTTCAAGTGTTTTTCCTCAATACACGCGATTTCACAGAAAAATAAAAAATACCGGTTGCCAAATACTAAAAAGAATGAGTGTAAGAAAAAAATATGTAAGTTGGAAAACTCTTCTTTGTTAATTACCAAATGTCACCTCATTTAATGTGTTCACCTTATAGATTTTACTCTACGCCGTATTTTTAACCCGTTCAAAAAAAACAAGTTCACACTGAAGTTCATAGATAACTGGTTTTTTTCTTATACTATGTTGTGGAATACGTGAACGATAGAAAACTTCGATATCATAATACAACATTTCTTTAGCATGCATGCATCACCAGTTCGTTTCGCCCCTTGGTAAAGGCTCCTAGTCAGCGAAACAAGTCAGGTTCGCTCAAAACACACACAAGTTTATATCCGTATATCTTTTATACCACTGAACTGAATATCACTTACGGATGTTATTTTTCTAATTTTTTTAGCATGATATAAATAGAGACATCTCTCATTAAAGCATTTTCCTCCCTTTTACTTTTAAAAGAAATAATCTCAAAAGGGTAGATAAATCTTTAAATAGTATCTACACCATATTGCCTGTAAGTAGAAGACTTAGTATAGGCACTTAGTTATTCATTTAATTTAAAACAACTTGAAGCAGTTCAAGTTAGCTCAAAGCTTGTAGTGCATAATTAATAATTGCTTGCTAACCCGCTAGCCTCAGTTGACTTTCTCTCGGCTTAGATGTTAAGTAATTGTTACCTTTTGCTTAAATATTTATTAGTATTTTTGTCTGTAAAACGACTTCACTGAAACTGGTTTTACAACTTTTAAATTATCAAGAACACATTATTATTAAATGATAGACTGACTAACGCCATCAAAACTCTTTTTTTTTATAACCATGAACATGAAATAGGCATCTTACTTACTACTCTCTTGAATATATTAAACGTAAATAGATTTCATCCCAAGCATTTTTACACAAATTTCGAGAAGTTTAAATGTAGAAGACGTGCGGAAAGTTAAAATGTTTAATATACCTATGTTACAAGTTTAAAAAATTATGTGAACAGACCTACAAAAAGCTACAGGCGTACAGTATATAGGTATATTAATCTGTCATAGTACGACCAGTCTTTACAATAATACTTCAAGATATACTGGTGAATGGTGTAAAACCAAAAAAGTACACATAAATAGGTAAGAATATTGCTAATGACAAGCCTCCTCTATAAATCATGTAGTAATATTTATCAACTATTATCTATTTTTAGTTAAATCAAACCAGTAAAGCTTGTCGTGTGAAGTATTTTTATTATATTTTAATGAACAACTTTACACTTGTACAATGTGCTCGAATAATTAGAATTTGCCTTCTTTGTTTATTGAAGTAAAACTTCTTCAGAATTGTTGTGATTTGAAAATTCGATGAAACGAAAAAGTCACACTAAAAAGAGACAAACATGAATATGTTTGTCTCTTTTTAGTGTATAAACATAAATACATAAATTTAGCCTGCGAGAGAATGAGATAGAATACAAGTATACAGTAAGTCCTATAACCTTTGTCTTTGCGCCTGCGTACTACGAAGCTTTCAGAAAATGCGTCATAGTCAACGTATCATTCACGTGTATGATTTTTTTGCATTTGCGTATTAAAATTCGTTGGGTAATTAATTTATGCTAATTATTTAACACATCTGTGTTAATTTGACCAATCACTTTTAATTAAATTTATTAACATTAGTAAACTATTTGTGTTGACTTTACTTTTTATTTCCCATTCTCTCGTAGGCTACTTTTCTGAAGTTTCACTACTGCCGAGTGTGAATTGCACACACACACACTTTTTTACTGTCGATCTTTAACGACTAACGACGCTCAGATTCAATCATAAAAGAACTAGCTGGACCCCTGTTTGGATTCCACAAATAACAAGAAATGGACATTTGAAAAAATATCTATTTTTACAATTTAAGTGACTTTTTAATTGAATTTACTAAATGAGATTTAACTTTACGAGAGAAGGAAAGTAGGTAAAATTATTTTAGTATAAAAAATTACTAGCAATGTGTGTCACTCATATGTACAAGCACTATCGTTGGCTTTCCAACTAAAATTAATCTACTTAGAAAGCTAACAAGTACATCCACCTAGTACATTACGTGCACCCGCTACACAAGAAATTGCTTGTGTAGACTGATTGGGGATTAGAAGCTCCGACCTCAGAAGTCCGACAGTTTAACCATTACGTTATGGGCGATAATCACTATATTTTTTATTTTTAACTAATTGATGGAGTTTTCTTTATTTTAATTTGGTCTAACGAAAGTAAGTATTGATTAGTTTTGTTGAGAACGTTAAAATAAAACCACACTCTCAACTACGTGAGTAAAAAAAAAATCCGTTAGACTACGCTGAAACACCCAGAATTACATTGTACAAAATGGTTTTATTCTTGCCACATCAAACGTTCCGATGCCGAGACCTTAACTGATTTTGTACTTTCTAAAGTTTTAATTAGCATCTATTATGACTTGCGATTGAAGCTAATTTCCTTATTTTGGCTAATATGAAGCGTTTTGTCGGAATCTCGTGTGTTATGTGAAGATAATTGTTTCTACCCGTTTTAAAACAAGTTTTGCGCAAGTAGGAATGTAACATTTGGAATGCTTGAAGTTCACATCTATATTAATATTGTAAAGCTGAAAGTTTGTTTGGTTGAACGCGCTAATCTCAAGAACTACTGGTTCGAATTGAATTTTTTCTTGTGTTAGATAGCTTATTTATCGAGGAAAGCTATAGGCTACATAACATCACGCTACGATCAATAGAAGTGGAGCAGTGACCATAAACGCAGTTGAATTTGCGGGGATGGCTAGTCTAGAATAAATGCAGAATACGTATTGAAAATTTTAAAACTAAATGAAAACGGCTACATCAAGCTACACGTGACCAGTGTATATGTTGCCCTGTTATGCCACACAAAGTATATTCAATGACAGTTTAAGTTATACTAGCCCAGTCAACCTAGCTGTTTTATGATAAAAAATTAAAAGATTTTGAACAGTAAAAACAAACAAAATGAACAGTAAAAAAATGCGCTGATTAGGAATTTCGAACAGTCTGGACAAGTGGGGCGTCATTTTTTTTCAACAATTTAATGAAAAAAAAAACGTTTCTTTTACATTTCATGTAATATCTCGTTTCCAGTACGTTTTTCTCCATATGTGCCCAAAGCTTTTTTGTTTTCCATTAAATTACCTACAAAATGAGACTTGTTCAAAGTCGCTAAGTGCTTTTGTTTAACAGCAAATGAAGGTCAAAGTTAAAAAAAAGGGTTTTTTTTTAAACATTTCATAATTTTGACAGAATCGTACGAACACATCTGAAACTTTCTGAAATTGTAGCTTGTAATAATATTAAAAAGTACTATAAATTTCAGCGAGATCGGTTTTAAACTTTCTAAATTACTAACGATCATTTTTTTAGCCTTAATTGCAGAATGCGCATTTTTTGTCTAAATTACTAAAACTAATCGGACCAGCTTAGAAAATTCAGAAAACCATTTAAGTTTATGAGCCGTTGGAATTTTTAAGAAATATCGATTTTAACCGATTTTAGAACGATATTTTGAGGCATACCTTTTTTTACGCGACGTATAAAACTACATGTCTTTTTGTTCAAAAAACCGCTTTTTAATATCTTATTAAGTATATTAGATAATAAAAAGCGGTTCTTTGAAAAATTACTGACGGTCGCGAGGACACCAAAGTATGGAATGTGGTGTCCTCGCGACTGCCTCCGCAATGGTATAACTGACACCTAATTTAAACTTTAATTGGGTGGAATAGCGATAGTAGAAAATGTATAATTATTTCCAAAAAAAAGAAGATTAATAATCAAACGCACCAGTTTTTTCTCGCAAAATAATCGCACTCGAACCCTCGATGTGAACCTTCCACTCCAAAGTATAAATCAATTAACCAAACTTTTTCCATAAAAAGATAATTTAATTCCAACAAGAGTATTACAAACTCAATGAAGGATACCATGCCATACCATCAGTGAATTCAGTTGAAAGAGGCCGAACATTATAACTTTGCATTAAACCGTATAAAAAGCAAATAAACATTCCGGGAGCCCATTAACTGGAAGCCCCAACATTCTATCGATAAATTGAATTCCTTTCAATTTGTGGCTATGACTCTTCCTTATTCTGCCGGAAGACAAATCACCTCATTAATTCCGAAGCACGAGCCCACACCGTTTTGTCCTTGTTGTAAAGTACCCCTAAAAAATTACACAGGACCTTAGAGATATCGGTTTTCTCAACATTACTTTAAAAGTTGACAGCAATTGTTTCATTCATTACAATTTTCGAGGCTAAGGATATTAGGGTTAATGTAACGTACTCGTTATACATAATGCTTTTTAGCAATGTTTTTTTTGAGCTAAGCCAAGAAATTTATTTTACCATTATTTTATTATATTATAGGTGTATAGGTAACGGCTTACCATCAGCCAGAAGAATACCATAAAAATGTCTAAAAATGTATGTATGTATGTAAAATATCTCTAATGCTACACCTTCGGGATATAAAATGGTAAAATAATAATAAATATAAATAGGTATATATTAATAAAGAGTATTAAAACGGTAAATTATAGTGTTAAAGTGATTTCATAAATCAGTTTAACACTGTAATTAAAAGTAAAGATAAAGTTAAAAAGAAAAAAAAGGAAACAATTTAAACATCACAAAAGGCAAAATTCAACATAACAACATTTCTTCATGTTGATTTTTTTTAACGATACGGCTGTTTTCACATTAAAGATCTACATCATAATCATCATAACTGTGGGAGAGCCATGCTTCGGCACGTATGGGCCGGCTCGACTCCGCTCGATACCACGGCCTCACAGAAAACCGGCAGTGAAACAATGCTTGCATTGCTTTTCTCCGCGTGAGTGAGGTTACCAGAGGCCCTAACCCTTCCCTTTCCCCTATTCCCGTCCTTCCCCTCTCCCCCTCTCCTTCCCTGTAACCCCTTTCTCCCGTCTTCCCCCCTCTCGCCCTCTTCCTCTACTCCCACCTTAAAGGGCGGCAACGCACTTGTGACTCACTAGATTTAAATTGGAAGAAATATATATTTTACTTCATGAAGCTCCCATGTAACAAATGCTTGTTATATACCCATCCTTATCTTCACCTATTTTATTTTCACAGATTTCACTCTGCGGCGATTCTTTTAAATAAAAATTGCATCCTTAAAGTATTACTTGGTCTTCAATTTCTACCTAACAATGAGTTTTATTCCTTTGTTAAAACTGCGGTCGCGAGATAGTCTGATTGAAATCCTCAGTCTTGACGGAAAAATACTCAGTACCTGGAGTCACAGAGCTTTGAAATTATATTGTCCGTTGAAGCTTGTCTTTTATGATATTGAAATCTTTCCAATATTCTTTTATTAGTACGGTCCTGATCCGTGATCATTTATTCTGTTCTAGCGTCAGATAAAAATTTATAAAAATATTTAAGCTGTTACTGAAATTATTTAAATAATTTCAGTAACAGCTTAAATATTTTTGAAGTAGCATCTTGTGAAATCTTAAAAGTGTGCACGTAAGTTGACTATTTAATTTCTTTTTAAAAACGCTTTATACGACTAAGAACATTTGGCACAAATGCATGATTTTACTGATACACGTTTAAAATATAAGACAATAGCCATACATCACTACACTAAATAGTGTATATGTTATAGTCAAAACTCTTAATCGGTCTAAAGAACTTTTGACCAGAAAAAACAGTCAAAAGTAAACAGGTTGGTCAAAAGTAGTTTTGACTGTTTTTTTTTTTAATAATTACCTCACACATCTCACACACGGCCGTCTGACCCCAAGCAAGGCCTGTACTATGGTAACAAGACTGCTGATAAACATACTTATATATTCCTAAATACACATATTATAGATAAATTTGATAATTCGAAAATTGTTTAATAGTAATTATGACTTTTTTTTTTCGTGTGAAATCCCCCACGGGTCATCAACTCACCGGAGCTAACGGTAAGATGGTATGTCGGAATCGAACCGACTAAAACCACACGGTGTTCCGTCACAAGGAGGTCTATTGCAGGAGGACCCGGATATACCCTAGGAAGGAGTCCTCCGGGAACCCCTGCAGACCTTGGTTGCCTTCAGCAGGCGACCACACCATGGAGTACGGGGGGCCTTACCCCCCTCCAGATTAGAGAGGTGCGCGTGGAACACGTCGCGCCACCGTCTTGGGCCTGCTTCTGCAAGGGTAACGGTCAGCCCGACCCGTTACCCCCAGGCCAGCGCTCATGGAGGCCGGAGATTATTTATAGTAATTATGACTGCACATTTATGATTAAAAGTGGGTATGACTGACATTCTCAGTTAAAAGTATTTTTAACCACTACAGCATATGTTAAAATAATTTTTAATTGATTATAATGTCATTAAAATCTAACATATCTCGTTACTACAAGAACTATTGTATAACAGAAAAGTAATTAACAGTTAATACATTTTTCACCTTACACCCATGTGAAGGTAGCGAAACGGCCAGACCACTTATTTTGACTAAGGTATAGAGTTTGTGAAGTTAGGGCTTGTAGAGTTAGGACGTGTAGAGTTAGGGCGTGTAGAGTTAGGGCATGTTGAGTTAGGGTGTATAGAGTTAGAAGCTTGGCTTTACATGAAATCTGATAACTGTTTTGCAGTGTGAGCCATATGGTCTCGTCTTGGCAACATTTTACATGCAAATGTTTTTGGTGGGATGCTTTTGACTTGGCTGGTTGACTGCAGTACATATAGTATATATGCATTATGGATTAAGAAAAACTACACAAACTATATACTATACACTAAAGCATGTTCTAAAAACATACAAAGTATTCCGTAAAACATAACTTCATTATGTTATTAAACATAACACTTATATTTGTTTTGCGAGTATGCGTATACAAATACTTACACAGTTAGGTACATAAGTCGGTTTAGTGGAGAACAGGAACAATATCATTATAAAACCTTATGGGAACACATTTATTTGGACAAGGTAACAACATTCTAAAAAGCTTTAGTACAATATCTCCTCTTTCCGATCCTCGACTACGCCGATTACAGCTATATTAGCTATCTTGATCTCATCGACGATCTTTCAATTGTGAGGTACAATATATGTAAATAAAACAAAGTGTCAGAACTCAGAATAGAGTAATAAGCTTGAGAGTTCCCTTTTACGAATCATTTAAGATTGTTAATACCATCGAAAAGTTTTAAACAGTGCACGCTTGTGCATGTGCTACGCGAAAATTCTTTGATAAATTATTCACAATTCAAGGATTTTGGTTGATATCTATCTATGTACGTATGTATATGTAATGTTTGATGCACCTCCTGTGATAAGAATGAGGACCAGAATTGTTTCATCACTTACCGACATAAGAACTGCCGTGGTAATCGAGATAGCAGTAAGTGAAAAGAGGCATTTTCCTGACTTACTGCTTTCTCAATTACCACGGCAGAGAAATAGTTACGTAATTAAAACAATTATTATTAGTTTCATGAAAATATCTTAACAGGCTCCTGTCCCCATACAACACAAAAATTTCATTCAGTAATGTCCAAAGCTGTTTTCCTTAATTCGATTACTATTTTGTTATCTGGAGGTAGATATATATTTTAAGAAGCACGTTAACGCATTTTTGACGTAAAAAAACAAAAACAAAACGTGACTATATGATCCACGAGCGGGTTGGTCACATTATTGCATTGATAAGTCCCATGAATCATAAATGATTCTGACCGATATACCTCGGAGGGATGGAAAACTTATACAAAAACGGTGTGTCACTTGCTACGCGAATAATAAGGTGAAATAAACCCCCCCAAAAACCAAATAAGTAAACACGGAGTGTCTAGACTGCGGCAAGGCTTACCTACTGCTTGAATTGTTACAAAGAAACCCAATAAACCTTAGTTGGATTTTTTATAATGATGTAGGTACTTAACTTCCTGTGAATTTTTAGTTTCTAGGTATTTTTCACTAATAAAGTCTATAAATAATAATTGTTTCCTTGTGCTTTTTTTTTTATTTATTATGTAACAAAATTTTTTGGTACATTCAGGTCAATTATGAAAGAAATAAAAATAAATCAAAATAAATAAACAAAGACTATGTACTCCCTACGTCCCCATACTAAAAATACCATTTATCTTGCTATGTCTAATAGAAATAAATAAGTAAAATAATCTCTAATTTTGTTCACATATGACTCATGAACTTGTCAGTGTTGGTACAAAAAGTGTCATGTGACTCAAGCAAGATCGGACAGGGAACCTGTTAATATCTATGATCACATTGAACACCATACCACAGTGCAATAATGCGTTTTATTTATGTACGAACACTAAGTATGTCTTACAAAGCCTTCAAAAACTGCTTCTAGTGATAAATTCTTCTTATTAGAAGGACTAATCTAGCAAATAAATTACATAACATATACCCGGACAAAAAAACTAAGTGTAAAAGGTTTTGAAATGGCTACTTACACTTACATATGAAGAAACAGAAAAAAATATAAATAGACATAGGGATATATAACACACATATGAACGCACACGCACACGCACACACACACACACACACACACACATATGAACGCACACGCGCAGACACACACACACACACACAAACACACACACACACACACACAAACACACACACACACCAAACACACACACACACCAAACACACACACACACACACACACACACACACATCATCTCTATTCTCTATTTCTTTCATTTATTATATTCCCACGTTGTTTGAGAGATTTACTATGTAAAAGATTCAATAAGGTTTATCTGGGGTAAGGAGGGCAGGAGACCTATAACACAAGTTTACTTAGCATAGGCTCCTGTCTCCCATCCAATGTATTTTAGTTTTATTGTTGTGTATCGATGTATAGTGCAGGAGAGAAATAAATAAAATTTATTATTGTTTGTAAAAAACTACTAATTTGCTTAAAAGCAAAGAACGATTTGACTTTTAGTAGTTGCCCCTTACATAGTACTTTTAAACATTACAGCATCGATCAAAATAACTTTTAACTGATGATAATATAAATAAAAATATTTTACCTAACATAATAATAATTTAACCAACTTTAGCTGAGGAACAGGGGCGCTGAGGAAATAACAAGCCATAAAATTTGATTTAAAATAAAGGAATGAAGAAGATACTGTACTGTAAACATAATTATAATCTAAGACTGATGGAATATAGAAACCAAATACAATGTGGTTAGACTAGATCTGAATTTGAAACAGGTAGAACTATTTTCTAGTATAAGTACAGCATTCTTGTTAACTAAAATGTACATAGGATTTCTTAAGACATCAAATATAGCAATATACAAGGTTTATATATCTCTATCAACAGTGCACAATTGGAAAAACTGTTCACTTAACTAAAAAATCCAACTAAAGTATAGTGTCTGTAAATCTAACTTCGTCGTTTGTTCCTCTGCGTTCAACGCTCTATTCGATACACTAACGATGTTCCTATCCGTAACTCTAAACTTTAGTATCAAACTTTTATTCCGTCTTTATTTCTTGAATTGAATTAAAACGATCACTTAGAATTTTGTTCTCGTTTCGAATACAAAGGACTACTTTAAAAGCTCGGCAAAATTATATTCAAATTTTTGTTTTAAATATTTTCTATTCTAAGTTATTTGAATGAGACATTGTAGGCATTATTAATACCCAATCAGATAGAAATAAGAAAATAATTCCAGTTCAAATGGTTTCCCTAAATTAATGAAAGGAAGCGAATTCTAAATGTTAAGGCTGGTTTCAAGTTACAACAGATTTTGGGAACTTCAAATTTTATTTGTTTGACAACAAGTAATTATAAGAACTACGCACCTTCAGAACAATATTATTTACAGTCTTTAAAATTACCTCTAGTTAAAAAGAAATCATACATTTCTAGTAAAGTGATAATTTATTACGTATAATGTGTTTAACTGTTTTTCAAATTTCAATTATTTTGACTGTTACGCGTTTCTTAAAATAACTTACAAGAAGGAAGCGCTGAATGATGGAATGGTTTCAAATCCTACACAGGACAAAAATTTGTGTGATCCACAAATACTTGTCCCGAGTCTGTCTTCCCCCCGTGACACAGGAATATACCTAATGCGGGAGTTGTCTTTTTAAATAAAAATAAAAAAAAATGAAAAAAAAATTGCCGCTATTTAATTAAGTTCTGTATCATTGACTTGATGATTGATCATATATCGTTAATTTAAAATTTCTCAATTATGTTTTTCTTTTCTAAAGCTTAGAGTAAAACCCTATCATTTCTAGACAATTTAACAAAATATAATCCACGTTGTTTACTTTCCTCGACAAAGATACGCATTTAAGTCAGGATTAACCATAATTTATTACGGTCATATAAAAAAGGTGCTGAAACACCCCAGTAAATTGAGTTGTGTTATTTACATTTTCATTACAAAATTAAATTAGTATGAATGTAAGTAATTAGTAGACGAAGACGGCTTTCAAGGCTTCAATTTGCATTTTTCTTGATTTATTTTAGGATTTTCCTTAGCTTAAGTAATTCCTTTAGACATCACGTCGAGTTGTTAATTACGAAATTACCTACAGTAATAAAGTTATAACAAGTATTTTATACCACCCGTTGTTTGGACTGGTTTTAAGGTTTTATTAGCCGTTATTTTTTTCCCATTTTCTTCTTTACTGTATTATTCAATTAGTATGAAATAGTGATTGAGAATTAATTCAGCCTCAATTTCTTATACCCCACGAAGCCAAGGATAAACTTTATTGATTTCGATAGATGAAAAAGGAAGAAAAACAGGTATCTCTCAACAAAAAGTTTGGTTAAAAACTATGTTAGGTTACCTAAAACCTGTAAAGGACAATCATTCATTTTAAATACGTGACACTTTGACACGGGTTTCAGTTTTTTTCTCTAGAAAGTTTCCTCTGAAAGTATTCGAAAAAATAGTAGCACATAAGTCACATTGTTTTATGTAACACCTATGTATTTCGATTATTGGCAGCCGCTGGGACTGGAAGCTAGAACTTGCGACTCTAAGTATATTGAGTTCTGGGTTTTTCTTGGCGCATCTGCTAATATAAATAGATAGATAGATTACACTTTATTTGTACACCATATTTACAGTAGAAGTATCATACATACATGTGTGAAACCGATAATGCACAAAGGGCGGCCTTATTGCTAGATGCAATCTCTTCCAGGCAACCTTGGGATGGATCAAAATGATTCAGAGAAACAGTGATAGTTGGTGGTGTAGTAAAATTGTAAGAATTTTTATTTTTTTTTCATTGCTAATACATAGAAAATATAAAGATATTCTGTATTTTCAACTACTTTACTTCCTATAAATTTATGTCAGTACTTAACCATGAACATATATAAATATGAATACATAAACTTAAGTATAATATATACAATATCATACCTACATACTAAATATACCTAAAAGTATATAATTATGAGTGTCAAGTAGTACCTATTAATAATAGTGACAAATAATGTTCGTGAACCATTTTCTTGAAAGTGGTTATTGATTGTGCGCGCCTAATACTAACTGGCAACGCATTCCACAAGCGTATAGCTTGTACAGTAAAAGATCGGTCATAAAATTTAGTGGAATGCAGTGGCATCTCCAATATCAAATCTTCAGACGACCTCAGACATTTTTCATGTGTGTCATGAAGGAACTTAAACCGTTCTTTGAGATAAAAAGGGGCTTTAGGGTTGAATAAGATGTTGTAAAGCAGAGAAAGGATATGAGTATTCCGGTGAGAGCGAATTGGAAGCCACTTGAGCTTTTGACGGAATTCAGAAACGTGATCATATTTTCGTAGCCCATATATGAATCTTATACAAAAATTTTTAAGTCGCTCAAGCTTATCAAGTTGTGCTTCAGTGAGATTCAGATAGCTGACATCGGCATAGTCGAGAATCGGGAGAAGAAGTGCTTGTGCTAGTGCAGATTTAGTGGCAGTCGGGAGAAAGTTACGTAGTCTTCGCAAAGCTCCCGCCGAAGCAAAAACTTTTCGACTGACTTCCTGCACTTGTGGACCCCAAGATAAGGTGTTATCCATTAAAATTCCCAAGTTTTTGACACTTGTGTTGATCTTTAATGTAGTGCCACTAAATTGAATTTGGGGTAGTTGTGTCCACACAATTCTTGAAACAAGCCCAGGACTGCCAATAACACATACCTGCGTCTTTAGAGGATTAACCCTAAGCCCATAGTTATGACTCCAGTCGCAAATATGTGATAGGTCTGCATTGATTGTGTTTATTGCTTCCGATAACATGTTAGGCGGAGCTTGTGTATATATCTGTAAATCATCTGCATAAAGATGGTAGGACGAACGTAATTGTTTAGAGATGGAGTTAATAAAAATAGCGAAGAGTAACGGAGATAACACGCCACCCTGCGGTACACCAAACAGGTAACTATGAAACCAATCAATTGCCCTTGGAGATATATTAAGAGACTGCAGTATACTAAGCAGAATGTGAAAAGCTACAGTATTGAATGCGTTGCTAAAATCAAGTAAGGAAAAAACTGTAATATTTCCACTATCCATGCCTAGCCTAATATCGTCAGTAATGTGAACCAGTGCAGTAGTCATGCTGTGGCCTGGACAAAAGCCAGATTGAAAAGGGTTAAGTAAAGAGTTTTTATAGAGGAAGTTGCTTAGTTGAGAATGGATAAAGCGTTCAAGGACTTTGGATAGGAACGGTAAAATAGAAATTCGACGGTAATCAGAAAATGAAGAGGGTTTGATTTTTTTAGGGAGTGGAATAATTTGTGCATCTTTCCATGCAGAAGGAAAGACACCACTGGATAAGGAGTGATTCAAAATATTGCATAGGATAGGTAGGAGTTCGTCAAGGATAGGGACAATCATATTTCGACTGATACAGTCACTTCCTACTGCATTTGACGAAATTGCTAATATAGTCTTCTTAACATCACAAGCGGACAGTTGTTCGAAGAAGAAAGGAGTATAGTCGGGAGCCGGGGTAGAAGAAATGTGTATAAGAGTATTAGCTTTAATAGTAGTATTAAAGTCTGACGAAGTGGAGAAATGTTGATTAAGAGAATCGATGTCAACATTTTTAGGAATAGAGTCTTGACGTGACTTCCCGACTCCCAATGTTCTCAGAAATTTCCAGACCTTTGCTGGATCTCCGTTTTCTACGGATGAATGGATATGTTGGCGTTGTGCATTTCTACACATCTTATTGCAGTGATTTCTACGGGTCACATATTTTTTCAAGTTTGTGTCCGTAGGTTGACGCTTGTACCTGTTTTTAGCTGCAGATTTTTGAGCCATAATCTGCCGTATCTCGTTGGTGAGCCATGGAGCCGGTAAGTGCTTTATTTTAATAGTGCGCAAAGGCGCATGCAAGTTGTATAGCTGCATTAAATTATCACAAAGAATTTGAATTTTGTCGTTAACACATTGCGAGTTTACCAGATCTGACCAGTCAATATTACAGGCATCCTCTCTGAGTTTGGCGGTATCCATTCTACCAAAACTGCGTTGCACAAGAGTTCTCGACTTTACCTTAGGTGGGCGGATAGCATAAGATACAAAAACTAAATCGTGATATGAGAAAGCATCAGCTGGGTATTGACCATGTTTAATGACATGATCAGTAGAGGAGACAAGAATAAGGTCAAGAAGAGAAGGAGAGCAGTTAGGAAAATATGTTCTAGTGGTAAGATTGTTAAATTAGTAGATTCAACTATACTGCGCAGAGAAGAGGAGCGACAGTCATTTTTTAAAATACAGGTGTTAAAATCTCCCATTACGATTGTATGAGTATAAGAAGGAGTTAAGTTTTCCAAGATATTTTCGAAGGAAGAATAGAAGTTAATACGTAAGGAGGGCGAATAGTACACACCAAGTAAAACTTTCACATGATTTAGCTCCACTTCCAAAAAAAGGTGCTCTCCCGCATTTGCTGGTGGTGGTTGTGAAGACATACTAACGATGGTAGAGGGAATGTGGGCTCGTAAATATATGCCGACACCACCCCCACCACCAATCGCGCGATCATTCCTTATGAGTTGAAAACCCGGAAGCGTATAAGATATAGAAGGTAAACAAGGTTTTAACCAGGTCTCTGAGACCAAGATAGCATGTATGTTTTACAATCAAAGGTAGCCAGCATATCAGAGAAATGAGCAAGAATACTCTGGGCATTAATATGGACTACATTAAAACTCCTTGGTACATCCGAAAACTGGTACTGGAGATTTTCTTGGAGCGAAGGTATGCTAACAAAACTATAATTAAGGCTATTTGTAGAGAAAAAACTATCATTATCACTATTATCTAAGTCAGACATTATCATGTATGAGTATTAAAAAAAATAAACAATATAAATAAAATAAAAGTAGAATATAAATGTATACAAATATAAAAAGTTGCAAATGTATATTAAAATCAATAGGTCTATTATTGCCTATTCATTTAAATTGTAAATAAATAGTTGTGTTAAATCAATTAAAAAAAAAACAATTAAAGAAATAGATACTTACATAACTAAATTTAGGAAAAGTATTACATACATACAACAGAAGGTCTCGGCCTCGCAAGTGCCTGGGTAAATTTATGTGCCAAAAGCCAGTGTCCCAAAGCCGAACAATAAATGCGCGGAAAGTATGTAGTGGTAACCTGGAACGTGACTTTGACAGTTGAATAACGTAATATATTTCGTCTATCATAAACAAAGATTATAAATTAAATTTGTGTGAGGTAGAGAGTCACAAAGCGGTATTACAATAATTGTAATACCGCTTTTTATTGTACTAGAAGTGAAGAGGGTATATAGAACATTCATGACAATATTATAATCTACTCAGACAGTTAAACAATAGCGCAAAAAGGTTATTGTTTTTTGGAACCGCCAGCAGCTCTTGTCAGTTTCGAAGTGGGATTCTTTGCTACAGTTGGCTTTTCTGTTTCAACTGCCTTCATTTTATTGAGGTCCGCAAATGATGAAATACGGTATCGCGAACCATCGGGCCCTAAGACAAACACAGATCCTTCTCTGGTCCAGCACTTTGTGATCCCGAATTCCTCGCGTGCTGCCATGAACGCAGCGTGTCGCGACCGGGTCAAGAACTCAGAGACGGTTACACCGGTGCCTTTTAATTTGGTCTTAGATGTCCAGACAGTGTCCCGCACTGCTACTGATCGAAACTTTACTAAAATGGGTCTTGACTTCTCACCTGGTGATTCTCGACCCATCCTATGACAGCGGCTAATTTCCTCAAGAGAAAAGGAGTCTATCTTGAGTTTTTTCTTGGCCACCTCCATCACCACCTTAGATGTGTCTTCACCTTTCTTGTCCTCAACACCATGGAACAGTAGTATTTTTCGGCGGCTGCGTGTCTCCATGTTGTCTACTTCACGTGCTATCACCTCCATCTGCTTTTGGAAGGACTTCAGGGTGTCGAGAATGAGACTTTTGAAGCAAACTCTTCGGCAAGACCAGTCAGACTAGCAGCGTTCGAAGATTTCTTGAGAAGTTCCGCTTCAAAACTTACCATCCTCTTCTCAAAACAATCCTGTATCTCTTGAATGTTCTTCATAATGGATATGTGATTAGTTTGTGATGTGCTTTGGATAGTAGTTAATAGTAGAAATTGGATTTAACACCAAACTAGCAGGTATTTATAGTTTAGAACTTGTTTTAATCATTAAAATGTATAAAAATAATAGTTCTAGTATTATGTATTTAATTCTATTAATTAGTTGGAGCTTTTAATTTTTAAGTTGAACTTACAACTACCCACAATGTCAGTAGTACTTTTCTCAGCGGAAAAAAGGCCTTCCTATGCTAGTCTACTTAAATCTTTTACGATCCTAGTAACGATTACAGCAGCTATCTACAATACTGCAGATATAATTTTATTTGTAGTATTAGCAGTCTTTGTTACTACCGACCTACCAATAGTCACATAATAGTGGCAAAAGTTAGTAGGTTCACGCATTAGTAAAGGGGTTACTGGTCTACCCGATCCACTGCATCTGACCTCTTTTTTGATCTAGTAGGCAAAATATAGGTCAACCGCATACCGTACGGTTGCGACGTGGAAAAGGCTATGCAGTTTAAAAAAAACAACACAATATTATTCAAAAAAATTTTAATCACGTAATATCTACTTGCGTGTATTCATGTGCTTCAAGGTGACGCCGCATCTGTTCTACATTGTGACGTAAACCAAATGGTTTGTAAGCACTTTTTAGTGGCGTACTAAATAAATATTGTTGGAATTAATAGAATCTAGGCATCGCCCGATGTTGTTCAGACCTTGAATGGACACTTATCTAAAAGGCCAATCCCGCTATCCCACTAATCCCACTTCCCACTAATATTATAAATGTTAAAGGTTGGATGGACGGATGGATGGATGGATGGATGGATGGATGGATGTTTGTTACTTTCAACCTAAAACCACTGAACCGATTGCGACGAAACTTGTTATGTAGATAGCTGGAGACCTGGATTACCGCATAGGCTACTTTTTATCCCGATATTCCCATGGGATCGGGTGTTACGCGGTGAAACCGCGTTCTCTGCTAGTATAAAATAAAGAAATTACAGCTGTAGATAATTCCTAACTTATCCTCGCAGCCACTTCTCTCCGGCGTAGATGTCGTTTCCGATATTGTCATTTTCACGAAGTAATTAACTGCCGACACGTACCGAACAAGATAACTTTCTATATACACTTGAAACGTCTGTAAAATTTTATAGGCCAATAGTGTAAAGTTTTTTATATTAGTTTAATGTGTGCGTGTTGCTCTCTGGTCATGTACATCACTTAGAGGCGTGCAGTAAAAGATTATATTTATTGTAGTATTTATTTTACACGTGCGTACATGGAACGAACGATACAGTGACTGCATCTGGCTCCTATGAACTATGGTTCATAAATAACTTTCTCGCATACTCACCGTAACTTGGGGATAAGGGATGCAGAAAAGAATATCTATAATAACGCGGGCAGAGGTGCGCCGCGGGTTCAGCTATGACCTATCTCCTACTAAGACTATTTGTATTTCCCGATGTTGTTTCTGAACTGGAATTACCAATTAATTACAAGAGCAATACAAATAAATTCTACAATTTGCTACGCTACGATATGGCCGAACTTTCGATATTTTACGTGAAGCGATTGCACAACACAAGTACTAGTGTGAGCACAACACACAACACAACACAACTGATATTGAAGTTATGTAGTTAGACCACCTTGTCGAACTTTCTTTTAGGGCTCCAACCCGTAAAGAATGCCACAGATGTTATGGTAACCGGGAACGATGGCTTAACGTGCTCCCCGAGGCACGTCGGGTTCTTAATGTGTTAAGAATGGTCACCCATCCTAAGACTGACCTGGCTAGTATTACTTAACCTTGGAATGTGCTAACCTACTCGATTACCACTTAGCCACATTTCTATAATACCTGTAAAATAATGAATCATTATCAAAATCAACACCTTTTTATTTTACTACTGAAACAGAAAGTAACACCTTTTTCTTTATCATCTGCGTCCGTCCATTGTCCATTGAGGAGATTATTTACATTACAGCTAAATTTTGGCATTTAGGCCAGTCCTAACCCTTCAAACAATATTTTCTGCTGCGAATTATTTACACTCATGCAAAAAAATAAACAGAATTTGGAGCTGATCGTTCCATTATCACACTTAGTCACAAAAACCTTCCAAAAAGGCTTACTTACAAACAATGAAACCGCTGTGTTGCAAATGATATCCTCCAAAAATAATGAGGGCTGGACCTCACTTGAGAAAACGACCCACATTATATGGCTGCGAGTAAAATGTGTACGTGCGTCGGACGTTTTAAAAGGATAATATCTTGAAGGGCTTTTGCGGCACTTTTGACGGAGTTATGGGTTTTTTTTTTCAAAGCATCTATAGAGGCAAATACCTCTTAAGTTGGAGTCCACAAAGCTAACCTACTTGTTAGTCGTAAATAGTCGGCTGAAACGGCCCTTGTGTATCGTATTTCTCAAATAAAAATCTTGAGTGGACTATTTAAGAAATAGTGCAATAAGTTTTTTTTTATTTGGCCTTTTTATGTCAGTTCGGTAGTCAAAGAGGTTTAAAAGTACCTGATATTGGGCTACCTTACATTGAATGCTGCTGGTCAATGCCAGTTTACCATATCCAAGCAGATACAACTTCAATACCAGAAATAGTTTAGTTAGCATTATTTTTTTGTAATGGTTGCCTAATTTATAACTTAAATTTTGCGTCCTATATGTGGTTGTTATAAATATTCGTGTACCAATACACTACCAATATCTGAGATGTCCAAAGAGCTATGTATTAGCGGTTCAATTCATACATATAGAGGATACAATGGGGTTGACATGTCTAAATAGATAAAAACCCCTCCTCAATAACAGATAAAAAAAAATCGTGTATGAACAAGTTAGAGATAAAGAAATTAGTTGTTGCCTATCAGCAGTTGATTTGCCAATGAAATAGCCTTATTAGAAACGCTTATAAAACGCGTTTCTTCAATACTTCCACATATTTTTAAACAAATTTTTTATCGTATAACTGAGAAAGCAAAGAAACACAAGGCCCACCCGCCGGGTAACATGCATACGTACATACACATGAGTGTATGAGTGTATACGTATATACACATGAGTGTATGTACGTATGCACTAAGGTGTATATACGAGTAGGTAGAAGCGTATGAAACATCCATATTTTGCCAGCTATAATTTAATCATACACACGTAATAAGAGGCAAGTTTATTGCCGCCAACCGGTTACGTTGGGAATGATAGGAAAATAAGGAGTATATTCAAAGGGAAAGACGGGCAAGGCAATAGAAGGAAAAGGCGGTGGTAGCGTAATGGCTAAGGCGTTGTACTTGCGATCGAACGGTTGTGGGTTCGAACCCCACCCAGTGCACTACCGACGTGAACCCACTCCTAACACAAGCAATTTAGTTTAGCTGAAGGGGTTAACAAGAATACCAGTAATGTGACCCACGTTGCTAGTATTCTTTCTGAAGAAAAAAAAAAGAATACAGCTTAAATAAAGCTTAAGAAAGCTCGAGAAGGTCACGATCGCATAACTGTAACTCGAACTGGCTATTTCCGGAAAGTCTAATGCCCGGTCCCTATAATCAAGAAAAATTTGTTTTTCCTGTTACAAACGATTCAAAATAAATTTTTGTAAGCAAAACGAATCGTTTCTTGATTATAGGAACCGGGTATAAGTCCTCTTAACTAACAAAAGGGGTGCGGGTTACCGGTACTCATAAACTCAGGTAATACCAGTGGTGTCTATCCCATGTAGTTGACCTTAAGACAAATATCTGCCAACACTTTTCAACAACAAACAAGAAACTTGGCCTTTGATATCTGACTGAGCGGCCCAAATTTGAGCCTTAATCCATTGTGCTATGTCTGTTATTAAAAAAGAAATAGCCATTTTACTGGATCCATAAGTAATGACGTCAATTTGATTTACACTGTCGGTATACCCGGTCTCACGCACCGAGGTATTCAACCAAACATTTATCCAATAGTAAAATATGCATGATACTTGTACCTGGCAGGTTTATTTTTAAATATATAGATTGTTTATTTGCATGTTTTTCAACCATAAAATGTCGGTGTTTTATAAAACACAGCTATTTTATTAGTCATAAAACAATGCGATGTAAATACTTCATATTCCACTGTTCTTCACACATTTTAATGTTAAAAAACCTATAACCATCTTTATAGTCTTGACAAAGCTTATGATATTAGGAAAATAAATGTAAATAAAAAAAAAGTTATCTTCATACGAAAACAGTGTTCAAAAATCAGACTTTTACAACTTCTAACAAGTTTGTCACACACTGTGTTAGCGACAATACTTTTAAACCTTCCCCGCATAACCGTCGCGGGATAAGTAAACGGTAAGACACGTGTAAAGAGGCAACGAAGCGATAAAGTTATTTGACTTTTTTGAGCCGTCTGGTCTAACACACGCATACGGAAAAGATGGCAGAATAAGTAGGTACTTGTAGACACCCTGATTTTTATTGATGATCTTTAGTTTTTATCCAACGTAAAAAAAAAGGTCGGCGCCAAATAATAAAATGATTAATTACCTACGTAGAGCCATGTCCATTTCTACGTAGGTACATATAAAATTTTAATAATTAATCAGTTTTTTGTTTGGCGCCGACACAAAATAAGTTTATATAAAATTTGATAGTTTATGTAAATAAGCTCAATACTTAAGACTTAAGGTCTATTTGCTTTATAGTTCTTTTCGTCATTTGAATTTTTTGTTAAAAAGAATTTTATTATATAAAAAAACTGTGGTCTAACTCTAAGGTGTTATTTGGTACTGCTGCTATTCACTGTGTCTTTGGCATAAAAACTGCAATAGTTACCTTGTGGAAAGACACTAAATAAAGTGACAAAGAGAAAAAGGAAACAGTGTAATCAGTGTTGGTCTAGTGGTTAGTGACCCTGACTGCTAAGCCAGAGGTCGTGGGTTCGATTCCCACTTAGGACAAATGATTGTGTGATGAGCACGATAATTTGTTCTGTGTTTGGGTGTAATTTATCTATAATATGTATGTATTTAGAAATATAGAAGTATGTTTATCAGCAGTCTGGTTACCATAGTACAGGCTCTGCCTAGTTTGGGATCAGACGGCCGTGTGTGAGATGTGTGTCCGTATTATCATTATTATTGTGCAAGAAATGAATAAAAAGTAAAGAAAAATGATGATTTTTATTTAAATAATGACGATAGGTATAAGTTACAGGATAAAGATAAAGCAAAAAAGAGGAAAAATAAAATATCTGTACAGTCAATATATTAATAATCAAACCATCGTTACAAAGCCCAATCTGTTATACTCATCAAAACGAATCATATGAGCCCAAATTCGAGGGTTTTACCAGTAGCCACTGAAAAGTTCTAACCATATAAGTCAAGACGCCAATTACAGTATTGTCATCCAAACTACGTCATATGAAGTGTTAGTTCGATACGACAATTACAAGTAGGTTAAAATTTATTTATTTAGAAGATTTGTTTACATAGTCAGTTAGATTTGTTTACATAGTCAGTTAGATTTGTTTACATAGTCAGTTAGATTCGTTTACATAGTCAGTTAGCTAGTTCGATAGTTACAAGTGAAGATAAGAGCGTGTTAAAAAGAAATGAAAAAGAAAAGTTATCAGTGCAAAAGACGATGGTGAGTTCCAATATGGACGAAGACTTTTGACTAACGCTAATAAAGAAAACTTCTTTACATAAAAATTTATTGCTTACTTCTTTTGTAAAGTTACATAATGAAATAAGTTGGTTCAAAAATGAATAATAAAATTAGTAAAATGTAAAGAATGTTTCTTGTAGCAAAATGTATCGCGTGTGCTATTAAATGTCTAACTTAAAACATATATTTCGTTGAAACTTTAGCCTTTTAGAAAATATCATAAATTCTTTTGAACATAATTTGTTACAGTCAAAACTCTCAATCGTTCAAAAGTACTTTTAACTAAATAAAACAGGTTCGTCTAAAAAAGTTTTCACTGAAAATCATTGGTTAGTGATTATGACTGTAAATTTATGGTTTTAAATGGTTTTGACTAACGCTCTTAGTCAAAAATACTTTTAACCACTATAGAATTAGTCAAAATGAAATTTAACTGATTAGAATGTAAAAAAAAAATCACCTAACCTAAAAATACTTTTAAGTACTATAGCATCACTCAAAGTTCACATATAACTGGCTAATATTAAAAGACAAATATATGACCTTACTTAACCAAATAATACTTTTAACCAGCCTTCCATTAGACAAAACTACTTTTGACTTTAATTTCAGTCAATAGTTTTGTCAAAAGAACTTTTGACTGGTTAAGAGTTTTGACTACAACATATATTATAATATAACGGTAGCTAATGAAGGCATATTAATGATTTCAACAGGGTCATTTTGCCAAAGTAATGCGTACCCACACAGATGATTTAGGATCGCTTGACCTGAATACTGCTGAGTTATGAGTTCATTTATATGCTGAAAATATGGTGCGGACACATGACAGTCAAATTAGCGAGGCGGGGTTATCTATTTATTTTGATTACGTTACACATTTTAGGCAATATGGTCTAAAATGCCGCGTATTGTAGACTGCGGTTAGGTTTATTTAGCCGTCATAGTAATAACAAATATAAATTTCGATGAAAACATTATACATTTTTGGTACGACCCAGAAAAGAGTAGGAAGTAAGGCCACAGCAGACTTCTATCCCAATAATAGATAGAAATAGACTCACCTTACAAATATCTTAAATAAACCAACACCCAACCGTTCTGTTGTGTATCATATAAAACATAATTTCGCTTTTTTTCTGATCGTGGACTTTAATTGAGGCAATTTAATATAATGGCACATAGTGTGGTTTTAGTCGGCTTAAGTTCGACATATGGCCTCACTTATATCCCGGATGAGATATCACCAATTCGACACGATGAAATAGGAATGAAAATATAATATTACATCTCCAAAAATAAATTTATTTTCATGATAGGTTTTTTTTATTAATTTTAGATTTTTTTTCTATCACTAAGTAAGGGAAGACATTTTTATATCACTTCAGCTTTACAAAAGCTTTTAATTGGGTTTTTAAGTACTCTATGTACTACTTACTAATAGTAAGGACTCCAACGTGAAACTGATATCCAGTGGTATCACACGGATGTTTTACGAGTGCTTATAGGCATCAGCAATAATTAATCATCAGGCAGGCCAAAGGCTGACTTAGACTGCCCATTCATGTTTAAAATAATTATTATGCTTTACTTTAACTTTTTCAATAAATCACATGTAAATCATGACTTCATAAGGCAACAATTTTTATTTCAACAAATCTGTAATGCCAAAATTTTTGGGTTTTTACGAATTTCAGTCCTATTTTCTTCTTTTAACCCCCGACGCAAAAAGAGGGGTGTTATAAGTTTGACGTCGATGTCTGTGTGTTTGTGTGTGTCTGTGTACCTCTAAAACGCATGGACCGATTTCGATGTGGTTTTTTTATTTGAAAGCCAGTTTTCTTGTGATGGTTCTTAGCTAGGTTATATTAATATCGGTTCAGCAGTGTAAGAGTATCAGCTCTTTTTCAAAATGATGTAAGGCATTTTTGGCGTATGATTTCTCGATTAAGTGCTTAACGAGTGCCAGTATAATGTTTCTTTTATGGCAGACCGCCTTCCTTTTTTTATATAAAAACCCTCCTTGGGAAATGTAATCGTTTCCAGACGGGACAGAGCAAAAAGGAAAGCTGAGGTAAGGAAAATGGATAGGGGTGCGGAAGTGGCCTACTAGGACAGGAACAGCAAGATTTATTTACACGATGTAATTAATATGGAGAACTTTGATAATGACACTTGAAAATTTATTTGTCTGTCTGTGTCTGAACGATCACATTCCCAAGGAGGATTCGCGTCAGGCAGACGGCCGGCCATAAAATAAACCAACCAAAACCCTTTGCAATGATACACATTGCACTGATTTTGCTTTGAAAAACTGATTTTGCTTGACAGTTGACTACCGTTTTATGGGAGAAGACGAAGACGACGTAGACGAAGACTACGAAAGAGAAAGAGATGAACGAATGTGAACATTTGTACAAATAAAGAAAGAAAAAGAAAGAAATTTTTTTTTCTGACTCATACAGGATAGGTACATGGTTTTTCGCAAGAAAAAATAAGAATAAATAAATAATAAAAATACCTCTGCATGAGACAAAAAATGGTCCTTAACTCAGCATTATGCTACTTCGCATGATTAGCGAAGAGGCGCTGGTATTCTGCTAAGGCCAAGTGACATGGGAACGGACATCATGCAATCAAATAATTATATGAGACTAAACTTATATTCAAATTACACATTAAAATATTGATTAACATAAAGACAAACCAAATTTTATAGTTACAAATAATTATACTTTAACAAAAAAACAAATCTAAATAAAGACAAGACATTTAAGCTATTATAATATTATAAATCGCTTCGCTCTCCGCCTATAGCACTAATATTCCAGACCGCAGTTATAACATTATTACACTGGAGATATGTACATACGTAGCGGCACAATAGGTTCTGATTCTGATTTGCATTTTAACGCAGTCGGTGGTAATCTAAATATTGTTTCATATAATTGATACTGACCCTTAGTCCAACACTATGAAATATTTGGTACTAGCAACCCGCCCCGGCTTCGCACGGGTAGCAAAGACATCTTCAACAATTATCATGATATTTCAACCAATTTACACAAAACTTTAACAAATTATATACCTAAACCTTTCTAATGAATCTCTTTATCTATTGATGAAAACCGCATGAAAACCCGTTCAGTAGTTTTTGAGTTTATCGCGGACAGACACACAGACAAATGCAGTCGCAGCAGTCGGAGCCCATTCTAGAAATGGAGGCTTAGTGAATTCAGAGCACTATATTACATTGCACATTACTCCAATCTACTGACTAGACGGCTGACTTTCTAGAATGGGTCCCGAATGCTACAATTTTTCTTGTATTTAAAAATATTGTTAAAAATACAATGAGCTCCTGTTCCATAATTTACCTACCCCTATTAGTCGAGTGCCCGTACTAAACTTCTTAAGGCGCCTAAAGACTATTATGTAAGGTCTAAATAGACATTTTTTTGTATGGATTTGACGCATAAAGCATCGCCTTAGCAACTTTGGCGGTTCTTAAGTTGAGTGCAACCGGGTATGACGACTTTCTTGTTTAAGGGTTTTCTCATTTCCAAATTACACAGACACGCTACTAAGTTAATGATAATTGCATATAGGTAAATATTAAACAACATGTTACAAATTAGTACATAATTAACAGTTACTTACTTAGTCTAAATAAGTACGATATGAAACAGAGGTTTGCTGACCCCATATCATTTTCTTAAAACGAGGCTTCAAGTACTGACTATGCAAATACCGACTTTTGTGACAATAAATTATTATTATTATATGACTTTATGTTTTTGAACATCTGTTTTTAGATGTGTTAGCGTAAACTCCGTCTAAGTCAATCATTTAAATGAATACATGAGCTTTATTTCGATAGCAATAAGTCTAATATTTAAATAAGTTGTCATCAACTCATCGGAGCTAACAGCAAGGTGGTATGTCGGTCTCGAACCTACTAAAACCACACGAGATGTTCTATCTCCGTCTTAGAGACTTACTGCCGGAGCATCGGGTATAACCTATGAAGGAAATACCTGAACCCCAGCAGACTGGGCTGCCTGTTGAATAGCAGACGACCCCACCGTAGAGTATGAACACATTGCGCCTCATCTGATAATCCATGGAAATGGCAACGATCTCATTATTCTCTTTCTCATTAGTCTTACAAAGTCCCAAAACATTATCGTTCCTTGAAGCTGTAAAAAACCAAGCTTCTGAGTCAAAGCAATTAAAATATACTTGCACTTAAGACTTATATTTTAACCAACTCTATCACCCACGCGCAAAACTCCGCTGGAAGGCTCATGTCAAAAAGAAACTCCAAGCCTTAGACCTATGCTACAAAAATATGCACTGGCTACTTGGTAGACATTCTATTTTGTGAGTGTATAACAAAGTACTTTTATATAAGCAAGTACTTATGCCTGTGTGGACATATGGCATTCAACTTTGGGGCTGCACAAAACGAACTAACGTTGAAATCATTCAAAGATTCCAAAATAAGGTACTTCGGAGTTTAGTAAATGCTCCCTGGTACGTTAAAAATGTTGACATCCACCGAGACCAAGGAGTAGATCTTGTTAGTGAAGTAATAAAACAATACGCCAAAGCACATGAACAAAGGCTTCTTTAACATGTGAACGTTGAGGCTATCCAGCTTCTTGACACCACAGACATAGTTAGAAGACTAAAAAGAACCAAGACCTTTTAGTTAGTTTATTGAAGTTAGTTTTAAGTAGTGCAGTGAGAGTTACTCTTAAAGAAAACAAAAAAAGTGTCTTTCCATGATGATAGAGACCATAAGAAAAGTGCCAACACATTCTTAACTTTGTAAGTTTTTAGCAAATTAAGTTAAATTTAAATTACTTATTAGCCTGAAGGTCTAGATTATAATTAGTTTGAGTAACCGTTTAATTACGAATACATCATAAAGAAAAAAAATATTTAAGAAATTTTTTTATTGAAAATTGTTTCTATAAAGTGGACGAGTATTCGAGTATAGTTCACTTAGATAAATTAAATAATGTTATAATAATAATAATGACTGTTTATGATTTATGGTATTGACTGGCCTGTTGGTCTAGTGGTTAGTGACCCTGGCTACTAAGCCAGAGGTCTTGGGTTCAATTCCCACCTAGGACAAATAATTGTGTGATGAGCATGATGATTTGTTCTGTGTCTGGGTGTAATTTATCTATAATATATATGTATTTTAGAAATATATAAGTATGTTTATCAGCAGTCTGGTTACCATAGTACAGGCTCTGCCTAGTTTGGGATCAGACGGCCGTGTGTGAGTGTGTGAAGTTATTATTATTATTATTATTATTACCTATTGCATGGCTAATTGTTGTTATGACATAAAAAAAGTATATTTTGCGATTACAAATTTATATTTGCCCTTGGAAAGTTAAGAATGACGTACATGGGTGTAAATAAGAGTATTTTTAGAATGGCAAAGTTAAGTTTGCCTTTGGGAAAAAACGGACAATAATCTTCGAGAATCGATTCCCGAGATAAACGAACTGTCTACATACAAGTATTGACACTTTCCGATTTCTGTACAACTAAGTATGTTAAAGTGTTCAAAGATATATTCATTAAATTTTTCTACACATCGTTACTCCTAATATCTTATCCGGTAATATCTTAACCTGTAACGTTTCAACTTATTGCTACTAAGTAAATAAAATGCACTTCTATGAAAGCTCTTTGACGGTAGCCGATGGTATGAGAATCTAAACGCTATTACTTTGACCCACGAGCATCAGTAGGATGCTGTATTATAAGTTTAATATTTTAAATGTATTAACTTTCAAAGAGTTCTATACTTGTTAATACTTACTTCAGCTTTGTAACCAATCATATTCTCAACGTTATTTATTTAAGCTAATTATTTCTTAATGCTGAAAGCTTCATTTTTAATCAGGTGTACCAAAATTGTTGTCATCATCAAATTCAGTGACTCAATTTTATTTAACTTTGAAAGTACTATTATTATTTTATTGACATAATTATGTTAATAAAAACATTAAAAAAAACAATAGGTGATCAAGTCGATGTCAATAAACTACCTATTTTCATTTAAATACACACAGAAAATACCTGTTAATTTTAAATGAAAATGAACGTTAAATGTTCCCTTAATTACCCTAAACTATTGTTCGTAATTGATCGCATTTTAAACCACAATACGTAACATTTCCATGCCATGAATGCCTTTCTTAACTCAGCAAGAAAGAGCCAATTAAATTTTTTATAATTTCTTATGCGTGCACATTTGTCTTTGTCAGAAGAAAAATATTGTTCCACTGTGTAAGGAAAAATCAACTCTATGTGAACAACATAAACTTTTTAGTACAGTGATAGTTGGAAATGGTGTCAAGAAAAAATGAAACGTCGGCAATTTGGAGTACACAAAAAAACTATTAGCTGTAATTAATCACGTTGACAAATCCTAAGAAAGTAACAAGTTTTATGGTGGTGTGGCTTTCGTACAATTACTCTAGATTAGCCTTGAATAACTCAAAAAAGTCCATCCACGACATACAAAAAAACATAAATATTATAATAGTCCAAAGCATAAATTTATCAAAAACTAAAGGCAAAACTCCTTTTGTGCCTTAAATAATACATTGTTGAGTAATGTATACATTTTACATTTCATATACACTAATGTAGACAATGGGTGACCTTATCCTTAAAAAGCCATATTCTTTTTTTTTCTTTTTTTTAAAGACAACTCCCCACATTAGGTATTACTCCTGTGTCGCGGGGGACTTTACAAACATACAAACAACGAACACAAAGAACACCCAGACTCAGGTGGGAATCAAACCCACGACCTCTGGCTTAGCAGTCAGGGTCACTAACCACCAGACCAACAGGCCAGTCTGCCTCGCAACATTTAGATAAAGAGAAATGGATAGAAGGAATAGAGACAGTGTACCTACAGTTATAGACAAAACAGTTATCTATATAATAGACAAATATATAATTTTAAGACAGACATTTTTTTATGGTATAGGGGGAAACGAGCAGACGGGTGTAACGCAAGAGTCACAAGTCCATTGCCGACCTTTAAGGTGGGAGTAGGGGAACGGGTGGAAGAGGGGCAGAGGGGGGGGGGGGGAGGAAGGGTTAGGGCCTCCGGTAACTTCACTCACTCGGTGAAAAGCAATGCGAGAATTGCTTCACTACCGGTTTTCTGTGAGGCCGTGGTATCATTCCGATCGAGGTCTCCCACGGTTAAACATACATTTTATTACATACCTAGCAAGGATAGAATAAACGGTTACAATGACACAAATTTTACGTGGGAGAGCCATGCTTCGGCAGGGCTCGACTCCGCTCGATACCACGGCCTCACAGAAAACCGGCAGTGAAACAATGCTTGCATTGCTTTTCGCCGCGTCAGTGAGGTTACCGGAGGTTCTAATCCTTCCTTCTCCCCTATTCCCGTCCTTCCCCTCTCCCCCCTCTCCACCCCTCTAATCCCTCTCTCCCGTCTTCCCCCCTCTCCCCCTCTTCCCCTATTCCCACCTTAAAGGGCGGCAACGCACTCGTGACTCTTGATTTACAGGTGCCCATGGGCGGCGGTAGTCATTTACCATCAGGTGACCCGTCTGCTCGTTTGCCCCTATACCATAACAAAAAAAAATGAAATATTTTACCACTAAATACATTACGCAAAGCTAGGTAAGTAAAGAGAACAAAATGATATAAATTTTATATTCAGTTAATCAAAGATAAACAGACAAATCTTTAAACAAATAATTTATGACTGCTGCATATACTCACGTCAAAGTCGCAGTTTATGGCAACTTCTAGAAGTAAATTCTATGACTTTTAACTAAAGTTGTAAAATTGTATTGACACAGTGTTTCTTAAATTTAAGATCTACTCAGAAAGTAATTATTTCTTACTTACTGCTAGTATTACCTATTTTAAAACACCAATAAGCTCTTACTCAGTTATAAAACTTTGAGCTAAAGTATTACTTACTACTCACGAACTATTAGCAACTAGTTACATAAATCATGCCAGAACAGTGCATTAGTAGCTATTAAACTTGAAATTACTAAACGGAATAATAATATATTCGTTGCGTTACGAGCTTGCTCCAAAATTAATCTTCTATTAAATTATAGTTGAATATATGCATTGTGTGTTTTTTTTCTGTTTATTTAGAAACTAAACGTGTAGGTACTATGTCTAGGTGTATGTAGACTACTTTGATAAAAGTAACGTTTAACTGCTGAGTCATGTATTCGAGTCAAGAATAATGACTAGGTAGACTTCTGTTTCTTTTTTTTATATGACTCACAGATACTTCATAATAAGTACCTGGGAGACCGAGCTTCGCTCGTTAGCTTCTTCTAAAATCGTAATTTTTTTACCTGAAATACAACTATGCAGTTCCGTTTATAAGGAATTAGCTAAGCGATTGATTGACACTTCTCGTGACCAGAAGACGGGCCTTTTTCTTGCACAGAGAATTAGCATTGTCATTCAACGTGGCAATGCTGCCAGCCTTCTGGGAACACTGCCAGTCGGCGACGATGCGGAGGAATTTTATGACGCATGCATGTAAATAGCCTGTATATATATATATATATATTTGTTTTTTAATTAGTCTTATAATCACAGTAAAAATAAAAATACTATGCAGTTGAACTTAAAATGCAAAACATCTGTGTACAAAATTTCATGAAAATCGTTGGAGCCGTTGCCGAGATTCAGATATTATGTATACATATATACAAGAATTGCTTGTTGAAAGGTATTAGATAGATAGATTAGATACAATTGAATCAAAGTAAAGGTTTACGATTTATTTTAAGGATATCTACTTTATAAAAAAGTTTTAATGAATGGGTTGAAGATTTTTCGATCCTAATTTTATTTTTAATAATTACTAGCTAGTTGTCCGCGACTTCGTTCGCGTGGTAATTTTGGTAAAAGCTATCCAACGGGATCAGTACATTTTGCGGGGATAAAATTAAGCCTATGTGCTATTCCAGACTATAATCTATCTCTGTGCTAAATTTCATCTCCGATCTGATCAGCCGTAAAAGAAAAGTGAAAGAGTAAAAGTGGGAGAGCATTGCTTCGGCACGTATGGGCCAGCTCGACCGAAGTGATACCACAGCCCTCACAGAAAACCGGCCTCACAGCAACACAACTCGGCGAAACAACTGTTTTCTCCTCTCCTACCTCTCTCCCCCTCTTCTCTCCCTTTCCCTACTCCATCCTTAAAGGTCGGCAACGTATTTGTGACTCTTAAGTTGTAAGTGCTCATGGGCGGCGGTAGTCACTTCCCAGCAGTTGACCCCTCTACTCGTTTGCCAGAAAAATGTTTCAAAACACAAGCTTTCGCCTTTATAATGTTAACAAGATAATTGTGAAAACCAATGATGTTTGAATCGCGATTTAACCCCGAATGGATCTGAAAGAAATTTATCACGTTTGACCAAATATACCGTGGTATATATTTAGGATCGAAGTTTAGCTTATTGTACATAAACATCGCATCCTGGATTAAGGATGTATTCAAACTTCATATACAAATAGGTAAAGACAAATTGTTGAGCACCTTTATTCTTTACCTACCAGAAACGAAGACCTACCAAGATTGACTTTAGTGTTTCCAGTAAAAAAATGCAAACTATTTTTGTTTTCCTAACTTTCAACGTACTTTATTGTCTATATCTATTATATAATATCTGTTCTGATATATAAAATAATCATATATAATAATGATATATAATCTATTATATAAAAATGAATCCCTATTTCCCTCCTTCACGGCAAAATTTGAGAACGACTTAACCGATTTCATTCATATATTTTATAATACTTGTATTGTAGCAAGTTCTTACAAAACAAAACATTAAGAAAATTGCGCAGAAAATCGGAAAATTTTATAAGCGACATATTACTGTTTTTCGACATAGACGCGAACGAAGTCGCGGGTTCAGCTAGTTGAAGTATTTTTATGCATTGCGGTCGAATATAGACCCTGGGTGACAACTCGTTCTATTGAATAAACTAAAATATATGTATCAATTGATTTTCCTTAGGTTTCACAGATAAAACTCGATTATTATATTTCATTTTAAAAGTAAATGTCCGTTATTAATTTATACTGTATTTACAATAAATCTTATTATATAATTAAATAAAAATAAAATAAAAACAATAAATCTTGTGCTACATGGTGGCTAATATTTTGAATATGGTTACCTAATTCCTAAAATGTTTTCCACCATTGAAACCGAGACCGCTAACACGCGGTTGCGACAGATTCTAAGATAAGCTTAGACTCATTTAAACTTAACAATGTGCTAAACTTAGCTAAGTACTCAAGATTGTTCGCGAGTTGGTAGTTGAATTAATTTGTTATAAGTTTCCAAGTTGAGTAACATTCATTTTGCACCTGTTCCTGAGTTAGATACACGTAATTTTGATACTATTAATATTAATAAATCAAATAATAGCTGTTCTTACTTCAAGCGAAATAAGGAAGCTAAATTATTTTGTACAAGAGTGAACCGTATTAATAAACCGTAATAATGTTAATTTCAAAAAATATGCATTTTGAAAGAAGGTTTTTTTTTTTATATTATAGGGGGCATACGAGCAGAGGTACGTGGAGAGTGGAGAAGAACCTACAACTAGCAAAAGACTGGTTTGCTGCATTACACTAAAAATAATTTTCATCTGGTGATGCAGAATGGCCTACCAAATAAGTACTCTTAGGTAGTATAAAAACATTTATACATGGAAAGGAGTATGATTGTAGACAATATTTAAGAAATGATACCTTCAAACAAATAGTAAAATTTAAAGCATATTAATATCTATTTAACCCAGAGTGTTATTACTTCGGACTTAATAAATTGTCTGCCGTATCTATTGTTTTCCCAGTATTAGGGAGTATTGAAGTGCTTTGCATATTTGAAGACGCCCAAACATCGTGGAAACATCCTTCCACATAAATTGTATATTGTAGCAACAAACTGACAAGCAATAATTAATATTCAACGAAACGCACACTCGACTATCAGAAGCGGGTTTTGTAGCAGTAAATTGCACGAGTTAGGCCAAGTGAGCCAATTCTCCCAACCGCGGGCGTTCGCTGAAACTTTGCTCATATTTAATTTGGCAACGTACCCGTTTGAGACTGGCCTGATTATTGTTACACACTGAACACTATAAGTTTTTGTCTGGCGTGAACAACATCAATATTGTTATGAAGTTTTGTTATTAATTTTAGAATTAGCCATGTTTTGTATTGCCTGTAGTTTTTTTTTGTTTTTTTTTTATTTCTAACAGAACACCTTGGTGTGTTCGGCATACTACTTCACTGTGAGCTACACACATGTGATCCACTGCCCAGTGAATCACATGTGTAGATGTACAGATATATGTAAAGTTATTGTAAACTATGATATACATAATATTTAAGAACATGGATGGCATGACAACATCCAATAATAAGCTTCAATGAATTGTTGTAGTCAGGAAAGGTCAACAAAAGTCTCTCAATAATGATCTATTTACAAGGTGTTTCAATTACATCAAAACCGGTATATGCAATCCTAACAATACACAAAAAAAACATTATTTTGTGCTTCAGTTAAGTTGGTTTTCTTTTAAAAGTTACTTAATGCAACAATGGATTTCTGCCTTGTAACATTTAATCCAATACTTCTTCCTCATAGTCGCTCCCTCACTGCAGAGGATCGTGATTCCTTTGACCGAGTTTGTCTCGATCGGTTGCACTCCGTAACCTGGTGAAGTGGGGCACTGGCAGGCCTCCCGAGCTCCATCTCTATCTTTTTTAGTTGGCAGTCTTATTTTTAAACTACATTCTCTTTTTTTTGAATTTGAAGTGAGTGTCATTTATATTATAGTATGTAAAGGCTCTTAAATCGTAATTTGTGTTTTTCAAAGTCGTTTAACTAGAAAATCTCGAACATTGTTTACTATTCTATTTAATAGCATTCTAAAGAAATGTTTTTTTAGAATTTCATAGCAAGAATATCTTCTTGCAGGTTCTAAATTTTGTATTGAAAATCTACTTTCCATTCAAACAAAATGTGATATTCCCTACCGCTCTTGTTAAATGTTCCGAAAGGATGTGTTAAAGTTTAACCTAAAACAAGCTAAACTTATTTCTTTAAAACTCGCATGAAGTTTACATTTGATCTTGCCAGAATCAATAAGCATTCAAGCCAAACTGCATTGAACACACACTTCTAGTATAGCAACGTAACAACCCACCCTGTATGATATTCCTAACGAGTACGGAGTATCGACGTTAGTTAAGCAAATTTTGTGGAATTTGGCAAAGCGCCGTGTCAAAATTTTTGGTTAAAGTTAATGAACCCTTGAGATAGATGTTTTCTTAGTATAAAATTGCTTAGGCCATGCATATTTTTTGACTTTGACATGCATATTTTTTTATGCAGAGTATTCAGCTTCCAGTATTGAATACTTCTACTTTGAAAATGATATACAGGGTGTTCAGTAACGGCTCCCAAAGATGAAGACAGACGATAGTACTAATGACACCTTTGATGATAGGTCAGAAAAAAAATCCGTTTTTTTTTTTTACAATTTTTTATTAACATTATTCACGCTCCATCATGTTAGTACACCTAAATGAAACGATAATTTCATAAACAATACATCACGCTCGCGGTCAGCTATTTATAAGTCTTCGTGTTTCATTGCCGGGTTTTTTTTTTTTAGTGAAGTGATGTATTTTTTATTCATTGAACATAAGTAATTGTATTAACGTGTTAGATCATTAATAAGATCCGATCTTACTGTTTCTTAATATAATAATATTAACTTCATAGCAATTGTATTTTATTGAATTCGCTCGATGACAACACATCACCAACTATAAAAACTTTTATTACAACCTCTAAAACCTTTCATCAAATATACCCAAGTATTTTTCTGTTAATAAAATGTCTATAAAAATAATATATAAGTATGATGTTAACCAAAGGTCAGTATGATTTGCCAAATTTGCAACTACCTACATATATAACCCTAAAACCAATTTACTTAATTTGATATTCGGAACAAAGAAAACTGACTCGGCCAGATATTATGGTAACTCTAGCTTAGCCGGCACTATTGGTACGCAAATCCTAATCAGAACTAAAAGCATCATCGAATTCCCCGGTCGCCTCTTCCTTCTTGTTTTTCCATTTATCGGTATCATAACCAAATTCTTGTTATATTTCTTTTGAAAAATATATGCACTTTACTTTGTTTTTATTGTTTGTGGTTTTGTAAATGTTACCGATTGTTAAAACACCTAAAGTTAGTTAAATTTACTTTACTAAGTATACATAGTGCAGTACACAGATAGAATACTGAATTTGTGTCATTTATATATAAAAACTCTAATATTTCATTGGTACTCATATCATATTTTTCAGGAAGGCACAGCAAAGTTCTTATATCTAATCAAGCCGACAGTATTCTGAAATAGTGTTCTATGGCTCACAGATCACAGTGACACATCGTTACTGCTTGTTTAGAATAACAACTCCATCTTGCCAGATAAATTCTAATGTTTATAACTTGCGTCAGATCAACCTACACTTGAACATCACGAATCAACAATTAGTAATTGTTTCGTTCACCGTCAGCCCGAAAGCTGATTGCCACTTTCTTGAACTCTGCATCTATTTGGAGTTAAACTTGCATTTCGCTGATATTCCACTTCGTACGTGTATTGTATTGCAAGCTGCTTACAATTCTGCTTCAATTTTATGTTGAAAGGTTTTACGTGAGACGGAATATTTTCCGTCCTTATCCATAAAATACTTTAATTTTTCAACGGTTTTATTTAACTTGACCTGTTCGTTTTTTGTTTTGGTCAAATTTAGTAATATATTTTAGCCACTTTCTTTCTTTTTTGAAATTATAAATGAGAATGGGTTACGCCTTCAGACCTTCACCTACTCCAGCGATCATTATGAAATGTGGATACAGGTTATCAAGCACGCACTAAAGGAAACCTTTAATCTAGAAATAATTACTACTCCCGAGGGATAAGTGGTGTGATTGACAAAACCTACATTAACGCGAGTGAAGGCTTGGGTAAAAGGTAGTGTTTAATAAGACTGTAAAATTTTTATTTGTTATTATTTTCACGATTTTTAATACTTTTTAATTGTAGGGTAGGTTAGGTTAGGTTTTCACGGGCAATTTTCCGCAACTCCACGACGAGGCGCGTATTTTGCGTTGGTGGGAATAAAAGCTATTCGAGCCACCCTAACTCCCCGAAGATTCCCAGTATCTCCTTCACGTTACCGTAATTGTAATTGTTTACCCATTTAATTGTAAACCCAAACATTGAAAATAAATAATTTGACGATAGCAAAGTACGGCGGTAATAGTTGCTGTTTCATACAAGTTTAAATAAATAAATAAAGATTCAGACTATCAGTCCATATTAGTGTTAGTGACACCGAGACACTTACTTATTTTTATTTTATTTATTTATTTAAGGATTGCAATCTAAAAAAAATTACATAATAATCTTAGGCCAATGCACAACCACGTTGAAGCAAACACAACTTGCACATAATAATATTTGTGTTACACTACACAAAAACTAAACTACACTAAAAGAGAACTTACTTTTTTTTGAAGTGAAATATTTTTTAGCGGCGTTGTGCACTTTTTGATGGGTAAAAAATGTTAAACTCTGTTCCAGACACGTGACCCAGATCGAAAATTCGTAAGACGGAGCCGAGTTTCTTATATTTAAAAAAAAATAAATTATGAGCGGCCAGGAGCGCAGAACTTTCAGTGTACCCTATGTATACATTTATATATGTTAAAAAAATTCAAAATTCAAAATCATTTATTCAATTAAGACACTAAGTGACATTTATGAATGTCAAATTGAAGCTAGAGTTAAAATCATAGATCGGCACAAACAGACGCCACAGCATGTACTGGATTGTCAAGGTAAATTAGATGAAAACACCAAAATCTACTGCCTGCTTATGTCGATCTATAACTTCCAGTTTCCAAAATGCGTAGAGCCTTATGAGAAGAATACTGGCAAAGAAACTCATGGCCACTCTTTTAAAAAGTCAGATCTTCAGGTTATGTTCAGGTATGTCAGTGTTAATGTTACACGAAAGGTAAACAGGATGCAAGCTGATGCCACCTGAATTTCATTTTATTGAAATGCTAAAAAAGCTAACGTACTAAAAAATAAAAATCACTCAGTGATACCGTTGAAAGTTTGAACCTATTAAACATAGAAATCATTCAAGGTGCACATCTACCTTCATTCAGTAACAAAATCTACTGTTAAAAATTATTCGTGACTGGATTAAGAGGCTAGAATTGCAGTTGATCGAACCAAAATAATAGTATAGGCTAAAGCATCGCTGACTAGGCCGACCAGTCACCCCAAGCAGCACCCGTTCACGAGTATGACGCATGGACCAGCCATCATCTTCGCCATATCAGAGGGAAAGAAATGACCCATGTTATTACCTGTGTGTATGTGGTTGTGTGTGTGTGTGTGTGTGTGTGTGTGTGTGTGTGTGTGTGTGTGTGTGTGTGTGTGTGCGTGTGTATGTATATGCAAATACATTGTGAAGTTATATTTTCACTTCTGACGTGCAGTCCTACGACTGACTGTTTTTTCAATTATGTAAACATGTAAACTAAAGACTAAATAAGCAATATTATATGAGTAATTAATATTAAATCAATGTATATCAATTATTAATTACTTTCTTGAGAATTCGGCGAAAGCGAAACATAGAATCATTAAACATATCCAGTGAGTTGCTGTACTTTTTAGCCAGCCTAATCAAACGACAGATCGGAGATTTGGAGCCTCAGTCTTTCTTAACGGAGGGTAGAAAGGACTGACTGTAGATCGTGGATACCGCGTTGGTACAAGAAATTTCATTTTACTGACAAGCATCGGACAGTCTATTTGATGATTTAAAAATCTTAAAAACTATGTTAGTAAGTACATTTTTTATTAAATTGATTAATTTAAAAATTTAAATATTTTATGTATCACTCTGCAGTGGAGACACATAATGACCAGAAACAACTTATGATATATCCCCAATACAGGCTGATGCCCAGTGACCCTAAAGCGCACATTTGAATCGACCTGATATTATTTTCAGAATGCTATTACTATATTTTTTTAATGAAAATTTAGGACTAACCCGGTAGCTTCGTTAGGTAGTGTTCGTCGTCGAACACGTCCATACCAGCAACGACAACATTAACCTATTCAACACGCATTCTCAACAAGTTCAGTTCACTCGAAAGCAGCAGCATTCCATGCAAACAACTACCGTTCCCAAAATCAACTTAATAGATAAGCTCCTATTATCATATATTTTGCTTAAACAGTGACGCATTCAACGTGTTTATAATACTCTTGGTGGCGTTCTCGAGTACATTACAGAGTGTATTGCCGTATCAAGCCACCTTAATGCAACTTGCTTTTAACCTACATCGGATGAAAGCACGGCACGTAATGCCAGTTTTAAGGGCATAATCGCGGCCGTTTGTTACAACGTTGCGCAGTATTTATTAATAGTCGGAGTCTTGTTTTGTATATTTAGTCTATGCTCCTTACAGTATTTTTTGTTTTTTTCAAGGTTGGGGGTGCTACTTCCGCCATGGTTTTTTTTAAAGCTTATGTTTGATGACCAATATTCGATGAATGTTTCATTTTATTGGCAATGGTAGAGTATCAGACAAATAAGGATGTATTCAAATTCTAAACGCAGTTATCATATTTAATTTAACTTATTTCAAACATACGAAGTTTTTTCTAAAACTTCGTTTTTTTTATTACTTATCCACTAGACGGATTTTCCCCTCTAATTGTGGCAATACCGTCACTTAGCAAGATTTAAGACAAATCGCCAGTCTTTTCACATAATCTATACATGCATTAGTGGAAGACAAACAATTATAATAAGCATTACAATATTAAAAATAAAGTCTTGGTTGTGTTAGGTATACGTAAAAACTTATTTCGGCATTATTCTATATACGTATTCGGGCATATTGAACAAGGCAGGGGTAATAAACTTTGGTGGCTATTTAGTGCACTGTTATTAGTTTGGACTTTAATAAATTAATGAAATACATTAAGCACGTCATTAAATGTTGCAATTTAATTCTAAACGTAATTCGCAAACGTAATTCTAGAAGTAATTTAATTCTGATAGTAATGAATATTTTACTTTTATATAAACGATATCACTAATAATAACTTTGTATTACGCATTGAAAATTGAAAAACCGTTTTTAAATTTTTGTTTGTTCTATTAGACTACTATAATACTACTTAATTTTTATTTAAAAATTAAACAACTTGATTTAAATGCTAAAAGGAACCAACCAAAAGTTATCGTTTGATAAATCACTTAACAAAATTATATTTTTATGTTTCTTCGACTGTTTTTTTTTTCCTTTTTTAATTCATTTACTTTGTTCTCTTTTTTTGAACATAAGGACATCGTCATAAACGATAACTTCAAAACTTGGTGTCGATTTAATCGTCTTTGTCTTGGAATTTGCGTTTTACTTTTAGTAGGGGCAACTCTTCAAATGACATTGTACCAATGGATTCATATCCATCGCTACACTACGCAGAACATTACGCTCACAGTTAACATGAATAAAAAAGGTTAAGGATATCTGAAATGAGGCAAAGTCGGCATACGACGTTCTTGCCCCGTTCAAAATAAACGGAAATAAGCACTTGATGATTTTGACGTCACAAAGTTATCATCAATAATCTAAGTATTTGCAGAGTTTAATACGATATAAATACAAAGAACGTTGAAACGGACACTGACCCATCTATATTATGGTCTCTCGACATTGGAAGTTGCATTATTTTATACCTTCGATAAAGTATAGTACAAATCATTTACACTTCACTTTTGAAATAAAACTGAACTTCGATTACTAAGTTTATGCTTCAAACACTATTTTACCCTTTTCTATGTGAAATTAAGTCATTTTGGAAATTTTATTTGTATTGTAAAGTAATGCTTTTTTACCCACACAACTACCAAAAAGCAGCTTGATTGTAATATGTTTTGTTTGCAACAGACGATTTCGTCCCGTAGACGGATTTGGCCACCCTGACCTTAAACTGCTTGTTGACAAAACAATAAATAATTTGTCTGAGAATATATTCATGGTATATGAATGAAGACCTATCAGACTGTTGAGTTTTTTGAAAGACGTATTTGGTTTTTGACAAACAAAATGTGTCATATTAGTAGACTCTTAAGGTATGAATATCTGCTAGCTTGTACCGGCGCGGCGGCCAATTTTCAGATACCTGGTGATAAAGTTACTTAAAATCATTGGTCAGTTTTCTTAAATACTGAGTGCTGATTTTATATATAGTACACAATTACAAAAAAGTTAAAAGTTAAAGTTACGAATATTGCCAGACAGTTCCCGTCTGCGGTTATTTACGCCTGACGCTATACGGTTCGAAAAAATAATGTAAGTTTACTTAGTCGAAGTCTTAATTTTTATATCTGGTGTTTAGAGAACTGGTATAATGTTATTTGTAAGCAGCCAGACAAATCCTGGGGGACAATAATTCCCCAGATCCATTTAAAATGTTGCTGTGAGTATGAGCGTGGGCACAAATAAATAGATAAGTGAGATGTTTACATCTGATATTTAGAGAACTATTTTAATGCCACTTGTAAGCCGCCAGACAAATCCTGGAGGACAAAAGCTCCCCAGACCCGTTTAAAATGTCGCATTGAGTATAAGCCCATATAAATAGCTCTGGGGGATTTTTCTCTCTAAGTATCACAAACAAAGACCAGCTTCCACGAGAAATGTCAATCGCTCAAAGATAAGTCAGGATTGAGATATTTTTTTAAGTATTATACAATATATATTTATTATATACGTACATAATTTGATAATAAATAATAATCAAAGAAGTACCTAATCTAGTGATTTCATCATTAAATACCCGACTTTCGAAAGCTAATGATCATAACGTCAAACGTTTAAATAAGCAAAGATATACTCGATAAAAATTAATTAATTTTGCTATTCGACCTCAAAATATACACTATCATGACAACCAAGCAGACGACCCATCTCAAGGTATTTAACGATGATCACTCACTAGTTGTCAAAACTAAAATCTGAGAAAAGTATAGCTTTTATACTAGGATAATTTTCACGTTGATAACATAGATCTACTCACAGATCATTAAATCTCTAACTCACTTCTTCTCATTGCATTGATTATTGCGTAACTTTACAAGGTAAAAGTATTTGCCGTTATTGTTAATTTCATTTGATATAATTATTTATATACACGGGAATTAACGCGATCTCGAAATAGGTATTGCATACCTTTCAATTGGCTGACCTTTCGACCAAGTTGCACCGGCCGTAGTCACAGGTTGACTGCCTCAGTGGGGCACGCCCTCCATCGTCGAGACCGTGACATTGAAGGTTATTCATCCACTTACACATTTTCGAAATTTTTAATATTTTCGTTTCGCTATGTCACATACTATATTAACAATGTATGTGTCCTTATTTTAGTATTTATCCGACTGCACATAAAAGCGAGGTGGCATGTTTTTTATTTGATAGGTTATTACAGTCTTATTTCTGTGCTCCGACGGTCTGAAAAACATGTGTCAGGATCATTTCACAATTTTATTATGAACTTTCGGATAGTGGACAATCTTACCTGATATGTATTTTACATACGAATGTGAGTTGTTTGATTGTTTTTTAAGCTTTCACGCCTTGATTACTCAGCTGATCATCATAAAATTTTACACACTTTGTCAGTCAAGGGTACATAAAAAAGACACAGGATACCATTAAAAAATAAGATACTATTCCGGGTGATAGAAAATTGACTGTCAAAATTTAAATAAACGTGAACTAAAGCTATTAAAAACAAAGTGGAAAAACATATATTTAATGTTAGATGTGTAATTCAGGACTTAATCGCGATAATATTTAAAAGCTACAATACCTCTTGGTTATCAGTCCACTCGTGACCACGATCGGTGCAATTCGATCGAAACGTCGGATAACCAAGAGGTATTGTCCCTTTTAAATATTATCGCGATTAAGTCCCGAATTACACATCTAATATGTATCAAAGTCGCGAAAAATTAAAAACAAATACATTTAATAGATTGAGTAAATTGTAGCAAAATAAGTACCTACTTATAGTAAATATTGTAAAAGGTCGAAATTAAAATTGCGCCATCTGTGAAATTTGCCGTAACTAATACATGGATAATAATTAGTATATAACAAACATCATACTATAGTAGTATCGCACAGACTCCATGGATGGAGTAAAAATAACTATAGCAAGAAGTGTCGGGAAAAAGTCTTATTACACTTTTTTTGGTCTAAATCGCATCCGCTCAGCGCGTTTAACGCGCGATAAGGAACTTTGTTCCAATATATATTTTATCATTCATCTACTATCTTAAGATCTTTCACGTCAACTCATCAGTTTTTTTTAGTATAGGAACCTCATTGCCTTACACTATTCTGAAGCAACATATTACAGTACGGTGTAAAAGGTCTTAAGTTTTAACATGTAGTGGTTGCAGGTACTGAACGTCAGACATACTTTGCATTTTCACTTAAATTGTTTTAGCATCTCTCTTATCTACCTAAACTTACTTTAGTGACGTCATTACTCAAATATAATCTTAGAATAGTTTTTTTATGTTTATATGATTTCCACCTTCTACCACAGTTTAAAATGACCTAATAAATAATTTTTTTTTTTTTTTCATCTTTGTAGATATAACTTATTCAATCCAACTTCCAGTATTATAAGTGCGACTGTGAGCAGTGAGGTTCTTTGTTTTTTTACGCTTTTACGTCTACGCATGTACCTACTGGTCCTGAGTGAATTTATGGACAGAATCTACATTACGCGACTGAAGTCGCGGCAAAAGCTAATCTAGACAGAGAGTGATGCTTCGGCATGTATGGGCTGGCTCGACCGGCAGTGAAGCATTGCTTGCATTTTTCGCCGAGTGAGTGAGATTTTTATATTTGTAATGTTATTGAGACTCCGGTGTACTGTATAAAAGCGGATTACTCATTTGATGTAAAATTTTAACTATATTAAAAATAAATTGTTAATATTTATTTTTAAAATATATTAAAAGGAAGCACATTCTGGGTTTTCACATAATTTTGTTACTCGAACTGTCCTCATTAATAAACAGTATTTAGTAGAAGTAAAGATCCTACACCATTTCTGATCCTTGATCCTACACCATTTCTGGCTTGACTGCATCGAATCTGATTTTTAACTTCAAAATAGTAGTTTTCTTGAATTCTCCTCGATATATTTTCATAAGCAATGGCTGCTATTTTTAGGTTCAGAGAAGTGATCCAGTCAAGCGTGTTAAGAAATAATACAAAATTGTAACTTGGAAAAATGTATCGTAAGGGTCTTAACAAAACTTGAAAGACATCTAAAGAACGCTTGGTAGTCCAAAAATGATTGAAAGGGAAATTTTACTGTACATGTACTGTAACATACAAAAAATTTCAGTACTGCAAGAAAATCATTTTAAGTTCAAATGTATATTTGCACCTACCTTATTTTATTTCTGTGCCATCCCAAAGTTTGACTGGTAGATAATGGTTTAGGCATTACAGTCCGCCTTTGAACAATATTTGCTTCAAGATAAATATTAAATGTAAATAAGTTATTTATTTTTATATACACGTTCGAACTACAGGATTCTGAAAATTCCAGCCAATTAAATTCTTGTGCTGTGTTAGTTGTTAGCTGTGTTATTTCGTAATAAACTCAAGTAGCTGCCGATTCGCCTTCGCCGTAATACTCATATCCTCTCTTTGCTGTATAATAATAATAATAATAATAATAACACTGGCAACACTATAATATGGCAGTCGTAAAATTTTCACCTCTTATCCAATATTTTTATTTTTCTGTATTTAAAAATCCAATTATATATATTTTCAATGGTATTTATAAAAATTAATACCATAAATAAATATTCATATGAAAAGGAAGTTTTAAATATGTAAAAAACCAAAAATATATGAGTACGACATGACGTTTATAACGTCATGTCTAATATAATTGAAATCATCGATAAACGATGGAGCCATTGAATTAAAAGAAGAAGAATATGACTGCTAATGTTAACAAGATCCAGAGCAAGGACTGCACCCTTAACATCCCCGGACTCGTCGCTCAGCTCCGCCGCCCGGCCCCCGGAAACGGCATCAAGCATACCGACCGCTGTGGATGCGTCGAGCTTAACATCGAGTGACGAGTTTTTCTCTCCGCCGACGTCGCCAACACCTGTACGTCGGCAGGGGAGAGGCCGGCCACCGACCTGCTTGGGACCCCGAGGCCCACCGGCTTCGAATAGGGCCCCCGCTACCGGTGGTAATGTGCATCGCATGAAATGGACATCCTCGATAAACGAGAACGTCATGCGAGCATATTTTGTGGTTACAGAGGGAGGAACTAACCTCACTGCGTATCGTAATCGTATGTTGTCTCTGTTTCAGGAACTTGAACCAGCTGTTAACGTTACGGCACAAAGGCTATCGGATCAAGTACGGGCTATTCAACGATGTCATTTGTTGGATAACTCCGTGCTTGATAGGCTACGCTTGGACTTGCAGAATAGCATTGTTACTTCTCCCCCTTCACAAACAGTGTCACAATCAATTTCTGGGTTGCTACTACCTTACCCAGCTGAGTGTGGAGAGGACAGTGGTACTTCATCTGTAAGTACTCAGTACAATGAACAAATAAGCAACATTTTGGAAGGTGCTATTCGAGAATATCGGACCATGAGTTATGACAACAGACCTCGTTTACCGCGTTTGCTAATGCATAAATGAAATAAAGCGCTAGTGTGTGCCCTTGATTCTATATTAGGTATTTATTTAGAAGAAAGCACAGATCTCAGTGATACACACTCAATTCTGTACTGTGCGGCTGTTGCAGCATGTCGAGTAGCTGGTGTTAAATTTCCAGAAAATGATACCGCTACTCGGTCAAAGCTTGCTGCTCCAGCGTGGCAGTGCAGGATTGAACGTCGTATCGCTGAGGCGAGGGCACTCATTGGCAAGCTTATCTGTTTCAGATCAGGTAACACGTGCCCGAGAGTAATGCGTTTTGTGAACCGGGCTTTTTCGGGAACTGATATCAGTTCCTGTAATTATGCAGCGCGAGTCACAGAGCGCATTGACTTTCTGAAACAGAAAGTTTATGCATGGGCAAACCGTATACGAAGGTACAAAAAACGAGTGGACCGATATACCCAGAATCGTTCATTCCAAAGGGATAAGAGGTGGGTTTATAGAAGGTGGGAGCAGCCTGATTTAGTGAGTGACACACATTTCCCAGATGCTAAAATTACGAATACCTTTTGGCGTGACATCTGGGCGATGCCTGTCACTCACACAGAGGGTGATTGGATGCGAGATGTCAAACGTTCATGTGAGTCGATTGATACCATGGAGCCAATAACAATATCGAATACTGATATAGCTTATGCAGTTCGTTCGCTGCCGAACTGGAAATCAGCGGGACCGGACGGACTGCATAACTTTTGGTTAAAGTGGCTCCGTAGCTCACATGTACGATTGGCATCTCAATTGCAATCATGCTTAGAATCAGGTTCGCTTCCGACTTTTATGACCACAGGCGTAACTCACCTGCTCTTTAAGTCTGGTAGTGCCACGGATCCCAAAAATTATAGACCTATAACGTGTTTACCCACACTTTATAAATTACTTACGTCTATTCTGAGAGTGAAGATAACATCTCATATAACTAACAATACTATTATGGCTTACTCTCAGAATGGATGTAAAAGTGGGGCCCGTGGCACTAAAGAGCTCCTTATTATTGACACGACCATTAACCAACAAGTTCGTCGTAATCGAAAGGATTTGGCGACATGTTTGATAGATTACAAAAAAACCTATGACTCTGTAGCGCATACGTGGCTCTTAAGAGTGATGGAGTTGTACAAGGTAGATACAACTCTATGCACTTTCTTGAAGGCATGTATGCGGCAATGGAGAACGGTGCTCTACTATCCAGGATGTCGGCGGTCTCAGGGTTACGGCGAGTATATTAAGATCAGGCGGGGTATATTTCAAGGTGACAGTTTGAGTCCGTTGTGGTTTTGCTTAGCTTTGAATCCTCTCAGCACTTTACTGGAGAGTTCAGGGCTAGGCTATCGTTTACGGAAAGAAGGTCAGGTTATATCCCATCTCCTTTTCATGGATGATTTGAAACTGTTTGCCTGCAACAATTTCCAATTGATAAAATTACTTGAGGTAACTGAAACCTTTAGTAAATGTATCAGGATGGAATTTGGTGTGGATAAATGTGCAGTCATGCATGTAAAAAGAGGCAGGATTGTGGAATCTGAGGGGATGGAACTCTCAGATTCCACACACCTTAGATGTCTTTCCGCCAACGAAACTTACAAGTATTTAGGTATGACACAGGCGTTAGGTGTAAATGAATTGACTATGAAGCAATCGTTACAGGAGCGTTTCTTTGGCCGCCTGAAAAAAGTATGGAAAAGTCTTTTGTCAGGTGGTAATAAGGTGCGGGCCATTAATGATTGGGTCATACCAGTCCTAACCTACTCCTTTGGCATACTTAGATGGACTCAGACTGAACTAGATGCCCTGGATAGAAGAGTTCGTACACTGCTTACCGCGTACCGAATGCACCATCCACGTTCATCGGTCATTAGATTGTATATCCCGCGGAAATGTGGGGGTCGTGGTTTTTTAAATACCAAGACCCTCCATAACCGCGAGGTATGCAACCTTAGAGATTACTTCCTCTCCGTTAACCTGGATGTGTATCGGGATGTGGTGGCAGTTGACAACGGACTCACTCGGCTTGCTCTAGGAAAAGAGAACTGGCGCAAACCAGCAGTACTTACTATTATAGACCACAGGGAGATATGGAAGAGCAAGGCGTTGCATGGACGTTTTTATAGGGCCTTAAATGGGCCCGATATAGATTTATTAGCATCAGTATCCTGGCTACGGTTTGGTGACCTCTTCGGAGAAACTGAAGGTTTTGTCTGTGCAATTACAGATGAAGTTGTTATGACGAATAACTATCGGAGATATATCATGAAGGACGGCACAATAGACATTTGTCGGGCGTGTCATCGTCCCGGAGAAACCCTCAGGCATATAATTTCTGGTTGTTCTCGTCTTGCCAACGGCGAGTACTTGCATAGACATAACCAAGTGGCCAGGATAGTCCATCAGCAACTTGCTGTTAAATATAATCTTGTGACTGTCGAGTTACCGTACTACAGGTATGTGCCCGATCCAGTTCTCGAAAATGGTCGTGTAACATTGTACTGGGATCGATCTATCATCACTGACAGGACTATTGTTGCCAATAAGCCTGATATAGTGGTGATAGACCAACACCTTCAGAGGCTCACGTTAGGCAGCTGGATTAAGAGCATGATGCAGAAGGCAGTCCTCCTTGATTCGGCACGCATAGTGAGGAGGTTTCTATCTCTGGAACCCTAACCACCGGTAGCTTGGTCCCTGTACCCGATACCGGTGGGACACTATTTTTTATATTTTTAAATACATTTGTTTTTATTTTTTATAGTGAATGTATTTAAAAATGCAATTTATATGTATATTAAGTAAATAAAGAGAATAATAATAATAATTAATGATTATTGACATCACCATTCCCCATGCCGACAATCTCTTAGAAGCCGAAAAAGATAAAGAAATAAAATATTTGGACCTAGCCCACGAGACATGTGACATGTGTGTCGACATGTGGGATGTGGATTCAGCAATCATTGTGCCGATAGTCATTTCGGCCCATGGGTTAATTGCTAAGAACCTCGACCAACACCTTCAGAGGCTCACGTTAGACAGCTGGATTAAGAACCTGATGCAGAAGGCAGTCCTCCTTGATACGGCACGCATAGTGAGGAGGTTTCTATCTCTAGAACCCTAACCACCGGTAGCTTGGTCTCTGTACCCGATACCGACACAATTTTTTATATTTTGCAATATATTTTGTTTTTTTTTTTAAATTATAAGTGTATTTAAATAGTAATTTATATGTATATAAAATAAATGAAGAGAATAATAACAATTATAACTTTTATTTGTTAAACATGTGTTAGTCATAATACATACATATTTCAAATGTCATGCACATGGATGGAAAATGTTTTGTAAAGTACAACATGTTTTACCGTGGTCGGCGTACAAATATATTAAGTAGGTACAAATTTAACTAATTACTTACAAACAATTACTAATTAGGTACACGAAATTAATTATAAAAACCCGTAGAGCGGCGCATCACACATTACACGTAGTATAATAAATTACTAATACGGTTTACAAACTATACTACGATGCACATAGAAATAACAAATAAAATTAATAAATTTATGTAAATATGTCACAGTTTATCATTCAAAAATTCATTAAGAGAATAGTAACATTTCTGAATTAATATGCTTTTAAGCTTTGACTTTAACAAAGTTGAATTCAATTGTTTAATATTATTTGGAATTTTATTGAAAATCACAGGACCCATACATATAACACTTTTATGAAGCAGCGCTGTTTTCGCTGGATGTACTTGTAACCTGTTATTGTCACGTCGACTACGAACTATATTATCTGATAGTCTTGGGAATAAGTGTGAATTATTTTTAAGAAATAAAACTACTTCTAAGATATATATTGAGGGTAGAGTTAGAATTTTGTGTTGAACAAATAGAGGTTTGCAACTGTCAGTTGGTTTAATGCCGAACATTGCACGTATACTAAGTTTTTGCATTTTAAACACCATTTCTCTATTCGTTGAGTTACCCCAAAACAAAATCCCGTATCTAAGCACAGATTCAACGAGCCCATGGTATGCTGTGAGGATCGCGTTAGTGCTCACGGTTTGAGCTAATTTGTACAGAGCAAAAGACATACATACTACTAATTCTTGAATTTAGTTGGTCAATTTGATCTTTCCAAATTAAATTTTGCATCTATATTCAAACCAAGAAATCGGGCATTATCAGTTTCATTTATGACATTACAAGACAATATAATATTTCTGGGTTTTAATCTCTGACTGAAATGCATTATGCTTGTTTTCTGAAGATTTATTTTGAGATTATTGTTATTAAGCCATGCTACTACGGAAGCTAAGGAGTTATTAATCACAGACTCATAATTATTGACATCCTTACACGGTATAGTTATTGAACTATGGTCAGCGAATAACGTCATTGGATGGACGGTTGAACTTGGAAGATCGTTGATATATATTATAAACAAAAGGGGACCTAGCACACTCCCCTGGGGGACCCCATAAGTTACATAACGTTTGCCTGAGGAATACGTCTCTTAATTTTTTGTTTTATAATTAATCTTTGATATTTCAGTAATTTGTTTCCTATTCACCAAATAAGATCGAATTAGTTCCAAAATAATTCCTCTTATATAACCCTACGAATATCTTATTTAACCCTACTACTCCTATTTACCTTAAGAAACGTTTTGCATTCATTCACGACACACATAATAGATACTTAAGATCATCGGAAAACCTGACGTTGAAAATTCCAACCCACTCCACAGATTTTTCTGACAAATCTTTTACAGTGCAAGCTGCACGTCTATGGAATGCATTGCCAGAAGCTATCAGACGGGCAAAGTCACTAACTATTTTCCAAAAACTCGTCAAGGATCACTACCTATCTTTGTAATAACCTATACCTATGTATATGTTCATCTGTATTTATGTGTATATATATATTTATATGGGTATGTATGTATGCATGTATGTATATATGTATCTATGTGTGTATGTATACATGTTATTGTTTTATTAAGTAAGACTAATGTGCACCACAAGTTACCTATTACTATACAGTATAGTCCATCAAAGGTTGTCTGTAAGAGATCGCAGACTGCGATAAGACCACCCATTGTACGCAACTTAACATTGTATGTTGTACTCGTATGTATACTATTTTTGGTGTACAATAAAGTATGCTCTATCTATCTATCTATCTAGTGTGTAAAGAAACTTAGCAATAGTTAATCTTAGCATGTCAACAATTCAACATTCACTAAGCTCTTTTCGAATTCACTGGCAATTTTGTTTGTAACCCCGTTCTCCGCAATATACCTCTGCTAGCTTGCTTTAAGTCCCGGTATTTACTGGGATTTATTGCTCTACCGATATTTCGGCAACTCCACCAACAGTTATTTGTTTTATTTTAACTTAGTTTCTTCGTTTCTTACCGACTAAATTAAAACAAGTTCTCAACGCTCCTTCTATAAGTTTTTTAATTAATATAAGTTTACATCCTTGAGTTGATTTACTCTTTAAATTTGTCAAGTAATGCTTCGCAATTCACTATTAAGACCGAATTTATACTAGAACTCGTTAGATTACAACATAATAATATTCCTATCATTAACATATTTTTCACTGAAAATGTATTCTTTGAGATATTTAAAGTCAAATGAGATTAAAATTTTGCGGTGACGATGTACTTATGCAAACCAATTTTCCAAGTCACTGGATCGTATGTATCGGATCAAAAGTATGTGAATATTGAGTTACAAGGTTCCCTTCACATCTAAAGATAAATACGTACAGGTATTATGAAAGGACTATCATATCAATCTTCCGACACTGTACTAAACATTTTATTTAAATAAATGCACACATACTTATAACTTTTTACTGAACTAAGATACCAAAGAATGTCTAGGGCCAATAAAGTCCTACTATTTCAAATTGTTGATGATTTTATTGTTTTTTATTTGCTCACCTCACGAAGAAGGAGAGACCACGTGGCTCAATATGAACCAAACCTTATAGTACACACAAGTAAGGCGGTAAGTATGGATGTGCCAGCAATTCCCAGCTTATTTCGACCTTTTTCTGTGCCTCTTTTTTCAAAACTCTTAAAGAATGGAAGTGAAAAGTTGGAAGTTTTGTTCGGCATATTGCAGCTCAACCGTTCTTTTCTCACGTTCATTGTCATTGTGAATTAAAATCTTGCAAGTGCTTGTTTTCTATTTGTTTTTTACATTAATATCTTGCTATCGAGGTTTGGTCAATTTACTAAAGACCTTCAATATTTTGCATTCAGTATTTACTGGTAAATATTGCTGTCTATTTGAATACTGCATAGTAAATTGGGTGCTACAATAGCAAAAACCAAAACTAATTCAAATTTTAGCCCATATTGTGAAATTTCGAATAAAACTAGCGTTCTACTATCGATTCAATGAATTGATTCTATTGATTGAATGAATTCTATTCATTTAATAGTAAAGTACCTATAAATATTTTTTTTTATTTTTTTCCTATTTCTTAAAAACTGATTATTTTTTTATATTATCAATTCAGTGGATGGTACTAGTATTTTACATCCATCTAATATTATTCTATATAATATATAATCAAAAATTTTACATCTAATTTATTTAACGCCAAAGATTCGATTTCAAATTAAAATGCACAGAAACTTACTCTAGTTGGAAATAGTGTGAAATTATTCAAGTGAAGAAACATTTTTTTTTTATTTATAACACTTCCTGCAGATAAATTGCATGAGGCGGACTTAATGCCGTAGGCATTTTCTACCAGTCAACCTTTGGGCGATACAGAGACGTGCGTGGCAGGTGTATAATTATAATTAAAATTGCGAATATAAATTCAGAAAATGAAGAACAGTATTAGAAACATATGTATTACATATATAAAACTGCTTAAAATACAATACATAATATAAACTAAATAAAATACTATATTATACTATAAAAATACATACGCACATATATCTACATACATTTACAAAGTGTTATTCAGACGATTCTACCAATAAGTCTGTGTAGAGCTGTCGTACTTTGTCGTACCTTAAACGTTTGTCGGTTAGTGGACATCCTGATTTCTAGTGGGAGCGCATTCCAGAGGTTTACAGCTTGGACAGTGAAGGACGAATGAACTATGCTGGAATTATGGGAGGGACAAAGAAGGAGAGGATTATTAGATGAGCGGAGATTTTTTGAATGGTTAGAGGACAAGTATTGGAAATGAGACGTTAGGTAAGAAGGTGAATTAGGTGAGGTAAGAAGGTGAAAACTGGTCAGGCGTGTAAATAGCCCGACTAGGGTGTGATTGCTCAACAAATTAGCGTACGAGGTGTAGGGAAGTAAACCACTTCTATCGATCAAAACAATCATGCCAGCACTGACCTGCAACACCGACCAAGTCCCGATCCTCCAGAAGGCAGCGAGCAGCGGCGAGGTTTCTACGGTCTCTTGAAAGGTATTGACCGGCCGGTCACGATCGCAGACTGGAGCACTCCACATACACCTTGTAAAGGTTACAAGCGAGTCCAAACACAACACGGCTATAGGACTAACGGAAAATCAGCTTCTTTTCACGAGAAATATAACTGATGTCCGTGGCGGAACAAAATTTTTATATTAAAGGCGTCTTCTTAGCGAAAAGCGATGAGAGCAGGGTATGTCCGTTTTTTCTTGCACCAATCAGGTGCAGCGCGTTTACATTATTTGAAGACTGCTAACGCCATCTCTTGAGATCGTCGAGTACATTGGCAATATTACAGCAGTACCAGCACTAATTGCATTCGACAAACAGAATGTGGTTTACTATAAAGACTATGAAATTTATAATATAACGAAATATATTATGGTGCGATTATGTATGCATTTTATAAATATATTGGCGCTCCACCATGCACCCCGCCTTGGAACATCACAAGATGTTTCAAAACACGCGAATTTTCTAACTGACTGAGAGTAACACATGCATTATGCGATTAAATAATAAATATGATAAATATAGCGGCCTAAACTAAAAAATAAGGTTGAAACTAAGTTGAATTTATTGTGTAGGAATAGGATATAATTTAGTTACAGCGCGTTTGTAAATTCCAGTTTGCGTTTTAACTATCGCCACGCGTACAACGTTATCAGAGCCTCTGAACACGTCCGTAATTACTCCTAACGGCCAATGCAACGGTGGAGAATTCTCCTGCTCAAGAAGAACAACAGTTCCGATTTCTACCGGTTTGTCGGGAGTAGCCCATTTTTGCCTAACTTGCAACGTGTGCAAATACTCTAAGTGCCATTTCTTCCAAAAGGATTGGACCATACTATCTAACAACTTTTTACGTTCTAACAGACTCATTCGTTGCGCTGACAAATCACCAGCGGGTAAATATTGCAACGGAGTAGACATCAAAAAATGCGCGGGAGTTAACACCTCAGGATAAGGGTCTGACGATAATACGCTCAATGGACGAGAGTTAAGAATACACTCTATCTGAGTAAGAACAGTTTGCAGTTCTTCGTATGTAAGTAACTGACTTCCTATTACTCTATATAAATGCGTTTTCATGCTCTTTATATTCCCTTCCCACATCCCACCAAAATTTGGTGATCTTGGGGGAATCATCTTCCACTCTATGCGTCGAGAGAGCAACTCATTCGACAGCGCGTTTTTGAAGCTAGAGTTCAATAAAAAACTATACAGCTCATCTAAATGTGCCTTCGCACCGATGAAAGTAGATCCATTATCGGAATAGAGACATGAAACTGGTCCTCGACGGGAAATAAAGCGTTTAAAAGCGGCTAGAAAGTTTTCAGTAGTTAAATCACTGGTCACTTCAATATGTAGACTACGTGTGACCATGCAAACAAAAAGAACGATGTACGCCTTTTGCGCATGTTGACCTCTGCGGCGAGAAAGGATTGTCCTTATCGGACCAGCGTAATCTACACCAGTGTGACAAAATGCCTTGGCCTCTGAAACACGGTAATCAGGAAGATCAGCCATTATAGGCGTTGGATGCGTTGGGTTGCATTTAAAGCAAGTGTTGCACTTTCGCAACTTGGACCTGATAACAGTCCTGGCATCCAAGATCCAGTAGCGTTGTCGTATAATAGACATAAGAAGTCCAGGTCCGGTGTGACAATTAACAACATGAAAATGCTGTATTATTAAGTCAACGACATGATCGCGTTTAGGGAGAAGAACCGGATGTTTAGCTTCGAAAGGAAGCATTGATCCAGAAAGTCTTCCTCCAATGCGTAAAATCCCTTGTTTGTCTAAGAAGACGAAGAGGCTTTGCAGCTTTTTTGAAGGTAATTTATCAGCCTTGATCAATTTGATATCTTCACAGAAGTGCACAGATTGAACGGCGAGAATTAACGCATTCTCAGCACTTGTCAACCCTGCTATAGAACGAGGTTCGACCTTAACTTTAGGTCTTGCGAATTTTAATACATATGCGGTGATACGTAGCAACTTTTCCCAAGAAGAAATACGTTGTGCTAACGTACACAGCAACGGCGGCTCTGTGTGAGTAATGGCAGCCAACACATTTGCCTTGAGTTCAGGCAAGACAGAGCAATTATTAAGCGAGAATGGCTTAATCGGCCACTTCTCAGATGAGCTGCGAATCCACGGAGGACCTTTCCACCACAAATCGTGGGTCAAAAGTTGCGATGGAAGCATACCACGCGAAAGACAATCACTTGGATTACTAGCTCCGGCAATATGATAAAAATGTTTAGAGTCCAAGTTTTCTTGGCACTGAGCGACGCGATTACCGACGAAAACTGACCAACGATGTGGTGAAGAATGAACCCATGATAAAGCAATAGTGGAATCAGAAAATGCGTATATCCCGGCAATGGTCATACGTGTTGCATATGTGTCTCGCACAGTTTTTATTAATTTTGACATAAGTAAAATAGCGCATAATTCTAAGCGAGCGAGCGTAGTGATTTTTGTTGGCGAAACTTTTGATTTAGCGCAAAGAATGCGAGTTTGAATGCCAGACGGGTAGGTACAATGGGCATAAATGACACATCCCAGACCATTCATGCTAGCATCACAAAAAGCAACAAGACGTAATTCACAACCAACTTCGACGCCTACATGACGTGGAATCCTTAAAGTGTCAAGCATTTGAAGTTCTTGCGCAAGAGCGAAAAAACGGGTGCGTATGTGCTCCGGTGCACGATCGTCCCAATCACACTTGCTGAGCCACAGTTCCTTAATTAACAACTTGGCATAGAGAATCACAGGCGCGACCAATCCGAGCACGTCAAATAGTCGTGCAACCATCGAGAGTATGTTTCTCTTGGTGCACCTTTCATTAATTGCGGCGCATGTGAAATGAAAATTATCTTCACATGGTTCCCATGAGAGACCTAAGACCTTAGAGACATTATTGTCAACATCAAAATCAAGCGACTTGCGGTGCGTGTCGGGAAGCGAGTCAAGTAGCACTGGTGAATTGCTAGACCACTTCACTAAGTCAAAGTCACCCGATTTGAAAAACTTAATCAAGTTGTGAGCTAATTGCGTGGCAGTATCCTCATTTGCAATAGAAAGAACCAAATCGTCCATATACAGACAGGTCTCTGCCACTTTCGCGGCATCAGGATAGAGCGGACTCATGTCAGTAGCCAGCTGTCGCACAGTGCGCATAGCTATGTAAGGGCTTGACTTGAGACCGAAAGGTTGCCTATTAAAGGCATAAGTTCGAATTTTTTCCGATTCGTTGAATCTAAATAAAATGCGTAGGTATTTATGTTGGTCTACTGGTACACCAATCCGTAAATAATATTGTTTTATATCAGCGTTCATTGCAATAGGAAATAATCTAAAACCTAACAATAATAAAAACAGATCGGCCTGTAAATTGGGTCCAATATGTAATATATCGTTAAGCGAAAGTCCTGTATGCGTTTTAGCACTCGCGTCCAATACGATGCGCGGCATCGGTTTATCAGGTCGGACTACTGCGTGATGCGGTATATAATAACCATCAGAGGACAGCTCAGATTCTTTAACAGGACTGAGGTAATTGTTATCAATATAATCCTGAATAACCTTGTTATAATTTTCGCGCACTATCGGTGCCTGACGGAGCTTACGCTCGAGTGAAACGAAACGGCGATAAGCGGTAGCGTGCGAATTACCTAATTCCGAAGGGTCCCTACAGAACGGTAATGCAACTGTATAACGACCTACGTCGTCACGGGTCACGGTAGCCGTGAAAATATTTTCGCAATCTGTCTCCTCTGGTGACAACAAGCGTTTCATGGGTACTTCTTCAAGTTCCCAGAACTTTTGCACTATATCATTAAGCGCTAACGCAGAAAAAGACGCGGCAGTAGGTAAAATATGTTTACGCGGGTAATCTCCCATAAGTACGTAACCAAATGTTGTAGATAAAGCACACGGTGCGCGCGGCCCACACTCGACCATATTTCCTAAGTATATAAATGGGAATAGCTGGGCACCTAACAATAAATCAATCTTGCCCGGAATATTCCAGCTTAAGTCAGCGAGCGGAAGGTTACGAAAATCTAGGTCGCGATCACAATCGATAAATTTCGAAGGCAATTGATCCGTAATGCATTCTACAACAAGCGCATGTATAGTGTATTTCTGATCCGGATAAATACGGGATTCAATGTCTAAATGAACATAACCGATTATCGGACTTGAAGCGGAACCAACACCTTTAACATAGGAATTATTCAACGGTATTATCGGTAAATTTAATAAACTAGAACAAGCAGATGTTATTAGATTATTCTGCGAGCCATTATCTATCAAACACCTAACTACAGATTTGATACCAGCGCTACCCTTAGAGCGCGCGTATACCTGAGCGGTTGACAAAAGTATATCACCCTTATGACAAGAAGTGTAAGACTGTGTATGTGTAACTGGTTCTGTAGCAAGCGGGGGCGCTCGAATGCATGACGAAGTCGTGTGAGCGCGATGAGAAGGCGCGGGCGAAGTAACGGTCGCTCGATGAGCGGGCGGCGGCGAGTACGCGACGGCGGTATTTACCATAGCCGCATGCGATTGCGAATTATTACTATCAAAATGCAATAACCTATGGTGTCTTTTATTACAGAAACAGACTGACGTACTCTTACAATCCGGAAGTTTATGTAAAGTGCTTAAACAATTAACGCAACCGTACTTCGATTTAATAAACTCATATCTAGCCCTTGCGTCTCGCATGTTTTTAAACTGAGCGCAATCATATAAATGTCGATGGTTACCACTACACAAACAACAATTCGCGGTAACTGCTGCGTAAGATTTGGAGGTGTGATGAACGCGCCGGTCGCGTGAGGGCGACGTAACAACAGCAGCGGGTTTCGTATATGACCAATTTCGCGGGTTTGAGCGCTCCAAAATCTTAGCCTGATCTTGTATAAAAGCGATAAGCTGTTGTGTCGTAGGCACTTCCACATCCCGAATCGAAAGTTCAAAGGCTTGGATGGTTTGAGGATCCATCCTTCTCAAAGCGCATTGAAGAAAAATAAATTCAGTTAGATCTGTTATGCCTAATTCTTTTAGAGCTGAAATCGAAGCGGAGTATTTACTAACAAAGGTATCAAGAGCGTTCGCAGTGTGCGAGCAAGTTTTTAAGTCCAGTATATTATTGAGATAATATGTACCTAATGAGCGTTTGTCGTGGTATTTCTTAACCAAACTATCCCACAGTATTTTATATGTTTCACCTGACGGAATAATACCGGAAGTGAATTTTAGTGCGTCGTGGGTGAGTTTAGAAATTAGATACTGTACACGTTGCGAGTCAGAAAGCTGTTGATTCAAATGAATATTAGCTTTAAAAGACTGATAAAAGGTATTCCAGTTTTCAGGGCGTCCGTCAAAACTCGGAATTACTAAAGGTTCTAATTTCACTACGGACTTGATCGAGCTACTGGTCTCGAGTGAACGCACCTTAGAAGTGGTTAATATTTTATTTCTAACGCGTTTAACTCTCGAGTATAAATCATCAAATGAATCGAGGCAAGAATACTCGGGATTGACCGTAATCTTTGATAACAAATTTATATTATTTATTTTATCAACAATGGACTCAAATTTATCGCGTAACTCATCTATTATCTCCGTTTCAGCCAGAAAATTCTCGTTAGCTCGCGTTGATGTATCGAAAGAAATTATACCTTTCGACGATGTGTACATACGATTAATACGTTGAAATAATAATTCTTTCTTTTGATTCAACATAACCAACATGACTTCGCGGCTTGATTCGCTTTCCGTCATGTTTATAAAATAATATCACAATACAACTACAAAGTGATAGGTATATCTACCTAGTTAGTGTAAAAACACAAGTTAAATTTAAATCCTAAAATGACTTAGCGTAAAGTACAGTGGTGGAGCGGTTAATAAGTGGGTAGGTATAAATAAGTTCAACTAAATTGAGTATAATGGATATTATTACCAATTAATACGTAATTCACCAAATCTAACAATTAATTATATTTAAATACGAGTCTACCAATAATTACGTAGTTCTCGTGCGTTTTAAACACAGAATTTACCAATTTTACGTAAATCTGTGAGCGAGGAAAAATGGCGGCAAGAATTCACTAGAATTACGTGAATCTTTTTTATGATATGAATAGAAAAGTAAATTCACCAATATTTACGTGAATCACTGGCCTATCCGTACTCGTAAGGACCAAATTATATGGTCAGGCGTGTAAATAGCCCGACCAGGGTGTGATTGCTCAACAAATTAGCGTACGAGGTGTAGGGAAGTAAACCACTTCTATCGATCAAAACAATCATGCCAGCACTGACCTGCAACACCGACCAAGTCCCGATCCTCCAGAAGGCAGCGAGCAGCGGCGAGGTTTCTACGGTCTCTTGAAAGGTATTGACCGGCCGGTCACGATCGCAGACTGGAGCACTCCACATATACCTTGTAAAGGTTACAAGCGAGTCCAAACACAACACGGCTATAGGACTAACGGAAAATCAGCTTCTTTTCACGAGAAATATAACTGATGTCCGTGGCGGAACAAAATTTTTATATTAAAGGCGTCTTCTTAGCGAAAAGCGATGAGAGCAGGGTATGTCCGTTTTTTCTTGCACCAATCAGGTGCAGCGCGTTTACATTATTTGAAGACTGCTAACGCCATCTCTTGAGATCGTCGAGTACATTGGCAATATTACAGCAGTACCAGCACTAATTGCATTCGACAAACAGAATGTGGTTTACTATAAAGACTATGAAATTTATAATATAACGAAATATATTATGGTGCGATTATGTATGCATTTTATAAATATATTGGCGCTCCACCAAAAACATCTCCGAGTTTTACAAATATTTGTCTAAAGCAAATTGGAAAGTGATTCTCTTAGCGTGAAAGGCACATTTAAAATACTCCACAAAATATTTGATTTAAGTAAACCTGTTTTCATCATTAAGTCGCTAAGTTTGAGTAAAACATATATATTTTTTATATTTTTTACTCAAATTTAGCGACTTAATGATGAAAACAGGTTTACTAAAATCAAATATTTTATTATGGAATATTTTACATTAACATTTATAAAATTTATATGGTCAAGATATTTATGTTGCTATCGATTGAATAATCTAAATTTAGACAACCGCTTCGATTTATAGAGATTTTATGAACAGTTAAATGATCTTAAGCTTTGCATATCTACTTATATTATGTATATTTTAGGACGATTAGTTAAAGCATTTTGGCTTTAAATGTGGAAGCTTGTAATTGGCATCTGCTATCACGAATTTCATTTTAATACTGTTTAAGCTGTAAGCATCCCAAATGCAATAAAATAAATGGAAAGGTAAAGATAAAAATTCATTATAATTATATTATGTCCCCTATTTATACCTACCATAAACGAAGCACAAAATACAAAAAACACACATTCATTACAATGCTATAAAGGCAAATATTAAAATTTACTATTAACTAGTAAATATTAACTTCTGTTTGTGAAGCCATTTGCAGCAGCAGTTGCATTTTACTAAAAGATTGTTATAAAACTTTTGTCTCAAAGCCATCATTATTCATGAAAGACCGTGACGTCTTGATTAATGTTTAAAACAAAGTTTAAATTTTATTTCAGTAGCGAAATGGGAAGCGAATGCAACTACCATTTTTCAATTCATAAGAGACAATTTTGTGAAAACTACTGAAATGTGCTTTTACAATTTCGTATGAAAACTAAATGTTTTTGCCAATTAGTGTTTACTGGCTAATTTTCTGGACATGTAAATTGATTGTTTTTAATTTGATGCTTGTATTAGGGGTGTATGTCAATATTGTACTATGTTGACGTCTAATTCGCAACTACTTGATGACACAACCCTGTCGCCTTATTGGAATGGATCCTGAAATAAATAAAATTACATGTACCGATGAATTTTTCTCCTTATCTAAAGTAAGGCTCATAAAATATTATCTTTCAGAAACACCAGCGTCATAAATTCTACTAACATCTTCAGACAAAAAATGTTGTAGGTCTCCCGGATTTGCGTGGACCATAATCTGTCTATCTTTGACCATTAATCTATGTTCGTGCTCTTGGGATTCCCTAAGGATAGCAAAGGTAACTCCATTTGTCATATTAAGGATAAAGTACTGCACAATCTGTCTCTGCTTATGCGCAGTTTAATAAATATTTCTCAAGCCAACGTGTACTATATAATATATAAGTTTACTTTTCTTTGTGTCTGGTAATGTCAACTGACTGTTTTTCATATTTATAAGAAGAATGGCTATTATCTTTATTTTGACGGAGTAAATCATTTCCTAATCAAAGCTGTAACGAGATACCTACTCATTATATTTTAAAGATGATTACACACTTAATGTCTATTTTCATGATGAAGAAGAACGCTTAGCAAAGGCGCAAATAAAGATGATTACATCATCAAAGTAAAAAAAATACATCTAAATATAAAGGGCTCTAGACTTTATCGGTGAGGTTACCGGAGGCCTTAACCCTACTCCACCCCCTGGCACCTCTATCGTGGTTACCTCGGTCCTCGTACCGGTTCAGGCCCACATAAGGTATCTGGGCCTGATCCTCAACGGCAGGTGGCTCTTCGACGAGCACTTACGACAGCTTGCTCCGAAGCTGGTCGGCGCTGCGTCCGCCCTTGGGCGACTCTTGCCCAATTTGGGCATACCCTGCGTCGCTACGAGACGGCTGTACACGGGGGTTGTCCGGTCAATGGCACTGTACGGTGCACCTGTGTGGGTGGGGGCTCTGACCGCCTAGAATAGGGCACGCCTCTGGCGCCCTCAGAGGGTTATGGCGGTTAGAGCCATACGCGGATACCGCACCGTGTCAACGGAGGTGGCGTGCGCGTTGGCCGGGACTCCCCCGTGGGATTTGGAGGCGGAAGTGCTCGCTGAAATATATCGGCGAACGGCTGAGTTCCGGGCGGGAAGCGGCAGTCGGCCCCCACCCGAAGAAGTACGCGAATGGCGTGAGGCCGCTCGCCGAGCCACCATGGCTCGTTGGTCGTCACGGCTGGAGGCTCCACGTGCTGGCTTTGCTGCCGTGGAGGCGCTCCAGCCGGTCATCGTCGAGTGGGCAGGGCGACAGCACGGGACCCTTTTCTTCCGACTGACGCAGGTTCTTTCCGGGCACGGCTGCTTCGGGAAGTACCTGCACTCGGTAGCTAGGAGAGAACTGAGTCCCGCCTGTCACCACTGCGACTGCAGTGAGGACTCGGCTCAGCACATGCTGGTGGTTACAATAAAATCACAATATGCCCTCTCAAAAAATTAAAAAGAGTGCCATTAAGATTGTCATATCTAAAGTACAACAAACAGAATTATATTATTCACAGTTGAATCGTAAATTTTATAACTTCCATTCGTTTTAGCGAGAAATAAAATTTGAACTTCTTTACAACATTCATCAAGCCGTCAGGAGCAAAGCTTTTGAATAATAAAAATCTTTGCCTGGAGCCACACAACGAAGTTTCCATAACCGAGATAATATACTCTCCCCTCACGGTTTTTTATAACTTTATTATAAAAAGACGAGAAGTAATTTCTTACATTTATTATTATTGTCAAAATCCCATTTATCATGTCAGGTATCCGTGATAAATATCAATAACGAGGCTTGTAGAATTTTGTTGCCGTGGTTTTTTTGTTGAACAAAGTGAAATATGTTGTCATATTTTACCGCCAACTCACTTTTTATGTTCGGTATTAATGGGAAAACAATTCACCATTCTTATTTTTCAATCGACTTCATATTTTGATGGAAACGTGAATAGAGAGTGTAAGGAGGAGCGATTTGGAGTTTTTTATTAGATACTTCATTTAATTTATGCTAGTAACCTGTTATTATTACCTTTTTACTTGTAGATTTGAATGGCTTCTAAGTACCGGTAATCTAAAATTACTATTTAGGAATAATTAAAATTATCGATTAGTGTTTGTATACTCGTAATACCTGCCTGTTTCTAATATTTAAAATATTGCTTTTTAAGTACTATTTCTTTCTAACTAGCAACCCGCCCCGGCTTCGCACGGGTACAAATTATACACCTAAACCTTCCTCATGAATCACTCTGTGATCTGTCTATTATGAAAACCGCATGAAAATCCGTTAAGTAGTTTTTCAGTTTATCGCGAACAGACAGACAAACAGACGCGGCGGAGGACTTTGTTTTATAATATGTAGTGATACTTTGAAAAGGTCAGGTTCTTGACATTATTATTTATTGAAATTGAATTTATTTTTTTGGAAATTCTTAACCTTAGTTTAAAAAATAATCAAAATTACCAAAGTATAAAATTCAGTTAGTATGCGTTTAAGGCTCGTTCATGCAGAACATTTCTTGTTATAATTAGTGATGATCTGAAGAAAGGGCAGGCCAGAAGTACGCAAACTGGCGGGCTTGTATGAGAGGTTTAATAACAGTTGAGGAAACTCATGACTTACGTACGTACGTTGTCTCTGCCTACCCCTAAAGGGAGAAAGTCGTAATTATGTATGCATTAAAGTTACATAAGAAAAACCAAAGTTCTTTAAAGAATTAAGTAAAGCCTTATTCTAAATAGCATTTGAAATTTTCTATTACCAACGCCAAACAATTCTCACTTTATAAGCAAAATAAAAATAATGTCCTGTAAAGAAATAATTGTGTGTGTTTCTGCACCATTTCTAACAAAATATAACTTAAAATGCAGTACAGTGCAATCAATAGTCAAATTTATTTTAATTGCACAAGACTCATTTTATATCTTCCTAGTATACAAGTAGTAGAAGAAGTGATGTCCCCTAAAGAGGCGGGGGAAAGGGAACGGGTGAGAGCCAGTACTCTCCCGTCCCGCAGAAGAGGCACAAGGCGACGGAGATCGTAAAAGATCTCCGACCTCCATGATCGCTGGGGGTAACGGATGAGGCTACCCTAGCAGAAGCAGGCCGGAGATGGTGGCGCGATGTGTTCCGCGCGCGCCTCTGATGGAAGGTGGGCTAGGTCCCCTGCACGTTTTGGTGTGGCTGCCTATTATGCGGCCAAGGTCTGCCGGGGTTCTCGGGGACTTCCTTAGTAGGGTATTAGTTGGTTCGATTCGGACATACCACTTCACCGCCAGCCCCGGTGAGGTGATGACCCGTGGGGGTTTCCACACGATAAAAAAAAAAAAAAAAAAGGCTACAAGTAGTAAGCACAGAGCTACCATAATACTATTAGAATATAGTAAACTTGAAAATGTAATATTACTAACTATGTTGTAGTACAAGTTTAAATAATATCGATGAAGGCAGTTTATGCCTTGCAGATCAAACCTACTGGCTGGAAATTGCAATCTTCAGACCCGATGGACAAAATAAACTAGCTCAGGAAGTGAATAGCTGATAGCTTTCGGTTTTAAATGAAATAGGTAACTAAATATTGCAATATTGGAAGGTCAACCACTTTTACATTATGACAGAGTTCTGGTTTTATTTTTTTCCATCTGTATTAAATTACGAAGGGACAATAAAAATACAAGATCTGAAAGGTAGCTAAACAATTTTTTTAAAATGTCTTTTTATACGACTGATTTGATGGTAATCAATCCTATTTACAAAACCAGCAGCATGAGTAGTACTATTCAACTTAACTTTAATTTAACGACTTTATCTAAAAGGGCACAGGTATTACAGTAATTCGATGAATTTGTCTTCATGTTTGCAATATACTCGTGAAGAAATTGCTGGACATAATGTACTTACAATTCTTTTTATACGTTATGTTATCTCATTTCTAACTTTAACGTGATACAGCTAGATATATCAAATAAATGCTGGTAAATCTCCTAGACTATTTAAATAGCTCTGGACGCTAAGTAGTGTATGTAGAATATGCGAACACATTCAAAGCAGAGGATCAATTACAAGACAATCATCTTGATAATGAGTTCAGATATATAAAAGGATCCAATGTTGCATCTGAGCAACCGTCATCATAACGACGAGTCCTACGTTTACTGTACAATGTACAACCAGCAAGATAAAAAATCTTTTTTTGCATCAGCTTTTGGCCCAGTCAAGGAACTAAAATACCTAAAATTTAGGTATTTGAGGTCCTTGAATACCACGCATTTATGAATTACCACGCATTTTTATTTTTGGATACATAGTAAAAAAATGCGCTGAATTACGTTACCCGCAGTTTAACAATATAATGAAAAAAAAAAGACTATTTACATTTCATGTGATATCTCGTTTTCAGTACGTTTTTTGTCATAAATATGCGTACGTAGATCTCTGTTGCAATTAATTGCTTTACATCTGCATGGATGCCAATCCCTTCTGGTATTCCTCAGGGCTCTTTATTGGGGCCATTGCATTTTGTGATCTTTATTAATGACGTAGGCTCATGCTTTAAGCCTGCCAGCTTCATTTTCTATAGGTGATACAAAAATATTTATGACAGCTGATAGTACTTCTGATTATAAGCTTTTACAGAAATATTTGAACAGTTTTGTAGAATATTGTAATAATAATAAATTAGAGTTTAATGTTTCCAAGTGCTTTGCAATAAATTTTATACGTAATACTAAAACAACAGTACAGTTTCAGATCACTATTGATAATAAACCACTTACTTGTGTAACAACTATAAAGGACTTAGGCATAAAACAAAACTCCATACTAAGATTTATATGCATATTGATTCTATCGTGAAAAAGTCAAGTAAATCCCATGGTTTTATTATTCGATCGACATCAAAATTTAAGCTTATTGAAGTGCTTCATTGTGCATTGGTGCGCAGTACTCTTGAGTATGCATCAGTGGTTTGGAACCCGCATTACAACACATACAATGATTGTATATAAGCTATTCAGATAAAGTTTTTTAGATATTTACAGTATAAGAGTATTGATAATGCATACGATACGAGATGTAGGAGATATCATTTTATGCCTTTAAAAACGTTAGACGTTAATCGTTAGACGTACTGTCTCTGACATTGTAACGCTCGTGAAAATCGTTAATGGAAGTATCGATTGCTCTACTCTACTCGAGAAAATTAATATGAGGGTATTACATAATCTATGAATTCGGAATAGTCCACCCTTAGCAGTTCCTCGAGCAAGTACTAATTATCGCAAAAACTCGTTTATTACTCGGGTGAGTAGATCTGTAAACGACATCTATAAAATAAATACCGAGTTTGAGATGGTTAGATCCACCCCCACAAGATAGAAAAATGTTCGCATTAACCTTAATCCCAAAAGTGTGACAAACCCTTACACTCTTAGTTTTTAAGACTTTTATTTGTTAAACTTAATATTAACATACATTTGTTTGTTTTTATATGTAATAATAATAATAACTACATACATCTTACACACGGCCGTCTGATCCCAAACTAGGCAGAGCCCAGTCTAATTACATATATATGTATAGATAAATTAGACCCAGACACTGAACAAATTATCGTGCTCATCAATCGTCCTGGGTGGGAATCGAACCCATGACCTCTGGCTTAGCAGTCAGAGTCACTAACCATTAGACCAACAGGCCAGTCAATAATAATATGTAGAATCTAATTGCGATTATCTGTCAAAAGCTTTCCTTGTTATTTATTTTAGTATTTACTGTAGGTATTTCATGATGTTGGTATGCCGAATAAAATAAAATAAAATATTTTCTAGTTTGTTTTGGCGTTTCTTCTCAAGGCTAGTCCAGCTTTGAAGAAGAGATCGATGTCTAAAAGTATCTGAAAAGATCTATTTGCAAAAATAAATTCATTTATCATACAATTTCATCTTAATTTAAATTCTGATACTTCTCATAAATTCTGATTCTTAAAAAAAATGTAAGAAACATTTTTTTTATTCTAATAAAGAATGTGTAAACACAAAGGCTAACGGGGAGGCATAGCCAAAACATCTATTCAGAGGACTTATTCTCCATTCTATAATTTAAGTATGTACATACATCGTTTGTCGAGTCACGTGGGCTAAGTGCAAAATCACATTAGCATCCTAAAATATGCGAACCGGCAAACTTTTCGTCTATTGTGCTCCCATCTCTACCACCAACTCGGGAAAACAGTTAATCACTTAAGTTTTCGATAATGTCTTATACGGACTTGTGTTTTGCTATATGAAGTTTCTACTATACCCCTACCTCTATATAAGAGTTGTAATGGCTTTGACTTTGATGTACATGTTTTTCGATGTATGTAGCTGGTACCTGACATGTCTTAGGTATTCTTTTGGACACGTACGGTCGTTTACTAGAATTAAAATTCTCACATACAATCCCTACCTAGATCACATTCAATTGTAAGAGTTATATCATCCTCGGCGCCTTTTCCCAACTAAGTTGGGGTCGGCTTTCAGTCTAACTACGATACGCTGAACTTTGATATTTTACGTGAAGCGACTGCCATCAGACTTCCACAACCCAAGTACTAGGCGATATCGAAGTTCTGTAGTTAGACCAGGTTGTCGGACTTTTTGGGGCTCCAACTACCCGTAACGAATGCCACTGATGTTTGTATGGCACCCGAGACCGACGGTTTAACGTGCTCTCCGAGGCAATGTCTCAATGTGGTAAGAATGGTCACCCATCCTAAGCTGACCTGGCTAATGTTACTTAACTTCGTAATGAGTTAACCTACTCGGTTACCACTTAGCCACGAGCCCCTCAATTGTAAGATCTTATAATTTTCAGAGTTTTAATTGTAAGATTTATAACATTTATAACCTTTTGAAAAACGACTAACATAACTGGCATTCACTTTTGAATAAAAAACAATAGGGAATATGCATGTTGTTTAAATTTACTTGATTAATTTTCCCTTGAATCTTTATTGTCCACATATTATGCCTAAACAATTATTTTCTTATTTAGTTCGTCTTTAATTGCAAAAAATATTAATTAAAATATGCAAAATAAGGGAGCGAAATTCAACTTTGCAAAACGCTTCACTATTGGTCGAAACAAAACATGTCGTCAAATTCCCCGTCCTGTCATTTATCGGCGCCTATATTCGTAGTGTTAAGGAGAAAGATAGGTGTTTCCGTGGTTTTTGCCCTTAGCTAGTGCAATTTAAGCATTCTAGTGATATTAGAAATTATCTAGGACGATGACTGAATGTAGTTTTGTCAAAGAACAATCTTACAATCTACCGAAAATAGATGCATTCATGATGACTACATATTTTGCATCAAATCCAGATTTTACGTCTGCTGAGGTCAAAGGAGTGAAATCCGCAAGGAAATTATTATAAAACTTGTTATATTATAATCTAAAGGTATACATAGGTAAGATATGTATAGTTAGTTATATTCATGAAGTTTTATTGGACTTTTGTTACTCAGTTTAAGTAGACAAGCAAGTTGCCTTCTGCTTGATATTTAAAACCAACATAAATGACCTACTGCTGACTAATTCACACTATTCTAGCAATTAAATTGTAATATGCTTACATTAAAGTGATCTTCACAACAATATAAACACGATATTGAAGATACTTCATCTCTTCTCATTAATTTACACCATTGTTTTCGTATTTTACATTATTATTTTGTACAGGAAAAAATACTGTATTGGGTGTACTTCTTATAGTGTTTTTCACACTTAGGGACAAGGCAATACTTATAAAATGTTTTTTAAACTTTATCCATCGTCTATTAATTACAATACATAGTAATTACAACTGAAAATCGGTATAATATTACTGTAACACTTCAAGTAAGTATACTAAGTTTATGAAACAAACACTGAGCGCGATATCTGACGTCATCCAAGGCCCGCGAAATATGGCGGTGTTTAAACAGATCAAATTTTATCGATGTTTTCAATGTTATTTTAAAAATTAATTTGAACATTGCCGAAGTTATTTATATTTATATTTTTTATTAGAGTAGAATGATGGAACAAGTCAATAAAAGATAAAAAAAAAATACATGCATATTCCCTATTGCTGACGTCGACAAATATAGCGAAGAATCCCTAAACATATATATTCTAGGTATACCTATATGCAATTTGATTTCGAACTGATGACGAAACGATGCTTCGGCGGTCCAATAGTTGATGTCGGCATATTTTATTTTTATTAAACAGCGTAAGAACTTTTATTGCACAATGTAGAATCAGTAGTTACAAAGTTGTACTGTTTATATTCTCTAGATGGCGCATGAATAGATTCATTGTACATAAAGGTCACTACATATTATGTAACCCGTGTTGTTATGGCAAAAATTGTGTTATTAGGGCATTAATCTGCTATGTTAATGAGAATATTTACTATTAAAATCAGATTCCAATCTGAAAAAATAGCTCCACCCCGTAAGAGCTTCCAGTGAAGTAGATAGAGATCCTTAAATACTTTTTGCGATCATTAGAAGAAGGATTTTCTTTTTCCTTGCCAGATTTGAACTGTATCTAATTGTTAGACGTGCATATCACTACAATAGCAAAATTTTGGTTATTATTGTCCATCACACAAATACTTGCTCTATGTGGCAATCGAATCTACTACCTTCTACATGTTTGCAACTGTTGAAGTGATTATAGCATCCTAGTATCTATCACATATCTACTTACCTAAGGTAAAACAAAAATTGGTTGCAGAAACGACAGTGATCAGCTTGTTGGTGTCTTTTTTGACAACCTAAAAACTAAATTGTCAAGTACCATTCGCTACACCAGTGACTTGTGCCCTCCACTACACAAAGCTCTAGTCCTAGTTAACCCCAATCCTAACCGGATTATTTTGGATGGAGCACTTATGTAGTTAAGAGGTACTTGTTCCGTACGACCTTCATAAAAAAGTTATCAACACCGGTTACCTACTCAAATTATCAAGTTATTTATCAATATTCAGTATTTTTTTAATACTTATGTATTAAAAAATACTGAATATTGTAGTTTAAAGACATTTTCTTTATCAACTATATAATTAAATACTTCTTTGAAATAAAGCGAGATAAGACGTCAGCAACGATCCTTCCTTGAAATTACATAATCCTATAAAATATTCACCTTCCAGAGCTTAAAATAAAATATCTCACAGTGTTCAAATGTAAGACAAGAAGTTAATGGGGCGAATCATTTTGCTACGCTTAAGTAATCGAAGTGGAAGGCTGATAAATTAGGAGGCGTTTGAGGAGCGAGATCTCGAACAATCTATGGATCAAAGTGCTCACGTTTGAAATATCGCGATTCGCTCACCTTTACTGAACATTCAAAAATTTTGTACCATTAAAGAGACTGTCTTTTGCGATTTTACTCAGGACTGCAATGTCGTCAAATATTCTAATTTTAAATTAAATGTATTTTTGAGAGTTTTCTTAATCAAACGATTGCTTAGTCGCTATTTAGCCAGCGTGATCAAACTATAGGTCAATAGTTCAGTCTAATGGTGGGGCGTGCACTTCACATATTTGTAAGAAAAGAATCGCACTTGTAGGCCAGGAGCAGTCAGAAATGGTTTTATAAAACTGGTTGCTGTATTCCCCGAACATCTCCCATACTAGAAGTATCGACCGATAATTGTTCGGCACTTCAGCATCATACTGATTGCCAGAGCGATATATTGGCCGATTAAAAACCACCATTGCGTGGAGGCTCTAATACCTATCGACCGATGGGTCTCAAAAGTTTAAGAGTAATAACTAGAGGCATGCTGATCCATTTATGCTTTTACTAATAAAAGATTATGATTGAAATCAGAAGTACTTCGTAATTTTACTCAACACATTGTGTTCTGGGCTACGCTTTTTTAAGAAAGTGAAGTTTTAAATTCCAAACTAAAAAAAATATGTCGTGTTGAAAGAAATTTATTATTTTTTAAATCAACAATACTATAAGTATGGGTTAACCCTAACGTCTGAAGCGAACATCTATGCACGAAGTACACCCTTTGTTTCTTTACCTTTATAGATGTATAAAAATAATTAGCAGATCTTTCTCAATACATACATAATTTTTGCTCAGAGAAATGACTTACCTGATAGCGAGCGTTATTGGTTATACTTATCGTCCATACTCCAACGGAACACTGGCCAAGTAACGTATTCATCTGGCGGATAAAAACTATGCTTTTCTTGACCTGTTCTGTGGACTAAAAAATATATTGTGAATAAAAAGTCTTGAATACAATAAAAAAAAAATTAAAGTTCAAAGGAAGCCTAAATTTGAAGACGAGCATTGTCCTATGGCTGAGGAACTGAAATTATTTTACAAGTAATTATAAAGAGCAAAACGAGTCTACAAGGTCAGTCAAGTCTACTAGATGTATAAGTTTTTTTTTTATTTATATTTTAAGAGTAAAATAGGAATTTTATGAAGTAAATAATTAAAATTATTCTAAAATTTTTTGCAATAGATTTCATTTAACATGTCCTTGTTAAATTTAATTTAAAAACAACAAAAATTGGGTCACTGTTGGCTTTGACAATTTGTGTTATTTTATGACTTCATTTTGGTATTCCATTTAAATGAATATTAAAATTTTTATTCCATTAGTCTAATTAATAAAAAAAAATATTGGCATTGTTTTCTAGTGTTAGTGCTTTTAATGCAAAACAATAAAACACAAACTCGGATAATAGTGAGAATTAATGACTAGTCCATTTTAACTTTTACATAATTATACATTCTAGAGATGTCAACCGTTTTGAATGTCTTTCAATGACGAGTACAACTTGAACTGTCATTTCATAGACTTTTGAACCATGACAGGTCAAAATATATATACTGGACCCGTATATGTTTAAGTAGGTAGTCGTTTTTACGTATTTTTTAAATTTATAGTTCCTTTTGTTTAAAAATTTCAGCTTTCTGCATTTCTTCTACATATAAACTTTAAGTATTTCTAATTTCACATTCCTGTCTGTGCGCGTTTGCTTAAAAAATGTATGCAAAGAATTCTCCACACGTATTAATATTTACATAGAATAGATATTAAATACTCATAGTATTACATATCTATATAGCCAATTTTAGTTATAAACTAATTGTATGTAATGAACGTTTAATTTATGAAAAGGTACAATCTAGATACTTAATTGAAAGTCAAATAATTTTTCTACACATCAAATATAACATTGGGTTTTATAATAATAATTATTCCGAGATTTTTCCGTTTACTGTCATGTGATCTGATACAATCAGCGTTCCCTGTTCATACAAGGACAACCGCCACAAGACAAACACGCGATAATACAAAATTGCTTACGTGAACAGACCAAAAAAAAATCGCAAAAAACGGAGTACGATAAAATCTACGCTTAGTTAAGGGCCCGTATACACATCATCTACATACGTAAAAATTTGTGCTTATACAGAAAAAAAAGTGTCTACATCCAAGTACAAACAACATTACAGAAAATTCTTTTCTGTGCTAATCAGTAACGGAAGTTCCTATGGAGGCAGTTTATCACAACTTCCAGCGAATTTTCTCTTTTGTGACAGAAGCGGTAGTGTTACCATGTTTTATATTGAACAATAATGGACACGTCGTTTTATTGTAGTTGTTTTGAGATGATTATTTGTGCACCGGGTGTGGAACGGAAATATACCGCTTTTCCATGTTTTCGTATGAATGTATTGTATGGCAAAATTATGAGTAAATGATAGTCTTAAAACTACTTAAAAGTAGGTCTTAAAACTAGGCCCAAAAGTAGGTATTAATATACATTTTATATTTTTAATCCACTTAGGATTAAAAATATAAAATGTATATTAATAACTATCCCTATTAATAGTTTATTTTCTAACCGATATATCTAATACTTTGGTGTCTTATTTGAACCAATATTTAGCAGGAAATGATTTGTAATTAAAAATGACTACAAACCTAAACAATAAAGCATATTAAAACTAATACAAAATTTAAATAAAGGACAACATTATTCATAAGCCAAAAAATTTAAAAAGTATTTCACTTCACTTTCACCATCTTCAGGAAGATCTGTGCAGTGTACAGCATTTTGAACAATTGTTTTTCCATATTGGGCTCTAATTGAATCTGGATACAGTTGGCGACATAAATCCGGATCTCGAGGACCACACAGTTTTCTAAACTCGCACACGACGTTCTTAGTAGGATCTGTGCATTTAACTTCCAATGCTATACATTTGCCCTCTGCCAGCTGTATAGCCATAGCCTCATATTTGAAAATTAATCGTTAGTAAATATAAAATAATGCTTAATTGAGAATTTTATAAATATACTTATTTACAAAAAAATCTCTCAGACCCAAGGGAGTACATTAAAAATACTAAAATTCAATATTTCCTAAACGTAAAAACAATTTACTTAAAACATAGATACTGAAAATAATTAAAATAATCATCCTATTTAATACGAAAATTTAAATAATGAAAATCCTGTAAGCAGTACCTCCGCATCCTTATTATCCTTCAAACTCTATAAACATGTTCACCCTTACAATGAGGTAGCGTTTACAAATAAATTGCACAAAAACCGTACCATACTTCCCGTAGAACATAATTAACGTGACATAAAAATATCGTTGTGAACTTCCAGGAAAATGTTACGAGAGATGGTGTATATTTTAATGAACTGTTTTCATAATATTACACTTTTCCTTTTTTTTAAGAAAAATAAATATTTCTGTAAACTGTTCAGATTAATTTTTGTAATTTCATGTGTTTATCAATGTCTCGTCAATATTATGAGAAACGTTACTTTTTAAATGTAATACCATAGTATGGTCTAACGACAACAGTATTTTTATAAAAAAATATTAAGAAAGAAATCCGCATCATCATCATTGTCCACTTCTGGACATAGGTCTCTCCTAATATACACCATTGAGCTCGATCGTGGGTTCTCCTCATCTAGTTTTTACCTGTCGTTTTGCTCCACTTTCACTCCACCCGGCAGCAGGGTATCCTACACTACGTTTCCCTAGACGCGGCCTCCACTCTAAAACTTCTCTACCCCAGTGGTTATCGGTTCCGCGGGAAATGTTGCCAGGGGACTGCCACTCCTTCAACTTCCTTATTATTTAAGAAATAATATTTAACAACCATCAAATTTACCTTACGTTTCTTATTTGCATTTGACACCAACTGTTGTAAATAATTACAAAACGGTTGTGGCAATACAATTAAAAATAATGAAACACAAAGTACTTCCAATGACCTTTTTAATAATAATAATAATGCATACCATAAGAAATATATGCAATAAAAGGACGTTTTAATGTAAAAACAACCATAAATATACGGCATGACGTTTCTAACGTCATGTCTAATAGAAAATATGTGGATATTTTGACGATTGCTAAATGATTACTAGATCCACAGCAAAGATTGCATACTTATCATCCCCGGACTCGTCGCTCAGCTGTTGTCTGTGCAATTACGGACGAAGTTGTTATGACGAACAACTATCGGAAACATATCCTGAAGGACGGCACAATTGACATTTGTCGGGCATGTCATCGTCCGGGAGAAAGCCTCAGGCATATAATTTCCGGTTGTTCTCGTCTTGCCAACGGCGAGTACTTGCATAGACATAACCAAGTGGCCAGGATAGTCCATCAGCAACTTGCTCTTAAATATAACCTTGTGACTGTCGAGTTACCATACTACAGGTATGTGCCCGACCCAGTTCTCGAAAATGGTCGTGCAACATTGTACTGGGATCGATCTATCATCACTGACAGGACTATTGTTGCCAATAAGCCTGATATAGTGGTTATAGACCGATTAGAGCGCCGAGCAATGATTATTGACATCACCATTCCCCATGACGACAATCTCTTAAAAGCAGAAAAAGATAAACAAATAAAATATTTGGACTTATCCCGCGAGATTGTCGACATGTGGGATGTGGATTCAGCAATCATTGTACCGATAGCCATTTCGGCCCATGGGTTAATTGCTAAGAGCCTCGACCAACACCTTCAGAGGCTCACGTTAGGCAGCTGGATTAAGAGCCTAATGCAGAAGGCAGTCCTTCTCGACACGGCACGCATAGTGAGGAGGTTTCTGTCTGTCTGTCTGTACCCGATACCGGTGGGACACTATTTTTTATATTTTTAAATATATTTGTATTTTTTTTTATTGTAAATGTATTTAAAAATGTAATTTATATGTATATTAAATAAATAAAGATAATAATAATAATAATATATCTCTTTATTGTACACCAAAATGATTTTGAAGAGTAGAAGCACAGCAATGTTTTGTGGTAGATACAATTGGCGGCCTTATCACACTGAGGCAATCTCTTACAGGCAACCATGGGATGGAGCGAACATAGGATATTGATTTTAGGGCAGTATGGTGTACGCTCAGTAGGTATATAATATAAGTTAAATAATGATGATGTATCTTACATATAGTGTAAGAATATACATACAAGAGAGCAACAAACAAATAAATACATAAGCAAACATAGGTATAAAGATTCACATATAAATCGAATAAAACATACAAATATAGGACTATACTACATTAAGTCAAATAAGAAGATAACTAGGCAATTATAATATGTTGATATCACCCACGTAATGTGCACGTCTTACTGTCAAAGGTAGGTTATTCCATAAACGAACGGCTTTGACAGAGAAGGAATTGTCGACGAATGTCGTAGAATGTCCAGGTAGTTTTAATATCAGGTTCTCCGACGATCTCAAAGATCGGGAATGAGTGTCGTGTAAGAAGCTAAACCGTTCTTTAAGGTAAATAGGAGTTAGGGGATTAAATAGAAAGCTTTATAAAAGCGAAAGAATATGTGCATTCCGGCGAAGGCGTATAGGTAACCACTTGAGCTTTTTTCGATAATCAGAAATATGATCATATTTGCGTAGTCCAAATATGAATCTTATACTGAGATTTTGGAGTCTCTCAAGCTTATTCAATTGGTCTTCGATAAGATTTTTAAGTCCATTTAATGATTTAAACAGCAAGGTGTTAAATGAATTAAATGATCCCAATTAAACAGCTCTCATCTTTTAGTCGCCATTAAAAATTTTAATTCCGAAAACACGAGGTTGAGACAAATTCATTCCCAACTAGAGTTAGGCACCATACCGGTAAATTACCGGTATGGCAATAAACTTCCATTTCTTTCATTTACTCCCGGGCAAAAATATTTCATACCGGAAAGAAATTAAGTTCGACAAAAATGTATATTTACATGATTTTAATAAGTGTTTTTGATTAGAATTAAGTATATATATACACCAACGCATCCAGGCATTTAAGTTTACATCATGTAAATATACATTTTTGTCGAAGTTAATTTCTTTCCGGTATGAAATATGTTTGCCCGGGAGTAAATGGGAAGAAATGAAAGTTTAGAAATATTTTCATTTATTCCCATTCTTGCCCATTTATTTCCTTCCCAATTTTTTCCCGTCGTCCAACTCTATTCCCAACACGTCTGACAATACGCTGACACACAGCGTCAGTTTTAACGAGTGAAAACAAAACAAAGCCATTGAAAACGTGGGCTCAAAAGTGGAAAACCAATTTCGTTTCGCCGTCCGCGGACCAAAACTCGTTTGTGACACAAGTTTTGAAATAAAAACTAGTATCGTTTCAATACGTTTGCAATCCCGACCGCGTGTCTAGATCAGGTTTTAAGAGGATAAAGGATTATTTTGGTAAAAATAGACTTTTCTGTACAAATAAAATTGATAATGAAACCTATTGGAATAGAAGAATGGGTTTTGATCTTTTGTGTCAACAACCATAAATTCAATCAATCATATAAGAATCGATATATCCTATCCCACGAGGAATAATATAATCACAAATTTCAGCCCACAAAAAAAAAATCTATGATAGTGAAAAATCCTCGATGATGATATGGTTTTTAAATTTCAGTAATTGAAATATCAGCGCTCGTATTTTTTGAATATATTTACGAATACTTATAAAAATTGGTGATAGCACATTACTAGTCCTGTTTTTAAACCTATATTAGTCAAATACTCGTTGTTCAGATTATAAAAAAATACAAACGATAACTCAAAGTTTTCAGTTTCAAAAACAAAAGCCTGTTAAAGAAAATGAATATTGCCAAATAAAATTTCCAAACCACCTTAAGATTAGAATGCTTGATGTTCCAATATATGTTATTGCCACATCAAAAGCTCTTATTTATTTTATTAAAAATAGGGGCAAACTATAACAGATGATAAAACAAGTCACTATTTAATAAAAATTAGTTCATTAACATTATTATTACTAGTTATGCCGGTAACGCAACGCTATTGGTTGGTTGATAAATATTGATGAATAGTGGGGTTATAAAGGGCTAGGAATGTATTATAAGTTGATAACAATCACTTGAGTACGAATAGAGATACGAACAACATATCAGTTTCCGTTGTTTAGTGATTTCCATAGTTTATAGCACTAGTGGTGAGAGTGTTTCTAACATAAATATACTGATGTCAAATACGAAAATGTATTCTTACATTTGAAATAAGAACACATTAATTTTACTACAATTTTATACTATTTAAATTTTATCGAAAAAAAAACAATATTTATCGGTGTACATTTCCACTAAACTCGATAACTATTCCTATTGGCTACATACTCTAAAGGCTTATCTAACATGTGACAAGACGAATACGAATCAATGTGTCCTTTACGTTTTCATAAATTAAAAATCTTAAGCTGAGAGAGTCGTTGATAACAATAAGAATAATAAGTTTACTATAAAAATCGTACAAGGATTACATGCGAGGTATATCAGACGAGTGAGTACTTACTTTCAAAATAACGCAATAAATTGAAAGCTCCCCCAAAATATCTGAATGTATAATTCCAAGCCATTTAACCGGTTGTCGAGTTACTTAAGGGCTGCTGGTTCAAATTGATGTTTGTCTACAAGTTCATTCAAGCATGATTTGATTAAAATTAATTTATTTTATTTTATTGACGAAATGTTGACTCGCTCCAGTGAAGCAGAAATTTAAAAGCAACTCCATGTAAAAAAGGGAAGGATGTGCAAACAACCAACGCTTTTAATATTATTGATTTAATTTTAATACCGAGTCCAAAACAGTGCAAGCGTTGCGTAGGCGATTGTGGCCTCATTTTTTTTTACTACGCTTCAGAAGTAGAATGTAAAACATTTTGTCGAATACTACTTCTAATACACACAGAAGATTACATATTAAGGATTCAGAGGAACTTAAAATTTATCTCAAGCAAACTCCTTACCTTACCTTTCTTGGGTGTGGGATTTGTCTTATTTTTCAAGGGCTTATTTCAAATAAAAAGTACTTTCGCAAGGGCGTGTTCTAAATTTCTGAAAAGCCAATTCATTAATTACATGTATGTTTATTAAAACGAAAAGTCTCCAAATATATATTTCTTTAAATTAAGTAAAAATACCAACTCTAACATGTTAATATTTAGGTTTTTACGTTTATCTTCACAATTCTGATATTTAAAAGTTTTACTATTGCTAAATATTATACTTTGTTGAAGTTCAAGCTAATGACCGTTGTTGTTGTTGTTGTTGTGTTGAAGGTGAAGCTTATTGTAATGGTAATAAATAAGTCAAATTATACAATGAATGTGGCCGAATATTATTAAATACAGTTGACTAGTTTATATCTAATCTAGCCTTTAGTATTTATTTTCATGACGAGTATACACAATTTAAATGATAATGTTTAATACCAGCTATCAGACGTTTCCAATTCACTGAATGTTGTATCGGATTTTGTATTGGTTTCATTTTATTTTAATGCTTTGCTTTCTTTTGCTGCTTCTGCAATATGGTTTTTGGTTTCTTTGGTTGCTGTTCTGAGGTCAATAGTTATAGCTATCAATAATAGCAAGTCGACTAAGATCTATCAGTGCAATAGAAAGTGGGAGGATAGTGGAGGCTCCGTTAGAAAAATCCATGATTAGTTTCGCTCGCTTGTGTAAGGCATCAAAACATGAGGTAAAGCGCGAAACTAATCATCATGGATTTTCTAAAGGACGCTTCTTTTTGGGCACAACGGTATTCAAAAGTGAAAACACCACAATGGGATAGATTAATATTATTAAAATCTTACTTTCTTTAGTTACCAGTGCATGAACACTGACAGTACCTACCAGTGGTAGCACTGAGAGGTAAATAATTCTGCCCATACCTTATGTTTTACAACTTTTATGAAAACTTTGAGTCAAGTAAATAGTTTATAATCTTTTACCAAATTTGCAGCAGATCTTCTATTTAATATTTACTTCACCAACATCTCCAATGTCACTACAACAGTAAATACATATTCAGGGTGAGGTGGAGGTTTATGGTGATCCCCAGGTACTCGACCTCCACGGAATGTCCTGTCCGTGGAGTTGGAGTGGTGGTGGTAACCTCTTTGCAGAGTTTATGGGTATCGCCTATGTCTTATCTACGTTTACTGATAGTCGCTACTGCGACAACGAGCGAGGAAGGAGGTCTATAGAGCGCTGCATTTGCAACGCGTCGTCTGCCTACAACGCTAGCTTGGTCCCATTAGCGATAGTGATGTCGTTGATGTATCGCGAGTAATTCACAGGCAATAAGCAGCCTTCCTGGAAAAATCCGGTGGCTGCAGTGGATAGCTTTAGTCTCACTACTACTTGGAACGTCCGGTGTTTCACTAACGTGTAGGCCACATCTACCATACGCCAAGACTTCGGCGATGTCGATCGCTTGTAGAACATACTGGCGTACCCAACACGGCCGAACGCCTTCCATCTGAATCGAATCGGATGAACTGTGTTGCTTACAAAAAAAAAATTAAGCAACGGGGAAGAGTGGAAATTTGTTGGTTTATTCAAAATCACTTTATTTTAATATCCTCATGCTGATTATAAACACTTGTAACGAAAATTAGTGGCCAAGCAGCTAGAATTGGTTCAAACTTACGCATTTCTAAAGAAAAGAAGGTAACTTGTCTATTCAGATCAACAAGCGTATTTAAATGGAACATCAAAGCATAATATTTTAAGCACGATTTTATATTCAACACGGTATAGCGCCAAACAACAGGGCAAACAAAGAGATAAAAGCTTTTTAAATCTCTAAATTTATGGTTCGTTTGTGCAAACGGAATAGTATTTGGTAAATCCTGGCGTACCCGGACCGATATTATATTAATACGACGGGTTGGAACATATTTTATGCGAAATCACGTGTTAGGTCACGGCGTCGGTGTTTACTGTGTAGGTAATGTTACGTTACATGGTCATTTTTACCATTTCTTACTTTACGTGCATTTTGATTTATAAAGGCAGGGCACTATTTGGAGTAGACAGACCGTAAGTAAAAAAAAAGATGTATAATTATGTCTTCAATTTAACAAAAGAGACAACTAAAGACGGTTTTAGTTGGTGTTAGTGGGTTATTTGTATTAAATTGTTTATGAAACAAAAAATAAAAAATTGAAATTTACAACAGCGAGTTACTGTAACCAGATGAGATATCTAATATCCACACTGTCATGTTGTTACTACAATTCAATTACAGAGCTAGTACAACTAGTGTTAATATCAGAAAACGTTTTGGTTGATTTTCAGTTCGTTCTACCGAGTTCGTAAATTAATTAGTATTACATCGTCTGTGGAATGCATTGCCACTGTCCATCAGACTCGCAAAAACACTTCCCAATTTCAAAAAACTAACAAAGGAGCACTACCTTAGTTGTTGAGTGGCTAGGTTCATGATACCCGTGCATTCATATGTGTGCAACTATATTTATTTATTTGTGTATATATGTATATTGTTATCTGTATATATATAAATTACACTTATGTATGTGAAAACGTATTTGAAAACATATGTGTTATATATAATATGATATCATTTTTAACCAACTATACACTGCAACTCCTCTTGCTATCCATAAACTCTCTTTCCATCCAATGGTTGCCTGGAAGAGATCGCAGAACGCGATAAGGCCGCCAATTGTACAAGGTTTATAGTTAGTAAGATTATGTAAATGCAGTCTTGTATAATTTCTTATGTTTTGTACAATAAAGAGTTAATCTATCTATCTATCTATCTACATCATTCATACCTGTATTTTCATATCTGATACTATAAGTACGAAGCGTTTATAAGTATAAGAATAAAAGTGGAGTGAAGCAACACAAGGTTCTCAAATGTCAGTGAAAATCAAATATCTATGATTCACGATTGCAGTCGCATCCTACCGCGTAACTCGATAGGAACCTTGAAAGATGATGCAACAAGCAGCGAACAACGTGGTCCGTTGGGAATAATCCCTCTTGCGGATGTATTCTGTTTATTTTTGTTCATAAGTTAAAGTTAGAGCAGCCGCGGATACCATCTTCGCGTAAAAACCTCTCAATTAGGCGACGTCCAGACACACGCGGATATTTCGCGGAGGGCCATTATAGCGGGTGGAGGGGATCTGTCTACAACATAGATGTCAAAGCACAATGACATTTGACGCCATTTGCAGAAATTAAAGCACATTCACATTATGTCATTACTTTTGCGCCATCCTATAGTACTAAAACACGAGTAGTAATAACTCCTGTAGTACTAAAATACAAGAATAGTACAAAAAATAACTATGTGTATACTTCATGGTGTATATTCATATGTATCTATAAAATGAAGGCATGTTACAGCCTTATAAGATCACATTTGTTACCTTCATGTTTTTCTCGAAAGCTTAAAATGACTGTATAAAGCTACCGAGTTGGAGCGCAGTATTTTCTGTAAATTGAAATATACTGCGGTCGAAATTCCGAGACAGCCGAACGTGGTGTTTACGAGTATAACAACTGAGGACCGTTTGTTGTAATGTTTTATCACAGAGACCTTTGTTCAGTTGAGAATTACATGAAGTTTCTCTTGCAGATCAGTTTCCGTATACTGTAGGTCACTGTCTAACTGGCCATTAATGCATAATTTTTCTTTATAATACAAAACGTATCTCTTTTTTTGTGACGACATTAAAAATACTTTAGGATTTGAATGTCGTACTATGAGTTAACATAGAAAAAATGTATTCGCGTAGTTGCCGGGTTATGGCCGTGGGTATCATGTAAACCTATCTTTGAAAAGCATCATTTAAAACAAAGGTTCGTGCTCTCCTCTTTAGTAAACTAGCAGAATCATCAGAACAGTAGAAAAAAAAATGTTTATGTATCTATTATTTATATAACTATATTTATATATTCATGTATTATTTATTTATTTCTTTTTCGTATATATATATATTTATTTCTTCTGATATTACACTCATCCGTATGCTTCCCAATGCACCATCTTTATTATTTTCTACACCACCTTAAGGCAGAGAATGCCTTTGGCATTAAGTCCGCCTCTGTACATGTTGTGCATAAAGTATTAAATAAATAATAAATAAATAAAATAAAAGCTCATGATTTTACAATTGACGTGTATGTACATTTTTGAATGTGGTAAATTTGTTAAAGAGAAATATGAGTTATTCAAAAAAGCTCATGACATGTTTCCTAGGAATATCAGGAGGCCTGGGTGAATTTGTTTCACCTGTTATTCCTATAAGGCAAGCTTATATAACAAGAGTTCCTATGCAATGTGTGGACGGATAAATAATTAGTTTGTAAGAGACCTTAAATCTTGACTACTGCAAAATAATTTCTACTCTCAATCAGATTCTTTTAATATATGTGGCCGGTTTTGATCACTTTTTAATATTATATGTTATCAAATTTTTTTTTTTGTTCAGACTTTGTTACTATTATTATTTTATGATGTACCAAGCAATATGTCGAATTTAAATTTAATATTGTATTATATTCAATATTTTCATGTCGCCACAATGACAAGTGTTTTGGATCTGTCACTAATTTAAAAACCTTTACTGTACCAACACTTTTTGGCAAATAAATCATTTTATTTCATATTTTGATACGTTATTTATAATGAGATGGTGTTATTATAAAAAGAGATTACTGATAGGCAAAACATATCGATAACGTTAAAATAATTTAAGGAATACAAATTCCACCATTAAAATTGTAAAGGGATGATAAGGTTTCTTTCTGATAATACGATAGATAGAGCTGGTAGCGCACAGAAATTACGATAAAAATAACGCATTGGCAGGACACAAAACGAAGTTGAAGAGCGAACCGCAAAAAGAGGCTTTCTTAAAAATGATTTTTCTACGTGCTTTAAAACTCAAACGAAGGATAATTATCGATGAAAATTAATTATACTTTTATTTTCATTTTAATAAACCAGCATTTGCCGGCTTATTTGTTAATACTTATAGTGTTAATGCATTTATTACAATTTGTATAGGTTTTTATAAAAAATAAACACTAAATTATAAAAAAAAAAAATAATACTTAAGTAGTTTTTAACTAACTGGCCGAATTTGCAATGTTAAATTGAAACGTGACTGAACCCAGAAATAATATAATAAGTTACAGAAGTATTAAGTGGCAGGTTTGGAAAGCAAAAAGCCACGATAACAGCAAGGACGTCGTTTAACGTTATAGCCTAACTTATAACGAGCTGTCATAAACTCCGTATTTACTTGACTCACCTTCTAGGGGCGTTCAAGGTGCTCAGTAAAAATGTACTGCACGAGCGTTATCGTAAAATCTTATGATGTAACTCCTTGAGTGTCTAGTCTCCTGGTATGACTGCGGAAGGCGTTGGTATTTTTAATAAATTAAGTTTATTTGGCTTGGAACATTTCCCGAAAGGTTGATGCTTGAAATGGTCACAAAAGTTGGAACTAATTCTTTTCACATTCTTTACTCAGAAGAATGTAGGGATCTTTTATTTTTACAATTATGGTGGTTAAGACATTGCGTATAAATCCTGACTCCCCTGGTTTCACCGTCAGTCTGTTCATTTTAGGCTTGGCAGCACTAGAGTGACAGGGGACACTGCGGGGCTCTGGTGCAACAGCAAAAATAGAACTTTGCTAATAGTGTTGATTGAACGCGTTCTTTTGTATGGTGAATGTGCTTCCTCAATTGACGATATGGTACTTTAAATACCTAGGCAAGTAGTGGAATAACGTGTGATAGATTAAATTTGATTGTTGTGATGAACTTAATAGTTAACTCTCCGATGCATAATAGGGCACTACGTTTTGTAATTCACACTTTCACGGACCAAGGTGACGGACAAATACACCGAGAGACGTTACTTTTCGTTTAAAAAATTTGGTGCTTAATGCACCCTTAAAGTGGTGACATGAATTTTACTTTTCAAATTAACATTACATAAAGTCACATTCAGAATTTACATTGAAGCTAATAAAGCACGCTGTAATTACAAAGTAATCGAAAATTGACAATGTTAGTACATCATATCTTTCTCAAGTAATTTAGTAATGTCGTTATACATACTTGTGTACATACATATTGCTATATGTTATTAACATGTTTCTAAAATTGATTAACTACCCTCTATATTAGTCACCCTCAATCTACTTGACAATTAAAACTGGAAAATAATCACTTAAGACAACTTTAGAAAAAAGATGGGCCGTCTCAGTACGTTGAATTTCTTATTCAATGCCTATTTTTGCCTAAAACAAAAGGCCCATCTTAAAAGATCTCATCAACAAACTTCCACATCAATAGAAGGAGACTAAACAAAAAAACCAAGCGAGTTTTTGTCGTTGTCACTTTCCGGCGTAAGTTATTAACTTTTATACGTAGTGTCAAAGAGATGACAATAAGAATAAATTGCCTATTACGAAAGACTTTATTACAAACTAGAAATGCCTTTCCTTTTTCATACATTTCAATATCCGCCTTAAGTTTTTAGGCGTGATTTTGGAAGGCAAGAAATGAATGCAAATATTATATTTCATAATTTTAATATTCCTGTATTGTTATATACCAGACAGATAAGTGTATTTGTAGACAAGTAAGTTTCATAAATATTGTTAAGATTAAATATTTACATAATGTAGGAAAAGTCTGTAAGTGCACTTACCGCCTGTGGCACAGATTTATCCTAGTACAGGCACCCATATATTTTAAGCTAATTAATGTTATATAAGATCTGTAATAATGTGTACCTATTATAAATGAATAAATGTATTATTATTTTTATTATTATATTTCTCGAGCGCTTAGAGAAGTACTGCATTTTAAATGGCCTTATCTTCTTTATCTTTTTGTCTTTGTGTGTGAAAGTTTTCTTCCACCCCTTTTCAGACCTTAGGGCATTTCAAAACTCGTGCGTGACACCATTGTTATCAATAGCATACGTCTTTACTTATTAAAGTGGCTCCAAATTACATATACCGTTCCTTTATTTCCTATGCATAACATCATATGAAGCTCGAGAAACAATGTGGTTAGTTAATTGATTGACTTCGTGTGTTTAGGAAAACTCAAAGTTAAAAGTTTAGATCAGAATATTATAGATATAGACGTAAAACAACCGCGTGTCGAATGGAACAATTTTAGATTTATTAGATTCTTCTATATACATTATATAAATGCATTCTTTGCTAACTATTCGGAGGCACGAATGAGTCACGCATTTTTTAAGAGATATCACTTTTTTTTGCTGTCCTCCAACGGGTGAGATAGCATTTGATGACTAGTGCCCAGAGGTCTTGCTTAACTTCCATATATATCCAAAAATCCATTTGTCTACGAAACGTATATTTTTTATTGCCAAAAGCATTATTTCAATGTTAAGTACGTAGTTAATATAATTAGGTCTCCTTCCACTACATAAAGCTTAACTGTGTCATGAAAGAGCTTTGCGAAATATTTCTTTTACTTTTTCCCAGTTTCTTTGTTCTGTATTATATATCAGAGATTTTAGAATTCTTAACTTGAGACTTTAGTGTACAAGAAAATTTACAACCAATCGTAAATATATCGCTACAGGACTTTGTCTAAGCCTCGCCTGAGCCTTGCTGCCGTATTGCGTAATATATTTCAAAGTACCGAAGTTACCTTTAAAAGAATAGTTTGTTTTTTTAACTTATTCTCTTCCGAAATATTTCCCATAATTCATAACAATATCTAACATGTGAAACTTTACCAATTTAAACGTTGAAGTTATGAATGAGAATATATATATAACCATATTTCTAGAACTCATACCAGGGAGAGATAAAAGAGTGTCAAAAGTACCAAGTGATTACGGTACTTACACTTTACCACCTTACAGTAGTCATTCTAGAGATTCTGAAGAGTAGGCACTCCTAGTCTTACTGTGACTCGGTATTACAGAGCTATCTACTACTGATAGTCAGCCAATCACGATTACTTTCGGCTGTCAAGAATACAAGTAAGTACATTCAAGTTTCTACTGGCTCTCTCCTACAAAATAGAAACGACTATTTACAAGTACAGGTGACCAGTACGTACAAAACTCTTGCAGCTCGTTCCGTCCGACCCAAAATCGAGGTATTAGGGAAACTGAGGTGGTCAATAGGCATGTAGATCGCCTGGACTAATTTTGGCCGTATTCTGTTCATCGTCTCGTCTAACTGAGTCTATCTTTCACTTGATTTACATACAGTTATTTCTTGCCCACAGGTACAGTGAACACCTTGAAATCTCTACACATTCACGTACCGAAAGCAGTTCTGACGGGGCACGACGCTGAACTCATGTGTAGCTACGAACTGGAAGGAGCTCAACTGTACTCCATACGATGGTATAGAAACATGATCGAGTTCTACCGGTACGTGCCGAAGGAGTCTCCTGCCACGAAGGTTTTTCCAGTAGCTGAAATTAAAGTTGATGTAAGTAAACTTTATGTAAGGTTTTTTACTCAACTATTTTGCATAACATAAAGGGGGTGGTTAAACGGCAGTTACACAGTATGTTACAGTTCAATGGGGAAGGAGATAAGATACACAATGCGTGAATAATAACACGAATGTATTAAGTGTTGCTCTTGTTCTTGTTCCATGAGTTAGTAATCGCGTTGTAGGAGATGCATTTATTCATACTCATGAGTTGCCAATCTATATAACTCCTCCTCAAGGCGCTCAGGTGAATCTAATCTTTAGCCTTAAAGGAATGTTATACACCTAATGTTTAGTTATTTACTTCATAGTTACTGTCTCCATGCAGGTAGCTTCGAATCGCTCCTTTCGTACATGACCTATCTACATTATAATATGTGATGAGAATTCTTTGTACTTAGCTTGGAATACCTAGTTAACTCTGTTCTTTGCAGGTCGCAGCTTCTGATCAAAACCGCGTGGTGCTAACAGAGGTAGACCGGACCTTGACCGGAGAATATCAGTGTGAGGTGTCAGCTGATGCGCCACTGTTCCACACAGACATCAAGTCAGCAGAAATGGTGGTCGTTGGTGAGTAACCTTAAAAATGTCTTTTTTTTTGCTATCCTGTATGATCTCATTAAAGAATAATGTTTCTTCGTCTTACGGTACATAAGAATAGGAAGAAGAAGCGGCGGTAGCGTAATGGCTAAGGCGTCAGACTTGCGATCAAGTGGTTGCGGGTTCGAACCCCACCCAGTGCACTACCGGCGTGAACCCACTCCTAACACAAGCATTTAGCTTAGCTGGAGGGTTTAACAAGAACTAGTATTCTTATATAGTATTCTTCTTTAAAAAAAAGGTATATAATGTTCCTTCAACACAAAAAGAAGATCCGTCGACAAGGCTAGATAGATAGATAACACTTTATTTGTACACTAGCAGCGCCCCGCGTTTTACCCGCGGTAGTCCCGATCCCGTGGGAATATCGGGATAAAAAGTAGCCTATGCGTTAATCTATGTCTTCAGCTATCTACACACCAAGTTTTATCGCAATCGGCTTCGTGGTTTTTGCGTGAAAGAGTAACAAACATCCATCCATCCATACATCCATCCATTGTATTTGAAATTTTAATTATTTGTAAGTGTGTTGCTAAGCGCAAAACTCGAGAACGGCTCGATCAATTCGGCTATTTTTTTTTTTCATATTTTTGTTAAAGCACTAGGAAGGTTCTTATGGAGAGAAAAACGCAAAAATTTCGAGGAAAATAGTAAAAACAACACTTTCCTTTACCCATACAAATCACAGAGCAAATTACACATGTCCGCAGCTGTAAAACATTTGACGTTAATCAATAACTTTTGACAGAACGAAGTCTGTCGGGGCAGCTAGTTTCTAATAAATATGAAAACAAAATATAATTAATTATACAGATATTCTATATTAACCTACTTTACCTACTATAAATACGAATAGGTATTTATCATACATACATATTCCTAACTGTAATATATACAATACATACATATTCAATAAAGATTTAGGCTAGATGATCTTAATTGATGGACGGCCTCCCAACGATTGATGTTTGAATGTTATTAATTAGTTATAATAAGTAATTATAATATCCTACTAATATCATGACGGTGAAAGTTTGTGAGGATGTATGGATGTTTGTTACTCTTTCACGCAAAACTTCTGAACCGATTCCGATGAAACTTGGTATGTAGATAGCTGAAGACCTGAATACATAGGCTACTTTTATCCGGGTTTACGCGGGTGAAACCACGGGGCGCAGCTTGTAAATAATTGTATCGCTAGTTGATAATAATTTCCCTAGTAGATAATAATTTCTTAAGGTTTAAGATATTCCGAGTCAATTTCAAATAGTTTAATGATGTTTCGGTAGACGTCGTTATATTTGTTCAGTGTTTGTGGGTGGTATCATCACAATAGGGTATAACGCCCTTTTTTGAAAATTGTTTTAATTTGATCCTAAGGGAATAGTAAACAGTTACTCATTCTTCATGACGTCATGTGGACAGTAAAAGCGTAAATTATTTAAATTTTGTCTCCGTTTGTATCAGCAAAGGACCATGTATGTATGGAATTCCATCTTAAGTTGTTGCACAATAAAACTTTATTTATTATAGACTACGCTTTATATATTATCAAATGAAAGTGTTCATTTTCCCAAAATTAACCGCGTTTTTAAGTAATTAGACAAAAACGGAAATACCTATCCTACAAACAAGGACCTACAAATTATGTAAAACCTAGTCGCAACTTATAAAATAACCACAGATCACTCATGTAAAAAAAAAAGAGGTTGTTTAAAACCAAAATAAGTCACCAGCTGTTCAAACGGAGTTCCGTAAGTAGTACATATTAATATTTAAGTGGAGAGATTATAACACTGACTATTTGTCAATCGCCACAAACAGTAATGGCCGCCGACACGACTGTCATCTGGGTTAACAGTTGCGTGAGACGGAACACAAAAATAATATTAATTATAACAGAAACGTAAAATATTAATTAAATACATTGTAAAACGTAATAATATTACTAATTGTTTAGCTATTTTATGATATTATGAATTTGATACCATTTTTGTGATGCTTTTGTTCAAAGGTTCATACTTACGTAGCTCGTACAAATGAAGAGAACGAAATGTAAATATCATGACTTTATACGGAAACAATGCGTAGCAGTTGTTAATTTATTGTTATTATTTGAATTATAATTCCGGTTACGAAAATAGAATTAATGTAGTGAAAAGGTTGTAAAAAACTAAGATTTTTTTTTTATATTATTTTGATTTTGCAACATGAAACATTGCTAGCCAACTTTTGGTCAAGATCCTTTAAAAAGGGTTACTATCCTAATGATTGATGATGAATATAGAACAGTACATCCTGTATCGATGATTACACGTTACATAATTTGGCAGAAAAAAGTCGGGATTTATGGAATAAAAAAATCTATTATAAAAGAGCTTATTCTTTTTTCTTAATTAGGTACTTTCTTACATTTAATTTACAACTTATTCTAGGTAGATTTGTACATTTTCCTTTACAAAAACCATGTCCATGGTGATATTTAAGTAAAATATACGGGAGGAATAAATGTTTCGAAAATTTACTACAAAATTTTACAGATCTAATCACGGAATGCCATGGCAGCTTGCGTTTCGCATATTTGTAAAACAGATAAAAAAACTGAAAACTAGGAAATGAATGAAAACAAATCCTTTCTAAATTCATGAACTGAATAGTTTCAGTTCATGAATTAAAAAAAAATCGGGATCTTAATCGTAAAATGTTCGTAGTTTTTCCGCTTGCGATTCCGATTTTTTTCACGCGTTTATCCATAATTATTACAAAACTTAAGGTGCAATAAATATGTTGCTTTCTATTCAAGAGCTTAAAACCGAACTAAGTATAAACAGAAAAATAACCATTTTATAGATTATAAAAATATTGTGTAACACAGAATATAATCTCAATAAAAGTACGATATTTATATTTATTTTGTAATAAACTCAGAGATTTGAGATTATATTTGATAAATTTATTATTTGTATTTGTCCAAAAAGTTAATAAATTATATTGGCCTTAAGACATTTGTAAATTAAAGCTGTCAACAGCCAGCTACATTGCCCGAAAATTATCTAAATGGCTGGTAAAGCAAATTTTCTTTTCCTGTAATTGGTTGAGGTTTTGGCCACCTCTTGTATTTTAAAGATAATATAAAAAAGGCTGGACTTATTTGCTTAAAGGCTTTTTCAGTGTAGGTTTGTTTAAATGGGTTCTTTAATCTACAAATTAACAACGTCTCAGATGGCTGCCACAAGATGCAAATAGTCTGTGTACAGATTTACAGTAAGAATGAAATCTACATTTAATGGGCAAGGCAAAGAACCTTATTTCAACATCAACTAAAGGATGAAGCAGAACCTCCAACCTGGGTGATAATCACAAACCGGCCGGGCATGATAAATGTTGTAATGTTTAATCACCTGGACCATAATACACAAATAAGCGTGAGAATTTTGCGGAACACTAATTCATTAATTAGTAAGAAGTTTAGCTAATCTTAACTAGATGGTATTGGGGTATAATCGTTTACTGTAGATACAATAACAAGCGAATAACATGTGGCCCTTTATACTCAACGCTAAATGGAAAACATCGCTCGTTCTCTCAACCAGGAGATGCAAATATTAACCATCAACTATTTTTGAGTGTAAGATTTACTATTTTTTCAGAGGTCTATCAAGTTAATTGTTAGTACTTTTATACCTTAACTCTACTGTAAGATTTTTAAGGCCATGTTTTACACTAAAGCTGGAGTGCAACTGTAACGGAACAGAAAATACGTAGTACCTCAACAAATAGTTCCTGAATTATATTATTGAAAACAATAGCGGACAGTGTTATCAGTCAAAAAGGTCGGACCGGTCACCATCTGCCTTCCAATATTCCCTCCCTTTTACGGAATCTTTTATTCGGATTGGTGAAATATTGCATATTCACAACGCAGCTGGCATTTTGTAGGCAAAAATGAACGGCCCAGTTCGATTTCAATCTGGGAGGAGGTTTCCTGTTTTCACAACAGACTGTTCTAATTTTCCAATTTCAAAATTTGCGGACCAACCCACACTTCGGAAAGAGTGTCTTCAAAATATTCTTCGAATCCTGGACGTTTTGTTAAGCCTTTGTTTGATTCCCACTATTTTTATTGATATACGTCCGTATGTTTATTGTTACTAAAAACTGGAGTAAATTAAAATATTTTTTTGTAAATTGAACGTTGAGTTAAGAAAAGTATGTAGGTAGCGGGAGACCTGGAATGACATATAGGCTACTTTTTATCCTAATATTCTTACGGGATCGGGACATACGCGGGTAAAACCGCGGGGCGCTGCTAGTAACTAATATTTTTAAACGTGAAAGTGAGTTTTGTTTGTTTGTTTTCCTTACACGTCTTAACTACTGAATCAGTCATCATAAAATTCTGTATACACTTTGCCAGTGTTAGAGAAAATGACAGGGAGGGGGTTTTCACATTTCATCCACAAAAAAGGAATCCCGAGGGATAGACAAAATAACTTTTACGCAAGTGGAACCGCCGGCGAAAGCTAATCAGTACATATTGTAAAACAAAGTCCCCCACCGCGTCTGTCTGTCTGTCTGTCGGTTGGCGATAAACTCAAAAACTCCCAATAGATAGAGCGATTCATGAGAAACGTTTAAGTGTATAATTTATTAAGATTTTGTGTAAATTGGTTAAAATATGATGACGATTGTTGAAGATGTCTCTGCTACCCCTGCGAAACTGGGGCGGGTTGCTAGTAATAAATAAATTCTAAATTGTTGTTATCACATTTTGAGAGTACTTACTACAGTACAATTTCATAAGACGAAGCATGATCTAAGATGGCCTGAAAGACCAAGTAAAACGTTTACAGTCTTTTCGAATAAGTAGGTTGTTGGAGTTGCTATTGCCCAACAGATATGACACACCATGACGCACTATAAGTTGGAGTTTGTTATGTGATGTTAAATTTTTATGCTAACTGCGTAATCAACCAACTCGTGTGATGGATTTATTGCTACTAAATTATAATTACAAGGTTATAATATTGAAGACGTGAATATTTTAATAATAATGCCTAATAAGTATTGCGCAATAGGATACTACTACACAACACAATGATCAGTGTACAGCGTAAATGGTACACAGGGTAGGCATGAGATGATAGTGTCATCTTACTATGGTACCTATTATTTAAATTTAACTCAACTGATGGTGGTGACTTCACTATTTAAGAAACTAATAAGGTCACTATCGTAATTTTAGTATTACGTAATTGGCTATGGTTTAAATTGAACAAAACATACATCTTTTGATTAGGTCATTGTTTATTACTTTTAGTTATGGACCTTTCTTTAAGGTTTCAATATGGATCCGAAAATGAAAAGTTGCTGGAGCGTTATCATTTGCTGGTTTTGACCATATTTTTAAATTACAATAAGCAAGTATATTTATTTTAATAAAAAATACAAAAAGGGGAAACAATTTAAGTGTGTTGCTGTCTGACTTATTTTGACCAAATTTGGCAAAAACAATAAGTAAGTACTCCAATATTAACAAGTTCCTGTAGGAAAAACTTCCAAACCAAGGAGGTAGGAGAGGGGGGGGGGGAGTTTGCTGTGGTATTAATATACACCCCCCTCGTGAGGTCTACTGTTCGCAGAGCTACTATATACAATACTTAATTAAATATCGATCTAGAGGTTGCGTTTTCCTCTCACAATAAGTACGTAATTGACTTGTTCTTAATGTATGTATACTAGGCCGCTACATAAGTTTTATCGTACTTTGGGAATATTATTTTTTTCGAAGTAGTCTCCAGTGGTAGTACGTATAAACTAGGTGCTGAACACATTGCTCCAGTATCCCTCTGAAACACAGCCACGTATTTCCTCAAAAGCTCCTATAAGCACTTCAGTTGTTTTTTCACATAGGGGAATAGTGCAAACTTGCATGGTACTAAATTTGGACTATACGGCGGGTTTCCTAGCAATTTGTATGTTGGTGTACATAGGCCGTGGTTTTGCCGCCTCGATATTCAGGGGCATTAACTTGATGCAAATGCCATATATCGAGTCTTGAGTTTGATTGTTTGGCCATCTCCAAATGTTTGTAACATATCACGAGAACAAGTTAGTGCCTCTCAGCGCATTAGTCATCAAGTGCGGCACCCAAAAGTAAACAAAGCTTCCGTACTTTCAAATGGTCGGGAAGAGTCTGATTAACAGTTAGTGCATTTAACTTGAGGGTCGGACTTCCTAAAATAATTTTCGTACAGTCTCAATGTTCGTATCGGTAGGCACTTCTACCGGCCTAGCGGAACTTGCATCTTCCTCCAAGCTGAAATCGTCGTGATTGAATTGAATATACCACCGTTCTTTCTTTCTTTCCCTCAGTTCACTACTCATTTCCTCAAAACATTTTTGTTCAGTTAAGCTTTACTTACTTTAAGTTATACAAAATAATAACACGAACGTACCGAGATCATAACGAGAGAGAGCCGCCATTTCCATTCCATTTTATTTCATTTAGAAATTTAATTTTAAAATCAATAGAAACGATTCCTTGCCTCCAAATTTGTTTTTTATCTTTTATTATATATATATATATTTAGTTTGCATACGACAAAACTTATGAAGCGCCATACGTACATAAATGGGCAAAGACGAATCAATTAAGAAATATTTTCTCCTACATATGTTTGGCAACCGATTTTCTTGATTATTTTTATTTAGTTGCTATTCATATGCTTTAAATATGTCAATACATGTATTTTTATAAAATATAGATTATGTAAAAACAAAGAATTCATTACCTTTTCTCTTCAGTTGAAGTATGCAACATCTTATATGTATTTCTCAAATTTTCTCAAAATGATTATAGTCGAATTTCGCGTACCGTAATTTAACTTAGTTGTAGGGACTACTGTACAACTAATATGCTCCTAGCAAGAGATCGTGTTTAGGCGGTAGAGGGTATTATAGAGAGTAAGAGAAGCTAAGGTCTCGAGGACTTCCTTTTTAACACACTTATTAGTTTCCCCTACTTCTGACTGTCATATCAAAATAAAACTTTGTATGTATATGTACTTTAAATCACAATAATATAATATGACATCTTGGAGCTGATCTGATGAACTGATAGTGATGATGATATCGGAACTCTTTAGTGGCTACTAGTAAACTCCTCAAGTTTGGACTCATATGATCTGTTTTGATAAGTCCAATAGATTGGGCTCAGTAACGATGTGTGTTGAAACTCTTTTTTTTACTTTTTAATTCAGTTTACCATTAAAGCATTTATTTTTAGTTGAAATAAGGTATACTAGGTTATACCTGAGTCCTTCGCAATATACCCCCTAGTAATGGAACAGCTTGTGATTTCAGTCGGTGTGATTCTGAAATACCACTTCACCGTGTTAGAAACAGTCTCAATACCACTGATATACACTATGAAAATCAGTAACTAACAGCAACTGCCAAGTTGTTCGTACCTCTGTTTGCACTCAAGTCAATCGTTCTAAACATATTCCTACCCTTTTATAATCCCACAATTTGTTAATATTAATCCATCAACTAATAGTATTGCGTTACCGGTATAACCAGTCAAAATAATATCTATTAACTTATTTTTATTAAATAGTGAACTGTGTTGTCATCTATTATAATTTGGCCCTATTTTTAATAAAATAAATAAGAGTTTTTGATGTGGCGACAACAACCGTTAGCGCCGGTGACCCATGGGGTTTCTACCCGATAAAAAAAAGGACCGCCATAGTTGATAAAGATGTACAAAAAAACTGTATACATGTTATTTTTATTCCTAGCAGAACCGCCACTGACTAGTCCGAATGTGACGTCAGATCGCCTTTCTTACGTCGGCGGTGATCACATTCGTGCAAACTGTTCATCTCCCCCTTCGCTACCTGCTGCCAATATCACGTGGTACGTCAACGAGCAAATGGTAAGTGGTAGGCTTATGTTAAATAGTAATAAGTTATTCACTTCAATCACAATCACATTCGGCATTCACTCAATTATAGAACGACTGTTCTATGATTGAGTTATCTATATGAGGTAATGGTATCGCGCCAAATCAATGCTTGGCAATAGTAGTCATTATTATGTTATTACAATTCTAAATTGTGACAGGAGTTTCAGTTTCGATATCCGCCCTAATATTAATTATAATATAACTTGAGACACCTCACACACGGTCGTCTAATTCGAAGGTTAGGCAAAGCCTGTAACCAGGCTGTTGATAACCATACTAATATATTCCTAAATATACATATTATTATAGATAAATTACATATAGACACAGAACAAAACGATAATGCTCAACACACAATAATTTCTCTTAGGTGGGAATCGAACCCACAACCTTTGAGTCAGCTGTCAGGATCCCTTACCACTTGACCAACAGGCCAGTCGAAATGCCCCATTCTAGGGCATGGTCCGCCAGCTAGGAGAGGGCTTAGCCCGTGTCGATAGATAGATCGATGTCTTCATTATAGGGTTTTTCAAGAAAGGAGTGTAGAACTATTTAAAGGGTCGGCAATTCGCATGCGAGGCACCTACCTTTCTTTCTTTTTTTTTACCTACCTACCGTAACCGCTTATTATCAGGCGGTCTATATGCTTATTTGCCACCAACACATAGAACTATAACATCGGTTAATAGAGTATATATAGAAAAAAATATTGATATAAAAGTACAGTTAGTCATAAGGTAACTGGCAATCAGAACATCCGTTTCGCTCGCAGCAATTGTAACTAACGTTCGAGGCTATTACTTCGACGATTGTATTCCAATGTTGTCAGTACAACGAGACACTGTTCATTCAACCGGACTAATCCCTCAGTTAGTTTTACAGCACCACACAAACTTTTATATATCGTACGTGTACTGAACGTAGTTAGAAATCCCAAAGGTAAAAACGTTTTATTTGTTTTATACTGATCCCTGTACTGTTACTACTTTATAGTGCTTTAAGAGATATGACAAGGTTAAGACAACGTTAACATAAGCTAATAACTCTCATTCAGTTACCATACTTACAAGCAGAAACACAATAGTATGCTTATATGTAATATGTAGTTAGTAATCGGAAGGATATGACTCGAACAACAAAAAATATATTCTCTGCCATATTTCCTCGTTCTTCGTAAGCACGATAAAGTACAGTTTTTTAAATCCTAACAGAGGATGTGGTAAGCTGCCATGAAAACTCCGAGGTTCTGTAATTGAGGCAAATATTTTTGTTGAAAATATGAATAATATAATTAGAAGTCCCATTGACTCCTCTGCGAAAGTACTGAAATTATCAAAAGTAAATATATTAGTAAACCTATAGTAAAATTACTTTTATAATTTCAAATAACAATCCTATTTTAAGAATAGGTAAATAATATCACAACATCGTGAGAGAGCCATGCTTCAGCACGTATGGGCCGGCTCGACGGGGTGATACCACAGCCTTACAGAAAACAGGCAGTGAAGCAATACTTGCATTGCTTTTCGCCGCATGAGTGAGATTACCGGAGGCCCTAACCCTTCCTTCTTCCCTATTCCCGCCCTTCCCCTCTCCTGCCCTCTCCCCTCTTCCCGCTCTTCCCAACAACGCACGCAACGCACTTATGACTCTTGAGTTGCAGGTGCAGCGCCCATGGGCGGCGGTAGTAATTTACCATCAGGTGACCCATCTGTTCGTTTTCAGTTATACAATAAAAACAAAAAGTAAAACTGTTTCTATTGAACTAGTTTACTCTCATAGTTTTTTAAAAGTTGCCTCTCAAAATCGGTTTTATTAGTTTATGTCAAACGGTGCTTACAGTTTACACGGCTAGTGAACGCGTTGCGTACGATGAGCTATATTTATTAGAGAGCGACAACAAAATGCCCGTGCCGTAGTATTTGCAACAAATATATTGTACAGAATTTGACTGGCCTATTGGTCTAGTGGTTAGTGACCCTGACTGCTAAGCCAGAGGCCGACAATTTAAAAAGTTATACATGACTCCTTTCTTGAAGAACCCTATACTGAAAATATCCATCAATAAAACCACGGCAGGGAGCTTATTCTTTTTGGGACACGGGCTAAACCATCTCCTAGTTGGCGGACAATGCCTCAGAATGGGGCATTTCGACTGGCCTGTTGGCAAGTGGTAAGTGATCCTGACTGCTGAGTCAATGGTCGTGGGTTCGATTTTCAAACAGGACAAATAACTGTGTGATGAACATGATCATTTGTTTTGTGTCTAGGTGTAATCCTACTAATATTATAAACGCGAAAGTTTGTAAGTATGGATGGATAGATATTTGTTACTCTTTCACGCAAAAACTACTGTATGGATTTTTATGAAACTTTACAATAATATAGCTTATATATCAGAATAACACATAGGTTATAATTTATAAAGATATTGTGTATACTGGCCAAAATATAACGATATGTGTTAAGTAAGTCGGAAAAAAAATCTGTCATATGCGAGCTATTCTGGCGTGCGGTGGGAAAACTGTAAGAGTTTCACGAATATAATGTACGGTGGGATTGTTTCTCCTAAATAGTTCTACAAAAAAGACCGCGACAGTTTATATCTATCTTTTATGTGTAAGCCATGATTTACAAAATAGTGAACCATAAATACAATAAAATTAGATTATTTTTTTCAAATTCACATTTAGCAGTAACAAATTGATTTTTATCAATATAAATACTTTTATGGCTTCTGATATTCAAAGTAGATAAACTTTGTATTTTAAAGTGCGATTTGTTCAAATATTATAAAAGTTACGACTATAATATAAAACTGCGGGCGAGGGGCGAAAACATCGCTCTCGCCGTGTGGCGTGAGTCACCCGAACGCGGGCAGACGCGTGAGGGCAGACGTTGACGGTTATGTCCATAAAGGGAATTTTCAAGACACTAGCGATTCGTTAAAAGGCTCTGTATACAAACATTTCTATTATATACTAACAACCCGCCCCTGCTTCGCACGGGTACAAATTATACACCTAAACCTTCCTCATGAATCACTCTATATATTAGTGAAACCGCATGATGAAATCCGTTCAGTAGTTTTTCAGTTTATCATGATCAGACAGACGAATGCAGCGGGGGACTTTGTTTTATAATATGTAGTGAAGATATTGAATGTGCAAAAAATTTTAAAGTTTGTGAGGATATATGGATGTTTGTTACTCTTTCGCGCAAAAACTACTGAACCAATTGCGATGATACTTCGTATGTAGATAGCTGGAGACCTGGATTAACACATAGGCTACTTTTTATCCCGATATTCCCATGGCATCTGAGTTACGCAGGTGAAACCGCGGGGCACAGCTAGTTTATCTATAATATGATGATATGTGTTTAGAAATATACAAGTATGTTTATCAGCAGTCTGGTCAACATAGTACAGACTCTGCCTAGTTTGGGATGTGTGTGTTAGAATTTGTAACGTTAATATGTATTACAGGTGCCTGGATTTACCGCCAACCACGTGTTGAATTTTAGTAATGGGTACGCCTCTAGTTTAGCTACCTTAGAACTGGAAGCTGCTCTGCATTCGCCAGTGCCTACGCTCATGATTCGGTAAGTTTTATTGAAAGGTAAGTATCTATTGTAGCATTTTTGTTCTAATATAGTGTTATCCCTACTACAGCATACGGAATAGGTTAGCCTTCGTTCTGATTATACTAGATTCCCAATATATCTACCGTATATAATCTTAAGTTTCCACCCTAAAATACAGAATGTCGAAGTGAGTAAAAATCCTTGTCTATTAGTTGACTTTTCTGTTACATAGTGGACATCCTACCTAACTATGGCAAGAAAGATTTGTTTGTTGCCAGTTGCATCGGATCACGCCTAAGTTCTCTACCAGTGCATGTGACAGGATATGGATTCAAAATAGCATTGGAAATCGTTAGAAATTACAATAATTTTTATTTTGCAAGTAAACCTGATGGGAATCATTTGCGAGTTGCAATGCAATTGGCAAAAAACAATGCGGACTGTTGCCCCGTTAGGAAAAAAAACAAAAATCATTACACTTATTGAAATTTTAGAAAACGTAATACAACATAACAAAAACATTTATAATGTTTTGAATCGAATCCTAAATAAAGTAAAGCTCAGTTTAGTAAAGAACATCGCAGGAATATCTTAATAAATTATTTCTTTACACAAATCTATTTTCAAGGCAAAAGTAAACGACTATTTAACGTAACTCCAAATTTCGAGCATACTTGTACAAGTACAGGCTGACCGCGGCTCCCAAAACCACGTCCTCCAACGGTCGAGCCAAATAAGACCACAGAATTTTGTCAGAGGACCACTCCGCTATGCGTATAGCCGGATTCGTTTATGGTAAACTAACCATTCATCGCGGCTTCGCTCGCTCTAATATACATTTTGTCAATCAATTTAGGTATACCTCGGGGTACTTTTATTCTGAATGAAAGCTATCCTATATCCTTTTCTGTACTGCAAAATTTCATGGTAATCGGTTGAGTAGTTCGGGTATTAAAACGTTACAAACAAATACGATGCTATACAGGGTGTATTTGAAAATAGAACACTTACTGAAATCACTGAGGAATCAAGAATTTTTGAAAAAATACCATTTGAATTTCCAGGTATTTTTAACTCCGTTTTTAAGTGTTAAAGTTAAAGATTTTAAATGGTATATTTTTTTTTATTTTGGATTTTTTTCATTCCGTTACTAAGGAAAAGTTTATTTTCAACCTTTTTTATTGAAGTTGCATGCTAGAGTACCCTTTGAGTGATTTAAGTAAGTGTTATATTTTCAAATACACCCTGCACATGTGAAGTAAGGCACACATTACCACTTCACGTTTCGGATCAAAGATAAATAAATAAAACCAAAATGTGACGAGAACTGAAGATACCCGTTTGAAAAATTAGGGCTATTGTTTTATTAGTTTTTTATTTTATTCCAGATGTGAAGCATCAATATTTGACGTATGGAGTTCGACTAGTCATACAATAATGTTGCGTGAGCGCAGCGCTAATCCGGCGTCTGCCCTGGGTAGAAGTTTGACAGGTAATTTTATACAAACTTAATCCTCTACCTTTAAAATTACTAGGGGAACAATCGCTAATTAGAGGTAAAGGTAGATTTAGAAATGGGTAATTCAATTTAGTGCAAAACTTTAGAACTAGTTGTCAAGATTCGAAAATCGTAATCCAGCATTTTGATAATACCTCAAAAACTCTTGCGAAAACCGCTTCGTATAGACATAGCGATGCAAACACCCTTTTTAAAACCTCATAGTTTTTGTTACGGGTGCTTGTAGCCAGTTTTCAAGTCCGGCCTTGGATAAAAATCCCTTATTAAATTCGGTGAAATTCGACTTCTTAGTTTGTCCAACTGACACTGAAAATGTACAATAGATGACAATAAATGCTTACACATTCACCATCAATGCGACTGACAGTCCTTTATGCAGAGGATGTCTCAACGCAGAGGAAAAGGCCGCTCACGTTATCCTGGAGTGCGAGGGAGTGGCCACACAACGGGCAAGCATTCTGAACGCATAATTGACCATCATCCACCAATACTAATACCAAATGCTTACCCAATATTACTTGTATACAACCAAATCCAATTCTTTATAATGTGATTAATTCTTTATAATATTGTGCTTACAAAACAATAATTTTTTCTCTTCCCAGGTGCAGCCACCGAAACGTGTTTACCTACGGTTATTGTGTTAATCATACAATTTTTCCTACAACTGTTACTACAAAGATACAGTGGAACTTCTGTAAGATAGCTGTTTAAGTACTAATAATATTATGTAATAAATAATAATATAATTTGTACCTTTAATACATTAGTGTACACGACTCAGGGTTTGAAGCAATTGATTGAAATTAATATGTAATATTGTAATACCCATCAATACATACTAATAAATAAAACTGAAGTGTCTGTTTGTAATGTTAAAATAACAGTTTTTTTTAAGCTCATACATATTATTTGCACAATATTTATGCCTAAAATATGCATAAATCAGTTTTTTTAATTTTTGTGTGTCTGGCTGTCTGATTTTCCACGGGCAGATACCTGGTGTTATAAGGAGTAACTTGTATTTCTAAAAAAGAATTAGGGTTCACAAGCGAGCGAAGCCGCGCGGGAACTGCTAGTAAAATAAAAACACATTCATAAAATACATTTTACGTTTATCAATTAGCAATTAAATTTGGAATCTTGTATTAATTAAAAGATAGTAATTACCATTTCATCGATGCTATTAGAAATTATTTTTATTTCAGAGTTCATTTTTCAGGTTTTTCCCAAAATTAATACAGAAATGTATTACATTTAAAAAAAAAAAACAGTATTCCAAGCTCTGAAATAAATTAAAATATTGCCATTATGTTTATAAGATGAGAGTCGAGAACTTTTAATTGCCACGGGCTTGCATTATTTTCTTTTTTACAAATAAAACTCTTAAAGCAACGTTATCTTATTTGAATTCAGAACATGTCAACAACAGAGTTTTTTTTTAATTGAGAAGTTAAGAGGTTTTTAAATATACCTTCTTAAAACTGTATACATACATACAGACTTCACTAAACATTTTAATTAAAACAATTGTTAATCATTTGTATGTATTATTGTTCAAATGTCTTTGTGGGAGTGCATTCGAAAACTGTCTTTAGCAGCCTATGTCAATTTATTCCATCAACAAAAAAAGTTTATATGAGACGTGTGTTAACCTATTGATGGATCGTCTCGAGTCCAGCAACCCACAATAGGCCTGGACTACTCTATCTGGTATGAGAGACAATTATACAAGTTAATTCATAGTTGGAATGTTAATACTAAACTTCTATAAACACATTCTTTTGGATCACTACGCCACTCGTCGTACCGTAGGCGTAGGCGCAATAAATAATAAAATGTCTTGGCTGACTATAATTCTATCAGAAATATATCGCAGGTATAATGTTTTAACTAATTAGACTTTAATAGTTAAGTCACTTCAAAAATTAATGCGTAACTAAGTCTACAAAATTGTATTAAATCTTAATAAGTTTTGGAATTTAGATCTATTCCATTCGAATACCACATTTTTATACCATTGGTGTTTCTTTATGGTCATATTTATTTTTTATTCCAAACAGATGCCTCTTTCTAAAATGAAAACCAAAACAAGTTTAAACGAATTAGGCACAGTCGGTAAAAATGCTTTGGGTGGTTAAATAGTGTTATATTTTCACCAAATTGCTGAATCAGAATATAAAAACATTGACCATGCACTCAACTCACTATACCACGATGGAAAAAATATACAAAAATAAAAATAAGAAAAATAAGTAAGAATTTAGTTCAAATATAAAATACTATGGGCAGCTAATTATTAGAATAATTATTGAGCAATAAGTTTCAACATGATAAAATGGTAATGTATATGTTATAAAGAACATAAGTATTTTCTGCTGACAGTACCAAAAGTGTTTTTGTATTGGTCTGGAATAAATAGTTTGGTTAATTTATTAAGTTAAAATAATGGTATCCGTATATACAAATAAATACAATTTAAGTATCTATTTGTAATATCTTAATAACAGCATTTTACTAAACGCATCCGAATGTTTACACGGTAGACATACGGTACATTTTTGTGCGTCTGTTTGTTCCGGCTAATCTCAGGAACGGGTGGACCGATTTCAACTTTCACTAGCAGATAGCTGGTATTATAATGAGTAACTTAGGGTACTTTTATTTTGGAAAAAGAATTAGGGTTCTGCACAAAATATAGAAATATGCACACGCGAGCGAAGCGCGGGAACTGCTGGTACAAAATAAATATGACTGCAAAGAAATACCAGTGGTATTAGAATCAGAATTCCAATATCAACGATCAAATAACGAATCCTCTTTGAATGTATTCTGTACTGAACCAAATCCTCCAAATCCAATTTTTTTTTTACCTATAAATAGTTTCCTAAACAGTTTTATTATATAAACAGTAATTGTTTTAAGGGAACTTAAAACTTTATTTGAGACAATAACTTATTCATACTTTATTTGTTCCTCAATAAATCTATTTAGGTACTGATTGGCTGTGTAACTAGTATGTACATTTTTAGGGTTCCTTACCCGAAGGGTAACCAACGGGGCCCTATTATTAAGCCTCCGCTGTCTGTCTGTCAGCGGACTATATCTCATGATCCGTAATAGGTAGATAGTTGATATTTCTATTGCCGCTAATAATAAAAATAAATTTAAAATTAAAGGGGCTCCCTTACTCTACCCGTATTAAATCTTGTACAATGGTGCGGAACCCTTCATGCACAGGTCCGACTCGCACTTGGCTGGTTTTTTTCCAAAACGAAAAAGAAGAAATTATTTATATTAACTTCTCAAATCCACCGTTTCCTTTAAGTTTCCTAGCAACATTATTAGTTAAAATATCAAAGCAATCATCGAATTAGTTAAACCTTTTCAGGAAGAGTTTCAGAAAATTATGATACTTTTTTATAGAATTTGTTTATTATTTAATCATAATTTATGATATCATTTTATTTAAGTTTTTAACCGACTTCAAAAAAGGAGGAGGTTCTCAATTCGTCGGAATCTTTTTTTTATGTATGTTCACCTATTACTCGAAGTCGCCTGAACCAATTTGGAAATTTATTTCTTTGCTTCAAAGGGTATAACTTCCCAGGTGGTCCCATTTAAATTTTATCGACATCAGTGGAGCCGTTTTTAAAAAATCAACAAATACCTAAAAATTGTATACATCGATGATATTTTCGTTTACTCCGAAATCTCGCTGTCTCATTGGAGCAGTGCGTTTAGTTGGCCTACTCATATTATATTTAAATAAAATACATCTATTTTCCATTAAAAACCACATTGAAGTCGGTGATACTTTTTTTTTAAAGATAATAGAGAGCATAGGTATGTGATGTCATTAGACAAACGCCCCCGTGTTGGAATTGAGCGTGGAAATATTATTATAAATGTTCAGATGTTTATAATTTATAACTCATTAATTTAGAAAATATACTGTTAACATAGACTGATTATATAGAATAATTTGTGTAAATAATAATTATATTAGTAATTGTTTGTAAATATTTACAAACTAAATAATGTTCGTATTTAATAATGATAATGTTAATATTTCTTATTAATAAGTGTTAGTCCAATTTATTGTAGCAGCAAACGGAATGCGAAATAATTTATTGTTGTATTTTATTTTTATTACATTTATATTACAATTAATGTCCATGTTATAATAGTCAAGATTGTGTTTTATGATATTTTTTTATAAAAATTGTTTATTGTTTAATACTAATTTATGATTTTATTTTTATAAGTTGTTCGAGAGCATAGGTTTTTATGTGATTTATTTAATTAATTGAAAAGTAGATTCAAGGCTGTGTTTAATAAATCGAGCTATTACTGTTATTTGAACTAGTTAATTTAATTTGCTATACTTTAGAATTGATGGTGCATTTAAATAATAGTATAAAAAACCTGTTATAAAATGTGAATTATTACAAATTGTATGTATATATCTATGAAATTTAGTAAGAATGAAGTTGTTCATGTGACCAGGGATATCGCGTTATGTAATATAATTGTTTTAATAAAAATAATAATATAGTAGTGATTGGCATACGTATTTCCGCGATATTCTGTAGTGTTTATATATATATATATCTTAATATTATTGGTTTGATTAAATTATCAATCTCTGCGATTATCAGTTTGTGATTGAACTCATTCCAAACTTCTATTAATAATATAGCTATTTAATTTTGAACCTAAAATAATGCACACGTAGGTACGACTTTTGCCTTTAGGAGTTTCAATAATTATAAAAGTTTAAGGACACGGAACCGTTACTAACCGTCATTGTCTTCTTTAGTTCTATTCATTTTTGTTGCCGCAGTTTATAAAAGGAAAATAATTAATTTAATAAGTTTTATGACAACTCGAGTCAACACTTTTCGCTAGCACCTCATAATTGTTTGCGTTATGTAACAAAGTTAGAAGCAACTTTCTTAATAAAACAGTTTGAATGGACTTAGGTGGTAAGTCGTGTCCAGTCAGACAAAAGATCAATTTTTAACATAATTTATTATTTTTAACTGACGAAAAAAAAGGAGGTTCTCAATTCGACCGTATATATATATTTTTTTTATGTATGTTCAGCCCTCACTCCGTTATTTATGAACCGATTTTGATTATTATTTTTTTGTTAAAAAGATTTTTATTAGGCATCATCACAACTTTACAGCTGTATATTTGTATACAGCGGCTTAAATGTTTGTCGTGTGTACTAGGATTATTGTCTCCTACGCTGCATGCGTTGTTATCAACCCACAAAAGTCCGAATGCATAATATTCTATAACGAACATTTCTAAACAATTATAATACCAAAAATGTTAAGTTTTTAACCCATATAATATGCATATTAAGAACAAATAATTTCATCCCACTCCCAGATTTATGATTGAAATCTAAAAGAGTTTTCATATATTCCAATCTACAATATATTCACCTATTTGTGCATTAAATTGAAAATAATTCTAGTTGATAATGTATTCATAAAATAAACTGGAACCTAAAAAAATAAAGAAGTAATAATTGTCTTCTCGTCTTTTCTTTACCTGGCCTTGAGTAATAATATTTTATTTTATTTTATTACATAGGTATAGTAACCTCCGTGCCTCGGAGAGCACGTTAAACCGTCGGTCCCAGGTGCCATACAAACATCTGTGGCATTCGTTACGGATAGTTGGAGCCCTACAAAGTCCGACAACCTGGTCTAACTACAGATCTCCGATATCGCCTAGTACTCGGGTTGTGGAGGTGTGATGGCAGTCTCTTCACATAAAATATCAAAGATCGGCCGTATCGTAGTTAGACTGAAAGACGACCCCAACTTAGTTGGGAAAAGGCACGGAGGATGATGACATAGGTATAGTAACAGATGACAGACTAACACATACACAAAAATATTGAACAGAATACATTATTCAGATCTGTTTACCAATTATAACTATACACACCATTTACCTTCTAGAAAGCGCATGTGAGTAAATAACAAAAAAAACGCACGAACAATAAAAATCAAGAATAATGAAAAACAACAAAAAAAACGAGTAAATATTACATTTAAATTTTTATGTTACTGTTGCTTAAACACTTTTTTGATTAAAAGATTTTTGCAGATAAAAATAATAACTTAATATCTAGATATAAAGTAATTATTATTGTAAATAGCAGACCTGGTCAACTGACGTAAATAGAAAAACAATCATTATGATTACCATAATGAATTGTTGTATTAATAAGGTATAGATATAGATGATATAAACGCACATTACGAAAAAGTTTTCGTTTTTGTATGGATAAATTACGTACGAATGTATTGTTGTGTAGTTGCTTGCGCCGTTCGATTAGTATTTTGTTTATTAGCAAAAGGTAAAAAAAATGCCAACAAATATTGTATTGTTCCTATGTGTCAAAGCACAACGGTTAAAAATCCCAATTTTTTTTTTCGTGTACTAAATAATATAACAACAAGGAAAGTCAGTGAAGATTACTTTACTCCTAATTTTCCAACCCTAGAGATGAAATATATTTTTTTGTAATTTAAATGGGACCAACCCTAAAAACATGTCCTTGTTCCAAATTCAATAATCCATGTGTCTGCCTTACAGTAACTTAATAGACGATGGTGGTACTGTGATGCGTATTTAGGAAAAGCTTATGGGATTAAGGTAGGTACTATTAAAGGATGAGGTTCTGAATTCGATAGCACCTTATTTTACGGACCAATCAAGCTAAGACAAGTCAAAATAAATTCTTTACTGACTCCTTAAGACACTAATAATTCACTTCTCACCCCCTTCACCTCTCCACAAAGTGTTGTTTCATTAAAAAAAAAAGGTGTGTGTCAGCTCCGACGCACAACTGGAGTTGACAATTTACTAGAGGCTCTCTCTCTCTCTCTCTCTCTCTCTCTTTCTATCTCTCTCTCTATCTCTTTCATCATTTGTAGACGCTCCACAGTATATATCCTACTAATATAAACGCGAAAGTTGTAAGTATCTATGGATGGTTGTTTGTTACTCTTTCACGTAAAAACTACTGGACCGATTGCGATGAAACTTGGTATGTAGATAGCTAGAGACCTGGATTAACATATAGGCTACTTTTTATCCCGATATTCCAACGGGATCGGGACTTACGCGGGTGATACCACGGGGCGCTGCTAGTTCTATATATATACATCTATATAACATAAAGGTATATACACATATCTACTCACATGCGTCGAGGATAAGGAGTAAACTCCAATAAAGCACAATAAAGCGTTAAATGCACAAACAAGCAAGGTGGCTAATGGTTAGCAGTTAGCGGTACTTATTAACTCTCGCAACACGATGGCGACTAGTGGATTTTGCGAAAACAATCTATCTACCTAAGTAATAGTACTATTATGTATTCTGTGGTAATAGCAACAGACATAATAGAATAAAAAATTTCGTTTGAGGTACTCATGTATGGAAATACAGTTTTACTCACTTGTATATTTGTATATTTCAAATATTATATTATATATTTTTTTTTCCAATATATATATTAAGTTACTACAATGTTCAAGTGTGTGTGTGTACTTGTGCATATATGTGTGTGTTTGTGTTGTGCGTGTATGTGCTTAGATCAGTGTGACTAACATGTTTTCTGTTTCTGCGTAGGTTGTATTATAAACGTGAGTAAAGCCGTATATCGATAATAATTAAGACATAATTTGACGCTAACAATGCTTTGTTGTTAGGTTTTGCAGCTTAAGTTCCAGAATGACGTTCTGTTGGGTTTCAGATTATGGGATATTGTGCAAATAGCATACTGATGGTGACTATTGCAACCCATGGGCCCCAGCAACTCAAGAGTCACAAGTGCGTTGCCGGCATTTAAAGTAGGAGTAGGAAAAGGGGACAAGAGAGGGGGAGAGGGGGGAAGATTGGGTAAGGGGGGGAGAGTGGACGAAAGGGGGAAGATGGGGAGAGGGAAGGTTTAGGGCCTCCAGTACTCTCACTTACTCGGCGGTTTTCTGTGAGGCCGTAGGTATCACTCCGGTCGAACCGGCCCATATGTGCTGAACATGGCTCTCCCACGAAAAATGTTTAGGTTATTTTGCTCCGTAGCTATGTATCCCTTGCAGTTAATCTAAGACTCCGTAGCCGAAACTTATTGTAGTTGCTATTTTCAGAATATCAGAATATTGCTGCGGTTAGGAAAATTTTCTTATACAACATTATTTTCAGCGACCCAAAAAATTTACTCAATATCTCGGAATCGGCGGTTCTTACGACGTAGTACTTTGAGGGTAGAAGAAAAAATAGGTTAAGTGCAAGTCAAACTTTAGGGATTAGTGTACTGAACCACGACTGATTGGTTACAGGATATTGGACCAAGTTTCTTAAGCTTTTGAGAGATGTCTTAAAAACATAGTTTTTCGACATTAATAGCAAATAAAACACTATTTTTTGCCATTTTGCTTGACCGCACAGTCTAAAGAAAACTGAAGCCGAAGAAAGCCTCTGATTTCTGACGTCAATAAGTTCTCTACAGTTTTTTTTTTCAAGGATATTAGTAACGTGGGTCACTCATTACTAGTAATCTTGTCAACCCCACCAGCTACGCTAAATGCTTGTGTTAGGAGTGGGTTCACGCCGGTAAGTGCACTGCGTGGTGTTTGAACCTACAACCACTTGATCACAAGTCCGACGCCTTAGCCATTACGCCACCGCCGCTGTGGTGTCCGTCAACTGAAAACATCAGACTTCATGCTTTTTTGCTATATCAGTAGATAAAACATGCTTCGAGTTTTTGTGATTGTGAAATTGTCTAATTTAGGTATCTGTTCTCATTACTTACTTTTTGTATTGCAAAAAAGTGTCATAATAATTGAATAATGGGAATAAAAAAAAAATTTACCTGAATTCTCAAATTTCAACTGCAAACTAATGTGGAAGAAGGGGTGTTATGTCCCGATCGAGGCGAGGAGGAAGAAGCGATCATGCCTGCCAGACAGCGACCCAACGGTTGATGTTGGGAAGTTTTAAATATACATATCGGCGCGAAAACTTTCATTGCGCGATGCAGGATCAGTAGTTATTACTTAGTTCAACTCGTCTTTGCTAGATTTTTTTTTTTGGTATAGGCGGCAAACGAGTAGACGGGTCACCTGATGGTAAATGACTACCGCCGCCCATGGGCACCTGTAACTCAAGAGTCACAAGTGCGTTGCCTCCCTTTAAGGTGGGAGTAGGAGAAGAGGGGGAGGGGTGTAAGAGGGGGGAGAGGGGAAGGACGGGAATAGGAGAGAGGGAAGAGTTAGGGCCTCCGGTAACCTGACTCACGCGGCGAAATGCAATGCAAACATTGCTTCACTGCCGGTTTTCTGAGAGGCCGTGGTATCGAGTGGAGTTGAGCCGGCTCATACGTTGCCGCGTTTGTTTTTGCTCTATCTGGAAAAACTTCGTATGGTTTACTATTAATTTAGTCTAAGAAATACTTACGGCACAGTACATTTGCTCGTATTGTTTTAAATGGGTTAATTCCTTTATCATTTAGAATCCCGCTATTATTTATCATATAAGGGTAGTTTATATGCCGGTAAATAGGGTTGCCACAGTCCCCTGTATATAAATAAACCTTTTGATTGTAGCTAATAACATTAGCAAAACTGTTGTTGGTAGGTAGGTAAGGATTCTGATAAGCTCTTTTAAATGTTAGGTTATTGCTAAGACAAGTATCACTCTAGGAGTGGACAGTAGACACCGTTATCTGTAGTTTTAGAGCTGCTTACTGAAATTCTTGCTTTCAATTCGAGCATAAGTCTACTGAACTTACCCATTTATTATTCATTATCTTTCTGACGTATTATTTTGTACTCAATCTCAACTATTATATTTTATCCATTCAACATTTCTGTTATTGTATTTCCAAACCCCTATAACGAACAATTCATAATTAAAAAGCGCCTTTTTACTCGGCCTTCCTGTTAGCTAGTAAACAATCGATGAATTATTATCACTCGTTCGCAGGCTCTGCTCTATTCACTGACGCACTCGAGTACAAAAAGAAAAATAATATTCACCTGTGCTATTATTGCTCTGGTGAAATATGAATTATTCAAAAGGCATGGTGTACACCAGTGAACTCTTATGTACTAGAAGTGTCTTGGTTGTAGGACATTATTTGTCATCTTACTCGCAACTCACGTAAACATAAGCACTACTGCATTGATAAACGAGAAAGCTTGTATACCATTATTTATAGGTGTTTGTTTACGTATATGTTTGATTTAGAGGTGAGACGAACCAATTTGTATATCTGTAATACTCTTTAAATAATGCCATTTTTTATGCCGAGGTGGTTCAAGCCTTTTGATAGGAATGTGAAATAGAAAATTATGTTTGAATGGGCCTAGAAAAGGGCGTCGAACGAGGCCTATATCCTGACTAGATATGACTCCTATTTGACAAAGACAAAAATAAGTTATGCGACCACCACATGGAGCCACTTTACAGTGACTGATACCTCATAAGGTAGAAGTAAGATTATCCGCAGGTTCGCGCAATATTGACACATTCACGAGTCGATGGTAGTACAGTACTCCCGTTCCTTCTGCTCATAGCCTCCCTAATGAGCTCTGGCAACTCTCCGCGATAAAAAAGCCACAAGGTTGGTTTAACGCGATCTTCCGTAGGCCTGATACTAGCCCATTCGAACTAGGATTCCGCAATGACTACTACGTATTGTTATACTAAGAAAACAAGAAATCTTCTTCTTACCAAGGACGTTGGGTACGTGAGATTTCTATACGACTGATACAATGCCGACCCATCCTTTATTCTAAATGATGATAATTCGTGCAAATTAATTATAATTATTAAAACATAGACCAAATAAGTGACCGATATTTTTCATTGTACGTAAATAAACGTGTGGAAAAGATTTCAAACTTTTACTCATTTCTTTTTTTAAAGCTCATTCTTCCAAACAGTGTTTTGAAATCTTTTCTAGCCGTCAGTATTCTGTGGTAAACACCCACAAGGCGTGATTTGTTCGGTATTTTGTTTCCTTGAAAAAAATTGAATTTAGAACCGCAGTTTAATTTTAATTTAGCAATGGCTTGAGAACTACTAAAGGGGAATTGTACCACGGTAAGCTACGTAAGTGTGAAGAAACTGAGATATCGGTTAGACGAGGCCACGCTGTCCACGCGTTTCATGTCATTTATATGTGATATCGTGGATGTGTTGGAATGTATTTTTGGAGTTTAATATATATATATATATATTTATATGTATATCTATAGAATATATATACTGTGCAGCGTCTAGAAATTAAGAGAGAGAGAGAGAGAGAGAGAGAGAGAGAGAGAGAGAGAGAGAGAGAGATGATTTAGAGAGATCCTTCACTAAATTGTAAACTCCAGTCGTGTGTCGGAGCTGAACTTTGTGTGTGTGTGTGTGAGTGTTTGGAACACAACTTTTTTTCTTCTCTTGGTTATTCTGTGGTAGGACCTGAAACGGGAGATATTTAAACAGAAAATTTGATTTGGATTATGAAAAATGTAGTAAGTATTATGATTGTCCATCGTCCAGAATAGTTTTAAAGTATCGGCTACCACGCAGAATGTGGTCCACAAGTAAATATTACACTATACGAGTATTTTTTTTTTTTAATTATATTTATTTACTTTGTAAATTTCCGCCGGCCGAGGTTAGGAATAATACATTGCAGCAGAAATTAAAATCGGCCTAGTAGTCGGTATAAGGCAAAAACATAGCTACTTCACTATCACAACTGCAGCCGCCCCATTTCCACTTTAACTAGATTCAACTTATGCCCCAGGTGGTGATGGTTGTTTAAAATTAGTAATGAATGCGAATTTGTGACAGTGTTTGAACATTTTTGATTCTTCGATATCTATTTCAGAGGTACCTGTTTCTACCTTCTACCAAGCACAATTAACTATGTAAATTTTGACAAAATAATATAAACATACAAACAATATAAATAGAAAAACTTGGCCAGATCGAGGAATTCAGTAGTTAGTAGTTTGTAACTTCTCAAATACAATATACCACATGTGATAAAAGCACTTTTGACTTCTAAGCCACTCTAAGATTTAATCAAAGGGACCAGATCTAAAGATATTTTGACGCTTGGCAACAGTCTTCGACATAATAAAGTCTATGTGAAAGAGTCATACTTCGGCACGTATGGGCCGGCCGGGATCGACCGGAGTGATAGCACGGCCCCACAGAAAACCGGCAGTTAAGCAATGCTTATGTTGTGTTTCGCCGAGTGAGTGAGGTTGAGGTCCTAACCCTTTCTCTCCCCCTTTTCCCTCATTAAAATTTAAATTGTTGTTATTATAACAGCTGAGAGTATTTTATTAGTTATTCATCTTGTTGGTGTAAACCTAGCTAAATATAGGTCGATTAGTCGACAAGGCTAATTAGTGAAATCAGCAAATAAAACGTATTAGGAAAAAAATAACTGGGAAGAGATGAAAAACATTAAAATGAAATAAAGAATAATGAATTCATACTTTACCTAAAAATATTACAAACTTATATCAACACCCAAAGATATTAAAACTACATTTAGTTTACTGTCAATAAATGTTGACATGGCCGATGCTTAGGAGTTTTACCATACCTACTCATTAGGGGTAAGATCTCGCTTTACCACTAATAAATATCACACACGTACACAATCTTTAATACTCTCTCAATAAATTATAGACGTAATTGATTAATGATACAAAAAACGATTCGTATTGCTTACGAACGGTAAAATACCGTTGAATTTTCAACGAAATTTTTACCGTCCGTAAGCAAAACGAATCGTTTTTTGTTTATTGGAACGCGGCATAAGCTGATAAATTCGTTCGTTAGTGAAGTTATTTATTGCGGCGTTATACCCTCGATAACAAGCGGATATGAAATCAGATTACGCGCATCATTCGTATGACCCATGTGTATATTTGTTAAAATAAATAATTTTATAAAACATTATGTGGCTTAGCCATATGATTTTTTTATGTTATTAACCAAAGTTAATTTCTATCTTTATGTTCTTTAATAAAAAAAGATGCAATTACTTACTAAATTGAAAAAAATAAATAACATAACACTACTCTATTTTTTATGTATCTAGTTCCTGAGAGTATTACTGAAATACGAAACACATTCAGTGTTCTAATCTGACTTAGAGCCCTCATTGAGCTACGGGTAAAGAATGTCACGGCTTACATATCCAAATACAAAGGTTAGGTTCCCAGACTATATTTTACATATATATATATAAGCTCACGCGTTTTCTTGCAACGCAATTGCAATGAAATCGCTTAACCTGGGCCTACTTGGTATAGCGGCATTTTACTGTGATAGTCCGGTTTTTAACGCTGTAGGGCCGTTACTCTATTCACCCATAATAGGCTGCAATAAATACAGCCATTCATGGGTGAATGTAGTAACCATGGTTGGGGTGGACCCACCACGTCATGTGAGCCACAGCAATATCCGGTTAGAGTCGCTTTTAAAGGTAGACATTGAAGATGAATTTAATGAGCGGGGCGGTGGCGGCGGCGGCGGCGGCGCGGTGAGGGGCGTTGCAACGCTCTTGTATGCCGCTCGTCGCCCGCTTCCCGCCCCGCTGCCTCCGAGGCCAGTTCCATATAAATGTATGCATTGGAACGCGCCGCTCCCAGCGCCGCCGCCGCCGCCGACCCGCTCCCGCTGACTTCGTAACCAGGGCCTAACAGTTCTCAATATATTATACAGGCATACTATCTACCTACTTTCAAAATGAAATACTAGAACCTGTTTATTTTTTCTATTAATTCCACAACTATAGCAGATAATATAACATAGAATACAGCTTCATTTTAATACATTTTCGCAACACCAAATTTCTTCAACATGGCACACAAAACTTACACAAAATAGCGTAGGTAAAAAGAAAACATTTTTATATCGCGTCATGTCTATCTCCGGGCCGTCACTTCGTAGCCCATCCGAATGCAATTCATACAAAAAGGCTCGTATATCGTTAAAAATACGAGGATTCCCCAGGCTTTGTTTCAACTTGCCAGCCGTTGTGACATAGTGTGCCGGGACGCTTATACAGAGATAGTATTTCCGGCTTCGCGAACCCGAAATTTATAGCTGTTTGCTTGCGTCCCGCACGTCAAGTGGAAATGTTGGCCGTTTAACAATTTTGATCTGTGATACGAAGTTGATAAGGATTAACCTGCTGCGGTATCTTTGTTTACGTAACTGTGTGAGAGTAAACTATTAAAAATAGTTGTTTGTAAAATCTTTTGTCCAATTAGGTGTAGTTCAAAATATAACCTGCTTTTTGAAGATTTTAGTAGATTTACACAGTCTGGTCATAATTACTGTTATTCATATACACGACTTTAATATCCAGAATTAGAATTAAGAATAAATTTATTACTGCTCCAGCTAAGCCAAATGCTTGTGTTAGGAGAGGGCTTACGGATAATGACATTCAAATAAATTAACAAATCTCTTCCTTCTATCAATATTCAATGCATACCGATCGTCCCAGTATCGAACAACTGTATCACATTAACATTCTACTCCTGCTGGTTGCAAGTTTCATAGTTTGACGAGATACTATAGATGGGAGACAGAAGTTCAACTTTGTTTATTAATAAACTATTATTTCCTTTTACGGTACATTTTAAGATATGTTTATGCAGACCTAAGGATACGACGTTATTCATTTATCTATTTAAAATTTGTATGTTCATCCAGTGTCATCGCAATAACGTTCTCGTGACGGTTATCAACGCTGTAGACATGAGAAGCGGGATCGGTGAGTGACGCTAATTATAAAAAAACAGACGCAGAAGCATAGGATCTTAATAAACCTGCCCGGGATGATAGTAAATTGTTACTAGATTTCACAACCAGAGGTAAAAATCGACCCCGTATAAAAATTAATCCTACAATTACTGTGGTGGTGATAATTGTAATAGGAACGCCTCTATGCACTACTTTTTTTACAATTAACTTAATTAAAGCTTTAAAAATGTTAGGTTTTAGTACCTTGAACACGCGAATTCTTTCTCTTAAGGTAAGAGAGATCGTAAGTACTCTTCTTCAAGAAACTTGTCACTAGCAGTTAGTTTATTTCTAGGGCCACTGTAAAATACAGTCCACGGGTATGTACATTGAAAAATTATTTGTATTTTCTGTCCCTTTTAAAGTAATTTTGACTGACTGAAAGCGTTTTTAAACTTTTTCCTAATTGAGCACAAGTGACTAAATTAAAAAAAGTTTAAAAACGCTTTAAAGATACAATAACTTAGGCTTCTGCTATGTATTATTTGCCGGGCAAATGTCCTTTGTAAAGTTGGAAACTAATCAAGTTGTACAGATTGATTCATATGATATTCACAAATCGTGTTCCTATATCAGCTTTATTTAGAAATATCTGATCTTACTTAATCTTAGTGGCTTTAGATTGAAAAATTCGATCACCTTCTTTTAGAAAATGAGACATATATATCTATTAATTAAGTGTATTTATTATTAAAAGTATTTAAAAGAATTGGCCACCATTTCTTAACGAATTTTTTTTTAATTGGTTATGTGTTTTTAGATTATTATTAAAAACTCTGCTCTTTTTGCACAAAAAGAAGCCCTGGGCGAGACAAATCATGACTACGTCCTGGCCACTCAACATCATTGTCAATTCAGAACGTTATGTTCAAATGTTGAGAGAGATATTGGATCCAAAGCTAAGAGTTTTTGATGAATACAATTCCATGACGTGGATGCAATAGGATGGTATAGGTAAACATTCCCTGGATGGTAAACGTTTCCTGGAAAAGGGATATCCAAGACATTGATGGGCCACTATAAAGTCCAGACTTGTCTGCGCGTGACTTTTTTTTGTGGGGATATTATCATGAGCAGAGTTCTCAAAATTAAACCAAAATACTTGGCCAATTGAATCTGTGGTGGAAAATAAATAACTGAAGGAAAAAAATGTCAATTCATTGGCAAATTGCATGCAATTTTTGAAAAATCGTTTGTAAGAGTGTTGCCGCAAATCTGGATGATATTATTTTAAATAAATTAAATATGTGCATTAATATTTATATTGCATAAATATGTGGATTCATATTTAGACTGTGGAGGACCGGGTGCTATGGCGCACATCGGGGAGGACTATGTCCAGCAGTGGACATGAATAGACTAATTGATTAATTGATTCATATTTCAAAAGTTAATAAACTTTCGCAAGTAGGCCTGACCTATATGTAATGTTTAATTTTTATTACCATTTAACAAAAAACATCAAAATAAAACGGATTTAAGAATAAACATAAGATATATACTTGTAAACTTTAATTCTAGCAAGTAGATTATAAGTTATTACATATATTACATAACCAAGTATAACCTTACTCATAATATCCTCGAGCTACGAGGCATAACAAACCTGAATTTAATTCAAAGGCGGATTCAAATTATGATAGCACTGTTTATTACCGCAATTTGAAACATCAGTTTGGTAATACAAATAGTAGAACTAAATATTTGCCATTCACTAAGTTAGATTCAAAGTGAAAACGGTATAAGTCATAAGCTATTGGTTTATGTCCACAAAAATGATAGCGATATATATTGTCTTTAGATTAGGCACAAAACGTTTGAATATAAAAGTACACAAAGTCTGAACGAAACCGTATTTGTGAACGAATATATATTTGTGAATAACCTAAAGAATTTATTATTATTATATGATCGTAATCAGGCAGGTTTTCGGTACGCCAGCACCATCTGGTGGCGCTCAATGAAATTAGTGACTCACCAACCGGCCGGTTCACTAGATGCGCATTCAGTCTTGTTGGAGTGGTTGGCGTGAGCCGACCATCGCACGTTCTAAAAGGAAAAAAGGAACCCTTATAGGATGACTTTGTGGTCCGATTAGATTTAAACAAATTTAAACATTTCACAGGTAAATCAAAACCTATAGGGTACTTCCCATTGACCTAGAATCATGAAATTTGGTAGGAAGCAAGGTTTGACAGTACAAGTTAAGGGTAAAATTCGAAAGTCGTTAATTTGTTATTATATCACATCATAGTTTTTGTGATAACAAACTTATATTTTGCGGTTGGATTGTTGACTTTGACGTACATCGCAACCGCAAAGTTAAGTTTGTCTTTCGAAAAAGACGGGCAAAAGTCTTCAAAAATTGATTCCCGAGATGGACGTACTATCTCAATACAAGTTTGTTTTTTACGGAACCCTCGGTGCGCGAGTCAGACTCGCACTTGTCCTCTTGTTTATTCCTCATAATTCCTTAAATATCTCTCTTTTGTGATTGCTTAATGACTAAATTACACAATACTATAGATATATAAATAATTTGAAAATTTATTAATATGTGGTTATACTATTTAATAAATATGTAGTTTAATAAATAACTTCATCGTTTACCTTTTTACAATTTATCTATCACATGCATACATTAGTGTAAATTAAAGTAGAGAAACAAATGTAGCTTTTTGGTACTAATCTAGACACGCGGCAGTGTGTCAAGCCAAGGCAAGAAAAAGCAATTGGCGACGCAGAAGCCGTGTGTTATATTACACAAACTACTTTTGACGCCATAATAACTCAAAATCAATTAACATAAACACATACAATTTGGTGTATATGTACTCTACGAAAATCGCTTCTTCTATACATATAAGCAGATCATTACGCACTAGTCAGTAGCAAGTTAACTCTAATTCTGCCTCTACAGCTATCAATAACTTTTATCATACCGTGTTAGCTTTACAGTCGTTATTGGTAATTCATTGATGCATTAAAGATAGAACTTAATACATTTTACATATAACTACGGAGATCGAAGGTGATGTGTGTCTTCTTCAAGTGTTTGTACTTAATTACTTAGTAGTTGACAGAGGACGAAACCATCTTGTTTTGAATTTCCACTCGGGAAACCTATACCAGCGCTCACCATCTACAGAGTGTTTAGTGGAGCAGCGGCGCGTTTAAATAGAACCGGCGAAAACACCATGTTCGCGGTGTAAGCGAGCATATTTTCTTAGTAACTCGCTAAATAGGCTACGTCCAGGCGCATACAAACGTCGTCCCTTTGCTGCTGGCATCTATTAGATAAACTACTAATAAGTTTAACTAGTGTAGTTAATACGATACTATAAAAATAGTTTTATTTCATAGTTTTATGTCATACTGGCTGTTGCTCGCGACTTCATTCACGTACTAACTTTGTCGAAATCTATCCCGAGGGCACCGTACATTTTTTTGGGATAAAAAGTGCTATTGCATGGGCAAAAGCTCAGGCGCTATTGCAGACTATAATCTATCTCTGTGCCAAATTACATCTAGATCCTTTTAGGCGTTTTTACGTAAAAGAGTAACAAACATCGCATTTATAAAATAAAACTACACTAGAACATAAAATAAAAATTTCAATGGGTACTTTTATAATTTGAAAATATTTTGCTTCCCATTTTTGTTGTGAAGTTTTTGTCGATGAAGCAATTTTCATCAGGACCACCTGCTGGCTTCATATTTGATTCCTTAATGGCCTTGAATGGCTTACACATATTTTCATTGGTTTTATGAATAGTCTTTATGTCCTGTGTACTGTAAATAACAAATACCGCAATGGTGTTAGAGTGAATTGATAGTTTTTTTCCAATTCAATTCAATGCTTTGAATCAACATACACTGATCGATATTATAGCTCAGATAGTCAGAGTTGAAAAACTAGGTGAAAATTTTTACATATCATCGAGTTCAGGCATTTAAACGGAAGGAATTCAACAGAACCTTAAACATTTTTTAAGGAAAACTGCGCTACCTTGTAGTGGGCACATTACACAAGTTTCCTGCATACAAATAACTTGTTTCAATCAGTTCATATTATTCATAAAACTTGCTGATCAGGTTCTGATATAAGAAGGTACTATTTCTATCAAGGATGTTAATATAGACCAAACTTTACCTGGACTGAACTTTATTCCCGAAGTTTTCCGAACTTCCCCGAAGTTTATTTTAATTATCTCGGCTAGTTGCACCGTTGTTCCGCTTCAATTAATCTAGAGATGTATTGTTTTTATTTAATAACCTAGTTCCTGAGTTTATTGCGTAAGTACTACAAGTTTTGTTGAAGTGTTACCATTGTGAGTCAGGGTTTATTGCTTTTTAATTATTAGTACCATTTTGTTACAGCGGACTGATGGTACAGGTCAAATTTTAGGTCCTTTTTTGTTTCCTTTTTATTATAGGGATAGGAAGCAAACGAGGAGATGGTAAGTGACTACCTCCGTCTATAGACACCTGCAACTCAAGAGTCACAAGTACGTAGCCAGCCTTTAAGGTGAGAATATTGGAAGGGGAGAGGAGTTAGAGCCTTTGGTAACTTCACTTGGAAAAACACAACAAAGCATTGCTTTACGCCGGTTTCAGTAGGCAACCAAAAAATATTTTTTTTTCCCTCAGAGATTTGAGTACGGAATTCAAGATAACCATACTAAAGGGAACTTAGAACAGTAAATAAAACTTCTCAGACACATTTGGCTTTTAAGGGGGACTGATCTTTTTTTTTTACTGATTTCATCGCTATTTTACAATACATTATTTAATTATGAGTTAAAAAATAATGTTTTTTTGGTTCTTTTGGTCATCAAAAACCATCAGTAGTCTGCAAGCATTGCAAGGTTCCATTTCCTTTGAGAGCACTTCTCTATTGAGGCAATGTCTTGGTGAAAGTGCTCACCGTGCTCATCGATTACAGCACCTAGGTTTTCTGCGAAAAAAATCTAGGTGTGATTGCAAGAAGTGTATTTTTAGTGACATATTACAGCCCAGTTCTTTATAAGTACTTAACAGTTTATTTACTAGGCTCTCATGTTGGGGTAATCGATGATTTCCCTAAAAACTATTTGTGACTTCAACAAACGCTGAACCAAGCATTATTTTCTTCAGTGTTATTTATTAAGTTTCCCACGTCTGGCCCAACCTTTAATTTTAGCATCACTCAAAGCAGAAACAGAAAATGTATGTTCAACATGGCCTGGAGGCTTAGGTACTAGAAGATATTTCGAATGAAGTATTGGTGTAGCGACAAGAGATATCTCTGCACCACCAGACCACAAGGCATTTGTTTTTTTTTCCATTGAACCATTCGGTCAAACTTTTGTGGCACGAAATACTGTTATTGCAAGAAATTAAAAAAAAAATACATAGTCTATGCCTCTATGACTTTTGGTACAACTTCTCGGCGTCTTCGTACTCCACATTTTCAACATGTTTGTCTATATAAAATAATAAATACAACACATAATATGTGGTACTTGATATTTGTCTTAGTTGTGAATGTCAAACCCAAAATATGCACTATTAAACTTCATAATTTAATCAAAGATGTAATACGTTTATGCGAGTATAAACCACAAACAAAACAAAACAAATCGGAAGAATCAACACAAAATAGAGACATGTTAATAGAACTAAATGTTTACTAACACTACACAATGTCACTGTGGACGTTTTGACGAGAAATTTTAACTACCCACATAAATCATCAAAAAAGAATAAAAAAAAGTTTTTTTTTCCTTTTCTATACGTGATTATTAATTACAGATACTTGGTTATTTTTCTGGTATTAGGGGCATAATTATCTATCAAATACGCAATGAATTAATTCCGGGAAATTTTGACTGCTACCTGGTGTCTTTTGTGAGGCCAAGGTATCACTCTGGTTGACCCATAGGAGTGGAGGAATGACCATAAACGCAGGTATAACTGCAAAGAATGGCTAGTGCTTAATAAATAGCCTGAATTCATTTTTTCTTCTATCTTCTGTGCGACGTTTTTCTTAATTCTTCTATAGATAGTACCTGAAAGTCGTCTACATCACTCTTCTCTAAACATGAAAGTCATCTACATAACTCTTCTCTAAACATGAAAGTCATCTACATAACTCTTCGACTACATAATTCAATGTTAAATCATTTTTGTTTTAATTACATCCATTCGTTTGCAAAGTTGGCATAAATAACCTCTTAACACAATAATAAATAACTGAAACACAACAATATCGAAGCTCATAACATACATGTGGAAATTTTATATGAAAACTTTTTATTGAAGTGATTCGGTATTTGGGATCGTTCTGGCAATCTGCTTCATCCTTTTATTGTTCTCAGAGCTATTCAATAGATTAATGTCGAAACTATCAAGATGTTATAATACATTGCGTAAGGTAAACAACTTGTATTTCAGTGTTAATATAATAGGTAGTAGTATTTTAGAGTAGAATCTTTATAATAATAAACTAAATAAAAAACAAGTACAAGACTTTATTGCCCTTTTTAGAGAAAACTTGTCCATTACAAGTCTTCTGTTTTTTAACCACTATAATGGTGGTTAACTAACTCCAGTAGGGTCATACCGATCATGGCTGATTTTAATAGCGTCTTAATCATCTTGGGTTTATACTGAAATGACTCTGAATCAATAAGATATGGATGTCATTCTATAATTCGACATTACGACATAAGATGAAACCAACGCGTTAAAAAATGTACTTTCCGAGTTTTTCACCTATCCTATTAAATGGTTTTCCGACCAATCACGCTCTTCTACGCTATCTGAGATTAGTTTATTCGCTCCTATCATTTTTAACATAGTAACCACTGTTTAATCAACTTGTCTATAATACTCCTTTTGTTAAGAATTAATTTTGGCGTCTAACTATATTAAGATGGCAGAAAATAATTCATTATTTTAATTAAGTTTATTATTATTATTATCCTCCATCTTTCTTGTGTTTTTTTCAAATGTCTCAACCAAAGCGTCAACTGAATATCAGTTGGTGTCACAATTTTTCCATAGTACACCACTGACATTAAGGTTCTTATTTGATTCATTTACCGTCGTTTTCGACTCAGTAGTTAATATCTACTTCAAAATATCTATACAACTTAAAAATTATTTGGTAAAAAAATTGGCGAATGTGATACTATAAAGAGAAGGTTCCTGCAACATCCTATAAAAATTAAAAATCTAAAATTCGTCAATGTTACCCTACATTGGTTAATTTTAAAGTATCATAACTGTCTCAGTTTAAAAATAAAAAATATTTTTCAAAACTAAGAAAAAAATAGTACTATGGCGACTCGAGGTCTAGAATCAACAACACAACAATAAAAAATATAGAAAATATACGACATATATTCAAAGGAAATAAAAATCACTAAGGACTATCTCAAATTTATAGTTGCAATATAATAAACCTTTATAATTCGATATCCCTCGTTTTTATAACGGAATATAAAAGCAAAAAGAATAAAAATAAATCATTCAATAATTTTAAAATTTTAGCAATTCAAAACTCAAAACACAAATTTAGGACAATCAATCAACAATAAGTGTAATATAAATTATTTGTTTTATAAACTTCACTTGAAAAACTCTGCAGCTGCACTAATGCGCCTATGTCGTCTGTGATTTTTCAAAATTTCTTCGAGAGTTTCTTTTTAATAGACGTTTTTAGGGTTCCGTACCTCAAAAGGAAAAGGGAATCCTTATATGATCACTTCGTTTCCCGTCTGTCTGTCCGCTCTCAGGAACTTTGTATTTTACAGACAACGACGCAGAAAATATGGCCGTTCTGTCAATGCTACAAACTGTTAACTTTGAAACTGGTGTGTTCCACAAATAGCAAAATGTTAATGAAACGTTAAAGAACAAAAGTGATCATCAAAATTACTCCTCTATTTGAAAGTAACACAACTTTTGCGGTAGCCATCGGAGCCCGACTTTTTAAACCGAATGCTATAGGGATACTGCTGTGAAATAAAAAGGATTTAATGTCGATTGAAGAGTTTTGGCTAGTGACTACATAAATGATTAGGATAATAATACTCTCATATAGAATGATCTACATAAAATATATGATGTTATTAAGGAAAATGAAAGTTCGCATTTACTTGTTTCTTTTATCATAATTAAACTGTTATTTATAATCGTATAAATAATTGAAACTAAATTAATTACAGTAGAAAATGATGATTATAAAATTTATGTGTCCATTATAAAGCAGCACGGTAGTATAAATGTGAATTAAGAAGCAAGTGTGATTATTGTTAAATGATTACAACGTTATTAAACGAAGTCTCGACCAAATGACACCTTAGACTTTTCAAATGTGGTTGAAGGTAGGTGTTTTTTTTCTTTCAAATACTCGTACCTAAAAAAAGTAAATATGCAAAAAATGTATTAAAAATATTTTCTTTAGCCTTCTACATTTTGATTATATTTTTTATTGGTAGTTAATCGGAACCAGTACAAATGCATTTATTACTCAAAAATAACAACGTCTTAAATGACAAAATGCTGTGCTAATTTTTTAAAGTATTCTTAGTTTAGATTTTTTGGTGTTTTCTATCATTTGAAATATAGTGATTTAGGTATGTTGACTTAAAATTTAGTGGCTAACAATTGCCAACTATTCATGTGTTATGTTGGTGTGTGTGTATTCCCACATGCATCAAGACCTTACTGTGTTTTTTATATAATGTTATTAGTATTCAATGAGCGAATGAATTTAATATATAAACACCAGACGTGTTCAATTATTTGTATACTGCAACTCCTCATCTCATCTTTCCATCTAATGGTTACCTGGAAGACATCACAAATCGCGATAACGTCACCTTGTACTTTAGTTTGTTAAGAATCTACAAATATGTTTACAAGTTTTTATGAATTTCTTTCATTGCTGTACAATAAAGAGTTTATCTATCTATCTATGTATCTTTCTTCGTAATAAACATTTTTTTTTTCTGGAATATTATGCGGATTTCTCATTTATCAATAACTAGCAGCGCCTCGCGGTTTTACCCGTAAGTCCCGATTCCGTGGGACAATACCGATAAAAAGTAGCCTATGCGTTAATCCAGGTCTCCAGCTATCTACATACCAAGTTTCATCGCAATCGGTCCAGTAGTGTTTGTGAAAACATTACAAACATACACACAAATGTTTCCTCTTTATAATATTAGTTTAGATTAACATATGATTTTTTTTACAAATTGATAAAATATAGATTTTATTTATTAAATAAAAATGAGATTGATTTCTTTTTGCTAGGACTATGTGATGAGTATATAATTAATGTCTCCTTGTTAAAAAAGCAACTAATACAGCAACACAAGTATTAATAAAAACCCATGCGTTTAAGAAGGACACTATTTATTTTATTAATATCTATAAATAATTTTATTACGTATATTTGAAAACGTAATTATAATTAATGTTTTCTAATATAACAGTATTGAGCATGATACTACAAAAATTTAATAAAAGCCAAAGCATGCATTTTTTAGTAATTATCAAAGAAACTTGCATAATTTTTATAATGCAATTACTACAATATTTTTTAAATACCAATATTGAAATTATATAATCAAAATTTAATGTTACTGTATTAACCGCACTAACACGATAATGGAGTGTTAATTAAAAACCAAACCGTGTAATTGGAATTTTAATCATTTTTATAATTATTATTGTAATGTTTTGTATAATTTTGATAACATTGGTGCTGATTCTATTGTACACTCGACTAAACTAAAACCTGACTTAATTTCTTCATATGAAATCAACCTAGTGTTCTTTGTAATAAGGTCTATTTGTTACTAACATCTATTTCTGAGCGCCGCTAAATTTCACTAAAACCTGTCAACGTATACTCAACTTTATTTCCACGCAGCGAGAGTCTCCATTTATTCAAACTCTGTATAATTGCCGTATAAAAACTTGTTCGAAACGAACAAGGATGACGTGTTTTTAATCTACACCTACGAAGACGCTTACTAAAAACACAGAGTAAAAGAGATGGCATTCAACGGATAGCGGCTCTCGCTACGTGATATTAAAGTTTATTTAAGCGTATCAGACTTTAGTCGACAAATAAATTGCTTATTCCGATAGCGACATATGTTACCTACTTGTTCCAATTTGAAATAAGACCTTGTTTTGAAGTCTACAAGGTTTACATCTTATATGAAGAAAATTTTGTGAATTTTAATTTAGCGAGTAAAGTAACGGAATTGGGACCATTATCAAAGTTATGGTTCCTTGATAAAACAACACTAAGCTTACTGTTACACAATGTGCTATATATAAAGTAAGTTAATATAATATAAAGTAAGTTTTAATTAAATAATTTGACGCGTATGAGTGAAAAGTTCCCTAATAAAAAGAGATTACAAGTTTAGTTTAGTATTTTTTTATAATTAATTGTTTTCTTTCCTCCCTCCATCCAACAAAAGATCGTAGTTTTTCAGTACGTAATACTTAGTTACTACTTAGTACGTCGCGTTTTGTATTATAGTTGTGCATAGGGTCGCCAGAGCCCAATAATGGCGTTTTATGGTTGGTAAGGTAGGGTTAGATACTTTTTTTTTGTCCGTGTGAAAATCCCCTCGGGCGACTACCTACGGTAGTAATAACCTCTTAATTACTAGACGTCCAGGTACACGCGGAAGCCGCCTCCTCGCGGCGGGGGGGGGAGGGGCAATATAGCTTGTGTAGGGAAAAACCCATCCCGACCACTCGCGGCCACACAGGGCGGCATGAGACACTGGAAAGCGCGCCTCCGCCGCTCGATTCCAGGTCGATTCTCGGTCCAAGTAGAGAACGTCCTCCCGGACCCGTTCCACCGCCTCCTTCTGCTGGGTTAGATACTTCTCCTCTCCCCTTTAACGTTCAACAGGAAATTATATTATAAACCAACCTAGAATAGACAGGTTAAATATTATCTGGTGTTTTTTAAAGATTATATCAATGAAGTAGTTTAACATAATTTATTTTTTTATTTTATTTTAGAAAATACCCACGTTTGCTCTCCTTTTGGAGGTTGTACTAGCCAACGTACAAATAAACGACGATGGTTGGCTTGACCGTCTCTTGGAACAGCACAAGGATAAGCTGAAAAAACGTGTGCAACCAAATCCTATTGATCTCCAAGGTATGCATGAAAAAATGAATAAAAAAACCCAGGTTGTCAAAAAAGGCGAGGATAACATTTTTTTAGTTTTACCTGCTTTGTTGGGTATTCTTTTGGATACATTTTGTTTGGGTATAGTTTCTTCTGTCAAAGTAATGTATTTAATTACCCGGGTTATGCCAGTTTCAATATACTGCGACAAAATAATTTAATTTAAATCTTTTGTGTCAGGTCCACCGTTGCATAAGCTTGTTGGGAGTTTTTCTATATTATACTACCTACCCGGCCACGGTAGCTGTGGCTAGATAATTTGCCATGAAATAAAGTATTCTATCTCTCAAGTTGGACCAAACATTGTTGCATCGAAATAGGTTCATTAGTTTAGGAGTTTATCGCGAACAAACAAGACACGAAATTTTTATAAGCATACAACTTTTTTTTTTGACAAATTACCAGCGTAAAAACGTTTTTTCCCTTTTGTTAGCGATTGTAATACCCAAGCCTCCAGATTTTCAAGATCCAAAGGACTGGTCTTTCGATTCAGTTTTACTTCTAATAAAACTTTTGAAGGAAAGTAAGTCAGCAGAACCTGTTCTACAAATTTTGAGGCGAGCGATGACGAACTCTGGGGTATGTATTTGTGAAGGATACTTTAATATTTTTTTTTATATATTGCCCTAGACCTTAACATTGTGACTATTCATTGCAATATGCAAAATAATATGCGGGCGGTGAGCGTGCATTACAGCTATGATACCTACAATAGGGAGTGTGCTGGTTGTTAATGGGGGGGTCGCTGCGAATGTGGTTTTACGAGTGGCCGATAGGTATACGGGTAACTAGCCTTAATTAGTACCGACGAAATGGCGTTGGAGGTAAAACCTGCCGTATAGAGGTCCTTGAGTCTCGGGACATTAGTTCGGGGAACTTGATGCAGGTATACTGACCCTGCTCATATAACGATTGCGTTGGGTGGGGTGGGGCAGTATGAACAAATATGTAGCTGTAACGAGAAGGGCTTGTTCATTGCAAATATTAAGAGAGTTACGGCATTTATCGGAAGTCAGATACATTGTTTGATTAAGTGTTATACAAATTTTATGTTTCTTAGGCAAAGTTTCGAGGCTACGACGCAGATCTATTCAATACCGTCATCCGGATCAAGGAACATATACAGGCACAGCTTCCGCATTCAGAGATCAGAGTCATGAACGTCGTGTAATTATATTTTATTTCTATTTAGTGATAATTCCAATAGAATTAGAAATAATGATCCTTGTCCAGACAAGTAACAAAGCCGTCCTATGTATATATTTCTCTGTTTATTTATTTATATAAATATGTAAGTATATGTGTATGTATATATGTATGTATGTTATTGTTTTAGTAAGTAAGACTAATGTGCACCACAAGTTACCTATTACTATACACTATAGTCCATCAAAGGTTGTCTGTAAGAAATCGCAGACTGCGATAAGACCGCCCATTGTACTGCTACTTTAATGTTGTATGTGTTACAATAAAGTATACTCCATCTATCTATCTAAAGACAACAGCCATTCATTCACCAACAGTACAAGAAACCTTAAACCTATCGATGTTATCACCATGGAATATTTCGGTTTTCTATATAATCTGTTAATCACAGTTACTCTTAATTTCCTTTAGGTAATATTTGAAAATGATTATAAATGATCTGTTATATAGGCTCTTGTATAATAATAACTGCACACATCTCACACACGACCGTCTGATCTCAAACTAAGCAGAGCCTGTACTATGATAACCATACTGTTATACTTATATATTTCTGAATACATATAGATAAATTACACCCAGACGGAGAACAAAATATGATCATATTGTGCTCATCACACAATTGTTTATCCTGGGTGGGAATCGACCCCACGACTGTTGGCTCAGCAGTCAGCGTCACTAACCACTGGACCAACAGGCCAGTCAAATACATATAAATTGATATTTCGATTCGATTCGATTTTAACGGATTCGTTTGTCATTCATTTTAATATTTGGCTTACAATATAGTTAACTAGCTTTTATCAGTGGTTAAAGTTATTTTGCTATCCCTCAGGCACAGTAGAATTTTCTGTATTAAAGGTCCTTCTCTGTACCTCTGACAACTTATATATAAAGTTTCATGATGATTGATTGAGTAGTTAACGTGTAAAAGCGTAACAAACAAACTCACTTTCACATTTATAATATTAGTATTTTTTTTTGTTTATCCCTGGGAAATAGTACATTTTCAGTGTCGGTAGCGTAATGACTAAGGCGTCGTGACTTGCGATCAAGAGGGTTGCGGGTTCGAACCCCACCCAGTGCACTATGGACGTGAGGGGTTAACAAGATACTAGTAATGTGTCACCCACTTTGCTAGTATTCGTTAAATATAAAAAAAAGAACCATTACTTTCGCATGTATAATATTATAGTTAGGATTAAGTACAATTACTTTTTGTAGGGTAATTTTGGAAAATGTTTAGGAATGCTGTTATGCGGAGTCTAGCATAGAGATATTTCCATAGAATTTTCTAGATTACCAATTCGGATAAAGTACCTATTTAAACTGTCACATTAAACAAATACTGGCTTAGGTATCAAAATTGAGACTTAGAGGCAGTCACTCCGTCAAGGCATACGATAGCTTTTTGGAGATGGGACAGGACAATTTTATCTTTCCTTTAATGCATAAAACCTTACTTTTTTACTTAAATCCCTTAAAAGAAGATTCTTGGTTTACTTACAGGGACATTCTAAAACCACAAAATCCAGCTGATCCGCCCGAATATCATCCAGAATACTTTACTCCCAACATGTAAGTATCTTTATTTTTTCAACATTTTATAAAATATATAATATAACATTTTACATACATAGAAGAAATTAATTATCTAGACTTATTTGAAGTAGTAGTTTCAACTGGAGGGGTTCGTGGCTTAGTGGTAATCGAATAGCATAGCATATTACAAAGTTAAGTAATACTAGGCAGGTCAGTTTAGGATGGGTGACCATTCTTAACACATTGAGACCCCTCCGTGCCTCGGTCCCGGGTGCCATACGAACACTTGTAGCATTCGTTAAGGGTAGCTAGAGCCCTAAAAAGTTCGACAACCTTGTCTAACTACAGAACTTCGATATCGCCTAGTACTTGGGTTGTGGAGGTCTCATGGCAGTCGCTCCACGTAAAATATCAAAGTTCGGCCGTATCGTAGTTAGACTGAAAGCTGACCCCAACTTAGTTGGGAAAAGGCGCGGAGGAGGATGATGATGTTCAACTGCACAGTCTAGAGCGGCCAGGTCGATGCCGCTCTATTTAATCTATAAAAAAAGTTTTCCAATTGTGTCTGAATAAGACCTTAGCATATCGGACACCTAGATCTAAACTGGTATTAACTCAAAAAAGCACTTTTTTCGGAAAAGGCGAAATCTAAATACTGTTCTGTACAGATTTATTCTTTTTATATGTAGCTAGAAGAAAGATATTGTAGGAATTTTGTGTTTTAATCATGTTTTTGGGCTGAAAATTGAATTTTTGTAGTTATTTCTCTATTGCTTAACTATAGATTGCTTATTGACCGTGGTCCACCGGCGTAGTTCAGCTGAGTGGACAACGGGAAATTCGTATCTATGTATATTTGTTTTAATATTTTGAGATCAGCCCGTGCTGGTGAATCTAGCTGGTGTATTTTAAAATCTGTTTTATTGGTCGGTAGGTATTGAGATAAGCAATTTGATATTGTTAGCTACCTTTATATATAGGTGTGCGATATAAACCCCAAGACTACTTTATTTATCTATAGGATTTAGAGTATACGTATGTGACACCATTAATTTTTACTAACATTTAATGAATTATCTCTTGTTCCCAGACCTCCGGTTTCTATGTCAATTTTTAATAAAGAAGGTAAAATAATATTGTATTTAGCTAAGTAGTTTAGAAAATTCAACTTACAATACCAGATCCTATAAACAGAGTCTTACAGAAAGGTGTGGTCAAATTTTATAAGCGTTATGTGTTACGTAGCTGACAAATAGTTGATTTAGCTTAAAACAAATGGATTTCGAAAAATTGATTTCCTAGTGCGTAGTAGATGCACATTTCTAAACAATACATTATGAATTTTCATGCCAATTTCAATGATTTTGTTTTTTATTTTCTTATGCAGACATTTTCAGAAAAATATGTATATTCCATTAACTTCCTTGGTATTAAATAACTATAGTTTCATTGATGTCAGCCCTCTCTCATACCAAATATTAGCTTTATCAAACAATTTTTAAAATTTTATTTTTCAGTTTCAAAATAAGATTTATTTATTAAAAATCACGAATTTTTATAAAATTGTTAGTGTTTTACGTTGATCAGGGGGTCTTATATATGACCCTAAAATATGACCACACCTTTTTGTAACAACCTCTATATTCCAAATAAAGCCTGAAATTTTTCACTTTTTATCATCATCATCATCAACTTTTCATTATGCACTGCTAGACATAGTCACCTAATGTACGCGTCTGAGCTCGATCGTCCGCTCTCCCAATCAGTTTTTCCCCGCCGTTTTCTACACTACGTTACCCTTGACGCGGTTTCCACTCCAGAACTCTCCTACCCCAGCGGTTGGCGGTTCTGTGGCCAGTCTGTCTGCTGTGGGGCTTTTCTCCTTGGCCACTCTTCTGTGGGGGCAATGTGGCCAGCCCACTGCCACTTTAGCTAGCTAATTCTTTGAGCTATGTATGGTATCTTGGTTCTGTGTCGGATAACTTCGTTACGAATTTTGTTCCGCGGAGACACACCTAGCATAACTCTCTCCATAGCTGTCATTAAAGGTTCTGATTCTGTACTTGAACACTTATAGTCGCGGCGCTATAGATACTTCTCAACACAATGTACCGACAGTCCAATTGGAAACGCTGTAAAGCCTCCAGAACAGCCCAGGTTTCAACTAAGTCAATGGCTTTCTCATAGTCTTCAAAGGCAAGGCACAGGGGCTGGTTATACTCTTCGGTTTGTCTGTATAACCTGCCTTATAGTGTGTATGTGGTCTATGGTTTCAAATCCTGAGCGAAACCCGGCCAGATTTCCTTCACTTTTTATGCCCGTAGGTAATTATTGTATATTTTTGCCTTGCTTTGTATATTATATTTCTTATGGTTGAGACCATACACAGTACACATTAAGAATCTCTATTTGTCTAACTGTCCTTATGTTTCCTAACTAACAACCACAAGTTTCTAAAATGTACATGCCATGGAGAGTTAAAAAAATTGTTTTTGAAAATATGGTTTGTGACTTTCTGTGGCGTCTATTTTTGCGTCTGTTAAACAATGCAGGCGCGTCCATGCTATTAGACCCACAGGGTGATTCGCTAACTAGGTACGAGTACGTATAAATCTTTAAGTGGATAAGGTTTGCGACCGAGTAGTTGCAGGTTTGATCTCCACCTGGTACAATGACAACGTGAATCACTCGTAAAACAGTAAAACTAATAATGAGTGACCCTCTCACTACCATATGAATTATAACAATAACTTGAGACACCTCACACACGGCTGTCTGAACCCAAACTAGGCAAAACCTGTAGTATAAAAACAAGACTGTTGATCATATTATAACCTTGTAATTATAATTTAGTAGCAATAAATCCATCACACGAGTTGGTTGATTACGCAGTTAGCATAAAAATTTAACATAACATAACAAACTCCAACTTATAGTGCGTCATGGTGTGTCATATCTGTTGGGCAATAACAACTCCAACAACCTACTTATTCGAAAAGACTGTAAACGTTTTACTTGGTTTTTCAGGCCATTTTAGATCATGCTCCGTCTTATGAAATTGTACTGTAGTAAGTACTCTCAAAATGTGATAACAACAATTTAGAATTTATTTATTACTAGCAATCCGCCCCGACTTCGCACGGGTAGTAGAGACATCTTCAACAATCATCATTTCACACATTAAACCTTGCCATTAATCACTTGGTCTATTGGTGAAAACCGCAAGAAAATCCGTTCAGTAGTTTTTCAGTTTATCACGAACAGACAGACAGACGCGGCGGGGGATTTTATAATATTTAGTGACTAAATACATACATTTACAGATAAATTACATCCAGACACAGAACAAATAATAGTGCTCATCGTGTAAATCGATTGAATCGTGTGGTGGGAATCGAACCCTGCTGGCTCAGCTGTCAGGTCACTAAACATTAGACCAACAGACCGTTATTTAAAAAAATGCATTAATGAATCTGAGTGCATCAGACTTGGAAAATAACGTGGGAGATGAATATGAGCGCAGAGTATAAATAGTTATTTTGTTAACATAAGCTAATTCGTTGATGGATCACCAAATTAGCTCATATTGACAATTTTTGTATACACGTTGTCAAGAATACAGAAAAGGACATTTCATCAAAAAAAAACACTTTCCCCGAGTTTTAGATATTGACAAATCTTGTCCAATTTTATAATGTTGGTTGGAGAGGCGGTGGCAGCAATGGTCGTAGCGGCGATGACGGTGGCGGCGAGGACGGTAGCGGCGATAACGGTGGCCGCCGTGGCGGTGGCAGTGGTGGCGGCGGTGGCGGTGGTGACCGTGGCGGTGGCGGCGGTGGCGGCCGCCGTTGACAGCAATATGAAACGTAATGGCGATAATGAGCAACACCAGTTCTACAATAGGCGCGCGAGTTGAATGCAGAGCTTAGAAATGCGCTAGTCATTATACTGCGGGCGTACGAGGTGACGTTTACCGACGGCGGGGGAAATAGCGGGCGTGCGAGGCGAGTTTTGCGGGTCGCGGATGCTCGAGATGCTCTAGCCCTTCACCCCAGGCCCCAACTGCATTCAAATCTCGTGTCTATTATAGATAAAATGAGAGATCGCCATACTCATTGTGTACTTGCGTCTTTATTGATTGTCAACATTAATTTTGGGAAATAAATGTAAAATTAATATGTCATTGCTTTTTCAATAAATCTTGCTTAATAGGAAAATTACAAAAGGCAAGTAAAAAAGGAAGGCAAAGAAGGGATATTGCTTATCTGGATGGATTGGAAAGTATTGGCAATAGTTCGAATAGGTCTGGTTCACCGCTTACCTTACCACTTGAACTGCCTGTGGTCAACAAGTCACAGCCATTTAATAAACTGTAGAAAACCAGCTTGTAATAATCCACTGTAACTAGACCTATTAACTCATGAACACACATATTAATAAAGATTTCAATATTGATTTACAAATTGCTCATTATTTGTTTTTTCCGAATCCCCCTACTATTTCGTATTGGTAAATCCATATTCTAATAAATTGTTAATGTAGAATTTCAATCCAATACATCATATATCACATTCATTACATCAATTAAATATGTACTTTATCCGTTTTTTATTAACTTCCTTTTTTGCAAGTTACTGAATAGGCACAAGGCCACATGTCACATTTTATACGCATGTTTTTGAAATACGATACGACCATCAAACCTTCAAGAAAAGAGCGTACTCCCACCTCAAAGGCCGGCGACGCACTTGTGACTCATGAGTTGCAAGTCTCCATAGACGACGGTAGTCATCAAATTAATCAGGTGACCCGTTTGCCCCTTATACCATAAAAAAAATACCTAAGATAATCTAAAGACGAGAGTTTATTACAGTCGTTACAGTTTCCCACTGAATTCTATGGATGAGGAAGTTTGTATAGATGTATGTTTGTTACTTAATAACGCCAGAACGGCTGAACGGATCTAGGCAAAATCATAGATTGTAATCTGAAATAGCGCCTAGGCTACTTTTTATCCTGGAAGAATAAACGGTGCCCACATCAAAATTTCCACGAGAATGAAGTCGCAGGCCACAGTAACTATATAAATAACCTTCTTGATTTATACAGCCTGAAAATTGTTTTGTGGCCTTTTTACTTATTAGGGTTCCGTACCCGAAGGGTAACCAACGGGGCCTTATTACTAAGCCTCCGCTGTCCGTCTGTCTGTCTGTCAGCAGGCTGTATCCCACGATCCGTAATAGGTAGACAGTTGAAATTTTCACAGAATGTGTATTTCTGTTGCCGCTATAGCAACAAATAATAAAAAAGTACATAGTATTGTATACGTACGTACATATATATTAAATCTTGTACAATGGTGCCTCGCACTTTGCCGGTTTTTCTAATTTCATCACACTTTGGTCGATAGTGCTTTGTCCTCTAATCGGTTATGGGTTTAGCACTTGGAAACGTTTTTGTGTCCCTGCTCACAGCCCTTATTATGTTCTCTTATCTATTATATTATATGTCATGTAATCATGATCACGGATTGATGAAAGCCTTCAATCTCATAAAACCGAAATTTATGACTTAATATGTCGTAAATCAAGAGAATTAAACTTAATACTTGGTATCTTTAAAATTCGTGTTATTCGTGAATTTTATGATTGTAGATATGAGCGCAAACTTGCAGCGATGGTTTTCAGTCAGACGTATTCAGTTCGAAACGACGGCAGTTTGCGAGTTCCAGTCTAAAACTACAGTACTTGTGTAACCTACTTGGTAAATTTCGTGGAAGAATTTAAGAAAAATATACGATGTTTCAAGACTTTCGCAGGATTTATTTCTTTTCGTATTCTGGATTAGAGAAGTTATGGGATATATAAATTGATGCGATTGCTGGAGTTGGTTGACTATAAGGTACACTGTCCATTCGTTTATTTTCTTTCTGACAGTTGCTTGAGAACGTAACTATAGCAGAATTCATAAAACTATACTTCACAATAGAAGCAGCACTAAGAAAAATATATAAATTACCTATTTTCATTCAATTACACTATTTATTATCTTTCGTAGACTTAATGATATGAAAAACAGTTACGTTCTATTGAACGTAGTGAAGTATCTGCTCCATATATGGGAATCGATATTAAATATTTATAAATCGGTTGAAAGCCTTTCGTTTACGTTTATAAATATTTGTTAATTTACAATTAATAACATCAAAATGTTCAAATTCAAGTTCAAACTTAATGTAATAAAGAAATGAAAAATGATGCACAACAGATAGGTCACTTAAGTCCTCAGTAACATTAATAGTCAGTTCTTATTACAATATTACAAACGTGGGTAAAATAATGTATTATATGACTTCAGTGTTTTAAAAGTAAATTAACTTTTTATTATTTTCTTAATCGATTAAAACTTATATTTAAAACCACATATTAGAGCATCACTAACCGACTACATATCGAACTGTCAAAAGTATGATTGTGCTATTCACACACGGCAGTAGTGAAACTGCAGAAAGTAGCCTATATATCTTATTTTAGAAAATTCTATATAAAAGTTATTAGTCAAATTAACACAGATGTGTTAAATAATTAACATAAATTAATTAACCAGTGAATTTTAATACGCAATGCACAAAAATGACACCACGTTGACATTGGCGCATTTTCTGAAGGCTTCGTAGTACGCAGACGTAAAGACAAAGATTATAGGAAATACTGATATTTGTATTCTATCTCATTCTTTCGCAGACTAAATCCTATTTATGAATGTTTCTCTTGTTTGTCTCTTTGTAGTGTGAGTTTTTCGTTTCATCGAATTTCAAATCACAACGATTCTAAAGAAGTTTCACTTCAATAAAATAATGAACAGAGCTGCTTAAGTCTGAGTCAGACACAGGGGTTGTATAACACTTCGGTTCCGTTTCGGTATACCTCTAGCTATTTGATTGCATTAATATGTTAAAGAGAATACTGTATAGATCTAACAGCGTCTCAAGACGACTGCACCACCAAAATTCAACAATATTGTAGTAGTGATAGGTTTAATTAAAAAACAAGGACCTCAATACTTCAAAGCAAGGCCAGTCTATAATTCACAGTTATACATAATATGCCTGTACAAAGCCATTCTTTGAATAATTTAAATGTTGTGGTTTCACGTCACTGACTTACAAATAGAATAATATAGTAGTTTTGGTCCTTTCAAGTTTGAATTTCGGGTTGCCGAGTGTCAAGTGTCAACGTAACCTAAAATGTCGGTTTAACGACTATTTGCGTATTTGAAGTAGGAATAAATTACTACTAACATTCATTAAATTAAGAATTGGGTAGTTGTCTATGTTCATAATAAATAATTTCATAGTCTACAATTATATTGAGTCTTATAATAATATGAGAATTAGAAAAGAATGTTTTACTTTCAATTACACGTTAGTTTTATTTTTTATTTATTTAATGCATTTATTTAATGCATGGAAGACTTACAGCTATATAACAATATAATAAAAATGGAGAATTTAGTTTTCAGAGAGCCAATAACTAGTCCTCACTTATAGTAATTGAATTACAAACAATATGCAAACAAACTCATTGAAACACATCACGCGTAACACCCAGAAAGATAAATACACAATTATCTAAACAAAAACAACACGTCACATGCATAAAACAAATTTACTTCGCTATGAAACATAACATCAGTTAGTAGGTTTGAAAAATTTTAGACTCAAACACCTTCTTGCCGCGGGCACACTGGTCTGGTCTACATAGCCTGTTAATGTTTCTACTTGCTCTCACTATAAGACTTTTTAAAATGTAAAACCCAATCTTTAAAAGTAAATGATTTGACTATAGTTATCTATGACGTCAAAATTGTTATGTGATAAAAATGTCTATACAACGTACGGTATTGACATTTAATAATGATAATAACTATAATAACTTGGCACATCTCACACACGACCGTTTAATCCCAAGCTATTAGTACGAGATCCGGCTGTAGAATTAGTGCGCTCATCGAGTATTTGCTATAAACCAAACTGGTGACGCCATCTGTCATCTACTTTAGCTATTAAGTTGTAAAGTGTCAAACCATCTTCCTTTCGCCTCCATTCCTTATATTTTTTGTTCGTGCACCGCAACTTATAACAAAAGACGCCACCTACCGAGGAGTTAGCGTTCTAATAAGATGAAATTATAAATGGCCGCCGCAACCGCCGCAGTTACGCGTCTACGCAGATAATAATTACAAATCTCGCTGTTATTGGATGGACATAGGGATATATCAAGCCCTGATCCTTTCGCAAACCCGCTTCCGATGTGTGGTGTGCTAATCAAACCCGCCGTGAGTGTCCCTGAGAACTATCAGCCCCTGAAGTTGGTGAAGTGCGCGTGACCGCGTGCTGAACTGTTGCTGAGGGCAATAAAGACTGCACAAAGGTAGGTGCACGAACCCCCTTATCTTCTCCAACCCTATTTTTACTGGTAAGACACTTTACTTCATAAAATTATCGAAGGATACTTTAGCGCGCCACCACAAACTTTTACGCATATTTATGATTAGGAGAATATATATCTACCAGGCTGCCTATCAAAATGTGGCCGCTAGTATTTTTTATTAAATTATTGTTATTTGATTTTTCGGAAAAAAATTTCATTCACTTGTGTTTTAAATAAAATATTGTCCACTTCACGACACTAAATATTGTGACACAGGTGTAAACAGGTATGATTTTGGCACATTTATATCGTATTTCATAACGTACATTTATTGGTATTGGTATTGGTATTGGTATTGGTGTAGGGCTCTGTTTCCGCATTTAGACTCATAGATGGTCAATTATATTATGCGTTCAGATAGGCTGACTAGTTGAGCCAGCCTAGCTCCTTCCAGAAGCACAGAAGTCTCCTGGGGCGTTCGCAGGCTTCTAGGAGCGATCTCGCACCCGCGAGGATACTTGCCCGTTGTGTGGCCACTCCGTCGCACTCCAGGATAACGTGGGCGGCCGTTTCCTCCGCGTCGAGACATCCTCTGCATAGAGAACTGTCCACTGATGGTGAATAGGTGCCCGTTTAGGTCTAAGTGGCCCGTAATGGTTCCTACAACTATTCTGATGTCAAATCGGTTAAGACTGAGCAGTCTGCAAGTTAAACGTGGTGAGACCTCCGTCAGCACCAGTTTAGACTGCCTACAGCCCGGTGTGTCGGCCCAATGGCTGTTGTGCGCTTCACGAGTCCGTTGTCTTACCCATCAGCGAATATGATTAAATTGAAGTGGCAGTAGTATAGTTGGGCCTCCTTCCTTGCCAGCTCATCGGCGGCGTCGTTCCCTAATGAGTTACTATGCCCTCTGATCCGTTGCATAATTATCCCATTGGCAGAGGCTAAACGCTCTAGCGTCTGGTGGCATTCATAAATGAGACCGGAGTTAATGGTGTTGCCCTCCACGTATATTTATTATTTATATATCAAATTATAGCAATTTTTTTTCTGTTCATTATGATATACGGCTGCTTAAATAAATTTGGCCGCAAATAAGGGCTGCTGGCTATTAAAGATGGTAAATATTTAAGATAGAGTGAAAGAGAGTTAGCCGTAACATCACTAGTCAGACGAGAATAGCGATTGCTAGCTGTTCGACACTTTATAGCCATTGTATGCCATAATTTATCTGTATAGATAAATTACACCCAGACACAGAACAAATGATCATATGCTCATCATACAATTGTTTGTCTTGGGTGGGAATCGAACCTACGACTTCTGGCTCAGTAGTCAGGATTACTAACCACGAGACCGACAGGCAGTCAAAACAAAATGATGATCGATTGAGTAGTTAAGAACTGAAAGCTTAACTAATAAACAAATAAACTTGATGATGAGATGTCAGCTTGATAAATATGTGTAGATAGAGCCTAGTAAAAAACGAAGCAGGTGTTAAAAACTCAAGGCCTCTCTTTTACAATTAGCATTTTAGCAATGATTATCTTTTTCTAACTCCATCAACAAGACGTAAGGTGCTACAAATATTACTCAACTCAACATTAGATAGTAAACCTTAAGGCTATGCTGGTAACATAATATAAACAATTTGAAAAACCCCACATGATTACCAGAGATAAAAAAGAAAAAATAAGTAGTAAATAACAATTCTCTTCTTTGGTAGGATGTTAAGAACTCTTCTAACCAATTGAGTAAAAAGGTGTCAAATTTTCGCCCAATAGGCTGCAAATAATTTTTCTACAAGTAGCCAGACTCAGTACAAAAAACTACCAAAAACTTCGGTGGTTACCAAAAACTGAGATTAATAATTTGTAAGCTTCGTTTCTTTTTAGCCTCTCTTCTTTAAACGTTTATGGTTTAAAATATTCTACAACAAAGTTAAGGAAACCATTTTGAAGTGATGAAGAATCCATTATAAATCATTTCTTCTTCAGCTTCTTCATCATCATTGTATTTTAGAAGGAAACTCTTTCAAATTTATGTTATAACGGACGATAAGTATATAACAACGCTATTACGAGTTGATGTTTTAATCTCATCCGAAACAGCGGTTCTCAAGAAACTTTTTCCTCGCACAACCAAACTGTGGAAGAAATTGTCGCCTGCGGTATTTCCGGACCGATACGACCTTCAAACCTTCAAGGGTAGAACATACTCCCACCTCAAAGGCCGTGAGTTGCAGTAGTAGTATGTAGGTACAATTGAATTTTTTTTCACTTCAGGTGTATGATGTGTTTGGATCCACGTCGTATTAACTTTTTTATCGTAAAAACTGTGCTTGCAAGCGTTCTGATCCAGACCCTAATAAAGGTAAAGGTTCTTGTATTAGACCCTGTTATTTAGGCCCTTAAAATAGGTGTCATAAGTATCGTTCCTTCATCAACATAGAAAACGTACTATTTTGAACACCATCCCTTAACTAGGCATAGATTTCCTCTCAGTTTGAATGTAACGAGAGAGCAATCACTCAAAAAAGGGGTCAATCCAAAAAAAAAGGTCTCATACTAGAAATAACCTACGCACACCAGTAAAATTTCAAGGGCCTATACCTAATATTTTATCAAATGTAACACATAATTTTCATAGGGATTTTGATATTGTCATTATATGTAATTCAGTAAGTAGATATTGAAATGAAATGTAATTTGTTTCAAAAGAAACACATGACTTTTGATTTGCTTTAAGTTTAACGAAAAACCCGTAAGTGTTTTTTAAACCGATTTAAAAAAGGAGTAGGAAATAAGAGATGTTCAATATTAATATCATTTCATAAAATATCATTTGAGATGTGTGGCAACGACGTCTGCCCGTTTGAAGCCCCTCGCAGCCGCCGCGGTGGAGTTAGCCTTTCTATCAAGTACCTATTTGGCTTGGCACTGACTTCAAACAGACCAGTCAGTACCTAGTTCTTTTATGATGTTACCTATTATAATAAATGTATCACATGTATCATAGTCTTTTCAATTAAGTTTGTAATCGATTATATTATTTTTCACTTTTCAATGGCCTTTCTTAGTGCTTTTTTAAGCCGGTTTAACTTTAAATGTTTATTAACACCACAAGAAGTTTTATAAAAAACTCATTGTAGCCTAAATCTCAGGCTTTTATCTCGACAATAGACAGCTTAAAATATTCAAATATATTCAGCCGTATCATAGATATCAGTGACAATAGATATATAATCTTATACGACAAAATTTCATACTTGTTCCTTTTTGTCTAAACTATTCTACTAGAGAAACTATCCAAATACATTGTTGTACGCTGTTAAAAAAAAAAAAATAAAGCAAACAAATAACACCAAATCAGAATATCCAAGATGTAAAAAAGCAACACTAACATTGTTTGCCTTGTAAGAAACAAAGAACAAATGCATTTTTACATTAGCAAGAACCCAAACACCGTTCACAGGGGTGACGTAACAGCGTGCAAAGACACACTGGCAAATATATCTGCCAACTGTCCACTTACTATTACATAATGTGTATGTTTATTGTGCACAATTTTACTGAGTTAAATTATATTATAACTATTTACTACGACTTGCAAAAAATAAAATCTTAGTGCTGGTCTTTTCTTGCACAAAAACCCATTGAAACCGGCAAGAATCCCTTGAGATCGAAATTGAAGCTGCTTGAAAACATTCTCGTTTCTCGGGTGTTGGTGGGTTTTTCATTGTGAATCTGAATATTCTTACACAGAGACTGGCCATATTATTATTAGTTTAAAAAATATTAATCTAATTTTTTTTGGCACATTTCCTACACACGATACTACTAGAGTTAAGAAAAGTATAGTGACTTGCTTCTAAATAATTTTATCGAACACAAAAAAAAATTGTTTGTTCCACAACTTTCATGAAACCACTTCTTTTCTTAGTAATTCTTTGAAACTGAGCCCTTAGGGTAGGTGTTTACAAGATTTGACTTTTTGTTCTTTATTGCGCTGACCTGGTTGTAACTTCGAACACACTTTGACTTTAATGTAACGGTTTATTGAAAGTTATGAATCGTAGGCAATAACAAAAATATTTTTTGTTGGCCCTGTGATTCTGAACTTATCAAACACAGCTTTGAACTACACATCATCATGCAAATAATTCAAATTTTAGCGTACATGCGCCCAGAGTTGCTGTAAATAAGACAACATATATTGGCTCCCAAAGCGGCAATTGATGCTTGCTTGTCTATGAATACGGAATTGCGTTAAGAGCTGAATAACGTAACTTAACATGACACGCAGTGTAGCGCGTCTCCATAATTGAGCCCTTAGTGTACCTCTTCTATAACGAGGTCTATAAGTATGTACAATATAATACAATATTCTTTATTGTACGCCATAAAACAATTCTCAATATTAAAAAAAAAGTATGTGTGTGCAATTCATTCAAATAAAACTTTAGAAAAGTAGCCTACGGGAGAATGAGAAATAAAACGTAAAATGAACACAAATAATTGACTAATGTAATAAATTCAAATTTAGGTAATTGATGTAAAAGTTATTGGTCAAATTAACACAGATGTTTTAAATACTCAACATAAAATAATTAACCAACGGTTTTAATACGCAAATGCACAAAAATGACACTACGTTGACATTGACGCATAGGCTTCGTAGTACGCAGGCGCAAAGACAAAGATTATAGGAAACACTGTCTACTTATATTCTATCTCATTTTCTGGCAGGCTAAACCCTATTTATGAATATGTTTGTAATCGTTCTAACTCATTCTTTCGCAGGCGAAATCTTATTATATTTTGTCTCTTTTAAGTGTGACTTAAGGCTTCGTAGTACGCAGGCGCACCCTATTTATGAATATGTTTGTAATCGTTCTAACTCATTCTTTCGCAGGCGAAATCTTATTATATTTTGTCTCTTTTAAGTGTGACTTAAGGCTTCGTAGTACGCAGGCGCACCCTATTTATGAATATGTTTGTCTCTTTTTAGTGTGAGTTTTTGGTTTCATCGAATTTCAAATCACAACGATTCTAAAGAAGATTTACTTTAAAAAACAAGTCATGGTACAAACGGCGCGCTGTTTGTACTGCGGCGGTCATATCGCTAGTTACGATTTCTTACAGACAACCTTTAGATGAACATATACAATTAATTTATGTATAGGGCAGTTGAAAGCTGCGTTATGTAGGCTCAAAATGGTATCTCAGAGTTACAAGAATAAAGCCGAGGTCAACTACGGATTAAAAATATAAGATTGGACCGGGGATCAGTTTGAAACCAGCCACCATTATGTCTTGGCCTTCTCACATTGACATTTCTAATGTTAATCTTCAGACCTAAACTCTCATAGCAGTGTGTCCAAAACCCGGCCCGTGTGTCCAAATGTAACATTTCCCGCTACACGTCTGCAGCTGCATCTAAAGGGTTATTTCTCAAACACGTCGCTCGCCGGGACCGTAATGGGGATCATTTATACCGGTGATCACCGCTGTCGTTTACTTCTGAAATTCTATATTTTATGACACAATCGGGTTAAGTTGACTTACCCTATTAGAGTTGAGTAAAGAAATTCGTCAAATTGAAGTTTTGAAATTTACATTTTATAACAAATTTAAACTATTGTCATCTGATTTTAGAATATTTATAAAAGTTTAATGTCACTTCAGAGAAAATAATATCAAATATTTTAATTTTTTATTTAAAAACTTTATGCACAATGTGTACAAAGGCGGACATAATGCCAAAGGCATTCAAGAGATACTTTTTAAAGCACATACTTCATTCATTTGAATGAAGTAGGTGCATTAATTACCACGATTTAAGCCACACATTTAAGACACAGCTGCAAACCATCGTGCTGCTATAGACAAATAAAAAATCTTTGTCAAAAAAACCCAACGAAAACCTTTTAAATCCGGCAGTTCAACCCAGGCATCGATCGAGGCGGCAGCCATGCTATGTACAAATTATTTCATAGTAGAAGATACAAACGTGTTATAGGTATATAGTTTATTTTATTATTGATTACAAGTACAGTATTTCACTTGCACGGTTGAATATAAACCATTTTTTCTTCTCCCTCAATACAACCTTTTCAGTAAAGCAAACACGTCCAAGGATTGTGTTTAGTTAAGGGAGTACTCAAATTTCATGTCAAGATAGTTCCACAGGGAGTATAATTAGAAGAGATAAAAGCCAACAGTTTGACACCAAACAAAGACAGGTGAAATTAAGACGACATAATGTTTGCCGCTTTGACACAATATTACTTTTCAATCACAAAATAAATAATAATAATTAATTATATCTTAGGACATATTAGTAGACCCAACTAAGCAGAGCTAGCAAGAATACAGATGACATAGGTCCATTTTTTTTTTATAAATACATATAATATATATTAAACATAGAAACACCCAGAACAATGCAGATAGATACATTAATGTATACAAATATTCGCACTGAATCGAACCCGCAACCCCCGACGTGGCAGTCGAATGCAATACCGTCACCCCAAAGAGATCATCTAAGTCTGCTTATAGAATGAAAACTTGATGCATTTGGTGAAGTACGAGTAGGTATACATTTAGTTCAATCCTCTCACTCCCGTTCCTCATCCGAGACTTGCAGTATCTTAGGTTCTTCTGCCTACCCATTTTTCCTTACACAAATTTATCGTCCTTCCATCTTTCCCGTCTGAAAACGAACACATTCCCAAAGAGGTTTAACGTCAGGCAGGCGGCCAGCCAAAAAAGAAACCAGCCAAAACTCTTTGCGCCGACCTCAATGAAAGTTGGAAAAAAGGCAGAAAGGTGAAGATGATGATGTAACCCAACTGCTGGCACAGTCGCTGATTATAGTCTAGTATATTACTATCAGTTACACGTGGGATGTTAGGTGAATATACCTTGTAATGACGTGTGGGCGCGATCAAACACGTAACGTAACACAAATGTTAATAATATTGAAACTTCTTGTCAAGCTAGTCATCGGGTACATTCATTAATTTGTTGTAAGAGGACGTTACTGTGCCGCGTTTTGAATCTATCTTGCTTTAAACCTGTTCACTGACGTAACTCCTCAAATTAAGTTGGTTTTTTGTTGGTATTGTTGTTTAATAATAATAGTAATTGTAGCAAAAGGTTGTGATTATTTATGTACACACATACTATTTTCTATCAAGTGAAGTTATTTAATATGACATTTATGAATAGCAAATAAATCTTTAACGACTAATGCATCGTTTTCTATAGAATGGGATTCTTTAAAATTGACATAAAATATATATTAAATGGTGTTAAAAACATCTTTCAGGGTCTTAAAGTATCTATAGTTTACTAGCTTTTGCTCGCAGCTTCGCTCGCGTAAAAGTATCTCACGGAAACAGTACTTTTTAGCATATGTCCTTTTCTAAACCCCTGAAAAGGTATATGCAAAATTTCATGATAATCGATAAAGTAATTAAGGCGTGAAGTCATAACAAACTCACTTTCGCATTCATGATATTAATTAGGATAAGTATACTGTTTACCTGCAAGAGATTGATTTTGCGATAAGTCATATAAAATTATCATCATCTCTGATATGGAAGGTCTACCGCTTACCAAAGATCGAGAACTTCGACCAACACCTACCTACCACTTTGATAAGGTCGTCAGCCGATCTACTTTATGAATGTCTCCTCCACTAACAGAATCTAAAACTGACTTTAATGAAATAGGCATATTAACGGCATAGATAATACTTACAATTTTGATTTTACTCTTATTTTCTTTTTTGACATGTGAAAACATGCACGGGTCACCAGGGCGAGCTATGAAGTGGTACGTCCCACTGCAACTGGTGTTCCGTCATGGCAACATTATTATATCACATATTTTGTCTTGATTCTTGAGTTGAGTGATTCTCCAACCAATCCTTGAAGGATTGGTTGGAGAATCACTTCAAACTATCCACTATGGTGGCGTGCCCTAAGAACAACCCAATCTGACATCTCTTCTTTGTTTAGGTTTCTTGTATGTACCTAGGTTTATGTTTTCGTTTACCCCCTCTAAGGGAAATATATAAATTGTTTATTCTTCTTAAAGGAGACTAAAGGAAGGCAATTCGCAGCTAATAACGCAACAATTAGATGTCGTAATCACCGAATCATAGCCAAGGGGTCCCATAACGACCAGCAGCTTATTGCTGCGACTCATTTCTTTAATGAGCCTGTTGCGAAGAAGAATGATTTTGTTTTCAACGTTGATTGTATAAAATTCCTGTTATTCAAAATGAAACAACATTGACTTGACCTTATTTTTTATCCGTCGGTTCAGTCCCGTTAATGGAGGTTGAACAGAAAATTGAAATGGACGATCTAGCCCAGTCGTCGATGTCATAGGTACTATATCGCACACTATGTGGATTCAGTCAGTGTGATTTGAATACTTCACCCCACCTGTGTCTGTGTAAAGCCTCGTGTAGGTTTTCACATCTAATAGTAAAAGATATTCATGATCTTGACCAACTCTAGATTATCTCTTTCTAGATCTTATTTTACGAATATTATAATAAATCTGAAGTAGTACATAATAATAAAATAGTCGACAAAGACGTAACACGGAGAACTCAAGCTAGTAACATCCTATAATAAAGTTAAGGTACATATACATATATGTATGTATATAACGATTTCATTTCTGTTCGAGTTATTATCTTCAAAATATGGATTCAATGTACAGTCATAAAACCGACGTAAATTTAACGACTTCACCGTTTCGGATGCTACTGGATAGATTTAATATTACTTTGGAGTAATGTCTATAAGTATTTATATGATAATGCATTACTTATGTCGATGATGATTTCTATTTCTGACGAAAAACTGCCGTATGATCGAGAGTTCTGTAACAGTATCTTAGTCTTAGTTCACACAATAAGAAGGAGTAAATGGGGCAAGAAAGAAATGTCCATAAAGCGTTTGTTACTTGACGATTAATATAGTAACCTAGAAATTTGAATTACCCTTATAAATATAAAAGTAATTCAAATTAAAGATATCTTAATAACTCGCCAATTTAACAAATAAGCTTAATATAACTAGTTTACTGTGTTATAGATTAGCCTACATATTACCAACTAACTCAAGATCTTATAACTCAGCCAAACATATATAACTGGGTCTTCGTGTAATAGATTGGCGAGAAACTATTATCTCCAACAAATTATTGGCCAAATATAACAAGCTCGCAATGTTACAGATGACAGAAATACTCACGTGAGTAAAACCGTATATCTTTAATAAATATAAATACCACTCATGAAACTTTAACTTCCAAATAGCTCTTCAACTAACAAATCAACTACCTATAACTAGGCTTCTATCAAACAAATCCAATATCAAAGTACAAAAAAACCAACCCAATAAGGATAAGCAAACGCTATTGTGGCTGTAGCGTTTAAAAGTAAACACATAATCTTAGGGATCTCCCATTCTCCGCTCCGTTTTATAACTTCATTTTACGCTTGGAGTGTTCCAGTAATGACCTCCATCTCCAAAAGTTTCCAGGGCTTTTTTCCGTTCAGCTCCTTGATATTCTTATCAAGGTTTCTCTTTACTTTATTAACCATGTTTATCTAATGTAAATAAGGTTGGATTAGATTCAGACGTTTCAGAATTTGCAAGTGTACTTATTTGTAGGGCGAAATATTGTTTAATCTATAAGATTTTTTTTATGGAATAAAGGCAAACGAGCAGACGGGTCACCTGATGGTAAGTGACTACCGCCGGCCATGGGCACCTGCAACTCAAAAGTCACAAGTGCATTGCCGGCTTTTCAGGTGAGAGTAGGGGAAGGGGGAGAAAAAGGGCCAGAGGAGGACAGGGAAGGGTTAGATCCTCCGGTAACCTCACTCACTTGGTGAAATACAATGCAAGCATTGCTTAACTGCTGGTTTTCTGTGAGGCCGTGGCGACTCCAGACGAGCCGGCTGAATGTAGGACTCCCTAAAATGACAGGGAGTTGATGATTGTTTCGTTGCTTTAAAAGTTTAGGATCCTATAAGGTTGCAGATTTATATTAATAGAGGAGAGCAGAGCGAATTTCTGCTCAAGTTGTAGCCAGTCGCCTCGGAATGAATTCCCATAAGAGCTACTTCCTAGTGCTAAACAAAACTATTAGCAGCGTCTTGTACCTTCTTGTGACTATAATCTGTAACCAGATCTCCAGTTGTGTTACCAATATTAATATACACTTTAACGGGGCTTATAACCTTATATAATTTAACAAAACAATTGTCATGATAATCTTGTAACTAGATTTTAATTAATGATATTAATTTTTAATCCGTGTGTCCGTATGTATACTTGAGTGTGTGTTTAATGTTCGTGTGACCGAAAGGAATCGACTGTAAGTACATAAATTCTCAACAGTGGCTCTTCAGTGCATGGATGCTGTAAAACAATAAAATAAAAAAAGGATGTCATTATCATCATCATCAGCCTTTCATTATCCACTGCTGGACATAGGCCTCTCCTAATGTAAGCCACTGAGCTCGATCGTCAGCTCTCCTCATCCAGGTACCAACCAAGGTAACCGACATAGCTCAAAGAATTAGCAAGCTGAAGTGGCAATGGGCTGGCCACATTGCCCGCAGAACCGATAACCGGTGGGGTAGACGAGTTCTGGAGTGGAGACCACGTCAAGGGAAACGTAGTGTAGGACGCCCTGCGGCCAGGTGGAGTGACGATCTGGGCAAAACGCAGGGAAAAACTGGAAAAAAGGATGTGCTTTACTCTAAATTATATATTTTTAAATTTCTTTTATTTTTTGCTAAGTACTTTATCGTATCAAACAGGGGTTTGGTTTTATTAAGCAAGTTTATTACTTACTAAATGCAGGACTGAATATAAATCTTAATTGGTTTCAGTAAAAAAGTAATTTATATTAATGACAATAAAATGTTTTATACCAGAAAATAAATTAAGTACTTTACTTTCATACTTTCCTAATTTTGCCACTGAAAAGGCAAATAAGCATACAGTATATTTTCTTACAATTAAGAGGTTGCTCTAATCTAAGCAGGGCCCTACCGCTTTGGTTTTTTGAATGTACCTTCACCCTATAGAAGACACGGCTAACTAATCTACTGACGTATTGCTGTTTTTCTCCCGATTGGTTGGGAAGGTCGCAAGAACTCCGTGAGAAAAAAAATCCTAAGACACAAATGAACATCAGACGGATCGTATGCTTATGCATGTTCAGAATCCTTGATCTTGAGTAGCCTATATTACGGTCATCTTTGAGACTTTTACAGTTTTGTTATTGATATTACAACCTTATGCGATTGTATAGAATTTCATTACATTTAAAAAAATCATAATTGAGTCATCAGGTCAATCTATTCTTATACAGCTAAAGGTTGTGTTGTGTAGTTGATCCATATCCATAAATACTTAAGTTTCACTCATTCTCTAAATAGATAATGCTAATCCAAAATGACTAAATGAGTTGTGAATGGAGAAGTGCAAAAGAAGTAGCATTAGTAAGTGAAAATGTTATTATTACAGTTAACATAATGCCCTCTACTGCAACATAAAATCAGTCTGTCGCGACATAAATCCTCATAAACAACTTAGTAAACCCGACAATGTTTATAACTCATACACATGTTATAAAAATTATAGGAACCTAAGGCTGATGACAGACATACGAGCAAATGCCTTTTATTTAAATATTAGACAGGTGATTCAATGTGAAAAAATATATTTCCAGGAACCCGTACTTCCAGATTAATCATACATTAATTATTCAAGAAAATCTTAAATAGCGCGCAAAAACTGAATCCTCCTAAAATCAATTGCTATTCTCATTTTGCTCCATTTCAAAAACATTACACTTTATTTTTATTACTTACTAGCTTTTACAGACGTTCGTGATATTATTAAAACTAGAGGAGTTTTTTTCGTCGATGCAGCACTAATCCGGGGTAAAATAATACAGAATATTACATGCTACAATATACAATGTTATGATTCATTTATTGAACTGCTTTCTCGTTCAGTTGCTAAAGGTATGTAACATGGCATGTTGGCAAGTGTCCAATGCTCAAAATACCAACTCAAGAGTTTAATTGTTGTAGTTTAATTTCTAAAAGCTGTTTAACTTTAGCCTTAAGCGTCTTCTAATGAAGGGTTATCCTAACTACAAGAAGAAAAGAATCCCAAGGAAGAATTAATAGAGCAATAAGAAATTAATGTACAAGATTTGAGCTACAGGAGCGAGCATTTCCGGTTATTAAGATTTTCTTTTACTAACTGGATTCTTCTTAGTTTGCTTAAATAAATAAAATTATAGAATTTCCCCTTAAACATACTTGTGTTATACTTAATAGACTGAAAATGTCTGAACAGTTTACCTTGACGGCGAAATAATTTAATATTATCCAAAACCTAGTCTCCCGTTTCAGAACACCGTTGAAAGGTTTATTTAAGTGTGATAGTTACGATGAAACTCCTTTAGAAACTAATAAAATTGACACAAATTAGTTTAAAATTAATACTAATGTTATACGTAGGTTATATTTATGAGTTTAGATATAGGAAGAGAAAATACGGAACTCTTGAATAAATTTAAGTTCTAATATTCTTTACTATGAGAAATCGCTTTATTATCTCTGAATAACATAAGTTTTCTGTCTTCATATTTATGAATTTCTAATATGAAATCACAATATTTATAACATTACAGTTTTTATAACATAATTGTGCAACCTATTGGTCGTAGCGTTTTCTTAGAGAAGCAATAAGCTTGCCTTAAATTTGGATTATAGATCTATAATCCAAATTTATCGCAATTGAATACGAGGTAAAACAGCTAGTGAAAAGCGACTAAAAGTAATGTCTGATAATACCCTTAATATATACACGCCTTGTAAAGTTCTCTTACACAGGCAATTCTCAGATCAATTGCTCACATATGTGTTACAAATAACACGAACATTTGAACGTTTTAAGATTTGGGATATTTTTGCTTTGTGTAATATGTAATTTAAAGGAAATGGAGACAGACAATCTGCAGTTATATTAATCATCCTACTAATATTATAAACGTGAAAGTTTGTGAGGATGTATGGATGTATGGATGTGTGGATGTATGGATGTACGGATGTATGGATGTTTGTTACTCTTTCCCGCCAAAACTACTGAACCGATTGCGATGAAACTTGGTATGTAGGTAGCTGGAGACCTGGATTAGCATATAGGCTTTTTATCCCGATATTCCCACGGGATCGGGACTTACGCCGGTGAAACCGCGGGGCGCTGCTAGTTCGTCATAAATTTAAATTGGTAAATTATCGTTATCAACTCTGTCGAACTTGGAATTGATAATGATATTGTCGGTATTATTTAGAAGAGCACAATACAAGATTGTATATTATTGTATCCTTTAGTCAAACATTAAACACACAGGAGCATCATGTTTGAAATTAAAAGTGATACGGAATTTATAAACCTTACAGGTCATTTTTACATTAACTTTATGCCCTGGATCAATTGTTCCCTGCCGTTTCAGCTGCCTTAACGTTGAATGACACATCTCTTAGCGTAGGTTTTTGTAACTTTATGAGATTGGTTTTCCTTTTATGCTTATTGCTGGGTTCTTTAGTGTCATAGGGTAATGTTATATGTCCTACTAACTTTCGCCTGCAGGCACACTCCCTTTAAAGTAATTTGGTACTCCTTAGGGAACAGTAGTTTTTTTCTGGTATTGTATGTGCTCTTGGCAACGTGTAAACAAAATTTCATGATTTCGTTTGCGTGGAATTTTTTGTGTAATCTATCCCACAGGAACCGTAATTTTTTTTAATAAAAAGAAGTCTAGACGCTATTTCAGATTATAGTCTATCTCTATGCCAAATTTTATCCAGATCCGTTCAGTCGTTTTTGCGTGAAAGAGTAACGAACATCCATCCATCCTCCCAAACTTTAGCATTCATAATTAATCTTAGTAAGATTAGTTAGGACTAGTCTGGATAACGTGTCCTAATATACGTTCTATTATTATATCTTCTATCAATCGTTAAAACAAATCAATTTGAACTGGCACACCCTGAGATTTAAAATATCAGTATGGGTTAAATTATAGTATGGGGGAATATAATTAGTGTTAGGCCAAAGGGTTCGGTCTCTGACTACTTCTCAAATTTTGTGCAGATTGAAACTAATTATCACCTTTGGTCAACATTTAAGAAAACATAAGTAGTACCTAGGATTGTTTTCCATATGCAAGTAATTTTTATTCAGATGCCAGTTTAGGAGTGACAAGAACGGTTGGGGGCTTAACATCAGAAAAGTATGAAAAAAACAAAGAAGTAAGTGTGTTAAAAATTTAAGAGCCTAAAGCAGGCTGTAAACGACAACATAGATGAGTGTAAAAATGTATGTGAACCGAATGACTCGCTCGTCCGTTCGTACTAAATTATTCACTTACAACTTTGGATTCGATGTTATACTGTGTACCTTTTTAGTTTATAGGCAATAACGTTACACAGTACAATAGTAAGTGTTAACAAAAAAGTTTATTCAGATACCTACGAATAGTTTGGGCTCACAGAAATTGTAAACTAATATACAATTTAATAGTCATTGAAAAAAATTGGATTTCAATTTTGTTGGCTTTAAGTAAGACTTGAGAGGTAATATAACTATAAACTGAACTATTTAAATTGTTCTTAGTTTTAGCATCCCGGTACCATGAGTCTTAAAAACTTTTGAAGTTAGTTAATTATACGGAAGGTTAGGAAAATATGAAATCGATATGCATCACATTCAATTCACCCTGGGGGTATAAGTACGTTGTCAAGGTGGACAGATGACCTTATAAAGATCGCAAGTCGACGCTTCAAACCCAGCAGTGGATGTACTATGGCTGAAATGGTGATGATAATGAAAATCTTTTGCTTAAACTTTGCTTCATTTTTAATATTTCAGGAATCGTACATATACGAGTATGTAATTGATACAAATTTAAACTTGACACTTCTATCCCCTACCCTGAGAGACAGGTTCTTATCAGAGGAACAGACAGTCAGTTTTACATACATACAATCACGCCTGTATCGCCGAATGAGTAGGCAGAGACAATTAAACACCTACATTTTGCGAACTATAAATTTAGTCCAACTCACGTGATAAGGGGAAGCCTATTGCTGTCAACCGGGTACTTTAAAATAAGTACTTTAAGGGATTTAATGATGGGGAAATTGGGTGTATGTTGAAAGATAAGGAAGGGAAGGTAATGAAAAGAAAGAAGATAAGATAAGATAATTTTATATGCTTAAACATGAGTATGCACACATAAGTATACAAGGTATTAAAAATATACAAAAAAGGAATATTGCTTATATGAAGGTAGACCGTGGCCAGCCAGGAACGATCAAGCGGTTGGTCCAATCGGGATTCCATGACATAAAGACATCGACTAATAATTGTTTTTAAATTTTCGTGATATGTGTGCTTACTACATGTTTAAATCGGGACTTAATCGTATTAATATCTTTAAAGTACGATACCTCTTTGTTTACAGTACTATAGTCACGGTTCACTATCTTACAACTATTCCAATAGTTGTAACATAGTGAGTCGTGATTATATAATTAATAATGATAATTATCAATGCGAAAGTTTGGATGGATTGATTTTTGCTGAACGGATCTGGATGAAAATTGACACAGAGATAGACTATAGTCTGAAATAGCATACAGGTCATTTTTTCTTTTTATCTCGGAAAAATATAAGGTCCCCGTGGGATAGATGTCACCAAAATTCCACGTTTAATGTGCATAAACGTTGCATACCGCCGGGCTCTGTGCATTTTTGCAACCTTTGTAGTGTAACAAAAAAATTTGTAACTATTGTATCACACTTACAAAGCTAAAAGAATCACCCTGATTCTGTTGATTTCATTCGGAGTGCACGACCATTTTCCTTATTACGTTACATAATAAGAAGCCCCCTCCAACCTTGCACAGTAGTACAATGCGTTCAATTGCATTAGACCGTTGGAACATAAATTGTATCACACTCGATCTCGACCCGATTTATCTCGTTTAAGATCCAAGCAATTCTGTCTTGAATTGAAAATCGTTTAAACTTTTATTATGCTCAAGTTTCTAGTGTGTCCTAATGTTATTGGACCCACTTACTAAGTATTGGCTTGAGTTTTTTTTATAATTCAATTTACATGCTAAACTGCTGGGAATCCAATCAATACCAGTGACCCTATAAGATACAGAATTCACCACACGGTAAGTCTTTGTTAAAGTAAGTCTGTCTTGGATCCCACAAAAAAAGATTACTTCAGACGTACATCAATTAGAGGAGTAAGACAAAAGGGGAGGGGGGAGTCTAAAGATTTGAATTGATTTTCGAATTTATGTTTATTATTATTAAAATCAAGAGAAGGCACCAAGAAATAAAAACACTTTATGGCTTCTAAATTTTTTAATGATTGCTTTCAAACTTGGACGACAAATCAACAGGGCAAAAATGAAGGTTAAGTTCGTCAATGGGGAATATTCAACCAAAAAACATGAACATGATTAAAAAAAAACATGAAATCTTCTTCTACGGGCCTGCTGCGGGTCCGGTTTTTTATGATAGCGTGATTACGAAGTCTTGGATCCGATTCACAGGTGGGATAAAATATTATTTTGTTATAATATCTACCTTTGTAATTGCTGGGATATCGGAAAAATCTTTATACTAATGAGCACTATGTTCGCTGGCATGAACATGGTAACTACATCCAAAAATAATAATAATAATTTAGCCTTTGAGCCTTTAAAATCTACGAAAAAATAATTTCAAAGCAAGATAACAATCTACTTACATGGGCTCATTAATCAAAAAAACGTATAATAGGTGCACATGATTATACAAAAATAATACTTGTTTCTCTTAATTTACATATAAAACCTCCTAAGAGTATTACCACAATGAAACAAGACTATGATGATGGTGCAGAATATCTCGAAATACACTACGCGTATGTTAAAGGGCATATTAGCTTTACAGGACTTTAATCTTATAGTTTGAGTTAAATACTTACCATCTAATCTTAAAAGCCTCTTTCTCTCTCTCTCTGTCTCTCTCTCTTTCTCTCTCACAGTTACACACACCTCTCTATTTGTGAGTTACTTCACTAGTAATAATAACTGAATCCAATCCAATAAATCGTTTTGTATAGTTACTAATATATACTATTTATTTTTCTATACTAGAATAAATCATAACAAATATGAATATTCAATATCAGTCCGTGGCTGGTCGCAGTTGGTTAAACATGTCCAACATTTAACATTAGCATACTCACAAACAATTTCATATCACGTATGTATCGTTGTCCTACTTTGCGAATAAAGTAAAAATATATATTTTTAAATTAAATTACTATTTTGCATGTTTTACAGTTATTTTAAATGGTAATATTACTGTAAATTATTTCTAGTTTTTACGACGTAGAAAAAAAATTAGCAAAGCAACATTCTGCAGAATCTTTCAAGCTCTTGCTAAAAGGTATGCTGGGCACTAGCGCGGACTACACTAGTTTTTGTAGTCCTAGACGTGGTAGGAATAGAAAAGTGTTTACGCAGACACACGCTTGGACCACTAGGCACGATTAAAACATCTACTTTACTAGGCAAAGACTCGACTTACTAGCCATACAACATTGCCTGCTTGGTTTTTTATTGGATACACTTTTGTAAAGGTGTGAAACCTCTCTTCGAATTAATTGAACCCTCATCGTTCCTTCACCGGACTGCTAGACGTAGACAGAGGTTAGATCTTTTCATTGTCGAAACACCAAAAAGTCGAACAAAACGCTTTTACAGCTCCTCCTTGGTTCGAGTCACAAAGGTCTGGAATGAGCATCCTGGGTTTATTTCTCTAGATACTTATAATCCTGGAACCTTCAAGAGTATAGTGAATAGGTTTGTATTGTATGGCGTGTACTACCTTCGTCTTCATCGTCACTTTCTATCAGGTGAGTTTGATATCAAACGCCTACCACTTTATTGAATAAAAAATACCATAAGTTTTAAACATGTAATTTACATAAATGTATGTAGGTACATTAGATTAGATAACATAGTATTTCTTTAAAGCCTGGTTTCTTACCCATCAATCTTTCACGACAGGTAATTTATTAACTAATTATCAAGACTGTTTCTTTGCCTGCCCCTTTTATGGTATAGGAATAACAAAATACGTACCTTTTTAAAAATAAGAGATTAAAACCCCACCGTGAACTATAACCCTTTATAGCAAGTATGTAAACACCGCTGTAATCAACATAAAAGCACTTTAGTTCGTCTTTTACATCTCCTCTACCATATAATACTTGTGGTAACTTTAACTAATGGATGTGGTCACAGGAAGTATTTGGTAAAACAAAGCATTTGAGGAAATTTTTAGCGTGCCATAATTTTACGAGCTTCAAGGTTTTCGTGGTGTGACATCTATCAGGCATTTTGTAGCAGAGTTAAAGGATTGTTTAAAACATTTAAAGCATTAGAAGAAATATCCAGGATGAATAACATAACGTGAGTCTCGTTAAGGGTTAACAAATAAACCAAAATTATTGAAGTTGTTATGAAAATTTCTAACTGCCGATTTGAGGTATGAGCATGTCTTCATTTTTCGTTTGTCTTAGGATCCAATCCTTTGCATCCATATTCTGTACAAAGAGATATAATAAAAAGATGTGAAAGGAAATGTACTTTAGGAATATTATATTAGAAATGGTAGTAATGTACTGTATAAATCTGATAGATATTGTAAAACTATTACCTACTAGTTTTAACTTACGAGTAACTTGTACTTTGAATACTTATTTAAAGTATTTGGTATCATAAAAATAGAGTAAAATATTAATAATGAAGTCAAGAAAAGGTTAGAATTGAAAACGCTTATGCACATTGCCTAAGAGTTAGTAATAATAAATGAACAGAATCTGTGTGTATTCCTATTGGACTATTCTGTAAAATCATGTCGATATTGTCTCTTTGAACACATATCCACAATTTTTCTATTTTGTTTGTTTGTTAAGGAAAGCGGAAGCTGAGAACTTTTGAAAACATGGTCATTTTCTTTGTAATTAATCCTATGTGCTAAACTATTACAAATAACAAGAAAACCATATAAATATTGTTAACCGATTTAAAAAAAAAATAAGATTATTTTTTGTGTTAATTCATGTGAATGTTTCTATTGCAATATAGTCACCCTTAATATTCTTTTTAATAGGTTTTAACCTTAAGAGTTTAGTTTTTTATAAAATAGGTAAGTGATATTTAAACAAAACATGCACAATTAGTACATTGAATTTTTTTTCTCATTAAGATGACGTCGAGATATCAGACATTCTAATGTGAAAACTATATCGTTTCAATCTCACAGAAGTTAATAAATAAAATGTAATATGTACCAATATTAAACTATATTTTCATTTAATTTTCTTTTCGCTTTATTTAACTTTCCGCAGCAAAGCCATCGTCATTGGCATAGGATTTTGTTTTTAGTAATAAAGAAATTGGAAGCAATATGAACTAAAGTCGAACCAAGTGTCTCTATTTATGTGACAATCAGCAACGGGGCCGGTGTCGTTTACATAGGGTTTACGTGTGTAATTAGAAATTGTTTTCTGTAGAAAATAGTTTAATCTAACAGCTTACAGTTTCATTACGTCTACTAAAAGAAAAAATATAGAGAGTACGGGCTGAGCTTGTTCTTCCCAAACTTACTCCTTGCTCTTGCAATAGCTCAAGTTAGATAATGTTTTAGTACAGAAAATATCTCGGCTTACATAGCAAGTTACTAGTTACTATACAACCACATTGTTAGCATTTACATACTTTATTTATTTAGGTTTACCAACAATTGTTTAAGTTAAAAACTAACACGAAGTCCATGTGAGTACACAAACAATGTGTAACAATTACTTATAAATATGCACCACATATAATGAACAATGATAATCAGTAAGCTTACACTACAATACTATATACAATACAGTAATTAGCATAACACCTAAGTGTCAAAAGAATATGTTGCGTCTAAACCTGTGGTTAAAAATGCTTTTTTATTAATTCATAGTCATTTAGGCCTATTTTATTTTTTCAAAACAGCTGTACAGATATTTTTTTTAAACATGCTTTAGAACAGGACCAGTTAAATTAGTTTTCTAAAGAAGAAAATCGCACTCAGTGTGAGTCAGAGAATAAAAAAATCAATCAATAGAAGCATTCGGATAGCGCATCTATTTTAATGGTCACCACAATATTTGGCAATGCGTCGAGTATTTCGGCATGAGTTCGGGACGGGATAAAAATATTTGTATAATTCACAGACGATTGTTTTGAGTCTGGATTTGCTTCGTGTGCATTAATTATTTATTTGTAAAAGTACCACCCAGCGTTCTTTATCGTTCATTCTCTTATTTATACCGCGCGAATCTGGCCACAAGAATAGCATAAAATACATATACAACACAATATTTTTAAGATAAGGAACATCTCATCATTGTGAATTGGTATTTTCACAAGATCCTATGTGACATTCGCTTGCAAATTTATACATAACATCACTTAGATTCTTAGACAATAAATAATTGTTCATGGATTAAAACGAACTTTATTCTAGTAGGTACACTAGGTTATAACATTATATTACTATTCTATAGTAATTTTTTTTTTAAATTAGGTTATTGATAAAAAATACTCAAAACAATACTGTCAACTTGCGAATGACTTAACTACAGATATTTTATAGGAACTTACACAAATATTACAATTAAGTACTTTATTGAATTAAGGAAATGAACAGGAAGTGGGCATGTTTATTTTAATGCTTCGAACATGCTTTTACATCCAAAAAACCAAAACCAGCAAACGCAAAAGGCGACTACTGGACGGTTAACTTGATTATAGATAAAAATGAGTATCTTATAAAACGAATAAAAAATAACTGGAAGAAATAAACTACTGCAATACAATGTTACTAAAACACCCGACTGATACGAAATAGTGACAAAATCAGTTCAGCATAAAATAAAAGCAAAATTTCTTGTTTGGGCGTTGGCCAACGTAGAGTAACATGTCGTTTAGATTGATAAAAGCTGGAACAATAGTGGCGGCCATGCGAATGACACGAATTGGTGGAAAGAAAATTGCTAAATTTTAACAAGTATTTGTTTTTTTTTTACCAACTTTGCCTACTAGCATTGTGCCCGTCTGATGAAAAATCAGTCGTACACACAACACGTGATGTTAAATTTGAACCATTATTAGAACATTATTCATTACTGGAAGAAGTGGCCGCATTCTAACATTTTGCATAGCTGTCGGCTGCGTCGTGACCGGATGCACTCAAATACAAAACATTAACATTATTTGCTACCTTTAAGTGAACAGTTTAACAACATTAACATTTTTTGATATTTTTACATAAGTTAAGGTAAACATTTCCATTTTATTTGAATATTCATAATAGGGAACATTATTCGAGTAATCATCAATAAATTTTGACCCTTAAGCGCTCTCAACCGTATCCCGAATACTAATAATTCGCAAACTGTACTCATTAAATAGCTTTTCTTAGTAATGCTGGTGAAGAACAGACTTATGTAAAGGGTTCGGGCAGCTCCAAGTCAAGCAGAAATCTACTGCTTCTCAATAACGTAATATTGTTTATAAGTAGTGGTCTATTTATTGCAAAAAATAACACATACTTTCACAGTTTAACGTGCAAGTCCTGTAACTACCAACTTTTTGAAAATTTGAATTAGGAGGAAAATTATCGATAACTTAGGCTTTCCATTAAACCGTATTCAAATCAATACCGCCTTAATTTTAAAGAAATAAATTCACAGAAGTATCGGATTGTTACGCCCTACTTATTACCACCTTCATTTTACAGAACAAACTTTAAAATTAAGGTGCGTTTTAAAATACTAATTAGTAGGGATATAGGGAATATTAAGTAATAGTTGGGATTTTTAATTTAAATTTCAACCCGTCTGTCCCAAAAAATACATTCAACGTTCATGTACTTTACAAGCTTAGAAAGCTCGGCAATTCACACTATTCCTTAAGGCTGGTACTAATACATATTTGTACTCTGTGCCTCAGGTTTTGCTATTGTCAAATAAAATTGTAATGTTTAAATAAATAATGACTCTCGATATCACGCAATTCAGTGCAAATTAGCTTGTACACCAATCCGTGTGTAACATCACTTTTCGCCAATACTTCTTTTGCCATTAGCGATTTATGTGCTCGGAAACATAACCTGAACGGGATGTGGCGACTTCCGCAAACAGCAAAACCATAGTTTAATATCATCTAGCGAAGACTAGCCGAACTACGTGGTAACAACTGAACCTGAATCGCATAATAAAAATTCTCGCACCGATAAGCTATTCTATAGAAATTCCCAACATCAACAGCATTTGTGTTGGAGGGACGTAATACCACGTTCCTCCTCAGCGCTTCCCTGATGAAAAACTGACTGAAAAAAGCTCGGTAAAGCCGGTTAGAGAATACACTTGCAGGATTGCATTTTGAATGTGGAGTGCGCTCGTCCTGCTAGTGTTTAAATGGGTGAGTAACTTAATCAATTACTTTACTTAATCAATTGTATTACTATACTAATTGTTTACTTAATCCTTTGCATATTATCAGTAATATCTTTCTACACCTATTAAACCCAGATTGGAGTCCCAATTTCGATGATGTCGATAATGATTCATAATAATAATAATAAATACTCTTTATTGTACACCAAAACAAGGAAACAATACATGAACAAATTATACACAAAATGCACAATGGGCGGCCTTATCGCTAGAAGCAATATCTTCCAGGCAACCTTAGATTCATATATGATTATGTGTCCTAACTGTCTATACTAATATTATAAATGAAAAGTAACTGTCTGTGACGCTTTAAAAAAACTTCTCAACCGATCATCGTGCCATTTGGCATACACGTATCTTTCATCCTTCTCTCATCATTTAAGTTTCAAACCTACTTTCAACACACACACACACACACACACACGCGCACACACACACACACACAGAGAGAGAGAGAGAGAGAGAGAGAGAGAGAGAAACGGTGTGTGTGTGTCTCTCTCTCTCTCTATCTCTATAGAGAGAGAGAGAGACACACACACACCGTTTCCCCTCTACCGTGACATTCAACATTCTGACGACCCTACTTACCAGTAACAATATCAAGATTTTAATATGTACATTCATTACTTACTAAGGCTCCAAAGCTTATTGTTGCATGACTAACCCTCTCATTGTTTCATCTAAGCTGTATCCATCATAGAATAATTTTTGGAGTGATTCCAACAGACAGATTGATATTTCCTCACAAACTGCGAACAATGCAATAATATCGATGGGGTTTCATGCAACATAGAATATTCTTGCTGATTCATGAAAAGTCGTTGTTACTTCTGGTTAAAAGTATCTTTAGGCCAGAGACTATCTCAACAATGCCTTTTTTTTAATTCAAGCTAATGCTATCCTACTAATATTATAAACGTGAAAGTTTGTGAGGATGTATGGATGTATGGAAGTTTGTTACTCTTTCACGCCAAAACTATTAAACCGATTGCCATGAAACTTGGTATGTAGATAGCTGGAGACCTGGATTAACATATAGGCTACTTTTTATTCCGATATTCCTACGCGATCGGGATTTACGCGGGTAAAACCGCAGGGCGCTGCTAGTACTGATTTTTTTTTCTTTTTAATCCATAACTGTTTATAAATAAATGGTTCGTTATAGAATTTTATTTGTAATATGTAGGTATATATTGGTTTCTACTATCTTATATAACATGCGTAATGTAAGAAAAAGACAAAATAATTACAGTTGAACTGAACTGAAGTTAGTCTGACAACATCGTCAATTTGGCTTCCCATTGGTTACACTAAACTATGAAATATATACCATTAGAACAATTACGTCGAAATAAGGTTTTTACTTTTACCGCATGTTACGGTTGCATAAGATTTTCAGTCAGTTATGTTTTAAGAAACAAAAAGATTTTTGAGAATATTAAGGAATTCTCCAGATAGGTAGGCTTCTGTCGATGTTTATTCTCGCTCTAAAAGATATCTATAAATTATTTCTAAGACTCCCATGAACATTGACAGGTCGGAGGGTCACGAGATTAAAGTACCTAGTTCGCCTGTGAATAATATATTCAGGAGTGATTGATACCATCTATACATAAGAAGGCTATATACATGAAGCGGCGGTAGCGTAATGGCTAAGGCGTCGGACAAGTGGTTGCGGGTTCGAACCCCACCCAGTGCACTACCGTCGTGAACCCACTCCTAACACAAGCATTTAGCTTAGCTGGAGGGGTTAACAAGAATACTAGTAATGTGTGACCCACGTTACTAGTAGTATTTTTCATTAAAAAATATATATATATATATATATATACCTACGAGATATAGATTTTTTTATGGTTGTTTGTTTACTAAAACATTCTCACTATCCGTCAATATGGTTATATTGGTTCGATGACGGCGACGTTTGAAATCAGACCAGTAAGCATAATGATCAAATAATCTGGTATTAAAATTAAATCATAAACAATCAGTAACTAAACAGAAGCACAATGAATCCACCTAATTTAACACGTTGTAACGTGTGTTGTCAATTTCACATGAATTTGACCAATTGGTATTCTTGTGTGTTACGATCTCCAATCACAAGACATATGTACATACGGCTACACGACTCTTCGAGCTACTGCAGTCTCAGTGCCGTTCCTCATCCGAGACCTGCGGTATCCTTTTGTTTGGCTTAGCAGTAGTTCACTCTTCTTTTGACACCAGCAAAAAAGTGACGAACACCTTATAGAAAGACTTCTAAAAGTGGTAACAACGTGACACATATCGTCTACTTTCTTATCAGAAGAAATAAGTTGGTCTCTTTCATAAACTGCAAAGTGGTGCCCGGGAAATCATTTAGTGCCGTAACATAGGTTGCTAGTAATGCAGGTCAAAATGAAAGTTCTTGGTAAGAGCAGGAGGAAACCCGCCCCCTCCCCCCCCCCCTCCAAGCGAAGCGCTATAGAATATTCTAATTTAGAGTAAGTGAGTCTTTGGCTAAAGGTGTGGAGGTTTAGTCAAGTATTAATTAAACGAAAAGGAGGAATATGTGTGTATTATATATATAAACGATTGAAGCAACCGAAGTCCTCTTTAATTATTTTAATTTAGTTGGATGTCATTGCAAATATATCGGTTTATACAAAAGAACATCGTGATGCAGAGTAAAATTCCCTCTTTTATTTATTTTTACTTATGCTATGTTGCTAAGTAACGTGGGTCTCACTTTTTGTTACAAGATCAAACTTAAGATTCGCTACAAACATTACATATACTACAATTAATTATAATTCGATGATCACTTACAGGGTTTACAAATAATTCACCTACAAATGAGTTTTCATTTTCACACACACCCTTCTAATGAAATTCAATTTCACAAGAATGTGTCTGAAGCCGCGGAGTTTGCAATGAGACTTTCGTAATATATGAAACTGCAGTCCCCACGGGGGAGACAGGTTATGATTTATTAATGTCTCTGAATAGTTTGAGTGCTTTTTTTTGCAAGTTTTATTTTTTGGGTATGTTTCTTTTTTACGTACTGCAGTGGTGATCACAAATTTATAAAAATATCAACCTCAAGACAAAACACAAAATAAATGTAATGGTATCTTACAACCCTTAGTTTTAAATCGTATCGTTTATTAAAAAGGGATATCAATCTATCAAACCACGTTGTTTAGGTATTTAAATTATATTGTAGAGCCCGTGTTGGTCAATTTAGCGTCTAGCGTCGAGTAGAGGTGATATTTTAAAATCTGTTTTATTGGTCGGTAGGTATTGACATAAGTAATTCAATGGTGCGCATAAATTAAAATTTTATGTTAGCTGCCTTTAGATCTAGGTGTGCGATATTATACTATAATTTGTAAGTACATATTATATTTTTATTAAATATATATTTTGAGGGATTGAGCGCAGTATTATTTGTATAAAAAGAACCCATAGCGCTCCGAACACCACGGTGCGCTCTAAGACGGGAATATATAAATAATGTGCAAATCGTACTGCAATGTCTCTCTAAACTGGGCCCTGTTACTGGCCGGGTTACTGAATCTCCGCATCCAGGAAGCAGCTCGTCTATATGAAGCTCGCAAAGGGTCAACCCGGCTAATGCTAGAGGCCGTGAGGTAGAACGTGTAGTAGGATTTGCAGAACTACCGCATCCGACTCTGCGTATGGACATGAAATTTCAGAGTCTGAAAGACCAAAAACTAGTAGAGAAGCATAATGTGCAGGCGCTCCGTATCTTTACAGACGGCAGCTAAATACAGGGCAAGGTCGGTGCCGCACTGTCCATGTGTGACAGCCGGACCGACATCAGAAGCCGGAAACTGTGCTTGCCAGCGTACTGCACAGTCTACCAGGCCGAGCTCTTGAGATGATGATGAACGATGTAACCTTGTTCTAGATTAAGGCCCACGCCGACATCGATGGGAATGAGCATGCCGACTTTCTGGCGAAGGAGGTGGTGCTTTCGAATCGGAGGAAGCCTGACTACAACCTGTGCCCGCTTTCATTTGTCAAGCAAGAAGTTCGCAGTGATTCCCTTGACGAATGGAACCAGAGTCGGGGCAGACGGCCTCCGTCAAGAGAGCCTTCCTCCCAAACGTGAGGGATGCGTACAGATCGGTGCGGAAAATTCAACTACAAAGCGTGGTAACGCAGATTTGAACGGGATACGGGGACACTAATACTTGCATCGCTTCTAGTGTCGCGAGAGCCCGTCGTGTATCTGATACCGAGAGAAGGAGGAAGGGGTATTGCACATCTTTTTTGAGCGCCCAATATTTGGCTCGCGTAGACACGAGGCTGAACAACACCTAGGAGAACGAATAGCGAGGGAAGACGCACACAACCCTATAGCCAAAAAGTAAACTAGGGAGCATTTCCTGAAATTTACGGAAAACATATGCAAAACTGTAATAGAGAGAATCAAATAAAAGTATATTGTTTATCTCTATCATAAACTAAACAACAAATAAAACAAGAAAAGGAAAATAAACTAATTAAAAAGTAAAATTTAAAGTGAATGGAATAAAAAAGGGTCTTGTAGTGCAAGAGGGATAGCTGCATTTAAATAAAAAAAAAAAGAATTTTGTCAGGCTTAATTGGGGTTAGGCGGGTCACGTAAGCCGAATACGTAGTGACCACTGACGCATACAGCGAGAACTGTTTTAAAATGGCCCAAGAAAAATATTTTTTGAAGAATTTGGGGGAGGTCTTTGGCCAGCAGTAGGACAGTATAGACTAGGAAAATATATGTATAAATATTTTTAATAGTTAAACATTAGCATTTGATCTTTATATGGTAGCTATTTATAGGTAATAAATATTATATCACTATGTAATTCATTGATAACCTCGTTCATGTCTTTGTTGAAAATACATACACAACAAAACGAAATTAAAGCGCGAAAAGGAACATTGGAGATTTATTTGAAATTCTAGAGATATAATTTGCATTTTTCTGACTAAACTCCATTACGACAATTATTATATCTCAAACAAAAAAAAACTACGAAGCTCCATTAATATTAGGATAAACTTAGATGAAAGCTTTTACTGTGAATGGGGCAGAATGGACGATTTATAAATAAGGCTAATATGGAAATTTTCAAACTAATTAATGTCAAAAGCCGGACCTCCAAATAGGTTGAGAGCTTTCATTATTGTTTAAGTGAAATTTATTTGATAATTTTGTTTCCCAACCGATATAATTTTTATTTTAGCTCTTTTCTAAAGCGTAATACGTAAGCGTAATGTTTACAATAAGTAAGTTTGAGTCCTGTTAATGATGACTAGCTGGACAGATAACTACAGACATATAACATTCTCAAGCTATCGCATCCATTTACACGATAGTCCCATTACCTAATAGCGTGGTCTATTCTTATATGTGTATGCAGATAACACATGCCTTACTTGCCGAAATGATATATGGAATGGAATATAAAGCAACTATTAAAACGAACTACTACTTAGTGTGGAATTAAGTATTTCTTTTCAAAAGAACATTTTTAACCCCCTTTTTTTAGTTACTACTAAATGTATAATTTATGCTAGTTTTTAATAAACTAATATATTCAAGTAGTGATTTTGTGTTACATAAATCCGAGGCCCTTTGTGTTCATGGGCCTCGGAAAAGACCTCCAGCTGGATCTAGCCTTATCGTGGGAGGTGCTCGCATCGGCATCGAGCCTCCGATGAGATATCTTGGGCTTTTACTCGATAGTCGATGGGATTTCGGATACCACTTCCGGAATCTGGCTCCCAAACTTGTGAGGACGGCGGCTGCGCTTTCGCGGCTGCTGCCCTAGGGGGCCCGACACCTGTAGGAGGCTCTACGATGGTATTGTGCGGTCCATGGCCCTAGATGGGGCTCCTATTTGAGCGGAAAACCTGACGGCCCGCAATGCTGCCATATTGCGACGACCACAGCGAGCGATGGCCGTCAGAGTCATAAGGGGGTACCGCACGGTTTCCTTCGAAGCGGCGAGTCTCCTAGCCGGAACTGCACCATGAGACCTTGAGGCGAAGACCCTTGCGTCGTTATATCAATGGCGCAAGGAGCAGGACCAGGGACCCACACCCCAGGAAATTGAGGTGCAACGGTCTCGGCTCCATCAGGTCCTAATGGCAGAGTGGGAAGAGCGACTTGGGTGACCGAGCGCTGGGCACGTCACAATTGTGGCGGTTAGACCCATCATGGAGGATTGGCTCAAGAGGCAACACGGCCGCCTCTCTCCTACCGGCTGACGCAGGTGCTGACCGGCCACGGCTGTTTCGGAAAGTACCTGTGTCGCATAGGAAGGGAGCCAACGTCTGCGTGCTATCACTGTCGCGAGGATACTGCACTCCACACTTTAGTGGAGTGCTCTGCGTGGACGCAACAACGCCGTGACCTCGCGGCGGCTATTGGAGTGGGAAGCCTCTCACTGAAGACCATGGTTCTGTCCATGGTCCAAAGTGAGAGTGCGTGGGAATCCGCTGCCTCTTTTTGTGAGGAAGTGATGTCCGCTAAAGAGGCGGCGGAAAGGGAACGGGAGAGGGCTAGTGCTCTCCCGTTCCGAAGAAGAGGCACCAGATCTCCGGCCTCAATGAGCGCTGGCCTGGGGGTAACGGGTGAGGCTGCCCGTTACTCTAGCAGAAGCCTGCCTGAGACGATGGCGCGCCGTGTTCCGCGCGCGCCTCTCTAAACCGGAAGGGGGGCAAGGCACTCCGCATGCAAGGGCGTGGCTGCCTTTTGTTTAAGAGGCAGCCCCTTGGCTGCCTCTTAAACAAAAGACCCGAGAGGTTCTCGGGAACTTCCTTCCTAGGGTATACCCGAGTCTCTGGCAATAGACTCATTTATGACGGAACACCGTGTGGTTTTAGTCTGTTCGATTCCGACATACAACTTCACTGGCAGCCCCAGTGAAGTGATGACCCGAGGGGGTTTCCACACGATAAAAAAAAAAAAAGTGATTTTGTGTAAGCGCTTGCTGAACTTATGTTTTAGTTGCAAATTTAGTAATTTCGCGTTTGATTTCAAATAATTAATTACTATAAAAATTTTAAAGCCAAAAACATTTTATAAAGTCATGGTTATACATATAATGTCGGGGAAAAAGTTTCTTCGTATTTTATATACAAATTCAATACTTTTTTTTCAAGGTTTAATTACATTTAGTTATCATATATATGTGCAATTTTGTTCGATAACTTGTTATCTTGTAGGTAGTGACATAATCTCGTTGCTGTAGAAATCTTGGGATTTTTGATTGGGAAAATTTGTGATAAGTAGTTTTGACAGTCCTTTCTTGATGTTAACCTAACACTACCCAAAAAAATCCGAACAGGTAAAAATCAGAGGATGCAAGGTCAGGACTATGAAGTGGATGCATTAACACTTCCCAACGAAGCTCTCTCAATTTTTTCGGTTTCATTACGTTTCAATTGAATCGCATATGAGTACACGATTCACTATAATCAAAGACAATTTATTATAGTTTTCTTTCAGTGAGCTCGTGTGGCACCCAAATATCGAGCTTTTTGCATACCTAGACTTTTTCAAATGGGTCAAAACTGTTTTGTGGTCAATCCTCAGTTCTTCGGCATTAATATTCCGATATTCCTTTTTCAAAAATAACATCAACTTTATCCGAAGGAGTGCGTCCAAACCAAGCTGCATCTTTGATATAAAAATTCCCGGACCGAAAACGCTTGAACCAACTTTGTGCTACTCTACTGACACTGCATCAGGTTTTTCGCGGCTTAAGTCGTGCATCGATTTTTTTTGTTAGGTTCACTCATTTTGGCGGACAGTAAAACAATTGAAAAATGGCGGAAAAGTGTTTCTTACTTTTATTTTTCTTTTTCTTAATGTCCTATATTTATTGATATTTAAACCAGCCAGATAGAAACAGTACAACCAAAGAGATTTTTCTTCAATTTTATACAAAATACGAAAAGACTTTTTCCCCGACCTATTACATTATTATAGAAACTTATGCGGTCTTACTGTTTTGAATTATCAAACACCAAACAATCTTGCACGTTCAGGAACTTCATATTTAGTCATTTTTATTATATATTTTGCAATAGCAAATGTTTTTAAAAAGATATCAACTTTCTATATTATTGGTTAGATTTAAAAGAGTATAACATCCTCTCGCAAAGTTGCTTTTAACTCCTAAAGCATTTTTCGAAACAGCTATACCAGAGCTGATTTAAGTACACGATCAAGAAATATCACCCAATATTGAATATTAGCAGCGCCCGCAGTTTCGGCCGCGTAAGTCCCGATCCCGTGCAAATATCGGGATAAAAATTAGTCTGTGTTAGTCCAGGTCTCAGTAGTTTTGGCGTGAAAGAGTAACAAATCAAAAAAATCAATCCACCCATCCATCCATCCATCCAAAGTTTCACATTTATAATATTAGTGGGATTAGTGGGATTTAAGCCAAATAACCTAATCATACGTTCCTGTATTAAATAGTACTTTTAGATCTCTTTAAAAGGAAATACTGATCTGAAAAGATGAGAATTGTTTTTTATCTTTATGCAGCTAGTACGTCAATTGATATTACGCCTGTTCATATTTATTTAAGTTTCACATCGTCACAGAATTTTTAATTGTACTTTACTTGGTGAATTGGCACTGCTTTCACCTTGAAGAAAGACGCTATTTTAGAAATATAAATATTGCAATTCAAGCCGACAAAACCTGTTCCACGTGGTCGATCGAAAGGATTGTTTTAAGATGAAGTTTCATTTCATATAAAGTGATAGTAGTTTCTAAACATCTATATTTATCTTCCAGACAACCTCTGAAGGTATTTCAACGACGATTGTAATTGTTTCCACTTATAATAACACTTATTTTAAAGTGGAAACCACTGAAATTACAGAGAGCATCTCAAATATTGCTCTCTAACTCCAACTTATTCACAGATAGTATGGCGGCTTTTTGCCTAGACCGATCCTTTCAACGATTTTTGGCGAACTTGTCCAGTTCTTTTATAACACTTCTTCGGAGCTTACCCGTTGACGACTTTTGTTCTTGATGCTACCAGTTAAAGGTCGATGCCGGTGATGATTAGAGGTTGGCAGTGCAAAGGCAGCAGAAACGGCAAATCCGTCCGCTCCTTTATTTTTAGAACTGTGTTCCTTTATATCACTTTTAGATCTGACTTTGAGACTACAACACCTCAGGTTGTAGTCTCAAAATCAGATCTAAAAGTGATATTGTATTACGAATAAAATATTACTGTAAAAACACATACCTACATTTGTAATGAATAAACGCAATCAATTAAACTCACTCACCCGCAAGTGTGTTATAAAGGCGCCAAACTCAATCAAACCATTCAATAAATTTAATTAAAATCAGCTTGAAAATGAATTCAAATTACTGTGAAACTACCAAAACAAAGTAATCCATGATTGTCCGGAACTGCGTGAGCAGATAACATGCGGTATAGAATTAATAACCGCTGCAATTGTATTTACAAAAGTAAAGCTGTGTACTCAATTGAGAACACAAACGCAGTGGACTCAATATCGTCAATGTATTTATTATTAGTACTTACTCATAAAAAAATAATTAGTACAGAAAGAAAGAAACAAATTTATTTTGACCTACACAGGTATAAAAAAGATTTTACAACAGAGTTATCATTAAATTACAAATCTACATTTTTTTTTAATAGCTCTGCATGAGCCAAAAATGATCGTTAGCTCAGCGTAATACCACTTCGAGGAAGTAGCGCTGTACACGGACGGAGAGCAGCAGAACAGCAGACATGAGAGAGAAAAGAAGAGAATACCTGACTTATAGTAAACAATAAAAATCTAACACATAATATATGATATATATACATTTAAATTGTTATCTATATCCACACAATAATCGATAATATATTTTATATATAATACAAGTTAAATTGTGTTTGTACTATTATGCAGAAACTAAACGCATTGGTTCCGTCAGTTTTTTCATCTGTGCTTCCGTACGCGGGGTTTTCATCAGGGTACACATTTCTACCCTACATATTTTTACGTATCACATAACTGCACAAAACAATAATGTTTTTATGGTATAGGAGGCAAACGAGTAGACGGGTCACCTAATGATAAGGTTCTACCGCCGCCCACGGACACCTACAACTCAAGAGTCACAAGAACGTTGCGCGCCTTTGAAGTGGAAATACGCTCTTTTCTGGTAGGTTTGAAGGTCGAATCAATACTATTATTGATTGCAAATTTAAAAATATTAACTATGTGTTTTTAGTTCCTGACTTCCAGTTACTATTTCCCTAACGGATTCTATTGTACGCAATAACAACTGTTTGCTTTTTGTACTTATTTGAATGTGGCTTGCCCAGTGTGCTGCCATGGTTGTCGCAAACCTTACATTAATTTAAAAATTATTACAGTTTTTATAAACTTTACATAATACATATACAAGGGTATAGTGATCAAACCCAATAAGTATGAAATTGTTACTTTCAAGATATTCAATATTTAAGTTTTACGGACAACAATTACTATGTTTTTCAAATAATATGATAATGACCACAATAATTCCTGTATTTTCTCTCACAATTGATAAACAAAACAGTTGTTAAAGCGGAATATATAGTATGTAGTCTAAATTGTGAGAGCTGGTCTGTTAAGAAATTTTATAAACCTGTATTACAAGTCACCATGCCCCATCCGCAAGTTGTATACATTGTATCTACAGTAAAACTAGTCTTAAGTACATGGTCGAGAAACGAATCAGTAACAACAAGTAAAACAAAAGTAAAATAAGTAAGAATACAAAGAAAAGGAAAGTAAAAAGAATAAGTAGACGGAGGAAAACCGCGTGGTTTTTGTCGATTCGAGTCCAGTATTCACCGTTTGCCAAGGTGTGATGATGACCCGTGGGAATTTCTATACAATAAAAAAGTTTATGTGATTCTTGCTCCTATCCTCCTCAATGTTTCTATAACTACTGAAATAATTTTGTAAAATAAGTACAACCGTGTATGCACTGCCTTATAAACCGACACGATTGTGTTTTCAATCATAATTTAGTAACGTTGTCTCTTTAACACATTATTAATGCAAATATGGCTCGCACAATTGTTTGATTGTGTAACATTAGCTAATGAATTTATTTCATAGATCTAAATCTTTAATTGAAATTTAAATAACATTAAAATGTATAAAAAAAAATAGGTAACTAAAAAATGCAAAAATCTCATATTAGGGACTCGTCATCGCCCGTCCACGTGAGTGTGGAGTTGTCTTTAATCAATACATCAATACAAATAGATAGAATGTTAATGTCAAAATAATAGTTTTTCTTCAAGCTTAACAGTTGTTTTCAAGACACCTATACCTAAAAATCAGTGTTTAAATTTTTGTGGGTCTGTCTGTCGGTCTGTCTGTCTGTTTGTTCCGGCTAATCTCCGGAACGGGTGGACCGATTTACTTACGATACGACTGACTTAAGCTACTTTTATTTTGGAAAAAAAAATAGGGTTCCACGCAAATTAGTCTAGTCTGCTATAGATTCAAGTCAGACTTCCTTCTCTTAGAATCATTTCTTGCATCCTTATATACTCTTAATGCTTTACACATTTAGAAGTATAACACATACAAAATATGCGTAATTTTTTGCGATGACTATCAAACTCCGTAGAGTAGGTATAAAGTAGAAGACAGGATATTATCAGATATTATATAAAATACAATAAATAAGTTTTTATCATTTACGCTTTAATAATTGAAGTTTATTAATAAATAGTTTGTTAGTTCTTACTTACTTTATAGTAATAACATTTGCATATTATTATATACACTTATTATACACTATAATGTAACTACTGTTGGATTGCGTCAATTCTTTATGTGGGGCTGTAATATGGGAAAGTAAATCAAAGCGGGCAACAAAATTTAAACATTTTTAACTCCCGACGCAAAAAGAGAGGTTTTTTTTTTTTTGTTTAAAAAAGAATACTAGCAACGTGGGTCACACATTACTAGTATTCTTGTTAACCCCTCCTGCTAAGCTAAATGCTTGTGTTAGGAGTGAGTTCACGCCGGTAGTGCACTGGGTGGGGTTCGAACCCGCAACCACTTGAACGCAAGTCCGACGCCTTAGCCATTACGCTACCGCCGCTTAGGTGTTTTAACTTGTTTGTGTGTCTATCTGTAGCATCGTAGCTCCCAAACAAAGTGACCGATTTAAGTGAGTTTTTAGGTAGATTTTTTAAAAGTCCAGTCTGTTTCTTCAAAATTAACATAAAATTATTGTAAATTGTTTGTTGCGAGTTTGTGAGGATGTTAACTTTTTTTCCTATAGCGCAAGTGTAGAGCTTAGGAATTACAAGTTTTTTTATTACTAGCAGCGCACCAAGGTTTCACCCGCGTAAGTCCCGATTCCGTGGGAATATCGGGATAAAAAGTATGCGTTATATGCCTGTGCGTTAATCCAGCTCTCGAGCTTTCTACATACCAAGTTTCATCGCAATCGTTCAGTGCTTTTTGCGTGAAAGAGAAACAAACATCCATCCATCCATCCATCCATCCATCCAAACTTTCACATTTATGATATTAGTGGGAAGTGGGATTAACTATATTATTATTCGGCACGCACAGCAGTAGGATACATTTAATTAAGTACAAGGATTCCTTATATATAATTTTTATGCGATAATGATCAAACGAGCAGATGGGTCACTTGATGGTAAGTGACTACCGCCGCACATGGACACCTGCAACTTAAGACTCACAAATGCATTGCCGACTTACCGGCCGTAACTCATTCAGCGAAATACAATACAAGCATTGCTCCACGCCGGTTTTTTGTGAGGCTGTGGTATCATTGCGGTTTACAAATACAGGCACTATTATGTAATTTATTTAAAATAATGTAGCTTTAAACGTAGCTTTAAACGTAGCTTTAAATGTAGCTTTAAATATGACTTCAAATTCTACAAATAATCTAATCGTAACGTAAACGTAAAATTGATAAAGACTGAATCCACACTAGTCGCACGTATACAGTTAATTAATGAATAATTAAATTATCTTTTCTACAAAATCCAACAATCCAAATAATTGTAACGAACATACGCTTTGTTAATAAAATAACACCGTTACGTTTAAGCACCGTTGAAAAAACAAACCCGAATTCCAGTAGCGATAAAGAATGTCTAGCAGAATAGGCAATTATCTCGAAACTTCCCCATTACTGTTAATCGTCAAGGGTTACTCCAAGTTTGCACATTTACAGAAATAATTACACGATACCCTTTACCTGGAGGCTTGTTTGAATACCAAGCTTTCTATTTGCCTTTTGGGTCTTATTGAAAAACTTTTTAGACACATTGCTTTGCAAAGTGGTAAGGGAATCGACTCACTGGAACCAAATGCTGATTAGCGTTTTAGGAATCATTTTAGAGAATTAAAATGTACCAAATTTATTTCTACGCAGAAGTTTTATTACGTAATCACTTTGTATATCGTAGTCATTTAAATACTATCTAGATGTAATAATAGCTATAATAACAAAGCATAACTGAGATGTTATTAATCTGATTCAACTGTATGTGTGTTAACCATTAACAGCGATTTGAGAGAAAACCATTGTTCGCGTCATCTATAAATTCCATATTTTTTCTGATCTAGCTTGACTACTTATGGATGATGTCGCGACGATGAGCCGCTTGATAGATGGCGCTAAAATTTTGCCTTGCTATGTGGTGAATGGCATAACGCGATCGCGCTCTCAGTGCATATATGTACAGTGCCAAGATTTGATGAAACTGCTGTAAATTCCTTCAAGCCAATATTCCGTCCAAGTAGTTCTTGTCATATTTCGCATCCTGCACCGCCAATCATAAACTAAATACCGACTCATTATCAAGACTAATCCCCACGATCATGTATATCAAATTGTTATAACTTGAAGTAATTCTAACTTAAAGAAGAATAAATAAAAAATAGTAAAAGAAAAAATGTAAAGATGCAGATTCAAACTAAAGACTAAAAGATTTCAACTTGTATTTGTAAACTAGTACAACCGCAGTGGTATAGAAAGAAAGAATCTAAAAGTTTTAGTTTTAAAACCCTTAGGGATTGTATACCAATTTTCATATCATAACACAATCCTTTGGCTTAGTTAATCATGTCAACAAACCACTGTTGAATATATATTCACGTGGGAGAGCCATGCTTCAGCACGTATGGGCCGGCTCGACTCCGCTCGATACCACGGCCTCACAGAAAACCGACTATAAAACAATGCTTGCATTGCTTTTTGCCGCGTGAGTGAGGTTACTAGAGGCCCTGATCTACCTCTCCCCTATTCCCGTCCTTCCCCTCTCCCCCCTCTCCTCCCCTCTAATCCCCCTCTCCCGTCTTCACGCTCTTCCCCTATTCCCACCTTAAAGGGCAGCAACGCACTTGTGACTATTGCGTTAGAGGTGCCCATGGGCGGCGGTAGTCATTTACCATCAGGTGACCCGTCTGCTCGTTTGCCCCTCTATTCCATAAAAAAAAATCCAAAGAGACTGATCAATGTTCCGAATACCTTTTTTTTTTTAAACAAAAAATACGCGGATTATCCGATGCTAATATTAGTATCCTTTTTAAATTAAGAAATGCGACGGCAAAAATCTCAAATGAATTCAAGAAAACTCTAAATCGACTCTCGACTACAATCGAACTGTAATATTGTACGTATAAAAATGAAATATCAGAGCTCACTAATATGACAAAATTTTGTTTCCCTCATGCAATTAATGTAATTTATTACCCTATAAATTTAACATCCTCATACTTTCATTAAAAGTACATCTTAGTTCCATATAACAAAATCATTCGCAACAATTTATTGACTTTAAATTTGTATCTCTAGCGTACGTAACGCGTACAAGTTGAAATTCGGAAAACTGGCCGCCCCAACTTCAGTGAGTAAATTTTCCGTTCCGATGCAGAAAGGATTAAGATGAGAAGTTAGAGTTTTATCTATGTTATTGGGATATTTGGCAAACTTCGACACGGCCATGCGTAGTTTAAATATTTTATGTTGATAAATTTCCGAGTTTAGAACTAGGGTAATTACGATTTATCTCTGTTACTGAAATTAGTGTTTTAGTCAGTTAAAAAGTTGTATAATCTGTATGTTTGAACTTATTCTTGGGACTACTTCTTTTATATCAACGAATTATTCTCACAGTTAAAGATGCAATTATACTAGTAGTAGTATTGAGAGGTTGCAAACGTAGCAAAACGTGTTTTTAGGCGGATTTGTTTCGTCTAATTAATACAGGTTTATACACAATTATATACAAATATTAGTTTTACAGGCTTTTAGATTTGAGTGGATTTCAAATTTACTAACTTTTAAACTTTCGCGTTTCATTATATGTTCAATGGTGTATTTATACAGGAATTAACAAGATCACGAAATAGGTATTACGTAACTCTGAATTGCCTGACCAGGACACATGCTGACTCTGCAACCACCAGTCGTATGTAATACCTATTTGGTGGTCGCGTTAATTCCGGTATAAATACTTAATTAAGATTTTAAATTTAACCTGCAAAATATTATTCTCTGAGTTATTTTTGCCTCGAGTTCAATATTAAAAATCGCACCCCCGAATTCTTGATTTATTGCAGTCGCAGCACCAAAATACCTCTGAACTTTTGTAACACGTTACACTTGGAATATTTATGTCGTATGCGCACAGTTGTTTTGCCAAAATTCTTTGTAACATTCATGCATGGTTGTCGGTGAATTAACTGAGGTGCACCGTGATAAAACTGTGGAACCAAGTTTCTTAATAAAATTAAATTGTTTTTGGGTCCACGGGCTATATATGTGTTCGAAACAGAAGGTAAGGAAAAATAAAATAAAAATGGATTACAAAGAAATTTGCTTTCAATATTTTAAGTTTTGCAATTCGAGATTCAAGATTAAGAAAAACTAAGGTAACATATTATGTCAATAATGATATTCTACAGTTGGATTCTGCTTACGTGATAAAGCTTCGATAGAAAGTAACTAGTCAGCGACAATGCTAACTTTATGTAGTTTTGGGAAAATATAATCTACGAACTTTTTAAATGCATTTAACAAATTCCAAAAAAAAGGAATTCAGTTGTAGCAAGGTCCAGTTAATATAGCAGACGGTGAGTTTTGTTCCTAACTGCAAGCTGGCAAACTTTTTTCACAGAAACAGTGACACCCGTAACCATTTACTATCAAGCATGCAATAGGATTGTTAGACATAATATAAGCAAGTTTAAAGTATAAAACATAACATACATTTTATCCCTATATCAATTAAATATATTATTTTTATATTACAACGTAACACTTTAAATAAATTTCCATTTATTATCAACAAAAAAAGAAGAAAAACATAAAATAATAAGACGATTAAATACACCGAAGTCCTAAGTAAACATAAGGGCCTTCTCGTTGAGATTTTTGCTTAGAAGTCACTAGGGACACTTGGTACTAATTAAATTTTACTTCGTTAGAATTTTTTACGTTAAAAAAGAATAAAATAAAAGTGAATTTGTTCTTTGTGTGGTTTATCTTGTGTTAAAGGTTTTTTATTTTGTTTATACCTTAAAAATAATTAAATTTCATTAGTTTCATACCGAAATGAGAGTAATTGAATTTTATTAATGCTAAGTGAAAAACTATTTACATATTTTTTTTGTATTACTAGTTTTAAATGTTAAAGCAATGTTGGTTGCTTGAAATTTCTGAACGCGACCGTAGAGTTTAACCTTTACACAAAACATTATTAATTAAATAGAAATCCAAGTGTCAGACGTCATTTCAGATAACGATCCAATGAAATTCATAGTCCAATATACTTTGTCATGGAGCAGATGTGTAGCTGATGAGATACAAAATTTTACATACTTTAACAAAACAATAATACTATACAATACAATCAGTGTTAGTAGTACTCACTACACAATCAAAATTGAAAATTAAGTTATTTAGAATAAAAAATATCTCTCTAAATAACAAAAGTATTTCGGAGTACAAAATTCTGCTTTGATTAGATATACAAATACTATAATATTATTAGCATTTTAATAACACTTGAGCATAAGTACCTACACTAAGTACTTTTTCCATTAAATAATAGTAAGAAAAAATAAGCTCACGAAAAAGGAAAGGAACTAAAAAGTGAAAAGTAATATTAAAAAAATAAACTTGTTGGCCTAAATAGGTAACTCTTACACTCATATAAATACCTACGTAAATATTTTTCTCAAATAAAAAATGTATTTATTTTTTATTGACTTGAGAACTCCTTCGTTTTTTCGACGGTAAAAATTGGGGAAATGTTGAAGTAATCATATCTGCACTCATATTTTAGTAAATATCATATGATAAAAACACGGTAAAACTCATATCAACATTTTTCTTGTCTAAATAAATGATAACAATTTAAATCTTACACTAACTTTGAATGACACAAATTACTTCAAACAGAAAATAACCTATTCAGAAAAACACCTTTGAGATATGCGCATATTTAAGCTAAGTACCTAACTCAGCTTTCTCAACATACTTACGTTCGCTTAAACTATTTTTAACGTAAACATTTCACCGTATCATTTCGTTTTAAGAAGAATTTAATACCTCTTCAGACTGTTGGTAAATTTGAATAATGTTTTTCTTGAAAATAATCACGAGTTGGCAGTTTCAGCCATTTGCGGCGCTGAACAAAAGCGCTTAAACCGAGACGGGTTTAAAACAGTTTATTTTTTTGTGTGAAATTTTAAATGCAAACCTTTATTTAACTTGTATTCTTTGCTAGAGTTTTATGCAAATAGAAAGTATGTGATAAGAGAAATTCATGAAGGGACCGAAATTCTTTAGAGTAAGATTTTTCTTTTGCCTTCTTTTGCAAAATAAATCGATTATCATTCAATTTATTTTTGATGTCCACTTAAGGTATGTTCAAGTGTATAGTAATATATTCGTGTATAATAAAAATGAAATTAAACCCAAAACGAAATAAAGATACCTAAACGCATTGAATACTAAATCTAAAATTATTCAAATTCGATTTAACACTTATGAATAAGTAAACAAACAATCTGACGGAGTTAAAAATACTAAACTATATTTTATTTATAATAATAATTTCTTTGATGTGAATTTCGTATTGAGTTTGCTAGTCGTTAACAATAGAAGAAATGCGTTACGAGACTTTACCATAACTTCGAACTTGGAAATGCCTGTCATTTTAAAATGAAACATATCAAATAGTAATAGTTTTTTTTTTATTTGGCAGATTGTGACTAACATTTTAAATAAGTTTATCCTTTCTTTCCCTTCGTCAAATCAAATTCAAAACAGTGTTTATCAAATATAGAAATGAGTATTTCCCAAAATTGATACTTGACAACTTAATGGTTGAATTGTCTAAGTAGATTTAACTGAATATCTGGTTAACTACCGTCTGATCCCTGGAACCGAGATACAAGATAGATTTTGCTTATGACAGCCGAGACGAGTTTCATCATCTAAGACACAGAGGGCCACATCGGTTATCCGTTTATAGACCCGTCTGTAGCTATAACCATACCGATGACTTAATCCGTGTATTTGCCACCACGTCACAAGCTTTGTGAAGAAAAGAAGGGGAATTTTATTTAACTAGGACCTATAAAAATTACCCATATTTAATATTAGTTAGCGTGAAAATCGAAATACCCAATTCATTTATTATGTAATATAAAATGTATATTTAAAATGTTTATTTGGTTTACCGTAGTTTCCTTCTTTTTTGATATTTTTATTTAGCGCTATTATGTTTTTTTTTCATGGTTACACCATGTACAACTTACAATAGCCTATTATTTTTTAGTACTAGTTTTTACCGTGTATTTCCAACGAAAATCGATCGATAGCAAAGCTCGCTGTCAAACAACCGAAACGTGTCAATTGTTATAGCTTAATCTTTTATGGCGCTAGTCTACTCGTATGAGCTGCACATCTGACCGTCTCTAAACTACAGGACCCAACAATAGGCATTGGTAATTGAAGTATAGCTTTTAATTATTTTATCTGCTCGTCTTATATGCCGAAGAACTTATTACACTTAATATTACAGCTCTATGTTTAAATGTTAGAACTGTCGTAGGTCTCTGTCTCGGTTTTAATGGCAAAATTAATGAAGTACACGTAAATTTAGGCCCATAGGTCTACTTAATGTGTATGTACTAAAATTTGGATCGCTTTATGCATCGCGTCACACATTTTTATCCGCAGCCTAGACATACCTCCTTTCGTCATATATGTTTATATCAAAGCCATTATTAAAATAAGATGCCTGCAATTAGAAACGCTAAATGATAGCAGCGTTTGGCCATAATTCTGATGTACTGGCATGTCGTTATAAAAATACAGCTTATAGATACTATAAGCTATATTTTCATAAACTATGAACAAAAGCCTAATTATATGAGCATTACTTTCAGTACTGTTATCAAATCAAATTACTTTATTAATAAAATCTTATATATCGTTCACACACTATTCTTAATTTTTAATCTAATTATACTATATACATAGCTTAAACATTAGTTTGATCTATTTCTATATATAGGCTTTATTAATTCGTTTTGAAGATAGAAGTGTAGTGAAGTGCCTTCAGAGTTCAACGGAGGACAAGCAATAATATTGCCTAATATTGTTAGGTAGCAAGTTATCATATGAAGAACAGGTGACCTTACAATCTAGAATTCATGAAGGTCCTGGGTAATCTGAACGTATAGAATATAATAGAATAATCTTTATTGCTTAAACTGCGTACGTAAGGTATAATTTTTGATACAATAAGAACAATTTAAAAAGGTGCACTCGGTGTTATTATTATTCCTCTTTATTTATCTTAACACTTATAAATTACATTTTTAAATATGTACAAAACAATATACATATATTTAAAAATTGCCGAATCGATATTCCACATATCGACAATCTCGTGAGACAAATCCAAATATTTTATTTGTTTTTTTTTTTCAACTTTCACGAGGTTCTCGTCATGAGGAACAGCGATATCGACAATCATTGCGCGGCGCTCTAATCGGTCTATCAGCACTAAATCAGGTTTATTGGCAACAATAGTTCCGTCAGTAATGATAGATCGATCCCAATACAATGTGGCACGACCATTGTCGAGAACTGGGTCTGTAATATGGCACCTCTGAATTCACAAGATTGTATTTAAGGGCAAGTTGTTGTTGTTGATTGTATCTATGCAAATATTCCCCGTTGGCAAGACGAGAACAACCAGAAATAATATGCCTGATAGATTCACCGGGACGGTGGCACGCCCGACAGATGTCCACCGTACCATCTTTCACGATATATTTCCGATAGTTATTCATCATAACAACTTCGTCCATAATTGCAAAGACGAAACCTTCGGTTTCTCCGAAAAGACCACCAAACCGTAGCCAAGACGTAGAAGCTTTAAAGTCTATATCAGGCCCATTTAGGGCCCGATAAAAACGACTATGAAGTTCTTTGCCCTTCCATACCTCCCTGCGATCATTAGTACTAAGTACTACAGGCTTGCGCCAGTTCTCTTTAGCCAGAGCGAGCGGAGTGAGTCCGTTGTCCACTGCTACCACACTACGATGCACTCCCACGTCATTTTTATTATTATTATTATTAGAATTATAAGTTAATTCATAACGCCCACATATGCTAGGTCATTACCTACATGAGTTAGTAGATTAAATTATTAAATTTGTGCAATTTTAAAGCATGTATTTATTATTTGTTTGTGATTATTTTTATACCAAAATCATCGATGATAAACCTTAAATCTATATTTTTTTTAGAGGGATACTGTTAACGTGGGTCACACACTACGAGTATAAATATTCTTGTTAACCCTTTGTCAACCGAGCTTAATGCTTGTTAGGGGTGAGCTTACGTCGGCAGTGTACCGTGTGGTATTCAAACGTGCAACCACCCGATGATCGCAAGTCCGACGCCTTAGCAGCTGCTTTACCGCCTCTTAAATAGTAGGTTATGTTGAATCTAAAGTCAAAGACAAATTTCTTTATATTTAAAGATAGAACGAGAATGTGGATCGGCACTATAAATGTCTCTTATTTCAAACCATTCAATAATCCTAATATGAAATCCAGCCCACGAGATACAACATCGATTTATTTTAGAATTATAATCGAGTTAGCTAAATGGTGCATAAAGCGGTCCATTTAACCCAAACTCGGGCACAAATCTTTGAGGACCCCAAATTGTAGCTTTAGACAATCCGCTAACAATAAACGGTTAATTCAACTGAGATTACACAGCGAACTGTATTATAATAAGTTTATGGTGCGTTATTATTGTGGTAAACCTTTCGGAAAATTATCATTTTGGTTGTAAACTGCTTTGTTTATATGCTGATAAATAAATAAAAGTATTAAAAAACTATGCTAGTACTGCAAATGGCAATAAACACGTTATTGAGTTTCAATAATTTAAGCGAATTTAGAATGATTTTTTTGTATCTATCTTCTTTGTTCCAAAATTAAAACTGTTTTTGAAGTAATCAAATACAGTGTTTTTTACCTATAACTGTTGCATTATATTATTTATAGTCTGGTATTGCTTTACAATTTCAAAATAACTTATTGTTGGATAACTGCGATGAGTATACGATCCACGCAGTAGTAAAAAAAAAGATTACTAGTTATTATAAACTACTTTCAGTTTTTACAAGATTTTTGATGCTATTTGCATTAGTAATTCCATGTATTAAAAATCTTTAGTGTTTAGTGTCATAAGAATTAGGTTTCTTTTACGATTAAGACTTTGTTTCGAGTGTCCATGTATTCATGTGCGTATGTGCGTGTGTGTGTGTGAGTATGCGTTGGATATTTTCCAACTCGAATATATTTGCATATCGAACCGTAACTCATACGCTATATTTGTGAATAAAAAATAAGTTGTAATGATCTTTGAGTGTTCAAGGTTCAATAGATTCTCAATAAGTATTATGTCACACTTACAAGGGTTACGAAACATGGTGTGTTTGTAGTTTTTTTTCACTAGTAACTTTAACATAAAGCTTTAATTTTTTATTGTATTTATTAATAAAGTAGTCGAGAGGTTGGATTGAGGCAGTGGTGACTAATTGGATCAAAAAATCTGCATGCTAAAGTAGTTGTTACTCTACGCCTATCCGTAGATAACCGGACATTGTGTATCGGATGTAAACTCAATGCAATATAACTTACAGTACCACACTTACTGTGACCAAAGTTTTGATATCCTTAGATATTTTAAAATGCCATTATACCATGATTTATAAAAGAATCTTTTGCTTTATGAATAATTTGAAGTGGAAAACATCTTAAGGAATATTTCAAGCATAACACTTTACGATCTGTCAAAAGCCCTTTATGTCTATTTATACCGAGAAATAAACGATATAAAAATTCAAAGATGTACCCAAAGCCTTACTTCCCGAAAAAATCACACGTAATGTACCATCATTACGAAATATGAGCCTCATTCGTACACACAACACGTACCCACTACGTATCTTCGGTGAATTGTTTCCGAAACCGCACAAAGGAACTTACTACCGGTACTTAAGTCTCCTCAAGTTTTCCAAGGAAACTGTAAATAAAAAGTGCCTTGATTCACTGTGAATGTTTTAAGTTTTCTCACTGCTCTCCAGTTAAAATAATAGCCTGTGTTGATAGAAGAATTCTTTTGTGAGGCTTCTGCTAAGGCTGTATTTAATTTTATAATTCTTCCGGTTTGTTCTTGAGCTGAAGTTAATATTGTGTTGAGTTGTTTATTATTACTTCAGGTGAAAGAAATTGGAGTAGCGAGAAGCGAGAAACTGTAAAGAGTATTTTCATTTTATATCTGCATTAATATTGTCTATTACTCAAGGAAGTAATAGTTTTTTACTTCTAAGGTTCGCGGTCCTACTCTGGGTTAATGTTTACTTGTGATTGTAGATGGCTAATGGATACAGGAGTAAAACAATATATGTAAACAGGGTGTATTTCAAAAAGGAACACTTACTTAAATCACTGAAAGACACTGCATGACTCTAGCATGCAGTTACAATATTTTTTTTTTTTTAAAAACTGCGTATTTTTCAATCTGTTACTAAGAAAATCCATAAACACTTACTTAGAATTTTTCTTTATTGTGTATGTATACTTAATACATACATATTCATTTTGATACAAAAATTAGAACTAGGTGCGGTTCTCTAGAAACTGTTTGCCTCGCAAAGCCAATCTCTCTAACAAATTGTCGCCTGCGGTATTTCCGGACCGATACGACCTTCAAACCTTCAAGAAAAGAGCGTATTCCCATCTCAAAGGCCAGCAACGCACTTGTGACCTTTGAGTTGCATGCAGGTTTCTATTGGCGACGGCAGTGACTTACCATCAGGTGACCCATCTGCTCGTTTGCTCCCTATAATATTAAGAAAAGGAAGGTTAAAATGGATTAAAATAAAACTACATTTATACAAAGTTTCAAATACGACAGTTAAAAATTGGTTAAAATTGTTTTCCAAGATTTGTTTATATAGTTAATTACAAGGTAAGTTAATAAAAGCGTGTTACTAAAATAACTGTGCTCATTTACAATGCAAAACAGACAACAGAACAAGAAAATAGAAAGTTTTACAAAATAAACATTATTATTAAAGCCTTTATGTGTTCGTTACATCCAAAATAACATTTGGAATAAATTATACAACTAAGTAAACAAAACTATTACCTATTTTACGTATCTCATTGTACATCTGATCCCTTGGGTAGAAATGGGTAAGAAAAATAGAATTTAAATCTCTTATTACCATTCTCACTGAGTGAGTTTTAATAGGTCAGGAATTGAAACTGAAACGAACAAGATTATTACTTTCTAGTTTCCGTTTTAACTTCATTTGAGTAGCGACCTACCAGAATTAGAGCTACGGTAGTGACATTTTTCTACCCGACTGCCGAAGACGTTTAAATTGTATTTTTTTTTTATGGTATAGGGGGCAAACGAGGAGACGGGTCACCTGGTGGTAGGTAAGTGGCCACCTGTAACCCAAGAGTCACAAAGGGGGGGAAGGGAGGGAAGAGGAGAGAGAAGGAAGAGAGGGGGCAGAGGGATAAGGACGGGAATAGGGGAGAGGGAAGGGTTAGGGCCTTCCGTAACCTTCCGGTAATTGCTTCACTGCCGGTTTTCTGTGAGGTCGTGGTATCGAGCGGAATCGAGCGGGCCCATACCTGCGAAAGCATGGCTCTCCCACGTTAAAATTATGTATTGTTGTCTGACTTTTAAAAGAGTGGCCATGAGTTTCTTTGCCAGTATTCTTCTCATAAGGCTTTACGCAGTTTGGAAACTGGAAGTTAAAGATCGACACAAGCAGGCAGTAGAATTTGGTGTTTTCATCTAATTTACCTCGACAATCCAGTACATGCTGTGGCGCCTGTTTGTGCCGATCTATGATTTTAACTCTAGCTTCAATTTAATGTTCATAAATGTCACTTAGTGTCTTAATTAAATAAATGATTTTGAATTTAAATTTGAGTTGTAATTTATTTATTATTATTATTATTTTATTATTGTACTGTACTGTTTGTGTATGTAGATAAGTCTAATTCTTTGGCGCGCTCTACAGCTTAAGCCATTTATGGTTTAAGACATTTATTTCTCATAAAGAATACATTTCATTTATCTGAGGAACACAGGATTACTTAATTTAAACTCAACTTAACTAGCAAGTATTCAGAACATATATAATTGGCATGTTTATTAGTAAAAAGTGTTAACAATAAAAATAAACATATCATAAATACTCGTATATAGTAACTGGATGACCAGTTTGTCCTTTGGGTTAAGTTATTCACTAAATAAACTTCTTCACAAGTTTTTAAATATAATACCGAAACTTAAATCGACATCATGAGTGCGTTCGCGTAATTTTATAAAACAGGAAAATGTTTAAAAACTATGTTACCTACTTAAAAAAGGTTTTACATTTTATATAAAAGGACATCATCATCATCAGTCTATCGCCGTCCACTGCTGGACGAAGGCCTCCCCCAAGAAGTGCCAACTATCGTGTTCTTGGGCAATCCGCATTTATCCGCTGCCAGCCACCTTCTTCATGTCACCAAATAAAAGAACATAGGGTACCTTTAGATCGGAGAAAACTGGCAAAAGCTAATTTATTGCAAACAACCAAAATTTATTACATGTTTTAAAATCATGTTGAAAGCTGTAGAAATCTGTGAAAGCCTTTAATTTTTTTCGTGTACTTACAATATTCTTAGTCATATATACCTATTCAGATTATTGACTTGAATTGGCCACAAATAGCTAGCCAACAGATTACATTATGTACAAGTATTTAAAATAACGGCTCCTTTGACGCAAACCCTGAAAAAAGAAATTTCAAGGAGATCTGTGACTATCCTTTCCGCCCTTATAATAGGGTCGTATCCAAATAGTCCATTCCGTCCTATAAAGGCACATCCCATCAAAATATAAAAAATCGCAACTTGCCGTATGCTATGACCAAGTAATTATATTTATTTCAGAAATATTTTTTTAGACAACTAATTTACCTAATTTTACAATTGGATCTCACCACTTTTTGCAGCAGAAAAACTGTGTTGCAAGTAGAGATGGATAAACACCCGGGTTTTTACCCAGTCGTGGGTTTTAACCCGGGTGGTTACCCATCTATTTTTTGCATTGTTTTATGTTATGTTTTTAATAGGATATCATTTCTTTCTGTATTTAAGTATATTAGAGGAAATTTGTTCGTCTGTGACTTATTGTAAATACCTACTCGTTACCTACCTGTCTATTGTGGTAGTTTATTTCATTTGTGTTGGGTCGCAAACGGCCTCGAGAATGGCTTCGAGAAAAGGATGGTACGGCTGTGCCTGTTTTCATCGCTCGATTTGGCGGGACCACTGCCCCCTCAGACATGCTCTAATGATATGTATCATAATGTATGTACGCTTTGTATCCTATTGTATCTGTTAATATGAATATTAACTAGGCATTGGCGATGACGTAATAAGTTAAGATATAAAGCATTATTCGAAACATACGGATCGATATTACGTGTGTGCCTGCCAGAATATGAAGCGTTATGGTCATAACTAGAGATCGGATAATCGGATGCATATGTACCTAAAGCTATTTTTTGGATAACAAATTATGGAAGCGGCTTCTAAGTATATTTTTATTGAAAATAAAATCCCGGGATTCCGGGATCGCATAACTAATCGGATGTATATTTACTTTAAGTTAATTCTTTTTAAGTTAAGGTGTTTCCCATTCGCGTATGTACGTATGTAAGGTGTAAGAGAAATGGTGGTTTGGTAAATAAGAAAATATAAATTAATATAAACTTATTTATTAATTACATCACATAATATTTTTATGTTGTACACACAGAAACTACATTGAAGAGAAATGAAATATAGAAAAGTTGTACATGGGCGCGGGATTCTTTCGATAAAAAAGTGCTTTCCATAATAGCCAACATCTCAACTTTAGGTAAATATGCATCCGAATATCCGATCTCTAGTCATAACTTACAGACAATTTGTACCCATTAAAAGACAATTGTCGTTAATATATCAGGTCATACCTCTTAGTTTTAATCTTTTACATATTCCTTGTAAAATTTTTTTTTTTAAATGTTTGCATCGTAAACTTTACTATTTTATAATAAATAATTGTTAAATTTATTAACAGTCCCAGTTCTGATTAAATTTAAATAGAATATTAGGTAAATAAAAATATTAAAAGAAAATAAAATAATGATTATAGTTTTTTTTTTTTCAGATTCTAACGTTACAGTTAATATATGTAGGTGCATATATTTTAATCATTATGCTGACGTAGAACTTCGACCTATAATTTGAAGTTTAATATACAATGTTTAAGATGTCATGTCACGTTAAAATGTTTGTAGTTTAGACATTAATTGATTTGAAAAAATAAATTGTACCATATTTTGCAATAAATAAACTCAGCGTTTCCGCCACTACTTTACCATTGTGTAAACTACCCTTTGATCTAGATATCAGTAATCGTCGACGGCCATCAATGTAACTAATTGGGCATATAATTTATGCGGCCGGTCACTTTGACTAATGGCTTGGGCTCGCACGTAAACCGCTTGCTTGAGGCATTCGAGGCCATGATCACAGATTAGTCTGTATCGATGAACTGGACATGTGATTTGAGGGGGCATAGCTTCAGTTTTGGTGTTTGCGTTCCCAAATTTTCATGTAGTTTGAGGTGAATACAGACTGTAAGGGTCTTTGTACTGTAGGCAGTGCATTATTAAACTGTGATCTGAGACAAATTGTTTGGAAGTCTGGATGTCTAATTTCTGGGTGCGATTTGTGCTAGTACATAATTTAGTTTTAAGTTAGCTAAGTAAGATAAATTTTATATGCCATTAATTGGTAAAACATTGAGAAACATAAATAACTATACCTGCTATGCACTACACTACACACTTTGTGACCTATGTTTACAAAAATTAATGTTTGATTGATTGATTGATTGATTGATTATTGTATTGTACCACCTCACATCAACCAGTTAGCTCTGTAACGGGATTCCAAACAGTTGTTAATATTGTATTAATAAAGTACGTTTATTTACTAACTATCAAAATAGAGTATCTCTTTTGTGCTCTGAGAATATCATTGATATTACTTTCAGCATTTAAAAACTAATAAGTATTTCATAATTAGAACTATACGAGTGAAAAGGGACAATATTAGTTGTATGATCACACGTCAGGTTATTCTATATTCTTAAGGTCTTTCAACACACACAACTATCTACCGCTCCAGTTATTGACTTTCAATGTATGTCAATTTGAAAGGGTGAGAAGTCATTCGCTCAGTTTGATATAGCTGACCATAATAGTGGCGTTTTGGGAATTGTTACGATGCATGTTGTAGTTTGGTGCGTTAAAATGAGTTGACTTACTGACGTATATAATAGCCGAATACAGAGTCTTTGAAAATACGGTCAAAATACCAACAAAGCTAAGACGCAAATAAAACATTTAAAATAAATTGTTAGAAACTTCACTTTATTTTACTCTTTAATCGCAGACATTATTCAAAATAATTAATTAAAACTATTTGGAAAATACGCTTCGTTTTTAGCGAGCCTAATTGAAAGCTTACTGTAAAAACAGACCAACTTTACTGGGAATCTAAAAGGATTGCTAGACTGGAAACAAGGTATAGAACTTAAAAGAACACTCATTTTTTTACTGTAAAATGTCGTTACTCAAACTAGGGGGTCAAAATTAAAGACTGAGAGGTCAGAAGTAAATATATTCTCAGTTTCTTAACTAGGAAATTTAAATACCTAAAATGTTTGTTCGGATTATACATACCGACAATAAAAGTGCAAAATCCTTGGTGATTACTTTTAGTTCACAAGTTACGTAAGTATGGTGGAAATTTTCCGGTAACGCAACGGTTTGGTGTGTGGAGGGACGGGTGTCATGTCCCTCCAACACAAAGGAGGGTCCTCCGACCAGGCGAGGTGATCATGCCTGGCGGGCCGCGGCCCAACGGTTGATGTTGGGAAGTTGTATGTATACTAATCGGCGCGACAACTCTCATAGCGCGATGCAGGATTAGTAGGTTGTAGATGTTTGTTGTTGCTGTATGTGGAAGTCGCCACAGGTGTGTTACGGGATGGAAAAAGAACTTATTAGAATTTTCAACCGCCTTTTCCCACAAACATTTCAAAATACAGGTACTGATTACTTCATTTAAGTGATTTTAACACTATACAATAAAGACGTTAAATGCAAACATAAATAACGTTTACCTATGTTTGTGAAAACATAAGTTATTTGTGCGAACGCAGTCGAGTAACAAATGAACCAACTCCCACTTTAGCCAACACAATCCAAAGGCAAAATAATCATGACACAGTTAAGGGTGTCTCACATATAATCGTCACGTGTGGCATTGCAAAATACTTCGAATTTTAATTTTTATATTTTTGTATATTTCACTCCAAAGTTGTCTTAAAACCTCTTCTAATAGTTGCAATAACTGAATTACGAGATCCGTAATTTAATATGTTCATAAACATCCACATAAAGTGTTTTTAGATAAATGTAAATAGAGTTACGATGTGCTAACAATACATTTTATTTGTTTGAACAGAAGAATGATTGACGTGCTCCATACAGAACACCTTATAAGAATTCATAAAAATAATACCACAAACTAATTTATTAAATTACTTTTTGCCGCATACTCAAGTACTTATATTGAAGTAGTTACAAAATCATGTACAAAATAAACATGATCATCTCTCACTCACTCATTAGAAAGGGCAAGAGAAAAAAGATCTGTAATTTACAAACCCACGCATACAAAAATAGCTTCTCACTAACATCACTACTTTGTGCTTTAAATGTATCAAAATTACTGGTTTCTAAAGATAGATGTCACTTTTACTCTTCCAATTTATTTTCTAAACTAGTATACCATTACAATCGCATCACTACCGTAAAGATATGAATGTGCCCTTAGACGTTAACCGCCTTATAGAATCGCCTCACGTAACAGTGACGTAGTTAGCGTTGTAACTCTGATGCAAGAGGTCGAACTTCGATTTAGTACTGGTTTAACTTGAATCTCTACTGTTGTTCGCTAGTTTGTTCTATAATCTCTCTGGAACGTCAATCTTGTATCATTTATCTAAAAATAGCCTATGTTAGCGTAGTAGTGTTAAAAGTGTGTAAAGATACAATTTTGTTGGGTTAATTTCTATTTGTTTTTCTTCCAAAAAAGTGTTAATAGTAGAAAGGGACGTTGTTTTAGCAGAAAAATATCTAGCTTCTGATGACGCACTACATAATTTTTGTCAAGGCCCTTGATTCGAATCCCAGTTCCGTCAGAATTAGATTTTTCAACCAAAGAATACTGATTTTCAGTCCGAGAAATGTAACATTTTTAATATGGTTATTAAAATTTAAAATCATTTTTCACTATTTCTTTAGCACTAAGATGGTGGCAAATATGAACACCACTCGTCTGGCGGTAAATGGTCACCTAAGTCATGGAAGTTTGCAATTTCACGTGTTGCGCACGTATTACTGACGTATATATTTTAAGGATTCCGACGTCACTAATCCCACTTAAAGAGTTGTTGTAAGATGTAGAACACAGCAGATTTACACCGAAACCGCAGCTAAGCTTTATGTTGATCGTAATAAGTGTAGTGTTCATAAGTTCTAAGTTTCATATATTCACTACAATTATTATTGGTAATTGTATTATTTATTTTTGCCAAGATTTCATTTTACGTTCTATGCCATCTTTTGTTTTAAATTTCCTAAATTAATTTCATAAATGTGACTTTTACGTTTTGTTGACCTTGCAGGTGGGATTACAGAACTTTTTTTCAGATGCTGCGTGGGTATGAAGAATCTCATATAAATTCCAGAAACTTGTGAAAAATAATCATTCTCTGCTGTTCCGCAATCAGTTAAAAACTACGCAATCAAACAACACAACCGCCGAACTCCTTCTTTAAGTTTTAAGTCAATGAGTTAATAACTACAAGGAGTCTGCTGGCTTCGGTACGATAGAAAATCCAAAACTTTCTTAAATAAGATACATTGCTGTTTGTTGTACTAAATACAACTTCTCTGCACTTTACCAAAGCGACTTAAATAGCCAATTACTCATTTCATACGAGTCCTTTTGTTCTTGTGGTACCAAGATGTAATAACATTGAGAAGTTATTATAGCAGTTTTATGGAGAAACATTACACAACTTTATGTGCCCTGAAGTGGTAGTACTTGGTCGGTATAAAAGGTTAATTGGTCAACTAAATTATGCTGTTGCGTCTTTAACGATCTTTGAAGCGGTGGCGATTTATTATGCAAAGAGGGATCACAGGAAAGCGTGAAAGACTATGCAGAAATTTGAGTTCAGTACCTTTTTGTAATGGGACACAGCCACTGTCCAAAAGAAGATATACTGCCCTAAAAGACGCTGCAACTATAATTGCGCTATTTATAGAATGTTATTGTAAGCTAGCATGCGATTTTTAATGATAATATTGCATGCTTGGTGCAAATAAGAAAAAAAAAACAGTCAGTCGTAAGACTGCACGACAGAAGTGAAAACATAACTTCACAATGTATTTGCATATATATACACACACACACACACACACATCTGTATATATATAATTAGGTTAAAAATAAAAAGTAGGTAATAATATATCTAAATGTATACATAGGGTACACTGGAAGTTCTGCGCTCCTGGCCGCTCATAAATGTTTGAATTTCGAATGTTATGTTTTTTTAAATATAAGAAACTCGGCTCGATCTTACGAATTTTCGATCGGGGTCACGTGTCCTGACGCGAATTTAACATTTTGACCCATCTCAAAAAGTGCACAACGTCGCTAGAGAAGTTTTCACTTAAAAAAAAAAACAGTCAGTCGTAGGACTGCACGTCAGAAGTGAAAACATAACTTCACAATATATTTTCATATAATATACATACACACACACACACACCTGTATATATATAATTAGGTTAAAAATAAAAAGTAGGTAATAACATATCTAAATTTATACATAGGGTACACTGGAAGTTCTGCGCTCCTGGCCGCTCATAAATGTTTAAATTTCGAATGTTATATTTTTATAAATATAAGAAACTCGGCTCCGTCTTACGAATTTTCGATTAGGGTCACGTGTCCTGACGCGAGTTTAACATTTTTTACCCATCCCAAAAAGTGCGCAACGCCTCTAAAGAAGTTTTCACTTCAAAAAATAAAAGAACCCTGTTTATGAAAATATGAGACATTCGGAGCTAAAATTTCAGGTATTTCATCTTAATAATATTTCATTAGAAAAATCCATGTTAATTTTATTATTCTTGTTATTTATATCAGTTACGTTTCATAAAATGACATTTACATAAAAAGGTGAACGAAAAGAATAATATAATATATATATATATATATATATATATATATATATATATATATATATATATATATACATAATATAAATATATATAATAAATGTTTAAAAAAACCGAATTAAGTAGTTTTGTCATTAAGTATGAAATGTTATTGGTCACAAAGAAAGTAACGAATGTAAACTAAAGTCTAGGCTGCTTCATTTTATGCGAAACTTACTTCATCATCAATCTGATTTCTGTTGTAGTATTTTGAAATACTTGAAATTAACACAAATTAATTCCTGTCATCCATTTACTATAGAAATTTACGTCCTTAAATTTTGAGATCTGTAAAATTTTCCAAAGCCTCGGTTTAAAATGAATTAAATACCATTCCCCAAGGTTTACTAATTAATCAGTAATGGCGGCGAATTTGATTAAAAATATAAAGCTCGACATAAGTTTACGTTTTTATTTTATTTCGGAAGTTTAGATAAAAGTCAAATATTTTCCATTGAAAGTTTATTTTTTTCTAATGATTTGAGTCATAATAAAACGTATTTAAAATCACCTCCTTTTATTTGTACGGTGAGTGAAAAGACGAGATAGAAAGTAAATAATCACAGTTCTACCTAAACTCACTAAAATATGCATGTGCATGCAAGTGCAGTGACATGTAAGTACATACCTATGGTTGGAACCTATGGTTTTCGCCCTCCGGGGTAAGCAGAACTCATAGACCTTCATTTGCTCCTATATTTACAACGCAGGAATATAATGGCATGTTGGTCTAATGGTTAGTGACCCTGACTGCTAAGCCAGTTGTGGGTTCGATTCCCAGGACAAATAATTGTGTTATGAGTTATGAGTACGGTAATTTGTTCTGTGTCTGGGTGTAATTTATCTATAATATGTATGTATTTAGAAATATATAAGTATGTTATATCAGCAGTCTGGTTACCATAGCCATGTGTGAGATGTTCGGAGTTATTATTATTCTCTTTATTTATTTAATATACATATAAATTACATTTTTAAATACATTTACAATAAAAAAAAATACAAATATATTTAAAAATATAAAAAATAGTGTCCCACCGGTATCGGGTACAGGGACCAAGCTACCGGTGGTTAGGGTTCCAGAGACAGAAACCTCCTCACTATGCGTGCCGTGTCGAGAAGGACTTCCTTCTGCATTAGGCTCTTAATCCAGCTGCCTAACGTGAGCCTTATTATTATTATTAATATTGAGAGAATGTGCACTGCAACGTCGTTTAATAAAATCATAACATTTACGCTATTGTAATTTGCTACTAAGAGTATAATTATGGAATTCTGTTGTTTCCATATTGGAATATAGTATTTAATTTCAAACGTAAGTTTAGCGACTAATGTCAACGAATAAACTTAGGCTACGGACCTTTTAACTAGTTTTAATACACATACCACTCCGTTTTTATTTATTTCATATAAGGCCGTCGGGTTTGTTAAATATCTGTCTCAGAGATTCGAATCTATCTTTTTTCTAAGACTTTTCTAATTTGGTCATTGCTAAGTTCTTCAAGGTCAACTGTCGACTAAATCAACCCCGTATAGTTAGCAAGATTTTTTGAACTCTCGTCCCCAATAAATTCATTGAGCTTTTCAACAACTACAAGGATTAAAAATTGAGAACCAATAAAAAATATTAAGGATGCAAATGGACGGTGTGGGATCATTCTGCTTACGAAATTTCTATGGGTCAAAATTAAATGTACAAAATAGGATGATTTTGGATTGATATTGATTGTAATTATGCATTTATATGAGAATTAACACTATCATAAAAAAGGTACCTAACATATAGCTCTGAATTACCTCTTTGCTAAAAATTTGGCAAGGATTAATGATTCACTGGTGTTCAGTGCAATAGAGATCAGGACACAAGTGCTTCTAATAGGTTATTACTTATAATTAAATAAAAAAAAATTCGAACGATGTAACGTGATGTTTGGAATATTATAACACAGATTATTTTTTTTATATTATAGGGGGCAAACGAGTAGACAGGTCACCTGATGGTAAGTGACTACCGTTGCTCATGGACACCTGCAACTCAAGAGTCACAAGTGCGTGGCCGGCCTTTGAAGGTCCTATCGCGATCGGTCCGGAAATACCACAGGCGACTATTTGCTCCAGAGATTCGTTATGCGAGGCAAAAAAAAATCTGGAGAACCGCACAATGGTGGATTGCGAATCATATATAGACGAAGTGCAAAAAATTTTAAACAATATTTCTTATAACTTTAAAAATTATGAGAAAACGACTTAATTAAATTACACGTTTCCAGTATATGTGATTACCTGTCATGGTCAGTAAGTCTAAACTATGACAGTTCAAGTTATACTGACCAATGAAAAAATCATGGTCGAAATTCGACCACCACGCGATCTCTAGTTTTTATAAATTCGTAACAGATATTGTTCAGAAATTTTAGCTGTCAGCACTTCTTCTATATATAATCTTTAAGTATTCCAAACTTCAGGCTCCTCTACTGGCAAAATTTCTTCAAAAGGGTACAAACCATTCTCCTCACGTATTTATATATTGAAGATAATCCTAAGGCCTTGGAGCAGATTAATTTCAGCGGCTTATTTATTAGAATCTATTTGGTGATCATATGTTACCAATTTACTAATCTCCTTTAGGCTTGGCCTAAATTATTAACATGAACAAGTAAAGGTGAATCGATTGTCGGTGCCTGTAATGCTCAGAACACCAATCGCATTACTGATTCATTACCAATACTGTACTCTCCTCTTATAAACGTTCTGGTGAGTTACCTTATTAGGAAGAGCACACTTGTTTTCTGTAGAGATAGTTTATTAAACTGAAGCCAGTACATATTGGCACAGTACAGTACACATTGAGACACATTGGCATTTTTTCACGAATAAGAACTGCTGTTTGGAGAAGCACATCCATTCTATTAACAGAAGATTAAAGTTAATTAACATTTCTAGCATAGTGGACTTTTCCACTTGTGAAAATTAATTAAGATTGCTAGAGCTTATGGGGTAGAATAGAAACAAGGTGCAAGTGACAAAAGTGGTGTTGCTAGTTACATCTTTCCACGCTTGCTACGTCATTAGATAAAAAACTGTATTTGGACTTGTAGTTCGGAATTAGAACGGGCATCTCTAAGAATATCTACTTAATGACATGTGTTATGGTGCCAAAGTATTTTAAGTACAACCACAAGAATTCAATAATAACCAGGGCAACCAGACTGACTAGTTCAGTCCAGCTAAATTAATACCTTGTTATAGGCTATGTTTTAACACTTTATTAAAAGCATAGTTATTTATTTATAAAACAAACATCTTTTATATTAATGTATTTCAAATTATATATAGCAGTCATAAAAACTTCAGTATGATAAATTCCTTCACTTAGCACAAACAGTTAATATAGGATAGTTAAAAAAAAAGCATTAAAATGAACGTTAACTCCAAAATAAAGTTATTTCAACCGGGGAAGTTAAAAGTGCCGGGCGGCTGCCTTCGCGGAAATATGCAAAATATATTACACACACTAAATCAGTTTTGCAACAAAAAAAGTTTTGGATGCACGCGGAATGAGATCCTCATTGCATATGGAAGATTTTACTTAAAATGTGGGTTTCTAAAAGAGCAGTATAAAAGCTTCTATCCTCAACTTATTACTTACCGAGAAAAGTGAATTCTAGTATTATGAAAGATACAGAAAAGGCAATTAAAATTAAAGCATCATAATAAATGACAGCGTCACTGTCTTTAAAAAAAAATATTACTATGCGCTGATTTAGTGTAGTTATAAAAAGAATCACTAAAATCATTAATATTTTTGTCCATGTGGTAAACTTTAGTTTAATTGTCATGGCATTTGGATTGTATTTTCCATGTGATTGTCGTGATACGTATCTCGCTGTACATGAACCTGACTGAAGGTACTTACCCTCATTCATCATCATGAAGGAACCGAAACAAGTAAAAATTTCTGTCCGTGGTCAACTAGTCAAAAAATTTTTATTCTTTTAATCTAAAAGACTTCGCTGATGAATGCTGTTACTTAATTGAATTAATCTTACACAGTTCTAATAGAATTTCAAATTCAGTTTCAGCTCAAAGTAAAAGAAAATGCAAGCGGACATTGAATTAAATAAAATACATTAGTTTCTGCCGACGCTTTTACTCCAGGATATACAACTTGCAAATATTTGGATTATTTTCATCCTTGTACGAAGTTTATGCTAGACGGGCAGACGTAATAAAGAAACGAAAAAAAGAGTGCAAATAACTGTCAGTGCCTATTAAATATGACGCTTCATACAAAAGAAATTGGAACACTGAGCACGTAAAATTTGCCCTTGTTTTATGATTTGTTTGTTGGTTAAATATATTTTAGAGTTACTTGCCTACCATTAAAGTATGGGAAATTAGTTTGGCAATTTATAACGTTTGAGGGGAAAATAGCTTTAGTTAAGATAAATGATAACACCACTGCTTCAAATTCAATCTGTTTTCTAATACAACTTTACAATTGTTGTTATTATTTTCGTCCGTCATATTAAAACTTTGCGAAATACAAAAGTACTTCATTATTAGGTTAAACAAATGTTTGTAAATCTATCTAAAAACAGGTATTTACGATGATTACTCATTTGCAGTAAAAGAAAAAGACAAATAAATCTCTTTCTTCTCTTCTCTTTCGGCGGTATTGGTATTGGTATAGGGCTTTGTTTCCGCATTTAGACTCATAGGTGATCTATTATACGTTCAGATAAACGCACTAGTTGAGCCAGGCTGGCCCCTTCCAGAAGCACAGAAGCCTCCTGGGGCGTTCACAGGCTTCTAGGAGCGACCTCGCACGCGCCAGGATACTTGCCCGTTGTGGTGCCTCTCCCTCGCACTCCAGGATAATGTAGGCGGCCGTTTCCTCCGCGTTAAGAGATCCTCTGAATGGGTGAATAATAGGTGCCAGTTTAGGGCCAAGTGGCCCGTAATGGTTCCTACAGCTATTCTGATGTCAAGTCGGTTGAGACTGCAAGTTAAACGTGGTGACACCCCCCCCTTCTTAAATAGTGCGATATTTTCAAATAATAGCTCAGTGGATATTTTAAGTTTTTCATATTATGAACAAAACTATTATTATGTTAAAGAAAAATCAAATGGCGCGAAAACAAACGTATCACTAAATTCGAAACATAAATACAAAAGCCCAAATTTGAAATTCATTCCATTTGGTAATTAATAATAATAATAATTTATTTATTGGCACATTAAGGAATATATGGTACAAAATAATAAACGCTATCTCTTAAACTAGGTATTATATATATTGGGGTGCTCGCCGTGAACGTCGGCGGTGCCGCTTTTGTTTTCTCCCCTTGGAGAGAGCGGCATTGCCGACGGCTAATATTCTGGCAACGAGGGGCCTGCCTCGAAGGCTACTCTGTTTCGCTGTCTGTTCTCTGATTTATGCAGAGGATAATGTGCTGAGAAAAGATCCCGGGGCGACGGGTCTGCCATCTTTGAACCTACTCAGAGTTGGTGGACACAGGTCTAATATAGATCACCGCTCGGCCAAACCGTAATCCTAAATTGACAGGACCGGTGGCTCATAGGGGCTGTGAGGAAGAACAACCTCTATAAAAAATAACCCCAATTCCACGCTCTGACGCCCGGCAATGGCTGAGGGGAACTCAGTCCCGAGGGTGTCCCCGTCGAAGGACGTTAAACTACCCACTATGGCAAAGGTAAATACGCAAATGTCTACCCAGGAGGGTCCCAGACACTGTTTGTCTAGGGAATCCCTCCCGGAGCCAGTCGGCTCCGGCAGCTCCCAGTCGTATTCCGGGGGGAGCAACCAATGCCCAAACAGCCCGTTGGTCAGCTGTAAATCGACCACCGACACAAACGCGAAGGTCGCGGTAACAGAGAGAGGTGCTTTGGAGGTGGCAATGTCTGACAGTCAGTCAGAGCAGAGCCAGGTGAGCTGTGCAGCATTGACTGGCACAAGATTTTGGCGTGGCGAAAAACGGCCGCGTTCTAGAAACTCGGAAGCCGGACGTAGCAGAAGTCGTTCGGGTATGGAGACTGCCTCCTCGAGTGAGCCCGAAGACTGGATGCCAGTTGCTAAGGTACCGAAAGCGCAACGTGGCAGAGGCCGACCACCTACGACCGGCGCGTACATCGGTGCTGCGAAGGCGCGGAAAGAGGCAGCAGCTCTTCGAGCCGCCGAAAAAGCAGCTCAAGCGGAGGAAGAGGAACAGCGCCTTAAAAGCCTGTTCCTCAATATTAAGACAAAAAAAGCGGCAGAGAAAAGGGGGAGAACCCGGGGGTCGTTAACTAGCCTGAATGCTCCTACTTCAGAAGAGGATGTTCTTGCTCCCGAATGGGGTGGAAAAATTAATGAGGCGCTGAGGCGTATTGGGGAGGTTGCCAGCGTCTCCAAGAGTCTGAAAGGCACTTGTCAGAAGACACTGATGGAGGCGGCCTCTGCAATCAAAGAGGCAACGGAGGCACTTCTAAAGTGTTCCTCCTCTGAGAAGACGGCCAAGCTTCGGCAGTACATTGGCCGCCTTGAAGCCCGACTGACCGAATCTGAAAAAGGCAGTAAGGAGCTAGAAGAGGAGATGCGCGCTTTACGGGATGAAATCCGTAAAGAACGTCGCGGCGGGAGCTGTACTGGCGAAACGGCGTCATCGGTGCAGCGGGTGGAGATAACCCCAGATGTGGCTATCTCAAAGTTAATCTCAGAGATGGAAGACCGCATTATGACGCGTATATCCGCCATGCAAGGGGCAAAAGATCGCCTACCGTTATCAGTATCTTATGCAGCCGCGGCAGGAAAGGCACACAGGCTTCTGCAGCGTCATCTACTCAAGGGAACCCTGCTGCCAAAAAGAAAACAAAAAAAGTTAGTGCTGATGCACCTGCGTTAGCTGCTCCTGTACCGTCCGTGCAGCCCTCAGGGGATGGAAATTGGGAGATAGCGGGAGCCAAAAAGAAGGTAAAGAAGGACAACAAGAAAGCGGCCAAAAAAACCAAGGCTGCAGCGGCAAAGCTGCCCAAAAAACTCCGTGCTCCACGGTCTACAGCCGTTGTCCTAACCTTGACAACGGAAGCCACGGAGAGGGGCATTGGGTATGCAGAGGTCCTCAGGAAGGCCAAGGCCTCTGTAGATCTTAAGGCACTAGAGATAGAAGGAGTCCTGTGCAAAACAACCCGCACTGGAGCTCGCCTCCTCGAAATCCCAGGCGCTACGAGCGGCTCCAAAGCTGACGCCCTCGCGGCTAAGTTGAGGGAGTCATTGGACGCAGCAGATGTAAGTGTATCCAGACCCACCAAATGCGCAGATGTGCGTATCCTGGGTCTGGATGACTCTGTAACGGTGGATGAGATGGTGTCCGCTGTTGCTGTTGCTGGAGGTTGCCCAACAGATAAAATTAGAGCTGGAGTAATCCGCTTTGGTTCTAGCGGTCTGGGCACGGCAATCATCAGCTGCCCGGTTGTGGTCGCCCAAAAAATAGCAAATGGTCGCAGCCTCTTGATTGGGGGCTTCCTTAAGGCGCAAGTTCGACTCTTGCAGCCTCGCCAAACTAGGTGCTTCCGGTGCCTGTCGGTGGGGCATGTTGGAGTAAAGTGCACGGCGGAAGTAACCGTGGGAGATCGGTGCTTCCGCTGTAGCCAGCCCGGTCATAAGGCAGAGGCCTGCAATGCTACGCCACACTGCTTTAAGTGCACAGCAGAAGACACACCAGCCGGTCACCGGGTAGGTAGCAAAGCCTGTGCCACATCAAAGCCGAAACCCAGGGGTAAACCATCTGCCCCCCGGCCCAACGAGGCAAGGGCAAGTGTCACCGGGGAGAAGCCTAGTTCACAGGGGTGTGCGAATATGGACGTACAATAATGGATTCCGATATCTGTATTCTACAGGGGAATTTAAATCACTGTGCCAATGCTCAGGATCTTCTGCTCCAGAGCATGGCGCAGTGGTCAATCAAAGTCGCCGTCGTCGCCGAGCCGTACTTTGTACCTCCAGGATATATCTGGGCTGGGGACCTTGACGGCTTGGCGGCAGTCGTTCGTGGCACCGCCGCTGGCTGCCCCCCCTTTACTGTTATTGCAAGGGGACAAGGTTGGGTAGCGGTGTGTGTTGATGAGGTTGCAGTCGTGGCCGTGTATTTCTCGCCGAACCGTGTTCTGGCTGAGTTTGAGGATTGGCTCAATCAGCTGGCCGTCGTTGTCGAGGGGTGTCGACCTCGCCCTGTTCTCGTCCTAGGGGACTTTAACGTAAAATCGACGGCTTGGGGATCCCCAGCCACAAACCCTAGGGGCGAGGCACTGGAGGAGTGGGCCGTAACATCTGGCCTAGTCCTCCTAAACCGAGGTTCGGTCGCCACGTGCGTGCGACAGCAGGGCAGCTCGATCGTGGACATTTCCTTTGCAAGCCCTGCCTTAGCGCGCCGTGTCCGAGACTGGCGCGTCATGGAGGAGGTGGAGACGTTGTCCGATCATCGATACATTCGGTTCGACGTCTCTACCCAGACCTCTAATGCGCCGGTCGAGGTGGTTCCATTTGGTCCACGTTGGGCGCTAAGGAACCTAAATAGAGAGCTTCTACTCGAAGCCTCCATTGTACAGGCCTGGGTGACTACACCAGTCAGGCCCGTCGATATCAATGTAGAGGCTCAATGGTTCCGGGAGGCAATGTCGCACATCTGTGACGCGGCTATGCCTAGGGTTCAGACGAGGCCTGCAAGGCGCCAGGTGTACTGGTGGACGCCGGAGATAGCGCAGCTCCGGGAAGAGTGCGTGGGGGCACGCCGCCAGTACTCCAAGTTTCGCAGGAGGCGTCGCCGCCCAGATGATGCGGCAGCCCGTGAGGTGGAGCTTCTTGTAGGCTACAGGGTTGCTAAAAGAACCCTTCAAGCGGCGATAAAGCTGGCCAAGAGAAAAGCCCGCCGGGAACTACTGGAGACTCTGGACCGAGATCCGTGGGGGCGACCATATCTTTTGGTGAGGGGTAAACTACGCCCGTGGGCGCCCCTATTGACCCAGAGTCTTCAGCCAGAGCTGCTTGAAGGAGTTGTAGGCTCCCTGTTCCCTTCACAGGCGGAGGAACACGTTCCGCCACCGATGGCTCCACCTCAAGTGCCCGACGTGGCTGATGACAACGACGACGTGCCCGAAGTCACTCAGGTAGAACTAAGGGTGGCGGTGCAACGGCTTAAAACCAATAGCACCGCTCCAGGACCCGATGGCATTCCAGGCCGAGCGTGGGTCCTGGCCCTTCAGGCTCTCGAGCCCCGACTAAGAGGGCTTTTTAGCGCATGTATTGAGCGAGGCCAGTTTCCAAAACTGTGGAAGACGGGGAAGCTGGTCCTCATCCAAGGCGCCCAGCGGACTCACCATCCGCCTACCGGCCCATTGTATTGCTCGACGAGGTGAGTAAACTCTTTGAGCGAATCATAGCGGGTCGCCTCGTCGAGCACCTTTCGGGAGTGGGGCCGGACTTGGCGGATAACCAGTATGGGTTCCGCAAAGGGCGCTCTAATGTGGATGCGATCATGCGCGTAAAGGCTCTAGCGGAGGAAGCAGTAACCCGGGGCGAGGTTATGATGGCGGTGTCCCTTGACATCGCTAACGCTTTCAACACCTTGCCTTGGAGTTGTATTAAAGAGGCACTTGTTTATCACGAAGTGCCTCTCTGCCTCCGCCGCATTGTCGGGGCATACTTGACAGAGAGAGCCGTAATCTACCCGAGTCGGGCAGGATACGGTTGGCGAGATATGTCGTGCGGTGTTCCACAGGGCTCGGTATTGGGCCCTCTTCTGTGTAACATCGGTTATGACTGGGTGCTACGCGGTGTGCTCATGGGAGGTGTCGTCGTAACGTGTTACGCTGACGACACCCTCCTGACGGCGCGAGGCAAGACGCACCGCGAAGCTATCATAAAGGCCACGGCTGAGGTCGCTCAAGTCGTTACAAGAATACAGCGGCTGGGTCTCAAGGTGGCTCTTAACAAATCAGAAGCTATGTGGTTTACTGGGCCTCACAAGAGACCACCTGTGGGATCCAGCCTTTTTGTGGGAGGTGTTCGCATCGGCATCGAGTCCTCGATGAGATATTTAGGACTCGTACTCGACAGCCGATGGGACTTCGGACCTCACCTCCGAGTCTGGCCCCGAAGCTTATGGGGGCGGCGTCCGCGCTTTCACGGTTGCTGCCCAACTTAGCAGGGCCCGACGCCTTTTGTAGGAGACTCTACACTGGGATCGTGCGGTCCATGGCCCTATACGGGTCCCCAATATGGGCAGAGACCCTGACGACCCGCAATGTTGCAATTTTGCGACGTCCCCAGCGGGTTATGACCATCAAGGTCATAAGGGGATACCGTAAGATCTCCTTTGAAGCGGCAAGTCTCCTAGCTGGGACTCCGCCATGGGACCTGGAGGCAAAATCCCTTGCTACATTGTACCAGTGGCGCAAGGAGGTGCAAGAGCGGGACCTGACACTCTTGCAGAGCGAAGTCAAAGCTCAGCGGTCCCAGCTCCGCCAGGGGCTCATGGCTGAGTGGAAGGAACGACTTGAGCGACCGAGCGCAGGGCACGCCACGATTGTGGCGGTAAGACCCATCATGGAGGATTGGCTGCAGAGGCGGCACGGAAGCCTCTCCTACCGGATGACACAGGTGCTTACGGGACACGGCTGCTTCGGAAAGTACCTGTGTCGCATAGGCCGGGAACCAACGTCTGCGTGCCACCACTGTGGGGGCCGCAGCGAGGATACTGCACTTCACACTCTGGTAGAGTGCACTGCGTGGACGGAGCAGCGCGTCGACCTCGTTGCGGCCATTGGTGTGGGTAGCCTCTCGCTAGAAACCATGGTTATGGCCATGGTCCGGTGCGAGAGAGCATGGGATTCCGCTGCCTTGTTCTGTGAGGAAGTGATGTATGCCAAAGAGGCGGCGGAAAGGGAACGGGAGAGAACTACTTCTCTCTCGTCCCGCAGAAGACGCACCAGGCGCCGGAGCGTACAAAATGATCTCCGGCCTCCATCATGAGCGCTAGCCTGAGGGCGATGGGCTGGGTAACCCGTCGCCCTAGCAGAAGCAGGCCCGAGACGGCGGCGCGACGTGTTCAACGCGCACCTGTCGAAATCGGATTGGGCTAGGCCCCCGCACCAAATTGTGGGGTCGCCTGTTGTCGAGCAGGCGGCCAAGTCTGCCGGGGCTCACAGGGATTTCCTTTCTAGGGTACACCTGAGTCCCCGGCATTAGGACCCGTGACGGAACACCGTGTGGTTTTAGTCGGTTCGAGTCCGACATACCACCTTGCCGTTCACCCCGGTGAGGTGATGACCCGTGGGGGTTTCCACACGAAAAAAAAAAAAAAAAAAAGGTATTATATATATTATATATAAACTATTATTATATAAACTAGGTATTATATACTATATATTATATACTCCTTGTATATTAAGAGATAGCGTTCGGCTATCAGCTTACACTACACTAATAAGATTTAACAGGTTAGAAAGCGGTGTTGAACTTTCAGACCAAACAATTCCTAACGAAGTGGCCAGTTCGACAAAACACCATTTGCATGTAAAGACCTAATATTTTCAGTTGACCGCAGTATTCCATTCCATTAAAACTCCAAAATGTCTTCAAAAATGTGCCTAACTATGCAGTAATTACAGAAGCGTCAACTCGTCAACGTCTCGGGTTTGTTGGCTTTGGCTAATGTTTTCAAAAGTTAGCAAGCGTCAAAGTAAACTCAGTTTAGCCTTGAGGGTACTCTCAAGTCTTACGACACGACAACCTATTTATTAATTAATTATTTAACACTCCCTAAATCCGGTAACATTTTCCTGTATTCTTATTATTTTTACGCACATATTAAAATGCGATTATGTTCTAATATCAAAGCAATCTTTAAACTACTTAGAGGGTCATGCTTTTATTAATAATTAGAATTGCAAGAAAGTAACGTCGCTAACCAAACTTTACTCAAGGTACCACAATATTTTCAAGATCATGGTTACTGAAACAAAAGAAAAATAAGTTTAGTCGAAGCCGGGACGCATTATCACGTTGTTCCAGTTGGAGATACTCACAGACCTCTGTGCTAGGTAGAAACTAGAAGTCCTTTGAAACAGGGTTGTTAACACGAAATGTAATAACATTTATTATTTTTATTAAACGTTCAGCAGCAAATTACATAAACTGATAGAGTCCATCGTATTAAAATTCACCTGATAAGAATATTAAAAATGCTTAAACTAAGGTTTAAATATGTTAATGTAAGCATTAACGTATCTCTGGAATGTGTAGTATTATTTCACTTGCTTATAACACTGGATATGTGTATATATTTATTTTAATATCGGTATGTATGTATGTATATGTGTATGTATGTATATATATATATAGGTAAGGTTCACATAATTATTTATTCCTTTTCTCTTAAATTCATATAAGTTGCTATTTAGCTAAAGTAGTACACCTGTTAACTGCACTATACATAAATCCATTGCATCTGTCCATTTAAAGGTTATCTGTAAGAAATCGTAACTAGTGATAAGACCGCCAATTGTACCATATTTTTTTTTTGTTTTCTTTGTAAATGTTTTAAACTGTTCCTCAAAGTGTACAATAAAGAGTATTGTATTGTATTGTATTGTGATTGATTGAAATAATAAACCAGTAAGAATACCAATATTTATTTCGAGGTCGTGCCGTTTATTGTAAGAAAGCCCTAAAAAGTTTTTATTGACGAAGGCGCAAGGTGCCGAGACTTTTACCTTAGCTTTGGAACTTTGTCACTTTTCAACAGAACTGTTAGAACTGTGACATAAGCTTTCCCAGAATTAAACATTAGTAAAGGCTTACTTGAATTGTGAATTTTCAGCATTCTTTGTTTATTACTTTTTAACCGACTTCAAAAAAGGAGGAGGTTCTATGTTCCACTGTATTTTGACGTGACAACGTCTTATAATTCGATGGAGCCGGCTGCACGCACGAACAAACATGACTCATGCGGCGTTACCTCGCTCTGAGGCGTTCCTATGACGTTGTCACGTTCAACTATCGTCAGTAAACCGACTTTACAGACAACCGATTTTTTTTTTAATGTATGTTCACCGATTACTTAAATCACCTGGACCGATTTGGGAAATTCTTCTTTTGTTTAAAATGGTATACTTCCCATCTGATGATGGGATCCTGGAGAATACAAGGGAACTCTTAAAATTTTATAGGCACACTTAAAGCGATTTGAGTATTTTGAAGCGCATTGAAGTAGATGGTATTTTTTTTCAAAAGATAATTTAAATTGAGTTGGATTTTAGAGGGTTAGCACTTTCCGGCACCAGCCAGTTCGAGTGACAGGTATATAACCCTGACCTGCTAGAGCAACTGAAAATCTATACTGCCGTATAAGCAAATCTTCCTTTCTTTTCCATCTTATTTACCTTTCGCTTTCAATATATTCCAAATTTCCCCATCTTTAATTCCTAAAGTTATCGGTTGACGCCAATAGCTTTGGCCCCTAATACGTGGATAGGATCAAATTATTGTTCGCAAAATGTGGATGTTTAATCCCACTTCCCACTAATATTATAAATGTGAAAGTTTGGATGGATGGATGTTTGTTACTCTTTAACGCAAAAACCACTGAACCGATTGCGATGAATCTTGGTATGTATTTAGTTGGAAACCTGGATTAACGCATAGGCTACTTTTTATCCCGATATTCCGACGGGATCGAGACTTAAGCGGGTGAAACCGCGTGGCGCTGCTAGTCCGTATATATATCCGTAACAGTGTCCAGATATCGTTAACTCTGAACGCTTGAAAGGATATGTTACTCACGCCTGGCCGAACTTATCATCCTAATACGACCTGATTGGCCAATACGCTGCATTAGTTACTGTTTATTCTTTTCGAATGAGGTACCTATGTATACAGGAATATCATACTACATATACAATATGAATACATATATACATCGCAAAACATACAAGGAAATATGGAAGCGTATTTATATTGTCCTTGATATGAAGTGACTGCTGATAAACATACTTATATATTACTAAATACCTACGTACTATAGTTCAATTACACCCAGACACAGAACAAATGGTCTTGCTAATCATACAATTATTTGTCCTGGGTGGCATTCGATGACGATCCATGACTGGCTCAACATTGAGGGTCACTAACCACTAGACCAAAAAGCCTTCCAATAAAAGAATATTATGAAATAAGTAACAATCAGTTCTTATTGCCATCTTCATTATTTTATCCATTTTATTTCTAGTAAAACACGAAAAAATGTTACATAAACTTATTACTCTAACTAAATCTTGACATAGTCTTTAATACTTATAACATACAGAGACACAAACAACTGGAAACGATCAGAAAATGTTTTATTATTAAACTACATTTTACAATAGGGAATATGCATGTATTTTTTTTTTATCTTTTATTGACTTGTTCCATCATTCTACTCTATTAAAAAATATAAATAACCTTGGTAATGTTCAAATTAATTTTTAAAATAACATTGAAAACATCGATAAAATTTGATCTGTTTGAACGCCGCCATATTTCGCGGGCCTTGGATGACGTAAGATATCACGCTCAGTGTTTGTTTCATAAACTTAGTATACTTACTTGAAGTGTTACAGTAATTTTATACCGATTTTCAGTTGTAATTACTATGTATTGTAATTAATAGACGATGGTTAAAGTTTAAAAAACATTTTATAAGTATTGCCTTGTCCCTAAGTGTAAAAACACTATAAGAAGTACACCCAATACAGTATTTTTTCCTGTACAAAATAATCATGTAAAATACGAAAACAATGGTGTAAATTAATGAGAAGAGATGAAGTATCTTCAATATCGTGTTTATATTGTTGTGAAGATCACTTTAATGTAAGCATATTACAATTTAATTGCTAGAATGGTGTGAATTAGTCAGCATAGGTCGTTTATGTTGGTTTTAAATATCAAGCAGAAGGCAACTTGCTTGTCTACTTAAACTAGGTAACAAAAGTCCAATAAAACTTCATGAATATAACTAACTATACATATCCCACCTATCCTTTAGATTTGACCCCAGCAGACGTAAAATCTGGATTTGATGCAAAATATGTAGTCATCATGAATGCATCTATTTTCGGTAGATTGTCCGATTGTTCTTTGACAAAACTACATTCAGTCATCGTCCTAGATAATTTCTAATATCACTAGAATGCTTAAATTGCACTAGCTAAGGGCAAAAACCACGGAAACACCTATCTTTCTCCGTAACACTACGAATATAGGCGCCGATAAATGACAGGACGGGGAATTTGACGACATGTTTTGTTTCGACCAATAGTGAAGCGTTTTGCAAAGTTGAATTTCGCTCCCTTAATTTGCATATTTTAATTAATATTTTTTGCAATTAAAGACGAACTAAATAAGAAAATAATTGTTTAGGCATAATATGTGGACAATAAAGATTCAAGGGAAAATTAATCAAGTAAATTTAAACAACATGCATATTCCCTATTGGATTTTTGAAAAATACATATATCGATTTTTTATGTATTTTTAAAGTTTATCGTAAATCATATTAAGTTTTTTTATTATTTATGAACAATACAAAATTGATAAAATTTTAAAAAGAATCACGTGACTACGATTAGTCGCCAAGTTTGTGACGTCACAATAGTACAGTGTCAACGTTATGTTCTACACTGTATGAACTGTGTGCTACGATCAGCAGAAATTAATATTATGACGTTACTCGGGTTTGTTCGGCGTGTGTTCGGTACTGAGTTCAAACATTTATTTTTAATTTGATATAACTTTTTAATTTTAGCGGAAAAAGTATTTATTTCTTCTCTCCATTTATTACAAATTTTTTTTTTTCAAAAACCCAACTATTGGACATACATAGATATACATTGTAGCAGCTACATTACCATTAAATGTGTTAGGTTATTGTGTGTTATGCACTTTAACGCACCCAGTACACTAACTTATAAAAACATTTAGTTTAATTGAACAGTAACGAGATTACTAGTAATATGTTTTACTAGTAGTAAAAAAATACATAAAACAATTCCTCTTAGAGATCCACACCTCGAGAGTGAGAAAGGATATATTTACTTGGACACCGAGCTTTTAGCAGTAAATAGTGTCTAGACTACTCTAGACTACGGCGAACCATTATTTTATAGTGTGTAGCATATTCTCTTTAAACAAAAACGAACATGTACATCTAAAAATCTTTATTTTGAACTGAAACATGCACTTCGACTTCCCGGTCATTGACCCTGTCGAAATTGAACTATAACCAAACAACGTATTCTGGTAACCAGAATTAAATAAATCTAAAAAAAAAATATATCGGCAAAAGTCATAAGTAGAGATCGGATAATCGGATGCATATTTATCTAATGTTATTTTTTGGATAACAAATTATGGAAGCGGCTTCTAAGTATATTTTTATTCAAAATAAAATCCCGGGATTCCGGGATCGCATAACTAATCGGATGTATATTTACTTTAAGTTAATTCTTTTTAAGTTAAGGTGGTTCCCATTCGAGTATGTACGTATGTAAGGTGTAAGAGAAATGGTGGTGTGGTAAATAAGAAAACATAAATTAATATAAATATTTTTATGTTGTACACACAGAAACTACATAGAAGAGAAATGAAAGATAGAAAACTTGTACATGGGCGCGGGATTCTTTCGATAAAAAGTGCTTTCCATAATAGCCAACATCTCAACTTTAGGTAAATATGCATCCGAATATCCGATCTCTAGTCATAAGTCATCAGACCTAGCTTCGATGTTTTCTTCTATATAAATGTGTCTTGAATTTCTTTATGCATTATTTCCTATGCGTCGCCGATGACTATAAGCAATTGCAAAACCAGTGACGGCATTAGTGAACATATGAACCTGTCAACTAGGGAGTTTCCTTCCTTCCTCATGCTTCAGAAAGTGTATGAACGTATACGTAAAAAATTAGGCAGTAATAATTTAATATTTTCATTAAATTTTTACACGCTATTTTGTCTTTGCCTATTTAGCACGCAGCAGGACGTAATCCTGTTTGTATTTATGTATGTACATATTTGGCGTAAGATGTTTGTAGTACAGGCGTATGTCCCAAGTATTTAGTTCCCAGGCCTGAACGATCAACGTGAAGAACGTTGTGATGGAAAACATTGTGAATTTTAGTCAGTTCGACATTACAAATGTACGCTATAGTGTGAGGTGGTATGATTACGATATGACAAAAAGGTGTTAATAAGGAAATTAGTTTTTATGTTATTATTTACTAACGGACATAATAAGTTAACATAATAGTACTGCTTATCATTAGTGACATAAGGATTGGGTAGTTGTCTATTGGGTAGTAGCGTATTGCGCAAGCTGGAATATCTCAGCCACGTGCTTAGGCACTATAGATATCTGCTCCAAATAATTATGATGGGTAAGGTAGAAGGAAAGAGACGCGCTCTGGGAGTGGACCGGTGTTACCTCCGTCGAACATTTGTGGACGAGTGTAGGAATAGACGTCCAACCTTCAGGAATGAAGATTCACTTGAAAAAGAAGAAGTGGCTTATGTCTAAAATGAATTAACGAAAAAATTAAAAAGTGACTCGTTATTATTTTCACATTTGTTATTATTTTTAAATGTAACACCCCACAATTTAATTATTTGACGATAGGTTAGTATGACGTCAACATTGTTATTTCATACAAATTTCTATGGAACGTTCTGTTTTGACATTTAATAAGGAGTACCTAACTTATTTGACTTGCCACTCAACTACCGTGTTTTAATGATCCTAAAAGCTCGTGACCATTCTTACCCGTAGTTATTTTGAGTTTCGCTAAAAAATCATATGACATTGACTGCAGAATGAATTCAATTTTTACTGCGCATTACACTTTTAGGCCAAACAGTATAAGTAGTTTTATCATACATTTTGATTTTAAACTGTATATTCGGCGTAGAACAGTCCCGTTTCTAAAGGATATTTTTAAATTTTTATGGAATAGGGGTCAAACGAGCAGACGGGTCACCTGATGGTAAGCGACTACCGCCGCCCATGGGCACCTGCAACTCAATAGTCACAAGTGCGTTACCGGTCTTTAAGGTGGGAGTAGGGGAAGGGGGGAAGAGGGAGAGTGCGGGTAGGGGGAGAAAAGGGGAAGAGGGAAGGGTTAGGGTCTCCGGTAATCTCACTCACTCGGCGAAAAGAACATTGCTTCACTGCCGGTCTTCTGTGAGGCCGTGATATCACTCCGGTTGAGCCGGCCCATACGTGCCGAAGCATGGCTCTCCCATTTTCAAAATATCTCTATTCTGAGGATATCTCTATTCTGAATATATATGAGGTCACAGTGGGAGTGGAAGTGTGTGTGTGGAATGGCACACACTCTTGTTTTTAAGAACGCAATGATGAATACATCAACTTTTGTAAATCCATCTAGCTTCAATATTAACTAACAATAAACTAACTATTTTCTAACAACAATAATTTAAGAAAATACACTTTATTATTTTTCAAAACAGTTTCGCTTTCATGAATTGGATTATTTTATTATTTTATTTCCAATATCGTATCATAATTGGTTATCATACGATATTTGAAAAAAATAAAATTATTTAGCCAAAGCTTGAGCTTTGTCTAAAACAAAATCTAAAACTTTATTTACGCTGTTTCTTCTGCATAACAATGATATGCTGCAAATCAGCAGCATTCATTGCTATGCCGATGATAGCACGAGTGATGCCTTGTATACCGGCCGCGCTAACATTTCTCGGGAAAACGTCACTGAGAGTCGATCCAAACTTGTGTCTGATTTCGAAGCCTCGTTACAAGGAGTTTCCGATTGGGGTCGACTTAATCTAGTCCAATTCAACCCAACGAAGACACAGGTTTGAGCGTTTACTGCTAAAAAGATACCGTTTGTCGTGTCATCTCGCTTTGAGAGCACTCCCTTGACTGCCACAACCAGCATCGGAATCCTTACCGTCGATATATCGAGCGAAGTCCAGTTCCGCGGTCACTTGGAGGGTAAGGCCAAATTAGCCTCGAAGAAGCTTGGTGTGCTCAACAGATCGAGACAGTATTTCACCCCGGCCCACCGCCTACAACTTTATAAGGCGCAGGTTCGGCCGCATATGGAATACTGTTCTCATATCCATGCAGGAGCACCCCAGTACCAGCTTCTCTCTCTTGACCGCATTCAACGGAGAGCGACTCGAATCATCGATTGCCAGGATATTTCAGATCGGCTTGACCCCTTGGCGTTGCATAGAGATGTAGCCTCTCTCTGCATTCTCTACCGCATGTATCATGGGGAGTGCTCCGAGGAATGGTTCGGACTCATACCGGCCGCAACGTTTCGCCATCGTTCAACGCGACAAAATTTTCATCCCCATAACCTGGATAATTGGCAATCCACCACTGTGCGGTTTTCCAGAATTTTTTTGCCTCGCACAACCAATCTTTGGAACAAATTGTCGCCTGCGGTGTTTCCGGACCGATACGACCTTCAAACCTTCAAGAAAAGAGCGTACTCCTTTCTCAAAGGCCGGTAACGCACTTGTGACTCTTGAGTTGCAGGTGTCCATGGGCGACGGTAGTCATTTACCATCAGATGACCCGTCTGCTCGTTTGCCCCCTATAATATAAAGAAAAAAAAAATATTCCACAATAATTAAAGTTAAGAATTGAGCTGAACTTTGTTCAAAGTAGTCCGATGATAATGTAACAACCTATTAACATTTTTTTTTATCTTTTTATAACCGTTTCTCAGAATCAGCTGGTCAAATATTCTTATCAATGGAACTCGATTCCCGGTACTAGAAGTTTAGGCATAGTTGACTATCGACAATAGTATTGTTTTTACTTGCATGCTGTTATTATAATAAAATTATAAAATGTTTTGATGTAAAAAATATTAAATTGCAGTTAACATAATAAAACGAAATCAACAGCCCATTCCTGACGATTAGATAGAAACCCATGACAAAATATTATCATAGTTATAAATAATTTAACAAAAATACTCACTGACACTCCACAGATTAGACACACATACAAAATTCATAAACCTTATTTTTTACTTTTTTCAATAACACACTCTTTTGTAATTCATTAATTAATTTCTAAGCTAGTAACTAAATAGTTACAATTTTTTTTTTATTTGTAATATTAGTAAAAGTTATCTATTGTGTATCTTTTCTAGGTCATCGGTCAATCCTCTGCCGCCAAAATTTGAGACTAACAGATTAACGGAGATATACTACGGAGATTTTAACATTCCCAGGTGACGAAAACGGAATGTAAATAGTATAAACACTAATAAAAGATATCTATCTTTTATTAGTATTTATACTATTTACATTGCGTTTCTCCTCACTACAGGATATTGTATAAATCTTCACTTTATATAATATATAACACAAATGTTATACTTAAAAATACTTTATAATAATTGTATACCTATTTTAAAAGGTGATCCGAACACTTATCATCAACTACAATTACGTTTTCGTCACCTGGAAATATTAAAAATGTAATATGTTTCCGTCAATCTGTTAGGCTGAAATATTGGCGGCAGAGGATTGAACGATGACCTAGAAAAGATACACAATAGATAACTTTGACTCATATTACAAAAAAAATATAGTAACTCCAAATAATTGTTATCGTGTATTTAAATAGGGGTTTAGCCCTATTTTTCTGACTTTACTTAAGAGTTAATATAGTAATATTTTATATTTTTAACCGACCGCGCAAATAATTTATATGTATATTAAAGATATTTTTTTAAACTCTTTTTCTATTTTTAAAACATGTTTTGAAATTAAAACATATAAATATTTTCATTATACTTAATCATAGAAAATATATATTCTTATTAAGCTAATTCCTGACAAAAGAAGTGCAGTGAAACCTAAAAACAAATATCAATATGTGTTATAAGTTTAAAAATATGTGAAAATGGCTACGTGAAGCTACATCTATATTGACCTATTAAGATAAATACTAAGACAAACCATAAAGTCTTTACAATGAGAGTTCAATTATATGAATGATGATATTAAACTTAATTCATTGTGTTCGAAATTTTACCAGACGATCTATAGTACTAATTATTCTTTCTTATAAAAGTGACATTTTTGTGTTACATAGTTTTCCCTGATGGTGATCTAATTTTACACTATGACTCAGTGGGAATGATCTGCTGCGCGCCGAACCATACATTTGACGCTGTACATTTTAACGCTATACCGAGTTTTTGATAGCAGTATCTAAATAATTTAAATGGTTTTCTTTGTTCTGTGTATATTGTGTATAATACTGTAGTATTGTTATATTGGTGTTAAGAATAATATATATTTTGTGACAAACGTCGTCATTAAGAGTTTAACTATGAAAAGTGAGTTGAAGTGTTATATTTGTTGTGAATTATGAATGCTAATAGTTAACATACATTAAAGAGTTGTATTGTTATATTACAGCGTACTTGTACAATCATTCAAAACCAGTAGGTACACAGGGATTGTCTTTTATCATGAAGCAGACGGTCTAAACTTTCAAACTACTAGTAAATAAACTTTTTAATAGTATATATTGACGATATATTCTTTAATTCTTAAAAGAAAACTATCGAGGTTCTTAACACCATTTTACATTTTACCTAAGATCAATAATAATTTTAACCTATTCATAATTATAAAAGAAAGTGTGTTCTTACTGCTAAATAAAAGCAAAATATTACTCATATGAAATATAAAAAAAATCTTTTTCTAAATTAAGTTTTAAGATAGTAACAGCTAAATTATATATATATCTATCATCAATTATAATATAACATGTATGTATAAAAAATAGTGTTCCTTTTATGTATAACAAATGACATTGTTTTCTGCTTGATGGATTTATCAACTGCTATGGCGGCTAACAAAAAAAAACTTAGTTAAATTTTGTGTTAACGTTTAAATGACTATTCCTTCATCTATATATGTATTCATATTAAAAAAAAACAGTCAGTCGTAGGACTGCACGTCAATAGTGAAAACATAACTTCACAATGTATTTGCATTTAATATACATACACACAAAACTGTATATATTATATATAATTAGGTTAAAAATAAAAAGTGGTAATAACATATTATCTATATGTTTACATAGGGTACACTGGAAGTTCTGAGCTCCTGGCCACTCATAAATGTTTGAATTTCGAATGTTATATATTTAATTAAATATAAAAAACGTCCGTCTTACGAATTTTCGATCAGGGTCACGTGTCCTGACGCGAGTTTAACATTTTTTACCCATTCCCAAAAGTGCACAAGCCGCTAAAGAAGTTTTCAGTTCAAAAACAATAAGGTTCTTATCACAACCAATTCCATTAAAACATACATATTTTGTAATAAAATAAGTAAAACTTTGATAACGTGTCTCATTACTGTTTACTACTAAGGTGGCAAAGACGTATACTACCGTTGTATGTGGTAAACAGTTACCGTGGCTATTAGACGTTTGCAACACAACTGCACAAGTGATCTCGCTCGGTCGTTGTTTACTATTTTAGTGGAGATTACGTTATTTAACAGATATTGTTTAAATTAGTGTTCTGGTAGAACATACATCTGGTTGTACCGAGTAAAAAAACTGTATTTGGTATGAGGGTGTTTCCGCCTAGCGGTGATAGCATTATAAGGCCGGAGTAGTGACTTAAAAAAAAACAGCAAGCAGCATTTGCTCTGCAGTGAGATACTGTTTCCTTTGTTTGAGTTCACTAAGCGTGCTGGGCTTGTTTGAGCAGAAGCTTAAGCTTATCATCTTGGTGACTGGAAGTTGTTTGAGATTGATTGCTTACAGACTAATAACAAAAAGTTGATAAACATAAATAAACACAAATGTTATTACATAATGCTAATGAAAAGCCTCCGGAGTTATATGTATATGCACTTGGAAATCATCCTACTTAATAAGTATGGATGTTTGTTACTCTTTTTACGCAAAAACGACTGAACCGATTGCGATGAAACTTGGTATGTAGATAGCTGGAGGCGATATTCTCACGGCATCCTTACTTGCGCGGGTGAAATTGCGGGACGCAGCTGGATTGTTTCGAAATGACGTGTTTGAAATTCTATGATTTCACAGTTACTGACTAAAGTTAAGATAATGTTTCAAGGCTTAGGTTCTAAGACTTTAGAATCAGTAAAAATCAACAATTAAACCGTTTTCTTTTTCAGGAGTCAAGCACAAGTACTATGTGGTACAGTTTTTGAAGAAGCCGTACGACAACGTCGATGATTACGTTTGCGTACCGGGGGCGTGGATTAGTTCACGCAAAAAATCACATTCAAGAGTTTTTGTAAGATATCCTTCAATGATATATCCTTCAATGAAAAAAATTGTACGAAGAAGGCGAAAATTTCGAAAAGAATGGAAATTTTATTTAGCTGATGTCGCATCTCATACAGGTAAATAACAATAAATACTACTGTCATAATTATCATCATATAATATATGGTTTTCCATTTTATATATCGCCTTATTTTTCTTTTCTCTTCTTCAGTTGTACAAAGTACGCTTGCAACACTAGGCTTGTCAGTTGTCACTCCTTTTGTGGTAACCTCATCTTGTAGGCTGCAATAGCCATTCGTAGTAAAACGAAAAAAGCAACGCCATTCTATTCCTTTAAGAAAATTTGCTGAGAATTTGTATGCCTCTGATTAATAGCTTGTTACTGAAGAATTGAGCTGTGGATATAGTTTGACACACACCTTTTTATATTATTGACTAGCTTTTGCCCACGGCTTTGCTCGCGTTTACATAGATTTTGTCAATCAATTTGGATATCCTTTGGAAACAGTACTTTTTTCTAGATGTACGGTACCCTATGCGATTTTCTGTTCACCTGACAACGTGGTATGCAAAGTTACATAATAATCGGATGACTAGTTAACAATCAAATTAATTCACATTAGCATTTATATTAAATGTTATTTTTCATCATATTTGCAGACCTTTACTCTGAGGCAGTGTCCGTTATCAAAACAATGAAGTTTAATTATCAATCTACTTTAAAACAAATGCTATGTGAACCACAATCAATTGTTCCGACAAAGACAGACGTACAAGGTGTTGTTAAGAAAGCCTATTCTCCGGATGATGAAAAGGAAGAAACTCTTATTATAACATATTTGGAAAATGAAAATCACACAACAATAGAAAGTCTAAATATTAAGAATAACTTACTAGAGCAAGAGTTACAAATGCAAAATATAAACATTGGGAAAGACAATGAGTTGAATAAAATTGAGAAAAATAATTACGGAAAAAGGAGTATAATTCATGAAATAAATAAACAAAATACAAACTACACAAAACAGTGCCGTCAGGTTTTAAACAATTTAAAAGAAAATAAATATCCGTCACATTTTACAAGTGCCTATAAATCCCACTTACAAACAAGAAATAATACTCTAGAAAATATACCAAATTACAACACATTATATGACGTTGGCCAAATTAAAAATATTAACTTCACATCTCATGTCTCAGAACCAGCAGATTATGTAGATTTTCAACCAAATTATGATTATGATCATTATATTTGCCAGAATTTACATTTGCCAAAAGTTGCACAAAAAAGCAATGAATCAAATGAAAACCTTCAAAGAACATGTCCTGAAAGAAGTAAACATTGTGATATTACTGGGCATAATTATTATACAGACATAGTTAATCCACTCAGACAGCCTCCAAAATCTGCACAAGATTCACAACTACCATTTCATTACACTCATGATATTTATCTGGAACCACGTGATAAAACTTTGCCAAGACAATCGCATACCATTAATAACATTAGTGAACAAATCGAGCTGTCGCAAAAAAATGAAATGAATATGCTTACTATTCAGAAACCAATTTACAACTGCTTGCCGGACACATTTGTTGAAAGAAGTATTGAAGCGAATGAAATTAATAAAATAGCTTATCCTGAAACTGTGGTGAATGATTCTATAATAAGGTACAGCTTTACAAACTTTGCAAATCAGCCTAGTCATTCACCAAAAGATCTATATAAAACTCCATCTAACCCAAATATATTACGAAGATCACACCAAATAACGAATACTAAGAAAGGTAAACTACAACATAAACATGCAATTATTACAAATGCTGAAGAGCTTAATATTCAGTACTTAAGTAGTCGATTCTTTCAGCCATTTGAATACTTACATAGAAAACAATCTTCTCTTCCAGACTATATACAGCAGGAGTTGCGTAGACGAATACTTGCTCGGAGATCTGCCGCTGTAAATAAAATTAGTGAAAGAAATAACACTGCAAATACTAAAAGAAATGCACCACCAGCTTCAGAAGGTACTCAAAATTTTACAAATGATTTCTACCGTTCATCCGAATGCTCACTTCCACAATATGTAAAAAAAATATCATCTACTTTACACTATTCATCAACCGACACTAAGCAATATTCACCTGTTAGTGAAATTTTTTTGCAAGAAAGCTCACAAGCAAATAAAATATATAACTCTGTCAGTGACGATAATAGTGACCAACTAGTTTTTCCGCAAAGATTAACAGAAAATTATTCAACGATTGCCCAACCAAATCCAAACAACATAAAGTCTACAGGTAGTTTCTATTCACACGTTAAGCAGTTTTCAACAGATGTACAAGCAAAACTATATCAAGAAATGAGCTCACTAGAAACGTCAAAGAGATCTACCGATAAATTAGTAAGCAATCCATTACAAAAATATTTTTCAAATGACTGTATAGCTGACAAGGACTTTAAATTGACATTTAAACAACGATCTCCATCGATTCATGAAGACTCTTTGTATGGAAATCCGTATGTCGATAAAACGAATTTAAAAAAATGCATCAACTTAGATAACAGTGAATTGGGCAATCATTGTAAAAGTAATATGCAAAACAAACCTGTGAACACCCAAAATTCACCAAATGTAAGCAACGAATCGCTTTACACTGATGCAAGTACTAAGCAAACATTCCTAGAAAATATTCTCGTCATCTTAGAGAAAACCAACACTATTTTTACTAATACATGCAATTATATGTTAAATAATGAACACAAAAACCAAAACAGTGAAGGCTACGAATGGATTGAAGCATTCGATTTATTGAGATTAATCAATCAAAATAATCATCAACATAATAACCCTACTTCACTTAACTCAGAAGAGACTGACAAAAAACCAAACACAGATAATAATAAAGAATTAAATCTAGTAATATCGATGCTGATGATGATGATAGTAAAATTAAACATGTTGATACATATGATGGCAAATAGGAAACTTCAAAGCTGAAGTACGCTATACAAATCCATAATATTGAATTGTTAAAATTATGTTATTATGGTGAGCAAAGATGCTTTTGGATTATTTATATTTGAGAGTTTGTTAAAGACTACACACTATACGCATAAATTACCACAGCGTAGACAGAGTATCAAACATAGAGAATAGTGAACTGTCTATATATTGGAAGGCATGTAATTAATGTATAAAGCCAAGATAACATATTCAACAAATACTACTACTACATAGAGATCATGTTTGTAGTAAACTCTGTCCGACGATAGTTAAGGCTGACTTGTGACAAGTGATAAATGATAAAGCACTAAAATAGGTTAAGGTATCTTATAAATAAAATAAAAATATGCAATCCCATGTATGTAATTGTATATGTAACTAATTTAATTGATTTAGAAGATATAAATAAATAAAAACATGTATAAATAACAACATAAATATAAATGTAATGACGGCAGTATTGCACATTTAGTAGGACATATATTATCTGTACCATATGCGCAACACACGGATAATTCCGTAGATTACGAATTATTCTTTATTCGGAAATAATATTATTATAACATAAGTTTATTATATCACTACTTATATTACAAAATTAAATTAAGTGATAGCTATAATCTAAAAATTCATCTGTAAAGAATCTGATATCACCATTGTCTACATATTTTCTGTTGCATGTAAGGTTTATCAAGGTATTCTGTATATAGTTTAGTATTGTATTGTAAATGTGTACAAATTGTTTTTATTTTCTTTAGTGCTGTAAATCGTTATTTTGCTATTTCTATAAATCGCTATACATGTTCACTATAACATTTTACGATTATATTCAGTGTTTAGATTTAAGAATTATAATATACTAGCAACTCGCCCCGGCTTCGCACGGGTACAAATTATAAACCTAAACATTCCTCATGAATCACTCTGTCTATTAGTGAAAACCGCATGAAAATTCGTTCAGTAGTTTTCTAGTTTATCGCGAACAGACGCGGCGGGGGACTTTGTTTTATAATATGTAGTGATTATTCTAATTAAACCTGAATTTTTCATACTTGAGTTTTAATCTATTTGTCATAATTTTTAATCCAAGAAAAGAAACTAATCCAAAAAACTCAGAAATGCAAACCATAATGTTTGGATTATTGTTATTTCAAGAGATTTGACCTTAATCTGGCGGAGAGTTTTATTAATATACATGTGATGTACCTTAAATATACAGATCAATGTTAAAAAAAGGACAATGCAATCCATTGATTTTTTAATCTCTTGTAGACATATAAAATTAAATTACGTTACTCTACAGAGGACCTTATTTACATGAATGAGGAAATAAGATAACGCAAAAGTACTATAATGTTTTAATAATCAGTTTGAACACAGTGTAATTGAAGTGTGCGTCATCCAATGATAAAATGGTCAGTACTCCTCAAAATATGTAGTGATTAGGAACCGGAGGCTGTCTGTAAATATTTACATATTTTTAAAATTTTGTGTACAAAATATGTAAAAATTTACTTAGTCCAGTGCTTTATATTATTGTTTACTTTAGTGTTTCCCTTGTATTTCTAGACTTAAATTGTATGTCGTTAGATGATCACCGAAATAATGTTTCTTTCTTTCTTTCATTTTTCAAGGCAGGTTGCAATATTATATGTTAGTTTTTATTTCCGGAGCGACTCTACATGTACACTGTAAGGCATAAACCTATTTATTAGTGCAAAATACATATATTATGTGAAAGAGGTTTTATAACCAGAATCGCATACGAAACGAACGATTCAAACGGAAACAAAGAGGATTAAGCTTTCAATTCGACACTTATTTTTATCTATGAACATATGTATATTGTTTTATGTGGTTGCCTAATTTCGATTATTTATTTTTGCATTGTACAATCAACTGGGTATATTTCTAAATCTGCTGTTAATAAAAAATCACCCCAAAGTACTTAAAGTTTTCTGAAAGGCTGATCAAAATATTTTTCAACTAACAGAGCTGTCTGTCAAGTTAACAGAGGTATCCAAAAAAATGTAAATCCCAAATATATTAATCTGTGATTAATTTCATTGAACTTTCGAATGCCATTTGACAGAAGATCTTGCAGTAAAATGTCACAGCTCTGTTATTTACCTAATTATAAGTGGTCAAAATCATAGTGCCTAATTACAATTTCAGCAACTCTATACATATATATATATATATTGCGGGCAATCTGCATATTCCGCTATTCTAAACAATACCTAGGCAATGTATAGAATACCAAAACGTTAGGTAATGTATGAAATATTATTTATTTTATACTTTGTCTCGTTAATCCATACCATATATACGCAGCCGCTAATGTGTGTTAAAGACGAAAGCAGTAAAGGTGGATACGTGTAGTGTGTATTATAAAAACGAAAAAGTTTATTATGAGTAAAAAGCCTTTGTAGAGTAACGGGTGTCGTGTTCCTCCAACACAAAGGGAGGATCCTCCGACCAGGCGAGGTGATCATGCCTGGCGGGCCGCGGCCCAACGGTTGATGTTGGGAAGTTGTATATATCGGCGCGAGAACTCTCATAGCGCGATGCAGGATTAGTAGGTAGTAGATGTTTCTTGTTGCTGTATGTGGAAGTCGCCACACCTTCAATGTCTAATATTTAACAGACCAAAATCTACTTACTTTACACATTACTGGTAGACTAGCAGGTACTCTATAAAGTAATATAGGTAAAGTATGTAATGGGCGATAATATTTCATATAATACCTGAACACCCCATGTATTATATACATTGCCTAAGTATTGTACAGAAGACCTGAATTATACAGATATATAATTCAGGTCTTCTGTACAATACTGTACAATACCGGTACAGAAGACCTGAATTATACAGATGTATAATTCAGGTCTTCTGTACAATACTGTACAATACCGCTACAGAAGACCTGAATTATACAGATGTATAATTCAGGTCTTCTGTACAATACTGTACAATACCGGTACAGAAGACCTGAATTATACAGATGTATAACTCAGGTCTTCTGTACAGGCAATCTTGCCGGTATCATATTATGCTTGACAAGAGATTTGACACACGATTAGTTTATTTTTTTCGTTGATCAGCCTTGCAGAAACCGGGCGGGCGTAATAGAATAGTTAATAAATACATAAAAATGGGGTTTTTTAAAATTTGATTAAAGAAATGTAAAATTTTTAGCCATGTCCATCCATACAAATTGTATTTTTTTTTATTTAAACAAGACAACTCTCGTATTAGGAATATTCCCGGGGGGATTCAAAAACATTTAAACAACGGAAACAAAGAAACCCCAGACTCGGGACAACTATTTATGGATCACGCAAATTTTTGTCCCGTGTGGGATTTGAACCCACACCACTCGGTGTGGCGTAGTGGCGAGGTGACCACCTAAACCATGGCACCATCCGTGCAGTCTTTTCTATAACATTTCTTTTACAAAGATTTAATAAGTGAAAAAGGAGGTGTTAACGCTGGGTGGCTCCTATTAAAAAAAAAGTGCTGTATCCCACCTTCTCCGGGAACCTATAATTTCATTCTCCTAATCAAAAAACAGAAGTAACAAAATATCTTTTTTATTTTCCTCGTAAAAGAGTTTGCCTTCGCTCCGTAGAACGCCCTCAAATTAATTTCGTTTAACAAAATTTTAAGCCTAACAGTTGCCGCCCAAAATCGCCTAAAAGTCTCATTCATTATAAAATTTCCACTTAATTATGATAATCTTACGGGGTCTTACCAAAATTAAAGTGGAATGTAAAAAATGTTGGTCCCTTAAGTCACTATGAATATTTTAAAGCTATATCTGTGTATTTAATTTCGCAAGATAAGGTTCAAGTCTAATTTTAATCTTTACTCGGTGAAGCATTATTTAATATATGAAAGCACCTACATCAGTTTTTAATTACTCTTACTTCTTTCAATAACTTTTGCGGTATTCAAAGGTTGCTTAAAGCACTGAATGTTAATTAATAGAAGTAATGCGAAAACTTTTATAACCTTTGTTTTAAAATGCTAATTAAATTTAAATGGTTACGATAATTAAGATGAAACGTATCTTTAAGAATCCGCTATTTAAATGGTACTCTTAAACTGTATTAAATTGAAAAGTGTTTAGACATTCAATATCTTTAATAGCTTACAAATCAAAATAGTACTTTAACCTGACATAGTTTTTTTTTATTTAGTTAGTAATTTGTCTATTGCGCAATGGTAGAAATGAATAACAATCTAGTCCTTTTGAAACTTTTCCAATTTTGTAAAAACAAAACTTTTAACCGCAATGCATTACTCGGTGCAACAGCAGCAGTGACGACAAGAATAGTCCTCTACAGCTCCAATAGAAAATCCCTCCCCTATTGAGGCTCTAGCAGACATATTTTTACTTGGGCTGCTACTAAAAATTCATATTTAGAAAATAAAACTATTTAAGCAAACAAGCACTTGAGAAAAAATTGTAGAATAAGTAGTGCGTAACAACCTCATACAGAGGCCTGAAGACTTCTCTAATGAAGACCAAGGGCCGGAAAGCATAGCGAATAACGTCTACCAACAAGTTGGACAGAAACTTGCAAAGGTCGCGGGTCAAGTAGGCAGAGTGGATGCAGGTTGGTTGCAATTAGTCTTCTTCTTGGAAGTCATTGAGGGAGACCTAAATACAGTGGACAGTGCAGTGGACTTCCTATGGCTGAAATTATGATGATAATATTGAAAAAAACTCGTAACCCCTCACTGCCACTGGTAGTTCTGATTAACCCGTGTCTTCTGTAGAGTGGAGTTACTTCCCCAGTTGCCTTCAAAAGACATATGATCTGCCCTTTGTCAATCAAGTACACGATATATTAAAACATGTACAAGAATTTCTTAGTAGTAAGTAAACAGCTTGCATTCATATGTTCTTCAACACCAACGAGAACTCCCATTAGTACATATTAAATCCCTTTTTACTCAAGTTTTGCTAGCTCACAGCTATACAAAGACTCTGCAACGTTGAGCTACCATTTTGGCTCAAAATAGGTCACAGAAGCGACAAACGAACTCGAACCCAGCGAGTTAAAGTGAAGAGAAGCGAGATTATTATTTTAATGCTATAAACCTTTCTATTCAAATGTAAATCAGGGTTTCCAATGTCCTTTTATCTGTAGCGGTGAATTACAGCCCTTCATTTCTCTACAGTTCTCTTTTAACCGACTTTAATAAGAAAGAATGAGTGTCTTGGTATTTTTGTGTGTATATTATTAGCGTTATATCTTTGCCTTTTGCGAACTGGTTTTTATAGTTCTTTTTGTAAAAGATGACTTATACGTTGAAGATGAAATGCTTGAGAAAGTTTGCGTTCTTTTATAGAGGGAAGTTACCAAACCACATGGCTAACACTTCGTTGAATTTTCAACGAAAATTTTACCGGCCGTAAGCAAAACGAATCGTTTTTTGTTTATTGGAACGCGGCATAAATGAATTTATGCATAAAACACTTACAATGTGGACATTGAGCGTACCGCACCGTAACTGTATCCCAATGGAACTCTAGTGACTTACCGCACCAACAGATATGCCAGTAGCTCCGTATGGTTTTAGTACAAAAGTCCTGTATTTGATTTATTTTTAAAAAATCCGTCATTAAATATTTTTTTTCTTGCAAATTGTCTCAAATCTCTAGGGATATTGTTTAGTCTTTTATTTTAAAAAATGAATTTTCAAGCTTTGCAACAGCGCTCTTTTAAGAAGGGTAGATCGATAGCTGAAATGTTGATATTGATTCTAAAATTTGGTAACCACTGCTTTTGTGGATGAACTGTTCTTAATGTGTATAATTTTTTTTTTTGGGCAATTTTAAGTCTTTAGGTTTTACTTTTTAAGCTGTAAAGTCTCTGTCAATCAATCACGGCACTATTTACAATGCAGAAGATTAGCAACACTTTAATACTGGGGTGAGTGATCGCAACTGAGGTAACTAATCATAGAAAAGCGGGACAATTGCGAATAGTGATTGTGTCTTGAGGCTTCCATACATACCTTATTTTTATGTACAGTTGATAGTTCATAAATACTGCAATCGTGACTTTACGTGACGTATGTTTTAATTAGGTTCTAATTCACTCACCGAAGTTTATAAATTGTAGCTCAAGTTAAAGGTAAATAATAAATATTGGTTTTTCATAATGTTTTTTAACGTCGTTACATTTACGCTCGTACGTACGTTCAAGACGTCCATACGTAGATTTACGTCAAGGTCCATTCTTCAACTCCTAACGGAAATTTTTGAGTTTTAAAAATAGTATTTTACGGCACTATATATATGTATTTTAGGTAGATATGGAAGAAAAGTCTACTTATTGGTTTTGTACCAGTTGTCGAGTTTTCCAAAAATTTCTTCCGAATCTTCTTCTTCCGGCCCGATTTTTTTTTTGTGGCTTATTTTCTTTACTTACTTTACAAACTTCATGATTTCAGATCAACAGGAATAATTTCATGCCTATTTTTAATCGTGTGTGTGTCGCGGTGTTTGTAATTAAACTCCTCCGAAACGGCTTGACCGATTCTCATGAAATTTTGTGTGCATATTGGGTAGGTCTGAGAAAAGGACTATATAGGTTAATGGTAGTCCATCCCTAAATTATTTTTTTGAATTTTTTGATAATTTTTTCTTTATTATTTTTTTATGATACAGCATTAGAAAATCGTATACCTTGTATACCCTCAGGGTTGTATACCCAGAATTTTCAACCCTCTACGATCAACCCCTGTTTTTTATAGCGATATTAGTATTTTTACTTTCATTGGTACATTTTTTTTAAAGTATTTAACCCAGTGAAAATAGGAAGTGCGATTGTTATAATCGATTGTAATAATCGATTGCCGTCAAGTCGATGTCAAACTTTTTTTTTATGGAATAGGGGGTTAACGAGCAGACGGGTCACCTGATGGTAAGTGACTACCGCCGCCCATGGGCATCTGCAACTCGAGAGTCACAAGTGCCTTGCCGGCCTTTAAGGTGGGAGTAGAAGAGGAGGGGAGATGGAGAGATAGGGGGAAGATAGAAAGAGGGAAGGGTTAGGGCCACCGGTAAACTCACCTCGCTTGGCGAAGTACAACGAAGCATTGCTTCACTGCCGGTTTTCTGTGAGGCCATGATATCACTTCTTTCGAGGCCCCATACGTGCCGAAGCATGGCTCTCCCCCTGTTAAACTTTAAATATGTCAGTTAAGTTAATTAAGTACTTTGAATTAAGAAAATGAATGGTTGGTGTTTTGTTATTTTTATAGGCCGTCAATAGACCCACAGCGCTCCATTTTTCTTTCAGTCATAGACCCCATTGCCACAATAAGTTAGTTATTTTGTATTTGACTACCAAAATATTCATTAGAAATAATTAATATGGCAAAACAAGGTGTGCCGGGTCAGCTAGTCTATATATATATAAAAATCAATGGTTGTTTGTTTGTCTTCTATGCGCTCCGAAACCGATCAGATTGTGATGAAACTTTGGTAGGGTGTTCTGGGGACGCCCACGAGGGATCCTGGCCCAAAAAATCTATATAACAAAAATGGCATTGCAACGCATCCCACTTGCATCTAGTAAACATATAATTAAGTTTGTACGAAATTGTCCTATTTTTTTTTTACTATCGAGATCAAATAATTTACAGTTAATTCACTTACAACCTAAAATCGATTGTACCTAACGGAAATAGACCAACAACATTGACATCCACAATATTTCTCCGCATACCGACAAATCAACGTTTCGAAGTTCAAAAGGCAGTATGTTAGTGATGTATCGCGTCAGTCATTTCCGGTACTAACCGGAACTTCCGTCGAACCAATAGAGCGGGAACGGCGGTACAGTCGCGGGGAACTTTGCTAGAATATGTAATGTGGGTGTTTGTTAATGTCAGGAACTTTACACATATACTGCGGTTATATATTATGCTTATAAGTAAGTAGTTTTTTAGAGTATATTTTTTTATATTGCAGTGTACTAAATCTCAGAAGCACACCCCTTAAGCGCAACACCTTCGTGTTAGGTTTTCTTAGTATTGTGGCAGCATCCAAGCAAAAAAAAAAACTTCAATGCCATTTATCGAAGACACACCGCTCTACGGAGTAACTATTAATCCTGCATCCCGCAATAAAAGTTCTTGAGCGGATTAGTACATACTCGTATACAACTTCCCGACATCAATCGGTGGGCAGCGGTTGATGTTGGGAAGTTGTATATATACTAATCGGCGCGAAAACTCTCGTAGCGCGATGCAGAATTAGTAGTTACTCCATAGCTCAGCTCGTCTTCGCTAGGTGATATTGGAGTATGTTTTTGCTGTATGTGGAAGTCACCACTGTGGCAATTTCATGCGGCAGGCCATATCTTCCTTTTTTTGTTAATGTCAAGTAAGTACAACACTAGGTAATGCACCGGCAACTATATTATATTTTCCTTTCTATCTTATATTTTTTTTTATTTTTTGGCTTCGCACGGGTAAAAATTATACATCTTAACCTTCCTCATAAATCACTCTGTCTATTAGGGAAAACCGCATGAAAATCCGTTCCGTAGATATTCAGTTTATCGCGAACAGACAGACTTTGTTTTATAATATGTGTGTGTAATAAAACATGATCGATGACCGGTGAACATGATCAAAAATATTTAACAGACTAAATTAACGGTAATTATTAATATAGTTTCATAAATTTATTTCGGTTTTGTTTAAACTGCGGCTTACTTGTGCAACTGGCAATTCATCTGGCAGAGGCAACAACTATATCTATCAGTATAATAATATAATTAATCCGTACCTACATGCAAAACAATATTTACTCCCCATTATACAATATTTATACAACCATGGAGGAAAAAAGGACGAAATACAGACATGAGCTCAGTCATGGCTACATACATAAAATGAAATACCTTCTTCTATTTGATCTTATATTCAATTGGCTTATGTGTCGAAAGTTTCAAATGCTAACATATTTGTGAATCATTTCTTTAGGGGATTCTGTTCAAATCTATTACAAACGTAATGGAAAATAAGGTTGTGTATGTTCTTCTGAAACTGAAAATAAATTATTCATCCATCACATAAATTTCACTTTGACTAAACAAATTGTCAAACATCAAACAATATTTTACTGAACACATAACCCTGAAATTATAGAGGTGCCGCCAAAAACAAAATATAGTCTTAAGGAGAAAACTCTAGAAAGTGCCAGCGACAATAGCTTTTATCGCATAACTGATAATAGTAACTTGCCACCTCTCACACATGGCCGTCGGATTCCAAACTAGGCAGAGCTTGTACTCTGGTAACCAGACTGTTGATAAACACACTCGTATATTTGTAAATACTCGTACATACATTTTATATATTAATCACACCCAGACACAACAACTGATCACATAATTATTTGTCCTGGGTGGGAATCGAACCCACGGCCTCTGGCTCAGCAGTCAGTATCACTAACCACTAGATCAACAGGCCAGTCAAATAACTAGCCTCCGCTAATGTACCTACCCGATTAGATCTCGGTGACCATAGTAATTATGTTCCACCATAATCCAGGACATTATTTGCGTGACAAACTTTATCCGAATCTGTGTGAACGAGTAACAAACAAACGCACACATACGCTTGTGTGTGGGTTTGCGTATATGTACAAACATACTATCAACATGTTGTCGGTTGAATGTATTGAAAATGTCTTAATAAAGTTAATTCTACAAACTGTTTTATGGAGTGGATATATGCGAAGTCATAAATGCAATATGTAAGTGTCAATTTATTTAATAAAAAAATATAAATTAAATTAAATGGTTCATAAATAAATTAAATAAAAAAAAAATTAATTAAATTAAATTGTTCATAGATAAATTTAATAAAAAAAATATAATTAAATTAAATTAAATATTAATTAAATATAAATAACTTACTACTTTTAGGTGGATTTCGAAGAAAAGTCTACCTATTGGTTTTGTACCAGTTGTCGAGTTGTCCAAAAATTTCTTGACAGGAGGTCTAGTTATGATCCCGAGACCGCAAAACAACCGCCAGTTAAAAAGTTTATATATATATAATATATTATACAATTTTACCGGCACGACAGAGATCGCAATTATGCTGCTTTCAAACCTGGACGACAAATCAACAAGGCCAAAATGAAGTTTAAGTTCGTGAATGGGGGATATATAAAGGGGGGGACTGGGGGGCAGATTTTCAAAAAAATTAAAAAACACGAAATCTACCTCTGCGGACCTGAATTATTTTTAGTAGTAGAGCCATGCTTCGGCACGTATAGGCCGGCTCGACCGGAGTGATACCACGCCTCACAGAATGTTGTATTGTTTTTCGCCGAGTTAGTGAGGTTACCCGAGGCCCTAAGCCCTTCCCTCTCCTTCCCACCTTCCCCCTCTCCCTCCCTCACTCCCTCGCCCTTAAAGGTCGGCAACGCACTTGTGACTCGTAAGTTGCAGATGGCCATCAGCGGCGGTAGTCACTTACCACCAGGTAACCCGTCTGTTCGTTTCCCCCCTACACCATAAAAAAATAAACTTGCATTTAAACTTTTAAAATAAAGTAGAAAGGCAAAGGAGCTTATCTCGGATTTATTATATCGGCTGGTTGAAATTCTACATTAATGTAAGAAATTTATTTAGTTGGTTTAAAATTCTATTTTAAAATGCAACTGTGGTATTTCATACAATAACCGGTTTGCTAATGATACTACGACGACATAGACATTTTTTTGACTTGTCAAAAGATCCCTGAAGGCTTTCCTTAAGAAGTATAAATCAAAAGAAATCTCGGTCCGATACACGGGTATATATCTCAAAGACAGGATAAAACATGAAACAATCTACCGGTACATTGAATGGCTATAATTCAAGAGGGCTTATCGCCTAACGAACCTTCGCTATTTTGGAATAGTTCTAAATATAAAATTTATGTAAATGTACTGAGGGACAAATAATGTTTAAAGTTAGGAATAGTCATATTTAAGGTGGCTAGTTACAGTTATTATAGTTAGGAACGTGTGTATTAACGAGATAAGGTTTCATAACTTCTCGGAGAGATACTAAAATATTGTTATTTCTTGTTATCTCAATGTTTCATATAACTTATTTTTGTCGATGTCTTGATTGAACTCATCCAATCACTACATATTTTAAAACAAAATCCCCCGCCGCATCTGTCTGTCTGTCTATTCGCGATAAACTGAAAAACTACTGAACGGATTTTCATGCGGTTTTCACTAATAGACAGAGTGATTCGTGAGAAAGGTTTTTGTGTATAATTTGTACCCGTGCGAAGCCAGGGTTGCTAGTATAGGAAATAAAACAATTTGAGTTTAAATTCAAACATTAATAGTTACTACTACTAATAGTTACAACCATTAACAGTTGTTGGAACTTTGAATGATATTAGGCTGAAAAAACTCCTTTAAAAAGTTTCCTCAAAATGGTATTTGATTGTTTTATATATCCGCGTGTCTGTTTGATATATATAGTTTAGTCACCGGAACGGCGAACATGGACAGATCAACCTCTGTTTGGTAGATAACTTCAAAAACTCTTTGCAAACGTTACAAAAATACAATGCACGTTACACCATATAAAGAACTAGTTCTTGAGAACATGATTTGAAAATTAATATTGTAAAATTATACGGAATAGTACTTTGTCCTATATATATGTATATATATATATATATATATATATATATATATATATATATATATATATATATATATGTATGTACCTCAATTATACCGGCACGATAGAGGTCGCAATTATGCACCGATTGCTTTCAAACTTGGATGACAAATTAACAGGGCAAAAATGAAGGTTAAGTTCGTGAATGGGGGATATTCTCCCAAGGGGGGGGGGGCTGGCGGGCAGATTTTCAGTAAAAATAAAAAACCCGTAATCTACCTCTGCGGGCCTGCTGTGGGCTCGAATTTTTACAATCTTTTCAGTTCAGGAATTTTATTTTCGTATCCGGAATTATGATTGAAATAAAAACAGTAAATTAGCAATTGCAACGCATTATTTTCGTATAAAGTCATGATATTTACGTTTCGTTCTCCTTGTTTATTCGAGCCACCTTTAAACCTTTAACTAACCTTTAAACAAAAGCATCACAAAAATGATATCAAATTCATAATATCATAAAATAGCTAAACAATTAGTAATATTATTACGTCTTACAATGTATTTAATTAATATTTTATGTTTCTGTTATAATAATTGATATTTTTGTGTTCCGTCTCACGCAACTGACAGACGAGTCGGCGGCCATTACTGTTTATGTGTCGATTGACAATGGTCACTGTGAAAATCTCTCCACTTAAATATTAATACTACTTACGGCACTCCGTTTGAGCAGCTGGTGACTTGTTTTGTTTTAAACTAGCATTGGTTTTTTTTTTGTACACGAGTGATCTGTGGTTTTTTTATAAGTTGCAAGTAGGTTAAACATAATTTGTAGGTCCTTGTTTGTAGGATAGGTATCTCCGGTTTTGTCTAATTACTTAAAAACTCGGGTATTTGTTTAAAAATAAACACTTTTATTTGATAATATATAAATCGTAGTCTAAATAAAGATTTATTGTGCTATAGCTTAAGACGGAATTCCATACATACATGGTCAATGTTCTTTAAAAAGCATGCACCTAGCAAAAAATCTGGGTCGTAAACGTCATTCACGCAAAACATTCAGGTAAAAATGCTTTGTGTTAAACAAAAATGTGGCACTTTTTTTGTACAACGTAAAGCCAATATGTCAAAGCTCAAAAGATGTAAAGGATTTTGATATCAACGGTACGTGCTCCAAACCTATAGGGTTAAGCATAGAAAGTAGTAAATAATCGCTTGGTTAATAGTAAATTGAAAGGGATAAAGCGTTTTAAATAGAGATAAAAGGGAAACGATGCTCATCTTTTTTTAATGTGAACCTTAAGATTACGAAGACAACCTTGAATTTTATTTATACATGTTCGTGGGAAAGCCGTGCTTTAGCACGAATGGGCTGGCTCGACCGGCCCATACGACGTATGTCCGGTCCACTGCGTTACCTAGCTGCGCCGGTAGTGCTTCGTTTGTACAGATTCCAAACTCAAATTCGTAATTAAGAACAATATAGTTAGCACGTAGTTTCGATAACTGAATAACTTTAGTTTGCGTATTTGGAGTAGCGCTTGCATGGCGGGTAACGTGGGTGCGACGCGGATGCTAGCGGCGTTGTGTCGTGACGGTCCGAGTCAGTCGACGCTGTGTTGACTGCATAGATAATAAGAAATATGACTGTTGTAAATGTAAGGTGATCGTCGCGCAGTCCTGGTCCTGCGCCTCCCCGCGATCGTCGTGAAGATGTATTGTGGCGCGCATCACGACACACTAATAAATTATGTGTAATGTAAATAATGTGGTAGTGTGTTTAATAAACGTATTTTCTTTCTTTCTTCTTTCGGAGTGATACCACGGCCTCACAGAAAACCGGTAGTGAAGCAATACTTTCATTTCATTTCGCCGCGTGAGTGAGGTTACCGGAGGCAATAACCCTTCCCTCTCCCCTCCTCTCCCCCTCTTCCCCCCTTGAAGGCCAGCAACGCACTTGAGACTCTTGAGTTGCAGGTGCCCATGGGCGGCGGTAGAGATTAACCATCAGGTGACTCGTTTCTGATCAAAAAAAAACATACCTGTATTACATACCTTTGAATCCCTTTTCAGCACTGTTCGAATCAAAGAGTGTTTGCACGTCGCAAAACCTGCTGCGAGACAACGTGCCGTTTAATTAATTTGATCTATTTCAACACTGTTTAGTTTAGCAACTATTTGCTTTTCCAAATTCAACATTACCTTCAGATTGATGGTGTCTTAATGGGAAGTCCTGTAGCCCCTGATCTTATCCAAGTCCTCTCCACCGATCGTCATTTTTACTCAAGTACGTGAAGCAATTGAAATTAAAAAAAAACTTAAAACTTTGATCGAGAAGAAGAAGAGTGTTTAAAATTATCAACAACGCGGAATCTAGTGATAAAAAACATGCCACCTCGCCTTTATAGCAGAAGGATACATACCAGATTAGGGACACATGGGTCATGGACACTGTTAAAGTGGTATATGACAGTACATGGCGAAACGAAAGTATCAAAAAATATTGAAAACGTGCGGCTGGATGAATATCCTATTACCTCTCGGACTCGACGACGGAGCTGCGGAGTCCATGCATCAGTGCAACCTGGTCGAAATGTCAGGCGATTCAAAGGTATGTAATCAATATAATGTACATCAATATAAATTTAAAAAAAATAAGCTGTCATGGGACTGCCGACAGAAGTGAAAACTTAAACGAAACGATGAACTTAAAACGTCACATTAGCAAGTTGGTGACATTAATTAATAAGGAGCTGACAGAACTCAATGAATAAATTAGCGCCCTCTAGTGGATCTTTTTATTAATATGTAATAATAGTTTTTTCTTAAGTAGTTATTTGCATTATGCCTAAAAATCAATTTTTAAAACTTAATTATCAAAATTTTATATGTACCTACGTAAGTAATTAATCATTTTATTATTTGGCGCCGACTCAAAATAAGTTTATATAAACCAAAAAAATTATAACGGATTGTACTACAGTATAGAAGCTCAGGTCTTAAATACTTAAGCAGTATTTCTGAGAATTGAACATTTAAAATACCCCGACTCAAAACTCCCTTCAACGATTAGAAAAGATGAATTATAGCTAAGGTTTCTCTTGGATTAGCGTGTACCATCTTCGTCTTCATCGTCACTTTCCATCTGGTGAGTTGGAAGACAAACGCCTATTCTATTACACAATTAAAAAAAGAACACTCTCAATGAATTCACCTTTCAAATAAAAATGAATTAAAATCGGTCCATCTATTTACGAGCTAAGATGACACTCGTTACAAGACAGATACACTCGTTAAACTTATAACATCCGTCCTTTTTGCGTGGGGGATTAAAAATACTGTTCTAAAACTAACACACCAAAGAAAGGAAAAAAAACTGTAACGCAACATATTTCACTGCATTTGTAACATTACTGTTACATCATTAAGTATAAGACTATTTTGAAATACCTATATTTAGACTCAAAAGGTTTTTTTTTTATGGTATAGGGGGCAAACGAGCAGACGGGTCACCTGATGGTAAATGACTACCGCTGCCCATGGGCACCTGTAACTCAAGAGTCACAAGTGCGTTGCCGCCCTTAAAGTGGGAATAGGGGAAGAGGGGGGAAGAGCGGGAAGACGGGAGAGGGGGATTAGAGGGAAGGAGAGGGGGGAGAAGGGAAGGAAGGGAATAGGGGAGAGGGAAGGTTTAGGGCCTCCGGTAACCTCACTCACGCGGCGAAAAGCAATGTAAGCATTGTTTCACAGCCGGTTTTCTGTGAGGCCGTGGTACCGAGCGGAGTCGAGCCGGCCCATACGTGCCAAAGCATGGCTCTCCCACGTCAAAAAGGTTTATGAGTTGCATACAAAATCACATTACTTATACTGTGTTTCAAGAGTATATAGACCCAAATATGTCCCTGCTGCCCATCAGAATATAAGTTTTCTCTAAGTAAATTTTTATCACCATAATGTCTCATATTCCACTACATAAAATATGTAAATAATCCTTATACAGCGAACTTATTAAGCCAACTGCGGCTCGTATATTTTCATCTGGTGTAATAAAATCTACATACAGAATGCGACGACCAACGGATTTCCACATCATGTCTAATGTAGTACTATAGTTGGTTACAGACGCTGCATTCGACGATTTACGAGTCAAAAACTTTTGGAACATAATTTTAATTAGAGTCTTTATTTGCGATCTCTATGGCGATTAGGGGAAATATGCTTGCCCGTAGGTTTGCTCGTTGTAGTAATGAAGTTTAAATAAAACTATTTAAGGCCTACTGTCAAACCTTCTACACGAGCAGCCTATGAGTCAGCTATACCCAGAGGTCTCTTGACGCCAATATCCTTTAGATACACTCTTAGCAATAGCCTTTAGAATGCTGTTAAAGTTGCCGCGTTACTGTAGTGCTTGTACAATGTTTATGGAAGCGAGAATTGATGACTTACATGCCATCATACGCAAGCGTACTGCCTCTTTGCTAAGAGTGCGGGACAGCAGTAATAGCATCCTAAGGGTCATAGCCGATAAATATGACTCCTCAGAGTGTTAGCACAACGAAAAATGCTGGCCGCGAGTTGATTTATTTGATTTATGCCATGTGTGGTATCTGCGCGATACTATGATGTTGGTTGTATACTTATTAATTACTTATTAATGGGAGCAAATTTCACAGATGGCGCAATTTTAATTTCGAGTTTTTGAAATAGTAACTAAATTTTGATAGAATTTATTCAATCCATTGAATATATTTATATATAGCGAAATGAGCTTCGTTGCAAAGGGATTTCCCAAAGGTACCTCACGCGTAGTAATTTTTAGATTATGAACGATTTAGAAATGTTAGAGAACTCGAACTTCCATACCGCATACCTATTACTCGAACTGGCTGTTCCCAACAGCCAGTTCGAGTAATAGGTATGCGACCCTGATCTCCTCGAGCTATTCCTTACACTCCTCAATCCATCCGTATAAGCAGTACTTCCCGTGCTATCTTCCTTCCCCGTTTAATATACTCCTAATTTTCCCACCTCTAATTCCCGAAGTACCCGGTTGACGGCAATAGGCTTGCCCCCTATCACATGAGTATCCTTTTCCTTCCACCTCCTTCCTTTTTCACCTACGATTCCCTTTCAATATTTTCTTAATTTTCCCAACTTCAGTTCTTAAATTGCTCAGACAAAGGCAATAGATTTTCCCCGTATTACACGAGTGGGACCAAATTCATATTTGACAAAACATTGCCCGGGGCTTGCTCTATCAGATTACCATTTGTTCAGCAATTTGGACAATTTCTTGCGAGTAAAAAAATTAAATTCCGATGAGGCTGTCCTAAGCGCCTTCTAAGATTTCATTGTTGTCACTCTCACAATTCTTTAGCAAGGGAATTAATGAACTTTATATAAAATGGCAAAAAAAATTAATGATGAAGTTATAACTTTATGAAAAAAAATCTTTTTACTTTTTTCATATAAAACGCCAATTTCATAATATATGTATAGACCTAATATTAACGTCAATGAAATATTCTCAAAGTATAAAGAATACGGGTACGAACATTAACAACACTCTAGAAGTGTAGTGAGTAGGTATATAAATATACATTAGCTTTAAGAATAATGTATGAAGCAGACCTTAAGTGTAAACTTCGTTACCGAACTTTCTGCGCTAATTTTACACGTAAAAGTAAACACAGTGACACTTCTATACAACAATAAAGAAATATATAAACGGTAAAAGTTCGGAAAGAAAAAAAATCCCTTTGCCTGGCCGATGTCGTAGTTTTGTTTCTCAAATCGGTGGCATTTTGATTTTTTTGTGTTTTGCGCCTAAGTAATACTCAAATGCAGACCTGGAATTTGGAATTATGGGCTATATATATACCTATGGTATTGCCACTTATTAAATAGGAACTATAAAAAACCAAAACATGAAGAAAACCTCCCTTATAAAATGTTATTGACCTCGTAGCTAAAAGTACGTACGTATTAGGTATTATTGATGGGAGCGCTTGTTTACGGTGGGAAGACTTATGTATTGCATTACTGCTGACGCCGCTAACAGCCCACTATATTGTATTAACTACAAACATACAGGATGGTGGAAAATATTTTCTGTAAAAGCAATGGAAACGTTGTGCTTTCATAAGCACAAAGCCTTATCTCAACCGGGAACATGAATCGTCACACTGCGCAGTTCGCCAGTACCTTCTAATATTATATCAACATTAAACGTTAAAAAAGTTGATTAATAAGATCATTGCGAAAATACATTGTCTCAATACAATACTCTTACATAAAGGGTTGGTTGAAAATATTATCTGAAAAAGCTAAGGGCTACAATGTGGCTTTACCTCGAAAAAAGAGGAACACAAATTGTCAGACTGATTTTTTTTTTGTAGTACCATTTGATATTTTGGTAGTTAATCATACTATTCAAGACAATGGCACGTCAAATGCCGGTTAGTGAGGTAACCGGATGGTGGACAATTTTACCTATTGTTTTCGCTTTCTGTTTAAAAAATCGATAAAAGGGTTTTTTGGCCATTTTGAAGGGTTGTTTCTCAAAAACTGCCCAGGATGATCGGATGCCATATTTTTTACAACTTATAGTGGTACCAATAAAGAAGCTAACCGATTATATTTTTTTTATAAATTCGCGAGTGCGAAAACGCCCTGCAAGATTTTAGATGGAAAAAAAATAATTGAAATAGGTTATAAACGTCAAAGCAACCGCATTTTCATCCGTTTGCCTCATTGAAAAAAAATATTTTTGACCTTCCCCTCTATCGCCGCCCCCGTCCATTTGGAGTCTGACGGTACGGAGGAGTTCAGTATCATTTCATGACCCAGATTACCACTCGCCTTTCGGTTGCCTTTCCGATCCGAATTTCACGGGGCTTTGCTTTAACTATTTTTTCCTTTAAGTTGTTCCATTCCTTACTTCTTTTAATTTGCATAGGTCCTCAAATATGTGAAAATTTCTCTAGCGGTATCATAATTAAGGGTTTAGGAAGAGTTTTAATCAGTTTTATAAATTAGCAAGACCACAGCGAAAAATAACTACTACGTTACTTACCATAATTTAAAAAAGTTTAGTCACATTCAGATTACATCACTCCAACACGTTCTTTATTCAAAAAGGAAGTATAAAATATTTGGTAATCGAACATTATCTTGTCAGCTCTAAGCTCCGGCGATCAATCACTCATCTAATATAATTTTAATTCTTATTCTATAGACATTTTATCAGCAGCCTGTAGGCGTATTATAATAAATGGGCTATACCCAGTGATGTATGTTCAGATTATAGGGCATCAATCTACAGAATGTTCGATTGGGACATGAAACTATTAGTAGCTTCAGTAATAATAACTTTCGTTATTTGTGGGTGCTTAAGAACCCCTTGCGGGTTACAATGTCTGCAAGAAAATCATTTTTTACTCACTATTATTATTATAATATTTCTATTATAATATTTTACTATTACTATTATAATATTATTAAATACCAGGTTTTTTCTGCGCCTTCGCTTGCGTAAAAGTATTATTTCCATCCCTCGGGAACATTTTTTTCTAGGGAATGAAAGGTACCCTATGTCTATTGCTGTGTCCCTGGCAACGTGTATGTAAAATTTCATCATGATCTGATGATGATGATGATGATGATGATTACATTGATTTTTATAATTATAAGATATAATTTGTAAATCTTTTAAATCGCACAATTTGACTTGACTTGTCCTTTATCCCCTGGATGGGGCAGAGGGCGTCCACGGTAAACCTCCATCGCGATCAGTTTTGAGCTTCGCGCTTGATTTAGCTCCGCGCCTTGCTGATGTTCTTCGCTTCGTCTGCTACTGTTTATCACCAGGTTTCCTTAGGACGACTTGCGTTTTCCTTGAGGATTACAATCCAGTGCCTGCTTGCGGATGTGATCTGGGTCGCATTGGAGAATGGCCAATCCAGTTCCATGTGTAGCATTGGATCTGCTGGTCAATCGAGGTAGTAGCAGACGACTTCGTAGTAGCGTTCCAACACAACGTACAGTACGTTGGAGATTTTCTCGAGCCATTATATACCGAGGATTTGGCGAAGGCAGCGGTTGACGAAGACCTGAAGTCTGTACTAGATGACTTTGGTGAGGTTACACGATTTAAGGATTATAAAGTATGCTTACTGTTATTTAAAGTCTTTAAGGTCTTCTCTGCAGTCATTAAGGAAGGCCTATGTCCAGCAGTATACGTTCAGTGAATTAAATGATGGTGTTGATTGTTGTTTACTTTTGTCAGTTGATTTTATGACATTTGAGATGTAGGTGAATTTATAATGTAGTCCTTATAGTTATGATGAATGTACATTATACGCCGTTTAAGTATTATCATCGTGAAGACCTTACAAAACGGTTTTCTTCTTCTTACAAAACGTACTTATCACAATGCAAACGTCAGTTCATCATAAAAATGAGAGTCATTAGTTTGATTTTGCGCAACGCAATGTACACGCAACATACGTTTGTGCGGTACGGTGAATGATCTTCGTGCCTTAAACGTCCGGTGCCGTCGAAACAGCTGATTGCATAATTGTTGTTTATTTGATTACATTGCAGTTTTTGGCCGTATAGGGTATTTATTTTTTTCAGTAAAATGTTCTGTTTACTCATTGTGGTATCTCACTTATACGGACGAAAATTCCAATGATTTCCCTCTCAGAATGATGGTCTGAATCTACTATTTCAAGATTCAGCAGACCGTTTCTTACACCCGTCGTAATAGTTATAATAATATCATGTTATAAAAAGAAAAGATTTTGGATACTGCAGCCTCAATTTTTGGATATAAATCCAGATGTAATCGTATTATATATACCGTTCGATTTGCTTAACCACAATTCTACAAAATGCGTAATAAGAAAAATAAAGAAACGTTTTAGATCCAACGTCTCCTAAATAATGCAACTATCACTACATATCCTCCGCCACGTCTGTCTGTCTGTGCACAAAAAAACTGAAAAACTACTGAACGAATTTTCGTACGGTTTTCACTAATAGACAGAATGATTCATGAGGAAAGTTTAGGTGTATAATTTGTTAAGATTTTGTGTAAATTGATTGAAATAATATATGTTGGTGATTGTTGAAGATGTCTCCGCGACCCGCGAAGCCGGGGTGGGTTGCTTTAAATATAAATGGATATTTCATTACCTATTTAACTACCCTCGGGTATCGAATATTGGTTTAAAATATACCACAACATAGTTTTAGCTTAATTTTATACTCTCAAACACTTGTCTATATAGATATATGGTATTGTAGATCTGCTAATACGTATATTGTGTAAATTACCTCAAGTAAAGGTAATAATGGAAGTACAATAAAATTCACATGAACACTGTAGGGTAGATTTATTCTTCTATTTTAATACACTTTTAATCACATGTACGAACTCGATGCTGGCTCCGATCAAATATGCCGTCTGAATTTACTGTCCGCGCGGCGTAAACATTCGGTGTTGCCCGGTGAAACATTGGTTTCCACCCCCTCAACATCAACAAACGAATATAATATTTTGAATTTATATCAAATTAATATTTATATTTTTGTAAACCTAACAAGTAGTTAGAGGACTCACACTGCCCGACAACAGCCAGTTCGAGTTACCACTATGCGACCCTGAAGCATCATCCTCCTCCGCGCCTTTTCCAACTAAGTTGGGGTCGGCTTTCAGTCTAACTACGATATGGCCGAACTTCGATATTTTACGTGAAGCGACTGCCATCAGACCTCCACAACCCAAGTACAAGGCGATATCGAAATTCTGTAGTTAGACCAGGTTGTCGAACTTTTTAGAGCTCCAATTACCCGTAACGAATGTCACAGATGTTCGTATGGCATCCGCGACCGACAGTTTAACGTGCTCTCCGAGGCACGGAGGGGTCTCAATGTGTTAAGAATGGTCACCCATCCTAGACTGACCTGGCTAGTATGACTTAACTTTGTAATGTGCTTTGTATAAGCAGTATCCCTATCCTTGCGATGCCTTACCTTCGTACCTTCCTGTCCCGTTCAATATACTTCCAATTTTCAGATGATTAATTCCCGAAGGGCCCGGTTGACAGCAATGGGCTTGCCCCTATTACGTAAGTGGGGCGAAATTATAGTTGGCAAAATGTGGGTGTTTATTGTGTATAAATACACCTCTGCCTACATACACGCGTGTCTGGGGACATTATAGAACATTGTTGTATATTTTATAATTACATGCGCATGTAAAATAAGTCTAATTATATATTAGTCAATTCAGCGCCGCCGCGGCGTTTGTCCCTGTTTTATAGCTACTCATCGCCGCTTTTGTGTTTACGTAACCTAAAAAAATACAACAAATCATCCTGAGCACATAAAACTACAAAAAAACAATTTAGTACTACTCGTAGTACAATTTCAATATAAATCCATTCCTCATGACAGACAGCCGGTACAATGGCGCGCTAAAGTGACAAGCCGCGGCCGGTACAGTCGAGCACGAAATCGCTTTTGTACTCGACGCGTAAACACGCCGCTGACATATTGGAACTATCGACTCGCGTCAAAAGGTATTCGCTTTTTTAGGTGATAAAAGTGTTATACGGTACATTTTGCATGAGTATTTATCTCAACGTCTTTGTTATTTACTGCCGTGGATGTTTCGAACTACATCGGCATGAATTTATAATTCACGCCACGTTTTCGTATAATTCACATTCAAGTGAGGCTAGTAAATACGTACAATATCACGCTAAATACAAACTTTTTACTCTGAAATAATTATTTCTCTAAAATGACCGATCTAAAGCCATTATTTAAACGGGAATTACCGCTATCAAAAGATTACATTACATACCTTTGAATTGCCTGAGCAGTCAGTCAGCCAGACCACGGCCAGTGCAACATGGTCGGAACGTCAGGCAATTCAAAGGTATATAATGCTTATTGATCGCGTTAATTCCCGTTTAAATAATTATATATTATGGAACGCGAAAGTTTAAAAACAGATCATACTAACTTTTATAACTGAAGATACTAGGTGCGTTCACTCGCCAATCGTTCTGAGTCTAGGTATACTTTGTGACAGATAATTGTATGTTTGTGATACCCCCGCGACATAAAGATAAGTCAATAGGGAGTTATTTTTATCATTTTAAACTAGCACCCAACCCGCCCCGGCTTCTCACGGGTACAAATGATGCACCTAAACCTTCCTCATGAATCACTCTGTCTATTAGTGAAAACCGCATGAAAATCCGTTCAGTAGTTTTCAGTTTTTCGCGCACAGACAGACAGACGTGGCGGAGGATATGTAGTGATAGTTGCATTGACTAGGATAGGTTAGATCTAAAACGTTTCTTTATTTTCCTTATTTTGTAGAATTGTGGTTAAGCAAATCGAACGGAAACAATTTTTTTCAGTTTATCGCGAACAGACAGACAGACACATCGGGGGACTTTGTTTTATAATATATAGTGATAGAGAATGTACACGTAATGAATTATCATGGTGTGAAATATATGTGACATTACGACGTGTGTGCGAAAACGTAGTGAAACAAATCAGTACTCCCTTTTTAAGAAGAAAATTTAATGTGGCGTCAAATCGGTACACAAGCAGGGCTTAAAACTAATTATCAACTACAAAACATATATATCTCTAGAAAATGGCATATATTTCGAGTTTAAAGGCAAAAAAGTAAATCTGACGTCACGCGTTATTTAAGACTTGAACATAATTAAATTCATCTGTTAATAACCCTTGGGAATAAGGTTAACCTACACAAGAAAGGCGAAGAAAAATCTGACGATATTTTTTCTAGGAGATCTGATTAATGACAACAGAGACCGCTAGCTCTACGTGCTCACTTTGCTTTTAAGAAAATAAAATGAAACAACTTGAAGTGTTTTAATTAAAACAAAAGATATGAAAGTATATTTTACACTATAATATTTAAAATGTTGCTAATAAAGTTAGAACGTGGGAGAGCCATGCTTCGGCACGTATGGGCTCGCTCAATCGGAGTGATATCACGGTTTCCCTGAAAACCGGGAGTGAAGCAATGATTGCATTACTTTTCGCCGAGTGAGTGAGGTTACCGGAGGCTTAGGGCCGTTCCCTCTCCCCCTTTCCCCTCCTCTACCCCTTATTAACGGCTGGCAACGCATTTGTGACCCTTGAGTTGCAGGTGCCCATGGGCGGCGGTAGTCATTTACCATCAAGTGACCCGTCTGCTCGTTTTCCCCCTATACCATAAAAAAAACAAATTCCTTTAAGATAGGCATTAGAAAGAGACAACATTACGGTCTAGGGAATGATCCTTTTGTTGCTTTGGACTTTACAAGGAAACAATTAACCTACACACAAATGGTTTCCTATGTGGTGGCGGTCTAACCCAAAACATTGAGCTAAGTGAGTTTCAGTCAACAAAGTTAGTTGACCGCTATCACAGTTTAGTCACTGTCAAGCAGCGGCTATATAACCGTAGAATGTGGAGGCATATAATAAATGTTAATTACTGCAATGACGCAAATTAAAAACGCTGAAAATATAAAACAGTGCCGCTTAGAGGAGAAAGGACATTTTTATAAGTGGGAGAACCATGCTGCGGCACGTAAGGGCCGGCTCGACCGAAGTGATACCACGACCTAACAGAAAACCAGCCTTAAAGTAATGCTTTTATGTAAGTTTAATGTTAGTATTACTTTAATCTAAGTTGTGTTTTCTTGCCCTAGTCCCACCCTACTCCTACTCCCATCTTGAAGGCCGGCAACGCACTTATGACTTTTCAGTTGCAAGTGTTCATGGGCGGCAGTAGTCACTTACCATCAGGTGACCCGTCTGCTCCTTTGCCCCATATCCCATAAAAAAAATGAACGGAGCTTACCTTTTCGCGATCTACCGGTACATAATACTTCAACAGTGTCTCTATTCTGTAAGTTATGTAATGCCTATTACGTGATCGCTTTAATTCACATACATGTACATAATTATATTTATATATCCCTCGTCGTAAATTTTTTATTCAAGTTTTTCAGTTCATATACTCAGTAACAGTTTTAATAATATTTAAGGCATAGGTTCGCTGATGAATTAGATATATTATTATAGGGCTACCTCAACCATTTCTGGTCTTTTGTAGCGCACTCTTGCTTTAAAGTTCACTGCTCAGACTTATGGTTTCGAGAACCCTCCAGATTTCGGCAATGATTGTTTGTATTTCCTGCGGTTGTATGATGTGCAACCCTAGATTAATACTTGGATGCCGCATTAGTGGTCATGCAAAGCATAGAATATGCATTGCAGTTTCTTCTGCCTCTCGACAGAATTTGCATATTGTGTTCTCGCCCAACTTTAGGTTGAACATATATGTATGTTCAATTTACAGTGTCCGGTAAGGATTATTGTTACTGCATAGGTTTTGTATATTTCGAGCTCCAGAAGTTCTTTCGATACTTTGTTATGATAGCTCTTTATTAAGGCTTACGAGCGTCTTCATTTCATCATTAATTTGATCTAAGGTAAGCCTGTTACCGGTTGTCATACACCTCTACCTATAGAAGGGTAATGTCAATAACACTTAGTTGACTTTTATCACATTTATTATTAATATGTAAAATATGAATCGACAATGATTCTTCTTATGTGTATATCAATCGTAAAATTTGTGGTCCATAAACGATGGTGAGTTAATATTTTAAGCATTGTCTTTTAAACATACTAATTCATCATCAGCCTATCGCTGTCACCTGCTGAACGAACGCCTCCCCCAAAGAGCGTCAAATATCCCTGTTTTAATTAATAGACTTTAAAAGGAAGATGTTCTTATTTATCCAAAATATTTTGTATGCATTTCTTTAGCGTTGGCTCTAATTTTGATTATTCTTTATTTGTTAGGTATAGAATGACTTCCAGAAGGAAGGGAATAAAATTTAATGAAGTTTTTAATTCCATTTTTTTACTTTTTTTAAGCAAATAAGATTTTATTTTCATGTCGATTGCAACAAATCAAAGTGCAAACAATTGACAATTCATTTGTGAGTGAGATGATTAATTGCCCTTTATTCTGTTGTTACATCGCTAGTAGTAGTTCCAAATAACACGTAGTTCTAGCCTCACGAAATTACAAAAAAAGTGTCACTGTATTACATCCAATTACATAAAAAACAAATGACTTTTCACTAATTACGTTCAGTTAAACAACACACAATTAGCAAACACCTAACCCAAACGATCTATTAGATCCGATTACAAAACCCGGTTGAGCCAGTTTTGTCCTGTTTGCCGAACAAGTAATTACCGGTTCGATCTAGTCAGAGTTTTAGAGTGCGGTCGTACCGCTGCACAAAACAGTAATTGAAAGTTACATGCTTCTTGTGTGGAGCTTAATTGTTTGGATTGGTTGCACAAAACGACAAATGTATGTGTAGGTACAAATAGGTTAGGTTAGTCAAATTCACACTTAGGTATGCAAAGTGATTCTATAAAATACCACCGACGACTTTAGAAAAGAACCGATTTTCGAACGACTGAACAGATTTTCTTGAATTATACCTAAGAACAATCTCTATTGAATCCCTTTTCAATTTCGCCACAGCTTGAGGACTAACTTAGGTAGTATTTTTTAATGTTGTTTTGCGAGCAACACTATGGCCTTATGGTAAAGCTCTGACTAGATCGAATCGGCCAATAGTTGTACAGCAAACAAGCTCAGCTGGCTAAATCCGGTTTCATAAAAGGACATACATAGGTAAAAGATCGTTTTGATTAAGTGTTTGCTAATTGTGTGCAGTTAAAGTGAAGGTAACAACTGCGCAGAAGCAATGTCGTAACCAATGAGTTTTATCCGAGGTGCGGTTATTGCTAGTTGGAAAGTGTACCAAAAAAAATAACCAGTGAAGTCAGATTTGTTGGTTACGTAATATATAATAATATTAATTATAAAGCTTTATTTATTCCATACATGTCTAAATTACAAAAAAATAATTGAGGAATTAAGAAATAGATAATTAGTGGTAAAATCAAGTTTAAATACATTATAATAATAGTTGTAGTAAGATAGTAGATAAATTAGACATTTCATTTTTATAATTTCTCATACAATTGATGGGTATCCCTCATCAATTCGTAAACGTAATATGCATATAAGTAGTCAATATTATTTCCACAGAATGGGTCACGTATAAGTAAAAACTCAGACAGATGCGGTTATCGCATGACTATGGAAATTTCGTAGTTCGTCACTTCCCACATTTCATTAACTTTGGGTTGTGAGCAATATCTCCGAGAACTCTGAACTTCTTAAGTGTAGTGACTATAGTAGCTGTTTTTTATTTAGTTATTTATTGGTTCGCCCACAACTGTTACACTTTTTCTTACAAGCTTAGCTCTTTGATATATTAAAAGCGTACAATATCAACTGGCAAAAACAGTTCATTAATTAATTAATTTAAGATGCTAATGCATAATGCTAATGTAGAATAAAAAATAATGCAATTGATAATTGTTTAAGAGGAGTTAGTTGTTGTCCAAGCATACCGACTTGTTTCCTGAATTTGTAAATGGATAAACCGAGAATATTTAGCTGTTTGTCGAATTTGTTATACACCCTACTGAGTCTGGGGATTGGAGAGTTGAAGGCAAGAACTGTTTTACGCAATGGAGGTATAGCAGCTTGATGGGCTGCCTAGGATACTTACGAGGGATGTTAACGTTTATTTTTGATACTAATCGGGGGCCATCAATAAAATTGTTTAAAAGATTATATTTGAATATTAGATCAAGTGATTCTCAGTGCGGTTCAACGGGCTTAATGTTAAAGGTTTCTAACGGCTTAGTATAACTGCGTGTTGTTCTAGCAATGCCGGTACAATAGGCTAGGTGGCTAGATGGTTTAAATATCTTTTTTGGATACGATACCGAAAACGAACATGTAATACCACTGGTATAAAACCTCCGTCAGGCCATATGCTTTATTAGCAACCTGAGCCGTACACAGTCCAAAATACAGCAAAGAAAATAGTCTAAAAACAAATTTCACCATAGCAAAATAAGGCCTGTGTAAATATATACAGCAACCATAAAAAGACATATTACTCCCGTAAAACCACCACTGTTTGTCACATTATTACACTGTCGAACATCAGCCGGTACAGTCAACAAAATAAAGCTTCGTAACGCAAAGCTGACACATCATGCGTTGACACAAACTTACCATGATGTACGGCAATGAACAGAATATTAACCTCCCAAGTAAACATTGCTGTACACTGATAAGTCTTGTACAAAAGAACTTTGGACTTTATTTATTTTATTAAGATTTCAGGCGTGTTTAGTCCGGAACCCTGATGTGTGTATGTAATATTAATTACAAAATCAAGCATAAGTTCCCGACGCTGCAAGTTGCAGCTACCGCAATGATGTCCGTTCTGGCATGACACGTCGTGCCGATACACCGAGTCAACTTTAATTAATTAGTAGCAATATTCTTAAAACGAATAGGGTTCGTTTCAATTTTACAATAATTATTTATAACTACATTTATTGGTTTTTTTTCGAACCTTCACTTTAACCTTCTTATGTACGTAATTGGCGAAAGAATGGGAGACAGCACATTAAGTACCTTTTTCATACGATGGCGTTTTGTCAAGCATAAAGACAGTAAAAAAACTATGGCAGATGAACCTACTTTGGTGTTCACCGACTGTACATGTATTATCACAAAGTGTACAGTATACAAAACTGCAAAATAAATTAAGTGGGCACAAAGCTAAAATCATTTTCGAAAAAACTAGGTTTTTCTAACGACTATTTATAATTCTGCATATTTTTAACATGCTTTTATTAGCTTGGAAGATAATTTTACCCTACTTCTAACTATCATATCAAAAAGAAACTTTGTATTTATCACTATCACATTTTTTTTATATTATAAAACTAAGTCCCCCGGCGTCTGTCTGTCTGTCCGTCTGTCTGTTCACTAATAGACAGAGTGATTCATGAGGAAGGTTTAGGTGTATAATTTGTTAAGGTTTTGTGTAAATTGATTGAAATATAATGACGATTGTTGAAGATGTTTCTGCTACCCGTGCAAATCCGGGGCGGGTTGCTAGTGTAGTATAAATGACCATATTATAATTTGGCATCTTGGAACTGAGCTGATGATAGAGCCAAGAGACGGATAATGGAACTCTTCGACGGCTACTAGTAATCCCTTCGAGATTGGGCTCATATGATTCGTATTAACGAGCCTAATCGATTAGGTTTAGTTACGATGGCCTGATGATGATGTCAGGTGGTGGAGAGGTGAAATTTTTTTTATTATAAAAATTACACTATAATGTCTGACTATAACACATAACTTCGGGGCATTTTGCCGCATAGTCATGACTTCGGAGCATGAATGTATAAAAGCTCTGAAGTACATCAAAGAAAGGCTTCCAAAATATTAATTTTACCTGAACTTTGTTGCAACTTTATTACACACTGGCTTTAATAATTAAAGGAGTTATACGCAGTTGTTTCGCTCATTGTTGTAATATAATTCACTCGGATGATTAAAATTTGTTGGTACACATTGTGAGATTCATGTTTGGTTTTACAATTTGATTGAGTTTTATAACTTAACTAAATTAATGAACAGAAGGCATTTTCAAATGCCGGTGATAACTTTAACCTACGATTAAAAATGTTGAGAATGTGGTTGTCTTGCCGGTCTCATCTTTTCTTCTTTGTAACAAGTAACTTGTAAAAAAAATCGTAAAAAAGGAGTGTCCTTGGAGTTATTTGCCTGTTCTTCTCCATAGGATCTACGTATTGGAACAGGCAACTAGCTTCACGACCGACTTATGCTGACTGAGTCCTAGTCCTGACAATTCAACAATACCTACAATGGGTTTACTTGAAAGAAATAATTTTGATTTCGATTTATTGAGTTCATTGTGTCTATTTAGAGAATGATTCGTAACACAAGTTAAATAATACAAAAACTCCTAAAGAATAAATAGGGTTGGGGTGTAAACAATTTTCAAAAGCAGAATAAAGTTGTCTTGCCTAGCAGACGGCAATAAGCCCGCCCCCTCTAACAGAGGACTAAAAATGTATTTGCCGGAATGTACATATACTTAAAAAATCTCTGTATATAGATTCCGGGATTCTATTCCCACACAGGATCATCAATTTATTATATTATATATATTTAAATTCAATAACACTGAAAGTTATCGTAACTATGTAGTATTTAAATGTGGTGTTAATGTTGTTGCGATAGCGATAGTATCGTGGCCTTGAAAATCAGTCGCTCAATCAGTCAATCGATAGTCCTTTCGAAAATATCGACTTTAATAATACCTTCGATTGTTACGATAGACAACATTAAGAAAATACTATTCCTAAAAAACCAATACGATCGATACTATCGACAGTGTCGATTGTATAAGTTACAATACTATCGATAGTATTTAACTTCGATAGTATAGATATCGAGCATTAATATTTGCTTAATGTTGTCTATGGATACTATTGATACTATTGAAAATGTCGATATTTTCGATAGTACTATCGAAAATGTTACTATTTTTAAGCTAGACTATCGATCATCAATCCAACACTGTGTTGTGTAAGCTGACCTTACGAAAAAGTTTGAGGTTTCACGTCAAGAATTTACATTGCTACTGCTTTGTACTTTATAGTAAATTCGTGATTTTTCATAGAATAAAAGAATGCCAACAATAGGATCTGTCAATCTACCTATATACCTTATGCTCCGGACCTTAATTATGGTTTTAGACATTTATTTTCTCAAAAGAATTATTACATTCGTTTATCAGAGAGAATACAATAAAAAAAATAGTAATTAAAAAGTGCCAGATAATTCCAATTTAATTCCAGTGGGAATCCGCATTAAGAGCGCCTAGAATTCCTTATTCTATGTTTACAATAAAACAAACACCTCTGCCAGACTCCTCTACAATAAATTCCAGCGCAAAAAAAAATATTACGTAAAAGCTTTAAAGAACAGTTTCAACATTGTGTTCACGGATAAACACAACAACAAGTCCTGTATGTTATCGTAAGACTTAAGCTGCTCTGAATCCCTTTAAATTAAATTTTAAGCCAGATAAATCTGACGTCATTAAAATATTCAAATCTTGTTCATAGCGGTCTTGATGCCTTTAATGTGGATCGTTAAGTCACAATGTCTGCTTTACTTTAGCGATTTAAGTGATTGGAGTTTATTCTGATAATGGAGTGCGTAACAATATTGGCGAAATTATTGTTTTATACCTATTGTTCAAGAGAAGAATATTGTCACTAACTTGGCAGATTTACGGTCGTAATTGGGATAAGATAATTTTTATCGCTCAAAAAATCTTTCGTAACAAAATTGTTTATGTAACCAGTTGTAGGCCTGGCACTAAAGAAACTATTAGGCTAAAGATATTCCGAATACAGCATGTATACAGAACACACAGTGTTACAGAAAGATGTGGTTATATTTAAGGGTCGTGTAGACCCCGCGAATAACGTTAAACACTAACAATTTTTATGAAAATTCGTAAGTTCGTAAGAATTTTGATGGAATGTCCAGATTTTCTGAAAATATCTGCATAAAAAAATAAAAAACAAAATCATTGAAATTGACAAGAAAGTTTAGTCATTCAAAGTCAAAGTCAGTCAAAGTCATTGACAATAAACAAATTGTCGACTGCACATAACGCCACTAAAATTTGACAACCATAACCTTTCTGTAACACTCTGTATAAACCCACTAAAAAATTGTATATTTATATGTATATTATGAAACCGACTCTGCACTGCGCTGAACCGAACTAATATCGACTTTTGAAAAATGCTTAGCTTTAAAGTTTTGTGCAAATTTATTTGCCAATGAAGCGCTAACGTGTGTGAGTAGAAGTGTCTGAAGATGATCCTTACTTCTGAACATTAACTAATATTAAAAACGTGAAAGTGTATTTATGTAAAGTGTGTTTTTTTATTTTGCATAGAAATTATTTATTCTATTGAAAAGTTAGAAGTTGTATTCTGGTAAAACACTTGGTTTCCTTTTAAATTACTAATAAATAACTTTGAAGAAAATAAAAACTAGTAATAATTCAGTCAGATTAAAGCATAAAGTTTGTATAGTAAAGAAAATGTTTTGCTATACATCAATCTACATTGGTCATTGCAATAAACTCCAGCTTAAATTTGATTCGTACCATAATTTAACAAAGAAATATACTGTCATAATTAATATCTCTATCAGACAAAAACATTTTTCATTACCAAAATGTCAGTCTAAATCTTTGGTAAAGTCTGAACCGTAGTCGAATCTCACAATTAAGTCGTTGTTGCAACGCAATTCTGAATGACGTCTCTGACAATTTACTAAGTTCGCCGTATGACGTAAGGGCCGTGTTGTATTCACGAAGCACTGTTCGCACCTAAAAAAACTGGCTTAAACCCGCGTGCATATGTAATGTCCCTGAATACGTGGTATTTATCAGTTACGAAAAAAATATTACTCGATCTTCATATGTGTACCCTTTTTATACAATATAATATAAAAACGTTACTTTAGTGCAGGGACACTAATTCTACACCACTTTCAGTGTAGGGACCTTACAAATAATGTCTTTAAAGTCGTGGTAGGTATTTATTAGTTAAGAAAAAATAATGACTCGTACTTTTCGATTTCTTATAGGTATTCGATACCGTTTTTACATACAAATATGTTAAAACGGTACTTTAGTACCACTGAAGTCGTGGTGTTTATCAGTTACGAAAAAATTATTACTCGTACTTTTGGATATCTAATAGGTATTTATATTCAATACCCTTTTAATATTCAACTATGGAAAAACGTTCCTTAATTATCACTTATTTAAAAGTTTATTTTGAACAACTGAAGAAGCAAAAGAAAGTGAATTCGTTGTCGAGTATATCCAGAAGTTTCTCATATTATTTGGCGATAATTCGTTCTGCTTTTTTTCAATAATTAAACAACTGTAATTTATAATAATAAACTTTTATGTGATCTAATAAAAGTTTTGACATTGAGTTAACAGTATCATGAGGTCCAAATGTACTATATAATATACTTTAAAATACCGAGCAAAAAAGTAAGAAACAAAATCTTTCATCAAAAAAACATTCCGAAATCAAAAAATAATGAGTGATCAAGAGAGATCAGCTTAAGTAGACTATATTAAATAGTCTACTTAATCTGATCTCTCTGGATGACAGGCATAAATATTTATGACAAACGCAACATGACAAGTGACGGGGAACAGTAATATTTGTTTAATTTAAGCGCAGTAGTTTAATAATTTTGAATGTAATTTTAATTTCGTTTGGGAATTAAAGTCAGGAATCATTAAAAAGCACCCCAAACCATTTGTTTATATGAAGTTTAAAAGTAGTTCTTACATTGCCGCCATTTGCATTACAAAACAACGTTTGCAATTTTTCCGAACAGTTTAACGAAAGGTGAGGATATAATCGTATATAATCTCCAATACAAAAATTGATTTTTCAGTTATAAATAGCGTCGCCAGAGTTTCGTAAGTCTCATGAATTTTAAAAACTTTCAAGAACTGAGGAGTTCTTGCAAATAATGTCATGGCCGTAGGTTAAAAAAAGTGTGAAGATATAGATGAATCTATTTTTGTAAGCGCTGAGGTGTCAAAACTACGAGTGTCTGCAGTGTTGCAAAACTCGTAGTATTGTTATATTGTAGAGTAGTTGTTAGTCACTGTTTTAGATTGTAGGTAATCTAGCTTTTGCCCGCTGCTTCATTCGCGTAAAAGTAATTTCCCAATCCCTCGGGAACAGTCTTTTCTTCTATTTGAAAGGTACCGTATCTCCTTTTGTGTATCTCTATGCAAAAGAATAGTACGGCAATGCATAAAATACGAACTAACAAACATAGTTGTAGGTGGCTGCGTGGGAGCGATGAGTGAAACAATGTTTACGTATCTGCGTCTATTACGAGACTGCCCTGTGAAGGGGATGTTACATACATATATTTATATAGTGGCGGTCTGAACGAGTAATTTATTTACTACCCTATATTACATACATAACACAAACAAACATTGATTTTTATACATTCGATTTTCTAAGTACAATTTGTTCATCTATCCGTTTTATCATAATTTATGGACTTATGTCCATAAACACATTCACAGATACAGAACAAATTCATTTTTCTAAGAAAAGCTTTAAGCCTTGTTGTAAATAGTTTCGTGTTATATAGACGATGTTCTTTAGGTGTGTTGGCACTTTAATAAAGATTTGTACTGCTTGTATACAGAATAGTTCTGAGCTATTTGAACTGAGGGCGATTTAAATTTCAATTATATTCCCACGCGTACTTTCTGTTAACTTGCCTTCCTCTTGTGTTTCATATAAGTGAAAATATTTAAAGAAGTTTATTAAAATAATTATTATATATAAACTAGGAACTGTGAAGATTCCTTTAAAAAGCTTTTACCCGTCTCGCTGACGTAATCTTACCATTGGTCTTATGACATGTTTCTGTAGTATAAAAGCCCTTTGAAAACTTTTTTCTAGAAAATAACATTATACATTCTTTTTGATTCGACTATGGCATTTTACCTTAGTCTAAGTTGGTTAACGCTGATTTCATCTCTTGGAGTCCTAGGTGCATAACATGATGATGAGCTTGACAAATGAATTGCTCCTAGCTCTTTTTTCAATTTAGTTATGAGTAGTGTAGTATGGTGTGATAATAAGCCGAAGGTGCGTCATATCGAATGATTTCTCAGAATATAGACCATTATAGAAGCGACAGAATAATAGAAGTTGTCTTTACAAAAAAAAGTTTTAAAAAGTTAAAGCGGCCACTTGGTTTAGGCAATATCTGTCAAATTTGTTGAGAATTGTTCAGCAGTCTTTAGCAAATCACCATGCAAGGTTATAGTGCCGAAAAACCTTTATTTATATCAAACTCTATTATCAAAATCAGTGTTCTGTTCGAGAAACATTCAGCTCATTACGTCTTGCATCCTTGCCACAACCGTTCTACCGAATCGAATATTCGACGTTTGGTGGCCAAGTTTGAATCAATTGGTTCAATAAATAATCCAGCTAACCCGAAACAGTAAATTTTCTTAACTTGGTATTTTTTTGTGTCTTCAACTTGGTGAATTTCGCGATGGAACTTGGATCTGCACCCGTATAAAATTCAGCTGACCCAGAAAATTATGGTAAACGACCATAGACAAAGCGGTGTGTTTGCTGATTGGGCTTTAAAAAAGTTGGAAGTTGATCCAAAATTCGACCAAAACTCATCTTCAGCGAAGAGATCCATTTTTAGACTCTGAACCTCTTTCTTCTTCTGCCTCTAATCCAATAAATTCAGCTAGATATGATTTTATTAAACATTTCAGCCCCAGAATACGTGCCACTAAGCAAAGCTGCGGCGGTCATTTAAACGACGTTAGGTATATTCGATACGTAATGCCATAATATTATTTTGATCGAGCGTCCCTCTTGAAAAACCCGTTACTTACTCGTGTTATTACGGTTTTGTTTCACAACACAAGACATTTATAAATTTAAACTATCTGAACTGAAAAGCAGCATGACTGAAAAGCAACTGAACGGCGGCATAATAAATGCTATTTCATTCACAAGTGACACAAATCTTATGACACCTTATACCTGCACCATATGTGGAAATCCGTCAAACGGTTCAGTAGAGGTTTAGAATTAGACTTATACATACACTACATACGCTCGATAAACATTACCCTCCATGAAACCGTCAAGAAACTTGTCATTAAAAAACAAATTTTAACCACGATAGAAATATTAAATTCTACTGTATTTCATGATGATGAACAAAATGAGCAAAGAGAGTAATAAATAGGAATGATAACCGCTAAAGCTTCGCTTATGAACATAAAACCTTTACAAAAGATCTCACATAAATTGGAATGTCCGAGATGAGGTTTGAACACGCGTTAATGTCAAGAGTTTTACTCAATATTAAAATACTTATGTCTTTCCACACACTCGTACATAGTTTTATGAGCTCTGTAATAGCACTTATATTTCATTCATAAAACATTCAAAAATCTACAAACATCAACAGCAAATATCTGTTGATATTTGTAGATTTTTGTTGTTGTTAGATTTATTAGAATTTTCTTCCTAAAAATCAGTACGAAAATATGCTCTTGAAGTGGCGAGAACTTTATTAGCACAGAAACACAATCAATAATAGCTAACTACAACTTTTATCAAATAAAAATCATTTCAACCAAAATTTCTTATTTAGGATCATTATTAAAATCAGTTAGTTTCAGTCAGTCAGTCATTCGTTTGGCAATTTCCCATTTCTATCTATTGTCTCTGGTTACCAGTGCCACATGTTTGTTTATTAAATTAGACAACTAATGAAAAACGCGCTGTCATTTGGCTACACCTAAATAACAGTAGAGCATCAAATGTGCACACCTTACCGCAAATCCGCTTCAACGTATGGTGCTGGACTCACAATTTGTCTTGCAATACAGTGCAAGTCCCGCTACCACTAGAATGTACAAGTTGGCTACAATAGGAATCGTTCAGTTACTTTTGCAAGTACTGTGAAGTTTTCCCGTTACATCGACTATACTTAGGTACAGAAAATGTTACCTCTTTATCTATTTCCACGTCAGTTCAATACTGTTAGCTAGGGGAAAATGTAGAATATATTAAAAATTATAATTTTCTTGTATTACTTTATAACTATTACTATTAAAGATCATTATATTCCTCCATCAGTTACCTAACAGAATAGAGATATACGCACAAAAAAAAACAGTATGTTTAATTTCGGGAAACGAGCGAATAAATCTTGTATGTGTGCACTTTAGAGATGGGTAATCACCCGGGTTAAACCCCACGACTGGGTAAAAACCCAAGTGATTACCCATCTCTAGTACAAACCACACGATAATATTATAATTTACGTAGCGTGACAAAAAAAACAATAATAAAAAAAAACAATATTTTGAGTGAAAAAATATAAACCGGTTTTAATTGCGGGAATTGTCATAAAATACCTCAAAATAAAATCCTTTAAACTATTAAAGCAGAGATTTTGTTTTGGATGGTCTATTAATAGCTTCCTATAACCTTCTTGTTGATTGGTGGTGGTTGTTGGTGATTTGGTAGTGAGAGCCTCCCTCATAATGTATTCTTGCAATATCGAATGATATCTTTAGGGTCCATTCAACGAACGTTTATTGTTGCCTACACCATTACAAAATACGTATAAGAAAAAAGGATCACTGCAAATAATATATTGTGTCATCTAACAAAGAGTTCTACAAGAGAAGTAAATCGTATCGCTTCAAGACAAATACTTTTGCGATAGTATTGACCTGCATCCAATACACTAACTTAAAAGTTCGGATATAAATTTATCGGACGTCGTTGGACTTACACAAAGATTTAGACTGCTCTGATTGAATTGTTTGAAAGTTTCGAGCCAAAAAACATTTGATTATACGACTCTGTAAGATACTTTGTTGAACTAAACTGATTGGTGAGTTTTCAAATTTGAGTTAAATAATATGTAGTTACGATACGAAAACTTTTACTAGCTGCTTCAACATGTGAAAATAATCCACCTCACATGATATCAAAATCAATATTTTGAATTTAAATTTTTGTGGTATCTACAAACTGTGGGTGTTCTTAGAAAAAATAATTAGCTATTTTAGATAGCTTACCTCATACGAGTAACGATTCTCGTTCGGCGGCAAACCCCGTATTACGTACTACGTTTTTAAAGAAACTAAAGAAAAACAGTGGTACAAAGTAAAAAGAAAATGAGAGTAGCGCGGCCCTTGGTAATTTTTTTATTTGAAAAAATTTATCTGTAAAAAGTCAAGTTCCTTCTGAAAAAAAAATCATCATACATTTGTTACAGCTAATATAGCTGAACTAATTAGCATCAATTTGAATGCGATCAGGAGGATTATTAACATCAGATAGTCTCGGTAGACGGAAATAGCATCGCCACCAGTAATAATAATACAACTACCTACCTAGCCTTCGGATTAGTACCGTCATGAGGATCGTGTGTTTGATAGAAATCATATTTGTTTTAACAAAAATAATTAGTAAAGTACATAACACAGTCAGTGTTAGTTCTTTCAATTAACCAGCTAAAAGCTCACAGATAAAATTGGTCAGTGTGCAAACAAAACCGCGAAAGGAAAATAATACACTTTAATTCAGAGCTTCAATATAATCATATTTCCTTAGGCCACGTATTCAAAAGAAACTTTTATGGCCTATAAAACGGGGTCATTTAATATCGTGAAATGAAATCGGAGGTCCGGTTCATCCCTGATAATACATTTTATGTGATTCCTCTACGGGATGAATTTCTATGTAACGTTTTATGAAGCTGAGTATATTGTCAAACTTATAAAAAGAGTTTGGTTACTTTTATTTGTGTTCGACCGATAACGAAATGCACCTCTATAGAGTTTCGGTGTTAAAACCGTTAATTATGAATAAGAGTTTTCATGTGTCACTAAACAAAAACTCTAATAATTGTGACTTGTGATAAAAGTATCACCAACTTCAATACGCCTAATTTATGATAAATTATATAAAGCTGTATTCTTCATCCGTTTGAGGTAGAATCTTGAGCACAACCAATTCAATTGAAAAAAGAATGATTGAAATCGGTTCACAAATGGTGAAGATATAGCGTAACATACACCCGAAAAAAAAGTGCCGAATTGAGATCTTTCTACTTTTGAAGTCGGTTAAAAACATGAGTAAACTCATATATTTGTGTATTAAATGAATTCAGGAAATAGGAATAAAACACTCGATAGATCTACTTTTTTAATGCTGTTCTTTCCTCTGGTGTCGTTGACATCCAAAAGGCTATGGCAACTGCTTTTCACCAGGCGGGAATTGTGCTTGTAGTTATTTCATAAACTGCATTTCGGGTTTTTAACTGTAGTAACCGGCAAAAATCTTGAACAAATTTCATTTCATTCTATAAGGGTTCTTTTTTTTCTTTTTGACGAAGGGAACTCTAAAAATAGTAGTTACTTAAAAATTTCAGCTAGGGGCACCTAGATACTAGCTTGGGCTTCTTAACTCGGTCCAAAGACATGCTGTGAGAATGAGACCAAACTCACAAGCGGTATTGAACTCTCAAGCCTAAGAGAGACTTGGTCTCGTGAATGCTCCAGCTGTGGAATGAGCTCCCTGCCGAGGTTTTGCTCGAGGGGCTACAGTATGGGGTTCTTCAAGAAATTAGTGTATTAGTTTTTAAAGGGTCGGCAACGCGCATGCGAGTCCTCTGGAATTGCAAGCGTCCATAGGCTACGGTAACTACTTACCATCAGGCGGGACGTATGTAATTAAAGTAACTATTGCGTTATGTTCATACCTTTGAAGTAATTTTTCGAAGTATGTGCGAAATAATTGAAACGAATTACAACATTTCACTTAATCCTTGAAGTACTATAAGAGGCAGACGCTCGTCTAAATTCACTGAGGAATTATTAATTGCATCCTGCCGCCTCGAGTTTGCGTGCCTTTAACTTTACTGTCGACATTGTTGTGCAAAATTAAAGAGGTACAATTTCTTTCAATTCAAGAATATATTTTTTAACTCATTTTATCTACTTACGCTCTTTTAAAAATTTATAAAATTTGTCTAAACGCCATTTTACCTTTAAACTGCCTTGCAAAATTAAGAACCCTTCCAGGTTTATTGAACGAGATAAGGCTCATCAGACTTATATTCGAATTAAGCCGTCCGACTGGTTTAAAATCTTCAACTTACAGAAGACTGCAGTTAAAGCAGTACTTATACCAGCGTAGTTTTTAAATTACTAGCTGTTTAGGGTAAAATTGTCTGTCAGTATACAGTAATTACACAAACCTACGTTTAACGACATATAAATAGACTATTCTGTTGGATTAGAATGGACCCTCCATTAGGGTACGGAGTGCAGTATCCTCGGGACAGCCCCCGCAGTGATGGTACACAGGGGTTGGCTCCCGGCCTATGCGACACAGCTACTTGCCGAAAAAGTCGTGCCCAGTAAGCACCTGCGTCAGCCGGTAAGAGAGGCTGCCATAACGTCTCTCTAGGCACTCCTCCTTGAGGTGTATTACCACCAGAATCATGGCGTGACCCAAGTATAACGGCACCACTTTTTTATGTGTAAAAAAAAACTAACTTTTATGCAAAATTTAATCAAAATCAGTTTATTACTTAAGGAGTACATTGCGAACAAACAACGTAACACGGATATATATATATATATATATTATTTTCTCGTAATTCTCTACTGTCCCAAAAAAATATTTCAGTTTGCGATTTCTTACCGTCTTTGAGAAAAATCACGTGTGACACATAGACGTTTAAGGAGATTACATGAGCTGCCTTTTAGACTAGGCCTCTGGGATTCACTGACATCAATATAAATTGTGTCAACTCAGACTACTTACTTATTTTTCCAGTTATCAATTAGTGAAAATAAGGACCTATTTCAATAAAAAAATACGCGACGTAAGTACGTGCTATGTTCGTCTCGGATGTTTCCTTTCCTTTTAAATATTCACTGATTTTTCAGCGACTGTTTAAACGACCTGAAAAGCAGTATTTTGTTTAAAAAAAACTTTGTCATTTGCCGCTAAATTGAGTAATGTCAGCTGATCCTATCAATTGCTATAATCATAGTAACACTAACACCTGTAAGCACAGTGTAAATTGTACTCACATCAAAGACAACAGAATTAGTTTTTGCCCTGAGATAATTTATCAATGATTAAAGAAGAGAGGAGATCCCTGCAAACGTATAGAACAAATGTGTAATATCTAATAATAGTGCACAACATGGCGACTTAACACCGCTGAAATACTGTATAGAGGCTTTATTTAGAATTTTTAAAGTCGGCATTTTTTAAACTAAATTATTTTGACCTCTGTCATATTTTTTTTTAAATCTTAAGTTTGATATAAAATGTATATACCTTACTGAAGTTTGAATTAAAAAGCTAGTGGAAAAATTAAATTTCATCGTCTACTGGTAGCGTTCCCGGGAATGGCAATGTTAATTTTTTGTGCAAGAAAAAGGCCCGGATTCTAGTTACGAGAATGACCCTAACATCTCGACCCCAAACGGCTTAAAAACATAATTGCCCTAGTTTTAGGTGACTATGTGTAACGTCAGAAGGGTACCCTTCCGATCAGGCACGTTGATCACCTGGGGCTGTTGAATTTACAAGTTAAATTCTACATGTGTAATGTGGCGGCAGACTGAGCTTGAAATTGACCTATCTTTTATTTTATTTATTTATTACTCTTGAGTTACAAGTGCCCATGGGCGGCGGTAGTCATTTACCATCAGGTGACCCGTCTGCTCGTTTGCCCCCTATACCATAAAAAAAATGTAAATGCGTTCCACTTATGCCATTTTCTCTTTTGCACTCATTTGCACAAACTATGTGGGGTTTTTACTGACGTTAAAAATGAAGGAAGTTCTCAATTCCTTTGTATTGTGGAGGAACGGGTGTCATGTCCCTCCAACACAAAGGGAGGATCTGTATGTGGAAGTCGCCACAGTATTTTTATTCGTGTGTGCGACCATCTACGAAAATTGTATATACATTTTTATGATTATTTTTGATTGATTAGGTTGTATCTCTAAAATGGTGTGACACACGACCCGCCTGGAGCTTATTAACAACATCAGTAGTTGTAGAGTAGCAAATGATTTACGACTTTGGCGACTCTACTCATTACCATCATCGTTTTAGCCATAAAATGTCCATTGGGAGACATAGACCTCCTTTATTGCTATCCAAGAAAATCAGTTGCATTCCGAACACCTGCGATCTTTAAAAAGACGTTCTTAGCTGCGCTTTTCGGTCCATGGTCTACAATTTAGAACTTTTCAACACCATCGGCCATCTGTTCTGCGAGCTATGTGCCCTACCAACTGCCACTACTCATCAACAGAAATTTCTTTAATTTTATATTTATAATTTTGTGGAACAGACGAAGTGGCATATTATTTGTTTTAGTTTTATTCATTTAAAACAATGGAGCCTATTTAAAACACTAGTACATGCAGATTTCATAACATTTTTCATTTACACCATTGCTCCCAAATACAAAAATCAAATATTTTAACACTTAATTTTAATTATACCTTAATATTCTACAGCTTCAGTACCAAAAAATTGTGCCGCCTGTAAATTACCCATACACCCCAAATATTACGGTCGCCCCCAAGCAATAACTCATAACAAAATTACTTGACAATTAAGGGGGACGCGCCAAAACCACTTGGCAGTGTCATAACCTAACAAAAGTAACTACCAAATGCAAATATAACTATGTTGAGTAGGGTTACCAAGTATTGTCATTATTACAGAATATTTTCAAATAATGAAAAAAGAGTAAGTGTTCATAGGTCCTGGTATCCGCTTATCATCAGACGAGTCATGAACTTGTTTGACAATAAATAAAATCAAATCAATTTATACATTGTTTGTTACAGCCAGGAATACAGTAGATGTTATAGTTAGAATAAGTACGACCGTAACATGCCTCATTCAGTGTATAATAGGATTATACAATATAAAGAAAATACATATATTTGAATATAAAAACATATTCTATAAAGTATGTTAAACAGAAGCATGGAAGAATAAATCACACGTGTTACGCAATCAAGCAAAGATCCGAAATATCCTTACTATAATAATATTATCAATTCGGAAGTGAATTCAATTGTTATGCTTCCCCGCCTTATCATGAAATTTTGCACATATGTTGTCACGGGTACAGACAAGATATTCCTCGTACTAAATATATGCATATAAACATTTTGGCCTCTTTATTTATTTCGTGAGTAGGTAAGAGTAGTTAAAGATATCTAACATCTATTGTCGAGTCTCTACGCAATCATCGGGTATAAAAGGGGCAGTTGCATTGCAGAGTTAGGTAGAGTTTTAGTTGAGCAATCAGCGAGTAAACAAAGCTATAAGTGTAAAGTTCGAAAAGTGAATTTAAATAGTGAGAATTATTTGTAATTGTGTTGTTGTTGTTGTTTGTTTGTCTGTAAATTATTGCAATAAATTGTGTCTATTTTGGTAATAAATTGGTTTACATTTCTAATCTCAAACCTCAGCTTCTAACAATACAATAGGGACCAAGAGAAATGTATAATTTGTACTTTTCCAAGTGTACCACTTGAGGCCACACAATAATTATTTCTTCTCTAAACTTTCGAGTTCTATGATATAATGATGTATATATACGGGTATTAACATGATCACGAGATAGGTATTACATATACTTCTGACCAGCACAACCTAGTCGAATCGTCAGGCAATTCTGAGGTATATAATACCTATTTCGTGATCGCGTTATTACCCGTTTCGTCTGGTAGTCTAAATAACCTTACATATCTACGATTTCCACTATCGTACCGAAATGGCAAGCGTTTAGGTCAATCCACTTTCTTAACCTGGTGTAATTGATGTAAGGTAAATCCTATAAATCAATCACATACATATATACGAGTATACTTTAAAACTGGTATCCTTAAATATACTTAGTCCATGGCAACCCTATTCAGGGCTAGGCAGTTAATGGAATAAATAACCATGGAATATGCATCTTGCGTTATTGTTCTGGCACAGACGGTAAACTCTATGCAACTACTTCATTTACGTAGGTATTGGTTTTTTATAATATATCTTGTAATTAGACATACAAACAACGGGGGCTCAAGAAGGTGAGAGTTAAGTTAACGTAAGACCTCCACAACTCAAGTACTAGGCGATATAAAAGTTCTGTAGTCAGACCAGGTTGTCGGACTTTTTAGGGCTTCAACTACCGGTAACGAATACTACTTATGTTTGTTTGGCAACCGGGACCTACGCACGACGGCTTAACGTGCTCTCCGAGGCACGGAGGGGTCTTGATATGTTAAGAATGGTCACCCATCCTAAGACTGATCTTGCTAACCTACTCGGTTACCACTTAGCCACGAGTCCCTCAAGAGCTGTAATGTAACTTGAGCAACCTAAAACGCACCCAGGTTGAACATGCTTCGGCTCGTATTGACCGGCTCGACCGAAGTGATACTACGACCTCACAGAAAAGAGTCCGTGAAGTAATGCTTGCATTGTTTTTCGCCGAAAGTGTGAGGTTACCAGAGGCCCAACCACCCTCCCGTCCTGTCTCTTGTGCCATCCTTCCCCTACTTCCATCTTAAATGCCGGCAACGAACTTGTGACTCTTGAGTTGCAAGTCACTTACCATCCGAGTAATCCAACTGCTCGTTTGCCCCCAATACCATAAAAAAAAACCTGGATGTGAACTATTTCAAGAGATATATGATGATGATGGATTTAATTTTGGAAATGACGCAGAAACGCACATAATGGCATAGAGTAAAACGTTACGTTCTAATAGTTTGATGAGTAATAGATGTTACAGACCATACTATTCTTTCGGTATCAGCAGTGTTTATATTAAACTACTAACCGTCCTCACAGTTTCACCTGCGTTTATAGTCACTGCTCCGCTCCTATTGGTCGTAGCGTGATGTTATTTAGCCTATAGCCTTCCTCGATAAATGGGCTATCCAACACTAAAATATTTTTTCTATTTGAACCAGTAATTCTTGAGATTAGCGCGTTGAACCAAAGAAACAAACAAACTCTTCAGCTTCATAATATTAGTATAGATAAACGGTTGTACTCGTATGTGTATTTCTTGGATGCCTGACTAGTTACGGACCCAATGAGAACCCTTTTTCAACAAGTTAAGTGACCTACCGTGTCAATATCAGGCGTCACAACGTATTGGCGTCGCCGCCACCGGTTGTTTTGTCTTTCGGAACGTGCGGATGTAGAGGTGTTGGTGTTGTTACTAATAGGCACCGTGCTACACATCCAACAGACTGTCACTTTTTGAAACGTAGTTTACATTAATCAGAATTTTACTTAGAATATTTAATTATAACTTGTAGAAACAATGATTTTTTATAATATTAACTAATTTACAAAGTACACCTAATATACATATTCTTTGGAGACAGTCTACCCTTCAATTTATCCGTCAATCTCATATGAAGCATAACAGAATCAAAGGCAAGCAAATATATTCAAGAGATAAAAACTCCGACACTGATTTCACAGAAAATGCAATTTATACGCACGTAATACGCCCCCCAAATAGAGTAAGTCGTATGTAACCCTATGACGTCAATACACCTCTACACCTAGTAGGGTTGTACGAACACAGAGTAGATAAATACTCGTAACACAGAGAGTAAATCAAGTTGATTTAAGAATTAAATCAAAAAAATTACATCTTTTTTTAAATTTGGTTCATGTATATAACTAAACTATAATACATTATTTGCGTGTCATGGATATAATGAACATATCGAGTTTTATGTCAAAAACATTTGATATCCGAGTAGTTGTATTTAATAGTTATCAGGATTCTTGAAAAGTACTCAATTTGCTGCCATAGACGACTAAAATTACGCTAGCACAATCTCTCTTAATTTCTATACTCCACTTTACCCATGTCAGTCATCTCGATATCACTGAGGGGCAACTTGATAAGCTTGAGCGCCTTCAAAACTTTTGTATTACATTTATATTTGGCTTACGCAAATATAATCATGTTACAGAAATTATAAGTTGCTTAAGTGATTTCCAACTCGTCTTCAAGAGTATACTCGTCCTCTTTCTATATTATATGGTATTTTATTAATACTTTATTAATCCCTGTACTTATACTTGTAGCAATAAGGGGCGGTCTTATTGTTTTGAGCAACTTGTACATATCCACTTTGTGTACTCCTTGTAAGCCAATTTTAACTCGTGTGCAATAAAGTTCTTACTACAGTCTACAAAAGTAAATCGTTGCGGAAACCTCTGATTAAACCATTTCTAAAGCCAAAAAACTTCAACGTACAACTGTTCCATTTGTATGCACTCTGTGGCTAGCTGACAAATGAGGGATTCAACCGCGTTAGGGTACGACCGTTTCGTACATTATATTATGGTGTTGTTTATCGTGTAAGAAATTTGTTGTCGAGTTTGTTTTTTAATATATTGTTACAGAGTATCATAGAAGTAATAAACACTACACAAAAATAGGTAAAAGAAAGTAAAGCTCCAAGTGAGAACAGATATTTCTACATTATTCAGCACACACATATTTTTATATATTGGACAAAAAATACAAAGAAGAAATTTCCTTCGGTTTACAAGAACAGCACGGTATTTCTATTTAGAGGCTAGGTTTTAAAGCCTACTTGCAAAATACGTAGCACTTCAACTTTTGTAAGTCTCGCAAAGAAAAGTAGTCTAAGCATATTAAGTACTGAGCATTTAAACAAAACTTTATTTTTGATACACACAGTTTATTTCTAAATACAGGCATTTGAAGTAGTTATTTCGACTCAATTGTCTTTTAGAAATTATTACAAAACAATATGAATATGAATAATATAAATATGTAGTACTAAATTACGAAGAACGGAGAAAATAACGTCAATTCGTATTCTTCACTTATGGTACATTGATAGTTTTCGTTTTGACGTTTAAGGAAAACATCATAATAAAAGATAAGCCTGGGTATATAATCGATCGTATTTTTATCGAGTATGAAGCGTTCTTATCGAGTATGGAGTATCTGAATAAAAAGTTTTTATGACGGCAAATGTAACATCGTAAATTACATTTTAGGAATAATTTTCTCCAAAAATAGTTATAAATAAACAATATAAGACGGGCCTCTGTGTCTCATGTTTAGTGATCCTGACTGCTAAGCCAGAGGTCATGAGTTCGATTCCCATCCAGGACAAATAATTGTGTGAGAAGCATGATCATTTGTTTTGTGTCTGATTGTAATTCATCTATAATATTTATGTATTTAGTAATATATAAGTATGTTTATCAGCAGTCTGGTTAGCATAGTTCGGGCTCTGCTTAGTTTGGGATCAGACAGCCGTGTGTAAGGTATCTCAAGTTATTATCATGTTATTGATATAAAACAACCTTTGGATATTAGGTAATATTTTTTACTGTAAATTAATGTTAATAAATATATCAAAATGTGGTTTTTCAGCAACATATAGGCCCCTTCCGTATTGCAAGTTTTGCAAGAGACCATAAGGTACGGTAATCTCTTACCATGAGGCAACCCGTATGTTTATTTACAGCGTCAATAGTATAAAAAGTGATCAAGTCATTTTAACTTAACAGACACAAATGGCATTTCAACAATCACATTGAAAACTACCAAACGTTAGATTTAATCATTTATTTATAATAAAAGAAAATAATATTTCTGTTTTCCTATGTAGCTAACTTATGCAGAAAATTAAATCCCCAATTCAAATCAAATAAATACACTCAACAATTTCCATACCTGCGAACCCTAAGCCCTGCTGATATTACATCTGCTCAGAAATCCTTCACTATATTTCCTATCGACCGACAACTGTTCAGCAAATAGAATAAAACATCGCAATTTCCTTGGGACCGTGCGTGGTTCCGCTCTTCCTTTCCTACAAACTCACAGCTTGGCAGCCCTAGCCAACATCATAAAAGATAGAAATCAATCGAATTCGAACTTTACCCTTCAGATAATACGATAAGTATTTCTTTCAGTAAGTGTAAAAGTTAAATTGGTAAGTGTGCACATACTTGCTTCTAAATAAATAAGAACAATATTGCAACTATTCTCTGTCTCCGATGTTTTTCTATTTCATTACCTTGTTTCAAAGTATTGAGGTAAGGTGGTTGACGTTTTGCTCATATTCTTTTGTTTTATGATTCTCTTGCAGACTCACAAATTGCACAACGTTTGCTAGTATTTTCTTTGGTTTTGCTTTTGTTTTTTGGTTAGTGAAGCTATTTCAATTGACTTTTTTTATACTAAAAATCATTGAAAAGAACTTTATCGGAGAGTAACGAAATCGTATACCTATATTGCCTCTTTTTGATTGCAGACATATAGGAACAAAACGTTTTACAGTTAAAAATTACTTTCTACTGAATAGTATTATTTAGTAAAATTATTTGTAAAATATGGGGAACTAATCTCAAAAACAACTTAACCGATTTGATGAAAACTATACTCGTAATTTTATATACTTTGTTTATTGAAAAAAACTAGGCTATAATCTATGAACAGATGTATGAATCAGGTAAAAAAAATATAACATCTAACCCAATATGTTGCGTGTACAGGGTTGGTGTATTGTTGGCGCATGTAACTTACTACTTCCAACAACAGCGCCGCTTAAGGTAACCGCTTACTATCAAGCGTATGATAGTTCGTCACCATTTATATACTAAAAACATTTATAAAGGCAAAATGAGAAGCCTCTCTTTTTTTAAACACTTTTACATCTAGTCCTTTGAAACATATATACAAATATGTAGGTATTTTCTGTACATACCTGATGCTGAAGCTTTAAATTTATATAAGCATGTGTAAAGTTCGTTGCGCCTATAACATTTGTAGATATGCTAAGGCCAGCCAACACATGCTTCTAATCCATAATTTACGACCAAACACGAGTTTGCCATAAATGCTAAGCTGCATTAGTACTGTTTCCTCAACGTTTTAATTTGCAGCTGTTTGGATAGTAAATATTTATAATCCAGAGAACATCACAGCTCTATAAAATCTATTTTTATATTATGCAGGTACATAACCTTCAATATCGCGAGACTTATTGCTAACGCGGAAACAATCTGGTCAATATCCTCGACATACAACTCTAATTAAATATGATGTGACAGATATATTTTGCAATTTTTTTAAGTGAAAACTTCTTCAGCCACGTTGGGCACTTTTGGTATGCGGAAAAACCACTGAACTCGTGTGACCGTCACTCTCAGATTCATATATACAGTTGTTGTGTGTGTGTGTGTGTAAATTTAAGTTATGTTTTCACTTCCGATGTGCATTCCTATGACTTACGGTTTCTTTTACTATACCGACGCTATGTACATTAAAAAAATTGACAACTGATAACCATGAACTTAAAACTTAAAAAAGTAAACTTCGAAAATAGAATTTTAAATGTCGCATAAGCGAAAGTGTAGTAATTCTCATAATCTTTTGTCATAAAGTTTAAAACCGTAAATTACTTCCACTTACCAAAGTAATGGAATAGTTAAGAATCCTAGAATTCCACCTTTGAAATTATTTCAACCAGAAAACGCGGTTAAATGATGCCCGAGCAACGGAACGGTGCGATATGTTAACCTTTTAAGACCGTATGTGTGGGTAGTCTGACAAAAATGTTCAGGTAAATACAGATCGATCGACCTCTTCAATTGAATGAAAGCGGTTTATTTTTGTAGATTATTTATGTGTTTTTATATTTGTGTTCTTCATGCTACAGGTCTATAAACACTCGGCAACAGTATTGCTTTTTTTTAAGGTGTCGGGAGCAAGCGAGCAGATGGGTCACATGATGGTAAGTACCGTCGCCCAGTCGCCAATGGACACCTGCAACTCAAGAGTCACATGTCACAAGTGCGTTGCCGGCTTTTGAGGTGAGAGTATGCTCTTTTCTTGAAGGTTTGAAGGTCGTATCGGTCCGGAAATACCGCAGGCGACTTATACTTGATACTCGCTTATTACAAATTCTATCCAAATGGTGTTCTTGTGACCATACCCTACAGCAGAAAGAATACACTTCTCTAGAGAATAGAATAGAAATCTGCCCTAACGCGTAGACTAAGGTTCCAGTCTTATATTCAACAGTTTGGACAGATTAATTTACAATCAGTTATTGATTGATGTTTTTAATAAAGAATAAATTTTATTATTAGATAATAAGTTATGTTATGTAGCAGTAAGATATCAATAAAAAATATAAGCATAGCCATCAGTGTTTCTAGAATATACATGGAATAGGTGGCTTAGTGCGACTATAAAGTTTACACAATACGAAGGCAAACTATTCAACTGACACAGTTCACGGACAGACATTTCCAATCGATATAGGTGTTACTGGCTTTTTTAAAAGTTCATTACAAGGTTGCTTTCATATTAGATTTGTCAATCGAGACTTAATCGCGATAATCCATATAGAGTATGATGAATTTTCGTTTAGCCAACGTTTCGATAGAATGTGCACGGTCACTGGTGGACTAATGACTTACTGCGATTATTCTCCGATTTACATATCTAAAAATATGAACAAGGGTGCTTTCTCAAATCAAATCAATCAAATCAAAACCATTTATTTCAATTAAACCAATAATAGGTATTTTTGAATTGGCAGGAGTAGGAGTCAGTCATACTAAGTCGATCGTGAAGCTAGTTGCCTGTTCCAATACGTAGATCCTATGGAGAAGAACAGGCAATAAACTCCAAGGACACGCTTTTTCAAAATGTTTTTTACAAATTTCTGGTTACATTTCTTATAAGCTTAAATAAAATATGAGGACAATGTAACATACCTATTATTCTAATATAATAATAATAGTATTATTTTATGGTTAATGTGCATCCCTCTTAAAATCAAAACATGAATATTTTCAACTGAAAACAAAGTAAATATTCCGTTTAGAAGTTAAACGCGTTCTGGTTCTGTCGTAACGTCATGTTCTGTCTACTGTGTGACTAGCTAACAGTTTTACTAACTAAACCACTCAGTTTGTAAACTATAAATATTTAGTCTAGGTACAGGTAGACGAAGTTAGGATAAATGGTGTTTTAAAAGATTTACAGATCGTTGTAAACAGATTTTCTTGAATTATAGTTAAAACGCTCTCGACTAGAACTAAAACCTTTAAAAAAAAATTTAAAAAAATCAAGCTGCAACTGTTTTTTTTTTGTACAACTATATTATTTAATATTAATATTTAATCTTGAACTTTTCTTGACATGCTGCCGCGTGTCTAGATAAAAATAATTAGGTATTAAAATTGATTTCCAATTGGAAAATATACATGGTAACATACAATCCAAATTAAATCAGAATCATTAATGACAGCCATAGCACTTGTCGAGAGGAAATTAATCACTGAGATCTACTTATAGGTCGTAGTTATAAGCCACTTACTGTTGCTGTGCGTGCGACTGTTAGGTAATAAAATATTCTTTTTAATAATTGTGAGTTGCTATTTATTCAAATGTTGGTTAATATTTGCGTTTATTTTCATTGAACTAAAATAGTGGCAATTAACTAAACAGGTTTTTCAAAATTAAAATGATGTTTCCTAGGCAGCAACGCTTCTTCACTAGGTACTAAAGTATTAGTGCTCTCCGAGCATAACGACTGTGTCCTACCACTACCACTTATATTTGCAAAGTAAATCTTATTTTGAAAAATAAAGAAAACCGTAACATTGAATAACCCGTAAAACATTCGTCCTGTACAACACATTTTTGTCGTCGGTAAAAGAAAACATTCTATTTGGGCACAAATGTCTCACGTATATACTCGTATGTACGAAGTACGCTATTTGCTAACTTTATTACGAAACATAAAGTTTGTAGGCTGCCTAAGAGAAACACCGTTTCTTGATTTTTTTCTTGACTTCATTGTTAAAGTACGTCGGTGTTTGTTACGTTGCCTTATAATTTCTTTGCCTTAAAAGTAATGTACGGACATAATGCTGACGCAGTAATTTGTATACGAAGGCGTGAGCATTCGCCCGGCACAGTAGTCATCTCTCCATCAGCGATGAGTTAGGTCGTTCATTTATTATTATTATTTATATTAGTATTCGATCTCGTTCTCTCGCAGTCTAAATCCTATTAATGAATATGTTTGTCTCTTTTTACTGTCGCTTTTTCGTTTCATCGAATTTCAAATCACAACCATTCTAAAGAAGTTTCTCTTCAAAAAGAAACACTTTCAAATTTCGAATTTATCGAACTTCTGAAGTGGAGGCGAGTAATCCTCTCTGTTATCAGTCATGTTGTTTACTTTGCAGTTAAGATCCAACGTCTTACACACTATTAATATTGCTTGCACATCTATCAGTTATCCATGAAAGGCTATCAATCACTTTGATTTAGTTGAAGACGCACCAGTGAGACGTCTTAGTCAGATGTGTTTACAAGTGGGGTACGTTATGTATTATGTATCAAGGGATATGGGTTAATGTTGCAGAATTTATCGTGTAATTTTAGCACAAATGCGGTTATGGTAAATGTTTTAAGACCATTACGTAAAATGTTTTGGAAATATTACAATTTCAGCTAAAAAACACCTCCTCGTTAGCGATTCTTTTATAAATTTGGCATATAAGTGGATAGCGCACCTCATAGTACGGATATGCATGTACCATGCGACGTTGTGTCTGTTTATAAACAACACATTAAACCACCCTCTCTTCCCCCCCCCTCCTCTCCCTCCGCAGTTTTCTGGAAATTTTTCCTACCAGTTGGAGCATGTAGAAGCCCTCACATCGTATTTAAGACAAAGTTAAAACTGCTCTACAGACAGAAATAAACGCGAGCACAGAAGCTGGTTTATGAAATGAGACAGAAAGCAAGCTGATGTTTTTCTTATTAACTTGTGAATGTAGACTAACAGCCTAACCCTAAAAAAATGTATTTGTATATGTATCTGTGTATGTGTGTATATATATATTACACTAAAGTTACGAGTATTTGTGTATAATGTGTGTGTATATTCGTATCGAATTTTGTATATATCCCATTCTTTTCTTTGTAATTTTTTTACAAGAGTTTTAATTGCACCTACTTCTTCTTTTCTCTGCATCACCCAAAGATTGACTGGTAGAGAATGCCTTAAGCATTAAGTCTGCCTATGAACTAATGTGCAAAAAGTTTTAATAAATAAAATAAATAAATAAATTAAAGTTTAAAACCCTAAAAGATATAAAAGGTGTTGTGGGACCAGCATGTACAAAGATAATAATTAATCCATGTCTGTATTACGCTGTTTGAGTGTACGGGTGGACAGTGATTAAGAGGTCACATCACGGTCGCGGTGTACTTTCACTGTTTGTTTCCTCATTATTTGTAAAGTAGGACTGCTACAATGCACCCCCTAGTTAGGAAATGTGTACCTACGTACACGTACTGTGTATGTCTACGTAATGTGTATGTCGTACCTACGTACGAGGCATTAAAAGGTTAAATCGACACACGGGTACTGTGAGCTTCATCCGAACATACAGCAAAGCCTTCCTTGATGTGGGCTTCAATGAGAATTCCCTCTTTTTTAATTAAAACTTGAAATATAATTTACAGTACTAAATAAATAAATACCAATGATCAGTGAAAGAAGTTGCTAGTCGTTATGATCAACAGAGGTATTGGCTGTAAATTGTTTCCATAAAAATATATTATCTTTTAAAAAAAGTATCACCGACTTCAATGCGCCTCTAAATACCCAAATCGCTTCAAGTGTGCCTATAAAACTTGAAAAGTTCCCTCGATTTTTAAAGGATCCCATGATCAGATATTGACCTGATGATAATGGGACCACCTGGAAAGTAAACCCTTTTAAACAAAAGAAGAATTTTCAAAATCGGTCCAGGTGTCTTTCAGTAATCGGTGAACATACATTAAAAATGTATATGCAGTGGAACATAGAACCTCCTTCTTTTTTAAAGTCTGTTAAAAACCAGCTATAATCGACAGATAAACAAATCTACGATATTCGATTCGTTTGCTGAAGTCGAGACCGAATCGCTGGATGGAATTGCATAATCCTCAAGTTCTCGCCATCAACTGGCACTTCAAGATAATCTGAGAGACAGTTAAAATAAAATGTTTAAAAATTCAATTGGGAGTATGAATACACAGTTTGAACTGTCTGAAACTTTTTCGGTCATTCTTTCGTCATTACATTTTCTCTATCAATTTATCTCTCTCTTATTTACTCTATCACAAAAAAAAAAGGCATATATTTCAATCATTACACAAACGACATTGTACGGATTAGTATGAGACAACACGTGTTCTCGTCATACGTAAACATGTCGTCATACGGACGGACGTACGCCCGTGTGAAGACATTGACAACGTTGTGTTACGCAAAAGCTATGAACAATTGGACTCAAAATAACGAGGAAAAAGAAAATTCATAGCGAAGATAGATTAAAAAAACTCTTGCTTTACAGATGGCAACAGTCTATCCGTGACAAATATTGCCATAAATTAATGTAAATGTCACGAAATTGTAGGTATCCCGTTGTTTTATCTTCTCATGTATACAAATCACGAAAGCTTAAAATCATTTACTACCATAGACTTTGTTTGGACCCTTATTAGAATATCATAATAATTACAAAGACATAGAAATTCAAAAGTATCAAGAATCCATTTTCAGTTAAAAAAAATATCGTCACAAGCCTGGTCTTGTTGCGGTACCTACAATTAAGTCCGTGCTTAGCTTCAAATACGAGTAGAATGTAGATGTGGATTTTGTGCCGAAAGTCAACAATTACACCGCACTTAATTGATGAGTGAACCGAGGTTGTTACGCCCCTCTCAATATGCATGAAGTATTATCATGCAGGGTTGGTACGTGGATTTTTCTCGAGCCTGTAGTATATAATATTAAAATGTAACTATTCATTTCTTCTATCCATCTCGGTTTTTTGTATGGAGTAAATAAGCCAATACCGATTTACAAAGTGCATTCGCTTATTGATTTTGACAAGCAACGCTGCAGAATATCGCAAACTATATCGATTTTCTGTTGGCGAATAGTAAAGTTTTTTTTCGTTTTTAATATTTTATATATGTGAAACCTTTTATGTTAGTAGATCATAAAAACTTCGGTAGCGACTTAATTTTAAAAAGAATGGTTTCTTAAGCTACGTTGGTGTCTTTAGTAAAAAATCTGTCAGTCAAGGAGTTAGTAAAATATTAGAAGCATTTCGATAAGCTATTGCTATTAAAAAGTTAGTATTATATTAGTAAGTTAATTAGTAAGTAAATTAAATATTTTTGAGGGTATTTTTTCTTTCACTTTTTTTTTATACCATAGGGGGCAAACGAGCAGACGGGTCACCTGATGGTAAGTGACTACCTTCGCCCATGGACACCTGCAACTCAAGAGTCACAAGTGCGTTGCCGGCCTTTGAGATAGGAGTACGGTCTTTTCTTGAAGATTTGAAAGTCCGGAAATACCGCAGGCGACAATTTATTCCAAAGATTGGTTGTGCGACGCAAAAAAATTATGGAAAACCGCACAGTGGTGGATTGCCAATTATCCAGGTGATGGGGATGAAAGTTTTGTCGCGTTGAACGATGGCGAAACGTTGCGGCCGGTATTAATCAGAACAATTCCTCGGAGCACTCCCAATGATACATGCGATATTGCAGAGTGAGGCTACATCTCTACGCAACGCCAAGGGGTCAAGCCTCCCCCTTGCTCTCGATCGCCTGTGCCCAACGGTGAGTCAGGTATACCAGAAGATCACCAGTTGAACGACCCCGACGGAAACCGTATTTGCGGTCATTGAGTAGCTGGTGGTCTTCTAAGTACCGAAGGAGCTGGCGGTTGACAATGGATTCCATTATCTTGGAGAACAAGGTGGTTATGGCTATAGGTCTGTAGTTGGACGGATCCGAGCGGTCACCTTTTTTAGGGATCGGGTGCACTAAAGCTGTCTTCCATGAGTTCGGGACGACGACGACGACGTTAAAACCGGTGCCAACTCTGGAGCACACGTCTCCAGTACGATGGGAGAGATTCCGTGGGGCCCACTCGACTTATGAATATCGAGGGAAAGAAGTGCTTTACGCACTGAGCTTTGGAAGAATCGGACTTCCGGCATACAGCTGTCGCACGACGGTATGGTCGGCGGTACGTTTCCCCCGTCATCCAAAGTCGAGTTGGACGCAAAGAGTTTGCCCAAGAGGTCGGCTTTCTCCTTAGCGTCGTGGGCCAACAAATTATCTCCCACTTGCAGGAGGGAAAGGGATGGTTTACAGAAATTCCCCTGGACAGCTTTGGCGAGAGACCAAAAAGGATGAGTTCCAGAAGGGAGACCCGATGTGTTCCGACTTCGCCCTGGCAATGTCTCTTTTGAAGGACCTGGATGCAAAGTTGAGCTGCTTTTTTAATACGCTGGTCTTTACATGCTGTACTGCCGCTGCATTTGCCCAAGCTTGGTAACATTCCTGCTTTCGGCGGGACGTCGTTTTGCAGGATCGACCAAACCAAGGCTGGGATTTGCCAACAATGGGAATCACAGAGAATGGAACAAAAAGCTCCATTCCCTGAACCAGCACCACATCAGCGACAGAATCGGCAACGACGTTGGGATCATCCGGCTTGAAGCAGACCTGCCTCCAAGGGTAGGATAATAATAATAATATAATAATAAATTCACACATCTTGCACAGGGCCGTCTTATCCCAAACTAGGCAGAGCCTGTACTATGGTAACCAGACTGCTGATAAACATACTTATATATTTGTAAATACATACATATAGATAAATTACACCCAGACACAGAACAAATGATCATGCTCATCACACAATTATTTGTCCTGGGTGGGAATCGAACCCACGACCTCTGGCTTAGCAGTCATGGTCCATCATTTAGCATCACTGCTATGGGACCTATAGAGGCATGCATGGACGCTGGGGTGATCGCCGCTGTCTACACGGAGCCACAAGATTGAAAGGTCCCTGCCTTCAAGATTGCCGATGCGGCGAGAACTGATATCGTCTCTAACGTACACGCACACACCAGCCCTAGGAACAAAGGAGTGCTCCGGTAACCTCACTCACTCGGCGAAAATCAATGCAAGCATTACTTCACAACCGGTCTTCTGTGAGGCCGTGGTATCAGGCGGAGTCAAGCCGGCCCATACGTCAAAAACAAAGCTATTCACTATTTTGATAGAATAAAGAAGGCAATAATAATGTGTAGACAATATAAAGCACTACTTGCTCTGTATTCTCTAACTGTACCTTTTGTAAATAAATATCAGGAATTCTACATTTCCTCTTCTTTTCACAAAGGTGGCACCAAACGTAGATAACCATTTAATATGCCATAAATCGTACATAAAACTGCGTCGGTTGCTATAATACAACTATCTATAATAAAAACAATAAATACATACACAACAAAAATAGATTTGCAGCAAAGTAAAAAACTTACATAAAAGCCCTGAACTGACCGAACGGCAGCCCTAAGCGTCATGTCGTACCGTTGGCATTGCAACAAGAAAATCGTCGGTTCTATCCCGTGACGATCAATTAGACAACTGGAGGACTGAATCTCATTAATCCCACGATTATTTTCTTGAAATCGAATACAGGAAGATAGTAGTTAGCATGTCTTATATACAGTATATATATACATTCATAATGAACAAAATGTATATAATTGTATATATTCACACCAATATACAATTATATATATTTATTTAATCTTAATGTATTGACTACTAAGCTGCGTTAGGCTACGACGTAATCCTCTCGAAGACCTAGGGGACGATTTTGATAAATTTATTTATTTTTAGAAAGCTCTTTTCAAATTTTAGGAGCGTTATGTGTAACCGACAAATAGTTGAAAACATGAAAAAAACTAGAGTTTCTTTTCTTCGGAAAATGCTTTTTCTAATTTAAGTGGACATTTTGATTTTATTTTTTTATGCACAATTTTCATCATTCCATTAACATTCTTTGTATTAAACACTTATAGCTTAATTCATGTCAGCCCTCTCACATACCAAATATTAGCTTTATCGGTAAATTTTCCTGTTTAATTTTGGAATTTTTATAAAATTGTTAGCGCTTTACGTTATTCACAGGGTCTACTATACGACCCTAGTATATGGTAACACACTGTATATAGCTACCGTTGAGAATCGGCTGTTGTGTCACTCCAACTACAACAAAAACAACAACCTCTAAAGGGAGGATCCTCCAACCAGGCTAGGTGATCATGCCTAACGGACTGCGGCCCAAAGGTTGAAGTCGGGAAGTAATCAGTTAGAGAATTTTATTGCACGATACAGGATTAGTTGTTACTATTTAGTTCAACTTGTCTTTGCTAGATGGCACTGAAGTATGTTTTATTGTAAAAACATACTACTAAAATTTGCAGCGTTCAGTTTTCTTTTGTATCTTATTTCATTTTGAGTAATACTCTTATTTATACCGAAAACATTAACCTCTAACAACATAATTCCAAAAACTATCAACTAAAATAGTACCTCATTTATCACACGACGAAAACCTCTTCATAAAATATGCACGCCAATTCCCCGAATAAACGAAGGATGATAATTAATTCTGTACCGTCCATCCGTCACTGGGGTAGGGGCTCCAATTTTTATCACTTAACTAGAATTCATTGTGTCCTCTGGATAAGTACGTAATTAGATTGGATATAATACAAATTAGGTACTTGGATAATTAAAAGACTAGGTAAAACTTATAACAAGGTAAATACAATAGATAACTTATGTAGCTACTGATGGTGTGAGGAGTAACTCCTTCAAAGTACGTTATTTGACGAGGATATGAAAGAATCTTGACAGATGTTTTATTATAGATGTATAGCCAGTCCGCCTCGATGTGATCTATTCACATTCCTACAACTTTTATACAATGAAGCGGTTAGTATAGATTATATTAAACGTTCTGTAATTTACATCAAATTAATTCTGTTTAGCGAACCGTGACACTCGACAAAAATTTCTTATCCTATTTATTTTGTTATTCATATTTAGTATTTTCAGTAGTTAGCAGTTCATCTATTTAATAATACGTGAGGAGAATTATTCTTGCACAAACCGGAATGTGAAAATTGGAATATGTAGAAGAAGAAAGCTGAAATATTTTAACAATATGTGCTATAAAGTTTAAAGTTATGTAAAAACAGCTACATAAAGCCATAGGGCCAGTATATATTTTGACCTAACAGAGATCTATACAATGACAGTTCAATTTATGCTTTATTTTCAAACTTCGTAATTCCAAATTTTCAAATTTCGAATCACTGGTATTTTTTAATTGTTCTTAGTTTTTAAACTACACACTTTGTAAATCCATCACAAATGCACAGTATAACAAATGTTTAAGAATTATACGTAAGTCCATTTATTTAATCATGTTATCAGATATAAAAACATAAGCACCATTAATATTTAAATATAAATAAATCTGTTTGTCTATGTTTTATAGTTAGTTATTTAATGAAATCGTTTTTCATCATCCTAAAAATTTTGACTAAATAGAGATTTGTATTTGAACAAAGTTTGAAAATTAAGCCATCGATAAGTAATGTGATGTGTGTGTATGTCAATGAAATAAAACAAGACATTCAAAACATCAAAATTCAATCGCCAGGCGATCTCTAGCATACATTAAATGCCGTATTTAAATTTTTACTTTTTCGTAACAATAAAAAATTAAAATTTAAAAACCCTAAAAGGAATTCAATTTGTATATCTTGAATTTTATAAACACATACGTAATATGCCACATAAAACATCGTCAACCTAAAAACGTACCTACATACGTCCCACAGTCAGCTACTTCATGAGCAGAATAGCCAGTACCGATCCAAGATGTATGAGGGACCCCACTTTAATATTCTATTTCCTACCTTGTTCGCGAGATATGTAGTTCCGCTGAATTATTACTGAACGGATTTCTCTTTGTGTGAGGCATGAAGGTAATAGTACTACTTTCCTTACTAAGATGAATGTCGTCTGGCCTTTTGGGAGGCGTGATGAATTAACTTTTAGGTACAAAGTTTGAAAGTACAAAGGGTATATGATATAATACGGAGCTGTATGTAGCCTTTCCCGCTACTTTACAGAAGATCGCAGTCACTTTTGTTTTCAAAAATAACTAACGCATTAGGGCCTATCACTAATTTATTCATAAACAAATACAGACAAAAGTACAACCGGACTCCTTTTCACTGTTAGTGAATAGTCAACGAGTTAGCTGGAGCTACATAAATGTCATCAACTTGAAGGATTCATTTTTAGTTATGTTGTCGTCATGTAATTTATGGCGACAATATTCGAAAAATCCTGAAGATTGTCGGGTAGGGAGCGGTCCTTCATTGCGTTCAGAGACAGTGCATACAAAGTGACCGTCCTTGATGAGCAGGTTTCATGTGTCTCGCATCCTTCTCTATAGACAGGGAGATATCGGTCTACTACACGGGCTTCCAGAAATGTTGTGCAGAACCTGCTAGGCATAGCTGACTCATAGCAAAGTCTGATGTCCGAGACACCGCTTTATTTCAGTCCATGTGACCCCATTACGACTGCTTAATGATGCCCTTAGCGCTGCAACCCTTTTTTTGAGTGTGTAAAAACTCCACGGGCCGTCACCAACATCGGTTTTCACTGGAAATGGCGTGGAGCTGGACGCGAGCTGGACGCGGAGCTCCACGCGTACAAAAAATGGTTAAATAAATATTTAGAACGATTTAAAACTAATACACTATGTTAAACACGTTCAAATTAATATTTATTCACTTTGATTACTTTCCGATAGCAAATATTTACCTACGCAAACTTAGTCTGATCTTTGATATTGATGATCTAAAAACTTTACTAAACCACAACTAAGTACTCCACATCAGCAAACTCTTAATTAAATGATAATATAATACCTAACTCATATTGCTTGTATTATTACTTGCTTTTAGTATAATGTATATTGTATTATCATTGTAGGGAAAAAATAAAAACTCTGGTTTAACGATATAATAATATCTAGTACATTACAAATACCTACTCAGGTGACGGGTCCCAGTTCCGGTAAAATCCTTTAAGTCTGGCTCTCACAAACTCCTGAAACAGAATATCGTCTAGTTACGGATGTCAGATGACATTATAAAACAATCAAGCTGTTTTGGTTGAATTAGATTCCAACCTGATTACCTGTACTTGGACGTGCTAAATCTAGATATTCATCCTCATCTGCGAATTTTACAACTAAGTTGGGGTCGGCTTTCAGTCTTACTACGATACGGCAGAACTTCGATATTTTATGTGAAGCGACTGCCATCAGACCTCCACAACCCAAGTACTAGGCGATATCGAAGTTCTGTAGTTAGACCAGGTTGTCAAACTATTTAGGGATCCAACTACCAGTAGCGAATGCCACAGATGTTCGTATGGCAATCGGGGTCGATGGCTCTCCGAGGCACGGAGGGGTCTCAATGTGTTAAGAATGGTCATCCATCCTAAGACTGACCTGGCTAGTATTACGTAACCTTGTAATATGCTAACCTACTCGGTATATGTATTTCAGATCATGTCTAATGATAATATAAGGTTCTCGTAAGCACTCTGTGGCTTTACGGCGCTATTAGATCTATAAAATGTTTCTTTATGGTATAGAGGGTAAATGAGCAGACGTGTTACTGGTAACTGATTACAACCGCCCTTGGACACTTCCAACTCAAGAGGCACAAGTGCGTTGCTTTGAGGTTGGAATACGCTCTTTTCTTGAAGGTTTCAAATTCGTATCGATCGGGAAATACTGCAGGCGACAATTTGTTTCATTAATTGTTTGTAGTGTGAAAATTTTTTGAGAAGCGCAAAGTGGTGGAGTGCCAATTATCCAAGTGATGGGGACGGAAGTTTTGTCGCGTCGAACGATGGCGGAAATCTACGACCGGTATAAGTTTGTATTCCATAAACGTCTGAACCTGCGCCTTAGAAAATAGTAGGCGGGGGCCTTAGTAAAATACCATTTCGATCTGTTCACCACACCAAGCTTCTTCGAAGCTAGTTTGGTCTTACCCTCTAAGTCACCGCGAAACTGAACTTCGCTCGCAGTGGCAGTTAGGGAAGTGGTACCATAAAGGATATAATTTATGTTACCATATTCTAGTAACTGTAGCGAACTATATACAACTACCAGCTACTAATAGTACTAAACACTTTCATATAAACCTGCCAAAACGAAATGTTATACCCATATACATTTTAAAATTCCTCTACAACAAAAACAGAAAATATCACAATATTCGTTTGAAATAACCATGTGTAAAATAATTTCTATGTCGACATATTGAAATTAGTTTACAAATTCATCTTTTAATTTCACTATTTAAGACATTTGAAGGAAGTTTCGATTATAAAGCAATAGACTCGTTGATTTAGAACCCTACTAACTATTACCGTTACTCAAAGACATCACAAACAACAAGCTGCGATGGAACTGTAAGTTGACATTCTGATTTATAAGAGTTGGGCTCTAAGAATTGGTACAAGAACTCAGCGGCAGATATAGTAGTGTCTATTGAGAGACCATTTTATAGATGACTATTGATTGACTAATAAAATGTTTTTTTTTTAGCTAAATTCAAAAATCAAAATAAGATAAAACTAAGAACGGATCTCACCGATAATCATGATTCTCTCGGTTAGTGAAAGTGTTCATGGTCTCCTACATAAGACGCAAAAGTTATAGCCCAGAGAAGGCTTCTCAGGGGATCAACGTTATTAAATTTGAAGACATACGTACGATCTCTAGACACGGACTCTCATGGCAAAACATTAAGTGATTATAATCGATTCAAGGCAATAGGTAATATAATTGACTGGCCTGTTGGTCTAGTGGTTAGTAATCCTGGCTGCTGGTTGTGGGTTCGATTCCCACCCAGGACAAATAAATGTGTGATGAGCATGATGATTTGTTCTGTGTCTGGGCGTAATTTATTTATAATATGTATGTATTACGAAATATATAAGTATGTTTATCAGCAGTCTGGTTACCATAGTACAGGCTCTGCCTAGTTTGGCATCAGACGGCCGTGTGTGAGGTGTGTGAAGTTATTATTATTATATTATCGTCGTTGAACTTTATTTTTATTGTACAGCTACAATGAAAAGGGTCGAAAATCAAAAATCGAAAGCATCGAAAAGTAGTGTGTACAATGAAATCTGTTACAGTTTTAAATGGTTTGTTAAACTTGCAGATAATCCACACGGAAACAAGTTAAGGAAGTAACGTTAAAAAGAAATCCAGAGTCGTTTTTACGTAAATGTTCTGGCCCCACACAGCAAGATCAAGAAATGCGCCCGGAGCAATCGTGACTTGATACAACACGGCTCTTACGTGAAGTCGACTTTAATGAGAGACATGGCTTTGTTAAATATAGTGACAATTAGAATGGAGTATAAGTATTACATATAGTCTTCTAAAGCAAATTTTGTACAACAAGTAACAATAAAGAAAGGTTTCAAATTGTCAGTGTGAATTTATATTAAGTGAGGAATATTTTATATTAAGGGTTCTGTACGAACGAAAAGAAAACACTTATAGGATGACTCCTGCGTCTGTCTGTCCATGTGTAAATTTACTCCGAATCTACTCAGTTGAAATGTAACACACATCAATTCCTGTGATCCAAACACACATGTGCAACATAAATATATGAATTTTGAATGTAGGGAGTTTTATATGATACCACTTATGGGGACCAAATCAGAAAATTTAAAAATGCAAACTGTACCGTATATCAAATAAAAAGGCTTGTTGTGAGGCAAAGTTATTTAATAAAATAGGTAAAAATTTACCACCCTTATCTCCGAAACTACTGAGACTGAAATTTTGAAAAAAAATTCAGAAAAAAGTTCTTTACTTGTAGATTACCAACCAATAAGTCTATGGTCCTAAAATGAATGCAAATACAGTGCATGGGAGAGTTCCCATACTAGGGGTTTTTCATTAGGACGTACGGAACTTTTCCACGCGAGTTCAACTCGCACTTAGCCGGTTGTTAATATATAAAAATTGATCTATTCCCAACTCTGATTATTGTACTTTTTCTTAAATATCTGTTTTAAATTTCTGATTTCAAAATAATATTTTTGTTTTAGTGAACTGATATTGAAAGAAATAAAAATAATATAGTTATAATTACAACAAAAATATACAAGTTACCATAGCTCAGCGCTTTAGCACATGACTGCAATGCCCTGGGTATTTTTTTTCTTTTTTGGGATAGGGGGCAAATGATTAGACGGGTCACCTGATGGTAAGTGATTACCGGCGCCCATGAAAACTTGCAACTCAAAAGTTCAAATGAAAGGTGAAAGTTAGGTGATTTGCAATGCGTGTTGACAACTCTGTGCATCAATATCTTTCATTTAAAAAAACCGGTCAAGTGCGAGTCCTGAGAGGTTTCCGTAAAATATTTTTAGTATATTATGTAACTAAAAATTTACGGTTTTTGCAATTTTTCCTTTATCTGTATTATAAGACGTTGCTTTGTACCAAATTTCAAGATTCTGAGTTCACGGGAAGTATCTTTTAGGTTTTGATTCCCTTGCAAGTGTCGAAAATTTGCGGCATAAACGGCTATACCTTTTGATTGTGTTGGCTTAGAAGTTTGATTTTTTGCAGCTCCAAGGGACAATAGACTTGAGTATTTGATATAAATTCCAGCTTGATACCTCGACGTATTCCTGAGAAAAAGGGTCTTGACAGGCAGACAGACGGACGGACGGACAACAAAGTGATCCTATAAGGGTTCCGTTTGTCCTTTCGAGGTACGGAACCCTAAAATGGGGCAAATCTATTAGAGAGAGGCAAGTCTGGAACCTAGAGTATGTAGTTAACAGGTCCCCAGTTAAGGCATCAATTTAACCGTCGTAACCAATACGATTTAAAAACCGTAGGCTTCAAAAACATTTAGACAGTCTTTGAAACAGAGAACATTAAATAATTCCTGGTGTCTTTATTGCAGTAAACAGTTAGGTTCATTTCACCACAGTTTTATATTCAATATATTGAACCACACATATTTCAAAATAAATCACAAAACGACTTATTTATCTATTACCTAGTCGCTTTATTATTCGATTACAGTACTAATCCCCTGATGTTTGGGTCTGATTATACCGTGGTTTAGGGTGCTTACCTATTTTCAACCCGGTTGTGATATTTGATGTTAATGTCAGTATTTAGACAAATAATTAACATAGGTTTTTTTACAACAATCAAGTGAGGGCTATGCTGATGCCTGAAGCTCCTGGATTTGTATAGCCTAACTAATTTTATTTATACGCATGTGAGTTTATTTGTAACATTTTCATGCCTTATCTACTTCACCGATCATAATAATATTTTGCATATACACTGTCAAGGTTACAGAAAAGGATTATAAGGTACCTTTTATTAAAAAAAAAAGTGTGTGTGTGTGCAATTTACACACGGCAGAAGTGAAACTTCTAAATTAATTAACCATCGAATTTTAATACGCAAATGCACAAAAATGATACACGTGAATGATACACCACGTGAACTATAATAATAATCCATTTATTTCAGAATATATCCATAATTCGTTATTATACAATTGACCTTAATAACTTTGTTAGTACATGTAATTGGCATAAATAATTAATTATGGGACTGTCATGTCTGTCCGCAATGACACTCAGGAGACGGTAAGGGCTACCACGTACCCTCTGCATCAGTGAAGCATAACGCATTTTCTGAAGGCTTCGTAGTACGCAGTCGCAAATACACGTGCTAGCATACGAATATTATAGGAAACACTGTATATTTGTATTCTATCTCATGCTCTCGCAGGGTAAATCCTATATATGAATGTTTGTCTCTTTTTAGTGTGATTTTTTCGTTTCATCGAATTTAAATCACCACGAATCTAAAGAAGTTTTAGTTCAAAAAGAACTGTTTCCGAGGAACATATAAATTGATTGGTAAATTCTACATTCACGAGAACAAAGTCGTGTTCAAAAGCTAGTAAACTTGGATCAAATATGATCCAAGCTTGTAAAGAATAGATGTGATGGTATCCACTTACAGCGAAGATACTTTTACGTTATCAGTGAAAATAGGTCGGATCAATTCCTAACTATTGATCCTGACCCTGCAATGCCTTAAAACTTTTACTCTGATTTGTACAAAATAGGGAAGGGGGCAGTATCACCGTAAATGATAATACATATCTGTACCTCAGAGGTACATAACATTAAGTGTCAAAACGTAAATATTACAGTAGATACCAAAATACGCAGCATAAAACTTTAATGCAACATTGCTTAGGAAGTGTTAAAGGTGTTGGCATGATATAAACTATGTTCTTTATTATTATATTTAAAGCTACCTACGGGAATTAATACGATTTTTTTTAGTAAAACTTTTGCAATCATGCATCAACTTATGATATTTTAAGATCCTAAACCAAATTTTAATTTGTGAATATAATTTCATATCATCATCATCATCCTCCGCGCCTTTTCCCAACTAAGTTGGGGTTGGCTTTCAGTCTAACTACGATACGGCCGAACTTTGATATTTTACGTGAAGCGACTGCCACCAGACCTCCACAACCCGAGTACTAGGCGATATCGAAGTTCTGTAGTTAGACCAGGTTGTCGGACTTTTTAGGGCTCTAACTACCCGTAACGAATGCCACAGATGTTTGTATGGCACCCGGGACCGACGGTTTAACTGTCGGCTACCTGACCTGGCTAGTATTATTTGTAATATGCTAACCTACTCGGTTACCACTTAGCCGCGATATTTCTTTTCGTTGACATCGTGTGACTTAACGCTTAATAGCATAAGATAGAGCTCGCTTTCACGATTTTATTGGTGTAAAAAACTAGATTTGAAAAAAAATGGATTTAATATTGTATACCTCTAAGGTACAGATATAGAAAGCATCATTTCTAGATTGTATACATAATCTTATTGAGACGAGTTTCTTCCCTTAAATACTGGATTGAATTTATTTTTTTTATAATGTTAAACATGCTGTAAATCACCAAGTAGTTTGGAGTCATTTCAAATTTTATATTTATTTATCAAGGGTATTTAATTCCGTTACAATTAATGTTGTTTTATTACGCAAACGAACTGTGGGTAGTTGTGTTTTGATATAAGGATGTACCACGCGTCCAATTTGTACATATAAATGCTGAACATGGTCGCTCGAGGGCCAACATATAAGCATTCATATACGAAACCTATAATAAAAACAGAACCAAAATAATTTAACTTGAGGATGATATAAAAAAAGAATAGCTATTTATTTCATTCAAATTTGTTTATAGAACTTTGAACTTTGGTGGTTGTTTTTAACCCCCGACGCAATAAGAGGGGTTTAAGTTATACGTGTCTGTGTATTTATGTGTCTGTGTATCTGTGTGTCTGTGGCATCGTAGCTCGAAAACGAATGGACCGAATTTAGTGCGTTTTTCTTTGTTTGAAAGGTGACTTGATCTTCTCTTCAGCCGTTCTAAGATCATCAGCTCTTTTCTAATCGTTGAAGAAATTTTCGAGTCGGGGGTGTTTTAAATAAATTCAAAGTTATTAAAGCAATCTTAAGCAATTAAGTTTTGACGATCGCCTATGTATATATATAAATATATAGGTGGTCGTGTAAATACACACAAAAAAAAATCTTAACTATAACTTAAGAAAAGGGAATATAAATCTCAAACATGGTGGCCATGCACGCGGTCATTGTGAACAAGTTTTTGAAAATATTCAAGAGTTGTTTTCTGTTAACAACATCATTGTTAAAGACTGCAAAGTTGTGTTTTATGCTAACAATCTCTAATGGTTATAGTCATTTCGATTGACCCTGATGTTATTGTTATTTATATTGACTTAATAATTAAAGATATTAAACTTATTACTTATAATAATAATGTTGAAGAGTTTTTTTGCTTAATTTTTTGAATGTTTAAACGCGCTTATCTCAATAACTGCTTGTTGGATTTGAATAGCTCTTTTTGTATTAAATATATAGTATTCATTAAAGAATATTATAGGCTATGTAACATCACGTTACGAACCTTAGGAGCGGAGCAGTGACCATGAACGCGGGTGAAACTGCGGGGAACTGCTAGTTAATTATACAGTACGATATTAGAAGTGGAAATATCTGCGAGAAAATTTATCGAAAATATTGAAAATTAATAAAAAATAAATAAAGTTTATATTATGGATAGATAATTAGGTGCTGACTTCGGATTTTATTGAACAACAGTTGCAATCTATAAGAAAGAAAAACCAAAAATGTTTTTAGTCTTTCTTTTTACAGTATAAAACAAGACAGGTTTTTCTTATGCTTAATTGAATCTAAAGCTAAGTAGAAACTGAACCAAAGCTCATTCCTGAAGTCTAAAGACAAATCCCCAATCTTTGGAAAGTGTTTCCAAAACCAGAAACTCAATAGAAACAGAGATCGCAAACACTCTACCACGTATTGAAATATTCTCCAGAGGTACTCACTTGTAACTTTTCAGTTTTGACTTTTGCCACTGAGAGCGGATGCTACTCAAAGTTTTGTTTGGTGTACCAGAACAAGTTTGAATTACTTGTTGCGCAGAATACACTTCAGAAATCGTGTATCATTTTTGGAACGGGATGTATGGTCTGGTGTGGTCGCACATTTCAGCTAAGATTTGTTTAGGTAAATACTGCTTAAAATTAACATCACTTCGTTTAAATCTCAGTTTCGTAATTCCTCGACAGGTAGTAATTATGGCCTTGTGATGTTGTAATGTGAGACATTCAATGAAAATTCATTAAATTGTACTAAAAGTGATGGCGAGAGTTTACACAACTATCATGTAATAGTCGTCCATAATGCTCTGATTGTGTTGGTAAAAGTTAAATAAACAGTGACACTAGTGTGTGAATCGAGTTTTTTTGTTTTTTTATGGTATAGGGAGCAACAAACGAGTAGACAAGTAACATAATGGTAATTTAAGTGACTACCGCCGCCTATGGACCTCTGCAACTTGCAGGAGTCACAAGTGCGTTGCCGGCGGGAATACGCTAATATGGGTTATTATACATTTGTGTAATTCACAAATACTTGTTCACAAAATCATAAACAAAAACTATATTGCGAATATGACAATTGTACACAAAATCTTTCTTACCAAGTTAGAATAGAATAGAATATTCTTTATTGTACACCATATAAACTTACAATAGATCTTAAACTTAATTTAAATGCTAGGTACAATGGGCGGTCTTATCGCTAAAAGCGATCTCTACCAGAGAGTTAAGTTCTACATAAAATGTATGTCATACGTCCCTTCAGCGTTTATGGAATACGGTACGTCCCCGTAGGCTGAGACGAACTGAATAAGTATTTCCAGATGATGATTATCGTAAATGCTACTCCGATACGCCTCCAGTAAGGTTTCTAATTTAACACGTATTAAGATGTACCTACTAGAACCCTCATTCATTTCTCCACTCGCACGTCGTATTGGCGTAGGATTTCTAGTACTTAGCTAAACCTTTGCCAAAAGATTCAAGACTACTTACATTATTCTAGGTTAGGTAAGTGTATATTTTCACGTAAATATTTATTTGTGCGTTAAGTAGGTTCTAGAAATCCTACTCCAATATGTCGTGCGAGCGCCGAATTGGCGACGAATTTCCAATACATATTAATGCGTATTGACTCAGAAACCCTACTGCAGTCCGTCACCGTCGGAGACATATCAGAATAGCATTTACGAGTGATTATTATTTTTTTTTATGCTTTTTTTTATATATTTTTTTTTTATATGCAAACGAGCAGACGGGTCACCTGATGGTAAATGACTACCGCTGCCCATTGGCACCTGTAACTCAAGAGTCACAATGTGCGTTGCCGCCCTTTAAGGTGGGAGTAGAAGAAGAAGGGGGGGGGGGGACTGGAATAGGGGAGAGGGAAGGGTTAGGGAATCCGGTAACTTCACTCACGCGGCGAAATGCAATGCAAGCATTGCCGGTTTTCTGTAAGGCCACGTAAATTATTATCGCTGGGATATAAAATTAGCGCTTGGAAATACTAATTTAGTTCGTCTCAGCCCGCGGGGACGTATAAAAGTAGCATTTCTATACGCTACCTTCCAAAGTTTAGCAATAATAGCTAATAAACTACCTATTTAACAATTTTTTACTACCCATAGCTTAGAAATATGGAATTAAAGATGTTTTATCCTGCTCGAAAGCTTTTTTGCTAAAATGCTTATCTTGAATTTTTATGATACTAGTCTTTTTTCTTTTTTTTTTCGTGTGGAAACCCCCACGAGTCATCACCTCACCATGGCTATCGGTGAAGTGGTATGTCGGAATCAAACCGACTAAAACCACACGGTGTTCCGTCACAAGTAAGTCAATCGCAAGGGACTCGAGTATACCCTAAGAAGGAAGTCCCCGAGAACCCAGGCAGACTTCTACCGCCCTCAAACAGAAGGCAGCCACACCATTGGTAGCGGAGGGCCTTGCTCTCCTTCCATGATACTAGTCTGGAGATATAACCTATTCAGTGCATTACCGACGAAACAAGTTACTAGTATTACTTTATAAAGAAAAAAAATATACTCAAATTGAGAACCTCCTACCTAAAATAATCAAATGTGTTCAAATATGTTCTAACTTTCCTCCACAGTACATTCAAATCCTGGAACTCTTTCATATACTTTTCTCATTTAAACAACCATCTTTATTATCATTATATTGCGAATTCCGACGTATTTACACCATCGCTTCTCTAAAGGATTTCATCTAAACACTTGCCGTAGGTACTCGTCCCCGATTAGTGCCGACCCAATTGGCATCGTGAGAGAATGACCTGTCTTTCAACTGAATTTCGCACGGTCGTTATCTGTGTGTTTATGTAATTACGATATTATTCATGCTACAGGAACTAAGTTGCTTGCTAAACATTCAAATCGGTATCTAAATATACTCCATGTTGACGGAGATTAATATAAGTACCTGGGAGACTGTTTTTTTAGGGAAGACACCTATATCACTACATATAATAAAACAAAGTCCCTTACCGCTGTCTGTCTGTTTGTGAAAACTGAAAAACTACTAAACAGATTATCATGCGGTTTTCTCCAATAGACAGAGGGATTCATGAGGAAGGTTTAGGTATATGATTTGTTAAGGTTTTGTGTAAATTGGTTGAAATATAATGATGATTGTTGAAGACGTGGCGGTTTACTAGGAAATAGATAAACTTTATCTAAATACCAAATTTGATCGAAATGGTTAGAACATACAAGCACTGCTCGTTTAGAGATTTATATAATAGGAATATTCTGGGACATATTTCAAAGCTCTTTCTAGATCCAAACTAAGCATAGCTTGTACTATGGGCCGTAGAACATAAATATACATGCTCAGATACATGCTGTTTTTAAATACATACATAGAAACACCCAGACCAATGCAAATACATGTTAAGTAAAATAGATTAACACGTAATATAATAAAAGACTGCATGGACGACAGCCCGGTGACCAGGCGTCAATTGCTGAGGAAGTGCAACGTGACGCACGCCGCGCCTCGTTCTCATACGAACGGCATTTTTGTCTTATACATCAAACAGTTTTCACGCTATAAATAGATTGTAAATTTAATTAAAATAAAACTCTGTTCCAGTATTTCGTGGTTTATTGCCATCCGCTTGCTGCACTGAAATTATTTACATATATTCATGCATACAAATATCTGCACTAAACTAGAATCGAACCTAAGACCTCGGACGTTGCAGTCGAATGCGCTACCGTTACGCCACATAGTACTCACAAGTGATAATTTCCGTAATCACACTTGACGGACTGCGGCCTAACAACTGATATTAGGATTTTGTATATTTATTAAACACCTTGAGAACATTCATTGCGCATTAGTTATTTACGAAATAGTTAGGCTTATTCTCGCTAGATGCCACTAGATCACACTCGCTGCATGCGGATGTGCCAAAACAAAGATTATTTAAATATTAGATTTGTAAAAAAATCTGCTAATAACATTACAGAGATTGGTCTGTTTATGTGCGGTTTTCAGTCCAGTGAAAATCCATCATGAGAGTGTGTACCTTCTAGCCAGTCCAGGGACCCTTTCTTTCGTAAAGCTGAAATCCTGTTCCTCCTCAGGAGACATAAGATACAGAAAAACCCACATCTATGTTAGCGAATTAAAAGACCCAATTAATGAAATTTAAATTCCAAGTGCACATAGTACTTGAATAACTAATTGAATTTCAATTGCATTTTCAAAAGCCAGTGATTTTCATGTATTGCAATCTATCGAATGCTACCCATGGATGAAAAAATCAGAGACTGTTATAATTTGAGTATCTTGAAAATTCTTTACCTTTCTTTCTTCCTCTTCCATTTTTGTTTATTTGTTTGGTTCACTTTCACTCATAAACTTATTACGTTAGTATATTAAGTTTATGCTTTCGCTCCTCAAATAAAAAAGTGTTTAAGTCGGGTTTAAAACTCAAAACTCATTTTTTACTTTACCTAAATTATGTAGGTCTAGAAATATACTTCTAGATATATTCTTAAGCCATCAATAAAGTAATAATGAACTAATTATCAGTGAAATGTAGTGGATACCTGGTTACCAAAAACCACCCTCCCCAAAGTTCTCATACTGCAGCCGAAGGCCGAAAACCTTCATCGTTTCTTCATACTTACTACGTCTTTCGTCTCAAAGCTTACCTACATACATTATTTTAATAAAAAGGCACCATGGAAAAACTCCACGCATGCGATACGAAATATGAAAATACTTGCAACCTCAAAGAAGATTTTCCGTGCCGATAGCCTTAGCAAGGTCGTTACTATACGGGGCGTCTAGAATTGGCCGCCTGCCTAAACATGTGTTATTCTGACTTATACTATACAAGTAGGCAAACCATGTTTATTAATATAATAAAACTGAACAGTTTATTTTTTTTAGTGGAACACACAAGAAGAAAGAAAGAAAGAAAGTTTGTTTTTATTGCAATCCATATCGTACATAAATTTTTTAGTGACAGTTTTTGTTTTAACACTAGTAACAAGAAACTAAAATAGTAGTCTATCACTATTGTGTTGTACACTCTTGTGTGTGTGTGTGTGTGTGCATGTGTGTTTATGTGTATAAACACTTCACTGTCTCGGTAAGTCACTATAGAGATGCAGGCTAACACGTCTGTTCTCGCCCGCGGTTCACTCTGTACTGACTGAGGTGCGCTCTCCATAGTGAGTACGTGACAATGATTACAACTATGATTTAGTTCTACCCCACATACACTGCAGCACACAATGAGATATCCCAGATCTTGAGGAAGTATATAGGTTATTTAACATCACGCTATGACCCTTAGAAGTAGAGTAGTGACTATAAATGCGCATTTGAAACTGGGGGAACGGCAAGTACAAAGATCTAATTTCAGTAGTACCTATTCATCAAGTTATATGGCTACGAATAGCAATCGCAATTACATACCTGTACGTCTAGAAACTTTTTATTAAATTCATGAAAGTCGAAGACAAGATGTGCCGTAGCACCTTCGGGCTATAATTAATTTACCTACCAACACGTGAGCCAGTTCATTTTCCACTAAAACATTTTGATGTAAAGTTTCTGCGTTCAGTTTCTGGGTTTCCGTAGAAACTATTAATTTATTAAATTAAATGTTCATGTATTAAACATTCTGTGTCTGACTCTTTTGGGTTGAAATGGATTATAGTGAATTAATTACTGTGATATTATAATAACAACTATTTTTGAATCGGTCGTTCTTTGATTCGCATGGTGTTTGGTATAATAATAAAATTCCATAAACGTAATTAACTATAGAAAACATTATTTATGAATAAATTATTTGCCTTAATCGTGTAATGTTATTATTAACTTTTATAAAAAGTTTCACCGTCTTTAAAGCTAACTCATGATAAATTGTAATATGCTGCATTCTTTATTAATGAAATAGAAAACTTAATTATGTTATGTGTGCACAGACCTCAAATTATTCCCAAGCAAGACACGTTTGGATTCGTCAAACACAATCTACGTTAGACAAACATTAGGTTGTTAAATTATAGTTGTAGTTCACTCATTACTGATTCACCTTCGCTCTGTTTCTACGCACACTAGCGCCTGAAATTCTTAGGCCCACATTAAATATCTGGGCCTGATCCTCGACGGTAGGTGGCGCTTCGACGAGCACTTCCAACAGCTTGCTCCCAGGCTGGTCGGCGCTGCGTCCGCCCTTGGGCGACTCTTGCCCAATTTGGGCGGACCCAGCGTCGCTACGAGGCGGCTGTGCACGGGGGTTGTCCGGTCAATCGCTACCGGCCGTCATATGCTCCATGGCCGGTAGCGACAGGAATTTTACCGCGGTCGCGACCTTCTGTGAGGACGTCATCTCGCAGAAGGAGGCGGCGGAAAGGGTCCGGGAGGACGATCTCCACTCGGACCTAATTCGCCGCCGGCGAACCGGGCGGCGGAGGCGCGCTTACCAGCGCCTCATGCCGCCCTGAGTGTGGCCGCGGGTGGACGGGACGGGTTTTCCTCTCCACCCGCTATAGTGGCCCCCCGCGAGGAGGTGGCGTGCGCGTGTGTCTGGACGTCGCCTAATTGAGAGGTCTTTACCCAGAGGTGGTGCCCGCGCTTTTGCGGGCAAGCGCTAGGAGGGTTCCGGATGTCTTAATAAAAGCTGTTCCCGGATCCCTCCTACTTAAGGCGCAGTACGGCACACCGTGTGGTTTTAGTCGGTTCGATTCCGACACACCGCCCCACCGAAAACCCCGGTGGGGTGACGGCCCGAGGGGGTTTCCACACGCACAAAAAAAAAAAAAAAAAAAAAAAGGATCTTGTTGGTACGGGATTAGTCCCTTGACCAAAAAGATAGTCTCAGTATAACAGTCTCTTGAACTTCCAAATAACATTAAAACATTAATTCTAATGTTTTGTTCCCGCCTGCTCGAAACTATTTTAATTAGATGTTTGGCCCCTTGCCTGCATTACTAAGCCACTTTCAGCTAACTACGAATATTAATAAGAGATAGAACATGACTGTTGGAGCGTGATTAACCGCATTTCTCTTATATTTAATGGTTAATATTTATGCATATACATATAAAACAATTTAATAGAAGAGACAAGAGCGCACTCATTTACACAATCAGACGTGGTTTGTTATAGTTGCTAAAATATATATGTAGTACTATTTTTTAGTATAGTTACGATAAATACTCTTATGCTATAAAAGTTAACCTTTAAAGACTACTAAGAACGCTAACATGCATCATGACTTAATTTAAAAGACGCCTGCAAGAATTGTTGTATAACTTACGCAAATGCTCTTCAAAAATTGAGCACAACCGTATACTATTAATAACCTGATGGGGAAGCAAAGAAGTATTCCTTTATACTTCCAAACTACTGTGTGGAAACAAGTATACGCGCTACCAGATAGGAACCGTTTGCCAATGCCAATAAACAAACTCAAAACCAGCGAGGCTCGGAAAAGGTCACTTTTATTAGTTACACGACTTTCGTCTTTAAATACAAGAATATAGGTATTCTATGCACAGACATAATATATAATAGTATACTATTTACTGTAAAATAGAATGGATTAAAGAAAATCAAAAACATTACGATGCACGCTCATGTTATGTTTTTTGATGCATACTCGTAATAAAATTATTATGAGTATTTAATTTATTTATTTCCTTAAATATTAATCAGACTTATAGTGAATCGTTTTATGGCAACAAAATGGTTTTAAAACAAAATTCCAACGTTAGCACTTCTATTTCTAGAGCTGCGTTTAAAATTCTAAAAGATTTATACTTATAAATTAAGCTAAACACCAATATCTGCCCTTTTTTCTTGTTGCAAAAAGAAACGGTCCCAACTCTTCTCCTTCTTCTTTGCGCTTTCCCACTTTAGGTGGGGTCGGCAAACGGTCTCAACTCCTAAATTTTAATATAAAATCATGAATTCAGAAGCACGTTACTGCAGCCTTTCAACCATTTCCGTTCGTCATATATCAAGGATCGAATATAGAGGCATTACGCACATAGCACGTCTCATCCCCATGTCTCTTTATGAGATGAATATTAAGTACCAAGGGATGTACATGTTACAGTTCAAACTCTTTTTAAGGATAATCTATTCTCACCCATAAATTTTACTTTAAAATATCTTTAACTAGCAGCGCCCCGCGGTTTCACCCGCGTAAGTCCCGATCTCGTGGGATTATCGGGATAAAAAGTAGCCTATATGTTAATTCAGGTCTCATACATACCAAGTTTTATCGCAATCGGTTCAATAGTTTTGGCGTTAAAGAGTAACAAACATCCATCCATCCAAACTTTCACATTTATATTATTAGTATGATTAATAAAATAGTGAATCGATGAAAGCTCTTCATTAAAGTAAATACGTCCACCAAGATATCAAAGTGCTCTAAGCAGGTTTTTCTCACACGGCGGGTTGAGTTGCATCCACGGTCAGGCCTGATCTTTTGAGTGGTGGTTGGACTTATTATAAAACAGGTATCACGTGGTTGTGGGAGAAAAAATGTTGGAGAAAAATTAAAACTTTGCAAAAAAACATGAAGACTGCGTTTGGTTGAAGAGTTGCTCAAAAATGAAAAGTTCCTTTACCTTCGTCAGGGTTTATTTCTTTCACATTCTTCTTCAATCGAATATAAGATTTATCATAGAGCTGTAGAAATCGAATTGACTGAAAATCATTTGAACTGACAGCGCTTAATTATAATAATATAATATAATAATAATACTATTATTTCTTAAAGCAATTGTAGTAAATAAGTTAACACAGAAATCAAGTATTTAATAGTGCGCACAATCAGTGGTTGAAGTGCTGTCCTCCTAGCTAGGTGGACACTACAGGTTAAGGAGTAACAAAAATAAAATATATTGTAAAATATTAAAAAATAATTACATGTTAAATTCATTGATTTTGGATTTTTATTTTTTTATATGCAGACATTATCAGAAAAATCTGAACATTCCATCAACTTCCTTGGTATTAAATACCGACCGAGTTTTACTCATGTCAACACTCTCTCTTACGATTAAATTAATAATTAATTAATTAATTAGCTTGATCTGTCAATTTTCAAGTTCAATTTGTCACTTTAAAAATTACTAATTTACGTTCAATTACAATACCTATAGAACCTTAAAATATGACCACACCTGTACTTTAACGCCCTGTTTAAGTATTACTCAAATAATAACTAAAAAGTAGGCCGAAATTTTGACTGCAACATGTACAAAAAAAAACAAATGGTTTGCGTCTATTTTATTTTATTGTGAACATTTCGGTGTGTAAAACGTCTAAGTAATGAGTGTGTCTTTAACCAAGTCTTTTGTTGATATGAGGAAGGTAATAAATGGCATTCTTTGTGAAACTTTTTGAATCATGTGAGTAATGAATATATGCCTGAGGTAGTCAACAATAACCGTATATTTTGTTTAACGTTTTAGAAAGAGACTACATACACATTTGAAATAACTAAGATTGTACATGTAAAACATTTAAATGAATATAAAATACAATACCGTATTAGGGAAAAATATAGTAATAAAAAGCCTTATTTGTCGCAATCCTTGGTTGCAAAATATTTCTTTATGACAAATTGTGAGTGTTTAAAAGCAATTTTAACTACTTGAAGTCAGTCGTGTGTATACAGAGAGAGTAAGAAGAAGCTAAAAATCGGTTGAAATTTTCAAGAATGTTTTTTTTTTCACCAAATTTGTAGAAAACACCATATACTTCATGGGATCAGAAGTGAGTTGAAACCGAAAAAACTAAAAATCTCACAACGATTTATGGCGGAGAGCTCGATTTTACCCTTGCAGAATTATTTCCTCTACTCCGACAGATCGGTAACGGTACTGGATCAATTACTTATGGGATTTACAGATATTTGATCTAAGTCTTGGTGTACTTTATGCCGGTTATTTACTGCTTTACTTTTTCCGGCATTGACCAAGTGTCATGGTCGGTGTAATTTTGTGTCACTGCAGTTGATCCTGATTTACAATAGCCACCTTAGTGGAATACTAGTTGATGCAAAAATTAAAATAGGTGAGATTTGTCCCAAAACCATTCATGATATTTGAAAACCACATCACAATTAAATATCAGATGCAGAATACTTCTATCAAGAGAAGACATAAAGTAGATGAGATTTGTCCGAAAACATTCTTGATATTCCAAAACCACATCACAATTAAATATCAGATACAGAATTCTTCTATCCAAAGAAAATATAAAGTAGACGAGATTTGTCCGAAAACATTCTTGATAATTCAAAACCACATCACATTTAAATATCAAATGCAGAATACTTCTATCCAAAGAAAACATAAAGTAGATGAGATTTGTCCCAAAAATACTATTGATATTCCAGAACCACATCACAACGAAATATCGGATCGGAATACTTCTGTCCAAAGAACACATTAGTCTTTTTCCACACCGGCCATTCTAAATCACAGATCGTATTAGGTGTGGACATTTCAAATCCGTTCGTTGAGTTATTGAAATCACCTCAATTAATCATTTATTTCAATATTATCAGCTTATATGTCTGAGTCTCCTCGTATAAGATAATTTATGAAGTACTTATTGCACCGAGAAAAGTTTTAACGTAACATTTTTGTGCTGATCGTTGGTGTACGAGTAGCTTTCTATCGAGAAATTGTGGAAAAGTATTTGAAATAAAATCACGTTAAAGAACTTTAGATTGTTGTTCTTTTATAGTGTTTTTTTCTTTTTGCGAATGGTGAGATTTAGAGTATGATTTAAGGAGATTAACAATTGATTTTTATACTATTTTGTTCAGAGAAAAATTTGTTAGTAAGGGCAATGATACATGTAGTCATCAAATGATTTTTATTTTTAGATTTTTTAGATTTATATTTTAATTACAAGACAAACTCTTGCGGGAAGAGATTTCATACATATTAAAGAGTGTGGGATGATGCTCGAAAGGACATATATTGAAGTGTTCTCGAAGTAATTTAAACTTTATTGCGTAGTGCCGAAAGTCGTATTTAAGTGTCTGCAATGAGTGGATTTTCTGTACGTAAGTATTGTTCTCTTGTTCTGTGGTAGTACTGGGTATTTACAACAAAGTACTACATGTCTAGTGTTAATAAAGTTGGTCACAACGTATTGTGGCTCTAAGATCCATAATGGAGGATTGACTAAAGAGGCGACATGGAAGCCTCTCCTACCGGTTGACACAGGTGTTCGCCGAACACGGCTGCTTCGGGAAGTACCTGTGTCGCATAAGCCGGGAGCCAATGTCTGCGTACCACCACTTCGAAAGCTGTGGCGAGAATACCGCGCTCCACACTCTAGTAGTCTAGTGGAGTGGAGTAGAGAGCGTGGACCCAACAGCGGTACGACCGGCTAGTGGTGTGTATAGCCTCTCGCTAGAGACCATGGTTCTGTCCATGGTCCAAAGTGAGAATCTCGTGTTGCGAGGAGGTGATATTGGCCAAAGAGGCGGCGGAACGGGAACGGGAGAGTACAAGAACACTTTCAGCCCGCAGAAGACGCACCACACCACGCACAATCTCCGACGTCTATGAGCGCTGGCCTGGGGGTAGCGGGTCAGGCTGACCGTTACCCTAGCAGAAGCAGGCCTGAGAAGGTGGTGCGAAAAGTTCCGCGCGCACCTCTCTATTCTGGAATCCCTGCAATAGACTCACTTGTGATGGAACACCGTGTGGTTTTAGTCGGTTCGAGTCCGACACACCACTTCACCTTCGGTGAGGTGATGACCCGTGGGCGTTTCCGCACGATAAAAAAAAGAGTTTGTCATAATGTAACTAGTGAAAGCATTATCACTTATATACCTACTTTTCACATATTCCGTTACAAGAAAAATTCATTGAAACGATTTATTTTATTTTTCATAGACCATATTATTAACACCATAGCTTTCAATAATAATGTATATTTATGCAACCACTTGTATAAATTTATTTATAAGGCCTATTTGTAAAAAAAAAAAAAAGAATTTGAATAGGTAATGACGAATTAAAAATAGTGTGTATAAAATGCGTTAAAAGGTAGGAATCATACTTTTACTGAACTATGTTTACACACCAGTAAATTTGGTAAATAAGTAACTAATTTAGATAAAAAATTTAAAAACACAAGTGCCCTGCCAACATATTACGCACTTTGCAGCTGTCATATTGTTTTTTTTTTTACCAAAAATGTATATCCAGCGACACTCGGGATGATTAAAGTTTTTTACGATACCCCATACATCCAAATCTGTTCAGGGATTTATAGTGGAGTAAAGAAACTCACATAAATACATATATATTTACATACATTTATGAACCCTGAAAACATTACACTCCTTTGGGCAGTCGTTTAGAAAGTAGTTCCATGCTGAGACCATTTACATTTTGTAAATATCTTTTATTAACAAAAGTGTTTTAAAGGATTAAAAGCACTATAAATACCATAAGAAAGCAAGAGCCTGTGTTTCGTGTTCAAAATATTAATACCGCCAAAATATTAGTACCTGGTAAAATAATGGGTAGATTACCTACGGCATTAGGAGGTTGACAAATACGACTACTGATCTAACTATATACCCATATCCTTTTGGCTTACCAACAAAGAATTCAAGATTTTGTTATCAGGCTTGGCTTAGCTTCAAATTTAATAAGATGCTTTTCGAAGTTTGAAGGTATAAGAAATAAGAACTTACATCAATGAAATATTTAATTAGGTAAAGAAACCAAAATCCTCTATATATCAAAGTTACAAATCTAATCAAATAAACCAGTAAGATGTCTACGCTTACCGTAGAACTCTTCCTCTACGTCGTAGTCATAGGATTGTATGTCTACAATGTGTTACTACAAATGAAAAATAGCGGTCTCTAAAGTTAAGCTTAGCGTACACAAACCACCCCGGATTTAAATCACGCGCTCTCAGTCGCTTTTACCGCGCGTCACCTGTGGTTTATAGTAGTACACTGATGAGCTTCATAATCCTTCTTCTTCTTCTTCTTCTTTAAGTGTCTTTTCATACTTGAGACCCGCAGTCAGCTTTTTACACTCATCTTTATTAATGACCAGCGGAACAAATGTTCGATGGAAGTAATACCGGTCCACTCCAGCATGTTGCGCAGCCACGAATTTTTCCTTTGTCCAGTGCGGCTTTTTCCTTCTACCTTACCATCATAATTAGTTGGAGCAGGTGATATCTCTCGTGCCTGAGCACGTATTTCAGCTTGCGCTTTTTGCATCTCCGAAATATACACTTGAGTAAAACCGTATATCTTAGCTAATATGTGTATTTATATTAGTTAAGATAATCACGAAAGTTTTTATTCGAATAAAATTATTATTGTTTTTTTTATATCTTGTTATCTATTTTGGATTCTGTCATTAAATAATAAAAAAATACATTTGTACATAATGAAACTCAATTCACAAACAGGTATGATTTGTGATAGTAACAATAAACAGTTCATATCTTTTGTTGTAGCTTAGCTTCAAGATGAGCCGTGAAACTAAAATACAAATACAATTTATTAGTCATTGGAGTGGCGTATCAATATTTACCTTTAGACCAGACGACACTAAATACCAAAGTTATAAGTGTACGCTAACCTTAACTCGAACGGTCCACGTTTATAAAGTTAGCTGCCTCGGTGAGCATATTTAACAATATCTGTAGTTGTTTGTATGACGTCAATGCCAAGTTCAAACTAATAAAGTTTCTCCCTTTGTGTCTTTGTAACAGTAAACTGAAACTATCTATTTACTTGGCCGACTTAGTTTTAATCTTAAGACTCTGTTTGCGGTTAGGAGGACGGCATCCGACTGTCGGTTTCTGATTTAGAAATGTGTAAAATAGATTTTTTACACTACCAAGGTTTCAAGGAATCTGATCGTAAGGATCTCTACAATCAGATTCCTTGAAACCTTGGTAGTGAAAAAAATTTTGGTGCCGTGGCAAAAAATCAACTAGTTTATTTGCTTGAAATCAAAAGATCCTGCGTTCGATTCTGAAATTTAAATTTATAAAGTTGGGTTTTGCTATTAGTAAATGCTTGTTCCAGCATGGAGTCTGCCGTCTTCTGAGTCGACAACATTAAGCTACCTGTTAACATAATAAAATTTAGCTAGCAAGATATAAAAACATAATACACCCCTGTCCACCCCTTAAAGAAATTTCCGGCTTGAATAAATTTACCGAAGAGGTCTTCGGTAATCATCATCACATCAAAATTACTTTTGTAGCTACAAAATAAACCATATTAAAAAAAAATACATGACATTTATAAATATAAATAACATTTACAGCCGATAATAATGATGAATGTCTTAAAGAGGACCTTTTTGTCTACAAGTTCACACAAATTAGAATAAGGTATTAGATCAAATTAATCTCTGCTAAGTCTAGTTGGCGCCCGAACGAGCTAAAATCTCGTATTTGCATCTCAGGACCGTTAAATTGGTTTATCTTTTGCCCTATATTAAGACGTAAATGGGGAACGTCGTCTTAAATGGAAGTGGCCATAATATAGTAGAGAATTCGTTTAGACACATGTTTCTCTATATCTTTTTGTCTGGGAGTAAGCCGACTGAATAAGAATTTATATAATACTTATTCAGTCGGCTGACTCCCGATAACTTCTAATTTATTTAAATTAATATCTGTTTAAAATTTAAAAAACCCCGATGGAACTGGTTCATATACATATATAGATTTTTATACAGCTCTGAGAGACCGTACACCCAAGTATGTATGTTAAATTAACTTGATATATTTAGTATGAACCTTGCTAAAAAAATTGACACATGGTCTCAGTATACATACGTTGGTGCATTTGTACGCCACAAATGAATAAATGAAGGAATCCTATAACGTTCATTTTATTCTATTAAGTTCGTTAAAAAAAACTAACAAGTTTTCCCATACACTTCTTGTAACTGCCAAGTATCATGATACTATACGAACTATATTTCTGAACACTGAATGTTACAAAACACAGGAGACTATTTTTTATCAGTCCTCAAGGAACTACAAATCAGAAACAACTCTGAATATTTCAAACAAACTTTATTTTTCTGTTTGACCTCCAAACTTATTGAGACGTTACGTGGACCAATAAATCGCTCACGACATCGACAATTTGGATCCGACCTCTGACCGCTTACAATATAAATTAGGTGAAATCCTGGCTGACGTGGCTTGTTTGCTTGCTGTGTCAAGCACAAATGTTTTGCACATATTATTGAATTATTATAATTAAGGAATGTTTGACTGTATTGTTGTGTACACTATTAATTGTGGATAAGGACTCTCTAGTACAACGATTATTTTGATCAATTTTAGGTCTAACAATTTCTGAAGATTAAAGAAATAATTGGTTCAGGTTATATGATTATGGCCTCATACAGAGCTTTAGTCTCCAAAGACTTTTAAATAGAGTGATACCCACGTGTAACTTTAGACAAGTATTAGATCTCCATAGAAGCATTCGTTCTAGCACTCACACAGGCAGGCGTTGCCAGTACGCAATCAATATACATTTTCAAGCGTCGGTTTGCTGAATCGCCAGGCTTCTCTGCCCTCCTGTCTTTGATTCAAGTGCGTCCAAAGCGCTTAGCGGACAAAATATACATACATCAATAATGTATAAGTCTAAAATTTTAAGGGCTTATATATCAGCTTAAGTTTTTTTACTTTACAACTTACCACTTACTTACCAAAATGTAACTAACAAAGATATTGATAAATATCTAGTGATGTAAATAATATTTACTTGTTAGATAGAGTTAACTTGAGGTCACTCACTATCTTAATCATCTCATCAATCAATACCTTTAAACTTTGCCAGTTCATAGTGTTAATAGAGTTACGTGTTTTGTAAAATGGATGAGCAGGACAATCTACATAGGTAGGTAGGCAGGTTTTTTTTTATATTTAAAGTTGGTTATGTATTTACTTCCACAGCAGATCTGCCTAAATTAGAACCGTTAAACTTCGGAATTTCCCGAAAAAAGACTATTATTATTACATATTTCTATTTGAGAGAACTAAGATAACATACATACAAACCAAAGATAAGTTCAACTCAGTGATTACGCACTCTTGAATATATTTAAAAAAACTTTACAATTGTAAGGTCTCGCCAAATTAGTTAATTAACAGCATCTAGATGTTTAATAATAATTGACAAACAACATGACTACTCAGTACTTTCCAGTAAAATACAACAACAGTGCTCTTAACATAACAACATAAACCATAAACATTATTACTATATATTGCACGCATTTTGTTACCCCCCGTTAAAAGACTTTCAGTACTCTTTAGGCGGCCAAAGAAGCTTTCCTGCTTCGCTTGTTTCAAATGAGATCCCGGTATTCCCAATGACTGATATACCTAGATACTTGTAGGTGTCTATGGGTTCTACTATCACGCCTTTCTTTACATGCATGACTGCACACTTGTCCACACCAAATTCCATCTTAATAGAGTTACTAAAGTTTTCAGTCACCTTCAGTAACGCCGTCAATTGCAAATTAGTAATGAACCTGAAACCTATGCTGCTTGGAACTGAGATGCCAAACGAACAGCATGCGAGCTTCGGAACCATTTAAACCAAAAGTTGTGTAGTCCGTCTGGTCCAGCCGAGTTTGATAATAATTAATGTACTGTACTACTTACGTCGCCTGTGGTTATTGTAATAGGTTCCATTACTTGTATAGACTCGCATGAGCGCCTGACATCTCGCATCCAATCACCTTCTGAATGAGTGACAGGCGGCGACCAGATCTTACGCCAAAATGTATTTGTAGCTTCACCAACTGGGAAATGCCCGTCACGATCTGTTCGCTTTTTGTTTCGTTAAATCCTATTTGCCCATGCATAAACTTTCTGCTTTATAAAATCTATGTGCTCTGTGACACATGACATGTATTATTGAGGACTAATGTCAGTCCCCAAGATTGTCTGTGTCACAAAGGGCATCACTGTCGGTCGCGTATTACCCGATCTAAAACAGATTAGCTTACCGATGAGTGTTCTGACCTCAGCAATACGACGCTCGATGCTACACTGCCGGGCTGGCACAGCAGGCTTGGGTCGAGTAATAGCGGTATTTACAGGAAAATGTACTCAAGCTACTCGACATGCTGCGACAGCCGCACAGTAGACAATAGAGTGTGTATCACTAAGATCTTCGTTATTGTCTAAATAATCAGACAATAACGAATCCAGGGCAAACGGGATAAACGGGGTCTATTAATGTAGTTCACATACCAGTATTTAAGAATCGCATCATTATTATTAGTATTACTCATATAATTTTCAGAAGTACATTTTTAACCGTAACCAACTTTTGACAGCGTCGCGACCCGCAACATTTCGGATTACACAAACTTTTCACATTTACATGAATAATTACCAAGATGGCCGTGTGTCTTTAGCCTCTTTTGAATTTTGAATTTTTATTGAAGTTAAAAAAATACTAATGTTTTTATTAAATGCTTCTTACTATCTACATTGTTGGTTAGTTCATGAGGTTTTTTTTATATTATATTGACATTAAAAAAATGGTGCAACTACCTTACTCTCCTTGATGTACGATGTCCTATATCAATCAGCAGGAAATGAGCCCAAAATATTACATACTGCTGCCACCAACCAATCCCTACATATTATAAAACAAAGTCCCCCGCCGCGTCTGTTGGCGAAAAACTATTGAACGGATTTTCATGCGGTTTACACTAATAGACAGAGTGATTCATGGGGAAGGTTCAGGTGTATAATTTGTTAAGGGTTTGTGTAAATTGATTGAAATATGTTGAAGTTGTCTCTTGCTACTCATGCGATGCCGGGCGCGTTGCTAGTTAGCAATAAAACATACTAGTTCTCTTATAGGATATATATAGAACATAATATATGTGTAAACATTCCTAACGGGCCGAATTTGAGGTGTTGATTCTGAACTACGCCTGGCAACCTTTGGCAGGCGAGCGCAAATCAAATCAATAGACACGGTAGCGAAACATTTTCCAATATTTCCCGCGGAAAATATTCCACGACCTGTTCTTGTCGGTCTTCCAGATTATAGAATATAGATAGCATGGAGTAGTATTTTCATAGTTAAAGTTTTAATTGCAACAAGGAACATATTCATAATATCTTATTATTTTGACCATGCACTTTATCAAAAAGTATATAAAACACAGAACTTTTGCTTCTTAATAGTAGACAGGCCAATGATATACATACGTTTTACCAGTCTACTTTTTCATTAAGTCCGGGCAAAATTTCAAACTAAAACTCAGTATTTCTTCATCGAAAAATCTAGATAAAACACGATCGAAAAATCTGGATAATAATTGATAGAGATTGCCGTACGCAGACAGGTAGGATTGGTAATGCCGAAATGACACCGGTGTGCGGTGGCGCGAGTGATTTTTGGGACTATCAACTGTTTATCATCATGTACAGAAAGTATTATTATACATATTTTGTGTTAGTATAACAGTTCCACTCTGTCGATTTTTCAAAATGTCCATATCTTTTCTTAAAATCCGTTTCTTTTTAACATCATCCGGTTCTATGACGTTCTATGTTCCTAGTGGCAATCATGTATGTGTACTAGTGACACTCGAGTTATTTTTATTCCAAGTCTCGCGACATCTGTTTATATTGTGGTGAAGATCGTTGCCGCTGATTTTGGATTGTAAATATAGCATCTGTGAATTGAAAACTGGAGTTCAAAAGTGATATGAAATAGCGTTGCAACTATGTTGATTACGTAATGCTTGAGTCGAGGAGGAATGAAACATATTTTGAAACGACCCTAAGCATAGAACTCCTTGATTCCGGCATAGAACAAATATTAATTGAATCAATCAAGAAATGGCAATAACCTTAACCCCTAGTACTTCAAACCAAAAACATAGGTGTCACAACTTGGGAATTTAATATAATATGTCTACTACTTCGTTGATATACAGACATATGTATGGAAAAAATTACATTCCTAAAAGGCATTTTCAGGTCACGTCTTCCAGCGGAGTCCCTTAGAACGTAGTGTTTAAAAGAGTTCGTGAACCCCATTTCCACTATAGTTAAGATAATCTTAGCTATGAAAATTTGTTGGTTAGACACACGGCTTAGAAACGGTGCCTGGTGAAAATGTTCGTATCGGTCTACGTTCAATAATGGATGTCCATTATCTGACATAAATAATTTCAGGCTTCTTAGGCCAAACGTTCCATTTCATATCTCTCAATGTCATGGAATATTCGTAAATTATATGCAACTTAGAGTTGAATTGAAAACCCTACAGCAAAGAAATATTTTATTAGAAATAAATTAATTTACTTACGAGTTTGCTCTAGACAGTTTCTTAATAACAACAAAATTTATTATAAAAATAAAGACTCTAAACTAATGTATATTACTAAATTTAACAAATAATGTATAAGGAACTTAATAGGCGAAGGCTTTTTCTTGCACAGCGATTTAGCATTGCTGCCAGCCTTCTGGGAACGCTACCAGTAGGCGATGCGACGATGCGGAAGAATTTTATAACGCATGCATGTAAATACCAATTTATAAAAATTTACTTTAGTACACGAAAATGCTTAGCCAAATAGGTAGGGATTCTACAGAAGCTTTTCTAACATTATTAGCAGAATAACCGAAGTCCATAAATAATAAGATAAGATTTCTATCCCGTCTAAAATGGTAAGAATGAAAAGGTTTAATTTATGAAACCAGTGGTTTGAAAGATTTTTGAGAAATAATAGAATAAATGGCTCCAAAAGACTTATACTGTCCAGATCGGCAGTATACTAAAAAAGGGTTCCGTAAACAAACAAACTTGTATGTAAATAGTACATCCATCTCGGGAATCAATTCTCGAAGACTTTCGCCCGTCTTTATCAAAAGACAAACTTAACTTTGCGGTTGCGATGTTCGACAAAGTCAACAATCCAACCGTAAAATATAAGTTTGTAATCACAAAAAATATTTTTTTATGTGATGTGTTGTCCTTGATAAGTATGCGAAGTTTGAATTCAATCAGACGTTTTAAAGCGTGTGAAAATCACGTTCAAAGGTTATGTTACATAGATACATACTCGTACATACCAAGCTATTAAAAGCGTGTTAAAAATAATTGTATTTTATCTCCAGCTGACACGATGTGAGCGCATGCGTGATATTAAAAACCAAATGAATATGAATGAATGAATGAAACGAATCAAGTACGGAAGGGGTACAGATTATAAATAAACCAAATATTGTAAATCTGTTTCCCCTTAAAGGGTCCCATTGCAACAACAAATAATGGGTTGAACAGCTATGCAAAAAAAAATGGAGTCGCGTCACCTTGTTAACAATCAAATTGCAGATTGTACAAGACTATTCTATATCTAGTAATTTTGATGATTGCTTATGTTACGAGATAATAACCATTATTCGAGGATAATAACCACCACTGTATTTATAGATATCAAAGGTATGCGGTTCGCTCGTTTTCGCTTGTGTATTTCGGGAAGAACTGAGTAATACCGGCAATGCAGGTTTCGCATTCGTCTTGCCATTCGAGATCGCCACCGAGATTGGAGGCCCGCGCCTCCGATCATGGTTTGAAAGACGGTGGTGTACTTAGCATTTTATTTAAACGTGTCTAAGTCTGTACTTAGGCATGTGTAAATAAATGTACTTGACTAAACTACGAAATTTATTTTTATATTTACGAGTCTTAGAATGTACGGTCTAAGGTAAGGATAACGCCATACCAAACGCAAATAGTAAACATATCCAAACCTTCGTGTACTTTCAACAAAACACGATCCATTTCCCTTTCACAAGGAACCAAGGTTTACTCCAAACTCAATAAATAAACCTTCTCAATCTTATTGTGAACCTATAAACTATTTATATTGCACTTAACAAATAAAACGAACGTGTCCATTCACGTTTGTCTCCGAATTGCTTAAGGGCCCTAGGGGTCAGGATTGTCCCTCAATTGCTTCCGTATAACGAGACCTCTGAAAATGCGAAGAAAAAACTTGCCTCATTCGAGACATTCTATTAAATGGAGAAGGATATTTTGAAGCTTGAAACATCTTTAGTTACGGACTAAGGAAATTAAGTTCGGTTCAATAAGGAGTAGCTCAGTAAAAAATGCGTACTTTTAGGGTTGTAGATGTTGTAGATGTAAGATCACATACACTATACGTAGTACTTGCAACAGATCTCACGGTACATACTGTCACACCTATGATATGCATGCTATCACGTCAAAACTGCTTATATCAGTAATTAGAATATTAATATTTCAACCATCATCAGCCGTATTATCATCATCAGCCGAGCAATATTTTGATGTGACATCAATATACAGGGTGTATTTGAAATTAGAACACTTACTTCAATCACTGAACACTGTTTAGCATGCAGTTACAAAAAAGAAATTAAAAATACTATCCGTTTACAAGTTATGACCATTTGTTTTCCATGTATATTTACCTCGGTTTCTCATAAAAGCAGAAAGAAGGAAATCTCAACTGCTTCACTTACACGTACAAATAATGAATAATGAATATATCTGAAACAAAAAGGAATAAGCCAGACATCAACCGTATCGAGTTGTACAGACAAAACCTAAACATCTAAAGCAAAATCCTGAACATTTCCTTTCACAGTAGGAAACTCAACCTACATATATATTAATAAGTATAAGCATTCATTTAATTAATAAAATGCGTATAAAATAAATAAATTAAAACTACATTTCATAACGTTATAATTATGAAACTTCCCGTTAGAAATTGGGAAGCAGGATCATTACCAAAAAAATTCATTTCATACAGTGACGCGGCACTTCCATTTTCACCCAATATCTCTGCCAATGTAGCAGGCGATACTTTTTTTTTGTATACCCTTACACATACATCGTGAGATCGTGAGACTTTATGTGACTTGATAGTAAATGTTTGCCCAAGTGCCTGCCATGAAGGTTGTTGTCGACTTGATAGTAAATGTTTGAAAAACGCATCTATACTTTTTAGTTTACAAACTATGAAGTCGATCACAATAATTACAGAGGAACTCAGTCCTATCAATCGATTCCGACTCCGAGGATTATGACTAGTAAAGTCAAATTTGGACTTTACGTTCAGGAGCTCGGCTTTATCCGTTCAAAAAGGGCGGTGTAAAACCATTCATCTACCTAATTCTTGTGGAATTTAAAGTTTTACATATTAAAATCTAATAAAAATAGTGTAACTTCTGGTTTGTACCACAAATCAGAAGTAACTGTATTTTCTAGTTTTATCAACAACGGAAATTTATGTCCTTAAAGCGATGTTTGTGCCATTTCAGAATGTAATTCACCATATACTTGAATTTAATGTAATAAATTTGACTTTTCTGCTCAGAGAAATTGGATATTTTGCGAAATTGCACCTAGCCTCGAATGGGTTTAAATGTGAAATATAAAGACCACTACTTAGTTTGCGTATTAATACTAAATAACAATGTTAAATTTACATTTGGATAAACTTTGTTTACTTAAATGCGGGTATAATAAAATTGTATTACAAGCAGAGTTTGTTATCTAGGTACGAAAGATTTATCGTAATACTAATCTAAGAACTATAAACATGTGATCAAGTGATTGCAGGCACGATTTTCACCCAGAAAACTACTGTCATAAGGGTTTATGACAGTAGTTTTCTGTGTAGTAGTGGGTACTCTAGATACTAAATACTAAAACAATTTTTTTTTGATAAAATTCTCTTTTTTTCATCAACTTACGGAGAGTACGTTAATGAAAAAAAGAAAATTTCAACTGTGATACTGTCCTAACGTTTTTCTAACTTTTCTATTCCATGTGTGTAGAACGATTTAACTTTGGCTTCAAAATAAGCTTCTGTTGCTGCGATTATCCGTTCTGCTGACTGCCGATTGGATTCCGAAGTGAAATGGTGATCCATGTTTCATACATTGCCACATACCGACGTAAAAAATTATTTTTATTTCCATTGAACAGTACCAAACAGCGCTCTGAATCATTGATACGTTGTTGTTATTGATTTCTGCCAATAAAGATGTACTAATAGTATTACTGCATTACAAGTTGACTCTTACATACATATTTAATTAGAAAAAGTATCCCTGACTTACCAGTACACAGTCACTCTTGCACTCACATTACGTAAGTGTAAGAAAGAAGCGCATACAACGAAACCAATTCCTAAAGTTTGTGTCACCCCGACTAAGGCAAACATTTTGCACCAAAATCAGACCAACTCTAATTTGAATAAACGATAAAGAGGTAACACGGAAATTGTAACTATAAACAGTTTCTACATATTTTAAAAGCGACTTAATTATTTATTTTTATCTTGACTTTTAATAGGGAGCACAGAAGAAAACGAGGCAGCTCACCGTTTATGTAAAGATGACAAGATCATTAACCAATTAATTATCGGACCATTAGGATTGGTACCTAAATTTAAAACAACACTGTTTTAAGGAGTGGTAACAACAATTTAAGTTAAATGTATTTACAAAATCATTTAGTATCAAACTGTTGGTTGTTATAAACCCAAATTGCAGTAATGCTCATGCTCGGAGTAAAGAAATAAAATTTTTAATATATTGTTACTTTCTTTATTAATATAAGTAAGTTAGCTTAAAAGCACTGGCCTGGTGAAGGTAAACGTTTATCGACGATTATATAATAAATATTCATAACACCATTTTTTTTATAACAAACCCAAACTCACCACAGCTTGTACTATGAGATCAATAACGCGGATAAACATCCTTGTACAATTTGTAAAAACATGATTATTATTTACAGAAACACCCACATCAATGCCTATAAACATATGTATGCATATAAATAATCGCACTGAGTGTGATATAACCTGCAATCCTAGACGTAATCGAATGCACTACCACCGTGCCACACTTTCAACCCTATTGGTGATATCATGAAGAGGTCATCGTCAAATATAATTTGAGTTTAAGCCAAATTGTTGCTTTAAATATATCTCCACAAAAAAAAACTAAATTGGTTTACAAACAGTAGACTAGACTGGTGCAATATGTAATGTAAACGACTGCCGTACTGATGTTCTGGATACGATATGGCAATAAGATCTACCTGTTAAATTGGATGTAATTCATATAAGCTAGCAAAATAAAGGCATCATACTGCTGTTCCTACAGTAAAAAATATATGTATACAGACAAATTGACATTATTTTTCTACAACTGTATGTTAAACAACAAATTATAAGCAATAATTTCGGAACGTCGTTCGTTCGTTCGTTCAGAAGGTCGTGAGTATCACTCAGTTAAAAGACAGCAATACATTAAGTGTCGTGACATCACGTCCGCTGCAGTTTCCGAGTGACCTGGTTGGATTGTCACCTGTGCACTGTTATATCATAGACACACTGAACAATATCTGTTAGAGATCAGAGGGTCTGTAGGACAATAGGAATGGAATCATCGCTTTAATCTTTCGTTTCGTATAATAGGTTTTTTTCCAGAATACAGCTGACTTAAATGGGTCAAGGAATCGTTATTACCCAACTGCACGACGATGGCAAAAAATGCTTATATTTTTCTTTTAACCTAATTTGCTGAGCATGTATATGTGTGTAAGATTATTTATACCCTAGAAGCATCCCAACGGCTAGATTGAGTTTGAGCAATAACTTATCTAAATTCGTTCAAACTGAGCAATAATTACAGGCATCGTTTAACTTAAAATATAAAATCAAATTGCTGCAACCAAAAAAAGTGGAGCAAATCTTGCGGAGTTTTAGAGACCATTGACTGTAATACAACCTGACACAAATTAAACATAACCAAAAAAGTAATAATCTTTGAATTATATTTTTAATGTATCTCTGTCATCTTGTTTCCATGTTTAAAACGCAGTTAGGCTTTTAAATTTGCAACTTATTTTTTATTACATCGTATATCAAGAGATAGGTGTTGTCGCCACATTAAAAACTCTTATTTATTTTATTAAAAATAGGGACAAACTATAATAGATGATACACAGTTCACTATTTAATAAAAATAAGTTAATAGAGTTATTTTGACTGGTTATGCCGGTAACGTAATACTATTGGTCGATTGATAAATATTAACGAATAGTGGCATTAAAAATGGGTAGAAATAAGATGAAACCTTCACTTGAATATGAACAGAGGTATGAACAACTTGGCAGTTACTGTTAGTTAGTGATTTTCATAGTTTATATCAGAGGTTTCGAGACTGTTTCTTACATAGGTTACCTTATTACCTTAGAACAAACAGACTTCTAGACACAGGAACAAGACTTTCCTTTAAACAGAGAATATCAGGTTTAAGATAACTTTATTTCTCATAAAGAATTAACATTCACTTACATCAGAATTAACACTCAATTACACATAATGTAACTAATCAATATTTGTTCGGCAACAACAATGTTTTTAAATTACTAATCAATGAATACAAATCAAATGTAATACTAATATAAAAATATTTGTTAATAGTGGGTAACTTATGATAATCTTGGCGCAACTTGACAATAATGACCTCGCTCTCGGCATATATAGATATACTGTAGAAATCTTCTACAAAGTTTCATTACCCTAACAGCAAGCAACGACAGCCTTGTATTAGTGGACTGACGTATTTCGCAAACCCTTTTAAACATGACTTGCTAATCAAGATTCTGTGTACCAAAAATAAGTAAGGCCGACGTTTATTTAAGGCTGTTAAACCTCGTAGATAAAGAAGGAAACTATTGCCACTAGGATCCACTATTCACGTTCCAATAGTTTACAATAATTCCACGGCTTAATGTCTCAACCGTAGGACCATAACAGATTAACCTCAATGATCACGAATGCATAGATTTTGTTTTTGTTTTGTACTTACAATAAAATATTTGAAAATAAACAATTTAATCTAATTTAAAAAAGAAACAAGGCTATTGTTTAAAAAAAAATGTTTTAATATTCATTGAGACGGAAACGTGTCACAAAAATATAATCTAGAACTAACCCAATAAGGAAGGTAGATTGACAAATGGTTACGAGCTATCGGCATTATTCTTTTTAACAATGTAACGGACGAACGCGTCTAATTATATTATTTGCTAAACCGACAGTTCTTTCCACCAATTTCTATAGAAATAAAAGACATTGTTTGAATTCATGGGGGATGTTTTGCGAAAACGTAGTCAGTCCTCTAAAAAACCATCAAATAAATTAAGAAATATAAGAGAAAATTGGTTTATGGATGGATGGATAACCGTTTGTTGGTCTTGGTAATTGAATTCCCACGATCAGGGTGAAACTTGAGACAGCGCCTCACTGTGGGCCAACTGAACCCGTGACAATTGAAACACCTTTTTCATCTAAGGCTGGATATACTGTAGAGTGGTTTATTCGGAACTAAGTTTTGCAGCTTTTTCCTATACCTCGAGAAAAGTAATATTTTTCTACATGGAATATAGCCTATGTGCTTTTTTGTACCTGTAATGTGCATGCTAAATTGAATGTTGATTGGTTAAGGAGTTAAGGCGTGGCAGCGTAACAAACAAACACACATTCGCGTTTATAATATTAGTTAGGATTATTGCTTGTAGAATTTCAGCTAGTTAAAACAGATGTATGTATATTTGTACGTATGTATATTTGTGACTGTTTTAGTCTAAAAATTTCAATTAGATTTTTACTATTACATTGTAACCATGACTACAGATGATTGAATTATGCAAATAGTGTTGTATTTCGGATATATTTTTATTGTTATTTTTTTGGTACCAAAATATTTTTTTTTAATTTGTGCTAAATATTTTTTACTTATGAACCGATGAATAGGGAACAGCATAATCTAGTATCCTTGTATATCTATACATATAGAAATTTCGTGTCACATTGTTTGTTTGCCATGAACTCCTAAACGAATGACCCGATTTTAATAAAATTTTGCACAATGTTTACACTTCATCTAAAATATATATCACATGGTGAGTCAACCTTTGGGTGAAGCAGAAATAAAAGAGGCAGATACAGGGCTTGTCATTAAGAGCGCTCGAACTTTGAAATGAAATAAAGCAACCTGTGTAAGTGATATTGCCACAATTTTTCATTTTATTTTAAAGGACATTCAATGACATGACATGTATGGAATATAATTTTAGGTAGCTGTAGGTTGTATCTGCTCATGGACCAATATTTTGGACGACGCATAAATGGGGCTCATTTTTTTTGTGAAATGGTCGCCTCGACTTCGCTGTAAGTTGTATCTCCTTTTGGACCAATATTGCGGACGACATCTTCGCATAAATGGGGCTCAATTTCATTAACAACGCGAGTTATGTTGGCCTTCAGGGCGGCACGGGGCTGTCTGTGGTCGTTGGGTTTTAGCTCTTGAGCTAATTGAACTTTGTATGGAAGCAAATCCAAGTCTTGAAGCAAATTCCGCAAAGTTGATGTCACTGAAAGGCCCAGCACTTGTGCACGACGCGGAATAGATTATTTGGGGTTTTCTCGCACACTCACCCTGGCAACAATATTCTTCAACTATCTGAGTTTTTACTGCTACTGCTTCATCCACCACTGACCCGGTTGTCTCACTCTCCCAGACGATTTTGCTAGCGGCTTTCTGTAAAGCTTTCTGGTCCTCTTAAACGTGTAATGATTCCAAGACATCCTTATCTTTTCCTTTGTGATTTTGTTAATACAAACTTGCTTAATCAAAATTATCAGAACTCTCATTTTTTAAAATACTGTAATTCCGCTTCTAAAAGAGTACTGAAAAAAAAATTCAAACTTGTATTTATTTGTTTTACCTGTCAAAAACAATTTCATACAAATTCCTGCGTAAAATTGTAGAGACCAATATAACTAACCACATTTCTCCTCAGAAATCCAAAAAAACCATAGAGCAATATTTCCACTAAAATAGCAGCTATCATAAAGAAGTTACTGTCCCAACAGGAGTCTCTATAGTTTTCTTGCAAACCCTAAAACACTAAATTTTTTTTGTAAACACGATTCGACATTTAGGGCATGGGGAGTCCCTAAAGCCTAGTTCACACTGTCCGACCGAGATAAAACTACTGAAGCGAATAATGTCGCATTACAATGCATTAGGTGTCACGTTAGGATTACATGAATGTGTGTAATGGGCCGAAGACGGGGCAGGGATAATGTGGATGCGACCTTGCTTAAAAGCAGTCGTATGAATTTGAATAACACTTTGCTAGAAATTCTAAAGTTATAATTGTATATTTATTTTCTTCTTTGCTAACATATGTAGTTTATTATAAAAAAAGTTACATTTTTATATTAGATTTTTTTTATAAAACATAAATTTAAAATAAGAAATACCCCTGACTCAAAAATCAAAGCAACGAATAGAAAAGAGCTGAGAATAGATGTTCTTAACTCATAGCTAACAACACTCGATCAACTCACCTTTCTAACAAAAAAAACTAAGTCAAAATCCTTCTATCCGTTTACGAGCTGTAATGCCACAGACAGGCACACAAATACACAGATAAACATTTTATACGTATAACACTCCTCGTTTTTACGTCGGGGATTAAAATATTTTTCTTAAATCATAAGAGGTCAATAATCGACGAATTCAATTCATCACAGCGCATGGAACTACTGATCCTATACCAGATTTACACATGCAAAGTTTTCGATTTTCGAAGTTTTCGACTCCCTTGATGGAGTCGAAAACTTCGAAAACCGAAGCAGAGCCTGAACAGTTCTGGATGGTCTGCCGACAAATATATCGAGGTGTTAAAATGCTTATATGACACCGCCACGATGACTGTCCAGCTTCAAGGTCAGAGGACGAATCTGATAAACTTGCAGCATGTAGTTAGACAAGCGAATGTTATTATATATCCACTACACTATTTACCAACGCGGAAGACGTCCATCTTCAAGATACAAGATTGTACTAGATGTGGAATCAATATAAACAGAGAGTATATCTCGCCCCTTCGGTTTGCCGATAAAAAGTCAGCGAAGTTATCCAGCTCGGTAGAAACAACTTCGAAGAAGAAATTACCAAAAGAAAAAAATGCAATTAATATAATTGTGAACTGGGGTATTGAATTATAGAGGAATTATAGAGTAGTCTACTGGCGGCAAATGTGTAAATCCATCATTTCACGGTTATGCAGGTTTCCTCACGATATTTTACTTCGTCATTAAAGCAAGTGATGATTTATTTCTGAAAACACAATCGAATGAAAAAAAGAATAAAATGTGTTTTTATTGCAAAACCACAGCGTAGTATATACGTTATTTCTACACTGACAGTTTCGTTTATTTTACAAGAATTATGTAACTTAGGTCTATGAATGAAATATAAAATTAATAATATTAAATAGACAAATGTTTAAGAATTACATTCTAAAAGACCTGAAGGCTAGGGCTCCATCAGTGCTCCATAGGCTCGAATCCCGTCAGTGTGTGACGTCAATAGTTAGACCATTTGGTTGCCTTGTCATTTCTTTACTAGTTTGGTTTTTTATGCATTAAGCGGTTGATATTAATTTATCTATAGAGTGGAGCATAATAGCTAATAAATAGTCATAAAGTTTCGGATTTTACAATGCCCTTACTATATTTTGAAAATTCCTATTTAAAAATTATTAATCTGGAACAATGGACGTATCTTCCCTATTCTAGCTCCATAATTGGCCTGAGACTGAAATCTCCGTTGACCAATCACAGGCCACCATTCTAATTGGACGAATAATATATTCCTTGTTGGTTCGTTGTGATCAAAAGTTATTGTTTGTATAATCGAAATACGGCTTTTGTTTCAAATCTCATTGAAAAATGTAACGTGGAAGCGGACGCTGGTGTTATAATTAAAATTGATGAAATATGTGACGTAAATATTGTTCAAAGCTATACTAGGTATCATGTTATGTTTTATATATGTACTAGCTTTCCCCCGTGGCTTCGCTCACGAAATCAATCCACAACCCTTCGGGAACACCACCTTCTTTTTTCGGGACGAAAGATACCCTACGCCCTTTTCTGTAGAATGCACTACGAATATGCAAAATTTCATGGTGACCGGTCAAGTAGTTAAGACGTTAAAGCGTAACAAATAAAACCAAAAACACAAACAAATTATATCTTCAAATTTATAATATTAGTAAGGATAGTATTAACGTTGCGAATAAAATAATATCATCTACAGGGGTCACATTGAAAGTTTTTATAAAATAAAAAACGGAATGATATAGAAGCCTGTTAATATATTTATTGCTTTTCGAAATAGTCTACGTTCCTTTCTAAGTATCGTCTATGCGATGGAACCGTTAACTGAAGCAGTGAGCTCATTCTTCTTTAGGGTTCCATGCCTTTTTCAAACGCAGCCACGGCATCTTAACGGTTCGTAAAACGAATTCCTCTAACTTTATCTTTTATTTTTGAAAATAAATAAATGGCACAAGGTGCCAGGTTGGTCTGTAAGGAGGACTAGCTCCATACCTTTGATAGACAAATATTCGATAATCCGTCTGGCGGAGTAGGCTGAACGTTGTCGTGGTGGAGGAGGATCCTGCTTCTTGGGCGCTGCTGTCTAACATTTTCCAAGACAACTGATAGACAATGACTGACATACCAATCTGCAGTAACAGTCCTTTTATTTTCTAGAATGATAGTTGCAAAATGACTCGTCCGTCCAAAGAATGAGGCAATCATCTCTTCAGCCCTTGTTTACTTTTGTCGGTAAATCTTTGAATCGAAACATCCGTTGCGCAGATTGTTTTTTGGTTTCGGGTTCGTAACAATAGATCCAGCTTTCATCACCTGTGACGATGTCATATACAGCATTTGAGTCACCTCCATCATACTTTTCAAGCATTGAGCGGTACCAATCCAAACGACGGCGTTTTTGATCTCCCGTCAAATTATGAGATGTCCACCTGTACAAAGCTTTCTGACGCCTAAATGTTCATGTAAGACTTTTTGTACTTGACTCATACCAATGCCTAAAACTGCTCGAATCTGTTGATATGTCACCCTTCTATCAGGTTCTATCGTTAACCGCACTGAACTTACGTTATTTTCAGTAGTCGCCTTGTAAGAGCGTCCTTCTCACGAAACATCAGTGAGTTTGCTTTGACCACGTTTAAACTCTTTAAACCATTTGTAAATAGTGGCACGAGATAGGGCTTCGTAATGAAATGCCAATCGAAGTCTATTGTAATATTGTTGTTGAGTAAGACCGCGACGAAAGCCGTCATAAATCATTGAGCGAAAATTTTCTCTAGTCAAATCCATTTCGATGCAAGACAGATACATTTTAAATTGCCGCCAATTTGTAAAAACAAATGACATATGAAACCATTAAACATCTACGGATCCCAGAGAGTTCCTAATTCGAAATTTAAATAAATTTTTCATCAGCTGTTTTTATTACTGACCTATTCTAAAAACTTTCAGTGTGACCTACGTATTTGCTGATATGTTTAGCTAGACTATTACAGATGTATTACAAAACACCAATATATAACTCGAAAATCTGACGGATACTAAATTATTAATTATTAAAGACGGATAATAAATCTTTGCTCTTTTGTATTTTGGGGAATATACAAAAGAGCAAAGATTTATTAAAAGTGATTTGTCCATGCCTCGGTTAATTTTAAAGGTAGTACCTACCCTACGTCCTTTGCTGTTCCCCTGGCAAGATGCATACAAAATTTCATGGTGTACGAATGAACGATATAGCAGCGCATAAAATACAAACAAACAAACATTGATTGATATTTAACACTATTACTAAGTCTAGACATAAGTCTAGGCTAACAAGTCGCGAGGAGATCTATTTTGAAAGGACATCTGGCTGACAGCCTTACGCAGTTATAAGTAACACAAGTAGTTACCGAAATAGAATTTAACTAGCCGTAGTGACGTATAATATACGCATACAACAATTTTCTTAACTACTCACAAATTACAAATCCTGCACTGATCAACGTTGTCAGCGTCACCATCACTATTTTACTTTGATATTTCAACTAATCCCAATAATACCATAATCATTTCTATTGAACACCTTGCACCAAAGCGGTCCCTATTCTACATATTTATACGTTAAATACAGATAAAAGCATTGTATTCCTGAAAGCGTATCCATTACCATATAACAGGTACCGCAGGTACGTGAAACTTGATTGAGGTCCCGAACTTGGAATAGTAACTGACAGAATAACCACAGTTTTGCGGTTATTCGGATATTCCTATTGAAATAGCTTGTTAATAGTAAAAGTTATTACCTCGGTCAGGACCAACCTGTCCAACTTTGCTGTTCCGTATGGTCACTCTTTGTAAGCATTTTTTTTTTTACCCACGCAATAGAAGCCAATCTTATTGCCGTCTACAGATAATGTTTCTGAACTCCATCGTGCTACTGAGAATTATCAGACAGAAATAAGTAATAACAATATGACTCTTGAATCAAACCTAGAAGCCTACGATCACACTCTAACATAAGACACAACGAATGCCACAGTTCAAACTAGTAGACAGGCGCAAATAATACATACATTTACATAATTTCAGCAACGCTATTACAGCTACGACCACAAGTGTCTATGTAAAACGCCTGTGCAATAGTCCTATATATTTTTTATTTCACAATTTACTTGTTGAAGGTGAGTACAACATGCATGTATGTATGTATATTATCACATCACGTATCTGTTACGAGAGGGACTCTTAAATTGGAACAAAGCGCTAGGAAAGTGGAAAAGGATTACGACAGATTTTTACCGATTAAAACCGAACGTGACTTTTTGCGTCACATCGACAATCTGTGTTTTTAAATACTAGACCAGTTTAATATGTATACATAGAGATAACAAATGAACTGTAGTCCGCAGACTGCTAGACGAAATTCTTCTTGACAAAGCTGGCTTTATTAACTAGATTTTATTATTGATTAACAACTGCTTAACACAAAAATTATATGTTAGATGGATAAGCATACCTACTATTTCCTTAGTCGGAAGGCACAGATGATTTCGCCTTTGTCTATCGGAGTGCGTATTTCTCATTTAATTTCTCTAGACAACTGGGCTTCGTCTTTAGATAGGACAGAAACAGAATTGGCTGGCATTTTAAATTATAAGAAACACCTTTCTAATCTATTTTTTAAATGCTAACGAATTTTCATATTTCTACCAGAAAAAAACGACTGAAATATGAAAATCATAGCATTTGAAGCAGTACATAACCGATTGCAATATTGATTATCGTATGATTTTCGTGCAAAAAATCATTCAAGAGGGATACCAACTATTGTAAATCATATTGGAAAGCGCGCTGGCGGCGATGACAGCAGCGTTTTCTATCTTAGGTTCTGAGCATGATTACGCTTTACCACCACTTAAAGTTAGCCTTTTTTTTTAAATTTCGAGATTAATTTGAAAGAAAACGCAAACTTCGGAGTTATATTTATTTCGTTATAAATATATTTTGCAGAAAATGGACTTCTCCGGTATCTACTACCTCAATATTTTATTTAAGTATTATTATGTAAGCTCGAAACTAAGCATAACTTGTACGATAGGTTCTAGAATAATGTTAAACCCTTAGATTATATAATATAGATACCGCGACCAGTACAAAACTCATCGTTTACTTTGAAGCGACTATTTGGAGCTGTATGAGTGAACCCCGCCCGACGCGAGTGTATAACATACAGTCTTTGTGCCTGTGTGCATGACGGTTTTAATACCAACGCATAGAGGTTACCCCAAAATTTAGGAACTTTTTTATTATAAATATTTTTTTTTTATTCGTATGTTCCGTATTTGTATGGTGTATTCTTTCGTTTAATAATTGTATTTTAATTCAGCCACTAAAACCATCTAAATTTAATTTTATAAATTGATAATTTTAAAAATATCTGTTTTTCTCATCCTACGTAATTGGTTTGAATTAACAGCTATGATATCACAATATGACGCAAAATCAAGATATAGCAACAAAATATCAAGAACTAGCAGCATTTTACAAATTAATACGCTCTATAGTTTTATTTGCTAGGAGTAGTACTAATAAGTTAGAAATCAAGGCTATTATAAAAAAAAAAAAAAAAAATGTTACAAATAACATGAGCTTCGTTATCTTAACGCAATAGCACAAAATTCATTCCGGAATACAAAATGTTTCTTATTATTCCCAACTTGTAAAGTTAACAAACATACTGATAACACGTGTACTACATGTAGGTATATATGTAAGACTAGTAAAATACGAAATGATATTTGACTCTTAAAAAAATAACAGTTATAAATACATTTTTTTTTTATTAAAAAAGACAACTCCCGCATTAGGAATATTCCTGTATCGCGGAGGACTGCACAAATTAATATTACCTTTAGGTTTGTTTATCTAGAACAATTCCTACCTAATATTCTGAATGGTAATATGATTTTGTTTGTTTGTTAGTTATGGTTCCTTTCACGTCTTACCTACTCAACCGATCGTCATGTTTTTTGACATACATTTTGTCAATAATACAAAACTGGTACAGAACATTTAAGGACCAGAAAAAATTGTGTTCCCCGATGAATACCTGAATTAACAAACTATACAAACTAACTTTTAAACTTTCGCGTTCCATTAAATACTTAATTATTTATTTATACGGGAATTAACGCAATAACTCCATCAGCCTGTACCACAGCCAGTGCAACCTGGTCGAAACGTCAGGCAATTTAGAGGGATATATTACCTATTCGTGATCGCTTTAATTCCCATATAAATTCATAATGAAGTAAACTGGACGAAACGGTACCATGTTCTAATTTGTATACTATTTTGCTGACAACTAATTAATGGTAATGGATAATGAGACATATAAACGCTTGCATTACCAGTGGTTTCAATGAAACATGGGCAACCTGCCAGCACCTATAAAGACAAATGTACATTCAGCGCTGGTCGTGTAACAAACCTTGGTACTGGTGCCCATTCCATACCAAATAGGACCCTAAAAAAAAGAATATTCACCGAACAGAAATAATATTTATATAGACATTCAATTATCTTATTAAAATAAAAAAATCAAATTCATAAACTCATTTCACCGCCTTTTCATGCCTTTAAAATACGTGAGCATTATTTGTATTGGATTTATTTAGGAATTCTAAGACAATAATTTAAAAGGTTTATATTTACCATTGTTAAATACATTTACTAACTAGTTGTTGTACCTGCATGGAGTAAGCATGTTATTTTGCAAGGTATAAACAACCAAGTATATAATTATTATAAATAACAGTTTATTTACAGCAATCCTATAGGGTTTCAGTCAAATAGTTGTATACCAGACATGGTCTTGCAACTGTCCATAGGCTGAGGTATTAGTTTGCTTTTATCCACCGCCGTAAGCTTTTCATCCACGTTAGTGGTATAAAAGCTTGCGATTATATATCGACCACTTGATAAACCACAAAGACGGTTTACTAAATAGAGGTGAGATAGCTTTATGTTTGGATTAGTTGGAAACAAAGAAAGAAAATCCCGGACAAATGTCTCAGAAAGTATTTCTTTGAAGGGTCGCCTACTACGGGGCATTGTAGGAATATTGGCAATAACCTCTCGTGGATAATTGAGTGGTGCGCCCTCCGATCCCATTAAGGGATCTGTCAAGATACGTAGTCGATAATCGTCTAGGCGCGTCTCTATTTCTCCGACTTAGTTCGGTGTGGCTTCGAAACTAGCTGATTGACAAAAATAAGGATTAATCGAAATCCAACTTCTGACTGACTCTCTGATAAAAAAAGAATCATTGAAATCGGAATACCTAAAAAGGAGTTGAATCCTTTTCGTTGTCAGATATAAAAAATAAAAATAAGAAGAATAATAGAAATACGATTCGTTAGTTTACGACAAATATTAATTTATAAAATTTAATAATATATGAAACGGACTATATAAAAGTATATTTTTCCATATCCTATCATGGCTTCCATTCTAAACTAGGAAAATAAGATCATATTTAATTAATATGTGGATTACAATACTACTCAATACTCTACCAGCATGAATCTCCTTTTAGTAATTTGAAGGCAAACGGGAACTTAACAGGGAGCTCACGCATGATTATTTTGTATTTGGTCAGTATTTTTTACGTGGGAGAGCCATGCTTCGGCACGTATGGGCCGGCTCGACTCCGCTCGATACCACGGCCTCACAGAAAATCTTTAGTGAAGCAATACTTTCATTGCATTTCACCGCGTGAGTGAGGTTACCGGAGGCCCTAACCCTTCCCTCTCCCCTATTCCCGTCCTTCCCCTCTCCCCCTCTCCACTCTTCCCACTCTTTCCCCCGTCCCCCTCTTCTCCTACTCCCACCTTAAAGGCGGCAACGCACTTGTGACTCTTGAGTTACAGGTGCCATCAGGTGACCCGGCTGCTCGTTTGCCCCCTATACCATAAAAAAAAAAAGTAATACATTGAATTTGGTAAGAAGTAGATTCCAATCATTTGAGTTATATAAAGCATTTATGAAGCATTTATGATTATTAAAGTTTTATGAAGTCGAGATACATATTTTTTAAAGATTTCCATTACCTATGACATTATTGACGATTATAATTCCACTATTCCACTAATATTATAAATGTGAAAGTTTGGATGGATGGATCGATGGATGGATGTTTGTTACTCTTTCAAGCAAAAAGCACTGAAACGATTGTGATGAAACTTGGTATGTAGATAGCTGGAGACCTGGATTAACGCATAGGCTACTTTTTATCACGATATTCCCAAGAGATCGGGACTTACGCGGGTGGAACTGCGAGGCGCTGCTAGTATATTATGTAGGTGAAGGTGATAACAAAGGCGTGTGTAAATTCACCGCAGAAAATTACAGTCAACAGAGAGGTATTGAACACTGTGTGTGCGTGGTATGTATATTTTCAAAGCTGAATTGCGGTTCGCTCCAGGCTAAACTCGCTTTGTGGCTGGGTTTACAAACCCAACAGGGCGGTAAAAAAAGTACATTTAATAATCAAATATAACAATCTAAATACATACGCAATTTTAAATTCTGTCAAATGTATATTTTTCTCTTTGGGGATGAAGTAACCTTTATCAAAACATCATACTTTTTAATCACTCAACATTTATTTTCACAAGAAACTATTAGTTAATTATATAGTTACTATTTGATTAAATGTCTGGTTAAGGAAAGCTCTATATATTAAAATGTTTGAAAAATGTATGCATTTTGTAATAGTTGAAAATATATACCAACTAATCGTGGTATAAAAACTCATACGTGGTATCATTACAAAGAGATTCATATTCATATCATAAAAAAATCGAAAAATCGCCTTTTTCCGTACCAAGATGGTTTCTTACGACATTTGCAAAGGAAACGATAATTTTTATTTTTCTCATCGGGTTTCTTTTAGCTTAGTTGGTAAAAAGGTTACGTACGGTCGTCTTGCCTTGAGAGTTGACGTTCCCAAAATATTTAAAGTAAGAACTAAGCACGTCTACAATTATACTACATAGAAAAATGTTAACATCGTACTACTAATTCAAAAACTTGGACTGCAAATTCGCCAAGACGCTGGTGATCAATCGCTTCTTTTATAGCCAAAACCTTAGAACTGAACACGATCGTACACAAGGACACAATACTATCGAATTACACATTGAATTTAATTACACGAAATAGTAATAACTATGTATTGCATTGTATTACTTTAGCTGTCTTATTGCCTAGAATTAACGTAGGTTAGTATCAGTACAATTATTATAATACGTAGGCAGAAAATTACAAAAAACTCCATTTATGGGGTTTTTTTTGCATTAAACCGTAAATTTGACAATGTTCCGAACGTCAAAAATGGGAAGAAATTCAGTACCATGTTCCTTATATACTAACGAACAAGTTTTAGTATGTTAAAACTGTGCGTAATTACATACGCGTTTTTTCTAATTCCACTGGCCTCTATTTGTATAACTAAAATAGGCGTCAACCTGGCATGTAGGTTCAATACTTTTTCTTTATATGCTTGTAAGTTTAAGAGTTGTGTACAATAAGTTGATCCTAAGGAGAACAATCTTATTACTATTATAAATGCGAAAGTATGGATCAATGGATGCTTGTTACTGAATCACGCCCGAACGACTGTACAAACCTTAATGAAATTTGGCACAGACATAGATCATAGTCAGGAATAGTTTCCGTGGGATAGACTCACTCGTCACACATACTCATCAGAATTTCCACGTGAACGAAGTCACGGGCAGCAACTAGTATTATTAACGTCTCTGAATGCGGCAGATACTTAAGAGCTACTCAATTAGCCATAAGATGTCGTTAAGTATCAAGCTTCCACACGCCTTTGTGGTGTATTTATAGCCATACAATGAGACTTTACATCTTATAATTTTGAATGAAAACCGAATTGTCAAACACGAACAGCGGTTAATCATACAACCGTTACACTCCTTTTCAATTTTGTTAAGCAAACGTATTTTTTATAACAATTATTTAAACTCTTTTCAGGACACACCTCGGGCAACTTTAAATGAAAGACATCTGTGTCAAAACTAATTTAAAGGTTTCGTTAAATATGGGGCAACAAGCTTTGATCTGATGTCTCATTCCATGAGGTTTGGTATAATAAGTTGTTGTAGAATAACTTAGGAGCTTTCACTTGAAGTGCATAGTATATTTGAGTACGGTTCCCAAAACTACAAAAGTATCAGAATGGTATTGTGAATCAAGTAATAACTATTCGGGTATTAAGAAGAGTGTCACGAATTTTGATATGCTATTACTGTTCGGTTTCAACTGAAGAACTGTGAGATAACTCCATTATCTTAAGTGACTTTACACTAAATACACAACTCGGGACGTGTGTTATACGCTTCTAGCATTCGTTCTAGCTCTTTTAGTTGGGCTAAATGCTTGTGTCTAGAATGAATTTACACTCGCTATTAATGTATATGTGGTGAAATGGGAACTGGCTACTTTCAACAGCAAATTAGATGTCAAACAATATGTAAGCTCCGGTTTAAAACTACTAAACACAAAACTATTATAAGAACATTACATTATACAATTTTTTGCTCTTTTTTGTAAATTAAGTCAACCTATATAATATAATATTCTGTGCCCCTGACAACTTGTAATTTCATGACGATGATCGATTGAGTAGATGATTAAAAGTGAGAAAACGTAACAAACAAACAAACATTCGCATTTTTACTATTTCGGATGCCGAAAATGCAAAAGAACCTCCAGAAACCTGCTATTAACAATTACAATTACAAGCTGTTTAATAAACGCCGTTTGCAGTAACACAAACTCCTATAAATTATTTCTCGAGCTTCGCAATAAGCCGTCAATAAATAAAAAAAAAACGCTATTTATTGAAACAGAGCAAATAAATAAAAGAACAAAAGGCCCGGCAGGTTTTAATTCGTTTGATCCGTTTGGCCACAGTACAAAGTGAAAAAGCCAAAATTGCGACTACCCTCCGAGAGTGAACAGTTACGTTCAATGCGACTTTTAATTAAAAAACTGAAAGGTATAACGGCAAACAAAGTAATAATTAGGATATGAATAGAAAGAACGTAATTAAGCTTTGATTTTTAATTAAACTTAATTGGTCAAAGGGAAGCTATACGACTATTAATCATAGACACTAATGATTATTGGAAAATTTTGCGTTAATGAAGAAAGAATAGGTGATATTTTATTAAAACCCGAATTTCCAAGAAATTATTGATTAAATTTACAATGAACGCTTTAAACTTTAGTTTAATGATACCGTAACTTTCCATGGCACCCCGGTTCATAATTTTCTCGCAGTTTTGCGTCTCTTCTATGATAAAACAGCGATCAAGAGTAGTTTACCTTCTACACCTTTATGTTAATGTATGAACGGTATTAGACTCGCTTGTTAGAAACAATCTCATTATTATTGCTATAAACTATGAAAATCACAGTAACAGCTATGTTGTTCGTACCTCAATCAGTACTCAAGTGACTGTTATCAACTTATAATGCATTCCTGTCCTTTTAACTCCCCACTATTGCCAACTGACCAATACCGTAGCACTACCGGTATGACTAGTCATAATAATGTCTAGTAACTCATTTTGATTAAATAGTTAACTGTTTTATCATCTATTATCGTTTGCCCCTATTTTTAATAAAATAAATTCGATGTCGAAGTTTTGGATGTGGCAATAACACGTTTATATAATGTGTTCTTTAAAAGATTTGAATTTTATAAACTGTATGCGATTAAACTAGACCCTGAAGTGGTTCATTATATGTATTTTACTATTTCCACTATTTATGAAATCTGTGAAGTTGATGACACGCGTTCACCACACTCCTTGCAGGAGTAAGTTTCTAATTCGATTACTCTTACTATTATACCTTAGTAGTAAGCTATAATGATAAAAATAAAAACCTATATCTCTCGCACTACTCATATAACGAATATATTTAAATGTCTATAAATCACTTTTACGAAAAAAATTAAGACAAAGTTTACTTACAAATATCTTAACTGAAGTAGAAATTGTACGTCATGTGTGAATGAGTAATGCCATCAATCAACATTACTGTGGAAACAAAACCTCTTGTAAGATTCGTCGACACATACTGTGAGGAAAGGGTACAAACTTAAAATTAGATACATTGTTTTACTAGCAACCTGCCCCGGCTTCGCACGGGTAGTAGAGACATCTTCAACAATCATCATCATATTACAACCAATTTACGCAAAACGTTAACAAATTATACACCTAAACCTTCCTCATGAATCATTCTGTCTATTGGTGAAAACCGCATGAAAATCCGTTCAGTAGTTTTGCAGTTTATCGCGAACAGACAGACAGACGCGGCGGGGGACTTTGTTTAATAATATGTATTGATGTAGTGATAATAAAACTAAAATAAAGATATCAATCAAAACCTCGTATTTATATAAAGTTTGAAGATTAAAACTAGCCGTCTGTCCCGGGTGCCATACAAATATCTGTGACATTCGTTACGGGTAGTTGGAGTCCTAAAAAAGTCCGACAACCTGGTCTAACTACAGAATTTCGCTGTCACCTAGTACTTGGGTTGTGGAGGTCTGATGGCACCTTCGCGTAAAATATCAAAGTTAGCCGTATCGGAGTTAGACTGAAAGCCGACCCCAACTTAGTTAGGAAAAGGTGCGGAGGAGGATGAGGATGACAAAAGATACGTTTTAAATTTTTATTCGATTCAAAAACCTTACATTTCCTGCGCTCCTAAAAATGTAACCGATGATGGAAGTTAAGTTCTCCATACTTGAAAGCAGTGTGTCTTATCGAAGTATTCACAATGACATCGCTTTCCGAACATACATTTATAACAATTCGAGGATGATTAATGTTTACGAAATTGATATTTAATTGCTGGTAAACATCGTGTATCGTGACGGTGGCGCCGAGTTGCGGTGTTTAATGACGTAATTTATGACGTGCGACACTTGTATTAATAGAGACGTTCAATTAAAGTGCGTCATATCAATGAAATTTAGAATATAACGGGATTCCTCATTCAAATTTAGACCGAATCTAATTTAGGGAATATGATTAACCTACAGGAAACTGCTGTACGACAGACTCAAATGTCCAAATGGCGCAGTGTGGTTTTCTGCGGATAACCATGGTTGCCAGTTAGTTAAAATATACGGTTTTACTCACGTGTATATTTCGGGGATGCCCGACTAGTTTCGGACCCGACGGGGGCCTTTTATCAAGGGGTGAGGCGTCCTGCCGCACCGGTTGCAGGTGTCTGACTGGCTATCTTATCACAATGCAAAAGTCAGTTCAGCATAAAAATGCGAGATTAAGCATTTACAGTCAATAGTTTGATTTTCTGCTACGCAATGTAACGCCCTTACTGTGCGGTGCGATGAATGACCTTCAGCGCCCGGCGCCGCCGAAACAGCTGATTGCATAATATTGTTGATTTGATTACATTGCAGTTTTGGCAGTATGGGGTATTAACTGTTTTATTTTCGGTAAAATTTTCTGTTTACTCATTGTGATATCATTTTTAAGCAAAAAAATGAAAAAAAACGTTATGAATTTTCCGGCAGAAATTTCCAGTAATTTGCATCGCTCTGGGCAACACCGTTCATAGATTAATAATTTATATCTTAACTTATAAATTCCCAACTACCAGCTGGTAATATCTTAAACCACAGTTGTCTTCGGACTTCATAATCAAATCACCGTGATATTTATTTCGTTAGAATACAGATACTGGAGTAATAATAAGTAAATTATTTCTGGATTCAGAACTCTCCGAGTAATCGGTATAAATCCATAAAAGAAACGCAATGAATTAAGAAACTTTTGGGACGTCGTTTAATTATAAGGAGAACGACAGAATCTAGAAGCCTAAATAATCTTAACTTATAAATAAATTGATTTAGTTTTAATTAGACATGGCAACGCACGGCAAAGCAAGTGAAGTAGCTATGTCTCCCCACCCCTAAAGAGAAGAGATGCGTTCGCTTCTCTAGTGTTCTCCGGGAGATTTCAATAATAATAGTATGCTAAATACTATTATTATTAAGTGCCTAGTGCTACCTCGACTTTTGTACATAGCAGAAACTTTTGCTTTAAAGTTCACTGCTCAGGCTATAGCTTGGAGAAACCTCCAGATATTGTCAGCAGTGATTGTTTGTATTTCCTGGGGTTGTATCATGTGCAACCCTAGGTTAATACTTCAATGCTGTATTAGTGGGCCACAAAAGCATAGAATAAATATCAATGGCAGTTTTTTCTAGCACACTATGTAAAATAAACACTAATTTTAAAACAGTATTTAATAGAATACTAATTAAAATTTATCAAGTACTACTTTTCTTACTTTTTTACTTTTCCCAACTAACAAATAGATTTAATTAATTCAAATAGGAACACAAATTATTACCCTCGAAATTAAATTTACCAAACGAATCGAAAATTCTCGCCCCAATAACACCAGGTCGAGCGCCGTATTTCAAGTAGTCTTGTTATAAATACTTTACGATCGGAGCTTAGACCGTCTTTTATGAGTGACGTTAATTGCACCACTCACTTAACACCGAAGGATTTGTTCGGAGTATGTACTAAGCGTATTAATTGCCGGTGACGTGTTCCAAATATTCCGTCAACAGTATGCTTGATATACTTAGTAGTAGTGTTGTAGTAGTAGCGTATAGAATATTAGTTGAATATGGTTAAGAAGTTTTCATACAGTAACAAAGTACTATCAAATGTAACGGAATCAATCATTGAGTGTAATCAAGTCTAATCAAGTCAACTCCTGTCAATCCAAAGGTTGTCTGGAAGATATTGCTTTTTGCTATAATTTAATTTAATATCCTTCTTCCTACTAATATTATAAACGTGAAAGTTTGTGTTTGATGTATGGATGTGTGGATATATGGATGTATGGATGTTTGTTACTCTTTCACGCAAAACTACTGATCCGATTTCGATGAAATAACGATACCCGATGAAATAACGGTACCGGGACTTAAGCGGGTAAAACCACGGTTTCACGCGCGTAAGTCCTGATCCCGTGGAAAGATCGGGATAAAAAGTAGCCTATATGTTAATCCAGGTCTCAAGCTATCTACATACCAAGTTTCATTGCAATCGGTTTTGTGGTTTTGGTGTGAAAGAGTAACAAACATCCATACATCCTCACAAACTTTCACGTTTATAATATTAGTAGGATATAATTTAATTTAATATATATATATATTTTTTAACTAATATTATTTTAAGTTTATCTTTATTAACACTATGTACATGTATCTTTATTTCAGACCACAGAGATTCTCTGTGGTCTGAAATAAAGATTATTATTATTATTATTATAAGGTGTATAAGCCCATTGTGCATTTAATGAAAAGAATGAACGACTGCCCCGTTGGTACGAGATACATATGTTGGCGCTTATATTCTCGTGATATAGTCATTCCTTCGTTCAAATCGTGAGCACCACTCACCTCTTGTTTGTATATAATATCATTGTATATAACAAATTACCTTTACATTACTATGTTAATACGAAAATAGTTTCAGTTTCTAAATTCTTATTCAATTGTAAACCTGAAATAGAATATTATTATTTTTCAGAAATATATCTCCTAGGAACACTATATATAACTTACATACTTGATTGACCTGTACCATCAAGAACAGATACACCTATTATAGAATTCCTGTTCGATATTGCTATGAATGTAGACCTATGGGTTAAAGAGTTCTGCGCAGCAGAATTAACATACTTTTAAATACGGTACTGCGCGCCCTTGACCTCGAAAAAAATCCTGTATCAAGTTACAACTCGTGTGCCAAAACTCGTAATGCAATCAATGTAATAATATCACAATGAAAAACAGTGTACAAGGAAGGACCATAAAACTCATGGGAACAAATTATTATAGTGTTTGGTAAGTCACTGAAGGGAGAACACGGAATACTTTGATGTTATAATTATTACAAAAAGGAAAAGTTTATGAGTGAATAATGATGTGGACTTTTTTTCTTATTTTCATTTATCTATGTACAAATGCCGATGCCAGTTTTGTATACCCAAATGAAAGTAAGTCATTATTTTGTTTTATAAAAGAATCAAACCAGAGTAGTGTAAAAATATTCTACTTTTTGCAGTGGCGCAAGCTTGCAGAGTACACGTTTTCAAAGGTGACCTCGCGTAGACTGTGTATTTGGTTGATGACAAGAAGTTATAAGATAAAGAACAGGACAATGACATAGATTTCGAAATACATTTAGCCATACAGTCTATGAAAGACGCTCATATTTCACTTTCATCTGCTTTGGATCCCAGTGACAACGATGCTCAGTACAAAATTAGTAAGAATATATATTTTAACTTAAGTAACATTTTACAAGAGATACCGAATTTTTATCATCTTGATTATTGATTAATAGATTTTTATTTTATTACTAAGTTAACAAAGTTGAAAAAAAAAAACTGTTATGTAAAAGTATTTTCCCCCTCTTACCCAAATAACAGGTTAACTATAATAACGTATATACTGCCTAAAAATGAATATTCAGCCAAGATCAAAATAAATAGTGTTCGCCTGAAGTGAAATGTCTTCTCATAACATGGACTATTCACTACCATAGTAGATATATTCTGTGGTCTCTCAAACTTACAAGACATACTCTAAAAAAGATGCTTTTTTAGGTCCTTCCACGTTTGCTATATAGACACAGGTGGGCAAAGAGCTAGGTCAGTTTGGAGCCATCATCTGATCTGCTGTCGGATCACATAAGCAAGTTTCAACCTTTTATTTTATTGCCTGATTTAAACTGCGATCTGAACTCAGGTGACCATTTCGCTAAGCCATCGTTATAAGTACACGTACGTATATGTATTGAAATAACAACAATTGTATTATTTGCAGTTGTAGGCGACGGTAATAATACATTCACACAACTAATACAAAGAAAGACAAATAAAAGTCTTTGTTATATTAAAACACCGGATATACTGGCCTCTTGGAACTACAAGGCTTCTACGTCAAAATTATACAAGGTAAGATCTACTATACCTTTTAGCATAAAATTTTAAGCTTCTCAGAGAAAGACACAGTAAATACTTATCACGTGTACGATAGACACTTCTAAGACGATTGCTGTTGTTAGGTACTAACGGTCGACTGTCAAATACGTCCGTAAGGCAGCTTAGGTTGTAAGTGACCGTATTTCCGATAAGCAAGCTCCCAAGCGTACACTCTAAAGCAAAGAGTCGCGGACATTGTCTGGAACGCACGACAAGTATGTGGTGATACATACGTACCTACCTATTTATATACATTTATATTATGTATGGCGTCTGCATATCCAAGAAGGCAAGTTAGTTATAAAAACACGCACGTCGCTCGTAAATGAAACCGTAAGATACCGTCCTACTATTATTATTATTATTGTTTTAAGTGCCTAGTGCCACCTCGACCATTTCTAGTCTTTTGTAGCGCACTTTTTGCTTTATAGCTTACTGCTTAGACTTATGGCTTCAAGAAACCTCTAGATCCTATCAGCAGTGATTGTTTATATTTCCTGCGGTTCCACGATATGTAACCCTAGGTTAATACCACCGGATGCCGCATTAGTGGGCCACAAGAGCATATGCATTGCAGTTTCTTCTGCCTCTTGACGGCAATACTGCAAAGGTTTTGTATCTTCGTCCGTCCGTCCTACTACCTACTACCGTTATGCTTTGTTGGTTTAAGGAGCGTGTACTATACCAAAATATACTTTTTTACATTTGGTCTAATCGAATTCGGCAACGATTATTCAACGAACGTCGGCCCTCTTGAAATTAAATACATCGGTTTTTCTGGACAGCCCGATACTCCAGTAAAGTTCCTCTTTAAATGTCCCATTCCGAGAAGCGATGGCGATGAATGCAGTAAGTTTTATCAATGTGTACACTTAACATAGTTGAATGAAATATTCCTACCTCTTATTTTCACACGAGTCGATAAACAACCATCAACTGCAAGAGACGATAGACTATATTGTTACTTCAGTAACAATATGGTTCATTGAAATAATTTTAATAAAAAATGGTCATTGTACGTCTTCTTACTGCTGTGTGCAGTTGCATCAGGAACTTAAAAGCATTATGTATTTTGTGCCAAAACAATACAGACTTGACCTATTTTGCGTTGTTAACTGGTGCAAGCCTCGCGTTTATATGAATCTGATTTCAGTGTAAATTACAATTAGATTTTTTTGGCCACTGACTGACGAAGAAACAGGGCACCCTAAAGAGTGTGTTTAAGCATTATTTTGTGTATTTGTTGTGATAGTATAGCGGCAAAATATATGAAACAAAAATAAGGCCCAAAAAGAGACGGTCAGTAATCAGTAGTATTTAATATTGAATTATAAACAAGAGTTGTTTATACAAAATATTTAGTTGAAATGGGCTTTTTACAATTCCAATATTTACTACAAAGGACTTTCTTTACAGTAACAACACCGTCTGGAGAAGTTGAAGACAAATTTCCTGATGAATATTCTTCTCTGGATCCTTTCAACACCATATACTTGGAATCGGGAGAGACCAATTAAAGTAATGTAAAGACCAGACATTGTTATCGAAGGTGCTGTGTAAAATAAGGTAGTGATTTCTCATACGAAGACCTTTTTGTTTTAGGAAGAGAAAATTAAATTACATTAAATATAATACAACGCATTTTTTTTTTGTGACGGCAAATAAATTAATTAAATGGCAACATTAAATAAATTATGTGATGAGCAAGATCATTTGTTCTGTGCTTTATGTACGTGTATGTATTTAACATTTAGTATAAAATATGTTACTGTAAAAGCCCGAATATTGGTAAATCCTAGGTTTTACCGGTAAATCTCTACCAACCGTTAGTGGTAAAAGTTAATTTTTGGGGTTTTACCATGAAAGTTTGGTAAATCTTAGGTTTTCCCAATGACGGTTGGTAAATGTTGTTTATTAAAAAAAAAACAATGGATTAATCAACCTAATCATTTATTTCAATCACATTCACACACATCAGTCACAACCTTCCGACGCGACGAATCTTTCCAACGCCGCCACTGCTGCTGCTATTTGTGTTTTTATTGCTTAAAGTAAGTTAGAAATCAAAATGAGTGTAAAGCAGAAATTTTAGGAAATAATGGACGAGATCGTGGCAAGCAAGAAAGATAACAACTTTTATATGGATGAGGAGAAATACATAGTGTTTAGAGGAAGTCAAAACTGCAAAAAACGCGAAGAAGAAGAAAGCCGTTCATTACAGGATATTACGGATAAAGCGTTGTGATATTTTGACTACAGGCGGCGAAGAAAAACTAATTGCGGCGATAAAGAAAGAGTATGGCAAAATCAGGTATTTTGGAGTACTAAAGCAGCCAGTCAGTTTACCTCGTGTTCTGAGGTTTGTATAAAGATAGAAAAAGTTGGTTAAGATAAAGAAGTAAGTCTTCGAGAAGTTGTCAGAAAATTGTGTTTTGTTATTTGTTTTTTATTATTTAAAAAGTAATTTGAAGGTGTCTTTAAGTTATGTTTATTAGTTATTAATAAATATTCCAAATGATAATACTTTAAACTATGACAGTATTTAACTGATGGGATAATTAAAAATAATTATAGTTACAATTGTGTAAGGTTTTGACTGATGTGTGTGAATATGATTGAAATAAGTGATTAAGTTGATTAATCCATTGTTTTTTTAAAATTAACACCATTAACCAACCGTCATTGTTAAAACCTAGGATTTACCAAACTCTCATGGCAAAAGCCCGAAAAATTATCACTTTTTTATTAAATTTCTTAAAACGAAAGCGTTCGATCAGTGCGTCCTACCTGTTATGACATACGGCGCCGAGACGTCGACACTAACGATGGGGCTAGTCCACAAATTGAAAGTCACGCAGCGGGCTATGGAGCGAGCTATGCTTGGAGTCTCTTTGAAGGATAAATTTCGTAATGAGATCATCCGACAAAGAAAAAAAGTTACCGACATAGCTCGCAGGATAAGCATGATGAAGTGGCAATGGGCTGGCCACGTATGCCGAAGGACCAATTGCCGTTGGAGCAGACGGGTCCTAGAGTGGAGACCGCGAATCGGCAAACCGAAAGTAGGACGCCCCCCAGCCAGATGGACCGACGACCTGAAGGATTTAGCAGGGATGGACTGGATGCGGAAGGGAGGACCGGGTGCTGTGGCGCACATTGGGAGAGGCATATGTCCAGCAGTGGACTATGATAGGCTGATTGATTGATTATTAAATTTGGACTTACCAATAACGGTTGGTAAATCTTAGGATTTACCGGTAAAACCTAGGATTTACCAATATTCGGGCTTTTACAGTAACATATATAGATAAGTATGTTTATCAGCAGTCTGGCTACCATGGTACAGGCTCTGCCTAGGTTGCTAGGGGGGGTCCGGATGTCTTAATAAAAGCTGTTCCCGGATCCCTCCTATTTAAGGCGCAGTACGGCATACCGTGTGGTTTTAGTCGGTTCGATTCCGACACATCGCCCCACCGAAAACCCCGGTGGGGTGACGGCCCGAGGGGGTTTCCACACGCACAAAAAAAAAAAAAAAGGCTCTGCCTAGGTTGGCACGGCCGTGTGTGAGGTGTCTCAAGTACTGTTAATTTTGGCAGCGCGAATAATTAAATAACCATGTACTTACATGGTATAATGGATAAATATATAAATTAATCCCTATTTAGCTTGGTCACGCCATACGATTTTTTTTTTTATGTTTTCTAATACTTTTTAGAAGGTTCTTACAGAACGAAAAACTACTTTGGATAGATTTCATAAAAAAATCCACGCAAACGAAGTAACTAACGTAAGCCTGTCCTGCCCTTGCTCATGTCGTCATGCATGCTAAAATAAACCAACTAATGTCACTCATATGGATCTACTTGATTTCTACCTTAGCGATAGCATACAACATGCTTATATAAATTACATAAAGCCTTCTGGATCATATTTAGCGACGGGTATGCCACAGAGATCTACTCGTATTATTGAGCCTTATTTATTTTACGATTCCGCGAAATCCTACAATTTGCTGAAGATGATGGCCCTCTAGAGAAATTTGGACTGATTCACACCAAAAAATTTACTGTTAAATTCCAAGAAACCTAAATTTATTAAGTAGCTAAGTTACATGTGTAGTGCTTGAACTAAAATCCTACCAATAATATAAATGTGAAATTTGGATTAATAGATGGATGAATGTTTGTTACTCTTTCACGCAAAAACCACTGAACCGTTTGCGATGAAACTTGGTATGTAGATAGCTGGAGACCCGGATAAACGCATAGCCTACTTTTTTATCCCGATATTATATTCATGAGATCAGGACTTACGCGGGTGAAACCGCGAGGCGCTGCTAGTAACCTCATATAATAAAGTAGTGTAGTTACACTACTTTATTATAAATAACCGTTAGTAACCTCATAAAATAAAGTGCCTGCCTGCCTGCAGGTGCCACAATTTGCAAAATTGCAGCCGAATCAGTTGATTCGGCTGCAATTTTAAGTATTGTTAAGTTTAAGACACGTCTGCGATGCTTTCTCTTGAATACACAGCGTGAATTGGGCAGCGTTGATCAGGATATTTCTATAGTTTGATACGTAATCCTAATTTTATAGTAAAGTAACATGATTATTTTACTGTTTTCGTTTTTAACCGACGAAAAAAAAGGAGGTTCTTGTGTATGAACTTATGCGTTTGTAGTAACAAATATAAGAGGTTCGGATTCCGAATATCATTTATTTTTTACTTTTTATTTTTTTTTAACATAAATATATTTAATTAAACATAATATATATATACATAAATAAAAATATTGATTTCTATAAATAAATAAATATGTTATAAGATATGCATTTACATAGTTATGTGCCTGGTTATATTTATAATATTTATAAATACCTATATTAAAGATTTATTTACCTGTTTAACATACTTCTAATTACCACTAAACACTCACACACAGTAACACACCTGCACCTGACAAATATGTATGTAAATGAGTATCTAGTAATCCCGACGTACGTGGGATACAGGTTCCAGATGAAAACCAGCGTCCAGCACTTCGCTAGACATGAAGCTGATCTGGACGCCTTTTTAGACGGGCCGTGGGACGCATAGTTACACAATAATATAATTAGTTTTAGTTGTATGTAGTATTTATAAGTTAATTCATGTTCTTTGTTACTCGTTGATGTTACTTTTATTTTTTTACTTATTATGTGTATTGATGTGTCTTATTGTGCTGTTCTAAATAAATGTTCATTCATTCATTCATTCATTCATATTGCGCTCCAGTGGGTCGCCAACATATCGTGTCTTGCAGGGAAGCTCAGCTCGGTCGCTTACGCGGTTACGAAAATAAGACAGTTTGCGAATGTTCCAACAGCTGGAACGGTTTATTATAACTATTTATACGGCGTGTACGTAATACTGGTATGCAAAAAAAAATGGCAATTTAAATAATTTTTTTACCAATAAGATCATTGGTTTCTTAATTTCTCGTAAGGATCTCCTTCTTTCTTGTTCGTGTTGGTTCACTCCTGTATTTTTTTGGAATATAACTATTATATATATATCTACATTGACTTATTAGATAATCATTCGCTTTTAGTTACCATAGTGCTGACCAAAACGGCTATTTGTTATCAGGAAAATATAAAAAAAAAACATTATAAAATTATTCAAGAGTAAGTATATCTAAAACTTTCCAGAGAACCTTACAAAAATAAAAATACTTCTTTTCAAACGATTTTCATACAATACCTAGCAACTAGAAGGTCAAAGGTAGAAGGTTCTACAATAAACTATACAAAGTTAAACTGCGTAAAAAGCAATAATAAAGGCGGGAGGGATAAGCCACATAAATAATAGTATTTGTTGTAATATTAGTTACAGGGCTTTATCTCGCATCCGGTAGATAACAGTATCCGTTTGCATGATATTGTAGCAACTCATTCTGTTTTATGCAGAAACTAGCCACGCAGCCCGGATTTGTCAGGGAACGGAAATTTGTTTTTATTTTTTTGTACTTGACCTCTTTCTATTATTTTCTTCCAGTTTTCCAATACAAATACCCCTCTCTCGTGGATAAACGCAGATAGGTATAACAACAAAAACCACATTTGAATCCGTTCAGTAGTTTTCAAGATTAACACGAATATATAAAAATAGAAATGCTCACTGAGACTTTCATTTATAATTTGGTATTAAACAAATGGGCATTGGCAGATTTTATAAAACTGTCAACAGAGGTTTTGCACTGGATACGCTTCTACGCTTTTAAATCAAGATAATGTAATGAATGTAAATTTAACAGTATGAATGGTGCAGAGGTGTCAGTGGTCGCGTCACCTACCCCATGGGAGAAGCACACAAAAGAAAGTACCTAATGCGATCTCACTGAAGCGACCTTACAAACGTCTGACGAGTAATTGTTGGACGTAACAGATATAGATATATAGATTACTACATTTTTTGTATATAAATGTGGTTGTGGTGGTATCTCTCTAAAAATTCCAAAGGTATTAAACTTTTCACCTTTGCAAGACTACAGCGGAAGACTAAAATTAAAACGACTTCTTTCCCTTAGAAACTGTGTTAAGTTTTACGTGTTAATAACTTTACACATGGCAGGAATGCTTGACAAGTCGTGAAAACATATAACTAATTAAAAAAAATAAAAAACACAAGTACTTAGCCTAAAAAGGTTTTTATTTTTATTTTAGCCAGTGTCACTCGAAATGATCAAATCAAATACTTTATTTGCATAATACAGGTACAAAAGGGTGTTACAATAATAATAATTTTATAAGCGCTGGGTTTTAACTTATATTAGGTTTGCAAATTTGTGAGTAACGAAATGCTGTATGCATCTTAGAAATTGAATATTATACTAAGTACTATTAAAATATCATTAACAATATAAACAATAACTATCTAATAAAAGTAGTTGCATAAGAAGGTCACAAAAACAATGTTTATTTATTTATTTATGTAGGTCTATCCACAGCAAATGCATCACAAATTAGGTACAGAACATGTTAGTAAATAATATGGCTGATACATTTGCCAATTACGGAATAACCAGCATGCGTATTATGACAATGACACAGAGAAAAATAATGTATTGACACGATTAACAAACTAAACTAAATAACATTTGTACGAAACTGAATTTAGTAGAAAATAGATAAAATCATTACTTATACTATGGTACCTACTACTTTAAATTGTTGTTGTTATTATTAGAGGTTCGAAAGGAATTAAATATTTAATTTTTAAAACTATTTTTAGAGTCGTGGTAGATGTCTATGTCAGGTATGGACTTGGATATTGTATTAAATTCTTTGCATAGTCGGTGGAGAGGAGAACTGGACCCAATGTTCGTTTTGAAGGTCGGTAAATGGGTATACTATTTACCATTGGAGATTGGATATCTAGGTATTTTACGGGGTACTTGGAGACTAATACGCGAAACCAATTCACTGCAGTCCAGCTTAACATTCCGTCCCCTTAGTGCTTATTTGTCCTATCTACCATTGGTTGATTTTTACAGGACGAAGAGTTTTTTGCTTTATTTAAATAAGAAGCCATGGTTTCAAGATTTAAAAGTCTTTCTCAATACATGAGTTACCAATGAATTGATTGTAATAATTTTTATCTATTGATGGTAACTAAATATACCTTATTTTACAGATTTTGTATGGAGATAGAACAAAAATGCACAAATAAAATTACGAATGTGGAGTTAGGACACTACCTCATTAGAGATAGCACAAAATGTCCGTTCAATTTGTGCGTGCTTATTTGTCCTAAGTGCCAAAATGTACATACAGGATGTGCATTAATGAAAGTGCCTTTTGAATTATTTCTTTGACTTTTGATAGTTATGACTTATGATGCTTTAAAATTAAACTAACCCCTTTACTTCAGAAGCTGCTTAAAAATACCCCGCCTTATAATAAAAAAAAATACTAGCTAGTGAATTATCTATATAATATTAAATTAAAATCAATGGCAACATGTGTGACGGAGCATTACTTGAGAACTTCTCGACTGATTTGGATAATTATTTTTTTGTTGTGTTGTGTAGTGCTGCATGGCGCTAGTGTACCAGCAGGTAGGCCCTTAAATCACATAACCAAACAGTTAAGTTAGTTGCTAAGCGTTTTAAAACCACACTATTAGTTAATAAATTCTTAAGAACCTACCTTTATTTTACATACATACCAAATAACTTGTCATTTTCTGCTTTGCTGGGGTAATTAGATGTTGGAAAAAAAAGTTATTTAAACAAAATAAAAAAGTGCTTGATGAGAAAAAAAATATAACGAAGTCGCCAGCCACAGTGACAAATCATACAAAATGGCGGACATGGCGTCGTGACCTGTGATTGGTTGATTGGGTGGACATAGAACACTCAAGCACTCAACTCCTCTTACGACGTAGGATATAAAACAAAAACTGGACATAGAACAAAATAAGCACAAAATTTTCATCACTTTATCGTGTCACATATAGAATTCAAATAGATTTTTTGTTGCTTTAAAAGCATAAAGTTTTAAATATTCCATAATCAACAGGTGTGAAATTTGGGTCTTAACAATACTCATTTAAAGTTAATTTTCGATAAACGTGGTCGATAGGACAAATAAGCACTAAGGCGACGATTCGTTAACTTACGCAGGAATGAAATATCCTGCACTAGACGTCGTTCACGCATTGTATAGATATTAAAGTGTATTAGTCGTTGTTGGTACGGGCATCTATGAGAAATTCCGATAGAGTTATAGGCTAGGTTTGTTGTAAATGCGCGTTGTATACTTTCGACACGTTGAAAATGTACAGCATAATGAGGACTCCATACCATGCTTACATATTCTAATCGACTAAGAACTAAGGTATTGTAGAGAGTAATTTTGGTTCGCAGTAGCTGAAACCCCTTAGTGCAGTGTATTATAAATCCGAGCATTTGTGCTGATTTTGTAACAATGCTATCAATGTGTTTTTTGAAAGTAACCTTACTGTCTAGGATAACACCTAAATTACGGACTTCATTTACTTGAACCAAGATAACGCCGTTTATATTATATGATGAGGTAAAAGATTGTTTTTTCCTCGTATATTTAATATGGAAACATTTTTTAACATTAAGTGACATGTTATTTGTATTACACCAATCGACGATTCCATCTATGTCACTTTGTATAAGGAGCACATCTTCCTGACAGGATACAGTTTTATAAATTTTTAGATCATCTGGTATTGAATCAGGTCCAGATCCTTTAGATGTATCTAATTGCTTAAGTTTAGCCAGAAATTTTTTTCAGAGAATTTTATTTGACTAAGAATACTATTGCAATTACTAGGAGTAAAAGGAATGTTGATATCACGTATGGGATTGAATACAGAAGAACATTGTTTGGCAAATAGGTTAGCTATGTTAGATTGCCAAAATGCTTTCGGGTCTTTCTGAATACCTAGTTCTATTTGATGTTTATATTCACTATAGCAACTACTGATAAGCTTATGACAGCGACTGCGAAGCATTTCAAAACTGATTTTGTTCCGAGGATTGTTGAACTTACGATAGGCACGTCTTATTTTTTCTTTTTAAGTAATAAATTTATAAGAGCATTTGAAAACCAGGGGGGATATTTAGATTTACTTTTTACGTATTTTGGTGTAAATTTTTCTATAGAATCGAGTATCTTACTGTATAATATATTAACACTTTCATCAACGTCCTTGCACTGGCTAAGTTTGTAATTCCAGTCAGAGTTTTTTAAGTCCCATATGATATTTTCATAGTCTGCTTTGAAAAAATTGTGCCCAGACCGGTGCTTTGCTAGTAGGTTTGTCTTTTTAGCGGCGAAGGGGATAGATATTTGTAATTGCGGGTGGTGTTTGTCGAGTTTGCTTAAGGAATCGGGACAAGAAGTAACTGTGATATTAGTAATATTGCTTAAGACGAGATCTAATATACGGCCTTCCGAATTTAATATATTGCTATACTGATAAAGATTACCGAAAGAAATAAAATCAATTAAAGACAACCCTAATGGACAGTCATAATAAGAAGGAGTGAGGTAGTTCACATTATCTTTAAATGCCCACTGTATAAATCCAAAATTGAAATCTCCAAGAATAACAATGTTGGACAATTAATAGTGTCAACAAAATACTACTACCGATTATAAATAACTAGCAACCCGCCCCGGCTTCGCACGGATAGCAGAGATATCTTCAACAATCATCATCATATTTCAACCAATATACACAAAACCTTAACAAATTATATACCTAAACCTTCCTCATGAATCGCTCTATCTATTGGTGAAAACCGCATGAAAATCCGTTCAGTACATCAGTTCAGACAGACAGAGATACAGAAAGACATGGCGGGAGACTTTGTTTTATAATATGTAGTGATATGTAGTGATAATCCATGTTGTTTTGCATAATTTTCACAAATTAACAGTAGATTAACTTTCTTATTCCACATATCGATGGACTTAAAATTGCCTAATCGTCTGCATAGTTTATATTATTAAGGCACATTCCATCTACATGGCATCCAACATGTGTGCTGCTAAACTCAAGAATCAAATTATTAATATAAATATTAAAAAGCCTCATAGAGGTAAGACCTTCCTGCCTAACACCACACTCCAATTTATATGGATCAGATAAACTAGTTGACCATTTAACAAAGTTTCTTTGCTTATCATACCACACAGATAATATAGATACTAGCGAGGCAGGACCGCCCGCTTCTCTAAGCTTCGCCCAATGGACATTATAGGACACCATATCAAGAGCTTTTGAGAGATCCAGGAAACAAGCATACACAGGTGTTTCCCTATCAGTGTAGTATTTGACAGTGTGCTTCAATGCAAAAATTGCACTCTCAGTAGAAAGCCCAGCTTGGAAATCGTACCTCCACTATACTATTTTCTTGTTGGTAACGTCAAATAGAACAAATAACTGTTGGTGTGCATTGGAAATTGTTTGACATCAGGCGAGCCTTATGAATGTACCAAATATAGTGAAATTTAAAACAAGCAAAAAATTAAGTAGGTACCTACTTGTTTTTCCTCAATAAAGTAAAAAGCCATTGATATACATTCTAATTCCAAATTCAATTCAAATATTAATTTTTTTGGTTAAGTAGGCACAACTGTTTTCTATATTAGCGTGAAATTTGAGCAATATCTGTCATTTAGTTTGTTTTCAATACTCGATTTTGTAAGCTCATCTCAAGAGTGTTTTGCGATTTTTATAATGGATAAAAATATTGAACAGAGGGTTTGTCTCAAATTTTGGATTGGTTACAGGAAGCATACGGTAAATCGATTTTATCAAAAAAACTCGTGCATATGAGTGGTGACTACATTTAAAAGTGGTCGAGATTTGTTGGAAGATTTGTCTCGCTCTGGTCGGCCATCAACGTCTTCAACTAAAGTTAAAATCGCTAAAGTGAAGGACATTGTGCCTGAAAATTCTCATTCAAGTTTGAGAGAGATAGCCGCTGAACTTTCTGTATCTCACGAATCGATTCGTACCATTTTAAACGATCGCTTGGGCATGAAACACGTTGCCGATCGACTAGTTCCGAAAGATCTGAATTTTGAAAACTCAATCGCCCCGAAGACATGCTAGAACGAGTTAATTCCAAAATTACATTCTTAAAACGCATTGTTACTGGTGATGAGATAGGGGTTTACGAGTTTGACATGCAAATTAGTCAACTAGCTTCGGAATGGCGACTTCCAACTAAACCGAAACCAATAAAGACCACGACAAAGTCAAGGTCATGTTGACTGTGTTCTTTGACTATCAAGGTGTTGTGCACTCGAAATTCTTGCCAGGAGGTCAGACTGTAAATAAAGAATATGATTAAAAAAAGAAAAGGCCAAATTTGTGAACAGTAAATTCTTGGATATTACACCACGACAACGCGCCATCATACAAGGCCATCATTGTGATTGTGAACGAATGTTTGACCAAAAACTCAACAAATACCATCGAAGAACCACCGGATTCACTGAATATGGCTCCGGCTGACTTTTTCCTCTTTTCACCACTCAAATTACCACTTCGAGGTATCCGTTTTCAGTCGATAGAAGATATCAAAGAGAATTTGCGGCGAGAACTGAAGTCGATTCCGGAAAATATAATTAAAAAATGTTTTGATAACTGGATTATTCGTTGGCATCGTGTATTATTTTTGAAGGGGCCTACTTTAAAGGCGATACAATAAATTTGGAAGTTAACATTTTGTGTTTTATTGACCTTTTCGGTACCCTGGTACTTTCTTGACAGAGTAGTATATATCTTTAAATATATATTTAACGATATTTTTACTTATACATGAACAATAACAACAAAAGTGTGACACGATTTACTTATATTTAGATTTAATTTAACTCTAACTGATATTGATAAGGTCTTTGTTTTATTTTCAGCATAGCGATGTCATCTGTCATGCTATCGCAGTTTTGTTCCCGCATATCCTCCCGGTTCAGGAAGTGATAAGTACCATGCAATATCATACATCTATCTCAGTACATGTTAGTTGGACTCCCTGGATGGAACACGTTGCTATAATCTATTGTTTTATTAAAAAAAAACGTTTAATTTGATTACTGATACTAACAGTAAAGTTTGTAAATTTTTTTGTAAGATTTTAAAGTGACCAATGATGTGGACGTTATTTTTTTCTGCCATTTATCTATTCATTATTACTGATGCCAGTAATAATACATTTGTTTTTACTCCAAAAAGTAAGTATTTAGTTTGTTTTGATAATTCTCGGTATATGCACAGTGTTTAGTCATAAAAAGTAACTTAAATAGTGTTGACAAAAGGCAAAAAAAAAAGTGTACGTGATTTTTTTATCTAACTCTATTTTAGAGAAAAAAAAGAAATTATTATCATTGTTATGTATATATTTTTTTATAGTGTAGTGAAGACGCAAAACAACTATAGCAGCAATTGATTTTCTGGTAGTGTAACGTTAGCAATAAAATTATGTGTTTAACTTGAAGTATTTTTAGCGTATATTAAACCCCTCGGTTCAACCTCACCGGAGCTAACGGCGAAGTGGTACGTCGGACTCGAACCAACTAACAACACTCTAGGACAAAAATCCCTCTGCAAAACTTGCCCGTCTGTTCAATAACAATTGGCCCCAACGTGGGGTTTGAGAGTTGTGGGTATGCTCTGGGCTCGATCATCCACGTCTTTAATTCAGCTGTGACTATTTACTTTTGCTACTATTTAATGAAGCACAGGTATCGGAGTCTATTTCCTCGCTTCCAGGTCCCATTATTGAATCCCGGCTAAAGGGCTCGCCAATTCCGCTTCGGAAAATAAACAGGTAATCCGCTAGGTAGCCATATCGCACCTTTAGAGATACTTGATGAGGCGATCAGCAATGACTTGGTCAAAGCTCTTATGTAGCTTATCCATCAGCACGTTTGATTGGTAGGCTGATCAACCAAATGGACTATCCTGTTGCTAAGCGGTTACCGATCTTACTCGCCAATAGATAAAACACTACAGTAGTCATAACGTCGAACTACAACCGCGATCGTCATCTAATTAATATTGTCTTCCAGTGGCGCAAGCTTGCAAAGAACATATTTGCAAAGACGGCTACACATATGAAACCATTTATAGGGTTGATAACGAAGAATTAAAAGAAATAATAAACGATTCTGAAATGACTTTTGAAATGCATTTAGGCATACAAGCAATGAGTAATGGTCATATTTTGCTTTCACCTAATGAAAGACCTGGATATAGCGATCCTGTGTATGAGATTGGTAAGACTATTTCATTGTAACTTTGAATTAACCTATGATTATTATGATCTAACTACCTAATACATTACTAGTAAGTTATCAAATTTAGTTAAATAAACAGATTACAAATAATAAATAACAAATAAAAAATAAATTAAGACTAGCTGTCTTGTCGCGCTGAACAACATGTATGGCCTGTTAGTCTAGTGGTTAGTGATCCTGACTCCTGGGCCAGAGGTCGTGGGTTCGATACCCAGGACAAATAATTGTGTGATGAACACGATCATTTGTTCTGTGTCGGGGTATAATTTATCTATAATATTATTATGTATGTATTTAGAAATACATAAGTATGTTTATCAGCCGTCTCGCTCTGACTAGTTTGGGCCGCGTTATTATTAAGTTACTAAATTTTACTGAAATATACGATAAATATAATAATTATCTTCTAAAAACCATACAAACGGCTTCAAAATTTGTTGAGCTGTTTTGCCTTTTGGCGTTTCAATTCAATCGTGTTTACTATGTAACACAACACTAACTTGTTAAGAATACTTACATGTTTTCATGGCTACTGACGGATTGATTAATAGTAAAATAATTAATCAATCAAACTATTGCAGTTATTGGCGGCGGTGGAAATAAGTTTACTGAACTAAGACGTCACTTGAAAAGAGACGCTAAGATATCGGTCAAAACACAAGATATACTGTCCACATTTGAGATGAGAGGGTTCTACATCAAAATTAGTAAAGGTGAGTTTAAGATTACGATTCTATCATCCAAAAGGAAACAATCTAAAAGGTGTAGCAACAACTCAAAACTGACAAAACTTTTCTCAAATTTTGTCGTGGAAGAGCCATGCCTCGGCACGTATGGGCCGGCTAGACCGGAGTGATACCACGGCCTCACCGAAAAGCAAGCAATCCTTGCATTGCTTTCAGCGAGTGAGTGAGGTTACTGGAGGCCCCCCTCCTCCTCCCCCTCTCTCTTCCTCCCCCCCCCCCCTCTTCCCCTCTTCCACCCTTCCATTTACCATCAGGTGACCCGTCTGCCCCCTATAACATTAAAAAAAATTAAGCAAATGACGTAAGCGTTTACGAATGCTTATAAACATTCTCAGTCCCACTTATGCGTTACTAACCTTATGTACCCTTCCATAGAACAAACGTACTTACCACCAGAAAAACAGAAAAACTACGGTAATAAAACTTTTTAACCGTGGTCGTCTTCTGCTGGGTTGAGATACTACTACAGCCGGATTCTCCCATCAAATGGACTGCTCGTTTGTCAATTGTTCAGAAGAAATTGGTCGATGAGTTTTTGAGGTTGACTGTAACTGAATTGTCCACGAACGACTTATATTTTTACGTCCCTTCACTAAATTATTTCCATCTTGGAGTTTCATGGCTTAACGCCCACATGACTTCAAACCATACGGTTTCCTTGCCATGATGGTAGGTTAGCAGCCATGGTACCTTTCTAAGAAAATAAGAAGTTTCCTTAAGAAAATGAAGATCTTGACATTTAAAACTTTGTAAATGCATGGAGATTGTGGTATAACAATATGTTTTTACAGATGGTCTAATAGAATTCGGCAAGGAGGGTGAAGTTCTACCTTTAATATCATACAATGACGTCGACCCTCTTGACATTAAATACTTCAGTTTTGCTGCTTGGTCCGGTGTTGAAGCAAAGTTCTTGTACGATTGTCCTATACCGGTCAGCGGTGGAGGGGAAAGTAAGTTGGAAATTATTTTAGTGTACTGTTTTATACAGCCTGTTAAAAGCATATTGATCCAGATGACTTCCAAAAACTTAATTTGTTTTCATAAAATTTCACAGATTAGTTACAAAATTTTCACAAAGTTTTTGGAGTTTTCCGAAGTTTTCATAACCTCTTACTTTTGAACGCTTTAAGTTAAAAGAGGATTAAAGTTGTAAATTTTTAATTTTGTTTCCTTTTAACTTTTAAAACAAATGTTCCCCTCTCATTCGAAAGTCGGATTCACTGAATCATAATAGTGAGAGCGTACAATATTATAAAAACAGAAGAAAACTACTAAAATTCAACATTTCAATTTCTTTACAGTAACAGCATCCTCTACAGAAATCGACCAGCAGATTTCAATGTCAGACCAGTTGAAACGGGATATCTTGCTGTACAAGCTTCCTTGGATACCTCCCAGGCCAACTATGAACGTGAGATTGGGGCTCAAAGTCACAAGTGTTAAATTGAATGTTTTCCAATCAAAGCTGGTCACTGGAATATCGGGAGTTATCGTATGTATAGAATCTTACTTTTGATTTCTTTTGAAATTGATACATACGAAAAATTGTGCGTATGCATCAATTTGTTCGAATCTCTGGTGGTTGGATCTTGCTCCTGGTATAAAGAGTGACAGCAGTGATGTCTGTGAGATGTGACTGGTATTTTTATTCATATACCGCACCCATTATCCTGGCGGCCTTTACATACTATAGGTATAAAATAAAATGCACTGGCGGAAATTGAGCGAGGGACAATATACTTTTTTTAAATTAGTTTAATAAAACATCAGTTTTAATCATTTACGGCATCAGTCTAACTGCATAACAGTCCTGAGCCTGGATCTATGCTTAATGTTTAATCAATTAGGCATAGAACTTGTCTGATACACTTTATCTGCTTTTCCGCTCTTTTATCGCCTAACCCCGATATATAGACATAATCTTATATAATATAAAATAATACTATGATGGTGCTTGCAGAGCTGGACAGACGACACCATGGCATGGTATCCCGCCAAATACAATGGAACGAAGCGCCTCAAATTTCGGCAGGGACAAATATGGCATCCTAAACTCCACGTCTTCAAGTAAGTTTTTAATACTATGCTAATAAGTATTTTTTTAAATCCTTAACAATAATAATACTGATATTGATTCACTACAATTATGACTTTTAAGCTAGATAGAAGACACTCTTACTTGCGAATGTACTCGTTGTCCTTTCCTAAATCTCAAAATCACCAGGAATATCCGTTTTGCATAAAAAGAAACGAATAGTCTTTCCTATAAGTTAATTATAGTATTTTCGAGGACAGCGAATCTCCTATTATAAGTAAAAATGAAGAAGCCTGCTAAAGAGGCGGCGGAAAGAGAACTGGAGAGGGCTAGTACCCTCCCGTCCCGCAAGAAGAGGCACCAGGCGCTGAAGAACGCTGAATGATCTCCGATCTCGCTATGAGCGCTGGCCTGGATGAGGCAACCCGTTACCCTAGCAGGAGCAGGCCTGAAGCGGTGGTGAAAGGTGTTCGCACCGATTTCTTCCGTTCTCATCAAAACTTACTTTCTCTGAAGTACCCAAAATGTTGTAATCTTACTGAAAATAAGTATGTTTTTTTTATGGGATAGGGAAGCAAAGGAACACCGACGGGTCACCTGATAGTAAATGACTACCGCCGCCCATGGGCACCTACAACTCAAGAGTCACAAGTGCGTTGCTGACCTTTATGGTGGGAGTAGGGGAGTTGTTGAAGAGGGGGAAAAGAGGAGAGAGGGGGAGAGGGGAGGATTAGGGCTTCCGGTAACCTCACTCACTCGGCACTTAGCTTTTTGAATTATCCTTAAGATACTTTTAGAGGTCGAATGAAACAAGGCATAAATTTGTTGCCTTAGTAGTAAAAAGAGAAACTTGCCAATTTTTTTGTAAAAGCTAAATTCTAGCCACAAAGGAGTTGGTACCTAAATTTTGCTTAATACGTAGAAAAACAGGAGATTCAGAATCAGAATGTTCCTTTTTTATAACACCTTTATTCATTCCGTTGATTAAATACCATACTTTAAACAGTCGATAACAACACGAATCGTTTTTTTTTTTCATTTTATATTTGACGTTAAAATATTGTTGTTTGTTTACCAAATTACCAATATCTAATGTCTTTATGATCTCACAATTCAATTCAATATCCAACGGCTCGATACTTTCATCACCTCATCAATAAGTAAATAAAATTCTTAACCATGCGAAATTGTATCGTTTGTATTTATACAAATTATACAAATAAACATTAAAAAATATTGCAACACTGTGTACAGTGTTGCAATACTTTTTAATGTTTATCTGTTGTTGGTTATTTAAACTGTAAAAGTCGGATCTAGTTATCTATATCTTCTTATTACTGTAAATAGCACGCAAAACAGATGGCCCATTGAGCCGAAAGGTTCTGGAGTGAAGATGGACCGGAACACGCAGTGTAGGACGCCAACAAGGTGGACTACCTTATAAAGATCGCAGGTCCTCGGTTGATGCAAGCCGCTTCCAACCTGTTTTCTTGGAAGTCAGCGAGGGAACCCTATGTCCTATTTTTGAAACGACGATGATGTTGGTGATGACATTATTGATGTGACGTGAACCATATTATATCGGCCCTTGTAAACACACTGTAATTACAAAAAAACTTTTTATGGACGTGTAGAACCGTCAAGGGTACCAGCTCACCGAGCTACAGTGAGAGTGAGACATTTGTGTCGGAATCTATTAAAACTACATGGTCTTCTTTCAAAGGGGTCTATGGTCGAGGGCCGGGCCAAGAGAATATAATATTGTATATGATTGTATAATGTTGAGTTCTTGCTGTTGTGTTGCTAGTTTTTTCGCGCAACAACGCGTGGGTGACGTCCCTGGTGTTGTGTGCTTATAACATAGACATATATTTTATTGCATAAAACTGTATAACATTAGATTTTTGCGTAAATAGATTCCACAGTTACCCATTTCAGGTGTTGCAACAATTGATTAGGATTTAATGACAACATCAGATACAATTTAAAATTAAGCTCAAATACCTTTTAAAAAAGAAGAAGAAATAGACACTTAGGTATATTAAAAATTAATCATGAAATAAAAATAAATATTATACAATTTTAGCTGTAACTCACATTACATTGTTTTGTTATTAAAGAATAATCTCAGATTGTAAAGCATATTTTCTATTAACCACTTATGGGCACCGACTACCCCCAGACGGGCACGACTCGTGCCGGTAACTGTACCGGCACGGCAGTCGTGAGCACACTTTTTATTATTCGATACTCAATACTCAATAGTTTATTGCTTCCATAATGTATATACATAGGTGATAACAGTTTAAGGAGTAACAATTATGACGTTGACCACGCTGACGCTGCACGTGATTGGTTTATTAGTCGATGTTCGTCGTCTATTCGGGTCGCACGTATCATTCTGCTACCATATACTTTACTACTGTACTGTCATCAATCATCATCATCATGGCGTTGCTTCCCGGTTACAACCGAAACTTCCGCTTCGGTGCCCGGGGTCCGCCTTCTGACTTTTTCTTCTCTACTTCGCACGATATTCGGCATCCCTAATAGTGAGTGCATTGTAACTTTACTACTGTACTGTACGCTAGTTTATATTTGTTAATTTTTAAAATTTGCGCTCACGACTCGTACCGGTGCGGTATCTGTATATTCATTTGCAAGCTGAACTGTTTAAAATTTCTGAAACAGGCATCTCCCAATCTGAATATAAAATAGTGGTTTGTAAGTAAGTAAGCTGAAAAATCAATAAAAATAAGTTTGAAAGTTTTTACTCTCCGTTTTAGCTTTAAGGCACCATAGGAAATGTCTTATTTAATGTTAATTTTCTTATTGCCTATAGTTCTAACGGCCAGGAGGTACTTGAAGGGAAACACTCTGAACTAATATCAATGGAATCGAGTGGAGAGGCAACATTTCATTTTCAAAGAAGAATTTTAACGTGGTGCCTTGCTTTAGATCTCGGCCTTAGCAAGTAAGTATTGAAACATGCTTAGTCTTTGAATAACAGCTTATTTTGAAAATTAATTTGCCACTCTTTCGCCAGTTATAATATGTTATTTTGATTACCCTCCACCAGGCACTATTGGTCTGTTTGACTGGCCTGTTGGTCTAGTGGTGAGTGACCCTGACTGCTGAGACAGAGAACAATTGTGTGATGAGCATGATCATTTGTTCTATGTCTGGGTGTAATTTATCTATAATACATACATATTGTATGTATTTAGAAATATATAAGTATGATTATTAGCAGTCTAGTTAGCATAGTACAGGCTCTGCGTAGTTTGGGATCAGATGGCCTTGTGTTAGATGTGTAAAGTTATTATTACTATTTCATACTTCGTGTGCTACTGAAGATTTTTCTGACAGAAACTTTCAATGACAGACTGTTAAATTTCGAGTCTTTTTAACACCATTTCCTTACCTTTACACCAAATTTTCTTCTTCCTGTCAGCCAACAAGAGTCTCCGTTTCTGTCCGTCTTTCAATAATTGGTAACGGCAAACTCTTTTGCCGTGACTTCACTTTCTTATTATAATACCTCTGTACTCCTCTAGTTTCTCAATTAGAAAGATTTTTATCAGCTGTTAATTCAAGCAGAATATCTAAATAAAGATGACGTAACTGTCGCCTATTCCAATATATAAATTAAGGATTACAAAATAAGACATAACTCCAACTGGCACCGGCGGAACGGAAAGCCTTGCACTCTATAGAGGACCCATTTTAATCCTCACTACTGGCGTAGTTTCTACTGTTTTTTTACTGGTGGGTAAGGTGACCAAAGCTTCTTTCGTATTTTTATAAGGTTAATGTGTATGTAATATTACTAATGTTTTTAAACCAACATTTAAATTGTAGTTTGGAGCTTAATTTGTTAACTCGACTTTTCGATTGATTTGTACCGATCGTGGTTATAGATGAAATGATGACAGCTTAGCTACGCCTACATTGGTGGAAGTTTCAGAAACTATTGACCTTGGTATTTTTTTGTTTTTTTTTTATATATTATAGGGGGCAATCAGGCAGACGGGTCACCTGATGATAAGTGACTACCGTCGCCTATGGACACCTGCAACTCAAGAGTCACAAGTGCGTTGCCGGCCTTTGAGATAGGAGTACGCTCTTTTCTTGAAGGTTTGAAGGTCGTATCGGTCCGGAAATACCGCAGGCGACAATTTGTTCCAAAGATTGGTTGTGCGAGGCAAAAAATTTCTGAAAAACCGCACAGTGGTGGATTGTCAATTATCCAGGTGATGGGGATGAAAGTTTTGTCGCGTTGAACGATGGCCAAACGTTGCGGCCGGTATAAGTCCGAACAATGATTGCAGTATTTATACGCACCAGTAGCTTGTACCTGCAACTTAAGAGTCACAAGTACGTTGCTGGCCTTTAAGGTTTGAGTAGGAGAAGGGGGAAGACGGGAAGAGGGGGAAGGGGGGAGAGGGAAGGGTTAGGGCCTCCGGTAACCTTACTCACTCGGTGTAAAACAATGCAACATTGCTTCACTACCAGTTTTCTGTGAGGCCGTGGTATCACTCCGGTTGAGCCAGCCTATACGTGCCGAAGCATGGCTCTCCCACGGCTTGTATTAAAAATAACTGTAATGGAGTAACTTCTAAATAAATGTGTACTTCACCAGGTGGCCGCACGATGAATACGAATGTACAATTGTTATTCAACCATGGGAAGTTCACGATAAAATCACTCTTGAAATTATAGAGCCCTATGATAGAAAGATGAAAATTGTAAGTATCTACATAGTATATTATCTTTTTAAAAAAATTATCACCGACTTCAATGTGCTTTTTAGTGGAAAGTATATGTATTTTGTTTAAGTATAATATGGGTAGGACAACCAAACGCACTGCTCCAATGAGACAGCGATGTTTTGGAGCAAACGAAAACATCATCGATGTATACAATTTTTAGATATTTGTTGATTTTTAAGAAACCGCTCGACTGACTTCGATAAAAATGTATATAGGTACTTATTTATGTGTAAGATATTCAATTTGTCACTTCTCTCTCTATATATATACCTATATATGCACCTGCCACGTCCTTCTCTGCACCACCCAAAGGTTGACTGGTAGATAATGCCACTAGGCATTAAGTCCGCCCCATGCAATTTACAATGCAGGAAGTATTAAATAAATAAAAAAATGGGACCACCTGGGAAGTATACCCTTTGAAATAAAAAAAGAATTTTCCAAATTGGTTCATGCGTCTTCGAGTAATCGGTGAACATACATAAAAAAAAAGATTCCGACGAATTAAGAACCTCCTCCTTTTTTGAAGTCGGTTGAAAACAAAGTTGCATCCGCCGCCTGTACGCTCAGATCTTTTAAAATACGCAACAGATTTTACTTCGGTTTTCACCAATAGATAGCCATTTAAGAGGAATGTTTCATATTGTTTTGTGTTAATTTGTATAATGATATGACGATATGGGTCGTTAGTTATAGATAATACTATTTTTCAGCAAAGGAGTTTCTAAGTAGCTTTTCTAAAGAAATAAAAAACTTACCTCAAAAATAACTTAGTAAGCTCATAGCATTTTCTTAATAAGGTTTCTGAAATATGTAAGAAGACAATTAAAAATCACAGTTCTACATTGTTCAAAGTACATAATTTTAAACAAAAGACGTTTCCATACTATGAATGCGTAAAATTACGTTCACGCTCTAAATCCCATAAAAAATCCTTTTCATTCACCATAAAATTAGGTTATGTTACATAATATTTGTTCTCGTCCATCACTCTGCTTGCTATAACCATATTTCTACCTCTATGCACAATTACACTTTTATGCAAAATCACTCAATTGTAGATGCAGTAATAAACTTTTACAATACTTACATCATATTTTACGTGATGGTAGTGATAGAAACAGTTAGCCAAAATAACTCTATCTGACAAATAGTGTTTAATGACATTTGTCATTAAACACTATATCAGATAGTGTAATGGAGTATTTACGCCATTAGTTCTTCAGAAACCTTGTTATTTCAATTTTTACACTAAAAGATTTAAAGAAACTTAGCTGAGAGTTTTTTGCTATAATTGTAATTTATCGTCGGGTCGTTCGACTCCCTTTGATATCAATTGATATCATATGGTTGAAGTGGACGATGGCTAGCGCGTGCGTCATGCTCCTGAACGAGTGCCGTTTGTTGGGACTGGTCATTTCTGAACTGCTATTACTTACATACTCGTATAGTAGTAGTTTGCATGACTGTTTACAGTTTAGAATAATACGTTACATTGTCCTCACATTTAACTTGCGCATATAAGCAATGTAACCAGTGATATGTAAAAAACATGTTGAAAAAAGAGCGTCCTTGGAGTTTCTTGCCTGTTCTTCTCCACTGGATCTACGAATTGGAACAGGCAACTAGCTGCACGACTGACTTAATCTAGTCAGTCAGATTAAGTCAGTCGTGCAGCTAGTTGGCTGTTCCAATTACTCCTGACAATTCAAAAATACCCATAATGGTTTAGTTAAAATAAATGATTTTGATTTTATCCATTTTACAAATTCAAGAGCATTTATCGCTTTTTGCGGATTATTTTATGTATTTTAAATAAGTTACAAAAATCAAAGTATTTCTAAATACATTTTTTAAAATAGATATTAAGTAGCCATTGTATCATGTTTGCGTGTCAGTAAGTACGTCACGTCACTCACCTTTTTCGAAGGCCGATTTTATAATTTTACTGTCCCTGGAAGCGGTTTAGAAATAACTGGTACATGTCAGTCGCAAATAGAATCTTCCGAAAGCGCTAGTAATGCCCACAACGTGCAAATTTCACACAGCATGCATTTTTAGTTAACGCGACATGTGGGACGCTGCAATTTACGCTGTGCAGAACTGATGCCCCGAACGTTTTTCACCTTTACATAGTACTTAGCTGGACCCCGCGACTTCGTCTGCGTAGAATGTCTCGTTTACAAACTTTCATCCCCTTATTCACCATGCTCAAATGTTATTTTCGCGACTAAAAGATGCCAATGCCTCCTCCATCCAAGGTCTCCTCTATACTAAAATTCATCAAAATTGGTTCAGCGGTTTAGGCGTGAAAACGTAACAGACAGACAGATAGATAGACAGAGTTAGTTTTCCATTTATAATATTACTAGCAACCCGTCCCGGTTTCGCACGGGCAGCAGAGACATCTTCAACAATCGTCATCATATTTCAACCATATTTCAACCTTCCTCATGAATCGCTCTATTGGTGAAAACCGTTCAGTAGTATTTGAGTTTATCGCGAACAGACAGACGCGGCGGCAGACTTTGTTTTATAATTTGTAATAACACGAGTTAAACAGTTCTGTCTATCAACAAGGTCAAGAAAAGAACAACCTAGTAAAGTGGATGCTTGCAACCGGTCCACTTGGAAATGAATTAGGGGACCTATGTCCAGCAGACGTCCGTCCTATGGCCGAAATTAAGAAGAACGGCAAGAACTTACAGATTAAAGCAATTTGCACTTATGAGTAAATGCAGTTTGCAATAAATGAACCTATTCATAGTTTTCAGACATAGATGTAACAGTAAAAAACGAATGGGAAGCAAGGACAAGCCAATTGATAATTACACCCGCAACATGGAATACGGTGTACATGCCTAATGACAACGTGAGTCATCAGAGCGACAGGTTCATCATAGAAATGAGTCTTAAGAGATCAGCCACACCTTACAATATCGTATTTTATACACCTTTATTAGGTAAGTGAATTACAGAAAGCTGGGGTCATATTTTAGGGTTTAACTTTTAAACTTTCGCGTTCCAGGATATGATAATGTAATGGGAATCAACTCGCGAAACGGGAACGCGATCACGAAATAGGTATCAGGATCACGTCAGGCAAAGTCAGGCAGGTCATTTAGTAAACCCAGTGAATGGCGTAAAGCGCTAACAGTTGTTGAAAAACAACTTGACGAAAAGTAATAATAATAATTCGTAAGAGGGTTGATATGAATTAAACAAAAGTATTTAATACCAGGTATGTTAATGGTATGTCCAGATTGACATGAAAATTAATATTTTTTGGTTAAAAATGCCAATGTATAATCAAATAAAAACCGGACAAGTGCGAGTCTGACTCGCGCACCGAGGGTTCCGTAAGCAAACAAACTTGTATACGTCCATCTCTGGAATTAATTCTCAAAGACTTTTGCCCGTCTTTTTCGAAAGACAAACTTAACTAAATTAACAACTTCCAGTTGACCTAGAATTGTAAATTTTGGTTAAAAGCAAGGTCTTACAGCACAAGTAAAGGGAAAATTCCCTGACACACGGTCGAAGTCACATCAGTCATTCATTACGATTTTCTTATTCCTTTCCAGTGTTGGTAATGTTCGTTCTCTTGTCCTTCTGGAGTGAGCCTCTGACCATGACCAGAGTTTGGTACTTCGCCGGTTGCAGCATCATCATCTGTATTGGTCTCTGTTACATCGACTACTTGATACCTTGTCACAATTTGCCTTCTATATGTAAGTTTTATATAAGCACTTTGTCAACTGTCATTTGAACAGAAATATACTGTCATAATTATAAGACAGCAGATTTCTGCTCTTTTATGACAGAAATCTGTTGTCATATAAGACAGCAGATTTCTAATCTTGATTAGGAATAAAACTTGAAATAAAACAAAATATTCGTCGTGAACAAACTTTTGACAGACATCAAAGACAATATTGCATTAAGTTTTTAAGGCGGCTTACCATTCTATAGGCTTTATCTGATTATATTATCGTAACTTATATTATAAATATTGTTGTATGTTAGTTTGTTTTCTACGCTTCCACGCACGCTTAACTACTGAACTGATCATCATGAATTTTTGTACTTAAAAGGATATAGGGAACCTGTCATATTTTTTAAAGGTTATGTATTTTAAGCTGATTTGGTTCCCTACTTCTCAGTTATAAGACGAGGTGGAAAGACTTACAGTAAGAAAATTTTTATTTATTAACACACACACACACACACACACACACACACACACACACACACACACACACACACACACGCTGCAGTCATTATCGAACCCACTTATTTATAAACCTGTGTTACCTGTTCCGAAATAAAGATTTTATTATTTATTATTATTTTATGTAAAAATAAAGCTCTTTTCCCAAAGGACACCTAAACCTGACTTGACTACCGCCGCCCATAGGCACCTGCAACCTTGGTTGCCGGCCTTTAAGGTGGGAGTAGAGGAGGGCTGAAAGAGGGGAAGAGGGGGGAGGGAAGGGTTAGGGCCTCCGGTAACCTCAGTCATTGCTTCACTGCCGGTTTTCTATAAGGCCGTGGTATCACTCCGATCGAGTAGGCCCAAACGTGCCGAAGCATGACTCTCCCACGATAGAAAATCGATTGATTGACAAACTCTACTTACATTATCTCTAGCGAAGCCGTGGCCAAAAGCTATAAACCAATAATAAGTAAGGAATCTTTAGTGGTTCTACTCTATTCTTTATACATCATGGTATGTTCGCAAAGAAGCACGCAACCCGCCTGATGGTAAGCGGTCACCTACACTTATTTAAACTCTCGAAGCATCTATGATATCACTTGTACTTTGCTAGCCTTATCTAATGGAACTCTGGCAACCCTATAAAACAGTAGAAAAACAACACTATGTTAGTAGCCTAATTAACCTAGTCGAGGGTAAGTCTTCCAATCTGGCGTCTCCAATTTTAGCAGAAATCTGCTGTGTCCTACCTCCTTATGGAAATAAATGCTTTAATTTACAGTGGTCCTCTACACCGTTGTTCTGGGTGGCGTGCTGTTAGCTTTGTTGATACAAGTTCTACTGATTACCACGACAATGGAGAAAATATGCAACTCAAGCTTCATGCAACGGATATTCATCGGGCGCATATTTAGATTCGTATTTTGTTTACCTGCTTATAAGGTAATCTTTGTCCATTTTGTTCATATAACATCGCCAAAGTAGCTCTTAACATGTTCAGCACGTAACAACGCCTCTTTTAGCAATTTTTTGCTAAAAATTAGACAAAATATTTTTTTGCCCAATAAGGAGTCTCTTACTTTATTGGTCAAAAGTTACCCAGTTTACTGTAAATCAGAAGTATGGTGACAGAAACCTCATACTTAGGGCCTTATGCGTACGGTAACGGTAGTGACATTAATAAAAAATATTTAATCAACTATTTTAATTCAAGACAATACCGTGATCGCAGACAGTACCGATCACTTCTTTTACACTTTGACTGTACATTACGAACGCCTAAATGTCTCTCGATTTTCAGGTACCGGTTAATGGAAGTTACATTATCCAAGAAGACGAAGAACCGACCTCAACCAGAGGTTCAGAAGTAGAAGAGATGGAGAGCGAGACCCTGAGAACGTACGGTGATAAGAAAGAACTAGCGGAAGTTATTGATAGAGTTATGTTTATTGTCTATTCTATTACTTTTGCTGTAATGTTGGCGGATCATTTTTAGGTTTAAATTTGATGAATAAAAAATAGCATTTTATTTTGTAATTATAAACAACAGGTTTTATTTGTCGTTGGTATTCCAAATTTTATGTAAGTACAATCAGCTAGTCGATTTTTTTAAGTCAAAGTCGAATATAATATCTTAAATTCACTCACTACGCCGCTATTGGTGGTACAATAAACAAATAGAAAAATAAAAGAAAAAACCTCTTACCATCGTGATATTTTTGGTAACTATCAGTCAGACTTGAATCATGATTTTTGTATTGGATAGAGTAATCATTGAAGAAGGTTATAGGCCATGTACCGTCAAGCTATGACCCTTAGAAGTGGAGCAGTGCTCATAAACGCAAGTGGAACGGTGAGTTACTAATATAAGTCTCATACAGTACCCTATGGCGACATCTACAAAGAGCAAAAACAACATTCAGCATGTTATCCATATTAACAACTCGTAATTATTTTGTTAAAAATAGGGGCAAACTAATCACTACCTATAATACAACAAAGTACCCCGCCGCGTCTGTCTGTTCGCGATATACTGAAAAACTACTGAACGGATTTTCATGCAGTTTTCACTAATAGACAGAGTGATTCATGAGGAAGGTTTAAGTGTATAATTTGTTAAGATTTTGTTTAAATTGATTGAAATATGCGAATGCGAAGCCAGGGTGGGTTGCTAGTAGATGATAAAACAGTTCACTATTTAATAAAAATGAGTTAATAGACATTATTATGACTAGTTATACCGGTAGTGCTACGGTATTGGTCGGTTAACAATAGTGAGTTAAAGAGACAGCATAAGTTACAAACACCATCTACAGAAACACTGCTGAACTACCTTCTAATCTCGCATCGCCAATAACAGTACTTTTTTTTAAATAAAAGACTAAAAATTGTAATAAACAAAACTAATAGAAGGCGATTGCTAATAATAGTAACTCTGTTTGGTATATATGGATAAATACCTAGTATACAGGAGTAGTATCGCGCAGAATAAACAGATGCCGTAAAATAAAAGAAATCAACTAGTGGTCAAAATTTTTCGTTGCGCTAACACTTTTTCCGTCTAGCCCGGAGCCGCCGATCTTCTGAAGCTTAACGTGCAAAAACTAAACTGCTAAAAATACATAATTGAATTTATACATTAGAAATTAATTCCATGTTTGAATACTAATTCACAAGTTCTGGGGAGACCACAGAAATTTGTAAATATGTTAAAATGTTATTTGTGAGAACAGTACTGAAGTTTACGACCCATAAAAAGATATCAAATTGGATTAACGACAACTTGGTCATAAATATAAATCATCCGAAAGAGGACAAACAACAACTTGAAAAACCAAAAAATCGTAAATAAACTATTTTGTTGACCGTGACTTGGGTTGCAGTGATTGTATAACAATACCCCTACACAAAAAGAGGAGTATTTAAACCTTTAACGTCTATGTATGTTTGTTTCTGTGTGTGGGATTGTAGCTACCAAATGGATGGACCAATTCGAATGAATTATTAAAAAATCTTATTTAACTTCTTAACTGTGTTTGGGAAAATCTGTACATTTTAATATTACCTACATATATTTTATAAAAATCCAATCTTTAATTTGTTTGATTTCACCTAGAGGCCGGGTTATAACGATGTTTGGGAAAACATTTATTCCACTGCAAAATTAAGCTGGTTTTGTAACCCCTAATTTATGGACGTAGCGAAGTTAATAACTCACGAATCCCGCTATCTTTGAATTAAAAACTATCCACGGCCAACGGTTAGTGATCCTGACAACAAAGCCAGAGGTCAGTTCGATTCCCACCCAGAATAAAATATAATTGTGATGAGCACGATTAGTTACTCAGTGTCTGGGTGTAAATATGTATGTATTTAGTAGTATATAATTATGTTTATCAGTTGTCTGGTCACCATAGAACAGGCTCTGCCTAGTTTAGGATCAGACGGCCGTGTGTGAGGTGTCTCAAGTTATGATAGTTAATATTATTTAATTAAGTTTATACGGAACTCTGAGAGTGAGGGTATTACTCGTTATTTTTATAAACATCTTTATACAACAATATAAACATAAATTGTTACGATAAAGTATTCATATTTCAAAAATTTCCACGTCCTCTGCAAAACATTATTCTTGTTTTGTAAATATGTAGAATGAAGATTGCTATCGTTGACGCAATATCTATAGACAATAAACATGATAGAAAAGATAAAAATAAATTATATTAGTGCTACATTATGTAGTGGATATCAAGGTAAATTCTTATTGTACATGCCAGTTAGCTTGTAGACTGTAGGATAGTTGTTAAGTAGTTCATTGAGTACGCAGGAAAGACAGCCTGACGTAATTAGTATATTCTAGTAAAGGAATATAAAAATGTATAGAGTAGCGAATCTTTCTTTGATTGTGCTTGTAGGTATAATAGTTGGTGGCGTACTAACTTATAAAGTATTAATTAATGTATTTATAATAATAACAACGCGCAGACAAGAGTAGGTCGCAACGTGTGTACAAAATACGCACCTGTTAGTCCTTTTACCATCTGAAACTAGCTTGACAAAGCCTTGAGATAACCACAATCAAATTGCAGTATTTATATTTTACCATCTTGAGTTATTTCTTGTCTTGTATTTAGACGAGGTTTTAAGTATTTCCTATTCTGGTGCAAACGTATCTCAGGTGATTAGTATATCGTTAAGGTTCGGTGCTGTAAAGAGTCAACGAGACCTTTTAGCTAAACGTGTTTGCCTCCGTTGTTTAGTAATGTTATATGAGAATATATAACATTACTAAACAACGGGGACAAACACAAGGTTTCGCTTGACATGTAAGAGCGATTAAATTATCACAAAAGACTAACGTACCAGTACGACCATCTTGCATTGAACAATGCGTTGCAGGTAAGGGGCACGACGGACGGTGCAATAACGTTGGAACTGTTGGAAGTGAACCGCCTAAAGCCACGCGGTACCTTCGAACGTTGGAAGTGAACCGCCTAAAGCCATGTGGTACCTTCGAACGTTGGAAGTGAACCGCCTAAAACGACGCGGTACCTTCGATATCAGACATATTGCCGGGGGAGAAGGTATACACGCGACTTGGTAACTAAGCCACCAGCCACTCAGGTCTTGGCTACCACTACTATCAACCCCGTCTAAAGACATCAATCAATTCCACTACCTTATGGGACAAGAGCTCCTCGCCTTCTCTGCCCCGGTACTTGGATGACAGGCTGCACTTTAAGAAACCGCAGACGATATCTGTCTGATTTTCACACAGATTAACTCCCTCGCAACGCAAAGAAATACGGTTCCAGCCCGTTGCTGGTCAATTTTGCGGTTGATCGATAGTTGTAAATCCAGAAGAGAAATATAGAAAGCTTGGGAAGAGTAGTAGTAGATATCACAGCTGATATTTCTAGTAGATCCGGCAACTATTTTGTATGTTCTTAAGTACCTTTCTTGACCTTCTCGAAGAATAGTAAATTGAACATTTTTCGAGAAGGTGCATGAGGTTGAGGTAATTAGGCCTTATTTCGGGTAGCAATCCCAAAACCAATTTAAGCGCTTTAATTTACTTCAATAATTAATTGGAACGTTCCTGTCGGCAGAAATCGCTTTATGAATAGCTCGCTTTAGAAAAGCCCCTTACAATTGTTAAGAAACAATGTCACACGCCTACAGTTTTCAGAGTAATGAATTATTAATTGTCTGAAAGTCACATTAAGAATTTACTTTGATAAACACCTGTGTATTTCGTCAAGTTATTCGCAATATAAGAACAGTTCAATAATATTTTACATTATAATCAAACAAAGAAACAACATCTAAATATTAATGAATGGATCGTCAATCTTATGAGAGCATATAAGTATTACTGAACATATAGTTACGCTGCAACCTTTGTTCTTGTCACTACATATTATAAAATAAATTCCGTCCGTCCGCGATAAACTGAAGAACTACTAAACGGGTTTTCATGGGGTTGTCACTAACAGATAGAGTGATTCATGAGGAAGTTCTAGGTGTATAATTTGTATTGTGTGTGCGAGGCCGGGGCGGGTTGCTTGTTTATTTTATAAACTTGTAACTGTACGCAACTTAAAATGTTCATTCAGTATGAAATTATATACAAACGCTGTAACATGTTAATTTTTTTTTATGGTATAGGGGGCAAACGAGCAGACGGTCACCTGATGGTAAATGACTACCGCCGCCCATGGGCACCTGTAACTCAAAAGTCACAAGTGCGTTGCCACCCTTTAAGGTGGGAGAAGAGGGGAGAGGGGACGGACGGGAATATAGGAGAGGGAAGGATTAGGGCCTCCTGTAACCTCACTCACGTGGCGAAAGCGGTCGGTTTTCTGTGAGGCCGTGGTATCGAGCGTGGTCGAGCCGGCCCATACGTGCCAAAGCATGGCTCTCCCACGTCAAAAATTTCAATTCTAAAAAAACTACCAAAACGGTATGTCAATTTAAATCTGACCTTTAAAAACTTATGCAAGTTAATGTTGTGTGAGAGAGAGAAGGATACTTACGTCATACGTCATTCATCTTTTGTATTTGGCCGGATGTAAGCACAGTGAATGAATTTCAATTTAAGACAAATTTCATATCAATGATTTAATAATTGTAAAGAAACATAATAAAATTGTCGGATTAGTAGATACTAGGTTAAAACTTCAGCCAGTTACATTATATTATTATGTAGAAAAAAAAAACAAAATATATATTATAATCTCCCCCCTCTCCACCCCTCTAATCCCCCTCTCCACTCTTCCCGATCTTCTCCCCTCTCCCCCTCTTCCCCCTCACCCCCACTCCCCCTACTCCACCGCCACTCCACCTTAAACTTGAGTTACAGGTGCCCATGGGCGACAGTAGTCATTTACCATCAGGTGACCCGTCTGCTCGTTTGCCCCCTACAGCATAAATAAAAAAATAAAAAAATAGAACTGAAAAGAAATAATATGTATTCAGATTCTTTGGTTAACTATAGAATAAAATAATTTCCTATGGTTAAAATAAATTGTTTAACGGTCCTCAAGAATAGAGTATGACATAAGACTGTGGAAAACTATATTCGTGACTGTATTCAAGTTTGCTATTATTATTATTTTAATTATTAAACCAAATAATGAAAATTAATGATTTGGCAATGGCCAGGTATGACGTTATGACTCATTATATCATACAAATTTCTACACACCGTACCGTTTCGACGTTTAATGAAGAAGAACTGATTTGACTTGACAGTCAATAACCGTAGTATTTGTAAGGTAAATATAGTTCAGATAATTTGCGTCCATTCTAAACGTATGGATGAATGTAAAACGTGACGCATGCACGTAGCAGCTGTGAACGGCGGATTAACAACACCGCTGAAAGATCGGCTAAATGGATCACGTTGCCGGACAGGAGCCAATGGGTATGGCTGTCAGTCAACTAGTGAGTAATACCTTTTCGAGATCATTCTCTATGCATGCCTATGTATAGTGTAGCTACTACTTTAATGGGAGCGAGCACCGCTCAGTCGTTAGCGTACTAAAAGCTTTTGGAGATATATTTGTTTGATCTTTCTACGTTTATTGAAGAAATTAATTAGCATACTTACTTTGTAAATAAATTGCTATAGGCTTTAAGTTAAAATCGCATAGCATTGGATTATGTTACGTCGATTCGTAAAATTTTTTCGATAATTCGATTCCCACCCAGGAAAAATAATTGTGTGATGAGCATGATAATTTGTTGTGTCTGGGTGTAATTTATCTATAATATGTATGTATTTACAAATATATAAGGATGTTTATCAGCAGTTTGGTTACCATAGCACAGGCTCTGCCTAGTTTGGGATCAGACGGCCGTGTGTGATATGTGTGGAGTTATTATTATTATTATTTTCATACAAAATAGAAACAGTATTTTTTTTAGACGTCTTTTTAAAAAGTCAGCTTCGGATATGCTTATAGTACCTACATGTTCGGCCAGAGCATAAAACTTATATATACTTAACTCTAAATTTAAAATACTCCCCCGACTCGAAAATCTCTTCAACGATTAGAAAAGAGTTGATGATCTTCGAACGGCTGAACAGATTTTGTTGAATTATATCTAAGGACACTCTCAATCAAGTCACCTTTCAACCAAAAACGCACTTAAACCGGTCCATTCGTTTGGGAACTACGATGCCACAGAGAGACACACAGACACAAAGATACACAGACACGTCAAACTTAAACACCCCTCTTTTTGCGTCTTGTGTGGTAGGTGTATAATGTGTGGCGCAGACTTTACACAACAAACTAATTACATCAAGACCAAAAACAATAAAATTATATGTAAATTATAGCAGTAACTGCCCACTATGAGACCAAACCCATCACCCTCAACATAGTGGCAATTGACAAGGTGGCTAGTGACCACCAAAGACCAAAGTTAAACTGTTGTGCAAGACGTGCATTAAATTCTTTTTTAAATGCTCCTTACAAACACCGCCGTCAAAACACCCTTGCAAATCTATAATATTAAAGTATTAAACGAAGAATTTATCTTAGTATGTTTATCCGTTTTCTAGAAATCCATAGTTCAAGCTATGATTAGTTCTACTTGTGACGGAACATCGTGTGGTTTTATAGCCGTTTATAGTTGTTTCATAGCCTTTGGCAAAAATAAATAACAAACTAAAAATCAAAACAAAAGAAAGCTTTGAGTTACGCTATGGCTAGCTATAATTCCGTAACAGTATCTACAATAAATTCCACAAACAGTAAACAAAGCAAATGTCAGGAATCAGGACTCATAGATCGAGATGTCACGAACAAAATATAAATTCTCTGTTACAACCTAACACAACACTGGTGTAGGTTCACATGGGCTCGATTAAAAAAAAACAAAAAAGAAGCCACCAAAATGAAAAAATCTACCACACCAAAAATAAAGCAAAATTTCACGCATCAAATAAATTTCAAAACTGCTCGTTAGTGCATTCGACGCCTGAAACAATTTCAATATGGAATAGCAGGACGTACCATATGTATTTTTAATGTAATGCAGAAAACCCGCGTATATTATCTGACAGGCAGCTCAAGGTGCAACCACTAAAATTTATCCTACTTAATTCCCTTGGATATACCTAAGTATTTTGTATTTGGCAAATTAGAAAAAATATTTGGATAAATTGTTTAAATTGTAAAACTGGTTGTGAGACTTCACTAAGTAGGTATTTAAAGCTTTTAAATATCTAGTTATAGTGCGTGGATGTCTTAGAGATGATAAAAAAAATATAGCTTTAGTATTTAAAAAAATTATAGAACCATTTAAGAGTTCTTTGATTACCTAACTTATTCCTACTCAATTATTTATTATTATCACAACATTTTTTTACTGTTGTTAAAGTGCATCAATGTTACCAGAATTATTACGCAAAATTTATGTGTTAATGTCTCCTATTTTTGATTGCATTTCAAAAAAAAAACGCCCATTCTTCAGAGGTTGTAAATTTATAAAAATATATCCGAACAACTGCCGAAGCCAGAGAATTAAAAGAAAATACAATGCGACAGAACACTGAAAACTTTCAACAACGTAATTCAACAAAGAGGCTCAACAATGTTCAGACCGGATGGTGCAGACCTCAGCGCAACCAGTAGTTGTTAGGAATGTTAAGCCAACCTATGCGTTCTTAACTTTTAAAAATGTATTGTGATTTCAACTCGACAACTTTTAGTACGGCACAGTTTGTTAGCATCAATTGAGGTGTAGCGAGCATGAAACATCTAACGATTTCGCACAGATCAGTGCCGACATGTGATTACGTGCATTTTATACAACGCCATACAATACGCAACCAATTGCAACTTCAATGTACTATTTGACTAATGGTTATACAATTATTGGCGTTTACGTACCTACTGCAATTTACTAAGCTTTTCAATCCAACAATCATAAATTTTTTAATGCGTGTGTTGTCAAATTTTTCCATATATCATTTTTCTGTCTCTGTTTTCATCCTAAGCGCTGTTAGCGAAAAAAGTCGACAACACGTTTCGGAGACAAACTAAAAAAAGTCATATCTACCATAATGTGCAACTATTTTTACCTGTATTATAACTTATAACCTAAGTGATTTATTCAGAATACTTAAGTATAAACGCGTTTTCGAGATAGTTTTTCGAGTGTTTGGAATGACTTTTGATTACTATAAATATACCTTTAATTATTTGAAAAGAGGACACTACATACATTATTACTTATTTTTATTAAATACACAATACGTAAACACATGATGCAAATAATTTATTGAAAAGGTGACACACACCTGCACTTGTAAATTTCCTTCCATAATAAAGTGGGCATTCACGTGACACAAATAAATTAGTCAGCTAAAGAATTGGACTTAAATTGGTCAACATTTATGACTCACAAATTTGTTTTAGTTTGATTTACAATCGATGTACGCCATAGAATCTATACATTCCGAGTTGGAGGCAAGATAGAAAAACTCGTGCATATGACTGGAAACTAAATTAGGAAGACCTCCTTCAGCCTGACGAAAGAATTTTAATTTTTTTTTTACTTTAAAAGAGTCTAATATTGGCGATAGTTAACTTAACACAGTTCTCTATACATTTTTCTAAATAGGTTTTACGGTACTCAGCAGCACAACAATATAGTTCCTACAGACGATTCCAGTGGTTGGCAAGCTATTCAAATATTACGATACGAGCACAACGCAATTGCCAAAAAGAGCACTTCAAAGTCAATATCGGGACAAAAAACTTTGAAATCCACACGAAATCCATTTAGCCGTTACCACAGAGTTTCTAGATAGGAAAAAAATACAGGGCCAGTCTGAACGTAGGCCGAAAAAAGCGCATGTGGAGTGTAGGGACACTTTTTCGACTTTTATTTGAACGACCGTTGCTGTCGGCCTCTCTAAATTATTACCACAATGTTTTACGAAATAAAAGTAGACCATAAGCTCACATAAAAGCTGTATATTACTTTAAAAATTCAATTTTCTCTCGGAATTCGCAAGGATTCGGTCTGTTTGGATTTTAGTAATCAATTTCATGCCTGTAAACAATCAAGAGGTGGATAAAAGCGTAATGCGCTTCAACTTAGCGAAATAATGAGAATTTAAAAATGTAGTTCTGTTGGGTCTTTTTTTGCAACCGAGGAACGAAAATACGAGCTAGGCTTTTGTTTTTTATTATACTGTCACACAGACGTTTTGTTTTTTTTTTTATTAGATTTAAGGCCTTTCTCGTACAGTGCAGTGATTCCTTTTAGGGAAAACAATGTTTTGGAAGAACTGAGCTGGAGAACACAAACAATTGGAGTTATAAGGGTATTTTAAGATTTACGGTTATGTCGGCATATAACTGAATTTATATATTAGTGTCTTAGGATACAGAGTCTTACTACTAGTACTTGCAACATGGCTTATAACTAAATTTACAAAGTATATCACGACGACAACATGGACATTGTTAGTTACTCATCTCATTACTGACATAAGCTGTTGCTGTCAATGTTGCTATTTATTGCTAAATATTGATATGTATATGAATACTTTTATTATTACTTCTGTATTTATATACATGTATTGTGTATATATGTGTATGTATATTTGCCTATGTGTGTAAGTATATGTATTGTTACACCGTCATCTACCAATTACTCCTGACATTAAATCCATCCAAAGGTTGTCTTGTAGAGATTGCTTTTAGCGATAAGACCGCCCATTGTACCTAGTAAGTTTATATGATGTACAATAATAAATATTCTATTCTATTCTACAAGAAACATGACATTAATAATTGAAGAATTGGCTTGTTGACACTCTTGTCTAACGAATTAATAATACTTATCATTTTACTTAATTTATATAATGTAAGAACAGCTTACTTAAAGGTTATTTAAATAAGCTACGTATATTTTTATACTTATATTACATTTTCTGGTTTCTTAGAAACATTTCTCAGGACTTCAAAGAACGTTTACAGTTACAAAATGTTTTTATAGGGATGCCTGTTTATTTTAAGTGAAAACACACTATGTTCATAATTACATAGTTAGTTGGTATTCTTTTTTTAATGGACAACAACCAATTCTCTAATTTTTTTAACTTAATTATACATAGACGTAACATTGCTTGGTGATTGACACAACATCGCTCCAGAGGGAAATGAGGAAAAGGAATTAGAAAGTGAGGACAAACACAAGTAAAATAAATGCAAAATAGACGTAGGAGTAACGAACGATATAAGATAGACTGACAGATAATAACAAAATGGTTTTCTTTCAACTCGGAGCGTTGTGGTCTTATTTACTTGACGATTATGGAATTAGACGATATTATGATCTAGACAAGCGGTAGCGTGCCTAGTTCAAGTCAAAAAAATTAACTGGTGAAGCCGCAGCGGTGTGTTATATTTCACGAACCATTTTGAGGCACTTTTGACCCCTTAGTAACTCAAAATCTATTTAATATAAACCAATGATTTTTTTTTATTTATTAAACTTTCTTAGATTAACTAGAAGACCAAATTTTATTAATACATATATACAATTCATAATAAATAATCGCCATTTTTATCAGTGACTGATTGTGTGAGTGTGACTGACATATAGATTAAAAACCCAAGGCACTTCCAGATGACTTAGAACGTTGAAATTTGTCGTCCAGCTTGATAATTGTGTGTATACAAAGGATAACAGCAGGAAACAGTGATTTTTTACGATTTGAAATGTTTAAAAAGCAATCACTTTTTAGTCATTTTACTAAAACCTAGCTCCTTTGGAAATTATAATAGCTAAAACTTTTTTTTTTTTGCAGGAGAATAGATTCCGTAATGAAAGGTCACTTTTATCGTTTTGTATTCCAGATTATTTTTAAAACTTAGACAAACAATAATAATAACACAAAATGCACCTGACAGCTTCGGCTCGGCGATCTGTCGTCATGTCATTGCGAACAATTGTGTTACGAAAGAAATACATTTTTACACAATCTTGGTACTTATAGTTGAAAACAGTAAATGTCTGTCATTTAAAAGAGCCCAAATTCGATTCCTGTTGCCTATAAACGTTTGATAGACACTTTGAAAATGGACATAGCCACAACAAAAAATTGTAGGTTAAGTGAGGAAGGATTCATCAATGAATGGGCAATGCGCTATAATATTCCTTACGTTCAAGAAAATGTACGAAATAGTGTACTATTTCCTACATTTTTTTTTTTTCATTTAATACATATTAATAAACAACGTTACAAAACTGTTGTTACAGATTATATTCTAAATATAATTCGTAACAATAATTATTGATTGATTAAAACAAACCGTAATTTCTTTGTAATGTATGTAATGCAAATCTGACTGTAAATCTAATTTTTTATCTGCCTTTGATAAAAAAGTATATAATTCAACAACTGTGTCAGATTTCTGCAGGTAACTAGGCTTACCAGATTCTCAGAGGTCTTAGAGATTTTGATTCTGCAAGCCTTTATAGACACCATCGTGTGTTATGCTGTTTTCCTGTACATTACTGCGAATACTTATGTGTAACGGTCAAGTATGTCACTTCATTGTTGTTTCTTATCATTAGAATCACATTGTTTAGGTATACTGATACGTTGAATCGCTACGTAACACAGTGTGATTGAATGATAATTAGTATCATAAACCGAACTTATTAGCCTTGCTTACAGGACTTTCTTCATCGGATATCAATTTTCTTTTTTTTATGTCGTAAAACTAATATTAATTAACGTAAACACTTAAAAAGTTGTAAATTATTTCTGCTAACATGTCATATTGTTCCCCTGTATACGGTGCATTTTTTTCTAAATATTAATCATGTATTAATCTCTTTTTTATGATTATTATTATGACTGTGTAACACATAACAATTAGCAAGCCTAATTTGCGTATTACCCGAAATGGTCAGTTCACTTTTTTGTCTTACCACTTTTAACAAATGATACGTTGAATGTAGTTATTTTTTTATATTATTACTTTTTATTTTTTTTATGATAAACACAACTGGCGGATGGATAAGTTAACTTTTTATTGATATTTTTTGATTTAATTTTGGTTAATCTATATTGTATGTTTTTATTGTATTTATTATTATTATTATTATTTTTTTCATATACTACTATGTCTGATAGCAGTGACAGCGAATGTTATTTTTCAGCGATAAGCAGTGTCGATAGTTTTGTCAGTATTCCGCCGTTGTCTGACAATCTTGAAGTACAATTTTCTGATGTGTTTAAGAATTTTAATGTGATTCATATCAATGCTCAGAGTATTCCGGCACACTTCACGGATATGCTGGCGAGTTTTAGTTGTAAACATTTACACGCAATCCTTGTTTCCAAGTCCTGGCTGAAACCATGTCTCCCCTCCTCGTTATACTCCCTACCTGGGTTCGAGCTCATAAGAAATGATCGTGCAACTGGTGGCGGGGGTGGTGTAGCTATATATCTCCGGACTAATATTCCTTATAACATTGTTGACATGTCGCCGCAACCCCCGCCAGCAAATGCGGGTGAACATCTCTTTATAGAAGTCGAACTCAATCATACTAAAATCCTACTCGGTGTATACTATAGTCCTTCCATGCGCATTAACTTCTTCCCATCCTTTGAAAACCTACCGGAGAACCTAATCCCATCCTATAAACATACAATTATCATGGGCGACTTCGATACTTGTCTTTTAAAAAATAACTTCCGATCTTCCTCTCTTATCTCGATACTTCAATCTACTAACCTTTGGTCTCTCCAACTCAATGCTACTCATCATTTTCCAAATTCCATTCCATCTCTTCTTGACCTTATCCTAGTTTCTTCCAGAGACCACGTCGCCAAGTACGGTCAGTACTCAGCCGACGCGTTCTCCCATCATGACCTCCTATTCCTGTCCTACAAAGTCCGTCCTCCTAAACCTAAACCTAAAATACTCATGCAGCGCAATTTTGGTGGCATGGACGTAAATGATTTGTGTGATGATGTCAACAGCATCGACTGGTCACCTTTGTTCGCTACAGATTCGGTTGATAATAAAGTTGATTTTTTTACTACCTGTATCCTGAATCTGTACGACAAGCACGCTCCAGTAAGACCTGTTAAGCTAAAGCACGCACCTTCACCATGGCTAACAAGCGAGATAAAAGCACTTTTGTCCAGGAAAGCTGCAGTTAAATATAAACTTAAGAAAAGGCCTAGCGACAGCAACAAAGAAAAATATATATCGATACGAAATCGCTGCAATTAGGTGTGTAGAGATGCACAACGCCAACATATTCACAACTCTGTTCAAAACGGAGATCCAGCCAAAGTCTGGAAATTTCTTAAGACACGTGGAGTTGGAAAATCACGACATAATGTCACCCCAAAAACTTCAAATATTGATTTACTTAATTAACACTTCACTGCCCTGTCCAATTTTGATGGGGCTATTAAGGCAATTACGCTGAACAATATTTCTTACATTCCAACGCCTAGCTATGATCCTTTTATTTTTAACCAATTCTCGGATTGTGATGTTAAGAAGAGCATTTTAGTTGGTAGTGACTATGTCAGCCGTAACATGATCCTTCCTATCCTTGACGAAATTCTTCCTATCGTTACCGAAAGATACCCAAGTCACTCCCATACCAAAAAAACCAAACCCTGTTACCCACTCTGACTATCGTCCGATCTCTATACTGCATTTCCTTTCTGAAGTCCTTGAGCGCCTCGTCCATAATCAACTTAGTTCATTCTTGACCAAAAATTGCCTTTTTAACTCTCACCAATCTGGTTTTCGTCCCGGTCATAGCACTGTCACAGCCCTGGTGAATGTTACGGATGACATAAGAACCGGAATGGAAAATGGAAATCTTACTGTTCTTGCTCTCCTCAATTTTTCCAATGCTTTTAACACAGTTGATTTCAACATTCTGCTTGGCATACTAAGCTCTCTTAACATATCTCCTACGGCAATTGATTGGCTTCGTAGTTACCTGTGCGGTCGCCGTCAGCGCATATGCATCGATAACACTAATTCATTTTGGTGCAACATATCTGCCGGCGTACCCCGGGCGGCGTTCTATCTCCTCTTCTTTTCGCAATTTTTATAAATTCAAACACACATCAACTTCTTTCGCACTACCACATTTATGCAGATGACCTTTAAGGTATACTCTCAAGCACCTTTAGAAAAACTGTCTGAAGCAGTTGACAATATTGATCTGGTTCGAATCCGTGATTGGAGTGTGTCACATGGGCTTACCGTAAATCCAACCAAGACCCAAGTTATTATTGTTGGCAGCTCTAGGAAGATTTCAAGGGTTACCTTAACCCAACTTCCGCAGGTTATTTTTGATGGTATTCCGATTCTAATCAGTCAAAAACTTAAAAATTTAGGGATCTTTATTGACCATGAGTTATCTTGGGGCCCACAATTGCAGAAAGTAAGCCGCAAAATGTTTTCATCTGCAGGATCATTGAAACGGCTACGCAACTTTCTTCCTACTGTCACCAAAATTGCACGCTATTACTTCCAATACTTGATTACGCAGATATCAACTATTCAGATCTCACCGAGACCCAATTAGACAAACTCTAGCGACTCCAAAATTTGTGTATAAGATTTATATTTGGTTTACGCAAGTATGATCACGTTTCAGATTTTCGTCAAAAGCTTGAGTGGTTACCTATACGCCTTCGCCGGAATGCTCATATCCTTTCTTTATTATATAATATATTGTTTAACCCTTCCACACCTTCCTATCTTAAGGGACGCTTTGAGTTCCTTCATGACACACATACGAGATTCTTATGATCATCAGAAAACCTTGAGTTAAAAATGCCTTTGCATTCCACATCGTTCCTCGAAGAATCTTTCACCGTTATTGCAACAAGGCTGTGGAATGCACTACCTATTCAAATAAGAAAAGCTCAATCAATAAACGTATTCAAAGCAATGGTGAAAAGTCACTACCTATACTCATAGCTCCATTAGCAGGTATACTGTAACTGTCAATTGTTGTTTAAATGTTTATGTGCTGAATATTGATAATATGTATTCTCTCAGTATATGATTATTTATATTATTACATCGGTATGTATGTATACATATATATACCTACATAGGTATATATATGTATATTGTATGTGTATGTTAGTTCTGTATATATGTATATATTTAGTTGTGTATATTTAGATGTAGTACACCGACAGCTACCACTTACTCCAGTCACTATATCCATCCTAAGGTTGTCTGGTAGAGATCGCTTTTAGCGATAAGACCGCCCATTGTACCTAACACTAATATTAGTATTAAGATCATTTGTATTTCTATGTATAAGATGTACAATAAAGCATATTCTATTCTATTCTATTCTATTCTATTAAGTATTGGAATTCGAATTTAATATTGTGTGTCATCGAACAATGAAATACTTTTTTTGGTAATCTAAGACTAGTTAGTAGTAGGAAAATGAGATACTGTTTTAACTACTTTGTATGGAGGAAGATATCAGAGTTGTCAGAGTAAAAAAAATTGTTAATGTCTTGTAACAATAGGTGGAAATGTAAAAAGAATCAGGTGATTCTTTTTACACTTGTGTAACTCGTGATAAAAGTTATACTTATGTACCTAATCGATCAAAATCACTCTTGCAACAAGACGAAATCTTGAAAGTCAAATAACTATAGACGACCAAGGTGTTTGCTCGAAGGAACATGGTGTTGTTCGAAAGACCATGGTGTTTGTGCGAAGGACCATGCGGCTTGAGCTTGAATGCATTGACATTTAATTACTACCTTAAATAAATAGACAGACAAAACTCATAACATTATTAATGTGAATATATAGTGATTAATATCAGATACCAAGTACTCGAGATAAGGAAATCTTTATATACTATTAATAAGCAGTTGTCAACAATAAGTATTGTCGGCAATAATGTGGCAAATCAATGTATCCGTGTTTGGGATATTAGCTCTCAGTTTCGCTGCGTGTAGTGAAAGTAAGTATGATATTTATATTTAAACATAATTTTCACAAATTACACATATGAAGTCCAATAAATAATAATCAAAATATCATCCCATCACATTGTAATCAATTAATCTAACACAATTAAATTGAAATAGTGTTACCTCGAGTTTATTAGAACGGTCACTAATTTGTTCTCGTTTACTTTATATTGTTTACGTTTGTATGATATATTGAAGTAGTTTTTTTTTTTACAAATTAGTATGTTTATATCTGCGGAAGTACATATAAATAAATAAATAAATAAAGCCTTTATTCTATTACTAAGCGGAAGTACATATAGTTATTCTAAAATGTAACTTTTGCGGTCTGTTGTTACATAAAGCTATTCGAAAATGGCTTTTATCTACTTCTATACGCTTATACATATGAAAGTTTAAATTATAATTAAAACCTAGTAAAATATATATTTTTTATTATCGATTTATCGATCGATGGCAGGCATACCGATGTCTATATTTACTCGCAATACCAAAGTATGACTTTTAATCAATTTGTTTTGTCAGACTAGTCCTTAAAAGTTAATCCTAATTTATATTTTTAACCCTAGGTAGGGGTGTCATAAGTTTAACGTGTGTATCTGTGTCTGTGTGTGGTATCATGTCTCTTAAGCGGATGGATCGATTTTTTTTTGTTTGTATGGTGACTTGATCGAGAGTGTTCTTAGCTATATAATTCAATAAAATCTGTTCAGTCTATCGAATGAATGAGCTCTTTTCTAATTCTTCTTCTTTTGAATCGTTGAATGGATTTTTGAGTCGGGGGTTTATACATGTTTCTTTAGGAAATAGAGTAAGGAATCTTTGTAGTTTTTGAGTCGGGGGTTTATACATGTTTCTTTAGGAAATAGAGTAAGGAATCTTTGTAGTTTTTGAGTCGGGGGTTTATACATGTTTCTTTAGGAAATAGAGTAAGGAATCTTTGTAGTTTTTGAGTCGGGGGTTTATACATGTTTCTTTAGGAAATAGAGTAAGGAATCTTTGTAGTTTTTGAGTCGGGGGTTTATACATGTTTCTTTAGGAAATAGAGTAAGGAATCTTTGTAGTTTTTATAGTTCCGTATCTCAAGGATAAACGCATAGCTTATTTGTATCTGTCTGTTTTCTAGTCAAGAGTAAAACTCTTGCTGTCAGCATCGCGAGGAGATATCAAGATGAAGAGACGAGGTTATGTAGGTATCATTTCAAACAGGTACTTAAATTATGTCTTACTTATGTCTATGCTAGTCTTAGAGCTGCAATAAAAAATGACATAATGTATACTTCTTCATGACAAAAAATCGTAGGATTACAATTTTGTTTATTGCTAAGCTTAAGTATAACATATGAATTAGTAAATAAGACTAGACATTCTCGGGGTGTATGAATGACCATCAAACTATTTATATAAATAAGTCTGTACCTTAGAGTATACATAATATGTATACTCTATGGTCTGTACCTATTATTATACCATAAACTTTATATTACACATGATTCGTTGCTACTCCAAATATCTTCTGAATATTTATATAGCGTAGATCATAGAGCATGGTTGTTAGTTTTTAACACGCGTTTATAAGCTTCTATTTTCAAATAAATTTTAAACTACTTCTAAGTGTTAAATCGTAATGAAACTTAACGTATATGTAGTACGGATTACAATACTTTAATTGGGCATTTTGGAGCTGATCTGATGGTAGAGGCAGGAGGTGGATAGTGAAACTCTTCAGTGGCTACTAGTAAACCCCTCCAGTTTGGGCTCATATGATTAGTTTTGACGAGTCCAACAGATTCGTCATCAGATCAGACATGATGGAGCCAGGAAGTGGATAGTGGAATACTTTTTAATTTGGTTCGTTGTTACGGCGTGTTTTTTTTTAATTATAATTTTTCTAAATTTTTTTTTACATTTCGGATTCCTATTAAAGTGTGTTTTTTTTACCGATTCCAAAAAAGGAGGAGGTTCTATGTTCTACTGTATATTTTTATTTATGTATGTTCACCGATTACTCAAAGACGCTTAGACCGATTTGGAAAATTCTTCTTTTGTTTGAAAGGGTATATTTCCCAGGTGGTCATCAGGTCAGGATCTGATGATGAGAGCCTGGAAAAATCGAGAGAACCCTTCAAATTTTATAGGCAAGCTTAAAGCGATTTGGGTATTATGAGGTGCATTGAATTCGGTGAAACTTTTCTAATTATTTTTTGTTTTTTTGACGTGATAACGCCTTATAAATCGATGAACGCCGGCTGCACGACTAATTGTCACATCCCACCTGAGCCGAGCGTGCGAGAGCGCGGAACAAGCGATAGAGAGACACGATCGGCCTAAGCTCTCTCTTCCACTGTTTTTTATGACGTTATAACATAAAATTATCATTCGTAAACCGACTTTACAGACAACCATTTTTTTTTTCACTTTTAATTTTTTTCTTATTTTTTAGTCTTGTATGGTCATCGGTCCTTGATAGATCTGCAAATTTTTAAGTTAATCGAACGACTAGTAGTTGGTGAAAACTACGTTCCTTGAAAGACTCCGTTACACAGATACATACATGTCCAGCTAACTTAAAGCGTGTAATAAGTGAAAAGCCATCTTTGTAATTGCCATAAGAGTGTACCCTATTTTTCAGACGCAGTAATTTGCTACTATGGAACTTGGGCAACATATCGTAATGGAAATGGAAGGTTTGATGTAGAAAATATTGATCCTCAACTGTGTACTCATCTTATATACACTTTCGCTGGAATAAACCACCAAGGCGAAGTCATCGCCCTCGATCCTTCTTTGGATCTTCCTGACAATTATGGCAGAGGTAAGTTTTAACATGTTTATTTATTTTTTTCTTGAATAGTTACGTAATGTAATCTCAATTTAAAAAAAAATACGTTTTTCTCATTCGGGCTTTATTGACCTCCTGAATTTGTTTTTTAAAACCGCTGTAAGATTGCAACATTTTAAACTTACGTAAATATGATATTCTCTATATATGTTAATGTTTTCTGTGTGTGAATGTCCCGTTATTTATATAAGGATTTTAGCAGTTAATTAATTAGCTATTATTACACGTATAACATGTTACATGCGTGTATCCCACATGACAAACGCATGTGACGAATACAGAGATTTGTGCTCTCTCTTTGTTATCACGATCTAAGCGAGCCGCATCAGTGATAAGAAAAACGTATGATTGAAAATACAATCATTTTGAAATCATATTTTTTTTTATCATTAAGTGCCGGCACCTGTTTCCTTTAATCAGTAAGCCATTGTATACTTTAATGTTATGTAGTATGTAATACCATCTAGCGACATATAGCGGAACTTTCTCGTACTTCGAACGTCATTCACTTGCAAAGTAATAAAATACATCAGATGTGTAAGTAGAATGATTGTGATAAATGGTGATAAGTGTATACTTATCTTCACTTAACTTATTATTAAAATTACACAAACATCAATTGTAATGAGGGATAATTTAAGTAATATGTTGAGTGAAACTGTAATGATAATGATCACTTAAATTATTATTAATCCGGGCGAGAAGCTGTGATAGAAGAACTTTCATCACAGTTGCTTATTAAGTTAATAATAATTTACTAATACAATTAAATTAAGCGGTAGTCCCAAAACATTTTTTAAGAATTATATTGGAACTGTAGAAATAGATAAAGAAGGTCACACACACATGTTTGTGGATCCCAGAAGAGTAACTATCAAAAGTTACATACATATATAAGATTAGAATACATAAAATATTTTGAATTTCAGATAACTTTAGGAAATTCAATGCCTTGAAACTGAAAAACCCGAGTTTAAAAACTCTTCTGGCTGTTGGAGGATGGAATGAAGGATCCGCAAAGTACTCAACTGTAAGTTTCGATTAAGTGATAATGGTTCAGAGAATTACTTATTCTATCATACACTTCTTGTTATTTGATGGAAACTTCCATAAAACAATTTTTTTTTATCACGTTATGACCCCTTTTGTAGAATATTCTCAATTTAGATATTAGGTATAATTATAATTTCTATTATTCCATTTCATCATCCCCCATGTCTGGTGAACGTACAAGGTGTGATAGGATTTCTTATCGTTAACAAGCTTCCACTTTTAGTCCAATAATAAGAAGAAATGCAGAAACACAACACTAAAGGCTCAAATACTCAAATATTTTTCAATTATAAGTTGTCGTCAAGTCTCGTACCTAATTGCAGAACGAGCCACGAGTCTTATTAACGAGATCATAACAGAGAGGTAGAGGTACTTACGTGCGTACCACATATATTCATCCTCGGCGCCTTTTCCCAACTAAGTTGGGGTCGGCTTTCAGTCTAACTAGGATACGGCCGAGCTTCGATATTTTACGTGAAGCGACTGCCATCAGACCTCCACAACCCAAGTACTAGGCGATATCGAAGTTCTGTAGTAGACCAGGTTGTCGGACTTTTTAGGGCACCCGGGACCGCCGACGGTTTAACGTACTATCTCCGAGGCACGGAGGGGTCTCAATGTGTTAAGAATGGTCACCAATCCTAGACTGACCTGGCCTATTATTACTTAACTTTGTAATGTGTTATCATATAGCCACGAGCCCCTCTACGTACCACATATATTATGCCTATAAATGAGTATGTGCTCAAATATTTCTAGATCAGGATTCTGAAATCCTATATATATATATGTAAACGAATATAAATTAATATAAAGTCAATGATAATTCTTTTTTTACTGCCCTGTTGGTCTAGTGGCTAATGATCCTGACTACTGAGCCAGCGGTCGTGGGTTCGATTCCCACTCAGGATAATTGTGTAATGAGCATGATAATTTGTTCTGTGTCTAGGTGTAATTTAAAACATATATGTATGTATTTAGAAATATATAAGTATGACAGCAGTCTGGTTACCATAGTACTGTTTATTTGCACTGACAAAAAAGGGTGGTCTTATCGCTGTAAGCAATTTATTACAGACATCCTTTAGATTGATAAAATTAAGATAAATCGATAAAATTATGGGTAGTTTTGGTGTAAAACGGGCTGAAACAGGCTAACAAGTATTCTAAACTGCAACTGCTTTCAGATGGCTGCTAGCGCAGAATTAAGGAGAAACTTCATCAACAGCACAATAAAAATGCTCATAACCTATGGTTTTGATGGTCTTGACCTAGATTGGGAATACCCTAATCGAAGAGATACTGTTTATGGGGAAGCCGATATTGATAACTTCACGCAGCTATTGAAAGAATTAAAAGAAGCGTTTAATCCACATGGCTTTATATTAAGCGCTGCTGTAGCGTCTGTTGAAGAAATGGCAATCTTATCTTATGATGTCCCAGCTATATCAAGGTTAGATTTTGCTTTAGATGTAATAGAAACTGGATTTAAATCCCAGTCGAAGTTAGTACTGTTTCACCTCCGTCTTCTATAGCGTAGATACGCTTCCATGCCCAGCGGCTCGTGTTGGAAAAGAAATTTGATACCCCCTACAAATTGCCCCACGTCCTTAAATAGTGAAATTGCATAGCAATGTGTAATGAGTAAAATCATATTACGATATCCTTGATGTAGGGGAAACAATTGGCTCTTTTAGGCACAGTATGACACACCGTGTGGCTTTAGTCGATTCGATTCGTTCAACACACCGCACCACCGCAAACCCCGGTGGGGTGACGTCTCGAGGGGGTTTCCAAACGCAGAAAAAAAAAGGGGATACGACTATAAAATTGGCATAGCCAGACACTTACGAGTTTCACGCATTTCTAATTATTTAACACGTGACCTAACGCGAAACAAAAACCAAATATTAAAATTGCTTACAGGTACTTAGACATAATAAATGTGATGACGTATGATATGGCCGGATCCTGGGATGCGATGACTGGTCACCAATCTCCTCTATATAGAGGTGAAGGTTACGAAGATGATTCAATTCCAGAAAACTGGTACACTGTTGCTAAGTCTTTGCACTTCTGGATAAATGCGGGTAATTATAAAACTTTATTAATGTTTTGCACTTGGTTTCACACAAAAATAGAGCAACGAATTAAAAACACTTTTTGCATAGGAATAGTTTGTTTAAAAATTCGATTTCCAAAAATGTAGCTACTTATTTTTCCTCACAAGCCATATACAAAATGTTGTATCCTGTGGCAGGAAAAGATAAATTTATTTAAATTGGGCACCGTTACAAGAAATAATGATGTTATGTAATTCTGGTCTAAATTGCCTGGAGCTTGGTACTTAATTGTTGCAGCTACGATAAATACAATCGCCTCATGATATTTTAGCCTTTTATACGCTGACGCTTAATACTAATTATTATGATTAAGAAAAATTATTGAAGCTTAAAACACACATTGGTACATTTAATTTTTAATGAAACGCAAAAGGTATTTCAAATTTGATTCTAAACACAAAGGGTTTTGCAGGTTGTCCACCAGAAAAATTAGCGATAGGCATTCCGTTTTACGCTCGTACCTTTAAGTTAGTCAACCCCAGCGACAATGGTGTCAGAGCGCCTTCAAATGGAGCTGGTCTCTCTGGACCTTATACCGTAAGTCCTGGTACTATGGGTTACAATGAGGTAAGTTTAATTATTACAACCGAATATATTATCGAAGAGAATAAATAAAGAGCGTCTCCCATCTCAAAGGTCGGCCACGCACTTGTGACCCTTAAGTTGCAGGTGTCCATGGGCGACGGTAGTCATTTACCATCAGGTAATCCGTCTGCTCATTTGCCCCCTATAACATAAATAAGAGAAGGCTAAGAATTCTCCATGATCCATCTTCAGCCATGTAAGGAAATTACTTTAACATGACAATTCTGATAATTAATTGTGAAGATGATGACAGTATATGTAAAACGTCTCCATCCATATATATAGTACGTAGGTATTACTGTGTATTCTGTACTATAAATAACTTAGTAACCTACATCACAGTACTTCAGTTACCAATAACAGAGAAATACACTACTCACAACAGTAAAGTAATATGCTTCCTTCCACCTTTAATGAACAAAGATGAAAGTTGTAAGGCAACACAACCAAGTTATATTTAAGTTATCTTAAGAACAACTGACACCGAGTTCTGGAAACTTCGCCCAGCGAAGCTGCAGATGTCTTTAAATTAAATTTTGGTATTTCGTGTCTGAGTACGTGGAATATTACCTTTGATGTGTAATCGAGAATTTCACCACTTACTTTAACCGTATACGTGTTTATTGATGTTTTAATTTAAACGTCTACTATTTTCCTCTTGTGTCATATTTCTGTACTCTCGTGATCACCCAGTCCGTTCTCTAGAAGGTACATTAGAAGATGTACTAAGAATTATCAGACTTGATTAATTCCGTTAAAGATCCTATATTTAAGATTACCGGGAATACAGTAGCGCTTTAAATTTTAAATGGAAATGTTGGCGTTTGCTACTTAAGTAAAAAATCATTATTTTCTTTCAGTTTTGTTACAAACTTCAAACAGAGGCATGGACAAAGCGCTACGACAGTTTAGCCAAAGTGCCATACGCTTTCAAAGGTGATAATTGGGTTTCATATGATGATCCTGAATCGATTGCCATCAAAATTAATTACGCAAAAAGTCTTGGAATTAACAAAGTGATGATGTGGAGCATTGAAACTGATGATTTTAAGGGTCTTTGCAGTAATGGTGTCAATCCTTTACTGAAAACCATTAATAAGGCACTCAATAATGATAGTGGGTATACTGAAATCACAACTACTAGATCTTCTACTTCAACCTCAAGCTTAAGTACACCTTCGAGGATCAGTACCACAGGTAATGTACCTACATCTTATGAATTCGATTCTAAACACAAATTATTACTTATAAACTCTATCGCGAGGATATTCAAGCTATATATTTTGCGCGGAACCCTAATTTTTTTTCAAAATAAAAGTAGCGTTGCTCCTTGTAACACCAGCTATCTGCCAGTGAAAGTGCTGTGGAAATCGATCCACCCGTTCCGGAGATTAGCTGGAACAAACAGACAGATAGACAGACAAAAAATTTAAAAACTGATTTTTAGGCAAAGGTATCGTGCAAATAATATGTAATTATTATATATATATATATAATATAATATATAAAATAACGAATTGCGTCACTGATTATTTAAACGATGTTATTTAAATTCTGTAATTTTATAATTTTTTGACATACAATGTACAAATCTTGCAATTATTATTATTATTTTGACTAACCCTTATTAATATCTACGAATAAATACATTATGAATTTAAAATTGGTATGCCTTATGGCAGAATGTGCCTGATCTTAAAATTGTTATATACCATCTTAATTCTTCTTACCGACGTTCTGTACAAATAAAGACTGATTTGATTTGATTTGAAAATAAATGTATGAGCTTAAAAAAAGAGCTATTATTTTGACATTACAAACAGACACTTTAATTTTATTTATTTCTATTGATGAATAACATAAGTCATCTATTATCATTCAGAAGTTTTCAAGGCATTAGTTGTACTTAATTAATACTGTTGTAACCATATACATGTTTGTATAATGAAACCTGTTACTGGTATATATGTATGCTAACAAAGGACTAGGAAAAAAAAATTGTTATTGATCATCTTTTTAAAAGCATTTTAATTGATTTACTGTAGAGTTTTAAGTTTTCAATGACGTCCAAATGGAAAAATAAATTCTAAATATCTTAGTTAGAAAGAATATGAGAAGATATTTTGTTAAAATATAGTATCCATCATCAAACCTTCGTTACCAAGCCCATCTGTTGGTCTGATCAAAGCGAAGTAATTGAGCCCAAACTCGTGAGGTTTACTTGTAGCCACTGAAGAGTTTGCATCTCCTAGCTCTGGCCTGGCTGGTGCTAGCTGTTTGGGTTAAAACCCTTGCGGGCTAAGAAATATTTATACAAATCCATCCACGAGTGAAGCCATAGACAACAACTAATAACCATCATTAAATGAAGGCTAATGTTTCAGAATCAACACAAGAGTATGTCTGCAAACAGGAAGGCTTCTCATCCAATCCTCAAAATTGTTCATCATTTTACATATGTGTCAAGGATTCCACGGGTGCTTTGAAACCTAACAAGTTCCAATGTCCGGCTAGCCTCTACTGGGATCAAGAGAAGCAGATCTGTGATTATAGGCACTTGGTCAAATGTCAAATCAGTTAAAATTCGATAACGGAAAGAATTATTTATTTTTCTTTGGTTTTAAAACACTTTTATATTCCAATAATAAAATTCAGTTAGTTTTAATACTGTTTTTTATTACATTTTAAAGAATCCTTACGGAGTAAGGGAGTTTTCCAAGGACTTTTTCTTTGATATGTTTATATGTCCCTTCACCTGCAAAAATATCATCCACTGTAAAGAAAAAACAAACCTCACTCAAAATAAGAAGAGCTAAAAAAAGTTCTATAGCATACCGACCTCGTTGGTGTGTTGGGGTCGGCTTGCGCTTCTTACTGGTATTATATGTGAGTAGGTAGCGAATGCGAAAGTAGTTTTTAGATTATGAATGTAAAATGTTATGCAAAGAAAAAAGAAGACATCAACAACCTGTAGAAAACAAAACAAAATGGCGATTTTAACAATGAGCTGATGATATTGTTCAAATTTCTGTAAAATGCACTCGTTGCAACTTTTATGGAATGCCTATAGCGACGAAGTATTTCTTACAATAAACTTAAGCGGTAGGAACACAAAAATCACTTTTTTACTTTGAGAACTATTAGGGGGCGTTCATTAATTACGTGAGGCGATATTGGCTTGATATTTTTCAAACCTCCTTCCCTTTGCTGGGATGTCGTAAGTTCCTCCTTAATTTGGGTTGGATTAAAAAAAAAATACAAAATTTGCTTAGTTATTTTTATTTAGGACTAGTGAAGACTTTTATTTAAGAATGTAGCCTAGAAAGACAGTTGGAAAATCGAAGAATAAAGTACTTAAACAGGAACTACTAAAAGTCAAGATTTGACACTTGTCACCTGCAGATATTGTTTTCTCTTATTCAACATCACCAAAAAATAATTAATCCTTTCGCAAGCCAAGCACATAAAGAGAAGCATTCATAGTTCATACCTCTGAACAGGTAAGGAGGTACGATACCTCCGACACTACAATAAACCTTAAAGAAAGCCAAGGTAGACTTTTTCACAACTGTCCAAACACTTCCATAACTAATTACTATTATAATCCCCAGTCTAACTGACTTTCGTCCGTAGGGAGCATGCATGCTTGTGCGAAGGGGCTATGACAGCCTACTGAAATACAAAACACACGCTTTATCATGCTTTTACAAGTACTTACACTTAAATTGCAATTCGTAGTCCAAGTATATCACCCATCTCACTTAAGTATTCTCTCACTTATATCACCAATCTCAATTAAGTTTCCGCTACTCGTGACTAGATGGCGCCCGGGCGGCAATTTAGGTTTCCATAACATTAATATTTACTGAAGCATACGCAACTCCTACACACCTTGTCAGTTTTATAGCATTTTGCGGTCGGCCTAGTGCTAGTGAGAAGTTGACAATACCTGTTGGATTGTTATAGCAAAAATACTCCATATGGTATTCAAATTCAAAGAAAAGAAGAATTTTACTTCTACGTTACACTTGCACTAATCAGAGTTTAGCCTTTGATTAGTTTTTTTCGTCAGCTCTAATTTATAATTTACTCGGTGGTCGTAGCCTTCGGTTAAAGCAGACCGTCCACCGTAATTAAATTTAGAAAAAAAGAAAAACCGACTTCATAATGACACTATAAATGTTCGTTGAACTATGAACAAAAGGTTATATAAGCCATGGGTAAAGCCTTCTCGTAATCAAAATTGAGACCACCTCGCTGAAGTCAAATATTTTCATAGTCTAACAACCGTCTCCTAATTCTGTTAGATTTTTTTGGACACCAACTTTCCTAACAGCTTTTACATATCAGCACAATAAATTGGTCGTGTATTCCCTTTACGATAAAATATTAGAGAAATGGCGACATACGAAGAGCAAACGCCCGCGATTAAATCTAACTTCCTTGCGTTACCAATTGACATCATATACACACGAAAACACTGAGATTTAGTGTTATTCACCAATTTCATATCTTTTGCTTTTCGTCATAAGTTGTGAGAAACAATCTCTCGTCATATGGACCAGTCTGAAAATAAAAATAATTATTATAAAGTAGCAACCCGCCCCGGCTTCTCACGGGTAGCCGAGGCATCTTCAACAATCATCAACATATTTCAATTAATTTACACAAAATTTTAACAAATTATACACCTAGACCTTCCTCATGAATCACTCTGTCTATTAGTGAAAACCGCATGAAAATCCGTTCAGTAGTTTTTCAGTTTGTCGCAAACAGACAGACAGACGCGGCGGAAGACTTTGTTTTATAATATGTAGTGAAAATACTCGGATATTTCACCCACGCTTGACTTAGTCTTAAAGCTTTCCATCACCCCAAAGATATTTATTACAGCGATATGATGAATAATTTGAAAAGTGACGCACCATAATCCTGTGATGGCGTAATGAATAAAATAGTTTAAAAAGTAGTCTAGTCACGTCGCCTCATCTCTTTTCTCCGTCTTTAATAAGTCTTATAAAAAATGTTGGTCGGATTATGTAATAGCTACCTATAATACTACTAATCTTTTTAAAAGACATACGTGCTAAATATAGGAATTCTAAAGGGTTCAGTCCTGTCTGCAGGGGTTCCCGGAGGCTTCCTCCTTAGGGTATTCCGGGCCCCTTGTAATAGACCCACTTGTGACGGAACACCGTGTGGTTTTAGTCGGTTCGATTCCGACATATTACCGTTAGCTCCGGTATACGTTCCCATACACTTCTATACTCTAAATATGAAAATTAAGTTTAAACGGTTTCCTATGTTCATGTAGTATAATTAAAAACGTGTACTTAGCTGGTATCCTTTCGAATCAAAGCTACTCAAATGAGAAAGTCCCTCCACACCAGAAATAGAAGATCCTGAAATATTTTTATTGTCAACACTACACGTAGACAACACGTTTTGAATTTTTTTTCCAGAATACTTTTATCACTTTATTGAATTGCTATGAAAAATTCTCAGCGATATTGAATTTCATATGCACCGCGTCACAAATATAAAATTATTATCATCATACGGCACTCGAGGTACATAAGAATTCAAATGCCTATTACACTTAAGAAATGTGTTGTTTTGGTTACTATAAATATACTAAATATTACCTATAGAATTTTATTGGTGGTGTCCACTAACCAAACTATGTATTTGCCAAAACTTTTTTTCTCTCCGTTTGTAGTCCTTTCACAACTAAACCTTGAATAGGTTTTTTTCTTGAACGTTCCAGGATTATAATAGACAAAAAAAAATAGACGCAGGCATCTCATTAAGCACTTTGCTGACTCGAACTAAAAAGGAGTTGTCGAAGCGTTTAGTTGTTAGACGTTTAGGTGTTTCGACAACGAAAGAATGAAACCTCTGTCATCGCGTTAATTCCCATATTCGCACTGCTATTACGAGACCGTATCAACTCAAAATAGGGAAAATCTGAGGTAATTCATTCATTTTTCCCTAATCGTCAATAAATATAAGATAATAATAATAAATTGTAATAAGCCAAATTTTCAACAAAACAACTAAAAATAATTTATATATTTTTTTAATTTGTTCAGACAATAGAGTATCAACTCAAACATTAGAAATAACTTGATAACCTGCAATCTTTTAAATAATTCATTAATACAGAAATCCTTTAATTTTAACAATAATCTATATACAGTTTTCACTTTTTATAATCTTTAACAGGAAACGAGTAATCAGTTTTCTGTCGTTTCTGAAAAAAGCTTCATTTTGAGTTGATACACTCTTGTAATAGCAGTGCGATATGTAGGTACATAGATAGTAAATTAATAATATATATTCTAGCCTTATTCCTTCCTTACACCTATGATTACAATCTCTCGATACACAACGGGGGTTTGTTCGGGGTTTGCTTATGTTATCCCGTTTCTGTTTACCGACAACTTTGAGTGGCCGCTCTTAGTCAATAGCATAAGCCCCTCCATCGTTTTCAATTGTGTTTGAAGGAACATACGAGTACTTAAAACAAATCCATGTAGTTATCCAACAAATAGTGTGGAACTACGATAGGATATCAAACTTGAGCTTGTAAATAAAGATATCTGCCTACGTACGGTACCTGATCCTGACCATACAATATGTATGTACATATATATAAATGAGAAGTCAGTATATGTGGTGATGTGTTTTGTGTAGGTTTAATATGGACAATTGGATATACCACAGACATAGTATTTGTACTGTGCCAGTTCAAACGGTGAAAGAGGTTTTTTACTAAGGAATGCCCGTGATAGATACTACCATACTTGTATCATAGCTTAAGTTGCGGCCGTAACTCTGAGGTCGTGATTTCAATTCCCAGTTTGGTGAAATTGCTTATGACCTCTCTTTTTTGAAATTAAAATTCCTTAACTTTTGTCCAGTTGAATCTTTACAAGCAATAAACTCGCGTCTTAAAACCTTTAAAACGCCTTTAAAAATATTCACTTGTCTCTTTTGATTTGGATCGTTTTATGGAGTTAAAAAATATTAAAAAAATGTCCAAGTAAACAGTAAAACCTGTTTTAGTTAACGTCTTTTGAAAAAAAATAATCCACTTTTTCCATTTAATATTAGGTAGCGCACCACAGAAGCTGTAAAGTGAGGTGAGGTCACACAATCACTAAAATTCTTGTTCTTTTCATAATTTTATAGTAAAATATAACATCGGAACATCTATTAAAAATAGACGTAACAAATAAACTCAAAAATAGCAAAATAAGTAAACAAAACACTTTTTTGCGTCTTAAATAATTTAAACTAAATAAATAAAAAACTAAATTAAACTAAATAAATTATTTATTCCTTGTCTCTTAAATTCATTTAAGTTGCTACTTAGGTAAAGTCGTACACCTGTTATCTATCCATCCATCCATCTAAAGGTTGTCTGTAAGAAATCGTAACTAGCAATAAGACCGCCGTTCGTACCATTTTTTTTTGTTTTTGTAAATATTTTGAAATGTACCTTATGGTGTACAATAAAGAGTATTGTATTGTATTGTATAAAATTAAATTTTTATCACTTTCTTTCTGTGTTTTGTTCTTGATGATATTATATTGTACTTGAAAGAAGCCTGCTTGTATGCGTGTGTGCAAGTGTGCGGTGGGTACACTCGCACAAACCAATAACCGTTTGATAAAGTGTATTATTTTATTACTAGGTTATGTTGTATGATAACTTTAGCAACCTAAATTAAAGTTTCATCTGTCATTTATTGATTTAATCTTAAGATATTGAACTAAAGTGAACAATTTATTCAATTCATTAAACACACAACATCATCTGACTCACACAACACGGATGGCTGGAGCTGCCGCTGAGAGTGCGGCTGCGAGAAAGCGGGAGAAATATGGGTGAAAATTACTTGTACCACTAGCGTTCGAGACGTCTGGATGTTTGGGGGTCTGATGCCCTTACGTTTATCAGAGAGATCGGCCGTCGCCTTAGGGAGCGGGGATTTGACAGTCGCTCCGGGTCTCACTCTGCGCAAAGGTTGTCCATTGCCGTACAGCGGGGAAACGCGGCCTGAGTAAACAGCTTTGTGTCGGGTGGGGATCGGGGTGGACTTTTTTAAATTTAAGTATTTTTTGTTCAAAATTGTAAACATGTTGTCTTTTATAATTAAATTAAAAAAATATTTATAATAATAATTTATTAAATCGACGATTTCGAATAGTTGATGGTCAATTTTGTGAAATAAAGAATCTATTAAATATATTTATATAAAATGTATCGCAAAAGGAACTTAGTTCCAACCGTTTTTATCTGGGTCAAATTACACAGTGACAAACCAAGCATATCTTTCTAGTTACTTTAACTATAAATACACACAGAAGCTGCCAAAACAATGGAAACAGGCTATTCATGCAAAAATATTTCTACTCAGCAGGCATCGAACCTGCGACGTACGTTACGTTATAGTCGAATGTCGAATGCACTACCGCCGCCGCACCACATTCGGCCCATCCATTCATCCACTCCATCGGAAAATCGTCAAAAAAAGAGAATGATTGATGAAAACCTTCTTAGGGCTTTCCTCAAAAATGCAGTAAGTAATATAAAATTCGTGCAAAATGCATTAAAACTTTACATTATTACTTTAATAATGAAGTTACTTAAAGCAATTATATAACTATTAAGTAATATTGACACCGTAACCGAAAAGGCCCTACTAAATGATACTGCAAAATTAATTTTAATGATAGTACTTCCGTACACCAGGCTCACTCATTAATGACATTTAAATAAATAGCGACTCTCAATTTAAGGCAAGAAAAGCAGAATTAGCTTGAACAAAATTAGGTCAACAATAAATACTCAAAATTAGAAATATTTTATTATAGTTATCTCGCATAAACTATTATGCGTCGAAACTCCATACGGGAGAGTTTCTTTGGCTTTGACCACAACTTGTACTCGGGACATAAATTTTCATTTGATGATTACATACGTGATGTGCTTTAATAAAAATATATGATAATACCTACATATAGCAAGTGCACGACTCTAACTCATACGTGATATGAGCCGCCGAGATTGAGAATGAAACAGATCGGGAGTTGCTACTGATAACAGGCCTAAAGTATGCTAGCTAGCCGGTAAATAAAAGTGAAGGATGACACAAAGATCCTTTACTCGTTATCCTGGCCAATGGCACTGTAACCACGGCCAGTGTTACCTGGTCAAAACGTCAAGAAGATCAAAGGAATGTACACATACCCAAATCATCTGGTTAATTCCCGTTATATAATAATGTATAAGGTGTTTCTTTGTTTCATAATAACTACTAGCTACTGAGCAGGACTTGGAAATCACTGTGTTATATGACCCTCTCACATTAACTTAAAAATACACTGTGTATAAATCGATCCAAATAGCGCGTGTGTCATCATCATCAATAACTAAGAAATAAGAAAGAGAACAACCGCCGAAGAGCAACATCACGAAATTAATGTACGTCTATCCTCATCCATTAAAAAATCAAATCATTAGAAATTTTCATTGCCTTAATTTCTAACAACATAATTATCTACTTCATACAATATTTTAATATTTCGATGTATTTACAAAAACAATAGAACCGTTCAAAATGCGTGCCACAAACCGCATTATTACTTGTTTTTCAACTGTATAAAGGAAACGCATCACGTAAAACAAATTTGTCTTTGGTAAGTTTTAGACAGTGTTACCAGTTTAAAAAACCTTGGCAATAAAACAAGCATTTGTAAGAGTTCGCGACTTGTGAGAGTCAAGTTTGTGAATTTCGTGATCTACGTTTAAATGACCCTACTAGTGATTTGAAATTGGTTTAGAAACTCGATTGAAATAAGGTCTGAGAAACAGGATGCCATAATGTTAAAAAACTACTTACTTACATGGCGTCTTGTGTAAAATTCAAGCGGAGATAGCATATTAGCTAAGGCGTTGGACTTGGAATCAAGAGATTTAGGATCACACTTTAAGCAGTAAACCGCAGTGAACCCACTTTAGTATAGAAGTTAAGCCAAGTTGATGGTTAACGAGGTTAACAAGAAAGTCGTCACCTTTATCGTAAAATACAGGCAATGTAAAATTCATAATAGTCTTTATGAACGACTAGCAGCGCCTCGCGGTTTCACCCGCGTAATTCTCGATCCCGTGGGAATGTCGGGATAAAAGTAGCCTATGCGTTAATCCAGGTCTCCAGCTATCTACATACCAAGTTTCATCGCAATCGGTCCAGTAGTTTTTGTGTGAAAACATTACAAACATACACACAAATGTTTCCTTTTCATAATATTAGTTAAGATTATTATCGTTAGAGAACATAGACTCTAGAAGAACGGCCATAGATTAATAAGTGCAACCTGAATGTTTAATTACACCTAAGGACCTATGAACTAGTAAAAGGGGTAAGAAAAATTGATTATATGCTCAGCAATAGCACTATTGGTGGAAGTGAGCGATATAGGAGGCCTTGATAGCCGATATATTTTTTTTATATTATAGAGGGCAAACGAGCAGACGGGTTACCTGATGGTAAGTGACTACCGTCGCCCGTGGACACCTGCGACTCAAGAGTCCACAAATAGTTGTCCCGAGTCTGGGTGTTCTTTGTGTTTGTTGTTTGAATATTTGTGAAACCCCCGCGGCACAGGAATATTCTCAATGCGGGAGTTGTCTTTTTTTAACAAAAAAAAAATATGTACATAATAGTATAAAGGCTCAAGCTCGCTTTATTACTATTTTATTAACAGCTGGCGAGTTGAACTCATGCACAGACTATTCCAAATACAGTCAAGAAATAGAATCAATAATAGAGTAAAGATTCAACCTTTGGCGTGCTAAACCTTAAAGAAGAAATCGTAAAAGTTGTTATAATTGTTTAGTATCCGCTAATATGATTTTAAGAAAGGTAGTTTTGTGCCGCTATCGCCTTGTTTTGGCAATATATGCACACCGTAATTTAATAACAACAGTATTCTTATGAAATGTAATAAAAATGTCATGTGCACATTAAAAAATATCTTAAACTTCGTTCCACTACCTCGATACTGTCTAATTTATTTTTATTATTATTTATCTATTTTATTATATTATTCATCCTTAAAATTGGATAGAAATAACTTTGCTGTGATTCTTAATAAAACAACTTCAGATTATAGGACCAACAAAACTCACTGTAGCCAAATTATGGTCCAAAGTAAGACAAACTTTTTAAGTGAGGTTTTTTCTGAACACCGTAGTAGGGCTCGCTCCAGAGTTTGTGTCAACTTATGAGACAGTGAGTGAGTTTTGAAGAGTTCGCTGACAGAGTTAAGGTTTGTTGTCTCGTTGTTCCTGACGGTTCGTGATTAAGTGCCTCGAGTCTAATAACTCACGAATGATTGAGACAGAGTTTCATAAATCAGGTGAACTCGTATATCATTAACAAATTCCTATTATATTTTAAACATTTATAAGTGGCAAAAATACAGGAGGTGCAAGAGTAGGTATTAATCGGGTATAACCTTAATATTACATACTCAATAGTATTATTGAGTAGGTAATATGTTTATATAGTACCTACCTATGTATATAGGTTGGTACTATATAAAACACTTCATGAATAGTAAATCAAAATCTTGGTGGTCACTACTTCCAAATCTTTCTCCATTTATGGTTGTTGAATCTTGGAGCCCCTTTCTTTCTGAACACAAATTAAAAGAAAACAACAATGAAGTTAAATTAGATTTGGTCAAGATCCGAAGCAACTACAGAGTGCAGTGGAATGGTTATAAAAATTTACTTATTTTACCGCCAAAATTTTAATACAAATACGGAACACACATTTGAATTCTCTTCAATTTTTTTTTTATTTATACATAAATATTAATAAAGATTGCGTCTTGAGTTCATCTCTTGGAATTCACGGCAATAATTTGGAGTGTTTGTTGTTTAAAAGTCAAATTGAAAACCTACAAAATTGGTCGGGTAATAAATTTTAAATGGGAAAACAACTGGGAAAACAACTTGTACTGTTGTATAATATAAAGTACGAGTAAACAAGAGTTGTACCTTTTTGAGTTTGCTGCAGCTGAAGCGAATTTTACTTCCACAAAACTTAGTACCGCATAAACAAAATGAGATCGTCATAATAATAAACCATGCCCCGTCAATAAAAAGACAAAGCTAATAATCCACCGCATCTCATAAAGAATTTTGTACAAACTTCTTGAGAGTAGTCTTCATAAAGTTTTGATCTCTTTAAACAAAGCAATTCATATTCATGAAGACTAATATAATTCACTGGCAGGTAAAATGAATTACACAGTAAGTAGTTATTTTAAGAAAAAAAAATATTCCAGTAAATTTACTTGCACATCACGTAACAATAACGTAAGGGTACAAATGCAATCTCTTTGAAATGGGGGTGTTATAGAAAGTTAAGAGTACCAATTCTATAAAGTTTTGTCTCACTGCAGGGAATCGACGTTTAAGAAATAACTATTGGCTTATCTGTGGTTTTAATAATGTAATGTAAACAGAAACCTAAATGCATCTACGTAGCTGCAATCAGCGTGTCCGTGGATCACACCGAAAGTTTTTTAGAATAGGCATACCGAATAGGCCAGTAAAAAAGCATCCGGTTGAAAATTTATTTAAATTTCTAATTAGGAACTCTTTCGGAATCTGTAAATGTTAAATGATTTCATATCTCATTTGTTTTTACAAATTGGCGGCAATTTAAAAAGTATCAGTCGTGCATCGAAATGGATTTGACTAGAGAAATTTTTAGCTCAATGATTTATTACGACTTTGGTTGCGGTCTTACTCAACAATAATGTTAAGATAGACTTCGATTGGCATTTCATTACGAAACTCTATCTCGTGCCACTGTTTACAACTGGTTTAATGAGTTTAAACGAGTATTCTCGAGAAGGTCGTCCTTCTACGGCGACTACTGACGACAACGTGAGTGCTGTGCGGCTAATGATAGAAGCTGATAAAAGGGAGACATATCAACAGATTCGGGCAGCTTTATGCATTGGTATGAGTCAAGTACAAAAAGTCTTACATGAACATTTAGGCGTCCGAAAGCTTTGTACTAGATGAATACCTCATAATTTGACGAAGATCAAAAACGCAGTCGTTTGGATTGGTGTCGCTCAATGCTTGAAAAGTATGAAGGAGGTGACTTGAATGCTGCAGATATATGACATCGTCACAGACTCACAGCTGATGATGAAATTCTTGTATTCTTTGATTTTCCTTTGCTTTTCTTTATAATATATACTTATTACTTTTGTTTTAGGTACTTGTTACTGATTTGTTTTTCCACCATGTACTTAAGATTAGTTTTACTGTAGGTACAATGTTAAATTACTGCCGGATGGGGCCTGGTGACTTGTAATACAAGTTTATTAAAACCCTTAAGAGGACCAGCTCTCACAATGTAGACTACATGCTACGTGGCCCGCTTTAACACCTGGTGTGTTTGTTACTTGTGAGAGAAATAAACGAATTATTAATATTATTATATATTGTTATGAACCCGAAGCCAAAAGACAATCTGCGCAATGGATGTTTCTATTTAAAGATTTGCCAAAAAAAGTAAAGAAGGAAAGGGATCAAGGTAAAAAGTTGATAGCCTCATTCTTTGGACGGACGGGTCATTTCGCAGCAATCATTCTAGAAGATAAAAGGACTGGTACTGAAGATTGGTATTTCAGTCTTTGTCTCCCTAAATCTGAAATCGGCAATCAGGCAGAGTGTTTGGAAACAAAAACCTTAGCAAAAAATTAAATCCAAAAAGATATCAACTTTGAATTTATGACCGACTATTTTTTCGGTTTTGAAGTATGACCTGACTCCACTGAATATACTTCATTAACATACGCAAATATATACTTTAGGTCAACCACACACTACGAGTTTTTCGGCGCACAAAAACAACTGCGGCATAATGTCGCGCCACAGCGCCCACAGCGTTGTTACATAGTGGTTTCGACAATAGTGCGCGCACTTAAAGGAAAATCCCCGCAGCGTTGACTAGTCTGTAACAAGCTACAACTCTTGCGGCGTGCGGCGAAACACTCGTAATGGGCGCCAGGCCTTAGGCGTTCTGAAATTTTGTAGCATGTTTATTCATTTAAATATCGTCCCCAAATTTGTCATCAGCTCTGCATCTAATAGAACAAACGAATTCACGGGTCCCCAAAATCTAGTAAACAGATAAATTCTACACTCTTTATTCTATTACATCCATAAATGAGTCCGGTTAACCTGACAAAAGCCCGACTAATATTTTCTCACAGTACATTACCTAAGGGTCTATAAGTGCACTTGGTCTCGTAAGCCCCGGTCTGTAACTGTTATAAGTGAGGATTATCAGACTGTTCCACTTGGATGGAGGCAAGACGCATAGCCAACGCCTGTCCAATAGGGATCAATTTGTTACATTATTCTCTGCATGAATTGAGCTCTTCATTTCCTCTTTATGATATTTTACAAGTAGCATGAGAAACTATACTACTAAATATAAATAATACTGACTGGCCTGTTGGTCTAGTGGTTAGTGACCTTGACTGCTAAGCCAGAGCTTGTGGGTTCGATTCCCACCCAGGGCAAATAATTGTGTGATGAACACGATAATTTGTTCTGTGTCTGGGTGTAATTTATCTATAATATGTATATATTTAGAAATAAATAAGTATGTTAATCAGCAGTCTGGTTACCATAGTACAGGCTCTGCCTAGTTTGGGATCAGACGGCGTGCGAGACATGGAGTTATTATTATTAAAAAAAAAATTACATATTAAAAGAGAATAACAGCTACTTTGTGAAGGAAGGAGACAAATATGGATGTTATATTTTTTATATAGCTACGGTAATAAACAAACACATTTCCCGTCCTTCGATAAGAAGCTACTGGTGTCTGTATACAATCGCTATCCATATTCAATGCTTTCATTTTTGTGTTGCTATTCAGTCATTTCTATAGGCAACTTACCCTCGACTAACGGTTGGTTTAACTGGTTATACCTCATTTTTAAAGATAATAGGATTATTTAAAGCAACACGAACTTCAGTACATGATTCAATTGCTGTGTGAATCGTTGACGACCCTAAAATCATATACTATACAGTGTTTCCAATAATCTTCGTATGCTAGCACGTGTTTTTGCGCCTGCGTACTACGAAGAAAAAGAGACAAACATATTCATAAATAGGATTTAGCCTGTGAAAGAATGAGATAGAATACAAGTATACAGTGTTTCCTATAATCTTCGTATGCTGGCACATGTTTTTGGGCCTGCGTACTACGAAGCCTTTAGAAAATTAGTGTGTTAATTTGACCAATAACTTTTATATAAGAACATTATCTAAAATTAAATTTATCCTACTTTTCTGAAGTTTCACTTCTGCCGTGTGTGAATTGCACACACAAACACTTTTTTTCTTTTACTGATTGGTTCTCTAAGCATTTATTAATTTCTATTTTGTAATTTACTCATGCCGCGTTCCGATAACAAAGAAACGATTCATTTTGCTTACGGACGATAAAATCATTCTACTTGCCTATTTGCACGGGTAGTGAAAATAGGGATAGGTATTGCTTTTAGAGACTTATGGATTAAATTAAATTTGTGTTTATATTGCGTGTGTAATGTTATGTAAATGTATAAATGCGAATATTATAAATGGGAATGTGAGTTTATTTATTGTTGTTCGGCTTTCACGCCTAAACTACTCAAATTTTGCTTACACGTTGTCTGTTTTTTGTGCTCGTCAATATGGTACAAAGATTAAAAGCCACCATTAGATACCAACAACACTAAAATGTTGGTTTTCAGCTTTGAAAGATGTGATTTTCACGCCCCGCTTAAAAGGTAGCGCGGTCGTAGGTGAAGGGAACACGTGTGTTGAAAAACAATTCCACATTTTTACGGTGCGATAAAGAAAGGCTGTGCTGAACCGTTTGGTTCGAGTTGGAAATGTTTGCTCCGTTGTTGACACATCAGCCCTGCACGAGTTGTTCTACAGAAAAGCACATCGGGGCCTGTCATCCAGAAAATTAAAAGTTCTCAAAAGATACCTGAATTAATTAAGAACATCTACATTACCGTGAGCGAAGTCGCGAGCTCAGGCTAGTATCACATACTTTGTATATATATCCTAATAAATACAAAGATAAAGTCACCCTCAAAAAGAATACGTGGACAAAATTCCATTACAATGTGTACATCGGTTATGCCAAAATATTCTAACGAACTATAGTGATTAGTTTTATAATATATACTAATTATCCATATATTAGTTAAGGCAAATTTTACAGATGGCGCAATTTTTCCCTTCTGCCGGCACTCCCGGTGTGCAACCCATTTTTTTTTAATTTGTATTATAACTAAAGCAACTCTGCAGTACCTGTAGGCCTTGTAGCAATGCAATTCTTCGTTAATCATCAATAATGCGTCACCCACCCACCATCTACGTCCATTTTTTGTATTTATTGCAGTGGGCAGCCCTAATAATATGTCTGTCATTGTCTGACAGTAATGACAAAGTCATAGTGACAAAACACATAAAAACACCCCTTAATTCCACATTCCATTTCGTTTCTCTTATTAAGCATACAGAGCGATAATCAGTTGAAATAGTAACGCGTAAGAAAAGGAAACAAAATCTATTACAAAATGATTGTACTTGTCAAATTCTGTCGTTAGTGATACTGTTTTGCAGTAATAAAATATAATAGAAATATTTTATTTATTGTAATTATTTACTATGGCGTCTTCTTCCGAAGATAGTGTTCCTACGACCAGTAGCCAGGAGAACCCGCCAGATGATCTGGAGCCGGGAGCATGTCACGAAAGCATTTTAAACCCTACAGATTCTTTCGAGGAGTTTGCTTCTGAATTGAGCTCTAGTTTACAGGAGCGCAATATTTTACTTAATACTAAGAGTAGTACTATTCATGAGATACAAAGTGAGATCGGTGAGAGTTCCAAAGAGAATACTCAAATAAAATCTACAAAGTCTACTGATGATCTACACAGCAAGGATGTAAGATTTTTTAAGTATAACACATCCCTGTATTTTCTGCTTGTTAAGATGCATCTATATTTAGCTTAATTACATTACCTACAATGTTTATCACATAAGCTTTTTGGAGTTACTACATTATATGGCTTTGTGGAACACATACAATAATAACTATGCCTATATTTTTGGTGAGATATAAGATTTCCAGTCACTTGAATGAAGCAGCCTATCACATGGGTATTGAACTACAGTTAGTCTATTTTTTTATAAAAATTAATGTTTCCAGGAATCTATGACAGCCTCAACTAGCAACTCAAATTTGAAAGAAGAAAATGAGAGTGATATAGATAATGAAAAAGATGATTATCTTCAATCACCTGAATTAGTTAACAAAGAAAAACATGTATTTATATTGAGTTCTGCAGGAAAACCTATCTATTCTAGGTAAGTATCTTATCATTAACTTATTATCACATCATATTGGGTAGGATTTCAATTAACAGTACAGACAGACTCTGTATGAGAAATAAATAAAAGCTTGATTAATGATGAACAATTTTATCTTTTGATCTTTTAGTACAGTTCATACATTATAAACTGCACTAACAGAGCTTCATCCAAAGGGTAATGTTTGCAATTAAAACATAAGGTAAGGCAGTACAATTAGTACTAGTACAATGACTAAGCAATCGGACCTGCAATCAAGTGGGTGCAGTTTGAACTTTACTTTGTGCACTACTTCATCAGTGTTAATAACAATTGACTTATCATGACTCTCGCTTACCTAAGAACTTAGAAGCTTGTCATATCACACTTCCGATAAAATAGTGTAACAACTGGAAAAGTTAAATTGTTCAGAATAATCAATAATTTTCACATAATTTTTTTTGTATTTGGAAATTCATGCACTTTTGGCACATATATATACTCGAATATAGATGGCTTATTGAAGAATTAGTGAAGTTACAGTTATTACTCGTTTTGAGAGTGTAAAATGTGTAATAGCAATAACAGCATCATTTTTATTAAGAAAACGCTTAATTGGTATTTTTTAATTATTGCTCTATTTGATTGGAGGTGGGATATGTACATTTACTAGTTTGTATCGGTATACAAACTAGCAAACGTTATGTACCAATCAAATAGAGCAGTAGTGGCTGAAGTAGTGGTGACAACATACATTTTTATTGTAAAATAATTATAAATCGAATATTGTTGTTAACATGAGTATTTTAAAATTAACTGTAAGTCTGACATTAGAAATTAACATTAATTTAGGTATTACATCTATTAATATTTGTAGACCAATAATGGTTAAACATGTTGATACCTCTATTAGCTAAGACCTACATATAATAAACATAATATATAACCATGTATTGTTAACTATGTACCTACAGATATTTTGCAATTAAATATATCTTTATTTTTAATTTAAAAAATTTCAGGTATGGTAATGAAGATAAATTAGCAGGTCTTTGTGGTGTGATCCAAGCATTAGTTAGTGTGGTAGAGGAACAAAACCAGGATATATTAAGATCTATCACAACTGAGGATTGTAAGGCAGTGTTTTTAGTTAAGGGACCTTTGATACTGGTTGCACTTTCTAAGTCAAATGAAAGTGAGACGCAACTCGTTTTACAATTAACGTAAGTTGCTAATTTTCTGATATAACATAATGCGTTGCGTGCATGCGTTTTTTTTTTAATTAGAATTAGAATAGCCTTTATTTCACTGACATTTCATTTTACATTTTAAATTTGCAACATAAATAAATAGTAAATCAATTAAATAAAACAGTAAATAAATTCATTTTAAATTAGATTGCATGCATTTCCATTTAACTATTTGTATTTCTTATTGTCTCTCTTCCTTTTGCTCGTCAGGTTGTCTATTGACAAAGGCCTCCTCTATTTGATGCCATATTTCCCTGTCTTGATAGGCTCTCCTCCATCCCTTGGGTAGGTCGTCTTCCCATCGTTTAAGCTGCCTGCCTCTTTTCCTTTTTCCATCTCTGGGGTACCATTCCGTTATATCTTTTGTCCATTTTATCTTGTTTGTCCTCATCATGTGTCTTGTCCAACGTCACTTTAGTTTTCTAATTTTTAGGGTTACATCCGTCACTTTTGTAGCTTTTCTAATCTTAGTTAGTCTCCATTTGTCCTTCAATCTGATGTTAAGCATGCTTCTTTCCATTCCTTGCTGACATACCTTTAGTTCCTGAGCATTGTCTTTGCTTAAAGCCCAGGTTTGACATCCATATGTCATCACTGGCAGTATGCAGGCATTGTATACTCTTGATTTTTCTGAGATTGGTATGGACTTGTTTTTCATCACTTCTTTAAGTGACCAGTATTGTGACCATCACGGTACTGGTGCATGCGTTTAATAAATGTTTAATAAACTTTCAGGTATGCATTCAATCAAATAGTGTCAGTACTTACATTAACCCAACTGAACAGAATATTTGAACAAAGAAGAAACTATGACTTAAGAAGGCTATTGTCTGGAGCAGAACGACTTATAGACCATTTACTTATATTTATGGAGAAGGATCCAGCATTTCTATTAGGTAAGTGTAGAATTACTAATGACGTGTACTTACTCACGACACATACGCTTGCGCACGCTGCGCTGCCACGTGCGCGCCTAGTACAGGCCAGATTCACGAAATGTACAGACCTGCGTTTGCGCCGAATATACAATTTCCATTTCAATCTTATTTTTCAGGTGCAGTTAGATGCTTACCACTACCAGAAAAAGCCAGAGAAAATATCACAAGTGCTATTCAATCGACCTGCAGCAAAATCCGGGACCTGGTTTTCGCAATCATGTTAGCAGGCAACCAGTTAATAACTCTAGTTAGGATGAAGAAATACACGCTGCATCCATCTGATATACATCTGTTGTTCAATCTTGTTCGAAGCTCAGAGTCTTTTAAAACAGCTGAGAGTTGGACGCCAATCTGTTTGCCGAAGTTTGATTCGACGTAAGTAGCGTTTTTTTAAAAGATAACCGAGAAACCGTACCACCTTAAAACCTTAAAGACTATGGCCTATAAGTTTGGCACATCTGTATCAAAGCCCATTTAGACTAACATAATATGATTATTGTGCAATTTTAACAATATTACATATCGGGTAACGTCGTTTTGCCAGTGCTTGTTCTCAGTCTTAGGAATTCGTAAACGGTCGACAGGTAGACAAAAGAAAAAGTATAAAAGGCCGCCAATACGATAAGACGAAGTTAGAGGGTTCGAGGGTCCATTGCGTAGATTTCAAACCTTTACTACACTTTTCACAATCAGTTTTATTTTTCACATCATCTAAGCAAGTGAACCAGCGGTCTCGTTTGGAGGGTCCGAACTACTCGATGACTTCCAAAAGTGTGCGGCTTAACTTCCGTCCGATTCCGGTCACGTGACTCGTAACGTCACGGCCTACCCTCGCCTCCTTACAATTAAATCAATAATAATTGACCGTCTTATTATCGCTAAATTGTCGTGATGGACAGGACACCACCGACGACGTAAACCCACTTCTAATCAAAGCATTTAACTAAGTTTAAGATATTATAAGAATAATAGTATGATGCTAATAGTCCTTATTTAATATAATTAAGTTAATAAAAAGTATCACCGACTTTAGAAGCGCTTCAAAAGAGGTAGCCCTAGGCACTTAAAACAATCGCCGACTTCAATGCCACAGTATAATGTAAATACAGTATTATATCTTCATTCAAACGGTCGGATCGACGCCTTGAATTCGGTATACACTCGGTACCAGGGTTGCCAGTTTGTATAATTGGATAGAAAATTCGTATAACTCAAGCAGGTAGATGTAATTATGGGCAGCCCTATCGCGTGTTTGCGTACCGACCGGCTGTAGGTAATTTTTTCAAGGAGGCCGAGTCACAATACTGTATATACATTATACTGTGTCAATGCGCTTAACCGACATAGCTCAAAGAATTAGCAAGCTGAAGTGGCAATGGGCTGGCCACATTGCCCGCAGAACCGATAACCGCTGGGGTAGACGAGTTCTGGAGTGGAGACCACGTCAAGGTAAACGTAGTGCAGGACGCCCTGCGGCCAGGTGGAGTGACGATCTGCGCAAAATGGCGGGGAAAACTGGATGAGGAGAGCTGACGATCGAGCTCAGTGGCGTACATTAGGAGAGGCCTATGTCCAGCAGTGGATAATGAAAGGCTGATGATGATGATAATGAATGCGCTTAAATCATAATAAATTGTATTCGTATCCCTTAATTTTTTCAAGCTATTAATTGATAGTTAGGTACACTCGTCTTAAATCGGCACCAACAAAGATGACAATGGCGGTAAGACAAACGACTAATGTAAACAACCTTTTACGTAGTAACTTATGCACTGCAATTCGTAGGAGAACTAGTTAGGCTTTGTCTAAACACAGTTTTGTCTAGAGTAGCCAAGTTTTTTGGTAATTAGTATAAGGAGGAGCCCCAAAGGATGGGTAAATCAAGGTGTCACTCAGTATATTTGCGATAAAAACCTACTTACCGATGGAAGGTCAGGTTAGCAAGACCCAAATTTAAATACTAGTATAGTTTATCAAAATATGTGATTTACTCCCTTAATTTCGTTGGAGTATGGACAATGAAATAAATTAAAATTTTAAAATTTCAGAGGTTTTCTCCACGGCCACGTGTCCTACATCTCAGAAGACTGTCAAGCCTGTCTTCTCCTTCTTACAGTACAAAGGGATGCATTCTTCCCACTCTCACAAGCAAAGCACACTATCGCCGAAAAGCTCCGACGATCGAACTGTTTAGTAGCCATTAACGACGCTTTGAATAGAAATGAGGAACTACCAACAACAAATCCATTGAAACACATTGGTATACCAGAAATAAGGCATTTTATGTACAAGTGTAAATCGACAGCTCAGCTGTTCACTTCAGACCCAATTAGTTTGGATAAGTTACAAGATTATAGGATAAGGCACAAGGAAGGTGGAGATATTTGTGAGAAGAAAGTGGAAAAGTTATCGGATATAGATTATGTACGGAACTACAGGCAGTTTTGTGCTCAGATCCATTGTACGTCCACACCGGCCAAGTTGATTTTTAGGTCGAACTCACTTGATACAATCTTAGCTTGGGTGAGTAATTACTTCTTTGTGTATGTTAGCTGTGAGTGACGATTTTTATCTCGATTTTAAACGGTGATACGTAGAAAAGTTTAAAAAATAATTTTATAAAATTATATTGAATGTAAAGGGGGTACAAGATCTTCATATTTTTAGAACGAAGTTCCTTATTGCCCGTTCTACACATTCATAAAAAACACACGGAAAAGTGTTAGCACAACGAAAAATGCTGACCGCAATTTATTTTATTTTTACGCCATCTGTGGATTCTGCGCGAAACTACTGTAATATCTTGTAAACTAATTATCCATATTAATATATGGATAATTAGTTACTTTTCGAGATATTTACTAATGTAAATATCTCGAAAAGTATTGCTTTTAGAGCAAAATGTTAATTGCAAAAGCTGTTTATCCGACGATTTTACGTATGGATTAGGCGTTAAAAAAAATTGAATTAAAAAAAAAGTTCCCGGATCTCTCCTACTTAAGGCGCAGTACGGCACACCGTGTAGTTTTAGTCGGTTCGATTCCGACACACTGCCTTTCCGAAAATCCCGGTGGGATGACGGCCCAAGGGGGTTTCCACACGTACAAAACTAAAATAAAAAGGCGTCTCAACACGAATATAAAATCAAAGCCATCTGTTACTATTCCTCAAAGCTCTTAGAAAAGAAGCCTTTTGGCAAGATCGCAAATTCAAGAATATGTTATTTGAAGGAAGAGAAGAAAGATCGATATAATGTTTAATGTCAAATATAAAAGAGAGCTTCAAAAGCTTGAGAGTGAAAAAGTTAATCCCTTTAAATTTTTGGTGAACCTTGGCCATATTAAAAGGATATTAGGTGCATAAATTCAGGGGAATTTGTGCTCCCAATATCTTAATAATATTTATAAAGCTAGTTTTAACACAATTTTTTATATCAAATAAATTTCCTTAAGTTTATAAATGAGTTTCACTTTCTGTCATGAGTGTACACATTTTAAAAATGACGATTTACTTAATAGACGTTCTGCTATACAGACCATCTGAGAGTTGGACGTTTTGCTAATTAGGCTTACTGTTCATTAGACGTTTCGCGCAATTGGACGTTTTGCTACTTAGACCTTCTGATCGTGAGGCGTTCCAAACGGGAGTCTAAAAGACACCTCACTTGTTTTTTTTATTCATTTGTACCATTGGATGTTTTTAAGAAGCTAAAGTTTGGAAAATATCATCTTGATATTATTTTTCAGGTAACCCACGGCTTCGAACTATACGTCACGTTTGACCCTCTAATGGAGAAAGATCAAGCGATAAAAGCAGTGGATCGTCTACTGAAATGGATCAAGAAAGAAGAACAGAGGATCTTCATAATGCACGCGCCCACCTTCTAGCCCAAGTTCACAGTGCCTTCCCTAAGTGGCATGATCAAAAACTCTATTAGTCGCAATTCTAGTGCTGATGAGTGATTGCTTGGTACCCCCGGATGGTCGCCCCTATACTAAAACAAAATTGTTATAAACTTTCCGATTGGTAACAATCCCTAAAAATAATTACCCGCCTGTATCTTTCACAATCACCTAATTTTGTCGTGAGAAAAAATCGCCCCTAAAAACATTTTTTTTGAAACGCATTAGAATTATCCTTTTTGCGTGATGAAGTACGATTGCCTTAAGGTTGTAAACAACTGCTCTGGTAAACTATACTAGTTAAACATGTTACAAATAGATGGCGCTCTAAAAAAAGGGTTTTAGGAGATTTGGATTGAATCGCGCAACAGACAACGAAGAGTCCAAAGGCTTTTGCTATAACTCTAATTCTGTCAAACATGCATATAATATGAATTGTAATTAATTCTAATTCAAAACTAACTAACTTGTACATGCTATTAAAATACAACTACACGAAATAAGAAATAATAACTGAAACTTGAATGAAACTAATTGTCTATGACTACCTAGTAGATATTCTCTGGAATAAATTAGCACTCTGTATCTTGAGTCAGTAATCGAATAGTCTCCCTTAGTATGTGGCACATTTTTAAGTACAATGAAAGGAAATGATTTTTGGGAGTAAAAGAAACTAACTTACCGGCTTAAAGCTTCGTAAGTTTTCGCAATTAACTGTTTTTGAGTTCCAAAAATAATGTCTAAAAAATATATATATACGGTCGAATTGAGAACCTCCTTTTTTTCGTCGGTTAAATGTTTTATTTTCTCGACCCGCTCTTTCTCGATCACTGCACAGCTTTCTCGTGATTAAAAACTTCGGTAGAGTTCCGGAGTATAATATTTAAATGAATGTTAGTTGTTTAGTAGTTAAAATAAGATATATAGATAGATATGTTGTTATTTAAATATAAGTAGTAATTACCCGTTGATTATCCTATTTTTTAGCTTCTCCCAATGTGCCACATTGATACTGTATTATTTTCGCGTAAAAAGTATTGTCACAAGTCTCGTGGTACGGGGAGTTACGCTTACGACTACGACACTAAAATACGAAAGAGACTACCAAAAAATTTCTTCATTTGCGATGATGCAATTGCTCATTGGTTTAAATGTTCAAAGTTGTTGTAATAAGGCTGCTTGTTAGATTGTTTTAACCACAGAGAATGACATTCTATATACCTTCCTACAGAGATCACATTGTCCTCTGTGATTATGTAAATAGAAATGATGAGTTTGTCTCTTTCACAAACTGATCAATTTGTAGAGATATTATAGGCGGCAAAGCAAGTAACGTGAAATGTCGTTATAACTTAGTTCGACGGTGTCAATTTCTTAATTTTTATACGTCTTTTAGACGTAGTGTACGTCTTTTAGACGAAGCGATGTTTTGATATTTTTCGTTTCCATGCCTATAGAAGGCATATTATAGCATTTTAGTATAATGTTTATGAACATTTTGTTAATATTTTAATGGTATCAATTAATTGGTACGTAAAAACATTCAAAACTTTGAAGAAATTACGGCACAGCACACTTCTGCTCTAATTGGGAACTGGTTAAATACCTACCGCCCTGCCGCGTAGGCGTGTATTTATTACACCACTGCCCAAAAAAGCTAATGTTTTCAAGGTTCATGTATATATGTATACAGGTATGTGAGTTTCTTTATTCCACTACAACTTCTTGCCTAAACAGATTAGGATGTATGGATAACCCATACATCCTAATCTGTTCAGGTATTAAAGCATCAGGCACCTGTTAGAATCCTTAGATCATTAATATGTCTAAATGGACTGTCGTACAAAAGAACTAAATAAAATAAACGGGCCAACTTTATTATTATTAATAAATTTGATACTTACTGATGAAATGTAACTTTTTCGCCATTATTACGCCATGTAGACATATAGGGATCAGTATTCTAACCAGGTTTGGTGCAATACCTATTACAAATAATGTGTATGATCAAATGTAACCAATAAAGCTGTAGCTTTGTAGGCGTCGCTTAAGAACTGTACCGCGCAGCGCTGACAGTTGGCCATGTCATTCGAGTAATGTGGTTGTGTCGCGGAAAATTTCGACTGTTTATTGTAATGTTATTTAATTCTGCTAATGTGGGATTGTGTGACTGATTTAAAACCCATAAGATTAAAAACAATGATAAGTCACTTTCAGTAAATTAATAATTAAACATTTTGAAAACTCCAAACAATACAAACTTTACTGCTAATTGCAGCTGATCAATCGTATACCCATTTTCCTTGTGCCTTAAGGTTGACAACACACTATATAACCGCCTAAACGCGGCTTCGCTTGCGTGTACATATCTCTATATTTTGCGCGGAACCCTAATTCTTTTTCCAAAATAAAAGTAGCCTAAATTACTCCTTATAACACCAGCTTTCTGCCAGTGAAAGTCCCGTGGAAATCGGTCCACTCGTTCCGGAGATTACCCAAAACAAACAGACAGACAGACAAAAAATTTAAAAACTTATTTTTAGGCATAGGTGTCATGCAAATAACTGTATGAGCTTAAAAATAAACTATTATTTTGACATTAAAAACAGACACTTCAATTATATTTATTTTTGTATTCAGTATTACGTACGCACACTTGAATTGCAACCAGAGACGTTTCATTTGCAAGCAATAAACGTCGACATGTTAGGCCTGCTAACTAATACAATAACAAAGTAGGATGTCCTTAATACAACACATTTTTTTTTACTTAAGTCCACTTATGAATATTATTACTTTTTAAGTCTCAGTTTTCTTAGATTGTACCCGTAACTGTAGTACAAATTAAAGACAATTTTAAACCTACAATGGATAGCCCTTCCATATTAATTAACCATTTATAGTAATTTATGCGAATGTGAAAGGAAGTGCACGTGATATTATGCTTTTTTTTTTTTAATCAAGAGCTTTACTTATATTACCTATAATTGTCTATGATGATATCTAATATGAATTCGGGCTTTTCAGCCTTATTACAGTGTAACTGCAATGTTCTTTACTCTCATGTTAACATATAATATCTGTTTTCCTGTTATTTTCTGTAGTATATATTTTGGACGTGGGAGAGCCATGCTTCGGCACGTATGGGCCGGCTCGACTCCGCTCGATAGAACGGCCTCACAGAAAACCGGCAGTGAAGCAATGCTTGCATTACTTTTCGCCGCGTGATTGAGGTTACTGGAGGCCCTAACGCTTCCCTCTCCCCAATTCCCGTCCTTCCCCTCTCCCCAATTCCCGTCCTTCCCCTCTCCCCAATTCCCGTCCTTCCCCTCTCCCCAATTCCCGTCCTTCCCCTCTCCCCAATTCCCGTCCTTCCCCTCTCCCCAATTCCCGTCCTTCCCCTCCCCCTCTTCTCCCATTTTAAAAGGCATCCAAACTAGGAAGCGATTATGATTATGTACTACTATGAGTATCCAAACTAGGAAGCGATTATGATTATGTACTAGGGGACAGACTAGAGAATAATAGAAACAACGAAAAATGTAGTTATGCGTAAAAATTATGAAATAGTTTATTATACAGGATGTTACAATAAGGTGCGGTCATATTTTAGGGTCGTATGGTAGTAGTAGTAGAATAACGTAAAGAGCTAACGTGGAAGAGCCATGCTTCGGCACGTATGGGCTGGCTCGATACCAGGGCCACACAGAAAACCGGCAGTGAAGCAATGTTTGCATTGCATTTCGCCGCGTGAGTGAGGTTACCAGAGGCCCTAACCCTTCCCTCTCCCCTATTCCCGTCCTATCCTCTCCCCTCTTCCCACTCTTACCCCCTCCCCCTTTTCTCTTGCTGCCACCTTAAAGGGCGGCATCGCACTTGTGACTCTCTTGTGAGTTACAGGTGCCCATGGGCGGCGGTAGTCATTTACCATCAGGTGACCCGTCTGCTCGTTTGCCCCCTATCCCATATAAAACCATACGTATACCATAAAAAAAAAACAATTATATTAAAATCGTGATTATTAATACAGAAATCACATTTTCAAACTGTGAAATTAAAATTGAAAATTAACCGACAAAGCTACATTTCGTATGAGAGAGGGCTGACATGAATGTAACTAAATATTTAATACCAAGGATGTTAATGCAATCCAGATTTTTCTGAAAATTTTAGAAATTAGAATTAAAAATTGACCTAAAATTTGACTGCACCTTTCTGTGACAGCCTGTATAGAAAAAAATTACGTGATTGGTCATTCACTGATCTAGGATGCGAATCTTGGCGAGTGAGCAACCCATCGCGATAGTCTTCAGTTAATTGCCACAAGATCGCTTAGTATTTGCTGTGGTCCTCTTGTTTTTATTCTTCTTTGGTACAAACCTAACAGATCATTGTAGATAGTAACTACTATTAAATAAATAATGTGATCGCCAATTGTAAATAATTATGTAGTTAGTGAAAAATTAATATAATATAATAATATATTAATGCTCATACAAATTTTTCTTTTATTGTCTTTTAATAACGGATCTAAAAAAAAATAACCTGAAATTAATATATGTAAGTACCTGCCCTAGACAATGGCCAAGGTTGCAACTCTTGAAACCCTTTAAGTTATAATTCAGTTAAAAAAAAACTGCTTACTTACTCTTTTCTGCATATGGCACGATAATCATAATATTATTTCAGCGAAAGGGACAAAAAATGGTAAATAAACGTGGAAATCAATAACAAAAATTAATTTATACACGCAAAAAATCGTCAATTTGGCAGATTTAGCAAACATTAAAATGGTAAGTATTGTTTGCTAAATCTGACAAATTGACGAATTTTGCCGTATTAGACAATTGAACGGTATCCCGGATACCGTTCAATTGTCTAATACGGCCAAGAATCTTGGCAAAGAAACAGATCGAACGACACTAAAAAGTAAAAGTCATACACGAAGACATATAGTCTGGCGTCGAGGAACCGGACTGATCTACTATCTCGGGAATCTTACCGAGCAGTGAATTCAGTTCGTCCAACCGTAAGCCTGAACAGCAATGGACAGCAATACAACAGAAGCAGGATTTGTTCTTCAATATAATCAATAGAAATAGTGGCTATGTCCTTGAGGGTTTGTGGCTTAGTACTCTTGTTGTGTAAGCGCTTCTGACAATTGCTTCATCGGGTCGTCAAAGTCCTATCTGGAGATTTCCACATGGATAAAAAGCCTAAATAAATAATATCACAAATGTGAAAGTGAGTGTTGTTTGTTACACTTCACCTCTTAACTATTCATACGGTCATCATGAAACTTTACATACAATTTGTCAGGGGGTACACAAAAAGACATAGGATTTCATCTAGAAAGGGTTGTTTTTTAATTTTATATCTTACTAGCAGCGCCCCGTGGTTTCGCCCTATCCCGTGGGAAATCGGGATAAAAAGTAGTCTATATGTTAATCCAGGTCTCCAGCTATTTACATACCAAGTTTCATCGCATTCAGTTGAGTAGTTTTGGCGTGAAAGAGTAACAAACATCCATACATCCTCACAAACTGTCACATTTATAATATTAGTAGGATTTTATTTTCTACCTCGTGTATCTGATCTGTGATATTTGTGTATTGTTTTTGGATGTGTATAACACAGCAAGCAATCTAACAGAATTTGTATAGACTTTGGATCTAAACGTGACAGTAAGTCCTGCTAATTTAGAATGTTCAAAAACAACAGTGCAACAGTGTTCACCTATCACTACAGTATTGCAATAATAAAACTAAAATGAAAACTACAAACATTTATTCTTATTAGTATCTCCCTCTGTCTCTTCTCCTTTCGCCATCGTGTCTGTCTCTCTCCCTCCTGTCTTTATCCCTTTCCCTTTCTCTTTGCTCTCTCGATCTATCCTTTTCTCGCTCTTTCTCGCGCTCACGTTCCCGTTCGCGTTCACGCTCCCGTTCACGTTCCCTTTCCCTCTCACGTTCCCGTTCGCGCTCTCGCTCTCGCTCTCTTCTACGATCTCGGTCACGACTACGTGATCTTTCACGTTTGCGATCCTTTTCGCGTCTGTCACGTTCTCTTGATCTGTAAATTTTAGAAATGTATAACTAAGAAATGTATTCTAATGTAGTGCAAATACAAATTGTGCTACTTCACTTGCATTTGCAGATGTTAATGTCATAGTTACGAAGATAAACAGACCCATGATAAATAGATGTTTTAAAAAGAACAGACAATGCAATGTGATCCTCATGATTTGTTTACAATCTTAGTTTTGTGGACAGTTGATAGACATATTATGTCACAAAAGTTGTGAATTTAATTAAAGAATTTCATATATTTAAAATAAAGTTATGACTACAACAAACAACTTTGCACTATTTTTTTTTTCCTAACACACAATACATGGTCTGCAGATACAAGTTTTGAAAGGGTTTTTTTGTGATATATCTACAAATATAACAATTTGTTTTTTTTTACTTGGCTGAATATTCAATAACAGCTGTTTGTTTTATTGCGCCCACTTGGAACCTTAAAGCCATAGCCAAGCGACCATAGTTCCTAAATATATACATACTTCACATAAAGTTACATCATGTACATTGATGTAGCTTTATATAAGGATACACCTTTTCTTTTTTTTCTCTTTTTCTACAATTTGGAAACGGCAGTTAAGACACAAGCAGATACGGCATTATCTTTTATCAGTTTCGTTTATTCTATGATTGACATAGCAACCTATTGTTGCTGTGATCTGCTCTGCCATGCCTTTCACACTGTGTTCGATTTCTGAATTATCTTTTTTTCTTGCCCTAACTGTGCTGTGTTCCTTTCATAACTCTTAAGATATTGTAAGCATATATGCGTGTGAAGGAAAGCCTCAGTAATGCACTGGTTATAACATGGGCCATATACATATTTTTATTTGGGTACCTAGTAAATTATGGTCAAATTCAAAAGCTTTATTATATACTTAATTATATATTTATATGGGAATGAACGCAATCACGAATAGGTATTACATACCTCTGAATTGCCTGATGTTTTCACCAGGTTGCACTGGCTGATAGTCTGCCTGTGACCATGGCCAGTGCAACCTGTTCGAAATGTCAAGCATTTCAGAGGTATGTAATACCTATTCATGATCACATTAATTCCCATAAAAAAACATATTTGAGTATATAATGGAACACAAATTTAAGTTGGTACCTTTATTATACTATAAATTTTAGTTCAAAATGATGAGGAAAACCAAGCTAACCTGTCTCGCTTTCTGTCCCTATCTTTTCTATAGTTCTCTCTCTTGTTCTCCTTAACTTCAACATCGACATTCTCTTCATCAGAAGGCATATCTTCGTCTAAATCATCGTCTAAAGCTGAAATTTTGGGCTCTAATTCATTATTCTCTTCTAATATAGGTCGCTTCTGTACTCTAGGCAGAATCACGTCACAAAGCCGTTCTTCTCGAAGTAGTTCGTCTATAAATTCATCTACGTGAACTATTTCAAACTGCCCATCGCGGTTTTGCCTTCTTAACTTTCTGTTATCATTGTAAAGAGGTTCCAAATACTTGTAACAATCTACTGATGATCCAGTCAGCCTCATATAAAACGCCCCCAACGCACGTACATATTTGAACTCCTCATTTTTGATAAATTCTACTACAATGTCCTTTTCAGGCTGGATCTGCAGCATTTTTAAAACTAAACACAGAAACGGAGTCGGGTATATAAAGCCTCCGTGCACGCCGCCAATGTATCGTAATTCCATCGCCTTGTCGACCATGAGTTCCGCAGTTAAGGCAAAACATTCTTCCTTCCAATATTTAGAATCGTATATACGTGATCTGATAATCTTTTCTATTAAATATTGAGGGTTTGTGCCTCGTATTGACTTCGCATCTTTAACCGTGCGATTCGCCATTTCTATTGTATTTATGCTTTTTGAAGTTTTTGACTTACCAGTGTTGCTAACACTTAAATTTTTTCATTGAGGTAATAAATACAATTTTTTTAGCATAAATGTGAAATCCATATCAGTTCAGAATAAAAAACCAATATGAAAAAAAATTAACAAGTTCGCAATTTTAAGTAATTATAGTTTAGGTGGAAATACAACTCGCAGCTCCAAAATTGTCTCACACTATTTCTCGGTTCCGATTTTTTATGGCATCAGGTTTCTCATTAAGCGCAAATACCGCAATACACACCAAACTCGACAACCCACTTGTTAGTTGCGATAACTGGCGATACCAACTGTGCGTGACTGTACAGTACAGAAAAAAAAAACCCGCCGACCTGCCGACCTATGTCGGTAACTATTTGTAGGCGGGCTAGTCGGCAGCTTCACTCATTAATATAAGTAAGTCGAAAAACTTTGTCGGCAGCTCGAGATGAGTATTAAGTCTTCGAGAAGTTGTCCGTATATTGTGTTTTGTTATTTGTTTTTTATTATTTTAAAGATGTCTTTAAATTATATTTTTCTAGTTATTAATAAATATTCCTAATTATAATACTTTAAACTATGTCATTATTTAACTGATAGGTACATAATAAAAAATTATCATAATTATAATTACAATTGTGGAAGGTTTTGACTGATGTGTGATTGAAATAAATGATTAAGTTAATTAATCCATTGTTTTTTTTAGAAAACAACATTTACCAACCGTCATTGTTAAAACCTAGGATTTACCAAACTCTCCTAATAAAAGCCCGAAAAATTATCCCTTCTTTATAAAATTGGGACTTTTTTTTTGGGACAGTAACGGTTGGTAGTTCTTAGGATTTACCTGTAAAATCTAGGATTTACCAATATTCGGTCTTTTACAGTAATATATAATATAAATAAATAGTATGGTAGATAATGCCATGTGGCATTAAGTCCGCCCCGTGCAATGTAAAATGCAGGAAGTATTAAATAAATAAATATAAACTTTTTGACTTCCGGTTGTTTTGGGGTCTAGGGATCATAACTAGACCTCCTGTTAAGAATTTTTTGAAAAAGGTGACAACTGGTACAAAACCAATATGTAGACTTTTCTTCGGATAACCTTCCTACGCTTGGTTGAAAGTTGTGAGTTTTTAGGTTATTTTTTCTATCTCTGCAAATAATTTCATTTTGTGCTTTTAAATAGTGTTTGTGTGGTTCTGGCGGTAGTATAATCTTTAATAAGGTTAGTGAATATCGACACCCGCGCTCATTTCTACGGAAATGAGCGCGGAAAAACCCCCTGATGGGGACGGTGTTTTACCCCCCGATAAAACCAGTAAAGCAATGAAGCGACAGTCAGACTCAGTCTTTTCTGTTGACTTTGATGGGAAGAAAGTCCGATCACCAGCCGAATCTATCCAGTCCATCTACTCAAAACCGGGATTTGAATCTGATTCTAAACTTCAATACTCAGTATCAGACAAGGGTCCATACTCTGTTTATGTTTCTAGGCTTGAACCTGACCCTTCATCCGGCCTTTCTCTTAAAGCCCTTAAGTTTGCCCAGTTTTTGTTTAAAAATAGTATATCAGATATTGTAGAAGGTACTATAAAAAACATGGGACGTAACAAAATATCGGTTGAATTCATGTCTGCTATATCTGCCAATAATTTCCTCAACTCCCCAGTCGTAACAGAAAATAATTATATAGCCAATATCCCCCGCTTCCAAGTGTTCCGTATGGGTGTTGTTAGGGATATCCCTACTGAGTGGACTCTAGAGGAGTTAGTCTCTGGAATCTCTGTCCCTAAAAATTGTGGAGAGGTTATTCGGGCTAGACGTCTCAATGTAAAAAATAAAAAAGATGGACCCTCTGTTTGGGTACCATCAAACTCTGTAGTTCTTACATTTTTGGGACAGAGTCTCCCTGAGAAAATTTTCTGTTTTAATGCATCTCTGCCCGTTTCATTGTATCAATTACCTACCATCCAATGCAGGAATTGTTGTCGATTCGGCCACATTGGTAAACAATGCAGGTCTCAGCCCCGCTGTTATAAGTGTGCCCAGCCGCACTCTGGTGACACCTGCTCAGTCCCTGACTCAGATGTATCCTGTTTTTTGTGTCGTGGAGGTAGCCATTGTGCTCCAGATAACAGATGTCCTGAACATAATAGACAAAAATCAATTAAAATTGTTATGTCTCAGGAAAACCTAAGTTACATGGAAGCTTCAGCCAGATTTCCACAGTCTCCCAAGCGGCTATATTCTGAGGCTGCTGCCAGTCCCCAATCCACTCAAAAATCTCTAATTCATCCATCTCCCATACCTTCCTCTTCTGCTTCTCCTACAACATCATACAAAAAAACAGTTATCCTTCCCCCTCGCCGTATATCTATATCTGGGAAGTCTTATGATATTCATTCCCATAACTCCATAATTCAATCCCCAACTTCTACCCATCCTAATGGTTGCTGCCTTAAACCCCCTACTGAATCAACTCCTCTTGCTACCCCTAATGATAATCTTGTCCAGCTCCTTCTTTGCTCCTTAATTAATATGCTGACTAAAATGTCAGATGCTCTACCGTACGACGTTGCAGTTCTTGTTGAACAATTACTTTCTGTTATCACTAAAAATAATGCTCCCAATGGCTCTCCAGCTCCTCCAATGGAACTGTAGAAGTATCCGACGTAATAAACAGGATATTTCCTATTTGATTAATCATTATAAACCTACTGTGTTTGCAGTTTCAGAAACCTGGTTAAAGCCTGACTCCCATTTTAGGATCTCAGGCTTCTCTTGCCTTCGAGACGATAGGAATGACGGATGGGGGGGTTGTGCTTTGTTGATCAATAGGAATATCTCATTCTCTCAAATCTCTTTACCAAACCATTCCCTTGGCTTAAATATTGTGGCCCTTAGAGCTTTTAATGTTTCTTTTGTCTCCATTTACATTCCCCATCCCAACACAAACATTCTTTTTGAATTGAATTCAATTCTTTCAGCTATTCCCTCCCCTATGATTGTTTTAGGCGACTTTAATTGTCGTCACACCCTATGGGGCTCTCATTGCATTGATCCATGCTCTTCTCTTTTACTTGACATTTTGGATGACCGTAACTTATGCATTCTAAATGATGGATCTGCAACTCGCAGGGTTTCTCCAACCCAAAATATTAGTGTGCCAGATCTTACACTATCTTCTCCTGCCCTAGTCTCCCTCCTATCCTGGTCTCCCCTTCCAAACTCCCTTGGTAGTGACCACTTCCCTATTTTAATTTCTTACTTCCAGTCTACCTCATATGCTCCCCAACCTCTACATCCTCTCCTCAAATACCGAGTTTCCCAAGCCAATTGGGACCAATTTTCAATATCACTGGATTTAAATTTAGCCTCGCTCCCTCAAACAAATTCTACTAATTTTCTTCTTCTCTATGACCAATTTATCTGCGCAGTTAACTCAGCTGCTGACTGCTCTATTCCCCTTAAACATCCCTCCTGCAAACTGACTCCTTCCCCGCCTTGGTGGGATTCTGAATGTACTGCCAGTGTTAGAAAGCGCAAAGAGGCCGAGAACAAATTTGCTTCATCTCTGACAATGACGGATTTCCTCAACTTCAAAAAAATTGCTGCTAGCACAACTAGACTTCTTTCTGCTAAGAAATCTTTAGGATGGCGTAAATTCTGTGAGTCCTTGTCTCCTCGTTCTGGTCTTTCACTTGTCTGGAAAAAAATCAAGTCATTTCGAAGAAGTCTTGATGACTCAAACATCTCTAGCAATGACCCTCATTCATTCCTACATGACTTTCTTTCCCAACTAGCTCCCCCTTATGTTCCGGACTACGATTGTTTCCCTTCTTCCCATCCTCTTCTTCCACTTTCCTGTCAAAATACTTTGGATGATCCCTTTTCTTTTACTGAACTATCCTTTGCTCTAGATAACCTCCATGATTCCTCTCCTGGAATAGACGGTATCCCTTATTCTTTTATTCGTAAATCCTCCAGTTCTTGCAAAATCTTCCTTCTCAGTATCCTCAATGCCATCTTCTCTTCTGGTCAAATACCTGACTCTTGGAAAACCCAAATTGTCATTCCTGTCCTTAAACCTGGTAAAGATCCTAAAAATTCGTCTTCCTATCGCCCTATCGCGCTTTCCTCAGTTCTAGCTAAAATCATGGAAACCTTAATTAAATTCAGACTTGAATGGATTCTAGAACACAGTCAATTATTAGCCAAAAACCAGTATGGCTTCAGAAGGGGTATGGGCACTCTGGATAGCCTCAGCATCCTTACCTCTGAAGTTCGCCTTGCCTTTTCCCGTAACGAGAATGTTATTGGAATTTTCCTAGACATCTCTGCAGCGTATGACAATGTTCATCTTCCACTTCTCAGGCAGAAAATGCTACATCTGAGTATTCCAGCGAGGATAGTCCACGTCATCTGTAATATGCTCATGTGTCGTACTATCTCCATTCGTCATCAAGGTTCCCTACTCCCACCTCGCCTCGTATGGAAAGGCCTTCCCCAGGGTTCAGTGCTTAGTCCCATCCTTTATAATATCTATACTTCCGATCTAGATCAGTCCGTTAATTCTTTTTGTAAAATTCTTCAATATGCTGATGATGTTGCCTTATATTTTACGTCTTCTTCCTTCTCTGCTGCCTCTTCCCGTTTAAATTCCGCTCTTTATTACTTAAACATTTGGCTTTCGGACCACAACCTCTCTCTTTCTGTAACTAAATGTAGTGCTCTTGTCTTCACTCGCAAACGTAATATACCTGATATTAATCTCTCTGTTGCAGGTGAATTAATTCCAATTAAAGATAACGTAAAATTTTTAGGGCTCATTCTCGATTCCAAATTATCAGGTCTTTTCCATTTAAACCACGTTATTAAAAAGAGCGAGAGAGGTGTAAACGTTATGCGCGCCCTATCTGGGGTCCATTGGGGCTCTCACCCCTTTTGTCAAAAACTTCTTTACAATGCTATAGTTCGCAGTCATTTAGATTATGGTTCTTTCCTTCTTGAACCATGCAATAAAATAGCCCTGTCCAAGCAACAGCTGATCCAGTCTAAGTGCCTCCGAATCATAACCGGTGCTATGAAATGCTCTCCAATAAACGCTCTCCAAGTCGAATGCTTGGAACCTCCTCTTTACCTTCGTCGCCAATTTCTTGCTGACAGATTCCTCTTTAATGCAGCCCAAATTGGCTCCCATCCTCTTTTACCTATTTTGCTTCAACTTTCTAGTTTGGTCACTACTTCATTGTACTGGAGACACAAGACCCATCCCTTGCTTCTGAATTCCTTTACCAAAATGAAAAATCTATCTGCTCCTATCTTTCAATCTACTTTAAATCCTCTTTTCGAATTGGTATACCATTCCCTAACCTTCCAACCAAAAATCATCCTTGACTTTGGCATCGATAAACATTCTCCAGTAGCCAACCAAAAACTTTTCCATATCATTGCGAAAGACTGGTCTGATTGGGTTACGCTTTATACGGATGCATCAAAACTATCCTCAGCTGCATTCGTGGGTTCTTCAGTCTGGATCCCTAAATATAAAATTATTTTAAATTATAAATGCTCTTCCTATAACTCTATCTTTACAGGAGAATCCATTGCCCTGTTGGAAGCAACCTCCTATGTGGAATCCCATAAGCTTAACAAGGCTCTTATTTTTTCAGACTCTTTGAGCTGCCTTAAGGATCTTTTAAAAAACCCATTCAAAGCTCGCAATAATTTTCCTATAATTCTTAGAATCAAAGAGGTTCTTTACAGGTGCCAATTGTCTGGTATTGAAGTGGTTCTAGCGTGGATCCCTAGTCACTCAGGTATAGCAGGTAATGAAACTGCGGACTCCTGCGCCAAAGTGGCAGCAGAGACTGGATGTACATCCCACAAATTCTGTTTCGCCCGAGATCTGCGTTCCCTAGCCAAACATTATCTAACTGACTCCTGGAATAACACATGGCAAAACAGTAGAATGATCAAGGGTAAATTTTACGGCTCTCTACAACCGTCAATCCCATCTAGATCTTGGTTCTTCAATCAAAAGCATGTTAATAAGTTAGCCACCTCTACTATAATTCGTTTACGATTAGGATTTGTCACCTCTCCAGTTTTTCTTGCCAAAATTCGGGTTCGTGATCACTCTCTATGCGAGTGCGGTCTCGAAGAAGGCACTCTAGAACATATTTTCTTCTCTTGCCCTAAATTAGTTGTACCTCTTTACGATCTCCTCCCTCAACAAATATCCCGACCCGTTAATTTGGCTTATCTCTTAACTCTAGTACATTCCCCGTTTGTCAAAATCCTTTACAAATTCATTTCTATAAACAAAATAATTTTATAGCATTTCCTTATACTTTTTTTTTTTATTCATTTTTAATCTTTTCCTCTTCTCCCACAGAACCACAAACACAAATCGTTAAAATCACTGCAATTCCCTCATAGTCTTAAAACTTAAAACCTATTAACTAATAAATCTACCTTCCACCTTGACGTTGGCAGAATCATCGATAAACGATGGAGCCACTGATTTAAAAGAAGAAGAAGAAGAAGACTTTTCTTCGAAATCTACCTAATAAAAAAAAATCACGTCAAGCTTACACTTGCACTAATCCGAAAAAAAGAGACGCTATGTGTTTTGCTAGATATATTCTTATTTAATGCAATACATTTAATTGTAGCTACTTTCTGACACTTGCATCTAATAAAGCAAAAATGACTAATAAATTGATCATGAACTTTAGACGTGTAAGCAATAAAATTAATGAAACTAGGTTTTCGTTTCCGAACAGTATTAGTATTAGTATTTTTTTAAACAATTTGACATTTGTCAACTGTCATTATCATTTTAGTGCGCTTTGTATTGTAAACGGTCTCTGTTTAAAAGTTTATAACATTGATTATTGATATAGGTGAACTTAGCAATACCAGTCTTGTTTTTAGCTAGACGTTCAGCTTTACTATGCAGAAAACAAAAAAGAAACGAGTAGATGTGGAGCCGATGGAAGTCGACGAAGATCAGAATGGCGCGGTTTCAGGGTCCGAGCAAGATTACCTGATAAATGGTGAAATAGATCATATATCTGAAGAAGAAGAAGGTGGCATCCGTATTGGTGACATTTATATACCGCCTGCCCCAGCACCAGCTTTAAGTTTCGATAGTAAGGGCCCAAGGTTGATCATAACACATATTGTAAATGAAAATTTTAAAAGTTATGCTGGTGTGCAAACTCTAGGCCCATTTCATAAGGTAAGCGTCAATTAAGACATATCTAATGAATATCAAACTTAGCTTCTTCATAACAGATTAATAGTTTACCTGAAATGAAAAAAATAAAGAAAAAAAAAAATGGTATAAAATTCCCATGCCTAAGAAATTATTCTAATTTTGTGGCAGTTATTATTTTTTTTACTTAAAACATTAAATACTTATTTGTACTGTAAGCTATCAAGACAAGTGTACACTACCATCTCAAAGGTGTCCATGGGCGACAATAGTCATTTACCATCAGGTGACCCGTCTGCTCGTTTGCCCTCTCTCTTAAAAAAAAAACTAAGGAGATTAGTCTATAATAATTGAACACATATTGTTACAGAGTTTTACTGCAATAATTGGACCTAATGGAAGTGGCAAAAGCAATGTTATTGACTCAATGTTGTTTGTCTTTGGTTACCGAGCTACAAAGATCAGGTCCAAGAAGATCTCAGTTCTTATACATTCTTCTAGCAAGTTCCCAAATCTCACTAAGGCAACCGTTGCTGTACATTTCTGTGAGATTATTGATGGGGTGAGATAATTTTGTTTAAGATTTGTTGGTAGTAGGCCTCTACTATACTATACAGTAAAAGCTCTTTATTTGTGGTGTATATGTTTCGTAAATATGCCGCGAATACAGAAACCATGAATATGGAATGGTATTTTATATAAGATTATCCCTTATAATCCTACGTATAACCTATAGTTCCTAGGTGACAAAATAAAAAACAAACAAATTAAAAAAAAAACAATTTCATTGAAGTTTTTGACCATACTTGTCAATTATTATCTTAGGCAACGGTTTAAAGAATTTTGTAATTTTTTCTTGCTTGGCAGTTTTTAAAAGCTCTTTAAAAAGGCGAAGGCGGTTTATGTCAAAGGCCGAACCAATACAACAGCGATATCATTTAATAACATACTTATTACAAAGTTGTAATAAGGTCTATTTTACTTTTTTATTAGTCCATTTATCAGCGCGTTTACAAAGGATATTTGGTTGGATACATAGGTATTGGAATTCTTTTTTTTAATATGCATGTTCTATGTACCATTAGATCCGCGAATAAAGAAATATTATCCGCGAATATAGGAATTGGGTCACAATGTTTTAATCCGTGAATAGTGAAAACGCGAATGAAGGAAGCGCGAATAAGGAGCTTTTACTGTACTACTACAATAATCATCTATAGAGGTGTTTACTGAAAAACATTATTATCTGCATGTACAATGGTTTATTTTAGCATGTTTGCTTAACCTAAATTTCTATCTCTTGTGTATATAAGTGTGTTGTGTAACAAATATTTACATTCAAATTTGTATTTGATAATATTCACACAGTTTTTGAGATTTGTTTTTATGTAGCACTAACTGTTGGCCGCGACTTCGTTATATATATTTATAAAATGCATGATCACATCTCGAATATAAACGCTTGCACGCATTGCTCTAATTGGAAAATTGGAGTATAGTACAATGGAGAAACTTCTCTCTTTTTATAATTATGTATTTACACGGGAATTAACCTGGGTCACTGGAAACGGTGCCAGGATCTGCCGGGTATAGCTTATTTGCCACGTGTATGTCGCTCTCCCAGGCAATAAGGTATGGTTTTAGTAGGTCCCCACTCAGTAGGTTACTCAGATACTTGAAGTTTATGTGGAATAAAGGTTCATCATCAGGTATCTGTATTGTTATAAAAATTTAGTCATAATTAGATTATAATGTAATGATTTTTTTTATTTATTGTATTTCAGGAGGGTGAGGAATTCACAGTAGTACCCGATAGTGAGATAGTAGTATCAAGAACTGCTTTCAAGGATAACTCATCATTCTATACATTCAATGGTAGAAGAGCTCAGTTTAAAGAAGTTGCCAAAATGCTCAGGTCATATGGAATTGATCTGGATCATAATCGTTTTCTTATATTGCAGGTGATATTAAATTTTTCGTAACTACAAATTTTGCGTGGTATAATAGCAAGAAATTTTGTAAGAAGTTAACAGCAACTATATAAATTTATTATGATGCGCACCTTAATATGTGTCAAATCATTACGCGCGAGCGCCATTTACAGTGAATGCCAATCGGGAGTTAGAAGTACTCTAGTTACACACGTCGCGTTTGTCCAGCGATGACCGTGTGCGCAGCGCAGACGTCACGACGACGTGCGTCGCGTTGTTCACTTGAACGCTGCACTAGCTAAATTGCACCTGCGCTATATTTACATGCACATTTGAGCGCCTTAGACTCAACATATTAGACATTAACTATCGCAGTTTTAACTAAAAATAATAATTCATTGTTTAATTTTTTTTTGGATAATTGAATGCAGTGAAATATATTTCTATTGTAAAATTAAAAATTAATTTTGAAATGCTTAACAAAGCTAGAATTTCACACTCTTTAGAGACTTCGAAAAAGAGAGATGATGATTTTTAGAAAACTAAAGATGAGTTTGGAAATGTTATCACTAGTCTCACTCATAATTAACACCAACCTATGATTGTGTACAAAAAATATATAGCTCCTTATAAAAGTCTAAGTCTATAATCTGCGCTACTACTACTCTAGCCACTCTAGGAATATTTACTATGGCCTTAGTACTCTAATACAGACCAATTATAGACCATTAGTGATATTGACACTGAACTGTCTTTTCAGGGTGAAGTAGAACAAATAGCTATGATGAAACCTAAAGCTACTAACGAACATGAATCAGGAATGCTGGAATATCTTGAAGATATTGTTGGCACTTCAAGGTACAAGGTATGGTTTGTCATTATGTATTTCAATGGTTCTACTTTACTAAGAGGTTTAATCTACTCAAAGATATACTTCTTTAGATTTGGGTGTGCAAGCAATATTTAAAATGATTTATATAAACGTTAAAAACACAAAATCGTTGGTTTTTGGTTAGAATGCAATCATTTATATAGTGTAGCATATACAAAAAAATAGGCAGTCATGAGCTGATAGAACTCAATGTTTAGATTAGCGCCCTCTAGTGGATCTATATATGTATTATTAGCGTGACGGTCACGAGTTCAGTGCTTTTTCCCCATAGCAAGAGTGCACAAACATGCCTAAAGAAGTTTTCACTTAAAAAAAAAACGTTCTGTAAGTAAAAAAACTTGTATGTAGATGGGTCGTCCATCTGGGGAACCAATCCTCGAAGATTTTTGCGGAGTACGTCTCCCACAAAATTAGTGTCGGATCTTTCAAGTCGGATTGAAAGACAATATTAACTTTGTCGTACTAAAAATACTCCTCCATATATCAATATATGTCACAGATAATTGAAACGCAAAATATAAGTTTGCTATCGCAAAAAATATTTTTTCATTTGATATGACTAGAAATTAACGGTTTTCAGAATTTTTTCCTTTACTTGTTCTGTGATATCTGGCTTCTCACCAAATTTCATGATTCTAGGTCAATAAGAAGTACTCTAGCAATCAAAGTTCGATGAGGTGATTGATCTACTACAGTATAAATACTATTTCTTTTATAGGAGCCCTTAAAGCAATTATCAGTCAAGGTTGAAGAATACACTGACGCGCGAAAAGAGAAGCTCAACCGTGTCCGTCTAGTTGAACAAGAGAAGCAAAAGTTAGAAGAACCAATGAGAGAAGCAGTTCATCTTATGAACTTGACAAATAACGCGTTGAGAACCAGGAATACGTTATTACAGAAATATATGTGAGTTTTAGTATACCATTTGTGTAACTATCTATATATTAGATTATTTATATTTTAAGCTCTACTTTAAGATTACAAGGTTAATATTTTATTCACATTTTAAATATTTTATTCACATTTTAAAAATGCTAGCATTCCTTCCGCTTAATCTGAGTTAACCACAGTGCGGATATAATATATCGTTATCGTGACAGAGTACGAGCGACGATTAAAACAATTTTTTAACAGTCCTTAGCAAATTAAGTGTTAATAAGATTTTGAAAAATATGATTATTATTATTGTTATTATTTTCGAGTTAAAATTGCAAACATTAAAAGTATATGCATATTTTATATCAAAGTCTGATGTCACAAGTTGTTATTTTTTTACTAAACCTACTCTTTTGATATTTACCATAATACTAAATTGTTTTTATCCTGTTTTAGTCACGAAACAAATAAGATAATAGAAGATAAACAGAAAGATCTACAAGAACTTTTAGAGAACTTGGCCAAAATCGATGAGAGTTTGAATAAAATAAAAGAAGAATTGCAAGAGAAAACTACTGTTCTTAAGGCTGGAACACAGTGCGTATTTGTTTTAAGAAATCAATTTATTCTTTTATTACAATAGTAACATCAGACTTTAATTACTTACTGCTCTTTTCGCAATTTTCGTCTGCTGCATCGTTGCCTCTAGAGCCGTTGTGACCCTTTATCCATTTGAGGGTTACTTTGTTCAGTCCACATACCTTATTAAGACGCTGGTAGCACTCATAGATTAGGCCCGAACTGATGACATTGTCGTCGAGGGCTTGTAACACTGCCATGCTATCGAATAGTATCCGTATCGATTGATCCTTTACCTTCCTTGCAGTGATAGCTGCAGCAGCCATAGAAATACCCATAAATTCGGGCTGGAATACTGAGTTACGGGTACCTAGAGTGGCTGTTGTTTTTATATTTAGGTCCTCTGACAAGACCCCAGAGCCAGTGCCATACCTTGTTTTGGAGCCGTCAGTGAAGATCCTGAGTTCACGAGGGTCTAGACCCTCGATTCGTTGGTCCTTGTGTAATTGAATTCTAAATTTTTTTGTCAAATACGAACCGTTTAGGGATCCGGTCGTTTATGGCCATTTCCTTGGGAGTGTAATTGTTTTAAGACGGGAAATAATAAAGAAGGTAAATTTGTATAAGGGAAAATGAATAGAGGGAGAGGAACCTGTGGTAAGGGATACCGCAAGTCTCGGATGGGGAACGGGACTGAGACTGCAGTAGCTCGCAGAGGCTAGGGTCGCGTACCCGAATGTCCTATAACTGGAGAGGTCTCTAGGACAGGAACACCAACTGGCTTTAACTACTTACGTATTTTTTAACGTAGGTTTGCTTTATTTACTTTTATGACTATCTAGTTAAAGATAATCAAAGGATGTATTAAAATTCATAATAAACAGGACGTTGGTGAGCATATCACTGTTGTAAATAGCTTAGTAATCTGTCTTTAAATATGCCCCAGTATCTTAACATGTTCTTTATTCTACATCAATCTACAGTCTGCGGTGCGAAGTCAAGCACGACTGCGCATCAGGTTCTTAGAATCGTGTCTTAATGTTGTATTTTCGTTTGTAATTTCTAGAAAATACGACAAACTAAAACAACAAAAAGAAGAAATAGCAGAAAAGTTACAGACGTGTAAGAAGAAGACTGTCACAGCGCAAGCAGACCTTACACAGAGTAATAAAAAGAAGAAGAATTTAGATCAGCTATTAGAGCAAGAGAGAGGGAAACTTATTGACTTGGAACTAGTAAGTAAAATTAACCAAGCAGCATTTCATTTATAATTCTTTCACCAAAGTAGCTGACGTTATTACTTTCTTTGATTTTATCTCCATGTTTATATAGTGGTTAAATGCAGGGCCGGCTCTAGGGCGGTGCGCGGCCGGGCGCCGCCACGTGGGGGCGCCGGCACAACAAAACAACATTTTAATTACATTTTGATTCACATTTTTATCTATAAAAAAAGGTCATCCAATTCTTTTTACGGTTAAAATGTTCAATCCCATTTTTATCCGCATCAACCCTCAAGTATAGGGTGTCCAAAATATTTTGTATATGAGAACTAAAAAAAAAAAAGTCAGATTATGGTCAATTTGTCTTTTTACGGAAAACATCATAGGAAAATTGAGGTTTTAAATTTATAGAGGGACTTTTGGGGTCTCGCACCACCTAAAAATGTAGCTAGGGCCGCTACTGGTTAAATGTATAGGACCTAGTTTGTTATATGAATATTTGTCTTCTAGATCCCGGACAAGAATAAAAGAGAAATAGAAGAATGTGAGAAGCTACTCATTAAACATAAGGAAAACAAAAAGGTTGCAGAAGAAGAGCTACAAACTGCAGTAGCTGGCGTCAGGTAACTAATAGTTATATATATTTTACTGTAGACACACTGTACTTAGAAAATTCTTAAGTCTTCCGTGTATAATGATGTCACACTCCCTCTTAAATTATTTTTACTTATAACTCCCAAAGAATTTAGTAATATCAGTATGAATTATGCTTACCACAGAACTAAAACCCAAGGTCTTCAAGAACAAAAAGATAAGTTACAAGCAAAACTTATGGATCTCAAGAAGATTGTTGATGAAACAAATAAAGATTATAAGTTGGCAGAGTCCGAACTTAAAATATACTTAAGCACTGAGACGAAAGAAACAGAGAAATTGGAGAAGATAAAGGAGGCCTATGAAAAGGCTGTTGCAGATTTAGAAGAGAAAAAACCGTGAGTTATACAATATATTGCACCCATTGTTGACTGTCAGACTCATATTTTTTATACTTCTTGTGTATGGAGGTTTAGTACAATCTAACCCTGATAGATTACAGCGGGTCAGGGCAGGGTATTTTTCAAGAATTGGGCTGCCAAAAACAATTTTCTAACAATAAATTAAACTGACAGAAGTAATTTCTTTTAATCATTGTGATATTACTTTTTAGCAAAAAAATGTAAAATAAAAAAAAAAGATTTTTGCTCAGAAAATTCCAATGATTTTCGACTCGGAATGATGATATGAATCCACTATTTCAAGAGCCTGCAGGCCGGATAGATAACGGGTGTACGACCCATTATAATAAATATAAGTACGGGTTGACTTGAGGATTTTTTCTCACAAGGCTCAACCTTTTGGAAACGGGCGGTTATAGATCGAAACAAGCAGATATGATATTATGTCACCCATTTTTTTTCTTTAATAATTTTACACTTGGCCAAGCAACTATTGTAGCGGTGACTCTGTGTGTGTTGATCTATAATTTTTAATTATAATAATTATTTATTAAATCATCGATTTCGAATAATTGATGATCAATTTCATGAAATAAAGATATTGAATTTGAATTCAGAACCTCCTCTGTTATTTCATCTGTTAAAAGTTATTCAAATCTGTTTTGTAGTTCCAAAGATTGGTATGGTCAACTAAAGAACCCAAATTCTGTTCGTTCATTATCTATATAGTGTACATGGGGGTTGTTTTAATTATACTGTTGCTTTAAAATTAACTGTTTTTAGACTTCAAAAAGAATTGACATCTACTTTGCCAGCAAATGAGAAGAAGTTAGGAGAAGTGCAGACCAAACTGCAAACTTTGAAGAAGGAAGAAGCAAAAGTCTCAAGCGAAACAAGATCATTGAGGTAAGTAATATCATATGTTAATTGGTGTTTTTTTTTTGTGTGATTATGAGTTCTTGGTTCGGGTAATTGTTATTGTGTTGGGAAATTATCACGGAGTCCGGAATAGTGACCGATACATATGATATAAATGGGCATTACACTATGAAGTTCTTTAAGGAAGGAGTGCATAGGTTTTTAAAGTTTCGGCAACGCGCATGTGAGTTCCCTAGAGTTGCAAGCGTTCATGTGATACGGTAACCGCTTCCCGTTAGGCGGGCCGGGCCGTATGCTTGTTTGCCGTTGACATGACCTTTAATTTCGTTCTGCTTACACTGATCGTGGTCACGAATAGACTGAGCTTTGAAACTCAATGTTGCCTCCATGACGCGCGGGTCATAGATTATGGCGCGGGTTTGTTTTCAATTACCCTTGCTTGGTTTTCACTTTTCTCATTATTACATAATGTAACAGAAAATATAGAAATTACAGGAAAGTGTATTTATATTTTAGGATCATTATGCTAGGCAGCTAAAAAGTTGATCAAGCCTGAAATGAAAAGGGTTTAAAATAAATTAAAAACTTCTTCTCCCTTCTTCGCGAGGGTAGTAGAGACATCTTCAACAATCATCATCTAAATGTAAGAGTGTAAATTGGTTGAAACATTCAACCAATTTACGCAAACCGTTAACAAATTATATACCTAAACCTTCCTCATGAATCACTCTGTCTATTGGTGAAAACCGCATGAGAATCCGTTTAGAAGTTTTTCAGTTTATCGCGAACAGATAGACAGACGCTGCGGGGGACTTTGTATGTAGTGATGTAGTGATTTATCGGTCAATTTTCAAGTTCAATTTCTTAGTGTCTAAATATGATTTTTGTATTACAAGTCACGAATTTTCCTATAATTCTTAGCGCTTTACGTTATTCATAGGGTTAACTTTACGACGCTAAAATATAATAAAATAATATGACCCTTCTGTAATACCTTTTAGACATATATTATGTACACTTTTCAGAGCACAATTAGAAGAGTCTCGTCAAGCAATGACCGCTAACCGCTCCCGCGGCCGTGTGCTCGATGCTTTAATGAAAGAAAAAAAGAATGGAAAATTACCTGGTATCTTTGGGAGACTGGTAAGTTTTAGTCATACATTTTTTTTTTTTGCTTCTGATGCAAAAATGAGGGGTGTTATAAGTTTAACGCGTGTATTTGTGTTTGTCTGTACTGAATATCATAGCTCTTAAACGTTTTTTTTTGTTGTTGGAGTTTACGCCTTAAGAATAGATTTCACATATAAGGCGCCCGGTATGAAAAAAAAATCCGGTCCCGCAGCAGGCCCGCAGAGGTAGATTTCGTGTTTTTTTAATTTTTATCTCCAAAAATATAAGTCGCGTTAAAAACTTTTTAGTCTACATTGTAGAGAAAAAAAAAAATTTGCTTTTAGTTTACAGTTTCGGAGCTACGAATTTTTTTCAAACCAATTTTGGTTTCCCCCCCTCCCCAAGTTAAGGATGGAATCACTTAGGGTTAATATTTAAAAAAAAATCGTATTTACTACGGGCATGCTATTAATGTTAAACGGTCCAAAAATTTTCCATAGGAAAAAAGTTATGCTGAATAAACTGATTTTTGAAAATCTGCCCCCCTTCTTGCGAATATTCCCCATTCACGAACTTAACCTTCATTTTTGCCCTGTTGGTTTGTCGTCGCAAGTTTGAAAGCAATCGGTGCACATTTGCGACCTCTATCGTGCCGTAAAATTGTCGTAAAGTTGAGGTACATACATACTTACATATATTCATATATAACCCCAAAACAACCGCCAGTTAAAAAGTTTATATATATATATAGGTTTTGGGATGATAACTAGACCTCCTGTGAAGAAATTTTTGGAAAACTCGACAACTAGTACAAAACCAATAGGTAGACTTTTCTTCGAAAAATCTACCTAAAAATGAATAGTAAAATATAATGATCGGAGGGCAGCATAACGCTTTTACGCTTTGTTGTACTTTTTGTGCTTTATTGGAGTTGGAGAGACACTTAAAAAAAAAAGAAAAACAATATAAAATATTTAAGACTACATTTTACAAGTAAGTTTATGCATGTACACATACATAAGCTCACAGACAGTACACATACATAAGCTCACAGACACAGACAGAGACAACAACCCGTCACTTGCTTCTATCGTTATAACTCACGAGCTTCCTCTACTGTCATTAAACCTTTCGTACAAGCGCGCGGTTTCGGTTACTTCTGACCTGCCCTTTCTTCAGAACACCTCCAATTTGATCAGAATATGTTTAGCGTGGTCGACCCCTAGCTTCGGTTTTGTTCGGTCGTAGTCGTGTTTTGTTCGGTCGTAGTCGTGATTTGTTCGGTCATGGCCGTGTTTTGTTTGGCCGTGGTCGTGTTTTGTTCGGTCGTGGTCGTGTTTTGTTCAGTCGTGGTTGTGTTTTATTTTGTCATGGCCGTCTTTTGTTTGGTCCACGGTCACGGCCATGGCCGTCTTTTGTTCGGTCGTGTTTTGTTTATAACTTTTTTGTTTTAGGGTGACCTTGGCGGAATAGATATCAAATACGACGTAGCGATATCAACATGTTGTGGCGCTTTAGATAACATAGTGGTCGACACAGTGGAGACAGCTCAAGCGTGCGTGGAACATCTTAAGAAGCATGACATTGGACGAGCTACCTTCATTGCACTGGATAAACAACTGCACTTGATGCAGCATATACAGAAATCTGCTCAATTGTAAGTAATTTTTTTAAACTCTTTCCTTTTTATACTCTTATGGTAGAAAATAAGCACATGAACGGACTGATATGAAGTAGTTAGCTGTGCCTAAAAACCCTGGCAAAACATTAGTGCTTTATCAACTTTCCATCGTCGAAGATCTGCCAACTCTACTCGTCAGCAGACATACTACCAGCCGCGGTAGCGAGATGGCTAATACGTGCGACTTGCGATCGAGTGGTTGTTGGGTTCGTACCCACCAGTACACTACGGAAGTGAACCCAATCCTTTTGTTTTGTGCTTTTGGAAGCGCCCCTCGGGGTTTTCGATGGGGCGATGTGTCGGAATCGAACCGACTAATGCCACACGGTGTGAAAGTGAACCTACTTCTTACACAAGCATATAGCTTAGCTGGTGGGGTTAGCAAAAATACTAGTACTCTTAAAAAAAAACTTGCTAGTGCCTTTGTATAATGACAGTTTTTTGTAAGGTCCTTCATTCTAGAGAAGGAAGAAAAAAAACAAAATTTGTTTTATTGCGAAACTACGGCATGCCTACATACATTATTTTTTCAGTGACAGTTTTGTTTGCTTTAAGAGAAGAGTTCAGAACCCGACAGTTTTTTTGTAGGGTGAGTCTACCTTTCCAGTCAGGCAGCTCCTAATCAAATTAACTGGGCTCCTACCTATTGTAATTTATTGGTTTGAAACTTCTTCAAATATTTTTTTGGTAATAGTCCTGAGAACGCACCACGTCTCTTTGACCTTGTAAAGGTGAAAGACGAGCGAGTACTGCCCGCTTTCTACTACGCGCTACGCGACACTCTCGTCGCTAAGGACCTGGAGCAAGCGTCGCGTATCGCTTACGGACACACTCGGTACAGGGTTGTCACACTCAATGGAGATGTTATTGAGATCGCTGGTAAGTGTGTTATTCATATTTCATCTCTATTCTATTTTTAAAATTAATCATCTTTTAGTTCCATTATTGAAAGTTATTAGAGACTAAATCTCGGAATAGTACCATTAAAAAATAAACATCTGTTATATGAACCCTTTCAAATAGAGATGGTTAAACATGAGGATCAATTTCTTTTATGCAATTAATTAATTTGTTTAAAATAACCATGTAACTTTAGTTTGACTTTAAAAAAAAAAAAGATGATTAGTTTAAAATTTTTTCCACTAATAATTTATTATTACTAAGTTTCTGTCACGTTATTAAAAGGCCCTGACATGCTGATGGATCCTTTTTTTAAAGTGTGGATTCTACTTTATGTACTATCTCACCAAATACTCGGTCAAAAGCCTAAATCAGGATCGAACCGACTAAAACCACACGGCGGTGTTCCGATATCCAATCTTTTTGAATACTGCTTACTTTGTAATCCCGCAGTCGTTTCTGTTGATAGTATATTATTTTTTATTTCAAAAACATCACAGGTACTATGTCCGGCGGTGGTAAATCGACAATGCGCGGCCGAATGTCCAGTTCAGTGCAGCAAGACACTAGCGAACAAGATCCCAGAGTATTACAGGCTAACGAGAACAAACTTGCTGCATTAGAACAAAGGTTAGATTATTATTATATAACTAACAATTATTATAAGTAAATTAACTCTAATCAATCCATCAACAGCCAACTCCATAAAAATACAATAATAATTTTACTCTTTGACAGCGTTGTGTAAGGCGTGTTCGTGTACGGGTTTGTGTGTAGGTACAGGCGATAAATAATATTGTCCAAAATTGTTCAAGGCCAAAATATATTGTTCACTTTACACTTTTACGCAATGTAATAATATTATATCATTTATTTCAAGCTGCATAGGCCCATAAATAAACACTTTTATACATATATATTTTTATACATCCTTTACCATTCTGTATTAGCAAATATAATCTCAAACTAAGTTAGTAACACTTCACTTTTTTATGGGCAAACGAGCAGACTGGTCACCTGATGGTAGGTGACTACCGCCGCCCATGGACACCTACAATTTAAGAGTCACAAGTGCGCAGTCGGCCTTTAAGGAGTTGGGAAGGGGAAGCGGTGGCTGGGGGACGGGAGGGGTATTAGAGCCTCCGGTCACTTCACTCACTTGGTGAAATACAACCAAAGCATTGCTTCACGCCGGCACTTGCGCTAAGTCTTTGTGCGGTCAATTAGTTAGTCCACGGAAGCAATGTAAAGGATAATTACTTTAAAGAACGTGTGTCAGAAGCGAATGCAGAGTCGATTCATTACTGAGCTAAGTTGCGACAACTTTGTCACAAAATTACGCGTAGCATGTACAGTGCTCTATTTAATAATAATAATAACAATTACTCCACACATCTCACTGTGATCCCAAACTAGGACGAGCCTGTGCTATGGTAACCAGACTGCTGATAAACATACAGCTAGATCTTTTATTTTTAAAGAATAATGTGTGATTTAAACAAAATGAGTGTTACGATAACATTTTTTGAGGAAATTATTTTATAAATAAACAGATTAATTGAACTGCGTGCTGAACAATCTGAGCTGGATGAAACAACTGTGTCGTTACAACGCAGTACCCGCGAGGGACGTACAACGTTGAACAAACTCAATATTGAACTAAAAAGTTTAGCGGAACAAGTTCCTATAATGCAGGTAAATTAAATATAATTTTCATCTGTTTCTGTTCTTCGCATGTCGTGCTCAGTAAGAACTCGTCCTCTATCCTACCTATAATTCCTATCCTACCTAATATTATAAAGGTGAAAGTATGTGGGTATAGATGGATGTTTGTTACTCTTTCACGCAAAAACTACTAAACCGATTGCGATGAAACTTGGTATCTAGATAGCTGGAGACCTGGATAAACACATAGGCTACTTTTATCCCGATATTCCTACGGCACCGGAAATTACGCAGTTGAAACCGCGAGGTGCAGCTAGTTTAACATACATATGCCAATTCAAATCAGTTTCTATTTAAACGTCAAAACAGAGGGTTCAGTAGGAACTTGTGTACTTTCTATTCGATTTAAAAATTAAATTTTCAGAGGCTTGAACACTTAACTTCTTAGGACAGGAAGCTACCCCATCTGCATCTGGTTGTAAAATGAACAAAGACAATTTTTAATTTGTTCATATGTCCACAGAACCAAGTCAAACAACAAGAATTGAAAGCGTCTAAGAGCAAAGTAGATGCGAAAAAGAAGGCACAGTTGGAGGCCACGCTGAACACTGCTGAGGAGAAACTTGACGCGGCGAAACTTAATGCTGCCGAGGTAAGGTTACGTCACGTATTTGATTACGTCAGGCCAGGTCCACTCCGCACTGCAGGTATGGAGCTACAATTACGTGGCGGCGGCGACGGATCAGACTAACCACGTGTGCGAGTACAGCAAATAGTCGTCCCACCGATATTACTCAACTATAATGAAGAATTCGGATGCTTAACAAGGGTTCTATATCTAAAGAGATAAGAGTTACGTGATAGAAAGAGAGGAAACTTCTAGGTAAAAATAACTGCACGTGATTAGCGCTGTGCGACCTGAATTGCACTTAATTGTGTACAGGTACACAATCAAATACGGTACAAGAGTCGCTATTTACTTAAATAATTTTACCCAGTGGAACTTCTGTACTACTATAATGTATTCCGTAATAACGTGTAAATTCTTCTACGTGGTCTGCTACTAATATAGGAGGAATCTTATCATCATCATGTCATCAATAAACTAAATGAATTCAAATTTACAATCTGTATGATGACGTGAGCACTGAATTGATTTATACTTTACACATGAGTACATTTTTTATATTTTATACAGAGGGTTTACTCGTAAAAGTTAAATACTAGAATAACAACTCTAACATAAGGAAAATACGGTGCAAATTTGCGGCGTCTGTAATGCTTTGTGCATTAGAAAGGGTGCTGATTTCGTCTGTTCTAAAGTTGTTATTTTTTATGCATAAGAATATCTTCGTAGTCTATTATTATTTGTCGAATCACTACCAATGTGTTAGAGGGCCTAAACTTCCTGACAACAGCCAGTTCGAGTTACAAATATGCGACTCTGACAGGTTTGAGCTATCCCTTACATTCCCTAATACATTCGTATAAGCATGTCTCTTTCTATCCATTGCCCTTCCTTTTTAACTATCTTTGCCTTACAATATATTCCCAATTTCCAAAAAAAATCCCGTCTTTAATTGCAAAGGTTCCCAAGGTAACGGCAATAGGCTTGCCAAATTATAGTTGGAAAAATGTGGGTGTTTAAAACACTTTTGCTTACCCCTTCGGGGAGATAGGCGTGAGTATATGTACGAATGTACACACAACGAGTAATTTTTCATAGAATAAGAGATTTTTTCATAAATATATTTTCTAGGTTGAAAAAGAAGTACATGGTGTTGACGCTCAAATATCAGCCGTGGCCGGCGGCAAAGTGAAGGACCTGCAAAAGAATGTCGACGATCTCACCAAAAAGATCGATAAAGTCTCGACCGAGATCACCAAACTCAGAGTCGCTATTAATACTAGCATAAGGTAGTCTTTGCCAGTTACTGATGCATACAATTTTACTATCTTCAGTAAAGAGGACTGTAACAAGATGGAGATGTTCTTGTTTTTATTTTTTTATTCTGGCAACTCTGTCTTGTTGCAATTCCTAGGTACTGACTGGGCTGCTTTGGAAGAAAATTCGACTTCCAAATCCAAATTTTCTACAGTGGAATTGTTATTTTTATTATAAACTAGCTGCTGCGGTTTCATCCGTCTTTTCAGCGTTCGTCATTTTACTGTCTTTAAAAGTATGATTTCGTTCATCGTTTTGCAAGAAAGTATAAACTATGACCATATTTACCATTAAATACCATCCACCATGTAATTATAGTGAGCCCACATTGAAAATACGTAATTTATAGAGTCATGTCACAATAAAATAAAAATTTTATTATATATATTATATTAATATATTACAGAAATGCAAAAAAATCTAAAGATAAGATTAACCAAATGGAGTCAGATCTGAAAGAAACAGAGAAAAATATCGAGACTTTGAACAACCAAAAGAAACAACTTACCTTGGACAGTCAACAATTACAGAAAGAGTTAGAAGAGGTATGTAGTGTTAAGGTTTCGACAGAAATATTATTTGGATCTATTGAATTACTTTGGTTAGTAGGCTCGTACTTACCGGCAACATCTAGTTCGAGATACAGGTTTTTTTTTATTTATGGTATAGGGGGCATACGAGCAGACGGGTCACCGGATGGTAAATGACTACTGCCGCCCATGGGCCGCCAAGTGCGTTGCCGGCCTTTAAGGTAGGGCGTAGGGGAAAGGGGGGGGGGGCGAGGGAAGGGTTAGGGCCTCCGGTGACCTCACTCACTCGGCGAAAAACAATGCAAGCATTGCTTTACTGCCGGTTTTCTGTGAGGCCGTGGTATCACTAGTCGAGCTGGTCCGTACGTGCCGAAGCATGGCTCTCCCACAGACTCTTGAATTACTATGACTAATTGAGCTCAGCATTGTCTCATCGAAACTTGTTATAAATTATGATGTATGATTTTCTTAAATCATTTCCGTACAGCTAGATGAACAAATATCGGAAGGTTCAGGTGAATTCTCGGGGCTAAAGCAAGAGATATCTAAACTACAGACCAAAGAAAACAAAATCAAAAGCGAGAGACTTGAAGCCACTAATGCAGTCACTAAGATGGAGAAGACGATACAAGACTGTAAGAGCAAAACGCCCATGTGGGAGAAAGAAGTAAGTGACATTGATTATAACGCCTCCCGGCAAAAAAAGTGTCAATAAAAAACAGCTATTTCGAGAAGACACGACTTTTATGGGTATGAATTGAACAAAACAGCTCAGTGAAAATTTATGCAAAAACTGCAATGTAAAGCGTCTATATATTATTGGTTACCACAACGGAGCGTATTAGACTCGTGGTATGTACGTACTCGTGCACGCACAGGATCACGAGAGTGAATAGTACAGGTTAAATTATCATTTGTTGCAGTACCATTATTATACTTTAAAAAATTAAAGCTACGATATTTTTTTTTTATCGAAGGTACGATATTTCATGCCTTCTTTGAATTTCTCAAGCATAGTTTTAGCATTTTTCGGCTACACCTGAAACGTCACACCACTAGTGTGGGCGCGAAGCGTCTGATAGTTCAACTGTAACTGTTACCATAAATAAAAAATTTATTGTGACTATTGTATTGCTTTTTGCTTATTTAATTATACAAGTATATAGCATTGCGTGTGTGTGTATTTCTACGAGAAAGCGACAAGGATACAGAGAAATCTGAAATTTAAAAAAAATAATAAATTAATATTTTGGACACCTAATCCACCTAATAGCTGCCGAATCTTGATGCGACTAATTTGTGAAATTCCTAATTCTAAAAACATTAATTCGTTAAATGCCTATTTCCCAAAGAAACTAATTCTTCTAAAGACTAATTAATGGTTTACAGTTACATAATAAACAATAAAATTTGAAACTATTTGTGAGTTTTATAATTAAGTGTTCTACGATTGGATTGAACCGATAATACTACGCCATGTGCAGTTAATCTACAGGGTATTGCAGAAAGGTGTAGTCATATTTTTCGAGTCATTTAGTAGAAACCGTAAATGACCTAAACCGCTAACAAATTTAGTAAATTTGGTGATTTTAGGTAGATTTCGAAGAAAAGTCTACCTATTGGTTTTGTACCAGTTGTCGAGTTTTCCAAAAATTTCTTCACAGGAGGTCTAGTTATGTCCTAGACCCCATAACAACCGCCAGTTAGGTCGACTTTCTTTCGAAATTTACCTAAATCAAGCTATTTCTTGACAACACAAGGCTCCAAAGGTTTGACCATTACTTTCTGTAGTAACGTGTAAAAATAAATGAATATTAAAACAATTATCATCATAAGCTTCGTTTTTGTCTTACGTACAGCTTGCATCGTTAAAACTAGAAGACCCTGGTTTAGAAGGCATTCCAGGTATAGAACCAATAGTCCCTCTTGTACGACATACTCCTGAGGAGTTGGAGGAGGCACAGGTTGACGGACTGCGGAACCGATTGACTGCTCAAAAGGCGAGGATTGGTGAAGACAAACCTAATATACAGGCTATACAAGTAAGTGTAATGGACCATAACTAGTTAACCCTACTGATCAAACCGTGTTAAGGTTAGAAATAATTTCGAATTAAGTATCTTAAATATCCTACTTACCTTCTTTATAAGTGGTAGTGTCACGGATGCATGGAATTTAAATAGAAAAAAGCCAAGTTTAGTAGGTATTTGAATCCACATCCATAAGACCAGTGATCAGCTCAAGCAATTAAAAAAAAACATTTGAGGTGTTAAAAGAATGTGTGCGAAATAAATGACAAGTATATTATAATTCAAACGTTTAGTGGGCATAGGTCGGTAGCGGTATAGGTCGTCCACGCACGACATTAAAATAACAATAATAAAGCCTTTTTCCACATCAGTTAATTTTTAGATTTTAAACATAACTTAATCTTAATGTTATTATAAAAAAGTGGCATTTTTTTATCTTCGTGGGTTTCCAACTGAGTACAGGCCCAATTTGGAGGAGGCGCGTCTATCCGTAGCACAGTTCTACCATTATTTTCTGACAACATGTGTGATGTCGTCAGCCCACCATCTATAAGGTCTTGGTGATGTTCTGAAGAAAGGGCAAATCACGAGTAACTGAAACCGGCGCACTTCTATGAATATTTTAATGACAGTAGAGGAAGCTCGTGAGTATAAGGATAGAAGCAAGTGGCGGGTTGTTGTCTCTGTCTACATCAAAGGAAGAGACTAGAGAGGCGTAAGTTTCTTTTCTTTTTATGTGATAGGGAGCAGACGGGTCACCTGATGGTTAGTGACTATCGCCGCCCATGGGCACCTCCAACTCGAGAGTCACAAGTGCGTTGCCGGCTTTTAAGGTGGGAGTAGGGGAAGGAAGAGGGGGAGAGGGAAGGGCCTCCAGTAACCTCACTCACTTTACTGCCGGTTTTCTGTGAGGCCGTATGGCATAGCTCTCCCACTACCAAGTTTCTATATATAGTGAGGATGTTAGATCTAAAACTATAAGTATAGGTATATTTTTAGGATTACAAGGTTAAAGAACAGTTATATTTGAGGCGAGCAGCAGAATTAGATGAAATCACGCAAAAGAGGAATGAAATGAGAGAAGTTCACGAACAACTTCTAAAGAAGAGAGGCAATGACTTCATGGAAGGTAAGACAGACCTGATTGGTTTCTTATCATTTTATTAGAAAATGTTAGTCACTGGTAGTAGAAACGAGGTTAAATATGTGTATGTATAATCTTAGGTATATTATAATTCTTATTTACAATATCTTAGATCCTCAAAAATCTCAACTCACTCATTTTCTTGTTTTTGTTTTATCTAATGTCTAGCGACCCGCCCAGCTTCGCACGAGTGTAATGTAGAAACTACTCACCAGCAATGATCGTCATATGATTATACAAATTAACACAAAACAATATTAAACTATATGTATAAAACCTTCCTCTTGAATCGCTCTATCTATTGGTGTAAACCGAATTAAAATCCGTTGCGTAGTTTTAAAGATTTAAGCGTACAAACGGCGGCAGCGACTTTGTTTAATACTATGTAAAGATTCACTATTTATGGAGTAATTATAGTTTAGTAAAACTAAAAAAATACGCTTTGACGGTGAACTGAATTAAAAAGCAAAAAACAGTTCCACTATCCAACTCCTGGCTCCATCATCAGACGGTCGGCAACGCACTTGTGACACTTGAGTTGCAGGTGCCCATGGGCGGCGGTAGTCATTTACCATCAGGTGACCCGTCTGCTCGTTTGCGCCCTATGCCATAAAAAAAGTAGTTTATTTGTTTACATACAAGTTAAGCTAATAAAAACGTGTTAATAAGAAATGGCCAACCTAATTCTGTTTTTATCTAGAAAAGTATATTCTCTCATCACTGATGCCATAGGCCACTGAGCTCGATCGTCGATCGATTTACATTCAGTTTTTGTTTTCAGGTTTTAATAAAATAACAAATAAATTAAAAGAAATGTACCAGATGATCACATTGGGAGGCGATGCTGAATTGGAGCTAGTTGATTCAATGGATGCGTTTATAGAAGGTGTTACGTTTAGGTGATTATGACACGTTTATACTATTACTAGCAACCCGCCCCGGCTTCGCACGGGTAGCAGAGACATCTTCAACAGTCATCAACATATTTCAATCAATTTACATAAGATCTTAACAAATTATACACCTAAACCCTCTTCATGAATCACTGTGAAAAATCGCATGAAAATCCGTTCAGTAGTTTTTGTGTTTATCGCGAACAGACAGACAGACGCGCCGGGGAACTTTGTTTTATAATATGTTGTTTTTTACATTATCATTATTTTTAAAATACCCTAAAGTAGATTGTTTAGATCAGTGACATAACTCCACGGTAATTTAAAGTCAATTTAATTGCTTTGACTTACCGTTAAAATAATCGACGATCCGAAGGGAAAATAGGGCCTATAAATGTACAATACAATCGTTCTTATTTTGACCTGAAGTTATAATTCAAGCCGAACATTAGCGCATATGTAGGTGTATAAACTTAATTTATTTTCTATGTGAATACTAATTATGTATACTTATTGGTTGTTATAATGTCTCTTATTAAAAACCTTATAATTGTATCTTCCCAGTGTTCGTCCTCCCAACAAGTCGTGGAAGAACATATCCAACTTGTCGGGCGGTGAAAAAACTCTGTCGTCATTAGCGCTGGTCTTCGCTCTACATTATTATAAACCTACTCCGTTGTACGTGATGGACGAAATAGACGCAGCTCTAGACTTCAAGAACGTCTCTATTGTTGCTAATTATATAAAGGTAACTATTGATTTCATTTTGTTATAGTTTTATTAGCGGGCAAAGAATAAAATTGCCGCACAAGATTAAAAAAATATATATTTCAAGGAGCTCTATGACCAATTTAGTGCAGAACTGACTGGCCTGTTCGTCTAGTGGTTAGTGACCCTGACTGCTGAGCCAGAGGTCGTGGGTTCGATTCCCATCTGAGTCTGGGTGTTCTTTGTGTCCGTTGTTTGTATGTTTGTAAAGTCCCCCGCGGCACAGGAGTAATTCCTAATGCGGGAGTTGTCTTTAAAAAAAAAAAGAATACAAATAAATAAAAAATAAATTGAAAAATTGAACTCATTACAGACCCTACAGAAGACATTATGGTTCGACAATACAACTAGTGTACTATTGGCCTTTTCTGCCGACAAGCAGGGTTATTAGACTTCCATATATTAGGGTTAATATTAAATACTGGGGAGAAATTCGTTCCGTTATAGACTGACAGTATACTGCCGCAGTATCGTAGGGAAATATATGAAGTCATAAACTTCTCAATTTTTGTACTGTTAGCACTGCAGTTTTCGAGGTAAGGCTCTCAGTTCTGTCACTTTTATTATGCGATTTCACAATTAACTTGAATTGACAACTGACAGTATATCGAACTGTGTTCCGTTTTATACAGTAATCAGTATAGCTAACTATAAAGGAACGGCTTCGCAGTATACTAAATTGACGTTACAGCTCACAGTGTTCTCAGTGTATATCGGAACACACTATTACAAGGCCTATTAAAGTTTTAGCATTTTTATTAGCTGTAAACTTTTAAAACGCAATATCTCAAAACTAACACTGCACTTAGCTGGTTTTCGCAGTAAACCCTCGATATTAGGGGGTTAACAACGGGAAAGGCCTATACTAGTTAATGGGACAGTTAAAATTCTGGGAGATCTAGACATCTATGAAGGGGATACCTCTTCCCGAGAGTAATTTTTTTATGAAACTCGATTGATGGTGGTCTCGTGAGGTTATTTGTTTGAGATTTCACCTGGTGGTGAAAGAAGAACTTGTACAATGGTTTGTACAAGTTATTCACAATAGATTTCTGTTATTGATTATTTATTTTAACTTAAATTTTATGCACATTTGGTACATTGGTGGACTTAAAATGTCTAAGGCATTCTCTACCAATCAACCTTTGAGTGATGCAGAGAAAAGAAGTAGGTGCACTTTTTTTTTTCTTTTTAAAAAGACAACTCCCGCATTAGGAATGACTCCTGTGTCGCGGGGGACTTACAAACAACGGAAACAAATAACACCCAGACTCAAGTCTGAATCGAACCCACGACCTATGGCGTAGCAGTCAGGATCACTACCACTTGGCCAATAGGCCAGTCAAAAGTTATATTGCAAAATCAATGGAATACAAACTAACAAAACACATAATACATAAATATAACGTCCTATATAACTTAATAAATATATGGTCCTCTAGCAGTGTAATGATTGCCTATTATGATGTAACAATTTTTTTTCCAGGATCGAACGAAAAACGCCCAGTTCATTATAATCTCATTGCGATACAACATGTTTGAGGTATCCAATCGTCTGGTGGGCATTTACAAAACCGAAGATTGTACAAAATCTGTGACCATTGAGAACAAAATACCTGAAGAAGATTCTAACGATGTTGTCCCTGTTAATGATATTGTTGTTTCTTAATACTATGTGAATAAGGTTGAAAATAAAATAGATTATATTGCTAATGGCTGTTTTTATACCAAAAGAGGTATGGTACATTTCTGGGGACCGATTGCGGTAGCACTTGCACTTGTAATACCAGGCCTATGTAACTCGATGTACTTGCGCGCGTTAAATACCTACCGGCAGCTGGTCGGCCAGCGGACCTTACAGGCAGGCTCGCGCAGTGGGTTGCCGACTGTTGCATCGCGCGCACACGCTTTTTGTTTAAAGTACAAAAACGTAATTCGAGGACGTACTGGTTATTTTTTAAATACTGTAAAATTGATAGGGTTGTTTACTTGCAGTATATGAATATTATGTGGCAGTACGATTTATAGTAAAAAAAAATTTTTTAACCCTTTTTTATCGTGTGGAACTAAAACCACACGTGTTCCGTCACAAGTGAATCTAATGCAGGGGATCCGGGATAATATTCGTATAAGACTTCAGCGTAGGAGAGAAAACTAAGACTAAAATCCTGTGTTGCATCAGACGTTTATAAGAGAAATTCGACCAAAAGACAGGACCGTAATCTATAGTTTAAATTTGCATACTTCTCGCACCAATATACGTTAGTAGTAGCATCGAAAACATCGGTCAAAATGTACCCTCTCTGTACGCGGGTAAGATCGCTCCTAGAACCCTGCGAACGCCCCAGGAGGCTTCTGTGCTTCTGGAAGGAGCTAGGCTGGCTCAACTAGTCAGCCTATCTGAACGCGTTATAGACCGTCCAGACTCTAAATGCAGAAACAGCCCTATACTAAAGTACCCTCTCTGGATGGGTTTGTGTTGTTTTAAAAAAAACGAAGACGAACGAAGAGCAATAATAAAATTATAAGTTAACAAGGACAGGTAAAAATAAATAAAAACAAACGTTGTTTAAATTTATTGAGTTTGAAATATCTCAATATACTTACATATTTTACATTAAATAAATTAAAGAATTCTCTTATACAAGCAATAAAGAGCTGGAGCTCCTAAAAACCTCAATTGATATCAACAATCCATATTGAATGGCTTTTATTGTATGCATGTTTCATTCCGTCATGTACCTACATTAGTCATTTTTAACATTTTAAATGGATCAGTGTGGTATATTAGATATCGCCTGCTAATCATAAGTTCCTTTACTTATTTACAATAGAGGGAAGAGTCTCATCATGGTTCCTTTATTCACAGTAAAGCAGTAGGTTTGTCTGTTTAACTATTTTCCCACGAGTAAGAAATAGAACATCCGCACTCGATTGTTTAGTCATCTACTATCGACAATGTTCTGAAAAGTTCCTCTGGATCTTGTTTCTATGGACAAACAAAAGTGCACACGTAAGAGTTAGCGCGCACTGGTGACTCTTGTAACCATTTCTGTCTCTTGACCAGAAGAGAAAAACATACGTAATACATAATAAGACACGTCGTCATAGGCGCCATCTGTCACGGCAAAAAAGTCTACCAAGTCTGTGGATAGGTAAGAGATGTCGGCTTTTTATAAGTCATAGCCGGGTGACGTTATGTTCACCGACACACGAGTAAACCGCTAACTAATCTGCCACTGTGGCTCAGTTTGTCGCGTGTACACATTAACATCATAAATTAAAACTACATTCTAATGGAATTCAATTTTGTTAATAACAACACTAAAAGCATATCCCAGCTGGCAAAATATAAGTGAATGCCTTAGAATCCTTGTACTGCTACTTGCTTTATTTAACGAAATGGTAGAATTACGCAAATAACAAATTCAACCCCAACAACTTATAAATAAGATTAATATTCCTTAGACACGATTGTCAAAACATTATGAATACTACACCACAGTTCAAATTTACAATTAAATATAAATTTAAATGTACAGTGAAAGTGCTTACATAATGGAAGGATTTATCGTGAGAATTTTTGTTTTTTTATAAAGATAATCAGTCCAATGGCCAATAGAGTTATTATAATCCAATGACCAATGCGCGCCTCCCGGAATTTTCGCTACAACGAACGATCAGATTAATAAATGACGGTACTATCATCATCATAAAAACGTACAATATATTTACGAGCAAAAAAAGGGAGGGCATTGCATAAAAATAAAATGGATAAAAATGAATGACACGGTTGTCAACGAAAATGTGCATGGTATTGCCAAGACCAAAAATACTACTAAAACTAAAAAAAAATGGATGGTACTGTCCTTACAAATACAAAATCTAGAGGGCGCGTTAGTAATGTTGCCGAGCTGTCCATAAAAAATATTTTTAAATAAAATACCTAATCAAAAACATTTGAGTTTTGTATATCATAATACTTGTATTAGGAGCAGATTATATTCGTACGAGCAACGATCTTCTGGCAGAAGAATTACAAAATATTAACAAAATTGTGGTCGTTTGATAGTTTGAAATTGTATCATGGGTGTTGCTGTTGGAAAAACGTTATAACTTAAAATTGGTATTCGAAAATCTACCCATATGTGTCATTTTAAATTAAGTTATGTATTTGGCGTATGTGGACAGTGTTTAAATGACAAAGTGTTACTGCAATTCTAAAAGAAAAGATTTTACAAGAGATTTTTTACAACAAAAGATTTTTAAACAAGCTCAGCTTAATCAGCAATATTAATACACATTTCTACACAACGTAAATTAATATTTTTAATCTCAAGTTACATTGTCTTGAATAAAATCACTTTCGTTCAAGTTTTACATTTACGTTTACGTTTTTTACGTTTTTAAATTTTTTAAGATACTTTGTTCTGAAAAAGAAACCTGATTTTGGGTAGGGTGGAGGGGGATAATCAGAAACCTCACCATGAGGAAGGGGAGGTCCAAAAAGATGATAAAAACATCACGTGATTAATGGACGCCTTATTGTTAATTGATTTGTTAATTTGGTCTGATTCTCAATGTAGTATCGCAATCGGTTTTAAAACTCCTTTAAACCGAATGATTCGGCCGGATACCATTATCTTAAGTTTGTCAAATGCCGAACACGAAAGGAATATTCGGCGTAGATGAAACGAATATCCAATATTAATTTATCTTGTTGAAAAAACTTAAGTTTTAACAACATATTTCTTAATAGCTCTTAAACGATGACGCACACGGCTTTTTATGGTAACTTTTAAGTATTAAACATAAATGCACTCCTGATTTAACGTATTTAACATCTTCAGAGGGATTAAGAAGAATACTCAATGTACATGTAGAACAAAAATTTTAAACTAAAAAGCCGAATGTATTTAAGTGTATATATATAAACCAACACCAAACATGTTCTGTCAATATTAATAATATATATATATATATATTGCTGAAGCTTTAATTCATATATATATGTATAAAATAAGTCTATAAAGAATATATAAGAAAGGATTTCAATATCACATTTTTCCAATGAATTTTAAACATTTTAGTTATTTACTTAGTACATATTACGAATAAATTTTCGATAGACTGAAAAGTTTAAGATGCCTGCAGTTTCAATATATGAAGGTAGAAAAATTCAACAAATGTCTCTCGATTAGATTGGTGTGACATTATCTGCCTCTATATTTGTTACTTTCTTTAGGCTCATAATGTCCAATTCGCAAAATGTCCCACAAGTTTTTTGGAGAAAGTGCAATGATTACATGTGGTATACATTTTTGATGTTGATTCTGATAATGATTTATTGTTTGAAGACCACGGGGACACTCTTATATAAATTTTAAATGTTGAAAATTTAAACCCATCGTTTTTCTTCTATAGGGACTGGACGTTTTGCAAAACGGACATTCTAAGTCTAAGTAAATAATATTTTTTTATACTTTTGGAATATTTGTTATGTTGCTAAAGGTGCAAACAAAAATTAGAATACCTATAAGGATTGAACCTTATTCAGCCTTACTTTGTTATTCCAATAGGTCATTGACCGAAGATGAAACTGAACGAATTCACTACTATTTGGCGCCTACACACTCTCTGTCTCAACAATATTTACCAATGGACAAGAACGGGATGCAATATACTACGTGTTCGGGTGTAAGGAGTCTAAGGCTACATTATAACGGGGATAGTATATATTATACCTCTTGTACCATAACCATAACTTCTGGTTTCAAATATACGTCTTTATTCGGGCTATTTTGTATTTGTTGTGCGACCGATGAGTGCCAAGCGAAAGTGAGTACCGTGGCTGGTACTAATCTTAGATCAATAAGGGTCTTATTCGCATCCTCTTCTATGTTCAACTTTTGTCCCGTAGGTGTATTTAGAACGAATGGTAGTCCACTATGTTCTAGGTTTTCTTGAACGAAATCGTGGATGTCGGTAAAGCGTTCGTAGACGGAGAATGTTCCCTGAAAAATATATAAAACCATTTTTAAACCTTATCAGTATTTATTTTAAACATAATATTTACTAAAACATGAAGGTATAAACATTGGTGCATATCTGCAACAAAGCCGGGAGAGCTCTAGATCAGATCTGCTCTTAAACGTACAAAAGGTAAACTGATGAGATTTCATGTATATTTATTTTTTGAATGTATAAAGCCTCGATATCTTAATAAGGTAGGCAGAGTTATATTACACACTCAGACTATGCCTATTTTTGATCTATTTGTTCGAACCCTAACGCAAGACTGTACATGTTTTAGCAAACATAATATTCTTAAAATAATTATGAAGGAAATTAGAACTAAGAAGTAGTTTAAATATAGCAGAATAAAAATTTCCTGCAATGGCATGCGGCATCTAGCATTATTGTGGAAAAAAAATAATTTTAAACTGTTCTTGACTCAAATAAAATGAGATTTCGGCTAGGGAGCGGATTCGGCATTTATTGCCTATTAGCAGAAGGAGAACGAGTGTTCGTAGATTACGCGCGTAATAACGCGGATACAGCGGCGTACGATTAGCTCTATTTTTAACCGACTCCAAAAAAGGAGGAGGTTCTATGTTAAACTGTATACTTTTTTTTTATTGTGTGTTTGCCGATTACTCAAAGCCTAGACCGATTTAGACAATTCTTCTTTTGTTTGAAAGGTTATATTTGCCAGGTGGTCATCAGGTTAGGATCTGATGATGGGATACTGGAGTAATCGAGGGAACTCTTCAAATTTTATAGGCACACTTGAAGCGATTTAGGTATTTTGAGGCGCATTGAAGTCGGTGATACTCTTTTTATAATGGAATAAGTTTTACATTTTATTCACGTTTTAAAAATTCTGGCGCATTTGCCATTTGGTTCGAGTTGAGCCTTAAGCGATTTGAATGATAGCATACCTGCAACAATATGCCGTCGGGGAATCGTACCCTTATAATGGCGAATTTGTATTTCCTCATCTCTCGTATTTCGTCCTTTTCTCTCATAGCCTTAGTTCTCAACATTTGACTTCTCTCTATAGCTTCAATTCTGTAAGCAAATTATTTATGAATGGCATTTAATTGATGCTTTTATCAGTAAAGCAAGCATACGGCTGGCCTGATGGTAGATGGTTACCGCAACTCGTGTTTTTATTTCCATTTATTTATATTTGCATTGCTTTTCGCCGCGTGAGTAAGGTTACCGGTGGCCCTAACCCTTCCCTCTCCCCTATTCTCGTCCTGCCGCCCTCCTCCCATTTATCTATAAGTAATGTTTGGTTTACAAACAATAAAAATACATAAAATAATAAATACATAATTATATCATGGAACGCGAAAGTTTAAAAGTTAGTATACCTATTATGTAACACTGAACTTAATGGAGACTGTTAAATAATTGATTTTGACAATAATAATAATATCCCTCTTTATTGTACACCAGAAACATTAAAGAGTAAAATTAATACAAATTGCGGTTTATACAATTGGCGGCCTTATCGCTCAATGGCAATCTTAAAAATTTAGGGCAGTATGATGTTTAGTACATAAGTTATTTACATATATATAATATAATAGACCTTATTCTAATAATAATTAGAATTATCCGAATTTATACGGTAGTTTGAAAAAAAATATATACCTCAATTGTTGTTCTCTTTTTATTTCCTCCGCTGAGAGAGCATAGAAAGATGAGGGTAGTTGCATTTTGTTCGCCGCTTGCGATGGCAGTAGCACTTGCAGGTTCCTATCCAACTCCAGTTGAATTGGCTCAGCAGACCGTAATGCCTCGATTAACGCCTAGAAAATAGACACTTATTCCAATTATAAACCAAATAATAGGTTTAATACTTTAGTAGAAGCTTGTACCAATCAAATACCAATTTGTGACGTCATATATCACAAATTGGTATTTGATTATGAAATAACTTAATTTTGGTTTGATAAAATAAAAATAAAAATGAAAAAAAAATAATGACAAACTTGAAAAAAATTAAAAAATAAATAAATACATATATGTTTATTAATTAATTTCATTACAAATCATAAATAATTATTTTATGTTAATCATAGGAAACTACCCTTCTATAATATAATCGAAAAATATGTAATAATATAATATGGTACTTTACGGTCAAGCTTTCAATAGAAGGTACATTTTCTATATGAAACACTAAGAAATCTTCCTCGGCCCCGGTGGCATTAGTCAGCTTCTCCTGCGTGAAACCGGCCGCGGTCAGTAACTCCATCGCACCCTCCATTGGTTGCACGCGTTCGCAGAAGGCTCTACAATGTGAGAATAACGCGAAGAGAGCTTTTATTATGATTATTCTTGACAACTTCGAGGAGCATAGGACTCATAGAGAATACCTTCAGTCAATAAATGAAGCTTAAAGCTTTTTAACCCCAAACGCAAAAAGAGGGGTGTTATAAGTGCGACTATGTAGTGTGTGTCTGTGTATCTGTGTGTCTGTCTGCGGCATCGTAGCTCCCAAACGGATGAACCGATTTGAGTGCGGTTTGTTTTATTTGAAAGGTGACTTGATCGAGAGTGTTCTTAGATATAAGACAAGAAAATCTGTTCAGCCGTTCAAGATCATCAGCTCTTTTGTAATCGTTGAAGGAGTTTTCGAGTCGGGGGTATTTTAAATTTTAAATTTATGATTGTGTATTTATTTAAAATTATTTATTACAATATTTATTTACCGTGAAAGCTAAATAAAATTTGGCATATTGACCCCTAATTTTCCCTTAAACTCCAGGAGAAAAACCTACAACACTAATATTTTTTTGTTAATGGTTAACCTCCGGGAACCTAATAATAAATCAAAAATAATCAAGCTTTCCACTTGGGTGGAACTTAGCTTCTTAGGGATCGTCCATTAATCATGTGTGGCTCGAAAGGAGGAGGGGGTTCATAAAAGTCACGAAATATCACAAGGCACTCCCCCTTGTGATATTTCGTGATACAAAAAAATAAATACACGTGTGATCTCACTAGATAACACGTGTATTTTTTTATGAACGCGCGATTTCTAAACTCGCGCGAAAATTGGCGCGTGATCTTGACTCGCCGTTGCCAGGCAACGATTGCCGTCTGCCGCTTGGTACTCGCCAGTAAGTCTGTGATTTTCACATTATTACATCTTTCCTTTATTATTTTTATACACAGTCAGAAACAACCTACAACCTTAATGTCTGCCTGGTCCTTTTCTGTATTTAAAGATTTGTTTTTGTAAAAATACACGTGATTTTGAGTAGGGGGAGATTATTGTACGACCTCATCACGTATCACTAGGGGGAGGAGGCAAAAGATGCTAAAAAAGATAAAGATCACGTTATTAATGGACGACCCCTTAACTTACATTTAACATTTAATGACTTGACTACTGAATTACTTTTTTTACTAAATGCGACTCGGTGCAGACAAAATGACGAAAAAAACGAAGGTGTAAAAAAAAATCACATACCAAAGTAATCTATAGAACAATGAAAAAAATACAAGTATGATTGCCTTACCTATTACTCATTCTAATTTTCTGAAACTTCTCCTCTTCAGGGTATGTAATAAGGTTTTCCAGATACTTGCAGAGCGTCTCCACACATGTGTCAATCTGCAAATATAACAATGATCATAGTTATGCAAATAGAAATTGACAATGTACTTTTTCTATAGCTCGCAATAAACAGGGAAGGGCCTCGTGGCTAAGGGGCAACCAGGTAGTTAGTAGTTAAGTAATACTAGTCATGTCAGTCTTAGGATGGGTGACCATTCTTAACACATTGAGACCCCTCCGTGCTTCGGAGAGCCCGTTAAGCCGTCCGTCCCGGTTGCTATATGAACATCTGTGTCATTCTATACCTGTAGTTGGAGCCCTAAAAAGTCCGACAACCTTGTCTAAATACAGAATTTCGATATCGCCTAGTACAGCCACATGCGGCTCTTTGGATTTGAAGTTGTGGCTCTTTAGTTCCATACGCAAATATTATTTATTAACAAAATTTTAATGTTACAATTTTGATTCACATTTTTATCTAAAAAAAAGGTCATCAATTCTTTTTACGGGGAACAACTGGCTCTTTCAAAACTTAGAAATTTTGTAAATTGTAATTTTGACTCTTGCGAATCAAAAGGTTGCCGACCCCTGGCCTAGTACTTGTGTTGTGGAGGTCTGATGGCAGTCGCTTCACGTAAATAAGTTTGGCCGTATCGCAGTTAGACTGAAATGCGACCCCAAGTTAATTGGGAAAAGGCGCGGAGGATGTTTGTCGCAATAAACATACATACCTTTTCTCTGTTATTATTACAAGACTGTATTATAAGACAAGCCGTAAGCCCTCTCTCTTCTTCCAATTGTTCGTATAGGAATGTCTTTATATTTCTCTTCCACTCATCCCGAGGTAAAATATCATTACTGATAAGTGGACACCTGAACAATAGAAAAATAGTGTTACAAGAAAATGTGTGAATCAAGAAAATATATTATGAATTTTAAGACAATGGTGCCGATTCTATTGTACACTCGACTAAACTAAAACCTGACTTAATTTCTTCATATGAAATCAACCTTGTGTTCTCCGTAATAACGTCTATTTGTTACTGGCATCTATTTCTCAGCGCCACTAAATTTCACTAAAACCTGTCGACGTATACTCAACTTTATTTCCACGCAGCGAGAGTCCCCATTTATTCAAATTCCGTATAATTGCCACACAGCGATAGTCCCCAAATATTTAAATGCCGTATAAAAACTTGTTCAAAACGAACTAAGATGACGTTATTTTAATCGACACCTACGAAGACGCTTACTAAAAACAACGGATAGCAGCTCTCGCTATGTGGTATTAATGTTTATTTAAGCGTATCAGACTTTAGTCGACAAATAAATTGCTTATTTCGATAGCGACATATGTTACCTACTCGTTTCAATTTGAAATAAGACCTTGTTTCGAAGTGTACAAGGTTTACATCTTATATAAAGAAAATTTTGTGAATTCAAATACATTTAGCATTTTAATTTAATTTAGCGAGTGAAGTAACAGAATTGGGACCACTACCAGTGTCAGTTGGTAATAAAGACTTAAATTTCTTACTTAAAATACACTCCTGAGGCCGCATAGTTCCTGGGCAGATCAATTTCTTTCTCTTGCTTTTCATCTGATGACACGCTTGATTGAGAAGCTACCGCCTTGTCATTAGCTTTTTCATTTTCTAGCTCTTTTCTTACTTGTGCCTGTAAAAGACACAATTTATAAATCATCTCGTATTCAAAGGCTTTTAGGTTTTCTGAGGTTCTTAGAGACTAACTTTTAGGTTAAACCTGGAGACTTACTTTGTAAGTTTAAACTGGAGATATTTCTAAGCTACACCTAGTCCCGCAGCAAACTAACAAAAGAGCTACGCTTTGTCACTTTGGGAGTAGCTTAAATACAAAATGTGGACATAATGAATAAGTCCACATTTTGTGAAAAGGATGTATGTCTTTTTTAAAAGCCCGTTACATCCACAACGTTTTATTTTTTGCTCCACTGTACTCACCGGAAAACTGAATGTTGCTGTTTTCAAAACTGACTGAATGACAACTGACGAATTTTCAGATACCAATGGACTGTGTACAGTTCTTGATTTAATATAATGTACGACTGTATAAATAAGTATCACGAATATATTTATCATGACAAACTTCAGTACAAAATACATTGGTAGAAGTAATCACACTGATGGTTTCATTATACGAAGCAAACTGACAAGCAAGTTAGTAGCCTGGATATCATCGGGACTACATTAAGGAATTTAATATATATGTAGGGAATTTTAGGGGTTTCCGGAGGCTCCCTTCTGAGGGTATACCCAGGTCCCCTGCAATAGACCCACTTGTAACGAAACACCGTGCGGTTATTATTGATTTCGAAATACCATTTTACCGTTAGCTTCGGTGAGGTGATGACGCGTGGGGGTTCACCCGACAAAAAAAGGTAGTCATTTACACTGGCACATTCTTCTTCACCGTATAGTTTTTATATTATATTTTATGGCTATTACCTAGCTTTGGTCTGACGCTTCGCTCGCTTGAAGGTAATTGTCCCATCCTACGCGAAAAGTAATTTTTCGGGCGACATCCACATGAAACTTAAAATATGTCATCTAAGGAAGACACACCGAATTACGGAGTAACTAATAATCCTGCAACGCGCTATGAAAGTTCTCGCTCCGATTAGCATAAATACAAATTCCCAACATCTACCTTTGGGAAGCGGCTCTCCGGGTATGATCACCTAGCCTGGTCGGAGGATCCTCCCTTTGTGTTGGAGGGACTTAACACCCACATTACTCTACAGTACCAGTCCTTTTTTGTACCCCTGGCAAAGTTTAACCAAGATTTCATGACGATTGAGTGAATGGTACGCGGTGGCGCATAAAATACGAACAAACATTGATTTTCTTATACAGGTTGTTAGTGAAACGCTCTCGAAAACGAATAACGAAAACTACCGTCTGCCTTTGTTTTTGGCAGCGTTTCACTAAACAAAAACTAAAAAAGCATCATCGGGATCGATTTTTTTTCTGACCCATAAACAAAGGTATCATTAGCACTATCCTCTGTCTTCGTTTTCAGGAGCGTTTCACTAACACCCGGTATTAGACTACACCATATAAATATATTTTACAGTTACCGGTAAAAGGTTTGATCAAATAAAACTACTTGAGGCTGAAAGACTACTGTACTAATAAGTGTTTATTAAAGAGCTTTAAACATAACCTCAGGAGAAATAATATTATTGGCTCTATCTATCTTTATAAATACCAATACAAATTGATCGGATCCATATATCTTACAACACACATCCATGTTAACATACTAACAAACTGACAAACATTGAAAGGCAATTATATAATTTACTGTACTAAACCGCGCAATCTTTGGTTAACCTCAATCTTGATTGAGGCATTCAGCCGTATTCAGCAATTATTTAATTTGTTCTTAAGTTTCTTTTATGCTGAGCACCTTACAATCGGCTTACGAAATAATGTAATAGAATTGTTGTGATACAATAATAATTATATGTAGGCCTAGTTGTCCCAATAAAGTAAGAAGTGTCTATAGCAGAAATCAAGCTACACGGAATAGCACTTTGCTAACTCAACAGAGGTTCAAATTATCTCGATCACGAAACTTATTAAAACTGGAGTAAAGTAAAATAATAATATCTTGACACATGTCACACAAGGCCGTCTGATCTCAAATTAAGCAGAGCCTGTACTATGGTAGGTAACCACACTGCTGATAAACATACTTATATATTTCTAAATACATAGGTACATATTATAGATAAATTACACCCAGACACTGATGGTTATTTGTTCTGGGTGGGTCACACAATTATTTGTTCTGGGTGGGAATCGAACCCACGACTTCTGGCTCATATGAAATTAATAGATTTGTATGTATATTAATAACAGAATTGGAGGGACAAACAATTATCGAATCTTTAAATATAACTAACATCCCTAATAATTTTAGCTTATGTTGGTACTAACATGCTCGTTTTGAGTCAATCATTATACATTATGTAATTGTTTTACTCTCATTTTGTATGCTAAATAGTGATATTTATCAAATATTTGTCTTAACATAACACTGTCAGTTTGCTTCGCATAATCAATGTCAAAATGTCAATTGAAATAAAATTTATGGTTTTAATATTTTTAAAATGTCTATGAAATAAAAAATAAAAAGTTGTGCTACATTAACACAACTACAAAAATAAAATAAACAAAACCCGACAGCATTCAAAATAAGATCTAAAAAGCGATAAACAATTTCCATAATATCTCTTTCATACCTATCTCTAGAAATTGGCAAGTAGCTACAATATATATGTATATAATTGATCATGCTATGTTACTTATTTTAATCTTAAACAAATTAAAAAATACAACTATAACATAAACATAGCTTTAATGTTAGAAATCATATTGCAGACCGGGATGAGAAAGAAACAAAACATTTTGGTTTGTAATTTAAACATTACCAATTTAAAACCACCTTCTCAAATATTTGATAATGACGACTGAATGACTTTATGCTCAGTTAGATTTTACGAAAATATACATAAGTGGCCTGTCTGAAGACAGAAAAAAGAAACGACTTAATAAATACAATGTATTACACATATTAGAGCATAGACAATTTCATGATGTTTAAATTCCCATTTTTGTTTGTTATTTTGTTTCATTTAATGATTTCTTCTATGTATGCTTGTTTGCAGTTTCAGTTTAATGATAAAAACTCTACAAGGTGTTTTAAATAGTTGCATGTTTAAAAGAATACTAGTAAGTTACTATTAGCCTTTTTGCTTAATGCTTGTGTTGGTAGTGGTTTCATGTTGGTAGTGAACTGTAACCACTTAATAGCAATTTATATCGTAAGCATTAGACATTATGCTACCACTGCTTAATTATTTACCTGTATAGCTGCAAGAGACGTATTGAATACTGGATTCTCTCTCTTTAATGAAAGTCTTGACAATGCCGCTTCGGCTGCTGTCTTACTGGCCTCGGACAGCCCTGACCGTTTTATTTGTGGCTCCTGTCTTGATTCCACAGAACTCTGGTTACTGATAGCAGGTTCACTGAGCTTGTGGCCAGGTCCAGCCAACTTAAACTTTGCTTCAACCTTTTTCTTTTGGAAGAACTTTTTTATTTTGTCCGCCATGTTTGTGTCAAATCAATCAGTATTAGATTCTTGGTGTATGTTCTTTTGGTAGTTTTAGTTTCGAGACAGACTCTTTAAGTTGTTCAATTGTGGCTGAAGTTGCTGTGAAAAGAAGAGTTGTATTTTATTTAAAAAAAAAAGCAAACGAGGTCTTAAGAACATTATAACTGGTTGCATTATATCTTTATTGGTACTGAGAGATTTCGATTTGGATTGATGGGTACAAAAAGCACTAGTTTCTAGCGTAAACCAAATTGATGTCATGTAGACATCTGTTTACACCAATGTGTGTAGACGTTATAAAGCAAGGTTACACAGACAATTTTCTGCCACCCCATCCCAAAGTGCATATTTTGCATTCTAATAATGCAAAAGATTCATATAAAAAAAATTGCAGTCATAAAATAATATGAATTAGTAGTGTCCATTTCCTTATTGAATAGTATTTTGAGAATGATTAAACTTGCTAATTATATATTATTATAGTAGATAATTGTCTGTAGCCACATCTAAGGCCCTGACCGCACTACAGAAGCGACATGCAGTGTGGCCTAAATAAGCATGTATTGTTTAAATGAAAATGCCTCTATCAATAAATTATTTATTGACTTCACTCTTGCAATTATGCATGTCATGTTAGGTATGGTCTTAAGTTTATGCAAATACTACTTTTAGTAAATGTGTTTTTTTTAACATAATCTGTAAATATTAATTTGCGAAGAGAAATCTTTTTATGCATTTTTAAGAATACTTCGCCTACGCAGACATGTAATTGTTGGAATGTTTGTATATAGTATAAAGAATGGCAGACGAAAGTTGTAGACAGGTAAAAATATGCTTCCAAGAAGTGTAGTAAAAAAAAAAAATTAATTTCATGTTGTCTATTAGGTCTAATGAACAACTTGGTCTGTCAAAACACTGCAGGTTCAGTTTTAGAAAAACTAATGAAAAGATTGGAGCTTGCTGCTTGCTTTGCTTAATTACGAATATAGTAAGAGTGGTACTCTTACTATATTCGTAATTTACTTTTTTCTTTGTTATAAAGAAAAAAAATTAAAAAATAAACTAGAACTGAACTAGAAATAAACTAAAAATATTCCTGTGTTACGGGCTTCACAAACAATGAACACGAACTACACCCAGACTCGGGACAACTATTTGTGGAAAACTAATTTTTAGGCCGTGTGGGACTTGCACACACAACACTGTGTGCAGCTAGTGGCAAGGTGACCACTTAAACCATTGCAGTTAATTTTAATAATGTCTTTGATACTTAACAACATTGAGAAATTGCATTTAGCCAATATCAATTGTGTTTTTAACAATTACAAGATTTAAGACTTACTGTGGGCTTTTATTTAAATTCAAGTGAATATAGCTACTTTACCTTAATAAAGGATTTTTATTTATATTTCTTTAACACTTGCAAATGTGTCACAAAAAGGTATTAAGTGTTTGCGCAGCACTAATCTGTCTTTAGAATGTATTACTTATTAGTTGAAATCTGTTCCAGTTGCAAAAAAAAACCCTTAGCAGTGATTGTTACGTAAATACAAAGATATACATACTTTCAATGTAGAAAACAAAGTAGTGCAATGACTCACCTGGTTTCATAAACCTTTCAGATATGCGGTTACCGTACACACGCCACGAAATAAAAATCAATAATAAAGTAAACAACAAAATAAGGCTAAAGGTCTTCAGAAGAAGAAATTGGAATTCGTTGAAATATAAAACTTCAGCTAGTTCTTCGTAGAACGTTAACTCTGAGAAATTAACTATAGATTTGGGAAAATTATCAATCGGCAACGATGAGATACAAGAGTCGAAGAAATCTTTCGCAAAAGACAAAGTATCCCCGATTTGAAGATACAATGCCTCGTACAGGGTGGAATTAAAAACAGCGTTATCGAATAACGACATTACACATAAAATTAAGTTATTTAAATGCAAATAATTTGAAAAATAAAATTGATCATATTGAAATCTCAATGTACAAACCGCATGTCACTTTGACAGTTGCTCTGAACTCAGAGGCTCTGGCGCTCTGCTGCCAATGCTGCCATTCTCGATAAAAATGTAATCTATAACTCTCTTTGAGGACTAACTTTCAACTTGATAAAATATTGGTTTTTAATTTTCATGATATTTGGTTAGAAGCTGGATGAAATATTTACTTTGTCACTTAATACACGTATGTTTACAGTAGGTATGACGGCTAGTTGTGATTAGTTGTGAACGAATATGAAACAAATAGTTTCATAACAACGAGACATTTTGTTGAACTATTCATCACTTTCTGCAATGTCGAAAGAACTTCATTTTTGTTGCATGTAGTGTTTATTAAAAATCGAAAGATTCCGTCTTTTTAAATGCAAGAGTAGAACTCTCGCTCTCTTTGATATTATACATTACTCGCTTTGATATTTTTTGTATTTCTTTTATAAAAAATCCCAAAGGTTCACTTTGAGCGCCTGACGAAAAAAAATATTATTTACTTATGAGTATATCGTAGATCCTTAAAAAATTGTGGAAATGTGTTATACACGTCAATATTGGTGAAGAAGAAAAGTTTTATGTGTAGTTTTTTTTATAAAATCATATTCGTTTTTAGGCAAACGCCCAAAGTAAAAATTAGGTTTAAGATTTGTTGTTGTTGGTTCGATGGTGCAAAATAGGAATGATGGAAGTTATTCAAGGTATTAATATTATAAAGTTTATCAAACATTAACGTCTTATAGAAATAGCAAAAATGATTACATTTTTATAATAGCTGTTTCTCGACAAAAATTTAATGTATATAGATTGTTCACCACCAATGCCCATCCATAAGCTTATTATCATTTAAGATTTAGTTTCAGTCTATTTTTTGTATAGAGTTATGAATACGGCTGTCTTAAGTTGGCGGGGAGAAGTCGTTTTTTTACACTTTTTTTTTGCTCTTTCAACTGTTCGTTAACTGTTCGTAACTGTTCGATCAAAATTTTTATTTGTTTGATCTTAGTTTTTTTTTTTTAAATAAAATAAAAAATTACCCTCAAGTTGGCGGGGAGAAGTCGTTTTTTTACATTTTTTTTTTTGCTATTTCAATTGTTCGTTAACTGTTCGTCATTGTTCGATCAAAATTTTTATTTGTTCGACCTTAGTTTTTTTTTTATAAATAAAATAAAAATATTGCTTTCTTAAGTTGGCGGGGAGAAGTCGTTTTTTAACCTTTTTTTTTGCTATTTCAACTGTTCGTTAACTGTTCGTCATTGTTCGATCAAAATTTTTATTAGTTCGATCTTAGTTTTTTTTTTTAAAAAATAAAATAAAAAATTACCCTCAAGTTGGCTTGGAGAAGTCGGTTTTTTAATTTTTTTTTTTTGCTACCTCAACTGTTCGTTAACTGTTCGTCATTGTTCGATCAAAATTTTTATTTGTTCGATCTTAGTCCCTATCTACTAGTCACCCGGAGTAGATAGGTTCGCAGCCGGAACTACGGGTCCGGCTGTTAGATCAGGGTACCACGGGAACCGGATCCTGAGCCCTCTGATGGCGAAAGCTGTCAGATACCGGTTTTGGAGTTGGACTCGTGGGGGTATTGTGGTTAGCTGCAGAGAACGGGCACGTTCGTCTGCTCCACTATTGTCGGTGGAGCGTCGGTTCTCGCGCGCAGCGAGCAGCGGAATTAACCGGTCTAAGGCGAAGGGCTCCTTGGTTTTCCGCTGCGAGGCTTGGAGCGTCCTTTAGCAGAGGTCCCGTGGGACCGATGCAGCTCGAGTACTTGCCTGCTTAGCAAGTAAAAAGGTGACTAGACACTGATCCGGACACCCGACCGTAGGCCAGGGTAGACCTACACTTGATTGTAGATCGGGATGTGAGCGTGCTGACAGCTCCGGTACCAGCTGTATACTGGCAGTCGGCTTCTCTGACGAACCTAGCGGTGTTACATCCCGCATATGCAAATATGCGGGAAGTGAGCGTGCCTTACAGCTCCGGTACCTATCTGGTCAATAGGGAGTGTGCTGGTTGCGAATGGGGGATCGCTGCGAGTGTGGTTTCACGAGTGGCGATAGGGATAGGTGACCGATAGGCATACTTAATTAGTACCGGCGCCATGGCGTAGGAGGTAAGACCTGCCGTATAAAGGTCCCTGCGTCTCGGGACCTTTGTTTGGGGAACTTGATGCAGGTATACTGACCCTGCTCATATAACGTAAAGTTGGGTGGGGTGGGGTGGGGGCAGTATAAACAAATACGTAGTCGTGAGGAGGAGAGGGCCTGTTCGATCTTAGTTTTTTTTTTTTAAATAAATTAAAAAATTACCCTCAAGTTGGCGGGGAGAAGTCGGTTTTTTACATTTTTTTTGCTACTTCAACTGTTCGTTAACTGTTCGTCATTGTTCGATCAATATTTTTATTAGTTCGATCTTAGTTTTGTTTTAAAAAAATAAAATAAAAAATTACCCTCAAGTTGGCGGGGAGAAGACGGTTTTTAACATTTTTTTTTTTTGCTATTTTAATTGTTCGTTAACTGTTTGTCATTGTTCAATCAAAATTGTTATTTGTTCGATCTTTTTTTTAAATAAAATAAAAAATTACCCTCAAGTTGGCGGGGAGAAGTCGGTTTTTTACATTTTTTTTTGCTACTTCAACTATTCGTTAACTGTTCGTCATTGTTTGATCAAAATTTTTATTTGTTCAATCTTAGTTTTGTTTAAAAAAAATAAAATGCCAGAAACGAATTTTATTTGATCGATCAATGACGAACAATTGATGTTTCAAGTGTTCGTCGTTCGATTGCAAAAAAAAATGTAAAAATGTAAACATTTGAAACATTTGTTTCTGGCTAGAAGTACACACATATATAAATATATATATTTTTTTTACTGATTGTTATAGATACTGCTTTGTCTAATGTTTATTATTTTTATACATTTTTTTATTTATTTATATACGGTATATCTATATTCTCTACGGTAGTAGTAGGATTATAAATTAATTATATCTTATTACTTTAAACGAACAATTCTTGTATGTAATTATTTATGTATGTATTTATATTTCGGGTATCTCAGAAACGGCTCTAACGATTTCGATGAAATTTTGTATACAGATACAATTGCATTTTAAGTTCAATTGCGTAGTTGTTTTTCCTGTTAAAACGCAATTTTACAAAAACATAAAATAAAATAAAAATTTAAAATAAAAAGCAATTCTTGTATGTATGTATATATTTATGTATGTATAATATATATTTCGGGTATCTCGGAAACGGCGTTAACGATTTTGATGAAATTTTGTATGCAGATACAGTTTTGCATTTTAAGTTCAACTGCATAGTTGTATTTCCCGTAAAAACGCAATTTTACTTGACGCATTTTACTTGATAGCTATAAAATTAGTTATTACAACTAATTTTGTGTGGATTTATAATGAGTAAGATGCAATTTCGAAAAGCGAAGACGGTTAGAAGACCTACCTATACCTACAGTAGAACCTCTGTAGGTAAACTCAAAAGAGTTAAATTTATGGCAGATGTTTCATTTCGGGTGATTATTATTGTTATTGATTTCATTGAAACATAGCCCATGTTTGATTTTACAACCTTAACAACATCTTAAAAATTTGCCGACAATGTACGTCATTGTCTCTTACCCATTATTCTATGATATGACAAGGGAATTTACCGCTGACGGTAACGCGTGTTTGCATACAAGGTGTCAGATGTTTCATTTCTGATGATTATTACTGTTATTGATTTCATTGAAACATAGCCCATGTTTGATTTTACAACCTTTACAGCATCTTAACAATTTGCCGACAATGTACGTCATTGATAAAATCTAGAAAGGGCCTTAAACGTAAAAATAGAGGAATGTAGGTTACATATAGACAAAGAGTTTCCATTTTTAGGTGCTACTCTAGATGGTAAATATGCAGAAGGTATTGTAGAAGTGAAATATCCATCATCTTCGTACAATCTTGAGACTGAAGAGGCTATAAGAAAAGAAGATTGACTTTTGGTTATATAAATCTGATCTCTTCGTGGTAAATAAAAAAGCAAATGGTATTTTCAGATTCAGGGACAATTGAGAGTTACTCGACATACCACTTGTTTATTTGCCGTTTGGACAGGTGCTGGCAAAATCAAATACGAATTTGTCAAAAGAGACGACCAGTTTTGGAAGGACAACATGGAGGGACATTTAGTCAGATTTTAGAAGAAGATAGAATAATCTTTATTGTACACCACTAATAAAATACAGTTGAAAAATAAATAACTTACAAACTAGAGTACAATGGGCGTTCTTATCGCTAAAAGCGATCTCTACCAGACAACCTTTGAGACGGAGATAATTTCAAAATTATTTAATAAAAACAGATTTTACCTGAACTATAGTCTCAATATTTACTTCAATAGTACACAATTGTAGTGGTTTGTTAATTAGAATAAGCATGTTAATAAATATTTGTTTTATTATAATAAAGAATAACAAATAAATAAAAATAGAAAGGCATTGTGAATTTTAAATAAACATCTTTATCAAACATTTTTTAATTTATATGTACATTTTAGTTTGGTTATTTGCGTTGACAGCAGGATAGGCATTGTGTGTCACAGCAATTCGATCCTTAGAGTAAGAGTGCTACAGCTGTCTTGAACATTTGCTAGGTACTATAATTATTATACGTTTTGTTCTCAGGAGAAAATAGGCGTGATTTTAATGTCCTTAATACAAACACATACTCTTTCCATATAAAATATTGAAAGAAAAAATGTTGTAGGTATAAGGAAAATATCGAAATGGGTATATTCGATAAAATCAGTACAACACTATTTGCTATAGATGGAGTTTCACCATATTTGAGAAACGTTGGCTTTAGGCCACATGACTGTATTTCCTACCTCCTCTTCTTCCTTTATCTATGGTTCATTCTAGTTCGAAATAGTTTCGATTACCTTCGCTAGATGGGGCTCTGTGTAATTTATGTATTAGGAATCAATAGAATTGTTATTCTAGCTGAAAAATAAAATTACAGCAGTTTATCCGAATTTATCAAGAAACGTTTTACCAAAGTTTTGCACCAAAAGCTTTGGTCCGTTGGTTAATCACGGCACATTTAAATTTCGCATAGAATAGGAGTAGGTAACTATATTTCTACAAAACGGCAAGGAAAAGGACCACATAGATAACCGGGGCCGGTGGCTCATCTTCAAACACTTTAAGCTTACAGTAGGTATAGTAACTACCTAAGTCATAATTAAATAAAATATAAAATGACGCAGAATATTTAAAAAATAAAGTCCATTCTTATGAAAAATAACTATTTTAGTGAGAGTTAGCAAAACTGAATTTTAATGTCAAAAAATCAACTCTCAATTGATTTTTCTCATGCTCCTATGCCACTATTCGATCAATAAACAAGTGATGCGTTGTTTCGTTAAAGTTACAAACCAACAGAAAAACAAACACCTTTTCGCATTTCTAAACACATAGGTAAGTCAACTAAGACATTTCTCCCTGGTAGGCCTCTGCCTACCCTATATAGTGGCAGGCTGTCTGCTGTCTCTACAAAAGTACCTTCCCATACGTTTCACACAAGTCCGACGGCATTTATATATTATACCTATCTATTATAATAGTAGGATATGAAGTAGATTCTGAGTATGTCATACTCGCCTAGAAGTCCTGCCGATGGTGGCGTATGTGTCGGGTCGTTCGGCTCCCTTTGATATGGTTAAGGTGGACGATGGCTGGCGCGTGTGTCATGATCGTGAACGACTACCGTTAGTTGGGGCTGATCATCTCCGAACTGCTAGCTAATTTCCGCGACTGTTTATAGTTTAGAACAATACGTTACATTGGCCTCATATTTCATTTGCACATATAAGCAATGTAACCAGAGAGTTGTAAAAAATATATTGAAAAAGACTGTCCTTGGATTTTCTTGCCTGTTCTTTTCCACAGGATCTACGTATTGGAACAGGCAACTAGCTTCACGACTGATTTAGTCTGACTGACTACTACTGACAATTAAAAACTACCTTTAATAGGTTCAATTGAAATTGCTAACCGAGAATCTAACTAAAATCTTTTTAGTATACTTTTCATTCTCCTCTTCCTTGTGTCGTTTTCCCTAATTCTGAGTCGTGACCTCTTTTCTGGATCTTGGCGTGTGAAAGTCCACTATTTGTGTTTGTCTTGGGCTATGTGTAGAGAGAGCAGTATGAACCGTAGTGCGAGGGTGGAGCGGACTTGGTCGGATCAAAAGTATACTTTTACCACTTGCTAACTAATCTATGTTACACTGTGGCACGGTCTGATTTCGGTGGGTATTTTAGTAAGGCCCAATTACGACCTGCCTAAAAGCTACTACATCTACAGGAACACCGATAGATCTTACATTGGGACAGGGTACGGCCGTGAACCGAACGGGTCTTTCCTCAGCTTGTTGGAACATTAATCAACACTAATGTAAGGGATAGTTGGCAAAAAAGTTTACATTCTCAATTTGACAGTTTGTTTACAGGTTGTTTCTGAAATGTGTGGTCAAATTTTTAAGAAAAAAAGACTTTGGCGTGAAAGAGTAACAAACATCCATCCATCCATCCATCCATCCATCCATCCATCCATCCATCTATCCATCCAAACTTTCACATTTTTAATATTAGTGGGACCAGTGGGATTAGTATATAACAGTAGTATCGCGCAGCATCCACAGACGGCGTAAATAAAATATCAACTCGCGGTCAGCATTTTCCGTTGCGCAACACTTTTTTCCGTATAGCCCTGATCCGCCAAGCGTCTGAAATGTAACGTACGATGTATAACTTCCAATGCTGAAAATCTATTCCTGGTGTTGGTGCATATTAATATTGCCTTGGGAGTTTTCCTGTAATAATATTGTAAATGTATCTAAATAAATAAATAAATATTTGTAAACATCATATATTATAAATTTTCATGTCAATTTCAACGATTTTTTAATTTTATAAGGCATACTTAACCTACGATTTCAGAAAATAAATTTTCAGTTTCAAAATCAATTAAAAATCACTATTTTTTTTTAAATTGCTAGCACTTTACGTTATTCCCTAAAATATGACCACACTTTTCTGTAACACTCTATATGTCTACAATGGTTTGTAAAAAAATCTTTGCCAATTACTTTAATCAATGCGAAATACTTCATATAACCGTTTAATCAGCACACATAATTAAAAAGTCCTTGGTTTAATAGAAATAAAGGAACGTCTACATAAGATCACATTGCGTGTAGCAGTAACGAGATAAGCGCACGTCTGTATTTAAAAATCATCCATATAATTGATAGGTATAAACGTAAATGAATGTCATCATGCGATGTATCAATTTAGGAAGGCTTTTATTGCTTTGTTGTGCCTTGTGGTGCAATCGCATTAGTTTTTTCCTCTAAGACAGCTAGTAATCACACGCCCCGATTGATGATAAACAACCGTTTATCAACACCTGGTCCCACCAGGGCTTATAAACATTTTTAGCAAAACTTTCACTTGCGACCACTGGCGACCAAAAGTTGAAAATCAGTATTATCGTAGTCTTTTGTCGGGTATTAAAGTGTTTCTATCTAATGGTAACAAATAATAATATTATAAATGCAAATGTTCGGTTGTTTATTATATTTTAACCGATCAGTAAAAATATAGTTACAATAAACGACAATGATATCCTTCTTCCAGAAAAAATACTGCACCTGACGGATAGAAAAACAACTAACACGTGAGCGAAGTTGAGGGTAAAAGCTATACTTAATAGTAACTTATAATAATAGGGTAATAAAACTGCAAAGAATTTTATGACTATGGCATTGAGAAACAATGCAAACTTGTCAATAAATTACAACATAGATTCCAACTTCAATAAACTATTAAATTACATATTATAACAATTACAATTTTAACAACTTACCTACATCTATGTACTACTTGAGATTACCATCAAACAGCATTAGGATCAGTCGAGATACGGCATGGATACCTATTGTTAACAAGATCTTGCTAACTTATCTAATCACGACAAATAGGAGTTCAACGTAAAGTATCTCAGATGTGTTTTAGGTAGTATCAGTGTTTTAGTGATAAGTAAAGTTCCAATGTTTTTTTTTCTACGGTGATTTTTGGTGAGGAAAGTGTTTGCCTCAGATATTAAGGTAAGTTTTAGATAATTTACATATGGAGTTTTATACACCATAAGGATAATATTTTGGATCATGAACTACCTACGGATACGGATGAACCTCCGGTTCCGTGTGTCTACCAAGGATATAGTTATTTTTTATGCTAAATTATATCCAAATCCGTTCAGCGCTTAGTGTGTTACTACTAATGATTATAATATAAGAATTTCAGTAGTTTAATTCACGGGCCAAATTAGAAGTTTTTGTACCATTCTAACTTCATATGTTCATTATAGATTTCTTTATTTTTTAATCGTGGGAGAGCCATACTTCGGCACATATGAGCGATTGAGGTCTCCGGAGGTCCTAACCCCTCTCCCCCTCTTTCCCTACTCCCACCTTAAAGGTCGGTAACGCACTTTATGAATCTTGAGTTGCAAGTGACCCGACTCCTCATGTGCTCCTCGTCGCAACAAAAAAAATCTCTTCAGTTATTTAATTTGATGCCCTTTGTCGCGTGATAGTTGGGCCTTCGGTTACAACGTTAATGATCGTGGGTTCTATTCTCGCTTATTGTAAATATTTGTAAGCACGGTGTCAGTGTCAGTATTACATTGGGCCATATATGTTTCAAATTATATTATAAGTACATTTATGTATATTTATTCCGATACCTGCTTAGGGCAAATATTTATTTGCATTATGTGTGTTTCTATGTACGTACGGTACGTATTAACTAAAAAAAATATAACTTACAAATATATGGATATACATATATGTATCTGAGCGTGACGGTCACGCGAGTACAGTGCTTTTTCGCCAGACCAAAATCGCCCAACGTGCCTAAAGAAGTTTTTACACACATCGGTATATGTATCTGGGCATGACGGTCTTGCGAGTTCAGTGCTTTTTCCCCATACCAACCCCAACGTGCCTAAAGTTTTCACTTCAAAAATCTAATCTCGTGTTATACATTCCATTATACAAGTTTTGATGATTGATGTGTAATATGTCCCAAGAGTAGAATATTATTAAGATTATGTGGCCTGGGGAGTAAAGAGATTTCTATTTTATTATGGTAAAATGGTTTTGACTGTTCGCCAATGCATTGCCATAAACCAAAATATTTATCGTCTTAAAACGGACCATTTCCTTCCAACAACTAACAAACGAACGAAAATAATTTTCATTATAGACTGTTTACAAACAGCAATTTTACAGTGGCAACTCTGAAAAGCTGTTTTAAAGACATTAAACTGCCACTTAACGGTTCAAGTAGCGGCGATGGGAATATCATAATTTGACGTCATTTATTACGTCACGAGGGGTTTTAGTTGACTCTTTAATCGGTCTGACTGATCATTGATTAATTTATCATTACAACTACTGGTGTTGATTTTGTGATAAGCACAGGTCTCCGAAGAAAAGCATGAAGAGTCCTATGCAAATGATAGTAGAATAGAGTAATAATTTATGGTATTTTTTTTATATTATAGGGGGCAAACGAGCAGGCGGGTCACCTGATGGTAAGTGACTACCTTCGCCCATGGACACCTGCAACTCGAGAGTCACAAGTATCTTGAGTACTAATCTCTATAACATAAACTAATACCTTTAAACGAGCAATTCTTGTATATGTATATATATATATAATCTGAATCTCGGAAACGGCTCCAACGATTTTCATGACATTTAGTGTGCAGAGGGTTTCGGGGGCGATAAATTGATCTAGCTAGGTTTAATTTTTAGAAAACGTAAAAAAAAAACCAGGTTATCCAGGTAGGAACTTATATTAATATGAGAAGAGAAGAGAATATGGATGTTGACACTAAGGGGCTATCGATAAATTACATCACACGTTAAGTTGGGGAGGGGTCAACGAAGTGTGAAATTGTGTCACAAGGGGGTCATAAGTTTTGTGACGTCACATGTCAAAATCTAAAGTATCAAATACAAACATTACCTGTAAACGAAAGACTACAATACGCTACTACACTTTTACTAAAAAAATATATTTTAGAAGTGCTCTTTTCAGTTCTGGGTGTAAAATTGCAAAATATGTGACGTCACACTAGGGAGGGGTAGGGGGAGTTTCCATAACTGTGACCAATGTGACCACCGTGACAAGGACGGGGGGTCCAAAAATAATGAAATTTGTGTGACGTAATTTATGGATGGCCCCTAATCACAAATGTATGTTATGTTGTATCTAAATGATTAATTGTGGTATTTCAAAACTTAATAAAAGGTTTTCGATTTTTACAACTATGATAATAACCTTTTAATACTTTCTTTAAAAAGGCTTAAATACTAACTATTATCATGTGACTTCAAACACGTCATTAACTGATAAATAAGCTAACAGTTGTCAGTTGGTATGATAATATGAACTACTTATATATTATTCTTCTCTATAGAGCACTGTCAGTTTATCGATTAGTGACGTATAAAACTCATGCGAATGTTTAAGCGGGAAATTTTAAAGGAAACTATTTTTTTAATTTTTCTTTTCAATTAATTTGTTTTTAATATAATATTATTTTTGTGGTATTTAAGGGCCTAGCTATAAAACAAAAGCAGTTTCGATACTTTTTCAACATCCCTATTCTTACTCTGCCCATTAAAATTTCGAAAAAACATTTCTTTTACGTCCCTTCAAAAAAGAAACTGTGCCAATTGTGTAACGTTATCTTAACGGCAGAGATATGTTCCCATCTCGCTGCTATAATGCACACAGGGATATCGCCTTTCCTACCTACTTTTAGACTGAGGTACGGCACAGCACATTTACTGTCGGGTTGAGAAATTACCACCCATCAGAAGATCGCGCTCAAGAAACACAGCACTACAAATTGAGGCATGTTTTTCTGCTTGCAGAAACTTACATTTCTAAACTTTCTCATTTAGTATGCATCTTTGTTATACAATTTTTTAATATTTATAATATTTTACAAAATAAAATTTAAGAATACGGCTGCCCTGGTGCAAAGGTTGTCCATTGCCATTCAGCGAGGCAACGCTGCCAGCATCATGGGCACTTTTGCGCCGGGAGTGATGCGGGACGGGTTACTTTAAGGGGATTAAAAGGAAAAAATAAATTTGTAAAATATGGCTTTAAAATTTTATTTCGATTTATTTTAAACTACGCTAAGATAAATATTTTTCCTTTACCACTGTCTCTGTATCCGTAAGATTCTCGCAGTGATTTTCACAATGTTGTTTATTACTATTATTATAAAAATACCAAACTTTATTGTGGAAATTGACATCTGAATTCCGTTCCGAAGTGTGAGCATTCATTTATCGAAAACTTTATCTATATCCATAAACGCTTTGCATATTATGAGTTCGTAAAAGGCGGGGATGATCGCGATAGCTCAGTCTGTGTCTACGAACATTATACATCCTGTATGTGCAAGGTGGGGGAGATAGTGGTTTAATGACACGAGATATAAAACCGTAATGTGGTGCTAGTTTATTACCCTGTGTTAGGGTAATGTGTTTAAAAATAAAAAGGATATAATATGGTCATCTTTCCTCAAATTGAAAAAAATAAAAAATAAATAAAAGTTGATATCTTTTTTTGTAGTTCCCTACGTATTCCCTGTTGTAATTTGTCTCGTTGTGACTAACAACTTGTTAAAATTTGTAATTTGTACAAGTTGACAGAAAAAAATGCCTGTTCCTAACAATATGGAGGTTTTTAAACAGATCCTGTAGAAGTTATCTACGAAGTACGGTATAAAGATGCTAATTCTGGATATTAACACACAGCGGGGTCGCCTGGCGTCATGAGGCGTGAGGCGTTCACAGGGATTTTCTTTCTAGGGTACACCTGAAGCCCTGGCAATAAGGACTGTGATGCCACACCGTGTGGTTTTAATCGGTTCGAGTCCGAAATAAGACCCTACCGCTTTATGGTGACGACCAGTGGGGGTTTCCACACGTTAATAAAAGGGTAATTTACCAGTCAGACGGCATATTGACTAGTCATTTATCAGAAGAGTGAGTGGTTAATATAAGAGTGGTGGTCTCTGCGTTATTCAGGTACAACGAAACTTATTGATCACGTAAAGGCATATCCATTTTTTCAGGTAGCCTTTATTTAGTGAATTCGCAGACTAGAAGAAACTAGTATTCCTCTTTTTATGCCTAACACTTGGGGTAATTTCGATCCTAAATTAACAATGAAATTAATCATATTTAGCCTTAGCATTGTTTGCGCTACTAACAACAGCCGCAGGTCACCAAGATGTGATTCCGTTCAGTTCAGCAGTTCGATTTGCACCGTAAAAAAATGGTTGACTAGCTAAGATTAACGAAGAAAGGTTACATTGATGACGTATACACTTACAATAACAAAATAAAATTGATATTCTTACTACAATACCAAAAATGTTTTTAAATTATTAAAAAGTCATGCACAGAGATTACAGAGGTAGAATTAAGAATGAGTACGAGTGCTAAGATAACTGTCAAAGTAAGTATTATTGCATAAATCTGTTTAATGTGTATATTTTTGTTTAAATCCGAATCCAAGGTCAAAGAGCAACCGTACAGTCGTAAAGTAAAATACTTTTTAGGGTTAACAAGGGTCTGCCTTCGCTATCAGTTCGTCTGTCAGCGGGCTGTATCTCACTACATATTATAAAAGAAAATCTTCCGCCGCGTCTGTCTGTCAGTCTGGGGTAGTCGGATTTACATACCGTTTTCACTAATAGACGAAGTGATTCATGAGGAAGGTTTTGATGTATAATTCATTAAGGTTTTGTGTAAAATGGCTAAAATATGACGAAGATCGTTGAAGATGTCGGCAATAATCAATATAATTATGCTTTGCTATCCGCTCGAAGCCGGGACGGCTAGCTAGTGAATCGTAATAAGTATGTATTTTTATACGTATATAATTTTCCCCGTTTTTGCGTCGTTTTTCATTGATGCTCCGCTCCTATTAGACATGGCGTGATGTCATATATCGAATATAAAACCTCATTTTTCAAAGTCGGTTAAAGATAAAGAAAAATTATAACCATTGCACGATTCAGACGAATCGATAGACATCTAGGAAGCTTCGAACATTTAAATAATCCCATATACATAAGTCGCAAAAAACATACTACTCATCTTTGCTGCCGCGGTATCATCAAATTAGAACATTATATTTGTATTCAAGTAAAGCACAAAATCTTCACTGTAGTCTATGAAAGCTGGCAGATATAAAAAAAAATAAAAATTATACCCTAAAAAAACTGACAAGATGGCAAAATTATTCGGCAGCCTGATGGTGGACGGATATCGACACTTGTACTTGCAACTCCAGTAGTGTCACTCCTGTCACCAATACTCTCCGGCCTTGAGGTTATCCTAGCTTGTTACTCCAGTACAGCCTAGCAGGCTTCGCTAGCAAAGATCTCTTACCCTACAATGAATATGCTCTATTTTTAATATACTGACTAAAATAAAGTTTTTACTACCAAATAATTTCACATTATAATTATCCATTTTGCTGACCGTACTAAAAATGGGCGTTGCTGATGGTACATTCTCGTTGCGAATACCTACGAATGATTGAGTAGGCGGCGTACTGTCTAAGTGTACAATAAACTTATTAGACCTTGCGTTGTAATTACTTGGAGTTATTATTACCACCATTGTATTAAGCCGACATTAAAAAGAGAGGTAGGTTATCAAAACACTACTACACTAGCACCAAAAACATTGTGTATAAATTGTTTTAAGTCATGTAATTACTTTCAAAATTTCTATAGAGCCTGATTACTAATAATTGTTTACTGGAGATCGATGCAGAATAATCTAATAGCCACTTTCATAGAAATTACAACTACAAGCCTTAAATTATGTTAGTAGTCTTTTAAGTTCTGTATTTGTAAACTAGCAGCGATCCCGTGGGAATATTGGGATAAAAAGTAGCCTATATGCTAATCCAGGTCTCCAGCTATCTACATACTAAGTTTGAGCGCAATCGGTTCAGTAGTTTTGCCGTGAAAGAGTAACAAACATCCATCCATTAATCCAAACTTTCACATTTATAATTAGTAGGATACTGTGTTATATTTACTATTATATATACTGTATTGCTCTTTTGTATATATATTCTTACACTTTATGTAAGATACTTTATCTTTATTTAACTTGTATAATATACCTACTGAGCGTACACCATACGGCCCTTAAATCGATTTCCTATGTTTGCTCCATGGGATGGTTGCCTGTAAGAGATTGCCTCAGTGCGATAAGGCCGCCAATTGTATAAGCCACCCAACATTGCTGTGCTGCTGTGCTCCTACTCTTTAAAATTATATTGGTGCACAATAAAGAGATATAGGTTTAGAAAAGGGAAAGACAGTTGGGAAAGAAGCAGGGAGATGATGATAATTTAGAAACACCTAAGAATCCTACTAATATTAAAAACGTGAAAGTTTGTGAGGATGTATGGATGTTTGTTGCACGCAAAGACTATAGAACAGATCGCGATGAAACTTGGTATGTAGATAGTTGGACACCTGGATTGACACATAGAATACTTTTTATCCCGAAATTCTCACGGCATCCAGACTTACGAGGGTGAAACCGAGGGCGCAGCTAGTTATATTAAATAGTAAAGATATCAAAGAATCTATCTGAACTTTTATCTAAGTATACTAATATAATATAGCTGATGAGTTTTTTCGTTTGATTATTTATTAGTTGGTTTAACCGCGCTAATCTTTGGAATTACTAGTCCGATTCGAAAAAAACTTTTTGAATATGGTAGTCAAATTCATGAGGAATAAGTATAGGCTATGTAACATCACGCTACCACCCTTAGCAGAGCAGTGACCATAAACGCGGCTGAAACTGCTAGAAACGGCTAGCTATTTGATAAAGTTTCTAAATATGGTCATCGATCATTCAACTGGTGAGTCAGGAGTCGCTGGTTTGATTCCTGCTCAGTCCTAATATTATCAAATTGGATACGTAATTTCTAGGCAATACAACAGTTCTTTTCCTGTAATCCACTGCTGACTTGAGTTGCATCTATTATTAAGTGGTCGTAGTAATTACCGATGCACATTATTTGTTCTTATATAACTCGAGCATTAGCAAAGCATTCACAGCTGTCAATTTTAATAAAACGACGCTATCCTGTTCCTTGGATCTATATTGCAATCAATTCAATTTTCAACACATTTTACCTTGAATTAACCGTCGCTCAGATAAAACGTAAGGAAGCATAAGGACTCGGTCCTCACTGATTTTGTGGGGTTGGACATTCGGTATTTACATTACAGGGGTTGTGCGTATATTATTATGACCAGGCTACTTCCCCTTGACTTTGAAGGACTCGCGACATCATTGGTATCATTTTACGTTGTCAACCCTAATCCCTTATGGAGTTCTAGCAATCCTCACCAGCAAAAAAAAAATAGGCGGTCATGGGACTGCCGACAGAAGTAAAAACTTAAATGAAATGATGAAGTTAAAACTTCACATGAGCAGGTTGGTGACATTAATTAATAAGGAGCTGTCAGAACTAAATGTTTAGATCAGCGCCCTCTAGTGGATCTATATATGTATTATTAGCGTGACGGTCACGAGTGCAGTGCTTTTTCCCCAGAGCAAAAGTTCACAAACGTACCTAAATAAGTTTTCACTTCAAAAAAACACTATTACATACAAAGTGATAATTAACTTGATTGACATTTTCCAATCGGTCTCAAGCTAAGGTTCCAATTTGAGCAGCTATTATGCAATTTTGGATGGTCTTGTTCCCCCCCAGGTTTCCAGACGATTAAAAGTGTATAATAGTTTTCCATTGCAGTTCATCACCTTATTGGGACCAACGGTGAACTTGTATGACAGAATCGAAGTGACTAAACCACACGGTGTTCAGGAACAAGTCGGTCGGTGCGATAGCAAAGTGCTCAAGTTTAACCTAAGAAGGAATTCCCCGAGATTCTGTCATTCTTATTCTGGTTTCTGATACATCTTTAGATAACTTCTGTCCTTCAAAAGAGTCACACTTTCAGTTGTGACCCAATGATTGCGACTAGAGGTGTGATAAGAAAGTGATAGTGTGATGATACGAGTATAATATCTTGTACTTATCTATTGCAACATTTGTTTTCCCTGCTTGAGTCTGATGTATAGATAAGATAACTTATCTTCGATATTGTGAAAGTTATCTGATGTTATTTTTATTTATATCAAGGTAAGTTGAAGTTTTAGTCCTGGTAGCCTTTTATTAAGGATTTATGGAGAAACGAGGTGTCCCTCCAACATTAAGGGAGGAGCGAAGACGTGCCTGGCGGACCGCGGCTCAACGGTAGAAGTTGGGTTATTATATACTAATCGGAACGAGAACTTTCATTGCACGATTCAAGATCAGTAGTTACTACGTAGTTCGGGTGACTTTCGCTGGATGGCATTGAAGTTTGTTTTTTGTCGTATGTGGATGTCGCCACAGATTCTACACTGAAATATCTGCAGTTATGTCATATTAATGTCGCTGATGATCATAGTCAACCATTTTTTTATAAATATAGTTAAAACGTAAGTAAAATTAAAAAAAAATCACTACATATTTTAAAACAAAATCCCCCACCGCATCTGCTGTCTGTTTGTTATAAACTCAAAAATTACTGAATGGATTTTCATTCGATTTTCACCAATAGATAGAGCGATATATTAGGAACATATCATTGTTGAAATAAATAAATTATATTAGAGTTAGCAAAATAATAATAATATAAAAATAAGCAAAAAGTAAGTAGTGGTTTAAGGTGGTTTGAAGGTAAATTTACCTGTAAAGAAAATGCAATTTGTAAAAGATCTTTTGGAACTGCGTAGTAGTGGTAATTCTAGCTTTAAAGTAAGAAGATGAAAGTTGTGCCTGGAAGCGGCAGAACACATATACGGAAGTAAAATCAGAACCAGGAAGAACCAGTGGTGAAAAAGTCATTAACTTTTTTTGTTTCTTTACTATATCTACTCACGACGGTATGTTGCTGAGAGGGTATGTAGATCATTCTTTACACACACATATAATATGTGCTCGTATTGAGGCGTGCCTATTACCACCTACCGGGCAAGTTTCCATACTCCATGCGACTACTAAGTTATTTTTAGTTTATTGGATTTTTAGGAAATCTTAACAGAAAATCCAATAAAACAATATTGTGAGTATAACTTTAATACTGTAATTATTTTTATCGTAATTTATCTTATCTTGCACTGAGGCGAATTTAACACTCGGAGTAATTTTTACTAGTTCACCTTGTGGTGACGCAGAATAAACCAGATTTACCGGTTTATCGGCACCGGCATTGCTGTTATCTTTCCATCGCCCCAAGGTACACTGGTAGAAAAAAATATTTTTCAGTGTATGATGAATTGAAAAGATGCAAAAAAATTATGTGAAGTGATCTCAGTAACAACGAAAGAAAAATTGGGAATTGTCCCAATTTTTCTTTCGTTGTTACCGATTTCATTGGATTTTCTTTTATTTTGTGCTTGTAATGATCACAACAGATTTTTTATTTTCAGTCAAATTAAATCTTTGTGTCGAATATTTTAACTAATCAAAATTCATAGTAAGTAGTTACTTAGTCATTCTACATAATTATTATAAATTATATTATTACTTCCAGTTGCCATCTCAATTATGTGTTCAAATTTAGTTAGTTTAGAATACAAATCTCATTTATAATCGAGTCTAAAATCCAGAGACAGTCTTAGATTAAATTATAAGCAGTTTCAATTTGGAACATAACTAAATTCATAAACAAGTAAATTAAATTAGCCATTTAATAACAATGTTTCATCCCCTCAATGTCGTTCTTTGCGTCACACATGTAGACAGTGTCATACGGGTACATTCATATACAAACTGTATTGTATACAGACATCTTAAATTATTAAGATGAATATTTGTCGACTCAACCATACGCAGGCTCAGTCGCGTACGAAGATCGCGTGGGCACAGATGCTCTACGATATCATACCCACTATCACACCATTATAGACTAATTTTCCAATAGAAATAAATAATACACAGCAGCGGAACGGTCAAAATAACTACCACTTAACTGCTTCCGTACCGCAGTCGCCGCCATTTTTGTTATCTGACGCACGTTTGATACTATTTTTGAATTTTGCCGCGAAACCAATCTAATGGCTTCATCGATTGGTGCGGGTCGCGGGACATTCAGCCAGTGATTTTTTGTGAACAATTTGAAACTAAAATCATAAGAACAGGCACAGTGGATCCGTTCGTGAAAAGAAAAATGAAAGTTTTCAAGAAGAAATTGCGGTTTTCGATAGCTTCCAGTTATTTGTAGACTTTTTGAAATTGTACTAAAGTTTGGTTTTACTAGGCGAATTCACAAGTTTTTTACTTCTCGAGACACTAATCTGTTCAATGCTTCGGAGTTCCAATATTAAAGGTAATATTTTTTTAATTCTATTATTAGATTTAAGATAATTGCATGATAAGTAAGACAAACATTTTGCAAGATACTGAATTTGTCAGCTGATGATTTGGATCGTCCGTTAAATGCATAGCTTTATATAGAAAGTACTCACTGTGTACTCGTATGTCTGTGGAAATCAACCTAAAGTTCTTTTTTTTTTAAAGCATTTTTTCTTGGGTTGTTACTTCTTTAACCTGAAAGAGATTTAAAATCTTGATAAATAAATATCAAGAGCTTTATTTAATAAAAAAGGAATATTAAAAAAAGATAATCCGTTTAAAATCACATTGAATTGTTACACTGATATAACGGCACATAATCTTAATTCATTTAAGTACCTAATTATCTATCCCTACTAATATAATAAAGAGATAAAGTTTGTGAGTTTGGATGTTCGGGGTAATCTCTGGTATTACTATCCGATTTTGAAAATTCCTTTAGTGTTGGATAGCTCATTTATTGAGGAACGCTATAGGCTATATAACATCACGCTATGACCAAAAGGAGCGGAGCAGGAATGCAAAATATTGAAAAAACGGGGAAAATTTACAAACGCAGACGAGCGAAGGTGCGCGGGTCAGCTAGTAAGTAATATAGTAAGTAGTAGGTAAATTATAGTGATGATTTATTAGCAGTGTGTCGAAGCAGTTCATATGCAGTAGAAATCTAACTGTCTAGTCGTGACACTCGTGAAGTATATGAATAACGGTTTGTAGAGTCAAATAATAAAATGACACTTAAGTACTTAAGAATGCCAAATTAAAGGAGAAGTATATGACGTATTAGGTGTCTGTGTGAACTCATAAGAAATAACTTACATTGAGTGATGTCATCAATTATTGTGTATGCCGGTATCGCTAATTACTTCTAGACCTTCTAGTACGTGTTTGCGCATTACGATTCATACGAAATATGCCTTTCAGAGTTAGGAACTGATTGGTGTTCCTTGCTTGAATGCTTTTGTCGTTTGTTATTCGGTCGTTTGGTAACTCTGACTAAAGAAACTGAAAAGCTCATATTAGGAACATGATTACTCGGATCCAGAGTGGTCATGGAACTTATGATGCAACCCTCCCTCATCAGATTATGATTACTCGGTGCTATAGTTACTTTTACCCGGATTTATCCGGGTTTTAAAAACACTTACTTTTTAAATGTTTACTCATGTTCTAAATATTTTCATAAATTTTTAGAACTTTAAATTTTTTTTTGGATTGTTCAAACGACGACCTTCCTACCTACGAGTACATTTAATCACCATATTTTTGAAAGGAGGGAGTCTCTTTGGCTACAAGCCTGAATTCTTCTCCAGGATGAGGTCACTCCTAATGGATGATACAACATATTAGGTACTAAGTCATATCAAGAAGGCCGTTTAGAAACCAATGTCAAGTCAAGTTTTCCACAACACATCAAGGAAAGAAGTATCTGATGAAGTACCTTTAGGAGTCGTCACGTTCTCATAGTAGATAGCACACCTACTTTATACTTACTTCGGAAAACAAGTCTGCTACCGGGCATAACAGAATAGTAAAAGAGCCATCTGAGGCATCTAATCTGTTCTGATTCGTTAGGCGTAAAGAGTACTTATAGGAAAAGGAGACAAAATACGCTATATTATTAAGTATATCTAAATTTTGTTCAGATGTTGCTTAAAGTCTTTGAATGCCATAGATTTTTTTGTAGTAGGTATACATTGCTGGTCACCTATTCTCTGGGGACTTGTCGGTTATAAGGTTGCTCATAAAGATACATCGCTTTACGTAATGATGTTTGAATTCCTGAAAAATGTCTTGGGTAGTAATTTTAAATTATCAAAATCTCTAAGGCATGTTCATATTAACGTACATACTGTATATACTAATGACAAATTATTTCCTAAAACCATTAAGGAATGAAATAAAATAATAAAAAAATTTCCTTTTTTTATATTTAATTAGCAACCCGCGCCGGCTTCGCCCGGATAGCAGAGACATCTTCAACAATCATCAACCTATTTCAATCAATTTACATAAAATCTTAAAAATTTATACACCTAAACCTTCCTTATGAATCACTCTGTCTACTAGTGAAAACCGCATGAAAATCCGTTCAGAAATTTTTCAGTTTATCGTGAACAGACAGACGCGGCGGGGGACTTTGTTTTATAATATGTAGTGATAAGAATACTAGTATCGTGGATCTCATTTTACTTATATATTCCTTGTATAAGTTAAATGCTTGTGTGGGTTCATATCTGTAGTGTATTGGGTGGGGTTCGATCTTACTACCATTCGATCGCAAGTCCAACGCCTTAGCCATGACGGGCTTATTGCTCTAGTGGTTAGTGATCCTGACTGCTGATCCAGAGATCGTGGGTTCGGTTCCTACCCAGAACAAATAATTGTGTGATGAGCATGATCATTTGTTCTGTGTCTGGGTGTAATTTATCTATAATATGTATATATTTAAAAATATATAAGTATGTTTATCAGCAGTCTGGTTACCATAGTACAGGCTCTGCTTAGTTTGGGATCAGACGGCTGTGTCACACACAGCTTGTGTCAAGTTATTGTTATCATTATGATACTACAGCCGCTTAATATTATATTTTATTTTACCAATATGCGATATTCTTCCATGACGCTGTTTATAAACATCGAATTCATGCATCCATATATGGGACAACATCTGTCACTCACCCAAATAATTTTTATATGGGTCTCGTATTCAAACGGTTTGAAATACTTCCAGTGACTTATAGCAAAGGTATGTTGACTAACTCACCTGATAATAAAAACAAGATTGTGTTTAGTTACTCCAAGCGACATCCGCAGGATGTAGTGGACAGGGGTAACCTATTTTTAGCATCTCACGGTGCGGTTTAGCTAGGTCCTCGGCCGCATCGCTAGACTGGAGGCAGACACTAAAATTACACAGAAATATGTAAAAGATTTTTTTTCTGACTAATAAAAGGTTCCTTTGTATTTTATCATAATATCATACCATAAAGTCGTATCGTGCCGTAACCTCCCCAAATTATAATATAAGTAGCCACCCGCCCTAGCTCCGCACGTGTAGCAAAGCACATTTAACTCAGCAGCTACAACAATAATCATATTCCATCCATTTTACACAAAACCTAATAAATTGATGAAAATCGTATGAAAATCCGTTCGGTAGTTATTGAGTTTATTGCGAACAGACAGACAGACGCGGCGGGGGTCTTTGTTTTATAAAATGTAGTGACTAGCGTTTGCCGGCGGCTTCGCTAGCGTAAATATACCTAGATTTTGTCAAGCCAGACGACCGTCTAAAAGATACGTTTCTATTCCTCGGTAAAAGTACTTTTTTCTGCATAAAATGCATAAAATGACCCATGACAACGTGTGAGCAAAGTTTTATGATAATAGGTGGACTTGTTAAGTCGTAAAAGTAAACAAACAAACAAACTCACGTTCCCATTTATAATATCAGTTGGAATGCTTATAGATTTTTTTAATGAACCTATAAATTATTAGACTACCCAACGCACCCTCTACATATTTTGTATTGCATAATAACATCACATTAAATTGATCCAAATAATCACAGCAATCTAATCCTAATCTGCTCAAAAATACTAGATATTTCATTAATACATAATTGTGTATGTTAAAAAGGTATCGTCCGTTTCTAAATACTACGAGAGCGGCACTGAAAATTTCGGGAATCAAGGAAGTGACACAACATTACTATTTAAAAATGTATTTATTGCTTTTCGAAGTATTCTCCGCAAAATTTGACATATTTTTCCATACGATGGAACCAATCATTGAAGCAACCATTCCATTCGGAAGTTGGGTCTCCAAAATGGCCGTTTTGTAGGCGTCCACAGCTTCTTCAGGTGATGAAAATCTCTGACCACGCAATTTATTCTTTATTTAGGGAAAGTATAGAAATCATTAGGGCTTAGGTCGGGGCTGTATGACGGATGGTCTAATAATTCTATGTTTTCTTGCTTTAAAAACTCTTTTGTTCTGTGCGCGGTGTGAGAACTATCATTGTCGTGATGGAGGATGATGAGGCGGTTGCTGTTCTCTTTACGGAGTTCAGAAACGACCTGTGGCAAACAAATGCTCGCATACCATTCTGCATTAACCGTTCTTTGTCCCTCAAGAGAAATAGTCGCAACATGGCCGGTTTTGGAGACAAACGTGGCCACCATTTTTTTTTCAACACTCCGTGAACGAACAATTTTTGTTGGCTTTAACTCATTTTCGAACACCCAAACTCGTGACTGGTTTTTTGTTTCGGGTTCGTACGCGTATATCTAGGATTCGTCACCTGATACGATGTTGTATACAGCATTTGAGGATCTTGCGTGGAATCTTTCGAGAGTTCTGACGCACCAAGTAACGCGAGCCGCTTTTTGCTCTTCACAGAGCGAATGCGGTATCCATCGGGAAAACAACTTTTTTACACCTAATTGTTCATGCAAGATTATTTGTATTTGACTCTTGACAATGTCTAAAGTTGCCTGAATTTCGCGGTATGTCACATGTCGATCTTCCTCAATCAGCTTACGCACAGCATCAACGTTTTCTTGGGTGACTGCAGTTTTTGGACGACCTTGACGGGGATCATCACTGAGCTTGACACGTCCACGTTGAAATTCAGCAAACCAGCGATAAATTGTGGTTTTGGATGTGGCTTCATCACCAAATGCAGAAATCATCCGGTCAACACACTGTTTTTGCGTTAAACCACTTCGGAAGTCATAATAAATCATCGCTCTTGAATTTTCTCGAGTCAATTCCATTCTCTCAACGACTAAACAAGTTTGACAAAACCTTGTGATAAGACCGAGAATCTTTTTTTAAATAAATAAATGGTATTCGATTTTTAAAACCAAGGTGTTTTCAATTAAAAAGATTTTAATATGACAGAAACAGTGGGAATATTCCATTCCCGATACTTTTAGTGCAGCCTATGTATTAATAAGAATAATGAAGTGAAGAAATGAAGAAACTGCGAAAAAAGCCAGGCTGAACTACAAAAAATATTAAAGTAAAGTAAAGAGGATCTTAGTTTAGCCAGGCCGGCTTTCATAGAACACGGCTTCCAAGTAAGGCGTCTTACTAAATTAGGAATACGCGTGTGTCCAGGACCTTGAACTGATTGTATAATACAAGCGGGTAAATGACATCCATCAATATTCTATATCGTTCGTCTCGACAATTATCGATAGGTACCAGAATAAATTGCACGTGCGATCATTAGGAATATTTTATCTAGTTTAGCGCATTGGTGCGTGATCAATATTGAACGTTACTCATTGCCAAAACTTCTCTTTATATAAATGTCTTGTTAAACTAAGTCACTTGTTCTATTTAATTATGTCTCCCCAAGACCCGCGACGAATAGGTGTCCCAAGGACTCCCTCGCTATACAAAATTGTTATTTCCAGGCAGCACGTCCCCTCAAATATACAGTTGTGTTTTTTTTCGTCTCCAAAAAGTGACTGTAATGGGATGGGGTTGTTTTGCCAGTTTTTAACTTTACTCATTAGAAAAGGACAAGATCTTTCTCTCACATCCTACAGCAGGATGTTTTATCTACCTATTTATGGCAATTCTGTCAGTGTTTTATTTTCGCCCATCAGTCCTGGCTGCGTTCGCAAAAAAGGTAATTGGGTTTAGCCACAAACCCTGACAAGATAAATGGCTATTTCCCCTAATTACTTCGAAAATATAGCTTTAAAATGTAACACTGCTATTTTACATAATTAATTTCGTAAAAGAGCGCTCTTTCTACTTGAATAGCAGCTCACCAGTGGTCCAGGGGCAAAAATATGTCACTGGTGACTCACTACACCTGGGAAAAAATAAGTACGTAAGTAAGTAAGTACGTGACCCTAGAGTTGCTGCAACCTACTTAGTACAACATTTTTCTTTTTAGAAGTGAAAACTTCTTTAGGCACGTTTGTGCACTTTTGCTATGGGGAAAAAAGCACTGAACTCGTGACCGTCATGCTAATAATACATACATAGATCCACTAGAGGGCGCTAATCTAAACATTGAGTTTTGTCAGCTCCTTATTAATTAATCTTTAGTTTTCACTTCTGTCGGCAGTACCATGACTGCCTATGTTTTTTTTGTACATTGATATTCCCTGTATCGAAGAGGAGATAACGTTTACAAAAATCTTTTTAACAAAAAATTAAACCGACGAAAAGAACTAAAAAGCAAAAAAATCTTTTTAACAAAAAATTAAACCGACGAAAAGAACTAAAAAGCAAAAAATAAATAAACCTTAAGTCTTAAGTATTGAGCTTATTTACATAAACTTTGATAGTTTATTTAAGCTTATTTTGAGTCGGCGCCAAACAACAAACTGATTAATTTTCAAAATTTTATATGTACCTACGTAGGTAATTAATCATTTTATTGTTTGGCGCCGACTCAAAATAAGTTTATATAAAATTTGATAGTTTATGTAAATAAGCTCAATACTTAAGACTTAAGGTTTATTTATTTTTTGCTTTTTAGTTCTTTTCGTCGGTTTAATTTTTTGGTAAAAAGATTTTTTTGCTTTTAATTCTTTTCATCGGTTTTATTTTTTGTTAAAAAGATTTTTATTTTATGTTTTTTTTTCATCATCAGCTCAGCTACATAATGTGATGATTTCTAAACGCAAATACCTGATAAAGTAATGAAAAGTAAACAAAAACACTATTCGTTCCTATAATTTTCGAGGGTTCCTCTCAATTTTATCAGGATCACATCATCAGATCCTGACTTCCTTGACATGGGACCACCCTTGAGGTCTACCCTATCTAACAAAAAAAAATAATCAAAATCGGTTCATAAATAACGGAGTGAGCTGAACAGACATAAAAAAAAAATAAAAAAAGAAAGAATATTATACGGTCGAATTGAGAACCTCCTTTTTTTTCGTCGGTTAAAAATACAGCCAGACGTAGTATGATTACACACAAATAATAAGTGGGGACCTATGAGGGGATCGATCGCACACCACTTGATGCTATGGTAGTCAGGTAGAGTGGTATGGTAGTATATTAGTCAGACACGCGACATCTTAACATTCTTAAAGCACTCATGTTTCAGTATAATATATATCATGAACGCATACATTACATACATATAATAATTTAAAATTAAAATTTTGTCGTTAGCTATTGATCTTATGTTTATCTATTTTTGTAAATACCTGGAAAAGCAAATCCGAAGTGTATTATACACTTACATTTTATGAGATATATTTTTCTACTAACGTATTATATAGTTTTTGGACAGAAAACTCCAACAGAAATAAGCCTGTAGAGGAACCGTCTTTATGTCCCTCCAACACAAAGGCAGGATACCCTGAGTCTAGGAGTCTAGGTGTTCAAGCCTGGCGGACCGCGGGTCAACGGTTGATGTTAGACAGTTGTATAGATTTATATTAATCAGCGCGATAAGTCATTGCGCGATGCAGGATTAATAGTTACTTTGTAAATGACTGGCCTGTTGGTCTGGTGGTTAGTGATCCTGACTGCTGAGCCAGAGTTAGTGGGTTCGATTCCCACCCAGGGCAAATAATTGTGTGATGAGCATGATCATTTATTCTGTGTCTTTGTATAATTTATCTATAATAGGTATGTATTTAGAAATATAACAAATATTGAAGAACTCAGTGACGACTACAGTCTACTAGAAAACAAAATAAAACTGAAGATCCTAAATACTCCTCAAAGCGACTGGATAAACAAAGACATAATAAACAGTATCAACCAAAGGAATGAATTATGGACTGCACTTAAAGGGAACCCATATGATAACAACCTTGAAGCAGAATATATTGCAAAAAAACAACAAGTATCTACACAAATTCAAAACACAAAGAACTCCTACTACTACTAAAAATTTAATGATTGTATTAATAATAATAAGCCAAAAAGAATGTGGAACTTAGTAAATGTATTAGCGAATAATAAAACTAAACAAATGAGTGCTCCTTCAAAACTGTTTATCGATTCAAAATATGTAACTGACGAAAATGAAATATGTAAAACTTTTAATCATTACTTTGCCACTATTGGCCCACTATTAGCAAATGATATACCTAAAAACTTCCATGACAACTCTCCTTGTGCTTTTCCCAATAAACTCCCCAGTGACACTCCAGTTTTATCTGAGCTATATCCGTGTTCTGAAGGTGAAATTTCGAAAATAATAGCAAACCTTGACTCCAACTGTAGTACTGGATTAGATGGCATAAACACTAAAGCAATAAAAAGTATGAAAAATCTAATAGCTGGCGCCTTGAGTAAATGCTTCAATAAACTTCTGTTCACTGGAAAATTTCCTGATACCCTAAAAATTGCAAAAGTCACACCTATCTATAAATCCGGTACAACATCAGACCCAGGAAACTATAGGCCAATCTCGGTGCTACCCGTTTTATCAAAAATATTGGAACGAATTTTATACAGCCGTTTAGAAAAACATTTAACTTCTATCAATTTTATATCTGACAGACAATATGGATTTAGACCAAAAAGTAGCACACTTTCAGCAACTATCGATCTTGTCACAAAAAATTAAACAAAATATAGATAACAAAAATATTGTCTTAGGTATTTTTATCGACCTAAAAAAAGCATTCGATACCGTATCCCATAAAATACTGTCAAAAAAGTTAGAATTGTTGAATATTACTGGGAGCGCCTTCAAAATTTTACAGTCATATCTGGAAAATAGATCCCAAATTGTCAAATTAGATAACATGCATCAAAGTGACACATTGCCTATTACTTGTGGGGTTCCACAAGGATCTATTTTAGGGCCTTTGCTCTTTTTAATCTATATAAATAATATTCAAGAACTTAAATTACACGGTCATCTCACGCTTTACGCCGACGACACTTGTTTGTTTTATTTTGGATCCTCTATTCATACAATAATCTCTCAAGCTCAATCTGATTTAAACATTTTGTACTCATGGTTTCAACATAACTTACTAACTATCAACATCTCAAAAACATGTTATATCATCTTCAAAGCAAAAAATAAAACTATACCCACACACACATCATTACTAATAAACAACGAACCCCTACAACAAAAATCATGTGAAAAATACCTTGGCTTAAGAATTGACAGTGTGCTATCGTGGAATGCTCACTTGGATCACATACATACCAAACTTTCGTCCCTATTCGGATCACTTCGAAACATAGTTAAATGCATTCCGAACAAATTACGCCACAATATATATAATGCCTTAGTTAAACCACACTTACAATACTTAATAGAAATCTGGGGCAATACAGCTAACACTAAATTATGTGAGCTGCAAATTATGCAAAATAAACTCCTAAAATTGATTTTTAATTATCCACGCCTTTCACCAACACACAAAATTTACGAAGAAACCAAAATTATGAACCTCAAACAATTATTTACGTACAATACTTGCATTTTTATTCGAAAAATTATAAACAAAAAAATACAATCCACTATATCATTCACCAAAGTGAAACACACAACACAACGTAGTACTCGCCGAGCTAGTTTCTTAGTTTTACCTAAAACTAGAACAAATTATGGTAAAAAAATGCTGACATATGAAGGAGCACAGCTATATAATAAACTACCATCGCACATTAAAAATGTACACTCATTTAATGTATTTAAAACCCGACTAGCTCAATATGTACGTACATCAGAAAGATAACTTGTCCTCGGGCAAATGAATACATTAAATTAGTACCTACCTACGATTATAAATTGTTGAGTGAAATGACGAACTTGTAACTATATTTTAAGTTATTATTGTTCTCAAGTAAGTGACTATGTTTTTATTGAGAATAAAGAATCTTTAACCATAAATATACAAGTATGTTTATCAGCAGTCTGGTTACCATAGTACAGTCTCTGAATAGTTTGGAATCAGATGGCCGTGTGTGAGATGTGTGAAGTTATTTGTAAATCGGCTTGTCTTTTCGTGATGACGCTGAAATCTGAGCTGATGGAACCAAAAATCATCATACATAAGTGGACCAACAAGCCACTCAGTCCTGTGTCATACATAAATGGACCAACAAGGCACTCAGTCTTGTGACATACATAAGTGGACCAACAAGGCACTCAGTCCTGTGTCATACATAAGTGGACCAACAAGGCACTCAGTGCTGTGTCATACATAAGTTTTTGTTATTTTCTTATGTTTATTATCAAGATATACTACTGATATTTGAATATGCACGAGGCAACAAGACTTAGCGCGTTATCACCTTTTTACTGATAACATATAATAAACAGATAAAATAATCTTAGCTGGTCGGGAAATTTAAGAAAACGTGGAGGTACTTTAAATGGTCATGTGTTCCTACGTAATGTTAAACGGAGTATGATCTTACGTATATCTTAACTAATGGTTGCGCAGAGGTCGAAAATCGAATGCAGTTCATTCAGTGAAAACAATAAAACACCGTCGAAGGCAAAAAAAAAAATGTTTCCAAAATCTCTTCTAAATAAAAGAAAATAGATCATTTCTATTTTATGATTTTTTATGGCTTGCGTCATCTTTTAATAGTCTGACAACTAATATCTTTTAAAACATTTAATACAAAACACTTTAAAACGCTATCAAATGTATTTTCTTAAAGCATATTAAGTGGTTTCTGTCACTAAAACAACAGTTTTTATACCTAACTGCTAATTGTGTAGGAAAGGTATGGTTTCCATCAACAACTCATTTTCATGATGTGATGATTCCTAAACGCGAATTACTACCTGATTAAATTATGAAAAGCAGACAGAAATACTATTTCCACAATTTTTTTTACACGTTCCACGTGCTTTTATGAGAAACGGGGGTAAAAATACCTGGAAATTCAAACGGTCATAACCAGTAAACGGATAGTTTTTAATTTTTTTTTATAACTATAACTTTTTTGTAACTAAATGCTAGAGGCTAGAGTCATAACCCTTTCAATTATTTAAGTAAGTGTTCCTTTTTCAAATACACCCTGTACAGATACTTAAAATGCAGTATGTCGATAGTTTATGCGTCCTTAATCAATGAGTCGAACTCATTAGTATTGAGTGTTGGTCTAGTGGTTAGTGACCCTGACTGCTGAGCCGGCCGGCCGGCAGGTCATGGGTTCGATTCCCAACCAGGACAAAAATTATGATGAGCATGATCATTTGTTCTGCGTCTGGATGTAATTTATCTATAAAATGTATGTATTTAGAAATATATAAGTGTTTGTTTGTGTGTTGTGTTCTGTCTGGTTACCATAGTACGGATTCTGCATAGTTTGGGGACAGCCGTGTGTGAGATGTGTGAAGCTATTATTATTATTCTTAGCGGCATGTTAATTTGTTAGTTAGGTCGGTAAAACGGTTATATTAAACACATACATATAATATAGGTACATACATATAATATTATCCTTATATTCTTCTTAAAAATCATAAATCGGTCTTTATTTAGGAGGTTCTCACGAAAAAAATAACAATCGGAACGCAGATTATTTAAACTGTTAAATAATTAAATTTTGTATTTTTGAGATTTCACGCGACGTTTATTCTTCAAATTTTCAAATATTATTCAAAAATTCAAAGTCCTTGTTCGTTCGTTCTGTTAACGTTGGTCAGAACGAAATTAATTAAAAAAAGTTTGTAGAACTAAAGGTTTTAATAACAATTATATATAGAGGAGATAATTTTAGATTACAGAATTCGATCACCACCCATGAACGAGTTTAAACGGTTTGCTCGGTAACTAGCCGATAATTGCATCCCACCCCAACGACGTACAAATTGAACACGTGTCCACAACGAGAATGACTTTCATTCATTGACTCTCGTTCGTTCAGGACGAACATCATTACGCTTAATCAAAATAGCAGACTTTCTTTTTAACCGACGTAAAAAAGGAGGAATTTTTGGCTGTATGTATTTTTCATTTTTTTTTACTAACCTGTTGGTCTAGTGGTTAGGGATCCTGACTGCTGAACCAGAGGTCGTGGGTTCGATTCCCACCCAGGAAAATAATTGTGTAATTTATCTATAAGTAATATTTATGTATTTAGAAATATAGGTATAAGTATGTTTATCAGCAGTCTGGTTACCATTGGCTTTGGCTAGTTTGGGATCACATACATTATGTAAAAAAAGGTAGAAGCGGACCGCGACGGTTATAATATTTAAAAAACAGACCCCGAATGAAACTTATTGGTGACCCCAGATTTAGACTATAAGAAATTAAAACTACCTTTGTCACTGTAAATACATTTATAGAATACAGCGTGTAAGTAACACCGTCGCAAATAATTTACTAAAACGTTTTTCTTGGGATACTTATCACAATGCAAAAGTCAGTTCATTATAAAAATGCGAGATTAAGGATTTACAGTCAATAGTTTGATTTTGAACTACTCAATGTAAAGTGACACGGGTACGTGTGCGGGACAGTGAATGACCTTCAGCGCACGGCGCCGCGCCGTCGAGGCAGCTGATTGCATAAATGTTTTACATTGCAGTGTTTGCCCTTATTTGGGAATTACTGATTTTTTTTTCGGTAAAATGTTCTGTTTAGTCATTGTGATATCACTTATAAGCAAAAAAAAAAGAAAAAACAAATGTGAATTTTCCGACAGAAACTTCCAATTATTTTCTACTCAGGATGATGGTCTGAATACACTATTTCAGGATTCGGTACGGTGTCACTTAAACCCTGTATACTATATGATGATGTAACTATATTCATACAAGTCTAAGTAACTTTCAACCCCTCTGTCTTTTGTGTACAAGGGGGAGAGGTCACGAGGGAATGTATTTAATGAACAATAAGATTGCTGTCCGACCTATATTCACCTCTGAGGTATAAGATTACACAACATGTAACAATATCTTCAATTGCTATTTGGTATAATACGTAGAACGCCTTATCTTATATTGTTACACTGTTTATATTGGCGCTCGGTATCACGTAAGCAATGTACTCGTATAAGGCGCTTACTTGGTAAGAGCGTTCTGAGTACCACTTTGGTCTATAATTTACTTGTTTTGTAGAAAAGAAAAATAGTCTTTCCATATGCATCAATAGCATTGACCGAAGTTAAGAGAGTTTATCGGAAAATGCCCAAAAAAATGAGGGTCTCGAATCCGTGGAAGTGTTATTTTTAATCCACTCTCTTTAAATGTACTGTAATATGATAAGAACTTGGGCTTGGATTTCTCAGCAATAGCTCTGATGCCACAGACAGTACGTGGTTTTAGTCGGTTTGACTACGACTCGATTGGTATCTGAAAAGATAAGATGGTATTCTAACATAAAACCCGACAAGTGTGAGTCTGACTAGCGCACCGAGGGTTCCGAAAGCAAACAAACTATTATGTTGATAGTCAATGGTATTGTATGTTTTACTTATAATATCATTGTTGATAGTACGTTGATCTCGGGAATCAATTCTAGGAGACTTTTGACCGTCGTTTTTCGAAAGACAAACTTAACTTTGCAGTTTAAAAATATTCGCCCATAAATCGATTTATGACAAACTCAACTTTCAAAATATGTTTGTCATCCCAAAAACATTTTTTTTATGTGACATAACAACAAATTAATAGCTTTCTGATTCTTCCCTTAACTTGTGCTGTCAGACATTGCTTCCTACCAAATTTCATGATTCTAGGTCAATGGGAAATGTTCAAATTTGGAAAATCTAAAGCTAAAATGGTCATATCTTTTGTTTGCGTTGAATTAGAAACTTTAGATTTTTACAACTTCAAGTGACCGCACACAGAAGTATTTGGTATCAATTTAAACTTTATGCGTCCACGGATTCCTGAGAAAAAGGGTCTTGATACACAGACAGACAGACGGACAACAAAATGGTCCTAAGGGGTCCCTTTTTTCCTTTTGATGATCGGAACCCTAAAAAACGAGAAGATGTTACGTTTTGTAGTTAGCAGCCACATAAAAGTGTTTTATGTACCTACTCTTTTAGAAGAGTCTCATACGCTTCCCATATTGTCTCTAAAGAAAATAGTAGCAGAAGAATTTCATAATTTGAGCGTCAACACCAGACTAAATCAGTCAATCCGTAAAAATTTCTAGGGACGAAAATTCCGTACCTCTTCAGTTTTTTATAACTCGTACTAAAACAATTTCATGCTAAGTAAATTCTGCCTAATAATATAAAGTATAATCCCACTAATCCCACTAATATAATAAATGTGAAAGTTTAGATGGATGGATGGATGTTTGTTACTCTTTCACGCCAAAACTACTGAATCGATTGTGATGAAACTTGGTATGTAGATAGCTGGAGACCTGGATTAACGCATAGGCTACTTTTTATCCCGACATTCATACGGGATCGGGACTTATGCGGGTGAAACCACGGGGCGCTGATAGTATTATATATATAAATGTAAATATATATATAAATGTGAAAGGTTGGATGGATGGATGTGGTCAGGCGTGTAAATAGCCCGACCAGGGTGTGATTGCTCAACAGTTAGCGTACGAGGTGTAGGGAAGTAAACCACTTCTATCGATCAAAACAATCATGCCAGCACTAACCTGCAACACCGACCAAGTCCCGATCCTCCAGAAGGCAGCGAGCAGCGGCGAGGTTTCTACGGTCTCTTGCAAGGTATTGACCGGCCGGTCACGATCGTAGACTGGAGCACTCCACATACACCTTGTAAAGGTTACAAGCGAGTCCAAACACTACACGGCTATAGGACTAACGGAAAATCAGCTTCTTTTCACGAGAAATATAACTGATGTCCGTGGCGGAACAAAATTTTTATATTAAAGGCGTCTTCTTAGCGAAAAGCGATGAGAGCAGGGTATGTCCGTTTTTTCTTGCACCAATCAGGTGCAGCGCGTTTACATTATTTGAAGACTGCTAACGCCATCTCTTGAGATCGTCGAGTACATTGGCAATATTACAGCAGTACCAGCACTAATTGCATTCGACAAACAGAATGTGGTTTACTATAAAGACTATGAAATTTATAATATAACGAAATATATTATGGTGCGATTATGTATGCATTTTATAAATATATTGGCGCTCCACCATGCACCCCGCCTTGGAACATCACAAGATGTTTCAAAACACGCGAATTTTCTAACTGACCGAGAGTAACACATGCATTATGCGATTAAATAATAAATATGATAAATATAGCGGCCTAAACTAAAAAATAAGGTTTAAACTAAGTTGAATTTATTGTGTAGGAATAGGATATAATTTAGTTACAGCGCGTTTGTAAATTCCAGTTTGCGTTTTAACTATCGCCACGCGTACAACGTTATCAGAGCCTCTGAACACATCCGTAATTACTCCTAACGGCCAATGCAACGGTGGAGAATTCTCCTGCTCAAGAAGAACAACAGTTCCGATTTCTACCGGTTTGTCGGGAGTAGCCCATTTTTGCCTAACTTGCAACGTGTGCAAATACTCTAAGTGCCATTTCTTCCAAAAGGATTGGACCATACTATCTAACAACTTTTTACGTTCTAACAGACTCAATCGTTGATCTGACAAATCAGCAGCGGGTAAATATTGCAACGGAGTAGACATCAAAAAATGCGCGGGAGTTAACACCTCAGGATAAGGGTCTGACGATAATACGCTCAATGGACGAGAGTTAAGAATACACTCTATCTGAGTAAGAACAGTTTGCAGTTCTTCGTATGTAAGTAACTGACTTCCTATTACTCTATATAAATGCGTTTTCATGCTCTTTATATTCCCTTCCCACATCCCACCAAAATTTGGTGATCTTGGGGGAATCATCTTCCACTCTATGCGTCGAGAGAGCAACTCATTCGACAGCGCGTTTTTGAAGCTAGAGTTCAATAAAAAACTATACAGCTCATCTAAATGTGCCTTCGCACCGATGAAAGTAGATCCATTATCGGAATAGAGACATGAAACTGGTCCTCGACGGGAAATAAAGCGTTTAAAAGCGGCTAGAAAGTTTTCAGTAGTTAAATCACTGGTCACTTCAATATGTAGACTACGTGTGACCATGCAAACAAAAGAACGATGTACGCCTTTTGCGCATGTTGACCTCTGCGGCGAGAAAGGATTGTCCTTATCGGACCAGCGTAATCTACACCAGTGTGACAAAATGCCTTGGCCTCTGAAACACGGTAATCAGGAAGATCAGCCATTATAGGCGTTGGATGCGTTGGGTTGCATTTAAAGCAAGTGTTGCACTTTCGCAACTTGGACCTGATAACAGTCCTGGCATCCAAGATCCAGTAGCGTTGTCGTATAATAGACATAAGAAGTCCAGGTCCGGTGTGACAATTAACAACATGAAAATGCTGTATTATTAAGTCAACGACATGATCGCGTTTAGGGAGAAGAACCGGATGTTTAGCTTCGAAAGGAAGCATTGATCCAGAAAGTCTTCCTCCAATGCGTAAAATCCCTTGTTTGTCTAAGAAGACGAAGAGGCTTTGCAGCTTTTTTGAAGGTAATTTATCAGCCTTGATCAATTTGATATCTTCACAGAAGTGCACAGATTGAACGGCGAGAATTAACGCATTCTCAGCACTTGTCAACCCTGCTATAGAACGAGGTTCGACCTTAACTTTAGGTCTTGCGAATTTTAATACATATGCGGTGATACGTAGCAACTTTTCCCAAGAAGAAACACGTTGTGCTAACGTACACAGCAACGGCGGCTCTGTGTGAGTAATGGTAGCCAACACATTTGCCTTGAGTTCAGGCAAGACAGAGCAATTATTAAGCGAGAATGGCTTAATCGGCCACTTCTCAGATGAGCTGCGAATCCACGGAGGACCTTTCCACCACAAATCGTGGGTCAAAAGTTGCGATGGAAGCATACCACGCGAAAGACAATCACTTGGATTACTAGCTCCGGCAATATGATAAAAATGTTTAGAGTCCAAGTTTTCTTGGCACTGAGCGACGCGATTACCGACGAAAACTGACCAACGATGTGGTGAAGAATGAACCCATGATAAAGCAATAGTGGAATCAGAAAATGCGTATATCCTGGCAATGGGCATACGTGTTGCATATGTGTCTCGCACAGTTTTTATTAATTTTGACATAAGTAAAATAGCGCATAATTCTAAGCGAGCGAGCGTAGTGATTTTTGTTGGCGAAACCTTTGATTTAGCGCAAAGAATGCGAGTTTGAATGCCAGACGGGTAGGTACAATGGGCATAAATGACACATCCCAGACCATTCATGCTAGCATCACAAAAAGCAACAAGACGTAATTCACAACCAACTTCGACGCCTACATGACGTGGAATCCTTAAAGTGTCAAGCATTTGAAGTTCTTGCGCAAGAGCGAAAAAACGGGTGCGTATGTGCTCCGGTGCAGGATCGTCCCAATCACACTTGCTGAGCCACAGTTCCTTAATTAACAACTTGGCATAGAGAATCACAGGCGCGACCAATCCGAGCACGTCAAATAGTCGTGCAACCATCGAGAGTATGTTTCTCTTGGTGCACCTTTCATTAATTGCGGCGCATGTGGAATGAAAATTATCTTCACATGGTTCCCATGAGAGACCTAAGACCTTAGAGACATTATTGTCAACATCAAAATCAAGCGACTTGCGGTGCGTGTCGGGAAGCGAGTCAAGTAGCACTGGTGAATTGCTAGACCACTTCACTAAGTCAAAGTCACCCGATTTGAAAAACTTAATCAAGTTGTGAGCTAATTGCGTGGCAGTATCCTCATTTGCAATAGAAAGAACCAAATCGTCCATATACAGACAGGTCTCTGCCACTTTCGCGGCATCAGGATAGAGCGGACTCATGTCAGTAGCCAGCTGTCGCACAGTGCGCATAGCTATGTAAGGGCTTGACTTGAGACCGAAAGGTTGCCTATTAAAGGCATAAGTTCGAATTTTTTCCGATTCGTTGAATCTAAATAAAATGCGTAGGTATTTATGTTGGTCTACTGGTACACCAATCCGTAAATAATATTGTTTTATATCAGCGTTCATTGCAATAGGAAATAATCTAAAACCTAACAATAATAAAAACAGATCGGCCTGTAAATTGGGTCCAATATGTAATATATCGTTAAGCGAAAGTCCTGTATGCGTTTTAGCACTCGCGTCCAATACGATGCGCGGCATCGGTTTATCAGGTCGGACTACTGCGTGATGCGGTATATAATAACCATCAGAGGACAGCTCAGATTCTTTAACAGGACTGAGGTAATTGTTATCAATATAATCCTGAATAACCTTGTTATAATTTTCGCGCACTATCGGTGCCTGACGGAGCTTACGCTCGAGTGAAACGAAACGGCGATAAGCGGTAGCGTGCGAATTACCTAATTCCGAAGGGTCCCCCCCCAGAACGGTAATGCAACTGTATAACGACCTACGTCGTCACGGGTCACGGTAGCCGTGAAAATATTTTCGCAATCTGTCTCCTCTGGTGACAACAAGCGTTTCATGGGTACTTCTTCAAGTTCCCAGAACTTTTGCACTATATCATTAAGCGCTAACGCAGAAAAAGACGCGGCAGTAGGTAAAATATGTTTACGCGGGTAATCTCCCATAAGTACGTAACCAAATGTTGTAGATAAAGCACACGGTGCGCGCGGCCCACACTCGACCATATTTCCTAAGTATATAAATGGGAATAGCTGGGCACCTAACAATAAATCAATCTTGCCCGGAATATTCCAGCTTGAGTCAGCGAGCGGAAGGTTACGAAAATCTAGGTCGCGATCACAATCGATAAATTTCGAAGGCAATTGATCCGTAATGCATTCTACAACAAGCGCATGTATAGTGTATTTCTGATCCGGATAAATACGGGATTCAATGTCTAAATGAACATAACCGATTATCGGACTTGAAGCGGAACCAACACCTTTAACATAGGAATTATTCAACGGTATTATCGGTAAATTTAATAAACTAGAACAAGCAGATGTTATTAGATTATTCTGCGAGCCATTATCTATCAAACACCTAACTACAGATTTGATACCAGCGCTACCCTTAGAGCGCGCGTATACCTGAGCGGTTGACAAAAGTATATCACCCTTATGACAAGAAGTGTAAGACTGTGTATGTGTAACTGGTTCTGTAGCAAGCGGGGGCGCTCGAATGCATGACGAAGTCGTGTGAGCGCGATGAGAAGGCGCGGGCGAAGTAACGGTCGCTCGATGAGCGGGCGGCGGCGAGTACGCGACGGTGGTATTTACCATAGCCGCATGCGATTGCGAATTATTACTATCAAAATGCAATAACCTATGGTGTCTTTTATTACAGAAACAGACTGACGTACTCTTACAATCCGGAAGTTTATGTAAAGTGCTTAAACAATTAACGCAACCGTACTTCGATTTAATAAACTCATATCTAGCCCTTGCGTCTCGCATATTTTTAAACTGAGCGCAATCATATAAATGTCGATGGTTACCACTACACAAACAACAATTCGCGGTAACTGCTACGGGCGCCGAATATGTGAGAGTATTTGCATTATTAGCGGACTCACTGGCGACAAAAGATTTGGAGGTGTGATGAACGCGCCGGTCGCGTGAGGGCGACGTAACAACAGCAGCGGGTTTCGTATATGACGAATTTCGCGGGTTTGAGCGCTCCAAAATCTTAGCCTGATCTTGTATAAAAGCGATAAGCTGTTGTGTCGTAGGCACTTCCACATCCCGAATCGAAAGTTCAAAGGCTTGGATGGTTTGAGGATCCATCCTTCTCAAAGCGCATTGAAGAAAAATAAAATCAGTTAGATCTGTTATGCCTAATTCTTTTAGAGCTGAAATCGAAGCGGAGTATTTACTAACAAAGGTATCAAGAGCGTTCGCAGTGTGCGAGCAAGTTTTTAAGTCCAGTATATTATTGAGATAATATGTACCTAATGAGCGTTTGTCGTGGTATTTCTTAACCAAACTATCCCACAGTATTTTATATGTTTCACCTGACGGAATAATACCGGAAGTGAATTTTAGTGCGTCGTGGGTGAGTTTAGAAATTAGATACTGTACACGTTGCGAGTCAGAAAGCTGTTGATTCAAATGAATATTAGCTTTAAAAGACTGATAAAAGGTGTTCCAGTTTTCAGGGCGTCCGTCAAAACTCGGAATTACTAAAGGTTCTAATTTCACTACGGACTTGATCGAGCTACTGGTCTCGAGTGAACGCACCTTAGAAGTGGTTAATATTTTATTTCTAACGCGTTTAACTCTCGAGTATAAATCATCAAATGAATCGAGGCAAGAATACTCGGGATTGACCGTAATCTTTGATAACAAATTTATATTATTTATTTTATCAACAATGGACTCAAATTTATCGCGTAACTCATCGAAATTATACCTTTCGACGATGTGTACATACGATTAATACGTTGAAATAATAATTCTTTCTTTTGATTCAACATAACCAACATGACTTCGCGGCTTGATTCGCTTTCCGTCATGTTTATAAAATAATATCACAATACAACTACAAAGTGATAGGTATATCTACCTAGTTAGTGTAAAAACACAAATTAAATTTAAATCTTAAAATGACTTAGCGTAAAGTACAGTGGTGGAGCGGTTAATAAGTGGGTAGGTATAAATAAGTTCAACTAAATTGAGTATAATGGATATTATTACCAATTGATACGTAATTCACCAAATCTAACAATTAATTATATTTAAATACGAGTCTACCAATAATTACGTAGTTCTCGTGCGTTTTAAACACAGAATTTACCAATTTTACGTAAATCTGTGAGCGAGGAAAAATGGCGGCAAGAATTCACTAGAATTACGTGAATCTTTTTTATGATATGAATAGAAAAGTAAATTCACCAATATTTACGTGAATCACTGGCCTATCCGTACTCGTAAGGACCAAATTATATGGTCAGGCGTGTAAATAGCCCGACCAGGGTGTGATTGCTCAACAGTTAGCGTACGAGGTGTAGGGAAGTAAACCACTTCTATCGATCAAAACAATCATGCCAGCACTAACCTGCAACACCGACCAAGTCCCGATCCTCCAAAAGGCAGCGAGCAGCGGCGAGGTTTCTACGGTCTCTTGCAAGGTATTGACCGGCCGGTCACGATCGTAGACTGGAGCACTCCACATACACCTTGTAAAGGTTACAAGCGAGTCCAAACACTACACGGCTATAGGACTAACGGAAAATCAGCTTCTTTTCACGAGAAATATAACTGATGTCCGTGGCGGAACAAAATTTTTATATTAAAGGCGTCTTCTTAGCGAAAAGCGATGAGAGCAGGGTATGTCCGTTTTTTCTTGCACCAATCAGGTGCAGCGCGTTTACATTATTTGAAGACTGCTAACGCCATCTCTTGAGATCGTCGAGTACATTGGCAATATTACAGCAGTACCAGCACTAATTGCATTTGACAAACAGAATGTGGTTTACTATAAAGACTATGAAATTTATAATATAACGAAATATATTATGGTGCGATTATGTATGCATTTTATAAATATATTGGCGCTCCACCAGGATGTTTGTTACTTTCACGCAAAAACCACAGAACCGATTGCGATGAAACTTGGTATGTAGATAGCTGGAGACCTGGATTAACATATAGGTTACTTTTTAACCCGATATTCGAACGGGATCGGGAGTTACGCTGGTGAAACCGCGGGGTGCAGTCATCATCAATACAAATAAATAAAATTGAAGTGTCGGTTTGTAATGTCAAAATAATAGTTATTTTTAAGCTCATACAGTTGTTTGCACGTAACCTATGCCTAAAAATCAGTTTTTAATTTTTTTGTAGGTCTGTCTGTTTGTTCAGGCTAATCCCCGGAACGGGTGGGCCGATTTCCAAGGGACTTTCACTGGCAGATAGCTGGTGTTATAAGGAGTAACTAAGGCTACTTTTATTTTGGGAAAAGAATTAGGGTTCCGCGCAAAACATAAAAATATGTACACGCGAGCAAAGCCGAGCGGGAACTGCTAGTATAATATTAAGTAAGTTTGTTTTGTTACGTTTTAACTATTTAGACAATGATTGTAAAATGTTGCATATACGTTGTCAGATGTACCAAAAAAGGACAGTTTATCATTTCATCCAGGAAGAGTACTGGTCCAGATAGAAAAATAACTTTTACTTTGAAGCTGGTAGTCAATAAAAGACTAACGCCCCAAAACTTTCATCCCCATCACCTGGATAATTGGCAATTCACCACTGTGCGGTTCTTTAGATTTTTTTTATATCGCACAACCAATCTCTGGAACAAATTGTCGCCTGCGGTATTTCCGGACCGATACGACCTTCAAACCTTCAAGAAAAGAGCGTACTCCTATCTCCAAGGTCGGCAACGCACTTGTGATTGTGACTCTTGAGTTGCAGGTGTTCATGGGTGTAGTGTAGTCACTTACTATCAGGTCACCCGTCTGCTCATTTGCTCCCTAATATATAAAAAAAATGGCCTTACATGGTATACATTGTAATAACAGGCATCTCTCTGAATTATATTGAACGCTCGCTGCATCATGTTCGTTTAAACCCATATGTTACGACCTGTCACGCGTGGCAATACAATTTTTAGATCCATTCTGCTACCGGTGACAGAATATGATGAATAACTGCAGTTACTGACGTCCCAGATATCAAGCTCAATTGCTAATGTCTTAACTGTTTCAGTCGCTTTATTCAAGGAAATTTTGGTGAAATTCATTCCACGGGAACCGTACATTTTCCGCGGTTATATCCGCGTAAGTCCCCATGCCGTTTGAATTTCGGGATAAGAGTAACCTATGTGTTAAGGTATCTAGGTATCTACATACTAAGTTTCATCGCTATCGGTTCAGTAGTATCACCAGCTCAAAATCATTATTATTATGGTATACAGAACATATTATTATATATTATGCTATATTTATTATTATTTCAAATTTGTCTAAGTATTTTATTGCAGGCTAACTGTGTGAATACACGATAAAATATTTTCAAACTCGTATGAAGGGACCCTTAATAGAGTGATGCCAGACACGCTTTTGGCCTTTTTTTAGTATACTTCCGTGCAGATAAGTGATATAGGAATAAAAAGGCATAATTAATAAGGATGCGTAATGAGTACGTAGTTCAACTTACACTTGTAATCGTAATAAAAAGCGGAGGTAGCGTAATGGCTAAGGCGTCTGTATAAATAAGTTTTATTTATACAGATTACATAAGTAAAAATTTTTGTATTAAAAAATTGATACACGTCTTCGTGATGGTAACAACGACAACTTATGACGGTTGTTTGAAATTTATTTACTCTGTGATAAAATAAATCCTGTTTAATAATAGTCACGAGGATGCAAAGATATACCTTTATGTGTTTGTGTATATTATGATGGCGAGAGCAAGATTAACTTGTGGTTTTAAAAACAAGATAGCATGTGTTTATACCATATTTTAAACAAGTATAATTCTTGTTGCCTTTCCATAGACTGTTGACAGATACAGAGACCAACAGGCCAGACAGACAGTATATAAGATTGATCTTATATACTGTCTGTCTTCCCTCATTGAGATTTCATTGCTATATACATAGTCTGGCCTGTTGGTCTAGTGGTTAGTGACCCTGACTGCTGAGCCAGAGGTCGTGGGTTCGATTCCCACCCAGGACAAATAATTGTGTAATGAGCATGATCATTATTTGTTCTGTGTCTGGGTGTAGTTTATCTATACTATGTATGTATTTAGAAGTATATAAGTATGTTTATCAGCAGTCTGGGTACCATAGTATAGGCTCTGCCTAGTTTTCGACCAGACAGCCGTGTGTGAGATGTGTGAAGTTATGAAGTTAAGTTATTATTATTACATGTTTTTTGTATTTCTTAAAAACAAATTAATGATTACCTCTGTAAAATCGTCCAGGTGAAAGAACAGTATCTTTGCGAGGTGTAGTATTGTTTCCATGAGAAAAAAATCGCAAGAGATTTAAGAGCTATCTATACTAATAATAAATCTGTAGCGGGATGAATTCTGTACATTGAATATATTTAAAAAAAATCGACTGAGGGGTATTAAGATATCGATACTGATGCCGAATATGCGATTTAAACAATTTTTGTCTGTCTGTCTGTCTGTCTTTCTGTCTGTCTGTTTGTATGTTCACGATAAACTCAGAAGTTACTGAAGGGATATGCTTGAAACTTAGTATGATAATAGTTTAAGTGCCTGCGCAGGTTAAAGGTTACTTTTTATCCCGGGTTAAACTTTGGTTCCCACAGGAAAATCAAAGAAAGCTGTAATAAAATTTTAACGTTAGTAGACTGTATATACTTATTTCGAATTTCATTACAGCGAGCGTTTAGCTTATATGGTATAGAGTACGGTTTCTACTAGGTTGGGTGTCGGATCAAATCCCTTTTCGACACTCTTTTCTTTTTTTGCACTTTTTAATATATAAACTAATTAACTAAAAATTAGGTATCGTTTTTAACCGACGAAAAAAGGAGGTTCTCAATTCGACCGTTTATATACCTATTTCTTTTTTTTTATGTATGTTCAGCCCTCTTCGTTATGTATGAACCGATTTTGATTATTCTTTTTTGTTAGATAGGGTATACCTCAAGGGTGGTCCCATGTCAAGGAAGTCAGGATCTGATGATCAAATTCTGATAAAATTTAGAGAAACCCTCGAAAATTGTAGAAACGAATAGTGTTTCTGTTTACTTGTCATTACTTTCATAAGGCATTTGCATTTAGAAATCATCACATCATGTAGCCGAGCTGATGATGAAAAAAAAAACAAAAATAATAAACTCCTTAACAAAAAATTTAACTGAAGAAAAAACTAAAAAGCAAAAAATAAATAAACCTTGTAAATAAGCTTAATACTTAAGACCTAGAAGTTCATTAGTTTAATTTTTTTTTTATATATAATTTATAAAACCACTCAATTTAATTAACTAATAAATATTAAGAGTACAAAGAATCGATTTTTACCTGTGATTTAAAGAAATATTATTAGTTACATTAGATTTTACCTGCAAATAGTCATGTCTGTTTGAAGGATTTCGAGTGAATGTAAATTTTCAATCGTAGGATATCATAGGGGAATGTGCTTTTCTGTGGTGATTGCTGAACCTGCAGGAGTTTTTTTTTCCTTTGTTTGGTGATCCCAGAGTAATCGATCGCTGGTTCTTGACTATGCCAACGAGCTATTTTGCCTCTCGCAGCCATTAAATTCATAAATATGTTTCAGGGCATTAATAATAATAACAACTTTCAACACCTCATAGACGGCCGTCTGATCCTAAACTAGGCAGAGCCTGTACTATGGTAACCAGACTGCTGATAAACATACTTATATATTTCTAAATACATACATATTATAAATAAATTACACCCAGACAGAGAATAATTCGTCCTGGGATGAAATCGAACCCACGACCTCTGGCTCAGCAGTTAGGGTCACTAACTACTAGACCATCAGGCCAGTCCAGTAAATATACATATATTTATAAATAGAGTTATGGAAAAAGAAGATCCAAACTTTGGAACTTTTGCGTTCCATGATAATATAATTATGTTGACGGGAATTTACGCGATCACGTATTTAAAAAGTATTACAGTACCTACAGGCCTGTGATCACGACCACGACCACGGCAAAGCAAAGGTATTTCATACCTTTTAAATACGTGATCGCGTTGATTCCCGTCAACATGATTATATTAGAATAGAATAGAGTTTTCATTTAAAGCATTTATGACTTAGTTGTTAGTTTAATGAAGTTTGTTAGTATTACAGTATTTTACTATACTAAATGCATGGCAGACACTATCGCTAAAAAAATTACATCTAAGCTGAAATATTGACATGTAACCGGTGAAGTTTTTTTTACACTTTCAGGCCATTTATTTTCCGTTCGGTTACAGTAGTGTGAAATCTTATGTTACACCGTGACGAAACATAGCTCAGAAGCAAATATTTATCGGTTAGGTATACTGAGGGGGCCCATAGTTTTTAGGAAGGGACACTGACTGACTGACTACAGCAAGTACTCCCAATGGTCCGGACAAATCGAGATGTTAGGTCGTCACAGTTGTTTTTTGACGATTTTCTGCGAGGAGAACATCTCGCGCAAGGAGGAGGTGACGGTGTGGATTCGGTAGAATAACTTCCAGGTGGAACCTTTTCACTTGCGCTCTCATGCGTATGCTAAGAGTGGCCGTGGGTGTATGAGACAAGTTTTATGTTCTTCACCCGAAGCAGAGTCTCCCGTCAAGAGAGTGTCTGGACATCGCCCAGTTGCCGTCCGCTAACCAGCGATGGGTGGATCATTGGAGGCAAAACGTCGCCGTACCGTCGGTCAACTTATAAACGGTGCTGTGAGGCACACCGCGTGGTTTTAGTTGGTTTAAGCATGATATACGGCCTCACCCTCCAATAGCCAAGTGAGGTGAGCTTCCACACGAAAAACAAATGAGTAATGTTATCACGGCCAAATTATGTCGTTATTTCACGTGTAAGAAACCAAAACAACCTTATTTGTACGCTCCAGGTTGTTTCGACGCCAATACAGTATAAAAAATCCTGCCTGGAGAAAGAGGTGCAATGCAAGAAGCGACAAATTGCTGTTTTCCGAAAAAAACGCGAACGAAGTCGCGGGCACAGCTAGTTTAAAATAAATGTTTAATTTGGTGCCGTTTTGGAAATATACTCAAAGGAAGGTATGCCTTAAAATGAAAAATGCATAGTCGTTGTTTGTTACACTGTCAGAATAACGACATAATAAAACTCATTTGTTAAAGGAATAGCGCCACTTACTTCTGTGACCTTACTCGAAACACAAACACAACTCAATAGAGTGGATATAACTCCATACGTACATTCAGTAAACATGCAGGCCCGCGCCCTTGCCAATAAACCATTACTTAAACCAAACAACAAACTCGTTCAAAGGTAAATTTACAACTGTGTAGTCGATTGCTGCAGTGAATCAAATACTCAAGATTTTGATTCTCTAGGGAAATGTGTGGAAATATACTGGCACACGTTCGCGGCATTTTTAACACTGGGGACAACAAAGGCTTTCCCACTGCAGTGTGTGCTGGATGGCAGTGTGACCTTCGTTAGTTTAGACCTGACTTTATATTGGTAGGTACGGTGATTGCATTTTTTCCACATTTATTTTGATATATAATACTCGTTTCTCGACTCGTTATTCGACTTCCATCATTATAGCGTGATATTTAGATATACCAGTTTTAAGTTTAAATATAATTGATTCAATCCTAAAAGGTCATTAAAATCAGTCTTTTTTAATACTCGAATTACAAACAGAGAAAATAATATAGTGGTCTAGATAAGCAAGTCACAAGAAAAGTACTAATAAGGCCCGTTCTCTGTGTGATAATATAAACCGAGAGAAAAATTGGCAATAGGTACATTACATTATATTATTCTTTATTTATTCACAAGTCTCTATCTTTACGTCGTTCAATAGAAAATCAATCATTCGTGAGAAGCCCAATCTACGTAGCCATAATAATAATAATATTATGTTGCATTAACAACCAATGACATTTAGCATTAAAGTTATCGTGATTTGTGATTTGTGAATTATGAGAACTATATCAGTCTCTGATAATGGGATAAAATAAATTATTTATTTAGGTAATGGGAATTGGTCACTAGTTATTTCACGACTAGCTATGTCCTCTGTATCACTGGCCTGATATTCAGATTTTAAATCAGTAGGTTATTATTCTACCATAATTAATAAAAAAGTTTTTAACAAAAAATTAAACCGACGAAAGAAGAAAGGAAGAAAGGAAAGAAAAGCGAAATTCCTACACTAAATACCTAAACAATTTTGCGTCGGCGCCAAACATTTACACAACAGAAACAAGCAAATAAATAACTACATATTATAAAACAAAGTCCCCACCGCGTCTGTCTATCGCGATAAACACAATAACTACCGAAACGGATTTTCATATGGTTTTCACCGACTGAGTGATTCATGAGGAAGGTTTAGGTGTATAACTCATTAAGTTTTTGTGTAAAATGGCTGAAATAGAACGATGATAGTTAAAAATATAGGGAAAAATCAATATATGCTTTGTTACACGTGCGAAGCCGGAGCGGGTTTCTAGATATAACGTAAAATGAAGTGATGTCAGATGGTAATTTGATGTTTTCGAACTTCATATTTACAAGCTTTCATTTTTTTATTTTACTTATAACTTGCTTGTATGTATGTATGTTCGGCACGAATCTTGTCAGCTAAATTAAAACCACTCCCCGATGTCATTTTTGGTGTACATATGTATCTTCGGTGACAATACAATAATATGGTACCATGGAGAGGTTCTGATGATGGAGCAGGAAGGCGGCCATAGGAACTTCTTAAATAACAAGATGAATCCATCGAGTTTGGGCTCACTTGTTTTATCTTGATGAATACTTTGGTGCTATTTGATATTCAGGGTATAATGATTTAGTCGGAAGGTGGCCATAGGAACTTCTAAACTAAACAAGATAAACCAATCGAGTTTGGGCTCGATTGATTTGTCTTAAAGAGTATTTTGAACCATCAAATCTACACTAAAATAAAACTTAGTTTGTATAAAAGCTCTTTGTTTTACAAATAATAAATTATTTGTATGTTTGTGTTGTGACTCCAAATTATTTAGGTATTGACATTAGTGTAGTAGTTTAGCTAGACTAACAAGTTTATTTTTCGCTTTTCAGATCCTTTCATCTTTTGTCAGTTAAATTTTTTGTTAAAAAGTTTTTTTTGTGGCTAAAATGTAATTATAATTAATAGTTACTTTTTTAAATTCTTAGTTACCTAATTTACGTTATTAACTTACGTATGTAATTACCTACTTTAATTATTCATTGATTTTTGCTATATTTATTTAAACAACATATCTTCAACAATATTTTATTAGGTTTAAATTTTCTCATTAAGATGAATTAATAATAACAAACATGAGATAGCTGCTGAAAACCGTTGAGGATTTCCCTCGACTGGCTTCCGCTTTTATTTAAAATTTAAATATTTAGGTATTTGAAATGATGAAGCCAAGACATGAAATACTAAATAATTATCTTTAAAAAAAAAGTGTCACCGACTTCAATGTGCTTTTTAGTGGAAAGTAGATGTATTTTGTTTAAATATAATATGGGTAGGAAAACTAAACGCACTGCTCCAATGAGACAGCGAGGTTTCGGAGCAAACGAAAACGTCATCGATGTATACAATTTTCAGATATTTGTTGATTTTTAAGAAACCGCTCTACTGATTTCGATAAAATTTAAATGGGGCCACCTGGAAAGTATGCCCTTTGCAACAAAAAAATAATATTCAAAATTGGTTCAGGCGTCTTCGAGTAATCGGTGAACATACATAAAAAAAGATTCCGACGAATTGAGAACCTCCTTCTTTTTGGACGTCGGTTAATAACAACACGTTATGCCTTACAACAAAACGTGAACTAACAAAAGAACAACGTCTAAACCATAATTATTATTTCTAAATCATAAAAAAGTACTAAAATATTCCTCTTTTATGAAACGTTGCCCGCAATGCAATAATCTGAACTCATTAGGTTTATAAGAAAAACATAATTTAGCTTTAAAGCTCATTGAGTTAATCCTTTATATTATAATAATTATACCTCGAAGTCATAGTCACGCGACTGTGGATCCGCATCTGCACGTGAAATAGTTTTTTTGCAAGGAGTACAGTATTAAAAAGTGTTGTGTGTGTTGTTTTTATATTTTAACGCCCCGCTGTGATCGTCTGGTTATGTATAATTAAATCATCTCTAAATTTAAACTGTGATGTACTAAGTCATTGTAAGATATTGCATACCAATTGTGATTAGATTTAATTTTGACCTGTTCGGGGTAAACAAACGCAAAAAATTGCATGCCTTCGAATTATCAGACTGCAACCATTAAAACTCGTAAGTAAGTAGAAATAAACATAATTGTGTATTAACTGTACTGAGTTTAGTTGGTCGATAGAGTTTTAAACACAGTTTTTCGTTACTGCTACAGTGTTTTAAAAGATAATATATTAGTTGAAAACGCAACGAAGTTCAGTCAATAGAGACGTGCAATAAAACAAAGTAAGTTAGAAAATAATATTTAAATTTTATCTACAATAAGAAGAAATAGCGTAAAAAGTTATGTTTAAATAGATTTTAAGCAATTCAAAAGACCTTTTTTTTCCGTAACCGTTCCACTTCGCTGACGGCACGAAGTTATTATGTAGGCGTTGAATCTACTAAAACTACCCCTTTCACTGCTATGAGAATAGGTCTACAGCGATAACCACTGACAAATAAATCCACTACAAATTTTCTGAAAAAGTCCCTTTTCTGAAAAACCCTATTCTCTTCTTAGCAAAACTGAATAGCAAGTAAGGCACAGTTCAGTTTGCATTAGAGATACCCGATTGCCAACCTTTACTCTACCGAAGAGTAGTGATGTACTATCGTTGTTGTACTGATGAATAGGGTCAGTTGAACGAATGCTTATAGTGTTGTCGCAACATCAAAAACTCTATGTATATATATGTAATAGGGGCAAACTATATGGATGATAAAACAATTCACTATTTAATAAATGTGAGTTAATAGACATTATTATGACTGGTTATGTAAACTAAAGTAACTGTAAAGTAATACTATTGGTCTGTTGATAGATATTGATGAATAGAGGGGTTATAAAAGGGTAGGAATGTATTATAAGTTGATAACAATCACTTGAGTGCAGAGAGAGGTACGAACAACATGGCAGTTACTGTTAATTAGTGATTTTCACAGTTTATAACAGTGGTTGTGAGACGGTTTCTAACAATAGTTATTTGTAACGGCTTGCACTCAGGCGGACATTACATTACTTTAGAATCATAACTTAAATACTTACAAACCGAAGATATTAATAACATAACCAAACATTAAGAGGAAATACATATATCGTAAACGTTTCGTTGATAAAGCCTCTGGGTATCCATGGGTTTTTGTGTTATTGGTATTGTGTTAGATATACGAATGTACAAACTTCGTTGACCTTCCTTGGTTAAGATCGGTTGCAGGTTTTGTTTTATTTTGCTTGGCTGTTTAAAACGATAGCCAGTTTTACGGGCTTAGTCTTGTTTCCAGAATGTACGAATCGAAATGGAAGATGTTCTGGTTTGAAAATTCATTTCTGATAGGTAGGTCTGATACGTAGGTCTGATAGGTAGGTCTAATAGGTAGGTCTGATAGGTATGTCTGATAGGTAGGTATGATAGATAGGTATGATAGGTAGGTCTGATAGGTAGGTCTGATAGGTAGGTCTGATAGGTAGGTCTGATAGGTAGGTCTGATAGGTAGGTCTGATAGGTAGATCTGATAGGTAGGTCTGATAGGAATCGTACCGTGAGATTTGAGAAGCCAATGATTAGACCTCTCGGCTGTCTGCTTAATATATTCAACGTGTCATAAGTTAGCGTTAAGCCGAGACGGCTTTACAACATTTTACGCATAGATAAAACCTGATCTCCAGCGAAATTCTGAGACCGACAATGTAACCGTTGTCAGTTTAAGATATTTTTAAAGTTGGCACCTACATGCATAGGTAATTATAATAATAGTAATAATAAACTCATTAGTTAATAAATTATATTGCAATTTGTTCAAAGTCCATTGTGGTGTAATAAGGATAATAATAAGCGTAATTATAAAGCCTTTTATAATCTAATATAATAAAATCATACCTACTGCATGGTACTCTATGTCCATACTAATAATTATCTACTAATATCATACTATCCCACTAATATTATAAATGTGAAAATTTGGATAGATGGATCGATGGATGGATGGATGTTTATTACTCTTTCGCGCAAAAACCGCTGAACCGTTTGCGATAAAAACTTGATATGTAGATAGCTGGAGATCCCGATATTCTCACGGAATCGGGACTTACGCGGGTGAAACCGCAGGGCGCTGCTAGTAATATTATAAACGTGAAAGTTTGTGAGGATGTATGGATAAAACCTACTGAACCGGTTGCAATGAAACTTGGTATGTAGATAGCTGGACACTTGGATTAACACATAGGCTACTTTTATCCCGACATTCGAACGGCATCGGGACTTACGCGGGTGAAACATCGGGGCAGCTAGTAATCTATATATTGAAGAATATATTAAATCTATTCCGAGTCCGTCCGACTGTTATCTCACCAATTTGCTTATTTTTTTTTTCAAAATTAATGGTTGATACACAGATTTGACATCATGGATTGGAAATCATCTAGCTTAACGCTCAAATGCGATTTTGTCCTTTACATGTCTTATATTTTCATAGCTTTCTTTCTCTATATCTCCGATCCTTAAATTCCTTGAGATGGTGCCACTGAAAATCAGTACTGGGGTGGGTTATACCCATCTCAGTTTATGCTGAGTGTCCACCCAAATTTCCGGAACACGACGTATCTTCCACTAAAAACGATGTAGGTACGAAATAAAAAAACATGACCTGTTGCCACGTCAGACATTTGACACGTGAGTGATGAGTGCCACGTTGCCATGTCGTGCGTGACGCGCAGTGTTGCCACTTGCAATTTTTAATAAAGTTATGCTGTAATTAGTGTTAATAATTCGTCAAAAAGTGTTTTTTTTTGGTTATAAAAATTTGTTTGTAATAGTTATAGGATGTTTCGGAAATAAAAATATGTTTTCTTTTCTTTCTTCTATGGACGGAAGCTAGGTGTTAACATTCAACTTAAATTTACTGTTGCAGAGCAGAACGGGTTCTCTCTCGTAAAGCTGAAGAATAGTTTTTTTTCATGGTATAGGGGGCAAACGAGCAGACGGGCACCTGGTGGTAAATGACTACCGCCGCCCATGGGCACCTGCAACTCAAGAGTCATAAGTGCGTTGCCGGCCTTTAAAGTGCGAATAGGGGAGTAGGGGAAGAGTGGGAGAGGGGAGGGGGAGGAAAGGGTTAGGGCCTCCGGAAATCTCACTCACTCGATGAAAAACAATGTAAGCATTGTTTCACTGCCGGTTTTCTGTGAAGCGTTGGTATCACTCCGGTCGAGCCGATCCATACGTGCCGAACCAAGGCTCTCCCACGATATTTGTTTGTTTAAACGCGCTAATCTCTGGAGCTATCAGTTAAACTTGAATAATTATTTTTGTATTGAATAGAGTATTCATTAAGAAAGGTTGTATGCTAGGTAACATCACGCTACAACCCTTTAGAAGAGGCTTCTGTTTCTCAGTTAAAGGGGAAACGCGGCTAGTAATCTACACTATACAAGCTGAATATTTTGGTGGAATACGCTAATCTCTTTAACTTAAAGTACTTCTATTTGCATTTGATAGCCTAATTCTTGAAAATGGAAATTGGGTGTTTAACATCGAGTTACCACCCTTACCCACTAATGCGGCACCGAAGTATTTACCTAGGGTTGCACATCATGCAACCGCAGGAAATACAAACAATCACTGCTGATAGGATCTGGAAGTTTCTCGAAGCCATAAGTCTGACCAGTGAACTGTAAACCAGAAGTGCGCTACAAAAGACCAGAAATACACTCAAAACAATAATAATAATAATAATACCACCCTTAGGAGAGGAGCAATAACGTAGCCTGGACGTCACCTACCTGAGAGATTTTAAGCCGAAAGTGGTGCCGCGCTTTTGTGCGCAGGCGATAGAAGTGGCCGGATGTCTTAATAAAAGTTGTTCCCGGATCCTTCCTATTTTATGAGCAGTATGGCACACCGTGTGGTTTTAGTCGGATTGATTCCAACACACCAAAAACCCCGGGTGGGGTGACGGTCCGAGGGGGTTTCCACAAGCACAAAAAAAGGAGCAATAGCCTAAAACGCAGGTTAAGTGCTAGGAACGGCTAGTATTTTAAAAACAAAACATTGAAATAGAAACTGCAACCACGTGATTTATAAAACTATATTTTGCCAACGTGTGGGTCTAGCGAGTTAGACATATGAAAACTGCACTCGCGTCTGATAAAGGGGTTTTACGTTGCTTGCATTCATCTAAAATGGCTATACACATAATATCAAAACTCTAAGTCCTATGGAAAGGGAAAAATGGGGGTAACAACCCTTAACGGAAAATATATTTTTTTCAGTAACTATTAAACATCTATTCATGTACTGAAACTGCTATATAAGGCTTTTCATAAACTAATTATTTATTTTTTTAAACGAAAGGTTAAAACGAGAATACCTTTTGGGTGCTTCTTTATGAGACCTAAAAAAAATACCTTTTTCATTAGTTTGCTATTATGTGTGTAATCATTACAAAAGGGTCAAATTGGTGGGGCATAGTTTAAAAAATAAAAGTCAGTAAAATTGTGTACTATACGTGCAAATGTTTTAATTTTTTACTAAAACTAATAACACATGTGAACACTATCTTTACCTTAATTATCATAAATACGTTCTTAAGCTATACAAATATTAAAAATGCGAAATTTACCTTGTCTATCTGTTTGTCTGCTACGTTTCCAGACCTAAACCGCTGAACTAATTTTGAATATATATATATGTATTTTCTTCAGTAGATAAATAAATGTGCTTTTCTTTCTACCTGGTATCCGCTTTCCGTGCGTCAAAAACAGTGCTAACCATCTCAGAGCAACCTAATATAAACTTACGAAAAATTAATGCATACATTTCTAAAAAGTTAAATGTAACATATTACTGGCAGAAAACGAATTGTATGACATTAATGCTTGACCAGTAATTACGCTAATTATGGAGACTAAAAACCAGTTTGTTTTGACACGAAGAGCCATAACTTGTGTCGTAAAGTTCAAAAATAAAACGAGTGAGGATATCCGTTGCACGGCTCGTATCAAATGTGCGTTCATTCTTAACACATTCACAAAATAAATAAGCATCTTAACTTATTAATGTTATAAACGCAAATGTGAATTTGTTTGTTTGTTAGGTTTTCACGCTTTTTTTACTCAACAGATACAGAAAAAGACATATCTTTCACTTTAGTTTAATCATTTGCATATTAAAGTAAACTGTGTATAAATGAATATCCTTACTTAATATCATTAATGCGAAAGTAACTCTGTTTGTCTGTTTATCTGTCGCCTTTTCACGCCAAAACTACTGAACCGATTTAAATGAAATTTGGTACACAGATAGTCTAGAGAAGACATAGGCTAGAGAAAGGAAAGGCCTGAGAAGGACATAGGCTACTTTTTAATGTGAAAAAAGGGGTGTAAGGGGTTGAAAGGTGGGATGAAAAGTTGTATATAAGTATTGTCAATTAGCCTAAATAATTAAAAATTCTACCCAAAGACACTATTCCACGCGGACGAAGTCGCGGGCACAGCTAGTATATATATATGTAATAGCTCAGGCAGGTGAAGGTCGCATACCTGTACCACGAACTGGCTGTCACCAGGTAGTCCAAACCCTCTAACATAAAATAATTTGTAATTTTATTACCTTTATTTACGCCATCTGTAGATTCTGCTCGATAGTTACTAATGTAATTTTGATATTGGTTGTATACTAATTATCCATATATACCTATTAGTTCGAGAAACTTTCACAGATGGCGCGATTTTAATTTCGTGTTTTTACAATATCTATTTATTTTGTTACAACTTATTTAATCTATTAAATATATTTATATATAACGAAATTAACTTCATTCCAGCCGGGCATCCCAAAGACAAATTACGCGTTTTTTAAATTGTGCATTCTGTGTGGATTCTATTTTGTAACCTTTAAATAAAAAATAAAAAATGCCAACATGTTAAATCCTTGATTTTTTTGAAGTTGTTTAAAACACAATATTCATAAATAAATCAGCTGTTCAATCAATCACACAAAGTCAAGTCTGTAGTACAATATTTTCCCCCAATCGCAGTGCATTGCACTCCCAATTCCATCCTGAATTGAAAAGACTACAGCGACGTGTAGATGAATGATTTCCTCTAACTGAGAGCTAACTCAGACTGACTCACAATATTTGGTACATGCTATACAATCATTTGTCTTCATATATCAATGTTCCTTGTAATAATAATAATAGAGAGAATTGTAGTATTGGAGCTCTGTAACAATTGTCATATCCAGTCTCCTGTAATAGCTGGTGGTCCGTTTGGAAAAATTATTTAAGATGGAATTTCTTTAACTTTCAATCGACAGTATCTTTTAGCTCCTTTATCATTTGTTCATAGTTATTGTATGTATAAACTATTGTTTTTGTTGAAACACTTTTGACTGGCTTGTTGCCCTAGTAGTAGTGGTTAGTGACCCTGACTGTCCGTTGTTTGTATGTTTGTAAAGTCCCCCGCGACACAGGAGTAATTCCTAATGCGGAAGACGTCAATAAAAAAAAAAGCTTTTCATTATAGTTCGATTTGGAAAGCACTCCATATTAAACAGAAATCCACCTTATTCACCATTTACAATGTATGAGTTACATCATTAGCGTTAAGAGTATAGTCACCGATGTAAAATCATGCAGGAAGTTTGCCTGTTTGCAATTTTAGTTATATAAAATAACCTTATTTTTATATGTTAAATATAACCTATTAACACATACCCATAAATGCAGGACTCATAAAAGAGGAGCTCAGCACTTTATTGACTTGTAGAACGTAAATCAGTTTTTGAGCATTGTTTTGCGTCATGAATTTCACTAAGTTGCAAAAATTTATGTATTTCTTAAATAACATGTAGTACAGTCACAAAACACCGTAAGATATTCATCTATATAAAACACAAATTAGTTTTTGTTATAATCATTTGTGTTTCTTCTCTTCGCATAAGGTCATTAATATCCTTTGGTACAGGTAACTATTTTGGTATAGTTCTATTTCTTACAACAGTTTATGTTGACATAATTATTTTTTAGGCTAATTTGTTTTGGGAGTATTTTAATTCAAATAACTATAAACAATGGGTGGCCCTTGGACCACCCTTCATCGCCAATATGTTTTACAAAAATGATATTTAATTATGTTTTATTATAATTTTTTTATGCCTTAGGATATTATGCTTAAACATTATTATGATTAGAGAATTTAGGTTTAAAAAAATTATGCGTTTTAAGCTGTTATGCGTAAATAATGTTGAGCGCAAATATAATTAGGATAAACAAAAATATGCCATGTTGTGGCATATGGATATATGGAACGGTCAATAAGCATGGGCACAGATAAGATAAATAGTTACGCATGGGTACTCCATAATCTATAGAATGTATTTATCCGTAATCTATACAAAACATTAGGTTTATGGCTAATGGGATTGGAATCCTGAGGTCACCAACACCCTTGAACCCTTGCACTTGCGTAGAAACGGAGCCTCTCTGGCTGTATTCTACCGCCTCTACCATGGCAAGTGTTCCGCGAAAAAGCATATTTCGAAGCCTTCAAAATCTATAATGGTGGTCTTCAATCTTTGTACCTCATTCTAGCCTTGCATCAGGCGGATTGAGGTCATCTTGACGTGCTTTAAATAAAACTAAACCAAAATTAAAATCAGCTAAAACTATATAAAATACAAAATAGAGATAAAACGATATAACCACTCTTAATTAAAATATGTAACCTCTCGGCTAGATAACATTTCTTTACAATGTTTAATTATAAAACAGTTGTATGATAACGTTTGCATTCCTAGAAATTCCTAGAAAAAGTAATGTAATCATGATCTATTTATATCCTACCTATTTGAAACTTTACACTGTTAATTTATTAGCGTATAATTTTAGCACGTAAAGGTGTCAATTGCGTACAGCAAAGGGCAGAAACACGTGTAAAGCCTTATAAGAGGCATTTGTTGAAAGACAAGCTGTTACGTGGGAAGACTAACCGAATTCCGAGAATATAATTTAGTTTTAGTTAATTAGTATACTAATTTTTAACTTTAAAATAAGTTACAAACTGGCCAAGTACGAGTCGGACTCGCGCATAAAGGGTTCCGCACCATCGTACAAGAAAGACCGAGCAAAATAAGCCAAAAAAAAACTTCTTTAGTTTCTAATATTTCTCCTTTAATTTTTAATTTATTTTTATTCTTTTCTGTTATAGCGGCAACAGAAATACACATTCTGTGAAAATTTCAACGGTCTACCTAATACGGATCATGAGATACAGCCCGCTGACAGACAAACGGACGGACGGATAGCGGAGGCTTATTAATGGGGTCCCGTTGGTTACCCTTCGGGTACGGAACCCTAAAAACTAACAGCAATAAAGGCTTATTTTATTTTTATAAGGTGCCAATAAATACAAGAAACCTTAGGCTAGAAGTACTCGCCCCCATATGCTATAAATACTCTCCTCGCACTATGGATACATATTTACTCATAGGACGGGTACAGAGCACAGGCTTTACAGAGACTAATCGCCGACGCAAATAGAAGGGGTGTTATAAGTTTAATTTGTGTATCTGTGTGTATTTCTATGGCGTCTTAGCTCCTAAAGGGATGAACAGATTTTGATTGAGTTTTTTTTAGCTTGAAATGTGACTTAATCGAGAGTGTCCTTAGCTACAATTCATGAAAATCTGTTTAGCCAACGACTTTTGACTAATTGATACTTATTCAAGATATTTTTTTTGAATTTTTCATAAAATTTACATAAAGCGATTTTCATTTTTTTATTAGAGATAAGATCTTTAACTGTCGACAAAATGGACAAAGTTTCATATAACTACTTCAGCACAATTTCATAACAAAACTTCGGCAATAAAAACTATTCATTACATTATGCACTATTAAAAAGATTCTAAAATTATTCAAATTATATGAACAAATCATTTATTTAGGAGCGAAGGACAAGTTAAACATAACTTAGAACTTGGCTAGATGCTAGAACAGTTATTACAGAACAGTTCGGTCGAATTCTAGATCTAGTTTGGAGTGAATTTTAAGTAGGCGTATCACTGTTATTCTTGTATGTATGAGTATGTCGTGGCTAGATCTTAGAATTGACCACTTTATGAAATGGTCGTATTTATATATAATGGTCGTATAATATAGGCAGCTAAAACTGACCATATCGTTTAAACGTCAACGTTTGATGACAAGTCTATCCACGTTAGACAAGATCATTAATGTAGGGTCTCCATGATATGAAGACATCATCTTTTGCCGCGGGGGGCCTTCACAAACATTCAACCAACGGACACAAAGAACACCCAGACTCAGGGCAACTATTTGTGGACCACACAAATTTTTGTCCCGTGTGGAATCCACAACACTCGGCGCGTCGTAGTGGCCACGTGACCATTTAAACCAATGCGCCATCCCTGCAGGTTTAACAAAAATTCTAAATAAAGAAGGAACTTATATACATATTCCTCTTTTTAGTTGTCGTAACGACATTTTACTGCACTTTTATCTTCTATTTGCACATTATTATTCGCTTTTAAACGAAATAATTGTCCGCCGCCATGATGCATCACAAAAAACAAACGATATCAGCGCCTCTAACTATGAATAATGTAACTATTTTACTATAATGATCATTAATGTTTGAACATATCATGAAGTAGTAGTGCATTTAGCTGTTCAAATCGTCAAACATGATTACTGACCATTTCATGAAATATTCGTATTTCATGAAATGGTCAGTTCATTCATGAAGTGCTCAATTTTAAGATCACAGGTCAACGTGGCCCCACGTAGCTTTTTGTAGTATTCACATAATTTTTAAATTCATAACACATGTTTTATTCAAAATTCTATATCATATAAACTTTAAATATTCCAAACCCTGTAAATAATTCTCTTTTCAGGGTAATTCGTTGATGACATCCAAATTTTGTAAGGCACTAGGTATCACTCATATTTTCCAAAAAAAAAATCTGTCTGCGTAGTCGCTCAAACGTAAATATAGGCTGTTCTAATGTTAAAAAAAAATTGTCCCATAAAAATTGTCCAGCTGCATGGTCACACTGGTCACTAAGTCAAACGTAAAAAATGTTAAATTCGGCGAAGTAGGAAGTTCCGATAGAGCGGTTATGGACACAACACACACGAAGTGCATCGTGTCTAAATACTGTGTGTTGTTGAGACAACTTTGTGATGCAAATTACTCAATATTTACGTACTAAGTGATATCAAAACAAACAACAGGTTCCTCATAATTTTCATCAAAGATTCTACTGTGTGAATTTTTTTAGTATAATTTTTTTAATGGAGATGACAGAATCACCCCTGATGAATATAGATTTGTGAAGAGGAAAAGTTTGTTTGTTCGTAAACGTTACTTTATTAAGAAGTAACATAGGCTATATTTTGTTTCGGTAATAGGTATAGGTACCTAAAGGCAGGCGAGGTAAGTGCTCACGTTTAGCATTATATATTTTAGTTATTTTTAAACTTTCGCGACTTTGATACATATTAAACGTGTTACTCGGGATTGAATCGCGATAAAATTTTAAAAGGTACAATACCTCTTGGTTACCCGACGTTTCGATCGAACTGCACCGATCGTGGTCACGTCCACTCGTTATATATTTTAACCAATAAACTACACCTAGCGTATTCTGTAGTATGTATAAGTTTGTAGATATAATTCCGTGCGTAGGTAGGTGACAATAGGCCAATTGGAGATGCTATGATAGGTATACAATACCGGTGCTTAGGTAGGTAAGGGTTGTCAAGCGTAGTTCTAATTTTTTTAAACGCTAAGTTAGCAAAAGACCGTACAGTTTGTCTAAACGTATGCTGTTTCTTGTAAAGCCTATCAAACTAGAGAATGCTTTGTGAAATGGATTGTCCATTAATCTAAACACATGCAAAGATAACGTTTGCGAGTTTAACAGGGACTAAAAAGTATGTCGAAATATATAGACGTAACTTGACATTATATATATATTTCGTATCTATATAAATTGTGCTTGTTTGTAGACCTATGCAAATAATTTTCTTCTATATTCAAATAAATATAATTAGAGTATCTGTTTCTAATATCAAAATATCAGCTTTTTACTAAATGTATATATGGATGTTTACACGGCACTTATACAACAAAATCAATATTTTAAACTTTTGTTTTTCTGTCTTTGTGTTTGCTCCGGCTATTCTCCGAAACGGTGGTACTGATTATCAACGGACTTTCACTGGCAGATAACTGATGTTATAAGGAGTGACATAAGCTCATCACATACTATACCGCCACGGCTCCACCCCAGCAATTAAGTTGTCATCCAAATCTGAGCTTTAAAACGTGGTCGTATAATATATTTCATAATGTCAATACGCGCTTACTGCCCGCCGTCGGCTTTTTCATATTGATTTGAATTGAATGACAACTTTATTATTGGGTTGGAGCCGTGCCGTTACGGAATAGTGTGTGATGACCTTTAGGATACCTTTATTTTGGGCCAAGAATAACGGTTTCACGTAAAACTATACATACACGTGAGCGAAGACGCGGCAGACACAGCTATTGTAAAATATAATTATATATAACATTTATTTGATTTGCCTTTTTAATATGTTTAATGTTAAATAATGTTTACGTGGGAAAGCCATGCTTCGGCACGTATGGGCTGGCTCGACTCCGCTCGATACCACGGCTTCACAGAAAACCGGCAGTGAAACAACGATTTTATTGCTTTTCGCCGCGTGAGTGAGGTTACCGGATGCCCTAACCCTTCCCTCTCCCCTATCCCCGTCCTTTCTTCCCCTGTAATCCCCCTCTCCCCTATTACCACTCTCCGTCCCCTCCCCCGCTTCCCCTACTCCCTCCTTAAAGGGCGGCAACGCACTTGTGACTCTTGAGTTACGACTCTTGAGTTAAGTAGTCATTTACCATCAGGTGTCTGCTCGTTTGCCCCTATAACATTAAAAAAAAAATTATATATATACACATTTCTGACCCTGACTGTACTTGCATGTTTCTGTAGGTTGCATACAGGCTTGTTTTAAAAGTAATGTATCAAAATTAGTTAAAAGAGCTAACGAGCAAGCAATGCTAATTAGTATGGCGGATTTGTGTGGTTTAAAGCTGGTTACGAGTTAAGGGGAGGCTTGTTATTTGTTTTTTGCGGTACTAGGTACCTATTTTGCTTTTAAAAAGTTAGTTCTTTTTTGCAATGTTAAAATATGGATGAGATTTTACATGGGACATTTTCAATGGGATTTGTCATTTTGTTTTATGTTGTATTTTTTAAGCTTATGAATGAGATGTAGAAAAATTATTTTTAAGATATTCACAATTTGTGGATTAGTTTACCTATAGCCTATAGCCTGTTAACCGTTCAGCTGGTGACATGTGGTTCATTGCTTTTTTTCTTTTTGAATGTGGAACTATTTACAGGACATCGAAATGTTATTGGTTATATTGTCGAACAATATCATGCGCCTTGGAATTTGTTTTCATTTACACCCACTTCATATTTTCTTTAACTTCACGATTTATACCTTCTGTAACAGCAGTTTTTTAATATAAGTTAGAACGTCTACCTTGTATTAATCTATGTAATTAGTGGTTCCAAAAACTTTGATAATTTATTAAATTCCATAAAAATAGATATTTTGATAGTTTCACTTGAACGATTTTTTTTTTGTATGGTATATTTTATTTGCCTACCCATGTTGCAATGAAATGTTGGCCCGCTACAGTATGCGGTAAATTATTGAACCCAAGTGAGCATTCTCACTAGGTTTAGACGTTTCAGTTCGGGAGCAATAGAATTCCAAGGCAATGAAGCCGAAACCGAAATCCGACATTCCCACACCAATTTGACACCACTTTGGTTTGGATTCATTTTACGTTAAGACATTTGACTATAGGTGGAAGACAGAATTGAACACTAAAGAGAGTTAAAGGAAAAGAAAATCAAAATCATTTAAAGGAACTAAGAATCTTCTTCTTCTCCCTCGCTCATTCCCACTTTATGTGGGTCAGCTCTCCTAATTTTGTGGCGCCAGGACAATCTGTCCTGTGTTGTCGGGTCGGGCAGTTTTTCCTCTGATAAAAGTGGCGGGAGGTCGTCATCTATCTCTCCTGTGTTCAGGTAATTGTAATGCTGTTTTCCCTACATGGTCCTCGTCTCTTCGCATCATGTGACCATACCATCTGAGAGAACTTTCTGTAAATTTTGCAGATATGGTGGCGACTTTGAAACTACCACGGATATGGTAGTTTCGTCCCTTATCTACTTAGTCTATTTTGAAATAAATAAAATAAGTTAAAAGTAAAGCGCATCACACACTAAACCGTCACGGCTCAACCCCAGCAATTAAGTTGTCATTCAGAACTTTAATTTTACTAGTATTCTTGTTAACCCCTCCAGCGAAGCTAAATGCTTGTGTTAGGAGTGGGTTCACGCCGGTAGTGCACTGAGTGGGGTTCGAACCCGCAACCACTTGATCGCAAGTCCGACGCCTTAGCCATTACGCTACCGCCGCTAACGTCTAACGTGGTCGTATAATACATTTTCATAATGTCAATATGCGCTTACTGCCTGCCGTTGGCTTTTTCGCGTGTGCATATTTATATGATTTTTGCAGAACCCTAATTCTTTTTCCAAAATAAATGTGGCCTAAATTACTCTTCATAACACCAGCTTTCTTCCAGTAAAAGCTCCGTTGAAATCGGTCTACCCGTTCCAGAGATTAGCCTCAACAAACCGACAGATAGACAGACAAAGATTTTAAAAACTAATTTACAGGCATAGGTATCATGAAAATACCTTTGTGAGCTTAAAAAAAAACTATTATTTTGACATTACAAACAGACACTTAAATTTTATTTATTTGTATTGATTTTATGCGTTAAAGCTTAGCTTTAACGAACGGCCACCAACTACTTTTTTTTAAATTTGATATTGTTTTTATTTTATAGAACATTTATGAAATCGCTTCACTACTTAGCCTAGCTTCGATTACAGGAGCAACTCAGCTTACATTCTTGACCGCTCTTAGGGAAAAAAGGTGTGGGGCTGTAATTCGTATATACCCTTTATTACAACGATACAAATAAGATATTAGTCTTCGCTTTAACATCAACAATAGTTGAACAAATACCTATAAAAGTTATTACCATAAAGATACAGCTCATTTAGTTACATATCTGCACATAGTCATACGACTATGTAACAAGTCTTTTCCAGACCTTACATAATAGGTGTGGTGTTCATATTGATTAATTTCAAAAAGCTCCTCGGGCTCCCTAGGGGTAAGTTTTGTTTATTTTATACAAGCTGACACGACAGAATTCAATTTAATTCCATAGACAAAGCCTTTTATTAAAAAATATTTTCCACAATTCTCTAATTTTGCTTCATCAACTTTTACAGTTTTTAATTTCTTAAAAATCTTATTCGTACTAAAACTCTTATTAAAAATATAATCCGTTCAGCTTTTCTTTCTTAATGCGCCTACGAACGACTTTAGTAATAGGTAATCTATGTTATTATTGGTGTCTCAATCTCAATACTTTATTACTAGTATTGAATAGGCATACTGGTAATCAGTAATTTCTTCCAATTTTGGATTTTTCGTTGGTTTGCTCATCGTCATGCTGTAGGGTATGTTCTAAATGCAGTATCTACTTTGAGCTCAAATACTACTTTCTAACAACGCGGACAGGCCCTTCGAAATTATAGTTTTTCAAAAATTTACCGTTTATAATTAATAATAATTATTATCATCAATTAAAAAACATTCAAAAAACATATCTACATATTACCCGTTACATGGCGAAAATAAATCTCAAAAAGCTCACCACTTACGCTCGGCTTGTCCGTAACGTAACGTAACGTATTGTCATTGACAGGGTATGCAAACCGTACACCCTCAACAAGGATCTACTTACGAGGTATATCCTTGTTGAGGGTGTCGCACAATATTTAAGGTGACCTCAAGAACGATTTGGCAGCAAATGAGCTGAACAGTTGCTGTCAACCGTCGTTAAAGATGCCTCGCGTATAGGCGTCGAAGTAGTAACATTTTGTGGTAACGGAAGATTGTGTATTACGGTGGTATCGCAGTTTGTTGTCACACCTGGTAAGAAGATCTTTGCCGACGGTGTTCGGCTTGTTGTCCTTATCTATGTCGTTTACCCGGCCCTGTATAATTTATTGTCAGAACAAAACGACGTAACGTAATGAGTCCAAAGGTCTCAGCTGGTATGCTGATGCTATGCCATATTATATGGTTATGCTACGAGTATGCTATACTCTTAACTCGTAATAGAACCCTCCCTAAGTTGGGCACTTGACACTCAGCTTTTGCTCCTAAGTGAAGTAGATTGTAATGCTCGCTTCAAGCATTTTGGACAAAGCTTACCACAGAGAAATGATAGAATACTAAGTACCTAATCGTTATTCGGCGTATAGCTAAAGTCAAAATATATATTCTGTTAATTTATATCACTAGCATCTTAGTATATTACTAATTATAGATAGATAGATAGATTACACTTTATTTGTACACCATATTTACAGTAGAAGTATCATACATACATGTGTGAAACAGATAATGCACAAAGGGCGGCCTTATTGCTAGATGCAATCTCTTCCAGGCAACCTTGGGATGGATCAAAATGATTCAGAGAAACAGTGATAGTTGGTGGTGTGGTAAAATTGTAAGAATTTTTTTTTTTTTTTTTTTTTCATTGCTAATACATAGAAAATATAAAGATATTATATAGAATTATCTACATGCAAGAGAGAGTTTGTTTATTTCATTTTCACCAAGCAACTGATCAATGTAATTTTTAGCACGGGAAAAGTTTATGGACCTAAGAGTGCCATAGGCTACTCGCTGTATTAAACCATCTACTAGGTAAAACACGACGTATTTTTCTCTATTTCATGTTTTGCAGTGCAAGATTAAATATAAAATAAACTACAATAAGTTTTGGTACCTTTGATATATCAACATCATCATCACCATCGTCGCCTTTACGTCTATAGCAGACGATTTATGGAGAAATATCAGGGAGACATCTCTTTTGATGGTTGTAAAGACCAGTACGGGAACGACACACCATACCACAAGCATGACAGAAGAAGTTTGAAGTTGATGACGTTGAGCCGTATTGATGTCGTCTTTGTGTCTCATACAAACAATATGAAGCACTTTCTGAAACAGCTATGCTATGTAAACTTATGTTGCTTGGAAAATTAATTGTATTCATATATTAGTCTTTCGCAGTCTGCATGAGTCACATCCGATCTTCCACTCTCTACATCAAACTGCCATCCTTAGGCCGTCAATCGGTCCCATTAAAGAGGGGGACCTACATTACGTTTATCAAGTTGTGATCTCTGTGCTATGGTCGAGAAGCGGGAATTGAACCAACGATCTCTGCCGATTCTGCCGAATCGAATGCTCAGTTTTGCAGTCATATCATCACTACATATTATAAAACAAAGTCTGTCTGTCTGTTCGCGATAAACTGAAAAACAACTGAACGGATTCTCATGCCGTTTTCACTAATAGACAGAGTGATTCATGAGGAAGGTTTAAGTGTATAATTTAAGATTTTGTGTAAATTGATTGAAATATGTTGATGATTGTTGAAGATGTCTCTGCTACCCGTGCGAAACCGGGGCGGGTTGCTACTTTATTATAATAAATTAAGTCTTACGTCATCCACAGTGTGTAGTTTTCCCCATCAGCAGCTTTTAATTTTATGATGATGTTTTTAACTACAATATTAATGTCTATAGGTATGTTTTGAAGACGGCTAGACCGCAAAAAAGTTCCTCATTGCTGACTCACTGTATGATCATAAAAAACTTAAGTGTTCTTTAGCTACTGCTTTATGTTTTACGGTACTATTATAAATTATGTGGTTTTACTTCTTAACACATTTATACTTATCACTACATATTTATAAAACAAAATCCCCACCGCGTCTGTCTGTTCACGATAAACTGAAAAACTATTGAACGGATTTTCACGCGGTTTTTACTAATAGACAGAATGATTCATAAGGAAGGTTTTTTTTTTTTAAAGACAACTCCCGCATTAGGAATTACTCCTGTGTTGCGGGGGACTTTACAAACATACAAACAACGGACACAAAAAACACCCAGACTCAAGTGGGAATCGAACCCACGACCATAGCGTAGCAGTCAGGGTCACTAACCACTAGGCCAACAAGCCAGTCAGGTTTCGGTATATAATTTGTACCCGTGCGAAGCCGGGGCGGGTTGCTAGTAATATTATAAAGTTGAAATGTTAGTTTTCGTGTTTGACGACCCTTGTGATTATATTGCACCATTATATCGCAACATCATAGGTTGTTGGCGGAGTTCTTACTCATTGCGTATATTTTTATTTTGTACTAGCTGCGCCCCGCGGTTTCTCGGTCTCGGTCTCGGTGCCATAAGAATATCGGGATAAAAAGTAGTCTATGTGTTAATCCAGGTATCTAGCTATCTACATGCCAAGTTTCAAAGAGTAACAAACATCCATACTGTCCATAAATCCTCACAAACTTTCGCGTTTATAATATTAATATAGTAGGATGCTAAAATATGTGTTATTATGGGTTTGGGTGTATTTATGTATAATATGAATGTTTTTACAAAAAACTATAGTTAGTTTAGGTCTAAATTAGAGCTGTTTAATTTAAGATAGCCCAGTCAATTATATTACATACTAGCTGCGCCCCGCGGTTTTAAGTCTCGGTGCTATGGGAATATCGAGATAAAAAGTAGCTTATGTGATAATCCACGTCTCTAGCTATCTACCTACTAAGTATCATAGGAATCGGTTCAGTAGTTTTTGCGTGAAAGAGTAACAACCATCCATACATCCTCACAAACCTTCACGTTTATAATATTAGTAGGATTCTTGGTTGTTTGAACATATAGTATATATACAATAGTTTTCCTATTGTCGTATGTAGGTCATAGAAGAGGAATCCTGGTCATAAATTGTCTAACTACGGGGCATAGCGTGTCTAATAAATATATTTGGGGTCGCGCGGGACTTTAGTTGTTGCTGTCGAACCAATAATGTTGGACACTTAAATCACTGCGTCATTCGAGGAGTCGAAGGACTAAAATCTACTAAAGTGACTCTATTTGGACGCTGGGAATTAATAAACAATGTAATTCGACAAAGAAGCTTTCAATATTGACATTTGAAATGTAACTTCTTGCTTTTTGAATTATGTAGATTCCTGTGTTTAAAATATTAATTGCTTAACCAATTCATTTTTCAATTCAATTCATTTATTTCTTAACCTTAAAAATAATACCTATCACAAAACATTAATCAATAAGAAAAAAATACATAGAAGTCTATTATATAATCTTACTGAGTTGTAAAACCGGAAGTTGTACATACATACACTCACGCATGTATCCAAGAAGGGGTAGGCAGAGGCGTTTTGAATAACCGCTTTTAGAGAGAGTAAACTCCAATCGGTGCGTCGGAGCTGACACACACCTTTTTTATTTTTGTAATTGTGTGGTGAGCACGATCATTTTGTTCTGTGTCTGGGTGTAATTTATCTATAATATATATGTATTTAGAAATATATAAGTATGTTTATCAGCAGTCTGGTTACTACAGTACAGGCTCTGCCTAGTTTGGGATCAGACGACCAGTGGTGTTACTACACCATCTGAGGCCCGTGGCTAGTTCATCGGATGTGTGTGAGTCTGACTCGCAATCGGCCGTTATATTTACTCTTGTAATTTATTAAGTTAGGTAATCTATATTGATTAAATACAAAATTAATATTTTTAATACAATTTATAATTACTGTTACCTGTGTTCAAAATGTAACTTCTTGCTTTTTGAATTATGTAGATTCCTGTGTGTTATGTAGGCCCTGAGGCCTTTGGTGCCCTGGGGCCCCCTCGAGCCGTGACATTTTGCCCGCTCTGCCACCATATTTTTACGCCACTGCAGACATACTGACAGTATACTGGACTGCGTTCCGTTATAAACAGGAACCAGTATGGCTAACTATAAAGGAACGGCTTCGCAGTATACTGAATTTACCTTACATTGCTCTCAGTGTATTTAATTACGTTCTGAATTTAAATTAATACATGTGGCGATATCGAAGAGAAAAAACTTGGAATATTTACAACTGCCCAACATCCACCTGAGGTACGCGGTCAGCCAGGCATGATCACCTAGCCTGGTCGGAGGATCCTTCCTTTTTGTATAAGGGACATAACACCTGTTCCTCCACACAAAATCTATAACAAATATTGCATCTTCAATCGAACAATTTTGATTTTAAAATAATACTAAAATCGGAAACGTCGAAAATAAAGCCCTGCTCGGACACATCTTCAAAGAAATTCATAGAAACCAGCCGTGTCGCTTGCAGTTGCGTTGTGTTCCGTCTTGGACTTGGTATCTTTAGATTGATGGTTTAAAATAAATAATTTTATGACATACAAAGTCAATAAATAATGGCATTGACAATAATTAATTATTTTATTACCTCATCTAACGGAAAACCTATACTTGTTTCTGTAATATTCCTTATGATATTAAGGAAAAATACACTAACACAGATGATTAAAAGACTCAATAGTTGGTGACTAGATAACCTTGTACCTATGAGGAAAGAAAATGAATCTAATGGAATGTTTACCCGATTTTCAGTAATAAAGTTTATTAGTCTCCATATAATGTAATCCCACTAATCCCACTAATATTATAAATGTGAAAGTTCGGATGGATGGATGGATGGATAGATGTTTGTTACTCTTTACGCAAAAACCACTGAACCGATTACGATGAAACTTGGTATGTAGATAGCTGGAAACCTTTATTTATTTTTATTTTATTTTAAAAAGACAACTCCCGCATTAGGAATTACTCCTCTGTCGCGGGGGACTTTATAAACATACAAACAACGGAGACCTGGATTAACACATAAGCTACTTTTTATCCCGATATTCCCACGGGATGGGGACTTACGCGGGTAAAACCGCGGGGCGCTGCTAGTATTTTATATATTAATAAGTTTAAGTAAAGAAGAAGTGCTAAAGTTATGAAATAATATGTAATACAAATTTCAAAGTTGCGGAAAAACGGATACATCATTATTACAAAAATCATACCAATGCAAATATGTGTATATTTGGTTCATGCATACGTAAATTTGCAATAGGTGGAAATCATACCCATGACCTTCGACGTGGCAGTCGATTACTCTCGCATTACTGCCGCGGCACAGAAATCCTGAAAAGCAGGTACAGGAATTTTACTTTAAGAGTGAAGAAGCTGTTATTTCGGAGCCGAAATCACAAAACACGCGGTATCTACTAGCTGTTGCCCGCGACTTCGTTTTCGTAGAAATTCAAATCCATCCCACGGGAACCGTAAATTTTTTCGGGATAAAAAGTAGCCTATGTATGTGTATAGATTATAGTCTAGACTATAATCCATCTCGGTGCCACATTTCAACCAGATTCGTTCTGGCGGGATTGAATAACAAACAACCATCCATCCAAACTTTTGCATTTATGTATACAGGGTGTAAGAAACACTGTAACGAATCCTGAAATAGTGAATTCAGACCATCATTCTGAGTTGAAAATCATTGGAATTTTCTGCCGGCAAATCCATCCATTTTTTTATTTGATGTTACATTTTTTTGGTTAAAAGTGATATCACAATAAGTAAACAGAAGATTTTACTGAAAAATATTAATAAATACCACATATAGCCAAAAACTGTAATGTAATCAATGAAACAACATTTAAACATTTTATACAATCAGCTGGTCTTGACGGTGCCGAACGTTTAAGGTTTTCACCGTACCGCACAGAATGAATACCTATGCTTGTAAGATGTACATTGCGTAGCGCCAAATTATAAACCTTTAATGTCGCATTTTTATGATGAACCGACTTTTGTATTGTGATAAGTATAAACAGAAAGAGGTTTATGTATATACGATGTGTTGACTATTTTACTTCTATAAGTCGTGAGACCTCAATTTCTGGCAGTTCAGGCCTATTCAAGAGGACGAAATGCTTCTCCCTCTCGAGAATCGCGCGAGTGCGTGACACGTCGTCGGGTGACACGCTAGCAGCTATCAAACCAATGCAGAAGTGTTATAAAATTTGATGATTCATATGGTTATCTTGGTGAATTCACCCCGAGACTTAGAGGAAAATATTTCAATGAAATTATCTATCACGTTGAGTGTAGGTAACCAGAGAACCTGTTATAGGTTTTTTACCGAGCAAGTCGGTCCGTTTCTTTGTCCTTTTTTTACGTCTGGAAACCCCTGAGGCCGTATGTCGGTATTGAACCGACTGAAACCACACGGTTTGCAACATGTACAGTGATTAACCTCGTATGTCGTAGCCTCAATTCGTAGTTATATTTCACTCATATACCTCATATTTCCATTACCATTTAACCAAATTACACTCTATTTAGAAAAAAAAAAATTAATCAATTAAGACTCGTTTTACAAAATTTCCGGTGCCGGTGTAGGTTAGACATTTTTTAACTTCGTTAATTTCATTAATGTGATACTTATGTTGGTGTTGTTAAATAAAACATCTTTTTTTGCATTTATGAACAACAATAATCTTTGGATTTTAATTAATTTTGGGAGACAGAAAGAAATTACATTTATTAAACACACACTTAGATACTTATAATTATATTAATTTTGTACAAACGGAGCATTGCGTAGTTAAGTAACAGTCCGCCTTTCTTTTTGTTTCTTTTTCAGTCTACCTAAACTTTTGAAATGGCAATCAGTGTAATTTATATTGAACAAATAAATCGAAGGATAGGTTAAAGTAGAAAATTAAACTTTCAGTATCCCATACCTATGTATAAAATAAAATATTGTTAGGCTTAGCTTACGACATGCTCAAATTAATAGAGACCCGTTGAAAAGAGGCGGCTGAAGACCACCATTGTGAAAGTCTTTAGAGTCGGTAGAACAGAAAAACTTGTATTTAAGGGAATATATTTATTGACAGTTAATGCCAAATTATTTGGTATGGATATAATCAGATTAAGAATTTATATGTAAGCGATACTTGGTCAGGTGAAGTAACTTATGACTGGTTATATAAATCTCTCCTTAATATACCTATAACATGTTTTTAATTAGGCGCCGGCGCCGAAACATTGCGGTTTCACAAGTCAATTGGTAGTTTATTCTGTGACATTTTTTTTATATAGGTTTCTGGGAACAGTAATTAGTGATATATCTTAGTTATTAAAGAGTTTTAGTGGATCTAATTGGATGCGTCTCCTCAGTCAATTAAAAGTCTTGTTAAAGCTGACGTTGACGTTTTTATTATCTAGCTTGGGGTCTTGGCAACAAATGTTTAAATGCATTTTAAATTGGTTTTCCTAAGAGTTGGAGACTTCCAACTTTATACGTGGCTATGAATGCGCCTTCTTGTTCATTTACCAATTTGTTTGTTTACACGAAATAAGTTTTAGAATCGCTTGCAAAATTTACATTGAAAAGGCAAACCCCGGATGATCTAGATCTGGGTCGTTCTTCTTTTTCGTTGACAGTATTGGTTGTTTTTGCCCAAAACTTTTCCTTTTGTTTGGTAACTTATTTGAGATAAAATAGCCATTAGAATACATTAGAATATTTTTTTTTCCTTTTCCATGCCATGACAGCAAATTTTTTAATATTCCAATAAAAAGTAATAAAAAAACATTTTATTTTGTATGATATAGTAATAGAGGTGTATTATAATGGACATGTAAAAATCCCGTAAAATACTTATAAATTGTTGATCGGTTCTTTCCAAAACCATTATTTGTCTTGGCACCGACTTCAAACAGACCAGTATAATATATTAATAGTGTAACATGTAATAATATAAGTCGACTTTTCAATTAAGTTTGTAATCAATTATTTCTCACCATTCAGTGCCCTTAGTTAGTGTTTCTGAAGTCGGTTTAACTTTTTTTAAGTTTTATTTTTTTATTTTTAGTGTATGTAAGGTACGTATGTACTGAGTAGATACGTTATTGAGAACATTACTTACTGTAACGTAATTTATCGAACTGCAGTACGTTACACTATATTACCTTTTGTATATTAAGCCCGATACTTTATTTCGATAAGGTGGTAATTTTTTTTAGTTTGTCTAGCATTTTTTTTTACTTAATTCAATAAGTTTAAAAAAAATACATGCAACCTCTTTTTTTGAAGTCGGTTATTGACAATTACTCTCATCAATTTAAACATCAATGTTGCTTAACATCGAGAAAAATCAACAAACACTATGTGTGCCCTTAATTTCTGAGGGTTTCTTCAGATATCGTCATCAGTTCCGGATTTGGTGACAATGGGGCCTTCGGAGCATATCCTTCACCCTTTTCAGAGAAGACGGAAATAGAGTTGAACATGCGTTAAAAAAATAGATACTGCCGAATATAGAATCTCCTCCTTTTTTAAGTCGGTTAAAAATGAAAATGATAGTTATGACAGTGTTTATTAAAACTGTACATTTCATTGGATTAAATATTTCACGAATTGTAAGAATATTTATTAAAGATTATACGGTTTATGTAACGTGTAAGACCAGTCGAGCGTCCCCGGAATACTTACGTGAGTAAAACCATCTCTAAAATGATGTAAATTTCATGTGGATCACATTTGCGTTAAATTCGATAAACGAATACATCGTGTTGATTCAATGTGTCTCTGATTGTTTCTATAACAGGTAAATATTCGTACCGTTTGTCGTCAAGGAGTTCCGTTCGTGTAGGTATTCGTCCAGTTCAGTAATGACAATGATTGACGTGAGTGAAGTCTCTCAATCTAAAGCCAGGCAGATTGGTCTTTCATCGGCCTGTTTGTTTGTACTCCTTTACAGGTATTTTTATATTTTTTCCTGATAAAACTAGATATTCAGGTTCTTTGATTTTATAGAGTTGGATGTTTTTTGAGTGGGAGGGATTTAAGTTTACTACGGCATTGTTTATTGGCCGATTTTGACCATGTTTTGTAATATCAATAGGCATCAAATACAAAATCATTCATCAGAATCATTTTTTAGCTATACTTTCTCTGTCAGTCAGCCGCCGTAAATACAATTTTCACGTTCATAATATTAGTAGGGTACTAATATTATGAACGTGAAAGTTTGTGAGGATGTTTGGATGTTTGTTACTCTCTCGCGCGAAAACGGCTGAACGGATCTGGATGAAATTTGGCACAAAGATAGATTATAATCTGAAGTAGCACATAGGCTACTTTTTATCCCGAAAAAATGAACGGTTCAACCAGTGTTTTATAAGTATGGCCTGTGAACAATATAGTACAAAACTTCGAAAACCGGGATAATTTTGGGTTTTTCTATACTCTTATTAGCATTGGTAATGTACAGGGAAAACTGATTGAATGTAGGCCTTGCTAATTAACTATTACAATAGTTATTATTATAACACTTAAGCAATAATAGAAAAGTTTTGTATAGGCTGCTTTTAATTGTTAAACTGGTTTTTCCAAAACTTATTTGTTTCAACAATCTCAAAATATTACCTGGTTATTAATGATAAATGTATAATGAACAATGGTGCTTTTGTATACAATGCTATACCTGATTATAGGCATGAGGAAATAAAATAGTGCAAGAATTAATTACGATTAATGATACTACGACAAAGGTTCCCATTATCTCAACAGGTTCTATTACACTTTGTGGCGCAAAGAACTAATATTTGGATATTTTGAGTTACTGTCCTTTGAGTTAGTCATTAAGAAAAGCTATTTCGATGTTTTGAGTTAGAAGTAAAACGTAGTTTTTATGTGGTACATGTTACAGTCAAAACTGTTAATCGTTAAAAGTATTTTAACTGAAATAAACAGTCAAAAGTACTTTTGACTGAACAGGTTCGTCAAAAGTAGTTTTGCCTGAAAATCATGGGTTTAATAGTGATTGTTACTGCAAATTTTACCGTCCGTAAGCAAAACGAATCGTTTCTTGATTATAGGAACGCGGCATTAGTCAACAGTACTTTTAACTACTATAACATATGTCAAAATAACTTTGAATTGATTAGAATGTAAATAAAAAAAACCGTGTGCGTCTCGGGACGCCCGACAGAAGTGATAACTTAAACGCCAGACGGACTGGCGCCGTAACGCGTATAAGAAGTTATCACTTCAAAAAATATCTAACCTAACCTCCTTACGGATGGTAAAATTACGAAAATTTACTGTCCGTAAGCAAAATGAATCGTTTCTTGATTATAGGAACCGGGCATAAAAGTTTTGACTGCAACTCATACAATAGAAATATGTAACTTTCTATTGTCAAAATCGAATAAGTACTTTTAGAGATGATCCTGTTATATATTATATTATGTGTATATTTTATATTAAATTTATCAATTGTGGAATGTGTAAAGTTTAAGATTTTAAATGGTACATTTTTTATTTTGCCATTTTTCATTCCATTACTCAGAAAATCCATAAAAACTAACTTCGAAATTTTATTCAGTTAGTTTTTATGGATTTTTTCAAAAACCGAGTGAATAATTTCAAAATAAAAAATACATACTATATAAAATCTTTAACTTCACACGTCCCACCTACTTTTATGAAAAACGGAGACAAAAATATCTCGAAATTCAAACGGATAACTTGTAAAAGGATATTTTTATTTTTATATTTTTCTTGTGTCTGCATGCTAGTCATGCTCTTTCAGTGTTTTAAGTAAGTGTTCCTTTTGAAATACACCCTGTATACAACATAAGTATAGAATTATAAATAATAAAGTAAATGAAAAACCTGTTTTCGTTATCTTTTACCTTAAAAATCGTATTTCCCGCGCATTATAGGAGGAAGTCGAAAGAAGAAACACTGTGTTGATAAGATTAACTATTGTACTTTACTTAATTAAAGTCTATTTAAAATATTTAGTTATTTTATTATTTGTGTTATGAAATATTGTTTATAAAAGTCGGTTCGGGTGTGGAATCGTCTTAGTACCAACCGCGCGTTCCTGTAAGCAGGGTACCCCGTGTAAGTTGTACACTCGCGCCGCCGTACATTGACTGATTGACTCTACGACCAAGTCTTGTCACCACGGAGTTTTAAGTTTAGTAAGTAGTTTATGAAGTCATACAATTTTCGTGTTTTTTTTTTTCGAAATCTGTTTTCTAAAACCGTAAAATAGTTTATAAAATAAAATAATTTGATGAACGAATTCACATATTATACTTTAATATTTTGATGTATTTAATTGCATAGATAGCATAGAAGTTATTAGTACGTGTTTTTTTACTTTTTGCGAAATTGAATTTCTTTCAAGAAATGTACAAAAAAATTATAAACTTTATTAAAATCTTAAAGTTGGAAACAAGCATAGTCGTTTACTTTAGTTCTCTTCATAGCGGCATGTCATACAGCCTTCTGGTGTTAGCCAAGGAGATGGCATAAAAGTTATTTCGTTGTTTAAACGCAATGTTTGCAATTGTCAAACTTGAGTTTCCCCACAGAATGAGACAAATATAAAAAATAAACTACGCATTTTTTTGGTTAACGACAATCATTTGCGAATTTAGATGATCAAATGATGTGAAAATATTGAGAATCTTAAATAAATTGCACATTTATTACCACGATTCGGACTAAAAAGTCACTAAAATCTTAAAATATCATTGTTTGTTTTCAAACCTATCCAGTCCTACGGAGATCTGGATACAATTGGAAAATCAATATATAATATTATATTATATTTCTCTATCATCATCATCCTCCGCGCCTTTTCCCAACGAAGTTTTCAGTCTAACTACGAAACGGCCGAACTTGGACTGCCATTATACCTCCATAACCCAAGTAGGATTAAGCGATATCGAAGTTCTGTAGTTAGACCAGGTTGTGTGAGTTTTCAGGGCTTCCAAATACAAATACGTAACGAATGCCACAGATGTTCATATGGCAACCGGGACCGATGGCTTAACGTGCTCTCCGAAGCACGGAGGAGTCTCAATGTGTTAAGAATGGTCACCCATCCTAAGACTGACTTGGATGGTATTACTTAACCTAGTTTCCGAGTTATTATACTCATTATTATACTGTGGTATTTATTTATTCGTCTAGATAGATAGATTAGATTACACTTTATTTGTACACCAGGGTTTTACAAAGAATATGTAACAGAAGATGTATCTTATAAATAGTGTACAAAGGGCGGCCTTATCGATTAAAACAATCTCTTCCAGGCAACCTTGGGTTGGACTGGAATTATTTTATTAAACAGGTTGTAATCGTTGACGTTAAATTAAAATGTGGTTAATGCTTATCATCTATTACAATACATACAATACTCAATAATTATACCTACTTATACCTACTCAAGTAGTTATATACATAAATGAAAATACATATCTACCCACAAATAGACATACACATATACACAATAAATAATGTATACTTTATATTTTAAATATAGTTTTATAGTGACAGATAATACTCTTGTAACATTGTTTTGAACTTAGCTAACGATTGTGCTCGTTTGATGGGAACAGGCAGTCCATTCCATAAACGCAAGGCTTCGACTCTAAATGATTTGTCATAAAAATTACTGGAATGTCCTGGCATTTCCAGTCTCAAGTTTTCAATTGACCTCAGGCATTTCAAATGTGTGTCATGAAGGAACTTAAAGCGTTCCTTGAGGTAACAGGGAGTCAATTAAATAATATATTATATAGAAACGTAAGGATATGAGTATTCTGGCGAGTGCGGATTGGAAGCCATTTGAGCCTTTGACGGAACTGGGAAACGTGATAATATTTGCGTAGGCCAAATATAAATCTTATGCAAAAGTTTTGAAGTCGCTCAAGTTTATCAAGTTGTGCTTCGGTGACATTAAGATAGCTGACATCGGCATAATCAGTAATCGGAAGAAGGAGCGTTTGCGCAAGTGTAATCTTAGTAGCAGTCTTAAGAAAGTTCCGTAGCTTTCGCAGAGATCCTGCTGCGGCATACACTTTACGGCTAACCTCTTGAACCTTGAACCCCACGATAAGGTGTTATCAATAAAAATTCAAAAGTTCTTGACTTTACTGCTAATTGGAATAATAGTGTTATTAAATTGAACTGGAGGTAAATGTGACCAATTAACTTTAGCAAACATTATGGGACTACCAGTGACGCAAACCTGAGTTTTTGCAGGATTAATTTTGAGTCCATAGTCCCTACTCCATGCAGCTATAAGTTCTGAATCCGAGTTAATAACATTCAGCGCGGTCGATAACAGATTAACAGGTGATTGAGTGTATATCTGCAGATCATCGGCATAAAGGTGGTATGATGAAAGTAAACGATTAGAGATAGAATTAATAAAAATTGCGAAGAGTAATGGAGATAGAACGCCACCCTGAGGGACACCAACAGCAGCATTGCACTTTGAAGAAATGGAGTCTTCCAGGCGAATGCGATGCTGACGCCATAACAGGACATTATGAAACCAATCAATTGCCCCTGGAGATATGTTAAGAGAGCGCAGAATACCAAGCAGAATCTGGAAATCAACGGTATTAAATGCATTGCTGAATTCAAGTAAGGATGTGTGATAGTACCGTTACATTTCCTTTATCCATGCTTTCTCTGATGTCATCTGTTACGTGAACTAATGCTGTCACTGTACTGTGTCCTTTACGGAAGCCAGACTGGAAAGGACTTAGGAGATTGTTCTTTAAGAGAAAGCTGTTGAGTTGATTATAGACAAGACGTTCAAGAACTTCGGAAAGAAAAGGTAAGATAGAATCGAATGGGTCGGAAGTCAGAGAAGGTAGAAGGTTTAGATTTTTTAGGTAAAGGGATAATTTCAGCTGCTTTCCACACTGATCGAAAGACGCCATAAGATATGGAATGATTGAAGATGTTACATAGGATAGGGAGTATGTCATCAAGAATAGGGAGAATCTTTTTTTTACTGAGACAGTCACTTCCTACTGCATTAGATGAGATGGAAAGTATGCTCTTCTTCTCTTCTCTGCTCTCTGCTAACATCACAAGCGGACAGCTGATTAAAATCAAATGGGGAGTAGTTAGGAGTTGGAACAGATGAAAGATATTTTAAGGTTTTTGCTTTAGATGTCTCATCAAAATCAGACGGAGAAGAGAAATGTTTTTTAAGCGAATCGATATTTAGATCTTTAGGGGTAGAGTCACAGTTTGACTTTCCAACTCCTAATGATTTCAAAAATTTCCAGGCTTTTACTGGATCACTGTTTTTAATAGACCTATGGATGTGTTGGCGTTGTGCTTCTCTACACACCTTATTGCAGCGATTTCTTATGATCACATATTTGTCTAGATTATTTTGTGTAGGCCGGCGCTTGTATTTCGTCCTAACTGCTCCTTTTTTTGACATGACACTACGTATTTCATCAGTAAGCCATGGAGCAGGTAAATGTTTCATTTTAATGACACGGACAGGTGCATGAACATCATAAAGTTTGATTAGATTTTCATTCAGTATGTTTACTTTTTCATTATTAGACTCCGATGTTAAAAGAGGCAGCCAGTCAATGCTTCTTACTTCCATGCAAAGCTTATCATGATCTATGCTACTAAAATTACGTTGCATGAGAACTTTCGGTTTTGACTTGGGGGGTCGGAGAGCGTAAGATAAAAATATCAGGTCATGAAGGGAGAAGTCATCGGCTGCACATTAACCATGTTTGACTACGTGCTCTGCGGCTGATACAATAATGAGGTCCAAAAGTGAAGGAATGCAATTAGGAACGTTATGGGTGGCATCTAGAGGCAATATAGTCATATTGCTCGACACAACTACACGCCTGAGTGAAAAGCAGCGCGAATCTCTTTTTAGAAGACACGTATTGAAGTCTCCCATTATGATCGTGTGCCGGTAAGAAGGGGTAAGGTTTTCCAAGATTTGTTCGAAGAAAGTAGAGTTATTGTAATGCAGTGAAGGAGAATAGTACACACCAAGCAGAATTTTATTATGAAGAAGTTCCACTTCTAAGAAAACGTGCTCGCCAGCGTCCGAGGGCGCAGGCTGTGAAGACATACTTACGATTGAGAATGGAATGTAAGTGCGTAGGTATATGGCCACACCACCCCCACCACGGACCGTGTGGTCATTCCTTATTAACTTGAAGCCAGGAAGAAAGTAAGAGTTAGATGTCAGACAAGGTTTCAGCCATGATTCCGAGACTAAAATTGCATGTATGTACTTACAGTTGAAGTTTGCCAGCGTTAATATGGACTACATTAAAATTCTTTGGTACATTCGAAAATTGAGACTGAAGAGTTTCTCCAAGTGACGGAATACTAACAAAAGTATCATCGAGGCTGTTAGAAGAAAAAAAAACTGTCATTATCACTATCGACTAAATCTGTCATTAAATACAATATATATATATATATCTATATATATATATATATATATATATATATATATATATATATATATATATATATATATATATATATATATATATAAACTAAAATAAAACCTACTTACTATAACCAAAACAAAAAATAAAAAAAAGCTTGTCCATCTGCCAGTTACGTGTTACATTTGAAATAACATGACATCATAGAACCATCTTAAAAAAACAAAAGTGTAAATAAATAAATTAAAAGATTTCGTTTCATGGGCTATAAGGGTTTATAATTGTTAGCAAGCTTCAAGTTCAGAGCAATACAGATGAGATGAGCAGAGAAAAATACAATTAAAAACAAAGTGTTAAAAAAAATCTCAACGATTGGCTATTAGTGACTGGTAACATTGCCGAGATTAAAATAAAGGATAACTTACAATAAATAAACTACTATTCATGTACAGTAATAAAATAAAAGCATAAAGTTATTTGTTGCCAGGTTAGGTATAACTATTTAGGAGCTAAAATTTAGTAGTGTGTATACTATTGTTAAAAAATATAAACGATTGGCTATTAATAACTGGTAATATTGTCGAGATTAAAATAAAGGTTATCTTGCATTAAATAAACTACTACCTATCTACTATTCTATTACCTACCTATTATTCTTATTATATTTCATTTGATTACATGTAAAATAATCAAATGAAAGCATGAAGTTGTTTGTTACCAGGTTAGGTAAACCTATTTAAGAACTAAAATATATAAATATACAAAAGGTAAGTCTAACTGAAAACAGCGGTGATGCATGAAACGGAATATAATTATGTCAAGCTAAGCTCCACTCTCAACACGACAGTAAAATGTCAAAAATCTTTGTCGCTTTGCTTGTTTTTGTCATTGACTTGTGATAATAATAATTATAGCTCCTAAATAAAACAACTATGTTGGGAAAGAAGAAAAAAGAACCTTATCAACATTGCTAACATAATCACACATACTATGTTTACTACTAATAACTAAAGTTAAATTGTTTAAAACTTTAGTCTAGTTTGGAGGAACTACAGTAATGGGGCCCCACCATATAATTCAGGATTCGAATCTGATTTTCCCGCGTTCTTTAGTGGTCTTCTTTATTTTAAAAATATGTGTTGTCAGTTTTTCCGTTTTTTTTTGGTACCTAATTATTTTTATGACGAATGTTGAGGCTGTTTAGGTATAAGTAAATAGGTATTATTCCCTTTACTTAATGGCAATTTAAGGAAAACAAACATAAGCGTAGGTAATGTTCCTCTATTGACGTTTTTCTTTACCTTCTAAAGGATAAACTCATAATAAATATGACGTTTAGATAAATCCCAACATTTTATACTCCTACAATGAACTACTTAAATCAATGTTTGACGCGAGTAAAGAAAATTAACGTCAATAGAAATAAGTAGACGCCATTTTGAAATGGTTTACGAATCTGTATAAAGACAATTAGTAGGTTTCAGTTCTTAAGAATCTGCAATGAGGTTAAAAAAAAATTTGTTTACGTTTAAGTTCCTTAAAACGTAAACAAATTTTTAAATGGGTGACCATTTACAAAAATACTAACAATATAGTGGCGATGAGTGGTGATTTGATTCTCTGAACTTTGGTGCGTTTAAGGAATGTTACCATAGTCTGGTTTATAAATGAGTGACCATTGACAGAATATATAACTTTTCATCTTCTGGTAATTTGCCGAGGTCAGCAAAAGAATTAGATCATGGAACTCAGGATCCAGCTTCAAAGACGATTGATTAAACTAAATCAATCTTTATTTGCCAACCTAGTGTACATAAATGGTCTTATTATAAAAATTTGTCCCAACTTAGTAGCCTTTTACGGGCATTGCAAATTTGAGAGAATGTTTATAGAAAAGATTATTAAAGCAAGCATTATAGAAAAAATCATAATATAATATATGCAGTATGATTACTACTACTACCATAGATAAAAGAAAACTCATACACACATAAAATATAACGAAGATGAAGATAACTCCTCTTTTTTTTTGTAGTCGCCAAAAACTTGGTATCTAGTACCTAGTCGGGCTCGGTCTAACCGCATCCACTGTTCACTTACCGAAACGTGATTAAAACCGGTTGATCTTATAACTACGGTAGGTATCACTAAACAATACATTGGTATTATATTGTTTCAAAATATGAATCATGCTCTACTACGTCATCTTAGGAGGAACATTCTTAAAATATAATTATATCAGCTTTACCCCGAGGCTGTGCCGGCATGAATATTAGTTTACGAGGAAACACAATTAATTGCTTTACGGACAATGTTGAATTAACACTTAAAAAAAGAGTGAGGTGTCTTTGGCACACGCGGTTAGAACGAAGATTCTTTCACCATATATAAATATATTTAATGGATCGAATAAATTCTAACAAAATATGGTAAATATTGTAAAACCTCGAAAACTTGCCCGAACTAATATATGAATAATTAGTATACATCAAAATACAGTAGTATCGCAGAATCCACAGATGGTAAATCAACTCGAGGTCAGCATTTTTCGTTGCGCTAACACATTTTTCCGTCTAGCCCGCTGTCGGCCGAGCGTCTGAAGTGTAATGTGCGTAACAATGTTGATACACTTTTTTAAAAATGTTAATTATAAAAATTTTAAAAAGCAAAGCGAACAACAAATGCGAAAGTGATTTTGTTTTTATGTTTGTGACGCTTCCACGCCATAACATTGTTAAGGACACGGAGAGGAACACAGTACATCTTTCACCCATAATGTACGTAACAAAGAAACTCACTTGCTTATAATAGTAATAAGGATTATACACAAACATCTCGACCAATTCAAATATACATAAGTATTCAAGTATTTGCACTAAGCAGGAATTCGAAGCCGGCCCTCGTACCTCAGTTGAGAGCTCCATCGCTGCTACAAAATAAAGCGACGCGCGCCGTGAACATTTGTTATAGATATTATTGCAGAGGTTTAAAATAAAGCTAAATAATAAAAAGAAAAACAATATCGACCATACCTTCCCGAGCTCAGAAGACGAGTTATAACTAACAATATAACAAATAATTAAAGTCTCTAAAACTCTAAAAACAATCTCTACTGTTTCGTTGTTTGTAATTTAATCTTAATTGCTGTCGATTAACAAAGAAAATGTCGTATTTACTTAATAGTATTGGTATCAGACACTAAGAGAAACTATGTTTGTGTTCCCGCGTCTATCACGTTTATTAGTGTTACGTACAAAGTTACAAAGTAAGCGTATTTTTTTAATTTATTATTTCGGTTTAAGACCGTTTTACTCCCGACACTTTCGAATTCAGAACCGAATCGAGTTTGATTTAAATTTGTGTCGGATCATATTCTTAAATTCTACATAAGAAAGGTCTGTCCTTCGAGTATGGACTGTGTGTCGTATTTTTATGGAGGAGACATCTTCAACATCATCAACATAATATTTCAATAAATTTACACAAAATCATATCAAATTTTACACCTAAACATTCATGAATCACTCTGTCTATTCGTGAAAACCGCATGAAAATCCGTTCAGTAGTATTTTAGTTTATCGTGAACAGATAGAGAGAAAGACAGACGCGTCGGGGGAATTTGTTTTATAATAATTATGTAGTGATATCTTAAAAATTAACCAAACAATTTGGTACTTAGTAAAATCGCCTTTTAAGCATTTACTTGCTTTGAAATTAAGTACGATATTATATGGTATTACAAAAGCGCTTTTCTAGTGACAGGTACCGATCTAGTGTCACTCATCTAATTCCGTAATAACTAGGGTTACAGGATTTTTTTTTCAGCTCATAAGGGACAAATGCTCAAATGCGCAAAAAATACAGAATATCCGATTTTTATGCGGGATGAAATAAAAATCAAAAATTATTTAGTTATTTTGTTTTTTTATTATGTTACATTTATTTCGTACATCATTCTATTTCAACAGTATTTGTAAGAAAATATCCTTTTTCTACGAAGTCGTTCGAACTAGGGATACTAAAAAGGAAAGGTATGATCGACTCTTCCATGACTTTTTTCTTCTTCTCGATCGTACCGGTACCTTTGTCATCAGAAAAGGTACCAGTCTCCTGGTTTTTTTTGAATTTTTGCAATTGTTCATCTATGCTTCTTGGAAATAGTTGTAATTTATTGGCGATTTAAAGTTCTTGGAAATAGCCTAAGAAACTATTGTAGAATTGTAGAAAATTGTTTTCTACACTAGTAGGTAGGTACTTTTCAACTGTAGCATGATTAACTTTACAACAACAAATGAAGGGCGGTTGAAATACAGGACCGAGTCAGTCCCGGCGGGACATTTAAAATTATTCCTAAATCCCGTGCCTCCCGTGAAATACGGGACGTCTGGCAACACTAGTAATAACATTAACACGAATTCAACCACGTCTATACAACTTGCACTAGGTATTCCTAAACACACATATATATGTATTTATAAGTAGTTACTACATTAAATAACGAGTACCTAATATCCTTTACTGAAAGTATTATATTGGAATGCTTATACCGTTAAGCTCGTAAATTTAAGCACGTGCTGGTTACTCAAGCGGTTCTTGGCGCCAAAAATCGTTGCCTCTCACATTGCAAGGCCGCGTGCGCTACTTAAGATGCACTCTGATAATAGTGATAATGCATAGGGTTAACACTAAAATAAAAATAAAATAGTAATTAGTTTTAAGAGTCATTTTATAGTATTATATTTATTCAATCAGAGGTTACTGGTCGGTAAAAGCTCTTCGACTAGTAATAGTGTCACTGGCGCATGTAAACCTAAATATTGTTTAATGTTAATTTTATTTAAGGAGGTTTCTTATAAAAGTTAACGTAAGTATTTGTAGTACTCTCATAAGATCATTTATTTTCAATAAAAAAAAAATTGACACTCCTAAAACCCAAAGTTTTTTGTTCTATATATGTTTTATACCCCTTTTTTAAGAAGCATTGGGCAAAGGTTTCTACTGATTTTGAGAGTACCTGTATAGTATAGAAGGTCGCGGTCTTTGTTTGCTAGTATGACTGTAGAAAAAATAAACCTCTATAATAAAATTTATTGTCCTCATATCATTTTCTCCTTGCAAAACTTGTTAACGCTGCATTTAATTGTCTTTAAACATTCATCATTGATTATTCTTATAATAGTCTCCTTGACAGCGGGGACCAATCGACTTCTAATAAAATTGCGAAGGTTAAAACGATCTATAAACGCATATTTTTTAACTGGATTTAGGTAAACGATAGGAAGCGGTTACCTTTGCTTACAAACAATCTCAACACAAGTGTCACTGTTGCCTTGATAACTACACTCACTTCTTAGGAGCGACCCTCATAGACTCAGAAGAAACAGTATTAAACTAGCAATTCAGTACTGTCTTGTACTCATAAAAACCACCTCATAAGTAAAAAAAAAATCGATGAAGCCGTATAATAGGAGAAGAATTACGAACATACGCACATTGAAACTGTTGAGGTATTATTAATCTAGTAAAAAAAACTGTTCTATATTTATATTGTTCAGTAGATATGACATAAATTTATTGAACAAACTTAACAATGTAGCTGAAGAGCATATATATCAATAGGTATAAATCAGAATATGAAAAGGTTTCTCATCATTTTCTTCCGAAACCCTAGAACTGAGCTAAATGTTATTTTTGACTAAATATAAACCATTCCTTAATCTACATCTGTAGGTTTACTTATGATTAAATTATTAGTTTTACATATATGCCGAGTGTACAGATCTTTTGATACATTTACATAGTTTTTATTCTCACATAGACAACTTGTATATGTCCCTATAAAATATATTCGGGAATTCGTTTCCCAGTAACAAGTCATAAATCAAAAGGGTTTCAACCCTATAAGATCATCTATAGGATCAAAACAAAATGAAATTTTATTTATTTATTTATTTCTAAAAAACATCTATATCTTGAATTAAAAAATCATCTCATAAAAAGCTGTAGATAGTAGTACAAAATATTTAAATACTATTAATACGCTAAGGTGATCGCTTACTTACAGGCGGGCTAATCTTATTTGCTTCCTCCGCAGTAAAAAAAATGGAAAAATGTAATTTTTCACAATCAATAAGTTCCATTCTGACACGTGTTTGCCCTCTAGTTCTCTATACGAGACAGCGTAACCCACTTCCTCAGACTTATGACCGAATTGCACCGATCGTGGTCACGTTTGTGGTGGAGAGCTAAGCGACCACTCCGTGAATGGCGGACTGTGACTCTTGTACATTAAAACTCATGATGTATACGATACTAAATGATCGTTCACGGTACAGTTTCAGAGGAATTTCCTCCCGCGAACGCTGTGGAAAGCTGCCACTGAGGTTTTCCCGAGGGACTACAGCATGGGGTTCTTCAAGAAAAAGGTGTAAAGGTTTTAAATGGTCAGCAACACGCATGCGAGTCCTCTGGAATTGCAAGCTTTCATAGGCTACGGTCTGCTTGTCTTCCACTGACACAGTATAAAAAAATATACGATACTACATTGTTATATACTACTAGCCGTCCCACTAGCCGTTTCACCTGCGTTTGTCACTGCTCCGCTCCTGTTGGCCGTAGCGTGATATTATATAACCTATAGCCTTCCTCGATAAATGGACTATCTAACACTGAAATAATTTTTCAAATCGGACCAGTAGTCCCTGAGATTAGCGCGTTCAATCAAACAAACCCTTCACCTTTATATATTAGTATAGATATACAGCATCTAAAATGCTAAAGGACTTCAAGACTTGAACTATCACGACCTTGAGATTCAATATTTAGATTCCTCAAGTCAAAGTTCACTGGTACCATTATTCGGTTATTTGGCCGTCAGATAGGTATATGACTTATGGATGTCGTTGAATATGTAGGTACGTACAATATAATATAATAGTTGCGTATTCATCTGGGATTAGTTCCTTTATACTTTGTAGGGATGTAACAAGAGAGAAGAGTGGTTTTTTTATTGATAAAAAATATTAAATTTTGCTAAAGTGGTATTATAACTACCCTTCTTAGTTTTCCGTATGAAGTTTTTCCCGAATGAAAAAAAGGAGATAATATAATATAATATAATAATAAGATCACTCGTGCGTCTGTTTGCCCGTCTATCACAGTTAATTTGCTCCGAAACTACTAGGCCGATTAAGTTAAAATTTAGTACACATATCAATTTCTGTGACACAAATACAGATGTGCAACGAACACTAATGTTTTTTTTTAAATATGGAGGTCACTTTTGGGCCCAAATTTGAATATTAAAAAATTTGCAAAGCTGTACCGCGTGACACATTAAATGAAAGAGCTTGTAAATGTGGAATATATATGATAATTTTATATATTCAATTTAATTATAAAAGACAACAGGTTTATAATTGTGAACAAAAAATACTTAAATTTAAAAAAGTCCACCCCGATCCCCACCCGACACAAAGCTGCTTACACAGGCCGCGTTTCCCCGCTGTACGGCAATGGACAACCTTTGCGCCAAGTAAGACCCGGAGCGACTGTCAAATCCCCGCTCTCTAAGGCGACTGCCGATCTCTCTGATAAGCGTAGGGCATCAGACCCCCAACATCCAGACGTCTCGAACGCTAATTTTCACCCAGGGAGGGCAATATTTCTCCCGCCTTCTCGCAGCCGCACTCTCAGCGGCAGCCCCAGCCGTCCGTGTGATATGATAATTTAGTTATTAATGAAACATAACTCGTATTTTTCAGGTAAGTATATTAAAATACAATCTTATGGATATATTATACTAATACAAGTTACTAGGAAAACACGATGTGGATGTACTCGAAACACGGAATTGTATTTTTTTTACAAGCTGATTATAAATTTAGGGTTATTTAATAAACAACTACACCATATAGATCAATAATATTTTTTTTCATGGAGCAGTAATGAACGCTCCTTGTTTACTTATTAATAAAAAGTAGGTAATATAATATTATTTTTTTTTTGCATGTGTATAGTCCCATGAACTTAAATCTTAAAGCTCCATTAGGCAGGTGATGGTGTAGGTATAGCCTGAAGGAAACCCAGGGAATTCCGACACACGTGTGTGGCAATACCTATGACAAAAACAAATGATATCACTTATTGAAATTATAACAAAACAAATGACATCACTTTTAGTCACTGAAAGGTGGAATTTCTTTTCGCCGAGTGAGTGAGGTTACCGGAGGCTCTAACCCTTCCCTCCTCCCTCTGCTCCCTCCTCTCCCCCTCTTTCACTTTTCCCCTACTCGTACTTTAAAGGCCGGCAACGCACTTGTGACTCTTGAGTTGCAGGTGCCCATGGGCGGCGGTAGTAATTTACTACCAGGTGACGCGTCTGCTCGTTTGCCCCTATATTCAAATGACTTCTTACAAATATTGTTGAATATTGTTTTAAGACAATTTCAAACCTGTTTTTTTAGGGATCCGTACCCGAAGAGTAACCAATGGGATCCTATTACTAAGTCTCCGCTGTCCGTGCGTCTGTCAGCGGGCTGTATCTCATGATCCGTAATAGACAGTTGAAATTTTCACAGAATGTGTATTTCTGTTGCCGCTATAACAACAAAAAATAAATTAAAAATGAAAGGGAAAGAAACGTGTTTTTTTTGGGCTTTTTTTGTTCGAACTTAATAATGGCAACAAGCAGACGCTTGAAATGCTCACAGAGTTTGTATTGCTATATTCAAAAAAAAAAAAAAAAATAAGACTATATTAAAAAATTAAAGGGGGTCTCCATACAGTTTTTAACTTTACACGTTCCACCTGCTTTTATGAGAAACGGAGGTCAAAATACCTGGAAATTGAAATGGTCAAAGTATTTTTGTAACCGAATAGTCATGTGCTTTCAGTGATTTAAATAAACTGTTTCATTGTCATATACACTTCGTAAAGAAGAAGTGTAGCAAGCTAACATTTTTAAACAATATGTGTAGGTAATAAGTTTAACAATTTTATGTCAATGGCTACATGAAGTTACACGTGTCCAGTATAAATTTTATTGACCTGTTATGGTACGGAAAGTCTATACCATAACAGGTTAATTTATACTGGTAGTAAATAGCTTGATTTATGCTACGTCAATTGATCAGTGAAATAATCAGTTCCTCAAAAAAATTCGACAACCAGGCGTTGTCCGTTACCATCTCGTATATAGTAGTCTCAAGTAAAAAGTTTTATTTTATACTAGCTGTGCCCGCGACTTCGTCCGCGTGGAATAGTGTCTTTGGGTAGAATTTTTAATTATTTAGGCTAATTGACGATACTTCCATACAACTTTTCATCCCAACCTTTCAACCCCTTTCACCCCTTTTTCGCATTAAAAAGTAGCCTATGTCTGTTCTCAGGCTCTAGACTATATGTGTATCAAATTTCATTTAAATTAGTCCTGAGGGTTTGGGGTGAAAGGGTGACAGACAGACAGACAGACCGACAGACAGACAGAGTTACTTTCGCATTTATAATATTAGTAAGGATTTTTGTCAATAATAGCTGGTAATATAATCTCGATTTGGTAATGAAAATAACGCTTAACTTCACACTTTAATCATAATTATTCTTTATAAAAAAAAAGTCTCGCGCGAATCCAATCGCTAATTCGGAACATTATTCATTTCGTATTATATACCTATTGCAAATGTTTTAGGAATATTTTGAGTCCATGTTCAATGTCATTTGGATTTGTCATAGATTCACGGTAATTTTTATTGTTGTTATTTTTTTGTAGACATTCTCAGAGTTCGATGTTATAAAGAATATGTGATGGATATCTTGGAATTGAACTAGAAATAGTAAAAACCTATTAAATATTTTGTCTAACACCGACTTGCCGTGTACAAATTAGTGGTATCTCGTAATAGAGAGAACCTATTGCCATGAGCACGTTTCTCAACTCCGTGTTCCTACTGAAAAATTGCCAAAAAAGAAAACTCTGATGTGCCCAATACAAAATGTAAACTTATACCACGAGGACAAGGAAGTTGTTTACCTACATATTTTGGAAATATAAAATCCACTTTGGTTTACAGAATATATGGAACTTTTCTAGTTTTGATCTTGACCCTCGAATTGGGAAATATTTAGTCAAATATTCTCAAAAATCATTGCTGTTGGCACTTCCGTTCTGTGTGCTGGCAACGACCAGCCTGTTTGTGGAGCTGATTTTGATGAATCTGTATTTAAGTTAGCATATGAATTTTAAAATTGCAATACATAGACCAAGGTCTGCTGGTTTGTTTTGAAGCTGGATGCAATAAACAAACCGGCTAAAACAAAAAAATACTTCAGAAATACTTGATTGCGGTCAGATTTTAAATATTTTTTACCTACTAACACACCTTCTTTGCATGTTTCGTTTTAGGGTTCCGTACCTCAATAGGAAAAACGGGATCCTTATAGGATCATTTCGTTGTCCGTCTATCTGTAGCTCTGTTTTTAAATGTAGATTAGGAATATCGGAGTATTATACAAGTAAAGGTTCTGCGCAGCATTAGTGGTGTCATTCGAACATTTTAGTTCTGGTGGAGTTGATGATACCCACAAGAAATAAAATTATGCTGGTTAAAAGCGGTCTTTTGAAGGCTGCAGACACCTTTTTACGATTCAAGTATAAATCTTCAGAGTATTTTTTGTTTAACGGGGTATCTGATTTACAATGGCTCTCTCAAGGACTTGAGGCGTGTCACCTAACCGTAATCTAAATAGTGCACTAAAATAACATAATTACTAGTTAGAATGTTTCGTACATTGTAATTGTTTATTTTGTTATGCAGTCAGTCTATCAGTGAAAAAGTTATGAAATCGTGTTTACTAGTACTAAGTATGTACTAGACTATTGAATGGCCACTTGATAGATATTTATTATAAGTAAAATACGTCAATGTTTTAGTAAATATGGTTATTTGTTTAATTTTTTTTTGCTATTAGCAATTAAAATGGTTCTCAGTTTATAATATGAGGTACTATCAATATTGTAATATCTTTTTTAGCCATGTTTCTTGTAAAAAATATTCATTCATTCATTTCCTGGTAACATTTCTAGAACACGTTATGGCTATGCTTATCATTTGAGCCATAAATATGCCAGGTTGCCACAAGGAAAGAAAAAAGGTTGCTGATAATTAAAACATCCACCAACCATTTTCGCCAATTCTTTATAGAGTACTAGCAACCCGCCCCGGCTTCGCACGGGTGGCAGAGACATCTTCAACAATCATCATCATATTTCAACCAATTTACACAAAACCTTAACAAATTATATACTTAAACTTTTCTCATGAATTGCTATATCTATTGGTAAAAACCATATGAAAATCTGTTCAGTAGTGCTCGAGTTTATCGTGAACAGACAGACAGACAGACGTGGCGGGGGACTTTGATAATATGTAGTGAAGTGACTAGCTGTTACCCGCCAATTAAAATTTTATCCACGGGACCCATACATTTCTTAAGGGATAAAAAATAGCTTATGTCCTTCCCCAGGATATAATCTATCCTTGCTAAAAGGTCTTATCCATAAATAGAGCTACTATTGTTGGTGGTCGCTTTATGTAGTTGTCGGTTTCCCTAAATCGGAAATCGCACGTTTCAATACAGCTCATAAAATATAGTTAATTAATTTAAGTATTAATAGGTAAGAAATACATGAAATCATTCGATAAAAACTTACTGTTAACAATGTGCTAAACATATCTAAGTCATTTTTTTTCTCATAACAAAAAAACTAAGACGGGGATTTTTCTAAAAAATATATATATTAAAAGCAATGTTTTTAAAAGAAAATACAAAGAAACCTGTATTTTGTACTTGCGCAAAAAGAAACCACAAAGGATCACCTCTCGTACACAAACTTGTTAATCGAGTCCGGGAATCCCACAGAAATAATGTTACGCATACTTTTCACAACCCTAGCTTCAACAGGTGATATACACAGAGTCAGTGGTCATTTACCGTCTACCAACCACATGTAGCGTTCGCGGGCGCACGTTTGAATTTCGAAATGTTTTGAGTGACGGTTTAGTTTGAGTAACCTTTAATTAAGTATTTTTTTTGTGTTTTAATTACATACAGTGAGATTTTAAGTATCTAATTTATAATATTTTTGTGATTGTAATTGTGAGTGTGTATTGTTCTTGGAGTATTAACTTTGAAACTATAATAAGTAAGTTTTTTGTTTTTATACCTATTTAAAAATAAATAATTGGCAAAAATAGAGTAAATAAAACAGATTATCGTATTTAATTATTAATATGTATATTTTTATAATATGAAAATATTTATAATTAAAATTGAAAATATTACCTACGTATTTTTTAAAACTGCAAAACCATTAATCAAATAAAGCTACGAAAATTAAAAACAACAAAAGGAAAAGAAAATAAGATATATTTTTATTTTATGTACTTAAAAGATTAAAAATAATATATTTACAATATATATAATTATATATTCATAATAATTATTTATCTTACATATAACCTAAAAACTTGAATTAATTGCCATTTATAACTGAATTATATAACATTTTTTAAATCTATTTAAAACATAATCGACAAATAAAACAAAATAATAAAAACACAAAAACAAAGAACGAATTTAAATGTCGAACCCACTCTCACTTGTAACGTTAGTAATCTAATCATATCATCTGATATTCTAGGCAGTTATCGTTGCCTAATATAAACCTCCTTGACCGTACATGTATAATGTTGAACCAGGTTAAGCGGGCTGCAACAAAATTCTAACCAGTCCCCAGTTCAGACTACAGAACTTCTAGAGCAGGCTGATTTGATAAGATAAGATATACTTGGCAGATTATTTTCAATAAGATACTGTCTGTTATCATAAGAGAGTGTACAATATTTTACTCTATTATACAAATATTATTTTTACTTAAATATGATATATTAATAATAGTTATATATGAATTGAATTCTAATTAAAATATAAATGCTGCAAGTGTTTAAAGGCACTCGTGTAATAAAATTATATGATATATTTTTATGATCCTTTAATGATAAAGTTACAATTTACATTGTTTATAACCATTTCCAGTTTTTAGTCATAGCACAGAGTGAACTTATAATGCGGTGTGTGACATATCTAGTGTAATATTGGTCTATGAAATTATAGATGTACCAATATTGTTCATATATTTTATTTTTTATGTCTGTGCTGACGCAGCCTGTAACATAATCTAATGTAAACGTATTCTCATCCTTGGTAAGGGGTCCTTGGCATTTTTATGCATGACAGGGTTATTTCTATTAAAGTTTTGTGCTGTTTTACTCTTAAGATTAATTAAATCAGGCCGTTCTGGAGACTTATTTGATTAAGGATAGTAGTGAGTGACGTACTGTGGCTGTGATGTTGTGCGACTCTAGGACTCATGCTATTAAATTATTCGAATTTAAACACGTTCTCACACGGTTCATCTGGGGCAACATCAATTTACAGGATGGACATAAACGTCCAGTTGTCAATTAAATAATTTATTACATACGTATTTTCTCTAACGTCGTTATACGTCATACAGGTTTCACAATAATAAATGTACGAGTAAAGGCGTGAGTGTGATTGAATGGACATTAAGATGACAGATAAGTAATGTCCTATTGTAGCGGTATTAAGCAGTATCATGAAATATGAATAGAAATCTAAAGTTTTTGTACGTTGTGCACTAAAATGAAAATGTTGCTGTAACGTGATAGAACAATGTTCTATCTTATAAAGACTGATTTTCAACGTCTATCAACGTTGTTTGCATAAACACGTTAAATATTTTCAACGTCTAGTAAAGTTGTTTGTTTGAACATGTTAAATCTTGTTGTGAGATTGCCCTTTTTGAAGTTTTTTGTTGTATTTGTTGTCATCAGAACGAACATGTTATCTGTAAAGTGCTAGTGATAGGGTAGTATTATCTATTAGTCTTTTGATATTGTCTTGTGCTATCCCTGCTACGACGGAGACGAATAAGTAGGTGATTATTGAACCTACGCAAAGCGGTCATATCCTTTTGATTCATCGCTCTTTATAACTCTGTCTGGTTTGTTTATTAGCTGCGATTGAGATTTGCGAAATTTTGCATATGTTATTTTACACCCTAAAAGTTTCACCGATTACCATAAGTAGTGTACTTTTAAGTCAAGTACATTTTAACTATTGACGTAATTGTATTTTTCTAAAAAGACAGTTGCTCAGGGGAGTTAAATTTTAGGTTGCACAAAATACAATTAACGTACAAAAAATCTACACAGACTCATGTTTCCTTTGAGAGGATCGAATCCACACTGAAGTTCCCCACAGAACATCGCTATTAAGTTAAATGTTTGAAAATTGTGTTTTTTAACCACACAAAGATAAAAAACAGAACGTAAAAATATTTTTCTATAATTACACATAAATATTCAAGAGCCCTATCAGCATAGTATTGTGGTTTTAATCGGACAGGGTGGGCAAGGTTTTTGTGAGTTTTGTAAGTTTTTTTTTAATGAACCTTTGGTTCCTGTATGACCTCTGTGTTGTTAAACGCATAGATCTGTAATGTAGTTGTTGTATTATGGACGAACAATAAAATTCTGTTATGATACGTTTTAAATTGGAACCTGAGTGTTGGCTTGCTTTTTTACTGTGGGAGAGCCATGCTTCGGCACGTATGGGCCGGCTCGACCGGAGTGTTACCAGGGCCTTACAGAAAACCGGCAGCAAAGCAATTCTTGCATTGTTACCGGAGGGCCTACCCCTTCCCTCTCCCCTTCTTCCCTCTTATTCCCCTAACCACACTCTCCCTCTTCCCCTACTCCCACCTTAAAAGCCGGCAATGCATTTGTGACTCTTAAGTTGCAGGTGCCCATGGGCGGCGGTAATCATTTACCATCAGGTGACCCGTCTGCTAATTTTTTTTTTTTTGATATTATAGGGGGCAAACGAGCAGACGGGTCACCTGATGGTAAGTGACTACCGTCGCCCATGGGCACCTGCAATTCAAGAGTCACAAGTGCGTTGCCGGCCTTTGTGATAGGAGTACGCTCTTTTCTTGAAGGTTTGAAGGTCGTATCGGTCCGGAAATACCGCAGGTGACAATTTGTTCCATAGATTGGTTGTGCGAGGCAAAAAAATTCTGGAAAACCGCACAGTGGTGGATTGCCTATTATCCAGGTGATGGGGATAAAAGTTTTGTCGCGTTGAACGATGGCGAAACGTTGCGGCCGTTATAAGTCCGAACAATTCCTCGGAGCACTCCCCATGATACATGCGATAGAGAATGCAGAGTGAGGCTACATCTCTACGCAACGCCAAGGGGTCAAGCCGATCTGAAATATCCTGGCAATCGATGATTCGAGTCACTCTCCGTTGAATGCGGTCAAGAGAGAGAAGCTGGTACTGGGGTGCTCCTGCATAGATATGAGAACAGTATTTCATATGCGGCCGACCCTACGCCTTATAAAGTTGTAGGCGGTGGGCCGGGGTGAAATACTGTATCGATCTGTTGAGCACACCAAGCTACTTTGAGGCTTATTTGGCCTTACCCTCCAAGTGACAGCGGAACTGGACTTCGCTCGATATATCGAAGCCAAGGATTCCGATGCTGGCTGTGGCAGTCAGGGAAGTGCTCTCAAAGCGAGGTGATACGACAAACGGTATCTTTTTAGCGGTGAACGCGCAAACCTGTGTCTTCGTTGGGTTAAATTGGACTAGGTTGAGTCGACCTGAGTTTGCCCCCTATACCATAAAAAAAAAGATTTTCAGATTTGCTGCTCCAAAGTTGCGTTATTGGTTCATTGGTCTTTATAAAATTTATGAATGTTAAATCGTGTGACTTCAGAGAATCACAGCAATTAAAATACATTCTGAATAGGGTTTTTTTCTGAGGATTTTACAATAATATAATTACTTGTTATCTTTTATGTTCATCTAAGTAGTCAGGTAGGTCAAAGACCTAAGCCATTTCCAAACCAGCTGATTGAAATGTTAAAAATCATAATATTCTATTACTTTGAAAGTGTTGGATTATTAAACATTTCTGTAGTAATTTTTTAAATGAAAACTTCTTTAGGCACGTTGGGCATTTTTGGTAAGGGGAAAAAGCACTGAACTCGCGTGGCCATCACGCTCAGATACATATATACAGATGAGTCTGCGTGTGCGTGTGTGTATGTGTATGTATATGTGTAAGTTATGTTTTCACTTCTGACTTGCAGTCCTACGATTGATAGTTTATTTTCATATCTATACTAACATGAACTCAAACTCCTAAAACAAACTGAATGCTTCTTACGAGTGAATTTGTTTTTATTATATAATAGAGTTTAGATTAATTAAAAGAAATATAGAAAAAACTACGCGGAGTTCGGAAACATTTACTCCACTGCGATTTGCTACACGCGAGTATAAACTGTTCAAAGATTGTATGACAAAATATGGTCTAGTGGACCCTTAAATTATAAAGATTAACCGCTCTGTAAGCCGTTGTCATTACTGAACGATTGAAAAAAACTGAAAAAGTAATATTTATATATATAGTTATTAGTTCTTTTGTAGGGCTCGTGTTAACCGAACGGTTATTAGTTACCTTTAGATTTGCTCCGTTATTTTAATCTTATAACAACACTCTTCTTTAGAATAATTACATCACTACACCTGCGATAAGTACGCGAGAAGGCGGGTCTAACACACTTTGAAACTATTAAAACAAACGGCTTAACCTACCCATTAACCTACTTCCAAATACTTAACTACTCTTCATGTAAATTATCTTCAGACCTTGTAATAGTTCAAGAATTTCTTTCGATGATGGAAACATGTAATAATGATAACCAGTAGTATCCTCTTGCCATCCACCTGGGAAGTATACTCTTTAATACAAAAGAAGAACTTTCCTAATCGGTTAAGGCGTCTTTGAATAATCGGTGAACATACATAAAAAAAAATATACAGTGGAACATAGAATCTCCTCCTTTTTTGAAGTCGGTTGAAAACTACATTTATAGAAGTACCACTCCAACTTAACGAGTTTAGGAATTCAGATCCGCATGGCAATTCAATAAAAAACCTCCCATTCACCAACCGATATGAATTGCATGACATCAATAAGTAGCATAGACAATTAATATCCTGGCCGCGGTGTTTCCCCAATAAGATCCGGCATTACAATTCTACGTTTCGCATAGCATTTAAGGATTTTACAAGTGCATGCGTGATGAATATCAAGCGCAGACTTCATTACCATGTAATACATAATTGATACATTGATGTAACTTTATTCGATTGAAATCTTAATATTATAAATACGAAAGTTTATGAACGTGTGTAAGTGACTAAGTTTGTTACCTACTCTTTCACGCTCAAACGGCTGGACGGATTTGGATGAATATTTAAAAAATGTAGGTAAATACACGGCATATTATATATTATAAAGTTTAGTCTTCATTTTTAACAGACTTAAATAAAGATAGGTTAACGTAAAATATAAAAAAAAAAATTGCTTGAATAAAATATAGTTATGTAATTTTTGAGTGAAGTATATGTATAAATAAAAGTAAATATATTATTTAAATGAGCCGATCAGAAACGTTCAAATTGTTAAAATGTATTTGTGCGGTGGCCGCTAGCTTATTACGTTTTCATTATTACTAGACGCATTGAATATGTGATAATCCAATGGCTTAATTATTTAAGAAATAGACTAAAATTTTTTTTTTAATTCAGGGTCTGAAGAAATATAGTCCTACATAGAGTACGTATTAAAATGGTTCAAGGTCAACAAAATTAGTCATTCAATTTTCTTGTTACGCAATCAGCAATGCAATGTCCAATTTATCAATTTCCACGCGATTAAGAACATCACGTGGTTGTCAAAGTCACGTGACTTAAGACCCACTAAATTTTTTTATATTGACGTCATAAAAGGGCGAGTGTACCGATCTTCTTCTTTGATCGATTACACATAAAAGTTTTGTGAGGTTTTTCAACAAGAGCAATTGTTAAAAATTAATTTATTGACTTACGGTTGCATTTCGACCTTTGGGTGACCAAAGCCTTAAATTAGGGTTTAAATTTCATAAAAAACTTGATTATAAAGCAAAAAACTTCTTGAAGTTAAGTCATCTACTACAACTCTCGTTGCGTGGAAATAAAGTTCAGTATTCGTTGACAGGTTTTAGTGAAATTTAGTGGCGCTGAGAAATAGATGCCAGTAACAAATAGACCTTATTACGAAAAACACAAGGTTGATTTCATATGAAGAAATTAAGTCAGGTTTTAGTTTAGTCGAGTGTACAATAGAATCGGCACCATATTATTATCTTGAATAACTACCGGTTTTCGCTGGCGGAAGCTGCAGCGGTCAAATAAATCCTAACAAATGCGAATATATTTTTTCAACGTGATGTATTCAGTATTATTTAAAGACTACCTCAGTATTACTTAACTAACGAAGACACCCGTTACTAGTAATACTACGCTTAGTTGGAGTTAACACTATAACTAGTAAAGTGTGATTCACGTATTAGGAGTGGATTTACAGCGAAAGTCACCGATGAATAGCCTCTTAATGTATTTGAGAGAGTTAAGGCCATAGTCCACCAGGCCTTAGTGCGGGTTATTAAGAAATAAATTTTACTCTGTCTATCACAACTGAACAAATCGTTTTAAATGATTCGTACATAGTAGAAACTTTCATCGAATAGCTATATCGTTGAACCGCGGCGCGTTGTCTTTGTTTCATATCTCGACACATGCGTCATCGTTCATCGTAGACGTTAAGCAGAAATGATTTTCCTACAAAAAAGATCATATCAATTCGTATCTATCTCTATTAACTGTAACAGACCGAGAAATTAGAGGTATTTTTTAATTTCACATTAGATATTCAAAGAGCATTTAGGCATTTAAGTTTTCAATCGCGTATATTAATAAATTTGATTTGTTTAATCACCCGTATAAAATAATTAATTATTTGCTCTTCTGTAGTCGGTAAGGTAATAATTTTTTATATGTATTTTAATATAACAAACGCCGAATTACTAATGAATCGTATATGTACGCATAACACATAAAATCGCAGGCCTTAGTTTTATCACCTCAAATTGCGAAGTTAAGAAGGCGTTATTAGGTTTTTTGCTATCACATTATTTCCTTAATTTAATTTACATTATTTGTTCAACCTTATGCCTGTGGCTTTGTTCGCGCATAATGAAATAAATATGGTTCGCGCATAATGAAATAAATATGCAGTTATTCTTAACTCTTATTTATAGCTTTATTTCCCTAAAGGATTAGGCAGATTTGTATCACACCCACATTGTGCCAGCTATATTTACTTATACGTTTGTTTCTTTGCTTAGTAAAGCTTGGTAAAAAAATGGTTTTCACAAAAGTAACTGTCTGCAATCGGGGTGAACTCTTATTTATATTTTCTTTAATTTCTGCGTCCTGCGAGTAATTATAATAATATTTGTTTTCTTATAGAATCTTGTTATATTTTTTAACTTACGAACAAATAAATACATTGCATGTATTTTCTTGATATTGTCCTTTTGATGTAAGGGACAACGGACTAACGGTCCATTGTGTTTATCACATTAATGTTACGTAGATTATCGTACCCGCATTATTACACTGTGATATGAAAAAGACATTCATTTATGTATTTTTAAACAATGAGACACATTACGATTTATATACATACATGGGTTTTACATGGTTTGTGTAAAATCTCATGCCTAGTTTTAGCTTATAATATCGTTTTGGTATGACCTGTATAAATACATTGTAAGTGAGTTTAAGAGACTATATACCAATTCAACAACCGATCAAGTTAATTACAAGTTTTATTATTCCTTTCAAATTATGTTCAACATCATAACATAACATTTCGTAAAGGACGTTTTTATTTAACATGTTAACCTCAATCCATAAATTATTTAGATACTTGCCGACTTAAAGTCTTGAATAATGTTATCATTTTGTTGTATGTGGTAGGTATAGTTTAAATCTATTTTCTGTCATAAATTCTAGCTTAATCTCAAGTATATATAAAAATAATATATTTGTACGCCTAATCAGATATTGCACACAGCCTTGTTCTTATGCTAAATTATAGTAGCATATAATCCTACCTATAGCAAAACAATGAATAAATTGATTTAATTTGGAATGGCTTTCTTCCCATTTCTTGTAATTCCTTCTACACATTGCTACAACAAACATGAAAACGGTATTTTATGTTTTTTTTTTACTTTTGACGGTTGTAACGTAGTGTTAAACTGTTAACTGTAGAGTTTTCAATAATGCGGTGACTTTGGGTTCAAGTGTTGGCAATACCATTAAAAACTCTTTGTTACAATGCTGAGTTGCAACATTACGCCTCAGTGTTTTTACCGTGCGACTAAAAATTTTCAATGTGCCTAGCCTTATTCATAGTATACCATCCTTGTTTTTCTTGATAAATTTAATTTATATTTTTAAATGTATTTACTGGTTTTTGATTTATTTATTTAAACTTCCTGCAGATACATTGTGTGAGGCGGACTTTTGTCGTAGGCAATTTTCTCCCAGTCAACCTTTGAGACGCGTGAGAAGTAGAACTAAAATTGGGTTAGTAAATTTAGAAAATGAAAAATAAGATAAAATAATATAACATGAATAATATAGGTATTTAATAAATAAACGTACATAATAATGCAATATATAATATAACCTACATAATGCCTAGGTATTATGTAGGTACATTACCTAGGTAAGGATAATATTATACTATATACATACCAAATATATTTACAACGTATTATTCAGGTGATTCTGCCAAAACGTCTGTATAAAGTTTAGTTTAATCTTAAAAGTTTGTCGGTTAGTGGTCATCTCGATTTCTAGTCGAAGCGCAAGACAGTAACGGAACAATGAACTATAGTAGAATTATAGGAGGGACAAAGATGGAGAAGATCGTTAAAAAAGCGAGGTTTATTAAAGATTTAGACAAAGACAGGTATTGAAAATAAGACGATAGGTAAGAAGGTGAAAAAGAAGAGAGTACAGCGTAATCAACGCTCACAAACTGCAATCTTGCCTTATGGGTTGCCTTATCTTATCGTAGATCTGCATTCATCATCATAGTCGACAATATTGGAGCTAAAAGAAAAAAATAAATCAAAGTGATTATGGAGAGGAATTAAGAACGTTGGGACATATATACTTGCGCCTTAAAGATGGGAAGAAATCAGAATCAAGGGAATAGTTAATTATGTAGGTGATGGCGGGTAAAAGTTGTTCTAGGATAGTGGTCACCATATGGCGGCTGATATCATGGCATTAAACTTGGATGGACAGACCAAATTGCTTGACCTCCTCTAATGCAACTGGAGAAATGTGAAAGGCGTCAATATTAGCTTTAGACAAATTTGCTACATAATCGATTGTTCGACTTTGCTTTGGTGAACCAATGTAGTAGGTGTGATTCAATTCAAATTCAAATTCAAATTCAAAAAAATCTTTATTTCATAAAATTGACCATCAATTATTCGAAATCGTCGATTTAATAAATAATAATTATAATTAAAAATTATAGATCAACACACACAGTCACCGCAACAATAGTTTGCTTCGTCAAATGTAAAATGATTAAAGAAAACAAAAATGGATAATATAATATTACATCTGCCTGTTTCGATCTATAACCGCCCGTTTCTTTTAAAAAAGGAAAACCAGACAGTTTCAACAATAATCAGATGAAATGATGATTGAGATTATCCAATGCAATGCAGACATCAACAGGAGACGAGGAATAAATATTGTGAAGTAGAAGTAGAAAAATATTGTGGATGTCGTTCGTCGAAATTGACACAATATTTTCTGGAAAATAATAATATCCTTATTTACATAATATATCATCTTTGGTTTCCTCAAAGGGTTTACCACATTAGTATTACAGCCATTACAGACGTAATATCACTTTTCTATTATATATTTTACCTGTAAACATCCAAGATTTATAGACATACTATATTTTGTTCTCAATTTTTTACACTTTTAATCAAGAACACCCATATTTCTACTGATTAATTTTGCGGTAGTGTATTAGTGCAATCTGTAGCCTAAAGTTAGTGCCAGTGCAACCTGGTCGAAACGCCAGATAATTTAAAGGTATGTAATACCTGTTGATCACGTTAATACCCATTTAAATAATTATATTATATGGAACGCGAAAGTTTAAAATGTAATCTTCACTACATATTATAAAACAAAGTCTGTCTGTCTGTATGCGATGAACTGAAAAACTGCTGAACGGATAATAGACAGAGTGATTTATGAGTAAGGTTTAGGTGTATAATTTGTTAAGATTTTGTGTAAATTGATTTAAATATGTTGATGATTGTTGAAGATGTCTCGGCTACCCGTGCGAAGCCGGGGCGGGTTGCTAGTTTATTATAATGTTCAATTGTAGGTAAATTATAAAATTTAAATTTGTATAGGTCAACATCGGTGTCGGTCGGGTTAGGTAACTAATTAATAAGCTTGCGATGGATAGTAATTTCTTTGACACAGATGAATTTGCAAACTTTAAATTACATCACATAAAGAAAGTCCGTGTTTGTGAGGTCACCCACGATATGTAGCTGTATTAAAATTGCGCACTTCTGTAAGGGGTAAGTTGACTTCGCTTTGATAACCTAGGTATGTAAAGTAACCTACACATTTTTAACCGTACAATATATTTCCGTAACATTGTATAACAAAGACGGTCAACGGGCAACGGTATCTATAACAATATTTACGGCTGCCCCGCACGTGAAATATTCACGTGCTGCTTCACGTGTACGTTGTTACAGAATGGCTATCTGGCCACTTCACTGTTACTTTTTACAATTGTCCATTGACTCAATGGTCAGAATTACAAAAGGTCTCGGCGTTAACGTAGCTATGACGACGCCTGTGACAGTGATTCTATCTCAGAACATTCTGCCAACTGGTCTATCTGTATAAATTGGTGACCTAAATATTCGTTACTCAACAGCATATGATGTCCTAAATAAAAGGGTATTAGGGGAAATTAAAATACCTCATTAAAACTGTAGTTAAAAAAATAACGGAAAATTATATTCCTATTTTGTAGTTAATAAAAAAGTGCTTCTGGACTAATAACACATTTTTAACGCTCTCCACGTGAAAGGTGACATCAAAGCGACACCCAGGTAGCTGATTTGGACCGTTTTGTTTACGTTAAGAAAAGGTCACATTGTACTTAGAATACATATTGTTTTTAAAATGAAACATATCTTCACGAACATGATGAACGGAATTTAAAAGAGATTTATACCACCTTTCATGGAATTGTAAGCCTTTGTTTCAACTTAATTTTTCATCTTTTTTTTCAATTGAAACTAACAGCATTGAAAGGCAAAAACTAATTGATTTATAATTTTATCCTATAGACGTTAATACACTGTAGTTTTTTTTTACCGAGGTGTGCGCTGTGCGGCCCAGTGGGCATGAGTGCAGTTAAGTTTGTGTAGTGATAGCTTTTTGTAATGATAGATGCATCATCGTAGTTGCATACGTGATGTGCACGCAAACTTCTTATAGCTGTAGGTATAACGGGAGCCATAACTGATTTTTCTTTCTGATAAATAGTAAAGGTAATTTATTTCTTTAATTATTTTTGCTGTGAGTGACAATTTATTTGGTGATATATTTTTTTTCAAAAAAAAATTGTAATTGCTTTAAGTGTGATCAAAACTTAATTAATTCACTGAAATATAAAGAATCTCGTTCCGAAGCTAGTCACAGGTTAGTGGTCAAAACGGGGTACTTATAGAATAATAAAAAGTGGAAATGTGTGGTTGTTTTCGCCGTGGGTTGCATTGCATTTGCTTGGCGACAAACCCACGGTGTCGGATCGGGATCGATATATTTCAATATCCTAAATAATAATTACATAATGGCCATTTCACGCGTTCCGATGTTTAATACAGCGAGTCGATCGCGATGCCTTTGATCTAAAGCTCAATCACTATGGTCCCGCTCTGAATTTCCCATTTTTTTTCTCATTGGACTGCACAAATGTGATTCTAAGAGCTCATCGCATACGTACATTAATTGAATGTGCAGAAATTTTATTGAATTTTAAATATTGATGGTTTTCGCATTTAGGGTCCATACCGGACTCATTAAATCCGGTTTTATAATAAGAGCATGGATTTAAAATAATTTTGCAGTAACCACGTGTGTAATTCGTACCAGTTTAGACCCCGATTTACCTGACTGTAGGAATGCAGCGGCTGATATGTTGTTTTACTTTTTGATGAAGAGTTAAATAAACTCTGTAACGCTGGATTTCTTTCGACTCTAATTACCACCAAAATTGTAACACTAGTAGTAAACACACAATTAATACGGACTTCTGCATAGCAGTTGTTTCCCTAGCTGAGCGATTCCAATACCGGCAAAAATCTCTACTGTGTTCTACCTTCTATGCAGTGGCGTAACAATAGGGTGGCAGTGGCAAAACGTCACGGGCCCCCGGCCCCGGCCATCGAGGGGGCCTCGGGCAGCAAAGGCCCTGTACACAGGAGGCACTAATTACAAAATCTATTAATGAATTAGCCACAGGTCTCAGATGGTATAGTTACTTACGCCACTGCTTCTATGTTTAAATTTAAGTAAAATCAGTAGCACGTTTATTGAGCTGACCATCGACACAAATTAAAACCGATGTCTTAAACATGGTCGCATAGGTGATACTAATAGAACGCAACTTGATTCGCCATTAACACAAAACGCTTCCATACGGAGTTACTGAGGAGTCGCTAACGACCAACTTGTTTGTGACACCTAAAGGAAACAAACAATGCCTAAAATCTAAGACGCTTTTTAAATATTTGCATATTTATCAGATTTTAAATAGAGTTCTTCATGAAGAACACTTATTAAAACCTTCACCATCCCATCGGCCTATAGAACTGGCTACTTTTTTTTGACACATAAGAAAAAAACTGTTAAAATTCAATGTTTGTTATTAGTAATTATCCTATGTTTTATCCTTTATGCAGTTAATGTACAATAAGCAAACGGTAATTGCTTTAATGTTGGATGCGATATTGGTGACAATGTGAATCACTGCATAAAGCACCTTGTTATCTTACTCTGTGCAGCTTAATGCAAAAAAGAATCCACTGTCTCGTTCGCGTTAGACAAGAGAAACTCGATGGCCTTTTAAAACAGTTAGCTTTTTAGTTTGTCGGAGCATTTTCTGTATTTATAAAGTTATTTTGTTAATGCTGATGTAATGATTAATGAACTAATGATTATAATAATCAATCTTATTTAAAATCTGCAGGTTTAAATGTCATGTTTGTTATAAATGTCATTGAAACTTTGCATTTTACATGCTCAGACGATTATTTCTATACATCAATATCTTGTACAGTAGATATAATGGTATATGTATATGTAATAAATGTCTAGATGTAGCGATTCTGCATAATGCACTTAATTCCAAAAAAATAGTGGGTAATTTGTGTCTGTTGCACGCATCACGTAAAAGTACATACAACCGAAAAATAAAGTATAAGTATAAGTGTGGCAACCTTTTATGCATAAATATTGTGCGTAATTCGGTATAAGATTTAGTTTTGTTTCATCGCAACCGGTTCACTCTATCTATAGAAATAATAACAATTTAAAATGTTTAAGAAAAAATCAACAAAATTAGTTTTACTTCAGACCAATACATGTACGCAACGAATACATGTGGTTGCATTTTTATACATGAAACAATAGTGATCAATGTTTATTTAGTCTGTAAAATATTAAGCACTGAATTTAATACTATCGGAAAGTGTACCTTTTTAAATCGCGTGGAAACCACACTGGGTCATCATCTCATCGGAGCTAACGGTGAAGTGTTGGGTTGTTCGAACGCATTTGCATACATTAATATTTTAATCTCTCTGTGCTGGATAGACTTTTTTGACCCACAGTGTTAAGTTTCTCCGCAAAGATCCTTGGGTATTTAAATCCCAGAACCGACATATGTTTTTCTCGATGCAATTATAAAACAATTTGTTTTACTGGTTTACTGTTTTTAGTTCCTTTGGTTTAACTAGTTGAACGTTTGGCTCTAAAGGACATAGTCAACATTGTCTTATTTCGTATCGTTGTTGATTTGATTCTGTCAAGTCCCATTCGATACGAAATAAATAAAGTAATAAACACAATTCTCAAAATCTTTTTATGCCGATTATAAAATTACCGCTTTTATCAGAAAATGTATCACAATATGAATTGGGTTCCACTCCTGTCCCTATTAATATATGCGTATCGTGTTTTTAAATAAAATTAATACATTATTTTTGGCAAATAAACAATATTTGTGAAATCGTTCTTAGTATGCACCCAAACACAGAAGCTACAAGAACTTATAAGTAGCTATGTACAGTATATACACTTGCCATAAAAAGAGTAATTTGTATTTAGTTAAGCATTTTGCAAAGTGAACAAATGCAAGGCCAGATCTCCAGTCATCATACAAACGAATACGTTTTGCTGTTTCGTTAGCACTTCTTTGCGCAACTCCTATGAATAGAATAAATTTGAAGAGTTCAAGGCAACGATGCACTGACATACTAAAACTTTAGATGACAAGTGTTTGGCAGGAAAACCTTCTTATTGTGACCTTGGACAACGGAAGTGACTATACCTGTCAGTAGCTAACTGCTAATAATGTTATATTTGAATTAAAGGAAGGTATTGATAATAAAAGCGATCAATAAATGCTGTTTCAAATTACCTCCTTACCGATCGCGAATACTCCTGTATAAGGTTCTTTAAAAGGGAATAACAATGTTTTTAATGGGTCAGCGGTCAGTGACACTAACGGAGCGTCCAAGGGTTAAATCATAACTGTTTACTATTACATTGACTACAATATGCTTGTGCTTACTGGTGTAAAAATGTGTTTAAAATGATTTAGCTTAATATTTTCAAAATATCATATACATAATGCCACTGCTTAGTAAGACTGATTGCCTGTTATTATTAGCTACTTGAAAAGTTAATTTAAGTGGCTGCCTTTCAATAAGTAACAAAGCCTCAATAATTAGGTATAAACTCTCAAGATCACAGCAGCCATTAAAATTAAGTAAAGTTTTTTCACCTTGTCATCTAATTGTGTATCCATCAATATCGTTAAACAATGAGCTATCGTTACGCGTCACTTCATCCTCTTACCAATGTCTTTAACAAGGACCTGGCCTTGAAGGTATGGTTTACTATTTCCTCAATCATTATTTATACAAATAGAATCTGATAGAAACGCCTTTGAAATATTTTCTTTGGCTGTTCGGAAACATCGGTATTATTGCTGAGAAATATTTGGTTTCAACTATGCATTTCAGTGAAAATAATGAAACCTAGTAACAAGGTAAAACATAACTTTATTTTGTTCTGGCTAACTTATTGCAATTCCTATTCACTGTTGTTCTAGAAGGAAATTTATAATTAAAACATTCTAATTATAGGAGGGTGCCCTCATCATGGGCATGTTCGTTCTTACGACTAGTCTGGTTTCATAGTTAATAATTTTGTTCAGCTTTTCATAAAATATTATAAAACTAACTACCTTGAAGATAAGTAAGATAGAATTTATAAATAGTCAACCAAAACCTATTAAGGCAAAATTTGGGGCAAGAAATAACATTTCTTTACATGGTTAACAGTGAATTTGTATGTTGGAATCGAATTGGCTATCTGGCTATATCTGTCACTCTTGGATCTGTTACAAAGGAGTTCAAGGAAAACCTAAGTAGAAAATCCCCTATATTCCTCACAGATCTTGACTGGCTGTTGAACTCCAGATGCTACGTAATAGAGTGTAGAAAGGCGCAACACTTATCCGAATGGCTTGGGAATCCCAAGCCAATGACCCGCAATGTTAAAAAACTAGCATAACTAAATAAATTTCTTACATTTTGTGAGATGGTAGATACTCGTTTACATATGGCACAACGAAATGTCAGGCAAAGAAAGGGCAATCCTAATTTACCTTATAAATATTACCACGAGAGGTAACCGCGGTAATATTTATTTGTTTTTAATATTTGTTGGTTGTATTGCATGCGTTTATAGTAGCGAGATTAAATATCAGAACGAGGTTGATACTACGAGGCTTGTAGACAGATTGCCGTAATTACTAGCTCTTGATGGGCTATTGGTGAAGAGACCTCGAGATTTTACTAACTGTACTATTAGCGTATGTATAAGATCTTTTTAAGAGTGCAGTACTTAGATTTACACAGTGAGATATAGATGTTTAAACCCTTTAGGTTGAGAATAAAGACCTTACCTAATAATCACACATTTGTACACATATATATACAATTTTCGCTTATTGCTCAATTACTAGAAATGAGTTGGGTCTATTTAGCTTCTTTTTTTCAGAATGTAATGATGTCTTTGCCTCAAGTGGATACCTTGAGCTTGGTCTCATATCAAATATTAAGAAGGATTTTTTTTTTGAAGATTTATGATGTATGAATATTAATTTATCACCGATGTATTCAAAATTCAATCTGTTCTTTTTTGGCCTCATGCCCCAAACTTTGACAGGCAAGACGACTAAAGTACCCACAATTCTCAAATCAGAACTCATGGACGTAGCGTAGCGTCCTGTCTGCGGAACGGGGAATGCTTACCCTTCATCATTCCATTTCCACTTCCACTTTAGTGTAAACCAGGTCCTCGTAATATGAGGTGGCATTCGTCAGCTTTTGAGGCATGCCACTATGTTGCCTTTCCAGAAAATTGATTTTAATCAAACATGGGTTTTACAGTTTGTAAGGTGGTGTGCTGTGCTGTTAACAAAATCAACCTTACTTCAATCTTTCATTTACATTCAAAGTACAACCATGACTTTGTACTTTTCAATGTCATCATAGTGTCAATAGAATCTCAAAATAAATTCTTCATAACTAACGAAACGATTTTAAGTATTTGAATAACTAACGCGTAAAGTCGGTACTTAAATACAAGTTGCCGTGGCTGAAGCAAATTAATGTAATTGTTAAAAGAACATTGTTACAGATGTTAAGGATACATCTATGGGTATTAGGCTGAAAATTGGCGAAAACTTGCAGCAATACAAATACAATGGTTACTGGTAATATGTCGACAATTTTGTTGATAAGGTAATGTCAACCGTTTTCAAATAATTTTAAATTTTATGTTTTTTCGAAGATGTCGTTGTGTACAACTTTGAAAATTTATAAAAAATAGGACTAAAGTGTGGATTCACTTTTTATTGTCATTATCGGCTTGCTTACACTTCAATATAGAATAATCAAGTATAAAATAATTTCGGATTCAAATTCATGTTTTCCCCCAGAACTTAATAAGATAATTTAAGAAAGAGTAACCAGTAAATTTGTTGCGACGATCGCGTTTAATGTTTTAATCTTTTGAATAAATATATTTTACTAAAAAAAACAAAAATATATTAATTGACTTCATATATTTAGGTGCTGAATATAACAATTGAAATCATATCTAATACCTTTAAACGAGCAATTCTTGTATATATATATGTATATAATATGATCTGAATCTCGGAAACGGCTTCCACGATTTTCATGAAATTTTGTATACAGTTTTGCATTTTAAATTAAAAAAAATGACAAAAACCACAGAGAGGTCTTCCAGGTACCAATCATAAACAATGCAATTCATAAAGTAGGATTTCAATGTCAAAATAAATGACTTTCTATTGTAGGATAGCAAGTGTATTCTCAAAACCGTAATGGTCGGTAACGTCATTGACACACATAGTGATTGACGTAACACTGATGTACAATAATGTACATGATACAGCCGTATTCTGGATTCTGACACCTAAATCGAAGCGTGGTAGTATCTATGTCGCCTAAATTGTGACCGCCACTTCTTCTAATAAATGACAGATTACTGCAAGAAGAAATGTTGTGTGACAAATTAAAATGCTGTCAATGAAAGTGTGTTATATGCATTCGTGCAGCGAACATTGGTATGGAGCTCAAACTTTGTGCAGTAATTGTTGAGACTTGTTAGAGTATTTCTGTATTAAAGTAAACGTCAATTAGTATTTGTTTCGTAATATCAAATGACTGAAAAAAAGTCTAGATGATAGTTCAAACGTTTTGTCCTCACTTGAGAAGAGGTTAAAGAAATTAATGGCCGATCAAATAAATGTGAAAATTAAAAAGGTACAAAGACCAATTAAAACCAATCAAAGCTAATGCTCGTATCCAAGGAATTTTATTAATTATATCTACATTTTTTTGTCATAAATTACAGCTAATATTTTTAAATTGATTGAAATGGAGAGCTATGACGACATTCAGAATACGCGCAAAGGTCGTTCAACGGCATGGAACGCAAAATGACATGTCACGATGTACGAGGCTGTTAATTTTTTTATACATGCTTTGTTACTACGGACGCAAACAAGCATATAAAGCAGTGAAGTTATATTATTATACATAATTATGTTCAAATCCTTTTCTTCATGTAGTCTTCACAATCAAACAAAGCCGAGTATTTTGTAGTTCTTGGTTGACTTCTCTTTTGAAATGATTTCGAAGCGACCGACATGGTCAATCAACTTAATGGTTTATGGTAATTGATGATGCTTCCAGCCTTAACCCTACCATTAGTAGGTATATAAGTTTAAAATATATATCAATTCATACTAAGTATTTCATTAATATGACGGTTAAAATTACTTACGATAAAACTCATGTTATAAACTCTCAATTCTGATATAAGCCTCAATGCTGATTTCAATTCTATTCAAAAACCTTTAAGAGTGATTGTGTTCTACGGTGTTTTTTGGTTTTTGAAAATCAATTTACTTAAAAAAAAATAGTTTAACTATGCAATAGCAGACACGTATTAATCTAAGTAACCTTCCATTAAACGAATAAACAATATCTTCAGAATGCGGCGATAAAGTTTAAAGCTATATGAAATACTAAAAAAAAAATGTATGTGTGAGCTCCGACGCACGACCGGAGTTTACTCTTTCTTTCTCTCTCTCTCTCTCTCCCTAACTCCCTCCCTCACTCCCTCTATATATTCTGTACATATTTACACATATATATAACATAAAGGTATACACAATTACACATATCTACTTACATGCGTCGAGAATAAGGAGTAAACTCCAATAAAGCATAAAAAGCACAATAAAGCGTTACGCTGCCCTTCCATCACAAAATTTTATTCTTCATATTTTTTTTCATACCGGGCGCCTTATATGCAAATCGATTCTTAAGGAGTAAACTCCAAAAACTATTATGTTTCCAAGATCTGATAAACATAACATTATTTCTCTCTATTTAGAAGGAACTACATTCACAAGTTTACAACAAAAACTGTAATTTTGTAGAACGTTTTCAAGGTTTGCTAATCACAGGTCACATGATAATTAAAGGAAACCTTCTAAATATTTAAAACAGCAATAGACGCATTCATTTGTTTGTCACTGCTGACACACACTCTAATTCATTAGAATATTCATATCTTTAGTATGAATAACAATCGTAAATTATGTCATAGAGTATTACCAACTTACAAAAGTTGATTGAAATTGTGACAATTAAAACGAAAAACTAGCGAAAGCAGAATGGTTTAATCATTCATGCGTATATTTGAAATTAATTATCCCTTATTTTAACAGTGTAGGAAAACTTCATGATGATATCTGAATACGTGAGAGTTCTTCGTAATATTGAGGTTTGTGAAGTCTGCCATCTTACAATAGGTGAGCGTGGTAGATTATTGCCGAACGTCGAAGGCCTGTGCCCAACAGTAGGACAGTTTATAAACTGGGCTCTTAAAAGAAACATCAACAACGAATATCAAACACTCTGTTTGTCCATGAAGGAGGTAGGACAAGTATTCCCTTATTAAATAGCTAATGGTGCCGATTCTATTGTACACTCGACTAAACTAAAACCTGACTTAATTTCTTCATATGAAATCAACCTAGTGTTCTTCGTAATAAGGTCTATTTGTTACTAGCATGTATTTCTCAGCGCCGCTAAATTTCAATAAAACCTGTTAACGTTTACTCTACTTTATTTAGACGCAGCGAGAGTCTTCATTTATTCAAATGCTGTATAATTGCCGTATAAAAACTTGTTCAAAACGAACAAGGATGACGTGTTTTTAATCTACACCTACGAAGACGCTTACTAAAAACACAGAGCAAAAGAGATGGCATTCAACGGATAGCGGCTCTCGCTACGTGGCATTAAAGTTTATTTAAGAGTATCACAGACTTTAGTCGCCAAATAAATTGCTTATTTCGATAGCGACATATGTTACCTACTTGTTTCAATTTGAAATAAGACCTTGTTTCTAAGTGTACAAGGTTTACTTCTTATATGAAGAAAATTTAGTGAATTTTAATTTAGCGAGGGAAGTAACAGAATTGGGGCCATTGTAGTTTTTTTAGAGAAGTTTTTAACCAATATACACTGTACGCATGGTTCAATAGTCAGAGACATTAAACCGCGCCGTGGATTCGATTTGCACATGGGACAAAAAAATTTGTGATCCACAAATAGTTGTACCGAGTCTGGGGTGTTGTTTCAATATTTCTAAAGTCCCCCGCGACACATTAATCATTCGTAGTACGGTAGTTTTCTTTCTAAAAGAAAAAGAAAGAAAAGAGAAAAGATCTGGTAACGATGGTGTCCTTTAATATATATACATATATGCATGATTTATATGTATATTAATTAATAAAATATTAGTAAATAGTATGAAACTCTGTCCAGAACAAGCTGCCAATTACCACATAGGCAATACAAATGCGTGGCCAACTATAGCTTTAACTTACTTAGTAACTACTTAATAATCTGCTATAACGAGCATCTTTCATTCTAAGTAGATAAGCACGTGTTCAGCATCAGCAGCTATATGATAGTGTGCGATTCACAGTTTTTCTTTGATCAGTTTGATCAATACAAGTAGGTGTGACAAGTGATATTCATAATATGTTACGTAATTTGCTCTCAAAATTATTTGACGAGTTGCCTCCGCTCCTAAAAACATTTTTGTACAATGTTGCATAACTGCGTATTAAGGAGGTCAAAACTTTTCCCAAAAAACTTGGGAAAAAGTTTTTGGTTTGTCCTCCGCCTCTTTTGATCAAAATTTATAATCTATTTTTCAAGTACGTACAGGCAGCCGATTAAGCCACTTTGTTGTACTTGTTTAATTTTGGTTACATTTTTTTTTAACTACACAATGTAATAACTTTGACGATATAAAATTATATCATGTACATATGTTCACATAGGTAATAATGCGATGGCTTGGGTATTTACATATATACATACTTTATAATTCCTTGACGTTTCGACCAGGTTACGATGGCCGTGTTTAAAACTTGTACAGCAATGTCCGCACTTCCACGTTGAGTCCGTGACGTACACGTTTGTTTACCCACCATCAAAAAACATATATAATAAATATAACAATATAATTCTAACGTGTTTGGATCCGCTGCTTTTCTCTTGAAAAATAATGTGGATCATTTAAAATCTTTAAAAGAAGAGCTACAATTTGGAAAAAGTGATTTTCTTTCTCAATTTTAGTGTAATAGCTAACTATACTTTTAATTACTTGATTCGGTAAAGAACTTTGTCTCTTTACTCTATTAAACCTTATTACCGGATTCTAACGTCTTTTCAAGCCAGATTCGACTTGCCTTTGAAATGGGTAGCAATATCTATAGATCGACAAATTTGCTTTTGACAGTACTGCGTCCCAATACGACTCCCCTATGGAGTTGGAAAATGGAATTAGTTCCAAATTTAAACCTAAATGACGTGTACTGAGCTCAAGTTAAACCGAAATAGGTGATATATCACTATCGATGACGTATTATGCTTTGTCCGGTTGTGATGTAACTGTTAGCTGTTATACATTAAGCTGTAATTAATTGCATCAATAAATTAACATCGTTATTTATGATTGTTGAAGGCGGTCAATATAACCATGTAAGTAAATGTCCATTCCAATGGCTTAAATGTTAACTTTAACCTATTGATATATTAATACATAGGAAGGCAAGAATTCTATTATTCTGTGTGATGATGGCAGATCGCAAGACTAAAATATCTAGAGATAAAATTATAATACGTTCTAATGTTAGTTTTTTACAATTTCTATTATTTTTAACCAAATTTAAACATGGAGGAGCTTCTCAACTTCCCTACATGTTACTCGATGTCTTCGCCAGTTGCCACTAGACTTTAAAAATCATTTTTCATTAAATAATCTATACCTACGTCAATACTGGTCTCCTGGCAATTTAAAAAAAAAACATCAATCATAATCGGGAAGATAGCCAATGGTTTAAATTTTACTTTTGGCCCGCGATAGAGCACGTTGCTCAGAATTTCTTGACATGTAGTTCTGGGGATGAGGGACACAAATGTAACGATATATAATACTAGCAGAGCCCCGCGGTTTCACCCGCGTAAGTCCCGATCACGTGGGAATATCGGAATAAAAAGTAGCCTATATGTTAATCCAGGCCTCCAGATATCTAGATACTAAGTTTCATCGCAATCGGTTCAGTAGTTTTGGCGTGAAAGAGTAACAAACATCCATCCATCCTTCCAAACTTTCACATTTATAATATTAATAGGATTATTATAAATCAAGGTTTGTTTGTTCGTATTTTGCATTCGTATAAGCAATGCCGTACCGTTCATCCGATTGTTATGAAAATTCGCTTACACATTGCTATCTGTACATTAGTAAAAGCATATCCTTATAGTGCTTTTACTAATCCTTAAATCCCGAAAAGGTATTGTTTCCGAGAGATTGAAAGATACTTAAATACGATAAAAAATGCTATCAAAAGCTAGTACTTAATAAAATATCCATCCAGTGTTTAGCAATAAAATTGACTACTATCACGCTTATTTGAGCGATTAGTTAAAAATAGCGCTATGTACACATCTGATACAAAGCAATCAAATATCTAGGTATAACTGTATCTTATAGCAGATTGTTTTTATAAAATTAGGTTCATACATCATATCAAGTACATATGTATCTGGGGATAAGTGTCTGTCTGTTTGTCTATTCGCGGTAAACTCAAAAACTACTGAACGGATTTTAATGCGGTTTTCACCAATATATAAAGCGATTCATGAGGAAGGTTTATGTATATAATTTGTTAAGGTTTTGAGTAATTTGGTTGAATTATGAAGATGTCTCTGCTACCCGTGCGAAGCCGGGGCGGGTTGCTAGTATATGTATAATTTGGACCACGGATAAAAAATAACGACAGTACTAGATTGACTTCTGACATTTAAATTTAGAAACTCTAAAGTAAAAAAGAGGCGTTGTTTTAGTTTTGAGACCCGTTTCTTTGTATGTCGATTTCTCACCAAGCAGATAAGACTAATTAATTCGGACGCGGGTGTTTTAATTGAAAGTCTGTTCTGAGTATTATGAATAGATTTCTCTTGTACCATCTTCGTATTTCTCGTCAGTTTCCATCAGGTAAGATAGAAGACAAACACCTTTTCCATTTATCAATAAAACAAAAAAATTAAAGGTAATATGCTAATGAACAATAAATATCAGTATTTCATAGAGATACGATGGAATATTTATTACACTTACTTTATTGTACATTAGCAGCGCCCCGCGGTTTCACCCGCGTAAGTCCCGATCCCGTTCGAATATCGGGATAAAAAGTAGCCTCTATGTTAATCCAGGTGGAGACCTGCGATGATATGTAGATAGCTGGAGCGCTATCTACATACCAAGTTGTAGTTTTGGCGTGAAAGAGTAACAAACATCTATACATTCATACAACCTAACATGTAGGTGGAAAAGTTTTTAGTAAGCCTCCTTGAAAAGTGCTGGAGATTTTATTCACTCAAGGGATCAACTTGTAGGTTATCTCTTGCTGTAGATGTGTGTATGAGAATCTCTATTTTATTTGGGATATAAAAACAGTAATAATTTTGTCAATTATTTAGTTAAATTGCGAATCATTTTGTCCGTGCACTCGGTAGGGTTATAAAATAAAGTGGATGTACAACTCAGTTAATCCGTCAAAAATGTCAACAGTTGAAAGCATGGACTAGTATTCAACAGCGCTGTTTAAATGACAAATTGCTTTTTATTTATTTTTGTATCAAATATTTTAGCAGCTTTAAAATGACAAGCTAACAAATCGTCGCAGTCGTAGAAAAACTTTGGATTTGAATTTTTGACGTTTTTTGTTTTTGACCTAAGCCTACTGAAAACATTATACTTTATCATAAAACAAAACATTTTTCATAGCTCATTACACACAGTAACGTTAGCAGATTTTATTAACACACGTTTTTAAACTATTACGTAAAACATCATTATTTTGAAAGCTCTCATCTCATATCTCATTTAAAGTTACAAAAAGTCCCCTGTTCTCTGTTCCTCGATAAATGGGCTATTAAACACTAAAATATTTTTCAAAATCGGATCAGTAGTACCGGAGATTACCCTGAACATCCAAACTCACAAAATTTACCTCTTTATAAAATTAGTATAGATAATTACTTTTGTAACCTAACAATATAATGGCGCATTATGATTGTCTCTTGTTTCTATAGAGTTTGTGCTTGCCAGCCTGCCATCGACCTCCGTCCTTTGCCACCATTAATACACGTACATTGTGACGCAACTAGCCGCTAATTTGAACCCGGCATGTAAGATTATTAATTATTATTACTGTATTAAGACATTTTATTTCCTAATGTCGCCAAACAGCAACAAATGCCATAAGAATGTTACCAATAAGAGCTTACTGAAATTAAGCAAACCATTACAATCAAAGCAACAATTACCATGGGAATTGAATAACTAATCTCATTACCCCGATTTCGATTTCTTAACCGAATACCTTAGTGACGATTCTCTTAATTAATTTTGGTAAATGCCAAAGAATCCAGTATTGTGTTTTGGTTTTCCTCATGCCCACAGAACCAATTTTTAATATGCAACAGTTTTTTTATGTTTTTGACCAGAACATTAGTGAAACAGGTTATTCGAAAGATGTTTTTTGGTTTTTCCACGCGTTTATTTGAATTGCCAGACTGGTGTATCTGAATGTCATGTGGAAAGCAATGTGCCTTTAAACAGACTAAAAACTGAACGTAAAACCAATAATCTAATTTAATATTATCTACGTATGAACGGGAATTAACGCGATCACGAAAAGGTATTACATACCTCTGAATTGCCTGACGTTTCGACCAGGTTGCACTGGCCGTGGTCACAGGCTGACTGGCTCAGCGGTGCACGCCCTCCGTCGCCGACATCGTGAGGTAGAAGGTTCTTCATCCACCTCCACTTTTTTGATATTTTTGATATTTTCGTTTCGCCATGTACCGTCACATACTATACTAACAGTGTCCCTATTCTGTAAGCAAACCGATGTGGCCCTATTCTGGTGTTCACCCGACTGCGCATAAAAGCGAGGTGGCATGTTTTTTATCACTGGATTCCACGCTGTAGATAATTTGAAACCATCTTCCCGATTGAAAGTTTTGTGTGCAAAACAAGTGCGTCAACTAGAATATTTACGTAAAAAACGTGCGCGAGTTGAAACATCGTTGATATTTCTAGTGAAGTGTCGCGATTGGGACTTATTACCTTCGTGTGTTCGAATAAAACCACGTAGTGATATCGCATTTTCACGTAAAATTCTAACAAACGCGAGTGTACGCCTCCTGAGACAATTAATTCGCAACAAACACAGTGATTTGGAGTGTATACAGAGAGAATTATATGCGTTACATTTGAAGTGTTGTGTTAATCTATCTCAAACGGACTATGATTTGTGTGATCGGGTTACGTTTCTACAAGCGAGTCGTACCTTCGAATTGTGTAGTGAGAACTTTGAGCGTAAGTTCTCGAAGGAATATAATCGACGGTATGCAAAAAATAAGACGTCACCCGTGGTACCCGATCGGTCGAAGGACACCGCCGTTTTTTGAGGTATTGCTGATGGGTTTGGATAGCAGTCAAGACTGCTTTACGCCGTTAGTTTAAAAAAAAATAGTCTTAGACATATACAAAAGTAATGCATGGATTATTTAGACCAAAACTATGGTCATCAACACTTGTGTGACTTTCTATTAAAATAAACGTATATATTAATTTTGGCATATGTTACACAACCAGACAAAAGCATTTGGTCAGTTCGCGAAAGCTTTTTCAAGCCTTCTCGTAAGCAACAACTACACCCTATTGTGGACGTATACTGTATGTATGATAGATAATATTTTCTAAAACTACTATCGATAAGCCAATAAGCCCACCTGTAGGTTCCTAATATAAAGAGGTACCTGTTTTATTGACGACACTTTGTTTTAGTACCTCGTACTTTCCCTACGGTCGTGTACTGTATACGAGTATGTATTTGTGTACACCTGTCGTCACGGATTTGAACACAGATACCCCTTTATTTGAACACCTTTTGAACTTATTGCATATATTTTTTAAATATTGTTTCAGTCAATTAATACAAGTGATAGATGATGCAGATGCGGAGGGACAGATTATAAACGGGCATAATACCTCCTTATATAAAACAAACTGTTATTATTGTCAATTTATTTTCAATCAGTAGTGTTCAGATTATGTCGAAGTTCAAGTTTTGTGACGATGGGTATAATTTGAGAAATTATAGTTACTAAAATAAATAAAAAATAGTCTACTGCTCACCAAAAATATGTAGATATAAATGACAAATACAATAAATAACTACAGTGTCACATATGCATCGTTATTCGCAGTCTACGATCTCTTACAATTATTTTTTATTTAAAACTTTATGTACAATTACATAGAGTACAGAGGCGGACTTAATGCCATAGGCATTTTCTGCCAGTCAACCATCAAATTATTTATTTATAAAGCTTTTTCAGATTTAATTAGTAGGTAATCTAATGTATCACCTTAGGGCACATACCAGTCTTGAAGTTCATTTAACTCTCTAATTTAATATAGCAATTTTATTCCGTTGAAGAATAAAACCTCTGTAAATAATTAAACACACCTAATAATTTGTTGTCTTTGTTTCAGATCAGTCATAATGTCGTATCAACAAAGTTCAAAGTTCGTCACGACGATAATCTTTGTCATTCTTATAAGTAAGTACACTTATTTTATTATTTGTATTAGTTGCACATGGAAGCAACTAAAGCAGCAATTAATATAGTTTCCTATTTTTGTCTAATAACACCTCGTTTAAAGTAAGGTTACGATATGTTACGAAAGCACGATAGAATAGAATAGAATAGAAATAAACTTGATTGTACACCAACAAAAATGCTTTTGCAAGAAATATCAGGTGAATATGTACAAAGGGCCGCCTTATCACTGAAAGCAATTTCTTCCAGGCACCCTTTGGATGGACAAATCGACAATAAATAGATAAAATCACGATATGTTCCAATATTATACAAATACATAATTATATTATGTTTAACTAGCTGCGCCCTGCGGTTTCACCCGCGTAAATCCCGATGCCGTGGGAATGTCGGGATAAAAAGTAGTATATGTGTTAATCCAGGTCTCCAGCCATCTATGTACCAAGTGTCATAGCAATCGGTTCAGTAGTTTTGCGCGAAAGAGGAAAAACATCCATACATCCTCACAAACTTTCACGTTTATAATATTAGTAGGATTTATAAGATTCCACCACCTAATAAAGCACTGTGTGCAAAATTCCTTTACAAATAGTCATCTATTTAAGATAGTAACAATAATGACTCAATCCAAACTTAAATTAGAGAACGAACGGAGGAGTTGATTTTTCGGAGGTCTTTATTCACGATCAAGGTCAATGGGTTCACTACGCATTCCAGATGGCACTAACCGGTTATATAAAAAAAAATATTTTATGTATATTATTGTATTCCTGGTAAGTAAATATAACCACTGTCGGAATGACTGGTTAAAATAATATATATATATATATAAACCTACGCTAGGTACTAATAACTCGATAGTCTAACATCATATAAACGCGCGGCCCAGCGGCTCAGCCGGCGCGCGGCAGGCCATTGAATTTTGGCATGATTAGTGGACCCCGACTTGTACTTGTACCTCCACTTGTACCTTGTTATTTAGAAATAATAATGATTAAAATCAATTAGTTTACTTTGTAAAGGGTAGTTCCAGTAATTCTAAACATCGAAGTTAAATAATATCGAGAAATTTTATGAGAAATTGTGTAAAAACTACTTGTGTATCGGATCCTTATACAATTCGTAGGCTAAATACTTTATTGATTAAAACTGACTTCAGGTTAAAAAAATAAATAAAACTGGGTAAGTTTTACACCGAAGAGAGAGAGAGAGAGAGAGAGAGAGAGAGAGAGAGAGAACAGTGACTCTTACGGTACCTACCAAAAAGAAACCTTTTAATTTTAATGTTTCTATGATTTTTATAACAAAAAAGTGATTCCAGCCGGTTGTAAATTAATCATCAAAAAAGGCTAACATTACTTTCTATTGATTCCCTATACATTATCAAATTTTAATTTGTTAAAATGAGGTTGTGAGGAAAATCATATCGGATGACGTAGCCAATTAAACCATGAGAGCAACGGGAATTTGCTGTAGTGGTAGGACTTCCTCAACACAACTGATATGACGTACATAATATTAATATTACAAATAATACTATAAGTGTGCGCTTGTGAAGTTGTTTGCTATTGTTACTCATTCGCATTGCTTTAACTAGTTACCTACCACTGAGCTAAAGAGGCCGGACTTTTTAATTGCCTTTAAAAACTCTATAAACTTTTTAGAAAACCATAATTGAATTTTTGATTTAGGAGCTGCCTCATTATATTTTTTTACCTCAAAATTAATATTAGTTTCGTTAAAAAACAGAAAATATTCAGCATGATCAGTGTTTTCTGTTTATATATTTTTATTACAATCTTATAGAAAGTTATAACATCAGTTTAGTTTAATGAACGTAGTTATTAGACAACTATTGTTTCTAAACTTCGGAGCTTTACATTTATTGTTATATTGAAAATATTTACCATTTAAGTAGTGAAAATCTTCATGACTGTAGTTTTATGAGAAAATATTTTTGAATTTTTCAACTCGCATTATTTTAAATCGAAGTTTAGTGTGAAAAGTCTGTAATGAATATTAATACTTCTAAGAGATCTAAAACTTCTCAAATAAAATAAATCTAAATAATATTTTTCTTTAAAAAGTATTTGATGAATATTCACAAACCAATATAACAACACTAATAGGGTTTAGTAGTTGCAAAAAAAAAACCTGAGTCTACTTTGTATCTACGAGTACTTAAGTCTAAACTGTCTCAGTGACGGGTAATTTAACTTCTGCAACTTGGTTAATTCTATAACTAGAGTAGTTCTTGTGAACTCAAATTAACGAGAAAAAAACGCGTGAAGTGTCGTTGGGACATCAGTTAGGTCACTGCTGTCCTCGGCTTTGGAAACAAATACATAATTTGAGTATCTACTTCTCGCTCTCTCTTTCTAGTCCATTCTTTGCCAAAAAGACCTCACACACACTTTACTTAAGTTTTACCGATATCGATATCGGTAAAAATTACTTCTTACGTATGGATGGACATACAATCAGCTTTCCAATACCAAAATATGATTGTATTTATTAATGTTTATGTGTTTTGAGTCCTTTTTAAATCTTAGATACAAGAAAAGTAACGGAAAACATTTTGAGCTTAAAACAAACCCAAAACATTTTACCTTTTAATACGTAATAGGAGAAAAAATAAAGAATCTATGAAAAATATTTATAAATAGAACGACAAAAATCTAATGTGTATTCAGTATCGAATTCACAAATTATAATGGAACTCGTTTCAATGTTGGGGTTAAGCAGCAACCCCACTTGTGTCGAGGATATCGCATTAAAACGACTCGACAAGGCTACGCCAAAAATAAGTAAGGTAAAGTAAGGTTGGAACAAAGTTGGCCGCTATATATAAATATACTAGCAACCCGCCCTGCTTCGCGCGGGTAGTAGAGACATCTTCAGCAATCATCATCATATTATTTCAACCAATTTACACAAAACGTTGATTATACACCTAAACCTGAAAACCGCATGAAAGTCCGTTAAGCAGTTTTCAAACAGACAGACATACTTTGTTTTATAATATGTAGTGATTTTAATGGATTAAGTAAATTGTATCAAAATATAGAACATATTGTAAAAACTTATAAAAAAAAAATATGGATAATAAGTGTACAACCAACATTACTATTAACAATTTTTCTGCCTAGTCCCCATCCGCGCGAGCGTGTAACGTGCGATAAGGACTTTGTTCCAAAAAATATTTCAACACACAGCAGAAATATAAGTAGCTTCTTCAAATTACGGATGGCGCAATTACGACTGCACGGACGCCGCGCCGGGTGTTGTGGGTTCGAATCCCACACGGGACAAAAATTTGTGTGATCCACAAATAGTTGTCCCGAGTCTGGGTGTTCTTTGTGTCCGTTGTTTAAATGTTTGTGAAGCCCCCCGCGACACAGGAATATTCCTAATGCGGGGTTGCTTTTAAAAAGAAAAAAATTTATATGAAATGGAATAAAAGCTTAACTTTAAACCTTGAGAATACAAATTAAAGTTACTCTTAAAGCATACGAGACCAGAAAACTGATGCGAACAAAACTGAAAATTAAAACATTGTTCCTCTCCACACATTTAGTTTTTTATTCAAAACGAGAGAGCAAACCTTCGTACCACAATAATATATCTCCTTCTGTTGACACTCCATTAGTTCTTTATTCCCATAAGAGATTTCCGTAAAGCTACGACTACACCTGTTAGTTATAACATTAACAGGTTACGTGGTAGGAGCTATATCCTATGCATAGAATTTAACTATAACGTACTCGACCAGTACTATGTGTATAAACTACGTGTCTATTAATAGTCAGCTATAACCACCCAGGACAAATAATTGTGTGATGAGCATGAGTATTAGTTCTATATATAATTCTATAATAATATATAAGGTCTATTTATAAAAATACTAGCAGAAGTTTTTCTCAATTATTATTGCACATGAACTACTGTAGTTAATACAGTCTCATAAAGTATTCTATCTTGTAGTACAGTCGCACCGGAGATTGTAGCCTTAATGTATTCACACCGATTGATTCGTGCAGCGGCAACAGTCGAGGAAGATTAAGGTAGTCAATCTACACAATAGGTATTAAGGATACAATTGAAGTAAGGTGTAGTAGGTTAAGTTTACATTTATTTCAGAGGAATAGGTACTCCAAAATTATCAACCATAATATAGGTAAGGCTATATCGAGTATAATCTCAAGTGATAAAGACAGTTTCGAAAGAAGTAAACTTGATTTAATACATATCATAAGAAGTGGGAGAGCCATGCTTCGGCACGTATGGGCCGGCTCGACTCCGCTCGATATCACGGCCTCACAGAAAACCGGTAGTAAAGCAATGCTTGCATTGCATTTCGCCGCGTGAGTGAGGTTACCGGAGGCCCTAACCCTTCCCTCTCCCCTATTCCCGTCCTTCCCTTCTCCCCTCTTCCCCCCTCCCCCTCTTCTCCTACTCCCACCTTAAAGGGCGGCAACGCACTTGTGACTCTTTGAGTTACAGGTGCCCATGGGCGGCGGTAGTCATTTACCATCAGGTGACCCGTCTGCTCGTTTGCCCCTATACCATAAAAAAAAAATATATCAACAGCCTTGCTTTTGTACAAACCACAGTAAACCAAGTTTAATATTTTGATACCTCTTCGTGACTATGATGATAATGATGATGTTCTTGTTTCTTAAACCCAATTTGTATTTAAAATATTAAATTTTTTGCCTCTTTAAAAACTAACGAATGAATTACAGATTTCTTCTTAAAAATTCTTATTCCTTTGGCAGTAACTATAATAAAAATTAAGATAAAGTTATTTCATGGTATTTAACTAATGTTATTCAGTTATTAATATTAAAGAATACTGTAGGTACATACAAACCTTATAATTAAGTATTATAAACTAATTAAAAAAAAAATTAGGTACTTCTATGAATGCGTCATAAAATTTCTCCGCATCGTCGCCTACTGGCAGTGTTCCTAGAAGGCTGGCAGCATTGCCACGTTGAATGGCAATGCTAATTATATGTGCAAGAAAAGGCCCGCCTTCTGGTCACTTAGCTAGTTCCTTATAAACGGAACGAGCACTCGGACCCCATGGCTCGAAAACATAGTTACTGATTAAATTATTGTTGGTATTTTTTTTTGTATTTTTTCTTTCATGGTAGTGTCCCTTCTCTTTCCTTTTAAAGAGATTTAATCTTCTGTACAAGAAAAAGTCATCAGAGAAACTCAATTTTTTGTCGTTTTATTTTTTTTCTTAGATGTTGTTAGATTGCTGACTGATTTATGTTCATGCTTGTGAATTGTATATTGTAAATATAATTTCATACGTTTTATTAGGATTGTTTTTTTTATTTTAACCTTTTCAAGTGAACCTACTGGTGCTTACATAGAGTGTGAAATACCTGTGTCGTGAGCTCCGTGAGCTATAACGTGTAGTTACCGCTTGGGACGCCGCGGAAATCTCACCGTACTCTGAATGGATTGCGAAATCTATGTAGACAACGAAGAAACAGTTTTAATACTTCCAACTGTACAAAACTTCAAGATCCTTTGTTGTACTGCACTTAGTACAACAAAGGATCTTGAAGTTTTTACCACACTTGGTAGTAGCGTTCGGGTTCCCATCCCATAACATATTGAATATTATCAGATTTTCTTAATTATTTTAACGTAAACATGCGTTATTCTTTTTCATATACATGTCTCTTTCAACGGTTTTAATTACTCTGACCAAGCTTGAATACTGTAAACAATTGCCAGGGTTAATGAAAACCGTATTTTACTAACAAGACAGTAAAACAAGATTCTCAAAAGTTATCTTTCCAATATTAGAGACTAAAAAATTTATTTGTAATTTTAAAAGCTAATTCAAGTGCATAGTCATTAATTAGAATGAAATCCAACTTTTTACTCCATCTTAAATTACGAGTAAAGTCAAATGAAATATAGATAACTAGTAAAAAAGTAATTTGCGATAATGTCACTCATTTATAAAGTCAAGTAATTCCAATCAGAATAAAATTAAAACCACTTTACAATGTAATCATTATTCTTAACTCTTAACTAGTTATAAAGATAAAAAAATCTTCAAACTACTACATCTTTAAACGACGCAATTTATTACATATTCTAGTCATATGTAAAACAATAAAAACTTTTATGTTTATATTTACAAAGTTGAGTATCGTTGAAACAACACGTAAATGTGACTCTCAGCGATAGTTAAGATTATATGAATATTTCCGTACGTACCACTATCACAGACTAGATAATAGTACCTTACTTCGTACTTTCAGGTAGCTATATTATCAAAAGTGGCTCCAAATGGTTCGTGTAATATAACACACTGCTGCGTCGCCGGTTCCTTTTCTTGAACTTGGCTTGACACGCTGCCACGTGTCTAGATTTCTAAGTTTAAGCAAAAGTATAATAACATTTTTACATTTACCTATAGTCAACTATTACGACACTATCATAAACATGAAAATTGTAAAATAAATCTAAAAGCGGTGGTAGTGTGATGTCCAAGTTTTGATTAAAAGGTACGATAGAGAAATGGTCGAAGTAGCGTTATGCACTCAAAACAATACCAAAAAAATAATACCGGTTCTTAGGTATATAAATGAGATGGCAAAAAACCCATGGCGTATTTGGTGGTAAGCTGTTAACCGGTTACCGGTGCCTTGAAATTACTAACAGAAACTGGAATCGCGCAAGTAACAACAATAGGGTGTCATTTGTTTTTTCATCGGCAATCGAATTACTTTACGTAACTCCTACTTAATGTTCTTATCACCGAATAGGCTCATCAGCAGGAAAATAGCGCTACGCTAGAAGTTCGGTTTTTAGCAGAAATCTGTTACAAGTAATACACCTCTGTCTATGCCTTCAGGAAAATACAAGCGAGAAGATATATATGTTATAACGAAGATAAAAGTAAAATGCTGCATTAAACATCAGGAACAACTTCACGATTTTCATTATTTCTAAATCACGTACCCACCTTTGAACTTATTTATTGGTACTCATTAAATAAGACGTTATTAGCACTTGTAATGTTATTCAGTCATTATTCTTTGGAACATTAATGTGACATTGATTTTGAAGACGTACAAAAGCAATGACATCATTCCTTTTATTTTTTATTTCTACACTTTAACTACTGAGCTAAACTCATAAACCGAAGTATGTACAAGCATATAATGAGTAGATGTTACGTAAGACTTAAAATTTTAATTTGATGCAATTCAAACCAAACTGCATTCGATTATCAAGTTCTGGGTTCTATTCCCGGGTTGAAAAATTATTATTTGCATTTTCAGTAACTAAATTCTCAACAGCAGGACGGAGGCTGAATAGTAATAGGTTCATATCGAAGCCATTTTTATATGGTGTCACCATTTGATCCTTTTGAACACTAAAATGTATCGTAATATAGTAAATAATTCAAACTGTATACTTGGTTGCAATGCGGCGGCGTGGGCGGAAGCGTAATGGCTAAGGCGTCGGACTTGCAATCAAGTGGTTGCGGATTCGAACCCCACCCAGTGTACTACCGATGTGAATCCACTCCTAACACAAGCATTTAGCTTAGCTGGAAGGGTTAATAAGAATACTAGTAATGTGTGACCCACGTTGCTAGTATTATTTAAAAAAAAAAAAAAATAATAATATGTGGGTTTAATGTCACAGCTCACTGTTTTTAAGTAAAACTTCTTTAGAATCGTTGTGGTTTGAAAATTCCATGAAATGAAAAGTCTCACTAAAAAGAGACAAACACAAAACTTAGATGGATTAATAAAATTACTAACTTAGATTAGATGGATTAATAAAATTACTAACTTAGATTAGATGGATTAATAAAATTACTAACTTCAATACTGAGTAACAAAGTCTAATATTTGACTTTCAATAAACACTAACCGTACAAGTACGAGGTGGCTTGGTACAAAGTACGTCTTCAGTTAAATTTAAAACCTACCACATAAAAAAAAATCAGTTTTTACATTCCTCCATGAGCGAAATTTAAAAAGGGATACCTACATAGAATTCTATTCACGTATTATAATATGTGTAGATAGATACTGTACGTTTAGGAAGCCCTATTAAAATACATGTATTTTATTTATCCTAATAATATAAAAAAAGAAAAGAAATGCGTGAGGTTCCTTTGTGACACCCTGCTGGAAAGATGTTCCTTATGCTTATATATAAATTTATATTTAATGGATTAAATAAATTGTATCATAATATAGTAAATACTAGCTGACCCGGCGAACTTCGTACCGCCATATTTTATTTCGAGATTTAAACTATCCTATCTCTCAAGTTGGATCGAACTGCACATGGTGTGCGAATTTTATTATAATCGGTTAAGTGGTTTAGGAGTCCATTGAGGACAAACATTGTGACACGAGATTTATATATATTAAGATTGTAAAAACTCGAAATTAAAATTGCGCCATCTGTGTAAGTTGCCTGAACGAGTAATAGATAATTAGTACACAACAGTAGTTTCGCGCAGAATCAATAGATGGCGTAAATAAAATAAATCAACTCGCGGTCATAACTAACACTTTCATCCGTCTAGCCCGAGCCACTGAGCGTCTAAAGTGTAACGTGCGTTAAGGAACTTCGTTCCAAAAAGCTTTAGTTTTATCGTTAAGCCCTAAGTTTTTTTTTATTTTTTTTTAAGTTATTATTCCTTGCCCCAAACCTCAATATTGTTGCCAAATATTTAAAGATTTGTACTAAATAAACTTACCACGAATAACTCATCATGAAACACGAATTATGTACATTATGTCGTAACCATAAACATGAATAAGTCCTTCACATTTATTCATGTATCAAAACACTTAGTCGGCGGTACAGAGATGAATGGAGCGATTAACATCGGAACAACCTTGATTGGTGGTGGGACGACTGTTACGCGACAGTTGTGCGATTGAATTGCGACGAAACGCGAGTGGGCGAAGGATATTTATGCATTGGAGGGAACTGGTTTAAAATGTTTTAACCTGGTTTATTGGTGCTTCAGATTACTGAAGTTTATTAGCAGTTTTCGCTTTTATTTACGATGAAATCGTATAGAAATAAATTATTATACGGATTTGGAGTAGTGTATCTTTATCAAAGAGTGTTTCTTTCCCCATCCACATACGTTTGAATGCCCAAAAAAAGCATTCTTTCTTTCTTTTTTTACAGATAGCTTTTAAAGTCACTTTGCAGTTTCATACACACTTTCAACCACGTGATATCATTGTTAACAGCCTAAAAGTTTTATTTTCCTTTAAATAATAAACCTTAACCCCACTACACCTCCACCTCTAACCTCTCACCCCCCTCTCCCATTAGGAAGTTACCCCAAATTTAAAAGGGAGGGAGGGATTTCATCTGTCTAGTCAAAGCTTTGAAAAGGGCACTTGTTGTGAGCCTATAACTATCTGAAACTCTCCTTGTGACAAATATCATCAGAACGAATAAAACATATGTAGAACTAGCAGCGCCCCGCGGTTTCACCCGCTTAAGTATCGATTCCGTGGGAATATCGGGATAAAAAGTAGCCCATGCGTTAAACCAGGTGTCCAGCTATCTACATACCAAGTTTCATCGCAATCGTTTTAGTGGTTTTTGCGTGAAAGAGTAACAAACATTCATTCATCCATCCAAACTTTCAAATTTATAATATTAGTGGGATGGGATAATCAGAGTTGAATACTCTGATTATCCCATCCCAGTTTACTATTATGATAGCTTAGAGTTAGGTACCTAGTGGGTTCGAACCCCACCCACTACCGACATGAAAAAACTGCGTTACGAGTAAATGTTACTGTTAAGAAGTATTAAATTAAGGAAGAAGTAATGTGTAACCTACCTATGTTACTAGTAGTTATTTGTAAAGAAAAAAATAAAGCAACTTTCTTCATATAAGCAATCAAATAGTATATGGATGAACAAAAAATATATCATTGTTTTAACATTAAATTGAATTCTTTGAGTTCAAATCTTCGTTGCATAATTAACGTCTCATAACCTATTATTTGTATAAGTTTAGTATAAATAGAAGCGTAACTTATTTGTTTAAACATATTGACATTGCTCAAGAAATCCCCGTGCGGTACTAAATGAATATTGCGAGTTTTTTATGCAATCGGTATAATATTTATAAATATGGGAATAAAAGTCTTGTAACTACAGAGGAACGGGAACGAAACGGCCTTGTAACGAAAACGCCCTAGGAGTTATAGGTTTTGGCGTGAAGGATTTTTTCCTACTATAGTAACATTTTCTTCAAACAGTGAATCGAACCAAACATCCCAATACTTTAATGAACAATGTGATCTTTGGCCTGACAGTTTACGCGTTAAGTGAGCATTGATAACGATTCAAATAAAATCTTCTTCTAAAAATGTTGAAAATGTTTATTATAACGCCTACAAAAGTTATTATAGCAATTATTTGTAAAAGGAAATATTACCTAAAGGTACTGCTATAAAATTTATAATTTCGTATCTTTAGCTATTAAGATAAGGATATTAATGAAATAGATAAGTCACTTTAAAAAAGACGACAATAAATTATTTTTTTAAATAAACTCAGCGAACATCAATGGGTTAACCTAAGTCATATCAATTGAAACTTGCATTCTAGTAAAATCTTATCAAATGTAATTTTAACTGAAGGGGCAATGAAAATTGAAACACCTTAACGTTGTATTGTTTACCTGTTTTATGAAAACTAAGTTCTTTAACAAAAAACTCACTAAATCTTATCAACAGGAAAAGGGTTTCAAATTAAAACAACTCATGTAATCATGCGATAATTATTATGTAATGTTTTAGGTAGATTTCGAAGAAAAGTCTACCTACTGGTTTTGTACCAGTTGTCGAGTTTTCCAAAAATTTCTTTACAGGAGGTCTAGTTATGATCCCTAGACCCCAAAACAACCGCCAGTTAAAAAGTTTATATAAATATATGTATGTATGTACCTCAATTTTACCGGCAGGATAGAGGTCGCAATTATGCCCCGATTGCTTTCAAATTTGAATGACAAATCAACAGGGAAAAAATCAAGGTTAAGTTTTTTTTTACCCTCAATAAAAAGGGGCACTTTGGAAACTAAAGATGGGAACGTTAGGAGTATATTATAAGGCAATTGAGGGTAAAAGATATTCCTTATACAGGAACGGATGAATAATGTAAGCAATAATGCAAGTGGGAGAGCCATGCTTCAGCACGTATGGGCCGGCTCGACCAGAGTGATACCACGGGCTCACAGAAAACCGGTAGTTCAGCAATGCTTGTGTTGTGTTTCTCCGAGTGAGTGAGGTTACCGGAGGCCCTAACCCTTCCCTTCTCCTCCTTTCCCAACTCCTGTTTTCTTGGTGTGAAATCGCAATATAATAATTACAACAAATGTGACCACCTGTGACAAGGACGGGTGGGGGTCAAAAAATTATGAAATACGGATGACGTAATTTATGGATGGCCTCTAATTAATATAATTACTAGGTAAAATCCATCGACCGAACTCTGTTTACACGTATATAATTGCACCAAGGCATTCACAGCGTTCAACTACATAGTTAGAACGGAGTTCCGCAATAGACCACAGCTAAGGCCACTGAAGTTGGGCTTTCTCAGACCTCAATCCTTATTCAACAGTATTCAATTCAAACAAACTTAGCTAAGATGTTTGGCCGACTTTTTAAACTTAATCAACAGTTAAGAGCTCAGTTATTTAATTAATGTTTTCACAATCAGTTTCTTCGGTTTTAGAATTTGTGTTTTTGGTTTGTCTGTTTATAAATATTTCTAATTAAAACAGAGACACGTTCGGGGGACGAAGTAAGGGGAAAGCGGAGATGAATCCTAAATTGAATCAATAAGCAAGATCTAGAATTGCTGCCGTAGACAAGTTATTGGACCCGTTTATGTAGTTGATTATGAAGTAGGTTAGGTTAGTGTATGTTTAAATCAACTTTAAATCAAGTTGGGATCTAGACAAAAATCACTTTTGCAGATTTATAGGAGGCGTGAGTTGCGTATCGTGGACCTGTTTTTACTCACAAAATTGATTAATTAGTTTGTCCAACTTCTTAAAGTTTGCATTATGATCAAATACCACTCTTTATTAATTACTAGCATTATATACCTAGCTTTATTTACAAACAAAGTAACCAATGGAAACCAAATTATAGATTGTGATAATCATGTGTTACACAAAAAACATTTTCCACCAAATTGGTAGTTAGAAATTATTCTAACAACTAGGCCATTCTTTCACTAACTATCTCTTTAAGTTTTAAGCATTTGATGTCTACTTCAATAAGTATGTTCTTTTCACTACATAATATAAAACAGAGTCCCCCGCCGCGTCTGCCTGTCTGTTCGCGATAAACTGAAAACTACTGAACAGATTTTCATGCGGTTTTCACTAATAGACGGAGTGATTCATGAGGAAGGTTTAAGTGTATAGTTTATAGCCGGGGCGGGTTGCTAGTTTACTAATAAGAATGATTGAATAAGACTAAAAAATAAGGAATTAATGTCATATGTATTTTTCAATTTACCGAAATTTTTAATAAATCGCTTAGCAAAAAGCTTTTTTGAATGAAAATCAGGCATAAAAATACGACCAAATAACAGATTCAATAAATGATTTTAAGACTTAGATAGCTGTTTATATTACCAGTTAAATATAATGGTTTCATACCGAGAATTTGGCAAAGGAGTGCCTATATTTGATCTGTGTTCTTTATAACTTACCTGTATTTAATTTAGATTTATGAGTTCGCGGGAAAAGGTATTAGAAATCCTTTATCCAGAAAGGATTCGAGATATTTTCACGCGAGTCTGAGGAACTAGCATGAAACTTTAATTTCACCTGTGTATATATGTTTAATAGGTCTTATTTTAATATTGCCTTATAATAATTTAAATGCAGCAAAAACTAAAACAATATGTTCAGTTTCTGGAGGTGCAATAACTTGGAATCGGTGACATCAAACTAGTTTAAATTTAGGGACCATTTACAGAATTACCGCTTTTGAACGATAACGACTATTCACAATCAGATTAACATGAGCCCGAACTCTTTCCTCGGGTTAAAGGAAATAGGGACTTAAATACTCTTTAAACGTTTAATGAAATTGGAAGAGACGGGTTAAGTCAACCGCTTTATTACAGATTTACAATTCAAATGTTACCGTGGATAGGTTTTTTGTTCAAATGATGATCGTTAATCGCGTTCAAATTATTTTTTCTTTTATCCCTACTGCCGTTCTGAATCCCTACTTGATACAGTGATTACCCTAATCAATGCGTTAAATAGCGATTTAGTATATTAGAAAAGTAATAAGAAGAGCTTTGTTCCAAGATCCAATATTTAAAATATAATAAGAATTATCTTTTAAAAAAAAGTATCACCGACTTCAATGTGCCTAAATCATGATAAATTGTATTTTGTTTAAATATAATATGGGTAGGCCAACTACTCCAATGCACGCACTGCTCCAATGAGACGAGACTGCGAGGTTTCGGAGTAAACGAAAATATCATCTATCATGTATAGAATTTTTAGATATTTATTGATTTTTCAGAAACCGCTCAACCGATTTCGATAAAATTTAAAGTGGACCACTTGGGAAGTATACCCTCTGAAACAAAAAAAGATTTTTCTAAATTGGTTCAGGCGTCTTCGAGTGATCGGTGAACATACATATTAAAAAGATTCCGACGAATTGAGAACCTCCTCCTTTTTTGAAGTCGGTTAAAAATAGTCCCCGAATCATTTAATTTTGAATAAAGAATTTTGATATTTATTCTTTTATGGCTTTTTAAAATATTTTTTATCTAAGTGTTAAATATGAATACATTATTCACAAACACCTATACTCGTATTGTAGGACTTTATATGGTTAAGCAGCCACGGGTACCAAAACCGCCTTTACCTGATACTTTCATCGACTACGTAATGGTCGACCATAAAAGTCTACGTACTTCAGAAACACTTTTAAACTAGAAATAAACAATACAGTATGTTTGTTGCAGATATAAACGCAATCCTCACACAAATAGAAGTCACACACCCGAAAGAGCTAACAACAGTCAGAAGCATTTACATACCCGCTGAAATTAGAGAAAGTAGTAACCAAAATATTAGTTCAGAGTCTATAGAATCCAGAGAATCTAATATAAAAATTGATGAACTGAAACCACCGGCACCTATTGAGAGTGCATCAAGAGCTCTTGTTGCAACGAAACCTAATAGCACAACTAATGGTATAAATAATGAAAAAGTGCATAAGTATCCAGTAAAAGGAAACAGAAATGCAAATGATGCCAAAATAAGAGCGCACGTGAGGTATGATGAAGTTACAGGAGAATTAATAGATGGTGACCATCCCTGTCATAGAGAATGTAGGGAAGGGGAAGAGCCAATGATTTGTTATTATCATTTTGTGCTTGAGTGGTATCAAACTATGAGCAAGGCTTGCTATGACTGTCCATTCAATTTGTCGGACTGTTATAGACCCGACTGTATTCCAGCGGATGGGATGAATCGTCCTTTGAATGTGGTTAATAGAAAAATGCCAGGGCCAGCTGTAGAGGTGAGTAGTGAATATTTTAAAACTTTTCTAATATACACAGAAAATATTTGGTCCAAAATTGTTTGATGAAAATTGTTTGACCCTTTTGTTTAGTGTTTGGAACAAAGTAATGTTTTTAATATATTAAACACAATGTTTTGTGTTTGCAAGACTTATAATGAAACTTTTCTTTTATTTTGAATATACTCTTGGGTTCATTCCATTTTTTGGGATAAACTATGTTATCACTTGTAGTACTTTTTGAAATATCCAAAAATCTTTTAGCTTTAGTATCGTAGTGACTTTCAATATACGATTAACATACAATTAACGCTCACAAAAGATACCCAGACTGAGAACAATTATTTGTAAGAGACACAAGCAATTAATAATTATAATTTTCGCAATTGGACCATTAGCTTTTAAAGCTGATTTAAGCGCGATTTGTGCTGTTTATTACAGCCACAACATGTAAACCTTGTTACTAGCTAAACGAAAATTTAATGACCATTATTCTTTCCCATCAAAACATTTTTACGTTAACAATTGTGCAACTGACAAAATGTATGTGGAATTAAAGCAACATTTTCTGAACAAACTCAGTGCAACGCGATATAATTTTATATGTATTCTACGTTCATTCGCATGACCTAGCGAAGTTGCTAGCGAAGGCAATTATGGAATGAATTAGCTTTCGGCAACATTCAAGTTGTATGAGTCAACTGCGGTAAGCCACATACTCTAACTTTTACTAAAAATGTGCATTGTATCACATGTGGGTATTCGTGTGATATGTTGTAACGTTATTATTTTGTATTTTTATATATATTTTCACATATTATTGTTATTGTAAGCGGCGGTATATAGTTGTATATTTAGTTGCGGGTTCGAACCCCACCCAGTACTCTACCGTCGTGTACCCATTCCTAACACAAGCATTTAGCTTAGCTGGAGGGGTTAACAAGAATACTAGTAATGTGTGACCCACGTTGCTAGTATTCTTTTCTTGATAAAAAAAAACAGTCTAAATGGTTATTAATTCAAAAGTAATCTGAAAATATTGCATGAGAAATGAAATTAAGTCGAAGCTTACCTAAGCTTATGCGGACCGTCCTTATCAAATATTTTTACAAAGGCAACGTTTTCTTTGTGAAATAATGTAATTATTTTTTATAAACTTTTTTTATTTTTAATATTCTGCTGAGTTGAGCCCTTAGTCATATTTCGTTCTCTAATAGCTTTAGTTTTGACGTATTATTTATAGACATCATTGTTTGGGCTACAAAAATACCACAAGTTTACTATTAATATTAAATCAACTGCAAAGTTGATTTAATAAACTTTAATAATTTACTAATATATATACAGTACGCTATATTTATAACAGTTTTGTGTAGAAATAATAATGTTTCATCAATATACTAATCATATACTAGAATTATCATAACCTAGCATTGAAAATAATTGAAGTTTGATGTATCTTTTAAGAATGTAGGTCGATAAATATATTTCTCCACACTCTTTCACTATCTCAAAATTGTATTCCAGAATACTCTAGTTTTAGTCTGTTAGACTGATCTTAAAATAATATAACATTGGCCCCAATTCTGTTACTTCACTCGCTAAATTAAAATTCACTAAATATTCTTCATATAAGAAGTAAACCTCGTACACTTAGAAACAAGGTCTTATTTCAAATTGAAACAAGTAGGTAACATATGTCGCTATCGAAATAAGCAATTTATTTGTCGACTAAAGTCTGATACGCTTAAATAAACTTTAATACCACGTAGCGAGAGCCGCTATACGTTGAATGCCATCTCTTTTGGTCTGTGTTTTTAGTAAGCGTCTTCGTAGGTGCAGATTAAAAACACGTCATCCTTGTTCGTTTTGAACAAGTTTTTATACGGCAATTATACAGCGTTTGAATAAATGAAGACTCTCGCTGCGTGGAAATAAAGTTGAGTATACGTTGACAGGTTTTATTGAAATTTAGCGGCGCTGAGAAATAGATGCTAGTAACAAATAGACCTTATCACGAAAAACACTAGGTTGATTTCATATGAAGAAATTAAGTCAGGTTTTAGTTTAGTCTCGGGACTTATTGAACGATCTACTATCATAACTAGAGATCCCCTGGAAGGTTTCATTTTGTTTTTAGACCTATATACCTTGAACTGTCCTTGTATACTAAAAAAATATTACAAGCTCCCAGATACAATCCAAAATGAAGAAAATTATTATCTATTAATTAATAAAGCATACTACACACTACAGAAATACCTAAATGATAATACCCTATAAATATATTGTCATATTATTATAACAAAAGCTTATAGGATATAATTAAAATAAAAGAAATCCTAAGTAAATATTATTACATTTATATCATATACATGTTTACAAAAATAAATAAATATTAAACTTCATCCTCTTTCCTACACTGCCATGCCCGACAGGGTCCATAACGCACTGTTAAACCCAATATAACATCTTTGTAACGTTATGGTGTGCAATAAAGTATTGAGTATACACTTTTGTACCACGACAGGGTACCTGTAGCTTTAGTCAATCGTTTCTACATATTTGTAACTTTTTAGTACATGTCATATTCTTTAACAATTTAAGGTTTCTGCACTTCTATTAAATATAAACTGTAAGTATTCTAAATTTCACATTTCTATCGGTGCGTGTTTACTTAAAAACTGTGTACAAAGAATTCTTCTCACGTATTAATATACATATAGATAAAATCCATGATTACATAATATGGTTAAAAGTTAACTTAATCTTAAGTAAAAATTATACCTACTCATACCGGCCGTATCGGTCCAGTTTTCTTAGAATTTTGTACCTGGAGAAATCATTAAAATCACAAAAAATAATAGGTTAAAAATATCCTTATAGCCTTCTGAGGTTTAGTAGTTTGTACAAGCGTCGAGAGATGTACAAATTTATTTTCTATTCCAGGTCTGCCAACATGACCGCGTGATCGTAGATGTAGAAAACGATTTGATGACCGAAGGTACCACGGTTCACTGGCATGGACAACATCAGAAAGGCACTCCGTACATGGATGGTACGCCTTACATTACGCAGTGTCCGATTTTACCGGAGACAACCTTCAGGTATGGCAAAATAGAACGATTCATGTTAGTGTATTGTGAGTTGATGAGGAAATACTGTAAATCGGGCATGTTGAATACAGAACGCATGCTATTGCACAGTTACATATAAAGCGAGGGATCTAGTTTTTTTTTTTTGCCAACCTACTCCTTGAGCTGCATAACAAGGACGGGTTCTCCGGCCTAAGAAGTTTTTGACTGGGCCTCTATTGCACCTATGCCAAAAGCTGGGTACGTCCATGGTTGTAACTCCAACATATACGGAGGATCCTCCGACTAAGCTACTTGATCATGCCTGGCAGGCCACGGCCCAATGGTTGAATGATGTTACACTAACCTAGTATTATAATTAGCGTGAGAGTTTTCATTACGCGATGCGGGATCAACCACATATGTTAAGTTTGGCTTGTCGTCGCTAAATGGAACTGAGGGACATTTCATTTTTTTTCATTTCTTCATTCTCTGGTTATTCTCATTATTGTGTATTTTCAGATACCAGTTCAATGCGACGCACTCAGGTACTCACTTCTGGCACTCTCATTCTGGAATGCAACGTGCGGACGGCGCAGCTGGGGCATTGATAATAAGAAAGCCCAAATCTCAGGATCCCCATGGCAGCTTATATGATTATGACAGGTTGGGGCATATTTTTAACTGACCTTGAGCTGAAGGAGGTTTTTAATTCAGTTTTTTTTTTGTATGTTAAGTCTCGATAGGTTTTACTCGATAAGTCTCATTACAGTTTGAGAAAAAAAATAGCTAGTTCACTTTGCGGTTACATTATTATTGAAGTCCATTTCACATTTTATTGGAGAATGTATTGATTTAGGTATTTACCTACACCTGGCAAAAATGCGAACATATCCTTTACATTTTCCTTAGCAACAAGTTCAATAAGTCGTTGAACAGGAAAAAATCTACACAACTCATAATTGAGTTGAAAAATTTTTGAAACAAAAAATTAGGTTTTCAATCTTTTTATATTAACATTTTGGCAAGTGATAGAATTCTGTGTTTTAAAGCGTTTATAAAAGTATATCCACATTGTACATTTGCACATACGATGTTGGAGTCAGTAAATCGTATTTGATGTTCACCAAACGTGCCGTGTCATAGGTTAAGTCGGTCAATATTTATTGTGCACAACTACAGTTTACACACTACGAAACTGTTGTTTGAACAACTTGTTGTGCCGGAAAAATACAGGTGATTTCGTAGTGTTACGGGATTGATAAATAAAAAGGTCTTTGAGTACAGGTTATTATGTATCCCACATTCACATTTCTATCGGTTGTGAGTCCTTGCGATATTTCTATAATTAATCGTAGCTGCGATAAGCAGGCTCTTAATCTTAATTACGACTTACTAAGGTGATATTACGCGATAACTAGATCTGTGTCTGTCCTTCTAAGCAGAAAACATTTTAGCAGCAATTTAAATTAAATTAGAGGGCAGAGTTAAAGGGTTTAGATTTCTTGACAACAGCCAATTCGACACGCAAACACAACTAGAAACATCGACTTTTAGTCTTGACGACTCTAATTTAACTCGGCAATATTAAAAATCAATGAAGTTATTTTTATTCTTTTTTTCAGATCGGAACACGTAATGCTAGTGACAGACTGGATCCACGACTTGGCAATGTCAATGTTCTCAGACCATCACCACTCAAAGGGCGACAACAAGCCTCCGACACTGCTTATCAACGGGGTGGGTCGGTTCAAGGTCTTCAATAATGATACCACAAGGCCACTTTATATGAGGGCAGCTAGATTTAATGTGGAGCAGGTAAGATTAAGCTTATTTCTCTTTTTATATAAAAGACAATCAGAATAGTACAGTATATAGGTATAGTATGTTGTATATGTACCAGCATTTCAAAAGTAGTCATATGCGCCTGTTTGTATTATGGTCGTATCTCCTGAACGGGTCGATCGATTATGATTTGTTCATTGAAAGGTGACTTGATCGAGAGTGTTCTGAGCTATAATTTAAGTCTATTAAGCCGTTTGAACGGATTTTTTTGAAGGGATTTTTGAATTTAGTTTTTGTTTTAAAATAAATTGTTGCCGTTTATTGCTGTTTATTTTTTTATTACTCTTTGCATTGTTTCTGGTATACAATAATGAGGTATATTACTGATTATTCTTAAACAAAGAAACCGTCCTTCTGATGGAAGGTCTGCTTATAAAATTCACAACACTAGTTTGCTCACTCGTACGTTGTCAACCCTATAATAGCGTGGACCCATAATGGACCTTTGACAACTCTACTCAGCAGAAAAAATAAAGCACCCGTATTGCTCTTCTATAATTTAGAGGTGCTTCATCAGTGAGAACAAAAAAAAATTTCTTAATAAAGTTATCAATTAACTGAATCTAAAGTACACACTAAGTTCTAATTTTAGCTTATCCTAATCAGAACCTGAAAGTTGTTGCAAACATATTTAATGGGTTTTTATCAAAAAGGCACCTTTTTAGAAGTTATGATGAGAAGTTATACGTTCACGATGACTGTAAATTCCTATATGTCACATAATAATAACTTCACATTTGTGTTTGTTATGTAACTTTGCGAAGAGTTTCTTGAGTGGAAAATTGGTCTATATTTAATGTGCTTCCACATAGAATAATTTTCCACAAAATATTTAGCATTATGCTTGAAGTATCCGATTATGTCTCGTTTGTTGCTGTACCAAAATAAACATATTTTCTTTTCCTACTTCTTTTACCCAGCCTTGTGTCGAGACGAACTTAGCCTTGGAGTGAGGATGGAGCTCTATCGAGATTGATATCAAAAATATTGAATCGATAGGATTCAATATTTTTGATATCAATCTCAAATAATCAAGAACTTTACCTCGAAGGGACGTTACATTATTTGCATTAAAAAAATACTGTGATAGGTAGGGTATTATAGAATACTACTCAAAATGCAGTTGCCCGACTGGCAAAGTACCTTAAACTAGTAACATAGGTTAAAATAAGTTACTACTGGTTTAATTATGTATTTCTATTAGTGTTTATTGTAGCTAGAGCATCATTGCGAGAGCTAGTTTTTTACACGGGTTGCCTTTAAAAATCTGTAATCGCTTACTACCAGATGAGGCATGAGTCCCGAGGAGAGGTCTAGTCGTATGCACGTCACGTTGTCACTTCGAGTTTGATCTTTGGAACACACCTTCATCTCTTCAAGGTTCATGTGCATATATACACACAAGTAAATGAATTCTATAACATAGAAAATATCGATTTACGCCTAAATCGTGTTTTGTAAAACACGATTTAGGCGTAAATCGATATTTTTTTTATTACATAGAAACACCCAGACCGACGTAAATAGTTACATTAATGCTTATAAATACGTGTTAACAGGGTTCGATTCCCCGACCACGTTTTTATCTTTGTAAACCCTGTTTAAACTTGTACGTTTTAGTGAAGATATTCTAAAATTAGATGAAACTCGTCCTGACTTGGTCATTTCTGTGCCGTGCGTAGCTCCTCTACTACCTTGGACTAATACCAAGTATCATTTATCCGGCCACAAGAAACCCTACAACAGTTTCGCAATAATTAAAACTCATCCTTATTTCTAGGGCTACAAGTACCGATTTCGAGTGATCAACGCTGAGTTCCTGAACTGTCCCATTGAGCTTACAGTGGACGGTCATAACATCACTGTGATTGCTTCGGACGGTTACGACCTGCAGCCTATTACTAGTAAGTGATCATTGTAATAGATATACCAGAAGTGTAAGAAGCCTGAGTGTACAATTGTACATATTAAAGGAAATAACTATAAAGTCATCAAATTCTTTTTACCACGAACAACATAGGAAAACTGAGATTTTAAATTAATAGGGACGCCACTTTGGCACTTTGGGGTCTCACACCACCTAAAATGTAGCTAGGGCCGCTACTGGCTTGCTTCTTAAGGATTTATTGTTATAATATGTATACTTTCGGCACCAAGTTTCTTATAGCACGTTACGCTTCAAACGCCGGCGTATAGGCACTGGACGGAAAAAAGTGTTAGCTCAAAGAAGAATGCTGACCACGAGTTGATTTATTTTATTTACGCCAGCTGTAGGTTCTGCGCGATACTACTGTTGTGTACTAATTGTCCATTATTAGTTCGGACAACTTTCACAGATGGCACAATTTAAATTTCGAATTTTTACAATATTTACTATATTTTGATACAATTTATTCGATCAGTTATTATTATTATTCGGCCTGTTAAATATATTTATATATCGCGAAAAGAAGTTCGTTCCAACCGGGTGTCCATAAGACACCTCACATGTTTTATTTTTAAGGGACTTTGATTGCCGTAGATCAAATTCCTAACTTTCTAATCTAAATACATCTTGCGCAATAGAGAATTATTCATCTTCCGGGATTAAAACATGCAATTAAAGGATACAAACTTCACGCATACTCAGCAACGGAACCATTATAATGTTTTAACTACGCAATCCTGTGTGGAGAATCTAACCGACTGAAACCAAACGGTATCTCCGACATTAATAATTATGTTCCCAGGGATGTCGCGCATATATGTTATTGCTATTGGCATATACCAATTTTGAATCCCGTATTTCAAAAATAAATGAATCCCGATTCGACCCACGACACTGGAGTTTACAATCTTACGGTGACATATTATACATACATACTTACATGGGTCTCTCTCTCTCTGTCTCTCTTTCCCTCTCTCCTTCCCCCTCTCCCACTATCTTCCTATCTTTGATGAGATCCACGACTGGACTTTCGAAAATAGAATTACGTTTACACAGACACTTTTCTATACATACATGATTTCATGACAAAGTCACAAAAAACGTAACGCTTTTATTAATTTTACTCCTCATAAAATTTAAGGAGTTAAACTCCAATTATAATAATGAATTTTTAGAAAAAAAAATACAAAAACCGACTTCAAAACTATACCTACATGTTCAAATTTAACCAATTTTAAAGAAGAGTTTGACAAACCAACACGTCATCTGTGTATATATACAGGTTCTCAATTCGACTGGAATTGAGAACCTAAACCTAAAAATATCTACCATTTAAACAGGTCAATTAAAACTGACAGACATATTAAAAAAACAGATGTCTATATTTTATAAATTATCTATAAAATACTGGTACTTAAATGGGTACGTACGTACGTAGTACGTACGTGGGTTATACTACTTCGATCTTAAGCCTCTAACGTTTACGGCCAACAATAAAATGAATTGAAAAACATAACAAGAGCAAAAAGTTAGATTCGCTGTAATATTTTTAATTTTTGTGTTCATTTAAATTCAAATCTCTGTATTCTTTTGTCATTTGGCCCGTGACATAGTATACGCATACTAACAGTAGTCCAATGAGGTCGTATTGTTTACTGGACCTTATCTACATTTTTTGTTTTAAGCGTACATCGAGAGACTATGTAATAAAAATTACATTGACTAACCGTCATAACATATTTATGTTCATTGTGTTTACATGCGCGATTCGAAATTCTGTTTCTCATAGGTTTCTTGTTCACTTATAATCATCGTTAGTTTCAAATATCGTTTCAAACAGTCTTCCGTAGACAGTGCATTATCTTTTTATTTTTACTTCGGGAGTTTTTTTTTGCTGCATTTTTATACTGTCGTGAATGCTAACTATGATGTTAGAATAGCAAAGTGAAACATGATACTTAGGGATCAATCTCGATGTGCCCTTTTTGAACTAGAGTCATCTAGTATTAGTAATAAGTTTAGTCGCCATGACATTCAGTTGATTTGGTACACGCCATCACAACTAAATGTCATGGCGACTAAACTTAATCTAAACTAGCCGTTCCCGCAGTTTTACCTGCGTTTATGGTCACTGCTCCGCTCTTATTGGTCGTAGCTTGATGTTATATAGCCCATAGCCTTCCTTGAAATATTTTTTTAATACTAACCAGTAGTTACTACAGAACACTTTGTCTAACGTTGAAAGATCTAAGAAAATCCTATATATATATATATATATATTACTATCTGAGTTCATCACTATGGGTATCACTATTTGTCTCTTTTTTTATAATGGTAATTGTTTACATAAAGCGCTGTTATGAACTGTAACCAGTGTACGTGACTGAAGTGTTTACTGGTATATGGCGTATAGACAATGTACGAGTTAGAAATTTGTAAAATTATACATTCAGGGAATTAGATATTTCCGAATTGGAAGAATTAGACATTCAATAAATTAGTTATTTGGGTACCCTAGGGCGTTATTAACAATTTTTGGCATATTGTTCTAACTTGGAGTATTCTTATTATCTGTTCGACGGCCGGGATCATGTTTGTCGCTTATTACCCACCTACTATCTCGCCATTCTGGATGTTACTTCGTTGTAGCCGGGATGGCCGGGAGCTTTGATGCGTTGTCCTTACTGCTTTCTAATTGTTTGTATATTCGAAGGATTTCCTTTGTAAGCTTTGCATTTACTGTGAATTTTCTGGTATAAAGTTGTATGATTGTTTATTTAAGAATAGAAAAGTTATCGAGCAAGAATATTTGTAGTCGTTAGGATGCTAGATGTACAGTTGAAAGAGCTATCATTCAACACCCTGTTAGTGTATTTGGGCTGTTTGGTATGTAAGTACATAAAAAGTACTTGAGGGGTTAATAAGTAACAGCGTCGTACTTATAGATTAAAAAATATGTTCAGTAAACATAATAATGTAAATTTCCTTACTTCGTGATTTCTAAGAGTAGTGGCTAGCCAGCTTAGGTGGTTAGACATCAGAGTTCAATTTGAGGTTTGAAGTACACTTAACCTAAATCAGTAAAGAACTTGTAAAAGCCAGCATCGATAGTCGTAATATGGGATTATTTTAAATCTTAGAATATTTAACTTATGCCTTGAATGCCTTATTAGGTCCCATCGATATTTACATTTCGTAACCATTATCAGGTTTCCAAAATAATCATAAAAATTAATCATTAAAGTGGAATGGAGGCAAAACAAATCCAAGTAATAGCAAAACAATGAAATTGAAAACTATTTCACGGGAATAGCAAATGAATTTGCATACCGAATTATTTTGTAGAACGGGAATGCATACATCTCGTTACCAAAGAGAAGAGGGAAAAATACGAATAAAGTTAATTGAAACTCTTGTCGTCTCGTTATAAAATGCAAAATAGAATCATTCGTTGACTTTACCTCCTGCTTGGTTTTTGATTAGGGTTACCCTGAATTCATATACTTTTCTTAAAAAAAATATTATAATACATGTTGCTAATTTAATTTTGTTTGTCAATGGTATAAAATTAAGCAGTTTTGTAAAACCTTGTGCGTCGACTTTACGAAAATAAATTAAAATCTCAATCGCACACACATTTTTGTTGTAACAGGCTACGTGTAATACGAATTTGGTATATTTTCACTCAGGATTCAGGTAGATTTCAAGTATACAAGCGTTAAGTATTCAGCTTGTATACTTGTTCGTCCGATATTTTATAAAACTTTTAATACAATTTCGAATTTTACTTGGGTATAGAATAAAATAATTGAGTTCATTTACAGTATATATCGTTCAGCCATTATTTGCATTTATAATAAAATTCTAATGCATAGAACAACTTGAAAAAAGAATTACTGTGGTCGCCACATCAAAAACTCTTATTTATGTTATTAAAAATAGGGACAAACTATAATAGATGATAACACAGTTAACTATTTAATAAAAATAAGTTCATAGATATTATTTTGACTAGTTATACCGGTAACGCAATACTATTGGTCGATTGATAAATATTAACAAACAGTGGGATTATAAAAAGGTAGGAATATGTTTAGAACGATTGACTTGAGTGTGAACAGAGGTACGAACAACTTGGCAGTTACTGTTAGTTAGTGATTTTCAGAGTTTATATCAGTGGTTTCGAGACTGTTTCTTACATTACTTACTTTTGTTCAAAGTCAGAAGTAATTAATAAGAAAAATTTTACCCAATCATTGTACCTACAATTTTTATCACTTTTTGAATGTATTGCATTATAAAGAAAATTTATTAGATAATACCAAATAAGTTTAATCCAGAGATTTTACGTACTTATTTAGTTCATATATATAATATAGTAAACTCAATTATGGCTTCGTATCGCGTTTCATATCCGAAATATTTATTAGCAACTAAAAAATGTTATTCCACAGTTTAACTATTTACGACTAGGTATCAAAATAGTAGTCTAACACCAATTCATTCTTGACTTTGACTTGAATTTGACTGGCCTGTTGTTCTAGTGGTTAGTGACCCTGACTGCTGATGCTGAGCCAGAGGTCGTGGGTTCGATTGCCACCCAGAACAAATAATTGTGTGATGAGCATGATCATTTGTTCTGTGTCTGGGTGTAATTTGTCTATAATATGTATGTATTTAGAAATATGTAAGTATGTTTATCAGCAGTATGGTTACCATAGTACCAGCTCTGCTTAGTTTGGGATCAGACGGCCGTGTGTGAGATGTGTAAAAATATTATAATTAAAAAAAAATATATTATAATTATTCTGACAGGTATCCCGTCATGCTATTAATTTTTTTCAGTATAAGAAGTTCTTACCTTCAATACTACATTTAATTGAACAACCAAAACAATCAGTCAGCATAGATGTTTAAAACTAATAATATTATTTCATGACATTTGTGCTAGCGTAGTATGAAAAGATCAGGACTGAAATACTATGTGACAAATATGCAGTTTAGAAGAGATTCACTTCAAAAAGTCTCTATTAAATTATAGACCCTTTTAGTAAAAAGATTTTTTTAATTAGAATAAAAAAGCCAGCGGGGAGTGTCAACCCTATTTCCTTTTAGAAACAGTCCACATTTGCTGTATTAGGTTATTCTGATACCTACTGGGAATGCTGATCAAACACTGATTGATTATTCACTAGCTCTAGCTCTTCCTATGCTCTTCAACACATATAAAATGGGTTATTAATGAAAGACGAGCAATTCCGTAAAATGTTTGATTTTCAGAGTTTAATTATTTAATTTTGATCACAATTGATCCTTTACACGTTTCACAACGTTCGTAATTATACATACTTACTGCATTTACTTTCCTTTAGTTTCCCTGTACATTTTAGAATTGTAGTGGCGTGGGTACAGTTAGTTGATACTTGATATTTTATTAGAAGAATTGGTTCCACGAAATTGAGGGGAAGCGGTGTTTTTACTAACAAAAACGGAAGAGGGAGCTTACGAACGTTGTAAAACGTGTAAAGGATCAATTATGATCAAAATTAAATAATTAAACTCTGAAAATCAAACATTTTACGGAATTGCTCGTCTCATCGTGCCGAATATGACTAGTATCAACAACGCGATCGACCAAATAACGCCATAGCGAGTCCCAACTCGGTATGGCGTTATTTGGTCGATCGCGTTGTTTCGTAATTTGGAAAATGGGGAGTATTTTGAAAGGAAAAGGTAGGTAACAAAGTAAGGCAATAGAAGGAAAGAGATTGGGGAGTGTAAACGATAGCTCGAGAAAGTCAATTTCTTGCAGTTGCCGTTCGAGCCCTCTGACTACTTAAAGGTGAACTAAAACATCCTTTGAAATGGTTGTAGGCATTCCGATATGTGTACAATAAATCGTGAATTCGAACATGAACAATCAATTTATTTACGTGTATTTATAACGTTCATTTTGTTTAATATATTTAAAATTAAATTTGGGCAACCGTAACCTATTTCAATGCAACATTCATTTTGAATGTTTTGCTAAATAAATAGTGTAGGTGCTGCAAGCGTTACGACATGAATTAAAATGAGTGCGCGCTATTCATATTTTATTAATAGTTTTTCAAAAGGCTACTTATTATATTATATTGTAAAACAATTTGATGTCTAAAGATTTTAACTCATAATTATGAAATGAAATTATTTCACTTAAGTAGAGTGTTATATATTATAACTAGCCGTCCCCGCAGTTTCACCTGCCTTTATGATTACTGCTCCGTTCCTATTGATCGTATCGTGATGTTGTATAGCCTATAGCCTGTCTCGATAAATGGGCTATACAACACTAAAATAATTTTTGAATTTAAACCAGTAGTTCCTGAGACTAGCGCGTTCAAACAAACGAACTTTTCAGCTTTATAATATCAGTATAGATTAGGTGTTGAGTGTATAACATATTATTATAACCCTTCTATTTACTCTGATAGTTACATGCGAAAGTTAAGTAGAATTTAAATGTGTCAATAAATAATCATGCACGACATTAACTGTATAATATTGTAATGTCATTAGAAACAAAAATGTGATTTATAATCTAGTTTTGGATTTAAAATTTCATTCATATTGGCTGTAAAATCCTTAGGTCGTGCATCTAATTTTATTCTACGTAATTTTTATTGCTTCATCCAGAATTCTAAGATAAGATAATAGTAAACAACATTTTTACAATCCACGTATCATTAAAAAACTGTAAATATAAAATAAGTTTATGTGGCAAAAACAATAGTCCAAATCAGAACGACAGTTTGCGCAAATGTACTTCAACTTGATTTAGCGTGAATTGATCAGAACTCACCACTTGAATTTCAGGGCGACAGCAACTCAGGGCATAATAAAGCTATGGACATACGTTAGAGTAACTAGGCACAGGCAAAAGTTAAAAAAGAACAAATAGTTAAATAGAACAACAAGTTTTTGTGTTAATTTCACTGACTGCTTACAAATAACATTTTTAAGGTTATACTTCTTTTGGCGCGTTAGGGAAAACTGATGAGAGTAAATTTTTACGAGGCGCGTGTACACCGTCACAAAAAACCGACACCCTGAAGTTAGCTAGTCAACATTTTGGTTTAACAAAAAAAGTTACCAACTTCACGATATTTATTCAAGTGTTTCTGAACCTACAACACGTATTTTGTATCAGTCCGAATAAAATATAAATAAATATATATTTTTTCAAATAATATATCGTGGTGACTGATATTTATTAACAATTTTTTGATTTAACGATAATTTACTGTCATTAAAAGTGATAAAAATGGTTTTTACATATTACTTTGAGTACGTTTGTAGAATTTGAGGTTAGTTAACGGTATGTTTTATTTATTATGATATTTAAATAAACTTAATTTAACTAGCGCCAAAGAAGTATAACTTCTTACGTGTGTATATAAGTACACAAACACATCTTTTTTATAAATTCCATAAAGAACGGATACAATCTTTTATTCTCTATATTCTTCTACTCCAAAACACAACTATCACAAAGATAAGCTTGTTTTGTGTGAATTCAGGAATCAAAAAACGTAATCCGACATCAAAATACTTCAATATCGTTTGAAAGTTTTTCTTTCTCATCGTCACTAACTTAACCCCTTCTTAGAAGTATTGGTCTATGTATCTAAATTTTATTTACTTAGATTATCTGTTTTTCTATATTTGAAAACGAGAGCTGTTGTTACAAAAAAAACAATAATATTATTTTAAAAAGTAACACCGACTTCAATGCGTCTAAATGAGGATAAATTGTAATAAGCTGTTTCTTCATCCCTTAAATTTCTACCCTTAGAGGTGGAACTTAAAACTTTGGTACTTCAAATTTAAAAGAGACTAACCATGAGTAAATCCAATTCAATTAAATAAATCAAAAACTAAAATTTTTTTGTAAAAAAAAAAAGTTTTGTAGCTAGCTGAACTAGCTAGTAAAAAATAATTCTCTATAAGTAAACGAAAAAGAGGTATTAAGATAAAAACATTTTATCGTAAAAATGTCAATTATTGTAAATATTTTATTGATAGAGTAGCAGCGCCTCGCGGTTTTACCCGCGTAAGTCCCAATCCCGTGGGAATGTCGGGATAAAAAGTAGCCTTTGCGTTAATCCAGGTCTCCACTAACTTGTAACTATATTTTAAGTTATTATTGTTCTCAAGTAAGTGACTGTTTTTATTGAGAATAAAGATTCTTTAACCATATATAGCTATCTACATACCAAGTTTCGGTGCAATCGGTCCAGTAGTTTTTGTGTGAAAACATTACAAACACACACAAATGTTTCCTCTTTATAATAATATTAGAACAGACACAGGTAGATAGATATTGGTAAAAGTAAAGTCATTATATAATATTTAAAAAAGCACTCCATTTTTTTTTAAACTTATAGAAAATTATTTTTTACTTTTTAGTTCAGCTAGCTACAAAAGTATGTTTTTTAGTTTTTTTAATATATCATTTATTTTTGATAAGTGTGCGAAGTTTCAATTCAATCCGACTGTTAATAGTGGGTGAAAATTACGTTCAAAGATGCCGTTACATAGATACATACATACCAATATAATAAAAGCGTGTTAAAAATGAATGATTGAAATTAGTTCACAAATACCGAAGATATCGCGTAGCATACACACAAAAAAACCAGTCGAATTAACTACGAGTACCTCCTCCTTTTTGAAGTTGCTATTTTTTTTCTAGTAAGGTAGGATGTGCATTATCTACATTAGAATATTTTTTTTCCTAGCTAAACCAACAACAGTTGTTGGCTACTCATAACGTTCCTAAAACTTGCCTAAACCTTTCTGTAACATTATATATATAATTATGTATAAATAATTATGTTATGTTCCTTTGTTCTGATGGTAAGTGGCTGGTGCCTACAAACACTTGCACAACACTATATTAGTGACGTCCATTGTGAGTTGCAAACATGATGCTCCTCCTCCCTATAACATCTTTTAGTTAATCAAGTAAGTTTCTATGCGAATAAACATAATACAGATCCTATCCACGTCGTTTTACATGTCTATACAAAAAAATGTTTCGTTGAGAAACAGAATTAGTGACGTGGATGTTAGAACGACCTCAATATTCGTGAATATTGAACGAAAGTAATTACCAACAAAGTCACCACCCTTATACTACATACGAATTTTACCTGTCCTTGGGTTAAGTTGTTCAGGTCAAGCGCCGGGTCCATCCCGAGGGTACGAAATGGGCTAACGAAAGTAATCAGAGGTCAAACATGGAAAAGGTTGCATATTTTTGTTTGTATAACCGCGAGATATGTTGCCCTGTATTTTTTGGATTTCTACCTTTCGTAATGTAAGGACGGGATGAAATGTGGTGTTATTTACCTTTCATAGTAATACTTTATGCGTTAGACGATTTAATTAACATTATTTGACTCCTATTTTCGAATAGAAGCGTTTTTACGTAAGCATAAAAATATTAAGAGAATTAAGTCAAAATTAAGATGTTTTTTTAACAACATTAATATTATGTTGTTGAAGAAACATCTGTTATTGTGTAGGTATCTCAAGAGTATTCTTGTTAAGTCTTCTAAGCTGAAATCCTTGTTAGATGTTCACGTTTTTACGAGTAATATACGGTATGATAATTAAATGAAGTCCTACCCAGAAGTCGTAGTTGAACTTTTTGCAATTGCTTTCAACTAAAATTGTGTTTTTTTAGAGGTCGTAGCCATGTAAATATATATTTAAAAACAAACCCCTTTGATAAAACTATCATGAGTTAGACGTAAAACGTCTTCATTATCAGCACCGTGACTCCGACTTCAAATTATTATAATAAATAAATTATTGAATGGTCATTCAAGTGACAAATTAAATAAGAAGCGCCTTGTAATGAGTAATATGAAACCCTGCTTTATTATATAAATCAACTAGAGTGTATAATATATGATATGGAAGTATTAGTAAAAGAAAAATCATTACGTTCACCTTAGAAATTGCTAAGATTTCATTTGACCTTCCTTTTACAAATTACACCTTATTTTCTTTTTGACTTCATAAAACTACCTATTGAAGATAGAAAATAAATAAGTCGCCTATCATTTAAATTAAAACAAAGGTTCGTGCTCTCCTCTTCCGTAAACTGGCAGAATCATCAGAACAGTAGAAAAAAATATGTTTATGTATCTTATATTTATATATTCATGTATGTATCTATGTAAATATTTATTTATTTCTTTTTTGTATATATATATATTTATTTCTTCTGATATTACACTCATCCGTATGCTTCCCAATGCACCTACTTCATTATTTTCTACACCACCTTAAGGTAGACTGGCAGAGAATGCCTTTGGCATTAAGTCCCCCTCTGTACATGTTGTGCATAAAGTATTAAATATAATAAATGAATAAAATAAATAAGTTATGGCTATTGGCAGTTTCACTTTTCTTGGCTCTGATAATTAAAAAATGGACCCTAACTTCCTGTTATTTACATAGCAATCGCTTATTACATTTTGCTACTTTAGTAAAGTAAGTCTTTGTAATTGTTGGTATTTGTTGGAATGGAAAATAGAGCTGTATTTGCTATTATTTTAAACAATAGGAAATAGCGCATAGCGTTTGCTCGTTTATCAACTTTGTTTGGAGATCCGCAACATTTATTCTATCGCGAAAAGCTATTCGCTGTATCACAAAGTCAAATGATCAATAACGACATTATGTTTGTAGGTATTGGTATATACTAATTCATTTGCAAACGTGAGAGCTTAGCGACACTGGTCCCCGTATAAATTAACCCCTGAGGAATATCCGCTTGTTTTTATTTTTACAGGGTAGGGTTTTATTTTTAAAGAGTACATTTAGCTGTCATCTTTAGTTAAAAAGCTGTAAATTGGACAAATAAAAAAAAAAAATAAAATTTCAATAGCATAGTGTAAATTAAAAGGCAATCGATTAATGAAAAAGCTAAAATAAATGCAATATAAAATACCTCCCAATACGTACACTTAGAGCAACATATAGCTAATGTAATGTAATTAAACAATCCTTGCATATTTTTACTTTTATCATACAATAAACATTTGGTAGATATACAATTGTATCATAATAAAACTGCTATATTAACGTGTATTTCATACATTAATTTTACCAGGCGAATGAATACAGCCCACAATTACATTTGCACATTCGAATATACAGAATTCCAACACCTCTCGTAGCGGTAAAACGCCATTACTTGTTTATTTTTGAAGTGGCCATAAGGGACGCGACGGTTCTATTTCGAAACTCTCTTTATGCCAAAATGACGGGCGCATAATTACTATAGTTTAAACATTTACGGGTACATAAAACCCATGGTACATAGCTGAGTAGCTCATGTTGCTAACAACCGTCTGTAACGAAACCTGGCTCTTTGATCTCCTACATTTGAATATGTAAATTACCAGAGGATGGGCAGGGAAAAGCTGGCCAACTAAACGTTTCCGTTCTCCAATTTAATGTTGATTCTAATTCTAATATTAGTTCAGGATATTTGGTAGTGGTAAAACCAACACTCGATTTTAATTTCCTTTTGGAATGTTTACATAGTTGAAGTGGTTTTTTAAGTCTGTGGAACTTAATGATGAGTGAATTATGTAATGGATTTTCTAAATGTAATAAGCTTTATGCTTTGCGATAGCTCAGTCTTATTTTTTGTTGTCTTATGTTGATGTGTAAGTTTATTGTTTGTGTTGTTATAAAACTCGAAAGTCGAGTTTTATGAGCACAAATAGATAATTAGCCTTTGTATCTTTACAAGTATAGATGTTTGACTGTTACTATTTTAATAATGTTCGTCCCTGGTAACCAAAACTGTTATTCCTACTTTCCAATACCTTCTTTCTAATTCTGACTTTCAAATGACATTTAAGGGACAACAATATTGTATTCTATATGTACTTGACAACAAGTGATTGACACCACTGGTAGTCGCTTGCCATCAAGCGCGTCATGTACTTGTTTGCTAACTTATTTTTTTATTTATAAAAAATATATGCCATCTGATTATAGGATCTGTGTTTAAAGCAGTGTTTGCAAATTAGCAACCAATCAACCTTATTGATGCTGCTCCATGATTTAATATTCCAACCTAGATTTAGACGAGGTCATGAATATTCACTGATTTTGCAGTTTCGGAGCCTTTTTACATATACTATGTTGGGGAGGGTGACACAAAAACCACTCGCAAGTTAAGCTAATTATACTAGAGTTAACTGGTATAGTTAAAAAATATTATGTTAAGAATTTTCATTGTGAATGCCGCTGAAAAGAAAATTAAGAAAAGAGTATTGTTTTTATATATATTAACTTAACGATGACCAAATACTTAATAATTCACTCATTGTAGTGGTAGCCTTTAGATGCGTTGAATTTATTTATTATTTTTTAAGTGCATTTGCACCAATTTGATGTTGTTTTTCAAATTAATTATTATTAATCTGCTGTATTAATTCCTCGATCTTGAGGATTATAGCGTGATATATTTATCAGTACTCTAATGCGAATAGAGAGTCTAACGCTAATAGGAAAATTAGGATAGTGTAGTTGATTGAGAAAGATAAGCTATTGTTACCCAATTAAATTATTCTTTCAATGTTGGGTAATCGAAATACTCTAAACTTAGCTATAATCACACTATAATTTGCTCAACAATAGTATGAAGAACTAGCTACTAACACACTATATATCAATATATGTATAAGTAAGGGAACTCTAAACATACACGTTGTGTATTCCGCTCCCGGCTTCGACGTTCAACTTTTTCCAATTTCCTAGAGACAGAAATTTTTAAAATGCTTATTGGAAAATCCAACTTATCCATATATTTGCAAACGAATGAGGCAAAGTTGAAAAACTATATTCGGAAATGCTGACTTTATTTAAACCGAATATCTAACGAGTGGTAAACATATAGCTACATAGTTATTATTATGCATTTGGTTTAAAATCAAGATTAAGATTACTAAGAAATTCAATACACGTGTTTTATTTACTAAGAAACTCGAAAAAACTTATGCTAACTAAAGTTTTCATTATGTAATTTTAATTAACACAAACTTCTTACAGGAAAAATCGTGCAGAAAAACACGTGCTTACAGGCTGTTCCCTTTTTATGTTCTTGTAACAAAACAGCTTTTCGTGAAAAAATCACATAAAAGGAATAATTTTTAGAATAAAAAAAATTACTAATTTCTGTAAATGTTCTTGTTGCTTGTATCTCAAACTACACAGTACACAATTATATTTTTCGTTTTTGAACCTTATTTACCTTAGACTTAATTAGTTAAATTGGTTTCATGCTGTTTTTGTGGTACAGATTTAATTTGCATTCGTTTTAAGTTTAAATCCCATAAGCGCTTTTGTGTTTTTAGTTTTATTAACAACGTAGTAGGTTTATTTGCTTAGAAAATATTATTACGAAACTTTCCAAGTGATTCCAATTTTTTGCGATGTAATTTCCATAATAGCAACATTTCCAATTTATGTTTAAACTAATTTACACTTTTACAGCGTGATTGAGTTGTTAACACGCGTATTGCAATGACAATCAATTTATGAGAAAATATAATTATACCATCCAAATAACTTGAAGTTAACGCCACTTCTCACGAACAAACAGATCTTGATACACGATGAGATACAATGGCCTTTGTAAAAGTTCATGTCCCGCCCAAACTTTATGCTAGTGGATTATTATCATCTGCGTGGCCTATCACAAAGAAAACAATGAAATCAGCGTAGAAAGAAAGTCCTGTGCAAAGGCGTGTTATCTCTAAAAGATTATCACGAACAGTGATGGGCATCTACAAAAAATCTTTTAGCTTTTCAAATATTTTAGCAAATTATTTTTAAACCATTGGAGACTGAAGTGTTTGATAAAAAATAAGAAAATTTGATGTAGCTCTAACAGTACAGAAGAAGAATTCTGAACTCGGTTAAGTAATTACAAAGCTCTTTAAGACAGATTCTTAGAGGCTTTTTAGTATCTTGACGGTAACTTAGTAGGTACATCTTATTATGTTAAAATCGAGATGCAAAAAAATATTGGTATTGTTTGTCAATATGACAACGATATATCGACAAACGAATCACATCCCTACTGCAATAGTTTGAACGTTCTAGACGTTGTAGAATTTATTTTCTTTTCACAAATTATACGAATAGTATTAAGAATTAATTAGTTTCTAGCTTCGGTTATACGGTGACAATAAACAGCATTTGTATGTAATATACTGAACTAGTGTAGTAGAGTAATTGAGTTCTTAGCATCTGGTCTATTTATTACGGTAGAGTTCTTTGTTTCTTTCTTTTGGTTATGTGAATACTGTTGATTATTGTTACATAGGTATACTGTTATTCGCTTTTACAAAATTTAACAAAAAACACGTTTCTTGTAAGATTCTATGGAATATTTATACTTTTCATTTCAAATTGACCTTTTGAAAAATGTTTGTAACACGATGATACTATGATATTATAAGTATTAATTAGTAAAGTATTCGCAAAGGTTTTCTTTTATGGTATACGGGGCAAACGAGCAGACGGGTCACTTGATGGTAAATGACTACCGGCCATGGGCACCTGCAACTCAAGAGTCACAAGTCCGTTGTCGCCCTTTAAGGTAGGAGTAGGGGAATAGGGGGGAGAGGGGGGAGAGGGGGGAGAGAGGAGAAGGCCGGGAATAGGGGAGAGATAACCTCACTCACGCGGCGAAAAGCAATGCAAGCATTGTTCCACTGCCGGTTTTCTGTGAGGCCGTGGTATCACTCCGGTCGAGCCGGTTCATATGTGCCGAAGCATGGCTCTCCCACAGTTGAAAATGCGTTTAAAATGCATTTAACAGTTTAAATTCAAACATAATTGCTCTGAAACGGTTACTTAAAATAATAATCTTACTTGAGGAGACCACTGAAAGTTGCGGAGCTCAGTACAAATACTCAACCCCTCCAACTTTTTCCTTGAAGTTCCATCCGTGTTTGAAGCACCAATGAAGCGTTATTTGAATTTCATACTAAACCTGAATTAAATTAAAACGAGGGATTGAAAGGACAGCCATGAAAGTTTTTTAAACCATTAATTCGCAGCTGCAAGTTGAGCTTTTTATTAGTTAGTGAATTTATTTAATTAAACATTCTGGTTTTCTTCTTTGGTCTGATCAATTTTTATAATTGCGCTTAGCTTGTAGGACTTTCACAAATGTTTCACAATACATCCTATATTGTGAAACATTTGTGATTATTGTTTTCCTTGGTTAGACCTTTTAAGCCCGGAATTTGGACTAATTATTTTTCTATAGGTCTAGCTTGTTCACGCCAATTTAGTTAATATATGTTTGAGTAGTTAAAGATAAAACAATTCAGTATCTTGTACTCGCCAATCGTTTTAAGTGACTGACGTGTTTCAGATTCAATAAAATAATTTTGTAAAGCAAAAGTTCTTTTCCTACCTTTGACGGAGCGTCATTGCTATCAATAATTTAAAAATTAGGGTCGACTTTCGACTTTGAGGCGAAGATTAGATATCATTCATAAATTCCAGGTTGACCTTTTTGTTAAAACTATTGTAATAAACACAAAACAACAATGCAAATACAACAAAATAAATCAACAGTGGGATTGTACCTACTACTAATCTACAAATGCTCTTGACTTTTGATAACTTTTATGTTAAAAAGTAGCTCATCTGATATGTACATTAAATGGTTACGTATTTCTATTTCCTAGACAACAAAACTACCACCATTTTCCTTATGAAAGGTAACATAACTAGCTTACAACACAGTCCTCAAAAATAATCGCATACTCCGATTCTATTCGTTCCCTTTTCTAAATAAGATTTTGTTACACGAATGCCAAAATGAAAACCCGTCAAAATTCACAACATTTGCAAACCCTAGGACTCGATGTGAACGCATAAAAACTGTTTATTTATTCTGACCTTAATAACGAAACTTTTTTGTTGGGAAAATTGAATATATGTGAAACATGAGCGGCGGGTAAATTATGGAGACATTGAATAAGATGGGACTTGGAAGTAAAAACAGAGATAAAACGAATTGGTATGTAGGTGTACTTATGATAATATGTTTTGTTGGAAAGGAAAAAAAACACTGGGAAATGTAATAATAATATTCTGGGACATTATTAAACAGCGCCCTCTCGATCCAAACTAAGCATACTTTGTGTTAGAGCTCTAGAACACGGATAAATACAAAATAGACCTTATGTCTTTTTAACCCCTTTTACTTTTAGTACATTTTCGCATATTAATCAACTAAAGATACTTACTTCTCAAATGAAATCCGTACAATGAACGCTTCAGTAATACATTCAATTCGATACCACTGCAATCCTAATTAATTCTCAGTATTCTGAGTACCTGGCATAATCCGCAGCCGAACGTCTATAGCCGTCCAAAGTCGATAACCATCGAACGTCTATAAACGTCCAACACAAAACCGTAGCTATTGCGGTCTCTGTTGCTTTGTCTAGTATATCTGCTTTTGTTACTGACACTTTCGAATAGGATACATTTGATTTTCAACATCTGCACTTTAAATTGGATTTTGGAGATATTTGTGTTACGTTAAGATTTAAGTGAGTGATATTGTGTGTAAAAAGTACGTTATATATTTAGAATATTCAGCTATACCTATGATAAATAGGCATGCGGCTCTTTTGATGGAAACAGCAATATCAAAGTCCTCTTCCCTTTTCTAGGGACCCTACTTAACAACAGAAAAGGACAGAACTACAGTTGTGATATCTTCCGTAAGCTGGTGTTTGACCAGTCAGTCAGCTCGAATTCGAACCAAAACACTGCTGTTCTTTTTAAACTGATGGCTATCGGTCACCGTAGCCAAGATATGTTAGTAAAGCCAGATTTTACCCCCGTTCAAATAAATCAAAATCACTGTTTCATCACCATCACTACATATTATAAAACAAAGTCAAGTCTGTCTGTTCGCAATAAACTGAAAACTTCTGAACGGATTTTCATGCGGTTTTTACTAATAGACAGAGTGATTCATGAGGCAGGTTTAGGTGTATAACTTGTTAAGATTTTGTGTAAATTGATTGAAATATGTTGATGTTTGTTAAAAATGTCTCTGCTGTCCGTGCGAAGCCGGGGCGGGTTGCTAGTAATAAACCCTTTTGAAAGAAACGTACCTATGCTCCAATTTCTGAAATCCTAACGATGGCGCATTAAAAAGATAACGTATATAGTCTAGATTTTAGTTATATTTAACTAAACTAGCTATATAGCATTATCCTGTATCATGCTATCTAAAATACTAGTAAGCTAAGCTGTAAGTAAACAGTATTATGATCCTACAGTTAAACGTTGAGGAGGTGTTAAACCTAGATACCATTTGCGCTGAGCATTAAAACTACCTTAACGTCGTGGTTATTTTCACTAAACAGTTCAAATGGCACCTGCATTCTGTAGATTATATTTAGTACGCGGGCCAAACTACCACTGTTTTCTCTATATTTGGCTAAGCAGTATCAAAAATATATTTCTTTATTATTTCTTTGATGACGTACACGTCATGTGGGGCAGCAGTAGTGCATCCGACTGTAATGTTAACGGTCGTTGGTTCTGCATTGCAAACATTTTTATACATGAATGCTAGCTTATGCCTGCGGCTTCGCTCGCGTTAAATTTATTTTTGTTTATCCACGGGAACAGTACATTATTTCGGGATAAAAGATACCTTATGTCCTTTTCTGGTACAGAAGTATGCAAAATTAAAAATTGACAACGTATTTGCAAAATATCATGATGATCGGTTTTGCAGTGAAGCCGTGAAAGCTTAACAAACAAACAAACAAAATTTCGTGTTATAATATTAGTATGGTTGTATATTTGTTTGGTTGTTCCTATGTATCATATATATCTGTATTTATTAAGGACATACAGTTTTACATACGTGTGTATTTCGAGGATGTCCGACCAATAGGATCGGCGATGTCGGTGCAGCGCCTGACACCTAGTCGGGCACTGTCGAAAAACACGTCAATAAAACAGTATATCCTTAATTAATGTGACGAAAGTTTTTATTCTAATATGTATCGGAATACAATGAGTAAATGGGAGAGCCATACTTCGGCACATATGGCACGACCGGAGTGATACCACGGCCTGACAGAAAACCGTCCATGTCCCAGAATTTTAATATTTTGGTCTTTGTATACAAAAAGATTATTATATACTTACCTGCTATCTTAAAACTGGTTTGAATATGTATACCTACATATATACCACATAGAAAATCGCGGCCAAAACGCTCTATACAAGTATACACTACTATAGTATGCATATAGGTTTCGTGTTGATGAGTAATTAGTTGTCGAAGCTGATGAGGACGTGGATAGGATGAGTTCTTATATTATATTATTCTTATTCTTTATTCTTATATCTTATATTATATTTCTGTTGGTATTCCGAATAAAAAAAAAAAAATAAAAAAAAAAACAAAATAAAATAAAATATATTATGTGTCTATGACCGTTAATACATATGTTTAACTGATAAAATAAAAAGGACTAAAGTCTGCAAATTTAGTTTTCAATATAACAAGCCGATATTAAAGCGATGTTAAGCACCTACTAAAGCAATTTTAGAGGAGGATATTAGTATCAAATAAAAGGGATATTAATATTAAATGAACGTTATTCGGCAATTTATTAGAACCTCAAAATATATTACAGGGAGATAAAATGTTTAGAGGTTGTGAGAGAAATCCCTCAATCGATGTCCCTCGTATAATTATATAGGTTCAAGTAGCTGTCTTTTAAAGAGGGATAATTATTTTTACAGTTGGCAACACTGGCACTTAGTGAAGACCAATTTTTTTCTTTAAAGTGACTTGATCGAGAGTGTTCTTAGATATAATTCAAGAAAATCTTTTAAGCCGTTTGAAGACCATCAGCTCTTTTTAATGTTTGAAGGATTTGGTATTTTAATAATAATAAAGTAATGATTATCATCGTGATTTATTTGATTTAAAAACTTTAAGAATGCTATACATGGTGTGTTTCATTTGTTACAGCCACATCATTGGTGACGTACGCTGGTGAGCGGTACGACTTCGTATTGGAAGCAAATAATGAAATTGACAACTATTGGATTAGGTTCCGTGGGCTTATGGATTGCAGTGAAGTGTAAGTTAGCTTTTAACTTGTTTTAGTCATAGAAGTCTATTTTTATGTATGCAGCAAGTTTTTCTAGTTAAACACTGGTTGTATTTTTAAAAACTACCTAACTAGGTACCTGCTACCTCGACCATTTCTGGTCTTTTGTAGCGCTTTGCTTTATAGTTCACTGCTCAGACTTATGGCTTCGAGAAATCTCCAGATCGTATCAGCAGTGATTGTATTTCCTGCGGTTGCATGATGTGCAACCCTAGGTTAATACTTCGGTGCTGCATTAGTGGACCACAAAAGCGTAGAATATGCATTGCAGTTTCTTCTGCCTAGCAGCATAGTATCTAATACTAGTAACAGTCTAATACTAGTACTAGTATTTAGTTGTGTCATTTAATCCACATTACTAGGCTAGTAAGCCTTTATTAAAAGGGTTCAGAGTCGTAAACCCATGTCCTAATGTCATCAAATTGTCCTGTTAGTTGGTATTTGAGACTCAGTAATAAACATTTGCAATGTTAGATACGAGTGAATGATTTTGTTTACAGATTCACTAAAGCAAAGCAAGTGGGTGTACTGCACTATGAGGGTGCGATGGATTTGGAGCCTCCTGGCGATCCGACGTGGCATGAATTACATAATGAAGGATTGGTATGTATCTATATACCTATTATTAGTATAGTTACACTATTGCAGTCTTTTATATCCTTCTAGATCGCCTGATGGTTGAATTTTGACTATAATTTATTATTTGTTTATATTTGGCCAGTATAACTTGAACTCTGATTGTATAAACTTACGTACACAGGTCAACGTTTATACTGGAGTAACCGCGTGAAGTTTGATATAGTCGTTTTCACTTTTTTTTTTTAAATTGTAATACAATAATGTTAAAAATTTTTAGCTTTCTGCACTTCTTCTACAATTTAAGTATCAGATTTCACAATAAAGTCTGTGCGCATTTGCTTAAAAACTGCGTACAATATTTTTTTTTACAATTTGTACTCACGTATAACTCAGCATATGTTTAGGTTTTAAACTTTAGTGGAAACTACGAGTATGTTAGTTTTTACTTACAGCCAATCTCACGTACCGGGCAATTACTATTCTACACAAAGTATTAAATTTGTAAAGAATTAAAATAAATTAAAGAATACCTCAGGTACCTCTTACTGAATTCGAGACTACATTATGTTTAATTTCTTCATCGTTTGTTTTTATGTGGTTGGTTGTGTAACATGTGTAAGTTTTACTTGAAAAAGTAAAACATTTTAAACCGACGAAAAAAAAGGAGGTTCTCAATTCGACCGTATAATATTTTTTTTTTTTTGTATGTCTGTTCAGCCCTCACTCCTTTATTTATGAACCGATTTTGATTATTCTTTTTTTGTTAGATAGGGTATACCTCAAGGGTGGTCCCATATCAAGGAAGTCAGGATCTGACGATGGGATCCTGAAAAAAATGGGAGAAACCCTCAAAAATTGTAGGAACGAATAGTGTTTCTGTTTACTTTTCATTACTTTATCAGGTATTGCGTTTAGAAATCATCATCATTTTTCATCATCATCATCATCATGATGATGAAAAAAACCATAAACTAAAATCTTTTTAACAAAAAATTAAACTGACGAAAAGAACTAAAAAGCAAAAAATTAATAAACCTTAAGTCTTAAGTATTGAGCTTATTTACATAAACTATCTAATTTTATATAAACTTATTTTGAGTCGGCGCCAAACAACAAACTGATTAATTATCAAAATTTTATTTGGCGGCAACGCAAAATAAGTTTATATAAAATTAGATAGTTCATGTAAATAAGCTCAATACTTAAGACTTATGGTTTATTTATTTTTTGCTTTTTAGTTCTTTTCGTCGGTTTAATTTTTTGTTAAAAAGATTTTATTATTGGTCGTTCTAACCAGTGCTGTTCAAATAGATCTTTTATTATTTCCTATGTTGAGTACAACGTCTAGAACGTCTAAAATAGGTTCTGTTTAACCTATTAAACAATTTTTTTTTTTTTTTTTAAGTTGGCAGAGTAGCAACTTCTTTTCACAACTTTTTGATTTTAACAAGATTAACGCCTTTGGTTTTGAGTTGTGTTCCCAATTTTACGAATAAAAAACAACAATGGTCAAGCAGGACACACACAAGTCCCACCCTAATGCAAAATTCAAACCTAAACATCTAAAATATTTATATTCTTAACAGTGGCTATAAAAGACCTGGATTCAGCCTACGTAATGGCCACAGAATGCAAAATATTTAAATAAAACATTCTAGAAAGCATCATCATTTCATTGCATATTCAGTGAAGGACTTACTATCGCCGTAGGTGACATTGTGATCCTATAAAAGTGTATTGGCTTTCGAATTCGCCCATGTTGTCGATCGCACCCTTGCTGCTCATAAAAATACGACTATGGTGACGCTAGCTTTATCATGATATGACAGTTTCCTTACGCTTATCAAAGACACACATAATAAAGTTGTATTTATGATGGCGTAAGCCTGTTTTCGTATGAGAAAGTTATAGTGTTGACATTGGAAGGTTATGTAAGAAGTTCTTGGAAATTAGGGATCTTGTGTACATGAATGAAAATGAAGTGAACTTACAATAAGTATGTTCCAAAATACTTTATTTCGAAACTGATTTTAACAAACCTTTTATTTTTAATAAAACTATAACTAAATAAAAATATATGTATCTTTGTATTCTTAAATTAAGGTCGACCAGCTTCGTTATAAATTAGTCTACTAGCCCCAGATTACTTTGTAACTTTTAACCACGTGCCGTACCTTGCGGCAGAATCCATAAAATATAATGTAATAAACAGATTAGCAAGTATATTTCTGTTATAAATTAACATTTAAGTAGTTAATTTCCAATTTGACCTTTAAATTTCCTTGATCTTTAAATAGAATTTGAGTATATCATGTAAAGCCATTTCAAATTGAAGGTAGATTTTTAAAACACGGGCTATAGATAAAATTAAGAAAAAAATTATTTTACCAATTAACCCGCATTTGGAAACATGGGTTTTTCTCGTACAGTTAATAATGATTTGTCTAGTAGGAGGACTTGGATAAAAAAATAAACTAATGAATTTGGTATAAAAACCTGTATTTTCGACTCAATTGGTTTTCAATTCATGGCAACGATAAATCCTTTTAAGTTATAGTTTTTTTATTAACGTGTGAAAAAACCCTACTTACTCCTTTTAAACATAGGTACTAAATAAAATAAATTATTTAAGTTCATACTGAATGCATCATACATAGTACCTGGGAGAGCGAGCTTCGCTCGTTAAGTTTTTGTAAAATCGTAACTTTTTTTTGCAGTTGAACTTAAAATGCAAAACTGTATCTGTATACAAAATTACATGAAAATCGTTGGAGCCGTTTCCGAGATTCAGATTATATTGATACACGAATTGCTCGTTTAAAGGTATTAGATTACACGCTAGCAGCTGACGATACGCTAGCAGTCAACGTCAAAAACCAAACAACCTGCAAATTAAAAAAAAACATTAATAGGAAAACTATTAATGTTTTTAAGCCACATAAAAAATCCAAAGTCCCGAAATCCGAAATTGCCAGCACATAATTCGGCTGGACCTTTCTCTAACATTAATTACTTAACCCCTTTGAGCTTCAAGAGAGTCTTTTTTACTTTATTCGAGTTTGTAAAGAACGAGAACCAGCTGATTCAGCCGACAAAGTTCATAATTTAGTGCCTCAACTTGTCACATTACCCTTGGACTTTGTGCAGTAATAGAGTAGAGGCTCTGAATATTAGACGGAGGTGATAGATCTTTGGATCTTCAAAATGGAGTGAAATTTAACTTAGAAAAAAAAAAGAGAAAACTTTTTAATTTTAATAAGATACTATTATTTCTGATGTTAGTTTTAGAGCTATTGATTGAACAATTAGATGCAGTATTTTATTGAAAGGTAATATAGTGTCATGTGAAGCTTCTGAAGATCACAATTTGTCACAGTCTCCAATGCAGTAATTGCATTAAAAAAGTATCAAAACACAAACAATCATAAATTGGGAATAGAAGCAGGGTTTTGATTGTTGGTTGGAAACTTCTGCTTCACATTAGACGAAATACACACCTAATACAATGCGGTCAACGTCAGCAGTTAAAGGCAAAAACTGTTTACTTTACCACATACTAGTGTAAGGTACTTATCAAAAACACTTTTCTATCCTAGATCCCTACTGACAATGATCACGGAGTATCGAGCTTATCGTATCGTATGAACTGTTGAAATAAATGTGGTTGCAAATGATCATAATAATATCAAATAAGAACGTAAGAAGCCAATACGCGTGGGTGACAGCATAAAAGTAATCGCAATTCTGGTTATCATTTAAATAATCACTAATTAATTATATTAGCCCTTTGGATCAGACGTCATTTAATAACACGCGTGAATTTGTTTAAGGGTAAGCTTATAGTATTTTCAGGAATTAGGTTTACAAATTGTGCATTCTTCCAGAAGTCAAATAAGTGGCCTTAGATCTCCCTATGTCGGACTTGTTATTATTATCACCTCCAAAATTCTTTCATTCTTGGCTCACCGAGAAACGGAAATTAAGAAATCTTTCTTTAATTTCCGATTCTTTGACAGTATTTTCTTCATTATCTTATTTGAATATGTTTCGTCGTGATATGTTCGTCTCAGTAAAAACCTCTATTGCAAGAGCAATAGAGGTTTTAACGGAAAACCGTTAAATGAATTCAAAGCATGCAATGACTGAAATATTATTTATATAGAAATCAACCAAGATATCAGATGCACTTATCAGATGCGCATCTGAATAGAACCGTTGGAATTGAAGGAATACTCTGAACGTCTTGCGTATTTCAAAGGTCCGAGATATTGGCCGAAATAGAGCTTTGAAATTGGGCATATTGAGAAAATTAACTAGTATTTATGTGACTAAATTAATGATTTATGTTAGGTGCTGCATAAGCTAGTCTTTACAGTGAAGTTTGCATAGCTATTTATACGGATTTCATACATCCTTGTAGGTTTAGTGTAAGTATACCAGGCCATCGTACTCGTTCTGCGTACCTACATATCGTCCAATGAGAGGTAACTTAACCTTCAGCCGCATAGTGGCCATACACACTATGCGGTAAAAGGTGTTTTAGTTGGCAAATCAAGTGTCGTTAACATGCTGTTGTATATAAATTATCCTTAGTCTATTATTACTAATACTAGTTTAGTTAATCTTCTGTAGTTATAATAACAAGTGCAGAGTTCAATCGAATCGAGTCAAATGACAAAGATATCATTGCTATTTAAGGGTCCTTTGTAAGTGAAAGGTGCAAAGCTTGCATTTTGATATATTTTCGTGAGTAGACTCACATCAAATAAAGAATGATTTCAACAGATATCGTGATAATTATGATGATAACGGAACTCCAAAAATGTAGTTGCTTTGATATTCATGCAAGTCAATTTAAAACATCAAAGGTCTAAAAGTTTACATAATACGTAACTAAAACGAATTCGTAAAAACCAATTAAATTAAAACTAATAATTAATTGATCGATGATTCGTCGTGTTGAAGTTTTATAAATCGACATTCCTACGTGATCGGGACTTACGCGGGTGAAACCGCGAGGCGCTGCTAGTATATAATAAAGTGGTTAACAAATTGTGGCGATGCCACAGTAATGAGGATCGATATAATAGTACTCACAAAATCGTAGTTTAACTGGGCGATGGCCTATAAAATGCAATAGATTTAGTGAATAAAAAGGCGATACGAATTTTGTAAGTGTTTAAGTACGAATAATGGCAGTGACAATTTAGCGGAGAGTATTTGAATACATGTATGATATAAACATAAATATGCTATCAATTTTGATTCCCTTCGTTTTATGATACAGCATAATATTATCATCAATCATTTACAGTTGTAGTAAAGTTGAATAGTGAACTAAAGCTCATAGCACACGAACGATACTGCGGACAACAAAAGTTAGGTAGTTTATCCTGATTTTTTTTTTGCTAGATCTATGGTATTATTCAAAAAGTTTTCGAACGCTTTAGTAAAATTTGAGCATTGCACTAAAATTTTATTATTTATAATCGAGCTAGAGCCGTCTGTGTGAGACTGAGACAGCACCGCCAACCTCAGCAGACTAAGGTTTAACTACCGCAGTAGCTGTACACCAACATGACAGTGTAGCCACTTGAAAGGTTTGGCAGAAAGGAGGTGGTACCATTGGTGTTAACTAGCACCGTTAATCCTTTAAAAAAAGACCCAGTTTTTATGGTAAAGCCTTTGAGTATTCGTTTGAAAAAAGTCTGGTATGTTCTATGACTATTCGTAAAATAGTTAATTCTATTGTTAATTATGATTTATTAAAGTTCATAAAAATTTTGTTAGTCACAACCAATGAGACCGCGTTCTAAAGAATAAAATATATATCTATTACTGTGTATCTGTAGTGTGTGTATATATAGTGTATGTGATCTATTACTAAATCGTGATTTCTGTAACTAAAATAGTTAGTTAAATATTGGCACTAGTTTTAATTGTAATTGTGTTACGGTACGTAGATTATAGTGTTTCAACTAACTTGGATTACTTACCACACCATCGCCACCTTTGCAGTTTAAAGTAGTTTCCACAAAAAGTCTTTTCAACTTAATCATCATAAACTTTCCTATTAATTATGTTATAACTATTTATAAGTACAAAGACACGATCGTCACCTTCAGTTTTTGCAAGATATTGCATCTGCTTTACACAGATACATACCCAAGTCGAAGTTCGAAAATGACAGTGAACAGATACTATCTAAAAGAATGAGACCATAATTTTGATAACAAAGAAAAGGAAACATCTGATCTACTCCGATGTAACAGCCAAAAAAACTATAAGATAAGCTCCTTATCGGAGTAACGATGGTATTAGGCAGGTCGCAAAATCAAATAGCTTGCAGATGCGGTAAAATTATCCCTTCGGTGTAACGGCGCCGTAGTGAGCGGCTGGCTGAATGCCAGACACTATCAGCGGCGAAGGCTTTGCATGCGAAGATTAGAATAATGTAGTGGTTCTAGTAAAATATTCCGGTATGCCAGAGAAGGAGAGTTACCTAGTTCGGAATTGATATCTTTTGAAATGCGAATTCTGTGCATTTAATGTTTAAAGCGAAAGTTTTACACGATGCGTCACTGTGTCACGTAGTTGGGATTTGAATAAATAAATTAGCAGACCATCAACATGGGTATGTTGGGGTACATCGGAAGATTAAAATTTGAAATTTCGTAACTAGATAAAGTATATCAAAGTTTTAAGTAGTATTTTCAAATAAAAATATTGAAATAAAAACTTCTTTATGCGTGTTGGGCACTTTTGGTATGGGGAAAAAGCACTGAACTCTGGTGACCTCGGGTGACGTTCAGATACATATATACAGATGTGGGTGTGTCTTCACTTCTTACGTGCAGTCCGATAAGATAAATTAGAAATAAGTTTTTCAGTCAAAAGAGGCGCGAAATTTATATTTTTAGTCTTCGAAAGAAAGAAGACTGATTCTTACAGTTGACATGGATTGGTTCTAGAGTCCACTACCTTAAGAAAATATAGATTCGAATATTGTTATAAAAAATTATTCATCAATCGTCCGTCCCTTTCCTCTGACAGATCCAAAATGTATCACATGACATAAATATATACAACACTAGCTGTGCCCCGCGGTTTCACCCGCGTAACACAGGTGCCATGGGAATATCGGGATAAAAAGTAGCCTATTTGTTAATCGAGGTCTCCAGCTATCTACGCATCATCGCAATCGGTTCAGTAGTTTTTGCGTGAAAGAGTAACAAACATCCAAACCTCCTCACAAACTTTCAATTTTTTTTTAACATTCAATATCTTCACTACATATTATAAAATATAAAACAAAGTCCCCCGCTGCGTTTGTCTGTCTGTCTTTCTGTTTGCGACAAACTAAGAAAATACAGAACGGATTTTCATGCGGTTTTCACCATTAGACAGAGTGATTCATGAGGAAGGTTTAGGTGTATAATTTGTACCCGTGCAAAGCCGCGGCGGGTTGCTAGTATTATATAAATGTATGTATACATAGTTAATAAATCGCAAGTGTCTTGAAAATTCCCATTACAGACACAACCGTCAACAACGTCTGCCCTCACGCGTCTGCCTGCCCGCGTTCGGATTTTCGGATGGCTCGCGGCGATGAGCAATGTCCCCCCCTCCACCGCACCGCACATTTTTATATTAATTTTATATCGTCGTAACTTTTAAAATATTTGACCAAATTACCTACTTTAAAAGACAAAGTTTATCTACTTTGAATATCAGAAGCAATAAAAGTATTTATTCTCATAAAAATCAATTTGTTACTGCTAAATGTGAATTAGAAATAAAAAATGAAATTTTTAAATGTATTTATGGTTCACTATTTTGGTAATAATGGCTTACACATAAAAGATAGATATATACTGTCTCGGACTTTTATGTAGAACTATTTAGGAGAAACAATCTTCATTCGCGTAATTCTTACAGTTATCCCACCGCACGCCAGAATAGCTCGCAGATGTCAGATTTTTTTCCGACTTACTTAACACTTATCGTTATATTTTGGCCAATATACACAATATCTTCATAAATTATAGCCTATGTGTTATTCTGATATATAAGCTATATTATTGTAAAGTTTCATTAAAATCCATATAGTACTTTTTGCGTTAAAGAGTAACAAACATCCATACATCCATACACCCTTACAAACTTTCACGTTTATAATATTAGTAGGATATTGGCCCCAATTCTGTTACTTCACTCGCTAAATTAAAATTAACTAAATTTTCTTCATATAAGAAGTAAACCTTGTACTCTCAGAAACAAGGTCTTATTTCAAATTGAAACAAGTAGGTAACATATGTCGCTATCGAAATAAGCAATTTATTTGTGGACTAAAGTCTGATACGCTTAAATAAACTTTAATACCACTTAGCGAGAGCCGCTATCCGTTGAATGACATCTCTTTTGCTCTGTGTTTTTAGTAAACGTCTTCGTAGGTGTAAATTAAAAACACGTCATCCTTGTTCGTTTTGAACAAGTTTTTATACGGCAATTATACAACGTTTGAATAAATGAAGACTCTCGCGGCGTGGAAATAAAGTTGAGTATACGTTGACAGGTTATAGTGAAATTTAGCGGCGCTGAGAAATAGATGCTAGTAACAAATAGACCTTATTGCGAAGAATACTAGGTTGATTTTATATGAAGAAATTAAGTCAGGTTTTAGTTTAGTCGAGTGTACAATAGAATCGGCACCATTACCGTTCTACTTTTTAAAACTATAAACTTTTCTCTTTTTCATTACATTAATTATCGACCACTCATTATACTCCTAGTTTTAATTTATTTGAACAATTTCTCATCAAAGTTCTTTAAAACACTTTCACTCAACCTCCCAAAAAACTTTTACAAATTCTCAATTTAAAAGAAAACTTCTTCGCAAAGAATCGAGAGCTAATTGAATTACTCAATCAACTAACGAACTTTTATTTACAGCAATTGAACGCGCTCAATAAAGGAGAAGAGGAAGATGAAACTATAAGTGTGGCCGAGATGAGGTCCCTTGAAGGTTACGATGACAGTTTGAAGGAGGTGGCTGATTACCAGTTTTACGTCGCTTACGACTTTTATGCTAAGAATAACTCTCACTTCCACAGAGCACCCTACTACGGATATCACCAAGGTCAGTCTCAAAGAACTGTCATTTTCCGAAATATTATTATTTCGTTAAAAAATATTATCATATGCATATTAAGAAAAAAGTTTTTAACATTCTCCCATTATTTTCACTGCCTCTTGTCTTCTACAACTATGTATTATTTAAAACAAAATAGGTTTTTATTCCAACAATTTTAACTACTTCATGGATTTCATTAAAATATTAAATTTCGTGAATGCGTTTAGAAACGTAGTAAGACTTAATATAGGTAACGTAACGTGAAATTGCAGGGTGCGGACCCGTGCTTCACCTAGTCATCCACAAAAGTTAGACGCAATAAATAGATTTAATAATCATGATAATAAATAGATTAACATGTTAAAATACAGTCATTTTAACATGTTAATCTATTTATTATCATGATTTGACGTTAATATGTAGAATAACCAGTGTGATCGTAGGTGGTTATCGTTCTCAGCAATCGCTTAACACAGCAAAGACTGTAGACATATTTAAAGCACCGGGCAACTATAATTTAGATAGAAAATTTAAAGATTAAAACTTATTTATAAAGTGATGTACATGTTTCTAACAGTTATTTCAAAACTAACAACTAAATATATTATTTTTCTTTCATACTAGGTACTAAGTTAATAAATAAATACGCGGTGCCTGCTTGACGTTTAGCGGCTACCGATGTCTACAAATATTTGATTCAAAGAAGTAGAAAAAATGTTTATACTTTACTTTTTACAGAATTTGTTTGTAAATTCGATAGTACTGTGGTTGTAGTAAGTGTTTTAAATAGTTAAAAAGTAATGAGAGGCAATCTGAAAGTGAAATAGTAAACCGTAATTTGCAAATTTTAGCAGGACTGTGTAACGCCTGCGGCTCAGCTATTCACACTCTGATTTAATTATTGTTTATTGTAAGGTACTATAAATAAACCTATACAGTACATTAAAGTTTTATGTACTGCAATCGTATAAGAATGAAAGCGGTAAATCGGTGTTTTAAACAACATTTACACCGCCGAAATCGTGAACAAAAGATAGTTAAAAATTTGATTTCCAAATAATTTAAAGGTATTTAATTTGATAGATTATTAAACTCAGTTGATAAGAAAATTGGCTATATCTTGTACAGTAAAGTCTTTGAGCTAAAATCAACGCTTGGATTGCATCACTAGTCATGTCAATAGTTGCAATCCTATTCACTACACACACACAGTAGTTCGCTAATAATCTATATATGTAAAAATAATGTGTAAAATAGCAAAACTATATAATAATTATTGTTTGTTTTCGCAGTTCCGGATCAAAACAATCGTCTTTACACTCCTCAACTGAACCATATCAGTATGAAGCTTCCATCGAGTCCTCTTCTTTCTGCAAGACCTACATCAGACCACTTCTGTAATTCTTCAAGTATCGACAAATCCTGCGAAGAAGATTACTGCGAATGCTCTCACGTGCTCTCCGTTAAACTCAATTCTGTTGTCGAAATCATTATCGTTGATGAAGGAGTAACTTTTGATGCTAACCATCCTTTCCACCTCCATGGCCATAGTTTTAGAGTAGTCGGACTTAGGCGACTTGCTAAACATGTTACGGTTGATGAAGTAAAAGCCTATGATGAGGCTGGTCTCCTTAAAAGAAATTTGAAAAATGCTCCTATCAAAGATACAGTTACCGTACCAGATGGAGGTTATACTGTAATTAGATTCAAAGCAGACAATCCTGGCTACTGGCTTTTCCATTGTCATATAGAATTCCACGTTGAAATCGGAATGGCATTAGTGTTCAAGGTTGGGGATCATAAAGAGATGGCTCCAGTGCCACGAGATTTCCCTTCGTGTGGTAGTTATTTGCCCGATAATATGTTAGAGCATGCTACAACAGAGAAGCCACATAAGGATTATCTACCTTGGTGGCCTATCGTTATCGTCAATACTAACTCTACGTCTTCGACTACTACTTCAGCTACATCTAGTATCGCAGTGTTACTCAGTATATGGTTGTTTGTAAGAAATACGCTATCGTAGTATGAAATTTTACTTTGAATATTAACATTTTTTTAATTTGTTAGATCAGTATTTCACAAGCTTGCAATCGGGATATGTACTTACTTGATTTTTATTACTTTCTATGAATGTTTAGTTCAATATTTTTCTGACTTCTTAAAATTGTTATAAGAATTATTATTAAAATATGATATAAAAAATTATTGATATTCTGCAATTTATGCAGTAGTCGATGTAACTAGAATATAGATACATACATCTATGACATTGTATTTACTACTTCCATTAACAATAAACATTAAAATGAACTCTGCTTAAATAATTTTGTTTAAAACATTTGATGATAATTTTTTTTTGCGTTTGAATGTAATTTTTGGTTCACTCCTATTTTTTACCTTTATTGTGTTAAAATTGACAGATTGTGTATCATGCCCATAAACTTAGTATATGTACTAGCGTAGTATACTAAGTTTATGTTCATGCCATTAACTATTGTTATTCGTTATTTTATATATATCTACAACATTATATTTTTGTATACCTCAAAGCCAAAACACCCCAGTTAGATTTACTTTGGGCACAAAAGTAACTTGCATTTCAATAAACTACTTGTTCTGATCAGTCACATGTTTGCGCTGACATACTAAGGTGTCATTAAATTAAGTTACAATAGCGGGTCTTTAACTTAATATCACTTCGGTAGCAACACATAAAATAAAACTTATTAAAAGCCAAACTTTTTATATGCCAATAATGTTGTATACTATACAGTACATTCGCAAACTAATAAATGCATGCAGACAATGCAAACTGAAGTTTGTATGAATGTGCTAGAAATTACTTGCCATTAATTGTTGACTAAGTGTTCCTTACAAAATGTTTTACGTGTCTGTGTTATTCTTTGTTGTAAGCTGATATTGTATATTGATTAGTACTTACGTTATTTTGTTCATCATTAGTATTGTCGGCTTCGTCGCGAGTTTAATTACTTATAACGAGAGATTATTATTTAAGTCTGTGATTGGTTTGAAACGATATGACCAAAAAGTGTTGAACATTTATAAAATGTTTAAGTTTCGTTAGACACGTCGTTGACATGTGATATTATTTAATTTAATTATGTAATTTAATTCTAAGTATTTTATAAACCCAAAATAAGTACACTTACCAACTGTATATTGTCGTTTTATTTAATTACTAGCTGAGAGAGATAAATTTTCCCCGTTTTTGCAACATTTTTCATTGATGCTCCGCTCCTTTTGGTGGTAGCGTGATGTTATATAATCAAACCCATATATCCAAAAATAATAGAATTTTTCAATTCTAACCAGCAGTTCCTGAGATTAGCGCAACCAACCAAAGAAACTCTTCAGCTCAATAATATCATAATATTAGTATAGATTTTCGGACATACCATACAATTTATAGTCTTGCAATTCTTTTTTATACAACTAAATTGGATGCTCTATTAAGGACCGTGCCAGTGCCAGTAGTGAGTTGTTCCAGTGAGTCGGCACTGTATTTCGCTAGTTCCAGTGAATCGGAACTAAACACCGCTAGTCTCAGTGACTCGGGGCTGTAGTCTGCTGGTCCCAGGGAGTCGGGGCTGCTTGCGGTGCTGCATTGCTGCGTACGGTGCTGCGGTGTAGTCCCCAGTGAGTCGGGGCGTTTGCCGCGTATTGGTTGTCTGATGGGAAAAAAATTCCAATATTTCCATCTTTAATCCCCAAAATGAAGTGTCAGGTTCACGGAAATATGCTTGCCCCTTATTACATGAGTGGGACCAAATCACCAAATCATAGTTTGGCAAAATGTTGGTTTAATACGACTTTGCCTACCCATTTCGGGGATACAGGCATGAGTATGTATGTAAATTAATACACAAGCACATGGTTTGTATTGGTATTGCTTATGGATGTGTCATTCGCACGCGGCCAAACCTTCTCTCTTCTCAAGTGGAGTTCTACGACGAGCAGAAATACAAATGTATGTTATTATTACTGTAACTCTTAAGTGAGTCTGATTGGATGTTTGAGAGAAGATATAGTACAAAGCAGATATAATCAATTACTTCTTACAAAAAAGCAAATATATCAAATACATTTTACATTTGCTTCCTATTGATTCTCATGGGAATCGGAGCTAGATTAGTCCAGAGCAAACAATAAATAATTCTGTTATGTAAACTAATCATATTGAAATATGTTTGCAGTACAGGACAACTCATTCTTCGTCCATCGTGGGATGCAATATCATATAAAGTTATTAGGTATATTTTCATTTCAACAACGTTCACAAGATATAATAAACGTGAGATATACCAACTGTTGATATAATTTCTTTATATATAACAATTATATACTCTAAAACTTACTTCGTAGAACGTTATTGGATATAACGTTTATTTAAGCGAAAATCATTAGGCATATCGTTTAAAATACATATTGATACCATCATTATGGTTAACACCCCGATTCAGAGCAATCCGACTCTGATAGGTTAGGTTGTATCCTAATTAAGTATATGCAAACCAATAAATGGTATTTTAATATTTAATACGTAATTAGTGGTGAACCGCACGATAAACTACGAACGCAAACGAACCGAAAGATTAGTGGAGCGCTTCGTGTATTATACATAAATCTGAAATGCTAGTAGGCTTTAATCGGTGGCCAAATTCAGACGCATCTATTTCATTTATTACCCTGATAATGTTATGTATTTGATATCTGTTGAAAATTTAAATAATGTATAATGATATACCAATAAATAAATAGTAACGTACTAACCTCTTTGGCAGGTAAATAGTCCGGGTCCCTTGCAATAGACCCACTTGTGACGGAACACCGTGTGGTTTTAGTCGGTTCGATTCCGACATACCACTTCACCGTTAGCTCCGGTGAGGTGTTGACCCGTGGGGGTTTCCACATGAAAAGAATAAATAAAAGGTAAATAGTAGGTAGGCAGTCGGTTTTCACTAACTGATGGTACGTGACAGATCGCAAATTCGTATTTAGAAGTTAGATTTTGTTTCTTAAATGGTAGGCTTGGACAACGAAAAGAACGAGGGAGTAGAAACTGAACCAGGTAATGTTGTGGGACTGTTGGACGACGAATGAGTAATAAATTGTGTATTTTAATTATTAATTCAACTATCTGACTCACGCAACTTCTGCGCAAATTTTTTATTGATGCTCCGCTCCTATTGGTTGTAGCGTAATGTTATATAGCCTATAGACTTTGATAATGGGCTATCCAACACTAAAATATTTTTTTTATTCGAACCAGTAGTTTCTGAAATTAGCGCGTTCAACCAAACAAACAAACAAATTCTTCAGCTTTATAATATTAATATAGATTAAAATATTATAATTATAAAATTTATGGCGTGTTGGATATATCACCACTCGCTTCAAACGAAAATACTTTCGATTTGCCAAGCAATCCAGGCCGTTCCCTATCGGGGGGTATCTCAATGTGTCCTTTCCAATAACCTTCCACGTAATAATATGAGATCTTCACTAAATTCGCCCTCTTTCTTTATAATATTAGTATACACCATCAAGATTATAACTTTAATACATTCGTATTTCAAAATTGGTCGTGTTTAACTAAAGAAATACAGGAATATCGGAATGAAGCAAAAATATAATTATAAGTTATATTTATATTACCAGTAATACTACCATGACTACGTAAATACCAGGTAAAGATTATACTCCTAGTCCGATTTCAAAATAGACCTAATTTGTATAAAGTTCATCTACCTATCTTTCCTTGTTGTTGATATTCAGCAGATATAAATATTTTCTGTACTTATTAAAAATTGATAGGTTGAGTCCTTGATCTTTGTTCAAGTCTTCAGATTTTAATCATATTGAACCAAGAATCGCTACTACAACTAAATGCGCAACTAAATGAGTTTTCTAATTTAGAAAATAGATTTTCTACAACCTCAGGAAGAACTCCCGATAAGCGAATGCTTTAAGCTGATAATACCTAGTCTGCAACAAGTCTTTCTGAATTAATAGATACATATTTTTAAAATATTTTATGTAGTTATTTATTAAAGTCAAGGGAGTAAATTATTGTGTTCACAACTTGGTCCAAAATAGCTTCTTAATAAAATTGTGATATATTACTTCTATTCGTCTACAATATAGCTTTGCAACTCCTGGTAGAACTATGAGAAGAAAAAATAAATAGACAATCCTCCTATGGTTACGCCTTTTGGAAAGCCCCGCGGGTCATCACCTCACCGGAGCTAACGGTGAAGTGATTTCTCGGAATCTAACCGACTAAAACCACAAATTGTTATGTCATAAGTGGGTCTATTGCAAGGGACCCGCGTATACCCTAAGAAGGAAGCCTATGGTTAAAAATAATTATTTAACAGTTCCCAAGAAACACCTGTTAAAAAGAAAGTACCTGGGAAACCGAGCTTTTTGTAAAAGCTTAGTTTTTTTTCAAATATTTTTTTTTTGTAAAATTGGTTTTTTACAGGAAATACAAGTATGCAGTTGAACTTAAAATGCAAAACTATCTGTATACAGAATTTCATGAAAATCGTTAGAGCCGTTTCCGAGATTCCCGATATATAAATCAGCGTTCGCTAAATCAAAGTACACTAATCTATTTATCATTTTCGTAACAGTGTCAACGTTTTTAGAAATGGTTACGCTAAGAAACGTTTTCTCTAAGCCTACTGATGTGACTTGACAGTCAACTACCCAATTATGTATTTGAGGCTTAAATACATTTTGCCACCACTTGTATAAAAGATTTTATCAGTAATTTACCTACACAAATATGTAAACATTTCTGTATTTATGGGTTATAAATGTGGAATAATGAGAAATCTCTAGAATATCCTAATTCAAATACTGTTAGAAAATTATCTAAAAGGGCCTTATTAATCCCATTGGAGGCTATTTACCTTTTCAATTTGCGATAAAAACTAAGAAAGTGCGTGAAAACAGATCAGTGAAGAATCACAGAAGAATCTCAGGGGAACTTAGGCAATTAAGATAACAGGGAAGGGTCTAAATCAAGTCACAGAAAGAAAGGTTGGACCAATAAATATACTAGAAAGATGGGTGGTCGCTCCTTAGGGGTGGATGAGGAGAAAAATAGCCTATGTAGCCTGTTATCTCCGATCTTTGCTTGCGTATATTACGAGTGCGAGCGCGTGTTACACCGTTGCGTAGGATATCACGTACCTAGTATTTTGTTTTTATCTGTGGTAATATTATTATCTATTCTGTAGTAGAGGGGTTTATAATGACTGTTTTTAAACACATGTTTTTATTTATTATTGGTCTGATAATCTACCACTCAGTAGACATAATTATATTTAAACGTGTAAGGGAGTGGCAGAGACAACAGAGTGCATATACTTGTATGTATCTACATTCATAGAGATTTCTTCATCCTTCACTCAGATGAAATAATTGAGTTATTTTCATATGTAACATATGGTTAGGATCACTTTTAGGTATTCAATTATGAGGCAGATCTAGAATTTTTATTTATTTTAATCGGCATGAATCCAGATTAAATAACTGAGATTCAAAAACAACTGTTTTTAAACAAGATTGAAATAAATTCGCAAACTCTGTAATCATTAAGATCTACTACGTCTAATGTACTCATCCCGTCACTTACTGTCTTATGTAAAAGAATATCCTTCATTTAATTGGTTCTAGTTTCTGGTCTGAAGGGACACTCAGCACGTAATGACATTAAGTATTTGGCAGCCTCTTCCTGGTCTTAGCGGTTAGTCCTACTAGTAGGAATATTAAATCCGACGTTGGCGGCTTAATAGCACTTACTAAAATTAATTTTTCAACCTACTAATTTGCAGTTAAACCAACAGTGCAAGTGTAGGTTGAGGCTGTAGGTATTCTAAGATTAGACCTTCTTGGGTGCTAGTAGCTACACATCAGTGGGTGCTAGTCTCAGCTTTATTATCGACAATACATATTATCATCTAGTTTAGATAAAAACATTAGTGATGATGAATAGTAATATTGTATGTCCAGTAATCAGATTACTCATATTCTAAAGCTTATAGGCTTCTACGCCAATTACTGCACAAGAAAACCTACACTGTGGTGTAATTGTAACCATTGAGACACACGTTTTTCCTTGGGTTGCGTAAATAGATATTAGCTTTGATGGAATTGAAAGATATTGATTATTTGCCATATTTCTAGATTTGATACTAAATAGATATTATTTACGTTTAAGTTGTTATTTTTACCCAACGAAAAATAGGAGGTTTTCAATTCGACCGCAATGTTTTTAAGTATTAAGGGTGTCCGATGTCAAGGAATACAAGATCTGATGATGGGATCCTGATAAGATAGAGAGAAACCCTCGAAAATTGTGGGCATAAATAGTGGTTGTATTTACTTTTCATAATTTAAACAGGTATTTGCGTTTAGGAATCATCACATCATGAAGCTGAGCTGATGATGGATGTTCAGTCTTTGCGCATTTATTGGTGGGTAAGCATAAATTTATGTGACACCGCCTTTTCTTGATACCGACGTATTGTAAATGCGTCGGCGCACTCTGTCTGTTACGCCGCGCGTGTATGGAGCGGACTAGTTCTATATCTCGCTAAATTTGTGGCTGTGGACGTTCCACAAGGACAATTCGCCTTTTGCTATCTACTCAACCGTGTTGAGTGCTATAAACTGTTATATTGAGCTTCAAACACCTTGAATAGTGCCGAATAGTGGATTTCTCAACCTACACGCCGTGCGTGGTCTCCTGATCTTCTCATGCGAAGGTGGATGGTTAAGGTTGGTGTCATTTTGCTTATCTGCTATTGTGAGCATTGATTGTTTATACTCCAAACCTACACTTTATCTATACAAATCTAAAATACAGTCCACTTAAATTAACATCTCAAACCCAGCGACATCTATTGATTAAAAACTGCACAATGGAAATCATAAATTTAATTAGAAGTTATATATAAAGACTGTGGTTTTAATGACAGAAAGCACTTAATATGCTTTGAAGCAAATATATATTTTATAGCGTTTTAAAGTATTTCGTATAAAATGTTAGAATATAGAAGTTGTCAGATTATTAAAAGGTGACGCGAGTCACAAAAAATCATAAAATAAAATCTTTTTAATAAAAAATTCAACCGACAAAAACGAACTAAAAAGCAAGAAATAATCAGACAGAAGGTTTATCCTTTTTAGTCTTGAGTATTGAACTTATTTACATAAACTATCAAATTAAAATAAACTTTTAATAAAAAAAATTAAATTAATTTTTTTTAGTTAGTTCAGACTTCTCGCTGTTGATATTCTTCCTCTTGTTTACTTTTTTTTTACTCGTATTGATAAACCAAGAAAACATGGACTAATTTGCTCAGATATCCCTGAATTAATTCGCCAACGGTGACTAGTTCCACCCCGAGTTAGGTTTTTCTAAAAGAGTTTTTCCTACACTGCGCTCTGCTGAAGAGGGACAAATGAAGTGTACAGCCCATTGTTAGCGACGTCATTGTCAAATCCCTATACGAGTTCATAGATAGCAAAGCTACCCGTCGTCTAAGTAGATGTTTAATAATAGATACTTTTTGCCCCACAGCCCCGAAGAGCCCTATTGAGAGTCCCTTAAATACCATATTTAAGATTGTGCTCGTCGATATTTTTACAATACAATCTTTTGGAATAATCACTTCATCATTACGTCAATATTCACAATTAAGAATGATCACTGCTTATGGATGTTATAAATACTCGTATGTGTACACAGGCAGATTATTTAGTGAAATACAAACTGTAACTAACAATTATAACCCTTCAAAAACCATATTTCAACATTAATTTTATGTTTATATTCGTATCAATGCAATATTCATATATTAACACAATTTCGTTTGTAAATCTATATAAATAAAAATCAATGTTTGTATGTTTGTCCTCCTTGTGTTCCGAAATCATTGATCAGATTGTCATGAATAATATAGGATGCAAAGGGTTTTGGCCCAAAAAATCTATAATAAAACAAAGAAAAAAATTACATTGCAACGCATGCCGGGTGCACCTAGTAACTAATAAAAGGGACTTCTCCGAACCAAAACTAGTACGTTATAAAGTAAATTATTCAGAAGTTTACACACTTTACTTTTTATATTATTACATAGTTTCCTTTAAAAAAAAAGTAAAAAACAGTTTCTCGCCATTTTTCAATTGTTTTTCTGTCCGACAAAATAAGTGAAACTAACGAACAAATTCGATATATTCTGAAGTTTTATAACAAAAAAACCGGACAAGTGCAAGTCTGAATCGCGCACCGATTGACCGATAACGCGCAAAATTGTATACGTCCATCTCGGGAAGGAATCAATTTTCAAAGACTTTTGCCCGTCATTGCGAAAGACAAACTTAAAACCTAAAAAGACCTAAAAAGTGTTTTTTGAAAGATGAAATTGTAGATACTCGTTATAATGTTTTCAGAAGGGACCGCAAACATACTACGTCTGCTAATGTTGAAGGAGTCAAGGAGGAGGAGTCTTATTGGCTATTCGAAAAACATACCATGTAATCCGTCAGACATTGTGGGATAGTGAATTTTGTTAGTGACGTTTGCTGTCTGCCACATCAACCATTATAACTTAGAACGCTTCTCTAGGAAGTTAGTAGTGAACGGCAATCATCTGGACAATTTCTCATTTATAAGAGATTTCTATACCTCTGACTACCACTCAGCTTGTTCAAATCCCTCTTTTGCTTTTACTGCACCTTTAAGGCAAAATAAAATGCTTCATCTACTAAATGAATTACCATCACTATCTAACCTATAAATGGTAATGGTCACAAATGTTAATGTTCGCTTATTGGATTTGACGCTGATACTATAACTGTGGGATGCTTGCGCTAAATGCACCTGACAAGCATCATCCTGCTACCTTATATTTCAGAGAGCCTACAACGTCGTATCTTCAAGCAGCTTAGCTTTATTAGGCGTAATTTTGATATGTGATTGTATAAAGTACATCAATTTGATATCCGGAATCCGGCCGGATTCTTGGCTATTATCCCGTATCCGACCAGATACTCGCTAATTATATAAATAGTAGTAGTCGATAGTAAGTTTAGACCGGATATGCCTGATATCGCATAGTGACCGGATACTATTTTCATTTCATCATCATTTCATTTTGTAAACCTGAAGCTATTTTTTCCAAACTTCTTTATGCTCAGGAATTGAATACTTTTTACACTATGTTGCAATCTACACTCCATATAACCTCAGAGGACTTGGGTTTTTTTACAGTTAAACTTCTGTGATCTTATGAAATGGGTATCATATAGATGATGCAGTAAATTTCCAATAAACCAAATTGATTTATAGTCCTTGCATTAACATTAGAACAAGCATTTCATTAAAATAGGTCCTATAATTAAGTCTTAAAAATGTGTTTGGACGAACTAATAAAAACTGCGATAGACAACTGTCTGAACCTGCTGATGTAAAACTAAAAAATACTAACAAATATCTAGGGAAAAACTTACTCTGTTATATGAAACAATTTTTTTTGGTTTTTGCAACTATTTCGTATTTTACGGCCAGCCTTTCGGTTTATCTATACTTATAATAAATCTGTAGCGGGATCAATTCTGTACATTAAATATATTTAAAAAAATTGACTGAGGGGTATTAAGATATCGATACTAATGCCGAATATGCGATTAAAACAATTTTTGTCTGTCTGTCTGTCTGTCTGACTTTCTGTCTGTCTGTTTGTATGTTCACGATAAACTCAGAAGATACTGAAGGGATATGCTTGAAACTTAGTATGATAATAGTTTGAGGGCCTGCGCAGGTTATAGGGTACTTTTTATCCTGGGTTAAACTTTGGTTCCCACAGCAAAATCAATGAAAGCTGTAATAACATTGTAACGTTAGTAATTCAATTGACAATTCAATTCAATTCAAATTCAATTCAAATTCAATTCAAATTCAATTCAAATTCAATTCAAATTCAATTCAAATTCAATTCAAATTCAATTCAAATTCAATTCAAATTCAATTCAATTCAAATTCAATTCAAATTCAATTCAAATTCAATTCAAATTCAATTCAATTCAAATTCAATTCAATTCAAATTCAATTCAAAATCATTTATTCAATTAAGACACTAAGTGACATTTATGAACGTTAAATTGAAGCTAGAGTTAAAATCATAGATCGGCACAAACAGACGCCACAGCATTTACTGGATTGTCAAGGTAAATTAGGTGAAAAACACCAAAATCTACTGCCTGTTTGTGTCGATCTATAACTTTCAGTTTCCAAAATGCGTAGGGCCTTATGAGAAGAATACTGGCAAAGAAACTCATGGCCACTCTTTTTAAAAGTCAGATCTTCAGGTACAATAGTGTTAGTGTTACACGAGAGGTAAACAGGATGCAAGCTGATGCCACCTGAATTTCATTTTATTGAAATGCTCCAAAAGCTAACGTACTAAAAAATAAAAATCACTCAGTGATACCGTTGAAGGTTTGAACCTATTAAACATAGAAATCATTCAAGGTGCACATCTACCTTCATTCAGTTGCAAAATCTACTGTTAAAAATAATTCGTGACTGGATTAAGAGGCTAGAGTTGCAGTTGATCGAACCAAAATAATAGTATAGGCTAAAGCATCGCTGACTAGGCCGACCAGTCACCCCAAGCAGCATGTAGAATGTATATACTTATTTCGCAATTCCCAACAGCGAGCGTTTAGCTTATCTGGTGTAGAGTACGATTTCTACTAGGTTGGGTGCCGGATCGAACCCGTCATTTGACACTCTTTTCTTTTTTTGCACTTTTTTTAATACATAAACTAATTAACTTCTTTAAATTAGGTATTGTTTTTAATCGACAAAAAAAGGAGGTTCTCAATTCGACCGTTTTTATACATATTCTTTTTTTTTTTAATGTATATTCAGCCCTCTCCGTTATTTATGAACTGATTTTGATTATTCTTTTTTGTTAGATAGGGTATACCTCAAGGGTCAATTCATGTCAAGGAAGTCAGAATCTGATTATAGAATTCTGATTAAATTGAGAGGAACCCTCGAAAATTGTAGAAACGAATAGTGTTTCTATTTACGTGTCATTACTTTATCAGGTATTTGCGTTTAGAAATCATCACATCATGTAGCCAAACTGATGACTGAAAAAAATATTCATAAGTAAATAATAACCTTTTTAACAAAAAATTAAACCGAAGAAAAAACTAAAAAGCAAAAAATTTATAAACCTTTTAAATGAGCTTAATACTTAAGACTTAAAAGGTTTATTTATTTTTTGCGTTTTAGTTCTTTTTATCGGTTTAATTATTTTTTTAATATTTTTTATAAAACCACTCAATTTAATTAACTAATAAATATTAAGCGTACAATGAATCGATTTTTACCTGTGATTTAAAGACATATTATTAGTTACATTAGATTTTACCTGCAAACAGTCCTGTTTGTTTGAAGGATTTAGAGTGAATGTATATTTTCAATCGTAGGATATCATAGGGGAATATGCTTTTCTGTGGTGATTGCTGAAGCAGCAGGAGTTTTTTTTTGTTTAGTGATCCCAGAGTAATCGATAGCTTTTTATTGACTATGCCAACGAGCTATTTGGCCTCTCCCAGGCATTAAATTCATAAATATGTTTCAGGGCATTAATAATAATAACAACTTCACACACCTCATACACGGCCGTCTGATCCTAAACTAAACATACTTATATCTTTCTAAATACATACATATTATAAATAAATTACACCCAGACAGAGAATAATTCGTCCTGGGTGGAAATCGAACTCACGACCTCTGGCTCAGCAGTCAGTCTCACTAACCACTAGACCATCAAGCCAGTCCAGTAATATACATATATTTATAAATAGAGTTATAGAAAAAAAAAATCCAAACTTTTAAAATTTCGCGTTTCATGATAATATAATTATGTTGACGGGAATGCACGCGATCACGTATTTAAAAAGTATTACAGTACCTACAGGCCTGTGATCACGGCCACGACCACGGCAAAGCAAAGGTATATGTCATACCTTTTAAATACGTGATCGCGTTGATTCCCGTCTACATGATTATATTAGAATAGAATAGAATTTTTATTTAAAGCATCTATGACTTAGTTGTTAGTTTAACTTAACGCTTTCTTAGTACTACAGTATTTTACTATATTAAATGCATGGCAGACACTATCGCCAAAAAAATTACATCTAAGCTGAAATATTGACATGTAACCGGTGAAGTTTTTTTTACACTTTCAGACCATTTATTTTTCGTTCGGTTACAGTAGTGTGAAATCTTAAGTTTCACCGTGACAAAACAAAGCTCAGAAGCAAACATTTATCTGTTAGGTATACCGAGGGGGCCCATAGTTTCTAGGAAGCGGCACTGACTGACTGACTACAGCAAGAGTCTCTCAATTGGTCGGACGAATCGAGATGTTAGGTCGTCACAGCTGTTTTATGACGATTTTCTGCGAGGAGAACATCTAGCGCAAGGAGGAGGTGACGGTGTGGATTCGGTAGAAAAACTTCCAGGTGGAACCTTTTCACTCGTGCTCTCATGCGTACGCTAAGAGTGGCCGTGGGTGTATAAGACGAGTTTTATGTTCTTCACCCGAAGCAGGGTCTCCCGTGCAGAGGGTGTCTGGACATCGCCCAGTTGCCGTCCGCTAGCCAGCGCTGGGTGGATCATTGGAGGCAAAACGTCGCCGTACCGACGGTCAACTCATAAACGGTGCTGTGAGGCACACCATGTGGTTTTAGTTGGTTTAAGCCTGATATACGGCCTCACCAATAGCCCGGTGAGGTGAGCTTCCACACGAAAAACAAATGAGTAACGTTACCACGGCCAAATTATGTCGTTGTTTCACGTGTAAGCAACCAAAACAACCTTCTTTGTACGCTCCAGGTTGTTTTACCGCCAATACAGTATAAGCAACAAATTTCTGTTTTCCGAAAAAAACGCGAACGAAGTCGCGGGCACAGCTAGTTAAAAATAAAACTCAACTTATAACTAGCGCACAATTTTAGTCCAATTGAGAGACACCTTGATTTAAATTCATAGTGTTGGGTCGTTTTCAGTACGCACGTTGGTCACTTTTAGTAATGGGAAAAAGCACTGAATTCACGTGGCCGTCACGCTCAGATGACATATGTCGTGGTGACACAAAGATGTGTGTGTGTAATGATGTAAATGTATATATGTGTGTATGTGTTTTCACTTCTAACGTGCAGTCCTACGACTGACAGCAGTTTTTTTTTTTGGTACAGGGGGCAAACGAGCAGACGGGTCACCTGATGGTAAATGACTACCGCCGCCCATGGGCACCTAAGAGTTTACCGGCGTACTCACTCGGCGAAAAACAATGCAAGGATTGCTTCTTTGCCGGTTTTTTGTGAGGCCGTGGTATCACTCCGGTCGAGCAGCACGTATGGTGCCAAAGCATGGCTCTCCTATTATCATGCATGTACTAGAAAAAGGTAAGAAAAACAACCTAATAACAATAGTTCTTTACCGAAGAGCGATGACCTTGTGTTGTATTCCTGCTGCAAGTACTCATTACTGATTACTTTATTGCATTCATCCATGAATATGTATATTGATAAGGTGTTAAATATAAGGGTAGAATCAATTATGAACCCTGTTGGGCACAGCACAGTTTTCATTAGGAGGGAGTAGGAAAAGAGCTTTTTATAAGAATAATACTAAGAGGTAACTATAATACTAAGAGGTAATTATAATACTAAGAGGTAACTATAATACTAAGAGGTAATTATAATACTAAGAGGTAACTATAATACTAAGAGGTAACTATAATACTAAGAGGTAACTATAATACTAAGAGGTAACTATAATACTAAGAGGTAACTATAATACTAAGAGGTAACTATATTTTATGCTTCAATAAATAACTAAATCATGTATTTTTTGTTTTATTTGTATTTAAAGGCCCATATGCAGTACCTTCTTTTAATTCCTGTTTTTTTATTATAGTCGGAAACGGATTAGTTAAAAGGTAATCTTAGTATAAAATTTCTTTGGAAGTCAGACCAGATTCGCATTGGCTACATGGAAATCTTGTTCATCTATTGCCTGGAATTAAATTCAGTCAAGTAAAGTATATAAAATGAACATCAATTTACCTTCCATTTACTCTAACAAAATAGTTGTGTAAAAACATTCTTAGGTAATATAATTCAGTTTTTTAAACTCGGAGATTGCGTCTCCGTTTTCTTAAAAATACACGCGTAATAAACTCTTGTCTTTAGGTCCAAGACAGCTTACTTTAATAAATAAGATCTTAACTAGTTATCCTTGTTAGAGGCAAGATATTGAAAATACAAAGATAATAAAAATGAGAGAAAGAACTTAAGTTTTCTTGTTTCTTCTAGAAATACAAAAGAAAGAAAAACTATTATTTGGAATATTGAAAGTAACGATTCAGATATGCAAATAAAATTTATATATTTGAAGTGAGATGAGCGACAGCTCATCAAAAAGTATTTATTTTATTAAAAATAGTCCCCTTATTTTTTGCGTTGCGTCGCAAACTGATTAACGACGCGACGATAGTCTTTCTAATGTGTCGTACATTAGAAAGACTATCGTCGCGTCGTATTGTCGCGTTTGTTATTCACCTAGGACATAGGGTCCGAATATTTTTTATTACTTTTAATACCCTATTAAGAGTAATAAAAAATATGTTATTCTCTCGTAAATAACATTAGTTGATTTGTATTGTACGCTTTACAACACTAAGTACCTAAAGAGGTTTGTTATGAAACCTAAATTCAACAATAAAATCAAATAAAGAAAATGAAACCTGCCCTAAATAATGCAATTAACCAATGCTGCATTTAAAACAATTGCCAGAAAATTTCGAGAAAAAAAAATCTTGTTTTTTTTTGTTCCCAATTACCCACAGTGGTGGGCTAAGTTTTTCGCTCATAATGTCCTTTAACAAAGAAGTGACCTCTATAAGGAAAGGGACCAACAATAGGTACAATAGACTGCACCCTCTTTTGTGTTGAACTGAATTTGTCGAAGGAATGACTGCGGGCCGAGAATTTTTGTCCTCGTGACTATAAAATTGATTATCATTTCGATTTATTGTTAAATCAGTTAGGATATGCTAGGATTGCAAGGAGGTAGGACATAGGGCTTCAATTCTACTGCACTCTCAATTTTTTCCAACTTATTGCGTTATATTTTGGCCAAATTATACAATTTTTTTTTAAATGTTGTGAACCATTTGTTTTAAAAGAGAACTCCCGCCTTAGGAATATTCCTGATAATGATAATAGTACTATTTATTGCTCCAAACAATAATTAATATTCGATCATTCATTAAAATAGAACTCATAAGTTACAATAATTGTAGCGTTAGCCTTTTGATAAAGCGTTCGCCATGTTTCATAATATTATTAATTCACACAAGCTTTTAATTAAAACTTGAAAACGAAATGCTGACAAATGAACACTATTCCTGTAGGGATATACTTTTAATCTCATCTTTTAGTCATTTATGATGTTGATATTATTTAAAAGTTGTCTGATATTATTTTTGAAACGAATTGAATATGTTTGTAAATTCAGTTAATTAATTTACTTCAGATACAAATAATACGGATCAAGTTAATTTTGTCTGTTCCAAAATGTGAAAGGTAGTTGTCTACCTATCACATAATAAGATAAGACAAAAAATTGTTTGAGTTCTGCTGTCAACTTTTGTTTGTTTATTTCTCTAATATTCTACACACTATATGTATAAAATTGCACCATCGTAACCGTAATAATAGTTTTCTTTTACAATTATATTTTGTATCTATTTTATACTAGCTGCGTAAGTCTTGATGCCGTGGGAATATCAGGATAAAAGTAGCCTATAATATAGGTTTCGAGCTATCTACATAACAAGTTTCATTTAAATCCATACAGTAGTTTTTGCGCGAAAGAGTAACAAACATCCATACATCCTCACAAACTTTCACGTTTATAATATTAATAGGATTTTAATGTTTTAAACTACTTTTTTTTTTTAAGAAAAATACAACTCCCGTATTAGGAATTACTCATGTGTCGCGGGGGACTTCACAAACATACAAACAACGGACACAAAGAACACCCAGACTAGGGTGGGAATCGAACCCACGACCTCTGGCTCAGCAGTAAGGGTTATCTTATCTGTGGTCAGGGTCACTAACGACTAGACCAACAGGCCAGTCAACTATGTCTTGGTATTGGAGAAATAAATGTGAAGGTATTTGATTTGAAAATCGGTATTCTATCGAGATCTATTTTCAATATTTCATCACCAATATTGAGTTTCTTTTAGCAATAAATTGTTAGTTAGAGATCATGACTTAGATACAGAATGGACTGTTCAAGTCATATTTTTAATAAGAAAATCCCTGCATTAACAAACTCTAATAATACCTACTCTGCTAAAGTAGCATTAACGCTCATGCACGTAATTTCGATATGTGCGTGGTTAAGTAAAGTAAAGGTATACATATTAAAGTGTACTAATTTGTACGGCTTACCATAACCAATATTTATAATCATTATCATCAATTCAGCTATAGCTGGTCATAGACCTCCCTCAATAACTTCCTAGAAGACCGGTTGAAGGCGTCCTGCATCCACTGACGACTTCTGATCATTAAAAGGTCGTCTGTCCACGTTGTTGAAGTACGTCCTACGTGACTGCGTGGTCTCCACTCTATGTTCTGGCATCTTGTCAATACTTTCCTCGATACAGAAATTCAGTGGAAACGTCAGGAGGTATTATACTTTGTAATAATGATTTTAAAGTTTAATACCTCGCGAACTTAGTATTTCGTAGTCGAAATATAAATTCTAATAAAAGTGCTTTTGAATAAGCCATGTGGGATAATTTTTTTTAAACCTATACAAGATTATATCTTGTATAGGTTAAAAAAAAAAAGTAAATATATATATATATATGTATATATATTTTTTTTTTAAAAAGACAACTCCCGCATTAGGAATAATCCTGTGTCGCGGGGGGCTTCACAAACATTCAAACAACGGACACAAAGAACACCCAGACTCGGGACAACTATTTGTCCCGTGTAGGATTCGAACCCACAACACTCGGCGCGGTGTGGTGGCGAGGTGACCACTTAAACCATTGCGCCATCCGTGCAGTCAATATTATTAGGTAAACTGTTTTATTTTAAAGACACAGGATAAATGTATTAAAAGCTCTCCTCATCAATCTAAAGTATTGATTAGACTACAATAAAATCAATAGGCGTAGTGTAACCTGATTAAATATGTAGTGTATGCTAGTTTTAATTTACCTATGGACTACAAGTTCTATAATACGTGATTTTGTTTCGGACGCCATCTTTGATTTTAAATTTTTTCATTGTGTACTGTATTCTACTATCAAGCTCTTTCATTTGAGTTCATATTGACAGGGTTAGAAAAAAATATATAAAATCCGCTCTATTGTGATGGCACAATAAAAACCAATATGGATTTAGTTTTACATATTTCAATGCTACAAAATATTGAGAAGTACGCAATGTATACAGCGAAATAATCAAAAAATTACGAGTAGTTCTTTTGACAATGTACTATCAAGTATTTTTGTAAGCTTTCAAGAGTAAATTTGTGATGTTTATGACCTAATATTAATTTGGTAACCCAAAACGACCTCTCTAAGTCAAAACGTCACTGGTCAAAATTTAAATCATGAGGCCACTTCTGGTAATAACTTTTTAGGCAGGGTCTCATCTCTCTTAATGTAAGTAAGTCTTTATGAATTTAATATCTTCAAGACTCTGATTATATTATCAAGTAAAATAGCGCTCGCTCACTTTCAATCCAGTCTGCCACGGTGGTCACCCTTCCCTATACGTCATTGTCACCTAGATCTATATACCTACCTCAAGCTAGTTACTGAAATATGCACGATTTTGAACATGCAGTGACGCTTTCATTAAAAGTAACCTTTTTTTTACCTGCGGTAAACCTGTTGAGTAAATACTCGGCTAAGTGGTTATGTTCGAATCAAGCCAACTAAAACCACACGGTGTTCCGTCACGGATTTCTATCCGGGGACCGGGGCCATAGGTATAACCTAGAAAGGAACTCCCTGGACCCCCGACAGATTTGACTATCTGTCCATAAAGCACATAACTTCGCAGAGCCGTGTCCCGGAACACGTCGCGCCACCGTCTCGTGCCTATTGATTCCTATTTCGGTGCCGGGTTACCCTTCCCGGCGCCTTCAGGAGCTTAAAAAGTATTAGGTACATAATCTGATGTCTAAAAACTACTTTCTGTTTATTAGAAGTTGATACTATAAAGGTACAAGGTATAGGCGAATACGCTTGCTTTTAACCTTAAGATTTTAGATAGATTTGGAATAAAAGTCTACCTATTGGTTTTGTACCAGTAGTCGAGTTTTCCAAAAATTTGAGAATTTAGAACAGAAATGCTCAGTAACAAACGAATGGAACTTAAAGTTAAGTCACTTGCTTTTATGTATATATAACCGTCAACGAGTGCTACGGCGCACATGCCTATGACCAGCAGTGGCAATTTTAGTTTATGCAGCAGTGGACTAGAGTAGGCTAATTGATTCATCGATGCATCAACTTATGATGCACGGATCAACTTTTTAGTGTCGAGTTTAAATAAAAAAAGGTTAATGTATTTGTGAAGTTAAAATTTTAGAGTATTTTTATAAAACATAATATTTAGACAAAAGCTGAACAAAACAAAAAAAAAGTATTGATACAAACGTAACTCAATTTTCTACAAACTTGTAAAGATTTTAATAACTTAGCTTTTGGTCCATCGTTTTTTAAAACTTGTTACCCTTTGAATTTTAATGAAGCTATATTTCGATACTAAAATTCTTATTGTAAAAATGTTTATTCAGCTGTCGAAGATATCGGACTTTCACTGCTCAAATGCTAAAGAGGAGACGAGCTTTATGTGCACACTGGTTTGACAAATATTCTTGTTCAACATCTCGAGCATTTAAGTTAACCGTTTACCTGTTTAAAGCTGCTTGCAGCGCATAAATGTGCATAAAGCATAAACATCGCTGACCAGTAAGCGGTGCAAAAAAGTGGCCTTCCCGAAACTGATTCAAAAATATTATTTGGTGCATCATACTATACCACCAAACTCTTTACCAAAATTTACATTTAATAATTGTATCAATAATCATTTTACACACCGATATGTATATAAATATTTAGCTAGAAATATATTTAAACTAAATTATAAATATTACAGGCTTAAACTTATAGGAAAATACGTAAAAGTCTATAAAATACTGTATAGGCTACCATCTTTAAAGAAATAAATGTTAAAATGTTTCCGTTTCATTAAAAGCCATAACATTGTTTGTATGTCTAAAAATTACTCCTCCAGAATTTAATAAAAAATGCACTTACATTTCAAAGAAAATTTTACATTTTATATGCAGATCTCAAACTTTATTTATCTAAACTTTAAACTCATACAATATTTTGTCAAAGGATCTGTAGAGCAACCGCGCAGACTGTGCTTAGCATAGTAATGTAAAACAGATGTCCAGCTGGTTTATGGATTTATACAACACGTTAATGTTGTTGGAAATCGTGATCATATTTTATTTGTAAGGCGAGAATGTACGGATTTTATTGCTTTTAAACTAAATAACACCGAACGAGAATTTAATACATAAAACAGCTTAAAAATTATTTTGTTTATAAACTTAAAGAGCGCACTCTATTCTTATATCTCTATGCCAAAACCATTGTAAAGAAGCGAACGGGTTTGTGCTAGCGTCTAAACACTTTCAGTGAGCAACGGTCCACCATCAAGCTACGAATTTTATATTTATTACAAATCTCAATATTGTAATACTAAGAAGTTACACAGTAATTAACATATTCAGTATTACTTAAGAGAGCTCCAATCTTGTGCCAAAACAGGTTTATTTATAGGTAAGAAAAATACTTTAACTCAGTTCTACGAATTTGCGGGAGAACATTCCAAAACGTACTTACTTTGTTACATTTTTTGATAAATATCTTGACATATTTATCATTATTTTCTCCTTGAAACCTAGTGAGGTACAATACGTAGAATTCTAGAGAATTCTTCATCGTCGTCATTATCAATTCAGAGATTCAGCGTCAACTGCCTAAAATAGGCATCTCATAATAATTTCAATCATTGACGCTTACATCATCATTATTTATTTCTTACCGTAAACATTATACATATGTACATAAAAAGATTAGTAAGTATTATGTAAGGTATTTATGAGTGGTTGTTTGTTGTGCACAATCAGCAGCTTCTTGATTCGACTTTCGGCAAACTTTTGTACTTCTGACCATGTTTTCTCTTTAAAAACCAGAGCTGTGTCATCAGCCAAAGCTGTGGAACATCCATTGAACAAACAACACACTATATTTCTCTTTTATTACTTTAAATCAACATTAAAACATCCTAAGTCACTCAGCATATTCACAAGATTTAAAACTCCATTATGTTAAAACGAGACGGAGACAGTATTCAAACCCGATAATGAACCCTAATTTATGATTAATATTTTGTCAATTCGATAACTAGAATTACGGACTACGACGTACGGATTAGGCACGTCTCGTTTAACAGTGTACAAAGTTATACCATATACCTTCGTAGGTATATGTGGCTCATTCAGTAAGGTCACTCGCGTGCGTTTAGTGTAAAGTAAGATGTATGTACGTACACTGCAAGTAGGTTATGATAACTTTATGCCGCGTTCCTTAATCAAGAAACGATTCATTTTACTTACGGACGGTAAAATTTCGTTGAAAAATTCGGTAAAATTATTGTCAAAATCCTAAATTGTTGTGTTATACTGTTAAAATATATTTTTAAAACATTATTTCATTGCTTGTAAGGCGCAGTCCTTGACTACATATTCTCAAAATAACTTCGAAAGGTGAGAAGATTGTGAAATCTAATATTAACTATCTCTTATATCACAGGCGGGCTGTTAAAACAAAGTAATATCATTTGTAGACCAATGTAATTCTGTATGTCTACATTTTGTAGTCTGGACAAAGATTAGATAAATATTCTTTGATTGTACATTAGTGATGTATCAAAGTAAATAAAAAAAAATATCATGTAGTATCAAATTGTAATCGCCGGCGAACAAAGCATGATCTCCATGACCGCTGGCCTGGGGATAAGGGGTGTGGCTGCCCGGTACCCGAGCGGAAGCAAACCTGAGACGGTGGCGCGATGTATTCCTCGCCTCTTTAAACCGGACAAGGCCCTCCGCACGCAATGGTGAGGCTGCCTTCTGTTTAAGAGGCAGCCAAGGCCGGCCAGGGTTTTCGGAGACTTCCTTCCTAGGGTATACTAGAGTCCCTTGCAATATACTTCACTTGTGACGGAACATAGTGTGGTTTTAGTCGGTTCGATTCCGATATACCACTTCATTATTAGCCCCGATGAGATGATGACCCGGGAGGGTTTAAAATTGTATCAAATTGTAATACCTGGGATAAATACGTTTAAATTAAAACAAACAATCTTCTTTTTAGTTAGCTAATAGATCGTAAGAAAGAAGACTGTAAATAAAATCATTTGTATTTAATGCTAATGAATTAAAAAAAAAAGAAATCATTTAAATTTACATGAATTTTTAAAATAATAAATGTTGTCTAAAAATATGTACATATACGATGATATGATATTTATAACGATCACAAACTGTGACTTCTGTATGACTTAGTATCGTCGATTGAGACAATAAATTATTTTTTATAAGTGGGAAAGCCAGCTTCGGCACGTATGGTATCAATCAGGTTGCTCGACTGGATTGATACCATACGTGCCGAAGCATGGCTTAACAGAAATACCACGGCCTCACAGAAAACCGGCCGTTGTGTTTCGCCGAGTGAGTGAGGCTCGAAGGGAGAAGAGGGGAGAGGTAATGGTTACCTTCCCTCTCCCCTCTCCTCGTATTACCTCCCTTTCCTTACCACCCACCTTAAAGGTCGGCAACGCTGTGACTCTTGAGTTACAGGTGCCTATAGGCGGCGGTAGTAACTTACCAGGTGACCCGTCCGCTCGTTTGCAACCTATCCCATAAAAAATATAAATTAGGAATATAATAAAATATAGCTTATGTCACTATCATTTATTAGTAGACTATACAGTTTCCTTGATGTTTGACAGTGATTGGACTTTTCCAATATTTTGCATAGCAATCCAGTCGACACGGGTTGTAAAAAGACTTGTTGTCAGAAGAACATACTGGATCATAGATCTTGGAACATAAACATGTAGGCGAAGTTTCAGTATACTGTGCACTGTTGCCTGTGCTTGGCACATTGACCAATCTGGAAAAGAAAAAAAAAATGTAGCGTAGAATAGAATAAACTTTATTGTACACCAGTAAATATTGCTTACAGTAAGTTTACAAAAAAATTTATGTACAAAGAGCCTGACTTATCGCTAAAAGCAATTTCTTCCAGGCAACTTTGGGATCAAAAAATATTGACCAGGTATATAACAATCTAATGGGTAGTTTTGGTGTTGGAAACAAAACATGTAAACCGATTTGAAAAATTCTTTCACTGTTGGGAAGCTACACTATCCTCGGGTGACATAGGCTATATAATATTCTCAAAAAAATTGGGATCCTTACTAAAACTCCAATAATGTAACCCAAGGTGTACCCGTGCGAAGCCAGGGCGGGTTGCTAGTACAATATAATTAGATAGGTACTAATTTATATTTATACATTTTCTACGTGTACTTACCAATTTTTACTTTTACTTAATACATTTAGCCAACATTTGCCTTTGTCATTAAACGCTGTATCTAAAGCTAAAAAAAATTTCAAATCGGAATACTGGGTCTTGTGATTAGTGTTCAAACAAACAAACAATTTACCTTTACAGTAGTCCGCCTACTCCTCCGCGCCTTTTTCCAACTAAGTTGGGGTCGGCTTTCAGTCTAACTACGATACGGCTGAACTTTGATATTTTACGTGAAGCGACTGTAATCAGATCTCCACAACCCAAATACTAGTCAATATCGAAGTTCTGTAGTTAGACAAGGTAGTCGGACTTTTTAGGGCTCCAACTACTAGTAACGAAATGCCACAGATGTTTGTATGGCACCCGGGACCAACGGCTTAACGTGCTCTCCGAGGCACGGAGGGGTTTCAATGTGTTAAGAATGGTCACCCATCCTAGACTGACCTGGCAAATATTACTTAACTTGTGTAATGTGCTAACCTGCTTGGTTACCACTTAGCTACGAGGTACGTTTACTGTAGTAAATTAAGAATTTTGGGACACATAATACAACGCTTTCTAGATTCAAACTAAGCACAGCTTGAACTATAGATTGTAGAACACGAATAATAATAATAAATTATTTTTTATAAGTGGGAAAGCCAGCTTCGGCACGTATGGTATCAATCAGGTTGCTCGACTGGATTGATACCATACGTGCCGAAGCATGGCTTAACAGAAATACCACGGCCTCACAGAAAACCGGCCGTTGTGTTTCGCCGAGTGAGTGAGGCTCGAAGGGAGAAGAGGGGAGAGGTAATGGTTACCTTCCCTCTCCCCTCTCCTCGTATTACCTCCCTTTCCTTACCACCCACCTTAAAGGTCGGCAACGCTGTGACTCTTGAGTTACAGGTGCCTATAGGCGGCGGTAGTAACTTACCAGGTGACCCGTCCGCTCGTTTGCAACCTATCCCATAAAAAATATAAATTAGGAATATAATAAAATATAGCTTATGTCACTATCATTTATTAGTAGACTATACAGTTTCCTTGATGTTTGACAGTGATTGGACTTTTCCAATATTTTGCATAGCAATCCAGTCGACACGGGTTGTAAAAAGACTTGTTGTCAGAAGAACATACTGGATCATAGATCTTGGAACATAAACATGTAGGCGAAGTTTCAGTATACTGTGCACTGTTGCCTGTGCTTGGCACATTGACCAATCTGGAAAAGAAAAAAAAAATGTAGCGTAGAATAGAATAAACTTTATTGTACACCAGTAAATATTGCTTACAGTAAGTTTACAAAAAAATTTATGTACAAAGAGCCTGACTTATCGCTAAAAGCAATTTCTTCCAGGCAACTTTGGGATCAAAAAATATTGACCAGGTATATAACAATCTAATGGGTAGTTTTGGTGTTGGAAACAAAACATGTAAACCGATTTGAAAAATTCTTTCACTGTTGGGAAGCTACACTATCCTCGGGTGACATAGGCTATATAATATTCTCAAAAAAATTGGGATCCTTACTAAAACTCCAATAATGTAACCCAAGGTGTACCCGTGCGAAGCCAGGGCGGGTTGCTAGTACAATATAATTAGATAGGTACTAATTTATATTTATACATTTTCTACGTGTACTTACCAATTTTTACTTTTACTTAATACATTTAGCCAACATTTGCCTTTGTCATTAAACGCTGTATCTAAAGCTAAAAAAAATTTCAAATCGGAATACTGGGTCTTGTGATTAGTGTTCAAACAAACAAACAATTTACCTTTACAGTAGTCCGCCTACTCCTCCGCGCCTTTTTCCAACTAAGTTGGGGTCGGCTTTCAGTCTAACTACGATACGGCTGAACTTTGATATTTTACGTGAAGCGACTGTAATCAGATCTCCACAACCCAAATACTAGTCAATATCGAAGTTCTGTAGTTAGACAAGGTAGTCGGACTTTTTAGGGCTCCAACTACTAGTAACGAAATGCCACAGATGTTTGTATGGCACCCGGGACCAACGGCTTAACGTGCTCTCCGAGGCACGGAGGGGTTTCAATGTGTTAAGAATGGTCACCCATCCTAGACTGACCTGGCAAATATTACTTAACTTGTGTAATGTGCTAACCTGCTTGGTTACCACTTAGCTACGAGGTACGTTTACTGTAGTAAATTAAGAATTTTGGGACACATAATACAACGCTTTCTAGATTCAAACTAAGCACAGCTTGAACTATAGATTGTAGAACACGAATAAACACACTAATATATGTCTTACAAATTAAAAAAATACGTATAAACAGCTACATCAAGTACCACGGTCCAGTATATGTGTTAACCTGTCATCGTACGTAAGTCTATACAACGATCACCAGGCGATCTTTCGTACATAGAAACACCTAGACCAATGGCCGATGCAATTAGACATATTCATGCAACAAATAAAGAAAATAACATTTTTTTTATTTTACACTAACTTTAAACTTTCGTGTTCCATGATGTAATTATGTATATATACGGGAATTAACTTGATCACCAAATAGGTATTAATACCTATTTGGTTTTTGTACCTACCTGGTTTTCAACCGCTCTGGCAGTGGCTGGCCGACTGTCACCACGGCCAGTGCAACCTGGTCGCAACGTCAGGCAACTCAGAGGTAAGTAATACTGTTTTTATTTTGATTGGTACGAGTCATTATAAAAAATAGTTTTTAAATATCGTGGACTTACTATTAATTACAAAAAATTAATTTAAACTTACAAACTTACAAACATTCATGTAGATTATGTAGTTTTTAATCTATGCTAATATTATAAAATTAAAGAATTTGTTTGTTTGTTTGCTTGAACACGCTAATCTCAGAAACTACTATTTCGAATTGAAAAATTATTTCGATTTATTAGTGTTGACTAGCCCATTTATTTAGGAAGACTATAGGCTATATAACATCATGCTACGACTAATAGAAGCGGAGCAGTAATCATAAACGCAGGTGCAACTGCGGGGACAGCTAGTTATTTATAAAAACAAAAAGAAACAACAAGTAACTTTAGATTCATTACATTGCGTGTCACAAATTCTTCTTAAAACATTTACATATTTCATTTATAAGACTACTTCTACGTGTTAAACTAAAATCTTTCTTAAGAAATATCGGCCGTTGATAAGATAGTAGATATTACATCAAACTCGATCATCAAAAGTCCATTCTATGAGATATGAAATCAAATTACAAGATGGTAAATTCAAACAAAAATCTCATCACTCTGTTTACTTTTTGTAAGCCAAACTTGATCCGCGTTCTAAGCAGCATCCCACTCAATAATTCTTGATTGACTCTCTCAAATTAACAGTGGCCTTCAACATGAACTTTTCTGCGACAAAATTCCTCGAAGAAAAGTTGGAGACAGTATTCTAAGCCTATTTCACTTTGGATTCAATTCGCTCGAGTTAAAAACTCGACGGTTTTCCTACTTAATCCTGATTGCTTTGATTTTGTTTCTTAAGTATTTCGTCTTAATAGAAGTATTATACAAGTGTTGTATGAAGCTATAACAAAAGAGATTTAGATACTTATAGCATCTACTTTAGTTTGTCTCATTGTAAATATATTTATTTTATAGAACAAAGTTCCTTATCGCACTTCAGATGCTCACGCGGACGGGGGCTAGGCGGAAAAAGTGTTAGCACAGGGAAAAATGCTGACCGTGAGTTGATTTGATTTGATTGCGCGATACTAACGTTATTTGATGTTGGTTGTTCACTAATTATCCATATATTAGTTTCACAGATTTCCCAATTTTAATTTCGAGTTTTTACAATATCCTACTACCTATCCTACTAGTATTATAAACGTGAAAGTTTGTTTGGATGTATGGATGTTTGTTACTCTTTGTATGTAGTAGTAACTTGGTATGTAGATAGCTGGAGACCTGGATTATATATATAGACTTTTTATCCCGATATTCCCACGGGATCGGGACTTACGCGGGTGAAACCGCGGGGCGTTGCTAGTTTACTATATTTTGATAAAATTAATTCAATCCATTAAATATTATTTATACCTATATAGCGAAAAGAACTTTGTTCCAACTGGGCGTTAAAAAGAAACCTCAAGCGTTTTTGTTTCCCATCTTTATCTTAGGAGTAGCTAGAGTAGCTAGAATACTAAGACAAGGATGGAAAAGTAAAAAGAAATAACTGGAGAAGTGCTAGTCTGACGCGCGCACCGAGGATTCCACACAAACTAGTATGTAGATAGTGCGTCCATCTTGGAAGCCGCTACCCGAAGAGTTTTGCCAGTTTTTTTTCGAGGACAAACTTAACTTTGCGACAATTTTTTATTTTTTTTATTTGTGCTGTAAGACCTTACTTTTCCAAAAATTTCATGATTCAATGGGAAGTATCCTATAGGTTTTGATTTACCTGCGAAATATATGTATAGCTTAAATGGCCATATCTTTTGATTGTGTCGATTTTTTTAGAGCTTCAAAAGACATTAAGTATTTGATGTTAATTTCAACCTAATACCTCTAGATAGACAGACAGACAGACAGACAGACGGACAACGAAATGATCCTATGAGGGTTCCTTTTTTCTTTTGAATAACAGAACCCTAAAAATCAATGCCAACTGAGATAATACTAAATTCTCAAAGAATAAAAAAAGTCAAAAAATTAAATAATTACTTACTAAGGTTAGAAATACCTATTTACCTACCATACCTTCTAAGAATTTAGTTACAAAAAATGTAATCAAATTCCAAGAAAATAATTTACTGAGTATCATTGAATTATACAGTGTCCTTGCTAAATAACTTAGATGCCCTTATTCATATACCTACATATTATATTCGGAAAAAATCGAATAAATTTTGAGGATGGATGGATAGATTGATAAATGGATGTTTGTTGCTCTTTCACGAAAAAACAGCTGAACGGATCTAGATCAAATTTGGCACAGAGATTGGCAGAGAGATTATAGGCTGGAATAGCACTACTTTTTATCCCGGGAAGAACGTACGGTTCCAGGATTGATTTCACCAAAATTTCCATAGTTATGATATCAAAACATGATGGCAAATGTTCAGTTTCTAGCTATCATGTATTATAATCCTAATATTATGAATGTGAGTTTGTTTGTTTGTTTGTTTGGTACGCTTTCACGCCTACTAAAGCGTTTATAATGAAATTTTGTATACAAGTTGCGAGAGGTAAAGAAAAAGACAGCGTACCTATAATTCAGAAAAAAAGTACTGATCGTGAGGAATAACTGAATAATCAACAAAATCTAGATTAACGAAAACTAAAAGCTATTGTGTATTTCTCTATAGATAAAGCTATTACTACTATTACTATTATTATATACCCAAAAACCTACCATTCAATCATGATTGGCTTACATGAACTGTAGGATTGGTCTTTCGTGTGTACGTGCGTGTGTTATTGCATGCATGTGTTATTGCGTGCATGCTTTTGTGCGTGCTAGCGTTCATGCGTGAATCCGTGCATGCATGCAGAAGGGTATTTGGTAGACTACTTACGATTCTCTTAACATAGAAGCTCGGAACAAAACACTTTCTTTTACAGTATTCACAAAAATGTGCTTGTTCTCTTTTGTCACCGAACTGTAACTTATAGCACCTATTAATGTTACCATGGATGCATCTGTAAAAGAAATAGTATTGTTAAGCTTAATCCATATTGATTTAGCATTATGAATAATGGGCAAGAAAGGAATGTGTGCATACGAATGCACATTTTCTTTCGTCTTCTTCTTTGATGATGGACTCTGCAGGACGACCATGAGGGAGTCCTGCAGAGTCCATAATCATGCATAAAGTAACAAAGAACCTAACCTTTGTAAGTACTCGTAATTTAGGAGAAACTATTTTTTTTTACTAGTTGACTTAGTAGTAAGTCCACTTTCTGTTGGACTGATATTAAAACACCTGTAAAACAACTTTTAACAAAATGAACCTCTACTTACATATAACAAATACTATCCATAAATTGGCCATATTTTCTAAAATTATAATATAGCCAAACCAATGAAAGAGCAGAATGGCTAATGTTAAAATTGATGTAATTTTAAATCATTTAATGGATTCTTAATTGAAGGAGCAATCAAAACTTTTATATTACTGGTCAATTACAAATTGAAATGACCACAATCGGAATTTACAAATCAATGTCGTTCATTTTATTGTTTACTATTATGAACAGATAAGTCAATCATTTATTTCATTTAAGAGCAAGCAATGGATTATACTCGTCTCTATATATATAGACTGAAAGTAGTTTGGATAAGGAATTGAAGGTACCTACTACAAATCTGTTTTTTTATTATCTTATCGTACTATCTTTGTTTTTATTTCTTTTGTTACTCACTCCTCATTGTGCGCTGTAGCTGTTGTTTTCTTTGGTATTTAATAAACGGCTCACATTTCTTTCCTTTAAGGAACTAATAAGGATTATATTTAGTTTGTTGTTTTATTACATAATTTTTATTTGGTTTCATTTTACCAACTGTAGTCAGTCATTTTCAGTGGGTATATTTTATATATACACCGATCGTTACAGTCTGGATTACGGAGTTCAAGAAAAAAAATAAAGCTTAAATTGTTCCTTAATAAAACATTCGAGTAAATATCAATTCTTGCTACACATTTCTTTAAGGCGTAACACGAGTATTAAGTCCTACAATTAACCACAGTCTTATAACGACTGCAGTTAATTTTTAGGAGTGAATGCTGTTAAAATATAACATAGCACAGTAAGTATTGAACTGATTCGGGGAGCCCTAATTACATTTTGCCATTGTTTTTGATATCAGAATACAAAAGAATTGCTGAATTGAAAAACAGATTGCTGATTAAAAACTTCATGTGTCACTGGTTAGAATCCCACGTTGCAGGCTACCTAAGTTTTTTTTTTTATGGGTAGGGGGCAAACGAGCTAATGTGTCACCGGATGGTAAGTGACTACCCCACATGGTCACCTGCCACAGAAGAGTCCCAAGTGTGTTACCGGTCTTTAAAGTGAGAGTAGCGGAAAGGGAGAGAGTGGGGGGGGATTTAGGGCCTTCTAAAATCTTGTACTCAAGCCAAGATTCACTTCAACTTGCGTAATGAAATACGGTATGGCATGCGTTACTCTATTTTTGCGACTACTTTTAAATTACCCAAAACTATAAAACATTTATTGGTTTTCGTAACAGAATGTACTTCATAAAGACTCAATATACCGCCATGTGGCATACTCCTAAAATAAGTACATCAGTTCTTAAAAAGACATCTAAGAATAACGCAAATGTTGTATCTAAAACTTACATTTATGAAAAGACCTTACAAGAACCGCACATTCTTATACTATCCTCATAAAAATCTCATTTTCCCGTAATAATCTCTTTAAAAGAGAGCTCCCAGTACAACGAAGTAAGAAAAATGATTGAAGGGAAAGTTGTAATATTTTTGCCAAACACTACGTCCACGGCCCATCTAAATTCAGTTTGGGGCATTCGCGGAAGTTTCAATATAAAACAAGCAAGGCGGACGTTCAAAATTCACTGATAAGTACTCAAAACATATTCCGGGAGCGTATTCTGTAACTTTTATTAAAACGCTTATTTTTTATTTAGCAGTAATAATATTATCAATTAAGGGAAGCAAAGTTGACTGGAGAATTTCCTGTTAATTACGTACGGGTGTAGTAAGGACTTGACTAAATGAGTTTCCTTCTAAAGATAGCTTATTCTTTGTGTTCCATATTTCGTGCAATATTAAAAACAAAACACTTGTTGCTTTTACTACAATTATTTTATTCCGTAAACTATGCTGTCATGTATGACACTGTCATTTGTTTATTTGCTTGTATGTTCTTTTTTCGCCTATATTTATTAGAGTGAGACGGATGGATGAAATATCCTATTTTTGTGTTTAAGTAAATATAATTTATTTTATTTTTTACATCAAAACCTTACCAAATTTACACCTCATTATTACTTTCATAAACTTTTTCAATGACATTTTCGTTGTATTACTCGCAAGATAATTTTCATGGCTCGCGGCATTGTTCCAATATTCAGGGGACCATGCTCTTTTACGACCTCCAAGGTCAAGAGTCCAGTTTCATTTCAATCAGGTCATGTTGTTCATTTGAATACTTTTACTTTCTATTTGAATAATAGGACGCAATACGAATTGTTTTATTGGAAGGGCTAAATGGAAGTTGACTTTTATAAAAATAATCTTAGGCTTATCGGCTGATATGCTGTATGGATTTTTGTGATTGTTATTGCATAGATAATTTGTTGTTTAGTGACAGGACCATGTGGTCTTGTCATCTTCTGTAACAAAGCCACACCGTTAAACTTTATCAGATTGTTGTAGCATAGTACGTTATGTAAAGGACTATCGTGGTTATGTTACGGATTTTTAGCTAAAATAAAGTGACATTTAGGTATATGCAATGCATTTAAATATCACTTCACTTCAGTCAGTCGACTGAGGAATTATATAAGAGAAACATTACAGTAGCATGCAAAATAAAGAGCAGTAATATGTTATGTTAGTTTTGCTGCTGCCTTAATGACTGAGTTGATAGAGCTCGCAACGCAGTAGCATGTGGGTTTCCAGGCTCTCTAAACTCTACGTGTGAGGGATGCTGGTAAGTTTGACAATGTGCGAGTAATACCACTATTATCGCCGCTATTTATGGCCTCCCTAATGCCCAGTGGTATCCAATATGTATCGAATCACTAAATGTATATTTCTAAAAATAAATTTATATTTCTATGTAAAATATCTGGAATAGGGCTTTCCAGCTGGCCAAGAAGTTGCCGAAACTGTGTCGGGACTGTTCGGTGATGTTTTTTAGTACAAAAATAAATCTGGACTAACGCCAGACAGACAAAAAGCATCTCTTGGTCAATATTCGGCTCGAACGAAGCATAGTATGATTACTATGGAGCACTATACGAATAGTGAAACTAACTAAAAATATATTAATGACTTATTTTAACAAAACAAATAAAAATATCGATACTAATTGTTTCATAATTATTTGTGTTTTTATTATGGTGATGCATTTATTTGAATAGGACTTTATTAATTAAAGTTTTTTTGTTTACTGTACTAAAAATATTGCTCCTCGAATATATTGCTTTGAATAATAAAACTCTTCTGATGCCAAGGAGGCTAGATTTTTATACATCTTTATCAGATTTTACAGTGCGTCTTAGTTTGATAATAATAATTTATATACGTAAAATGTTCTACAAAAAGGAGTTACATAAAATATAGGCACGATATACGTTTCGCTAAGAAATTTGGCATGCAAATATTAGTTGTTAATTAACCATATTAAGAATTGTATATAACGTGTTTTTGACAGACTGACAAGTCTGTGAATACTAGTCAGTCTTTCAGTGTTAAGCCCTGGTCTTTATAGCGCAAACACCGTTGGCTAGTATATGTATTTGTTGAATGTTAAACTATTGATTGTTGTGTGAATGTTAAACTACACCCTTGAAATTGCTAACGCTTCATATTTATAAAACATTTTAGGCGTCCATAGATCAAATTTAAAACATCTAAAGAACTGAAACGCTTGTGGATATCACTCATTGATTCATAATTATTCAAATTATTTCTGCAGGATCCTACTTTACTACCTAGTAAAAGAATCTAATTAAAACCATAACTTAAAAGCCAATATCCATAAATATCCGACGATGACATTTCATATCTCTAAAAGCTTTAGATAAAAACTTCTGAGCCGGTAATCTGGTAAATAACGAGTGAGAAATGCATTTCGTACTTATTTTGTGGTGTAAATGTGAATACATTATCTTTACTTGTTCGGTTTGCAAGCGGTTTGTGAAAGAGGTTTTTATTTTCATTTAAGTTGTATGAAAAGTACATTTTAGGTAGATTTCAAAGAAAAGTCTACCTATTGGTTGTCGAGTTTTCTAAAAATTTCTTTACAGGAGGCCTAGTTATGATCCCTAGACCCCAAATCAACCGCCAGTTAAAAAGTATATATATATATATATATATATATATATATATATATATATATATATATATATATATATATATATATATTTGTATGTACCTCAATTTTACCGGCACGATAGAGGTCGCAATTATGCACCCATTGCTTTCAAACAGGGCAAAAATGAAGGTTAAGTTCGTGAATGGAGAATATTCCCCCAACTGGGGGCAGATTTAAAAAAAAACACGAAATCTACCTTTGCGGTCCTGCTGCAGGCCCGATTTTTTTTAAATTAAACAGGTTATATTTACAATAAGGTTTTTACATATTATGTTTGTATTAAATCGAATAGGTACATAAATAGTAACTTACATTTTTTTTTATTTTGCCTGTTTTTCATAAAAATATATATAAATACAATTCAATATAAATAAACAACAAAATCTAGTTCTTAGGCTAAAAAAATAATAAGTGAAATCCTTTCTTATTGTATAGATAGGTAACATTTTTATTATATATAGGTGAGAATATTATAGAATGGAAGAATTCTGAACTCATACCTCTCACCATTATAGTTAGTAAATTTCAATAGAAGGTATACTACTAAATACGAAGGTATGTTACTATTTAAATAAACCACCTTATGGCATAAACACTGGTAGTTGTAAAGGTTTTGCATCATAAAGATGGCAGCTTAGAGAGTACAACATGGCAAGAAATGTTGAAGATAACGATTCACTTAATCTTACTATAGTTTTTGTTGGATGGCGCACAGGCCGCACTAGCTATTAAGGCACTTGCGCGAGATATAGAATTAGAGGCTTTTGGTGCAACACATAATTATAGTGCAGGCATTAGGAATATATATATACTATCATGCTTATGCATTAGGCTGAGTAAAAACTACGTAAAACATACAGAAAATTATTTACTTTTACTAGATATCAATTCATTTTAATTTGTCTATAGATGTCAACTCATTTTTTTTATATCAAATATTTTTTTATTTAATATTAAAAATTCACAAAATAGTAGTTTTTTCTGTAAGGAACTGGCAACAATGATACATTATATAAAACCAATTTAAGCGAGTGGACCTACTAAGTCGACCTGAGTAGCCTTATCTTCATCGTTTCTTACTTTATTGATATTTTGTTTGTTAGGAAGATATGTGATTCGGTTTATTTTTCTTGTCTGTTTTTCGACAACAATTAGACTTGAGAACACCTGTTCTCAAGGATACAGGTAAACATATAATAAAGCAACCATGTTTACCTGTATCCTATTCGTTAAATAACCTTAGTGTTACTGATTGTATTAACACAATCAATAAATGATGTAGTTTATGTTGCAATCATTATCTTATACAATTTCATCTTAGATAACTGTAATATTTAAGAACTAACAGCTACGCCCTGTAGAACTATTATACTTCACTAGCATTGTGAGATGTGTGAAGTTATTATTATTCTCTCATTCGTCATCATTACTTTATTATATAAAAAAATATATATTTAAAAATTATTAAAATTAGTGTCCCACCGGTAGGTATCGGGTACAGGGACCAAGATACCGGTGGTTAGGGTTAAAGAGACAGAAACCTCCTTACAATAGGTGCCGTAAGAAGGACCTCCTTCTGCATCAGGCCCTTAATCCAGGTGCATAACGTGAGCCTTATTATTATTGTAAATGTTTGGAAAACTGAGTCGTAAAAATTCAACAACAACAATTTTGCTTTACCATAAAAATACTTTTGATTCTATTCGACCCAATATGACAAACTGGAAGTTAATTAGAATTAAAAAAGAGTAATGGAAAACAATAATACAAATTTTAACAAATCTTAAACCGACTTTAACAAAACGATTGTGAAAAAAAATTAACTAATACCTCATGTACATATACTAAAACTTCCCGAAAATATGTAGAATACGTTAGTGACAATCATGAAAAGTGGTCTATTACTTTTTAAGAAAATCGCAGACTTACGAACGGACATACAACGGACGTACCACAGATCGAATACAAAACCTCTTTTAGAGAAATCGTTTTAACAGGTGAAGTAATTAAAAATATAGATGTCCAAAAACCATTTTAATACTCTTAAGATTATTGACAAAATTAAAAAAAATGTTTATTCTGTCGTTTTATTAACAAAGCGCACAATTAACAACACCCGAGAAACAGAACATTCTGAAAGAAGCCTTTTAATATAAAGGAGTACCTACTTTCAAGATGCTCATTACTGATAATTTCTTACAAAGTCTGTGAAAAATTGAAGCTATTATATTCAAGGGCAACTCGCTTCTTTTCGTTCGAAACGCTTTGATCTTGGGATAAAATCTTAATGAAACAGTTACTAAATGTTTAATCATTATCATATTTGTACTTGTTTCAAACAAGTTATTTTAGGCTGAAGGACTATTTCTTAGGAAGAAATATTTGAAGAATAATAATTTTTAGTCTGTAGGATACCTTCTGCCGATTACAAGATATTTTCCAATAGTTTTCTCGATACAAAGGGTTTATCCTGTAAATGTGATCGTTGGTAGTAAACGCCACACACTCCATTGCCGATTAGTGTTAAATGAGCCGGGCCACAGGTAGTCCCACTTCTAAATCAGTTGGGCTAATTGATAGCTTACTGCGCGTAAATTCAGACACCGATATATTATTTGACAACATTTACCAAATAGCGAATAAGGTTATTGGTTTTCCGAATGCTTGTATGTAGTTTGGCGATATTTTCTTTTACTAATTCCAATATTTAACTGATGCACGATATTATTAGGTATACCTACATGTATGAAGATAACGTATATGTAGGTCAATGTAGGTATTTTAATGTAAAACAAAATTTAGGTTACGTTAGTTCAAGATATAAACACTTTGGTATTTGCTGTAAGCTTGTATTGTTCTTAATGATAAATAAATAAATCTCATTGTAAATTATTATTATTTTATTATAGTGAGGTTTAAATATTTTTCACTCAAAAATTCGTAAGTGGCCGTAGAGGTATCGGTTTTCCTAAGTAATGGCTTAATTTGAAGGTATATGGGTCATTATTCTTTTGACCAAATATAACATTGTCCCCTAAACTACTACTTTTCTTTATAACTTCCTGTAGTATAAAAATCATAAGAATATGTTAGAATAAGATTTTTATTATTTTTTTTACACTGTCAGTCAAGTTAAATTATAATAAAAATAAATGTTTAGAAAAAAAAGTGTATAAAAAAAACTCGGATATAACAAAAAAGTTATGAGGTATGTAATTGCACACATTCCTTGCCATTTCTCCAACTTTAAATTAATACTCTTGTTTTCACCATTTGGTAGGAGTCAGGTTGAAATGAATATGATGAAACGTTTGAAACAAGTACTGAGAAATCCTGTCAGACTTACGGGACTAATGAGCGAAAAATTCCTTTAACTTTCGTAGAAAATACGAAGCGTGTTTTTCATGAAAATCTGCAGCATCGTAAAGTTTAACGCAAGCATAGTTCTGAGAGCTTTTATTTCGAATTTGTAATGATAAGATTATTATTTAATTTAAACAGCATAACATTTTTTTTAAAAGTAACTATTTAATTGTAATTGATACACATTTTACGATAGGATGATTCACAAAAAAAAGTACAGAAAGGTAAGGATTAGCTTAACTTTTATGAGTTTTTTTTACTTCATTTTTTTATTTGTTTATTTATTTCTTAACAATACAATATTGTGTAGAAGCTTACAAATAGACATACTTATTAAAAATTACAAGATTACATCATATTCATGTACATTTTAACAATAATATAGCAATTACATACTTACATTATTCAAATTACATTTTCATTCAATTATTAATTTTTAAAGCAAGACACTAAAAAGAGAAATATTACATAATCAAAGTAAATAAATTTTTACAAAACAATATTTCTTTAAAAGAGTACACCCAAACTCCGAACAGGTAGGTATCTAGTATCTTTGGATCAAACAAATACATAATCCTACGTGGAGGTTTACTTACAGCACTCGGTGCGATGATAGTTAGTTAAGTAACCACTTAAACCACTGTTTTTTCCAACGGCCAATTATATGGATATGATTACCAAGACAAATAATAGACAAAATAGTAAGCACATCAGTTAACAGAGCGTCGCCACAGTGAAGTGTGTTATCATTATGTCTGCTAAAGGTGATAAAAGTGGCATAACCTCAAGACCTTTAAGTTGGGTCGAGCACTTAACCGTAGTGGCTTAGAAATATCTTCCTACCACCAGATTTCATTTCGTATTTGGGCCAACTGACGGTAAAGCACCTCATCCCTGTCATATACGGTTAAATAGAATACAGATTTTTATGGTCAGAAGGTTATTCTGAGACATTACACAGTGCTATCGAGAGTCAAACTAAGTATACTATGTGCTAGGGTCAGGGTCTACAACACGGACAAATATACTTAGAAAAAAAAGAGGAAAAGAGGAAGCAATGTTTTGTAAAAGATGATGAGTAGTTGACATTGGGCTATTGTAACTTAGAAAAACTACAAACCATCCGGAAAATCAGGGGATGAAGAATACAGCTTATAGTTAAACTAGTTGATACTTTTTTAAAATATAATTATTTCATATCATAAGTTACCGCTGACCATGGAAGTTTGGTACATCAGCGCGGTATTATACTCATGTAACACCGGTACCAATTATAACTCCTTTTGAAGTCCGTAAAAAGATGTAGGTAGATGTAGATCTTCACTCCCAAGGTTTGCTGGAAGAAAACTCAACTATGGGTTAAGCTCGCCTTTGTACATTCGATTTTCCGTCTTGTACTTTTAAGATTTTTGTTTTTGTGTACAATAAAGAATATGATTGTAATGCAGCTCTATATAAATATATATTTTTTATCTGTAACGAGAATAACAATTAATCTCCAATAACAATTCATCAAAATAAAAAAACATAATTTGGACGAAAGCATCCCCGCAGATACGTCAACGAATGAAAATAAAAACAATAGTGAACATAATTACCTCGTGCCTCGCGTTGTTTTAAAACCAACCCTTGAAATGTCAGCTTGAACAAAAGCACCTGAACTTTGTAAAATTCCTCGTATTTGGGAAAAAATAATCAAAGATCCGTACAGGCTGCGGCACAAAACAGGTAAAAGTATGAAGTGTTATACTTGAGCCATTGCAGATGTCATGATTACAAATAATAGAAGCAGTTGTTAGAATTCTCGTTAAAGTTGTAGGTATTTTTTTAATGACATTAAATTTCAGTTCAGATCATACCCTCTAATTTCTGACCTGACTCTAATCTTCGAGCGACATAAAAGACGTGGTACAATTAAAATACATTATGATGGTGCTTTAATTAGGTATTAAAACCCCGATTTGATTAATTAATTTATTATATTATTCATATAAAGATTTTAATATTGGCGATATTTAATTATACTATGAGAAATCTCTTTGAACTGTAACTTGCTCGCCTTAATGTATTTTTGGTAGGTAATTCTCCTTTTACTTATTGTAACGGTTACTTTGAAGAGATCGCGAACTCCGATAACACCGCCGAATGTACAACAATTTCAAAATCCACATTATTTTTTTTTTTTTTGCATCTAGTTTGTTCTATGCTATTTATTTATTTGACGTATAAGACATATGAGACGTATATATTCACTGTAACCACACATTAAGCTAACATTAGCTTGACTAATGATGTTAAAAGTGATATCACTTTTAACCTCACTAGTAGACACTAAGAAGGTACGAGTATGAGTTTAGTAAAATTAATTTTAAGGGCACCTTTGCAACTCAGTAACAGTTGTCTGCGACGCGACCGTGCTTCAAGTTACATGTCGGTCTTCGAACACGATACAACTTTTTTATAACAATTTCGAATAGAACAAAATGTAATTAGAACTATACAAAATATGTTTTATTTAACGTATATCTTTTATTTAAGGTTTACTTCAACCGAATATATTGCAACTACAACAAGAATATTATTCTTGAAAATTGTTGCAATGATAAATTGATATTCCGCAATGCGGCGCTCAAAGAAGAATTTATGATGTAATTCTTACTATTACGGTTAATAAAACCTTCGAAGAAATGCTTTTTATTGATCACCATTTCTTTTAATACACATATAACTCTTATATTATTTTGATGGATAACGGTTAACCGGACTTATGTAAAGGTTTGAAAAAGTAGAAGTTTCAGTTTTGATTTAGAATACATGAAAGATAAAAATGCGAATAACAAGATAATGTAACTTATCAAATTTTATTTTCTCTTTAATTATCTTTTTTTTTTACTGCTTAATATAGGCCTCTCCTAAAGACTTCCACAAGGTTTTCTGTGTCTGCGCGGAAGTGCTAAACACCGCATGAGTATGCGGGCGCCGGTAAGACAGGGGAGGGCGCGATTGACAAGACGCACACGAGAAATTTGAGAATAAATAAACAAAGAAACTGCGGGGCGCAGCTAGTATTTAAATATGTTAAAGAAATATTATTTTCTGTGTACTTTAATTTTGTGCTTGTTACAATTAAAATAAATACTATTCATTAACGACTTATGAAATGAGTTTTCAAAACTTATATTTATTTTTAAACATTTTTTTATGAAACTTCCGTGAAAGTTTCAAACTTTCTTACAGGCCGAGGTTGCTTATCATTTTCTAGTCAGTTGGTGTTAGTTTATTTGTGTCATTCATTTAGCTTTTAACGTTTATTTATATCCATACAAGAGGAGTAAAGAACCGCTTTAGGCATTAACAGCTCATTGCTCATGGAATAGTGTGTGCAGTGCATGTCACTTTTAGCGTAGTGCTGTTTTTTTTTGTTAATTCAGACTGCAGAATACGAAAAGACACAATACGAAAGAGGATAGATTATAAAGTACATTAGCAGTGTTACGAGTATTCATAGAACACAGGTAAGTGTTTATCATTAGGCGCAACGTGTTTTTTTTAAATCAGACGATTTCTTCTGTGTTTTGTTATTAAGGAACGATTAAGGTTTGGTTCTGAATTATCATTTCATATGAAAGCATTGTTAAAAGTATTATGCAAATTGCAGAAGCAATATTGTAATACTGATAATATTTCGATACGTCTCTTCAGTTCACGGATTTTAAACCTATAAACCAAGATATTTACGTGGGAGAGCCATGCTTCGGTACTTATGGGCCGGCTTGACTCCGCTCGATACCACGGCCCCACAGAAAACCGGCAGTGAAACAATGATTCCATTGCTTTTCGTCGCGTGAGTGAGGTTACCGGAGGCCCTAACCCTTCCCTCTTCCCTATTCCCATCCTTTTCCGCTCCCTTCTCTAATCCCCCTCTCCCCTCTTCCCCTACTACCACCTTAAAGAGCGCCAACGCACTTGTGACTCTTGAGTTACAGGTGCCCATGGGCGGCGGTGGTCATTTATCATCAGGTGACCCGTCTGCTCGTTTGCCCCCTATATCATAAAAAAAATACTTATATGTATTTGTCTCTATCAATATGGCAAAGCAACTAAATCCTCCCGAATAGAATTTATTCTGAATACCTTGTTTATTTAAGCACCTCGTGTTTCTACGGACAAATGTATAGTAAATTTTCTAACGACATAAGCACTTATTGTTGAGTAAATTACATCCGGATGGAAGTTTGGTTTGAATTGTTTCGCTAAATATATTTTGCTTATCTTACATTTTCTGTAACAGTAAATAACACAATTATTTAGAATGAAACGACTGAGTATTCTAATGACTTACATATGTGTATTATCAAAACCCTTGAAGATAATTAAAAATTAGTTTCATCATGATGTTTTTTTGTTTGATTGGTACAAATTATGGAATGATTGAGCAATTTTAAATTTAAATACCTTTTAATTAATTAAAATTTGTTTCAAAAATATAAAACGAATTGTTAGACAAAAATCTTCGAGATAATTTTCATGAATGGTTTAGTATATAAGATCTGAATAGGTTTTGAACGAATGTTGTATGATGTATTCAGTAGTTTTTAGTAAATTAAAGCCCAAGATGGTTTGTTTTAGTTATGTCTTTTTATAACACTAAGTAGCCGTATATATGCGGCTATAGCCATATACACATATATATATTGTTAAACGCAATATATATATAAAAGATTTATGTATAAAAACGGCTACACCCTTCGAAAGCCAATTCCAATCTCCTCCAACGTCAATTAGGCATTATCAACTTGGGCAATAATTAGAAGTTAAAATTAAAAGTTGGTATTTTTTTTCATTCCCATAGACTACAAATTAACGTTAAGGTACTATCTTGTAGTACCCAAAGCTCTTTACAACGTATAAGATTTCAAAAAATCTGATGATATCACCGATATTTCCCACTTACAAAAACCAATATGATTAATCGTTCATGTCACCAATTTTGATATTAATAAAATATAGCACGGTAAGAATGTGACAAGGGCAAGGGGCTCTTGGCAGACTCGTGACTGATCGACAAGTCTCGGAGTCATTAAACACGTTTCGATAAATATACATATGCGTATACGTATATAAAAACTGATATATATATACTTATAAGCTGTTTATAAGGTTAAAGACGAATTTGTAATTTAAAACTATGTAATAATTGGTTTTATAATCCGACTTTAAAAAAGGAAAGAGGTTCCCAATTGCATTTTCTTTGTTTGTTTAGCAAATATTTTAATGATAATATTTCAGATGGGTTATGTCACCAGAGTGGTCCCATAAAATTTAGAAAAACTATCCAAATCCAAAATCTCAAAACAGCTAATGAAAGTGGTATGAGTTTATTTGCCTTTTTAGTCAGTTACAGCATGATACAGGTATACTTTGAAGCGGTGAGTATCCTAGCTGGAACTCCGCCATGGAACCAGGAGGTGAAATCATTCGCAATACTATACCAGTGGCACAGGAAGGCGCAGGAGCAGAACGTAAGACCTATCCCTGTTGGTTGTTTCAAATCCCACACGGAACAAAAATTAGTGTGGTCCACAAATAACTTTGTGTCCGTTGTTTGAATGTTTGTGAAGCCCCCCGCAACACGGGAATATTCCTAATGTGGGAGTTGTCTTTATTAATAATAAAAAAAAAAAAATTATAGTGGGTTCGCCTTGCTCAACAGGCGGCTAAGTCTGTCGGGGTTTACAGGGATTTCTAGGGCATATAGTTTGCAAACAAAAAAAATGGTACACGGCAATCTTTTGTGACGGCGAAATTTTTTTTCTTTTATTAAATAAATGAGAAGTTAATATTGTTCAAAATATTTTTATTATTTATATATATAAAAGAAAGTCGTGTTAGTTACACTATTGATGACAGGCATGAGCACGGAGCAGATACAAAGAGGCGTTGTAATTAGATTTCCCTATGAAACAACACGTGACAATTTGCGGGGTGAGGGGGTGTTAAGCTCCGCCCATTTAACTTTTTTCCATCTACCAAACAATAGTAAAACTACTCGGATCGTTCTATGTCGATGTTGCTATGTAGTTTAGCTATCTCACGCTAGTTATAGGATGTAAAGGACCGTACTCAGAATTTACTTACCAGGTAGTAGCTTTTTCAAGATTAATTTTTAAACCATCTTGATACAAAAGCGAAAGTTTGTGAGTTCTTTCTTTCTCCTAGCCTTGACCTTATTCCACAGCTGGACGGATTTGAATAAAATTTGGTATACAGATAGATTGCGACCTGGCTTAACATTTGGGCATTGGGCATTGCTAGTGTGAGAATAAAAAAGTTTGTGGTAAATCACGAATGATGATTCAAATTTGTTCACCTATTTATTCTAATCTTATCTTTCTTTATTCGTATCTGTACCGTAGCTGCAGTTTATTTTGTAAATCTAATTTAATGAGCTAAAAATACCTTTCAAATCATCAGACTAAGTACAATTTATTTCATTTTAATATTTAAATGACTTTCAATTCAAGATAAATACTCGTATAGTCGTGGGTTGCTAGGTAAAATAATTCTAATTACGGCCCTGTCTTTTTGTTCTGTTTATAAATGTTCTTCTAGTTGAAGATAGATGACAGTATATTCAAAAAATGATTACAAAAAATATAAAAATAATACTTTGACGGCAAAAATTTTTTTAGGACTGGATGTAGAACACATTTATGATGATGATTGACATGATTTATTTTACTAATACTTAGCTCTACGTACCTTTTTTAGTTCCCATTACACAAAGTTTTGCCATCTAGTGACTAATAGATTTAATTATATTTCAAAAAAACACTCCCGAGATTTTTCTAGAACTATTTTAATAAATAAAATAAAATAAAATAGTTACAAATGAATTGTGATGCCGTCATCAGAGTGTCTATCCGAATAGTTTTTACATGATAAAATACAACACTTCATCTTTTACTCTCTACATATACACTCCTTAATACAACGAAAATTTACTGATTTGCGATTTTTCGATACAAACGTACAAGGCGAACGCTGACAGTGTACTAACTACTGTGATGCCGTCAGGACCTAGTTATAATCACAGTGCACAGTTGCTTAGGCCCTCTCCTCTTTGTATCTGCTCCGTGGGCATGAGTCACCAGATTGCGGGGTGCAGAGGGGGATTACGCATGCGCGGTCACGCCGATACAACCAATGCCACCTAGAGGCGAGTTGTTGAACTAAAGAGACAAGCGTGATATTTCAAAAAGTCATTAAAAGTTCTGCTATTCATCGATAGATTATTAGGCAAAATTAACAAGTATCACCACTGTGCGGAGTGGGGGGTGTCAGGTTATTTTCGTTACGGAATTTCTGGATTCGGTCTCCACGCTCAAGGCCCGCGATAGAAGCTATGCAATAGCTTAAAAACCGAACTAAGCTCGGTCATCCAGGTACTTTAAGTAATGCTAGACATAGTTATCGTGAATTAATAAATTGCATTTTAATTATATTTCTGTAGAATTCAACTTCTCGAGTCTAAGGAAAAGGAATGCTATATTACCATAAGCATATTTTGTTTAATTCACAACATTCTTATAAAATAAAACGACTACGATATTGTCAGGATATTGCGGTTCCAATGTCGGTCCATTTGCTTACCGAGAGCAACGAGTACTAGGCGTATTATGCAAAATCCGGCCTTTTTGAAACACACAAAGAAGCAATAACAAAAATGTCCTTTTGCATTTCTATGAAAGATAAAAATCATTGCATTTTTATGAACTATATAATATTTTCCGACATTTAAATGTTCAACTTGTAATGAAAACATTTTGAACAGTACAATCGTAGTAGTGAATGAGTTGGTTATTGTAATTAAGGAAAAGTACGCGGAAGACGATCAGAGGGACCTTTATTCAGAAAAAAAGTAAGTTAGACTCCATAGAAACCATTGAGGTGGAAGTAAAACTTTTTGTGTTTACAAGGAAACAAGTGAAGAGTGTAGTTGACTAACTTACAGACTTTGCGTTTTTCAGATTCTACAAACATCTAACAGTACAATGTATTACAGTGTATAAAGAAAGAAAAAGGAAAAACAATATTAAACTCATTTACACCATTAAAGAGTTATAAGCACAATTTTATAAACAATCATATGTGTACTCCATCTAAATTTACCAAATTGTGTACTAAAGTAGCGACAATCTATTAGAAGCGCAAGTCTGCGGGATGGAAACAAATTGCGGGACAAGCCTCGCCCGCATCTAAGTTGTGCCTATGTTGCAGTTAAGGGGTAAAAGTTTTGTTTCATCGAAGGGTTACGCACGGGTGTAGTGTATTATATTTATTACAATAGAGTAAGTTTAAATTGTATCTGTATTCAATTGTATATTGCAATAGACTGCTCCATGGCGTGTATGTTTTCATTTGGTCGTACCATCCTTTGTTTGATCCGTGTATTGAATATTTTTTCTAAGAATCAAGCATACTAAAAACACAAATGTGTAAGCACAGTAGGGTATCGTTATAGGTCCGATTTAGTTTCAGTAGTTGATTGCAGTGAAGTTGTACCTCTTGAAAAATTAATTACTTTTATCAGTAGGTATGGTGAAGTGTAGATTCCTACTAGAATAAGAGCTGCATAAGGCTGCGACTAGACAATGCTACTTGTGTTTTTTTTTCTGTCGTTTTTTTATATTTTAGGATCGTAAATAAAGCGCTTACCATTTTAGTAAAATTCGTGATAATTAATACAGAAATCTTATATTAAAAGTGATAAATTCCCCTTAAAAATATACTGATATAGCTAATATTTCGTAAAAGAGAGGGGTCACATGAAAGATACAATCAGTATTAATACCGACGATGTTGAATGAATGTCTAAATTTTTATGAAAATGTCGGCATGAAATTTTAACGCACGTCTTTGTAACATCCTGTACAAGTTCTTAAAGCTTTAGTGACACCATAGATATTGCAAGCGTTTGTTAGTACCCACCAATTCTGCAATGAAACAAGTCTTGTCAAATAGTACAAGACATTGATAAAAAAAAAACAGTCAGTCGTAGGACTGCACGTCAGAAGTGAAAACATAACTTCACAATGACAGTGTGTGTGTGTGTATATGCAAATACATTGTACATCTGTATATATATAATTAGGTTAAAAATCAAAAATTAGGTAATAACATATCTAAATAGGGTACACTGGAAGTTCTGCGCTCCTGGCCGCTCATAAATGTTTGAATTTCGAATTTTATATTTTTTTAAATATAAGAATCTCGGCTCCATCTTACGAATTTTCGATCAGGGTCACGTGTTCTGACACGAGTTTAACGTTTTTTACCCATCCCAAAAAGTGCAAAACGCCGCTAAAGAAGTTTCCACTTCAAAAACCCTAAATAGTCATATTTCTAATAGACATAATTCGTTTATTCGCTACCACCAACCCTAATCTTAGTTACTTAACTCACTTTGCCACCAATTTGTACTTATACCTTATATTGTCTTATGTATTAATCGCTTTAACTCTGAAAGTGGGAGCAGTTTACTTGATTTACGTCACGGGCACTTTGTTACGTGGATAAAGGAATTAGTTTAATCACTTTGGTGATATGCAAGACAATAATATTCGGCATTTGTCACTTATTTTAGAAAGATCAGAGGCGCAGTTGGTGGTTTTAGGACGTAGGACAAGGTACTTAATTGGTCTAGAGGTATTTTAAATGCTACCGATGTTGGATTCACATTGTTGTTGTAAAGTAAAGCAAATCATAAAAAAAAAGTGTTATCGTAATATGATCATAAACGCCCAATTGACATCAATAGCAATTAAGAGAAGGAAGACAACGACTGGTCTAAGACGCTCGAAATCCTTAATAAAGAGCTATGATAACAAAGCATCAAAAGAACTTCTGGAGCTCAAAAAAATACAAAACCTGTGCAGTAACACGGATTCTCACCGGACACTGCAAACTGAACAAACATATTGTTACGAATAACCCGCCATCTATTGGCGACTGTTAGAAGTCGTATAGAGCTACAAAATAAAGATACACGCCATCTGTTGAGACAACATGGAACTAAGTAGCGGATTCTATTGTTTTGTAGAATTTACCAGAGGTGTGGCGATTTTTCTGGAAGTACCGTTTCGCTATATAAAACGTGGCATTGCGGAGTAGTAAGTTAGTTATCAAGTGAGTGTCAAGTGAATTAACAGCGAGTAAAGTGTAAAGTAGAAGTGAATTAAGTGTAATAGTGATAATAAATTATTGTAATTGTGTTGTTGCTAGTTTGCCCGTGTATTTTGTGATCTATTAAAATAAATTGTGTCTACTTTGGTAACAATCTGGTATAATTCTCTAATCCCGAACCTCAGCTCGTAACAAATTGGTGTAAGAGTGGGATTAGATGATGCCGGTTTTACCGAAAGAGGACACGGAAGACACTAGGGGACAGCGACAGCAGGAAATGGACCAGAGACGGTTTGGGGATGGTCTGCAACAACCAGCGGACGGTCGGCAGCCAACGGCAGAACCTGTTGACAGTTCATTCGCGGCTCCCTCGACCTCGATGGCTCCGGACCTTGCCGCATTAATGATGATGCTGCAGGAGAAGACTTGTCAGCTCCAGGACCATTTGCGGCGGGACAATTAAGAGCAGACCCGTCGTCAGGAGGAGCAGACCCGTCGTTAGGAGGAGCAGGCTCGGCAGCTGCAGGACCAGTTGCGGGGAGACAAGGAGGAGCAGATATTCCTTATAAAGGATCTTCAGGTTGCGCTAGGTAAGGACTTCAAGGTGATGAAGGAGACGGTCCACCAGAACGAGGCCCGCATTGAGCACAACTGAGCACAAGATTGTGGATATGCAGAAGGCCCTAGGAGACCTGAAGCTTGGAACTGCTCCTGTGGGGAGTACTCCTGCTGCGCGTGGGTTTAAGGTCTGCTTATAAGATCCAGTTCGAGGCCGTTATGAAAGCGAACGGGTGGACTGAGGCGCAGGCCATGACAGCGCTCACCCTGGGTCTCCGCGATCAGGCGTTGACTGTGCTGGAGGCTCTCAGCAAGAACCTCACCTACGACCAGTTCGTTGAGGCGTTGGAGTCAAGGTACGGTGACGCGCATCTGGAGCACGTATTCCGTATGGAGGAAGACAGTGCTTCCGATTGCTCTTCCGCGGTCGTCATCCAGAATGAATCGGTGTGTACTAAAAGAAAGCACGAATGATGACTTTCCGTGGAAGGTGGCGAGGACTCTGGTGAGAACGACTGGTGATCCAGTAGTTCGTGTGATGAATCCTTGTGACAAGGTGCAGGTAATCGGGAAGGGCACTCTGTTAGGCACCTGTGAGGAAGTTACTTGGTTGCGTAGATGCCAGGACGGTTCTACTAGCGTAACGAGTTTTGATGTCTCAACGCTATTAGAGGAATGTCGTAGTGAACTCACGACGGAAGAGTCCGACATGGCTAAGAAGGTGCTGCTTCGAAACGGCGATGTTTTCTCTTCAAGTGATACGGACATAGGAAAGACCGGACTAGTTCAGCACAAGATTAACACGGGCAACGAACTTCCGATCCGTCAGCGTCCAAGAAGATTACCGGTGGCTAAGGATAGGTAGACGCCATGATTGAAGTAATGGTAAAGGATGGAGGTATAGAGCCTTCATCCAGTCCGTGGGGTTCTCCTGTGGTCCTTGTGAAGAAGAATGGTAGTAGATGGTAGTATGCGGTTTTGTGTTGACTACCGTCGGTTAAATGACATCACGAAGAACGACAGCTATCCTCTGCCACGTATCGACGATACACTGGACACGCTAACGGGAATGAAGTGGTTCACGACGTTAGAAATGAAAAGTGGTTATTGGCAAGTAGAAATCGATTCAAGGGATAAGGAGAAAACCGCTTTCTCTACAGGAAATTGTCTGTGGCAATTTACAGTTATGCCGTTTGGTCTGTGCAATGCCCCAGCGACTTTTCAAAGATTAATGGAGTTATTGCTCGCCGGTCTAATCGGGGATGCCTGCCTGGTTTATTTAGATGACATCATTATAGTAGGACGTACACTTAAGGAACACCTGCAGAACCTCGAGCGTGTGCTTTCAAAAATCCGGGGGGCTAACCTCAAGCTGAGTCCTAAGAAGTGTTCGTTCTTTAGACGGCAAGTACACTTTTTAGGACATGTTGTGTCGGAAGAAGGTGTACGAACGGACCCGGAGAAGGTAGCTGCTGTCAAGGACCGGCCTGTTTCAAGGGACAAGACTCAAGTTAGAGCATTCCTGGGTTTATGCTCATACTACCGGCGATTTGTCAAAAGCTTTGCGGACATTGCAAAACCGTTACACCGACTCACTGAAGAAAAACGAACTTTCTGTTGGGACGAGAGCTGTGACATTGCATTCCGGGAGCTAAAACGCGTCTGTGTTGTACGCCTGTATTTGGTTATCCTGACACAAAAAATGAATTTATAGTCGACACAGACGCGAGTAACACGGGTATCGGCGGTGTGTTGTCGCAGCGGAAAGGCGATCAAGAAATTGGGATAGCCTACTTCAGCAAGTCTCTATCTAGACCGGAAAGGAATTACTGTGTCACAAGAAGGGAGCTGCTCGCCGTGGTAAAAACATTGCAGCACTTCAGTAAGTATTTGCTAGGTCGAAGGTTCCACCTGCGTACTGACCATGCTGCATTGAAGAGGATGTTACAATTCAAGAACCCGGAAGGACAAGTAACGAGGTGGATAGAACTGCTGCAGGAGTACGATTTCAAGGTCCAGCATCGCAGCGGCAAATCCCATGACAACGCTGACGCACTGTCAAGGAGGCCTTGCACAGAGAACTGTAAACACTGCGTTAGGCAAGAGACCAGGGAAGCTGTGCCCGTCCGCATATTAAGAACGAACCTGAGTGACCAGTGGAAGGAAACCTTACGTAAGGCTCAAGAAGAGGACATAGATGTCAAGTTAATTCTCGAGTGGGTCAAAGCCAATGCTCCGAGGCCCAAGTGGAGCGACGTTGCAGCTATGAGCACAATAACGAAGGGGTATTGAGCGCAGAGGAATAGCTTGGTCGTCCAGGACGGAGTATTGTGCCGCAAATGAGAGAATGCTCGAGGGAACACCTGTCACCTCCAAATGGTTGTTCCGAAGGCCAAGGTACCGGAGATTTAACAGCTTTACCACGATGGATGTTCAGGGGGCAATTTGGGTGTGAAAAGGACTTTATTGAAGATTCGAGAGCGATTTTATTGGATCCACTGCCGCGAAGATATGGAAGACTGGTGTCGAAAATGCATCAGTTGTGCAGCAGTGAAGGGATCTCACACACGCAGCAGGGGTGCATTGCAGCTGTATAATGTGGGAGCTCCGTGGAAACGTATTGCAATGGCTGTAGCAGGTCCATTTCGGGAGAGTGAAGATGGCGATAAGTATTTCATGGTTGTCATGGATTATTTTACGAAGTGGCTGGAAGTATTTGCGATACCGAACCAAGAGGCGACCACGGTAGCTGATTAGCTGGTCAATGAAGTCTTCTGTCGATTTGGGGTACCTTTGGAGATTCACAATGATCAGGGGAGGAATTTTGAGTCCCAGTTGTTCCAGGAAACGTGCCGCGTGATGGGTGCTTTTAAAACCCGAACCACCTCTTACCACCCGCAGTCTGATGGAATGGTGGAAAAGTTTAATCAGACATTAGAGAGGTACTTGGCAAAAGTTGTGGAAGGCAGACAAAGAGACTGGGATAAACACATCCAGCCGTTCCTCCTTTCGTACTGAAGTGCGGTCCACGAGAGCACGTTAGTAACACCAGCCTTTGCAAACTTCGGTCGAGAACTGCGTTTGCCTGCGGATTTAATCACGGGCACTCCCCCTGACACTCTGTGCAGAATTATGGATTACGCCAACGATTTACGCAGCAAGATGAATGATGTTTACGAGCACGTCAGACAATCAGGACAGCAGACGTCGAAGAGAATGAAAATCCGGTACGACCGAAAGATAAATGACAGAAACTTTGAGGAAGGATCACTGGTCTGGCTGCATAACCCGGTTCGCAGAAAAGGGTAATCTTCGAAGCTGCAAGTGAAATGGGACGGACCGTACAAAGTAGTGACCAGACTCAATGACGTAACGTACCGCATTCAGAAAGGACCGCGGGGCACTCCCAAGATCGTCCATGTGGATCGGTTGGCGCGTTATCATGGGGATAATCATGCTCGGGACGAGCATGTCTAAGAAGGGGGCAGTGTTACGAATAACCCGCCATCTATTGGCTACTGTGGGAAGTCGTATAGAGCTACAAAATAAAGATACACGCCATCTGTTGAGACAACATGGAACTAAGTAACCCATTAATGGAATATTCTACGATGTATTAGCGGATTCTATTGTTTTGTAGAATTTACCAGAGGTGTGGCGATTTTTCTGGAAGTACCGTTTCGCTATATAAAACGTGGCATTGCGGAGTAGTTAGTTAGTAATCAAGTGAGTGTCAAGTGAATTAACAGCGAGTAAAGTGTTAAGTAGAAGTGAATAAAGTGTAATAGTGATAATAAACTATTGTAATTGTGTTGTTGCTAGTTTATTATTAAAATAAATTGTGTCTACTTCGGTAACAATCTGGTATAATTCTCTAATCCCGAACCTCAGCTCGTAACTATATGTTCAACCTAAAGTTGGGCGAGAACACAATGTGCAGATTCTGTCGAGAGGCAGAAGAAACTGCAATGCCTATTCTATGCCGTTGTGGCCCCAGTAATGCCGTAAAAGGTTTTTTTTTTAGTATGAGAGTATTAATCTAACCAAAAACCATTTTAATAATATATGCGAATAATAAAATAGTTTTTATACAACACAAAATACTCCTAATAACTCAGTGTATAGTGAGTTCTTAGGAAATAATCTTTCCTGCGAACTAAGTTTAAAAGGACCTTTCAACTTTGTCATTAAAATGTCTCTGACGAGAGCTGTATTAAGATTAGAATCTGTTAATCCAGTACCTTTAAGAGGGATAATGATAAAAACGTTAAAATACGTTCGGCTGAGTAATCTTCCTATAGTAAACATGTTAAGCTCCGGAAATGGTGGAAATGTTAAAGATAAATTTTACAAACTAATACAGGCTACTTAATACAAGGGCTCATTTTTGCAGGCTGTCTTGAAAAAATTTTGGCTGATAAATTATAAATTTTTAGTGGGACAGCCATGCTTCAGCACGTATGGGCTGGCTCGACCGGAGTGATACCACGGCCTCACAGAAAACCGGCAGTAAAGCAATGCCCTACTCGCTTAAAGGCCGGCAACGCACTTGTTTTGAGTTACAGGTGCTTGTAGGCGGCGCTAGTCATTTACCATCAGGTGAAACGTCTGCTCTTTTGCCCTCTATACCATAAAATAAATAATGAAGGAAGTAAATGCAGATATATTGGTGCATAATTTTTTTATCGATGAAAAAACTGATGAGGTTTTTAAGTCAACCCGTACTTTTTATTCTTTTTTGATAAATTTCCACCTGCCGCTTCCTCCCACTCGCCGTATATGCTACTAAAATATACTGCTACTAAAGTATTTTTAGAAATAAACATTCCTCAGTAAATAGTATTATAGCAGACTAGTATGTTTAAAACTCTAGGTATCCATCCGTGTTTACACTAAAGAATCTTGTTTGTAGAACTGAAATCATGTGAGAGCAAAAATAGTAGCTCAAAAAGCACAATATTCGATATTGTTTTGTTTTTATTAAAAATCCAATAGAGAAAGCAAATGTGTCGTGTTGATCATTACATTTTATTTTTGGGAAGAGATGTGATGGTCGAAATTTTCAGGGGAGGTGTAAGGACGTAGGTCCTTTGACGATCCATGTTAATATAACATTCTTTAGTTTCAAATGCAATATGTTGTCACGTTGTGCTAAGTAAGTAGCATTTGTATTACCTAGTCGTCGCCTTAGTGCTTATTTGTCCTATTTACCATGGGCTGATTTTTACAGGACGAAACGTTTACGTTTCAAGATTTAAAAGTCTTTCTCAATACATGAGTTACCAATGAATTGATTGTTATAATTTTCATCTATGGATGGTAACTAAATATACCTTATTTTACAGATTTTGTATGGAGATAGAACAAAAATGCACAAATAAAATTACGAATGTGGAGTTAGGACACACCTCATTAGAGATAGCACAAAATGACCGTTCAATTTGTGCCTGCTTATTTGTCCTAAGTGCCAAAATGTACATACAGGATGTACATTAATGAAAGTGCCTTTTGAATTATTTTTTAGACTTTTGATAGTTATGATGCTTTAAAATTAAAATACAAAAAAAAATTGGTACAACTATTTTTTTACTTTTTAGTTTTTAATGAACAAGCATAAAACACTTTAAACTAAAACACTACCTTAAACTAACCCCTTTACTTAAGAAGAAAAAAATACTAGCTATTGAATTATCTATATAATATTAAATTGAAATCAATTGTAACATGAATGACGGAGCATTACTTGAGAACAGTTCGACTGATTTGGATAATAATTTTTTTGTTGTGGTTATTATTCTCAGGACACGGAAGAGGTGCATGGCGCTAGTGTACCAGCAGGTAGGCCTTTAAATCATATAACGAAACAGTTAAGTTAGTTGCTAAGCGTTTTAAAACCACACTTTAATTAGTTAATAAATTCTTAAGTACCTACCTTTATTTTACTACATACCAAATAACTTGTCATTTTCTGCTTTCCTGGGGTAATTAGATGTTGGAAAAAAAGTTATCAAAACAAAATAAAAAAAAGTAATCGTGCTTGATAAGAAGATAAAAATAACGAAGACATTACTGAAAAATGGTTAAAGAAATGAAATATTTTAACATGACAAACCGGGAATCAATCTTTTCTTCTGCTTCTAGGCCAACAAATTATGTTACTAATTAATATAAAATAACAAACGAATGCACTTTTAGGCTTAGCATTGACGTTTTTCAAAGTCACTAAAAACAACATCCTGTTTCAAAATCATAACGGACTTGGTTGTAAATGAAAAAGTACTGTCTGTTCAGTTTGCGTTTGAAATATGTTCCAGACATAATTAGGGACTTGTCTAAAATAATCTAATCACAAAAATACAATAAATTAAATGATTTTAACAATATTTTCGGTATATATTGTGGTGTCGCCAGCCACAGTGACAAATCATACAAAATGGCGGACATGGCGTCGTGACCTGTGATTGGTCGATTGGGTGGACATAGAACACTCAAGCACTCAACTTCTCTTACGATGTAGGATATAAAACAAAAACTGGACATAGAACAAATAAGCACAAAATTTTCATTACGGTATCGTGTCACAAATAAAATTCAAATAGATTTTTTGTTGCTTTAAAAGCATAAAGTTTTAAATATTCCATAACCAACAGGTGTGAAATTTGGGTCTTAACAATACTGCATTTAAAGTTAATTTTCGATAAATGTGGTCGATAGGACCAATAAGCACTGAGGCGACGTAGTATTAATACTACGTCGCCTCAGTGCTTATTGGTTTATCGACCACATTTATCGAAGTGTGTTCTATCTCTATATCTACCAAAATGAGTTAGTGATAAATGTTTGAAGACCCAAATAAACAGAATTTTCCACAACCGTTACTTGTCTGACATCATGTAACCTTATATACAAAACCCACATACCACTTTCCTAAAATAAAATCTGGGGCGTAGAATAACCTGCATCATTATGCCGTTTGTTTACAATAAAAACTTATAAAAAAATAGGAAGTCATGGGACAGAAGTGAAAACTTAAACGACACATTAGCAGGTTGGTGACATTAATTAATAAAGAGCTGACAGAACTCTATGTTTAGATTAGCGCGCTCCAGTAGATCTATATATGTATTATTAGCGTGACGGTCACTAGTTCAGTGCTTTTTCCCCATAGCAAAAGTGCACAAACGTACCTGAAGAAGTTTTCACTTAAAAAAGCCCTTATTTTATTTGCACGTTTTTAGTTTTTTATTAAGTTACTTAATATTTCTCATTAATTATATTTATCTTGGCTGATGTAACTACCACAGTCCTAGACACTATATTGACTTGGGGTTTCGTGCTTGAATCATTATTATAAGCCGACAAAGCCCTTTGCTTTTATTAGATACCTAAATTTCAATTTTAATTTATTGTCCGTCTAAACTCTATGATCCACCGTTTTGTTTCGGACGCCATCTTGTATTTTACTAGTCAAGCTCGTTCATTTGATACCCGCATTTACGGGGTTTAAAAAATAAATATAATAAACCATTTTATGGTGGCAGCCATCTTGGATTTAAAATAATACTGAATACACATATAATATTGTCAGAACTAAAGGTGTGTAGCAAATTTCAGATCAATCGGTAAACAGGAATGGGATACGATTTCAATTACTAGACCTTTGACCCACAAGACAAGCTAAATAAAACCGGTTAAAAACCTGGCACCTGTTGTGTTTATACTATATATATATATATTTATTGTATAAAGTAACCTCATAACTAATATTAGGAAGAAACTATGTTACTTCTGAGAACACATAGATAATATTATACACGTGTCCGAAATACGGTAAGCTATTCAAACTATTCCACAACCGTTCAATAAATATGATTACATCTAAGCAAAGAAAGCCGCTTTATGTCTATTTGTCATGTATTTTAAAGGGTGTTCAGTTACATTAAATGTTTGGTTTACCGGAACTATGCTGTCCTTCTAATGTATTGAGGTTCTAAATAAAGGCCACCGCAAGGGTTGCTTGACATGACTTGCTTTAGTTTCAATGTATGGTGCAAGCTATGTCTCAAAGTTGGAATACGAAAAGTTTAATTGCATTAAGTTTACACAATTACTTAAACCAGCGCAGTATTCCAAAAGTAAAGTTCTGCTGTAAACTATATGTAGGAGGTTCTAAGAACGGTATTATCTTCTAGGCTTACTTTATTATGAAGCTAATATGAAAATGGATACCTGATTGCCACAACCAAAATATGAATGAATTAATTAATCAAATATGATTTGTTCCTAAGCTTGATTTTTGCAGAAATTTATGTCTCCCAGTACCAACATAGAATTCTTTTTTAACTCTTGATTAATAATTTACGGGTACTCGTGTCTAATCTTTAAGTATTTTTTAATCACTTTCACGAGAAAGAAAATTAAGATGGGATGTCCATGAACATAATTAAATAGTTTGATGTGTGCTGAAATATAGTCAACATCTATAAGAATAGTTAAACATACATCGAAATGGCACTGCCCCAGTTCAAGAAGGTTATATAAACAGGCAGGTTAGCGCACGCTTATGACTTGTTCTACATCAGAAAAGAGGTGTACATTATAGAGGTGGTCTACTCTTTTCACAGAAACCCGATACTGAATCGATGTTATTCGGCAATTTATTTGTACAATGATTGTTCATTTTACCCTATTCAATGTCTTTTAATTTATATCACACACGTGTTGAAAAATAACTATGATATGGCATAGGCTGTTCTATGTTTGTTAAGTGAATTGGAGATTTTTTCAATACATTTGATGATGTTGCGTGATAGGTGGTTATTTAAAAAAAATGGCGTTAATTTTTTTAAAACGAAAAATACTAGAAAATACGACGAAAATTCGGAGATGTTCTGTAACATTGGATTATTGTTTAGATTCATCCACTATCCATAAATTAAGTCAGCTGATTGGACACGGTGACACCTACTAAGTACTAACATGCAGCAGCTCAAAATATAGAAAGTTATTTTAATCTATTTATTTCACTAGTAACTAAAACGTTGCTCGCAATTTTACTGACCATGATCCTTTTCTCGGTACGATTTATCACTAATACCTTGTGGCGACATCCAGGACACACAATCTTAGCGATTAAAGGAGATCGAGGCACAGTGGTTCCGGCTCCCGAAGGTACTCGTGGAGAAGATACCTACTCACTAGAAAGAAATGCTCTAGTACTAAAGTGCAGTGCCCGTTGATGGCTGTGATAATACCTGTCATGAAGTTTATTACTCTAGGGGTACGGTTGGTTTATGTAACACTGTAACAATGAAACACTGTGCTGTAACTGTAAAAAATTAAAAAGTAGCCGGAACTCTCCAGGTAAGTTATACATATGTGCGGTCTATATACCCCCTCCAGTTCAAAAACACTTTCTGGAACATCTTATTGACAACACTAATCGAATTTTAGAATCACGCCATAACACACTAATACTGGGAGATTTTAATCTGAGTTCAATAACATGGCCCAACATTAAAAACATTGCATCCTTGCCAGCTTCCTTACCTGGCCCTGGAACAAATTACTCGACTTTATAGCTCTTAATAATTTAAGGCAACAAAATACAATCCTGAATAACCAAGGAAAAATTCTAGACCTAGTACTTTCGACTGAAACAATTGAGCATATGCAAGAAAGCAAGTACGTGCTCAGCAATATTGAACCATACCACCCGCCTTTGGAATTTGTCTTATCATGTTGCAATACACCGGGTCTTTCCCCCAAGATTCCCAGTAACAAGTTTAATTTTCACAAAGCAGATTATAACAAAATCATAAGCGAACTTAACTCTATTTCTTGGGCTGACGAATTCTCAGTCTTAACGAACGTTGATGATATGGTAGAAATGTTATATAAGATAATCAGAGAGGCAATCGCGAAACACGTACCTTTAAGTAAGACCACACATCAAAAGTATCCCTGTTGGTATAATTAAGAACTTATAAAACTCTTAAATGAGAAATATAAAATACATCAAAGGTATTGTAAATACAAAAATCCTTTGGACGAGCTGTCTTTCTTATTACTGAAAAAACGTTGTTCGTCATTAATCGAATCGTGTTACAAGAAGTACATTAGTAATATAGAGGACTCTTTGTCCAAAAATCCGAAGTTGTTTTGGACTCACCTAAAAAATAAGCGTCAAAATAAAAGTACGTACCCATCATCAATGCATCTAGATGTCAGACGAGCCTCTAATGGTTCCGACATTTGCAATCTCTTTGCGTCCTTTTTCGCGTCCGTTTATAAGGTACCCTCTTCCACGTCAGCACATTATAACGGCGCTACAGTCCCAAACTCTTCAATTACAAACTGTTTGGCAGGGTTTGCCTTTTCACAAAATGATGTTCTAACTGGCCTAAAACATTTAGATCGAAGTAAAGGAGCTGGGTCCGATGGTATACCATGTATATTTGCAACAGAATGTCGTGACGCGCTCTCCTTGCCTCTCTCGATAATATACAACAGATCAATAAAATCCGGGTTCTTTCCTACCGCGCGGAAGGAATCTAGGGTTGTACCTATTCCCAAATCTGGGGATAATGCGTCTATAAAAAACTATAGGCCAATTTCCATATTACCTGTCTTCGGCAAGTTATTCGAAGTATTAATAAGACCCACAATTACCTGGCACATAAAGCAATTGATATCGCCACAACAGTTTGGTTTCCACAAAGCTCGATCCACAACCACCAACCTTATTTCCTTTGTGACCTTTTTGTCTGATTCAGTTGATTCTAATATCCCAGTTGACACCATTTATACCGATATAAGCAAGTCGTTCGATACCGTGGACCACAATACCCTTATTTACAAACTTTCCACCTTTGGTATAACAGGTAACTTGCTAAAATGGTTTTCTTCGTATCTCAACAATCGGACTTCCAGGGTAGTTGTTAGTGGATACTCATCTCAATCATTTTCAACCCAATCAGGTGTTCCCCAAGGATCGGTTTTGGGGCCGATTCTGTTTAATATATTCATAAACGATATTGTCCCACTATTCAAACACAGTAAATGATTCCTTTACGCTGACGATCTCAAACTCGTAAAACAAATAAAAAGTAAACATGACGCTTTCCTTCTACAAGAAGACTTGAACCGCTTAGTCCATTGGTGTGGGAGAAATGGCTTGGCACTGAACACAGACAAATGTAAATATATACGATTCTCACGAAGTACTCACTCGAACTCGCAGACGTATACAATCAATAATAAGACATTGGAAGAAGTGACTACTATCAGAGACTTGGGAGTTGATTTGGATAGTAAAATTAGATTCCACACTCACATTGACAGAATAACAACTAAAGCATTTAGGATGTTGGGCTTTGTTATAAGGAAGTCTAAAGATTTTAGAAAGCCACAGACTAAGATTAGACTTTTTTCGGCCTTAGTTCGATCTGGTCTGGAATATTGTGCTCAGGTCTGGTCACCACACTACGAGGTACATATTAAACCCCTCGATAGTATCCAAAAGCATTTTCTCTGGCACCTTTCATACCAGTGTAACAAGGTAAAACAGTTGCCGACGTATCAAAGTCGTCTAAAACATTTTAATCTCCATAGTTTGTTCGATCGGAGACAGTTATTGGATCAGATCTTACTACACAAATTAGTTAACGGTGACTTAGACTGCCCCATTCTTGTTGAGAAAATAAATGTAAATGCTCCCTCAAGGTTACCCCGTGCAAGTAAATACGCTCCATTTTCTATTAAAACTTCAAAAACTAACTTGGGTCAGAACGCTACTATGAATAGGTTACTAAGCCAGTATAACAAGCTGACAAAAAATTATGAAATTGATGTAGACATCTTCTCAAACAGTCTACCAACATTTAAAAGCAAAGTTATATCATGTGCATCATTTAGACCTCCTGTATCTTGAGAGTTACTTCATCACTATGTCCTGTAAGCTCGATCATTCTCTATATTTTCTGTATGTTGTATGATGTATATGACTGTGTATAAACTTAGGTATGTTATAAAAAAAAAAAAATATATATATATATATATCGCGCTCATATAGCTATTTCTCACAGATGTTTTAAATGAATTTTTAGATAGTTGTTTTCTTTTGTTAACATGTAAATGTATCTCTAAGTTTAGGTTTAGTTAATATTAAGTAGAAAAAAATCTTAGATGAAACTGTCCCTTACCATGCAGTGGCAACTTGTAAGTAAAACAACACTCAGCACATAATTTATTGTAAAACATGTTTGTAAACTCAGTATTAGTGTATGTTTTGTAAGTTGTCCTAAATAAATAAATAAATAAATAAAAAGTATCGCATGACTTTCTATGAAGCTTCTTCTCATATGAGTCTATATATATATCTCATAGTCTAATAAAATTCTAACATATTCAATTTAAATTGCCGCTTTGAGTTACCAGTACAAGTTTCTGAGCACAAAGACAAAAAAAATACTATGATTGTACGGTGTACATATTCCATTTGAATGGAAACATAAACTGTGATTATTACAATGAAATTAATAATCCATGCCGAGATTGTGTACAGTCTAATAGTCCAACAATGATTAAGGTTTTATTATTAGTTTAAGTGTGTTGCTCGGTGATTGAATTGAAGTTATTATTATTTCCATAATACTAATATCATCAGATATGGCTAACTTTTGGCTTGTATTAAGTTCGCGTAAGCACCAGACAGTTCTCTTAATTTAAGTAACATTAAAAACACTCAGAGATGGACCTCCGACCAGGCTAAGTGATCATGACTACCGTTACACAGCAAAACGGCAGTTATAGGTCTTTGATGTCGTCATGGAGCTAATGAAAAGGAGGAATTTAAATCAGTTCAAGTTTCTTTGGAGTGGTTTATTTCTCTTTGCTAGATGGCGCTCAGTTAACTGTAGGTGAAAGTCGCCACAGGTTCTTGAAAAATATGTTAATTCAATCACAAACATGTCTTATTTGTCTCTCTTGTATTTGTAGAATACATATTCATGATGTTGATAGTATTTCAGTGATGATATATTCTGCAATTCTTCTTTCTGAAAACCTCAATATTCACAAATGTCCAAGCTGAGATAGAAAAAGATATAAAATAATATGGCGAAAAATTCTGGCGATTGTTATACTGTTCAGTAGACGAGGTTTATTTCACATCACTAAATTTAATTTGTTATTAACTATATTTTATTTTAACACTTAATTTTAATTTGTTTCAAACAACCTAGAAATACAATATAGGGATCTGAAAGCCGTAAATGCTTTATGGATGTTGAGACAACATCTCGAATTAGTGCCACCCGACTGATAGAGTAGTTCCTGTTTTTTCTAGTGCTTAGGATTGCCAGGGCTCCATATTAAAACTATTTGTTCCAAGTTCTTTTGCGACTGTTTATAGGTACCGTGAATTTTGCTGGTGATGTCCTTGCTTACAAACTTGGTAAAAAGAACAGGCTGCTCATAGTTTACTTATTTGCAGTCAGCAGAACAATAATGTATCAAAATGCGCAAGTATACAAGACGATTGTATGGGTGATATTAATCAACAAAAGTAATTTTTCAGATACGGCATTAGCAATGGTTCTTTACACCTACGGACAATATTACAAACCGTTGCTTCAATCAAACTATGTGCCTTATTATCCACGACCAAGAGCTTATGACAATTATAATACTTTTGAACCGTTAAGAAAAGGGTAAGCATGCAGTTTCCTTTTGGAATTTAATTTGAATATATGCAATGGTTATATGTTTTATTAAAATACGAGGCTGGTTGAATTTTGAGCGTGCGATTCTTTTTCAAAAGTATGCATACAAGACCGTGATTTTTTTTTTATAAAGAATACTAGCAACGTGGGTCACACATTACTTGTATTCTTGTTAACCCCTCCAGCTAAGTTAAAATGCTTGATTTCCCTAACTAAAAACTTAAAGAGACTTCTTCTAGCGGGTTACTACAATAATCATATTTTGGTCTGCTTCTGGAAGAAGCTATTGCTGGCTAGTTGAGCCACAACACATAATGGACCGTTTTTGAGTCTAAATGCGGAAACAGAGCCGTTAACCAATGATATTCTGGGACAAAGCACTATTTCCAAGGCGATTCTAAAATAGTGACAGATACTCCTATATACATCTCTCCTTTAATTCCATGAAATCGATTTTAACGTAGAGTAAAGTAACTGAGATTTATCAACTCCTCATGAAAAACTTTTTTTTTTACTTCCTTTTGTCAATGTAGCAAGTTTTATTTATGTTATAGGCGGCAAACGAGCAGACAGGTCACCTGATGGTAAATGACTGCCGCCGCCCATGGGCACCTGCAACTCAAGAGTCACAAGTGTGTTGCCGGCCTTTAAGGAGGGAGTAGGGGAAGGGAGGGGAGAGGGAAGGGTCAGGGCCTCCGGTAACCTCACTCATTGTTTCACTGCCGGTTTTTTATGAGGCCGTGGTATCACTCCGGTCGAGCCGGCTCATACGTGCCGAAGCATGGCTCTCCCACGATTTCATTATTGAAGTCATTAAAAGGAAAATCGTCGTTATTAGTTTCAATTTCAAGTTGTCAGTTTGCTCATCATGACATCATTAAAAAATGTCGTAAGCGTCTTCGTACTGACGCATCAATGAATGTTTATTTATTTATTTTATTTAATGTTTATTTCACAAATGTATACAAGATTACCAACTATAGGTAGGCTGTAATTTTTAAGTTGAAATGTGTTTAGCATCTGTAACCGAACTAGGCAGAGCCTGTATTTCGGCTACCAGCGAATACGTTGTGAATTTGACTAAACCTAGCTCAAGTCAACCAATCCACTCGCTTCTGAATGTATCGATTTCTACTCTTGCCTGTCTAGTGCTAATTTCTTTAAAGACAGATCTAGAGAGATGAAAATTCATGTGGAATACTAGCATAATTAGCTTTTATTTTATTTTCAGTCCAATACAGACATCAAAACCAGAGGGATGGCCAAGTAGTCCTAATCTACAAAATATTCATGTCGATGATTTGGCTCTGAGCCTACTTAAAAAAATGACAGTGTCTACTACACGTACTCCGTTTTGTAATTGTAGTGATATCTATGATCCAGTTTGTGCCTATAACCAGAAGTCATATTTTAATTACTGTACAATGAAGTGCGAGAACATTAATTTAATTGTTTTATATCAAGGAAATTGTATACCTTTTAAATAATATTAAATAGGTTATTAAAAGACGAACATTTATATATATATATATATATATATATATATCTCTCCATTTCAGTATTTTTACCACCTTTTATATATACAAATATACTTATGCTCAGGTCTTATTCTATTTGGGGGTAGGCAGAGATAATAAACGCCATTTGCAACGATCCTGAAATAGGCCTTTTTTTAATATAATGCCGATCTGGTCAGTATATACATATACTATGTACATCTTTCCTTCCGCATCGACTCAGCCACTCACAACAGCCTTTTAAATTCCTTTAGCCATTTGGTCTTCACTCATCCTTTAATATGCCCAATTTCTTGTCTTAATTCTTGTCACTTCATCTTGTTCCAACCCAGTTTTATATTACAGACACTTCTCAGTGAAAGCATTTCCAGAGCATTCATTCTATGCTCAACTTTCTTCTGCTAGACCTAACTCTCGCTGCTATACATCAAGAGTTGGTGCCAACTCTTGTACCAATGCTTTTAACAACACGTTCTGGATTTTCACAAAAGAGTGCAATGCACCGTTTACTGAGAAGAGAGAAGAGTCCAAAAGGGAAACCTTTGGACTCTTCTTTCAATGTCTTTATCATGCTTCCCATCCTTTATCAAATTACCATTTTGTATACAGACTAGCCGTTCCCAGCACTTTCAACCATGTTTATGGGTACTGCTGCGCTTCTACGGGCCGTAGTATGATGCTAAATATCCTATAACCTTTCTGTAGAATTGTGCTATCAAATAAAAAAAGAATTTTCCAAACCCAAATCGTAGTTGCAAAGATTAGCTTCATAAAAAATAAACTTTTCAGTTTTATTAAATGTACAGGGTGAATTTGTCATCACCATCCAAATTTTTTCTAGGCACTAGGAATCACTCAAGGGCACAATTTTTACAAAAAAATAGGTAGATAAAATTTTCTACTTAAAACTGCTGGGTCACTTAGTCAATCGTAAAAATAGGTGGATAAATTTATCAAAAAAAAAAAAACCAAAAAAAAACTCCAGCTGCGTGGTCACTAAATCTAACGTTAATAAAAATATAAAATGCGGTGAAGTGGGAAGTCTCGATAGAGCGGTAATGGACATAACACTCACGAAGTTCACAAACTGTGTGTTGTTGAGACCACTTTGTGATGCAAATTACTTAATATTTTTGTACTAAGTGATTTCAAAACAAAAAACAGGTGTCTCATAATTTTCATCAAAGATTCTACTGTGTGAATTTGGATGGTGATGACAGAATCACCCTATATAGATGTTTGACTTAAACTAAACATCAAACTCTACACAATAAATAGTTTTAGGTGACAGCTCCACTTTCTTGGGTGTCGGTTATAGTAAATTTCAGGAGTAACAAGAACAGTGAAAGCTGAAGAATGTAGAACTGATGAGACTAGAGTAGAACCTATTCCTCGATTATTGTTAGGCCTTGTAACAACGAATATCGTTTTATTAGGCCTTAGACTTTTTTATGGCATATCCGACCTAAAAGACCAAAAATTGGTGAGTTCTTTCATATTGGCCCGAATAAATAGGCATGACGTTCTATACTACTACCTAATTGTAGTCTTGGGGCTTGCTTCGAGAACTAATTGGTCGCAAAGAAGGGAAGCAAATGCCAAAGTGACCATCAAAGCTGACACGCGTACTCTTACTCCTGGTACCTCGTGTCAACCAGGAGTTTTGGTGACCTTACTCACAGCACAACACTAGTAGTTATGTGAGTAAGGTCACCAAGTACGTTAATAGTACTGCTGAACCATCTTCTGTCTAGTGGAAATCCCATAGTTAGCCGGCTCGCTCATATATCAACTGCGTCTATCCATCATCCTACCATATGATAATTCTTCCTGCTCCTTGTGTCGGGTCCTCAATTCTGAGGGTCGTGACCTCTTTTCTGGATCTTGGCGTGTGTGAAAGTCTGCCATCTGTGTTTATCTTGGGCTGTATGTAGAGCAGTATAAACTATGGTGTCGAGGGTGGAGCGGACTTGGTCGGACCAGCGTAACGGGTTTCAGCCTCTGCGGCTTTGCTGGTTATATGATAATTAGTAGGTAATAATAATAATAATAATAACTGGCAACACCAACCTGTAAGCGTCATATTATCTCACAGAAAATATTATACTTAGTAACTTATTGTATACATCGAGATAAATTGCAAAATAAATACAAAACAAATATTTGGAAACAGATTCATAAAATATATAAAAAAAAACACAGAAACAACATGCAAAAGTTCAAAAGAAAAAAATTCGAAGAAAATGACAGATGTCATATAAGACAATAGCCCAACAACATGGAATATAATGAAATAAAATGCTTACAAGGTATCAAGCTAGACAGAGAATTGCACAGCAAACATCCCCGGACTCGTCGCAAAGCTCCGCCCCACAGCTGCCAATGCACTCCTCGGTGAGATCGGCAAACAGTGAGGCGTCGAGCTCAAGCTCCAGCGACGAGTATTTCTCTCCGCCGACGTCGCCAACACCTGTGCGTCGGCAGGGGAGAGGCCGGCCACCGACCTGCTTAGGACCCCGAGGAACACTGACCTCGAATAGGGCCCCCGCTGCCGGTGGTGATGTGCGCCGCATGAAATGGACTTATTCAATTAATGAAAACGTCATGCGGGCATATTATTGGGCTACAGAGTTGGGAACTAACCTTACTGCGTACCGTGTTCGATTACTGTCTCTGTTTCAGGAGCTTGAACCAGCTGTCAACGTGTCAGCACAAAGACTGTCGGATCAGGTACGGGCTATACAGCGCTGTCACCTGCTGGATGATACCGTACTTGAGAGGCTACGCTCTGACGTACGGAATAGCTTGGTTATCCCTTCTTCATCGCAAGTTGTGGGTTCGGTGGCCAATCGCACACCGCAATTGGTAACACAGTTACATGTTGATGAAATTGTGGATAGTGAAGCTATATCTGTAAGTACCAAATGCAACGAAAGGTTAAGGAGCGCCTTGGAGGATGCGATTCTGAAATACCGGTTTGTGAACCACATTAATAGACCACGTTTATCCCGTTTGCCTATTCATAGACGAAATATAGCGCTGGTGTGTGCCCTGGATTCGTTATTGTCTGATTATTTAGACAATAGCGAAGATCTTAGTGATACACACTCTATTCTCTACTGTGCGGCTGTCGCAGCATGTCGAGTAGCAGGAGTACATTTCTCTGTAAATACCGCTACTACTCGACCCAAGCCTGCTGTGCCAGCCTGGCAGTGTAGAATCGAGCGTCGTATTGCTGAGGCCAGGACACTCATCGGTAAGCTAATCTGCTTTAGATCGGGTAACACGCGGCCGAGAGTGATGCGCTTTGTGAAACAGGCATTCTTGGGGACTGACATTAGTACTCAACAATATATGTCATGTGTCACAGAGCGCATAGACTTTCTAAAGCAGAAAGTTTATGCATGGGCAAATAGGATTCGAAGATACAAAAAGCGAACAGATCGGTATAATCAGAATCGTATGTTCCACAGAAATGAGAGGTGGGTTTACCGAAAATGGGAACAATCGGATCCCTGTGTGAGTGACGGGCATTTCCCAGATGATGATGCTACACATGAATTTTGGCGTAATATCTGGTCGGTGCCTGTCACTCATTCAGAAGGTGATTGGATACGAGATGTCGGGTGCTCATGCGAGTCTATACAAGCAATGGAACCAATTTCCATAGCCACAGGTGACGTAAGTAGTGCAGTTCAGTCATTATCAAACTGGAAATCGGCTGGACCAGACGGACTGCACAACTTTTGGCTGAAATGGTTCCGAAGCTCGCATGCTCGTTTGGCATCTCAGTTCCAAGCAGCATTGGATTCCGGTTCATTACCCCATTTTTTAACAACTGGCGTAACCCACTTACTCTATAAATCTGGTAGTGCCATGGATCCCAAAAATTATAGACCAATTACATGCCTACCAACTATGTATAAGCTTCTAACATCTATTCTGAGACTCAAAATTACTACACATTTAAATAAAAATTCGATCATATCTATTTCTCAGAATGGATGTAGAAGTGGGACCCGTGGCACTAAAGAGCTCCTCATCATGGATATGGCCATTAGCCAACAGGTGCGTCGTCACCGTAAGAATCTGGTGACATGTTGGATAGACTATAAGAAGGCCTTTGATTCGGTTCCACATACATGGCTTTTGAGAGTGCTGGAGTTGTATAAAATTGATACAACTCTTTGCACTTTTTTAAAGTCATGTATGGGGCAGTGGAGAACGGCACTTCGCTATCCAGGATGTCAGCAGATTGCGACAAACGATGCACCAATAAAGATCGAGCGGGGTATATTTCAAGGTGATAGTTTGAGTCCCTTGTGGTTCTGCCTAGCTTTGAATCCTCTCAGTACGCTGTTAGAGGGTTCAGGACTAGGCTATAGGTTGCAGAAAGACGATCGAGTTATATCTCACCTTCTGTACATGGACGATTTGAAACTTATTGCCCCCACTAATTTGCAATTGACAGCGTTACTGAAGGTGACTGAAAACTTTAGTAATTCTATCAAGATGGAATTTGGTGTGGACAAGTGTGCAGTCATGCATGTAAAGAACGGCGTGATAGTAGAATCTGAAGGAGTCGAACTTTCAGATTCAACAAAACTCAGATCTCTGTCTGCAACTGAAAGCTACAAGTATCTAGGTATATCACAGTCATTGGGAATACCTGAATCTCATATGAAACAAACGCTGCAGGAGCGCTTTTTTGGCCGCCTGAAAAAAGTACTTAAAAGTCTTTTATCAGGGGGTAACAAAATGCGTGCCTGCAACGGTTGGGTCATGCCGGTTCTGATGTATTCCTTTGGTATACTTAGATGGACTCAGACCGAATTGGATGCCCTTGACAGGAGAGTCCGTACACTGCTGACTGCATTCCGAATGCACCACCCACGTTCATCGGTAATGAGGTTGTATATTCCGCGAAAGTTTGGGGGTCGTGGACTCTTAAACATTAAGACCCTACACAATCGCGAGATATACAACCTTAGAGAATATTTTCTTCATACTGACGTGGGAGTGCATCGTAGTGTGGTAGCAGTGGACAACGGACTCACTCCGCTCGCTCTGGCTAAAGAGAACTGGCGCAAGCCTGTAGTACTTAGTACTAATGATCGCAGGGAGGTATGGAAGGGCAAAGAACTTCATGGTCGTTTTTATCGAGCCCTAAATGGGCCTGATATAGACTTTAAAGCTTCTACATCTTGGCTACGGTTTGGTGATCTTTTCGGAGAAACCGAAGGTTTTGTCTTTGCAATTATGGACGAAGTTGTTATGACGAATAACTATCGGAAATATATCCTGAAAGATGGTACGGTGGACATCTGTCGGGCGTGCCACCGTCCCGGTGAATCTATCAGGCATATTATTTCTGGTTGTTCTCGTCTTGCCAACGGGGAATATTTGCATAGGCACAATCAAGTAGCCAGGATTGTACATCAACAACTTGCCCTTAAATACAATCTTGTGCATTCAGAGGTGCCATATTACAGGTATGTGCCCGACCCAGTTCTCGAAAATGGTCGTGCCACATTGTATTGGGATCGATCTATCATCACTGACAGAACTATTGTTGCTAATAAACCTGATTTAGTGCTGATAGACCGATTAGAGCGCCGCGCAATGATTGTCGATATCGCTGTTCCTCATGACGAGAACCTCGTGAAAGTTGAAAAAGAAAAACAAATAAAATACTTGGATTTGTCTCACGAGATTGTCGATATGTGGAATATCGATTCGGCAATCATTGTTCCGATTGTCATATCTGCACATGGATTAATAGCCAAGAGCCTCGATCAACACCTTAAGAGGCTCGCGTTAGACGGCTGGATCAAGGGACTGATGCAGAAGGCCGTTCTCCTTGACACGGCCCGTATAGTGAGGAGGTTCCTGTCTTTGGAGCCCTAACCACCGGTGTCTTGGTCCCTGTACCCGATGTCGGTGGTCTACTGTTTTTTATATTTTTAAATATATATATATATTGTTTTGTACATATTTAAAAATGTAATTTATAAGTATTAAGATAAATAAAGAGGAATAATAATAATAATAATCTTTATTTGCTAGAAACATGGTTACAATAGTGTTGTTGTTTTACATATAAAATTAAGTACAGCATGTTTCACCAATTAAATCGGCATGCAAATATTTAGTAACTTAAATTTATATATTTAAAAAAAAGAAGAAATAATTAAATTAGACATTCAATAAAAACGCCATAAAAATACATTTCTAATAATATATACTTACTTTCTATATTGATTTATGCTTATTTTGCAATTTAAAAAAATTACATTAATTTATATTAAATATTATAATACTAAATATTTATCTATAATAATTATTTTTCTCTACTGTATATGAATTCGGTAACTGTTTAAAAACATTTATCTTTAAGCCATTGCTTCAGTTCATATTTAAATCTTGACAGTGGTAATTCTCGAATATTTCTTGGTATTTTATTAAATATTTTTATACGCAGAGCTGCTATTCTTTTTACATATCATGCTTGATGTTGTATTTACCTGTAGTTTACTAGGATCTCTTACCGAATATTTCTTAGTGTCAGCGGCTTTTTAAAAAAAACTGAATATTTTTTTAATAAATACTCCTATCTCAAATATTTAATAAATAACTTTGATACCAAAGTAAGCAAATTTGGTTTTTTAATAAAGGTCTACACGAGTCCAGTGGAGCAGCACCACAAATGGCCCTAACGCATTTTTTTTGAGATATGAATGCCCTATTAATATCGGTTGAGTTTTCCCATAGCAGGAGCCCATAGCGTAATATTGAACCAACGTAACCATGATATGCAATGAGTGCTGTTTTCTCACTTACTAAGTTTTTTATCCTATTTAATGCATATATGAATCTATTAACTCTACCGGTAACTTGTTTAACTTGGGCTTTCCAGTTGCAGTGCTTAACAATTGTTATACCTAAAAATTTAGCTTCATCAACCTCCAATATTAAATGGCCTCGATGATTTATTTTTAATTCATTCGGTTTATGTTTGTAGTTACAAAATTGTATTATATTAGTTTTATTTATGTTAACAGTGAGATTATTTTCATCGAGCCATTTAGATATGCTCTCTATTGTGTCATTTAATATTTCCACGTAATCGGAGTTTTGATTGCTTTGAGTGACAGCTACGGAAATATCGTCTGCGAATAGAGTACATTTATGTTGTGTGACTTTAGGGATGTCATTTACATAAATGAGGAATAGCAGGGGGCACATAACGCTGCCCTGGGGGACTCCAAATTCATTTTCTTTAAATGTTGACCTTTACGTTGTTGCTGTTAATTTTTGATCAATACGTGTTATATCTACACATTGTTTTCTGTTGCTTGGATAACTTTCTATCCAATGAATAGGGTTCCCTCTTATTCCATAAAGCTCACATTTATGTAACAATATTCTATGACCCACAAAATTAAATGCGCTAGACATATCAAATAGTACTGCAGAAACACGTTTTTTTGCATCTAAGGAATCAGTTACGCTTTTTATAAGAGAAAAAGCTGCCAACGTGGTTGACTTATTTTTTTGTTAACCATTTTGTTCTTCGCATAGGATATTATTTTTATTTAAGAAACCAAGAATACGTGAATGCATCAGTTTTTCAAAAAGTTTTGAGAGTATGGGTATAAGTGTTATAGGCCTATAATTACCTATTTCCTTCTTATCATCTTTTTTGTGCAAGGGTTTGACGATTGAAATTTTTAGTTTTTCAGGAAAGACACCTTCCCAGAAAGAGAGATTAATGATTTGGCAGAGTACTGGTGCAAGCTCCCTCTGACTTCGCTTAATGATCTTTGTTGATACTAAATCATAACCCACTGCATTAGTATCTTTTAGGGACCTAATGGCTATTAATATTTCATTGTCAGTGCAGGGGTGTAAGAAAATGCTAGTATCAACAGTATTAATTCATTTATAATTTGGTTTGATTGTGTTTGATTTGTTTGTCTTTGATATGATACAATCATTAAACACATTCGCCATTTTTATTGGATCGGTAACGGAGTGACCGTTATGAATTATTTGTTTATATCTTGATTCCTTTTTAAGTTATCCATTCTTTGTCCTATTATGTCCCAACTTGCTTTACACTTGTTAGATGCATTCGATATATCTTTGTTTTTTATGTTTCTTTTAGATTCTACAATACATTTTTTAAATAGTTTATTATACCTGATGTAATTCAATTTATTGTTTTCATTTTAATCCTTGTAGTATTGGTGCCTTAGTTTTCTTTTAGTAATAGATGGTTTTTTAATACCTTTTGTTAACCATTTCGGAGTTCGTGAATTTGTTTTAACTTTATTTTTTTTTTCTGGAAAACACAGATAATAAAACATTAAAAATATTTCATGAAATATATTAAACACCTCGTTACATTTTGTACTACTGAGCACCTCCTGCCACGACAAGCTTGACAGATAATTTAGAAATGTTGTTATATTTTCTTCACTGTAATCTCGTCTAGTAATATACATAAATAAGGGTTTAGGTTTTTCATATTTTATGCGAAATGATAATGTTTGACTAGTGTTGTGGTCTGACTATTAAAATCATGTACTTTACCTATGGCGCATTTCATGTTACTGATGATTTGATCTATACAAGTATGTTGCCGTGTGGGTTCAGTAATGTGTGCTATGAGATTGTGTGCGAGGAAGAAATCATTTAGCTTGCATGATGAATCATCATTTGACAAAGTATTTATATTCATATTTCCTGTTATAATAATTCGTTTATTACCTTTCAATCGTAATTCATGCATAAGTTTTTCCAATTTCTCAAAAAAATTGTTATCTTAGATCGAGGTATCCTGTATACACAAACTATGATACACTGTAGTGACGGTATATCAACACCGCAGCACTCAAATATCCTTTCACAAGATAAATGATTACATAGTGGAATAGATTTACATTCAAGCGATTCAAACTCCTCCGCGCTTTTGATTACTTCTTGAGAAATTACTGATTAAATTGAAACCACCTACATAAACGTTACACTCATCGCCAGAACGAATAAATGTCTCTGTAAAGCAAAGTATTTGTGGCGGAGTATTTTTTACTTTAAGCTCACCTATGCATATCTCTATTTGTTCCAATTTATTTAGTAGACCAGCAATATTTTGAGCTTATAAAGTGACGGTGCAAGTTTCATCATAAATTGAATCAATAGGTTCATATAAGTGACCATTGTTTTCATCCTTAGTAACGAAAAAAAGTGTTATCATTGTTTTTGTTGATAGAGTTATATGACTTATTATTGTTTGAATTAATACAACGAGAAAGGACAGCACTTTCTTTCTTAGAATTACATATTTCTATTCCTGAGAGTGCCATATTTGACCCATTACAACATAAAAATCTTTGTTCGTAATAGTGACTATCAACTGTAAGGTTTAGAGTTTTACAAAGATTAGATAAATAGTTACTTTTATTACTATATTCCACCCCTATATCCAAGAAAATATAATTATTAAAGTATTGACAAATGTTTTTAGTGTTGTTATTTAACATAGATACATTTAGGTACTTATTTCTAGTTACATTTAATACAATTAGATTAGTATTTTGGAAGTATTTTAACATTGTTATCAAATTAATTATATACTTACTAGGATTTCTTTCATATTGACCTGGACATGCTATTGCATGATTTAAACAATCCGCCAGAGCTTGCATTATATTTTATTGTTGAAGATATGCGATATTTACCATAATTGCTGCCGTTTCTTGAATGAACGAGCTTAGAAGCCAAACCTTGTTGACCTCCAACTATCAATATTTCAGGTGTATGCAGCTGTTTTACATCTTCTTGAACTAATTGTGTTTTGGCGGCATCTAGTGAATCCGCAATAACTTTAGTAGTATAATCGGTTGCGATAAAGTTTGATGTCATCTGTGAGTTATGCTCATTATAGATTTTGATATCAGCGCCATCTATTGCGTCTTCATATTCATCATCCAACTTTAATCCCAAATCATTATTACTCACATTTAACATTGAATCACGTTGTATTGCTTCCACTCGTTTATGATTGATTTTGCACGAAGATTTTTTAGTTGTGTTTTTTGTTACCAGGGGGCTTGTGCAAAGGAATTTCAAATTTGCAATTGTTGATTCTTGTTTATTGGTCTTGTTTTTTAAAGGAATTATAATATTTTCAAACATAAGATTTTCTATCTCTAAATAGGCGCTATCAAGTTGTTCTTGTAAATGTTTTATTTGTTCTTTATACCGTCCCATTTCTTCTTGGTATAATAATAAATTGCCTGTTGATAAATCAAAGCTTTTTGCTAGGTAATCACTTGGAGAGTTAGATGTTAAAGACAAGTTAAGCGATTTATTAAATTTTGTTTGCTTTTTTCTTATTGTTATATTTAACTCTGGTTCTTGTTCCATTTTTAGCAGATATTAATGTATTTAGATGTTGGTAAAATTATTATACAAAAAGTCTAAAATTTTAGATAGCGGTTTTGAACCGTCAATAGAAATGTTATGGTTCGTTACAATCAACGCAGTCAAATTTCAAATCACTGTTTACACTTTTGAATACAATTAACAGTTGACAGTTTTTAGTCATTTAGATACATTGTTATGAGTGTTAGAAACACTTTGTTTTCCTTATCATTTCAATGCTGATATGAAACTTTGTACGTTTTAGGGTTGTATTTGATTTTTAATTAATATATTCACTGTTTGTTTGTAAAAAGCTCCTGATTAGTGTGAAACCGTTTCGAACTTATAACTTTAATTTCACTTTATGTATTACTTTACAAACACTTGACGTTTACTATCAGATGTAATGTTAGTGGAGACTTTTTCTTTTTACACATTTAATAAATTCAGAGCCGATGTTTACGTTAGTGTTGCCAGAGTAGCCCGATGAAGAAGGTATTAAATTAAATTAGTTGAGAAAGTCAATAACTGTTTTTATAACTAGGTTCTTCATCATCACATACATAATCCTATGGTCCTATGGTTTTGCACGCCTCCATGTGGGGCTGGGGGGTTTGGTGGACAGAAAGGTCCTGTCAGGGAGTTGCAGGTGTAATCGTGATGCTGAGCTTACATATGATATTGCCTCTCTCGGGAAAATATATGATGTTTCTGTCACCTTGTGGGTTTGATCGATTACACTACCACTTTTTACATATAAATACACCTATACTAATTTAATGTAAATGATTTTATTTGTTATTAAATTAAAATTTCATTATATGAACTATGTGGGTATATACTTCATGTAATGAAATTTTAATTTTTATGTCAAATACGTCACGTATGTCAAATCAAACCACAATTTGATGAATTAACAAATACGTTTACTGTTTGAAAGGTAAGCAATTTCCTACATATAAAATTAATAAATCTTCGTTTTCACATTTCATTTTACACGCGTTGAAGTAAGAATTATTGTCAGAAGCACAAACTGGATCGTAAACTTTAGAACAATTGCATTTTTTTTTATTATTTTCTTGAGTTATCATAAGGGTATCATTAAAGCCTATTATTGACCTTATTGTAGGATTTCCTGATCTAATTTCCTTTTTTTCTGGACTGAAAATTAAAAAAAAATATTTTCCAAATATTCGTATTTGTTACCTTCTACTTAACAGTGACCTGATGTATGTAAGTAACATAGTGGATTGTAGGCTTTTGATCCATCCAAATCCAAAAATGGAACACTTTCTGGTTTTAGTCGTTTCAATTACGACTTATCACTTCACGGCTAGCTCCGGTGAAATGATGACCCCTAGTGGTTTAAACACGATAAAGAAAAAAGCTTTTAATTCATAAACCACCCGAAAAGAGACAATTATCTGTTGCCACTTTGTTATTAAAACGTTATTTCATACTAATAATTTGCTTGCTAGAGACATCGTTAGTTATACTAACTTTTAAACTTTCGCGTTCCATGATATAATATTATCTACTTATTAACGGGGCCTGTGACCACGGCCAGTGCAACCTGGTCGAAACGTCAGGCAATTCAGAGGTATGTAATACCTTTTCGTGATCGCGTTAATTCCCGTTAATACGTAGATAATATTACATCGTTAGTTTCGATTAGTTTGGTTTTATTAGCAGTATTCTATAACTTCCTTTTTTTATTCATTTGGTTTACCTGAACTATCTTCTAACATATGCAATTAAGCATTAAATTCGTTCTTAGGGGTTAAACCAAGAATACTAGGAATGTTTGACCCATGTTAAAATTTCATTCTACCTATTAATTATATTATTTATTATATTTCACCTATTAAAAACAGTTATCGTTAATATTATTACTGCAGGTAATTAAAGACTTTATATAAATGATATTTTCCATCCTGAAATCAAATATAGTTGACTTACTTTTCTGTATAAAAATTATCATCGACGGGATTAGATCGTAAGTGTGGATAAAAAAACATGGACGGATTTAAATTCTGTGTTCTCTCCATAGCCAAACTAGATGTTTGCAAAAAATTGGTTGTCAGTGGTAGTGCTGCATTGAGCAACACGATTACTGCATCTGTGAATTAGGAACTAGTTAAATATGTACAGTTTTCGAATCATAACAATGGAGAAAGATAGAATCATAACAAGTGACAATCACAGTACAGATAGAGGTGTAGCGATAGATGCCTGACCCCGACGCAGCAAATCGCTTCACCCCTTGATAAAGTTAGTTATTAACCGTTGGGCCAGAGACCAGAGAGATCAGAGACTAGTCGGGGATCTCCGAAATACCCACATTAGTAAAACTTTCTTTAATGATTCCACTCATGAAAGTTTAAATACCACTGCTTAATGTTTTTATTTAGTATGTTTCTCTGTGTCGACAAATGCATAGGGTTAGTGAATACTATCGATTACAAATTTTATGTAATACTAAAAATATTTGTGAATAAGATAGTTATATCATACGAGGTAGTAGTTGCTACACTTCTTTTGCGAGTATTATTTGGCAAAGAGGGCGTAAGATTGTGCTAGTCTGTGTTTACTTGAGTATATTTGTTTGTGGCATAAGAACTACTGTGACGGACATGGAATTCTGATCGACGAAATTCTCAGAGACCGAGCTTCAATTTTAATGGATGGTGTTTACAGAAAACCAAAAATTTTTAAGAGCAAATGCCGCTAATTGAGTTATCGAGTTACCTCAGAATGTGAAGTTTTGGAAACCTGAGTAAATAACAGAAAAGCATTTTAGAATTAATGATTTTTTTTTTCATAAATAACTATAAGATACTTACGTGAACATATTAGTATCCAAAACCTTGCCATATCCGATAACAATATAAAATAGTCTATAGCAATTTGTAGATATCATGGCTAGGCTAGCAATGAATTTTTAATCAGTACCAAAATTTGACTGCATTTATTCTCGTCACGGAATATTAAAAATTAATTATATTTACGATTAGTGCGTTTTGTTTATTCAGTTTTCATTATTTAGAGCATTAACGTATGAAAAAAGAATGAATTAATGAATGAAAGAATAAAAAAACCTAAAAATTAACTTCTACGTCTACTACAACGGTTTTCAATTACATAATTTTATTTTTTTTACACCCTCTATCTCATTTTGTGTGAAAAAACCCGTATATCGGATGTACGTATAATAACGATAAACACTCCCAAATTTCTAACGTAACCTTATTCAAAACTGTCTTGACTCGTATGTACAAATCGCGGCTTAATTGATGAAATATTTAAAAAGTAATATGCCTTTTGTTTACCTGCCGTTTTGATAAAATTTTAACGATCGTGGTCACGGTCAACAAGTACCCCGTAACTTGATTCGTTTTTATTCGCACTGTCGGTAGGTACTTCTACGAATTTCATTTACGACGTTCCTATGCTTGCGAATTGTGTATTAACATGATTACAATGACACACTTTCTTACTTTTTATTTGAGTATTTAGAAAGTCGATATCAATGGCAAGCTATCGCCAGGGTCTGCGGTAAAAATGGGATTATCACAGGGTTCTATGTTCCGGTCATTTCTGTTCTTAATATATATTAATGACTTACCTCATCTTGTTAATAACAACCACGAGATAGTGTTGTTTGCGGGTAATATTTCACTCTTATTTAGACCAAAACGTATGAGTACAAACTTTGACGAAACTATGTGGTAACGATGCTATGTGGAAAGTGGTCCGCTGGTTTAACGTTAACTAAGTGTATCCGATTCACTACGCCAAATGTTGAACAGGTGAAAACCACTATAAAGGTAAAATTTGAACTAGTGAAAAACACGAAAATTTTAGGCGTTACTCTTGATTCTAAGCTTCAATGGGGGGTTTTAACAAAAAAATTATCGATAAAGTTATACACAAAAAACCGTACTTTTGCATCTACTTTGTTTAATAACTATTTCAGCCGGACTTTTTACCTAATATTATTAATACCATAATCAAGAGATTAAACCAACGTCCGCTCTGTTTTCAAGATTTGAAGTTGTTATATTCATTTACTCCACTATAATTAACGAAAATTATCTGTTATACATTTTTTTTTGAAGTGAAAACTTCTTTAGCGGTGTTGTGTACTTTTTGGGATGGGTAAAAAATGTTAAACTCGCGTCAGGATACGTGACCCTGATCGAAAATTTGTAAGACGGAGCCGAGTCCCTTATATTTAAACAATATAGGAGCGCAGAACTTCCAGTGTACCCTATGTATACATTTAGACATGTTATTACCTACTTTTTATTTTTAACCTAATTGTATATATACAGATCGGTGTGTGTGTGTGTGTGTGTGTATGTATATGCAAATACATTGTGAAGTTTTGTTTTCACTTCTGACGTGCAGTCCTACGACCGACTGTTTCTTTTTTATAATTTTATATTTGACAAAGCAACCTTTTGTTGCGACTCTGTGTGTGTTGATCTATATTTTTTAAATATAATTCTTTATTTAATTGACGATTTTGAATAATTGATGAATAATTTTATGCAATAAAGATATTGAATTTAAATCAAAATTAAATCAAATCCTCTAGCAAGAGTGTTTGAGGGTTTTAGAAAATTGTCTTCAGGGTAACGCTAAATTGTGGTTTAATAACTAATCGGTTAGTTATAATCGTAATCAGTCGTATTTCAAGTGAGAATTCAAAACATTGTGTCCAAGTCAAACAAATATGGGAAATCCATGCTTCGGTAGGTATGTGCTGGTCCGACCGGTGTGATACCACGGCCTCACAAAAATGCTGATGAGCCATGAGCTGATGCCAGCCATAATAAATCACGGAATTATCAACCCTCATTTTTTTTTATGTTATAGGGGTAGACGAGCCGACGGGTAAGAAATCTTATTTGGGCACTTTATTACAATTGGGATACACCAATCTAATGGACAGGTAGAACGTTATCATCAAACGTTACTCAACATGATTTGCATCGAGCATAATAATCGGTAAGAGAGTTGGAGTTAAAGGAGATGCTTCAACTGTTGCTTAATACAATCAAGCATCGAAATACCCAGTACTATCCTTTAAACTTGTTTGTGTTAGTTTGACGCGGCGACACCTCTTATTTGAGGTCTTGTAAGAGACGTAGCTTTTCAAGGATGTTGTCTAAATCTAAAGGCTTACCAGAAATGAGTAGACAAAGGGTTACCGAACGGTTAAATATTTCAATCAAGCCAAAAAACACGTACTTTTGAACTAAAATCATAAATTTTTGTTCGTCAGCAAGTGCAGTTATTGCTGGGCGAGCTGCACCGCGCTGTGTGACCGGCTAGGCTTGAGACTGTGCATGGCATGATAGAATGCTGGCGAGCTCACCAGCCTGCATCTATAGCGTGCTCAGTGCGCAGCAGCGGCGCCTGAAAGCTGACGTGCTGCTACTACGTGCTGTTACGTTTGAACGCTAGTGTGTTGACTAGCATGCAGCTGCTGCATGCCGTGCGCTGCCGAATTTTTCTGTAACATGTACCTATGTTTATCATCGGTCTAGTTACCATAGAACAGGCTCAGCCTAGTTTTGGAATAGACGGCCGTTTGTGAGGTGTCTTTTGTTACCTATATAATATACCAATTGCAGTTCAAGTTATACTGGATATTAAAATAAGAAAAAACTGAATTATGGTTGAAATTCGACCACCAGGCAATCTGTAGTTAGTATTAATTACTATCAGCTAGTTGATTAAAAAAAAAAAACTTAACGAAATATATCCGGACCCGACCTGCCCTTGCCTTGACGTTCTCGATGTTTTCATTCTTTCGTCCTGAAAATACCGCTATGAAAACGTTATTATAAGAAATAGGTAGCTAGACACGGTCATTCAAACTTTTCCGCAGTGTTGATACCGTTTCCTTCCGCAAGGATCTTAATACCGGTCGGAAATGTTGCAAATTTCAGCTTTATGGCTGACATCCTCGACTCAATTCCGACCACACGACATTAACGTTAACCGTTCTAATTACGCAATATTTTATCAGACTTAACCTAATATAATTACTTGATGTGCTGCTTGTTAATTTCATTATTTACAAATATATATCGTCCTGACATACGGGTTTACATTTCTCACAAAGCCAATCCTTGTCTGCAATTTACCCTAAAATCGGTAAACAAACCCTGTGATTTGTGAAACAGTCGCACAACTAACAAACTCTGTGGGCATTAGCGACAAAGTGCCGAATTACTTAATGCTTTAAATGTAAGATTATTACTGCAAAGTGCCTCTATATGACCTTTAAGAAATAAAGTACGTAGACATATTTTTTTTTATTAAATGAAAAATTTAAAGAAAATATTGTTTACGATTATATCGTTGTAAGTTAGTAGCTTTTTGATACAGATTGTGTGACAAATCTTCTAGCAGTGATTAAAAGTTACCTGAAAGCCCGTAAGCTTATAAACGACAATGTGGTCACGAATAGAGAACTACATACTACACACATTATTTGTGGGTAGTTCTACAGTAAACATCAAAATATTTTGCTCTAGTTTTAAATTATAATTAAATTTAATTTTACCATAAATTTTAAATATTTAATGACTTATATTATAAACTGACATTACCTTCTGCCGGTGTAAGTGTTATTTCCTTAAATTACATCCTTATTTAACAACACCATAATCACCTGCAGTATGGAATCCCTTCTGAAAACAATTGGTGACATGAATGTCATGTTTAACAATCGTATGGCTGAATTTGAGTCCAGAGACCGGCTACAAAAGGATACCAGCACTTCCACATCTACCACCAACCTTGAAACGGAGTTCGTAAGTTTCAAGAAGTTTGTCCTTCAAGCTCTCAATGATATCCAACAGCAGGTGCAAATGTTGGCTCACTCTGCAGACAACATGGAGATGCGGAGTAGAAGGAAGATGCTACTGCTTCATGGTATAGCCGAGGACAAGAATGAAAACATTGCGTTGGTGGCCAGTAAAATCATCACTGAGCAGTGTAAGGTGAGCGATTTCACTAAAAATGACATCAAAAGATGCCAAAGGATGGGCCAGGCACCGTCAACAAGTAAGCCCAGGCCTATACTTGTAAAATTTCAACAAGTTGCTACCAGAGATTCTGTATGGTTTGCAAAAACCAAATTAAAGGGCACAGGAGTTACCATATCGGAATTTCTGACTAAATCACGACATGATGTCTTTATGTCCGCACGTCAGAAATACGGCATCAACAAATGCTGGACCCGGGAGGGCAATGTCTTTGTTATGGGGCCTGGTGATAAGAGGCATCGCGTGACCACACTTGCTGAACTAGGCGCTATTTGTGATGATGCAGCGAAGCCGGTTGCAGTCGCCAAAACAACAGCGGTAAAAACCAGGCGTGCAGCTAAAAAATAAGATAGCATCATGTTGGTTGTTGATCCTAGCTCGTTTACATTATTGGGGTATGTTTACCCTAATTAATGATTTTAGATTGTCACTCAAACGTCACTTTCACTACAGATTACCGTAACTTAACATTGTATGCTTACTATACTATGTCACATATTAGTAGATTACCCTTTTTTTAATTAACTTCATGCATTAATAACAATAACAACAGTTTGGTAACTTCAATGTCATATGTCACTGAATTTGATATTGGAATGTCAATAGGATTGCGATCCGTTTCACTCCTTACTTCTGAGATGCGATTTGAATACTAGCCTTTTAGCGTCCAATGTCTACCTCTCAGAACCTACGTATAGGTGTAATTTCAAAATATATTTTTTTATATTTTATTTTTTTTTACTTATCTTTAACTTTCCTATCTTATTCTTTTTTTTTTTTTTTGATACGCAATCTTAAAAATGTTATTTTAGCCTTGCATACATTTTTTATTGTTTTGTTTTATGTTTGTTTACATACAACCGGCAGACGGATACAATGATTAGAGGAGTTTTAAAGAACATTTTATACATTTAACACATATATAATATTTTATATACTTGTATCTATTTATTTATACACAATTATTTTTATATAATACCAATGATGTCATCCGCTACTGACAGCGATGCTGATGATTATCTATCGGCATCCAGCGATGACGCTAGTTTCATTAGTATTCCTTCACTAGCAGATACAATCTCGGCTGAATTTTCTGATGTTCCTAGGAACTTTAATGTCGTTCACATCAATGCCCAAAGCATACCGGCACACTTCTCTGATTTGCTGACAACCTTTAACTGTACGAATATCCATGCTATTCTTGTGTCAGAATCTTGGTTAAAGCCATGCCTATCTACCACAACGTACTCGTTACCAGGCTTTCAGCTGATACGGAATGATCGTGTCTGTGGCCGAGGCGGTGGTGTTGCCATGTATATCCGATCTCACATTCCTTTCTCCATAGTAAGTATGTCATCTCAACCAACACCCGCAAATGCTGGCGAGCATATTTTCATTGAAGTCTTACTCCAACATACAAAAATACTTCTCGGTGTATATTATAGTCCCTCCTTACGAGTAGACTACTTTTCTTCACTTGAAGTACTCTTAGAAAACTTAACCCCTTCGTACAGTCATACCATAGTCATGGGTGATTTTAACACCTGTTTACTGAAAAACGATTCTCGTTCTGCTTCTCTTCGATCTGTCCTGGAATCCAATAATCTTTCTATTCTCTCACTTAATCCTACACACAATATGCCAAACCGTAATTCCTCCCTCCTTGATCTCATCCTTACTTCCTCAGCAGAGCATGTCGATAAATATGGGCAATGCGCTGCAGATTCGTTTTCCTATCATGATCTTCTCTTTCTTTCCTATCAAATCCGTACTCCTAAACCTAAACCTAAATTTCTTATACAACGTAATTTTCGTGATATGAATCTCGAGGATCTTCGCAGAGATGCAGACAACATGGACTGGAGTGCGCTTTTCAACTCCCAATGTGTTGATGAAAAAATTAACTATTTCACTAATCACCTTATTTGTTTATATGACAAACATGCTCCAGTTCGTCAAATAAAGGTAAGACATCTGCCCGCACCTTGGATTACCGAAGAAATAAAGGCGATACAGAGAAAGAAAGCAAGGGCACATTCAAGGTATAAGAGTCACCCTACTACATCAAATTGGGAAAAATTTGTGCTTATTAGAAATCACTGCAATAAGATGTGTAGGAATGCTCAACGCCGACATATCCATAAATCTGTTGAAAATGGTGATCCAGTCAAGGTCTGGAGGTTTCTTAAGTCATTAGGGGTCGGTAAATCAGGTCCAAATTTTCCTTCAAAAGACGTTGATCTCGATTCCTTGAACTCACATTTTTCTGCTTCCTCCAATTTTGGAGGAACTACTAAGACTGCAACGTTAAATTATCTTTCTTCTCTTCCGACCCCGGACTGTTCCCCATTCGTTTTCAGTCAATTCTCTGCTTGTGATGTTAAGAAGAGCATAGTGTCAATAACTTCTAATGCAGTAGGAAGCGACAACATCAGCCGTAATATGGTACTTCCTATCCTAGATGAAATCCTACCTGTGATTTGCCACATCCTTAATTATTCTGTATCCACCAATGTTTTTCCATCTGCGTGGAAAATGGCTCAAATCACTCCCCTCCCTAAAAAATGTAATCCATCCTCTTTCTCAGATTATCGTCCCATATCAATTCTTCCTTTTTTATCCAAAGTCCTTGAACGCCTCATCCACAATCAGTTAAGCTCGTTTCTCTCAAAGAACTGTCTCCTAAATCCTCTCCAATCAGGGTTTCGGCCCGGCCACAGTACTACCACAGCTTTAGTCCATATCACGGAGGATATCAGGTTGGGCATGGAGGAAGGAAAGCTGACAGTCCTTGCTTTACTAGATTTTAGTAATGCTTTCAACACCGTTGACTTTGATGTGTTGCTAAGTATATTATGCTCTCTTAACATATCTCCATCAGCAATTGACTGGTTTCATAGTTACCTGTATGGTCGCCAGCAGCGTGCTCGTATTGATAATGTTTACTCCTCTTGGTGCACTACATCTGCGGGCGTACCTCAGGGCGGCGTGTTATCCCCGTTACTTTTTGCAGTTTTTATAAACTCAATCACAAATCGATTACTTTCTTCCTACCATCTTTTTGCAGATGATCTCCAAATCTACTCAAAAGCCGATCCTGATAATATAATAGAAGCAGTTGATGTTATCAACAAAGATTTAACGCAAATATGTACCTGGAGTAAGGATTATGGACTAATTTTAAATCCGTCAAAGACACAGGTCATTGTAGTGGGTAGTCCTAGGCTGAACTGCAGAATAAACCTTCAGCAAATGCCAGCTATTTGTTGCAATGGATCGGTTATTCCATATAGTGAAAAGGTTAAAAACTTAGGAATCTATATGGACCGGTTCCTATCCTGGCGCCCTCAAATCGGAGAAATCAGCCGTAAATTATTTGCAACAGCGGGATCTCTGCGAAGGCTTCGGAATTTCCTTCCTACCAACACGAAAATTGCGCTCGCACAGTCTCTTCTTCTTCCTATCCTTGACTATGGTGATGTCAGCTATCTTGATCTCACCGAAGACCAACTGAACAAACTTGAGCGGCTCCAAAACGTCTGCATTAGATTCATATTTGGATTACGCAAATATGATCATGTATCAGAGTATCGTTCTAAGCTCAAGTGGCTACCTATACGCCTTCGCCGGAATGTTCATATTCTTTCTCTTCTGTACAGTACTCTGTTCCATCCTTACACTCCCTCTTATCTTAAAGAACGTTTTGAGTTCCTACACAACACACATTGCAGGGACCTGAGATCATCGGAGAATTTAAAGCTGAAAATGCCGAAACATTCCACACAGTTTACTGACAAGTCCTTTTCGGTGCAAGCGGTCAGGTTATGGAATAACCTGCCTGTAACAATTCGACAAGCCAAAACGTTGCACTCATTTAAAAAACAAGTGAAGGATTATTATTTGTCATTATAAATACTTTTTAATTATATTATTATATATATATATCATTATAAGGGGTTATCTCATTTTAATCTGCTAAATATTTATATCTTATATATTTATGTATGTATGTAGTATGTTTATGGTAATATAAGTATAGTATATTCAGTATATATTAAAATATATATTAACCTATCCCAGTACACCACAGACTACCCTGAAATATATTTGTTAATATCCGTACAAAGGTTGTCTGTAAGAGATCGCCGTGAGCGATAAGACCGCCAATTGATATGCCTGAATGTTTGTATTATTTTTTTTTTTGATTGTATCTTATATTGAAGGTGTACAATAAAGAGATAAATAAATAAATAAATAAATACTCTTGAACATCGTCTTAAAGTCGCTTGCTTATCGGTTTTAATAGGATTTATTTGGTGAGTGTGCAACTCTCACCATTTCTTTATCGGACAACTGAATAGCGAATACTTTTCTCATGGATATACCTTCTTCGTCTTCACCTTCACTTTCCATCAAGTCAGTTGAAAGACAAACGCCTATTTTATTACCAATAAAAAAAAACATTATCAAATTACATAACAATCTTTTTAAGAGGTATAGTCGTGAAAACATAACTAATGGGCAGACAGTTACTTTCACAAGTATTCAAATTAGGCTGATCATCACACAAGTACTTTTTCAGCAGGCTTTTTATCTAAATGTATGTGAATTGGCAACCGGTTGAATATTGATTCCAGAGCTGTACTTTAAGAGGTTTACATGACTACTGTAACAATAATAAAAGTAGATCTTTGACGGCTTTTATTTATATATTTATTAAGTAAATTATAGTGAAATTATGTACTGAGAAACATTTAATGAAGGAAAAAATAAGTTTACTATTTGAAAGGTAAACAGTTGCCAAGATATAAAATAAACAGATCCTTGTTGTCGCACTTCATTCTACATGGATTGTAGTAAGATTTATGGTTGGAAGCGCAAACTGGATCATAAACTCTAGAACAATTGCATTTTGTTACAATTTTCTGCGTTACAGTCACTGTGTGAAAACTGCCGTCAGTGTTTTCAGTTGTATCGCTAGGATCACTTGAGGTACCCTCGGGATCCGACGTTGACTCCGGATTGGATGGTGATGTGGAACTGAAAATAAAATGATAAAATTAAAAATAATTCACACAGATTATTCGCTATACGGAAGTTGAACACTGTAACATCTGTGATACTGTAATTGCTCTGTCCCTTACATGTGAATTTACTATTAAGAATGTGATCCTTATGTCACTCTAATTGTGGCGTGTTCGTGAAGAAGATCCAATGACAGTCAACTGTCAATGTGATCTAAGCAACTTCATTCATGATTTTTTTTCATCATAATCATCATGTCAGCAAATGGATTACACATAAACCAATAATAATACCTAAAATTTACAGGTCAGTTGTTACTGAAAACGAAAGGTGTGAGCGATAATAAGTAGTTACTTAAAAAACTTGCAAAAATGTAATGTTCACATATATTGAAATTCTACCTGTATCATATTCTACCTGTATCATATTCTACCTGTATCATATTCTACCTGTATCATATTCTACCTGTATCATATTCTACCTGTATCATATTCTACCTGTATCATATTCTACCTGTATCATATTCTGATAAGAAAAAAGGATACTTACTCTTCTCTAAGGAAACCAAAAAAATAATCATTTTTAGCTCGCAGGTGTGGATAGAAAAACATGGAAGTGTTTAATTTAGGTTTGTTTGCAAGTGGTAGTGCTGCATTGAGCAATATTATTAAAGCTGCATCTGTAAAACGAATGACTAATGAAATGAGTGACTGGGAGAATTTTCACGAAACACAAAGTCAAATTTCTCGTTTGAACCATATGTTAAGTAAATTAGAGACAATGTTTTCAGGCTCTGTGGAAACTTTTTTTAACTGTTACAATTAAAACTTTGTATTAATTGATTGCTATCGGAGCTGACAGCCTAAAGGGACTGGCATTTTTGGGATGGGTTAAGATGTACAAGTTTTTTAGCTCGTAACTGACTTAAAACTTTTAATACGTCAATCACTACGCTGTAAATCAATAAATAAATACAGCGAATGTCAAGGTCTGAAACAATATGACAATATAAATATCTCATCAATGTCTCTCTAGATGATACCCAGTGGAGTCAAGCGGCTCTCCCGATTCGGTGTGGTGGCCTTGGGGTGCGTCGCGCATGTGATGTGGGCCTGCCAGCTGTTCTGGCGTCTGTGCACGGTGTTGCCAGCTTGTCACTGTCCTTTTGAGTCCCAATGGTGGTGAGGTAAGCATACCGTTTGTGTCGGGTGCTGTATTGGCTTGGTCGACCCTCAACCCGGGTGCGACTATCCCCGAAGCTAGGCACGTTCAGCGTGCGGGGGATGACGTGGGGGTTAAGAGCGTTCAAAAAAAATTATTGGATGGCGCTTCGGGGGCCGATATGGCTAGATTACGAGCTGTGTCACAATCCGAGTCTGGAGCATGGCTGCACGCGCTGCCTTCGCCTCACCTTGGCACTTTACACAACGACGACCCTTACGTGTGGCGGTGGCCTTCCGCCTGGGTTACAGGGTGTGTGAGCTCCATGCGTGCATCTGCGGCTCTACGGTGGAGGCCGATGGCTTTCAAGCTCTGAGTTGCCGTCGTTGCACAGCTAGGTTTCCGCGTCATCATGCTCTCAACGACATAGCTCGTAGAGCCCTTATATCGGCCAACGTCCCTTGTATGTTCGAGCCTCCGGGTCTGAGCAGATCTGACGGGAAGAGGCCGGACGGGCTGATGCTGGTGCCTTGGAAAAATGGTAAGTGCCTGATTTGGGACGCCACATGCGTCAGCACGGTTGCCGTCAGCCACCTGTGTCGCACTGTCCGCTTCCCGTCAGCTGCCGCGGAGGACGCCTGTTTAAGGAAAAGACTAAAGTACGCGGCCTTGGAGACGTTGTACTATTTCGTGCCCAAAGCTGTGGAAACCTTGGGCAGTTGGAGTACAGATGCTAAGGAGTTCGTTCTCGATCTGGGGCGCAGGCTGAACAAAGTGAGTGGCGACTCCCGCTCAGGGTCGTTCCTGGTGCAGAGGTTTGCCATAGCCATTCAGCGTGTGAACGCAGCAAGCGTTATGGGCACCTTTGCGCCGGGAGCGACCAGGGGCGCGTTATTTGTTTATGATAGCGAATGACAGATACTGTGATGGACATATTGTAATTAATTAAAATATTAATATTATGATAAATATAAATATTATTATATATTGCAGTCGTTAAAACCTATAGGAAAAAATCACATTAGTAGGATGATATAACATTGTGGGAGTTCACATCCTTTAGATATTGTTAGGATCGTTGGTTCCACCGAAATCGCAGAGGGAACAGAGTGGTATGATGTTAAAAATATGTCATTTTAAACAGAATACTTGGTAAACCATAAAAATACTTACGTAAACATATTATCATCCAAAATTTGGCCATATCCCATTAACATCAAATGGTCTAAGCCACGTTTTACGATAGAACAGCTAGGTCACATTTACGTAAGTAATATTCATTGAGCCATATTATAATTGGAGTGCATTTAATATCGATACGGAATATTAAAAATTGTTTGATTAATAATGATTATTTCTAGATAAATAGAGCTAAAAACTTATAAAAGGGACATTTCGGAGTTGGATAGCGACTCAGACTAAGTTATTTCTAGAGTGAGATCCTTGACAACAATATAATTGCTGATAGTCAAAATGTATTTAAATAAAAGTTCTCCTGAAATTAATTTTGTAATAAAAATGATTTCATAGGAGATCAAAGTTTGTAAATGATAAAATTTTAAGTTTTTTATGTATTTTCTAAAGTTCTTCAAAAATATCTATATTATAGAAAGACGCATAAAAACTCAAATCACTTTCTCGATATGATGTCATACTGCCTAAATAGCAAAAATAATTAAATTCCAGGTAATGCTGCCAAATGTAACCAATAAACTAGTTTTTGTCTCTCGGTGGTTTAAACGTAATCCTTAATCGAAACCTGAGTAAATATATACATGCAGATATTTAGAACCTTAGATTGGCACATTCAAACAAACAAACTTTTAAAAATCAATTGCTTTTTTAAGAGTTTCTTAAATGTGGTTTCTGTTGAAATTCTGTAAAGTATTTGTAAGTTATACCATCCATCTGAATATTCTAAGTTTTCTCCACCTGGGAATGTTTTTTGAATTCAAGATGAGGACTGCTGCTCTAATCTAAAAGAAGAAGATAATTTTGCCTCTTTTCCTTCGTTTAATTGTACTCTCGGTGCAAACAGAGCGACACAAATCGCTCCACTCCGACAATAGTTGATTTTTTTTTTATTACCTAACTGAAAAACATGAAAGTAGGAAGAAGGTTTAATGTTTGGTGTGAAATGGAACGACATAGAAACTTAATAGAAATATGAAGACAAGGAGGGTCTCGTGGCATAGTCATCATAGAGAGAAATCTTACAAATCAGAGTATAATGGGCGGTCTTATCGCTAAAAGCGATCGCTATAAGACAACCTTTGGATGGAGATAATAACAAAATTATTTAATAAAAACATAATAGTTGATGGCGTACTATTCGAGATATAGACAAATACTTATGCATATAGATAGGTGTACATAAATAGTAGTGTACAGTATTTTAGTAGAGCAATTTAGAATTTAGATAGCAATTTAGATCTTAGTTCTGGAACAGTATAGAATAAATAACACTACAATGACAGATAATGTTGCGTGACCATATTTTTAAAAGCTGTAAGGGTTTCACTTTGCCGTATTTGTACTGGTAACGCATTCACATGCACATTACAAGGTTAAGTAATACTAGCCAGGTGAATCGTAAAATGGGTGACCATTCTTAACACATTGGGACCCGTTCATGTCTCGGAGAGCACGTTAAACCGTCTGTCCCGGTTGCTGTCGTTATATCAGTCTGTGGTATTCGTTACGTCTATTTGGAGCTAAAAAAAAAGTCCGACAACCTGGTCCGACTAGACTGAAAACCGACCTCAACTTAGTAGGAAAAAAGGCTCGGAGGAAAAAGAAATCAAGAACAACAGTTAGGTTCTCTGGCCCGGCCCTTCTTATTTTCTTATCTAATATAGCTTAAAGTAATGCTTATGCTTAAATTGGCCATAAAACATGTAATTACTGAAATCGATTTTATTGTGGTAATTACTAAACGAATAGTGACATTACAAACAAAATTTAAAAACAGTTTTAAAGTTTTGTTAAAATAACTACAACAAAAGAGCTATTGCTATCATTACTACAAATTTTCTACGTTCAATATGCCTACAACTTCATTTTGGAAAATTATTCCACTAATATGGAGTAAGTTTTGTAAATAATATTTTGTAAATGGATATAATCATTTTGGTAATAAAACAATATTTTAATGGGGTTTTATTTTTATTTCAAACATTTAACATATTAAAAAATTCGGGTGGATCTGGATAATCTTTATAGCTTTAGCACATAAGGTCACTTCTTTCGCACTGCGCAAACGCCTCGTACCTCTGCTTCCTTATCTTTGATCATATTTAATACCATAAATGTTTGATTGGCGGTCAAAAAATAGCAATAACTAAACTGTGATTGAATGCAGTTGTAAGCACAGTTGAACTACCAGACGCTTCGTGCCCGCGCTAGCGGTGTGACGTGTTATGTAAAGCCGAAAAATGCTAAAACTATGCTTTAGAAATGCAAAGAAGGCATGAAATCTCGTCCTTTCGATAAGTATGGTATCTTATCTAGCTTAGCTTACTATATAGCCTACTTATGCAAATCTTAAAGTTGGTGAAAACTATGTTGAAAGATTCCCTTATATAGAAGGAAATGTTTTACCACACCAGATTTTTTTATGTAGTTGTTTTTTTATTAATTTTTTTTTTAAGATAGCCTAAATAAAACAACAGAAAAAAATAAATGAAATATAATCAATTCAAATTTGTTGCAGTGCTATTTGTGATAATGTCAGAAAGCCAAAGGAGTACACCTAAATTTAAATGGAAAGAACTGTATATATGGGCTTCTAAACACGACCCTGTGATGGCTCGGCCTAAGGACGATATACCTCTATTAGAAGAAGTTAAACATTGCAGGTGTCCCAGAGTATATTTACCTGTATGTGGTACAAACAATGAGAGCTACACTAACGTTTGTAAAATGAATTGCTTGAATGAGCGTTTAGGGAGGCAGGAAACAAAATATAATGTAAAAATTAACCACATGGGAGTCTGTGACAACTACTTTGATCCATTAGAATATTAATATAGTTTAAATATGTGGAACATTCCTTATTTTCAAATATTGTACTAAAGTTCTAAATAAATGTTTTCAAAGTGCGATAGTAAACTGACATTTTTATTTAAACTAGCTGTGCCCGCGACTTCGTTCGCGTCTATGTCGCTTATAATAGGCGTAGCACCTCCTCCTCAAAGGGGAATCCTCCAGGCAGGATTTTTTAAAATGTATAGATATTAAACCAATCTGGAGCGTACAAAACAGTAATGTTATAATTGTTTACACACGAAATAATGACATAAGTGGGAAAGCACCCATTTTTATTCGTGTGAAATTTCACCTCACCGGGCTACTGGTGAGCCGAGGCAACTTAAACCAACGAAATACACACGGTGTGCCTTACAGCGCCTGTAATGAGTGAACCGTCGGTACTACGATATTATGTCTCCTATGGTTCACTCAACAGCAGCCCGTGGGTGGCAAGCGGGATCCGTCTACTAACTGGGTGATATCCAGACACACTCTTCACGGGAGATTGTGCTGCGGCTGAAGGACATAAAACAAGTCTCATCCACGCGTACGCACGTAGGCACGAGTGAAACCATTCCGCCACACGAGTTCCGATATTATGTCTCCTACCGGGTCCACTCCGCCACCTCTTTGCACTAGAAGTTCTGTTCAACTGTGACGACCTAACGCCTCGATACGACCGACTAATTGAGAGACTCGCTGTAGTTAGGAAGTCAGTGCCACTTCCTATAGAATTTATGGGCCCCTAGGGCCGTCGCCATCATGTCATGGGTGTACCTAACAGGTTATTCCCAGCCAATACTATGGTCCAACCCGGCTACAAATAGACGTTTGACTCTGAGATTTGTTTATAGTCAGGATAAGATTTCACACTAGTGTAACCGAACGGAAAATTAAATATCTGATACGCTAGAGTATCGCCCAGTAAGTAGACGGAGCCCGCTTGCCACCCACGGGCTGGTGTTGAGTGGACCATAGGAGACATAATATCGTAGTACCGACGGTTCACCCATAACAGGCGTTGTAAGGCACACCGCATGGTGTGCCTTACAGCGAAAACTACATAGTTTTCGTCGGTTTAAGTCGCCTCGGCTCACCAGTAGCCCGGTAAGGTGAAATTTCACAGGAAAAAATATGTGTAAACAATCAAAAAAATATTGTTTTGTACGCCAGGTTGGTTCAATACCTATTTATAACAAAAAATCCTGCCTGTAGGATTACCCCCTTTGAGGAAGAGGTACTACGCCTATTACAAGCGACATATTGTTGTTTTCTGACATGGACGCGAACTAAGTCGCGGGCACAGCTAGTTAGTAATAATATAATAGTACAGCATTGTACAGTAAAAACAAGTAGGTTCGTTCTTGTTTTTCCTAAGTAGGTATATAAAAAACAAAGCAGCCTTTGCACATTTTGCTTGATAACATTTCTGATTGCATTTAATTAGCATTTCTAAATTTCTGGAAAATGAGTAAAAGGTTTTAATGACACTTCAATTACATCAAATACGTAACTACATTTTTTATTACCTCTGAAATCAACTCTGGCTAAAGGAAACGCAGATAACATATATGTGACATCATGTATATTATATTCTGTATGTATTTTTTCATTTTTTTATGGGTCTATGATACTCGAACTACCAAAATTCTTAAAAAATAGGAGTTAACATTTTGAAACGTCATTAGGTTAGGATTCAAGTCTGTAACCCCGATTCCAAGGCCCTTCATTAATAATATTATTTTATTGACAGTGGTCTTTAAAGTGTCAAAGACCAATGTTTTCAGTAAACCACATTAAAATATGTATTATGTGACTTTGGGTTCAGACACAAACAAGCGTGGCGTGATCCTTAATTTAAGGACTGCATTAAAAATACATATTTTTTTACACTTTAAGTGCCTTATGTCATTATTGACATAAAGTGCTTAAAGAACAAAAAAGTACAGCACATTAAAAGAACGGTACCTTCTTTCTTTAGCCTTTGATAAAAGTCTCTGGAACACAAATTGAAATAGTTATTTTTAGACAATGTCTTTCTGAAAATCATGGGTATTATTTAACGTAAGTAATTACAATATCTGAGTACGGGAAATTAAGGTAAATAACTATTTTCAACTTGAATGCTAAATTGCTAGTTTTTATAACTCTGTGGTGTTTGCAATGTGTATAATAAAGTTACATATCCAATTCATTGTGTGCATATGCCTGTATAACTTTTCATAAAGTAAGTATTATAATTATAAATGTTAAGTAAGTGTATAAATTAACTTACAGTAATCATGGTCATAACTATAACTATACAAGCATATTTAAATACATTTAACGGAGTTTAACATGCCTATTGGTCTAGTTAAGTGGTTAGTGATCCTGACTGCTTAGCCAAAACTTCGGGTTCGATTCCCATCCAGGACATATAATTATGTGACGAGCACGATCATTTCTTCTCCATCTGGGTGTAATTTATCTATTTAGAAATATGTAAGTATGTTTATCATTAACATGATAAGCAAACTACAGGTTCTGCCTAGTTTGGGATCAGACGGCCTTTTTATAAAATTGATTGATTTACCTTTAGAAATAAAAAAATCATAGAGCCTGGACCCCAATACTAAATTAAAATCATTAGGAGCTACTATGGCCTCCTTATGGTAATACACATAAGAGATTCAGTTCTATCTATTATTAAGACAAGATAAATAAAAGCTATGATTATGATAACAATTCATCCGAGTAAGTACCTAAAACTCTTTTTAAAATCAGCCAAAACCTTAATATCTAGAAAATGCTTAGCTGAGAAGACGCATGACAAGACATCTACCCCTCCAAAAGAGGGAGCTAAAATTAACAACATTATTTACCTCACACTGGCAAAGAACGTAAGCGACATATGCACTCGTGCACCTTGGGCAACCTAAGTCGGAACGGGATGTTAAGTCTCTAACACTCTGCATGCGTTTGACATTGCATTCCCTTCGCAGAAGCCCAAAAGCCTATTCATTTTATCCATGGCTTCAAATTAACGTTGTATTTTTTATTTTCAGATGTAATTCTGCCTCTAACTGCTATGTGTTTTACATTTCACCCATTATTTAACGTATCTATGACTCAAAAACCACAAATAACGAAAACATATCTTCGTTTACTTCCACCAATACAAGCCGTATTGCCTTGTGAAGAATGTCCTTACGTGTACCTACCTGTGTGCACCAGCTCAAATATTACTTATGTGAATTATTGTTTCTATAAATGCAAGGAAAGAGAAGATCGTGTTATCAGACGGGGAATATGTATATTTTTTTAAAACAGAACATAATCGTTTACATTTTTAATTTCAAATAATAATTTTTGGAACGAAGACCCGTCGCTCCGGGCCGCGGCGCGGTGACACGGAAAAAAGTGCAACGAAAAATGCTGACCGCAGTTGATTTATATTATTTTGTAATTACTAATTTTTCACATATTAGTTAGGGCAACTTTCACAGCTGGCGGAATTTTAATTTCGAGTTTTTACAACATTTAATATATTTTGATGTGCAGCGAAAGGCGAAAGGCACTTCGTTCCAACCGGTTGTCCAAAAGGCAGCTCACGCGCTTTTTTCTCATTATTATAAAAGTTATTGCATAAAATTAGAGTTTTATTACAATTGTACAGGAATTGATTGTAAATAAATTCAAATTATAACAAAAAAAAAGTTTTTTATTGAATGTCAATATCCTACTCCTGTTATAGACTAAATTGGAAATACATATATGTATGTCTAAAATACCGCGTCTTTTTACACATGCAAAATGTTACAGAAATGTGTGGCCATATTTCAGGACGTCTTCCTGAAAACAATTTACAAAACTGTCAGGATACGATATCTGTTTTGTAAATTTCGTTTGTGACATTTGTCATACTTTAAATAATATAAGTAGTAACAGTATACTGTATTCTAAGATATAACTTGAAATTGAATAAACAACTGATAATTTGGTCACTTTCGCAGTGTCTTTTCACAACATTTAAATAAAAAAATTAAAAATAGGTACTTAATGTTAATGATTTTAGATTTAACAGAGATTTTCGAACAAAATACTTTTACATTACAGAGTGTAGCAGTAGCGCTATTCAGAATCAATGTATACAGCTGTTCCCGCGACTTCGTTCACATTTATATCGGGAAACAGCAATATGTCGATTATAAAAAGCGTTGCACCTCTTCCTGAAAGGGGGCAATCCTGCAGGCAGGATTTTTTACTGTATTGCCTGTGAAACAACATGGAGTGCACAAAAAAAGTTGTTTAGAAAACCACACGGTGTGCTGGGCCTCTTTGATAGAACACCAATATGGAACAGCAAAGACAAAGATACTCATTTCTCGTAACACAACACTACGCCGCTCTAGCGCCGTGCGGTCTGCCCGCTGACTTCGAGACCGGGTACAGCGATGCCGCGACGCCGCCGCTCCCCGCACCGCCGCCGCCGTCGCCCCGCTCCCGCTGACTTCGTGCCCGAGACCTTGCAGCGACTGTAATGAGTGAACCGTCGGTACTGTTTTGCATCCAATGGTCCACCCAACGTCAGTGCCGGTTCCTAGAAACTATGGGGCCCCTCGGTATACCTAACAGATTACTCCCAGCCAGTGTTAAGGTCTACCCCCGCAATAAATAAATGTTTGTTTCTGAGTTTTATTTAGTCACGGTGTAACATTAGATTTCACACTAATGTAACCGAAAGGCAAATCAATGGCCTGTAAATGTAAAATAACTTGTTAGAGATAGTGTGTGGGATCTTCTTGTTCTCTAACCGTATTTATCGCGCTTCGTGGCTGAGCGGGGGGCAAAATAGCTCATTGGCATGGCAAAAAACCGGCTAACAATTACTCTAGGATCGCCAAACAACGAAAAAAATACTGCTGCTTTTTCCACAATTACCACAGAAAAGCCACCGCGCTCTGTGGCCCCCTTTTTTTTCTCGTGTGGAAACCCCCACGGGCCGTCACCCCACCGGGGTTTTCTTTGGGGTGGTGTATCGGAATCGAACCGACTAAAACCACACGGTGTGCCATACTACGCCTAAAATAGGAGGGATCCGCGGACATTTTTTATTAAGACATCCGAGTTCTGTGTTCCACTATGCTATCCTTCGATTGAAAATCTACCATAACGAAATTTATTAATTATTTATTTATTTATTAATATTAATTTATTATTTTTTAACCGTTTACAAATATAATATTATCTACGTATGAACGGGAATTAACGCGATCACGAAAAGGTATTACATGCCACCTCGCTTTTATGCGCAGTCGGGTGAACACCAGAATAGGGCCACATCTTTTTGCTTACAGAATAGGGACACTGTTAGTATAGTATGTGACGGTACATGGCGAAATGAAAATATCAAAAATATCAAAAAAGTGGAGGTGGATGAAGAACCTTCTACCTCACGATGTCGGCGACGGAGGGCGTGCACCGCTGAGCCAGTCAGCCTGTGACCACGGCCAGTGCAACCTGGTCGAAACGTCAGGCAATTCAGAGGTATGTAATACCTTTTCGTGATCGCGTTAATTCCCGTTCATACGTAGATAATATTATATCATGGAACGCGAAAGTTTAAAAAAAAAAAAAAAAATCGTTTACAAATAATTTTATAATCGCATAGAGAAAACATAGATACGTCAATTTAAGGAAATAAATGCACAAAGGTTATTCATTCGCGGAGAATCTTAACACTGCGATTAAAACAGAAAGACAATGAAGCACACACGCTCACAATGAAACATACACAACACGTTGTGGGTTACGTGCACTTTCAGAAGGTATTAAATTTAAAAGGTTTGTTCGTTTATGTTGTAAAGATATTTATTTTATTTACTTACAAATCTAATTTTTTTTTACAAAATGAAGGAATATTTAAAAACAATTACGTGTTTTCCTTAATATTACTTGGGCCAATAACAGATGTATCGATATCTATTGGTCGAAAGTAAGAAACATCAGCATTGTAATTATGTCTTACGGACTACGTGTTAATAAACTACAACTAAGTACACATTTTGACTTTCATCCCCCCTCTCAAGGAAACGGTCTTGAATTTCGAGATAAAAAGTATCCCATGTCCTACCTCGTAGTATCAACTCAAATCATGCCAAGTTTCATTTGAATCTCTTTAGTAGTTTCGGCGTGATGCGCGGCCAGATACAGACAGACAAAAATTTAAAAAAAAATAGTTTTGGTACTTCAGTATCGATTATAAAGTGCCCCAAAAAAATTTTCAGTCAAGTCAATCTTCAATGTACAGAATTGGATTTATTATAAGTATAGATTAAAACGTATTTCATTAAGGCAACTGTTTTAAGTTCTAGGATCATTTTGCTTCTGTCACTGATAAAACTTAGGTGAAAATTATGAAATAAATACCTCAGAAGTATTATGAGGTAATCTCTGTCTCTAAATAATCGTAGTGGTGAGAATCGTAGACTTATCAAATTTAATAAATTAATCACAACCTCACTGGCAACCGGAATGAGAACTTTGCTTTTTCAACTTTTATTTATACTAGAGTAAATAGCTCTTGCCCCCGCCTTCCCTTACGTTAACGTAGATTTTGTCAATATCGACTGGCCTGTTGGCCTAGTGGTTAGTGACCCTGACTGCTACGCCATAGGTCCTGGGTTCGATTCTCACCCGAGTCTGGGTGTTCTTTGTGTCCGTTGTTTGTATACGGGAATTAACGCGATCACGAAATCGGTATTACGTCCCTCTGTATTATTAGTTAGGAATTTGTCTCTTTCGGCTTTAGATAAGACATTACTAGTTTTTGTCTGTGGCTTGCTTGCTTTCTCAATCACAGGATAGTGAATTCACTACTCCTGTGCAAAATTTCATGATGTAAAAGCGTAACAGACAGACTCACATTCGCATTTATAATACTAGCTGTTGTCCACACTTTGTTCGCGTGAAAATTTTGGTGAATTCTATCCTAGGGGAACCATACATTTTTCCGGGAAAAAATGTCAAAAAGCCTATGTGCTATTTCTGACTATAATCTATCTCTGTGCCAAATGTCATCCAAATCTGGTTAGCCATTTTCAACAACAAATTATCGCCTTTATATTATTAGTAAGATGATCAATTAAGTACTACATAAGCATTTCATTTGTTTCAGATGCAGTATTTCTAATATTAACAATAGACTGCCCCATTAATTCGATTTTTAGAGGGGCTAAACTTGGTTTAGAATATAAACGCTTGTTCCCACCCCTTGCCACAATAAAGACGTGTGAAGAGTGTCCAGATGTCTATTTCCCGGTTTGCACTAGCAAAAACATTACTTATAAAAACAAATGTTTCTTTTTCTGCCGGAACGATACAAAGAGGCAAACATTTAGGCGAGGAGTTTGTATATCTTTTTAAAATGTAATCGCAAATTAAAAATGTACACTCATTTAATGTATTCAAAACTCGACTAGCTCAATGTGTACGTACATCAGTCAGATAACTTGTCCTCGTATCGGGCACAATGAATACACTAGATTAGTACCTACCTACAATTATATATTTATTGAGTGAAATGACGAACTTGTAACTATGTTTTAAGTTATTATTGTTCTCAAGTAAGTGACTTTGTTTTTATTGACAATAAAGATTCTTTAACCAAATAAATATAAGCTAAAAAACCTTATATCCATGTGCCTTGTATGTAAGATAATTTCCTTGAAACAGTTTTTATTACATTTTATTTAATAAAAGCAAATGACACAACAAACAAAGACAGGCAGATGGACTGACGACCTGCGGAAGGTAGCTGGGATAGGTTGGATGCTAAAGGCGGAGGACCGGATGCTATAATGCACGTTTGGGTTGCGTAATCTGAGTAAATATGTTATGTATGCTATGTCCCACGATTTTATTTCCGAATTATTGTTAACTTTCAGTACAATATCTGCATCATTATTGTTTCTTTACAAAAAAAACATGAAACTTTTAAATTGCTTTAATACTTCCAAGTTATTTTAAACTATAAATATTATTCATATAACACTTATTTTTATTTTAATCTATTCGTTTTAATACACTGTATAAAAATACTGTCATGTCGGAGTCCTGAGGTACACTGAATAGAAATGAGCGAGAGCGCCGGTTCCGGTCATTCTATGCAGTACACCTCCGCCGAGCAGCTTCGCCGCGACTTAAACTCAAGATCAGTGAACTGACTATATTAGAGCTAAATAATGACATTAGATTTATATTCGTAAGACCAGTAGTTTTGTAATTAAGTATACTTATTACTATTAGGAAAACGTAGTGTAGGACGCCCAACGGCACGATGGACGGACGACTTGAAAAATGTGGTTAGCAGCGGATAGATGCGAACTGCAGGCTCCTTGCCATCCAGCAGTGGACGGCGAAAGGATGACATAGACCTTTCCATTCTATTCTGGTCCATTTTTTGGACCTGGTACCCGCATGTTTCGGTGTGATTGATATTAAAAACGTTTCACGTCAAAAACGTAAAACTGCTGGATTTTAGATGGGATATAGTTAGCTAGTATAAAATGTAATTACCTACACAATTAAAAAAATATATATATATAATACGGTTGAATTGAGAACCTCCTTTTTTTCGTCAGTTAAAAATAGTAACGGGTTTAGACATGAGAATAGTTAATACTTTACAAGAATACAATGTAATTAAATAATATCAAGAATCTATTAGTGTTTATAAAGGTTCAATTAAGTTTTTAATTTCATGGGTAATTCGTTTTATCGAGTAATCTGAACCACGAAGGTCATTTAAATAATGACTAGTTTTATTTTTTCTTTGAAATTAACTTGGTACATAGGCTGCACTAAAAGTATCGGGAATGGAATATTTCCACTGTTTCTGTCATATTAAAATCTTTTTAATTGAAAACTCCTTGGTTTTAAAAATCGAATACCATTTATTTATTTAAAAAAAGATTCTCGGTCTTATCACAAGGTTTTGTCAAACTTGTTTAGTCGTTGAGAAAATGGAATCGACTCGAAAAAATGCAAGAGTGATGATTTATTATGACTTTCGAAGTGGTTTAACGCAAAAACAGTGAGTTGACCGGATGATTTCTGCATTTGGTGATGAAGCCGCATCCAAAAACACAATTTATCGCTGGTTTGCTGAATTTCAACGTGGACGTGTCAAGCTCAGTGATGATTCCCGTCAAGGTCGTCCAAAAACTGCAGTCACCCAAGAAAACGTTGATGCTGTGCGTAAGCTGATTGAGGAAGATTGACATGTGACATACCGCGAAATTCAGGCAACTTTAGACATTGGCATGAGTCAAATACAAATAATCTTGCATGAACAATTAGATGTAAAAAAGTTGTTTTCTCGATGGATACCGCATTCGCTCTGTGAAGAGCATAAAGCGACACGCGTTACTTGGTGCGTCACAACTCTCGAAAGATTCCACGCAGGATCCTCAAATGCTGTAAACTACATCGTATCAGGTGACGAATCCTGGATATACGCGTACGAACCCGAAACAAAAAACCAGTCACGAGTTTGGGTGTTCGAAAATGAGTTAAAGCCAACAAAAATTGTTCGTTCACGGAGTGTTGCAAAAAAAATGGTGGCCACGTTTGTCTCCAAAACAGGCCATGTTGCGACTATTTCTCTTGAGGGACAAAGCATGGTTAATGCAGAATGGTATGCTAGCATTTGTTTGCCACAGGTCGTTTCTGAACTCCGTAAAGGGAACTGCAACCGCCTCATCATCCTCCATCACGACAATGCGAGTTCTCACATCGCGCACAGAACAAAGGAGTTTTGAAAGCAAGAAAACATAGAATTAATGCCATCCAGCTGTTTCCCGGCCTAGCGAAAGCCGAGCGGTATTTTCCCCGAACATTCATCTACATATATTCGAATTTACCGCCCGGCTGTGCCGATTAATGCCGGCTCGCTTTTGTGTATAGCAACCCTTACCGACAATGAGGACAATAAAAATAAGTCTAGAACGATAATTCTTTACCTAAGACTAAATCATCATCATCATCATCATCATCGTCCTGCCCTTTTCCAAACCTTTTTTGGGGTCGGCACAATGTGTAACAATGCAAAGGGGTTTTTAGCTGGTCTCTTTTACAAATCAAACGTTGTAAGTATGTATGTGTAGTTTCGATTATAAAACTATAATTTGGCTTCTTGGAGTTGATCTGATGATGGGGCCAGGAGGTGGTTACATAATAGTAAACTCCTAGAGTTTGGGCTCATATGATTCGTTTTCACTAGTCAAAAGTGAAAAGCGCTCCTCACTTTGTTGTCCGTCTGTCTATCAAGTTCAAGTTAAGAAATTAACACCAAATACTTGTGTCTGCTGTCTCTTGAAGCTGCAAAAAATCAACGCAATGAAAAGAGTCATGCAATTTGGTAAGTAGCAGGTCACAAGTATAGGAACAAATACGAAAATAGTTAGTTTTTTCCGACCGTCAGTTCGGCTAGCGGGCTGGTCTATGGATGGATAGTGCGATCATGTGCCTCAAGCAGACTGTGCAGTACTATACCGCGCGTATAAAATGCCTGTATACGCGTGTTTTCTGGACCAGTCCCGGGCATTCGATATGGTTTCTTACTGTGGATGAAAATGCATAAAGACACTAGTCTCCTCCATGAGATTGTATTCATATTTATGTATTGGTATAATAATTATAATCAGAAAAATGCTGTTAGGTGGCTGGATAGTAAATCAGATGAGCACGGGCTGGAGTGTGGGGTGCGAGAGGGGAGGAGGGGCTGACATCAAGGAAATTGTTGTAATTAAACAGCCCGATTGGAGAGCTGAAAAGCACCGGGATTGGTTGTCATATTTCTCGTATCGATTTGATTAACTGTAGCTGTAGCTGAGAAGAAATGGTAAATGGTGGATATGGCCTGACTTTCTCTTTTTCAGACTAGGCGTAACTCTAACTGGTAACAGACAGGAACTTCGGAGCTTCGAGATAGAAGATCCTTATGATAAATAGTCCAGAAAGCTTGGAGCATCCGAGGTAAGGCAGCGCTCTGGTTACCAGTACGCTTATCGGGAATGAAGGAAGGTTCGCTCCCCTCCCCGAAGACCAAGGCGCCAAAAATGGTTGTTAAGATACTGTCCGTGTCCAATCATTAATCTCTACCACAAATAGGACTGATGTTGTAGTAGATACTGTATTATTTTTAGTCGGTTCAACTCCGTAATAATCACTCCGTGGTGCTCTTGGTGGGTTGGTACGATTAGGTTCTGATTAAATAAAAGGAAAACTCAACACGTAAGTATTTACTTTTAATGAGTTTGTTCGATTAAGAATATCTAAATAAAAGACATAAATTACCTAATTTTTGTACATTTTAATGCTTACTTTTTTTACAAACGTAAACGTTTATTTGTTTTTAGTATGAATTTTAACTTCAGAGCTCAATCTTAAACTATACTTTACAGGCGGACAAATCAAGAGACAGGACTATCCGTGTTTACTATAGGTGTAGAACTCGAAGAAATTTAAAAAAAATTAAAAAGACCTCTGTCTTCTGACCACTACTTACCGCATTGTCAACTACGTGATACTAAGACTGTCACCTAGTACATCCACATACAATAATTCACACAATTATTATTCTTGGCCATTTGAAGTATTATAAATCAGTACAACCTGAAACCGTAGATTCTGTCTGATTTTCTATTGTTTAAATTACTAAAGTCATATCCAAAATCTTAAACTTTCATTACAATACCTTCTATATAACACAGTCGAAAAAAAACCTGTGTTCGGGCAAGGACAGACTCTCAAGATTATTTCATGCTGAAAAACCTAAGCTACATTTGACTTTTACGCCTTACTTAAGTTATACTCGAGTTAGAGAACTGTTGTGTCGCCACTTTATATATACATACAATTCCGCTTGACTGATTAAACCTCATGTGCGTTCTAAAGACGACGATTCCACTTTGATATTCTCCATTTAAGTTCATGCTAAGCTGGATGCCAAAGGCTGTTATTAATGATGTGATTATAGATGGATGAAAGGTTTCATATTTATTATTGTAAGCACCTTTCTTCTGGATTGTTAGAAGTAGCGTTTGATTTAATTTGAATATAAGAAATAAAAATGGGTGTAAGTATTTTAACAGACGTTTGGCAGTTATTAAGATTGAAGTACTAGGCCACAGTTCTGAAGTATTGGAGTACTCTGTACTTACAAGTGCGCAGAGCATTAACACATTTAGTGTCAATTTCTAGACTTTTTTACTTTTATAAAGTCTTAGAAATCATGTTAATTTAAAAGGGGAACAAAATCTTAACTTTTAAGTTATTTTTTTATAAAGGAGACAACATAGGATACTTTCTTGAAGTTTTCTTTAACTAAATCTAAATATCAAAATTAAAAAAAAAAAAAATTAGTTTTAGGTATTAATTTTCCCCATTTACCCAGCTGTGTGAAAAACTGTTTGAGGTATGTCTTAAAGCCATTAATGGATTTACCATTTTTAATATCATCGGATGGAATGTAATACAGTTTTACTCTGACGTACTTACTTTATTCGAGGATTCGGCTGGTGTATGTTTTTATTTTTGGAAAGGGGGCAAACGAGCAGAAGGGTCGCCTGATGGTGAGTGACTACCGCCACCCATGGACACTAGCAACTCAAGAGTCATAAGTGTGTTACCGCCCTTTAGGGTGGGAGTAGGGAAAGGACGGGAGGGCCTCAGGACTCAGTAGGCGAAACACAACAAACGCAACATGTTATTTTTAGTCTCGTATAATACCTGTGAGGCTTTGTACAAACATTAGGTATTACTGCACTAAATATTTTAGTATGTCAATGTACGTTGTTAGTAGTAAGTTTTGAGTTATTTAGTCAGTAGGAGCGTTTAATATATTTGATTTTGGATGAAATCCTTATCATCATTCGTTGAAATAATAAAGTTATTTTCTTCCAATAATTATTATCCGAATAGAGAGAAATAAAAAAAACTCAATACTACTCAGAGAATTCTTATATATTAGCAAAGCGTATTTAAAAACATTAATAGCTTATGTATATTCAGTATTTAGGGAATACTTCGCAAGGTCCATTCCTTATATACTTTACATAATCTTCTGGTTGCCTTGTATTAATATTTTTACATCTCATCATACATTGGTTTACATAGGTCTTATTATCATCGGCACAAACGGGGTAATAGATTCTAGGGCAAGATGTGCAACCAGGTGTTATTGGTATTTCATCTAAACCTATTAGATCACGAGAGTCCAAGTTATAGAAACGAAGTACATTATATATTCGGGAGTCTGCCACCTGGAATCCGCAGATAAGCGCCAACACTATAAAAAGATAATTAGCATTACATAATGTCCTTCTTATCTCGAAACACGATAGGTAGTGCACAATTAGGTTTCGTTGAGAAAGACGCGGGGCGTTATGCGGGGTGTTTAGAGTCGTACAACTACAAGCAGCGGAGCTATTTTTTAAATATATAATCAAAGGTGTTAATAGACCTTCGGGTATATCAATGAAAATTAAATACTTCATAACCTGTTGTTTTTATTGATGGGTAAAGAACTGCATATTCATGAAGCTGCTGTAAATATAGGTTGTTTTCTAGAATTAAAAAAAAAGAAATATTTATGTAATATTTTCTATAAATATCAATAAAATCGTACTCCATTGCAAAACACGTCAGAGTCATAGGATGTCCCCCACGCTCAGCACAACGCACCGCGCAACGCCCTCGCGACTCCCCGCGTTTCCATAAACGGAATTATGTTTGTTTTTGTGCATCCAACGCCCCAGATAGATGCTATACACGCCGCTTCACACGTCGCTCACCCGTAAACGGAGAAGCCGCGTAACGCCCCGTGTCTCCTTAAACGAGGTCTTAGATTTGCAATTTAAGTTGGGAGCAATTTAATATATATAATTTATAATATTTTTGTTGTTTTTTTATTTATTTGATTGATTCACAAAATACGAAACGTAATAATATGAAACATTAACTTGTTTAAATTTTACTGTACATCAGTGTCGCCAGCAAAATTTCTTCTTTCTTAATCACAAATGAGACGGTATACAGATAAATTGTCACAACAATGCCTAACAATATCTAGTACTCAGACCGCACCCACCGATCCACGGGTCACGGTTTGAAAGCGTGTTTTTTCAATAGCTAAATAATTACATTATACAGGTTGCTCCGTGTTATAGTATAGAATAGATTCATGTTAGGTTATTTAAAATATTCGTTCTTATACGAGATTAACCTGTAAAAGGTGTTGTTTTAGTCTTAATTTGGTGTTTTTAGGCGTAATTTTATCTTTTAAACATGTTAGTAACTGGTTTACAAGATGGGGTATAATATACTCAAGCGTACGTTTTTCGTACAAATTTGTATATCTCGGTAACATTAATGTGGAGTTAGTAATACTGCGAGTTTTCATGGCATTATTATTTACAGTTTTAATGATATTAAATTTTTCATTGAAGAATCCTTCTTTTAATAATGTTAGATTAATGTTTTCATGAATTTGTATAATTTTAGAAAATTCAAATGATTTATGATGGTTGTCTTTATATTTTAGTTGAATATTATGCGGTACTATTGTTTTAAGAATCCGTATTTGCAGTGAATATATTTGATCGAGATGGCTTTTAAATGTTCTTCCATAACTTGATAGTCTATACTTACCAAAAATTTTAAAAATAAATAAAAGAAAATATGATATGTATAATTATGTTTTGTTAACTTACATATTCCTATAAATGTAATACTTACCTACAAATACAAGTAATGTAGAATCTTTCATGTTACTTTAGTCAAAACACATGTAGTTATAATGTAGAAGCTATACAATTTTAAAGTATTTTAATCATTGCTTATTCTGGATTGCTGTTGAAATAACTGAGTAATTAACTTTAATTGACTGCATAATTTACTTTAGCTCGTAACGGTAAACAGAAAGCTAATTGAAATGTAAAGTGATTTAGTCACCCATGACACAGAAGAACATGGACTATATTATGTATTATTGTTTTGTGTATGTATTATATAAGTGAGTTGTTTAAACACTTTAAAAAAAGTTAAACCGTTTTCAAAAAGTACTAACAAAGGGCACTGAGAAGTGAAAAATATTCGATTTCAAAACTTAATTGAAAAGACTACAATACATGGGACACTTTTAAATAGGTAACATTATAAATTTATAATGTAAACTGATTTCAAACTACCGGTCTGTTTGAAATCGGTGCCGTGTCGTGCCGGAATCGTGTTTATCTAAAGTACTAGTAGTATTTACTGAAATGTTTGTCACAAAAAAGACCATTTATATTAGAAATATTGTAAATAATATTTTGTAATAGAAAGTGTACTAATAAATCTTATTCATGGAATCTTTTGCAACAAAACAACTTGACGTGAACAACTAGTTTTGTGGACATATGAGGTAGCTGTTACAAAAAGTGTGTAACAACTTTATCAGGCATAAAATGAACAGATGACAATCAAACATTAAGAACAATTTCTGCTGAAAATATTGATACCTTGGAATAAATTAGCAGAACTAGATGAAGACTACCTTAAACTGGATGAAATAGGATGTTGTCCGGTATTTATAAATCAGTAGTTGTATTTGTAAATCTGAATATATCCTGCAATTTTGCTGACTGATATTTGAGAGAATAACACATATCTAATGTGTGATGATTATCGATAAATCTGAGTGAGAAATTATCAGATAAGAAAACAGTGTGAGTTGAAAAATGTAGTGGCAAGAATTGAGAAAGTGAGATGAGTGAAGTGTAAATTTCTAATACTCCTGTGAGTGGGCGAGTCGGTGCGGGTAGGCTGAGAAATATGTATGCTGGCTAGATCGGTAGAATACTAAAGAATGGCTAAGTTTAAAGCGTCCATAAATAGCAAGCGTTTATGGAAAATCTGACGAATGTGGAAGACGCGTAACAAAATGGTATTGTTTCTGCCTACCCGGACGGGAACAGAGCGTGAGATATGTGTATATGTATAACATTTAGTCTAGTACAATTGCTTCGGACATTACTTGGTAGCCTATATGCAGCGGAATTTACTCGTGTAAAGTCAGATATTAGGACCCGTTACGACATGCTACTGAGGTTGGCCAAAAGCATCGCCTATACCCTGTACAAGTTAGCTTGATCTTTTTGTCAGATGTAAATTTTTCTGATCGACATAACTTTGTAAAGACGAACATATTATTTTCTTAATTTAATGGTTTTAAAAATTGTAAAAATATTGAAAAATATATATAATACAAAACTCCCTAAAGATGCAAGCGTAATCCGAAAATTGTAAGACTTTTTATTGATTTAAAGTAAAATTTAAATAGGAACACTGAGAATAATAGACGCTTGTACAATGTCACATCGTTCGGACGGATGGGACACGAATAAGAGGCAGTAACTGTTACAAATATCGATTACAAAAAATCATTATTAAAGATCATTGTTAAGTTATTGTTACGGACGGGGGTCCTTTTGGTTGGGGTCTCTTTAGCTAGTGGTTGGGGTCTTTTTAGCTGGTATAACTCTTTTTAGAAAAATAAGGTAATAAAAAGTTGAATTCTCATTTGAATTACGCATTCCATTGTTCCATCGACTGGCCATAAAAGCCGAACGTCGGTACACTCGGGGTCAGTAGTGTGGAGTAAAGTCAAGAGGAAAGAAGAGGTTAAAGGAAGAAGTTAAGAGGAAGCAAGACTACCTGCCCGTAACATTATTATTGTTGAATTTAAGTTTTTGTTTTGAACTTTTGTCAAACATGCCTAAAAAGGCGAAAAAAACTGTACCCAACAGTGAAACGCGTGAGTTTGTGGTTTGCTTACGCGATTATTTTGAGCGTGAGTCACAAAATGGGGGACCATTATTGCCATTGTCTCAAGTGCGGCAACGTGTAGCTGACGCTTTAGGGATTGGACTAGCTACTGTGACACGAATCTCTACGAAAAAATATGGTAAAGAAAGTGATGAGGAGAATAAACTGTCGTCTTCTAATAAAAACGTAGGCGTATTCAACCTACCATCAATATTGATGATTTTCAATGTGCGACCATACAGAACCACATTTATGGTTATTATTCAAGAAAAGAATTGCCCACACTTGACAAGTTACTGGTGACACTAAGAGAAGCTGATTTATATGACGGCGGTCGAACCTCGCTGTCAAAACTATTGCGTAGAATTGGATTTCATTACCAAAAATCCAACAACCAACAAAAGGAATGACATTGCCCTCAAACGAGTTGATTTCTTAAGAAAAGCCAAAAATATTACCGATTGGGAAAAAGTTGTGTTTTTAGACGAAACTTGAGTGAATGCCAATCACACTGTTAAAAAAACATGGAACGATGATACTGCCCAATCGTCTACAAAAGTACCAGAAGGAAAAGGGGAGAGACTGATAATTTGCCACGCAGGTACTGCCCAAGGTTTTGTGCCAAACTGTTTACTGGCATTTAAATCCAAAAAAACGAATGAGTATCACGAAGAGATGAACTTCGAAACTTTTTCGGAATGGTTTTTTAGAATGATAGACAACCTGGATGGTCCTCATATAATAATAATGTATCCTATCATTCCACGCAACTTGACAAGGCTCCGACGAAGGCAAACAAAAAGCCGATATAATAGAGTGGCTCATAAACAAGGGCGTTAATGCCGACATGACAATGCTCAAGTGCGAACTGCTTGGCCTGTTATATTTACTGGACGAAACAGCAAAGCAACGCGGTCACACAATGATCAGATTGCCACCCTATCATTGTCAATATAATGCCATAGAGCTGAGCCATGCCATAGGCACAAATCAAAGGTCAGTAAAAAAAAACTTTTTTCTTGATAAATTCTTTAACATCTATTTCATTAATAGTATTATTTTAACAATCACTTATTTCATTCACAGGAAACGCAGCACGTACCAATACATCTCCTCCCTTCACCGCAAACAAAATGCTCCATTTATTGGAAGAAGCTTGTAGTCAAGTGACCGCTGAAAACTGGGCGAATGTAGTACGACACGTCAAAGAAGCAATATTATCTGACTGGATGCGCGACGTCCACTTCGACAATTTTATTGAACACGAAATAATAATTGAAGTTCGAGATGATGACACAAGCTCCGACGACTCTGGTGATGATGATCTTGGCTGTGCTCCTCTTCCTTAATAAAAACTGTTTTAAAGATAAAACTATTTTATTTTTCAACCTTAATTTTTACATACAAGGCTATTTTTGGACCTCCCGTCAAATTTAAATAGGTGGTTCAGACCATGAAACTAAACAACTTTTCCAAAGAGACATGGGTCGAAAAGTGATAAAATAAATTCGACCCTCCCATAGAAAACTGCTCGATAACGTGGTCGATTTCGTATGGAAGGTCTGAATTTTTTTCTTTTCACTTTTCGACCCGTGTTTCTTTGGGAAAGTAGTTTAGTTTCATGGTCTGAACCACCTATTTAAATTTGGCGGGAGGTCCAAAAATAACCCTGTAATATTAAATAGGTACTTATTATGAATATTGACCCACCGTCGCTTATCCACCACATGTTTTGTATGTCTAGTGCAATAAAGAATTTCACACATAATACACCCACACCATCTCGTCACAGTTACAAGTATTTTAAAACGCTATCTTTTGGACTACTAGATATTTTCTGTTTCCCATCACTAGCCCGTCTGTCAAAAAGATCAAGCTAACTTGTACAGGGTATAGTGGAAGCTTTGGGTGCTTGACGTTTGCTTTATGACTGGCCGCCAATGGAATAGTCATACATGCATGAGTAAATTCTCACAGCCAAATGTCAAGACTTGTTGTGATATGCAACTAGAGTTGGCTGAAGGCATCGCCTAGGGAAAACTTTGAGTCTTAACGTCAAACTTAACTTTATAACTGACCGGCGATGGAACAGTTATATAAGCATTACGGTTTCAGTAGTGTCCGGGGATTGTCTAAAAGAAGCGGGTCGCTCTTTATGTACTGGCCGTCCACGGAATAGTAGATGGAAGAGCTCTCGTTGCTGAATACTAAAAAAAGTGATATATGCAAAGAAATATATTGAAATAGATACAAACTAATGTACTGTGTCCTCAGCAACTATACCAGACCACGACGCTATGAAGCTATGTGGGACGGATGCGTATACAGGACGTCGGATGTTATCGCCACATCAACAACTCGTATTTACTTCATTAAAAATGGGGGTAAACTATAATAGATGATAAAACAGTCCACCATTTAATCAAAATCAGTTAATAGACATTATTATGACTAGCTATACCGGTAGTGCTACGCTATTGGTCGGTTAACAATGGTAGAGAGATAAAAAGCTAGAGAAGCATTATAAATTGAAAACAACCACTTGAGTGCAGATTGAGGTACAAACAACATAGCAGGTACTGTTATTTAGTAATTTTGATAATTTATACAAACAAACATTTCAATTGCGGTCATTAAAGTTCACTAACATTTAAAATATAGAAAGACAAGTGGCAAGTAGAGGTTAACTCTGTCATTAACCATTATAACGTGAATGATCATTGTGGAGGTACTGTTTTAGTGTCCTCCACTGTTGTGTCACATGAAGGAAGAACTGTCCTACCAGGCTAGGTGATCATGGCTGGCGGACCAAAGGTTGATTTTGGGAAGTTGTATCTATATATTCTAATTGGAGCGAGAACATTCATTGCGCGATACAGGATTAGATGTTACTTTGTAGTTCGACTTGTCTCGGGTAGGTGGCACTGAGATATTTTTTGCTGTATGTGAAAACGGTCGGTTATCATTTGTAAACGGGTAGTTATATCGGCCGCTAGTCCGCCGACGGAACTTATCAGTGGGTTGCCGACAGTCGCGTAATTTGGAATCGTATTGATATATTCTTCAAATACCGTAAATGTCCCGGTGAAATTTGACATGGTTTTTAGTAGTTTAGATGCTGCACATGGATGTAGATCTAGTTAAAGAAAAGAAAAAGCCCTGGAGGACTAATTACGAAATTTAAAAAAATCTTCCTTGTGACCCTGATGCCTTTGTTTCCCTCAAGATTATTTATTAAAACATTTTGTAAGATTTAGAATACTTTAAACCATAGAGTTTAATAATCGAGATTTAAGAAAAGGCAAGAAGTCTATGAATCATAATTTTTTTTAAATAAAGTTACTAATTTACACATCTAATAAGTATATCCGTATTCTTAAAGGTCTTCCAAAATATAATACGTCCGTGATTATCGGATTACTTGGAGGATAATAATTATTTCAACGAATGTCAATACAGATTTCGTCCAAAATCAAATTTCGTGAACGCCACTAGAGCGCTAACTTTGCTGTTCATTAAATTCCTATAATACAACAGAGTTTAATGCATATACATCTCATTTCATATCAAAATTTTTATTTTTATTACTTTTATTTAGATAAGACTTTGAGGCAGAGAGGTGAATGATACGAGTATACATATGTAGGGTCAACTAATTCACACCTACCCTTTTGCGTACATAACCCCTAAATGAAATCAGATATATCGGATAGAATAAGGTAGCCTTAGCCTATTCAAACTGTGAATTGAACTGTAACTAAATTTATTTGAGTTCAAGGGCCCTTTACCAACTTTGATTCTATTAAATTACCTATACATCTCAAATGACTGATACATATAATAGGCTTATCATAATATATGCTTTGCTTTCAGAATCTTTGTATATTGAAAATCATCGAGCTTGAAAATTTGGATGGCACGATGAACATTTACCAATTTAGGTGATGAGTAAACACAAAAGCCTATTTAAATTCAAATAAATCAATGTATTGGACGTTTATCTATTTATAGCAACTGGTACCTGCTCAACCGTCTTCCAAAACCCACGCACTTTAAAGTAGATAAATTAAAATTAAATCTGGATGAATAATGTCTGAGTGCTCCGTCAGTCATATTTAAAAGTATTTGAACTTCACTTACCTTTTCTCGCTTCATAGAATTTTTTCTAGGAATTCCTTTCTTAAGAATTCCCTCCTAAACTAATTTCTTATGGACAATACCTAAACATATTTCTTATGGACAATACCTAAATATATTTCTCTAAGTGATGGATTACATGTCAGTATTTACATTTATTAAGTACATTCATACTAACACTATATTGGATATGGTATTCCATGTTCTTGGAGACCGTACCTGAGTGCACTTATACATAAGAACGGAAGTTTTGGTTTAGAATTACCAGATTTGAAACTGAAATATAAGGAAAAAGGCTTATCTGGTTAGATCGCATATTGTCAAGGTAGAAAGTATTAGTATTGGCCCTATAACCTAATTACCATTTCTGTGAATGTAGGGACAGTACGTTTTAATTTCATCACACTAAACCTATCTGCTCCCGCTGCCAAGATCGTACAGGTTCTTGTGTTTTTCGGTGTCAGGTGCCAATCCGACGCGGAAAGAAGCTTCATAAAGGGCCCCCGTCGGGACCCAAATTAGTCAGGCATCCCCTAAATACATATTATCTAGTTACCGATGATTTTTAATTTGTGGTATGGTCACCTTCTTCACATCTTCACATCAGAATGCTAACGGCGAGGTCGTTTGTACGGACTTGAACCGACTCTGCTTATACACACGTTGTTGTTTTGTCATGGGATCTTATTCCTGGGGCCTTGGGTGCAACCTGTTAAAAAAATTCGTGACCCCATAGCGGAATGCAAGGGCTTTGCCCCCTTATATTACATTAACCACCATCTCGGGCCTGCTTCTTCTAGGTTCCCAGGCAAGATTTCATGGAGGCCGGCCGGAAGTTGCTACTGTTAAAGAATGTATTGTTACAGAAAACTATTTGTTATATTTATTATCTATGATACTACGCTCCTAAATATTGCCTGTATTGTATCAATTTCAATCAATTGTATCACACCTCTATAAACATCTCGCTGCACTACTCACACGACTTACACGGCCAGACTAACGTTTGTTGTATTTGTTCATTCTTACGATACACACATATATACATAACAGTGATGTTGCCGGGCGCAGGCCCTATCATAATACCAGCGCTGCATCGCACAGGGCACTTTAATTACTACGGATATATTTCTATTTATTTTTATTGTAAAAATTGTATGCGGTCCTGTGAATGTCAGAATAAATGTTTATCTTTCTTTCTTCCTTTCTTTCTAAGAATTAAGAACTCTCAAAGTCATTAAATCTCTTGAAAAACGTAGGATAAAATGCCTTTCAAACCTTAACAGAAGTAATAAAATGAGACAAAACTGCATAGTGTAGAGCCAATACTAAAAATTAATCTAGATTGAGATTGATCTCAATACAGAAAATTATCATTTTATATTTGTCTTCACGTAAATATGAAGAATGTAATGAATGAGAAATTGATTAGACTGATAGCCAACGTAAACGTAGCCTTGTTTAAATTCTGAAGGAGTACGAATATATAATAAACTTCCGTCTGAAATAAAAATATAAGCTCATTTGGCGCTTTTAAATCTCAATTATTAAAAAAGATTATTGAAGATAGTCACACTAAAGATGATAAAAACATATTTTTTGAGAATTAAACCGCCAAATGGGTTACACCCTTCTTTGAAATTTAGTGACCATTACCAAGTGTTAATATTAATATTTCATTTACATTCTCATGTAAGTGGTTTTTAGCTTCTTTAAGCCTAAACCTATATGTAAAAATGTATTAATACTGAGTAGTCACTAGACTGAGTAACAAACATCCATACATCCATTCATTCAAACATTCGCATTTATAATAGTTCATATACAAGTAAATATAAATATATATCAAAAATATTTCGTCGTCGTCGTAGAAAAACGACACATTTGATGTTTAGTAACTTTACAGCAGAGCGCTTTAAAGTTTTCAAATTATGTTTTACGTAATATTTAAAAAACGGATGTTTCTGTTAATGAAATCTGAAAATATCACTGTGTGTATGAGTTTTGAAAAATGTTTTGTTTTATTATAAAGTATAATGTTTTCAGGAGCCTTATGTCAAAAACAAAAATCGTCAAAAAATCAAATCCGCCGTTTGTCTATGATTGTGACGATATATATTAAGATTAATACTTAAAAATGATTTTCTGCTTTTCAGTTCGGTGCGTCAACCTAAAAATATTTACAAAATAATACAGAAGTATACCATAAATTTGCGCCCTACCATTTATTATTAATGAGTTATTATAAGAGAAGACTGTATTTATGTTTATTTATTACATTACCCAAGTCAACGATCAGAACCTGATAACACCGTTTAGCCATTAGGTGTTCTCGCTAATAACCCAGCAACTGACTATAACACTTACAAGTCATTTACGAAATAAAGATTACTATCGCCGGTTTTCTTCGTGCTAATGTAACGTCATTGCATGTTAAGGGGTAAATGTAATAAAATAAATTATGTTCATACAGTGATTAAATATAATATTTCGGTACTATGACTGTAATTGTGAACTAGGGGCTTGTGAAATCAAATTTGATTTTATTTTTAGATAGTGTACGGTTCGCAATTTTATACGCTAATGGTTAATAATAATAACTTCAGACAGCTTACACAGCCATCTAATCCTGAACAGGGCAACAGCCTGTGTGTACTATAGTAACTAGACTGCTGATAAACATACTTATATATTAATGATAACATGACACGCAGACACAGAACTAATGATCGTGCTTATCACACAGCTATTTGTCCAGAATCGAACCCACGACCTTTGGTTCGCCAATCTGTTACCATTTAGATAGATTCCAATGTCACCTGCCCTCATTGTTTTACGTATAACTTAAAGAGTCTGCTTAACATCTCCTCAGAACAGTCAGGTGAGGTCGTTCTGTGTTAGGGGCTATCCATAAATTACGTCACACGTTAAGGGGGAGGGGGTCAACAGAATGTGACGTTGTTTGACAAGGGTGCGGGAGGGTCATAAGTTTCGTGACGTCACATGTCAAAATCTAAGTATTAAACACAAAACATTACCTGTACACGAAGTACTACTCACACTGCTACACTTTTACTAAAAAAAAATATAATTTTGGAACTGCTCTTTTCAGTTCTGGGTGTAAAATTGCAAAGTATGTGACGTCACAACCTGGGAGGAGAGGTTCCACAAAATCATGAAATTCGTATGACGTAATTTATGGATGGCCCTTTACCCATAACGTTCTGTCTACTACTTCCTCTGTCTTGCCCCAAGGTTTGCCACTTATATACAATCGTCCCAGATTACTACATTTGCATAGAAACTTTGCTTTATCACTATTCCTCGATTAATATATATTACAAACCTGCTTTACTGTGTGTTAATAAATACTCTACCCAATACAATAACATTTTTTCGAATCCAACTGGTAGTTTCAGACATTAGCCAGTTTAAACATGCAATCAAAGAAGAAGACTTTTTAGCTTATTTATATTAGTATAGATTGGAGAAGTCTAAAATATTATTGGCTAGCAGCCTATGCGTTAATTCACCAAATTTCATCGAAATCGGTCCAGTAATTTTTGTGTGAAAACATTACAAACATACATACAAAAACACAAATGTTTCCTCTTTATAATATTAGTTTAGATGAAGATAACTACACCACATCGACTTAATCGCATTATAGTGTATCTTAATTACAAGTATTACTGTTTTTAAGAAAATCAATATCTTAGAAGTGACAGCACCAACTTAATAAGCTATTTATATGATAATTTCTCTTTTAAGGGCGGATATTGGAGATTAGAGCGACATTTTTTATTAAACACGGTAGGAAAAAAAAACAAATTTTACAAAATACTTGCCTAAAATAGGTCCCTATTACTACAGGTTAAAGTTCAATTTCCAAAGACCAGTTACTATAACTTCTTGTAGGTTACATTTATTTTAATTCTGTAAGGCGCAGCCCTGTTATGTATGGTACGAATAACTTTACTTCAGGTTTAATATTCTCAAAAAATACACCTGTGTTTATCAATATTTATGTTCTTGTAGAATGAGATTTTGTTATGTTAGTTACCTAAGGTCAGATATTACAACCTTTTTTATTGTATAGGGGTGTAGCCGGTATATTATTTCTTTTGAATATAAGGGTCTCGCAATAGCAAAAATAATTGTTCTTGGTTTTTCTACAACTAAGTTCACAAAGAGAGACTTGAACTGATTAAGAGAATCAGATTCAGATTCAGATAGTATATTGTTATCACAGGTAAACAGGTATACAAGAAAGGTCTTAGCTCTAAAGTACAGATCTCTGAGACATAGCGTACTAGACGGTGTACAATATTATATGTCAAATTTAAATATACAAGAGAACAATAATTTTAAACACAATATTTTTAATTATTTTAAATCTTTGTCATTAAGGTAGTCAGTAATACTCTAATAAATCTTGTCTAGTAATAATAATTTTACATGTTTTTTAAATATATCTATATTCTCTTCACCTCGTATTTTTTATGGTAATTAGTTGTACAGCTTAGGACCCATACAAAATATGCTTTTATTTAACAGGATTGTCCGTGAGGCTACCAAACACATCATATCTGGACGTCTTGGTCTATTTACCTTTACAAATAGATTTTGGTTACTTTTACAAATAGTACAGCTTCATAGATATAAAGACATGGTGACACAATCGGTGAGTATGTCCACCCGTGATCAAACGGTGTAATTCGATTGAAAAGTCTTCGACTGAAATATGTCGTATTTTATTATATTATATATCTTCGTATGTTATGTCCCGATTTACACATTAATATGTCTGTCTGTCAAAGTTTAAACAAAATTATGGTACGTGTCTAACATTCGCTCTATCAAAGTTCACATTCGTGCGTTACTGAGCCTCGATGGAACTCTAGTGACTGTATTTACCAGAAGTAACTATGACCGTAGTTTAGTTTAAGAGTTGCAAATAAAAAAAATTAAGCACATAAGAAATAAAAGAAAACCATCGTACGATTTCTCGTTATTCTCTAGAGGCAAAAAGCAAAATCAATCTTATGGATTTAAACATTTTATTTTCAACATTAAACAAACTTTGTTTTTATTATTTGATTGGTAAGAACCGTATTTCTTAAATGAACTAAACATTGGACACAATCTTGTATCTTAATTATGTCAATGACTAATCATTATCTTTGTATTGTGACTAACTAGTGTATTGAAAGGTGAAGCACGGAAAAAATACTAAGTACGAAAGGATACTTATATGTATATAGTTAATAACAAGTAGTATCTGATCTCTCACTAATCACAGTAGTTGTCGATCGATCAACTAATAACATATGTTGCATTATTCTCATTAGATAAATCTCTTTTCACAAAAACTATGCTTGCAAACCATTTCTTCGAAACCTTCCAAAAATAAATCTACACAATTCCCTCACTACCATTGATTAAGGGAAAAGTTTGAAGTAAGTTCTTTAGAAGTCTTCAAACAAACTTCAAATAACTTCAAAACTGAAAACTATTACAAATTGTAGAACAAGCGGTGTCAATATTAGTTTATGAGGTAAATGTACGTGACTGAATGTAATAAAGTTTTCACGTAAAACTTTTGTATTCTCTGTAATATGGGCGGAGAGGCTTCGTCAAATTGTTTTGCGAAAGGGGACTGTAGCATTTCGTCATGGCACAATCGCTTTTCACTCGAATGAGTTTCTTGGCGGGTAGGTGAAGCAGGCACGGTGAACCCAAAAACCAATTCCAAATAGGCTGAAGCGAGCAATGAACTAACCCATATGTCTTACTAAGTTATAATATGAGTTGGTGAATGTAGAGTTAGATATATCAGTGAGTGTACATACTGTACGAGTATACTTAGTATTAAAAGCTTTTATCTCCAACCTACTGCATCTCGAAGTAAGATTTCCAGCCAAGTATACGTACAAATATTTAATAAAATTTTCGACTGGCTTGTTGGTATAGTGGTTAGTGACCCTGACTGCAGAGCCAGAGCTTGTGGGTTCGATTCCCACCCAGGACAAATAGTTGTGTGATGTGCATGATCATTTGTTCTGTGTCTGGGTGTAATTTATCTATAATATGGTTAGTCTGGTTATCAGTTATTATTATTAAGTACATTAAAGAAACATCGTGTGTTATAATAAACGTCGTTCAAAATTCTTTACGACTATGTATACATTATCTATGTAGACTAAAACACAGGTAACATAATAATGAGCTATAGTGACTAGTTGACCTCACTTATAGAAGCCCTGTATCAATTTGGTTGAATGCCAACATTTGTAACTAGCTTAGCCCTCATTACAGCTAAGCGTAGATTAGGACGCAAATTACTTAATCCGACACAATGTTAGGCGTAGTTCAGTTCTGTCCATGCCAGCAGACAGCTCTTATTAAGGCAATGAATTATACCTGTACATAATTATTACTTATATCATAAGAACAAACAAAAACATGACAACTTTTTATGAATTCGACTACAACGTCAGTGGTCGTTGGTTCTATGTATCAGTACATACTCGTATTATATAAAAATCTTTTTAACAAAAAATTAAACCGACGAAAAGAACTAAAAAGCATAAAATAAATAAATCTTTTAAGTCTTAAGTATTGAGCTTATTTACATAAACTATCAAATTTTATATAAACTAATTTTGAGTCTTTGAGATTAGATACGTAACTACGTGGGCTCTACGTAGGTAATTAATCATTTTATTATTTGGCGCCGACTCAAAATAAGTTTATATAAAATTTGATAGTTTATATAAATAAGCTCAATACTTAAGACTTAAGATTTATTTAGTTTTTGCTTTTAAAAAGATTTTTATTTTATGATTTTTTTTCATCATCAGCTCAGCTACATGATGTGATGATTTCTAAACGCAAATACCTGATAAAGTAATGAAAAGTAAACAGAAACACTATTCGTTCCTACAATTTTCGAGGGTTTCTCTCAATTTTATCAGGATCCCATCATCAGATCCTGACTTCCTTGACATGGGACCACCCTGGAGGTATACCCTATCCAACAAAAAAGAATAATCAAAATCGGTTTATAAATAACGGAGTGAGGGCTGTACATATATAAAAAAAAAGGAAAAAAAATATATATACGGTCGAATTGAGAACCTCCTTTTTTTTCGTCGGTTTGAAAATTGAATCTATGTAGGTAAGTTCAGAATTTGTTGATTACTTATATACGTTTACTTTTTGATTACTTATTACGGCTGCAATATTATAAAAACTAACAACCCGCCCCGGCTCCGTTCGGGTAGCAGAGACATCTTTAACAATCATCATCATGTTTTAATCAATTTACACAAAACCTTAACAAATTATATACTTAAACCGTTCGCATGAATGGCTCTATGTATTGTTGAAAACCGCATTAAAATCCGTTCAGTAGTTTTGAATTTATTGCGAACAGACAGACAGACAGATAACGCGTGGCACTTTGTTTTATAACAATTTAGTGTTAGTGATTATACCAGTGGCTCCTTCCTTTCTTCTCTTCTATCTATATTAGGCAATATCAAAGTTCTGTAGTTAGACCAGGTTGTCAGACTTTTTTCGGGCTCATACTATCCGTAACGACGGCTTAACTTGCTCTCCGAGCCACGGAAGGGTCTAAATGTGTATCACTATACCTTGCAATGTGTTAACCTACTCGGTTACCACTTAGCGACGAGTCTCCGTAAGTCGAATATATATATATATATATAAGAATTATTTCATGGAAGGCGAAAGTATAAAGTTTAGAATAAATGCCTTTGATTTTTTATCAAGAGGTGAAGCCAAAGCCACATGTTTTAGATGGATATACCCAAATCACATGCAAAAAGACATATCTATTGTAAGGATACAAATTTTGCAATGAGCGGCGATCGAACCCCTGACCCTTAAGGCGTCCATTAGACGTTCATGCAAACGTGAATAATTACCAAAAGTCATGATTGACAGATGTTCGTTGGTGATTGATAAAATAATAACAATATTAAAATCTCATTATGCAACCGTCAATCACTGTATTAGACGATGGGTTATTCGTCAATCACCGTTTTGATTGTAAAAACTGACAGCAAAACCTACCGTGTAATGGGCTCCTAACGTTTCAGTTGAATGCCATAGTGTCATGACACATAGGTCGTATTATGCAGTGCATCAAATACCTACGCGAGAGATGCAAGTCTTAATAAAAGTTATAGATTAAGGTCAAAATTATTTGGCTGCAAATGTAAGCTATCTGGCAAATAATATACCGATGCTTTTGATAAATCAACAGAACATGTACACATGTATTGTAAAGCATCCAAGCCAAAACCAGATCCTGGAAATATTGCATTGTCAATCGAATTGCCATCGATAACTTACAGAGAACGATCTCTGCCTATCCAAAAACAAAGCGAACAAAATCTGTTCAATAACAACACACGTACATTTTCCTGACAATAAAACCCCCTCATTGTGTATTCCATCCGATTCAAAGATGTAGAATCTTCTACTTCATTTGGCTGACGTTGAATCTTCACTATTAAGACATTCAAGAAACAATTTGGTAAAGTTGGGTTCCGTTACCGTTCGCCAATTTATTTTTACGCTTGAAACATTCAAAATATTACCTTAGATTAAGGTAATAGGGTCTTATTTTAATCATTTCTAAAGGGTACAGTTTTAAATTGAATGACGTCAATGTGAGTTTTCGTTTATGCATGTTTGTGTCTCATAGCAAATTGTAACCACAACACGCTCTGTAAGTGAAAGTGAATTGACGATTTGCGCTCAAACATGGGTGGTGCATATTAATTGAATTTGTGACTTACCAACTATTAAACTTTTGGGAATTAACGCGATCCAAAGATATGTAATACCTATTACGTGATCGCGTACATTCCCATAGATCACCTGTTCGAATTTCGACCATCATTTATAAGCTTTTTTATTTCTAGCGACGACCAGTATAACTTGAACTTTCATTGTTTAGACTTTGTGTACCATGACAGGGCAACATTTATGCTCGGTTCCTATAATCAGGAAACGATTCGTTTTGCTTACGGAAGGTAAAATTTCGATGAATTTTCAAAATATACAGGTATTTGAAAAAGGAACTCGTATTTAAATCGCTGAAACGGCATGACTCCAGCATGCAGTAAGTTTTTTTTTAAACCACTCCCTCTACTAGTTATGACCGTTTGAATTTCCAGATATTTTTACCTCCGTTTCTGATAAAAGCAGGTGGTACGTGTAAACAAAAAAAAATTAACCGTACATATTTTTTTATTTTGGATTTTTTTCTTTTTTCTTATAAAAGACAATTCCCGCATTAGGGACTTTACAAACATAGAAATAACGAACACAAAAAACACCCAGACTCAGGTGGGAATCGAACCCACGACCTGTAGCATAGCAGTCAGGGTCACTAACCACTAGGCCTAGTTGGCCAGTCAAATATTTACTCAGGTATTGAGAAAATCCATAAAAACCATGTTAAAAAAATCGATGTTAGTTTTTATGGTTTGTCTTATGGATTAAAAAATTCGAAAATAAAAAAAAATGTACAATTTAAAATTTTTAACTTTACATATTCCACCTACTTTTTTGAAAATCCTAAAAATAACTGGAAATTCTAACGGTTATAACTTGTAAACGAATAGCTTTTTTTTCAAAAATTCTTATTGTAACTGCATGCTAGAGTCATGCCCTTTTAGTGATTTAAGTAATTGTTCCTTTTTGCTAACACGTCCTGTAAACAGAATGCGATAAGCTAGCGACTGAGCGGTTACCGGTAAGGTTCTCTAGTAGAGGGTTCATGGGGTAGATTTCAAACCATAAACACTTCTCATAATCACTGTTCTTTTACACTTTATCAGAGCGAAAGAACCAGCGGTCCCGTTTGGAGGGTTCGAACTACTCGTTCAGTTCCAAAAGAGTGCCCCTGAATGTCCTGTCTCAAAACGTAACGGTCTTTCCTAAAAACGATTCCGCTCACGTGATTCGTAACGTCACCGCGTACCTCTTCAGTACAATAAAATTAATTGACTGTCTATTTATCGCTGAATTGTCGTACTCACCGACATATAATAGAGAAATGGATTCAAGGCCAGCAACGCATTTGTGACGCTTGAGTTGCAGGTGTCTCTTACCAGCAGATGAACCGTCTACTCCTTTGCCTCTATGTCATAAAAAAATGGCACAGTTGTTTGTCGTTCGAATTATTATTATAAAAAAATGCAACTCAACGATATAACTTACATAACACTACTAACATAGTGCCACATTCCTGCTTGAGATTTGAGAGAGATTGAGAGTACTAATATTTTCAAGATGGAAACAAACACCCACGCTACTGAGTGCGATACGTCTTCAAGTTTGTCGGATTGAGAGTCGTTACATCATATGTATTAACACTTCCTGCTATTCATGACTATTATTAGAGCTCATGTTTTAGATGTAAAATTAGTTCCATAGTGTAATATCAGACTGAAACACAATCAGAACTCAAATTACGAGCATGCTACGTAACGCTGTAGAATTTTACAGCATACTGACATACTGCCGGTTAGAACATGTGACCATAATACTTTACAACTCTGCTACAAACATACGTCCCTAATAGTCAAAAGCACTACATTATAGTTGTATTACAAATTGTATACAGCTTGTCATTATTCGTGGTGAACACAACGGTAGTGCTTTACCTTTGCTCACTATTTCAGGCAAGTTAACATTGCTTCTTTAACAAAAGTTCCGAGAATGGCATCCGAGCGAAACAAAACCATTGAGACTTTAGATATTTTTGTATTATGGTTACTAACCTAGTCAACAATTTAAATGAGGCTCTATAAAAATTTTGATTTTTATCTTTAGGCAAAGAAGTTACCAATATTTTTGGTATCTATCACTATGGAATTTTCTTATGTTAAGCAAAATAAGCAAACCTACCTCTCAGTAGGGCCAAAAAGGAAGACTGTAAATATTACACACCTTACATAGTTAGTAGGGCGCCTGACGCCAGTTAAAAACTGCAATTTGTAAGTGATCAGTACCACGTTAGGTGCCACGTCACGTGTGAGAAAAAACCTCGTGTGAGAACAAAACAATCAACACAACAGAGTAAACATTAAAAACTGATTATAGATATCAAAAACATATTTCTTTGAAAATAACTTTCATTAGATAAAAACACGATTATTTTGGGTATGTACTAATTAAATATACTCTTTTTGAAAAAAAAAATACCTTAAAATAGTACCTTATTACTAACATCAAACAACTACTGACGTCATGTCAAATAACAAGTTGGCTAAGTCATTGAACTGTGTGTCCCACAATGATACTGCGGTCGCAACAGCTGTAGATTGCTTCGATGTGTCGTGACCTACAGCCGTTAAACACGGATATTCTGGGAATTTTATAACAAATCTGTTTTGATTACGTGCATATTCAAGTTGTGGAAGTTCACATTAAGGTATTTGTTTAGTTTACAGACGTTTCGTTTAACTTTGAAATTATATAGAATCCTATTACAAACGAAATTAACTAGGTACCTCCTCAACTGACCATTATGAAATTTTGCAATCAGATTGTGAGAAAACGACCCAGAACAAAGTACTATTACCGAAATCAATTAACAAAATCTACTTTAACATACGTTAAAAGCTAGCAAGGTACAGGTTCTATATCAAGGCTCTTAACACTGGCCACATAGAATTACATTTGTGGGGACTACCACAGACGACAAAAACATACTCCAACATCATCATGCATGATTACAAAGCCTGGTCAGAGGATCCTCCCTTTGTGTTAGCGGGAAATAGCACCCGTTTCTCTACAGTGGTGACCCACCCATAAAACACATGAAAACTGTAAGAATTCATGTTCCTTGCTCAGGTGCTCGATAGAATAAAATACTGTTACGAGCTGGGGTACGGGACTAGATAGACACACCAATTTATAATGAAATAGATACAATTTATTTAAAAAATTAGCAATTAACACAATTGTTAAAAGTCACAGATACAATTGTCACTCTTTCCACTCACTAAACCTTTGTACTAATCACTATACTTCGCACTTGTTACTCGCTATATCGCTTAACTCGTACTGAATGTCCATACCGCATTTCAACTTCCTTATATAGTTACAAAACATCTCATAGGAATTCGTGAATTTTCCTGAAAAATCTCGTACAATCTACTTGACACGACCACTATTGGAACGTGTAGAACTCAGTAGAACAATCTTATGGATAGACTATTATATCCGTTAAGTGTCAAAAGATGGCGTGCGTATCATTTTACGTAATCTATGACTGCCTCTACTCGTCAATAGATGGCGCCCGCGGGTCAATTTAGGCTTGAGTATAAATATCAATCGATGATAATCATTGTAAAAAGAGCTTTCCCTCATAGTTATGCGTGATCAAGATTTAACTTATTTAGAAAGTTGTTTATTTACGGACCTTCGCATGTACGGATATTTGAAAATTATTTCAGCAATAATAAAATTAACGTTACGCATTTTGCATATTCTCAGAGCTTCTAAGCTATCGTGTCATATATTTGTGCATGAGAGCTCTGTTTTAATCAGAGCAATTTGTACTGAAGGTATGATGTGATATAATTATCTATATAATATAATAACACACCGAGTGAGGGATACTAAACTACTTTAAGCTTCCGAAAGAACTGCTGGTGAGGATACTAGTGAAATCAACTTGCTAATTTGTATTACCTGCTTACCTGTTAGTGCTTACAAGTAAGCAGGTATTATCAATAACTTACTGATTTTTGATATCGGTGTCAAAAATCTAGTATTAATCGCTTTTGTTTAAGTTGGATCTTGAATACACGACTTGACTTAATCCAACTTATAGCACTAAAGCAGTTAATAGGCCTAGTAAGAATAGACTAATTGATATGTAATTAGTGAGCAGGTGAATGTCGTTCATCAACTACCGCTATTAATCTATAATTCTCAATTACTACATCTAATTTGTAATGACCTTGTGTGCATTAATGATTAGTGGTGGTTAGATTGTGTAAAGCCGCTTATTACCTTGCCATTGCATTATAAAAAAAAATCGACCTCGCAGCAGGCCCGGAGAGTTAGATTTCGTGTTTTTTAAATTTTTATCTCCAAAAATATAAGTCGCATTAAAAACTTTTTAGTATACTATTTATAGAAAAAAAACATTAGCTTTCAGTTTACAGTTTCGGAGCTACGATTTTTTTTCCATCAAATTTTGGTTTTCCCCCCTCCCCAAGTTAAGGATGGAATCATTTGGGGTTCATATTAAAAAATGTTCGTATTTACTATGGGCATGCATTAATGTTAAACGGTCCAAAAAATTCCATAGGAAAAAAGTTATGCTGAAAAAACTGATTTTTAAAATCTGCCCCCCAGTCCCCCCCCTTCACGAACACGAACAATATTCCCCATTCACGAACTTATCCTTCATTTTGCCCTGTTGATTTGTCGTCCAAGTTTGAAAGCAATCGGTGTATAATTGCGACCTCTATTGTGCCGGTAAAATTGAGGTACATACATACATACATATATATATTTACTTTTTAACTGGCGGTTGTTTTGGGGTTTTGGGATCATAACTAGACCTCCTATGAAGAAACTTTTGGAAAGCTCGATAAGTGGTACACAACCAATAGGTAGACTTTTCTTCGAAATTACTTATATTTAAACGCTTACTTGCACTGGAATAAATTTTATAAACAGTGGCAGACGGTAATTGGCGTCTCACTATGTTGAAGTAACTTTTGTTATTGACTGTATAGCAATGTGGTGCGGAACTTTTAATTGCCACTTGCAAGTTAGTTAAATAATAAAAGCGGCATTATGTGATCGTACTACAAGCGAATAAAATAAATAGTACAATTTATTTCTACATTTATTTGGATTGTATTGTTTTTGGTATTTAATAGCTACTTCTAAATGTACATTTCTTTTTATTCTTATAAATCATTTCTACGTTAAGTTGTACAACGTTTTTCTTAAGTAATAGTCAATATTGTAGCCATTTTAGTGTCTCTTGATTGTTTATGAATGCATTCAGATGCCCTAAAGTATACTTTTATGCAAGATTTTCTTCTTTGATGGTTTTGAAAAAAAAAATGAAAATTTAGCATAGTATATCGTCGGTCATCACAGATTTAATTTAAACGGAGAATCTGTTCTGTCCACAGAGATGTATACAGAGCATCCATATAATATTCTAAATGTTATATTCTACAATCAGATTTTAAAATTCAAATTTCCCAAGATCAGTGCCTGTTTTTGTCTCAAGTTTGATGTCGGTGCAATTGCCATAAAGTAGTTGTCGATGTAGGTCATCGAGTTGAAATTAATACCATATACTTATGTCTGCGTTTCCTTGAAGCTGGATTGAAATTTGAAAATTTCGCAGGTAAATCAAAATCTATAAGGTACTTCCCATTGACCTAGAATCATGAAATTACATAAATTACATAAAGTACAAATAAATCCATTAGTCGTTAATTTGTGGTTATATAGAAAGAAATATACAACCTTAACTATTATATCAGATTAATCATTTTATAACAACCTTTTTACTGATAAATCTTAAATTTCAGTCAGTTAATCATGCATGGTATTCACTAAGAAGAATGTAATAAAGCATTTAAGGAAATAGGCAAGTAGGTACTCTCTATCTAATATATAAAATTCTCGGGTCGCGGTGTTTGTAATTAAACTCCTCCGAAACGGCTTGACCCATTCTCATGAAATTTTGTGTGCATATTGGGTAGGTCTGAGAATAGGACAACTTCTATTTTTCATCCCCATAAATGTTAAGGGTAGTCCACCCCTAAACTTTTTTTTTGAATTTTTTGATAATTTTTTTATGATACAGCATTAGAAAATACATACAACGCTGAATTTTCAACCCTCTACGATCAACCCCTATTTTTCCAGCGCGATTTTTATTTATAAAATTTTTTTTTTGATAATTATTTTTTATTATTTTTTTATGATACAACATTAGAAAATACATACAACCCTGAATTTTCAACCCTCTACGATCAACCCCTGCTTTTTAATAGCGATATTAGTATTTTTTCTTTCATTGGTACAATTTTTTTAAAGTATTTAACCTAGTGAAAATAGAAAGTGCGATTGTTATAATCGATTGTAATAATCGATTGCCGTAAAGTCGATGTCAAACTTTTTTTTATGGAATAGGGGGCTAACGAGCACACGGATCACCTGATGGTAAGTGACTACCGCCGCCCATGGGCATCTGCAACTCGAGTCACACGTGCCTTGTAGGCCTTTAAGGTGGGAGTAGGAGAGGAGGGGAAATGGAGAGATAGGGGGGGAGATGGAGAGATCGAGGGGAAGATAGAGAGATCGAGGGGAAGATAGAGAGAAGGAAGGGTTAGGGCCACCGGTAACCTCACTCGGTTTTCTGTGAGGCCATGATATCACTCCTTTCGAGCCAGCCCATACGTGCCGAAGCATGGCTCTCCCACTGTTGAACTTTAAATATGTCAGTTAAGTTAAAGAAGTACTTTGAATTCAGAAAATGAATGGTTGGTGTTTTGATTTTTATAGGCCGTCAATAGACCACAGCGCTCTATTCTTCTTTCAGTCATAGACCCCATCCCCAGAATAAGTTAGTTATTTTTTATTTGTCTACCAAAATATTCATTAGAAATAATTAATAGGGCAAAACAACATGTGCCGGGTCAGCTAGTTGTACAATAAAAAAGAAAAACAATATTTTTATTCATAACCCAATGGGTGGCAGGGAAACAAAATACCTACAAAGAATTACCCTCCAGGTAATGTTTGTATGGACAGGAGTGAAATATATTTATATAATCGGTCGTTCTGGTGTCAGCAGATCAAATAAAAACTTTATGGGAATTCGTGCAAACTAAGACCAAACTCTCTTCAAAAACTTTTCTTTCACACTCTTATCAGAAGGAAATAAAAAGATATTAGAAGCAATTGACGATAACAAAAATGAATTTCATATTTTCTTTTTATTAAGAAGAAATAAGATTGTATGGAAGAGATTAAATTTAGCAATAAGGCCACCCTTTGCAAATTATCTGTCTGACACATGTATGTATGGTGTACGAATAAAGTGTTATCTATCTATCTATATACACCTATCTATCTATAACACAATTCCTTTTTAAATTGATTACTAAGTAGGTCTTATTTCTAAGTATCTTGTCTAATTTTAATCAACCTTTAATATTGTAGTGTTTGACATGTCAGTTTAAAAAAGATCATTATTCATTTCCAATAAATCTGAAGCTGTCTCACTTATTGAGATATACGAGTATACACGGTTTTGAGTTACCACAGGATATGGTAAAGTACATCGAAGTAAAATTGCTTTTGGAACATTCAAGTATTCTCAGTATAACAATATTTCTAATCATGTATTTTACGGTTAATTACCTTTTACAAGTATTCTAGTAAACTCGATTGATATTTGGATTTTGTAACCGAAAGCATAATTAGTGGTTTAGAATTAATTATTTTACATCCTGTTTTTTGCTCGTATTGATATTATGTTAAGACGCAGATGGGATAGACTAGCTTTTCAAATGTTAGGTTGATTTTAATTATTATAAATGTAGTACGCTCCGAATTCACTGTGTTAGCCTCGTGGTCTTATTTCGTTATTTATCAAGAATTCCTGAGTTATATTCGATGGTTAACTTTGTTTTCCTGCTAGACTTCTTCTATTTAGATTTTTCAGTTCATTATTTATCCGCTTTCCAGAACTGGAAAATTATAACTAGTCTTACTTTTCTCTCAAGTTGCTAACATTTATTTTCTTATTTAAAATATGTAGTGATCAATTATATATTTGACATTTTCTTAATATTGTAATAGTGCATTAGTCGCAGGAGGGTATGATGATTTGGTCATAGCATCAAGATGGTGGTCAATTATAAAATAATCAAGATTAAAAATAGCGTTCGTGAGTTTTTAGGGCTTTTCATTCCATCTCTATCTGTTGCATTGCAAGTCTTTGGTTATATTTATTTCACAGGATCAACTCCAGTCAAATTTATAGACAAAATGTTTAGGTTAGGTTTTTTAGTAGTCTCTACAAGCACTCAAATTAGTTATCAATCATCTCATATAAAAGACAACCTGACACAATTACTTCAGTATTCATGTCAATGACAGAATGATATTTAAAGACGTGATGCCTTGACGACTATATACCTACTAATATTATAAACGTGAAAGATTGTGAGTATGGATATATGGATGTGTGTTACTCTTTCAGGCGAAACCCACTCAACCGATTGCTATGAAACTTAGTATGTAGATAGCTGGAGACCTGGATTAACATATAGGATTATCTTAACTTTTTATCCCGACATTACCACGGGATCGGGACTTACGCGGGTGAAACCGCGGGGCACTGCTAGTAAGCCTATATCGCGATAGCTGTAATATAAAGTGAATAAAATGACAGTAACATCCAACAACTTAGAACTGATATCTACGTTTGTTAATAAATGGCGAGTCATTCATTGGTCCATAATCTCCTCATCATGGCGACCTTTCGTGTCCAGTTCAGCATGAATTTATATTCAGGTCGACTATTAGAGCCATGAATCATTGTCTTCTTAACACACACATGGTTGACTAGTCAAGTGTTAGTAAGCGCTTTGGAGAGTGGAAATCAACAGCTGAGTATTTCTTAATGCAACAGATGATAAGTCTTTAGTTATCAACTTAGTATATAAAAATACAAATATTAAGTGTACATTTTTTCTCACATAAAGTGTACAGTTTTTAATTTTAGCCGAATTTATTAACAAAAATCATTAGATTAATACACGAAGAGAATTCCTTGTAGTAACGTGAATGTTGGAATATTTACAGTTTATATATAGTCTTCTATATGTTATTATATCTACATTACTACGTGTAAGAGTGCAAAAAGCTAAAAATTTTAAACTATATGTCTTACAACTTTAAAAATTACGCGAAAACCGCTTAATGAAATTACACGCGTCCAGTATATGCGTTGACCTATCATGGTATACAATGACAAGTTTTTTATAGGCATTAAATTCACTCACCATCCGGCTGACCGTCTACTTGTTCTACGACTAGGTTATTTAGAAATCCGGGAGTATTCTCTGCAGTTTTTCTCAGTACCTGTAACTGTAGTAGATGCCATTCAACCAAAACTTTAAAAAAGCCCTAGTTTATTTGACAAAACCCTCTTATCGTCATAAGGTTTGTGAGTATGTATCTGTGTGTAAGGTAATTGGTTTAAAATGTTATCAAGTGAGAATGGCTGGACAGATTTGATGCATTTTGGACATGAATAGATTGTATTCTTCTATAATAGTAGTAGAAACTAAATCAGAAATAAATATTATACAGTTTAAGTGTTTTAACACGCTATGACCTATTAAATATGTTCACTACTTACAACCGTTTCAATGATTACTATCAATCAAAAAGGTGAAGAAAACCTAAGCTAAATAAAGCGAGAATTGTACAATAATTTCACAGTCACTTGAAGAATAGTACCAGTGTAATGTATATTTTGATCAAAATCGCTTTATTCACATTGGCTATAAAGATGATTTCGGTGGTACCTGGCGCGGGGCTATCAAATAACTTTAGAAAGGACGATGTTGCAATAACTGAAAATGATTTATGATTTTGGAGAATTGGATCGAATTATATTGCTTTTCTGTTATTACCTTAAGTTTTTCTAGGATATCCTTTCAGATTTCATTCGTTATTTACGTTCAGTAATGTTCACCAAATAGTATTTTTATTCAGTACTTTCATTTTATACAATTTGAAGGGGCGATGGTAAGTCGTTAATGGTGCTTATAAAGTCTCAATACCAGTTATATCACTTGTGCATGACCAACTATATGGTTGAAAAAAAAACCAGAATTCCATGAAAAATAGCCCCCATGCAGAAGTAGCTACTCTAGTCTTAATCAGAAAAACACACTACGCTGGAAGTGTAAACCACAGTCTTTTAAAGAATGGTACTGCAATTATCATTAATATTCACTAAATGTATACAAAGAATTTTTCACTAAGCGACAGTGGGACGGAACCAATTTTTTTTTAATTCGAGTGAGGGATTTTTGTATTTTTAAACGAACAAATCTGTTGTACTTATTGGCTCAGTCATTAGCACTTTCAAAGAAAAAAGACTAACCCTTCAGCTCTATTAATATAGGATGATGAACGTAAACGGAAATTTAAAATCACTGAATATGGAATCACATATTTGCTGAATGCACTATTTACAGACCGATTTGAAAAATAATTACCGTTTTTAGATATGGTTATAGATATTATAAAACATTAGCTAAATCAGACCACGCTTGGCTGTGGCTCAGTAAAATTTCATACTTGTTGCTATAACAACCGATGATAACAAATTATAAGTCAATATAAAATGCATAGAATTTTCCATTTCTAGTAAATCTAAAATACATAGAATTTTCGATTTCAATTCAGAAAAAAAATCTATTAAAATGGAGTGTTGTGTAAAAAATATTTCAAATCAATTAATCAAATACTTTCCGTGATTTGCGGCCACAAACATACGAAAGCTGAAGCTGCACGATGTATGAGTATTGAGATTGAGATTGCCTTTAAGTTCGTTGCGGGGCCCAAGACAATTGAACTTTTTGTGGTTCACTCCGAGTGTCATGCTGGGCACTATCGTGGATCACGTTTGTTGATCCTAGTGTATAGCAGTGCGAAAGTGGGTGAGATCAGTCCTAATAAAAACCCATAGGATAATATACGTCACTTAAATTTAAAAAAACATCTTCATGAACTAACAGTTTCACTGCATAACACAGTTTACTTTGTACAGAAAAGTATTTTAAAAAGGTTGTAAAAGATTCTGTACAAGATAAAATAATAAAATTTTGAAGGTATTGCAGTAACACGTAATACGCTAGCGCTACTATATATATTCTACTAAAAAGAAAGTGTATCAGCCGCACAGGGAAGTTGAATTTTACAGTAAATTTACCCTGTAGGTGTAGCTAATGTACTAGACAATTTTGACAATGAAGTCCCTAGCGTACACATAGCTAATTGAAAGTACATATGAGTGATCAAACCCAAAATTTGAATGAAACTGCACGTTAGAACACAGGAAAAGACTATTCAATCAATGAATTAAAGGGATTAAGAGGCAATATCAATATAATGCTTAAGTGTCTGTATTCGTACCAAGTGTTTTGATTGCGACTCCATTCTCTTACACTACTGCAAACATAACATTTTATCTTTGGCATCAAAATTTTGTGGTGGTAAATTTTTGATGCTATGTTCTTTGCTCGCAGGAAACTCGGCGCTGAAGTAAATGTAACATCTGACATTAATACGTGTTATTTCGTAACCTATAATATGAATAAACCAATTTCGCGACTCTTTAACGAAATGCAAATGTACAATGTTCACCTTATTACGTTTAGACGTCTAGATGGCCATCAGGGAGGGCATCAAATCTAATTTTGCTTCTACCACTACCTTGAGTTTCTGCAGTTATAAAATCGGAATCTAGTATTTTTCTACAGAAAAATATTTTTTCTTAATACTGTCATTAGATAAATAGCAATAAATTGAGGAAGCTTAAAGTTACCACTTATCATCGGTTTGTAAACTTCAAGGATGACAACATCCAAGGATTAACCTCAATGAATTGCTATATAGGGAATGCAAACCAAACTATCTCAACAGTTAGATTATGCTTATCAGGCTGGCAGGTACCTCGGTAACGAAGCCGTAATTTGCAATCTTCCGCTGGCATAAAATGATATTTCGACACGTGTTTTGCCTTTACATAAGGCATTCTCAGGAACGATTCGGCAGCAATGCAGATCATGCCTTGTAAATGATGATGATGAATTCTTAGTTTTGCGTTTACCTTAAAACATGTAATATCCTTTTGATACAAAGTGCTGCTGCAGAGAATTTATCAAATCTTAGTTACATAATAAATTACATATTTGAAAAGGGAAAGTGGAAACCAATTAAGTTTCCATAATTACATGATTTTTTTATGATTGTTTCTTTTTGTAGTCGGAAGAAATTTGTATATTTATACGTTAACTACAGTAGAAAACTCATAGTAACTTCATCGGAACACCGTTCAGGGCACTTAGTTAGCCAATTAATATTGACTCAAATTCAATTCAAATACATCACTGTACGCATTAATAAATCTGTGGCAGGTGATGTTTAATAATTTAGTGATGCATATATACTGTTCTTAATATTATTATGATAGTGGGTATTCAATCACCACAAATTTATGGTTAAGGCTATGCCTGGTTGGTCTGCAAATGTACAAACTAATGCAAAAAAAATTGGATGTAAGTTTTGCGCAAGCCGAGCCGCAGACAGATGCTTTTTTAAGTATTAATAATTATAATAATATTATAAATACTCTTTATTGTACAAACCATACACAAAACCAACACACCAAAAGAAAACAAAAACAAATCTACAGAAACAGATATTATTACATAAAATGCACAATGGGCGGCTTTATCGCAAAAAGCAATGTCCTCCAGGCAACCTTTGGATGGACTGGAGTATAATGATTTACGTGGGTGGTTTTATTGTTCAAAGGTCAAAGAAGTTCTTTTTAGGGTTTATGCAGTCTTTGAGAATAAAAGTAGGAAATGTAAAATAATTAATAAAAAAAAATAGTTTTAATAGGTCCATCGGTAATCAACAATCAAGTGGTCTATGTAATCACAATCTCAATTTGCCAATTCCAAGTAAAAAAGTCTTATTTTAAATTACTTAATATTTCATACAACCAATTTCGTCTCCCGGTCTGCCTATTTTATAAAACACTTGATACATTTATTTTTCTAGGCAATTTTTCATTTAGAAAGAATACTTACCTTGTTTTTTGTACTAAATGCCATAGAAAAAAAAGTTTGCGAGGAAATTGTACGCTCACAGGTTTAAAAATTATACATAAATCATTATGGTTTATATTATTTCATTCCATGTAAAGGCAAACCTGGTCATATTTTATCATCATATTGTATTCCATTATGAGCTGTGAACACGTAGAAATTATTCATACATAAATTCATTTATACAGAATGGTGGTGGATTCCATTGAATAAAAGCTCCTATTGTGGGAATGTGTTGTTTAAAGTTTCATAAATATGTAGGTTTGCCGTTTTATTCTATGTTATTATTTGGCTGTGCCTACCATTTTGTTTTTATTGCACTTAGAAGCTATAAACATAATTATCTGTATTTGCTTTAACTTGTGTGAAAGTGTTGTCAAGATCAGTGTTGCTTGAATGCTAAAGTATATGTGCCTTTGAAATTTAAGAGGCATTCTTTCTTCTAACGTGATCTGCGTAGAAATTAAAATATTATATTCTTGTTCAAAAACAGTACTGTAAGGCCTTAAAGGACATATTCCAGATTTATACGGAGCACGAGATGAGCCCTTCTAAAGTGTACAAAAAAAAAATACACATGTAAACCATATTTCATTATTGAATTCCCCGATTTTATCCTGATTATGAAATATTTTCGAACTAACAACAGAAACATTACACATAGTTTGCTAATGGCGGCTTGCACGTCAAGAAAGCGATTCTACGAGGCATTTCTTTACGGCATATAATCCGGTAGGATGAAATAGAATAGTTGACTGACTTAGTGTTCATAAAAGCTTTCTTTATGACAGGAACCAGATTCAAACTACTCTGACGTTTCTTAAAGATAATCAAAATGTTTCAATTCTTAAAATGTAAGGCTTAAATTACCATTGACTAAGAAGCTTGGTTTTTTGGTAGTTTCAAGGGACCGCAGACATATATTTGTGTTCATTTCCACTTGATACCTCCATGCGTTGTTGAAAAAAAAAACGGTCTTAAAAAACACACAGACAAACGGACAACGAAGGGATCCTGTAAGGATTCCTTTTTTCCTTTCGAAGAATGGAACCCTATAAACAATAAAAAAAATAACAACAATAATTTGATGACGACTGTTAAATAATTGGTTCTAACCATAGACAACTACATTATTGATGAACTCCAACTGAAATGTCTTCAGCTGCACATTTACAACATAAAATAGTAAAACTTTTTGTTTTCTTTTTCCTTTTACAAAGTGATAAAATAAAAGCCATTTGTTTGAAATTGTTTTTCTTGTCATAAAGTTGTTCTTAGACAGTTCAACGTTCCCTGGATACATCCGACGTAGTCATCGTTATTTTGTCAGTTTAACTTGTGTAACTGTGCATTTTGCGGTTGGAGCTGGTTACTAATGTTTTTAATACGCATAGTAATAGCTGCACTTGTAACTAGTTAAATACAAGTGCAGCTAATGTATTATTATGCGTGTTAAGTTCACGAAAGTAAAAAAATAAAACTAATATAAAACTAAAACTGTCAGATTATTTATTAGATTGCCTCATAAAAAACTATGAAATTAATTTTAATTAGAAAATATTGTTAGCCTGGAATGTAATATATTTTTATCTAAGGATATAACAATAAATACGCGAGGAAGCCATAGCGCAGTCACGGTAAAAAATAAGTATACAGCATTTTATTAGTCTGTGAAGGAACGGGTATCAAGTGCAAATCAAAATCCTCCTACCAGCAAAGGCGAACATGACAGGCTATTAGTTAATGTGCTAATTAAAACAGGAACTTTCGTGGTGCAGTGCATTGTTTGCAATAGTTTAGCTACTTTTCAGTATAACGTATTCACACATGTTCGCATCCTTATAACTTCCATCATTATACTCTAATTATAGACTAAAATACTAAAATAGTAGGTATAAGATTTTACTCAAGACAAGTAAATATACATACGTATGTGATTATATCTTTCGTTTTTAATGAAGTTTTTTTAATAACGACTACGGGTACAAATATGTTTATGCATAAGATTTATTCTGTGACGTACACTACAGGCTTTGTAGACGAGAATGAATATAAAATTGCTTTTGCAATATGAGCGGCAAAAATGTCCTGTGTATTTGCGGTTAATGGGCCAGGCCTGAGAGTGATTGATGGAAGGGACAGTCGTTCAATCGTTAGGGGGCTACGCTCAAACACTTGCACATGGTGAGGTAGACTGTTATTCAATTGGAATCCGAGATTATTATGATACCGAATTTATCGACATTATTATCACCTAGTCCATTGAATCTATTACTAGCTGAACTGTATTATGACTCACAATATAACTTGAAATGGTGTACATTGTTATTCATAAGGGAATCAACGCGATAAATAGGTTACATACCTTTGAATTGCGTGACATTTCGTCCAGGTTGCACTGGCCGTGATCACATTCTGAAATTTTTGACAAACATTTTGAGTCAGCCTGTGAACACGGCCAGTTCAACTTGGTCGAAACCTCAGGCAACCCTAAGGTGATGATCGCGTTAACTCCCGTATAAATAATGATATACCTTGAAATGGGATAACTTATGTATACAATGCGGGTATTAACGCGATCATGAAATAGATATACATAAAAATTGCCTGTCAAAATTATATTATGGAACGCGAAAGTTTAAAGGTTAGTATAACTTATTTTCATTTTACTCGTTATTATAATTTGTAGTGCAATCGTTTTTTTTTATTTATACGAGCCTCTGCATAGGAAACTGATCTTATTATCTTCAAAACTGTAGCAAAATAGACGTGAAAGGCTAGCAGTTACCCCAGCAAAAGTAGGTTTAAGACGATGGGGCGCAAATCACACCTACACAGGGAGGAGAGTAAGGACCTCCGACCTCTTGCCTGACAATAAAGAACGCTAGACAGTTGCAAATTGCATTGCAAACACCAGCAAAGGAAAGGTTATCCTTACCCCCAACTTTTGGGATCGGTAAAATTACTTAGTCTGTTATTTGAAATGAACTTCTTTCTGCCTACGCTTATACTGACTCATTTAATTTAAAGGGCTCTTCTTTAGAGTGTGAATATGGGCTTTTTGGAGTCCTTAGTATATTCATAAAGTTTTATTAGTAGGTATTTCAACCGTCAGGCATACTTTTTAACCAACGAAAAAACGCAGGAGGTTCACTAGTCAAACCGTATACGAGTATTTTTTATTTTTTACCTTTAAAAAAAAAATATGTATTACTTTTTACAGGGTAGTCCGATTTCGACAATCCTTTTTTTTGACAATTTTTATTGGATAGGGTATATTTCGAAGTTGATCTCATTTAAATTTCAATAAAAAAATCAACCCTATGGGAGTCAACCCATGACGGGTTGATTTTTTTATAAATATTACCGCCGTTAAGTCTTGATTTACACATTTAATATGCATCCAGGAAGTCGGTTTTTTTCCGTCCATTTTATTAGTTTGTGGCGAGTTCCACATACAGCAAAAAGAACCATCGCATGGTCGGAGGATCCTCCCTTTGTGTTGGAGGGACATGACACCCGTTAAGTAAAAGTAAAATTTAAATTAATGTAGTGTCTCTCTTTCTATTCTTCTATTGTTTCTAGATACCAGTAAAGTGATTAAGAATTATATTATTTCTATTCAGTTCTAACGTAACGTATATCACTTGGAAGAGATAATGCCAAATAATAATTTTCCTGGTTTTCGTATCAGTAAGGACGCTAAAATGTACTAAAAATCTAAAACTATCTAGATGAATGGAAATCACTTAAAAAGTTCTAAGGAACAGAGTTCGATTTCTGGTATTATACAGACATTTTCGATATTGCTTTCCTGTACAGCAATGGTTCATATTTCATTTAAAATGACGACATAGAAAAAAAAAGTCGTTCAAACCAAATGCTCAGTCCTAGTTTAATAGATTTTACACTTGAGAGCGTAATGGAAACCATTTTTCGAAGAACTCCGTCGTAGTTGGTAAAATTGTTCTTTATCACAAAATGTAGGAAAGAGGGATATCATTGTTTCAAATCATCGCGTTTATTACCGTTAATATAATCGTCCATTGGATATCATATAACTAGCTGACCCGCGCAACTTCGTCCGCGTTTGTAAATTTTTTCCCGTTTCTACGACATTTTTCATTGATTCTCCGCTCCTATTGGTTGTAGCGTGATATAATATAGATTATAGCCTTTCTCAATAAATTGGCTATCCAACACTGAAATAATTTTTCAAATCGAACTAGTAGTTCCTGAGATTAGCGCGTTCAAGCAAACAAACAAACAAACTCTTATTTATTAGTATAGGTAAATACCTACTGGTAATAAATTTTGCCTTTTCTCTATTATGTTATATGTCTTCATAATAAAAATGGTGGATTCATAATTGGTTTACGTATTATATATATTTTGCTTCATAATATTTTATAGTTTTAATTTATAACACAATGTATTTGATTCTTCGAGTTACATTTTTTATTTTAGATGTAAACAAGAATCGATGTAATCTGTAATAGAACTTAGTTTAAGCATAAACAGCTCAATTTTCAAATGTATAAATGATAGACGAAAAGCTTTGTCAGTAAATAATAAAATAGTTTGACTTGGCATCATTCTGTTTAACTTTACTTCGGTAAATATAAATTTCAAATAATGTTCTCGAAAGGAATAGTATTAACTAAAAAGTAATTAAAATTTTGAACTATCGCGTTTTAGCATATCGTATTTAAATAGTTTTGAATTTACTATTTTTATTCGTGTATTGTAATAGAGTGAGTGATTAATGTGACTAGACTGAAAAGGTGATTCACCATAAAACTGTTATTCTGATTGTGTACGTGTACACTTCTCAGGAAGCTTCATACAGAAATGTTGCACTATAAGCGCTGAAACTGCAACCGTAACAGATGTACCCCACTACAGAGCTAACCCTGACTTAAAATTCCTTTATAGAATAGCATGACAGGAATGGGGTTGCATTTAGAGATGAAAAGGATAGCAGTTTCCCGGCCAACCTTGAAGCTTACAGCTTACGTAACTTAGTAGTGGCCAGGTCCTTCCAGCTCCAAGGCTTGCAATAGAATGACCGATATTGTACCCAGACGGGGTATTGATAATAATTCAACTGTATAACAAAATAAAACCAACATACCCTACAATCGTATCTCATTATTTTAAATGTAGACATAATTAAAATACAAATACCGGCCACTTTGGCTTTGTGTAATAAAGTCGTGTTGGCAACTAAATATATCTATATGACGGCGCATGCTGTTCGGGCTGGTTGAGTCTGGACATGGTGTTTAATGTTTTGTTTATGACAAATATAATTGTAAACTTTTTATATTATGATTATCAATATCGTCTTTGGAGCGGCCTTCGGCCGGATGAAGTTGCAGAGATGTCATCTTACAAAAAGTCAGTTTCTGGTAATGGCGAAATTGATAGAGACATCGAAACTCATCGGCTCCCTTAATTCTTTGTAATCATATAATATTTAATTGTGTATTTTATTATTACATGTAACTCGGTGAAACATTCGTATTATTGAACAACGTTATTCTTCATATTTATTTGGTGGAAATTACATACACACAAAATGGCCCATGATATCAACGAAGCCAAATAGCGAATTATTATAGTATTCCGTTTGGCAATCCGATATATATTTTTATATAATCCATCACCTGCATCTCTAAAGTGGGCCGAGGCTTAAACACCCAGAATTTGCCGTCTATAATCTATAACTTGGTCCCACTCCCGTAATGTTTTTTGCAGGTCCAAAAAATTAAGGAGAATTGCAAAAAGAAGATTATGATATGAAATTAAATTGAACTTGAACTAACTTGAAACTTGAAGTCTGCGATTGCGTCTGAGGGCCTTATAATAAATTGGTGGTCCGTTAATGCAACACAGTCCTCGGACTTCACGTAATATATGTATTTGTTGCATATGAAAGATGCAAGATAGATGCAAGACGCATACACTGCTTCAGGGAAGCAGTGTATGCGTCTTGCGAACAGTGGACGACTTTTCCAAAGAAACTATATTTCTTTTAGTTTTGTCGGATATAAATAAATAAGGTACACATTTTTGTAATGAATGTTCATAACAGAGTCCAAATAATTTCGTAATACCAAAAGTTCGATAACAAGAGGCGATGACTTTAAGTTACTAAAAGTTTTTTCATTAGCTACCGGAGTTGGCCAAGTCAGGATATTATATGATTCATAGTAATTGGCTTTTGTTGTAATCAGTACGAACGAGATCGTAAAAAGAAATGACGGGGGCCAGAAATAAGACGACGGGTCCTAAGTTAAGTTTCGTGTCTTTTCTACAACACATACCTACTTGGTACTGTAAAAGATAATTTATGTGTTTTTTTCAATTATATAATGATCGGATAAGTACCTAGTTAATAGTTGAGAGCATAACAATTATTATATTCAGTTCCCTGACTAATATTATAAATACACTAGCAACCTGTCCCGGCTTCACACGGGTAGCAGAGACATCTTCAACAATCATCATCATATTTCAACCAATTTACACAAAACCCTAACAAATTATACACCTAAACCTTCCTCATGAATCGCTCTATCTATTGGTGAAAACGGCATGAAAATCCGTTCAGTGGTTTTTGAGTTTATAGCGTTCCGACAGATAGAAAGACGCGGCGGGGGGACTTTGTTTTATAATTTCAAAATATGTAATAATGATAATATTAGTTAAGCTGATGTCAATATAATTATATGAGTCTTGTATGGAATGTGTCAATACTGGGCACGGTATTGTCTAATTATAACATGGTGAGAATAGAGTGATATCATTGGTGAAGAGATTTTGATGTATAGAAGTTGACGACTGCAGGAGTAGAGGATGACCAAAGAAAAGATGGATGAACTGCGTGAAAGAGAATATGGCTAGAAAGGGAGTTCGGAGCGAACATATTGGTCTGGCCCACTGACTGATGTTTAGGCATATGAGGGGACGCCGTGCCTATGGGGTTATATACTATAGTCCATTTTGATCTAGAGTGAGTATGTACGTTACCCAAGGATAGTAAAAATAACTAGTAAATATGGTTAAATTGAAAGAAATAACTACTAGAAGGTTGTATTAAAGTCTGTATTTTTTTTTTGTAAAATATCAACAGATTTTACACGTACACATACGTTACAGAGAGGTGTAGTTATATTTTATGATCTTTGCATAATAAAGATTTTCATTAGCATAGGTATTCTTTGAAAAAAATCTGTTCCACGCCTTTCTAAACAACTTATTAATTTTCATGTCAATTTCATGAATATCCTTAGTATTTTTACACAATTACCTATAGTTTCTTTCGTATCCCCCTTCTCTCTCTCACGAAATAATATTGCGAGCCCTAAAAAAGTTCTATAACCTGGTCTAACTACATAACTTCACTATCACCTATTACTTGGGTTGTGTCGGTCTGATGGCAGTCGCTTCACGTATAATATCGAAGTTCGGCCGTTACGTAGTTACACTGAAAGACAACCCCAACTTAGTTGGGAAAAGGCTCGGCGGATGATGAGTGTTAAAAAAAGGTTTCTGTTTTATAAACCACAAACTTTCTAAAGATTGTTCCTAACCTTAACCGCTTGACCTTAAAAAATTACTACTCGTTTCTGTGTTACGTTGTATAGTCATGAAAATATAATGTAACCTGGACAAAATAATACATACCGTTGAAATTACAATCTTCTTTAGCAGAAAATTGTTCAGTCTTATCGTACAGGGGTTCAAATATGTCGACATATCGACGTTATTAGGGCAAAAGGGTTGGCACTTCTACCCTCGATTTGTTGACGTTAACGTACTACTGGCAAAGCCCCTCAGAGCCTATCTCAACACGCCGTTTAGAAACATATGTTCAGGTCAGCGATCCTAAATTATGTGTTACCTTAAGCTACATAATGGCTGGCGGACTTAAAGAAACTAAAATGGCAGTAGAGATTAAAATTACCTTAATCATTTTTACGTGTCACGTGTCAGTAGTAGAGAGGTTTAAAGCCCTGGTCCTATCAGCGTCAAACCGGTGACACTCATGACATGAGTTTAGAATTCTTGGTTAGATTGCAAATGAATGCGAGACATAACATGTACAATAGATATGACGCCTTTCTCTGACATCGACTGTCATCATCACTTATACACAATAATTTGACAATGTTACAAAACCAAGATTTTTAAAATACGGCCTAGCTGAGGTTTAGGAACATTCCGAGGTTTTTCTCTTCTGCATACGCAAATACCGCTCCTAAACAGTAGCAACTATTGCCGTCATACTTCAGCAATGAGAGAATTGTCACGAAATAACAGGTGTGTGGAACATCTTTGGCACTTCACGTCCAAAACCTTACTAGAAGACTAAAATAACAAAATAATTATCGAACTTTGTGGAAAAAGTTCATATGCCTATGAAATGTATTCGCTTTTATAAGGCTTCGATATTACCTTAAACCCCTTCGGCTTTAGGTTAAGACCTATCTGATTTTGCCTTGAAACCGCATTGACTTTTTGTTATCGCTGCCTCTCACGGTTGATAGCAGCTTTCACACTAAATATCGACTCTCTCTTAAATGATATAGCCTAATTTTATTATAAATACAAATTCTTATCGTTTCGATGTTATTACAATAATTTCGATTTTAGTGTTATTGTAATGAGTTTGTTGTTGCTTTTAAATTGTTAAGTTTGATTTGTGTTTACCCGTTCAATGCTATTGTAATTTTCATCATTTTGTTTGATGTTATGGATACTAAAATTATTCATTGTTATCATTAGTTTACAATAATAATGTTTTATCCTCCTTTTTGATCCCGTAAATGCCTTTTTATACATATACATGTATTACTGTCTACAGGCACATATAATACTACGTAGGTTGAAGCGGAAGCATTTCTTTAACACCTATAATATGTTACAGAGCTAAAACGTGTGGTTTGTCACGAGTGGCATTATAATTTTAGATTTAAACTGGTGTTATAATTTATTCATTGTGGTGTATTCTAAAAAGTTTAAATGATGAACGTGAAATAATGTCCATAGCTTGTTTGTCACAGGCAAAGGAACGCTTTGAGGATAAACTCGACCGATCAAGAAGCGTATCTATTACGCGATTTTACTTCCACAGAACTCAGTGAATTGGTTGTGTTGATGATTTTGATATATATTAAATGTCTCATTCGGGACTTAATCGCGATAATATTCTATCGAAACGTCGGGTAACCAAGAGGTATTGTACCTTTTCAATATTATCGCGATTAAGTTTTCACAACAACAGGGAATTCATATTGCCCTAGTGTTGCAACTATCTATATTAAATACGTTTATTGCATACCATAATGTTACAAGTACGTTGTTATAATCTGTAGTTTACCAAATGGCCACTTTTTGACAAACAAAAACTGTTCTTGTAAATTTCGCCAATATTTTAAGTAGAAATTCATTAACGCCAAAATTTTAGTAGATTTTCGAATATTGTGATCAACTATAGTAAAAATGCTGATAATACTTGCTTCGTTGCGAATTCTTTAATGAATATAAGTCCACTCCCATTTTCATTTATGTGACTGCTTAACCCAGGATCCGTAACAACGACACATGGTTCTCAGGTTCTCAGACAGTTAAATATACTAGAAGTACTCAGTAGTCTGCTATAAATCTCAAATATTTGTTGAATTATTTTAAAGATTAGAGCAAACTTCCTAAACATATTTGTAAATAATTCGTCATGTCGTCATTCGTCACTGTCTTTGACCGTCTGATTATTTTTAGTTTGTTTATCTCCGGTTTACATAAGAAGGGAAGTTATTCTAAACGTTTAAGTGCTCGTATTTACTGCTGATGAAACTTTGTGCAGTTACTGCTTGTGTCTTTCGCATACAGGAAACACAGCAGTGATAGTTTAGGTGAAATTATTCCCAAATTATTAAGTTCAAGTAAAATATTGGTTTCCTTTATCAGAATAATTTAACCATCCACATACAGTCACAGCTTAATAGTTACAATTGAACAACAATAAAAAATCGCATTCAAATAACTAAAAGCAAATAAAAATTTAATTGGAATACTACCTACAATCACAAGTCAAACAAGGTTACATAAAAACAAATTTATAGATATCCAGTACTATGATAGGGATAAAACAATAATGTAAAGGTAAGGGGTAAAATTATGAGCCTGTTGTTATTTGCAAATTGTTTCCGATTTTGTGCCGAAAATTTTCCAAACTTCAGAATATCTGAATTGAACGTAAATTAATGTACCGAGTTTCAGCTAACTGTGGGCCAAGGATCGGAGGTTGGAATGGAATGAATGATGACTCCTTTTTGCATTTCAAAGGAATTATTAGGACTAATCCTGAAGGCCAAGTTAAAAGTGAATCAGCTCTTTTGAGTGAACCAAATTAAGATAACGAAATATTATTATTTAAGACTGGGCCTTAAATGGGTCTACTACAAATTTATTCGTTCATAGATTTTGTAATAAAATTACCACTGTCTACTGACCTAGTAATAGCTTAACAAAGGTATTTTGTTTGTGCTAAACAAAGATAAAACAATAAAATATAATAATACAGGAACTAATGAAATGATGTATGTAATCCAGTCATCATTGGATTCCTTATCATCAATTTCGTCTAATGACGTACGCACACCCAACCCTACAGTCAGTCAGGTGGCTTCAATTCAATTCAAAAATCTGTTATGCTCTACCTTCTTAAAATATAACGTATCCAATAAAAACGTCACAGGCTTCGAGTTCTTGTTGTTATTGAATATTATTTTTAATTGGCTTTTGCTCTCGGCTTTATCGCAATAATAATAAGATGTTGTTTCCCCGTTTGGAAAATTTCGGGTACCACCCCATCAAGGGTGCAACAAAGCTGTCGAACCAATAAAAACTACACGGTGTCTGAGCCATCGAATTTACTGCCAGAGCAGGTGGATGATAATGTAATTCCAATCTGCTGTTGCCTGTATTCAAGGTTACGGTTTCGGCCCAAAGGTTTATGCCAATTCATGTCCACCGTTCCAAAATCCAAAGACAGCGAATAATAGTGGTTAATGACCCTGACTGATAAGCCAGAAGTTGTGGGTTCGATTCCCACCCAGGACCAATAATTGTGTGATGAGCATGATCATTTTTGTTCTGCCTCTGGGTGTAATTTGTCTATAATATGTGTGTATTTAGAAATATATAAGTGTATTTATTAACAGTTTGGTTACCATGGTACAGGCTTTGCCTAGCTTGGAATCAAACGGCCGGGTGTGCGATGTGTCAAATTGTTATTATTATTCTCTTTATTAACATCTATTAAACATATAAATTACATTTTTAAATACATTCGTATATAAATTAAAAATATAAAAAGGTAAAGGGACCAAACTACCGGTGGTTAGGGTTCCAGGAACAGAAACCTCGTCATAATACGTGCCGTATCATGAAGTACCGTCTTCTGCATCAGGCCCTTAATGCAGCTGCCTAACGTGAGCAAGTGTTAGGTTAGGTACTTTTGAAATAAACAGAACGATAATTATTACATTTTATTCAAAAAGTTCAATATAAGTCCCAAAGTAAAAAGATAATTGAATTGCTATCAAGCATAAAGCAGCCGATCTTAATAAGGAATCTCATAAATACGTTGATCGTCTGTGAATGAAATCGATGCCCTTAGCAATATTTATAGCATGTCAAATGTGTGGCATCAAAATCGGTTATGAATAATTCAGTGTATACCGTTAAAATACGTGATGTGTGACAGAAGATATTGATGTTTAATTGTTCCTTTTATATTAAAGTTTTTGTGAAGTTTGTGTGTAATACTTTTTTCGAGTGTATTTGATGGTTTTCAAGACACATTTATAACATCATTCAGATATAAGCATTCTATTTGCAATATTTATTCGTGGGAAAGCCATGCTTCGGCACGTATGGGCCGGCTCGACTCCGCTCGATACCACGGCCTCACAGAAAACCGGCAGTAACACAATGTTTGCATTGCTTTTCGCCGCGTGAGTGAGGCTATCGGAGGCCCTAACCCTTCCCTCTCCCCCCTCTCCTCCCCTCTAACCCTCCTCCCATCATCCTGCTCTTCCCCCCTCTCCCCCTCTTTCCCTATTCCCACCATAAAGATTGGCAACGCACTTGTGACTCTTGAGTTACAGGTGCCCATGGGCGGCGATTGTCATTTACCATCAGGTGACCCGTCTGCTCGTTTGCCCCTATACCATAAAAAAAAAAAAAAAAATTTAACCTGCTTTTATTACCATTATACCACAGCCTTCTTATTATTGCATAATAATCTTACTATACTAATTTTGATAGTATACTTCTTTCTTCAATCGTTAAATACTTTAAGTATTTCTCGTAAAATACAAAACATTTCTAAGATGAAGTAATTTGGATTCAGTCGCTTTTACAGGCCAACCGGACCGTAAGATGATAATCTTGGCCATTATCAGACCCGATTACCTTAATAGCATCACCATGATTAGGGAAAACGGTTCAAACCTAATTTCTCTCCAATGTTCCAAAATTAATATATATATTTTAAATTATCACTTTACTCAAAACGGAAAAAGGGGAGCCTTTTTTAATTCTGTTATTTGGCGGTAAGGTTACATCTTCAGTTTTCGTTAAAATCTCTATATCATGCTCAAGGAGAAACTAATTGGAATAAAAATGTTTTAAAGAAACTAGATAAAAAAAATAGCAAACAAAATAATAAAGCAATGATGTCAAATGTGGAATTAAAATGCTGTTTCTAAATTGGCTTTAAATTCAAAAGTAAAAAATGGTGAAATTGGAAATCTAAATCTTAAGGGATATCTTAAATATCATAGAACGAAATTTCGTAACATCAAAGACAACATTACACGTAATCGTATAAGACAATAAAATTGTAAAGTTTAAACAAAAGTATTAATCGCAAAAAAAATGTGCAATGAAAAATATACTTCTATTTTTTCTTTTAGATAACTAAAAATGATTTTCATTACATTCACGACTACAAACGCAGGTAGGTTATACATAGAATTATTCATTTCATTGTGCATTTAGTTAATGTTCGTTAAGTTGGTTAGGAAGCAGCTGCAGAATTGCCACTCAAAATCTTGTGAAGAGGCGCAATCTTGGACGACCGTGCCGGGCCTTTTTCGTAGCTGGAATGGTAGATGCCTGAGCAGACTAAAAGCCGACTCCAATATGTTTTAGAATAATGAAGGTCTGAAGAAGATCTAACTCTTTACCAGGATTGATTGGGTACGGTAAATAAAATTATTCTATAAAAGAGTATACAAATACCACGACATTCTATAACTTTGTTGTCAAATCCGAGTGGCTGGTATTCAATAACCTATAAATTTATCCGATTTTTGTAGTGAAAAACAAAATTCTATAGAGTCGTTAATATAAAGTTCATAATTGCACTGTACGTTGTTTAGATATATAACAGTAATATTGATTGTCGATAATGTGAAAGTTGCGTGACATAACGAAATTGAGTTAAATGTGTGCATTGCAATCAGAAGGAAACTTTTTGTAATATATTTTGATTGGTTAAAATATTATTTAGCTTAATACATGCACACAACCATAATTATAAACAACTGTGCTTGGTTTAAGGTTTAAGGGCATTGACTGCCAAGAACAATTTGTCTTCTTGCTGTTTTGAGGATTATCTATTTAACTGTCGTAATCTGACGTATTTTATTTAAACGTGATTGCTTGACTGCGTTATTTGAACGTTTATTTAGTAGATACTTCTCAATCGTCCCAAGTTTATGTAGGTTTTGTCTATAAAATCAGTTTTATAGTTTAATACGGGCTTCAAGTAGTTAGTTAAATAGTCATGTAGGAGAGTATGGTGGAGATTTTTGTGCTATATATAGATAGCACAGAGACAACAAGATCCCCAACTCGGGGAAAAGTCACTTTTCTAATTTATAATTGGGTAATAAACGCATTTGAGTACAGCCATATTTCAATATTTGTGCTACAGATATTGGCTCATTTATTGCCTAATCATTCTTTGAAGACTGATAACACGTATCAAAGTATGACTTTGGCACGTGTTTGAGACATTAAACATTAAGCGCTTAGCTTTGTGTTTCAAATTAAATGCCTTTTCTAACTGATAAGTAATTTTTATAAATTCGGTTTGCCTGGTTTGCCTGGTTTGCCTGGCAATTAGCTGTAGTTTTTTTTTACTCTTGCCATGACCGGGGTTGCCTAGTCGACGGTAAGTGATAGACGTTAGACGTTACGTCCTCAATTTGAACTCAAATTGAACAGTGTATGCTACCATGTAATCAGTCATTATTATTAAAAATCAAAGGTTTTCAAGTAATTTTTTATGTATGACCATGCATAACTTTTTACAGGGTTGTCCGATTTCGATAATTCTTCTTTTATTTGGTAGGGCATTCTTCAGAGGTGGTCCAATTTAATTTCAACATGACACGTCTATTTGCCGAAATGTTTGCAAACTCATTTTTTGTTTGTATGTTTATTGTATTTACATTAGTGTACGAGTTTAGTTCGGCTAACAGGTTTATTTTCGCTTTTCAGTTCCTTCCTTCTTTAGTCGGTTTAATTGGTTGTTAAAAAGTTTTTATTTTACTATCATTATTATACTTGAAAGTATAAATGATCAGATACTTTACTATTACCAAGTGAATCGAATTCCTTAAAGCAGTTTTACTACTTTGCCGGATATTGTTCTCTAGAGAACGTATTCTAAAAGCTTGCTGCATGAAGTCGAAATGCAGGATAAAACTAAGGTGAAAATAGGGCTGTCAAACACTTAAAAAGAATACTACTTATATGAATTTTAGTTAGGTAGAGTGTAAAGTTTTATATTGTTCAGATATCAGTCGTGAGAAGTACTATAGCACGATGAAGTAAAATTAAAATCTCTGTATTTTTTTTTCTAATTGCTTCACTTTATCTGAGCATTATGGCACTGGATGTAGTAAATATACCTTACCATATGGTAATACCAGATATATTTACTACATCCATATCCATTAGGTATATACCTAAGTACTAGGTAGTAAGTACTATACAAGCTATACAAATCTACTATTGAATACACGGGTACAAAAATACTGGTGATACATAATTTATGTATTGTAGGATACCGACCTCGTTGGTGCTTGCGCTTCTTACTTGTTTGTGAGTAGGTAGTTAAGTCGATGGTCGTTGTCAGAATTTTAATTGTAAAATGATAAGAGTAGTCAATGACATACAAAGAAGAGGAGTTAAAGTACGTCTGCAGCCCGTTGTGGACATCCGGGTCTGGAATGAAGAGTTTAAAAGTGAATTGAAGTTAAAGTGCATTGTGATTTTATTAGCTCCAAATACAATTTTAATTTACAGTTATCCAAAGTTTCTCTTACACACATCACCACTATTCCAGTATAAATCTTCTACAAGCTAAGCGGGCATTGAATGACTCTATAGAGTACTACAGTATGCTATACACGTCTTGCCTGATGGCGAGCGGACATCGTAGCTTGTAGATTTTTTGCATCAGCAAGGGTTGATTCCCTTGATTTTGCCGATTTCAATCGTTGTCAATCCTGTAAAACCATTTAAATGCCCCTTTCCAATCACATTTGAAAAGCTATGTCAAATAGTTCATACTACATTAATTAAGTGTGGCCTACAAAAGGTAACAAATAGTTTGCTTTTGCATTATAAATAATGAGATATAACTTTGCCTGCTTATTCCAATTTTTAGTAATAACTTATGATATTATACATTATAGATTTTATGGTAATATAGAATGTTCTTAATGATTCTATGTAATCAGTTTGTCATTTGTAAGTAGTTAGTTTATTAAAATATTTCAAATTCAAATAAATAAATCACTACTGCATTTACCTGAATTAATAGATAGAATTTTTACTCTTACACTGATATTGGCAGCAAGGCGCTTTTGTCAACCCTACTTGAAAAAGTCTGCGGATTTCAATACCAAAGAAACGTTACGTCGTTCATACAAGGTCATTGAGAACTGGGTTAGCCCACTGAGCAGTAGATTTGTCAGCATTTTCTAAGGACATGTTTCTAGGAATGAATTTTCTAGGAACCTGGACTGATATTTAAAATGCAACTATAGAAAGTGTTTTTGTTTGCATTTTATAATAATACTAGCAACCTGCCCCGGCTTCGCACGGGTACAAATTATACACCCAAACCTTTCTCATGAATCACTATGTCAATTAGTGAAAACCGCATGAAAATCCGTTCAGTAGTTTTTCAGTTTATCACGAACAGACAGACTGACGCGGCAGGGAACTTTGTTTTATAACATGTAGTAATTTTATCTTTATTTTTAAAATATAAACCAAAATTAAGAATGATTCATTTTGTTAATTAAATTAATCATAACCAATGTAACAAACTCCATGACCAATGCAAATTCCTTACAGAGTGAGTATGCAGACGACTTCAACATCCTCATCAGCAGTCCCTTTGAGACCTTGAGAGTGTGGTATGTGACCAAATGAAGTCCGCATTGAAGGTCGTGGAACAGAGGTGCGAAAAACACAACTAACCCGACAAAGACGGAGATGATTATGATCACAAATAAACGTAGTATATTTTATTTATTTATTGAATACTTCCTGCATTTTAAATTGCATGGGGAGGACTTAATGCCAAGTGGCTTTATCTACCAGTCAACCTTTGGGTGGTGCAGAGAGTAAACTGAATTTAAGATGGTAATATTATGTAAACTTCTCAGGGTATGAGTTGCATCAGGTTTTTTTAAACAATTTTCTTTATTCAGTCTGAATATATCTTAATTTCATGTTTTGTACTTCTTAAAAAACAAGAAATTTCTTATGTATAGTCTGGTAATTGATACTCCTGTGATAAACCAGTATTAAATCAAACCGCATAACAGAGCGACAAAACCAGCGATAATCCAAGAAATAAGCAACTTGGCAAGTCGGCCTTGTTACTTTTGACTTTATACAACAGCCGAATATGAAACAAAACGAACCGTCACATGAACCCTTGACCTCATTGTTAACAAGCAGAGCTTCGTACATCTCCGTCCACTTAGAACTACAACGCAAACTCAATTAACCAACCACCATCATGTTTGGGGCCCTAAAATTAACGGAAAGTTAAAGGAGAGAACCATTCACCCGCCCTGATTACATTAACGAGATATGAGTTATGTAGCTATAATATAAATCAAGAGTATTTGCCCATTGATATATAAAAACGTTAGATACGCAATCAACGCCAAAAACGTGCTCACCAAATAAGCACCCACCGAGCTGTTTGGATGTACTTTTGATATAGTCGCATTTAATCGCTTTAACAGTCAACACGCCACAGTGCTTGTTTAAAAATTGCGAAAATCACAAATTAAAGATGTTAAACAAGGACGTAGTTTAATGTTTTCGGTAACCAGTATATTACGTCTAAAATACATCGTAAAATATTTGAACCAAGGGTTATAATTATAAGTGTGTAAAAGTTAATTTCCAAGTCTATATTTACAGAAAAAATATTTTTAACAAAAAAATCAACCGACGAAAAGAACTAAAAAGCAAAAAATAAATAAACTTTAAGTCTTAAATATTGAGCTTATTTACGTAAACTATCAAATTTTATATAAACTAATTTTGAGTCGGCGCCAAACAACAAACTGATTAATTATCAAAATTTTACCTACTTGGGCTCTAGGCTCAATATTTAAGACTTAAAGTTTACTTATTTTTTGCTTTTTAGTTCTTTTCGTCGGTTTAATTTTTTGTTTTACAACATTTTTATTTTATGTTTTTTTTTCATCATCAGCTCAGCTACATGATGTGGTGATTTCTAAAGGCAAATACCTGATTAAGTAATAAAAAGTAAACAGAAACACTATTCGTTCCTACAATTTTCGAGGGTTTCTCTCAATTTAATCAGGATCCCATCAACAGATTCTGACTTCCTTGACATGGGATCACCCTTGAGGTATACCCTATCTAACAAAAAAAGAATAATCAAAATCGGTTCATAAACAACGGAGTGAGGGCTGAACATGCATAATATATACAGTCGAATTGAGAACCTCCTTTTTTTTTATCGGTTAATAAAAGTACAAATAAACAAGTGTTCATAAACTTATGATGAGACATTTAAAATAGACATATACAAACAAATTTGACTCCACTTATTTCTTGTCCTACCAGTGGCCGTTTATCATAACATTATTTTGTTTTTTAGGCAGCTTTGTAAATACAACTTTACACCACGCGCATAATGCTGAATTTACCTGAATGTATGTAAATTTCCTAACTATAACTACTTATTTATAATTTGGGACAGTTTTAAGTGCAATGAATGGGACTGTGGACATATTTAGAGGAACGCAAAAACAAAAGGTTTGATTATGTTTTTCATGTTCTCCTTACGCACTGGCCACCTACGAGTATATCAGCATTATGTAACTTAAAAAAAGAAGATTTGAATCGTCTTTTATTTCAGAGTTTCATTTGTTTTTTTTTTTCACTAAGTGATAATTTAATAATTGTTTATTATAAGCAAATTAACAGATTTTTGTTGCACAAAGGTTTTTTCTATTTTTTCAATTGATTGAAGATTGAAGTGATAATGCCGGATCTCAGCGTAGTTCAAGTGTCTAAAGCAATTAAACAATCGATTCGAAATCTATTCAATCGAACACGGTTACACTTACAATCAAGTGGCTCAAATGTTGTGAGTTTCCAAGTCTGTTATTTTTCGCAATGTGAAACGATACCGGCAGAAAGAAGAGTATACGAGACGCAGAAGACAAGGTGGAAAAAAAAACTAGCTAGGGACGACAGATTTATTGTAAGCAGCGTGTTAAGAAATCGAACTTCAACGTCTGCTGAGGTTAGAGCTGGGCTCCAGGAAGTTCGAGATGTGACAGTTAGCACTAAAAACATAAGAAGAAGACTTAAATCAGCTGGAATAGCAGCGTTCGTACCTGCCAGACAGCCTCTTCTTACCACAAGCCATCGTGTAGCTCGGAAAAACTTCGCCCGCTCTCACCGTAATTGGAATGACAATGACTGGGGAAGAGTATAGTTCACTGATGAGTTCAGGTGTTGTCTCAAGCCAGATGGAAAGGTCAAAGTATGGATACGACCAGGAGAAAGGTACGGTCAGTGCAATATTGGAAGAAAATTTTATGGTGGTGGGTCAGTGATGGTATGGAGCGGCATTTGCTTAGGAGCACGTACGGAGCTACACATCGTGGATAATGGGTCTCTGACAGCGGCACGATACAAAACGGACACCTTAGAATAAATTGTGATGCCTTTTGTTCCATACATAAGAGATAATTTCTTTTAATGCATGATAATGCTCAGCCCCATAGTGCTGCCATAGTTTTGGGATACCTTCAAGAGGTCGACATCGAAGTTTTGGAATGGCCAGCCCGCTCACCAAGATCTAAACCCGATAGAGCATATTTGGGATAAACTGGGAAGACAAATTAAACAAAGCATGCCAGCAGTAACCAACTTAAGACAACTGAAAAGAGCGTTGGTAGAACAAAATGGGACCAAGTGCCACAAAGTTTTATTGACGATTTAATAAAAAGTATGCCTATGCGCCATCCGTGGAGGCAGTTTTGACACCGAGAGGAGGTAACATAAGGTACTGAATGTGCTTACTTATGTTTATGTTACATTACATTACAGAAGAAATCAGCATTTTCATAATGTTTTGGTATTCAATATGATAAGTTGAGAGTTTTCCATTGCCTCACATTACGTCAATAAGAGATAACTGTGATTTTACGTGTGATCTTCATTAAGTTATGGTGAAATAGATAATGCAGCCATTATAGCAGAACTATGAAGAAACATGGTGAGTCTAATTCAGCTTTTTCTTTCGATATCACTGTTCATCCAATATAATAGTCATCTACTTTCGCATTTTAATCAACGGCCTCCTTTCAATAACATTACGTAGCAACAAATTAAGCGAAATTACCCACCACCACATATTTTTATAACTGCGCGTTTTTAAGTTTAATTTTACAACTTTTGACAGAGTTACGTTTTAAGCAACTGTCGAAAAGAATATAAACGAATGGACAGACGATAGACTGTAAACTACATTTTTTTATATTCAATCAGTCGTTTACTTTGTGGCCTTACACTTCAAGTCTTCATTGAAACTTAAATTTGTCTTTGTCAAGATCAATCTGTTTGTTACTTCTAGTAATACAAATGTCGTTTCAATATTCATGTACACGCTGTTAAAGTGTAATTTTAAAGACGTTTTGAATTGTTTATATATAAAATTCTTTTTAACAAAAAATTAAACCTACGAAAAGAACTAAAAAGCAAAAAATATATAAATCATTTGAGTCTTAAGTATTGAGCTTATTTACATAAACTATCAAATTTTATATATACTAATTTTGAGTCGACGCCAAACAACAACTTTGCTTTTTAGTTGTTTTCGTTGGTTTAATTTTTTATTAAAAAGATTTTTATTTTTTGATTTTTTTTCTTATTATCAGATCAGCTAAATGATGTGATGATTTCTAAACGCAAATACCTGATAAAGTAATGAAAAGTAAACAGAAACACTATTCGTTCCTACAATTTTCGAAGGGTTTCTCTCAATTTTATCAGAAAAGTTTTAAAATGAATGTAGAGAATAATAATAATAATAACTTAACAACTTAACACATACCACACATGGTAACCAGACTGCTGATAAACATACTTATTTATTGCTAAATTCATACATATTATAGATGAACTACACTCAGATACAAAACAAATGATCATGCTCATCACAGAATTATTTGTTCTGTGTGAGAATCGAACCCACGACCTCTATCTTAGCAGTCAGGATCACTAACGACTTCACCAACGGGCCAGTCAAATGCAAAAGTGACTTTATTTGTATGTTTATTTGTTAGGCTTTCACGTCTAACGTACTCAACCGATTATCATGAGATGTTGCATACACCTTTGTTAGGGGTTCAGAAAAGAACGAAGACTTTCATCCTAACAATTCTCTCTCTTCATACCCCCTCCCCCTCTTCCCTCCCTTCCCCTACCCCACCTTAAAGGTCGACAACGCACTTGTGACTCTCGAGTTGCAGGTACCCATAGACGGCGGTAGTCACATACCATCAGGTGACCCGTCTGAATCACGCTGCCATCATGAATGATGTCTTAAAATATAAGTAAACCTGTATCTGGACTTCCATAACTAAGTTATATAACATTACTTTACATTGCTATTACAAATGCTAAGTGATGAGCCTTTCGATTACGGACCTGGCTGACAATCAACCTTCCGATAGAATTTATCTTGTGGAATCTTGGGTATTTCTAAATACGTTTGAAATTTTAACTTTATATTGATGTGGTTTAAGTATATAATGGTTTGTAACTAGATTTGTTAAAGTGGAACTGAGCTTCTTCCTAAGGCGTCGTATCTCGTAGGTTTAGCGACATTGAACAAAGTTTATGTCATGCGGGCTCCTCACCTGAATTAGTCTGATAATTAATTGTGCGACCTATTAATAATTGTTTGTTTCGGGGATGCCATAAATCACTTTTTAATGCACATATTTGCATGAATATTTCTTAAAACTTCATATTAAAAGGATGTTTTATTTCAAATATGTGATCGATTTAATACAGTGTTGTTGTGGGATGTGTCGTTGGATTTACGATTTTTCGATTTCGTGATGAAACATTGAAAATTATTTAGATGAAGTTGTCAACTACGGAACCCTGTATTGCTCGTGGCCCAATACGCACTTGACCGAGATTTTCTTAACCTAGCAAAAGCTTAAAATTACTGATGTACTCTTAAGATAACTGTAATAATACATGTACATATACATAGCTACATATGATAAGTAGGATACCTTGATGAATCATGGTTTCATTTGAGTGAGAAGTAATACATAAAATGTCTAAAGCAGAATGAGACAATTAGCGTTTGCTCTCATTTTTATGCCAATTTCTAGCTGTGTGGTGACTTCAGTTACCAAATAAGCACCTTATATAATAGATAAGTGTTTTTTGCCAATTTCTAGCTGTGTAGTGACTTCAGTTACCAAATAAGCACCTTATATAATAGATAAGTGTTTTATGCCAATTTCTAGCTGTGTAGTGACTTCAATTACCAAATCAGCACCTTATATAATAGATAAGTGTTTTATGCCAATTTCTAGCTGTGTAGTGACTTCAGTTACCAAATAAGCACCTTATATAATAGATAAGTGTTTTATGCCAATTTCTAGCTGTGTAGTGACTTCAATTACCAAATAAGCACCTTATATAATAGATAAGTGTTTTATGCCAATTTCTAGCTGTGTAGTGACTTCAATTACCAAATAAGCACCTTGTATAATAGATAAGTGTTTTATGCCAATTTCTAGCTGTGTAGTGACTTCAATTACCAAATAAGCACCTTGTATAATAGATAAATGTTTTATGCCAATTTCTAGCTGTGTAGTGACTTCAGTTACCAAATAAGCACCTTATATAATAGATCAGTGTTTTATTGTATATTGTCATGACACCATTAAAGTATGCAGTATTTTATCTTTATTGTAAATATGTTTGGCTGGGACCCCACGATACAGGTTGGCCAGTGTGGGAACTGCGTTAAAAAAACCGGGCCCGCAGAGGTTGAGTTGTACATTGTGTTTTTTTATTTTTTTTTAAATCTGCCCCTTCCTCCTTTGGGGGAATATCCCCCATTCACGAACTTAACCTTCATTTTTGCCCTGTTGATTTGTCGTCCGAGTTTGAAAGCAATCGGTGCATAATTGCGACCTCCATCGTGCTGGTAAAATTGAGGTACATACATATATATTAACTTTTTAACTAAACTTAACTAACGTAACCTCCTGTGATGAATTTTTCGGAAAACTCGATAACTGGTACAAAACTAATACCTAGGTAGAATTTTTTCGAAATCTACCTAAAATTAACCTGATAAGATCCGCTATACTAATTGTATATTCTGTTAAGCACTTTTGTAACTTCCTTTGTGTTACTATGCAAATATTTTTCATTTTTATTTTCACTTCTTATTCATGACCGGCCTCACTGATCATAGAACTAGGTATTAGGACACTGTTGGATATAACATCTACATATTGTTAATATGACATGTACCCACACAGTTTACAATAAATGTCTTTGTCTATAACCTAGATTTCGAGGGTGGTATTATATTGAACACACAAGACTATAAAAATCTTTTTAACAAAAAATTAAACCGACGAAAAGAACTAAAAAGCAAGAAATAAATAAACCTTGAGTCTTAAGTATAGAGCCTATTTACTATCAAATTTGTTATAAAATTATTTTGAGTCGGCGCCAAACAACAAACTGATTAATTTTCAAAATTTTATATGTACCTACGTAAGTAATTAATCATTTTATTATTTGGTGCCGACTCAAAATAAGTTTATAAGAAATTTTATAGTTTATGTAAATAGGCTCAATACTTAAGACTTAAGGTTTATTTATTTTTTGCTTTTTAGTTCTTTTCGTCGGTTTAATTTTTTGTTAAAAAGATTTTTTTTTTATTATTTTATTTTCATCATCAGCTCAGCTACATGATGTGATGATTTCTAAACGCAAATACCTGATAAAGTAATGAAAAGTAAACAGAAACACTATTCGTCCCTACAATTTTCGAGGGTTTCTCTCAATTTTATCAGGATCCCATCATTAGATCCTGACTTCCTTGACATGGGACCACCCTGGAGGTATATCCTATCTAACAAAAAAAGAATAATCAAAATCGGTTCATAAACAACAGAGTGAGGGCTGAACAGACATAAAAAAATAAAAATATTATACGGTCGAATTGAGAACCTCCTTTTTTTTCGTCGGTTAAAAATATACTTCATCGTGACCTAGATACGAGGTGTTCCGTGTAATGACTACCTATACTATACCTATGTGACGGTTATTGCATATAACTGCCATGTCTGACGTTCGGGTCTATTGGGTGTTTGAATAATAATTTTTTTTGTAATAAATGGAAAAGTCACAATTTAAATTTAATAAAAAAACTATGTTGAGATTTTATTTGCTATAATTAAAAATTTAAATCAAATTAAAAATAAATGTTTGAACCCAGTACCGAAGATACACCGACAGTTCCCGAACAAACCCGAGCGCGTGTGACGTCATTATATGAATTGCTATTCATCGTAGCACACAGCTGATACAGTGTTTTGAAACTGTAAAAGACACAGGCACTGTACTATCGTGAAATTTCTTTAACACTATTACGTCACAAATCATCGACTCTAAATATAATTTATGGTAAAGTTTTAAAAATAAAAATATATATATATATATTTTCCGTTACTGAGTAAATGCAGTGGCAAATGTAAGTATTTGGCATAAAAATATGTCTATATATATGTTAATTCGTGTTCTAGCACCTTTGATACAAGATATGGCTAGTTTATGTCCAAATAGCGCTGTGTACTATATTTTTAGTGCGAGAGCCATGCTTCGGCACGTACGGGGCCGGCTCGACTGGAGTGATACTAAGGCCTCACAGAAAAGCAGCAGTGAAGCAATGCTTGCATTGCTTTTCACCGAGCGAGTGAGGTTACCGGAGGCCCTACCCCTTCCCTCTTCCTCTATTCCCCTCTTCCCTCCCTTACCCTACTCCCACCTTAAAAGCTGGCAACTCACTTGCGACTCTCGAGTTGCAGGTGCCTATGGGCGGCGGTAGTCACATACCATCAGATGACCCGTCTGCTCGTTTGTCTCCTATCCCATAAAAAAAAATATATGTATATATCTAAGAATGCTGTTATGGTATTGCTGTCAAAACACAGGCCTTGAGCGTAGCTTAGGCACCAGTTTCCCTCAATATAATATTCCCTAAGGCTTTTATGAATATTTAAAAAATAAATTAAAAAAATGTGAGAATATAAATCATTATTATTATAATAACATTATAGGCTCATAATTAAGTTTTTATTACCCTAGAGTTGGCAATTAAAATACAAACTGTTATAAATAATAAAGAATATAATTATATGATACCGTCGCATAAAATTATAACAATAAAAAGCCATTTAGCATTTCATGTTAATACGAACAAAATTAACGAACCGTGTTCATGTGAAGTCGGAAATTGTTAAAATATTCGACTACCGCAATCATAAAGGTTTTGAAGTATAAAATGTGTAGTACCTACGCTTCGTATTGACAGAACAGAGCACATACAAACGTTGATTATTTCAAATATTTTATGTTAAATGATACGATACCCAGTGGGTTTAATAATTTTCATTTCTGAATGCCTAGTACAACTTTATACGTGTTTTCATTTGTTATTATTAATTACTGTTTGGAACTGAACTATGAATTAAAAGGTACAGACCTACCATCTAGCATTATTCTGGTGTAATTCTTGTAAGTCGTGCATTAAAATATTATTATTGTCTAGGGTTTTACATAGAATAAACCTATGCCGCAGGTTAAAATAGATATAGAGATGTCGTGCGGTGTTCCGCAGGGTTCGGTATTAGGCCCACTCCTTTGGAACATCGGTTACGACTGGGTGCTGCGCGGTGTGTTCCTCAATGGTGTCGCCGTGACGTGCTATGCTGACGACACCTTCGTGACGGCAAGAGGCAAGACGCACCGCGAAGCAATCATTAAGGCCACGGCCGGGGTTGCCCATGTCGTTCTAAGGATCCGGCGGCTGGGTCTCGAGGTGGCTCTCCACAAATCCGAGGCCGTTTGTTTCCATGGGCCTCGGAATAAGCCACCTGTGGGATCTAGACTCACGGTGGGAGGCGTCAGCATCGGCATCGAACCCATGATGAAGTACCTGGGACTCGTACTCGATAGCCGATGGGACTTCGGGCCCCACTTCCGAAGTCTGACTCCCAAACTTATGGGGACGGCGGCCGCACTTTCACGGCTTCTACCCAACTTGGGGGGTCCTGACGCCTCCTGCAGGAGACTCTACGTAGGGATTGTGCGGTCCATGGCCTTGTATGGGGCTCCAGTTTGGGCCCCGACTCTGACGGACCGTAACGTTGCGTTCCTTCGACGCCCGCAACGGTCGATGGCCGTCAGGGTCATAAGGGGATATCGCACAATCTCATTTGAAGCGGCAAGTCTCTTAGCTGGCACTCCGCCGTGGGACTTGGAAGCGAAAGCCCTTGCGTCCTCATACCAATGGCGCAAGGAGGCGCTTGACCGTGGCCTGAGGCTTTTGCCCTGTGAAATCAGGGCCCAAAAGTTCCAGGTCCACCAGGTCCTCATGACTGAGTGGAAAGAGCGACTTGGGCAACCGAGCGCGGGGCACGCCACAATTCTGGCGGTAAGGCCCGTCATGGAGGAATGGCTAGAGAGGCGTTATGGCAGCCTCTCTTACCGGATGACGCAGGTACTTACTGGGCACGGCTGCTTCGGGAAGTACCTGTGTCGTATAGGCCGGGAGCTAACGCCTGAGTGTCATAACTGCGGGGGCTGTCCCGAAGATACTGCACTCCACACCCTAGTGGAGTGTCCAGCGTGGGTCCAACAGCGCGATGACCTTGAGACAGCTCTAGGTGTGGGAAGCCTCTCGATAGAGACCATGGTGCTAGCTATGGTACAAAGCGAGAGTGCGTGGGTCTCTGCCGCCTTATTTTGCGAGGAAGTGATGTACGCCAAAGAGGCGGCTGAAAGGGAACGGGAGAGGACTAGCACTCTCCCGTCACGCAGAGGACGCACCAGGCGCCGTAGGGCACTTAATGACCTACGGCCTTCATGAGCGCTGGCCTTAAGGCGCTGGGAAGGTTAACCCGGCGCCGAAAGAGAAGCAAATAGGCCCGAGACGATGGCGTGACGTGTTCCGCGCGCGCCTTTCTAAATTGAAGGGGGACACGGCTCCTACTCATGACTGCGAGACTACCTGCTTTGTGGACAGGTGGTCAAGTCTGTCGGGGGTTCAGGGAGTTCCTTCCTAGGTTATACCTGAGCCCCCGGCCATAGACACCCGTGACGGAACACCGTGTGGTTTTAGTCGGTTCGATTCCGACATAGCCACTTCGCCGAGTGCTCGGCGAGGTGGTACCCGCGGGGGTTTCCACACGTAAAAAAAGAAAAAAAAAGAAGGTTAAAATAGATATAGAATTTATGGCGCAGTATGGCACACTGTGTGGTTTTAGTCGGTTCGATTCCGACACACAAAACCCCGGTCGGTTGACGTCCCGAGGGGGTTTCCACACGCACAAAAAAAATTCTTGGCTTACAAGGTTATTCGGGAAATTGGTGGAATAATAAAGACAAAAAAAATATATTTCCGTTAAACTTGCATTTTAAATATTTTTCAAATAATGCACATTATAACGCGAGTTCACAGGTAATTCTTTATTTGGAGGATTCAAACTTCAACTCTTGTCATTCTTCTTTTTTCTCAGAATATAATTTTTAGGGCTCCGTACCTCGAAAGGAGAAAACGGAACCTTATTGGATCAGTTTGTTGTCCGTCCATCCGTCCGTCTGTCTGTCTGTCAAGACTCTTTTCCTCAGAAACGCGTGGAGGTATCAAACTGGAATTTATATCAAATACTCAGGTCTACTGTCCCTTGGAGCTGTGAAAAAATAAGCCAACGCAATAAAAAAATACAGCCGTTTATGCGGCAAAATTTTTAACTGAAATATTATCTATTTTTAACCGACAAAAAAACGAAGGAGCTTCTCTTGTCAACCCGTAAAGGTATTTTTTTATGTATCACCACGCATAACTTTTTACTATAATTCTTTGTATATTTGCAGGCGACTCAACATTTATTCAGATATTTAAATTAGTGTAGGAGTTTAATTTAGCAAACGATTTTATTTTCTACTTATCATTTCCTTTCTTCTTTCACCGGTTTAGATTTTTTAATGAACGGATAATTATTTTTGAAGTGAAAACTTCTTTGGCGGCGTTGTGCACTTTTTGGGATGGGTAAAAAATGTTACACTCGCGTCAGGACGCGTGACCCTGATCGAAAATTCGTAAGACGGAGCCGAGCTTCTTATATTTAAAAAATATAACATTCGAAATTCAAACATTTATGAGCGGCCAGGAGCGCAGAACTTTCAGTGTACCCTATCACTGTATACATTTAGATATGTTATTACCTACTTTTTATTTTTAACCTAATTATATATATATATACTAGCTGACCCGGCGAACTTCGTACCGCCGCAATAAATTAAAATTGCGACTATAATTTGAGATTTAAACTATCCTATCTCTCAAGTTGGATCGAACTGCACATGGTGTGCGAATTTTATTATAATCGATTAAGTGGTTTAGGAGTCCATTGAGGACAAACATTGTGACACGAGATTTATATATATTATAAGATATATATATATATATTCTGACGAGCCGTCCTACGACTGACTGTTTTTTTTTTATACAAATTAGCTACCCACTCACATAATGTGCAAGGAGATTATTGAGACCGCAACACACCAACTCGCAATGAGGTCGGTTTGCTACAATACTCGTTTTTATGATGTAGGTTTTAATAAAGTTAGACACGAATGTATCTACTAATATAATTAAAATCGAAAATATACGGCACGGTATTTCCTTTGCTATTTTACTACCATTCCATAACACGCGCAATTTAAATCTAGATGCCAAGGTCTGAATTGGATAAGACTCGAAGGTAAATCCTAAAAAACTAGGGACTTTACGTATCAGTGAAAACGAATTGACAATAAGAAAGGCTCTGAAGCGCTTTGGTTTAGAGTTCCGTAGGTAGGATAACAAAGGGACCTTATTACAGGACCTCCGTTATCTCCGTGGCTGTCACTCACAAAAGCCCTGAGGAATGATGCGACCTTGTTGTATTTATTTTTAAGATTTAGGTATCAAGGTTAAGTTATAAGTAAAGAAAATGTTGTCTGGGTTGTTCTTTGAATAATCTGGAAATACCTTTGACTTTTTAAGTTATTGAATTCTTTATTTATGTAGTACTTTGCTCCTTATCTAGATCTACATATATAAATAAAAATGAAACATTGATCATCATCATTCTCATCAATTGAGAATTGCTAGAAAGATTTGATTTTTTTATATGTTAGTAAGAGTCCGAATAAGGTTTTTAGCAAAAGTAAATTTGGAGGAGTTTTCCGAAAAGTAGGGAAATTCGGGGAGAACTGGAAGTGCTTTTATCACAACAACCAACGTCTGCGTCTGTCTCATATTATAAATGTGAAAGTTTGGATGGATGGATAGATGTTTGTTCCTCTTTCACGCAAAAAGCACTGAACCGATTGCAATAAAACTTGGTATGTAGATTGTAGATAGCTGGAGACCTGGATAAACGCAAAGGCTACATTTTATCTCGATATTCCTACGGGATCGGGACTTACAGGCAGTGAAGCAATGATTTTACTGTATTTCGCCGAGTGATTGAGGTTACCGGAAGTCTAACCGTTCCTTCTCCCTCTCTCTCTCCTTCTTCCTCCCCTTCCCCTACTCCCACCTTAAAGGTCAGCAACGCACTTGTGTGATGCACTTGAGTTGCAGGTACCCTTGGGCGGCGGTAGTCACTTACCATCAGGTGACCCGTCTGCTCGTTTGCCCCTATTACATAAAAAAAAATATGTTTCCTGGTACTCCAAGGCGGCTCCTTGTTTCCTATAAAAAATCTAAGCAGTTGTGGGACGCCTGGTAGATCTGAAACATCAAACTATTTTGTCCAGATTCTATGTATAAAAGGATAGTTAATGAAAATTTTTTTTTTTAAGAAAAATAAGGTTGTTTATTAAATAAACATTTTCAACCCTCAACGCATTACATGTTTCCTATCACATAGCAAGGCAATGCATGCCGTGGCGACGCGTCGAAACGCCAACAGCCGGTCTGACCCTCCGCATTAGATGTTTCACATCAAAAATATGGAAAACAAACTTTTTAAAAACCCTGCTCAAAGAAATCCCTAATTAGTTTCCTGTTTATTAAGATATGCGTTTCACTCACTTGCGTATGTTGGATATGTCCGACTACTTCAGACCGGCAGGCATCGCCGAAATACGCGAGACTTCATAAAATCCTCGTAAATATAAAAACTCCAGGGTTAGTATTCCAGGAGTTTTTATTAGTTTCCTGTTAGTCCATTTAACTGATATTTATGCATGTCTTTTGAAACATAGTATTCGTTTAATTAATTATGCCATTGCTCGACGACAGCCTTTGAGATCTGCGGTTGCATTATTCCCTACATAATTACTAAGTAATGTATTCCTTTACCTGTTAGGGAAAGACAATATGTTTCAAAGAGAAAGTTTTAAGTTTAAAGCACGTACATTAAGCAAGTTAGATGGGAAAAGTTAAAATATTAGAAGTCAAGCTTCAATTCATTACTCAAATCTTGGGGTTTTACCGGCTTAGGAGTGACATACTAGTCTACTTATTAAGGAAGGGTACGATAATATGAAGGGCTTGGCCTAAAGGTCAGACATTAGGTGACAGGTTAATTAAGAAAAAATCTTAGATATCTTTAGTTTTAGACACTTGCCTTCAAGGTTTGACCTAGGGGATGGATTTAAAAAACCCTTTTTCAGTGCTCAAAGAAAACTCTATCATCATAGTAACGTAAATAGAATTATTATATTCCATCAAAAACATAACATATAAAAAACCCAAGTAGTTGACTACGGCAAAAAGTTCTAAGATCTAATTGTTACTTAATTTGTTCACTAACAACATTTTACAGTGACCGTGTCAATATTTCACATCTTTATTTATTTAATCATTAGTCACTCGCCCGGGCTTTGCACAGGTAGCAGAGTTTTCGATATTGTGTGTTAATTTTAGAACTTAGACATCTATAACTTTGCTATATTATAATACATATATTAAAATAACTCCGCAATACACACTTTTGTCACGCGACGCAGCCAGTACAGCTCCCAGTTGGCATGATTTTCTGCCGACATCTTCAACAATCGTCGTCATACTATAGCAAATTTATACAACACCCAAATATATTGAACTTAAAACATAATTATAACTTGTGTATAATAAATTCCTCATGAATCACTTTATTCAGTGGTGAAAACCGTATGGAAATTCGTTTGATTCTTTAGGAGTTTATCAAGTTGAGACAGACAGGAAAACAAACAGACGCGGCAGGGGACTTTATTTTATAATATGTAGTGATTAGAACCGCACACGGGAGTTTATCCACAACGAAATTACAGGGGGTCAAAAATGTCCTGATTGGTAAGGATAATAGTAATAATAACTTTACACATCTCACACACGGCTGTCTAAATCCAAACTAGGCAGAGACTGTACTATGGTAACCAGACTGCTAATAAACATACTTACATATTTCTAAATACATACATATAACAGATAAATTGGTCTTTACAAGCAGACACAGAACAAAAGATCATGCTCATCACACAATTATTTGTCCTGGGTGGGAATCGAACTCACGACCACTGGCTCAGCAGGCAGGGTCACTAACAGATGGTACGGCTGTGCCTTTGTTTTCTTATGCTCGACTTATAACTGCTTGTAAAAGCTAATAACAAGTTGTATAAACGGACAAAATGAATAACCGCTAAAAAATTAATATAATAATAGCCCATAGAAATTGTTTTAAACCTACACCATTATTCTTTCAAATATGACCTTAGGGAAACCCACCATTGTGTATGCAAATACTATGGGGTTCTTGAATGGGGTACATTTCACCTAAAAATGACTTCTTTTGTCGTCAACAACAATGCATGATTTATTAGACAACGTCATCCTGTGACCTAGAGGTGCTCTTACATAGGTCAGGTAGCGATGAAGTGAAACAGATAAGATGGTATGATCAAATTAGGCAGAATACGCTGGGAAATAAAATACATGCTTGTGGAGAATATCACTCAAGCTAGGGCCCTGCTGAGAGAGCCGCGGGGCGCAGGGAGTCGGCGAGCAACGATATGTCAAAGTGACTGCGTCATCGTCCTCCGCACCGAGTGCATATCGTCCTTTTATTATTTCCTTGGTATTTAACACTATACACTATACAGTCCTTGCCCTTACCACTGAGTTTTCTTAATCTCCTTAAGGATCGACACATTTTATACTATGCTCGTCAATATCAAATCTGGCATTAATATCTGTCACTAATTTGCTGTGTTTGGCTATTTAAATACAAATTTTTCCCTTGTTAATACATCACACCACCATATTTACAAAATATTATAGTTGTAGTAAATTATTTTCAAAACTTCTTTAATACATTTTTAAGTGTTTTATTTCCGTTGCTGGCTGTACCTTGTAATATAATGTAAGTGTTATAAAATATTAATGAAATTATTGAACGGTATCCAAAGTTACTTGGTTATTTACAAGCGGCATTTTTTTATATTCCTTAGAACGAGTGAGTGACACAAGAATAGCGAGCCTTCTTTTGCGATGTTGGTTACAAGCAGTTTGAAGTTATTATTACGAAATGTAGGTATTGTATCGTTATTTTAAAAAGATATTGATAAGTGTCAAGATATTTTTAAGCTTTCTGTCTAAAAATAAAGCAATCGATTTTCTGGAAACCCAATAAATGGAGGGTCACGTAAGCAAATACGATTCCTTTGTTTCAAAAGAAAATAATATAAAAAGCGAGCTTTGAACATTTTTTCTCATGCCTACATAGTTATCCTGTTTGAATATCTTCGTGTAAATATTCTTCAAATTCTATTGGTGCCTATTTGCCTTGTATAAAATACCGTCGTGAAATATCCAACAGTGTTTTTTTTTTCTTTTCGGGATCTTTAGTTTACATTTATTCAGTCTATTTATCAAATAAATATCGCAAAAAATTTAGTTCGTGATGCTCATACCAATATAAAAGTAATGTTGATAGAATTTTTTAATAAGACATGCCTTTGTTGTGTAAATAGTAAAATTTATTTTATTACTAGCAACCCACCCTGGGTTCGCACGGGTTATTATACACCGAAACCTTTCATTCATGAATCACTCTGTCTATTAATGAAAACAGCATGAAAATCCGTTCAGTAGTTTTTCAGTTTCAGACAGACAGACAGACAGACGCGGAGGGGGTCTTTGTTTTATAACATGTAGTGATGTCAACTACAAGATATTTTTTTACTCTGGCTCTAACTCAGATTTTGGTGGGATACCACGTCACAGGGTTTAACGGCCAAGAAATACTGCAATTCAACATTAATAAATCGAATAAATGGCAAAAGGCACGGTACTTATTTTAATATAATAAAATAGTGTTAAAAATCAAGTGGAGTATGAACCGTGTCGTATCTGCTTTCTATTTAGTCTATGATAGTTAATCTGCCCCTGATATTAGTCACGGCTTGAGGTGTTAAATGTAAGCCGACAGTTTGATTAATATTTAGAATTAAGCAATTTTAGAAAACTACGAAGCAATTTGTTATCTGTACTTAAACAACATCAAAGTTGACAAAGTATTATTTAAAAGTTGTAATTTGTTGACGGCGTTATGTATGCAGCGGCACAGCGTTTTCTATTTATTAAAATAAGGCTCATTTTTGACTCGCAGTAATTTACACGAACTTATAATAAATTCGACTTTAAAGAGAACGGGTTTCACAATTTTACAGAAAAAAGAAAACTTAACTGACAAAGCATCTTCCAAGGTTAGACATTAACTATAGAATACGTATGTAATAGTTTTTATTGATTATTAGCTGTGCCCCGCAATTTCACCCGCGTAAGTCCCTCGCTAAGTTTTCTTGAATTTTCTAATTTTCCTTCTCCTGAAAATAACAAATCCAGGTGTTCACGCGTAATGCCGTGACCAAGGGAAACAGGGGTTCATTTTTTTATATACCTTTATAGATTACCTAACTAATTTACAAAGATCTAAGTTTTCAGGGATGAAGGGCCAGAAGATACCTGCTCAAAATGGCTTGTGGCACTGATAGCGGCCATGAACTAGAGCGCTGCTACGTCCATGCTTAGTATTTGCATAGATTGAAAGCCTTCAAAGTGGTAGAATGCGAATGATGATTATGCGACATAAGTATGACCATTTTGTTTTTTTACTTATCGTGTGGCGGACTTGAACCGACTAAAACTGCATGGTGTGCCATACTGCGCCTGAAACGAAATAGGTGAGTACCTACGTCAGCTGGTTATATGTTACCTCTGTAGTCTATAATCCGTCACAGGTCTTACGTGTCATGCTCCTGGTATATGGATTTTCCACTCGGAATGATAGTCTGAATACCCTATTTCAGGATGAACCCTGAAATGATGATTTTCATCAAATCATTGGAAAATTCATTATTTCTTTTTCATTTTTTTTTGCTTAAAAGTGATATCACAATGAGTAAACAGAACATTTAACCGAAAAAAAATCAGTAAATACCCCATTCGGCCAAAAACTGCAATGTGTTTTACTTTGCAGTTTTTTACAATCCAAATTATACAATCAGCTGTTTCGACAGCACCGTGCGCTGAAGGTCATTCACCGTACCGCACAGTACGCGTTTTGCTTTACAATGCGTAGTTCAAATTCAAACTATTGACTGTAAATCCTTAATCTCGCATTTTTGTGATGAACTGACTTTTGCATTGCGATAAGTATCCAAAGAAAGACGTTTTTGTAAGTTATTTGCGACGGTGATACTTATACGCTGTATATCCACTGCATGCAACCGATATCTAACTAAATCAAGCGAATAGCACGTCTTAAGGTTTTGTGAGATACCTACAGATCGTTTTAAGGCAATTATTGAGAAATGAAATATTTTTTTATACAAAAAGAAAACTTTAGATGGCGAATAATATTAAACCAAAATGAGCGAACAAATTATGACTTAAAGGTCAATTCTCTCATTATTACGTTTAAACTTGAACAAAGTTTCTGAATAGCAATGAATTGTTATAAGATTAAATAATGTTTAGCTATATAAATACAAACGAATCTATTGAAACGTTTTGACTGAATTTCTAAAGTCGGTTACGATTTCTCAGAGGTTCTAGATTTTGAACAATCTATGTACTTGTTTAGAAGATGTATAGTTTAGATTAAGAGAATAGTTAACGCTAGTGGATACTTCTTCACTCCAATAAACTAACTAATAGTTATAGTAGTAAGTAAGTAACTAGAGTAGATAAGTTCCGTCAACCAATCACATTGAAATTTTTAATAAACGTTGTCAGAGTTAATAAATGGTATTTAATACAAAAATAAATTTTCAAGCTCTCAATACAAACAAACGGACTATACAGCTTCATAATATTAATAACATTAGATTCACTAGATCTTCTTTAACCTTTTAAGACCGAAATCACCAGCGTAAATCACTACGCTCCTGTCCATCCAAAAGTTGACTGGAAGTCATTGCTTTTTGCGATACGGCCACTCATTGTGTATTTTATGTATATGATATCTGTTTCTATATATTTGTTTTCTTTGCTTTTGATGTACAATAAAGAGTATTTATTATTATTCTCTTTATTAACATCTATTAAATATAAAAGTTACATTTTTAAATACATTTGTATATAAAAAATCCCGGTTAGTTTGTATTTATTATTGAAGTGAAACTTCTTTAGAATCGTTGTGATTTGAAAATTTGATGAAATGAAAAAGTCACACTAAAAAGAGACAAACATATTCATGCATAGGATTTAGCGAGAGAATGAAGAATGAGATAGAATACAAGTATACAGTGTTTAGGATGTATCTTGGCGCCTGCGTGCTACGAAACCTACAGAAAATGCGTCATAGTCAACGTGGTGTATCATTAACGTGAATCATTTTTGTGCATTTGCGTATTAAAATTCGTTGGTTAATTAATTTATGTTAATTATTTAACACATCTGTGTTAATTTGAATAATATTTTTTTATAAATTATCTAAAATTATTTTTATAAACATTACTACATTTTTTGTGTTGCTTTTACTTTTTATTTCTCATTCTCGTGTAGACTACTTTTCTGAAGTTTCACTTCTGCCGTGTGTGAATTGCACACACACACGTTTTTATATTATTATTATTATTAGATAGACCTATGGTTTTTAAACTTAAATTACTATTTAGTAGATATAATTTATCGTCTACGGTACCATTTCTCCCTCGGCCTTATTCTCAGTTACCACCATAATTACGAATAAATTGCGTACCTATCTAATCAAGCCACCTGACTTCTTCGACCGTTGGATCCAGACGAGGGTACTCTCTATGGAAATATCCTATGTGCAAATTCATACAGCTCTAATTAATGCATACTAAAACCCTTACGCCTGACAAGGTCTGATAATTGAAATAGATAAAATATACCTATACTTTGTATGTGTATTTGTAAAAGGGTGTAACTACCATACAAAAAGACTGATACGTATAGACGAAAATCTTTTAATTTATCCACACAGGAATTGTTTCACGCTGTGCAAAAATCGGCCTTCTCTTACGAGTATTACACGATAGATTAAGTTATAATCCACCAGATCTGAGTATACTGTATACAGATGTGTGTGTTTTCACTTCTGACGTGCAGTTCTACTACTTTTTCTCAGTGTTTTTCTTCACCATGAAAACATTAGACTAATAAATACTCACATGGAATGAAATCTCCTGAAATACCTTAAGGTGGCTTCTCAGGCGGTCAACGGAGAGACGCCAATGGTCGACGACCACGTACGGCCACGCACCGCACCCAAGGCCCTTCTAACGGTCTAACTTCTTGCGATTCAAACCCATTTTGTCAACAGAAACATCTTCAACAGTCATCATCATATTTCAACCAATTTACACAAGACCTTACAAACTTGACCTACTAGACTTAACAAATTATACACTTAAATCTTCCTCATGAATCGCTCTATCTATTGGTGGAAACCGCATAAAGAGTTTTGAGTTTATCGCCAACAGACAGACAGACAGATGCAACGGGGGACTTTGTTTTATAATATGTAGTGATAATGATACCATATGCAAAAACTAAGTGAAGAAAAAGAAACCACGCTTGTGGATATCAGCGAAATGAACGAGTTTTGACACGCGCATCTGTGTTATTATGTACGACCACGGACCGCAGCGCACAAGCACGCACCACACCTAAACTTACCGACGCTCGGTGGATACATACGGATGCTTCTGCGCTTTCAAGGACGCCTCTCTTCCAACGCTGCCTCTTTAAGGGCTAGTTCGCGTTCTTCCGTAAAGTATGGACCGTGGGAGGCCACTCTTAAAAGAGATTTATCAGCTATGGCTAAGGCAAGAGGAAGATAAAAAGACAGGACCGATTGCACACCTACATCAAGAGTATTATATTCATCAACGACTCCCTTTATACATAATTATCTTACACCTTCTTAAAAAGTAAAGTAAGTACTCCATATGCTCTATTTTATAAGTGGGAGAGCCATACTTCGGCACGTATGGGCCGGTTCGACCGGAGTAATACCACGGCCTCACGGCTAACGAGCAGACCTGGGTCACCTGATGGTAAGTGACTATCAGGTGACCCGTCTGCTTGTTTACCATCTATCCCATAAAAAAAATTAAAAATAGGGTACTTTGAAAATATTTCCTGAACACCAAGATGATATAATTTTTTTTGTTTTATTTGATATGGCGAGTTTGTTTTTTTAATTTTTTACTAGATCTCGCACTTTACATTGCACGATTACGGCTGCACGGATGGCACAATGGTTTAAGTGGATGGCACATTTTTTAGTAATAGGTAAACATATAACTATTTGCTTGTGTGCAGTCGTACCCAGCGCGCGAGCCTATGATAGTAGTTTATAATTATTTGATATTGAAGATGTAACTTCCAATCAACTTCAATCGACGTTACAACTAAAAAACAATTACTCAGCTAAGCAAAACACTCGACTTAAAACATTTCGAATGTTTGATAAAACAAAAGAAAATGAAGCACACTTGTTCAAAGTCAGTGACAAATTGCTCGCTCATCACTTGAGAGAACCCTAACAAGTCATTTCCCACAATCAACTCTGCAGCCTCCGCAGAATATAAAGTGACTGGTACACTCTGCCCATTTCCTACACTTTTTGTAATAGCATGCTTCAGTTTATAAAGGAAATGTTTCATTTTTTGATTGAATGACAACTTCTTTTGTATGTTCTTTTTGTGAACGCTAGATAAGGTATCTCATTATACTGACACTGAAAGTTTTTAGAATAGGCCAGTAAGAAACGCAGCCGATGAAATTTTTATTTAAATTTCGTATTAGGAACTCTTTGGGAATCTGCAGATGTTTAATGATTTCATGTCATTTGTTTTTACAAATTGGCGGCAATTTAAAAAGTGTCTGTCGTGCATCGAAATGGATTTGACCAGAGGAAATTTCCGCTCAATGACTTATTACGACTTTCGTTGCAGTCTTACTCAACAACAATGTTAAGATAGACTTCGATTGCCATTTCATTAGGAAGCTCCATCTCGTGCCACTGTTTAAAACTAGTTTAATGAGTTAAAACGTGGTCGAAGCAAACTCATTGATGATTCTCAAGAAGGACGTCCTTCTACGGCGACTACTGAAGATAACGTGAGTGCTGTCCGGCTAATGATAGAAGCTGATAGAACAATCAACAGATTCGGGCAACGGTGTCATATCAACAGGTTCGGGCAGTTTTAGACATTGGTATGAGTCAAGTACAAAAAGTCTTACATGAACATTTAGGCATCATAAAGCTTTGTACTAGATGGATACCCAGAGTTGCAGGTGCCCATGAGTAATCACTTACCATCAGGTGACCCACCTTCTCGTTTGCCCCCTATCCCATAAAAAAAAATAATTAAATGAATATTCGTCAAGTGAATAGGCTCCTATAACGACTAAAGTTTCATTAGTGTCATACTTATTCCTATTTAGATATCTACTTCTATCTTCTAAAATTTAGGATTATTCAATGGTGAAGTGCAAATAAAAAGCACTTTCAAGAAAAGGGCAAACTTATACCTCAAAGGCCGGCAACGCACTTGTGACTCTTGAGTTGCAGGTGTCCATGGGCGGCGGTAGTCACTTTCCATTAGGTGACCCGTCTGCTCGTTTGCCATACCATAAAAAAACCAATACTATATTGATAGGTTTTTAAAATTATTATGTTCTTATATTAAATTGACTTAAACTTTTGCTAATATGATTTAATAGAAAGATAACCCACTTCAAAAGGTCTAAAAAATCAATTTCATATATTTCACCACAGTTAAGATTAAATTTTATTTGAATTTTAAGATTGCATTCTTGCATCATCATTGTTTGCAGTAAGAATCATCAAAATTTGTTTGTTTGCAATTTTAAAAATATCGCTTAACATATTAAAAAAAAAATATAGTTAAATTAAAAACTCCTTTCTTCTTTGTTTTCTTTGTAGAAGATGGCTAAAAACTATGGTTTGGTTTGACTTTGAAAACTTATCTAACTAGCTTCCTAATTCTTATGTACTTTTGTAAAGAATAAGCCACACATTTTCTTGAACTCGTTAAGGAATAAAATTAACCATTAAAAAAATAAATACCAAGCACTAAAACACTGGATCAGCAGGATACAATTTAAATAGTCCCTTGACTTTGTCACTACGCCTTATTTATGTTACGTCGTTCAGTAAAAGCTTTGCATCTATCTTTTCCGCCACATCGTCAGTCGTTTACGATATTTAAGAGTACTTAAATTAAACGAACCGAAACCGACTCCGACTCCGACTTGGATTGTCTTTTTATGGTTTTGTAATAAATTTAACCCGTAGCGATTAAGTTATAAAAAGTTTCAACACGGCCTTACGATCGTAACGCTGTATCGTCGGCTTACCAATAAATTTGTTGGCAAAGTTATAAAATAAATTGCCTGAATAAGACAATCCGACAGACTATCTAAATGAAAGTTTGAGTATATTAGTACTGGATCTAGTTGTGCGACATAAAGATAACGAACTATATTAAATGTCAAATGCATATTGTAAAGTGATATTACTAAATATCAGATTATAATTATTTTCATAACATTACGTGTGGTTGTATTAACAGTAAATGGTCGATTTCACTGCAGTAACTATTATGCTTCCTTGTGGTAAAAGCAACTTGTAGCTAGGTATACACCTAGGTATTAATTTTCAAGGATTTCAATTCCGCCTGGCAATTTATACTACGCTTTCATTACCTTTATTTGTAACGAACTGTTTAAACAAATCTTGGAAGTCTACTACCTGCTTCTTATTGTCGTATTGAAACGAAATATTGTATGTATAATGTAATTTGGATGATAATAATATAATTTGGCATTTGAAGCTGATCTGATAATAAAGCCAAGAGGTGGAACTCCTCGAGGCTCATATGATTTGCTTTGACGACCACGAGATTAGGATAACTAACAATGATTCGATGATGGAGCCAAGAAGTGGATAATGGAACTCTTTTCTACTTTTTAATTTGGTTTGCAATTCAGTATTTTTTTTAGTTTTTCTAAATTATCATTTATCAATTATGTATTCGTATAATGCGATCACGAAAAGGTATTACGCACCTCTGAATTGCCTGACGTTTCTACCAGGTTCTACTGGCCGTGGTCACAGGCTGACTGATCTGATCTGACTTTTCGTGATTGCGTTTATACATAATTATATCATGGAACGCGAAAGTTTAAAAGTTAGTATAATTTATCAATGTTTCAGCTTTGCTATTAAAGTGTTTTTTTTTAAGACACGGTAAATATAATTTTGCCGATACGTAACATTATAAGCTGACTATGTTTTGTCCGATAATTAATTTTATACACCGATTAAAACGTTGTCAGTGTTGCAATGATATATTGTGGATAGCATTAACAACAACTCTCATGAGACACCTTCAAAAGTTATCAAATTTTATAAGAAATTGTTTAGTCTAAACAACTACCTTACAGGAGTTATGCACTTTCGGGATTAAACATTCTGTGTCACGATCCGGATCCATAAGCTATTCTATGCTATGCTATGGTTAATCAAAATATGATAAACAAATAAACACAGTAGCGCATTTAAAATATTATTGTAAAGGTGAAAAGTAATGTGATAAAAAACAAAGTTACGTGAAAATAGTAATTGACTTTTGGCTCGGTTATTAAGCGTAACCAATGCAAAACAGAGTCAACATTAGTGGCTCAATTTTACTAATTAGCCAGTTCCCGTGTGAATTTCAAACATATTTATTTAAATTAACAAAATGACGCAGTACTAATGAAATGGTTACATAACTCGTAGTAATGGCTACAAGAGCTACGAAATACTACGGCGTAGCAATTACGAAGTTCGGTTGGCGTTTTAATACAAATACAAATAACTTTATTGTTTTCTCTCACACCATTTAAAATTATAATAAAGACAAATTGGTATAGCATATGTGAGTCATGGATGAATAAATCTGTGTGGGACTGTTATCTGCACTACGAGACCTGTATTGCAGATTACCAGGCTCTCCACACTCCGGACAGCGGAATGTATAGTGGGAGAAGCTATTGAATTGTGTCCGCATAATTAATGAGTGAGAGTTTAGTGTGTGGGTGTGAATGTGTGTGTGTGTGTGTGTGTGTGTCTCTCTCTCTCTGTGTGTGTGTGTGTGTGTGTGTGTGTGTGTGTGTGTGTGTGTGTGTGTGTGTGTGTGTGTGTAATTAATGCAGTTAGTAATAATTTGAACATGGATAGCGATGACTGGATTATTTGATTAACGGATGGATATTAATTATATAATGTTGATATTTTGCCTAGTATTTGTTAACTTTCATACGGTTTTGTTATTTTCTGGGTATTTATTCAGAAATTCAGAAATGTTAGTATTTTAATGGCATAAAAAAAGGAAGTTAGTAACTCAACTGCTCTGTTTGTTAAACTCAGTTGCGACGAGATGTCTTTGCAGTTTATGTAAACGTTTGTATTGGGGCATAGTCATATGCAGACGAAAGTTTGTAATGTACAGTGAGTTGAGGTCTTTAAAATCAATTTTCGGCTTTTATACGCTTGTCTATGATTCGAGTAAAAGTCAACTCATAACTTTTTGTTTAGGTAAACACATTTCACTTAAATCATAATATTATGACTTATAAAATAAAATAACTGGTTTTAGTCATTAAAAAAACAACGTAAACCTTATAACTCACAAAAATTATACAAATATAACAACGTTAATAAAGAATGATTCTTTCTATGAACTTATCATTTTCTATCATCTGTGGTAAACCTATAGATAGTTCATCAAATTAATTCAAACCTTTCAAGATAAGAGATAACAGAAAATACCGCTAAGTAATTGGTAAAATGGGTTTACAAACATAACGTTATCTAACGATAAGGGTTATAAGGTTATAAGGTTTTAAATGCATTGTTTCTTAGTTTTGCTAAGTGATATGCAGAGGTATTATACATATATCAAAACATCTAAAAATAACCATTTATTTTAGTTTGAATTAAAGATAAACAGTTTTATTCACGTGGATATTTCGGGACCCCATCCGAATTGTTTTGGATTCCAAATACGTTGTATAATATATATATTTAATAAAACGTATCTATCCCACATTATACAAGATAGATATAGATATATAGATAGATATATAGATTAAGATAGATAATTGTCATATTTGTTTATCGACTGACTTGTGTTTATTACATTTATTTTCTTTTTTTTCTTCTTAATTTAGGAAATAGTTCATTAAAGATTTTTTACAACGTCTTGAAATATTTTTATGATAACTTTTTTTTTGGCAATTCAATAATGGTCATTGTTTCTACTTCTCTTTTAGTAATTTTTGCGCATGAAGGAATTTGAAATTTTGAATATTATTAATTAATATGAAAAGAAGTGCAGAAAGCTAAAATTGTTAAAGCTACAGAGTTCCAGTTTATATGTTGACCGTCTATACAATGACAGTTTAACTTATACTGGGAGTTAATAGATTAATTGATGATAAAATAGCTCAATGAAATAAAACAAAACATTTAAAATGTAATGAATTATGGTCGAACTTCGATCACCAGGCGATCTTCAGTATACTTAAACACTAAGTTCCCGTTCATCAAGAATCGCATCATATATACTTAATTGACAGTTGAAATAAATACATACAGTTTTTCTTTAATGTTCTAATGTTGAAAGTTAATGTTCCCAAAAACGCTCAAACTAAGTGAAGTTATTGATTTTTTGCAACAAAGAAGCTGGAGGATTTTTATTTTTATTTTTTGTGGGTAGGTGGCAAACAAGCAGGCGGGTCACCTGATGGTAAGTGACTACTGCCGCCCATGGGCACCTGCAACTCGAAAGTCACAAGTGCGTTGCCATTTAGAAGGATATGGCCAATTGTACTTTTAAACATTCAAAATTGATAATAGCTTGAATAATGATTGTTGTATAATACAGAATAATAGATACATTATAGAATGGAATGAAACACGGCAAAGAACAAGGCTGAAACAAAAGTTTAACAGATTATACAAAAACTAATAACAAAAGAAAAGAAACAAAAGAATACCAAAAGAAAGAATATTACGTTTCAATAACTAAGGTTTTGGCTATGTGATGTTAAACACTTTGGTAGAACAAAAAGTAATCAACGCAAAAATAAACTAAACTCATAATAATAAAGGTCTAAACTAATGTAACAACTGAAATTCATTACATAAAACTTAAAATAGTTTTACAAACTAAACTTCTGATGATTATGATTACATTTGTAGTGGAGTAAATAATTTCGCTTTTATATATATATTGTAACTTAAACTACATGACATTTATTTATTTCGAGTTATTTTATGTCATCGACCATTCAATGAAAGTTGAAAAATAACAATTTCTGCTCCTTGATAATCTTATCTATAAATAGACACTTGGTTTTTACAAATGTGGCAGCAAAAATAAGGCTACACAAGATACTCATCACAAGAGATTCAAACTAAGGCAAAGATTATCATGTAATCCTTACAATTAGAACAAAATGATGTGTGCAAACCGAATGCCAACACTTGTGACTAAAGCATTAATTACATCATTTATTTAAAAGATCGTTTTGGAATTACTTAAATCAACATGTTGAGAGATTTCACAGAACACATTATTATTATTTATAACAATATTACCGCTTCGCTGTGTAAAACGTTAATTAATCTAAATTAATTTCTCTATTTCCATAATGTTCGGAGTAAATATAAACTCATAACACAAAATTACTACAATAAGAATTTGAGGCGTAAGTGTCTCAGGTGCTGCCGCGTTAAGGGGAAACATGGTTCGCGAGATATTTCTACAATAAATAATTACTTCGTATACAATTTCCTGAAAAACAAATCAAGACAGGCAAATACTTTCAAATTTGTAACTATCGACAAAGGATTAAAAGGTATACTAAGGTTTTCACCTATCTTTCAGCTCTATTACAGTTAGTTTCACTTTTTAAATTACGAACATACATATTTACATAATTATATACACTCACCCTTGTATTTCCAAATTAGTAGACAGAGGTGTATTAAACACCCATATTACCTACTATAGTTTGATTACAAAAACGTAATTGGGAGCATGCCTATGAGAATTAAAAAAAATAAATTAGGAGTATGTTTAAAACCAAAAGTGGCAAGAAGTGAAGGCAATGATCGTTCTATTGAGAGGAAGGAGGAAGGAAATAGCATATACCGATGGGTTGGAGAGTGTAAGCAATAAATATAGGAGGTCAGTGTCAAACAAGTGCTGTTAAGTATGGTCGTAACACCTGCATGGGAAAGGGAATTGGCTGAGCAATGCGAGAGCGGTGTTGCTAATATATAATGGCACAAATAACCACCGACAGGTAGGCAGATCGTATGTTTAATTAACACCTTTTTGGTATTAAAAAATAAAAAAAAAAGTTATCGATACGTCATTACCATAACAATGTTCGAAATTCTCTAGTTCTAGAAATCTTAAATTGTCCACAGTCATTTATTTAAAGAAACTTACAGTAATGTTCAAAGTCTGTTCTGCCTCTTATAAACTAGACAATAGTGTTGTTCAATTGCTTGGAAAGTTTTTCAAGTAGTCTCGGCCTCCGGTAATTTTAATGATCATGATAACAGACTATAATGCTACTTCAATTATGATTACTTCAATTTATAAAATATTTTTCTTTACTACTACTGTTCGGTATTTAAAAACCTATTATTCTTTGTAATGACTTAAGCAAACCAAGTGACATATTAGGCTTTAGTAAGGCTAACTAGATAAAGTAGACTTGTAATTACAAGTATAATGCTTTTAAAGTATCAACCGTGTAAATAATTAAAAAGGTATGGGGAGTGTTTCATTTTCAGTATAACTGTATATCAGACAATTATTTGTGATGTTAGTTTAAAGTACTGAATAATTTATAGCAAGTGTTAGTTCGTACAATTTAAATTAAATATTCAAATAATTATTTAAAGGATGCCTAATAAATAAACAATGTTAATTCGTCGTAATGATTATTCGTTTTATTATTATTATCAATAGTTTATGTACAGATTTTTCTAAACTACAGCAATTTTTTGTTGTGTTAGGCATAGAAACCAATCTTCTTCCACCTCGTCACTTCCCGTTTCTCGGTTTCGGCTTTCCTGATCCCAACACGCCAATTGTTTCTATGGTAAGCATAGTCAGTAGATAGACCGCACTGTTTCATGTCTATACAATACAATACAATACAATACTCTTTATTGTACACCATGAGGAACATTTCAAAATATTTACAAAGACAAAAAAAAATGGTACAAACGGCGGTCTTATCGCTAGTTGCGATTTCTTACAGTCGTCTATGTGTACAGTCGTCATCCAAGAAGTTAGCGGTCTACCTCTCCTTCTCTTTTGTGTCGTCATGGAAAGGCACTTTTTCAGCACGTGGTCATCGTGGCTTCGTACCGTAGGATGGTACAGCCATCTCAGCCTAGATTCGGTTAGCTTGAAACTACCTTGTACATACTCGTTTTAAATTTTATCCTTAAGCGTAACTCCACCGTAGTAACAAATCAGTTTATAAATTTACAGCCAGCATTTGTTGTATGTAGATAGATATGTGTTATTTCAACTTGGTCGATAAAAAATAATAGTTTAAAAAAACACGCTGTTATATAAAATCCAACTGAAAAAAGCGTGTGGTACATATAGTGTCAATGAAATGTTTATAACTATTGACACTATGCATGCTACCCCACGCTTTTTTCCAATAATATACATTTATTTCTTATTTACACTATTATTATTCCAAATTTATTAAAATTTATTTTCCTTTTTTTAGTTTGATTTTCTATAAAAGCGTGTTTTTTTTAAACTTTTTTTTTTTATACGAATTATTGCATTGTCATCGATCTATGACAGGTGTGCAAAATTTGAATGAAATCTGGCCGTTTAAAGTAGGTCAAAATCGCACCCTAAGAAGTCGGTTACAAACATACATTAAAGTGAAGCTAATATAAAGCGTGTAAAAAGATAAAAACTTATTAGAACACATGTTATTTCAAACCGTAACCCTGTCCATATTAAAATAAATAAAATATATGTATTATACATATATGTTTGTGTATTAAGATTGGACCCTTTAAAAAAAATATCTTTCTATCCTGTTTTAACAGGCATAAACTAAAATGTATTTATAATTAGCTTATTTCACTCCATTCCAACTTGAAATAAAGGTCTGCACATAATCAAGTAGTACGATTGGTTTGCGGTTGCCTGTGGCGAGTTTTCGAAGCGGTAATTTTGTTTGTGGTCCCGAGCTATTAAGGGACTGCAGAGAACATTAGTAAAGATTTGTTTTATTTTAAGTAATATAAATCTTTAAACAGTTAATCAATCTATTAGAGTATCGTGTAAAACTTCAGGAATGGCAATGGAATTGACTTTTTTATTACCAATGCGGGGGAATGGTTGTCGTGTCCTTTTAACACAAAGGGAGGATCCTTCGACCAGGCTAGGTGATCATGCCTGGCGGACCGCGGCCCAACGTTGATGTTGGGAAGTGTCGCGAAGAATCAGCGCGAGAAATTTCATTGCGCAATGCGATGCAGGATTAGTAGTTTCTACGTAATTAAGTTCGTCTTCGGTAAATGATGTTAGAGTACGTTTTTGCTGTATTTGGAAGTCACCACAACTACTAAAGAGTGCGTTCAGATGATGGACGACGGCCGCGCGCCCGACGCGCGGATACCGCCCTTATAGTGTTCACATGGCAAGCGTTACAAGTACGTCGACCGCGCGTTGTCAGTTGTCGTTCAGTTCGAATTCTGTATTCGTTGAAGATGGACATAAAAACAGCCTTGTGTTTGGTGATTTTATATCGACGTCAGAAACAGCAACACAAGAAGAGACGGCAATAGTGGATTCATCCATTTTAACATCCAGACTTACTGAAAGCCACTTTATAACTTATTATCCGTAACTTAGGCTACTTGAAACTAAACTTAGTAAAGGCTTAGTAAAATTTCACAAATGTAACTATGACAAATTAGAAATCAATTGATAGTGGTTGGTGTATTGATATTAAAATTATTTGTGTCAAAGCAAGGATATTAAACTTTATAGTCTACTTAAAAATAGTCTTAGTTAGGGAAGTTGTTCTGAAAAATTTCTGAATAAATTCTAACTCAAAATTAAAATAAAATAAAATATACAGTTTTAAGTAGTCAAGTGTTCTCGTTTCTACTAGATAATACAATACTGCTAGTACAATGTCTTTTGTATTGCATTATTATATATTTTAAGCACTGAAACTTATTTCTTCGGTATAGTGTATGACTTAAATTTTAAAAGCTCATTTCTCCAGTAGGTTTTTTTTGTGGTCTATTTTAAAAAGACAACTCCCGCATTAGGAATTACACCTGTGTCACGGGGGACTTTACAAACATACAAACAACGGACACAAAGAAAACCTAAACTCAAGTGGGAATCGAACCCACGATCTGTAGCATAGCATTCTGGGTCACTAACCACTAGGCCAACAAGCCAGTCGGACTAAGTATGTAAAAATTGTGCAGTAATAGCATGACCGGCACTTTTAATAAAATTGTAAAAGAATGAGAAAGTGGAAATCATTGGTGATTAGAAAAAACCGGCCAAGTGCGAGTCGGACTCGCGCATAAAGGGTTCCGCACCAGTTCGTACAAGATATTAAATCTTATATACTATGTACGTACTTTTTTATTATTTGTTGCTATAGCGGGAACAGAAATACACATTCTGTGTAAATTTCAACTGTCTGCCTATTACCGACAAGTTATATTGCTTCAGCCCTTGATAAAGTACACGCGTCGTGTCCGAAACTAGTTGGATACTAGGTGAGTAAAGCCGTATATAATTAATATGATTACCACTCACTAAAGTTTAAATTCTAAATTTAAAAAAATATTTAATTTGATATTCATAACCACAATAAAACAAAAATAGATATATACTACGATACAAACCAGAAAGTTTTCATGACAAAGCACAAATCTCAATTCACAAAGCAAACCGCATTTAAACGTACCTTAACGAGACTTTGATTACAGATGATGCACGTTGATTGTTCCTTGTTAGAGTGCAATCGACGTAGTTACGGTTTTGTTGTTTTGCTTCCTAGCGCTATGGGTGTATATATTCAATTACAATATCATTTATTTATTGCTTAACACAGATACAAAATAACTTTTAATCCGTGAACAATAGAGCGTATTATATGTTTACCATTTTAAGAAATAAAATTTACTGTTACTGTTTTCATTCCAAATAAATAAAATAAAACTATCTCAGGTGTTTTTATATCTTGTGTATAAAGTCCAAAACATGTACAACTTGTCTCGGCATGTAACATTACATCAAGTATTACTTTATTTATAAAACATATCAAATTATGGCCATTACAGAATTACTTAATTATCTATAGAATACATTACAATATATACAAGAATGTGATAGAAATATCATTATAATAAATAAAATTAAATATCATCAATATTAAATTACTGAATATTTTTGGAACAGGTAAAAAAGGAACAGATATAGGAATACAATTTACCTACAATTTCAATAATGGTCTTAAAGGAATATTTACTGAAATAAGTTTTGTAGTTCGAGTTATTTTGTTTTAATGCATTGTTAACTATTTTCAGAAGATAAATAAAGCCAATTTTCATGTACTTAAATATAAACATCGTGCTATTATCTCTCATAAATAAATCCCTTACGTCGCGTCGCCAACGCAATGATTTTTGCTATAAATTTATTACCATTTATCGTCTAAAATTATTTACTATAGTGAATAAGTCTATAGCTGTATCACTATATTAACTTACCATCAGAAAGAGTTAATCCTCATCCCCATGCTATCATACAGGCGTAGACAACACTGGTTATGTGGAAGTTAAGTCGAGCAAAAGGAGGGAAATAAAAACTACGAAGATTTGTATGGTAACAAAGGTCATAAATCTTGAGTTTGTCTCGAATCTAAGCAGAACTTTAACTACATAATACATTAAATTTGGTTTTCTATGACTAGTTTATCTGAAGTTTGCAATGGAGCAGATCCTGGAAACCGAAATGGTCGATAGTTAAAACTATCTTATTTGGTAGTTGGCGTAACTCACCGAAGCAAAGAGACCTACGAATCTTTCAGACAAGATTTAGCTTTTAATATGACTTGAAAATGTTTTGTATGTTTTTAAACTTTCACGACTATACATATAATAAAGTGAATTACAAGATATATATACCCATGACCACGATCGGTGCAATTGAATAGAAAAGTCGGGTAACCAAAATGGGTATTGTACCTTGTAATTATAAGCGCGATTAAGTCCCGATTTACACATCTAATGTGCTATATAGTATGTTAATCTGTGAACTGTTTAATTGCTTTGATTGCATACAAATATACATTTGTAAGTAATAAGTGCAATCAACAGCGTACGGTACCTTAAACGATTACCAAATCACACTCATGAAACAAAAGGCTTGAACACTTCACCTGTCTTGAACAGATGTGCGCATGTTGAACCTTCTATAATAACGAGGAGCTGAGTAATTCTGTTTTACTAAAATCCATTAATAGCAGCCTTATTATTATAGATAAATTGTAAACTTCAAATTATTGACTGTAGATGATAATAACAAAAGTTGTTTATAAACTATTTCATTTGGCTTCATTTACATACTTCACTAAATAGGTTCATGCGTATTATAATTAATGTACAATAAATAGTACTTGTATCAAGACTGAGATTTAGTTTATAAAATGAGGAATTAAAAGCTCTAACATTTCTACTAATGAGGCTATTTAGTATCGGACTGTTTATAAACTTTAGACGGCTGCACATGGACCTCCTCTCGGTGTGAGAGTGTCTTACCGCAAGGAGGTCCTTGTCCAACTGTCTAAAGTTTCGACTAGAGATGGCCCATAGTTCGTTATTCTGGCATGATGCGGGTTGGCAGATTTCACACACCTTCGAGCAATCTAATGCACAAATTAACATCAAAATTTAGAGGCGTGTACTTAAATCTTATACTTTAGTGTATTATAATTAAGTGGTTAACGAATCTAATCATTTTGTAATAAAAATATTGCATCTATGACTTACAATGCTATTTTATCGTTGCTAGATACATGGAAGGGTAAATAAAACAATTAAACTTGGCACGTTAAATTCAAAATTGTTATTTATTCTTAATTTCAAATGACAGATAATTACAATTTCTTATACATCACTTACATATGAATATATTCCACATTATTTTTATTTACATTTAACTTTATTGTACTCGATTGGTATACGTTTATTTATTATTTATCAACTGTGATAAATTTCAACTTTTAAATCAGAATTTCAGCTGTAGGTATCATGTCGATGATTAAACACCATATACAGACATTAATAGAGTTTTGTACTCTAACTTAATTTATTTCGAACAAAGTTCTATAAAAATAAGCAGTATTCCATATCGCATGCAGTCTTGTAATAACTGCCGTATGTCTGAGTTCTTAAGACATATAATAACGTACATTACTGTTAGTATCAGCGACCGGTTATTTCGCACTACATCGATATTTTATCATATTTCATAAATTACTGTCTGAATTCAAACATCGAATAGGCGTTTTATTGTTTATTTGTAATTAAAGATAATCGTATTTTAAAGAATACCATACATTTTAAGACTGACATCTATGCAAAGGACTTGCAAAGAGCGGGTAAACCACTGGTCGCTGATTCTAAAACGATCTTGTAGATATGTTGTGTTCACGTTGCTTGTAAGAAACAAAAATCCTAGAAATTCCCAGAGCAGGTCTCAGATGTATAGCAAATCTAAATGACATACCAGATATTTAATATTTTAAGTTTGGAATACAGCGTAAAATTGATATAGGACATTGCGAAGTTTTCATTTTCGGTTCTCACAAATAAATATATTACATTGCCACGGACAGTGGACACGCTATAGCTCCATGTGTGCTAAAATTAATTTCCGAAACGCTCTATCGCAATAACCGATATAAAGATTATTAAAAACATATTATCGCCACATGTAACTATATAAAACAAAGCAAAGTTATATTTTTAGCTCATTTATTATATAAACTAGAGAAACTGACCTCTCAGTTATACTTCAATATAGCAACTACTCCACACAGATAAGATTCACGTCGCGTGTGCTGTAGTTTGACGTGTATTGCCTTAGTATACTCGTATTTATGACGTTATCCCGCGTAAGCACTTTCCTCAAATGGTAAATGATTTTGTGATACTACGTATCGCAAAGTAAAATGTTGCGCAAGTATTAGAATCAATTGAAGTCGTTTAGTCTGTGTGAAGCCCTTGGACATAACGTGACGCATTTGTTAAAATTTTGATCTAATGTTGTGAGTTGTTTATCAATATTAAGCTCTCAAAAAAACTGTGCATTGTTTTGTTTATTGCCCATTAATTTACATAAGCCAGCTACCTCACTGTTGTTAGGAAGCCATGAAATATCTCGATAGACAGCAAAGTACATCGGTACTACGTTAAAATTGAATTTCTTTATACTCAACGAAGCGTTGACTTAAAAAAAACAAACAAATTGTTGACTTAAATAAATTATTATGACCTGTACGTAACGCGATAATGATAAATCAAAGCATTGCTTTGAAACTCTACTTAAGGTCTACGTAAGGACCTGTAGATAGTTTTGTTACTTGCAGTTTACGACTTTCTTGTCACTTTTCCATCATAACAAAATAACAAATATTGTATACTCCAATCACAAACATAATTCGTAGAACTTCAAAAGTAAATACATGCCCTTCTGTTTTCACAGAAAATAAGACTGCGATCACATTAGATTAAATTAAGCGTTTATGTTTACTAATAGCAGAGCCGTGAGTATCTTTTCCATCAATATAAGCATGTGAACAGTTTGATTTATTGTTTGCTTAAATAGGGATCAATTCCAGCAGCATTATGATGAATGTTGTAGCATAAACTAAAAAATTTTTCGCTAGACAGCTTTTAATTGTTATAGTGCTGTAAATGCTGTACATATGCCTACTTTTTATGGTATAGGGGGCAAACGAGCAGACGGGTCACCAGATGGTAATGATGATACATGCCGAAGCATGGCTCTCCCACGATTACTTCAATTCAAATTTTCTCTTTACAACATAGATTGAATTCATGTCATGATTACTCATATATTATTTCTTGGTTATTTAGAGCACATAATCTAAAATGTCCTAGTGCCCTAAAGAGCCAGCACTGTATAAATAAAAATAATGCATCGACCCCATCAGGAGTATCAGAGCATGTTTATATGCAAAATAGAATTGTTTAAATGATCTGATTGAATTGTTTTAAAAACTAACCATAATATTATATGCACGTGTCTGTACGAACACCTTGAAAATTAAATGTCTTTTAGAATACCTTGTCTCACCAAATTAATTAATAGACTTTTTACGTTTCGGTTATAGGGCAAAGTGATGGTCGCTCTGCAAAATCTAGTAAGCTATTTTATTCATTGGTGTTCGTCCAACTATGCATGAAGCCAAAAGCTATTTGATAACAATTTATTTTGAAGCTTGTTGAAATCGGAATTTCTGTTATATTTGACGAAATTATTGCTTTATTATCAACTTTAAATGGAGTTCTAGATTGTAAATAATGTTTCGTTTCAATACTTCTCTATTTTATGTTGAATTAATTAAACAAGTGCAACAATAATATATTAATAGGAATTGATAAAAATATATTTTACCACTGTCCCGATCCCGTTTGAATATCGGGATAAAAATAGCCTATATGTTAATCCAGGTTTCCAGCTATCTACATACCAAGTTTCATCGCAATCGGTTCTATAGTTTTGGCGTGAAAGAGTAACAAACATCCATACATCCATACATCTACACATTTATACATCCTCACAAACTTTCACGTTTATAATATTAGTAGGATAAGACTAAACATAAGTGTCTTATCTAACCATAGTTACCTAAACACAAAGCTATTGTATAACCACGGTAGTGTAAGATGCGGTCTTAAAAGCGTTGCTACTATGTGACCGTCGAGACTAAAAGTTTGTGCTCTTAATAAAGTCTAGTTGGAGCTATCTTGAGAGTAGTTCTAAGAAACTTTGCTGCCTAAACTATGTCTGAGTGAAGATGTACTAGCTCATGTGTAATTATACATTTATTAACAATTTAAATGTAATTGAATGACCGTAGGGAGCGGAGGAAACGAGGGAGAGACATGTTCCGGCACGTACTTACGGCCGGCTCGACCGGAGTGATACCACGGTCTCACAGAAAACCGGCAGTGAAGCAATGCTTGCATTGTGTTCCGCCGAGTGAGTGAGGACCGGAGGCCCTAACCCCTTCCTCTCCTTCTACCCTCTCCCCCCCCCATTCCTCTACTCTCACTTTAAAGGCCAACAACGCACTTGTGACTTTTAAGTTGCAGGTGCCTATGAGCGGCGGTAGTCACTTACCATCAGGTGACCCGTCTGCTCGTTTGCCTCATATCCCATAAAAAAACCTAGTTAAATACACAATTTAATGAAATCACTTAAACATTTAAAGTTTTTATTTCTATGTCATGGTTAACATGTTTAGCAAATGACAATGTTAACATGGTCAACAAATAATTTTAGGTATATTCAAAATGCGTAATATATTTTATTAAATCAGTAATAACTTTAGGTCCGATTATAGTTATTTTAGTCCATTCCTTACTCATTCAGTTTATTTCAAGCTTCCAATATATACGTATCCCAAGGGCATGCAATCGTCTTTAATCTATCAAGAATTCAAAATCATTCCAACCTACTTACGAACGCAAATTTTATCGGGGTCCTCTTTGTTGTTTAATCTAGAAAGATCTAAGTAGCTACCTTTACTAGGTGAGAAATTAGAGGCCATGAAAGACTAATTGTGACCTTTATTGCCAAAGTCCGCGGGCTTCTTTGTCTACATTGTTACGCTTGCCTCTTTCGTAGAAATGTTAGACCGACAGCTATACTTTAGGGAAGTATAACAAAATAGTTCGAAAGTTTTTATATTAACGCCATAACACAACGTTTTGGCTCGTATATAAAATGTTTACTTTACAATTTGTTGGAAAATATTGTGCGTGTAATCTCGCTTTGATTTTTTTTGCTTGTATATGATAGATTAATGCTGGAACTATTTATGTAAGATAGATAAATGCTGTACAAGTTATCATCTTTTTCAAACTAAGTTGGGGTTGGCTTTCGGTCTAACTACGATACGGCCGAACTTCGATATTTTACGTGAAGCGAAGAACAATGCCACAGATGTGCGTATGGCAACCGGGACCGAACGCTTAACGTGCTGTCCACGGCACTTAGGGGTCTCAATGTCTTAAGTATGGTCAGCCATCCTAAGAATTACCTGGCTTATATTAGAGTAATTTAAATCAACTTTTTTTTTAAACCTATTTAAATCAACTTTTTTTTTAAACTTATTGAAATCAACGTTAAAAATCATAGATTGTTTTGGTTAATTTACACCTTGTGTGAGAGGAAGCAATTCCGATCCAAGTTTTTGCACTATTTTTACCAACACTATTGTAAAGTTCCTGGTCAAAATTTGTTATAAGATATTTTTAAATTAACAACTCATCGATTTTTTTGTTAATTTACATCTTGCTGAGAGGAAACATGTAATCACTATTTTTACACTATTTTTACCAACAATATTTACGTTTCTTAGTAACATTCACAAGATATTGAAAACAAAATAAAAACACTTTATATCATTTCTCATGTATTTTTTGTATTCTTGCTATAGCTTAGGACAACGACCTGTGGCACACCATGTTCTCGATTGAAGTCCAGTTACTAACACTATTATAGATCTTAAGGCTTAAGGCTAGGCATCATACAAGTGCCTCCACTGCAAGTGTTTATCGCAACGCCAATAATAATGAATGTACATGTTTGTTAAGTTGAAAAAAGAAGATAAAGCCGAGTTTTTCCGTAGTTTGGTAGTTTAGTTACCCTCGAAACTAGTCCATGATAACATTGTATTTTCCCAATAAATATAAAAACTCATAAACACTATTAATCAACACATAAATAAGTTAACCAAAACCCATTAGTCCCATTCTGGCCATTGTTCGTTAACTACAATGAAAGTAAGTAAATAGACGTGTACAGAACTGAATAATCCAACCTGCCCCAATTTTGACGCAGCGTTTTGTCAAAGGGGCCGTCACATTCCTAAACGATCTTAATGTATTGTGCCTGAACCCTATTATACGGAACGACTACCTATCAAAATGGCCATTTTTGCGGTCACTTTGGCCGTTGCTTACACAAAATGTAGTGAAGCTTTTATTTATTGATTTTGATTTTTAGATTTGATTTTTTACTTAAGTAACTCATGTTTATTTGGTGGTTTTGGTGTTGGTGTTTAAAAAAAGTTTTTTTTTGTAATAAATTGAAAGATAATAATTTCGCTATTATCAAAAAGATATATCAAAATGAAAATGAATGTTTGAAACCAGTACCGAAAACGCGCCCGAACAAACCCGAGGGCATGTGACATCATAATGTTAATTTCTACTCTTCTTATCACACAGCGCATAGTGTTTTGACAGTTTAGAAGACGTTAACACTGTACTATCGTGAAATTTCGTTGATATCATTACGTCACAAACAATCGAGGCGCGTTCGTAGTCACGTGGTTCTTTTAAAAATTTAATCAATTTTGAATTGTTTATAACTAAATTTTAAAATTAATAATTAAGTTTTTCCCATTAACTGTTAATATAATTTATGATAAAGTTTTGAAATACATAAAAAAATAGCTTTTTTTTTCAACAACCTAACCACCTGAAAAGACTACCGAAATAAAGACCCATTAATCAAACAGAAACAAAAATAAATAGTAAATTACCATATCTCAATTCATTTTTCTACCTACAGCTGAAAATAATTAACATCAGAGAATATTGTTTACATAGACTTAATGACAACAATATTAAATATGATACGTAATACAAGCGACGTTATCCAAATTCCTGGTGATGTGTGATCAGCATCCTCAATGACACGAGGACAACGAGCGCATATATTAGCGCATGAGTCTGTTGAGATGCGGCCGAGGAGTTATTGCCATGTTGCATGGCTGCAGGAGTCTCACCTAGGAACAAAAAATAAATATATTAATTATATTTTATCGGGTTACCCTTGGTATTTTTATTACCTACATTTGCAGATTCTTTATTAAATAGTTAAGCATGTGGCTCACTTTTGAAAGGTAATAAATTCCAAATAAAATCTCATAAGAACTGAATTAAGTTAAATTTTGATCGTACGCACACCCGCCTATTCAATTCAGATTAAAATTATTATTACAGGGGGCAAACGAGCAGACGGGTTACCTGACGGTTAGTGACTACTGTCGCCCATGGGCACCTGCAACTCAAGAGTCACAAGTGCGTTGCCGGCCTTTGAGATGGGAGTATGCTCTTTTCTCAAAGGTTTGAAGGTTACTGGTGCAGCCTGATGATCGTATGGCAACCGGGACCGAACGCTTAACGTGCTGTCCAAGGCACGGAGGGGTCTCAATGTCTTAAGTATGGTCAGCCATCCTAAGAATGACCTGGCTTATATTAGAGTAATTTAAATCAACTTTTTTTTTTAAACTTATTTAAATCAACTTTTTTTTTAAATTAATTTAAATCAACTTTTTTTTTAAACTTATTTAAATCAACTTTTTTTTTAAACTTATTTAAACCAACGCTAAAAATCATAGATTTTTGGTTAATTTACACCTTGTGTGAGAGGAAGCAATTCCGATACAAGTTTTTGCACTATTTTTACCAACAGTATATCAATAAAGTTCCTGGTCAAAATTTGTTATAAGATATTTTTAAATTAACAATTCATCGATTTTTTTGTTAATTTACATCTTGCCTGAGAGGAAACATGTAATCACTATTTTTACACTATTTTTGCCAACAATATTTACGTTTCTTAGTAACATTCACAAGATATTGAAAACAAAATAAAAACACTTTATATCATTTCTCATGTATTTTTTGTATTCTTGCTATAGCTTAGGACAACGACCTGTGGCACACCATGTTCTCGATTGGATGGTTTTTGAGATTATCGTGAACAGATATACAGACTTTGTTTTATAATATGTAGTGATATAGACATTTCATTAAGATATTCCTATAAATGATGATCTTAGCCAAAAGTTTTCAATTCAAAAACGCTACATAAACCCTTAAGTTTATACAGTGTTTTTGAAGTGAAAACTTCTTTGGGTACGTTTGTGCACTTTTGCTATTATGAATAAGCACTGAACTAATATTATAATCTAAACTAATATTTTATGTATGTTTGTAATGTTTTCACACAAAAAGTAGTGGACCGATTGCAACGAAACTTCGTTTCTAGATAGCTGGAGACCTGGATTAACGCATAGGCTACTTTTTATCCAGACACTCAAACGGGATTAGGACTTATATAGATCCACTGCTAGATGAGCTCCCTCTAGTGGATCTATATAATATGTATAACATTGAGTTCTGTCAGCTCCTTATTAATTAATGTCATCAACCTGCTAATGTGACGTTTTAAGTTCGTCGTTTCGTTTAAGTTTTCACTTCTGTCCCAGTCCCATGACTGCCTATTTTTTTCAAACTGGCCAGTTTCGCAAACAAAGCAAAGTGGAAGAAGAATACATTTTCTTATATTTTCTCTTGTATGCTTGTTGATGACCTGGATAAGATCAAGTAAAAGATATAAATTTTCATGTATGTAAAGAAGGAAATATTTGGAACAGTAATACAATACAGAACGTAACCACTAAAATCACTGAGGTACTGTTGTTAGTTTACGTAGATATGGAGCATCAAATATTATTTGACATAGATAGGAGATAAATCGATACAATTAAAATAAGTTTTCGAATATAACACAAAGGACACACGCGTACATTCAGTACGCGTGTGTCCGTTATGGTTGGTACCAAGTATAATCTCCAGATAGTGCTATTAACAGACCTTTAAACCCGACCTGTCGAAATGAATCTTAAACCCGAAACCTAAAATTACAGATGTCTTGATTGTGTGAGTTTCGAACGACATCAAAACGTATTTTAGGATTTACTTCAATATATGCAGCTTTATTCAATAAACTATTAGTAGTTGTATAAATAAAATTTGCTATTTTATATAACTCAGAATCTGCCTTTGAATTTAATTCCCTCAATTGAGGTATCGTTAAACCATTGAAGTGAATATTTGAAATTAAATAATGGTCCAAGTCTTGCTATCGTCGGAGCGTAATGTTTTTAATGTCTTGGAAATTTTATTTTATAAATAAGATTTCGTTCTCGTTGTCTTAAGGATAATTTTAAGAATTGAGTTCTCAGTAAAATTTTAACAGCGTGACTACCCTAGTTGTTGAAATTTGGTGATGATAGCGTGTAATAATTATTTAAAATAATTTTGTATTAGCTACATGCAACTTTTTTCTAACAGTGATAAGGCCCAGATAACACTTATATGTTTCCTATTAATGTGACAATACAGGGAAGTACGAATATTTTCCTTAATAAAAGTAGGCGTAAGCTAAATATTGTGTGTGGTTAATCGTAATAGAATATGAAGGCTGAGAGCCAACCCTACGGATTATAGGCATATTAGGTTCCTCGTAAAATTAATGCGTGGCATGCGTGTGTTTTATTTTTGTTTTCACTTTGCCGTGTTTTTATGGCTTCTATGTCTATTTCTATTCTTATAAAACAATATGGATAATGCAGTAGTTTTTTAAAGTTTAGATTCAGTAGTTTTAGCCAATAGCTTTCGCGTCGAGATCAATCTCTATATAGGACTTATTTATGTGATTCACTAATACCTGGTCCTGATTTTGAGTCTGGGGGTGTTTTTTAATTTCGTTAATGGTACGTTTGTAAAGTCCTCTAGCAGCAGTAAGAATATCTCCTTGCTGTTTAGGAAAGAAAAGTAAGTCTTAGAAAATAAGTATATCTAGAGAATCGTCATTCGAAAGAGGTATTTCTTTCACTGTCAAAGTTTGTAGGTTATACACTTGGCAGATGTTAACTTTTTTAGTTTAAACAGATTAATGATTAATACAGGAATAATTGAAATGAGATTATATTGATAATATTTATCGAGTAGATTGAAATTCTAACAAATTATTATTTGCATGAACGGAACCGTAAACGCAAAACTTATTTAAAATAATATTGAAACGGAAAACCTTTTTTATTTGTAATATACGCTTATAAATTTTATTCTTTAATATTTAGATATTTTTAGATCCCAGCACTCTATGGGATTTTGGACTGTGGAGTGCTGGGAGCCTTACCACCTTCCAGATCATACTCCTAAAACTCCTCTACTATCCCTGTGAGACCAGTAGATTTTTTTTATGTTATAGGGGGCAAACGAGCAGACGGGTCACCTGATGGTACGTAACAACCCTCGCTCATGGACACCACCTACTTTTTACTACTTACTCATAACTTTTCTTTTCCGCAGTGACAGGTTGAGAGATTACACTTTTTTTCTTCATACGCTGACATTCCACCCTACTGTCTCTCTCTCTCGCTCTTTCATTATCTTAATTTTAAATATATATTATGTCAGAGACACCTGCTTTGGAACAAGCATTTATTATGCAAGTTTCATCTCTGCATACGTAGTTAACACTATATTAAAACTACTCCGAACACAGCTTTCTTTGAGCACTTGCACCTTTTGGGTATTAAACTTTCAAGCTTTAGGATTTTTAATAAAGTATATACTAAGAGCCAAGTAATCCATTACAAACTTCAGTAAAGTCTTGTAATACTCCTTAAGTCTGTTGAAGCTAAGCGAATGACGATATAACAATTACATGGATAGAATAACAAACAAAGCTTTTCAGTCATTAAGAACCTAATTTTCTCCGAAAGAATTGAGTGTACGTTAAAATTGGATAATTTTTTACCTTTTTACGACTCTCTTAAAGAATTAAAACCTTACATAAAATGCAATTACATTACAGAAAGGGACTTGTTTCTGCGAATGTATTGTATCTTGAAAATGTCATTTCACCTTTTGTCTATTACATTATATTCATTATCCTTTGTTTCCCTCTCCTAAATCTTGTGAAGGACTTGAAGCAGAAACAAAATTATGTTTATGAGATGAATTTTGTCATTTAACATTTATACCAAGTATTTAAACAAGTTTGGAAGATTCGGGTTGAGGGTTATTGAATAAATTGTTGCTGGTTGGAACTTTTTGGACGGGTTTTACTTTATTATTACATTAAGAAGATAATAAATTCTACAAATTCTTCAAATATCGAAGGGTCTAAATAAAGTTGGATTTTCATGTAGCAAAAAAAGAGCCAGATTTCCAATTACTGCCATTTAAACTCACTCCAATAAAGCTATATTTTTAGAATTATATTGAGAATCTTTTAAACAAAATAACGTTTTGCCCTACTAATGTTATTAATATGTCAAAATAATGTGTTTAGGTTGAAAACTTCTGCCACTCGACAAATACTCCTAAATTACTGTATTCCAAATGTATACCTACCTATTTATTGTACAAAAGAGAAAATCAATGAGTAAGATACAAACAATGTCAGTTAGCTCATATAATTGGTGACCTTGTCACACTGTGGTTATTTCCTTCAACCAACCATGGGATGGAGAAAAAAAAAATTGATTTAGGTGCAGTGTGGGGCTGTACATTATAATGTAGTATGTAGACATCAATAGGTTATTCAAATGATCGGCAATGCATGTTTGTTCCTGGGTACGGCATGGTAAGCTTGTTCGATATGTTTTTAGGAGTATAAAGAAGAAATTCGCCTGTGGAGACTTACTGACTTAAACCACACAGTGCACCATCAAGGGGCATATGACCAGAGTCCAGCCACGATGTTACAAGGATTAGTCCTTAAACCTCAGGTAATCATGGCTTTAGACAGGTATATAATAAGTTTTTTTTATGTGTGTTTCAAACGAGCAGATGGGTCACCTGATGGTAAGTAAATACCGTCGCCCATGGGCACCTGCAACTCGATTTCAAAAGTGCGTTGCCGGCATTTAAGGTGGGAGTAGAGGAAAGGATGGAAAAGGGGAGAGCGGAGTTGGTGGAGGGTAGAGGGGGTAAATAGGGGGAAGATGTGGAGAGGAAAAGCAAAGGTATATTAAATTTCTTTTTTTTTAGTTATGTATTTACATAAGGAAAGAACTACATATTTATGTGAACATATCTAAACTTCAAAAAAATTAATATCAATTTGCAGAAAAGGTAAATCTAAATAAAAATTCATCGTAGTATATTATTATTGCCTACCAGCGGTTGCCCGCGACCGCGAAATTTTGGTGAAATCATTGCCATGGAAACATTATATATCCTACATTTTCCGGGATAAAAAGTAGTCTATGTGCTATTCCAGACCTATCTGTGTGCCAAACTTCATCTAGATCAATTCAGCAGAGTAAAAAACATCTTTTCATCCATCCATATATCATATACTAATTAGTAAGAATTAAACACGAAATGAACAGATGTAATCGTAAGCTAAAGAAGGTTCGTAGACGTTATATTGAATTTTTTGCCTTCATGTAAGCTCTGATTGAATCCCCGTAAATAGGTATCGGCGTAACAGGTTTAAAGATTACAGTTTTGAAAAGGTTTTAATATAGTTAATGCACTTTATACTTAAATATACCAGTATAAGTGTACCTATTTTGATGGAAGAGAAATAAGGAGAGTTTTTAATATAAAAAAGGTTTAGGATACCTGTCTAAACACACTCTTTTAATTCTCATTGTTGACAAGCTGTTGTAATATTTAGGCGGCAGTAATGGCTAGTACGTTGGACTTGCGATCTTGTGGTTGGTTTGAACCCCATCTAGAACACTATCGATGTGTACATACTCCGTACACAAGTGTTTAATGATAATATTAGTAACGTGTGACGTTACTAATATAACAATTAAATATAAATCCTACTAATATTACGTCAAAGTTGTGAGGATGTATGAATGTTTGTTGCTCTTTCACGCAAAAAAATAATGAACCGATAATGATGAAACTTAGTATAATTTCTAATTTTAATCTAATTAAATCTAATTTTAATTAAGCGGCGGTAGCGTAATGGGTAAAGCGTCGGACTTGCGATCAAGTGGTTGCGGGTTCGAAGCCCACCCAGTGCACTACCGTCGTGAACCCACTCCTAACACAAGCATTTAGCTTAGCTGGAGGGGTTAACAAGAATATTAGTAATGTGTGACCCACGTTACTAGTAGTCTTTTTAAAACAAAAAAAAAAGTATGTAGATAGCTGGATATCTGGATTAACACATAGGCTGTACTTTTTATCCCGATATTCAGATAGCAACAGAACTTACACGGGTGAAACCGCGGAGCGCAGTTTTTATAAAATAAAACTAAAGAAGGTCATATGTTTTGACCTTCATTGTAAAATCACTGGTCGATAGCCGATTGCTTGTTTGCTAATTCATATCACAACGTTAGAGACATGCTAACTAATAATACTAATATTGTCAAGGCGAAAGCTTGTGAGGATTGATGGATGTTTGTTACTCTTTCACGCAAAAACGGCTGAACGAATCTGGATGAAATTCGGCACTGAGATAGATGTGATAGCACATAGGTTTACTTTTATCCCGGAAAAATGTACGATTCCCGTGGGATTGATTTGACCAAAATTTCCACGCCAACGAAGTCGCAGGCATCATCTAGTATTAAACATCTGTACTACTTAACGAACGAACAAACACACAGGCTCACACGCACACACAAACACTCGTACGTAAACTGACCCGGACAATTCTATAACATTGTTAAAAATTCTTAATTTATTTTTATATTCAACAAGTATGTTAAAAAAAAATCTTAATTTGTAACTGTAGAACTTAATACTTACCGTTTGTCTTCCTGAGGTGGGCGTTAATTGCTGCAATACAGTTATACGACTTTACCAGCCTTTATCTACCATATTCTTAGTGTGCATTTTGTTATTTTTATTTCCAAAATAAACTTATTATAAATATTATACACGTTGTTGTAAGAAGAAATAGGGTCCTTTCATCCAGTAAAAAGGTACTGCTTGATACCTTTAATGTGGGAGAGCCATGTTTCGGCACATATGGACCGGCTCGACTCCGCTCGATACCACGGTCTCACAGAAAACCGGCTGTGAAGCAATGCTTGCATTGCATTTCGCCGCGTGAGTGAGGTTACCGGAGGCCCTAACCCTTCCCTCTCCCCTATTCCCGTCCTTCCCCTCTTCCCCCCCTCCCCCTCTTCTCCTACTACCACCATAAAGGGTGGCAACGCACTTGTGACTCTTGAGTTACACGTGCCTATGGGCGGCGGTAGTCATTTACCATCAGGTGACCCGTCTGCTCGTTTGCCCCCTATACCATAAAAAAAAAATACCTTTATTTGTTGGCCTAATCTACATCAATGCGACTAAAATCGTAAGCAAAAGCTTGTATTTAATACAAGTATACTTACTTTGCACAACATGTACGGTGACTGAAGCAGCCCTCGCATTGGCAGGCACGCAGGTATAGTTGCCAGCGTGACGCGGTTCCGCTTTTCCTATCACGAGCTCGCTTGTTTGACGACCGTTGTGAACACTCACGCCATCTGTATCGATAAAATTGAGCACGTGAATAACCTTGGATATTGTTTCTGCGGTGAAATTGTGGCCGGAGATTTGATTTGAGAAACAAACGTGATTGCTTGGTTGTGTAAAACAAATATCTTAGTGTAGTCGCCAGGTAAAAAGGGTTTCTATTGTGTTTCTTTCAAGTCACTACTTGAACACCTTAGAAGAAAACTTACTAGAAGCATCCACTCCCCCCTCTTTTCAACGATTTTTAAGTTTAAGAGGTAATATTATATTATGAATACTTCTAACATTATATTGGCAAGCATTGGAAAACATGTTTGCTGGTATACATGAAATCAAAATTTTCTACTGTACTGAAAATAAAAAAATATGTTTGACCTAAATCGTATTATTTTAACGTGTCAATACGCGGCTACTTTAGCTTAAGCGTGGTAAAACTTCCAGATGACATTATGTGCGTCTCCATGTTGAACACAAAACTGTACTAATCCATACTTTACACTTGTATCGCCTTAGCACAGTCTTATTATAACTTAAAACGTCTATTTTAACGTATTGACGTCACTTAGTTGGATAAAGTGGTAGATTAGTTAATTTAACTAAGTTGCTCTGTGTCTAGACTACACGTGTTCGAGACTAGTACTGTTTCAGTCAGAACCTGTATGACGTAGATAATAAGACCCTTAGAGTATTTTCCTATCAAAAGTACAGCAGCGTTGTGGAATAAGAATAAACTAATAAAAAATAATGCACTCGTACGTAGAAAATCGTAAAACAAAACAGTAAAGACCAAAGTAAGTTACAAAAAACGATATGCTTTTAGCAAATGTATATAAATGTATATCTGTATATATTATCTAATATACTCTACTTTTTAAAGATACAAAATAAATGTATCTGTGTCGGTCTGTATATCGGTTACCTTTAACTCGTATCAACAACACATTTGGCAAAGAAATAGTTTTTATGAAAATAAAAAAGGAAACATACACTTATGTTCATAATTTCTGAGATGTTTAATAATACTCAAAAAACATACTGCAAAAAGTATAATTCCATATTGTAAAAACATCTCCTTTACTATGTAATGATCTCTGTGTTACGATCACTATACAAACATACAATTAATGGACTTATAGTACAACCAGACATACGCTTTTTGTAAAACTCTGACTGAATTGAACTAATAGTTCTTGAAGTGAGGGTAGTCAGCAATGTGACAACTTTAACCGCTGCGCTATTTTTGTATTCAGTCTTAAGTGTTTATTACACTTGGCTAAATTTAGTCGTCTAAATTCAGTCGTTACTAAATTTAGAAATTATAAGCTTCTGATCACACTGTCCTAAATTTAGTTACTGAATCAATTACCAGTTAAAGTGCAACGCAGTTGGACGTGTCGTGCTTGTACGGGGATGGCTCCAGTATTATCCAGAGACCAAAAAATGGGTAGCCTTGGCCGCTGATTCAATTGAAATAGAAAAGAAAAGAAGAACATAGGTGAAGGAATATTTACTGCAGCGCGGAAAGTTAGCAAATATGAACATGTGAGTTGTCGATACGGTATCAGAAACACACCTAGTACAAATAAAATTAATATGAAGCGTTTCAATACAAAACTCATGAAAATGAAAAGTGTCTGTAAGTTCACTTCGTTCGGAATAAACGCTAAGTACAATAAAAGGCATTGAAGGATTTGCAGATATTCTTATGTAGGTCACTTATCTTTATCCAGAAGCAATTAACTCTCTAGTCGCAGTAAATATAATAAACGACATTGTGATTTTTGACGTGACAACGTCTTATAATTCGATGGAGAGCGGCTGCACGCACGAAAAAACATGACTCATGCGGCGTTACCTCGCTCTGAGGCGTTCCGATGACGTTGTCACGTTCAACTATCGTCAGTAAACCGACTTTACAGACAACCGATTTTTTTTTTAATTTTGAAACTACAAATTCTTTTTTTTTCGAGAAACAAAACTCTGTTGGTAAGCTTTATTATTATAAAAGTTAGAGACAGAGAAACTGGTAGTTCCTTGTGGTTTACCCAATTTAACACAAGTGGTACCTGTACCTTTAGATAATTAGTATTCCTCAACCCTCCCGTATTAAAACTGCATGTCTTTCGAGAAAAAACGTTTACTTTTAAGCTTTCGCGTTCAATGATATAATTATGCATTTCCACGGGAATTAACGTGATTACGAAAAGGTATTACATACATTCGGTTTCGACCAGGTTGCGCTGGCCGTGGTCATAGGCTTTCGTGGACGCGTTATTTCTCGTCGAAATACATAATTATAAAAACATTTCTCTTGTATATTTATTCATTAACTCCGTGCCACGGAGAGCGTGTTAAGCCGTGGGTCCCAGTTGCCATACGAACATCTGAGGCATTTTTACGGGTAGTTGGAGCCCTAAAAAGTCAGACAACCTGGTCTAACTACAGATCTTCAATATTACCTAGCACTTGGGTTGTGGAAGTCTGATGGCAATTGTTTCACGTAAAATATAGAAGTTTGTTAGTATTGTAGTTAGACTGAAAGCCGACCCCAACTTAGTTGGAAAAAGGCGCGGAGAATGATGATGATAGAGTATGTTAATGGTTATAACGGTGGTTTATACGGTGTTTTATTTGGAACCGATTTTTAATATAATATAATGATAATTTCTTATTATATTCTTAGTCACAATGATAAAATAAAACTCAAACAAGTAACCGTGATTTTAAATCTTTTCTCGAAATCATAGTCTTCATTAAGTAATATTCAATTCCTAACGAAATGATGAATAATTTAAATAAAAAACTCAAGATAGAATAAAACGAACCATTTGGCAGCTTCATTGACTTAGTCTGTTCAAACGACTGAAAATGAGTTAATAAAAATGAATGGCTAAAAGATTTGCCTTTATTATTCTAAAAAAGTCTTTAACAAAGCAGGTATATGTGTAGGGGAACAGTTTAATAAATGATGATTTCTAAAAACAAATACAAAATTATAAACACATGTTGGAGCGAATACGCAAATTGCTTTATTACACGACTGCCCAAAACGGAGTGTAATGTTTCAGGGTTCATGTATGTATGTATGCATGTGAGTTTCTTCTTGCATCATGAGTTCCAGATGCCTGAACAGATTTTTATGTATAGAGCATGGTTATAATTCTGGCTTCATCCCGAATGACACTTAAAGTTTTGGAAAAAAAAATCGCTGTGTGGTGCGTAGTTTGTTTTCTGGTAGGGCATTTTTTTAAATTTGTTTCTTGTTCAGCTTATCCTACGAAAGGTATATAATAATTATATATTAAATATATAAAAAGTTATTTATTCAGGCCACAAAACCCACATTAAACAGTACATAAATACAAATTATATCACTTAGCAATAGTTGTTCAAAATAATACAATGGTTAAAATAGAACCTTACATCAGTCGTTCAAAATAAAAATGATTAACGTAGTTGACATGGATGGATAAAAGAAATAAAATAAAAACCGAGCTTACTTATCATTTACATCTCGGTGCACGGATAACTAGTGCTTAAGAATAGGGCTATCCAAGTACTCAATAAATGTGGCGAGAATAGAATTTTGTGAACAACGGATACGTTATCAGAACGATGCAACACGTGATGTCAAGATTGCAAAGAAATCAGATGATCTGGCGGTGGCAAACATATCAGATGCTGAACAATGGCGAGGTAGCCGCATCAATGTGCGAAATGCATTATTGTACTGTACTCTAAGTGCTTTTTAATCGTATTGATTTTATTCTCTAGCAATTTAGCTTATATCACCAGGAAATAGAGCACTATATTAGTTTTTACTTTACCTACTCGCCTGACTACTAACGAAGCACGATACTCAAGGGATTACTGAAGCTTATAACTTTCTAAAGGTTCCTCAGCAAAGTGACATAGAACCTTGTAAAAGTAATGGTTTTTGTTCCGAGATGTCTATAAGATAGACTATTGACAGTCCGTCGTAAAAATATCGACCCTTTCATATAGGAAGTGTGGTACTTGAAAGAAAGAAAAGTTTTATAAAAGTAGTGTTATTAACAGCTTCTTATAGTTTCTAGTAAGAAACCAATAATGTGACTTGGCAGAAATGCGAACAAAGAAGTGGAAATTGTTATTATCTAGGTACTGATTTTCACTTTAAAATTGTTTCCGATACGTGGCAAAGCGTAATACAAATTGCGTAATATGTTTAAGTTTTCTTCCAAAGTGGACACACACTACGAGTACCACTAAATTAGATAAATTTATTTATCTACAGGAAGGAAAGAGATTACTATTTAGTTGTTAGAGTACTATGAACTTATACATACAAAGAACAGAGAAAAATACAACTCTTTGCAATCAAGATGAGAAGATGTCAAATCTCAAACATCACTTACATTTTATAATGTAAGTGATGTTTGAGCTTATGCTTTATGTTAGGTGAGTTATAGCGATAAAATAAGACTTAATTTACGACAAAAAAACGGTTATCGACTTAATTTTGTGTATCCAGGCGATGCATAATATATAAACTTATTATTTAACAAATCTTTACAAGTTGATCCACAAAACGCCACAACGCGATGCCAATAATTATATAAAGTTAAATAAATACTTACTTAAATCATAGTTGATCATCCTGTTTTCGAAGTACCAAAATACATATGATGGTGGCTCCGTAGACCTCTTCACTACACACACCAGCCTAAGCATTGATCCTTCATGGATTATCTTCTCTGACTCCCCTACAATCTCTGCGTATGCCGCTGTTGAGAAAAAAATTAATAGTGTTATTGAAGATGACATTGCTGAGTTATTTTCATTTTAGTACGATGACTAATGTAATGTTGTTTATAACAATTAGTCGATCATATCGAATCATCAATCGATTGTCTGTCTTTAAATATGTTGTTCTTTATGTAAAATATAATAAGATTTATATAGGTATTAAATAAAATGATAGCCTGGTCATGTAAAGCGGAGAGACAGCTAGAAAAGTAGATGTCGACCAAAGAAAAGATAGATGGACTTCCGTACAAATTATTGCGCTGAGTGTGAATCGAGCGGGCGATTTCCATCGTTGCAGTAGAATGATTTGCCACCGCGCCGTACCATAATAAACATCTATTTGTAAATATTCAAGATTGTTCTCATAAGTTTATATACATCCTATTTTATTTGTATATTTTATGTGATGGTGGAGGACCTCCTCTAATACATTCGGTATGGTTGAATTACGTGAATTTGTTTGAGGCGTCTCAAGTTATTATTATTCTCTCTATTAACACAAGTAAACCTATATATTACATTTTTAAATACATTTGTATATAAAGAAATATATTATTTACAAATATGAAAAATAGTGTCCTACCGGTTCCGGGTACAGAGACCAAGCTACCGGTGGTTTGGGTTCCAGAGACAAAAACCTCCTCGTCATACGTGCCGTATCGAGAAGGACCGCCTTCTGCATCAGGCTCTTGCTTCAGCTGCCTAAGGTGAATCTCTGAAGGTGTCGGTCGAGGCTCTTAGAAATCAACCCATGGGCCGACTAGACTATCAGCACAAACAAGGCAAGAAGCTCCAAGGACATCTTTTCCAAGATATTTGTTACAATTTTCTGGCTACATTGTTTATTTGCTTGATTGTCGTCATGAGGAATGGTGATATCAACAATCATTGCTCTTAATTATTATTCTTATTATAATAATAACAAGAGCTCGCCATACTATTTGTACAATTACTGGACTCGTCCCTCCTATTATGGTTAGGCAATAGTGAACCACACTGGCCTAGTACTAGTAAATCAAACTACTTTAAGTTATTTCGAGTACTCTAGAAAGAGAAATATTCATAAAATCCTAATTCTGGAAAAATATTGTTGATTGCACTACCTGAATCTTCAAAGTTGAGGAAATTTGGATTGTTTTACTGTGAAAAACAAAATTGTAAACATATAATATATGATGATATATTTTATTAACGCAATTAAAATTATTCATGTGAAAAGGTTTTACAGTGTAGCAATAACCACACCAATTTATTAACATTGTGAGCTTTTGCGAAATTGAAAATTTCAGTAAAGAATTAATAATAAATTTACACATATATTTTTTCTTCACTCTTGTAATGCATAACTTTTTATTACCACTATGTTTCCGATACTGTACTAGATATTATAACATTATAATTGATAAATTAATTACTATTATATCAGTCAATTAGAAACACTGTTAATTTTATATTATTTTTCCTTAATAAAATATGAAATACTCTGTATTATAAAATACTGATGCAAACGCAAAATTCCTAAGAGTTTTTCTTTAATTATAATTATCAACATGTTATTGTACTATATGTGTGTATGTACATGAAAAATCTTTATGAGGTTTTTTTAAGTTCTTTTTAGTAATAATAAGAGAGATAACTCTATATCGATTTACCTATTTTGAGGCATAAAATTCATCCAGATCCAAAGCAACTATCTATGAGTCAGACACAAACAGTTTTCCTTTGTTCTATAGGTAGCTATACTTAACGATTGGAAACTTTTTTAAACTACGACGCAAAAAGGAAGGGTATTTTAAGTTTAACGTGTGAATCTGTGTGTTTGTCTGTGGCATCATAGCTCTTCAACGGATGGACGGTTTGGATTTAGATTATTTTGTTTGAAAGGTGACTTTATAGAGAGTGTTCTTGGTTTTAATTGAAAAAAATCTGTTCATCCGTTCGAAGATCATCAGCTCTTTTCTTCTCGTTTCAGGGATTATTGAGTCGGGGGTATTTTAATTTTTTTATTTATATTTGTACGCCATTACACTGTCCGTGTAGTAATATGTTACTACTAGTCATGTATAATCGACATTGCCGGTACAGTAGATCACTAGTACAGAGAATACTAATTATTCATTGACTCCTGTACTAGGAAATTATCGCTGTCTGATGGGTTCTTAAAAACCACATTTATGTAATTACTAACTTACAGGAAGGCTCACTACAAATTATCTGTTTGCAACATATTATACAGTAAAACTTAGCGTTAACACTTCATCATCATTATCATCATCATCAGCCTATCGCCGTCCACTGCTGGACAAAGGCCTCTCCCAAGGAGCGCCAACCATCCCGGTCTTGGGCAATCCGCATCCATCCGCTGCCAGCCACCTTCTTAAGGTCGTCGGTCCATCGTGCCGCAGGGCGCCCTACACTACGTTTGCCTAATCTAATAAAACACCTTATATTCTGTGCCACAAGGTTGACTATAACGATTCTCAAAAATATAAGTTAAGGAAAATTAACACTTACTACAGCCCCAATCGTACAATTCTAATTAAATGACTACAATAATATAAGTAACGAAAATTGTATCGTTAGGTCACTGTTCGATGAAATTCTATCAAATAACCACCTAATTCGAAATGTTCCCTATACAGTTAACTTCCACTGTTTAGTATTTCCTAAATCTTTTATTGTTTTTAATGTTATATGCTGCTATAATTAGATTAACAACTGTTCTTGACATTGAATAAAACACCTTAAATTCTGTGCCACAAGGTTGACTACAACGATTCTCAAAAATATAAGGTAAGGAAAATTACGCAACGTAAAAGGACTTACCAACAAGTACGAGTTTGAAGAAAATACTGGTAGGCGGGTGCGTTGGGACCTGGCACTCGTAGTATCCGGCATCTGCTGACGTGGCGAATCTTATGTGTAACGCCCAGTCCTGGTACAAATAAATCACATTAAGGGCTTGCAAGAAAGGCATTTGGAAGGGTGGAAAGTTTGGGAGTTATATATAAATTTCTGCTTCGCTAGCAAATTTAATGCCGTGGACGATGTAGAATTTTTGTTTTCGTAAATTTTACGAAGTGAATTCTTACTTTGTGTTTGCATAATATGCAACTATCTGAATTCTATTTAGCTTCAATTTCATTTTGATTTCTATGTTATTCTGTGTTATTGTGTCATGTATTTATTTTTGAAATGATTTGTTCAACGTCTTAGTCAATTTAGCAATGGAAAAGTTGGTCCGGTCAATACATACTTATGTTCACACTAGTAATCACAAAATGATGTTTTGTTTCTATGTTTAAAGCATGATCACTAAGGAGCAATTAATGAAATTTAAATATGTGAGATGGACACAAATTTTTTTATTCTCCAATTTTTAGCATGTTTATTTTGGAGATAGGATAAGCTGGTAGATATTTATCGACACTCCAGAACATTTTTTAAATAATTAAAAAGTTGTGCTGTAAATAAATCTTATAAAAACATGATACATTTAAAAGTACATAAGAAAAAAAAGATTTATCAGACAAGGTCTAAAACTAAAAACATCAAGCAATTACCGTTATAGATAGAAACGGTAAACAAACCACGAGAAACAGCAATAATTCTTAGGTAGAATTCCAAAAGATTTAACCAAACAAACCTAAGACAATTTTAGATTTCAATCCGAATCTATTGAACTGTGTTGTAATCAGTGAGTTAAACAATTCAAACAACATGAGTATAGAAGATTTGGAAACAAACCACGACAAACAATTGAAAGGAATTTGACAATAATAGGTCTTCTTAAACTCCAATTCTCTCTTGCGTTGAATTCACAATACTGTTCATTTTGTAGTACATGTATCTTTTACGGTTGCTGAACAAACATTGAGCACTTTGCGAGATTGACGGTATTATTCACAAACCTATGGACAATTGTAACAACAGGAGTATAAATTATTTAATGAGATCAAAAACTTAAATGTAAATGTAAAGTTCTTTATCCTTGAAAAAATACAATGTAAATCTTGTGAAGGTTTAATGAATCTTGACAAGTTTTTTGTACTAATAATAAAAAAGATTTATAATAAATTTACATTAATTTTTTTTGAACTTGACGATAAATTTTGATCTGTTTTCTTCTTTAGAGACAAAGAACTTGCCCTTACAATTTTGTTTATGATCTGATTTAAGATATTTTTGTTCGTCTGAAGTCGATAACGAGGCATACATCTCACTCCGTTCACAAGCTTGCGACCCTGGTGCTCATCATAATAGATAACTCGACCCACTTTTCGGATTTTAAGATAAATCTATAACCTTTTAATAAGCCCTAGAGCTCTGTACCAAATTTCATGTTTTTAGGTTGCCTAAAAGCGATTTTTGATGATCTGTGAGTCAGCCAGTCATCCCCAAAATTTATAATTTTCAGAGGTTTATTTCTCGAAAATCTTAAAATGTAGCACATGGTACTGCATGGTAATGTAGTAAGCAAACAGTCTCCTATTAAATATTCTACAATTTCAACGGCCGAAGTAACAAGGTGTTTTCATTGTTCTTAAGGATTATACTGTGGGCTGTGGTTTAATAATATAACCTAATATTTATCTAATCTCAAACAATTCCTTGAAACATCACCACGCTAAACGTAAATTATATTAAAGTAAAGATGAACTTTTACTTAAGGAGAAAAATCTGTCATAAGGATAGATTTGTCAACAGTGACTTATCAACATTCTTTAAGACATAAATATATGATGAAAATGTCCCAATAGCCATGCAGATGCTCTTGTTCAGAGAACACAGTAGTATTCTACTAGTGGTTGGACTAGTCTTATAAGAAATCTTTTGCTTCGAACTGAAGTAATGATTCACAATGTTGATCACTATAAACATTTTTTAACAAAGCGCTCAACAACCAATGGACTATATATACGGCCCGGTTGGTATCTTTTTGATCATTTTGTAAAAGTACCTAAGTGACTATGGCACTTACGTCAATTTTCATTTGTTTTGATGGAGATTTTATTTCCGTCTAATTGACAGAGCGAAGCAAGTGCGTCTATTTTTAAGTATACCCGTATTTTTCAACATTCCTTATCTGAACTTGATACTTGGGTTCCATGATTTCTGTAATATTTTAGAGTTGCGAAAAAAAAGTGTCATAATACAAAAACAACTATTTCGAGAATACACGACTTTTATACCTGTGAATTGAACAAAACAGCTCAGTGAAAAAGCGAACTTTGTTCCCTTTTTGTCTAAACAAATAACGATATTTGTACAGCTGACCAAATGCAACATTTGCTATTCAATGCTATAAAAATGTTAAACGTACCTAAAATGTGATATGACACTTTTTTTGTGATATGACACTTTTTTTGCCGGGAGGCGATTTGTAATTGCATTTCCTACTCTCAAATAGAGGAGAAATTTGCTGCGACGTTACTTACTGTAATACTATTTTAGGTATTAACAATAGAAGCTTTATTATAAGCAAGGATCACCAACAACAACCTATTCTTAAAATTGATAAAAGAAACGATGTGTCTCAGTATTGGCATATATCTAAAACTACCTTATTTGGTAAAATATTCGAAAAATTGTAACTTGTACACTAGTAGTCACATGGTTTCTACAAGGGGCGCTCTGTTTCACTAACTTTTTAATGAATGCCATGGACAAGAATTTACAAGTAAACCTTAGTATACCGATTTTTCTAAAGCATTTGACAAAATTAACCATTATTTACTCATAGAGAAGCTATTAACTATCGGTATACATGGCGATCTGCTTCGATGTATAAACTCATATATCAAGACCCGATCACAAGCAGTATCTTTAAAGGGGAATGTCTCAAGGTTCCTAAAAATTCCATCGGGAATTCCCCAGGGATCGCATGCTGGGCATGCATAGGTAAAGATCGCATGACAAATTTTCTGTTAAATGCTGATGATGCAAAACTTTTCAAAACAGTTGCAAACGTTGATGATTAATTACTACTACAATCTGATTTACAACGTATATCTGAATACCGTATCGTAATGTTCTATTATATCATAAACTCGTAAACATAACTCTTACAATTTTAAATTTAAAATAAATAATACATTCATACGTAGGGTTACATCGGTACGTGACTTAGGTATTATTATGAATTCTAATTTATCCTTTAACTTACACATAGATTATATTGTAAATAGAGCTTTCTGTCAACTTGGCTTTATACTAAGAATTTCTATACCTTTATCAGTATACTTCTGTACTCGAAACTATTTAATGTGCTGTTGCTGTCAATGTTGCTAAATATTGATATGTATATAACTACTTTTATTATTACTTCTGTATTTATGTACATGTATTGTGTATATTTACTTATATTTATGTTAATATATATATATGTATTGTTATACCGTCAGCTACCAATTACTCCTGACACTAAATCCATCCAAAGGTTGTCTGGTAGAGATTTTTCGCTTTTAGCGATACCGCCCATTGTACTTAGCAATTAAATTAAATTTAAGATCTATTGTAAGTATAATAAGGTGTACAATAAAGAATATTCTATTCTATTCTATTCTTTTGAAAATCCCCAGATTCTAAAAATATTATATTTCAGTTTTGTTTGATCACTCGTAGATTTCGGTTGTATTATCTAGAGTCCATATTATGCCTGTCATATTAATCTTATTGAGAAAATCCAAAATAGGTTTATTAAATCATTGGATTACCGCGGTATTCATGAATATAATATATCATATGAAAATTCACTTGATCGTCACTTCCTCACTAGTCTTGCTAGCCGACGAATAATGTCTGACCAAGTGTTTCTTTTATAACTCTTTTATATTTTTAAAACTTTAAATAACTACACTCTTGAAAAAATAGCATTAAGAGTACGTAGACCTGACTCCTGTTCACTTAAATTATTCTCAGTGTCTTTTTGTAATCAACCTGCGCTAGTAATAATTTCTTCAGACGCAGTGTTGACACATATAATAATGAGTTTAAAGACCTCGATATATTCAGCAATAGTTTGACTACTTACAAAATTAAACTTCGCAAACAACTCTTAAAAGACTACTCAAATACATGAATTGTTATTATAAGTAATGTAGATAATAAGTGACGCTTATCAACATTGAGTTCATGACTGTACGTGCTCTTGTCTTGTATCCATTGTAATGTACCGTATCCAATTTTGAAATATTATGGAACTCTAGGTCTATAAATACCGTATTGTCTCCTGATACAAAAACTGTATGCGACTGTCTGTTTCCTGAATAAAATAAAATGAAAACAATAAAAAACATCTTCGGCAAAACGGAGATATTTCAGTTTCATGGAACAAATTGGTCTCTTATTAGTATTAGTATTATTAATTGATTCCTTGGGGTGAAAAAAATAATTTAACTGAAGGAAAATTGTCTTTAGCGTTATGTTTGACATAGAAGTCATAGTTTTGTACAATATTACAGAATTGACAAACAAATGAATTGTCAAAAGAGAATCCTAAGATGTCAGATTCCATTTTCTATTAATTTATTTATATAATCTACATCCTGTTACATTGTAACTGTGACATCTAGGCTTTAAGTCCATACTATTTCATCAAAAATACTATGATTTTAATATACTTCTGGTAATATTATTTCAAGCACTTCCTCTGGACTATTTATCAAAATAAACATAAATTTCCATAGCTTAATTTCTACAAATATATTAAAACTAAATTCACCAATGTCAACAAAGACTTAATTCAAAATCCCGACTCCTCATTATTTTTGTCCAAAGAATGGAGGTGAAATGTGTAGGTAGCTTTTGAAATGGCAGGAGCGAGATCGACGTATGAACATTAATTTAATCACGAGTGTTTCCCCCAGGTTGTCGAGTGTGCTTGTACCTCACGTTTATGACATGAGCTGTTTGAATATAAAAAGTGTTTGTGCAAAAGGATCCGTGTTGATTATTTTAATCATGGTGGATGGAGTTGGGTGTCCGTAATTATGTACTTAGACAAAAGTGATGAGCGTTATCTTGGTGTGGTGGATTTGAATTATTTTGGTGCAATTTTTTGAGAGCTTTACTTTTTAGAGGACAATAGTTAGTAAGAATATTATCAAGATACTGGCGACCCGCATGAGAGGTGCAATGTAGATACTTGTGGTGAACAATTAACGTCATATCATTATACAAATTAACACAAAACAATATGAAACTATACGTATAAACCTTCTTGAATCGCTCTATCTATTGGTGGAAACCGAATAAAATCCGTCGCGTAGTTTAAAAGATCTAAACGTACATACGGCGGAAGCGACTTTGTTTTATACTATGTAGAGAAGAGATGATAAGTAAGGTAAAAGAAAATTAATGAGTTGAAAATTAATGTTGACTTTTTACTAGAGGAAAGGGAAGTCATAGGGCCTTTTAAAGGAAGATTAGCACTAGCAATGCGGAACATCGCTAGTAGTAATTATATTAGTTAATCATCTCAATAGCTGACCCGCGCAACTTTTCCCCGTTTTTGCAACATTTTTCATTGATGCGCCGCTCCTACTGGTTGTAGCGTGATGTTATATAGACTATTACTTTCTTCATCTACTTTATCTTACTAATATTGGTACTATGAGCAAATTCACATAAATCAAACCAACTATTAAAAATTAGAAGTATTTTGTTTTGGTAATTGCTAAGTATCATCCATTTTTATGAAAGAAAAGAAAAACATTGATTTTGGTAGTTCTTTTTTTTATTTAGTTACCAAATTTAAAGCGAATATGTGTAACAAAAACCAGAAAGATTTATTTGTACATTAACATTCGTCACTGTACTCAATCAACACAATTCACAATTTAATAATTTTACAAAATACACTGTACAAAAGAAAATAATACAAGTAAGTGGGTATGTCTGAAGCCAAACAATAATATTCATGTGCGGTGATAATAAATTTGACATAAAGACACAGTAACAGATAGGCGGACCATGCCTATTTGATTGACTACCTACTTTATATTTTTTTATTATTTTTGTGTTGGCTTGCAAAGTAGATAACCAAGTTTGCAGCAAATACTTGCCATGCTTGGCTGCGTACAGAATGCTTCATTCCGTAAACTTTATTGTAATTTTTTACTAGTTTTTATGATGATCGTAGTCGTTAATACTGTTTTATTTATTTATTATTTTAGTGTACTTTTTAAGTTTTTACCTATTTTCTTTATTTTTTATATATACTGTCAACTTACTCGTATTTATTAATTTAGATACATTGTATTGCAATGTTCGTTTGCCGCGTAGATTGTTCAATTTAGGGGATATCAGTTTATTTCTAGTCATGTTTCTGGTTAATTTATTGTGAGAAGTAACTTTTGTAGAGCCTCGTAAAAGTTTTGTTATTTATATCGTATTGTTCCGTTAAAAAGTTATAAGTATTTAATTTTTTCTTGAACCGGTATCAATGAGTAGTACGAAAACAATGCGTGGTAATTGTTTTATAATACTCCTTTACGGAGAACAATGTGTTTTAAAAAGTGCGTATCATAGATTCGGTCTAGATTTGATTTAGCTGTACGTCCGTAACTATTCAGACCGAAGGAGATTATCGATTCTCCTAATGATTTATATAACGATAATAGTATCGGATAACGAATTTTGTGCCAAAGTATAAAAAAAAATGCAAATATTGCGCGCAATTTATCTTACATATGTTGGATGTGATTAGCCCATGACAACCGGTCATCAATGATCATACCTAGATAAGTCTGTTTATCTACAACTTCTACAATTTGCATTTTTTCTGAAAATGCAAACCAACGCTTGAAATATATAAAATATAAATAAATGATCTCCATGCAGATGCAAATCCTGTTCCGGGTTGTACTGAGTATTCATTTTAAATTTTAAATTCGTGTATGTAAGAATCAGTAGAATATTAATTGATACTTGTAACTTTACTAGAAAAGTATAAATAAGCGAATTGAATTTAACAACGTCATAATTTTATAGAATTAAACGTGTTGCATAATATGAATATTATAGAACAGATGTAAATACTTAGTTCTTTAGAAGTGGATTAATCGAATCGTCAATGACAGACCCTGACAGATCGTAGAAATGAATACATGTTCGATAAATATGTATTCATTTCTACGATCTGTCAGGCTGGTATTGACGAATCGATTAATCCACTTCTAAAGAACCAAGTATTTATAACTGTTCTATTACAAGCTTATATTATAAACTAGCAACCCGCTCCGGCTTCGCACGGGTAACAGAGCATATTCTGTCTACAGTTTTTCGTTATTATGTGTTAATCTTAGAAAAAAGACATATAGCTTTCCTATATTGTAATAGTTATTATTATTCGGAGTAACTCTGTAATACATTGTTTTCATACAACTCTATTGATTTACGCGGCGAACGCCAGTAAAGCTTCCAGTCGGCCATGATTTTTTCCGACATCTTCAACAATCGACGTCATAATTCAGCAAATTTATGCAAACCCCTAATAAATTATCACCTAAACCTTCTTCATGAATCACTCTATCCGTACGTGAAAACTGTATGGAAAATTCAGTACTTGTGCAGTTAAGGAGACCAACAGATAGACAGACATGGCGGGGGACTTTGTTTTATAATATGTAGCGATATTGCAACTGAATTTTATACCAGTACTTATCTAACTTTAGAGACTATTCAATAATATGATATTATGGAGGTGATCTCTTAATGGATCCGGGAGGTGGCCATAGCAACTCCTCATCTACTCAATCTAACGACGTCGTGTTGGGGCTCGTTGGATTGGTGTTGACAAGTTTATTAGAGCTAGATATGGTCCAGGGTCTTATAATAGAATCCGGGAGGTGGGCTATAGGAACTCTTCATCTGTAACTCCATCGTGTTTGTGTTGGTTTTGTGTAAAAAACAATATATAAATAAAAAAGCTTTTTAAAAACAAGCTTTTATTTAAGCCATGTACTGAAACGCATAAAGTTAGTTCAAGATAAAAGCATGTTGCGAGAACGCCAACACAACCTAAACTTATTTATTCGTTTTAGTACACGGCTTAAATAAAAGATTTTGAAAAGGTTTTCTTATTTATTTTATTTTAGGTCAAGGCATTCTAATTATTTTTTTTTAATTCAATTTTAAATACATACACATGTACATGTACATAGGCACGCTCTCACGAATGCACTTCAATACTAATGGCACAGGTTACTGAGCAATAATGGACAAACAACAGTAGTAAAATCATACAAAGAAATAAAAATATATAAGTATATACGTAGAAGCATACTAGTAAACCAAGTAGCAACGTAAGATTCTAGGGTAGGAAGTTTTTATTTTTAACTGGTTCTAACCTCTTGTTTAAGGGTCACAAGGTGGGTCTTAAGCTGGGAAACTACCAACTGAAACTAACTGAAGGGACCAAAAAATAGGTTCAAGGTAGTGATTAAAAATTTGAGGTTTTTCTTCCGACACGTGAATGTTCTGAACTAATCTGTTGTCGTCACATCAAAAACTCTTTATTTTATTAAAACTACGAACAAACTATAATAGATGATAACACAGTTCACTATTTAATAAAAATAAGTTAATAGACGTTATTTTGACTCTGACTGATTTTGGTCGATTAATAAATATTAACGAATAGTGAGATTATAAAAGGGTTTTTTTTTTTATGGTATAGGGGGCAAACGAGCAGACGGGTTACCTGGTGGTAAATTACTACCGCCGCCCATAGGCACCTCACAAGTGCGTTGCGACCCTTTAAGGTGCGAGTAGAATAAGAGGGGGAGGGGGGAAGAGGGGAAGAGAGGGGAGAGGAGAAGGACGAGAATAGAGGAGAGGGAAGGGTTAGGGCCTCCGGTAACCTCACTTAAGCGGCGAAATGCTATGCAATCATTGCTTCACAGCCGGTTTTCTGTGAGGCCGTGGTATCGAGCGGAGTCGAGCCGGCCCATACGTGTCGACTATTATCTTATCTGTGGCCATAGTCCGAGAAATTACGTAGATATTTAAGTACCTACCTAGTTAGATAGTGATTATATCTAACTAGGTAGGTACTTAAATATCTACCTTGTTAGACACGCAAAGCGAGATAGTTACTACGACGACTGTTCTACTCGACCGCTGTAACAAGAGTGTGTCTCTGTGTCTATCATCAATCAATCGACGATCCAAGTGCAACCCCAGATATTCTGCTCAATCACTGTGAGACAACTCTCTGCCTCCCAGGCTCACAGGAAGACATATTTCTCTTCTCAGAGTGTGGTGTGTGCTTATGGTGTACAAAACTGGGGCAAATACTGAGTCTTGTGGTACCTCAGCAAGTATATCGAAGAACCGTGAAGTATATTCAGCCTCCTTTACTTTGAAAATTCTATTGGTCAGATAAGTTTTCAGAATTCGATAGAAAGTGTTAGGTAGAAGTATTTTAATTTTGCAAAATAAGTCCTTTATTCACATTTTATCGAAGGCCTGTCGAAACGTTCAAAAAACCCGAGGCACAATATTCTTTGCGCTCAAGACTGTCGTGGGGACTGGACTATGGTGGTGTGCTCTGGTCTAAATCCAAACTGGTGATCTGGCGTTATATAGTTTTCATACATAATATGCGAGATTCGTCGCAATATTTTTTTTTTCCAAAACTTTAGAGATAGTTGGGCTGTACGGCGACACGTCGTTTGGTGGTTTCCGAGCTTTTTTGATCATAATAACTTGCGAGAACTTCCATAGTGCAGGAAAGTATCCTGCTCTGATAATACAGTTGAATAGTTTTATCAAGTAGACTATTGCCTTGCAAGGTTGTTCTGATAGTACTTTCTTCAATAAGGTCAAATCCTGGGGCTTTTTTATATTCCAATTTGTTGTCAACAAAATCAAGACAATTAAAATATTTTATTAGCAGTGATGTTAAAGTTTTCAGAAACTAATACATGTTAGTTACGTAATATCTTTTTGACCTCCAAAGTGTATATGATATAAACACAGAACATCCAATTTCAGTACGTCCGGGATCATTTCAAGTGGGTGTTTGTAAAGAGAACCTGACTTCATCGGTAAAATAATCGTTAAAACTGATTGTTTAGTATTACTTTATCAAGTGTGTTTTTAATTTTACATAGCGCTCTCTAAATGCAAATTAAGCGTAGCTTGTACCGTTATTTTTTAAATACTACAAGATCCCGCAACTTTCCGTCAAATTTACTGCCCCACCATATCAAAAATATATTGACGAGCAATTCGATTACCACACAGTCTAAAAAATTTTACAAACAATATATTGACTCAAACGTCGATCGTGACTGATTAGGTTGACTGAGTTTTCTTTTCAAGTTTAATAGTATTAGAAATCAAACAAATCTATCTATCAATAGCTTAGTCATAACGTTACGTAACATTTGTACGTTCGTGTTCAACCTGCGTTAAGTGTCTGCGACAGTTTTTATAACTTTGACGTAAATCGATTTGCTGTCCCAATTCTGGGACAGGTGTAATTGTTATATATATATATAGACTACCCATTTTAGTTTATGGTCACTGCTTTACTCCTAAGAAAATATAACTCTTCAAGTTTACTTTATTAGCATAGATTTTAAATAATATAATATATAGGAAATATTCGCATAAAAAAAGTAGATAGACTTACAAAGTATCCGACTTTTGACTTGGTACAAAGACGAGACTTACAGATTATAATTATATAGGTAACCTCTTTGTCCTATTAGACATTCTGCTTTCTTACTTCTACAGATTATAATAGTTGCGTACGGAAAAATGTATTCAGATGATGAAAACTACTACTTCAGAAAGTGATTCCACTTTAAAATTTCTATCGTCTTTTGTTTTTCTTTTCTGTAATAATAATAATAACAACTTTACACATCTTACACACGGCCGTCTGATTCCAAACTAGGCAGAGCCTGTACTATGGTAACCAGACTGCTGATAAACATACTTAAATATTTCTAAATACATACATATTGTAGATAAACTACACCCAGACACAGAACAAGTTATCGTGCTCTTCACACAATTATTTGTCCTGGGTGGGAATCGAACCCACGACTTCTGGCTTAGCAGTCAGGGTCACTAACCACTAGACCAACAGGCCAGTGCCACCATTATTTGAAGTGAAACTTCTTTAGAATCGTTGTGATTGGAAAATTCGATGAAACGAAAAAGTCACAGTAAAAAGAGACAAACATATTCATAACTAAGATTTATCCTGCGAGAGAATGAGATAGAATACAAGTATACAGTGATTCCTATAATCTTCGTATGCTAGCATGTGTCTTTGCGCCTGCGTACTACGAAGCCTTCAGAAAATGCGTCATAGTCAACGTGGTGTTTTTCTGAAGTTTTACTTCTGCCGTTTGTGAATTGCACACACACCTTTTATTTCTCTTTATATGCAGTACTGCAGTTTAAAATCAGTTTCTGGTTTCGCATTCTTTATTATTATAAAAGGTTTCCTTCTGAGTCAGTAACGCACTAGTTACAAGTGTCTTTAATACTATGGAGCTCGCTTACCATCGTTTGCCATCTTTGTGCTGTAAAAAACCGACTTGGACTCATTTTGATTTAGAAATTATATATTACACCTCCCTCAAACGATAAGATTGTGTCCTTTTTAATATAGTGTTGCGTTCTGAAACTCTCATTATGACAACGTTGAACAACTGCTGGATTTATATTAAAATACATTCGTCTCTCTCCATCCACGCCATAGTATTGTAAAGTCTTTACCTCTTTTCATTACTCTTTGAACTACTCTTATTTTGGTCTTATTGTTGAAATAGATGTAAATAAGAGTGCTAACGACGAGTATCTCAACATTTCGAACTGTACCGTGGTATCTCTAGAGCGGATATACAACCAAAGCAGATTGGGCATCTATGCTATTTGTGTTGCTATCATAATGATTCTCCTTTGTAGTTATTTAAAGGCGTTAATAACTGTACAAGCTTACAAAGTTAAGGAAGAAATTCTTTACTGCGATTATACGCATTTTTAGTTCTTTGAAATGTAACACCTTAAGTTTATCCTTAAATTACCCTTTAGACTTGTTGCCGTTTCTTACTGTAACTGGAACCAACGTTCCAGTAACCAATGTAGTTCGAACACTTTTAAGGAACATTTCTCAGAAAAAATGTTAATAGAAAGAATCATTTATTAGTTAACTGTAAACTCTCCTGGGAATATTATTTTCATATGTTCTTACTAATTGACTGCGGCGATGGCGCAATGGTTTAATGCGGCGTTCCTATAATCAAGAACGATTCGTTTTGCTTACGGATGGTAAAAATTTCGTTGAATTTTCAACGAAAATTTTACCGCTCGTAAACAAAGCGAATCGTTTCTTGATTATAGGAACGCGGCATAAGTGGTCACCTCGTCACTACGCCACACCGAGTATTGTGGGTTCAAATGCCATACGGGAAAGAAATTAGTATGATCTGCAAAATAGTTGTTGAATGTTTGTGAAGCCCCTCGCGAGACAGGAGTATTCCTGTGGCGTGGAGTGGCGGGAGCTGTCTTTAAAAAAAAACCTTGGTTTGGTTATTTAGACAGACTTTATTAGATGGATATTCATTCGTCTCTTGCTGAACCAGATAGTACATCCATTACGCTACAGGATGCCGTTTGGTGTATACAATGGACGATTGTTGTATTACAATAACAGGACGTAATCCCGTTTACCAAGAAAGTGTTCAGTTTTTGTAACAAAAGCACACATACATACATTCACGCTTGTACCAGAGAGATTGAGAGGAGGAGGAAGAGGTGGAGAGGGACGGTTTAGGGCCTCCGGTAACCTCACTTTCTCGGCGAGACACAATGCAATAATTGTTTCACTGCCGGTTTCTGTGAGGCCGTGGTATCACTCCGGTCGAGTCGGCCCATAAGTACCGAAGCATGGCACTCCCACAGTTCTTTATTTAGTTATTTTAGGTTCGAAAGTTCATAAACTTTATACCCTGCTGTATAAAATGAATGATATTGGTTTATAAGATAAAATAATGTTGTAAAAGGAATCCTAAACAATATAATTGGAAAGTAAATCAGTAACACAAAAGCGCGTAATTTGACAGACTTAGAACAAATGAAGTGAAATGGGTGAACGACTTAAGTAATATGTGGGGATCGAGTCTACAACGTATAACGCGGTGGTAGTTACATGAAAGGGGGAAAAGGAGGAGGTGATTACCTATCCACGTAGTCGCATATTATCTTTATCAGAGAGGATATCAGAAAAGGGTTTCAAGCGCGATTATTAATGTAATCTGGTTTTTAAAGGTATAATACTTAAAACTGATTTTAGTTTGACTGTCTACCAGGTTGTTACTCTGACAATGAGCAGATTCAAGACCACATCTCTTCAGCAAAATGGTTTTAAGAGATTAGTTATACCAAAGTACCAAAATCTTCGAAAGGCTGATTAGCAGCCTTTCGAAGATTTTGGTACTATTTTCTTTGAGACAATGATACTTTGTAATATAATATTAAAATGTTGTAAATAAATAATATTTGCATATGGAACTAAATAGCCACAACTTCAAATCCAAAGAGCCGCATGTGGCTCGCGAGCCGCAGGTTGCCGACCCCTGGTCTAGGTCTACTAATTTGTCATTCTATAATCTAGGTATTGGTTAAATGATATAGGCAATAAGATAGGACGCGTGAGTACCTAACCATCACACAGAATGGAACCTACTCAATGCGACATGCTGACGAACTGCTAGATTTAAATTTGGGATTCGGAGTTGACCCACCCTACTATGATCAATGTAGGTGTTTAAAACGCCTCTGACTACCCTTCCGGGATACAGGATTGAGTGTGTGTATAAATATGTACCTACTATTATAAAAAGGAGAAAAAATTACAAAAAACTAGCCAGTACACCTTTGTCTAATATATTAGTCACACGCAGTTTAAAAACAAACAAAACATCAGTAATTATTTAGGTAAAATAATACTGTTGTGTAGTTTACTAACGACCTCGTTCGAAATAGCTTTAATAGGCGAAGTTGGCGAACTAGGTTCCAACTTCGTCAGGTCCTTAGTTCTTTCGTTCCTTTTCCATAAACATAAGTCATATTAAAAAAAATGTATACAATTATAACATCATCATGACGTAATGTGCACATTGTGAAGAAATATCAATGTCAGTGTTAATTTATTGTCCGTGAAACGGTAAATCACACAAATTTATGATCAATTTTATTTCAATCATCTGGTTTTCATTTCAAAGTTTAATAATATACGTATTGGAATGGATTCGTACAGATATTGGAATGAATTGGCATAGATTGGAACCGTTTCATTGTACTGACTGACACAATGCTTAAAGTATTAAATGTTCTTTAAAAGGTTTTTATTTTGTGTTTCTAACAGTATCTCTGTCTAAATGTCTGTCACTTACACTATTAACAATTTTGTGATCGAAAAAACCCTTTTTGGATTTCAATTTCTTCATCATTGTACCGTAAGCGTACCGTTTGTAAGCGTTTACATTTCATTCAAACCTATCTTCATTACAACTCTAGAAAATTCAAATCTCTGAGATTTGAGGTTTTTAAAGTTGTCACCGTACCCAGACATACACTTTTGAATAAAACGTAACCAGGCTCTCGGGGAGCCTCTAATAAGTTAAGTGTCGTGCGCTGGCTGTGTCATGTTATATTATATTGCCGTAATTACCTACACTTCTACCCAGTTATCATATGTCATACATACATCTAGAGTATAAGTCACCGCCAGAACAAAAAAAAACATGCTTATATCGTATATCGTAGTTTACAGATTCAACGCCACAGATAATACATAAGACATGGCAATAAGTAAGTAAAGTTGATCGCGTCAATAAGGTAAGCTAAATTAAATATTTCTAGAAGTTGCACGCGCTACCTAATGTGTGTCTAACGACTAGGGGCGAGAGAGTTCTTTCCCAGTATAATCTCTAAAAGAATCCTTTGGTGGTGCTTGTGTTAGCACTATGGATGTCGTTAACCATAACGCAACGTTATTGTAGGCTTGTTTTCTACGTAGTGAGCTACTTATTGTCGGCCGCCCATTGTAGGTATTTGATTTGAAAGTGGGTTGTTGATTTTATTCTTCGCAAATCGGTTTTTGTTTTATTGCATAGATTCAAGAGACGCTATTCCCAATGCCGACGACCCTAATATCATTTCCTTATATAATTATTTACTTATAATATTTTTACTACTTAGTCATCGACATGTCTGTTCCATGTATGTATAGATGTTAGCCCACACACGTTTAATATTATAGTATAAATAATAACACAATCTACTAACAAGAAGAGTAATAAAATAGTATCTGAACACGCTACAGTAGTTTCACTACATTATGTTAACCAGATTTAAAAGTACATTCGATACGCTCTACACCTCTTTTAAAATATTTATAAAACATACAAATAAATAAAAAGCTTGTACTCTTTATGGAAAGCTCAAAAAACGGCTTGAGGCTGAAACGCTCACTGAACGCCCTGAGGTGTCATTTCAATTTTGTCTTATTGTAGTAAAGTAGCTTTTGCCTGCGGCTTCGTTCGCCTAGAAGTAATTTTTCCATCCTTCGGGAAAAGTACTTTTGTCTGGATGATACCCAATGTCCTTCTCTATGAACGGTACAGAGTCACATGATTGGAATCGTTTGGAGGGGCGACGGCGAAAATAAAATTCGTTTTAATAAACGGTTATTTTCCAATAAATCTCTATAATTCTATAAATATTTGAACAGCATCCTTCGTATTAATTACCTACTTAACTCTCCCTCTCTCTCTTTAGATTTAACTACAAATTTCATACTTCATATTTTCAGCTATAAAATATTTCTATATTTTATAGCTATAATTGATCTTAGTTCTAACGCTTTATTTATGAAAATACAATCCTAAAATACGACTATATCTTTCTCCGACACAATAACAAATTTGTATTCTAGACCTTAGCACTATATACTTAATTAAAAAGTATCACTGTTAAAATGTTTCGTAGAATTGTATATGAATACAACTGTACAAAATATTTTAACAACCTTTAGTCATTAAAATATGTTGTACAGTTACTAGTGAAAAATCTTCACAAAAATAATAAATTAAAAAGCACACGCATAGTTTTTGGTACAATTCATACAACTTGTCTTTACTGAAGTATGATTAGCACAACAATTTTTTTCCACAACAAATAATAAACAAGTCTTAACTATTGGTTCGTTACCAATATTTGGCTACAAACGACTATGCTTAATGAATTCCACGACCTCTTAATGTGCATTTGACCATTAACCGGTAATTATAGTATAAATAAAACTGTAATATAATTTTATACACATCGAATAATTATTAACTTTGGTGTGTGAGATGTGTCAAGTTATTATTATCATTATTTAAGTGTTTATGTAAGTTCTACGAACCTTATTTTAAGAATCTGAAAAACAGTGAAGATGTTTCTATATCGAAACTTACCTAGTCATTTTAAAAAGTCTATTGCTATCACATATGGCTATTAAATATATTGACATAAAGTTATAAGACCAGTAAATGTGACACTGAATGTTCTTATTTAGATGTATCAATCATTGCGTGCAGCTCATACCATCAAGTATTTTAAAAGTCTTTTCCCATCATTTAATATAATAAATTCATTCAAATATTTAAACTTTTTTTTTTATATTAGAGATGTCTTGAGAAGCTTTGTATATTGAATCTAAGTCCTTGGTTCAAATAGCAACTCTTACCTTGACGTGTCGTCCATGTGCTGAGAAAAATCGGCTATCGGCGCTGTACGTAACCAACCCGACTGATAGCAGCGAATAATCCTTTCTTCTTATCCACGTCACCTGTACGCAATAAAATAAATATATGATACAAGTGCAACTATGCTTAATATACTTGCTACTTAATATATCTGCAGGAAGCATAATAACACACCTAAGTGACCAGTAGTTACCTATGAAGGATCAAGATATTAAGCCGTGTTCTATATTGGCAACTTTGTTTAAGAGTTCTTTGCCAACCTTGTTTTAACTCAATCATAAAATCAGTTGCTCCAACAGCCAGGATAAGAAAAACCTGATTTCGGCAACTCATTTAAGAACTTCATAAGTTCTAGAAGTTTGTCTATAATTTATATATTAACCAGAAAAAAAATAATTTACCGAAATTATTCCTTAGATAGCTTTGAATCGCCCAAGGTTTTAGATCATCAGATTGTTAAGTGTCCCTTTTATTCTAATCTCTTCAAATAATTTCTCGTCATTGACTTGTTTTAAACTACGCCATAGTTGTAAGCGATCAGAAGTCTCCCAAAGGAGACTTCTCATTTGTATACCATCGTATTCTCTTATCAAGGATCGCTCAATAGCTAAACTTATAATGAAGTCTGGGATTTCTTAGAATATTATTAGAAGCCTACTTCATCTGTAAGCTATTTTAACCCTTATAGAAATGAAGGTTGTATACCTTTTTTAAATCTAAATAACAAATTTCGGTAATATTTAGTTTTAAATTACAGTGATTGAGGACATAAAAGGTCAAAAGTAACATGGGCATAGGAATGGGTACCATAAAATAAATTAAATGAAATAAATATAGTAATTTTAGGTGGCATTTCAGTAGATTGATTGCTTCGCCACAAGCATTAATGTTTGATCACAAAATGTTTTGGCGATTATGGTTGAAAACCCTATCAATAGTAATCGAAATTTTCATATAAAGCGATTTAAGTGAATAAACTCTTTTGCCAAGCCATTTTTTTTTTTATTCTGACACGTCAGAGTGACCTCAATCCGCCTGATGGAAAGCTAGAGTGAGGTCCAAAGACTGATATATAATAATACAAAGATTGTAACGTTTATATTTCCATGCATTAATTACTTAATGTGTTGTAAAGACCACTTCAGTACTGGAGAAAATTATGTGTTTGCTACACACATAATAGGGTTTCGAGAAAATATGCAAATAGAGGGCACAAAGTACATCTAAATTTAGGACTTCTCTCTGTAAATAATACATACAGTAATTCCGGAGCGGATTAAATTCAAAATAGTCCTTTTGCATGTTGAGTAGTTACAAGTGATTACTTAAACCATAACTCTACTTTGTTGTGTTAATTGGGATGTCCACGCTAAAAATATAATATAGTAGCATTTTTAGATTTTGTTGCTATTGATAATAAAAATGCATTGAACACTATTGTAGGTTTAATTTTTTTTTTTAATGATATAGACGGGTCATCTGATCGTTAATGACTACCACTGCCCATGGGCACTTATATCTCAAGAGTCACAAGTGCGTTGCCGCCCTTTAAGGTCAAAGGGAATAGGGGTAGAGGGGAAGAGCGAGAAGACGGGAGAGGGGGATTAGAGGGAAGGCGAAGGGGAGAGAGGAAGGACGGGATTAGGGGAGTGGGAAGGTTAGGGCCTCTGGTAACCTCACTCACGCGGCGAAAAGCAATGCAAGCATATTTTCACTGCCGGTTTTATGTAAGGCCGTGGTATCGAGCGGAGTTGAGCCGGCCCATACGTGCTGAAGCATGGCTCTCCCACGGACTATAATACTTACATGATTTTTGTGTTACTAATAGGGTGGTGCCATCATAATTTATCAATTTACTGCTTTTGTGAGTGTAGTATGCACTATTTTCTTTAAATCATGGAAAAAATTCAAAGGCTAATTTTATTGTATTCATTCTACAATCGATTAATATAACTGAAAAAAAAAAAACTGAACTTGGGTGTAAAATGTGCAGTGAGGTTTAAGTTTAAATTTTACTACGAATATTTATTGAAGAAGGATTTGAAATAAATGTTCAACACAGCGAAAGCCAAAAGATGTGTTGCTTACCAAAATTGCAAACACAACATTACTAGTCTTACCAATAGAGTTTATTTTCTTATAGAATCAAGTTTATCCTACACGTAACTTTTGAAATTTCTAGAACAGTTTTTCTGTAATTTCCACGGTAAGGCAACAAACAAACAATCTCGTCACCGTTCCGAAGTCATTCGATGAAATTACGACTGAAGTTCTGTGTTTCTGTGGTAGTGTGTTCTAAATCTATTTTTAATGGAATTGTAATTTGTTTTTGTTAATATCGAAAGAGTGAATTCAATAAAAATATCTATATACGAATATATAAAAATGAATTGCTGTTCATTAGTCTCGCTAAAACTCGAGAGCGGCTGGACCGACTTGTCTAATTTTGGTCTTGAATTATTTGTGGAAGTCCAGAGAAGGCTTAAAAGTTGAATAATTATGAAAATGCTCGAAAAAAAAAATTTGCTCTGGTCTTGATTTAAGATTTTTTTTTCAGTTGTTAGATTAACTACAGTTGTTATTATTTTAGTGGAGATTGACATTCTGCCTTGAAGTGACCATTAAACATGCAAATAAACGAAAGACCAATTTGCAACAACACAAAAAATAGCACAATGGCCAAGATACTACAAGTATGCAAATTGATTTTTGGGATGAATGCACAATAGCCCATAAGAGGTCACTGGAGGTACTGAACAGAACGTTGAAAGATCTTCGTGACAACCAAAAAATGTTTGGTGGGGCCATGATTCTGTTGTCAGGTAATTTTTGTCAGACTCTTCCAGTTATGCCTCGAACAACTATTGCTGATGAACTAAACGCATGCCTAAAATCATCATATTTGTGGCGGTACGTAAAGACACTCCACTTAACAACTCACATGCGAGTATTTTTGCAACAAGGTGAAACTGCAAATGTGTTTGCGAAGCAGTTGTTAGACATTGGAAATAATAAAGGTGCATTGGACAAATCGACCAGATTCATCACATTACCAACAGATTTCTGTCACATCACAGACTCAAAAGATGAGCTTATTTAGCGTGTTATCTCAGATATAGTGCATCAGTTCAATAACCATAATTGGCTGGGTGAACGAGCAATATTGGCGGCGAAAAATAAAGATGTCGAGGATATCAATGCGACCATTCAGAATTTTCTTCCAGGACAGTTGGTTTCCTTCAAATCAGTCGACACCGTTATGAACCAGGATGACGTAGTCAACTATCCCACGGAGTTTTTAAATTCACTGGAATCGCCTGGATTACCACCACACAATTTGCAGTTAAAAGTAGGATCAGTTGTTATCATGCTGCGTAATATTAATCAACCTCGACTGTGCAATGGAACAAGACTGGCTGTGAAAAAGGTGATGAATAACGTCATTGAGGCAGTAATTAAAAAGGGAAAACACAAATTAGAGGATGTCTTGATCCCGCGTATACCGATGATTCCAACGGATTTACCATTCGACTTTAAACGTTTACAATTTCCAATACGTCTGGCCTTTGCGATGACCATAAATAAATCACAAGGCCATTCGTTGGAAGTTTGCGGAATTAACTTGGAGTTTTCCTGTTTCGCGCATGGACAACTATAGTTTGTACGTCGACGCATCAAATTCGTACATTTTTTGCGATTATCATATCGACATGTTTCCCCTCGAATCCAAAAGATTTGTGGGTTAAGTATAGAGATGACATGTCTGATGATGTTTTGCATAGTGTACGCCGTCAAACTTTGAATCCTACACTACAAATGACTGCAGAAATTTACAATGAGACATTGATCATGATTGAAGATATGTGTTCATTGATGGCAAATAAAGTATTGTCGTGTTTGGGAATGACAGCACCCAATCGTCATATGCACGATGCATTAAACCTCGAGTTTCAAAGAGAACAACAGTAAGATATTGAAGCATTGGCCGAAACAGTTCGTACAAATGTTCCACAATTAATTGAAAGCTTTAAATTGATTAACAGACTGTATCATAACTGTGTGTGTCTGTCAATATCAAATTAAATCCTAATAAATAGCCAGTATTTCAGGAAAACTCTGTTTTGTAATTAAGTAACATCATGTGTAATTAATCAAAAATAATAATAAAACTTCATTCATACCGAACATTTGTTTAATTTTTTTAATGAAAAAGGATTCCTTTTGTTTGTATTAAGTTTACTTTATACAAAAGTTTAGGTCATTTATTTATCGATTGAGGCAGTACCAAGTCTGCCGGGTTAGCTACACGGTGTTCCGTCACAAGTGAGTCTCTTGCAGGGGACCCGGGATACCCTAGGAAGGAAGCTTCCGGGAACCCCTGCAGACTATGGCCTCCTGATCAGCAGGCGACCACACCGTGCAATAGGGGGGCCCTACCCCCCCTCCCAGATGCGGGAGGCGCGTGCGGAACCCGCCGCGCCACTGTCTTAGGCCTGCTTCTGCTGGGGAAACGGTCAGCCCAACCCGCTACCCCCAGGCCAGCGCTCATGGAGGACGGATATCATTCAGCGCTCTCCGGTGCCTGGTGCGTCTTCTGCGGGATGGGAGAGTGCTTGTCCTCTCCCGTCGGGTTGTACGAGGTTGTACCGCTGTTGCGTCCACGCTGAGCACTCCACTAGAGTGTGGAGTGCAGTATCCTCGCGACAGCCTCCGCAGTGGTGGCACACAGACGTTGGCTCTCGGCCTATGCGACACAGGTACTTACCGAAGCAGCCGTGTCCGGTGAGCACCTGTGTCAACCGGTAGGAGAGGCTTCCATGTCGCCTCTCCAGCCAATCCTCCATGATGGGTCTTACCGCCACAATTGTGGCGTGCCCTGCGCTCGGTCGCTCTAGTCGTTCTTTCCACTCGGTTATTAGGACCTGGTGGAGCTGGAACCGTTGCGCCTCTATTTCTCGAGGCGCCGGTATCAGGTTCCGCTCTAGTGCCTCCTTGCGCCAAAGGTATAATGACGCAAGGACTTTCGCCTCTAGGTCCCATGGAGCAGAGCCGGCTAGGACACTCGCCGCTTCGAAGGATATCGTGCGGTATCCTCTTATGACTCTGACGGCCATCGCTCGCTGCGGTCGCCGCAGTATGGCAATATTGCGGGCCGTCAGGGTCCCCGCCCATATTGGCGCCCCGTATAAGGCAATGGACCGCACGATTCCGACATAGAGTCTCCTGCAGGAGGCGTCAGGCCCACCTAAGTTTGGCAGCAGTCGTCCTCACAAGCTTAGGGGCCAGATTTCGGAAGTGATAACCGAAATCCCATCGACTATCGAGTGTGAGCCCTAGATATCTCATCGAGGACTCGATGCCGATGGAAACGCCTCCCACGATAAGGCTGGATCCCGCTGGTGGTCTCTTCCGAGGCCCATGGAAGTAAAGGGCCTCCGATTTATGCAAGGCCACCTCGAGACCCAGCCGCCGAATCCTTCGAACGACCTGAGCGACCCCGGCCGTGGCTTTTATGGTTGCTTCGCGATATGTTCGTGCTCGCGCCGTCACGAGTGTGTCGTCGGTGTAGCAGGTGATAGCGACACCTCCCAGGAACACACCGCGCAGCACCCAGACGTAACCGATGTTCCACAAGAGCGGTCCTCAAACCGAGCCCTGTGGAACACTGCAGGACATCTCTCGCCGACCATACCCTGCCCGACTCGGGTAGATCACGGCTCTCTCTGATAAGTAGGCCCCGATTATGCGGCGGAGGTAGAGAGGCACTCCGCGAAAAACGAGCGCCTCTCTGATGCAACTCCAGGGCAAGGTGTTGAAAGCGTTGGCGATGTCGAGAGACACCGCCAACATCACCTCACCCCGAGATACTGCTCCCTCCGCTAGGGCCCTTACGTGCATGATTGCATCCACGGTGGAGCGCCCCCGGCGGAAACCAAATTGATTGTCCGCCAGGTTCGGCCCGACTCTTGAAAGGTGCTCGACGAGGCGTTCTACGATGATGCGCTCAAAGAGCTTACACACCTCGTCGAGCAACACGATAGGCCGGTAGGCAGAGGGTGAGTCTGCCGGACGCCCCTCCTTCCGGATAAGGACCAGTTTCCCCGTTTTCCATAACTTCGGAAACTGGCCCCTCTCTAAACATGCGCTAAAGAGCCCTATTAGACGGGGCCCGAGAGCCTTAAGAGCAAAAACCCACGCTCGGCCTGGGATGCCGTCGGGGCCTGGGGCGGTGTTCTTGGTTTGAAGCCGTTCCACCGCCGCCCTTAGTTCCACCCGAGTAACTTCGGGGGCATCGTCGTCTTCGTTGCTGGGCACCTGAGACGGAACCATTGGAGGAGGTGTGTGCTCCTCCGTCCGAGATGGGAATAAGGAACCAACGATTCCCTCAAGCAGCTCAGGCTGGAGACTCTGAGTCAGTGGTGGGGCCCATGGACGTAGTTTGCTCCTTACCAAGAGATAAGGGCGTCCCCACGGATCTTGTTCCAGAGTCTCCAGTAACTCTTGGCGGGCATTTGACTTAGCCCGCTTTATTGCTGCTTGAAGGGCCCTCTTGGCAACCCTATAACCCAAAAGAAGGTCCGCCTCGTCAGCTGCCGCGTCATCGAGGCGGCGACGCCTCCTGCGTAATCTGGAGTACTGGCAGCGCGCGGTCACGCACACTTCTCGCAACTGAGCAATTTCTGGTGTCCACCAGTACACCTGACGCCTTGCAGCCCTGGGCTGGGCCCTGAGCATCGCCGCATCGCACACTTGCGACATGGCCTCCTGGAACCAACTTGCCTCGGCGTCGATATCCACAGCCCTGTCAGGCGTAGTGACCCAGGCCTGTACAATGGAGGCTTCCAGGAGGAGCTCCCGATCCAGCCGCTTAAGTGCCCAACGCGGATCGGTTGGAACCGTTCTGACTGGCGCCTCAGAGGTTTGGGCGGAAACGTCAAACCGTATATTCCGGTGATCGGACAACGTCTCCACCTCCTCGACAACTCGCCAGCCTAGGACACGGCGTGCTAGGGCAGGGCTCGCAAACGAAATTTCCACGATTGAAGTACCCTGCTGACGCACGCACGTGGCAACAGACCCCCGGTTCAGGAGGGTTAGGCCGCATAATACTGCCCATTCCTCCAGTGCCACGCCTCTCGAATTAGCTCCTCGCGCAATGCACGTAACTCTTGATGCAACTCTTCGTTCCTCTTTTCAGAGTCGGCCAGTCGGTCTTCGAGACGTTTAATCGTCTCCTCTGAGGACGAATTCTTTAGGAGAGCCTCCGTTGCCTCTTTAATGCTGGACACCACTTCTTTTAGGGCTTTCTGGCTAGTGTCTTTTAGGCCCTTAGAGATTCTGGCAACTTCCCCAATGCTTGTCAGGGCCTCCTGGATTTTACTCTCCCAGTTAGGAGCAGAATTTATGGTTCTGTGTGGGCTCCTTCGGGCATTCGCTCGTTCTGCTCTTTTGGCAGCGATATTGAGAAACAGCTCTTTTAGGTGCTGTTCCTCTTCTTGCGCTTCTGCGTCTTTATCGGCTGCCCGGAGAGCTGCCGCCTCTTTTCGAGCCTTGCTAACGCCAATATAGGCGCCAGTCGTAGGTGGTCGACCCCTACCGCAACGCGCCGTCGGCATCTTTGCAGCCGGCAATGCTTCGTCTTCGACTTCTACTCCGTCCAGATCCAGGTCTGCTGGGATGTGGACGCTTTTCGGCCCGCCAAAATATTCCATCAACCACTTTTTTGTTTCCTTAGTCGCGACCTCCGCGTTTATGTTGTTAGCCGATTTAGAGCTGGCTACAGCTGCCGGGTCAGCTAGTATTTAATAAAAATATGTACTTCAGAGTTACAGTGAAGGGCCACAAAACATTTATTAATTATCTCATGATTTAAATAAATTAATACCTTTAAATTGGGATGTAACTGAATTGTCTTTGATTTCACTGCAATGTTGTATAGAAGTGGTGTAGTCGGATTTATTTGAAATAGCGATTTTTATTTTAGAAACGATACTAAACAATTTTAACCTTTCTTTGGAATACAGTGTAAAATAAAGATTGGTACTTTATTATTAATATTAATCATTTATATAAAAGGTGTCAATGTTAAACTTACCGTATTTTCAGTGATATCACTAACTTCACAGTGCAATATTGCCGTTGTTCCTATTTGAGCTATAACTGTGGTACAGTTTTCAGTCAAAAATATACCAGCTTTTGTGCTTTTTCCACTTAACTTATTTACGTTTGAAGCTGCTGAATCTCTGTACATTTTTTTAACTTTATTCATAGTCTTAGCTAATGATGTTTTATCTAATTCTTCTATTATTTCTTTATCTGTTAACTTATCGCGTTTGGAGTGTCTTCCTCTACCTATAATAACTTCATCAATAATATTATCTACGTTATGTACATCTTCATTATATTCTTTATCTAATATTGACGAGAGTCGAAGTTGTTTGGGGAATTTGTTTTGTGTGGTTACAATATATTCTGTTGTTGTCATCACTTCAGTAATATCTTCTTCTTTTATTGTTGTGTAGGTTACGGTTGTTGGAGTCGGGGATGTGGTTGTAGTTCTTCTTCTGTGACCTGTAATAGAAAGTTTTTTTTTATAAAAGTCTACATCAATCTTCCAAAATATATCGGTTTCAATTCGGAGCTATAAATTTGATTGTTTGGATAACGTTAGTAATCATACTCATTAATCACCATAACTTTTATACTGATGACTAATATCATAGATGCGAATGTAACTCTATTGATTTGCAACGCTGTCACGACCTGACTACATAACATACAAGAACATAGGTTCATGATGATCGGTTGACCCTATGGTCTTATATCAAGAAACAAAGTTACTTAAACGCCTCAACTATTCATTACATCATAAAATGTTGTATAGCTACTAGTTGTTGGGGTATATGAAAGGATACAGGGTACCTTTCATCTAGAAAAAAGTACTTACTGTTCATAAAGAATGCATAAAATAATTTTTCAAGAAAAAGTATATACGCAAAACATTTGTAAGTCTAATATGCGAGAATAAATTTTACTCAAAACTTAGTGGTACCAAGATAGCTAGGCCGCCGGTGCCATAACCGAGCTACTGTGATTGTTTGTTACCCACTTTAATAAAACAAATACTTAATTTTTTACAGAGTATAATTATCACTTTATTTCACGTGATTGTATTAAGGAGCTTTTAGTTTATTTTAGAAGTGATTTTTATGCCATAGCTAAGTGTAGGTACCTCAAATTTTCAGAAAAATTAATAGTCAATATGTTTTTTTCACCTTTCTTTAAAAAATGAAGCCATCGTGGCACATATGAAATGTCGAAATTGATGGTTATTAATAGACGTTGTAATTAAAAAACAAATGTTGAAAAAAAAGTAATGTATGTAATAAATGTATGTATTTAGAAATATATAAGTATGTTTATAAGCAGTCTGGTTATCATAATACAGGCTCTGCCTAGTTTGGGATCAGACGGCCGTGTGAGAGATGTGTGGAGTTATTATTATTATTTAAAGTTCTGGAATTAAAAACGCATTTCAAGATTTGTGATGTATGGTTGGATAGAAACGGTTCTACTACATTCGCGGACCATGATTAGCTAAAGTTGCGTGCAAAATAGTCAAAACATGTTTTAGCAATTATTCGGGTTGGCGTTTCTAAGGCTAGATTTAAAATAAAGTTAGTTAGCAAATATCATATTCTAATGTCATCACATTTTATCAATATTGAAGTTGCCAGCTCATATTATATTGGAATAATAATATTTATTTCAGTGAATCAACATTTATCTAATTTCTAATAGAAAATAATAAATATTATATGTAGTAGATAGTAGTATAAATTAATGGAGTATATTATGTTATAAACTCCAGAGAAAACCAATTTACAGTCTACCAATCCGAATAACATTTGTGAAAGTTCATGTAAATCTTTCCCAGTATGTTTCTTACTATTATACACGAACCGCCTCTTTGACTATCTACTCTGCTATTGTGTGCCGCTAAAGAGTAATTAGGAATAAACAAAAGAATTTCCTGGCATGAAATCATAAAGTGTTTAGTTATACAAAATACATCGACGTTTTTTTCCCTCTCGACGAGACTCGCTAATGAGACAGTCAGAATATCTGTTTTATTAATTAAACCCGTAATGTTTTGATGTAATATACATGTTAACTTAGTTACGAATAAGATACCATTGTTTTCACATTTTCTGGGGAATTATGTGGCTTTTTATATGTGACATATACACACAACACACGCATGAATATTTGACAACTCAGTTTATTTGTTTGGGTAGCCTTATCAGATAACAATATGAGCTTAATACTCGAATTTGTTTGGTAATTCTTATACTTCCTTTACTAATACTTGGCTCACATAACAAGCAAATAAGCTACGACGAGGCATCCAAATACTAAAACTCATGTCTTTGCATTTTTTGTAAATTTAGAACATAACAGTCTCATTTCATAATTTAATTTCCTTGTGATATTTATTTAATGGTATTTCATAGATTGTATATCTTATTAGGCATAAAAAATACCAACTCAAACAAATGGGAGATCCGTCATGCATGGGCAGTATGTATATATATATATATAACAACAAAATAGTCACTATTCCTTAATAAGCACAGTTCGTTCAGAGACAAGAATATTCTGTAGAGAACCTATATATTGTGGCATTGGACCTCCTTTAATGCAGAGCGGTCCTGCCTGGTAGCCAAATAATGTCGATTGTTCTATAATGTGATATTATATAGTTTGGAATTAGGACAGAAGACTCCCGCCGCAGTCAGCAGTCAGGACGGACTATCTGTCAAGAAGACGATGAAGTTATCATAAAGATAATGAATTTATTGTAAAGCCTTCTACTTTAAAAATATAAAGTAATAGTGTTTGGTGATCGTCTCTTCATTTAGCTTCCGTCCATTACCTCTCCGTCAAGCGAGAAACTTTAAAATATAATGTTCGTAGTGGATACCCACTTAAAATTTTATTTGGACTTAAGTGAAAAGCTTTCACAGAACTTATTCTTGCGAATAAGGTATGGAGAATTACTTCATTAGTTTTAAATTTCGAAGAGTTGTTTAGTTTTTTTGTTATTTATTCTCTTAACACCCATGTGTTAAGAAGACAAAAAATACTAGACATACTCTAGCTAAAGTACTGCCAATAATATACGTTTATGAAAAGTTGGACGGTCTCCAACATAAATGAACAAAGATTTTACATAAGCATATTCTCATTTATAATCTATTAGACTTTACCTTGCCTCTTTCAATGTTCATAAGACATTGTATAGGACAACGACGCATGTGTATTTGAAACAGGCTGTATTTGAGAGTTACTTCGTTTAAGTAGTTGTATCGTAAATCATGAACCGCGAAACAGATAAATTCTACGACTTTATAACTTAATAATTTTCCTCCGATAACTAAGTTTGAGTTGGTACATACCAAGGTATTTATTAAAATAATTTTATAAATGAATATTTTTTGTTTAGTACAGTTGTTAGTTAGTTTATTGCGTTGAGCCAGGACGTAGACGTTGAAGTAGATACGTTTGGAGTCAAAATGACAGAAAATTCAAGATTTAACAAAGAAGAAAAACATGTATTACTGGAGGAGCGGTTTTTTGATAGACTCCCTTTCCTGGCCACCATTTTACATGGCAACCCAATATAATTTGTGTCTCTTAATGGACAGGATAGTAAACCAAGGAGCGTTTACAACTCTGTCAACCTTGAGAGTACCCTATTTTTTGTACGAGGAAAAACTCAGTTCTGGTCGATTGCAAATATGGATGACCTCAAAACAAACAAACCAACCACCTTTGAACCAACTCGGAAACAGCGAAATTTCAGTTTCAAACCGGTGGTGATAGTTGCCAGTCTTCTGTGTATAGACAGAAGTAAATTGTGCATAGACTTGTAAATTGCCAATTACAAGCTTAAATGTGGAAGCTTGTAATTGGCATCTGCTACAACAAATGTCATTTTATAACTATTTAAGCCGTAAGCATCCCAAATAAAATAAAATATTATCAGTTGATAAAATACGAATAAATTCTCGGTATATATATATAATATACACATATGTATATAAAATTTTCAGGAATTTTCAAAAGTAGTATTTGTTGGTTTTGTTTTATTTTATACAACCAAGATTCCTCAAGTAAATGGTCCTACTGTTGATAAGTGGGACTTATAATCGTGCTGACCTATTAAGTACTGGCGAATCTACTCACCTATAAAAACAATAATATATTAATAGAGTTATTTATCTTTGGAAATCGGTAGGGTATATTTTTAGACCGTCTTATTTCATAACAAGGTAATTAAGTATGAATATCTTATACCTTATAGCCTTTCCTACATAAAATCCTCGACAATTAGCCAAAATTTTGAGCAGTAGCAATAAGCGCCGCTGTTGTTGACTTTTAAATTGGTCAAACTACAAACTTTGGAGTTAGAATTATTAAAAGTATTTATTTTTGTATCAAAAGCTTTTAGTTCAGTTACTACCTTATGGTACAGTGGCTGGAGGCTGCGAGGAAGAAAAAATCAAAAAATACCCAAGTTTATCTCTAGATTCGTTATGATGGCCATGGTTTAGTACTAACTTCTTGCTGGTAAAGCTTGCACGGCACTCACTTGAACGGCAAATCTGTGTAAAAAATCAAACTAAAGGCAACTGGATTCCTTTGAAGTAATTAACGTGAGTCAAGAGATACCGCAATATTTTCGGACTTTCAGATAGGACACTCTCCTTGTAATAGACGCTTGGCTAGAAATAGTACGCATGCTATGGAGAGAAGAGGAGAGGAAGAGTTACGTACCAATCCTTACCAATACTTGGATGCTACCGCTAAGTACCTACTCAGTCCAATAGGTATGGCGATTCGGTATTCTTTTGTTCGATACCGACATAAACAATTTTTCAAAAAAGATTATTTCTCTATAACTTAACTACAATAATATATCGTCAGAGTTATTCATTCAATAAGTACCGATACTAAATACTAAGACAAAGTTTTGTAATAAAAAAAATAATATTGATCAACGTACATACCCATTGAAGTAACAATCTTCATAAATGTTCATATAACCACCGCAATCAAAAGCTTAACGCGTTATCGCGCCACGAATATAGCTGCTCAGATCTTGCACGGCCGCTCTGAGTAACTAGGGCGGTATCAGTCATGATCATTATAATAGAAGTTCAATAGTTTAAAATAAAGAACAGTGTAACATTCACATCAAAATAAATATCTACACTAAAACTGATGATATTATTTCTTGGAGTACTTAATTATAAATGCTAATGATTGTTAGATTTTCCTAAAGGTACATTTATATAGCAACTCAGTTTCTGTTTTTTTTTTTAATTTGTTTGCTTTTGCTTAATGAATTAAAAGGTCGATTTCAAAAGAAACTAAGACTTCATAAGAATCTTAACATTGGAGTCCAACTCCAATAGTTCTTGATATTATTTTCACTATCAAACTATTACCAATTGTAGTTTAAGGTTATTTATATACTAGATATTCGTAGACATACGAGCTAATATGAAGACAATGATTTATATACGGTATAACTGTGATTAGAAATTGGAGAACCCTTAACTTGGAGAATAACACACCTATACGGTTAGATCTAAAGCTATGGCTACGGCTATCAAGCTAAATTCTATCTTAACGGATTATATTTAACGTAGTAATCCTTTGGAAGTGTAAGTTAGGATATATATATTATTATGTGTAGAACAATACAATAACAACATAATATTATATATATACAAGCCATACATATACAAAGTAAAGATATCATTTCTAGCTAATACTACTATACGTTCGTTCTGCGAATGTCTGTTACAGGTCCCTTGACTGTGTATATGGATGGATCAATATGTGCAACGGTCATTTAGCCTCGAGCAACTAAAATATATTGCAGTGTTTATGCAGTATAACATATTTTCGTAATTATGTACAGAACTGACCTAATATTTGAAAACATTAATGCTGTTATCATGGGCGTACCCAGATTTTAGCCCAGGGGCAGGCAAAATTGGTTTTTGTCATCTCAAGGCGGGTCAAAATTTGATTTTGTCGGTTTATGGGGCAAATAAAAATTTGACTCAAAATTACCTCAGTACTACGTACATAGGCTGCACTAAAAGTATCGGGAATGGAATATTTCCACTGTTTCTGTCATATTAAAATCTTTTTAATTGAAAACTCCTTGGTTTTAAAAATTGAATACCATTTATTTATTTAAAAAAAGATTCTCGGTCTTATCACAAGGTTTTGTCAAACTTGTTTAGTCGTTGAGAAAATGGAATTCACTCGAGAAAATTCAAGAGCGATGATTTATTATGACTTTCGAAGTGGTTTAACGCAAAAACAGTGTGTTGACCGGATGATTTCTGCATTTGGTGATGAAGCGCCATCCAAAACCACAATTTAAAGCTTCAGCCAGTCAGTCAAGCTTAGTGATGATCCCCGTCAAGGTCGTCCAAAAACTGCAGTCACCCAAGAAAACGTTGATGCTGTGCGTAAGCTGATTGAGGAAGATCGACATGTGACATACCGCGAAATTCAGGCAACTTTAGACATTGGCATGAGTCAAATACAAATAATCTTGCATGAACAATTAGGTGTAAAAAAGTTGTTTTCCCGATGGATACCGCATTCGATCTGTGAAGAGCAAAAAGCGGCTCGCGTTACTTGGTGCGTCAGAACTCTCGAAAGATTCCACGCAGGATCCTCAAATGCTGTATACAATATCGTATCAGGTGACGAATCCTGGATATACGCGTACGAACCCGAAACAAAAAACCAGTCACGAGTTTGGGTGTTCGAAAATGAGTTAAAGCCAACCAAAATTGTTCGTTCACGGAGTGTTGCAAAAAAAATGGTGGCCACGTTGGTCTCCAAAACCGGCCATGTTGCGACTATTTCTCTTGAGAAACAAAGAACAGTTAATGCAGAATGGTATGCTAGCATTTGTTTGCCACAGGTCGTTTCTGAACTCTGTAAAGAGAACTGCAATCGCCGCATCATCCTCCATCACGACAATGCGAGTTCTCACACCGCGCACAGAACAAAAGAGTTTTTAAAGCAAAAAACATAGAATTATTAGACGACCCGCCGTACAGCCCCGACCTAAGCCCTAATGATTTCTATACTTTCCCTAAAATAAAGAATAAATTGCGTGGTCAGAGATTTTCATCACCTGAAGAAGCTGTGGACGCCTACAAAACGGCCATTTAGGAGACCCCAACTTCGGAATATAATGGTTGCTTCAATGATTGGTTCCATCGTATGGAAAAATGTGTCAAATTTCGCGGAGAATACTTCGAAAAGCAATAAATACATTTTTAAATAGTAATGTTGTGTCACTTCCTTGATTCTCGAAATTTTCAATGCCGCCCTCGTAATCATGCTAAAAATCTTGCTCTCGAACAACTAGCTTCACTACTGTCTTATTCTGACTGATTCGTACTCTTAACAATGCAAAAATACCTATAATTGATTTAATAATTATTTTTGATTTGATTTGATATATATTTTCATTCTGACAAAAAATGTAGCTATTGTTACAACAGGTACAGTTCGTCCTGAGCTACCAAAAATCTGATAAAAATTAGTGCAGTTACCTGTAGTCTTCTAATAACCTTGGACCATGACCTTCCGTATGTGAGTGTGGACAGATACCTTCGATATAGGACTTAAAACTTAAATAATTTTATCCACACTGATAGCAGAAACCAAAGTCTCATCCGTGTTCACTCTTTGTGCGGAAAATATGCAGAGCATGTTTATGATGTCATTGTACTTAGTAAATCGAACCAGGACCCCTCAAATAATTTTATCAAAATTATTGCCTTTCTGTTCTGAGATTAAACGTACACTTATTTAAATATTAACTCAGTTTAATTACCATCATGTATCAATTTCTTACCTTTGTTTTTAATTAAACGCCTATCAGTCGGGCTGGCTTAACGCAAATAATTGGACATTAGATACAATTAACTTTGTAGACAAGACGATATTATGCAAAATAAATATTATTAAGAACTACATTTCTGAAGAGATCGTGAAATGGCTGAGGTTGGTAATTGATATATGTACATGAAAAGCACCATCATCTCGGGCATGGGTTCATTGCAGAATATTTTGCCATCCGTGACATAATATTTGGCAAGCCATCGCAGAATATATTCGTCTCCTAAAGACAATAATGAGTGGTCTTGTAGTAATGAGTGGACCAAATATGTTGGTATTTAGTATTTTCTACAGGAATAGTACAAAATAAGATGATATAAAAATAGATTAAAACACTTTAAAATTAACTCATTCAACAAGCGCAGATGTCTTGATGGAGCAATGTTTGTAACCAAAATTTTGATAAATAAAATAGATTCTTCTCCATTGTCAGCCTCATTTAAATTTCGTGCTCCATTCAAAATTCGACGCATCTGTATAAAACCATTTTGCCCATCACAAAGAAGGACAGTGGTAGGCGCAAAATTCCCCATAGGCAAGGATGTGTAAAGTGTTAATAAATAGATACAGATAGAGGCATAGGCCTACTCCGTGACTCTATTGTTATGCAAAGAAGAACAGTAATTAAAAAACTGCCCGATTTGTGTTTTTCTTTTTGTTTTTAAATAGTATATAGTGCTAAATTTTTATTTTCAACAGTTTGTACTCCATGGCATTAAACATAGCAACATAATGCTTGCTATTTATTCTATTTTATAGCAATAATTTACTACTCCTACCTAATATTTCTTTTGTTCTCTTTGTATTTTATAAAAAAATATGAACTCCTCTCGATAAACATCGATAGACTCACATTACATATACCAAAGAATTCTTTTGCGATTTAACAAAAGAATGTTAATCTAAAAAAAAACAACGGACTTGGGCAAATTGTCCACACGTGGTAAAATTGGTCCTACGACAGGTACGTGAGGATGTCAGTCCCAAACACACACACACTTTAGATAATGCAAAATTTGGCCGCATACAAGCGGAAATATAAATAAATTAGCTTAAGATTAAGGTAAATGTAAAAAGGCAATGTAGAATTTGCTTGTATTAAACTCAGTCCAAGTATCAGTATATAAACTAGTAAGTGATGTCATTGTATTCCTCTATTGACTCACTGTTACATACCGATAGTAGGATATGTACTACAGCTTTTGATCCTGTATAATAAAAAGTACCTAAATCTGAGTCTAGGATTTAACAATAATCACCACAAATTGCCACTAAAGGTTGATTTTGGGATACCAATTATATTATATATGTGAAGATGTTTGAATAGTGAAATGTCGAGGCAATGGATTTGCATGGATTTTTTAACATACATATTAGTGTCAAGGAATTAAGATTTATATAATAAGTGACCTATATAACACGAATGACACAACTTAGCTCTCTAGGACCATTACGCAATGCAAGCTACGTAAATCAAAATCAGGGTTAAAAATATGGCTCAATTTGGACGGTCGATGGTATGGAAATTACAATAAGCCACTCGACGCCACAACAATACCAGATCCCGCAAAGGTAAAATATAGGCAAAAGTGGTATAATATAGGTAAAACATAGGGTAAATGGGAAATTCGCAAAAATACTGATACCTAATATGATGCTGGTGTTACACATATGCTTTAAGATGCAGATAAGATGCCTTAAATGATAGATAAGAGTTTAGAAAAAAACACTATACATTAAAACTTCCTAGGCCATGTAACTTTACTGGCCTACCCGAAGTTTTACTCACTCTAATGTTAAACCACTCAATATCTCTTTGTGTAACAAACGTATTAGTTTGTGTAGCAAAGATATATTGAGTGATTTAAAATTTGTATAAAAACATGACGTTAAATTGTAGTTTGTTAAGCATAATATTATAAGTCGAATAACTGAAACAAACCAATAGATCAACATTCAAATCACCACACATTAAAACACTCGCTACTCAATCATAAATGACAATGAACGATGGTGGATTATCTACCATTGGTATTTATTCCCAATAAATCATAATCATTTTGCGCATGTGCAGAGTCAGCCAATTATCGACCAATTGCAATCACCTCCATATGCAAAATTATGGAGCGTGTATTAAACAGCCGTCTCCTGGCATACTTAGAAACCAACGAACTCCTCAGTGACAACCAATATGGATATATGCCACCCACTTATGGACCGAGGCTTTGAAAGGTCATGGTGGGGCAATAGCCGTATCCCTAGACATCTCTAAGGTTTTGACCGGATCTGGCACGAGACCCCTTTAAGTAGGCTTCCAGCATACGGCATACCAACCGAACTCTGCAACTGGATTTTTGATTTCCTGAAGGAACGGTCGATCCGAGTCGTCTTAGATGGCTGCTCTTCCGACCTAATGGCAATTAATGCCGGGGTACCTTGGGGATCTGTTCTCTCTGCAAACTTGTTCCTCCTTGTTCCTCTTAACACCTACCATTATTGGCTACGCACTTGACAGCACCATTGTAGAGAGATATATATGCAATAAGCGAGCAAGTTAACAAGAAATCCAGTCTTTGAGAGAGTTCATGATTCAACGGGTTAATTTGACATTGCAGGGGGTTTACGATTGGGGAGATGCCAATCTTGTTAATTTTAACCTTTCTAAAACACGGGCGTGTCTCTTTTCGGCAAAAAGGGTGCTTTTGAACTTACACCCACTTTCCAAGGTGTATCCTTACCGATTACTGATCATCTAGGAGTTCCGAGAAATTAGGAGTCATTTCGAAGGTCCGGCGGTCCTTCAGCAACTCTAAACAGCTGCTTAATCTTAATACAGCTCAGTTCCGATCTTGCATGGAGTATTGCACCGGACTCTGTTGACCGAAGAGCCCGTAAGCTTATCAACGGCGATGTGCTTACGAATAGAGCACTGCATAATCTTCAGCATCGTCACAAAGTCGACTGCTTACCGGATTCACTGTGGTGAGTATGCTAAGGCTCTCTTCGATCTAATTGGACCCTCTCCATTCCTTCATCAAACGACTAGACAAAGACAGAGGTTCCATCCCTTCATGGTCGAAATACCAAAAAGTCGAAGGAACGTTTTGACAGCTCCTTTCTGGTTCGAGTGACCAATGTCTGGAATGAGCTGCCTGCGTTTATTTATCCAGACAATTATAATCTTGTAACATTCAAGAGTAGAGTGAATAGGTTTTTCTTGGATAGGCGGGTTCCATCTTTCTCTTCATCATCACTTTTCATTGGATGAGATGGAGGATAAACGCTTATACCATTACAATATGAAAAAAAAAAATTCGATACGCATAAAATCACGTTATTCACAGCTCTACGGGTTACCCAGAACTAAAGCTCTATGCACAACTAGGTGGTACTAACCCTGTGATATTTACTAGATAATTATGTGTCCCTACGTACAAATCTACATGCTTCAAGACTACACACCCATTGTTTAGCTACCGGAATGACCTTTCTAAATGACGTCACGGTATACCATTATATTAGAGCCTAATGGCATAACAGCATACAAAGGTAGGCTTCCAGGTAAATCCGCCTGGCAATTGGACCCGGATTACTGGAGGGTGTACAATTTACACATTTGTGCTTCGATCAAAATTGCTTGGGAATCTCAGAGCTATGTTTGGATTTACTATAATATCATAAAGGTTATTTTTAAATATAAAAAGAAACGGTATAAGGGTTACAAAATATTGTGTTGGTCCCTAATGTGTTAAGTAACATTGCGTGTATTTTGTTTAGTACAAAAAGGTTCTTAGAAGCAAATATTTCAACGATTTTTTTTTTGAAATCGGTAGAAAGAAGTTTCATAAGAATAATTGTTTGTAAGAGACTTTATTGCGGTAATATCTATAAGGTACAATATTTTTTTGTTCACCCGACACTTATACTATGATACGTTATAAAAAAAATCCATCCCATCCATCTATCGAATTTTCATAAAAATATGTAACTGAATGAGTTGATTGTCTCTGGTTTTTTTAGCAGCTATTGACAGTTTGGCAAAGATATCCCTGAGGGTTAACAGATAGAGATTTTTTAAAGTCTACCAGGAAGTAATGCTGTAAAGTAGTAACCCAGATGGCCAGTCAGTTACCATGTTGGAAATAAACAATTTCTCTCCGCCTTAGGTCTCAGTCTCCTGTCGTCTATGGATTAAATTACTTAAACTTATAACCGTTACCTTGTTTTTTTTTCTTTATTTTTATGTTGGCTTACAGACAGTTGGTTTTTAGAGAGATTTCATTCATCTTTAAAAACTTATCTTATTATTAAAATTATTCAACTAAAAATCCCTTCATAAAGGATAGCAGATTTAAAGTAATTCTAACACATTTGTGCAATACATCCTACAGTTACCATCGTTCAATTCTATCCGTGTATTGCTTGTCCTAAGACTTACTAATCCATCGCTCAAGGGAATCCTCCAGAGTTTCAATACATCTATTGAAGGAAAAGAGATGAAAATGAAAACATTTCGATGGATTGAAAATACTTTCTTATACCTTCCGTAGATGAAATTTAAAGAATTGCGGTTTGTAGAACGTTTGATTAAATGAAGTACCAACACCAGAAGTAAATTTATGATGTTGCGTGTAATTTAAAAAATAAAGATAATTTCTTCTCTTATCAACATGGCATCAATAAAATTTTAAGCGGCCTCGTCTGTGTTAAACGGCCATTGTGTGGACACAAGTGCGAGGCATACTTTGTGTCCTCCTGTGATTAAGTTCTTCTTTCACTGCTTAACTCGAGCTGTTAATTTAGGGACTAGGGGATAGAACGAGTAAGAAGTACTTGTAGTATGCTCTTCAGTCTTGACCTCGAAGGTCGTCATACAGAAATTGTTACAGGTATTAAAGGTGTGGTCATATAGTAGAATCCGTGAATCATTCACACATTATTTACGTGGTAGAGCCATGCTTCAGCACGTATGGGCCGGCTGTTAAACCAATTCTGTTTTATAGTGCTATGTTAAAATTAAGTTATAGTGTAAGAAATATTGTAAGTCTTTAATTAAAAAAAAAATGCTAAAATGTTGTTTAGTAATGTGCATATAAAATAGTAAAAGTATTTTTAGAATTTTGTTTTTTTAACCTGTGATTCAAGCTATTTCAATATTTTTTTTGGCTATAAATATTGTAGCTAAAATATGAGCTATAATATAAAATATGAGATTCACGTTGCTAACAATCTTCTTATAATACCTATACAATCAACATCAATCGACATACCATAGTTTATGATTAGTTGGTTAGTAGTTCATAGACTTGGTAAAGATATTGCCTTATTTTTCTACCCAGTTATCGAAATACGATGCGCAATTTATATAAAACCCAATTGAATTTATCCGTTCTTTGCTCTAAACTCGTCGCTCACAGAGTTAAGAATGTCTAACGAAATGACGTATCGTTCAAATAATCGCCAGGACACAGAAATTGAAACAATTTTCTGAAAATTTTAGTACGACTACAGTGACAAATCTAATAATACTTTAATCATTTATTTGAAATAAAGATACATAAGAAAAAAAACTTCAAATTTATTCCTCTATTTTATGTATTAAAAGAGAGGACTAAGTTGTTAAGGAAGATTATTAGACCTGCAGTCCTGCATGGATTTGAATGGTGGCCCGCACAGGGAACGGATGAGAGACGGTATGTAGGTGAAATGCAAATGTTGAGATGGATGTGACTACGATGGATAAAGTGAGGAATAGAAATATATTCGAAGAAGCCTGTGAGTAGTCCTAGTAGCTAAAAAGATAAGAAGTAACAGACTATCATGGTAGGAATATGTGATGCGGATGGATGAGCAAAATGTGGTAAAGAGAGTTTTATGTATGTGTGCCGAAGTCAAGCAAATCAAACAGCAGATTCCCGAGTGTCTTAAGTCTTAGGCTTCAGAGTGCCAACTAAGGAGTTGCGTAATATCGCCTCACTTTTATAGTCTACAGTCATCGTCACCAATGGCATAAAGTTAAATGTTAGGGGACGCCTTACCATCAGATTGAACCGTGCTTAAAAAAAGCCATATACCATTTATTTTACTTCATAAAAATAAACCTAAAAATATTTTCCTGTATGATATGGATTCCATTCATTCATCCGACCAACGACAGAGTAAATACAAACTTAACCTGAATAAATAAACATAGGCAGAATGGCATTTTGAATTGGGCATTACATATTCAAAATAAATTTGATAAATAATTTATTTTGTTTATGCATAGGTTCACTTATATAGAGATGATAAACAAGTTTCACGTAAAAGCTGAAACTGGTTGGCAACCGTATTACTTAGTTTACGTTGTGGCAATCATCTGTCGGAATTAATAAGGGATGTGAATAGAAATCGTATACTTTGCAATCGACTTCAAAAAAGGTTATTTAACATATTAGATTCAAGATAATAATTTTACCTTTTTTATGATGCCTTGTGAAGTTTCCAAACACGCTGCCCAGCCTTTGTTGATTTCTCGTCGTACATAATTCCAAAGATTTTAAGTCATCTGCGTTCTGTGCAACCAAAATAGAAGACCTTTTCGACTCCATAGCACCCGTGTTAACTAACAACTCGGCTTCAAGTAAAAGAACAATAGTGGCGTAGAGTAGTTTGAGTTCTCTACAGCAAAGCATTGTTTTGGCACTAAATTTATTTATGGTCACATTTGGAGCACGTAACGTAACACGCTTAAATTAATAGTCATTGTTTTCACTGTTATCTTCTTATGTTTAGTTCAGGGTAGAAAGGGCGGTGTCGCATTCTGGAAAAAGAAAAAAGAACTCTTAGTGGATACTCATTAAGATCTTGAATGTTTGTGCTACCCTTTGACACTGAGACTCGGTGTTTTAATGAAAACGTAGAGGGGATCTCATGTTGTTTGTATGCTCGCTTTTAAAGAAAACATGGCACTGAATGAAGTTATTTCTCATTTGTAGAAAAAATAAAACTAAGAAACTATTTCATCTTGGCGTATTTCCATTTGCATCAGATATTTAGTTTAGATTTTTAAGATAGGTTGGTGATACCTGCATGAATATTTTTTTTTTGCATAACCTATTTTGAACGGTACACGACATCTAAATGTATCATGTTTATTAAAAGAAAATATTTACATGTTAAAGTTAAATGTACCCAGTACACGTTCTATTAAAAATCCCCTCACGATATTCATAAGTTATCAGAAGCAAGTGAGCCCAAAGCTTGTTCTGAAGAATAATGTATGCAATTTAACTACACTATCCAACAAAATGGTCAAAAGACCTTCATAAAGCAGCGTTAGCTTCAACCGGACCTTCATTCTATTCTAGTTGGAATCGATAGTACGACCAAACGTATATCTACGTATTCAGGCCAATCTCTATACCATTTATAAAATCGACCACCTATAAATAATTGAAAAATAAAGTTTCTGAGAACTTAGAACATTGTTAGCTGTCTAAATGGAGTCAAACCAATATGGCTGTATGTAAAATCGAATTGAGTTTATATATAAATAAATAATTGGAACATTGGAACCCTGTATTAGAGTATGATGTGGAGTATTCTGTTAAAAAAAAGCAATCAATAAGCAAGAAATAGTTTGAAAATAACTGTTGTGTTTTACTTATGATTCATAACAATTATGAGTTTAGTTAAAATTATTAATCAATCTGCGCAGATATCTGAAGGTTTATAAATGAATTGCTTTTTTTCTATATTTGATTCATTTTTGTCTAAAATAATATAGTTAACCACCAAACATAATTTAAATGTGGTGCCGCCGTAGAGTATTAATATTAAACAAAAAAAAAACATTTAAATATTATGCCTAATTTGTATCTGTAGTGATGAAATAATATCCCTAATTAATTTTAAATATGGAAACAGAACAAAGTTTGAAAGAAGTTTTGAATATGAAAGTATTTATTTGTCTGCTCTTTGCATCATGCATTTTATTACTCTTTCACGATTAAACCGGAGTAGATTGTAACAAAGTTTTGGAATTTGCCAGTTTACTTATTTAAGCAAACCGGAACCTGAAGAAAAACTTAACTACACTGCAAGATAAGCTTAGTAGCCTATTCTGGCGATAATTGAAGTACATATGCGGCTAGAAGTCTCCGTCAAGAGGTCAAAGCAAAATCACGGAGTTTTCGAAAGAAACTTTAAGTGCCTTTAGTTGCCTTTTTGCATTAAAACTTGCTACTTTCTGCCACATGGGCACCATATTCAACGCAATCAGTGCCTTCTAAATGTTGACTGTGTTGATGGTGTTTTTTTATGGTATAGGGGGCAAACGAGCAGACCGGTCGCCTGATGGTAAATGACTACCGCTACCCATGGGCACTTCAAACTCAAGAGTCACAAGTGCGTTGCCGGCCTTTAAGGTGGGAGTAGGGTAAGGGGGGAAGAGGGGGAGAGGGAAGGGTTAGGGCCTCCAGTAACCTCACTCGCTCGGCGGAAAGCAATGCAACCATTTCTTCACTGCCGGTTTTCTGTGAGGCCGTGGTTTCATACCGGTCAAGCCGGCCCACGCGTGCCGAAGCATGGCTCTCCCACGAATAACGTTTAATTAAATAACATTCGTTTTGTAACATTCTAAATTTAAGTATAATATAATATGTAATCACTAATAATTAATCAGCCTGTAATATTTAATGTTTATCTCAGACTAAAAAACAGTAATGTATTACCCGGTAGATAAATTGACATTTAATGGATACACGTTTTCCCAGCTCTGAGATAAGAATGGAATTAAAAGGGTCATGAGATTTTTATTCCATCAGGTGGCAGAAGGCAGGTGAAGGTAGATTAAAGCGTACTGATCTGCTAATTACATTATTCAGATGTTGCAAAATAGGTATGTGGCCTTATTCTGTTAACCGCAGAAAGTTCTAAATTTTAAATCTGTTTCATAACTTTTTCTGCAAAATAACAGACAATTCCTGAATTTATAGTTTAAAAAAATCCCTTGAGGGGGTCGGATTTCCGCACTATTTTACGTATAAATATTATAACTATGAACTAGAAAGCCTGCACCACAGAAAAAAGTCTGTCTTGATTTATTTAAGATCAATCGATTTTAGTAAATAATAAATGAAACCTCTTCCCAATTTATTGTCACCTCTCCGATGAATAGTTGAACCAAACCAATCGCAAAAGAACAAGTGTCATTAACACCGTAGTGTGATTGTCTGTAAGATTGAAGAATGTTATTTAAACTTAAGAGAGTAAGATCCACGAGCTGCTAGACATTACTTATTTTCTGAGGAACAAATGTGTCAAAAGGTAGTAGTATTAGTAAAGACTCAGAAGATGTGTATGTAACCTGCTAGCTTGGGTCAGCGACCAATTTTCAGATACCAGGTGTTAAAGGTTAAAAACATCTTAGGTTGACGATGACGACGACAATATGTCATTGTACTCAATACAACATACTCTGTTACTCAGAACATGATTAAGGTCTGGCGGTTCTGGGATCTTGGTCTATTGATTTACCTAGTTTTTATTTTATTTAGAATGTAAAAGATTTATTTAAGTTAAATTATAATTTAGACATGGAAAAGCTATAAAATATTCGCGTTTTATGATATAAAACTATAAACAAACCTGGATTTTGAATTAAATATATGAAAAGCAACCAAACATAATTCCAAAATGTTTCAATATGGAGTACAGGTTTTCTATAAACAATATTATTATTTTCCTTTCTAAGCACACAATGGTAACAGCTGCAACTCACAGGTGTGTGAACAGATAAAAACGATTGTTGGGACAATTGTATTTCTGCGATAACATTGTAAAAGCTGTGAAAATCATAAAAATAACGGGCGACAATTTATTTGCTTGGGTAGAAACATTTTGGTATTAATATTTTTTTTTCCTCCTAAACATTTCTTAAGGGCTTAAGCTCTGACAAATTAAATATAGGTGTAAATTTTGTTAGAATGTTTTATATTGACATAAAAAGTATTACTTATCTCACATTTTTAATGGAATGTTTAAACCAAGAGAAATAGGTACCTACTCTGCACAGAATACTGTACATTTATCGCATAACTTTACTATGAGTTTTGTTCCTAAAAACTGATGTTAGCTCGGAATAATAACTCTCTTAAGTATTTTAAATAATTAAAAATATAGATCTATTCAATTCAGATTTATTACTTCTAATTAAAAGGTCTATTTATTGCCTGAATACAAGCGTAGCCGTAATACTTCTCTACGGTTATATATAAATAGATACATAAACTCACGCATAGACCGAGGCGTGGTTAACACCCACATTTTGCCAACTATATTTTGGTCCCACAATCGTAATACGGGGCAAGGTTATTGACACTTTGGTAATTAAAGATAGGATTATTTTGAGTATATTGAAAGGAAAAGATAGACAAGAACGCAAGGCGGTAGAAGGTAATGATTATTTCTTAAATGGATGGATGATGATGGGGAGTGTAAGTGTAAGGAGCCTTTTTTTTTTTTTTTTTGTTTGGAAACCCCTACAGGTCATCACCTCACCATGGCTATCGGTGAAGTGGTATGTCGAAATTAAACCGACTAAAACCACACGGTGTTCTGTCACAAGTGAGTCTATCGCAAGGGACTCGGGTACCTATACCCTAAGTCCAAGAAGGGGAGGGAGTGTAAGCCTTACGGTTTTACTCATATTTATATGTATTGCAAGAAAACCAATAGATATAAAATGTATTTATTATCAGCGATAGCCATTATATTGTCAGCTATAAAGATCCATATCTTATATTTTGATAACTGTCTATTCTTTAAAGTTAAAACCTCCATTATTTTTTACGCTGCCAACACAATAGTTTTTATTATTATTATTATGCTAAAATGGGGATTGCGATTTCTCTAATAAATCCATTTCCTCCTTAAATCTTTTTACATTCAAATACATAAATATATACAAGCACAAAACAAAATTATAAACAATCTGCAGTAGGTCGTCACATGGTGCCCAGTGGACCATTTTAATTAGAGGCTAAAAAGTCGAATTGTCATGGTAATTTGTGTGTACTTTATTAAGGTTCCAAACATTTAGAAAATCCATAAATTATTGACTTCCCTTGCTTAGTCATATGAGCACGTAAATTGTATGGTAGTTTTAGAGTCACAATTTACATAGGTACTTAATTTTTTTTGTAACTTTTAGGATCCAAAAGATATTTTTAAAATAAGGAGAGGTGTTTCAAAAAGTATAAATATGTTTAGTAATAGCTTCATTTTCTATAAAATTCTATTTGATATTACTAAATTAAATTACCTAAATTATAGTTACTGCAAATATAAGTTTGCACTATAGCTAATCGAAAACTAAATGTACATTTTTAATGATAGCCTGGAATATTTCTTGTATAATGTACGAGTATATCAGGTATGGTTCGCGACACTGTAATCATTTGTTTTTCCCCTGCTCAAAACCCAAGTTTTATTGACGAGAATTGTTAGATTGGCCCCCAGGCAAAGATTAATCACAACGCATTAATTTTATCTTTAGGTAAATTTGACCTGGAGACATGGGATAACCTACTTTTCTAACAAATGAATACATACATAGACAGGTGTTTCGCTGTTTAAAAAATGAAAATCTACTGTATAACGTAGGAAAAAAAATAGACAGATATATTTAGTTGGGTTTAGGGATCTAGAAAGAAGGCCATCTACAACGTTAAAGCTAAGGCTTTATAATATTTCTTTCGAAATTTTGAGTGGGTGGGAAATTAAAATAGCAAATACATAATTAGAATTTCAGAGGAGTTTGCTAATGAAATTAACTACGTTCTCCTACAAAAATATATTTAAGGAGTGATACGCATTTTTGATGTCCTTTGTTTCCATTATGTGTCCATTGTTGTGTTTTTGAGGTCCAAGATTTATTAACTTAAACAATTCCTAAAGACAACGAAATAAAAGAAATGACCACAAGAATGTGCAAAGAATACGTAGATTTGAGCAGACATGACAAAATTATTGAATTAATCACCTGAAGAAGCAGTGTCCCTAAAAACTAATTATCTGAACTGTAAAAGTAGATTACATAATAACTCGTATTAAATAAGTATTCTTATTATTCGTTTTTAATTTAACGATAAGTTTCATTTATGCCAAATTATTTATTGTTGATAGGTCATAGTTTTCTACGGGCAGGAGTTCCGCATGGAATTGTCCTCATGTCTTCCCATATATGTGTAAATAACAATATAAAGGTTCATCCAGTTTGAACATAACTATATATCAGACGTTTATTGTCCTGTATGTAAATTCGATGCGGTTTTAGTTGACTGAGCACAATTATACAACTCCACGTGCACTGTGCTAAAATTTTACCTATATAGATTAAAGGTTGCTTTATATAAGGCGAACCATTCATCAAATTGTCAAGTGACTACCATGACAAGAATTACTTCTTTAGGTATACATGATGAATATTACTACACACATTTATTCATAACATACTAATTATAATTAGGAATTCATTACGAATTTATAAAGCTACACGTTTTATAAATACAATATAACTATTCACGAAGTGCTATGTTCTACAATCCAGTTACACTTATCACAGTGGAACCTCTTATATTCAAGAATAAATTATATAACATAATATAATATATATAACTTTTATCGTTATTATTATTTTTAAGGAACCTGTCACGTGAATGGTCACGATTCTGACCTAACCCAAATGATTCAATACCAGTAGATGGTATCTGACGCTTCTAAATTTTATTAAACGTTACTTATAGATTTTGAATATTATATTAACTGAATATTATACTATTTGATTATTAATTCAAATGTGCATTATAGAAAATGTTCATTATACCAAATAAAATTAGGTAAAATAAAATTAAATCAATAATTCATTATAAAATTTCATCGTTATATTAAAAAATAGTATAATTAATGAAATTAGGTCATATGATCATTAGAACTTTTGTTATTTTTTAAATGTTATACATGCAGTCTGGTGATGGAGCCAGGAGGTGAATAGTCTAACTCTTTTTCTCTCTTTCTTTTGTTCTCTCTTTAATTTGGTTCACTATTAAAGCGTGTTTTTTTATTTTTTTTTTAAACTATAATTATTTTTTCTAATGTCTTGAAAAAAATATTGTAGGATAATGGGTTTGCTAATTATTCCTAACTTGTGTAAGTAGTGCACATCAATGCATGATGCTACAAAATTATAAAAAAAAGAACACATTTTTCTATTTTACAAAATAACAGTAAACGTTATAGCTGCATAGCGCTATAAATCTTGGATTTGAATTTTTAGGACGTATATTTTTGCAATCTATCCACTGCGTTCTTTGAGCACCCATATTTTCGTCACCGATCACTATAACGTTATACTTCACCATTTATTCCGCTTTTTACAATTTCAGCTCAGTGACTCATTTGTCACTACCATAACATATTATTTCAACGTTATCTTTTATTATGAAATTTTTCGCTTAATTTCTTTTATATCATCAAAATTGTCTACGTGAACATTGTTCTCATAACAGCTTGTTTTTATGCTAATATTAGGCTTTTTAGTATTCCTAGCGCATGTTCATATAATAACGTCCCATTTAGACACTATTACGTGCGATATAAACACAAACATTAGCATGCAAATAAAAAAATGTTTGCTAGCCAAGATAGCTTGACGTTGTCATAAAAAGATGCGTAAAGAATAAAAATCTCCTGTTCTTGGACTTGTAAGGGTGCACAATCTAGATTTGTATCAAGGTCGGAAACAACATCTTCGTACAAAAAATTGTTGGTTCTTGGGAATATCCTTATGTTTTATTCATACGCGGTAGTAAGATGAGGAAATATGAGTCAAACATATTCGAGTGCCGTTTCGTGCGTGGTACTATAAGGTACTAGTAGGGTTTCGGTACAGTCGTGAAAAAGAATATAGTAAACGTTTCGGGCTTTTTTCACTTTAGTAGTGCAGTAAATAAGTTAGTTTTGCATGATTGAATTGTTATTAATATGATTCCCGCAGCGTAATGATGCGAAGTTAATATTTAATAGTCGAACTTGCTGCTGTTGATTACTATAAAGTTTACTGGTATTGAAGGTGTTCTGCCTCAAGATTCTGATGTTAACCGTCATACCCTTGCATTCCTTGTTATGTAATATTTTATATGACACATATAATACATACAGCTTTTCTGGGACTATTTAAAACCAACAGACAAACAAAACAGTATTTGTTCTTTTAAAGAATGATAAGTTTGCCTACCAAACGTATAATTAAGAAACGTACAATCTACTAAGTTTATTTTACTCCAATTTTGAGATCAAGTATTTATAATTTACGCCAATACTAAGGAGATAATCCTGATTTATTTTATAGCTAAAATATATATTAAATTGCAAGGTAAGTTTTATAATATTTTTAAAAAATTAACTGTAGACATACGTAGCTATTTTCTAAAGTTAAAAAGTTTTTACCCAAAAAGTAATTTCTCTCAGGAGTATTTTTTTAAATACTCCTTTTTATTCATCTTTGGTATATTATTATTACTTCTAAGATAGATTTGCAAAGATAATGAACTACTTAAAAAAATAGCCATAAGGCCTTAAGAGTTTTTTTGTATCATAATGTTATTGGTTGGTCTCATTTTTAAGCATTTACAATAATGAATTGTCCCTTCTTCCGAAACAATAGATAAAAAATTATATACATTACTATAACAACTATATAAAACCTCAACTTTTTTCATTGTATTAGTAAAGTATATTATGATAGTTTAAAAGTCACTCTTAATCAAGCAAAAAGTGAAAATGAATCAAAAATATTTTCAGGTCGACTGTACAACAGGAGAATAAAACCTAAAAAATTGGAGTGGAGAGTAAAAGAAATAATATTACCGTCAAGCAAACCTTCTTATGTTTGCATGACATTACTATTGATATTTAGTATTTTCTTTATCAAAATTTACAAAATAAGCTCAAAGAAAAACAGAAAACACACACATGCATAAATTGAAAATACCTCAAGTGCATAAATAAGGCGTTTTTAGGATATTGGTTGAAGATAAAACTAAAAGGTTTGGCTATATATTACAGGATACTGTTTCAGACCCACTCGTTATTGTTTCAATAGTTTTATTTACTAAGTCCAAAATTGACAATAGAATATAATGACTGAGAATGACATGGTATACACGCTTGATATTAGCATTAAATTAACAAATTCGAATATAATACATTTCATCATCATACATCAACTCACTAAATACAATACATAGACAAGGAGTTGAAAACGTCGAAGATATGCTTTTGCATGGGTCCTATTCAACCTATCTCAAGTAAGTCTGTTATCAGCTAATGCAAAGGTTATTGTAATCATAACTGTACCTGTGTGTTAAAGTACCAACAGTTGAAACAAAAATGAAGGCCAAAGCAAGTAGTTCAAAAACCCGCAATGCACAGAGGTGTCTTTTAGCTTTTTTATTCCACCCGTGACCACGATCGATGCAGTTCAATCGGATTATCAAACAAAAAAAGACCATTAAAACTACTTAATCACGGTAATTTTTAATTACCACGATTTACCGTAAACATTATATGCAGTATGAAGATAATTGCCCAGTTAGAGAATGGGCAATGTCTCACGATTTCACGAAGGACTGTAGATACGCACAATTAACAGCACACCACTGTTTGAAACCGCTATCCTCTGGTGTATCTATGAATTGGTAGGTAAAGTGAACAATTAAACCCCCAGTGTACCATTTTGTAAAAGTAATCACAAATTGATGCAAATTACGAAACAAGTCATAAATTAGCAGGCAAAGAATAAAATTAGCCAAAGAAGCAAAGTGGAGTACATCTAGCACTATAACCACCGGCATGCCTTTTGATTTCAATTGTCTTGTGAAAAATAATAATAAGGCTTTATACTAGGGCTAAAATAAGTTTTATAATTATCTTTTAAAAAAAAAGTATCACCGACTTCAATGTGCCTAAATTATGATAAATTTTATTTTGTTTAAATATAATATGGGTAGGCCAACTAAACGCACTGCTTCAATGAAACGAGACTGCGAGGTTTCGGAGTAAACGAAAATATCATTCATGTATACAATTATTAGATATTTATTGATTTTTCAGAAACCGCTCAACCGATTACGAAATTTAAATGGGACCACTTGGGGAGTTTACACTTTAAAACAAAAAAAAAACAATTTTCTAAATTGGTTCAGGCGTCTTCGAGTAATCGGTAAACATATATAGAAAAAAAGATTCTGACGAATTGAGAACCTCCTCCTTTTTTGAAGTCGTTTATAAGTCTTGGTAAAATGCTTTTGAACGAAAATTTGTCTTGAAATTCCCGACCACAGTAAAGGGTCATATAAGTGCCTTCTATTTATCCAGTCAGCTCCCCTTGTGAAAATATTAACTCTTCACTGTCCTCACTGTTTATTTTTCCGAGCCAATTTTAAACCTTTAAACAGTTAAACCGCTCAGGTTTATTAATGCCACTCACACCTGGAACCTACTTCAATGAAAGCGGCTTTGAATACAAAATTAATACATCCAATACTAAATCATGATACACATTTTATATCAAAACTCAAACAAGCTATATCCTACTGTCCATTTTACTTTTTATGTCGTATTAAAATGCCTGTAAAAACCAAACCTAATCCTTCCGAAGAGGGATAATAAATCGAAGTGAAGCGAAAAATACGCAGACTGGCGAATCTCATTGCAGAGATCGTAATCCCAACGGCCTTATTCGAATATCGTCATAGACTGGTTAATCAAACTAGGTTTGAAAAGCTAACGAATCTTTCTAGTCAGTGAGTCAAATTTATGAAAGTCGTATTTTGCTATTCTCTGTTACATAAGCTTAATTGATAGATATGTGTGCTTATAAAAGCACAAAATACTACCTTAAATACGTTTATGAATGGGTACAGGTAAGCATGAAGTGAAGACATTTGCGTACGTATAGATACAAAAAAAGGAGTACCACTATGTATGACTTTGATTTGAATTTGCTTAGAGAATGGACGAATATCCAGGATTACAAGCTCGGTGACCTTACTCATCAGTAGGAAACGCTACTGCGCCTGCCCGTTAACGAATATTTTTAATAGGTACTTTTATAGTTAAGGCTCCCTTCTACCTTTTTTTGAAAGAATGTATTGTCATATTTTGCAGGCTCATTAAAGTAAGTATTTTTTCATTTTTGGTAACTAGATCAAGATATTATTAATAATAATAATAACTTGACACATCTCACACACGGCCGTCTGATTTCACACTAGATAAAGCCTGTACTATTGTAACCAGACTGCTGATAATCATACTTATATGTTTCTAAATACATACATAATATTATAGATAAATTCACAATTGAATCATTTGATTTGGAACAACTCTTGGCATTCATTTACCAAAATATCAAATCCCCGTCAAGTATGGTGGAGTCGCCGCTTTAAATGTAGCTGCCGCTTACCCATTCCTAAAGTCACTATATAATTGTATCAGTTCAAGGCTGTCTGGACAGAAGGGTTACTAGTCCATTAAACGTCAAAATCCATTTACACGAAACTATTAATTGCTTAGATGGAATGTCTTGTACACAATAGAACACATACGAAATTCTGTATCATGATTCAAATTATGTCACTTTCCAATAAGTTCGCCAATAAATATTTTGTTTCTCAAATGAAATTCTAACAAATTCGTAATATTGATGTAATCCTTTCTCAATATCTTAGGATAAGACCAGAATATGATTGTTCAACAGAAATACATGCAAAAAAGAAATAAATTTCTGCGAAGTCTTCGCCTTCGATTCAATTTCTATATTCATTGATGCAAAAATTTCTTGTTCCGCTCTTCGTATCGAAAACTTATCGGGCAACCCTACTTGTATTTTTACAAGAGTTTTAACGGGTGCTTAGGATAGAGCGCTTTGTTAAATGAAAATTCTTTTAACATTTCTTTTACATTTATTCTTTAAGATATTTGCATTCTTTTTACATTAATGTTCGTATTAGTGTTGAGTTATGCTATAAATAGCTATTAATAACGGCATTTGGTATTTTGAGTGATTCTCGTAATTTACTTAATAGTAATGAAATAACGTGAAATAACGCTTTGCTTCGAATGAGGACTTTTTCAATAACGTTCTATTTCTACTAAGATTGTATCATCTTAACTGTGACAGGCTTATATATTGTGTCATCATTATACATGTCAGAATAGGAATTAGTCCCTTTTCTTCATATTTATAGGTCACCCTGAAATGAAACATTACTGTTTGCAATTTCTAAGGGTCCCTTATTTCTTCTAATTATTATTTCAGGCTCAATATTGATTCAGTCTGCTTTCAAATAGCGTTGGAGCTATTGGAGTTCAAACATTATTCTAGCCATTTCAATTTTGGTAGGTACTGAATTTCTGTGACGCCATAACGTATTCTATTTCAAAACGCGTAGTAGGTTTAGACTCACTTTGTATGCTAAATACTCAATTTTCATGACAAAGACATCTCTAATCATGAATTATATTTATTGTTTGTATGGCGTTTTATGAACATTTTATGCCATCCATGTTTCTCTTTCTATTTGCAACTTCTATTCTCTTGTGACAGTGGGGTTTGCCTTCTTGATTTTGATATCTTGTATTTCGCTTCCTTAACCTATCTCTCATTCTCGTTCTATCTATTTTGCCAGTTGGTTCATCGTTCCATAGTTTTATGTATTTCGTTATCCATCGTTCTTTCTACAACTTCAACAATGGATTATCTACAACTATGGATTGCGGATACCAAAGACGAGAAAGGTAAATGCTTTAGAACGCGACGCGATGAAAAATAGACGAGAGTGCAAAAAATGTAAAAAAAATATATTAAAAGGGGTTTCTTTACAAATATAGGCAATGTACAGTTTTTTTTTTGTACAGTAATTTAGTATAGTTCAGTACAGTAATTTACTATTTACTGCCCGACTTTCTTTTTTTTTTTAAGAAAAGAATACTAGTAACGTGGGTCACACATTACTAGTATTCTTGTTAACCCCTCCAGCTAAGCTAAATGCTTGTGTGAGGAGTGGGTTCACGCCGGTAGTGCACTGGGTGGGGTTCGAACCCGCAACCACTTGATCGCAAGTCCGACGCCTTAGCCATTACGCTACCGCCGCTTTAGTCAGTAGTTATTTATTTCTTAAATTATATTTGCGTTTATTAAATTCTTTATTTGTTAAATCTACTACTGATGTTATTACTTGACTATAGGAAGATTCTGAAAAGAAATCGTAACGTTTACATTTCATATAAAATTACAACCATGTTAGAAATTTTAATGTACCAAGTTCAGATCATTAGGACTATGTTCTTTTAACAATATCAAGTTCTTTGAAGTAATAATGAAGGTAAAATAATATAAGGTTACGTAGTTTTATGAGAAATATTGTACAAAGATTTAGTTTGCTTTGTAAACTGTTTTTTTTTGTGAAATATTAGTCAAAAGAGTAATTTAATAATATTTGCTTCTGAATAAAAGATAAGTTTAAAATTATATTACCAAAATCGAAACTGAACATCTCTTTCCACTCCACACAAAATGTCATGCAACACAACGTGATCGTGCATTACTTTGCAACTAAACAGCGTTTATATGGAATTAGATTGATTGATTATACATAAGTATAATAGTTATTGTTTAAGGCACGAACAGTGACAAATATTAAATAGGAAAAATTATACAATCTTTATTCATAAAAAATTAATTTCACGTTGATTGTCCGCGATGAACTTCTAAACTAATGAACCGATTTTACCGAAATTTTGTGTGCAGTTTGTTCCAACTTGAGAGATAGAATAGTGTTTACTAACTTTTAAACTTTCGCGTTCCATGGTATAATATTATTTTTATGTATTGTATGTATATGTATTGGTATGTAATACCTTTTCGTGATCGCGTTAATTCCCGTAAAAACATAAATAATATTATAGAATAGTGTTTATCACATTTTTTTTATTGCAAATTAATTAGCCACAGCAGTGCGTGTACGGGTAGCTAGTCCTACTAATATTATAAACGTGAAAGTTTGTGAGGATGTATGGATATATGAATGTATGGATGTATGGATGTTTGTTACTCTTTCACGCCAAAACTACTGAGCTGATTGCTTGGTATGGAGATAGCTGGAGACCTTTTTTTTTTTTTTTTTTTGTGCGTGTGGAAACCCCCTCGGGCCGTCACCCCACCGGGGTTTACGATGGGGCGGTGTGTCGGAATCGAACCGACTAAAACCACACGGTGTGCCGTACTGCGCCTTAAATAGGAGGGATCCGGGAACAGCTTTTATTAAGACATCCGGAACCCTCCTGGCGCCTGCCCGCAAAAGCGCGGGCACCACCTTCGGGTAAAAACCTCTCATTTAGGCGACGTCCAGGCACACGCGGACGCCGCCTCCTCGCGGGGGGCCACTATAGCGGGTGAAGGGGAAAACCCGTCCCGTCCACCCGCGGCCACACTCAGGGCGGCATGAGGCGCTGGTAAGCGCGCCTCCGCCGCCCGGTTCGCCGGCGGCGAATTAGGTCCGAGTGGAGGTCGTCCTCCCGGACCCTTTCCGCCGCCTCCTTCTGCGAGATGACTTCCTCACAGAAGGTTGCGACCGCGGTAAAATTCCTGTCGCTACCGGCCATGGAGCGAATGACAGCCGGTAGCGACAGATCCACTCCGATGACTGCAGTGAGGGCCCGACGCTGCGTCGCCCAACTGGGGCAAACCGCCAGCGTGTGCTGAGCCGAGTCCTCACTGCAGTCGCAGTGGTGACAGGCGGGACTCAATTCCCTCCTAGCGACCGAGTGCAGGTACTTCCCGAAGCAGCCGTGCCCGGAAAGAACCTGCGTCAGTCGGAAGGAAAGGGTCCCGTGCTGCCGCCCTGCCCACTCGACGATGACCGGCTGGAGCGCCTCCACGGCGGCAAAGCCAGCACGTGGAGCCTCCAGCCGGGACGACCAACGAGCCATGGTGGCTCGGCGAGCGGCCTCACGCCATTCGCGTACCTCTTCGGGCGGGGGCCGACTGCCGCTTCCCGCCCGGAACTCAGCCGTTCGCCGATATACTTCGGCGAGCACTTCCGCCTCCAAATCCCACGGGGGAGTCCCGGCCAACGCGCACGCCGCCTCCGTTGACACGGTGCGGTATCCGCGTATGGCTCTAACCGCCATCACCCTCTGAGGGCGCCAGAGGCGCGCCCTATTCTGGGCGGTCAGAGCCCCCGCCCACACCGGTGCACCGTACAGTGCCATTGACCGGACAACCCCCGTGTACAGCTGTCTCGTAGCGACGCTGGGTCCACCCAAATTGGGCAAGAGTCGCCCAAGGGCGGACGCAGCGCCGACCAGCCTTGGAGCAAGCTGCAGGAAGTGCTCGTCGAAGCGCCACCTACCGTCGAGGATCAGGCCCAGATATTTTATGTGGGCCTGAACCGGTACGAGGACCGAGTTGACCTCGATAGAGGCGCCAGGGGGTGGACCACGACGGGGCCCATGAAATAACAGGGCCTCCGTCTTATCCAGGGCCACCCGCAAACCCAGCGCCTCGATGCGCCCGACCACCAGAGAGACTCCCCTGGTGGCCAGGCACGCCGCCTCCTGAAAGTTAACCCCCCGGGCTGTGACCAAAGTGTCATCGGCGTAACAGATTACGCCGAGCCCGGGGGGTAAGTCGCCTCGAAGGGCCCAGTCGTACCCCATGTTCCACAGGAGTGGTCCAAGGACAGACCCCTGCGGAACACCGCACGACATGGGCCGACAACTCAAAACTCCATCTCGGTCCTCGTACATGACGGTACGCTCCTCTAAATAGTCTGCCACTAGCCGCCTCAGGTACCCTGGCACTCCGTGATAGTGGAGTGCTTCCCTGATGCAGCTAAATGGCAGACTGTTGAACGCGTTGGCGATGTCCAGCGACACCGCCAACAGCACGCCGCCACAGCTCACTACCTCTTCGGTCACGGCCCTCAGGCGCAACATAGCACCGACCGTCGAACGCCCCGCTCGAAAACCGAATTGGGCGTCCGACAAATCGGGGCCGACCTCGCACAGGTGCCGGACGATGCGGGCAGAGAGAACCCTCTCAAACAATTTACCCGCCTCATCCAGCAACACGATGGGCCTGTAGGCCGCAACCGAGTCGGTAGGCCGTCCCGGCTTCCTTAAAAGGACCAGCTTCCCGCTCTTCCAGCAGTCAGGGAAGCGCCCGGACGCCAAGCAAGCGTCGAACACCTCCCTGAGGCGGTCGGACATGTGGTCGAGGGCGAGGGCCAACACTCGGGCAGGGATCCCGTCTGGCCCGGGGGCGGTGTTCTTGGAACGGATCCGTAGAACAACCGCCCCTACCTCCGCCTCCGTGACGGGCGGAACACCATCCTCCTCGTTCTCCCCGTCGTCTCCGGCCAAGGGGGCCATCGACGGGGGTGTGTGTTCCGCCCGTTGCGGGAAAAGGCCCTCAACCACTTCCTGCAGGAAGCTGGGCTGGAGAGTCTCCGTAAGGGGGGGGCCCGACGCGCGGAGCTTACGTTGCGCCGCGCGATATGGGTGACCCCAGGGGTCACGATCGAGGCCCTCCAGCATCTCCTTTCTCTTCTCCTCTTTGGCGCGGCTAATGGCCAGCTTCAGAGTTTTCCGCGCTTCTCGGTACTCCTCATGAAGCTGGTCCTCTTCAGCCTCCTCGTGGTGACGACGCCGGCTGCGGGTGTAGGACCTCCGGGCACAAGTACAGGCCGCACGGAGGTCCGCCAACTCCTGGGACCACCAGTAGACCTCCTTCCTTGGAGGCCGACGACCTCGGATGCGGGGCATGGCCGCATCGCAAATCTGCGTAATCGCATCGCGAAAGCGGCCTGCCCCCATGTCTACCTCCTCAGTCAGAGGCTGCGGAGACAGCCATGAGTAAATGATGGCTGCCTCCTCCAGTAGGTCCCTATCCAACTTGGTAATAGCCCACCGCGGGAAGCGGGAAGAACGCCGCGCCGTGTGACCCCTTCTGGGGTCCTGGGTCCGGGAGAGCTCGAATCGGATATAGAGGTGATCCGAGAGCGTCTCAACCTCTTCCAGGACACGCCAGTTCCTTACTCGTGCGGCGAGAGCAGGGGTAGCGAACGAAAGGTCCACTATCGACCCCCCCTGCTGTCGCACGCACGTGTTGGTGGAGCCTCTGTTTAGGAGACAGAGGCCCACCGATGCCGCCCACTCCTCCACGGCATCGCCCCGTGCGTCCGTCCTGGGGGAACCCCACGCAACGGACTTTGCGTTGAAGTCCCCCAGCACTAGGACGTGCCCAGACGCTAGTCGCCGCATCGAGGTCTCCAAGTTGTTGAGGAAAACCTCGAAGTCGCTCAGACTCCGGTTGGGGGAGAAGTAGATACCATATATGGTGATCCCCCCCCATTCGGCGGCAACATATCCATTACCCTTGTCTCTTAGCGACAAGGGCGGGGAATGAGCCGCCGTGGAGCCGACAACTGCCACGGAGCCGTCCCGGTCACCCATCCAGTTGGGACGGGGAGGAACGTAATAGGGCTCCGCAGCTACGGCTATACCGACCGACCACTCCGCCATGGTTTGCAAGAAAAGATCTTGCGCACCGGCAGAGTGGTTGAGATTCGTCTGGACGAGGAGGCTGGAGACTTGGTCCATTTATTGGATCGCCTCTACAGCCACCTCCATGGGCGACGACGCCGACGCACGACTGACATCGGAGGTAGCCTGGGTCGACTGGCTAGCCCCCGATGTTTTCTGAGAAGCGCGGGGAGGCTTGCAGCCCCCCTGCCCCATCTGGTGATTGGCGGGCAGATTACCCGCCGCACACGCTGGGCAGTGAGGGGCGGCGGAACATTCCGCCGCCTTGTGCCCCGGTTGACCGCAGCGAAAACATAATCCGCTGCAGTCAAAACAACTCGAACACTTGACGCGGGTGTGTCCCGACCCTAGGCATTTGAAACACCTCATCGGTCTCGCCGTCAGAACTGTGACTCTGGCGTTCACGAAACCGATGAGGACCTTGCCGGCATCGCCCAAAACTTTGGCCGACGCGACGGGACAGCTGACCCATACCGCGCCAAGGCCCCCTGGACCGGGGCGGATGGTACCGACTCTGATGCTGTCCGCGTTGCATCCCGTCTTCTCCTGAACGGCAACGCGGACATCTTCCACCGTCACAGAGTCGTCCAGGCCCGAAATGCGCAGTTCTGCGCACTTGGTGGGCCTGGCGATCTTAACACCATCCGTCGTTGCAAAAATACCCCGCAGCTTCTCAGCGAAAGTGTCAGCCGTCTTTGCGCCTTCAGCCCCGGGGAACTCTAAAACTCGAGCTCCAGTCTGGGCGAGTCGCATCTTCACGCCTACAGTCCCGAACTCTCCGGCGAGGCTGTCTCGGGCCTTTTTGAAAACGGCCGCGTATGACAGCCCACCGTCTGTCGCCTCCGGCGACACAGTGATCACCACAGCCGCAGTTCTAGGCGGTTGCAGTTTTCGTGCCTTCTTCGTGGTGGCCACTACCACCGACGGCGACTGCGGTGTAGAGGCCGCCTTCTTGGCAGCCTTCCTACCCCGCTTTCGGGACTTCTTACCCCCCGCGACCACTGCCCAACCATCGTTTGAGGGGGTCGATGCTGAAGGGCCAGGCACAGTTTTTGCACCAGTAGGGACTGTCGTGCGGTAGGTCGTCCCGTTAGGTGTAGCAGTGGGGAGCGGAGGGAACTCCACCACTGCTTTATTTGTGGCCTGAGCCAGTTGCCCGGCTTTTGGTGCAGCCGCCTTTGTTGAGGCCTTAACTGGTCGCCCGGCCTTCGGCGCGGCTGCAGAGACCGGCGCTGACACCGCCGCCGCAAAGGAACCTATGACGCGGCCACCCGATACAGGAAGCGGCGTAGGGGCTGATGCGGTCTTCAGCTTATCTGCTGCAAGTGGCGGTCGAACGATGGGGGCCGGTGGCAGCCTTGCTTCGAGTCCCGCAAGACGCCCGTCCATCATCCTCCACACTGCGTCAATAACCTGACGCAGGTGGGAATCCGGAACTTCAGAGGGAGAGGTGGCGCAGGGAGGAGGCCGCGCCGCAACCGGGCTCAGTGGCCCAGGGACTTCCGAGCGTGCTCGAAACTGGGCAAACTGAGCGCTCAGTTCGGCAACCTGCTTCGTGAGGCGGTCGTTTGATGCCGTAAGGCGGTCATTTGCCTCTTGAAGGCGCGCCACGTCTTCGATGAGGCTTTCAACGGCCACAGACACGGCGGAGGAGGAGTCCTTCAGGGCTCTGACGAAAGAACCCTTCAGGTTGGTGGATTTGGTGGCCACTTTGTTTATGATGGCCACCGCTGCGCACGTCCTCTCCTTCAACGTCGCCGGTGATTGAGGGACTGAACCCCCTTCCACCGGCGCACGGATCTTAGTAAGGAGATCCGCGATCTCCTCCTCCGCGACTATTTCGCCCTCTGCACGAGCTCGCGCATACACTTCCGCCTTAGAAAACGCGGAACCCGCCGGAGCTGAGATTGGCGTACGCGATCTCGACCTCCCTCTTAGGCTGGTAGCGACTTTTGGAGGGAGCATCGCCTGGGACGTGTCGGCATCCTCGTCCGTGGAGCGCCCGCGTTTTCGACTGTCGTTGCCGCGAACCTCCACTTCCATCACCTCCATGTTGTCTACCGTCGTATCGGTATTTCCGTCTGATGATACGACAGACCTGGAACGGAGACGTTCCGAGAATCTTCTGCTGCTCCCAGGAGTCGGATTAACTTCTGGGAGCTTCTCCGAGATAGGCGTCCTGGTTAACACCTCCTCGTCATTAGACGAGGTGTCGTCCGCCTTCTCATTTTTCTTCTTCCTCACACTTTTCTCCTTCTTTTTTTTCTTCGATGATTTTAGTTTTAAGTATTTCAGTTTCCATAATAGACCCACGAGACGGGGAGAACTAAAAGTCGACCCGGGCAGAGATCCCCAATACCCGGGCAAGCGAAGATTTATGCCCAACCGAGGGGTCCGCAGGTGCCCCGGCTGGGAGTGCGCTTGCGACTGAACTACCCATCAGCCATGCATCCCCTGGTCACGCACCAGAACACGGGATTCGGGGTAATTTTTTTAGAGAGGTTTTCTTCCTCGCAGTCCGGGCGGCTAAGCCAAGACCCTCGTCCCCGATCGGAGTCGCGAGACATGACCACGACTCCTTTCGGGATTACGATATGCCGACGGTGACAAGGAAACTAAATTTCCCATGCCTGCTCGGTGGCAGTGTGAGTGCACGCCGAGCCCGTCCTCCTTCTCCACTGTGGACAGTGGAGAAACTCCGACCCATGGCAGGGTCCCACCTCCATGATTTTTTACCGAGGTTCATACTTCCTCATTGCTCCGAAGAGCGAAGAGCCAACAGAGGAATCGGCAGACACACCCGCTCTGTTGGGCCAAGCCTCGACCGAGTCAACCAGCCGAAGAAAAATGGCCTCCTCTTCGTACTAGAATATTAGCCGTTGAGATAGCTGGAGACCTGGATTAACATAATATAGGCTTTTTATCCCGATATTTCCACGGGATCAGGACTTACGCGGGTGAAACCGCGCGGCGCTGCTAGTATTATATACATAAACATTTAGCAAGTATTATATATAAACAGCATGATGTCTTAAAAAGTATCATTGGTCGCACATGGTTGGCAACGTCACAGAACTGTACAGCCCAATAGCTAAATGAAGATAATGAAATCAGCTTATGTCAAGATATAAAGAAGACCCGACTTGATTTTATAATAATTGTAGGAGCAACATGGCAACTCTAAATATATATTATTATTATTATTACTTTTACTAGTAGGTGTTCTTATTAACCCCTTCATCTCAGCTAGCCAGCTCACTTAATTTCGAATCCGGCACCTTAGCCATTAAAATGAAGTAAAATGATCAAATGAAATCCTTCCAAGGATATGTGGATACGTTTACATATTTTTACGAGGCAGATACACTAATTTGATAATAATAATATTCTTGGACCTATCACATAGTGCTGTCGAGACCCAAACTTAACAAAAACATAAATAATACATATTTTAATATTGCGTATTTACAAATACAGCGATTCCAGCTACTGTTGCGTCACAGAGGTCGTCAAATAATGATGATGTGACATCTGGTGTGGCAACTTACTCTCCCACTTCCTTCAATTTGTAAATGTGAAACGTCCCTGTGACGAATATCTGCCTTTGACAGCCATCTTTTTTTCATGCCCATTCCAGAGACCGCCAATCAAGCGGAAAGAAACAATTCTGTTTCAATATTCACGCTATGCTTTGAATAGAATCATTTGAATTGATTGCAATTTTAACTTTTTATAGTGAACGTAGACAGTTCAATGAATTATAAATTTTAGCAATATGTATAGCATGTAATAGCAATAATACTCCTCCTTTTTTAATGAAACTGTATCCTACTAATGTTGGGTCTACCAGATGTAAATTACTAGCAACCCGCCCCGGCTTCGCACGGGTAGCAGAGACATCTTCAACAATCATCATCATATTTCAAACAATTTCCACAAAACCTTGACAAATTATAAACCAACACCTTCCTTCCTTCATAAATCGCTCTATCTATTGGTGAAAACAGCATGAAGATCCGTTCAGTAGTTTTTGAGTTTATCGCGAACAGACAGACAGAAGCGGACTTTGTTTTATAATATGTAGTGATAAACACAAGTTTTTATATCATTAACATGGTAAACAAGTATACGACCAGCATCAGACATACAGTCATTTAGACCAACGACTGACGGTCACTCTATAGACGTTTTCAACATTGAAGAAGATGAGAAGTGTCATTTATGCGTTTTCATCGCTTCAAAAACTTTATAACTCCTTGTTTATACAAAGCCTTGTTTAAATAGCTTATAGCTATTGTGGCCACTTAAGGAAGCCATGATAGGGACCATTCCACGAACTGCTGCCGACCAGTTTCAAAACGAGGGAATGGTGCCTGCTTGTGGCTATGTGATACAGTATTACTGTGAGTACAGCTTAACATTGGATCAAAACAACAGCCTAATTGTTTATTTTGTATTTTTTGGTTTTTGTATTTTGTTGTTTCGATTGTCTTTTATGTAATACCCTATGCATCTTGTGTTCGAAATAAAGGTTTATTATTATTATTATTATTATTATTAACGGTGGGAGAGCCATGCTTTGGCACGTATGGGCTGGCTCGACCCGTTCGATACCACACAGCCTCACAGAAAACCGGCAGTGAAGCAATGTTACATTGCATTGCTTTTCGCCGAGTGAGTGAGGTTACCGGATGCCCTAACCCCTCCCTCTCCTCCTCTTCCCTTCTTTCCCCCCTCCCTGTACTCTCCCTCTTGCCCCCCTTCCTTTACTCTTACCTTAACGGCCGGCAACGCACATTGTCTCGGTAACTGTCTCCCAGGCTGGCAGGTAAAGTAAGCGGGAGGCGAATTTTCACCTAAGTCTTGAGGTCTTAAGTTTTTGAGTTTGGATACAAGATGCATCTTTGCGGTGAGTCAAAGACCAGCAGAAAAGAACTCCTTACATCAATACACGGATGAAACCGAATTTGCGAAAACTTCCTTTCTCTAATTGAACAGGGTCACTGGACTTATATATATTTGGGCTACAGTCTGACATTAAAAAAATATATGATTGAAATATATTATATACTCAAATACATTTTACTCAATAAAATAGATATAAATGTATTTCAGTTAATATTGAGATAATATCGTAATTGACTACAACAATTGTCCATCAGCTGTCGATGTGAAAAGGTTAACGATCAAAGAGTTGACAGATTAATCCTTCTATTCTAATAAACAATGGTTCTTTATTGAGCGGCTATTATTATAACTTGGTCCTTCCTCCCCTAATCGAAATATATTGTTTAACAGATTACAAATAATTTAATTTTAAATACACTGATAAAAAATAATACTGTGGAGGATGTTTGTGGGACATAATAACAATAATATTCCTCCTCTGGTACGACACTCTAGATAAACCTCCTCACTATGAGGAGGTTCCTACCTCTGGAATCCTAACCACCAGTACCTTGGTCACTGTACTCGATACCCATGGGGCACTTTTTTCTTTATTCAAAATCATCATCCTCCGCGCCTTTTCCCAACTAAGTTGGGGTCGGCTTTCAGTCTAACTACGATACGGCCAAACTTTGATATTTTACGTGAAGCGACTGCCATCAGACCTACACAACCCAAGTACTAGGCGATATCGAAGTTCTGTAGTTAGAGTAGGTTGTCGGACTTTTAAGGCTCAACTACCCGTAACGAATGCCACAGATTTTCGTATGGCACCCGGGACCGACGGTTTAACGTGCTCTCCGATGCACGGAGGGGTCTCAATATGTTAAGGATGGTCACCCATTCTAGACTGACCTGGCTAGTATTACTTAACTTTGTAATGTGCTAACCTACTCGGTTACCACTTAGCCACGAGACCCCTTTTTTATTTTTTCAAAATGTTTTTTATACATATATAAATGTATTGTGTATGCCTCGTTTAATAAATAAAGAGAGTAATGATTGCAAAATGAAATTATAAAAATAATAACTGGAAACTGAACATAGCTTGTACCTACTATACTTTACTAGAACACGAATGAACATGTTAAATACTTTTTTTTAAATACATAGTTACATATTCTTCATAGAAACACCCAAACCCATTCAAATTGACGTGTGCGTACACATTTTTGTGCTTATCGGGAATCGAAACCGTGATCTCCGACTGTAGGCATGTGAAGGCAGAAAAATTCAGATAGTTGTTGCCTCTGTCTACAAGAAATAACCAGCAGCTTCTTGTTTGTGTACAATTTTAAACTTGGTATTGCAATCCCAAAATTCACTTTTCCTCTGTATCTAAGGTAGTATTCCAATAAGTATTTTATGTAAATTTCGAAAAAATGTCTACCTATTGGTTTTGTACCAGTTGTCGAGTTTTCCAAAAATTTCTTTACAGAAGGTCTAGTTATGATCCGTAAACCCCAAAACAACCGCCAGTTAAAAAGTTTATATGTAAATGCATATAAGTATGTATCACAATTTTACCGGCACGATAGAGGTCGCAATTATGCACCGATTGCTTTCAAACTTGGACGACATATCAACAGAGCAAAAATAAAGGTTAAGATCGTGAATGGGGGATATTCCCCCAAACTGGGGGACTGGGGAGCAGATTTTCAAAAAATAAAAAAAACACGAAATCTACCTCTGCGGGCAAGGTTTTTTTTATTTTAAAATTTTTTCTATAAACTTTTATGAGGCTCAAAGTAACTGGTGCATTTCTATAATCTTATTGAATTGATCTCCGAGTATAACCAGATTCGTAAAGCGGAAATTCCATTCCATTAAATTTCTGTCCGCTCATGTACGACCGTGGCCGCGATAGGGTCGCAATCGATCGCTACCCTGATTCCTTTTGGTATATTAATCTATTTCTAACTCTGTGTTACTGATGATCCTTAAAAGCCTAAACAGATTTTTGTTGGTCTCGTCATGTGAGCTTGCTATTATGTCTGCGTATTGTATTGTTGTGAAATCCGAAGTCCAATTCAAAGCTTGTTAAGAATAGTTATTTAGCTACTGTATCTGACGTTTCTGATGGTTCGGCTCAGTATTGTGCGTAATCAAACATATAGTTGGAAAAGTGAGGGTGTAGAAAGTATACTTACGCCGTTGATTTTATATATATTATAAAGTTGGCGATTCAAAATCATAATTGTGCGTAAAACTTATGCTATCATAGCTCCACTCACCACGCATGAATCACGTAAACTAAATAATAAGTAATTACAAGGTATCCCTGAAAAACAATCCACATTTGGCACCTTAAAACAGATATATTTAAACAAATGAATATTGACAAACAAAAAAATATTTCATACATTATTATACAGCACCTATTTAGAAGATTTTGCGCTTGATTCTATGGCGACACCCACATGTAGTAAAAAACATATTTTAACAACATCTAATGAATTAGCTCAACTACTATAGTAACTATTGATCTTGCAACACGCAATGAAAGCTCTCGCTCCGATGAGTATATATTATATATATAACTTTCTTCTCGTCAGGCAAGGTAGGATCACCTCGCCTGGTCGGAGAATCCTCCCTTTATGTTTGAAGACATCTCACCCATTTCTCCAGATTTCAACAGTTATTTACAACACTATTTTCCATTAAATTAGTGTTGAAATCCGAATTTCTGTAGATACATTTGCGTAGTGTACGTAATATTGAAAACACGGTTCAAAAGTTCAGATAAAAAAGTTCGGTAAGAAATCAGTTATTTTCGATCGCTGCCTATTCACTTGTGAAACAAAAACTATATACTAAATCGTTGAAATGTTTAGAACAGTGAAATAAAACTTAGAGTAACTGGAACAATCCAAGCTGCAATGTGCGATATCGAATCTTGGAGCTTTTGCAACAAAAAAAAAACACTTTGTGAAATTTAATTTTAGTCATAAATGCAATCATTTCTTTAAATATCGTTCACTTACTATCAGGCACCCTATATGACTTTATTCATCAGCGACAAGAATATATGCAACAATGTTTTCAAAACTTGCTTAGCTAAAAATGACAGTTACACAAAGATATGTTATAGATGCGGAAAATGACTAGAAAAATACTTTCTACCTGTAAAAATTCAAATCTCTCAAGTGACCGTGAATATAAGTTACGCGTTGCAGAACAGCAAACAAATATGGTATTTAATAGTTATAAGTCAGTTCTTACTTGAGAAAATTTATTCCACCTGTTAAAAAAAATATATTATAACTACATATTTTAGCTAATTTGTGCCACAACCGCTTCATTAAGTCTGTTATTAATTACCTCTACTAAAGTCATCGTTATTACCTGTACCTATCAATTATTCTATACCATAATTCGATATAAATTACGTGGTCCTGTTGCTTAGATCGTAATTCATTACAACACCACACACTTTCTGTTACTCAAAAATTTATACGTCAGATAGTCAAACTCATTACTTAGTTGCTTTGAACAAGCTTACTGAGCACTTATTTCGGACATTTTATTTTTTCACCACAAATTAAACAGCTGCTTCTGTCAAGGACTATTCTCACCTTTTAAGTACCTTAGATAGAGCACGTAATTAATTAAGTACCTTTACTGAAACGGAACACGTACTCACACCTTTTTTCAAGGGCTGAAAATCTCTGTCCTCGACCTTTCACCTTGACCACGACAAACTCCAGACTAATGTACATTCTGTTATTCAACAACTCAAAATTCGTGACTTATTTAAAAGTCTGAAAGCTGCGAAGAGCTACCCTTCGTATCATATTATTTATTTAAGCATCTAGGTTTGTACCTACATTTGACCTGTCTGTTCAATAATTCAAAATCCCAATAGAATTACCGTCGTAATACCCGTCTAATCTCACAATTCCGGCAATAAGAGACCGTTGCGTACATATAGGTATGTACGAGTAGTTGGAGGCTTCATATTTCTAACCTTTAGAGTTATGTTAGCTTTGTTGGAGCTAGTGGAGATTCGAATTTTGTATTAATAGTATTACGTTATCGTTGGACCAGCTTCGAATAAATAAGAGTTTTGAAATGTAGTAAGGAGACAAAAATGAAACCGACATGTTATACTTGTTAAATTTTTCTGTAATCAATAAACGATTCAATTTGCTTACGGACGGTAAAATTTTCTTTGAAAATCAATGAAATTTAAACGTCGGTAAGCAAAACGAATCGTTTCTTGATTATAGGAACTGGGCATAAGACGTCATACAGCGTAGTGTACTATTAAGTTGTGAGATATTATTAATTTCAGTAATTATTTATATGTATGCTGGTATCTCGGATTATCCCTGGTCGGTATATATAGCCATCAGATTGGTTTTAATTATAATTAATACTGTTTCATTAACGTGATCAAACCAAGAAAACTAAAAACACACGTCAGTAGGTAAAAACATTTTCGCAGAGTTGAATTTGACCGCATCTTCTTTTTGAATTTTACATATACAATATACACATATATAAGACCAGAAAACACTAACTCTTCCTAATATGGGAATGAGAAATAAAGCTATTAAAAACCTAATAAAAAGAAAAAAATAAACACACATTTCATAAAAAAATATCTCTTATAACGACTTTGTTTCACATATTTAGTACCTACACGTAGTTTTTGAGCAGGAGGGTTCCACGATCGACTCTGTGTTACATTTGAAGGCCGTAACCAAAGGTGCGATGGTGAGCTGTATCGCTACCTGGACGAACAACCTCACTACTAGAAGTCGCCTGAAAATTGTCTCTGTTTATCGATCTATCGCCTTTTCTCCGGAATAATGGAACGACGAATAATCACATTACAATTCCAAGATTTAATCCAAAATTTTGGATTATCATTATGTGTGCATAAATGAGCTTTAATTTGTACTTGTATTTTATACGAATTTTACATAAAGTAAGGTGATGACATTTGGCTCGAATATCTAAATAAGTCATGTAGTAGGACCGGGGATTTTACTGCAGCTAACATTCTGGCAAGCGTGCCAAGTTTTCTAGATCTTGTTTGGACTATGTTTAAACATAGTATTTTTCTTCAACCTTATTTCCACTTGGGAATAGAAAAACTTTGTTTTGTTTATAAAATGTTGTCTATAAAATGCCTTAGATTATTGATCGGATGAATAACAACGTAATTTATATTTTCGGCAGGTATCTAGAACTAAAAAAATTACAAAATATATGATCGTCTATTGCTACGCATACGGAGCACCATATGAACGGATTCGTGGGAAATAGCTAGTATAAAATATTCCAAAGAAGAAATAAGTCCCGAAATTAAACATGAAAGAGATAAAATGGAAATAAAGGGAAATTCAAAGATAACCTATCACGATCAAATCGGACGTGTACCCAAAGATGGAGGAATCAGAAGTCTTCAATACTTCGTGCTTGGAATTTATTATGGGGCTTCGGATTTACTTGTGAGTCTTATCACGACTTTTTACTTTATTGCAATTGGTAATTATGTATTTCGATTGCTTAAAAATCTTTTAAATCCTTTGGCAGTGCACTTTTGTTGCCGCATGGCGACAAAAATATTTCTATTTGGGATAATACCGTTTTTTTAATGTAAAAATCATATAGTACTACTACTTATTTAAGCTTTGTATCTCAAAGTATATTTATCTTATATCCCATGTACAAAAATAGCAAGACTATCTGATTTTGAAAGTCGAGCAACCTTCATCATAACTTTTTTTTCCCTTTATTGACCAAAAAGTTTACAATTTTTATTATTTAAAAGACTAAGCCACTCGCTTAAACCACGTAGGTTTTTATGCGAGCGTAAGTTCGCATGATAATCATTCAAAATTACACATTTATAGATTCATTTGTCGATGTATGTACACACCTGTTCAGGCCACGCCTAATATACTACAGCTGGTAATCATTTCGTGTGATGCGGAACAAATGCATCAGGCGCATCATCGTGACGGTGGTTATAACAAGTTTAATGTCATAAATGTATGTATATAAATCTTACCGACAAAGCTCTCAATATAATTTTTACTCTTGTACGCAAAAGCTGTTGCTGGTCTTACAGCTAAATAAATTTAGAAAATTACATACTCGTATGAAGAAGTTTTATTTTATGGAATATATCTACGTAGACAATGCCTTGTTTAGTTTATAAAAATAAATATAAAACTAGTGTCGAACAGTTTCTTTTGAATTAAGGTGCTCCTTTGGTGTTTGTTTAAACGAGGATGAAGAAAATTCCACACTGCGGTTTTCTAGCTAAGTGATTAGTTGGGCGTTTGGATGAATTCTTGCAAAGGAGCGGAGTTTTCTATAGTGAGTACCATTACATAAGTTTTAAAGAGAAAATGTAGTGAATCAACCAAAATATACTCTTGCACTCTTTTTAATAATTTAGATATGTTATGGACATAAAAATTTCGTTATTCCAATCATTAGATATTAAAATAAAATATCGATTTTTTTAGTAGTGTATGCTTCGAGATTATATTAATTTGGGTAGTTAGGTTTTTAACAAGCTCAATCAGCACACGGCTTGATAATATGCAGAACTCGGTTGCTATGAACATTTGCAACATGCGCGGTGCCACTTGTGTAATCATAATGAGCTTTGATATCTTTATTCACCACCAAAAAAGAAAACAATACTACGCTAGTAATCTTATCGAACCTTGGACTTACGAGTATGTATGGTAGCTTGAAGTGTATGTAGGGTAGAAGCGCTTCTTATGTATGTAGGGTAGAACTAAATCATAGTTACAATCATTGTCTTGTGCTCATTGTACAGAGAGCGCACGTCAGTCAGTATTACGAGTGCAGAAGTGTTAGGTCGCATTTTCATAGTGAATTGCCCAGCCAGTGAAGTTATATTTACCTACACGTAGTGTAGTGATACACTACAGTGCTAATATATTCAGGCGACCTTAGTTCGATCATAAATCTGCAGTATCCAACTGTCCAATGAATCTGTTTTCCCTCCTTGACGCTCTGTTGATTAAAGAAATCAATATTTCAAGTAATTTATATAGAGTTTGATTTGCGCCTATCCACTGCTGTTGAACTATATACTTTCTAAATATTATTTTTTGTAGGTGAATAGTACTAGTTACATATGTAGACACAGTTACGTAATAACAAAATACAAGCGTTTAAAATACATGAAGCATTCAAAATTACGATATATTTTTCTGAACATAATTTGCTTGGCAGTTAACAAAGCTGTTTGTAATCGCACGCTATGCAACGTGATATCCTTATACTACTGCATAAAATAGGGAAAATGGAAATGGACCAGTCACCCCTACTATAAATAAAGCAAGCTACTCTGCTGGTAGGCTAGTACTATTAATTGTACTTCGAATTCTACTATTTCTAGTATTTTGGGAAATCTTTATTTTTAACTTTCCTTTTTAATTTTTTAACGTAATGAGTAACGATCCTCCATTATCTGAGTAACGATCACTTCTACAAAAGATTTTGTATATTTTTTTTTATTTATCATAATATTCTATTATTTAAATATATATTGACTTAATAGTATCCTTATATAAATCTACTAAGTGTTTTGTTAAGAATATTTTTCTGTTTTACTTCCATATACTACATACTTCCATTTCATTTATTCAAAGCTTATGTTACTATTCAAACATTTTTAAATGTTGACTACATAAAAAAGAGTAAGTAAAGATAAACATAATACAATTTTGACTTCATAAACATTTAACTGGCCTTTTCACAGATAATTGTTTCGGGTCCACAAGTATTCTTCCCTTTAGACTCGAAATAATTATCTATGAATGGATATAAAACCCAAATTCGACGTTATAGCAATCAGTGAAATTCAATCACACGTGTGAAGGTATTGAAAACGAAATAAACAAATTTCGGTAAGAAATCTCGAGAATTATACTTTTGATGTGCTCACTTAATATTTTAATTAACGTCCAATTAAAATATTAAAGTTAAGTGAACACATAAAAAGCACGAACATTCTCAGAGATTTCTGACCGAAATTTGTTTATTTCGTTTTCAATACCTTGACTTTCAATATATTGACAATATTTTTTTGTAATAACTTTGAGAACTATTAGTTATTACATTTAAGAAATCTTAGTCTTACCATTTCATGCCAGAAGATCATTCCGTACATATGTAACTCAATACTAAGAAGTGGGAATTAGAAACTGTCTGTCTGAGTTGAGTCAAATAGTATATCTTACACTAACAAAGCAAATGTTTATTTAGAGTTTCAGATGGCGCAGAAACTTTATTACATTTGTCCTACGCTGTATTCTGTAATATATGTGGTCTATTCCTGCTTGAATAAGTACTATAATATACTTACTTTATTATCATCAATCATCATCGATATAATTATGGATATCATAAATCGGTTCCAATTGTTTTATTACTTTTATGTTACATTAATTAAGAAATAGGCATGTCTTTTAAAAAAAAGAAAATACTTTGAGGACCACAAGCCTACTACATAGAGCATATCGATAAAAAGGTTAGTTACTGTAGATTTCAATGTTCTAATAAATCTAATACCTAAAACGTGTCTAAGCTTAATATTCAAAGTCTGAAATCTAAACTCTAAATCTGAAATCATATCTAGACAGAAGTTTTGTTTTGAAAGCTAAAGATACTCAAGTTATTTTTGTGAAGAGTCACTTTAGAGCCATTAACTCAAGAATAACTAAAACATAATATTAAGTTATGTAGATTATAATCATAATATATAAATTGTAATATCAGAGCATTTCTTTTTCTAGTCTATATTAATAATTCGGTCAAGGGGTACGGTAGACTCGATTGAAACCTTACCTGAATAATAAAACAAAAAAAAAAATGATTTCGAGTCGACAAAATATATATCCGCAAAATTCGGATTGTCAAGTATTTTGTAAAATTCTAATGGTGCAAATGGCAGTTGCCATATTGGCCACTAGGAGGCCATCTTGAGTTCGTTAAGGCCGATTCACACGTATATCTACCTACATTCTGTAAAAGATTGTGTATTATGAGTCACATTTCACCCGAGCGAAGCCGGAGTTTCATCTAGTAAAGAATATTAGCAACGTGAGTCACACGTTGCTAGAATTCTTGTTACCCCTCCAGCTAAGCTAAATGCTTGTGTATTTATTTATACTACCATTTACACATTAATTAACCGCTTGATTTGTGTAAAATATCTCCAAACTTTAAACCTAATCATATAAAACCAAATAAACATATATGTTACCTTTTTTTATCGTGTAGAAATCACAGGATAAAAATAGACGATTTCACATTGTAAAGATAAAAAGGAGTGTAATTTTTTAGCTTTCCTTGCAGTCTTGACTGAAACTAAACAAATTTTCAAATACAAACACCTGTTACGAGTACGTTGTACGTTACCAGATGTAACGCAAAATTGATTTTTTTTTTGTAAATAAAACTAAACAAGACTTAAAATAAGTCAGTTGAGCTTCATTTTAGACATTCATAACACAATAACATTACAGACCACACTATCAACAAAATCACACAAACTTATATTCCGTACTGAACTTTTGAGACAAATAATTAATACTCTAACTTACTATGGAATCCAGGAATTAGCGTAGACGTACCTTTAGACAAATCAAGGCATAACGTAATCTGTTTCCGGCAGCAGGTACACATTAAACCAGGATGTTGGAACATGACTAATTAGAGAGTTTCGTTTCAAAGCATTTCAAGCGTGGGTAGAGCGCTTTGATATTTTATACGGCAAAGTATATTGTATATGAAGAACCCATTTAAATGTTTCTATCTTTTTGTGAATTAGGGAATATTGCTGTATGAATAATGAGTCAGAGACAGAACACACAACAACAGCTCCTTCGTAATTATTAGAACTGTCTTAGTCTTGAAAGATTGTGATATTTAATTGTTTGTTTAACACACTTATGTACTAGTACGTATTCCTTATGTACGTGTTATAGAATGATATGAAGCAAACTGGTATGGTAGATGTATGATCACTAGTTTGATGTTTTAAAGCAAGGTTCATTATAATTTTAACAATTCATTTCGCGTTAAATAGGTATTCACATCCTAGAAAATGTGTTCAGATTGAACCTATCCTTTCTTCAAGGGAGGTCGTATGGGTGGTACCATCTGATATTAAGCGTTAAGTAACGCAAACAAGGGTTAACTTAATTTGATTCTCTAAGATTGAGCTTTCACATTTCTAAATTATTTCCTTAGGAATGCTAGTAGTCCCACTAGCTCTGTGGCATTACAGTTTTCTCTATTCATTCATAGAACACCTTTTTATATAGATTACATATTTTTTAAATAGACTCTGTGCACTACGGGTTCCAAGGTTACCAAGACATCTCTCAAAAACTTTCATAACTACGCGCATCCGTCGTCTTCATCCGACTGTTACATTGACTAGAGTTTTTGCCACTTCGTCCTTTTATCCACTTTTATACATTTGCACAGCATACATACAACATTGTTCTGACTTTCTACGGCTCAATATTCTAGTGGAAGGTTTGCACCAACTTCTCTTAACTTAGTTATTACATCACAAAAACTTGACAGAACTACGTGATAACTTTACCGAGTAGATTTGAATGAAAAATATTTATATGCAAATCACGCGAAGGCATGTCTACATGAGTTTGTAGTTTAAACTAGATAGGTAACTTTACCCTATTGCTAAGAAGTTTTGATAAAAGTTATTCTTTTTAGTTATTCAAGAATGTACAGTACAAAGTTCAACTTCGAGAAAGAGCTCAATCGTCGAATCAAATTTGGATGGGCAGCGTATCAGTGCGTGTTACCAGTGATGACATATTATGGATCTGAAACGTGGTCTCTCACTATGGGCTTGATAAGCAAGCTCAGAGTCACTCAACAAGCTATAGAGAGGGCTATACTTGGTGTTTCTCTGCACGATCTAATCAGAAATGAGGAGATACGCAGACGAACGAAGGTTACCAACATAGCCGAACCGGTCAGCAAATTGAAGTGGCAATAAGCAGGGTACGTAGTGCTAAAAAAGCATGTAGAACGGTGGTCGATGGGCCGTAAAAGTTCTCAAATGGAGACCACGGAACGGAAAGCGCAGCGTAGGACGTTCATTATCGCGGTGGACAGACGACCTAGTAAAGATCGCAGACCCAACCAATCTTCTTGGAAGTCATTAAAGGAGGTCTATGTCGAATAGTGGGCGTCCTACAGCTGAAATGATGATGTACAGTACAAGACATAAAAAAGATGCTATATATTTTACTAGCTAAGCAATGTAACTAGAGACTTGTAAAAAACATGTTGAAAAAGAGGAGTGCTTGGAGTTCCTTGCGTGTTCTTCTTCACAGGATCTACGTATAGGAACAGGAAACTAGCTTCACGACTGACTTAGTCTGACTGACTACTACTCCTGACAATTCAAAAATACCTATAAAGGGTTTAATCGAAATAAATGATTTTGATTTGATTCGATTTGACTATTTAAGAAGTTTAGTAAATAGTATTTTACTGCTGACTATCAGGCAAGTCGTGCTAGACATGATCCATCCGATGATAAGCAAGACTAAAGCCAATATTGTAATCCGTCCGACTGTGTTGAGGAGAGGAGCATTAGCTTAGCAGCATTCTTAACAACGATGGCAATTTTTTTTATGGCACGGTCTGTCTGCGAAGTGAGTCTTTGAAAAAAACTCGTCAACAGGAATTTTTTAAACTTCTATCAAAAATTCCTGTTGATAGCCATCTAAATTGGGAGATTTGGGTTGATGCTTCTGTAATTAACATTTTTAGACATATTTAAGAGAATCGCATACCTCCAACCTAACGACCCAACTGCTATGTAAGTTAAGTACTACTAATATTTTCTTCAAGTCGTTAACATTTCTATCCTCTATTTACTCACCTCCATCTACCTTTCACCTTTCTATTTAACAGTCTTAACGTTAAAGACACTTCTACTACATGATTACTGGGAGCCTCTTAAATAATAAATAATGTAACCAAAACCCCAAAAATATAACATTCGCGACAACAACAATAAAACAGCTATAAAATGAATAGTTACATTGCGTAAAACTTATCAGATAAAGTTTAAAATTCAAAGGTTTACTATTCCGTAATAATCATTTCTATATTGTCAAAGAAGCATTGGAAACAGAGCTCAAGTGCTCACAAGATGGGAGTCTTCAAATACCGTTTGAAATATGAGCACACATAAATTATGTTTTTGTACATTATGTATTTATGTATTTTGAGTAAATTTTGCATTACACTTTACTTACTTGCATTACAATTTTGCATTTAAAAGATAGATAGTATATACATGTAGATTGGTAGATGCATAAGTTGTAAAAAACAGCATCTGTGCAAGCTGTGGCGACAGCTTGCACAGAATGTTGCAATAACTTGAATTCAAAACGGCGTTTCAAACTTGTCTGTTTTTTGCAAGTTACTGCTGGACTTGTTATTTATTTAATAAAGTTTAGTAGAAATTCTATTTTGTGAATCAATTCAGGTATATTTCGGCAAAAGTACTTTATTTCTGTCTTCATTTTAATCTTCATGATTGAGTAAAAGCAAAACCAACAAAAGATCCCACATTCGCATTTATAATTTTAAAAACTGTTGCCCGTGAATTTGTTCGCGTGGAAATTTTTGTGAAATCTATCCCATGGCAACTTTTACTTTTTAAGTTTTTCAGGATAAAATGTAGCTTATGTGCTAAATAGACTATAATCTATCTCTGTGCTAAATTTCAGCGAGATCCGTTCAGCCGTTCTTGCATGGGAGAGTAACAATCTTAAATATTAGTAAGATTATTTCAAAATTTTTAACACCTGCAGGGCACAATAGATTTATTTAATAATAATAATAATCATTCATTTATTCACTAGAATGTAGTTACATCTTAGTGTTGATTTTGTGTTTAGTCCTCTCACATTCTACCTTTACAATGATATGTAAATACATAAATTTATTTATTCTAGTACAAATTTCGAATCAAGTGTGAAATGATATTTCACTTACACACGTGTTTTCGATCCTGTCGCTTTCGCAAAGGTCTTTGCATAATTTCTTCATCAGTAGAAGTACCAGCAGTTTTGATTAGCTGTGGTTTCCTTAAGGTAGAGGTACTTTCCCATTTAAGTAACACAAAATTAAATTAAATGGATCTTTAATTTTGCGGGAACAGGGTAATAATAAGTCATCTGTCATCAAGTAATAAGTCATGTTCCGCCTTGCTTGAGGCATGTAAATATTGTAAAGAACATATTTTCACTTGCATTTTATACAACTTAAAACTATATGAGTTTGTAGTTTAAACATCTAACATTACTTAAATAATATCATTTGTAGGCAGGATACAATTGAATTTGAATGTAATCATAAAATAAATTTACCAACGCAAATAAAATATAGATGTTAATACAACAACAAAATTATGTCAATAATATTTAATTTCTACAGGCTTACTATGAAATTTTAAATCAAGAACAAAATCATTAAGTGTATTAAAACTTTTCTCAATTAACCACAACTTTAATTAATTCTAAATAGTCGTACAGGTAATTTACGATTGCTTTGAGGATCCTTGTTAAATACACGTATTGCCGTTATAGAGCAGTTTATACATCAAAACGTTTTTTTTGTAATTTAGCAATTTAAGTTAAGTTGACGGGAATTAACACGATCACGTAACAAAAAAGTACAACATTAATTTGCCTGACGTTTCGACCAGGCATGTAATATATTTTAAATACGTGATCGCGTTAATTCCCGTCAACATTATTATATATTATTATTGTGGAACTCGAAAGTTTAAAACGTAGTTTAGCAATTAAAATTTTGTAGCATCTGTTTTCTAAAAATCTATTGCTTTCTTATACTTTATGAAACAAATTGTTATGATGTCTTACAAACATGCCCGTATCAAATTTGTACAAACCAGCGTCATAATGTTTAACTTCCCAACAAAATGGAATTCTAATGGTTTAACTCTGCATATGACACTCACCCTTATTTTTTGTATTCTAAATGTTCTATGTGTGGTTAGTTACCCTATATTAATTATCCATACTTTATTATAGAACCCACAAAGCTATGGTATGCTGCGCATGCTCCTTTTTACATTTAAAATTTTCCTTCCCTTTCCTTTTTACAAAAAATTTCAAAATGTTCAACGGGATCACCAGGCAGGTTACGGTTGTACTTATTCTAACATCTAATGTATTCCTACCTGTAAAAAACAATAAATACATTGATTTGGTTTGATTATTATCTGCTACCTTCTTTAAAATTTATACCTATGTTTTTGAAGTATTGTTATTTTTGTATTTAAATGTCAATTTATTTAAGTCAATATCTCATGTAAGATATAATAGGGCACTACATAAATTTTGTCGTACTTTGTGATTTTTTTTTTATTTCGAAGCATGTTTTTTATGTCTCTACTGACAGTAATACAGGTGTTCATACTTGTAAACTAGGTGTTGAACACATTGCTCAAGTATCCCTCTGGAATAATCGAAAACTTGCGTCCCTGCAGTCGTTTTCTATATATACTGCACTATATATACTGCAATATCGCATCGCGCTAAATCTGGACTATAAGGAGGGTGTCCCAGCAATTTGATTCCAGCTTGGTGCAAATAGTTCAAAGTTTTGCGGCTCGATGTGCGAGGGCGTTACCTTGATGCAAAAGCTAAGCATCAAGTCTTGAGTTAGGTCGTTCATGTTTTAAATTTTCTAATACTTGAGGCAAACATTCCTCATAGAATGAAATAAATACAGTAACCATTCTTTTCTTTACGGATCGGGGCGGTGGTGTATTTTCAAAGACCCACAATTTATTCTGAATTTGGTATGAATATCCAAATAATACAGGCAGGTTTCATCACTTAGAACAATCGAGTTCACGTTTTTAACATACCACGAGACTGAATCACACGTTGCTCAAGTCAAGTGCGGTACCCAGAGTGAACAAAGTTTCTATATGTTCTGGTGCGCTTAACTTGAGGGGTTACCCTATATGTCGCACGTCTTCCTCCAAGAATTTTCGTACAGTCTTAATCTTATTGGTAGTCACTTCTATTGGCGGACATCGCAACTCCCTCCAAGTTAAAATTGCCGAGTTTGAATTGAATACATCACCGTTCTATGCTCCATAGAGATGGACAAGTTCCCTCAGTGCACTACTCATTTCCTCGAAACATTTCCGTTTAGTTCAGCCACGTTTAAAGTTTTACAAAATAATTACAAGAATGTCATAACTATAGAAGCCCGTCATTTTCATTCAGTAATAAAAAAAACGAACAAAAGATTCCTTGCCTCTAAATTTGTTCTTTTTGGGGTTCCGTTCGTCAAAAGTAAAAAAAATACTATTATAAGATCATTTCGTTGTCCGTCTGTCCGTCTGCTTGTCAAGACCCTTTCCCTCAGGACCCTTGGAGGCGTCAAGTTGCAATTAACCAAAAACGCTTATGTTTGCGGTCCCTTGAAGCTGTAAAAAATCAAGCACTAAGTCAACGTAATCAAAATAATCTGCCATTTAAGCCTTAGATTTTAATAAATTTGAATATTTCCAGATGATTTAGCCAGGAATTGAATAATGGATCCCTTCAGTGGCTACCAGTAAACCCCTCGAGCTTGGGCTTATATGATTCATTTTGACAAGTCCAACCGATATGGTTTGGTGACAATGGAGACAGGAGGTGGATGCTGGAACACTTTTTTAGGTTTCCGTACCCGAAGGGTAACCAACGGGAACCTATTACTAAGCCTCCGCTGTCCGTCTGTCAGTCTGTCAGCAGCTTGTATCTCACGATCCGTAATAGGTAGACAGTTGAAATTTTCACATAATGTGTATTTCTGTTGCCGCTATAGCAACAAATAATAAAAAGTACGTACATAGTATTAAATTTTGTTCGATGGTGCGGAACCATTCATGCGCGAGTCCGACTCTCACTTAGCTGGTTTTTACTTTTACTTCGGTACCCTGTTAAAGCTATTTTTTTAGTTTTTCTAAACTAATATTTATTCTTTGTTATATAATATTTCTAGATAACAAAGAATAAGGTAGGTAATAATATTTATAGATAAAGTTTAAACTAAGGTGTTCTAGAAATGTTAATAAGTGCTTTTGTTCTAACAGTTTTAAATATTTGTAATGATCTAAGTGTAACTGTGCAAAACTTTAAAAATATTAGTATTAGTGGTGTCAATTTTATAGAATTATTAACAAGGTAAGCTATTTTGTAATAAAATTTATCGCTGTATTTGTTGAAGCCCCGTTTAAGACCTTTAAAGTCACCGAGACACACACAGACAAACATGAACGTAAAACTTTTAACAAACTTTGAATATTCCTTTACGACATGCTTTTAAATATTAGTTAGTAATTCACGGTACAAAGTTACTTCGAGTTAGACTTTAGTAATGTTTCAATTCAATAGGAAGGTTATTCAAAATATTCACGTATGTTTTATAACCAGCAATTGCTTAAACACAGAATAACTTTAAAGTAGATATATAATCGGAGACTAAAATAACAAACAACGCCCTAAAACTTTACGAAGTAACCCATCCAAATAAACACTACCTACTACAACATGGCTTTCGGAAACTCCTTAAACTTTACAATAATGTTCCCTGCTCCCAAGTTTATTACGCCCCTAACCCGTAAGAAGCATAACCCTTTTCCTTGCAGAACTTTTACGGCGTAGTAGGATTTATACATATGTCAATTATGTATGTGTCTTTAATATATTTAGGTAAAGGTATGCAATGAAAATAAAACGTTACTAAAACTTACTCAGTCTTTTGTTACTTTTTTGTGGTGCTTGTGGATCCCTCTCGGGCTGTTACCCCACCGGGGTTTAAGGTGGGCGGTATCGCGGACCGACTAAAACCACACGGTTACTGTACTTACTGCGCCTAAAACAGAAGGGATCTGGGAACAGCTTTTATTAAGACATCCGGCAAAGTCTTTCGTAACGTCTTTGAAAGTTACAAAATACTTTAAACGATTCGAGAAAACTTTTCATATATTCGTATGGATACTTGCGGGCTAGGTTACAAAAATAAATACACGGCCGACAACTAAAAACTACGTGCAATATGACACGTGTAACTGTCAAATTAAAATCGTATGACTACACAAAGAGCTAACTAATCTTATAATTAGCTTACAGACATTACGCAAGCAAAATCCGCTTACAATTTATGAAAGTCCCACGATATACTTGTACATAAGTTATGTTTATGTTCGTTGCTTAAGGAGAGCTCCAACGTCTAGGGTGTAAAGTCAACGTATAAAGTTGATTGAGTCGTTGAGATTTTCTTAGTGAATGACATTTTTATAGATGTGTAAAAGTGATGTGTTTCGGGGTTGTTTATTTTTATAACCTAGTACGTACTCTATGTGCACGATGCTCAATTTTGATACAATTTATTGATATTCTGCTTTATAGTAATCAATTGTGTTACTTGCTGTAATCTATCCGTCCTTTTTTCACTTTCAGATTTATATTATAATAGATTCCAAATGTAAAGTTTAAAATTTAGTGCTGCTTATATTTGTACTTATGATAGTGTTAGTAATATGTAGGATGGTCACATCCAAAGATTTTAGTTTAGTTCCAACTAAGTGCTACATATCGCTGAAGAGTGAATGAGGAATAGACCAGTGTCGATAATTTTTGAAACCAAAATAAATAAAAGTAGGATGAAACCCATTGGAAAAGGAGGAGAATATTATAAAAATGAAAGGAAAAATAATTTACGGGCGATCTGAGGTCGGGAAGGGGAAGAGGGTGAGTTTTTAGGGGAAGAAAACGGTTTATCTCGAGTTCCGGCAAAACTACAAGTCAAATGGCAAAGTTGTAGGTAATAAAAAGATCAACAACTTTGTGTTTACACTTTTTTCATATAACCTCAAAATTTATGTAAAAAATTTTAAAAACCAAGTTTTTGGGTTTTTTATTTTTTACAAAACATTTTTTTTTGCAGGAAATTTTGTAAAAACTTACCTTTTTATATCCCAAATACACTGTAATTCATTTGATTTGAAATATTTATTTTTTCACCTTATTTTGACTTAATATCGAAAAAGTACGCCAATTTTCGATCAAAAAATTCACCCGTCAAAACATCAGCTTTTTGAAAAAAGTTGGTATGCTTTCTGTTTGTTAAAATCTGCTTTCCGATGGTGTAAAAAAATATACATTACCATAGTAAATCTTCTCAGGAAATGCAAAAATCGAAAAAAAGTCGAATTCGAATTAAAATAAAATTTTTAATTATACAATTTTGAGCTATTTATTAAAATTTACACTTTAATTAGGAACTCGAAAAACGTAAGAAAAAATGCAAATCGAAATATACTAGTATAATTAACAATTAAATAAGTTAATAAAGTTAATATTTAAGAAGACATCTACAATATTTTGAGAAAGTTGTAGAATCTTCTTTAAGTTATATGCGTAGATGCCTATTTATTACTATTTTAAGATAATAACTAAATAATAATAATAAAATCTTTATTTCGGAACAGGTAACACAGGTTTACAAATAAGTGGGTTCGATAATGACTGCAGTAGTTACAAACTGTGGCACAGTCATTAACGCCCTCCAGGAGACAATCGGGTGTATGTTTACTAGTTTAATGCATTTTTTTTAATGAAATAATATGACTATAAATGATAAATTAAACCAAAGAAAAAGTGCTTGAGTAAGCTTGAGAGTGATTATGTTGTTAATAATATGTGTGTGTGTATGTGTGTGTGTGCAAATAACATTTGTTCTTTACCAGGTCGAAGTGAGAAAATACTCGGTTTCACTGTACGTAAGACAATGTAACCATTTAGTGACACGTAATTTACATTTGGACAGTGGATCGGGATAATTATTTAGAATTTTATTGACTTTGTTGTAAAATGAGATAACTTATATACCTGAGTGACCTACGAAAAATTTTAGCCTATCAAAAGGTATTTCATAGAGAAGTGGGGTAGGGGCTAAGCGGTCTGGGCATTACTACATACATGCTATTTCGTAGCAGCTGTAAAAACCGTTAATATTTATAAATTTCGTTCGAGATACAGAGCAGTGTACAACATCTTTCTAAAAATACACGTGTAGGCTGAGTTACTTTAAGAGAATTGTGACAAATTGAAGTGAAGATTAATTTTTATAATGTTCTCCTCTTTTTCCAATGGTTTTCATCCTACTATTATTTTTTTTCACTTTTTATTATTTTTAAAGGCTTCTACCCTGGTCTAGAAATGTATGTCGCTCTCCCGCTTTCGCGTTATATATTTATCAATATTTAGACACAAAAATGTTAAATGCCGTGCCACTCACGACAAACTTCTATGAATAAACTTCATGAAAATTTTTAGGCTTTGAAAATAAACTGTCCACAGATCGATTGCTCATGTTATACCTTTTCCACTCTTTCTCTCTCCATACAACTTGATTATAAAGTAGGTACAACACCACCTCAGATTAAAATGAACACTTGACAAGGTCAAATTTTGTATAAAAATATGAACGAAAAAAAAATGTGTACCTTTATAACTCTTTACCGGCCAGTGAGGTGCATGAACGCTAGCAATATAGCACAAGTATTTTTATGGCGAAAATGTGTCTTTGGAAAACCAAAGCACGAAGAATATTACACAGTTGGTCAAGGAGGTTATATTGCAATAAGTTAGCCATTTATTGGATAGCACATGGACATTACACTAGATAAATGGAAGGAAGCAGGTGTTACTCGTATATTCACTACGATTCTGCATTCGTTTTGTTAGTCTTTTTTCTCAGAAATGAAACAGATTATATTAGACAAGACTTTGAACCGGTTTTTTGGACATCACCATCATCATCATCAGCCTATCGCCGTCCACTGCTGGACAAAGGCCTCCCCCAAGAAACTCCAACTATCCCGGTCTTATGCACATCCGCTGCCACTCATATTTTGGACGTATTTTTAGTTTATTTATTTCGGTCGTGTCATAACTTCGATAAACAATCATAGTTAAAAATATTACCCACAATTTGCTTGAAACATAATATTTAAATAAGCATAACAATTACTAATAAAAATACATCAAACAACAAAAGCAATTAGTTAAAAAAACAACAAGCTATAGTAGCAAAAACTGCCAGTTGCAAAAAGGATGCCATTTTACCTTTCAGTCGCAAAAATTGTGAATACATTTCTTTTCCTAAATTTTGTTCTAAAAAAATATGTTTCTATCTACCTATTTTCCGCTTTTACGTTATCAGGATTTTCACTATGACTTATGTTACTAACTTATATTGTACTATAAAAATATTTAACTTGATAACAATCTTCTTATGCTGAATGTTCATAAAAAAAATATTTTATTTGATACTAATATTACTGTTAGGTTTTATAATTATTACCTTTCTAGGCTTGCCACTAGCCCCTCATTATATTGCCCGTAAACTATGAATTATATGGTCAAAAAAAAAATTGGTCACAGTATCGGTGGATCGGTGGTCATGCCACATGTTAATTAACACAATTATGGTCTAATTTCTCTTCACTACTTAGTATAAAACAAAGTCCCCCGCCGTGTCTGTCTTCAAACTTCAAAACTACCAAACGGATTTTCATATGGTTTTCACCAGTCGATAGAGTGATTCATGAAGAAGGTTTATGTGTATAATTCTTTAGGGTTTTGTATAAATTTACTGAAATATGACGACGATTGTTAAAGACGTCGGAAAAAATAATACCGACATGGAGCTTTAATAACAATAATAAATACTCTTTATTGTACACCAAAAAAAGAAAACAATACACAAACAAATTATACACAAAATGCACAATGGGCGGCCTTATCGCTAGAAGCAATATCTTCCAGGCAACCTTAGGATGGACAGGAGTGTTATGATATACGTGGGTGGTTTTGGTGTCACAATGCCAAGGAAGAGCTTGTAGTGATTTATGCAATCAGTAAATGGATTGCATAAATAATATTTATACATTCATATATTAATTGTATTATATGTTATATTAGTACAGCACACATACAAATACATATACCTACCTACTTAATTACATACATATTTATATATAACACATTTAAACATAAATACATACATTATAATTATAACTAAGAAAAGTAAACATATTTATTTTACCAGATAATATTCTTTTACCATATTTTTTAAAGATGATATTGTTTGAGCTCGTCTGATAGGGAGTGGTAGTGTATTCCAAAGGCGTGCTGCTTCAACGGTAAAGGATATGTCTACGAACCTTGTAGAATGCACTGGAATTTGCACTTGCAAGTTTTCAGATGATCTCAAGAACCTGGAATGTGTGTCACTTAAGAAGCTAAAGCGTTCTTTGAGATAAGAAGGAGTGAGGGGGTTGAACAATATGTTATAAAGTAGGGAAAGAATGTGAGTGTTTCGTCGAAGGCGGACCGGGAGCCACTTGAGCGAGTTGCGATATTCGGATACATGATCATATTTGCGTAAGCCAAATATGAACCTTATCCAAAAATTTTTAAGCCGTTCAAGCTTATCGAGTTGCTCCTTCGTGAGATCAAAATAACTGGCATCAGCGTAGTCAAGTATTGGAAGTAAGAGTGACTGTGCAAGCGACATCTTTGTAGCGGTCGGAAGAAAGTTCCGCAATCTTTGTAAGGACCCTGCTGCAGCAAACAATTTGTGACTAACCTCTTGCAGTTGGGGGCCCCAGGATAAAGTACTGTCAATTAATATTCCCAGGTTTTTTACACTATTACTAAGCAATAGCGGCGTACCATTAAAAATTATTTGAGGTAGTTGGGCAAAATCGACGCGTGAAATCATTCTGGGACTGCCCACCATGATTACCTGAGTTTTTGCCGGGTTCACCTGGAGACCATAGTTGATACACCACTCACAAATACGTTCCAAATCACAATTTATAGTTGTAAAGGCTTCATGGATTGTACTGATTGGCGCGTGAGCATAAATTTGGAGATCATCTGCATAAAGGTGGTAGGATGAAACTATTTTTTTAGATATGGTATTAATAAATATTGCGAAAAGTAAAGGAGATAAAACGCCACCCTGCGGTACACCAACCGTGATGTCACACCAAGAAGAAACCGAATTTTCAATGCGAATCCATTGTCAGCGACCAGACAGGTAACTGTGAAACCAATCAATCACTGTTGGAGATATGTTAATAGAGCGTAGTATGCCGAGTAGGATATGGAAATCTACTGTGTTGAAGGCGTTGCTGAAATCTAAAAGTGTCAGTAACGTGATACTTCCCTTTTCCATGGCCATCCTAATATCTTCAGTAATTTTAATTAAAGCTGTAGCAGTGCTATGTCCTTGTCGGAAATCAGACTGAAAGGAATTTAACAGGTTATTTTTAGTTAGAAAGGAGTTTAATTGAAGATACACTAGACGTTCGAAAACTTTTGACAGAAACGGTAAGATAGAAATAAGACAGTATTGAGTGAAGGATGAAGGCCTTGGCTTTTTAGGTAGGGGTATTACTTGGGCTTCTTTCCACATAGAGGGAAATATGCCGCAGGAAATAGAGTGGGTTAGGACATTACATATGCTGGGAAGGATTAAGTCGTGAATGGGAAGGATCATGTTTCTGCTGATGCAGTCGTTACCAATAGCGTTTCAAGAAATGGTCAATATACTCTTTTTATCATCACAATCGGTAAGTTGATTAAAGACAAAAGGTGGAAAGTGAGGAGCTGAAAGCTGTGAAATTAATGTGTTAGTTTTAGTGGTATCATCAAAACTAGGCGAGGAAGTGAAATGCCTGTTTAAAGCGTCGAGATCAATATTGTTAGGATTGACTTCTTGTTTTGACTTCCCAACTCCTAAGGTTCTAAGAAATTTCCAAACTTTGGCAGGATCTTCATTATCAACAGATTTATGAATATGTTGGCGTTGCGCTTTCCTAAACACCTTATTGCAGAGATTTCTAATTGCAACATAATTATCCAGATTTTGCTGGTTCGGTCGGTACTTATACTTAGTTTTAGCTCTTGATTTTTTGTTCAACAGATCTTTGATGTCGTCTATGAGCCAAGGGGATGGTAAATGTTTCATTTTCACTGCATGTATAGGTGCGTGTACATCGTAAAGCGAAATTGTATAGCGGGGGACAAACATACAAAGAACGGACACAAAGAACACCGAGACTCGGATGGGAATCGAACCCACGACCTATAGTACGTCGTACCCACGGCATAGTAGTCAGGGTCACTAACCACTAGGCCAACAGGCCAGTCTATATCAATAACAATTATAAAATACTAGATAAACTACTTAACTATGGTGTTATTGTAGAAATTTTACAAAACTATAAAAGGTGGTACAATCCTGTTCACCCACCAGTTGCGTGTTATATTAGAAAACAATATTTACATCTTATTAAAATAAAACTAAAAAAAAAAATTAGAAGAAAAAATTAAGAAAGAACACCAATATTGGTAATACATATCATTATCGCATTAATCGCATTACGACGACAAATTACCACATTCAGCCAATTATAACATTAAGAGATGTACCGTGTGATTTGATTAACGGGTTAGCGTAAATATAGTAATTATCGTCATCCCATGCAAAGTACTCAGCATGATGAAACTACATAAAAAAAATACTTATATTATTCTATCTTGAGTACAAAATTCTAATCAATAATAGTAGAAAAGTAATACAATTTTAGAAGTAGATAGCCCTATCCGACCTCAGAAATTACTCAATGCTTTATCTGTCATCAGTTTACGTGTAATGGAGTGTTGTAGTTCTACCGTAGTATTTGTGTAGTCTTTGGTAATTATGATAGTATCTATGGTAATTATTTTCATCACAGAATAGAAAGATTTTTCATGTTGACAAGTGACAGGATATTTGACGTTTTTAATTCTTAGTTCATTTCAGGCATTGTAAAGCCAAAACAAGATAAAGTAGTTTAAGTGCTACAACATACAACCGCTACATAAAAGTGACAGACAAAGAACACACGAAAACAAGCATGTATGATGTTAAATATTGGTAGAAAAAAAAAGGGTGAAAGTGAAAAATATAAAGTGTGTATTACCCTGATGTTGCAATCAGTTATGATTCACAAACACAGCAAAACAATTTTTTGGAACCAACAGCTCGTTTCAACTTTCCACTTTGGGGCTTTGGAGCTCCAGTAACCGTCTCGGTACCTGCACTAGGAGCCTCGGGAACCTTTATATTGCCTAGTTCATGGAGAGATGTGATACGGTGGCGGGAAGCACCAGGACCATTAATATGGATGTATCCCTCTCTCGTCCAACATTTGTCAATGCCAAACTTTGCACGCGCCGCCATGAAGGTGTCGTGTCTTGACTTTGTTAGGAACTCGGATAGTGTAATACCGGTGCCCTTGAGTTTTGTTTTCGAGAACCAAATATTGTCTCGGTCGGTAACCTTCTGGAATTTAACCAAGATGGGCCTAGGTTTATGGGGGCCTGTAGGTCGTCCCATTCTACGACAACGCCGTACATCATTTGTTGTAAAAGTGTTTAGTTTCAGTTGCCCTTTGACAAGATTAGCAACCACTTCTGTTGTATCTTCCGTGGTCTGCTTTTTAACACCATGCAATAAAAGCATTTTACGACGTCCACGCATTTCAATGGTGTCAACTTCTTGAGCCAATGCTTCCATTTGACGCTGCAGCAGATTTAAGGCAGTCACGGTGAATGATTTAAAGGCAGCAAAATCAGCTGCCAGGCTTGCTCCACCTGGTGAAGTGTTGCTGGATTTCTCTAACCTTGCTTCAAAACTTGTCATTTGCTCACGGAACATGTTCTTTAAGCTAATTAGAGACTCCTGAAGACTGTATTCCATAGTGTTGTGATGTTGATAAAAGCGATGTGATGAAATTGTTTATGTAAGGAGATAACACACAGACTGGTAGGTTATTGTCATTAGCTTATGAAATGCACCTTTAAATAGTTATTTAACTATGAATATATGTTTTATTAATTTTAAATATAGAGCACTTTAGAATAATTGTAGTAATATAGAGCTTTACTGGCGTGCGCCGCGTAAACCAATATATATATTAATGGATAAAAAATTAAGTTTTAGGAAGCATATTGATGAGGTCGTGACGAAGTCGGCTCAACTGAAAGGGTTCCTAAAACGTAATAGAAAGGGCTTCAAATTCGTTCGAACTAAGATACATATAACGCCCTTGTGCGTAGCCGTCTACAATACGATGATATCACATGGAAGCCTCAATACGCCATTCATTCTCAACGAATGGAAAATATCAAACGAGTCTTCACTCGTCATATTGTCCACTCGTCATATTGTCTACATTTCGCTTAATATATCCCTAAGATGCCCATACCAGGATGCGGCTCACATTTTATGGAATCTACTCTCTTCGTGACGATAAGATTGATGTATGGTTTAATGTTTATCCACAGAGTTTTGCGTAATAAAATTGATCAATCATCAATTTATGACAAAGTCAACTTTCCAACCTCAAAATATAATTTTGTGATTACATTTTTTTATGTGAAATAACAAGAAATTAATGACGTTCGGATTTTTTTCTTTACTTGTGCTGTGCTACTATGCTTCTTACCAAACGTCATGATTCTAGGTCAATGGGAAGCACTCTGTAGGTTTTGATTTACCTGCGAAATTTTCAAACTCGTTAAAATCTTCAAGACTTGTCATCCGAACTACAAAAGTTAAAAATAGGTTAATATTAACTTCCAAGATTTGTTTACAAGTTAATTAATTAGTACGTTACCAGTGAAACTTATAAAAGCATGTACGGAGATAATTCTGACTAGTTCTAATACGTTGACATAAAATTCTAAGTTGACCGATTTAAGTTTGGTTTTCCTATGAATAAGAAAGTGAATGCCACTCTCCGTTTTGGTGCTGTTCCCGCATTCACTAAGGTCAGTATCTTGCCTCGAGCCTTATCATGATTTTACTTAAAGAAACGTTTATTGAAGCGCTCTCGCTGCTAAATTCAACCGGGTCAACTTGAATGCTTGTATTGTTACATTGTATTTTAACATGAATAGTCGAATCGTTCACTCTTTAATGAACAGCACAACCTCAGATAAACTTATTTAGATTTTTCTATGTACGTGATCAGTTGCTTAGGGGAGCTGTGTTATTTCAGTAAAAATGTTATTAATGAAATATAACGTAAGTGGAAAAATTTATTAAAACAACGTGACTCAAAACAATCGGTTTAAAGGTTTTACATCATCATTGTTTTAAGATTCTCTCTAAATCTACCTAAATAACCTATATACATACATAAATCGTTTCAAGTATTATCGATTAACGATTATGATTTTCAGAAATCCTTAACCATTAACCTATTAACCGGACCTGAAAACGCTTAATAAGCAGGAAACACAACACTTTACGTAGGTGGTATATTATTTAACCAAACAACAGATCGATATCATCGTTAATATTACGTTACAATACAGCCGCTGTTTATCGATAAATTATTACAAGCAAATAAGTTCTTACGTGACCTGCGTGTAATAGACGTGGGATGCTGTTGAAATTAGTTGTACTTATGTATATGTGTTCAATTCCTGGCTTACTTTATATCGAACACTCTTTCCATTTTTGATCAGTTATCGGCTACTAAAGGATTCATGTTTAAAAAGAAACAAACCTCTTACTATTAGATGTAAACTAAAATAAAAAATGTGCAATTTTTAAATGTAACAAATCGATACTATTGAATCGAGCTTGCGGATATTTTAGGAAATTTACATCATATCATACTTCTTACAAGTTTTGATTTTTATATCCATCTAAATTGGACAAATCGTTTTAATTACGTTGCACATGCACGCTATGGCAGGGTGGCTGGAAAATTTGAAGCTAACAAAAAGCGGAAAGTCATCCACGTAGATGTGTCAGAAGCCAGCTTAAGCCGTGGTACTATTTGGACAATATGTTTATAGTCACCCACATGGACCTCATAATTAAAATCAAACATTATTCGATGTAAAACTTTTCCTCGCTTAAATATTAGTGTATATTAAACCTTAAATTTAACATTAGATAACATTTCAGTTCATTTAACAACTCAAATCTCCATAAAATAAAAACAAAAAGTTTATCGCTGTAAAGGCCCCACACCTGCCTTATTTACCCTCGTATACATGTTTAATGAGACTACCCGACTTTTACAAACTACCTACTGTTTTATCTGTACCTCTATTAATTTTAATGAAAATGTCAACCGACTAGAGAGTCCTGAAATATTGTTGGCCAAGGTCTGACTTTCAGCGGAAAGCGAAGCGATAAGAGGATTTCTAATACAATGTCCAACCATGTATGTACTGAGGTGATGTGTCCGATATACCACTGAAAAAGTCTAGATGTTTTTTGTGGTATATTCATTAACCACCCATTTGTGTTAATTACTTATGTTAATAAAAAAAATGTAGAATCCTGGTTTATCGTAATATAGATAATATAGATTAGACTAGCAATGTAGATACAACCGAAAACTCTACACACTAACACCATTTATATTTGTTGGCGCGGCTCAAGATAACATTCCATACGTCAGATTAGAGCGACAGCTGTCATTCTAGCGGAACGTCACATTGTGGGGCGAGGCGGCCATTTTGTACGACAGTACTCGAAGAACAGTCGCCGCCATCTAGTGAAAAAAGATGAACTAGTTTGTAACTGTGGCCCTATATCGCGATATGAATGTTCATTAGGTATTTAGTATAGTAGTATCACATCTCGTTAAACATACAGGGGTTTTAAATTTAAAAGAAACCAATGTCCTTATTAAAGTTGTTGAAAAAAGCTGTTATTGGTGAAGCAATAAGTTTGAAAGTGGAATGTTGCATTGGCATTAAGAAAGAGTATATTGCATTGGATTTATTAACGGTTTACTTGATGTAAAAACCTGCATTTACTGGGTGTAGTAAAGTTATAACAGGTCGTACAGAAGAACCTTCCTGTTTTTAGTACCGTGTAAATATAGTTAATTGCCAATTTATATTCACCGAATTCAGCCAGAATTTATCTCTTGGGTTCGTTACGTTACCGGTTTAAAATGATGCTCAAAAATTCCATGAGGTCTGGTATATAATTTTGTTCTATTTTCTCTTACTCATTTGTTTTATCGTGTTGTATGAATATGATTACGCGTATTATTTTAGTTACAACTATTAGTATATAATATGTATGTTTTTTTTTTATATGAAAATTTCATAAAATTTCCATTTTGGTGAAGTCAAAATATATAATATACTACCAGACTGCTGATAAACATGCTTATATGTTTCTAAATACATACAGATTATAGTTATAGATATTATAAAACAAAGTCCCCCACCGCGTTTGTCTGTTCGTGATAAACTGTAAAACTACTGAATGGATTTTCATGCGGTTTCCACTAATAGACAGAGTGATTCATGAGGAAGGTTTAGGTGTATAATTTGTTAACGTTTTGTGTAAATTGGTTGAAATATGATGATGATTGTTGAAGATGTCTATACTACCCGTGCGAAGCCGGGCGGGTTGCTAGTTATAGGTAAATTAGACCCAGACACGTAACAAAAATGATCATGCTCATGACACAATTATTTGATCCTGGGTGGGAATCGAACCCATGACCTCTGGTTCAGCAGGCAAGGTCACTTATCACTAGACCAACAGGCCAGTCAAGTCAAAATCTACTAATGTAGAAAACTTGGATACTGGGGAAGATAGGATGCACCATTATTGTTGTAAGCACGGGGTATTAAGGGGTAACCCCTTAAACCTTAGGTAGACCCTATGCTTGTTAAAGCTATCGCCTTATGTCAAATATCAATATCTAAGGTACCTACAGTTTATTACCAAGAATAAAGCGACTGAAATAATTGGTTTTACACAAAATTCGAAGAAAAGTGAACGTCTGTCTTGTTTATCTACAGGTAACCTGGCGCGTCATTTAGCTGTTTCTACGTATTCCCGTAGAAATGTTAGAGACAATTTTCGAGACCTTTTTAATATTCTAATATATTTCATAAGAATCTGTAGAACTCCAACTTACCAATAATCTTGATAAGAGATAATACCATTCGTTTCTGTAATGTAGGCTTTATCAAGGAAATAAATAACAATGAAATAAATGAATATTCTTATGTTTAATATTTAGTGTATTATTTTTAAGTTTTAATCATAAATAATTTTTTATATTAAATATTTTTATTAATTATTATTATTAATTATTTTTATATTAAATATATTAAATTTAATGTAAATACCTACCATTCTTCTTAATAAACACTACTGCTTTTGTAAAATTTATGAAATAACATTTTTTGGTACAAATAACATTTGAAAAAGCGCCCCTAAAATGAATAAGTATAAACCGGTGTTATTAAAAGTAGGTGAACTAATATCTACTTATTAAGTTAGAGAAACTTAACACTTTAAAGTCTTCGCGAACTGGTGAAAAGTTTTGAGCACTTTAGTAACTGCCAACTTTAGTAACTATGCAAGATATTTAAGCATAATCTGGACTTCAGTTTCTCCTGAAATTTTCGGATTATAAATGGTCTACTTGCAGTAAAATCTTTTATGTAAACTACAGTGAATGAACCGCAGAGAATTTAAGAACAAAACAGCATTTTAAATTATTGTAGTGACTATATTTAACGCTAAAATAAATGTAATAAATGTAATGTCTGGGTAATTTAAAACTAAAAATTACCTGTGTAAAATAAAATTTCAGAATTCTTATAATAAAAAAATTGGGACCTACATTTTTCTGTATCAAACATTATAAGTTGGCTTGCCTGTTACCTAAGGAAATGCAATAAGCGTGACGTGCAGTATTGCAGAACTAACAGAGCTTGTTTTTTTAATCGTGTAGAACCCCCCACGTGTCATCACCTCACCGGAGCTATCAGTGAAATTGTATGTCGGAATCGAACCGACTAAAACCAACCACCCGGTGTTCCGCCACAAGTGGGCCTATTGCAAGGGACCCGGGTATACCCTAAGAAGGAAGCCTCCGGGAACCCCTGCAGACCTTGGCCACCTTTTGCTCAGTAGGCGACCACAACGTGGAGTACGGGGGCCTTTCCCACCTCCAGTTTAGAGAGGCGCACGTGAAACACGTCGCGTTACCTCATGAACCGAAATATAGACCAGTAAAAATACAACTTCACGAGTATGTAACCACTAATGCGGTCTTTTGCACGGTTAGGCATTTCCTTAATGGGATGGTTCCATTTTCTGCAAAAGTATATAATAGTGCTTTTCATTTTAATCCATCGCAAATTCCGTCAGTAACTGTTCTAGCAAAGGTTTGAATATTATACATAATAATGTAATAGCTTCTTTTCAAAGGATAAAACGGCCAAGAAACGTACCATCGCTTTTCCCGGACCACGTTTTATAAAACGTGACCGATATCTATATATATTATACCTTCATGAATCTATTCAGCGACAGAAGTTACGATGCATAAGCTAAGAAAATGCTTTTTGTTTATACATCAAATATTTATGAATTTTAGTTAAAACGTGTTAATAGCAATTCAATGAAAACTTCAATAATAATATATATTATGAAAAAAAAAAAACATTTTGCCTAATCTGCCTAAAAATAAGGAATACCTATTTATAGAAGGTTATAGGACTACAAACTTTTGTCTGCGGTTTTACTCGCGTAAAAGTTATTTTTCTATCTTTTTTCTGCATGAAACCCTACATGGTACCCTATGTCTTTCTCTGTAACCCTAAGGCCCATTACACGGTAGGTTTTGCTGTCAGTTTTGCCACAATCAAAACGGTGATTGACGAATAATCTATCGTATACAGTGAATGACGGTTGCATGATGAAATTTCTTCAGCCGTTTTTGCGTGAAAGAGTAACATCCATACATCCAAATACAAATTTTCCCCTTTATAATATTAGTAAGAGTAATATAGATATAGTTGGGATGTTTTTTGAATAAACATATTATTTAGAAAATTAATAACCTTTGCAAACACTAACATAGATTATTTTATGTAAATTTAAAATTATGTATGAAATGTAATGCGTCTAGACGCATTACATTTTATACATAATTTTAACCTTCCCTGTATCAAAAAAATAAAAGTGATATTATTATGTATTTACGGGAATTAACGCGATCACGAAAAGGTATTCAGAGTAAAGGCAATTCAAAGGTATGTAATTTCTATTCGTGATCGCGTTAATTCCCGTAAATACATAATTATATCATGGAACGCAAAAGTTTAAAAGTTAGTAAAAGTGATATTAGATAAAAATACCTATCCTAGAAAGTTCAGGTCAACATCTTTTTAGTAATGCTGAAAGTTTTATTATAAAAAGAGTAATATCTTGGTAGAAAGTTATACGTACGTGTCTTCTTGTAAATGAGGGCCTTTTGCAGGTATAAGAAGTTACGTTTACTTTCTTACCTACTTTACAGTATAGCAACTGATCGTTATATATGATTTTGAGAATTCTGATGAACACTCCTGTTTATTATTCTATCAATCGCTTGAAAGCTCTTATAAACGTATCCCATAACAATAATAAAAGACATCGAAATCAGACTATGCGTGGTCATAAAAATATACATAAAAATAAAGAATAAAACTTTTGACTTGAAAACCTCTTCCGTTTCGTCGTCTGTTAAAAAAGGATTACTCCGCTTTCTCGCAAATTTCTTTTAGCTACACCTTAGGATGTTAGCTTATGTACTCGTAAGCTATGGACTGATTATTTTTTTTATTTATTCGTAGAGAGAAGAAAAAGAAAGATACATTAAACCTTTCACTATTTATCTCTTTATTCACTTTTTACCAATAACACATTTGCAATTTTGCATTACTTGGTTGTAAATGCAAAATTGCAAAATGTTACAGTAAAAAATGTTATTACTGAGTGTTGCAGCAGTAATAATCACATTGCTTGTATTGTAACTTTACCAGTGTCATGCTACAGTATTATACTGATACCTTTAAGCATCGTTTTATTACGTTCTACTGTGCCCTCGTCTCTCAAATATTTTAGAAAAAATCACTAGCCTTTTAGAATATTAACCTTATATTGTTGAGTTTAAGGTTCAAGATCTTTTGTGAAGTTGTTTGTTTAAACCTTTATAACAGTCTACAAAGTGTCAGCTGTAGAGTACGGTTTTCAAGCATACATTGAAATTAATTTCTTGAAGAGTTGTATTGTGAGAGCTTCTGTTTTATCAAAGTACAAAGTGTATAGGTAAAAAGCAGTTATATTTATATTTAAAAAGGTACGTAGCCTTTATACAGGGTGTATTTGAAAATAGAACACTTACTTAAATCACTGAAAGGGCATGATTCCAGCATACAGTTACAATAAGAATTTTAGAAATAAACTATCCGTTTCCAAGTTATGTCCGTTTGAATTTCCTGGTATTTTTGCCTCCGTTTTACATAAAAGTAGGTGGAATGTGTAAAGTTAAAGATTTTAAATAATACCAATTGTGTTATTTTCTATTTTTTCATTATGTTACTAAGAAAATCCATAAAAACTAACTAAGTTAGTTTATATGGATTTTCTCAAAAATTATGTGAATAGTTCCAAAATAAAAAATACGTACGATTTAAAATCTTTAACTTTACACGTTCCACCTGTTTTTATGAGAAACCGAGGTAAGAATACCATTAAATTCATAACTTGTGAATAGATTGTTTCTTTTTCAAATTATTTTATTGTAACTGCATGCTAGAGTCATGACTCTAGCATGTAGTTACAATAAAATAATTTGCCCTTTCAATGATTTAAGTAAGTGTTCTACTGTTGTATACAGCCTGTATATATTTTTACTTAGATCGTAAGTACCAATTTTTCTTTCAGTTTTCGGTTACCGGTGTAGGATAGTAAACTCACCGTCGAAGTAACTCCTCTGTACTGAAAACCGTAGTTCTACCATTTTGTATTTTTGGTTGGTCGCCAGAAATCTATCGGGCGATAGTATTGGCAACACATAAGTGACATCGCCGATATTAAAGAAATGAAGTGATTAAAGGTATTACTAACAAATGCATTTGTTTGCCGACTTGTTTAAAAAAAGTATAGTGTATGTCGCATTTATTTTAAATTGTAACCTCAAAAAATATTTTCATATTAATAGATATGACAAATGAAACTAGAATCAATATTTTTAAAATTTCATAGAAGGGAAATAAAATATTATGATGACTCATCTTACTAAAACATATTATGTCTCACCCACACATCCATTTCCTCTTGAATCCCAGCAAACAGCTGAAGATATTGAAAGACATTAATAAACCCACTTAAAACAAAAGTATATTTTTTTCATTCGTCTAGGTCTTGGCCAGGCAATAAAGGTCGTGTACAAAGAGTGTAAAAAAACTAAGTTCCACTCTTTTCATTACCTTGAGTTACTTGGCTTCCTTAGCAAAGACAAAATAAATGTTTTATTTTAACAAGTATTAATAAAAGTTGAAACCCAATATAACCCTTTTTTATGTAAGTTATCATATTAATTAGGTCTATTATTGAAAGTGACCCAACAGGCTTATGTTTTGTAGTTAAATAGTTCTAAAGACCGTCTTTGACTTCATCGCGTCAGAATAGCTCCATAGAATTATATTATTGTCTTGTGCTTGAAAAAAAGATTACACATTATTAACATTAAAGATGAAAAGAAATATAATATAAACAAAAACTTTTAATAATAACACGCAACCTTTATAAATATGGGCAGCATTGAGGACTTCAGATTAATAAAATACCACACTATAGTGGGCAGTAATCCCAACCGGGTTACAGGTTGACAAACTAAAGGATGTCAGGTAGGTAATTATGTATAAGAGAACTATCCAAACTACCGGCATCGATTAAACATTCAATAACATTTAAAGTAGTAGTAAACTATTCAAAACCAAAGCTTTCAAGTTCAATTTCAGTTATCAACATTAATGAAGAAATAATTAATTCTCGGAGTTACGCACCGTCAAAATCTATTTTGAGTGTGGTTTTGTTGGTTTGTGTAATGAATGCCATGAAGCTATGAGTCTATTCATGTTGTTCTAGCAGTGATGATTTAATGAAATAAGTGGTTTGGTTCGTTATTGATTTACATAATGAATGTGTCTGGCTATGGGTCATAAGTGGTAATGTGATTTTAAGTATGTAATTATAATAAGGGTTTAATTTTAATCTAATCGGAAAACTTACAGCTAAGAACTGAAATATACAAGTAGCTAAATATGAGTCTAAGAAGTTCAATTAAAAGTTAACAAGTTAATTGTTTTAAGTAAAAAGATTATTTGGTCGGATTACATAACTATTGATAAATCTAAAGAAAGGCTAATATTAAGTTTTTTTAAAATCAATTAAAGCTACTGTACGTTTCAGTTATCAGTCTAAGGAAATCGTTTTGCCAAAGTAGACAGATGGCTACAAATGGGAAAATTGTTGATATTAGCTACTTTTAATTTTTATTATTAATATTTTATTAAATTTTAATAGGTTGTCAACATCAATTTCTTTAAAATGATTTGAACAGAAAAACACATAAGTTATAAAAAAGATTGTAATTTTTATATATGTGGTAGTTTATAGTTAAACTTTGAGCACTTAACTTATCCGCAGATAAATAATCCCTAATCCTGTTCAAAGAGAATTTAGAAAGTAGCTTGTAAAATCCTATCCTTTGACATAATTCTTGACAAACCGGTCAAAGTAAATTTTTAAAATGTGCTTTTTGCTATAAATATAACCTTAAATGTGAGTTTTTAATACCAAAGGTAATCCCGGTTCTTCAGATAATTTAAATTGACGTCACCAGTGGCAGGTTAAAACATGCTTCACTTGATGTGTCATTTCTTTCCAACTGCTGTGTTTACTTGACCAAAAAGTTTCAAACGAACGGTCAAACGAACAACATGGATTTTTAACAACACTCGTCCAAAAGCATCATAAAAATTGGTAAGAATTTACGGAGTTTCATGGGAGCCATGTTTCGGCACCACGGCCTTACAGAAAGCTGGCAGTGAAGCAATGTTGCATAGCTTTTCGCCGAGTAAGTGAGGTTACCGGAGGCCCTCACTCTTCCCTCTCCCCCTCTTCCCCCCTTCCCCTACTCCCACCTTAAAGACCGGCAACGCACTTGTGACTCTTGAGTTGCTGGTGCCTATGGGCGGCGGTAGTCATTTACCATCAGGTGACCCTTCTGCTCGTCTGCCCCCTATATCATAAAAAAAAATTCATCGTAAGATACTTTGGAAAACAGGAAGTTTAATAAACGTGAAGTACCTTAACATTAATGATTATAATAGATAAAAGTAATAACTTAATTGAACTCAATAACTTTTCTACTGCGGTTCAAAGTTGTAAACAATAGACTTGCATTGAAAATTGAATCAGTCTTTATAACAACTTGTATTTCGACCCTATTCAAATGTAGCTATTTATCAAAAAGTTTCCACGAACATTGAAAGTAAGACGTCCAAATTAATTTGTAATATCACCTCGAACAAAACAAAAGGTTGGGACAATGCTGACTTGATCTCAATTTCTGAACTTTCAGTTGAGGTAACTTAGATGTCCCTCAAAGTCCTTTTATTACTGAATGACCCTTATAACTTTTATTACCGTGTGGACGAACGGGTCTTATGTCCCTCCAACACAATGGGAGGATCCTCCGACCAGGCGAGGTGTTCATGCCTGGCGGGCCGCGGCCCATCGGTTGATGTTGGGAATTTGTAAATATACTAATCAGCGCGAGAACTCTCATAGCGCGATGCAGGATTAGTAGGTTGTAGATGATGTCGGAGTATGTTTCTTTTTGCTGTATGTGGAAGTCGCCACATCACTCGACTCCAAGACTGGAGGTCGATATCTTGATGAGTCAGCTGTCTATGCGCTATTAAGGAGCGTGCCAGGGCCAGTAGTGAGTAGTTCCGGTGAGTCAGAACTGAGTGCCCCAAGTTCCAGTGAGTCGGAACTGTATTCCGCTAGTTCCAGTGCGACGGAACTGAATGCCGCTGGTCCCAGTGAGTCGGGGCTGCGTGCGGTGTTGCGGTTCTGCGTGCGGTACTGCGTTGAAGTCCCCAGTGAGGCGGGTCGGTTGCTGCGTAGTGGCTGGCTGCTGCGTAGACGGGAGAGAGATGCTCACGTGGACCGTAGGTGGAGTGTGCTGCGCCTAGAAGCTGATGAGGCCATAGGGGTAACCAAGCTGGAGCGATCGCTGCAGGCGTATGGTATCCCTGTTGAGGCCGAGGATGCTGCCTGGCTGAGACTTGATTACCGCTCATTGCTGTAGGAGTGCATACGACGGTGGCAATGATGATGCTGCTCCATGAAGGCTGCTTCTGATCACGTCGGGGTCACCACTGTGGAGGAACGGGTCTTATGTCCCTCCAACACAAAAGGAGGATCCTCCGACCAGAACCGTAGCCTTTGTAGAAAATGGCAAATTTAAATTTATTTTTAATTATAAGGCATATTATATTTATTCTAGATGGTGTCTGCCTTTAAAATACTTAACCACAAATGTCAGATGATAGATAGCATATTTTTTATTGTACACCACTAATAACATATAGTTGAAATTTATGTTGTAACTTATAAAATGTTAGGCAATGATAAATGAAGTGTTTTGTTTTTTCAAATTGTTCAGTTTCTCTGTAAGTTTACTTAAACTTTCAAATTTTAAATTCAACGTACTTAGGTTCACTTGAATTTAGAATAATAAATTCACCAACAGCTTCAGTACGTAATACTAACGCCAATATTATTTAAAATTATTATTACAAAAACGATTTAAGATAATTAAACATGTTCATTATCGTAAAACTCATTAGTATCTAAATGAAATTTGACGTACAAGAAAGCTCGCTCGAAGCCTTTGAACATCGCTGATATATATTTTCTACTAAAACAGAAACTCATTGTAACTCTGTATGAACACGTCTACTTATATTTATTGAAATACAAACCTATTCTAACCGTATTACTTGGAACAAAATTTCCAAATTAAACATATCTCAAGATTGGATTTTTAAAGTTGAGAATATAATTTAAAATAGACTAACGCCGCGTTCCAATAAAAGAAAACGATTCGTTTTGCTTACGGACGGTAAAATTTTCATTGAAAATTCCACTAAATTTTACCGTCCGTATAAGACATAAGACAATCAATAAAAATAAATATTTCTGTCTTTACCGTATCACGTGTACTGTTTTTGCATACTATTGTATTAGTGATAATTGTGTCTGATGTTCTAATATCAGTATAATTATAATTCATTAATAGGCAATATGATTATTTGACCCGCCTGTTGGTCTAGTAGTCAATAATCCTTACTGCTGAGCCATAGGTCGTGGGTTCGATGCCTACTCCGGGACAAATAATTCTATGATGAACACGATCGTTTGGTCTGTATCTGGGTGTAATTTATCTATAATATGTATGTATTAAATAATATATAAGTATGTTTATGCACTGTCTGGTTACCTCTCTCTGCTCTGCCTAGTTTGGGATCAGACGGCCGTGTGTGAGGTGTCCCAAGTGATTATTATTATTATAATATGATTGAAGAAAGTAATGCATAAGAGAAAAAAATATAAGTGCAAATGTGTAAAATGCAAAAATATAAGTAAATATATAGTGCGAAATAGTGTTTTATAGACTTCACACCCTTACAGATTAAAGTCGTTAAATAGGGGTATTTCGCGTTGTAGTAGAGAATTATTTTAAATATTTATTGGCCACTATGTAGACGTACCTCGATATTGGTGCCGATTCTATTGTACACTCGACTAAACTAAAACCTGACTTAATTTCTTCATATGAAATCAACCTAGTGTTCTTCGTAATAAGGTCTATTTGTTACTAGCATCTATTTCTCAGCGCCGCTAAATTTCACTAAAACCTGTCAACGTTTACTCAACTTTATTTCCACGCAGCGAGAGTCTTCATTTATTCAAACGCTGTATAATTGCCGTATAAAAACTTGTTCAAAACGAACATGGATGACGTGTTTTTAATCTACACCTACGAAGACGCTTACTAAAAACACAGAGCAAAAGAGATGGCATTCAAAGGATAGCGGCTCTCGTGGTATTAAAGTTTATTTAAGCGTATCAGACTTTAGTCGACAAATAATTTGCTTATTTCGATAGCGACATATGTTACCTACTTGTTTCAATTTGAAATAAGACCTTGTTTCTAAATGTTCAAAGTTTACTTCTTATATGAAGAAAATTTAGTGAATTTTAATTTACGAGTGAAGTAACAGAATTGGGGCCAATGACTTTGTTTTCAAACCCTAAACAAACTTAAGTACATACACGAATAAAAACTTTCGTGAGTGGTATTCATATTATTTAAATTATACGGTTTTACTCACGTGTATATTTCGGGGATGCCCGACTCGTTTCGGACCCGACGGGGGCCCTTTATCAAGGGGTGAGGCGTCCTGCCGCGCTGGTTGCAGGTGCCCGAAATATACACGTGAGTAAAACCGTATAATTTAAATAATTAAGTACATACAGCCTCAACTTTTTGGATTGAATTGGATTTGATTTAATTGGAACGCGGTATTAATCAGATATTTTAGGATATTTACTTCAAACGAAACTATATTTCAGTTAAGGCTTGCAATGATTCTTCGACAGGCTTTTGCGAATACTTTTGTACAGAGGTACGCGTTCCAACCAACTGGGCAAACATTTGAGATATGTGGGAAAATAAAGGCAACTCTACATCACTGTGTAATATATAGAAATGCAACAGTTGATGAAAACTTTTTATAAGACGAAAATGAGAACTGAAAAGTGATTAAATAAGTAAATAAGTAGTAGTTCTCATATTATGAAGCCAACTCAAAATTACTTACATTACTTTGAATATGCAATTAGTAATCTTCTTATTATTAACTATTTGGTAGGTTTGCCAAAGAGGTTTTATTTCCTCTCCTAGTTTTTAACAGATGCACTTTTTAAATACTGTCGCTACTACATAATCAAGTGCAAATTACCCTGAAAAACGGAGATAAAAATTCACATCCCGAAAACAGTTGCCTATCTTTATCTCGCATAAATATTGTATTTTTAGACGTCGGAGTTTATTTTCTCTGTATACTCATGATATAATTTGATGAATATTTGAGATATGTGGGTAAACCCATCTCAAATATTCTTATGTCAATTATTATTGTGTAATAATATAGCAAAAGCGTTATGCTCTACTGATTCAATTCAACTGAAATATATGGACGGGAGTAACGTACGCCTGACCATACCTGCTTATGTAAACAGTACCATTAGTATAGTTTTGTGTTACGGCTTGTACCATAGCTGAGCCTCGTGCTACATAAAAGGAAACATATTTTCTCAGCGCTCTAATGTGTTTGCATCCTTAGGCAAGCGAGGCATTTTCGAACGTGTCATTCCGTTTGTATTTTATCTGCGCAGTATTTTTTGTACCAAATAATTTATTTTGCGAGTAGGAATGTTTTTGTTGTAGCCAAAGTTCAGCTTAAATGCCTTGAAATAGGTAAAACAATTTTATGAGAAAAGTTGTAAAGCTTTGAAATAAAGGAGGATGAATTGCTTATGGCTGACGATTAGACTCTAAAATATGAAAGAAATAAAGTGATCGTGAAAAACACTTTTTATTTTTTACACTGAGGTGAGATATTTATCTGAGAGAAAGTTGAACACTAGGCTTGATGAATTTATAAAATCTACAGTTTTACAGATTCTGACTCGTTTAAATGAAAAACATCAACTTACGAGTAACCCTCTTCAACCTCTAACTCTATGTATATATAATCAATACATATTATATATGATAGATATTTTTGTTCGATTAGAGTATGAGAATAGCCTAATACGATACGATAAAAAGCAGAAACAATAATAAAAGTATCTTGAGACACCTCACATACAGTCGTCTGATCCTAAACTAGGTCAAATCCTAAACAGTCTGCGGTTGCAGTCATCGGAGGGGATCTCTCGCTACCAGCCGTCATACGCTCCATGGCCGGTAGCGACAAGAATTTTACCGCGGTCGCGACCTTCTGTGAGGACGTCATCTCGCAGAAGGAGGCAGCGGATCGGGTCCGGGAGGACGATCTCCACTCGGACTTAATTTGCCGCCGGCGAACCGGGCGGCGGAGGCGCTCCTCATGCCGCCCTGAGTGTGGCCGCGGTTGGTCGGGACGGGTTTTCCCTTCCACCCGCTATAGTGGCCCCCCGCGAGGAGGCGGCGTCCGCGTGTGCCTGGACGTCGCCTTATTCAGAGGTTGTTACCCGAAGGTAGTGCCCGCGCTTTTGCGGGCAGGCGCTAGGGGGGGTCCGGATGTCTTAATAAAAGCTGTTCCCGGATCCCTACTAATTTAGGCGCATTACGGCACACCGTGTGGTTTTAGTCAGTTCGATTCCGACACACCGCCCCACCGAAAACCCCGGTGGGGTGACGGCCCGAGGGGGTTTCCACACGCACAAAAACAAAAAAAAACTACTTATATATTACTAACCTAGCTGTGCCCGCGACTTCGTTCGCGTTTTTTTCGGAAAACAGCAATTTGTCGCTTATTGCATAGTACCTCTTTCTCCAAGCAGTATTTCTGATACTGTATTGGCGGTGAAACAACCTGGAGCGTACAAAAAAGGCTGTTTGGTTGCTTACACGTGAATTAACGACATAATTTGGCCGTGGTAACATTACTCATTTGTTTTTCGTCTGGAAGCTCACCTCACCGGGCTATTGGTGAACGTATATATCAGGCTTAAACCAACTAAAACCACACGGTGTGCCTCACAGCACCATTTATGAGTTGACCGTCGGTACTGTGACGTTTTGCCTCCAATGATCTACCCAGTGCTGGCTAGCGGACGGCAACTGGGCGATGTCCAGACACCCTCTTCACGGGAGACTCTGCTTCGGGTGAAGAACATAAAACTCGTCTCATATACCCACGGCCACTCTTAGCGTACGCATGAGAGCCCGAGTGAAAAGGTTCAACCTGAAAGTTTTTTTACCGAATCCACACCGTCACCTCCTCCTTGCGCGAGAGTTGTTGAAAATCGTCATAAAACAGCTGTGACGACCTAACATCTCGATTCGTCCGACCAATTGGGAGACTCTTGCTGTAGTCAGTCAGTCAGTGCTGCTTCTTAGAAACTATGGGCCCCCTCGGTATACCTAACAGATAAATGTTTGCTTCTGAGCTTCGTTTAGTCACGGTGTAACATAAGATTTCACACTACTGTAACCGAACGGAAAATAAATGGTCTGAAAGTGTAAAAAAAACTTCACCGGTTACATGACAATATTTCAGCTTAGATGTAATTTTTTTGGCGATAGTGTCTGCCATGCATTTAGTATGTAGTAAAATACTGTAATACTAAGAAAGCGTTAAGTTAAACTAACAATTAAGTCATAGATGCTTTAAATATAAATTATTTTCTATGCTAATATAATCATGTTGACGGGAATCAACGCGATCACGTATTTAAAAGGTATGACATACTTTTGCTTTGCCTTTGCCTAATACTTTTAAATACGTGATTGGGTGAATTCCCGTCAACATAATTATATTATCATGGAACGCAAAAGTTTAAAAGTTTGGATCTTCTTTTTCTATAACTCTATTTATAAATATATGTATATTTACTGGACTGGTCTGATGGTCTAGTTGTTAGTGACCCTGACTGCTGAGCCAGAGGTCATGGGTTTGATTTCCACCCAGGACGAATTATTCTCTGTCTGGGTGTAATTTATTTATAATATGTATGTATTTAGAAATATATAAGTATGTTTATCAGCAGTCTGGTTACCATAGTACAGGCTCTGCCTAGTTTAGGATCAGACGGCCGTGTATGAGGTGTGTGAAGTTGTTATTATGATTAATGCCCTGAAATATATTTATGAATTTAATGGCTGCGAGTGGCAAAATAGCTCGTTGCCATAGTCAAGAACCAGCTATTTTTTTTCATCATCAGCTCAGCTACATGATGTGATGATTTCTAAACGCAAATACCTGATAAAGTAATGAAAAGTAAACAGAAACACTATTCGTTTCCACAATTTTAGAGGGTTTCTCAATTTTATCTGAATTCCATCATCAGATCCTGACTTCCTTGACATGGGACCACCCTTGAGGTATACCTTATGTAACAAAAAAGAATAATCAAAATCTGTTCATAAATAACGGAGGGCTGAACATACATAAAAAAAAAGAAATATGTAAATAAACGTTCGAAGTAAGAACTAATTTTAAAAAGTAAATTAGTTTATATATTAAAAAAAAAGTTCAAAAAAAGAAAAGTGTCAAGGAGGGATTCGATCCGGCACCCAACATAGTAGAATTCGTACTCTACACCAGATAAGCGAAACGCTCGCTGTAATTTTGTCCGAAATAAGTATATACATTCTACTAACATTTGTATGTTATTACAGCTTTCATTGATTTTCCTGTGGGAACCAAAGTTTGACCCGGGATAAAAAGTACCCTATAACCTGCGCAGACACTCAAACTATTATCATACTAAGTTTCAAGCATATCCCTTCAGTAACTTCTGAGTTTATCGCGAACATACAAACAGACAGACAAACAGTCAGACAAAAATTGTTTGAATCGCATATTCGGCATCAGTATCGATATCTTAATAAGATATTCAATGTACAGAATTCATCCCGCTACAGATTTATTATAAGCATAGATACAATACATATTATAGATAAATTACATCCAGGCACAGAACGAATGATCGTGCTCATCCCACAATCATTTGTCTTGGGTGGGAATCGAACCCACAACCAGCGATTTTTATGCGCTTTTCACTAATATACAGAATGATTCATGAGGAAGGTTTCGGTGTATAATTTGTTAAGATTTTGTGTAAATTGATTGAAATATGTTGATGATTGTTGTAGATGTCTCTGCTACCCCTGCGAAGCCGGGGCGGGTATAATTCATAAAATATATATCTATGCAATTGTTTCAACATCAATTCACATTTCTGGAATGAATAAACATTTTGTCACAAAGCATAAAGGGAATTCCAGATTTTTTTCATTCCATTTTGTCAATACGAGTAAGCATAACATGTAAAGGTAATTTGCAACTTATGAAAATGTACCTTCAATGGTATATTTGCATAATACACTGCGGTATTTGCGAGGTCAGTCTAAATGTTGATTAAAAAAAAATTGTACGTGAAACGCATCAAACAGAACAGCTGTACATTTGCAGTTATTAAAATGTGTCCAACAAGACTTCTTTTCATGGAGCGTGGCAACAATAAAGACGGCCTGGCCCGGACGCGACATGTCGTTTGGCTCCTGGACAAAGAGCCTTTGTGGGCCCGAATCTATTCGAACTTAGATGAGTCAAACCCGTACCTTCACTCTAAAAACTGTAAATACAACTCACAAAAATTATAAATCTGACCGTGCTTTTATTATTATAATAAAAAAATATCTAATTCAAAACCTTCACATTAAAGGCAAATTGTAATATCAAGATTATAATATGAGAAGAAACTGATTTACCAACAAAGACGGGGTCTTGGCGGTCGAATCAACAGTATTTGTGTTGCGAATCTATTCATATCCAAAGCGTCAAAACACATAAACGATGTTGATAAAATACGTTTCCGAAAATATATTTCCTCTATAAACTAGTTAATTCTTGTTTATTATAAACAAGACAGAAAGCACTTCTAATCTCGCTTATAGTTCTCTAATCAAACATTTTTTTATAATGACTTCCCGACAAAAGTCAATTCCAGTTACAGGTTAGCAATGCTTACACTGCTTACACTCTCTAATCCATCAGTATAAGTATTTTTTCTTTTTAAAGTTTACTAGTAACGTGGATCGCACATTACTAGTATTCTTATTAACCCCCCCAGCTAAGCTAAGTGCTAGTGTTAGGAGTGGGTTCACGTCGGTAGTGGTTGGGGTTCGAACCCGCAACCACTTGATCGCAAGTCCGACACCTTCGCCATTACGCTACCGCTGCTTAGTCCGACGCCTTAGCCATTACGTTACTGCCGCTTAGTCCGACACCTTAGCCATTACGTTACTGCCGCTTAGTCCGACACCTTAGCCATTACGTTACCGCTGCTTAGTCCGACGCCTTAGCCATTACGTTACCGCTGCTTAGTCCGACGCCTTAGCCATTACGTTACCGCCGCTTAGTCCAACGCCTTAGCCATTACGTTACCGCGGCCAAGTCCGACGCCTTAGCCATTACCTTACCGCCGCTTAGTCCAACGCCTAAGTCTAGTTCTATTGCCTCACCTTTACCTCCTCTTACCTCCCTTTATCTTTCAATAAACTCTCAATTTTCTCCAGTTTAATTCCCAAAGTGCCCAAATGACGGCAATAGGCTTGCCCCCTGTAACGTTATTGTTACCAAATTATAGTTTGCAAAATATGTGCTTAATATGCTACTAATATGCTACCCGTTTACTACCGTTTTACTTCCGTTTCTCATAAAAGCGTAAAGTTAAAGATTTTACATCGAACATATTTTTTAATAAAAAGTCTTATTGTAACTGCATGAGTCATGCCCTTTCGGTAATTTAAGTAAGAGTTCCTTTTCAAATACACCCTGTATATATATATATATAAACATTTATATAACAGGGTAAATGTGTATAACAAATAATTACATAAAAGTACTCTTGTGCTCGAGATATCTAAAAGATCCTTTATTAAATACTAATAAAAACGTTCCCTATAATTGACTAAATTACTTAATGTTACTATACTATACAATATATTGCAGACAGTAGTAATATTTGAGATCTGGCATTTAGAAGGAAAATTGAGCCTTGAAATTGAGAGGAGAGTAAAATTTCTGTAGTGAAAATCATCAATATCATCATCATCAATACAAATAAATAAAATTGAAGTGTCTGCTTGTAATGTCAAAATAATAGTTTCTTTTTAAGCTCGTACAGTTATTTGCACGATACCTATACCTTAAAAATCGGTTTAAAACATTTTTGTCTGTTTGTCTGTTTGTTTCGGCTAATCTCCGGAACGGGTTAACCTATTTCCACGGGACTTTCACTGGCAGATAGCTGTTATGAGGAGGTACTTAGGCTACTTTTATTTTGGAAAAAGAATTAGGGATACGCGAAAAATATAAAAATATGTACACGCGAGCGAAGCCCCGCGGGAACTGCTAGTAATAACTATTTCTAGCGTTGTTAGCGCCTTATGACACTCACAGCGTCTAAGTATTTAAGGCTAGCCTACCAGGCCCCAGGCCAGTATATAAGGCCACGTTCAGATGACAGGCGTTGAACGCGCGTATTGCTAACGCCCGTTGACGCGTGTCAACCAGAACACGCATTTTGTTAGTCGTTCACATACTAACGCGCGTTTGGATCCGACGCGCGTGGTTGGATTTCACACATGTCACGCATTTTATTTTCGTAAAAAAAAAGATTAAATACAAGAAATGAACTTGAAGTGATAAGGAAATTAAAGCCTTTTTTAACGAATACCGAACTCGAACTTAACGCGCGTTCAACACTTAAGAAACGCTCGCTATGTGAACACTATACAAAAACCCAACGCGTGTTCGACGCGTGGCCAACGCCCGTCATCTGAAAGATGGCTACACATTTATGTAACAAGTTGTTTATCAAATACCTAAAATAATATTTGAAACCGATGTAAAACAGGTAAGCTATTGTCTTTGTTCGTGACCCACTATGTCAGGTAAAACGCTAAAACTTATCATTTTCCTACTTTGTAAAGGTAAAATATACAACGGATTACATTGTTTCATGACTTTGAAAAGACCTACTTACTTCTGTCACTGTTTTAATTAAAAAATATCAACATAATGTTTTAATAAATGTTAATCATTTCACAAAGGAGTACTTAATTAGTGAATAATCGAAGTTTAAAAGGCTTCGTGAAATGGAGGCATTATAATTATCTCTTATGTGCAGAGGTCACGCAATATTACCAGTTTATATAGCTTTTTGGCGCCAACTTTTTTTAAGCTTTGAGACAAGGGTCTGTGAAAGTCTTTTAAGAAAAAGTTTTGTGAGGAAAGTTGTATCCTTTTTCTCAATTCAGGTTAGATAGGCCAGGAACTTTATCTTATCTTTCAAGAATTCCATTAGCGGCCCCTTTATTTTTCGTTACAATTTGCGCCAAGAAACTACATCTCAGGTAGTCCAAGCGTTGATAAGTTACCGTGACCGCTTTCATCCCGTTTATCTATGAGGTGAAATTGGATAAAAATAGATATTCTTAAGAAAATTAAAAAAATAAACCAGTCCAGATCTCCTAAAGTTTTCGGTTTCATCTCAATAATTACCAGTGACAGTCAAAAGCTATGGGAATAACAGTAAACTTGCACAAAAATATATTTATCCAAAAAGATTGAATGGAACAGACTTGGACCGCCTGATGAGCGGATAAGCGGTTACCGACGTTTATAGAACGAGCAGTAACATTGGTAATAACAGCAGTCTTCTGTAGGATGGAGGCACCATACCACCTGTTGGCTGGCTGGCTTTCTGCTGGCTACCATTCGGAATGACTTCCGCTATGTTCCACTTTTGACTTATTCTCTTAAAGTTAACTTCAACGAAGCGACACAAATGGGAAATTTAATGATAAAAACGACACCATTCTGTGTACTAAATAAGACAAGTATACAATACAATACAATATTCTTTATTGTACACCCTAGAAAAGTTACAAGATAAATGAAAAACATTGAATAATGGTACAATCGGCGGTCTTATCGCTAGTTGCGATTTCTTCCAGACAACCTTAAGATGGATAAATGTGATGGATTAGTGCATAAGCATTACTTACTACTTAGTAAGTAAGAAAATAACTCTCAATCTCTTTAATAATCCATACTGCTATAACGGCACGGGTCTCATGACTCTTACATAAGAACCGTGTGCGCGTAATATTAAGGCTTAACCTTTGCTTACTCCGATTGTTTTGTCAAACACAAACTCTTCACGAATTAGCTATTCGCGGTTATTTTATTCGGTACCAACGTAAGAAATCTTTCGAGAGTTTCAGCATTATATTGAATTTCCTAAGAACATTCTATGGATATGACTGCTATCAACTCAGGTCATAAGTCGATTATCGAGGAGGGAAACAACGATTTGCATAATAAAGCGCTCCTTAAGAACTTTATATTTGTGAGAGAACATAACTTTACATTGCTGGATTTACTTAAATTGAGGTAATAAGCGATTTGGAGCTTTAGAGATACTGAATAATGCTATTTATTTTTAGTATTCTTTGCCAGGCGATTTTGTAACTGTAAGTGTAAGTGTTTTGTGCGTCGTCGTTTTTGAGCCAATTTAATCGTTATTTTTAACCCACCTAGAGGAATAGAAGATTGCAATTCAACGGTTTTTTTGTGTGTGTATGTTAAGTATGTATGGTCAATTGGAAATTACAATGATTTGTTTTCATTGGATAGGTTATATTTTCAAATAAGAAACAAAATAATACCACGTAGATAATGAATGGCTGAAACATTCATTTATCGATGTGGGTTTTTTTGTTTTAGTTCAATTTTGGTTAAGTCGGTTAATACTTTATTTAAAAATGATAAACATATGTATACATACATACCAGCTATTGCCCTGGTTTCGCTGGCGTAAAAGCAATTTTTCAATTCCTCGGGAACATTATTTTTATCTGGATAGAAGGTACCTTATGTCCTTTGCTGTAAAATGTCATGATGATTTGACGAACGGTATGGATCGATTTTTATTTTGACTGGCCTGTTGGTCTGGTGGTTAGTGATCCTGACTGCCGAGTCAGAGGTCGTGGGTTCGATTCCCACTCAGGACAAATAATTGTGTGATGAGCACGATTATTTGATCTGTGCCTGGGTGAAATTTATCTATAATATGTTTATATTTAGCAGTATATCAGTATATGTAAGCATATTATCTACGTATGAACGGGAATTAACGCGATCACGAAAAGGTATTACATACCTCTGAATTGCCTGACGTTTCGACCAGGTTGCACTGGCCGTGGTCGACGGAGGGCGTGCACCGCTGAGCCAGTCAGCCTGTGACCACGGCCAGTGCAACCTGGTCGAAACGTCAGGCAATTCAGAGGTATGTAATACCTTTTCGTGATCGCGTTAATTCCCGTTCATACGTAGATAATATTATATCATGGAACGCGAAAGTTTAAAAGTTAGTATATATAAGCATGTCTATCAGCTGTCTGGTTTCCATAGTACAGCTCTGCCTAGTTTGGTATTAGACGGCCGTGTGTGCGGTGTCTCAAGTTTTTATATTTATTATTATTATTTATAAGATTCATTCAATTTCAATAAAGAGTTTTTTAGTTACTTTATAGTAACTAAAAAACTCAGAATATTTTAATTTCTGCCCTATCGTGTAATTCCGTACATATGAAACGGTCAATATGAAAAAAAAAAATGAATGACTACGCCTACTAAAATGTGTGAAAGTTATTTCTTATAGTTATATGTGATCAAATATAGAAATAAAACAATATGCTATGACAATAATTACACCTAGAGAAGACTACTTTTGATAGCAGTTATACATACGAACGAAATATAAATAGACCCTGAAATCGAATTTAAAATTTAGATTGCTGGGGGCGTGGATCCTCCATAAAATGTCTTTTTGTTTTACTCAAAGACAACACAAGCCAGTGTGACGTAAAATTTTATAATTAGCCAGGGTTTATGAACGTTTTTACGATCTTTTATTCTGTAAATGGAATAAAAAGAAGAGCTTTTTTAATTGATGAGTGAAATCTCACTTTTTTATGTGGCTTATGATAACTACAGACCTTATCATTAATTCTAAAAGGTATAAATCTATAGGTATATAAAGGTATATATTCTAAAAAGGTATAGATCGCAGAGCGCGATAAGGGCGCCAATTGTTCAAGGTCACTACTTTTAGTTTGTAAGAATGTCTTTAAACAGTTTTGTATGTTTTGTACAATAAAGAGTTTATCTATCTATCTATCTATCTGAAGACTTACTTTTTTTTCCCTTGTCTAAACTTAACTTACCTCTTCATTTAAATATGCCTATACATAGAGCCTGTAGCGATTACAGATTTATTACTTAGTTTACCAATGGTACAATTAATAGAGAAAGCGAATAAAGAGGTGACAGTCACCAACTAAGCTTTGAAAAAGTATGCGGCCTGTGTTATTGTAGAGGATATTTATAATATTCAGTACAAAAAGCAGCGGACTTTCATATAAACTTTTGAAAGCCCTTAGATCTCCTTAATCCAGCCCTGTCGCAAAATCCGTCCAATCTTACTTGTCGTGTCCTACCTATAAACTACCTCCATGCCAAATTAGAGCATGTAACATCAAAGGTTTAACACGTACACTGTCAACTATTTCATGCCCTTTTAGAAGAATTCTGTCTGCCATTTATCTCTTTATTTTTGTAAAAATCACGCATAGCAAAGCTCTGTAAAAAATAGTCGTGAGCATTATTTCGGACAATTACTACTATAGCGAAACGGGAAACATTATAATTAGTTGTGCCCGCAACTTCGTTCACATCTATGTCGGTAAACAACAACATGTCGTTTATAATAGGCGTAGTGCCTCTTCCTGAAGGGGAGGAACGTATAAAACAATATTGTTTTGATTACTTACACGCGAAATAACCACATACGTGGGAAAAGCACCCACTTTTTAACCGGAAAATAGGAACCCTTATAGGATCACTTTGTTGTCCGTCTGTCGATCAAGATTCTTTTTCTTAGCAACTCGTGTAGGCATCAAGTTGAAATTAATACCAAATTCTTATGTCTGCGGTAACTTGAGAGAACTTAAGAGACTCGCTGTAGTTAAGTAAGTCAGTGCTTCCTAGAAACTATGGGCACCTAGGTCGATCACCAACATGTCATCGGTATACCTAACAGATTAGTTTCAGCCAATACTATTGTCCACCCTGGCAACAAATAAATATTTGGCTTTGAGCTTTGTTTATAGTCACGGGGGAACATGAGATTTCACACTAACGGACGGAAAATGAAATGTCTAGAAATGTAAAAGAACTTCACTGGCTATCTTTTAATGTTTTAGCTTAAACGTCATTTTGTTGGAGATAGTGTGTCGTGTGAGATCTTCTTGTTTTATAACTGTTCTATAATATGGACATTCTTTACAATCGCGGTCGGTCATATTGTTGTGTGTGCCATCATGCACTGGGTTTTAGACTTGCGTGATGGTGCGTGGTACTCTTAGTCAGTTAACATCGCTTCGCGTTTCTCAGCACTTTCTTAAGAGGGAAAAGTTATAATCCGAATACTCTATGTATACTCTGTGTATTTTCGAAGTCTCGGACCACCGACAACCGGGCTTTGCGTTGCCCTACAATATCCTACTGAAAATCTGCCACAATGGAACGAATTTATTATTTTGTAACCGCATATAAACATTTTTGTTTAGTAAAACTATATTATATATTTTTTTGTATCCTACGTATTCATTTTATACGTATTTTGAAATTCATATATACGTATTTTGAAATAAAACGTAATCTATGTCCTACCTCGTAGTATGAACTTAAATCTTGCCAAGTTTAATTTGAATCCGTTCTGTAGTTTAAGCGTGATGCGCGGCCATCATACATGATACGAGGCTGACCAAAATGAAAAAAATAAAATGTTTTGTCTTCAGTATCGATTATAGAGTACCCGTAAATTTTTTTTTCAAAATATCTTTAATGTACAGAATTAGACCTGTAACATTTTTATTTAAGGTATTGATGAAGTCATCAGTGTTTTAAGTAATTAAAAAAAAACCTGAAACGAACAATATAAAATTATATCAGGTTTATTACGTAAATCATAACTTTATATTACCCAATATAGTTCACCTTGTAAGTTACCTATAAGGCTTTTACTGAACAAATACCTAATTAGGTAATTGATATTCTGCGTTTTATGAATATAATTAATAGATGTTCTAGGAAAACTCCATGAACTTGCTATTATATTCAATTTGTTTAACAAATATTTATTGGTTAAGTACGATTCACACCGAACGGGCCGCGCCGAATCGCGTCAGAACGCTTTTTTAGTGCGGTGATGGAAATTGAAGTTTATATTTATGATTTAAAATTCGTACTTCTTTGAACTTCTTGCCGCCGGCCTTGTCGGATCCGACCGGCTGTGGCCACTTGCCCTCGGCTACCGCCGCGCCCGGGCCGTTCGGCTCGTGGTTCGGCTCGATTTACTATCACCACTTGTTCTCGGCTGTCGCCGCGTCCGTTCGGCTCCGGTCGGATAACCTCGCATGAGCTTGGATGCCGGTCGGCTATACTTTATTAATCCATAATTTCCTTTGTGGATCTTTATTTTATCGTCTTCTTGTTCTAGTGCAACCGTACCTAAATCATCCACAGCTGTTTATTTGTTTTAAAGTATTGTTATAAACACTGTATTATGATCTTTGAAGAGTTTAAGCTTAACCAGTAGATATAAATTCTTTGAATTCGCATTTCTCTGCTACTAATTTTGACATAACACAAAAAAAACTGTACGATATTATCTTTTTTAACCGCCTTCATCAATCAGTTTTTTACTTGTAGCGGTTAAGGAAATCACTTGAAAATCTTGTATCTGTCTTTTTATAATTTATTCTCATCTTGGGCAAAATACTTAAATTTTTTTGACAAACGTTAAATAACTGCATGTCCACAAGTATTTTTTCCATTAATACGAAAATACTATTTCCCAATATCATCCAATTTTCATTCAGTCATGTGAAGTCTTCAAACGCCTCTTTTATGTTTAGTAAGTAAATTTTCACAGTCATTGTTTATTTTCAAGTGTACATTGAATACTTCTGCCTTTAGCTGCACTATAATTTGTGGCGTACCAAAGGGCGACGTTTTATCTCCACTATTCTTTACCGGTTTTATAAATTCATGCTATATTTTTACGTTCTTAGGTAATCTTCATGTCTAATTATACATACATGTACAGGTAAAGCTGAAGAAAAGGTAATGAAGAACACTTGTTCTCTTATCATCTATCGATAATTTAATTTAATTTAGTGTTGTGGATGATATTCGAGGAGGCAAGTTTTGACGTGGTAGCTTTGTTAGTCATTCCAACCGGTCCATAATCGTCAAAAAGAATTTAAGTCCCGTATGTAAGACTGGCACAGCAGGCTGATTTGGCTTAGACGTCGCCGTAGTCGAAGACTTTTGTATTAACAACGGACGGAAAAATCCCTAGAAAGCCATGCTTAAATCAAAAACTTACAATAAATAAACTGAAGTCAAGAATTTTCTTCAAACTTCCTACTTTATAACAAATGTATAATGTATTTTGTGACAACCGTTCTTTTGGGATCACTTAGTAACTTTCTCAGATAACTATTTCATTCCATGCCCAAAAGGTCAAATAATGAAAGTAAAGTTTGTTCCATGTGTGGTACAGGTCCTAATGTAATGCTGTAATAGAAAATTTTATTATATTGATTTATTAGTAGGCATATGGTAAAATAGTAACTTTAAAACTTTCGGTTTCCATGATATAATTATGTATATGTACGGGATAATAACGCGATCACGTAGCAAGTAATACATACCATTGAATTGTTTGAATTGTTGCAACTGAAATGCTTACTAATTTAATTTACATTTGGAGTATAATAAATTATGTTTGTACTATTTTTTTATCATGGGACCGGAAGTTTGTTTTAGTTTATATGATATGCTATTGCATTAAATTAATATACATATATAATATATTAATAAACCATAAAAAGTAAAGTAAATTTTAAACATACATTATTATTACATTGGAGATATACATTCAAAACTAAAAAGTCAGTGATCCGTCACGGAACCTCAGGACGGTTAAATACACGACCTATTCGCCCGAGGGCTTCCAGGTTTACATTTTTATGACATAATAAATTTATTATGAATTCTCTGTTATTCTTTTTACACATTTGAATAGATGTCCTGAACTGTGTTAAACTGTACCGACCATTTTAGAAGTCATTTCTCGTTTGGAACAATTTCATAATTTATCGGTATCATCATTTATTAGTCCGCAAAGTACCATTATTGGATATGAGCCTATATATCATTATTATTCCGAATGGATGAGGAGATATTGTTATGTGCACTCCACTGTGTGGTTTGTTTTATCTCGGTTTTCGTAATATTAAACATCATTTGCCCGTGTACTAAATTGTCCTGTCAGAAACATACAAATATATTGCAAAATAGAGCATGCCAATAGCACCTATAACCACTTACTAATGGGCTGCATTTACTCAGAAAATAGCTAAAAGCAATATGGGGACAATTCTAATTCGCATAAATACTGAAAATCGCGTGATCGGCGAACGAACCAGACAGTTTCTATAATAATACGTATGTATTATATATTAGACCCTACACATTCAGCTTCTGTACTGATCAGAGTGCTGGGCAGTTGTAATCAAATCTTGAAAACTGTGGCGGAGAATTGTACTTCTCCTATAGTTAGGCATTTTGTACATCATCGCTCATCGGGGAAAACACGTTCACATTTTAAGGATAAATAAATAATTAATATCACTTTTTTAACCCCTAATATGTAAGTATCTGTATATTAACAATTATAACTGTGGATCAAGATGTCTGAAATAAAGTGTTTGAATGATTTATGAAAGAAAGCGATAAAGAATTGTACAAGTTAGAAATAAAACCACTACAATAAAATGATACAGTGATCTAGAAAATTGTCGTACTAGTCACAATATCACAGATCACAATATACGAGATCAAAATGAATTCGCGCCAAGGTTTTAATATGATTACTACTCCGGTACAATGTTGTTACATTCCGGAATACCAGATTTTTGCTCGCCCTAAAAATGTTAGCATTTTTTGTAATTCACGCTTTCGTGCTAAAATTTGTAAATATGCTATTTAATTTGTTTCTTAGCATTCGCACGAAAGTAGACGTCTGAATTATTTGGGCTTTCGTTCATTCTTTTGAGCTCCTTTTCAACAATAACATAAATTTTATTTTATTTGCGTATTCTGTATATTTAACAGAGTTAAGGGTTGAATTTTAAAACTCTTAGAGTTAACATAGCGTCTTTCAATTTATTTGCATAAATAATATATGTTCTACTATTTTATCAATAAAAGCGGACTATGATATACCCTCAACATACTGTTATTATCGTCCAACCGGACTGTTATGGCTATCGTCTAGCATCGCAACGATTGAAGTTTAAATATGGTATTAGATATTGAGAATTTTAATTACCATATTTAAACTTCAGAATTAGTTGTTTTGAACAGTTTAGTAACTTTAATTGGCTAGATTATACTGTATATCTTCATATGGTATCGTCTGAAACTCAACTTAACTATTTAAATTAGTGTAGTTATGTAGAATACCTTTACATTATTTTGTATAGAGTAGTAGTTATTTTCTTCTTCTCTTTTAGCCATTATTTACATCCAGAAGAACATAAAATATACTGAACGGTAGGTACAAAATAACTACCACCAAAGACTTCTGCGCACATTTTTACTTTTCCTGTACTTACTTTTTCTTTTAAATGACTTAAAATAGTAATTAAAGACCCTTTTATCCACAGTCATGTTGGTAAAGCACATAAACCTCTAGTTTAAATACATACATATATTAAAGGGCAGAGAATAATGACATCATCTATTACCTAATATCTTCATTAGGTAATAGATGATGTCATCATTCTAAATTAGATAAAAAAGATGTTTTTTCTAAGAAACGTTTTTCTAATCTAATATAGTTGACGAAGTTCGCTGGATGTTACTACAACGAAATAAATTATGGTTTATATTCATAGTTATATATATACCGTCATAAAGCGGAGTAATGGATTTCCAAGAGAATCCAATATTCATATTTCACTGAGGACTCATAATATTTGAATCAGTGGCGGTTCCTCCTTCCTATTGATCTCGGCTTACAAGAGGATTAATTTTAAATGTAAATTATGTGCAAATAATGCATTCAACTGTAATATTATTAGACTATGAAACTTATAAAATTAAATAGATTTTGCCAGCGGCCACGCTCACATATAAGTTATTTCTGTCCCTCTAACACCACTTATTTCTTGATAAGAGGTATCCTATGTCATATTCTATACCTTCCAACGTGGGAACGAAATTTCATGATGATCAGTTGACGTGACAAGACATGAAAACGCAACAAACAAACACACATTCGCTATATGTAATATTAGTTGGGATCCTGTCTAAGTCAAGATTGAATACTTCATCCGCGATTTAATAAGTTGTGCGAAGCTGATGAATTTTTTGAATATTTAACCGTGTTAGGTCGTTAAGTCCCGGCGCCTGGGTGTGTCACAGTAAACGGGTTAGGGTCATCATTTTGCGAAGCTTGATAGGCCCCTTTTATTATTGGGCAGTTTTATTAGGGGCATCGAATTTTCCTCAGGCGGTTCGATTAGAGTGTATTTCCTTTTAACACGGAATCGACAGGTTTGATAAAAATATGGATTACGTAAGGTACTGTGTAAGGAAAGGGCAAAATATTTCCTCATCTTCTATGAAGAATTGGAGGAAATATTTACGTTCAGAATTAATTACAACATCCTGAAGATTAAAATTAATCCGAAATTTTGCAATTCTTCCTATTTTCATACGCCCGTTGTGGTATTTGAATTTTGTTTGTTATTTCATTTCATATCTTTATGATTAAGTAAATATATGTACTACGTAGTATATACCTACAAGATTCCGACGGAATGAGAACCTCGTTCTTTCCTTTGAAGTCGATTTAAGAAACGGAACAAACCTTGACTGATGAATTTAATTTAGAAGAAAGCTCATTCGTTCTAAATGGCTATTTAAATTGTAGTTTATATATCTCTATTCGTTTTTTTTCTGACTAAGTTCATGGATATAGAAAAATTTTGTTCATAATTAACTTTTAAAATAGTGTCACCGACTTATATGCACATAAATCATGATAAATTGTAATAAGCTGAAATCTGAAAAAAAACACCGACTGCGCTGGTTTGGTCACGCACTGTAGTGAAGACCATATTACCGAAAGGTGATGGCCATTAAGGAAAGCTAAATATGCAGAGGACACCAACCGACTACTTGGATAAGAACAATCCACAATTATATGTTGACGTGACTTAACGCCAGAAATAACGCAAAATCGCCAAGAGTGGCGTAAAAGTATCAGGACAGCAGACCCCGAATAGGGAATAAGCCAGGGGATTGATTGATCGTCTATTTTTCATCAATTAATTTCCCACGCTTAGAAGAAGGGAGAAAGTGAAATACGCAAACTTGAGTACAATAAATTCAAATAAAAAAAATTGGTAAGTATACAAAGAATGATTGAAATCGTTAAACATATTGCGCATATATTGCGTAACATACACACAAAGAAAAGCAATTTTCTGTCGAATTGAGAATGTCTTCTTTTATTAAGTCGGTTAAAGATAGGTTATTATTTATCGTCTAGTGCCAGTACGTATATTGAGTAGGTGTATTATATGCATTGTATCAGGTACTTTCTGTACGCTAGGGACTTTTTTTTAGTACCAATAGTTTCGAACCGTGATGATTCTCTAAACCACTTTGAATTCTACAGAAGGAAAATACCGGTCACAATAAATAATTTTTGATCTGCTAATTAACGCATAGCGAACAGAGCAAACACGTTTTATTGCAGGAATTAGTCGAATCTTGTTTATTTATCTTAACCCACTTCAAAGTTCTCTCGTCGAAGAATTTCTTCAACATATTTCTCTTGAAAAATACAAAGTGCCCGCTATAACGAAAAGAGTGTAGATCCAACTTTTTGTTTGTCAGTTTTAGTTGTCCTGACAAATACGTAAACTTTGAATATTTGTGTTTGAATTTTTTTGTTTGCGCTTGTGCTACACTAGACTAGGTAAACTAACGAAAATACTATAACCAAAGTTATTGAAGCAGTTTTTTTTTTTTAAATTACCGAGTCCTTCACTAGTTTTTTAACTTTTCATATAAGACTATCGCAAAACAAAAATAACTTCACATAATAATAATAATTTCACACATCTCACACGGCCGTCTGGCCCCAAACTAGGCAGAGCCTGTATTATGATAACCAAACTGCTGATAAACATACTTATATATTTCTAAATACATACATTTCACTACATATTATAAAACAAAGTCCCTCGCCGCGTCTGTCTGTTCGCGATAAACTGAAAAACTACTGAACGGATTTTCATGCGGTTTTTACTAATAGACAGAGTAATACATGAGGAAGGTTTAGGTGTATAATTTGTTAAGATTTTGTGTAAATTTATTGAAATTTATGTTGACGATTGTGGAACTTGTAAAATAGACTTTCATTTAAAATATAAGACTCTGCGCAGGCTAAGGTGCGGGCACTAAATTTTAAAGTTCTTGCTAGCCACAGCTAGTTAAGGAACAATGTTATTCCACTATATTTACTCGTCGCTGAAATGGTAATTTGTGGGTCACCTACTTCAGTTATGTATGATACAATTTTAAAAAGTATACGATGAGTATGGTATTGTGAATTTTATTCAAAAAAATATATAGACAACTTATGTTTTGAAATGTTTTATGTTCTTTCTTTAAGGGCTTTATGTGTTGAAAAAAAATAATTTTAGCTGTCTTGCTCGAATTTAATTATTCTTTTTTCAGAGTTATGTTATTTAGCTTCTCCGCATTTGTAGCTAAGAAGGTAGATGTTGTTAGAAAAACAGTAAACAAGGCTCAGGAATAATATAAGGGTACATTTTCAACCCAAAATATCGCACTGTTCCCAAAGGGAATGGAGGTAAACCGAGTTCTCGCCGGTAGGGCCTAGGGAAAATGTTCGTTTAACATGTTAAATGAATAGCTAAGTCAATTATGCCGTCGGTTGATAAAGTAATACAGTATAATATAAAACGAAAGTTAATTAAACCAGAACAGGTACTGGAATAAAAGAAAAGGTGGTGAAAATAAGCCAATCTTGTACCATCATACTCGCACAGGTAAATACACAAATAAAAGATTGTGAAAGGGACAAAATTAGTAATGAATTACCTCTCTGTTTTCTTTAGTTATAGGTACATCTGTTACTTTTACTTTTAAACCTGTAATTGAAACGTTTTGTTGCTATCTTAATTAAAAGGTTGTCTAAAAGAGATTGTTTCTAAAAAGATTCTGTTGAACTCAATGTTTTTAATGCGTACAACTACCTAACTATACATATTTGGTATTGAAGTGAATAAGCTAACGTTCTGTTAAATTACTGTGTATTGTTATCGTGAATAATAATAATAATAATAACTGGACACATCTCGCTCACGGCGGTCTGATCGCAAACTAGGCAGAGCCTGTACTATGATAACCAGACTGCTGAGAAGCATATATATTTATATATTACTAAATACATACATATTATACACAAATTATACCCAGACACAGAACAAATAATCGTGCTCATCACACAAATATTTGTCCTGGATGGGAATCAAACCCATGAATGAACGAACTGAAATGAACGGGTGCTACATGTGTTGGTCAGAATTGATGTTGTGGTTTCATGATTTTAATCATTATTATCATCTCAGTCATTAGACCACTATTGAAGATAGGCTTCAACTAACCCTTCCACAAACACCGATTAAGGGATTTATAATTTTTATACTGTACATATTGCAGTTAGTTAAAAGGTTTTAATTTTGTCATTATTTCGCAATAACTTACACTTTTTGTTTTAGTCTTGTTTTAAACAATAAAAACTTGAATACTTAAACAATAAACAAGAGCACAATACGGTAAATGTAAGGTAGGACGCCCTCTAACTAGGTGTACCAACAACTACACCTAGGTCGAATGCGAAAGAAGAATTTTAGTACTATGACACAAATTAGTATAATCCGGGCGCCAGAGCCAAAAATAACGCGAAAAGTGGTGGTCTTTTATAACAATACGATACTAGGCTTAAACTTGGAAGAAAAATACGTAGAATAACATCCTAAAGTGTCTACTTCAAGTCAGATACACGTCATTGTTTATTATTGCAAAATAACTTAAAAATCTTTTTTTCGGTTTTCATTAAAAATCTAGAAAAGTATTGCTTTTAGAGCAAAATGTAAAATGCAAAAGCTATTAAGCCGATGATTCTACATAAGGATTAGGCGTTAAAAAAAAATAGATTTGTTATTGTGCATATAGAATTGTTTCCATTGTTTAAATAAGCGAGAAAGATGAAAAATGCAAAGAAATTAAAATGCGTGAAAATGCACGTTGCAATATTCAAAATTGAATGAAAATCGTATATGTCACAAATATTAGTATGTTGTTTCATTGTACGCCAAGTCAGATCGTGAAATTTTAAAATTGCAGCCTGTTGTAAAATTGTTAATTTAAAATTTCAATTGTGTATAAAATCTGTCACGGGCTTGGTATTGATATCTGAGTTTTTGGAATCGATGAGGAATAACAATTTCTTTGATACCTCAAAAATTAGTTTTTAATTGAACAAATAAAAAAGTTATAATAGAAAAACAGTAAATGAAAGACCGCATTTTTTCTAATTTTAAAGTTAGACGTAAACAACTTAGTACAAGCGATTGCGCTTATTTTGACATGAATTAAAAAAAAAGTAGTACTAGTACTTTTTACTCCAAGTACGAGGAAGAAGTGGGCACGTAGATTGTTAAAAACGTCATATGATGTATAACGTTCCTCAAATCTGTGATCGGTAATAGTATTGTAAGAGCTTTAGCATCATCTGTCGTACGAATTCGCACCTTTGTCAATAAATTTTCATATCAGTTGTACAGTAGTTTTTGTGCTTCGCGTTTTTTTTTTAACGTTATACCTCGATTTCATCGACCGTGTACGTAGATTGTTAAAAACGTCATATCATGACGTGTTTAACCATCTACGTTGAAGTTTTTAACAATCTACGTGCCCACTTCTACAGTACTTGGAATAAAAAGTACTAGTACTACTTTTTTTTAATTTATGTCAAAATAAGCGCAATCACTTGTACTACGTTGTTTACGTCTAAGTTTAAAATTAGAAAAAATACTGTCTTTCATTTGCGGTTTATCGTTAATAACTTTTTTATTTGTTCAATTAAAAAATCAAATTTTTGAGGTATCAAAGATATTGCTTTTCCCCATCGATTCCAAAAACTCAGATATCAATACCAAGCCCGTGACACATTCTACACAATCGAAATTTTAAATTAACAATTTTACAAAAGGCTGTAATTTTAAAATTTCGCAATCTGACTTGGCGTACAATGAAAAACATACTAATGTCTGTAATATACTCGATTTTCATTCAATATTACAACTCGCTTATTTAAACAATGGAAACAATTTTCTATTTTTTTTAACGCCTAATCCATATGTAAAATCGTCGGCTTAACAGCTTTTGCATTTAACATTTTGCTCTAAAAGCAATACTTTTTTAGATTTTTAATGAAAACCGAAAAAAAAGCCGATTTTCAACTTATTTTGCAATAATAAACAATGACGTGTATCTCCGTCGAAGTAAACATTTAAGTATGTTATTCTACGTATTTTTCTTTAAGTTTTAAGCCAAGTATCGTATTGTTATAAAAGACCGCCACCCTCAAACGCTCTGGTGGTCGGACTATAGAGGATTATGTCAAACAGGTGTCTTATATAGTTTGATTGATTAACACTTTATTATTGCGTCGACTATGTTACTTGATATTACGAATAGGCTAGGGTAACCGCTTACTATTAGGTGGTTCAACGATACACTTTATATGAGGGATTTCTTTTATGTGCGCAATAAAATGTTCTTTTGTAGTCGGTTAAGTATGTGTACGTTGCTACAATTTTATAGCAATCTAGTGAAGTGCATTTTGTATACTTAATGATGCGTTTCTCCGTGAGTCGACGTACTCAAAAAGATGATGCTTACCTGGATACTACAGTATCTATATCTAAAGGTTACTATGCACTGTGATATTCAAAATCACAACTTATTTTTTGCTTTTAACAATACTTTATATATGTTAACCTTTAACGTAATTAAGAGCGAGAGTTCTTTGTTACCGGTATTCTGTGTTTTATGTAAGTTTTATTTTTGGTTGCAAAATTATGTTTTTCTATATACATATATTCCGTAGATTATAATAGTAACTTTTAGCCTTGAGTCAGCCTGTGACCACGGCCAGTGCAACCTGGTCGAAACGGCAGGCAATTCAGATGTATATAATATCTATTTCATGATCACGTTATAAAGAATTATAAATTTGAGTGTCAATTCACTAAACGCAATAGCTACATATTTCAAAGATGCTCATATTTACAAAACACAACAGAGTTATCGAGATATGAATCCTGTTCTAAGTATGTGGTACACTCCAATAAGGGTGCTACTACACTACTCTTAAGTGTAAAATATTATTAGTATATATGTAGACTTTAGAAGTATTGAGATTGTAAACTTATAGCCTTAGGAACAAACAACAGAAAAAATTATAATATTGTATATAAACTTGAAAACATACATCCTGCCCCGAACCCATACAGATTTAACCATTGCAACGGAATTTAGCTGTAGTGAAATACTTAGCCAGCTATTATTCCACATATCTCTTATAAGCTAAGCTTTAATGGAATAATATGGCAACCAGGTTATGTACCAGGATATGAATTAAAAATTGCTAGGGATAAACAAAAAAGATCCAATAAATAAGATCACGATTTCAAACCTATTTTTTCTATTACTATTATTTCAATAGCTTTTGGTAACTAAGTATTACGATCAAAACAGTAAAAAATGTGTCTTTACTGTTTTGATCGTAATATTATATCGTCATACGCTTATCGAGAATTAGTTATTTTATTTCATACAGCGTTACGGCTGCAAAAGTAAAACGCATGGTAGTAAAATTAATGATCCCCGTAGCGACACCAATCAACCTAACGATCACTGGCGACAGTCGCGCAATTACAGAGCCACGTTCGCTCATGACCACGTGTCACCGTTTCGAAGCACGTCACTGACAAATGAATGAAGAGAGCTTGTCACCCTATAACATAATTAGAGAGAAAATATTTGTTATTATTGTCTGAATTAAACGCAAAGAAAAACATATAATTACTTTGAAAACAACAACAACAATGTGCGGTACTGCAAGAATATGGTAAATTACAAATAGTGTTTTGTGTTGCCTTCGCTCTTTTTAATTAAAAAAATCCAGTTTTCCATCTCTGCATTCTTTCAATAAGGCATTATGTTCTAGACTCACTATGGCTGAGACAATCTTGATTTTGCCTATGTTTGCTTAATTTCAATACCTATCGTGACTAGCAAATAGGCAAACTTACTTACTTACTTCCTACTAATATTATAAATGTGAAAGTTTGTAAGGATGTATGGATGTGTGGATGTATGGATGTATGGATGTTTGTTACTCTTTCACGGCAAAACTACTGAACCGATTGCGATGAAACTTTGTATGTAGATAACTAGAGACCTGGATTAACATATAGGCTACTTTTTATCCCGATATCCTCACGGAATCGGGACTTACGCGGGTGAAACCGTGGGGCGCTGCTAGTATTATCTAAATGCTCGCAACTGTCACTACGTATTTAAACATAATAAAATTCCTTTTATTAAGCAAAAATAAAAATGGTAATCTATTAAAAGAACTTCCGTGTTGTGAGCCTCTATCATAATTTATCAGACTTATCTCGGGATAAAACCAAGGTTTTTATAGCAAGAACACGCCATTTCACTTTACCGCAAGATTTGAGAATTTCAAGCACACTTATCCATTTTCTTTATTTCACGATATAAATGATCAGTATAATATACACAAGTGTATATGTGTAATAGGTGTTAGCAAATGCAAAAAAAATGGCATTTCTAATGTCGTCTTAAATTTTTTTTTTAAATTACTAAATCATTCGAGGTTAAAATATCTCAATTTTGTAAAGTTTGGTTAGTAGATGAATTGTTTGAGGAATAATTATTCCTAAGACCAAAATAAAAGAGACTATTAGAATGGGGGATAATGGACACCGATAGATCCAAAACAAGTGAGATCACATCCATTCTCATTCTTACTATAGAAACCGTTTCCAAAATTAGAGTACAAGGTGTAACAAGCTCAGTGGGACACGGTACACACTGTTTTGATGGAACACACTGTTTTTTTTAAGAAATCATAATGCTACACAAAATCAAAGTTGTTATTAAACATTACGCAATCATGACAAAGAATCTATGATATTAAATTCGCCGTTAAAGGTTTCATTAAATAATTTTGTAGTTAAGTGTGCGTGAAACAAGTGGGCGCCAATTTATTAGGAGTCGTCTGCGATGATCATAATTTTCTGTAATATGTTAACCGTTTTCTGAGGTACGACAAAGGTCTGTTTTGCTATGGTAAAATGTAATGAGAAAAAATTGTACTGGATAATGTAAGCACATAATATAATAAGTATTGCGCACACAGCCGTCTAATCAAAAACTCAGCAGAGCGTGTACTTAGGATAACCAGACTGCTGATAAACATACTTATATCTTACTAAATACATACATATTATACCTAGATATAATTACACCCAGACACAAATGATCGTGCTAATGATAACAAAATAGATAAAGTGTAGGTTTAATATTTTATTTTATTAAGAGTAATAGGTAGGGGTTTAAATAATACAATCGCTAATAAAATGTCTTATTGGAATTAAGCATATTCATATTACATTTAAAACAAACAACAAGATATACGAAACTTGGGTGGCAGATGATGGATGTATAATATTTTAACTTTCAAAAATGTTTTCTTTTTTAATGTACTGTCACGTTATAAAAACTTAATTAATAAAAAACAACAGAGAAAATAAATCTAACACGAAGGTATTAAAGATAAATATAACAAAAAAAAATAAGAAACAACACAAAGTCTGAAATTGAAAGTGATTGCTCACTTCAGAGAGAGTTACTTTTTAACAAACTTCTAAAGAAAAAGTACATGACATGGAAAACGAAGAGAAAATAGTGTAAAAAAGTGAACGAAGCTATTAAAAGTTATCTAAGAGATGGTTTTTAAAGTCCAGTAAATAAATATTATCAACTCGTTTCATTGAGGCGTTATATTGGCGAAAACAAATATATTTTAATTGTTCTGATATAACGCGGGACTTTACCTGTCCCATGAAACGATTTACGAATATTGCAATAGAATCATTTAAAAATATTTACACACCTTTGTATTCATAGCACAGCAAAGTTAACCAGAAAACCTATCTGTTTAGGGAAACGATATTATTGTGTATCTTAAGGTTAGATGCAAACTTCATCAATTGAAATTAAAGAAGACTCTGCATAGTCTGCAGAGTATGCGCCAGAGACCATCTCATCATACCATATCGTTAATGTATAGAATTTGGAAATGTTGGATAGAAACTTCATTATTTGTTTTATTACTTGAACGTGTGTCATCATAATGCTGATTAGTCTTGATTGGGAAAGTCAATGTTATTTGTTTTTTATGGTATAGGGAGCAAACGAGCAGACGGGTCAGGGTAAATGACTACCGCCGCCCATGAGCACCGGCAAATGTCAGTCAAAAGTCACAAGTGCGTTGCGGGCCTATAAGGTGGGAGTAGGGGAAGGGGGGGAATAAGGGGCGAGAAAGAAGGAAGCGTTAGAGCCTCCGGTAACCTCACTCACTCGGTGAAAAGCAATGCAAGCATTGCTTCACTGCTGGTTTTCTGGGAGTCCGTGGTATTACTCCGGTCGAGCCGGCCCATACGTGCTACCTTACTATTTGCTCCTGTCATTCAATCGTATCGTTAGCTATGCTCATAACGCGTATCTATTAATCGTTTTTCATGATCGATTAATTTAGAATTGATTTCTTATAACAGACTTGGTATACGGATATGGTATATTAGAGTAAATGCTAACACCTGCAATTCTTCAGTTTTATCAAAAATGATTTTATTGCATAACAAAAATACTATGTTCTTAACATCAAAAAGTATTTTAGTAAATTATTCTTGTATTGCACTATATGAGACTAGAGAGACTTACGTAGGTAAATCCCGCAAATAAGTAATTGCTAATTTTGGCGAAATAAATACTTCACATGAATTCATCATGAATTTGTAATAACTAATTTGTTAACCCTGAAAAGTGTGAAGAGTACCTACTTTCGACTTGTGAGCCACACCCTTGAAAAGTTGGCTTGTCAGAATCTTGATAACAGAGTGTTCAAACAAAAGCTGTTTTGTGTTAATAATATTTGAAAAGGAAAATTTTGGTGACTATAATTAAACTACTAATTAGCAGCACAAGCTTATTTTCTTCATGTGTCTTAATTTTGATTTCTTGGACTATGTAGTTTTAGGTAGATTTCGAAGAAAAGTCTACCTATTGGTTTTGTACCAGTTGTCGAGTTTCCCAAAATTTCTTCACAAGAGATCTAGTTATGATCCCTAGACCCCAAGACAACCGCCAGTTAAAAAATGTTTAATTATATATATATATATATATACATATTTGCATGTATGTACCTCATTTTTACCGGCACGATAGGTCGCAATTATGCACCGATTGCTTTCAAACTTGGATGACAAATCAACAGGGTAAAAATGAAGGTTAAGTTCGTGAATGGGGAATATTCACCAAAAGGAGGGGGACTGGGGGCAGACTTTCAAAAAAAATTAAAAAATACGAAATCTACCTCTGCGGGCCCGCATTTCTTTGATTAGTGTGAACTCCAAAATAATAAATAACCTTAAAAAGGACTATAATATTTATGTTGACCGTAAATTAATTTAGAAAATACATGAGACTATTTCATATGTAGATATACAATAGCAACGTCTTCCACGAATATCTGCAATACTACTATCTTAATGTATCCTTTGAAGGCTTTGTGTTGTTCCTGTGTATGTGTTTGAACTGTATTTCACATATCGTTGCTTAGAGTAGAGAACGACTAAAGAAAAGATGAATGGACTACCTGAACTAGGGTATTGCTATAAAGAGAGTAAGCAGTGAAATGAGGAAAAAACAAATTGCGCCGTCTCAAAATTGTTTTACTCCGCTTGTTGCCTATTAAGATAGTATCTGTCTCAAATTTTTTTTTAAGTCTAATCAAGGTAATTTTAATATGTATCTTTTCTTGTGACAGTTGACATTTGGAGTAAGAACTTTTAATTTACACTGATCCTTTATGTTGAGGACTAGGCCTTCGTAGCAACAGCCAGTTCGAGATAAGCGATCCTTACTTTCTCGAGCAATTGCTTAATTTCCCCAATCCGTCCGTATAAGCAATTTAAGAATAAGAAAACCTTTATTTGTCTTTTACATAGCATACTTATTATTAAAAACAGAAAGTACTTGGTAATTATTAACACTGTAAAGACATAATGGTCTTGGACTCAGCATATTGACGACAGCGCAAAGCATGCCAGCCACTGTTATTCTGTGCAATTCTTTTAGTGTTGGATAGCCCATTTATTGGGGAAGACTATGGGCGGAGGATCGGAGCATGAATGAAAAATGTTGCAAAAAATGGGGAAAATTTACAAATGCAGACGAAGTTGCTTGGTTCAGCTAGTCATTAATAACAATCTTAGAATAAACACAACGACAACATCCTAACCATGAACATTATCACTCCCAATTCCGCCAACAATGCATTTGTTACAACATAAAGTTATCATTATTATTTATAGTAGATCCAGTAAAGTAAATATAACATAACATTAAATTATATAAATAGATAGATAATTTGACCACAAATTAATATATTAAATAATTGAGTAACCGCCACCGATTGCTATATCCTCTTTTCTTTAGGCAAGCCTATTGCCGCTAACAAGCCTATTGCCGCCAATAAGCCTATTGTCTCCAACAAGCCTATTGCCACCAACCCAAAGCCCCCTAACAGTATGTGGGTGTTTAATACGACTCCCTCTTCGGGCGAGAGTATGAGTAGTATGAGGCTTCACATGTCTTTTTTTGGCAAACCGTTTTATTTTAACTTGTTTAATTTGTTGTGGTTGTGGGCACTTTATTTGTAATACGACTATAAAATATTTAAAACATTAATACCCCTGTGTTTAAGGAACTATATTTTAATAATATCTAAAACTTTTATTTAAATTCTATGTAATAATTTGAATTGATTATTAAATTCCTTTGAATATATCCAAAGGAATTTAATAATCAGTACAAGTATTCGATCGTTCTTAATATAAACATATTTTATTTAATTAAAAGTAATATATACACTTTACCAAGTGATAATATTTGTGGGCTTGCAACTTAAGATATTAAATAATCTTCAAGCGAATTCAAGCGATGTTAGAATTGGTATTCAGCATTCTATGGGCATATTTTCGGAATTTGAAATGAAAATAATTGATTTATATATGTACATCAGAAAGTATCATTTGTGAACATTAGAATCTATGCATAAATGTAACGGTATGTTTATTACGAGATAATAACATGCCAACAAAAACTCACAGTTATTCATTTCAATAATAATAATAATAACTTGACACATCTTACACACAGATGTCTGATCCCAAGCTAGGTAGTGCCTGTAGTATGGTAACCAGACTGCTGATAAACATACTAATATATTCCTAAATACATACATATTATAGATAAATAACACCCAGACACAAAACAAATGATTATGGTCAGCACACAATTACTTGTCCTAGAATCAAACCCACAACCTCTCACTCAGTAGTCAGGATCGCTAACCACTAGACCAATAGGCCCGTGGATACTCAAATATTAAGATGATTATTGTTTAAGAGCAATGTGTAATCAAACTAAGGTACCTAAAAACGAACAACTAAAACATAATCATTAGAAAGTAAAATATACACTAAAGGTTCACAAAGGAAAGGTCGACCGAGGATGTTGTATCGGTTCTTTGAACTTCTTTGTCCTTCACTGATCGGTTTTCAAAGTAAACGCTCTTGATTTCATTTGCGCGTCTAGAAAACTTTTCGAATCCCACTAATATTATAAAGCTAGCAACTCGAGGCGATTCGCAAGCGCGTTGCCGACCCTTTAAAAACCTGTACACTCCTTTCTAGAAGAACCCCATACCGTAACCGTCGGAAAAACCGAGAAGAAAAGAAAAATACTGGAAAAATATAACAATATGTGCGCAACAGAAATCGCCGTCAGTCAGGTCCGTCTTATATGTTAGTTGAATGGTGTATAACAGATAAATAAATTATACCAGTATTTCATATCATAGGAAGTTTTTAAACCCGGCATATTTTCAGTTTTAAACACGTGCTACGAAATCCAGGTCTCGCTTTACTCGTTGTGACATGAGCTGTCACAACGAGTAAAGCGAGATTTTAGTTGAAAAGCAATTAATATTATAAACATGATTACTGTTTTCACTTATCTTTATGTATTTTACATAAAATGTCATTAAAAAAACATTATTTAACTGCTGAATCCATCATTTTATTATTTGTTGTATAAACACTTTTTGATAATCTTCTTTCAAATGTGTAAAATGTCATTGTAATTAAAGATATGGAGATATGTTTGGTTGTATTGTGTGTTTTGGGGACGCCAGATTAGTTTTAAGCCTAGAAAGGAACCTTCTGGAATCTGGAAAATCTAGAACCGAGGTAGCCTGTCGTGTCAAAGCCGCTTCCGTGGACTGGTTACGTGTCAAACTTTCTTCTTAAACTTACAGAGAGCAAATGTTTTTGTTGAATTAGATGGAGTGAGGCAGTTTCTTACAGGTAGTCCACTGGAATTGCAAGCTTCCATAGGCTATGGTGACAGCTTACTATCAGGCGAGCTGTTTGCCACCGACGTGGTTAAAAAAAAGAAGAGTCATTAGAGCATTGCGAGTGCGGGTTAGTTGGTTAAGCGCGAATAAATAGTGTTACCAGTGGCCATAACTACCCGTAACTGGTAACATAAGATATTAATTGATATACTGCTTGTAATAGCATTAATTAAACTAAATAGATTACAATACAATAGTATTAATAGATTTACATACAAACTTTGGTACTTTTCACTAACGAAAAATGTCAAAGTTTATGGTCCTAGAAAGATGGATTGTAATTGATGGTGTTGAATCAAGCCTGCGTAAGAAAAGCTACAATAGACTGTGTGCAGACTGCAGGCGTCAGCCGCGTGCTGAAAGCGCTTTTTTGGGTTTTTGTTAAGTGTTGCCAATGCGAGCGTTTCTCGGGCACTGATTAGTCGCTGTCGCAGTTCAGTTCGAGTTTTGTATTGGTTGAAAATTGGGTGGACGTAAAAACAGATAATTAAACAGATTGATTACATATTATTTCTCTATCAATTCGAATAATTTTCTTGTATTTTATAGTTTTAGTTCATACAAAACTAAACTGCGTGAACACCGTAGGCTTTGGCGCCGCGTCGCCGTCGAGCGCGCGTCGTATCAAAACGTGCGTTAGCATGTGAACAAAATGTGTCTTCTTTTTGACGCGCGTTAACGTGCGTTCAACGCCCGTCATTTGACCCTAAAAAGTCATTTCAGAATACCTGCGTATATAAACAAAAGTATAGTTTGTAGAATATTTTTTTAAGCTTACTCTTCATTTACGTTCTTATTTATGTATCCTTATTCTATTACGATACTACATACATTATAATATTTCTACATTAAAATGCCTAGTGGTGCAATTACACTTGGTCGTATTCGGGTGCACGAAAGACGTTACTCGAATGCGGGCACCCGATGCATTAATTACATTGTTTTACTCGAATTCGGTCACTGGAATACGGGCAAACGACGAAGTTATCTCTCTTTTTGAATAAATCTCGAACCCACACTTTTCGTATTGTTTTTATTCTGCGAGCCAATTCTATCAATAAAATATAACAAACAATATGAATGCTTCTTCGAAGAGCAACATTGTGACGACAATATTGTGACGACGTGCAAAGCACTGAAGGAAAACGGCTTCGGGTATTCTGATTCGGGTAACCAAAACGAAAGCTGGACTAGATTGTACGAAGACGGGCGTACTCGACTCCGTTCATTTACACTTAGTCGTTTGTCCGAATTCCATAGGCAATCGAATACGAACTTGCGACCAAGTGTAATTGCGCCATAACACTACCAGTCTCAATACCTCTCTAAGAACTTATCTTTAACTAAGTAAAATTAAAACACTTTACGGTTTGTTCCATAGTGCGCTAAATGTACCTACCTACTATTTTGAACGCCGTTGGAACCGCGGGAAACAACGAACATTAAAGTTTCAATGTGTTTTCTGTATAACGAACAATCTTATCAAAAGTTTTAAATATAGTTGAACTAGTGGATAGTAAGAGAATATTCTATAGGGAATATTCATTCTCTTACTTGTCATGGTATATTTGTGCAAAAGTGCATTATTCGGTCAAAGTAAACGATCTAAATTCATATTAGTTGATTTAAGTTTTGCTGTATTTACCAAATAATTGCACTGATACTCCAGCCACAGTACCAACTACACATACGAAACTTCTCCATTTATACGTAGGTACATATGGTACATATGAAATTTTGATAATTAATAAGTTTGTTGTTTTGCGCTGATTCAAAATTAGTTTATATAAAATTTAATAGATTATGTAAATAAGCTCAATATTTAAGACTTAAAAGGCTTATTTGTTTCCTGCTATTTAGTTCTTTTTCGTCGGTTTAAGTTTTTGATAAAAAGTTTTCATCTATCTTTAGGTATTTTACATAAAATATTATTAAAAAACGAAATTGGGACGACTCTCGTAATTACTTTCTCATAGGTATTGCTAATTTCTATGCAAAAATAATAAATATAACCTATCCACTATTTCGCCTAAGCCTTAAGGCTGTATCAATTGCACATATACCGGTTAGTCATTGTTGGTATAAGAAGTAACTGGACTAAAACCTAAGTAATTGCGAGTCACGTTTCGATTAGTACTACGGCACGTATCGATTAATTGTACTTTAGTTGACCTACATTTATATTCTAAAGGGCGTAGCGGATTTCTGCACGACTCTGAGCAGTCCACTGAAGAAAGTTAAGGCTCAACAAATTCGGCACGAATTAGGAACGCTCACTGGAGAAGAATCTTCACATCTAAGAAGACAGCTTTTCAACAGTACTACTAGAAAAGTATTGTGTTTCCAAGTTGATTTGCCTAAAGTATTGTGTTTCCAAGTTGATTTGCCTAAGCTTCATTGGGTTTGGAAGTGTAAGTGTTACTCCTGTCGTGAGTCTTTAGTGGAATGCGTAGTTTACCACAGGCGGGTCATATGTTTGTATACTATATTATTTATTTCCACATCACGTAAAAGTGGATTGGTAAAAAATACCTTCGACTAAAATAATTTTGGCATGAATAATATTTTGCTATAAATGTAGCTTTGACATAGTCTCTTTGATGTTTCTATAATAACCTTATAAATATGCTACGGTCATAAAAGCTTTTAATACACATCTGAACGGAAGTTGACTTTTTAAATTCGTATACAAAACCGAGAAAATTACAGTCTTATTTGATTTGCCATCTATTCCATAAATTTCATAGCATCTTTTTTTTTGTTATTTCTTCTTTCATAGTTATAAATCTCGTCAATCATGCTCTAATTACATGTGGTTTTAAGGAAGGTGAAAAAACTGCTTTTACCTTATTAAAATAAGCATTCTAGTTCTCCCCAATACATAACATAATAAATATACATATCAAAACAGCCATTTTTTTTGATCTGATATATTAATGCCATGAAATTACTTCAGTGTTACAATATTAAACGGTGTTTTCCACTAATATGAGTACGAAACAGTTTTTATAATGATATTTACAGCTTAATATAGTAGTGTTTGTCACGAAACTTTTGTTTTGAAATTTCAGGCTAAAAGAGCCAGAAGATTTGTGCGATTTTTATGTCAATGGGTGACTGTGTAATTTATTCTTAACATCATATACGTATGTTATGTTGTGTTCTCGATAGTAAAAGGACTTAAATGAGAAAGAGTTGTGCTAGGCTAGGAGTGAGTTTTTACTTTTTGAGTTTTTAACGACTTTTGATGCGATGGAATGTTTATTTGTTATTTTTTTAAATATCTAAGGCTAGATAGCGCTTTGCAATATGTCGTAAATTATTATTTTGTTTTCAAGTGTCGGCAGCGTGGGATTAAAATCATTAGCATTGGACGCGTTCAGCGTTCATACTCAGTTTTCTTTATTTGTGTATTCGGCTTTATACCGTATTAGATGAAAACCCGGCTTTGCTCGGGTGAAATGTGACTCATTATACACAATCTTTTACACAATGTAGGTAGATATACGTGTGAATCAGCCTTAACGAACTCAAGATATACGGGTAAATCGGCCTTAACGAACTCCAGATGGCATCCGAGTGGCCAATATGGCGACTGCCATTTGCACCATTAGAATTTAACAAAATACTCGACAATCCGAATTTTGCGAATATATTATGTTGTCGACTCGAAGTCATTATTTTTTTATGTTTTATCATTCAGGTAAGGTTTCAAAAGAGTCTACCGTACCCCTTGACCGAATTATTAATATAGATGGTGATATTGCTATTAAGCTTACTTCGTCATTGTAAAAGACAGATTAAACAAATATAAATGATATTAGAAAATGTCCTCAAGAATATTTTAATAATTCAAATTCAATATTCAGAAATACTATAAATTATTTTTTAAGCGCACATCATATACTTATGTATATAATGTGAGCTGGTTAAAATTCTAAGAAGGATCAGCAGTGCTGTGTATCATTAATACATGGGTCAATTCTTATATGTTATCGCTAATTTAAACTATGTTAACTGCAGGTGACAAGTAGCATTGACATTTTTCGTTTGGGATTGATTTAACGACTACATATGTTTTTCTTGGGGTGTCGGTCCATCTAATCAGTGAACGACCTATAGATCTTTTGCCTTCCACTCGGCCCTCAATCACAATTCTTTCCATTGCGTAGTGATTTATTAACTCGTCAATTATTCTATCTGTAGGTATAAATAATAAAGTTAAAGAGTTGTTGTGTTATAGTGATAATCTCTGTAACTACGAGTTGTATTAAAAAAAACCTTTGTTCGTTTGATATACCCAATCTTGAGGAAGGTTTTCTAAGAATAAACATCACATAACAACTTTCAGGATCCGGAGTACTTTTTATAAATTTGTAGATGAACCAATTACAGACCAATTTTTTTTGCCGTCCCCGCAGTTTCACCTGCGTTTATGATCACTGCTCCGCTCCTTTTAGCCGTAGCATGATGTTATATAGCCTATAGCTGTCCTCAATAGATGGGCTATTCAACACTAAAAGAATTTTTCAATTCGAACCAGTAGTACCTGAGATTAGCGTGTTCAAGCAAACAAACAAACTCATCAGCTTTATAATGTTAGTGTAGATTTTAACTATATTCATTATTCAACGTAGGTGTAAATGTTCTCAACCCTGGTTGTTTAAGTTTTACATACTTGTGTTGTGGGGGATTTAATCCCCTGTCGGTAAGAGAGGCACGCGCGGGACACGGTGCCACCGTCTCGGACAGGGGCTAATCCCACTTACACGCTCACTAATGTGAATTCGGTAAGTCTGATCAAAGGAAAGCCCCATTAAATACCGAGCATGACACTCAGTAAATGTCTGAGAAAGTTTGGATATCTTGAAACCTGCTAGTTTACGGAATGGTAGACTTAAGAAATTTAATTTGTTTTAAACTACATATTTTAAATTACAGGATTGACAATGTGGCTTACATTGTCAATCTGCTGACGTTGTAACGTCATAATTCTAACGGCATATTTCTTTATATAACGTACGGTAATGGTAAAAGGTAACATTTAATAATAAATATAAGGTACCTAATTATATTCTTCTTAAATATAAAAAAAAAATAGTTACTTTCTCATTTGCTCGTGTTTAAGGACAAAATCCAAATCAGGGTGACTATCATAAATGTACATAGGAATACAGTTGTACTTTAGCTATAGCTATATTTCATAACGTAAAAATTACGTTTGCCTTATTACATACCTACACATGATAAATTATTGGATTGGTTGTTTTATATCAGTGAAATATGGGTATACTGTTGAATTTATTTCGTCCATCAATACAGTTGCAAAGACAAATAGTCACTATCTACTCTCACCACGTCTTAGATTATAAAATGACACATAGAAAAGTGTAGTTAATGTAATAAGTACAGTCTACTTACTGTACAAACGGTAAATCCCTTTAGCAAAAAATAAATCGTCGAATAAAGAGGCAAATAATGTTTTTTTTTTTTTGAAAGCATTAAATTTACTTTACATTAAAACCTTCAATTCAATTACAAATTTTATGATAATCGATTGAGTAACAAACAAACAAATTCACTTTAACATTTATAATATTAGGTTAAGAGCTTTTTACCTTGTAGAGAATCACTAATTTTGAAAGGGTTTAACCTTACTCGAAATCTAACTACGAAATACACACTAGTATTAAGCTGTGTAAAAGTTTTCAGTTAGTATAATTAAATCTATTAATATATAAAAAATAAGATTAGCATAAAATTAAGTTTACGTATTAAATATTAAGCCTAAGAAAGACAAAATTTACAACATAATTTACGTCGTCTAAGAGTACTTTTCTACAGACATTTGAATACCAGGAAGAAAGCAATAAAAGCTTACAATATAAGACTAGGTATTTTACTCATACCTCTTATATGTTATATAACAAAGTCTTAGCAGCAAGAAAGTAGTTGGCTACAGCGGAATCAGCCACCAAACAAGAAACCCGTGTCGGTATAAAGAGAGGCTAATATCCAATATCTATACCAGACGCTACTTTATATTGAACACAGGGATTGAACATAACTTTATGTTAGTTACTATAATATATAACATCATCCTCCGCGACTTTTACAACTGAGTTGGGGTCGGCCTGCAGTCTAACGATACGTCTGAACTTCGATATTGTACGTGAAGCGATTGCCACCAGACCTCCACAACCCAAGTACTAGGCGATATCGAAGTACCAGTAGTTAGATCAGGTTGTCTTCATTTTTAGGACGTATCGCAACAGTAGCAGTATGCCACAGATGTTCGTATGGCAACCGGGACCGACGGAGGGGTCTCAATGTGTTAAGAATGTTCACCCATCCTAAGACTGACATGGCTATTATTACTTAACTTTGTAATGTGCTAACCTACTCGGTTACCACTTAGCCAAAAGCCCCTATAGCTACTATAATAAATAACAGACATATACAATGCAGGTAATTTTATATTTCAGCAGTCTCGCATAAATTTGCTAGTAAATCTCTCGGTCGTTCCCGCCAGCGGATAATAGATATATGCCATTTATTTTCTCGGAGTATAATATTTCAAACTTACTCTCATTAAAATATGCTGACTTTTCACCTAAAATTCTTAGGTAATATGTAGAAGCGGCGGTAACGTAATGACTAAGGCATCGGACTTGCGATCGAGTGCATTACGCTTAGCTGGAGGGGTTAACAAGAATACTAGTAATGTGTGACCCACGTTACTAGTAGCCTTTATCTTAAAAAAAACATTATTATGAATGATAATACAATAATTTCTCTATTCAGACACGGGTTCGAGGGTACATATTGTTATATGAACTCGACATAAATGTTAATTCTAATCATCGAAAGTGTCATGTTGTGATTCCAAATGATATTTATTCATATAGGCCACAATGTTCATATTTGAATTGTAAAAATCTAGAACATACTAGCAGGCAGCTTTGACGACTTTGAATGTTTTACTTTGCCGTCAAACCGTAACTACAGCAACTCTGCTGCAAGCCAGCCGTCGCTCTCAGCAATAGTGTTGATGTCAGACGGAATGTCTTATGTATTCACTCGGCTGTGTAGCCTTAGTAGTATAGCCAATATACATCTAAACAAGTTTCGTATTCGTCGTTAACAATACGTAACCTAAAAAGACACCATCTCTTTGTACATAGTAGAGGTCGCCTGGCAGTCTAATCGCGACGGTTTTGAATGTCTTGTTTTATTTAATGAACCAATATTACTTGATCTGTCATATATTTTAAGACTTTTGTACCATGACATGTATAGTTTCATGTACCCGTTTTTAATTTATTTTTTAACCTTATAGCACATATTGTTCAAAATTTTAGCTTTGCACTTCTTCTACATAATTTAAGCTTTGAGTATTCCATATTTCATATTCCTGTCTGTGCGCGTTTGCTTAAAAATGCGTATAAAAGCTACGTCGAAACGCTAAATAATTTGAGCACTAAATAATATCAAACATAAACCTTAAAAGAAAACTAAACAACACTTAGCTAAAAAGTAATTTATCACGTCTTTACCCTTCCTTTTCATTCTGTTGTAGAAAAAATACCATTTCTAACCTACACAGTTCTGGAACCACCAAAATCCAACCTTTATCCGACATTTATCAATGTTGCCAAGTTGAAACCGCCCTGTTCAGCAAAATTCCTTATCTCGGTTTCCTTCACTAGGTACATTATAATTCCGGGAATAAGGAGGGCGTTACCAGAAAAAAAATTACACATAAGAAATTGATGATCTGAATGTAATGTTGCAACTCATTGGACAAGCTCGTTTGTTTTTTCCTTAGAAAATGCTTTAAAAAATATTTTAGAAATATAACGATGAAATTTAAATGTAATCATTCATTTCAAGCAATCCGATATTCTATCATTTATTTCATTTTACATTTTTAATTAAAAATATTTAAAAAAATCTTGTCAGCACAACTTAAAGATTTTTTTTTAAATCTAGGCGATAGAAATTTTAATTTATTGTCTTTTCCTATAACATTGTTAAGATGTTTAGTTAAAATAAGTGGTTACTCATTATATATAGCTACAGGGATAAATATTTAGTAATTACTCATTCTTAATAAAGAACAAAAGTGAGACAACAAGATATACATAATTATATCGTCAGTGCTTACAGTTCATATTAGATTCATTATCATACACAAGAAAACCACTCAGATTTTTATCTTCAAAGCTGACTTAATTTTATCTTCTAAATAAAGAAAATGAGAATTTTGTAATTCACATCAAAGATTACACACAGTTTCCACAGAAACACAGTTTTCTCCATCAAAAGACGCTTTGACATAATTAACATTATTAAAATTTATTCAGATTAGAAATATATTTCATCAAATAAAATATTAATTACTATTACTAATTACCTAAATGAATGTGAAGTTAATAATTGGGTTGGATGTAACTTTTTATTTAAATACATCTAAATAAAATTTAAAGAACAGTAAAAAATGTTTAGTAATGTTTCATTCAGAATTTGTTATTAATATATTTACTACACTATCTCCATCAAGAAGTTAAAAGAGTAATTGTTAATTCTAATACTACATATTATGAAATATATTTATGAAATAATTCATATCAAGGTATCATAACCTTTGTAAAACTAAATATAAATCGAGTGCATTTCAATGTGTTGTATACAATCGATAAAACATATAAACTATAATAATTGCTGCGTTATTTAAAAATAACATAAAAACATAAATGAATACCGCAAAAATATTTACCTCTAAATATCCACAATATATTTTTTTCACTAAAACACACAAACAAGTCTGTCACTGTATTAAAATTCACACTTAATCTATCAATAAAAGTTTTTAAAGCACAGACACAACCAAAAAATCAATTTATGTAAACATCACATTTGTTCAAAAGAAATTAATTCTCACAGTATTCGGGATAAAAATTTAAACGCGATCTCTCACGACTCGAAAGACAGTCCGTTAGCGACTACCCACAACGACGTACGAAAACGCACTGGGGTGTCTTTAGGTGCGAGCGTGCAAGCGAGACAGAAACATTAAAGCAAGAGGGGTAGTTAGTGAAATCTATATGGAGCTTATAAACTGGCCACGAAAATACTACGGAAGTCTCAGGCCATTCAGTCTGGACGTCAATAGGTTCTTGAAGAATATTTGGCCACCGTCAAGTGCTAATGGCATCGAGCATTATATAATGCTTTCGTGACTTGGAAGTACGGTTAATGGAGCAAAAGGTTTCTTTTCTTATAAACACTAAATATATTTCAACTGGTGTAAGATTGGTTTGGAGAATGACTTGATGTAATTCAAGGCCGAAAACTATTTAAATCAGGGTTTAACTGTAACGTTCTACAATCAACATTTTGAATAAAGTTTTACCAAGAACAGGATAATAGGGGAAAACTAAGCTAAATGTATCCGCAGCGGACAAATCCGTAAACATTTGATTTAAGGAAATTGGATTTTGCCACCTACTCAATCACACTGAAAACTTTAATTTTATTATTTGAGTGACTTGGTTATTAATGTAAGAGGGCTTTATTTAGTGAAACTCTGTCGCATTAACCAAAAACTAGAATAATTAAATAATGCTGCATTTTGTGCAGTCTTTCAAATAACTAGTAATAGATATTTTAATATAATGAAGCATTATGGGAAAAGGTAAACTTAATATATTGTTGATGAAGTGGCCATTTCAGAATGTACCTACGATTAAATGACACGCGTGACTGTGAGGTATGCCTAGACTTAGGTTTACGAGCACAACGAAAAATCTACATTCGTTGATACAGTTTCACCTTCAGTATAAGAACATCACATCGATCGCCAAGAAATGGCAAGCTCGACTTGCATCTCAAAAGTGACGGGCTGTCTTCCTTCTATGAGAACGTATCCAGCCTCCGGTGCATCTCTTCGTCACAAACCTAGTTTTCTTTTGAATAGACAGGTCCATCCTTTTTTAAGTACATGATTTTTTATGACAATTCATAATGAAATTTTTTCAAATACCAAATATTCTTATTAAGGAAAAGTGATACTAATTTTATTTTACAAACACATACTGTAAGATCTCGATTGGCAGAAAGGTTTTTGGGTATCGGATATTTCAGAGGAGATAGGAATTGAGAGAAGCTAGGAACTGGTATTAATATATTAGCGACTGAACTAGCTACAATAAATACATTAACTTTATAATGGCTTCAAAGATGTGGCCCAGCAACTAGACAGCCGCTGACTGCACGCTGAGCTGCTTCTCTAGTAATCCCACTAATATCCCACTAATATTATAAATGTGAAAGTTTGGATGAATGGATGGATGTTTGTTACTCTTTCACGTAAAAACCACTGAACCGATTGCGATAAAACTTGGTATGTAGATAGCTGGAGACCTGAATTAACGCATAGGCTTCTTTTTATCCCGATGTTTCCACGGGATCGGGACTTAGGCGGGTGAAACCGCGAGGCGCTGCTAGTTCTATATAAATTAAAATTAAGTTTCGAAAAGATTTAAATATTATATTACCAGCCAGTTTCCCGCAAGGTTCGAAAGAGGTTCGAACCTCACAATACTCATTCCTGTATCTCCGAAGAGGTCGCATGCCTGTAACTCGGACTGGCTATTGTCAGGAAATCCAAACCCTCTAATGGTTCATGGTTCTAAGATTCTTAGTGATCGAATCATTGCACAAGGTTAAGAATTTGTGTAAAGTTACAGCACTAAATAATACTAGCTTCCTGTTACGAGGATTAGGAGACATTTGCAGTGAAACACTGTTTTAAATTCCTCATTTGTTTTTAGCCAAATTATAGAGTGTGTTTATGGAAATAACGTAGGCCATCCATGTCAACAATTGAAGTTGTTCTTTATTTTTGGTAATTTGATATAAAATGCGAAATTAAAAAAGGGAAAAGTACATTTTATTTATTAAACTTTTATTGCACACAGAAATGAGGATAGTGGTTGTAGCATAACATATTTAATATATTTCAAAGAAAACTTTGTTTATATCTAATGCGCCAATTTTTATGTTTTTACTCTGACTTTACTTCTTTCAGCTTAATACTTTCTGTATTTTAGAAATTGACTTATAACGCAATAAGTGTATTTGTCCTTCAAATACGTTTTTCTTTAACAGTTCTTATTACAATAAAAACATAAAACAGAACTTCGTAGTGAAAAATTAAACTTTATAATAATTGAAATCAAATTTATTAAGAATAAATTACACAGTTTTTAATGAAATATTTATTGAAAGTAATTGAAAATGTTCCTGAAGAGTTTATTACAAAGCTGTAGATAAAATTTTGTTTCTAAAGATGTTAAATTTTCCACATTTATTAAGTGATAACTTCTTATGGGATGGTAAACCGCTTCGTTACGTAACGCGTTACGGCGCCATTCTGTCTGGCAATGAAGTTATCACTTCTGTCGGATGACGTTTCTTTTATTTATTTTTTGGACAGTTTTTGATTGTATTGTGAAAAAAAACAATTCACGTTGGTATCGAAAGCAAAGCACAAACATAAAAATTTAAGTATCAATCAACCATAATAATATATCTCATTATGTTTGTTTACCTACTATCAGAGAAGGTAAATTGTGTTCCCGCGGGCCAAATCCGGCCCACGACATAATTTGATCCGGTCCATGACCGGCAACAGTTATCTATATTTAAACAGAGTTCTCAAACAACCGATTTCACTACTAGACATGCTAAGATAATAAATAGGTCGCGAGCTTGATGAATACGATGAAGGTTGCTAGATCTCAATGCGTATTAACTTACTAACCTAACTGCAGTACATCACTGTCTTAGACGTATCGAAGCAATACTTATACGTTTTTATCGTTTAGAAATACTAATTGATTTCGTCTTAGCCTAAGGGAACGTATTGAAGTACCATTTCGATATACACGTCCAGACGCTGTTTCTGGCATATCTACAAGTATCATCAGGTACCATTAATGACTTTTATGAGCCTCAGGTGAGTCTAAGTTATTTTGTAGTTACTACTATATAGCTGTAATAAAGGTACTCTTATTGATTTTTCATGAATAAATAGGTATTATTGCTCCGTGGTATTGCGGGAAGAAACAAAATTATTAAGTAACACAGTTGTCAGCAATGCTAGTCGCATAAAATCTGTAATTATCTTCATAAACCAATTATGACCACCCATGATAAAAGTATGGTAGTCCTCAAAATAGTATAACTTGAAAAAGATAAGATGAAAGAAAGCATTTTTTTATACTGAGATAGATTAATTTTGACTTATCAATCAATCAATCAAATAATTGATTTGTAAAACATAGGTATTTACAATCAATGTGGTCTTATAAATAAGTCTTATTGCGCTATGTTTTGCCATTAAGACGTACAAATATTCTTATTTAATTTGTTACATATTACAATTAATAGGAAATAATTACAATTTTACCTAAAACATGCATTATATTAAATTGAAAATGTAATTATTATTATTGTCAATTATTACATTGAATTATATATTAGGAACATATAAATAATAATAATATAAAAATAAGCAAAAAACAAAAATTACAAGTCTGTCATTAACGAGTAGTTGATGTAGTGCTTTCTCTAATTGGGTCAAGTTTAAATTTTTCAGACGGTTTATTGAAGATTTATGAGTACTTATATGTCCGTTATCTAAACTTATTCAGCTACGGATCATCATAAGATGAACATTACGTTAAAACTGAGAGCCTATACTAAAATGTTCTTGGAAAGTACCTTACTTATCTGCTTGCTCTTATGCCGGCAAAAGTTTAATATTGGGCTATCACTACCTAGCTTCAGAAATAAAAAAAGCATAACCAAATTTTATGTTCGAATTCCGGAACGCTCACGGTTCATTAGAGCCTTTAGGAAAATCTTCAACAAAAGATCCTCTCGGGCATTTATTTCTGGCCCCGTGCCGGAACTCAAAAAATCTTTCGTACCTACAATTACTTGAAAACGGAGACTTCTGATGCAATTACTTTTTTATTGTACAAAAAGAAAATGTTTTTATGTCTTGTTTTGGAAGTTTTATTCTGGTTAAGCCTCGAAAGTTTTGGCCAAAGGTTGGCTTGCGTACAGCAAATTTACTTTTTTATGTTACGCTCCAACTGAACCGATAAATGTATTTAAGATTTTAAGTGGGCTGTATTTCTTAAAATATTAAAGATACACAAATATTAACAAAGTAACCTTTGACGTCACGTCTAAGAATGTAGATATTTACCATGATATTAGATCATACGGGAATACGGGAAAAATCTATTAGAATCATGATATGGGGTGAGAATTGCATTTTTCTTTGAACATGTATTATAGGTACTGGTTCCTGAAGTTTAAGTTGGTAATAATAAACACAGGATCTTTTTAAAAATAATATTTTTGATTTAAATTAACGGCATCCTATTTTACGATGCTACAATCAGTTACAATTATTCTTTCAACAGTTCGTACAATGCCTTAACTTTGGATACTTGGATTAAGCAACATTTTTTTTCTCGTGGGTTTGACTTTTTTTCATTCCTTCAAATTCAAATTCGTTTATTTGCTGAAATGTGGTAATACAAAATTGGTAAACATACTACAAAAATACATCGAACACATTTTCCATCTTCAATTCATGGCGTGCAAATAGGCAACTTAAATTTCTAATTATTATGTTAGTGCTAATAAACAGACCAACATTTTGATTTGTATTTATAATTTAAATATTCATTAACAGAGTAGAAACATCTGTCAACAAGCCATCTGAGCAGTTATTAGTTAGGTAGATGTCTAGCATCTTGGGGGAGTTGATTGTTGATGTGCACTGACATTGTATAACTATTTCCACTACATATTTCAGTTTTTCAAAAGTATTGTACATATTTCATCCACAATACTTTTATTAAATGCAAAATTTATATTCATTTGTTCATTGAATTTGAAAAAGAATCTAAAACTTAAAGATTGAAAAGAAACTAAAACATCTTAAATGAAACCTACACTTTCATTCGCAAATAAAAGTTCAAAAAACTGTTTCTGTAAATAATGTCCAAAGATAACGTTTTAAGTATCTTAAAGGCTGTATCACAACAAATTAAATTAAATAGATAATGACGATTGTAATGGAACTGAATTTTATGTATCAACATATAGTACTTTAGATCTTTTAAAAGTCTAACGAAGGAGCACAATTGCTTTGAGTGAATTGTTTGAAACTTCCACAAAGTTTTTTATTATCTTAGAGATATTTCTTTTCTGTTGTATTTCTTCCAATATATTTTTTATAAAACTCTGATTTATAAAATTGGCACGGTTTCAACAATAAATGTCATCATTTGAGTTTTGTGGATCTTTACAATTTAAAGAACGTTATCTTTTTAGCATTTGATTAGTTTATTCACTTAGTAGAAAGATTGATTGTTGGAGATAATTTCATTATCATTTCAGTTTATTTTAATGAAATGTAATCAACTATAACTAGTACGGATGAATATTTACTACACGGGCAATGCGTCATACAACTTTAAAATTAGATAAAGAAAAAAACGTACAGAGTTCTTTAGGCTCTAAATTGCAAAAACAGTATAATGTAATGTCCAGCTCCAACAACTAAAGAATTTAGAAAGGTTAAAGAACTATTGAGAGATTAGCTAAATTTTAGAGGAGCAATGGATGATGAGGGAAATAAAACGAAGAAAATAAATGAGAGCGTATGAGAAAATAAAATGAAGTACTTGTTCTTAGTAATTTAGAAGTCACACACAGACTCACAGTCTTTACAAATTTTAACCTCTGAGCAAAAAAGAGGTTTAATTTATAGCTTGGTTATTAATGCAATAGATATAGTAAATGAGAAAACATCCAACTACCGATCAATAACAGTGAATAATTTCTAGCCTCAGCAGAATTTTAGAAAACAATAAGTCGTTGGTAATAATATATTCTCAAAAGGAAAAGAACAGATCGTTACACAGTATTGCTTGCTTGTTTTACGAGACTAACAAATTATTGCTGAAAATATTCGGGAAATGGATAGTAACGGAAGTTGTGGATAAATAAAAATAAATATTATCGCTGCTAGTCGAAAAGAGGTTTCAGCTCGTAGTATAAATACGAGTATACACACTGGACTCTTTCAAACAATACGAATCCAATAAAAAGGTCAGTATGCTTGCAAAATTGGCTCGCTGTTTGAACGTGCCGTAAGTTCGCGTTGTGCCGAACCGCAAATTCCGTCGAATGCAAATGCAATTACTAATGTTATAAACTCTGAAGTCCATTTGCTTCGAAAGCAAAGTGTTTTGGTTTCTCTTCTTAATCTCAATGGTCTCTTAGATATGTAAAATCAATTAAATTATTAGAGAACTTTGAAAGATTTTGTATGAGTTAGGACATACAACACTACGAAATTAAGATTATTAATCTTGTAATATCAGATTTGGGAGATAAGAAAATTATGTGAATTTCGTACACTTGAACTTAAACAGTTCGTTAGGGTTCCGGTCCTCGAAAGGAAAAAAGGAACCCTTATAGGATCACTTTGCTGTCTGTTTGTCTGTAAAAACCCTTGTTACCCGGAACCCGTTTAGGCATCCAGATGAAATTAACATCAAATACTTTTTTTAACTGAAAATATGTCTGCCGTCCCTTGAAACCGTAAAATAATAAGCTTCTAAATCAACGAAATCAAAATATACGGCCATTTAAGCCTTAGATTTCGACATACTTAAACATTTCGTAGGTAAATCAAAACCTACAGGGTCCTTTACATTGATCTAGAATCATAAAAAATTAATAAGAAGCAAGGTCTCACAGCATAAGTAACAGGAAGAATCTGAAAGTCGTTAATTTGTTATTATATAACATACCATTTTTTATGACTACAAACTTATATTTTGGTAAGTCGACTTTGTCGTATATAGATTTGATTTAATTAGAACGGCTGTAAAAAAAGGGCAAAAATCTTCTAAATCGATTCCCGAGATGGATGAACTTTCTACATACATGTTTGTTTGCAAAAGGAAACCTCGGTGCGCGAGTCAGACTCGTACTTGTCCTTTTTATCTTATTGCATTTGACAGCACAATTTTTTAGAAAGGTTAAATAGTGACATCACGGTACAATCTATAGGACCGAAATGCCACGCAACGTCGATCTGCTGTGCAAGAAAAAAACCAGCCTTTTTGCCATTATGATTGCAATTTCAAACTTAGGTTTTGTAATAAAGGCATATTGAATACAGAGTTAATTACCCTACAATGGATTATAACTATCGACACAGATCGACTGGTGGTCGAATTTCGGCCTTTCTTAATGTCTTGTTAACCGACGAAAAAAAGAAGATGAGAGAAAAGAGATTGGAAGATTCTTATTTTGTTTGAAAGGGTTTCGAGGTAGTCCCATGGTCATCAAGTCAGGATCTGGTAATGGGATCCTGAAGAAATCAAGGGAACTCTTCACATGTTAAAGGCATACTTGAAGCGATTTGGGTTTTTGAGGCGCATTGAAGTCGGTGATACTTTTTTTAAAACATAATTTTTGCACTCTATAGCACATATTGTTTAAAAAAATGCTTTCTTTACTTCTTAAACATATAAACTTTAGTAATCAAAATAAAGTATTCCAAATTTTACATTCTTGTGCGTGTTTGCTCAAAAATACGTACAAAGAAATCTCCGCACCGTATTTTCATTAGCTAGAAAATTAATCAATGGTATCGTTCATTTTCCTTTTACCGTAAATATTTTCAGAGCATTTTTCGAATGATTTATTTTGTTAACGTGTTCCGTGATATTTCTTCGAGTAGATGGATTTATTTACAATAAATTTTTTTTATAGTTTGTTTTTATACGATCTCATTACATTTTTTTAACGTATTTTGGTGTACGTTTTTGTGCTGTTTTTTTTTCAAATACAGTATTGGTCCGAGCACACCCTATATTACGGGTCTAAATTCATCTACCTTATAACAAAAAATCTATGTTTAATATAATATATAAATAAGTGTCATACTTGATAATGTGTAAACATTAAAATATGAGATACTAAAGTTGACAAAACGAATGGTAAAAATTATCTCACTAATATTATAAATGTGAAAGTTTTGATAGAGGAAGAGACCTGGAATGCATAGGCTACTTTTTATCCGGATATTCTTATGGGATCGGGACTTACGCGGGTATAACCGCGTGGCGCTGCTAGTATTCTATAAACCTTTCAAAAGAAAGCAATAACTAGCTCATCTGAAATGCTTTTCTTAAACAGTTGATAGAAAATGTTCTGATTGACATACGAATATTATTTTTCCATTAGAGAGTAATAAAAAGGTAGGTAAAGAGGGTGTTTTATTAAGAAATTTTACAATTAATGTAAATAATGATGAAAAAATACAGGTTTTGGTTTAAAAATACCTCGCTTCGCAATCGTGGGCCATTTTTTTCGCCACTTTTTATTTTATAAGGGCCATCTGTTTCCAATCATTACACAGTTTGTTTCCTTTTGATAGATATAGTTAATTGAACTCTACTAAGCAAGTATTATCTGAAATAATGAACTGGGGTCACAATAAAAAAAGTCGTACAAAATTCCGGGATCGCCATAAACGATGAATCTAAAAATATTTTTACAGCTAATTATTACAATCGTTTGCACTAATCTGTTAATAGTTCACAAGAAAACATTCCACACATCTGTCGTATCCCGAAGAGATATTTGAGTGCAGATTAGGGTATATTTATGTGCTTGCGACTATCTTGATGTTGGGCTTTGAAAACAGCGTGAAAGAATATATTATTGTAGATTTTTAGGCCTATTTATAAAATTAACCAGCTGACAGATCAGTTACACAACAAGGGAAGGTACTTAAGTCATAACCAATAAGATATTGCCGTTCATACATTTTCATTAGTCTATTAAGACTAACCACCTAACACTATAATTCGACTAACACTCCGTCGACATTGTATCTTGCCCACGTAGTTAGTTGACCCGTACCTGGTCTTCATTATCTGTTACGCATTGTACACTACACTTACCGAGTTGCTTGTATATACGTTGTAAATATAACCACGATTAAGTCCCAACTTACATACCTATTTAATAATAATAATAACTCCACACATCTCACACACGGCCGTCTGATCCCAAACTAGGCAGAGCCTGTACTATGATAACCACACTACTGATAAACATACTTATATATTTCTAGATATACATATTATAGATAAATTACACCCAGACAGAACAATAATTGGTTCTGTATCTGGGTGTAATTGTGTTGTGTAGAAATAATTAAAATAAATAATTATTTGTCCTGGGTGGGAATCGAACCCACAACCTTTGGCTTAGCCGTAAGGGTCACTAACCACTAGACCAACAGGCTAGTCACTTAACTTATTTGGCATTTTGTTCAACTGAAAAATATTTTGTCAAAGCTCTCTTTTGCAAACGACTAAATAATCTGTAGTTTTAATTGGAAATAATACTAACGAAGCAACTTTTAAATTTAGTTTATCAAACACAAACAAAATAAAATATCTGCTATGACCTGGATTGGTTTAAAAGGAAAGTCTATTCAATAATATGGCCTGATTTGGAGGTTAAAAATGTTTTCCTGGTGGGGTTGTTCTTTTGACCAATCTAATTAGATAACTCTGATGATATATTCACAAGATAAATAAACTCAAATTTATTATATGTCATAGTACTCTTATTGGATCTCAGGGATTAAAGCAAAGGCATTATTTAATAGTCAAGGTATTTTTCCGAGTAATAAGGTACCGTACTTTTGTTATATAGACAAACATAAGTTACCTTATACCCTGTCTTGCAACTTACGATAAAAAAGTTCCAAGCAGGAGACACAGTGGTCACAGAAAAACACTTTGCTAAGAAGTTTTCGGAAACTAACTACAGTTAGAGTTAGTACTCATCATTTTGTGTAACAGTAAAGCATAATCTACTGACGTATGGTACTACAAAAACCACTGCCACATTTAAATATATTTCTACTACTGTTTATTATGCAATCACGCAAAAACGGCTGAATGGATTTACACGGAATTTGGCCCACAGATAGCTTATAACCAAAATTAACAAATTCGATACTTTTTATCAGGGAAAAATGTTAAGTTCCTGTCGAATTATCAAAAAAGGAACTACAGGACCTATCCGCTTGAAATTTGGTGTAGATGTGTCTCATGAAACATAGTTCTGGGTTAAAAAGTATCCTTTATCTTAATCTAGGCAAAGTCAACGTAAGGTTCGAGTGACGGCAACGGGTGCCCGAATACTAGAGATCCCCGGCACCAGGAGTGGGCAAGCGGCGGACCAACTAGCCTCCAAAATAAAACATGTCTTCCAAACGGAGGACGTCAAGGTGTCTAGACCCACCAAGTGCGCAGAAGTGCGCGTTAGTGGGCTAAACGACTCCATGTTTATCGCAGAGGTACTAGCGGCTATCACCCGCGACTGCGAATATCCGGCGGACTGTGAGGTGGGCGAAATCCGCCGGGATGCCACTGGTCTTGGCACAGTGTGGGTGCGCTGTCCAGTTACCGCGGCCAAAAAACTGAGTGACAGTGGCAGTCTGCTAGTGGGATGGGTGTCCGCCAGAGTCCAATTGCTGGGGCCCAAGACGATGCGGTGCTATCGCTGCCTACAGGATGGTCACGTCCGGGCTAGGTGCACCGCTGAGGTTGATCGCAATGACCACTGCTACCGCTGCGGCAAGCCTGGCCATAAAGCGGGCCAATGCTCTGCTACACCGCATTGCCCGGTATGTGCTGCGGCAGGTAAATCACCGGGGCACAGAGTGGGCAGTAAGGCCTGCTCTACAACCACTGCCAAAAGGAAAAAGAGGGGGACGAAAGCTGTCGGGAAGGAAGATGCTACCGTGTAGCCGAGTCGCTTACCGGCCGAATCAGTGGTCCAGGAATAGGAGGCAAGGGAAATGGATTGCCAGTTATGGCTCTCCATTTCCTAAAAGGGAACATCAACCACTGCGCCAGAGCTCAGAATCTTCTTCTCCAGAGCATGTGTCGGGCAGTAATCGCCGAGCCCTACTTTGTCCCTCCCATGGACAACTGGGAAGGTGACCAAGATGGCCTAGTGGCCATTATCGGCGGGGCTCTTGAGAATGTGTCCAGGGGTCGTGGCTGGGTGGCTGCATCCTTGGACGATATGACCATCTTTTGGGAGTACTTTTCGCCCAACAGGAGTCTCGCCGAATTCAAGGAATTACTTGTGGAGGTAGGCACCGCAGTCGGTCGGTGCCACCCTAGACAATTGCTAGTGCTTGGGGACTTCAACGCCAAGTCCTCGGCTTGGGGTTCCAACATCACAAAGATACGTGGTGAGGCCCTCGATTAGTTGGCACTAACCAGTAGTCTGACCCTCCTACACGAGGTTTGGTCAGCACGGCCAGCAGGGCGAGTCCATAGTGGACGTATCGTTCGCTAGCCCCGCTCTCGCACGCCGTGTCCAGGGTTGGATGGTCATAGAAGGACTTGCTTTGTGAAACGCTTTTTTCATTCTGGTAACCCATGAAACCTAACAAATAGCTCTATTATTACTGTATTTATTACAACAGTGTGGTTTTTTTTTTTTTACTTGACTGCATCTTCTTACATTTTTTCTTGACTGTGTTTACTTACATGTTGTAGTTTTAGTTTATAATTCTTCCTATTATTTTTGATTCTTCACCTAAGCAGATGACCTTATAAAGTCTCACAGTTGGGACCATATACTATTGACCCTATACTTCATTTGTATATTAAGGAAACAGCAAGTCTATTAAAGAAACCAATAAATAAACATTACTTTTAGGTTGATTGATCAAAAAAGTTGCATTTTCAAACTAATATTATAAATGTGAAAGTTTGGATGGATGGATGGATGTTTGTTACTCTTTCACGCAAAAACCACTGAACCGACTGCGATGAATCTTGGTATGTAGATAGCCGGAGACCTAGATTAACGCATAGGCTACTTTTTATCCCGATATTCTAACGGGATCGGGACTTACGCGGTTGAAACCGCGTAGCGCTGCTAGTATTTCATACGTTTATCGCTCTATTAATGGCCACAACCAAAACCCTCCGCCCAAACTATGGAAAGTAAACGCATCCAAGTACCGTACGTTTTATTACCGTTGACCGCGAAAACGTAAATTTATTTTATGTCCTTTTGAATTGCATTACGTTTCCGGATTTATATTATTATTCTTTTAAAGTACTAAATTTATATCGAATAGGGGCAGTTGGAACGTTTTAGCATCACAAATAGCTATCTCGTTTGGCTTTTAAATCTTTTTCAGTTGGCTCAAAATAGAATGTTGTAAAGTAAGGTTATAATTTTAATTTTTAACTGCCACGAGTTTTAATGTGTTTTTTAAAGCACGTGAACCCTTAAGTATACACTTTTTAGTTTACGCTTTTCTCTGTTTTATTTTCAATGCTTTGTGACAAAGCATTTGTATCCTTAACATGTACTTTTTGAGAATAATATTTAGGATTAATAAAAAGTGATCTTATTTTATACGAAGGCAAAGCACGCTTTTGTACAAGAGTTATTCATTTATGAAACTTCATAATTATGTTTATAAACATATACTTACACATTAGAAATAAAAATCAGTATTAACTATTTCATAATTAATATTTCCTCAGGTCGTTGTAGATGATAAGCTGACAAAGGAATAAAAACACATAGAAATAATAATAAATTGAAAATATCATATAATTATCATTCAGATACATGCATTTTTTTTAAATCAGTACAATAATTAAATTTCATAAACTAATTTTAGTCGTGGGTGGCCCATGCTTCGGCAAGTATGGACCTGTTCGACCGGAGTGATACCACGGCCTTACAGAAAACCGGCGTGTGCTTGTATTGTGTTTCGCCGTGTGAGTGAGATTATTGGAGGCCCTAATTCCCCTCCTCTGTCCCCTTCCCCGCTTGACCTCCCCCTTGATTCTTGAGTTGCAGGTGTCCATGGGCGGTGGTAATCACTTAACATCAGGTGACCCGTCTGCTCGTTTACGCTTACATAGAAGTGAATTAGTATAAATAATTTAAAAGTAACATTTAATTTTGTACCACGTTTAGTAAACAAGTTTTAATAAAATGCAATAAAGTGTCTGCTCCATATTGATTAGCGCATATGGGCGGTGGCAGTAACTAATGAGCATAATAGATATTTGTCAATCAACGTGGTGTGTGTTATTGTCATTTAGCAATCGACTCATGTACAACCGCCATACTAGCCGAACCGGTAGCAAATATATACATTTGTGTACAAACGGCATTGAAATAAAGAGAAAGAGAGAAAGAAAGAGAAACATTTATTCTGACATTTACAGGACCGCACACAATTTTTTACAAAAAAATTAAATAATAATAAAATCAAAAGAAATATATCGGTATAAATTAAAGTGCCCTGTGCAATGCCAGAAAAGGCACATATCTCAGCATGGCAAAGGTGTGTCAGCATAATACATACGTTTGTACTCAAATACACATTAAACCCAATTTGAATATAATTTTTTTTTCTGATACAATGTGACACTTGTTAAAATATAATTTGATTTCTACAAACCTGTATATAATATACTACCAGTAGAAATAAATAAGTAGTTAAAAATTATTTGCTAAATTGCTTAAAAATTATATTTTCAGTTCCGTAATTAACTTATAAGTAGTAATTATTCAGATCATTATTGTGTGGGTACGTCGTTAAATCAGACCTCAAGTGTTGCCACTTGTTAACAAAAAAAAAAAAAAATTGTAAATAATTCCTGTAAAAGTATAAATCAGACTCATCATTCTCCGCGCCTTTTCACAACTAAATTGAGATCGGCTTTCAGTCTAACTACGACATGGCGGCAGTTCTATATTAACGTGAAGCGACTGCACTCAGACCTCCACAACCCAAGTAATAGGCGATATCGAAGTTCTGTAGTTAGACCAGGTTGTCGGACTTTTTGGGGCTCTAACTACCCGTATGGCAACCGGGACCGACGGCTTAACGTGTTCTCCTACGTACGGAATGGTCTCAATGTATTAAGAATGGTCACCCATCTTATGATTGACCTGGTTAGCATTACTTAACCTTGTAATGTGCTAATCTACTCGGTTACCACTTAGCCACGAGCCCCCTCTCCGCTCAAGTAAAAATCAGAGTATGATGTGTGTGTGTGTGTGTCTATAACTAGCAGATACATGTTCTGCAACGCTATTTTCATTCAACGTCTGCGTGTAAGTGATTGCTAATACGATAACATTACTTCCGTAAATAAAGAAGTCCATTAATATTGTGTTTTTCCTATTTCATTAGGGCATAATAAAGACTATTAGTCAATCTTTATTTTCTTTTCTACTACGTCGTGAGGCGAGGCTATGAGATAAATACAGTCCGTATGATGGATAGTAGTTATTATAACATAAGAGGGTTTGTCACATTAGAGATATTACTGGAGTATTGAAAACCCTGTAGATAATACAAATGCATTGAATTTTTGAAACTTTGATACTTCTTTAGGCACGTTTGTGCACTTTTGCTATGGGGAAAAAGGCAAAAAGCACTGAAATCGCGACCGTTACGCTAATAATACATATATAGATTCACTAGAGGGTGAATCTAAACATTGAGTTCTGTCAGCTCCTTATTATTTATTTCACCAACCTGCTAATGTGACGTTTAAAGTTCGTCGTTTCGTTTAAATCTTTCAATTCCGTCGACAGTCCCATGACTGCCTATTTTTTCTTAACTTTCGCGTTCCATAACATCGATTACGAAAGTTAGACAGTTTTGCCCTTTAACATGATTATGAATATAAATGCATAGAAGGAGTCGATTCATGAAGATGGAGACGTTCGTGTTAGAACGTTTCTAAAATCTATTGCAATATTAGAAAAAGAAATTCGGCTTCATATTGTGGTTTATTGGAACCCTTGCCTGAATCTGCAAAAGATCTGGAACCTTTCTTTCTGGGAAAGTAAGTTATAATTAATTATAGTAATAGTGAAATCATTGACATATTTATTTATTTAAATACACAAAGCACATTACAACCGTAACAATATCACATATAGTAAATACAATGTTTCGATCTGGATTGCAACGCAAATGTGTGCATACAACAAGACACAATAGCTAGACAGATAGCAACACTACATAATGAGTAGTAATAAAGGGTCGACAGTAGATTTAGACGCTTCTTGGGTTACGCAGAGCCTTCCAAGGCCAACCTGCAATGGAGGATATCTTTCACAATTTTGCATTTTGCACAACAAATGCATTAAAGTTACCATCAGAAATGTCTAACGATTCATTATTTTTTACCATATCATTAAGTTGACGGACCATCCGGGTTAATAGGTTTTAGGGTGGAGAGATAGTTTGATTAGCTCTACGAGCACTATACTTGATATTGAAACTAATTGTGGAGAGTAACTCGGGTGAATCGATAGTGTAGTGTATAATTTTGTAAAAAATATACTAAATCTAAGTATATACGACGGCACTCTAAAGGCTGAACATTAAACTTAGAAAGTCTGTCATGGTAATTTAATTTAAATTTTATCTGCAGCAACATCAATAAAAAAAAAAACTTTATCCTGATTAACGGATGGAAAAAATCTTTAACCCGATTAATGGATGCAGGCAGCTTTCAACCGGTCTTCTTGGAAGTCGATGAGGGAAACCTACGTTCTCTGGCTGAAATGATGATCCTGATTTCCACCTTAACTTTTCTTAATACGGTTTCCATCAGGCTAAAATTTTTGTGTGTATATTTTAGAGGAGTTCCTTAATATTGAATGTGTGGATATCACAATGATTGAACGATCCCCCACGCCTGGTTGTGTTTCATCATAAATCGATAGGTCAATTTATTTATGTAATTTTCGAGATTTTCGTATAAAATACGCCAATGGGTCGATTATCCTTTATATAAAACTAGCAGTTCCCGTGCGGCTTCGCTCGCGTGTATATATTTATATATTTTGCCTGGAACCCTAATTATTTTAAGTTAATTCTTATTTCTCTGTTAAGTTACTCCTTATAACCAGCTATCTGCCAGTAAAATTCCCATGGAAACCAAAGAACCCGTTCCGGAGATTAACCGAAACAAACAGACAGACCAACAGACAAAAAATTTAAATCTGATTTTTAGAATAGAATAATCTTTATTGTACACCAGTACATATTGCTTAAGGTTAGTTTACAATTTTGATATGTACAAAGGGCGGCCTTATCGCTAAAAGCAATTTCTTCCAGGCAACCTTGGGATGGAAAAATAATGACCAGTAATAAAATAATTTAATAAGTAGTTATAGTGTTTGAATCAAAACGTGTTAGGCTTAAAACTAGTAAATGATAACTATAAACATAAACAATATAATTAGATAGGTAATGCAGGGAAACAAGTGTAATCACTTTGTAACATTTAATATATTCATATACACACATAAACATATATAAAAAATAATACATATATATTTCTAGATTAATAAGATTAATTAGGCATATGTATCGTGCAAAAACCTGTATGAGCTTAATATATCGATATAAGCCTTGTTTATAAACACTCCCACACCCGGCCATGACTTATTTACAGTGGAAAATGGTCTCAAAAGAAAAACATTCTTAGAAACCTGACCTTGAAAATTTATACAACGATAGGGTTACCGCACAAAGTTTTTTTTCAAATAACAACTAAAGCTATCCGAAAAACTAGATCACAAAATTATTATCTAATGTCACTGTAATTGGTATTTTACAAAGACTAATCGTAATACTTATCAGTATATTAATTCGGTTTCTAAGTGTAACCAAAGACTCTGGTTTATGACAACCAGAAACAAACTTTTTTACGGCTCAACAAAAATGAGCTTACTTGACAACATTCCATATCCTCTATCTTATTTAACCGAAGTATACACAGAATTACGACAAATTTCTTCATCGCTCAAATTACGACCGCATCTGTTATTCATTTTTCATAATAACTTATGTCAGGGGTTCGCCATAGTGGGCCATATTCGATTATGCGTACTACCCCAAGTGCGGGGAATATATACCCTCTTCGTATTCCACGAATGTGGTACATGCGAATGATATTAACATTTTATTACAAAGAGAAAGAAAGTGTTAATAAATGTTTGTTTGGAAATTATAAAAATAATTTCATACCTTATTTTTAGTTAAAACTTGGCGAGTCTGTTAACGATCGTGTAACTTTTTTATACAATGGGAAAGGAAATAATATTAAGCACAGTAATTATTCAACCGATGACTAAACTTTTATGTACTAACTTTTAAACTTTCGAGTTCCATGATATAATTATGTATTTAAACGGGAATTAACGCCATCGCGAAAAGGTATTACATACCTCTGAATTGCTTGACGTTTCGACCAGGTTGCACTGGCCGTGGTCACAGGCTGACTGGCTCAGTACAAAGCGAGGAAGAGAAAGTCAAAGCAAAAATTGCTTTATTTTCTTAAGTAAGTTGCTCATGTGCCCATTTATGACGCATCCTTTGATACTCGCAGGTAAACCGAAACCTGTAATTAGTATACCTGCTAATTAAGAATCACAGCACAAGTAAAGAAATAATCGCTTATTTGTATTTACAGACGCAGTAATAATTTTATTGCGCCAAATAAAAATATTATGCACATTTTTTTCTCCTTAACGATTTGAATATGAATAAGTAAGTCTTTTTTATTCGATATCATCCGATGTGCTAGCTTGTTATTATTTTAATTAATTATCCCTTAACACCTGTCCGTACTAGATAAATAATTTAGTAAATTACTTATTTAATAGCTATGAAGTAGTGACAAGCAAGCAGTTATAGTTTTAGTAACGCTGCATTATCCATAAATGCCCAGTAACGTCTAAACCGAAATTTTAGACGTGGAGTAATCTAATCTATCCTATGAAGAGTCATTCATCATGAAGGTAGAATCTAGGTAACATCTAAACATGCACATGTTTAGACCTTACCTTCATAGTTTCCACACGCCACCTAACAGGCACCTTCACTACTCACGGCTTTCCTAGGCTATGTAGTATGTGGTAGTAATAAATAAAAATGTTGCTTAAAAGACTTTTGATGAATAGTTGACCGATTGAAAACATTAAGTCTTGACCACTTATCGCTTAATCTACGTAGAAATTACGTACAATATACAATACCATACAATACTTTACAAGGCCAGGCACATCCATCGATCTTGTCGCAGTCGTGTTAGTTAAAAATATACTTCTAAAGTACTCATAGGTTAACCTGAAATATTAGGAAGTTTAGAATAGACAGTGGTCTCTATGTCAAAGTTACTATATACATATTTAAATAGCCCACTTATTACTTCGACGGGTAACACATCAAGTTAGAAGTTTCGCGTTACCAGTTTTGCAATCGTAGAATAAGCTACATAGTCCAAGATCCCAGAGCGATCAGACATAACTTATTTTCACATACATGATGATGAGACGCATGCGCATAGTGCTCTCGCGCTCATACTCTCGGCTGAATAATTTTTGTGTAGGGGATGTTTGGTCACTACAATTTGTCTGACTAATGAAATATAACTTTGTAATAGTTATCTTAATAACATATTTAAAAATCAGACATGTAAAAATAAGTAAAGATCCATTATTTTTTGTTGAGCTTTAAAGCGTCTGACAAACGTTCTGGCCCATGGAAAGTGTCTGATACTTATGATACTACTTTAGAATAATATTCTTCAAAACATATATAAAAATCAGCCATACAAATTTAAGTTAAGTAGCTCTTATTTTTAGCTACCTTTCTTTCCTGGTACCTGCCCAGGTGTCACAAGGCGAGCCCCACAAGCACGCAGGTATTCAAAGCACATGAGACGCTACTGAGAACCTAAGGTTTCGTCTATGTGAAAATAAGTTATGTCTGATCGCTCTGGGATCTTACTCTAACAAGTCTACCTTATTTGAAAGGCTTTTAGGTGGAAGGAAACCCGTTTTAAATATCCGAAAGTTAATTTAAATTAAGCTTCTCCTGCAATACGGATAACTAACATGTGACATATGCACTTTGCTTACGTTCTAAGCATTTCTCTGTTATCATTATTTTCATCATGTTATTAAAAGATATTCGGCATCTCAGTCAAAACTTGGCAGTAAGATTTTATATCAGATTTCTTAAATTCATAAATAATTTATTTCAGACTTAGATGACCACCATGATGAGAACCATTTACAAGACGAAATTGAAATTATATATGTGAAGAGCTAATAAAGTAAAAGAAACCCTAATTTAAAAACTCATGAAATATTATCAAAATTATAAAACTATCTAGAGCTATCTGACCTTGCTCCATCTGGAATATAATACTATAAGAATGTTGTAAGAAATATATAAATAAGTGCAGTAGTTCTGAAGATTACCTACACTCCTATAACATATAAACTCAAATTGGAAAATTATTTAATTTTATCAGTTACTTTTACTCGGGCTCTGCACATTCGCGTGTGCGCCTCGTTGAGGCCCTCGCACGATTCATAGCGAGTAGAGGCTGCGAGAGTGCTAGCCTTCCACACTCCAATTTATTGCCGTTGCTCGCTTCTATAGTTAACTATAGTCTCGCAGTCCCATCACCTCGTCTTGTTTATTGAAAAGTGTGAATCAGACTTTATATTTAAAACGATTGTAAAGCGTTTTTACTTGTTCTTGATGAGTAACTAGCTGACCCACGCAACTTCGTCTGCGTTTGTAAATTTTCCCCGCTTTTGCAACATTTTTCATCGATGCTCGGCTCCTATTTGTAGTAGCGTGATGTTATATAGCCTTCCTCGATAAATAGACTATCCAACACAAAAATATTTTTTCAATTCGAACCAGTAGTTCCTGAGATTAGCGCGTTCAACCAAACAAACTCTTCAGCTTTGTAATATTGATGATGATGCGATAAGTACATTATAAGGTTTAAGTGTACTTGTATAATACGGGTCCTTGATTTAGGATACGCAAAACGAATGAAACTTATTTATAATTGTAGCTCAATATAATGCATGGTTTATCTTAATAAACTAAAAAAACACTTATGATTCTTAGTACAAAGTGTAGTTAGGAGATACTTTTGAGTGCACGGATGGCGCAATGGTTTAAGTGGTCCCCTCGCCACTACGCCGCGCCGAGTACAACACTTGATTCAAATCCACACGGGACAAAAATTTGTGTGACCCACAAAATTTGCATGACCCACAACAATTTGTCCCGAGTCTGGGTGCTCTTTGTATAAGTTGTTTAAATTTTTGTGAGTCCCCCGCGACACAGGAATATTCCTAATACGGCCGTTGTCTTTTTTTTCTAAAAGGAAAATAATAAAATAACGAAAAAATACTTAGTTTAGTAAGGAATCTACCTGTCTAAGTCTATAAAAGCACAAAGGATGGGATATCTATTATAAAGATATTCTTAGTAGACACTCGCTATTCAATAATATGAGCTGGAATATATCCTCCGGCAATTCCTTGCCTAAGATTATAATAAATATTCTCCCACTACCTCAATAAAGAGGCGAGCTGCTTTGACGACTTAAGCATCGCCATTATTGCACGTCTTTAACTAAGTGGAGAAGCTCAAAATTCAGTGTGAGCTGCATAGACAATAAGAACTGTGATACGATCAAAGAATACTAATTTTCTTTTCATGAAGTATGCTGTTGTACGTATGTTTTTTTTATTATTCTAGATAGATATAAGCCCTCGTAGTTTAATATTTATGATATATATATATATGACGTCTTTTAAATAATTTATTAATCTTTCATTTCATTTCTTGCAGACCAGGCCTTTTTTGGCAATTAACACATTGCCAAATGTTCAATAAAACACTTATTACTTAACTTACTTAATAGAGTCTTATTTGATTGGCGCATTACAGTTGGTCGTAAATAAGCTTTATAACGGGGCATTCTGATATATAGCAAGTACCACCTTAAGGTGAACCACGGAATAAATAAGTAATATGTGGGTATCGGCTATAGCCCCACCTGACCAGTTTGGCACAGAACCAACTTAGATATCTTTTACTGCAGTAGACTTCGATTTTCAGTTAATAGCTTTCTTGGAATCAGGTAATCAGTTGTTCACGCTGCTAGGTAAAGGCAATGAACCGTCTCAAATTATAAAGTAAATTATATAGCAATCTATACTTTGGATTACTTTTCTGAATCTGAAACAAAACGTATCTTAACAAAGAATCTCACGTTAGTAAGTATTATTTTCACACATACTTAATCCATGTTCACATACAATGATAAAACTTAATTGGACTTTAGACGGTTTAGACGGGGTTTGGTTTTGTTTCTCAGTTTAGGAGGGGTTAGGACATTATACGCCACGCTATAATTCGCCACGCTGCTGTCCTATTGCGGGTTGACAAACTTTACAAATCTTTGAGAATATTGTTTAGAACACAAGTACGCAGGTTTCCTCCGATGTTGTCCTTCACCGTTAGAGCAAGAGATTAAGTTCTTTTATATGGTGAAGAGCAAGAGATAAAGTTATTTTGTATGGTGTGCGACTTTTTTTTTTAATGGAATAGGCGTTTGTCTTCCAACTCACCTGATGGAAAGTGACAATGAAGACAAAGATGGTACACGCCTATCCAAGAGAAATCTAATAACTATACACTTGAACGTTCCAGGATTATACGAGTTATTGACTGGAAAAATAGATGCAGGCAGCATTATACACATTGGCGATTCAAACCAAAAAAGGAGCTGTCAAAGCCTTTAGTTAGTTTAGTTAGACTTTTTGGTGTTTCGAAAACGGAAAGATGTACCTCTGTCTGGACCTAGTAGTCAGATAAAAAAGTGGTGAGGGTTCAATTAATTTGAACAGATCTTTCGCACACTCACCAAAGTGAATCCTATAGAAAACCGATAAGCAGGTGACTTTACGACGATGCTCAAAGCTTTTTAGTTCCCTATTCGTGATTTAATCATTAGCAAATAGATCTGATTTCTCCTTAGCGGTGTGGGCCAGAGAACCATCGGGTTTGTGCAGAGGTTGAAGCGATATGCGACAGAAGTTCAACTCAACCGATTTGGCAAGAGACCAGAAAGCTTTAGGTACTCCCTGAAAAGAAGGAAGCTAATTTGTCCCCAATTAATCCTAATAAATGTCACATTATCAGTTATACACGGAAAAAACCTCCCATTACTTACGATTATCATCTTTATGGCGAACCTATACGAAGAGTTAGCACCATTAAGGGATCTTGATGGATTGATGATGTCGTTACTAAAATGAACCCTTAGGAGGTTGAGATTTATCAAACTTTTTTTTTTATGGCATAGGGGGCAAACGAGCAGACGGGTCACCTGATGGTAAATGACTACCGCCGCCCATGGGCATCTGTGACTCAAAGAGAGTAGAGTAGGAGAAGAGGGGGAGGGGGGAAGAGGGGAGAAGGGAAGGACGGGAATAGGGGAGAGGGAAGGGTTAAGGCCTCCGGTAACCTCACTCACGCGGCGAAATGCAATGCAAGCATTGCTTCACTACCGGTTTTCTGTGAGGCCGTGGTATCGAGCGGAGTCGAGCCGGCCGATACTTTTCAAGAAAAGTATAACATTCATAAATCTATGTTTCAGTTTTATTAGAACCATCTTTGAGATAAGTAGTTTGGAGTCCATTTTACAAAGAACAAAGTTATAAAAAGTCCAGAAAAAAACAATTACACTACAATTATTGTAACTGCTTGATTGTAAGCACGCCCTTCGCGCTGCCTTGCCAATTGCCAATTACAGTAAGAACTTTCCCGATCTAGAAATTATGTTCCAATTCATTATATACCTTTATGAAAAACGTTATTTTAAAATTAAATTAACCTTAAGAATAATATCCAAGTGAAATATACACCATAATTCAATTAATATTTCGTATTGTACTGTATTCTTTCTCTTTTTAGGGTTCCGTTCCTCAAATGAAAAAAAGGATCCCTTATAGGATCACTTTGTTGTCAGTCTATCTGTCTGTCAATACCCTTTTTTCAGGAACCCGTGGACGCATCAAGTTAAATTATTAACAAATATATAAATCTGACTAACGCAATCAAAAGATATGGCCACTTAAGCTTTCGATTTGACCAAACCTGAACATTTCGCAGGTAAATCAAAACCTGTAGAGTACTTCCCATTGACCTAGAATCATGAAATTTGGTAAGAAGCAAGGTCGCACAGCAGAAATAAAGGAAAAAATCTGAAAGTTGTTCATATTTTGTTAAATCTGTCTGTCTGTCTGTGTCTGTCAACACCCTTTTCCTCAGGAACCCGTGGAGGCATCAAGTTTAAAAAAATAGAATACTTATGTCAGCGGTCCCTTGAAGCTATAAAATAATCAAGCTTCTAAGTCAAAGCAATCAAAAGATACGGTCATTAAGCCTTAGATTTTAACAAATTTGAACATTTCACAGGTAAATCGAAACCTATAGGAAACTTCCCATTGACCTAGAATCATGAAATTTGGTAAGAAGCAAGATCTCAAAGCACAACTAAAGGAAACAATCCGAAAGTCGGTAATTTGTTGCTATATCACAAAAAAGAAATGCTTTTGTTATTACAAACTTACAGTTTGCGCTTGGAAAGTTGATGTTGCTGTACATCGCAACCGCAAAGTTAAGTTTGTCTTTCGGAAAAGAAGCTCAAAAATCTTCGAAAATTTATTCCCGAGATGAACGTACTATCTACATACAAGTTTGTTTGCTTATGGAACCCTCGGTGCGCGAGTCAGGCTTTCTCACTTGTCCGGTTTTTTTCTTTTTGTAATCATAAAAGAACAAACAAAGCCTTATATGAACTTTCACGGAATTTTCTTTGCTATACTATAGATGCCTTAGTGTTAAGTATATACTTATCTATAGTATCTATAGTAATATTGTTTGCTATTTTGGCACAAACAGTTATAACAGCTAATATTACACTTAAAATAAAAAAAAATAGTGGTAACCACATTTTCAATAATATTAATGAAAATGTGGTTTACACTATTTTTTTTAATTTTATGTGTAATATTAGCTGTTATAACTGTTTGTGCCAAAATAGCAAACAATATTACTGTTGGTCTTTCAAAAATAAATACCTTGATTTAATCACTAAACATATACTAAACACTAAATACCTTTTGAGAACTTCTTCTACCAGCTAGTTCTACTACATAAACCCATATGACACAACATATTAACTTTGAAACACGTAATCGATCTCTGTAATAAGATTACCCACTGATCGAGTTTAATATGCATTTCTGAACGCTATCAGCGTCAAAGATGCTCGGTGCATTAAAATCAAAATACGTTACCATAGTTGCGTACGGTATTATATTGTAGATATAAATAATAAGCTTTGGTTTTACTGCTTATGAGAAGAGGCATTGCTTGTTGTAAATATTCGGGTTCAATTAATACGAAAAGTCTAACCAGAAAGACATTAGTCGGTCTAACTTTTTCGTCCACATAGATAACCTATGGACGGAAAACTTTAAGTACCTATGGAGTAGATTTGGTTGTATTTCTATATTTAAGTAATAAAGCAGTATATTTTTTAAAATAATTAATTTCATTTTATTAAAAATAATGTAAAATATTCTGATTTGAATAATATCATCGCTAGACTATTTTAATCTATTTATTATTGCGTGAATTTAATTGTTTGTACGTATTTTAAGAAAATTTCGCGAATTCAGTAACGTTAAATGTATAATACTAAAACTTTATATATCGTACACCTAGATCTAAACAGGTATTAACTCAAAAAAACACTTTTTTCAGAAAAGGCGAAGAACTAATTTCTGTGTGTGTGTTATGCTATTTATATGCAGCTAGAGGAAAGATTTTGTAGGTATATTGTGTTTCAATCATGTTCTGGGGCTGAAAATTGGATTCTTGTATTTATTTTCACATGCTTAACGCTTGAGCACATGTTGGTGATTTTTAGCGTCTAGCGTCGAGTGTTGTTAATATTTTCAAATCTATTTTATTGGTCGGTAAGTATTGAGATAAGGAACTAGATGATGTGCATAATTCAAAAGTGTTTTTTTTAGTTTGCTCTCTTTAGATCTAGGTGTGCTATAAATAGAATAAGTGCAGAAAGCTAAAATATTTGAACAATATGTTTGAAACTTAAAAAAAAAACACGTGAAAACAGCTACATCAATTTACACGCGGCCAGTATGTGTGTCGTAACTAGCTTAGTTTGCCGTTCAGTTAACAGCCTAGCCTCTTTACTATGCGGCAACGTTCAACTAGCGGCCTGAATGATATTCAGCCGTAGCAACTATTGAGAAAATCGCTTACAAGTTGGTAGATGATAAACTCAAACACACATGGGATTGAATATAGAACCACCTTTTTTAAAGTCGTTTATAAAAAACCTTTAAATTTTTTTCAGTTATTACTTATCAGTGCTATGTATTTTTCTTTATAAATTTGGTAAGAAAATACGAAATGACAGAAAAGTTATGTATTTTTCTTTATGTATTTGGTAAGAAAATACGAATTGACAGAAAACTCAGTATCCTAGCTTATATTTGGTACAGAGTTTACCAAATTCGATGTCTGGTTCGAAACATGTTTGAACGTCTATTGTTACAACATAAGTGTGTAGGTTTAAAATGTTTGAAATCGTTTACAAATATTTTTATAAACTTTTTTTTTATGGTATAGGGGGCAAACAACACCTCCTGGTAAATGATTATCGCCGCCCATGGGCACCCACAACTCAAGAGTCACACGTGCAGTAGGGGAAAAGTGCGAGAGGGGGGAAGAAAGGGAAGAGTGGGAGATGGAAGGGTTAGGGCCTCTGGTAACCTCACTCATGTAAAAACATTTTTATACATACGGAAAGCTACATCTTTATTATATATATGAATGAAATTTACGAAAACGAAGGCTCCAAAGTCATGCGATCACCTACTTTGGAAGCCTGCTGTATAGTCACAAAAATTCACTTGACTTGAAAGCCACATGAACGCCTTTTCATTCGTCTATAATATAGCATATAATATAGGTACATATCATTCAGCAACGTAACAGATTTTTTGTTTGAATTTTGTTGGTGTCAACAACAACAACTAATTCCTGAAAGTGGCACAGCGCCCCTAGAATAAGTCTGTAATGCCCTCTTTACCTACTACCTACGAAAAAATGTGTGCGGTGCGCCAAAAGAAGTTTGCAAAAACATCTTAGTAAAACCAGATTTAAGTACCAACTGTATAATATTTAGCGAAACTAAACAGGGGTAGAAATACTCCATGCTTATTATAAGCAATAAGTGGTTCCATCCTTCTTTAATTTCGCTACAATTGCATAGTATTCTAGTGGCTAGTTGATGTTCCTGTCTTAGTAGCCATTCCAATCACAGGACGGACATACTGATACGCTACCTCGGCCTCTTCGAGCTACTGCAGTTCGAGTCCCGTCTTCCCATTTGAGACTTGCCTTCCCTTACCATAGTTCCCTCGCTCTATCCGTTTTCCTTACACCAATGTGCCTTGTGCCCATCTCCTGTCTGAAAACGATCACATTCCCATTGAGGGTTGGTGTTAGGCAGACGGCCGGCCATAAAAAAAATCAGCCAAAATCCTTTGTAATGTTACATATTGCGACGTCCCCAAATGAAATTGGGAAAAGTGCAGGTAGGCGATATTGTGTAGTATTCTTCAACCTCCTTCTTAGTATTCCCGTTATTGTCAAAATAACTTTACACATCTCACACACGGTCGTCTGATCCCAAACTAGGCAAAGCCTGTACTATGGTAACCAAACTGCTGATAAATATACTTATATATTTCTAAATACAGACATATTATGGATAAATTACACCCAGACACAAAACAAATGGTCATGCTCATCACACAATTATTTGTCCTTTGTGGGAATCGAACCCACGACCTCTGGCTTAGCAGTCAGGGTCACTAACCACTAGACCAACAGGCCAGTTCATTCCTTAACCTGTTCTTCTTGTCTTAGTAAATTGTTTCTTACAGGCACCCTTTATGATAATCTGAATAGCTTTTATGATATATATGATATGAAACGTCTACCTAGCCTAAAAATACAAAATTAGTATATTCTATAACGGAAATGAATTATCATTTCTGTAACAGTGTTTAAATAATATTTACAGCATTATTTGCTCTAACTAGTACACTAAGAAGTTAAACCACTAAAAGCAAAACTTTTCTACGCATGATAAACTTACTGACAATTTCAAACATTCAAGACATTCTTAATCCGTAAAGTTTTTTCTCACATCTTGTCCATATTGAGTCCCTTGAGGAAAAAACAAAAACTCGTTCGTAAAGTTGTAATGGTATAACGTTTTATATTTAAAAGGTATTCGATATCCTGAGGCTATGTTTATCAAAGTAAGGCTTATAAGATTATTATGAATACAATATAGAACAATATTGTCTTTATGTTAGAGACTATATTATGTAGTCACAATCATTTCGTACATATTTTACAAAGGACGTGCCCGAATTTGACTATTATGTTGTGTTAGGCATTCATTGAATTGAAAATGTCGAAAAATTTGTTTTTCTTGTACGTTCTTTAACACAACATTCGAAAACTAGCAGCGCGAAACTGGCGACCTTTGGGGGAGACCTATGCCCAGCAGTGGGCGTCAACCGGCTGAAATGTTGATGATGATGATGATTCGAAAACTTAAACAGTACTCAAATGCATGAAACATTTTGGTGATGAGAGTTGTTTTTTTTTTTTGTATATTTGTGTTGTTTACGCAATTACTATAAATAATGATTAAGAAATTATAATTTTATAGCTTAACATAATATTTTATAGATATTTAGATATTTTATTATTTAAGATTATTCTAAAATATATTAAAGTGCGATGTTTAGATGTAGTCATTTTTTTACTTTAACTAATAATAATAGTTTATTAATGTACAATATAATGGTTATAATACACTCGATTTATTTGGGTTATCTAAAATAGCTCATTAAGATTACCTGTTTTGATTATGATCAATTTAGAACATTAACATTAATTATGTTCCGATATATTCGGTTATTACAAAATTCCCTCAGTTTTTAATAGTATCTGAACAAATTCCGCTCACGATTCGAATACATTTTATGAAAATTTAACTATAAACCTATCAAAAAGGGCCCCTACATCCATCATACGTAAGTACTTGGTGAAATAATAAAAAAGTTCACTAAACTATACATTTCACCGAAGTGCGATCGATGGGGACATTATTTTGAGTTATGATCGTCACCTTCCTCCCATCTGTCATAATAACCGCAAAATGCCCCTTTTATTATGCACAGACAATAAAACAATAAGGCGTGACTATTACTATAAGTGGGTCACAATAATGACAGAATCACAGTATTCCCATTTAGACTTTAAACGCCTAGTTATAAGTTAAAATAAACAGTTACAGTAATATAATAATAATAATGTAATTCCACACATTTCACACACGGCCGCCTGGTTCCAAACTAGGCAGAGCCTCTACTATGGTAACCAGACTGCTGATAAACATACTTATATATTTCTAAATACATACATACTAAAGATAAATTACACCCAGACACAGAACAAATGATCGTGCTCATTACACAATTATTTGTCCTGCGTGGGAATCGAACCCATGACTTCTGGCTTACCAGTCAGGGTCACTAACCACTAGACCTACAGGCCAGTCACAGTATTCGCATCCCATTGCTATATGTTGTATAAACGCTATTGTAAATGAATTTAAGGGTAACCAATAAGCTACCTCATCATTGTCAAAATGATCATTTGTAGTTGAAATTGATCCATTGTTGCATAACCATCGCTTTCAGATAACGCATGCCATTTTCAAGATTCCGTGCACCAGCACCTAATATTTTAGAGAAAATAGATTTAGGATACATAAATATTTGCTTACACGTTGACACGTACTTGTTTTGTGATAGGATGGTCTGCAAGGGTCGTAAACGTAGATCATACGCTAAGCATTAATGGTCATGTTAGGAAAAAAGGAAAAAAAAGATGTTCCAGTCAGAAGTGCCCGACACCGGTGGGCTTGAGTGAAAAGTTTAATGATAGTAGATATAAGAAGCTCGTGAGGTATGAGAGGATAGAAGTAGTGGCGGACAGTTGACTCTTCCTACCACGAAAAAGAAAGTGAGTATATGTATGTATGTATGTATTAAGAAGTACTAGTTTGCGAACGAGACTAATCCTTTATCTGGCGAGGTTAACAAATTTTGAAAACTAGGCATAGTTGAAGTACTCTCATTATGGGTTTATTGTGGCATAAGCATTTAGATTCCACCAGTTATTAAACAGTTTTTCTTTTGATAAACTGCTAACTTACTTTCCTTTTTTAGTTCAGTGGATTTGAGAAATAAAATCTATTCTTTTCAGATTCAAGAGGGAATAAAAATATATTTGTTATGGATAGAATGATCGGCTGTAAATAATTGTCAAATATAGGTATTGTGATCATTAATTACATTCTAATTACCAATAACATATATGTCGTAATAGTAAATTTTCAAATGTATGTATGTATATAAATCTCTCTATAACTTGGCTATAAAAAATGTTTTAAGTTGTTTTTAGGTCTAAAAAAATTGTATATTGTTACGAAATAATTATATATAACTACCCGCTTCCGACTGCATAGCTAAAGATACTACAGGCTTTCATTTCATTAGACATATGTACAAGATGATATCATAAAAGTTCCCATTTGACTGCCAAATCTGGTTATTGTCTTTGTATAGGTACACGTTCTTCATCCGTAACGATCACACGTGCTCTTCTCTTAAATTAGAAATATTTATAAATAATTAATGCTTTAAGAAAGTTTTTTTTCTATCAAATTAATGTTAGCGTCAAAACCCAAACGCTTATAGTAAAGAAGTCCTTCCTTGGCAAAATGCAACATTCTTTTTTAAGTCTTAAAAGTCCTCTTTACATTATTTTGGTCTTTATGTTTTAGCACGTTGCTTGAAGAAACAAAGATATTGAATAAATGAAAAGCACTTTCAGATTTATTGATCTGCTTTTTATTTTTGACGAGACAACGTCTTATAAATCGATGAACGCCGGATGCACGCAGGAAAAATCATGACTCATTGTCACGTTCCGCCTGAGCCGAGCGTGCAAGCGAGAGCGCGGAACAAGCAATAGAAAGGCGCGTGCCTTTCTAAGCGTTCGGCTTGTGACATGTGGGTTTTCTTATGATATCACGTAAAATTATCGTCCGTAAACCGAATTTACAGACAACCAATTTTTAAGAACACTGGATGAATTTTTTTTAATAACTTTAATGACCAGACATAGATTCTTTTAAAACTAGTTTAGATTATAATATGTTTAACGTTCCAACGGCATTGATTTAGTTGCCAATAAAATATGTTTACATTTTAGCGCCCTATACCATAGCGATGCATAGTACTGATAAACTTTAAGTTGCATTAATTTTTCATAGACTCTTTAGATTTTAAAGTAGGTAATATTCTAATAGTTACGCTTATTAAATACATTTTCTACTAATTTTGAAAATTATCCCGGACCGGAGATAAACAATTGTTTTCATAAATAGAAAACAACCTTTTTAACTTTATTTTCATTTACTAGTTAAGGCCCACTTTTGTCCTCAGATCCTGGCTCGTAGAATTTTTATAATCTCTTTTTTTCATTGTCAAAACATTCACGTTAGTATTAAAAATAACACTATAGAAATTCATCCTGATTGGATTAACGTTTTGCGAAAGACTAAAAGCGAACAATAAACGTTAAATTTTATGAAACTTCTGAAACACATGGGCTTTGTGATTTAATTCTTTTCACTTGTACTTGTTACAAATAGCCGGGTTTTGCCATCAAGTAGATTGCGGAGAACTCCGTACATATTGTGAGCTTACTACCTTTTCAGCACCGTCCCTCTGTTAAACATACAAAGACGATCGTACCATCTAGTGGGAGACTTCTGCCATTTTGTCTTTTCGTTACAATTCGTTATTAAAAAGTGATAATAAACATTTTGCAAGTGATATAATCAATCACATTATGAATTTAAAATTTCATGCCTTTGAACTATACAGCATACCGTGTAATGATTGCTAAAAAATGATTCTGCACCCATAATGTCCATGGTTTAAATGGCTGTATTACAATTAAGGTATCGTGTTCGAAGCTTGCAGTTCACCAGTACAAGTCTGTATAGTGTTGATTGTAAATCTGTTACACAAACAGAGGTTATGACAGTTTACTAGAATTCTTAACTGAAGTTTCGTCAGAGCTATAGCAAAATCTGTTTAATGATTACGTATAAATCCTTGAGAGCCCCTGCGATCCCTATCGCTAGCGGTTAAAATATATGCTTATAGTTCGAAAAAAGTAACATTAGGAGAAAGTGTTAAAAGGAAAATAAGAAAAAATATGTATCGGCACCCGGCTAAAAATGAGTATGTAAAAATATATTGGCAACCACAGAAATTAAAAACTGTTAGGTGTATAAGATCTCATAAAATTACAGAACTTATGTGTGTTGGCGGTTTATGTTGAAGATTCTGTGCAAGAAGTTATAATTTAATTCTATAAGTAAAAGAAGAAGTTATTACTTGACTTTTCGTGCTTATTATTATCTAAAATTGTAGTGTTTAGATTATCTGACCATCAAAATATATTTCTGTTTCACAATATAATGTTGGATTCCAAAATATCAACTGGGACTTGTAGCTATTAACCATTGTAATCAATAAATCGTCATCATCATCGTGAACTGCATAATTAAATGTAAAAGTTATTTAGTTATATATAAAATCTTCTCGGATGGTAACAGAGAAAAACGATTCCACTCATATCAACTGAACACAAGGATAAAAAGAACTAGATTATTTAATACTAGTCCAATGACTACATTGAGTACATCTACTTATCGCATTACTACGAATTACTCTATATACAATGCTCTCTCTATATATAATATGATGTTAAGTGAGTTAAGTAATATTATATAAATTAACTAGCTAACTAGCTGACCCGACACACGTTGTTTTGCCATATTAATTATTTCTAATGAATATTTTGGTAGTCAAATAAAAAATAACTAACTTATTGTGGGGATGGGGTCTATGACTGAAAGAAGAATGGAGCGCTGTAGTCTATTGACGGCCTATAAAAATAACAAAACACCAACCATTCATTTTCTTAAGTCAAAGTACTTCATTAACTTAACTGACATAATTAAAGATTAACAGTGGGAGCCGGCTCGAAAAGAGTGATATCATGGCCTCACAGAAAACCGACAGTGAAGCAATGCTTCGTTGTACTTCGCCAAGCGAGTGAGGTTACCGGTGGCCCTAACCCATCCCTCTCTCTATCTTCCCCCCTATCTCTCCATCTTCCCTCCTCTCCTACTCCCACCTTAAACTTAAAGGCCGGCAAGGCACTTGTGACTCTCGAGTTGCAGGTGCCCATGGGCGGCGGTAGTCACTTACCATCAGGTGACCCGTCCGCTCGTTAACCCCCTATTCCTTAAAAAAAAGTTTGAAATCGACTTGACGGCAATCGATTATTACAATCGATTATAACAATCGCACTTTCTATTTTCACTAGGTTAAATACTTTAAAAAAATTGTACCAATGAAAGTAAAAATACTAATATCGCTATTAAAAAACAGGGGTTGATCGTAGAGGGTTGTATTTATTTTCTAATGCTGTAGTTTGATTACAAACACCGCGACACGAGAATTTTATATATTAGATAATGTTGAGTAATGTAATGTTAGTAATGCTGATTGTTATTTTAAGTTTTGTATACATTTACATCCAAAACCATCAAAAATACCTGGTACTAACTGTATTCTATGCAAATAAACATATTTCATTTCATACTCGTACTCTCTCTGCTATTGCCAATCATGCAGTTCAGGATTGGTATTGTATTTTGTGTTCGTATATACAATTTTCCGATATTCTTATATCTAAAGGTTAAGAAAATGTCTGGCCTGTTGGTCTAGTGGTTAGTGAGCCTGACTACTGAGCCAGAGGTCATGGGTTCGATTGCCTGGGATAAATAACTGTGTGATGAGCATGATCATTTGTTCTGTGTCTGGGTGTAACTTATCTATAATGTATATGTGTTTAGTAATATATAAGTATGTTTATTCGCAGTGTGGTTACCATAGTACAGGCTCTGCCTAGTTTGGGATCAGACGGCCGTGAGAGAGGTGTGTCAAGCTATTATAGTTTATTATTATTATTAAAGGTAGATAAAATATAGACCAAAATGGTTTTATTAATTTTCCTCACGAAAAACGTACATTTAGAAGAAAGTTATTGAACTAAAAAAAAAATAATTGGAAGATCTTCGGGTTTGACAAAAAAAAAGTTATTTTTTTTACATGTCTCGGTAAGACAAGTGCCCATAGACTATGATAGAAGAATGATAGAAAACCAACAGGTATTCTACCTTTTAAATATTATCGCGATTAAGTCCCGAATTACACATCTAATATGTATCAAAGTCGCGAAAGTTTTAAAACAATTATGATAGTAGACTTTCACTTTTGCTTGATTGCTGAACAATTAAATTGCCCCAAATTCCTTTCTACATCTTTTTGGTCACTTTCATTGTATTCAATTATTCACCTTAGTTTAAAACTTTTGATGAAGACATGATAACTATAACAAGGGAATAATTCTAGAAATACAAAGCTTTTTCTGTTTCTAATCTTCAATATTGAATCACCCATAAATTTATCTCTATCCATATTTTAGTGTCATTAATCATCAACAATCTGTTACAGGGTTAAAAATAAAAATATTTATTCTGTTGGGTTTTAATAAAGTACCGGTACTTAAATTTATATATATCGGTGTGATTTATGACGATCGATGAATGTATTATAAACACAACACATTTCTAAATAAACACAAACGCTGTCCTCTTTTTAGGGTTCCGTAGCCAAAGGGTAAAACGGGACCCTATTATTAAGACTCCGCTGTCCGTCTGTCCGTCTGTCACCAGGCTGTATCTCAGGATCCGTAATAGGTAGAAATTTGAAATTTTCACAGAATGTGTAAAAATAATAAAAATATATTAAAAATTAAAGGAAATCCCCTACTAGAAACGTATATTTTTGGCTTCTAGTATGAAATCTTTTAAGATGGTGCGGAACCCTTCATGCGCGAATCCGATGCGCACTTGGCCGGTTTTTTATTGCTCTTTGATGGACATATACCTAAATAATACTTATATATAGTATCTTATATCCTGATACCATGTAATGATGCTGCATAAAATAAAATCGCGTCAGTGTAGACACATTGAGAACATATTTTACTACTTGACCACGACATTAAATATATAAATATAATAATAGATATATTATAAAGGCAACTCTACTGCTATAAGTGTTTTTATTTTCAGGACGGTGTTTAAACGATGCAAAATGAAGGTATATAGATAGATATAAATAGATAAATAGAAATAATAGTTTATTGTATCAACAAAAATGTTTTGATAAGAAATACATCAGGTGAATATGTACGGTCTTATCACTGAAAGCAATTTCTTCCAGGCAACCTTTGGATGGACAAATCGACAATAAATAGATGAAATCATGGGTAGTTTTGGTGTAAAGTGCTGATATTGGAGATATTTTTATTTTTAAAGAATCATAACATTCTTATAATATAGCATATATCATGAGATAAATATAACTAGTGAAAGATCTGCGTACTTTGCGTACGCAGCTGCAGAATAGTTGTAGTGCATGACGTAGGTCGTGACGTAGGTTGTGACGTATAATGTTATGAACCTGAAGTTCATACATTCCTAGCATTCCTTTATGTGAATAATATTGTGATGTCATAGATACGTAACAGACTACGTATGATAACCTAGATTAATTCCTATATAAGCTCATGTATTCAATCAGAAAATATAGTTATTCTACAGTTCTAACAAGAAGTGGTTTCATTCCAATCGGAGATAATCTCCACGTACTTCACAGTAGAAAGTATATATTTAACAGCATTTACAAGTAGTTTAGTTGCTACGTGTACAAAGCAGTCATTGTGTCTAAATACAAAAATAAGTTACAAAATATTGACTTCATTCCAGTCTAATTCGTTAGTAATATGGGCCATAACGTTATTTATTTCTCCTTCAATGAGTTCATTGTTTAACAGAAAAAAGTGTCCTCAATCTTTTGAACCAAAACTCGTTTTATTATTCGGAAATCGTAAATATAAAGCACAGTTGGGTCGTAAATTGAGAACGATTAAGTGCCGGATCAATTTTCGGTAACCAAAATGAAAAATATTTTATAAAGACCGACGCTATATCGGTTATTCAAATTAAGTTCATTACATGAAAGTCAACTCGATAATGGGAGAAATGATATGCTTTTGTGAAGTGGAATATAATAGACCTCATTAAATTTGATATGATTCTGTTCATATAATGCCAAAAACTGAAATCTCATTTTTTTTTTAAGATTTATTTTAATTCGACACCCTTGTCGATATTTAAAAAAAAAGGCTGACAAACTAGACTCAAAGGAGTATAGAATGTATTTATCTAAACATTTACTTTGAAAATATTGTTAAGCTGAAATACAATGGGTATAACAGCAATATAGATGTACTTGCTACTGTTAATATTTTTTTGCTGTTTTTATAGGTTTATCACTTTGTATTTAAAAAGTAAGTTGCTGGTGGGATCATAACTTTTTTTTTTTTAAGGTTATAGTCGCATTATGATCTCATTCTGTGTGAGGAATCATTTGTAGTGGAAGAAAGATGATAAAAATCATTTTTTCAACTTGCAAGTAAAGCAACAAACTGCACCTAGATCAGGATATGTTTACCGAGAAGTAGAAGCTGATATTATTTTATCTGAACGAGTTTTCTCAAAGTTTCTAGTTACCATCCGCGACTACAATAACATGGTAAGTAAGAAATTGTTTCAGAGGACTCTATGAATAGTAGGGATTCCTAGGCATTATCTTTACTAATACATAAAGCTGAAGAGTTTGTTTGTTTGTTTGCTTGAACACGCTAATCTTAGGAACTACTGGTCTCATTTGAAAAATTATTTCAGTGTTAGAAAGCCTATTTATCGAGGAAGGCTATAGGCTATATATCATCACGGTAAGACCAATAGGAGCGGAGCACCAATGAAGAATGTTTAAAAAAAAAGAATGTTTCTCTCCTTTATGTGACGCAGGCGAAGTTGCGCAGGTCAGCTAGTATCTAATATGTTTGGCAAAGAAGTACTTATAAGTAATAAAAGCACCGATATCATAGTAATTCCACTTCCTATTTATTACACAATTCATTGCCAAATAAACAATATTAACCTGGAAACAAAAACCAAATCTTTTATTTATGAAATGAGAAATTCTGAACAAAAGCTGAATAGAACGAAATGAAAGGGACAAATAGTTGTTTGTAGCGTTTATTCATCATCACTTTAATAATGCTCATGGAAATACGGCTCGTATGTTTGTGTGTGGCTCACTGTTAAAGTGGTATAACTCCAAATTTTAAGGTAGCTCTTGTCCGTGACTTTGTCTGCGTTGCTGTTTAAATAATTTTATTAACAGATACAGTGAAATTTAAGCTGTGTAAGTGTGTAACATCGAATGATTAGGTCTATTAATAATTCTGTTACTACAAACACAAATGTATTTCAAGTAATAGACCAAAGGTCAAAATAAAATTAGATTCACAGATTTATTGTAGTTTTAATTTTTTTAATATTTGTATTCGTATCGTATAAATAGACTATACTATTACGTACTCGTAACAGTAAATCACTTAACATTAGCCTCACCAGGTAAGATAATACAGGGTGAGCCATGTAATACCGTGCTTCTATTGAGAATTACTTAAAAGAACAACAAAAAAACAGTTCCTAATTTCACGAATCGAACAAACAATCGCACGCAATTTTTATCCCGAAATCATCGAAGCAGTATTTGTGTCCTATCGTGCATTATATTCACAGCCAGACCATAGATTATGATTTATCATTCTGCTTGCATCATACTCATTGCAAAAATTTTCGTCCTATGTCCAAAACTATAATTGAGAAAGTGGATTGTGGAACCTTCAATAACAGAAACATGGACATCTATTTGTCATCCTAGTCACGTGTAAACGCGCAGACATCGCTCGAATATATCCGTGTTTCGGCAAACCGGACCGATTCTCTATTGGAATAAGCTAATTCTCATGTAGGTACATTAGCTTGGATGTTGACGGTTTAGTTTAGGGGTAAATGTGGTTTATGCATTACTAAAGTAGTGGTTTTGAAATGTCATATTAGGTAAAGGTAAACGCTGTTAGTGGAATAGTTAGTAAATTGCTACCTGGGAACCTTTATTTATTTTATTTTATTTATTTCTCTTCTCTGTAGAACACAACTTAAGGTAATAAATAGTGTAAACATGTTACAAATTTTAAGGTATAACAATCGGAGGTCTTATCACACACGGCGATTGCTTCCACAGCTTTTACAGCTTTCGCGAATCTCAAACTCGCTACTTGTAGGTTGCAATTATGACGCCTTTTAGCGATAGCCACTGAGGGAATTTCAAGATCCCTTAAGTTCTTTTGGAAGAATTTATGTACCATATCCACCTGTATTTTCTCACATACAGGATGGTAAAAGTATAAGCATACTACTCAACCAAAAAAAATCACTGTTTTCTGTTTTTTTCCTTCGCATGCACACAATTACCCAGCTGAACGCCAAATTTCAACTTTATAGGTCATCGAGAAATGGGTTAGGTTTTTTAACCTATATGTCAGTCAGTCAGTGATAAAAATGCCGACTTTTAAACGATAATATCTTAATTCCTGTTTAAGCTGTACTAATGAAATTTTAGATTTTAGTTAATCTAAGGGGTTTTAACAATTAAACAAAAATTCAAGTATTTATATTAAATAGATTATGAGTTATGAAACGGTCAAAAGTGGCCCCAAATGGTTCGTGACATATAACTAACACACGGCTGCTGAATCGCCACTTCATTTTTCTTGAACTTGACACACTGCCGCGTGTCTAAATAATAAATTCTAATTGATATATTATTAAAAAATACATTTTGCATACGACTACTCCTGTATAAAATTTGGCTCCTGCGTGGCAGAGGAACTGTCTATTTTAATATATGTATGATTGAATGAAAATAAACCTATTCCATGAATTATTATTCATGGAAATGGTTTATTTTTATTCCTCATGGCATTAAAGCAGAGCAGAGCAGACAGATCCTATAGCGAGGACTGTGAATCGGCAGACGGAAGGTAGGACGCCCTTCAGCCAAATGGACCGACGGCCTGAAAAAGGTAGCAGGCATGGACTGGATATGGAAGGTGGAAGACCGGGTGCTGTGGCGCACATTGGGAGAGGCCTATCCAGCAGTGGACCATGATAGGCTGATTGATTGAGGCCAATAAAAAAAATTCGCAGAGGTAGATTTCGTGTTTTTTTTTTTTTTTTAAATCTGCCCCCCAGTCCCCTTTGGGGGAATATCCCCCATTCACGAACTTAACCTTCATTTTTGCCCTGTTGATTTGTCGTCCAAGTTTGAAAACAATCGGTGCATATCGGACCTCTATTGTGCCGGTAAAATTGAGGTACATACATATATATAGATATATACATAAACTTTTTAACTGGCGGTTGTTTTGGGGTCTAGAAATCATAACTAGACCTGTGAAGAAATCTTTGGAAAACTCGACAACTGGTACAAAACCAATAGGTAGACTTTTCTTCGAAATCTTCTTAAAACCTATTTAATAAAGTACGCTGGTTCGTAAAAAGTATTTTATACAAATTTAAAGACGTGTCCTATATAAAGTTTCTACCCTATTTCATTAAAAGTTCTTACGCTCTCTCCACGATCTATAAACTATTTCCATACAAAATCACATGGATCCTTGGGTACTGTGTGTAGAAAGAACAAACTTTCACAAACTTTTAGGAGAAATAACACAGACTTGGTCTCACGTCTGTCAATATGACTACTAGTGCCAAAATTTTGAATATAAATACGTCATAGACGAAAAGCTAAGTTACTATATTATTATTATTTAATTAATTTGATTTATACATATACTAAACTTACTAGTAATATTTGACTAGGAAAAGTTCATTTACAAAAACAACGAGTATTGTTGAAAACAGTGCTAACAAATAACATAACACTATACATACAACGCTAAGTAAGTTTATTAAAAAAACAAATAATTAAAAAAATCAAAAACTCGACTGCAAAAAAGACAATTCAAAAGTATCGCACTAAAAAGACCGAAACGAGATTGAGAATAGAAAACAAAATTTAAATAAACTATAAACAAAGTAAACTCTACTTTAAAACAACTAAAAAGAATACATACGATACCTTAACTATCGAAATCCATCCAGCCCTTTGGCAGATACGAGGTAATAAAGAAATTTACAAACATACAAGATACTCGCGAAAAACATAACCCTTCCTCGGCAGTTGGGTAAAAACATTCACGCATGAAATCTTCAACCACATTTTATTACCAGAACTTCTAGGACATGTAAAGTTGGGGAAACATTGTTTAACTAAGCTATTCCAGCGGTATTAACTTTGTGTACTAGTTCCCAGCTGATGAGTCAAATTCCTAGACAGTAGACAGTAATTACAACGAACGGACAACACAAGTCTTTAATACAAAAGCATGTGGAACTATCATGCGTTATAGGTAACCATTTAAGTTTAATAAGTAAGTTTAATAACATGTACTAGGATTTATTTCTATAATGCAGTGTGCTAGATGAATCCAGATGAAAAAGGTTGAATATTTTTTTGAACACACAATGTAGCGTCAATGCAAATACACGCACTGTTTTTATTCTAGAATATAAATTGTGATCCAAAAGTCACAGCTCTGCATACATAGCAGATGACTGCAGTGATTTGCAGCAGGGAAATCTTTTGCAAATAATAGTAATAACATCACTCATTTCACACAAGGCCGTCTGATCCCAAACTAGGCAGAGCCTGTACTAGAGGCTGCTGATAAACCTACATACATATTACTAAATACATACATATTATAGACTAGCTGTACTCGCGACTTCGTTCGCGTTTTTTTCGGCAAACAGCAATTTGTCGCTTATTGCATAGGACCTCTTTCTTCAGACAGGATTTTTTATACTGTAATGGCGGAGAAACAACCTGGAGCGTACAAAAAAGGTTGTTTTGGTTGCTTACACGTGAAATAACGACATAATTTGTGCCGAGGTAACATTACTCATTTGTTTTCCGTGTGGAAGCTCACCTCACCGGGCTATTCGCGAGGCCGTATATCAGGCTTAAACCAACTAAAACCACACGGTGTGCCTCACAGCACCGTTTATGAGTTGACCGTCGGTACGGCGACGTTTTGCCTCCAATGATCTACCCAGCGCTGGCTAGCGGACGGCAACTGGGCGATGTCCAGACACCCTCTTCACGGAAGACTCTGTTTCGGGTGAAGAACATAAAACTCGTCTCATACACCCACGGCCACTCTTAGCGTACGCATGAGAGCGCGAGTGAAAAGGTTCCACCTGGAAGTTTTTCTACCGAATCCACACCGTCACTTCCTCCTTGCGCGAGATGTTCTCCTCGCAGAAAATCGTTATAAAACAACGGTGACGACCTAACATCTCGATTCGTCCGACCAATTGGGAGACTCTTGCTGAAAGCAGTCAGTCCGTGCCGCTTCCTAGAAACTATGGGCCCCCTCGGTATACCTAACAGATAAATGTTTGCTTCTGAGCTTAGTTTAGTCACGTTGTGACATAAGATTTTACACTACTGTAACCGAACGGAAAATAAACGGTCTGAAAGTGAAAAAAAACTTCACCGGTTACATGTCAATATTTCAGCTTAGATGTAATTTTTTGGCGATAGTATCTGCCATGCATTTAATATAGTAAAATACTGTAATACTAACAAAGTATTAAGTTAAACTAACAACTAAGTGATAGATGCTTTAAATTGAAATTCTATTCTATTCTAATATAATCATGTTGACGGGAATCAACGCGATCACTTATTTAAAAGGTATGACATACCTTTGCTTTGCCGTGGTCGTGGCCGTGATCACAGGCGTATAGTTAATGTAATACTTTTTAAATACGTGATCGCGTGAACTCCCGTCAACATAATTATATTATCATGGAACGCAAAAGTTTAAAAGTTTGGATCTTCTTTTTCTATAACTCTATTTATAAATATATGTATATTTACTGGACTGGTCTGATGGTCTAGTTGTTAGTGACCCTGACTGCTGAGCCAGAGGTCGTTCGATTTCCACCCAGGACGAATTATTCTCTGTCTGAGTGTAATTTATTTATAATATGTATGTACTTAGAAATATATAAGTATGTTTATCAGCAGTCTGGTTACCATAGTACAGGCTCTGCCTAGTTTAGGATCAGACGGCCGTGTTAAGGTGTGTGAAGTTGTTACTATTATTAATGCCCTCAAATATATTTATGAATTTAATGGCTGTGAGAGGCAAAATAGCTCGTTGGCATAGTCAAGAACCAGCTATCGATTACTCTGGGATCACCAAACAAACAAAAAAAAACCCCTGCTGCTTCAGCCATCACTACAGAAAAGCACATTCCGCTATGATATCCTACGATTGAAAATATACATTCACTCGAAATCCTTCAAACAGACATGACTATTTGCAGGTGAAATCTAATGTAACTAATAATATTTATTTAAATCAAGGGAAAATCGATTCCCTGTACTCTTAACACTTATAAGTTAATTAAATTGAGTGGTTTTATAAAAGAACTAAAACGAAAAAAATAAATAAACCTTTTAAGTCTTAAGTATTAGGCTTATTTAAAAGGTTTATTTATATTTTGCTTTTTAGTTTTTTCTTCGGTTTAATTTTTTGTTAAAAAGATTATTATTTATAAATTTTTTTCATCCTCTGCTCGGCTACGTGATGTGATGATTTCTAAACGCAAGTACCTGATAAAGTAATAAAAAGTAAACAGAAACACTATTCGTTTCTACAATTTTCGAGGGTTTCTCTCAATTTTATCAGAATTCCATCATCAGATCCTGACTTCCTTGACATGGGACCACCCTTGAGGTATACCCTATCATATATAACAAAAAAGAATAATCAAAATCGGTTCATAAATAACGGAGAGGGCTGAACATACATAAAAAAAAATAGAAATATGTATATAAACGGTGGAATTGAGAACCTCCATTTTTTTCGTCGGTTAAAAACGATACCTAATTAAAAAAGTAAATTAGTTTATTTATTAAAAAAAAGTGAAAAAAAAAATAAAAGAGTGTTAAACAGGGATTCGATCCGGCACCCAACTTAATAGAAATCGTACTCTATACCAGATAGGCTAAACGCTCGCTGTAGTGTGATTCGAAATAAGTATGTACATTCTACTAACGTTACAATGTTATTACAGCTTTCATTGATTTTCCTGTGGGAACCAATGTTTAACCCATTATAAAAAGTACCCTATAACCTGCGCAGGCACTCTAACTATTATCATACTAAGTTTCAAGCATATCCCTTCAGTAACTTCTGAGTTTATCGTGAACAAACAGACAGACAGACAAAAATTGTTTGGATCGCATATTCGGCATCAGTATCGATATCTTATACCAATCAGTCGATTTTTTTTAAATATATTCAATGTACAGAATTCATCTGTGTCTAGGTGTTTGAGGGTGATGAACATAATCATTTGTTCTGACAAATGATCATGTTCATCACACAATTATTTGTCCTGGATCGAAATCAAACCCACGCCCTGTGGCTCAACAGTCAGGGTCACTAACAACACGCCAGTCATATTAATAATAACAACTTGAGACACCTCAAACACGGCCATTTGATCAAAAACTAGGCAGGGCCTGTATTGTGATACCTCGCTCGTTTACGACAATAGCGACATAACTAAAAATTATTGATTTTAGAGAATGGCAATGTTTTGTGAGTTCCGCTAGAGTATTTTGTTTTAAATATATGATGAACTTGTCGCTTTCGAACGAACGTAAGCACGAAATCGGCGTTGCATCTTTGTTCACAATAAAATATCAAAGATTTATGATCGTTTGGCATACTTAGTTCAATTCGACTGAATTTTGAATTATGTCGAACAAGCGACCTAGACTGTTGATAAACATACTTAAATAAATTAAATACATACATATATTATTATAGATAAATTACACCCAGTCACAAACACATAATCTTGCTCAGCACGCAATTATTTGTCCTTGGTGCGAATTGAACCCACAATCTCTGGGTTCTCAGTCAGGATCTCTAACCACTAGATCAACAGGCCCGGCAATTAATCAATATACGATACGTACCGCAAAACGAAAAATTTAAACCGTATAATGATGGTATATCATTAATTGTTGTGAAACTCTTCCACTCCTGGAAGGAAACTTATAATGTATGAGACATATAAATTCAACCTTACTCTTATTATACAGTGCAACACCTAATCTTACTAACCAAATACAAGTACATTAGATCCAGGTTGAAAAATCTATAGCCGCGGATGAAATAAGGATTACGGTGCGACAGAAGGACGACAAGCTGTCATAATGTAATCCTCCACTTGATGGGGGTTGAAACCTTAAAACATTCTCGTTAATACCCGTAAAAACTAAACCTGAACACCTGTAACTAGTAATACCTGATTACAAATGTAAATTCTGGGTTTTGGAGTAATTTGAAAAAGTGTGTCAAGCTGGGATTACTTTTTGAAAAGGCTTTTTGTTATTTGAAGAGCCGTAGGCATCACGAATAAAATATTGACGTATTTTATGCGTTTTAAATTTTTTATATATATACAGATGTATGGCAATCCCGTGCGATTGTTCGATTCATCAAAAGAGGGTGGCTAAAGAAACAAAAAATCTTGAAGAATAATTTCGAATCAAAAAACAACCATGATATAAAAACAAAGGAATTATTGGAAATTGAACGTAACTGATCTGGAGGAGGACAGAAGTCTGTTTTATTTTTCATATTGTCAATATATACATCAGAATAAACAATAAAAAAGTAACAAAATAATAACTACATAACATAATTTATTGTATTCATTTAAGGCTGTGCTGTCTTGACATTTTGCATTAAAAATAAAACTTCGTTCATATATTTTAGCATCACAAGTCACTGCTACTTATTACCTAATACTTACCTTTGTTACACTTAGGGATACCTTTATGCGTGAATCGTAAATAGTCATGATCATACAGATCGGATAGACTGATCGCCATGTCAACTGCTAGAAGGATCTTAGGAATACTTTACTTTATATTACGCAATAGGTTAATTGGTTTATGAAAGGCAGCTGATATTAATTCTTAGTTTCTTCTTCTTTCAATGCTATACCGATGTATCCTGATTGCGGTATAAGTTTGTGTGCCTACTAAACTTACTTCGTATTTTATGCATGAATGTGTATGGCTGTGGAACTTTGTATAATTACCTGCTAACTGTAATTACCTATTTCTAATCAAACATTAACGAAGCGTAGTTGAACAACAAAGTTTAAAAGGTTTAATTTTGTTATTTGAGTTCTAATCGTTAATCAAGCGTATGATTTCTAACGGTCTACAAGAGAAAATTTACGAAAGCTATACCTTATATAAATTGGTGGTTGAAGTTAAAATTATTCTGAGGATATGCTAGTATCTTCAGGTTCTATATAGTAAATGGAAACTGGACAAAATACTCCTAGTGAAAGTACACAAATAATGCCAAAAGCGTTTTGAAATTTATACTGTATACGCTTAGAAATGTGTGTTGTGTTTGTGTGTGTGTTATAACGTGCAACCTTTACAATATTCACAGTATCTTCAATTTCATACGATAACGTGAATGCGGTGCGGTCACCTTAACTTTACATTTATTTATGTTTCAAGGATTATTCAGCTCTCTGTTTACTCTCTCTCTATTATATAGTCTGGCACAAATGTACAGAAGTATTGATGACCAGGGACGGCACTTCTTGCAGTCTCTAGTTTACAGACTCTATCTGACCTACGTGTCTTTGCAATAATTTTTTTGAATGAAAATGAATAACAAACTTTTCGTCCATGTGATAAATCATAGTTACTTAGCTTACCAAAGTAAAAACTAAAACTTAATTTAAAAATACTTAGCTAATGTCACTAAAAATAATGAAAAACAATGAGTATTATTTTATTTCACTTTGTAATTTATTAAGTAAAGAACGAGCCTTTACTTACTAAATCATAAAAAAATTCTAAGAATCACAATCAAATTACACCCAAATTAAGTACATAAGTATGTTATTTTTTTTAAGAAAATCAAATATCGAAATTCCAGAACACCATTATTGAGCTCAACATCTTAATTCACCGACAATGGACGTTGCTGAACAAAAGCTTTCAATGTGAAATATCGTCTAGGCCTATTGTCCGAACAGTTGATATATTGACTTCTATCAGGAGTCTTCGCTGCAGACACCAGTTTTACATAGAATGAGTTATGGTTCGCGGGGCCGTAGCTCACGCTTCTACACTGCGGCACTCTGTCAAGGCGAAATCTGATACAAATTAAAATGGCTACATTATTTTAGTTAGTATCTCGATTTTATTGACATGAGAAATAGGATTTGAGGAAATCATCACATACATATACTAATATGTGACAAACCCACATCTAAGTAGTTGGTCAAGTCCAGCGCTGACTAACATGTATATTTTTAGTGCCAGATTGATACGAATGTGTCTCACCATTGGAGCGTTGTCAATCCTGTATAAACTTAAAAAGTATTTAATTACTCCCAGGGGTAAGAGTAGGACATGGACGGGATCTTTTATAGATATAAGTGCTCGGTTCCTAACTTAGTTAAACATAAAACTAAAAAAAAATACATGTCATTAGACGAACGTATATCTACATAGGTACATTTCCTTTTGATTAAACAAGAATGTCCATGAAAACTTACAAATTCTAATATTTATAGGAGACCTAAAATATTACATCACAGTCTAATATATACTCTTACTGTACATTCTTGTTTAAATAAGACATTTGTTGTTATAAAAACAGATTTAGTAAAGTTAAAATTAAGTATTCAGGATTCAAAGTCATTAGTCTAGAGTTCTAGACATATGTTTATTTAACAATATTCATTTTCTTTCAGAACTACTTAGTCACATGCTTTTTAAACAAAAAAATCCCTTTAATTATACTTTCTAACCCACTCGGTCATTTATTTGATTGATAACTTCATACCTTATTATACGATGCTAGTATATTTATAAATAAATCAATAACTCTAACTGTTTCAAGTGCTCGAAGATATTGTTTGATTGAACCTTTTTTTTATTACACTCGAACTGTTTACAATGAAAGCGAGCGCTACGGTATATGCTATAGATGAACGTCACTCATTAATTTACAAATTGCAAGTAAATCGTAAATCTTGTTGGAAGATCATTCGTATCTAATATGTCAAATTAATCGCAGTTATTTATGAAAATAAGCCAACTCTCTTTAGAACTAAACATTGCCTGTATTGTGACATCTTAATCAACATCTACATTTAGAGATTTGAAAAATCCTTCGCTTATGTCTGTCTGGGATCTTAACTAATTTTACTTCTTGTTTCAATTAAAGGCTAAGAAAGACTAAGATATTAATGATGGCTTACAAATATGAACAACTATTAAATAAATTTAGAAGTCAGATGACCGAATCAGCAAGCAGATCGAAGCAGACTTTTTTTTAACTAACATAAACGCAGACCTAAGAAAAACAACCATCTACTTTTATGTTTCCACAATTTTCTATAGTCAAATCTCATCAAAGATCTTTTAGTTTCAATTCTAAAGGCAGAAATTCTAAGAAATTCCATTAGAAATCATTGTAATATAAATATCATTGATACAGTTTTGTGAATACTTTTCCTCGTCTTTATTCCATCGTCTATGGCGCTATCTACGCAATGATCGATACTGAGTTTAAGTATTATAACTCTGTTACTACATTCGCAGTCACGTACTGTTTTTTCATAAATTCTTGAATAAATACAACTGTTCTTGTTTACTTACATTATTATGTTCTTACTACGGTGTTCTCAAAGACGAAAACAAAAAGTCTTATTGTTTTCCAATCTGAAATATTTAGTTTACGGACATTTTTAATGTACTCACTAACTAACTAACTCATCCAGAGTTCCACGCGAGAAGATGGAATAAACGGGGTACGTCAGATTTATGCACGTGCTACGATTTATACAAATTATCAGCTGTAATTTAAAGTAGTTAAATTGTACGCTGCGTGACAGTAAATACAAGTTACATTTTTTTTTTGTTTATAGTATTGGGGGCAAACGAGCAGGCGGGTCACTCGATGGTAAATGAATACCGCCGCCAATGGGCACCTGCAACGCAAGAGTCACAAGTGCATTGCCGGCCTTCAAGGCGGGAATAGGGAAAGGGGGGAGGGAAGCGTGGAAGAGAGGGAGGGAGAGGGAAGGGTGGAAGAGGGGAAGGGTTACTCGTCGAAAAGCAATGCACGCATCACATCCACAAAAGAAATACAAATTTAAAAATGCCGCCATTTATTGATTTCAATTTCATTTTAAATCGATGTTCTAATCCAAATTAAATATTAAAGCCAATTATTAAGCGGTTAAAACTATTTGGAAGAACAAAACCAGATGCTAAATAAACAATATTTTTTCAGTAAAACAGTTGTAAGTTGAACTGATTAGTGTAGTGATCAAGTGGTTAATCTGTCATTTTCAACTATAATTATTATAATTGATCTTAATGAAACACTTTCACAAAATGAAACTACAAATATTGCCTACTATTATTTACGGTTCGCAAACACGTCACCGCATATTCTTAATCTGAATTTATTACACATAAATAGCTGCACTTAAGATATTACGTGAAAATAATAGTTAAGAACTTTTAAAAACTAATACCATTTCAAGGAACCTCAAAGTGATGATCATTGGCTAAATCAGCCTTGGCTAAGTCGAACGTTCGAAGAATTTACTTTCGACTTACTAACTAACCGAGAGCAAATAGTAGGTACTCGTGACAGCTCGCGAGGAGTCAAAGGGTTGTTTACACTTTCAAGATACTGAGAAAATATTTGATTCCCTTTGGGTCGAGGCCGAGTGAGTTCAATTGATTATGCATTGTTTTATGTACGCACGATAACTTTTTGCACTGCCTTTGATAGAAACGATACTAGAAGAAGAATAAGGTTGAAATAGTGTTTGATGTTCGGTGTTCTGTTATAATAAATTAGAAAACATTATATGTATTTAATCAGTTTTTGATCGATTTCAATCTCGTACTTACGGGTATAGGCTTGATGATGTTAAGTATTGTAACTCGATGACGTACAAAAATTAGGGATGTCAAAATGTCATTAGTAGCGTCATCTGTTTCTTTCTATTTATCCATAAAACGAGTGTTAGTCAAAATTGCATAGAGTTATATAGATTTCTTAAGGCACCGTGAATCTAAGGCGTCAATTACATGTTAGGTTTTGCTGTCAGTTTTGACACAATCAAGACAATCACTGAGTGACACACCAGTGTGACGCCTGACACCGTCGCGGCAGGACACTTCACTCCTTGAGGAAGGGCCCCCGTTGGGTCCGAAACTAGTCGGGCATCCCCGAAATACAAACGTGAGTAAAACCGTATAGTTTTAATAAATATGGCTACAGTGATCCATCTTTCACCCAACGCTTTCTATTTTTGCGTTTTTTGCTTTTATTTCATTTAAAATGGCAATACAGGCTTTTTTTATGAATATCCATATATAACCTTGAATGAACACGTGTATTTGCTGCAAAATCTTTGGTATGATTGACGGTCAATCAGGATTGAGCGTCTAATCTATACTAATATTATAAAGCTGAAGAGTTTGTTTGTTTTTTTGCTTGAATACGCTAATCTCAGGAACTACTTCGGTTCAACTTGAAAAATGATTTTAGTGTTAAATAGCCCATTTATTGAGGAAGGCTATAGGCTATATAACATCATAAATAATCAAGTCTAATGGACGCCTAACAAATACAAATACAAACTCAGAATCTTTATAAATAATACTGTAACAATATACGGGACCGATACTGATAACTGCTTTTTGGGACTTCAAAGAGATAGTGATACCTCAACCTTACGTTTCTGTTAGATGTTTTAGGAGTGAGTATGAGTCTCGTTAGATTCGTTATTATATTGCCATGTTCTAAACCTTATTCTTCCTTATTGGAAAGAATGGCCAAATTAAGTGGGAAACTTATAAGGTAATGATCGAATATGGAAATGCTTTTCAAAAACCTACCCAACCTGACATTTAAATCCATTCTGAACTATATATCTCGTGTATAGAACTATTGTCTTTATAGAATAGGTTTTATCACGAAGTCATCGTGTTCATAACTTTCTAGATCATTCATGTTATGTACCCTTTCAGACCAAGAAAAGACTATACCGAATGTTGAAAAAAGGCAAACATGCATAAGAGTAGTCCTTTAGAGATTTAGATTTTTTCATGGTATAACCCTTATCAACAACAATATTCAGGTAAAATATTTATAATAAAACCCTAATTCAATATAGGTATTTTTCAACAAAAATTTGATACAATTTTATTTTCGAATCATCTCACGTCACTTCAAATGCAACGGATACCTTTATTTAAATAATGTTCCACATTGTTGTTGTTTGACATTTCAATTTGAAAAAACATTTTAGAAAAGCCAAGAAAAGCTTTGAAGTACCAACCCATTATTACTGTGTGTATTTTGTGTACCTTTTTAAATGTCATTCATTTGAGGTAAACATTCTCTAAGGTGAGTTCAAGATCTTTAGGAGTTCTAGGTGATTTCATGCACTGGGGACTTCTATTTAAATTTGGTTTTCGATTAGGGCTAAAATGGTACACGGAGCGTTATAGCAGAAAAGTATTGTACTTTATAGTTAGTTACTTTTAGGGTTCCGTTCTTCAAACGGAAAAAGGAACACTTATAGGATCATTTTGTTGTCAAGACCCTTTTTCTCAGGAACCCGTAGATGCATCAAGTTAATATTAATACCAAATACAGTTTGCAGTCCTTTTAAGCTGTAAAAAAATCAAACATTTGATTTTAACACATTTAGAAAAATTAATAAAAACTTATAGGGTACTTTCCATTGACCTAGAATCACGGGATTTGGCAACAAGTAAGGTCTCACAGCGCAAGGGAAGGAGAAAATTTGGAAAGTTGTTAATTTTTTGTTATGTCACATAAACAAATATTCTTGTGATTACAAAACTTATATTTTGTGGTTGGAAAGACGACTTTGTCGTAAATCAATGTATGAGAGAGTATTTTTAGAACTGCAAAAGTTATGCAGAGGTATGTAATACCTTTTCGTGATCGCGTTAATTCCCGTTAATACGTAGATAATATTATATCATGTACATACTGTTGATTACGACAGTAAGCCCCTAAATAAGTCTCGTAACTGTTTATAAAACATGTCTTAAAGAGAATTCAAACAGACGAAATTCTAATTTAAATCCTATTTCTAGTAACCTGCGAGGAAAAACACAGAAATGATGTGAGAAGTTCCAAGTCTAAATTTGAAAATGTATTGCGAATATTCACGAAGAGCGACAGCATAATGTGTTGTTGAATACAAATTAATATTTGTATGAATTGAATGAAGATTTCTCTTTTGAAGAACGAATTTAACCATTAGTGAGTAGGGTGAGTCAACGGAGTGATATAAAAATATAATGGTAGCTATCTCGTAATTATATTTATACTACTGATTAATCAAGCCAGTATACTTATGATCATTTTGACAGCCAGAATGAAATGATCAGTGATGTCTTTCCAACAGAGTACTGACTATTCTACTAATTTCGAAACTGTGCATATAATGCTGTTTAGAAGCTTTCTGTAGATTGGCGATACTCGATTTCAATATAAATAATGTTATTTAATGAAAAACGAACATACGAGTATGTTAGGATTATCTACGTTTGTCAAAATAAAAATGATGAAAATATTTCATTGTATGAACGCACACATGATCATTATATTTGTTGTGTATATAAAAGTGATGACCAAATGAACAGGACAATATTTTGAGACCATTATCTCACAAACTGTAATTAAGAAATCCATAATAATAGAACTGTAGCGTCAATTGCCACAACTTATATCGAATTACATACTTTTCTTGAGTCTATTTATCAATCGATCTCAAAACTCAGAAATTCAACGTGTCACCGTCTTAAATTGTAACTAAAGACAAACTCCTACTAGACAAAATGATTTTATGCCCCCTTTCTCACTTGACCGGTTTTATTATAACTATCGTGTTACGTCAGTCACATCCGTTGGTAGATAAAGCAAACCATCCATAAATTGTAATGGTTTCCCATCCCATTTATCAGGGTGATCGTTATTGAATCCCGCTGAGTTGCAGACGGGCGATTGGTAATCGATTGGCCACATACAACATTTAAACTATCCGTACTCTTCCGTTTTCTATAACATTAATAAACGAAATAAACTAGTTAATTACATATAGAGACGTGCATCTTAATAGAGTAAAGTCCATGTGTTCAGGTTTTGAAAGTGCACAGGCTGATGTTGCCATGCTATCTTATATAGGACCTAGCTACCCGCACTGGCTTCGCACGGGTAGCAGAGACATCTTTAACAATCATCAACATATTTCAATTAATTTACCCAAAATCTTAACAATTTATACACTTAAACCTTCCTCACGAATCAATCTATCTATTAGTGAAAACCACATGAAAATCCGTTCAGTAGTTTTTCAGTTTATCGACTATATTTAACAGACAGAGAGACGCGGCGGGGGACTTTGTTTTATAATATGTAGTGATAAGCTCAACAGATCTTATGTAGCAGGTCGTAATGTACCTTAGACTTAATTTATGAGTCTTCATTTAAAGAAAACAAAGCAGAGTTTGATAAAACACTCAAATCTATTATCTTATAAATATAACGTGTATTATTTTATGATAAAACTACATCAGGAATTTATACAAGAAGAAAGTTGTATGAGTTATAAGGAATGAAAAATTTTGATCCTGTTTTACTGATTATGATTATATTTCTTCAAAATGGATGAAAGTTACACTGTTTTAAAATCAAACTTAATTTAAGAATACAAATCGATTAGGCATAGGTATCGCCGGTCTGTACTTCTCAATATAATCCACACCGCATAGTCAAGCATGCGTCCAGGGCCCTACAAAGGACATAACACGTTAGCAATTCGATACAATATGTTATATGTCTGAAATACAGTAAGGAGCTCAATGTAATCTATCAGAATTGATGTCAGTCGTCATAAGGGGATTGAAGAAGGTAGTGTTGTTTTTTTTTCTATATATGTATGTGGATAATATTACACTTGAATGCGGCTTTTCTTCATTCATTTGTTTCTATCGGACTTAAGTTTTTGTATTTCTCTTAATTTATTGAAGTTGTCATTGACTAGATTGAGCAGAATGTCTCAAAATACGCCGGTTTTCACATCAATTATTTTGCAATACTTTCAGATGAGGGTCTATAACCAGCGCGCCATATACATACGTTATGGGTTAAGATGTCAATACGTCAACACTTACAATATGGATTGTGCCATTCGGTAAGCGTCCCCTATCCAGGTGGACAAAGGAGGTAGCTAGGATGAATTGAATGTAGAAGGCAGGGGACCGGGTACTATAAGCAGATTGCACCATTCCTATGTACAGCAGTAGACTGCGATAAGCTTGATCTATAAATACTCCCGAATCTGCTCTCCTACCATGTTGCACATCAAACTTCGCAGGCTAGACTACTATCGATATTTTTAATAATATATAATTCTAAAAAACCCGCTTGCCAGTGACGAAAAGCATGTCGTATTGCAATTAGACACTGTACTTTCAAATAAAATATTTAGTTAATTTAATTATCACTCATATCATATATACCTTTTAAACTGTTGCGTACCATGATATACGATACTAGAGACATTACCGGGAAGGGACGCTATAGTTTGCTTATGTAAATATATACCTCTTAGAGGTAATGGACCACGGCCAGGGTAACCTTGTGGAGCAGATAGTTTTAAGTTATGTGCATACTCAAACCATTACATTAACTTCCGTTAACGAAATCGTATATGGACGAGTTTATTGTAATAAAAAGTTATATTGTCAAAATATTCTTTAAAATATTTCAGAGCAAAATGTTTTATATGCAATTACTTAAAAAGATATTCCAGAACACCAAGGTTTCACTCCCAAAAGGCCTGAGGTAGTTAGAAGAGCAGGTAGGAAAATTTTCATTACGGTTATTTTCTTGGATAAAACATAAATTACAGGGCGGGACTCCAGTGTAAGTGATAAATGATATAAGGTCTACCCTCGATGTCTGCGGACGATGGTATATCTACGTTTAATCCTTCAGATAGTTCTTTGTTGGATTACAGGTATAAAAGTATGTAGTTTATTTTCCTTTTCTGTAATAGTTTTGTCTTTGTAGTATTTGGCTCGTTACTTTTAATTGTATTTAATTCATGCCCTCTAACTACTCTTAATCAATGTTATGTATTGCTGATGAAACACGCCTTATTAATAAATTTGTGAACAGGTGTGTTTAAGGTATAAATACACGAGTATTATGATAGTCCTTAATTTTAAAGAGAATAGTAAAAGCATTAAAGTTTACCAACGTAACCGAGTCAATATTGTATGATCAGAGTATTACAGGTTATTACTTTCGTGTAATATCGAGATCAACGACTATTAAGTGATCAAAGGCAACATCTATACTTCAGGAATCGTAAACTATTCTACTCTCAAAAAGATTATTATTAACACGTACAAATTATTCCTACTAAAATAATAACAATGCATCTATCGGAAATCCAGACAATTTTTATCGGGGAAGTTAGTTTAAATCTATAGAAGATTCTAGATATGCTAGTGTTGCGGCTTGGGAACAGTCTTTATTAAATTACTATCCAAATACCATTACCTAAATCCCCACTTCCCTTATCCTTATGCACATGAAGCGAATTCCAATCAGCACCATCTAGTGCGCTGACACTCAATAAAAAACCTCTAAGCCGCGTTGCGCGATCGTGTTGTCGCTCGTGAAAAATATTAAAAATCATTGGAAATTAGACTAATCTCGTTAGTAAAAACCGTGCACATTTGGTGTGGAGTGTGATCCCTTGTATGTGCTGTGTGGGACTCTTGTCTGGACCTGCCAAACTAGGTCTGATAAACCGGATTCGTGGAAGTGCTTCCGACTGGTGAGTACTCCCAACCTTTTCGAGTTTCTGAAGCTGCCCGTTTGTCCCTGCTTGATATCACTGGGTTTAGACATATTATGCTAGATGGGCCGCTAGGGTACCGCCCGCTGTGAACCAACCAGTAATAGCTTATGCACCAAGAGCTACATACATTCCTTTACGAGTTGACTCTTTACGACTTTTAAAGGAGCTTTAATATCAGAATAACTACATCCTTAAGCGAAAAACGTATTAAACGTTTTACTGTAATATTTTCTCATCACGTATACTTATTTTATTTTTGCTATAGTGACACAAAAATATGAAATATTAATCCACTTGCCAATTTGTAATTAAACTGCCGTCCTCCACACTCATATACCGGATCTTTGGAGTCAAAGGTTTCAGTGCTGCAATTATGTCCTTCTTGCAGATTTGAATTTATGAAAAGTAGACTCTGGAAATGACCGTTAGTAATAATCTTATGCAGAAGGAGACATACAATTAATGAAAATCTAATGGCCAGACATTTTGCGAAATGTTATTATTTTATAATAGGGGACCATTCTTTATGTGACAGTGCAATATAAATATCGTTTTATTTTTAGTTCACTATGTCACCCTGTAACCTGATATGTCATAAATATGTAATAATGTGTTTTGTAACCTTTTCCTAATTCAAGAGTTTGCTGGAAGTAGTTCATATTCCTCATGGAATGGTCACGAACGTGTTTTAATATTAATGCTTTGATTGTGGATCGTAGGGAGTCAAAAAAATATATGAATTTGTTAAGTAAGTTTAGATGAACAGCGAAGGGGCTTATATGGTGGATATAGATCTGGGAAGAATAGAGACAAATATTTTTCTTATGGGTAGGAGAGCCTGGGAGTAAAATGAGGTTTTACTCCCAGGCTCTCCTACCCATAAGATCCTATGCGAACAAGAGCGTAACGTCAAAGTCTTCAAGATTTAGTGGTGGTTTATATGTATATTTGTGTAATTAATATTATGCTAGATTATGCTATATAGATCTTCTTTAATTTTTTGACACCATAACTACCCACGTAAATCATTACACTAGACAAAGCTTGATTCCCTACCAGGGCAAATATTTGTGTGATAAGCACGATCATTTGTTCTGTGTCTGGGTGTAATTTATCTATAATATGTATGTATTTAGAAATATATAAGTATATTTATCAGCTGTCTGGTTAACATAGTACAGGCTCTTCCTAGTTTTGAATGAAACGGTCGTGTGTGAGATGTGTAAAGTTATTATTATATAATTGCTTTTTGCGATAATGCCGCCCATTATATGTATATAACATTTGTTTGTGTATATTTGTTTTTCTTTGCTTTTTGTTTACAATATAGAGTATATATTATTACTATAAAATGTATAACATTGCTACAGTGTTTTACAAAAAAAAAAACATTCTTTACATAGAAATACAAATCCATGTTCCTTTATTAACTAAACTGTAAGTAATGTGGGTTTGGTTTCACCGAAAACCCTTCTTCAGATTTATAATAAAAGCTATTTAGCAAGGAATAACAATAAAAAAAGTTTCACGCACATCTGAACGCACCCTCATATAACAGTGGGGTGAACTAACACAGAACGACATCAGGGGGTGGCGAAGTCGATGATCTCCCAACAGAATACTGCTACCATATATATTGTGTAGTCACTATACCAGTATTATTTGAAACTTGTAACCCAACTAGAAAACTGTACTAGGGAGACCTAGTTTATTTGGTCATCAGCCCCTCTTTACTTTCAGTGAATATTATATTACTTATCGGTATAAGTAAGAATCACAAATGTAGATTCTATCGAATAGGTTTAGGCTTGTTTCAATATGGTTTTAGAAGGCTTACGAGACGCAGTATTTTGGCAAAAGAAAAGACGATACGCTAGCGATATATCTATTGGGTTTTTTTGGTAGTCGTATAAACTATGGATATGTTTTATTCATATTACATATCATTATTTATCGTGGGAGAGCCATGCCTCGGCATGTATGGGCCGGCTCGACCGGAGTGATATCACGGCCTCACAGACATAAAACCGGAGTGAAGCACTGCTTGCATTGTGCTTCGAAGAGTGAATGACCGGAGGCCCTAAATCCCCCCTCTGTTCCCCTTCCCCCTACTCCTACCTTAAAGGCCTGCAGGTGACCCGTCTGCTCGTTTGCCCCCTAACCCATAAAAAAAATACATATAATTAACACACATAGCTGCCATATTTTTTACGGTTTAACTCAGATATGTATTCCGGGGATAACTGACTTGTTTCCCGATCCGTCGCGGTCATGATAAAAAGACCCGTAGGGGTCTTTTTATCAAGGGGTGAAGCGACTAGTCGAAGTATTATATGCTCGTAGTTATCATATTCAACCCGTCTTGTCGTATGGATTTGCGATTTGGTGACCTTAGTGCCACAGAAGTCCTGCAAAAAAAATGTCAGTCAAACACTCATACCTATATACGTATATATGTATCTGAGCGTGACGGTCACGCGAGTTTATTGCTTTTACCCCATACTAAAATTACAAAAAGTGCCTAAAGAAGTTTTCACTTCAAAAAATAATGACCCTGTTTTTTTGTGGAATAGCCAGAGCATAAACTGGCGAGCAATGAAAGTGACTACACTATTTGCGTGTTCAAATATTTTTATCCCACGTACGTCTTCGTCATCTTCTACAACGTACGACTCCCGTCTTCGACCTATTCAAAGGCTTCACATCCCCCACTCATAAGTGCCTTATAAATTCGTTATTACATCACTCTTCACTCATCCTTAAAACATCCCTAGAGCACCGCAACATTACTTTCTGAATTTCATTCTTGTCACTACATCTTCTTTCGTCATTGGTTTTAAAATGCTTTTATAGACATTGTTTTAAATAATTTTATAGCGAATCATAAATGTAAAAAGGAGAGCTAATGCAATAAAAATTCCAGCCTTGACGAGATGTTTAATGCACGGAATAAAAAGTGCGACAGCGGTATTATGGACCTTTAGTGGAATGCTGAATGGTTATTTAAAACTTAAAGGGTGCATTCATCATTACTACATATTATAAAACAAAGTCCCCTGCCGCAGCTTTCTGTCAGTTCGCGATAAACTGAAAAACTACTGAACGTATTTTCATGCGAATTTCACTAATAGACATAGTGATTCATGAGGAAGGTTCAGGTGTATAATTTGTACCCGTGCGAAGCCGGGGCGGGTCCCTAATATAATATAAAAAGGTCCATAATTACTTCATGGTATAATTAGAGCATAATAATGAAACGCGATAAAGACTATAAAAAGAATACTATGAGCTAATTGTTTAAAGGGTTCATCACAAAACGTAAGGTAGGTAGTAGTAAAAACTTGAGTAAATATTATTATAGGATATCATAAAGCTTAAGATATTCCATTTCAAATACTATTATACCATTGTCAGGCCTCACACACGGCCGTCTGATTCCAAATTAAGCAGCGACTATACTATAGTAACCGAACTGCTGATAAACATACTTATATATTACTAAATACATACATATTATAGATAAATTACACCCAGACACGTAACAAATTGATCGTACACATAATACAATTTGACGTGACAACGTCTTATAATTCGATGGAGCCGGCTGCACGCCCAAAAAACATGACTTATGCAGCGTTACCTCGCTCTGAGGCGTTACTATGACGTCGCTCGGCTCGCCTCGTATGCACTCGTCACCACTCGGCACCGCTCGCGTTCTTGTCGGTGTTTTGGCGAAGATCAAAGTGGCGAGTGGCGAGCGCGAGCGGCCTGCCACACGCTCGTGTGCGCTCGTGTTGTATATTCGTAGAGGTGGGCGATCATGAATGATTGACATAGTCGAAACATTTACTAATTACTAATACAGATTTATTCATCGAATATTGATTTTAATTTCATAAACATTTTGTTTTACTTAATACTTCTACATTTAACTAAAATCCGTTATAAATTACCTTACGTCACAATAAAGTATTAGATATTAATGTATATTGTATTGTTAAATACAAATGTAAAGAAACAAAGAAAATTATTTTCAAACTTTATTTATCAAGGGTGTATACTACTGTTGTAAAAGCTGTGTGCAGGACGGACACGATCGAATTAGTATAATTACTATAGGGTTTTTTGACGTGACAACGTCTTATAATTCGATTGAGCCGGCTGCACGCCAGAAAAAACATGACTCATGCGGCGTTACCTCGCTCTGAGGTGTTCCTATGACGTTGTCACGTTCAACTATCGTCAGTAAACCGACTTAACAGACAACCGATTTTTCGTGGGAAACGAACCCACGACCCGCTAAGCAGTCAGGGCTTATAGCCAGTAAAGGAACAGGCCCGTCGTATCGTAATGTATGAAAGTAATGTATAAAGAAACTACTTTTAATAAAATGCCTCATTTTTAAATAAAGACATTTTACAAACCAGAGCTAGTCCACTGACAGACAGCAGAATAATCTACTACAAGCGGTTTTTCGTTTTAATTTCGAAAACGAATAAAAAGCGAAAGTCTGTCAAAGCGAGATTTTGTCTTTAGATGTGTCTCATATCTGCTCTGCGTTATGAGTATGAGTGATGAATGAGACTACGTGCCGTATTTGTCATAGCTATGGCTTTTGCAAGAGACGCCTATGGCATGAGCGTTACGATCATATTATCAGGCTAGGCTCACTCCGGTCAGTGGGTATGAAGCTGCAGGTACCTGGCAGCGGCGACGAGTCGGGCGAAATTCAGTGGGCTGCCACGCGCCGGCCAGGTAGCACGTTACTTCGATACTCACTCACGCGCTACGTCGCTTCGTCCGTTCGTCGCTTACGAACTACGTTTCCCGTATTTACGTAGTTAGATTATATTATTAGTTATAATCAGTATAGTTATATATTTACAAGGTCAAGTTTAGCTATGATAAGTATATTTATTTATTAGGACCACAACAACTGATACACATCTTCTATCTATACATCTATACTCTATAGAAATAAATAAAATTGGAGTGTCTGTTTGTAATATTAAAATAACCGCCTTTCACTAAGTGCATTTGAATGTATATACGGTACATATACCAAAACAATATGTTTTACAATTTTTGTATATCTGTTTGTTTCGGCTAATCCCCGGAACAGGTAGACCGATTTCCACGAGACTTTCACTGGCAGATGGCTGATGTTAAAATGAGTGATTTATGCTACTTTGATTTTTAGAAAGAATGAGGGTTCCACGCAAAATATATAAATATGTGCACGCGAGCGAAGCCGCGCGGGAACTGCTAGTAAATAAATAAATTTGAAGTGTCCGTTTGTAATGTCATAATGACAGTTTTTTACTAAATGCATCTGAATTTTTACACGGTACTTATACCAAAAAAATATTTTTCACGTATTTTCACGTTTTGTCTGTCTGTCGGTTTATTCCGGTTAATCAACGGAACGGGTCAACCGATTTCCACGGGACTTTCACTGACAGATAGCTGGTGTTATAAGGAGTAACTTAGTCAAGTTTAGCTTTGACAAGTTTAGGACTACAACAATTTTGTCTGTCTGTCTGTTTGTTCAGCTAATCCCCGCAACGGGTTAACCGATTTCCATGGGACTTTCACTAGCAAATAGCTTGTGTTATAAGGAGTAGGGTTCCGTGATTTGATTTGCATATACCTACCTAGCTAAACACCTAAAGGACATAGTTTCATTCCAAGGTACACACTAACGTATGGCAAATGCCTATCTTCTTAGAGATTAAAGTATCTATGCAGAGGTTGTGAAATAAAATAGTTTTCTTTAACATAAGTTACATTTACGTAGGTACTACTAAGTAAATACCTAGCCTAGGTTTATTTAAAAGTTCATTTGTTTACAGAAGTAAAGTAACAGGTACATAACTGGTTATTAAATATTTAGATTAATTTTATTCTTCTTACAGAAGACAACCTTAACGGCATCAGAACAGATAAGAGTTATGCGATAGAAAGAGAGGCAAGTTTTAGGTTATTATAACCCATTTGGAATTAGCGGTGTGCGATCTGAATTACACCTTATTGTGTCGGAGCAAGAGTTGCTATTTATTTAAATGGTATTGCGAAGAGGTCCTTCTGTACCAGTACTATTATGTATTCTGTGGTATTATCTATTTTTGTATACTGGGATATTAGATAAGTAAAATTAGATTAGAATAAGTTAATCCCTTGATAGTCTCATTATAGTAATATAAATACTCAGCACCGCGGTTGATATGTATATTCAGATATACATATCATCACAAAAGTAATGTTTGTCAGACAATGATGCTGAAAATGAAAATCTTTTCGAAAACCGATTTAAAAGATCCTTTTTCTCAGATTGTCGTCCCATATCAATTCTTCCTTTTCTATCCAAAGTCCTTGAACGCCTCATCCACAATCAGTTAAGCTCGTTTCTCTCAAAGTACTGTCTCCTAAATCCTCTCCAAACAGGTTTTCGTCCCGGCCTAGTACTACCACAGCTTTAGTCCATATTACGGAGGATATCAGGTTGGGTATGGAAGAAGGAAAGCTGACAGTCCTTGCTGTACTAGACTTTAGTAATGCTTTCAACACCGTTGACTTTGATGTCTTGCTAAGTATAATATGCTCTCTTAACATATATCCATCAGCAATTGACTGGTTTCATAGTTACCTGTATGGTCGCCAGTAGTGTGCTCGTATTGATAATGTTTACTCCTCTTGGTGCACTACATCTACGGGAGTACCTCAGGGCGGCGTGTTATCAACGTTACTTTTTTGCAGTTTTTATAAACTCAACTCAATGGTTTAATACATTAATAACACAACTATTTGACCTTCATGCACCTATTAAAGAGAAAATGTTAAAAACAAAACCAACGCCTTGGATAACCGACACGATAAAGACAGCTTTTAAATTAAGAAATGGAGCTCGTCAACGGTTTCATGAAACTGGACTGGCGGCTCATAAGCAATACTACTTGGACCTAAAAAAAGTAGCTATAACATCCTTAAGAAATGAAAAGGCAGCTTTCTTTACGAAGCACACAAATGAACACATTAATGAATCAAAGTTACTCTGGAAAAATCTCAAATTGCATGTGCTTCCGGTACACAAAAATGAAGAGCTCCCAGCACATTTCGCTGATCCTAACGCTATAAATGTAGCATTTCTTGATGTTCCCGGAAACTCCAACGTATGTATTTCTCACCTAACGTTCTTTGAATTTAATCGGTACTGTCCGGCGAGGTTTTTCTTGCAACCCACAAACAAGGAAACTGTTGCTAAAATCATTAATAGTATATCAACAAATGCTCAGGGAATTGATGGCATATCCAGAGATATGGTGAGACTAACAATTCCTCAGTCACTAGAAGCAATAACAGCAATTATTAACGAATCTATTATTTCTAAAACGTTTCCTTCTTTGTGGCGCAGAGCAATAGTACGTCCCCTGCCGAAAAACAATAACCCTGTAAGTTTTAAGGATCTTCGCCCAATTAGTATACTTCCCTGGTTGTCAAAGGTGCTGGAGAGGGTGGTGTATCAGCAGGTTATGGAATATGTCGAAGCCAATGATATTCTGCCGGACCTACAGTCAGGTTTCAGAAAAGGCCGAGGGACAGCCACAGCTCTGGCAGATGTCGTGGGAAATATCATCGAAGCCCGGGACCGGGGAGAGGGCACCATTCTGACTTTATTAGACTTTTCCCGTGCATTTGACACCATTAATGTCACCCTACTATTATCAAAGTTGGCATATTACGGCTTCGAACCCGAGACAATAAAATGGTTCGAAAGTTACTTGTCAAGCAGGTCGCAGCTAGTTGAAATACGCAATAGAAATGGTTCGAAGCTCACCTCCTCTCCTCAGATTGTCTCAAGAGGAGTTCCCCAGGGATCACTGATCGCTCCCCTTTTATTCATAATCTATAGCGCTGACATAATCAGTTGTTTAAAGGAATTCAAGTACCATATATACGCGGACGATACACAACTATACCATTCATTTAAAATCAAGGATACCTGCAAAGCTGTGAAAAAAATTAACGAAGATCTCCAAAGGGTGGCACTCTGGTCGGAGGCAAACTCGCTAGTGCTAAACTCCCAAAAATCTAAGTTTATAATTCTGGGTAGTAAGCACCATGTACAGGCTATTTCTATAAAAAATCCGGTAGTAACCATAATGGGCAACTCTATAGAGAGGGTAGACACGGTACGTAATCTCGGACTTATCATGGACCCGGAACTTAGATTTGAATCTCATGTAAATAACGTTGTTAAGAACTGCTTCTACAGGCTAAAAATCATTTACAATATTAGAGAATTTATTTCAGTAGAAATAAGGAAAAGGCTGGTTGATAGCCTAGTGCTATCAAAGTTTAACTATGGGGACATTGTATACGGGCCATGCTTGTTATCCAGGACAGAACAGTTGATACAACGTGTACAAAACGCTTGTGCACGGTTTTGCTTCAATATACCACGTAGGACTCATGTAACCCCGTTTCTGAATCAACACAATATTTTGAAAATGGCTGCCAGACGGAAACTTCATTTGGCTAGCCTTTTATTCGGTGTTATATATAGGACAAGTATAGGACTACCGCGTTCAGGGGATGTTTTAAATACTCTGCAACTCGCTGCTGGAACGACACACCGCCCCCCATAAGATCTGCAAATAACAAAAACAGTTTTAAAACTAAACTAAAGAAGTACCTACTACACCTACAAAAAAGTACACCATAGACCGTAAAAACTTACAGGGGGCACCAGAACAGATGTGTATGAGAGTAAAACTTACCAAACGCATAGTCCGGGCTAAGCTCATTCCGCAGCTGTATGGGTAATCTGGCCATGATGTTGATGTGGATTATTGTCATTATTTTTTCCTGAAACCTTCCCCCAACCTGCAAAGCATAAGAATAATGAAAATGCATATAGAGCATACTAAAGGACAATACACATAAATGATAGAATAAAATGTTGTCTCCTACCTTCTGACGAGACTCCAATGCCATTTTCTATCTTCCGTCTTAGCGGTTTTGTAGTGAATGTAGTATTTTTTATGTGATTGTACTAAATACCTAGTAAATTTTGCATATTAGGTGTTTTCGATTCTGCGCACACGCGTTTGTTAGGCAGTATCATGCAGTATAGGGTAAACAATTGTCGCAGTTTCGATGCGACGCGGCATCGGCACACTCACTATGCATAAACAAACAAGCACCCGAGTCAAATGACCGCGACTGCGCAAAGGCGGCGCGACTCGACGTCTCGTCGCCGTCTCGCTCACTCGCCTGTGGTCCCGTGCGTCTAATTTCATAGGGAAAAATATCCGCACCATTTTTACGAATATACTGTGTGGAATGTGTGAAGTTATTATTATTATTGTTATTATTATACATATACTTACAACAACTAAAAATATAATACTATGTAATTTATTATATTTTATATGATGGGCAACACAGTTAACACTGGTTCTGACACTGCGTACCTACGTGTTTTTGTTCTGTAAATTATATGTATTTTATTATTTATATGTATGTATGTATATATCTACGTACACTTTATATATACTTTATTTAAAGGTTCCAGTTGAAAATCAGCGCCCGGTTCTTATCTGACACCAAGCTGAACTGGATACCTATTTTGGTGCTAACGCGAGACACGTTATTGTTCCTCCACTGTTTCTTTTAATGTACCTACTTACTGTATTTTAATTCCCGATTTCTGTTTTTTCTTCTTTTTATATAGATATACTTATAGATATAGATATAGGTATATTAATTGATATAACTTGTATCTCAGCACCAAAATAAACGGATTTTCTTTCTTTCTTTAATCACAAATCGATTACTTTCTTCCTACCATATTTTTGCAGATGATCTCCAAATCTACTCAGAAGCTGATCCTGATAATATAACAGAAGCAGTTGATGTTATCAACAAAGATTGGAGTAAGGATTATGATCATTGTAGTGGGTAGTAGTAGGCTGAACTGCAGAATAAACTTTCAGCAAATGCCAGCTATTTATTGCAATGGATTGGTTATTCCATATAGTGAAAAGGTTAAAAACTTAGGAATCTATATGGACCGGTTCCTACCGTTTCCTTCCTACCAACACGAAAATTACGCTCGCACAGTCTCTTCTTCTTCCTATCCATGACTATAGTGATGTCAGCTATCTTGATCTCACCGAAGACCAACTGAACAAACTTGAGCGGCTCCAAAACGTCTGCATTAGATTCATATTTGGATTACGCAAATATGATCATGTATCTTTACGCCTTCGCCGGCCTTTCTTTCTCTTCTGTACAGTACTCTGTTCCATCCTTACACTCCCTCTTATCTTAAAGAACGTTTTGAGTTCCTACACAACACACATTGCAGGGACCTGAGATCATCGGAGCAATTAAAGCTGAACATGCCGAGACATTCCACGCAGTTTACAGACAAGTCCTTTTCGGTGCAAGCGTTCAGGTTATGGAATAACTTGCCTGTAACAATTCGACAAGCCAAAACGTTGCACTCATTTAAAAAACAAGTGAAGGATTATTATTTGTCATTATAAATACTTTTTATAATGATATATATATGCTATATATATATATCCTATATATGTATATATATAGGTACATATTTATATATTTATGTATGTATGTAATATGTTTATGGTAATATAAGTATAGTATACTAAGTATATATTAAAATATATATTAAGCTATCTCAGTACACCACAGACTACCCTGGAATATAATTGTTGATATCCGTACAAAGGTTGTCTGCAAGTGATCGCCGTGAGCGATAAGACCGCCAATTAATATGCCTGAATGTTTGTATTGTTTTTTGATTGTATCTTACATTAAACGTGTACAATAAAGAGATAAATAAATAAATAAATGAAAGATATTGCAACGATTAGAAAACAGTAGGTGATCTTCCAACGGCTCAACAAATCGTCTTGAATTAAATCTAAGAAGCCTCTCGGTCAAGTCACCTTTAAAAAAGGTATAAAAAAAAACTACATGACAATCGGTCTATCCGTTTAGGAGCTATGATGCCAAAGATACAGGTACACAGACACACATATACACACGGTAATCTTATAACACTGCTCATTTATGGGTCAGGGTTAAAAATGGACTTAAATTACAAACCTAATAATGAAGTAAATTAAAACTGTTTTAAAATATATACAGCCTATTTACCTCCATACGTCATAAATCTAAATTTCAATTTCAATTTCATTCCTAATTATGAATAGTTCAAGAAAAGTTCTTCATATAATACATAAGAAACAAAGTAAGTAAAATAATTGGAGGTCATTTTCTTTTGGCTCCATATGAAGTCCTCCAGTCCTTGCAGATGTTGCCTTCGCATGTACCTACCGTGGATAACTATTATTGGCTACTCATGTAATAATAATAATAACTTCACACATCTCACACACGGCTGTCTGATCCTAAACTAGGCTGAGCCTGTACTATGGTAACTAGACTGCTGATAAACATACTTACATATTTCTAAATACATACATCTTATAGATAAATTACACCCAGACACAGAACGTGCTCATCACACAATTATTTGTCCTGGGTGGGCCAAAAAGTGGAGGTCGAACCCACGACCTCTGGCTTAGCAGTCAGGGTCACTAAGCACTAGACCAACAGGCCAGTCTTAGTTAAGGGCCTAGTTAAGAGTTGGCAGCTGTTGTTATCCCTAAAATAAATATATAATTATGATAGATCGACGTAATACAAAACATTGAACAAGCGTCTCAAATCCTACGGATATTATAAACGTGACAGTTTGCGAGGATGTATGGATATTTGTTACTCTTTCACGCAAAAAACTACTTAACCGATTCCGATAAAACTTAGTATGTAGATAGCTTGAGACCTGGATTAACACATAGGCCATCATCCACATCCCGACATTGGATGAAACCGTGGGGCTCAGCTTTTTATGATATGAAACGGCAAAAATAAATAATTACAAAAAAAAACACTTACAAGTAAAGAGTGTTAATTATATATCTTAATTATTTATTTTACTTTTATTTTCAGTTTATTTCCAAAATGTAACTCCCGATACAATTTACTCATTAGCTAGCGTACTAAAGCATTTTGACCCAACTTCTGTACCTAAAGAATGATAAATATCGTTGAGATTGTAAATAATAATTGCGAAGTAATAACGTCCCCTTACGAAATACGCAAATTGTTATTTATTACCATAGCACAAATAGGTGTGGATCGTGAAAATACAATTCCCACTGCGGTATAATTTATTGGTTGGAGTAACAAGGTACCTACATTGAAATATAAATTCCCTTTTTTTACAGATTTTTTTACCAGAATAGGTCAGACGTATCATAAACAAACGTAGAAATCGCGAGACTTTTTCGATTTTAGCTGAATGGCCTTGCTTAATATAAAATATTATAGTACGGTTTGGAACGTATAAAATATAAAATAGAGCGGGTTAATTTAATAAGAAATCGAGTATTTTATTTATTTATTTTATATTTATGGCCAATAATCAGTGACAATCAAATTAAAATTCTTACGCCAAGTACGCATTTAAAATAAATATTCCGCAGAGGGAGCCTGAGAATCGGCAAAAACTCCGAGGAAGCCAACAGGCGTGCAAATTACCCACTCCCATCACAGAGAGGTAGTTACAACCTTTATAAATGTCGTTAAAAAAAATAAAAACCACGCCACCACCATGTAAAATTGTAAAAATGATTTGTAAAAAAAAAAAAACAATAATAAACAACTATTTCGTAAAAAAGCCTGGGGTGCTTAATGTCAATTGTTATAAATAATTATTAACAGATAGTGTGGTAGAAGTAGAGTCATTATGAAAATATCTTAAAAAGCATCCTACGCTTTTTTAAATGAAAATATTTTCTATTCTTAATTTAAATTTATAAAAAAAAAACTGCTTTTTAGTTTGGTTTTCTATTAAAGCATGTTTTTCAATTTTTTTAAACTATTACTTATTACTAATTTACTACCGAGTACTATCCTACCGTTATGAATTTGTAACTTTTGCGTGAAAGAGTAACAAGCATCCATCCATCCAAACTTTCACATTTATAATATTAGTGGGATTTAAAAGAAATCGAAAGGATCGAAAGTTCAACATTCTTAGAACCTTCAGTGTCGAACCTGTCAACATAACAGTGCTACTACATAAATTCTGTGAAGTCAAAACAATTGCTGGATATAAATCGTATTTAATGCTTCACAATTGTCTTAGATCAAGACGGATTGCTTTGTCTTCCAAATCTAGATTAACTATGTTGAGACAGTGAGTCAGCGGGTTCGGTTTCATTATTCCGGATCCATTGTTTACTCAGATTGCCCTTTATCGCAATAATTTTTCTAAGTCAACAACCGCAATTTTAATTACCGAGTTAAATGAAAGGTTTTTTGTTGGAAAAAAATGTTTTTTGATTGTAATCTAGTGACAAATGTGGGTGTTAAGTGTTTCCATGAATCATGCAAAAGAGGTGTTTACATTCATTTACTTAATTTGTGTTTATTTAAATAATCGTATACCTAAATGTACGTAATTAATCACTTTCAGTTTTTATGCAAAATTTAAAGAGTTGCCCTTATACTTCTAATAAAAGAAACTAAATCTACAATAAGTGAGGGTACTTAGCATTAATTCGTTGGCGTAAAAGTAATTTTGACTGTTCCTGATTTGATCCTGGCTACGTGTATCCAAAAACTTATAATTGTCAACTATTTAGAACCGACTTCAATGCACCCATTAGAAGTTGGTTGAATTGGTTCAGATTGAATAAAACACTTTTTTTTTTCCTAAAAAAAAGTGCCTTTCTTCTTTCTCAGAGGCCTTTTTCCTTCAGTTTTCAAAAATCAATCTAATTTTTCTTTTCTTTATCTGTTAGAAACAGTCTCGAAACCACTCATATAAACTATGAAAGTCACTAACTAACAGTAACTGCCAAGTTGTTCGTACCTCTGTTCACACTCAAGTGAAGGTTTCATCTTATTTCTTTCTACCCTTTTTTATGCCACTATTCGTTAATATTTAACAATCGACCAATAGTATTACGTTACCTGGCATAACCAGTAAAAATAATATCTATTAACTTATTTTTATTAAATAGTGAACTGTGTTATCATCTATTATAGTTAGTCCCTATTTTTAATAAAATAAATAAGAGTTTTTAATGTGGCGACAACATATCTAACTTATAATATAAACTAGAAGCGCCCCGCGGTTTCACCCACGTAAGTCCCAATCCCGTGGGAATATCGGGATAATAGGTAGCCTATGCGTTAATCCAGGTCTCCAGCTATCTACATGCCAAGTTTCATCGCAATCGGTTCTGTGGTTTTTGCGTGAAAAAGTAACAAATATCCATCCATCCATCCAAACCTTTACTTTTATAATATTAGTGGGATTAGTGGGATAGTGGGATTAGTGGGATGTCACTGAGTTTAGGATCACTAAAGTAAAATTTAGTATAGCTTTTTTTTATATATTACCTTTCTTAATTATATCATTTCAAAATGATTGTAAAGACTAAAAAAATAACATCAAAAAAGCATTTTAATTATAATCGAAAAATACCCGCCTCAAACTCACAAAAGGGTGTAATTAATCATGTCTTATCAAAAATATTCATAGTAAAAACGACTAAATTAAGTTACAGAGAGTATTTTGCTAGGAAGTGAATGTTTTAACCTTAAGGCCGGGTGCTACGGTTCGCAAAGAGCGATATGAGGAGTACCGTGAATACGGACAGACGGTAGACAGAATTACAGTTACTGTAAAAATGGATGGATGCTACGAGTGATAGAAGTAAACTCAAATTTTATATCGAATTCGCGTAAAATTTTAAACGTATATAAA